>OX453296.1:9494832-14494832 GCA_949710035.1 Crambus lathoniellus
CAACTGGCGACTGTCAACCACAAGGCGAGACGTGGACCAGGAAGGTTATCGAATGCATGAAATTTTTTGTTGGCAAGGAAAGAGCTAAAATGGATTATAAGAGGAAAGACACAAGAAGCCTACTTAGTGGATTTGAATAATTCATGCCCTGATGACATTGCCACAATGTTGGCCCTCTGTGGATACACAACTTTAGGGTATGGCGAAAATATAGTCAGTGTGTTCCCATCAACAAGTGATCCTGAAAGGACTGTATTTTACATTCAAAGAGTTGAAAGTTGGAGATGAGTTAACTGTTCGTGTTCAAACAGGACAGTCATTGTCATCGTTTTTTTGTCGCTTTAGTAGCTGAATACAAACAATACTTGAGTGAAAGGGATGATTTTACAAGTTTTTCTAAGCAAGCAAGTGTTTTCAAAGCGGAGGATGTTAAAGTGGGATTACCAGTAGCAGTTCTACTTGAACACTACACAAAATATGATGAGGGCAGTGATCAAGGAGATTACTGTGCCCGATAGCAGAGTAAAAGTGCAGTTAATTGATTGGGGTAAAATACTGGAAGTGCCATACACTAGATTAAAACCAATATCATCAGCGTTTTTCTTAAGGCCTGCTACAGCTATCTACTGCAGTGCGGAAGAAAGCCAAGCATGGGACAATGGCTTACAAAAGTTCTTATATCCTGGTTATGAATTTAATATTATTGTCATTGCTGAAGGAGATAAGTTTGATGCACCTAATATTGTAAATATTTCGCCAAAACAAACTACTAACAAAAAGAAAAAGTAAAGTTTTTGTATTATAGTAGTGCTTATAACTTGAAGAAAAATTTATGTTGATCTTATAAATGGAAACCCCTTGTTAAAATCTGATAAAGTAGTTATATTTTCTTAGAATAGGATTTCTTGATGATATAGAAAATTAAGTCTTACATACACAGATGTATTTCTATTATTTACATCTAAGGGGCGTCTATTAATTACGTGAAGCGATTTTCGACCCCTCTTCTCCCTTGGTGACATTTAGCTCGGTTCTCCCCCAACCTTAAGCTGATGATAGATTTTTTATCAATATTTTATGTTTTAGTGGAAAAACTTTAATACATGCTTGATTGTGTTGGATATAATTATAAAGAAAGGTCTGGTTGTCCTGAAAAATTAAGTTGTGCAATTCTACTGCACACTCATCGAAATGTACTGCACTGCACACATGTTTTCACACAATTTTACACTGTTTCTTGCAGAAAATATTACTTGATATTTGCCGAGATCCCCCTTCTCCCCCATGTGAGAAGAGATGAGATAAAGTTCGACCCCCCCCCCCCCCCCCTTTAAAGCCTCACGTAATTAATGGACGCTACCTATACCTATTGAATTCTATAAATGCTATGAAACCCTAAGACCCTAAGACAAAGACAATTTTGTATTTATAATACTAGTTTGTATTTAAAGTTCACCTGAATTAGGTACCTACCTAAAACACTGATGGCGATATGTACATGTAAAATGAATTAATTAATAACAAGTATATTTGTACTTGTTAGTAAGTATGATCTTGGATCTCTTGGGCATTTGTTAAATTATTTCAAATGTAAACATTTATTTGAACCAAAAATTGCAAAATATTGACAAAAGTAGGTTTTAATTAAGTTAATTTACAAATAAGAAAGAAATATATTATTTTTAAAAATATAACTAACGCTTTTAGTTTTATTTTTAAGGCCAGGTAATTCTGTCAAAAGCAGATATCGCCACGCCACTCATCTAATGTCATTTCAGTCTCTTACAAACTTTTTACTTTACTACACAGGCACAGGTATGTACTGTGGTAGCAGGTAGCTTAATTTAATCAATATCCTACTAATCCTACTATCCTACTAATTATATTATAAAAAATGTGAAAGTTTAGATGTTTGTATGTTTGTTACTCAAGCACGCCAAAACGGCTGAACGGCTTTGGCTGCAATTTGGGACACTGATACTTTGTAGCCTGAATAGGACATAGGCTACTTCTTATCCCAGAAAATATCATATTCCCGCGGGATAACGTCGTGTAGTCCACGCGGGCGAAGCCGCGGGCGGAAAGCTAGTATATTATAAAAGAAAGTGTTCAATGTGCGTGCGTGTCGCTAAAACTCAGAAATGAGTCCTGATACGATCAAGGGAGTTATATGATGGTGTGGTACCTCCTTTATCTCCGGTCCATGAAGAAGGTTTCCGTTTTAACCTGAAGGGCGTACTTATAAAGATATATAAGGGCTGGAAGTTTCGCCTCTAGAAATTTCTAGAACAGTCCTGCCAGCCTAGCATGAGCGGCTTTTATCACGCGATTATGAAAGAAAGAAAGAAAAACCATTTATTTGGGACATCACATAACAACTTAAATAAATTGTGAAGGAATCTCGGAGATTTGATGCAACTTGACACCCGTCAGTCTCGAACTTGTGGTGGCGGAATTCGAAATTTAAACTGTATTAATTACACGTATTAACCGTGGCCCCACCATTTAGCCCCACTGGTGGGTCTACGGTAAAAAAAAATCCCCGTAGACCCACTGCAATAGAGTTTTATATTACGCATTTCAATGTGTCAGTTTCCGTGGGTACACGGGTAATTGCATCAGGTACACCCATTGCACCAGGCATATGCCAAATATGCCATTTTTATGCTTCTATGACTGTAGTTCCAGCGCAATGCCCCACTTAACATAAAATTAAATAAAAATAAAAATATAAAACTGATTTTATTAAACAAAATATATCTGATTATTGATCACGCACAATTGTGATGACCACATCTACTGTGTTCCACAGTTTATTGAAACGAAGGTTTCTCATGCAAAATTAAGTAAATTAAGCTAGTCGTACCTTACTAGAAAATAGTGTCCGTAATCCAGGGGGGCTGAACGTTGTCTCGCCGGCGCGCCTGGCTAAACGATCTCCACACAACCCCCGATGGGAAACTCTTACAGCTAACACCCTTATAACTACACAATGCCCTAATAGGCAGCTAAAACTTTCCCGGCGCTTTTCAAAGCGAACACACACGGGTCACAAGTCCGTACCCGGACCGGGCGCTCCTCACGGCTGCTTACGGCCAACTGGTCGCGATGTCGCGCGGCGCCGAACCCACGAATGAACGTGAATGAACGAATCACGCGCGGCGTGAACATCCCCCCGTCCCGGACAGTAGCAAACTGTCCGCCAACTCAATCTAAGGGCAGGCGAGAGAGGGTAGCGATCGCTCGCTTCAAAACAGAGTCCCCCACCAGGACCTCGGCAAACCTGGGCACACCATCCGACCCCGGATGAAGCTGAACAATGCGTCCTAAACGCCAGCGGAGGGGCGGCAGGTTTGGATCCTTTACCAACACGAGGTCTCCAGTCTTGGGTGAGGTCGTCCTATCCGACCACTTAACGCGTTGCTGCAAAATGTGCAAATACTCCAGATGCCAACGGCGCCAAAAACTCTGCGTAAGCTGCTGGAGCAATTCAAATCGCGAGAGCCGTCCGGAGGGCACTTCGGAATAAGGATATTCCGGCAAGGCGTTAAGCGGTCTGCCAATCAAAAAATGGCCCGGCGTAAGGGCCTCTAAATCATTCGCGTCCGAAGACAACGGACACAACGGACGCGAGTTGAGGACCGCCTCAACCTTACAAAATACGGTCGCGAGTTCCTCAAACGTGAGGACCGTCTCCCCAATAACGCGACGAAGGTGAGTTTTAGCGGCCTTTACAGTTGCTTCAAAAATCCCTCCCCAGTGGGGGCAGGATGGCGGGGAGTACTGCCATCGTACCCCTCTGCGAGAGAGTGTGGATCCGATCTCAAAATTATTCCTATCCAAAAATTCACAAACTTCCTTTAAATACCTATCGGTGCCCTTGAAATTGGTTCCACAATCGGACCTTATTAACGACGGCATTCCGCGGCGAGACACAAAACGATTCAACGTGGCTACAAAGGCTTCTGTGGTGAGGGCACTAACCACCTCCAGGTGGACCGCTTTAGTGGCCAAACAAAACAAATACACACAAGTAAGCCTTTTCCGTTCTAGCATTACGAAGCCGCGATGTCTTAACGGTAAATGGCCCCGCAAAATCCGTTCCAACTCCTGAGAAGGGCATCGATTCGTTCACTCGATCGGCAGGCAAATCACCCATCTGGGGCTGCATCGTATCGGCGCGCAAACGATAACACGGGAGACAACGAAAAATAACGGATCGGATTATTCTCCGCGCTGACAAAATCCAGAACTCTCGTTGGAGGAGCGCGGTCAAAGCATTACAACCGGCATGAGCATTCTTTACATGTCGGTCTGTAATCAACAGTCTAACTAACGGTCCATCCTTGGGGAGCAACAAAGGGTGGCGTGATCCGTACGGCAGGTTGGCATGTCTGAGCCTACCTCCGACACGCAGCAATCCGGTACTGTCCAAGAAGGGATTCAACCGCACCAAGGATCCCTTCAACTTGGACTTACTTGAGCGCAGGGCTTTCAGCTCCGGTTCAAACTCTCGCTGTTGCGTCACTCGCAACCAATGCAACAGAGCGTCTTGCCGCTCTTGTGGGGCGAGGACCGGAGACAACGATTTCTCCTGAGGCTGGCGACAATTTCGCACAAAGCGCCTCATCCAAGCAGTCACGCCGAGCAGCTTATCAAGAGAACTGTAGCGGTCTAACAAAAACTCCATCTGCGGAGCCGCCACCGTCTCCACGGCGTGAACACGCATGCCTAGGTCTGGGACTCTGGCCACAGCCGGGGTGGCAGGCCATGAGCGCTCAGGCCGTAACAACCATGATGGACTCCACCATAGGTGGTGGTCCACTAACTCAGGCGCCTCGCAGCCGCGGGAGGCACAATCTGCGGGGTTCAGTTCGCCCGGTACGTGGCGCCAAATCAACGGGGCCTTTGAAGTCTGAATTTGTGAGACCCGGTTGGCCACAAAAACCTCAAGGGTGTGGACTGAACTCTTCAGCCAACAAAGGACGACCTGGCTGTCAGACCACGCAAATATCGACTCCAAGTCGACACCGTTTCCCAAGGTGTCGGCAACATGATTGAGTAGCCGTACTAAGAGAGTGGCGCCGGACAACTCCAACTTCGGAATGGTTAGCCTAGTCCGAAGGGGGGCGACCTTACTCTTGGCCGTAACTAAGTGTACGGCGACAACGCCTGCTGCATCCACCGTTCGGATGTAAACGGCTGCCGCGTATCCGCTTTCGGACGCGTCACAAAAGCCGTGCAGGGAGGCTTTAAACTTTCCCGAAGGCAGCATTTGCCTCGGTATACAAACCCGATTGACGTCGGGTAGGGATGACACGAACCTCACCCACTCTCGTAGGAGGCTACCAGAGAGGGGCTCATCCCATGACAATTCCGCAGCCCAGAGCTCCTGTAGGAAGCACTTCATCGAAAACACTACAGGGCTGAGCCAACCGTTCGGATCAAAGGTACGGGCTACAGTAGACAGCACCGTGCGTTTAGTCCAGACCTTTGGGTCTGGCAGTTCCAATCTATATGTGAACAAATCCGGGACTGGTCGATACTGGACTCCCAAAACAGACAGCATGTCTGGAGTCTCCGGATTTTCAAAGAGGAGCGGCTCTTGCTGGTGGTCCTTAGGCAAATCTGCCAATAGGTCCGGTGAGTTAGACAGCCACTTCCGCAACTCATAGCCACCAGCCCTCAAGAGCGCAATCAGCTCATCACGTAAGACGAGAGCCTCATCTAAGCTCGAGGCCCCCGTGCAGATATCGTCGACAAATAAGGCCCCCCCCTCAATAAGAGCAGATGCCCGGGATAGCGTAGCCGTTCGCGCTCTGCGAGCTCCAAAAGCGA
This sequence comes from Crambus lathoniellus, assembly GCA_949710035.1. Taxonomy (NCBI): domain Eukaryota; kingdom Metazoa; phylum Arthropoda; class Insecta; order Lepidoptera; family Crambidae; genus Crambus; species Crambus lathoniellus. Next base: position 9,500,671 of record OX453296.1, read on the forward strand.
ACGGATCGCCACAAAGGGGCTCGACCGCAAACCATAAGTGTTGGTGTTCAGCTCGTAAGCCAACATCGGATCCTGGGGATCCTCACGCCAAAGGATGAGCTGGTATCGTCTATCCTCCGGGTGAATCACGGTCTGTCTGAACATCATGCGGATATCGGCCACAAAGACGACAGCGTGCCGGCGGAAGTTGGTCAAAACATCACAGACATCGTGATGCAACTTCGGCCCCGCATGCAGACACTGATTCAACGACACTCCGGTTGACGTGGGCGCTGAACCATCAAAGACCACGCGGATCTTCCCATTGGAAGTCTTCAAAACAGCGTGGTGTGGCAGGAAGTAATGTTCCACATTACGCCAGTCCAACTGCGAGATGGACATGTGCCCAAGGTCCAAATACTCCCGCATGAAGTCTATATACTTCTCCTTGAATGCGGGATCCCTGGCCATCCTACGCTCCATGGACAACAATCTCTTCTCGGCCATCGGCCGGGAGCTCCCTAAAGGAGGGCGAACCGCCAAGAAGGGCAAGCGGGTAATCAAGCGACCCGAGAGGAGGCGCCCAGTGTTGTTCTGGTAGAACAATTCGCACTCCTCGGCTAACGGATCCAACCGCTTGGCAGTGGGGGGTTCCTCCACCTCCCAAAACTTTTGGAGAACGTCGGACAAAGTAGAACCGACAATGGTCTGGCGGTCTACCGACGGGGTCTCTGGTGTCTGTGGTACCTTTCCCATCACCACATGACCCAGCGACGAGGACAAGGCGACAAGATCGGCTGTCTGCAAAACTCGCTTGCTTCCACACAGTACACGACCGAGGACATCCGCACCAATCAACAAGTGTATTGGGCCCGGTCGGTGGAAGGAAGGATCAGCCAAAGCCAGTCCAGACGTCAGCTCAATCGTGGATGGCGGCACTCGCACTTGCGGGAGTGGTCCAACCACCTTATCAAATACTATCGCCGAAGCACCGATCTTCGGCCTTGGCGTGAAATGGGGGGAGAAGGAGAACTCAACTCGACCAATCGGATCAGGGATCCGCGAGTCTCCCACCCCCCGTACCGCTTCGTGATGCGGCACAAGCAAAAGACCCAGCTGTCGGACAAGCCACCTGGACATTATGCACCCCTGGGCACCTGAGTCCAAAAGGGCACGCACCGTTACAACATTGCCCTTAGGTCCCCAAACATTCACGGAGGCTGTTGGCAACAGCACAAGCTCCGGAGGGGTGGTTGGGTCCGACAGGGGCGCCATTAAAAATTTTGGGGGGGTACTTGTCCCCCTCGCGCCTGAGTCGGCGCGCCAAATGTGGGACGCTCGTACCGGGCGAGCGGGTCCCAATCGGGTACATACTGGCCCCGACCAACAGCACTCCTAGGTGCAGGGTAATACCCGTGTGGGGCGTGCCTCGGTACATAGTACCCCAATCGAGGCCTCTCCATTAGGGGGGGGGAGTAGCAAATAGGGCCCGTGCCCATCGCCACCGTGGCGTACTCTTGTGGTACCCCCCTACCCCCGCCCGTGGCGGGGGCGTCTCTCCTATAGTTCCCCCTCTCCGGGGGGGACTGAACGGGGGGGCTAAGCCCCGCCGAATCTCTAGGGGACCGGTTCCGGGCTGCCGGGCCCCCGCCCGTGCGCGAGGAATTCGAACCCCGGTCGCTCCCGGCGTCCTTGCGGTCCAAACAAAGGAGGGGGTGATGCCTCCCTCCGCAAAGACGACAATCCTCGGTCTGGGGACACGCCGACTGCATGTGTCCCCCCAAACACCTATAGCACCATTGGCGCTGTTTCGCAACGGCCCTCCGTCCCTCTGGGCGGAGGCCTCTAAATTTGGCACATTCGTGCACCACATGCCTATCTCCCCTGCAATACCTGCACCGCTCACTCGGTGCGGGGGGAGGGGACTGCTGGAAGGCAGCATAGCGATTGGTCGGGCGACGGGGCTGTTCCCTCGCCGCCACCATACGACCAACACCTGGAACCGGGGCGGGCTCCAGGTGGTCCGTCACCCTACATTCGTCCTCCAAAAAACGAAGGAGGTCCGCGAAGGGCGGGAGATACGAGGCGCTGTCGCCTCCGTACCTCTGCTCGAAACGCCCCTTCATTTCAGCGGGCAATTTGGCGAGGACTATGTGCAGCAGTATAAAGGACCACTGATCCACCGGCAGGTCCAATCGCCTTAGGGAGTTGACCGCTGACAGTAGCGGGTTCAGCAACTCCCTCCGTAACAGGTGTACCCGCGTGATTCGCGGGAGGGCCAAAATCGTGGCCACGTGGGTGTCCGCCAGTAACCGGACATTCTGGTACCTGCTAACCAGAAGCTGGCGAGCCACCTGGTAGTTGTCGTCGCTGATGAGCAGGTGCTGGATTACCGCGCTGGCCTCTCCTCGCAGGGAGGAGCGCAAATAGGCCAACTTCTCGCTAGGGGATAAGTCCCGTCGTGAATCCACCAAACTGTCAAACAAATTAATGAAGCCCATCCAGGCTGACAGATCCCCATTAAAAGTGGGAATCTCCAAGGTAGGCAATCGGCCTAGCAACGCCGTCGGGGTAGGTTTGACCTCCCCGCTCAAAACCGGCTCCCCCTTCCGAACAGCCAGGGCCCTCTCAGCCGCCTCCGTGAACTGGTCAGCCAGCTCATAGGCCTGGGCTACATCCTGCTCCAGCTGTTCCGACACGGCATCATCAGCTGGGGGGTTCTCCATATAATACGCGCGACACTCCATGGCGTGGCGCTCCAGGTCTTGCAGCCGAGCTGCCAGCCCGCCATACCGAGCTAGCAACGCGCCTACCCGGTCGGCTCGGTCTATTAATGTGACCGCACAAGCAAGCCAACGCAAAACTCCTTGGATGCCGGCCCTGGATACGGCGAGCGGATTCGTAGGAGCCATTTATAATCCGTTTAATAAACAAGCAAACAAAGAAATATAGAAGTGGCAAACATCAACAAAAAAAAAACAATAGAAATAGGTCGCGTCACGATAATATAAAACACAATTAAAATTCGGACGACATACACGGACCCTACTATTTTCATAAATTATTAGCAACTTACCAATTTCAAGGGCTAACAATATAACGGTATAAACAAAACGTATCGGATTAACGGTATGGCATACCTCGCAAATCAACTACTAAACCGTTATCAACAAACAAAAACAAAACTATTTTTAATAATAATACTCGTAATTTAATACTACTAATAATTAAAACTAGTTCCACTTTTTTAACTAGGCAAGCGGACTCGGAACAAACACTAGTATGTGGTACTAATAAACAACACTTTCGAACGAAACTATTCGTCAAATAAATCCGGACACACAAAAAAAAATATACACATCTAGGCGAGTAAACTCGTATCAAATCACTAGTATGTGGTACTAATAAACACACTTTCGAACGAACTATTCGTCAAATAAATCCGGACACACAAAAAAAAATATACACATCTAGGCGAGTAAACTCGTATCAAAACACTAGTATGTGACAACAATTATATAAGTGTCTATCTATTATCGGATCCACCAAGTGAGAAACATTCGCTTCGAGAATTTACTAGAACAATTTCTTAGTACTTCAATCGTCTCGGCATACCCTCGAGATTTCAACAAAAAAAAATAATTTTTAGGTACGCTTTTTAAGTACGCTTTTTATTTTTACTATGAAATTTTATGTACCTACCTAGTTAATTTTAATATGAAAATTAACTAATTATATCAACTAGGTACGCTCTGCTACCAAAAATATGATCACGCACAATTGTGATGACCACATCTACTGTGTTCCACAGTTTATTGAAACGAAGGTTTCTCATGCAAAATTAAGTAAATTAAGCTAGTCGTACCTTACTAGAAAATAGTGTCCGTAATCCAGGGGGGCTGAACGTTGTCTCGCCGGCGCGCCTGGCTAAACGATCTCCACACAACCCCCGATGGGAAACTCTTACAGCTAACACCCTTATAACTACACAATGCCCTAATAGGCAGCTAAAACTTTCCCGGCGCTTTTCAAAGCGAACACACACGGGTCACAAGTCCGTACCCGGACCGGGCGCTCCTCACGGCTGCTTACGGCCAACTGGTCGCGATGTCGCGCGGCGCCGAACCCACGAATGAACGTGAATGAACGAATCACGCGCGGCGTGAACACCTTTATACCTAAAAGAAAAGATTTTTTTTAAATTAATTAGTGTAAGTTCGTAAATAAAATATTAAGTATGAATACAAATTAAAATATACTTATTTAAAAATTATTAGATACCTACTTATTATTATTCATACTTTTCCAACATGACAACAGTGGGACCACAGTTAAAGTCAGTCTTGTTTCCCCGTAGTCCCACTGTGAAACAGTGGGTCTACGGGGAATAAAAATTACCTATGGACCCACCAGTGGGTCATAGTGGTGGGGCCACGGGTAAAACCCGCGAAATTTAAAGCGATTGCTTCGCTGCGCTTTGCGATCGCCTTAAAGGACAATCACCATTTTTGTATGGCAGCTGGCGTCTTTTTTTTTGTTGCGGCCATCAACCAAACATTTAAATATAATTTGTTGGCAGCACTACAGACAATATTTGCAAAAGAAGTATACCTACCTGTAAACTCAGTCCGATCCGAACCGAGTGAGACTACTTAGCTAGAACTTAACTTTGTTTTTCATAGTGTTTGTAAGAATTACAAAGTTACATTGGTCCCCAACGGACTCGCTGTCACACCGTTTTGTCACACTGATGTGACTACGAAGAATTTTATTCCTATTTTTCACACTGTTGTGACTACGAAGATTTTTCCCCCCGTTTTTCTCACTGGTGTGACTAGGAAAAATGTTATTCCTAATAGTCACACCATTTTTAAAAAATCGTACTTTACGTAAATCACTTATCTACCAGTTTGATACAATATACTTACGTATTATTATATCCTGTTCCTGTCCTGCCTGCCTGATTTGCCTGCGTCGGCCTAATCAATGAAGGGCTGGTATTCCGGGCGGCAAAGGGAATTCTTTTCGCTTGAGTTGTTTTGGTATTTTACTCGTTCGTTTTGTGCAAGCACCCGTAATCGTATCCTTTGTAACATTTTTTTGTTGCTCGTTTATTGATAAAATGTAATGTTAAATCAAAGAGCTCTTTTATTTTAGGTCATGCTTAGTGACCCAATCACATATTAAATTGTATTATAGCGATAACGGCTTTCAGACGGCTTTTGTTTGCGATTTTTTAACCACTCGATCGCGGCGTGTTTCCGATTAGCGTATTCATCGTCTGATACACTCGCTCACAGCTGCGATTCGAGTTGGTTTGGTGCAGTCGGCCAGGCGCTCCACGCGCGCTTTCACGTATAGTACACGTAGGTACGCTCGCTCGCCGGGCCCACTACGAAATACGTTTTACATTTCCGTACAATAGTTCACAAATTGCAATTTCTTGCGTAGCCTTGCAATACACAAGCATCCAGTCGAGCAAGCTTCATGTGTCAGTTTTGCAATTTGACTTCGCGCGCCGCTTGTTCTTAACGAAAGGTTGTAGTGCCCAATAATTTGTCCAACAACTTGAAATTCAGCGCGCAAAAATTGTTAATCAGCAGACAGTTAAAAACATTAAACTTTCAAAAGTTATGGTGCAATACCTCCTGTAAAAATGTTGTCCATGGAATCGTTGTGGTCTGGATCTGAGGGCGAGCTGTCTTCTCTGAGACTTAGTAAGAGTGCCGCTGAAAGGGCCGAATATCGACTTAGCAGACGGAAACCCTCCAAGAGCCTGATCCCTCGAGGCTTGCTTCACGCTTTGCCGGAGCCGCAACCTTCGCACAGGCGCCGGAGATCAGGCACATGGCCGTAAGTCTTTGTATATCTGCTGGACTTATAACTTACTGCAGCTTATTAAAAACATTTATTTTAATACCTGGTAATCGAATACAATAGGTATAATAATTAGCAACGTTATTCGACATAATTGGAGATCAAACGAACTTACCAAGTGAAGTTCGATCCAAATTATGTGAACAGCTTTTTATTGATGAATCCGCAAAGTTTAGTAACGCTAGGTATGATTATCTAGAATCAGAACCTTGAAAAATTTAAATTTATGTATTATTTTAGAAGGTTTATGTACTTACATACAAAAGGATGTTATGCCCTATTTGGTATAGGTAATATCACTTTTTTCAACCTTTAACCATTTGTTTGATATCTATTAATTACTAGGTATAAACATGTTTAAAAGGATAGAGATAAAATCTGTCACGATATTTTAAAATTGTATTTCTTATTATCAGTCACAATCACAAGTCTTATCAGGTTATAGAAACAATTTATCATAGGAGCATGATTAAACAATTTTTTTTCTTCTATTACGTAAGTAAGTAAGTACCTAAGTATTTATTTACAGTTAGTATTTCTACCTTTGTAGGTACCTACTTAGACTATTAAAAACAATTTTTTTTGTACTTTACTACTGCCGAGTTGATCGTAGGATAAAAAGTTAGCCAATTAATTTGGTAATAGGTAAGTACCTAAGTAGGTAGTTACTTTGACAATGAGTTAACTTCTAAAGTAATCAATTAGTTAAACTGTCTATACTAACTGCCGCACTCAGAGACGTTGACAATTAAATCTATATCTGTCTCTTTTTAGGGTTCCGTAGCCGAATGGCAAAAAACGGACCCCTTATAGATTCGTCATGTCTGTCTGTCTGTACGTCCGTCCGTATGTCACAGGCACTTTATTCCAAAACTATAAAAACTACACAATTGATACTTGGTAGGTAGATTTATTCCGTAAACCGCTTTACGACTTTAATACAAAAATAAAAAATTAAAAAAAATAAGGGGGCTCCCCATTACAGTTGCAAAACTTCTGAAAGATTCGGAATAATTACGGAATACTTCTCAGAAAGTTTCTTTCCATCAGAATTTTTCAAAATAGATTTGATTAAAAATATTGACAATTCTTTTTATCTTAGTTCAATCTTGCTAGAAAATATCGTATGCCCGAGTCCCGCCCGTCCGACCCGACCGACCGAGGCGAACGGACGAACGAACGAACAACTCGTGCGCGCCGCGGCCACAAGCCGCGGCGGGCGCCACATACAGATGGGTGAGCCAGAATAATAGCCGCTACACACGTTCCGATCCGACCGCCGATTTGGTCTGCTCCAGACCAAATCTGGACGTGTGTAGCGTAGTCGTCCGACCATATTCGTGTTTGACGCGGTCGGCCGGATTTGGTTCGCACGAACTTCACTTCCTACCAAATCGGAACGTGTGTAGGCTTCCGACCGGACCAACTTGGCAGTGTTGACAATTTTGGAGGTTTTCCCCTAGATTTAGGGCGAAAATATGTAAAACGGAAATATTTAAAGCAGGTAAATTACGTTTAAGGGATTTTCAGAGGATTGAATTTAATGCTCGTTCATGAGTTTTACGTAGGACTGAACGAACGAAAGGTTTAAATATGGCCATTTATGAAAAGATTCTATTTATCTAATTGTTTTTTTAGAATATTTTGTTTAAAAACTAGCAATTTGTCGTAAAACTAAATATATATAAAAAGGGCATAACACCTCATCAATAAGTGCTGCTTTTAGTAAATATTAAGCATGTTTAGTATTTTAATGAAAATAACAGAAAATTAATAAATAATGAAATTGTTTTTTTTTGTAGTAATAAAACATTAAAAACCGATAATATTTTTCTTTTTAATTTATTGATTGCAAGCAAATTGATGTTTTCAGTATTTATAAATAACTAGTTTTCCGCCCGCGGCTTCGCCCGCGTGGACTACACGACGTTATCCCGCAGGAATGTGACATTTTTCCGGGATAAAAAGTAGCCTATGTTCCTCTCCAGGCTACAAAGTATCTGTGTTCCAAATTTCAGCCAAATCCGTTCAGCCGTTTTGGCGTGATTGAGTAACAAACATCCAAACATCCAAACTTTCACATTTATAATATTAGTAGGATAATAATATTGGGAGATTAGCAGTGGCTGGCAACACTGCAACAACGGCTAGATGTCGGCCAGACCAAATCGGAACGTGTGTAGCGCCGACCGATTTGGTCTGGCAAATTTGGTTTGAACGTGTGTAGGCGCGGATCAGATCTGCAGTGAAGTTCGCCCGCACCAAATCGGTGGTCGGATAGGAGCGTGTGTAGCGGCTATAAATTCTAGTCTAGTGGCGCTCGGCGCGGCGGGCGGGGCGCGCAGCGGGGCGGGGAGTGGCGGGCGGGCCCCCCGGAGAAGTTTTCGCCCGCGCCCCGTCCCCGCCGAGAAAGATTCATAATGTTTCGGAATAATTCGCAATATTTCGATTTACGATTAAAATTTATAAAGTAAACGTAGTTTCTTTAAAAACGAAGTACTTATTTGCTCAGTGATGGATTGATGTTGAATTGGTTGTTATTTAGCGTAAGTAAAATTCGAATGTTTATTTTATTCCTTACCTATGTAAGGCAAAATTAACAACAAAAGTAGGTAGGTAAGTACCTACCTACTGTTAGCATAGCACTAAATCTAATTTTTATTCTTGTTATTACTTTATTAGGTACGGTACTAGCGACCCGGCCCGGCTTCGTTTGAACAATTTGTTGGTGTTTCGACAGTTACAGTAATTTTAAATGTGATAACTTCTAAAGTAGGTATTCATTTAAATGATATAGGTTAAATGACAATTTTGATTTACCTACATTAAATTGCCATGGTAACTTATTTGGATAAGGATTAATACCGATTATAGGAGAAATTAGCTCTGCAAATAAAGTAATATTTTTAAATTACTCAAAGATAAAAATGCTTACTGTGAGTCAACCTTAGGAGATAGACATATGACGCTGTTGCGGACTTTTTTGTTGGCCTTTTAATGATATACAATTCCGTAGTAAATTATTTTGATGCATCTCATAAGGTTCAGCGTTCGCAATGTAAGCGCTCGAAAAATCGTTTTTTTACGGCTTCACCAAAAAACATGTAATTTTCTCTATAAAGTACATAAATACGTAAGTAATTATAATGTTTTGTATGTATTTATAAACCGTTGGAATTAAATTTTCTAAATGACAGTGAAAGCTGCATCAAAATCCGTTGCGTGGTTTAAAAGAAGAAAGCTTAGAAACAGACAGACAGATGCATAGAGCGACTTTATTTTATACTATGTACCTACCTACCTAGTGATAGTGAAGTGATGATAAGCCTCGGCACTTGCTACTCTAATAGAAGACGGGTTCTCGGTGCCGAGGTTTGTACCTACCTAGCACTCCTAGCAGTGGCGTAGCGAAGGGTACATAGGTACAAGCCGATTCTCATCGGCTTACCTTAATATCATAGATTAAAAATATGTTTTCATCCGTTTCAAGCAATTCAAGAACATTAAAAATTTGCTAAAATAATACGTACCTACCGTACGTAGAGAGGTACCTACTTTCTTCAACACTTAAAACATCTACAGAAATTTTATTTAAGAGGTACCTACCTAGATAGTAAGATATCTATCCATCCATACTTACTTTTACTATGATTGACTTTTTTCTAGCTAGGAAGGTGTTTCAAAATAAGTGTCAACTGCTTTCTACTGCTTTTTACCGATTGCTGCCTTTTTATCGTTACCTACTCCCGTATTTTTCGACGATCGAAATATTCCGAATGTTTCGTAACACTTCCGAATATTTCGTAAGTATTCCACGGGAAAGATTCGGAATTATTCCCGACTGCAACTGTACTCCCCATACATGGAACTGAAACTGAAAAATATTTTTAATACGAGCAGGGAAATACCAAGCATCGCTCTCTCCATTGCTCGCTGGGTGACTTTGAGCCTTCTTATGAGACCCATAGTAAAAGACCACGTCTCACTTCCATAGGTCATTACTGGCAACACACACTGGTCAAAGACTTTCGTCTTGAGACATTGAGGTATTTCGGACGCGAATATATGTCGGAGCTTCCCAAACGCTGCCCATCCGAGCGGGATTCGACGAGAGATCTCTTTCTCAAAGTTGGACTTACCTAACTGGACCGTCTGTCCTAGGTAAACATAGTGGTCAACAACTTCGAGTGTAATGTTCCCAACATTAACTGGAGCGGGTGCAACATGGGCATTGAACATGATTTTCGTCTTGTCCATGTTCATCTTAAGACCCACTCTTTGCGAAGCATTACCGAGATCTTCGAGCATTGTGTTCAGGTCTTCCAAGGTCTCAGCCATAAGAACTACATCATCGGCAAACCGTAGGTGTGTTAGGTACTCGCCATTGATGTTGATGCCGTATCCTTTCCAGTCCAGCAGCTTAAAAATATCCTCCAACGCAGCTGTGAACAGTTTGGGAGAGATGACATCTCCCTGTCTCACACCTCGCTGTAGTTGGATAGGATTAGAGCTCTGGTTCTGTAATCGGACCGACATGGTGGCGTTTTGGTATAAGTACCTCAGCACCTCGATGTACCTGTGGTCTATTTGGCACCTCTGGAGAGACTGCAGCACCGCCCAAGTCTCAATCGAATCAAAGGCTTTCTCATAGTCCACGAACGCCAAGCAAAGTGGCAAGTTCTACTCTTCGGTCTTCTGTATAACTTGCCGCAGCGTATGAATGTGGTCTATGGTACTGTAGCCTTTCCGGAACCCGGCTTGTTCGGGAGGTTGGAAGTCGTCGAACCTGCGAACGATAGGATTCGTAATGACTCTCGAAAACAACTTATAGATATGGCTCAGAAGCGAGATGGGTCTATAGTTCTTCAAGAGAGTTTTATCACCCTTCTTGAAAAACAGCATCACGTCGCTTCTGCCCCATGCCTTTGGCGTTTTGCCCTCAAGGATGACTGAATTGAAAAGCTTCTGGAGGACTTTAAGTATCGGCTTACCGCCCGCTCTCGGAAGCTCTGTTGTGATTCCGTCATCGCCCGCCGCCTTGTTGTTTTTAAGCTGCTTGAGAGCCATTCTAATCTCGTACAGGCTGACGTCCGGGATATCTTCGGTATGGTGTCGGGTAAGCTTGGCTCTAGGGTCTGTAGCCTTGCTTTCAACAGGTGTTTGTGTGGAATATAGCTGTCCATAGAAATTCTCAATCTCCCTCAGGATTTCAGGTGTTGACGAAATGATGCTACCTTCCTCAGTTTTCAGCCTCGTCAATTGACTTTGCCCGATAGACAGATCTCTCGCGAATCACGCTTCACGCCCGTAAAATTTAGTATTTAATTAATATTTCCAATGACCATCTGTGGTCCTCATCATCAGTTCCACTACACCAAATAGTGCTTACCGAAAGCAAGTGCTCGAGTTATTTAAGAAAATACAAAAATCGCTATAGGTGTGCCTATAAATTTTGAAGAGTTCCCTTGATTTCACCAGGATTCCATCATCAGATCCTGACCGTATGACAATGGGACCAATTTGTAACTATATGCTTTCGAACAAAAAAATAATTTCTAAAATCGCTTTATAGTTGACAAAGTTATGAGGTAACAAAAATTTAAAAAAAAAAAAATCAACCGAACTGAGAATCTCCTATTTTTGAAGTCGGTTAAAAAAGAATATTGTGTATTATTCATTACCTTGTTGAATTTTTCGTATTCGCCGAATAGTAGGTTTGATATTCGTATTCGTTAAAGTAGCATTCGTTGCATCACTAATTTATAAGTACTTAATAGTTATAAAACACTTTCACGGATTTTTTCACGCAATTTATTTAACAACTTGGTTAAATTTTAGTTTTAGTTTTTCCGTGACCACGGCCCCTGGAGAGGTGCCGAAACGTCGGATAAACCAAAAAATCTCAAAAAAAAACTAAAATTTAACCAAGTTGTTAAATAAATTGGGTGAAAAAATCCGTGAAAGTGTTTTATTTATATGGACAGTTCGCGCAGAAATCTAAGATGTGTTTACTTAATAGTTTTCATGCTCCAACATGTCTCTGATATGAAATATATATGTCGCAGCCAAATGGTTAAATCCGCCATTCAATTAAACGCCTAGGCCGATCATTTTTTTACCCGTCTGCGGCGAAGCCAAAAAGGGTTATGTATTTGACCTGTATGTATGTGGGTGTGTTTGCTCCTATGTTCCCTCGTAACTACTAAACGGATGAACCGATTTTGTTAAATGATACGTCGTCATCTTCGTCTTAACGGCCCGAGTGACAATGGGATATCAAAATTAACAAAAAAACAAAATGGCGGCTTTAGGCGATATATTCTGTGCATTGTAAAAACAAATACAAAAGTGCAATACCGAATGGGCCAAAATGTATGATATCGCACTTTGTCCCATAGTAAAAGTTGTTTGTATTGATGGGTACTTTCACCCCCTAGAGTATGTCCCTTGTTTAAACTAACACCCTGTATAAGTTTATATATTCTCTAAAAGGTAATGATATTTTGTATTTAAATATATCGCTTTATCATTTTCAAATAAGTATACCATTAAACTAAAAAGCTGAAAATAAAAAAGTAAGTAAGTAGGTACCTAATTAAAAAACTAAAAAACCCGTCTGCGGTGCAAAAAAATTATTTGTTTAACTAACTAAAAAGAAAAAACAAGTAAAAAAAATGAGCGACTGTGGATTGAATGTGTTCTTAGTTCTTACTAGTAAATTGTATGCAGCGTTATATGTAGGTATATATTAGGTAGGTACTACAAATTTTAAGTAAGAGAATTCTTGGAAGCAGGCGGGATCCATTTGCATATAAAATCTATAAAAATATAATGGACCCCGCCTGCTTCCAAGAATTATCTTACTTAAAATTTGTAGTACCTAACCTACCTAATATATACCTACATATAACGCTGCATACAATTTACTAGTAAGAACTAAGAACACATTCAATCCACAGTCGCTCATTTTTAACCGACTTCTAAATCAAAAAGGAGGAGGTTCTCTATTCGTCTGTATGTATGTTTTTTTTTTTTTTTTGTGTATGTCCACCGATTACTCGAAGACGGCTGAACCGATTGAAATGGTTCAAACGTTATTACATCAGGTTGGTTTCCAAGTTGGTCCCATTTTTTGAAATTTTGAAATCGGTTTAGTAGTTTTCAGGAAATCTTGAAAATACTGTCGTTTTCGTTACCACTTTATGTGAATTTAATACGTATCTTTAGGCACAACTCCTTTGTTCATAAACCGATTTAGATGATTCTTGTTTTGTTAAAAAGGGGATACCTCAAGGTATTTGAACCAACTTCGAAAAAGGAGGTTTTGAGTTTGATCACATACCTATTTACCAGAAAACACGCAAATTGCCTGCACGATGCACTAAAAAGATTGAAATAAAAATTATTTTAATAAAAAAATAAAACCGCCTTCTAAAAAACCACATCAAAAAAGTAAGAAATAATTCCTCACCAAATAAATAACGTAAGTACTTTGAAGTCGGGCGGATTTTAACAAAAACAACAAAAAATTGTACATGTTTCACGCCCGACTTCAAAGTACTTACGTTATTTATTTGGTGAGGAATTATTTCTTACTTTTTTGATGTGGTTTTTTAGAAGGCGGTTTTATTTTTATTTACTTGTTTTTTTCTTTTTAGTTATTCCGTAAGCTATTTTATCTTCCCATAAGTTGACGGAGTCACAAAAAAAAGAAAATCGAAAAAAGTGGATTTACTAGAGCGCGTCAGATTTTCAAAGGGGGTGTTCAATGAACCCTACTGATGCTGCAAATTTCTTAATCTGACGATTTGGAAGTGACGCAAGCTCGCAGCGAATTATTGAAAATGTAAAAAAATCGCCATCTTGAAATACTCGAGCGCGTCAGATTTTCATAGAGGTTCTTCAGTGAACACTAATTTCTTAATCTGACGATTTGGAAATGACGCAAGCTCTCGCCGAATTTTCGAAAATGTAAAAAAATCGCCATCTTGAATTATTCGAGCGCGTCAGATTAGCAACTGAAGCTTCATCATGATTTCCTAGTCACGCTCACCAAAAATCTGAAATTATTTTAAGGGTAATCGTTAAACTGACACTTTTTTTTAAATGTATTTTGTAACTTTCTCATAATTGACTTTGCCCGATAGACAGATCTCTCGCGAACACTTTGGAGCCTTTGTTCACTGAACAACCCCTATGAAAAATCTGACGCGATCGAGTAAATCCACACATCGTTTTATTTTTGCAATTTTGTTACCCTCCCACCCTCTTAGGTTACGCTCAAATCGTCAGATAAGCAAAATTGACATTTCTTAGTTAGTAAGTAATTAAGCCCCCTTATCTTAATCTGACGCGCTTGAGTATTTCAGGTGATCGATTATTTTCACTAATCTGACGGGTTCCTCTAACTAAGGCCTCCTACGCACCGTCCGGCTGGCCGCGGGATGCAGTTGCAATTGCGGTTAACCGGGTAGCGGCTAGCCGTAACCGCAATCGGAAAATGCGGATAGGATACCTAACGTTGCGGTTTCATCGAAGCATATCCAAGATGGATGAAGTTACAGCTGTTTATTGGATTTACATGCGATATATAAAGAAAAAAAAAACAAAGAAAAAGGTTCAGCCGGCCTAGCATGAGCGGCTTTTATCGCGCGATATGATATGGTACGGCAAGTTGTCTTGCTTACCCCACTAAGGTGTAAGCAAAACGGCATGCCTTACCATATCATATCGCGTGATAAAAGCCGCTCATGCTAGGCCGGCTGGGTGCATCCTTATTTGACAAAAGCTGAGAGCAAGCATTTTGAAATATTTTTCGAAGAGCTTAAAATGTGTGACGATAAGTTTTTTGGAACACTAGAATGAGTCTGAAATCATTTGAACATCGAAATCCATAGCTGGTATATGTGCGCTTTCAATGACGAGCAACCGCAAACTAGCAAACCGCAGTGCATCCGCGTAGTGCGTACAGCGACCGTCCGGCTAGCCGTCAGTCGGGCCGCAACCGCAATGCTACGAGCGACCGGTGCGGTTGGGCGGCAGCCATATCACAGTGCGAATAAAAACTAATTTTTCGTACATCGCATTCCGGCTAACCGCATAGTGCGTAAAAAAAAGGTACACTTAGCGTACCCCCCTATATTAAAGGCTCATACTGGCTGGAGGTACTTATCAATATATAAGGTATCATCCCTTATATTAATCTGACGCGCTCGAGTAAATCCCAAAACCCCCTCTTGGGCTCCCCTACTAGTATTAGTAACCTGAATCTATAGCTGCGACAAAAGATGCTAACATATAGAGGAACAGTATTTATCAATTACCTACAGATTTTGATATAAAAAACAGTCGTGAATTTTTCAAAGATTTTACGTTCTTCATTAAGCATCTAAATTACACCGCTGCAATATCTATCATGCCCATGCCCTAAACTTAATATCTTGCAATGATTGGATCTTCGTTTAACTGAAGATACGTACAATGTTTAAGTATTTCATAATAATCTTTGACGGCCTAGTTATCCTGCGAAGCGTAACCACAACCTTCACGTACATACCTTCATTATTATCACCCTAAAGTTAATTGAGTACCTACTTATTATCCTTAAGCCGTTAAATCAGAACAGATATTTATGGCCACTAAGTTTCAGACCATCTTTTGAGGTGGCTTTTCATAATATGTTTCTTAGAAGTTTTTTCAGAACTTTCGTTGACTTATAGAAGAAATCGATATTTAGGAATATGATATGGGTACGATTCCAGCTTCACAGAACCAATCATAGTGAAAACTAGTATCCTCAGTGCGCTGTGTGTCAAAGGGTTCTTGGAAAATTGTATCTGGTTTAGGTACCTACTATCAATCGACTTTCCCACTCAGAAATACATAAAAAATAGCAATTTGAACCTGTTTAGTTCTTACCAGTTTCATTTGTATTGCTATGCTAACTATTGACGTTTGACTTATAGTTGACTGACTAAACAAACACACTTTTATAGGAACAGACTAAAAAGTACAAAATAACCTTCTATTCAGTTACTGAAATTAAAAGGCGTGGTGCGCGTGGTCAATATTAAGTACCTACCTACCTACTTGAATGCATGCTTTGCAAAGGGCGCACCACGCTTTTTAATTTCATTTACTGAATAGACGGTTATTTTGTACTTTTTAGTCTGTTCCTATAAAAGTGTGTTTGTTTAGTTTTTTAAACTAAGTACATATTTATTTTTTACTTTTTAGTTTAATAAATGGCAAGCTATGGATGGATGGTAATCGATTTCACAGTCCATTCATGTGTCTGCCCACCCCGTAAACATCATAACTCAAAGGCGTGATTGTATGTATTTAGTTTTACAAATTCAAGTGGAGTCTATTACCGGATGCGCGAGCCGAACCCTTACTTCCTCCCTGCTCCATCATGTGTAGCGAACATGTTTCATCAGAACGAAACAAATGAGCCCAAACTCGAGGGGTTTCCTGATGGTCATTAAGGAGCGCCACTGACTTCCTCCCTGCTCCATCATCAGACCCTCACCACCAAGTGTAGCGAATAGGTCTCATCAGAACGAAACAAATGAGCTCAAACTCGAGGGGTTTTCTTGTGGTCATTAAGGAGTTTCACTGGCTTCCTTCCAGCTCCATCATCAGACCCTCACCACCAAGCGTAGCGAATAGGTCTCATCAGAACGAAACAAATGAGCCCAAACTCGAGGACTTTCCTAGTGGTCATTAAGAAGTGCCGCAGGCTGCCTCCCTGCTCCATCATCAGACCCTCACCATCAAGTGTAGCGAATAGGTCTCATCAGAACAAAACAAATGAGCCTAAACTCGAGGGGTTTCCTAGCAGCCATTGAAGAGTTCTATTGCCTACCTCATGACTCCATCATCACATCAGCTCGATGGTAGTAAATTATTGTATTGTCATCGGATTCATATAGACTTGCAAAGTTTCAAATCAATACGACACTTAGAAGTAGGTTAAAATTGAATTCCAAGATTTTCTTACATTGTGACTTAGTTACATGTGAAGCTATTAGAAGTGTGGTAAAATAGTAGATTGTATTACAAGGGAGCAAAATAATATATTTACGGCGAGGGCGCTATTTTGAATCCAGAGCGCAGTGAAGGATTCTAGAGTAGAATCTCGAGCGCAGCGAGGGATTCTATAGTAGAATCCTGAACGCAGCGAGGGATTCAATATACGCCGCCCGAGGTGAAAATAATTTTGCGGCCGAGTAATACACTCTGCTTTTCATCCCCCTCTATAAGAAAAGCAGTAAAGACAACTCAAACTACCTACCTTTCTTTGTCGTTCGGATACATCATAGCGCTAGTCGGGCAAGAAAAAAAATGTAAGTTTTTAAATAAAAAAAAAATTCAATAAAAAAAATATATGTCCATCAGATTCCTTATAAGTATCTCCGGGGATGCCGTAGGGGGGTTGAAAATGTTGTTAGATATTAGCTACGACTCACCGTTTACGAGATATTCTCAATTTTATAAAATTCCGGTTTTGAAAATTTCTCGGTCCCGAAAAAAGTCCCGACCCCATACAAAATCAGTTGAATTTTTTTTTAAGTACTGCACACCCTTTGCTACACTCCAACCAATGCTTCTTTAATTATGTTCTAAATTCAAATCTCATCGTTTTGGACCCTGATAAGAAGCTGTTCAAAATTCAAATCTCATTTATACCCTCTTGTCATAACAGGTAAACAATGAATCGTTTTGGACCCTGTTATTAGATAAACAATCATCGCTTTTCGAATCGGTGGGATGAAAAGACATTTTAAATCCTGCTTTAGGTATAACAGCAGAAACATAAATGTTTGCTGCATACAGCAATACTTTAGGTATTCTATTTTTTTTTTGGTGCATAAAACTGGGTACAATCAAAAAAGTTTCTTAATGCTATGAAATTAATTATCATGCTAAGATTTACCCTACTAGATGTAAGCACAGCATGCTTAATACCAAACGGACAATAGACTATCTTAAGTTAGGTACTTAATTACAAAACAAAACCAAACTTAACCAAAAAAAAGGAAATTATACATGGAATATTTTAAACAAGAGTCCGTTTTAAAGAGATTGGAGGGTCCCGCCCCTCCCGCCCGATCGCTCTACTTCCTAAATTGTTTACGATTTAGGCAAGTGTAATCGCATCGCTACGATTTTATTTATGAAATATGATTTTATTGCTATGTTTTTTTAATATTGTATTGTTTTAAATACCTACCTACTGACTGAAATTTTAAATCGTTGCTAATCTATCTATTCCCTTTACTTAAATATTATTATTATTATTATCAAATAAGTAGAATTTAATATTATTAGCTAATACATATAATATTACTACGTGTAGGGTTTCGAATTTCCCAGGGTTCTCACGTTTCCGGGACCTGGGAATAACTACCTACATATTTACGGGAATCTGGATTTTTCGATATTTTTATGAAAAACTCGTGGGTACCTACTTGAATTTTTTAGTAAAATACAACACACAGGGTGTAACAAGACCCTTGAGAAAGCCGAAGTCTACCTTCGCATTTTATTTAAAACAAGAAACAAAAAAATTGCCGGGTAACGATTATTTTTGTATTAATAAGCGTTTCTATGAACATACGAATGTAAGAAATAACTTAAATAATGTGCCTTCATAAAATCATGAGAACCAAAGCTTAAAAGTTACCTCATTTGTATGAAAAGCAAATTTTATCCATAAATAGTGGACATCACTGTCATTTTGAGTCTCAAATGCCTATGTCCAGCAGTGTGTCAAAGACAAGACCGTCATAATATATTATGTAGGTATGTCTAATAATTATGTATATTCTATACCATAAACTTATTATACTCTAGTAAATGTATACCTAACGCTACGTTATAAATTCAGCACAGGCATTGTACTGGTCAGTAGCACAGAATAAATAATAGTGCTAAGGCACAGAAGACTCACTCTGCAAGCTCATTCAAATAAAAATAAATCTTTCTGCGTGGAAATAAAGTCCAATTCCGGTTGCTTTATCATCGCTTACCTATTGTTATAATAACCTAGAGTTCGCGCATGCAAGCAAAACTGTACCCAATAGCTACGCGCGAGCGTTTTTATTTCTATGAATGTCTCAAACAGCTCGCTCGCTGGTTAGGGTTGCGAGCGACTTGCGGGTTCGGTTTTGTTGTTTCTTTTGTTATTTCTTTTACCTATTTAGACACCCGTAAACACAACAGTATCTTATATACGGATTATAGGAACATTTATAAGTCATTGTTCGGTGCACAAAAATCACAGAAATGATCGATCGTTCTACGCGCGAACGTGGAGCGTACGAGCCGAGCGGCATCCTTCTGCCATACGCCTGCCCGGCAGGCGCGCCGGCCGAACGTACCTAAACTGCGGAGTGACACCCCCCTGTCAGTAGACAGCCTTTGTTTGTGCCTTGGTTGTCATAGCGAAACACAACTCCGTCACGTGTTTAGAATTAAGTATTTATTGTTTTGACTAGTGCAATGACATTGCTGGAATCATTGTTTATATTTTTAGGTATAAGTTTCCGGAATAAAACATTTAAAGATAATGAAAGCCGGGTAACACTGCTTCTGAAATCGTACCGGTACCAATACATTTTTTATAAGTAGGTAGTTCCTTCTTTTAACCCTTGTGATTGTTTTCCTGCTTTTTTCTTTTAACCTCAAGATCGGTTGTTACGGTTAGCATCTAGTAGACTGTAGTAGTTTCTATCGTCGCCGATTATGGACACGCGATTCTATTGTTAGTTGACGACATCCCAAATCAAGCGCACCTCAGCAGTGAAAGTTATTACAGTCCTCAACATAATTCAATGCAAATAACTTGCGTGCCAATATCAACTTTACATGCAAACGTTAAAATTCTTAATCGCTAAACCACCATGCATGCTCCTAAGATTGGCCATAAAATGGACAAATTCACTTTCTGTGACATTTTGCGATGAGAAAGTTTCGCGGTCAAGGGTTACGAAGCGCTAATAAAACCTTTCACATTTTCGAAAAAATTACTAAATGTCTAGTCTCTTAACATTTTTCTTATGATTCTCGAAAATAACTAGACCTTGACCAGTCTAGAACTAAACTTAGAATGCTAATAAAGAGAAAGTGAGTCATATACTTACTTAATACGCATTCCATAAAAATGAGGGTCTGCATTTTTTTTAACTATCCAGTTGTTTTTTTTATTAATATTATTTGTTCCGATTTTGTTTATACATTTTCTCATAGTGTTTTTGTATTAGGGGGGGAGGAGAAAGGCGGCGATTTGATACCGGCCGTTTCTGTAAGGCACAATTTTTTTGTATATTTTATAAATTACTTTATGCGTTTGTTTCGCAGGGCCACCAGGTCTGGTCAGGTTTTGTTGAAATGTTTTAAATTGTTTACAATGCGATTCATAAATTTGGTAAAACAACCCTGGTTGACTCCTTCTTGATTATTTCGAGTATCTCGAATGGTTTTATTTTCAAAGAGTAGCAAATGGACTCATGGTCCATTCTTTTTTAGAAAATCTTGGGCATTTTTCTATTATGTATATAGGTTATCATCGGTATCTCAATACGCCCCTCGTGCCTTGCCAGGATCTCATGGATCTGAGCAACAAACCGGTGTTTCTGCTCCGATCCTGATTCCTGGATCGCTTGGAGGGACGACATTGAGTCGGAAAAGATTATACACTTAGTAAGCTTTTTCTTCTCCACAAGTTCGCATGCTCTAACTATTGCCAGAAGCTCTGCTTGAAACACGCTGCACACTATGGCCGTTTGTGCACTACCACTGAATTTTACCGATCCGGAAAAAAACGGATGCTTGTATTTAATTAATTTCTATTATAAATGATTAATTATTAAAATACAAGCATCCGTTTTTTTCCGGATCGGTAAAATTCAGTGTAGTGCACAAACGCCCATTGAGTAGTTTACACTTTCTGGCAAGTATGGGAGCTAGTAGTCCTCCAGACGCATAGCAGACGAGAGCAGCTCCGACGGTGCCGTCTTCGTTAGGTATAAATGGTAATATCTATGTCATAACCGTTTTGAGCTGGTTCGGTTCAAGGTTAGTTTTTTTATCATCAATCAACGTTATCTTGATTACATAGGCATAGGTATTATTGTTTTGTTAGAAAAGATCATAAAAAATATGTAGTTTAAAAAACTAAAAAAACACACTTTTATAGGAACAGACCAAAAAGTACAAAATAACCGTCTATTCAGTAACTGAAATTAAAAAGCGTGGTGCGCGTTGACAATATTAAGTACTTGAATGCATGCTTTGCAAAGGGCGCACCACGCTTTTTAATTTCAGTTACTGAATAGACGGTTATTTTGTACTTTTTGGTCTGTTCCTATAAAAGTGTGTTTTTTTAGTTTTTTAAACTACATATTTATTTTTTACTTTTTAGTTTAATAAATGGCAAGCTATGGGTGGTTGATAATCGATTTCACAGTCCATTCATGTGTCTGCTCACCCCGTAAACATTATAACTCAAAGGCGTTGTATGTATTTAGTTTTACAAACTCAAATAGAGTCTATTAGTTACCTACCAGATGCGCGAGCTGAACCCTTACTTTCTCCTTACTCCATCATCAGACCCTCACTACCAAGTGTAACGAATAGGTCTTATCAACACGAAACAAATGAGCCCAAACTCGAGTGGTTTCCTATTGGTCATTAAGGAGTGTCACTGGCTTCCTTCCTGCTCCATCATCAGACCCTTACCACCAAGTGTAGCGAATAGGTCTCATCAGAACGAAACAAATGAGCCCAAACTCGAGGGGTTTTCTTGAGGCCATTAAGGAGTTTCACTGGCTTTCTCCCAGCTCCATCATCAGACCCTCACCACCAAGTGTAACGAATAGGTCTTATCAACACGAAGCAAATGAGCCCAAACTCGAGTGGTTTCCAATTGGTCATTAAGGAGTGTCACTGGCTTCCTTCCTGCTCCATCATCAGACCCTTACTACCAAGTGTAGCGAATAGGTCTCATCAGAACGAAACAAATGAGCCAGAACTCGAGGTGTTTCCTATTGGTAATTTAGAAGTGCCACTGACTTTCTGACTCCTCCCTGCACCATTATCAGACCCTAACCACCAAGTGCGACTAAAAAGTCTCATCAGAACGAAACAACGGAGACCAAACTCGAGGGGTTTCCTAGTGGTCATTAAGAAGTGCCACTGGCTTCCTCCCTGCTCCATCATCAGACCCTCACCATCAAGTGTAACGAACAGGTCTTATCAGAACAAAAGAAATGAGCCTAAACTCGAGGGGTTTCCTAGCAGCCATTGAAGAGTTCTATTGCCCACCTCTTGACTCCATCATCAGATCAGCTCGATGGTAGCAAATTATTGTATTGTCATCGGATTCATATAGACTTGCAAAGTTTCAAATCAATACGACAATTAGAAGTAGGTTAAAATTGATTTCCAAGATTTTCTTACATTGTGACTTAGTTACAAGTGAAGCTAATAAAAGTGTGGTAAAAAAAGATACTCAATATTAAAACCCCTGTTAAAGTCATGGTTTCACCTCTTCAACTCTTCACCGACCGAGAGTCGAGGTTAGGTTACCTATCGCTATCATTATCATTATCACAAACTACAGATCACCTGTAGTAGCAAGTTACATCACAAACTGTCTGACTGAGGTTACTTCTGCAATCTTCTTTTGAAAATGTTTTAATTTTAAACAAGTATTTTTTTCGTCTATTTACTTAGGATTTTATTTTTCCAAGACCACAATAAAAATATACTACTTTTATAAAGTGTAGTCTATGTGGTATTTATCTATACTATAGGTATGAAGTACTTATCTTATCTTGCCTACAAATCCTTCTGTCTTTGGTTCAATTGGTTTCGATTTCTTAATGTTGCCGTCAGATATATTTCACAATCATAATGCAATGAGAGCTAAACAGTTTCTAAGTATTTCTTTTGAAGTAAAACTTCTTTACGCCAGTTTGACTTGGGGAGTAAGCTGGTAAATGTTGCGGAAGTGACGAGAGCTTTACAACGGAAGTTGATGGAAGAGATACAAAACTGTCATTTCTTCACTGATCTCAGGTCAGTGCATTTCTTCCTCAGATTATATAATACTATAAGTATTATTATCATCTGAGATTTCTTCCATAGCCGCTTCGAAAGAGTATGTAATCACTGACGTCTGCGCGCGGTCAAAATCGAATACTTATCTTTTCCATAAGCTTAAAACAAAAAAAATGGACTGTAACTAGCGCCAAAAACTTTGTGAACTCAATTCCACGGGGACGAATTCGCGGGGGTAGTGCTAGTAGGTACTAAAGTAATATATTATTGAAGAGAATTTAATGCTTTACAATTCTATGACCAGTATTTAGCGGCCCATTAGACGGTCACGCAAATGTAATTCAAAACCATCGAGCCTGAGTGATGGAGAACGGACTGTGACTGATGGAATCAATCGACATTACACGGCAGGTTGAACCATGGGTTGAGTGATGTCAGTCAGAGCAGTGCTGCCAGATATTTATAATGTATATCAAAAAATCTGTACTTATAAGGTTACAATTTGTATGAAAAGCTAATTCATCTCGATCTGTATCTTTTAATGAAAATCTGTATAAATACAGAGCCAGATTTACGGAAAAAATAATCGGCCTAGGCGTTTAATTGAATGGCGGATTCAACCATTGGGCTGCGATGTGACATTTACACTAACAATAGTGATATCTATGACGCTACTAGCTTTTTAATCCAGATTTTGTTTTATCAAATAAATGTAATGTAATTTACAAATGAATTTTTCTTTTTATCATGACTGTACACATTATAAAAATAACTTTTTGCTAAATAGATGTTCTGCTATATATACCATTTGATAGTTGGACGTTTTGCTAAATGGACATTCTGCTAATTAGACTTACTGCTCATCAGACGTTTCGCGCTGTTGGACATTTAGCTACTTAGACCTTCTGATCAGGATGGGTGAAATCGCTGGGACGCATTGTTACTGAGATATACTTACCTAATCCAAAAACCAAAAATGAGATTTTCAACATTCGTCTTTTAAATGGAATGATCAATTTATTTTTCTTTTTTATGTGTTTTGGGAAGCGAGTTTTTGTTGGCAGTTTTTGTATTAAGCGGTTTAATTTTAGTGTATGAAATCTAATGATAGCACAATGTAGTTACAACGTTTAAAACTGTAACCCATAACTAAATTAGAACACTCAGACAAGCAGTTTTTTAACCTTCCACCATAAGCTAACCTAAATTACTTTAAAAAAATACAAATAAATTCGTGCATAATATGAACATGATTAAACTGAACTTAAAAAACATGATTTAACTCCTTAGCGTTAAGGAGTTTTACCTTCCATCATCAGCTTACTTAAATAACCTCGAAAAATACAACTAAAAATATTTCCGTATCAACGATACAACGATATTGAACAATTATCCTCCAACTTTTAACCATTGAGGAGTTGTACCTTCCATCACCAGCTCTTCATCATGAAATGATGACTACCAGATGCAAATACTTGAAAAACTTTGGAAAATTTATAAAACACGTAAACTTCCAATAAAATCTGCGGGTTTTCCTCGATTTCCCCTGGATTCCATCATCAGATCCTAACTCGGTAACGATATGACCACCTCAGGAATATACTCTTTCGAAAAAAAAAAGATTCATTGAAATTGAGCAATAGTTCGCGAAGATACTGACGCGTAAAGCAAGAACCACCAGTCGACAACTACTTATGGTTTTTTTTCAGGATTGTGAAAAAACGACTGAAATGTCTACTGTTAATTTTTAATGGAAATTGAAACTTTGGTCTATCAGATAAAAATAATTATCAAAATCAGTTCACAATTGACAGAGATATCGTAAAATATACATAAAAAAATCGGCCAAGTGCGAGTCGGACTCGCGCACGAAGGATTCCGTACCATTATCTACAGGGTGTTATCGAAGTCGTTAACATCCTTTTAAAATAAGAACATACTCATGTTATAGAGTGTTTTCCCCAAATATGAGGCAAATCCAAGATGTAAAATTATATTTTTTAAATCTCTGAATAATAGTGTATAATACTCAGTAATTGATAACTATAGCAAGAAAAAAATTAAAATAACTAAAAATAACCACTTTATAAAAAAAACATTGATTAATTAATATTTAAATAACATACAAGCCTTAAACTACTTCATTAGCCTCCTGACAGAACGCGGGCTCTACTATAACGTGAATTTATTTAAGTTCGCGCACGGAATTCAACGAAACAAACAATGTCTCCAATGCTTCATGCCCGCTTTGCACGCATCCCTGCGCCCGCGCTGACGCCGGGCACCACCCCTTTTCACGTAAAAACATACCTTCATATGAGTATATTAATGGGCCGAATGGATGCCAATGACTTCAAAAACACCCTGTATGTAGTAACATACGAGTACAACATTAGACACTACCTATTTATAACGTACAATATTAATCTATACAACATAGACACTATATTTAAGATCGAGAAAAAAACGACAAAAGTCACGTTTGTTGTATGGCAGCCCCCCTTAAATATTTATTTTATTATTTATTTTTAAAGTTAATATGCAACTAAATATTCTGTGAACATTTGAAGCGTCTACCTGCTGCCGTTATTAATATTGAGCAAGAAACGGCAAAAAAATAACGTTTGTTATATGGGAGCCCCCCTTAAATATTTATTTTATTTTGTTTTTAATATTTGTTGTTGTAGCGGCAACAGAAATACCTACATCATCTGTGAAAATTTCAACTCTCTAGCTATCACGGTTCATGAGATACAGCCTGGTGACAGACAGACAGACGGACAACGAAGTCTCAGCTCAGTAATTAGGGTCCCGTTTTTACCCTTTGGGTACGGAACCCTAAAAAACAACGGGTTGCACTCCGGGAGTGCCGGCAGAAGTGAAAAGGAAAAGCGCACCAACTGATGCGCAATTCGCTCGTCGCTGCCGCCTCCGCGTGTAGCTGTGGCTAGTCCGTTAAGGCGAGGATTCCCGACCGAAATAGGCACGCTAACGCTTGCTCGGCTTCACGCGGACGCAGCGGCAGCCTGCAGTGAACTGTGAACTCGCGAGCGCCCCGCGAATCGAAAATCACTTAAAATTCAATTAAAAATTAAATAAAAAACAATTTAAACTTAAGACGGCCGGGATCCCTCGGCTATTCAAAGACAATTATTTTCGTATATTTTTCATTAATTAAAACCAAGTACTTATACTGCAAGTAAAAGGATATTTGGATTACGATTAGACGTATGTTTGGGATTTTATTTGACACAGTAAAATATCACCAATCGAAAAAAAAGAAGAAGCACTATATAGATAAATAACTGTAAAAAAACATATATTTTTCCTAAGTTTTGAGTACTTGTGGTTTGCGAGAATTGCGAGTAATCCATAATTTAAAATATCCTATTTTCGGGAATCGGCGCCTTAAGGCTGGTTTACATTGATCCAGTAGATCGATCCAGTGTCGGCACTGGATTGGCAAGTTGGCACTGGATCAATGTAAACATGTTTCAATCCAGTACAGCGTCCAGTAAAACATGTTTACATTGATCCAGTGCCAATCCAGCGCCGCAATCCAGTGACACTGGATCGATCTACTGGATCAATGTAAATCAGCCTTTACGAATTTTTCGATCTGACGGTCACGTGTCCCGACCTGACGTGAGTTTAACATTTTTTACCCATCACAAAAAGTACACCACGCCGATAAAGAAATTTTCACTTCAAAAAACATTCAGACGACTTGTGAACCTCCTCTGTTTTTTGAAGTCGAATAATAAAGTAGATAAATAGTTCAGGGGGCTTAGACAAAGTAACATTTGAAAAACGATAGCGAAGCGATAA
This sequence comes from Crambus lathoniellus, assembly GCA_949710035.1. Taxonomy (NCBI): domain Eukaryota; kingdom Metazoa; phylum Arthropoda; class Insecta; order Lepidoptera; family Crambidae; genus Crambus; species Crambus lathoniellus. The sequence goes on from OX453296.1 coordinate 9,527,422, forward strand.
CGAAGTTCGAAAGAAATTCAAGGTATAGGATTGGCGGATTGGTATAAGCTGCGCTAAATCACGTGGTCTTGCCGCAAGTTGATTGGAGCATAAAGACGATAGGGATAGCGATTGTCGTTTCGCCACATAACGATGTTACTTTGACTAAGGCCCCAGGAATGTCCCATTTCTGCGTCAGCCGGTAGCTCGAAGGTCCACCCAGCGGGCGAAGGCTGTACTCTCTTGCTTTTGCCGGTCAAGTGTTGAAATCGCGATGTGCTATCTCGGTCAATGCTGCCAGGTGACACCTAAAGGTGCGTCCACACTTGTAACATTTTGGCGTGTCCGAACACCGTGTCTTTATCATGCATCGCTAGCTTTGTTGGGCATGTGCTGTGGTAATACCGTATCAAAGAGACAATGTATTATAAAGACACGGGTGTTTGTTCGGACACGCCAAAATGTTACAAGTGTGGACGCAACTTTACACCAGTAACGTTCCTGCTTTAGTACGTGTACGTACGATTGTAAAATAACTTGTTACTGTGCCCGTTTTTGCATGTTCTTTCGAATAGAGATTTAAAAATGAATTTTCTCAAGTACAGACAGGCAATTCTTAAAAATCGTCAGCTTTGTTTGTTATTTCAGCAAACTGGATATTAGATTTCTTGGCTTACCCCATAGAGAAGCTGAAGGGAAACTAGTACTTGAAAATAATTGCTTATACCACTCCACTACACTAGGTACTGTTTCCATTCTCACAAAGCAATTAACGTAAATGAAATAAGATAACGATTTTTTGATATGGTCGTCAAACTAAACATCTAAGCATAAAAGAAGAGCCTTTTCTAATGTAACCCCAATAGCGGCTGCTTATGGCGAAATGAAGTGCAAATAACTGGTGCAAGTGAGTGAGCTGGTGTAATATGTTCACACATTACACTCGTGTGTTGCGTGAAAGGCGTTTTCTGTGTGCATTTTGGTAGGAATTTCTCAGCTTGCGTAATGAACCTACAGTTGCGCTATGATTTCGAAGTAATTCAAATAGTTAATATCCTATAAGTACTGAACAAATCTTTATGATAGATATACTGTCTCAAAATTAGTGCATTAATTAAAGGTGTAAATTCTTCTCGGCGTCAAACGACAACTGCACGCGATATGACGCCCGCGCCACTAGGTATCTACTGGTTTCTTGTATTTGTATGAAATACATTTCGTAGCGAGCGTCAGCGTCGGGCGACAACGTCACGTCAGCGACTACAGCATGCATGCGTCGCTTTTCGCACATACAATACGGCAGTAAGGGCGTTTGTGCACTACCACTGAATTTTACCGATCCGGAAAAAAACGGATGCTTGTATTTAATTAATTACTAATAAAAATGATTAATTATTAAAATACAAGCATCCGATTTTTTCCGGATCGGTAAAATTCAGTGGTAGTGCACAAACGCCCTAACGTAGTTTTTTTACTCATGTGGTAAAGGTATCGGTTCGAACTGGGCGTCGTTGTCGGCGTCTCGGACGACAACTACTGCACGCGACATGATGCCCGCCACGCACTACTTACTGGTACCTATCTATGTATTTGTCTATACTAATATTATAAAGAGAAAAGATTTGATTGTATGTTTGTTCGTTTGAATCGAATAGGCTCTGAAACTACTGGACCGATTTAGAAAATTCTTTGACCATTAGAAAGCTACATTCTTCCCGAGCGACATAGGCTATATTTTATCCCGATATTCCCACGGGAACGTGTACCACGCGGGTAAAACCGCGAGGATCCGCTAGTATGAAATACATTTCGCAGCGAGCCGAGCGTCAGCGTCAGAGACTACCGCGCATAGATATGCGTGCGTTTTCGCACACAAATAAAAACCAACCACGTCTCACTACAAAATGATATACACATCGCTGTCCATACACTACTGGTAGCTTCAATTCGTCACGTATTAGGTAAGCAATGCATAATTTTATGACATTTAAAAATATTTTTGTTATTCGAACAACATACTATGCCTTCCGTCCACTCCCCCCCAGTTAGATCCCCTTCGTGGGAAGGTTTGCAGGTTTTGTAAATTTGCTGGCAATCAATAATTTCATACGAAACGGTGCACACCGTCAAGTATAATCTGACTCTTCTTTTGGTTCAGGTATCATAGGTGAATTGTTACTGCTGCTCGGGTTTGAAATCATGGTAGCGTCATGAGACGCCGCGACGTGAAGCGGCGTCGTCGTCGTGTCGCCCGCTGTTGCGGTTCGACCGACGCCCAGTTCCAAACGACTCCTTTATTAAAAGCTTTCCTTTCCGTAGTTTGAAAATTAACAACTATAGTGGAAGAGAATGAAATTTATTTCGTAGCCAGCCGGTCATATCGCTTAGGTTTCGCGGTCAAGTCAGTATGGATATGGATCACCGATTATATTGGTCAATGTCAGTGCGGACAAACGGCATATTATTAAAAATTCATGGGTTCTACTTAAAACGTTAAAAATAACAACAGAGGACCCAAGCTGCAGATATTTTGAATAAGTAACATGAAGCGAAATATAGGGAAAAATATAATTGAAACAGTATCTACTTGGACGATTTTCCATCGATTCTCAAACCAACGAGCACATCATTATTATTACAAAAAGTTTATTGTTTGTGTATCCTGTATCTTACTTCTAAATAGGCGTATTATCCTTGTTTGTTATATCCACAATGCATTCCTCACGACACCATTAGATTTGGGCATCCTCATCCTCAAGCGGCCTTCTCGGCCAAATATGCAACTGCCCCAAGCACTTCTGATTGCTTATAACTTATAACTCTTATCGCGTCTTCCACAGATATCATTATCGGCTCAGCAGTCGCTGCCTGGTACGATTATCTCGCGCATACGCACCAAGGTCAGAACTGTCACCGCTCTCGAAACGAGTGGACGCGCTTGGAGCGCGCATCGCACGCACGCCAGTCGCAGCGCGTCTTCCGTGCAAGCGTACGAATACCCTCTCATTATACCTCCACCATAATGACACCATACCATAATAATACATGCATTAATGAAACACTGTGATAATGTGTAAAAAGTTGTAGAATTACTAGAATAGTGTGTCAAGTTCCGGTATTTGTGAAACTTTGAAATGGCTACACGTTTGAATCTGTTTATGTGAATGAAAATATTTGTGTTGTGTTGTGTTGTGATTGTGTATGTAAATAAATTATGCTTCGACGACAGTTTTCTTGTGAGTCTGGGAAGACCGAGTTGGTGAGGGCCAAGGAAGAATACTTCGATCGAAGGTACAAAATGGTTTAGTTTTCTTAAGAGAATTTGCCGGTTCCATTCCATCCAAAGTCCATTAAAGATTTTCTTAAGAGACTTCTCTTCTAATGTTGATTTTAAATGATTTCGGAACAAACCGTATTCGTATGCAAAGCTAGAAGTCAAATAGCAAGATATCAAATAAGAGATTTCAAAAATACATCAAACATCACACGATCTACCATACATACATACATATAAAACTAAATTGATTGACTGATAGGCATACGACTAGAGCCCAAACGGCTGAAGATAGAGACACCATTTTTGGAGCGTTTATACCTTTTATGACCTCACCTACCTAGTTGAGCACTAAGAAATGATTTTGCGAAAGGGTCGAATTAAGGGGGGCATAGGGGGCAAAACTATTGTATTCAAGTCCTTGAATTTTGATGTTAGGAATATGAAATTTGGTATCTGGGCTAATGAACCAAAATGATTAAGTACTGTAAAATGATTTTTGAGACAGAGATGGATTAAGGTGGTCAAATGAGGGTTGTAAGTTTGTATGGAAAATCCCATGATTTTGATGTTAGCTGCACAAAATGTTGTAAATGTGAGTTAAGGAACATCTATGAATGAGTACTGTAGTATTATTTTTTCGACAGGGATGTATGAGGGTGGTAAAAAAAACCCGGTGTTTATGATGTCAGTGGCGTTGGCGGATGACGCGAACTCATAGGTTTAGGTTCTACAATTCTATAACTCAACCACCTTCAAAGCAAGTAGGGCACCTTCTGGGATAGCTCGCTCCATTGTGGATCCTGTCTTAGCCCCGGGGCTGAATTGGAATCAAGAACAAACCCATTACAAGTGAAAAAAAGAGTTACATACGCTACATTTTGTCCCGATATTCCTCCGGGAACTGGTACCGTGCGGCTTAAACGCGTGTGGCCACTATAACGAATAAACTCAGAAACTACCTACGGGACTGATTTCGTAAATTATTTCAGCTACTTATATAAAGATTATTCCATTATTTCTGAGTTACATAGGCTAAATTATATTCCGATATTCCTACGGGGTCGGGTATCATCCGGGTATAAAACTGCGCGGAGTGGCTATAATGGGCGATTTTGAAAATTCTCAGTTGAATTGAAAGGCATGTATGATCCTTGGGGAATGTTGCGGAGCAATAAGAGAGGATTTTTGAAAATTCCCATCGTAAGAAGGTAAATAGGGGGTCAGAGTTTGTATGAAACTTTTGTGAACATCTCAATTCCACGCGGACGAAGTCGCGGGCGGAGCGCTAGTATTATTACTTACTTATATAATTCCATAACTTAGATAATCATTTCCTTAAAGCTATTGGTTCTACCGAAATGACCATCATGTAGGTAGTTACCTTGAAACAAAGTTTGTATTCATTCGTCAATCAAAAAACAAACTGTTTTATTTACGTTAGGGTGGTATTTGGTATTCCACTTATCAAAGATCTTTGTTCAATATGCATTTGATCCATTGATTTGATCAAAGAATTTATGAATTCGTCCTCGTCCAATTTCTTTGATCAAATGTATATTGGACAAAGATTTTTGATAATATTTGATCAAAGTCACAGAATATATAATAGTACTAACGTTCAAAGTTGAATTTTATCAATGAAACCATCCATGAATTCGTCCTTTGCAAGGACCTTGCCCAATTTCGTTGATCAAATATTTGATAAGTGGAATACCACCCTTACATAAAGACTCGAAATAATCAGGTTTTTCATTATTGTTTTGTTTAGTGGTCAGTCAGTGCCTGCACGATATTCATTCTTTCCTTCTTTTAAATCATGATTTTCCTTAACCAACGTGATTGAAACTAGATAATTAGAAATTCATCTATCAATATAAGTAATAGTTAAATAAATCAATATTCAAAATTTTCAGTGACGTCGATGTTTTGTATAATTAATACGTTAGCATTACAACCGATGGCTGCTTCTTTGACATTGACCCGCTACTTTGACTTCGTATTTCTAAACACGGCTACACAGCTCCAACCCAAAATTATTTCATCTGACAAACTTAGAAAGTACAATCGACAACACGTCTTTTCTTCCTTTTCCTTTCTTTTCTATACTCTATCTTTCCTACATAATATTTTAACATCCTTCCTCAACCCTCTCGTCCCCCTCTCCATGTTCGCATTCTGACAGCTTTTATTATGGAATCGCAAGTCGCAAGTGCCACGGTCGTGCCTTTTAATTTTGGATACTGCCTAGTCAGTATGATTTAGTCCAAGTTTCTAGTGACTTTGTATAATTTAATAAAACCGAAATCTATATACCAAACTTAAGAGTCGGAGATCCTTGGAGGAGGCCTATGCCCAGCAGTGGGCGTCGTTCGGCTGACATGATGATAGTGTTTTCATCAGTTCAAATAAAATAATAAAAAATATATTTTTCAAATTATTTTTACTTATCCATCTTGTACTTTTATTTCATGATATCGCTATATTACGTTTTCCTAAGCCAAGTACTAAAGGAAATATTCATTCGATGTAAGTACCTATCAAATTTCATACTTAATTTTTCAAAGTGCGGAGGCATCAATGCAAGAAAAGTCACAAACTACTGAATTAAGATAAGGGCATGCTTGGTGTACATAAGTGCAATACTGTACAAAACCTTTGCATGTTAAGTAATTTAACGGTATTTTTTTACATTTTTCATCAAACTTCGAAAACTATGCGGCCTAAAATTTTGAGAATGTTCAAGCAGCGTGTATATGATACCCTATTATACATATGCCCTAGTAGCCCCACTTCGATTTTTTAAGACGCCCTTTCAGTCCCTGTCCTGTTGCAAAAAAATATAAATATTTGCAAACCCTAAACATATGGTATTGGGTCGTCCACATTCTCGTCCTCCTCTTCCAGCCGGCGGCCTAGCATGAGCGATACCCCACTAAGGTGTAAGCAAGACATCATGACGTGCTATATCATATCGCGTGATATATAATGATGGTCATACTAGGCGTAGACACTGTCAAAATAATCTACTTATAATTATACTCTCAAGTGGGCGTATAACGCTCGGCCATATCTGTCACTCCAACAGTAAATATGTAAGTATCTAGAACTAACTAGGTCACAGAATATAATAATATAATAGTAACTAGGTGGTAATGTTGATCGACCCATACAAACTTTCCCTTAGTAGGTATTACTAGGATGAAAAAGGAGACGGTCCAAAATGCATGGACTGTAAACTCGGAATCAATATGGACAACATGACTGTGTACCAATATAATATGTAGGTATGTATTTATTAGCTGGCTTCACAAAAATTAGGTAATACTTAACCAAACAATATACCTACCTAGATGCTGTTTTTTTTTCGGGCCATCTAATTTGTGATGAGTAATATAACGAATGACGTATTTATGTTAGTGTTAAAAGACAAACAACTTGTTAATTTTTGGCATGCGATGTGCTGGTAGGTTAGGTAGGTAGGTATCTCAAAAAAATCCGCATTTGTAATGACAATGACGACAGAAAATTCTGAAGACCATTAGATAATAATTCTGTTAATTGTTATAGAATCTTTGTAATGGGCTTTTATAAAAACCTTTCTTAATTAACCTCATTTGTTTAGTTTTTTTGTTAATTTTAAACCCATTTAAGTACTTACGTAGGTACCTCTACAGCTCATTAACAAGGTCACCTATGTCAACACACGTGTGTTTTCCATTTTATTAATTAAGTTACAGGTTGATGCCTTCTTTGAATTTGTGTATTAAACGGGATGACTCTTTAAAGGGCTTTTCGAAAATAGAACCGAGTTTATAGCTGTCTTGAGACCCGTGCCAATTTTGTTTTTTGATTTTGATTATGAAATTTTGTGACGCAACAAAGTTTGATTCAATAATTTAAAATTGCTGTAAGTAGATATACGGTACCTAGTAGTTAAATGAATAATATGTAGGTAAGCAATGATCTTCGATCATATAAACCGATCGAAGACAATGATGCTTGAATTTTTTTCATTGATGCATTGATTTTATTTGACAGTGACTAAGAAATAACAAAAATACTGATTTTATGGTGTAGAAAAACGTTACCGCGTACTATTGCTAGTAGACGAAACGAATACAAAACGGACAAAGCTTTTTGAAGATGGCGTTTTTGTGATAGGGTATTAGGGTGATACTGTACTAGGTATTTGGTCGATGATTGGATAGAATAAGATTTCATCGATTTTGACAGCTGTTATGATTGGTCGTTATTGTGACGCTATGTCACAATAACAACCATTCAGCAAAACACCCCTCCTCCTAATAACACTTACGCCCTCTGTCGTGATAAAAAGTTAGTTTTCCTCCCCATTTGCATAGAAGACATTATACAAGCTAAAGTCACACAGGCAGGCTAGGCTTATTTAAATCTCATCAACGCTATAATTTTATTTTAAGCGAACTTTTCGGAGCACCCTGTTAAATACTTAGACTTGTTTAGGTATATTGAATCAATTTTAAAATACCAATGCAGTGTAACGTAATGTCCACTCAGTAAACACGTCGTGTGCCTAGAAATATAATTAATTATATGCTGTGCTGTGATATAAAAATAACGCGTTAGGGTAAATACAACAATGGAACTAGTTTTCCTTTCATCATCATCATTTCAGCCGTACGACGCTCACTGCTGAGCGTAGGCCTCCCCCAAGGATCTCCACAGCGATCGGTCCTGCGCTGCCCGCATCCAGCGGCTTCCCGCGACCTTGACCAGATCGTCGGTTCACCTTGTAGGGGGCCTGCCCACTGAACGTCGTCCGGTTCGCGGTTGCCATTCGAGAACCTTTCCGCCCCAACGGCCATCGGTTTTCCGCGCTATGTGTCCCGCCCACTGACACTTCAACAGTTTTCCTTTAATTATCAACCTTATCCACAAGTAAATAAGCAGCTTTATCGCGAGACCTATTTTGAATTTATTGCTTAACTATAAGTAATCTTGGGTACCTACCTAGTTGTAATAAAGTTTATTTTGGTTTGTTTCAGGAGGACCAGATCCTTGAACGCGCCATCCCCTATCCAACAGTTTGGGCCATGCGGCAGAATAATGAAGAACTCGGCCATGGTCATGTAAGTATTATACACATACTTACTAGCTGTGCTCCGCAGTTTTGCTTGCGTTAATTTCAATAAAAGGGCAAAACCTACTAAAATGAAATGTTTTTTCCCGTTTTTGCAACATTTTTCATTATGGCCCGCTTCTGTTGGTCGTAGCGTAGCATGATCTTATACAATAAAGGATAAATTTTTAATCAGTGCACAAATTTTTAAGATCGACTCAGAGTCAGTAAGTGATCAACTTTCTCCTAGAAACATGGGTCAAAATATGACATAATTTTTTGGACTTCCCATACTAAATCGATCACGTGATCAATCCGATTTGTATGAAGTGTCAAATTTTTTTTGTCATATTTCGACTCATGTTTCTAGGAGAAAGTTGTTCACTGACCGATTCTGAGTCGATCTTAAAAATTTGTGCACTGATTAAAACTTTACCCTGTATAGCCTTCCCCGATAAATGGGCTATCCAACACAAAAATAATTTTTCAATTCGGTAAGTACCTACCTAAGTACAGTAAGTAGTTTCTGAGATTAGCTCGTTCAAACAAAGAAAGAAACTCTTCAGCTCTATACTTAATATTAGTATAGATTATAATTATTATGAAAGAGCATAGGTTGACTACGAACGAACGACTGTATTTGGCCATTGAGTTATAATGTACTAACGTACTAGAGAAGCTATCCCAAACAAAAATCTTGTAGTATTTTTGCTAAGCTAAGAGTTAGCCTCGCGACCAATCGAAAGCGCCCGTGCAGAAAGCGGCAACCAATAGTAGTGCAACAGACATAGATCAAACATTGCAGAACAGACATAGCTTTTGTGCGTGTTTTCTGCCTACCAAATTTTATGAGAATTCATATTTTATTTTATTAATTATTTTTTTAAGACTAAACATTGACATCGTGAGAGAAATACTTACTAGTCGAGTTTATTTTTGGTACTTATATACGTTTAAATACATGAAAACTATTAATTATTTTACTTGCGTCTATTTAACTTGCAGTATAAATGTAAGTTCAATGTTCAAATGTTCAATAACAAAAAAACATCAAACTTCCATCAAAACCTGAACCCAAGTAATCACCTAAAACCTAGTACCTAAAACGTTTAAACTGTCACTTCTGCACCACAAAATAACTAATTTTGTTAATCTATGACTCTATCGAAATATGGCCGTCGCTTAATTTTTCGGCGACCTAATGAAATAATTACTCAGTAGCATGTTATTAGATACTTTAGTGAGTACTTACTAGTAAAAAATAATTCCTTGGGCTTTATTAGAATTTTTTGAGTTATTTAAACAGTACCTCAACGACCTCAACCCACATATCGGCATTTTTAAATAAAATAGAACAGAGTACACACACGTGTTGTTGCGTCTATCGCTTGCCACAGACTAAACGAGTTGAGTCCACGTGGACTCAACTCGTGTTGCAAAGATTCTAGTTGAGATGTCTCCTCTATTCTTTTATCTCAATGTATTTGGCTGATTCTTTGTAAGTATGGTGGGATCGGCAACAGTGGCTCGGTTTTTTTCTGACACACAAATTATGAAGAAAACGTTGGGGTACCAACCTGAAAATCACAGTCAACATGCTTTAGTTATTAAAGTTTCTTCCTACATTATTACTTTTTTAAACAAGGCATTATTAAAGATGCCTGACATTATTTAAAAGAAAATGGGAAATGAGCCACTGTGTACCGGTACTGGGCTACTGTGACTCGAACCTGTAGTACACAGAGACTCTAACAGTACACAGTTGCTCACCAGTACAAAATTGAATGAAAAACATTTATTATATTTAATCACATTTATTCGTTTAGGTATGTCAGAATTATATTTTAAACATAGTACTTATGCATTAAAATCAAATCCGTCACATAATAGTTATAATAAGAATAAAATACTGATAAATTAAGATCAACCAATTCTTTTTTTTGAGCCACTGAACACGCCGCCGCCGTCGCCATTTTGATTTCAGGAGCGTACAAATTTTTACAGGTTTGACGAAAGGCGAGCAATTCTATACCAATGCCACTTTCCATACACAAACTAACAATTATCAAAATCTTAAAATTTTTGTGTATAAAAACACGTGTAACTAAATACTAAATAGTATTTTTCAAGCACGAATACAAATACAGACTCGTATCACCACTGAACGGCGTCGGAGCGGCCGGATCATTGGTTTGTAGTTTGTACTTCTACATGTTTGGCTGTCAAACGCTACCAATAAATGAGAATGACAGTTATATAGAGTTGTTCTATAGAGGAAATATCGTCGCGAGTCATTGTACCCGACTGAGCCACCGTTCCCGACCCGGCCCTACTGAAGTTTCGAAAATTCTTTTTTTGTACCTATATAAAACTGGGTCGTTGGAATCAACCATACAATACATAATCCACTTAGTGATTTTCAGCCCCAATGGCTATTTTTGTGTATAAGTACATATAAGATCAACAGGGGTACGTGTGTGTGCCCCAAGTGAATTACAGTCACGACGATGGCGAAGGAGAAGAAAAAAATCGGCCAAGTGCAAGTCGGACTCGCCCATGAAGGGTTCCGTAGTCCGTACGTACCCACCCCTTAAGTACATACACCTAGAAAAATACCACTATCATTTTTCGCCAGAAAAAAATGACTTTGTTTTTCATAGTACCTATTCGTATGAATGACAAAGTTATATTTGCGGTTTTCGAAAATGTGTTACTTATACTTATCTCAAAACTTGTAAAGCCAGCACCTCGTTATCCTTATCGCAATCTATCAAGATGGCAGCACAGTGGTCAGGTTGAACAATGTGTTGTCGAAACCTTTCCAGCCGCAAAAGGGCGTCAGACAGGGATGCATTCTCGCTCCCATCCTCTTCAATATTTATGGCGAATATGTTATGAGACGAGCCCTGGAAGGATGGGAGGGTGGAATATCTGTTAGTGGCAAGAAGATCAGCAACTTACGATGCGCAGATGATACCACGCTATTTGCATCATCCGAACAGGAACTAGCTGAACTCCTCAAACGAGTAGAAAAGGAAAGTGAATTGGTCTGCCTCAGCATTGGCAAGGCGAAGACCAAGGTGTTGGTTGTGGACAGAGCAGGTACGCTAATCCGCTCCAACGAATTGTGGGTTGAGGGACTTAGCATTTGTCGACCATTTGGTCTACCTTGGTTCACTTATCAGCAATGAGGGTGGCAGTGGAAGGGAGATCATTAGGCGAATCCAAATGTCCAAAGCAGCGATGACTAATCTCACCAGAATATGGAAAGACCGCAATATATCTCGCAAAACTAAGGTGAGGCTGCTGCGGGTCTTCTCAATCTTCTTCTACGGTGCTGAATCCTGGACGATAAGACAGAAAGAAAGAGCTAAAATCGACGCTTTCGAAATGTGGTGTTGGAAGCGTATGCTGCGAATTCCATGGACTGCACTCCGAACCAATGTGTCCATCCTCAAGGAGCTCGGAATAACCACAAGGCTATCCACTATCCGCTAAGCGGATACTCAAGTATTTCGGACACGTCGCTCGAAGAAACACCGATAGCTTGGAAAAACTTCTGGTAGTTGGTCAGGTTGACGGAAAAAGACCCCGGGGTCGCTCGCCTACCCGCTTGTCAGACCAAATCAAAACGCTCACTGGCCTGCCAATACCTTAACACTGTGCCAATACCAAAAGCCATTAAGACCGCCGAGGATAGAACCACGTGGAAGAACTTACTACATCGGGCCTAAACATTTCAATTTGGACACGACCTTCAGCAATGAAGATACCGACTAAGAAGAAGAAGAAGAAGCATTTACTCAATTTAAATTTCACCTGTATATTTTCAAACAAAAAGTTATTTTAGTAAACAAAATTAAACGAAACGATTTCATGTTTGACGCATACAGTCATCACACACACACTTTAAAACATTTGCACTACTGATCCTCTGTACCTATCATTTCAGGCAAATCCAGGACCCAGCATCGCAGCGGCTGACTTGGTACAAGCCGCCACTGACGGTGCTGGTCATCAAGAAGGTGCACGACGCCAACATACTGACGCCGTTCGTGCAGCTCGTGCATTGGCTGGTGCATGTGAGTACACAGCATATATACTACATTGTACAGCTAACTCTGATGTAGCATGTGAGTGAGTACAGTGTACACAGCATATAATACCTACAATGCTCAGCTTACTCTGCGGTTCACAGTACAAGCCGCATGATGCCATTCATCAAGGACATTTTGTACATGTTTCACAGTTTCATCCAAAGAATTGTAATTTCGACCAAAGAGCGCTCAAGCACACATGGCTCAAGCTACTGGTTCAGATCAGAAACAGGATATTAACTGTCAAATTAATACGATTACCTTACGCTACGCCGTACTCTGAAACGCAAATCTGAAACTTCAGCCAAATCAACAAACATGCTCGCAGACGGCAATCACACGCAAACCGGCCCTGTACACGATGGCCCATCATGGTCGGCCAACATGATCGGCCATCCTGTACTGGGGGCTTTACACCACATTCAAGGGCGGACGTTATTATTTATATTATTATTTGAATGTAAGGGGCTATGCATCTCCCTTAAGAGATGTAGTCACTGCGACCTAAAAGATCTATTGTGACTCGCCACCTGGTTATAGTAACTCATTAAGCCTGGAGGCTTCCAAGGAGTCTAGAATACTCCTAGCTTTAAGAGTTTTTCATGTCTCATATTCTGAAAGTAACTGCAAACTTGCCTAAAATGCGGGTTGAAAGTGGTATGTGGCGGCCCTAGGGCCGATATGAAATTTAAAAAAGGAATAGGAGGGGGGTCATGTCAAAATCTGAAATAGCATCTATACACGTTCCGATCCGACAGCCGATTTGGTCTGCTCCCAGACCAAATCTGCGCTACACACGTTCCGATTTGTCTGGGAGCAGACCGAATCGGAGGTCGGATAGGAACGTGTGTAGAATCTTTAAGTATCTCTTTGGCTCTTTGGACATTTATTAAAGTATGCAGGCAAAGGCACAGAAGCCTATACAGCCATGTTTTGCTATTAAATAAAATAATTAATATCGTAGAATTATTATTTTAATATCTAAAACATTGTTTTTTTTAGAATGCGTTTTTAGAAACAGATTTAACCAAATAAGTTATTTGTAACATAAAAAATCAGGCTATTCATTTCATGAAATTGCATAAAGCACGGGTCATACACCAAACAAGACTGTATGGACTTAGTTTCCCTTGCCTTTCCTTAAATAGAGAAAATGAGCAAAAAAGTTATAGTCTTTCGAAAATTCCGCGGCCATAGGAAATATATTTTTTAGATTATTTCTGTTTATTTTTACTATCCTCATATTCGAAATGAAAAGTAGAGTGTTTACTTCGAGTGTATGGACCCATAACAGTCTCGAACTATCGGCGCCCTCACTTCGTTCGTGCGCCAAAACACTCGACTGTTATGGGTGCCATACAGCCCTTGCTAAACAATCTACTATTAATCTCCTCTGGGCGCATAATGTGTCGACCCAGATAGGGCGGACGTTACGTTGCCTATGAGCGTCATAGACTAGACTAGACGTTCGTTGGTCCGACCTAGTAACCAAACCAAGACGCTGAAGGTGACGCACACAAGGCGGAAAACCGCCGAACCTGACGATCAGTCACATGCTTTCTTACTCAGATCTATAAGGGTCATATTCCATTAGGGCGCCAGCGGCGTAGTAGTACTTAGTAGTAATGTAGTAACTGTAGTAGTGGTCGACATTATTCTAAGTGGTCGACATTAAAATCATAGCTTATGATCTAAGATTTTTTTACGGACACTGGGGGGTGATTTGTTTTTCGTCACTTATCAAAGGTGCCTATTCCTATCCATTTCAAGGCACCACGTCCCTTTGAACCGACTCCAGCTCCTGGTCGAACACTGGAGTTTCTCGATCGTAATTTACCTTCTGTATTGCCAGGATAAAAGCATGGTAGTGTTCGTGGAAGCGGCAGTGCTGGATGACGTGTTGCTTCGAGAGTATGAGAGCTTCTTGGCGGTGCGGGAGCGGCTGATGACGTTCAGAGCGGGCACTGATGACCTCACTGACAAAATCGACTTCATCATCTGCCTAGGCGGCGACGGTACGCTCCTGCACGCCAGCTCGCTGTTCCAGGTACGATACATTCTAGGGCAGCCTTTAGAGTAGTAGCATTACAGCTTTAGGTCCGCAAAAGAGCTAGAATATATGCGATAGAAAGAGATGCAACGAGCGGCCGTTCGTAATTTGCGCCGTACAAACTAAATTCCACTTTATTACGTTATAGTTAGAGTTGCTATTTATTTAAATGGCTTAGCGGAGTGCAGTATCTGTTACTACAGTCGTCACAAATTAAGATGCCCGTTTTGACACATGGTAATGACCATAGAATGTAACTTGTTACGAAAACAAAAAAATCAAAGTTATGCTGATTACTTATCAAAGGTGTATGAAAATAATATGTTACATTTTTGAATGCATCATAAATTAAGGCAAAGTGTATTCCGCGTATTATTTTTGCGTTTATTCCAAAGTAAACGCAGATTCGATTAACTACGAAACGTCTCGAAAAACAGTTACGTTCTCAGTCTTTATTTTTTTAAATACTATTGTTGTAACCGTTGTGTGCAAGATTTCTCCAGTTTCATTCAATTTTATCGAAATAATCGTTATAACCACTTTAATAGATTAATTTGTAAAATTGATCTTTTTTGTGTGAAAACTAGATTGGCGTTTAAAGCATTAGTGAAATTATGAATTGGCAACAATGATTTCGATAAAACGGCTTCTAGGCAAACGTTAGTTATCCAAGGAGAACGTTTCGAATAAACCGAATGAAAAAAATTATAATTCTTTAAATAGAACCTAGACAACCTTGCACACCTCACCATGTCGCATCGTCACGTTCACCTTTCCAGAGATTTCTTTAAACATGTTTCGTTCGGCTTGTTCGAAGCGTTCGCATCGGACAAGCGTGCGTTCACCATAAGCGGTCTGTACACGTGGGTCCAACCACTGGCCAATACATCGTACATTGACACTTTTGAACGAACAAGACGTTTAAAAAGGTTCTTTCAAAAGTGTTAATTAATATACGACGTATTGGCCAATGGTTGGGCCAACGTGTACAGGCCGCTATAATAAGTAATGTAGCTACTCTATGACCATGTCTATGCTGTGAGCTGTAGTTAAAATACTTGCACTTTTAGAGCCAACGCGCACTTGTGATTTTTAGTCGACCGATAGTTTAGTCGGAATCGTAAGACGATCGTGATCAAACTGTCGGCCGATAGTTTGGTTTTGAGAACCTGCGAGAACTTGTGATTTTTAGTCGACCGATAGTTGGTCGATAGTTTAGTTGAATCCGGGCGCGCACTCACATAGTCCTTCATGCACAGGCCGATAGTTGTATAACTGTAACTATAACTATAGTTGTAGTAACTATTGGCCAGTCATTTTAGATAGTTCGATACTGAATGCGCAGTCTACCGATAGTTGGTTGATAGTCTAGTTGAATGCAGTGCGCGCGCTCACATAGTCCTTCATGCACATTACCGCCCGGCCGATAGTTGTGCGATAGTTTGATCGTACAACTATCGGCCAGTCGTTTTCGATACTTTAATCGGTCCATAGTTTAAGCGCACTGACGATTGCCACTGCCATATAACTATATACTGAATCCGAGAACGACCAAACTATCGCCCGATTAAAAATCACAAGTGCGCGTTCGCTCTTATATAAATTATGCAATTTAAGTGGATTCGATTCAAGTTTATATAACATAAATGGTCAATGGGCGATTTTCTGAAAGCTCAGTCACTAGATGGCGCTGTCCCACCTATGCAGTTAGAAGGAACGGAACGTTATAAATTTCACCTTGACGCGACTTTTTTACGTAAAACGGAACGTCAGACAGATGTTATTTATTTACCTAAATCTTTAAAATT
The DNA here is from genome assembly GCA_949710035.1 of Crambus lathoniellus. NCBI lineage: Eukaryota > Metazoa > Arthropoda > Insecta > Lepidoptera > Crambidae > Crambus > Crambus lathoniellus. Next base: position 9,543,731 of record OX453296.1, read on the forward strand.
ACCTATTTCGTTTCTGTTCCTCACAGTAGTACTTATTTAATATATTATTAGTTTCCTTTGGGTTTTTAAAAAGTAATTAATTTAAATTTGTTTCATACCAAAATATACCATAGACATGTACATACTTATTCAACGCCATCTAGTGAAGCAATTGGAAGCTTTTTTTTTTTTAAATGGCCTCTCAGAAAATCGCTCATTTATACTTTAATAATATGTTTATTAAAAGTATAAGTACCTATATAGTAAGTTTAACATTTTATAATAATAACTTTAGTCTTAATCCACATAAGTTGCAAACCTACTATAATCGATTAGTTACTCAGAACCTTAATCGATTAATCGCGAGAATCGATCACAGACTCGTATGGTTACATGCCTAATTATGTCACTTTAGCATGTGTCAAAACGGGCATCTTAATTTGTGACGACTGTAGTAACTATTTAGTAATCTGTGGTAGTAGGTCTGGATCGCAGAACACATGAAAGAGTTAAGAAGAAACATGAGAAGAAGCATTTAATTATTATATAAGTTCTAATATTATAAAGAGAAAAGATTTGAGTTTTTGCTTGTTTGGATAACACAAAAATTACTAAACCAACAATTTAAAAAAATCTTTCACTATTAAAGTACGTTTTTTAATTCGGTGCAAAAAAAAAAGAAAACAGTATTACCATATTAAAACTCTATATTCACATACTGTAGAATTCTTTATTTGTGAACGACATTGCCGTTAATTCAAAACATGCTTTAACTGGATAGATATTTGTTTAACATTATTAATAAAAGTAAAAAAATGGAAATTACTCTTACGTAAACAACAAAAAAAAATTTCGAAGGGATGTTAGATGGATATTTTTTTCACGTACTGGCAACACGCAGGCACAAAATATTTGTGACGCAGGGGTGACAAACCTACTTTAACATGTGTGTGATTATTTGATTTATTTTGATTTGTATTTTGTTTACTTTACGTGGGCTCCTATCTGCTTCGCGTACAGTGCTTCTTTTACATTATTTTGTAGATTTCTTCTTGTTTCTGTTATTGTTTTTGTTTATTGTTAAGTTTGAACCGTTGTTACTTGTTACTATTGTGTCTGTACTATTACTAAATAACCCATTTTGCATTATTTTATGCGCTTTACCCCAGGATATAGTTTTTTTAAGAAGATTTTAACAAAATCTGTAAAACCAAAACCTCACAATAAATTTGGTTTAAAAGAGACATGAAGAAAAATGTTTACGACACCCGGTTGCCAAAGTCAAATATGAAAGTGACATTATTTTTTTGCACCGAATTAATAAACGTACTTTAGAAAGCTACATTCTTCCTGAGTCACATAGGCGGTGATGGTCTGAACCATCATGTTGAACAACGTACAGCAAGTTTTTTTTGTCGGAAAAGAAAAAAATATTTCGACTCCATACAAAATGTCCCGATTAGTTGCTAAATTTGTATGAAAAGCAGATTTCTTTTATTTCCGACAAAAAATCTTGCTGTACGTTGTTCAGCATGATGGTCTGAAGCCATGGTTTAAGTTTTGCAACGGTGCCCCTAACACCCTGTATATTGTGTTTAGTCTGGATCATCATCATCACCCATTATAAGTCTATACTGCCAGTACACAGGCCTTCCTTATGGACGGATAAGGAGGATGGATGCCATGCATGACCCACCATGCGGGCTCAAAGCGGATTGGGTGGGTATTAACGACTGCAAACTCAGCCGGCACCAACGGCTTAGCGAGCTTTAGGGCCTAAACTGCGTTAAGCGGACGTCCGCGCGGTTACATACAAAAGTGCTCAGACGCGGGCACCCGCGCGGGCAACCGTCGCGGGGAGGCGGGCCCCGCGCCCGCGCCTTGTGGCCCGTTTCCCCGCGACGGTCGCCCGCGCGGGTGCCCGGGACGGGGCCCGCCAGCGGGCCAGCGGTAGCACGCACGGGCTTGTTCAGTCAATAGCTCTATGTGATGCGGTTCCACGGAACCCGCGCGCGTGTCCACGGACAGAGACACGCGACGTGTGCCCGTCGCGGGCGCCCGCTTAACTCAGTTTAGGCCCTTACGAAGCACGGAGGAGCTCGAGACAAAACAGTATTGGTAAACCATCTCGTAACTGACCATTGTGAAAATTGCTTAACTCCAACGATTAAATACTAAACACTGCGCCACGGGCTCTTTCTAGACTGGATAATGTACACCTAATAGTTCCATATTATATCTATTATTTCTTCAGCACTCTCTACGCCTATCCACCATTCTGGCTATATGGCCAATTCTTTCACTTTGCAAGCCACCCTCCTTTGGAATAGTCTCCCAGAGGCGGCCGTAAGGAGATCTCAAACCAAGATCTCGTTCAAAAGGAATGCTCATGCTTTCCTTCTTGAATGATCTCGTGTTTGACGTGGAATATCACCTTGTTCATCATCACTTTTTGTGTCCACTATGTTATTATTTGTATATGTATGTAGGTTTATAATATATATTTATATATTATTTATATGTAGGTATTTTGTGTATAATACTATTTGTTTATATTATGTTATCTTATCATCTATCTTCAGACTTAGGTTTAATTAAATCTTGTTTTTTGTTTCTTTGTTTGTACCGCATTCGCCGAGTTCTTTTTTCGTAAAGGTTGGCTAGCAGAGAATGCTTTAAGCGTTAAGTCCGCCTATTGTACTTTACTGAATGTATTTTGTGCAATAAAGTTATGTAAAAAAAAAATATGGCACGAGCTGGAACAAAATGTTAACACACAAGTGTAAACCTTTTTTGACAGATCGTATAGTTTTAATGTTTTATTTTATTTTCCAGCAATCAGTCCCTCCAGTAATGGCATTCCACTTAGGTTCATTAGGATTCCTCACTCCCTTTGAGTTCAACAACTTCCAGGAGCAAGTCATGAACGTTTTAGAAGGTAACAATAATTTCCTTTATTTTACTCTTACTTTAATTTTAAGCTTCGAGTCAAGCCTAAGACTTCTACTGAACTATGATAAAAATCGAGATCAGTAAGCCTAGCATGACCACCCAAAACGTGATACTTATGTATCGCATGATAGAGCAACTTATCGACATTCAAACCTCAAAACCCATAGTCTTAATACAGTGCCACAAACTTTTCTGTTCCGGTGGCCAAAATGTGAAACTAGTGTTTTTTTTAATGTCATATTGCTGTCAAGTTGATGTCCAACCATAGCGCTGGCGGCTGAAGGTCTTAAAAGTCCTTCCTGATCAGAAGGTCTAAGTAGCTAAATGACCAACAGCGCGAAACGTCTGATGAGCAGTAAGTCTAATTAGCAGAATGTCTATGTAGCAAAACGTCCAACTATCAAATGGTATGTATATCAGAACATCTATTTAGCAAAAAGTCATTTGTGAAATGTGTACACTCATGATAAAAAGGAAAAGTCATTTGTAAATTACATTACATTTATTTGAGAAAAACAAAATCTGGATTAAAAAGCTAGTAGCGCCATAAATATTATTGGGATATTAGGCCCACAAATTCCCCTGCATTTATTTACTTATTCTTTTGATATGACCAAGGTGTATCAAAAACTCAAAGGGACTATCTTTTTGGCCCTCAAACTTTTGCAGCTCTTTAAATCGATCTTCCTTCTTTTATTTCCTTCAAATAACATATTCTTGTATTTGCGATCTTGCCAAAGCGCTTTTTTTCTAAGAGCTTTATGTAATGCTAATCAAATAGCATTCTTGACAATAAATTGTCAGCCACCATCAAAAAGATATGATTTAAGCTACATAGACCAAAGAATCTGTAGGTATCTACAAGTCTGTACGTACGTACATATTATAATTCCGTGTCGTTTCCCTCCCGATGTAATTTGTGTGTTGAATTTTGTGCCTGAGTATCCAGACATTTTGATAATGTGACGATTTGCTAAATAGATGTTCTGCTATACAGACCATTTGATAGTTGGACGTTTTGCTACATAGACATTCTGCTAATTAGACTTACTGCTCATCAGACGTTTCGCGCTGTTGGACATTTAGCTACTTAGACCTTCTGATCAGGAAGGTTAAAAGTCAGGGCCGGTTAAATTGGTACAAAAAAAGAAAAACGTCCATAGCGCTGCTGTCACCGGAACAGAAAAGATTTATCGAATTTGGTTGGTCATGCTAGGGGGGATGGACGAGCTCACGAGCCCAACGGAGTAAAGTCGGAAACATACATGTGTTATGTATGACCGGACGCCAGAATAGTAGTAGATACGACAGAGACAGAGAAATTCGCGATCGCGCCACACTGCATTTATGTGTTTAATAAAAAAATGTATGAAACCGATACCGATAGGAAATCTTACTTTGCAACACAAGCTTACATCTTTTCGCTTTAACCACAGTATCAACTAAACTTTAATAAAATTCTTCTGAAGTTGCCACACCATTATCGACCTTAAGTAAAACAAGAACTGTCAAAATTTGTGTTGCAGTGTGAGAAAATCTTACTTTGCAGCACAAGCTTACGACTTTTCGCTTTAACCTCAGTACCAACTACACTTCTAAATTCTTTTGAAGTTGCCACACCATTATCGACCTTAAGTAAAACAAAATTTCCTTCCATTTTACAAGCTTTTTATTAACTTGCCATGTTAGTTAGTTAGTTAGTACCAATGTTAGTTAGTGGGGGACAAATCTTCAAGCTTAATTTGACCCACTTCCCAGTGACCGACGGAGCTGAAATTTTGTATACAGGTTCAGTTCAAATGACAATACAATATTAAAGTACAGTCAGCAAGAAAGCTTGTCATAAAAATGACATTTTTACTAAAAACTTATTCATTTCAGGTCACGCGGCGCTGACGTTAAGGTCGCGATTACAGTGCGTAGTGCTCCGTAAGAGCAAGGACAACAGCAAAGACAAGAAGAAGCCAACGACTATCCTCGTGCTCAACGAGGTGGTGGTGGACCGCGGCCCGTCGCCCTACCTCTCTAATATAGACTTATTTTTGGATGGCAAACACATCACCTCGGTACAAGGAGATGGTAAGTAAGTCTCAATGTTACTGAACTGTGGGGCTACCGGCAAAAAATATGGATATGGGCAATTCCAATCAGGGGGACTACCGGCGGCCCTCAAAATATTGATATAGATATGGGCTTCATTTGATATTTGAAGCACATATTTTGTCCTTATTTATCCATATACTAATGAGTTTCAAATATCAAATGAAGCCCATATCTATATCAATATTTTGGGGGCCTCCGGTAGCCCCCCTGATTGGAATTAATAAGTATATTGAAATAAATTATTAATTTGAATTTATCGCTAATTTTCAAGTTGAAGTGATGATTTTGACGACTTCATTGTAGAAAAATGGAAAATGAAGTATTTAGAAAAAATCGACCCGTCTCACAACTAGCTCCGATGGGACTCGAACCCACGACCTTTCGCTTTCCGGGCGACTGCTCTAACCACTGAGCTACGGAGTCGTTACGAGAAGCGTCGAATTTATCCAATACTTCTTACTCGCTGTTTAGTCAGCGTTAATTTCATCAATGTGGAGATATTACTACCCTCACACGCGAAAGAAATACCTTTCCAGGTATTTGGCAATCGCTAAAGATGAAATTACTATTGCAACTTTTGCAGAATTGCATTGTAAATGCAAAAAAACTAAAAATTAAAATAAGACTTCATTGTAATTAATTCTAAATGTATTATTATTTTATCTTTTAATTAATTTTGTATATTAATACTTAGAAAACTTGATATTTGTAAGTATAAACTGTTTTATATTAGTATTTAAATATTTAATTTTCTGATGACTGAATATAATACCGATGTTAATCTATGACTTAGGTACCAAATGTAACGTTCTATGTTATAATATGGTCAATAAAAAAAACTTAACTAAACTAAACTGATGTAGGTATCAGAGTTTGATTACGAATAAATAGTGAATTTTTTCGTTTGTTCAGTTTTCGAATTACCTAGTTACATTGACAGAGAGATTTCATGTTGTAAGTAGGTAGGTAGGTACTCAATTCATTCTCAAACGTATTTTAGGGCTGTCGTATCCGACCACGTATCAAGTAACGTCATACCCCAAACTGGGATTAAGTAGGACAAATCTGGGAAAACCACGTAGTCTTGATGGCAGACCCTAACAGTAGAACGAGAACAAAACAACTGTACGATATTGCAGGGTTGATCGTGTCAACGCCAACGGGCAGTACAGCATACGCGGTGGCGGCGGGCGCGTCCATGATCCATCCGTCAGTCCCGGCCGTCATGGTGACGCCCATCTGCCCGCACTCGTTGTCCTTCCGGCCCATCGTGGTGCCCGCCGGCGTCGAGCTCAAGGTATCGTCATCAAACAACCGTACGATCTTGCAGGGTTGATCGTGTCAACGCCAACGGGCAGTACAGCATACGCGGTGGCGGCGGGCGCATCCATGATCCATCCGTCAGTCCCGGCCATGGAGCTAGACTTAATACTGAGGTAACTGGAGAGTGCAGTACTAACACTTTTTTGTGGCACTGTGGCTGTCTTCCGTCTCACCTACACTTTGAAAAAATACGTATGGTCATATGAGACAACCGACAGCCACTACGTACTAAATGTCAAAGGACATTTTTATTTTTAGCTAGGACTTTGTACACTATTCGTACTAATAGTAAAAAATATAGTAAAGTCATATAAAATATTAAAATTCTGATTGTCTTTCTGGACAAATGGTACAAAAATAAACTTTACAATAAAAATCATTCTTTGCCATCCATGGTCACACTGGCAACCATATTTAAATCACGTTCGGAAACTTGATGTTTCTGTATAGTGCGACAAGCTTTTCTGTTCCGGTGATTATCTTTGAAACTAAAACAGTTTTCATACGACAGTCCATTTTGACAGCTAATTTCGAATTGCAAGTGGCTCCTCTGTCACGGCTGTCACCGGAACAGAAAAGCTTATGTCACTGTACGAAAAAACAATGACATTGACGACTGGTTATAATCCGTCATTGTCATCCTTTTTTTTAATGTGATTGTGACGTTTTACTACCATATTAAATCGGGGTTGCATTAATGCAATGTATTTGTACCATCAAACGCGTTAGCTTCTTGCGATATAATTAGTTTTCAGTTATTATATTTATCTTTTGCTTGCCTATGGTATAGTGTACAAAGTCCTAGCCGAGGCTCCATACAAAACTGAAAAATATCCTTTGCTGGGCACACTTTTTTATTCATGGTGAAAACTCCAGTTACCTCAGTATTTAGTCTAAGCTTTTTGGTCCCGGCCGTCATGGTGAAGCATGTACAATGCGATTTGTCCATGAGGACAACGGTGTACAGTCGACCCAGTGGACCAACCACAGAACACAAAAAAGCCGCCGCCCATGTTCTGATCATCTGAAATCTGCACGAGCCCTAAAGCTAGGTAAAGGATTACTGGAGCGTTTCCACTTCACATTCGGATTTTCAGATCATCTGATTGAGACAGAGGGGAAAACAGAACCCCTTGGCTAGCGTTCGTTGGTCCGGTGTGTACGCAGCATTAGACGGTAAACCGTGCGTTTTACATTACATTACCGCACAAGAACGTAATGAGATACAAAACGATATTGAAATTGGTTTAATAAGAGACCCTTTACGAGCAACTATGTTATAAAGTTTATAAATTTAGTTAGGTATAGTATTTTTTGAAAATTCACTAAAGTAATAAGTAAATTTTTGTGTTGTTGTGCACCTAAATGATATTTATTCTATTTCTTTAATGTTTTACTATAAGTAGGTACCTACCTATTACACAGTATTATTATATTTTTACTTTACGATTTGTAACACTTTTAACGTTTTTGTTTTAAGAGTAGTCTAGATCTATATTTTTGAGCCTATTTCACACACACCACATAACTACTTACTGGTAAATGTGAAAAAACTTACTTTTTAAACTTTCATGGTCATTATCCCTGTAAATATTACGAAAAGCGGGATTTTTACCATGTTTTGATTTGTTGTCAAGTCCCCGATATTTCGGCGCATGCCGCAGTTGCACACGCCATGATCACGGAGTAACTGAATATTGGGGACTCGACAACAATTCAATAGTACATGGTAATAATTATTTAGTAATACCTGCCTATTATAATTACAACATATTATATTATAGATAAGTAGGTATGTAAGTAATCGGCGAGAGACAGACCTTGTCTGACTGAGTCCAACATGCCGTTAGCGGTATACGAAAAGACTGTATTTGCCCTCACTATAAACAAAAAAAAGGTACCTATGTAAGTAATGCTTATGCAAGAATTTTTATTAAAAGTAAGTAATGTTGTTCAGTGCAACTTGTGAAACAGGCCCTGAATATGGATTTCTTGTATAGAGCTATAACTAGAGTTTAAACGAGAACGATAAGTATAGGTACAGTCGAACCAATTGAGTCATGACCCATTTTGGTAATAATTTGTTTGAAAGCATCAAAACTATAAAGGTCAGTGGCAATATCAACAAGAATGAAATTCGACCATATTTAATTTTAATATCTGTTGGAAAAAGTGTGCAAGGATCGTAGCAGGTGGCGATCCATAGTCTCTGCATACCCCCGTGGGAAATAGGCGTGAGTATAATATGTATATATTATGTAAAATAAACTTACGGTGGGTCACGACTCAATTAGTGCGACTGTACATAAAACTTCCAACCCTATGTAGCGAACATAAAACACAAATTCCGTTCTAGATTGCACTGTCGCCGGACGCCAGAAACGCCATGTGGGTTTCTTTCGACGGCCGCAACCGGCAAGCGCTGCAACACGGCGATAGGTACTGCCCGCATGCCCGCATGACCGCAACCACATGCATGCGGACACGCATGCACGCTAACGCTTACTAGAACACTTACACGCGTTAACCACCTCTGTAGTGCGTTTAGGATTGTTGTTAAAGCCCTAATTACAAAGCTATGGTTTGATAAAGAATGAATCTATTTTATTTAGATTTTACCAGACGGCATTTGATAACATTATTAATTGTTGAGATCATTTTGAAAAAAGGGCAATGGGCGGTTTTGGTGTCTTTTTTAAAATTGTTGCGCACGAACGGTACCTCGTTATTATTGTAGATAAATGCCATGCGAACAATATTTGCTATGACAAGATTGCTGTAAGTAAACCGTAACCATTTTAAGATATCATAATAATATGAGCAAAGGACATCACCCAGGCTCCATACATTTTGGGGGCTATTTCTGAGGATGCCGGTTATTAAAAATAAACTTAATATAACTACAGAAGACACTATTCTCAACATTTTTTATTACTACAGCTGAGTTCTATGTCCCATAGTTTAGATTATATTTAAAATCAAAGGTCACCCATTCTCCATACATTTTGGCTAATTTTGAAAGTGCCGATGCCGGCGCACAATAATTAACTTAATTATAATAACAGAAGACATTATAATAAAAAAAAACTAAAGCTAAACTCTATGTACCATAGATTAAATTATAAATATTTGAGTGTAAAGATAATTGATCACATACATAACGTTAACGTAAGCTCTAACTATGGAAACAAAAGAATCTCAAGGAAGAATATGTGTTTGTGTCTGTTAGACTTTCTCACGCCCAATTCCTGTTTGCCGAAAGTTGACAAACATTATAATACGTCTCCGAACAGCGTTGCTGTCGCTTCTTCATAATCATCATCATCATCTTAGCCTGTTGCAGTCCACTGCTGGACGTAGGCCTCCCCCAAGGAACGCCATACTGCACGATCTGTCGCCTTTCTCATCCAGCCACTGCCTAACTTTTTGAGTCGTCAGTTCATCTGGCGGGGGTGCGTCCGACGCTACGTTTGCCGATACGTGGTCTCCATTCGAGAACCCGTCTACTCCACCGCTCGTCGGTTCTGCGACAGACAGATATGGCCAGCCCAATGCCACTTGCCTCTGCCGGATAATCTCATTTCGGATTTTATCCTTAAGAGATACACCAAGCATTGACCTTTCCATAGCTTTCTTAGTTACATGTAGTCGATCGGCCAGCTTCACTGACATATTTCACGTTTCGACTTCATAGCTCAACACAAGTAGGACGCGCTGATAGTAGACCTTGGTCTTCAGGCATTGCGGTAGTAGTGGTGACGAAAAGATATGAGGCAACTACCCACTGCACTCTTCTGGCAACTTACCTCTCAAAGTTGTCTCTTCTCTACCCATTTACAGTGTTTGCCCGAGGTATACATACTCCTGGACAACTTCGAGTTGGATGCCACGTTGATCGGTTCTGGAATGATATGCTCCAATGCATTGGTGAACAGTTTCGGAGATCTGGTCAAAGTCGCAGGAAGCCGCTGGATGTGGGCAACGCAGGATCAATCAGTTTGGATATCCTTGGGGAACGCCTATGCCCAGCGGCGTTGTACGGCTGATGTTTATAATGATGATTTTACTCTGATGTAGGCATGTAAGTTGTGAGAATGTGAGCAAGGCTAACAGAAAAAAACAAATATTTTTTCTGGAGATTCTTTTGTTGCCGAAGGCGTTACAGTAACGTTATGTAATGTATGTTATCAAGTTACCTATCTTAAACTTAAATATAATTTAATCTATGGAACATAGAGCTTAGCTGAAGTAATAAAAATGTTTAAAATAATGTCTTATGTTATTATATTAGGTCAAATATTAGGCGCCGCCGGCACTTTCAAAATTAGCTAAAATGTATGGAGAATGGGTGACCTTTGAACTTATATATAATCTAAACTATGGGACATAGAACTCAGCTGTAGTAATAAAAATGATAAGAACAGTGTCTTCTGTTGTTATATTGAGTTTGTTTTTGATGGCCGGCACTTTCAGAAATAGCCCAAAAATGTATGAAGTCTTGGTGATGTCCTTTACTCATATCTTAAAATGGTTGCGGTTTACAGCAATCTTGTTCGCGTGTCATATATCTACAATAATAACAGGTACCGTTCGTGCGCAAAGTATAAAAAAGGCACCAACCTCCCTTGTAATTTGTCCATTGCCCATAAAAAGGGTGTCCTTGTATATTGTGTAATTTGTGTAGAATGCGAAAATTCCATTAGTCCGAAAAAACCTGTTACTACGCTTGTATCATTAATGTAATTCGAATAGATGATAGGGAATAATATCGTCATTTTAACAGTATTTAGGTAATAGGTACTTATTTATTAGTTACCATCGCCCTTTTAAGTTATAATTAATAGTGAAACTGTTAGCCTGTTATGTTCGTTGTAGCTAAGCTGTAGGAGCTTGTTTCAGATAACTCCTAGCGTAGAGGCTCGGACGACCAACAGTGTGTCGTTCGACGGCCGCTCACAGTTGCTCCTCAAACCGGGCGATAGGTAATAAAAAAAACATTCGAAATAGTTCGTATATTCGGTGTAGAAAGAGGTGGTGTTCACTAAACATTACGCTTAGCATGACAAAATGGCTACTTCGCACTCCATCATTTATTTTTTAATTTGGAATATTTCACTCATCGATTTTTTCCTGCTTGTACAGTTTGTACGTGACAACATCGGTTTATCCTGTTCCGTCGATATGCGCGCAGGACCAAATCTCGGATTGGTTCGATTCTCTCGCCGAGTGCTTGCACTGGAATGTAAGAAAGAAGCAGAAACAAATGGACGAACTGAGCGACCACACGCACTCTTCCAACGACACTCTAGAGGAGCTAGACGCCAACAACCACGACGAGCGGCCCGCGGACACGTGACGCAATGGACAAACTGCGAATGTAAGTGCCTGTCCAGAAAGGGCGAACTCGCCGCGATTTCAACGGCATTTTTCAAATGCCTCTGATGTGTGGAAGATAAGAGACGGACCGCCAATACCAAGCGGACGTTGTAAGTATGTCAAAACGCGTATAACTCGCGCATAGTTCTGGACAGGGTCTTAAACCTTATTGTAAGCGGCGCCCGGGGCGTAAGAAAAAAAGTGGAACTTTTTAAAAAGGTTGAAATGTCGACGGAACTACCTACATGAATAAAATTTACTCATGTGACGGAACGGACGGCATTTGTATTGAGTGAATGGTTCAAGTGTAATGTCTACACACACCTTATGCCGGTTGTACACGTTGGCCCAACCATTGGCCAATACATCGTACATTGGCACCTTTGAAAGAACCTTTTTAAACGTGTGCGTTCAAAAGTGTCAATGTACGATGTATTGGTCAGTGGTTGGGCCAACGTGTACAACCGGCATTAGGCTTTAGAGTGGTTCTTTTTACTCTCATATTTTATAGGTGAAGGTGGTAGCACGTTATTATCCATTGTTTATTTTGATCAAAGGAGTTCGAAACTTTTTGTATGGAAGCTGGCATAGCGACCCGCCGCCATTTTCATTTTTTTTTAGTAATCGCGGCGCACGATTAACGTGGTTTGTATGGGAAGAGGATTCATAGACGAACTAACAATGTCAATTAACATGGTACCCAAAGTGTCACGTTACGAAGATATTTGGAGAGGTAAACAAAGATCAACATATGAGTACAATAACAATCATTAATAATAGATAAGATAAAGATAAAAGATAAAAATATTCTTTATTCACTTAGACATAATAAATATGTACTTATGAATCGTCAATATTTTCCTACCACCCATTCAAGACTTTTTTAACTGACAAGAAGAATGGGCGCAAGAAACTTGCCAGCGTTTCTTAGTTAGGTAACGACATTTACAAAAAAAAAAAAACATATCGTTACTAATACAACAATTGCTTAGTATAAAAATACATCATATTAAACAGTGATTATGTTATGTGTTACATCATGACCATGCATTGCGGTCATTCAAATAATCGTCTACTTTATAGTATCCTTTGCTCATCAGCGACTCTTTAATGTAACATTTAAATTTATGCAATGGTAGTTCAATTATATGCTGTGGAACTTTATTAAAAAAGGCTATGCTTTTCCCCAGAAATGAGGCTCTGGATTTTTCTAGCCTAAACTTGGGAACGACAAGTTTATCTTTATTTCTTGTGTTAAAGCGATGAATATCGCTCTGCTTTACAAATGTATTATAATACTTTTTCACATAGATTATATTTTCATAGATGTATTGTCCTGCAACAGTTAAAATGTTTATTTCTTTAAATAGATCTCTTAAAGAATCTCTCGATCGGAGGTTGTAAATGGCGCGAATAGCCCTTTTTTGGAGCACGAATATACTTTGGATGTTAGCGGCTGAGCCCCACAACAAAAGGCCGTAGGACATAACACTATGAAAATAACTAAAATAGACTATTCTAGCCGTTTCAATATCGATTAAGAGCCTTATTTTCTTAACTGCGAATGCAGCCGAACTGAGTCTACTCGCCAAGGCTTCGATATGAGGATCCCATTGTAGTCGCGAGTCTAATATAATACCTAGAAATTTTGTATTGTTAATGAATTCGACCGTATCGCCGTCTAGTCTAATATGAAAATCAACTTGTCTTACATTCGGTAACGAAAATTTTAAACACTTAGTTTTCTTTGAGTTTAATGATAAATTATTACTATTAAACCAATGTGACACTTTTGAAAGAGCACTATTTACTTCGTCAGAACAGTCATCACCTCTATCTACTTTAAAGACTAGAGATGTATCATCGGCAAATAGCACCGTCTCACATAAATTCTTCGCGTAGTAAGGGAGGTCATTTATGTATATTAAAAACAACAGCGGGCCCAATATTGATCCTTGGGGTACGCCCATAGTAATATAGGTCGTACTTAGTTGTTACGTGTCTATAGGCGTCAGATCGCATCCAATAATCGTTCCCAGGCACAGAATATATAATAAGTTGTATTCAAATTATAATTAAAAACACAGTAGCGTTCCTAGGACAGCCAATGGTTCCTTGCAAGGCCGATCAAAAATATTACTATGGGCCTTGCTAGGGCACAATGTCTTAAGTCTATTTTTAATGATTGTCGTTATACTCATATTATTATGTTGATCTTTACCTCCAAATATCTTGGTAACGTGACACTTTAGGTAAGTACCTATTATGTAACTTAACATTTCTTGTTCGTTTATGTGTCCCTCTACCCATTCATTGATACCACTTTAACCGTACGCTGCTATTTCGAAAAAAAAAACAATGGCGGGCGGTGGTTCGATATACCAGATTGGTTTTATCATGGTTCTATAATTATTTTAATTAAATTGTTGAAAATGAATTATTAGAAAAAAAAACTACCCGTGTCACAACTATTAGCTCCGAATTCCGATGGGACTCGAACCCACGACCTTTCAGTGTCCTGGCGACTTCTCTAGCCACTGAGCTACAGAGTCGTTTTCAATAATAAAAATTTCATCGTGAATGCAAAGAAGTTAAAATAATTTAATAAAATTATTTTCACCATGGTTCTTGTGATGATGGGCCCTTACCGTGAGCATTAAAACATGTTATTATAAATGGGATAGCGCCAAATAATGTAATGAGTCAAATATATTCAAGATCTTATTAGGTACCATTCCCACAAGTCGATACCACAAAAAAATTAGACTGGTAACTTACTAATGTGATTAATGTTCTATCGCAACCTATCCCCTTCCTCTTGAAACAAATTCAAATAACCATTTAAATAGTCTGTCCACTACAAAGAGCTTAGACTAAATATTGGGGTAACTGGAGATAGTAGTACAAACACTTTTTTGTGGCACTGTGGTTGTCTTCCGTCTCACCTACACTTTGAAACTAAACATATGGTCATATAAGACAACAGACAGCCACTACGTATTAAATGTAAACTTTTTTATTCAGGGTGAAAACTCCAGGTTCCTCAGTATTTAGTCTTAGCTCTTTGGTCCACTATATTAATGATTTTTTTGACAGCTCACGCCCATGAAGTTTCGTATTGTTTACGTTAAAATTTCATACAAATGTTATTGTACTTCATGGACGGGTACCGCCCCCTTAGTGATGTGCTCACACATAACGATTACTACGATTGTGCCACAGATTACTAATAATCGGTAGAAATAAATGCTATGGGTAAATCTGACAAAGAAAAAACTCTTCATATTATGTTAATAAGGTGTAATACTTACTGTTATTTAAACATAAAGACAACAAAAATTTTAAGGTTGAAACCAATAAAATATTAACATTAAATGTAATATATAAAGTTTTCCTAGAACTCTAGAAAGATCAAACTATCGCCCGAATAAAAATCACAAGTGCGCGCTGGCTCTAAGGGGGCAGATTTTGTCACCACAAAATGGTAATAGCGAAGAAAACTATTGGTAATAGTACCTATCCAATTCTGTTTAAAAGAAGGTAACTAAAAATGGATCAGAAATTAACATTCCCTTGTGTATTGTGTACTATTTGTTTTATATTGAAAAGAATTTAAGCATATTTTGTTTAAAGCAATTTAATTGCAAATAACTTGTTGTTTATGTATAATTTCTATAATGTAAATTTGATAATTTTAATAATATTTTTTGCTTGTCTAGATTTTATATGCTGTTTTATGGTAGCAAGTATGAAAATATGTAATGAAAGACGCATTTCGGGTACGATTCAGGCGATGGCGGTGCTAAATAATTGAGTGCCAATAAATTTAAAGATAAGGTTAATCTCTGGTGTTCAAAGGGAGCACAAACTTAGCATGTATTCGTTATATTTAGTTGCACATTTTATTTGAGTAATCTCTTTAAAGTACAGGGGTCGGATAGTTCCTAGGTACGCTTAAGGATATTATAAAATGTCTGATCTAAGATTGCTTTTCTGATACTTAAAAGAGCGTGTTTCGTAGGTTTTCATGGAGGAGAAAAGTTACTCAAAATCCCTTAATTTAGTGCAGTCTGACTAATTCCCGCTTATTTCGATGCGTTTAAGTTATCTGGTTAAAGAGAACAGTAAAAACTGAATAAGTTAAGTAAGGAATAACGGAATGGGTGTCGCTTTAGAGTAATCAAAATTGGTGGTAGCTAAATGTCTATAGCCTCGTATCTTTTAGGAAACATTTGACGCGCAGCGTGTTGCTTATCATGTTGAGAGACTTCGCGACAGCTGGCAACATGGCGCTCCATTTTGTGCAACGTTGCCGGACATGTTGGGCGTCATGTTGCGCGTTAAATATTGCCTGGTGGATAGGAGCCTTATATTTATATCTTTATTTATTGCATTTTTACAAACTTTATTACAGCACATGCGAAAAAATATTCTCAAGAACGTAGTATTAGCCAACGGAAAGATTGAAATTGTTTCACAAAACATTACTTACCAATATTGTTGAATTTTGTTTTTATTGTAACATTTTTGTCTGTTATTTCAATGACTGATGATAGGTATACACAAGTTTAAGATGAATTTGTATTAGGTACCTATATGTTTTATTATAAATTATACAAATTTGACTAAATTAATGCCTTTTACTGTTTGGTGGTATCCGTTTGCATTTAATGTAAGGAACTGTAGAATTGCTGTTTGCGAGCAAGATGAAGCTAAGGTACAATTCGAATGATGGCGGAACGACACTACACTACATGCACTACAGGCTACAGCAGCACCCAAACGACCGGAAAGGGTCGCGTCGCGCGGCGGCATGCATCGGCACTGAGGGCCTACTCTGAAACGCAAAACCCGAAACTTCGTTATACCCGTCCCTCTCACCAAGGGCGTCGCCAAGGGGGGGCAGGGAGGGGCAGCTGCCCCCCCTAGAGATTCTAAAAAGTTGCCAAATATAATGCAACCAAAGTCCTAAGTCCTTGAGTTGATTTGCTTGAAGTTCAAGTTTTTTATTGCATAGTCAAGAACTCGTGCTCGTGTAGCTTTACACATTGGAGTCTGTACTGTCACTGAATATATATGTTTATAGTACTAAGATACTGTTGTTATTACAATCGCTGTAGATTCGGCATTATGCCGGCTCCAAACTATCGTCCAACATTCCAACACTCCAACATCCTTCAATCAATGGTAGGGCAAAACTGACGATTCGAAAATACATTTACAAATGTTTATTTGAATAAAGGATATTTCTATTCTCTATTCTCTATTCTAATCTTGTCCCAATACACGATCGATCAAAACAGACCCTCCACACATCGGCCAATCTTCTGCCAACCTCATTCATTATTTGGACGTTGAAATGATAGGCGCCTTTGCGCTGTACCCTTTCTGTGCATAAAATAATTTTTTGCAAGTTCATAACTGACGTAAAATTAAAAAAATCACGATGGAAACGAAGATGGTGGATGTTAAGTATACATAGTAATAGAACAAGGTAAGTAGGTATTTTGTTTAAGCTTGAAATAAATTATTGTAGGTAAGTAATCCATCAATTGAGAGAAGTGACGACACTGATGTGTGGAGGGTCTGTTTGTGCGATTTGGCCAACTCCTTTGATCTGGGTACGATTTACCGCCATATCGGACCGATCTCGCCCCAACACGTTCCAACATCGTCACACATTCACGAACTACCGTAAATGCATACAACATAAGACAGTTTTCAGCAGTAATTGATTATATCTTTTTTGATATTTGATACAATGCTATCAAAGTATAACATAAATTTGAGTCTATGGTTCAGGAAGAAGAAGCACATCACACGCGTGGACAAAATAGTATGCTAGAGTTTTTTTTTATTTTTTTTTGTCGTTGTCTCAATTTACCTTCAATTGTTGCAATCATGAGACAGTATAACAAACTCATAGTATCTCATGTAACATTTCGCTGCTTTTAACATGAGACACTAAAAATAACGAAATATTGAATTTCCACTAATAATTTTGTAAATATGTTGAATACAACTCGAGAAATTATAAAAAACAAATTTTCATCTGCAAAACCTGGTTTATAATTTTAAATGGTTAGAATATGTCAAATATAAACAAAATAAAATAAAACCAAAAATAAAATCGTCCAAAAATTGACAAAAAATAAAAAAACTATTTTACATAAAATAGAGAATGCGGGTAACTTGAGACATGTCTCAAATTAACCACATGTTTTTGTGCTCTCATTCTCAGTTTTCTTAACAACTTAGTTTTTTTTTTAGATAATTACTTAAGTTTTTTTTCGATATATTATTATGTGTTTGGCATTTAGCTGAACAATTGACTGGGTATATTCAACTCATATATTTCTATAAAACACGGGTAATTTCTATAAGGTTTCGCTCCAGGAGCTCTCCGTCTACCCGGACGCGTTGCCATATACTGTTAACCTTGAACAAAAAACAAACCTTGCTAAAATAATTATTACCTACACCCAGTAAAATAGGTATTTGAAGGTAATTTGAGACTTGCTGTTTATTTGAGACTATGCACCTAATTTGAGACTCAGTCTCAATTTACCTTCCAATAAAAAAAAATACTTCTATCTGTGAGAAAATTTAATTTAAATATGGTAAAACAATGCGAAAAATGTCAAACATGCTCTCAAATTATCCTTGGTAAAGTGTCTCACAAGATGGGATTATTAAATCGATATGAATCATTGCAGTTTTTTACCAATAACCAAAGTTTTGAGGCATATGTAATTCAGAAATATATTGGAATAAAAATTCAGCGGCAATTTCTCAATGAATGCCACTTGCTGTGTCCAAGTTTCTTCTTGACAGCAAAATGACGTTCACACTTAATAACTTTGGAAAGAAACTGTCAGTATTGCTATAGTAGTAATGATATCACATGCAATAATATATGCCGCGGAAGTTTTGTCTCAAATTATATTCAAGTATCATGTTGTATGCATTGACGGTACCTCTCCACACGTGGAAGGTTGGACGAACAGTTGGAGTGTTGGACGATAGTTTGGAGCCGGCATAAGGCTCGTAGTACAAGTAAAAAGCTTCATGTGCTGTCGACTTTACCGACAATTCATACCTACTTTTCTCATTCATAGAGAATGAGAAAAGTATGAATTGTAGTAGGTAAAGTTAATTTGCCCCCCCCCTGCGCCATCGGCTGGCGACGCCCTTGCCTCTCACTCTCCAGTCATGACAGAATTGAGTGAAAGGGACGGGGCTAACCGAAGTTTCGGATCTGCGTTTCAGAGTACGGTCCGCTTCGTATGGATTTAATATATTATGTTATGTATGTAATAAAGACTGACCGATGCAAGCGACCGCGTCAGGCCGCTTGTGCACTACACTAAATTTTACCGTCCCGGAAAAAAACGGATGCTTGTATTTTAATAATAAATTAAAGAATTTATTTATTTCGTCTAGTCGGTGTAGTTTCAGAGGGCCTACTCTGAAACGCATAACCCGAAACTTCGGTATACCCGTCCCTCTCACTCTCTAGTCGGGACAGAATCGGGTGAATGGGGCGAGGCTAACCGAAGTTTCGGATTAGCGTTTCAGAGTACGGTCCCAGGTTTGAAACATTGAATTGAAACTACACGAAATAAATAAATTCTTACTATTTTAAATGATTTATTATTGAAATACAAGCATCCGTTTTTTCCGGGACGGTAAAATTCAGTGTAGTGCACCCTCAGGGCGTTTGTGCACTACCACTGAATTTTACCGATCCGGAAAAAAACGGATGCTTGTATTTAATTAATTACTAATATAAATGATTAATTATTAAAATACAAGCATCCGATTTTTTCCGGATCGGTAAAATTCAGTGGTAGTGCACAAACGCCCTCACGGTGCGGTGACAGGCGTCACGCGACCTGTGGGCGCGGCTAGCATCTGTAGGACATCCTGATAATCCAATCCGACCAACTAAACGGATCAACTGGAAAGGTGGCCTACCACAAGCTCTAATAGCAGTTATTTTTAAGTTGAGAGAGTGAGACGCCGCTATACGGCGTGTAAAGCGGCGTCTCTGTCTCTCAACTTAAAAATAACTGCTATTAGAGCTTGTGGTAGGCCACCTGATCAAATCACCCAAGGCACAGTATAGGTACGTTCATAAACTTATTATACTTACCTCAGAACAATAACTAAAGCTTATTGTTCTGAGATACTTACCCCTAGTATAAATAAGTTTATGGCTACGTTAGTAATATTATAGTATTCTTTTGTATAGGTCTGTACATTTTCGGGCTATTTCTGAAAGTGCCGGCCAACAATAATAAACTTAATTTATCAACGGAAGACACTATTCTAAACATTTTTTATTACTACAGCTAAGTTCTATGGTCATAGTTTAGATTATAATATTTAAGATTCAAGGTAACTTACATTCTCCATACATTTTGACCAATTTTAAAAGTGCAGGCGCACAATAACTAAGGCGCCCATTAGACGATAGGTTTTGCTGTCAGTTTGCTTTCAGTCACGATTCTTTTAGCCAATCAAAATGAACCATTCATAACGCTGCCCGAAGTTCCTCATAAGCCCCCAGTACAGGATGGCCGAAAATGTACTTTTACAGTTAAGTACCTACTTTGTCCAAGTATTACGTGGTCTTGTAGCTGTTGCGCAGTATCGGCAGCAAATCCATGGCAAGGCGCTGGAATATCTTTGGTGAGATCATCTATGTCAAGTCGGAGACCGTTCTGCGGAACAATTTATAACCAAAGCGGTCCTCCGACTGCAATAACAATTTTATGGTCAGATCAGATCACAGCCTTCTCTATCATCTTCTACAAGCCATGCGCATGCAATATAAATAAAATTGGAGTGTCTGTTTGTAACATTAAAATAACCGCTTTTTACTACGTGCATGATTATATATACGTTACATATACCAAAATGACATGTTTTACAATTTTTGTCTGTCTGTCTGTTTGTTCTGGCTAATCTCTGAAACGGCTGGACCGATTTTGACGGGACTTTCATTGGCAGGTAGCTGATGTAAAAAGAAGTAAGTAGCTAACTTAGGCTACTTTTTATCCCGGAAAAATGTCACATTCCCTCGGGATAACGTCATGTAGTCCACGCGGGCGAAGCCGCGGGCGGAAAGCTATTTGTTCTATAATATAGAACAAATAGCTTTCCGCCCGCTATATGAACTATCCGTATTTATATTTAATATAAGCTAAATCGACATTGTGCTCATAAACCTGTAGCCATCTTGTTCTATCTTACCTCCAATACTCCATGTAAAAATAGACAGCAATATATTTATTCGACCTATTTTTGGCAAAATTAAAACGTGACGTCATAGTAATGCATGATTGAGGCCGGTCGCACTATTGTTTCTCGGTATGTGTGACTTAGTTAGGCCACGTTCGCACGGGCGTGCAGAAAGGCGTTGCGTTAGCGGGGCGATATCGCAACGTCAACGCCTAGGAACCAGAGGTATTCGCATCAAAGATGTAGTATTTCTTTGTACTTACTAGTGTCATTGACATACATAGAGATTTTAAAAATGTAATGTATGTAAAATCTATTTTTAATTTATCGATATTAATGTCGATGACGTTGCATCACTGGCGTAAAAAAACTTGTGACAACCTTGTAAATTAAGAAACATTAGTCTGTATACTATCTCTTTCTTACACATGTACTACTGCATAAGATAAAAGAGTACGAACTAATGTATTTTGTTGTTATTTTAGCACGGTTTCTATAGCTTTAGTTATTGTTCTGAGCTTGGTCCAGCACGGGTAGCATGACGAACTCGAGAAAGGTTTTGTCTATATCGAAACGTCAAAAATGACATTTCATCGTAGACAAACCTATTGTTTGGCTGTCAACTATAGACTTTCGAGGTAGACAAAACTCTTCTCGGGTTTGTCATGCTACGCATGCTGCCTGGCTGGCATTGACAGCACAAATTGACAGGTGATTGACAGCTACAGCCAGTGTTGCCAACTCGGATTTTCAAAGGGAGCTAGATCATATCTGAAAAAGAGCTAAAAAAGAGCTAGGTTTTTTCAGAAAAAAGAGCTAAATTATAATAATCTGCTATTTTTATTAAAAAACATGTACTGCCGCCGCTTTTAGGTGTTTTTTCTTTTTATATGATTTAATAAATCCCCTTTTTAGAATTAACCTCGCATTTGCAGTAGGTACAAAACGCTTTGGTGGGGTCTGTTTTAACTGCTTGAAGCCAACTTTGAAATTCTGGTACAGACAGCTATTCTTGTCTGAACTTCTGTGTATAGGGCTGCTTACTTTGCGCCATCTTACTATGATTTATTAAACAATTCACGAGTGGACTAAAATAATAACAAATGTTTAAAAGCGACCGTTTAACACTGCGTGCGGCTGCGAGCGATCTTACCACTGACAATGAATGAGTAACTCACTATATTGTTTATCAATAATACTACTTTCTCAGCAGCCGAGGCCGTTACATTACGTTAAGAAAAATAGGATAAACCTCTGAGTACTGAATCCTATGGAGATGGCATACCTACGAAAAATTGAAGCCTAAACACACACACAAGCACACATACCGAGAAACCAAAATGGCGCCTTTCCGTAGTGCTGCCCTATTTGTACATCGATATATTTATTCATGAAGTTATAGATACAAGTATTTTTGTGACTACCTACCTATCATCATCATCATCATTTCAGCCGTACGACGCCCACTGCTGGGCATAGGCCTCCTCCAAGGATAGATTATGGTCGACGAACATGAGTGGCCATCCTGTACTGGGGGCTTCAAGGCGAGAAGAGCCGCCAAGTGCTTCCTCATCTATAGTAATATCGTAAACAGGAAAAATTTGAGTGGTTGTTGTTTGAATTTAATAGGTTCCAAAACTACTGGACTAATTTAGAAATTTCTTTGACCATTAGAAAGCTACATTCTTTCCGAGTGACATAAGATATATTTATCGTGATAAAATAAAATTAAAACCAGTTTAAGTAAAAAAAGGTAAAGAAATAAAACAAAAAGCTCCATATTGTAAAAAACCTATTATGTTTATACAACAAGGATTGTTTTATTTTTACATAACACACATTACAATATAAATCACAAAGGAGAATGCCTACTAGGCACCTACCTACCATAGAAAAAAAGAAATGTCTATAAAAAAAACAAGCATTATTAAGTAATAAAATAATAAACAGCTTGAATCGAGATCTTTACTAGCAAGCATATTTTTTTATGTATTTAGAATATAGCGAAGCGACATCTAGTGGTAAAAAAATATACTTACTTTTAAAGTGCTAGAATGAATGTAAGTTGGACGACAACTTTACAGCAAAATGACATTAAAAAAAACACGTTATATATAAGTATCCAGTTTTTGGCAACCGGAATAGAAAACGTTGTCGCACTATAATTTCGATTTTGCCAGTGGCCTAATAACGTCTTTTTCAAAACATAAACTGTCGTTGACGTTTGAAACTGTTCTTCAAAATAAAAAGGGCATATAAAATAGTTTTCGTACGAGTCTTTAAATTTTCCTTTCGCATTGTATCCAGCCATATTTTTCTTTTTTTTGTTATTTTTAGGCAACCTGAAACAATAAAAATAGTTTAAAATTAATACACTCAACTTACACTTGAAATTTGAAAACATCGATAATTCGATAAGATAAGAAAAATGCTATAAGGGCAACTCTAGCGCAAAACAAACAGATTTATATTTTCTTGAAATACACCAACAAAACTCACCAAAATAAGTAGTAAGCTACATTTGGTATGAATTCTAAGTAAACTATTCACAGGAAAACCAAAACACAAGGCATTTATTGTATTGTTTTGGTGTTTTTGCAAAATAAATAGTACGTACCGGTGTAATGTAATGTTTGGACAATTTTCACTTTTTTTGATGCCACAAACTACCAGACTACAATTAGACATGTTCCTTGTTGCTTTCTCTCACTTATTAATACCTTTTATTCACATGAAAGTCTCAAATTAAAAGACTTTTATCACAAAACACTGCAAATACAACTCTCGTTGACAGCTCACATACCGAGAAACCTACATGGCGACCGGCTTCAATCATGCATTACGATGACGTCACGTTTCAATGTTGCCAAAAAATAGGTCGAATAAATATATTGCTGTCTCTTTTTACATGAAGTATTGGAGGTAAGATAGAACAAGATGGCTACAGGTTTATGAGTACAATGTCGATTTAGCTCATATTTGTATAACCGATAGTTCATATAGAACAATATGCCATCTCCATAGGATTCAGTACTCAGAGGATAAACCATTATAGAATAACCATAGACCGGATAGACCGACCATAGACAATGTCGGTACATTTTGGCTCTGGAAACAAGTATTTTGAGCTAAAAATAATACAAAAAGGTTCATTCATAGTGTACATGGAAAAAAAGCTAAATTGTAGAAAAGTAGAGCTAAAGAGCTAAACTTGTTTTTTTGGAGCTATACATTTGAAAATAGAGCTAAATTTAGCTCTAAAAGAGCTAAATTGGCAACACTGGCTACAGCAACACAGCTCCACTCCAAATAACCTCAAATTTATTTAATTGATTTACATATTATTATTAAAATTAATTAATGAATTCTTATAACATGTCCAAATTATCGGAATTAATTAACTTCATATCAAAACGTAGTATCTCTTTAACAGCACCTCGAGAAGGGAAAAGAAACTTTAGAAAATTCGTGCTACCAAACAAGAGAGGTTCTCGCCTTCATAAACTACGGCAAGTTGGCCCCAACCCCGAATTACCAATTGATAAAAGAGGAGTTCGTGATGCTGGATACTCTTTAAACGGTCGTTTTGTTAAAGTGCCTGAAATGATACCAGAACTGATAGTACCCGACCTAAAAGACTGTGACCTGAAACCCTATGTCACCTACAAGGCAGCTGACGTGATACAGAGCGAGTTTACACCTCAACAGTTGTTTGATGCAGTATATAGCAAAAAGATTGTCACAGATTACAAACAAGGCAAACTTAGTGAAGACGGAGAGCCATTAGAACCATCAGAGGAGGAAAAATTGCAATCTGAAGAGGCAGTTGCACGGGCTAGGCGAACTGGCTCAGATATTTTCTAATGTATTCTAGATCTATTGTATTATTCAAAGTTTAAAGTCTATAAATTAATTAGTAAATAAAAATTATAGTGTTCATATTTTTTCTTATTACCTGCATTATTCAATCATTACGTGATGTGATGTGATCCATACTAATGTTTATTAGTGAAATGCTATAATTATATATATTATTCTTTAGCGTCTACAAGAATGTGGATTTATGACCATGACCAAACAGATTCATGGCCTTTTTGGATTTATTTTGTTTTATAACTTTCAGAGGAAATAAGTCACTTTTACACAAGTACCTCAGGTCAGGTGTGACCTCTTGAGTTCACTCACTTATCCTTAAGTATTATTAATATTAAATTGACAGAAATAAAAATAAAATTAAACAAAAATGACAAAATCAAAGTATAAAACCATTAAAATTAAAAACTTCATATCTTCAATCAACAATAACACCTTGTGGTTCATATTCAAAGAACAGAAATAGTTATGAATAAGATTGTCTTCTATGTTATATTATCTACACTCATGTTATATTATTTATTATAATATTCAAATTATACACTCATACCTGCCCCTGTATCGACTAAAAAATACTTTTAAATAACCGGTTCAGCTATGCTGACCTAAAAGATGTCTACAATTTATTATGGGAAAATTTTCTATATAAGTAGGTAAGTACCTACTTCGTACTGTAAGAACCTATCACGGCCTATGTATGAGGGGCGGCAATGAATTAAAGATTGTACTTGTATAAGACACCAATTTACTGCGGCTCTCAACTCTACTTACCTTTAGCACAATTCATGTGCCTTTAGTATTATTCTGTGCTACTACCTAGACTTACAAGAGCCATAACTAAAATAATTTACTCTATGGCCATAATGAACGCAAGCTAAACAATCTACAAACATTATAATACAACAGGCACAGTCCACTTTTCTACCTAAAAATATTAGTTTAAAGTTAAGTCAGTAGGGCAGAGGTACCGTTTGTGGCCACTAAGGATTTTTGACTTTTAATTACTAAATGGTCCTAAGTATTTAAGAGACAAATTATATCTTAAATTATAGATAATATATCTACCTTTAAAGGTAGTATAATAATACAAAATGTGTGAGAGAGAGGTGCCAAATGTACCGGTTTTGGCCACTTATTAATATTTAACCCTTAGCCACAAATTATATAGACTAGTACCCTTAGCCAGCCAGGCCTAGCTATTTTTTTTATTTCAAATACTGATTTTGGTAGATGACGGGGTTATAAAAAAAGTAATTTCTTGTTTTGTTATTTTATCTATAGTTTAAGTCTAAAAAAATAAATATATAGTTTAAAAAACTAAAACAACACACTTTTATAGGAACAGATTAAAAAGTACAAAATAACCGTTCAGTAACTGAAATTAAAAAGCGTGGTGCGCGTTGTCAATATTAAGTACTTACTTGAAATGCATGCTTTGCAAAGGGCGCACCACGCTTTTTAATTTCAGTTACTGAACGGTTATTTTGTACTTTTTAATCTGTTCCTATAAAAGTGTGTTGTTTTAGTTTTTTAAACTACATATTTATTTTTTTACTTTTTAGTTTAGTTAATGGCAAGCCATGGATGGATAGTAATAGATTTCACAGTCGATTCATGTGTCTGCCCACCACGTAAACATTTTAACTCAAAGGCGTGATTGTATGTATTTAGTTTTACAAATTCAAGTGGAGTCTATAAGTTACCGGATGCGCGAGCCGAACCCTTACTTCCTCCCTGCTCCATCATCAGACACTCGCCACCAAGTATAGCGAATAGGTCTCATCAGAACAAAACAAATGAGCCCAAACTGGAGGAGTTTTCTTGTGATCATTAAGGAATTTCACTGGCTTCCTCCTAGCTCCATCATCAGACCCTCACCACCAAGTGTAACGAATAGGTCTTATCAAAACGAAACAAATGAGCCCAAACTCGAGGGGTTTCCTATTTGTCATTAAGGAGTGTCACTGGCTTCCTTCCTGCTCCATCATCAGACCCTCACCACCCATTGTAGCGAAGAGGTCTCATCAGAACGAAACAAATGAGCCAGACCTCGAGGTGTTTCCTGTTGGTTATTAAGGAGTGCCACTGGCTTCCTCCCTGCTTATCCATCATCAGTCCATCACCACCAAGTGTAGCGAATAAGTTTAATCAGAACGAAACAACGGAGCCCATACTCGAGGGGTTTCATAGTGGTCATTAAGAAGTGCCACTGGCTTCCTCCCTGCTCCATCATCAGATCCTCACCATCAAGTGTAGCGAATAGGTCTCATCAAAACAAAAAAAAGGGGGTTAAAGTCGAGGGGTTTCCTAGCAGCCATTGATGAGTTCTATTGCCCACTTCTTGACTCCATCAACAGATCAGCTCGATGGTAGCAAATTATTGTATTGTCATCGGATTCATATAGACTTGCAAAGTTTCAAATCAATGCGACAATGAGAAGTAGGTTAAAATTGAATTCCAAGATTTTCTTACATTGTGACTTAGTTACAAGTGAAGCTAATAAAAGTGTGGTAAAACCATGTGGTCTCTATATGACCACTGCCCATTACTAAAAAAAATGTGGTCTGTATGTGGCCACTGCCCGGCAAGTTATTAATTATATATACCTACATAACTTAAGGGTTGGACTACATCACAGTAAAGACCCCAGTACAGGTTGACCGACCATGGTCGGTGACCATGACCAATACATCGTACATTGACACTTTTGAAAGAACCTTTTTAAACTTGTTTGTTCAAAAGTGTCAATGTAGGTACGATGTATTGGTCATGGTCGCCGACCATGGTCGGCCAACCTGTACTGGGGGCTTTAGTGAATGCTTCCAAATTCTGTAGTATGAATGAAGGTAATGAAGAATATATGATCCTGAAGATGAAATGAGTCCTTGATCTAATAAAACTATAATTACCTACTACTAATAATGACCCTACCTACCTACGCATGCATGTGACCTACGCACTTATTTTAATAGATAGGTACATAATGAATCGGCAGGTCCAAATCACGAGCACGTGAATTTAAAAGCCAAATTGACCCCAAAGTTTATCTGAATTGTTTACTCTGTTAATACTGAGCATAATCAACAAAACCAGCATTCAAATTAAGTTATCGCTTCGCGCGGTTGTGAGCGCGTGCGCAGTACCTACGAGCCGGTTATTTATACGTCTCTATCTAATACCTACATATTTATCATGGGTGGTAACTATTCTGCTATGGATCCGCTGCAAGTGCCAGTCCCCGATATACAGAAATTACTCGATCGTGATGGCTATTTGAAGCCGTACGAACGTGAAATTCGACGCAGGTAAGTCTAATGTGCTTATAAAACTAATTGGTGTAGGTTTCTATTGAAGCATTCAGTTAAATTCAGCAATATAACTTGTAAATAATACGATACGGTGTTCTTTTGAGGTTAACCAATAACGCAGCTGTGTTTACAGCTACGCACTTTCCAGCCCAAAGCGCTTTACTTGTAGCCTATTGTTGATCGAAGTTTGTACCTAGCCCTATTTCTGCGCAAACTCGACCAAAAATTTAATGGATTATTTCCATTATACTTAACTAATTGTGATAAAAATTTAATGAAACCCTATTCTGACTTTCAAGCAAATAAAAAAAAAAACGAGCTTCGTTTCGAGCGCTTTATTGTCAGTAGTATCGTCTCCCTCCAATGTCAAATCTAAGGTCAATTCACTTGACGAAAATCAAAACTTTTGTTTTTTCGTTGTACAATTTAACGAGCCTTCTTAGGTAGGTAACTTAAATTAAACAAAATTAAATAGTAAATGTAGATAAGTAATTAAGTACCTACGGAAATAAAAGCCATTCTAAGTAAATTGAAAATCTATTAAAAATAATAGCCCATTACAAAAGTTAATGAACAGACATAAATAAATAAGTTACGTATACCTACCCATTGGGCGCTTACTTGTGCACTAGGTACACTGAATTTTACCGTCTCCGGAATTCCGGATGGTAAAATTCAGTGTCGTCCCAATGGTTTCCCGGAAAAAAACGGATGATTTTATTTTAATAATAAACTATTTAGGTCTATAAGCCTATGTAAGTAATAGGTAATATTAAGAATTTATTTATTTCGTGTAGTTTAGGGTTTGAAACATTGAAACTAGGTACCTCAGTAGGTAGGTTGTACACGAAATGAATAAATTCTTACTATTACTTATAAATAATTTATTATTAAATACAATAGGTATTAAATCATCCGTTTTTTTCCGGAACGGTAAAATTTAGTGTAGTGCACAATCGCCCAGGCCATACCTATGAAGTAGCATATATATTTACTGTGCCATACTCAAAGACTGTGCCCATACCGTCTTCGAGCAACGCAGGCCTTACGTTCCGGCACAGAATAATATGTTCCGGGACGGCAGGCCCGCGTTGCTCGAAGCTTGCCGCCGTAATATAATCAATGCGTAAGGCGTAAGTATGCAAAATTTCAATAGGAGTGCTTTTGCTTTCTTTAATACATAACCTATCCACAGATAGGGCATTTGTGCACTACACTGAATTTTACCGATCCGGAAAAAAACGGATGCTTGTATTTTGATAATTAATCATTTATATTAGTAATTAATTAAATACAAGCATCCGTTTTTTTCCGGATCGGTAAAATTCAGTGGTAGTGCACAAACGCCCATAGGGATAGGTGCGATCCAGATTAGTTGCTAGGCAACACCTAGCAACACCCTGGCGGCGGCAACTGTCGTTAATTCTATGTTAATATCAAGCGTTGCATAACAACTAATCTGGATTGCACCTATCCCTACCTGTGGATAGGATTATTAATTCTGGCCGTAAGTGGGCTGCTAACTTGACGTTTCTTGCAATGGCAATTAAAGGGAAACGGGTACAAGTTTAAGGCCCGATTTCACCACTGATATTTAAACGCGATTAATGCTAAACGTGTTTAAAACGTATTTCTGTCTCTCTGTCACATTCAAACAGATGACAGAGACTGAACTATATTTTAAACACGTTTAGCGTTAATCACGTTTAAATATCAGTGGTGAAAGTCACCCTAAAATAAATAAATATCTGAAAAAATATTGCGTGAAATAGTGAATCTTAGGTAAGTAGGTACTTAATAAAAGTTAATTAATATTGTCTTCCAGATATGGTTGTTTCAAAGACCTTTGGGACCGCATAGAGTCGTGGGAAGGTGGTGTAGACGGGTTCACAAAGGGATATAAATACTTCGGGCCGCAGTTTAACCAAGATGGGTCTGTCACATGGCGCGAATGGGCGCCTGGAGCGCACTCCATACATCTGCAGGGAGAATTCAGTGAGTACCTACAGACAGACAGAGTTACATTACTATACTTACTAATAAGATATTTTTTTATCCACTACGCGGATGCACTTAGCCTTCATCACACTTGATGTGCAGTGGTGATATGGCTGAAGGTGGAAGCGCACTACTCCATGGCCATCTTATCTCTAACTGCCGGAACACAATAATGCTGAAAACATCATTATTATGGCGTCAGACTTAGATAAGATGGTGGTAGCTAGCCAGGCGGACTAAAATACAAGTCCTACCACCACCAACCAAACCGAATACAATATACAATATGTACCACCAATGGGAATCGAACCCGGGACCTCTTGGTCTGAAATCGTAGTGTGAGTGAACCACTAGACCACAGAGGCGGTTAAAAGATTATATGAAATTAGCCTTCCCCCGCGGTTTCGCCCGTGGAACTAAACGACGGACGTTCCCGCGGGAACCTGAATTTGTGCGGGGTAATTGCGATGCCGATGTCCTTCTCTTAAATCTCAAACTATCTCCATTCCAAATTTCATCAAAAACGGTTCAGCCGTTTTGACGTGAAAACTGAACATACAGATACAGACAAACAGACAGACAGACAAACAAACAAACATACACATATTCGATATACGTAGGGAAACTTTACAACTTTTCCGTTAGATACCTTATACCTACCTATCATCAATACTTAACTGATAATTGTAAGGAAATATATTTAGAATCAGTAATTTAAAGCGTGTACTAGGTAGTCATATAATCAACCACGCTACAATATCGTGTTCGTGTATCGTCAAACAACGTTTTGGCGTGCGTGATCGCATTTTTTTCGACGCGAAAATAACGTGACGCACCGACCACCGACCGAACGCGGGCCGGGGCCGGGCGCGCGAATAAAAATGTGCAAGATCTAGGTATGTCACAGTGTGATCTTAATAGGTACTGTGTCTATGTTGCTAAAATAAATTCTACCTACTGACTGACATCAGTCTATGAATGGGCTACGGTTAAAATATGGGCTTCAAATGTCAAACGAAGCCCATATCCATATTTTTTGCCGGTAGCCCCCGTTGTTGTACCTGTCTATCAAATCACAGTTCTTCAAGGCGTGACTACTAAATTCACCTTTCTCTTCCAGACGGCTGGAACTCCAAGAGCCACCCGTTCAAGAAGTTGGAATACGGCAAATGGGAGCTCCATATCCCCGCCAACGGCGACGGCTCCTCCGCCCTGAAGCACGACAGCCGGGTGCAGATCATCATCAACGACCACCTGTACAGGATATCTCCTTGGGCCAGCTATGTGAAGCCGTTTGAAGGATACACTTATCAGCATTTCATCTACAAACCTGATCATGTAAGTGAACCGACGACGACAGGAGCAGTGCGAGGTACCTAGGTATTACGCTTAGCTTTTCGTAGAGATGAAAAAGGGTTGGATTTAGAAACAAAGCTCCCTCGTGTTGGGGAAACTGATACCGTGGGGGGCTCAGGGGGTCTGACTGAAACCCCCGATATCGATTTTGGTTGCCGGAGAGGTACCTACTTACGTATTTTTTTTCAGTTAAGTACCTACTTAAGTAATTTTTTAGTGAAACGAAAGAAAAAAAAAACACGGAACAAGTAAATAGGTTAGAGTGTGTGTCAGATAACTCTGCACGTGCCTGGCGCGTTTTTGGCGCTAGTTACAGTGTATTTCTCTGTTCTAATGTTATAGAAAAGATTAGTATTCGATGTTTACCGCGCGCAGACTTATCTGACGAGCACTTTACGTCCCCTTTTGTACCAACAGCGATAATACGCACTGACCTCTATTGGATAATACGATATCTATCGCGCTCACACATTGTTCCGATTTGTTGTGATGTGAGTGCGCCGACAGCAGTATTTACGTCACGGATGACGTCACTACCGCCGCCATTTTGCGTTATCGTCCTCGAGCGTCACCGTGAGCGGGCTGTCATAATTTTGACGTTTTGAGGTTTCTTATCCTGAAATTCCCGAAGCAGAAAGTTTAATTAATCGATTTGAACAGGAAATATAAATTTAATGTATTTCTCTGTGTTTGTTTGTTCTCGAAAAGTACACATCTCCGGCAGATGGGGGTTGCAGGGGGATTGTACCCTTCCTCCCCTCCCCTCCCCTCCCCTCCCCACCCCAGCAAACCCCTATCGAGGGAGCTTATTTCTAATTTTTTACCAATTTTAGTTCCAAAGGCCACCGCCGCGCATTGTGGATTTGTGGCACTGTACTGTAGGTACTGTACCAGCAAGCAAGATTTCACGGCTAACCTATGCAAATGAGTAAGTATTGTATCGCTCGCTGACATCGTGGTAGGTAATGTATTTCTATGTGTTTATAATTCAGTTTCGAATCGAAAATGTTGCTTCTTATGCTGGGGCTTCACCTGCGTGACGCCTAACGGCGTTAATAACGGCATGCTCGTCTTAGCGCGCTAGTTGTATCAAATTAGTGCGCTAAGACCCGGCTACACCTGCGTTTTTTATTAAATAGGGCGCTAATTAATGGCATTAGACGCAGGTGAAGCTCGGGCATTAACAGTAAATAATGTCGATTCGATTAATAATAGATAAGATATAAATAAATGTAATACCACATGCAGATTATCATTTGCTGTAGCTTATTGTTGTTTTACACAACAAATGACGATGATAACTATCCATAAGATGATAAGAACCTCGTGGTTTTGCTCGCTTAGTTCCCCTACCTGCCCCCGTACCGGCTAAAAATATGGATATGGGCTTCATTTGACATTTGAAGCCCATATTTTGTCCTTATATTCTAATAACAGTTGAAGCCCATACCCATATCCATATTTCTTAGCCGGTAGTCCCCCAGTGCAAGGGGGCTACCGCGTAACTTTATGGGTATGAACTTCATACGTTTTTGGGAACTTTAAGTCAATTTTATACAGTAAATAGCCGCTATCAGATCCTTTTTTGTGACGTCGGGTATAACGATAACTAGCTAGCAACGTTCCACAGAACAAAGCAGCAAAAATCTATCAAGCTAAGGAATTCAAATTACAGTTGAAGCCTATACCCATATCCATATTTCTTAGCCAGATTGGTGGGTGGTAGGTATTAACGACTGCAAATGCAGCCGGGACCAACGTCATAACGTAGGTACAGCACGGACGGAGGGGCGATAGGTTAGGCGAAAGTGGCGCCGTGGTGAATTTTATTTATTATTTAAATTCTAATACTTACACAATTTTAATAAAGCTCAACATGGAATTTTTAGGGCCCATAATCTAGTATTCTTAGACGGTATCATTACATTCCCTCGTAGTCACTGCTAGATAGAAGTAATAGCAAAACTGCTAAAAGTGGCCGTTTTTTGACACATTTGCTATCTACCTACTTCTACGAATGACAATGAGGGAATGTACAATACCTTCTAAATATACTAGACTAATTGTTCTAGGTGTTATTGTTGATCGAAGCTATTGGCTCTAAAAATTCCATGTTGAGTTTTATTAAAAATCCCTTTCTATTAGCAACTTATTAAATAACAACCTCTGAGGGCGCCACTTTCGCCTAACCTATCGCCTTAACCTCAATCATGAAGCTCGACAAACAGAATGATAAGCTTTAACTGTAAAAACGTAATTCGGTCAATTGAATGCGTTAAGAAACTTTGCTACTCGGCGGATATCGTGGCACTACACATATTGGCCCAACCATTGGCCAATACATCGTACATTGACACTTTTGCAAGAACTTTTTTAAGCTTGTTCGTTCAAAAGTGTCAATGTACGACACACGTATTGGCCAATGGTTGGGCCAATATGTACAGCGGCCTTTATATGTATTAATATCCATCTAATATTATAACCAGAATTGATTAAGTTAAAGAGAGTTTATTGTTCATTACAGCCATATCAGTTCAAACACCCAAAAGTGGAAAAACCAGCTTCCCCGCGTATTTATGAATGCCATGTCGGTATCGCCACATCTGAGGGCAAGGTTGGCACTTACAATGAATTTAGGGACAATGTTCTACCCAGGATTAAAAATCAAGGTATGTACTTAGGTTTAAAAAGTTTTTAGTAAAAATTTCATTTTTATGACAAGCTTTTTTGCTGACTGTATTTTTAATATTATCTTGAATTTCTAGAAACATTATCGAAAGACGACAAAAATTTTTGGATAGTGTTCAAAAATTAACCCTGTATACTAAAACCACCTAAAACCGAGTAAAACCTTATCCTAAATGTAACAAATTAGTACTTTCCTGAAAACTGCATCACAATCGGTTCAGCCAAACGCGAAATAACCGCGGACAAACATACATACATACATACAGCTCAAACTGAGAACCTCCTTTTTGCAGTCGGTGAAAAAATCAAATAATAGGTACTTACCTATATACTATTCTTCCTACACGATTTGACTTCAAATCTGTTCAGCCCATTACTATTAATAATAATGGATATTTGTGTATAGTTAGTACCTTATTCTGCTATAATTTTTTCAACACACTTGCTCATAAAGTGAGCCTTATTACATCGATCTTAGGGCCATAAACCGAACTATAACCCACGCGTGCATAATAATATTACAGTACTAATTGCGTAATAGAATTATCCCTACAAAGTTAAGTAAGTACCTAACTGCAAATTATATGCGAGTAAACAGAGACTTTTCAATTTAACCGGGTAATACAGTATCCCTACAAAGTTAAGTTAGTACCTAACTGCAAGTTATATTGGAGTTAACAGAGCATTTTCAATTTCAGCGGGTAATAGATACAGTTCTTTTTTTGTAACAACAAAGAGGTTTTATACGGATGAAAATCCATTTACGTTTTTAGAATAAATAAATGTGTCCCTAATTAAGACAAAAAACATAATTAAGTACTTATATTATTATCAAATTATTTATAATTCACAATAATTTGTTATAAAACATTTGCATTTTATCACTATTATTATACTTAATTATTTTGAAGTAGGCTGTATGGCTGTATGTAATCAATCACCTCACATTTGGCGCGTGCAAAAAAAAAAAACTTGCGCGCTTTTTCCCTTAGTTAATATTAGGTTAATACAATATGTATGCAATAAATGTTTGTTTTTCCTCGCAAGTGTGTTGAAAAAGTGCGTATGAAACTCGTGAGCAACTTACTCACTAGACACTCGGCTGAATTACGCCCTCGCCTGCGGCTCGGGCTGCAACCCACAGCCTCGTGTATAATGAGCAACCTAAGCTCACTTGTATCATAATATACTATTATTTCTTATCTAGGGTACAACGCCATACAGTTGATGGCTATAATGGAACACGCGTATTACGCTTCCTTTGGATACCAAGTTACGAGTTTCTTTGCTGCTAGCAGGTAATATAATTTACGAGTTTCGCTAAAGTTTTAATTTCCCCAGACCAGAGGAGCGGTGTCGGCATTTTGCTTTCATATTTTAATAGAAATCAAAAAGAGATCCCATCGTAATGGGCGTACCGCAAGGCTCAATATTGGGCCCTTTTTCCTTTATACTTATTGTTTGATTAAACACAAGTATTTTATTCTAGTACCTACCCCTAGTACCTATATTATATCATTCTAGTATAGGGCTGAAGCCTCGGTTTTGGCCACTGTACCGGTTTTGGCCACTTTTTGCTCTAAAAGTTTTCTAAACAACTTTTCGCCATTTTTGCTAAAGGCAATTAAAATAAGGTATTTTAAGGTCAAAATAACAACCGTTATAATTTCATAAGTCATACGATTTTTTTTCAATAAATTCCATTTTCTTATTTAAAAAATGTTTTGTATGAAAATTTTAAGGAGGAAAATATTGACGATTCATAAGTGCTTATGATGTCTATGTAAATAAATAAATATTTGATTGATTGATTGATAAGAAATTTGTTTTGCATGAAATACTTTATAAACCTTTAATTAAATTGTTGTTTTGGAATTGATTGGTTTCTAGTGCATTAGAATACCTACCTATTGATTTAACCTGGGTTTTGTTTCGATTTTTCGCTATACTTACAAAAGTTTAACTAAGTATAGGTATCAATAAGTGCCCAAACCGGTACATTTGGCACCTCTCACACATTTTGTGTTATAGACAAAAAACTATTTTATTTATTTAAATTTGAAAAATGTACCTTTAAAGGTAGATAAATTATCTTTAATTTAAGATATAATTTGTGTCTTAAATACCTAAGACCATTTAGTACTTAGTGTTTAAAAGTCAAAAAATCCTTAAAGTGGCCACAAACGGTACCTCTGCCCTATATCAGTTTTCAACAACCTTAACCTGAACTTTTTAACTTTAGTTTCAATTATTATGTCCAGCCGCTACGGCACCCCTTGCGAGCTCAAACAGCTGATCGACCGCGCCCACGAGATGGGCCTATACGTGTTGTTAGACGTGGTCCACTCGCACGCCTCCAAGAACACGCTAGACGGACTCAACGAATTCGACGGAACCACTGCTTGCTACTTCCACGACGGCCCGCGTGGCACGCATTCTCTTTGGGACAGTCGCCTGTTCAACTACTATGAGTGAGTATTGATTAACTTATCAATGAAAACGCAACCTGTACGGTAGCAATTCATCTTCTGACGCGAAAAAGAGGTGTTCATTCATACATTTGAACCTCAGATCATATAATACTAATATGATCTGAGATTTGAACAGAGTACTTACTTAGTACTTAACTGCTTGTGCTGATCGTGCCTATCAATATGAAAATACAGATTCGTTCCAGAGGGCTTACTCTGAAATGCACAACCCGAAACTTCGCTATACCCGTCCCTCTCACTCCCCACTTGTGACAGAATCGAGTGAATGGGACGGGGCTAACCGAAGTTTCGGATTTGCGTTTCAGAGTACGGCTCCAGACTCTAGACTTCCTGAGCTAAGTCTCCTTATATATTGCAGTAAGTAAAAGAGTAGCTTATTAAAATGTTCTTATTCTTTTTCAGAACCGAAGTACTCAGATTCCTTCTATCAAACTTAAGATGGTATCAAGAAGAATATCAATTTGACGGATTTAGGTAAGAAAGTTTTTTTTTCTAATATTGGCAGCTGAACTTTACCTGGGGAAAAGACAAAACCAATCATCAATACTCAACATGAAGATATGAGAAACTTGACAATTTGTAAGCTTTGTGAAAAAGAATACCTACTTATAAGTAGCTTACTTACGCAAAAAACACAACATGCAAAACGCACCGCCGCCCGCCGGCCGCAAAAATGCATATGCATACAACGAAACTCTCAGTGCACAATACATGCAGATGCGTTGCAATTGCAGATAGCAAGGCAGCGACTGGCAGCGGCAGGCACACCTTGCACCTTCACGGATTACCGACTACTCTACACGTGTTTCGCCCCAACCCGAAGGCATCCTGAGGAGTTGTTAGATCTTGCGAAATCTAACACCGAGTTCCGGTGCATGTGCAATCTTTTGCGGGCAGGCGGTGCCTTCCTCATTGTAACCCCGTATTTTTAGAGGTCATTTCGAAAAGAAAACGTGTCGATGCAAAATCATAAAATCGTGTTTCTGAAACTAGGTATATTAATCTAGATAAAGGTATCAAGAAATAAGTTTTTAGTAAAAATTTCATTTTTATGACAAGCTTTTTGCTGACTGTACTTTAATATTGTATTGTCATCTAAACCAAACCTGTATACAAAATTTCAGCTCCATCGGACACTGGGAAGAGGGTCAAATCAAGCTTGCAAGATTTGTCCCCAACTAACTAACTTATAATAACATGGCAGGTTAATAAAAAGCTTGTAATAGGTATATACCTATCTTATTACCAGATTTGTAACACAAAGAACTCTAACCGTCCTATAGTTTATATCAAAAAGTCCATACTTTTTCCGAGTAAAATCATAAATCAAATACTTACCATAAGCTGTTGGCGTAACCTCTCCTCGCAGGTTTGACGGCGTGACTTCCATGCTGTACCACAGCCGCGGCATCGGCGAGGGCTTCTCGGGATCCTACGACGAGTACTTCGGGCTCAACGTCGACACTGAGGCATTGGTCTACCTCATGCTCGCCAACCAGCTCGTACACGGCATCGATTCCAGAGCTATCACCATCGCTGAGGTTAATATTATTGTCTATCACTCGCGGATCCTCGTGGTTTTACTCGCGTGGTACCCGTTCCCGTGGGAATATCGGGATCAAATATAGCTTATGTCACTCGGGAAGAATGTAGCTTTCTAATGGTCAAAGAATTTTTTAAATCGGTCCTGTAGTTCCGGAGCCTATTCGATGCAAACAAACAAATAAATAAACAATCAAATCTTTCCTCTTTATAATATTAGTAAGTAGGTATAGATTATCAGCGATTTTTAACCGACTTCAAAAGGAAAAGGTTATCAGTTTGACCTGTTTGTATGTGATATTGTTGGAATTGGATAATATTTGAGTAAGTAGGTATAACGTTACGTTTAGGCAAAGATTTAGGCTTCCAAACACGTGTGCTGCCATATCGAGCGGATGCATTTTGATTTAAAACACAAAAATGTATTCCAACAGTTTAAGTTTCATTAAAATTGGTTTAGTAGCTTTTGAGATATGGGCACAGGGTAAAAAAAAATACTACGTATCTGTGATATGGGTACCTACATACAATCTACACTAAAAATTAAGAAATTTTTAGTGTAGATTGTATTTTTTTAAATTGAAAGCTATATTAATCGAGATGGTTTTTAGCCACGTTTGATGAAAATCCATCCGGCCATTTATGGAGATGTTCAACTGCCAGCCGAAACGGAAAAAGATACAGACGTGGTGCTAAGACTAAAATAATGTACACCCTGGGCAAATTTAGGTAGCAATAAAAAAACAAAATGGCGGCAAAAAAATGGCCGCCAAATATTAAGTTGCTTCGATTTGTTTGGCTGAAGCTAGCGATTTCTTTTTTTTTATTATTTTGTGTGTAATTTATTTCAGGATGTATCAGGCATGCCAGCATCGTGCCGGCCGGTGACCGAGGGCGGCACCGGGTTCGACTACCGGCTGGGGATGGCCATCCCCGATATGTGGATCAAGCTGCTCAAGGAGGAGCGGGATGAGGACTGGAAGATGGGACACATCGTGCACACGCTCACCAACAGACGGTGGATGGAAGGAACCGTGGCATACGCTGAGAGCCACGACCAAGTATGTTTACACTTTTTTTTTTATTCACAACCGCAAAAAGTTTAGACTAAATACTGAGGTACTTAACTGGAGTTTGCACCCTGAATAAAAAAGTGTGCCAAGCAAATTTGACATTTAGTACGTAGTGGCTGTCAGTTGTCTCATATGACCATACGTATTTTTTTCAAAGTGTAGGTGAGACAAAAAAGTGTTAGTACTGCACTCTCCAGTTACCTCACTTTGCACAACGGGATAGCACTTAGCCTTCATCTACATACATACAGTCTACCGTGGATTTGATAGGCTGCAAAATGTTCTTTACTTGTGGACCTATAGCTGTTGAAGGAGGCGCGCGATCGAAGACCGGAAGATGGGCTATAACGTGCAGGAAGTAGCATAAGTACCAGGGGGGCTACCGCGTAACTTTATGGGTATGAACTTCATACGTTTTTGGGAACTTGAAGTCAATTTTATAAAGAAAATAGCCGCTACCAGTTCCTTGTTTTGTGACGTCAGGTATATATAACGATAACTAGCTAGCAACGTTCAACAGAACAAAGCAGCAAAAATCTATCAAGATAAGGAATTTAAATGACAGTTGAAGCCCATACCCATATTTCTTAGCCGGTCGGTAGCCCCCAGCCTATACTGTGAAGCCCCCAAGTACAGGTTGGCCGACCATGGTCGGCGACCATGACCAATACATCGTACATTGACACTTTTGAAAGAACCTTTTTAAACTTGTTCGCTTGAGACACGATCACAATCAGGTATTTCGTCCTATCATGGGTAAAGCTTCGGTATGCCTACCACATGAAGTTGTTGAGGACCGGTCCGGTCTTATACCACGACTGTACCCAGTTAAAAAATTAGGAACTTAAGAGTTTTTGAAACTTATGACCTCAAAATAGGCCAGCGCTATCGGTCTATGACACGCACGGAAGGAGTCCGGTGAACCTGCAGCGAGCCCACACGCCACACAAAGGACAATGACCATGTTTGTATGGCAGCTGGCGTCTTTTTTTTCTTGCGGCCATCAACCAAACATTGAAATATAACATATATTTGACGACCGATTTGGCGCAGGGGTAGGCTACCCACCTTCTGCGCCAGTGGTCTCGGGTTCGATTCCCGAACAAGACAAATATTTGTGTGCATGAACATGTCTATTTGTCTTGGTCTGGGTGTTTACTATGTATATTAAGTATGTATTTACAAACAAAAAGTATTTAAGTATATATTTATCCGTTATCAAGTTTTCCATGATACAGTTTCTTAATGAAATTAACATGGGCTTAGATAATTGGTGTGAATGTAAAAGTTATTTATTTATTTATTTATAATTTGTTGGCAGCACTACAGACAATATTTGCAAAGGAAGTATACCTGTAAACTCAGTCCGAACCGAGTGAGACTAGCTAGAACTTAACTTTGTTTTTCATAGTGTGTGTATGAATGACAAAGTTACATTTGCGGTTTTTAAAAATGTTCTTTAAACGGACGAATGGTTCTAATTTGGTTCTCTGACTGAGTTTACAGCTATATCTACTGCCTTGGCAAATATTGTTTGTTATACTATCAATAATTGATGTTCAAACATTTTGTTGATGGCCGCGAGACATAAAAAAAGACGCCAATTTTAGACTACAACTGCAGTCTGCCTGCAAAAACGGTGTGGCGGCCGGCGCATATCACTACCACTAGGAACCCACATAATAGTCAACATGTTTATTTCATGAGTTTAGGGCGCTACTCGGAAAAAGTATGGACTTTTTGATATAAAACTATAGAACGGTTAGAGTTGTTACAAATCTGGTAATAAGATATATATTTCTTCATACTTATATCTAGATTCGTATAATTTCAGAAACACGATTTTATAATTTTGGCTCGACACTTTTTCTTTTCAAAAGACCTCTAAAACATACGAATTTTCAAGATTATTCTTAAATGGGGTTACAATACCTACTATTGAAATTGGTTAAGTTAGCGGACTCCAATAATATTTAGAATCGTGTAGAAGCATTTTTAAGAAATCGCCATAGATTTTTAATACGAAATGATTTTGTGTTTTTTTGCCTAATCTGCAAAATCGGTTTCGCTCCCGCGCGAGTCGTTTTCTCATTGCTATCTCGCTTCAGCATAATTTTTACGAGTGTCGCCTTAATAATGTAACGTGTTCCTTCTTCCAGGCCCTGGTCGGAGATAAGACCATAGCGTTCTGGCTGATGGACGCGGCGATGTACACGCACATGAGCACGCTCTCGCCCAGCCCCGTGGTGGAGCGCGGGCTGGCGCTGCACTGCATCATCCGGCTCATCACGCACGCGCTGGGGGGGGAGGCCTACCTCAACTTCATAGGTCGGTATTGGGACGGGGTCCGGGCCCGAGTGGCGACCGGACCATAATAGCGCGCTGGCTGATGGACTGCATCATCCGGCTCATCACGCACGCGCTGGGGGGGGAGGCCTACCTCAACTTCATAGGTCGGTATTGGGACGGGGTCCGGGCCCGAGTGGCGACCGGACCATAATAGCGCGCTGGCTGATGGACTGCATCATCCGGCTCATCACGCACGCGCTGGGGGGGGAGGCCTACCTCAACTTCATAGGTCGGTATTGGGACGGGGTCCGGGCCCGAGTGGCGACCGGACCATAATAGCGCGCTGGCTGATGCACTGCATCATCCGGCTCATCACGCACGCGCTGGGGGGAGAGGCCTACCTCAACTTCATAGGTCGGTATTGGGACGGGGTCCGGGCCCGAGTGGCGACCGGACCATAATAGCGCGCTGGCTGATGCACTGCATCATCCGGCTCATCACGCACGCGCTG
This sequence comes from Crambus lathoniellus, assembly GCA_949710035.1. Taxonomy (NCBI): domain Eukaryota; kingdom Metazoa; phylum Arthropoda; class Insecta; order Lepidoptera; family Crambidae; genus Crambus; species Crambus lathoniellus. The sequence goes on from OX453296.1 coordinate 9,585,841, forward strand.
GGGGGAGAGGCCTACCTCAACTTCATAGGTCGGTATTGGGACGGGGTCCGGGCCCGAGTGGCGACCGGACCATAATAGCGCGCTGGCTGATGGACTGCATCATCCGGCTCATCACGCACGCGCTGGGGGGGGAGGCCTACCTCAACTTCATAGGTCGGTATTGGGACGGGGTCCGGGCCCGAGTGGCGACCGGACCATAATAGCGCGCTGGCTGATGCACTGCATCATCCGGCTCATCACGCACGCGCTGGGGGGGGAGGCCTACCTCAACTTCATAGGTCGGTATTGGGACGGGGTCCGGGCCCGAGTGGCGACCGGACCATAATAGCGCGCTGGCTGATGCACTGCATCATCCGGCTCATCACGCACGCGCTGGGGGGGGAGGCCTACCTCAACTTCATAGGTCGGTATTGGGACGGGGTCCGGGCCCGAGTGGCGACCGGACCATAATAGCGCGCTGGCTGATGCACTGCATCATCCGGCTCATCACGCACGCGCTGGGGGGAGAGGCCTACCTCAACTTCATAGGTCGGTATTGGGACGGGGTCCGGGCCCGAGTGGCGACCGGACCATAATAGCGCGCTGGCTGATGGACTGCATCATCCGGCTCATCACGCACGCGCTGGGGGGGAGGCCTACCTCAACTTCATAGGTCGGTATTGGGACGGGTGTCCGGGCCCGATTGGCGACCGGACCATAATAGCACTAGCATATATATATTGCATATAGATATCGCACTTGGTCCCATAGTACCTAAAAGTTGTTTGTATTGATGGGTAGTTTCACCCCCTGAAGTATGTCCCTTGTTTAAACTAACACCCTGTATATATGTCGCAGCCAACTGGTTGAATCCGCCATTCAATTAAACGCCTAGGCGGATCATTTGTTCCGAAAGCTATTTTATCTTTCCATAAGTTGACGGAGTCACAAAAAAAAACCAAGAAATTAAACGATCGCCTTAAAGGAGATTTTTCAGTTTTGTATGGAGCCTCGGCTAGAACTTTGTACACTATACCATAGGCAAGCAAAAGATAAATATAATAACTGAAAACTAATTATATCGCAATAAGCTAACGCGTTTGATGGTACAAAAGCATTATCTAGTCTTAATAATTATGCAACCCCGATTCAATATGGCGGTAAAATGTCACACTAACATTAAAAAAAAGGTTCACATTGACAGATTATCATCAGTCGTCAATGTCATCGTTTTTTCGTACAGAAACATCAAAGTTTCCGAACGTGATTTAAATATGGTTGCCAGTGTGACCATGGATGGCAAAGAATTTTTATTTCAAAGTTTATTTTTGTACCATTTATCCAGAAAGACAATGAGAATTTCGATATTTTATTTGACTTTATTATATTTTTTACTATTAATACGAATAGTGACTTCCGAGGGTTACATGCTGCCCATAGATTAATAACTCGGCGCGTAAAAGATGCTGCCATACTTAACCATCCGCCTGCGACATATATACTGTGATAATGGATCAACATTGGAATCGGAACCACGGCTGGTCGAACATGGTGTCCCGCAAGGCTCAATACTTGGTCCCCTCCTATTTATTATTTACAGCGCGGATCTTCCCCTGACAATTAAACACTGTAAATATCACTGCTATGCAGATGATGTTCAGTTATATATTTCTGAAAAACCTGCTAGGATGTCTGCAGCTGTGAGTAAACTGAACGAGGACTTGAATGCTATAGCTACTTGGTCGGCTCGTAATGGTCTGGTGCTCAATCCATCCAAGTCTAAGTTTATGGTACTGGGCACAAAAAAGCAAACAGAAAAAGTTTTGCCTGATTTTCCTGATGTTGAAGTGCTGGGCAGGAAAATAGATCGGGTTGAAGAGGCTAGAAATCTGGGTGTGATGTTTGACTGTTCGTTGCGCTTTGAAGGGCATGTATTAAATCTCGCTAGAACTTGCTTCTACCGCCTAAAAGTTCTGTATAAGGTACGCAATTTTCTCTCTGAAAAGTCACGCATCACACTCTGCGAGTCACTGATACTGTCAAGACTCAACTATGGTGATCTAGTGTATGGGCCGCGTTTGACATATAGGACTCGAAAGATGATACAGCGTGTGCAGAATGCATGTGGTCGCTTTTGTTTTGACATACCCCCGCGCACGCATGTATCACCTTTTTTAAACGACGCCAATATGTTGAATATGGAGTCACGCAGACGCCTGCATCTAGCTATGCTGATGTTCGACATAATGAAATTTAAAACACCTGAATATTTATATGAAAAAATAAAGCCCTCTTCTTTTCATCACCGTTATGGTTCCTGTGTTCCAAGGTCGACACGGACACCCTTATCAACCTACAGTCACAGAACTGTGAATTTCACAGGCAGTTTCCGCTACCAGGCTACCAAATGTTGGAACAATATACCCCCTCCTTTAAGGCTGATGAGGTGCAGGCAAACATTCAGAAATCAGTTAAAGTCTGGTTTGCTGAAATCGCAAAAATTAGGTTTAATAGATATTATTTGCAGCCGATAGTGGTCATGGTGGTGGATATTCTTAGAAGTGATTATATGTAAACCTGATATAATAATTTGAATTGGTATTTAATTGTGAATTTGTTGTAATTTATATTTTCTCAATTTCAGATGCATTATTGTATTATTCTATTTTATTATTACTATTCTTTTTGTATATTTTATTACTATCTTACTTGATTATTTAATTACTATCTTATTTAATTATTCCTTATCAATACATATCCAAATTTTTGACATTGATTTTAATTTAAAATACAATTTCATTTCATTATTTTTATTATTATCTACATTTTATTGACATTTAAAGTATCACACGATTAATTATTTAATGTTTTTTTTTTTTAATAACAACTACTTTTGCGCGACCTCATAGTTTTGGGTGGAAACTGAAAATCAGTGATTTACTCTATGGCATCGTCCTAATAGAACGCGATTACGCGATCATCGCGCGAGTAGGCGATGCGACCATCGCGTGTTCGCGCGATGGCAAAAACAGGGTGTCCTAATAGAAAGCGATTACGCGATCATCGCGCGAATAAGCGAGTCATTTCATCGCGCGAGTAAGCAAGTCCTATCATCGCGCGAATTCACGACGCGACCGACCGTGGAGTCCGTGGACTAGGGCAGCAAAGAGCATGTAATCACTTGTAGGGCAGTGGCACGGTCGATACCAACAACCATGGACGTCAAAGACGCTTAATTTGTGCTGTCGGGAAATATTTGGATGACTTATTGTGCGGGCTTAGATGGAAGTGAAAAAAACAACGTGGGGAGCAAAGTGCTTTGTTAAAAAGGAGACCAATTCGTGGTGAATTTGATTGCGTTGAATTTGAAGCGTGCGTTGCGTCGTTGTCAAGTCTACTCGGGCGCGGTGCCCCGCCGACGCAATTGGGTATTTGACTGTTGTTGAAATGTATATGACATTCAGAAATATAACACTAGTGAATAACAAATGTGAAAAAAGAAATTCAATCTGTATTATAACAAGCGAAATAAGAGCTACTTAATTGTGACTCTATCTCTTTCAAAAACGAAATTTTCTATGGCGAGAGTATGGCGCTATAGAAATAAAATAAAAAAAAATAAAAAATAAAAATGTTTATTTGTCAGACTACTTGATGGTCCATTATTGTTAGTAACAAGGAGAACTTACGTTATGTTAGTACTTAATAATTAATTTTTAGTTTGGAGCGAGTAATTTGGCACATGTGCTCGACTAGCGGACAGTCCCCACTACCGGCGATGGCCTGCAGGACGCTGTTGCTGCTACCGCGAACCCGCCGCAATAGTGAGCCTGCTTTTTTGCGTAATATGGTCGGGAAACTGTCGACCTCTGTGTACGCGAACATGCTAGAAGCGCTGCAATAACGCGGTAGCCCCAACAACGCCCTGAAGGCATTATTGTACTGTACACGCAGGGCGTTATACGATTTTTGAGTATAGTTAACCCACAGACTGCTCGAGTAAAAAGAGGTACAGTAAGCTTTAAAAAGTGTCACCTTAACAGGCGCAGAACATCGAGCAAATCTGCGAGCCAACATATTAGCCCTAACCGACAGCGCCCTGCGCTCTCTCTCTATATCTAAATCGTCTTTTAGGTTTTCTGTAACTATATGGCCTAAGTATTTAAATTGTCTCACTCTTTCAAGAGGTGACCCGTAAAGTCTAATGGGGGGTACAAAATCAGGAAGTTTATTACCGGCTTTAAAAACTAAGTACTCGCTCTTTTTACAGTTGTAAACTAAACCATTTGAAATTGCGTATGTTTCACAGAAACCCAACATCTTTCTAATGGCGCTGACTGAGGGGGCCAGCAGCACCATATCGTCCGCGTAGCTGATATTATTGACGCATGCGTTATTGATATGACACCCGATCTTCATGCTGCTGAGCCCCTCGATCAGCGCGTTCACATAGAGGTTGAAAAGCTTGGGAGAGCTCAACCCCCCCTGCCTCACACCACATTCTAACCTATAGGGATCCGAGTATTCGTTTGCCCATTTCACATAGTTAATCTGATTGTTATACCAAAAACGAAAGAGCGATACAGTTTCGAGTGGCAAACCAATCTGTTTCAGCTTTTTCCATAGAATATCGTACACGACCAGGTCGAACGCCTTGGACAGATCCAAGAAACAAGCATAAATAGGTGTTTTCCTATCTGTATAGTACCTGACAGTGCGCTTCAGGCTCAGGATTGCACTTTCAGTTGATAACTGTGGTTGAAAACCAAACTGGAGCTCATTAATTTTTAAGTGACAATCTAACTGAGAGTTCAGCGCACTGTCAAGCACTTTGGCGATAATTGTTGCCAACGAAATGGGTCTGTAGTTCGACCTGTTCGACATGACCCCCGTTTTACATTTCGTGATAGGAACTACAATGGTCTTAATTAGATCCTGAGGCAGGTAGGAGTGCACAAAAAATATGTTAAAGAGCATTGCAAGAACCCTAGAAACGTGGGGCCCCGCGTTTTGAAGGTGTTCGATGCTGAGGCTATCGTGGCCAGGAGACTTGCCTCTGGTCATTGACTTTATTATTTTGGCAATTTCTTTGGCAGTAATTAACTTTTTGATTTGCTCACAATTGGCCCCAGCACCGATCACCTCCCCAACCGGTCCTAACAGAGACTTGACAGTGAAATGCTCCTTAAAAAGGTTTGCTATCTCTTTGGGTTCACTGGCACCCTCAATAACCGTAGGCCGACCAGGTCGTGAGTTCAGCCTATTCGTCGATTTCCAAAAGTTTTTGAAATCACTCTTACTATGACATGAGGCTAGCGCGTCCATTTTGATTTGTTCTTGGTGGTTCTGACACCATTTTAACCTTGATTTGAAAATTTTACGACTAACTACCATATCATCGTAAAAGGTTCCCCATTTGGGCCGACCGTACCATACCCACAAGAGAAACTTAGATCTGGCCTCCTTATGAGCCTCCCTCACATGTCTATTCCACCCTATCAGACCTTTCGACGTTTTGTTACATTTCATTTCATGTGTAACAGTTGCTGCATGAGATAAGACTGAAGCCACTTTACTGTACATGTCATCTATTATGCGTCTATGGTCACTATTACTACAGATCCCTTTGCAACAAACTTGGAATTCACTTGGGAAGTCAATCCTCTTTAGCTCATCGTTACATATTTTATTATAACTATCAATTTGATATTGTGATCTGTCCCCCCACCTAATTTTATTTAACACAGAATTACACTTTAAGAAATTTCTTTGCGATAAATTTAAATTACAGCTAATCAACAACGGAAGGTGATCAGACCAGTATGAGTCATATTTGACCGCAGCACTAGTAACGTACTGCCAAGCTGCCTCCGTGACTAAGCAGTGGTCTAACCACCTTCTGCTGCCATGCGCATCACTAACATATGTAAAAGTTTGTGAATTAATGCCTAGTTTACTCACGTCCGCACAAGTCCATGCCTGATCCGCACAAAAGCTGTCCATCTCGTTATAAAATAACTCATTTGGATGCGCATTAAAATCACCCAACAAAAACGCAGATTGCACTCCACACTCTTCAATTATCGCACTTAACGCACTAAGGCAGTCCGTAAACTCCGTTAGATTTTCGCGACAATCGCAAATCGAAATCAAATCGAAAATCGAAATCGAAATCGAAATGTGACGTCACGTTTTATAGCGCTCACCTTGTCTAATTAGAAAGTTTGATGGTCTATATCGCTGAAAATATGCAAGATATTTAAAAATTAATACCTATGTTGTGTTGCTACTAATTAAATGAACATTTTAAGTCAATAAAAAAACCTGTCAAATACCCAATTATCGCGCGTGGCGCGAATTTCAATTAGGACACCTATTCAAATTCAATATGTTTGATCGCGCATTCATACCAACTAAGTTCGCGCGAATAGATCGATCGCGTCGTGCAATTGTCTGTTAGGACACCTATTCGAGTTCGATATGTTTGATCGCGCGTTCGTACGAACTAAGTTCGCGCGAATAGAATTACAAACATTTGAGTCGCGCGATTGCGTCGTGGGTTTGTCAGTTAGGACACCTATTCGAGTTCAATATGTTTGATCGCGCGTTCGTACGAGTAAAGTTCGCGCGAACCTGCGACGATCGCGCATTCGCGTTCTATTAGGACGATGCCTATGAGTAATGTACCACTGAGTTTTCGCCTTTTTGCATCGCTACGGCACACGAAATGATATTTATAAGATTAGTATACTTTGTTTTTTTTCTAGTATTTAATTTGATTTTTCTTTTTATTAATTTTCTGTTTTTTTTATTTTTGTTATGTGTGCTTGTTTGGTGCAAATAAATCATCTATCTATCTATCTATCTATCTATAATGGCACGCGTGCTGGCTCTGGCTGATGGACGCGGCGATGTACTATGCACGTTTTGCCCACTTATCTGGATTTAACCATTTATTCGGTTATAGCCACGCTATGAGGCCTTTATTACCCCCTTACCTTTTTACCCCCTTTACGAGACTAAAGCATTTTTTTTGACTGTGTCGTTTTGTAACTACAATTACCTACGTAACTAGCACACCATTCCAGTGTGGACAACCGACAAATTTCAGCCTTGGAGTTATAGCCACGCTATGAGGCCTTTATTACCTCCTTTACAGCGACGAGACTAAAGCATATTTTTTTTGACTGTGTCGTTTTGTAACTACAATTACCTACGTAACTAGCACACCATTCCAGTGTGGGCAACCGACAAATTTCAGCCTTGGAGTTATAGCCACGCTATGAGGCCTTTATTACCTCCTTTACAGCGACGAGACTAAAGCATATTTTTTGACTGTGTCGTTTTGTAACTACAATTACCTACGTAACTATAGCACACCATTCCAGAGTGGGCATTTCAGCCTTGAAGTTATAGCCACGCTATGAGGCCTTTATTACCACCTTACCTTTTTACCCTCTTTACAGCGACGAGACTAAAGCATATTTTTTTTGACTGTGTCGTTTTGTAACTACAATTACCTACGTAACTAGCACACCATTCCAGTGTGGACAACCGACAAATTTCAGCCTTGTAGTTATAGCCACGCTATGAGGCCTTTATTACCCCCTTACCTTTTTACCGCCTTTACAGCGACGAGACTAAAGCATATTTTTTTGACTGTGTCGTTTTGTAACTACAATTACCTACGTAACTAGCACACCATTCCAGTGTGGGCAACTGACAAATTTCGGCCTTGGAGTTATAGCCACGCTATGAGGCCTTTATTACCCCCTTACCTTTTTACCGCCTTACAGCGACGAGACTAAAGCATATTTTTTTTACTGTGCTGTGTCGTTTTGTAACTACAATTACCTACGTAACTAGCACACCATTCCAGTGTGAGCAACCGACAAACAGCCTTGTAGTTATAGCCACGCTATGAGGCCTTTATTACCCCCTTACCTTTTTACCGCCTTTACAGCGACGAGACTAAAGCATATTTATTTTGACTGTGTCGTTTTGTAACTACAATTACCTACGTAACTAGCACACCATTCCAGTGTGGGCAACTGACAAATTTCAGCCTTGTAGTTATAGCCACGCTATGAGGCCTTTATTGTCACCCCCTTTACAGCGACGAGACTTAAGCATATTTTTTTGACAGTGTCGTTTTGTAACTACAATAACTTACCTAATTTCCACTTCTTGTGGGCCTTTCAGAGTCATGTTTATGGGTGTTTTTTTTGTATTTACCATCTGTTATATAGAACATGTTGCATTGCAATAAACGTTATGAGTGTCTTATGGAGTTATAGCCACGCTGTAAGGCCTTTATTAACACCTAACCTTTTTACCCCCTTTACAGCGACGAGACGTAGAGCGCCCGCACATTGAGCCACTATCGCGGCCACTAATCGCGACCACCGGTGGCTTAGTAGCGGCCACCTGTCGCGGCTAATGAGCCACTACCACAGTATAACCAATTTTTCCATACAGTAGGCCGATGACGTAGACGTCTATGTAGTATGATATACAACGTGTTAATGAATTAACCCAAAACCTCTTAGGTGGTGATTGTGCTCGTGAATATGAACAACTTTTACTATGGGGCCAACTCTGCAACTAAAAAAAAATAAACAGCTGTTTCATACAAATTGTCAATACCTACTCGACCAAAATGTATGAAACAGCTGATTTTTTTGTTGAGTTGCAGAGTTGGCCCCATAGTAACAGTTGTTCATATTCATGAGCACAATCACCACCTAAGAGGTTTTGGGTTAATTCATTAACACGTTGTATATAGTTTGTATGAAGTTGTGACGGGACGTCCTCGTCGGCCAGCGGTACACTAGCCGGAACGACGGAAGTCACCGCCCAGTATTTAATTTGTAGATAATAGATGAATAAAAAGATGATGTTTATAGGGACTTGACTTTTTATTGTAAAGGTAGTAATAAAGAAACGTATAGGAAGAATAGGAAGATTAGGAAGCATAGGAACTGTAACAACAAGATAAAAAATACATGAATAACAAAAAGTAGGTAGGTAAGTAGGTAGTAGTGGATATGATGATGAAAACTTACCCCTTTCCAAGGGTCAAGGGTTCCACTTATTTAATACTATGACAAACAATTGAAACTGGTATAAAAAACTGGTAATGCTCCGAGAGCTCTGTACGGCTTGGTGATTTTAGTAGAACTGAATCAAAAATGATGAATAGGACACGTGAAACGAAGATTTTGAATTTGAATTGAAAGAACAGGATAGGATTCGATAAAATTAATGGCCAGTATGTAGAACTAGATGGAGTTTCCAGTCATCATAGAGTTTTTAACCATCCATAATGACTGGTACGAATCGACATCGTTACAAAGTCAACGTACTTATTTGGTTTTACTACGGCTTGTGGCACGAACGCGGCCACTCGATCGCTCGGTTTGCGCCGATGCTATACAAAATGTATGAAAATACTCGTCCGCAGCTTGTTGTCGCGTTTGGTGGCCGCAACTAGTAGCCCAATGTGCGCCCGCACTAAAGCATATTTTTTTGACTGTGTCGTTTTGTAACTACAATAACCTACGTACCTAATTTCCACTTCCTTTTTCTTCAAGGCAATGAGTTCGGCCACCCCGAGTGGCTTGACTTCCCGCGCGCCGGCAACAACTCTTCGTACCACTACGCGCGCCGACAGTGGAATCTCGTAGACGACGACCTGCTCAAGTACAAGCTGCTCAACCAGTTCGACCGCGACATGAACCAGCTGGAGGACAAGTACCGGTGGCTCAGCTCGCCTCCTGTAAGTATACAAAACTGACTAACAAAAATAACTAGGCAAATATTTTCCTACAAGCAGGTATGTGTGCATGTTTGCCACAGCGACGACGCAAAGAGGCAAAAGCTCAGCGTATATTTTGCCCCGAAAGAACAAAACCCTACTGGATTTCAGCTTTCGCCCGTAGAAAAACGCGAGGGGACGCAATAACAAAATCGGACGCCCTTTTAATAATTTAAAAATAACATTTACTTATCCAACAAAATTGATAAAAAAAATATATATATAAATATTAAAAGTACTTATAGAATCTATTACTTCCCGACGTCCCCGAAAAGACACGACCTAAGTTTTTGAGAACAGTACCTTACCTTAGGAAGTATAATTTACCTAAATATAATAAATAACCTGTATGGATCAAGAGTTCCGAGTTTGTACAGAATAAGTACAAGGAAAATACGAAAGAATTTCGCCTTAAACTAAAGCAATACCTAGGTACTATCGACCTACATAAGTGTATAGCAACTTGCCGCAACCCAGATAAACCTTGCGAGGTTTTCGTGGTGCGGTTCATATTTGTTAAACTGTGTATTGAAGTGTAATAAAAAAAATTAAAAAAATTGAATTGAATTGGAATTGGAATTGAAATTGAATTCGTTAGTTCCACTGCAAACAAAATGAGTAGGTATTCTATTGGGGGGCAAAGTAACTTTTATAAGGAAGACCCCCGGCGAAGACCTGGGGCCTAATTATGAGCTGATAAAGCAATGTCAAATAACATTATGAAAGAGATGAACGCAGTGTAGGTTAAGTTATCTACTTAGATATAGCTCGCCATCATTTAATCAATATTACCATTGAGGTACCTACTAAGTATATTATAATAATATGAAAAATATTACTTTAATAAGTAGGTATTGCGATAACTCGCTGGGGCACAGTGTTAAAAGCACCTACCAGTGAGCGGACTCCTTTGTTGAGAAACCCATGCCGCCACTGCGTAGGTATATGCACAGAAATTCCGCCAAGGGTCAGGGTTGTCACAACATAAACTACTCAAATATTTTACATAAAAGTTTTAATTTGTAATAACGAAAGAATAAAAATAGTCAATAGAGCCTTTTCAAGAAAAACATCGTTAAAGACAAAACAGAAACAGCAAACATGAAACAGCTGATATTTTTTTTCGCGATTTCAAAGTTTGTCCCGTAGTAAAGGTTGTTCAGTTTGTTGGTCCCTATCAAATTAACCATATTCGGCTTTAGGGGTATTTTTTCGTAACACGTTGTATAACCTAAAACCTAGTATTTTAATCGTAAGCAACCTAGTATATTGCTGTAAACGACAGGTAAACTACGTATTATAATTTGCCGATGAAGGTGACGACAAAAAACTGAATGGGTGGTTACTTGTAACTTACTATAAAAACTTCAAAATTTAATAAAATTGAATTATATTCAACTGTGAAATTCAAAATCAGTGTTATAAGGTGCAAAATCAGCTGATACTATAAAAACACTTTTTTGAGAATTTTGTCAGTTACCTACGTTACGTTACGATGTTATACACTGACTTTAGAGTTCATAGTTAGAAAATAATTGAATTTTATTAAATTTTGATGTTGTTTTTATCGTAAGGTAAATAAAACCCGTTAGTTTTTGTCTTAACCTTCATCAACTGATATATCGCGTAAATATAGTACCTGTCGTCGTCGTCCCGTTGAAATCGGTGGAACTTTAAATCTTTATCAAACCATGACTTGAATTTACAATTCGAAACGAAACAAATCCTGTAAACCATTATTAGTTTTGAAATTTCGTTACGCTGCTTAAAACGTACACCCTTCAAGTTAGAGAGCGCAAACTAGAGGAGATTGCGCTCGCCTACTCTGCCGCTCACTTCCCCGCGTACCCCCCATCGTTTCCCTGCGCAAGTACATGAGTCGGTCGACTGTAGTAGTAAGGCTGTGACTCGGGTGATGGTATAAGGCCCCTGAAGTCTGAACCTGCCTGTGGTCCATGGGCTTGTGTTGGAGAGTGAGACGTTTCTTATTTTGATAGATCGAACATTACTTCATCTGCCTATTTTGTGGTTTATTTATTTATAGCAATAAGTTAACACCAAAACCAATAACTATTGTTTTGACCGTTATTTTTTATATCTTTTATACTAATAGATACATATTTTCAGGCATATGTATCGTGCAAGCACGAAGGTGACAAGGTGATTGCGTTCGAGAGGGCAGGCCTTCTGTTCGTGTTCAACTTCCACCCCTACCAGAGCTTTACCGACTACAGACTCGGCGTCGACGTCCCTGGAAACTATAAGGTAGATTAGATCACACATTCAGTAAGACGCTGCCAATAGCTTTTATTATATTTCTTCATAGTTAATAAACCCAGTTTCTGAAAAAAGGAATCAAAATAAGGCAAATTTGAAATGTATAAGTGTGGTCAAAAGTGGCTCCAAATGGTTCGTGTTAAGGTTAAGATACACACGGTGCTGCTCGCCAGTTCTGTTAGCTTGAACTTGGCTTTGGCCGCGTTTCTAGATCGTTCAAATTCCTGTGAATAACGTCATATACCTATCTATAAGTATTATTATTATAAAGAGGAAGTAGGTATGTATTCATGTATGTATTCAGGTATAAGTATAACGAATAAAATCAAAAACTTCTGGACCGATTTCACTTTTATAATGCTACATTATTCCTGATTAAAATAGGCTATTGAATATTTTTAAAAAGTTAGGGATCCGTATGACAACTTCGATAATGTAACTTAAGGTATGAAAAAAGATACCAAAAAATATCTTAGACTTAACCTTTACCTACCTACGCTGCTGAAACTATTGACAATAGAGCAAAGTAATGTACTACAGTTTTTAGAGGACATCAATATCTACAAACAAGCGATACCTACCCAGGTCCCGGAGGATCCCGGTAATAACAAAAGTAGTAAAGTAACTAAATGTTATTGGACATTTATACCCCCGCTCCCTACACAGCGGACGCTACAGACATTGAATGTTTTGTCTTTTTCATAATATTTATCCCAAAATGTTTAAAAAATAAACGATTATAAAGATGAATGAAAGAGATGAAAGATAAATTAATTTAAAGCTATCACCTAGTACAAGGTGTAAAAGTATGCCATTAAAATTATTAATCCTGGCGAAATCTGGTGTAGCACCTAAATCCGTATAAATCCTTAAAAAAGTACTTTAAGCATTAGGCATTAAATCAGAATGATCCTTTTTCAAAATATTCTATAGTCTATGTTAATCGGGGATAATGTAGCATTCTAAAAGTGAAACAATTTTTGAAATCGGTCCGATAGTTACATAATGAATACGTAAATACAAATCTTTCCTTGCATATGTATGAAGTCAACGTACTTATTTGGTTTTACTATGACATTGTGACTCAATGTTCCAACCCAAGGAGTTTGTTTGTTCCTCAGTATTTAGTCTAAGCTCTTTGTTCCAACCCCTGGGCTTTGTAAATCTACACAAATTTAAGATTTTTATTAAATTTAAATATTGTAATAAAGCTAGGGGAGCTAAACGAGACGGACTTTCTACAAGATACCTACCATGGTGACTATGGTGAGATCTTTAATTATTGATGTTTTTTCTTGTTTTCAGGCAATCTTATGTTCAGATAGTAAAAAATACGGTGGCTTCGGTCGAGTAGAAACAGACGGTGAATCCCACCTTACACAAGAACAACCCTGGGCTAATAGGAATGACTCTATTCAGGTATAATCTTCTCATTCCGTTTATGTATTATTTCACCCTCGTGGTACCTACCCGTTCCCGTGGGAATATCGGAATCAAATATAGAATATAGCCTGTTACTCAAGAATTTTTAAAATTAGTCTAGTAGTTATAGTTATTAAGTTAATTTGTTACAAACAAAAAGCAAATCTTTTCTATAAATAATATTAACTAGTACCTACTTATGGATTTACTAAGATCTAAAGGGCCCCACAGACGATCAGTTCGCCTGTCGGCCGGCAACGGTCTGTCACTTGGCCGCAATCATCCACACACTCACAGTTTCGTAAAAGATTTAGAAGTGTGTGGCCTCTGGGGGGCGTGGCCAATGTCGACAGTTTTCGGCTGGACAGAAACTACCGACCTCACTACCGACTAATACTAAAGGCTATCAACTGCTAGTGTGTGGCCTCAAAGGCGGTTTTCGACTATTGCCAACAGCATAGTAAAACAATATAAGTACGTTGACTGCCTGGACTGGACAGGCACCCCAAACGGTTTGTATGTGAGCGCGCCCGTACGTATGCGTCGTCGCACGCACACACTGACAAAATTTATCGGTGATAACGGGGCGACAGTCATGCGTGGCAGGGCAGCGCCCGCCGCCCGCCGCCCGCGCGGCGCCGCCGTCGGCCGGTCGCCCGCGACCGCGCATAATATTATCCGTGCCCACCACACGCACGCTCCGCGCCGCTGCGCTGCCTCCCTCTAATAATTTTGTATTTGTATTTGTAATAATTCGTGCATGTACCTACGATGACTAAAAATTCGAGTAGAAGTAAAAAGTATTGTAGTGTATACGGATGTCTCAGTAGCGGGTTGTCTAATCCAGAACTATCTTTCTTCGCATTACCTAGCGAACAAGAACGGTGAGTACAATCTACCTACTATAATTATCATACGTAGATACGTACATAATATTTTGTATAGCTGCTTACCTACCTAAATAGTTCTGCTTCCGATTTCGTTGACCTGACCAATTTGTAGTTTAATTTTCAAATAGAAAAGAAAGAAGAAAGAAAAACATTTATAATAACAAATTATTGTAACTTGTAATCCTATGTGTGGGAAGGTATGTGATTAGATTAATAAACTGGGAGCATAATATAAATTTTTAACCGCCTATGCGGTCTAGTGATTCACACCACCGATTTCAGACCCAGAGGCCCCGGGTTCGATTCGCAGTGGGCGTAGGTACATATTGTATTCGGTTTTTGACAACCGATTTGGCGCAGGGGTAGGCTACCCATCTTCTGCGCCAGTGGTCTCGGGTTCGATTCCCGAACAAGACAAATATGTGTGTGCATGAACATGTCTATTTGTCTTGGTCTTGGTGTTGTTGTAAAGCCACGTTTTAATTTATCCTATTTCGACCGTAATTTTTCAAACCACTAAACAGATAACATGACGTAGGTAATGAAAAATTTTAGCCAGCCCCTGGTCTATGTACAAAAATAATTAAAAAACTTTGTATTATAGATTCCTGACGCCCACCCTACAGGGGAAAACTGTTTTGTATAGAGATTGACTATGCATTTTTGACGATTGAATAAACTCTAAGCGACAGCCCTACGTGTTTAGCCTATTATCGCTCGCTCAGGGCTCCAGTCCGCTTACTTATATTGTTTTACTATGCCAACAGGCAATGATCGGTCATGTGTGGGGCCGATGGAGGTCTCGAACGTCAGACGGCCGATCCGGGGGGCTACCGGCTAAAAAATATGGATATGGGCTTCATCTGACCAACTGTGATATCACAACTTTTTACAAACTTCTTATAATATCTTGAGTATTCAAATAAATGATTTTTTAAAGAATTTATTGAAGTACATGAATGAGAAAAAAGAAGAGTGAGGTGTTAATTACATTACACTTATCCAAGTTAGGATCCTAAATAATCATACATTGCTTCTTTGAGCTCTTAGCAAGTGATGTAATCAAAACAAGTAATGTGTGCTAAATTAGGATCCTTACTAGGATAAGTGTAATAACCGCTATGGAGGCTGTAGATATAGTATCTACCTACACTAATAAACTGTGTTATCGATGTTTTTAGTTATCACCTCTACTTAACTGTTATTTAAACCATTGGTGCCATATTGGTGCCGTAAGCCCGTAATTAACTGAAATGCTTTAATATGTTCAATTAATTTTGCGAACCGCACCAATTGGTACCATAACTGGAATGCTTTTGGTGCGGTAACTAACTAGAATACCTCAGATCTAAAGGCCGCTGTACACATTGGGCCAGTATATTGGGCCAATGTGTAGAGGGCTACTTGGTCGTTGGACGACGACCAACATACGGCCAAGTATTCCTCTACATGTTGACCCAATATATTGGCCTTGGCCCAATGTGTAGAGCGGCCTTAAGATTTATCAGATAACTATTTTAGATACAGAGACACTACAACTTTGTTAAATACCTACTATTTATTGTTATTATTGTAGTAAAAGTTCTAATAAATCTTTACAGGTATACATCCCTTGCAGAACAGCTATTATTTATGCTCGAAGTGATTAGATCTACATGAGAATATGAGATGCAGTCAACAAGTAAAAACTGAAGCTTGCATCATGAAAATAACTGCGTCCGAATATATTGGTACTATAAGTAGATAGTAGGAGTAAGTTGGTTCAATGATTACACTGATTGTGTTTTGTAATGTTGAGATTGTTATAAAATTAAAGACTTTTATTTTGTAGTACAAAATTATATTTTTATTCAATTTTGTTATAAATAAACTACATTTTTCTATTATCTTTTGTTTTTAATTTCAAGATGGTACTCCTATAAGTAAGTTATTTTTAGGTGTACAAGTTAGAGGCTTCAGCCTTGATAGAGTCACTGTGTAACCAAACTCTTCAGCTAGACGAGCTCGATCAGAGTCGATAACTGCCATACAAAGATCACCTCTCACCGTCAAAGGGTGTTCTTCATGGGTCTGGTCAGCTGCATGGCCAATACACAAATATTGATCAATTGATACACTTCTGAATATATTGCTTCGAGGATATACCAACCTATCAGTGGAGTGCAAAGAACCATAACAACATGGGCAAAGAACAAACTTAGCATTTGCCTTCAAACACTTATCCAAGACTAAATCACTTGCAATGCCACATGCATGCAAAGCAATGCCTATATCAAACTTCCCATTGAAAAAGTCTAAATTACACTGAAAGAAAAAAACATTGTTCAACCCCATATCATGTACTCTTTTCCTAGCTCGTAAAAGAGACTGTTCTTTATTCTCAAGCAATATAATTGTGCATTTTGGTAACAAGTGAGCAATCAAAATCCCCAAATGGCCACTTCCACTACAGAAATCTACTATTTTATCACCTTCTTGGGCTATACTCAATACAGCTAGTGCAAGATTTTCAAGCTGTTGTGATTTCCTACTTATTCTTGCATCAGGCAAGTGCCCTGCAGCAGGATTTGCACCATCTGGGATACTATTCCAGTTCCATGTAAAGTCAAAGTTGTTAGCCATGACATCCATTTTCATGCCATCTGTAAGAATGCTTAAAGCATTTTCAATATCATCCTCTTTTGTGAATAACCTTTTCTTAGGATTGTGTCGACTTGGATCACATTTATATAGACTTGCACCATCAGTCACAGGAATTGTTTTATCTTCAACAAAAATTGTTGTGTATTCAAGTTGGTCAATGATTCTAAACAAACATTTCATTTCAGGGTTGTTACCTAAATTTGTATACCATTTCCAAGTCAAAGGCAAAAGAGATTCGAAAATATCTGCCCCTATAGATTGAATTAATAGACTAAAAGATGGCAACAAAACCAAGTCAGCCAATGTCAAGAAAGGACCCTCAGCAAACTGATGAGTTAGATTTAAGTCTGCAATTTTGACAGAGCTATCTATTTCAGATTGTTTTCTAACTTTTGATTTCCATTTCCTAGGCTTGGCTAATCTATGTTTCTCCTTTATATCTTCTTCTTGCTTCTCATCTGTGATCTTAAGCTTCTCAAGTTGTGCAACATTTTCTTTATTCAAAGTTCTAGCTATTTTGTAAACGTTATGGACTCTGACTGGTTTACCCAAGTGATGTTCAAACCGAAACAAATTTTTGGGTAACTGAGCCACTTTATCTGAATCAAGAATTTCTAAGACAGTTTTTATAGTATCAACCTCACAATATTTAGTCCAAATAGACACTTCATTGGGTGCTTGCAAGCAGCTCCTTCGAAAACCTAATATGCCATCTTCATGTTCCTTGTGGTTTGGACATCCCGTTCTATATTTAGTGATATGCCTTGCTACTGCACACAATCCAGTAATAATTGTATCCTCCCACATAGCAACAGGATAAACACATGCTGCAACTTGCCATGGGATCTCTTTGTCGCTAACAAATTCTAGGTTGCATTCAGTGAACTCAATTTTATTCAGCTTGTACGGTTTCTTTTCCTTGGTTGAAACTAACTGTAATTTTACATTTTCAGGAGAACAATATTTATAGACACAAAATGTAATAAATGATTCTATAGGCAGAGAAATTCTTGAAGACACTTGATATTCCAGGAGGTTTGTGTACGTTTCTAAGAATATATTATTTTGCATGATTTGATTCCGGCGTTCGTTCTTTTTTTGTTGAAAATGCAGAAATCATTTATTTTGCGAAATTACATACAGTACTTGATAGTAAACCCAAAGCAAAACTGACTGAACCACAAATTATATAGACTAGTCAGCGTTGCCAACCTGTGTTGTCAGAATTACCGTAAAATGCACCCCTAAATTACCGTACAATTACCGTACAAGATGGTTGTATGAAAAGTCGCTTTACACCCCCCCACCCCTAGGATTCGATTCTTTCTTTTCGAAATTTTGTGTTGTAGTATTTGGAGTTCAGGATCAAAAGTAAGTATCGAATACTGAATTATATACTCAGGTATCGATATTTTTTGCAGAGATTACTTTAAATTAAGCCAGTTTATAAAATTACCGTACGTTTTGTCGAAATTTCCCAATGTTTTTTAAATTACCGTACGGTTTTCGTACCACGATAGATTACCGTACAAGCCTTAAAAATACCGTACAAATACGGTAATTACCGTACGGTTGGCATCGCTGAGACTAGTACAGATAGGAATCAAGCCTTATAGCGGCCGTTTGTTAGTGAATGACGGACCCCGATTAGATTTTGACAACATAGTGCTGCCAGAACTATCGACACCCTTGATTCGTTATCGATAGTTGTGCAAATCATCGACGTTTGGTACAACCCTAGTAATATACTATTTTAAATTCTGCTCAAATAAAAAACACATTTGATGAATGAAGGCATTTATTACTTGACATTATAATTTTATCAAATACAAAGTACATAAGTATAAGTTGAGATTTGTACAAGACAAAGAATGAGAGTAATGAAATTACACTAAATTGACTTAATAGATAAACTAAGAAATATAAATACTTTATCAGCCACAAGAAAAATTAAACTGCTTGCAAATATTTTTTACGCACAAATGCTAATGCTATTTTTCCTAGTAGTATTATTTAGTATCTGCCATTTCATTATTTACTGTTAATATCACTTTCAATGCAAGACGCAATAACCTAACTCTAATAGTTAAACATTTAATGCAGTAAGTAATCAATATAGCAACTAACAGCAGTAATTTGCACCATAATTCTGATTTGATAACTTATTACCGCAAGAATAGGCAGACACGGGCATCTTCGCAGCACTCCACAAACCTCATTGAGACTCAAGTTATCTGAAAAGATTAGATTTGGTTAGTATAGATTCTACATATTGTAACTATAATCTGCCATAACATTTTATAAACAAATAAGTGATAGTTGAACTGAAAAGTTTGTAAATCAAGAAAGAGTAGTGAGTATAAAGCACATTTTGTTTGTTGTGCCGCTATGCACAAGTTATAGATAATCAATGTTTATAGTTAATAACTGTTATTAAGTAGATAAGCTTTGTACATAGACTGATGAGAGGTAGTATATATAATTAAGTAAGATCTAAGATAGTAGGTAGCAGTAACAGTTATAACATAGTCATAAGACAATCACAATAAACCATTATTCGTACCGACAACAATCATATATTATCCCACCGGTACATTTGTTATAATTCTGTTCTGTTTGTCAGAATCAGAAATATTAATTTGATGATAAGGCATTTTAAATGTTTTGACAAAGTTATTGAATTACTTACACTGTTATTTTCTCTTGACTTGGTATTATAACAACTTCACGAAATTGAAACTTGTTAAATGTGACAATTGATTATTTAAATTTAATCCCAAGTCATCTACTGTGCTTTATCATTATCACCATATGATATCACTTCTAAATGTATATTGAAATAAGGTATTAGGAAGGTTTTTTTTAACAAAACTAATCAATAATTAATTACACATACCTACTTACATTCATATAAAAAGAATAAACAAACATTACCTATCTTTCATTCATAACTTCTTCTTCAACATGTCAATGACAAGTACAAAATCATATGTTGTTGGCCCAAAACTGTGCCACTATCACCGCTTTATCTGCAGCCAACATGAGGTCCTCACGCGTGCAGGTGTCCGGGCATAAAGAGCAATCAATGAAGTGGGCCATGGTCTGTGGAGTGTAACCACACCTGCACGCGAGATCCGTGTTACTGGTGAAGCCCCACCTGGACAGGTTGTCTTTACTTCGACCAACTTGGGTACGGAGTCTATTTAAAGATCCCCATAATGATCTGGGAAGTTCAAGGCCAGGAGGGAGCTTTTCCTGGATGAGCACATATGGGTGTGAAAGGGTAGCAGACTTTTCCCACAGTTTAACTTTGGTTAAAGAGGCCTCCGTGGTGCCAGGAATGACGCACTTGTAAAAACTATTGCGACTCTTTAGCCTTTGATAAATTTCATAACTTTCTGAGAAACCGAATCTTCTTTACTCCGGTTAAGTTGTGAACTGTATTTTCTTTTGTTTTGGTTAGTTTTAAGAAATACAATGTTGCCTCTTGGAATTACCTAAAACAACAAAACTCAAATTTAGGTTTTAATGTAATAAATAATTGATACATAAAACTACGTAAATAGATTTACTTACGTGTACCGAAGGCATCTTCGAATAATGTATCCATATTTCTGTAAAGAAATATCTGAGAAAAAGTGGAAAAACATCTAAAGAATACTAGAAAACCGAAATGAGTAAAAAAACACAAACTAAGGCTACGTTCCGTTTTGCGCCAACAGCGATAATATCACTGATATCGCGCTCACACATCGTTCCGATTTGTTGTGAGCGCGACAACGAAAGCAGTAATTACGTCACGGATGACGTCACTACCGCCGCCATTTTGCGATCACGGTGATATCGTTCTCAAGCGTTAGCACTGTGAGCGGTCTGTCATATTTGACGTTTTGTTGTCAAACGTCATTGTTTGTTGTGGTTTTGTTTGAGTAATCTCTGCGTTTTAGGTTTTATTTAGGTATTTTATTTGTTTATCCCGAAGCAGAAAGCCAGAAAAATGATAGTGCTTAAAGATGAGACGACGGGTAGAGACATTACTCTAAATTTAAGCACGGATCACTATCATCATCGCTGTCCAATAAAACGTTTACTAATTGACGAATATCCATACTAAACCGGTGATTATTTACTAATGCCCCCAGTACACGATGGCCGATCATGGTCGGCGACCATGACCAATACATCGTACATTGACACTTTTGAAAGAACCTTTTTAAACTTGTTCGTTCAAAAGTGTCAATGTACGATGTTTTGGTCATGGTCGCCGACCATGATCGGCCATCGTGTACTGGGGGCTTTACAAATTCAAATCAAAACAACGCTCGCTCGCGATGCGTGCAAATAGCCGTTCCGAATTGAAATCGCGTCAACAGTGCTGTCAGCGCGATAATCAAATCGGAACAGCTTTTAGCGCTCACAGCGCCAACAGTACTATTGACTCAAAACGGAACACGGCCTAAATAAACGCAAGGAATTTATAATACAACAGGAAGGTGCACTGCTGCTAAAAAACGGTCCTAATGAGATAGCAAGAACGAGGTCAGTTTATCTCACTCCATTCCATTACGGCGGCCACGAACATGCGCGACGGGCGGCGGGCAAATGGCGGGCGACGACGAGCGAGTTGCGAACTTGACACAACGAAGACGGAAAACGTCATTCGGCTTGTACAGTGCCACAACCTTTTCTGTGCCGGTGACAGCGGCGCTACGTACGTTTTTCTTTTTTTTGTAGTAATTTAACCGGCCCTGACTTCTAAGAACTTCAGCCGCCAACAGCGCTATGGTTGGACATCAACTTGACAGCAAAATGACATCAAAAAAAATCACGTTAGTTTCACATTTTGGCCACCGGCACAGCAAAGTTTGTGGCACTGTACTGTTGCCACTTTAACATTCTGAAATCTATCATTCAAATTCTTTTCTAGGATAAGCCATAAAAAACTTATACGACCTAATACATTTTTATGCTTAATACGGTAATACCTAAATTAATATGCGATGTTTTCTATTGACTAAAAGTAATACGAAGCGGAAATTTTACGAAATTAAATTTTTATAACGAAAGTTGTGAACCATAAATCTGTGATAAATCTACTAAACCTGTTATTTAAGAGTGCTGGCAATTTCAGAGAAAGGGACACCCTCACCTCGTTCTTGCGGTCTCAGCTGGACCGTTGACATTTTGTATTGAAATATAAACCTTATCACTTAAAATTAAAGTGTATTTTTAAATACACAAAAATACGGAGTGCACCTTCCTGTTGTACGTAGTACTTATAAATTCCTTGAATAAACGTCATCTTGAAATTCTTGAAAAAAGTGACAGCTTTAATTTTAGCCAATGGGGGCACCCCAACAAAATGGCGGTCTTAATTATAGCCAATGAATGGGTATCGGGGCTACCGGCCACTAAGTTTTGACCATAAACTTATTATACTCTAGTAATAGACGGACAGAGTTCGCTTGGTTGTGAGACCGAAAATGACATGAGCTAGTGTGTGTAATTTGTAAACGTGTGCGTGAGTTTTAGAGCTGCCCTCAAGCCCATTTTAGGTTGTCGATAACAATAATGTAAATAAAACACAAACAAGGTTTAATAATTCATATGATATGAAGTATACTTCAATGGACATGGGAAAATAAAAATAAAGTTCATGTTATTTAAATTTTTACTTTTTTGCATTCACAATGCAATTTTTATTATTAAAAATGGAAAATAGTTTTTTTTTTGAGATTTAGATTTTTCTAAACATTTCATTTTCCATTTTTCAATAATAATGGTCATTTCACTTCAATACGATAAGTAATTACAAAGTTATTGTAAAAATTAATTTGCTTAAAACACTATTGCCTCGGTTGTTCGCTACGCTAGCAATCGGCTTTTACCACGTTCGACGTCATTCCTCCCGACCGCCCGTATACCGCACCGGCCGGTCATACTTACCTAGTCGCAGAGCTGCACTGGTTGAAATCTTGTTTTTTAATAAAACTGTTCTGGAGTTTTTGGAGTCCCTTTTCATCGCATTGCACCAAATTTTTCGATTTTTTACGAATAATTATTTTTATTCTGCGTTTTGATCGAAGTATTCGTACATAGAGGCACAATACAGTATTTAAATACCTTAGGTACCTACTTTGTGAAGACATGTTGATAATTTTCTTGAATTATACAATATTGTATAAGACTATACAATATTGTATTATTCAAGCACGCATTGTGGCTGTCACGAAAACACTAGCACGTGAAAAATTGAAAATGAAGTTGGTAGATTTAGACTTATCATGTCATATTCAATAATTTTCACTTCACTATCAATCGAGTTAGACTTGTACCGATGCTACATCCCTAACCCAACTTCTACCCTCACATCATTTTTATCCTTTGATCCTATGGGGGTAAACCAACATCTCGCCGTGTCGTGTCGGCCATATTCGCCACTTCCGACCCAGCCTGCCCACGCGACTGTGTTTGAGTCGAGCTCTCCTGTTCCTCATCATATCGGTCAAGTAGTAACATCTTCCAAGTGATCGCCGCGAGTTTAACTGAATTGACCATTGTGATCACGAACTTTTGGTGTGGAAAGTCAAATAAGAAGAGAGACGCGCGTCCTCTACAACCAGCACGCGGGAGCAACGTCGAACCAGGTTAGCCCCCTAAAATCTCCTTTTTTGACCGCCCAGAAGTATTTAGAAAAAATCGACCCGTCTCACAACCAGCTCCGATGAACCACTGAGCTACGGAGTCGTTAACGACAACGACGAATACGATCAACGAGTCCGTAGCTCAGTGGTTAGAGCAGTCGCCCGGATAGCGAAAGGTCGTGGGTTCGAGTCGCATCGAAGCTGGTTGTGAGATGGGTCGATTTTTTCTAAATACTTCATTTTCAATTTTTCAATAATAAAAACTGCATTGTGCATGCAAAAATTTAAATAACTTGGTGGTCATTTTTACGAATCTTTAAAAATTCATTGTGAAGTATTTTGAAGGGCTACGGAAAAAAAATTATGACATATTTTAAGTTAAAATGTATATATTTCAAAAATAAATAAATAAAAATACCTTTCCCAAACCCATTGAACATTTAGGTACACATTAATTATTGTCCTCTGAAGAGAACAATTTTATTTAAATAATTTCTCAAGGTTTCTTTGCAGTTTTGCTTGAAATATTTGCTGCACACCACAGAGTTTTGGCGAAGCTCCCAGTTTATTCTATTTATTAATTTTATCCAGTTTAACTTAATCACTGGATTTACAGGAAACCTGAAAATATTGTTAAATTGGTACTGAAGTAGGTATAATTTACTATTTAAAAAATGTCGGTTAAAATCAGCTTTAAATAAAACTATCAGTGTTCACAAAGACAAACAAAGTTATATTGGAAACCATCGACATGAGTATCGATAATAATATCGATAATTTTTGATCAACCTCTACGTCATATTTTCTCAAGTTCACGGATATAATATCTTTTTATCTAACACATAAAGTTTAAAAATAAGCCTTTATTTAGAAAATAGACGGTAAATAGTATGATATTAATGTGTCACTTAGTGTATTTGGGAATATATTCAACTAAAATATGAACTATGAAAATGGTAATTGTACAATCCTATTTACCTGTGAAATTAGTGTTTATTTGGTTTATTGTCGTAAGTAACATTACAATTCAACACAGAACACTACACTACTATTGATTATATAGTTATAAGAGCCAAATCGACGCGATCGCGATAAAAATCACAAAATAATCGAATGGACGTTTTTCATCAAGATGATAAAAGACGCTAAATAAGTCAAAGCGGGTTCTGCTGTCATTTTCTTCCAACTCTTTCTCGCACATAACTTCTGCCGTAAGGACTAGTTTCTCACTCGCACCATTGTCCGTCTATTACCCCTAGTATAAATAAGTTTATGGTTTTGACCTATTCTATGGGCTACAAATATTATTCTGTGCTATGGGTGATTCCAACGCCTGGACCACAGATCACTAGATATGTAGCAAGCTAGCCTGGACCAAAGAGCATGTAATGGCCTGGACTGAACTGAATGCTGCATAAGAGCGGTGCCGATGTTTGACAGCTGTCAGTACTTTAAGCCCCCAGTACACGATGGCCGATCATGGTCGGCGACCATGTTGGGCCATCGTGGTTTGCGTGTGATTGCTGACTGTGAGCAATGATTGCCGGCGATCCGTCCCGTGTCGGTTTTTCGTGCACGATTCAAAGGGAGTTTGTCGCAGGCCACAAAGAGCGTTCACACGTTGGCCGATCATTCAGTTCATCTGAACATTTCTGCGTTGACTGACGTGTAGGATATTTTAGATTTATTGTTTTTTTTCGCAATCATGCCATTTTGTGGAGCATATTAAATTTTCAAAAATATCCTTGATGTATCTTTAATATTAATATATTTTTTATTCAAATGATAGTAAAATACACTTAAATTCACAAGATGTATGAGTATTCTGTTTTGTTATCTAAAATTAAGTAAATAAAAAGAATAAAACGTTATTAATACATTATTATTATAATACTGGGTTCAATCCCCGCCCAAGAAATATTGATATGATGTAAGTATTTGTTTTTTCTGTGTCTGGGTGTTATGATTAATATGTCTATTACTACTTTAATGCATAATTACATTTATCTAGACATATTATACAAGATCCAGACTCTATTAATATAGAATCATTCTCATAATAAATTAAAAGCGCTGTCAATGTAAATTGCAGGCCGTCATTGCATACACGTCCATCCTCACGTCACGGCCAGTCCAACGCAGAATGAAACCGGCGAGCGTGTGAACACTGTCACTAAATGATCGCCGGTCATGGTTGCCGACCATGGAAAATTTGGAAGATTCATTATTGTACAAATTGATGAACTGAGAGCCCAAGCTAAACCTTTATAAATCTGTAACGGTATATTCTAGACAATTGAAAACTTCTGAAAAGATTTCACGAATTCTTTACTATATTCGGATTCAAAAATTATTAACAATCAATGCTTAATTACTTTGACAGGTGACAGCAAATTTTTGACAATTGATGTACTGAGGGCCTGACTCATTTGGTCATAGCAGTTTTAATTGACTATTAGAAATTACATGGAGTTTTGCTTAGGAATCAACTATTTTTTAACTAAATCCTCTGATAGGTCTCAAGCTGTTTCTAGCTATGGCCCTCCATCCTTTGGTTAATCCAAAAATTACACAGTGGCTGTCTTCCGTCTCACCTACACTTTAAAAAAATACGTATGGTCATATGAGACAACTGACAGCCACTACATACATAAATGTCGCTGGGGACCTCTGAGTACTGAATCCTATGGAGATGGCATATTGATCTATAGGAACTATCGGTTATACAAATATGAGCTAAATCGACATTGTACTCATAAACCTGTAGCCATCTCGTTCTATCTTACCTCCAATACTTCATGTAAAAAGAGACAGCAATATATTTATTCGACCTATTTTTTGGCAACATTGAAACGTGACGTCATCGTAATGCATGATTGAAGCCGGTCGCCATTTAGGTTTCTCGGTATGTGAGCTGTCAACGCGAGTTGTATTTGCAGTGTTTTGTGATAAAAGTCTTTTAATTTGAGACTTTCATGTGAATAAAAGGTATCAATAAGTGAGAGAAAGCAACAAGGAACATGTCTAATTGCAGTGTGGTAGTTTGTGGCATCAACAAAAGTGAAAATCGTCCAAACATTACATTACACCGGTACGTACTATTTATTTTGCAAAAACACCAAAACAATACAATAAATGCCTTGTGTTTTGGTTTTCCTGTGAATAGTTTACTTAGAATTCATACCAAATGAAGCTTACTACTTATTTTGGTAAGTTTTGTTGGTGTATTTCAAGAAAATATAAATTTGTTTGTTTTGCGCTAGGGTTGCCCTTATAGCATTTTTCTTATCGAATTATCGATGTTTTCAAATTTCAAGTGTAAGTTGAGTGTATTAATTTTAAACTGTTTTTATTGTTTTAGGTTGCCTAAAAATAACAAAAAAAGAAAAATATGGCTGGAACAATGCAAAAGGAAAATTTAAAGACTCGTACGAAAACTATTTTTATGTGCTCTTTTCATTTTGAAGAACAGTTTCAAACGTCAACGACAGTTTAAGTTTTGAAAAAGACGTTAATTAGGCCACTGGCAAAATCGAAATTATAGTGCGAAAACGTTTTCCGTTCCGGTTGCCAAAAACTGGATACTTATATATAACGTGTTTTTTTAATGTCATTTTGCTGTAAAGTTGTTGTCCAACTTTCATTCATTCTAGCACATTAAAAGTAAGTATATTTTTTACCACTAGATGTCGCTTCGCTATATTCTAAATATATAAAAAATATGATTGATAGTAAAGATCTCGATTCAAACTGTTTATTATTTTATTACTTAATAATGCTTGTTTTTTTTTTGAGACATTTCTTTTTTCTATGGTAGGTACCTAGTAGGCATTCTCCTTTGTGATTTATATTGTAATGTGTGTTATGTAAAAAAAACCAATCCTTGTTGTATAAAAATAATAGGTTTTTACAATATGGAGCTTTTTGTTTTATTACATTACCTTTTTTTACTTAAACTGGTTCTCGCGACCTTTGATCTGGAATTCTATGGAGGTCTCGCATGTGTATAGACGCGTGACGAAACATAAAAAATTTGATCATAAAATTGCAGTTTCTAAGAAAAGGCGAGTAGAGCCGACAAGTGGGGCGCCCTCAATCAAATTTATTGCTCGCTAAGTATTAATGTATCTACAATCGTACAGATTGAAGCTAAGGTCGTGTAGTTTATTGATTGATTGATTGATTAATTCTTTATTTGCACACAAAAACAGAAACAACAAACATACAAGAAATACAGTAACATAAAAATTTGTGAACAAGGGGCGGCCTTATCGCTTAACAGCGATTTCTTCCAGGCAACCCGTATTTATTTACATACTATAACCTCAGTAAAATATAGTAGGTTGGTCTTTTATCTACTACTACTGCAACATGCACTATATTTTACTAAGGTTAGTTTGTAAATAAACTACAGGATCTTATTTTTAATCTGTATCTGCGTTTGAATTTTTGATACATTATTGTTTATTTGTTTATGGACAACTAACAAGACATAAATCGGATTAAACATTGAAATAACATAAAAAGGCTTAAGTAAATAAATCTAAATTTTGTCTTACTTAAAAGTTGCCACGGCATGCAAATTGTGGAATAAAAATAAAGCAATTAAGAATACATTACAATACCTGGAAAAAATATTTTATACAAGTGCACATCTTAAGAACTAAAAAAATACAACATAAAATGAATGAATTAATAACTTTACAAAAAGTCAAAAAATAAATAAAAAATTAAGTATAAAAAATATGATTTTGTTTAAAAAAATATGTCAAATAAGACTAGAGTTCATTAGATTAAAAATAGTGTAGTTCATAACAATTGAATTAATTAAAATGAAAATAAACAAAAAAGATACAAATAAAAATCAAAATTATAAGTGAAATTATTAAAATTATTGTGGTACAGACGCGGCTATGAAAAAGGACTTTATCTCGTTTTTAAAACGTCCCAGCTTGTTAGAGAAAATATCAGCACTACATTCATTATGACGCTTGCTCAAAAGATTATACTGCCTCTGCAGTCTATTCATCGTAGCGTGATGACCAAGGTTGGTCTTGCTACCTCTTACCGAGAATGGAACGTGGCTCATCGAGCGAGGAAGTTTTATGGGCACCTTCAAGTTAATCTTGCTGAGCAAGAAAGGACAATCCACAACTCCGTTGACTATTTTATATAACAACATGTGGTCCAGTAGCAATCTCCTATCCTCCAAACTTAGTAACTGAAAGAAAGAAAGACGTTTCTCTTTTCGAATTATGTACTTAACAAGCAATAAATTTAATAATAACATGCGGATCCTCGCGGTTTTACCCGCATGGTACTCGTTCTCATGGGAATATCACGATAAAATATAGCTTATGTCACTCGGAAAGAATGTAGCTTTCTAATGGTCAAAGAAATTTCTAAATTAGTCTAGTAGTTTTGGAACCTATTAAATTCAAATAACAACCAATCAAATCTTTCCTGTTTACAATATTACTATAGATGAGGAAGCACTTGGCGGCTCTTCTCACCTTGAAGACCCAGTACAGGATGGCTACTCATGTTCGTCGACCATGATGGGCCATCATGTACAGGGGCGGTTTGCGTTGCTCGCAGGCGGCAATCACACGCAAACTCTCACACCATGTTGGCCATCGTGTACAGGGCCGGTTTGCGTTGCTCGCAGACGGCAATCACACGCAAACCGGCCCTGTACACGATGGCCCATCATGGTCGGCCAACATGATCGGCCTTCCTGTACTGGGGGCTTAGCCCCTCAGTACAGGATGGCGTTAAACACAGACGGCAATCACACGCAAGCCGCCCCTGTACACGATGGCCCATCATGGTCGGCCAACATGATCGGCCATCCTGTACTGGGGGCTTTACAGTTGTTGCGTCTCACGCGCGCGGTCGGGCCAATGATTGTGTGCGTACATGCACATACACACACATACACATTGTGTCATTGTCATAAAGAAAGCACATTATTAAGATTTATTTTTCAAAAAACTAGGTATATAATTATACACTATAATTCCGTTTTAAATTATCGAGATGATTACGAAACTGCTTTTATAAAATATAGGGTAATATAGGTAGGTAGTCACAAAAATACTTGATCTATAACTTCATCAATAAATATATCGATGTACAAATAGGGCAGCACTACGGAAAGGCGCCATTTTGGTTTCTCGGTATGTGTGCTTGTGTGTGTGTGTATGCTTCAATTTTTCGTAGGTATGCCATCTCCATAGGATTCAGTACTCAGAGCTGGGGACACTTTTTTATTCAGGGTGAGAGCTCCACTCAGTATTAAGTCGAGCTTCATGATTCCATCCATGAAGCTTGACTCAGTATTACAGTGCCACAACCTTTTCTGCTCCGGTGACAGCGGCGCTACGTACAGTTTTATTTTTTTTGTAACAATTTAACCGGCCCTGACTTCTAAAGAACTTTAGCCGCTAGCAGCGCTATGGTTGGTTGGACATCAACTTGACAGCAAAATGACATTAAAAAAACACGCTAGTTTCACATTTTGGCCACCGGCACAGCAAAGTTTGTGGCACTTTGTAAGTCGAGCTTCATGATTCCATCACTCATCAAGACTAGCTAACCAATCGGTAATATCGGTATAGAGGAACTTCGGGCAGCGTGGTGGTGGATGGGTTGGTGGTGGGTGACAAAATGGTTCATTTTGATTGGCTAAAAGAATCTCGACTGATAGCAAACTGACAGCAAAACCTACCGTCTAATGAGCGCCTGGTGGCCTACCACAAGCTCTTATAGCAGTTATTTTTAAGTTGAGAGAGTGAGACGCCGCTCTACACGCCGTATAGCGGCGTCTCACTCTCTCAACTTAAAAATAACTGCTATAAGAGCTTGTGGTAGGCCACCTGCAGGCGTAGCATGACGAACCCGACAAAGGTTTTGTCTACCCCTTAATGTCATTTTTGACAGTTAAACAAAGAGTTTGTCTACGTTGGGATGTCATTTTTGACATTTCAACGTAGACAAAACCGCTCTCGAGGTCGTCATGCTACCCGTGCTGGAGGCGCAGATGGATGGCCGATTATGTTGACCGACCATGATTGGCCATCGTGTACAGGGGCGGTTTGCGTTGCTCGCAGACGGCAATCACACGCAAACCGCCCCTATACACGATGGCCCATCATGGTCGTCCAACATGATCGGCCATCGTGTACTGGGGGCTTTAGGGCTTATTAAGTAAAGGTAGAAACACATTTCGCTGGCGCAGCGCAGCGCAGCGCAGCGCGATCGGTTTCATACATTTAGTATGGCTGGAAACACATTTCCCTAGCGCAGCGCAGCGTTTCCGCTCGGCTCCGATTGCGCCAGGCCCCCCACCACTTTCTAGCATTGTATCGTCAGATGGCTCGGTGTGGCTCGGTGGCGGACTGCGCGGCGGAGCTCCGCATTTTGCTTTTTACTACTTATGTTCTCCGATTTCTCCGTCAATAATGGGCCAATTTAAAAAATATTTTTTTTGTTTAGTAGAGTCACCAATACATTATCATGTAGGGTTGTTAATTATACTGTTAAAACAGTATTAAAGTGTTTTTAGTATACTAAACTTTTTAATTTTATAACAAAAAGAATGTATAATTCTGATTTGAAAATAAATTACACTAAATATTTCTAAAATCGGTTCAGTATTTTTTGAGTTTATCTATTACAAACAAACAAAGTGTATTTATAGTATTAGTATAGATATAAATTGCATCTCGTAATCATTCATCATCATCTTATCATCGTAATCATCAACATATTTTTTTTTGGATTTAATATCTTCAAGTAAGAACAGAAATTGTTTTCAAAATTAGAAGAAAACATAATGCAGATGTTATATCCGCTACACACGCTCCTATCCGACCGCCGATTTGGTGCGGGCGAACTTCACTGCAGATCTGATCCGCGCCTAGACACGTTCAAACCAAATCTGCCGCACCAAATCGGTCGGCGCTACACACGTTCCGATTTGGTCTGGCAGACTTCTAGCTTTTGTTGCAGTGTTGCCAGGCACTGCTAATCTCCCAATATTATTATAATTTATAAATACTGAAAACATCAATTTGCTTGCAATAAATAAATTAAAAAGAAAAATATTTTCGGTTTTTAATGTTTTATTACTATAAAAAACAATTTCATTAATTTTTAATTTTCTGTTATTTTCATTAAAATACTAAACATGCTAAATATTTACTAAAAGCAGCACTTATTGATGAGGTGTTATGCCCTTTTTATATATATTTAGTTTTACGACAAATTGCTAGTTTTTAAACAAAATATTCTAAAAAAACAATAAGATAAATATAATCTTTTCATAAATGGCCATATTTAAACCTTTCGTTCGTTCAGTCCTACGTAAAACTCATGAACGAGCATTAAATTGAATCCTCTGAAAATCCCTTAAACGTAATTTACCTGCTTTAAATATTTCCGCTTTTACATATTTTCTCCCTAAATCTAGGGGAAAACCTCCAAAATTGTCAACACTGCCAAGTTGGTCCGGTTGGAAGCCTACACAC
Source organism: Crambus lathoniellus (assembly GCA_949710035.1). NCBI lineage: Eukaryota > Metazoa > Arthropoda > Insecta > Lepidoptera > Crambidae > Crambus > Crambus lathoniellus. The sequence continues at coordinate 9,618,044 of OX453296.1, forward strand.
GTTCCGATTTGGTAGGAAGTGAAGTTCGAACCAAATCCGGCCGACCGCGTCAAACACGAATATGGTCGGACGACTACGCTACATACGTCCAGATTTGGTCTGGAGCAGACCAAATCGGCGGTCGGATCGGAACGTGTGTAGCGGCTATTAGCTCGGCAACGACTCGATTGCACAGATTACTAATAATGTAGCAAGCTACTCGATTGACTGACACTGATCAAAAATTTCGTCAGGAAACGCTGCGCCACGCTAGTAAAGTATGCACACCCGGGTCGACGCTGCGCTGCGCTGCGCTGCGCCAGCGAAATGAATTTCTAGCTTCACACTTGGCTAAATTCAGCATCTAATTAAGCATACATTGCTTTCTTTGAGCTCATTTGTAGCAAGTGATGCAATCAAAACAAGCAATGTATGCTTAATTAGATGCCGAATTTAGCCAAGGGTAATAAGCCCAGTGTGGTGGATTTATGAAGAACAATCACAGAACAATGAAGTAAAAGTGAGAAATAAAGTAAGGGCCTAAACTGAGTAAAGCTAGAAACACATTTCGCTGGCGCAGCGCAGCGTCGACCCGGGTGTGCACACTTTACTAGCGTGGCGCAGCGTTTCCTGACGAAATTTTTGATCAGTGTCAATCGAGTCGTTGCCGAGCTAACATCTGCATGATGTTTTCTTCTAATTTTGAAAACAATTTCTGTTCTTACTTGAACATATACTTGAACATATTAAATCCAAAAAAAAATATGTTGATGATTACGATGATAATATGATGATGAATGAAGACGAGATGCAATTTATATCTATACTAATACTATAAATACACTTTATTTGTTTGTATTATGCCGCGTACACACCGCGCCAACGAACGCCAACGAATGGGTTTCGATGCCCTTCGTTGGTCCTGTTTGGACGGTTTGGCGAAGGCCAACGATCGTTCGTTGGCGTGTGCCGGCGATCCGGAGCGTGGCGGTAACATCAAAGGAATGAGCGATTTTCTGAGAGGCCATTTAAAAAAAAAAGCTTTCAATTGCTTCACTAGATGGCGTTGAATAAGTATGTACATGTCTATGGTATATTTTGGTATGAAACATATTTAAATTAATTACTTTTTAAAAACCCAAAGGAAACTAATAATATATTAAATAAGTACTACTGTGAGGAACAGAAACGAAATAGGTAAATTTAAAGATTTAGGTAAATAAATAACATCTGTCTGACGTTCCGTTTTACGTAAAAAAGTCGCGTCAAAGTAAAATTTATAACGTTCCGTTCATAGATGTATTATTCCTGTAGATGGAGCATAAGAAAATGAACAATTCCTTCTATAATCGACTCTCGTCTCTCAAATGGCGACATGTCGTGTGTTAAAAAGAGATAACAATAGCCCAACGTGTGCGTCTTAGTGAGCGGCGCGCCACTTGAAAGTAAACGTCATGTTTGTTTGTTAACCAGCTGGTTAACAAATGCTTCAGAATGAAAAGCATTTTTTGTACAAAAATATAGAAAGATTTGATGGTGTGGTGCGGTAAATCTGTTGTTTGTTAAGAATGGCCTGTACTGTACCCGGTTATTCAAGCAGAGTGAGTGTTTTGAAAGAGAATAATGAACACATATCATTTCAGAGGTAAGTCACACTCATTGTTTTGTGTTTTTGCGCACACATTTTTATAGCTTACTTGTCCGTATTTGCAAAAACTAAATCGCTGTACGTGTATATACAGTTAAACAGTGACTTGGATAAAGAAAATCGGGTGTATTTAGGTTAAAAATATATAATTTAAAGCCAATTGGGATTTTTTGACATTTGACCAACCTGATAGTGTTGTAGTCCGATTTTATTATGTGATATCGATAAAAAATGGTAGTGTTAACAATTTTGTATTTAAACTTAATTTTTCTCAATTCTAAACAGATTTCCCACCGCCGCGCCGCCGTCGATGTAAAGGAAACGTAAATAAGAAACGTAAGAAAAGGCGACGATTGGAGACCTTCGCAACAAACAAGAATCTGCTCGATGCACTTATTGTGTTGATGCATAAATTGCGGATTTATACTTAAAAAATTGAATACATTAAAAGTATAAAAATTAGCATGAAATCTGTATTTTTTTACTTGATATCATTCAGTAGATTTTTTAATTTAATAAATTGATTAGAAATCTCGTTCAGTTTTACGACTACACCTCCTAGTATAAATAGTATAATTATCATCATTATCATATTAATGTCCTCACTGCTGGGCCTTCCCTGTGCAAGAAAACACCACAGGTAGAACGGGCCATTAATGCCATAACCCACCACGCAAAGCCAATGCGGATTGGTGGGTGAGAGTGCCAACGACTGCTAATGCAACCGAGACCAACGGCTTAACGTGCCTTCCGAAGCACAGAGGAGACCGAGATAATAAAGTTTTGGTCACCATTCAGATGTCCAACCGCAACGAATGTTGCTTAACGTCAACGACCGGATGCAGAATCCGCGTACCAATGAGCCATCGATCTCAAGTATAATTTTATTATAGTACCTAATTCATATTTGGCACTGATTCAAAATTAAAGGGCTTGCTTAGACCATGAAGCTGAACAACTTTCTCTTTGGACCATAGCATACGTCAAAATATAAAAAAAATATTCTGCCACACTAGATCGATCAGCTGAGCGTGCGCTTTTGTCTGGAGGGAAGAAATTTTTGCCATATTCGACCTATGCTGAAGTTTCATAGCATAAACAAAATTCTAAGGCCGGCCGTGAGCACTTTGAACACGATTAGTACTAAAACTGACAGAAAAGCGGATTATGAACCGCCCAATTACATTAAGTCTAGCCGCATTGAAAATCGCGAAGCGCTCTATTCAATGCGGCGTACTTTCGATCAGCCGTATTGAATACGGCGTATCTTGAATCCGCCGCATTACAATGCGGTGCTGTTTTCCAATACAGCTAGTTGCTACCTATGTAATACGGTGAAATATACAATACGCCTGCGATATATACATATACATTGTAATTTTATGTATCGCATTGCATTCAAATTATTTTTACATCTTTTATCGATAACTTGTTATAAAAAAATACCACAGCACTATCATTGCATCATCATCATCTAGCATTGCATGGTCAAAATGGAGACATTCACTAATGTCGACGCAACAGATTAACATGTATGTCTCTTTCTATCTTATGACCATTTGATAGTGTTAGAAGGGGTAAAGGATGGGTGAGTTATAGTTTATTTTTGTGATCCATCTACAGGAATAATACATCTATGGTTCCGTTCCTTCTAACTGCATAGGTGGGACAGCGCCATCTAGTGACTGAGCTTTCAGAAAATCGCCCATTGAGCCATTAGATCGAACTCGGTGTGGACGGCGGCCGAAGGCCAACGAACGAACGCTCAGTGGAAGCATACTTTCTACCAAAAGCGAGAGCGTTGAGTTTAATCTGTGCGTAATCTCTACCGAAACACCAATCACAGCGCGTGAGCGTGACGTCAAATGTGAGGTGATTATTCGTGAATCATTTTTCTGTTCTTCTAGATTTCTAATGGTTTTTCTAGCTTTTGTTTGCAAAACACTGTAAAAGTTTGTGATAATAGCCAAACAAACCGTTTCAAGAGTCATCGAAAGTGCCCATTGAATAATACCTACCATGGAACCAGGCACCAGCGTTGCCAGAATGTTACTTTTGTAACATTTTATGTTACTTTTTACCCTTTCATGTTACCTCCATGTTACACGACTCAAAATGTTACTTTTACGTAACTTTTAGGGCTTAATAAAAAATATTCAAATACTTTCCAGCAAACAAAAAATAATCGTGAAATGGAACGCACCAAAGGAAGTTTTCATTTGTCATGTTGGTGGTTGGTGTACCTACTTGATTTTGAGCCGTCGTTTTATTTTCTATCTCTTTCTCACACTTGAAAAATGAGTAACATAGTCGCACAGCACGAACTTCGATCGAAGACAGATCAAAGTTTGTTATTTATTACGGTTTTTTGAACTCAATTCGTTTTGTGAACTTTGTTTGGTTGAAGTCGATCGAGTAGTAGAATATATAGGAAAAATGTGATAGTAAAAAATCACGAGCCCTATAAGTAGCTTTCAGGCGGGATTCGAACCCGCGCCTTCGGGAATCCGGCCCGATGCTCTGACCAACTAAGCTACCGAAAGGCCTACACGACTCGTCGAATTTTGCTATCACTTGTTACGCTGTAGGCCAGCGTTGCTTCATCAATGTGAGGAAACCCTCGCATCGGAAAGAAACATTTTTACAAATGTTTAACAATCGATTAAGATGAAACAGCCATATTGAGATTTTATATTATTTATATGCATTCACAATGCAATTTTGTAAGTATAGGAAAAATGTGATAGTAAAAAATCACGAGCCCTATAAGTAGCTTTCAGGCGGGATTCGAACCCGCGCCTCCGGGAATCCGGCCCGATGCTCTGACCAACTAAGCTATTGATGAAGCAACGCTGGCCTACAGCGTAACAAGTGATAGCAAAATTCGACGAGTCGTGTAGGCCTTTCGGCCACATTTTTCCTATACTTACAAAATTGCATTGTGAATGCATAAAAATAATATAAAATCTCAGTAGAATATATTTTAAATGTTTAAAGTGGTTGGTTTGTTTGTCGTCGTGTTGACTTGTACACACACACAAGTTAACTAACATTATAGTAAGTAAAAGTTTTATGGCTTTATCATGGTTTTATTTAAATATTTAGGGAATCAGGAATACAACAACGAGGTCCTGTTTGCAACTGAAATAAGTTTTGTTTATTTTGTATACTTACAAAACAATAAGTTCTGTTTATTTTGTATACTTACAAAACTGTACGACACCACTTTCAAATGTTTTTTTTTTCTATTATTACAATATGGGCATAATATACCATACATACCTGTTATTCGACTTTTTAGTTCGTTTTTGGCAGGGCATTCGTAATCGTAATAAAAAAAAATTGTGTGTAATTGTAATATTACAGTAACAGTAGTTTTTTACATAAAATAAGAAAATGTTACTTTTCTCGTGAAAATGTTACTTTTTGAGCCGTCTTGTGTTACTTTTGACTATCGGCCACTGGCAACACTGCCAGGCACAGCCTTCTCTATTGTGAACCGCTTCACGAAAGCCCCGATAATCGCAATCAGGCGTTGGAATCACCCATAGAATAGTCAAAACTTAGTGGCCGGTAGCCCCGATACCCATTCATTGGCTATAATCAAGACCGCCATTTTGTTGGGGTGCCCCCATTGGCTAAAATTAAGGCTGTCACTTTTTTCAAGAAATTCAAGATGTCGTTTATTTAGTTTGTGTTTTTTATTTTACTCATTTCGGTTTTCTAGTATTCTTTAGATGTTTTTCCACTTTTTCTCAGATATTTCTTTACAGAAATATGGATACATTATTCGAAGATTCCTTCGGTACACGTAAGTAAATCTATTTACGTAGTTTTATGTATCAATTATTTATTACATTAACCTAAATTTGAGTTTTGTTGTTTTAGGTAATTCCAAGAGGCAACTTTGTATTTCTTAAAACTAACCAAAACAAAAGAAAATACAGTTCACAACTTAACCGGAGTAAAGAAGATTCGGTTTCTCAGAAAGTTATGAAATTTATCAAAGGCTAAAAGAGTCGCAATAGTTTTTACAAGTGTGTCATGCCTGGCACCACGGAGGCCTCTTTAACCAAAGTTAAACTGTGGGAAAACTCTGCTACCCTTCCACACCCATATGTGCTCATCCAGGAAAAGCTTCCTCTTGGCCTTGAACTTCCCAGATCTTTATGGAGATCTTTAAATAGACTCCGTACCCAAGTTCGTCGAAGTAAAGACAACCTGTCCAGGTGGGGCTTCACCAGTAACACGGGTCTCGCGTGCAGGTGTGGTTACACACGACAGACCATGGCCCACCTCATTGATTGCTCTGCATGCCCGGACACCTGCACGCGTGAGGACCTCATGTTGGCTGCAGATAACGCGTTGAGAGTGGCACAGTTTTGGGCCAACAACATATGATTTTGTACTTGTCATTGACATGTTGAAGAAGAAGTTGAAAGAAATGAAAGGTAGGTAATGTTTGTTTATACTTTTTATATGAATGTAAGTAGGTATGTGTAATTAATTATTGATTAGTCTTGTTAAAAAAAACCTTCCTAATACCTTATTTCAATATGCATGCAGAAATGATATATTATGGTGATAATGATAAAGCACAGTAGATTACTTGGGATTAAATTTAATAATCAGTTGTCACATTTAACAAGTTTCAATTTAGTGAAGTTGTTAATACCAAGTCAAGAGAAAATAACAGTGAAAGTAATTCAATAACTTTGTCAAAACATTTGAAATGCCTTATCATCAAATTCATATTTCTGATTCTGACAAACAGAACAGAATTATAACAAATGTACCGGTGGGATAATATATGATTGTTGTCGGTACGAATGATGGTATATTGTGATTGTCTTATGACTATGTTATAACTGTTACTGCTACCTACTATCTTAGATCTTACTTAATTATATATATTACCTCTCATCAGTCTATGTACAAAGCTTATCTACTTAATAACAGTTATTAACTATAAACATTGATTATCTATAACTTGTGCATAGCGGCACAACAAACAAAATGTGCTTTATACACACTACTCTTTCTTGATTTACAAACTTTTCAGTTTAACTATCACTTATTTGTTTATAAAATGTTATGGCAGATTATAGTAACAATATGTAGAATCTATTCTAACCAAATCTAATCTTTTCAGATAACTTGAGTCTCAACGAGGTTCGTGGAGTGCTGCGAAGATGCCCGTGTCTGCCTATTCTTGCGGTAATAAGTTATAAAATCAGAATTATGGTGCAAATTACTGCTGTTAGTTGCTATATTGATTACTTACTGCATTAAATGTTTAACTATTAGAATAAGTTATTGCGTCTTGCATTGAAAGTGATATTAACAGTAAATAATGAAATGGCAGATACTAAATAAAACTACTAGGAAAAATAGCATTAGCATTTGTGCGTAAAAAATATTTGCAAGCAGTTTAATTTTTCTTGTGGCTGATAAAGAATTTATATTTCTTAGTTTATCTATAAAGTCAATTTAGTAAGTAATTTCATTACTCTCATTCTTTGTCTTGTATAAATCTCAACTTATACTTATGTACTTTGTATTTGATAAAATTATAATGTCAAGTAATAAATGCCTTCTTTCATCAAATGTGTTTTTTATTTGAGCAGAATTTAAAATAATATATTACTAGGGTTGTACCACAACCCTAGTAAACGTCGATGATTTGCACAACTATCGATAACGAATCAAGGGTGTCGATAGTTCTGGCAGCACTATGTTGTCAAACTCTAATCGGGGTCCGTCATTCACTAACAAACGGCCGCTATAAGGCTTGATTCCTATCTGTACTAGTCTATATAATTTGTGATCGCAATGTCCGGCCCCAGGCAGGAGTAGACATAATAATGGTCGGCAATTTATTTGCCTCTAATTCAGATTACTGTGCTGCTGAATTTAGGAATGTGAAGAAAACATCCGTGTAAGTTTGTCAACCACTACATTATTTATAATCAAATACCTACAAGTTTAAAATCATTGCGAAAATAACATAGGTAACCTCAAAAGTGTAACTCATCATATTTTTAACAACTTATTATTTTTGTTATGTTCAACATAAAATATTAACGTTCCCGGTCTTTTCAGGTCGGCAAGATAATCTTACGGTGATGCTGCCGTTGGATATACTTCGGCGCGATTTGAATGAATGGATTTGAAGGTGTGTACTGGTGTACAGAACATAAATTCCGCTCGAAATCGTATGCAGCGATAGTGGATGAAAAAGAAGGAAAAGTCATCAGCGTCCAAACATGCTGTTGCTCTCCAGATGTGAATACACAGGCGCAGTGAAAAACTATCCAGTACAGTACTGACACACAGTGCCACTGGAAGAAATCCAAATTAGCTCATGTTGGAAATGATTTGAAATATATCACGGCTGAAATGATGATGATGATGAAGGAAATATCAGCCGGTATAAGACCATGTTCTTAGCAGACTGCTTCCAAAACATGCTGACACAATTTCTACAAGCTGCGGCAAACTAAAATGTATAAAACTGTGAATTACTTAAAATACAGCTAAGATTATGAGAAAAGTGAAAAGTGCAAATGTTATTGTGTAGGTAATGAAACTTTAGTTTTTTTTCCAAAAGTGAATAATTGGAAACAAAAATTTACCATAGTATGAAAGTACAAAATAAAACAAAATGTAATAAAATAATATTTTTTTATTCAATTCAATGAAGACATAAAAACATGAATAAAAGTTTTGTGTTTATGTTAGAAACACTTTGGTCTTGATAGTTTCGTATGTTCTTCTCTGAAAGCAATTTGAAAGGAGATGTTGATATGGTAGACTAGACCGATTAACATTTCAATAAGTACAGTAGCGAGTTTTATGCAAATAAACAATCAATCCATCTATTGATGATTCTTTTGATTGCTGCGATTTTGTGTGTGCGCCCAATATTGATTTTTACAAGCGTCATCAAACATATCATTCAATTTATAATATTATAGCAGGCTGAGTAACATATAAATTGGTATTTATAATGAGTGCATAATTTATTTAAATTCAATATTTAATAGTATACTTAAATATTGTTTATACCCAAGTAATATATTTAAGTATTACTACTAATTATAAATGCGAAATTACCTCTGTCTGTCAGTCTGCTTCGCTTTCATGCCTAAACTACTAAACTGATTTTGATGAAATTTGGTACCTACAAAGATAGAGTTGACCTTGCGAAAGGACATAGGCTAATTTTTATTCCGGAAAAGCTTGTACTCTGTAATCCATGCGGGCGAAGCCGCGGGCGGAAGGCTAGTATTAAAATTAAAATAAAGCCAAGCTCACCAAAAGCTCACTGACCTCTATTATTATTATTACACACTGGACAGGCTGTCTCCATACAAATGAAAGCTAATTTTGTGTGGCAATTTGAAGCGCCACTACGAGTGTCCCGAGAACTAATTTTGACATAATCATTACCACAACTGACTGAACATCACTAGTTTTAGTTACATAGACACTCGTACCTATATGCCTACAGCGCCAAAATAGCGATACTCAAATAGGCACTTTTATGACAGCCAGTCCAGGTCCAGTCCAGACTCCAGCATGACTCCAGTGTGTAAATAATAATTTAATAATAGAGGTCAGTTGCCAAGCTGAACAGTGTTGCCAGCGAGGTCTTGTCAAAAGATACACCTAAACCCTGAAATGTACAAAAAAGTAACCTTCTGGCAACACTGGGCATTGGAGCCGGAATCGAGTGCCAACGATCGTTTGCTCAACGTTTGTTGTTTGTGCTATAACCTTCGATAGCCAACGAACGTGCGGCAGCCAACGCTGAATATCCTTCGTTGGCGTTCGTTGGCGCGGTGTGTACGCGGCATTAGATAAACTCAAAAAATACTGAACCGATTTTAGAAATATTTAGTGTAATTTATTTTCAAATCAGAATTATACATTCTTTTTGTTATAAAATTAAAAAGTATAGTGTATTAAAAACACTTTAATACTGTTTTAACAGTATAATTAACAACCCTACATGATAATGAATTGGTAACTCTTCTAAACAAAAACAATATATTTTTTAAATTGGCCCATTATTGACGGAGAAATCGGAGAACATAAGTAGTAAAAAGCAAAATGCGGAGCTCCGCCGCGCAGTCCGCCACCGAGCCACACCGAGCCATCTGACGATACAATGCTAGAAAGTGGTGGGGGGTCTGGCGCAATCGGAGCCGAGCGGAAACGCTGCGCTGCGCCAGGGAAATGTGTTTCTAGCCATACTAAATGTATGAAACCGATCGCGCTGCGCTGCGCTGCGCTAGCGAAATGTGTTTCTAGCTTAAAGCGGGCGCCCGCGACGGGCACACGTCGCGTGTCACATGTCATAGAAAATTTTACTGAAGATATACATTAATATTCATCATCATGGATTTCATCCGCCGACGAGGCGGGTTCGGGTTTGAGCTTCCTGCTCCTTCCCCGGGCTTCATCTCGTGAGGCTACTGCCCCACGGTGTTTGGAGCCGCTTTGCGCGGCCGTCCTCGGGACGGGTGGTGTGCCCCACCGGATGTTTGCGGCCCTCGGCGCGGTCAGCCAGCCGGGTGAGACCCCTTTGGGGGAGGCCCAGCTAGCGCCTGCGAGCGGGCCATTAACATTCAAGAGACTGATGACTAGGCTGTATGGGCATTGATCCCTTTTCCTACCCACAATGGGTCTCACTCATGGGTAAACGTTAAAAAAAAAAATGTCAAATAAAATTACTATGTAAAAATCAGGCGTTGGAATCACCCATAGATTGGGTCAAAACTTAGTGACTGCAATTTCCCCGGTCCATTCATTGGCTATAATTAAGACCACCATTTTGTTTCTGTGCCGCAAGTGAATCCCATTGGCTGAAATTGATACGGTCACTTTTGACGTATAGTTTAAGCAGTGTTGCCGGATTGGGGTGAATACCCTCCAAATTCGGGGTTATTTTAGGCAGTGGAGGGCATTTTCGGGAGGAAGAGTTTTGACTTTGGGGGGATGTGGGGGATTTTTTCATGGCAAAAATGTTATTTTAAGTGTGTTTTAGCGCTTGGAACTGATTATATATAGCAATCAGTGTTCTTGATGCAAGTGATCTACTCTGCCACACTCTAAAAAAAGCTTATCGAGTAATCAGTGAGATAGAAGGACGCCTTTTCAAGTGTTTCGGGTTGTTGTGGGGCTTTTTCTTAAAAATCAGTGTTTTGGGGATTTCAGATTTTCGGGATTTCGGAGAATGCAACACGGGCAACACTGAGTTTATGTTTTTTACAAAATTCATTTCGGTTTTCTTTCTTTAATATTATCATTATTATTGCGTTCATTAACATTTCATTTTGTATTGTTTTTAGAAATAATGTATACGGTATTCGAAGGTGCCTACGGTACGTGAGTAAATACTATTTACGTAGTTTTATGTATCAATAATTCTGTAGGAACTTATACCTAAATTTGAGTTTGTTGTTTCAGGCAAATTCCAAGAGGCAACTTTGTATTTCATAGAACAAACCATAAGAAAATACTCAATACTCAATCATTTATTGCTAACTATAATGTACATAAGGTGGTAAAAGCTTATAATCTAAAGATCAATATGGATCCTGTCGGTCGGGTACGCAACTTTGTGGAAGAGGAGGGGAAGCGCCTTTAAAAAATACAAAATACAGTTCATAATCCGGAGCAAAGAAGATTTTCAGAAAGTTATGAATGAAAGGTAATGTTTGTTTAATTTTTATATAAGAATGTACCTAACCTATGTATAAAATTAACTATTGATTAGTTTGTTGAAAAATCTTTATAATAATTTCAATATCCATTTAGCAGTGATATCATATTGAGATAGACTATTAGGTACTGCTTTACAGTATAGGTAACAGTATTAAGGTAACAATAGTAAGGTAACCTTGGGACACATTTAACTAGTTTCAATTGTGTGGAGTTAGTAAAGTTGTTAATACTAAATCGAGAGAAAATAACAATGTAATTCAATAAATTTGTCGAAGCATTTAAAACTGACTTATCAGCAAATTCATATTTCTGACAAACGGAACAGAACTATAACAAATGTTCCGGCAGGATAAGAAATTATTGTGGTGTCGGTATGAATGATGGTTTATTGTGATTGTCTTATGACTGTGTTATTATAACTGTTACTGCTACTATCTTAGATCTTACTTATACACACTATACACATCTTATAAGTCTATGCACAAAGCTTACCTACTTATTTACTATTATCTAGAAATGTTGATTATCCATAACTTAATATGTGCATACCGGCACAACAAACAATGTGCTTTAGCCACACTACTCTTTCTTGATTAACAAACTATTCAGCTTTCACTTATTTGTTTATGAAATGTTATGGCAGTAAGAACAATATCTAAAATCTATACTTAGTAACAAAATCTAATCTTTTCAGATAACTTGAGTGTCAACGAGGTTCATGGAGTGCTGCGAAGATACCCGTGTCTGCTTATTTCTGCGGTAATAAATTATCAAAACAGAATAATTATGGTGCAAATTACTACTGTTAGTTGCTATATTATTACATACTGTATTATATTGTTTAACTATTTTAAGTTATTGTGTATTGCATTGAAAGCAATAGCGTTTGTGCGTAAAAAACATTTGCAAGCAGTTTAAGTTTTCTTTTATTGGCTATTAAAGTGTTTAGCACCCAGTTGCAGAAAGTTAATGCTTCACTAAATCTATTGCTGTCACTTTTTCGTTGTCAAGAAAATAAGTGGCAGCAATAGATTTGATGAGAGCTTTCTGCAACTGAGTGTTTAATATTCTTAGTTTATGTATAAATTCAATGTAAGTAAGAGTAATAATTTCATTACTCTCATTCTTTGCCTTGTATAAGTAAATCTTAATATGTACTTTGTATTAAATAAAATAAACTATGTAGAGTAATAAACGCCTTTTTTCATCAACAAATGAGTTTTTTTTACTTGCAGAATTTATTTAAAAATTAACATCACTAGGGTTGTTACTAAATGTCGATAGTAGGTGGTTATTGGGCATTCTACCCCACTCCGTTCGTTCGGGCTGACGCCCTCACTCACTACGGTGTGGTGGAATGCCCAATAACCACCTCATTGATGGTATCAATGTTCGTTTGTTGTTGAATGTAGGTATTTAAATATTAAGTTTAGGTTACTTAAGTAAATCCATTTTTTCAGACATGAGATTATTTAAATAAATGATTATACCATTTATTCTCATTTTTATACAATACATGAAACATTACGGTTATTCATTAACGTTGATATGAAATTCATAAAACAAAAAGAATCATTAAAATTAGACTGTATATGTCCCCCACCTTCAAACTTAATTAAGCGACATGGTAACTTATTACCAAACACTATACGTTGCATTGTTTGTGGTCCGTCAAACTGTGGAAAGACAAATTTAGTTATTAGTTTATTGTTACACAAAGATGGTCCACGTTTTAGGAATCTGTATGTTTATTCAAAATCTTTATATCAAGCTAAATACTTATATTTGGAAAAAGTTTTAGATATGGTTCCTGCTACATCGTTGCATAAATACAATCACAACAGTGAAATCTTGAGTCCACATGAAGCTTTGTCAGACTCTATTATAATTTTTGATGATGTTGCTTGTGAAAATCAAAACAACATAAGAGATTATTTTGCAATGGGACGTCATAAGAACATTGATTGTTTTTATATTAATCAAACTTACACAAAAATCCCCAAACAATTAGTACGGGACAATTCAAATCTACTAATATTATTTAAGCAAGATGATATTAATTTGAAACATGTATATGATGAGCATGTTGGATCTGATATGTCATGGTCTCAGTTTCGTGAACTATGTTCTGCTGTTTGGAAGAAACCCTTTAGCTACCTTGTGATTAATAAGGACTGTGAAAAAAACAATGGATGCTACAGGTCAACATTTGACACATTTGTTGTGGTGGACTAACATACAAAATAATATGTCTAATGACAAACGAATCATTTCGATTTGAGACTTGAGAGTGAGCGAATCGTTTTAAAATGGAAAAAAAACTCAAAGAACAAATTGTTAAATCCGCAGCAGCTGTTAAAAGAAAAGTTGAAATGATAAAAGATGTAAAGAATGCAAATAATATGGTGTTAGAAACTATATTTAAGCCCATTGTGGATCCTCTTACCTTATTAGCAAATAAAAATGAGGGTAAGCATCTCAAGGAAGAGACTCTTGAACCGTTAATAAAAAAATCTAAGAATGATGATAATCTTACACCATGTACTTCTGATGAAGATTTTAATGAATTGATCAGTGAAAACGAAGACCATTCCGATAGTGAGTTAGATAAAAGTTACGACAAAACCCTTGTTGTACCACAGTCTGAAACCCACAACGTCAGCGATGAATCTTTTAAATCACTTCAATCATCACCAAGTTTCAAAAACCAATCTTCGTGGTCTACATCATCTGAAGTAATAGACAATATACCATTTGGAGTTAGAAACGAACGTGGAAAATTATTGCTTGGCAAAACCCGTGTTTTTGATAATGGTAAATTCTTGAGAATTGGAACAAAGACTTTGAAAAAAACTAAAGGTTTGCAAGAACTATTGTTTAAAAAGAGACCCAATTTAGATGTGGTCACGGAGGAAGATTTACAAGATTATAAATTGCTTTTAATTGAAACCAATGCTCATCGTCGTTACTTTAAGTCATCAAAACCCATAAACAGCAACAAGGGATTCAAATACACTAATGTTATTAAGCCTTTGTTCAAGTTCTCTCGAAATACTACCACAAGCCTGGAGAGTATTCCAAAAGGAAAGGGTATTCCTCTTTTGAAGCAAGTAAAAAAAAACACTGATTATGTTTACTGGGATGACCCGAACGAGTTAGTAGAACGATTAAAATTACTATTAGCATCATGGGCAGCGGGCAACACTGGGGTCAATAACGAAATCATTGCTATTGTTGAAGAATTGTATGAAGCTGGTCTCATAACTAATGTAGAATTTAAAGAGCTTCCATCAGGAAAATTGCGCAGTACATTTTCAGTAGTCAACTCATCTAGACAGCAATGAATATAGACAAGTTTGGTCATCACGTTCATAAACGTTTGAGGTTAACAGAATTCGTTGATACTTTTAACGATACGTTAGTTAAATCAGACGCTGGGCACTACGATTTAAAATTGTCTAAATTAAAAGGTCTTTCATCACCAAACGAAGACGATGAAGCAGTGAACAAAGCTTATGTGGATAAAACCATCCAAGAATTAAGAAATGAAATAAAAAAAAATCAGAGTGATATAAAACTGTATTTAAAAAATTTGGAAAATTTAACATCAGACCGTTTAACAAAGTCATTTTATTCAAAGACAGAAGTAGATAATTTGATTAAACTTAAATTAAATCAAAAATGAGTAAAAGAGACATAGTTAATGAAATTCACAAAGCAGCAAGAAGGAATTTTCCTCGTCGAAGGACTATCATAAAAGGAATGGATGATTTATGGCAAGCAGACCTTATAGATTTTCAAAAATATTCGCATTTTAACAAAGGATTCAAATACGTTTTGGTCGTGATCGATACTTTATCAAAATACGTATGGGTAAATCCCATAAAATCAAAAGATAAAAATAATGTTACCAAAGCAATGCATGAGATATTATCTTGTACATCAAGAAAACCTAATAATTTACAAACTGATCTTGGAAAGGAATTTTATAATGATGTTTTTCAAAAATTGATGAGAAAGTATGATATAAATCACTATTCCACCCATTCTGTCAAAAAAGCTTCTATAGTAGAACGCGTAATTCGTACAATAAAATGTCATCTTTATAAACTTTTTAGTTTATATGGTTGTTACAAGTGGCTAGGACCAAACTTGAAGTCAGTTGTAGAAAAATACAATAACACTACTCATCGTAGTACTAAATACAGACCTGTTGATGTAAATAGAGTAAACCAAATGGTTGTTAGAGCTAATATTATGCAAACACAGATATCTAGTACAAATAGACAACCTAAGTTTTGTATTAATGACAGTGTTCGTATAAGCAAATTTAAGGGTGATTTTTACAAAGGCTATACACCTAATTGGTCAACGGAAATATTCAATATAGTTAAGGTAAACGATACAAACCCACCAACATATATTTTAGAAGATAAACATAAACAATTAATTTTAGGCTCATTCTATGAACACGAGTTGCAAAGAACAGAATTTCCTGATCTTTATCTCATTGAAAAAGTTATAAAAAGAAAAGGCAATAAGCTTTTTGTTAAATGGTTAGGTCTAAGTAAGGAAGAAAACAGTTGGGTGGATAAGAGTGCATTACTTTTGTAATATAAATTGTGTGTTGGATGAAAAGTATTCATTTAAAAAAGATCAATGAAGAAGGGCAGAGGTATTTTAAATAACTTTATTAATAACTTACCAATTGAGCTACATATCCCTGGTTATCAATTTTGCGGTCCTGGTACTAAACTTCAGAAGCGATTACTAAGAGGTGATCGTGGTATAAACAAATTAGATGAAGCTTGTATGCACCACGACGTTGCTTACAATAACGAAGACTTGAGCGTTCGACATAAGGCTGATTTAGAACTCTTGAATATGGCTAAAAGAAGACTAAAGTCGAGCGATGCTGGAAAAGGCGAAAAAGTTGCGTCATGGATAGTAAAAAATGCAATGAAAGCAAAACTAAAAGCTGGTGCTGGAATACGTCCATTTATGTCAATTGTGAAAAAATTACAATCTCAAATAAAGAAGTTGAAGTCTAAAGATAATAGTACAGCTATAAATTTTGCATATGCTGCTGCCAAAAAACTATTTAAAAACAAAAAAGGAATACGTTTACCACGATGTATTCCTATTCCAAAAACGGGAGGCTTTTTACCTCTTATTCCTATTTTTGCTGGTTTGTCAGCACTCGGTTCACTTGCTGGCGGTGCGGCAGGTATAGCAAAAGCTGTTAATGATTACAAGGTTGCTCAGAAAAACTTACAAGAATCTGTACGTCATAACAAGGCAATGGAAGGTGTTGCTCTTGGAAAAGGGATGTATATTAAGCCTCATAAAAAAGGAGCTGGATTATACTTGAAACCTTCAAAAAACTAAACAAAGGGCTACCCAGACGTCCCCTTACAAATATAGACATTTTGAAGCACGCAACTGACATTCCTTATTTTCGAGGAGTGTTTATGAGAGATTCACTCCCCTCAAAACCAAGAAAAATTGAGTGTGCTATATTAAATTTAGATAGTTCTGAAAATCCAGGAACACATTGGGTAGCCTATGTCAAACAAAATGACTACTGTGAATATTTTGATAGTTTTGGTGATTTAAGACCTCCATTAGAACTAATAAACTATTTAAAGAATATGTCAATAACTTACAATTATGTACGGTATCAAAAGTTTGGTACTATAAATTGTGGTCATCTGTGTTTAAATTTTTTAAGAAAGTATTGGAAACGACATTTATAATAAGAGTAATATAATAAACTTTATCAGTATAAACATGTCTTTCACTGTGTCGATAACTGGCAGAGGAGCGTCTTTAATAACAAACTACTCTCCTACAATACAATTAGAGGGAGAGTATGAGTGTGGTTTATTATATTTTTCCACTTTTAATTCCATCCCTAATATAGACGGAAGAAATAATAAATTTTATTATGGTAAAGATAGTGTTATAAAAATACCAGAAGGGTCTTATGAACTTCAAGATATTTGTGATTATCTTAAGAGCAATATCAAAAATGTTGTGTTGAGATTGACTGCAAACAACAACACATTAAAAACAAGTATTTTTTGTTCCGAAGAAATTCACTTCAATAAAACTGATTCACTGGGTAAAACTTTGGGTTTTGGTATGGAAACAATAAAGGCTAATATAAATACAGAGTCTAGATATCCTGTCAGCATTTTATCGACAACTATCGTGCGCATCGAATGCGATGTAATAAGTGGATCATTTGTGGACGGAAAAGCAAGCCATATAATTTATGAATTCGTACCAAACGTACCACCTGGTTATAGAATCATTGAAATACCTAAAAATTTAATTTACTTTCCCGTCAATCAAAGTTCAATAACTGCTATCAATATAAGAATATTAGACGCTGAAAATAATAAAATTAACTTACGTGGTGAAGAAGTACAGCTATACTTACACTTTAAAAAAACATGCTGAATTTCAATAAAAGCCTATATACTACACGAACTCAAGTCAGTTCTAAGAGATCATCTCATAAGGGAGCACCATTTCGATCTTTTAAGAAATTGACAAAAAGCAATAAGAATTTTTTGAAGTCACTAGGATTGATAAAATGAATTATTTAAATATAACCCAACCTGCAAAGTACGATAACAGCATCGAAAGTTTTGAATATCATACATATAAACCATACGTGACAAGTTTCAACAAGAACGACGAAATACGGATACCGATAAATCAGCAAGACCTCTACGTATTGCCTTCACATAGCACTTTATATATTGAGGGTAGAGTAAATGTGTATAAGAATGAAAACGAAAAAAAAGTATCAGTAACGAGTGTGCATTTTGTAAATAACCCTGCGTTATTTTTATTTCAAGACATTCGTTATGAAATAAACGGAGTAGAAATAGATAGAATTAAAAATGCAGGAGTGACAACCACAATAAAATCTTATCTATCCTTGAACGATAACGAATCTAAATGTGGACGAGTTTGGGGTTGGTCTCCAACAGGCACAACTATTGACGGTAATGGATTATTCTCCACCGCTATACCGCTAAATAAAGTGTTGGGTTTTGCTGAAGATTATGAAAAAATTATAATGAACTGTAAACATGAATTAGTTCTTTTGAGAAGTAATACAAATCTCAATGCCCTAAAATTAAACGCTGGTGAAGTTGTGGATAACATATCAATAAACAAAATTATTTGGCGAGTGCCTCATGTTAAAGTTTCCGACCGAGAAAGAATTAGTTTGCTTAAGCACTTAGAAAAAGATCGACCGATAACAGTTGCATTTCGTAATTGGGACTTATATGAGTATCCATTACTTCCCAAAACACGTAAACATACTTGGTCTATTAAAACATCCTCACAGATAGAGAAACCACGATTCGTCGTAATTGCTTTTCAAACTAATCGTAAACATAATGCAACAAAGTCAATGGCAGAGTTTGACCATTGCCTTATACGTGATGTAAAAGTTTTTCTAAATTCTTCTTATTATCCATATGAAAGTCTGAACATTAGTTTCGCTGACAACAAATATACATTAATATATGAACAGTATGCTAAGTTCCAGCAGTCTTATCACGGACGCCGAGCTGAACCGTTGATGAGTATAAAAGAATTCAAAGAAATTGCTCCCTTATTCGTCATTGACTGCTCTCGCCAACACGAAACGTTAAAGGGATCGATTGATGTGCGAGTTGAAATCGAAGCTGATCAAGAAATACCTGACCAGACCGCTGCTTACTGTTTGATTCTAAACGATTGCATATTTGAATACAAACCTTTAAGTAACATTGTAAAGAAAATATCATGAATATCGATACAATAGTCGTGGATCTGCAAGGGTTCAAAGATTTAAATAATAAATTTATAGTTAAAGAGTTAGCAATCGCTACTAAAGATTATACTCAAACGTTTTTAATAAAACCACCCTATTCTTTTAAAACCTTATCAAATGAAGAACAAAAGCAAGTGCGTTGGTTGGAAAGAAACCGTGGCTTGACTTGGAGCGAGGGATTTATTGATCATCGAGAATTTCGACGAATTGTGGTTCCTTATTTAATTGGAAAAACAGTATTAGTTAAAGGATTGGATAAAATAATATGGCTTCGAGAGTTATGTCAAGAATGTGAAATAATAGAATTAGGTGAAAAAGGTTGCCCCAAACTTTTAAAGTTATATAATGATTACTATGACAGAGAAAACAAGGATTGGCATTGTGTTCATCATAAAAAGATGTGTGCATTAAAAAATGTGCTGTGTCTCAAGATGTGGTACTGCGATAATTATATCTATAATTTTTCTTAAATTTAGTCATAAGATAAATTTTTTGTAAAATATTTATCAATAAATTTTTAATAAAATACATCTAAATGTCTTTGATTTCCCTTTTATCATAAAAATAATACTTATATTATATGTACATTCATAGAACTAAGTAAGTAAAAACACAGTTTGAGCTTTCAAAAACTTTATTAAATTAAAATAACATCTAGGTACTTACAATTTTAACTAAAAACAACTTGTGTAACTATAACCACATATTTTTTTTGAAATATTACTTATAATTTTTTCAGTCTGATCCATTATTTCGTCACCAACATCTTTAACCACATATTGTGAACTTAATACAACACAATCATCATTTACACAGTCACTAACTCGTTCTGATCCATCCATCTGTATAACTTGAATTTTTATCAAACGAAGTCCTTTTGTAGGAGCACTATTGATAACAAACGAGTGCACGTCACGGTATTTATTTGATTTAATTGCACCACTTGCAGCAACAATATTTTTCTTTGTTTTGCACTTCATTTTACGACGCTGTTGACTCGTTTTCTTTGACTTCGGCGCGCTCTGCATTTTTAAAAATTCCTCCGTGAATCCTTCCAGCGGATCTTGTGCACTTTGAAATGGATCTATGTATTGTAGATCACTACTAAAGTTCGTGCATTCTTCATCCGAAATGGAATTGATTTTCTCTCGTTCCATGTCCTGTAATTAAAAAAAAATATAAGCTTGACAACAAACTAATAACTTAAAAATAATAATTTATGATTATGATAATAAATTATGTCACTTACCATTTTAAAAATTGATATAGAGCGTTTAAAGTTATTTAACTTTCAAATAGTTCTAGATATGGAGTTACAGTTTGGTCCGCCCGCTATGCTACTTCAAGAAAGAGTGAATAATAAAATAAATAAACCTTCAATTGATACATACATTTGCTGACTCTAAAATTTAAACTTGCTATTTCATTAATATTATCTTTTCACTCGCACTTATTGCAAGAGCGGGCGGACATCATCATATTACACTAACACCTGTCGTCTGCACGTGAGTGTTGAAAAATCATGTTCCAACATGATTTGATGTGACTCAATGTCAAGCATTTTATAATGTTGGTTCATTCCATTATATTTTGCTGACTCTAAATTTAAACTTGCTCTTTCATAATATTATCTTTTCACTCACACTTATTGCAAGAGCGGGCGGGCATCATCATATTACACTTACACCTGTCGCCTGCACGTGAGTGTTGAAAAATCATGTTCCAACATGATTTGATGTGACTCAATGTCAAGCATTTTATAATGACGTATTTGTGTATTTAAATATTTAGTTACTTAGATATGATATGATATGAAAGCGAAAAAAAAACAAATTAAATTGGACTATGTATATTTATTTTTATTCCATTATTAAATTTACAAAATATTATTTTAACATTACATAATTAACACACTGAATTAAAATCAACTTGATTTTAGTAGGTAGGCATCTAAGTTTTACTTACACTAACATCATAACATCACTAGATAGGTAAGTATACAATACAAGTGAACATTTTTACAAATAAAGAATTATTATTAGAGTAGGTAACATAAAATTAAGAACACATTAGACATTTATTAAACTTTGATACATCAATGATAAAATACAAACATACTTAATTCAAAAGTTTAATATACTGGTGTGTCCCCACGCCTTAGTAGAAACTTTATCTTTCGCTATTAAGCGCTTATCATCATCACCAGACAAAGCTATTTTATTCACAGCACATGTGAATATTTCGTGTTTAATTGATTTAAATAATATGTTTGTTTTTCGTACAACATCACCTTGGAAAAGTGTCTTTTCATAATCTGTGATATTGAATTTACAAATGATATTTTTTTGAATGCCTTTTGCTTTTTTTATTGTGCTGTCTATAGTTTTAATACAATATAGCTTTGATCGAAGCCCTACAAACTCGGATATAACTTTCCCCCCCATTTCGTCTTTAAACAAGCCAGGCACTTTTTTATTTTGAATTGGTAGATTGTAAACATTTTCATCAGAAAAATTACTTGTATCAAAGTAAGATAAAAAGTGTTTCTTTACATCACTATAAAAATTAGGTGTCTGTACGAGATAAACATAACTATCGGTGTCCGTGTAACACATCTGCACATCATTGCTATAAAAAGGCTTAATGACAGCGTAGTGGAAATCATACATGTGGCTCTTTGATAATTCTAACACAGTAAAACCAATGTATATTGGTTTATTAAGGATGATTTCCTCAGGTTTTAACTGCACTGCAACTAAATTTTCGCTGAATACTGTTGCACTTTGAAAATTTGGACGCGCAATGAGTTGTTGCGCACTTTTTCTTTTTTTCGTGATGTTTTTTTTATCAGACCACTGATTCACCAGATCAACTTTGACCCGTTTTTCATTATTTTCTAATGTTTTTCCAAACACACTATTATTTAAAAGTTTGAAAAAATCTTGTTCAAAAGTTGATGAGCTTTTCTGTCGCAAAGATGTATTTAAGTCTATGTATTGTTTCAAATATGGGCTTTGTCTAAAACTAATAACTCGATGAATTTTTCTTAATATTAATCCATGCTTTAAACAAGTTTTTAAATGAATATAATGTATGACATATGCAAATTTATCATACAAATTCGGAACGAGTTTTCTAGTTTTTCCTCCTGGAGGTATACATTTTTCGGGACAAAAAGGTAAATCGTTATGCAAGTTATGTAAATGTTTTGGATACTCTAAGTCCACTTCAAGTATAAAGCCATATTGTGCGTCTTCCGCAACTGCATTCAAATCAAAATTTTCAATTTCATGTTGTTCTAAAAATCTAAAATTCGATAAAGGTAAGTATTGACACATACTATAACCATAAAGATTATTGCAATCAACATAAGTTATGTAAGAACTAGGCTTCGAATGATCATAATCTGGTAAAAATTTATTGTTTGCTTTGACATATCTGTGGGAGCACAAACATACACCGCCTCTAATACCGTTTTGTAACATTCGCACCATTGACAAATCATCAAGAAGTTCGAGTTGAACCCTGGTTTTCAACAACATAGCGTCGAAAGATAAACTTGGTGCAGTTAAGTAAAAAGCCGGATCTAATTTATAATGTTGTTTGCAGGTGCGTCTAAAATTTTCAAAAATGTCTGCTAATAAAAGCACGTCAGTTTTGAGATATAAGTCTGTGTAGCTCCCTAAATCTGACATATTAAATGTTGACCAAACCAATTCTGCATGCTGATAATCTTCAGCTGAAATTTCTTGGTCAGTGAGTGAAGTGTAAAAAGATTCTTTTTTCGGAAGAGATCGTTCTTGATAACGTTCCCAGGAATCCATATATTCATAGGGATAGACGCCCTTGCGAGTTAATAATTTAAACTTATGTTCATCGGGAAAAAAACTTTTTAAATGTTTAAATTCATCAGGCTTTAAGGTATCTGCTAATTTACTTAAACTGGTTCCTAAGAACTTGAACGAGTCAACAAAACGAAGTTGAAAAAACTGATTATTTGACACAGGTACAAACTTTGTGAAAGAAATATAATTTTCTTTTGTTTTTGGAATTATTTTTATGTCACCAGGTACCTCACCCAACGCTTTTATAAATAAATGGCAATCGTATCCAGCCAAATTGTGAAAAAATATCGGGACGAACGAAGGACGTTTATATTGTAAATTACAATATGAGTGCGCGGCTCCACGGTATCGACCCGTCACATGGCAGTGATCACGAACTCTATCCGAAAAAAGGAAATTTTCGCATATATGGCAAAATTTTGCGTTATTAAAATCAGTTTGGTCTTCCTCAGTAAATATGATGGGAGTGTTTGAATTTAGTTTTTTATGAATTTTTTGCACATCTTGTATTATTTCAAAAACAAATTTATCAACACAATCGGGCCCACGATGTGATACATAGCGATCATAGCTGTGATCATCGTGACTAACAATATAGTATGCAAACGCGACAGGTACATGATGATGCAAAATGGTTGTGTTTTCACCAGTGGTGGAACAACCGGACCCATTATCAGTTTGTAACATTGATTCAAAATCTGCATAGATACAAAATGGCACGTTTTGTTTATGATCATAATTTTTAAATTCAATTACTGATCCTTTATCAGGTAATACTGTTACTACACCACTACACAAATGACTATCGACTTCTTCTAAAGTGTTAAAAAATATAAGACATAAATCGCAAAAATATAACTTCCCGTGGTGAGACGTTACCTGGCTTCTAAAAAGTCTGGAACAATCTTTAATCAAGCAATAATGAGTGGTATCATTATTTTCTAGAAACAATAAGTGTATAACTTTGTCGTTACCTTTTTTATCTATGTCTGATTTATATAAAGGACCTACTACAGTTTTGCTATTTTTCAAACCATATATTATAAATTTGAGGTTTGGGTTATTTTTCTCAAAGATCTTTATGTCTTGGAAACTAACAGGAAAACACATTCCAGAAACATTAAACAGTTCTCGATAATTAGGATATGATGAAACTCTTTCCGGGTGTTTCCTGACAGGATAGAGGGCGGCTGTCACACACCATAGAAAGCAGCACTGATCTTTGTTTTCAATATTCAAACATGCCTTTTTTAATTGAATTGATTTTGGTAATGGTATAAAACTCGAGCCACCTAATGGTTGATATTTATTGAGATTGGCCTCTAAGTGCAAATTGTTTAAAAATGTCCACCCACTATCACCATCCTCAAATTCCTCAATACATTTTTTTAAATAATTTATCGTTTCAATAAACAAGTTATTAAAATCGTAATTAGAGTACAATATTTTATTACGTGTGCCAAAAGATTTAATTTCTTGCGAATTGTCTTTAAATTTCAAAAATGTGGCAAACAATTCAAAATTAACTTTCAAACATGTATGAGTATTGAGATATTCATCTATTATGGACTTTAACTTTTCACGTATTTCTATAAAAAATCCATCCACTGACCCTAATTGCTGCTCATTTATAGCTACTAGTTTAAATGTTACTATGCGATTGCGGAACGCTGATGTCACGATTTCCACACCATCGCTATGTTTTATTGAACGATTATTTTTCTTATGCAAATTACTTCTCAAATGACCCACCCAGGACTTATTAGGAACAGTTGTGTTACACGTCGCACAAAATGGCATTTTAACTACAGTAATGAATTAAAAATATTTTTTAAAAACTGATATAAGTACTTAAGTAAAAATATTTATGGCTTCGGTTACCTACCTATGTATACTGTAATAATGGAACAAAAATACAATTTGTTACTTACACATATATTTATTTAATACGCTCTAAGTAAGTACTTACATTATAAAAGACCTAAAAATAATATTTAAAAAGAAGATTAGTCTGTAACCTACTTACTTAAAATTAATTTTATCTGAATAATGGACAGGCTCCGATTCCTCGAAGACTGTCCAAGCTTGCCCTAGAAAGGCCTGTAGCGCCTCCCACGATGGGCTCGAATCGTCGCACTGTAGCTTTACCGCTACAAGCGCTTTCTTATAGCGCACGTCGGTGGGGTTGTTGATGTAGTCCGGAGTTTTGTAGACCTTAAGGTCTACAAAAAAATCCCCTGCCGCTGACGCGGTGCGACGACTCGTCCCTGACGAGACACGGCTTGCGAAACTGGACGTCGCCCCACCACTTTTTGGTCGGCTACTAGCTGCCTCCTCCGACTGCAAAATGTTAAACAAGTCCTTCTTCTTGTTCCTGTAAAAAACAAAAAAAAATGTCAAACCAACAAGATAACAATACCATAATGCTACCTCACCTATAGTTCTAATACAAACTATGTGATAAAAGTGCTGTAAGTATCTATTTAATGGAGTAAAGTTTTGTTTTAAATTTGTGAAAAATAAAATCATTTTTCCAAAGTCAATTTGGTAAGTACACTAACCACGATAAACTTCATATTAGTTAGCGTACTAAACATGAGCGTCTCAACAGCTATAGGGAGGTATCGTAAAGTGTTTGTAAAATAATTATATTAATTAACTAACTTACAAGTATAGAAACCGACAAATAACTTGACCCAAACCATAGACAATAAAAACCTATGCAATTGCTATATTTAGTACAAATTAACCTTCTGCACATTTTTTATTGTCTATGGTTTGGGTTAAGATATTTGCATGGAGCTATAGTTACTTAAATGATCATTGATCATGATAATATTACGAGATGTAGAAATAATCAGTAATAAAATGTATAACATACTTGCGAAGCGGTGGAAAATCGTATGGTGCTGGTGAAGTGGTCCGTCTTTGACTACGTTGTTCAATGAGGCCGGCGGCAGCAGCTGTGCCCTTGCGCTTGGCGCTAGCGGCTGCAGTTTTCTTTTTTTTCTTCGCTTCAGCGATGATGGACGGGGCTTCGAACTCGGAATCAGACCTGTGGAATTAAATATAATTATAAACATGCACACAGAACGTTGGAGACGAATCTGTGCACTTGTAAAAAAAATATTTACTTACGTACATTTTATTTTCTTGTGACGTCACACACTTTATTTTACACAATAAACTGGAGCACTGAGCTGAGGCACTGCACTGTAAAGGCAAACTGAATAAATTCACGAAAATGATGGAAATTTCTTCAGTGTCGGTGTTTTTATGTGAAAAAAAGGGCTGGTGTCATCAAAAATACACAAAAGTGGTCAAGCGTGAATCCATTATTGCACAACACATCTAATAATAAAAAATTCTTGCGTCACAGTGTTAGTTGCTCTACTCTACACGGCTTAATCAATATTGATGAAATTTCATATGTTTATTCGGTAGGTCTGAGAATAGATTGTTATCCTTTTTTCCCGAAATCCCACGGGAGCGAAGGTTTTTATTATATATGTAATACTATAAATTACTAACTTACATAATAAGTTGTCGTGGTTTACACAGGTAGTACTTTAATAGAAATAAGTAGGTACTTACCTGCTATAATGATAGATTATTTTTTAAACTCTTGGGCGCCGGAGCGGCTGAAATGGACCAGCAAATAAGCTTGATTTCAACAAAATATTTTCGCGAGAATTTGGGTTTGATTCTTTCGATTAAGAACCAGAATTACAATTGAAAATATTAATAAAAGTTATTTCTGATATTTTTAAAACATAGTTTTAATAATAAGAACCAAGACATATTCGGGGTTATTTCCTATATTTTTCCTGTAAGCACGGCGGTATGTTACAAATAAAAATATATTCTTCAATGGTTTAGACTTTTCAACCTTAGCAACAAGAAAATAATATGATAATAATAAATTAATCGCTTGATGTTTATTGTTTCATACGACATTTTGTATTTGTACACATATTTGTTTGTTGCAACCGCTTTGTAATTAAATCCGAACCACTGCTTGCAAAATTGACGACTAAGCTTATTGTATCTGTAGAGACGTTCCAGTTAAAACAAAACTACGATGCGAATAATAATCGTAACCGTGAAAAATATAAGTGTTATGAAGATATTAATAAATGTGTGAGAAATTTATTTACTAAGTAACATTAACAACTAATAAAAAGTTAAAATTATGTTTTCATGTATAACCGTTGAACGAATATTTAGGAATTTGTTGCTAGTACAAAGTATTTTTAAGAAAAATAGTTGAAACGTGTGAAATGTTGTTTTTAATTAATCCAGTGATATAAAACATTATGTTCTATGTAAATATTAGGATAAAAATCTAAATAACAATACAAGCGATCGATTATTATTGGTGAAGCGATGACATTCCCATCTAATCGATGCATTTTAAACATCACTAGTATAGTCCTAGATCGGGATGAAAAGTATTTATGATATATTGACTTAGACTAAAAGTTCTTGTACAAGAACATTAATTTCTAATAAGTATTTATTTTTAAAATCGGATGCCATTGATAGTAATATTTTCAAAATTATTTTCTCTAATTGTTGACCGTTACAAAAAAGATATAAGTACAACAATAAAAACACCAAATATCATTAGAAAATAACTCGATCTAAATAAATATTTTTTAAAACTATTTTTTCTTATACTTGGGTAGGTACTATCTTTTCTTTAACATGAATATTGTACTGTAATGTAAAATAAGTGTATGTAGTGCTCTTGGACTATCCTAAGCGCGTCATACAGGTGTGGGCTCATATTCCTGTTCCCACGTTCGGAACCATTTCTCACGAGGCACGGCCGGCGAGCGTTCACTCACCACCCCTTACATACCACTCTTTGCAGTACCTAAATTGTTTTAAAAAGTGTTATTTGTGAATATATTTTTAACTATTTCGAAAGTGAAAAGCAGAAATTGATGTAAGTAATTGAAATATTCTTAATTTTTTTCTTTCCACCATTATTATTTTGCTCTAGAAACATGAAAACTAACACTGTCTTTCAAAACTTATTAGTACCAAACTTATAAAATTAATACTTCTCTTTACTTAATTAATAGCAAGTTAAAAAATAAGATTACGTTTTAATCCTTTTTATTTTCTAAATATATATTATGTAAGTACCTATTTTAAAAGCTTTTGCAATGTTAAAAGTGTGAGGTACAAAGTTTTGAAGGTCAGTGTATTATCGCAATGTAGATTTTTGTAACTTTACATTCTTTGAAAATCTAAAGTTATATTTTTTCAGTAATTAAAATGCTGCTTAAAAATAAGAAATGTTTTTAAACTAACTTTTTAAAAGCAATCTATTCATTTAAGTTTACAATGTACTGAGTTATTGATAAAAATATAATATACCTACCTAAAATTGAAAAAATAATAAGTATTAAAATAAAGTATTGAGAAAAAACGACCCGCCACACAACTAAGTAGCTCAGATGAGACTCGAACCCACGACCTTTCGCTGTCTGGGTGACTGCTCTAACCACTTAGCTACAAAGTCGTTTTCTTCTAATATTTCATTTCAAGAATAAAGTATTTTAACATACTTAATAAGGTTTTTTCTAATTTCCAGGTTCATAAAAAACATTATCAGCTGCCTATGTCTGAAGATAAAAATGGAAGTTTTTTATGTAAGTAAAAACTCATGTAAAATGGAGCTATGAGAGTGTTTTTTCTTTATAACTTGAATTTTCACACAATGTTATCTATTTTTCAGGACATGAAAAACTTTCCACTGGTCAACTCTGTCGAAATGAACATAACGAAGAAACCACTTCATTTCTTTGTATCAAAAATGTATAATTTATTAATAAATACCAGCATTACCACCCACCCACCCATCCATCCTATCTTAAAAATGTAGGCTACCAAATACGTACGAGTATGTGGTGGCCGAGGTAATTTTGTAAGCTGTCACTATAAGTGATGGCTGAGGTATCTGTTTTTATCGGTAAGGTACAGCTACCACAAATTTATTCACTTATAAGTTTGTGATAGCTAAGGTAAATAAGGTTATGCAAAAGGTAACACTTAGTAGATATTTTAATAGTTAGCTTAGCTTAGTTTGAATAGGTAGGTCGGTGCGTGATCTTACCATGGGCTCGCAGAGAGATACTTACCATGGTTCTCTCAGCCGACACCGGTTAGGAGTCTGTTCGGTGCATGATCTTACCACGGGCTTGCAGGAAGTTACTTATCATGGGGCTTCCAACCGAACAGCTAGGTGGTGCTCGGTGCGTGATCTTACCACGGGCTCGCAGAGAGATACTTACCATGGTTCTCTCAGCCGACACCGGTTAGGAGTCTGTTCGGTGCATGATCTTACCATGGGCTTGCAGGAAGTTACTTATCATGGGGCTTCCAACCGAACAGCTAGGTGGTGCTCGGTGCGTGATCTTACCACGGGCTCGCAGAGAGATACTTACCATGGTTCTCTCAGCCGACACCGGTTAGGAGTCTGTTCGGTGCATGATCTTACCATGGGCTTGCAGGAAGTTACTTATCATGGGGCTTCCAACCGAACAGCTAGGTGGTGCTCGGTGCGTGATCTTACCACGGGCTCGCAGAGAGATACTTACCATGGTTCTCTCAGCCGACACCGGTTAGGAGTCTGTTCGGTGCATGATCTTACCATGGGCTTGCAGGAAGTTACTTATCATGGGGCTTCCAACCGAACAGCTAGGTGGTGCTCGGTGCGTGATCTTACCACGGGCTCGCAGAGAGATACTTACCATGGTTCTCTCAGCCGACACCGGTTAGGAGTCTGTTCGGTGCATGATCTTACCATGGGCTTGCAGGAAGTTACTTATCATGGGGCTTCCAACCGAACAGCTAGGTGGTGCTCGGTGCGTGATCTTACCACGGGCTCGCAGAGAGATACTTACCATGGTTCTCTCAGCCGACACCGGTTAGGAGTCTGTTCGGTGCATGATCTTACCATGGGCTTGCAGGAAGTTACTTATCATGGGGCTTCCAACCGAACAGCTAGGTGGTGCTCGGTGCGTGATCTTACCACGGGCTCGCAGAGAGATACTTACCATGGTTCTCTCAGCCGACACCGGTTAGGAGTCTGTTCGGTGCATGATCTTACCACGGGCTTGCAGGAAGTTACTTATCATGGGGCTTCCAACCGAACAGCTAGGTGGTGCTCGGTGCGTGATCTTACCACTGGCTCGCAGAGAGATACTTACCATGGTTCTCTCAGCCGACACCGGTTAGGAGTCTGTTCGGTGCATGATCTTACCATGGGCTTGCAGGAAGTTACTTATCATGGGGCTTCCAACCGAACAGCTAGGTGGTGCTCGGTGCGTGATCTTACCACGGGCTCGCAGAGAGATACTTACCATGGTTCTCTCAGCCGACACCGGTTAGGAGTCTGTTCGATGCATGATCTTACCATGGGCTTGCAGGAAGTTACTTATCATGGGGCTTCCAACCGAACAGCTAGGTGGTGCTCGGTGCGTGATCTTACCACGGGCTCGCAGAGAGATACTTACCATGGTTCTCTCAGCCGACACCGGTTAGGAGTCTGTTCGGTGCATGATCTTACCATGGGCTTGCAGGAAGTTACTTATCATGGGGCTTCCAACCGAACAGCTAGGTGGTGCTCGGTGCGTGATCTTACCACGGGCTCGCAGAGAGATACTTACCATGGTTCTCTCAGCCGACACCGGTTAGGAGTCCGTTCGGTGCATGATCTTACCATGGGCTTGCAGGAAGTTACTTATCATGGGGCTTCCAACCGAACAGCTAGGTGGTGCTCGGTGCGTGATCTTACCACGGGCTCGCAGAGAGATACTTACCATGGTTCTCTCAGCCAACACCGGTTAGGAGTCTGTTCGGTGCATGATCTTACCATGGGCTTGCAGGAAGTTACTTATCATGGGGCTTCCAGCCGAACAGCAAACAACAAACTTATGTTATATACCATCAATATGGTGGTAAGGTTAGGTTAGGTTAGGTTACGGGGTTTCCAGCCGAACAGCAAACAACAAACTAACGTTAAATACCATCAATATGGTGGTTAGGTTAGGTTAGGTTAGGTTACTTTTCATGGGGTTTATAGCCGAACAGGAACAGCAAACAAACGAACATTAAATACCACTAATATGGTGGTTATTGGGCGTTCTACCACACCGTAGTGAGT
Organism: Crambus lathoniellus; assembly: GCA_949710035.1. Lineage (NCBI taxonomy): Eukaryota > Metazoa > Arthropoda > Insecta > Lepidoptera > Crambidae > Crambus > Crambus lathoniellus. The sequence continues at coordinate 9,649,267 of OX453296.1, forward strand.
GAGGGCGTTAGCCCGAACGAATGGAGTGGGGTAGAATTCCCAATAACCACCTACTGTCGATGATTTACACATTTATCGATAACGTATCAAGGGCGTCGATAGTATTGACAGCACTATGCTGTCAAAATCAACGGGGAAAGCTGTCATTCACTAACAAACGGCCGCTATAGGGCTTGATTCCTATCTGTACTAGTCTATATAATTTGTGGTAAAAATTGAATTTGTTTTGCATACATACCTACAAATTTCTTGATAAATTGATAATTTTATTTGCTTGCGAAGTGGTCTCAAACTCAATAATGTTGGAAGTTATAAATGGAACTCTGATGATTTATTTTATTGTGCTGTGTACCCTAAATGTCCTAATCTCTCATTTAGTAAAACCAGTAAGTTTATTCTTGAAATACCAATTTTATTTCTTTGAAATGTGTAGGGTCAATGCGGCAACAGTGGATAATTTTTTTCAGTGATCTATACTCGATTCCTGATAGTGTTTTGAAAATATAAAATGGAGTAGTACTAGTACAATAGTATAAGTAATTTAATATTATTATTTTATTTGGTTTAGTTCAAGAAAGCAATAAATCTGTAGATATAAAGGAGCCCACAAACGGTCAGGTCGCCTGTCGGCCTAGAACGGATCGGCCGTCTGTGGGCTCCTAGTATGAGTTTGGCAAACTGTATTGTATTCATAATCGAAAACTATTGCGCTATCTCTTTAATGTCCTTTGACTGCTTTACCGATATGAGCAGTTCATCCGAGTTTTCGTTAACGTTGACAATATAGATCAACTGATATTAGGGGTTCTGACAGGCCGTTGCAGACAGGCAAACTGGCCATCTGTGGGGCGCTTTAGGCTTAAGAAAAAAAGTTTTGAGCCACTGTGAACTGAGGTACAAGCACAGTACAAATATAATATTAGGGATAGGTACACAGGGAATCATCAATAATTTTACTTTAATAAAATAAACTTATTTGATTTTTAACAGGGTTTAATATTTATAACTTGTGTGCTCTTACGTTTGCTGGTGATGGTGGTGTGACGTAACTCAACATATAGGGTAAAATAAGGTTAACCCTTAACCACCTAGCATAGGTCTGACAGACCCCGACGAATTTATAATAGTGAATATTGTTGAGCCCGAGCTTCGTATAAACTTGTTCGTCCATGTACCTTTTCCTCGCGCCCCCCAGTGCCGCACAACCGCTTCTTGCAGTCGGATGTTTGCGCGTTTGTATCTGGTAAGTAATAAACTGTCGCCGGATGAAAAAATTTCGGAAAATCTGTGAGTTTAAGTCCTGGTATTTCGTTTAACTTTTACTTTTTTGATGAAGTTTTATATTTTTTTTGTTTTTTGATTACCGCGTTATAAAGAAAGTACAAATAAGTACCTACTTATGTGGTTATTATAATGGACCTTATTTTCCAACTATGTCAGTTTATAAGTATAGTGTTGATTACTTAATTAAGTTTTTCTTTTAAATGTGGCTTTTCATGTGCTTTTCTTATTTTAACAAATAGTTTAATATGTTCCCAACAGATTTTTTTATTAAAAACTTAGACTTACCTCACACAGTTTTACAAACGAGAATCATTTAGCTCATAAGTCTCACAGACGTATGCTAGGTGGTAGTGTGACGATAATTGATGCTAGGTGGTTAAGGGTTAAAAACATTTACAAATAAAAAAATGTAAAAGATAAAGTTAATACATACCTACAACGAATACTAGTAGCAAGAAATAGCGATTGGGGCAGGGTACGCACTTTCCACACATTGGCAAACTTGGAGCGCACAGGTTATACTTAAGTTCAATGTTAACCCTTTTTCCATCTGCGTAACTATTTTTCATAACTCCTACGAAAACTGAAGTTTTTAATTTAATAACTGGTTATCAAAAATGAATGTGTTTTCCGCCTTTATAATTTTTCATAACCGACTACGAAAAGGAAAATTTTGTCCATATTTCGTAACAGGTTATTAATTAAGAATAGACATTATTTACATAACTATCAGCCAAATGTCAGTAAAAAAAAACGTATTTATTTCTCCTCACAATAATGTGTAACCCAAAAAAATATGTTTGTAAATACATTTTTGACTTATATAACTTAAAATTATTGTGGAGACTGGTGCCCGCACGAAGTTAAGTTTTACAGGTTGGCAGGCCTCCACATCCCGGATTAGAGAGAATATTTTTTTACGAATCCAAACAAGCTCATCGATAACCATCCAAGTCAAAGTCAGTGTCAGAGTCAGTGTATCTGACCTCTTTCATTCCTTCTTCTGGCACATAATATTTTTTCATATTATTGACATAACGAATGACGTTAAAATATTCAGTGTCAAATAAAAATTCAAATTCTATTTCGTAAAACCATGAAGTTTGACTTAATACTCTGAGGTAACTGGAGCTCTCACCCTGAATAAAAAAGTGTCGCCAGCAAATTTGACATTTATGTATGTAGTGGCTGTCAGCTGTCTCATATGACCATACGTATTTTTTTAAAGTGTAGGTGAGACGGAAGACAGCCACTGTGTTATTTATGGTATTCAAAAAATTGTTCGTACTGCACTCCCCAGTTACCTCAGTATTAAGTCGAGCTTCATGCGTAAAACAGTCATGTCCTTAACCAAAATTGATTTTATGGCGACGAAATTAAAATAAAATTATTCTTTTATTTCTAGAGTAGAAAGGCGACATATTGCTCGCTGTGCAGGTCTAGCGCGTTTACCATTGTCTTATATTGGTAATGGCTACTCATATGTAATTGATAGAACACCAAAGAGTGCTGCGATAGATGTTTTCAATGACTATTTTCGTAAATTTTGGTTGAAGAAGCCTTTATAAAAAAATGGTGCTGTTAAGGCGAAACGATTCGGACTAATAAAAGAATAGAAGGAAGGCATTCAAGGTTGAATAGAAAAAATAGGTCATGAAAATCCGTCTTGAACAAAAATCTTAATTTTTATTTAAAATGGAATTAAAGTCATGTTAACTAAAAAGCGGATAAGAAAAGCAAAGGTTATGAAAAAAATTGATGGAATCATTAATAGGGCAATCAACGAAATGCACTAAATCAAAATTTGCGTAGGACATTGTATAGAAATCATCGCTCCATACCTATATGATTTAATAAAGTTTAATTTGATAATTAATTTTCGTTTAACTGATTAACAGATCAACCGGCCTAGCATGAGCGGCTTTTATCGCGCGATATGATATGGTACGGCAAGTTGTCTTGCTTACCCCACTAAGGTGTAAGCAAGACGGAATGCCGTACCATATCATATCGCGTGATAAAAGCCGCTCATGCTAGGCCGGCTGGTGTTAGTTAAGTTCAATAAATATCAATGTGAGCTGAATTGAAGTTTATTATGTAACCTCTCAACGACTTATTAATAACCACGAGAAAAAAAAACTACCTTTTTCGTAGGAGATATGAAACATAGTTAATACCTCTTGTTTATTATCTAGTTATGATTATGAAACAGTGAAAAAACTTCCTTTTTCGTAGGAGTTAGTATCTAGTTATGAAACAGTGAATATTTTACAGTTATCAAAGTTGACTTAAGTTTATCATTTGATAACCAGTAATTAAACGAGAAAAAAACTTCAGTTTTCGTAGGAGGTACGAAAAATAGTTACGCAAATGGAATAAGGGAATGTTAATTAGTTGAATCTTTTAGACTTAAAAAAAACAATTATTCTTTCATTCTAAAGTCCTAAAACTATTGTTTGGGATTTCAATTGAGATTGTAGGCTGAGGAGTCCTCATCGATAATCATCTTTTGTAATTAATGGATTAAACTTGTTAGGGTAAAACCGCCTTGTATCGGTTACATCCTGGTATCGGCCCCTTCCTATGAATTTGATTACAAATTATTAAATATTCATTCCACTTGCACAAATTCTGCTCTAAAAGTATTGTTGTCTTTAAATGAATGAAATGAGGCGGCGATCTAAGTTCATTTGACAGTTCAGTAGCAAGCATCGGATCTTGTGACCTGTATAAGTAGATGGATTACACGCATAATGACATCGATGTCTCTGACGCAAAATGACATATTGTGACTACGCAGAATGACATACGCATAATGACATATCATGGACTTGACATATTGTGACCACGCAGAATGACATACGCATAATGACATATCTATGACTCTGACGCAAAATGACATATTGTGACTACGCATAATGACATCTTGGACTCTGACACAAAATAACATATTGGTGACCACATTACAGTGGCACAATCTTTTCTGTTGCGGTGACAGCGGCGCTATGTACGTTTTTCTTTTTTTTGTAGCAATTTACCCGGCCCTGACTTCTAAGACCTTCAGCCGCAAGCAGCGCTATGGTTGGACATCAACTTGACAGCAGAATGACATTAAAAAAAAACATGATGTTTCACATTTTGGCCACTGGAACAGAAAAGTTTGTGGCACTTGTATCTCTTACAATGCCACAATCTTTTCTGTTCCGGTGACAGCGGCGCTATACGTTTTTCTTTTTTTTGTAGCAATTTAACCGGCCCTGACTTCTAAGTTCTTCAGCCGCCAGCAGTGCTATGGTTGGACATCAACTTGACAGAAAGTGACATTAAAAAAAACCACGTTAGTTTCACATTTTGGCCACCGGAACAGAAAAGATTGTGGCACTGTATACAGGGTTATTTTTAAATACCAACAACCTCGCAGGAGTAAATTACTAACATCTAAACAAAAACATTTGTTCCACAACTTTTGTAAAAAACTGACAAAAATAAAATCGACTTTTCATACAAAACTTTATCAGCTATTCGGTTATATATATGGAAAGTCGATTTTTCTTGTCTGTTTTCGGAAAAGTCGTAGAAAAATGTTGTTGTTTATGATGTTAGTATTCTACTCTGGTGTTTACAAAAACCCTGTATAAAAATTAAGGGGTGACTGACATATCAATGCCCAGTCCAAACCACTGGACCTAGAGACTTGAAATTATGTATGTATGTCGTGGTCAGACACAGCCTTCTCTATTGTCTTCTACGGTCAGATCATTGAATTGATTATTTCATGAAGGTTGGTCATTTCATGAAATAGTCGTATTTCATGAAATTTTGATTGGAATATACGGGAACCAGAACGGGAATGGATACGGGAATGTGGCGAGAACGGGGATAAACACGAACGGAATTTTATTATGAGTGGGAAGTTTGAATGTTTAGATGTTTATTACTCAATCGCACAAAAACGACGGATTTGGAATTGCAAATAGATAGTTTATAGCCTAGTTTAAATAAAATATACTTTTATACCGGTCAAAACCCACTAAGGATTTTCCGAATGTCCACGCGGACGAAGTCGCGGGCGAAAGCTTCTAAGGGAAACAACAGTTTCAATAAGGACCCAATGTAAATAGTAGATTGTATTACAAGGGAGCAAAATAATATATTTACGGCGAGGGCGCTATTTTGAATCCAGAGCGCAGTGAAGGATTCTAGAGTAGAATCTCGAGCGCAGCGAGGGATTCTAAAGTAGAATCCTGAACGCAGCGAGGGATTCAATATACGCCACCCGAGGTGAAAATAATTTTGCGGCCGAGTAATACACTCTGCTTTTCATCCCCCTCTATAAGAAAAGCAGTAGAGACAACTCAAACTACCTACCTTTCTTTGTCGTTCGGATACATCATAGCACTAGTCGGGCAAGAAAATAAATTTGAGTTTTGAAATAAAAAAAAAATAAAAAAAAAATGTCCATCAGATTTCTTACAAGTATCTCCGGGGATGCCGTAGGGGGGTTGAAAATTTTGTTAGATTTTAGCTACGACTCACCGTTTACGAGATATTCTCAATTTTATAAAATTCCGTTTTTGAAAATTTCTCGGTCCCGAAAAAAGTCCCGGCCCCATACAAAATCAGTTGAATTTTTTTTAAAGTACTGCACACCCTTTGCTACACTCCAACCAATGCTTCTTTAATTATGTTCTAAATTCAAATCTCATTGTTTTGGACCCTGTTATGAAGCTGTTCAAAATTCAAATCTCATTTTCATCCCATCGATTCGAAAAGCGATGATTGTTTATCTAATAACAGGGTCCAAAACGATTCATTTTTTACCTGTTATGACAAGAGGGTATAAATGAGATTTGAATTTTGAACAGCTTCATAACAGGGTCCAAAACGATGAGATTTGAAATTAGAACATAATTAAAGAAGCATTGGTTGGAGTGTAGCAAAGGGTTTTTTTTTGTTATTGCAAAACTTAAATTTTTTTTCTTGCCCGACTAGCGCTAAGATGTATCCGAACGACAAAGAAAGGTAGGTAGTTTGAGTTGTCTTTACTGCTTTTCTTATAGAGGGGGGATGAAAAGCAGAGTGTATTACTCGGCCGCAAAATTATTTTCACCTCGGGCGGCGTATATTGAATACCTCGCTGCGTTCAGGATTCTCCTTTAGAATCCCTCGCTGCGCTCGAGATTCTACTCTAGAATCCTTCACTGCGCTCTGGATTCAAAATAGCGCACTCGCCGTAAATATATTATTTTGCTCCCTTGTAATACAATCTACTATTATTCCCTCTTGTCATAACAGGTAAAAAATGAATCGTTTTGGACCCTGTTATTAGATAAAAAATCATCGCTTTTCGAATCGATGGGATGAAAATACTTTTTCACCTCTCCAGCTCGAAAAGGGCGCTTTTGGCGCCTAAAAACTCGCAGCAAAATCGATTTTTGCTGCGAGCGTGAGGCAAAGTGCTTTTTTAATTTCTTACACCAACTTTTGAAATAATTAAGAAAAAAGAAATAGAGTGACAAGGATGAGACTTTTAAAATTAATATGAGCAAAAAGGATAGATAGATAGCTTTATGTCGATGGACATGAAATATAAAGCTTAAAAAATTAATACCTACACGGATACCAAAGGTTCGAAATAAAGAGTATGGACGAAATGAGGTCCCATCAGTCCATGCATGATATAAATATAAAATAAGAAAATTTAATAAATTCTAATAAAAAATTATATAAATACGATTGTACTACTATTGCTTTTTATTAAACACGCAATATTTAAAATAAATAATATGAAGTGAACATTAATCACTTACTAATATCATGTTTGGTTTTCATAAAAATTACATACGTCATTGCATGCAGTGCAGTTTTTGAACGCAATGCAAACAGTTACCTTCAACTTGCATAATTGCACCAATTTTACTCCTAATTATTAATTTTGTAATTTTGATGTTTTCTTTATTGTTAAATGTTGCCTTCAATGTTGTTTTTCTGACCTGTAACACTTTTCTCGCTGGTAGAGGTGAAAAGTTGTATGTTTAACACGAGAGCAAAATTTTCTGATGTCTCGTGCCTTTAAATCACTCACTGTGCTCAGTAGTCTATATATGAATCACTCGCTACGCTCGTGATTCAATTTTAGACTACTTCGCTAGTTCGTGATTTAAATTCAGCACTCGCAGCGAAAAATGATTTTGCTCTCTTGTATAACAAATAACTATTTAGTTAGAGATTGCATGGCTGGCTACTTCAATTTATTTATTTATTTATTTTTTTATTTTCTATTGTTTTGCCATAGTCGGGTAAAAAGGGATCTCATGTCACACACCACAACCGTTATGACATTGATACGTAGACGTATTTATTACAAACTAGCCTTCCGCCCGCGGCTTCGCCCGCGTGTACTACACGACGTTATCCCGCGGGAAGGTGATATTTTTCAGGAATAAAAAGTAGCCTATGTCCTTTCTCAGGCTCTAGACTATCTCTGTACCAAAATTCATTCAAATCGGTTCAGTAGTTTAGGTGTGATTGTGTAACACACAGACAGACAGAGACGCATTTATAATATAAGTAAAGACTAGCTTTCCGCCCGCAGCTTCGCCCGCGTGGACTACACGACGTTATCCCGCGGGAATGTGATACTTTTCCGGGATAAAAAGTAGCCTATGTTCCTCTCCAAGCTCCAAAGTATCTGTGTCCCAAATTTCAGCCAAATCCGTTCAGCCGTTTTGGCGTGATTGAGTAACAAACATCCAAACATCTAAACATCCAAACATCTAAACATCCAAACATCTAAACTTTCACAGTAGTAGGAAGTAGGATATACGCGCAACACAATTTTACGTCTTTAATTCATGTCATTTCGCGTATGTGTCAATTCGCGTATGTGTCATTTCGCGTATTTGTCATTTCGCGTATGCGTCATTTCGCGTATGTCATTTTGCGTATGTGTCATTTCGCGTATGTGTCATTTCGCGTATGTGCCATTTCGCGTAATCAAAATGTGTCATAATGCGTAAAATTGAAGTAGATGTGTCGAAATTCACGCCATTTTCTAGTCAAAATTGATGAGTTCGAGGTTACGGGGGAAAGGGTTTTCAACTTATCTAAGATGTTTATCGTCAATACTCGCTTGTATGGTTAAAGAGATTATAATGCAGCATTATAGCTTAATATTTTTAAGAGCATGGAATACATTTGTATGGGGCTTGGTATACCTTACGTCACCCAAAATTTTTGTTTTGAAAGAAAAACAAAAATTCTTGTAGGTAGGTAGGTCTCAAAAACGCCAATCATTAGTAAGATCACATAATTAAAGACACCAGTCGATTTTCATACAAACGAGGTAACTTTGAAGCCTTGGTTCTCCGCCTATGCCCAGCAGTGGGCGTCGTTCGGCTGACATGATGATGATGATGATCTGATGATGGCTATCTAGGGAGTGAATACTTTCTGAGCAACGGCCACTGCGCCACTGTTGTCGCTACCGCCACTGTTGCCGCCTTGACCCTACCTTCTGAGCAGCACTATATTAAAATAATATTGTTAGATTGCAGCTTGCTTCAATAAACCATCTTATGAAGAGAGAACCTTATGGTCTGAAGTAGTTCAATTGAAAGCGGAACAAAAGAAAATATCTATGAAGGATGAGTTTGCAGCATATTCTAAGATACAACGTAGGATCAACAAACTTGAGGGGCAGCTCAAAGAAGGTTCACAGTCTCGAATGAGTAAATGTCTTGCTGTCAAAAGTTCCATTCAAATTGTACTGCAGGTCGCATTGGCATTTGTAACTGTTATATCAGTAATTTGGTTCAGGCGCGACCCAATTGTGACTTTGAATACCAATCTTTTCCCTTTGTCAACTATGCTAAGGTATCCTAGTGATATGCCTAATGCTATCTCCACACATGTGTGGGTATTAATTTCTAATGTGTCACTTAGATCTTTATTGAAACCAATTGTGTCTTAATTTATAATATTGCATTAATGATGTTTGACAAATAAAACAACCAGATTAATAATCATCTATTTATTTAAAAAGAATATGTTTAAAAAATTACTCAGTCCAACTGTTTCCATTTATTTTACATAACATACAAGGCCAATTTTTCAATCTCCCATAGCAATTAGGACAGAAAGAAATCAATACTTACCTACTATATTATTAAGTTAAATATATTAATTATCATAATTTAATTTTTTGGCAAATATTTAAGCAACTATAAATAAATGTTTTATTTTGAACATCTGGAGATTGAATAATTAGCATTACTAGTAATATTTTTCTGAAAATCTGTAACTTTCTTCTGGCATTCAATTAGATGAATCTATTATAAACTTTTAACATAATAAACAACACTTTATTAGCTTAATCAAATAGTTACGCATTTAAACACCATTATGTAGGGGGAAGTGGGGCAGATTCATACAAGGGGCACTCATACACAAGATATATCTGATGTTAGGCGCACATTAGCTGAATGACTTATGCGTGTACGTGTAGCTTACTTATATTGTGAGTGGTTGCCGACGGACGGAGTTTGATAGCAGTCGGTGTGAAAAGCGCTTCGGTGTGAGTTGTGACACGGAACGTGATTCGGCCTCGCGTAAGTAATTTAACAGCCTCAATTTTAACATATTTTTTAAATAAATCAGCTCTTTAGATTATTAAATTCTATTTTATTTTAAAGATAATAGGGTCAAGTTTATGAATTTGGTGTGTGAATTAATCTTAATATGATTGCCTTTTTTTGGCAATATTTTGATATTTTTTTTGTGATAGGGTATTTCATGCTTAACTTATGTATTTTTCACATGTATGAGACTGCCCCATAGCCTGTATGAAAGTGCCCCACATGTGGGGTACATTCATACATGTATTTTTTTTAAACTTACATATATAGCCCTACAAGCATATTTACACAAATTTCAAGTTTTTGATATAAAGTCAGTTAATAAGACTATTGATTTTTGATGAATCAATATAGATAAGTATCCGAGAACTTAGTAATTCTATAGAACGAAATATAAAAACTGAATGAAGCTGCCCACCTTCCTCTATGCATTACCACACCTAATAAAACATTAAAAAGTAAATATTTCAAAACAAATGGATACTGATTTCCCAGTTTGTGCAAAATGTGCTTATTGTGGCACCCAGACCCACCAACATGCAGTTTTTATTGATGATTCTTCAATAGGTACCACAATTATGTGCCTCATTATTGGGATTAATAAACTAATATTTACAGGCTCTATATCACAGCTTACAACTTACAAAAAGTGGGCTAAATGATTATGACTATGATTAATATCAAATAAAGAGGTTGACAACAGCTGTCAAAAACATTCATGGATGGCAACATTGTTGTTTTTAAAAATAGTGCATTATTGTGCTTTATTTTAATCAATAGTGAATTATTTATTACTCCAATGTGTTTTCACTAGGCATATTAATTGAATTAAACAGTTTTAATGCCATTATATTGGACTAGTGAGCATTGCAGCCGAATAGTTATATGACACAATAATAGAAAATACAATGACTTTGATGTAGAGACTACCCAGAACAGTTCCACTAGCACGAAAAAAATCGGATAAAGTAATTGTTAACGTGATCGTATTATTTTGTATGAGAACCAAAGCAGCGCCAGTTTTGGCCGTATTCAATATAGTGTGGTCAATGAAGCTAGTTGACCCCACAGTAATTCCTCAGTCAGAAAAAACTTCACATCATGATAAAGTATCAATAAATTAAAAGTATGGTATAAATTTCCAAAAAATAATAATAATAGAAGATTAGGTATTTTTTAATGAAAGTTTTATTTTATTGATATCTTTTTTAGGGAAAATGCTCCGTCTAAACTTTCTTAACCGGACATATTCATGTAACGTATAAAAACAATAATATGAAATATCCAAAAAAATATCCCAGCAGAAACACCAAATTTGAATAAAACAAAATGGGGTGACTTGGACTGAAAATGTTTCTGTCGAACTTTTTAACGGAATTATACCATTTTGCCAAGCATACTCATGTTTGAAAAAAGTTTTGGATTTGCATCAAGTATCACATACTAGTATAAATAACTCATTTGGTAAAATAAATTTAGACTGAGAAATTACTCGGTTCAATATATAAACAGATTTGTATATTTATGTATAAATACCTAACTTCCGTGTGAGTTTTTTTTTTGGATAATCATTTAAAAGTTTATGGCTCATGCTATTTTATAACTCAGCAAAGTTTCATCGACTGAGGAATTAGTGTATGGGTCTCCATACAAAGAATCTGTTCATTGCCTACACTAGTAGATATTTTGAAAGCAGTTCTTTGACAGCGGCTGACCAGTGCCGTAAATAGGGCTTTGCCACCGGTGCCCGTGCCCAGGCACAGGGCGTAGACTCTGGGGGGCGCAAGAATTTAATGGCCAGACCGCAGGCAGGACTATTATTTTTTCGGTTTGCTCCTGATAAGTTCCCGCTGCGCCCTTAGTGCTCGATTCCAACACATACGTACCTACATGCCAGTATCATCAAAAACGTCTATTAAATTCTGATGGCTCGTCTGTTTGATTGCCCACATCAGTTCCTTAAAAAAAATTATTTGTCTTCCAAAATATTAGATAATTGGTCCACCAACACCAAGTTCATTGTGCTTTATTATATCACCCTGAATGAAATAAAGTAGGCCTATACATAGCATTGCTATAGGGTACCTATAATATAAAAAAAACAAGGGCGCAGTTATAGAAGCTCCCACAGGGCGCAGAAAAGGCTATTTACGGCACTGCTTCTGACGGATGGTTTAGTTAGTTTACTACTAGAACTACCATCAACAATTTTCGTGCTAGGCTACTGTAATTTTGGCCACTTATAGAAAACTAGTCCCAATATTTATATGCGATGCGAGCATATAACATACTTATCAAAAATGAATTGATATTAAATCAAGACAACCAACAAACTAGAATAAATGAGACTAGAATGACGACTAACAAACCAGTTAACAATGTTAAGATCAATAGCAATAAAACTGTAAACACACAATGACTATTATTTCTTTTGTTTTGATTTGGTAATATTACATACGCCTTTGAATAAGATTAACCAAATTTACTTGTAACAACGATAAAGATAAATGTGCATAAAGTAAACTTCTTACTATAGTACATATATTCATACATGTTCAAATAAATACAATAGTAGAAGTTTTTTAATTAAAATTTTGCTGTTTTATTCAACAAAACTATAAGCAAGCATAATCTACACTATACTATGTACAACACTAATCAACAACATCTAAGTAAATCAGTCCCTTTATGTGGCACGTGATATAATTTTCACTATAGCATACTAACGGCCAGAATTAATAAACAATCCACGACAGTCAGTTGCAGGAAGCTCCATTAGCGTTAATGCTTCATTAAGTCTATTGCTGTCACTTTTCGTTGTCAAGAAATAAAAAGTGACAGCAATAGATTTAATGAAGCATTAACTTTAATGGAGCTTTCTGCAAATGGGTGAGATAGGGATAGGCATGATCCAGATTAGTTGCTATGCAACGTTTGATATTAACATAGAATTAACGACAGTTGCCTGGGTGTTGCCTAGCAACGAATCTAGATAATGCCTATCCCTAACTGTGGATAGATTATTAATTCCGGCCGTTAGTCTAACAGGCGCGGGCGGGCACAAGGGGGGGGGGGACTATTGCCTCCCCTCCTGACACACATTTTTACCTACAATTCATCATCCAACAACCAACCGCCATGACGCCCTACCACAAGCTCTAATAGCAGTTATTTTTAAGTTGAGAGAGTGAGACGCCGCTTTAGAGCGAACGCGCACTTGTAATTTTTAATCGGGCGATAGTTTGATCGTTCTCGGATTCAGTATAGAGTTATATATATGGCAGTGCGCGCACTAAAGATTAAACTATCGAAAATGATTGGCCGATAGTTGTACGATCAAACTATCGCACAACTATCGGCCGGGCGGTAATGTGCATGAAGGACTATGTGAGCGCGCGCACTGCATTCAACTAAACTATCGCCCAACTATCGGTAGACTGCGCATTAAATATCGAACTATCGAAAATGACTGGCCAATAGTTGTACAACTATCGGACAACTATCGCACAACTATCGGCCTGTGCATGAAGGACTATGTGAGCGCGCGCCCGGATTCAACTAAACTATTGACCAACTATCGGTCGTCTAAAAATCACAAGTGCGCACAGGCTCTCAAAACCAAACTATCGGCCGATAGTTTGATCACGATCGTCTTACGATTCCGACTAAACTATCGCCCGATTAAAATTCACAAGTGCGCGTTGGCTCTTACACGGCGTAGGAACTGCTTACAAAGCAGTGCTACACTGATAGAAAGCGATCTTATCGCAAACGTACTCTTTTAAAATGTTTTCAACATCAAAAGATTCAAGCTTTACGTCGTTGGTTGGGCCTAACGTATTATATTCAGTTGCTAAGTGTTTTCATAGAAGGAACTATTAAAATGAGTTGTCAAGAGGTAAACAACTGCTTCATATGTAGACATCATGATTGCTGTATTTGGTATTTGCCGCACCAGTTGCGTGCCCAGTCCCCTGGAGAAATAAAAGAAAATTGGATTGAGATATTCAATTAGAGATGGGGTTCCCTCGCTTAACCTCTGGTCTGTGTGGTGGCTAATATTAGCCATAAATAAAATGGCGCGTCTGTGGGATGGCTTAAATTAGCCATCAATCACTGTTTGTGACGGTACCTCATATTTCCCGGCAAAACTTTTTAGTAATTATGACACTGGTATTATTGCTATTTTTTTTAGTTTGTAAACAACAAATAACGCTAGATATGTGGCCTCCATAATCGCAATGTCTACAGGAAAAAAAATATGCAATTGGACCTAGAAAATGTATTTTTGAGTGTCTAATATTAGCCACCTCACAGACGCAGCTTTTCGTCTAAGTATGGATAAGCCTGGTATTTTATTTCTTTATTTTTATCGACTTACTTGAAATAAATTGACTTTTTACTATCATTGGTGCTGTACACAAGGTCTGTACTTAAAAATGACGCATTTTTTTCAATATTTGAGACAAATCAACAGAAGGCGTACCCATACTAGTCCTGTCGTTAAAAAAATGCCTGTCTGTGAGATGGCTAGAATTAGTCGTCACGGACAGCAACTTTTTAGTGGAAGGAGGGCTGGAGGGCTCACAAACCAGAGGTTAAGGGCCGCCTCCATCGCAATTATAAATTATGGCCTACCATGAGTTTTTCTTTCCGTTTACTGTACAGTAAACGGGAGACATTTTGTATGAGAATCTGTAGTTTTGCTACTGCACACTAGAGGCGCTGTGCTGTACAGATTTTCATACAAAACGTCTCCCGTTCACTGTACAGTAAACGGAGATATATTTGAAGAATCCTTATAGTGGTCATAAAATCTATGAGCAAATTCTGTTTTCTATTATTACACAAATAAACAGCCGCATTTCATATCGATGACCGCTCAATATAGCTTAAGGCGATACTCGGAAAAATTGTGCTGAAGCGAGATAGCAATGAGAAAACGACGCGCGCGGGAGCGAGACCGATTTTGCAGATTAGGCAAAAAAACACAAAATCACTTCGTATTAAAAAACTATAGCGATTTTTTTTTAAATGCTTCTACACGATCCTAAATATTATCGGTGTCCACTAACTAAACCAATTTCCAATAGTATGTAACCCCATTTAAGAAAAATCTTGAATATTCGTATTTTTAGAGGTCTTTTCGAAAATAAAAAGTGTCGAGGCAAAATCATAAAATCGTGTTTCTGAAACTACTCGAATCTAGATAAATGTTTGAAGAAATATATATCTTATTACCAGATTTGTAACAACTAACCGTCCTATAGTTTTATATCAAAAAGTCCATAATATTTCCGAGTAGCGCCTTAACTCAAAACGTTTTGATGAATTTCTATAGTTTTTTATTCTTACCTATAAACGCCGCGGTATCCTTCTTCTAACCACACAGTGTGCAGTGTTTGCCAGAATTTACGATACTTGTCACCTTCCTCTCTTAGCCGCGTCCGTGCCACTTCTGCGAAAGATACATTGATAGATGTTTAG
Source organism: Crambus lathoniellus (assembly GCA_949710035.1). Taxonomy (NCBI): domain Eukaryota; kingdom Metazoa; phylum Arthropoda; class Insecta; order Lepidoptera; family Crambidae; genus Crambus; species Crambus lathoniellus. The sequence goes on from OX453296.1 coordinate 9,664,674, forward strand.
TCAAAGAATATATATTAGTACCTTACGGTACAGAAATTTCACTTCCGAGTTTAGGTATGATAAAGGCAAGCGTCCGGTCACCGGACTAGTCTCAATAGGCTGGCACTCGCAGACGGCAGACAGTTATTGTACTACAGCTGTTATTGAACGCTATACGCAATGCAAAAGGTTGAAATTAGGTTGTTTTCCAAATAGTAGGTAAGTATCTCGGGGGTTTTGTTTGTGCCGCTTGTATGGAAGTGAGACAGGACTGGTTTATATCGACCCGTCTCACAACTAGCTCCGATGGGACTCGAACCCATGACCTTTCACTGTCCGGGCGAATCTTCTAACCACTGAGCTACGGAGTCGCTAGGAGAAGAAGCTCTTAGCCAGCGTTTACCATCGTTAAAAATTAACTAAGGCTGATCTTACGCCTGTAAGTTGCTTCCGTAAATTTTATGTAAGTTACGGCTGTATAATTACACATACAAATAAACTTACAAAGTGTGTTTACATTTGCAAATTTTATCGTAAGTCGCGCAGTCGCGCACAGCAACTTACGCGAGTAAAACTTACAAGTGTAAGGTCGGCGTTACTTGAGCTCATTTATACTTCGGAAGGCACGTGAAGCTGTTTGCCCCAGCAGCTGAAATGGCTGATGATGGTGAGACTCAAGTTACCACTTCATGGCAGAGTGCCCGATGTACGCATCACTGCGCTGGGAGCTCTTTGGAACGCACAAGCTTAAGGAAGAGGATCTAAAGCAGTTAACGATAAGTCAACTCAGCAGGTATTGTAAGCGCACAGGTAGGTTCGAGGGTCCGACGCCGCTGGGGTAAATTATAACCCGCCTCCCCACCCCCCTGTTTTTCAGCTTCTAGGGGACTTGGGGAACTGGGTGAAATGGTCCCGACCTAGGTGACTGATCACCCGTCCGGCTTCGCTGGCGTCCTCCCTATAAATAAATAAATAATGGTGAGACTCACCATGTGGGTAAGCGATGCAGGAGGCGACGGTCTTGGAGAAGGCGCCGGCGCCCATGAACTCCAGGAAGTCCCGCGGCGAGCGCTGGTCGCTCGGGACCCCGTCCACGCTCCGCGCAGCCACCAACCGCGCCTTTACACCTTCGTATAACACAAAGTGTACTACAGTTTCACTGATGCCCATGTATGAAGCCGTGATTCCTTTATAGAAGCCTCTGATACCCTGAAAAAAAAAAACAAGATTAGCAACCTCCTTTTTATAAAAAAAAAACAAGTTCTATCACCAAAAACCTGAGTAAGTGAGGACATATAAAAATATAAACAAGTTTTTGTAAAAAACTTCAATTTTATGACAAGCTTTTTTGTTGACTGTATAGGTAATAAAAATCTGTCATTTCACAAAAATACCGATAAAAATTAAGGTGGCTGAAATAGACATGGTGAAGCAAATAAGCATAGGATCATAATTATACAGGGTATGAAAAGAAGCTTAACGAAGCCGTAATATACCTACACCTAGTGTACATCAAACTAAGAAACATTCAGTAAAAATAATTGCTGGGAAACTACTATAATTTTTAGGTTTTAAAAAAACGGGTGTTTTCTAAGACAAGCAATGAAACGCGTGCAAAAAAGGTTTTTTTTTCATTTATTTTTATTAAAATACAAACAAAAGTGCATTTCTGAAATCACTCGTCAAACTTTGATGTTTGATGGCGAGTGTGCATGTGTGTGTGATTGCCCCGCGAGTCGTGCTGGTGCACCTTCGCGTAAACTACTATTACGCATTTGTGTGCGTGTGCGGCAGTGGCTGCGCTTGATATTCAGTGCGTCTTTAAATTTCATAAGCCTTTTTGACTAAGAAATTTTATTAATTTTGATAATCACGTTTTACATTTATTTTTGTCAAAACCAAAGTTACAATGTTTTGACTTTGACACTTGATATCTCCGTAATCAGAAGAGTCCCAGGACCAGTACAGAAAAAACTTCGTAATAATGGACAGAATACGTGGCTCTCGGCTTCGTTAAGCTTCTTTTTATACCCTTTTTACTATAATTAACCAGACAATTACCGTTTTAGCGTATATCCTTTTGATACATTGCAGTGCTGTTACATTTTGTCCGTCTAACTGCAGTCGAGTTTTCACAAACCATATTGGGTTAGTCATTGTGCAGGATACAAAACCTGGAAATATGAAATGCATATTAATATCGATTAGTTATTCTGATTCATAAACGCGTTAAAACATCTTATAATGTAGATCTATTAGGTATTTACCTCCAAACATCTATCTTACTAATGGAAGCATCAGTGGCTATCTCATAATATCCAACAACGTTAATTTAAGTCCGGTCTATCTCAGGAGTATTTTAAACTAACAAAGTAATGATTGTGCTGTGCTCATCATACCTATAATAGAGATGCTTACAGAACAAAACGAGCGTTACAATTAAACAACCTACTATTCAGATGCTCCGAGATATCTTGCATCCCACCAACCAAAGAAAACTGAACCGTGCTATTGTTACAAGCGATATAACCATAAATTAACTTAAACGGTTGTTTGTAGTATTGAAATAGGTTACCTGCAGCACTAGCTGCTGAGAGATGTACAATGGGTGTGTCAGGAGGTATATGTTGATTCAATATCGCCTTGGCTTGCGAATATGTGCAGAAGTATAAGGCTCTCGAGGGCGCCACGCCCACGATGTTCGGCCCCAGGCCTTTGAACAAAGCTTTCGGTCCTTCATTTTGGACTATATGTCTGGAAAGTTGAGATCAAGGTTAATCAGCCACCTTTGCCCCCTTATAGATACTGAACGTAGCCGATAATAACATTGACGTAAATGGCAATCGACTCGTCTGAAGATAGTATTTTGTTAATGTCAACATGCATCTAAGAATAAGTTTCAGAAATATTTGTGAGGTACAGTTTTTAATTAGAGCGTAAATTGAAAACACGTGAGCTATTTTAAAGAATATTTTCGAAGTCTTAAAGGCCAAGTGATAAGCGATCAGCCAATATTAGCCACATTGCTAATCAGACAATATTTGGCGAACCAATGGCTCCAGTGCAAATCCGTCTCACGCGTGCTTCTCGTGACGATCGGTGGGGGCATATAATTTCTTATCTATTAACATATCCTCGATAACATTGTCGGTTTCAAGCGGTTTTCCTAATTTTCTGGTGGCACACCGTTCTTGTGTGAACAATCTTTCAGATATTTTCCTTCAAGTTGGTTATAATTACAACTACAAACAAGGGCTAACATAAAATAGATGGCAACGGAACAGCACACGGTCACGTTTTATCTTCACATAATCGTTCCAAGCACGCAATGGCCGCAAGCCAATATGTCAGTCACTCAATTCTATCACAGAGAGAAACTACAAGAAAGTTCAGCTACATTTAGTAGATACTTATATATTTTACAGAATTGTTTTTCTATTGAGGAAACTAGGACAAACACAGAAAAATACACATACAGCTTGAGGACTCACCTGATGCATTGGATGAGGCTCATCCTGGAGGTAGTCCTAGCGTAGCCAGCCCTCGCACACTGCTGTACCTGACAATTGTAGGACATCAGCATGCGGTCGGCTTGCTTGCTGTATGCGAACATCGCGCCCATCGTACGTCTGTAGCCCCATTTGGCCTCCTGTATTACATGGCCAATGTTACGATACAACCATCGCTTGTGTTAAGCTAGCATGCTCCCATTTAATGTTGGTAGATTAGCACAATCTACTTACTGAACATAAAAAATATTTGACTGGTTAAAAGATCTTTTAAACTGCAATTCTACAGGTTAGTTACTCAGATACTAACTACGTACCAAACATGGACCGTTATGGCGATATTACACGGTTCTACCAGCGTGAAATACTGCTGTTTACACGTATCTTAGAAGTGAACCATCTAAATTATAAAGTGAATCATTAAATTCTCATTGCCCATGAAAATACCACTACCTATCAGGTAGGTAGTAGTGTAGTACTAGTGTTGTAAAAGAACTGAGTCTTTTAGTCTTCATTTTGCGGCTATGAGTTCTTTTTGCAGAACTCACGACTAATTAGTCTTCCGAGTCCTGAGTCTTGAGTTCCTTTGAGTCTTTTCAGTTCTTTCAGTCCTAAAATTTCTTGAGTCGTTAGATTTATTCTAAGTCCTTTCGTTTTTTTTTTCAGTTCTTTGAGCTCTTTGAGTCCTTTAAGTTCTTTCAAATCTTATGAGTCGATATTTATACAGCAGGACTGCAGTCCAATCAAAAAGACTCGTGCCATGAAGCCTTTGTGTTCTTTGAGTTGTGAACTATAGAGGACTGCAGCCCAATCAAAAAGACATCTTGATAATTAAAACAGTAATTTATGACCATGAATTGAAAGTTCATGTTTATGAAAACGTAGGTACTTGACAATGGCGTGACCAAAAGCAAAATTGAGCATGAAGCACAGGATTTTGTGCTCCATTTACAAGGCGCTAATGTGAATTCCATTCTAGGTAGACGTTCATTGATCTTATACATTGTACGAGTACGTTTGAGAATCCAGTTCAGAGCTCTTTGAAAGAAATGACTCAGTCGCGAGTTCTTTTCGTAAGACTGAGCTCTTTTTTAAAAGGACTCAGTCGCTAATTATTTTTAGGAAAGCTAAGTTTTTATTTAAAGGACTTTGTCTTGAGTTATTTTTGTAAAGAGTGAGCTCTTTTAAAAGACTCAGTCTCGAGTTCGCTTTGGCAAGACTGGAGTCTATTTTAAAAAGACTTAAAACTCAGAGAGGCTTGAGCTTTTACTTACTCTTTTTCGACTGGAGTCTTCAAAAAAGACTCGAGTATCAATATTAGGACTAAAAGACTCAATTCTTTTACAACACTATGTAGTACGCGTCTAGTGAATCATTCAATTCTTATGTTTACACGTTCAACTTTCGATCAACGGCATTGAGCGTTGAACGGCTAATGCTAATATTACACGGTTCAACTAAATTGATTCACTTTGGTTGAAAGGCACAGAGATACAGGCGCACATTGACATTGACTTGATTGATTCACTTTTACGTTTAGGTACCTTGTTCAATTTGGTTGCTTCATCCAAATTGAAAGGCAAGTGACCCGTGTATTTCTGCCTATTGGCGGTATTACGCGGTTCACTTTTAAAGATGCGTGGAAACAGCAGTATCTTTCACTTCTACGCCTTTCATCCAAAGTGAATCAATTTGGTTGTACCGTGTAATATCGGCATAAAGTAAAAATATTGAGCAAGCTCAATTCTTTCAACGCGATTGGTTGTGATTGAACATTGACATTGAATGATTGGTTGCTTCATCCAAATTGAAAGAAGTGAACCGTGTAATATCGTCATAATGAGATCAGAATCTATTGATAGCGCTTGATAAGTTTCTGGTAGAACTACGGTAAAATGGGTACAGTTAAATCAATATTCATGATCGTGAATACACTGTTCTGTTGAGCCGAATCAATGATAAATGTACCGACCGAGTGCTCGTTAAAGGAGACTGGTCACGCACGGCCCATACAAAATTTACCCAGGCCAAACACCCTATTATTGGAATATTCCTATGATAGCCAATACACAATGTATTAAACTAATATGATTAGCAATATTATCGTTTATCACCAAACACCTATTTATTGTTCAAAAAGAATACTGAAATGAACTTATCAATAATTATAATTTTTTTAATCATATCATAGTAGCCAAGGATATTGAACAAAAAAAATATATTTAATTTAAACTCGAAATAATCAATTACTTACATGAGATACCTACTTTTCTTTTGCGCCGGGTCTGGGTGTCATTTGACCAGTCTCCTTTACATAACATAAATCATGTAAGTAAGTACCTATTGACAATTTATTTTACAAAGGTGCTAAATCAAGGGTACGAAACAAAAGCGAAGCGACATTATTTTAACAAGATCGCTTTACACAAGTGATGGAATTCTTTCAATAGTGTTAAGGGCTAAATGTTTCCATACGGCTTTTAAAGTCATTAAGTAGGTACGGTCGCCAGCATGCCGGGTTACTACAAATTGTCAAAATTTATTAATTGAAACTCAACTTTATCTATCGGACATAAGGTTAAATATAATTTAAACAAATTTGACAGTTTGTAGTAACCTGACGTGCTGGCGACTGTACCTGACTTTATTTGTTACTAGCTGAACCCCAACCCCCTACTCCACCCTACCCTACCCGTACTCTACCCCTAACCTACCCTACCTTTACCCTATCCTACTTCTACTCTACCCCTACTTACCCCTCCTTCCCCTATTTTCCCTCGGTTAAAACTTTCCTTGGACTTCCACGAACATTTCAAGACCAAAATTAGCCAAATCGGTCCAGCCGTTCACGCGTGATGGCATGACCAAGGGAAATAGGGATTCATTTTTATATATATAGATAGACTAGCTGTGCCCGCGACTTCGTTCGCGTGGAATAGTGACTTTCAGCAGCATTTTTCATTTTTTTAGCTAATAAGCTTTTTCGTTTTTTTGTGAATTTATTTTATATATATTAGTTTAGCGCTACGATACATATTTACACATTAAAAAAATATTTTACATAGCCTTCCGCCCGCGGTTTCGCCCGCCTGTACTACACGACGTTATCTCGAGTGAAAGTTATATTTTCCCGGGGAACAATTAATCTTTGTCACTCTCTAGCTCCTAAAATATCCACATACTAAAAAAACACGCCGATCCGTTGCTCCGTTTTGACGTGAAAGACGGATATACAAACAATACAAACAGTATGCCAAAAGAAAGAACTTATCACGCTGAACAACTTCTCTTAAGATGCTATCTCATATAGTTTAACCTGGCTGCTAGGGTTCCACATCAGCTGGCCTAGCATGAACGGCTTTTATCATGCGATATGATATAGCACGTCATGCTATCTTGCTTACCTACCCCACTAAGGTGGAAGCAAAACAGCAAGACGTGCTATATCATATCGCGTGATATGATGGTAATGCTAGCCAGGCAGGTGTACCAAGACCTTCAAACTTTGTACGTCAATAGAAAATGCTCATCACAGTTAACAATTTTCCATAAGACGGTATTTTTATATCTCTCATAGTTTGGCTGGACTGCTATGGTTCCACATCGGCCAATTCGATCTTCTAAATAAATTATAGCCTACCCATAAGTTGGCGACAACTAATAGCTATATAACAAAAAAAGTTTCATTAAAATCCGTTCAGTAGTTTTTGCCTGAAACGTGGACAACAGACAGACAGACAAAAAATTCAAAAACTATATTTTTGGTATCTGTTCCGTTTAAGAAGACCCTTGGTGGTATTTTTTCAATTTCTTTTCAATGTATACAGCCCCTGTACCGGCAAAAAAATATGGATATGCACATGGGCTTCATTTGACATTTGATACCCATATTTTGTGCTTTTAAGGGCATAATATGGGCTTCAAATGTCAAATGAAGCCCATGTCCATACCCATAACTTTTAGCCGGTAGCCCCCTGAATAGAATCGCATACAGTTTTATAATAAGTATGAATTATTTTATTTATTTACTTAATATACACGGTAATTTTTTATCACCCCGGATAAAATTAAAAAGATTATTCTGCTCATGAAAACAAACAATTTTTATTATGGGACCAACACTAAAATCGCAAAAAAACAGCTAAGTATTCCATACAACAGTGCAAAAATATTTAATCAAAATGTATGGAACAGCTGATATTTTTTCGCGATTTCAGTGTTGGTCCGATAATAAAAGTTGTTTGTTTTCATGAGTAAAATAATCCCTAAAATATCCGGGGTGATAAAAAAATACCGTGTATATTACATAAACAGTACCTACGTATTAACACATTAAAAATTTATATCACATAGCCGTCCGCCCGCGGTTTTGCCGCGTATACTACACGACGTTTTTCCAAGGGAATGTGATATTTTTCCGGGATAAAATTTGCCAATGGGACTCTCTAGCTCCTAAACTATCCACATACTAAAAAAACAGGTCGATCCGTTGCTCCGTTTTGACGTGAAAGACGGACATACAAACAAACACACTTTCACATCACTACATCACTACATAGTATAAAACAAAGTCGCTTTCTCTGTCCCTATGTCCCTTTGTATGCTTAAATCTTTGAAACTACGCAACGGATTTTGATGCGTTTTTTTTAATAGATAGAGTGATTCAAGAGGAAGGTTTATATGTACTTTTTATCCCGATATTCCCACGGGAACGGGAACCACACGGGTGAAACCGCGGGCGGCCGCTAGTTTATAATATTAGTATATTGTATGTCAAAAGAAAATACTTATCACGCTGAACAACTTCTCTTAAGATGCTGTATTTGTATCTCTTATAGTTAAGCTGGGCTGCAAGGGTTCCAAATCAGGAGTACCAGACCTTCGATATTTTTCCGTCAATAGAAAATGTCCATGACGTTAAACAACTTTTCTTAAGACGCTATGTTTGTATCTCATATAGTTTAATCTGGCTGCTAGGGTTCCACATCAGGTGTACCAGACCGTCAAACTTTGTACGTCAATAGAAAGTGCTCATCACGTTTAACAATTTTCCTTAAAACGGTATTTTTATATCTCTCATAGTTTGGCTGGACTGCTATGGTTCCACATCAGAAATAGCGATCTTCAAAATAAATTATAGCTATATGTTGGCAAGGACCAATAGCTGTATAACAAAAAAACTTTCATCAAAATCCGTTCCGTTAACTTTTTTGCCGACGTCATCAAACGAAAAAATTCATCCCCTGTTTTCACCCTCTTTAGGGTAGTTTTTTTTACAAACTTTGAATGTCGTATTTATTTATCTAATCAAAAGCCTATAAAATAATGTTGAAGCTTCTAGCTTTAAAAATGACGTAATTTCCATACAAACTTTCATCCCCTATTTCAACCCCTTACAGCCCTTTGTTCACATAAAAAGTAGCCTATGTCCTTTCTCAGGCTCTAGACTATCTCTGTACCAATTTTTATTCAAATCGGTTCCGTAGTTTAGGCGTGATTGTGTAACACACAGACAGACAGATTATGTGCGTCAAGTTAGCAGCCTCACAACAGAATTAGATGGTTTTGATTATGTCAAAAAATACTGTATAAATAGTGTTAAATAGTGATGTATATTAAATAAATAGTGTAACTTTGATTCAAAAGATATTTGAGTATCTTAGTGAGGCTGCTAACTTAACGTCAAGTTAGCAGTCACCTCAAGAAATACAGTTCGTATCAATGTGATTTATATGTCAAAAAATACTGTATAAATAGTGTATCGTAAACGCAAAATTTCAAAAGTAGTGCTTTAATACAAGCCGAGATATTAGGGTCTCTAAGTGGGCTGCTAACTTGACGTTTCTTGCGATGGAGATTCCAGGGAAACAGGTACAAGTTTTAAATAAATAAATACTTGAAAAAATACTGTGTGCAATAGTGAATCTTAGGATATAAATAAAAAAAGAATTCTTCTTTGCTATTTTCAAAAAATCTAATGTAAACTTCTACATAATAATCTGAATATATGCTGACGATCAATGTTGAACTTTGCTCCTTAGTAATAAGGTTCAAACTTTATTTCAATCGTGAAGTGCGTACTATCGAGCAAAAAAGTGAAATATATATTTTTGATTGTGTCAATACATACGTATAATCGGTTTAATGCTATTGATTAGGTATTTAAACAAATATATTTCTACCCACTTTTAACCGACTTCAAAAAAAGAGGAGGTTCTCAAGTCGACAGTATTTTTTTATGTATGTTTTACCATAACTTCGCCAGTTGTTAACCGATTTTAATAATTCTTTTTTTATCTGAAAGAAAATAGGTAGGTAGTTTATGTGTGGTATCATGAAAAAGTTAAAGTAGTCAGTTCAGTAGTTTTTTCACAATCCTGAAAAAACACATAGTTTTTGACTGGTAGTTCCTGCTTTACACGTCAATATCTTCGCGAACTATTGACCAATTTCAATGATTATTTTTTTATTCGAAAGAGTAAACTCCTGAGGTAGTCACATTGTTACCAAGTTAGGATCTGATGGTGGAATCCAGGGGAAATCGAGGAAAACCCGTAAATTTTATGGTAATTTACGTATTTTAAAGATTCTCTAAAGTTTTTTAAGTATTTGCATCTGGTAGTCATCATCACATGCTGATGAGCTGGTGATGGAAGGTACAACTCCTCAAATGTCGTTGATATGTAAAGATTTTTAGTTGTATTCTTTCAGGTTATTTAGATTAGATCGTTCTTTCATAAATAATAAATAATAAATAATAAATAATAAATAATAAATAATAAATAATAAATAATAAATAATAAATAATAAATAATAAATAATAAATAATAAATAATAAATAATAAATAATAAATAATAAATAATAAATGAGTGTTTGTACCAAAATTTTGAAGTCTCTCCGGCATTTCGGAAGCGTCCCATCTTGCAGCTCTCAATTTATTTCTCCGTTTACGCTGTTTGCGTCGATTATGTAGCTTGTATATTTTGTTTGTTTATAATATACTAGCGGATTCTCGCGGTTTCATCCGCGTGGTACCTGAACGAATGTAGCTTTCTAATGATCAAAGAATTTTCTAAATCGGTCCAGTAGTTTCGGAGCCTATTCGATGAAAACAATTTAACAAACAAACAATCAAATCTTACCTCTTTATAATATTAGTACTTACTTATAGATAATTATATAATTTGTACCGCTTTAATTGTTTTCTGTTTCCCAACGGTTGACTGGCAAAAAATACTTTTAGTATTAAGTCCGCCTTGTATATTACATTACCTATGTATTATGTACAAAAGTTTATTAAATAAAATAAAAAAGAAATAATAACAAATATGCTAGCCCCAAGCTTATTTTTCACATACAAAAGTTCCAGCTAATTGAACTTTTGTCCAACGACACTTGGATCGCTTATTTTGACGTTTAGTCGTTGAAATCCGATCGAAACAAAGGTCATCTAAATAGTAGAATACCTTCGAGTTATCGTTTTGAAACGATTGAAGGACGATTAATGTACCAGAATACACTTCGACGACACTTCGATAGAATCGCTGCCGCTCAAGTTCTATCGACAGTTGTGAATACGAATATGGTTTCAACGACTAAATCGCTACGATATCGTCACGGTTTATATTACGAGAATCGGGCTACTGGTCAAGGTCGCGGGAAGCCGCTGGATGCGGGCAGCGCAGGACCGATCGTTGTGGAGATCCTTGGGGGAGGCCTATGCCCAGCAGTGGGCGTCGTACGGCTGAAATGATGATGATACGATAGATTATGTATCATTTAAAATGACTGGAATAAAAAATTTGACAATATCAGTACGTCTAAAGAAAACTGTACACGACTGTACCTAAATTCGAATGTATGGTAGAAGTTAACATTAGATTTTTTGAAAATAGCAAAGAAGAATTCTTTTTTTATTTATATCATAAGATTCACTATTTCAAACAGTAATTTTTCAAGTATTTATTTATTTAAAACTTGTACCTGTTTCCCTGGAATCTCCATCGCAAGAAACGTCAAGTTAGCAGCCCACTTAGAGACCCTAACATCTCGGCTTGTATTAAAGCACTACTTTTGAAATTTTGCGTTTACGATACACTATTTATACAGTATTTTTTGACATATAAATCACATTGATACGAACTGTATTTCTTGAGGTGACTGCTAACTTGACGTTAAGTTAGCAGCCTCACTAAGATACTCAAATATCTTTTGAATCAAAGTTACACTATTTATTTAATATACATCACAATTTTACACTATTTATACAGTATTTTTTGACATAATCAAAACCATCTAATTCTGTTGTGAGGCTGCTAACTTGACGCACATGACAGATTCGCATTTTCGCATTTATAATATACTAGCGGCCGCCCGCGGTTTCACCCGCGTGGTTCCCGTTCCCGTGGGAATATCGGGATAAAAAGTACATATAAACCTTCCTCTTGAATCACTCTATCTATTAAAAAAAAACGCAACAAAATCCGTTGCGTAGATTCAAAGATTTAAGCATACAAAGGGACATAGGGACAGAGAAAGCGACTTTGTTTTATACTGTGTAGTGAAGTAAGGAAGTAAGGATTACTATGTTGATACTTTAACAGTTACCGAATTATGAAATTTATGACATAAGCAGAAGCACTTCATGTTAAGTTTTAAGGTTTTATCACCCAGTGTAAGTCCTCTTCACACTTCCAAGTTTAACACCCACTTGCAGGAAGCTCCATTAAAGTTAATGCTTCATTAAGTCTATTGCTGTCACTTTTCGTTGTCAAGAAATAAAAAGTGACAGCAATAGATTTAATGAAGCATTAACTTTAATGAAGCTTCCTGCAATTGGGTGATAGAGAAGTAGATAGCCATTAGTGTTAAAACTTAACATTTTTCAATAATGTACCGACATATTTACAAAAAAAAAATCATAATAAAAATAAATAAATATATCATGAGTTGAGTTGTAGACTACCTATCGCATTTAGATAAAAAAGCAAACGAGATCTTTCTCTTATCACTTGGAAAGATAAGAAGGTACAGATACATTAAATAGTTACTTACTTACAAGTACAACACACATAGCCGATAAAAACGCTCGAGTGACATTAGGCCTTGCTTAGATTACATATTAAAATTATGTAGAGTATATTGTTTGTTGATTACAAACTGGATTCCATTCCATAATATAATGGCTGTTATCAATAGCCAATTGAATGCAGGTAGTCATATTGTGCGTGTATACTGTTGTTTACTTCTAACTTTAGACGGCCTTGAAACTTCGTTAGGTTCAATACAGCAAATGACTTTGTGTAAGGTCGCTGAGAATTTGCGACTTAGATAATTTAATGAAAATACAAATATGGCAGTTATTTTAACTTTAGGTTACAGATTAATTTTGTAACAGCAACTGTACAATTAATACTATTAATTTAATAATACTATTAGCTATTAATTTAATAGAGAAATGTTTAATGTAAATAAAGATAAATAGGTACTTAAGTTTAATTGTGAACTGAACCATAGATAGAAGCGTTATGAAATCGTGATTTTAGATTTTTATGTTTTTTACGGCAATAGGTATAATATTAATCATGTTCGCGTAAGTAAACCACTATCAAAATATAGTTTATTTTAGGCCTCTCGCTGTTTAGTAACAGCTAACTAGCTTATGTTCCTGCGTTTGTGGCTATGTCATTGCAAGCAAAACAATAAAAAGATTTTATTAGAGCCAATTATAGGAATGGGATAAGTCAGCTACAATAACAAACGTGACGCAGGGTACGCTTGTACTTGAAATGATGGTTGTTTATTGCACTCTGATAAACTCATGTTTTCGGTTGTCTATTTTAGAATATTATGAAGATGTTGTTACTATTGGCTAATTTTAGAAATTAATCAGTTAAGTCTAGACATGGTGATCCATCAATCTTGATTTTTGACATGTTTTTCACGATAAAAATGTTCTAGACATTCGTCCCAAATGATGAACATTATCATCATCATCATCATCATCATCATCATCATGTCAGCCGAACGACGCCCGCTGCTTGGCATAGGCCTCCCCCAAAGATCTCCACAACGATCGGTCCTGCGCTGCCCGCATCCAGCGGCTTCCCGCGACCTTGACCAGATCGTCAGTCCACCTTGTAGACGGAACGTCGTCCGGTACACGGTCGCCATTCGAGAACCTTTCCTCCCCAACGGCCATCGGTTCTCTGCGCTATGTGTCCCGCCCATTGCCACTTCAATGATGCAATACTTCGAGCGATGTCGGTTGTTTTAGTTCTCCTGCGGATCTCATCATTTCTGATTCGATCGAGCAGGGAAATACCAAGCATCGCTCTCTCCATTACTCGCTGGGTGACTTTCGAGCTTTCTTATGAGACCCTTAGTAAAAGACCACGTCTCACTTCCATAGGTCATTACTGGCAACACACACTGGTCAAAGACTTTCGCCTTGAGACATTGAGGTATTTCGGATGTGAATATATGCCCGAGCTTCCCAAACGCTGCGACTGCGATGGATTCGACGAGAGATCTCATTTTCAAAGTTGGACTTACCTAACTGGACCGTCTGTCCTTTTTTTTGTGACTGGAAGAAATGCTTTTATGCATCTCTCGCCCCTGGGTGCAGGGGACCGTCTGTCCTAGGTAAACATAGTGGTCAACAACTTCGAGTGTAATGTTCCCAACATTAACTGGAGCAGGTGCAACATGGGTATTGGACATGATTTTCGTCTTATCCATGTTTATCTTAAGATCCACTCTTTGAGAAGCACTACTGAGATCTTCGACCATTGTGTTCAGGTCTTCCAAGGTCTCAGCCATAAGAACTACTTACATCATCGGCAAACCGTAGGTGTGTTAGGTACTCGTCATTGATGTTGATGCCGCATCCTTTCCAGTCCAGAAGCTTAAAAATATCCTTCAACCGCAGTTGTGAACAGTTTCGGAGAGATGACGTCTCCCTGTCTCACATTACACCTCGCTGTAGTTGGATAGGATTAGAGCTCTGGTTCTGTCATCGGACTGACATGGTGGCGTTTTGGTATAAGTACCTCAACACATCGATGTACCTGTAGTCTATTTGGCACCTGTGGAGAGACTGCAGCAGCACCGCCCAGGTCTCAATCGAATCAAAGGCTTTCTCATAGTCCACGAACGCCAAGCAAAGTGGCAAGTTATACTCTTCGGTCTTCTGTATAACTTGCCGGAGCGTATGAATGTGGTCAAATAATGTTGCGTGTCTTTAAAGTACAGGTGCGGAACAGAATAAAATATAAAAGGTTGACGTAAGGTAATTATGCTAAAAACTCAACATCCTTAACTATCGCTACTCAATAATTATACCTGATGACATAGCTTATAAAACTATGATTACTTCTAACTTAATGATGAGTGAGTCATTATTTTTTTACGTAGGTACTTGATTATTTTCATCACTTTATTTATCGACTATAATGTGTACAGATTCTGTAATGCAGTTTTTTTTTCACAACCAACACCAATGTTTCTTGGCGTCTAGAATCGACACCATTATTCTGTTTGGCCGGTTGCCAATAGCGGGTCAGTAGCATTATCTCTATAATTCATTTTTAATTCGTGATTATAGCTTTAAATAGGAATTGTAATAGGTCACGGACGAAAAATCAATCAACTTATCTTATTTATGAAATGTTTAGCTTTAGACAGATGATGCTTCTAGTTCACATAATTTTAGGAAGTCATATAATTGACAAATTTAGCGTTAGTGATTAAAAATTATATTCACTATCATTTTCATGCCCTTACATTTACTTGTGGTCGGCGCAGTACCAGTACCTACGTTATATATCAGTCAGCCAAGCAGTCACACCTACTTGCACAATTGCACATACCATCCTCACGCAATTTTGTTGGTCTTTCTTTCCCTACATTCAAAATCAACACCTTTTTCACCATATGATTTATTCCTCCTCATCACATACCGTCCGTACCATGTGAGTCAATTTCCTCTCATTTCCTGTCTTTAGAATTAAATCAGTTATTTATAGCCGACAATATTAAGAAAACTGTAATTTCTTTATCAAGTGTGAATTCAGCTCATTGAGCAATTTGTTCAGACCCGAATTCCAGATAGATGTGACATTAACATTATCGTATAATACAAAGATTTTGTTTTGCTTTCCCCAAAAATAATCTACGTACCTACCTATTTGTGTTACGATATCTTTAAAAAATCGTATTATCAGTAGGTACAGTGTAGAAAACATCTTCAAATTAAAGAATTTTATGTACGAGTATTGGTCACGTACACAAACATCCCCATTTATTTACGGCTGCTGTTTATAGTTTTGTGCTTCATTTTGACAGACTCAAAGACGTTACCTAGGATTTTATGAAAAGTCAGCCGGCCTAGCATGAGCGGCTTATAACGCGCGATATGATATGGTACGGCATGCCGTCATGCTTACACCTTAGTGGAGTAAGCAAGACAACTTGCCGTACCATATCATATCGCGCGTTATAAGCCGCTCATGCTAGGCCGGCTGAATTTGTTATTTATTAGCAACATAGTGAAGTTTTTTGTAACAATTATTTTATTACTAAAATACACTTTATACCAGTTTCAATAATCAATCCCCAGTACAGATAAGCCCACGTCCATGTTCGTTAGTGACTATTGTAATGCTTTCTCTTTGGAAATTATGAAAATTTCACTGACCGTGCTGGGAGGGGAATAATACAAAAAAAAAAAACAACTTCAGTTTTAAATGGACATCTTATGATATAATGTTCTTTACTATTTTTCTCTTATTTTGATATAACCATCACCACAGCTGTTAGTTAACTAAAACTAATAAACCCTTATAACTACCTAAACCTACATATAGGTGCCTGCCCGCAAAGATATCAGGAAAGTACTTATATTGGTTTCTTATTGTTCATATTTATTTTCTTTATCGTTGCCTCAACGGCTTCGTTCTGCCTTTGTCGAACACAACACTAACGGGCTGAAAGAGCCAGTAATCGACTCCTGCTTCCCACTTCTTGCTATGTGTCGGGGTTAGTTTGTAAAACAATTGAGGTCAGGACGCACCAACCTCGACAAATTTTCTTCCTTGGGGTCGTCGTTACTGGCCCAAAGTCATGGACCCAACGGTTGATTAAACTATGGCCGATTCTCTAGTCTGCCGCCAGTGAGATTCTCCGATCAACCCCTCTTCCAGCTCGGTACAGGGGATATTTCTTAGTATCTTTTTTTTTGGGATTACACCATGTCCTAAATTTTAGCGTAATAAATAACGCTTGCAAAATATTATCCTGAAATTAGTAAAACAAATACCAATCATCTCAGAGTAGTTAGATTTTCCTCCCACTGGCATCTGTCAAGAAACGTCACAGATGACTTACGCCCGCCTTCAAGTTGGTCGAAGTTTGCCCAACGAATTGGCCCACATGGACTGGAGGCTTCAGGCATCTATGATACGCATTACTTAACTACTTAAATGCCACCCCACGATCTAGATCCATACTTCCTACGAACCCTCTCTAAAGCGAGGCGCCCACCGTCTGCAATTTCTTTATATGCAAGTCGCTGGTAGAAGTTCGTGGAGACTATCCATAGTCCCCCGCGCTTGTTTCCCGGGCGACCTGTAGCCAGTGAACACTTCGCTTCAGAGGCGCCAACAATATTACGGTTCCACGAAAATTAGTACTATTTAGCTATTAAGATACCAACATTACGAGCCGAGCCCTTACTTATTATTTATTTCTTTATTTTTAATCCGAGGACACCCTTCACGCCCTCAAGGGCTTCTTAATCGATATTATGCGACTACCCAAATATATATAAGTTAATGACGCGAAATTCGAAAACCATCGACCCGAAGGGCACCGGATATCCTACATATAATGACACACGAATGGCAGACCACGATGACAGTGACACCTGTCAAAGCTTTGCAGCCACAACTTGTCAAAAGACAAAACACACGCTACACTATTCAATTGTTTTAATTAAGGTTCCGAACTAAAATGGTAAAAAGGAACCCTTATGGTGGGACTCAGTCCGTCTGTCTGTCACAACTGGATATCTCAAGAACTACTAATGCTATCAACTTGAAAATTGGAATACTTTCATATGACGATAGCTCAACTATTTTGCAAATAAGAGAGAAATAAAAATATTTTTATTTATATTTTCAACAGGGACTGAAAGGGGCTCTTAAAATTCAAAGTGGGGCTACTAGGGCATATGGTATATCATATGAAAGAGCGCTGCTTGCACATTCTCAAACATTTTTTATTTTTTAGGCCGCATAGTTTTCGACTTTTGATGAAAAATGTAAAGAAAATACCTTTCCCCCCTCCTTTTCTCCGAAGTTTGCATGGAGAAAAATCTAAAATTATTTTATGTGATAGACGTTTATGTAAGAATTACAGGAAAAATAAAACGATGTCTCTAAATAGTTTCAACTTTTTCAGAAATCGTCAACAATGTTTTTATGAATATAGCCTCGTCGATAAAACATTTATACGTAAGTATTATTTATTTATATTTTATGATAGGACCATAAACCGTACCATACCCTCAGTGCGAGACCGACTCGCTCTAGGCCGGTTTTAATTTTTTAATAACTAAGCTCTGGTACTTAAGTATAAGATTACAACTGATTTACGGTACCTACGACCAGTCGACGACTGAGAGTAGATTAATGATAAAAATAATATAGAACGTTCTAATCTGTATATATAAAAATGAATCCCTATTTCCCTTGGTCACGACATCACGCGTGAACGGCTGAACCGATTTGGCTAATTTTGGTCTTGAAATGTTCGTGGAAGTCCAAGGAAGGATATAGGGGTAGGGTAGGGGTAGGGTAGGGTAGGGGTAGGGTAGGGTAGGGGTAGGGTAGGGTTGGGTAGGGGTAGGGGTAGGGTAGGGTAGGGTAGGGGTAGGGGTAGGGGTAGGGTAGGGGTAGGGGTAGGGTAGGGTTGGGTAGGGGTAGGGTAGGGGTTGGGTAGGGGGAGGGTAGGGGTAGAGTAGGGTAGGGGTAGGGTAGGGTAGGGGTTGGGTAGGGGTAGAGTACGGGTAGGGTAGGGTGGAGTAGGGGGTAGGGCCACGGGAACGAAGTCGCGCTGGGTCAGCTAGTTATTAATAAAAACAAAGAAATTAATGTAAGTTGTCGACTCGGTGAAGTCGACCGATTCTTGAAGACTTTGAAACGTTTTAAAGAAAAACGCGAGCACTGGTGAATAATATGTAGCTCGCTCAAAATAAACAACTACACAAATTGTTCTGCTGACTTACACCATTACATCAAATAAACCTTCCAATTCCTAAATTATTGTAAAGCTTAAACTCTTGGCGGATTTAGATTTATCAGATATGTAGTTCCATGAAGATAAGAATTCGGTTAGTTATATACAGTTGGAATTGATTTCCTTTTGTTTAAAGGAATGTCTCAATAGGTAATTTATCTAAAAGCTGAACATGCGAGTGACTGACTACCTACTATTCCAGTTGATCTAGCCTGATTAAAAAGAAACATCAACCTAGATTTTAAAAAAATGCTACAAACTATTTAAAGATAACTAATAATAATATTATCAGTCTACTAACGTAAAGAATAGACTTCCAAACTATTCCATATATGCGCAATACAAAAACTTATAAACGAAGCGACTTCTTAGCAACATGTATCTTATCACCACCTTGGCGTTGTAAATGTTGTAATCAATCATATGGAGCATTTAGTTTCACGATCGGATGTTCTACCCGAAAATACTGAGCAGTAAGAGAATAAAAAAGTTTGTAAGGTTTATTATTTTCGTATAAAGTCGGTGTCTTGCTTGAAAGCCTTTTGACGAAACAAACCAGATTCTTTCGATGAAAGAGCATCTACTTTAGTGTTGCCTGTACAAGAAGCGGGGGAGAGGGGTGTAGCTGTATTTCCATAGAATTGACCATACATTATAACTCAATGGAATTGACACGACAGGCGGCGATAAATTCTACTATCCAATGTATGAAACCACATCTCTGCTGCGCTCTTCTCTATTTCAGAGAACAGGCACACTAAAACCTAAATAATCAGTTTTTATAAGTAAAAATCTGATTATTTAGGTTTTAATGCATTTCTTGAATAAGTGATGTGTGAAGTGAAATAGAGCGAAAGGTCAGCTGGTTTGATTCGAGTAGATTGGTAACTAAACTAAATACACGGCTTGCGTCTGCGCCCAGATCCTTCCTTGATGAGTATGGGAACCATAGATAGTGGGGACTCCCTATCGCTGAAAGCGGGACTGCGCTTATTCGTACGGTGAGATATTTAATTTTAGGCCTAAAAATCAGACAGCTCGAAAAAATACTGACGTTTGGGAACACTAGTGTACATTATTCATATGAATTATAAGACCTTGTAGATAAGAAATAACTCATGTTACATTTTGGATTGGGTATGTTGTGTTTACTCACACGCTTTCAAAGGAAACCTATCATTCTATCTAACGCTATGTATCTTATTTTAACCAATAAATATAATAATTGTATCTAAAGTAAAAAAGAATAAGTACCTATAAAGAAGTATTAACATAAAATATTACCTGATGTTTTGGAATTTTCGAGCAAACTTTTCTAGCACTGGCCGTGTTGTCTGAAGGAGGTGGCCTCGTGGGAGGTATTCCAACTCCTTTGGACGACTGAAGACGAGTCTTTACGACTTCTAAGGGACATGTCACAACTGCTCCTGCAGTTCCTGCTACTCTGTAACAGTGGAAAAAAAATGTTAAGTATAATACATTCATTTTAGTGAAGGTGATAAAGTGCTTCGAGGCTATTGTGACTCAGATTTCGGGATCCAGAGACTAGACGAAGTACATCGGGTTACGTGATTTGGCTGAACGGTGGACCAGTGGCATGGAGCTCAAGTATTTCTGTTTCTTGTTGTATAGGTACATTTTTATACAGAATGTCCTAGAATATGTGAATCAAATTGTCATGGGAGATTCTTTGGATAATGAATGACCTCTCAACTGCGCTAAATAAAATAAATCAGTGCAGAAAAAATATCTTTTCGGAGATCAATCATTCACAAATAATAATAGCAATAAAAAAAATAAAAATATCCCATAACAAGGGGCGTGTGATTATTTGAAAAATATTATTCTTAATTCGCATTGGACAAAATGCATATATCATAAAAACCCCTGGGAAATCCTTTATCGCACGATTTTGTTGAAAATATCCCTACTAATAATAGGTCTTTACATATGAAATTGCCGTTTTTTTCTTTTGTACATATAACTTAACAACTTTTATAATATTAGAAATATATAATTTCTTTAATATTGCGTTACATTAAGACCGTATCAAGCAACTTTTGATAATTTAATAACCACGATATTTGATTATTTACATAGAAAAAACTTATTCCGAAAGTTATGACTATTTTTGTTTCCAGAATTTCGTACTTTATTAGTTGTAACTTAGTGAAAAAAAATTTTTTTCTCTTAACGAATGTGTCATTTAGTAGTTAAAATGTCCATAAATACGTGTGTAAAATTTTGTAAATTTACATAATATTAGTCTTTAAATAATAACAAAAACGTTAGTATGGAAAAAAAATAATTACAGAAATCTCCATACAAAACGGCAATTTCATAGGTAAAGACCTATTATTTACGTAGTAACTATTTAGTAATCTGTGCTAATATCATAAATGTGTATGTTTGTCTGTATGTTCCGTTTTAAGGAACCGATTTTGAAGAAATTTGGAATGGAGATAGTACCGATTTTGATGAAATTTGGAATGGAGATAGTTTGAGATCCTAGGAAGGAAATCGGCTACTTTTTATCCCGGTAAAACATCACATTCCCAATTTCTCATGTGAATTGTGACAACGCCGTGTAGTCCACGCGGGCGAAGCCGCCGGCGGAAGGCTAGTATTCAATACTTACATGGACTTCCATGGTCAAGGCACCGACATGAAAACTTAAAATCTTAGACGATATTTCAAAATGAAAAAAAGTTGATGTGAGAACAATGACGTTTCTCCATGAATATGAAATGAATGACAGAGTGTTGCCGACAGTCTTCATAAAATGAATTATCTTGGTCTGCACCATCGTCCTCGGTATCAGATTTATACGATTCTTTGGTACCATTTTTTTCCGTAACGTTCATTCTGTTCCTCTGCTTGTTTTTTTGCGTAGGTATATTGTGGTTTCAGCATAATTACGCATGGAATGAATTCGCTGAGAAATATTGTAGGACGTATTGAGCAGTCAAAGACGAGAGACTCAGTTTTGTTATAACTAAAACTAACTGCCTACTAACGAAAATATTCTGCAGGGAATCCCTGCTGCGTATAGAGTATTCTGGAGCTCAGTGATTCTGGCTGATCATCAGTGTGGCCTACACAGATGTAAAAACTCCCAAATAGAATTAAGTAGAAATAATAATATTTTTAAACGTGCCTAAGAAGTGGTTGAGTAAAAGTATTTTTGGTAATTGAAAATTAGTTTTACTAAACCATTAGAAAAGTCCACTAGACACTAAAAGCAATATTTCACCACTAAAGCGGTGGTCGAAACCACCAGTTTTAGTGGAAAATCCACTAAGTTGGCAACACTTTGTTGGCGGCCAAACCCGATTTTAGGACAAGCTACCTACTTTTTCTTACTTACACAATAAATCAATAATTAAAGAAAAAACCTTAAAAAGTTATGTATCTACTAAGATAAATTAGTACTTATTAATTAATTATTACCAAAGGAAGTTAGTTTGTGCTAAAAGATCTATAAAGATCTTTTATTCTAAGCATTTATTTTACTATTTCTTTTGTATTTTATTGGAAATTCTAAAAATCCTGAGATTTCATGACTTTTGCAAAATCCGGCCGCAATCCTGAGATGAGTCCAAAAATCCTGAGATCTCAGGCCAAATCCTGAGATATGGTAACCCTAATCGCGTTAGAGAGAGTTTGCTCCTGTAGAACACGCGATAGATTAGAAATTTAAGGCGATTGCGAAGCGCAGCGAAGCGATTTTGGGGGATTTCGAAGGGGGGCATTTTGTATATTTAAGTAATGTTTAAATATACAAAATGCCCCCCTCCATCCATATGTGAGTGAGGCTTATAGTGGCTCGTAAAGTTACTTGAAAAGTCGCTTTACGTAACATCAGGGGGCCAAGTCTGCTAACGTTAAGTCACAATCGTGTCTTAATCGTGTTTCGATTGTAGTTCAGTTGTAGTGCTTTTTTCCACACTAGTTACAAGAAATATGTACTTTTTTCACAATACTATTGATGGTCACACCACACACTACATTCACATCACATCATACTGTCATAATTCTTGTAACTAGTGCTTAAAAAAGCACTACAACTGAACTACAATTGAAACACGATTGAGACACGATTGTGACTTAACGTTAGCAGGCTTGGACCCCAGGTGTTCTACAGGACTTCCGAGGCAAACTCTCACCTCTGAAATGTCAACGCAGCCGTGAGCTTACTGTCGGTCGCGAGACTCGCGAGACGCTGATCAACTGATTTTTGTAGTCTCTGTTTTTGACTATCGGTGATGACGATGACGATCATCGGTCAACACCACTTTTGTCTGATTTTTTCAGTCAAAAGTGGTTTTGACCGGTTATGACTTTTGACTAAGTATACTTAACCCTTAACCACCTAGCATCAGTTATCGTCACACTACCACCTAGCATACGTCTGTGAGACTTCGGAGCTAAATGATTCTCGTTTGTAAAACTGTGTGAGGTAAGTTTAAGTTTTTAATAAAAAATCTGTTAGGAACATATTAAACTATTTGTTAAAATAAGAAAAGCACATGAAAAGCCACATTTAAAAGAAAATCTCAATTAAGTAATCAACAATATACTTATAAACTGACATAGTAGGAAAATGAAGTCCATTATAATAACCACATAAGTAGGTACTTCTTTGTACTTTTTTTTATTACTTAGTAATAAAAAAACAAAAAAAATATAAAACATCTCAAAAAAAGTAAAAGTTAAACGAAATACCAGGACTTAAACTCACAGATTTTCCGAAATTTTTTCACCCGGCGACAGTTTTTTACTTACCAGATACAAACGCGCAAACATCCGACTGCAAGAAGCGGTTGTGCGGGACTGGGGGGCGCGAGGAAAAGGTACATGGACGAACAAGTTTATACGAAGCTCGGGCTCAACAATATTCACGATTATAAATTCGTCGGGGTCTGTCAGACGTATGCTAGGTGGTTAAGGGTTAACATATAAAATACACACCTACGTAAAATTTGTGCATAATATAATATAAAGATATTGGCCTTCCCCCGCGGCTTCGCCCGCGTGGACTAACTACATGATGACATTATCCCGCGGCTATTTTTCCATGGATAAAAAGGTATTTTTCCATGGGAATAAGCCTCATTTACGCGGTAAAGAGTAACCTATGTCCTTTAAAGGGTATCAAACTATCTCCATTCCAAATTTCATCAAAATCGGTTCAGCTGTTTTGACGTGAAAACGGAAAATACAGACAGCCAAACATACACATTTTCGGATTTATAATATTAGTAGGGATACTTTCGGAATGTACTAATCAAGCCCTTTATCCGTAAATCCTGGAGTTAAAACTATTTTTCATTATTTGATCTGTTAAAAATTACAATCAACGAAGAACTTTTTTGATTTTATATGTTGATTTTATTATTTATAATTTATGTTACTTAAATTAAAAGAAATTACAATAATAAAAAGGTCATTCCAAAAAAAATGTAACCGCCTTCAAAAAGAATCTGCAAACAAAAAGTATAACAAACACTAAAAAACGATAAAAATAATTAGAATTTTTAATTCAAAGGACGAAAAATGCGGGACTCTTTCTAACTTATCTTGGTACTTACTGAACTGTTTGAAGTCGGTGCCAAGTCTAATGGGTATTTGAGATAAATACCTCACGCTTGGGACCGGTTTTTTTATGTTTGTTATTTCACTTAGGCTGCATTCGACCAAAGTTTTATTCCAAGAATAACGCTTACTTTCGGATAGTAATGTCAAAACCCCATACTAGTTTGGCCTTAGTATAATTCGTTCTTATTCTTTTTGGCTTGGCACCGACTTCAAACAGTTCAGTAAGTACCAAGATAAGTTAGAAAGAGTCACGCATTTTCGTCCTTTGAATTAAAAATTCTAATTATTTTTTTCTTTTTTAACCTCCTTCTTTTTTGGGAGTCGGTTAAAAAAGGCTATGCTTTTCCCCAGAAATCAGGCTCTGGTTTTTTCTAGCCTAAACTGAGGACCGACTTTATCTATCTGAAACTACCTATAGAGTACAGACCATACTATCAAGTAAATAGTACATTTTGGAACGAATCTGCAATGACTTCTAGCATGTTTTGGGCTTGGTTTTGTTTGGCACTAAACGCTAGTCAATGTCAAAAGAATGCAGAAAAGACTGCAAGAATGCAGAAAGAGCTCAAAAACGTAAGTAAACCCTGAAAATTAGAAAAAAATTAGGAAAAACGGATGTAAGATATTCCAAAACATGTTAAGTTAAGGACTTAGCTCATTTCGGAAAGAATCAGTATCCGGATCTGGGGATCCGCAAGACACTCAAATATAGAGATACTACAAAGATTTCAAAATAAAGCTCTGAAAACGATTAGCGGCGCTACTTGGTTCACAAGAAACACTGAAGTTCATGAATACCTAGTTTCCAACAGTAAAGGAAGAGGTAGAGAGATTTACCAAAAGTTATAAACAAAGGCTTCAAAGCCATAAAAACCAACTTGCACTCTTACTGCTGGACAGTGGAACATCTACATGTAGACTCAAGAGGAAACAAATAGCCTTGATATAGTAAATCTCACAAATAATAAACAAACATGAGGTGACACATCTTACTTACTTGATTATTTAATTACTATTTAATTATTCCTTATCAATACATATCCAAATTTTTGACATTGATTTTAATTTAAAATACAATTTCATTTCATTAATTTTATTATTATCTACATTTTATTGACATTTAAAGTATCACACAATTAATTATTTAATGTTTTTTATTTAATAACAACTACTTTTGCGCGACCTCATAGTTTTGGGTGGAAACTGAAAATCAGTGATTTACTCTATGAGTAATGTACCACTGAGTTTTCGCCTTTTTGCATCGCTATGGCACACAAAATGATATTTATAAGATTAGTTTAACTTTGTTTTTTTTTCTAGTATTTAATTTGATTTTTCTTTTTATTAATTTTCTGTTTTTTTTTATTATTTTTGTTATGTGTGCTTGTTTGGTGCAAATAAATCATCATCTATCTATCTACATCACAGGATGTGAATATACCCGAACTACTAAATAGAAAATACATACAATCTGATTAAAGCTATTGGGCTGATCGCAGATGGTTCAAATATATCGTCGTATCTAACGAAAAGAGGCGTAATTGCAAAACAGCAACTTTACAGGAGAAGCTTTTTTGTGTTTATAAAAAAATCGGATAAAGGTATTGATAATGTTTGATTTCAATAGCATGTATTGGCAAACATGATTTTGTTAATAATAATAATAAAATAATTAATTATGTTCCTTAATTCCTTATTCTCCGATGTATTTCTGCTAAAGAACTCCCAACACGGGTCCTTATGTGCATTGTGGCCTTATTTGTCGGAAATATAAAGGCAACAAAAGGGCATAAATATTGTTACTATTGGAAAAACACTAGTTAACCTCATATGATATACTAACATTCGTTAATTAGTACTTAATAATTAATTTGACGTAGAATAAAGACACAAATGACATAAGGGCTACCTCTCTTCCATGCTTTCGTTTTTTTCTATTCCGCTGAAAAAGGACTCAACCAACACAAGGGCTTTTTTCGGCGTTTTACGAGAATTAAGGCTGTGCATAACTCGAAATATATTTACTATTACGATTAAGCAATTTAAGATAGCTAAACACCGTAATATTATTGATAATTTTCTCTCAAATTAAGTGTCTGTAACATCAGATAGTGTATAATGTTGTGATTGACTAACTTATCGAATCTTTTAAGACAAATGCACTAACAATAGCAGTCCGTGGAATAGAGACCGATCGGCACTTGCGCCCCCTCTACGATGGCCCTAACGGCGGTCGTGGCTTTATTCTACGTTCAAATTTGTCACCACGCAATTAGGGCTTATTTTAAAACTTGAATATCAAGAACATTTTTGAACTTTGTAAAACGATTATTAGACTGAAATATGCCTAAATTAATGTAGAATACAAAAATCCAATAAAAGAAAAAAGCCCTAATGAACATTGGGGCAGTTTTCCCGGGATACGACGATATAAGGAAAAAAAAAATTATCCCCATATTCCCACAGGAACAGGTAACAAATGGGTAAAGGCGTGGGGAGCAGCTATCTATCACCCATAAAATGGGAAATGTGAAATGTGGCAGTGGTCATTGATTTTTTTTTCTCTTGACTTTGAATTACATAATAACTAGGGTTTTATTTATTTCCAACAAATGAAATCTTACTCTCGGCTAAGAAATGATATGATAACAATGTAGGCTACTGATATGATAACCAAGCATTAACTGTTTTGTCTTGTCCTTCACAGTTAATATTTGTTAAATTATGTAACAAACCACGGTTTCAATGTTTTAGGATAATCTCAGTACTAGTACAGGAAGGAGACCACAAAACCGAAAAAAGGAACTAATGTCCTGTAAACAACTTAAAAGGGTCTTATTAATCCACTTTATTTGTGTCTTTGATGATTGACAAGACTTACAAAGTAGATGTACAATAACTACGTAATGGATTCACACAACAAATTATGAATATAAAATCTTACTTTTTTGCATTCACCATGCAATTTTAATTATTGATTAATATGTGTTTTTATTTGGAGGATAGGTCTTTATTTCTAATATTTCGTTTTCAATAAAACCTGTTTGTTTTCAATGGCTAAATAAAAAAAATAAGGATTGAGACAAAATAATAATTGAAATTAATTTAATATTATCCTGGTTTACTTGTACTTTGCAGTTATTCTGTGAGCCTTAGGACCATGTTAGTTAATCTTTCAGTAGGTACGATTAAGTACCTATATAAATATGGCAAGTATGGAATTCAAACAGAAATGGGTCGGAAATCCAACCCGTAATTTGTAGTACCTAAGTAATCATATCATAAATAGATGCTATAAATTTTGATAAGATTTTGTTTGTTTAATCACAACATGAAGTTTCAAACTTGTTGACACTATTGCTAATACATACTTACCCAGCTTAGCATTGTAGATTAACAGAAACATGTGCTAATGCAAAACGACAATTTTATACTAATTGATAAGATTAAATAATTTTGTTTAGTATAATAAACTTGTGTTGGTGAAATACTTACCCGCCGGCTACAAGATGTATTGCTGTATCTTTCTGTTTCTGAGACATTTTAGCGCCACGGGAATAATTACATGACTGCAAATTGCGATCTTCTATAAATAAACAAATGCACCACTTGCTATGTCCATTCAACTCGAGATATTTACGCACTATTTCAATTCAATGGCTTTGACGAAAAGTCAATTGCGAAGTCCTCAGGACTCAGGTAACACTACACTGCTAGTTTCACTGTACAATAAAAATGGGATTTACATTCGGCAAAATCCTTTACAACTGCGCGGTGTGCACTTAACAATTTTATTTCACTTCATTTCATGTGTATCGCAATAAATCTTTCGTAACAATTTACTTTACATTTACTTACAAAGTTACACACACTGATTGAATAAGATTATGAATAAATAAATACACAAGTTTTGTTGCACACAACCAAAACCAACCGACTAGTCTATATAATTTGTGACCAACCGTAAATGCGTACCACATGCGTACGTGACGTGATCGTGATCCGCGAAGACGAAAACAACCTGAGGGCCTACTCTGAAACGCAAAACCCGAAATTTCGGTATACCCGTCCCTCTCACTCTCTAGTCGGAACAGAATCAAGTGAAAGGGGTGGGGCTAACCGAAGTTTCGAATTAGCGTTTCAGAATGGTTTCAGAGTACGGTCCCTGATTCGTTGGATAAACACAACATGTCAAATACAATACTTATTATCAAAGTAATAAAAAATAATTGCTAAAATTATAATGTAAGTTAACACTATACGGTTTTTTATGTTTTTGTGTTTATAAGCTTAAAAGTGTATCATTAGATAAACCTTGAGACAAAAAAATATTAAAAGTTATTAACTCTACTACAGAACAGAAAAAACCAAAGATCACAAATTATCCAAAGATGTAGGAAAAACTGTTCTGTGCTCAGTGATGCCACTTTCTTGATATCTTGTGTCAGGGGGTGTATTCCACTTATCCAAGACCTTTGTCCAATATACATTTGATCAAAGATGAAAGATTTCGACGTCACTGACCTCTATTAATAGAGATCTGTTTCGACGAGCTTTGATCAAATGCTTTATCATAAAATCTTTAATAAGTGGAGTACAACCACCCTTATTACTTAAAGGCTCTGAGTACTGAATCCTTAAAGGGGCCCATTCATTCAGCCTGTTGCGTCGGTCGTCGGCTTAAGCCCCCAGTACAGGTTGGCCGACCATGGTCGGTGACCATGACCAATACATCGTACATTGACACTTCTGAACGAACAAGTTTAAAAAGGTTCTTTCAAAAGTGTCAGACAGACAGCGGGCACGCGGTCAAGCGTTCAAGCGGTCAGTTTTGCGTCAGAATGCCGCCTGTGTGAGTCACTACATAGTATAAAACAAAGTCGCTTTCTCTGTCCCTATGTCCCTTTGTATGCTTAAATCTTTGAAACTACGCAACGGATTTTGATGCGTTTTTTTTAATAGATAGAGTGATTCAAGAGGAAGGTTTATATGTACTTTTTATCCCGATATTCCCACGGGAACGGGAACCACGCGGGTGAAACCGCGGGCGGCCGCTAGTATATCTATGTAACGTAATATATATATAACACAAGAAAAGCAAAACTGACCGCTTGAACGCTTGACCGCGTGACCGCTCTCTGTCTGATAGATAGGACCCTATGAAAATATTATTTTGTAGATTCGCCTCGGAAACAACAATAACTTTTGACTTTGGAGTATAGTGGCAAGGAGGATTTTAGTGTTGAAAAGTGTTGAAAAGAGTCTAACTGTGGCCGCCATGGAGCTAGACTTAATACTGAGGTAACTGGAGTTTCCACGCTGAATAAAAAAGTGTGCCCAGCAAATTTGACATTTACAGTCGTCACAAACATCCGTTTTGTTTGACACATGGTAATGACCCTAGAATGTAATTTGTTACGAAAACCAAAAACTCAATTAAATGCTGATTACTTATCAAAGGTGTATGAAAATAATTTGTTACATTTTTTAACGCATCATAAATTAAGGCAAAGCGTATTCCACGTATTATTTTTGCGTTTATTCTAAAGTAAACGCAGATTCGATTAACTACGAAACGTCTCGAAAAACAGTTACGTTCTCAGTCTTTAATTCTTTATTTTTATAAATACTAGTGTTGTAAGCGTTGTGTGCAGGATTTCTCTAGCTTCATCCAATTTTATCGAAATAATCATTATAACCACTTTAATAGATTAATTTGTAAAATTGATCTGTTTTGTGTAAAAACTAGATTGGCGCTTAAAGCATTAGTGAAATTATGAATTAGCAACAATGATTTCGATAAAACGGTTTCTAGGTAAACGCACACTTATCCAAGGAGAACGTTTCGAACGAACCGAATAAAAATAAAAATAAAATTCTTTAAATAAAACCAAGACAACCTTGCACTCCTCACCATGTCGAATCGTCACGTTCACGTTTCTAGAGATTTCTTAAGCCCCCAGTACAGGGTGGCCGATCATGTTGGCCGACAATGATGGGCCATCGTGTACAGGGGCAGTTTGCGTTGCTCGCACACGGCAATCACACGCAAACGCCCTGTACACGATGGCCCATTATGGTCGGCCAACTTGATCGGCCATTCTTTACTGGGGGCTTTAAAATACGTTTCGTTCGGCTCGTTCGATGCGTTTGCATCGAGCCCCCAGTACACGATGGCCGATCATGGTCGGCGACCATGACCAATACATCGTACATTGACACTTTTGAAAGAACCTTTTTAAACTTGTTCGTTCAAAAGTGTCAATGTACGATGTATTGGTCATGGTCGCTGACCATGATCGGCCAGCGTGTACTGGGGGCTTTAGACAAGCTTGCGTTCACCATAAGCGGCCTGTACACGTTGGCCCAACCATTGGCCAATACATCGTACATTGTCACTTTTGAACGAACAAGTATAAAAAGGTTCTTTCAAAAGTGTCAATGTACGACGTATTGGCCAATGGTTGGCCAATGTGTACAGGCCGCTGTAATGTACCTACTCTATGAGTATGTCTATGCTGTTAGCTGTAGATAAAATACTTGCACTTTCATATAAATTATGCAATTTAAGTGGATTCGATTCAAGTTTATATACCATAAGGGTCTAAACTGAGTGAAGCGGGCCTCCGCGACGGGCAAACGTCGCGTGTCACGTCCGTGGACACGCGCGCGGGCTTCGTGGAACCGCATCACATAGCGCTATTGACTGAACAAGCCCGTGCGTGCTACGCTGGCGGGCCCCAGTACGGGCTCCCGCGCGGGCGACCGTTGCGGGGAAATGGGCCACAAGGCGCGGGCGTGTGGCCCGCCTACCTCCCCGCGACGGACGGTTGCCCGCGCGGGTGCCCGAATTGAAGCACGGATGGACGGTATGGAACCGCGCGGGCGTCCGCTTTATGCAGTTTAGGCCCTAAAAGGTCAATTATTACTTTAATAATATGTTTATTAAAAGTATAAGTGATAACCTATATAGTAAGTTTATCATTTTATTAAAATAACTTTAGTCTTACTTAATCCATATAAGTTGCAAACCTTCTATTATCGATTAATTACTCAGTACCTTAATCGATAAATCGCGAGAATCGATCACAGACTCGTATGGTTACATGCCTAATCACGTCACTTTAGCATGTGTCAAAACGGGCATCTTATTTTGTGAAAAAAACAAAGACTTTGAACATATTATTTTCAAACACCTTTGATAAGTAATCAGCATTTATTTGGTTTTCGTAACAAGTTACATTCTAGGGTCATTACCATGTGTCAAAGTGAGCGAGCTTTCAAAAAATTGCCCATTACTGAAGACATAATTATTAAGAAAAAACGTAAGAACAAGTATTACTAAAGACATATTTTCAAGACTGAATAACCTACTAATGACGAGGCAGTATTGTCTCAGACCTTAGCCTGTTCCTTTAGGAACGAATACAAAGATGTATAGTGCCACATGCTTTTCTGTTCCGGTGACAGCCGTGACAGAGGATCCACTTGCAATACGAAATTAGCTGTCAAAATGGACTGTCGTATGAAAACTGTTTTAGTTCCAAAGAAAATCACCGGAACAGAAAAGCTTGTCGCACTGTAGTAACGAATATAAATAATAAAAAAAAAACAAAAATTGTCATTTGTAATTTTGTAATGTCAAATTGTGGTCGTCGAACGAATTGTCAATGTCAAAATAAATATTGCATAATTCGGCGAATCGGCTATTTTCTCGATGTTCTGGTCAAAAAGTTTTGCAAAAAGGATTTAAAATAGAACAATTTGTTGGCGACCCACATTCACTGCTTCTTGCATTTACATATTCGGGTTTCATAACCCTTTCCATTTTTAGACATGTTTGCAACACGCAGAATTGGGAGTTTCATGTACTTACACATTTTTTTTCTATTTCTTTTCGGTCTTTTGATTTTAACGAGTAGTGGTTTGAAATGTATTTTGTGTTGTTTTATGTTTGTTCAGTCGTATTGCTGGTGTCTGTCGCCAGAAGCACACACTACCCGACCTGCCATATGAGTACAGTGCCTTGGAGCCGGTGATCAGCCGGGAAATCATGAGCCTTCATCACAGCAAGCACCATGCTACGTACGTCAACAACCTGAACGCCGCCGAAGAAAAGCTAGCTGTGGCCCAGTCAAAAGGTATCTACATACCTCCATGATAAATATTTTAAAATAAATTCATCTTGATATTGTTGATAAATTGTTATTGTTTAGGTATTTGTTATGTATTTCATATTCCAAATAACGTAAAAGGCAAGTGCATCGTACAGAAAATATGAATTCAAACATTATAATGAAATTTAAAGTCATTATAAGCCATAATTTGCTTTGGCAGCGGCTGATACGCACACCATACTGGGTCTACTGAGCACCATAAAGTTTAATGGAGGAGGTCATGTCAATCACTCCATCTTGTGGCAGAACTTGAGCCCATGCCGAAGTGAACCCTCATCCCAATTACTGAATGCTATTGAACAGTAAACTATTTAATTTACATTCCTAATTAAGGTTGGGTTGCCTAAGTTCGGATCTGACATAAGACTGGATACATACAATTTGCCGCAAATGAAGTGATTTTTCTCGCAGCTGGCAAAAGTATGTACTTTGGTCCGCCATTTTATTCTGCCTCTCTCCTCATATCGCAAACGCCATTGCGACAAGAAGGACGTCTACACTGAAGCTTAAAAATAAATCTGGGATTTTATCTGATTTTTTGGCAATCCGGTCTTCCCTCCAATTCTGTCTTTCGAGATTATTGTGTGTATTTATAAATTTTTGCTTATTAAGTTGTATTTTGCGTAGAATTAGCAAGTAATCTAGAGATTGACCTACTTTGCTTACGCGTAGGATGTCTGGCTCTAAAAACAAATAAAAAATTAAGAAAATCTTATTTTACATTATGATTTTGTAATATGTTATGGCCAACTTAAGTTCATATATCTTTATCCTATGCACTCTAATATTGTGGCCACAGAAGTGAAATTAAGCGATAGTCTGAACTTTGGCATCACACAGGTTTTTTAAATCTTATTAAAAAATATATATACGGTCACTTTGAATGTGTGTCTCACACAATCTATTGCATGCATCAAAATAAATAAAATATAATCAGATAGATCACTGTTCTTATAGCTTTTAACTTGCACTAACAGTTCCTTGGAAAATAGTTGTAGGAAATTATTAAATGTAGGTACATAATTTACAATATGGTCTTCAATCATCGATGAAATACGTCCAAACTTAGGCAACCCAACCTTATCTGCCTTTATGACAGTTAGTAGCTTTTCAGTTGGTTAAAATGTAGGTTGAAGTTTTGAAAGAATGTAAACCCATTTCCCATTGCACAAATAAATTTGTAGTATCTGTAAAATTATAATATAAATATAGCAAGGATAGGTAGGCAAGGCAGGAAAAAATGTTGGATGATTCACAAACATTTACTTGTAAAAAAAAAACTATTCTATTCTTCCATCCCATACTTTGTCTATGTGTGTGACTTTTGGTCATTTGCTGCAGGTGACATCCAGACCGTGATTGGTCTGGCCCCAGCCCTCAAATTCAATGGTGGGGGCCACATCAACCACTCCATTTTTTGGCAGAATCTCTCCTCTAATGGTGGCAAACCATCAGATGTACTCGTCAAAGCCATTGAAAAGTAAACAAAATTGTTAAGCATGCATTCATTTGCTTCTAATGTTTTTCAATCCATTTTTGAAATGCTTAAATAATATTTGCATTTATTAAAATAAATTTTCTTTAACACATGATTAATATTGTTATTGGACTGAATAAACTCAACTTTAAGATAACATTTGAATAACTAAGTTATTATTATACCAAGTTGCATATTGCATTGATAACACCAGTAACTACCTAATAAAAGTCACTCTCATTTATAATGCAAATGGTAGTTTATTTAATGATTCATTAGTTAACTTCACAAATTCAAAGTAGTAGAGGTATGTCAAAGTACTTAGATTGCTTCTAAACTTAGATTTTCGGCTTACTACTAGAGTACATACATTGCTAGAAAGATTATTAAATAGATGAATTAAAAAATTCAAAATCATACTTCAATTAACTATTACCTCATTTCAGGGACTTTGGATCTGTTGAAAACATGAAGAACCAGTTGGCAGCAGCATCAGTAGGCGTCCAGGGCTCCGGTTGGGGCTGGTTAGGCTACAACAAGCAGATGAAGAAATTACAGATTGCTACATGCCAGAACCAAGACCCCCTACAGGCCACTACTGGTAAGTTTATAAACAACACCATGTATAAACAGGTGGTGAAGAAATAATAGAAGTGGCCAAAAAATTTACTTTAATTTAAATACCTACAAATTGTCTTTTATGTATCCCTGTGTCACAAATCAAACATCTA
Organism: Crambus lathoniellus; assembly: GCA_949710035.1. NCBI lineage: Eukaryota > Metazoa > Arthropoda > Insecta > Lepidoptera > Crambidae > Crambus > Crambus lathoniellus. Next base: position 9,699,443 of record OX453296.1, read on the forward strand.
AAATGATTTCAACTGCGATTTTGATAACTAAGTGCTTGAACGTTAAATTGATATGAGCATCTAGAGTAGTCAAAATTATCTGAAAAATAAAGTCAATTTGATAAACACAGTTCGAATCATCGTATTGTTGTAAGCACACAAGGTGTTCATAATATCTTACTACCTACTCATTGTTTCATATTTATATGAGCTGTCTGGGTATTCAAAATTAAAAGCTCTCAAAGAGCATTGGAAGATATTTGTATGGGGCTTGGTATACCTTACTTCACCCAGAGCCCCTCTATGGAGAAATCAAAATATGGTGGCCAGTTATGAAACATATGGCAATAGATAGACAAAGTCCATACAAACTAAAAATGTATTTTGGTAACATCTCGAAAACGATTTTAATTTTTGTTTATAAGTACTTATTAATTTTTTTTTCGAAACAAAAATAATCAATTATCTCTTAAAGTATATCGTTTCCGAGATTTTATCAAAATACATGTTTAGTTTGTATGGACTTCATCTATCGATTGACATAATTATGTTTCATCACTGGCCTGGCCACCATATTTTGATTTCTCCATAGTAGGGCTCTCTTGGGGTCTTGGGGATACTTTAGGTATACCAACCATATTCCATGCTCTTTATCTCATAAGCTCTCAGAGTTATCTGTGAATAATGTTGTTATTATAACATTATGCACAGATGACTTTGAGAGATTTGTTTGCTAAGATAATTTTGATAGATATGTTAATTTTAAACAGCCTTTTAAAAATAAGCTTGAATAAAATTTTGGGGGGAAACTTTTTTTTTAAATCTAAATTTGTGTGTAGGTATTAATGTGATTTTCTGGAACAAACCAATTCTCCGTGAGTGGACCAAAAAGCCCATCAACATGGGCAATAGGTTGCGCGTCAAATGTTGCCTCATGGATACTAGGATTTAGATAGCATCTTAACAGATACCTACTTATTGTAATTTCAATTTGATTATATTGTAATTGTCGATTCGATTATATTGTAATATTTCGTCTTGCAGGACTGATCCTATTATTGTTCGTAATTTAAATTTGATTATATTGTAATTGTCGATTCGATTATATTGTAATATTTCGTCTTGCAGGACTGATCCCATTGTTTGTAATTTCAATTTGATTCTATTGATAGTTAGAGCCAGCGCGCACTTGTGATTTTTAATCGGGCGATACCGGCGATAGTTTGATCGTTCTGGGATTCAGTATAGAGTTAAATGGCAGTGCGCGCACTGACGATTAAAAATCGATCGATCAAACTATCGGCCGATAGTTGTTCGATCAAACTATCGCACAGCACAACTATCGGCTGGTCGGTAATGTGCATGAAGGACTATGTGAGCGCGCGCACTGCATTCAACTAAACTATCGCCCAACTATCAGCCGACAGTTTAATCACGATCGTCTAACGATTCCGACTAAACTATCGGTCGACTAAAAATCACAAGTGCGCGTTGGCTCTAACTGTCCATTCGATTATATTATAATACTAGCGGCCGCCCGCGGTTTCACCCGCGTGGTTCCCGTTCCCGTGGGAATTTCGGGATAAAAAGTACATATAAACCTTCCTCTTGAATCACTCTATCTATTAAAAAAAAACGCATCAAAATCCGTTGCGTAGTTTCAAAGATTTAAGCATACAAAGGGACATAGGGACAGAGAAAGCGACTTTGTTTTATACTATGTAGTGATTTCGTCTTGCAGGACTGATCCCATTGTTCGGCATCGACGTCTGGGAACACGCTTACTATCTGCAGTACAAGAATGTACGAGCTGACTACGTGAAAGCTATCTTCGATATAGCCAATTGGAAAGACATCTCTGCTAGATATGACCAGGCCTTAAAGTAAAACTAATCTCAGCATTATATTCATATAGGATAAAGTATTCAATTCGCAATACACATGTGGTAAACCACCTTGCATTCGATTGTGATAATACCAATGATATAAAAATTATGTAAGCTCCAATGGTTGGTGTTTGATTTTTGATGACTTAAGGCAGCGGAGACCCATTTATTGCTTGTTAAGTAAGTAAGTTTTGATACATTGTTAAGTACATAATGTATCAAAAATTCAAACGCAGTTACAGATTAACACTAAGGTCCTGTAGTTTATTTACAAACTAACCTTAGTAAAATATAGTTCATGTTGCAGTAGTAGTACTAGTTAAAAGACCAACCTACTATATTTACTCACTAGACACTCGGCTGATTTACGCCCTCGCCTGCGGCTCTGGCTGCAACCCACAGCCTCGTGTATAATGAGCAACCTTAGCTCGGCTTACAGACGGCTCCAAAATGGGTGAAAATGTAGGATGTGGGGTATTTGGCGTCAGTCCGAAATTCAGCAAGAGCATGAATCTAGGAAAATACGCCACTATATTCCAAGCGGAGGTATACGCCATTATAGAATGCGCGGAAGCCAACCGTCAACGAAACTACACAAATCAATCAATTCTGATTTTTTCAGATAGCCAGGCAGCTCTTAATGCCTTAAACTCGAATGTCATTAATTCGAAACTGGTAAAAGACTGCGTAAACAAACTGAATGATTTGGGCCAAAGGAATAAAGTTATTCTGAAATGGGTACCAGGTCATTCGGGAATCATTGGCAACGAAAAAGCCGATGAACTTGCAAGGACTGGAGCTCAAGACCATCAGATAGGACCAGAACCTTTCTGTGGTATTTCAAAGAACCAGGCCATGCAACTTCTCAAGAGTAACCTATTTGGCGAATCAAAAAAACACTGGCTGACACAACCAGGACTGCGACACGCCAAATCCCTTATAGAAGGCTACACTGATGTTTGCCGCTACTGTAAACAGGAGAGGGAAACGCCGAGGCACCTTCTGTGTGACTGCGGGCCCCTTATCCACAAGCGCAGTATCCATCTGGGTCGACACATTATGCGCCCGGAGGAGATTAAAACTCTAAAGCTAGGAGTATTCTAGACTTCTTGGAAGCCTCCAGGCTAAAAGAGTTACTTTAACCAGGTGGCGAGTCACAATAGATCTTTCAGGTCGCAGTGACTACTTCTCCTACCGGGAGATGCATATTGCATATTACATTCAAAAATAATAACCTTAGCTCACTTGTATCATAATATTCTATTAAAGTTGACTATGGCATAAAGTGTATCAGTACACGTTCAGGCATGAGTTCATAATTCGAAAATTATAACATGAGTGTAGATAAAAACACTTTTTTGAGAATTTTGGCGGTTACGATGTTATACACTGACTTTAGAGTTCATCATCATCATCATGTCAGCCGAACGACGCCCACTGCTGGGCATAGGCCCAGCAGTGGGCGTTGCCGCTGCCCGCATCCAGCGGTTTAGAGTTCATAGTAGAAAATAATTCAATTTATTAAACTTTGATGTTGTTTTTATCGTAAGGTAAAACCCGTTAGTTTTTGTCTTATCCAACTTTGACGTGGATTTACAATTAAAAACAGAACAAATCCTGTACACCATTATTGATTTTGAAATTTCGTTACGCTGCTTGAAACGTACACCCCTTTAAGGCGATACTCGGAAAAATTATGCTAAAGCGAGATAGCAATGAGAAAACGACGCGCGGGAGCGAGACCGATTTTGCCGATTACGCAAAAAAAACACAAAATCACTTCGTATTCAAAAACTATAGCGATTTAAAAAAAATGCTTCTATACGATCCTAAATATTATTGGTGTCCACTAATTAAACCAATTTTCAATAGTATATGTATCCCCATTTAAGAATAATCTTGATATTTCTTATTTTTTAGAGGTATTTTCGAAAATAAAAAGTGTCGAGCCAAAATCACAAAATCGTGTTATTTTAATTTTTAGTTTTTTGCATTCACAATGCAATTTTTATAATAGAAAAATGGAAAATGAAGTATTTAGAAAAATCGACCCGTCTCACAACCACAACTAGCTCCGATGGGACTCGAACCCACGACCTTTCGCTTTCCGGGCGACTGCTCTAACCACTGAGCTACGGAGTCGTTAAAAATTAAAATTAATCGTTAAAAATTAAATTAAAATCGTGTTTCTGAAACTATACGATTCTAGATAAAGGTATGAAGAAATATATGGGTGAGGCCGCCATTTTTTGCTGATTTCACAAACTTTTTTCTCCACGGTCAGTATTTTGAAAAGTATGATATTTAGCAAATTTTTGGTAACAGTTTCGAATTAAGCAACAAAGAGGCTCAAGTGGACATTATGATTGTTTCACTTCAGATAATCAACCAAAAATATATTTCGAATAAAACTTGAAAAAAGGTAGGAATATCCCACAAAAACTCATATCCGTTGAGGTATAGGTGCATTTTGATCAATGGTGTAGCAAAAAGTATGAGAGTTATTTAGACACGGTTAATATGTAAAGAATACTTATATAAATGGCTATCTATGCTTTTAATTTCATAACGACTTTCCTAAGACTATCTTTGAAAAATCTTCTGAATAAGTTTATTGCCAAAAACTATAATTCTACGCCACTTTGTCAACGCCACCGATATTTTATATGTCTATGAAGGTTTCGGTTCAGGAAGTTTTGTATCGGGAGGTGGCAACACTGAGTTTCTATAATAAATGGACAGCGGCTCGATGGTGGCCATTTTTTTGATAGTAGACATGTGAACGTCGGATTCGGATTGTGTACACATTTTTTTCGAGAGGTGACTTTTGCGTGCTAAAAATTAAGTTTATCTGTTACAATAAAACCTATCAGTGCACCATGTAAGTAGAAGTGAAAGCCATGTTTGGAGCTAGAATGCCACTCAAATCGTACGTTATTTACAGAGATATGATTCGTTTTCTCAACGCGACGATGGCGTAGAAGTAGAAATTCGCCACCTTTTTCTTACTTTAACGCTACGGTAGCGCAGATATCCGTCACCTCCTCTACACCACCAAAATAAAGGTGAGTATCCACTCGTTTTTTCATACTAAATGTTATAGAGAATAAATGTTATAGAAAATACAGTGACAACAAAAACATTATTAAGTAAATCATATCAGTAGGCATGAATATCATGCTATTAAGTGTCTAATAACAACTAATATTCATAAACCCTTTAAGATTGTCTTATAATAGGAAATAGCCGTCGCCCGCAGATAGGTACGTACATACGCCAGCGTTTTTCCTCTTTTCCTATGGACCCTCGCGTTTATCTCCTAAAGTCACATCACCACACACAGACAGCGGATGCATAGCGGAGGCATCGGTGATTTATTTTGTTTTTTTCGGTCTAATTTCAAAACTACACACACAAGCCGTGGTGGGCAGTGAGTGGCTAGGCGGCGCGATGGCGGCATGCGCGGCGAGTGGCGGAGAGACGTGGCGGTGCGGTGCGGGCGCGAAGGCGTGCGCTTGTGACCGTTGTATTCTTTACTAGTATATTGTATCGAGTGACTTGCCACTAAGAGTAAGAAGTAAATAAAGTTTATTTTATTCTTTCAGAGAGTTTCCTTGTGCATTTATATACCTACCTACAAACTTATTACTAGGTATATTCATACAAGATTCATAAAAATAATTACATAGTGGCATGTGTATGCGAACCTTTACATTTATTCGTCACTATTATACGCCACTAAACGCCACCGACGCGTAGAAGTTCTACGCTACCATCACAATACTTCTGCGCCATATCAGCAAAAAATGGCGGCCTCACCCATATATCTTATTACCAGATTTATAACAACTCTAACCGTCCTATACTTTTATATCAAAGAGTCCATACTTTTTCCGAGTAGCGCCTTAAGTTAGAGAGCGCAAACTAGAACAGATTGCGCTCGCCTACTCTGCCGCTCACTTCCCCGCGTACCCCCCATCGTTGCCCCGCGCAAGTACATGAGTCGGCCGACTGTTATTTAGTATTAAGTAGCGTGCACATTATGCCGGGGCGCAGCGGAGCGGGCCGCAGCGCAGCGCATTGATGGATTTTGAGTACAGTACAACCAAATTCAAACATCCAATTTCTTCTACTACTGCCGGTTATACCCGTCCCTCTCACTCTCCGGGCATGATAGAATCGAGTGAAAGAGACGGGTATAATTTGTAGGTGTCATGTTATCTGACCGAGTAGTACGAGAAAAATCCGCTTGCTATAGCACACTGTGTCTATGCGGTGCATTTCTTTCTTTCTTTCATATAAAATACATACGATACGAATATGAGCGATTTGGACGGATTTTTGCGCTGCGGCCCGGCCCGCTGCGCCCCGACATAATGTGCGCGAACCTTTAAGGTTGTGGCATGGGCGGCGTAATCACAAGATGGCGAATGCTATGACGTTATCAATGACGTCACACGGGATGTCGTTGTCGCGCTCATCCAACGCTCATCACGGTGATTCGGTACGCAAATCAGTGCGATGACATCGCTGACAGCGTGAATCGGAATGCACCCCAAGTGACTGTTGCAGTGCTGCCAATTGCGGGGAAAATCCCCGAAAATCGGGGAATTGAGGGTTGATGCGGGGAGAGCGCGGAGAATGACAAAAGTCGGGGAATTTCGGGGAACCTTAATATTTTTTTTATTTAATACAATACTAACGATTTTTGTAGGTATTTGATAGTTCTGAACGCATTCTTGGTTGTCATTGAAAATTCAAATTAACTCTACCTTTCATTTAAAAGTATTGAAATGTTTTCTTGACGCCTATGTACCTACCTGTTGAAATTTTCAATAAAATTAAGGAAAACCTGTTAAAAAGTGCAGCTACTGTTAAAAACATGTAGGTGTTGCTTGTTTTGCGATAAAAATAGTGTTTTTATTGCAGAGTTTGTGAGAAATTAATCAAAGAGAGCGGGGAATTTCGGGGAATGAGAGATTTTCTACGAGCAAATAAAAAAAAAAAAGTTTATTTCTTAGCTCGGTAGATGTCGCTGACCAGACATGAATCCACTCACCTCTATTGTTTATTACCACACAGAGATGGGCCTACTTCTCGAAAGATACAAGTTTACAAGTTCACAAGCTTCGAAATGTAACATGGACTTGTAAATTCTGTTTCACGAAGTAAATAACAAGTGTTTTTTACGGTAACAAAAAAGAGTGTCATTGGAATACCTAATGACATATAAATGCATTGGCTGATAAATATTTTTCATTTCTCATATTCGAAAAGTGATGTATATTTAAGGCCTAATCAGACGAAGGACTGTTGTCCCCGTGGGACAAAAAGTCTCTGTACGTCCAAAATATTTCCTCCGGGTACTTGTCGCGGACTCAACGCATATAGTGTGCGGTCATTTGTTGCCCGAAGACGTACTTCACTATCGGGCGCTCAATGCAGACTAAAGTTCGTTGTGTGCGTTGTTACGCCTATTTACGTTTGTTCTATTTTTTCGGGGACTACCGCGAACTTTTGTCCAGTCCAGTCTCTCGGTGTCCGCCGTACTTTCGGGGACTTTTTGTCCGCGGTACTTTTAGTTCCTTGAGTGCGTTATTCGATACAATTTATAAGAGATCTATATCGATGGACAAAAAAGTACTCGGCGGACAGTCCCTCGTCTGATCAGGCCTTTAAACTGAGCAGCGGGTTCAAAACTCTGCATTGTACCCTAGGGTGTAAAAGTATTTTTAAAAATAGAACTGAATTTGGTTACAGTCAACCATAGAGTTATCTCATCGGCAATGAAAAAGTTTTCTACTGATGTTGTATGGGGTGGGGGGTGGGGGGGCCGGAACTGTTTCAAAAATGAATTTTATAAAAATGAGAATATCTCAAAAACGGTGCGTCGAAGCTAAAAACCCCGGAGATACATAGAAGGCATCCGATGGACATATAATTTTTTATTTTTTGTTTAATTGTACTTCAAAATTTTTAAATATAATAAAAAAAATAGAGAAGGCTATGCCCCCCGCCACCATTCTTTTATTTTTCTAGGTAGTTTTAGTTGTGTTTGTTGCTTTTCTTATTATGAAAAGCAAAGTGTATTTACTTTCCATAAATTCGAAATAAAAGTAGAGTGTATTACTTGGCCGCAAAATTATTTTCACCTCGGGCGACGTATATTGAATCCCTCACTGCGTTCAGGATTCTACTTTAGAATCCCTCACTACGCTCGGGATTCTACTATAGAATCCTTCACTCCGCTCTGGATTGAAAATAGCGCCCTCGCCGTAAATATGCTATTTTGCTCCCTTGTAATACAATCTACTATTATCTTAATGTCAATGTCACTGACATTACACTCGTAATAGTGAATGATTTCTTTTAAAATGGCCGTCAACTTGTGATTCTGATGTTCTACTAGAGTAAAAATACAAGTACTTCACTAGCTTTCTTACATAATTGTAGACTTGTAAAAATGGTTAAACAGGGCCCTTGCCAGTAAATTTAAAAAAAAGCAAACCCATGTCTGATGAACGCCATCTGTTGAGTTTTTTGGAACTAACTTTTTTCTTTTTTAATCATCTGTCAGAAAATCCCTCATTGGATTGGCAAAACTGATGCGGGTAATGGAGATTTTTTTATTGGCAGCACTGGACTGTTGTCATGTCAATGTCAATGTAATGTCAGTGTATATGTAATGTAATGTATCCTCGTAATTTTTGTGGTGTTTTGTGAGCAAGAATAAGAATTAAAATAGTATTTTGAAATAATTTGCGGACTCTCTAAGCCTTCATTGCTGATTTTTCCTCCCCCACAGTCAACGGTAAGTTGTGAAACATTATAAGTTTCTGGTTTCATCGTATTATGTACACCTGCAAATCGTTCAATGTACATTATTATGTTAAGTTATTGATTTTTCAGTGAATGGAAGTTGTTTTCAGTATTGAAATATTGTATGGATTTATATTTAACTGTCCTGCTTTTCCCGGACTCCAATTTTAACTAGGTATGCGTGTTTACGATTCGTCAGTCAACATAAAGGATCTTTGTTAAAAAAAAATTAAACTATTAGGTACTTTATCGATACCTAAAGGATAAATTATGGGTTTTGAAATAGATCAGTGGTTGTGTTTTATGTTTATTTAGGTTTTAATTTCATTGTGATTAGAAGATACAAAATAATTAACAAATCATAATGTAGGGAGACTGAAGACACTTGTTCCCCAGAGAGACTTGTTCCCTTGACCATAAATCGAAAACAACGGGGTATTTTTATTACCTATTAATATTAAAGAGCATGTAATCACTAAGTATAAGAGACGGGTCTTTCAAATTTTATTATTTATCGTTTTGTATGGAAAGCATACTAAAACAGAATACCAACCACATAGCTGAAATTATGACTTACATGACGTAGGTACAGGGTTCCTCAACATAATAACCAAAATAGTGATGTACAAATTACTAATAACAAAATTGTATTTTGTAATAACAAAAAATCTAGATTCCATTTTTATCATTTTTCAAACTTTAGGGTATAATGTTAATTTAACAATTTAATGTTAAATTAACTTTATGCCTTACTTACGCTAACGTCAATTCTCGGTATAAACAAGAGTTATGTGACAATAAAATTTTCATTTAAAAAGTTAAACCAAGTTTAACAAGAATTTCATGTTGGCGCAAATGGGGCTAAAAGTAAACTCCATTATTAAAGTCAAAGTCTAATTTAATCGAACTATAATATATTCATACATTTGGCAATAAAAATACTATAAAAAAAACAACAGTTTTCTTATTCGAGGGGTTGCAGGTGCAGTTTATTTTTGCAGGTATTTTTGCAGTCGCAGTTAAAGGTTCTGGAATATTCACAAGAAACATGTTAACATAGCATAGCATGTAAATTAATAATAATTATAAAAAAATAAAACCGCCTTAAAAAAAATCCACCTTTTGAGTAAGAACTAATACCTCATATAACGTACTTAAGTACTTTGAAGTCAGGCGTAAAACATGTAAGTATTTACAATTTTTTGTGTTTTTGTTTAGACCCGCCCGACTTCAAAGTACTTAAGTACTTCATCATTTCAGCCGTACGACGCCCACTGCTGGGCATAGGCCTCCCCCAAGGATCTCCACAACGATCGGTCCTGCGCTGCCCGCATCCAGCGGCTTCCCGCGACCTTGACCAGATCGTCGGTCCACCTTGTAGGGGGCCTGCCCACGGAACGTCGCACAGTGTTGCCACCAGCGGACAAAAACCAATTTTCTCAACTTGAGGGTACATGAAAAATTATCATCAAACGTTCAAATAGAATATATCTGTCATCAAAATATAAAATATGGACGGTAGGTCTCTAATATATACTGAGATATCACCTATCAAAGTACGATATAGTAAACAAGGAGTTTTTGTAAGCAAATTTAAAGGAATTTGAATTGTGTGCTATTTTGTCATTTCTTGTTATTTTCAAGATTAGGAACATGGATTGTAAAGTTCAAGGTACTACCTTTTAGAAATGATATTAATATTTTTAGAATTTTTATTATATTTACTTTGAATAAATCATTCAAATCAGTAAGTAAAAATTCATAAAAAAAAATATATTCAAAATGCTAAAAGTATATACTTTCTGCTACTTTCTGCAACGAAATCTTGTTCTAAATTATGATGAGGTACTAAATTATCAAATTATAAGAACAAAGTTTGCTACTACGTACAACTGGCACTGCTACATTTTTTTTTCTTGCTGTAGGTCGAGTGGTTGAGTTTACTCGTCGCGAGTACTAATAGAACCTAATATTTCAAGATCCTGCAAAAAACTTTGATCAGAAGGGCTGCAATTTACAAAAAATTATAATTGCTAAGACTAATTACTGCCCTGAGCATAAAAAAGCGCCACTCGAATGAAGGTATCAGGCGTTTTCAACAAAATAAAATCAAAATATTTAGGTGCTAGTAGAATAAAAGAATTATTTTATGCGAGGCACTCAGCTTGGCTAAACGAAAAAGAAACTTTTCCGTCTTACGGTGTTCATTCTGGGCCAGGTCGTCCATCTTTCTTCTTTTGAAGTGGTGACTGAGAGGACTAAGCGTAGGAAAGTCGCTCAGTTAGGAGAAAGTGCAAGTGGCAGTGAACTTTCATATTTTGCAGTCATAACTTATCGCAAAGAAGGGCAAAGCGATAAGGCAAATATTATCAGAAAAATTGATTCCGTTTCACCTGTCAAGCTCAAGTCATGCATGTCTTCCCTAGCTAGTGATGACAACAACTGTTTAACACCGGTAAAAGCACTTTGTGTGTTGTTAGATGCACAGCACTGTAGCCTATATCAAAATTAGAACACTAAGACGAGCACCAACCTCCAACTTTTAACTGTTATGCAGTTTTTTAACCTTCCATTATCAGCTAACCTAAATAACTTAAAAGAATACAACTAAAGGTCCATTTGTGCATATGGTACTTAAAGACATGCTTTAACTCCTAAGCGTTAAGGAGTTTGACCTTCCATCATCAGCTCATCTAAATAACCTGAAAGAATACTACTAAAAATCTTTACGTATCAACGTTTTTTAAAGAATTATCCTCTAACTCCTAACCATTGAGGAGTTGTACCTTCCATCACCAGCTCATCAGCATGAGATGATGACTACCAGATGCAAATACTTAAAAATACTTTTGAAAATGTATAAAACACGTAAACTACCCTTAAAATTTGCGGGTTTTCCTCGATTTTCCCTGGATTCCGGTATCAGATCCTAACTTGGTAACAATGTGACCACCTCGGGAGTTTACTCTTTTGAATAAAAAAAGAATTTCGCGAAGATATTGACGTGTAAAGCAGGAACTATGAGTCGAAAACTATGTGTTTTTTCAGGACTGTGAAAAAACTACTGAACTGACTACTTAAATTTTTTGATGGGACCACACAAACTATTTTCTAGTTATTTTAATTTTTAGTTTTTTGCATTCACAATGCACTTTTTATAATAGAAAAATGGAAAATGAAGTATTTAGAAAAAATCCCATCGGAGCTAGTTGTGGGACGGGTCGATTTTTTCTAAATACTTCATTTTCCATTTTTTTAAACTATTTTCTTTCAGATAAAAAAAGAATTAAGTAATAAAATCGGTTAACAACTGGCGAAGTTATGGTAAAACATACATAAAAAAAAATACAGTCGACTTGAGAACCTCCTCTTTTTTTAAGTCGGTTAAAAAACGTCTTTAATTCTATTTTATATCATTCTATCTTACATATTATAGTCATAGGTAGGTAGTTCTTATCTTAAATAATATTGTCCGCCACTCAGTATGGGGAGGAAACACTGTGCGTCGTCCGGTTCGCGGTCGCCATTCGAGAACCTTTCCGCCCCAACGGCCATCGGTTCTCCGCGCTATGTGTCCCGCCCACTGCCACTTCAACTGAGCAATCCTTCGAGCGATGTCGGTCGTTTGAGTTCCCCTGCGGATCTCATCATTTCTGATTCGATCGAGCAGGGAAACACCAAGCATCGCTCTCTCCATTGCTCGCTGGGTAACCTTGAGCCTTCTTATGAGACCCATAGTAAAAGACCACGTCTCGCTTCCATAAGTCATAACTGGCAACACACACTGGTCAAAGACCTTAGTCTTGAGACATTGAGGAATTTTGGACGCAAATATATGCCGGAGCTTCCCAAACGCTGCCCATCCGAACTGGATTCGACGAGAGATCTCTTTCTCGAAGTTGGACTTACCTAATTGGATTGTCTGTCCTAGGTAGACATAGTGGTCAACAACTTCGAGTGTAATGTTCCCAACATTAACTGGAGCGGGTGCAACATGGGCATTGAACATGATTTTCGTCTTGTCCATGTTCATCTTAAGACCCACTCTTTGCGAAGCATTACCGAGATCTTCGAGCATTGTGTTCAGGTCTTCCAAGGTCTCAGCCATAAGAACTACATCATCGGCAAACCGTAGGTGTGTTAGGTACTCGCCATTGATGTTGATGCCGTATCCTTTACAGTCCAGCAGCTTAAAAATATCCTCCAACGCAGCTGTGAACAGTTTGGGAGAGATGACATCTCCCTGTCTCACACCTCGCTGTAGTTGGATAGGATTAGAGCTCTGGTTCTGTAATCGGACCGACATGGTGGCGTTTTGGTATAAGTACCTCAGCACCTCGATGTACCTGTAGTCTATTTGGCACCTCTGGAGAGACTGCACCACTGCCCAGGTCTCGATCGAATCAAAGGCTTTCTCATAGTCCACGAACGCCAAGCATAGTGGCAAGTTATACTCTTCGGTCTTCTGTATAACTTGCCGCAGTGTATGAATGTGGTCTATGGTACTATAACCTTTTCGGAACCCGGCTTGTTCGGGAGGTTGGAAGTCGTCAAACCTGCGAGCGAGACGATTCGTAATGACTCTCGAAAACAACTTGGAGATATGGCTCAGAAGCGAGATGGGTCGGTAATTCTTCAGGAGAGTCTTATCACCCTTCTTGAAGAACAGCATCACATCGCCTCTGCCCCATGCCTTTGGCGTTTTGCCCTCGAGGATGACAGAGTTGAAGAGCTTCTGGAGGACCTTAAGTATCGGCTTACCGCCCGCTCTCAGAATTTCTGTTGTGATTCCGTCATCGCCCGCCGCCTTGTTGTTTTTGAGCTGCTTGAGAGCCATTCTAATCTCGTACAGGCTGACGTCCGGGATATCTTCGGTATAGTGTCGGGTAAGTTTGGCTCTAGGTTCTGTAGCCTTACTTTCAACAGGTGTTTGCGTGGAGTACAACTGTCCATAGAAACTCTCAATCTCCCTCAGGATTTCAGGTGTTGATGAAATGATACTACCGTCCTCAGCTTGCAGCCTCGTCAGTTGACTTTGCCCTATAGCCAGATCTCTAGCGAACACTTTGGAGCCTTTTTGTTCCGCTCAATGGCCTCTTTAATACGCTCGGTATTAAATTGGCGAAGGTCGCTTGACAAGGACTTGGAGATCTGCCTATTTAGCTGTCGATAACGAAGGGCATCCGCTGAGTTCTGTACTTTCATTTCGTTTCTCTGATCCATGAGTCGGATAGTGTGGCTGGAGAGTTTCTTTAATTTAGGACGGTGGGTTTTGTAGTGCTTGGACCCTACCGTGCGGACAGTATCCACCACCATGTTGTATAGATCGTCCATATCGATGCTGTTCTCAAGGGCTTCGAAGCGGTTTTGGAGCTCGAGCTGAAAGCACTCGGGGTTTTGAATTTGAGCCGGTATTGGTCGGAGCGTAGATTCTATTAGTCGAGATCTTTCCAGCTTGACGTTGATATTCAATGTGCCTCTAAGCATGCGGTGATCGCTTCCCGTCTTTACGGCGTTGATCACAACGACATCATTGAATATTTGCTTCCTCGTTGACATAATAAAATCTATCTCGTTTTTGACTTTACCGTCCGGACTAATCCAGGTCCATTTGCGGCTTACAGGCTTCTTAAAGAAGGAGTTCATCATGTAGAGGTTCTCCCTCTCCATGAAGTCTGCCAGCATCTGGCCCCTTTCGTTCCGTTGCCCAAATCCAAATTGCCCCACTCTCAACTCATCACCGCAACGTTGCCCCAACTTAGCATTAAAATCCCCCATCACAACCGTGTAGTGGGTTTTATAGCTATGCATGGCTTTAGAGATCTCCTCATACATAGCCTCCACTTCGACATCGTCGTGTTTCGAGGTCGGAGCGTAGACCTGAATGACATTCAGCGAATATCGTTCCGATATTCTGAGTATTAGGTACGCTACCCTGCTCGAAACACTTCCGATGGTGATCACGTTGTTGACAAGGGATTTATGGACGGTGAACCCGACACCACCTTGGGACTGTTGGTCGCCCTCCCGGTGGTATAGTAAGTTACCGGATTGAAGGGTAATCGAGTCCTCCCCCTCTCTTCGGACTTCAGATAACCCAATAATATCCCAATGCAACTTACTAATTGCCTCTTCCAACTCTATAAGCTTCGCGTCGAGCCTCAACGTGCGCGTGTTGTAGGTTGCCAGGTCAAGTCGTCGGTGTTGGTAGCCGGAGCAAACCCGGGGATTCTTAGCACCCCCTGCCCCGCCGTTACCATAGCCGCTACCGTAGCTAGGAATAGCGGGGCCGCCGGGGACTGGGGGCCGATTTTTAGTGTGTGTAGCCATTTCGGGGGGTTTTGCCATAATCGCCACGCTTGGCAGGCGGGTTGGCGATCGCAGTATGGCCTGCTGTTAAATGGAGACGCTGCTGCCCATCTCCTTTGGCAGTTTTCCCTCTGTCGGCTCTTACGACACCCACGGGAAGAGAGGGGGTAGTGCTATTCTTTTTATGTGCCGGCACTACACGGCACTTAAGTACTTACGTTATTATTATTATTCCCTTTATTACATTTTAAATACTTACAAAATTATATTTCTAAACATTAAATTTTTACAATGTTATAATAACACTAAAAAATATAACATTTAAAAATACAAAAATTATATTATTATTCCCTTTATTACATTTTAAATACTTACAAAATTATATTTCTAAACATTAAATTTTTACAATGTATAACACTAAAAAATATAACATTTAAAAATACAAAAATGCAGTTCCCCAACGGCAGCAAGATCAAGGTCCCGGCTACCGATGGTTAAGGATCCAGAGACAGGAACCTTCTCACTATACGGGCCGTGTCCAGAAGTACTGCCTTCTGCATCTGACTCCCGATCCATCCACCTAACGCAAGCCTCTTAAGGTGTTTATCGAGGCTCTTGGCTATCAGACCATGGGCAGATATGACTATCGGAACAATAATTGCTGAATCAATGTCCCACATGTCAACAATCTCGTGAGCTAAATCAAGATATTTGTTTTCTTTATCTTTTTCAGCTTTCACAAGGTTGTCGTCATGGGGAACAGTGACATCAACAATTATCGCGCGGCGTTCGTGTCGATCTACCAATACAATATCAGGCTTATTAGCTACAATAGTCCTGTCTGTAATGATAGATCGATCCCAATACAATGTGGCATGGCTATTTTCAAGGACCTGTTCTGGTGCATACCTGTAGTATGGCACCTCGGATGCCACAAGACTATGTTTCAGAGCAAGTTGTTGGTGTATTATCCTGGCCACTTGGTTATGTCTATGCAAATACTCGCCGTTTGCGAGACGAGAACAACCGGAGATTATATGCCTAAGGGATTCACCCGGACGATGACACGCTCGGCAAATATCCACTGTGCCATCCCTTAGGATATACTTTCGGTAGTTATTCGTCATCACAACCTCATCCATAATTGCACAGACAAAACCTTCGGTTTCACCAAAAAGATCACCGAAACGGAGCCAGGATACTGAGGCTAATAAATCTACGTCGGGCCCATGGAGAGCCCGGTAGAATCTGCCATGTAACTCCTTGCTTTGCCACACAGTGTTGCGGTCGGAAGTACTAAGTACTACAGGTTTGCGCCAGTTTTCTTTTGCTAAAAATAGAGGAGTCAGTCCATTGTCAACAGCAACTACATCTCTATGAGACCCCATATCAACTTGGAGAAAATACTCCCTAAGATTGCATATCTCGCGGTTATGCAATGTCTTAGCATTTAAGAAGCCACGACCACCGCACTTCCGCGGGATATATAATCTCATGGTCGATGAACGTGGGTGATGTATGCGGTGTGCTGTTAGCAATGTACGAACTTTTCTATCCAGGGCATCCAGTTCAGTTTGAGTCCATTTAAGTATGCCGAAGGAATACATCAGTACCGGCATGACCCATCCATTGTATGCGCGAACCTTGTTTCCGCCAGACAAAAGACTTTTAAGGACTTTTGAAAGGCGCCCCAAGAAACGCTCACGCAACGACTGTTTCATGTCAGCATCGTTGATGCCTAATGCCTGTGACATACCCAAATATTTATAGGTTTCGTTTACGGAGAGAGATCTAAGATGAATAGAATCCGAGAGTTGTATACCCGTAGATTCCATTATCTGACCACGCTTTACATGCATGACTGCACATTTGTCCACACCAAATTCCATTTTAATGGCATTACTGAAAGCTTCAGTAACCTTCAGTAACGCTGTCAAATGAGAACTGCTATGGGCAAATAGTTTCAGGTCATCCATGTACAGCAGGTGTGATATTACTTGACCATTTCTCCGTAAACGATAGCCTAACCCTGAACTCTCGAGAAGTGTACTCAGAGGGTTCAAGGCCAGACAGAACCACAATGGACTCAAACCGTCACCCTGGAAGATACCTCGCTCTATTTTTATAGGATCGCCCTGACCTAGAATCCGTCGAGATCCTGGATAGAAAAGGACCGTTCTCCATTTTCGCATGCACGATATCAAGAAAGTGCGTAGAGTTGTATTTATTTTATACAACTCCAGCACCCTCATGAGCCACGAATGCGGCACGGAATCATAGGCCTTCTTATAATCTATCCAGGAAGTCGACAGGTTCTTTCGGTTTCGACGAACCTGTTGGTTAATAGCCATGTCAATGAGGAGTAGCTCCTTAGTACCACGGGCCCCATTCCTACATCCATTCTGAGAGGAGACCATAATAGAATTTTGATTAATGTGTTTATTAATCTTCGACCTCAAAATGGACGTAAGAATTTTATAAATTGTTGGCAGACAGGTGATAGGTCTATAGTTTTTGGGGTCCGCAGTACTACCAGATTTATGGAGCAGATGGGTTATGCCTGTTGTCATGAATTCTGGAAGCGACCGAGATAATAAAGCACATTGAAATTGAGATGCTAAGCAAACGTGCGAGCTAGGTAACCATTTATACCAGAAATTGTGCAGTCCATCCGGGCCTGGAGATTTCCAGTTGGGTAAGGAACGAACTGCACAAACTACGTCTTGGTAGTCAATGGTTACTTCATTCATATCAGGTATAAGCTCACACGAACGCTCAACATCCTCCATCCACGCGCCTTCAGAGTGAGTGACAGGCACAGACCAGATGTTGTGCCAAAAAGAAATCATGGCATCATCATCCGGCCGATGCATATCAGTATCACTCTGATCCGATCGCTCCCAGGATGCATAAACACGTCGTTGATCTCTCTCGAACATGCGGTTCTGAGTAAAGCGATCGACTCGCACCCTATACCTTCGAATACGATTAGCCCATGCACAAATTTTCTGCTTCAGGAAGTCGATGCGCTCTGTGACACATGAAATATAATTTTGAGGACTAATACCAGTCCCCAAGAATGCACGTTTCACAAAGCGCATGACCCTAGGGCGCATGTTGCCCTCCCTAAAGCAGCTGAGCTTACCGATGAGTACCCTAGCCTCACTGATACGACGCTCAATCCTACACTGCCAGGCTGGTACAGCCAGGCGAGGGCGTGTTGCTGTGTCAGTATTTGGAAATTTGACATGAGCAACACGACAAGCTGTAATAGCCGCACAGTACAGGATCGAATGAGTATCAGCCAGGTCTTCACTACTATCAAAGTAATTTGGTAGTAGCAAATCTAAAGCACACATCAGCGCCCTATTTTTTTTGTGCATGGGAAAACGTGGAAGCCGAGGTCTAAGGTGAACCGAAGTCGATCGAAATTCCCGAACTACATCTTCAAGAGTACTCCTCAATATATCATTGTATTGGGGACTTACAGTAGTAACCATATCATCTCCACGATCACTATCAGCAACGCCAGCTTGCAATGTGGCCGCGGCAGAAGCTTGAGTTGCCGCCTGCGATGCAGTAGTAATGATACGGTTACGTTGCACCTCTGTACGGAGCCGATCAAGTACCGAGTCATCCAACAAGTGACCCCGTTGAATGGCTCGCACCTGATCCGACAGTCGTTGAGCCGAAACGTTGATTGATGGTTCGAGAGCCTGAAACAGAGAAAGCATCCGAACACGATACGCAGTAAGATTAGTTCCTGCCTCTGTTGCCTCAAAATATGCGCGCATGACATTTTCATTGATGGAAATTGTCCATCGCATGCGCTGCACTCCACCGGGAGCGGGGGCCCTGACCGGAGCCGTTTGCCCCAGAAGCCCCAAACTCTTCGGTGGCCGGCCCCTCCTCCGGCGTACAGGCGGTGGCGACGTCGGCGGAGAGAAGTACTCGTCACTATCACTCGACGCAACTGCAGATGTCAGCTGAACACACGGCACTGAGGCAGTTGCCAACAACTGCGAGGCGGAGCGAGGTGACGAGCCCGGAGGTGGAAGACGTGCTGCTCGGCTTCTCGTCAATATATTTATTATTATTATTATTATCTATTATTCAGGCAGGCAGTTGAGACAACTGATAAGTGCCTGTATCCAATTCTATTACAGTTGAAATTTCCTATTTTGAATTTAAGAAGTAAGCATCTAGTTTGTTCTTAAACTGGTTTGTGTTTTCGGCTGTGACTATTTCTTCAGGCAACTTGTTCTACATTTCCACCACTCGGTTACTGTAAAAGTGCTTGTGCTGGTTATTATTAGATCTCATTTTTGCCAGCTTTAGGCTGTGCCCTCGCAGATGTGAATTCTTGTTGCGGATGAGCATCTTGTCGAAGCCTTGTATGTTATAGTGGCCGGTCAGGATCTTGTAAATTTAGATCAAGTCCCCTCGCTCTCTTCGATCTTTTAAGCTGGTTAATCCTAGGGTCTTCAATATTTCCTCATAATCAAGGCTCTTAAGTCGTCTTGGAATTCTGGCGACCTTTCTTTGAACTTTTTCAAGTACTTAAATCAATGACTTTTGTAAAGTATGGGTTCCACACTTGGAAACCATATTCCAAGATGGGCCTGATGAAGGTCTTGTAGATCTTGGTAACCATGTCCGATGTAAGTATTCCGAACGCTTTTCTGACAAGATAGACAACACTGTTGGCTTTCTTGGCGATCATGTGGATATGGCTAGCCTATTTAAGATCTTCTGCTATAATGACACCTAGATCTGTTTGTGTCCTTACAGGCTGTAGCTGACTGTTGTCGAGCTTATACGTTCTTTGTGGGTTGTTTTTACCTATATGGAGAACAGTGCACTTGGAGCTATTTAAGCTGAGTAGCCACTCCTTAGACCAGTTAGCAACTTTGTCCAGGTCATTTTGTAGGTGCTCATAATCAATGATGGAATTCCCAAATATTTTGGCGTCGTCTGCAAAGATACTGCATCCACATTCCAGGCAGTGAGGCAAGTCAAAAGTATAGATTATGTAAAGAACCGGTCCAAGAACCGACCCCTGTGGAACGCCGCTGTGTATCTCTCGCTCTTCGGATAAACTATTGCCAACCCTGACACGAAACCTTCGCTCTCGAAAGAATTCTCCAACCCAATTAAGGAGTTTTCCACGAATTCCAATGAATTCCAACTTCTGAAGTAGCCGTTTTGTAGGGACTTTGCCAAATGCTTTTTCGTAGTCCAGGTAAATGACATCAACTGGTTCTCGATCGTTGAAGCTTGTGTCCATGCCGATAGGCACTGCAGAAAATTTTGAGACTGTCGAGCGGCGGGGGCAGAAACCATGTTGCTGGTGACCTATGATGTGATGTTGTTCCAAGAAATCTCTTATTTGCTTGACAATTATCTTCTCCATGAGTTTGCATATAATTGATGTTAAACTTATGGATCTGTAGTTAGAAGCTACCAACTTGTTTCCTTTCTTGTATATTGAAGTCACAGTGGCGGTTTTCCGTTGCGCGGGTAGGGAACCATTATCATATGATGTTTGCATTATACGTGCTAGAGTTTCTGAGAGGTCAAATTCCTTAAGTAAAGAAATGGGTATTCCATCGGGTCCAGGGGGGCTACCGGCTAAGAAATCTGGATATGGGTATGGGCTTCAACTGTCATTTGAATTCCTTATTCTGATAGATTTTTGCTGCTTTGTTCTGTTGAACGTTGCTAGCTAGTTATCGTTATACCCGACGTCACAAAACTAGGAACTGATAGCGGCTATTTTCTTTATAAAATTGACTTAAAGTTCCCAAAAACGTATGAAGTTCATACCCATAAAGTTACGCGGTAGCTCCCCAGGTGAGGAGTCTGTTTTCAAATCCTTGGTATATTTTCTTACAATGTCTTGAGTAAATAACAAGTCGTCTATTGTGGCGTTTACTCGCTTTTTTGTGTCTAACACTGGTAGGTTTCCAGTTGGCTCTTTTTGGAAAACGCTATTAGGGGTATTATTTCTTACTTTTAGGTGGATTTTTTTTAGAAGGCCGGTTTAAATTTATATATAAAAAAATATTTTATTTCACTCTTTTTAGTGCATCATGCAAGCAATTTTCTCCTCCTGCTAAATAGGTATGATATATTGCACCTACACATAAACCGCATCAATCAAAAAAGTTATAGTTGAGTCAAAATTTCCTGAAAACTACTAAACCAATTTCAAAATTTCGAAAAATGGGACCAACTTGTGAAAAAACCTGTTGTTATAACGTTTGAATCATTTCAATCGGTTCAGCCGTCTTCGAGTAATCGGTGTACAAACATATATAAAAAAACGCGACAAATAGATAACCTCCTAAAAATTTTTAAGTCGGTTAAAAATTAAAAAAATGTCATGCACTATTTATTAGTTTATCTTCTCAATTTCGAACTTAAACTTTAATAGAAAACTTTTAAATCACGTAATCCTTAATGTAAATGTTAAATGTCTATAACAAAAGTATATAGTAAAATTCCCGAAGAAATAAAAAAGTTAACAAATCTTGATAAATTTAAAGACAATTTGAAGAGTTATTTATTAGAGAAGAGTTTCTATACGTTGCAAGAGTTCTTTGATGACAAATAGATATTATTATGGAGTAATTTAATTAAACACAATAAAATCTGTAAGTACTTATGACATGTATTATGTCATGCATGAGGCATGACCTTAATCCATTTCAAAACTTTCACATTTATAAAATAAAAGGATGATTGGTTCAAAATCATAAACCATTAGCTGGGTAAGGCCGTAAATTTTGCCACTTAGTAACATAGAGTAACATAGATACTTCTATGTTACGGTAACGTAAAAGTAAGACGAAAGTAACTAGTAAAGTATGTAAGGCCGATTTCATACTGCATCTTTTGTGTAAGACTTTATGCCTTTAAAGTAGATGCACATTGCATGGGTACCTAACAAACAGTCTAATTACGACGACTCTTGCATCGTCTAAGCGCTGGCAAGCAGAGTACCTACATACTGACGAACAGACGTTTGGAGTTTATTGTACGTTCTAGTACATTATAATTTAGATGTTATCATCAAAGTCAATCAACAAATCAACACCACACAGCAGCCTTACGCTACTTGACATTATTTTCAGAAATAAGAATAAGGCAGATTATCAATTTTATTGTGTTGGTTAGCAAAAGTATAAAACAAATACTATATTTTTTGCTAACCAACACAATAAAATTGATAATCTGCCTTATTCTTATTTCTGAAAATAATGTCAAGTAGCGTAAGGCTGCTGTGTGGTGTTGATTATTATATTATCTTGGTGGTGTTGATTATTATATTAGCTTAAATAGCTCCAAGTGCACTGTTCTCCATATAGGTAAAAACAACCCACAAAGAACGTATAAGCTCGACAACAGTCAGCTACAGCCTGTAAGGACACAAACAGATCTAGGTGTCATTATAGCAGAAGATCTTAAATAGGCTAGCCATATCCACATGATCGCCAAGAAAGCCAACAGTGTTGTCTATCTTGTCAGAAAAGCGTTCGGAATACTTACATCGGACATGGTTACCAAGATCTACAAGACCTTATATATCAATATAATATATAATCCTTATATTATATATAAAACAAATACTATATTTTTTTTCAATATGTATGAATCTTTACAACACGTACGTTACGTAACATTCAACCAACGTTACCGGTAACGTAGAAGTAACCTAGAGGTAACGTAGAAGCGAGATTTTTAGGCTATAATTTACTAATAAACACACATTGCGTATTCCTTATTCATTTATGGATGTTTTTATATGAAGTATGTGTATTAAAAACTGTTATTTATTTTTTAAATCGTCGAAATTCACGATAAAAATCTCCGACCACGACGACCTCCTCTACTTTGTTCAAGTCCACAGACAACAAAATGGCGCCCTTTTTACCACACTTTTATTAGCTTCACATGTAACTAAGTCACAATGTAAGAAAATCTTGGAATTCAATTTTAACCTACTTCTAAGTGACGTAATGATTTGAAACTTTGCAAGTCTATATGAATCCGATGACAATACAATAATTTGCTACCATCGAGCTGATCTGATCATGGAGTCAAGAGGTAGGCAATAGAACTCTTCAATGGCTGCTAGGAAACCCCTCGAGTTTAGGCTCATTTGTTTTGTTCTGATGAGACCTATTCGCTACACTTGATGGTAAGGAAGGGTCTGATGATGGAGCAGGGAGGAAGCCTGTGGCACTTCTTAATGACCAATAGGAAACACCTCGAGTTCTGGCTCAATTTGTTTCGTTCTAATGAGACCTATTCGCTACACTTGGTGGTAAGGGTCTGATGATGGAGCAGGAAGGGAGCCAGTGACACTCCTTAATGACTAATAGGAAACCCCTCGAGTTTGAGCTCATTTGTTTAGTTTTCATAAGACCTATTCGTCACACTTGGTGGTGAGGGTCTGATGATGGAGCTGTAAGGAAGCCAGTGAAACTCCTTAATGATCACAAGAAAACCTCTCGAGTTTGGGCTCATTTGTTTCGTTCTGATGAGACCTATTCGCTACACTTGGTGGTGAGATTCTGATGGTGGAACAGAGAGGAAGTCAGTGGCACTCCATAATGACCACTAGGAAACCCCTCAAGTTTGGGCTCATTTGTTTCGTTCTGATGAGACCTATTCGCTACACTTGGTGGTGAGGGTCTGATGATGGAGCAGGGAGGAAGTCAGTGGCATTCCTTTGTGACCACTAGAAAACCCCTCGAGTTTGGGCTCATTTGTTTCGTTCTGATGGAACATATTCGCTACACTTGGTGGTGAGGGTCTGATGATGGAGCAGGGAGGAAGTCAGTGGCATTCCTTTGTGACCACTAGAAAACCCCTCGAGTTTGGGCTCATTTGTTTCGTTCTGATGAAACATATTCGCTACACTTGGTGGTGAGGGTCTGATGATGGAGCAGGGAGGAAGTAAGGGTTCGGCTCGCGCATCCGGTAACTAATAGACTCCACTTGAACTTGTAAAACTAAATACATACAATCACGCCTTTGAGTTATAATGTTTACGGGGTGGGCAGACACATGAATGGACTGTGAAATCGATTACCATCCATCCATAGCTTGCCATTTATTAAACTAATAAGTAAAAATAAATATGTAGTTTAAAAAACTAAACAAACACACTTTTATAGGAACAGACTGAAAAGTACAAAATAACCGTCTACTTTTCAATTTCAGTTACTGAATAGACGGTTATTTTGTACTTTCCAGTCTGTTCCTATAAAAGTGTGTTTGTTTAGTTTTTTAAACTACATATTTATTATTATTAGTTTGTATAGTTAATCAGTGTTGCCAGAGTCAATACAAAATAGTACTTAAGAAACATATTACATTATTTAGAGGTAAAATTGTGCTAACATACAAAATAGTAACATAGAAGCAAAAGTACGGAGACAAATATAATATAAATTGCGATAAATTCATGAAATCTGCTTAATTTAAAGATCTAAATTATGATTTAGTTGCTTAATTTCAGGTTCTTTAAGTTAGTTCTTTTATATTTCACATACAATAGAAAAATAACATGTTTTTTAATTACGAGTGCTTGGGTACATTAAATTGACAGCCAGTTTTTTGCAAAATTTGGGGGATTGGACGAATTGAACTCTCTCTCTCTAGTTATTAAACTATACGGAGTATTTTAACTTTGAAATTAAAATGTAAGGTCTAGGAGAGCTACAAAAGATAATTAGAGTTCTTTAATTATAAATTATTGAGTACTTTTTTTTTTAAATGCAATCCAAAGTTTGCGTCATTAAACTTGT
This sequence comes from Crambus lathoniellus, assembly GCA_949710035.1. Lineage (NCBI taxonomy): Eukaryota > Metazoa > Arthropoda > Insecta > Lepidoptera > Crambidae > Crambus > Crambus lathoniellus. The sequence continues at coordinate 9,724,254 of OX453296.1, forward strand.
TTAAAAGTTAGTAGAACGGGAAAGATTTTGTGTTTTTTTTAACTTGAAATGATACACAATTTGAACAGCCCCAGCAAATAGGATCACTTTATACTACTACATACCTACATACAAATCTTTCCCCTTTATAATATTAGTACATATAGCTGAAGAGAAAAGAGTTCTGTACCCCTAGTGTAAGTTTTTATGTCAAGCAAACGCAAACTATTTCGATTCCGTATTTATGTCAACTTCTATGAAAACTATATAAGCGCGCTACTCGCCGCTAGAGGCGCTAATACAGTTTTCATACAAATTGACATAAATACGGAATCGAAATAGATTGCGTTTTTTGACATAAAAACTTACACTACGGGCACTGTTTGAATGAATAACGAACAAAATTAAAATAGGTAGCTGCCTTGATTTCATGCGCAAATTACCTTACCAAAGTACCTAAGTGGACTTCGAGTTTTTTAAAACTTCCGAAAAGACATAAACTAAAGAAAAGATATAAGGTTATACTTACACCGTTTTTATCGTTAAACTTGTACTCGTCTCATATTAATCAAATTATTTATATTCATGTCGCATTACGTATCTACGTTTCGTAATTTTTGCCGTCCCGTAGGCCTTATCAAATTTCCATTACAGAGTATAATATTCGACCTACGTTCTCCTTTCCTAAAAACTTCACCGGACGTGCTGTTCTGTTTTCGTATTTATTACTGAGAAAGTTAAAGTTTTGGGAATTCAGCCTTTATTTACGCTGATTTTAAGGTTGGTATTGCGATGGCAGAGTCGGGAGGAAAGTCTGAGGTGTCGTTCGGGGAGCTTACTCGGGCCGCGTTATTAGAGGCTTGTCCTTCTTTATTGGAATATACGAGGGGCTGAAACCCCCCGTCTGCGCCGTTAGAGGCTGCGGCGTGTTGTGCTGGGGTCACACTGCCAGCGTTTGTAACTTAAGGCGATGATTCCCGACCGAAATAGGCACGCTAACGCTTGCTCGGCGCGCGCGATACACTTCACGAGGACGCAGCGGCAGCCGGCAGTGAACTGCGAACTCGAGAGCGCCCCGCGAATCCAAAATCAATTAAAATTTAAATAAAAATTAAATAATATTTTTTTTTACTTATGACGATCGGAATCCCTAGGCTATTCAATAGTAGATTGTATTACAAGGGAGCAAAATAATATATTTACGGCGAGGGCGCTATTTTGAATCCAGAGCGCAGTGAAGGATTCTAGAGTAGAATCTCGAGCGCAGCGAGGGATTCAATATACGCCGCCCGAGGTGAAAATAATTTTGCGGCCGAGTAATACACTCTGCTTTTCATCCCCCTCTATAAGAAAAGCAGTAAAGACAACTCAAACTACCTACCTTTCTTTGTCGTTCGGATACATCATCATAACGCTAGTCGGACAAGAAAAAAAAATAGAATTTTGAAATAAAAAAAATTTAAATAAAAAAATATATGTCCATCAGATTCCTTATAAGTACTTATCTCCGGGGATGCCGAAGGGGATTGAAAATTTTGTTAGATTTTAGCTACGACCCACCGTTTACGAGATATTCCCAATTTTATAAAATTCCGTTTTTGAAAATTTCTCGGTCCCGAAAAAAGTCCCGGCCCCATATAAAATCAGTTGATTTTTTTTTAAGTACTGCACATGCACACCCTTGGCTACACTCCAACCAATGCTTCTTTAATTATGTTCTAAATTCAAATCTCATCGTTTTGGACCCTGTTATGAAGCGGTTCAAAATTCAAATCTCATTTATACCCTTTTGTCATAACAGGTAAACAATGAATCGTTTTGGACCCTGTTACTAGATAAACAATCATCGCTTTTCGAATCGATGGGATGAAAAGACAATTATTTTCGTCTATTTTTCATTAACTAAAACCATGGTAGGGCGGGGCAATTTCGACTGGTTTGACGCACATACAATTTTCTTGCATCAAAATTTTATACATAATAATAATGTACTCTAAATCAAACATAACCTGGTTATAAATTGACTTTTGGTGATTATTTATGGCAAACATCCATAAAAAAAACTCATGTTATATTTATTTAAAAACGTTTTTAAACATAAAATGTCGGAATTAGTCGAAATAGCCCCTTTTCGGGAAATTCCAACTATTTCTTTTAATTTCTCACCTAGTCGTCTGAGAAAGCTCTAAGTTGAATTCAGAGTTGATCAACGGAACTGGCACTTAAATATGGACCTTATTGTAAATTAGAACGCTTCGTTTTCATAAAAACACACTTAAAAAATTAAGAGGGGTAATTTCAACTACGACCCATAGTAACTAGTGACGGGACACAAAATCAATCATGTTGATATATTATTTTTTCTATTTTCTACATTCATAAAAATTCTACTTAGGTAATGTGTAAACCTTTAATAAAAAGAAGCTCATTATTTTTAAACCGGTCCCAATGTTTGCAAAGTCTAAGGTTGTCTTTCAACTTTTTTCTCAAGTTTTTTTACCAAGTAAACATCATTGCAAAATTCTTAAATTTTTGTGATAACTTACATGTTGCCTTTCACCATATAAATACCTATATTATTATCAATTTAAGGGCTTTAAAAAGTAGGTCGAAATGGTTTAAGTATTAAAAAGTGCTTTATTTGTGGCACTTAGTTAAGCAGGTATAAGAGTTTGAAAAAATATAGTTAAATATATAGGTATGTCAATTGTATAGTAGAAACTATTACGAAGTTATAAAAGCAATCGTCAAAGATATTTATCGACGTAATATCGAAACTTGTACAACACTATCTTTTCTCACTTTCATATAAAATTTGACGGGAAATTCAGACTGTCCAATTATGTAGTTGGAATTCCCCGAATTAACATTCACGTAGGGTTATTAAAACTAATAGCATAACTTTCTAAATACGCAAGGAACACAAGAAAAACCATAAAATAAACAAAAGGGGGGATTTAATTATCCATCTTGCCTTGAAAAATCGAAGTTTGAACCATTTGAAGCCCAAATAAATCTTAAAACCTTAGGACACTTGCTTAGACGTACACACCAGAAAATGGTGGCTGGCAAAGTATCATTGTTGTAAGCGTCATGCACATGCCTAGCGTCACCATCTATGTTCGAGGTATAGTAACTTGCTTTCGGCTTCCTGTATATAGATGTCACTGTTTCAAATAACGGATAACACCGAAGTTATTCAAGGTAGTTTGAATTGCCCCACAGTTGTAATTGCCCCGCCCCACCTTATACTTCAAGTAATAGGATATTTGGATTACGATTAGACGGGTGTTTGGTATTTTATTTGATTTTATTTGTAAAATATTACCAATCGAAAAAAAACGGCCGGAAGCACTAGATAAATAACTGTAAAATAACATATATTTTTTCCAAGTTTTAAGTAAGTACTTGTGATTTGCGAGTAATCCATAATTTAAAATAAGTACCCTATTTTGGGGAATCCCAGCCTTAACAAAACATTGAAAAACGCGTTTCACAGCAACGCAGCTTCATGCCTTATGTTCACATTGCTACATGTTTCTACATGAAATTTAATAGTGTGTCAATCACTATTGAGGTCTACGTGTCATCATCATCATCATCATCCGAACGACTGCTGGGCATAGGCCTCCCTGAAGGAACTCCACAGACCACAACGATCGGTCCTGCGCTGTTCTCATCCAGCGCGTTCCGGCTACCATGACTTGACAAGATCGTTGGTCACCCCTTGTTGGGAGCCTGGCCTGCCCACGGAACGTCGTCCGGTACGCGGTCTTCGTTCGTGAAACTTTCTGCCCCAACGGCCATCTGTTTTCCGCGCTATGTGTCCCGCCCACTGCCACTTCAACGATGGAATCCTTCTAGCGATGTCGGTTGTTTTAGTTCTTCTGAAATAATCATTTCTTCGTGTCAAAATAATGCGTATTTTTAACCGACTTCTAAATCAAAAAGGAGGAGGTTCTCTATTCGTCTGTATGTATGTTTTTTTTTTTTTTTTTTTTTTTATGTATGTCCACCGATTACTCGAAAACGGCTGAACCGATTGAAATGGTTCAAACGTTATTACATCAGGTTGGTGTCCAAGTTGGTCCCATTTTTTGAAATTTTGAAATCGGTCCAGTAGTTTTCAGGAAATCTTGAAAATACTGTCGTTTTCGTTACCACGTTATGTGAATTTAATAGGTACGTATCTTTAGGCATAACTCCTTTGTTTATAAACCGATTTAGATGATTCTTGTTTTGTTAAAAAGGGGATACCTCAAGGTATTTTAACCGACTTCGAAAAAGGAGGTTTTGAGTTTGATCACATACCTATTTACCAGAAAACACGTAAATTGCCTGCACGATGCACTAAAAAGAGTGAAATAAAAATTATTTTTATAAAAAAATAAAACCGCCTTCAAAAAAACCACATCAAAAAAGTAAGAAATAATTCCTCACCAAATAAATAACGTAAGTACTTTGAAGTCTGTATGTAACAAGAAATTGTACATGTTTCACGCCCGACTTCAAAGTACTTACGTTATTTATTTGGTGAGGAATTATTTCTTACTTTTTTGATGTGGTTTTTTTGAAGGCGGTTTTATTTTTTTATAAAAATAATTTTTTGATGTGGTTTTTTAGAAGGCGGTTTTATTTTTTTATAAAAATAATTACACGCGTTTATTATTTATCAGTTGTTTAAACTTTATTTAACATTAGTTAGTTTAGTTACGCAAGTTACGGCCTGTCCACATTATACCACATTATTTCTTATTGTACACATTATTACCACGTCACCACGACACGACACGTCGTCAACGGGGAACGGTGAGCTGCGTTGACGTGACGTGCATACCTATTAACTTGTTTCAAATGATTGTAGTACAGTCAGCGTCAAATAGATCTAAGCGTCTAGACTAGTCTTAGTCAAAAAGATCTGAAAAACAATATAAGTACGCAATTTGATGCAGCAGTTCGAATCATCATATTGTTGTAAGCACGTAAGGTGTTCTAAATGGTTCACCCTTGTTTGGCAGAACAACGTTTGATCGAACTTCAATAATTCGAACAATGTTTGAGAAAATAATCACTTTGTATAATATCGATTGACATAATTTTCATTTCATCGAATATTCATTTGCGATAACAACGTTTGCGCTAATGATCGTAAAATAGAATGTGCATTTGATATAATAATCGTTTGGTATAAAAACGTTTAGAAGAAAAGCCGACTCCTCGGAAGTCCTGTAGAACACGTGATAGGTGGTATTTTTTTTTGGTATCAAGACAAATTCTGGATTGTTTCACAAAAAAAAACTCAAATATTAACGATCTTTCGACTAAATCATTATTAGTCTAGTTAAACATTCGTTTGAATAAAATTAGCGCAATTGAAAATTCGGTAAAATGACATTCGTCCAAATAAAATAAAGCGAAATTGAAAATTCGGTAAAATGATATTCGTCCAAATAAATAATTATACGAAATAAAATATTCCATACAAATCGGACTGATCACGTGATCGAATTAGTATGGGAAGTCCAAAAAATTTTGTCGTATTTCGACCCATGTTTCTAGGAGAAAGTTGTTCACTTATTGATTCTGAGTCGATCCTAAAAATTTGTGCACTGATAAAAAAATTATATCATTAGACGCTGACTGTATGGTACGGGGACCTACCGCTTTAAATGACACCACCACCCATCTAGAACTTGACTGGCAGCTGGATTGGTTACGCCAATCTGTGTTGACTTGACCACTCTACGAGTATTTTGGGGTCAATTCAACTGGAAACAGTTTAACAATCGAAGTTTGTCGAATAAACAGTTTTGGTTTTATTGGAGGACTCAGGCTACGTGCCGGGTCCGAGCCAGTGTGTCCGAGCCGAGTGTCGTCCGAAAATAACAACTGAGAAATATTGATTTTTAAAGCATGCAGCCCTTATTTCGACCAAATTGACTTCAGTTGAAACGGGTTCTCTCAGTAACTATTCAACATATGGCTGCCAAAAATATAATGTGTATCTACAACATATTAACAAGTTTTATTTATTTATTTATGATAAAAACAATGTAAACTCCATTAAACGCCATTCGATTTTACAACAAACTCTCTGAAAAGTCGTACCTAATTCCTTGACTTAGGTTAGGTAGGTTGCCGCCACACACGGGCCACACGCGACATCCACAAACGCCCCGCCGCCGCCGCCGCCACGCCACTCGACTCGAAGCTAAGCTAGTAGAAGAAACTAGGGAAGTAGGGACGAGTACCGGGCGCCCGGGCGGGCGGCGGCGGCGGGCGTCAATCGTGTGCGGCGAGATCATATATAATGTATGAATACTACACGGGAAATAGGTCGGTGACCGAAGCTAAAGGCATACATTGTTTTTAATTAAAAATCCTCAATCGAACACAATTTTTTATTTGGAACGGTTTTGTTCAGTTATTATTTGTTGGAATTGTTGGAAACTTGTAATTTTCTTTACCTACTATTCAACAACACGGATGCCGTGTTTGCTTAGAGTCTGCGCGCACTTGTGATTATTAGTCTACCGATAGTTTAGTCGATAAAATCACAAGTGCGCGCGCGCTGGTTCTTAGATTTTTGAAGTGGCAAATAGCGTTGTGAGCGCTTTGGATCCTCCCTTCTTGTCCTAAGTTTTTCATACAAATCCGCAGTCTTGTGTAAAAATAGTAAGTGTACGAGTTAAAAATAAAACTGCTTTACTTTTAGCTTTTTCATAGTTTTGCTGATTAGACTTTATTTGTAGTCGAGTATCTACGAAATTATAGCAGGTGCTACGACGCTACGGCTACTGATACAAAGAGCTTTTTCTCAACACGGTAAAAATCTTAGGCTGGGTTGCACCATCTTGATTTAACCTTAACTTTAACAGATACAAACTTATCTGACTCGATGACAGCGTCGCTGTCGTCTATGGCGTAACCTAGGTAGCAATATGTTATAATAACCTTTTATAACACATAGTTCTACATTTGGCCACTGACTCAATCATATATCTAAACTAGCTGACCCGGCAAACTAGTGTAGGCAATGAACAGATTCTTTGTATGGAGACCCATACATTAATTCCTCAGTCGATGAAACTTTGCTGGGTTATAAAATAGCATGAGCCATAAACTTTTAAATGCTTATCCAAAAAAAAACTCAAACGGAAGTTAGGTATTTATACCTAAATATACAAATATGTTTATATATTGAACCGAGTAATTTCTCAACCCAAATTTATTTTACCAAATGAGTTATTTATACTAGTATGTGATACTTGATAAAAATCCAAAACTTTTTTCAAACATGAGTACTGCTTTTGAATGATAATTCCTTTTTTGACTCTCATTTTCATTGAAAAAATGCTCCGTCGTTTTTTTTTACTTATATGACCTTAGAATGTAATTTGACGTTACGAGTAAGAACATCCAAAAAAAAAATATTACCAATATTGATTTATTTCAAACTATGAATAATTCAATATGGAAAATTGCTCAGCATTATTTATCTTTAAAATTATGTTAAAAAGTCACATATACACACAAATCTAAAATATCCAAAAGAAATATCATCCGGAACACCAACATTTTGAAAGCGAAGATAAATCTACCCCTGTTACGCAATAATGTACCGTCTTTCGTTACCAGTTGGGTGCAGATTAGCGTCCTCCTGCTAATAGTACGACCTTGAACGCGTGACCCTGTGACTGTAGCTCCTCAGTTTGACCATATTATAGTAGGTATTCTTTGGTTTGGTTTGACTATGTTTGTATGTATGTTTGGCCGATTATCTCGCGTTTGGCTGAACCGAATTTTATGCGGTTTTAAGAAAAGTATTTTTTACATTTAGGAGAAACTTTTGGTATTTTAACCGCCTTCGAAGAAGAAGGTTCTCAGTTTGACTCATATGTTTGTATGTTTGTCTCTGAGATGCGGTTTTCAGAAAAGTATTTGTTACATTTAGGAGAAAGTTTCGGAGTTTTAACCGCCTTCGAAGAAGAAGGTTCTCAGTTTGACTCGTATGTTTGTATGTTTGTCTCCGAGATGCGGTTTTCAGAAAACTATTTGTTACATTTAGAAGGTTTTGGCATTTTAACCGACTTCAAAAAAGGAGGTGTTCAGTTTGACCCGTATTTATGTATGTTTGACTTTGAGATGCGGTTCTCAGAAAAGTATTTGTTACATTTAGGAGAATATTTTCGAATTTTAGCCGACTTCAAAAAAGAGGTTCTCAGTTTGACCCGTATGTTTGTCTTTGAGATGCGGTTTCCAGAAAAGTATTTGTTACATTTAGAAGGTTTTTGCATTTTAACCGACTTCAAAAAAGGAGGTACTCAAATGACCCGTATGTATGTATGTTTGACTTTGAGATGCGGTTTTCAGAAAAGTATTTGTTACATTTAGGAAAATATTTTGGAATTTTAACCGACTTCAAAAAAGGAGGTGCTCAGTTTGACCCGTATGTATGTAAGGTCAATGTGGGGAAGTCCGTCTAGGAGGTAAGTCCGTCTAGCGCCAATAACTTCCATTTTTGAATGACTAGCTTCTTATGCCTCGGTCGGTAAAACAGTATTACGGAGCTAGTTCGAACTGAGAATCATAGACGTCGCTAACATCATTAGGTTGAAAGAAATTGGTAGGCGATTTTTTTTCGCGTTTTGCACTTGAAGCTGGAGTGTAACGTCTCTTCAAAAAACTAAAAAAAAAGTAGAAAATCAATGGAGTTCTTGGAGTTTCTTTGATTACGCAAGTCATTTAGTGATCCATATACTTATTTCTGGTGATGAATTCATTAATATCGCTTGAGTTTCGTAATTATTACCTGAAACAAATTTCTAACCACAAAATGTAATAGTTGGGAAGTCCGTCTGGCATACGTAAGGCAAGTCCGTCTATGACGGTCTTGCCTCAATTGCAGATATTGTCAACCTTTTCAGCTGCACGTATTTTACCTGCACGATAAAGCCGTGATATAGTTATATCCCTAGGGACCTATCCCTATATAATTATGTACCGTAAGATAGTAATGAATCGCTTTCGTATATCTACCTTACTAGGAATATAAAAATTGAATTAGAAATAAAGATTTATGTTTTACTTTTTTTCTTCTTTCTCTGTTTTCATCTGCGATCAGTCGTTATAGACTATGAGCAAATTTGATGAATTTTGATCAATTTGATGATGTTTTACTTAGTATTTTATTTTACAAAAAAGGAAATTGGATACATACAATTTTATTAAAAAGGTTTGCAACCACTGTCACCAAAGATATGCCGGACTTGCCTCAAAATAAAATAAACTCAATTATCTTTGAAATGTAAACCTTATAGACAAATACATAAATCACACATTTCAACGCTAGTTTTACGTCACTGCTAGAAACTGTTTTCATACATATTGCCTCACAAGTTATGGATATAGTGCTAGTAGACGGACTTACCCTAAACTGCACGGGAAGTCCGTCTACACGCCGTGTTTTAAAAAATAGCATATAAATCTAAAGATAATTGCAATTCATACTATTTTAAGACCAATATAGGTAAATAAATATATTACCTATAATCTCCGACGACACAAGTCACTTTAGAAAGCGTATCTCGATTCAATAAGTTCAGTTGAACTTAAATTTTAGAAAAGTATGCCGGACTTCCCCACATTGACCTTATAGTCCATTCGCTTAGATAGCGTCGCTCTGCCACAATGCCGTGCGGGGTATACCGACACTATCTAACCGAGCGGACTTTATGTTTGACTTTGAGATGCGGTTTTCAGAAAAGTATTTGTTTCATTTAGGAGAAGGTTTTGGTACTAAAATCGACTTCAAAAAAGGAGGTTCTCAGTTTGACTCGTATGTTTGTCTTTGAGATGCGGTTTTCAGAAAAGTATTTGTTACATTTAGAAGGTTTTGCATTTTAACCGACTTCAAATAAGGAGGTGCTCTGTTTGACTCGTATGTATGTATGTTTGAGTTTGACTTTGAAGTGCGGTTTTCAGAAAAGTATTTGTTACATTTAGGAGAATATTTTCGAATTTTAGCCGACTTCAAAAAAAGAGGTTCTCAGTTTGACCCGTATGTTTGTCTTTGAGATGCGGTTTCCAGAAAAGTATTTGTTACATTTAGAAGGTTTTGGCATTTTAACCGACTTCAAAAAGGAGGTACTCAGTTTGACCCGTATGTATGTATGTTTGACTTTGAGATGCGGTTTTCAGAAAAGTATTTGTTACATTTAGAAGGTTTTGGCATTTTAACCGACTTCAAAAAGGAGGTGCTCAGTTTGACCCGTATTTATGTATGTTTGACTTTGAGGTGCAGTTTTCAGAAAAGTATTTGTTACAATTAGGAGAATATTTTGGAATTTTGGCCGACTTCAAAAAAGGAGGTTCTCAGTTTGACCCGTATGTTTGTCCTTGAGATGCGGTTTTCAGAAAAGTATTTATTACATTTAGACAGGTTTTGGCATTTTAACTAACTTTAAAAAAGGAGGTGCTCAATTTGACCCGTATGTGTCTTTGAGTTGAGATGCGGTTTACATAAAATTATTTCTTTACATTTAGGAGAAGGCTTTGGTATTATAACCGACATTTAAAAAAAAAGGTTTTCAGTTTGATCTGTTTGTAGGTATGTTTTTCCGCGATTATGTCATGTTTTCTGAACCGTTTTTGATGCTTTTTTCAACAGGCAAGTATTTTTGATTGATGCGGTTTATGTGTACATCCTACTAACATAGTTATTTAAAACAATGCCACGAAAAAGTTAGAAATAATAGCTCTAATAGGTACTGTATTCACACCAAATAACGTAAGTACTTTGAAGTCGGGCGGGATTAAACAAAAACACCAAAACATGTAGGTACACTCGACAGCACATCAGGTTAAAGAGTTGAACTGCGATAACAGTTTTTATTACGTAGGGCATAAAGGCGTTCTCAAGGTCAACATGTATAGTCTGATGTGCCGCCGTGTGTACATGTTTCACACCCGACTTCAAAATACTCGTACTTACATTATTTGGAGTGAATACAGTTATTAGAAGTATTATTTCTAATTTTATTGTGGCATTTTTTTAAAGCGCTTTTCCTTTTTTATAAAATATTTTTTTTACTATTTGGTTATTTATTAAACTAGGATACCTAGAACAATACATAAGCGATTAGGGAGAATTGGGCGAGTTGATTTTAACTGTCTACGTTTACGAAAACTATTGGATGAACTGCTCATGTCGGTAAAGTAGTTAAACGACATGAATGGGATAGAGCGATAGTTTTCGGATACGAATACAGTTTGCCAAACTCATACCAAGTTTTACTGGTTGTACGTGCACACAAAAATACAACGTTCCATAGCGAGCAACAACAACCGTAACGTGTATTATAAACGCAAAACAACCATCGACCGGGAGGCGACCGTCGGTAACCCTACCTTCTCGAGTATCATCATAAATAATAATAAATAAAATAATAAATAACTTCTTACATTCACACCAATTATCTAAGCCCATGTTAATTTCATTAAGAAACTGTATTATGGAAAACTTGATAACGGATAAATATATACAGGGCGTCCCAAAACTATGCCACATGTGACATGGAGGGAAAGTACCTTAAACACTGAATATATAAAATATTTTACTGAAAGGAGACTTCATTTTTATTTTAAAAAGAAAACGAACTGCATTCAAAGAATTTCAAAAAATCGCCTGTCTGAACTGGGAATCGAACCCGCTGAATGTGAAAAAAAAATATTTTTTTTATTATACCGATCAAAATGCTTAATTATAAGCATTAATGTCTTCTAAGTAACATAGCATCTTAAATAAAAGGGAGCCAACGTAATTTAACATTTATTATTGAGTAAAAAGTTTGTTCAGCATTATAATGGATAGAAAAGGTGTGCTATTATGTTATGTTCGTATATTATAGCATATCGTTATGCTACATTAAAATATTAGGTTATTTTTAATGCTATAATATATTAGTATTAAGTAGGTACTTACCTAATATAATAAATAACATATTGTAACCTATGTTAAACTAAAAGAAGTTATTAATGTTTTTTACACTACTTAATGATCAATATTACTATTAATAAACCAATGCTTTATTCTTTTTTTCACTGTTTTACATATAACAACACGAATACATTCATATTACGCTATTAAAAACAGAATTCTTAAGTACTTTTTAAGGCGCTACTCGGAAAAATATGGACTTTTTGATTTAAAACTATAGAATGGTTACAGTTGTTACAAATCTGGTAATAAGATATATATTTCTTCATACCTTTATCTAGATTCGTATAGTTTCAAAAACACGATTTTATGATTTTGCCTCGACACTTTTTCTTTGCGAAAAGACCTCTAAAAAATACGAAAAGTCAAGATTATTCTTAAAGGAGGTTACTTACACTATTGGAAATTGGTTTAATTAGTGGACACCAATAATATTGAGGATCGTATAGAAGCATTTTTTTTTAAATCGCTGTAGTTTTTTAATATGAAGTGTTTTTGTGCTTTTTTTGCCTAATCTGCAAAATCGGTCTCGCTCCCGCGAGCGTCGTTTTCTCATTGCTATCTCGCTTCAGCACATTTTTTCCGAGTATCGCCTTAAGCCCCGAGCAAGCGTGAGTTTGCGATCAAGAATTCCACAGGACAGCATTAGTTAAATATTCTAATAACAGTAATAAATATTATAGCAGAAAAATAACATGTTCGTTCAAATCGCATGTCGTACGTGATTTATGATATTAGTCCTTATTGATAAGACATTAGAGTCTGTCTCAACTGTCTCAAATATAATGCGTTATTTGGTTTTCCAACTTTCAAAATTCAACTCTATTTCTATTTGATAGAGTTGAATTTTGATAGATTTGATTACCAAGAAAAGAGAGAGCAATACTTGCACCGCGTGCGGCTGGATCAAGAAGCTTAAATAACGGCTGGATAGGAGAACACAGTTCATTCGTTCAGTTCTGTCATTTCATTTGTTCATTTCGAATACACTAGATGGCGTGCGGCGCCCTGCTTGATATAATTAAATATAGCAATAGCAGAATAAGTTATATTTTTAAATTAGGTGCGATGGTTATATTTTTATAACGTTATGCTATATGCGTTATCGAATATAACGCACACCTTTAATGTATAGCCTTTTCTGTGACTAACAATAACAACTGACTTTAACATTTTAATGTAAGATTGGAGCAATTATACCTAATTTACCTTTCATAAGTGTTTAATAAAGTTATAATGTGATAGATAAGTAACACCACCTTGATTGGTTTAAAAAACTTTGAATAATTTGGTGCAAGTTAGATTCTCGGTTCGGGCAGGCGATTAATTAAAAATCCTTGAATGCAGTTCGTATTGTTATTTAAATAAAAATAAAGTCTTACTTCAATAAAACTTTCAATCTACAGTACCTATTTGGTGCGGTCTATGCCACCATGTGGATTACCATGGGACGCCATGAGAGCGCCCTGAGGGCGTCCCTAGTCGTGGGACACATGCCACATGGTAGAACGTGGAATAAACCGCACCAAATAATTCAAACCTTTTTAAATCAATCGAGGTGGTGTTTTATCACATTAGAACCTTATTAAAGACTTACAATAGGTTATTTAGGTATAATGAGCGATTTTCTGACAGACCATTTAAAAAAAAAGCTTCCAAAAGCTTCACTAGATGGCGTTGAACGAAGAATGTACCTGTCTATGGTACATTTTGGTATGAATCATATTTAAATTAATTACTTTTTAAAAACCGAAAGGAAACTAACAATAAATTAAATAAGTACTGATAGGTACTACGTGTGGAACAGAAACGAAGTAGGTAAATTTAAAGATTATGGTAAATAAATAACATCTGTCTGACGTTCCGTTTTACGAAACAAAAGTCGCGTCAAAGTAAAATTTATAACGTTCCGTTCGTTCTTACTGCATAGGTGGGACAGCGCCATCTAGTGAGCGAGCTTTCAGAAAATCGCCCATTGCTCCAATCTTCACTCATTGGTATTACATTAAAACGTTAAAGTCAGTTGTTTTGAGCACGACAGACAGTCACAGAAAAGGCTATCCACTAAAACGCTGCACAAACTTGTTATTCAACATCAAATGTTAAATTTCGTAGTCTTCCTTTTATTTAAGATGCTATGTTACTTAGAAGAAATAATTAGACATAGTTGAGCCTTTCGCTCGGTTCAATAAAATTTAAGAAATATATTTTTTATATTCAGTGGGTTCGATTCCCAGTTCAGACAGGAGATTATCTAAAATACTTTGAATGCAGTTCGTTTTCTTTTTAAAATAAAAATGAAGTCTCCTTTCAGTAACATTTTATATCTTCAGTATTTAAGGTACTTTCCCTCCATGTGGCATAGTTTTGGGACGCCCTGTATACTTAAATACTTTTTTGATTGTAAATACATACTTAATATACATAGTTAACACCCAGACCAAAACAAATAGACATGTTCATGCACACAAATATTTGTCTTGTTCGGGAATCGAACCCGAGACCACTGGCGCAGAAGGCGCCAAATCGGTCGGCATCATCAATCATGACATGCTCATTGTTAGTAGTAAGACAAAAAGTTACGTTAAAAATAGACTAGGTTGTCTAGTCGCAACCTGGCCCTCTTAGTACAGTCATGAAAAAAGTGAGGCTAAAATGATGAGAAAATATATCATCAGGTACCAGCATGAAACGCTGTTCATACGATCAGGCTTGATAGATAGACTAGAAAAATGTGGTCTGCCACGCTCCGTCTTTGCACGCACTTTGTCAGTTCGAGCGATTTTAGCGGCGGCTTGTGGGGTGGTTTTCATGTCATGGGGTACCAGTATCAAACTAACGTCTTACTGTAACTTAGGCCAACCTACTACCAAAAATACTGGTCTGCCGACCCGCAGCCTGGCCGTCTTTTGTGCCCGAGCAATTTTATGTTTGTATTGTTACTTACATCAATAATATGAATGTACAGGGTAACAGGGAAATTTGACCTTAATATTAAACGACACCACTATTTAGGTTATTAATAATGTACTATATCCAAAAGTTAACCATTTCAGAAATATTTACCTTTTAGTTTTTTTATCGAAAAACTACACTACCTTTTGAGTTTTGCTCTTATTTAATTTATTTTTATTTCTTTTTCGCTCCGTTAAGTTACAGTTTTTGCTATTTTTTGAGGAGGGGTGTACCACCATTTCAGAAATATTTTACTTTTAGTTTTTTTATCGAAACACTACACTACCTTTTGAGTTTTGCTCTTATTTAATTTATTTTTATTTAGTTTTAGCTCCGTTAAGTTACAGTTTTTGCTATTTTTTGAGGAGGGGTGTACCAGTTAACAAAAATAAATTATGAAACTCGAAATAAGTGCTATCATACAATAACTATTTAAATTATGGTTTTTTACATAGCATTCGCAACTTAAACAAAATCTTAGAAAGTTAATCTGCAGATTAATGAAAACACTTCAACATCTTTTTGGCAATACCGCCTTTTTTAACCGCCTCTGTGGTCTAGTGGTTCATACCACGGATTTCAGACCCAGAGGTCCCGGGTTCGATACCCAGTGGGGGTACATATTGTATTCGGTTTGGTTGGTGGTAGAACTTGTTCTTAGTCCGCCTGGCTAGCTACCACCATCTTATCTAAGTCTGACGCCATAACAATAATGTTTTCAGCATTATTGTGTTCCGGCAGTTAAAGATAAGATAGCCAGTTCCTCAGTGATTGAGGATTCCGGGAGTAGTGCGCTTCCACCTTCAGCCTTATCACCACTTATCATCAGGTGTGATGAAGGCTAAGTGCTACACCGTTGTGGATAAAAAAAAATACAAATAGGTACCTATAACACTCTAGGTAAAGTAGCTTAACTAAAAACATATTGACAGAGAAAGCAGTGACATATAGAAAATATAAATATGTAACGAAATAAGTTTGTAAAAAGAAGAGGATAAATTGTGTAAGACTGTTATTAAAACAAAGCATCAACTCGAACTGACAAAGTGGCCAAGACGGCGCGTGGCAGACCACATTTTTCTAGTCTATCTATCAAGCTTGATCGTATGAACATCGTATCATGCTGGTACCTGATGACATATTTTCTCATCATTTTAGCCGCACTATTTTTATGAATATACTAAGAGGGCCAGGTTGCGGCTTGCCTAGCCGCCAACCTAACCAGCACCAACAACTCAACTTTTTTAACGTAACCTTTTGCCTTCTAACAATGAGTATGTCATTGTGGTACTCTATAGTAGGTAGAATTACCGACGGTCGCCTCTCGGTCTACCATTTATACAACTATTTGGTAAAGACAATGTCAACATAATTATTTTGCCTCGAAGATTGATACGTGAAAATAGAATAGATCGCGCGAGCGAACGGCGGCGGCGCGGCGGCGCGGTGGCGGGGCGGCGGGGAACCCGTCCTGTACGGCTCCCGCGCTCCGCTCCTACGCCTCGCTTCGTACTCACAGCTCTCGATTGCTGAATTAAGTTTTTCTATGTAAAATGCTTTTAGGTTTTGGTTTTTTTTTTGGATATTGCTGTAGTTGAAAATAAAGTGAACTGTGTACTTAAATCAATAAATAAAACAGATAGAGAAATTTTCCACTGCGAGTAAAACGGCAATTTTTAAAATAGTTTAATTACATGGTTTATTTTTTAGATTTTCATTTTGTGGTTATAAAACTTCAATAAAATAGCATTTCCGTAAAAAAGTTCGACGGAGAAATTTTACGGTTCGAGTCACACCAAAAACACATATTTTAGTAAAATTTTGTGTTTCTGCTGGGATATTTTTTTGGATGTTTCATAAATCATTTTAATACGTTACATGAATATGTATGGTGAAGAAAGTTTCAACGGAGCATTTTTCCTCAAAAAGATATCTATGAAATATGACTTTCATTAAAAAAACCTAACTTCTATTATTATTATTCTTTGGAATTTTATACAATACTTTTAATTTATTGATACTTTATCACGTTGTAAAGTTTTTTCTGACTGACGAATTACTGTGGGGGTCAACTAGCTTCATTTCCTACACTAAACGTTGTTTTGCCATATAAATTTTATTGGACACGAACTTCGTATCACCTGCCTGACACAATGTCACTTATAAAAAAAAAAAAAGAAATCCTTAGCGGCAAAAATGTCAGTGATTAGATTACATACTCTTTGACATACCTTCTCTTTGGAAGCGGTTAAGAAATGACAGTTCTATACAAAATTACCATTTTTATTTTATAGTTTTCCTGGATAAAAAGTAGCCTATGTTACTCCCCAGCTCTCAAATTATCTCCATACCGAAAATTTCGTCGAGCCGTTGCTCCGTTTTGACGTGAAAGACGGACAAACAAACAAACAAACAAATAAACAAACAAACACACTTTCACATTTATAATATTAGTATGGATAGTATGGATTAGTATGGATAATATATCTTGTTAAAATTATATTATAATGTTATCTTATCATGCTTTAACGTATCTATCATAAAACTGCACCTAGCTAGTGTATCAGATATTAGAGTTGTGTGTTAAAACTGCATCTGCAATGGTTGCAGCACGCGCGCCCGTAAAAGGGGTGCAGTCGACTTGCAGTTTGGTGGTCGCTCTATATACTTTCAGGGTTGCCTGTAATTACTTGTTATTGTTAGTCTAATTTTAAAACAATACTGGACAGTTTTGTGTAGGTTTTTGGATTATTTGTGAATGACAGTTAGACTGCGACATATTTTTAAATCCACAACATCGGTGTCAACATTCATAAATAATTTAAATAACTTAAAAGAATTCTAAGAAATCTACACAACTTAAAAGTTGGTGTGTGTTACAACATTTGCAAAGAAACTATTCTAGAGAGAGTGCGGTCTTTGCGCTTCGTTGCGTTTCACTATACAGGGTGTTAGTTTGGCCAGTTGCAAGCCCAAAACCACAGCTTGTACTCATAAGGCGCAGCGCAGACGACAGACTATCCGTGACGCACTTTTTAGTCTGTGAAAATTGAACCTATGCAATTATATGCAGTAACGCACACGACACGCAAAAAGTCCGGCGCACAAAAAATCCGTGTAAAGCTGGACATTGACGATCAGTTTTGTCCTAAAACTGTGGCGTAAAACTGTGGCGTCACTCCAAATGGTTTTAAGCCAACTAGATTTCCCCACTGACTGGCGTGACGCCGGCTCTCCAGTTTTCGACCGGCCGGGCTGTTGAAAGACGTGTACTCATCGTGTACTACTAATTTTTGTCAAGAAAAAAAAGGATGCTGATTCCGAATAAGAAATAGAACTAAATATTTTAAGCATCTAAATGTTGCCGTTATTAATATCGAGCAAAAAACGGCAAAAATCACGTTTATTGTAGGGGAACCCTCCTTAAATATGAACTTCATTTTATTTTAATTTTTTATTTTTAAAGTGAGTACCTATAAGTACAACTAAATATTCTGAAAATACTTAAAACGTCTACCTATTGCCATTATTAATATCGAGCAAAAAACGGCAAAAAATCACGTTTACTGTATTGGAGCCCCCCTTAAATATTAATTTTATTCTGTTTTGTTTTTAGTACCTATTTGTTGTTATAGCGGCAATAGAAATACATCATCTGTTAAACAATAATTGTCTAGCTATCACGGTTCATGTTATACAGCCTGGTGACAGACAGACAGACGGACAACGGAGTTTTAGTAATAGAGTCCAGTTTTTACCCTTTATACTTCCTTTATACCAAAAACTATACGCAGCACCACCGCAGCACGCTCGACCACCGCACCACCGCGGGCGGGCGCAGCTATCGAACTGACGCGATTGCGTGGCGCGTCGTCAGTTAAAACTCTGGAGTGACGATTCGACATTCACGATCAAATTTTGGATTGACGCCGGAGTTTTACGCCACAGTTTTAGGAAAATTTGACCGTCAATGGCCAGCTTAATCCGGGCAGACCGCGCCGCGCCCCGCACAAAAGTGTGCGAAAAAAATAGAACGTTGCTTCAACGCGCGCTAACGCAGACGGCGCACACTTTAAGCGCGTCACAAACGGTGAAGATGCTATAATATTTTATCTTAAGATATCGTAAGATAAAATATTATAGCATCTTAAGGTATCACACACGGTTAAGATACGATATATTTTGGAATCTTTTCACTCTCGATATCACGTATTAAAGGTTTGAGGGCCATAGCTAGAAACAGCTTGAGACCTATCAGAGGATTTAGTTAAAAAATAGTTGATTCCTAAGCAAAACTCCATGTAATTTCTAATAGTCAATTAAAACTGCTATGACCAAATGAGTCAGGCCCTCAGTTCATCAATTGTCAAAAATTTGCTGTCACCTGTCAAAGTAATTAAGCATCGATTGTTAATAATTGTTGAACCCGAATATAGTAAAGAATTCGTGAAATCTTTTCAGAAGTTTTCAATTGTCTAGAATATTCCGTTACAGATTTATAAAGGTTTAGCTTGGGCTCTCAGTTCATCAATTTGTACAATAATGAATCTTCCAAATTTGCAATTAAACTAAAGAAATACATAAAAATACTTTGAATTTCTGAACACTTTTGGGAATTTCTAACGTAGAAACAATGGTGCAAACGTTAATAGTTTAGTAATAATTGAAATGTTTTATTTTGACAATTGATGAACTGAGGGCCTGACGTTTTCGGTTCTACTGACTAGGCTTCGCCACATAGATTAATGAAAGTAAGCTTACGTTTGTTAACGAAATCTTTACTAGAAGTTGACCTAGCATCCGTTTCTCTAAGTACCATACTTTCAGAGATTGAATTTTTAATTTTTGTGAGAACAAAATTGACAGATGGTGACCATCGATTTTTACTTTTTTTAAGGACGGTATTATTATAACGAATCAGAAATTCAAAGTATTTTTATGTATTTCTTTAGTTTACTTGCAAATTTGGAAGATTCATTATTGTACAAATTGATGAACTGAGAGCCCAAGCTAAACCTTTATAAATCTGTAACGGTATATTCTAGACAATTGAAAACTTCTGAAAAGATTTCACGAATTCCTTACTATATTCGGATTCAAAAATTATAAACAATCAATACTTAATTACTTTGACAGGTGACAGCAAATTTTTGACAATTGATGAACTGAGGGCCTGACTCATTTGGTCATAGCAGTTTTAATTGACTATTAGAAATTACATGGAGTTTTGCTTAGGAATCAACTATTTTTTAACTAAATCCTCTGATAGGTCTCAAGATGTTTCTAGCTATGGCCCTCCATCCTTTGGTTAATCTCGATATCTGCCCTAGGTAGCAGACGAATATTCTGTAAAACATCTTATACAGGGTGATCAAAAATGAGCAATTCGGATTTGCTATTAGACTTATTGGACAGCTCATCAGACGATGATTCTAACCTGGCATTTGATATAAAAATTGCTATAGCTAATTCGAAGTCTAGATCAGTTTGGATAGAAAATCGTATTAAGTTTAGAAAAGAACGCGGGGAATTTAATCTTTACGAAGATCTCTCAACGAAAAAGTTTCAAATGTATTTTAGGAAATCAAAGGAAACATTTTTTGCAATTCACAATCTGATTAAGGAAGATATTATGAAAAAAAATACAAACATGCGAGAAAGTATTACGACTGAAGAACGACTTGCAGTATACATAAGGTGAGTAATAAGACAAACTACTTTTGTATATTTTTTTATTTTTACTCATAAGTTGATACCTAGAAAATGCAAACAATTTAAATAAAACAGGTACTTAACCCATAGTGTGTGTACTACACAATGGTATTGGATTGGAACGAAATAACACTGAAAAAACTTAAAACAGTACTAGTCCAGTGAATAGAGGGTTTTCAGCTTACAAGTGGTCCGGTAGTTTTTAATTTTTGATATGTTGTCTAGGATGGTTTGTGAGTATTTAAAATGCAAAATGCACAATTCCTCGCCCTCCGCCCCCGCCGCCATATTGAAAAAATCGGCATTTTTTTCAGATTTTCGCTTAAATCTTCGTTTAGGTACATTTGAGCCAGAGAAGAGTCTCACAATGTTCTAGAAAATTA
This sequence comes from Crambus lathoniellus, assembly GCA_949710035.1. NCBI lineage: Eukaryota > Metazoa > Arthropoda > Insecta > Lepidoptera > Crambidae > Crambus > Crambus lathoniellus. Next base: position 9,745,281 of record OX453296.1, read on the forward strand.
AATTTTCTATAATTAACACTTTAAATTTTGTTACTAGGACAGATAGTTCCTTCCTGATCAGAAGGTCTAAGTAGCTAAATGTCCAACAGCGCGAAACGTCTGATGAGCAGTAAGTCTAATTAGCAGAATGTCTATGTAGCAAAACGTCCAACTATCAAATTGTCTGTATAGCAGAACATCTATTTAGCAAATCGTCACATTATCAAAATTTCTGGATACTCAGGCACAAAATTCAACACACAAATTACATCGGGAGGGAAACGGACACTATGTACGCCCTTATTCCTCGTACATTACCAAGTTTGATAACTGGCTTTCTACAAGGAAAAATAATTCTTCCTAGCTTACCCGGTTTTCAAATGGGAATTATTTTTCCTGGTAGAAAACCGTAATTTTATTTCGTTTTCTACGAAGAATTTTTTTTTTCTTCTTAGCTTACCCAGTTATCAGAGGAGAATTTTTTTTTCCTCGTAGAAAGCTGTGAATTCAATCACAGCTTTGTACGTGTTGTGCGTTCTACGAAGAAGAATTTTCCCTTCGTAGCCATTAGATCAGTATATCAGAAAGACCGAATAATTATTCATTTTTTATTATTTACTTAGATTAATTTTAATTTTAGAGGGAACAACAGTTTTATTTTATTTAATTACTAGCGGCCGCCCGCGGTTTCACCCACGTGGTTCTCGTTTCCCTAGGAATATAAGGATAAAAAGTAGCCTAAGTTATTCATTATTACAACAGCTACCTGCCAGTGAAAGTCCCGTCAAAATCGGTCCAGCCGTTTCAGAGATTAGCCGGAACAAACAGACAGACAGACAGGCAAAAATTGTAAAAAATGATATTTTGGTATATGTACCGTATATAACAATATACTTAATCATATGCATGTAAGTAGTAAAAAGCAGTTATTTTAATATTGCAAACAGACACTCCAATTTTATTTATTTGTATAGATATAGATTTAATAGTAAAGAGGTTATTTAAATATTTACTTTTTTGCGTTCACAATGCAATTTTTATCATTGAAGAATTGAAAATGAAATACATATTTTAGAAAAACATCGACCCGTCTCACAACCAGCTCCGATGGAACGGTTGGTTGGATCTAATGGCTAAGTAGGAAAAAATCTTATTCTTAGAACAACACGTACAAAGCTATAATTGAATTCACAGCTTTCTACGAGGAAAAATAAATTCTCCTTTGATAACTGGGTAAGCTAAGAAGAAAAAAAAATTCTTCGTAGAAAACTTAATAAAATTACGGTTTTCTACCAGGAACAAAAAATTCCCATTTGAAAACCGGGTAAGCAAGGAAGAATTATTTTTCCTTGTAGAAAGCCAGTTATCAAACTTGGTAATGTACGAGGAATAAGGGTATGTACGTTACGTACAGACTTGTACATACCTACAGATTCTTTGGTCTATGTAGCTTAAATCATATCTTTTTGATGGTAACTGACAATTTATTGTCAAGAATGCTATTTGTTTAGCATTACATAAAGCTCTTAGAAAAGAAGCGCTTTAGCAAGATCGCAAATACAAGAATATGTTATTTGAAGGAAATAAAAGAAGGAAGATCGATTTAATGTTTAGTGCCATATACAAAAGAGCTGCAAAAGTTTGAGGGCCAAAAAGATAGTCCCTTTGATACACCTTGGTCATATCAAAAGAATAAGTTAATAAATGCAGGGGATTTTGTGCGCCTAATAACCTAATAATATTTATGGCGCTACTAGCTTTTTAATCCAGATTTTGTTTTTCTCAAATAAATGTAATGTAATTTACAAATGACTTTTCCTTTTTATCGTGAGTGTACACATTTCACAAATGACTTTTTGCTAAATAGATGTTCTGCTATACAGACCATTTGATAGTTGGACGTTTTGCTACATAGACATTCTGCTAATTAGACTTACTGCTCATCAGACATTTCGCGCTGTTGGACATTTTGCTACTTAGACCTTCTGATCAGGAAGGAGATAGTTATATGCACTTTTAATTAAATGGTTTTCCAGGAATTTGTCAAACTTTTAAAGAACAAGGTGCAAAATGGGCCCAGAGTCGTAGCACTTTGAAACCTTATTTAATATATACTAGTAAATAATTACAACATTTTATTATATGGCGACGAAGTTCAGTTGTGAAAAATTAAAATGTTAGAGTAGTTCAAAAGTCTTGAAATAAGCTAAAAACTTTCGCTAATATCTTCGTTTAGGTGCATTTTAGCCAGAAAAGATTCTTCACAATGTTGCATGCTGCATTTTGCATTTTTAATACTCACTAACCATCCTAGACAACATATCAAAAACGGGACAACCTGTATACACATCTTTTCGTATCCAAAATATATATTTCGTATGTTAAGATAGTATCTTAACATGCAAAATATATATTTCCGTATCTTAACATACGAAATATATATTTTCCGTATCGCTTAGCATCTTAAGATACTTAATATGAAAATATATGTTATCTTCGTCGTGTGTGATGGTCCATTGAGTTGTATGGCGAGCGATATTCTATGTTAAGATAAAATATTATAGTATCTTCACCGTCTGTGACGACCTTTAGTCTGTCCATAGCGTATTTCCATAGCGTCTACGTCTCTACTGTTCAGCCGACAGAATGATCGAAGATGTGCGTCGTGTGCGTTGAGTCTGTGAAAAATCCGCGACCGACTTTTTGCGCGCCATGCAGACTTTTTGTGCTCCGCAGACTCGATCACACAAAAAGTGTGTCGTCTGCGCTGCACCTACAAATAATGTTGAACAACTTTCCCCAAGAAACACGGGTCGTACCGTGAATAAATATTTTTGGTCTCCCATACAAACTGCATAGTCAGCTGATCGATTTTGTATGAAGGGAACCAAATTCTTTTTCAGATTTCGACCCTTGTTTCTTGGGGAAATTTGTTCAATTTTACTAGTAAAGGGTTTTTCAATAGGGACGCTCGAACTTTGAAAGTTGATAGCGGCCTTCTTGGAAAAGCGATAGCTGTCAAATTTGGCGGGAATTCATATTTATTCGTGACATTTCACCATGGAACATGTGGTTGCAAAAGGACGGCGCCACTTGCCATAGTGCACGGGAAACATTAAATTTATTGGATGAGAAGTTTGAGGGCTTCGTTATCTCGCGTGGTGGTGACATCAACTGGCCACCGAGATCGTGTGATCTAACTCCGCTCGATTACTTTCTGTGGGGCTACGTGAAATCCTGAGTCTATGCTGACAAACCACAGACAATTGCTGCCCTGAAGGCCAACATAACTCGCGGTATTCATGAGATTGAGCCCCATTTTTGCGAAAATGTCGTCCAAAATTGGTCCATCAGGATGCACCACCTTCAGCGGAATGGCGGTGACCATTTGGCTGAAATTATATTCCATAAATAATGTCATCAAATGCTCTTTAAAATAAAATAAAATAGTGGGAATATCACTTAAACGGGTTGTTTTATTCCATTTCAAAGTTCGGGCGCTCTTAATGAAAAACCCTTTACAAGCTGTGGTTTCGGGCTTGCAACTGACCGAACTAACACCCTGTATTACGTGAGGTGGTCCGTAAGTAAGTACTTAGGTGTAGTTTAAAAGTTTAGGTTTGAGCTCATAACACGTATTAGAATAATCACCGGTTGCACTAAGTTTTTTTTACATTATACTTTTACTTTTACAGGGTTTATGGTTCAAAAATGTATGGGATTTGACAGTATTGACAGCAAAATTCAGTTACTTTTTACGAATTCGTAAAATGAATATTTTGGTGCAACCGGCTGTTAGAGTCTTTATTAAATTCATGAATTCCGTTTGATAGTAATATAATCTCCATTACACAGATAACTTACCAACTTACGAGTATGTGCTTCAGATACTGAGAGGTCTTCAAAAAACATCTTGTATCAACTTATGTTCACCCCAAGCATAAGTTACGAACTTGTTAGAGCCAACTTTGACCTCTAAGCTTAAGCTCCCTGCTGGAGATTACTTTGAAAGACGTGTAGGTAGAGTTATGTGATACACAATTTATTACCACAAAATATGTTATGAGGCCCAACCCAAATGTCTAAACTTTATTGGAAAAAAAGCCTTTTGTAAAAGATATTTTTTTTTTATGCCACAATTTTCGAGAACTTGAGGTTATAAATTTTTGTCTTTAGATATTATATGCATCTATCTATAACAATATTATTACATTACTGATATTTTGTATGTGAACGTGACCAGGGGGGTCCATAAGTTTTTGAACAAAAAAGTAACTGTAACTAGCGCCAAAAACGTCCCAGTCGCCGGCAGAGTTATCTGATACTGAAAATGTCCCAAAAATGTCTAAAAATACAACTTTACGCGCGATAGTATCGGATGACATTTACCACTCGATGCAAGTCGAGTGCTGGGCATAGACATTTCTTTGATGTGTCTACGAAAATGACATCCGCCATTTTATTTCGACAGTACGCGCCATATACATAGTCCCACAATCCTGTCTGATCCGGTGACATCCGTGACAGAGGAACCACTTGCAATACGATAAAATAGACTGTCGTATGAAAACTGTTTTAGTTCCAAAGATTATCACCGGAACAGAAAAGGTTGTCGCACTGTAACTTGGCGTATGTCAATATCTGGAACTAAAATGATGTCTACTTTTTATTATTTTTTTTATTTATAATGGGCTTGCTCTTGGCTTGGGAAAAAGGCTTATTTTTCCGACCAACCACGACGATCAGCGCCCTCTGACAAATGCCAAGCTATGTGGCGCGGACTATATCTAACTAATTCGGGCCCCCTGTCTGTCTATTATTTTTCAAGCCTAAATCACTGAACCAATTTTGGTGAATTTGGCATTGAAATAAATAAGAACTTAGGGTTCACATTTCTAAGTTATTTTATGAGTTTTTTCTATTCCACGATTTAAAGCCTAGAAATGGTAAAATGGCCAACCCTGCGAGGGCTGTAATGTAACATGTGTTACGTTACTATAGGCAGTCTATCTTTTAAACATCCACTATAAGAGTCTTTTAGATTTCTGTAACTGAATTTTATGGTTTAGTACGTGGGAGAATGTCTGTACCGTAAATAACACGGAAATGGTTTACCCCACAGTACACAAGGTTTAACCCTTTTACAATGCTTTACGTACAGCAGTTTGTAGGTGTTTTCACTTCTCATGCTCTAAAAGTACGCCAATATAGCCCTACGAACGAAGCGGGAGTACCATGTGACTACTTGTAGGGAGTGAAAAATAATTCGTTTATTAATTTCCTTCATGTGACATAGACAAACTCACAGTAAATATACTATTATCTGTGAAGTGTGGACCATATGTACCTACTTAATTTACTTTTTTTCTCGCACTCAAAGTGAAAAGTACAGTTTGCACCTCGAGCGAGACTAACTAAACGCCAACTAAATATACCTACCCTCGGTTTCATTGACTCCCTCGCACACTCGGGAGTGAAACTACCTCTGGTTGCTTCGTTTAGTCCCTCGATATAAAATATACTAATAGTGTAGGAAAAATGTGATTGTAAAATAACTTACAGAATTGCATTGTGAATGCATAAAAATAATTTAAAATCTTAATTTAAAATCTCAATACTAATAGTGTTTAATTATCGCCCGCGTGGACTAGGTAGGTACACGACGTTACACCGCGAGAATGTGATATTTTTCCGGAAAAAAAAATGCCTATGTCACTCTCCAGCACCAAAGCTATACCTTTACCAAAAATCACGTAAGTAGATCCGTTGCTTCGTTTCAGGGTTCGAGGATATATATCAATGGATATATATCGAATATATATCCAATGCTTTTTTGTGATATATATCAATACAAAAATGTTTTACAAAAATTTTGTATTACTAAGTAGATTTTTTCTATCGCATTGTATTTGTACTACATCCTTCTAATGCCGACACTACTTATTATTGTGAAATTAGCATTTTTCCGGGCTAAAAAGTCTGTCCCAAAGGAGACTGGCGAACTTCTATGTATTTTCAGACCTCGATTTATAGGTCTCGTTCATGGAAAAAATCTAATGCTACTTAAAGAACTATGCTAGACTAACAAAAAAGTTAATTGTTTATATGCTTTTAAAGTTGGGACAACAGAGATATGGTCAATAACCTAAAAATATAGAGGTTAGGGTAAAAATCATTTATACATTTTATTTAACAACAACGCAAATAATGATTTTTTACTAATAAATAATGAATGATAAAATAGATGAATGGGTAGGTAATAAGAAAGACAAATAACGAAAGGAATCATTATTTTAATAAAGACATAGGTAAGTATCGCACTGCTGCCGCTGGCGTGCGGATCTTCATTAGTTTTTAATTTATGTTACGTACCTTCTTTGATGTAGGTATCTAATAATATGTAAATAATAAATGACTTTGTTTTACATGACTACTGCGTCAAATGAAACGGATTTATGAAGTGTTTCAATGTTATTTTGCCCTTTTCAGTCAATTATTTGCGATTTGAAAATTATTTATCTTTTTATTCCATTCTTTAATAAATCAGACGTTTGTAAAAGTTATAATTGTAGGAGTTTAAATTAATTAAATTTTCATGTTTCTGAAAGTGTACGACTTCGTAAAATATTAGGGCGATTCTCGCCGGTCTCCTTTTAGCCTAATCCGTTTAGTCGTTTTGGCGTGATTGAGTAACAAACATCTACCTATGGACCCCCTTTTTAACCCCCCTTGGAGGTGAATTTCCAAAAATTCTTTTTTAGTGCCTTTTTTCTGCATTTTGCGGCCCAGTAGGTAGTTTCGGCTGTGCGTTGTCGTTGTGCTCGTTGTCTGTCAGTCAGTTAGTAACCCAAGAGTTTTATAGGAGTACTTATATTGATTTAATTTTATGTTTCTAGGTTTATTTTTAATTAAGTATTTTGTGTTTTATTTTATATACTTAAGTAATTTATTTTTTATAGAAAATGAACAATTCATACAAACAGCATACATAAATAATGCAATAAATAGAAATATGTCTGTCATACAAAATGGATATATGTAACATTTTTGATATATATCGGATATATATCCAAAATATCCGATATTTTCGAACCCTGCTTCGTTTTGACGTGAAAGACGGACAAAAAGCAGACAAAAACACTTTCACATTTTAATATTAGAAAGGATACTAACTAGGTACCGCATTTAAACCGCCTAAAAATACAGTAGTGGTTTTTTTTTTAATTTATCATTACTTTGGCCTATAGATGTTATCCGGTATAATTATCACCAGTTCGAAAATTGATTTGTCAGAAGTATCATTTCACACATGTTTGACATTTGACCGAAAGTAAAGTAGACCTACTATACTTTCGGTCAAATAAAACATACCTGTATCACATGTCACGAGTTAAATCAAGTCCTTCTATAAGTAGGTATACTATAGAATAATACTATAGGATAAAGTTTGGGTAAGGTAAGGGTGAGATATGTTCTAAAATATTAAAAGAAAAAAATATAAAACTATTTATTAAGGAATAAAAACATTTCGGTCAAATGAATTTTTTGATAAACTAAGTAGTTTTTGGATTTATAAAGTGTAATGCAAAATTCGTAAAATTTTGTAAAAGACGTGCTTTGGCGAGTCGCTTTCGCTTTTATAGCATTAGAATATTTAGAATGAAAATCAAGCTGAATTTTCATTAATCCGGATTTTTTTTGTTACAGATATGTACTTCTAGCTTGCAAGTATTACTTGCATTTTAAAGGTAAGTTTTCTTTAATGTTTAGTTTAGTTAGTTGTTTAGTTCTAATATTGCACGCTCGGAGAGGTTGTGCTCTACTCTCAACCATAAACTTATTATACTTTAAATTCAAATTCAAATATATTTATTCAGTTCCACAATTATACAAAAACAATATTTCAAATTAACATGAAACTAAAAGAATGTGAAACCAAAAAGGACCCTCAGGAAGGCTCAGCACAAGTTGCACCTAGTATAAATAAGTTTATGCTCTCAACATGTCAGTGACAAGCCGTTTTCTGGACTTATTTATGCTTAAACTGTCTCTATTATATTCATAATGCACTAATACAATAATATAAGTACATAAATATGAAACACATTTGTTTTAATTTGTAATAGAAATGTGCAACAGAAGTCTTGCATTGAAAAAAATCAGTAACAAAGCAAAATGGATGAATGTTTGAATCTCATTGAAAATATGCGAACAAAAGAAGCGTGAAAAACATGATGTATTCAATGTACTTACCTTATTAAATCTGCACATGCATTTATCACCATGATCTATCAAAATTAATTCAATTCAATTCAATTCGAAAGTGTTATTACCTAGTATAGTATTATATGATTTGAGGTTATTACTTTCAAATATTTGACTAGAAATTAAATATTCTATGTAGGTATGTACTGTCGCTGTCGACAGGTATTGTCGCTTAACCTACAATATTCTATACTTACTCATTTTCAAGATTTTGAAATTTAATGCCCGAATACTCGTACTTACGCTACTTATCTTTGGGAGCGTCTCAAACATCGCCCTGTCACTTTAAATGTCAAACGTATGAAAGAGATGCCATGATGTTTGAGACGCTCCCAAAGATAGTAGCGTACGTACGAGTATTCGGGCATAAGAAAGTTAAACTTTGTACGATAAAAAAAGAATAAAAAAAGTCTGCAAATGACGTAGGATTTGCCGAACATACAGCATATGAAAAAAACTAAAGACAGTGGGACGTATTAATCTCCTCTTTCTTTTTCGGATTTGAAGTCGGTTAAATAACATCCGTTTCCTCCATCGCTCTAGTAGCATGTTGCAAATGAGTGAGTACCCCTATCGCGTACAAAATATTAGGATTTTCATTGTTATAGCTGAACGTTATGGGTTACAGGAGCTTTTTAACCATCTATATTTCTAAAACATCCTTAAAATTATATTTTAACTTGTCACTATATAGGAAGGCTTTCCGTCTATTCTATAAGCGCATAAAAATGCTGTGCTATTTTCTCTCATAAAAATTATATGAAAACAACACATAAACTTGAGACTTTTGACATCGAGAGCGCTCTTATCTCCTACGCAATTTGAGCTGTTTTCATATAGCAACGCCTTACTTCTTATGAACTGTCGACTGTAGTTACTTTGCCGTAACGTTCAGTGCAATTTCCTTGATTAGGTACGGACCGGTAATCTTGTTTTGACTTATACGTTACGTGGGCTTTTTAATTCTCATAGGACTCGGTGCGTCGCTTACGGGTTGCTAATGGGATTCATGCTTCATATTCATTACTGTGAGTGGTAGGTACAGTTCATAGCAAATCGTGTCTTAAAGCTACAAATATTATTCTGTGCTTAAAGTTTCTCTGAGCGCGCACTGGCTTGCTCTTGAACGAAATTGCTATAGACAACTGTCGCGCTAAATGTCAAACATTAATTAAATCTGTGAACATAATCAATAACTTATACTTGAAAATGAAATATTTGAAAAATAACTAGCTTCGATGGGACTCGAACATAGATGATGAGACAGTGCGATAGGTCGTGGATCTTTCACTGTCCGGTCGAATGCTCTGCTGACCACTGAGCTATGGAGTCGTTGAGATAGACACCCCAACCGAATATGTTTGATTAAAAAAATATTTTTCAGTTTCAGTTCCATGTAATGTCGTAAAGCGGTTTTTTTTTATTTTTTTTTTTTTATTTTATTTAATAGGCACATAAACAGATAACATCCAATTATAAAGTAAAAAGATAAAAAGATAAAAGTTTTGAACTGGGACGCAATCCAAAGCAATGCACACAGTTAGATTAAATATGTATACTAACTTAGGTTAAATAACTAGAATCGTGAACAAAGATAATAAAAACATTGATATCGGTAATATAATTTAAAAAAAAATATATTAAAAAATTGAATGAGATTGAATTAAATTAAAGTGAATTACATATCAAAATGTAAATAAAAAAAAAATAACATTGGATTAAATTAATAAATAAAAGAAAATAAAAACATTAAAATGGGTCAGTAACAATAAAATAATTAAAAATTGATTGAAATAGAATAAAATTAAAAGTAGAGTTAAATTAAATTGAAATTGAATTATGTACAGATTATTATAAAAAAATTAAAATTGGAATTGGATTAAAATTAATAAATGACAATAATAATACCAGTAATAAATAACTAAGGCAGGAACTCAGCGATCACTCAGATAGAACGGTTGACCTGACAGATAGTTTAAAATTAGGGAACCGATGGTCGAAGATATCAAGGCTAGGGTATTTAACCGCTATCTCATTATACACTCTGCACATGCGTACGATAGGGTTATAATAGGAGGTATTATTTTTGTAGACGTCGAGTGTAAATATTTTAGGATTACGGTATCTGTATCTGATGTTGATACTTATGGCTGAGAGCAAATCGGGAGAACTGATATGTGAATTCAATATTTTGTTAAGGTAAAGAATATCGGTATGTAATCGCCGGAGTTGAAGACTTGTGAGATTGAATTTTTGCAGGAGATCATTGTATGACAGTTGCCTAGTAGACAGTTTCGATCGATAGCATGCTAGCCTAAGACATTTTTTCTGGAGCCCTTCGAGTCTCTCAATGTGAGTTTGGTAAAAAGGAGACCATATCACAGACCCATACTCCAACACACTACGTACCAAACTGCACCAAAGTAAAATGAAGGAGTACTGGTTCTTGAGATGTTTAGACGATCTGAAAATAAAGCCCAGCAACTGGTTACATCTCACCACGACGGAGTCGTAATGTGCTCTGAATGACAAATCCGCATCAAACAGGACGCCGAGATCTTTTACAACACCACACCTATTTAGCATTTGCGACTGAACGTTATAATTGTAGTGAAGTGGTAGGCGTTTTCGTGTGAATGATATAACACAACATTTAGTGATGTTGAGAGACATTCTATTGGAGATGCACCACTGGTTTACCACGTCTATGTCATTTTGTAGGGAGATACAGTCTGCGAGTGTATTTACTGAAGCAAATATCTTCAAATCATCAGCGTATAATAAACAGTGATTGGAAATACAGAGAACCAGATCGTTTATAAAAATTAGAAACAATAAGGGACCGAGGTGAGAACCCTGAGGAACGCCAGAGGTGATAGGAATGGGATGAGATAGGTATCCCTTAACCGCAACCAGCTGACTCCTATTTTGCAGGTAAGATTGGAGCCATCTCAGCAAATTACCACTAATTCCGCAAGCAGCTATTTTATGAGCGAGAATTTCATGGCTCACCTTATCAAATGCTTTGCGGAAATCCGTATAGATGCAATCTACTTGACCTCCATGAGCGAAAGTTTTACATAAATAATTTTTGTACTCCAGCAAGTTAGACACTGTGGACTTATTCTTCAGAAAGCCGTGTTGTTGAGGTGATATTAAGCTCTCCACATGATGGTACACGGGATCATATATCAGCCTTTCAAACATTTTTGCAAAGCAGGATAGTATACTGATTGGTCTATAATTACAACAATCGGACTTGTCACCAGACTTGAAGATGGGTACTATATGCGCCAGTTTCCAATAGGTAGGGAACACTCCGGATTGCAATGACTTATTGTATATCAAAGCCAGTATCGGGCTGAGTTCTTTTCCACAAGATATTATAAATGAGGGAGGGAGTGAATCGGGACCTGCACCTTTACAAGGGTCTAAATCTTTGATGCACTTAAGAACGTCATCACTACTAACTGATATGTTGTTAAGCATGTTACAAGTGAGCGGTTGAGAGAAATCGCCGGGTGAATTAGTAGCGTGCGTTTCGAACACAGAACCGAAAAATGAGGAGAACATCTCAGCGATTTCCTCGGGAGCAGACGATACTTGGCCATCGCAGCGCATAGTTTGAGGTATAGCATTGCTATTTCTACGGCAGTTGACGAACTTATAAAAGGTCTTGGTATCATGTTTCACTATTGCTTCTTCTATGCACGCGATATATTTATCGTAGCAATCATTCATCAGACTTTTTGATCTAGATCTCAACAATGCAAATGTGTCGTAGTCACGAGGGTTACCGTATCGCTTATACCTCCTATGGTATTTGGCCTTTTCATTAAGGCACTTAATCAGAGCATGGCTAAACCAATGAGGATACTTACAGCTCCTTTTTGAGAAAAGGGGTGTGTGAGTAGAAATAATCTCACGCAACTTATTGTAAAAACATGAAACAGCCTCATCGACTTCCAAAGGGGCCAGTAAAGTCTGCCAATCCACTTTAAGAATCTCTGATCGAATTTTTGTAATATCACTCCGACCGAAGTTCAGACGACTAATAACTTTAGGCTTTAAGTGATCAGATTTATTAAATGCACGCAGGTCAATAACCAGAGGTGGATGATGAAGAGAGTCAATCTTTGATAGTGGTTCAGCGCAAAGCACCTGGAGGCCGGTATAGTTAGAAAGTACTAGATCTAGATATCGGCCGTTCGCATTAGGTATTGTGTTGAATTGGCTAAGGTCACATAGGGCGATGCTATCCAACAGAAGTTGGGCCTTATTGTCAGAAGCAGTAGATGGAATCATAAAATGAGAATCAATAGGTCTAGTCCATGATAAATTTGTTGCGTTAAAGTCACCTAAAACTAGACAGTGATCGTCAGAGTGTCCCAAAATAATCTTTTGACAATTTTCATAAAACAAAGATAGCTGATCAATTGATAGGTGGTGAGGCAGATAACAGAGGCATATGTGCAATGGTTTGTCAAGAGTGTTGCCCGCGTTAGGAATAAGAGATACCCAGAGATCTTCGACATCGCTGAACCACGCAGTCCTAAGAATAGTGTTTAAGTTACTTTTAACAGCAAGCAAGACGCCACCGCCATTCTTCTTCAAAATAGACGTATCTGAGCGATCTCTGCGGTAAACTGAATATCTATTGTCAAAGCATTCTGCATCAAATATAGAATCATTTAGGTTAGTTTCTGTTATACAAATTATGTCATAACTACTCAATAATACATTAGCATAGAAATCATCTAATTTACTCCTAATCCTATTAGCATTCTGATAGTATATTAACATTATTATAAGGTAAAATATACAGCAAAAAAGCAACTAAATGGCAGCAGAAAAATTACTTCACCAACGCAAGCTCAACCAGCTAAAACATTTTTTTTAAAGAATCCGTATTCTTAATCAGAATGGCGCTTGACTTGTCATCCTTACGTGCGTAGACTCGTCCATATTTTACCCATACGAAAGTAATGTTGTTCTCTTTCGCAAACTTGCGGGATGCGGCAAAAAGTTGTTTGCACTCAGGTGAAAGGTGCTCTGAAACGAATATGCGCTGCTGCACCTCGACCAGACCCAGGTGCTTGGCGCTGAGCGGATCATTTTTGGAAGCCTTATTAAATCGCGTTACTGCAGATAGTACCTTATCACGGAGGGTAGGGGAATTCAGAGAAATTAGAATATTACGAGGACGAGTTGATTTCGGATCCATTTTGGCGACCCTGCGACATGTGAGAACATCAGAACCAGTTATGGGAACTTTAACCAGCTCGCAGAGCCTATTAAACATCAGCATCAGATCTTCATTTTTCTTCTCTGGAACAGCCTGTATTTCGATATTCTTGCTACGTGATAGTTTCTCCGCTGCAGACAGACGATTTTCCAACAATTGTATGTCTTTTTTTAGTTTATTGTTATATAGGTTTATAGAATACATTTCCCTACCAAGTTTCAACTGTGTAATCTTAATAGTTTTGGAATAAAGTGGCTGGTACATACGGACGGCAGATCTTTAAGGGTTCCGTTTTTTGCCATTCCGCTACGGAATTCTAAAAACCAATTACATTAATTGATCGCAGCCTACGCAACTACCACCTTCTAAGGTACCTTAGACCGACCCGACAGCATGACACTTCACTGCTTCAGCCTTTAGTCCGCCACTGCTAAGTGTAAGTAGGTCTCTTCATATCATAAGCATCACACCATCCTGTTCGGTCTTGGGCATTTTGAATCTAATTCTTTCGCTATGTCTTTGTGATGTCATCTGTCCATCTTCTGATCGCGTATCTACGTTGTCAGAGAGCTTTATGCAGTGCGACTGTTCGGCTTTAATTATATAGGTATGTAGATAACCTTTGAACGTTCATTTTACAAGTGACATGATAAATATGTACCTAAAATATATTTTAATTATGAGTAAAATTTATCTGTATCCAAGTGGTTTTTTTCTCAACTGTACTAAGCGGGGGGCTTACGTTACTTGTTGAGTTACTTTGTGACAGATTTTTATATTTTTGGGAATCTTTTTTTTTATTATTATTTTCTATTTATCGTTAAACCCTTAGTGGAATCTTTACCTATAAACGAATATAAATAGCTAAATATCCATGAATACTCTTCTTTTCTTGCTTTTATGGCCGTCTAAAAAATGGCACAAAGTTTCCCGGGGTTTGGGGTAACTTTGTGACGCGTGACCATTTTGCCTATATCTCGATACAGAACGAACCCAGTCATAAAGAAACCCCGCCTAATCATTCTTCCAATATCGTAGAAGAGGGCAATAACACAAGAATTGCCAGTTGCAATAGAAATAAAATGTATGGTGTGTTACTTTGTGACAGACATGCTTTGACTATTATAATTCTAGTATGCAAAACTCAGGGCCTACTTTGTGACAAACTTACAAGCAGCGTTTCAAGATTCTTGACATTTTTTATTTTAAACTGCCAAAAATATTCAAAACTTTGCAAATTCCTACTATTTTAGGCCATTTGAGACTTATCTGGCAACGCTACGAGGCCTACGGGTGCATCACTTGTATCACAAAGTAGCCCCGCGATGTTGCGATTTTTAACGTTCGACAAAATAAGTTTGCGTCGATCGATTCGTTCGTCGTCGTTCAATAATAATACCTCAGAACTATAACATATAACATTCTTTTATAGTTTTAACTAAGTACAAAATTTAACATACTAAAAACATACCTGTAGCTCTGAACAGTTCTTAAATTTTTCTTATCAGAACAAAGTTTTCCCGCTTGACTGATTTCAATAAAAAGTAGCTTGACAATTAAAAAAGTCTTCGACAACAAAAAGCAGAACAAAATGAATGCAAACTTTAAAACATTACCACAGGATATTTTTTTTTTTAGAAATAGTTATATTACGTTCACAATATGTAGTTTGGAAGTTATGTCATACTGTACGTCAGGAAGTGGGTGTGGCACAAAGTTACCCCGCAGTCACCAAGTAACCCCCGTTTATTCGGTACCTTTCAAAAAGTAGGCATGTTGCTACTTTCACCCAATTGCAGGAAGCTCCATTAAAGTTAATGCTTCATTAAATCTATTGCTGTCACTTTTTATTTCTTGACAACGAAAAGTGACAGCAATAGACTTAATGAAGCATTAACTTTAATGGAGCTTCCTGCAAGTGGGTGTTAGTCATGTTATTACGCGAGTCATAATACAAAGAAGGAAATATCAGGATGTTGATTATTTACTACATAGGTTTTTTACATTGTAGGTATCGACAGCCGGACAGATATGACATAACATATAAGGTGTTTACATATTATTGCTCAAGATCATGACTGTAGGTACACATAGTCGATATTTGTTTTGGTGGTTATTTCAGATATACGATTTAGCAACTTAGCTAGAGACTTTTTTGGTGTTTGCTGCTCTTCGAGCTGGTTCAAATTGGCTGAAGCCACATAGTTTCAGTTTAAAAGGGTCTAGATTTCCTAGAGCAATTATTTGTGGTCTGTCGGACGACGTGAGCCGGGTATAAATCAGTGTGTGGTGGCACTTTAATTACGTTTTCTCGTGTTTTGGCCACTAAGTCAGGTGGGCGAGTTAATGGCTTCTACATCCACAATATGGCGCTTGTGGCACCTGTGCAGCTCAAATTACTTTTAGCCGGGTCAGTCGGTATGTAATCTGAACTTATAAACAGATTAAGAAAAGTAGGACACGTCTTTCCTCTGCTGGGTGGCTTGATTTTCTTGTTTCATTAATAATTAACTTCGAGCGATAAAATATATTTTCTTGTGGTTTTGGTCTGTGTGGGCGAATCTAGATTAGTCTAAGAATCCCCAATGACGCAACTTTTTAGCAACTTTCGGCACTACCTAAACCACAGGAGTAAATAACTACGTAAGTAGTAGTTTTTTTTACCCTGTGACTAAACGATACGCAAAACGGGAAATCCGAGTTAAATGACCAAAGCTGGGTGGTTGAAGTTCGCGTAAAACTCCGTTTGTTTCATATGCCCGATATTTGTTTATAACCGCCTCTGTGATCTAGTGGTTCATACCACCGATTTCAGACCCAGAGGTCCCGGGCTCGATTCCCGGTGGGGGTACATATTGTATTGGTTTGGTTGTTGGTAGGTCTTGTTTTTAGTCCGCCTGGCTAGCTACCACCATCTTATCTAAGTCTGACGCCATAACAATGATGTTTTCAGCATTATTGTGTTCCGGCAGTTAGATATAAGATAGCCAGTTCCTCAGTGATTGAGGATTCCGGGCGTCCACGCTTCCACCTTCAGCCTTAACACCACTTATCATCAGGTGTAATGAAGGCTAAATGCTAAAAACCGTTATGGATAAGAAAAAGTCAATAATAAATATATGAATATTCGCCATGGGTATTATAACTTAAGTTTCTTTTATCTATTCAAAAGTTTAAAAATTCAAAACCTTTTATTCATTATTTGCTGATATGTACACTTGTATAAAAAAAAGCTACGCCATCGGTTCGCAAATCCTAGCCGTAGGATTAGAAAATATGGATTGTAATGTAAGGTAGATGTCTGTGTGTAAGGCCTTGTAATTATAAAGAGAAGAACCGGCAAGAATCTCAACAAGGGCTGTTTTTTTAGGGTTCCGTAGTCAACAAGGAACCCTTATAGTTTCGCCATGTTCGTCTGTCTGTCCCCAGCCTAGCTCATAGACTCTTAGTACTAAAAAAGCTGTATTTGGCATGAATATACATATTAATCACGCCGACAAAGTTGGTGAAGTAAACCTTGTCTACTAGTGTGGGGTGTCGTTGGATAGCAATTTAATAGTACATTACAGCCGAGGACAGGTAAGTAAGAAATTACATTGTCGAGGATGGTTTGAAGCACGAGCCGCAGGCGAGGGCTTTAATCATTCGAGGCAAGGTAATTTGCTTACCGTACAAGGCTTGTATAGTGCTTTTCTCAAGAAATGCGAGGAAATAAAAAATTTATTAAAATTTATATCACACATGTTCGGGCAATTATTAAATGTAAATGTTATTGTTTTCCCGGGCACACTATCGCCCATAATAATATTATTTTAATGATGTAGGTATCATTAAAATACGCCAACAACACAGATTCCGAAAACGTATGCGCCTTTTTTCACTTTTCCAAATCAGATCGTAGGTTTTCATATATCTTTCTTTTGATTTTGCTGGCAGTAAGTTTTCTGTTATTCATTTTGCTTCTGCTCTCAAATTTCGTGGAGTAGGTACATACAATGTCTGTATATGTTTCATTGGGAGAACTCATTTTGATAATTTATTACACAATATAAATAAACTGTATTGTTAACAAATCAACCGCTGAAAATCATTCCCGCCGTTTTTTAATATTGGTTTGTGAGGCCAAGTGGAACGGTCATACAGCCTATTGATACTTACTACTTGCTACTAAAATGCGCAACTTCAATACCCGCTTCTGGGTGGTAGATGGCGCTGTACATATTTCCCATACAAAATTACTCGTAAAGGATATTTTGTCTATGATAAATCTCATTTTGTTTTTTCGATTGATGTTCGTGCTAAGGGTACATAGCGCTTGTGGTACAATACGAAGTAATATACTCTGTGCGCACCGTATTTTAAAAAAAGTTAACCTAATTATGATATAATAATTACCTATATAATAATAATAATAATGTGGCTGTATGGTGCAAATGTCCCTTTGCTTTCTCTGTTTTTATACACAGGAATAACAAAAGAAAAAATAAAGAAAAAAATTTGGTAATAATATCTTTGGGTAGTACCTTTTCCGAGGTAAACATTCTAAATTTGAAAATCACTGCAGTAATGAATTTCAGTACTTACTTACTGCACTGATTTTAGTGCAGTAAGTAAGTACTGAAATTCATTACTGCAGTGATTTTCAAATTTAGAATGTTTACCTCGGAAAAGTGCCACGTACTGCATTCTTTTCTCAAATATAATATTAACATTTCAGAGCATAAGTGTGAAAAAAATATTGCGGGTTTGTGAAAACAGTTTTTTGTGAATTATTAAGCTTTAAAGTGCAAAATTTGTACAAGTCAAGTGTCCGTCGTCGTCGTCGTCCCCCGCCAGCCAAATGGTTGTTTTTGGATACGTAAAAAAATTCACGTTAGTTGTACAGGTACTATAGGTAGGTACAGGTTGAAAAAAAAGACCGTGGTTGGAGGAAATTAATTAGCCATCATCAATTAATATTGATGATGGCAAATTTTACTGAAAGAAAACATACTTTTATTTTCAAAAAAAAAATTAAATTGCATTTAAAGATTTTAAAAATCACCTGCTTGAGTCGCGAATCGTATCGGTGAAATGTGAATATCAACCGAAGAGTGTTTCATACTCGATACAAAAGGCGACACGTGACGAATTCAGTCGAAGAATACCTACGTCTGTGCATACGTGAAAATGGTCATTTTTTCAATTTTTCAATGCTCATTTTGAGCAATTTACATACCTAGTAAGCTTACTTACTAGGTATCAAATAACAATAATCAGTTGTTTACGAGCATGACGCTTGAATCATCCATCCATCGCTTCGCTCAACCATATTCTAAGGAACGCAACGAAATATTTTACGAGCTTTTATTTAACTGGCAGTGTATGTATGTATTTATGTCCGTTCGGGTCAAATCTTGCAAGCTTAATTTGACCACTTCCCTATGTCCGATAGAGCTGAAATTTTGTATGCAAGTTTGGTTTAGATGACAATACAATATTAAAGTATATTCAGCAAAAAAGCTTGTCATAAAAATGAAATTCTTACTTAAAACTTGTTTTAAAGTCTAACTAAACTGTTTTAAAGACGCGGTTTATACTTACCAATTAAAGTAGTTATAATTCAGATAAATAGCGCAATAATATCTGCACTCGAATTTTTCTGCGTCCAACTAAAGCTAAGATTGGTTTTTTGTTGATCATAAACATCTTTTGCTTTACTTATCCATATTGTCTGTCTGACGAGTGTCATTTCACCTTGCAATGCCAGCCCCTGGCCTGCGTCATAAATACATAAGGCAAGGCGATGACGATGCCGACGTCGTCGCTGCGCGGCGCCGGCCGCCGCCGACGCCTCCGCTCTCCTTGTCAGTATCCCATTATTATGTGCTTGTAAAAAAATGTTTAAGGATTGACTGATGCGCGAAGGCCTTTAAGGGCAGGATCTTCGAAATTAACCTATTTTTGATTCAAAAGTAAACAATCAAATATTCTTTATTTTGAGCAGATAAAATTATATGTTGATCTTGAATATTTTGTAGCTAAAAACCATAAAGTTAATATACCTTATATTAACTTAATGCTAAAAACACGATATTAAATCAAATCAAATCAAATCAGTTTATTGCACACCATATGTATAAAAGGTCTTAAAAATATGAACAGAACATTATGGGTCCGGATTGGACATGACAATATAAATATAAATATTATATCTTCCCTCGACTATAAAAATATTCGTAAATAAAGAAATTTTTAATTTTTTTATATTTTTTGGGTACATAGGTAATAGAATATACTTAGATTATTAATATCTAATTCTAGAATAATAGAAAAATAGATAACAATGACATATAGAAGATTATTCTCAGGCTACTTATTCAAAAAGTGAATTTATGCTCAAAATAACAACAAAAACATTGAAAAAATTAAAAAGTGAAACCTCACTTTTAATGTGTGTGAAGAGTAATGAAAATGGTTATTTTCATTTGCCTTTTCAAAGGCAAAGTTTTTGGAAGATCCTGCCCTTTAGGTCGTGTAACATGATATCTTGCAACACTAACCCCTATTTGACTTTATGGATAAAAGTGAACCTACGCTAATCCTGCCTGACCTGCGTCACAAGGCAAGGCAACGCGCCGCGGCGACTCCGCCGTACTCGCTTGGATCCTATTAAATTTTATTTAGGTACCCTAACTAATCAGTTTTTTATTTCCTCGCATTTAATTCCTCGCGTTTCTTACGTACCGTCCTCGGCTGTAATGTACTATTAATCCTTCATTTATGATATGATACATACGTGTGTTGTATTTACAATAAAAAAAATACCTTCTACAATTTGATCTCAAACCCTCGCCCCTGAAAAACATTGCAATGCAACTGACCTTGTTCAACGAGTCGCGGTTGCTCCGTGCAAATGGTGACTGACTGCTAAATTTTAAACTGAAATTGCTCACGAATTCGCAATACGTACGTGAGTGTAACAAAGGGTTTTCTTAGTAAATGGTGTTGCGTGATTAGCCTGGGTGGAATAGTCGATATGTAGTTGACGTTGATTGGCCGCCGGGCCCGACGCTGTGGCGCCCGCCGCTATCTACGGTTCAGCCTTGCTGGTAGGGTTGCCAGGTCTTAAAACTTAAAAGCCTTACTGGCCAGCAAATTTATCCGGACTTTTGGGTATTAAAGTCTGACTCTCTAAAAACCAATGATTTCATGCCTTAATTCTAAAATAAACTTGCGACTCGCACTCGCTCGACTCACACCGCGCCTCCGATCAAAGCACCGCGCGGGCCGCGACCGACTAGTTTGCAAGTTGGCCAAGGAGGTAAGAACCAGACAGCCGGAAACCGTCTGATTCGGCCGGCCGGAAATGCATCCAAAAAACCTGACCCGGTCTGGCTATATCCGGACCATATACTTTTACTATGTCCGGACGCCTGGCAACCCTACTTGCTGGGAACGCGAGGACGGGTTAATTTTTCTATTGTTTTAGGTACCTATATCGTAGAATTTTTAGTTTAAATCTGTGATAACTTCTAAAGTATTTATTGAAATTGAATAAGGTAAGTAAAAGACAATTTTGATCTACATTAAATGACCACGGTAACTAATATACTTATTTAGATAAGGATTGATAATGTTTAATTAGCTTTGCAAATGAAGTACTTAATATTTTAAAATTTATTACTTGAAGATAAAAAACGTTTAAAAAAAATCAACCGCCTTCAAGAAGAATCTTTAAACAAAAATTAACAAACACTAAAAAACGTTAAAAATAATTAGATAGATTTTTAATTCAAAGGACGAAAATGCGTGACTTTTTCTAACTTATCTTGGTACTTACTGAACTGTTTGTTTGAAGTCGGTGCCAAGTCCAATAGGTATTTGAGGTAATTATACGTCCTACACCTCACGCTTGGGGACCGGGATTTTTTAAATATGTTTTTTATTTCAATAAAATTACTTTAAATTGACAATATTATTAAATAGACAACGTTAATAGTATATTTTATAACGAGGTACTAAACGACGCCATTATATACCAGAGGTGGTTCGACTCCCGAGCGTGCGAGGGAGTCAATGAAACCGAGGGTAGGTATATTAAGTTGGCGTTTAGTCTCTAGGTGCAAACTGTGCTTTTCACTTTGAGTGCGACTACGTACAAAAATATTTATTAAATTCTAAAATTTTCGCGGTCAGTGGTAGTAATAAAAATATTCGCCCTTTTGTAGGACAGGCGAAGACATTTAGCCATACTGCCAATTTCTTAAGTATTATTAAATTATTATAGTTTCTTTATGTTTTCATAAGAATGTAGGTGTGTTACATTCCAATGCTCCTTGGAGTATTTGGCGTCAATTGTATCAAGCCAGCCTTCTCGATAATTTTTGCTGAGGTAGTCACCACTATAATAAAACACTCGGCATCACTGTACCGACCGAGATAGCGCCTATTTTAATCATTCCACATAATATCGTCCAGTTGCGTAGACACTTGGGGCACAAAACCTCACCTATCTTGAGTCACTAAGTCCACTATGAAACAAATTGTGATTAATTAAAATATCCACTTAACCTAACCCGCCAAAATGGCGCCAAAACTCGCGGTCACTTTTTTCTTTTAAACCAGTCACAAATTAACAATTTATAACACATGGCGCCACATTCCTTGCGGAAAAACCATGAAACAAAAAACATCTTAACATTTTCGCAATGAAGATGGTCCACACTTTACAAATAATAGAATATTCACTGGCTGTTTGAGTTTTTCTAATGTCACATGAAGGAAATTAAAAACTAATTACTTTTTACTCCCTAGGGACTAAAGTGGTTATATTAGTCTCGCTTCGTAGGGCTATATTGGCATACTTTTAAAGCATGAGAAGTGAAAACGCGTTTAATACCTGTGTTTAGATGTAACGCCAAATTTTAAAGGTGTATACGGTCCACAGTTGACGAAGAAATCGGTGAACAATGTGAACATGTCGTGGCCATATCGTAGATATGCTCGAGAATTTCATGAAATATTTCACTGTCTATGGCCGCTAGTATTAAAAAAATTCCACTACCACACTTAGCCAGCAAAAAATAACTTTGTTTTTCATAGTGTTTGTATGAAGGACAAAGTATTTTTTTGTATGAAGGATCAAAATGTGGCCGCTAGTATTGAAAAATACCACTACCATTGTTCGCCAGCAAAAAATAACTTTGTTTTTCATAGAGTTTGTATGAAGAACAAAGTTATTTTTGGGGGTTTTGAAAATGTGTTATATCTCAAGAAACTGCCGAATATATCTCATTCGAGTGTAGTTGTTTATTGGTAAAACGTTCGTACCCCCCTACTTTTCAAATAAAAGTGAAATAAAAGTGAATAAAAGTTTTTTGCTGGCGAACAATGGTAGTGGTATTTTTCAATACTAGCGGCCACATATTGATAGGCAACCCTATAGATATATATTCTCCTAATCATAAATATACGTAAAAATGAGTAGGTACTCGTACTATAACGTACGGTTATGTGGAACAATTCTTATAGAACAATACTGTTGTAGATAAATCTACTGCCACACATACACACGAATCCATTGTTGTAATTTCGCCAGATATTCGTACGCATTCAAATTTAAACTACCGACGACGGACGCAACCCCTTTTCGTCACATCACAGCTTTGTTTCGGCACAAAATAAACAGTTTTCGGTGTCAACGTTATTGCGTGTATCTTGCGTAGCATGAGTTATGCTCATTTTTCATCCTGTAGGAATTTTGGGAAGGCGTAAAATATAAACAAAGGTACGTAACGTATCGTCACCCTGGGACGTGCCGGTACTAAGTCGCGAACAACGTGAATAGAATCTATAACGGAATTATAAAACGACGACGAGGAAAAATAAATCCTCATTTCCATTGTTTTTGTTTCGTGAATTTGTTTTGTTAATGGGCACTCCGATACTAATTGCTTTTTTTTAATTGCGGAATGAAAGCATGGTTTTCTTTTTGTTCTTGTATTAATTATACGCCCAAAACAGTATTGTAATCTGTGGTAATAAGTTCCCTATATTTTGTGACATAAATAAATGCTACTAATATTATTATAAAATATGTGAAAGTTTCAGATGTTTGGATGTTTGGCCGTTTGGATGTTTGTTACTCAATCACGCCAAAACGGCTGAACGGATTTGGCTGTAATCTCTGTACAACACCTGTCATTACCCTCCGTCACCTATTCGTCTCCATCTCCATTAGCTATAAGAAAACATCGAAAGTATTTTAGGCTAAAGACGTGCGTTTCGCCTGATCATGCCCCTTGCCGATATTTACGACCGTTGTTGAGCACCAAGAGAATGTGATAAATAACCTACGAACGTGTGCCTACACCTCTACTATGGTCCCGTGGGAAAGCGTTACAACATCACCGCAATTCATTAAAAATTCAATTAGAATGTTGCGAATTCTCAAGGGTAAGCGTTCCTGCACACGATGCCGTCACCGCGCCGTCGCCACGCCGACGCCGCGCAATTACTCTGTAGATACGAGTCGCGCGAAGCCCGCCACCGCGCCGCTCCCGCGCCGCCACCGCGCGCGTTCGCCTCCTTCCCTGCTGGATTCATTCCATTACCGGCCGCGTACGAACGTGCACGCCGCGAGATCGCACGTGACGCAAACATGTCTTATATAATGAAAAAAAAGAAATTTGTGCTTGCCTACTATATGTATAGAAAATGGCAAAAAGAACGTCGAGTTAGAAAGTTGTGGGTTCATCCTATGCTGTCGGCACGGGAGCAATTTGGTGAATTTCATACACTTTACGAAGATCTCCGAAAAGACGAGGCCAAGTTTTGTGATTATTTTCGAATGAATTACAAGACATTTGATAAATTATTAGATTTATTAAAGAATAAACTGCAACACACAAATACAAATATGCGAGCAAGTATATCTGCTAAGGAGAGATTGGTTGTTACATTGAGGTAAATAAAATAAATAAAATATATATTTAATTATTCTGATGTAACGTAGAAAAATCAAAATCAATCAAGCTTGAAGTAGATGGACTTGGAATGCTTTGTAATGAATCGTTTTCAATGCTATAATTCGAAGCCTGTGATTGAACTCTCGTACTGGGTCCAGCAGTAGTATTGTAACCGTAGTGTGCCGGGGTGTCCATTGCGCCTGCTGTGCGTGAATGATGTGGAGCGGTATAACTATTTTTATATTGGATATTTCTTATAATATTCAATACTTGGTACTGGAATTCAACAATATCTTCGTCTTTGAAGCGTTCCACGGTAGGAGCTATACCTTTAAAAAAAGACATCATTCTACTATCGTCATCTTTTTCTAACGTTTCCATAAACTTAATCATTTTCTTATCTACAGGATTTAATTCTTCGTTTTTCTTTCTTTTGTTGACATTAGTAACTTCAGATTTGTTTTCTTCCGGCATGTTTGATCCAGATTGGGTTGGCTGTGGGGTAATTTTTTTCAAAAATTGTAAATTATCATAATATTGATATTTATGTACTGGTTTTGCACCTGATCCAGATTTCGATTCACGTATCTTTTTGTCGCATTTCATCCACGCATCCCTTATATTCTTCCATTTCTGAGATATTGTTTTACCTGAAATAATTAATATTAATAATCCATTTTATTATTGTAATGTTTTTTTCAATTGCAGGTATTTAGCAACCGGAACTTCATTAGCCGATCTTGAATATCGTTTTAGAATGGGAAAATCAACTTTAAGCGTAATCATACGAGAAGTGTGTTCTCTAATATGGTCTGAACTTTACCCAAAATATATGAAAATGCCATGTATGAACGATTGGCTAGAAATAGCAAATAAATTTGAAGTGTCTGCTAATTTCCCTCATTGTGTCGGTGCTGTAGATGGAAAGCACATCAGAGTAATAAAACCAAATAAAAGTGGATCTATGTTTTTGAACTACAAACATTACTTCTCGATTGTATTAATGGCAGTCGCCGATAGTGACTACAACTTTATTTATATCAGTGTCGGTGCTTATGGAAAGGATTGTGATTCAGGTGTTTTTAAAGACACAGCTTTCTGGCACAACATGATTAACAATACTTTGAACTTGCCAGGACCTACTTCCTTACCTAATACCAACATTGCCTTGCCATATGTATTCGTAGGTGATGAAGCATTTGCATTACATCAGAATTTACTGCGCCCATATAATAGTCAAATGCTTGATGCAGAAAAATCCGTTTTTAATTATCGGTTAACAAGAGCGAGACGATATGTAGAATGCACCTTTGGGATACTGGCCAATAAGTGGCGAATTTTTCATAGACCTTTAAATGTGTCATTGGATTTGGCTGTTGATGTTGTGAAAGCTTGTTGTTTACTGCAAAATTTTATTCACAAAGAGGAGGGCGTAAAAGGGGTCCAAGAATCTCTAAGCGGGTGTGAATTAGAGGAGTTTTTGCCATTTGATTCAACAGAAATGGTTCCTACAACAGCTAATGAAATACGTGACAAATATAAGGAGTATTTTAATTCTGAATATGGCAGTGTACCATGGCAAAATAATTATTGTTAATATGTATGCGAAACGTGTTTCTATCTAGCGGGAATACTCAAGCTACTACTACTAGTGATGGGACTCGAGTGACTTTTTTCACTCGAGTCACTCGCCAGTGAAAACCGATTTACTCGAGTGTCACTCGAGTAAAGATGAGACTCGAGTGTTTTTTTTTCGAGTGAATCATTCGAGTCACTCGTAATCCGAGTCATCAAAAATATGACTCGAGTGGGAGTAAAAACAAAACTACTCGAGTAACTCGAGTGAAACACGGCTCGAGTCCCATCACTAACTACTAGTAGCAAGTGATTGCTTGTTTAATGTAGGAACCTACCACACGAAATTGCTTACGAGATATACTATCCACACACTATATAATACACTGTTGCATTAGGATTTAAATAAAAAACATACTGATCGTGTCTTGTCCCAAACTTCCTTTAAGTCAGCTACTTATATATTTTTTCGTTTGGCCCCACTAGATAGAAATACATTAACAAGAATAAATAAAATTTTGTAAAAAGATACTTACCGTATTTATTTTTTTCCGTATCGGGTAGGTCTGCAAAGTTCTCATTCATTATATGGCAGATCTCAAACCAAGCTTTTAAACTTTTACGCTTGTCTTTATATATTTCCAAAGTTTTGTCCCATAACACTTCTCTGTCCTCCACTAAACTTATAAACGTTTCGTAATCAAAACTATCCATGGTAATTAATTAACAAGTTCACACACGTGCACGTTCGTACGCGGCCGGTAATGGAATGTATCAAACAAACAAGGAGGGAGGGGAACGCGCGCGGTGGCGGCGCGGCGGCGACGCGGTGGCGGGCTTCGTGCGACTCGTATCTACAGTGTAAATGCGCGGCGTCGGCGCGGCGACGGCGCGGCGACGGCATCGTGTGCAGGAACGCTTAAGTGGCAAAATATTTTTGGTACTTAAATTTGTTTACATTTTCAGATATTTTATACATAACGTACCTACTCGTACTTAGAAATTTCCGCTAACATAGAAATGTTTTTAATTCGAGAAACTAAAACGAATAAAAGTACATGAAAATAACCTTTCTAATCTTCGATCAACAATAACATGATGATCGAAGCTTCTAATATAAGAAAAATATTAAAGATGTAAAAAAAAGAGAAAAGCTCCTGGAAGGAATTGGGGGAGACCTTTTTCGAGCAGTGGGACGCTCGAGGCGAAATAAAAAAACTAACGTTCTGTTATATCTAGGTGGTACGCATTACAGAAATAATCTTCCGTTTTTCTTTTTTAAATATAATTATGAAGATTCGCATCAATTTCTATCCCATAGTGAATGTTCACGAGAGCCAAGCCGTTTACTCTGTTTTCACTAGTTGTGTTTCGCAAGTAGTTTTTAAGTCTTCCTGGGCTTGAAAAAGACCTACTGCTGGCTGCTGGGGTATCAGTGCAGTGGAAATAGGTAAGGTAGCCAATATAAGCAACAATGTTTAAATGTTTGGAATAGAGGAAACCTCACCTCACCTCACGTCTCACCTCCCCTTCTCTAAATTCCGATTTTGGAGTAGGGGAGGTGAGAGTCATAGCTGCTTTCCAAACTTCATGTTCTGCTTTGACGACAGATGTACTTTTTTCAGTTAATGAAATCCAAGTAAGAAACATTAGAGTTGGCTTGGCTTTACTAACGGCCAGAAATAATAACCTATCCACAGATAAGGATAGGTGCGATCCAGATTAGTTGCTAGGCAGCACCTAACAACACCCTGGCAACTGTCGTTAATTCTATGTTAATATCAAGCGTTGCATAGCATCTAATCTGGATCGCACCTATCCCTATCTGTGGATAGGTTATTAATTCTGGCCGTAAGAGACTTGATAAATTTTTTTAGAGAAATAGCAGCTCCAGCTAATTTTGGCTAGCTTTTTTACAGGATGTTTTTGGTGGGATTTCACTCCTTTTTGCAGAAAGCTTCAGTTCCTTAAACATCAATAGAAGGGGGCTAAACACACTGAACACCTTTTGTTAAGGCGACATTTCCATATCTCCGATAGTTTTACCAAAGAATACTATAAGTAATATGTTTTACTGAGCTCTGAGGGTTCTTCCTCAGATACTCCAGATTCTCCAGACCTTAAATTTTTAGACATAATAAGAAAGATCTAGCCACACTGAAAATATTTTGTGAAGACAGCATGCCATTAAAGTTTGGCTGGTCTGTTACGGTTTCTCCTCAGGATCATCAGGTACTCATGGTCTTCCATGACCCTAGTTTTGATAGTTTTCCTTTTATGTGGACATTAAACCCTTACCTGTACCAAATTTCAGGTCTCTAGGTTTACGGGAAGTAGGTACTGATTTTATCTCAATGATCATGCAGTGAGTCAGTGTCGAATTAACAAAACTTTGCTTACCTAAATGAGGTACATACAAATGATTAAATTAAATTTAGTTTGCTCCGCCAACGATAGACAGGTGCGACACGTCAAAACTTCGTCAAATAATTTGTCTAGATCAGTACCCCTAGTGTAAGTTTTTATGTCAAAAAACGCCAACTATCGTGAGTCCGTATTTATGTAAATTTGTATGAAAACTGTATCAGCGCCTCTAGCGGCGAGTAGCGCGCTTATGCAGTTTTCATACAAATTGACATAAATACGTACTCGCGATAGTTTGCGTTTGCTTGACATAAAAACTTACACTAGGGGTACTGGATAAGCTATGGAATTGCGTAAAGTCAATCGTATTCATTTGACAGTTCATATCGTATCATAATAAATGTCATTCCATACAAATTGCAGCCGATTGAATACGATATGAACTGTCAAATTAATACGATTACCTTACGCAATTGCCCCCCATGTTAATAAAAAACGTGAAAATTTCATGCAATTTGAACATTCGTCTGGCGGCTTTCTTTAGTTTATATTTAATTCGTATTTTCTTCTTTGCGTCGCTGGTTCTCTTAAAACTCTTTTCGCCGAATTAAGAAATACTTACCTTAACTTAATATTTTTGCCAACAAACTCTGACAAATTGATCTTTAGAATGGCATTTCTAGTCAGAGCTTTGATTCGATAATACTTATACTGTTGTTTTATTTTATCAACGTTGTTTGTGTGCAAATCCCCTGTAATTAAAAGCTGAAGCACCCATAGACGGGACTGCATAATATATAGTTTGTAAAAAATGTACCCTAAATGGGGTAAAAATAGGGGATCAAAGTTCTTGTGTGGTGACGTCGACAAAAAGCTTACGCCCCAGAAAATAAAAATACAGAAGAAATACATACCTACCTAGTTTATTCAGCGCCCGGGCCAACTATTTAGTAATCTGTGGCCGGGCCAACTATTTAGTAATTTGTGGCCGGGCTGCCTACATTCTCATACAATAAATATTCAAGGTCGTAAATCTCGTCTATCATGACAATTTATTGATCAATATTTTATTCATATAAGAGCTTAATAATTAACAAAAAGTAATCTTAGTTATCGGGCTGGCTAGAATTTGCCCTGATGGTATTTCAGAGCCTTGAATCTAGAATATGCATAATTGGCTATTTGACTGTTGTTGAAATGTAGATATTTAATTATGACATTCAGAAATATAACACTAGTGAATAACAAATGTGAAAAAAAGAAATTCAATTTGTATTATATTATAACAAGCGAATTATGAGCTACTTAATTGTGACTCTAGCTATCTCTTTCTCAAACGAAATTTTCTATGGCGAGAGTATGGCGCTATAGAAATGTGACGTCACGTTTTATAGCGCTCTCCTTGTCTAATTTGATGCTTTATATCGCTGAAAATATGCAAGATATTTAAAAATAAATACCTATATATTCAACCAACAAATCGGCCCCCAGTCCCCGGCGGCCCCGCTATTCCTAGCTACGGTAGCGGCTATGGTAACGGCGGGGCAGGGGGTGCTAAGAATCTCCGGGTAGGCTCCGGCTACCAACACCTATGTTGTGTTACTACTAATTAAATGAACATTTTAAGTCAATAAAAAAATCTGTCAAATACCCAATTATATTGTATTGTTCTTTGTCGGTACATTCTTCGCAGACTGGTCGTGGTCTTGGTGGTATATTATATTGAATACTAGGCTGATAAATTCATCAGCATTGGTTCATAATTCACAACGTGGGTAGTTTAACTTAACATCGTAGTCGGGCTAGGGCTAGGGTTAGGGTTCGGCCAACGCTGAACATAGGTACTACATGTTCAGCGTTGGCCGAACCCTAGCCCGTACAATAAATAAATAAATTCTGTCGGTACATGCCTCGCTTCCGCAGGAAAAACAGGGATCTGATAAGATGCACTGTTTTTATGCTGGTCTACCTATGTAGGTATTATTTATGTTTTGTTACAGAGCGTATTTAGATATTAAACGCAATGAGTCACACCAATGATTTTTGTTATCAGCATATCTAAAAAATATGTAACTCGAGAAAAAAGAATCTGTTTTTATTTTGTTCCTATCTTCAAAAATGACTGAGATATTAAACGTTAAAGTACGGCCTCCGAGGAAAATTTGGGTGAACCAATGGCATTAACGTGTGACGTCACGTCGCACTTCCGTATACCTACATAGAATCCTTTGGCTATATAGTTGCGCTCTCACGGTTTCGTAATAAATTTATTTATTTTTCTTATTGTCGATCAATGAAATGTTTAAGTTATTTTGTATTGAGCCCATGTGAAAAAACACCTTCAAATAATGTTTTATTTTCGTGAATAATAAATTAAATCAACTTTCGTAATGGCGGGCGGGATTCTGTCAATACATATAGCAACCGTCAAAACAAAATGTACTTACAACCTTAACTGACTTGGTAGTTAAATATGCGCCCTAAAAACTGACAGCCATTTCGATAATTTTATAGGTACTGCTAGTGGCGCTTCCACCACTGGGTCAGATAAATTTGTGGGATAAATGTCTTTGGGTATCGACCACAGCCGTCTCTATCGTCTTCTACGATAGAGATGGCTGTGGTATCGACAGTAGGTGACAGTTTTAGAGTGCGCCTGCGCGCGGTCGAAATTGAATACTAATCATTTACCATAACCTTAGAACGAAGAAAATGTACTGTAACTAGCGTCAAAAACGCACGAGATGCGCGAAGATTGCGCACAGACGAACTCTATGTAGGTACAGTTAGACGGAAATCACCCGCAACAGCCGCAAACGGAGATGTCAGTGCGACATGACGTCATCGCAATAGCGCGCAAGGAAAGCAAATTTTCAAAAGCTGGTGAAACTTTACAACGCTGTATATTTGGAAATCCTGGCCAGATTTCGATGAAACAAAAACTATTAGTACTTGCACGAGTTCGCGCATTAAATGCAGTAATTTTTATAGTCATACAAGCTGACCCGGCAAACGTTTTTTTGCCATATACATTTTATTGGACACGAACTTCGTGATTAATTAATTAATTCGTATCAACTGCCTGACACAATGTCACTTATTAAAAAAAAGAAATACTAAGCGGCAAAAATGTCAGTGATTGATTACATACTCTTTGACATACCCTCTCTTTGGAAGAGGCTAAGAAATGACAGTTGTGTGAAGTATGACAGTTTAACGGTGTTCTATACAAAATTACCATTTTTATTTTATAATTTTCCTGGATAAAAAGTAGCCTATGTTACTCTCCAGCTCTCAAATTATCTCCATACCGAAAATCTCGTCGATCTGTTGCTCCGTTTTGACGTGAAAGACGGACAAACAAACAAACAAATAAACAAACAAACAAACAAACACACTTTCACAATTATAATATTAGTATGGATTTTGATGTGTTGGTGTGACTCATTGCTTTTGTTTTTGTAGCTGTAAGTGCTTATTGTACGAATAACTACCGCCTCCATAGCTATATTATCCTGGTACTTTACGGTAAAGAACTGAACCAGTGTTAAAAGTTTCGTCATTTTATAAGAAAAAAGATTGTTACAACAAGGAGTTTTACATAGCTTGAATGATGAAATGTACTTCAAAAATCGGCCAAATGTGAGTCGGACTCGCTCATGAAGGGTTCCGTACCCATTTAACGTACCGATTACGTACACCTAGCAAAAGTACCACTGTCATTTTTTGCCAGAAAAAATAACTTTGTTTTTACTTAGTATTCGTATGAATGACAAAGTTATATTTGCGGTTTTCGAAAATGTGTTAAGTATATTGTTTCAAAACTTGTAAAGCCAAAAGCTGTGATAGTTTTCCTTTTAACTTCGTCATATGTACTACTATCATGAATTTTTTCACGTATCCAAAAACAACCATTTGGCTGGCAGGGGGAGGGGACACACTTGACTCTAACAAAATTTTGCACTTTAAAGCTTAATAATTCACAAACGGATGCCTCAATCCAAAAACTGTCTTCACAAACCCACACTAAATTTGAAATTGCTATCCAACGACTTCCCACACTATAGGGTAGACAAGAAAAAAAAAATACATACCACCTTCACGTAAAAATTTTTTTTTTCAAAATTTGACTTTACCACTTTGTTTTCGTGATAAATATGTATATTCATGCCAAATTACAGCTTTCTATTACTAAGAGTCTATGAGCTAGACTGGGGACAGACAGACGGACAGACGGACATGGCGAAACTATAAGGGTTCCTTGTTGACTACGGAACCCTAAAAAGTGTACCCTATTGAAAATGGAACATACGGAACCCTAAAAAGTGTACCCTATTGAAAATGGAACATTCTATCTAATAAACTAAAGAGTGGCAATTGCACATGCCAACTTACACAGCCTCTTACCATAACTAGTAAATCCTAGTTACCGTGCAGTATGATGTAAAAACCTCTACTTGCCGTAACTGGAATGCTTTCTTCGATCAACAATCGAAGAAAGCTTTGATAATATTTTTAATTCGAACCGTACCAATTGGTTGCGTTGCCGTAACTGGAATGCCTGGTGCGGTACGAGTTCAAATTGATGCGGTAACTGGAATATTTACCACATTTTGTGATCGATGTTCTAATTAGATAGCAATTTAGGGATAAGTTCTCATTAGACATGACGTCGGTAATTTATTGTACTTTTATTGGACAATAGAATCACTTTAACTTTGAAAAAGTCCATTCACATTGACGTTGGGGTCAGCCAACTGAAAATTAATTTTAATGAGTCACACCAACACATCAAAATATGACTATAAAAATTACTGCATTTAATGCGCGTACTCGTGCAAGTCATAACAGTTTTTGTTTCATCGAAATCTCTTCAGGATTTCCAAAGTTACAGCGTTGTAAAGTTCCATCAGCTTTTGTGAATTTGCTTTCCTTGCGCGCTATTGCGATGACGTCATGTCGCAGTGACATCTCCGATTGCGGCTGCTGCGGGTGATTTCCGTCCAACTGTACCTACATAGAGTCCGTCCGTGCGCAATCTTCGCGCCTGGTGCGTTTTTGGCGCTAGTTACAGTACATTTTCTTCGTTCTAAGGTTATGGTAAATGATTAGTATCCGAATTCGACCGCGCGCAGCCGCACTCTAAAACTGTCACCTACTGTCCATTTGACGGCTTCGTGTTATTGTTGATCGAAGTTTGACGGTTGCTATTTATATTGACAGAATACCGCCCGCCATTACGAAAGATTTAATTTATTAATCACGAAAATACAACTTATGTATATGAAGGTGTTTTTTCACATGGGCTCACATGGGCTCAATACAAAATTGATCATTGATCGACTATAAGAAAAATAAATAAATTTATTGCAAAACCGTGAGAGCGCAACTCTTAGCCAAAGGAAAAATACGGAAGCGCCAACTCTCAATCGCGATGTGACGTCACACGTTAATTCCATTGGCTCACCCGAATTTTTCACGGAGGCCGTACTTTAACGTTCAATATCTCAGTCATTTTTGAAGATAGGAAAAAAATAAAAACATATTCTTTTTTCTCGAGTAACATATTTTATAGATATGCTGTTAACAAAAATCATTGGTGTGACTCATTGTAGGTATCAAAAAGTTGTGAAATTCTTTCGAAATTTGCTATTTCTCAGTTCATTCCATATTAAAATTCCAGCCCTTTATCGACTGAATCGAGGTCGTGGCTTGAATTTGATGTGGGTTTTGATGTTACGAATTATCCTTCTCTTTACAATTTAGTTGCTTTAATTTGTTTTTAGCATTGAGTGAATGCGGGCACGCCTGCCATCTGCGTCTATCATTTGTTTGAGGAAGTAATGGTTTTTGTCGTTAAAATGTTTTTGTTTTTAGTTGGCTTTTGTTTATTTACTTCTTTATGTGCTGGAGTATGTTTTCTAGATCTCTATACAAACATTTATCGCTATATTTGAGATCTAGTTTTCTTCCCACATGCTTGATCCTATATCTATATTCACACCAAAATTCATTGAAATCTGACACCTCCAGAGATTAGTCCGATTGATAAATTAGAACCATCGGCTTCAGCATAACTGTATTCATAGGTTTTGTTAAATTTATAAGCTCTTCATAACTTTAATAGAATTGTTTAATTAATAAAAATTTAAAATTAAGTCTCTACTTCACTAAATTGAATTTTATTTCAATTGAAATGTGTTAATTCAAAATACCTTTCAATAAAAGTACTTAATACTGAAGTCTCTTGTTCTGCGATAAGTTCGCAACTAATGCTGGATACACGCGAGCGATTAACGAAGTTAGTTGTGAAAAAGTGGATATAGATTGCCTTCATAGCACGAAATAATGAAACAGCATAGATAACTATGTTTTTATACCTAAGTAGAAAGCTTTTATTTTTATGTAAAATCGATGCCCACTCGCTACAAATATTTATGCTAGTTCAATGTCTGGGTTTTAATAGTAGTTTATGTGACTGTCGCATAATGAGGGGTTTTAATTATAGCTTTTCCAATTCTACTTTTCCCTGACTTCTGCGTCATATTTATTACAGATTGTGGAGTTTCAATATTGTTGTCCTTTTCGAATCTTTCGGTAGTGTTTTTACCATAAACTTATTATACTTACCCCTAGTATAAATAAGTTTATGGTTTTTACTGGTTCCCTTCTTCGTATTATATTGGGTGGCGCAAAAGTACTGGCACTATTTGGTTTAGCTTCAACTTTTTTTCTAAGTTAGAAAACTAAAATTAGTTTTTTATATAATTCTATATGGATGCTATAAAATTAAATCAATGAGCATCGTTTGATCGCTTACGATCAAGGCCTAGCGGTCTATATTGGTCATTTAATTGTATTATAGTGTATTATTTGATATAGTTTGACCAGTATCAATATTGTTAGGTTCAGTGACGTGGGCTCAGATTGGGCGGCGTCTAACGCACTGTCTGCTGCTAGCCCTTGGTGGCGCAATCAATGAGCATCGTTTGATCGCTTACGATCAAGGCCTAGCGTTCAATATTTGTCATTTAATTGTATTTTTGTATATTATTTGATACAGTTTGACAAGTATTAATATTGTTAGGTTCAGTGACGGGCTCAGATTGGGCGTCTTACGCACTGTCTGTTGCCAGCCCTTGGCGTTGGCGGCGCAATCAATGAGCATCGTTTGATCGCTTACAATCAAGGCCTAGCGGTCTATACTGGTAATTTAATTGTATTATTGTATATTATTTGATACAGTTTGACAAGTTTCAATATTGTTAGGTTCAGTGACGTGGGCTTAGATTGGGCGTCTGACGCACT
Source organism: Crambus lathoniellus (assembly GCA_949710035.1). Lineage (NCBI taxonomy): Eukaryota > Metazoa > Arthropoda > Insecta > Lepidoptera > Crambidae > Crambus > Crambus lathoniellus. The sequence continues at coordinate 9,780,966 of OX453296.1, forward strand.
GTCTGCTGCCAGCCCTTGGCCTTGGGCGCGCAATCAATGAGCATCGTTTGTCGCTTACCATCACGGTCTAGCGGTCTTGTAATGTTAATCAAAGCTAGATAACGATTAAAAGAGATGTATTATTTGAAGTATTTCATGGTTTACGTGCTTAAATTAAGGTTTACCGCTTAGAAAGTGTGGTTGATTTCGTCTTCTTTATAATAATAAAGTTCTTTAAAAAATTTGCAAGATTAATTGGTTGGATTAGTAAGAAACCAATAAAAAAATGGAATCGAATTGTTTATCTTTTCGTTCAATTCGTCAAATGTGCGATCCAATCGCGTCCATGCTCGGAGATTCGCGCATGCGCGGCCGTGGGCGTCCGGTCGATAGCGCACGTGACGTCACACGCGGTGACCAATGGCGTCGGTCCGTCGTCGCTCGTCGATCGATGTGACGTGATGACCGATTCTTCCTTTTGTTCCTTTGAGTAGGCGGCCATATTGAAAAATTGCATTTAATCAAATCGCTTTTCACGGTCAAGTAGGTTTCGATTGGAATTTTGCATTTTGAAAAGGCGTGCTGGCGGCCGGCGTCTTCAAAATATTATTTTCACTTCTCATGCTCGTAAAGTTCGTGTTTATGTTGGGTATAGGCTGCATAAAATCGCTTTTTATGCTCTAGTGCATAAAGTAAAATCTTCGTCTAAATCTCAGACTCTAAGACAAAGGTCGTCAGGTAAACTAAGTAAAGTAAGTAATATACCCTTGAGGTACTTCTCATTTTGTGGTCAATAAAATTTGTTTTGAGGTTTCTTTTTGAATCGGGGGATTTTAAAATTTTATTTTTATTTTATACTTGTTTGTATTTTAACTGATGGCATTATCAAAATTGTGCTATTTGTGAATAACTCTTTTGGCCAAATTAATTTTAGTTTAATACTAATACTAGTGTTTAGTTAAGTAGGAGAAATATAAGAACTATTGTAGGTGTACTTACTGGGCACTGCCCACTAAACAGACACCTATCAGTGGTTAAACGGACAGAAGACCCTATCTGTCCGCAATGCAAAGAAAGAGAAGAAACAAGTTACCACTTCATGGCAAAGTGCCCGATGTACGCATCACTGCGCTGGTAGCTCTTTGGAACGGATCTAAAGCAGTTAACGATAAGTCAACTCAGCAGGTACTATAAGCGCACAGGTAGGTTTGAGGGTCTGACGCCGGTGGGGTAAATGACAACCCGCTTCCCCCCTGCTTTTCAGCTTTTAGGGGACTTGGGGAACTGGGTGAAATGCTCCCGACCTGACTGACTGATCACCCGTCCGACTTCGCTGGCGTCCCCCCTATAAATAATAATAATAATCGGTTAAGAGATACTTAGCGCTGACCTAAAACTACAATAATTTCTACACCGCAATATAGCGTCGCCGATGAAAACATTTTCACGTTTTATTTATTTATATATTTATGATTGTACGGAACCCTTGGTGAGCTAGTCCGACTCGCTCTTGACCAGATTTTTTTCACAATGGTTGGGGACTTCCGCCAGGTGACGCCTGATTCAATTAAGTACCTTACATTTGAAATACTTTGGCAATTCAATAATGGGCTAAATGTGAAAATAACTACTAATCTTTAAGATTTTTATGAAATAATATAGATAAGAAAAATTGCTTTTACTAACGGTACTTACCATGTCCTATCTCATTTTGCTGTTTATTCGCAAAACCCAAGTAATTTCATTAAACGCGAAAAGACGAAAGAACATGACTTCGCTTTTCCAGCAAAAATATGCAAGATGGCTATAACGCAAAAAGTCCTTGAATGAAAGAGGTTTCGCAAGATTAAGAGTAATGCGTTCGGCACATTACTGATAAGATCTGGGGCACGAAACCAGAACTGGGCTAAATATATTTATCATAACCATATTGCTTTCACATAACTCGAGCATCACGCCGTGATAAGTAAATTTAGAAAGCAACACGCAGCAGAAAACTTAGATTTATGGTTGTCAAAACTGTCGATTCCTTCGAATAAATGATGTCAGCGTAGAAATGATAAATAGTCCATTACTTACTACTTAATATACAGTAAACATAAAATTGAGTACTTAACATAAAATTAGCCATAACTTGACATTTTTACATCGCAATGATCATATTAAACATGCCAGCCATCACAGTACATACAACGCAGAAAAAAGTTATGTCACCCTTCGCATAAAAATACTAAATCAAAATTTCTTCGCGAAAATCCTGCGTTAATACCTAATCGAAACCTATGGGTAAGTATGAAATAGCGTAATTTCATGTGTAGACAATGTATTCAACGGGAGGGGTCACCTTCGCGTAGAGGCCGAAGCACTAAAGAATTATAACGAGCAACCCTAAAACTGAAATTTTCGTCCATATGTCTGTTTACGATACAATATTGTTTCATCTATCTGTAGCTAGTCAAGTGAATAGAGGGTTTTTAGCTTACATGTGGTCCGGTAGTTTTGAATTTTTGATATGTTCACCGATGTAATGTTGACCCTGGTTATAAGTTATCAGTAAGTACACAAAATTTGGTAAAAATCCGTTAAGTATTTTTTGCGTGAAAAGCGAACAGACAAATATCAATCGGTTTGGGGTCTATATCCTGTACACATCACACCACATACCTAGCAGTAATTATTTCTTGTAAATATTTCATTTAAGTACTTACAGATTTTTTTCCGTTGTAGAGATCCTTAGGGGAGGCCTATGCCCAGCATTGGGCGTCGTCGTATGGCTGACATGATGATGATGGTGATAATGATAGATTTCATTTCGTTTTAGCTTTTACTTTTATATTTTGTATTGTATGTTTTATTGAATATAATTTTATTATTATTTATTATTATATATTATACGAATCTGGCACGATTAAATTCTGCCAACCTTCAAACATAAAGTAATCCGTGTTCCTTGATTTTTTTAAAAAGATTTATTTCTCGAATATAAATATTGCTTTTGTACCTTCGATCAACAATAACACCTCGTTCTAGATACATACCTACTTGGAGTGACAGATATGTCCAAGCCTTATAAGCCCACTTGAGAGTATAATTATTATAAGTAGATTATTTTGACAGTGTCAATAATACCATACCCATACTAAGGTATTTCACACTTGGAACGCTTCCTGTCATTTTTAATGTAAGATCGAAACATTCGTAAGTAACCTTTTTTCTCCGTTTAAAAAAAAGTCAGTCTGTCCATATAAAATTTTCATTTAGTTCGTGAGCCTTCATCTAGTACTATTGTTGATCGCAGTTTTGCACCACAGAACACGGAAAGATTTTTTTTTTTGCACTTTGTTATTTACCTTACCTGCTACTGATTCACTGATCTCTCTGAATTCAGTCATACGAATATTACATGTGCGAAAGTTTGAATCTGGCTGGACTGATCTGGATAAAATTTAGCACAGAGATAGATTATGGTCTAGAATTGCATTATAGGCTTACTGCTATACTTTTTATCACGCCGGGAAAAGGTCTCGTTCCCACGGGAAACAATTACCCGGGCTGAAAGCTATTACTGCTGTAGGTATTTGTTGATACAGTTTGTATAAAAGGTCATGGGTTGTACCTAATTTTTACAACCTTTTTATTAACTTGCCATGTTAGTTAGTTATATAGTTAGTTAGTTAGTTAGTGGGGGACAAATCTTGCAAGCTCAATTTGACCTACTTCCCAGTGTCCGATGGAGCTGACATTTTGTATACAGTTTTGCTCTAGATGACAATACAATATTAAAGTACAGTCAGAAAAAAAAGTTGTCATAAAAATGAAATTTTTACTAAAAACTTTTTCTTATCGAAATAAAAATAAGTAAGTATCGCATTGATCTTGTTACATTCCGCAAGTCTTGAAAGCTTGTTAAAGCCTGCAATCTTAACATTAAACAATAGAAAGATTCGTTTACTTTCAAAGACAAGGCAGATTACAACACTCTATTGTAAGTATTGTCATTGTTCTTAGGATTATCCGCACAGTTTCATCCCGTTTAAATAATATTCCGGGAGATTTTATTCGCTTCTGATACATTTGAGTGTATTTATTATTATATCTGGATCATTATATACCATTTTGGGCATAGGCCTTCTATTTTGATAGATATGGAGGTTGGGGCATTATTAACCACCATTTCCAAATCCCAATGCGGATTAGTAATTGTTGATGGCTGACTGAATACGCGTAAATTTCAAGATTAGTTAACTCATTCTGCAATAGTGGACCGTACTGATTTTTTTATTTGTTTAAAATGTTTTTAAATAATATCAGAAACACGACACAGGTATTTCTTTTCAAATATTTTCCATATTTTCGGAGATATAGCTCATCAAACTTCCTTATTAGACAAGAATAGCGCTAGACACAGATGACGTCAGATGTGCTTAGCGCCATACTCCCGCCATATAAAATTTCGTTTTAGAAAGAGATAGCTAGAGTAGAGACATAGTTTTTCACAATGCAGCAGCAGCAGCAGCAGCAGCAGCCCATTACTTGCTTATTAATCAACATTTTGAATATTTTTTTTTCACTTTTGTTATTCTTTAATGTTATATTTTTGAATGTTACTATTAAATATTTACTTAAGATAACAGTCCGAACCCAATGACCGAGTTACATTGGTTTCGTGATTAGAGAAGTTGATAATAGTCCAGTCAAAATGAATGTTTTTGTATGGAGTAGGTTGCAATTAAACCACTTCGGGTGATAATTTAGAAAAACATAAATGAATACTTGAAAAACCGGAAATCAGAATAATCCCTGATATTAACTACGTAGGTACTTGTTGGTTAATTAATCAATAAAGTAAGAAAATACAATTTTGTGGGTGTGAACAAAAAATGGAAAACTGGTGATTTTGTTCATGTTAGAGTCTTTTAGAATGCTTTCATTGAGGAATAAAAAATATCTTGTCAATGTCGTTTTATTTCGAATATTCTATATCAAATTGTTTCTAACTTAATAACAATAATGGTACTCCGAGTGATATTTAATCGTGATAGAAAAAACGTCGTAATGTGTAGAATAGTTTTCTTACGTCAGGGATTACTTGCTTATCATAATCTAAGGTATCCATAGATTAAATTATAATATTCACCTATAGTGCCTTTTTGTCTAATAATTATAAACGGCCAAAACATAACTTAACGTAATTCTCACGAACGCGCACCAGTATACCTACAAAATCACGATGAGTGCTCAAAAAATGGCAATACTATTATTTAAAAATAAATTATTTATAGGTGCAATTAATGTGCCACCAAACCTTATTTTGCTTAGACTATAAGTGCAGCAGTGGTGTAAACCGATTGTCGAATAGCCAGGAGCAAGGCGAGCAAGCGAGTGGCGAGCACTCGCTTGCTCGCTACTGTATTTGACCAATGTAAATCGGCCATAGGCGCCGTAACCCTATATTGTTTAGCCACAATACCTTCAAGTTATATGTCTGTTTATTATAATACTAGTTTTTGCCCACGGCTTCGCCCATGTCGATTCGGCATAACTTTGTTTCGTCCTGTTAGTGGTTGAATTGGGTTAATTTTACTAAATCCTTTCTTAGCTTACGCCTACGTAGTATACTTATCATTATCAGCATGCCAAATTTCAGCTAGATTGCTGTGCGTTAATAGATCAGTCAGTTACCTTTCGTTTTAATATAATATTTAGATTAATTTACCTTTGGTTTTAATATAATATTTAGATTAATGTGATTTAAATAATCGTTAATCCCTAAAAATCTAATTATAAGACCTTTCTTATTATTATTATGAACAAGCAAAATAACAACTTCTATTTTCTTGATAATTTCCCCACATTTAGAACGATCGTTTTCCAATCGTTACCCATTTATGGAACGCCCACGCGATACAGTGTTTTATGGTGGTTTTTATGCGATCCAGCAAATTGGAATGGTAGCCAATTTCTTTCAAATAAGAATTCTTGGCATTCCCCTCCTTGACCGTGAAGTAACCTTGCTTTGAACTTTAAACATACGTTTTAATAACAATAAGCGAGCGCGTGTCACACATGTGTTTGCGTCCGTTTCTCTTTTAAATTATTAACTTACTAGGAACGTGATTTTGTCAGTTCATATTGGTTGACATGAAACAAACTTTTTATAGAACGTGCATTTTCAATTATGTTTGTGTCTTTCTGATTTTTTCCCTGACGTTTCGTCACTTTTAAGTATCTAGGTGAACTAGGTGTTATTGTTGATCGAAGATCTAGGTACGTATCTGTCCCAAAAGAAGGTAATGATTTACCTATTACTACTTTAATAAATTTTAAACTAAGGATGCGTTCTAGTATGTTTTAATGAATTTGAATTGAATGTAATAAAATACTTAGCTTAAAAAAGACCGTAGCTCGTAGCATAACTACGAGAGTTTTCGCTACGGGCGGGCGTAGCGTAGTGATCACTGATCGCACACCCGGCACGGGTCTTTGTAAACTCGCCACATAATTTAACTCGTCACGATTTGAAAAGTTCCATACTTTGAAAGTAAATTCGCCACTTCTATGGAATGTTTGTTTTAATTCGTCTAAGTTATTGTAAACTCGTCACTATTATAGATTTGATATCATATTTGCAAGAAGTACCGTTAGCAAGCAAGTTGGCCGCTAATAAATATTTGAAAGTTTATTAATTTTGACAATGCTAGACTCTTTACAGTTCGATGATCGAACTACTAGTCGAACTGTTTGGACAATATTTTATATTCAATTACGAAATAATGTTATATTCAGTCACAAGTACCAGGGCAACATAATTTACAAGGAGTTATTTCGATTTCGTACCGCTAAGATACCTATCTTAATTTCTTTTAGTTCTTTAATTATTCAAAAATATAAATCAAAATAACTCCTTGTAAGTTATGTTGTCCTGGTACTTTTGGACTGAATATAAATATATTATAAAGACTGGGATTTTTTTATTAGATATAAGTTTTACATTTTTAATGGTATTATTTGGATTTATGCTATACACTGTCAAATTGTTATCAGGACACTGTTAAATTGTTACACCTCTAGCCTCTAGCTAGATTTATTTAATTCTGTTACCAGAAATGTGATTTAAAAATAAATAAATAATGATTTTATTATCTGTGTTAAATTTTTCTGCAGTCCCTACGCAAACATCTACAGTGGCGAGTTTACAATAGAGTAAATCAAATTTATTTTTAAAATGCTATCCGTGACGAGTTTACACATATTTTTTTGTGATTTTTCTGATGACGAATTAACTAATAAGGCGAGTTTACAAAGACCCCCCGGCACCACATTGGGATACAACATAATATTATTATTTATTTTAAAATAACTCTTCGAATAATTTGAAAATGTGGAAATTAACGAATGCTCACAATTTCCTCTTCATATCAACTTTGATTTCTTGTTGGTACTTTACAAATCATTGTCGAAGTGAATGTCTGTGACAGGCACTGTTATAAAATTTCCTAGTTTAATTATTTACTTACTACATGTAAGTTATTTAAGTTTCTCCCAATTCAGTTGGTCATAATTTCAAATAAATAAACTTAAACGCTATATTCGGGTGGCTATTATAGCCATATCTATAATAGATATGGCTATAGTGGGTCAGGGCGGTCGTCGTAAACTGCGGTTAATCCATAGCACTCTGGCCCAGTAATTCACCTTGACCACTGTACTTTATGGCTCACCGGTCCAAGGATGTAACGAGTGATTTGACTCCTTTACAATTTTCAACTCCATTTCTTTTCTCTTATTTTGATCCTTGGCCTTCCTCACACCTGATGCTAATTTGTGGATAAGGCTAGAGTGGAAACGCACTACACCCGTAATATTCAACCTTTGAGGAACTGCCTAAGTATATGTATATTATTCCTAACTTTGCTTTCTTGACACCAATCAAACAATTTGTTGTTTTATGTGAATGTCATTGACAGCTAGTGATTTCTCGCGTATTTATTTACCGTCGTGTACCTCAATGACAATTTAAGTTTCTTCCAAATCGGTTGGTCATAATTTCAAATATATACGCTACAGTCGGGTCAGGGCGAGCGTCCGTCGGCGTCGTAAACTGCGGTAATCCGCAGCATCGCAGGAGACGTACTTCCGTAGCGCTCGAAATGAAAATCGAATACGAATTGAAATATATATATATTGTATATGTCAACCAGCCGTCTACGAAATCGAATTCTATTACAGCCGTTTTCATGCATTTTTGTAGCATTCGAAATCTGTATTGCCAATAAATTAATATTCTTTTCACTTCTCATGCTCGTAAAGTTCGTCTTTATGTTGGGTATAGGCTGCATAAAGTAGCTTTTTATGCTCTAGTGCATAAAGTAAAATCTTCGTCTTTAGTCTCAGACTCTAAGACAAAGGTCAAGTAAACAGTCACACAAGCAATTAAACTTCGTTATATAAACTTGTTAGTTCATTCTGTTGTACATAATCCATGTAATAATTATAAATTAACAAAACTATGTACTTAAGCAATATTAATGAGTTTTTTTAAGAAATAAGTATTTCAAGAGCATTATGGACTACGATCTATGCTAAGTCACTGTGCTGCCACTGCCACGTATATAAAAAAAGAAAACAGAGAACCTTTAAAAATATAGCAAAATGAAAACACAAACACTTGCCATATGATTGTCAGTGACGACATTTTGCGGCCACAGACTAATAAAGATAATGTATTCTATATTAGAAATTCATATTATGTGTGATGATTCAAAAATACCGATGTTAGGAATTCGCATGCGAATTTTTCAATTTCGAATGCGAATTCAAACTCGTGCGCTACGAAAATACGTCTCCTGGTCCTTTCTCTGCCCCCGTAATTCACCTTGACCTCTATACTTTATGGGCTCACCAGACTTAGGGTAGACATTAACTTCTTTTATTTTAATTGGTTTTATTTCTATCTGTGTCTTTCGCTTTGTCATCAAATTCTCGACTTATTATAAGTTATAACCATTGAGTTACTTTCTTTATTAGTTTTCCCACCAAACTTTAATGTCAATGTTCTGTTATGACAATCTCCTCCAGCCCCATATGACACAGATTTTACTTTTTAAACATTCATTTGAGTGACAAAAGATATTCTATTCTCCATCCCGCATTTATTACTGATACTGAGTAGTACCTTGAGGTAGTACCTATAACCGCAGATTATAGTAGAACATTTAGTTTGAAGACTACGCTTGAATATTTTTCTTACTTGGCTTTGTCCTCAAATTATTTCAGCTCAATGTTGCTCTACCAGGAACAGTCACAACCTCGTGCCGGTTTCGTAACGACCCAAAGTTAAGGTGAGATCCTAACTCCAGTCCAGTTTCGGATGACACGGACTTTTAAAGATTTATTCCTATGACAAAAGACATCCAATGTTATTTCTATGGTCAGATCTGTATACCAGTAAGTATTTCGTCTATTTCTTACTTTAACGATGGAGATATTTCTTCATTGGTTTCGTGCGCAAATTATTTCAGTTAGATGTTGCTCTAGCCAGGAGCTTGGAGCCACATCCTCGTCCCGCTTTTATATGACCCAGTGTCGCGGCGAACTCAAGTCTCATATGACACAGATTAAACGCTATAAAATTAGATCAGCACAGCACCTCATTAATTTGTTTCATTTCTTAGCCAAGCATTGCGGTCTTTTAGATAATATTCTAATTACTTTGTTCATATTATCTTGTAACAACGCTTTACATTTTGTCATACATCTTCCTTTAGGTACCTATGCCTAAAATTAATCATTACTGTTGTGGTAAACCACTTTCCTGCAATTCTAGATCACACAGAATGCCGACAGCAAATACTGTGATAACGGGCATGGGAATGGATAAGTTCAAGTAAGCCTATCAGATGACAAAGCAATTTCTGGCAGACACCTGGCAGAGCAGACCAGAGACTGAAGTCAATAGCGGTGCCCTTGGTACACCTCTTAGGTGTGCCAAGGGTCAGAACAAGTCTCCATAATCCACCCAGGTGAACTTGTCAGGTGAACCACGGGTCGGGAAGGATGCATTCGAACCTTCATAACACGACGACGTAGGTTTAATGTTATAATATTAATACAATGTTATTAGGCAGCTTCAACATAGCTACAAGCTACTCTTAACAACTTTTTATTCATAATCTAATAAATAAATCGATTTGGCGTAAAATAGCATTACTTACACCAAAAACAATAACATTGTTCAATAGTTCGAATTTTTAATAATCTAGTCTAGACCAATTAACTGTAAGGTAATGCTGTAATACTGTAATGCCTAAAATTGGCGTCTTTTTTTTTGTCTCGCGGCCATCAACAAGATGTTTCTATGATGTAGAATTCTTAATAGTATAACAAACAATATTTGCCAAGACAGTAGGTATAGCTGTAAACTCAGAACCAAGTTAGAACCATTCGTCCGTATAGGTATATTGTAGAACATTTAAAAAAAACCGCAAATGTAACTTTGTCATTCATACAAACACTATGAAAAACAAAGTAAGTTCCAGCTAGTCTCACTCGGTTCGGACTGAGTTTACAGGTATACTTCCTTTGCAAATATTGTCTGTAGTGCTGCCAACAAATTATATTTCAATGTTTGGTTGATGGCCGCAAGAAAAAAAAAGACGCCAGCTGCCATCCAAAAATGGTCATTGTCCTTTCCCTGGTAAATTAATAAGTTCCCATTAATTCCCTTCATCTGGGAGGAGAGGGAGCTACGTGCGTCTGGGTCCAGTATTGATTGCGCGTGACCTTTGCCATTCGCCCAACGCTCTCGCTATTGTAGCTACATCATTGTTATATACTTACTTAATACGTATTAGAATATTTTATACTGTGTTACGAGAAATTATCCACAAATTAAACATATTTTACATTATCACAAAGTACTTAAGGCGATTCTCGGAAAAATTATGCTAAAGCGAGATAGCAATGAGAAAACGACGCGCGCGGGAGCGATACTGATTTTGCAGATTACGCAAAAAAAAACACAAAACCGCACTTCGTATTAAAAACTATACTTAGCGATTTTAAAAAAATGCTTCTATACGATCCTAAATATTACTGGTGTCCACTAATTAAACCAATTTTCAATAGTATATGTTACCCCATATAAGAATAATCTTAAGATTTCGTATTTTTAGAAGTATTTTCGAAAATAAAAAGTGTCGAGGCAAAATCATAAAATCGTGATTCTAAAACAATACGATTCTAGATAAAGGTATGAAGAAATCTTATTGCCAGATTTATAACAACTCTAACCGTCCTCTAGTTTTATATCAAAAAGTCCATACTTTTTCCGAGTAGCGCCTTAAATTAATTAGTTCGCCCCACAGAACACGGAAAGAGGTTTTTTCCATTTTCTGTGGTTCCCCCATCTGACTGTACGAAGATTGATTGCACGTGACCACGATTCGCTCAACATTCTCACTATCACTTTAGTCCAAAAGTAGTAGTAGTAGTAGCTAGAGTTAATTTTAAAGCTGGTAGGAAATTATCTACAATCTCAACAGAAAATTAATAAGTTCGTATCAATGTCCCTCATGTAGCAGGAGTGATGATTGAACATGGGCTATATAATTATCTTAAGGCCCGCGCGGTGATTAAGGCGATACTCGGAAAAATTATGCTAAAGCGAGATAGCAATGAGAAAACGCCGCGCGCGGGAGCGAGACCGATTTTGCAGATTACGCAAAAAAAACACAAAACCACTTCGTATTAAAAAACTATACTGAGCGATTTTAAAAAAATGCTTCGATACGATCCTAAATATTATTGGTGTCCACTAATTACTTAAACCAATTTTCAATAGTTTAGTTACCCCATTTAAGAAATAATAAGTTCGTATGTAGCAGGAGTGATGATTGAACATGGGCTATACAAATATCCATCAAACCGCATTTGACCCGCGCGGTGGGCCATGGCATGGCCCATGCCATGATTAATAGCTATATTCAAGGTCAAAATCGAATTTTTGATTAGCGTAGGTGTTACTTTTGTAATAAATAATAATATTAAAATAATATTTTCCCACAATTCCCTCACGTATGAGGGATGTCGCCATAATAAAAAGTTGTCACCACAGAACACGGAAAGATTTTTTGTTGTCACTATATTAATATCTTTCACCTTAGATACATTTCAAATCTGTTGGTCGGAAATGGGTTTTGGGGGGACGTTTTGTCCCATCGTCCTTTCTGGTCTAAAAGTTTGCAGCTCATATGAATACGCAGTGAGTATGAGGATGTGGCTTTGACTTCACTGCGTAGTCTCTTTGAAATACATTATGTTTCCTGTTCAACAGGTTTTTTTGTTATAAACATTTCTTATAGTCTCTACACACGTTCCGATCCGACAGCCGATTTGTCTGCTCCTAGACCAAATCTGCGCTACACACGTTCCGATTTCGTCTGCTCCAGACCAAATCTGCGCTACACACGTTCCGATTTGGTCTTGGAGCAGACCAAATCGGAGGTCGGATAGGAACTAAACGTGTGTAGACAATAACAATCACACTATTTTCTAAAAGGAAACCTGACAACGGATAAATATTATACCTACTCAACTGCTTTTTGTCCATAAAGAGAAAAGATAGATTTTTTGTTTGTTTGTTTGTTTGTATGTTTGTAACATGGATAAACTAAAAAACTACAAAACCGATTTTAAATATTTCTTTCACCATTGGAAAGGTTATTTTATCCCGATATTCTTACGGGAACGGGTAAAACGCGGGTAAAACCGTACGGAGCCTCTAGTCTGTAATAAATACACGCTTAATGTTAAAGCACCCAGACCAAGACAAATAGACATGTTCGTGCACACAAAGAAGGCAGGTATCCGGACTTCTGCGCCAAATCGGGCGTTGAATTTATATGGTAAGTATTCAGCACTTTTACATAATGCGTTACTCGGAAAAAGTTTGGACTTTTTGATATAAAACTATAGGACGGTTAGAGTTGTTACAAATCTGGTATAAGATATATATTTCTTCATACCTTTATCTAGATTTGTATAGTTTCAGAAACACGATTTTATGGTTTTGCCTCGACACTTTTTCTTTTCGAGAAGTCCTCTAAAAATACGAAATTTCAAGAATGGGGTTACAATGTTACATATATGTATGTATACTATTAAAAAATTGGTTTAATTAGTGGACACCAATAATATTTAGGATCGTGAATCATTTTTTTTTGCCTATTCTGCAAAATCGGTCTCGCTCCCGCGCGCGTCGTTTTCTCATTGCTATGTCGCTTCAGCATAATTTTTTCGAGTATCGCCTTAGTTTTTTACCTACGTATTCCATTTGGATGGTTATTTTTCTCTGAATTTGTAAATTAACGTGGGCAATTTTATGTTTTCCAAATTTTTTCTTGTAAATGAGATCCTTACTTATTCAGTACCTACCTAATTTGCATGACGAAATAATACTAATAATATATGTACAACTAGCGGCCGCCCGCGGTTTCACCCGCGTGGTTCCCGTTCCCGTGGGAATATCGGGATAAAAAGTACATATAAACCTTCCTCTTGAATCACTCTATCTATTAAAAAAAACGCATCAAAATCCGTTGCGTAGTTTCAAAGATTTAAGCATACAAAGGGACATAGGGACAGAGAAAGCGACTTTGTTTTATACTATGTAGTGATATGTACGTACATATCTACGGAAAAGATTGTACCTAGGTTTCAAAGCGTTTCTTATGATGACTTTTATCGGTCTCGAAGAAAAACCAAATAGTTCTTGTGTTAGCTGTTCTTGGTTATTTTAGCTTATTTTCCGTTGGCTGTTTGCCATATGTCCTGATAAGGTAATTCAGCTTTCCAAAGCTTTTCTTAATCGTGGGCCCTGCCCCCCTAGCATGACCAACAAAATGGGATATGATATGATAAGTTATCCGGTTTAACTGTCAAAAGACTATGGGTTTTGACGTTTGAATGTCGATAAGTCGCTTTATCATTCGATACATATCGCGTTTTGGGTGGTCATGCTAGGCTTACTGGCCTAGTTACTTCTAAATCTAAAGAAGACTGGCGAACTTCTTTATATTTTCCGAACTCGATTTATAGGTCCCGTTCATGGAAAAAATCGAATGGTACTTAAAGATCTATGCTAGACTAACAAAAAAGTTAATTGTTCTATGTTTTTAATTGGGAGATATACGTTTAATAACCTAAAAATATAGAAGTTAGGATAAAAATCGTTTATTTTATAACTTTTTAGTTAAAAACAACGCAAATAATTAACTACCAATAAATAATTAATAAATATGGCCTATGCCCAGCAGTGGGAGTCGTACGGCTGAAATGATGATGATGATGATGAAATAATAAATGATAAAATAGATGAATAGGTAGGTAAATAAATAAAAAATATTTATTCACTTCATCATTTCAGCCGTACTACGCCCACTGCAGGGCATAGGCCTCCCCCAAGGATCTCCACAACGATCGGTCCTGCGCTGCCCGCATCCAGCGGCTTCCCGCGACCTTATTAACTTATTACCTTATTCACTTAGACATAATAAATATGTACTTTGGTACTTATGAATCGTCAACATTTTCACACTGTCATACCTACTTTCTTAATAACAGTATGTTTATTTAAGATAAGATAAGTTAAGCCAGTGCCTCAGTGATTGAGGGTTCCGAGAGTAGTGCGCTTCAACCTTCAGCGTTATCACCACCTAACATCAGGTGTGATGAAGGCTAAGTGCTACCACAAAGTAACTACGCGGGCGCTACCCCGTACTGGATTTAAAAAAATGAAATGTCCCGTGTCACTTTTAGCATATCAAATCAATGCATGTGTTATAAATTTATTTTTATATATTTATTGGATTCTGAAAACAGGCCTTCTCTGCATTTATCTTGTTTAGGAATGTATAGGTGCAAAATAAATTAGGTAAGTACCTATCTTTGTTAAGTAGACAAGTAAAAATGTTCACACAAATACCCAATTGGCAATTTTATCAGTATAATAAATACGCAACATAAATATGTTACACTTATTGGAAATTCAGCACATTCCCGCATATTTATATAGACTTTGCCCTCGCAGCTCGCAGTTCTTTCATCGAAATTGCTTTCGCCAGAACTCCCAAAAAGGGCCCGCCGCGCCGCCCGCCGCCTCCGCCTCCGTCCGTCCTTGTAGGGTCGCCGACTTCCCTAATCGGATATAATCCCGTTACCTGAAAAATCTACCGTAAGTAACGATATTAAACTGACTTGGTTTCGTCACGTATTGGGTTAACCAAAATTTTTGTTAAACGGCAGTTTCTTCTAGGCTTCTCCTGGGCAGGCATGTAACATCATAGACTGCATCCTGTTAGCCAAACAAGATGGCGGTCAAATGCTTGCCAGGTTTCTAATAAATAAAATAAATAAATAACAACAGAAAAACACAATTTGCATAGTTATCCTTATAATAATTCTAGTGTTTAAAGACAGTTCCTTGCACTCTACCTCGACCAGTTCTCGCCGCGTCCTTGCAGGGTCGCCGACTTCCCTAATCGGGCCATTTATCTGGGCGGCGCCCAAACTAATTACATTAACTGAAAAGTTTCTGGTCATAGAAAAAAAACAGAATTTAAATCGTCATCTTATTAATAACACAACATGATTTCAGTACATTCCTGGCCCTATACAGGGTTAATTTTTGAATAAGTACCATCCAAATTTTTAAGCTCGTTTCAGAATCTGTAAGTGAACAACTTTCTCCTAGAAACATGGGTCGAAATATGACATAAAATTTTTGACTCTTCATACAAATCAGACTGATCACGCGATCGATTTAGTATGGGCAGTCCAAAAATTTTTGTCGTATTTCGACCCATGCTTCTAAAAGAAAGTTCACTTACCGATTCTGACACGAGCTTAAAAATTTGGATGGTGTTCAAAAATTAACCCTGTATATAGACAGTCTTTTGCTCTCTACCGTGCCACAAGGTAAAACAAAATCGGCCAAGTGCGAGTTGGACTTGCCCATGGAGGGTTCCGTGCCCACTTAAAGTACCGATTGCCCATAGGTACATAGTCAAAATTCCACTATCATTTTTGTCAGCAAAGTATAACTTTGTTTTTCATAATGTTTGTTAATGAAAAGTTATATATACATATTGCGGTTTTTGAAAATTTGTAAAATCTCAAAAAGTACTCAGTATATTATACAGGGTAAATTTTTAATCAGTGCACAAATTTTTAAGATCCACTCAGAATCGGTAAATGAACAACTTTCTCCTAGAAACATAGGTCGAAATATGACAAAAAAAATTTTGACTCTTCATACAAATCGGACTGATCACGTGATGGGATGGGAAGTCCAAAAATTTTTGTCGTATTTCGACCCATGCTTCTAGGAGAAAGTTGTTCACTTACCGATTCTGAGTCGATCCTAAAAAATTGTGCACTGGTCAAAAAATTTTCCTGTATATCATTCAAACTAATTTTCGTTGAAAGTCCTACAACATATATTTTTTCTAGATTTTCGCTATTTCATTTCAAAAGTTAGAGGAGAAACCTCTATTTAATTTTTAAACACCTATCTATGGACACCCCACCCGAATATGTTTGATTAAAAGTATATTTTTCAGTTTCAGTTCCATGTATGGAGACATGGAGAGCAACCCTTAATTTTTTAAATTTTTTTTATTTTCGTTTTAATACGTAAAGCGGTTCACAGACTACATTTATGTACCAAGTTTCAAGTGTGTAGTCTTAATAGTTTTGGAATAAAGTGGCTGTGACATACGGACGGACGGACGGACGGACGGACAGACAGACAGACAGACAGACAGACAGACATGACGAATCTATAAGGGTTCCGTTTTTTGCCATTCGGCTACGGAACCCTAAAAAACAACTACGTATTAATCGTGCCCCGTTCTTTCATCAAAGGGCCCGCTCTCGCCGCGTCCTTGCAGGGTCGCCATGGCGCACTTGTGAATTTTATTCGGGCGATAGTTTAGTCGGAATCGTAAAACGATCATGATCAAACTGCCGGCAGATAGTTTGGTTTTGAGAGCCAGCGCGCACTTGTGATTTTTAGTCGACCGATAGTTGGGCGATAGTTTAGTTGAATGCAGTGCGCGCTCACATAGTCCTTCATGCACATTACCGCCCGGCCGATAGTTGTGCGATAGTTTGATCGTACAACTATAGGCCAGTCATTTTCGATAGATAGTTTGATCGGTCGATAGTTTAATCGTCAGTGCGCGCACTACCATATAACTCTATACTGAATCCGATAACGACCAAACTATCGCCCGATAAAAAATCACAAGTGCGCTTTCGCTCTAAACGGACCGTTTACCTGGGCGGCGCGCGGCGGCCAAACTAATCATATTGACTGTCATAGAAAAAATCACAATATAGATCGTTAAGTATCTTTATATATTATGGGGATCATTCAGATAGAAATGAAGCTGTTCAAATACGATAGATAAGAAAAGTGCCTTTGCGCTCTCACCACTATTCAGATAGATGTAAACTTTAGATGTCCGTCGTAAAATCATTAAAATAGCTTTACTGGTTTATTTACACAAGATCATCCACGCTTCAATTGACGCCTCCGTCCTTTATCTCAAATACTAATATATACAAAATGACAAACGCGTTCTATAAATTATGCCAGTCTTCACTACATAGTATAAAACAAAGTCGCTTTCTCTTTCCCTATGTCCCTTTGTATGCTTAAATCTTTGAAACTACGCAACGGATTTTGATGCGTTTTTTTTTAATAGATAGAGTGATTCAAGAGGAAGGTTTATATGTACTTTTTATCCCGATATTCCCACGGGAACGGGAACCACGCGGGTGAAACCGCGGGCGGCCGCTAGTATTTTATAAACTATAAAGGTACTTACATATTATAAACCTATTTCGACACAATAAACATTGTGCAGCATTTATCTAAAATTCTACCTACTTCTATACTAATATTATAAAGAGGAAAGATTTGTATTTTTGTATGTAACGAATAAACTCAAAAAGTACTGGACCGATTTCGAAAATTCTTTCACCGTTAGAAAGCTACAGTCTTCCCGAGTGGCATAGGCTATATTTTATCCCAATATTCCCACGGGAACGGGTACCACGCGGGTAAAACCGCGAGGATCCGCTGGTTGTTAATAACTTTATGTTAACTAAAAGTTATCGGTCCTACTGGAGTTAATTAGTCAGTTAGCCCGTCTTGGTAATTTACCGGCTCTATTTTCGAATTGGATTTAGTTTTAGTTCGTTAAAATGCCTCACTACTTTGAGTCCGCACCAGGTAAATTAGTTTCGGAATTGTGCAAACTTTTAATTGCTTTATTTACTCAATTAATACTTCAGCATTGTAAACTTAAAAACTGATTCAAATATGTAGTCCAACATATAAGATGGGGATGAAGCAGGGGGTCAGGTCAAGTGTATAGAACCTAAATAAAATTGAAGCAAAAATCTTCACTTTTCATTTTTTCATTTATATTTACAATAATAAAATAACGTTTACAAACAAACTCCAATAAAAAAATATAATTTTTCGTACTAAAATTTTAACCGGTTTCCGAGCCTTGCCCCCAAACATATACTTAATACCCTTTTAGCACCCCTCTTTTTCTGATCCCCCGACCGAGAGACTCATTTTATTTTTTTACTTTTTAGAGTTTCATTGTACCCGGGGTTGCTTAAATATTTTAAATTACACACATACTCTTGTAATTAAGTACCTAAATACCCATTATGCGTGTCAGATCTCTACTGCAGCTAACTTAAAGAGCTGATGACCTTGAATCTTATGAAGTTTGAACAGATCTTCACAAATTGTAATTGTTGCTAAGAACCATCTCGATCACGTCAGCTTTCAAACATAACAAACGGCATCAAAATCGGTCAATCCGTTCACGTGCTACGATGCTACAGACAGATATACAATTACAGACATATCAAACTTATAACATCCCTTTTTGCAGTCGGGGGTTAAAAACTTATAACATCCTTCTTTTTGCAGGCGAGGGTCAAATTAATTTATAGAAAATCAAAATAATATTCAATGAAAGTCGCGAGCTATGTATTTGCCAAGGACCATAGAATCTTAAGTTATTAACTCTTACCATAGAATATAACGTTCTATGGCAGCGACTGCCACAAGTCTTGGCGTCGTCTATAGTGTATTTCTTAATTTCTTTAAATATAATAATAAGATTAATACCCTTCTACTACGATGGTGATCAAAGTAGGAATATGGAGAAAAAACAGCTTACTTCCCTATATAAGACAAAGTTATGAAAGCACTTTTGTAGACTATAATCAGAAGGTTCTGCTCAAGAATTCCCGTTTGATAACCTTGTTCCCCCTGAGATAAGGGGAGAATCGCCTCTGTTAGGACTTCAATTTCATAGCAATATTTGTTGCGGCATCCTACGAGATTGCTTTGCGGTGTCTACATACAAAAGATCAATGCAATACTTGCGATTGCTTTAAGAGCTTAGATTATGTTTGTAGTTGTATATTGTATACCAAACTTTTTCACTGACTTTCGTATTATTCTTAAGTACAAGTGTAATTTTTTTCATTCGGTTTTAAGAAACAATTTTACGCAGCTGCATAATTTGGAGTAAAGAAAATGAAATTGAGGCCACTTATTCCTGCAAAACACGTTTTGAGAATTCATTTTTAAAGCAGTAAACAGTGAAATTAAATTCTGCGAAAATTTATTAATATTGTAGAGGGTATACCTATTCTAGGGAGTGTTCACGATGGAAACACGATTTGGTAAAGTTGGCTCGATAGAATAAATTCACAAAGTTATACCTCTTTTCGTGTCATTTTTAATTATCTTCTATTTTCGGTTTTATTTAAAAAATTAGTGATTTGATATTATGTTTATAGATAAC
The DNA here is from genome assembly GCA_949710035.1 of Crambus lathoniellus. Taxonomy (NCBI): domain Eukaryota; kingdom Metazoa; phylum Arthropoda; class Insecta; order Lepidoptera; family Crambidae; genus Crambus; species Crambus lathoniellus. The sequence goes on from OX453296.1 coordinate 9,800,849, forward strand.
TGGAGGTATTCCATCCGATCGTTTTTTTTATTTTTTTGTCGAAAATAAGTAATAATTCCCATATATTTTGATTTGGCACATCACACCACCTAACCAGTCGCGCGCAAGTGATTACGTCATGTTCATGCTCTTTGGTCGCGCGATGGCGCTCGCCTGAGTCGAACCTGTGTCAAATTATCTCCCAACGAACAAGATCGTTAATATATTTTCTAATAAAATGACTATAATGCCATAGCCATACTCGTACCCAACTCGAGTTTATTATTTTATATCTGCATTTTATAGCAAGAGCCACAATGCCGTGCGGGTGTACCGACACTATCTAACCGAACGGACTTTACAGTACATTTTTTTATCCTAAGCTTATGGAAAAGATTAGTGTTCGATTTTGACCGCGCGCAGACGTCAGACTCTTTGGAAGCGGCCATAAAAGAAATAAGTTTTGTATCGAAGGTACGACAGTTAAACGATTTTTCATACAAAATTTTCATTTTTACTTAATTTTCCGGAATATTAAGTAGCTTATGTTATTCTCCAGCTCCCAAACTATCCCCATATAAAATATCACGTCGATCCGTTGCTCCGTTTTGACGTAAAAGAAGGACAAACAAACAAACACACTTTCACATTTATAATATTAGTATGGATTTACCTGGAAAGGTGCGACTAACCCACATAGAGAGGGTTCCGATTCCGACAGAAACCAGATAATCCAAGTTTCATTATTTATAAAAGGTACTTACAAGAAAAAAATAATCTTATTAACAAATTATAGATACTTACATATAACTATATGTCGTTTGGAACAGTTTGCAAAACTTTACTTTTTATTCTAATTTGCTCTGATGCCCCCCATGTTTTAAATGAGTGTTTTGAATCTACAAACGGGGATGCAAATCTTGGTCCCACCTTATAGCTATGTGTGTTACATCGTTAGATAATATTTGCACTGATTAAAAGTAATTATTGTGGCAGGTTCTAAATCTTAGTCCGTTCTGAGTTATTCTTTATTACATACTAGCTTCCCGCCCGCGGCTTCGCCCGCGTTGACTACACGACGTTATCCCGCGGGAATGTGACATTTTTTTCGGGGTAAACAGTAGCCTATATGTTCCTCTCTAGGCTCCTAAGTATCTGTGTCCCAAATTTCAGCTAAATCCTCAAAATGTATTTAGCATACAAAATATGTAGTTTAAAAAACTAAAATACACACTTTTATAGGAACAGACTAAAAAGTACAAAATAACCGTCTATTCAGTAACTGAAATTAAAAAGCGTGGTGCGCGTTGTCAATATTAAGTACTTGAATGCATGCTTTGCAAAGGGCGCACCACGCTTTTTAATTTCAGTTACTGAATAGACGGTTATTTTGTACTTTTTAGTCTGTTCCTATAAAAGTGTGTATTTTAGTTTTTTAAACTACATAATAGGTCTTTACATATGAAATTGCCGTTTTTTTCTTTTGTACATATAACTTAACAACTTTTATAATATTAGAAATATATAATTTCTTTAATATTGCGTTACATTAAGACCGTATCGAGCAACTTTTGATAATTTAATAACCACGATATTTGATTATTTACATAGAAAAAACTTATTCCGAAAGTTACGACTATTTTTGTTTCCAGAATTTCGTACTTTATTAGTTGTAACTTAGTGAAAAAAAAAAATTTTTCTCTTAACGAATGTGTCATTTAGTAGTTAAAATGTCCATAAATACGTGTGTAAAATTTTGTAAATTTACATAATATTAGTCGTTAAATAATAACAAAAACGTTAGTATGGAAAAAAAAAAAATTACAGAAATCTCCATACAAAACGGCAATTTCATAGGTAAAGACCTATTATTTATTTTTTACTTTTTAGTTTAATAAATGGCAAGCTATGGGTGGTTGATAATCGATTTCACAGTCCATCTATGTGTCTGCTCACCCCGTAAACATTATAACTCAAAGGCGTGATTGTATGTATTTAGTTTTACAAATTTAAGTGGAGTCTATTAGTTACCAGATGCGCGAGCCGAACCCTTACTTTCTCCTTACTCCATCATCAGACCCACACCACCAAGTGTAGCGAATAGGTCTCATCAGAACGAAACAAATGAGCCCAAACTCGAGGGGTTTCGTAGTGGTCATTGAGAAGTGCCACTGACTTCCTCCCTGCTCCATCATCAGGCCCTTACCACCAAGTGTAGCAAATAGGTCTCATCAGAACAAAACAAATGAGCCTAAACTCAAGGGATTTCCTAGTGGTCATTAAGGAGTGCCACTGACTTCTTCCCTGCTCCATCATCAGACTCTCACCACCAAGTGTAGCGAGTAGATCTCATCAGAATGAAACAAATGAGCTTACCTCGAGGGGTTTCTTAGTGGTCACTAAGGAGTGCCACTGACTTCCTCCCTGCTCCATCATCAGACCCTTACCACCAAGTGTAGCGGATAGGTCACATCAGAACGAAACAAATGAGGCAGAACTCAAAGGGTTTCCTATTTGCAATTAAGGAGTGCCACTGGCTTTCTCCCTGTTCCATCATCAGTCCCTTGACACCAAGTGTAGCAAATAGGTCTCATGAGAACGAAACAAATGAGCCCAAACTCAAAAGGTTTCATAGTGGTCATTAAGGGTGCCACTGGCTTCCTCTCAGCTCTATCTTCACATCATCAGACCCTCGCCACCAAGTGTAGCGAATAGGTCTCGTCAGAACGGAACAAATGAACCCAAACTCGAGAGGTTTCCTAGTGGTCATTAAGAAGTGCCACTGGCTTCCTCCATGCTCCATCATCAGACTCTTACGACCAAGTGAAGCGAATAGGTCTCATCAGTGCCCCTAGTGTAAGTTTTTATGTCAAAAAACGCAAACTATCGCGAGTCCGTATTTATGAAAATTTGTATGAAAACTGTATTAGCGCCTCTAGCGGCGAGTAGCACGCTTATACAGTTTTCATAGAAATTGACATAAATACGGAATCGAAATAGTTTGCGTTTGCTTGACATAAAAACTTACACTAGGGGTACAGAACGAAACAAATGAGCCCAAACTCGAGGGGTTTTCTTGAGGCCATTAAGGAGTTTCACTGGCTTTCTCCCAGCTCCATCATCAGACCCTCACCACCAAGTGTAACGAATAGGTCTTATCATCACGAAACAAATGAGCCCAAACTCGAGTGGTTTACTATTGGTCATTAAGGAGTGTCACTGGCTTCCTTCCTGCTCCATCATCAGACCCTTACCACTAAGTGTAGCGAATAGGTCTCATCAGAACGAAACAAATGAGCCAGAACTCGTGGTGTTTCCTATTGGTAATTAAGAAGTGCCACTGACTTCCTCCCTGCTTCATCATCAGACCCTAACCACCAAGTGTGACTAAAAAGTCTCATCAGAACGAAACAACGGAGGCCAAACTCGAGGGGTTTCCTAGTGGTCATTAAGAAGTGCCACTGGCTTCCTCCCTGCTCCATCATCAGACCCTCACCATTAAGTGTAACGAACAGGTCTTATCAGAACAAAAGAAATGAGCCTAAACTCGAGGGGTTTCCTAGCAGCCATTGAAGAGTTCTACTGCCCACCTCTTGACTCCATCATCAGATCAGCTCGATGGTAGCAAATTATTGTATTGTCATCGGATTCATATAGACTTGCAAAGTTTCAAATCAATACGACAATTAGAAGTAGGTTAAAATTGATTTCCAAGATTTTCTTACATTGTGACTTAGTTACAAGTGAAGCTAATAAAAGTGTGGTAACAACTTTTACTATAATTGAAATCGCGAAACAAAAATCTGCTGTTCCATAAAAAATTTGAAATCTGAAAAATGGAAAATGAAGTATTTAGAAAAAAACGACCCGTCTCAGAACCAGCTCCTATGGGACTCGAACCCACGACCTTTCGCTTCTCGTAACGACTCCGTAGCTCAGTGGTTAGAGCAGTCGCCCGGAAAGCGAAAGGTCGTAGGTTCGAGTCCCATCGGAGCTGGTTGTGAGACGGGTCGATTTTTTTCTAAATACTTCATTTTCCATTTTTCAGTAACAAAAATTGCATTGTGAATGCAAAAAACTAAAAAAATTAAAATAAGTTGCAATAGTAATTTCATCTTTAGCGATTGCCAAATACCTGGAAAGGTATTTCTTTCGCGTGTGAGGGTAGTAATATCTCCACATTGGCAAAGAATATATACACTTACGCGAAAAGAAACGACACTTAAGCATGTGTGCACGTAAAATCGCTTGCGGCTATGTGTGGGTGTCTGGATGTGAGCGGGGGCCGTGAGAGGCGCGCGGGGCGGGGAACGGGCAGTCGGGTGAATGCCTTGGCCGAGGGCTGGCGCAATCTTCATACATTCAAATAGGAACTACTAGGAAGCCAAAAAATGCGAAAGTTGTTAAAATTCAGTCGATAATAAATAATTATTGAGAGGACTAATTTTTATTTGGGCGATTGTTGATTCACCTACTCAGTATTTTTGTCGCTAACTTAGTATTTTCTTTGGACGATTTAGTATTTTATTCGGACACATTAACAGTGTCCCACTGTTAGTAGCTTATTTTACGTACATATATTATTATTATTAGTTCACATAAACACATCTTAGATTTCTGCGCGAACTGTCCATATAAATAAAACACTTTCACGGATTTTTTCACGCAATTTATTCAACAACTTGGTTTTTTTTTTAATATTATTATTATTCCCTTTATTACATTTAAAATACTTACAAAATTATATTTGTAAACATAATTTTTTTACATTATAAAACATAAAAAATATAACATTTAAAAATACAAAAATGCAGTTCCCCAACGGTAGCAAGATCAGGGTCCCGGCTACCGATGGTTAAGGATCCAGAGACAGATACGGGCCGTGTACAGAAGTAGGTACTGCCTTCTGCATCTGACTCCAGATCCATCCACCTAACGCAAGCCTCTTAAGGTGTTTATCGAGGCTCTTGGCTATCAGACCATGATGGGCAGATATGACTATGGGAACAACAATTGCTGAATCAATGTCCCACATGTCAACAATCTCGTGAGCTAAATCAAGATATTTGTTTTCTTTATCTTTTTCAGCTTTCCCAAGGCTGTCGTCAACTTGTCATGTCATGGAGAACAGCGACATAAACGTTCATGTCGATCTATCAATACAATATCAGGCTTTTAATTAGCCTGATATTGTTGTATTGTAGCTAATGCTACAATAGTCCTGCCTGTCTGTAATGATAGATCGATCGCAATACAATGTAGCATGGCTATTTTCAAGAACCTGTTATGGTGCATACTTGTAGTACGGCACCTCGGATGCCACAAGATTATATTTCAGAGCAAGTTGTTGGTGTATTATCCTTGGTTATGTCTATGCAAATACTCGCCGTTTGCGAGACGAGAACAACCGGAGATTATAAGTATGTCTAAGGGATTCACCCGGACGATGGCACGCTAGGCAAAATATATCCACTGTGCCATCCCTTAGGATATACTTTCGGTAGTTATTCGTCATCACAACCTTATCCAAAACTGCACAGACTAAACCTGCGGTTTCACCAAAATGATACAGGATACTTGTTTACCGAGATATACCTACGTATTCCTGAATATATTCTAATAAAGTATTTTTGACTCGAAATTAGTCATTCGTAAATTGTCACTAGCTTAGTTAATTTTTCGGAAACAAAATATAACGCTGCTCGGTTTCTTATTTGAGTATTTTATTCAATGTCGTTCATATTTTATTTTGTCGGAAATTTTATTATTTCCCAGTTGTAAAGATATTTTATAAAATATCTATAAAAGTTGATTGAAAATTGAACGTGTCTTTCATTACCTAAATATTCTTACACAAATTATATAACATCTTACACGTAACCTTCTTTGGCATAAGTCTATATTCAATTTCGGTATCAACCCTAGCGTCGGCTATCGTCACCGGCGCTCGAACTCTCACGGACACGGAGTGTCACCGCTGTGACATTGGTGAAATTAACACTGACTATACAGTGCGTAAGAAGTATTGGATAAATTCGACGCTTCTCGTAACGACTCCGCAGCTCAGTGGTTAGAGCAGTCGCCCGGAAAGCGAAAGGTCGTGGGTTCGAGTCCCATCGGAGCTGGTTGTGAGACGGGTCGATTTTTTCTAAATACTTCATTTTCCATTTTTCAGTAACAAAAATTGCATTGTGAATGCAAAAAACTAAAAAAAATAAAATAAATTTGAAATCGTATAGTTGAGAAAAATGTATGGAACAGCTGATTTATTTTTCGCGATTTCAATGTTGCTACCGTTAGGTATTAAAAGTTGTTTGTATGCATGATATGAGTACATTGACCCCTTAAAATTCCGTCGACTTTTTTACAACACCTTATATAAATATCCGCCATTCAATTAAACGCCTAGGCCGATCATTTTTTTCCGTAAGCTATTTTATCTTCCCATAAGTTGACAGAGTCACAAAAAAAATAACCACGTTCGCTACGTTTCGCGATCGCCTTAAATTTATGTGTATCCCAACAAGCAAAGTAATCCTATAAGGATTGATTATAAGTCTGCCTCTACTAATAACGTACTTGTAAAGGATTTGTTGTAGACTCTTTTACTTATAATATCACTAGCTTTCCGCTCGCGGCTTCGCCCGCGTGAACTATACGACGTTATCCCGCGGGAGTGTGATATTTTTCCGGGATAAAAAGTAGCCTATGTTCCTCTCCAGACTATAAAGTATCTATGTCCCAAATTTCAGCCAAATCCGTTCAGCCGTTTTGGCGTGATTGAGTAACAAACATCCAAACATCTAAACATCCAAACATCCAAACATCCAAACTTTCACATTTATAATATTAGTAGGATTTGACAAGTCGTAATATACTCAAGGGCATCAGTTTTTATATATCTATCTTATAGCTTGCTACAAGACTAAAGTTTAAAGCATTTATAGGACACTTTTACTAGTAATAGCATTTCACAAGCATAGATATTCTTAAGAGCTTTTGCTTTTATATCTCAGTCTTGTAGTTAGCTGCAAGAGTATCTTATAGGACACTTTAAAGAATAAGTCTCGTATAATTGTTTTTAGTAAGACTATATAGTCTTACTAAAAACAATTATACGAGACTTATTCTTTAAAGTGAATAATATTTGTGTCCTGAATAATATTTTGATCTAATAATAGCATGTTGTAAGTAGAACAATATTTATAACACACTTCTCTGAGATTACTATAAGTTTGAACTGCTATAGTTTTGTTTGAGACTTTTTTGAATCTTATTATACTCAATAAGAACGTTATGAGATCAAAAAAGCTTACGAGCCACTAGATCAAGCACTTAACTAGTAAACATCTGCCATTTTGTTGATTTCTCCATCCTCTTTAGGAAATAAGTTTAAATATAAATTAAAATTTTAGGAAACGATTCAAAAGGAGCGGTTGTTGCAAAAGAAAAGTGACTAAAACGTATGATGAGTTAGTAAATAGGTGGCCATTTGGAGAATAAATCCGACAAGATTAGAAAGCAAACAAAGTTCCAGTGCGAATTCAGGTGAACTGACAGAGGGTTCTGCATATTAATCTATTAGCAATATTTTTTTCTTCCTCATCTCACCACTCAGAAGGTGAAGAAGTTCAACATTGGAAAGAAGAACACTATTTTAAATGAATGAATGAATTCTAATAAATGAGTCCTAAAAAAGTAAATAAAAACATAAGTGTAAATAGATTTCACGGAACCCTAATTTGTTTCAAAATGGAGAAGAGTTATCTGGACTAAAACTACTACAAGCACTAATTTACCTATAATGGTTCTACAAAGTACTTAATGCAGAGCAATTTTAAAACATGGCGAATATACATAAGAATTTGAATAAATAAAATTTTTATAACATTGTACTATGTGCTTATTTTCGAGGGGCATTGGTGAAACTAACCAAATTACTGTACATATTTACAGTAAAAATGAGTTCCCCATCCTCCCATTCACATACTTAATTACAAATACATACAAATACTTACTACAATGTATTATTATTTCTATAATAAAAGCAAGTGTATTTACGTATACAATTTAACTTGAATCACATAATCTAGGAACAATAATTAACTTATAAAATTTACTTCTGACTACATTAGCTAATTACATTATAAACAAGATTGCATTAGTAAGATACTTGTGTAATATAATAATAATCGCGTTTGTACTTGTAATTGTTTAGTCTTAGATTATTATAGAACCAATTGCTTTTCGCAAACGCTACCTCAAGTATGTTATAGGGCTTAGTGACATTCTTTAAGCTGGTTATAAGATAATTACAGAAATAATAGCGCCTATAACTGCGCCCAAATCCAGGTTTGTAGCATACTGTAAGTTTCTTATAAGAGAGGTTAGAAGTAGTCTTGAAGATAACTATAAGAACTGATTTTGCTAGTTGGGATATATCATGTGTTCTACAGGACTTCCGAGGGTTAAATGCTGCCATACTAAACCATCCGGCGGATTTAACCATCCGCCTGCGACATAAGTATACATACTTAAATACTTTTTTGTTTGTAAATACATACTTAATATACCTACATAGAAAACACCCAGTACAACACAAATAGATGTTCATGCACACAAAATATTTGTCTTGTTCGGCAATCGAACCCGAGACCTCTGGCGCAGAAGGCAGGTAGTTCACCCCTGCGCCAAATCGGTCGTCAAAATAATATTTGAAGGCTGAATTTTTTTGCAGAAAGTGCTTAATTTTGGATTTATTTATACTATCGTTAAAAGCTCATGATGTTTATCTGAACAGTGTGAAGGACGTGGGTCGTTCAGCGGTCCCAGGCTGCGCTCGGGGCCAAATATCGTAAAATTGTTCCGGTTCGTGCGTTCCGGTCGCAATATGGCGCCGATACGTGTCCCGGCTACATTCAGCGATATTTATTTGACAGTCTACCCTACAACGGCTAAAACGGTTAGTTTTGCGGCGGACTAAACTATTAGAGCTACATTGTGGCCGCTGAAAAATGCTGTAAAGCTGCGCTTTTTGTTGATTTAAGTGCTTTGTACTGTGTCAATGTTTAATGTTATCAAACATGGATATAAAGAGAAAAAAGTTTTTCCTCCAAATAACTTTTAATATTAGCCGTATTAACCTGTACGCTCGGATCAGGCACACAGACGTCCTAAATTATATAATTAATTAAACATTATGTCGCGCTAACTCGGTGTCACGTTGCATCAAATCTCCGAGCGTACCGGCACAGTTTATATATAAGCTAAAGTAGCATATTATTATACATTTACTGTGGTACAGGTGTCTCAACCATTCAACCAAAACCTATCTATCTTTTAGTTCGGTCAGATACCTATCCTAAACTTTTTGTTGACCTTGATCGAGTGGGCTCATTGTGAGGGTTGTGAGCTCATTTGACAGCCTGTAGCGTGATGCGATAGCTTAGCAAGATTAAGATTAAGCGGCTCCCTAACCTCATTCATTTGGTTAGGGGTGAGCCACCCTGCTCTTTTGGGTCCCTTTATAACGATCTGTTTACGGTTTTGCGTTCAATGTTTGTGAAGGTTATTATTAATGGTCATTGATTGCATTTAGAGACTATCGTTTATCACGAAACCATAACATTTTGCATAAAATTTATATCACTTCTGCTAGCACTTTGTTCTTTGATATTAGCTTTTCCGTTCCATTAAGCTAATGTTACACACTAAGGTTCAACGAAATTGAATCACTTTGGTTGAAAGGCGCAGTAATACAGGCGCACATTGACATTTAAATAATTCACTTTTACGTTTACCTTGTTCAATTTGGTTGCTTCATCCAAATTGAAAGGCAGAAGCTAACCGTGTAATACTGCCATTATTACATTATGTTTTTGGTTGTACATACAATAAGAACTTTTCACTTCTCATGCTCGTAAAGTTCGTGTTTATGTTGGGTATAGGCTGCATAAAATCGCTTTTTATGCTCTAGTGCATAAAGTAAAATCTTCGTCTAAGTCTCAGGCCCGCATTCAGAGACGATTTTGAGCCTTGAGTATAGCTCAAGTCGAGGCTAAGGCCCGCATTCAGAGACGATTTTGAAACTTGAGTATAGCTCAAGTCGAGGCTAAGCTACACTTTCGTATTCACAGTCGATAGTATACCCAACTGAGCAGGAAAGCAGTCTAAGCCAAGCATGAGCTGAGATTGAGTTGTCGAAATCGGTGACTTAAGCTATACTCAGCCCCTACTTTGCATAGAAAATGGTGCCATCTGTAATGATATTGTTCGAAAAGACGTTTGACGTCTGTTTTTATTCTTTTTTTTTTCAACACGCAAACTTTTCTTTTAACTTTTTAAAAAAACTTCGTAAATGTCATACAACGAACCATCAAATAATTTTGACAGTTATCAAATCAAAATTGGTCTATGATTTCTATCTCTTTCCCTCTAATGGATGTTTAGCTGCAGCCATCTCTATCATACTCATGTGGAAAAAACCGATTATGAATCGTAAGTGAAGGACATCACTTTTTGTACCATAGACAAAGCAAAAGCGGCGCTAAGCCAAGAGGAGGTTGAGCCACGATTGTAACTCAACTGTGAATACGAATTTTGAGACGGTTTGAGCTGAGTGGGATCTCAAGCTTAGCTGAGCAGCTGCCGAGTCCTACTCTGCAAGCTGTCTCTGAATGCGGGCCTAAGCTACACTTTCGTATTCACAGTCGAGTTTACCCAACTGAGCAGGAAAGCAGTCTAAGCCAAGCATGAGCTGAGATTGAGTTGTCGAAATCGGTGACTTATGCTATACTCAGCCCCTACTTTGCATAGAAAGTGGTGCCATCTGTAATGATATTGTTCGAAAACACGTTTGACGTCTGTTTTTTATTCTTTATTTTTTTTTTCAATACATAGGTAGCAAACTTTTCTTTTAACTTTAAAAAAAAAACTTCGTAAATTTCATACAACGAACTATCAAATAATTTTGACAGTTATCAAGTCAAAATTGGTCTATGATTTCTATCTCTTTCCCTCTAATGGATGTTTAGCTGCAGCCATCTCTATCATACTCATGTGGAAAAAACCGATTATGAATCGTTAGTGAAGGACATCACTTTTCGTACCATAGACGGCGCTAAGCCAAGAGGAGGTTGAGCCACAATTGTAACTCAACTGTGAATACGAATTTTGAGACGGTTTGAGCTGAGTGGGATGCTGAGTAGCTGCCGAGTCCTACTCTGCAAGCTGTCTCTGAATGCGGGCCTCAGACTCTAAGACTAAGGTCGTCAGGTAAACAGGTTGTTATTTCATTCTGTTTCATCATTTTTGTACATATAATCCATATTAAATTACTAAATTAATAAAACTAGGCAAAATGAATGATTTTTCTAAGAAATAAGTATTTCAAGATCATTATGGACTACAAGCTATGCTAAAGTCACTGTGCTGCCACTGCCACGTATAAAAAGAGAAAAGAAAAAGAAAGTCTTCGCTCAAAAATGGCGAAGTCTTTATTTTTCTTTTTTGCAATATTGCTATTTATTTTCTTCACATTCGAAGTGAAAAGCAGAGTGTTATAATAACTCGTACATAAAACCCATTTTACCCTCGACTTGACTATCAACCCTCGCCTACGGCTCGGGTGGATATATACGTCTGGGGTAATATGGTACGTTTTATGCACTTGTTGTACAATCTACTATTTTAATACAGTTGTTCAAAAAGTGGCGTATTTCAGGGACGTATTAGCGTTCGGGATGTGGGCTAATATGTTACAGACTCGAGCTTTTTCTTTACCTTTCCCGAACTCGTGCCTTTTTTTTCCAACTGTCAAAATAATGTCTATTAAAAAGAAAAACCAACCACGAAGTTTTTGCAAAAAAAAACAGAGAAGTTTTTATGATTCATGCATATTTCTAAAAAAAATCTACTACTTACTAATTACTTAATTTGTTTCAATCTTAGATTTAAAAGTAATTTTAATTACAATTTAAACTTTAAATAAAATTAGTATCGGCCAAATTAAATTTATAAATATAAAAAAGTTGGCTGTATGACGTGCATTGCCATAGTCTCTGCTTATAGGAGTTTACCCGCGGCCTTCATCACACTGCCTTCGGTTTCCGCACTACTGGATGGAGATGCGGCGTGATTTGTCAAACACTGCGGGTTTTGTATGCACATCAAGATTCTACAGCCATAGACTACAAACCGGAGCGGTGTGCGGTGCAGTGTGGGAACCGCCTAAGAAAATGACGGACCTTATTTCTTAATTTTCTAAATTAGTTTTTCCTGGTTTTTATTGTGGTACTTAGTATGGTGGAATTAGTGCAATAATGTGCCTTAGGCTTTCCGCACTCGTAATGAAATATACTATTTTTTGTTTTTTTTTCTATCTCGGTCAGTTATTTTATTTCTTTGTTCCAAAGCGTAAGTACATTTTTGTACTGGAGCAAATTCGCGTATTAACCCCACCATTTAGTTTATTTATTTTCAATGTGTCAGTTTCCGTGGGTACACGGGTAATTGCCTCAGGTAATTTCTTTCTCAGTACACCCACTGCACTGCACTAGGCATATACCAAATATGCATTTTTTATACCACTGTAGTTCCACTGCAATGAACAGACATAAAATTAAATAAAAACAAAAATATAAAAACTTATTTTATCAAACAAAATATAAGCAAAATGCAAAGAGAAAATATCCAATATTATATAGGTACTTAGGTAAGTACTTTGTTCGTAACCATCATCACATTATTTAAAATTCATAAACAAGTTCGCAAGTAAAATATAATATAAATACAAATTAAAATATATACCTACTTATGTATATAAAAAATATTATTATTATTCATACTTTTCCAAACATGACAACAGTGGGACCGAGGTTAAAATCAGTTTTGTTTCAATTCCCCGTAGTCCTATTACCTATGGACCCACCAGTGGGTCATAGTGGTGGGGTCACGGGTAAAACCCGAGCAAATTCAACCTGTCGTTGTCTAGGATACGAGTAATTTATTAAGGGTAATAAGATGTTTGGCAATACGGTATTTTACTGTTTTTTTTTTTATTTCTTTAAAATGTTTTTCGAAATAATAGGTCTTTACATATGAAATTGCCGTTTTTTTCTTTTGTACATATAACTTAACAACTTTTATAATATTAGAAATATATAATTTCTTTAATATTGCGTTACATTAAGACCGTATCGAGCAACTTTTGATAATTTAATAACCACGATATTTGATTATTTACATAGAAAAAACTTATTCCGAAAGTTACGACTATTTTTGTTTCCAGAATTTCGTACTTTATTAGTTGTAACTTAGTGAAAAAAAAAAATTTTCTCTTAACGAATGTGTCATTTAGTAGTTAAAATGTCCATAAATACGTGTGTAAAATTTTGTAAATTTACATAATATTAGTCGTTAAATAATAACAAAAACGTTAGTATGGAAAAAAAAATAATTACAGAAATCTCCATACAAAACGGCAATTTCATAGGTAAAGACCTATTATTAGCTACACAAAACAAGTTTTCATTTTGAATTATCTTGAATATTTTCAAAGATATAGGACTTCAAACTTTATAATTAGACAAGGACAGGACGCTATCTTAGTGACGTCAGTGGGTTAGTAGCGTCATAGTCACGCCATAGAAGATTTCGTTTTAGAAAGAGACAGCTATAGTCAAAATCAAACAGACTATAATTTATTTTATTATAAAACAGATTCAAATTATTTTTTCACATTTGGTATTCTTTTTTTTTTTTTTTTTTTTTCTTATTTTTCTTATCTTGCAATCAGTCGGATAGACTATAAGCAGATGGTTTGTAGTCAATATGGCTTGTAGGGAGCCACTTCCATCGGAGCGCGCCCATTATTGCTTGCAGTCAACTGTCTAGGTGACTGAGTAATACTAGACCATACTATGGTCTAGTCAAAAATGTCTCGCCTCTTCTTGAGTCGACGAATGCTCTCAGATATGGTTAGCTGTCCTGCAAGCTGATTTGGGTGTTTATGTAGTCGTGACTTATAGTTAGCACCACAGCAGCTAATCACTTCTTTGACCATTGGCAGATTCAGGATGTCATGGATCTCCTCTGTTTTGATAAACCATGGCGCGTTAGATATTTGTTTTAAGATGTAATTCTGCGCCCTTTGAATTATCATGATATTGGAGTCGCAGGCAGAACCCCATAGTTCAATTCCGTAAGTCCAGATTGGTTTTAGCATTGTTGTATATATGAGAATCTTGTTATCAATTGCTAATTTTGAGTTTCTACCAAGTAGCCAGTAGAGACCCCTATATTTTAAGTTGATCTCATCTCTTTTCGTTTGGACGTGCTTCTTCCAGGTGAGCCTGCGGTCTAGGTGCATTCCCAAGTATTTTACTGAGTTTTGATGGGGAAGATGACTACCATTTAGAATAACTGGGGCACAGTCCTCTTTGCGAAGAGTAAACGTTACGTGCACCGATTTGGACACGCTAGCTGCAATCCTCCATTTCGCCAGCCATTTCTCCATTTTATTTAGTCCACTTTGTAAGAGCTCAGAAGCTTGGGTTGGACATGGGCTAGAAGCAAGTAAAGCTGTATCGTCTGCAAAGGTCGCTACTGTGACATTTTGACTTTGTGGTAGGTCTGATGTGTACAGAGTGTACAAGACTGGCCCAAGTACAGACCCTTGTGGGACTCCTGCAGTGATGTTGTGGAAATTGGACGAGCAATTATTTTCCTTGACTTGAAATATTCTATCAGTTAGATATGATTTAAGGATTCCGAAATAGGTGTGTGGTAGTAAGGATTTTATTTTGCATAGCAGCCCTTTGTGCCAAACTCTGTCAAAAGCCTGCTGTATATCCAGGAAAGCCGATGAACAGTACTCCTTTTTTTCAAAAGATTTCCTAATTGCTCTACACACTCTATGAACTTGTTCCGTGGTGGCATGTTCTTTTCGAAAGCCAAATTGATGATCGGGAATGATGGTCTTTTCTTTCAGGACGCTGGTGAGTCTATACAGCAATATTTTCTCAAATAGCTTGGACACGATTGGCAGTAAACTAATGGGTCTGTATGAAGTAACTTCGTGGCTAGGTTTGCCAGGTTTGTGTACCATTATTATTTGTGAGACTTTCCACAGGTCTGGATAGTATCCTATACGCAGAATGGCGTTAAATAAATTGGTGAGATACACAATTGCCTTACGTGGAAGCTCTTCTAGAACTTTTTTATCGATGAGGTCGAACCCTGGAGCTTTATTGTTATCCATTGATTTGATAATTCTAAAGACTTCCTCAGGACTTGTTGGTTTTAGTGGTAGATCGAGCTGAAGGTCCTGGTCAAGAATATTGTTAATTTCAGATTCATCAGTATTTGCTACGGCATCGTTTGATTTGAAAACTTGGGAGAGATGATACGCAAATGCGTCAGCTTTGTCTTGTGCGGTTTTAGCCCAGCTTCCGTCTTGTTTTCGGATTGGAGGCTTGTGCTGTTGTGGTCGATTAAAGTTTTTACATGCTCTCCATAGTGAGTAGTTTGTGTCTTTCGAAGGTGAAAGGCCTTCTAAATATGTCTCTAGTGCCACGTCATTTGCCTCCGAAATAAGCGTTTTCAACTCGCTTGACGCTTTGTTGAGTGCCCTTTTGTCGCATGGGAGTCTGCTAGTGTGCCATACACGCCGGAGTCTTCTTTTTCCAAGATATTTAATCGTATTGTTTCAGAATATACTTTACTTTGTTGTGAACATTGTTACATTGAGAACTGTGATACCAATTGTAAGTATTACTGGAACATGGTTTGTGTCGGCATCTAGGCAGGTTTGGATATGGTGGAAAAGTCTAGATAGACCCTTAACGACAAAGAAGTCTATCACGTCAGGTAGTTTGTTTAGGTCAGAAGGCCAGTGCGTAGGCTCTGCTGTAGCGATTGTGGTTAGGTGGTTCTTATCCAAGCTTTTCTTTAATTCTCTACCTCTGGTGGTAGTCAATCTGGAGGCCCAATGCTCGTGCTTTGCATTCCAATCACCCCCGGCTATAAAGCGCGGGCCCAAGGTGTTGAAGAACTCATCATATTGCTCCTCTGTTATTTTATGTTTTGGGGGACTGTATATGGCTGAGACATTGAATGCTCCATTTCGGTCTTCAATTGAAATAGTTGTGGCTTGGATATGGTCTTTTTAAACTGCAGTAGTTCGTAATGCTTAATATTAGATTTGACTATAATAGCCGCTCCAGCATGGGCAGTACCGTCTGGGTGATTCGTTGCGTAGATATTGTAATTTTGTATTCTTATACTACTGCTTTTGGTAAAATGGGTTTCAGACACAAGCAGTATGTCTATATTGTGTGATTTTAACAAGATTTCAACTTGCTCCTTGTTTGGAGACAGTCCGTCTAGGTTCCAGGCTACAATCTTAAGGGAAGTCATCGCGATTCCCTTGATATTAGGGTTGTTAAGAGACTAATTAATGTACTCATCTGGTGAAGGATTATATCTAATTTTTCGGCTTGTTTCAAGAACATTTGTTCAATTGTGTTGTTTGATGTTGGGTTCTCTGCTCCTTTGCTGTTTAGGTTATCTTTTAATACATCGGAATATTTCGCCTTTGTATTGGGATATGTGTTAGATCTATCCGTTTCCAAATTTGGCTGTGAAGGGAGTTGGCTGTTGAATGTCTCAATTGTTTTAGTATTTTTATCTTTAGTGATAGAGCGAAGTCTTTTATTGAATTTCCTGTCATGTATTTCTCTATACACTTCACAGCCTTTGTAATTTGCTGGGTGAGCGCCGAGACATAGAGCACATGTTGCTGGGGTGTTGCGATCGGATTTGGGACAATCAGAGGTTCTGTGAGATTCTGCACATTTCACACAACGATATGGCCTCATGCAGTAGTTTCTAGAGTGACCATATTGTTGACACCGTTGGCACTGGACTACCACTTTCCGTTTTCGTGGGTCCTCTATAGAGATCGATTGGTGGTGTATATATTTAATGTCTCTTACAGCTTTGTTGTTGGGGCCCTGCTGAATGTTCGCAAAAAATGTGGAGGTAGGTTTCTTTTCCGGTCCATACTTTGCATTGATTATTTCCCCAATTACCAAGTTGCCCGTTCTCTCTATTGTTGCTTTGATTTCACTGGTAGGCGTAGTGTGGTGAAGATTTTTAATTACAATTCTAAAGTGTCGTTTATCCTTGCTATTGAATGTATGTCCAATTAATCCTTTTTGTCTAACAATGTCTATTATATTTTTATATGCATCAACCGTTGCGCAATTAATTCTAAGCTGATTTTTATTCATAATTTTATAGGTGAAATCTGATTTGTCTGCGACACATTCAAGAAGTTCCGTCAGCTTGTTCACATCTTCAATGCCATATAGAAATATTGGTGGTGGTTTCGAGGCTTTTTTTGTAGCATTGTTCTGAGTATTGTCGTCTTGTTTTTCATCAACAGGCAGACCACTAAATTGATTGTTGATGGTTATCCTTTCAGGAGATGGCGAGGATACTTTTTTTCTCTTGGCGTTTCTAAGTAAGGGTGCTCTTTGCCATGGAGGAGGATTGGCGTCAGTTGTGGAGCTCATTGATTCCTGGTTGGGGTTTGTCGGGTCTTGTATGGTGGGTTTGGGCTTGATTTTGGAGGTCTACTGTGTGTGATCCTCTGTGGCCGGACCACATATCAGTACCCAGATGCTATATAGTGCAATAACAGCTACCTGTTGTCTACCTTCATAGGAATGTATTAAAATTAAAAGTACCTCAACAGATAATGAAATATTCAGTAGCTTTTGTGGTCCGGCTGCAAAGCATTGCTCTCTGGCCGGACCACCTCGAATTCAGAAAAGTGTGATGCACTTTCCAAGAAACTAATACCTCAAAAAAAGCTACTTAAAGAGTACCTTCCATACATACAAGTGTGATACGATAGAAGTCATTGGTTCCGAAGTTACTAGTCGTAGATTGTGGTCCGGCTGGAGAGTATACTCTGCAGCAAGTCATTTTGATAATTTTAAACATCAACTATGCGTGAATCTATTTAAACATAATCTACCTTTTCTCTACCTCTCGTTGTTACTATTTTTTCTCTCGTGAAGCTATTAATTTGTTTGATTTTCCGCAAAATATGTGGCGCGGCTAAGGAGAACTACTTTTGCGCGAATAAAAAGAAATTTGACTTTTTCTTCATAACAACTAATACTGCATAAAAAGTACTTTATAAAAAAACCTTGACTTCATTTAAAATCTTATGTTTTAAGTACCACTAACGATTTACAGGAGTTTCGCATTATTAAGGAGAATGGGCAAGAATAGGTTCACCTGTTAGGTATTACTTGCCTATTTTATAATAATTAATAGGTGAATGTTCAGGTAAATAAAGACCAAATAAATACTAAAAACAAATCATATATTCCTTAACCAAATGGACTCCCATTACTTATGTATCACTTATGTACTAATAAAAAAAAACAAAAAATCGTCTTGTACCTAGGTAACTAGGTACTTGGTCTTGTAACTAGGTACCATTTAAAAAAATCAAACTAAAATATATCTTATTCTTTTTTCTTATTAACTGTTAAAAAATAAAACAAAAATATATCTTAAATTTCTAAACTCAAGTGTCTTACTTACAGTATTGTAAAGGACAATGGGTAACAGCGTACCCAGACACGAAAATAGATCAAACATTATGGGTTATATCTATATCGGATTTTATTGCTCTCTTAAAGTAGAGCGGAATCGCCGGTTTTGGCCACTTTTTGCTCCAAAAAATTTATATTTAACTTTTCGTCCTTATTGCCAAAGCTCAATTTAAATAAGGTATTTTAAGGAAATAATAACAATCGTGTGAATTCCTTATGTCATACGATTTTTAAAACGAAACGAATCAATTGCAAAACAACAATTTAATTGTAAAAAAAGGTATATAATACAATCCACAAAAAAATTTCTTAAAATTTTCATTCAAAAAATTAAACCTAAAATGATGTTCATAAAAAAAATCGTATGATATCAAGAATTCAAACGATTGTTATTATTACCTTAAAATGCCTTATTTTAATTGAGCTTTGGCAATAAGGACGAAAAGTTAAATAGAATAGAACGATGGGACAAAACGTCCCCCAAAACCCATTTCCGACCAATAGATTTGAAATGTATTTCAGGTGAAAGATAATATAGTGACACTTTTTACTATGGCGACACCCCTTATATGTGTGGGAGTTCTGGGAAAATATTATTTTAATATTGTTATTTATTACAAAAGTAACACCAAAGTTAATAAAAAAATGATTTTGACATTGAATATAGCTATTAATCTCTTTATAGATACGTATGAAATTGTCGATGCACATAAAAAGTATCTTGCAGGGGGGGACGGGTCTCATACAAATTTGCCCATTGCCCTTTTTGGAGCAAAAAGTGGCCCAAACCGGCACAGTGGCCAAAACCGAGGCTTCCGCTCTACTTAAAGAGAGCAACAAAATCCGATATAGATATAACCCATAATATTTGAACTTTTTTCATGTCTGAGAACGCTGTTACCCATTGTCCTTTACATGATTATTACATTATTAGAGTGAATTTCTCAGGCGAACATTTTACGCGTCTAGGCTGAAAACGCAGTACTGCTTTACAGATATGATTTTTTCTAGACATTAAAGATACCTACACGTATCTCAATGTTGCCACTTGAATTATATTTATAAAGCAATTAATTTTTATAAGAAAAATAAATAAGAGACGAATTTTAAGTTCTGTGGCTTGTCCACATCCACAATCACTTTGACACAACATATTAACCTCTCAGAAAAAAAACCCTCAAGACCTTATTTCTTTTTGAGAAACAAAATTTTGCTTTGCGCGCAAATGAGCTGTCATAAGACATTAAACAAATTAAAGTGAAAAAAAACTATACCCCAAGGGAACCGTACTTTTTCCCCGAGTTAAAATACCGTATAAAATTTTCTAGGCCAGAGCGCAATTTATCGCGATCGAGTCAGCCGTTTTGTGTGACTGAGCCACAAATATCCAAACTCAGTATGTTTGATATTTCCCCCTCTACACATAAGTGGAGACTTTTTTTAACTTTGCTAACGCAGAACATTTTTAAGCCTGACCAGTATCCTACATATCAATTTCCATACTCCTTAGCCCAGAAATGTGGAAGTTTCCATATAAAATTTAACCCCCCTTTCTACCCCCTTAGGGGAGAGATTTTTGCTTTACTTACGCAGATCACTTTAAATCCTGACCAGTAACATACCCAACCACAGAACACATTTACTCTGGCGAGTACCCAACCAACAATCCAACATACCAATTTACATACTTCTAAGTTCAGAAATGAGGAAGTTCCATATAAACTTTATCCTCCTATTTTACCTCATTAGCGGGGAGTTTTTTTTAACTTTGATAACGCAGCCCATTTTCAATCGTAACCAGTATCCAACGTACCAATGTTAATGCTTCTAAATCTATCAATGAGCATGTTCCATATAACCTTAAATCCCACATTTTACCCCTTCAGGGGAAAGTTTTCCAAAATCCTAGCAGATGTCTCCTAGTCATAATCTACCTTCTTGCCAAATTTCATCTTCATTGGTCCAGTCGTTTTTGAGATTTTGTGATGAGTAAGTTATCACCTTTCGACTTTATATACAGGGTGGAAAAAAAAGACCGTGGTTGGAGGAAAAGTACCTACCCTTAATATTGATGATGGCAAATTTTACTGAAAGGAAACATTCCTTTATTTTCAAAAATAATGAAAACTGCATTTTAAGATTTTTGAAAAATCACCTGCTTGAGCCGGTAATCGAACCGATGAAATCTGAAAAAAAAAAAACTGTATTTTATGACACCTACCGAAAGAGTCATTCTTAAGGATCAATTTGTTTTAAACAACATAGTATCTTAAATTAAAGAAAAACCATATTTTTTTATTGTAAAGCTTACTTACTATCTAAAGAAAATAGTTTACCTAACTTATAAATTGCTCAAAATGAGACCCATTTTCCCGTATGCACAGACGTATTTTTTGACTAAATTCGTTATTTATTAATTCGTTGTTTATTAAAAAATATGTTTTTTTTCACATTTTACCGGTTTGATTCCGGGCTCAAGCAGGTGATTTTTCAAAAATCTTTAATGCAGTTTTAATTTTTGAGAATAAAGGAATGTTTCCTTTCAGGAAAATTTGCCATCATCAATATTAAGGGTACTTTTCCTCCAACCACGGTATTTTTTTTCCTCACTGTATATAGATTACAATTTTGCATATAAAATACAATGAACAACCATTTGCTCATTTTTGGTTCTTGTTACATTAGAATTTAAATCGTCATAAGTTTCCCAGGTATTATCAAAACGTTTGCAATGAGCTACATAATGGCGAATATTCGGTAAATATTCAACGACAGAGAACAGTGAAAATAATTTCCCTTGTAAATTTAAAGTGTTATATAAATCTTCAAGACTTAAATAAATTTCGAATATTAAAAGATCGTTTAGTGTATAATTAATAATTTGGATACCGGTGCATTTTACAATTTAAAAAAAACATACATACAGACGAATAGAGAACCTCCTCCTTTTTGAATTTGAAGTCGGTTAAAAAGGACAAAGATTTTTCAAACTTTTTTTTCAAAGTCAATCTTTTGATATACAGGATAATTTTTTTATCAGTGCACAAATTTTTAGGATCGACTCAGAATCGGTAAGTGAACAACTTTCTCCTAGAAACATGGGTCGAAAAACGACAAAAATTTTTGGACTTCCCATACTAAATCGATCACGTGATCAGTCCGATTTGTATGAAGAGTCAAAAAATTTTTGTCATATTTCGACCTATGTTTCTAGGAGAAAGTTGTTCACTTACCGATTCTGAGTCGATCCTAAAAATTTGTGCACTGATAAAAAAATTACCCTGTATAGCCTTCCAAAATGGTAAAATGGGTTTCCTCCCCCGCCTTTCTTACTTTTGAATTAAATTAGTGAAATAATCTCGTAAAAATATACTTTATTTTAAAGTTTGAACGAGATATGTTACGCTCTTTTTGAGATATAACACATTTTCAAAAACCGCAAATGTAACTTGGTCAATTATACAAATTCTATGAAAAACAAAGTTGTATTTTGCTGACGAGAAATGGTTGTTATTGAAATTTTAAAATTTTGTGCACAGTGCCTATAATGGAAGATGCCACTACTGCTGCAAAAATGTCTAACACAGCAATAATATAATTTGTACAGGAGAATGGACAAATTGGACAAAATATTGTAGCCCTTTGGGCTATATGTCATTAGAAAGCAACCAATTAGAGAAACATTTCTTTGTATGATGACGATTCTGAAATCCACTTAGAAAAAAAGCTAATTATACCTAGATTTGGCTTCAAAGTTTTTTTTTTTCAAATAAAAGTTATTGTTTGTATATTGTCAGCTATTATTAGAAAACTTGGCAAGAAGAACTATTACATATCTTAAATACCATGTAAATAATAATATAAACCAAAATAACGTCACTGTGCCATTTGTGCATTATAACTCAATGCACTGTGCATGCTTGAAGTGAACGCGCTCCGCCACCATGAAGTGTGTTCGAACATTTTTGCCCATTCTCCTTAATAATGCAAGCGAACCTCCTGTAAATCGTTAGTGGTGCTTAAAACAAAAGATTTTAAATGAAGTCAAGGTTTTTTTATAAAGTACTTTTTATGCAGTATTGGTTGTTATGAAGAAAAAGTCAAATTTCTTTTTATTCGCGCAAAAGTGGTTCTCCCTAGCCGCGCCACATATTTTGCGGAAAATCAAACAAATTAATAGCTTCACGAGAGAAAAAATAGTAGCAACGAGAGGTAGAGAAAAGGTAGATTATGTTTAAATAGATTCACGCATAGTTGATGTTTAAAGTTATCAAAATGACTTGCTGCAGAGTATACTCTCCAGCCGGACCACAATCTACGACTAGTAACTTCGGAACCAATGACGTCTATCGTACCACACTTGTATGTATGGAAGGTACTCTTTAAGTAGCTTTTTTTGAGGTATTAATTTCTTGGAAAGTGCATCACACTTTTCTGAATTCGAGGTGGTCCGGCCAGAGAGCACTGCTTTGCAGCCGGACCACAAAAGCTACTGAATATTTCATTATCTGTTGAGGTACTTTTAATTTTAATACATTTCTATGAAAGTAGACTACAGGTAGCTGTTATTGCACTATATAGCATCTGGGTACTGATATGTGGTCCGGCCACAGAGGATCACACGTCTACTGTGGAGCTTGTGGAGCTTAGTGACAGACTCCTGGGTCTGTTCGTGAATAGGCTCGGGTGAAAGGCTTGCTGAACTTGCTTATTAGTTTTTTTTGGAGATGTAAGAGTCAGATCCATATGATGCAGCACATTGCCCCCCCCCCAGAATACGCGGGGCAGCCTGAGCTAGGCTCAGGGAGGGATTCTCCGGCATGGCCGGTACCCTCCTGGGGTAATTCTCTATTTTGTTCTGCAGACATGGTTATATGGGAACACAGGTAGCAAGTATTTCCCCAAATCTTGCTTCCGTTCTTTTTGAGGGTATTTAGTCCTCATGGCTCACGGTAGCCCGGAAGGGTTAGTTTGATAATTGAGTCGCACTGAACAACAGCCGAACAAGTGCACAAGGAGTTCTCATACACCTGGCCAGCCACTACACAGAACGTCCCAACTGACCGCCGCCCTGGCTCGGCGTTGACGTCTTTTTAAGGCCGCCTAGATGTTGACAATACCAAGTTGTTGGTAGGTATAAGACGTTGTTCGCGGCCAACCCTCCTCTTTTCTCATCCGGGCTTGGGACCGGCAAAGGCAGAGTTTGGTATTTGGTATTCTTAATTGCAATATTTTTTAACGTCATCATTAAATATCTACATTTCAACAACAGTAAAATACCCTATTGAAGCGCAGTGCGAATATAGCCAATCAAGTGAAAAGGGAGGGCGGGCCGACCTTGAAACGCGTGAGCACATAATCCAAGCCGTGAGTGGGATAGGTACGTCCCCTTACCACGCAATTTACGCAAAAAGTGTGGACGTAATCATTAGAAAAGATTTTTCATAGCGTTGACATTTTCAATAATAAAAGAAACTGGATTCTGCTATGAAAAATGTAAAAAAAATATAATTAAACATTTTGAACAACCCCCGACATAAAACAAACTCAAAAAACCATTAAAAACTAAAGAAATAAAATTTCTCTTTCGGCCGTGGAACCCTCGACTTTTAATATTCTATTTTAGCACTTTTCTTTTTGTTGTCCCCTGACTGAGAGAGAGAGAGAGACTTTTTTTTTTAAATTTGCAGTTATTTTTTGTTTCTGGTCGGGGTCGGGTTAATATTTTTTTTTATTTAATCCTTTTTAAATTACACAAAAGTTTGTAAGTAAATACCCATTATGAGTGTCATAATGTAGGGATACCGCAGCTAATAAAAAGAGCTGATGACCTTGAAATTCTGAGCAGATGAAGTGCTACCCCGTAGTAAATAAAAAAAATATATGGAAAATCCAAAAGTGCACGCCTCATAAGTCATATCATAACGTTCATTAAAAAATAATACATATAAAAGTAACACCTTTGTTATCATACAAATTTGCCCATTGCCCTTTAAATAAGCATCAGTTGTTTGTAAAGTGCCTTCTCAATTACTATTTGCTTGCAAATCTAAGTCTTGTCTAAGTCTGACGACATGCCATAACAATGATGTTTTCAGCATTATTGTGTTCCGGCAGTTACAGATAAGATAGCCAGTTCCTCAGTGATTGAGGATTCCGGGAGTGGTGCACTTCCACCTTCAGCTTTATCACCACTTAACATCAGGTGTGATGAAGGCTAAGTGCTTAACCGTGGTGGATAAAAAATAATAATAGTTTGATTCGTTCGATGAGGCTTCTGCGTCGTGTGGTACGGCGGCGGCGGCGGCGAGCGACGACCCGTGCGGACTGTTTCATAAAGCATCCAAAGGCCCGTTATGTTGTAACGCGGTGAATGTTGCCATATCTTACTAAGTAAAGTCCGGACAAACATTCTTAGAGTCCAAGTCATTTACCACTAGATGCAATGGCCAAAGTTCTATGAAACTGTCTATTAATTCCAACTATAAGTGGTCTATAACGCGGTGGAATGTAAGGTTTTACAGGTGTGATTTATGACGGCAACTTATCTAGTCCATTAAACGTTCCTTTTTCCTTTCCATTATTTAATCTAATTAACCGATAGTAATTGACGAGCCAGTGCAGGATTAATAGCTATAGAAATTCTTGAGAAGGTCCAGTCCACACTGTCTGAACCTAACAACTTTACTAAAGCCCAAAAATACTAAACAGAAGACTAAACATCCGGATATTTCCAAGTTAAACCAGACGGCATGTCTACCCTACACGCGGCAAACGGCACTTCTTCTAATGCGCCGTACGCCCGGCCAATCGATGCCATCGCTTTTATTAACATTGCCTCTTGTAGCATCTGCAATTTCGCCAATAACATCTGAATACAAATGGGACGTCTTTAGTTTCGATTACACAGTCCGCAGTCAGTACAATTTAAACGTTTTGGGGTGACCGCTCCGATAAAAAGGTGGTTCAGATTTTTCTATCATTCGAAATTATAATATCTACCGTTTTGCTAATATAATACAAAGGTTTCTAGAATAGTTCGGACTCTCCAGACGCTGGTAAATTCAAAGAATAAATCAAGTAGCAATAAGGTCTTGTTTCTAAGTACAACCCCCGCGCATTTGTAGACATTCCTGAGTTACCTACATACTTTTGTAGAACTCTTTAGGGCCCTTTGCTGCCTTTGCCAATCAATACGTATTGATGACGTCACGTGGGCTGTAGTCAAGTCTGTGCGTAATTCGTGCAGTTCCTTGACCCTGCGGCTGATGAAGGTTTGAATGGATGACGTTATATAAACAAATCAAAAACAGTGCTTGTGTTGTTCGAAAAGAGATCAAATTATTTTTACTTTACGTTTAGTTAAAATAATGATTAAAAGCTCTGGGGCAGTTTTTGGCTTTATCAAGTGAAAACTTTTTATAGTGGACCGCAATTTTAGATTTTGTTGTAGATGTAGAGATTTAATGCAATCATACTAATATTATCAATGTGAAAGTTTAGATGTTTGGATGTTTGTTACTCAATCACGCCAAAACGGCTGAACGGATTTGGCTGAAATTTGGGACACAGATACATTGTAGCCTGGAGAGGAACATAGGCTACTTTTTATCCAGGAAAAATATCACATTCCCGCGGGGTAACGTCGTGTAGTCCACGCGGGCGAAGCCGCGAGCGGAAAGCTAGTTTCTACTATTTTTGTTGGATTCCAATGGAAAAAAGTCAATTAGACGATCAAGCATTTAACCATTTGTAAGTCTAGCTGGCTAATTTGTATCACTCTGTAGTTAATAATGGCTCTCCTTCTATATCGAGTCGATTCGATAAATCATTGCGTAACTGCAAAATCTTTATGGGTTTCATTCCAATTTCCAATTCAATTTAATTCATATTTTCAGTTAATTAGACCTTCTGCTTGATTGCATGCATAAAATTCAAAGCTGGTCGCCGATCAACTTGATCAGGATTGCTGAAATCAAAGCGAACGTGCCCTGAATGCCCTTAGACAACCCGCTTTTCAGAGCGACTTCGGCTTACATTACAGTATTCTGCCAGACACTCGTTCTATAACGAGATCCGTCAATAGAACCTCCAATCCTTTTAGAGGCATAGTCCTGTACTCTATCTGGAAAGGCTTGTGAAATACGTCCATATTGCACACAAACATGGGATGACGCAGTTAAGTGGGCGGGTATTTGACTTGCGACGTAGACGCCTCATTCGACTGGCGCTATCCCCGTTCCCACGCTTTGAAACAAGGGACATTATTAAAAACTGTACTTAAAATTAAGCTGTTAAGCTCAATTAAAACGAGTTTAGGGAGTTGTCGGGCATTTGAAACGGTCAGGTTTGAGTAGATTGTGTTATTTGCGGTGTGGGTCGCATGCGCGGTGCGGGCCGTGCACCGCGGCGTTAGATCGAAGGCGGCCGCGGGCCCAGGGCGCCTGCGCCGTGCGCGGCACCCGCGCCGCCGCCGCCGCCGCCGCCGCCGGCCGCAGCAGTCGCAACGCGCACCCCGCCGCGACGCGCCATGTCGCCAGCTGCCACTTGACGGAGCACCTAGCTCAAAGAAAACAAAAAGTGTTAACCGAATCTACGCTTACAGTTGCTTCTGCGACGCTTTACGGTAAGTTGATCACGATCGAAAGGATGCCTGCTCTTGGACCGAGTGCAGTGTCCAAGGTTAGAAAACCCGAGGAACCTTCCCGGATACCGATTGGGATCCCCGAGGCGGGGGTTGTAGAGGGCGCCAGTGGTAGCCGTGAGTCATCTCTGCGACACGTTTTCATGGCCGCCCCTTCGATCTCTGGAGGTCCTCAAGATTGCAGCGTTACGTAAGTGCGTTGGCAGCGGTGCAGTGGCCGTGGTGGCTACACTTTCGACTGGCCGTGTGCAACTGTGCACTCGTCCGCGACCAATTATCGCACGCGAGGATTGCTTTCAGAAAAACATTCACCATTTTGTACTCGAACCTTGTGCTGGCAACTGTTGTGTATCGAATAAAAACTCAGTGTCAATCTTCGTCATGAGATCTAATGTAGTATTTTCGTGTGTTCTTCGTTCTAACGCGATCGGTGTGGTTTTCAAATGGATCTGTGACAGTGCTTTTTGAATTGTTCAGGAAATTGGCTGGCCAACGTCCTCAAGCCAAAATAGACATATTCGTGTCTTCAAAACGTAGGTATTGATTTAAGTTGCATTGATGTTCTAACAAAACAATCGGAAACTCCCTTTGCAATACCATGGAACTGAATATTTGAACTGCGCAATAATGTTGTC
Source organism: Crambus lathoniellus (assembly GCA_949710035.1). NCBI lineage: Eukaryota > Metazoa > Arthropoda > Insecta > Lepidoptera > Crambidae > Crambus > Crambus lathoniellus. Next base: position 9,828,739 of record OX453296.1, read on the forward strand.
AGACGACTCTGCTCTACATAAGTACTTACTTAGTTTTCAATCAAATGGAATTTCTGTGAAAGAAATTCGTCAATAATTCTATTTGCTTCTATTTTAACGAATAAGTACATATGTTATTTTGGTATCGTCCAAATGGATACCTTGAAGTAAAAACACTTTTGACTAATGTTGTTAATACTTAACCAAAACATATTGCTTGCTTGAGAATTACAATTACTTAAATGCTTATTATTTTTAACGTCATGCAATCTTAGTTACTTTTTCGTCGCATGACCACAGCCTTCTCTATCGGTAGAAGACGATAGAGAAGGCTGTGGTATGACTCATTCGCTCAAAACGGTAAACATAATGTTTCATATTCATACGTTTTCGCATGAAACGCCGCAGCTCTCACAAAAAACGGTACTCATCATGTCGTGAATTAGTTTCGGGGTATTCGCCTCTACAGCAGCGCAGAGCACAGTAGCCTACTTCGGGGGCCATTGGTAAAAACCGAATCAGCTGAGCGACTCACGCGCAAGACAGCGACGAACCGTGACCACCGAACTCGACCGTGTTTTGTTTTGTGGACACAATATTTGTAAATACCCGTGGAGACTTTGCAATATAAGGACTTTGCTTGCACTTACTGTCATGTCTTAAGATACAAGCCCTATTTGACATTTATTTTAATTTATTTGGTGCATGGATTGAGTACATACGAAGTATTGAACAGTGGAAATCTAACGCTACTTTCCTTTTTTTTAAGTCTATTGATATTTCTTATCGGTCTGTAGCGATGAACTAGTTTTGTATTTGTTGCAACTTAGGAATTATTTGAACATCTTTAAACCGATCAAGACTATTATAATAAAAAACCCTGTCTATACTTCGATCAACAAAAACACCTATAACACTTTACCGTTAATTTTGCTCGTACATCACTGTAATAATCATCCTATTTTTTGTCAGAGGCTAGCTAGATGATGATGTATTTAAGTGGTTGAAAAGTCTGCTTTAAAAAGCTTCCTACTAGTCTACTGGATGATTTGACAAGTCCCGTGGAGTGGAGGCCGTAGAGATCATGTCATATAATATGTATACTGTGCGTAGATGTGTGTTTTGTTTGTCTCCAGTTCATTCCAATCATCATGTTTAATGTCATCTCTTAGATATTGATATCTAACCGAACTATGTAGAAAAGTTAACAAATCAATATTTACTTCTCGTCACGCCGCTCATCGTAGTTTCCGATTTCCAAGTGCTTCAACTATTGGTTTGGTATCGGAAAACAGCTAACCCTTTCTCTGATGTTGTGGGAATCCTCAACCACTAAGGAACTGGCTATCTTCTCTCTAACTGCCGGAACACAATGATTTGACAAAAAAAAAAGATCAGAGTACCAGATAAGCTACCCCTGTCGCAGTTATTTATAAGTGGCTGCGATCATTTACATTGTTATTTTACCTTACAAAAGTTTTACTGCTTACTGCTACCCTTTCTGTTAGCTGATGTAACAGTGACATTTGGACTAATAATTTTCTATTACTCTGGTAACTGTTATTAGTGCGACAATAGCTTACTTTTGAGGGGGGCCCAAATTGCCTCCCCTTTAACGACACAATCTTATTAGGCTTGTTTCGACCAGCAGATGCCGTTGTGAACCATCGCTTAACCAGGCTTAATATCGCTGGAATATTTGGCGCTATGAATGTTAATTTGAGTCTTGGACTTTAAGGATAACTAAGCTTTAAGACAATCTGATAATAGTTTGTACTTTTTAACTTTATTTCCCCTTTTCAATAACGGTTAAATTGAAATTACAGCTTCATTTGTAACTATGTATTTTGTATACATGCTGATTTCACCATATTTCTCTTTCTTTTCATTGCGAAGTATGCCTGTTTACTATTAGAATCTTTATAAGCACTTGCAGATTTATTTATTACAAATTTACAAGTATACATTTATTTCATCCGTTTCAACCTACTTCTCGATACAGAACTGATTCATTGCCGGTTTCGCCAGTAACATCGTGTATTCGTGTGCTAATGTTGTAATATATCATGTAAGGTTACTATTTGAATAAATCGATTCAATTGTGTAACGATTCAGTTTTCTGTGTATTCTAATCATTGAGTTGTAGTTACCTACTGATAGAAGTAGGTAGGTACTTACTTATAATGTCTGCTATTATGTTATTTTTTTAAATTATATTATGTGAAAGTAAACAGCTTATTAACCCAGTTATAAGAATACTTAAACATTCAATGACTCTGTGGTTGCCTTAGATTTTTTTTCCAAAATTGCTTTTCTTTGAATACTTTGGAGAAAATTCTAGTGAAAAGGGCAAGCCCTGTGGGCAAGCCTTAAGTACTTACTTGTATTAGTTTTATGATTGTTACTTATTTGTTAAATATCATTATGGTTCATTATGATAAAAGATCCCTTAGATCTTCAATCAGGAGCTTAGAAGAGGACCCCTTACCGCATATATTTTTTATTTCTTTTGGGAAAAATATATTTGATGGTTTTACTATAACAATAGTTCAGACACTTATCCGAAATCTTATTAGATTTTGATATTTTGTAAAAAATATACATATGTTTCCCATATTGGGCATAATATCATGCAGTATAGGCAACTAAAATATTTCTGTCATATGTATTGCCATATTTAGATTTAGCATTGCATGCTATAATGGTAAGGGATTAAATTTAATGACCACCAAATAAACAATCGTTACCCTAAACAGCCTCATCAAAAAAAAAATACAATATGTACAAAATGCCTTTAGGCGCATTTGGCCCAATTCGCAGTTGGTCCAATGTTCAAAAAAATTTCCAATTCGCACTTAGTCCAATTCGCAGTTAGTCCAATTCGCACTTGGTCAAATTCGCAGTTTACCCAATTCGCAGTAAGTCCAATTCGCAGTTTGCCCAATTCGCACTTGGTCAAATTCGCAGTTTGCCCAATTCGCAGTTAGTCCAATTCGCATTTTGCCCAATTCGCGGTTGGGCCAAAACGGATAATGTTGCCCAAGTTATAGAACGGAATCTATAACGTGGGTCTAAGGTCCCGCCCTACCGCCCTAGGCCGGTCTACGTAATATTTTAGTTTTGAGACTGTTTCTAAAAATCATCTATGATTTCAAATGTCTAACTAGAATTTTTGTAATTACACACTTTTATTTTTATAACGCACACTTCATACTGGTTTTAAGCAGTGTTGGCAAAATGTTTATCTGATATTTTATAGTACTTATAGACATTTACACTTATATACTTATGTAGGTACTTGTATGCGTATATTCTTATAATTGTGGTAGTCCAAATCAAAAGGGACCTTATTGCGGCCGGCACGTACGTCTTTATTGTCGTTGTTTTGTATTCGAACAACAGCAATAAAGTCGTAAGTGCCGAGCAGCACAAGGTCCCTTTTGATTTGGACGACCACAATTAGCACTTACATTCTTATATACTTATGTACTTTATACTTTCATACTTATGTATCTATGTACTTATATACTGATATGTTTACTTATATATTTATATACTAATTTACTAAGTTAAATATTCATATATTTTTGCAACTTTTAAGAGTGCATTAAGGGGTTGCGATACCTAATTACAGGGTGGCCACTTTCTGGAAAACCGGGAAAAGTCAGGGAATTTCGCTAGTCATGGAAAAGTCAGGGAATTGTCAGGGAAATTCAGTGAAGGTCAGGGAATAAAAATTGTCTCTGTATGTAGGTAGGTACATAATATAAGTACCTACTACCTACATAATAATAAATAACAAATTATTAATTTTACCATCTCCAATTAATTAATTTTATATATTGAAAAACTTAAACAATATATAAAACACGTAAAATTCCTATAAAATTTACGAGTTTTCCTCAATTTCCCCTGGATTCCACCATCAGATCCTAACTTGGTTACAATGGAACCACTAAAGGAGTATACTCTTTCGAATAAAAAAAGAATCATCGAAATTTTTTAATAGTTCACGAAGATATTGAAGCGTAAAGCAGGAACTACCAGACGACAATAATGTTTTTTTTCAGGATTCTGAAGAAACTTCTAAACTGACGACTGTAAATTTTTCATGGGACCAAATTGAAATTTTGGTCTATCAGATAAAAAAGAATTATAAGATTTTAAACTTTCGCGTTCCATTATGAAAAAAGAATTGTTAAAATCGGTTTACAGTTGGCGGAGATATCGTAGAACATACATAAAAAAAAACATTCAGATGACTTGAGAACCTCCTCCTTTTGTGAAGTCGGTTAAAAATGTATTCCAATTATATATTTTATATTTATTACATTTAAGATTATGGTCAGGGAAAAACTTAAAAAACCGCCTGGAAAACCGGGAAAAGTCAGGGAATTTTGATTGTAGTAAATAGTGGTCACCCTGTAATTAGTCACGATTACGATTAACGATTAAAAACTAACATAATTAGTCGCGATTATGATTAATATTTCAATCGATTAATAAAAATAACTTCAATCACGATTACATCAATCAAACTAACTAATCGTTTGAAAAGTAATCGATTAATGCCAACACTGGTTTTAAGTTAACACAATGTTTCTCCGGCTTTTTTATAAATTCGTAACAGACTTTGGGCGTACTACGATTATAGTACATTTATTTTTTGTTTAGTTTGGTTGATTTTTTGTTAAAATTCAAAAAAATTCAAAACCAATAATTATTTGTAGGAGCATGAAACACAAGTTATGATTGGAAATAAGTATGAATAAATACAGTTCAATATGTGCCTAGATATGTGTAATATGATTGATTATGAATAAATCGGTACAATGTGTACCTACATACAAATGTGTTATTTTGTATAATTTTGGAAATACCCTTTATATTGGACCAACTGCGAATTGGACCAACCGCGAATTGTACCAACTGCGAATTGGACCAACCGCGAATTTGGCCAACTGAGAATTGGACCAACAGCGAATTGGACCAACTGCGAATTGGACCAACTGCGATTTGTACCAACTGCGAATTGGACAAACTGCGAATTGGACCAACCGCGAATTGAGTGAATTGGACCAATCGCGAATTGGGCCAAGTGCGCCTAAAGGGTTTGTAAAATTTAAAATTACATTAAGGACTGCCTTATTAAGTTTTAAGTTTATTTGTATGTAAACTGCCGCTTTAAATGGTAGCCATTAATAAATGAATGCAAACTAATGTTTTTTTTGGGGGGCTGTTATTTTATTGAAAGCTCTAAGAAGCTCAGCCTTTAGTTAACATTTTACGGTAGTTTCGGTAAACTTTAGAACTTCATTTATATTTTTTGGGTAAACAATGATTTTTGTATATTAATTTACTTTCATCATGTCAGCCGAACGACGCCCACTGTACTTTATTAGGATAAAATTCTGTAACGTATTTGGATGAAATTTTTAAATAAAATGCGAGTAAGTACATATTTGGTGCATGCGTGGCCTTTTTGGGTAGCTCAGCGATTATTCTGAAGATACTTGCCTTTTTTAGGTTAGCAGACTTTACGTTTATTGATTCTGGTAAGTACTTACGATTTTTTGGGCGTTATATTTCATTATATCTGGTGATTGCTTAAACCTAAGCCTAATGGTAATTACATAACCAAGCAAATAACAGTTACACGTTGTATTAAGATTTTTTTTATAATAATGATGTTATATAATTTGAAGTAAACAAAATGCAGAGTTTAAGCTATTTTATTTAAAAAAAAAACAGTTGGTAGTTTAGTCATGAACAATTGTAATTAGTCTAATCTAACAAATTGGCAGCCCATTTCCCTTTTTAACGCTCCATTTTTATTAATCCCCAAGCATAAATTATGAGTGCAACTACCAGTTTACACTAAAAGATTACCATAAAGTTCAAATATATTGATATTAATGTCTCATATTTTACTATCTCATATTTTTACAAATGTTTTAACAATTAATTCAAATAACACTATTATATTATAAATATAATTTTTATTATGTACTTAAGTAATTAAAAAAACTAAAAATAGTCATTGATTATTTTACTGCATAAATTGCCAGATCTGTCTCAAAACGTCTCAATCAATCTCACTGCATACAATTCTAGATACTTACCTACTTATGGAAATTTGATTTATCCGTTACTGCATATTATTCCATATCTGTCATTCATAAATTTGGGGTGATTGATGATTAGTCTTCTTACCGGCTCAATAAAAAAAATAAAGAAATAGTCAACGTATCACTACTAACAAATTTTTCAAAGTGGTGCAAAAACCGTAACAAATTGTAATCGCTGCTGACTGGTGCTGCTACTGACTCCTTATAGTTTCATAACCTGGAATTTTGATCTCCATTACTCTCCTGCTGAATCCGATCATAATTGAAAATCTTTTATCTGTTTATGGTGCGGCAGCCAGCAATCTATCTTCGGTTTTCGATAGACCTTTTCATTTTATTTATTTATTAAAAATTCACAAGGTGTACTTAAAAATATAAATTATCTTGAAACAGTGTGACAAAAACCAGAATTAGTTTGTCCGCACACTGGCATTCACCGTCTTACGCTAACATTAATTTAAGCAAAAAAAAAAGGTTATAAACACAATATACAATATGCTGCCTAGAAGCAACACCAACTTCCTTCTCAATTCCTTCACTGTTAGAGCTGCGCAGCTTTGAAATAGACTTCCGTCGGACATCCAGGACAGTCGGAATGTTCAGTCGTTTAAAACGAAACTGAAAGCGCACTTTCTTGCACAAATTGCTCCAATCCAATGAAATCTGATATTGTAATGTTACCCACTATATAGTATATAATTTATGTATTGTATTTATATATGTATATAATATTTATTTTAAATATTTATTATATATTGTGTTAGGTATTTATTTATTAGGTATTATCTTGTATTTATTTATTTCATATAGGTAGTTTTGCACTTTACGTCACCTGCTTATTTATCTATCTCTTACACGTTCTGGGTTGACTGGAAGAGATCTCTTTTAGAGATAAGTTCACCTTTGCTCACTTGTTTTAATTATATTTGTTTATATGTGTTTTTTTAATGTGCAATAAAGAGTATAATATACAGTTGCGTATTTTTTTTTTATTATTTTAATTTACCCACAACTGTACCTATTTGTGATGTGACAGTCGAGCGCTGGCAAACCACACACGGATTCCTTTTTGTAAGAACACACAAGGTGATTTATGGTACTGTTTTTTTTTTAATTGTACCAATCAAAACTGAACTTTAACTACTTTGTCCGTAGGTAGAGATCCGTACGGCACCGATGCTCTAGAGGCCCGCTCGCTCAGCAGCCGCAGCCATGTCGTCGGTGAAGGTGGCGGTGAGGGTCCGCCCCTTCAACTCGCGGGAGATCGCCAGGGAGAGCAAATGCATCATCGAGATGACTGGCAACACTACGAGTAAGTACTGCATGCATACACTATTTCTTCTTCTTATCGTGTCGAAAGTAAAACCACGCGCACTTGTGATTTTTTATCGGGCGATAGTTTAGTCGGAATCGTAATACGATCGTGATCAAACTCTCGGCCGATAGTTTGGTTTTGGGAGCCTGCGCGCACTTGTGTTAGTCGACCGATAGTTGTTCGATAGTTCAGTTGAATCCGGGCGCGCGCTCACATAGTCCTTCATGCACAGGCCGATAGTTGTGCGATAGTTGTGCGATAGTTGTCCGATAGTTGTACAACTATTGCTCAGTCATTTTCGATAGTTCGATACTGAATGCGCAGTCTACCGATAGTTCGGCGATAGTGTAGTTGAATCCCGTTGAATGCAGTGCGCGCGCTCACAAGTAACAAATACTGCACTCCGATAAGCCATTTGACGACCGATTTGGCGCAGGGGTAAACTACCTGCCTTCTGCGCCAGAGGTCTCGGGTTCGATTCCCGAACAAGACAAATATTTGTGTGCATGAACATGTCTATTTGTCTTGGTCTGGGTGTTTTCTACGTATATTAAGTATGTATTTACAAACTAAAAGTATTTAAGTATATTATTTATCCGTTATCAAGTTCCCGTAGACACAGTTTCTCAAGAAATTTACTACGGGCTTAGATAATTGGTGTGATTGTAAGAAAATATTTATATTTATTTATATTTTATATATTAAAAAAAATAGCAACTCTAACTATAACGCAATAAAGTGGAATTCAGCTTGTACGGCGCAAATTACGAACGGCCACTCGTTGCATCTCTTTCTATCGCATAATAATATATTCTATCGCGCTCGGGCGGGCTGCCCGCTGTAAATTGCATTGAATTGGTATCCCGAGACATACCAAAAGCGGTAGGCACTTGAGTGACGGACGCCTGGTACTGCATGCATACACCTACTTCTTCTTATCGTGTCGAAAGTAAAACCTTAACAGTGTCGGACTAAAATTTGGTTTAATACATGACCTCCATGGGCTCCATGCTGCTGCGACGCACCTCAAAAATAATCGGCGCGCATGGCTAGTGTAAAGCCAACCATACAAGTCAATTCCACCCATAAAGTTAATGTACCCCTAGGTATAGGTATTACCTTTATGATTCTGTACCCCTAGTGTAAGTTTTTATGTCAAAAAACGCAAACTATCGTGAGTCCGTATTTATGTCAATTTGTATGAAAACTGTATCAGCGCCTCTAGCGGCGAGTAGCGCACTTATGCAGTTTTCATACAAATTGACATAAATACGTACTCGCGATAGTTTGCGTTTGCTTGACATAAAAACTTACACTAGGGGTACTGTGCCCGTAGTGTAATTTTTTATGTCAAAAAACGCAAACTATTTCGATTCCGTATTTATGTCAATTCGTATGAAAACTGTATCAGCGCCTCTAGCGGCGAGTAACGCGGTTATACAGTTTTCATACAAATTGACATAAATACGGAATCGAAATAGTTTGCGTTTGCTTGACATAAAAACTTACACTAGGGGTACAGATGTATAATTAATATAATTATTGCCTGTTAAATACTGACCAGCTACCAATTTCGGTGGCGCCTTACCGCAACGTAATTATTCATGTAGGCTCTTTATCTTAAAATATTAATTGATGCATATGTGCCAACTTAACTACTAAATAGTCTAGACTCTATAAAAATTAAGAATTTAATTCTTTTCATACATAAAGTCATAAATTATTTTTTTTTTTTTTTAAATCTTTATTACCTAAATATTTTACAAAGGTAAAATACATTGAGGGTTTTGCCCGTGGGCATGCCACCCCCATAGTATATTCAAAATACAATCAAAATGAATATAAGTACTGGACTTACAATAAATCTTATCTATCTCTTAAAGCTAACTGAATATATTTGAATAATTGCTTAGCCTCATCACTATAAGGACTCATCAAAATACAATTACAAGCTCCTATATCAGACTTAGTGATTCGTAGCTTTTTCCTAATTTCCTCCGTCCGGACACATTCCATTAAAATATGATAAACATCTTCCACTACCTTACACCTATTACAGTTTGGAGAATCAACTTTTTTCATCATGAATGCAAAACTATTCAATGGAATGTGCCCGGTCCTAAGTCTAAAAGCGGTAACTAAGTCGTTCCTATCAAGTGGTGTGCCGGCCATGAACCAAGGCGAACGTGGAATTGATGGTTGTATGGTTTTATACCATATTCCTTTCGTTAAGGATCTTTTATCAAAATATTCCATCCATGATTTATAGCAATCATTCTTTAAATCCTGAAGAATGTCCGAATGTAATGGTAAGTAGGTGAATTGTTCACCCTCAGTAAGTGCTGCCTTAGCCAGCCGATCAACTTCCTCGTTCCCCGGTACTCCTACATGTGACGGAACCCACTGAATGACGACATGTTTGTTATCTACTTTCAACTGTCGCAAGCTACAAATAATTGCATATCCCAATGGAAAGCCCATAGCGTTATAGGTACAACGAGAAATATGTTGGATAGTGCTTTTTGAATCCGTGATAATTACGAATTTATGATGACATATACTTTGAATATATGAAAGTGCTTCTAATATGGCAATCATCTCTGTGCACATAATAGATATATTACCCTCAACCCGTATTTTAATAAATTCGCCAGTTTGCCAGTCTAAAAACGATACACCACTTATTTTGCCATCCTTAGACCCATCCGTAAAGAGTATATAATGATGGTTGTATTTCTCTCGGAGCATTTTATCGCAGTTTGACACTAGAAACTCGCTATTGTACAGACGTTTTGCCTCAGCAATACCATCTACGCTATCTTTTAAACAGTCTGATAGGTCTATACTACTGGTCCACGTATTTAACGAATAAATTCCCAATTGAGTGCATTGATAAATGGGTATGGATCTATATATTTCATGTTCTATTAGTAAAAATGGTTTCTTTTTATTTCGCCAATACACATTATTCGCCAAGCTTAAAAGTTCATCGAGACAGTTTAACAAAGAATCTAAGTTGAAAGATTTATTTTTAAGATAAAATTTTCCTGCTAAGTATTTACGTCTAATAAACAAAGGTTGTAAATTTAATTCTGATTCCATAGTGTGAATAGGTGTGCTTTTAATAAAACCTCCTATTATTCTTAAAAAGGCATTTTGAACTTTATCTAGTTTAGATAAGTGGGTATTACAACTATTGGCGTACAAGAAACAAGCATAGTCAAACCGACTGCGCACAATTGATATATATAGATGTCTTAAATGAACGGGGTGGACACCCCATGCTGGTCCCTTCAGTACCTTAAATATTTTTAAAAAGTTTAAAATTTTTTCCTTAACTTCCTTTATTTGTTTGCCCCATCTTAAATTTCGATCAAGCCACAACCCCAAATATCTGACATTATTTACTACCTCAAGTAGTTGGTTATTTATTTTAACATGTAATGTTTCTCGTCGAAAACCTCTACTAAAACAGCATACTTTACTTTTATTCGGGGATATTGATAAGCCTAATTTCAGAAACATGTCGTTTATTCTGTGTAAAGCTTTTTGAATTTTTACTTGGCCCTCTGTCAAAGAATCGCAATAACAATACAGCACGAAATCATCAGCATATTGTGAGATAAATATATCTTTTTCTAGTTCCTTGCAGACCCCAGCTGTGGCTATATTAAACAGAAGTGGTGACAGAGGGTCACCTTGGGCTAAACCTCTACAAGTTGACCTGCTCAAAACTTTATCATTCACCTTGATAGAAAGTAAGCGGTTTTGAAGAAAATTCCATATATAACTGCATATTTTTCTACCTAATTTTAGTTGATTTAACTGAGTTAACAACACAGTAATTTCTATATTATTATATGCACTATCTATGTCCAAGAAGCAGCCAATAGTGACCCTTTTGTTGGAAAATCCTGTCTGTATTCTTGTGACAAGACAACTCAAATTATTCAATGAAGATCTACATTTTCTAAATCCCATAGTATTTTGTGAAAAGAAATTATTTTTTTCAAGTAGCCATTCAATTCTCAATTTAAGTATTGAGTTAAGAATTTTACACAAACATGAAATTAAAGATATGGGTCTTAAAGAAGATATCGACCCTGATTCCCTCCCAGGTTTCGGAATTGGTATGATATGTATATCTCGCCATTGTTTTGGTAAAAAACTATGACTCAAAAATTTATTGTATAGTGAGAGTAATATGGTTTTAGCATTAAGAGGTAGATTCTTAATCATTGAGTACGATATATCGTCACAGCCAGGAGATGTATCCTTAGATTTGATACATTTATCAAGCTCCTGCATGGAGATATCACAATCAATCGGAAACTCATAGCCACTTGTGAAATTTGGAGGAGAAGACACCGCGTAGTCTGGAGTTAGGGAACAGAGAAGCTTATCAGCATTCTCTTCATCTATATGACTAGTATGTGATTGACGCCAACCTTTCAACCATCTCATTTTCCTCCACATTTCACTGCAAGTGGTATTACCGTCGACCGATGAGCAAAATTCTTGAAATGATCTATGTTTTGCAGCTCGAATTAGATTTTGGGCCTCTTTAGTTTTTTCCTTTAAGATTATGAGATTTTGCGGAATAGGATTTCTTCTAAATGTTGTTAAAGCTAACCTACGTACAGCTACAGCTCTCGACAACTCACTGTTCCAATATGGTTTAGGCGAAAATTTATTTTCTGGATTATTATTTATTTTAATAATGGGAATACAATCATCTGCTGCTTTATTTAAATGAAAAATGAATAAATCATATGCTTCTTGTAGGTCTTCCGGACAAGAGAAATCCCTAAATTGATTTTCCAAATACTCACGATAGAGAAGCCAATTCGCTCTTTTGAAATTTCTTTTTTTAATATTATTATTATTGTTGTTATTAACAACAGAGCAAAGTGATAATTCAATTATAAAATGATCACTACCTAGCGTTTCATTTAGTATTCTCCAGTTGAACATGTGAGCAACGTCAGAGCTCACAATCGAAATATCAGGTGACGATTTCTCTAAAACACCATTTCTCAATCGCATCCAAGTATGACCTCCGTTATTTAGCGTTACAAAGCTACTATCCAATAGTGAATCAAACACTTGATTACCCCTACCGTCCGTTTTGCACGACCAAGTATGATGATGAGCGTTAAAATCGCCAAGAATCATAGTTTTACACGGCCACAAAGAGAAAATATCATCCCAATTCTTTTGCGTTGTTCTAACATTACTTGGACAATAAATTGCAACAATATTTTCAATTTGTTCACAGTTGAGTATTTTAATGTGTAATATCTCTATACCGCCGAAAGTTTGACATAACGAAACTTGTTGTGATTTAATTGACTTATGCACTAAGATACTTACCCCTCCGTAGCCGTCATCTCTGTCTTTACGATAAATAGTATAATCTCGAACTTTAAAATGGTGCTCATAAGATAGCCAGGTTTCGCTAATAACTGCAATGTGAATTTTACCTTGTCGCAAAGCCTCCTCGAACGCTATAGATTTTCCTCTAACACTTTGGGCATTCCATTGGAATAGTGTTAACTTCGATACACTATTTCTGCTCCTTACAGATTGAAGATTTATACTACCCATTAAAATATTCTAAAATAAATTTCAACACCGGCCAGTCTGCAATATTATCCACGACGACTAAAATGAACCATTCCACACAAGATTTTATCACACTTTGAACTTTGGATTGAAAACTTCTCTTCATAAATATTATATTTTTAAGTTTACTGCATAGCTCGCTAAAGTGAACACTTTTCTGATGACTACTTTGGCTATTAATATCCTCCTGGGCGGCTACACTATCTGACGACTCGGATACCACGTCATAATCGTACCTCTCCCGTACGTTTTTGCGCTTCTTCTTATCTTTGCGATTATGTATGCTACAGGTGGTTCTTTTCTGTGAATTGGAGTTGCGGCAGCGTGAGCGTAAGACTGGAACTGAGGTGTAAGTTGACTACTGCTACTTTGAATTGTTGGTTCCGCAAGAGGCCTAGGAAGTTCAATTGAAGTCTGTTGTTGTGATACGCTAGATTCGATCGTCATTTCAGGTTGAACGTACAACATCAACGCCTTTCTATATGTGCAATTAAACTCTGCCATCAATTCTCTAATCCTTTTTTCTTTTATGTACATGGGACAAATTTTAGCCAAGGACATATGCTTACCCGCGCAGTTCACACATTTATAATAAATAGTTTCGCAATTTTCATGCTCCTTAGTACACTTGGGACAAATAACTTTCGAAGATGGACACCTTTTTGCGGTATGACCAAGCTTCCAACACCTCGAACACTGTGATACGGGAAAAACATATGGTTCTACCTTTATTCTCAAGCCATCCACACATACAAAACTCGGGAGGAATGTACCCTTGAAGCATATCTGAACTGTTTCGCAGGGTACCCATTCATTATCGGTACGTCGCTTAAGCCGGTTAATTGAAACAATCTCGCCTGGGCTGGGTGTAGTGACAGAATCTAATATTTCCTGGTCCTTCAAATTTAAATCGACATTTTTTATTATACCATACGAAAAGTTCCTAACCATTGCTCTTTGGAATCTCCACCCCAACTCAATGAACTCTTTACATGTCTCCAATTTATTTGCGATAAAATGATCTGATGTGTCTACTCTCACTTTGTAGGGGTTTAAGTATTTTAATTTGTTTATGTTAATAATACCATTCTTTTTAAATAACTTTGCTAATGCGAACTGTTTAGGCATTTTTTCTTTATGGGAAATGTATATTTCGACATTTTCTTCTTTTAATCGTTTTCCTTTTGAAGTCACCTCTGTCCAAACACTTTCCTCTTCTTCCCTCGATCTTTTCATATTTTTAACCTCTTCTTCTTTCAAGTTTTGTCTTTTTTCCTCGTCATATAAGTCCATCTCTTCCACTTTATCGTCTTCCCCCAAATAAGCTACGGAATTATTTGTATCTTCGTTTAAATCTTCCTGCGTATGTTCCGACATTGCTAAACGTAAAAACAAACCGGTTTGAAAAGCGCCGAGCGACCGCCGCCCGGCGCGTATACAATAGATCACAGGTAAACAAATCGATAAGCGGCTACCTTGTACGAATGCCGTAACAAGACTGTCATAAATTAATATTAAGTGGTAAAAGATCAATTCAAATTATCTTTACCCTATGAAATATATTTACAAAAGAAAACTAGATAATATAGGTACCTACCTTTATTCGAACGGGCGCCACTGGGCACCACCTGCCCAATGCACAAATTACTAACTTAAAGCCAACCAATTGCTAGGAGAATGCCTAAAACATATAAAAAGATCCAACCCAATATTCCTTACTAAGTCTCTTCACCGTTAAAACGGTCTTAGTTCGTAATTTACTACACTTTTGCGTGAGTCTTTTTATGGCTTTTCTTAGCTTTCATGTCACCTTGAGACTTGAGTCAGTCTCCCTCCTCCCCTCCCTCGGATAATGAGGAGTGACGTTAACAGCCCTCCGAACTGCCCTCTGCCCACACACGGACCTGTGAATAAACTTAAAGCTGTCATGATAAGTGAAAATTATTAAGCTGCCTGCTGACAAATCGCTTGGATTTAATACTTACTTCTTTTGTGTAACCAAAGTGCTCGAACGTAATACCATGTATAGGTACTTAAAAGGTGCTTATACCTACTAAAAAAAAACCAGAACGATTTTGCATTTGTTTGAGATCGGGATAACCAAAGCTATCTTCTATCGCAAGCAGCCGAGAAATAATAGCGGGCCATGGGATAACCAAAACTATAAATTCAAATCTTGTTTTCATTGAAGATGGAATACTATGGAATCCGATATAAGTTGAACGCACACTTATCCGAGCTGAACGAAACAATTTTTTTTCGTTTTTTTAAAACGATTGCCCAAAAAAAGGAGTTTGTGAATTTCTTTATTCCAATGTATGAGGTATGTCACCCCGAGTAACACTGGTGCCATTAAAAAAAATGAATCATTTTTTCTTCAATTAGGTAGGTACCTACTTATAGCAATATGGATGTCGCAGGCGGATGGTTGAATCTGCCGGATAGTTAAGTATGGCAGCATGTACCCCTCGGATATCCTGTAGAACAGGTGCACAGCCTTGAGACAGGTGATAGGTTAGATTTCTTTTTGAATTTCTTAGTTATTTTTTTTGGTGACTCCGACAACTTATGAGAAGATAAAATAGCTTACGGTAAAAATGATCGGCCTAGGCGTTTTACTTGAATGGCGGATTCAACGGCAGGTATCCTTCTTCAGTAAAATTAGAGCTTTAACAGTAACAAATATTATTATACTTAGCACAAATTAACAACAGTCATAGGTACAAAAATTACACTTTTTATTATAATTATTGTTTCAATATTCTTTAGTTTTGAGCCTTATAGCGAAATCAGTCTGTTGACTGTAACTAATCATCACACAATTCACACATTCAGTTATTCATTAAGCGGGAGTCCATGATGTAATGGGGCACATTTGAATCACATGGCAGGTTTGAATGGGGCACCTTTGAAAATTTCAAAGGCGCCCTTTCGTCATGCTGTGTCTGCTTAACCACATGAGTAAAAAAAACTAGGCTTAACTACCTGCAAGAAAACTTCTGCGATAAATGTCCGACAGTCTGTCCGATAGCAACTTGCAAGTGTAAACTAGGTACGTAGTTTACACACGGCAGGTGGAAATGACGAGGCCGAATAGAATGTCTATAACCTTAAAAGGTCACTAGTTCATCACTAGTTATTGAAGCCCTCAGTGAAGCCTCTCAAGTAATATCAATGTCAGGAAAAATCAATCGTGTAGGAAAGAAGAAATATGTTATTTTATTAGTATCAATTTTTACTTACGATGAAAACATTTTTCATGGCTATTTAACTGATCACTAATCTAACCTAACGCATTTCAGTATTTTAGGTGTGTAACTTAGTACTTTTTTGTGGTGCAATTAATTATATTCCATTTTTAGGGTTTCCGTACCAAAATGGTAAAAAAATAAACCCTTATGGTGAGACTCAGTCTGTTTGTCACAACTGGACAGCTCGAGAACTACTTATGCTATCAACTTGAAATTTGGAATAGTTTTAGATGACGTTTGCTCAACTATTTTGCATGTAAGAGAGAAATAAAAATATTTATATTTTTGTTGCAACAGAGACTGAAAGGGGGACTTAAAAATTCGAAGTGGGGCTACTAGGGCATATGGGGTATCATATGCAAGAGCGCTGCTTGCAGATTCTCAAACATTTTTCTTTTTTCTTTAAGTTTCTTTTTTTGATAAAAAATGTAAAAAAAAATACCCCCCCCCCCCCTTATCTCCGAAGTTTGCATAGAGAAAAATCTGATATTAATTTATGTGATAGAAGTTTATGTAAAGATTACAGGAAAAATAAAACGATATCTCTAAATAGTAAACTTTTTCAGATATCATCAACAAAAAATATATTAGTTCCACTATAGGTCAAAAGCTGGCGTTGTTGGCTTAAAACTGCAATATTCTACACCGCTAATGCTCTGACGAATCTAGCCTCGCCGATGCAAACATTTTCACGTTATATTTACCTATTTAAATTTATATAACGGTCAGCGCTAGAGATACGTGCCGCTACTTGTACGAATGTTTGGGACACCATATGAAATCAGAAATGTCCGCGAAAATACTAGGTACATC
Source organism: Crambus lathoniellus (assembly GCA_949710035.1). Lineage (NCBI taxonomy): Eukaryota > Metazoa > Arthropoda > Insecta > Lepidoptera > Crambidae > Crambus > Crambus lathoniellus. The sequence continues at coordinate 9,845,850 of OX453296.1, forward strand.
TGCAAAAAAACGTTATTCAAAGTCGAAAGTCGCAAAGGTCTCTTGCGTTTTTTTTAGACAAACGGTAACATTCATCACAAAAATATATCAGACAAAAATATTGCAGATCAGAGATCAGATAAAAATTTACTCTACACTTCCATTCTCAAGATTCACCATTTCAAAGAAAAAGCGATCTTCCACAGTCTAGTTGAGCCTCCAGGGCCCCTCATCAGACACTCCAGACTTTCAACCTTTGTATAGGAAAAAAACCGGCCAAGTGCGTGTCAGGCCACGCGCAGTGTAGGGTTCCGTTTCCGTAGTAATCCGTAGCCCATCTCAATAACAAACCTGACAACGATATTTAATTTAAGTAGTTCCTAATGAGGAATTTGTACTGCACCAAATATAATTTATAAGTTGGTCGGCTATTTGAATTTTTTTTTTTTTATCCACAACGGGGTAGCACTTAGCCTTCATCACAACTGATGATAAGTGGTGATAAGGCTGAAGGTGGAAGCGCACTACTCCCGGAATCCTCAATCACTGAGGATTCCGGGAGTACACATTTAAAGTGAAGTACGGAGTCGCTACAAGAAGCGTCGAATTTATCCAATATTTCTTACTCGCTGTATAGCCAGCGTAAATTTCATCAATGGAGAGAGCGATGCTGGGTATTTCCCTGCTCGATCGAAACAGAAATGATGAGATCCGCAGGAGAACTAAAACAACCGACATTTCTCGAAGGATTGCTCAATTGAAGTGGCAGTGGGCGGGACACAGCGTGGAGAACCGATGGCCGTTGGGGCGGAAAGGTTCTCGAATGGCGACCGCAAACCGGATGACGTTCCGTGGGCAGGCCCCCTACAAGGTGGACCAACGATCTGGTCAAGGTCGCGGGAAACCGCTGGATGCGGGCAGCGCAGGACCGATCGTTGTGGAGATCCTTGGGGGAGGCCTATGCCCAGCAGTGGGCGTCGTTCGGCTGACATGATGATGATGATGAAAGGCAATCCGTACGTTAAGTGGGTACGGACGGAACCCTTTATGATGGGCGAGACCAAGCCGATTTTTTATTGGATTAAGTAGCACTTCACTGTCGTTCAGATCACAACAATCTGTCGCAGTCGTGACTGTTTTGGCTCACCCTCGTTAGCTGTCACTTCGGGACTCTCCATTTGTTAAACTTTACTTCCAATGTCACTTTGACGTTGAGTGACATCAAATTTAAACGTAGTTTATCTAAACGATCTGAACAATTTCCTTTTGGCATTACATAAAGTGCTTTGAAGATCACTTTATTATCAACCGTAGATTCAGTTTTACTATGATTCAGTCGCCACCTGGCAGAAGCCCTTTATACGACTGTAAAATCAAGATAACTGTGCTCATTCCCGCATATCCGTAAGTTTACTCGTGAAAAACTGGAAAATAACTGTATTTGCATAAACAGTGACATATTTTGCACCTTTACCACATATAACACTGAAAAAGAAAATGTAAAACCACGGTAAAAGGCGCCGTCGTTAGCGTCGTAAAACATTAGCGTTTTTTCATCGTGTCTCATAAATAAAGTTGCAAAATTGTTAAAAAATAATTTCAGCAAAGGGCTTTTCTCTAAAACTATTTAATTAAGTCAGCTCGGTACGAACACTCTACAAAACGTCGAGAAACTTCTACAGTCAACTAACGAGTGCCTAGCTCGTTAGTTTACTGAAAACCCTCGAGCAAATTTCAACTTTAACGTTTCTGGTTTTAGTGACGAAATTTCTACAAGCTATCTACTTGGGTTTTCTAGTAGGTAGATGTCTAGACGCTTGCGGGGAGGTGGAAAGTCAGTTTAAGTTTTATTCGTGTATTTTGCTGTTGCTTATCTTGGTTGTTGGAATACAAAACAATCCATACTAATATTATAAATGTGAAAGTGTGTTTGTTTGTTTGTTTGTTTGTTTGTTTGTTTGTCCGTCTTTCACGTCAAAACGGAGCAACGGATAGACAAGATTTTCGGTATGGGGATAATTCGAGAGCTGGAGAGTAACATAGGCTACTTTTTATCCAGGAAAATTATAAAATAAAAATGGTAATTTTGTATAGAAAACCGTTAAACTGTCATACTTCACACAACTTCATTTCCATAGATGTAGAATTTTTATGTTCATTTCTTAGCCGCTTCCAAAGAGTAGGTATGTCAAAGAGTATGTAATCACTGACATTTTTGCCGCTTAGGATTACTTTTTTTTAAATAAGCGACATTGTGTCAGGCAGGTTAAACGAAGTTCGTGTCAAATAAAATTTATAAGGCAAAACAACGTTTGCCGGGTCAGCTAGTACTTAATAATATTGGACTGAATTTCATTTCTAATTTTTTCATTTTCATGTAACCCGCTGGTCAATAATGACTTACTTTAGGCACAGTGTAAAAATAACACTCATGTGCTTTAGGTGAGGTTTGCATGATATACACTCGCGAGCAAAAGTATGGAATCACTTAATTGGAATTGACTCCGCGTGATCTTGAGTACTTAATAACTAGTTAAGAATAATAAAAATGGTACCATTTTAAAGGTTAAACTGTTAACTTTAAATTGATACCAAATTCATTTAAATCACATCGGTATTTAAGGAGCTATCCCGGATTAAGTGAAGGAGTAAGGAAAAAGATATGTTTCAATTGTTTGATACGTCGCGAGTTGCGGCCTATTGACCCCCTATAAAAGGACGTGTTATCGGATTTTTTTATCAGTCGGCTTTCACACGTTGACCGGTATACATCTCCGCTATTTTGACCTTTGAACTTGGACGACAATGGATACTACACCTACAGAAGCAGCGCAAATCGTCGCCCTATTGCAAGAAGGGCTCAGCCAGCGGGCTGTAGCACGTCGGCTCCACATAAGCCAGTCCTGTGTTTCGAAAGTTTATAAACGCTTTCGGGAGACTAGTGGCTTTATCCCGAGACCAAGATCTGGACGGCGCCGGTGCACATCGGAGAGGGATGACCGTTTTATCGTGTCAACCTCTCTCCGAAATCGGCATTTGACTGGTGTCGACGTCCAACAGGAGCTCCGAAATATTCGTGGTGTAGCTTCCAGCAAGTGGACAGTTCGTCGAAGACTTAAGCAAGCTAATTTGACTCCAAAAAGGCCTGCCACAGGCCCGAAACTGACGGCAGGTCACCGACAAGCTCGCGTTCAATTTGCTCGCTCCCATCTTGATTGGGAGGTTGAGCAATGGAGGCGAGTCCTGTTCTCCGACGAGTGCAGAATGTGTTTGCACGGCAGCGACCGAAGGGGTCGGGTCTACAGGCGGCCTGGGGAGCGATTTGCGCAGTGCTGTTTCGCTGAGACGGTGGCTTATGGGGGCGGTTCTTGTATGATGTGGGCCGGCATTTCCTTCGACGGTAAAACGGAGCTTGTTTTCGTTCCTGGCGGGGGACGAGGAGGCGGTCTAACTTCAGACCGCTACATTTCCGATATTCTGCTGGAACATGTCGTTTCCTATGCGGGATATATCGGTGATGACTTCCTCCTTATGCACGATAACGCTCGTTGTCACACTTCCCGTGCCACAACTGAATACCTCGAAGAAGTCGGTATCGCCACATTGGACTGGCCAGCGCTCAGCCCGGACTTGAATCCCATTGAGCACGTGTGGGATGAACTGAAGAGGAGGGTTCGTTCCAGAAATCCTGCTCCTTCAAGTGTGAATGAGCTGAAATCTGCTTTGATAGAGGAGTGGGAAGGTATCCCGCAAGAATCGATACAGAGGCTGATTAGGTCAATGAAGAACCGTCTTCGAGCAGTTATTGGGGCGAGAGGAGGGAACACTAAATATTGAAACTTGATTTTAAGGACAAATAAATATTTTATTAGTAAATTTTTGTTGTTTTCTTTATTTATTATTTTTTCATATTCCTTATGTTTTCCTTACTCCTTCACCTTATCCGGGATATCTCCTTAAATACTGATGTGATTTAAATGAATTTGGTATCAATTTAAAGTTAACAGTTTAAGCTTTAAAATGGTACCATTTTTATTATTCTTAACTAGTTATTAAGTACTCAAGATCGCGCAGAGTCAATTCCAAGTAAGTGATTCCATACTTTTGCTCGCGAGTGTATAATGTGGCAAATTCGAGCATGTGGTGTGTAAACTACTATTATTCTGTGCTATTATGCCACACAGTGCCTGTGTCTTTTCTCTCTGTTAGGCTTTACCTTCTACAAATTCATTATTGTGTGCAAGTTCAGTGTCACGTCACTGCGTGGGGTGTACCCGCCCGCCCCACGTCGTAAACTGTGACATCACACGTGCGTCATTTTCCACCCACTTTGCCGCCATTAATATGCATTAAACGGACAAGAAACAGCTCTCACATCCGGACACTATCTATTGAAAATCGCTTAGATGAAGCTTTAGGATAATATTAGTGTTTCAGGCCCTTCGTAAGTATTAAACTCATAATATTTTGATCTGTATATTGTTGATTGTCTCCAAACGTAATTCATATCATGGCAGTTGTACTTAAGGGTGCAATAGAAAGCGTTTTTTTTCACACAAATAATAGTAAATTGTGGCATAGTAGGGCAGAGGTAGAGGTACCCTTTGTGGCCACTTAAAGGATTTTTTGCCTTTTTAGCACTAAGTACTAAATGGTCTCAGATATTTTAAAGACAAATTCTATCTTAAATTATAGATAATTTATCTACCTTTAAAAGTACATTTTTCAAATTTAAAAAGCAAAATAGTTTTTTGTATATAACACAAAATGTGTGAGAGGTGCCAAATGTACCGGTTTTGGCCACTTATTGATAGTTAAACTTTTGTAAGTAAAGCGAAAAATCAAAATAAACCCAGGTTAAAAATTATTCTAATGCACTAGAAATTAATCAATTGCAAAACAACAATTTAATTGTAAAAAGCAAAGGTTTATACCTAAAGTATTTCATCCAAAACAAATTTCATAAAATTTTCATACCTACAAAACATTTTTTAAAACAGAAAATGGCTTATGGAATTCTAACGGTTGATATATACCTTAAAACACCTTATTTTAATTGCCTTTAGCAAAAATTGCGAAAATGGTTTAGAAAACTTTTAGAGCTAAAAGTGGCCAAAACCGGTACAGTGGCCAAAACCGGGGCTTCTGCTCTATTTCAAATTAGATTTATTTTTGCACTTTTTTCCAAAGTTTAGTACTTATTAAATTTTTTCAAACTTTTCTAATAAGTACTTAGTTCAAATTCTCCAATATTTTTTTTGAAATTTCAGATTAAAAAAAGTCTTTTCAAGCCTTTTTTACCCCCACCCGCCTTTCTGGTATTGTAACTTTGTCGTAGCAAATTACTCTCCGCTATTCTATATTTTTATGCATGTATTTCATAACCGCCATTGTGGATTTAATAACTATTTGTCAAATTAATTTTTAAGTGCCCGTTCTGAAAACCAATGATTTGAATGTTACGTTGGTTGTCATGGATAGAAAGTTACCTATTCGGTTTATATTCAGTCTTTCATAATAAAATTATCCCGTGAAATAACATTGTTTTTATTGTATTATGAGTTACAGGTAAGTTGAATCTAGTGTCTAAACATTTCGACTCGGACGTTTTTATATTGATGTATTGTTTTTGTTTTCTTAGTTTTTCTACTCCTGTTTAACTTTTATTTGAATAATACTTACTTTTGCTGTGGCATCTGCGTTTTACCAATTTAGTAATCTGTGGTTTTACTGGCAACAAGGCCGCAGTATTGCTAAAAGTAAGCATAAGTTCTGTACTAACATAAAATTTTAAAATAAAACTACATTGAGTGTCTGTTTCCACACAATGTCTGGAGATACTTTCCAGTTTACCTACTTAGTTTTGTATGGCCTATTTGTTAAGTAACACTTAATCAGAACTTACAAGTTACTTATAACGGGTGTCCCAAAAGTAGGTATAGGATGATTTGTCTCAATAAAACGCGAATGGATTGGAATTTCTTCGTAGTTTTATTTTATTTTAAAGAAGAGACTTGTACAATTTTATCTGAATAGAATATCTGCTAAATGGCCTCCACGGGCATTTTTGCTGTGTGCACGTTTTTCATGGCACTTTCACACATTTCGCTGCAAATTTCACACATTTCGCTACTTATTTCACCAATAACTCGGCGAATATTTTGTCTAATATTGTCTATGTTTTGTGGATCGTTGGTGTAGACTTTATCTTTGACGTAGCCCTAAAGAAACAAATCTAGTGGCATCATATGGCAAGATCTCGGTGGCCACCTCGAGATTTTTCGACCTTTCGACGAGTGTTTGTAATTTGATCTTGAATTTTTGTTACATATTTGTATAACTTCTATGCGCTATTTTATTGTGAAACGCTCCACGATAAATTTTACATGTGTCAAGATGACGTATGTCAAATTTCAACCCGCCATCTTGAATATTTCGGAAATAGCGTGAAATTCAAATCCTATACGTACTTTTGAGACACCCTTTACATTGTGAAACAGGCCCTGAATCAATTTAAATCTTTTTAACCAACGTTGGTATTAAAAATACGCTTATGAAAATAACACCCTGATGCAGAATTAATCTAATGTTTATGACTTGACTATTTATCCTGAATGTAGGTAAGGTGCATTGGGGTAATTCCGAATGTGGGGATATTCCGATAATTCAAATAATCTACCAAATGCTAGCGATATTATCTTAATGGCCACATTAAACCACTCGCCATCTTCATTGCGCTTGTCACATCAGTTGCCAGGAGCCTGTAATGTCAATAGCACGTGCACAGTGTCAATTTTCGCCGAACAAGTGCCTTTTGCGACATTTTTGTTGCTTCGTAATAACCCCAACAAAGTTTTCTCGGGATTCTGGTAAGTTATCTTGGTTTGTGTTGATTTTCATGATAGATCATTGTTTTTTCTGTGTGTTTAAGAAGACGAGAATGTAATAGCTGTGGTTTTATTTATTTTTTGGAAATACCCCTAGGGGGTAATTCCGATAAACAAAACATTCGGAATAACCCCGTTACGTTTTGGAAGGACCTATTAACGAATCTAGATATTGCTCGTTAGTTCGCTTTGTTTCGCTTAGCTCTCATGCACACGTATTTTCTTACCCTTTAAACTTAACTGTCATGTTGAGAACCACAAACTTTTATTGGGTAAATCCGAAATAAGTGTTACAAGAAAAAGATTAGCGATAAGTACCTTTAACAAAATCAATGGTATTTTGTGTGAGGCGTATTAACGACTGAAAAAATTTTTCAAAAAAAATAAAACCGCCTTCAAAACAAAACTGCAAACAAAAACTCATTTCCCAAAAACACGTAAAAGTGAAAAATAAATTGAATCATTCAATTCAAAGTACGAAAGTGCGGGACTTTTTCTAATTAATCTTGAACTTGCTGATCTGATTGAAGTCGGTGTCAAGCCAAATAGATATTAATATTAATATGTATTTGATAGGTTACAATTTACACCACTCTGCGCATGAGATATTGTTTATTATTGTTTCACTATTTTGAAATGAAATGAAATTGAATTTTAAGTATTCGTTCTTGTTACTTTCGGCTTGACACCGACTTCAATCAGATCAGTAAGTTCAAGATTAATTAGAAAAAGTCCCGCACTTTCGTACTTTGAATTGAATGATTCAATTTATTTTTCACTTTTACGTGTTTTTGGGAAATGAGTTTTTGTTTGCAGTTTTGTTTTGAAGGCGGTTTTATTTTTTTTGAAAAATTTTGTTTATTTTTCCTTTTTTAGTGTAAGAAATCTACTATAAGAAACCGCATAATGAGCAAGGGTAGCTCAATGTGCAACGACTATAGCCCATATCTAAATTAGAACTCAGACAAGCACCACCCTCCAACTCTTAACTGTTATGCAGTCTCCTTCCAACATCAGCTAACCTAAATTACTTGAAAGAATACAACCTAAAGTTCTATTGGCGCTTGTAGTACTTAAAAACATACTTTAACTCCTAAGCGTTAAAGAGTTTTACCTTCCATCATCAGCTTAACTAAATAACCTGAAAGGTAACAACTACAAATATTTACGTATCAACGATATTTAAAGAATTATCCTCCAACTCCTAACTATTGAGGAGTTGTACCTTCCATCACCAGCTCATCATCGTGAGATGATGACTACCAGTCGCAAATACTTGAAAATTACTTATGAACCTTAAAGAAATCGTATTGCGCCCGTAACATATTTAGTATTTAATTAATGTTTTCGATGGCCATATGTGGTCTTCATCATCAGTTACTCTTCACCAAATGGTGCTTACCGAAAGCAAATGCACGAGTTACTTAAGAAAATACCAAAATCGCTATAGGTGTGCCTATAATATTTGAAGAGTTCCCTTGATTTCTCCAGGATGCCATCATCAGATCCTGACCGTATAACAATGGGACCAATTTGTAACTATATGCTTTCAAACCAAAAAAGAATTTCTAAAATCGGTTTATAATTGACAAAGTTATGAGGTAACAAACATTAAAAAAAAAAATAAAAAAAAAAAAAATTCAACCGAACTGAGAACCTCCGCCTTTTTTTGAAGTCGGTTAAAAAGAAATTTAAACCGTCGGTCAAAGTTCAAAAAAACGTTGTTTCAATTAAGTAATTCAGAATTACCCCAACGTAGTTCGAAATATCCCCTACGTCCAAAAAATAAGCCTACGTATTTCAGAATTTTATTATTAAAATTCCAGTAACATTTTAATGATTCTAATAAGTATTAAAAATAAATCGTTTTATTGACTTTACATAGGTAAAATAATCCCGGGTGTTGATGATATAAAATTTTTAACAATCAACCAAAGCATTAAAGTCTCTAGTCAACTCGTATAAATTTCTATCGCAATTGCCCCAATGCACCTTAGATACAAACTAGGTACAGTCAGCGTCATAGATACGGTGCCATCCAAAGTGGTCAAATAGTTCGGTACTTACACAATACTAATTGTATTTAGAAGGTAAAGATACTAATTGTATAGTGATTAGTGTACCGAACTACTTGACCACTTTGGATGGCACTATATGCATGCATGACGCTATACGCATAATGCACTAGGACACTGACTGTAGGCACAGAATATATAATAGTACTAAGGTACAGAAGGCGCACTCTGCAAACTCATTCAAATAAAAATAAATCTTTCTGCATGAAAATAAAGTCCAATTCCGGTCGCTTTGTCATCGCTTGCCTACTGTTATAATAACCTAAAGTTCGCGCATGCAAGCAAAACTGTATCCAACAGCTACGCGCGAGAGGTCTTATTTCTATGAAAGTCTCAAACAGCTCGCTCGCTGGTTAGGGTTGCGAGCGACTTGCGAGTTCGGTTTTGTTGTTTCTTTTATTTAGACACCCGTAAACACAACAGTATCTTTTATACGGATTATAAGAACGTTTAGTAGTAATTGTTCGGTGCACAAAAATCACAGAAATGATCGTTCGTTTTACGCGCGAGACGTGGAGCGTACGAGCCGAGCGGCATCCTTCTGCCATACGCCTGCCCGGCAGGCGCGCCGGCCGAACGTACCTAAACTACGGAGTGACACCCCCCTGCTGTAGGTAAATACTACCCCTTACTGACTCCACTTGATCAGCACCACAGCGCCTTACGACACGTCAATTTAGAACACATTTGTGAAAAAAGTAGCAAGTACCTAATTGAGTACCTATCGATAAATTCGCGTTTCGTTTCACGTGTAGCGAGCGACCGGGCGGGGGCGGCCGCAATGCGCTACGATGGCCCATAAACCCCATTATGTTCCATAAACCTTGTCCATGGGGCGCTTGAAGCTCGTAAATTCTCTCTGGTGCGCCACTCGATTCGCGCTTGTTAATTTCACTTACTTACTTTGATTAAATGCTCCCATCATCAACGGCGCCGTTTGGGTTTCCCGAAATGATGACTATTTACGGGCTATCTTTGGTTACATTTTAACAAGTAGAAACTTGTGATAACATGACGTGTATAAACGATAGGGACTGTATTACGAAATAAGGAAAAACAAAGCGACTGAGTGATCAAATTTCTATAATGAAAGCAAATCTATGACTGACAGTAGTCAAAACCAAAAACAGAACTTCAAATAAAAAGATAAGGTAAACAAGCATAGAGCAATATAAAAACATACAAACTATAAAAACCTAAAAGCTATAACCTCAACAACGTGCGTGTCAACATGTTACATAAAAACAATAAAAATGAAAATTTTTAGGTAAGTACCTACCTATACTTATCTCCTAAAATATAAATGCGATAGCTTGGACTACAGATCACCTGTATGTATTTATAAACAAGAGTAACGGGACTCAACGCGACATTTATTATGAAGTACATATTATTATGTAGGTACTTACAGCTTGACGTTTCGGCTGTGTTGCAATTGCAACAACCGTGGTCACAAGCAGTCTGACCACGGTTGTTGCAACACAGCCGAAACGTCAAGCTGTAAGTACATAATAATATGTATACTTCATAATAAATGTCGCGTTGAGTCCCGTTACTCTTGTTTATAATTATAATGGAACGCGAAAGTTTAAAATCTTAAGCCCCCAGTACACGATGGCCGATCATGGTCGGCGACCATGACCATTACATCGTACATTGAAACTTTTGAACGAACAAGTTTAAAAAGGTTCTATCAAAAGTGTCAATGTACGATGTATTGGTCATGGTCGCCGACCATGATCGGCCATCGTGTACTGGGGGCTTTACACCTGTATGTACTTAGCAAGCTACTTGGACAGGATTGAAGTTTATTATTCAGCCACCCACGCCAGAAATGCGTTTGTCACAAAGATAGATTATAGGCTGGAATATAGCAAATGGCTACTTTTTATCCCGGCTTCCTACAGAAATGGCAAAATTAAGCGGGTAAAACCGCTGGGCGCAGCTAGTAGAAGTGGCCGAATAGTCCGGTCAATTTAGACATCCGAAGATACACCATTAATTCGCAAGAAGCTGAAAGTTGGTGAAATTGTTCAAACATAATTATTATAAGTAAGTGAAATTTAAAAAGTCCTCATCGATCCGATACCTGGCAAAAAAAAATCGAGGTCAAATGTCAAATGAAATGTAATAATGAAAAATGGTATGAAAAATTTTTCAATACTTTTTTCCTAAGAGCCACCGTTTCTGAGATATATCGATTCAAAAATTTGGAAAAGTAGTACCTAATCGTCATCATAATTATGCAAAGCTTAGATGTTTGGACGTTTGTACTCAATCACGTCACGCCAAAGCGGAGCAGACATTGGAGCAGAGCATAGAGCCATACCACAGATGGCCATACATCGCAACGAAATGTCAGACCTGATGTGCGGGGAGGAACGGGGCGGGGCGGGCGCAACAATGACAAAAGCTCGGCTCGGCAAAAAGCTCGAAGCTGTCTCTACAAGAGAAAAAAATCTTTCCGTGTTCTGTGAAGCTGTCCTTTCGCTAGAATGCTCGCCAGAACGCTCGATTGAATACTCGCCAAAACGCTCTCGTTTATTTTTCCTGTGTAACACAACTGTGTATAAAATAGGTCCAGAGAAATCCGCTGAAATGAAAACTGTACAATAGCTTTCCCTTATACATAAAACATATAAAATTACCTATATAACAGCTAGTCCAAACTGTCGTCTTATGAACTTATACCTAAATTTCGTTTACTAGAATTTAAGTCTTGGTGGTGATGTATAAGAAAAATTACTTGTATTCTTTTTATTTTCATGTAAGTGACTTATGTAAGTAAGTCTTTTTAGGGTTCCGTAGCCAAATGGCAAAAAACGGAACCCTTATAGTTTCGTCATGTCTGTCTGTCTGTCCGTCCGTCCGTCCGTCCGTCCGTCCGTCCGTCCGTCCGTCCGTCCGTATGTCACAGCCACTTTATTCCAAAACTATTACAACTAAAGACTTGAAACTTGGTGGGTATAATATATATTCTGTGAACCGCTTTAGGATTTTTATAGAAAAAGAATAAAAATAAAAAAGTTAAGGGGGCTCCCCATACATGGAACTAAAACTGAAAAAAATTTTTTTCAATAAACATATTAGTGTGAGGTGTCTTTAGATAGGTATTTAAAAGGATATTTAGGTTTCTTTTATAATTTTTTATCAAAGTCAATATTTTAAAAGATATACACTTCCAAAGTGCTAAAATGTGTGTGTCCGTCCCCCCCCTCTAACTTTTAAAGTAAGAGAGTGAAAAATCTAGAAAAAATATATGTTGTAGATCTTAATAAAAACTTTCAACGAAAATTGGTTTGAACAATATATAAAGAGCAGTTTTTGAGATATACTTAACACATTTTCAAAAACCGCAAATGTAAGTTTGTCGTTCATACAAACACGATGGAAAACAAAGTTAATTATTGCTGACGAAAAATGATAGTGGTATTTTGGCTAGGTATAGGCAATGGTACCGTAAGTGGGTACGGAACTCTTCATGGGCGAGTCCAACTCGCACTTGGCCGATTTTTTAAAATAAAGTCTTTAAACCTAAACCTATAACGCTTTCAGCTTTATCTTGGTAGGTGGTAAAATTAGAATGTTAAAGTGATGCATATTTTATTACTTTCTCTTCGCTATTTTGTTTATATTTATTCGAACCTTTTTGGAAAAGTATTTTATAGGCTGGGAGTCAATGTCTCAAACACAGTAGATCACCTGTAGTAGCAAGCTACAGTCTCAAACGTCTGGTACCCTGTGCTGTGGGTACCCTCGTCTCTGTGAGTACCCTCGTCTGCTGCATTATGCATCGGTGGGTAGCCACCTCTATGTTGATTCTCAGACGTCTTTAGTGACGTAGGGCTGCCTACACCTGTGTGACTAAATGTATTTGTTATGTTCCTTCTAAGAACTTACTCTGAAATAAATGTATGGGAGTGAATTTTTAAACGTCAAGCACCCTTGTCTGATGCATTATGCATCGGCGGGTTATGCTATTTGTTGACCCTCAGAATGACTCAGACGACCTCGTGGCGCCTAGGGCTGCCTGCGGGTTGTAATTTCTATGTTTTTATTATTTACGTTGTGTCGTTAAAGTCCCTATAAAAATTATTTGTTTAACCTGTACACTAATGGCCGGTTTCAATAACCTACTCCCCGGTAAAGAAAGGTTTACCCGAGCTTAGTTGCCTTGATATTTTTGTTAATTAGTGTCAAACTAGCTTTCCGCCCGCGGCTTCGCCCGCGTGGACTACACGACGTTATCCCGCGGGATTGTGATGTTTTTCCGGGATAAAAAGTAGCCTATATACAGGCTACAAAGTATCTGTGTCCCAAATTTCAGCCAAATCCGTTCAGCCGTTTTGGCGTGATTGAGTAACAAACATCCAAACATCTAAACTTTCACATTTATAATATTACGAGTATATAGTAGGATAACAACGGTTGCTTAGTAACAGAACCAGAATAAGCTTACTTTTACCGGGTGATAGGTTATCGAAACCGGCCGTATGTGGCTATTGGAAAACTGTACCTAAGTATTTGTTTTTATTGGCCTCTATGGAGACTGAAAGGCAAATTGTTCTCTAAAACGAATTATTTGAATGGTTTTGCCTAAATTGTTTTGGTTTTCAACAACCTATTTATAAATTTTATTTTTTTTATAAGTTGATGAATGAAACTCGGACTTTCTCGGACAACCCTGGGTTACTAAAAAGATAACAGCGCTTGATTTCCGACAGCTTCTATGCCTTCAGCCGTCGGTCGTCGCCGCCCCCCACTCCAAAATGGCGGCGGTTCTCTGAAAAGCTTTTCCTTTTTCACGTATAGGTACGTTTCAGAAATTCACCGCACTGGAAAACATGTCTAACTTTTGATGGTTTTATTCAGAGGATTTGTAAAAGAGTATTTGGGAGATGAGGCGGAAGTTCTCTTGCATGGTTGATTCGGGTAGGTAATCTTAATCTTGCCAAAAATATTATGATAAAAAAGCACTTTGATTTGCGACTCGATACGAGAGCGCCGGTACATGTGTATTTACATTTATTGAGGTTTTATACAAAACAAAACGAGACTTTTTGTATATTTGGTACATAAGTTATATAATTATTATTCCACCATTCTCTGACGGCAAAAAGAAAACAGCCACATTCAGATAACAAGTCAAGAGTCAAGCTGTTGATAAATTAATCTGGATCAACTCTTTTATTACTTACTTATATAAGTACTTACATTTTTAAAATAAATAATAAATTCCCATTTATTTTTATTTATATAAGTACTTAGGTACTTTTTTAGGGTTCCGTACCCAAATGGCAAAAAACGGAACCCTTATAAATTCGTCATGTCTGTCTGTCTGTTTGTCTCACTGTCCGTCCGTCCGTATGTCACAGCCACTTTATTCCAAAACTATTAAGACTACATACTTGAAACTCAGTAGATCTAGATACGCGGTAGCGTATCAAAGCCAAGTTCAAAAGCAAACAGAACTGGCGAGCAGCACCGTGTGTATCTTAACACGAACCATTTGGAGCCACTTTTGACCCCCTCATAACTCAAAAACTATTACATAGACATATTCTGTGAACTGCTTTAGGGTTTAGTTACAAAAATTAAAAAAAATTAAGGGGTGCTCCCCATACATGGAACTGAAAATAAAAAAAAAAATTTTCATAAAACATATTCGTCTTTAGATAGATATTTTAAAATGGTATTTAGGTTTCTTTTATATTTTTTTATCAAAGTGGTAAAATGAGTGTAGGTATCTTGATCAATGAGTTGTGTGTGATCTTGTCAGCTTCAATAAGCTCTAATAAAGTGAAATCAAAAAATACGCTCTTTTAAAAAAGTGTTCATTCCAGATAAAAAGTAGACTAAGAATTTTGAAATCCTAACACCTATTTACTAAAACACATGAATGAGGTTTTTTATAATTTAACTTTTAAAAAATCTTGTTGTTTAAATGCAAACCATATAGATTGAAACATCTACTACATATTATGAGACTACGTGAGAGATCATAAAAGTTTCCACCATTTTGTGTTCGGCCAGGCCATGAGTCAGGATTCAGGAAGTGACGTCACAATCACAATGCACTCGGCCCGATTGCTCACAGCTGCAGTGAGTCAGCCCATAAAAGGGGCGACATTTATTATTCCTGCAGGCTACCTCATTGGCGAAATTTCGGGAAATCATACATTCATACATGTAACGAATAAACTCAAAAGCTACTGCACCGATTTCAAAAATTATTTCACTTTTAGAATGCTACATTATCTCTGATTAACATAGGCTAAGTATAGAATATTTGAAAAAATGTAACTCATGGTGTGAAAAAAGATCCTTATACCGCGTACGCTGCTGAAACTATTGACAATAGAGCAAAGTAATGTACTACAATTTTATAGAGGACAACAACATCTACAGAAAAGTCTGTGATACCATATGTCTAACTATTACAGTTACATCACAATAATTACTTTTCATGCTAAAATATTCAATAGTAACGCCCCGGTACAAACTAAGCCACATTATTCGTACCTTGGTATTAATCATTATCTAAATAAATAAATAATAAATAAACCCCCATTTTTTAATAAGTAGGTAGCGATATTAGTATCTATAGAAAAAAAATATATAGCAAAATAACGTTTGCCGGGTTAGCTAGTATACCTAGATTTATAAGTTTATCTTGATTGATACTGATTGATAACTAAGTGTTATATGTATATTCCACGACCGATACTTACACTGTACTTATTTGACTCAACACCGGACTTAGGATATATAGACTCACGTTCAAACTCAAGCTCCAACTGAATTCGAGTTTTTCTTTATTCTAGAAGACTTTTTCGATTTCTTCTTCTATTCTATTAACTAGAAAAAATACATCTAGTCCCATTCGAATTATTAAGGAGGATCCAGTTGCCTTTTGTCTACTAGGTAGTAGGTAAGTACTAGGTAGTAGTAGAAAGTTTTAAAGTTATAAAAGCTCTAAGTTATGCTCTTTATTTATTCGAATTTGAACCGAGTCCCCAACATAGCAGGATTTATAAATTCTTGACAACCCAATTTAACTCTTGCCATAAACCCACTACTAGGTCAAAATATCGAAAACTAAAAAACTGTAATACCTACTTACCTACATCCTTTTTTTGAAATTTTGCTAACTTTTAAATAGCCGTATCTTAAGGCTATTGCGGCGATCAAACTCAGAATTTTCAATGTTTTTAAATTAAATTTCCTGACAAAGTATTATTGCTAGGCCTTTCAAAATATTATATGTGATAGATCTTTTCTTTATGAAGGGAAGTTACTAAAATTTATTTGAATCAAATAAATACAATGTACTAAAAAAATTATTTTCAAGACCCCTTTTTTCCGTCTTAAACTCAATTATCTCAATAACTAGTTGAGTAATCAAGCTAATTTTTGTGTAAGTAGTTCTTAGTCATATCTAGGGAAGTTACTAAATTTTTTTTTGTTGTATTTATAGTCAATAACTAGTATCCCAAAATACATCGTGCACCGTTTCGCAGCATAATTGTTCAGTCTCCGCCTGGTATTGGCGGCGTTTGGACGTGGAGACTGTATCGCTCCGATTGCGCCAAAATTGAAAAAAAAAAACTCACACTAGGATCCAAATTTTTCTCAATGATGCTTATTTTGCTAGAAAATATTGA
This sequence comes from Crambus lathoniellus, assembly GCA_949710035.1. Classification (NCBI taxonomy): domain Eukaryota; kingdom Metazoa; phylum Arthropoda; class Insecta; order Lepidoptera; family Crambidae; genus Crambus; species Crambus lathoniellus. The sequence goes on from OX453296.1 coordinate 9,862,455, forward strand.
AATAGCGCTTCAGGATTGGGTATAGATGAGTGCTTTGCCATTTATTGCATAACCATAGACCTATGTAACCTAGGACAAGTTATTTTACTCATTACCTAAAGCAAACATCAATAGTTTGAAATAAAAGTGACGGATAATATTGCCTAAGATACTTAAGAGCCCATAAAAGTTATACCTATTTGAGTACCAATATTTTGTTGTGTTGTAGGTACATAATTAGTCTAAGTTTCTAACTTCTACTACTGTATATTAAATTTATGTTCGTTTTAGGTTCCTCAAAATTGAAAATGTGAGAAAGTTAAGATAGGTAGGTGTAAAAAATTGCATCAAGAAATAAGATATTCGCTTGTTGAAAAAGTTTTTTACAGAGACATAATGTAAAAGCAATTCTTGAAATAAAACCGATGTAAGAATTTTATATACCTAGTTGATCTAATATCACCATTACACTTTTTTGAGACTGTGAGAAGTCCAGCTTCTTTCCTTTGAGTGAGGAACATAAACCGCACCATTTTGTGTAAATTTCAGGTTCAAAACATTTTTATTACAGTGCCACAAACTTTGCTGTGCCGGTGGTCAAAATGTGAAACTAACGTGATTTTTTTTTTATGTCATTTTGCTGTCAAGTTGATGTCCAACCATAGCGCTGCTGGCGGCTGAAGTTCTTAGAAGTCAAGGCCGGTTAAATTACTACAAAAAAAAGAAAAACGTACGTAGCGCCGCTGTCACCGGCACAGAAAAGGTTGTGGCACTATACTGATTCTCTTATCCATTATTAGTACAAAATAGAGCATGCATACAATTTCTTGCAAGAAATGCTCTCGCGGTTTTTAAATTCGAAATTCGAAATCCCCACAACAATATCTAAAACCGATGGTTGAGGCGCCAGTAGCAATAAAAAAGAATGAAAAGTCTGTCAGCTGTATTGACAGTTTTAACTCTCAAATTTAACCACCGCGTCAGATAAGTTTGCAGAGTTCTGTAAGGAGACTTGTATAGTCGGAGTAAAATTTTTGATACTCTAATGAAATATTGCATAGGTACAAGTACTTCCGAAGGAAGAATATTTATTTCATTATTTAAATTTCATTGCACAAAGTATAAACAAATGGCGGGCTAACTTTAAACTGACTAACATATTATATCAAAGATAATGAACTCATACCTTTACCTTCTTTGAGCTTATCAAGGGCAAACTTGAGCTCTGTTTCTGTAAAAGCCTCGTCCAAGTGGTTAACCTCTTTACCAGGGTCTCGTGTAAATTTCTTCTGGAGACTTTTCGTGGAAGCTTTCCCATTTTGGAGTAAGTGGTGAGCGATCTGGTTTGTGGTCACATTGGAATGACGATCAGCGATTTTAGGATCATTATTTAGTTTCATTATAAAACACCATGCCTTCTTGCTTTTATGCGTCATATCTACGCCTTCGATTAGCTTGTTCCACTTTTCTCTCGTTGTTTCGGATATGGCTTCTAGCAATTCATTCCCAAAATCGATGGTGTCCTGTGAGATGGGATCTAATTCATACTGGTCTTGGTATGTCATCCTATCATATTATATTTAAAAACATATATTTGATGCTTGGGAGAGCAAGCGAGATGTAGTTGGTATTTATTGTGACCTCTCCAAAGCTTCCGATTGTGTTAATCACCAAACGCTTTTAAGGATTTTAAAACATTATGGTGTCTATGATAAATCGGTTAGCCTTATGCAATCATATCTATGTGAAAGAACACAGAAAGTAGTTATCAACAAAACTGAGTCTACTGGAGCCCCTATCAACATGGGCGTACCCCAGGGGTCAATACTGGTCCCTTTTGCTGTTTTTAATTTATATAAATGACCTTCCTTTTTAAGCAAAGAATTTATGCGAGACAGTGCTATTTGCTGATGACACTTCCTCTAGTCTTTAAAGTTGACAGAGGTAATAATTGTTCTGACGAAGTAAATAGTACTTTATCGAAAGTTACGCATTGGTTTCATAGCAATAATCCACTCCTTTACCATGGTACCATTACACAGTACCATTGATGGTACTGTGGCAATTTCTTTTTGCCGTGGTACCATCAATTAATCTATCATTAAACTCGAAAAAAAAACAAAATGTGAAAAAAAAAATCCCTGCCAAGTGTAAGACAGGTTGATATTCACATAAAATTGGATGACAATGTAGTAGAATTAATTAACAGTACTATATTTTTAGATATAACATTAGATTATCGACTTCAATGGGACCCTCATATTGAAGCCTTGGCCGGTAGACTCAGTTCTGCGGCATTTGCTGTTAAAGCAGTAAGGCTCTTATCCGATATTGAAACGGCAAGATTAATCTATTTTAGCTACTTTCAGAGTGTATTGTTCTACGGCCTATTACTTTGGGGTTCAGCAGCTAACATCGAAAGTATTTTTGTGCTTCAGAAAAGAGCTATTCGTGCCTTATACAAACTTCGGCCAAGAGATTCTTTAAAAGAAATCAACATATTAACTGTTGCAGGACAATACATATATGAGAATATGGTATATGTGAAGAAGTATCTCAATACATTTGTAAAACGTAGCAATATACATCAATTCAAAACAAGAAATAAAAATAAGGCCGTTCCAAGGATTCGACTTGAAAAAATAAGAAGTTCGTTTTTGGGGAAAAGCGTAGCTAGTTTTAATAAAGTTCCACAGAATTTAGTAGAGCTGCCTTTGCACAAATTCAAAAGTCATGGCAAAAAATCGCTCATGAGCAACGGATATTATAAAGTAGACGACTATTTGAAAGACCGTAATGCATGGATTTGATGTAAAAAATGTCAGTTAAAAAAGTCTTGAACGAAAATATTGACGATTCAAAAGAGCTTATTTCTTAAGTCAAGTTGAATAAAGATATTTTTTATTTTATTTTATTATTTTATCCTTCAGGTCGTAAGGCCTGGCACATAATTAGGTCCTCCGTATTGCACCACTTACTGTCTTCACGCACTGGTGATCTATGTGATCACTGGCTAAGATTAGATCAGGGTTTTAACCCCTTTTCCAGCGACCGCTGTTGAATGATGACGGAAGTTTTGGATCATGGATCAAAGATAGTAGGCATGTCCATCAACCCATTCTTCAACCTTCACTCCGTTGTCATCACTGGTTCTGTATCCCCAGTCCCTATGGCTATTAAAATTACCAAGAACGAATCTAACCGGATGGGCGTTAAAGTTCGGCGGACAGCTGAAGTAATACGGTGCATTGGGAGGTTTGTAGACTGAAGTGACCGTACAGTTACTAAGTTCGGTAGTAAGGATCTCTATGTTACTGGTGTTAGTCTGATACACAGTGCGTACCTCTTTATCTGGCCTGGCGAATAAGCACTCCCATACTGTCGATGGGGGACTTCAGCTATGAGTTTCATCCCCTGAGTCACTTGTCAGGTATGCTTTAATGAGTGTGCATCTGAGTTGCATAACCTCATTCCGCCCTCTCCTTTAAACTCACGCTCAGAGAATTTAGTACTCCTTCATCATGCCTGGAATACCATGCCGGCTTCTGTTTGCCCGAGTACCTACAACCCAAACCTCTTAAAGTCGCAAGTGAATAGGCATCTTCTGGGTGAATCTATTCACACAAAATTTTATTCAAGTACTATAACCAACCACATTATAAAACTGGCAAGCTTACATTAGTAAACAAAGTATCAATTATTTCAGTTGCGCTACATTTTGTTTAAACAAATTCGACGATCTCCGTGGCCGATTGGTGTACGCACCGGTTTTCTAGGTGCCACTATCTCTAAGGTCCCGGGTTCGATTCTCGGACGGGTAAATGTCGAAAACTAACTTTTACATATTTTCTTGTATCTGGGTGTACGTGATCGTTGCTTTCAATTTTCAATGACACAAGTTATTGTATTATTTGATATTATCATTTTTGGTATTGGAATAATATGTATTTTATTTCATTTTTTTGTACTTAAACAATATTTTTATTTACTTAAGTGTTTTTTTATATATTGATTTATATTATAGATTGATAGCGTGATTTTATATAAATGGTATACTTATTTAAATATTGATTAACTAAGTAGATTTATTTTGTAAAAAAGTATTAGATGATGGGCTAGTATGAGTTATTTATATTTTTTCATATTAAATTATAAGTTTTATTAATTTTAATTGGAATAAATCTGAAAATGTACCTACTGGTTAGAGCAGTATACATTATTTATTTTTTTCAGTGTAATTTGTAGCAAATGTTGTAGTTTTGCCTGCGAAGATCATTTCGATAATGGATACATTATCGAAATCAAAATAATCAATATATTCTAATGCGCTAGAAACCAAGAAATTGCAAAACAACAATTTCATTGTAAAAAAACAAAGGTTTATAAAGTATTTCAACCAAAACAAATTTCTTAAAATGTTCATACAAAATATTTTTTAAAACAGGAAATGGAATTTATGGAAAACAAATCGTATGACGTAAGGAATTCTAACGGTTGTTATTATTAGCTTAAAACACCTTATTTTAATTGCCTTCAGCAAAAATGGCAAAAAGTTGTTTAGAAAACTTTTAGGCCAAAACCGGTACAGTGGCCAAAACCGGGGCTTCTGCCTTACTTACGAGCTTTTACGGAAATAATATTACAGTCGCAAAAATGAGGTGTTATATATGCTTGCTTTGGAATGGGAGTTGAGGGGTGTCAGTCGTTATGTTATGGGATTTTAATAATTAATGGCACATTTGAAGAACATTGCTTGCTGTTGAAGCAATGATGGGATAGCTGTGACTTGTAGCTATAAAGGCTTAAAAAGGTCATAGAATATATAATTATTATTAAAAATCAAAACTCAATTTTGTTTATTCAATTTAGCTTTGTTTAACAACACTTATGAACTCAATGAAGCTACGCCATCGGTTCGCAAATCCTACGGCACCTGAAGAACGAGAAGAACCGGCAAGAAACTCGCCAAGGGCTATTTTTTCTGCCTGTTTTAATTTATAAACTTATATTTAAAAAATGACCTTCACATAATTGTAACGTTACTTTCCATCGCAATAAAGAATACCGCATGTATTAAGTACAATTTGCTTATTACCTAAAACAGTAAACAATTTTCAACTTAACAAGGAATCAAATAGTTTACCTAATGGACACACTAATCTTAATCTTATTCACATCATGTTATAGGATTAATAAAAAGGAAAACTGCAAGCTGCGCCGTATAATCAAATCTATAAGTATAAGTATTAACAAATATAAGGAATTTTTGAATAAGTAATAAGTAAAATTTTAACAAAATTTTACAAAAAATTGAAATATTGCTGTTACTGTAAGACACGAGTACCTACTTACTAAAATTACTATGAGACACACCAGGGCAGGGGGCCAATTCTCAGTTCATGTAATTTGCTATCGAATTTGATAATATATCAAGCGTCTTGTATCGAACAAAAATATCACAAAAATCTCCATTCTTAGAAAAACAAAAATCTCAGGCCTATTCGATAAAAAACTCGATACGATATCGGCAAACACGTTCCATTTTTCTTGATTATACCTATATTATAATCGAGGAATATATTACATACATACACGACAAACCCTAGAAGAATTTTGTCTACCTCATCATCATCATCATCATCATGTCAGCCGAACGACGCCCATTGCTGGGCATAGGCCTCCCCCAACGATCGGTCCTGCGCTGCCCGCTGCTGCGCTGCCTCTGACTCCTAATTGGCAGCCGAACAATAGGTTTGTCTCATAAAGTTAATATACCTACCTATATTAACTTTATGGTTTGTCTACGATGAAACGTCAATTTTGACGTTTCAATATAGACAAAACCTTTCTCGAGGTCGTCGTGCTCGTGCTACTTAACTTGAACGCTCAGATTAGGCACATATACGTCTTTAACATTTTATCTCTCTAGCTCCCAAACTATCCTCATACCAAAAATCACTTTGATCCGTTGCTCCGTTTTGCCGTGAAAGACATTTATAATATTATCGTATCTACTGATTTTCCCGTGGGAATAAAATACTTTCCTGTCTCGAGAGAGAAGAGAGAGAAGCTCGTCTTTTTATTTGCAAGTACCTACTGAATGAATACGTTTAACGTTACTAAAATTATTTTTTGTCATTGGCCTCATAAATTATAAGACGAGGTAAAACAACTGAAAATTCATTGCGCAACCCACATTATGGTCTAAAAAAGTTTTAGTATCTACTTACCTACGTAAATATTACAATGTTTATGATTTTGAAATGGACTAAATTCTCTATATCTTTGTTACAGTTATAACAAACCCAAAAGCACCGCCCGGCACTAAAGATGCAGCCAAAAGCTTCAACTTCGATTTCTCATACTGGTCACATAACGTAAGTATACTTACTACACCACATAACATAACATAGCTATAAGTATAATGACAGGCTACGAAGTGTTTTGCCCTGCATGTTTTAGACGTCAGGAGTGGTTTGTTCTGCATACAAAGTATAATACTATTGATTCCCGTTTACATTTACTTATTAGTAAGTATGTGAGTAATATACACACACAAATTATTTACACTCAACATTACCAAATCAAATTCCCTTGTGATTGTGATTCTTATGTAGTTTAGCGTGTGTTCTTTGAACCTCGTCGGCCGCGAATCAATAGTAAACACGGAAGATTGCCACCCCGCGACTCGGGTTTCCTACCCCACCCTCTGCGAAAGGGGGGAGAAAACTTAATGGAAACCCGCTCGCGTTATTGCTTCGCATTAGCTGCGTGGTAAAATAAATGTCCGCTCAGGTCAAATCTATTGGTTAATCACAAAAAAAATCCGTGTCCTGTGTGGTTAATGTTGAGATTTAAAAAAACAAACGTAAAAGGATAGTGGGGTGATAGGTCACCCCAGCAAGGTTAATATAGCCAAATCCACGACCGTCCGCAAATCAGTGAGATATGCTACATGCTACTTATTACGTAAGATAAAATAAGAGAATTCTGAAAAACACAACTACCTACCCTCAATCAACGTATTAAAAGTTATCGCATCTTTTTTGAACCTGTGGGGTGATGAGTCGCCCCTATCCTTCCGAAGGTTAAAGAGATATGAGTCTGTAAACTATTGAGGTATGAAACACCCCACGCAGTATAAAAACAATAGGGACGGGGTTCGTCATACAAAATTAGAATGCTATGAGAAGAATGAGCATGGTATTGCACCTTTTCGTCTATGGCGCTCCAAATTTTAATATCCGTGAAGTGAAGAACAAGCCGCGAACCCAAAACGGTTCCTGCGGTCCCGCCCTTCGCAATTAATTGCGATTGTTCGACTATTGTGGTTGCAGGCCCATTTCCGAGCGATTGCGTTCACTGTGAACTCGAGAGTAAATTGTTCTGTTTTTGTTGTAACCATGTTGTAACGCTCTTACCGCAATTAGCTGGAACAGTATTGTGTTGTGTACATAGAATTCATAGTTCGCATCAAAAGTACCAACAAAATTTACCTCTTTAGTTTTACTAATTAATGAAAGTATCTTAGTCATTAATAATTACGATCGGTTTCAATAACGTATCCTCCCTCAGTAAGAGACTAGCCTACAAGAGAGCGACTACCTAGATATGTATATATATATGATAGTGACTATGATGATACTATAGGAACTAATAGAGTCATATCGGAATCTCTAGCAAACATAACCAAACACCTCAATAATATTAATCTTGTATTAAACTACGACAAAACTAAAATTATTCAATTCAGGCCATACCAACGACTAGAGACAAGTATCAACATTAATCACGAAGGGCATAAAATAGAAGTAGTCGACTCATACTCACAATTAGGCGTTATGGTAGATTCTAACTTCTCATGGAAGCTACAAATTGAATCAGTTGCAAATAAGCTCTGTCGATTCTCATACGCACTTCGTGAACTAAGAAAATGCACAAACGAGGAGTGCGCTCTCGCAGCATACCACAGCTACGCCGCGGCCTGGGACCGTACTCTGAAACGCTAATCCGAAACTTCGGTTAGCCCCGTCCCTTTCACTCGATTCTGTTCCAACTAGAGAGTGAGAGGGACGGGTATACCGAAGTTTCGGGTTTTGCGTTTCAGAGTAGGCCCTCAGGTTACGATACGGCATCGCGCTTTGGGGCAATTCGACGGACGCACCCACCGTGTTCATTTTGCAAAAGCGCTGCTTGAGAATAATAGCCCTAGCAGGCCGGAGAGATACTTGTAGAACTTTATTCAAGAAATTTAGAATCCTTACGTTAACTAGTTTATACATCTTCGAACTGTGTCGTCTGGTTATAAAAAACTCCCAATATTTTCACAGAGTAGGAGACAAGCAAGGGCAATATGTATCGCAGCGCCGTCAGAATGACTTAGTTATTCCCACAATTAATCTAAGCTTGTTTAAAAATAACTGTCACTATATGGCAATTAAAATATACAATCATTTACCTCAAAATGTCAAAGCCCTCCAAGACAGTACTTTTGAAAGGGAACTAAAAAATTTATTATCAAAAGAATCGTTATATAGCATTAAGGAATATTTTGAATTAAAATTGGGATAAGTTTAAAATGTGTCTAAATGTGTTTGTAGTTTTTTGTTTTATATTTGTATACTTGATACCTGATTATATATCATTCTTTATTTTCTCATCCGCTACACCTCGAAGAGGTAAATTTGTAGATTTAGAACATTTTAATGTTATATATGTGCAAATTACTGTGGAATAAATGAATATGAATATGAATATGAATATAATTCTGTTATTATGTTGTAATTGTAACCAGCATAGGTATAGTTTGTTGTGTTCTCTCATATGGATAGATTAGGTATATGTCCGATTAGTAAAATGTGTAAAATGACTGAACCGAGATTAGCAAACGGCTAGGTACCACAAACAGTAGGTAATTAAAACAATCCAAGGCATTAAATTTAAGATGGAGTCTGCTACTACGAGAGGTCTTCACTCATTTGCAATTTGAACGGGCTGTTTCGGCATGCAGATTCATTTAAATTTCTTCGTCTTGGTTCGCTTTTTGGCTTCAGATACTGTACGATATTATACTGAAGACTTATTTTATTGTACCCTTGAAATGTTCCAATAAATGTTGTTTGATTTTTAATATTGTAAGGCATTACATAGGTACTTACCTACTTATTATTTCTGTTTCTGCATGTCTGTCTAAAAATGGCAGATAAATATTTTAAAGCAGCGGAGTGAGTAGACGTTCAAATAATTTGATCAAACAGGCTGGTTCAAATAGTTTGATCAAATTGGCATGAATGTCTATTGTGTAAGTTGATCAAATTTAAACTCGTCCCTAGAAATGGCGAAATGTCTGCCCCTCATGTATGTATATAAGTCACAGTATTACTTACCGTCCCCCGCACACGAGCCACAGCCACAAACACTTCGATCAACAATAGTAGGTACTAGATGAAGGCTCACGAACTAAATCAAAACTTTTTATGTCACCTTTAAACGGAGAAAAACGATCTTACGTCATACCTAAATGACAGGATTTTTTATCCACAACGGGGTAGCACTTGGTCTTCATCACACCTGATGTTAAGTGGTGATGAGGCTGAAGGTAGAATCGCGCTACTCCTGGATTCATCACACTTGATGTTAAGTGGTGATAAGGCTGAAGGTAGAAGCGCACTACTCCTGTAGGGCTAACATGACGGCAACGAGATAGCACGAGATAGTTTGTCGCGCGCCTTCCAACCAATCAGCAGTCACGCGCGCTTTCTACGAGCGATCTGATTGGTCGAAAGTAATGCGAGAAACTATCTCGTGCTATCTCGTTGTAGCATGTTAGCCCTACTGGAATCCTTAATCATTGAGGATCTGGCTATCTTAGAATTTAGCCAGGCGGACTAAGAACATGTCCTACCACCGACCAAACCGAATACAATATGTACCCCCACTGGGAATCGAACTCGGGACCTCATTGTCTGAAATCGGTGGTGTGAACCGCTTAACCGCAAAGGCGGTAAAAACTACTTATAAATATACGCTCAAGTCGTGTTTGTCTCTCCAACTTTGTTTTTAGACCTAGGTGTTATTGTTGATCGAAGCACAAACACCGCCACGTGAAGCTAATAAAAATAAAAAAATATAAATAAGTAAGTACCTACGTAATTAATAAAAATAATAATAAAAAAGTATCTTTTTTTCAATAACTATAGACGGCCAGGGCCACTTTGTCTAAATTAATACAAGTATAGAGCAGTTTGTAATTGAGCAGTGGGGAATATAAACTGCACAACTCAGTTGAGCAGTCTATTTTAGCAGTGCGGAAGAAAGGCATCCTTCCTATCGTCCAATCGATCGGTATGACAGAAGGTTTGATCCAATCTGCAGTTCGTCCTTCATCATCATCATCATCATCATGTCAGCCGAACGACGCCCACTGCTGGGCAAAGGCATATGCAGTTCGTCCATATTACACCATAATTCTACAACTGTCATGCCAATCCACGCCCACCCACTGTCTGCCGATTGGACGTTAGGAAGGATGGTGTATGGCCGGCATTAGCATTATAGCAGTTAAACAAAATTTTATACATTACTAGCTGATCGTCGCGGTTTCACCCGCGTGGTACCCGTTCCCGTGGGAATATCGGGATAAAATATAGTCTATGTCACTCGGGAAGAATGTAGCTTTCTAATGGTGAAAGAATTTTCGAAATCGGCCAGTAGTTTCGGAGCCTATTCGATGCAAACAAACAATCAATTCTTTCCTCTTTATAATATTAGTATAGATAGCCACTAGGTATTTGCTTATGGCATTTAATTGTTACAGCCAAGTGATCCTGATTTCTCCTCACAAATCATGGTGTACAAAGACATCGGAGAGGAGATGTTACAACATGCATTTGACGGTAACTATAAAAAAAAATCTAGGTACTTTTCATTACTTTTACTATTTAACGTAATTTTCATGCTACATAAAACTGCAACTCTCTCCAATTAATTCACTGAGCAAACAAGAATAACTAAACTGTCGGAGATCCATTGATAACAGTTAATTTTATGTTATGAGATGCGTTACATTAAACTATTACCATTACGCAATAGTACAGTGCCACAATCTTTTCTGTTCCGGTGACAGCGGCGCTACGTACGTTTTTCTTATTTTTTTGTAGCAATTTAACTGGCCCTGACTTCTAAGAACTTCAGCCGCCACCAGCGCTATGGTTGGACATCAACTTGACAGTAAAATGACATTTAAAAAAAACATGATAGTTTCACATTTTGGCCACCGGAACAGAAAATATTGTGGCACTGTATTTTTATTCCATAATAGACAAATAAAATACGTAGACAGATTTCTTATGCAATACCTACTTAGTACCTATAGCTTTGCCTAATAATAATAACAGCAAAAAAAAAACACATATTTATGTTAAATCTATGAGCCATTATCATAAATGTATATCAATCCTGGAAAATTCACTTGAATGACCATAGACGACCACCTTTTTTTATCCACAACGGGGTAGCACTTTGCCTTCATCACACCTGATGATAAGTGGTGATAAGGCTGAAGGTGGAACCGCACTACTCCCGGAATCCTCAATCACTGAGAAGTTCCTCAGTGATTGAGGAATCTTATCTCTAACTGCCGGAACACAATAATGCTGAAAACACCATTGTTATGGCGTCAGACTTAGATAAGATGGTGGTAGCTAGCCAGGCGGACTAAGAACAAGTCCTACCACCAACCGAACCGAATACAATATGTATCCCCATTGGGAATCGAACCCGTGACGTCTGGGTCTGAAATCGGTGGTATGAAGTATGAACCACTAGACCACAGAGGCGGTTAAAATCACCTAAAGTCATTTCTCTCTTGCTCTAGCTAGCCTATATGATTTGTGAGTTAGTTTATTAGGTGTATTTCACACTCCTCGTTTGATTCAAGGATACAATATATGCATATTCGCGTACGGGCAGACGGGCGCGGGCAAGTCGTACACCATGATGGGCCGTGGTGAGGACAGCCAAGAAGGCATCATCCCGCAGATCTGCAAGGACCTGTTCCGCCGCATCAAGCAGACCACCAGCGAGGACCTCAAATACTCGGTCAGTGGATACTTAATTGTCATAATTATTATTATCCATTATTTTAATCACTTCGATCAGTTTGACTTAAAAGAATTCAGTCGGATCCGTTATCAAATTTTCACTTCCATTATAAATTAGCATCTATAGTCTTTGGTAAACTGAAGAACGTCATGTTTGTTTACGCGCAACGACAATCAGGTTGGAATTGACTATAGGTACTACGTATTTTACGCCATAAATTATCGTTCTTAACATCATCATTGGTTTCTACAGGTGGAAGTATCATACATGGAGATATACTGCGAGCGCGTCCGCGACTTACTGAACCCCAAAAACAAGGGGAATCTTCGTGTACGAGAGCATCCTGCCCTCGGGCCTTATGTGGAAGACCTTAGCAAGTTGGCAGTGTCGACTTACCAGGACATATACGACCTCATCGACGAGGGAAACAAGGCTAGGTCAGTGGAAAATTAACTTTATTTTTCAGGTGATTTAAACTAGGGAATCCGTCGGGTAGGAGAGCACCCTGCCCTCGGGCCTTATGTGGAAGATCTGAGCAAGTTCGCTGTGTCGACTTGCCAGGACATATACGACCACTACGACGAGGAAAACAAGGCTAGGTCAGTGGAAAATGAGCTTTTTGTCTCCGGTGATTTAAACTAGGGAATCCGTCGGGTAAGAGAGCACCCTGCCCTCGGGCCTTATGTGGAAGACCTGAGCAAGTTGGCAATGTCGACTTACCAGGACATATACGAACTCATCGACGAGGGAAACAAGGCTAGGTCAGTGGAAAATGAGCTTTATGTCTCAGGTGATTTAAATTAGGGAATCCGTCGGGTCAGTGAGCACCCTGCCCTCGGGCCTTATGTGGAAGACCTGAGCAAGTTCGCTGTGTCGACTTACCAGGACATATACGACCTCATCGACGAGGGAAACAAGGCTAGGTCAGTGAAAAAATATAGTGAAACAAGGCTATATAAGTAAGTGGAAAATTAGCTTTATGTCAGAGGTGATTTAAACTAAGATATCCTTCGGCAGGGGCGTATTTACCTAAGGGCCAAGGGGGCCATGGCCCAGGGCGGCAAGCTGCTAGGGGCGGCGCAAGCCGCCCCGCTCAGCTTAGCGCGTCCACTTGTCTTCGGATGTCGGAAGAAAATCAAAAAGCTTAAGTACTAATAAATTATTGTCAACAACATCTTAAACACAAAAATCCAGTAATAATCATTATTATGATTTTTACCTATATTTTATTTCTTATTTGTCTGATGAAATTCAAAAAGTTTACCAGTGCGGCTCGTGCCGCCCCGCTCAGCTCTGCACGGCCACCTGTTTTGATCTTTACTTAAATTTTACTTATTTCTCGTTAATTTCTCTAATGAAATTCAATAAGTTTACCAGGGCGGTTTGGGCCGCCCCACTCAGCTTTGGGTGCGCTTGTTATGATCTTTACCTATATTTTATTTCTAATCTGTCTGATAAAATTCAAAAAGTTTACCAGTGCGGCTCGGGTCGCCCCACCCAGCTTCTGGTGCCCGCCTGTTATGATCTTTACCTTTATTTTATTTTTCATTTGTCTGATGAAATTAAAAAAGTTTTCCAGGGCGGGCGGCCCGGGCCGCCCCGCTCAGCTCCGGTTGCCCGCCTGTTATATCTTTACCTTAATTTTTTTTCTCATTTGACAGATGAAATTCAAAAAGTTTGCCAAGGCGGCTCAGGCCGCCCCGCTTAGCTTCTGGTGACCGCCTATTATGATCTACACCTTTATTTTGTTTTTCATTTGTCTGATGAAATTAAAAAAAGTTTACCAGGGCGGGCGGCTCCGGCCGCCCCGCTCAGCTCTGGGTGCCCACCTGCTTATGATATTTACCTTTATTTTTTATTTCTCATTTGTCTGATGAAATTCAAAAAGTTTACCAGGGAGGCTACCGAAGGCGTGGCTCACTCCGCAATTCAGTTGACTTATTCACCTACGCGTGGGCGCCTTCGAAGGATAGAATATCAGGCGGGTGTCACGTGCGCTCTCAGCTGTGCACCCGACACGACGTAGTAGGTACACAACATATAAGAAATTAGTCCGTTTTCTCGCCAAAACACAGGTGTTGGCCCATTGAAAATTGGTAATATTAAAACTTTATTGTGCGGCCTTCGGTTCTTTTAACAAAGACAGAAAGAGACCGGATTTAAAATTTCATAATTTTATATTTCTTTTAAAAATGACATAATTTTAAATTAACTTATAATTAAAAATTTCATTAACTTATATTACGTTCGAGTAGCACTTTTAAAATACTAAATTACAAAATATCCACTTTCTATATTAAAAAATTATATGCGCTGATCATCTAGCATTGTATAGTATTGACACGGTGGTTATTCTTTTTAGTAACTTAAAACATTAATTTGAACACAGAATTTCGACGTTACATTGCGGTACCCAAAACCAATTTGGGATAAGCGTATGCCGAGTAATAGAACTATTACGTATAGCTACGGTTCATTTTCGCTTGTAATGAACGGGTAGGCGTTTTAGACCTGATTTTCGCGTGGAAGAAGATTGATAATTTATAGTAACTGTTTCGGAAGTGAGCCTTCTGTACCTTTACATTATTCTGTGCTACCGGCAAAAAATATAGATATGGACATGGGCGTCATTTGACATTGTCAAGCCCAGCGAATATGCATGCCGGAGCTTCCCAAACGCTGCCCATCCGAGCTGGATTCGACGAGAGATCTCTTTCTCGAAGTTGGACTTACCTAATTGGATTGTTTGTCTGTTATGATCTTTACCTATATTTTATTTTTAATTTGTCTGATGAAATTTAAAAAGCTTACAAGAGTGGCTCGGGCCACCTCCTCAGCTTTGGGTTCCCGCCTGTTATGATCTTTACCTTTATAATATTTCTCATTTGTCTGATTAAATTCAAAAAGTTTTTTGGTGCCGACTGTTATGATCTTTACCTATATTTTATTTCTAATTTGTCTGATGAAATTCAAAAAGATAACCAGTGCGGCTCGAGCCTCCCCACTCAGCATTAGATGCCACCTGTTATGATCTTTAACTATATTTTATTTCTTATTTGTCTGAAGAAATTCAAAAAGTTTACCAGGGCGGTTGGGTGCGCGCTTGTTATGATCTTTAAATATAACTTATTCCCAGTTGTCTAATAAAATTCAAAGAGTTTACTATGGTGGCTCGGGCCGCCCCGCTTAGCTTTGCGTGCCCACCTGTTATAATCTTTACTTTTTTATTTCCCATTTGTCTGATGAAATTCAAGAAGTTTACCAGGGTGGCTCGGGCCGCCCCGCTCAGCTTTGGGTGCCCGCCTATTATGATCTTTATTTTTATTTTATTTCTCATTTGTCGGACAAAATTCAAAAAGTTTACCAGGGCGGTTGGGTGCGCGCTTGCTATGATCTATAATTATAACTTATTCTCAGTTGTCCAATAAAATTCAAAGAGTTTACTATGGTGGCTCGGGCCGCCCCGCTTAGCTTTGCGTGCCCACCTGTTATAATCTTTACTTAAATTTTATTTCCCATTTGTCTGATGAAATTCAAAAAGTTTACCAGGGTGGCTCGGGCCGCCCCGCTCAGCTTTGGGTGCCCGCCTATTATGATCTTTATTTTTATTTTATTTCTCATTTGTCGGATTAAATTCAAAAAAGTTTACCAGGGCGCCTCAGGCCGCTCCGCTCAGCTTTGTGTGCTCGCCTGTTATGATCTTTACCTATAGTTTATTTCTCATTTGTCTGATTAAATTCAAAAAGTTTACCAGGGCGGCTCGGGCCGCCCCGCTCAGCTTTGTGTGCCCGCTTGTTGTTTTTTACTTTAATTTTATTTCTCATTTGTCAGAAGAAGTTCAAATACCTACCTTATTGTCAACAACACCTAAAACTCATATTAAGTATAAGTAAGTAAACAAAAAAAATCAACTCCAATGATAAGTTGTTTTTTTTATTTTTTGTTTCATCTTAGAGCGCGTGCGATGTTCATTCTATTGAGTGTTTTTTTTAGTTATTAAAGTTTTTTTTTCTTGAATGTATGGGGCGGCCCACGTAACTGGTCCAGGGCGCTACATATCAAAATACGCCCCTGTCCTTCGGGTACGAGGCCACCCTGCCTTCGGTCCTTATGTAGAGTAGAAGACCTGAGCAAACTGGCTGTGACCACGACATATACGACCTTATCGACAAGGGGAACAAAGCTAGGTCAGTGGAAAATTTGCTTTAGTAAGAGGTGATTTAAACTAGAGAAACCTTCGGGTACGAGGAAGACCTAAACAAGCTGTCAGTGAAGTCGGGACATATAGGACCTCATCGAGGAAGGCAATGTTATTAAGATAATAAGTTTTTTGTTAGAGCTAAAAGCACACATTTCTGTTGGCTTGTGCACTGCACCTACTTAAACTGACACTTAACTACTTTTAAAGAGCTATTGCTCTTCCGATTAAGCTATCTTTTTTTTATTATCAATCCGTCTGGACCAAGCTACCATTACTTTAACTAAATGTTTTTTTGCCTATTTAACAGGACAGTGGCGGCGACAAACATGAACGAGACCTCTTCTCGCTCCCACGCCGTGTTCACGATATTCTTCACACAACAGCGGCATGACAAGACCACAGACCTCATGTCTGAAAAGGTAAGCACTGATTGTATTTCGCGAACAATATTGTTTTTTTAAACCGTGACTGGTTTTAAACCTTCATGTGTTGGGCGTTAATTCCAATAGATATCAGTTAATAAATTTTGAGAACCCAAACTAGGAAGCCTGAGCGGCCGAAATGGGCCAGGCCAATTATATAGAAATTGCTGCCTTATTTCTAAAAGTATAAGGTAGCGTTTCAGTTTGGCCCCGTTCGGCCGCCCAGGCGTTGAAGGGTAATACATAGGTAAGTATTTTCTCTGGCTGATAGTGACACTTCTCGAATCGTTTCCTCTCATTTTGCAATCTACAACGTGCTTGCTTATGTATCCCACAAGTTTTAGGGTTTTCGGTTTTTAAGACCTCTTTACCAAAATGCCCTGTTTTTATAAAAAGTTTCGGAAACTATAATGTGATGTAACTACCTACCGTAGCAAACACGTTCGGAAACACATTCGGTGTGCAGGTCGCTCCCTCGAGGCCTATGGGAAAGTCGTAAACTTTTATGTCCCTCACATTACCATCTTTAGTATGGGACATATTTTACTTTCCCGGAACTTTAATGACAGAGTTACATGTTGTACATCTTTAGGGTTTTTAAACTTTTTAAACTACTCTTGGGAGCATTAAAACTGGGTCATTTTAGGTTTAGAATACATACCTACTTCTGTATGGTGTTGTGTTGTGATGTGACGCGTCACAAGCGTATTTGTTTCATACGTTGAAACCGGTTGATGTTCAACCGCCCCCATTGCCTCCCCCCCCCTTATATCCGCGCCCGATTGTTACAAAAAAGCTTATTACACTTATCCTAATTAGGCATACATTGCTTGTTTTGATTGCAACACTAACTAAAAAAAATGAGGTCAAAGAAAGCAATTTAGTACTAACTATTATATATTCTGTGGCAATGTATAACCTATGCTTAATTAGGATAGGTGTAATAAGCCCTAAAGCTTCGTTAACTGTTCTTTTTCACTTTTGCAATAAGGTCAAATGTCATTAATACGTTTCTACCAGGTCTCCAAGATCTCGCTAGTGGACTTGGCGGGCTCAGAGCGAGCTGACTCCACAGGGGCTAAGGGCACCCGCCTGAAGGAGGGAGCAAACATCAACAAGTCGCTCACCACTCTGGGCAAAGTCATCTCTGCGCTCGCTGAAATCGTAAGTTGATTATTATTATTAGTGAAAAATGGTATTTGGTGGGGATGTCTGGAGTAAATTTTGGTTATAAGCCTGTTCTTACGTTAAGTAAGTTACGAACGACTTGTAACCGAGACGCAAGTCGTGGAGACTTGACATTTGTACTGTGTCAGTGTCATGTCGGATACTGATAGCACATTGTGCGTGTCTCTACAGTGCCACAATCTTTTCTGTTCCGGTGACAGGGCGCTTTGTCCGTTTTTATTTTTTGTAGCAATTTAACCGGCCCTGACTTCTAAGACCTTCAGCCGCCAGCAGCGCTATGGTTGGACATCAACTTGTCAGCAAAATGACATTAAAAAAACACGTTAGTTTCACATTTTGGCTACCGGAACAGAAAAGATTGTGACACTGTAACCGAGACACAAGTCGTGGAGACATGACATTTGTACTGTGTCAGTGTCATGTCGGATACTGATAGCACATTGTGCGTGTCGCTAGCTATTTAGACGAATGTATGGGAGATACGCCTCTGTGACTCGCGTACGATACCAGTCGTCCGTAGGTAAGTATCGGTAGGCGTTACATTTCGAAGAGTTATAATAATTAGTGGTATGTATGTAACAGAATTAGTATTGAATTAGTGACTAATTTTACTATCAAAACAATTTGCATATGATAAGTTTAGGCTATCTTAATTTATTCGTGGGGAATGCACTGCATTTCAGCTGCAAATCAATGAATGTATGTGAATATTTCGTATCATTTCAATATGGTTAAGTATTATTTTCACCTAATATGATTGCACTAACGCGATCTACCCAATCCCTACACATCACTATATCTATATATCACTATTGTATTCAATTCAACGTTATTTATTGTGTGAATACATAGACTTTCTTAGTGTCTAGATGTTTAATGAAATCTGTAAATTCTTTGTGAGCTAGTTTCCATGTAGATAACTCATTATTTTTCTTCACTATTTTCATTGCGTTTCTCTTATTTGGATGTATTCGTCAGTCGGTAAGTGCTATCAAAATTTTTCCACATTTTCCACATGACATTTTTTTTGGTCATATATTTTGCACTTTTGATAATACTCGTAAGTGAATTATGCATGCTGTATCACCAATAGTGCTTGAAACATAGCTAGTCAAAAAAAATCGTTTGTTTTATCTTTTCTATCTATCTATTTACTTATTGTGATTAAGGAGTTGAGCATGAGCTTCGAGTAGTATAAAAACATATACAGCATAGCCAAGGGAAGCTTTAAGCTTTGGTTTCCTAGGATAGCGGTGTCGTCATATAGCGGCCGTAATATAGCGGTGAATGACGGCACTAGAACGTTGTCCATGTTAACAAAATAGAGCGGTTTCCTAGAGAGCGGTATTTAACACCGTAACGTCAAAAAGCAGTGCCGCCATTTGCATGACGGCGGTCTTGACGGCGTCGTCGGATGGTTCGTGAACGTTTTTCTCGATAGCGGTAAAGCCATTTTTATGAAATATTGTATTGTTTTGACCGGACGACGAACAAAATGAGTTCCAACTCCAACTGGAGCAGCGTGGACGACGAAATTTTAATAGATTTCGTACGTAACCATGAACCTTCTGTACCACGAGATTTTAATAAATCGTTTTCCGCCATACGACTATTTTCCTCTTCTGATGATAGTTCATCCTCCAAGTAAATTATTAAAGCTAAATCAAGGTCGTCCATTTTCTTTGCTGGATACGTTTCGTTTGACGTTTGTTTAAAAAGACGGTGTGTTATTACGACCGTGGAACTGTTACTTTCCACATGTCGTCACCGTAAAGACGGCCGTCTTTTTGCGTCCGTAATATTACGGCCGCTATATGACGGCACGCACCGCTATCCTAGGAGACCAAAGCTTTAAGTGGCCCGCGACGCGTCAGTCTTCTTCTTCAGTAATACCAAAATACCAATAGATCGAGCATGATTGACTGTACTTGTGATGTTTTTTGGATTAAGACAGTATTTATCTAGGTTTTTTTTTTAATCTAAATATCTACCTATTAAAAAATAATGCCAATTAATTTTTTTCATACAAAACTGCAATTCGCATTTATTTGCAACTGGGTAAGTATTTAAATACTGTCTTAATCCGAATACCATCAGAAGTACAGAAAATTACGCTCTAATATAATTGTACTTCAGTCGTTGTTTGAGAAGTAGACGGTTTGCGAAGTAGGTAATTCGAGAAAAAGACAGAATGCGAAATAAGTTGTTTGGCCAAGTGGGCCGATAGCGAAGTAGTCATATACAGAAGAAGTCAAAATGAGAAATGGGCTATTTGAGAAGTAGACCTCTGGCGCCTGAGTGATCATTTTGGTATTACGTTAGTATGGGGAGCTAACCGGTCGCCGGCCTCTTAAGAGAATCCATTGGCAACATTTAACTCTGTATCTCTGAAAATATATAAAATGTTTGAAAATAAAAAACCTGTTTTGTTTTGCTGATATTTCTAAAAACATTTTAAAAATAAAAAAGCAGTCTGTTTCCCTATTGTCGCCAATTGGATACGAGGCCTTATATGAAATTCTATACTCGGTCGTATCCTATATCATTTCATTTATATCTCAGCTACTTAACATGGATACTGGTAGTTAACTTACTCATTACTTGGCATTGATACTGGATTGATTGATTTCGAACAATAATTATCTAAACGTAGCAGTTGCATTTCTTTAGTAAGAGACCTGCTACAGTTTTCTAGCGGCAAGTTTCAATAATATTTTAGTTAGTTATCCGAAATTAAAATTGCCAATAGTAATATAATCAACACGTGTAGTGTAAGTAAGTACATCTCATAAATGCATATAAAATTCGTTGCTTAATACTTGAGTCCGACATTTAAATTCCTAATAACCGTTGCTCTCATTCTGAATACGATAACAGTAACGGCCATTAGTATGGTGTCGAAAGTGTAATGACAGAATAATTTCCGTGAGTACCTACATGAAGCTTTTCTTTCTTACACATCAACTATTTTCTTTTTTGAAGTATACAAAGGTCAATACCAAATTATCTTTATTCTTTGTAGTTTGATCGAATGTACACAATAGTTGCTTACACATCAATGCTTGTACACTTTACAGTCTTGTCCCATAAATATTTAAATAATAATATCCTTATATTTACATGTTTACATGGTTTTCGGGTGGGTGCTTATATTTGCTTCCAAAATTAATACACTGGCGAGGGCGTAGAGATTCCTAAAGTCGTTACCTGTTACAAAAGAACTTTTAACAGGAATTATCTCGATAATCTCGAGGACGCGGCGACGATAAATCATTTCTACTTGAATAACACATGATTTAATGACATATAGTTAGCCATGAAATAGCTTTACCACTTTTGACAAGAGTTTCATCAACATTGAATAAAATATAATATTTCATAATCATGATTAACTTCATAATTAATTTTCAATAATAAATATTGCATTGTGAATGCAATAAAGTAAAAATAATTTATAATTAAATCGCTTAATTATGATGTAATATTTAAAGTTGTTGCGTTGGCGATGATAAAAATACTCATTTCTCTGCTGACTCCTATGTTACTTTTCTAGGCGTCAAAGAGCAAGAAGTCAAAGAAGGCGGACTTCATCCCGTACCGTGACTCGGTGCTGACGTGGCTGCTGCGAGAGAACCTCGGAGGCAACTCTAAGACTGCTATGATTGCTGCCATCTCGCCGGCCGACATCAACTTTGATGAAACACTTAGTACTTTGAGGTTAACACTATCATAGACACATCTTAGATTTCTGCGCGAACTGTTCATATAAATAAAACACTTTTACGGATGTTTCACGCAATTTATTTAACAACTTGGTTAAATTATCGGCCGTGGTCGGCCCCTGGAAAGGTGTCGAAACGTCGGATAAACCAAAAAACCCTCTAAAAACAACTAAAAGTTGTTAAATAAATTGCGTGAAAAATCCGTGAAAGTGTTTTATTTATATCATTATCAAACACTATCATTTTTGGATACGACATAGATAATAGGGCTACGCTCACTTTGGATGTGAATACGTTAACGTATGAACTAGATCGTACGCACAGATATAAGTTTACATAGATAACGCATGTATCACGATTTGTATTGAATCCGTGCGTGCCGACTTTTTTACACCTGGGACGTCACAGCCGAAATTTAGCCATGTGAAATCGAAACCGAAACCATTTGGGCTATTGCAGTTAATTATCACGTACAACGAGGCATTTTTTTAAGTTTTTGCGGCCCTCCGGCTTCCAATACAGACGTGTGCCACAGATTACTAAATAGTTACTAGTAACAGATACTGCACTCCGCTAAGCCATTTAAATAAATAGCAACTCTAACTATAACGCAATAAAGTGGAAATCAGCTTGTACGGCGCAAATTACGAACGGCCGCTCGTTGCATCTCTTTCTATCGCATATATTCTAGCTCTTTTGCGGACCTAATTTCTATGGATTTTCACCGCCGGCGGTGAGGGCGAGATTTGCGCGCAAGTACATCGAGTGACAGACGTCTGCGCGTGCGGACTGTTAGGGCGTTTGTGCACTACACTGAATTTTACCTATCCGGTAAAAAACCGATGCTTGTATTTTAATAATTAATCATTTACAATAGTAGAATTTATTTATTTCGTGTAGTTTAGGGTTTGAAACATTGAAACTACACGAAATAAATAAATTCTTACGAGTAGTTAGCGGCGACCAACCTTGACGTTTGGTGGGGGTTCGCTCGGACACGCGAAGTACATGGTACCTATTTGCTTTATCTAGTAAATTCTAAATCTGTAATCGTACGAATTGACGTACGTATAGGTCAACTAAAGGCATAATCAGACGAGGGACTATTGTCCCCGGCGGACAAAAAGTCCCTGTACGTCCAAAATATGTCCTCCGAGGACTTGTCGCGGACTCAACGCATACGGTGTGCGGTCATTTGTTGCCCGGAAACGTACTTCACTATCGAGCGCTCACTGCAGACTAAAGTTCGTTGTGTGCGTTGTTGCGCCTAGTTACATTCGTTCTATTTTTTTCGCGGACTACCGCGAACTTTTGTCCAGTCCAGTCCCTCGGTGTTCGCGGTAATTTCGCGGTTTTTTTGTCCGCGGTACTTTTAGTTCCTCGTGTGCGTTATTCGATACAATTTATAAGAGATCTATATCGATGGACAAAAAAGTACCCGGAGAACAGTTCCTCGTCTGATTAGGCCTTAATTCGCAGTCTGCGCGTCTACGCGCCAGTCTGCGCGCACTCATAGCACTTGTAAGGTTTGGTTCATTCTTGCGTGTATAATTCGTACAAATACGCGTTCAAAGTGAGCGTACCATAAAGCTTAGATTGTGTAGTAGGACAAATTGTAAAACTTAAAGGCACTAAGCATCTCACAAAAAACGTTGTCGAATCTGAGTGATAGATCCAATTAACATTAACTTTTGCGTTAGACATTGCAACCCCGTATGTTTCTCAACCCGGCCCGGTAGCATTCGTCGCCAACCCGGCCGGGTAGATGTGCTAGCGATAAAACCTTTAAAGTATTTTATAAAAATTTGATATATCTAAATGGAAAAAGACAATGATTCAAGTTTACGAATTAATATTTATTTCAAACTAGCAAATCTACAATAATCACAATAAACTCCCTCACTCAAAGTCTCAATATCAGGGCGGAATAGTAACATTAGTCTTAGTAATTTATTAAATTATAAACTAATATTTTAAAGAGGAAAGATTTGATTGATTGTTTGAATCGAATAAGCTCCGAAACTACTGGACCGAAGTAGAAAATTTTTTGACCATTAAAAGCTACATTCTCACGCACGAGTGACATAGGCTATATTTTATCCCGATATTCCTACGGGAACGGGTACCACCGTGATATCCGTCGGAATACTCGTGTTTTTTATGAGTTTAAGCAAGCAGTTTTCTCTTTACTCCTTTATATTTAGTGTCTTTATAGCTCGCAGCGGTTACCTTGCCAATTTTCATACCTACCGGGTCCGGTGGGAAAGGATTCGGCTTGCAATCTCTATTTTGCGTATCTATCGGCAGATGATATTGCGGTCTTCTGTGTGATGAAAATAAAAGAAAAGTTGAGAGTTTATTTTACACGTTAGAAACATTTGACTATCTCAACTATAAAGAAGCTGAATTCATCATCTAAGACTTTGATAAACCATTTTTCAGATTGAGATATTTTTTATGATTACCTACTAGATTATAGTTATAGGAAAAATTTTATAGTAAAAAACCACGAGCCCTATAATGTATTTTTGAATCGAATAATTAATTAATTTAATAATGTGTTTTTTATTTATTTTGTAAGTACTTATATTAATTTATTGTTGTGTGTATATTGTATATGGATCCTGTGTCTGAAATAAATAATTATTATTATTCCCTTTATTATAAGTAGTTTTCAGGCGGGATTCGAACCCGCGCCTCCGGGGATCCGGCCCGATGCTCTGACCAACTAAGCTACCGAAAGGCTTGTTAGTATATATTATTATTCGTTAGTTGGTCAGCATCGGGCCGGATCCCGAAAGCTACTTATAGGGCTCGTGGTTTTTTACTATCACATTTTTTCTATACTTAGAGGATTGCATTGTAAATGTATAAAAATAATTTAAAATCTCAATAGAATAGAAAAGAATAGTTGTTCTAATCAAGTTACATAAGCTATGTTTTTTCACAAGCCCAACTCCACAGATACGCCGACCGCGCCAAGCAGATCGTATGCAAGGCCGTTGTCAACGAGGACGCCAACGCCAAGCTGATCCGCGAGCTGAAGGAGGAGATCTTCAAGCTCCGCGAGCTGCTCAAGGCTGAAGGCATCGACGTCGAAGAAGGTTGGTGCCTCTGTACTGTGCACGTGGCTTGTACTGTGCCGACCAAAGAGCTTACACTTAATACTGTGGTAACTGGAGAGTGCAGTACTAACACTTTTTTGTGGCACTGTGGCTGTCTTCCGTCTCATCTACACTTTGAAGAAATACGTATGGTCATATGAGACAACTGACAGCCACTAAATAACCACGTACTAAATGTCAAATTTGCGGGGTACACTTTTTTATTCAGGCTGTAAACTCCAGTTTCCTTGTACAAACTCCTTGGTGCCGACGGTCGATCGATGACTATTTTTAATTCTTTTGACAGTTCGAACAAACCGTTAAGATTGTCTTCTAAAGTCTCTAGTCTAGTAGAGATTGACTTGTAATATTTCCTTGTGGTATACGTATGTCTCTGATATGTAGCGACTGACATTCGAATACGGTATTTTACTGATTTTTTTTTATTTCGTTAAAATGTTTTTCGAAATATTAGCTACACAAAACAAGTTTTCATTTTGAATTATCTTGAATATTTTCAAAGATATAGGACTTCAAACTTTATAATTAGATAAGGACAGGACGCTATCTTAGTGACGTCAGTGGGATAGTAGCGTCATAGTCACGCCATAGAAGATTTCGTTTTAGAAAGATACAGCTATAGTCAAAATCAAACAGACTATAATTCTTTTATTATAAAACAGATTTAAATTATTTTTTTACATTTGGTATTCTTAATTGCAATATTTTTTAACGTCATCATTAAATATCTACATTTCAACAACAGTAAAATGCCCTATTGAGTAGGCGGTGCTCACAACCAGCGAATCGACTCGACAGCCGTATGACAAGGTTGCATCATATTGCACTGATTATTTTACAAGTGAACCCTTGATGTACGTGACCCGTTCATGCAGAGTATCACCAATTTCATATAAGTTCATGATTACAATGATAGTACCTACATCTAAATAAAGCAATCATGGCCAGTAAGTAGGCCAAATAGCTGATTAGATCATGAAAAGATTAGATGAATGAAATATGACTTAGGTAGCTTTACTAAATAAAAATCATCTATCGACCTTGGCATGTAAATATGTGTTTTTGCCGGTTATAGTTTTAGTCGTCATGTGACTGATATAGAGTGTGTTGTGTGAGTGTGTGCATTGTGAGAGCTAGCAGGTGCTAGATGTAACGCCACAGCGTATCTAAATTCCTGATACTAAAGCTCAACTTTTGTTTCCAAAACCCACACGAACTAGGACCTGATGGTAGAGTCCTTTACGAAAAGAAAGAACCGCCTACCTGTAAGTAATAATGAAAGTAAAGAGGCTTACGCATTTTTGCATCTGTACACCCCACCTGTACGCTTAGCCTCCTTGGTTTGAGGTTGCCAGAAACGAAAAAACCAAGACAAATGATTAAGAAAATCGACCCTTTTACTATCTGGCAACCCAACACAATAATTGAAAAAGTATATTATATTATTATGCAATTTATTTTGCACCCTTGTCCGGCTTGTGGCGTTCGTAGGCATAGTATGTCGTGTTCACTTCACAACAAAAAATATGCAAATCGAAGTGGATCATGCATATATTATCATTACATCAATATTTGTATATCTGCGCTTTTGTGTATTATATTGGTGTTGGTACACTATTTATAGTTAGGGTATTGTATTTCGTATTTAAATAGTATTTATTTGTGTATGTAAGGTATGGGTTAGCTTGGGAAGTAAGTAAGTCATTAAAGAAAAGGGTGACGGTTTAACACTTTTAAGGACACTATTCACTCGATCAAGTAACGAATACGGCACTACATTTTTCCATACAAATTGAAATCACGTCTATAAATGTTGTGTTCAAGATGCTATAACGGTTGACATAGCAGTACGTCTCTTTACGTAGGCGTACTGCCACTATGACCTTATCAAACACTGTGTATACTCCGCAAAAATTTACGTGTGTGTAAGGTCACACTTTCATAGACAAAAAATCTTTTGTTGTGACAGTACACACATGAAATTGTTTGTGCTGTGACAGTAAACATTGGACTCCATATAGAAACTATAGAAACCGCACGCTCATATCCGTAGTAGCGTAATTTGGAAAATGTTTTCCCGCGTTGTATCATATTGTAACTTCATAAAATCACGATAATAGCCGTTCTGTCCTTGAAAGTGTTTTGCAGTATTTTAGATGGAATCCATTCATATTTTTAGGGTTCCGTTCCTCAAAAGAAAAAAACGGAACCCTTATAGGATCACTTTGTTGTCCGTCCGTCTGTCTGTCAAGACCCTTTAATTCGGGAACACGTTGAGGTATCGAGTTGAAATTAAAACCATATTCTAAGGTTTACGGTCCCTTGAAGCTGTGAAAAAACTTCAAACTTCTAAGTTAACGATAAAAAAAGATATGGCCGTTTATGCAGCAAAAAACGCATATTTCGACACCCAAGAGGAAAAGAATCATAGGGTAGTTCCCGTTGACCTAAAACTTTGAAGTTTGATATCGTCCTAAACTAGAAGTACAGGGAAAAATCTGAAAACTATGCATTTTAATTAAATCCTAAAAAAATATAGTCATTAAAGTAAGTAATAAAAAAAATCAATATGCCCGGTCATAATTTAACTTCTAATTGACCTATAAACTTGAAATTTGGTGATAATGTTTATTATTACGTATATTTTAATATTTTTTATCGAGCCAGTTTTTCGAAATTAATCCAATAAAATAAATAATTCACACATTTCGAAAAAAATATCAAAATTAGAAGCGCTATCTAGTTGCGAATATACCAAATATTTAATATACCAAACAGCACGTACCCTATATGCTTGAAAACCTCGTGGCGAGAGGGTGACATCTATTATTTTTTTCAACAACTTACATTTTGAGTTACAGACACAACTTTTCTATAGCTTTATTTATACCTATGTATAGATGTACGTACGGAACCCTCGGTGAGCGAGTCCGACTCGCACTTGTCCTGTTTTGTTTTATTGAAACGATTCTTCGGATTTTGTTACCTATTTAAAATATTTATCTTTTACTCTAGCAAGAATGGATTCTTTGATCGTCACAGCACCCTGAGCATTTCATTGATATTTTATGTGAATTTACTAATAGTTCCAACCATAGAACATTAGGTTAGATTAGAATGACAGAATGAGTATGTCACGCATTTTGTACTGATGAAGCGTGAATCGAAAACAAGCTAAACTTTGTTTGTAGCATGGGTCCTATGACAGCTCATTTTCGTGCAAAGCAAAATGTTGCTTCTCAACAAGGAATAAGGTCTAATTTTCTAGCTTATGCTGCATAAAAAATGTTTAATTCTGATTTTCTTTTATTCCAATAGCATTTAAATTAGTTTTTGCTTTCCACGATTGAGCTGTCATAGGTTAGGACCCATGCTACATTGAACAAAGTATAGTTACCAAGACAACTTGAAGAAATTAAAAACAGAACATAACTTTCTTCTGTTCTGTTGTTCCAACTTTCAAACTTATTTCGTGAGATGCTCAGCTATCAAAAAAAGATGAGTAGAGCATTCGCCCGGACAGTGAAAGATCGTGGGTTCGAGTCCCAATCGGAGGACTCTAGTTGTGGGATGGGTCGATTTTATTTTCAAGAGGAGTAGACTTTTCGTTCGCGACCCAAATATTAAAATCAAGATAAATAACTATATCTATGAAATAATTTGTGTATATATTTAAATTGTCGCGAACGGTTATTATTATTATCTATGCTATAACTTAGCTTTATAGCTTGAGAAGCCTTTGCATGTTTTACCTACTCTCAATGTATTTCTACTTTTACTATTATCCATTTTTTAAACGTCTGATAACTATTATTTGAATTACTTACATGCGTCGCTTTCGCATGAAGTGTATAAAGTATTTAAAGTTAATAAATAAATTTCATAAGGAGAACCTATGTCCGAAGGTCTAAAATTTTTTGATATTGAGCGAAGCGGAAGTAACGATGTGCGACAGATGTTTTATTTATACGAGATCGTAAGCACTTGTGTATGTTCTGCCACTTCACATGTGATGTAATGAATAACAACAAGCACTTCCAGATCCAATCTTTTGGTGTAACGTGGCACACGGTGCACAGTTCAATACGCACTACCAGAAGTAACGCGAGAATTTTAATTAGTAGTATACGGGTATAACTAGTACAGTATTTCTTACTTAGGGATATCTCGCGTACTTTTTGTCTCGCGGACTCGCCCCCAAGGCTAAGTAGTGGAAGAAGTTGGTGGAAAATACTGGAAGTATTTTCGTATTAGAATTGTTCCACTTCGTACACTTGTTCCCTAGACCTATTAATGCGATTTGAGTCGCAGAGCCGGAAGTTCCGTCCCTTAGGAGAGGAGTTATGAAGTCATAATTTTTTGTATGGGAAAAAAAGTTGTTCTGGAAGTATGGCATATAATGAAAGGGCTCAATCCTGGAAATATATCACATCATTTATTCAGAGACTTGTTTTAAATTAAAATAAAATTATTTTTAAAACATACCAAGGTTGGGGTCCTCCAGATATGATACGGTTATCATTATTTATAAAATATACCTAGGATCATAAGTAATTGCCTCATATCCAACCCCAAGAAAGTAAGTTTGAAAATATTAATTATTTAAGTACAATTAGTAATTTTTTACTATTTTTTAATAAGTTTTACAAAATGTGATAAAACCACAATAAAATTACTTGAAACATATACTTATAAAAAGTTAAATTTTAGACACCGAGGATGATAAATACTAATGCGAGAGGAGTTTTCAATCATTTTATCATCTTCAGTGTCTAAACCTTCTGAAATTGAATCTTTTATACTTACATGTTTCAACTAATTGTGATTTTATTTGTAATACTTACTTATTAAAAAAAAACGAAATGTAAATACTTTCAAAATTGCTTTCTTAGAACAAAGGTATAGGATATAAGGCTATTACATATCATTTTTGGTATATTTTCTAAATAATGATTCAACCGTACCATATCTGGAGGAGCCCAAACTTGCTATGTATTCAAAATAATTTTTATTTTAAAACAAGTGGCTGAAATATAATGATGTGGTATATTTTTAGAATCGCCTTAGTAAGCTCTTTCATTAGATACCACACACGACAAGTTTGTTTTTTATCATACTGAGAAAAGACGACCTCGACGGAACTTCCGGCTCTGCGACTGAAAGCGTTTTAATAGGTCTAGGGAACAAGTGTACGAAGTGGCACAATTCTAATGCGAAGTGCCGTTTGTCCCCCTAACCTCTTCCACTAAAGAG
Organism: Crambus lathoniellus; assembly: GCA_949710035.1. Classification (NCBI taxonomy): domain Eukaryota; kingdom Metazoa; phylum Arthropoda; class Insecta; order Lepidoptera; family Crambidae; genus Crambus; species Crambus lathoniellus. The sequence continues at coordinate 9,892,447 of OX453296.1, forward strand.
TTTGGGGTCGTTGTTAACCAGACCTTATGAAACTAGCCTTCTGGAACAAGCCTTTCATCTAGTAATTCTAGTATACGGCGACCAAAAGTCTTGCACTTCTACTAAAAGTGTGCGCGATCCCTAACACTATTGTCTACTTTAGTGAACTTTAGCTAGCCATTGATATTGAACCTCGTTTTTATAGACATGTTTTCTTGAAGTTGTACGTTCAACTGTTTCGTCTTAAAGCAGGCGAAGAGTCGTCGCCGGCGCGTAAGAAGAGCGAAGCAGAATGTCTGTCACCGAAGCTGTCTCGCGCTGCCACCACCATCGCCGAAGAGGCGGTCGACCAGCTGCAGGCCTCTGAGAAACTTATTGCAGGTCAGTCAAGACAGTCATCCTACTCAATTGAATATGTTAAACGTAGATATTGTACAACTTGAACAGAAAGTATAATCAGGAAGAATATATTATATATTATTTGGAAAGTATTTAAAAGTGTTCTTCTTCTTCTTCTTCGTGTCGATTATTTCCCATTTAAATTAGTTTCGCCCAGTATGTGGCAACCTGGACTGCCTCATCGGTTGGTCGCTTGCACTGCGGGTGGGCATAGGGGAATAGGCCTCACGGCATAGCCCGACTAGATGCTCCGATTTGGTGTCCGTAAGGTCCTCTATATTTTTTTAATTTTATTAATTTATAAACACGACTGTCAGGGCAGCTTTATTCTGTGAAATCATCGTGGTGGAACTTCGATCATATAAACCCTAGATACAGAATTCCATACTAACTGCGCTTGAAAAAGAGATCCTAACACCGCTGTCATTAGTAGTTATACTTAATAGATATTTAAATTCCGAATACTGCCGTCACCACATTTGATATTCGACCCTAAGCCAGTAATTAAAAATAAGCAACAGTAATTGGATTTAAATTCGGTCGGCATGGTAGTACTTACGATCTTATTACATGGAAAGCTCAGATGGTTGGCCGACGCTAGAACAGCGAATCGTATTTCGTCATGTCTGCATCTCTGTCTTACTAACGCAAATAGAAGAAACAGTTGCGCGGCAAGGAATATTGCAATATTTTAGTATAAATAATGAAATTATGATAGTTTCAGTACATGTTTGACCAGGGGGGGCTCACTCCGCAATTCAATCGATTACGCGCTGTCTACCGCGAGGTAGAGAAATCACGGGTGTCACGCGCGCTCAGTTGTGCATGCGACGCCACGCGAGAAAGAAGTCACCTAAGTAGTTTACTTTCGCCACACTTTCGCGCCAAAACACAAGTGTGTTACCTTGTGGTTTTACCCATAGCAAAATGCGTAATATTAAACATTATTATTGTGCGGCCTTCGATTGTCTTAACAACGACAGAAAGAGACCGGATTTAAAATTTCATAATCTTCTTAGAAAACCTGAAAGAAGTTTTTTTGTGTGACTATACTGTCTGATTCTATAAGTACTTATCTATAATACTTAATGATCCGAATATTTGATTTAAGGACCCCGCCCCACCTTAGCATAGGTAATTACGACGAAAATAAAAATCGACAAAGTGATTCTCGCTTTGCAGCGTGACGCTAGCGCTCATCGCCCGTGGCAACCGTGCCGTGGCGCACGGAACTACACAGACGCGCGCTGCGCCCGCGCTGTTACTACCTACTTACTTACCTTAGCGTGTTCTCACTTCACGATAGACGTTATCGAATATCGGCCTGGCTGGCCTGGCCACGAAAATGCGCGGCGGCGACACGGCGCGCGACGCGAGCGAATTGCGCAATCATTGCGCGCTCGCAACAGACGCCTAATGAAATAAGTCAATGAGACGCACCGACGGATGCGCAATTCGCTCGTCGCCGCCCGTCGCCGCCGCGCATGTTCGTTGCCAGGCCGTTAGAGTATTCGCCCGGACAGTGAAAAGTCGTGGGTTCGAGTCCCATCGGGGCTAGTTGTGAGACGGTCGACTTTTTCTAATACCTACCTACTTCATTTTCATTTTTTTCAGTAAGTAAGTACCTAACAAAAATTGAACTGTGAATGCAAAGAAGTAAAAATAAAAATTCTAAGCTTTCTGTATTTAAAAATAAATAAATAAATAATAAATAAATAACTTCTTACATTCACACCAATTATCTAAGCCCATTTTAATTTCATTAAGAAACTGTATCATGGAAAACTTGATAACGGATAAATATATACTTAAATACTTTTTGTTTGTAAGTACATACTTAATATACATAGTAAACACCCAGACCAAGACAAATAGACATGTTCATGCACGCAAATATTTGTCTTGTTCGGGAATCGAACCCGAGACCACTGGCGCAGAAGATGGGTAGCCTACCACTGCGCCAAATCGGTCGTCAAAAAATCATTTGCGCTATTTGTTATTCCTTTTACTTACTTCGTCGTAACATTGCAGTCGAGTCGACCCTAGTGCGGCAACCAAGACCACCCAAAACCAATTTGGCTTAAGCGTTTCCGAGTAATAGAACCGTACTACGTACAGCTACGGTTCAATTTCGCTTGTAATGAACGGTAAATTAGTTAGGCAGGCGTGCGGGTGCAAATTATTTTAGACCTAATTTTCGCGTGGAAAAGATTGATAATTCATTGTTACTGTTTCGGAAGTGAGCCTTCTGCTACAAATATTATTCTGTGGTTTGACTTTCAATTAATTGTGCAATTAACTTAGGTTCAATACTGACTGAAAATATGATATTACATCTCTTTTTTTCCTTTTTTCGAATTATTTTTGCGCATATTCTCAGCACATTTAGGCGTCGTTTCGCCGGGCGGTCAAATGACTACTGAGAATGATCTAATGCTCCCTTTCGAATGGAGCATTCGTTGGCGGCTTCACTTTCTGTGCGTTTACGCTGTATAGGGTTTATATGATCGAAGTGGTGGAAGGATTAGTCAGCTAGTCTCTGCGATACCGAGAACTAGCTGTCCAGGGTGCGCCGGACGTTTAGGATCAGGGGTTTCGATCTGCTTAACGTCACACGGGGAGGCTCCTTAAAGTAAAACATTGTTAAGTAGATTAAGCTTAGTTCATTGTTCGATCCTGTTCGTCGATACCTTGCAGAAACTTATTTTTTTTACTTAGGTGGGTAGGTGTACCACGTAGATGGCACCGAATGCAAAAATTAGTATGCTTTCATTAATTTACACCAATGGTTTCGTTGTTCACTAATGGCTCATAGGCTTCGATCAACAATAGTATTAGATGAGGGCTCACGAACTAAATGAAAACTTTATATTTTATTAAACGAAGAAAAAAGGTTACGAATATTAAGATCTTACATTATAAATGACAGGAAGCGTTCCAAGTTGGAAATACCTTAGTATTATTGACACTGTCAAAATAATCTACTTATAAATTATACTCTCAAGTGGGCGTATAACGCTCGCCATATCTGTCACTCCAACTATGTATCTAGAACTAGGTGTTATTGTTGATCGAAGCTCATAGGTATAGAATCAAAATCCGATATTTAATACAGAGCTCAACGAAACCTGGGAGGAGAAACTCAAACGCACCGAAGAGATCCGTCTCCAACGCGAGGCGGTGTTTGCGGAGATGGGCGTGGCCGTGAAGGAGGGCATCACGGTGGGCGTGTACTCGCCCAAGAAGACGCCCCATCTGGTCAACTTGAACGAGGACCCTAACCTTTCCGAGTGTCTCATCTATTACATCAAGGACGGTAAGTGATTATTTATCAAATACCTAGTGTTCTTAAGTGTTTTTTATGTATAACTAGCTTTCCGCTCGCGGCTTCGCCCGCGTGAACTACACGACGTTATCCCGCGGGAGTGTGATACTTTTTCGGGATAAAAAGTAGCCTATGTTCCTCTCCAGACTATAAAGTATCTATGTCCCAAATTTCAGCCAAATCCGTTCAGCCGTTTTGGCGTGATTGAGTAACAAACATCCAAACATCTAAACATCCAAACATCCAAACTTTCACATTTATAATATTAGTAGGATGTAAATAAGCGATGTATATAATTATGTAAACTTAACCAAACACTTTGTACACACCCTGCAACTTTGTTCTTTAACTGTGACGGTACAAACGTTACCTCGTATTGTGGTCCTGCTATCTCAACCGGAATTGCATATTTGTAGATAAAAAAACCTTTAGCAAAGTAATTAATTTTAGTAGATACCTAATTAAGCCTCCAAAAACCGGTGATTGAATAATTGTTTTTGCTAGGTGTTACCCGTCTCGGCACTGCGGAAGCGGCGCTGCCTCAAGATATCCAGCTCTCTGGCTCTCACATTCTCAGCGAACATTGCATATTCGAGAACACTGATGGTGTCATCTGCTTGATTCCGCACCGCGCCGCGCTCGTATACGTCAACGGACGGGAGGTCAGTGTACCATACGTACATGCATACATATTACATACATACACAAGACATTCAGCACTCTGGCTCTCAAATCCTCAGCATCATCGAGAATACTGACTGCGTTATTTATCTTGGTGTTAAAGGTCAGTAAACCATACACAAGCTATCCTGCTCTCCGGCTATCACGTCTTCAGCGAGCATTACATATTTGAGAACACTGACGGTGTGATTTGTCTCTTAACATTAATAAGTCACTTAACAGTAACTTTGAAGTCGGTTAAAAACTAATTATAGCCATGTCCACGAATAGAATGTAGTAGAAGTAAAACTGGGATAAAACATAATGTATAATGATCATGTTTGTTCATCAGGTGACGGAGCCGGTAATACTGAAGAGCGGTTCCCGCGTGATTCTGGGCAAGAATCACGTATTCCGCTTCACACACCCGGGCCAGCCGCGCGAGGAGCGAGTCATCAACAAGGACAAGGAGCAGCCGCAAGATACTACTGCTGCTGCTGATGGTAAGGGAAATTGAACCTTATTAAAAGCCATTTCGCAATTAGAGCCATTTGGCAGTTGTCTCGGTCGCACAATGCAACATTTTCATAGATTGTGGAAAACACATTGTGTTTTTTAGAAAAGTGTTTCATTATGTCACTACAACGCAATGTTACGGATATTTTGTATAAGTAAGTCATTTTATTCATACAATTGAGTATTGGTTAGAATTAGGAATAAAATTTTCGAAAACTTTAAGCTCGTAGATCTAGTATTATTGCAGCATTGACAATGTTGAAATATGTTTAATAACGTATAACTAATTGCGTTGTAGAGACATAATGAAACGCTTTTCTAAAAAACACTATGTGTTTTCCACAATCTTTAAAAATGTTTTTTAATACAGTTGCTCAAAAAGTGATGTATTGCAGGGACGTATAGCGTTCGGGATGTGGGCTATTTACACACTCGAGCTTTTTCTTTACCTTTCCCGAACTCGTGCGTTTTCTTTCCCAACTGTCAAAATAATGTCTCTTAAAAAGAAAAAACCAACCACGAAGCTTTTACAAAATAAAAAAGTTTTTATGATTCATGCAAATATTTCTAAAAAGAAGCTACTAATTTGTTAATTGTAATAGTAATTTTAATTAAAATTTAAACATTAAATTAATGTTAGTATCGGCCAAATTAAATTTATAAATATAAAAAAGTTGGCTGTATGACGTGCACTGCCTTAGTCTCTGCTTATATAGGAGTTTGCGCGGGTATCTACGTGAAAAGAAAATGACGGACCTTAATTCTTAATTTTCTAAATTAGTTTTTCCTGGTTTTTATTGTGGTACTAGTATGGTGGAATTAATGCAATACTTAATGGTGCCTTTAATGAAAACGTTGTAGTAAAAGTGAGAAATAAGAAAAGGCGCTCCTGTAGGATTCGGATTGCTTTTGTTAGGTTAGGTTTCATTTCACTTCATCTCATTTAATTTAATTTTCATATCAATAATAAATTCTACTGAAGACTAGGCTGTAAGGGCATAGTTCCCTTTGCCTACCCAGAATGGGTGAAGAAAACAAAAAAAAAACTCTGCTTATATTCTTTTACGATTGCTTAATTTTTTCGCAACCGTATTGAAAATAGTTGTTCAGTACACGTGCGGAACCGTCATTGCAACTTGTTCCGACTGTCAACCCTCACCTTCGGCTGCGCCTCGGCTCGGGTACACATTTGTCGGAACTCTTTGCAATTTTTAAACAGGCTTTCCGCACTCATAATGAAATATACTATATTGTGTGCGCGAGACAATGGCAAAGTGCGAAATGACTCTTAGGTAAAACACTGAGACGCGACCCCTTCGTCTGCCAGCGGTACACTAGCCGGAGCGTCAGAAGTCACCGCACAGTATTAGGAGTAGATGTTGTAGAGAAAAAAAGATTGTTTCATCACTTGAGACTTATTTTATTTATGGTGAAAGTAGGTAGGAATATGAAATTGAAGGAAGTATAGGAACCCGATCTACGGGTTCCTGTTAGATAAGACTGTTAACAATTTAGATGCTTGCTATAAATAGCCACCATTACTTAATACTGATATCTGATAATGCTCCGCGAGCTCTGTACAGCTTGGTGGTTTTGATAGAACTGAATCCAAACGAGCTGACCAGGGAACGTGGAACGAAGAATTTGAATTTAAATTTTTAAAGGAAAATGTAAAGAACAGGTACAGAATCTAATTGATGGCCAATGAGTAAAGCTATGGAGTTTCCAGCCATTATGGAGGTTCTAACCATTCATAATGACTGGAACGAAAAGGCATCGTTACAAGTTACATAGGTTTTTGACGACTATGGAGCCAAAGTGGCTGTCTGTTACTTCTCGTTACAAACAATCTTGGTTTATGTGAAAGCCTTTTTTATTAAACGTTTTTACAGAACCTTTTTTATTCCATAACAAACATCAATATATGTTAATGATCATGGAGGATCAATACAGTAAAAAGGCACCTTTTCCCCCAGCACCAAGCGACACAGAGAACGTAGACTGGGACTTCGCCCAGTGCGAGCTGCTGGAGAAGCAGGGCATCGACCTGAAGGCGGAGATGCAGAAGCGACTCCTGGCGCTCGAGGAGCAGTTCCGCCGCGAGAAGGAGCACGCCGACCAGCAGTTTGAGGAGCAAAGAAAGGTAATGTAATAAGATTTTAGTAAAAATTTCATTTTTATGTCAAGCTTTTTTGCTGGCTGTACTTTAGTATTGTATTGTCATCTGAACCAAACCAGGGGGGCTACCGGCTAAAAAATCTGGATATGGGTATGGGCTTCAAGTGTCATTTGAATTCCTTATTTTGATAGATTTTTGATGCTTTGTTCTGTTAAACGTTCTTAGCTAGCTATCGTTATACCCGACGCCATAAAATTAAAAACTGATAGTGGCTATTTTTTCTATAAAATTGACTAAAAGTTCCAAAAAACTCCATCGGACACTGGGAAGTAGGTCAAATTAAGCTTGCAAGATTTATCCCCCAGTAACTAACTAGCTAACATGGTAAGTTAATAAAAAGCTTGTAAAAAGCTAGATCACGTTACAAGATTTTAATTAGAAGAAAAGTGACCAATTTTTTACTTGATTTTTTAAAAGATAACTTTAATAACTAGCTAATAGAATGATGTCAACAAACCAATATGTATGTGCGTAGAACTACGAAGCTCGCATCGACGCGCTGCAGCGGCAAGTTGAAGAGCAGAGCGTAACCATGTCAATGTACTCCTCATACACGCCTGAGGACTTCCACAATGACGAAGATATTTTTGGTGAGTAAAGATTACTTTGCCTTAGTTTAATACGAATTTTCACCCGAACACTCGACGATAATCAACTTTAAGAGTGTATTATATTATAAAGTAGCGTTCGAATATTCGGGCATTGTTTACACAATAGTGAAATCAAGAAAGGACGTAATTTGAACTAGTTATACGATACGATTAAGGCGCTACTCGGAAAAAGTATGGACTTTTTGATATAAAACTATAGGACGGTTAGAGTTGTTACAAATCTGGTAATAAGATATGTATTTCTTTATACCTTTATCTAGATTCGTATAGTTTCAGAAACACGATTTTATGATTTTGGCTCTAAAACTTTTTATTTTCGAAAAGACCTCTAAAAATACGAAATTCAAGATTATTCTTAAATGGGGTTACATATACTATTGGAAAATAGTTTAATTAGTGGACACCAATAATATTTAGGATCGTGTAGAAGCATTTTTAAAAAGCGCTATAGTTTTTTAATACGAAGTGATTCTGTGTTTTTTTTGCCTAATCTGCAAAATCGGTCTCGCTCCCGCGCGCGTCCTTTTCTCATTGCTATCTCGCTTCAGCATAATTTTTCCGAGTATCGCCTTAAAGACAGATAAACCTTTGATATTAGAGTATAAGTTTATAAAATGTAGATTTTCTTTGTAGAAATTGCCATGATTCTTAAACTCAATAAATTATCAAAATGAGTAAATTAGGTAAGCCAGTATTTATTACTTTGATTTTAAGTTAAGTTACCTATTTCTTTATTTTTTGCATTCACAGTGCAATTTTAGTAATGAGTTGGGTCGATTTTTCCAATAAGTACTTCATTTTCAATGGGGAGGAAAACTATTTTTTTATCTCGACAGAGGGCGTAGGTGATATTGGAGGACTGTCGTGTTGATTGGTTGTTATTGTGACATAACGTCACAATAACAACCAATCATAACAGCTGCCAAATTGATTAAATGTTTAACCAATCTTCGACCAAAGAGTACACTATGATCCCACAGATTAGATAAAAAGTGGACTCCAATCTCACAAGCGCCATTTACAAAAAACTTTGCCTGTTTCTCCCCATTATGATAAGTTGTTTATTTATAGTTGTAACGATGTCGATTCGTACCAGTCATTATGGATGGTTAAAAACTCCATGATGGCTGGAAACTCCATCTAGTTCTACATACTGGCCATTAATTTTATCGAATCCTATCCTGTTCTTTCAATTCAAATTCAAAATCTTCGTTTCACGTGTCCTGTTCATCATTTTTGATTGAGTTCTACTAAAATCACCAAGCCGTACAGAGCTCTCGGAGCATTACCAGTTTTTTATACCAGTTTGAGTTGTTTGTTATAGTATTAAATAAGTGGAACCCTTGACCCTTGGAAAGGGTTCTTTATTACTACCTTTACAATAAAAAGTCAAGTCCCTATAAACATCATCTTTTTATTCATCTATTATCTACAAATTAAATACTGGGCGGTGACTTCCGACGTTCCGGCTAGTGTACCGCTGGCCGACGAGGACGTCCCGTCACATAGTCTAACGGCCAGAATTAATAACCTATCCACAGATAGGGATAGGTGCGATCCAGATTAGTTGCTAGGCAACACCTAGCAACACCCTGGCAACTGTCGTTAATTCTATGTTAATATCAAGCGTTGCATAGCAATAGCAACTATTCTGGATCGCACCTATCCCTATCTGTGGATAGGTTAATTAATTCTGGCCGTATATTATTTATTTTCATTAATTTATGTTTTGTTTCCACATGCAAAAGCGTCGAGTGCACATAGTGACATACTGCCTTCCCGTGTTGTAGTGAATCCCCTGTTTGAGACAGAGTGTTGGTCGGCGCGCGAGCTGGGGCTGGCGGCGTGGGCGTTCCGCAAGTGGAAGTACCACCAGTTCACCTCGCTAAGGGACGACCTGTGGGGGAACGCCATATTCCTCAAGGTTACTATTCACATATTCACTGTCCTGGGATCCCATTCTCACGCATTCGAATTTTTTCAGGGTGGGAATTCGTATACGAACATTTTGTTTGTGGTTTCTATTGAAAAGTTAGAACGTTTCAAACAAACTAAACTGTCCCACATGTCAACAAATTCATTTTGCCAACTAAATTCGTATACGAACATCTATTGGTCTGTACCACTCGTTGCGTTCGACTGGTTTTCGATCGAACTTTTTCGATTGTGAAATTCTGACAATACACAAACTGTGTTATATTTGAATTTCGAGCTTATAAAAGTGAACTTTTCTCGATTCTTTCTGGGGCCCGATTCTCACGCATTCGAATTTTTTTTAGTGTGGTAATTCGTAAGGCATAATCAGACGAGGGACTTGTATCCCCGGCGGACAAAAAGTCCCTGTACGTCCAAAATATGTCCTCCGAGGACTTGTCGCGGACTCAACGCATACGGTGTGCGGTCATTTGTTGCCCGGAAACGTACTTCACTATCGAGCGCTCAACGCAGACTAAAGTTCGTTGTGTGCGTTGTTGCGCCTAGTTACGTTCGTTCTATTTTTTTCGCGGACTATACCGCGAACTTTTGTCCAGTCCAGTCTCTCGGTGTCCGCGGTAATTTCGCAGACTTTTTGTCCGCGATACTTTTAGTTCCTCGTGTGCGTTATTCGATACAATTTATAAGAGATCTATATCGATGGACAAAAAAGTACCCGGAGGACAGTCCGTCGTCTGATTAGGCCTGTATACGAACATTTTGTTTGTGGTTTCTATTGAAAAGTTAGAGCGTTTCATACAAACTAAACTGTCCTACATGTCAACAAATTCATTTTGACAGCTAAGTTCGTATACGAACATCTATTGGTCTGTACCACTCGTAGCGTTCGGCTGGTTTTTGATCGAACTTTTTCGATTGTGAAATTCTGACAATACACAAACTGTGTTATATTTGAATTTTGAGCTTATAAATGTGAACTTTTCTCGATTGCGTGAGAATCGGCCCCCTGGTAAAAGTAGGTGCTTACTTACTGTTTTTAACAAGCATATTGTGCGTCCATTATTAGTAGAATAAAACTGACGATTCATGATTGAGGCTAAGTTCAGGTGACTGCGCGGGATCGCTCGGAACTATTACTAGGGGTACACTGAAAGTTATGCGTAATTCATTATTAAAACAATTCACATGTAAAGTAATATATTAACTGCTTTTTGAAGTATTCCCCATTACATTTTAAACACTTTTTAATTCGGTCAAACCATTTTTGAAAACACGAGGACCCCAATGGTCCTGAGGGCTGAGGGCATGTTTTTCACGCGCTAGTTGAAAGCTATCACGGCCTCTTCCGGCCGAACCGACCGACCTTCACGAATTTCATCATGGAGAGAAACACAGTCATGGTCAAATTCTTCGTACCAACGCCTTACAGTGCTCAAATGAGGTGCATCTCTCCCAAAAGCATTTTGAAGACGAGCAGTGCAGTCTTGTGGAGACAGTGAACTTTTAAAGTCATGCAAAAACTTCGCCCTAAAATCTTTTCGCAACTTGTGTAAAAAAACAAATGACACGCGATTTCTCGCCAATTTTTTTTAAATCAATCATTGAGTTTCCTAACTTAAATAATATAACATTCGAAAATAAAACATTTATGAGCGGCAAGGAGCGCAGAACTTTCAGTGTGCCCTACGTACGTAGTGCGCTGTGCGGCGCGGTGCGGGTTGCAACGCGTCGCGTTTACATGTAAACAGCTAGGACCGTTTAGTATGATCATGTACCGTACATATACTGTCATGTGAAAGACGCTCGGTGCCGCGTCGTCATGTGGACTAAAGGTCTTGGCCCACTTATACCGCACCGCTCCCACCCAACCAAAGTATGAGAAGCCGAATATGGACTTTATATCTTGCACTGTAAATGCACTTTACAGAAACAATATAAACTAGCAGACAGCGCGCGGTAAGCTCGCTTGCGGCAAGCTAAAGTGCACCTACAGTGCACGTGATTCACCCCATATTCGGCTGCTCATACTTTGGTTGGGTGGGAGCGGTCCGGTATAAGTGGGCTAAGACCTTAAGCCCTACGTTAACTTCAATAACAATAAAGTACTATTAATATTAAAGCTTTGATTTTGGCCTTCAAACTCGCTTCGGGCTATTCTGCATACGACCAAAAAATTAATTGACTACTTAATAAATAAGCTTTTAGTAAAAATTTCATATTCATGACAAGCTTTTTTGTTGACTGTATTTTAATATTGTACAAACCTGTATACAAAATGTCAGCTCCATCGGACACTGGGAAGTGGGTCAAATTAAGCTTGCAAAATTTGTCCCCCACTAACTAACATACTAACTAACTAACATAGCAAGTTAATAAAAAGTTTGTAATAAAATAATATTTTTTTCAACAGGAAGCGAATGCGATCTCCGTAGAACTCCGCAAAAAAGTCCAATTCCAGTTCACTCTACTGACAGACACAGCTTACTCCCCGCTGCCGGGCGAGCTGGCGCCGCGCGACGATGCCGATGACGAGTACCGACCCAGCGCGCCCACCGTCGTCGCAGTGGAAGTCACTGACACTAAGAATGGTGCTACGCATTACTGGACCCTCGAGAAACTACGGTAAGCTTTCACACTGAACTGGAATATGCTCAGTTCGCTCGTATGTCTCGATTGAATTTTAGTACACAGCGTTACACAATACACAACTGAAATTGTACCCAAATACTTACAACACAATTGAACTTAAACTAAAAACACGTTTTACACAACAGACACCGTACACAATCAACTGATTTTTTTTAAACTTATTTCCAACATATTTCAATTTAGATCATTTATGTCACAACTTATAATAACAAATAGTTTTAAAATGATCACAACACAACATAACCTTTAATATATTCTACATTACATTCTCTATTCTATGCGGTGTTTTCCGATTCCCAAAAGTCTCTAGGGACCGCAATAACAATTACTATAAACCAATACGATCAAAGTAAAATATTGTGTGATTTATATTCTTTTGAAGTCAATAAGTGTTTTTTTTTCTTCTTTCTCTTGAGCAAATAATATCTATTATTTACTTACGTTTTCCTTCTGATTAAGTCTTGATGAATACTAGCCCAAGTAAGCGTGATCTCACACTTTTGTTATTTACTTTTTGTTGCATTATGTTATACTCGTATTGTTCTGGTTCTCCAAATTTGACAACTTTTATTTTATAAGTTAATCCAAATTTGTATAAAACAACAACCAATTTTGCTGGTGCCGTGCCATATGACCCCTATAAATACTAAATGTTAAACTACTTATCATAATATCTATATGATAGCCAGTAGAAATTACCTGCACATAAAAATTATATATATCAGGGTAAGTATGTTTTCCGGTATAGTTTTATTATTGTATAGTTGGCAATGTTCTGATCTTCCATAGCGCTATATTTAGTTGCTGCTTTTTATTTATTTTCCCATTTCCGTGCTCTTTATATATTATGTAAGTATTATAGTTTTACATAATACAAAATTGTAGAAGCAAATGATAAGAACTCGTTATGAGACTATTAGACGTGGATTTGTGTGTTTTTTAACATATATAATGTCTTACTTAGATGTTAGTCTTTTTTCGGTATTCTGTTCTCATCATTTGCTCTGAAGGAGGGCCAAATGAGAGGACATGCATAAATATCTGTAAAAAAGAAGAAAATAGGCGTTTATGTGTGTATTATACAATGAGGTGTATGTATGAAAGTTGAGGGGCTAGTTGTGTATGTCTTCCCATGGCGGAATCCTGACGGCGAGGCGGCAGGCTACATGCGTGTGTTGTCCATAGCCACCGCCTGGAGCTCATGCGACAGATATACAACATGAACGAGAGCGCGTATTCCGAGGAGGAGGAGCCTACGATTGTGCCGCCCCCTTCGGCCACGCCCACACCCGACATACTGCAGTGTATCTCCGCCGCCGCGCAACACACGCGATTGTCGCTAGCCAACCTGCTGCCCTCGAGGTTTGTCGCCTCGCTTGGTTAGCCCCCGCACGGACGCAACCTTATCGACAGTATTACCACAGTATTTATCATAACCAGTGCTGCCACGCACGCATCTGTAACGCGTTTCGCACGGCGTGGAGAGACGAAATGCTATCCATGTTGTGACTTCGCTTACTCGACTAAACATTGCGTTTCAGGATGTCGCTGGTACCATTTGACCCGCGCGGAATCGCCTCGCTTTCGCGGTAGTTTCTGTGAACGATGCCGTATCTTTGGCTCCTAAACCTCCTTGGACAAATATAGGCCGCTATCAATGTTATTTAAGTTGCTTGCGTTACCTATCAAAATTTTCATGGAAAGCCCGCGGTAAATTATTTACTTTTCATATATTTTGTTTCTTATCCATGTCCGTGTTATTATTTATTGTACCGGACCGGATAATAAAATCCTGTATCTACATCAATTTCTCATTAAAGCTCTTGGAATTTAGTTTATATCGCCGTGTTTACTGTAGCAACCCTGTTCCATACTCACTGCCTGTACACACACACGCACGTAAAACCTGGCATTAAATCATATTAAATAAAAAAAAGTGTATTGCATTCTGTAGATATTGAACCAAATCTACATTGTAATATTTGTCATCATAGTCATATAGTAATTAGAATTAAAGTATTTAGTCACAAGTTTCGGATAATTTATTTTCTTTTATACAGTCCATCAGAAACCATCCGATCTTAAACTGTGAATTAATTATTATCTTTATGAGAAAATGAAAACATTGTATACAGACTCCGCGACCGACAGTCAAATAATCTATGTAAAAAATCTTCACCCGTTTTTCAAATAAAAGTTTTATATGTTTATATATTGTTGTTGACTGCCACATCTAATGTTTATGAATTATCATTATTGAATATCCAAAAAATTATAATATTGAATGTGGTTCGTAGTTTTTGTAAGTATTTACATATATTTGAATGTGCTTTCAAATCTTATTTTTCTTTTGCTGAGTATTCAATGTTGCCACTAGTGAATTCAAGCTTTCAGTGTATTTTTGATGTTTTTAAAACAGTAGCAATATGTAAATTACTCACTTCAGCAGTAGCATCTTTAATATGTAAAAGCCGCGTAAGCCTACGTCTATATATTGACAAAAGTATCGCTAGCCATAGATGATATAATAGCGTGGGTCTTAACTAAATCGCAGATATGTATTTTGAAAGTCATAATAAGATCAAGTGTCAAAATGGACAATAGGTATTTAGGAAACTAAATAATTGAACAGAAAAGATATTTTGTATTAAAATAAACAAGACGAAAAAGTTTCAAATGTAAGTAAACGAATCACGTTATTGCATCACTTATACAGGTTGTTAGTTTGATCGTGTAAAACGTGTAAAAAATATTTTGGTCTCCCATACAAACTGCAAAGTCAGCTGATCGATTTTGTATGAAGGGACCAATTTTTTTTTCAAATTTCGACCCATGTTACTTGTGGAAAGTTGTTCAATTTTATGAGTACAAGCTGTGGTTTCGGGCTTGCAACTGACCAAACTAACACCCTGTATTGTATCTCTTTGTAAATCTTAAAAATTTCCACAATTTTGTGATCACCCTATCAAAATCCACCCTAATATCAAAAACTTTAGAGTCCAAAATCGTTAAACATTACCACTCTCCCGCAGACAACGTCTGGAGCTGATGCGTGAGATGTACCACAACGAGGCAGAGTTGTCGCCCACGTCGCCCGACCACAACATCGAGTCCGTCACTGGAGGAGACCCCTTCTACGATCGCTTCCCGTGGTTCCGCCTGGTTGGACGGTATGTACAAACTTCGGCACAGTAAAATAAACTTTATGTCGAAGAAATTAGGGGCAGTATTTGCTTGAATCGCTTATACGAGCTGATGTGCGAGATGTACCACAACGAGGCAGAGTTGTCGCCCACGTCGCCCGACCACAACATCGAGTCCGTCACTGGAGGAGACCCCTTCTACGATCGCTTCCCGTGGTTCCGCCTGGTTGGACGGTATGTACAAACTTCGGCACAGTAAAATAAACTTTATATTGAAGAAATTAGAGGCATTATTTGCTTAAATCGTTTATACGAGCTGATGTGCGAGATGTACCACAACGAGGCAGAGTTGTAGCCCACAACATCGAGTCCGTCACTGGAGGAGACCCCTTCTACGATCGCTTCCCGTGGTTCCGCCTGGTTGGACGGTATGTACAAACTTCGGCACAGTAAAATAAACTTTATGTCGAAGAAATTAGGGGCAGTATTTGCTTGAATCGCTTATACGAGCTGATGTGCGAGATGTACCACAACGAGGCAGAGTTATCGCCCACGTCGCCCGACAACAACGTCGAGTCCGTCACTGGAGGAGACCCCGTCTACGATCGCTTCCCGTGGTCCCGCCTGGTCGGACGGTATGTACAAACTTCGGCACAGTAAAATATACTTTACATTGAAGAAATTAGAGGCATTCTTTGCTTGAATCGCTTATACGAGCTGATGTGCGAGATGTATGACAACGAGGTAGAGTTGTCGCCCACGTCGCCAGACCACAACATTGAGTCCGTCACTGGAGGAGACCCCTTCTACGATCGCTTCCCGTGGTTCCGTCTGGTTGGACGGTATGTAGAAAATTCGGCAAAGCAAAATAGACTTGTTCTGAAGGTGTTGAGGGTCTTATTTGTCTTGAACCGTCCATTATTTTCAAAATATTAGTGTTTTTAACTGCAATTATAAAAAAATTACATGTAGTGTTCACAAAACACAACAGGATTTTTCAAAGGATGAAATCACAAAATGATGTACTTAGATTTACATCAACTTTCAACTTTTACTCGTTTTGATTTTACGTAACGCGCTTCAGTAAAACTGAACTGATGTTCACAAGCTGCTCGTTCGTTCACAGGAGCTTCGTTTACCTTTCGAACCTGCTGTACCCGGTTCCGCTCATTCACAAGGTGGCTATCGTGAACGAGAAAGGAGACGTCAAGGGCTACCTGCGTGTGGCCGTGCAAGCAGTCATCGATGCCGACAAAAGTAAGATATAGTTTAAAATTAATTTTCTTAGTTTAAGATACCCGCGATTTCGTTCGCTTACTTTCCTAAAATGTCAAGGTTCATTGTCAAAGGAAAAGTCTAAAAATTTGTTTTTTTTTTCAATTTTGTGGGATGGAGTTGAGTGCTCTTTCAACTTGAAAAGTCCATATAAGTAGTAATAACTAGGTCAAATCATAAACGGACACCCAACTGATTAAATCAAAGTCCTCTTATATATCACCTTTAAAAATACGGAACTCGGTACTCGGAACAGGTTTCGCATTTGACTAACCCTCGATGTTTGTTGTTTCAACCCATGCTATCGAATAGGCATGATGACAGATTTTAAATAACTGTTGTATCATACTCGGAAATATATAGTAATTGTAACGAATACTTACCATATTTCGGAAAAAAAATCAAGATTTATATAAAAAAAATGCATTCTAAATTTTAAGTTTAAAATTCCCACCAAAACGCTACATAGTGTCATGGCGTCGATCGTGACGTCACGTTAGAGTAAACAAAGTGCAAACACAAGCGTAGGTTATGATCATTCATTTGTTTGTTTACTCTAACGTTCACATGCCATTCGCTCTGATTGGCGTTCAGAACATCATGGTGGATTGTCGTATTTGGTAGTTTTATTTTATAAAATAATAAAAAAAAACCTTGTTTTGTAATCTTTTATTTACGTTTCATTATATGGTTATATAGTTTTAGTGTTTTTTATTCACAGTCATCATGCCTATTCTCCTTATGCTTAATTGAATCAATTTTACGTATGTTGAACAGACAACGCGGAGTTCGTGGCGGGCGTGAAGCAATCCGCCAAGATCTCGTTCGACGACGACGTGGTCCCGGCGCGCTCGCGGCTCAAGGCCGTCACCAACGTCGACAAGAACAACGCACTCAACCTGGAAGACCGCATCGCTGACACACAAGACTCCAATATCAAGATCGAAGGTCAGTCAGTTATCTATACTAATATTATAAAGAGGAAAGATTTGATTGTTTGTTTGCATCGAATAGGCGCCGAAACTAATGGACCGATTTCGAAAACTCTTTGACCATTAGAAAGCTACGTTCTTCCCGAATGTCATAGGCTATATTTTATCTCGATATTCCCACGGGAACGGGTACCACGCGGGTGAAACCGCGAGGATCCGCTTGTCATATACAGTGGCGGTCAGATATAATTAAAGACAACAGTTGATTTTCATACAAACGAGGTATCTTTGAACCCTTGGTTTTTCGCCAAGGATTGACCTAGCTGTGATCTGATGATGGCCATCCAGGGAGTGAATGGAAGAGATTCAGATCGCTATGCACCAACAACTGATCTGATCAGCGTTCTAAGAGATAATAATAATCAGAGTTTTCAGTTTCTGGATTTCCAAACAATTTTATGCAAATTTTGCGGATTTTTTAAACATATCCTTATATCTTTTAGAATGCTGATCAGCCCCCTGATTCACGAACCGTCAGAAACGGAATCTGATTCGAATTCTGTGTTATGTCTTTGTCTATTCTATAGTGAGTGACAGAGACAGGGCATACATTCCGCTGTCGGGAGCGTTTCCGACGGTTCGTGAATCAGGGGGCAGAACTGTCGGCCACAAATCGCTGGAGATTAATTTGTTTTTCGGAACTATTATTATTTCCCTTTATGATATATGCATTTCAGCTGTTTCATTTTCGATTGCAGTAATCTCTTGTTTGTACGCAGAGCTGGCAGTAGGGGAATGCGATGCCGACAGCGGTCGCGGAGACAGTTCTTTAGCATCGGAACTGAAAGACGAAGAGTTGCCTGAGCACCTGACTTTGGGCCGCGAGTTCACCTTCCGCGTGACCGTGCTGCAAGCTCACTCCGTAGCCACTGACTACGCCGACGTGTTCTGCCAGTTCAAGTTAGTATCATCATTTATTTTAAGAATACTGTTTTATGTGCTTAAGTTGGACAATAAAAATATTTAAATAAAAAAAAAAAAATTATCATCCATATATAATCTATACTAATATTATAAAGAGGAAAGATTTGATTGTTTGTCTGTTTGTTTGCATCGAATAGGCTCCGAAACTACTGAACCGATTTGGAAAATTCTTTGACCATTAGAAAGCTAAATTCTTCCCGAGTGACATAGGCTATATTTTATCCCGATATTCCCACGGGAACGGGTACCACGCGGGTGAAACCGCGCGAGGATGTTTTAGTATTTTATAAATGTGAAAGTGGATCGACGTAATTTTTGGTATGAGAATAGTTTGGAAGCTGGAGAGTGACATGGGCTACTTTTTATCCCGGATAAATGTCAGGTGCCCGCGGGATAACGTCGTGTTGTTCATGCGGGCGAAGCCGCGGGCGGTAGGCTAGTAAATATAATTTTTTTTTTACAATCACCATTTATCTTAAATCTTATTTATTGTAAAAATTGTAAGGTTATGGTGAGAAATAAAGTTTTATTATTATTATATTTTTTTTATTATTATCTAAGCCCATGTTAATTTCACTGAGAAACTGTGCCATGCAAAACTTGATAACGGATAAATATTTATGTACTTAAATACTTTTTGTTTGTAAATACATACTTAATATACATAGAAAACACCCAAACCAAGACAAATAGACATGTTCATGCACACAAATATTTGACTTGTTCGGGAATCGAACCCGAGACCTCTGGCGCAGAAGGCAGGTATCCTACCCCTGCGCCAAATCGGTCGTCATCATCAGCCGTACGACCCCCACTGCTGGGCATATGCCTCCCTCAAGGACCTCGCAGTGATTGGTCTGTGCTGCTCGCAACCAGCGGCCGCAATAATAAGCTACGTAACAAAAACAACAGATAGACAGCAAAAGTGCCGTGTTGTGCTGATCGATAGGTACATAAAAAGAATAGCACTACCCCCCTCTCTTCCCGTGGGTGTCGTAAGAAGCGACAGAGGGAAAACTAAAAGGAGATGGGCAGCAGCGTCTTCATGTAACCCGCTTGCCAAGCGTGGCGATTATGGCAAACTTATGGCAAACATCCATGGTTTGAAATGACAATACTTTCCAAAGAGGCTTACCTACATAGATACAGAGTCACAGCCTACATATCTCTTATCGGCTGCCCCCAGACTATAAATACTCTTTGCCAATAAATATTCAGCGTGAAAAATCTATCTTTGAATATTAAAATAAAGAAGCTTTCTATGACATATCTTGGTTTTTTCGTCACAGTTTCCTGCATCGCAACGAAGACGCATTCTCGACAGAACCCGTCAAAAATACTGGAAAGAATACGCCTCTTGGGTTCTATCACGTTCAAAACGTAAGTTTTTTAAGTCTTTATCAAATTTAACCGAATCTGTTTTGTTAATTTCGTTTAATGTCACAATAATATTGTCCACAGATCACAGTACCAGTGACGAAATCGTTCGTCGAATACATAAAAACACAGCCGATCGTTTTTGAAGTGTTCGGCCACTACCAACAACACCCCCTACATAAGGTAAGCAATTTACCTAGTTCTATTTGTGTTTTTCTTTGTAGTGCTAGTCGATAGAACAATGATATCTCTTTACGATTGCTCACAGTTTCTGATGGGATCGCACTTTCAAGTTTGGTCATCTAATGAGAGCAAGGTTATTATTTTAGCTTTTTTGCAAGAACACAAGACTGAATAGGACGGGAAGATTACTGAAATATAGTATGATACTACTTTATTTAATTACTATCAGGAATTATGAAGAGCTTATACGCGCGTATAAGCTCGTTTTGGAAGCGCATGTGAGTAAACGACCGTATACGCGCAGAAAAATCCGCTAATCTGAAAGCGCGAGTGGCGCAGGGTTCGAGCGAACACGCCGAAATACGCCCGTTTACGCGCGTCCAGTTTTTGAAGCGCGTATTGTAGCGCGCGGGTAAAAAATTAATTTAAATCCTCATAAAAAATTGCGTTGTAAATGCAAAAAAGTAAAAACATTATTATGACTCTTATGTACGGTTCCTCTTCTTTTCTATGATCTACGGGAGATAATTTAAAGACCGTAGATGCACTTTAACTGAATTTATATTCAAACTTTAGATGTTTTTACATACTTGCTAGCATAGCTAGTCTATTAATAAGGGACCTCTTGCCACTTTGAGGGCCGGATAATCAATGCGTCAAACCATCCCTGCTGACATATTTTATTTTTATTACATTCGCTCTAATTGATGGTTTGAAACTGACACATACTGAAAAGGCTTACCTACAAAAAGCGTTACAGCCTACATATTATCTATAGGCTTGCGCACATACTACAAATACACCCTACAGTACCTACGGTAGTTAAGGCGCTACTCGGAAAAAGTATGAACTTTTTGATATAAAACTATAGGACGGTTAGAGTTGTTACAAATCTGGTAATAAGATATATATTTCTTCATACCTTTATCTAGATTCGTATAGTTTCAGAAACACGATTTTATGATTTTGCCTCGACACTTTTTCTTTTCGAAAAGACCTCAAAAAATACGAAAATTCAAGATTATTCTTAAATGGGGTTACAAATACTACTGTAAATTGTTTTAATTAATGGACACCAATAATATTTAGGATCGTGTAGAAGCATTTAAAAGTTATAGTTTTTAATACAAAGTGATTTTCTGTTTTTTTTTGCCTAATCTGCAAAATCGGTCCCACTCCCGCGCGCGTCGTTTTCTCATTGCTATCTCGCTTCAGCATAATTTTTCCGAGTATCGCCTTAACGTAATCTGTCGGCACACCCCGGGCACTCCATACAAGCGCGACGTTTTAACTACCTATTACACAGACGCTACACAGCCACTCGCGCAACTGTGTGCGTGACGTCTAACGGCCAGAATTAATAACCTATCCACAGATAGGGATAGGTGCCATCCAGATTAGTTGCTAGGCAACACCTAGCAACACCTTGGCAACTGTCGTTAATTCTATGTTAATATCAAGCGTTGCATAACAACTAATCTGGATCGCACCTATCCCTATCTGTGGATAGGTTTTTAATTCTGGCCGTAAATGTACTAAATGAGCACACGATCTGACACACGAAATCGGCGCTCGGGCCCGGGCGCGGTGAGGTAATGGGATTGGCACCGCAAAAGTATTTGTAGATGGCGCTGCGGTCGTTGGCGCCTAAATAGCGAACGTTTCACAGTGTGTCATTTGTAAACATTACAAAAAAAGGGATATTTTATAATAATCCGGTTGTCTAGCTGCAAGATGGATGAAAAAACTTATTGTTCCTGGCATGTTTCTTAGCTAAAGGGTGAATTAAAACGGCGGGGCGCGTCGACAAAGGGAAAAAAAGTGAACTTGTCGAAAGGTTAGAAATCGAACATTTAAGATATTTTTTACGATTTTACTTAAAATACTTCATTTCATGAGACAGATTTGTTATATTTCTAAACTTTGTGATGCACTGTAGTACTTTTTGATTTGTTTCCTTGTCCAGATTGGAGCTATACGACATGCAATGAAGTATTAGAAACAACAAACATACAAAGATATTAAAATATTTTACATAGCTAGAGATGAAACCTTCATTTATGAAATGATTAGGAAGTTAGATGATTTCTACAACAACTTCCTTAAAAGTGAAATTGTAAATAAATACTTAAGTAAGTATATAAATATTACCATGATATAGGTACAGGGTTACAAGACATTAAACACTTTTTATCGGTTTTATTCAATTTAGGTACCTAATTTTATACATTCATTATAAGTTTATAACCATTATTATAACTAATATTTTGTCACAATCCTGTGTTAATACTATGGAGTGTAGTTAATACTAATAGTTCGGTACCTAGGTACCTAATCGTTTTCATTGAAGTGAGCTCAACATAACCTAGAAGTTCGTCGGCTAATTTTTTTTATTCATATAGCTGTTATAAATTTTTTTCTAATGACAGAATCTTTGGGAAATCTGTGAATCCCAATATTTTGCATCCAATTACGCAGCACTTCGTAATTTTAAAGCAAAACTTTGTTTTAAATAATATTTACTATTGACTTGACAGTTCTTTAGGAGCCAACGATCGCAGCGCCCCACAATGAAAGTTGCCAACCCCATTGATTGCGGGGCGGCGCGGAGAGTTTTCTTTCTGTACAGTAGTACTTATATCTATTCTGTGCTGTCGGTCAGGACGCGAAGCAAGACGGCATGGTGGGCGGTCGCACGCCGCCCCGCCGCATGCTGCCGCCGTCCATCCCCATCTCGGCGCCCGTGCGCAGCCCCAAGTGGGGCGCCGCCAGCGTGGCGCCGCCCTGCTGCTCCAGCCACCTGCACTCCAAGCACGACCTGCTGGTCTGGTTCGAGATCTGCGAGTTGGCGCCCAACGGCGAATACGTGCCCGCGGTCAGTACACACACTCCTAATGTAAATAAATAACTTTATAAATAAATTTCACCCGCGTGGTACCCGTTCCCGTGGGAACATCGGGAAAAAAAATTTAGCCTATGTCACTCGGGAAGACTGTAGCTTTCTAACGGTGAAAGAATTTTCTAAATCGGTCCAGTACTTTTTGAGTTTATTCGTTACATACAAAAATACAAATCTTTCCTCTTTATAATATTAGTATAGATAACTTTGTACAATCACATCAATAGACATGATGACAGATTTTGTAGAACTGTTGTATCATATTTGGAAATATATAAGTACTAATTCTAACGAATACCATATTTCGAAAAAAAAATCAAGATTTATATTGAAAAAATGCATTTTATATTTTAAGTTTAAAATTCCCACCAAAACGCTCCATAGTGTCATGGCGTCGATTGTGACGTCACGTCAGAGTAAACCATAAACTTATTATACTCTAGTAATAGACGAACAGAGTTCGCTTGGTTGTGAAACCGAAAATGACATGAGCTAGTGTGTCTAATTTGTAAAAGTGTGTGTGAGTTTTAGAGCTGCCCTCAAGTCCATTTTAGGTTATCGATAACAATAATGTAAATAAAACACAAACAAGATTTAATAATTATAATAAAATAAGTACTTATATGAAGTATACTTCAATGGACATGGGAAAAATAAAAATAAAGTTCATTTTTATCCTATACCAGTATAGAAGCCGTTATTCGAAAACCAATAGTTTTTATTTTACTTCAATAGGATAAATTTACAAAGTTATTGTAAAAATTAATTTGCTTAAAACACTATTGCCTTGGTTGTTCGCTAGCGATCGGCTTTTACCACGTTCGACGTCATTCCTCCCGACCGCCCGTATACCGCACCGGCCGGTCATACTTACCTACTCGCAGAGCTGCACTGGTTCAGTTCAGATCAGACATTGAATTGAAATCTTGTTTTATAGTTGTTTTTTTAACAAAACTAGTTCTGGAGTTTTTGGAGTCTCTTTTCATTGCATTGCACCAAATTTTTAGATTTTTTACAAATACAGATTTTATTCTGCGTTTTGATCGAAGTATTGGCAGTATTGGCACACAGAGTATTGTACACAGAGGCACAATACAGTATTTAAATACCGTACTTTGTGAAGACATGTTGATACTTTTCTTGAATAATATCAGCCTACGGAGTCGTTAACGACGACGACGACGACGACAACGATCAACGACTCCGTAGCTCAGGGGTTAGAGCAGTCGCCCGAATAGCGAAAGGTTGTGGGTTCGAGTCCCATTGGAGCTGGTTGTGAGACGGGTCGATTTTTTCTAAATACTTCATTTTCAATAATAAAAACTGCATTGTGCATGCAAAAATGTAAAATTTAAATAACTTGGTGGTCATTTTTACGAATGTTTAAAAATTCATTGTAAAGTATTTTGAAGGGCTACGGAAAAAAAAGTAATGACATATTTTAAGTTAAAATGTATATATTTCAATAATCCTACTAATATTATAAATGTGAAAGTTTAGATGTTTGGATGTTTGGATGTTTGGATGTTTGGATGTTTGGATGTTTCGATGTTTGTTACTCAATCACGCCAAAACGGCTGAACGGATTAGGCTGAAATTTGGAACACAGATACTTTGTAGCCTGGAGAGGAACATAAGCCACTTTTTACCCAGGAAAAATGTCACATTCCCACGGGATAACGTCATGTAATCCACGCGGGCGAAGCCGCGGGCGGAAAGCTAGTAAATAAATAAAAATACCTTTCCCAAACTCATTTAACATTTAGGTACCATTAATTATTGTCCTCTGAATAAAACAATTTTATTTAAATAATTTCTCAAGGTTTCTTTGCCGTTTTGCTTGAAATATTTGCTGCACACCACAGAGTTTTGGCGAAGCTCCCAGCCTATTCTATTTATTAATTTTATCTAGTTTAACTTAATCACTGGATTTACAGGAAACCTGAAAATATAGTTAAATTGGTACTGAAGTAAGTATAATTTACTTTTTAAAAGGTGTCGGTTAAAATCAGCACTGATAAAACTATCAGTGTTCACAAAGACAAATAAAGTTATATTGGAAACTATCGACATGAGTATCGATATCGATAATTTTTGATCAATCTCTACGTCATATTTTCTCAAGTTCACGGATATAATATCTTTTTATCTAACACATAATGTTCAAAAATCAGCCTTTATTTAGAAAATAGGCGGAAAATAGTATGTTATTAATGTGTCACTTAGTGTATTTGCGAATATATTCAACTAAAATATGAACTATGAAAATGGTAATTGTACAATCCTATTTTCCTGTGAAATTAGTGTTTATTTGGTTTATTGTCGTAAGTAACATTACAATTCAACACAGAACACTACACCATTATTGATTTATATAGCTATAAGAGCCAAATCGACGCGATCGCGATAAAAATCACAAAATAATCGAGTGGACGCTTTTCATCAAGATGATAACAGACGCTAAGTAATTCAAATCGGGTTCTGCTGTCATTTTCTTCCAACTCTTTCTCGCACATAGCTTCTGCCGTAAGGACTGGTTTCTCACTCGCACCATTGTCCGTCTATTACCCCTAGTATAAATAAGTTTATGGAGTAAACAAAGTGCAAACACAAGCGTAGCTTATGATCATTCATTTTTTTGTTTACTCTAACGTAACGTCATTCGCATGTCATTCGCTCTGATTGGCGTTCAGAACATCATGGCGGATTGTCATATTTGGTAGTTTTATTTTATAAAAATATTAATTAATCTCGCTTAAAATAATAAAAAAAATACTTGTTTTGTAATCTTTTATTTACGTTTCATTATATGGTTATATAGTTTTAGAATTTCATTGAGAATCTGTGTCATGGAAAACTTGATAACGGATAAATATACTTAAATACTTTTTGTTTGTAAATACATACTTAATATACATAGAAAACACCCAGACCAAGACAAATATACATGTTCAGGCACACAAATATTTGTCTTGTTCGGGAATCGAACCCGAGACCTCCGGCGCAAAAGGCAGGTATCCTACCCCTGCGCCAAATCGGTCGTCATCGGTAAACAATCCCTATCATGTATCCTGTCTTAAATAGTATTCCGTCATTCATCAGCACTCTAAAAAATCCCCTACACGTAAGATCTAAGCTGTGAACGCGTATTCTTACGAATGTTACTCGCACGAATGATCCAAACAATACAAGACTTAGGGGCGCGCGCAGACTGTGTGCGAGTTAGTCGTACGTATAGGTACGTAATTTTGTCTCTGGTTGTACGTACAACCGTTCACTTGCAGATCCTGATGAATGCATCATTTGTTTATGTCTTAAAATGGGGTAGTACAATGGTACTACCCCATTTTAAGACATAAGCAAATAGTAAATGGGCCTGAGCTTGAATGGTGAGGCTCCAGCCGCACGAAAAGAAACAAGAAGTGGTTCACCAAATGTGTCCCCGACTGTAGGTACATCAATTGTACGACCTCGCTCGTACGTTTACGTATTCGCATCCAAAGTGAGCGCAGCATTAAGGTCATAGCCCACTTACACCGCACCGCTTCGACCCAACCAAAGAATGAGCAGCTAAATATAGACTTAATATCGTTCACTGTAGATGCACTTTACAGTAACAATATACAATATCAGACAGCGCGCGGTAAGCGAGCCTGCCGCAAGCTAAAGTCCGTCTACAGAGCACGACATTAAGTCCATATTTGACTGCTCATACATTGTTTGAGTGGGAGCGGTGCGGTATAAGTGGGCTATGACCTTAACACTTGACTTTCTTAAAATACTGCCCTAGAAATGAAATTTTAAAGTTACAATATTTTACAACGTATATATTACCTACCGTCTAAACATAAAGCGCTCTTACTCAAACCAATTTCTAAACTCTTTAGGTGGTAGAGCACAGCGACGAGTTGCCGTGCCGCGGGCTGTTTGTACTGCACCAAGGCATCCAGCGTCGCATCCGCATCACCATCCTGCATGAGCCCTCGCAGGATCTGCAGTGGGCCGACGTCAGGGAACTCGTTGTCGGTCAGTATGCTCAACGCCCGGGCGGCCAAATGGGGCCAAACTGAAATGCTACCTTATCTCTATAGAAATAAGGCAGCAATTACTATATAATTCGCCTGGCCCAAATCGGCCGCTCTGGTTTCCTTGGATAGAAAACCAGAGCGGCCATGGATTGGGGAAATTGGGAAAATTCCAACATTTTGGGGAAAATAGTGAACATTGGGAACCCTTTTTTTTATAGTGAGGGGAATGCATTTACGCATACCCCGTCCGCGTGCGGTGTTCGGACGGTGGTTATGTAGGACTCACCAGGCCACTTCCTGATCCTCCATCCAGTGTCAGATACTCGATGGGGGATCAGGGAGGGGGAATACCCACTAAACCCCTCACTTCTTGCTCTCTCCGCCGTCAGCTAGGTCATAATGTGGAGGGCCCGAGGTGGCAAGCTCCTCCTACAAACATTGGGAAACCTGCATCGTGTAACCTATTAGACCTACACAATTGAATTAGGGCTCAAACTGTCAGAAATGTTATACATTTTAAATAAGTAGTAGTGACTTTTGTCATTAGAGCCTTTCAATGACTTTTTTTGGCATAAAACTAAAAAAACAGGTGGTTTTCAGCAACTACTCGGCGCGCGAGAATTTCAGACTGCTGCAAATCTGGATAAATACTATCCAGGTGGACCCAAACAATATGTTGTTTGTTGTTGTTACCAAAAGAGCAAGTTTACCGCAATTATTTGTATTTCGAATGTAACATAATGACTGGCCTACTTTGCGAGTCGCCGCATTTGTTTTAAGCCCTAGACACGGTACTCCATTAACGATCATTAACGACGTGCAAGCAAAACAAATACCTAAATAAAACGTATCATAATCCATATGATACGTCCGCGACTTGGTTTGTGTGTGTGTTTCTGACAGTATGTAATAGTAATTTAACCCTATTGCTTAAACTGTCGATATCGGAAATTATGATGAGATGTACCGCTTATATTTTTTAGTATTGTTAAGTTCTTTCGAGATAGTAAACCCTGTGTCAAATTAATATAGTCCCCCAGTGATTGAACAGTTCCTATATCAAGTAAAACCAGTAACCATAAAAACCATAAAGTGTATCATTATACGTTCAGGCATGAGTTCATAATTCGAATATTATAACATGAGTGTAGATAAAATTGATTGTCCCACAGGCCGCATCCGCAACGCGCCAGAGGCTAACGAGGACACGACTGACGGCGACGAGGACGGCGCGCTCTCGCTGGGCCTGTTCCCCGGCGAGAGGCCCAACCTCGACGATAGGGCAGTGTTCAGGTCAGTTTCAACTTGAATTATTGACAGTTTAACAAAATTTTGCCTGACTTTTACTTTTTTCTTGTCCTATAAAACACGTTTTTATTTGTTATTCCCAACAAGTTAGTTATCTAGTAACTTTAGCCAAACTACTACAATGAGTCACACCAATGATTTTTGTTATCAGCATATCTAAAAAATATGTAACTTGAGAAAGAAGATTCTGTTTTTATTTTTTTCTTATCTTCAAAAATGACTGAGATATTAAACGTTAAAGTACGGCCTCTGAGAAAAATTCGGGCGAACCAATGGCATTAACGTGTGACGTCACATCGCGAGTTGGCCCTTCATATTCTCCTTTGGCTATATAGTTGCGCTCTCACGGTTTTGCAATAAATTTATTTATTTTTGATAAAGTCGATCAATGAATTATGTAGTTAAAAATGTTGTATTGAGCACATGTGAAAAAACACCTTCAAATACATAAGTTGTATTTTCGTGATTAATAAATTGAACTTTCGTAATGGCGGGCGGTATTCTGTTAATATAAATAGCAACCGTCAAACTTCGATTGTCAACAATAACTCGAAGCCGTCAAATGGACAGTAGCACAGCCATCTCTATCGTCTTAGACGATAGAGACGGCTGTGACAGTAGGTGACAGTTTTTGAGTGCGGCTGCGCGCGGTCGAAATCGAATACTAATCATTTACTACACCTTAGAACGAAGAAAATGTACTGTAACTAGCACCAAAACGCACCAGTTGCGCGCAGATTGAGCACTGACGGACTCTATGTAGGTACAGTTGGACGGAAATCACCCGCAGCAGCCGCAATCAGAGATGTCACTGCGACATGACGTCATCGCAATAGCGCGCAAGGAAAGAAAATTTACAAAAGCTGGTGAAACTTTACAACGCTGTAACTTTGGAAATCCTGGACAGATTTCGATGAAACAAAAACTGTTATTACTTGCACGAGTACGCGCATTAAATGCAGTAATTTTTATAGTCATATTTTGAGATGTGTTGGTGTGAGTCATTGTTTGAATTGGCTGCTAAATCTACTTTATCGTGTTACAAAAATTGCAAACAAACCATGGTAATAACATAAAGTATTGAAATTTTGACGATACTGTCAACCACGTTGTAGCTGTTACTATTGTACGTTTAGTCGATAAATGTCAGATTCTGGAAATGTCAGACGAGTTTAAAACGCCAGATTCTATGAATGCCATACTCTATAAACGGAAGATTCTACAAATGACAGATTCTAAAAACGCCAGATTCTGATAATGCCAAATTCTATAAATGCCAGATTCTAATAATGTCAGATTTTATATCGAATGCAAAATTATTAATTGGTCTTTAATTCGCAGTGTTGTCCCTCAACAACATGTCAAACAAAAAAATATGACTTAAGCGTCGTATTTTTTAAAAATTATTATCTGTGTTTACATTATGGTTGAAACGAAGGGAAACATGTAAAAAATGCTTTGTTAGTTGTTGTACTCTAACGACACTGCCCGTTAGCTAGCGAAATTGTTTTAATAGTATATAACTAAGTTTTTTTGGTTTCCTGAATGTTTTATAGCTCATTTTGCATGATAATCGATTAAGCTTGAGAAAATGTTTAATAATGTTTGTCTATCGATAGCAATTTTGACCGTAGAGAGAATGCTTGTTATTATTCTCCTGTTTGAGTTTCCCTACGGTACAGGCTATCTCTCAGCGAACTGCAGAAGGCGGTTTGTCTGAAAGCGCGCACAGCATTCATTTTTATGGGTTTTAGGCACATTCCTATGATGCG
Source organism: Crambus lathoniellus (assembly GCA_949710035.1). Classification (NCBI taxonomy): domain Eukaryota; kingdom Metazoa; phylum Arthropoda; class Insecta; order Lepidoptera; family Crambidae; genus Crambus; species Crambus lathoniellus. The sequence goes on from OX453296.1 coordinate 9,922,601, forward strand.
ACAGGTCTTATTCAGGGTTAGATTTACCTTCTTTGTATGCGTGAAGCGGTGCCAAACTGGACGCGCATATTCACCCGACGAAATCATAGTGAGTACCCTGTTATTGGGAGGACCTGTGAAAAAGTGCCCCATGATGCTGAAGTGAGTCGAAAAAGCAGGTTGTCTTTCAAGCTAACTTCTTACTTTGAGTTTTGGCAGTGGTTTTGGTACGATAGAGTCATATTCTGGGAGCAGGCCCCGAGATTACTTATAGTAGTTTTATGTTTGACATTATAGGCAACACATCACAAAACGAGATGTTTCACGCTTTCTTATATAAAATATCAAAACTTGATTCAGTCTTTGATGGATTAGGTCGAAGTGCGTTGTCCTCATAGTCCTCAGACAGCATCAGTCTAGCATCTTCGATAGTCTCTGCTAGAGCGGCTTATGCTAGGGCATCAACATATAGAAAGTGAACAGTACCGGAAAGGGTAGTGTTTTTTATATTGTCATGGATAATGAATGAGTATTCTTTGATTTTGTTAAGTTATGATAATAAAAGATTAACGAAACAGTAATTTATGTTCCTAATTTCCTTCCTTGAGAAAGGCGCAGTGTTGGTGGTGAACGACATACATTATTCAACCTACATCTTTGAGGGATGCGCAATGTCGTTCCTCAACGACATATATTTTCTCGAAAATGGCACATAATATTTTTTTTTTTTCTAGATAGGTTTAATCCATAAATAAAGCACCTAAATAGAAAAAGTGACGAATTTTGAGATTTTTTTTTCTGCGAACTAAAGAGTTAAGTGTGCATTCAATTTTATTTTGCTTTTCGAAGGTTTACAGCAATAGTAGATTGTACAACAAGTGCATAAAACATACCATTTTACCCGAGACGTATATATCCACCCGAGCCGTAGGCGAGGATGGATAGTCAATTCGAGGGTAAAATGGGTTTTATGTACGAGTTATACACTCTGCTTTTCACTTCGAGTGTGAGGAAAATAAATTACAATATTGCAAAAAATAAGCACTTCGCCATATTGGCGGGAAAACTTTCTTTTTCTTTTTTTTATACGTGGAAGTGGCAGCACAGAGACTTTAGCATAGATATAAGTATCGTAGTCCATAATGCTCTTGAAATACTTCTTTCTTGCAAAACTCATTAATTTTGCCTAGTTTTATTTATTTAGTAATTTAACATCGATTATGTACAAAATTTAAGAAACAGAATGAAACAACAAGTTTATTTAACGAAGTTTAATTGCGTGTGTGACTGTTTACCTGACGACCTTTGTCTTAGAGTCTGTGACATAGACGAAGATTTTACTTTATGCACTAGAGCATAAAAAGCGATTTTATGCAGCCTATACCCAACATAAACACGAACTTTACGAGCATGAGAAGTGAAAATAATTTTGTGGATGTATGTTTTTTTTTACTTTAGAAATCAATGATCGTTTCTTTATGATATAAGTAAAAGCTTTTTTTTAAACTGATATATAAATTTACTTCTTGAATGTAACTATGTAACTGTTGCATATTTATTTTTGTAATAAATAATTTAATCGGTAATAAATGATTTTCCTATCATCACTTTTAAACCTTACTACACTTACACTGTTAAACCTTCGAAATGGTCTAAAATTGAATGCACACTTAAACCAATTAATGATTTTACAATTGATATAAAATCTGACATTTATAGAATCTGGCATTTATTGAATTTGGCATTATCAGAATCTAGCGTTTTTAGAATCTGTCATTTGTAGAATCTGCCGTTTATTGAATATGGCATTCATAGAATCTGCGTTTTAAACTCGTCTGTCATTTCCAGAATCCGACATTTGTCAACTAAACGCGCAGGCCGACGACGGGGTCCCGTCGCACTATTATCCATGCATGATTTGATTTTTGAAGCAACAGTGATGAAGTTCCTTTGTGGCAGGTTCGAGGCCGCGTGGGACAGTAGCTTGCACGGCTCGCCGCTGCTCAACAGGGTGAGCGCCAACGGGGAGGTGGTCTACATCACGCTCAGCGCGTACCTGGAGGTAAGGCACTATACACCATCATTTATTTGTGCCAGTTGGGACAGTAGCTTGCACGGGTCGCCGCTGCTCGACAGGGTGAGCGCCAACGGGGAGGTGGTCTACATCACGCTCAGCGCGTACCTGGAGGTAAGGCACTATACACCATCATTTATTTGTGCCAGTTGGGACAGTAGCTTGCACGGGTCGCCGCTGCTCGACAGGGTGAGCGCCAACGGGGAGGTGGTCTACATCACGCTCAGCGCGTACCTGGAGGTAAGGCACTATACACCATCATTTAGTTGTGCCAGTTGGGACAGTAGCTTGCACGGGTCGCCGCTGCTCAACAGGGTGAGCGCCAACGGGGAGGTGGTCTACATCACGCTCAGCGCGTACCTGGAGGTAAGGCACTATACACCATCATTTAGTTGTGCCAGTTGGGACAGTAGCTTGCACGGGTCGCCGCTGCTCAACAGGGTGAGCGCCAACGGGGAGGTGGTCTACATCACGCTCAGCGCGTACCTGGAGGTAAGGCACTATACACCATCATTTAGTTGTGCCAGTTGGGACAGTAGCTTGCACGGGTCGCCGCTGTTCAACAGGGTGAGCGCCAACGGGGAGGTGGTCTACATCACGCTCAGCGCGTACCTGGAGGTAAGGCACTATACACCATCATTTAGTTGTGCCAGTTGGGACAGTAGCTTGCACGGGTCGCCGCTGCTCAACAGGGTGAGCGCCAACGGGGAGGTGGTCTACATCACGCTCAGCGCGTACCTGGAGGTAAGGCACTATACACCATCATTTAGTTGTGCCAGTTGGGACAGTAGCTTGCACGGGTCGCCGCTGCTCAACAGGGTGAGCGCCAACGGGGAGGTGGTCTACATCACGCTCAGCGCGTACCTGGAGGTAAGGCACTATACACCATCATTTAGTTGTGCCAGTTGGGACAGTAGCTTGCACGGGTCGCCGCTGCTCAACAGGGTGAGCGCCAACGGGGAGGTGGTCTACATCACGCTCAGCGCGTACCTGGAGGTAAGTCACTATACTATGCGATTATTATAAGAATAGGATAGGGACACCGCCATGTTGTGACGTCAAGCTGTCAAAGTGCTGTCAAACTAACTTCACTTCACTTCAGTATGGTTTGCAAAAGAAGAAAATCGTGAATCAGGGGGCTGATCATGTCATAGTTACGATAAACAATGATGTTCGTGCAAACCAAAACATGTGAATAATTTGCAGATAAATACAAATCATTAACTTAATATTTTCGGAAAGTATAGGACTCATGAAAGTATGCTTTTACGAAAATGATCAGGTAATTTGTATCTCAATCGAATTAAAATTTTGTGATATTTAACTGAAACCATTTTTTTCATACATTGTTCTGCGGGGTACTATAATACTATGCTTCAATATGGATTTACTGGATTAAGTAGGTACTTATTTAAAGAAAACAGGAATTCAAGTTGTGAAAATAATTTAATAATCAACTTTACAATAAAATTGGTAAATTGGGGGTCTAGTGGAAAATTGTATTGCTCTATCATGGTAAAAGGATTGGTCAGCTAGATTCTGCACGTTGATTTAAAAAAATAAAAAAACACCCAAACCACCTTCTGCCAATATAAAAAAAAATATTTTTATTTTGTATGCACTTTCTTGCGAACTGTACCTTTTCAGAGTGAATTTGTCAACAACCTGTCCTATTCTTATAATAATCGCATAGTACACCATCATTAGCCATCATCAGTTCGCAGTGCAGCGCAGCGCGTTGAAAGCAGTTGACGAAAGATGTATTCGGCTTACTGCATGCCTAAGGCCGTATGTCCACGGACGATCCGGTCCGATTTTTGCTCAGATGATGGAAGCTGGTGTTTAGACTTAGACGGATGGAAACCGGAATACGTTTGTCCACTGCGTCCGAACCCGGACGAGCCACTTCATACTGAGAGGTTGTACGTGTGAGTGAAACAGTTATATGGAATCTACGCTCACACTTCGGACCGAGTTCGGATCCGGTACATCCGATCTAGCCAAATTCCCGGGGTCCGTCCAAAAAACCGGATGACGGAACTCGGACGCCGGGGCTCGAGTGGACAGACGGTCAATACAAATAGATGAACCGCTTCTTCGGTCCGTCTAGACGGATCCGGCGAGACGGACGTCGTGGATAAACGCGTCAACTGAAACTGAACTCGCGGTTTGAACGCGGGCCCGCGTTGCAACTGCAGCTGCGTTCAGTGTGCTGACTACCGCCATCTCCCGCTACTGACCTGGGGGGTTATTGTCTCGGCCAGAATTAATAACCTATCCACAGATAGGGATAGGTGCGATGCAGATTAGTTGCTAGGTAACACCTAGCAACACCCTGGCAACTGTCGTTAATTCTATGTTAATATCAAGCGTTGCATAGCAACTAATCTGGATCGCACCTATCCGTATCTGTGGATAGGTTATTAATTCTGGCCGTAACTCAACATCAATCGCAATCGCATTCAGTTTGAAAGATATTGTACGGCCGTTGCTGCTTTTGCCAACTAAAATTTTGACAACTTTCTTCGACAACAAGTGATGGATGCATGATGGATGTCAATCTGAAAGCGATTGCGATTGATGTTGAGTTAGACAATTACCCCCCTGCTTTGCTTCTTACCCGCGTTTGGTCTGCTTAAGCCTCAAGAGGGATAGGTAGTTAGTAGTGGGTTGTCTTTCATCATATTGCATTGTTTTATATAAAAGTTTAACTAGCAAATAATAAAAAAACAACCTTTTTCCGCCAGGTCGAGAACTGCGGTCGACCAGCGATCATAACCAAGGACCTGTCAGTAGTAGTGGTGGGCCGCGAGGCGCGTTCCGGCCGCTCGCTCAAGCGCGCTCTGTTCGGCTCGCGAGCTGCTCGCGCCGATCGCATCGCCGGACTATACGAGCTCAGTCTACATCGCGCTTTGGAACCAGGTTAGTATACTATTTCTATGGTTAGTGTATGCTTTCAGGGTACGTGGCAACTTGTTGACCGCCCCGTTGGTCATTTTTGAAGGTTCTGGTTTGACCCATGCCATGGTTAATGTTCACATTAAAACCTGTTTAAAGTTAAAAGGCAATAGAGAAATGGAAAATGACGTATTTAGAAAAAATCGACCCGTCTCACAACTAACTCCGATGGGACTCGAACCCACGACCTTTCGCTTTCCGGGCGACTGCTCTAACCACTGAGCTACGGAGTCGTTACGAGAAGCGTCGAATTTATCCAATATTTCTTACTCGCTGTATAGTCAGCGTAGTTTCTAAATACTTCATTTTCCATTTTTCTATAATAAAAAATTGCATTGTGAATGCAAAAAACTAAAAATTAAAATAGGTAACTTAAAAGGCAATGCCTAAAATTGGCATCTTTTTTTTGTCTCGAGGCCATCAACAAAATGTTTGAACATCAATTCTTGGTAGTCTAACAAGCAATATTTGCCAAGACAGTATAGCTAAACTCAGTCAGAACCAAGTTAGAACCATTCGTCCGTATATAGAACATTTAAAAAAACCGCAAACGCTACTTTGTCATTCATACAAACACTATGAAAAACAAAGTTAAGTTCTAGCTAGTCTCACTCGATCCGGACTGAGTTTACAGGTATACTTCCTTTGCAAATATTGTCTGTAGTGCTGCCAACAAATTATATTCCAACGTTTGGTTGAAGGCCGCAAGAAAAAAAAAGACTCCAGCTGCCATACAAAAATGGTCATTGTCCTTTAATGGTTGCGGTATTCAACTGCCTCGCTTTTCGCTGGGGCATATAATTTTTAAGACACCGTGCCGCCCTCATCTAACAGCTTCGGACCTTCAGACAAACTCGTTTTTGGTTTACAGGTGTACAGCGGCGACAGCGTCGCGTGCTAGACACGAGCGGCACTTACGTGCGCGGGGAAGAGAACCTACACGGCTGGAGGCCGAGGGGCGATTCGCTCATATTCGACCACCAGGTTAGTTGTGTACCACATGTAGGCTTCGAAGTTACTGTATTGTAGTTTTCACATGAAATGTGTCTTGATTAAAAGACAGAGCAGGGGGCCAATTCTGCTAACGTTAAGTCAAAATCGTGTCTCAATCGTGTTTCAATTGTAGTGCTTCTTTACACACTAGTTACAAGAATTGTGTACTTTTTTCACCATACTACTGATGGTCACACCACACACTACATTTACATAACATCATATTGTCATAATTCTTGTAACTAGTGTGTAAAAAAGCACTACAATTGAACTACAATTGAAACACGATTGAGACACGATTATGACTTAACGTTAGCAGGCTTGGCCCCCAGGTCGTCTACGGATTTTGCACTTTCTGTATCATTCGCAATCTGATGAAAACATGTTTCCCAAGATTCTCTTTGGTTTTTCTGTCTTTTCTTTCTTTGCGAATTTGTTGGACAATATCAATCGATGAAATGAAATGAAATGAAATGAAATGAAATGAAATGAAATATATATATTTGTTTGCTTAATACAGTGTTCAACATTGAGGTGGTTAAAAATATGTCTTACAAGTTCTACCGTATTTTGCCTTAAATATTGTAGGCATGCAAAATAATTGTGTCAATAAAAAATTGCGAATTTAATTTACATTAGGATGTCAAAAGGAAATTTGATTATTATTAAATGACTAAATTAAAATTACAATAATGGATAATGTCATATGTTGAAGAAAAAAAAAACAATATTTTAAAGGTCATACATAAATTGTCAATAAAGTTATAAGTTACTTATAATCTAGATATTCTTTTATCGAATAGAAGTTCATTTCAATGAGCCAGCGCAACAAACAGTTTTTGAACTTATTTTTTGCTAACGGTATTTGTGCAAGGTCTGATGGCAGTCTATTATACAATTTAATTGCCATGAAATATACATTTTCTTTATATAATGTTAGCTTACAAGGCGGAATCTTCAATTTGTTTTTCCTGGAGTCTCGGACATTATTTTTAATGTCTTAAATTTTTGTGAAATATTCGGGATGGTTTTTTACCAGCAGACACATTTCGGCAATGTATATACAGGGAAGAGTGGCTATTTTATGTTTTTTGAAATAGGGCTCACAACTATCCCTACTACTTCTTAGACCACATAGTGCCCGAATGCATTTTTTTTGAGCTTTGAAAACTCTTTCCCAGTCTACGCTATTTCCCCACATTACAATACCGTATCTCAATAACGATGAGACATATCCGTAATAGGCCTTTAGAGCAACTTCAAAGGATACATTTTTTCTTAATCTTTGGAGTGCATAAACAAATTTATTAAGCTTTTTGCAAAGTCCGTCAATGTGTTTTTTCCAATTGCAGTGTTCGTCTATCGTTATTCCTAGAAATTGAGTACTATTTACAAAGTCAATTTTTTCATTATTGTGGAGAATATTCAGATTTAGTTTTTTTGCTTGATAAGTATGGAAATTGATAGCTTTAGTCTTATTTATATTAATATTCAAATTGTTTTTGTCCATCCAGTTAATTACGTCAGAAAGTGTATTGTTTATGTCAGTTTCAAGTTTTTCAGTATTTTTGTTTTCAAATAATAGTGTACAATCATCAGCAAACAGAAAACAGTCGTTATTAAGAACATTAGGCAAGTCATTAATATATAAAATAAATAATAAAGGTCCTAAAATACTCCCTTGTGGTACGCCACATTCCATTTCACGATAGTTTGATCTAGCTATTACTTTTGTATTATTCTCGATTCTAGCGATTTCTGTACATTGCTGTCTTTTGTGTAGGTAGCTAGTTAGCCAGCTATGACATGCACCTCTGATGCCGTAGTCAAAAAGTTTTGTCAGTAAGACAGAATGATTTACACAGTCAAAAGCCTTCGACATGTCCAGAAAAACAGCTACTGTCAATGCTTTATTGTTAATGGCTTCAGTAACTTTTTTCATTAAAGCAAAACAAGCCAGAGATGTCGATTTGCCTTCTTGGAAGCCGAATTGAGTTTTATTTATGATGTTATGTTTATTTATGAATGCCACTAATCTTAAAATCATTGCTTTTTCAAAAACCTTTGAGAAGACTGATATAAGTGAAATAGGTCTATAGTTTTCTATAGCTTTCGTATCTCCTTTTTATATCTGCCTTGTTCACATCACACTACAGGCAGTGTTGTTGCCATTTCGTAACACAGAGTGACACGCGTCCTCACTACTCAAAGAACGTTGGGCGGCTGTCGAGGAAATAGGCATGATGACAGACTTTGAAAAACTGTTGTACGCCATAGATATAACTAATTGTAACGAATATCATATTTCGGAAAAATATCAAGTTTTATATTGAAAAAATGCATTTTAAATTTTAAGTTTAAAACTCCCACCACGTCTTGGTGTCACCTCCAAAATGTCATGGCGTCGATTGTGACGTCACGTTAGAGTAAACAAAGTGCAAACACAAACGTAGGTTATGATCATCATTCGTTTGTTTACTCTAAAGTGACGTCATTCGCTCTGATTGGCGTTCAGCATCATGGCGGATTGTCGTATTTGGTTGTTTTAATTCATAAAAATATTAATTAATCTCGCTTTTGTAATATTTTTTTTTTAAGTTTCTTTATTTGGTTATGTAGTTTTAGTGTTTTATATTCACAGTCATCATGCCTATTACCAAAATTTGTTGGTTTTGATAAGTTACATGCTTTTTATTACAAGCTTTTTATTAACTTACCATGTTAGTTAGTTAGTTTGTTAGTTAGTGGGGGACAAATCTTGCAAGCTTAATTTGACCCACTTCCCAGTGTCCGATGGAGCTGAAATTTTGTATACTGGTTTGGTTCAGATGACAATACAATATTAAAGTACAGTCAGCAAAAAAGCTTGTCATAAAAATGAAATTTTTACTATAAACTTATTGTAATTTTATGCCAATAAACATTTTTATTTTTATTTATTTATTTATTTATTTATTTATTCCTTAGTGGGAACTGGAGAAGATGACCCGTCTGGAGCAGGTGAGCCGCACGCGGCACTTGCTGGCGCTGCGCGAGCGCCTGCGCCACGGACACGACAACTCCGTCGCGCCCAACGACTTCACCAAGACCGAGAAGGTGGGTATCATCATCATCATCAGACATTCTTATTTAAGGCGATGATTCCCCCGAAATAGGCACGCTAACGCTTGCTCGGCCGCGCGCGATACACTTCACACGGACGCAGCGGCAGCAGGCAGTGAACTGTGAACTCGCGAGCGCCCCGCGCATCGAAAATCACTTAAAATTCAATTCTAAATAAAATAATAAAAAAAAGTATTTATGACGGCCGGGATCCCTCGGCTATTCAAAGAAAATTATTTTCGTATATTTTTCATCAACTTAAACCAAGTATACTGCAAGTAATAGGATATTTGGATTACGATTAGACGGATGTTTGGGATTTTATTTGACACAGTAAATCAATCACCAATCGAAAAAATACGACCGGAAGCACTAAATAAATAACTGTAAAATAACATATATTTTTTCACAAATTTTAAGTACTTGTGATTTGCGAGTAATCCATAATTTAAAATACCCTATTTTGGTGAAACGCAGTCTTAAATTAAATTTAAAAAAATATATGCATAGGGATAAAAAAACTACTTACCTGTCTCCACCTGGGGCCTTACCGGCGAACTTTCCGATCATCGGAAATCTGCCGGCCTTCAACTGTAAACAGTTATATTGAAGTACGTAATTTCTTATGATACTATTTACCGAAGTTATTTGGAAGATATCTATGTTCCTGGGACATCATAAATCGTTGTTTGCCATTTTGGCCTGATTGGGGCTCGATTTATCTGTTTTAATTTGAAGCCCGGCAGATTTCCGATGATCGGAAAGTTCGGCGGTAGGGCCGCTGGTCCTGATAAGGTTGATGTGGTTATCTGTCACACAGGTCTCCTAGTGCAGAGGCCAGTTTCTCACATAGACTAATCTTTATTTTTGTTGGTTTTGGCTAATTTGGCTATGTTTTTATGTATTGTATATGTGCGAGAAGAAATAAAGATTCATTTTATTATTATTTATTCAAAGTCCTCTGCTGGACATTGGCCTCCTCCTTAGAGACCCACAGAGAGGAGCGACTTGCAGCCAACGGCTGCTCGCAACCTGCATTGGTCGTTCCCGTTAGTTAGGATTCTTCCTATGCTTCATCATCCAATTCGTGGTCGCCAAAATAACAATAGTTATGATAGCTAATATATTTCTCATCTTGCCTTAAGGGTGGCCAAGCCGACTTACTTTTCATAATTATGGCGTAACAGATCTTTCTTTGAAACTTTTGAACTAATAGGTACTTACTTTATGCACTATATCTAGGTTTCTATCGAAATATCAAAATTTGAAGAAAATAAATTCAGTAAGTATAAGCCTTAAAAAATCTGAATTTTTTGCAAAAATTTTACCTGAACTTTGGGCCTTCATCAATACTCATAAATTTTAAAAGCAAAGAAAATATTATGCTAGAAACCTTGCAAATGTAATGGAGATTCTAAATGACAAACATTTATTTCACAAACTTGTAATTCTTACTGAAAAACACGTAATTCCTGGAACAAGTTTCCGCACACTATTTTTCGTTCAAAGTTATCGCGTGCTCACACACTCACTGTCATTGCGCTGGATGAAACAACAAGCTTGTCAACTTCTCGTCAACAATGACGGGAAGGGCCCTTATCATATCAAAGTTTTTTATTAAATTGACGGTCTGTCTGTGCAGGAAGTATCCAACATGGCGGCCAAGGCGGCGTCGGAGTGCGCGCACGCGCAGCGCGACGACTCCGTGTACGAGCCGTGGGACATGACGCCGCGCGAGAAGGAACTGGCGCTGAAATACATCAAGCTCATACAGGGTACGTACAATATCTATCTGTACAGGAAGTATCCAACATGGCGGCCAAGGCGGCGCGGAGTGAGCCGTGGGACATGACGCCGCGCGAGAAGGAACTGGCGCTGAAATACATCAAGCTCATACAGGGTACGTACAATATCTATCTGTACAGGAAGTATCCAACATGGCGGCCAAGGCGGCGCGGAGTGAGCCGTGGGACATGACGCCGCGCGAGAAGGAACTGGCGCTGAAATACATCAAGCTCATACAGGGTACGTACAATATCTATCTGTACAGGAAGTATCCAACATGGCGGCCAAGGCGGCGCGGAGTGAGCCGTGGGACATGACGCCGCGCGAGAAGGAACTGGCGCTGAAATACATCAAGCTCATACAGGGTACGTACAATATCTATCTGTACAGGAAGTATCCAACATGGCGGCCAAGGCGGCGCGGAGTGAGCCGTGGGACATGACGCCGCGCGAGAAGGAACTGGCGCTGAAATACATCAAGCTCATACAGGGTACGTACAATATCTATCTGTACAGGAAGTATCCAACATGGCGGCCAAGGCGGCGTCGGAGTGAGCCGTGGGACATGACGCCGCGCGAGAAGGAACTGGCGCTGAAATACATCAAGCTCATACAGGGTTCGTACAATATCTATATGTTCAGGAAGTATCCAACATGGCGGCCAAGGCGGCGCGGAGTGAGCCGTGGGACATGACGCCGCGCGAGAAGGAACTGGCGCTGAAATACATCAAGCTCATACAGGGTTCGTACAATATCTATATGTTCAGGAAGTATCCAACATGGCGGCCAAGGCGGCGCGGAGTGAGCCGTGGGACATGACGCCGCGCGAGAAGGAACTGGCGCTGAAATACATCAAGCTCATACAGGGTTCGTACAATATCTATATGTTCAGGAAGTATCCAACATGGCGGCCAAGGCGGCGCCGAGTGAGCCGTGGGACATGACGCCGCGCGAGAAGGAACTGGCGCTGAAATACATCAAGCTCATACAGGGTTCGTACAATATCTATATGTTCAGGAAGTATCCAACATGGCGGCCAAGGCGGCGCGGAGTGAGCCGTGGGACATGACGCCGCGCGAGAAGGAACTGGCGCTGAAATACATCAAGCTCATACAGGGTTCGTACAATATCTATATGTTCAGGAAGTATCCAACATGGCGGCCAAGGCGGCGCGGAGTGAGCCGTGGGACATGACGCCGCGCGAGAAGGAACTGGCGCTGAAATACATCAAGCTCATACAGGGTATGTACAATATCTATCTGTACAGGAAGTATCCAACATGGCGGCCAAGGCGGCGCGGAGTGAGCCGTGGGACATGACGCCGCGCGAGAAGGAACTGGCGCTGAAATACATCAAGCTTATACAGGGTATGTACAATATCTATCTGTACAGGAAGTATCCAACATGGCGGCCAAGGCGGCGCGGAGTGAGCCGTGGGACATGACGCCGCGCGAGAAGGAACTGGCGCTGAAATACATCAAGCTTATACAGGGTATGTCTATTACGTGTAGACACGTATAGACTTCTAACTGTTACTGTAAATTAAAACGTATAAATTTGGTTTGTCCCAAGCACTTGATTCAATTTTGTATTTAATTCAAGTATTTTCTATACTAATATTATAAAGCTAAAGAGTTTGTTTGTTTGTTTGTTTGAACGCGCTAATCTCAGAAACTACTAGACCGAATTGAAAATTTATTTTTGTGTTGCATAGTTCATTTATTGAGGAAGGCTATATGCTATATTTTATCCCGATATTCCCACGGGAACGAGTACCATGCGGGTAAAACCGCGATAATCCGCTAGTATTTTTATATGAAAACGTAGCTCCGAAGGTTTTATTAAAAAATATTTTTAAAGGCGTTAGTTGGAAATTGTGAGAAACGATGTTTTATTATTATGAAACATTTATCTTGAATGATCACAAAATTGCATGAGTCGCTTTTACCAGGTGTCTGTCACTCGATGTACTTGCGCGCAACTCTATCCATAGAAGTAAGATCCGCAAAAGAGCTAGGATATATGCGATAGAAAGAGATGCAACGTCTGGCCGTTCGTAATTAGCGCCGTACAAGCTGAAATGGTTTAGCGGAGTGCAGCTTCTGTACCTGTACTATTATTTATTCTGTGCTTTTACTTGTGTTAACGCCATCTGTCGACGCAAGGCGCAGGAAACAGGAGTCCAACGCGAGCGAACGGATTGCAGCTAGCTTCGCACCGGTCTGACGTATGCGCACTTCACACTACGCCGGGCCCCGCATACCATTACATTACCCCTTTGCGAATAGATCTTTATAAACGTTGTACTTGTACATACATAAACTAATAACATAAGTTCGTCATAAAAAAATCATTCACTTCCAACTTGACTAGATCCTTTACCAGGCCTGTCTCACTTCCATAAAAGCGGCGCAAAATCCCCGAGATATTTACCTGCTATTTTGGAAAACAACCTAATTTCAACCTTTTGCATTGCGTATAGCGTTCATAGTACAATAACTGTCTGCCGTCTCGCTTCAATCTGCTAGGGCTGTCAGAGGTACTACTTTATCTGTGAACGTAATACACGCGAAGCGAAACAGATGGCGACACACGCGGATGCGTGCGCTGCGTGTGCCACAAGTCGAGCTTGTGCCAGCCTATTGAGACTAGTCCGGTGACCGGACGCTTACGTTTATCATACCTAAACTCGGGAGTGAAATTTCTGTACCGTAAGGTACTAATATATATTCTGTGCCTTTACTTCTCTCTGCCACCCCTGGATAGCGCCGAAACAACTTGGATTACTTGAATTCCTAACTAATAAATTAAAAGAAACCCTTCAAAGTTACATTTAGGTATTTTTATTTGTAAAGACAGACAGAGTCGATTAGTATCAAAGACGGCAATCTGTACTTTTTGGCTAAAATGAGTTATTGGCATAGCAACACAAAAAATAACTAATAAAATCGTTTTGTTATTGCATTACGTTACAAAAGCAGCAATCTACCATACAAAATACTCATCAAAGTTTGAAGTTAGTTGCAAATCTGGCATTCTGCTAAGGGCTAAGACAACACAAAACCTTTTTTGTATTTACCAAAAATTCTATTAAAGTCAGATTACCGCTTTTGATACTAATCGACTCTGTAAACGAGTTTTATTTCTTTTATTCCAAACCTCTGTTACACAGATTAACTTATTAGCTTATTGAATGGTTGCAGGAAGGATAGGCTCGTCGCAAGGCAAAGAGGTGGAGACAGCTGTGTCGCCCGCCACGCCAGTAGACGAAGGCGTGTCCGCAGACATTTCCACGCCCAGTCTGCTCTCCTCCATCCACAGTGCCAGCAGCTTCGAGTGAGTTCACATTAGCTTTAGATAATACTAGGGGAGAGAGAGAAAGAGAGAGAGAATGCGAAAGAGAGAGAGAGAAAGCGAAAGAGAGAGAGATAGATATAACGATAGACGAAGGCGTGTCCGCAGACATTTCCACGCCCAGTCTGCTCTCCTCCATCCACAGTGCCAGCAGCTTCGAGTGAGTTCACATTAGCTTTAGATAATACTAGGGGAGAGAGAGAAAGAGAGAGAGAATGCGAAAGAGAGAGAGAGAAAGCGAAAGAGAGAGAGATAGATATAACGATAGACGAAGGCGTGTCCGCAGACATTTCCACGCCCAGTCTGCTCTCCTCCATCCACAGTGCCAGCAGCTTCGAGTGAGTTCACATTAGCTTTAGATAATACTAGGGGAGAGAGAGAAAGAGAGAGAGAATGCGAAAGAGAGAGAGAGAAAGCGAAAGAGAGAGAGATAGATATAACGATAGAGAAAGGCGTGTCCGCAGACATTTCCACGCCCAGTCTGCTCTCCTCCATCCACAGTGCCAGCAGCTTCGAGTGAGTTCACATTAACTATAGATAATACTAGGAGAGAGAGAGAGAGAGAGAGAGAGAGAAAGAGAAAGAAAGCGAGAGAGAGAGATAGATATAACGATAGAGAAAGGCGTGTCCGCAGACATTTCCACGCCCAGTCTGCTCTCCTCCATCCACAGTGCCAGCAGCTTCGAGTGAGTTCACATTAACTATAGATAATACTAGGAGAGAGAGAGAGAGAGAGAGAGAAAGAGAAAGAAAGCGAGAGAGAGAGATAGATATAACGATAGAGAAAGGCGTGTCCGCAGACATTTCCACGCCCAGTCTGCTCTCCTCCATCCACAGTGCCAGCAGCTTCGAGTGAGTTCACATTAACTATAGATAATACTAGGAGAGAGAGAGAGAGAGAGAGAGAGAGAGAGAGAAAGCGAGAGAGAGAGAGAAAGCGAGAGAGAGAGATAGATATAACGATAGAGAAAGGCGTGTCCGCAGACATTTCCACGCCCAGTCTGCTCTCCTCCATCCACAGTGCCAGCAGCTTCGAGTGAGTTCACATTAACTATAGATAATACTAGGAGAGAGAGAGAGAGAGAAAGAGAAAGAGAGATAGAGATAGATAGATAGATAGATATAACGATAGAGAAAGGCGTGTCCGCAGACATTTCCACGCCCAGTCTGCTCTCCTCCATCCACAGTGCCAGCAGCTTCGAGTGAGTTCACATTAACTATAGATAATACTAGGAGAGAGAGAGAGAGAGAGAGAGAGAGAGAGAGAGAGAGAGAGAAAGAGAGATAGAGATAGATAGATAGATAGATATAACGATAGAGAAAGGCGTGTCCTCAGACATTTCCACGCCCAGTCTGCTCTCCTCCATCCACAGTGCCAGCAGCTTCGAGTGAGTTCACATTAACTATAGATAATACTAGGAGAGAGAGAGAGAGAGAGAGAGAGAGAAAGAGAAAGAGAGATGGAGATAGATAGATAGATAGATATAACGATAGAGAAAGGCGTGTCCTCAGACATTTCCACGCCCAGTCTGCTCTCCTCCATCCACAGTGCCAGCAGCTTCGAGTGAGTTCACATTAACTATAGATAATACTAGGAGAGAGAGAGAGAGAGAGAGAAAGAGAAAGAGAGATAGAGATAGATAGATAGATAGATATAACGATAGAGAAAGGCGTGTCCTCAGACATTTCCACGCCCAGTCTGCTCTCCTCCATCCACAGTGCCAGCAGCTTCGAGTGAGTTCACATTAGCTATAGATACTTCTAGGGGAGAGAGAGAGAGAGAGAGAGAGAGAGAGAGAGAGAGAGAGATAACGATAGAGAAAGGCGTGTCCTCAAACATTTCCACGCCCAGTCTGCTCTCCTCCATCCACAGTGCCAGCAGCTTCGAGTGAGTTCACATTAACTATAGATAATACTAGGAGAGAGAGAGAAAGAGAAAGAGAGATAGAGATAGATAGATAGATAGATATAACGATAGAGAAAGGCGTGTCCTCAGACATTTCCAAGCCCAGTCTGCTCTCCTCCATCCACAGTGCCAGCAGCTTCGAGTGAGTTCACATTAGCTATAGATAATACTAGGAGAGAGAGAGAGAGAGAGATAGATATAACGATAGAGAAAGGCGTGTCCGCAGACATTTCCACGCCCAGTCTGCTCTCCTCCATCCACAGTGCCAGCAGCTTCGAGTGAGTTCACATTAGCTTTAGATAATACTAGGGGAGAGAGAGAGAGAGAGAGAGAAAGATAGAGAGAGAGAGAAAGCCAGAGAGAGATAGATAGATATAACGATAGAGAAAGGCGTGTCCGCAGACATTTCCACGCCCAGTCTACTCTCCTCCATCCACAGTGCCAGCAGCTTCGAGTGAGTTCACATTAGCTTTAGATAATACTAGGGGAGAGAGAGAGAGAAAGAGAGAGAGAATGCGAAAGAGAGAGAGAAAGCGAAAGAGAGAGAGATAGATATAACGATAGAGAAAGGCGTGTCCGCAGACATTTCCACGCCCAGTCTGCTCTTCTCTATCCACAGTGCCAGCAGTTTTGAGTGAGTTCACATTAGCTTTAGATAATACTAGGAGAGAGAGAGATACAGTGGCGGTCAGATAATTAAAGACAACAGTTGATTTTCATACAAACGAGGTGTCTTTGAAGCCACGTTTCTCCACCAAGCATTGACCTAGCTGTGATCTGATGATGGCCATCCAGGGAGTGAATGGAGGAGATTCAGATCGCTATACACAAACAACTGATCTGATCAACGTTCTAAGAGATATAAGAATCAGAGTTTTCAGTTTCTGGATTTCCATACAGTTTTATGCAAATGTTGCGGATTTTTTAAACATATCCTTATATCTTTTAGAATGCTGATCAGATCAGTTGGGTGTGTATAGCGATCTGAATCTATTCCAATCACTCCCTAGAGCACAATCATTTGATCACAGCTAGGACAATCTCTTGCGGCGAACCAAGGCTTCAAAGTTACCTCGTTTGTATGAAAATCGACTGGTGTCTTTAATTATGTGACCGCCTCTTCTTATCTAAATATCTTGCATATTTTCAGCGATATAGAGCATCAAACTTTCTAATTAGACAAGGAGAGCGCTATAGAAACGTGACGTCACATTTCTATAGCGCCATACTGTCGCTATAGTTATTTTTTTAGAAAGAGATAGCTAGAGTCACAATAAAGTAGCTCATAATTCGCTTGTTTTAACACAGATTGAATTTCTTTTTTCACATTTGATCTCTACTAATATTATAAAGAGGAAAGATTTGATTGTTTGTTTGTTTGCATCGAATAGGGTCCGAAACTACTGGACCGATTTAGAAAATTCTTTGACCATTAGAAAGCTACTTTCTTCCCGAGTGACATAGGCTATATTTTATCCCGATATTCCCACGGGAACGGGTACCACGCGGGTGAAACCGCTAGTAACCAATAATGTTATATTTCTGGATGTCACAATTAAATATCAACATTTCAACAACAGTCAAATACCCAATTTCCATGTTTACTCGGCAGGCTATGTTCACCCGAGCGCGCATTGCTCGAGAAGTCGATGGCGGGTTGGGCGGGGGCGGGCGCGGTCACCGTGTCGGGGGCGGGCGGGGCGCTGTACGTGCCCGACTGCGAGGAGGTGCGCGTGTCCGCCGCCGTCGCCAGGCGCGGCCACCTCAACGTGCTGCAGCACGGCACGCACGGCTGGAAGAAGCGGTGGCTGGTGCGTATGATGCACGCCAGTGTTATACAGTAGGGCGGGCGCTGTACGTGCCCGACTGCGAGGAGGTGCGCGTGTCCGCCGCCGTCGCCAGGCGCGGCCACCTCAACGTGCTGCAGCACGGCACGCACGGCTGGAAGAAGCGGTGGCTGGTGCGTATGATGCACGCCAGTGTTATACAGTAGGGCGGGCGCTGTACGTGCCCGACTGCGAGGAGGTGCGCGTGTCCGCCGCCGTCGCCAGGCGCGGCCACCTCAACGTGCTGCAGCACGGCACGCACGGCTGGAAGAAGCGGTGGCTGGTGCGTATGATGCACGCCAGTGTTATACAGTAGGGCGGGCGCTGTACGTGCCCGACTGCGAGGAGGTGCGCGTGTCCGCCGCCGTCGCCAGGCGCGGCCACCTCAACGTGCTGCAGCACGGCACGCACGGCTGGAAGAAGCGGTGGCTGGTGCGTATGATGCACGCCAGTGTTATACAGTAGGGCGGGCGCTGTACGTGCCCGACTGCGAGGAGGTGCGCGTGTCCGCCGCCGTCGCCAGGCGCGGCCACCTCAACGTGCTGCAGCACGGCACGCACGGCTGGAAGAAGCGGTGGCTGGTGCGTATGATGCACGCCAGTGTTATACAGTAGGGCGGGCGCTGTACGTGCCCGACTGCGAGGAGGTGCGCGTGTCCGCCGCCGTCGCCAGGCGCGGCCACCTCAACGTGCTGCAGCACGGCACGCACGGCTGGAAGAAGCGGTGGCTGGTGCGTATGATGCACGCCAGTGTTATACAGTAGGGCGGGCGCTGTACGTGCCCGACTGCGAGGAGGTGCGCGTGTCCGCCGCCGTCGCCAGGCGCGGCCACCTCAACGTGCTGCAGCACGGCACGCACGGCTGGAAGAAGCGGTGGCTGGTGCGTATGATGCACGCCAGTGTTATACAGTAGGGCGGGCGCTGTACGTGCCCGACTGCGAGGAGGTGCGCGTGTCCGCCGCCGTCGCCAGGCGCGGCCACCTCAACGTGCTGCAGCACGGCACGCACGGCTGGAAGAAGCGGTGGCTGGTGCGTATGATGCACGCCAGTGTTATACAGTAGGGCGGGCGCTGTACGTGCCCGACTGCGAGGAGGTGCGCGTGTCCGCCGCCGTCGCCAGGCGCGGCCACCTCAACGTGCTGCAGCACGGCACGCACGGCTGGAAGAAGCGGTGGCTGGTGCGTATGATGCACGCCAGTGTTATACAGTAGGGCGGGCGCTGTACGTGCCCGACTGCGAGGAGGTGCGCGTGTCCGCCGCCGTCGCCAGGCGCGGCCACCTCAACGTGCTGCAGCACGGCACGCACGGCTGGAAGAAGCGGTGGCTGGTGCGTATGATGCACGCCAGTGTTATACAGTAGGGCGGGCGCTGTACGTGCCCGACTGCGAGGAGGTGCGCGTGTCCGCCGCCGTCGCCAGGCGCGGCCACCTCAACGTGCTGCAGCACGGCACGCACGGCTGGAAGAAGCGGTGGCTGGTGCGTATGATGCACGCCAGTGTTATACAGTAGGGCGGGCGCTGTACGTGCCCGACTGCGAGGAGGTGCGCGTGTCCGGCTGGAAGAAGCGGTGGCTGGTGCGTATGATGCACGCCAGGGGGGTAATACGGTATTTTACTGATTTTTTTTTATTTCTTTAAAATGTTTTTCGAAATATTAGCTACACAAAACAAGTTTTCATTTTGAATTATCTTGAATATTTTCAAAGATATAGGACTTCAAACTTTATAATTGGACAAGGACAGGACGCCATCTTAGTGACGTCAGTGAGTTAGTAGCGTCATAGTCACGCCATAGAAGATTTCGTTTTAGAAAGAGACAGCTACAGTCAAAATCAAACAGACTATAATTCTTTTATTATAAAACAGATTCAAATTATTTTTTCACATTTGGTATTCTTAATTGCAATATTTTTTAACGTCATCATTAAATATCTTCATTTCAACAACAGTAAAATACCCTATTGTCTAACTCAACATCAATCGCAATCGCTTTCAGTTTGACATCCATTATACATCCATCACTTGTTGTTGAAGAAAGTTGTCAAAATTTTTGTTGACATAAGCAGCAATGGCCGTGCCATATCTTTCAAACTGAATGCGATTGCTATTGATGTTGAGTTAGACAATTACCCCCCAGGTTATACAGTAGGGCGGGCGCTTCTAAGGCGCTACTCGGAAAAAGTATGGACGAATCGAAAATAGAAAAAATAATGAAAATCACCACTTCCGTTTGCAGGTAGTGAGACGGCCGTACGTGTTCATTTACCGCGACGAGCGCGACCCGATCGAGCGCGCCGTCATCACTAACCAAACCGAATACAATAAGTACCCCCACTGGGAATCGAACCCGGGACTTCTGGGCCTTTAATCGGTGGTGTGAACCACTAGACCACAGAGGCGGTTAATTTAAAAATTGATGAAAATAATGATGATCACTACCAGCACAGCCGTCTCTATCGTCTTCTACAAGCCATGCGCATAAAGTTGTCAACGTCTTTTTAAGTGAACCGATTTGACACCGTTTGCACCATTTGACAGGTAAACAGCGAGTAAACCTCGAGTAATGAATCCTATGGAGATGGCATATCTTCTATACATCTATACAAATAAATAAAATGTAACATCTGTTTGTAACATTAAATAACCGCTTTTTACCACGTGCATATGACTAAATATACGATACATATACCAAAATGACATGTTTTTCAATTTTTGTCTGTCTGTCTGTTTGTTCCGGCTAATCTCTGAAACGGCTGGACCGATTAATACGACAATAAGAAGAAGTTTAAAATTGAGTTCCAAGATTTTCTTACATTGTGACTTTAGTTACACCTCACTTTTTCGTAGGTATGCAACCTCCATAGGATTTAGTACTCGGAGGAGTAAACCGGTTCACAGCAATGTTGCCGTTCCGTATCATAGCATGGCTTGTAGAAGACGATAGAGACGGCTGTGCTACCAGGCGTCTGTCACTCGATGTACTTGCGCGCAAATCTCGCCCTCGGCGCGGCGCCGGCGGTGCGAATCCATAGAAATCAGGTCCGCAAAAGAGCTAGAATATATGCGATAGAAAGAGATGCAACGACTGGCCGTTCGTAATTTGCGCCGTACAAGCTGAGTTCCACTTTATTGCGTTATGGTTAGAGTTGCTATTTATTTAAATGCTATTTATTTAAATTTTAATTAATTTATTTAAATTAATTAAAATTTATTTAAATAAAAAATTAAAAAGCTGGGTGCAGTATCTGTTAAGCCAGATTTACATTGATCCAGTAGCTCGATCCAGTGTCACTGGATTGCGGCGCTGGATTGGCACTGGATCAATGTAAACATGTTTTACTGGACGCTGTACTGGATTGAAACATGTTTACATTGATCCAGTACCAATCCAGTGCCGACACAGGATCGAGCTACTGGATCTAACGGGTGTCCCAAAAGTAGGTAAAAGATGATTTGTCTCAATAAAACGCGAATGCATTGAAATTTCTTCGTAGTTTTATTTTATTTTAAAGAAGAGACTTGTACAATTTTATCTGAATAGAATATCTGCTAAATGGTCGCCACGGGCATTGTTGCTGTGTGCACGTTTTTCATGACACTTTCACACTTATTTCACAAATAACTCGGCGAATATTTGGTTTATATTGTCTATGTTTTGTGGATTGTTGGCGTAGACTTTAAGAAATCCAGTGGCATCAGATGGCAAGATCTCGGTGGCCATTTGACATCACCTCTTCTTGAAATTACGAGATTTTGCGACCTTTCGACGCCTGTCTGTAATTGATCGTGAATTTTCGTTAAATATTTGTATAACTTCTATGCGCTGTTTTATTGTGAAACGCTCCACGATTAAATTTACATGTGTCAAGATGACGTATGTCAAATTTCAACCCGCCATCTTGAATATTTCGGAAATAGCGCGAAATTCAAATCCTATACCTACTTTTGAGACACCCGTTATTAAGTAATCTGTGTCACTACTTCCGTTTGCAGGTAGTGAGACGGCCGTACGTGTTCATTTACCGCGACGAGCGCGACCCGATCGAGCGCGCCGTCATCAACCTGGCCAACGCGCACGTCGAGTACTCCGAGGATCAAGAACAGATGGTCCGCATGCCCAATACATTTAGGTAAGTAACACAACGGTAATCATCAAATATATATACCACATTTAAGGCTTGAGCACACCAAACGCGGGATTTAGCTACTTGGGATAGAGCAATATCTCTATTTGATTTTTCTCGGGATGAAATAAAATAATGGCCCCAATGATGTTTTATATGTAGATACGTTATCTGAACTTAAAAATGGTGACGAAAAAGTAAGGTAATTAGCCCGAAGTTTACTCGGTCACACACATACCTTTGTCGTGTCAACGCGCTGTTACAATTTTGTTGATTACGCCTCAAATAATAAAATTAATGCCTTCCTGTGTTTATAGAAGTTGCAAAAACTATGCCGGATCTTTAAAAGACAAGAAAATTGATTTATTTCATACGTAATTATTAAAATTATAAATTTAAATTCAAAATTAAATAATTGGTGATGACATTTGCGCTGTTGCCAGTTCGACATGCATGAGCGAGATGCTTGTAAAGTTTTGTGAACGCATAAGACAGTGCTTGCAATAATTGTTTATCTCTTTTTAACAGTGGGAGTTTGTGTATATATGCCTCTTACTAACATTATTTTAATGAAAAAGAGATAGATATGCGGAAATGCCTGTTGTAAGGAAGAGGTAAATATATTTTGACAACATGTGTTTGCTTTTTGTCTCAAAGCGTGTAGTACGTAATGAAAAACAAATTCGCCTTTTAAAATAATGCAATCTATTCGAGTGTAACGTGTCTATTAATAACACGTCATTAAATGGACCATACAAGCACATGAGTACTATCAGAGAGACGACTGTCATACAGCGTATGTCATTTCATTCCACTGGCTGAGCTGTCATAAACCGGTTTTTTCCAGTCACGCCGTGTACGTGACACGCCAGTGACAAGCAGCCAGTGGAAACGCACACATGCGCAGCATGCTTGTAGTAGTGTAATCATGCGCACCGTAATATGAAGTAAAGTCTCTGTTATAGAGTGCGCGCCAGATAAGTCTGCACGCGACTGGTGGCGTATTTAATGTTGCCAGTAGTTGTAAATTATTTTCCCATCATGAGTAGACGAGGAAAAAATCTAACTGGCTTTCGTCGGTTGCTATAATTGAGAATACAGTAAATTTTACCTAAAAACTTTCATCAATAATAGCAATAGAAAACTGTAAGACATTACAAACACTTTTATAAGCAGATAGATTTTATATTGTTTATTAAAATTGTTTGCAATTTAGGAATTAAATAACAACAAAATAAATATATTTTCAAATATTTTATTAAGTAACTATTGTAACTATAGAGTAGAGAATAATAGCAACTAAAATACCCCAAGCGAAAGCAAAATATCACATAATGGTCACCCTAAAAATGACCTGTCAAGAAAGCAGTCCGCGCCTGCACTTTAGCAAATGGTTTAAGAAGCCTGTTATTGTCCTTTTCTATTTCGCCAGCACATTTCATTTTCAATAATTTCTCTTCCAGCACTTTTGATGACTTTTGGTATGACGATTACCAAATAAACTAATAAAACACAATGATACTTGACACACTCATTTCGCCTGTCACAACAAATAACATGGCGACCTGCCAAATTTGAAATTAGTTCCAAATTCGACCGCGCGCAGATATATCTGGCGAGCGCTCTACGTAGTATTTTTTTTCCTCTGTGATACAAGTTTCCGTGTCGTTGTCAGCGTGGTGAGCAAGGAGCGCGGCTACCTGCTGCAGACGCTGGGCGACAAGGAGGTGCACGACTGGCTGTACGCCATCAACCCGCTGCTCGCCGGACAGATCAGGTGAGACTTACTTCCCCACACTGCTCAACTCAAAAAGCTTACACTAAATACTGAGGCAACTGGAGAATGCAGTACTAACACTTTTTTGTGGCACTGAGGTTGTCTTCCGTCTCATCTACACTTTGAAAAAATACGTACGGTCACAGCACAGCCATATCTATCGTCTTCTACAAGCCATGCGCATAAAGTTGGCAACGTAGTTTTAAGTGAACCGATTTGACATCGTTTGCACCGTTTGACAGGTAAACAGCGAGTAAACCTCGAGTACTGAATCCTATGGAGATGGCATATCTTCTATACATCTATACAAATAAATAAAATTGGAGTGTCTGTTTGTAACATTAAATAACCGCTTTTTACTACGTGCATATGATTAAATATACGGTACATATACCAAAATGACATGTTTTACAATTTTTGTCTGTCTGTCTGTTTGTTCCGGTTAATCTCTGAAACGGCTGGACCGATTTTGACGGACCGATTAATACGACAATTAAAAGTAGTTTAAAATTGAATTCCAAGATTTTCTTACATTGTGACTTAGTTACACCTCACTTTTTCGTAGGTATGCCACCTCCATAGGATTTAGTACTCAGAGGAGTAAACCGGTTCACAGCAATGTTGCCGTTCCGTATCATAGCATGGCTTGTAGAAGACGATAGAGACGGCTGTGGTATGGTCATATGAGACACCTGACAGCCACTACGTACTAAATGTCAAATTTGCTGGGCACACTTTTTTATTCAGGGTGAAAACTCCAGTTACCTCAGTATTTAGTCTAAGCTTTTTGGCTCAACTGCTCAACTGACGCTGCATTCGACCAAACTTTTATTCCGAGAATATCGCTTACTGTCGGATACTAATGTCAAACTAGAATGGGGTTTTGACATTACTATCCGAAAGTAAGCGTTATTCTTGGAATAAAAGTATGGTCGAATGCAGCCTCAGTTGTGCAGTTTATATTCCCCACTGCTCAACTTCTCAACTGAGGTCCGGTTGCTCGTACATTACAGTAAAGTAAAAGTTAAAATTTAACTGTTGTCAATTTTCACCTCGGTCAAAGAAAAATACGTTGGGTTAAAAGTGTTGTCTATACTATTTCATTAATGTCAAAATTTAAACCACCCCCACCCTGTCGGGTATTTTTACCGCCGTTAAATGTGTAATTTGACTGCTCGTTAAAGTAACCGCTTCTTCAACAACGCTTTTTAAATTTGACCGCCGGTTAATTTTACTTTAACCATAATTTAACCCTAAAGTTAACGTAACTAAGCTTCGAGCAACCGGACCTGAGTTGTGCAGTTTATATTCCCCACTGCTCAATTTACAAACTGCTCTATTTGTATTCCTGGCCGTCTATAATTATTATTTAAAAAAAAAAGATATTAATAATATATTTTTTTTACTTTTATTAATTAAGTAGGTACTTAGGTACTTAAGTACTTATTTATAAAAAAAAGAAAAAAAAATAACCTTCATAAATACAGGATAATTTTTTTATCAGTGCACAAATTTTTAGGATTGACTCAGAATCGGTAAGTGAACAACTTTCTCCTAGAAACATAGGTCGAAATATGACAAAATTTTTTTGACTCTTCATACAAATCGGACTGATCACGTGATCGATTTAGTATGGGATGTCTAAAAATTTTTGTCGTACTTTGACCCATGTTTCTAGGAGAAAGTTGTTTGCTTACCGATTCTGAATCGATCTTAAAAATTTGTGCACTGATAAAAAAATTACCCTGTATGGCAGTTTTAATTTTGACAGTCACCAATCATTTTATTTACCTAAGTTTGAAGTTTTAATAAAACTTATTTTAAAAATTTTAGTTTTGAGCACTAGGGAAGTTTGGTTGAGCATTGGGGATTCCCCACTGCTCAACTATTCTCAGTTGGGCACTTACAGTTGCGCAGTGGGGAAAAAGCGCAGGTGTGGCCACACACCTCCCGCCATAGGCAACGCTCACTTTGATGGGTTTTCGTACGAACATGCACGTATAGAGGACCACCGGACTGTTATGCATATGTAAATATTTTATAGTAACATTCAAAAATGTAATACTTATTGCACAATAACAAAAGTGAAAAAAGTAAACTGTTGATTATCAAAGAATGAGCTGCTGAATTGTGACAAACTGCGTCTCTAGCTATCTCTTTCTAAAACGATTTTTTATTTGGCGGGAGTGTGGCACTAGTCACTTGTGAGTTGCGACGTCACATGTGTCTAGCGTTGTCCTTGTCTAATGAGGAAGTTTGATGCTCTATATCAGTGAGTCATATAGAAGCAAAGGCGCCAACATCCACTTTAGCTGAAATGCGTACAGAAGACATTTTTGTTTTTGTCTATGTCAGTCAATCATATTATGGGAATGATGCTGTTTTTGTTACAAACCTGAGTTTGAAATGTCTGTTTTGTAAAGGATATTTCTGGTTTTGCTACGATTGTAATATTCCTCCAAAATATATTGAAGTAACACTACAAGACTGCATTCTGCTATAGTGAAAAAAGGGGATGTTAGTGCCTTTGCTTATGAGTCATCACCTAAAATATGTAAAATATTTAAAAATAAATACTTGTGTTGTTTCTGATATTGCTAAAAACATTTTATACAAATTACTTTTATTTTTTTGCATTCACAATGAAATTTTTATTATTGAAAGTCAAATATTAGAAAAATAATGACATATCCTCCAAGTAGCTCCGCCGGGAATCGAACCCGGGACCTTTCACTGTCCGGGTAAATGCTTTGATCGCTGAGCTACGGAGTCGTTAGAGGAAGCGTCGAATCTTTCCAATACTTATTACTTTCTAATATTTCATCAATGTGAAGACATTAGTACCCCCACACCCGAATGAAATATCTTTCCAGATATTTGATTTGACAATTGATAAAGTTGAAATAATTGCGTTTCCCGGCGTAGCTACTTGGAGGATTGGTCGTTTTTTCTAATATTTCATTTTCTACATTTTAAACAAATAAAAAAAAACTGTCCGGCCCCGTTTTGTCCAAACCCCCCTTATTACAAAACGTGGACTAAAGCTAGACCTGGTTTAAAATTGATGCTAATTCTGTCTTTCATTTGTAAAATGAAAGTGACAGCACCAGTTTAGTACCAGTTTTAAACCAGGAGTCAGGACTATTTTAGTCCACGTTTTGTAATAAGGTGGTACAAGTCCTGTGGGTGCGCGCAGGCTGAGTGCGAGCTAGTCGTACGATTGCATGTGTCAAATTGTACGACCTCGTGCGTGGTTACGTATTCGCATCCAAAGTGAGCATAGCCTTACTCTGGAACGAAATCGTAATGGACAATTTGTTCTTACATTACTTCGATCATATAAACCCAAGATACAGCGTAAACGCACAGAAAATGAAGCCGCCAACGAATGCTCCATTCGAAAGGGAGCATTAGATCGCTCTCGAACGAAACGATGCCTAAATGTGCTGAGAAGATCGCAAAAACAATTCGAAAAAGGAAAAAAGAGATGTAATATCATATTTTCAGTCAGTATTGATCGTAAATATAATTGGACAATTAATTTAAAGTCAAACATGTACTGAAACTATCATAATTTCATTATTTATACTAAAATATTGCAATATTCCTTGCCGCGCAACCGTTTCTTCTATTTGCGTTAGTAAGACAGAGATGCAGACATGACGAAATACGATTCGCTGTTCTAGCGTCGGCCGACCGTTTGAGCTTTCCATGTAATAATATCGTTAGTACTACCACTGCCGTCCGAATTTAAATCCAATTACTGTGGCTTAGGGTCGAATATCAAATGTGGTGACGGCAGTATAATTGAAATATCTATAACTAACTACTAATGACAGCGCTCTGTTGACATCACTTTTTCAAGCGCATTTAGTATGGAATCGTGTATCTAGGGTTTGTATGATCGAAGTTACATTAGTATCAAACATTAACTGTGAACCTTGCAATACTTTGATGTTTGACGTTAACTCATGAATTGCTCAATGCAATTTCGTTCCAGAAAAAGACGGCAGCTCCTTCATCTCACTTAGGCATGTGAATCTTACGATTCTTATTTCAATCTTATTGTGTTGCTTTAGATCTTTTTCGTCACTATTTTTGCCTTCTGTCGTATTATTTACGCGCATGCATGCTGCTATGGCATGCTTGCAAGATCGGCGATGTCCACTTAAATCCGTTGCAAAGATCCATTGATGGATCTTTTGGCACTCTTATGTCCACTTTAATCCATGATTCAGATTTTTTTGCAAAGTAGATTATTTAGCACTAACATTGCCCATTGCAAAGATCCATTGATGGATCTTTTCGCGAAAAGTAACTGTGTTTTTTAGACTTCACAAAAATAATCTTTCACATACTTTTTAAAATATATTTTTAAGAAATATGCAATATGCATGAAGACAAAAAAAAAGTCGTTTAATACATAGATCATTGAAATCAGTGCGCCCGAGCAATTACTGCCCTCATTAGTAAACTTATATCTCCATAATTAATAAAGATATCGACAAGCAGTTTTTCTTATCAAATACTCTATTAAATTGTCAACAATATTAGTGGATAAAAAGATACCCCACGGAACAATTATTTTTTTAAATTAAGTAAAATCCGCCAAATTTCTCAATATTCTTCCAAGCAAAGCTAATATTTGGGCATTTTTAATTGTATTATTTTACAATATATTTTTTCTTTGATAGATTATGTAATTATCTTTCATTTGACACCATGTTTATCAAAATCGGTGCGGTGGTTTGGCTTGTAGAATTTTTAAATTATTTTTTTAAAGAAGTGGCGCCACCTATGTTCCTAAGGGATGAAACTTTCGCTGCTGCGGGTGAAATCGATTATTTTTGTCCCTAGTATCACTGTGCAAAGCGGCTTTCCTTTATCACAAAGTGCAGCTTTCCGACGAAATATCGCCATAAGACCTAGTACTAATAAGAGTGCCAAAAGATCCATCAATGGATCTTTGCAATGGATTTAAGTGGACATAGGGGCAAGATCTCTCTTTAATACTTCTTCTTCAACTTTATTTCGGTTCTTTTTAAGTTGTAGTGAACTAGACCCTTTGCTAATAACTAAAAAAACTTTATAAACCCTGCATTAAATTACAACAAAATCTTCTCTGTTCCATTGTTATGTATGTATATGGAATGGACAGGGAAGAGCCTTGCCTTCCGCGATACAAGTTCGTTAGTAAAGGGTCAACCGAGCCCCCCTGGTCAACCCGACCCACGTCAATATACACGCATAAAGGTTTGCGCACACAGGTCGCGGTCGGCGCGCCGCGGCGACAAGCTGCAGCCGGCGCCGGCGCAGGCATGAGACACCCTCACAATGGAGTCTATCCTCGTTTATTAGGCGCGTCGCTGCGCAACCACACCGACACGAGAGCATCCTTTCAGGTATTGAAACGGCACACCGGGACCGCTTTCAGTCTTCCACGTAGATAAACTTTCATCCAAATTTATGAGTCATCGTGACAGATTTTGTATTTCAGATGCTTTTCATCACGCGGATGTTTGCGTTTGTTATAACGACGGTCGACTTGTCCGTCGTTTTTGATCGATATAAGCTCGAAAACCTTGGAAATTGTCCCGTTTTTATCTCATGTAGGTACTAACGGAACTTGTCAATATCCCTTAGAGAAATTTAGGAGATCGATATTGACTAAATGTTGGCTGCGGGTGGAAGTTTTAGTGGAGGACTGAAAGCGGCAAACATAAAAGAGGGATTTCTTCTGTGGCTGGTTTGGTGGAAAGGTTATCGAACACATAAAACTGCACGCGAACGCTCGTGTTCGGTGCCGGCACTGATTTGTGGTCCATCGTAGTCTGAATTTATTCCTCTTTATTTATAAATGGGATCGATGAATTTGAATATCAATAAATACTAAATCAATTATTTTAGCATATCCTCGATTTGGGAGCAGTTTTATTGAAACCGGGTGCATTTAATGTGAAATACGAATTATACGTAAATATACTTATATTCATGTGTTAATTTATTATGTTTTAAGTATTTTACGGTCGTATTAGATTTTGGAAATATTCGATTGTCTAAATTGAGAGTAGTCGGGACCAAACCGGTGCACTGATTAATCGGATCGGGGTAAAGAGATGAGTAATATTAATTACAGTTGGTCTAATTATAATAATCGAACAATAATGTATTGGTAGTTTGATTTATGCTGTTTCAATGTCTACTATGAAGGATGCTCATTGTTTATAAGCTCTTTAACATTTTATTCTGACTAATTGTATTATATTGTTCCTATGCAGCGGTCCTCGGGCCACAGTGTGTTTGTTACCAGGACCATCGCGAATGTTGTACCTACCTATAAATTGTAGGGGAAGACATTTTAAAAAACTGACAAAATCGTGGGACTATGGTTGATTGTAAAATATTCGGACCTAATTATATCTGTCTTCCCCGCTGTCGTATTATTGTCATCATCGCTTTTATAAGCCGCATAATATAATGAAACAATCTGGTACAAATATCGTGGAAGGTTGCCGGAGGGTCGCTGTGCACCGATTGCGATACCTTTGTGCAAAAAGCCCGAATTTGTTGAGAGTTGCGCACAAATGTATTTTGTCGGCGACATCCGATAGACTCCATTTTGTATGGCGAGATATAAGAATTTAATATGAAATTGTATTGTGAGAGGACAAAATTACTGAAAATACTTATATAGATTCTCTTCTAATGTTGGATACATTTATTAATGTATTTACCTTGTATATACGTATGACCCGAATGGTAGAATAAATATATTTTGAGGCTCAAAAGGCCAGTTAAAGATGGCGATAGTCCGTTATTCGTATTACGTCATGTAATGTTTCTTTAAAGGTTTTAGTATTTATTGTAAATACATAATATTAAACTAAAAAACGTAGTTAAATGTAGACTTTTTGTTAATCATTTATTTATTGTTTATTTAATAATCTGAATTACTGACTTAATTTAATTGTGTTATTGTATGCGTTGTCTTCATTAACTTTATTCGTTATTGTGAACAAACATGTTACTTCAAAACATTGTATAAAGTAGGTTATTGTGAACGTCACTGACATTTTGATTTCTCGAAGACGCTCCGAAGTTTAGTTGATGTCGCCAAGGTTCAAACATTCCAATAATTGTATATCTAGTCATGTACCTACTCCCTGCGAAGTACATCGTATGTGATAGGCGTAGACCCATAGTGAATGCTGTGCTGCAATCAATCACCTTAGTATGTTGATAGTTGATGGTCTGCGATATGTTGTACACAAATACAAGCGAGTTCACAAGGTCAATCGAATTGTCCGTAAGCCACTTAATATTTATACAAAATAAAATACATTTATAAGTATCATTGTAGTTAGATAATGTATGTGACGGTAGTTTTATATGGATTACGTTCAATTTCCTTCTCAAGAGTCTGTTGTAAGTCCAAGCATTATTAATCTTGTTACTGCTTTGATAAATGTTGAAAAAAGTTATGATATTGTCACTGTACTATCGCTTTTAGGTGACTATTTTCCCATTCGTAATAAATAAAAGAAATAGTTATATTTGTCAACATTATAGGCTTAAGTGACTCTCAGTCGTTGTAAATATCTTAATATTTGGTACTTAAATCGGTTACAGGTGAACTGTCCCGCTTTGTTTTGTTAAACTCAGGTCACCGGCTTACACACTGAATGTAGACAAACTTGGCTAAACACTAGGAAATATCCTGATAATAATTTAGCATAGTCTAAAAATAAAAAAATAGTTGTAAGATCAAAAGTATTATCCAAATTAGACATGCTGTGTGTGTTATAATATTTCTTAACTTGAATTAAAAAAAGAAACCAAGATATTATCGTAACAACATAAGTGTATTAGGTTTTTAGTTTCTATCGATAAATACTTATACGCTAATTTATTTTCTTCCACATGTACATTTTCGCGGTGTGTTTCATGTTTCTGGAATTTCTAAAGCTTATGAATGTCCAAACATTATTGTAGAGTACGTCCTGTTTCCTGAAGTAGTTAATTTATTTGAAATCTTCTAAATGTATTTGTATGTAAAGATATAAACGAATAAAAAGATCTCAAGCGGAAATGACAAAATATTAAAAATGAAATACTTCTTTATCTAGTCATATTGTTTTACATTCCAAAGCAAAGTGTATTATGTACTCTTTTATTTCGAATAATAGGATAATGTATTTTGCATAGCAAAATGGTGTTTACGTAGTAAAATAGCGGCAGGGATATAGCAATCACGAGCGAATGCGACTGTTGAGGTTCCTTTTAAGTGATTTATTTATTATTTTTCGTGAACTTGGTTTGCAAATTAATGTTTAGT
This sequence comes from Crambus lathoniellus, assembly GCA_949710035.1. Classification (NCBI taxonomy): domain Eukaryota; kingdom Metazoa; phylum Arthropoda; class Insecta; order Lepidoptera; family Crambidae; genus Crambus; species Crambus lathoniellus. The sequence goes on from OX453296.1 coordinate 9,954,811, forward strand.
TGTTATATTTTTGTAATTCGAAAATGATGAAGTTGAAATTAGAGATTACAGCTGGGGCTGGGATTATATTTTTATAGAGTAGGTATACTGTTTAAGCTATATCCGCTATTTTTATAGGACTAGCATTTGTTTTGAGTGGTTACTTTCGATGTTTATAGTAATTTTATTTTTGTCGACAGTTATTTGTAAATGTTTTGGCGATACTCTGAGCTTGTATACTTTATTCGGCGCTTGGGGCTGGGCGCTTTGGAGGCCACCCTTGTGATTCTGAGATTGTTGATTGTTGGGCGAGAATGATATTTGAGAAATTATATATTCTATATATAATTTATGGATTTCATTCAATTTATGAAAATAAGAACAATGTAATGATTGGTAATATTACTCATTGCTCTAAATGTACTATCAAAATATATTATACACAGTGTTAAAGGTCATAAATAAAATGCTTTGAAAATTTCCAAACCATTTTTTCTGTTTGCCCTGTTCCTGTTCTGTTTGCAAACTACGTGTTTACACTTGCAAGTTTCTAAATGACAGACTGTCGGACATTTATCGCAGAAGACTTACTTGCAGTTGGAAATGAGGCCTTAGACTTGTTGCCATAGGTAACTACCTACGTCTAATAGCCTTTTGATTTGAGTATTCGAATTAGTCACATAACACTACAAATTTTAATATAAATAATAAAATAAAAATCTTTATTTTCTCTTCCACAATCTTTTTACAATTTTAGTACTTATTTCCAGTTACAAAGATTGTGAGAGACTATGGTACCTGAACTGAGCGTCAAGCCTGTATCTCAGGATACCAGTACTCTCCCCCCTGAAGGGAAATAAGTTGAACACGCAACATATTTGCTCAAATACTAAGATATTAACAAGTTATTTTACAACCTGGAAGAGGTGTAAAAATACAATATCTTATAGGACTGCTTTACATTATTCAAATGTTAGATAATTTGCATTGGTAATAGGTTCAATATATTATATAGGTTAAAGGAGCCTCAAAAAACGTCCGAAAATATTAAAATTCAATTAATTTGTTATCTACTTTATTATAGTGTTCTGTTTCCGTACAGGTGTACGTATCGTATACCTACTAAAACTAAAACAAATAATATGTGTAAGAATTTTACTTAGATGACATCAAAAACAGTTTACTTTAAATAGGTACGCCATAGTGACTTAAAAGAGGCGTTTTATATGGTTTGATTCAATTTAAATCGTAACTACCAAAGCTAACTCATAAAAGAGACTAAGGCCCGATTTCACCAATGATATTTAAACGCGATTAACGCTAAACGTGTTTAAAACGTATTTCTGTCCCTGTCACATTCAAACAGATGTCAGAGACAGAACTATGTATTAAACACGTTTAGCGTTAATCACGTTTAAATATCAGTGATGAAAGTCGCCCTTAATGACTCTTCAAGTGATTCAGTTAATTTACGTTAACTAACCAATTTAGTATGTGCACACGCACGCTAATTAGGTCATTGCCGCGAATGATGTTTAAGTTAGCAAGTACCTACTTGAGCACTTTTGATTTAATTGAATTATAATTGTATTTTTAACAGAAATTAAATGGACTTCAAATTCCCGACATTATTTTACACTTTTTTACTACTTATTTACACACTGCGACACTGCTGTGTCGACACAAACGCGATGCTGCATTGATACAGCAGACAGTTACAAAACATTCACCCGCACTACTAAAAATAGCAACGCGATCTGCAAAAGTCGTAGGTATAGTATGTACCTAAAGGGTATTTGTTTTGTGCCTCCACCACCTTCAAAAAGAATGTAGGTATCTAATGCCTGCTCAAAACTATCGTCCAACAGTCCAACACTCCAACATCCTTTATTAATCTTGTCCCAACTCACGATCGATCAAAACAGACTCCACGCATCGGCCAATCTTCGGCCAACCTATTCACTATGGAGGACGTTGTAGTGAAAGGTGCTTCTGCGCTGTACCTTTTGAGTGCATGTTAATATTTTTTGCAAGTTCATAACCGACGTAAAATTAAAAAGCCACGACGGAAACGAAAATAGTGGATGTTAAGTATACATAGGAATAGAACAAGTAGTTATTTTGTTTATGCTTGAAATGATTTATTGTAGGTAAGTAATTCATTAATTGAGAGAGTGACACTGATGTATGGAGGGTCTGTTTCTGTGAGTTGGCCAACTCCTTTGATCTGAGTACGATTTACCGCCATCGGACCGATCTCGCCCCAACACCTTCCAACATCGTCAAACATTCACAAACTATTTCTCCACACGTGTAGGGTTGGACGAACAGTTGGAGTGTTGGACGATAGTTTGGAGCCGGCATAAGGATTTGCTACCCTGCTTCCGAGAGGTCACTTACAAAAATATACTCGTACGCAGATGATCAGTACCCCTAGTGTAAGTTTTTATGTCAAGCAAACGCAAACTATTTCGATTCCGTATTTATGTCAATTTGTATGAAAACTATATAAGCGCGCTACTCGCCGCTAGAGGCGCTAATACAGTTTTCATACAAATTGACATAAATACGGAATCGAAATAGTTTGCGTTTTTTGACATAAAAACTTACACTACGGGCACAGTTGACTAAAAAATTAATTTCTATTATTTTTAATAAGGTCCGTCGTAAGAAGTTATCACTAGGGCCAGACTATAGGTTCGATCCAGTCGAGGTACCGAGATACACGCGTGTAGACGCCAGGAGCGTCGGTACTGCAGCCCAGTCCGAACGAGATGATGCCCACCACGCGGTAGTGAGGGTCGCTGGAGACGCTCATCTGCAGCGGCCCGCCCGAGTCGCCGTCGCACGCGTCTTGGTGGCCCTCGGGGTCCGCGGCGCACATCTGCCCGTCGATTATACCTCGCGGCAACTTTTTCCAAGTCCTGTAATGCGACACGCAACTCTGCCTATCCACGACCGCGACATCCGCTTTCAGCAAAATCGAGCTCTTCAAATTCTTTTCCACGCTCTTCCTGCCCCAGCCTGTGACGGTCACCTCCGAATTCGGGTCAACATTGCCCGTGTACAAACACGCGGGACTGACAATAGTAGAAACGGTCACCGGCCTCTCCAACCTCAACAAGGCGATGTCGTGATATTTCAAGCTCCGAACGTACTCTGCATAAACGATGCTCTGAGCTATCCTGTAATCCGTGTCGGCGTTGTAAGCACTGTTGCCCAGCTCCACGACGCCCACCCGCCCGATCTGTGGCTCGACTCTATCCAAAGTCACAATGCAGTGAGCAGCAGTAAGCGCAAAGGACGTCGATATTAAACTGCCACCGCACCTGAAGTTGTAAACATTGCCTTCTTGATATCCGAGAGCAACCATGTGAGGGAACTCGCCGATTGATGCCACTACTCCTTCGATAATGTAACCGTTTATGGGCCCTATAGAAGACTGTACTATCTTCTTGCATTCTTCGTCAGCTTTTCGTTCAAACAATCCGAATCTCTTCGAAGTCACCGGACAGCAAATAATTTCCGTAGGGCCGTACCAGCCACATCTTTCAAATGAATGATATCTGTTCTGTTTTATTTCACTCACAGCCGCCTCACAGTCCGATACAGCGGTACAAACCTCCTCATTATTTGGTCCACAAGCGTCCCCAATTCCAATTCGTGCACAGTTACATAAGTCTATTATTATTAAAATATTCCACAAAAACAATGCCTTAAGCCACATTTTCATTTTCTAGAGACCATTGCACTACACCATATCTCACAAACTAAATTAATTTTTACGACAGTTTTCCTCTTCGGCAAAAATGTGTTGAAGTTAAAAAGAATATGATTTAAAAACCTGTTTATGATGAGCTGTATGGTATGTTAGTAGGTAGGTATGTAAATCAGAGTGATACGTTGTTATTTCCAGATAGCTACCTGTGCGGGCTGTGCGGGTTTATTTTCAAATGAAAAAATGTTTGATGCTCGCATAATGTTTTTAAATTATTATAAATTTTACTTCCAATATATTATTGCATGTTTGTATTTACTTCCGTTCGATAGCAATTTATGTAGGTACCTATATTAAAAATATAAGAAAAATAAATACCTTAGTTATTTATTACTTACTTACCATAATGACGTATTTTAATGACTCATAAAATGTGTTGCAGAGCATTGGTTGTGCAAATTAAAAACATACAAGACGTACAGTCAGCGTCAAACTGATATAAGCGTCTAGAGTAGGTAGTAGATAGGTAGTCAAAACGTTTTAAAAAACAAACGCAATTTGATCTAACCAGTTAGAATCATCATATTGTTGTAAGCACGCAAGGTGTTCAAATTTTTTAAATATCTTGGCACTCATTGTTTCATATAATTATGAAACAATGAGTGCTAATATATTTTGACCACCTTGCGTGCTTACAACAATATGACGATTCGAACTGCGTAGATCAATTTGGTTTTATGTTTTTCAGATGATTTTGACTAGGTACAATCGACAAAACTACCAGTTATACACCGTAAGGTTCAACGCCAGTTTTAGTATATTGCACTAAAGACCTATTGCAACAGACTACCATCTGTTAAAGCTGTTAAATCTACCAATAGTGTCATAGATGGACAGTTCCACCAAACGAAACACAAATGTCATTTTTTGTTATGTTTTTAAACAAAAGGTTATTTGGGTTGACCAGCTACATGGGATCTAAAACTTTCAAACGTAATAAACAACAACAGATGGTTAAGGTAGTGAGTGCCCATAGCAACAAAATTTTAACAATGACACCTTTTGTAAAATCCTAGACAAGCTTGTCATAGAACCTTCAGCTTTGTTGGTAGAAAAAAAAACAAAGGGGGCGGGGCCAATGAGCAGCCCTTGTTGTCCATGCGAGCGAAAGTTTTATAAGTGTATGCCTGGTTGTTTTGCTGATCGTACCTACTCTAGACGCGTATATCAATTTGACGCTGACTGTACCTAGGTATTCAACTTTATACCAAGCACCTAATGCAGTTAGCTATTGCAAACTATGTCAGTACAGTACCTACTTAGTCAATATAAACCGCGGCACGTAAGTCTGGCGCTGACCGTGCGTGCGTGACGTGGAGGGGATAAGTGCGCATGTAAGTATAAAGAGGGCGCAAGACCTCCACGTTTCGGTCAGCGCTGGATCTAAGGAGCCCACAGATGATCAGTCGGCCTGTCGTGTGCTACATCACGGCGCGGCCCACTCTGAAAACCGCAATTCTGACTACATGGTCATTTTGTCCTATTTCGTCCTATTTCTGTCCCAAATTTTCAGAATTCGTCGTAAAGGGGACGAAAAGATATAAGCGATTTAAATGGTCCATACCAAAGCAAACCTTCATTATGGCACGGACAGGCTATATTTATTGAACCATAACACCTAGCGAGGATCTGATTAGTATAACATTTTGTCCCTTTTTTATAGAACCCGCAATGCCTGGAATCAAAACGAAATGAAGCGCCGTTCAAAAGATATAAAGGAATGATTTGGTCCATGCCATAATTAACCTACATTATGGCGCGGACTTTTTAACCAGGTCACCTAGAGAAAATCTGCTTATTGGAAACGATTCGTGTACATTCGTCCCAATTCGTCCTAAAAGCCACAGAATTCGTCGTCCTTTGGTTTAGGAGATATTCTGTTTTTTTATATAAGTACAGTCACGTACAATAGCGTACAGTAAAAATTAATTAAAACTATTCCGTTCCGTAATACGCAGTGTTCCGATTGTAAAACATTAAGCGAGTTATTTAAATTTGTATTGTTTTGCATTTACAATTCAATTTTTATTACTTATTGAAAAATTTAAAATGAAGTACCTATTTAGAAAAAATCGACCCGAACCATCGGAGCTGGTTGTGAGACGGGTAGATTTTTTCTAAATACTTCATTTTAATTTTTCAAACATTAAGCGTCCTATCTTGCGGCTCTTTGCGAAAGCTACATCCTTTTGCACGAACTTTTCGTAGATTTCGTAGACTCTGTGAACATTAAGTTTTACAATCGGAACATGAACAGAATGCGCATTACGGAACGGAATAAAGTTGAGGGCTTGTAAGGGCGTTTACACACGAACAACGACACGAGACGATTTACTAACAGTGTTGCCAGAACGTACCAAAAAGTACAGTTTTCTGTACCATTTACCATCAAACCGTAAACTGTAGGTGCTATTTTGTTGCATGGCAACTGCAGTTCACAGTTTGCCGTATCTGTCAGCAACTCGCTGTTAAGTTGGTCGTACTGTCTTTATGTATGCTCAATGCTGTGAACTGAACCGTCTTTTATTGGAAAATAGTGCTGACAACACTGTCGCGCAATTTGTAAATCGTGTCGTGTCGTTGTTCGTGGGAAAAACCCTAAAGCCGCGTTTAAGCCGACACAAAACATGAAGCAAAATGGACAAGACAGTTAGATGTTGCGAAACATGTGTTTGAAACATGTTGTCTGGTCTAAACGGCTCTTAACCAAGCCATAAACAACCAACCAAAAAAAGAGAGTGCAGTGCAGTGTTGCCGTTCTAGCGGATTTTTAAATAATTTGCAACTTTTTGTACCTAGTCTATTCGCTAAAAAGAATATTATTATAGTAATATACTGGGTAGCGTAAAAGTAGGTACTTACTGCCACTATAAAAATTACATATTTAATATATGACATCTCCTATTAATCTGATATTGAAAACTGTGTAGTAAACAAATGTAAAATTCACTCAAAATGTACAGGGTACCCCTTACTTAACCCCTGACAGAATCGAGTTGAGATCAAAATTGAATCAAGATAAAAAAATCACCATTCTAGTAACGACTGTATAGCGCCAATGGAGTAAGTAGTGATTGAATACCGAACTAAATGAATTCGTTATAGGTCTACTGTTTTATAGATTTAAGGTCTAAAATCACACCTTCTATCACAACCAGCTTTGTTGTGATCGAAGGTGGGATTTTTGACCTTAAATCTATAAAACGGTTCGATTTTCATCTCAACTCGATTCCGTCAGGGCCTCAGGGGTTAGGGGGCAGTTTGTGTGCATTTGCAACGGCAATCACAAGCAAACTGGCTCTGTACTTGTACACGATCGCCCATCATGGTCGGCCAATGGGATCGGCCATCCTGTACTGGGAGCTTTTCTTGCCGACCATGATCGGGCAACGTGTACAGGGCCGGTTTGTGTGTGATTGCCGTCTGCGAGCAACGCAAACTCGCCCTGTACACGATGGGCCATCATGGTCGGCCAACATAATCGGCCATCCTGTACTGTTAAAGTTTTCCGTTCCGTGGTTTTCTTTCTAATAACTCTCGCTTGCGCTTCGCTTTTCGCCACCCAGTGACTTTGAAATAGTTAATTGTTTGTACATTAAAATTCGGTTTTGGTAAAATAAAACCGTACCTTGAAGTTAAAAACCGTACCTTTTCAGAAGCCAACCGTCCTTTTTTGGGAAATCATACTGGCACTGGTGAGGTGTGCCGCAATATATTGTGTGCCGCAATTCATCAACTATATTTCCCAAAATAAAACATTTTTTCAAAGTGATTTTACTGTGATTTTGCAATAAATAAATGTGATTTGGTGACAAGGAGGTATCTATGAATGTACAATTATTATAAAAAAACGTTATCTTATAAAAAAAAGTGTCATGTAACCTACCTAATAATATTATTCTAATTATAATGATAAAACTTATACGGGCTGAATTTTTATTGGTTTTAAAGCCGAAACCCTGGTGTTCTACCAATCATTCTGAACAACTTTCACTATGGAACTAACTGTAGGTGCTATTTTACGGTGAAAAAAAAATCAGCTGTTCCAATCTAATATCTGTCTCATAATGAAAGTTGTTCAGTTTGATGGTCTGATTAACCCCACGAGATGTTTTAAATGAATAACAAATAACCCTGTATATGTACACACGGCGGCACATCAGACTATACATGTTGAACTTGAGACCGCCTTTATGCCCTACGTTATAAAAGCTGTTATAGCAGTTCAACTGTTTAACCCGATATGCTGTCGAGTGTACAATGTTTCAAGTACCTAGCTATTCCATTGAAGGAAGAAAAGTTTCATACAAACAAACCCTTTTTCCCCCCAATCCCCACTCCACTATTCACTTCACTCCCACGGTGGGAGCCCCACCATAAAAATTAATAATTTGGAAAGAAGAGCAATATAACATTGAAATGCAACTTCATACATGACCTCTATCGAAATTGTTTTGTACGCGACTGTACATGTTTTTTGATATAGTCTAGGAGCCCAGGATCAAAATATCTCTTAAGAAAATATTTTTGTTTGTGGCTTAAAAATTAAGGTTTTGAGCTTCGAAAATGCATAAAAGTTACGTATTACTTTACGTTATACTTTTGTGTTACTAATACACTTAATTATTCTAACACAAACACGCAAAACAAGAACAAGTTACAAACATCGTCACTAAATAGGAAGTCAGCTCCTGTACTATAAAAACAAAATTTTAATTCCGATTATCTCCTAAACCAAAGGACGACGAATTCTGTGGCTTTTAGGACGAATTGGGACGAATGTACACGAATCGTTTCCAATAAGCAGATTTTCTCTAGGTGACCTGGTTAAAAAGTCCGCGCCATAATGTAGGTTAATTATGGCATGGACCAAATCATTCCTTTATATCTTTTGAACGGCGCTTCATTTCGTTTTGATTCCAGGCATTGCGGGTTCTATAAAAAAGGGACAAAATGTTATACTAATCAGATCCTGGCTAGGTGTTATGGTTCAATAAATATAGCCTGTCTGTGCCATAATGAAGGTTTGCTTTGGCATGGACCATTTAAATCGCTTATATCTTTTCGTCCCCTTTACGACAAATTCTGAAAATTTGGGACAGAAATAGGACGAAATAGGACAAAATGACCATGTAGTCAGAATTGCGGTTTTCGGAGTGGGCCGCGCCGTGATGTAGCACACCGGCCTGTCGGCAACGGCCTGTCAGTATATACCTACCCCTAGTATGAGTTTGGCAAACTGTATTCGTAATCGAAAACTATCGCTTTTTCATGTCCTTTGACTGCTTTACCGGCATGAGCAGTTAAGACAGCCACTGTGTAATTTGTGGTCACAAAAAATTGTTCGTACTGCACTCTCCAGTTAGTCGAGCTTCATGGTCTTCCGTCTCACCTACACTTTAAAAAAATACGTATGGTCATATGCATGAAGCTCGACTTAATACTGAGGTAACTGGAGAGTGCAGTACGAACAATTTTTTGAATACCACAAATAACACAGTGGCTGTCTTCCGTCTCACCTACACTTTAAAAAAATACGTATGGTCATATGAGACAACTGACAGCCACTACCTGCCACTACATACATAAATGTCAAATTTGGTGGCGACACTTTTTTATTCAGGGTGAGAGCTCCAGTTACCTCAGAGTATTAAGTCAAACTTCATGGTCATATGGTTATATTATAATATCTTTGGTCATATGAGACAACTGACAGCCACTACATTCTAAATGTCAAATTTGCTGGGTAAACTTTTTTATTCAGGGTGAGAACTCCAGTTACCTCAGTGTTAAGTCTAGCCCCATGGGAGACACGGCCCTGAAGCGGTGTAAGGCGCGCGCCCGCACCTTTTGTACTTGAAATTAACCAGGTTTATCCTAGCGGTAATAATAATAACGCTCGCGAATCGATTCCGATCCGAGCGACCGTTTAAAAGAATACCTGGTAAGGGCGCTTGTGCACTACACTGAATATTACCGTCCCGGAAAAAAACGGATGATTGTATTTTAACAATAAATCATTTACAATAGTAAGAATTTATTTATTTCGTGTAGTTTCAATGTTTCAAACCCTAAGCTACGCGAAATAAATAAATTATATAATTTATTATTAAAATACAAGCATCCGTTTTTTTCGGGACGGTAAAATTCAGTGTAGTGCACAAGCGCCCTAACGATCTTTATTAAGCGGTAGGTATTTTGCGACATTCAGAGCCCGTGGTCCTACTGCGTGGTCCTATTAGTGGTACCACGGGTATTTTTTTTGCCCGTAGTTCTATCAGTAGGACTATGGGCACCTAGCATTACCCGTAGTCCTATTAGTAGTACCACGGGCATTTTTACTTGTACATGGTTCTATCGATAGGACTATGGACAAGTAACAGAGCCCGTAGTTCAACTAGGAGTAATAAGAACTACTTTTTTCTGGTTGTACTGTATTTACCTTAAGAGAGTATTTTGTTTTATTTTGAATCATTGTGTCACGTTGACATTGATTATTTTTCGTGTAATTCTTGATGCTAAATCAAGGGAAGTGGCGCCGCGCCGTCGCGTTGAATTGTAATTTTATTGAAACTTTACGGGAAATTTTTAGGGCTCATAGTCTAGTATTCTTAGACGGTACATATCATTACATTCCCTTGTATTCACTGCTAGAAGTAGATAGCTAAAACTGCTAAAAGTGGCCGTTTTTGACACATTTGCTATCTACTTCTACGAATGGCTATGAGGGAATGTAGCGATACCTACTGAAAATACTAGACCATGGGCCCTAAAAATTCCCCTTAAAGTTTTATAAAAATCCTTTTCTATTAGCAACTTATTAAATAAAAACCTCTGAGGGCGCCACTTTCGGTCAGGGTATTGCCTTAAGTCATAGGACCTCAGAGCCAGTAACATTTCATAATATTGACGTTGATTTGATGAGTAGGACTATTGCCTATAAAAAATAATTATGTTTTTATTACAGTCCTACTGATAGAACTACGAACAAAAAAAATTGCCTCTGGTTCTACCAGTAGGACCATTGCCCATACAAAATAATCATGTTTTTGTTATAGTCCTACTGATAGAACTACGGGCAAAAAAAATACCCGTGGTACTACTAATAGGACCACGCAGTAGGACCACGGGCTCTGAATGTTTTGCGAACCGTTATAAGGTTTGACATTAATTTAATTATTGGCAATAGGGGATCTGACTATTATTGATATGTAAATATTTAACAATAATATTTAAAAATATAACATTGAAGAATAACAAAAGTGAAAAGAAAAATTTCAACCTTTAGATTAACAAGCAAGTGATGAGCTGCTGAATTGTGACCAACTGGGCCTCTAGCTATCTCTTCCTACAACGAAATTTTAGGGCGGGAGTATGGCGCTAAGCCACAGCCGAACGTCGTGTATGAAGCAGAACGTCAACATTGCTGTGAACCGGTTTACTCCTCTGAGTACTAAATCCTATGGAGATGGCATACCTACGAAAAAGTGAGGCAAACCTTGTAACGTTGTTAAACGTCACACATTTAAATACATTAATTAAATAACCTAAATCTACTTAAATCTAATATCAAAATCAATATTAAAGAAAATATATATTTACATTTATTATAATACGTTTCTGAACGCAAAGAATTTAAACAGCTAACATCGGCGCACGCGCAGGTAGCTCCTCCCCCTCGCCTCACCTCAACAAAACCGTTAGCCGGTCCGGCCAAACACCGCAGCAGTCGCCTCGTGACTCCAAATCGTGCCTTTGAGGTAGATCCGCGCTCGCCTGTTTCGCGACGTTACACCGCGATCTATCCGATTAACTAATTTCATTTTTTTTCAACATTTATTTATTCGTGCCTAGGTGCCAAGTTTTAAATATTTTTGTGAAACCCACGTATTGGGTCCGAGGTTCCTGGTGAACCCAGTTGCAGCTTCGCCGGTGCGTGCGTGACCCTAATTTTCACGTTTCCCGCCGAGCATCGTCGCCGTTTTACCCGGGACCTTCGGGAACGTTGTTCCCGTCCCAGCTGGAAACGACATATTCGGAACTGCCAGGAGAGTGCCACTCTGGGCATAGAAAGGCAACGTTAAATAATTTTACCGGGCATTTCGGACCACGCCCAAATACATTTTTGTGTTCGTAAATTAGGGTTATTCTTTTATTTAACACCGGTGTCTCTCGGACACCCGGCCCATCCTAAACCCTAAGTGCGACAACCTACGAAAAAGTGAGGCATACCTACACATACCGAGAAACAAAAATGGCGACCGGTCAACGGCCTCAATCATGCATTACTATGACGTCACGTTTTAATGTTGCCAAAAATAGGTCAAATAAATATATTGCTGTCTCTTTTTACATGGAGTATTGGAGGTAAGATAGAACAAGATGGCTGTTTGAGCACAATGTCAATTTAGCTCATATTTGTATAAAGGATAGTTCATATAGGTACTTAGAACAATATGCCATCTCCATAAGATTCAGTACTCGAGGTTTACTCGCTGTTTACCTGTCAAACGGTGTCAAATAGGTTCACTTAAAACTAGAAATGCGACGTTGCCAAATTTATGCGCATGGCTTGTAGAAGACGATAGAGAAGGCTGTGCGCTAAGCATATCTGACGTCATACGTAGTTAGCGCTGTCCTTATCTAATAAGGAAGTTTGATGATCTATATCTCCAAAAATATGTAAAATACTTGAAAATAAATACCTGGGCTGTTTCTGATATTTCTAAAACAAGTTTTAAACAAAAAAAAAACAGTGCGATCCCCTATTAGAATTTGTTTCAAGAGCAAGGAGGCAGAAGTTGATTTCCGCTAAAAAAGATGAAGAATATAATTATGAAGATATACTAATGGTTTACCTGACAACACCAATATTTGATTAAACAATCTTTAATCATACCAACATCTTATCTTATATTAAATTGGGTTTGTAGAAAAAGAAAATGTGTGCTAAAATTTAGTTTATTATCGTCATTGACATTACATAATGACTAAATAGATAACAATTTAAAATAAAAAATGATTCGATCTTGATAACATGATTATATTTCGTTACGGCATAATATGATGTTATCCACGTGCATTTAAATAAAAATAATAAAAAACAAATCGTTTTGTAAATATAAATAAATCATGTAAGTACGTTACCCCGCAAAAAGTTGTGCTTTAGAGAAATGAGACTGTAACAGGATTTCCTTCGATTTCTTTCTTCGGTAGTATAGTGGTCAGTTTGTGCCGGCGCAAAAAAAAATCTTTAAGTATTTTTTTTAAAGACACAATAAGGCAATGTTACAAAATCTAAAATGAATTATTAAAAATAAAATAAAAATAAATGTGGGTGTAAGTTACTGAAGTTATCTATACTGTGGAGAAAAAATATTATTAAAGGTTAAAATGAATATAATATAATACAAAATGGAAATGAGTGTTAAGATAGTTTCATCAGTTCATGCAATCATCATTCAAACAACTAACATACATCAGCAAACATAGTCTTGATAAAAAAATTTACCAAGACAAAAAAAATCATACGAGAGAAGTATTATATAATTAAATACTTCTCAAGAAACTACCTTGAAAATAGTGTAGGCTTATTATAGTCACTACCCGGTAATAGATGTAGCATAAGGCTTATTTTAATGTGTTGCTAGAACCGCACAGTGATAACTATAATACAAGTGTTAAATAGCTAAATGTAGCCACGTATCGAATGATACAGATGCGTCAAATAGACGTAACACAAAATTGTGTTATATTATATAGCACCTAAAGTAGGTGGTTTGGTTAAATAAGTTTAATCGAGGCTTGATTTTTCGTGTTATTAACCCCACGTTTCTTGTAACGGGACCTCCTCGTCGGCCAGCGGTACACTAGCCGTAACGTCGGAAGTCATTGCCCAGTATTCAATTTGTAGATAATGTAGAGAATAAAAGGTCAATCAATTGGGTTTTTAGAACTAGGTAGAAAGAAACTTTCACAATATAATAATATTATTGGCTATAAATAACAGAACTCTGTCCGGCTGTCAATACCTAAAAAAAACCTACGTAGTAAATAATCCAGATCTCATATTCTCTACTTCGTAATAAGATTTAATCGCACAATGACATAGTAGCAAAATGACTACTTTTTAAAAAGTAGTTTTGAAGAAAACCACGTGGATACTTATAATTTTTTTTGTTATTTACAAGATATTGCGCGTATACTTTTTGCGGGGATTACGCACTCATATACTTAAATTCCTGTGTAGAATACAGGACATGTATATAGAGCACTTGTTTTACATAGCTTCATACAAACATACTCACTTCATAGTCATTTAAAAAATCTGTCAGTAGGTATTAATATTTCATGGAATATAATAAACTGACCGACTAAAATAATAGGGGTTAAAGAATAAAATTGCCGTTTTTTTCTTTTGTACATATTAACTTAACAACTTTTATGATATAGGAAAAATTGCATTGTGAATGCATAAAAATAATTTAAAATCTTAACTTTTATGATATTAGAAATACATAATTTCTTTAATTTTGCGTTACATTAAGACCGTATCGAGCAGTTTTTGATAATTTAATAACCACGATATTTGATTATTTACTTACAAATTTTGTACTTTATTAGTTGTAACTTAGTGAAAAAAGTTTTTTTGCTCTTAACTAATATGTCATTTAGTATTTAAAATGTCCAAAATACGTATGTAAAATAGTGAAAAGTTACATAATATTAGTCGTTGAATAAATAACAAAAAAATTAGTATGGGAATAAAACTCCATACAAAACGGCAATTTGATACTTTAACCCCTAATACTAAGTTTGGTGCAGAAAAATAGGTTTACGTTAGGTTAGGCTGACGACTAAGTCGCTCACCTGGTATTTTTGTCGCTAAAAAAGTATAAACAAAGAAAAAAATATTTATTCACTTAGACATAATAAATATGTAGGGCAGACAGAGGTACCCTTTATGGCCACTTTGAGGATTTTTGGACTTTTAAGCACTAAGTATTAAATGGTCTTAGGTATTTAAGACACAAATTATATCTTAAATGATAGATAATTTATCTAACTTTAAAGGTAAATTTTTCAAGTTTAAAAAAGTTTAATAGTTTTTTGTATATAACACAAAATGTGTGAGAGGTGTCAAATGTACCGGTTTTGGCCACTTATTGATAACTTTGCAAGTATAGCGAAAAATCAAAACCAAACCGAGGTTAAATTAATATAATTCTAATGCGCTAGAAACCAATCAATTGCAAAACAACAATTTAATTGTAATAAACAAAGGTATAAAATGTATTTCATCCAAAACAAATTTCTTTAAATACAAAACATTTTTAAAAATAGAAAATTGAATTTTATTGATTATTGAAAAAAAAATCGTATGACATAAGGAATTCTAACGGTTGTTATTATTAGGTACCTTAAAATACCTTAATTTCATTGCTTTTAGCAAAAATGACGAAAAGTTGATGAAAAAACTTTTAGAGCAAAAAGTGGCCAAAACCGGGGCTTCTGCCCTACTTATGAATCGTCATCATTTTCCCTTTCAAGACATTTTGATTTGACAAAGCGCAATAAACTTGCCAGCGTTTCATACGTAACGAAATTTTAAAAAAAAACTTAATTCTTCAGTATTTTATGGTATTTTAGTCGATCGTTTAATTACTACTCTTATTTCACCAATGTGTAGGGTAAATGTTTGTTTATCCGATATTCATGTGATTGGTTGAGTTTCTTATAACAATGTATGAAGCGTTAAAACTTTTTCCGCTGTGGGAAAATCCTTACATATTTGAGAGACGAGTCTTTTTGCATTTTAATCATAGTGATAGTGTATAGAAATAATAAATAAGTAGATAATCTCGAGCCTCGTACACTGTTTATTGTAAGAACCTACTTAATAGTTCGATATAAAATAATATTGAAATATACACTGATCTAGCGATAAAGCTATACATACTTACAAGTTGCGTAAAAATTCTAAGGTTAGCTAATCTCTTCACGAGAAAGGGTTAAGGTTTTTATCGTAATCATCGTCTTCGCCGAATGGGTTTGTGGGGTCGTTGACCTCGTCGTCTGCGAACGGGTTTTTGGCTTCGTCGTATTTGGTTTCTTCGAATGGGTTTTTGCTGGCCTTGTTGGCTATGGCCGACGATATATTAGGGGAGCTGGAGAGAAGCTGAGGTTCGTCGCCGTTTCTGTTCGGTTTCGGTGATGCATGGGGCGAGACTCTGTAACAGAAGGATATTTAAGATACAGAACATGTAAAGATATTTTTTTGATACTACTAAAGAACTTGTAAAACTACTAGAGAATTTGGAAGTGTAAGAGAGAGCAAAAATTCAAAGTATGTGGGTTTGAGCCCCGTCCCAGCAATGTGAGTGTTGTGGGTACCCGCGGCCACTTGTCCAGTCAGCTTCAAAATGATCTCAGTGTTCAAACCTACCAATAATATCTGAACATTTGACAAAACTCACTCTTAGCACACACAATACTTTAAGGTGAACCTTCATTTTGTTGTCATTTGTTCTCAAACAACAAATGAAAATGCACCTTTAAGTCTTGAAATAAGGTTGATTTTTGTCAAATGTTCAGATATTTTTGGTGAATTTGAACGCTTCGATCAAAAATTTTGAAACTGACTATACCACGCCCTGTCCCGCTAGTGTCGATAACCACGATTCTTTTTTTTATTATTTATATTGTATGGGCTTGCTCTTGGCTTCACACTGAACCTTAGGGTTGAGAAGAAGCCTAAGATGGCGCGAGCTTACCCAGAAGCAGCCTATTCACTCAAGCTTTAAAAATTACAGGGTTGTAGTCATTCGAGAAAACAGACGCAGGCAGGGTATTCCATTCCTTGGCGGTGCGCATCACAAAGGAAGAAGAAAAGCGCTTCGTACGAATCCGCGGTATGTTAACCAAGTAAGGATGATAGCCCGCTGTGCGCCTAGATTCTCGGTGGTAGAACGGGGATGGCGGAATGAGCTCATGCAGCTCAGAAGCACACTCTCCGAAGTACAGTCTGTAAAATACCGACAAGCAAGCCACTTTTACGTCGATGGGTAGACTATGGAGCTTGGTTTTTATCAGCTCATCATCTCCAATTGGTTTTCTGGCCCGCACCACCATTCGTAAATACCTACTTCCGTTGTCGCTTATTATGATGAAGCAAGGGGTGGAAAATTTCTCGAATGGCGACTGTTCAACGGACGACGTTGCGTGGGTCTCCTCCCTTACAAGGTGGACCGACCCCTACAGGGTGGATCGCGTGATGGTGATAATCCTTGGTGGCCGGGGCATACCCCGGCACCACGACGGCTTGCTAGCGCTGGAACGTAATGATGATGGATGACGATGAGCAACCTTAAAGTGCCCGGTGACGGTCAATCGTCATTCGTCAATTGTTACGTGATTGACCGTTTCAATTGAAGGTGCGAATGATGGAGCTTCATTCGATGCGTCAATTGCTCGCCCACATTTGTTCCGCGATGTCCGCCATGTTTCTCGACTAGCGAGCGAACAAATGACCGAAAAATCTGTCAATCGCACAACGAGTTATTCAATTGGTAGCATCATTCGCGATTGTCAGTGGGCTTTCCATCATTCGCCGTCAATCACGTAGTTTCGAATGACAATGGCTTCAATTGCCTCTGTAGACGATCATTTGGTCCTTCATAGTGTAGGCAATGAAGCTAGTGGACCCCCACAGTAATTACTCAGTCAGAAAAAACTTTACAGCATGATAAAGTATCAATAAATGAAAAGTATTGTATAAACTTCCAAAAAAAATAATAATAGAAGGTTAGGTATTTTTTAATGAAAGTCTTATTTCATTGATATCTTTTTAAGGAAAAATGCTTCGTCTTAAACTTACTTCACCGGACATATTAAAAGTAACGTATAAGAACAATAATATGAAATATCCAAAAAAATATCCCAGCAGAAACACCAAACTTTATAAAATAATTGGGGTGACTTGGGAAAAAAAATGTCTCTGTCGAGCTTTTTTACGGAATTATACCATTTTGCCAAGCGTACTCATGTTTGAAAAATCTTTTGGATTTTTATCAAGTATCACATACTAGTATAAATAACTCATTTGGTAAAATATATTTGGACTGAGAAATTACTCGGTTCAATATTTAAACATATTTGTATATTTAGGTATAAATACCTAACTTCCGTGAGAGTTTTTTTTTTGGATAATCATTTAAAAGTTTATGGCTCATGCTATTTTATAACTCAGCAAAGTTTCATCGACTGAGGAATTATTGTATGGGTCTCCATACAAAGAATCTGTTCATTGCCTTCACTATCAATGACGTAAACATTGTCAATTATTGCGAATGATCGTTACCAGGGCACTTAAGGCGCTACTCGGAAAAAGTATGGACTTTTTGATATAAAACTATAGGACGGTTACAGTTGTTATAAATCTGGTAATAAGATATATTTCTTCATACCTTTATCTAGAACCTATAGTTTCAAAAACACGATTTTATGATTTTGTCTCGACACTTTTTCTTTTCGAAAATACCTCTAAGAATACGAAATATGAAAATTATTCTTAAATGGGGTTACATATACTATTGAAAATTGGTTGAATTAGTGGACACCAATAATATTAAGGATATAGGTATAGAAGCATTTTTAAAAAATCGCTATACTTTTTTAATACGAAGTGATTTAGTTTTTTTGCCTAATCTGCAAAATCGGTCTCGGTCCCGCGCGCGTCGATTTCTCACTATCTCGCTTTAGCATAATTTTTCCGAGTATCGCCTTAACATGCCCCACCTGTGTCGCACGGGCTCGAGCTGTAGCGGTGCACCTCCGCCACTCGCCTGCGCCCCTCGGGCCCCGGCACTAGATGATGATGATGAATGGTGATGAGCAACCTTAACATGCCCCACCTGTGGCATGCCTTGCCATTGCCATGCCCATGCCTGAACGCAGAGGAAACAGCCGCCCACGTGATCCTGGAGTGCGTGGGTTTGGCCGCACAACAAACAGAAATCCTCACAGAGGTGAGGTCGCTCCTAGAAGCCTGCGAACGCCCCAGGAGGCTTCTGCGCTTCTGGAAGGAGCTAGGACGGCTCGACTAGCCATGTTCACGCATAACGGACCAAAGGACAATGACCATTTTTGTATAGCAGCTGGCGTCTTTTTTTTCTTGCGGCCATCAACCAAACATTAAAATATAATTTGATTTTACATACTGTCTTGGCAAATATTGTTTGTTATACTATAGATGTGAGGTCGGTGCTGGCAACACTGGCAGCAACACTTAAAAGTTTGCTGTGTAATTGTAATTAATTAATTAATTAGTAATTCTCATTTAATTTCCTAATAATTTGTTATAATTAGCTTAATTACGTATTAAATAACAAGTGGAAGTGTTATCAGCAAGTTTAATGAACAAACTTTTGAATTAAAAGCGAGGAAAAATTTACCCAACTGTCATTCAAGAAGAGGATATTAATTCAAATTGAAATGATATAAATACTGTGGACTGCTTCTTCTTAAACCTGGGGAGTATTGTTTTCATAATTTACATCACTCACATTGCATTCTCAGATCAATATAAACATATATTACCGACAAATACATCTTGACAATCTTGATAACCAAGTTGTTAATTTTCACTAATTTGTTAGACAAACAACTTGAGTAGGTATATGCTATTAACAACTTCAAGTGTTTCCAGATTATGAATTTCACGTTATTATTCTAAGGAATTTCATTTGTTTGCATTGTGTTACCTCTAATTAACATTCAATCTTTTAAAATATACAAGTAGGTAGTTAAATTTTGACATAAATTGGACTTTAAGTTATTAGAGGTTTTGCCATCTTCCTTACAGCCTGAATTACTACTTGCAGTATATAAATTTCTTAGTAATAAAGTGGGAAAACCATAAAGAACACTTTTTGAAATCTTAATTGAGTTCAAAATACCTACCCACATATTTAGTTATAATTTTATTTATTGATCATTACTTTTAAACTCAACTAACATACTAGATTTGAATGCCAAATTGGTTTCACATTCACTGTACATTAATTATCATTACTAGTACAGAGCTCACTTTCAGTGAGCAACGTCACAATCCATTACGATTTGGCATCGTTGACAACCTCTCTTTACTTGACAAACTGTGGAAGTAAAGCTGACGGTGACCACTACTGTCACAGACATTCACCTTACTGCTACACTTTCCAAACACTACATCCATACAGGGACATCCAAATCACTTCAATCAAAGACTGTGAAACTAGTTTGCAATAACAATAACTAATAATAAGTCTGTTAATTTAATTGTACTTGTGAAGGGATATAATAATATTAGTTAAGTACTGCCAACTACTTAGCTATTTAGGATTCTTTATATTCAATATATGTATGCAAAATTATATAATTACACTACACAATACCTCTAAATGGTTAGCCTCTATTTACTTTATTAAAAGTTGATTTGATGGTGATACCTATATAACTCTCATGTACTAATTCCTCCGTTCTTATTATTTTTTAAAGTTAATACACTAAGCAAACACAACTAACTTCACTATAACAATTTGGTTGGCCTCGCTTTCCTTTACTCAAAGGAATACTGATGGTATTACCTATTGTTTTAACATAACAGTACCCGACACACTTAAGTTTATTGTTAATTATCTATTATTATTATTATTTTTTTGTACAAGTAACTTATTTAAAGAAATAACTCTTTATTGATTCTAGAGTACAACACTTACCTAATCTGTTTTTTTTTTTTTTTAACTAGTTAATAATCACTTTTGTTTATTTTTAGTGATAGCGGCCTTAAAAACCCAATCTATAGCCATGATGACCCGGATGGCAACGGCAAAGGACATGGAGCTTAAACTCAAAAATGCTCTGGAGGATCTCAAGGCAACAAGAGACCTAAATAACTCTTTAATTAAGGAAAGAGAGGAAGGCGAACAAGAGATTGTCAAGACCATAACCCGCAACACAGAACTCAAGAGTGAACTCGCTGAAATTTATACAAAATACTCCGAACTCTTAGACAAGTGTAACCAAATGGAAGACTATATTCAGTCATTTAGGGCTTGTTATGACACTCATGATCAGGCTTTGAGTCGCATTACAGATTTAGAAATTAGTTTGTCTATAGCTCAAAGAACAGTACTTGATCTAGAAAAGGTTAATAAAAGTATCATCGAAGAAAGGCACTCTCAAAGCCTCTTTGATGAGTTGATGCAATGCAATTCTGCTACACATGACAATTCCACTTCGGAATGTGTTAACTATGTTAGTAAACCATTTGCTAATAATAAAAGTATATGTCATTTTAGTAGCGGGAAAAAAATTAAGAAATATATCAAAATTAATAGGTACATAAAGAAAACACAGAAATTAATTAAAAAACAAAATTATTATAATAAATACTGTCAATTGAGGAAAGAGCGCAAGCTATTGTTAGAACAATTAAATGTGATAAACATGGAAACATGTAATAAGAACAAAGAAAGTGAAATAATAGGAAGTCAATTAGGTAATAAGATTGACATTTTGGAACTTTCACTTAAGGAAATGTACACCAACTTGTGTGAGTTTTCTCGCAAACAATTAAGTAATCAAAAAATGGCTGCATATAATATGATTGACTTTTGCAATTTTAATTCAGATCGGTTTGAATCATTAGGAAAAAAATGCAGCTGTAGTTGTACCAAAATAAATAGTCATTCATGTCAAAATGAGACATTAGACCTGACTCCGCAGGAGGTTATTTTACCAACCAACCCTGAAGTCCCTAACACTGATACTATAGATTATATTAATAGTTTATTGCTGAATAATGAAAATAGCCCACCTACTAAAACTAATGACACTAAAACAATTATGTTCTGCGATGAGATTGGGAAAAATTTAGGCCAATTCATCCAGAAACACTCTGAAGAAAGCATTATTAATTATTGTATGCCTGGCTCAACCTTAAATGAGATAATGAAATTAATTGTCAGAAAATCTTATGATGAAAACACTAATTTGATAGTTTTAATTGGAAATAGAGGTAATATTAATAAAAGCCAATTAATATCATACTGTAACTCATTATGCTCTTTAAATGTAAAAAAAGTTGTTATGTTTACATTTCCTTATAGTCAAGGTTTTTCACAGCTAGAAAATAAAATTAGACATAACTTAAACTTAACCTTAAGCACAATAGCTTATCATAATAGTCAGCAGATGCATTTAATTGACATCAACACATTGTTATACAAATTTAACTTGACTAAAGATAAATATTATCTGCCTAATTATCTTAAGCGACAAATAGCGGTATCGCTATCATTTTATTTTAAACAATTAGCCAACAATTTGGCTAGTATAACCTCTGCTTCTATTGAGCAGTTTAACTTTGATACTTCTAATGTAACTTTGGAATCTGTTCCAAATAATTCGATTCTTTTGAATCCAAATACTGACATGGTTAATTTAAATTACCATTAGAGACAACGGAGGCATACTCTAGCCCAGTATTGACAAGAGGAAGGCCTAAATGTTTAAAAATAGTACACCAGAATATCCAAGGCTTTTCTGCTGGCAAAGACCTAGAAATAAGTTTATTTTTAAATTGTGAAAATATTGATGTGTTATGTGTTACTGAACATTGGTTAAAAGAATATGAATTATTGTTAAATTTGGATAATTATAGTGTTGTAAGTTCATTTAATAGAAAAACTACAATAAGGGGGGGTTCTTTAATAATTTTACCTAATAACACACAATATAAAGAGCGAAAGGATATAGTATCCCTCTCTGTTGAACGAATTTGTGAGATATCATGCGTGGAACTTGAACAAATGATTATAATCTGTGTATATAGCCCCCCTGGAGCAAATTACACAGTCTTTGAGTCCACTATGGAGGATGTTTTGAAAATATGCTGTCGTAAGAATAAAAAAATTGTAGTTTGTGGAGATTTTAATATAGACATCTTAGATATTAAATTAGCACAACTCTCCGGTAAATTCCTTAATCTTTTTAAATCATTTAATTTGCTTCACACTTTTAATGAACCGACGCGAATTACGCCAACATCGGCCACTTGCTTAGATAACATCTTTTCCAACTGTAACTTAATTGAGAAATCGGTAATTAATATTATTAAATCCGACCACAGTGGACAACTAGCTTCTTTTGAGCACTATAATGTTACTCCTAAACGCGAAGTAATTTGCAGGCCAATACCGAAACGTGGTATTAATAAATTTAGAAATAATGTACAAGATAAAGTTCAAAGTTTGCCAGCTTCTGCTGACGCTAATAACTCTTATCAATCATTATTTGATATTGTTGAAAAAGAATTTAGTAACAATTTTAAACAAAAAGTTATAAAGTGTAATGATCGTAAGAAGTTCAGTGACTGGGCCACACCTGGTATTTATAATAGTAGAAGAAAGTTATTTGAACTCTATGCACAAAAAACGACCTCCTGTGATCCTAGCTTCATTGAATATGTCAAGAAATATTCAAAAACATTTAGGAAAGTATGTGCTTTGGCAAAATCTAGGTATATTTCAAATAAAATTAAATCATCTGAAAATAAAATAAAAGCTACCTGGAGTATTATAAACCAAGAAACTGGCAAAACAAAAAGCAAAATTAATTCATTTAACTTAAAAATTAGTGATCAGACTTTTGAATCGGATATTGAGGTGGCTAGTGCTTTTGAAGGTTTCTTTGCTCGAATACCGTTAGAAACTACTAGCAGACTTAATTCTTGCCCCAACACCGCTGTCTCTCTTATGGAATCTAGTGTGAACAAGTGCCAGGAAACATTTAGTTTTAGCTATGTCACTACCGAAGATATTATTAAAGCATTCAAAGCAATAAATATTAAGAAAACAGAAGATCTCTGGGGCATATCTACAAGTATCATCAAATCAATAATTGATGTGATAGCTCCATCATTAGCAATAATTTTTAACCAATGTATAAGTGAAGGGGTCTTTCCTAATTTAATGAAGAATAGTAAAATTATTCCTCTGTTTAAAGCTGGTGACAAAAGTGACCCAGCAAATTTTAGACCTATATCCATACTACCAGCAATAAGTAAAATATTTGAGAAATTAATTTATGCTCAACTTTTAGAATATTTTAAATTAAATAGTATACTGCATGAGAAACAGTTTGGTTTTTCAAAAGGTAAAAGTACCACTGATGCTGGGGTTGCATTTCTAAAACATGTACTTGATGCCTGGGAGGACAAGCAGGATGTAATCGCTATTTTTTGTGACCTTTCCAAGGCATTCGATTGTGTTGATCACCAAACACTATTAAGGAAGTTAAAACATTATGGTGTTTCTGAAATGTCAGTAAGCCTTATGCATTCATATCTGTATGAAAGAACTCAGAAGGTAGTTATTAATAAAACTGAGTCTACCGGAGCTCCCATTACTATGGGCGTACCCCAAGGATCAATATTGGGCCCGCTGTTGTTTTTAATATACATAAATGACCTTCCTTACTACGCGAAGAATTTATGTGAGACGGTGCTATTTGCCGATGATACATCTCTAGTCTTTAAAGTAGATAGAGGTGATGACTGTTCTGACGAAGTAAATAGTGCTCTTTCAAAAGTGTCACATTGGTTTAATAGTAATAATTTATCATTAAACTCAAAGAAAACTAAGTGTTTAAAATTTTCGTTACCTAATGTAAGACAAGTTGATTTTCATATTAGACTAGACGGCGATACGGTCGAATTCATTAACAATACAAAATTTCTAGGTATTATATTAGACTCGCGACTACAATGGGATCCTCATATCGAAGCCTTGGCGAGTAGACTCAGTTCGGCTGCATTCGCAGTTAAGAAAATAAGGCTCTTAACCGATATTGAAACGGCTAGAATAGTCTATTTTAGTTATTTTCATAGTGTTATGTCCTACGGCCTTTTGTTGTGGGGCTCAGCCGCTAACATCCAAAGTATATTCGTGCTCCAAAAAAGGGCTATTCGCGCCATTTACAACCTCCGATCGAGAGATTCTTTAAGAGATCTATTTAAAGAAATAAACATTTTAACTGTTGCAGGACATTACATCTATGAAAATATAATTTATGTGAAAAAGTATTATAATACATTTGTAAAGCAGAGCGATATTCATCGCTTTAACACAAGAAATAAAGATAAACTTGTCGTTCCCAAGTTCAGGCTAGAAAAATCCAGAGCCTCATTTCTGGGGAAAAGCATAGCCTTTTTTAATAAAGTTCCACAGCATATAATTGAACTACCATTGCATAAATTTAAATGTTACATTAAAGAGTCGCTGATGAGCAAAGGATACTATAAAGTAGACGATTATTTGAATGACCGCAATGCATGGTCATGATGTAACACATAACATAATCACTGTTTAATATGATGTATTTTTATACTAAGCAATTGTTGTATTAGTAACGATATGTTTTTTTTTTTTGTAAATGTCGTTACCTAACTAAGAAACGCTGGCAAGTTTCTTGCGCCCATTCTTCTTGTCAGTTAAAAAAGTCTTGAATGGGTGGTAGGAAAATATTGACGATTCATAAGTACATATTTATTATGTCTAAGTGAATAAAGAATATTTTTATCTTTTATCTTATCTTATCTTATAAAGAATTGATGTCCAAACATTTTGTTGATTGCCGCGAGACAAAAAAGAAATGACGCCAATTTTAGGCATTGCCTTGAAAAAGTGTCAATACTACTACTACTACCCCAAGAACTATCCGATATTTTTGTAAAAAAATCAATAACAGGCCAAATTTTTGTAAACGGCCCTTAAATATAATTTTAAGAGACTATATTTTGGAATCCAACATAATATCGCATTGAAAGGTATAAAAAAAAGTTATACCCCGAAAATGGTGCAATTCTTTCAGCAAATATGCTATCACCAATTTTATCGTTAACATGTGTTTATGTTCACCATATCTAAGCACCAAAGTCGAAATCCATAGAGATATCAAACGGGAAACTAATACTTTAGGAAGAAGTCGGTTGTTTCTAATAGCATTTTTAACATAGGTATAATGCCAATTTGAGTTTACGTAGAGAGTTTTTTTTTTAAGTTTATTTGTTTTTCATTTACAAATATAGGGGGATTATATACTTTTACGAAAGATAATAATAAATGAATTCAAATGTAAAGTGAAATAACACTTATACCATTTTTGCCTATTTTTTATAGATTTTTTAAAGCTTTGTATTTGTTTTTTTTTAATGTCGCTGTCATAAATATTGGTGGATTACTCATGAATTATTTATTAAACTAGATAATCTAATTTTCAATGTTAAGAAATTACTGATATAGAATTATTGTTGAGTCTCCATAGAGCGAATTAGTTTGGCTCTCGGGCTACTACGGTTGCCAACTTTTTTTTACAAAAGAAAAGTATATTAAGGTCGGAAAAGAAAAATAAACAGTATTTTAGAAAAACGTGCAGTATTTTATTGTTTTAAATGTTTTGTTGTTTTGAAGATATGTATATTTGTGCTTGTCGCACAACTTATCAATTTTGAGTCATTTTGGAAAGCTTCGTATAAGCATTATTACAGGAGAGGCCTTAAAACGCAGTGTTGGGCGTTTACTTTTTAAATAGACCTATGGATACCAGTGACGTTTGCTGAAAACAGTATATTTGCATACTTTTCTTTTGTTCAACAGTAAAAAGTATAATGTAGTGAAAAACAGTATAATACTGTTTTTAGCAGTATAGTTGGCAACCCTAACTACTACCCACCTGTGGCGCGCGGGCTCGAGCCGGTTGAGGTTGGCCTCTAAGCTCGAGCTGTAGCGGTGCACCTCCGCCACGCGCATGCGCCCCTCGGGCACCGGCACCACGCCCGACCCGCCCTTACTCGCGCTGGGAGCTGAAACAATATACGGTATAAAAGGCAATGCCTAAAATTGGCGTCCTTTTTTTTGTCTCGCGGCCATCAACAAAATGTTTGAACATCAATTCTTGATAGTATAACAAACAATATTTGCCTAGACAGTATAGCTGTAAAGTCAGTCAGAACCAAGTTAGAACCATTCGTACGTATATGACGACCGATTTGGCGCAGAAGTAGGCTACCCACCTTCTGCGCCAGTGGTCTCGGGTTTGATTCCCGAACAAGACAAATATTTGTGTGCATAAACATGTCTATTTGTCTTGGTCTGGGTGTTTACTATGTATATTATGTATGTATTTACAAACAAAAAGTATTTAAGTATATATTTATCCGTTATCAAGTTTTCCATGATACAGTTTCTTAATGAAATTAAAATGGGCTTAGATAATTGGTGTGAATGTAAGAAGTTATTTATTTATTTATTTATATAACAATTTTAGAAACCGCAAATGTAACTTTGTAATTCAAACAAACACTATGAAAAACAAAGTTAAGTTCTAGCTAGTCTCACTCGGTTCGGACTGAGTTTACAGGTATACTTCCTTCCTTT
Source organism: Crambus lathoniellus (assembly GCA_949710035.1). NCBI lineage: Eukaryota > Metazoa > Arthropoda > Insecta > Lepidoptera > Crambidae > Crambus > Crambus lathoniellus. The sequence continues at coordinate 9,982,045 of OX453296.1, forward strand.
GCAAATATTGTCTGTAGTGCTGCCAACCAATTATATTTCAATGTTTGGTTGATTACCGCAAGAAAAAAAAACGCCAGCTGCCATACAAAAATGGTCATTGTCCTTTATAATCAGTGCACAAATTTTTAAGATCGACTCAGAATCGGTCAGTGAACAACTTTCTTCTAACGGGTGTCCCAAAAGTAGGTATAGGATGATTTGCCTCAATAAAACGCGAATGGATTGGAATTTCTTCGTAGTTTTATTTTATTTTAAAGAAGAGACTTGTACAATTTTATCTGAATAGAATATCTGCTAAATGGCCGTCAATGGCATTTTTGCTGTGTGCAAGTTTTTAATGACACTTTCACACATTTCGCTACTTATTTCACCAATAACTCGGCGAATATTTTGCCTATATTGTCTATGTTTTGTGCATCGTTGGCGTAGATTTTATTTTTGACGTAGCCCCAAAGAAAGAAATCCAGTGGCATCAGATGGCGAGATCTCGGTGGCCATTTGACATCACCTCTTCTTGAAATTACGAGTTTTTTCGACCTTTCGACGAGTGTTTGTAATTGATCGTGAATTTTCGTTAAATATTTGTATAACTTCTATGCGCTGTTTTATTGTGAAACGCTCCACGATTAATTTTACATGACGTATGTCGAATTTCAACCCGCCATCTTAAATATTTCGGAAATAGCGCGAAATTCAAATCCTATATGTACTTTTGAGACACCCTTTAGAAACATGGGTCGAAACACGACAAAAAAATTTGCACTTCCCATACTAAATCGATCACGTGATCATTCCGATTTATATGAAGAGTAAAAAAAAATTTTGTCATATTTCGACCTATGTTTCTTGGACAAAGTTTTTTACTTAACGATTCTGAGTTGATCTTTAAAATTTATGCACTGATAAAAAAAAATATCCTGTAAAATTTCGAGAATAAGTTCTTCAAACAATCATATTATATTGTACACCTCCCAACTGTCGTGTCCGCCCGGTCTATCTGCCCCCGGGCCGTACGTCTGCGCAGGGGCGGGAGCGGGCGCGGAAGCGATGGCGATGGCCAGTCACGTCTCTTGTACACCAGTCACCAATGTTAGCTTGTTGAATGAACCACGGCAGTAGTACTTAACATACCCAGCTTGCTCTGTCCTTCCTGCAGCCTCAGTTTGGCCTCTGCCCCCGGGCCGTACGTCTGTTAGCTTGTTGAATAAGCCACGGCAGTAGTACGTAAGCCTAATTTACATTAGTCGAGTAGCGAGCGACAAAAAGCAGACTAACTCCACCAATGTAAACGAAAGAGCAAGTATACTGGGCCGGGTACTGAGCGAGTCGAGTGGTCTCGCGCGGAGCATAGTTACTCGGCCGAGTTGTTCCCCCGCCACTTGTAACTTGACTCGTCTGCCTACTCGCCCTGTGTAATCCGTTGACTCGCTCGGAAAGCCAACTGGGCCCAGTACTTTTACCAGAGGTTCTGGGCTCAATTACTTTACCAATGTAAATGGTGAAAGGGGAGTCGAGTAATGCCTCAGTCACTGGGCCCAGGTTGCTAGGCCGAGCTGCTCGACTAATGTAAACAAAGCTTTAACATACCCAGCTTGCTCTGTCCTTCCTGCAGCCTCAGTTTGGCCCCTGCCCCCGGGCCGTACGTCTGCGCAGGGGCGGGAGCGGGCGCGGAAGCGATGGCCAGTCACGTCTCTTGCACACCAGTCACCACTGTTAGCTTGTTGAATAAACTTAACATACCCAGCTTGCTCTGTCCTTCCTGCAGCCTCAGTTTGGCCTCTGCCCCCGGGCCGTACGTCTGCGCAGGGGCGGGAGCGGGCGCGGCGGCGGCGGCGGGGGCGGGCGCGGGCGCGATGGCCGCGGGCGGCGTTTCTTGTGCGCCTGTCACCACTGTCAGCTTGTTGAATAAACCGCGGCCGTAGTATTCGGATACTACCGCGTACCTGTTTGTAACACGTATTTGAATTTTTGTTCAATCTGTATTGTATTTTATATTAAGTTCGTAAGACATGAATTTTATCTAGTAGGGTGTGGTGATAGTTGAGTTAATATCACTAAATATTTATATTAAGACAGTAAAAATAATGTTATTGCGATATTTTTGGACACTGCCTGTTTGAGAGTTATCTGAGTAACAGAAGACAAAGAGTAAAAGTGGGTGACTTGACTAGTGACGCTCTACCAATAACATGAGGGATACCACAAGGTAGTGTGTTAGGTCCTACTCTATTCCTTGCCTATATTAATAATTATATTAAAATAATTAATGAACTCTGTTATCTCCACCTAATGAAAAGCTAAATTGTTACGTTCGCAGATGACACTGTGCTTGTCTTCCACGGATTACCGTGGAAGACAATAAACTATTAAGTTAAGATGAAGCTTTAAACTTTACACAAGCAGTTTTAAATATGGTTTCTAATCTCTAACCTTAAATGTTGTTAAAACAAAATTTATGCCCTTGTCCATAAAATAAGTCTCGATCCATGAACAGTTTAGATTACGAGCTCATTCTTGCACATCAAGCGATTACTGTGACTGTTGTGACTTTACCAGAGCTGACACTATTAAATATACAAATACAAAAACCTTTATTCAGTCTCACAATATGGACATTACAAAAACAATTACATAAAAGTTGTACAGTGAAACCAAAACGGTTACCACTCAGCATAATGTTGCAGCATGGGCATCACCTGCAACGCTGGTATTATGTGGAACCTTTTATTATTTAAAGTTTCCACTAGTAGAATAAGAATAACCGAAAAATTTAAATGAGAACAGAAAATTACAAGCTACGAAAGGGGATTTTTCATCAATAGATGAACATTTTCACATTTTGTAATTTGTGTGGATTTAGTCGAGTTAATTTCCCCATTTCCATCCCTTAAAATAACAGATCTTGCGCTGAAATGTATGGCCTATGTATGTCACATGGTTCAATAATTAGTAAAACCAAAATCAATCAAATCAAAGTTAATTTGGTTAAGCCAGACATACAGGCAGTGCGGGAACGTTTTCTGTTCCGGTGATAATCTTTGGAACTAAAACAGTTTTCATACGACATTCCATTTTGACAGCTAATTTCGTATTGCAAGTGGCTCCTCTGTTACGGATGTCACCGGAACAGACAAATAATGGGATAGTTACTTCAGTATTAAAAATATCATTATAGATAGCATAATAATGTTGTTTCCATAAACAATATACACAAATATTTGGTAGCACATTCAGCAGCTACGAAACGCAATCAGTCAACCGTGTCGATAACCGACTGATAACACAAAACAACGTGGATACTGTAATGTCAACAAATACTCGAATCGCTCACCCGTCGTCAGCGTGCGTACGCGCAGGGAAACACCACGAAAACGGCGGGATCAACACCAACTTCGAAGCTGTCAGATCCATCACTTAAACTAGGCAACTACAACACTAGCTTATAACCTTTTTTCATTTATTTTTTAACTTAAACTTCAGTAACAATTACGCGAGATTACGAACGACTGATAAGGTGGAAAAAATGAATCGATACGCGAGGCTAGCGTGTTGAATTGCATGACGTGTTACGGTTTAAGACAGCTGTTTGTATTACATATACAATGTCAATTGTTTTGCGTTTGTGTAGATATCTTGGATTTTAACTAAAATGCTGGCTAGTATGTGCTTTAATTTAAGTGTAACTAGTAATAAATAAATAAGGCAACAGGGTTAAAAAAAATATATTTATAAATAAAAAGTTATTAAAATTAGCTATTTTCTATTTTTATGACGTGCTACATTATCTTCGTTATTACTAAGACATGCACATTTCTGATTATTAAAAAAAAGTATTTATTGCGATAAAATACATTTTCTACAGATGAATCGGTTTGAGGTATTGCGGTTGTATTAATGTTATATGTTTAATCGATGCCTATTGAAGAGTGCACCTGATTCAACAGTAGCGGTAAACCGGGCGGTATTTAACTGTATTTGTGTATACATTTTTGTACGTGATATAAAATTAATTTCCATAAAAAAGAACATTAATACTTATGGAGTATTGACTTTATAAAAAAATATTTTACTGTCGGAAAAGCGGGAAATTGGCGTCCTTTTAAAAGGACGCTAGCTTTATATACTACTATTGCACTGTTTAAACATATTACTTTGTTGTAAGATTAAATAATATAAAATAAGGTGTTTAATAACAAAAAGAACATTTTATATTAGATTTATTTATATATTATAAATTATAAATAATTATTATTTGCTTTACATAACTAAGTAGTATAAAATATAATATATTTCAAAAAAATGTGTAGCATGCAGTGCAACTTGACATTCTTTTTTTGCAAAAAAATTGCTGGAGAGATGAAAATAAGTATTGTCATTTAAGTGATGTTTTTAAATAAGGAATTAAAGATTTAAGTTCAGTTAATTATTATTAAGATCAATTTCGCAAAACATTTAACTTTATTAAATAAACAGTCTATTTGTCTACATGGTCCGACTAGGTAAAACATCAAATAACTCTGGCTGCGAAAAAGATATCAAAGCAAGCTATGTACTGTTAGAAAGCTCATACTTCAGAGATGTTTTTGAAAAATTGAAAGCCATCCATCACTTTAGTTTCTTTAATGCAAATCAAAGATAACCTTTAAAATATATTTTTAATCTTATGTTTGAGAGTCCATAAGTTTGATTCTAGCAACAACCTGCATCAAGTACAACTTTTAAAAAGACCTGCCAACCATTAAGATGCTAAAAATCTGTCAGATCTGTCCATAAAGAAGGGTTTAATTAAAGGTATGAAAGTGAAGAATATCCAAAAACATAAATAAAATAAAAAAATACTTTGAACCTAGGTAAAATAGAGATTTTACCAAGGTCCAAAGTTTTTGGACTGGTTAGGTAGCAGATACCACCCCCTATTTTCGTATGTTCAACGTTCTGCCGAACACCCTGTATTATGATTTGTGGCAGACCATGTCAAAGAAAGTAGCAGGTGTGATTAATGATTGCATAAATCATATCAAAACAAAAACAAAAATCGCCGGGCATGTATGAAAAGATTGATGGACGTGAATAAAGCGAAAGAAGTGTGCAAGGATCGTAGAAGGTGGCGATCCATAGTCTCTGCCTACCCCCGTGGGAAATAGGCGTGAGTATACAGTGGCGATCACATAATTAAAGACACCAGTCGATTTTCATACAAACGAGGTAACTTTGAAGCCCTGGTTCTCCGCCAAAGATTGACCTAGCTGTAATCAGATGATTGCACTCTAGGGAGTGATTGGAGGAGATTCAGATCGCTTTACACATCCAACAGATAATAAAGGATATGTTTAAAAAATCCGCAAGCATAAAATTGTATGGAAATCCAGAAACCGAAAACTCTGATTCTTATATCTCTTATGACGCTGATCAGATCAGTTGTTTGTGTATAGCGATCTGAATCTCCTCCATTCACTTCCTCGATGGCCATCATCAGATCAAAGCTAGGTCAATGCTTGGCGGAGAAACGAGGCTTCAAAGACATCTCGTTTGTATGAAAATCAACTGTTGTCTTTAATTATCTGACCGCTACTGTACGTATGTATGTATAAATCATATGATAAAATTGATTAATCACAGGTGATCCACGATTTGTTCCATGCCTAGTGTGTACTCACGGGTCGTGGTCGGTGCGCAGGCGCGCGTGCAGCGCGTCGGCGGCGGGCGCGGGCGGCGGCCGGCGCCCGGCGCCCGCGCACGCCGGGCACTCGCACTCAGACTCCGAGTAGCTTTGGAAGCAGCTGCAATAGCAACATGCTCTTTAGTGTACGGCCAGAGTGCCCGCTCTGGTTGAGCGTCGGGCGGGGCGGGGCGGGCAGCGTTCATGTGATGCCGCGTACAGACCGGGCCAACGAACATCAGGCGTTGCCCGCTGCACGTTCCTGGCCTTCGAAGATCAATCTAAAGCTAAGTAAACGATCATTAGGAGTGATTCAAGTTCACATTCGGGGTTTTCAGATCATCTGATTGAGACAGAGGGGAAAACAGAACCCCTTGGCTGGCGTTCGTTGGCCTTCGTTGGTCCGGTGTGTACGCAGCATTAAACAAATGCTAACGCATAGTGGTGTCCTGAGTAGCGGCCGCGTCGGCAACCAAATGATGAACGCTGCCCGACCCGCCCCGCCCGAACGCTCAACCAGAGCTGGCACTCTGACCGTACACTTAGAGATTAGATGCTAGACCTTTATCATCTATCATAATCTCAGATCATATAATACTAATAGATGTGTAATGACAGCCTGATTGCTCGAGGACCGATGTCGCCGCGTCTACAAATGTGTGTGTTCCTACTCCTCCTTCCTCTGAGTACTGAATCCTATGGAGATGGCATATTGTTCTATATGAACTATCGGTTATACAAATATGAGCTAAATCGACATTGTACTCATAAACCTGTAGCCATCTTGTTCTATCTTACCTCCAATACTTCATGTAAAAAGAGACAGCAATATTTTTATTCGACCTATTTTTTGGCAACATTGAAACGTGACGTCATCGTAATGCATGATTGAAGCCGGTCGCCATTTAGGTTTCTCGGTATGTGAGCTGTCAACGCGAGTTGTATTTGCAGTGTTTTATGATAAAAGTCTTTTAATTTGAGACTTTCATGTGAATAAAAGGTATTAATAAGTGAGAGAAAGCAACAAGGAACATGTCTAATTGCAGTGTGGTAGTTTGTGGCATGAAAATCGTCCAAACATTACATTACACCGGTACGTACTATTTATTTTGCAAAAACACCAAAACAATACAATAAATGCCTTGTGTTTTGGTTTTCCTGTGAATAGTTTACTTAGAATTCATACCAAATGTAGCTTACTTCTTATTTTGGTGAGTTTTGTTGGTGTATTTCAAGAAAATATAAATCTGTTTGTTTTGCGCTAGAGTTGCCCTTATAGCATTTTTCTTATCGAATTATCGATGTTTTCAAATTTCAAGTGTAAATTGAGTGTATTAATTTTAAACTGTTTTTATTGTTTTAGGTTGCCTAAAAATAACAAAAAAAGAAAAATATGGCTGGATACAATGCGAAAGGAAAATTTAAAGACTCGTACGAAAACTATTTTTATATGCTCTTTTCATTTTGAAGAACAGTTTCAAACGTCAACGACAGTTTAAGTTTTGAAAAAAGACGTTAATTAGGCCACTGGCAAAATCTAAATTATAGTGCGACAACGTTTTCTGTTCCGGTTGCCAGAAACTGGATACTTATATATAACGTGTTTTTTTAATGTCATTTTGCTGTAAAGTTGTTGTCTAACTTACATTCATTCTAGCACATTAAAAGTAAGTATATTTTTTTACCACTAGATGTCGCTTTGCTATATTCTAAATATATAAAAAAAATATGCTTGCTAGTAAAGATCTCGATTCAAACTGTTTATTATTTTATTACTTAATAATGCTTGTCTTTTTTTTGAGACATTTCTTTTTTCTATGGTTGGTAGCTAGGTACCTAGTAGGCATTCTCCTTTGTGATTTATATTGTAATGTGTGTTATGTAAAAAAAACAATCCTTGTTGTATAAACATAATAGGTTTTTACAATATGGAGCTTTTTGTTTTATTTCATTACCTTTTTTTACTTAAACTGGTTCTCGCGACCTTTGATCTGGAATTCTATGGAGGTCTCGCATGTGTATAGACGCGTGACTCGGAAAACATAAAAAATTTGATCATAAAATTGCAGTTTCTAAGCAAAGGCGAGTAGAGCCGACAAGTGGGGCGCCCTCAATCAAATTTATTGCTCGCTAAGTATTAATGTATCTACAATCGTACAGATTGAAGCTAAGGTCGTGTAGTTTATTTACAAACTATAACCTCAGTAAAATATAGTAGGTTGGTCTTTTATCTACTACTACTGCAACATGAACTATATTTTACTAAGGTTAGTTTGTAAATAAACTACAGGACCTTATTTTTAATCTGTATCTGCGTTTGAATTTTTGATACATTATGTACTTAACAAGCAATAAATTTAATAATAACATGCGGATCCTCGCGGTTTTACACGCATGGTACTCGTTCCCAAGGGAATATCACGATAAAATATAGCTTATGTCACTCGGAAAGAATGTAGCTTTCTAATGGTCAAAGAAATTTCAAAATTAGTCCAGTAGTTTTGGAACCTATTAAATTCAAACAACAACCAATCAAATCTTTCCTGTTTACGATATTACTATAGATGAGGAAGCACTTGGCGTCTCTTCTCGTCTTGAAGCCCCCAGTACAGGATGGCCACTCATGTTCGTCGACCATGATGGGCCATCATGTACAGGGGCGGCTTGCGTTGCTCGCAGGAGGCAATCACATGCAAACTCGTATGATTGCCGTCTGCGAGCAATGCAAACCGGCCCTGTACACGATGGCCAACATGGTCGGCCAACTTGATCGGCCATCCTGTACTGGAAGCTTAAAGCCCCCGGTGTGGGAGTTTGCGTGTGATTGCCGCCTGCGAGCAACGCAAACCGCCCCTGTACATGATGACCCATCATGGTCGACGAACATGAGTGGCCATCCGGTGGCCCCAGTACAGGATGGCCGATCATGTTGGCCGACCATAATAGGCCATCGTGTACAGGGTCAGTTTGCGTTACTCGCAGACGGCAATCACACGCAAACCGCCCCTGTACACGATGGCCCATCATGGTCCGCCAACATGATCGGCCATCCTGTACTGGGGGCTTTACAGTTGTTGCGTCTCACGCGCGCGGTCGGGCCAATGATTGTGTGCGTACATGCACAAACACATACACATAGTGTCATTGTCATAAAGAACTTAATTATGTGCAAATGTAGGTATAATTTAAGCACATTATTAAGTTTTATTATTCTTAAAAACTAGGTATATAATTATACACTATAATTCCGTTTTAAATTATCGAGGTGATTACGAAACTGCTTTTATAAAATATAGGGTGATATAGGTAGGTAGTCACAAAAATACTTGTATCTATAACTTCATCAATAAATATATCGATGTACAAATAGGGCAGCACTACGGAAAGGCGCCATTATGGTTTCTCGGTATGTGTGCTTGTGTGTGTGTGTATGCTTCAATTTTTCGTAGGTATGCCATCTCCATAGGATTCAGTACTCAGAGCCTCCTTCCTACTGTAAGCATTGATTCCGCACACAAATAAAACCTTACAATCAACCTCTCTTGGCGCTGCAGGAATATAAAATGAACCAATCACACTGTGCAGGATCAATCAAACTACCAATAAATAAGACTGCATTTGAAATTAATTTCTTTCAGTGATGTCATAATTACTTGTCTCGCTCGCATAGCCAATATAATATTAAGTCTGATAGGGATGGCAGAATAAAAGCGAGACAAGAAGGTGCATAGGTTTTTTTTATAAAATTACGGGACTCTAGTGTAGTGCAGTGGTCGATAAAAGTTTAAAGAAGTTTAAGTCTAAAAGTTTTTATTTTTATAATTAGATGAAATAATATTATTGTTAAGGAATCGTCCAACTTTTTTCCTACTACCCATTAATAGTAGATTGTACAACAAGTGCATAAAACGTATCATTTCACCCGAGACGTATAAAATCCAATTATGCAATATCTGGATAGTCAAGTCGAGGGTTTTATGTACGAGTTATACACTCTGCTTTTCACTTCGATTGTGAGGAAAATAAATAGCAATATTGCAAAAAAGAAAATATAAAGACTTCGCCATATTCGCGGGAAGACATTCTTTTTCTTTTTTTATACATGGCAGCACAGTGACTTTAGCATAGATCGTAGTCCATACTTAATGCTCTTGAAATACTTATTTCTTAGAAAACTCATTAATTTTGCCTAGTTTGATTAATTTACTTATTTAACATAGATTATGTACAGTCGCCAGCACATCAAGTTACTACAAACTGTCAAATTTCTTTAAATAAAATTCAACCTAATGTCCAACAGATAGAGTTCAGTTTCAATTAATAAATTTTGACATTTTGTAGTAACCCGACATGCTGGCGACCGTACAAAATTAAAGAAACAGAATGAATTGCGTGTGTGACGTTAACCTGACGACCTTTGTCTTAGAGTCTGAGACTTTAGATTTAGACGAAGATTTTACTTTATGCACTAGAACATAAAAAGCGATTTTATGCAGCCTATACCCAACATAACCACGAACTTTACGAGCATGAGAAGTGAAAAGGATATATTTTAACTGTCAAGATAAACGCAACGTATTACGAATGATTATTTCGTTGCTAAACAAAAGCTAAGTGCTACACCGTTGTGGATAAAAAAAAATAGTACGATACTAAAAAAATATAGAAAATGCAAATACCGAAAAATATATTCTCACACTAATGTGTTGGAATATTTTCCTATTATACATTGTAATTATGATTTTTATAACAATTATATTGTTGATAACAATACAACTGCGAAAAGTTATTATTATGAAAAAATATTGGTACTTGTAAAGTAAGTACTTTGAACTAATCAAGAGACAATTTGAGACAATGTTCTTGAACCTCTCCTTTCTCGGTATTTTTAATTTTTGTTTTGACATTACGCGGAATCGTGAATCATGATCATTAAAGTACCTACCTTTTTGAGGTTTTTTTTTTTTTTGGCTGGCAAGTAGGTAATTAAAAGACATTATTTTTTTCTTTTCAGTTGACAGGTACTTTTTGGAAAAAACTTATAGGAAAACTATTTGCATCTGTGCAATGATTTTTTACGTCAACGAAGAGGCAAAACGCCCAATTGTCAAATCACACAATGCGAAAAAGAAAAAAGAATAAGTAAACCGAACTCATCGCTCCATATAACGTTACATGGGAAAAATGGAAAATGAAGTATTTAGAAAAAATCGACCCGTCTCACTACCAGCTCCGAAGGGACACGAACCCACGACCTTTCGCTATCCGGGCGACTTCTCTAACCACTGAGCTACGGAGTCGTTAGGAGAAGCGTCGAATTTATCCAATACTTCTTACGCGCTGTATAGCCAGCGTTAATTTCATCAATGTGAAGATATTACTACCCTCACACGCGAAAGAAATACCTTTCCAGGGGGCCAAGTCTGCTAACGTTAAGTCACAATCGTGTTTCAATTGTAGTTCAGTTGTAGTGCTTTTTTACATACTAGTTACAAGAATTATGTACTTTTTTCACAATACTATGGATTGTCACACCACACACTACATTCACATCACATCATACTGTCATAACTCTTGTAACTAGTGTTTAACTTACTGCTGGTGGAAAGAATGTTGACATAGGAAGTGCACGGTGGGTAGTTCCAGCGGGCGACTGCATGCCGCACACTTGGAGCTCTGGAAGGTCACAGGTTCATACTGGATCCGGTGAATTTGAGCCTTCATTTTCTCGCTCTCGGCGCGGTATTTCTCAGCTAGTTCTTGCTCGTGATTGATCACGTCACTTTCAGATTTTAATACATCCAGTAAATACCTGGGGATATGGCACTGAGTCAATTAACTAAATAGTAAATTAAGAGCCATTTCGCAATTAGAGCTATTTGGCAGTTGTCTCGCTCGTACAATGCAACATTTTCATAGATTGTGGAAAACATATTGTGTTTTTTAGAAAAGTGTTTCATTATGTCAATACAGCGCAATATTACGGATATTTTGTATAAGTTATTTTATTCATTCAATTGAGTATTGGTTAGAATGAGGAAGAAAATTTTCGAAAACTTTAAGCTCGTAGATCTAGTATTATTGCAGTATTGACAATGTTGAAATATGTTTAATAATGTAAAACTAATTGCGCTGTAGGAACATTATGAAACACTTTTCTAAAAAAAACACTAGTGTTTTCCACAATCTTTAAAAATGTTTATTGTGCGAGTGAGACAATTGCAAAGTGCGAAATGGCTCTTAATACATGGGCATTGAATCAGTTAAAATACATGCGTGTGTTGCGAGGGCACTTCTGTTTTAAATGATTTGAAATTGTGCTTTGGATTTAGATAATATTCCCAAAGAATTGTGAAAGTTAAAATCAGAATTTGTGAAAGTAAATTAACCTTAGAGAAGCCAGGGTCTTTTTTAATGGCCCATTTTTTATGTAAACAAAGCACTTTGAGTGCGCGGCTATCGCTATCCCGAACATCTGGTTATACTTAGGCCGTCTTTGGTTACATTTATAATAAGCTGAACAACTGGGCTATAAACTAAGACTATTTCGACAGTTTTACGATATGTTTTGTTTTTATAATGGTCGTTCGAACTTGACCTTTTGAGTAAACAAAGAACAATAGTGCGGTCCATGCGATATATTTTTTTTCACATAGTTATCGATAAAATAACATATAAGAAGAATATATATTTAGAATCTACATGAAATAATCTATCTGATAAGAATATAATATACGGAAAAAAATTTTTAATTAATTTTTTGAAATTTTCAAAAAACTAATTAGGTACTTCCGGTTTCAAAAAAAATCGAAATTAAATGTTTTTTATTTATTTTTTCTTCTGGATCACATATTATAGTGTATTTTTATAGTATGACGAATTTATCTCTCTTTTGAACATCGAAAACCGCATACAAAACATATAAAAATTGCTATACTAACAAAAAAAAAACAATTGGGGGTAGTTGCAAGTGCGTGTATACACGCACCTGGTCGTTGAGAGGTAAAGCATGTTATGCACTGTAAAGTTGGGCTCTCGGTTTTCACATAGAGGATTGTAGGACACTACAGAAAAAGTATTTGTGTCAAACTTTAAGCTAAAGCCAAACAAAATTTGTTAAACCAAAACATTATAGCGAAACGCTGTCGTACTCTGTATACAGGATTTTTTTTTATCAGTGCACAAATTTTCAAGATCGTTTCAGAATCGGTTAGAGAACAACTTTCCTCTAGAAACATGGGTCGAAATACGACAAAAATTTTAGGACTTCCCATAGTAAATCGATCACGTGATCAGTCCGATTTGTATGAAAAGTCAAATTTTTTTTGTCATACCTATTTCGACTTATGTTTCTAGGAGAAAGTTGTTCACTTACCGATTCTGAGTTGATCCTAAAATTTGTGCACTGATGAAAAATTTATCCTGTATATCTTCGTTTGAAATGGGCCCTCAAGTTCTGAAACGCATATAAATTGAAACCATTAACTTATTAGCTACCGTTTTAAAACTTACATGAAACTTAATATGTGAAATTTGTGTGTGCACGCAAGAACAAGACGTTGTTTGAACGCAATGACCTTTTTAAAACTCGGGCCCTCAGTCCTCATATATATTCATATGTGAGCCGGCAACAGCACCATACTGAGTTAAAATACTACTATCTTATCAATAAAGTTTTACCAGTAAATCGCACTCACTTTCTGACGTCACCCAGCGTGTAAGTTGGCGTACTGGCGAGGCAATCAATGACTAGAATTGGAGATAATAGCTTTTGAGTATCTGTGGACAAAATCATATAGGTACTTAATATTTGATTCATTGCTTTTTTTTAATTACGACGAATGCTATTTTTTCTTCATAGGTCAGTTTTATTGGCCTCTACAAACATTTAATGAGGCTTCGTAACTAGTTTCTTGTTTAGTTGTAGTATTTTAGTTCTAGAAAATGTTGTTTTCTTTCATTCGTGACAGCGCGTGTTGTCGCTTCTTTTAATTACTTATATGTGAAAGGAAGATAACTACGTTGGCAGTCAGATAAGAGTCCTGCTAAACCTACTAGTTTGCTGGCCTCGACTTGTCTTACCGATGACGTGCAGCAGCTCGGCGAGGCAGGCGGCGGGCGGCGGCCACCACAGCACGTCGAGCCACAGGAGTGTCATAAATGTGGAGAATTTTTGAATCTTTAAGAAGACTATTTCTTCCCATAGTCTTTTTATTACATTCTTATATTTGTGTTGTGGATGCTTGGACATCCATATAGGTGGTCGGTTTAATATTTCTGTAATAAATGCCTCGGTGTCCATAGTAAAATCCCGCCGCTCGTGGATTCGTCTTAAAAAACATTGTATCGCTCGATCCGTCCCGCGCTAGCCCTTTTCAACCGCCCTACTAGCCCAATAGCATTGTTTCCACCCGCCCGCCTCGCCCGCCACCGCTGCCGCCGACGGCCGCCAGCCGCAGCCGCTCTAGCCCGCCGCGCGCGTCGTGGCATGCTTTATACATTTTCATACATTTGTTCAAGCCACCCGCAACCGCGCCTAGTCCGTGTCCGTGGCCAAGCACTTATGGGTTGTTTACATGTATTGAGTGACGAAGTAATTAACTAAATTTTAAGTTAATTTTAACTAAATTCACGCGTGTAAACAGTTACTTAACAGCTCTTTAGTCACAAGTGTTAAGTAAACGATTTAGTGAATAAGTGAGTAAGTAGAATTGAATCGAGTCTATTTTTGCTTAAGTAACCCCCCCTCCCGCACCGCGCGTAGTCCCCGGTAGGCGTGGTCTTTACTAAATTTGCTTTTAGTTTGCATGTGAATGCACTAATTTAGCGAAGTAGGAAAGTACCTTCGTTCATTGTGACCAAACTAAATTGAATTTAAGTTATAACACGTGTAAACACTTTACTACTTAAAATTAACTTAAAATAAAGTTAATCACTTGCTTACTTAATACGTGTAAACTAGGCATTACTGATGACGTGCAGCAGCTCGGCGAGGCAGGCGGCAGGCGGCGGCCACCACAGCACGTCGAGCCACAGGCGCGGGCAGGCAGAGTGACGTAACTGGAGTGACGTCACTGGAGTGACGTAAAGCATGTCAGCTGCACCCTTACCGATGACGTGCAGCAGCTCGGCGAGGCAGGCGGCGGGCGGCGGCCACCACAGCACGTCGAGCCACAGCCGCGGGCAGGCGGCGCCGCGCCGGCGACACGCCGCCAGAGCGCCTTCTGCGTCGCCGCTGCGCATGTGCAGGGCCACTTGCGCTCGCCACCTTAGCATTGAAAAGTCTCTCTCTAGCCTTCTATACAAAGTTAGCCCAAGGAAATATGATATTTACTAGCTGACCCGGCAAACGTTGTTTTGCAATATAAATTATAGTTTTATACACCAATAGTTGCCTACACCAGACAACAGATAATAATAATAAATAATATAAAATAAATAACTTCTTACATTCACACCAATTATCTAAGCCCATGTTAATTTCATTAAGAAACTGTATCATGGAAAACTTGATAACGGATAAATATATACTTAAATACTTTTTGTTTGTAAATACATACATAATATACATAGTTAACACCCAGACCAAGACAAATAGACATGTTCATGCACACAAATATTTGTCTTGTTCGGGAATCGAACCCGAGACCACTGGCGCAGAAGGTGGGTAGCCTACCCCTGCGTCAAATCGGTCGTCAAAGCAGATACGCTAGTATAGACACAGATAGCGCTAGTTATACACTACCAATGAACGGGCCCAAGATTCGTCTCTTTTTCCTACATATAAAAATTACTCTGTGAAGTAGAGTGCGTGTCAGTGTTGTCAGATAACCCTGCGCGACTGGGGCATTTTTGGCGCTAGTTACCAAATATATATTATATAGTATACCAAATATCACGTCGATCCGTTGCTCCGTTTTGACGTGAAAGAAGGAAAAACAAACAAACAAACACATTTATACATTTATAATATTATTTTAATTTTTAGTTCTTTGCATTCACAATGCAATTTTTATTATTGAAAAATGGAAAATGAAGTATTTAGGAAAAATCGACCCGTCTCACTCAACACCCATCGGAGCTGGTTGTGAGACGGGTCGATTTTTTCTAAATACTTCATTTTCCATTTTTCAATTTATAATAGTAGTATGGATTACGAGATAAACTTTTAAATATTACGAAAGACGGAATTTTTACCATGTTTTGATTGGTTGTCGAGTCCCCGATATTTCGGCGCAATTATTGCACACGCCACGATCACGGAGTAACTGATCATGGCGTGTGCAACTGCGCCGAAATAGCGGGGACTCGACAACCAATCAAAACATGGTAAAAATCCCGTCTTTCGTAATATTTACAGTGTTAATGACCATTAAAGTTTAAAAAGTTATTTTGAGATAAACTTTTGTCAGAGAAAGAGACTGCGACTGCGCCCCCCGTACCCTGCTTCTCTGTTTTTTTTCCATTCGTACAAAATTCAGAACAGATAAAGTAAAAAAAAATATATTTTTGAGCCAGCAGCTTTATTTCTTAGTAGGGTAGGAATAGGGTAGGGTAGGGATAGAGTAGTGGTAGGGTACAGGTAGGGTGGAGTAGAGGGTAAGGCCACGCAAACGCAGTCGCGCCGAGTCAGCTAGTTGCTTTATAAAGTTAATTTATTTAATAACCACGATATTAGATTAATTTACATAGAAATAACTTATCCCGACAGATACGACTTTTCTTGTTTCCAGAATTTCGTACTTTATTAGTTGTAACTTAGTGTTTTTTTTTTATCTTAACGAATGTGTCATTAAAATTTATTAGTTAAAATGTTCATAAATACGTGTGTATAATTTTGTAAAGTTCCATAATATTAGTCGTTGAATAAATTACAAAAACGATAGTATGAAAAAAAAGAATACAAAACAGCAATTTGATACTTTAACCTCTAATATGAATTTTGAAAGCTATGCTTTTTAATATTAAGCCTTTCAACTAATTATTATGCATTATTATTATTATGGGTAATGAAATTTATGCAAAGGATAAAATGCTTTTCAATATTATGCCCTATGATGTATGCCAAATGAAATTATGACAATAAACTGTATGACATCGGTTACACGCTAATTCTGGCGTCAGTTCAGTCCATCATTCTGGTCAGAATTACGAGAGAATTACCGTGTAACCATTCAGACTGACAGACTGATGGTCTAGACTGATGAAAATTAAATATTTTAAATAGTATTCGTCAGTCCGTTTCGAATGACAGTAAACTGACAGGAGACTGAACTGACGCCTGCTCGCCGCCTTAGGACCAGCTAAAATATAACATTATTGAATAACAAATATGAAAAAAGAAATTCAATATGTATTATAACAAGCGAATCATGAGCTACTTAATTGTGACTCTAGCTATCTCTTTCTAAAGCGAAATTTTCTATGGCGAGAGTATGGCGCTTTAGAAATGTGACGTCACGTTTCTATAGCGCTCTCCTTGTCTAATTAGTAAGTTTGATGCTCTATATCGCTGAAAATATGCAAGATATTTGAAAATAAATACTGATGTTGTGTTGCTACTAATTAAATGAACATTTTAAGTCAATAAAAAAAATCAGTCAAATACCCAATTAGCGTGTAACCGATGTGTATGCTTTTCAATGTGTCACCAATACTCACAGCTTATTCTCCTCATAGAGGTAGAGCACTCCGGCCTTGAAACCTAGCATCTGGCAGATGACGAGCGTCTGGTCCTTGTCATAGTTGGCCTCCGGGTCCTTCAGCACTTTGAGCACTTTGGCCTCGTATTCGGCCTTCTCGTTGTCGGGAGACTTCGCCCTAGGGACAATGAGTCTATTTAGAATGTAAATATTCAAGGCAAACGAGTATTGATCCTCTTTGAAATCAATTCTTCTTAGTATCTCAGATATGTCTTGAACTCGTTTATATCTACACTCCATTCAAAAGCAAAAGATTTTAGGAACCAATCTTGATATGCTTCTTAATCTAAGAAATAAGCATTTAAAAATAAGAAAGATGTATTTTTAATAACTAGGACTTTTCATATTCATGTATTGTTATTTTGTTACAGATGCTACATATACCTTTACAAAATTTACAATAAAACAAGTCTCTGGATTGGTTGACCTTTTGTTTACTACACGATATCTACTATTTACTACGTTATGCTATATTTTTATATGGTATGTTTTTCATGCGTTCTGCTCTTCGATCAACAAGGTGTTATTGCTGATCGAAGGTTCTGCTCTGGAAATCTATATTTGAATATTACGAATTTTGCTATGGACATTTGTTTTGTGTTGACACGGCAGTCCTTCAAAATTATTTGAAGAAACAACATGTTTTTACAATTATTATTTTATAAATAACTTGCAGCTTATCTGTTAAAAAAGAACCTGTACTTATACGTACGTATACTATACAGGTTTTCATTTGGCACTTTAATATATTCTCCTACTGTGGATATTGGAGATTTATTGGCCAGCCGGCCATACTTACCATACGTGTATGTAGTGCTCAATGAGCGCGTCGTATACAAGTTTCGAGCAGCCGGGAGTCGCGCTCATGTGTTCCAGGAATTCGATGAGCCGCTCAGAGTTGCTCAGAAACATATGGATGAAGTCTTCAGGCGGTGCACGATCGGGCTCTCTTAATCGGCCTGTGAGCGTGGCTTCGTCTACTAACGGCTTGCTGCGCGGCTTGTAGTCCGTGCAGAGCACTGGTGAACATAATTATAATTGATAGACTATAGTTTTTCTAGCGTTAAATTAATGGGGTTTAAATGTCGAGAGCACAACTCTATACTCATGTTGACAGCAACAATTATTATTGTTTGGGTAGAGAAGGTGTCTGTCAACTTTCTTTTTGTCTGGTCTGAGTGTTGATTACTTACTGATCCACTTACGGCCAGAATTAATAACCTATCCACAGATAGGGATAGGTGCGATCCAGATTAGTTGATTAGTAAACGTACTTAAATGCTATCAACTTGAAATTCGGGATAGTTTTGGATGACGTTTGCCCAACTATTTTTCAATTAACAGAGAAATAAATTTATTTGCAACTGGGACTGAAAGGGGGTATTAAAATTCGAAGTGGGACTACTACGGCACATGGGATATCCTTCACACTCACTCCAACTGTGCATGACACACAGTTGCAACTATCACCCTCCTATGCAGTTTTATAGTTCTGTCGTATTTTAACACATTGATTGGTTGAAGAACAACGAACGAATGAATGCGTATTGTTATTGTAGAATTGACAAACAAATGTGTGGACTGTTTTGATGTAAAATACTTCAGTTATTTAATAGGCAAGTAAGTAGTAGTAATGGTAGTTGTAAGAAATTCATTCTAAAATAACTAGTTTTAAGATATTAGATAAGTATAAGTACCTATGTGTCAGTCATTGAATCAAGTACTCTCAGCCCACCGGACAAATCCTAGCGATTTTTGGTGCGCTTCTCAGCAATGTAAGATTTATTTATGGTCAATAAATTAAAAAAAAAAATTTGATAGAGCGTAGCTTGCACATTCTCAAATTCTCTTTCTTTCTTAGGCCGCATAGTTTTTTATTTTTGTCTGTGTCGTCGATGGCTTTTTATTAAAGACATTCTTTAATGCAGCGTAAGGCATTGCTTGTTGAAAATAGAATGTATTCTAATCAGTGCGCACTGATTTAAATTATACTTATATATTACACTTATATAAAATATACTTACATTTTAACAGCTGCGTGCTCTCCTCCGGCTCATGCTGTATCAACGTATGCCCATACTTGCGCATATAAAACTCTGCATGTTCAAACTCCAAGTCAGCTATATAGTGAAGAGCTCTGAGGTACTCTTTGCGGTCTTCTACTAGAAGCTTGACTACCCAGTCGTACCGCTTGTGAACCATCGCTAGGGATAGCGCGTCTTCTACGCTCACTTGACGGACCACCTAAGCGAAAGAAAGAAGAAACTTGAAAAATGGAAAATGAAGTATTTAGAAAAGATCGACTCGTCTCACAACCAGCTCCGATGGGACTCGAACCCGCGACCATTCGCTTTCCGGGCGACTGCTCTAACCACTAAAAAACTAAAAATTAAAATAACTTGCAATAGTAATTTTATCTTTAGCGATAGCCAAATACCTGTAGGGCTAACATGACGGCAACGAGATAGCACGAGATAGTTTGTCGCGCGCCTTCCAACCAATCAGCAGTCACACGCGCTATCTACGAGCGATCTGATTGGTCGAAAGTAATGCGACAAACTATCTCGTGCTATCTCGTTGTAGTATTTCTTTCGCGTGTGAGGGTAGTAATATTTCCACATTGATGAAGTTAACGCTGACTATACAGCGCGTAAGAAGTATTGGATAAATTCGACGCTTCTTGTAACGACTTCGTAGCTCAGTGGTTATTGGAACTTTTAGCTTTGCACGAATGAGCTGTCATTTTAATCATGCTATATTTTTCAGACTGTAACTTATTAATTAAGACCAAGGAACTACCATAAAAATAAACCAGTAAATCAAAATAGGTACATTACCTTAATAGCAACATCCACGTCGAAGTCAATAGCCTTGTCTTTAGTATTGATAAACTCCTTCAGTTTGCCCAACTGGTCATGTTGGTCTATCTTCACGTAGCACGTCAGCAGTAACGTGGTGTGGTCTTCAGTCGCACAGCCTTTCTTATGAAGCTCCTCTAAGTATTGTACTAGAGGCTCTAAATGCCTAGATTCTAGGTATTTGCGGATCACGTAAGAGGTTTCAAGCCAACCTATTGTTTTAACGTATTGTTCTACTGCACCTTTTAGATCGCCCTGCAAAAGATGTAATATTTTTATGCTGGGGCTTCACCGGTGTTCAATGCCTTTAATTAGCGCGCTATTTGATATGAAGATAAAGGTTACGAACTCACTTCAAAAAAGTGAACTATATAAAAATAAGTTCGCACCTTTACCGCTCGACCTTTTTTGATATTCGAACCAATTTGTTTGTTGATTAAAGGAAATAGCAGTTCTAAGGCCTAAGGGCCTGTCCCCACGGCGCGTTGCATCAGCGCTGCGTAGAGATCTCGCCGAGTTGATTGGTGGACACGCGGTCGGCTCACCAAAGTTACCAATCAACGCGGCGAGATCTCAACGCAACTCTGACGCAACGCGCCGTGTGGACAGGACCTTACATGCGCAACACGAGATAATTTTGTCTTCATCTGGTAGCAAAATTCCTGTCTCGCAATAAATATAAAGGAGACGGACAAAAAAAGACCCAGAGTCGACAGAAACGAAAAGTGTGCCAATACATTAATTATAATAAAATGGTTGACGTCACCAAAAGAGGAACCCCGAAATCGGTACCTATAGAATAAGAGCTATCAGCCAACAAAAATAGCATAAAAACCGGAGATTTAATAAATTATGGTTAATTTAGCACGGATAATGTCATTATCTTAATAAAAGTAAACAATATCAATATGTTATATATCATTATATCATCGAGCTGGCATGTCATGAGACAAAAGCTCCAAAACAAATAAAGATATAAAAAACTGTCAATGTGAGTACGTATATCACAAAAAAAATGATTACATCAACTTCTTGCTAAATGTAATATTTTTAGTGTCTCGTAAATAATAACAAAACTACTTATTGCTTTTTTTATCCATTCATAGCAGCAGAATAACCAACAATACTACAATGTAACACATGTAACTTTTAACTTGTTACAACAACATAAATACCACATCTTATTAAGTCACAATATAACGAAGTCTCGGTTTTTTACTTAGTTTTGTTTGCCCATAGCTCATAAACTATACCAATTTCGGGGTTGCCTTTTGGGTAACCATAAAATGTATCATTGTTAGTCTAAAGACATACATTTCATTCCTGTCTATTCTGGGTTTTTGATTCATACATTTTTAGCCATCTCCTTTAGTGTGCTAGAGTGCTCGTCAGATAAGTCTGCGCGCGGTAAAAATCGAATACTAATCTTTTCTATAACATAAGAACAAAAAAATGCACTGTAAGTAGCGCCAAAAACGCGTCAGTCACGCGCAGAGTTATCTGACAAACACTCTACATGATCGAGACAAAATAACTTTGACAGAACAACCTTCATAACTCGAGGTGTTTGACAATTCATACTAAAGTCTATGCAACATGTAATAAAGTTCAATATTCAGTGCCGGACGACTTTACGTGGGCAGGCCCCCTACAAGGTGGACCGACGATCTGGTCAAGGTCGCGGGAAGCCGCTGGATGCGGGCAGCGCAGGACCGATCGTTGTGGAGATCCTTGGGGGAGGCCTATACCCAGCAGTGGGCGTCGTTCGGCTGACATGATGATTCATTAAGGCTTTTGCTAGTTTTGAGAATAATAATGTCTGGCATTGAAAAATTGCCATCTTTACAAAATTTATTTAACGTTGAAGAAATTTGATTCCTCTCTAAGTATTAAAAATAATATATCGACAAAGATCTCAAATTTGTTCAAACCATAATCTTACCTTACTATACAAATGGTCCCCATATTGCTTATAAATCTCTATCAGTCCTTCCACATCGTAATGCTGACTGCTCGCTATCCTTATAGCTACATCATACAAGTTTTTCTTAAACAACAAAGACAATTTAGACTGCAAGTCCTTCTCTTCTAGATAAATAATCTCTTTGTTCTTCGTAAGGAGGTAGATGTACCCCCACTCTGTTATCACAGCGTCTATGGCATCGAAAGTCTTGGAGAATACTATGAATTTGTTTTGTATGTCTAGTATTGTGATGTGGTGGGATTTGGGGGATTGTGAAGAGCTGGTGGAGGCGGATGGCTGCTCGTTGGTCGTGATGACGAGGTAGGACCGGAACCAGTTGAGGCGCACCTTTTCGCCTTCGAGGGCGTAGCAGGGACCGCGGCCTTCGGTCGTGTAGCAGTATATGGCCTGGGGATGAAACCATTTGTAACATACAATTTTCGTGTACTGAAACAGATTACAGCACCCTTATTCACCCTTTTGGGCCCATAGCACCACCGGCTTGCACCTCCGGTAGTGTAATGGGTATTTTTTAGTACTCATTGCACTACTCAAGAGCTGCGCCAAGCCTGACACAATAATATTATAATATCCACAAGTATTATGTAGAGAGGTACCTACGTCAGTAGTACATTTATGTTTTAACTCTCATATTACGATGATCACTCATATAATTAATTATCGAGGTTTACTCGCTGTTTACCTGTCAAACGGTGTCAAATCGGTTCACTTCACAGCCATCTCTATCGTCTTCTACAAGCCATGCGCATAAAGTTGGCAACGTAGTTTTAAGTGAACCGATTTGACACCGTTTGCACCGTTTGACAGGTAACAGCGAGTAAACCTCGAGTACTGAATCCTATGGAGATGGCATATCTTCTATACATCTATACAAATAAATAAAATTGGAGTGTCTGTTTGTAACATTAAATAACCGCTTTTTACTACGTGCATTTGATCAAATATACGGTACATATACCAAAATGACATGTTTTACAATTTTTGTCATGGCAAACTTGTATCTTGCATAACATGATGTTATTTAGTTAATAAACTTAACAAAAAAATAACAATAAAAATTAGATAAAAAAAGTGTGTCATTGTATTATAGGTACTTACCCGTTTTCTACATCCACCAGTTTAAAAGTTTGCCTTTCTTTCCCTCACAATCTGTATTTTTTTTATTACACAATCAATCCAACTAATTAATATTATAAGTGTGAAAGTTTAGATGTTTGTATGTTTGTTACTCAATCACGCCAAAACGGCTGAATGGATTTGGCTGAAATTTGGGACACAGATACTTTATAGCCTGGAAAGGAACATAGGCTACTTTTTATCCCGAAAAAATGTCACATTCCCGCGGGATAACGTCGGAAAGCTAGTTTACCTATATAAACATGTATGTCTTACGTCGTCTATGGCCACTGTGAGCCGGTGGTTGTCAGCGAGCACGCAGTGACACATCGCTCGGAGGCCAACCAGTATACCATCACGCTGGCACGGGACACCACGAACAACTTGTCATATGAACATGTATGGCTTACGTCGTCGATGGCCACTGTGAGCCGGTGGTTGTCAGCGAGCACGCAGTGACACATCGCTCGGAGGCCAACCAGTATACCATCACGCTGGCACGGGACACCACGAACAACTTGTCATATGAACATGTATGGCTTACGTCGTCGATGGCCACTGTGAGCCGGTGGTTGTCAGCGAGCACGCAGTGACACATCGCTCGGAGGCCAACCAGTACACCATCACGCTGGCACGGGATACCACGAACAACTTGTACGAGTATATAAACATGTATGTCTTACGTCGTCTATGGCCACTGTGAGCCGGTGGTTGTCAGCGAGTACGCAGCAGGCAGGCGGAGCGCCCCGGCTGTCCAGAGTGACACATCGCTCGGAACCCAACCAGTACACCATCACGCTGGCACGGGATACCACGAACAACTTGTCGGCGGCCCTAAGGTGAATAAAAAACCGGTCAAGAGCGAGTCGGAAACGCGAGGGTTCCGTACAATCTATACATTATAATAAAACTGTAACTGATCGCTGTCTGTACATGGAAAATTTATTTAAAAAAACATAATGAGCGGGCTTTGTATACACAAGAGGACCCAAAACAATGTATTTTTGATTCCCTTGAGGGCGTCGAAATATGCATTTTTTGCGGAATAAACGGCCATATGATTTTCTACGTTAACTTAGAAATTTGATTTTTTCACAGCTTCAAGGGACCGTAGACCTTATTATATTGTTTTAATTTCAACTCGATACCTCCACGCATTCCCGAGATAAAGAGTCTTGCTTGACAGACAGACGGACGGACAGACAGACAGACAGACGGACAACAAAGTGATCCTATAAGGGTTCCGTATTTTCCTTTTGAGGTACGGAACCCTAAAAAGAAAAAATGTTTAAGAATGTGTAAGCAGTGCTCTTTCATATGATACCCCATATTGCCCTAGTAGCCCCACTTCGAATTTATAAGTCCCCCATTCAGTCCCTGTTGCAAAAAAAAATAGATATTTTTTTATTTCTCTCTTCTTTGCAAAATAGTTGGGCAGACATCATCTAAAACTATTCCAAATTTTAAGTTGATAGCTTTAGTAGTTCTCGAGATATCCAGCTGTGACAGATAGACAGACAGACTAACTGCCGCACTCAGAGACGTCAACTATCTTTATTTGGCATTAAAATATCATTCATACTTATATAATAAATAACTTCTTACATTCACACCAATTATCTAAGCCACAGCTGTCTCTATCGTCTTCTACAAGCCATGCTATGATACGGAACGGCAACATTGCTGTGAACCGGTTTACTCCTCTGAGTACTAAATCCTATGGAGGTGGCATACCTACGAAAAAATGAGGTGTAACTAAGTCACAATCTAAGAAAATCTTGTAATTCAATTTTAAACTACTTCTAATTGTCGTATTAATCGGTCCGTCAAAATCGGTCCAGCCGTTTCAGAGATTAACCGGAACAAAAAGACAGACAGACAAAAATTGTAAAACATGTCATTTTGGTATATGTACCGTATATTTAATCATATGCACGTAGTAAAAAGCGGTTATTTAATGTTACAAACAGACACTCCAATTTTATTTATTTGTATAGATGTATAGAAAATATGCCATCTCCATAGGATTCAGTACTCGAGGTTTACTCGCTGTTTACCTGTCAAACGGTGCAAACGGTGTCAAATCGGTTCACTTAAAACTACGTTGCCAACTTTATGCGCATGGCTTGTAGAAGACGATAGAGATGGCTGTGTCTAAGCCCATTTTAATTTCATGAAGAAACTGTATCATGGAAAACTTGATAACGGATAAATATATCGTCGTCAACTCATACTCTATTCAATACTAGACATAAAATAGAGTGAGCACGCACAATTGTGATGACAGCGGTGCTATGTATTTTTTTCTTTTTTTGTAGCAATTAAATTCAAATAACCGGCCCTGACTTCCAAGACCTTCAGCCGTCAGCAGAGCTGTGGATGGACTGTAGTTATAGGGCTGTTTTTTTAAGTATTATTAATTATAATATTATACCTATGTATTATCATTAACATAAATGTAGTAGTTTTCTTACAAGAAATAATTTACTATCGGACAATCATATTTTGCTACAATACTTGCAATCTATTTATAACCTAGTATTTCAAATACTTACTTGAAAGCCAGTCCAGTTATAGGACTAGAGCCAGAGTCTGGTAGTGTCTTCATCTTTCCGCTGCGCTGTCGCGCTATGTTGCCTCGGAACAGGGACACTGATCCATCTTGAAAGCCAACCGCCAACAGGCTCTGTCACAATTATATAAATGAAATTCAATTATTTACTGGTGTTTGATGCAATTCCATGGAATTAATAGCCTGATTTTTTATGTAACACACAACTTACTTATTTAGTTTATTTGTTTCTAAAAACGCATTATTTAAAAAACAATGTTTTAGACACCTATTAAAATAATAATTCCATGATATTAATTATTTTATATAATAGCAAAACAGGCTGTATAGGCTTCTGTACCTTTGGTAAATAAATGTTCATAGAGATAATTAGAAACAGATTTTGACATGGCCCCTCCTATTCCTTTTTTAATTTCATTACGGCACTAAGGCCGCAACATACCACTTTCAAGCCGCATTTTTTTTCTCTTTTTTTGGCACATACAGTCATTACAAAGAAATTGGCATAGAAAAAGGTTATTAAGTTTTAGACAACGAGTGCCCAAAATTGAACATTACAAAAAAGTTGGATACAGTTATTTAAAGCTTGCAGTAACAAAATATCGATATGAAAATATATATAATAATAAGTTAAGATATTATAAAGTTGTCTTGAAATAGATAAAAACAGTAGGTTCACTTTAACATTTCAAAAATTTCTGATTTAATACCAGTTATAGAATTACAAAACAAATCTAAATTGGGAAAATGATCATTATACATTTTTGGACAGCGAGAAAAGTAGCTGTTTCGGGTATAATTTTTCCGATTGTACCTATGGTGGTACAAAAATTTTCACTGGGCGTGAGGGGCAAGGCAAGGGGGATTTTAGGCAAGTTATGAGTTCATGAAAAAACTATTTAATAAGAGTGTTACACCTTGTTGTCGTGCACAGCAAGCGCCGTGACAGGAGTTGGTCTCAGGTGCGACGGCACAGCGCGGGACACGCGCACGCACGTAGGGTTGCCGTGCCGGTCGTTGCGGGACCAGTCCCATACCTTGATGAGGGGGTTCACTCCTGGTTCGTCGTCCTGTGATGGATTAATGAGATTTTTGAGGGACACAAGAAAAAGAAAAAAATAGTTCTAACAATAAAACGAGATGGCGCTGACAGTTAGCCAAGTCGGTGTGACCAGAAATAAACTAAAATGACGAGTTGATAACATTTTGATTTGTTTTCCAATTCATAGGTAGCAAGTAGGTAGCACTGTCTAATATTAAAATAGTAAGATAACAACGAAGTAACAAAAATATCAGTGAGAACGCAACGTAAATCTACTAGTTGAAGCATAAGCAATCAAAACCTGTGTAAAATCCCCGCGCTCGACTGACATGACATGACAAGCATAGCCTGGCAACGTCGTGCGTGCATGTTTTTGACTTCTAGTCTTTTAGATTACTTTTGATCATTTCGTTATTTGCGAGCGCCATCTGATGCCACTTTAAACCAACTTTTTTTTTCTTTGTAGCTGTCAGAAAAATCCCCCATAAAATATAAGATAAAAAAATGCTATTCTTAAAATCCAGAGCATGGTAGGTTGATATTGTTCTTAATAGTAGATTATACACCGAGGGGATAGAGCACCGTTTTATGTCACGGGCGCGATATTGAATTCTGAGCTAATGAAAGACTCCAGATTTAACTCCCTTAACTAGTTGAAAGATTAAAATTTGAATAAAAATATCGAGTGACGACATTGAGTTAAAAGGACGTTACGTACGTTACGTACGTTAGTACATTATTATAACTCAATGAGCGAAAGCGAAAGTGAATTTGTAAGTTTTTTTTAATAAGGTACTTTAAGTGTTAGTTAATAAAACGTTGTTTCTAGTAAGTAGCCTTGCTTTTTATATTCTCGCAAATGGTGAGAGAAGTAGGGTTTTCTCCTTTGGGAAAACTACACATTTCCGGCAGGTAGAACTTGAAGAGGGGGGTCCCCTCCCTGTCCCTCCTCCTGAAAAATCCCTAGCGAGGGGACTTATTTTAAGACTTTTACCGTTTCAAGCACTAAACTGTAGTTTTCTTCGAATAGGACGAATATGGATGTATTCATTCTTTTTGATCATTACACAGTAGAAATTCAAAGCCAATATTCACATAACAGAGATATTACTTACACCAATAGTGACCAAAAATGGATCATGGGGCAGATGTTGCGCAAGAGTCACTGTCAACTCGTACGCCTTGAATGACGTCACCTCCCAGTTCCTGGTGATCAGGTAGGCCCAGCCCGTCACGTCGCAGAGCACAACATGGCCATTGCCACTGGTGGACACAGTGACATGTGTGTCCTATAAGGATAAAATAATTAACTGTAACAAACTATAGGAAAAATGTGATAGTAAAAAACCACGAGCCCTATTCAGCGAGCTTTCAGGCGGGATTCAAACCCGCGCATCCGGGAATCCGGCCCGATGCTCTGACCAACTAAACTATTGAAAGACTTACACGACTCGTAGAATTTTGCTTGTTATGCTGAAGGCCAGTGCTACTTCATCAATGTGAGGAAACCCTTGCATCCGAAAGAAACATTTTACAAGTTTAACAATTGATTAAGATGAAACAGCCATATTTCAAGGAGACAGAACACAACTAAGTACTCTTAAGCGCCCGAAAGATTGATCAGTTTGGCTGTCGGCAACGGCCGTCAGTGCCCCTAAGATTTTAATTGACAACGTTTACGAAAACTTGGATGAACTGCTCATGTTGGTAAAGCAGTCAAAGGACATTAAAAAGATAGAGCGATAGTTTTCAATTACGAATACAGTTTGCCAAACTCATACTCTGGGTTATGTTAGTAACTATTTAGTAATCTGTGCTAAGGGTACTGATGGGCCGTCCTTTACTCATTAAACTCAACAACCAAATTTTTCCTTCATAGAAATTTTATTAATTTTGAGACTTTGTTAATAACATAGGTTTATTAATATTACTATCAGCTTTTGACTTTTATGGTTTTAATTAGGTTCTTTCTACAAAAGTTTTAGTACTACTTACTTGAAGACTTTCTGCTATCTTCTTGTTGTCAACATTGTTGTGTGTATCAAAGAATGTGAAACGTCGCCACTGAAATTGATCAGTTTTTGTTTTAAATACAGTCATATTTAATTGATGTAGACTACCGATTATTTGCTACACACACACAAACAATCTAGTATGATCTTCCAGTTTTTACATGATGTAACTGAATAATATGTACAATTTTTTACGCAATCTAATAATATAGTGGAAAAGGAAAATGTAATGAGGGCGTATTGGTAACAAACACAGTACAAACTAGAGGTTTGCACCGGAGCAGCGACTACCGGAGAATAACCGGTGATTCACCGGTGAAAGTACTCGATTGAATCAATCGGTAATTAACCGATTGATCTCCGGTGATCGGCGCATCTTATTTTATTATGTAATAAAATTTACACAAATGAATGACAGACTTAACAACAATTATTTTATTATTAACGGACGCGAAGCGACGACGCCGGACGAGGGAGGGATTGATTTTTAGCCGACTACAAAAAAAGGAGGAGGTTCTCGTCGACTGTTTTTTTTATGTATGTTTTACCATAACTTCGCCAGTTGTTAACCGATTTTAATAATTCTTTTTTTATCTGAAAGAAAATAATGTATGTGTGGTCCCATGAAAAAATAAAAGTAGTCAGTTCAGTATTTTTTTCACAATCCTGAAAAAACACCGTTTTCGGCTGGTAGTTCCTGCCTTACTAGTCAATATCTCCGCGAACTATTGACCAATTTCAATGATTCTTTTTTTATTCGAAAGTAAACTCCTGAGGTGGTCACAATGTTACCAAGTTAGGATCTGATGGAGGAATCCAGGGGAAATCGAGAAAACCCGCAAATTTTATACGTAGGTTACGTGTTTTATGGATTTTCTAAAGTTTTTTAAGTATTTGCATCTGGTAGTCATCATCTCATGCTGATGAGCTGGTGATGGAAGGTACAACTCCTCAATGGTTAGGATTTAGAGGATAATTCTTTAAACATCGTTGATACGTTAAGATTTTTAGTTGTATTCTTTCAGGTGATTTAGGTGAGCTGATGATGGTAGGTAAAACTCCTTAACGCTTAGGAGTTAAAGCACGTTTTTTAAGTACCATATTCACGAATAGACCTTTAGTTATATTCTTTTAAGTTATTTAGGTTAGCTGATGGCGGAAGGGTAAACTGAATAACAGTTAAAAGTTGGAGGTTGGTGCTTGTGTTAATGTTCTAATTTAGATATGGGCTACAGTTTTAAACGTTGCACATAGTGCGACGCTTATTTATTAGATTTCTTACACTAAAAATGGAAAAATAAACAAATAAAAAAAAAAAACCGCCATCAAACAAAAACTGCCGACAATTAGATAAAGTCCCACTCCCACCATTTAGTCCTTTGAATGGAATGGTTTAATTTATTTTTTATTTTTTCCTTTTTTTTGGGAAGTGAGTTTTTGTCGGCAGTTTTTGTTTGAAGGCTGTTTAATTTTTTTTTTTAAATTTGAATGACTTCAAAATGGCAGCCGACCACTTTTTTTATTTTGTGATATTAGTGTCACGTAACGGGTTTTTGGGTGTGCTAAGCACGATTTTGAAGTGATTATTGAAATTCAAAATGGCGGCCGACCACTTTTTTTATTTTATGATACTGGTGTCATGTAACGGGTTTTTGGGTGTGCTAAGCACGATTTTGATGTGATTTTTGGGATTCAAAATGGCAGCCAACCACTTTTTTATTTTGTGATATTGGTGTCATGTAAGGGGTTTTTGGGTGTGCTAAGCACGATTTTGATATTATTTTATGAACTCAAAACGGCGACTGTCCACTTTTTTTAATTTTGTGATATTGGTGTCATGTAAAGGGTTTTTGGGTGTACTAAGCACGATTTTGAAGTGATTATTGAAATTCAAAATGGCGGCCGACCACTTTTTTATTTTATGATACTGGTGTCATGTAACGGGTTTTTGGGTGTGCTAAGCACGATTTTGATGTGATTTTTGGGATTCAAAATGGCAGCCAACCACTTTTTTATTTTGTGATATTGGTGTCATGTAAGGGGTTTTTGGGTGTGCGAAGCACGAGAAGGCTCAAGGTTACCCAGAGAGCAATGGAGAGAGCGATGCTTGGTGTTTCCCTGCTCGATCGAATCAGAAATGATGAGATCCGCAGGAGAACTAAAACGACCGACATCGCTCGAAGGATTGCTCAGTTGAAGTGGCAGTGGGCGGGACACATAGCGCGGAGAACCGATGGCCGTTGGGGCGGAAAGGTTCTCGAATGGCGACCGCGAACCGGACGACGTTCCGTGGGCAGGCCCCCTACAAGGTGGACCGACGATCTGGTCAAGGTCGCGGGAAGCCGCTGGATGCGGGCAGCGCAGGACCGATCGTTGTGGAGATCCTTGGGGGAGGCCTATGCCCAGCAGTGGGCGTCGTACGGCTGAAATGATGAAGCACGATTTTGATATTATTTTATGAACTCAAAACGGCGACTGTCCACTTTTTTTTATTTTGTGATATTGGTGTCATGTAAAGGGTTTTTGGGTGTACTAAGCACGATTTTGATGAAACACGGTTTTTGGTACTATTTTGACAAGAAAACAGCAACTTTTCCATACAGCAGGCCGACGCCCTTGAAGTTGAGCGAAACCGACGCCTGTATATGTATTTACGTAAGTACGGAAAGATTGTCACAAATTTAAAATGAGAAGGTGGATCTTTTACGACCCCGAAGGTATTGTGAAATAAAATAAAATATTTTTTTAGGGGTGGCACATTAGGGGCAAGGGCATTATCTAAATATGTTTTATTTTACAAGCTTTTATTTAGTTTCAATTTGCCAATTTCAACATTGCGTTGGTGTTTTCTTGACAAAATAGTATCAAAAACATAGGTTCATCAAAATTGGCCCAAAAACTAAAAAGTTGGCCGCCATGTTGTATTTTTTATACCTTTAACATCGCGTAGCTGTTTTCTGGTCAAAATAGTACCAAAAACCGAGTTTCATCAAACTTGGCCCAAAAACTAAAAAGTTGGCCGCCATCTTGGATTTTAAATGATTTTAACATTGCGTTGCTGTTTTCTTGTCAAAATAGTACCAAAAACCAAGTTTTATCAAAATCGGCCCACAAACAAAAAAGTTGGCCGCCATCTTAGATTTTTTAGTATTTTTAACATTGCGTTGCTATTTTCTTGTCAAAATAGTACCAAAAACCAAGTTTCATTAAAATCGGACCACTAACAAAAAAGTTGGCCGCCATCTTGGATTTTTTATATTTTTAACATCGCGTAGCTGTTTTCTGGTCAAAATAGTACCAAAAACCGAGTTTTATCAAACTTGGCCCAAAAACTAAAAAGTTGGCCGCCATCTTGGATTTTAAATGATTTTAACATTGCGTTGCAGTTTTCTTGTCAAAACAGTACCAAAAACCAAGTTTTATCAAAATCGGCCCACAAACAAAAAAGTTGGCCGCCATCTTGGATTTTTTTGTATTTTTAACATTGCGTTGCTGTTTTCTTGTCAAAATAGTACCAAAAACCAAATTTGTTTAAAATCGGACCACTAACAAAAAAGTTGGCCGCCATCTTGGATTTTTTATATTTTTAACATCGCGTAGCTGTTTTCGGGTCAAAATAGTACCAAAAATTGAGTTTCATCAAACTTGGCCCAAAAACTAAAAAGTTGGCCGCCATCTTGGATTTTAAATGATTTTAACATTGCGTTGCTGTTTTCTTATCAAAATAGTACTAAAAACCAAGTTTTATCAAAATCGGCCCTGAAACAAAGAAGTTGGCCGCCATCTTGGATTTTTTAGTATTTTTAACATTGCGTTGCTGTTTTCTTGTCAAAATGGTACCAAAAACCAAGTTTCACTAAAATCGGACCACTTACAAAAAAGTTAGCCGCCATCTTGGATTTTTATATTTTTAACATCGCGTAGCTGTTTTCTGGTCAAAATAGTACCAAAAAACGAGTAGCCCAAAAACTAAAAAGTCGGCAGCCATCTTGGATTTTTAATGTTTATAACATTGAGTTGCTGTTAATGCTGTTTAATGTTAATATATTGTATATTAATACGTAGTAATATATATACGTACGAACGTATAATACGTAGAAACATATATAAGTAAATTAATTAAATATGTATGTAAAAAAAAACAAAAATCTCCGGTGATTCTCCGGTTTTTCACCGGAGATTGCCCAATCACCGGAGAATTCAATCGGTTCTCGAAATTTCGCTCCGGTGCAAACCTCTAGTACAAACAAGTATCAACAAAATCAAATGAGAAATTAAAGAGAAAAAGATAACACCGAAATTACCTACCTCCAAAAACGCCATTATTATAGGAACTAGGTAGTTAATTATAAAATATAATGAGCATTGTTTATCCGTAATTTTGATAACAGTCTTTATTTTCCTTATTTTTTCACAAATTATGTCGGATTTTACGAAGTAATCTGACAGTTTGCAGTTGCTATTGCTAATGTCACTGTCCCTTGCCTTGCTTGTCACTTTTTTTTTAGGTTCGTTTCTATTGGAACAGGCTAGGGTCTTAGACCATACTGCCTCGTCACTAGTAATTTTTTTTTTATATGTTTTTATTTGAAGTTTATGTTATTGTCACTTGTCTTGTCACTAAGGGTGACTTTCACCACTGATATTTAAACGTGATTAACGCTAAACGTGTTTAAAACATTGTTCTGCCTCTGTCATCTGTTATTATGTGACAGAAAAAGAAGTAGGTTTTAAACACGTTTAGCGTTAATCGCGTTTAAACATCAGTGGTGAAAGTCACCCTTAGTGAAATAATGTCGCCACGGTCGCCATGTTCAAAGTACAAAGCTAGTGACGTGTTCTATTCGTTCATTCACAGGAATGAATGATGATAAATGAATACTTTAATAGAATTTGTTGGTATCTTCTGTGTTATATATTTTTAAAATCATATTTTTATAGATGAAACTCAGTTTTTGGCACTATTTTGACTAGAAAACTGCAACGCAATGTTAACATAATAAAAAAATCCAAGATGGCGGCCAACTATTTTTTGTAAGTTGATTTTGATAAAACTCTTTTTTTGGCACTATTTTGACTACAAAACTGCAACGCAATGTTAACATTTTTAAAAAACCCAAGATGTCGGCCAATTTTTTTGTTTGTTAGCCGATTTTGATGAAGCTCGGTTTTTTATACTATTTTGACAAGAAAACTGCAACGCAATGTAACCAATATTAAAAAAGTTATTTAAATTGTTACATTTTTGCATTCACAATGCAATTTTTATGGTTGAAAAATGGAAAATGAAGTATTTAGAAAAAATCGACCCGTCTTACAACCAGCTCCGATGGGACTCGAACCCACGACCTTTCGCTATCCGGGCGACTGCTAACGCTGGCTATACAGCGTGTAAGAAGTATTTGATAAATTCGAAGCTTCTTGTAACGACTCCGTAGCTCAGTGGTTAGAGCAGTCGCCCTGATAGCGAAAGGTCGTGGGTTCGAGTCCCATCGGAGCTGGTTGTATGTAAGACGGGTCCTTTTTTTCTGAATACTTCATTTTCCATTTTTCAATATTAAAAAATCCAAGATGGCGGCCAACTTTTTTGTTTGCGAGTAGATTTTGATGAAACTCTATTTTTGCCACTATTTTGACTAGAAAACTGCAACGCAAATGTTATCAATATTAAAAAAAATATGGCGGCCAACTTTTTTGTTTGTGAGCCGATTTTGATGAAACTCTGTTTTTGGTACTATTTTGCCAAGAAAACAGTAACGCAATGTTATTTAAATTTTTACTTTTTTGCATTCAAAATGCAATTATTATTATTGAAAAATGAAAAATGAAGTATTTAGGAAAAAAAGAGATACTTACAGCCCGGTGACAGACAGACAGAAGGATAGCGGAGTCTTAGTAATAGGGTCCCGTTTTAACCCTTTGGGTACGTAACCCTAAAAAAATAAAGTTGACAACCATCTTGACCATTTGTCATGTTTAACATTGCGATACTGTTTTCTTGTCAAAATATTACTAAAAACGGAGTTTCATCAAAATCAGCACATCTTGTATTTTTTTATATTGTTAACATTGCGTTGCCGTTTTCAATTCAAAATTGTACCACCAACAGAGTTTCATCGAAATCGGCCCACCACCAAAAAAATGGGCTGCTATATAAGCTAATGAGCTACTTTTTATATTTATTCATATAAAATATCACATTCCCCCGGGATAACGTCGTGTATACCACGCGGGCTAAGCCGCGGGCGGAAAGCTAGATAAAAATAAAATTAATAAATAAAGGGTATCCAAACCTCTGTGCTATTGTCGTCAACAACATTGTCACATTTCAAATTTATTTTATTCTGGCATCCAATGCGCACGTAGAGAGATTTTTTTTGTGTTACTTTACTACCTACGCCTGGTTCAAAAATAGAAACCACTTGTCTGATGACTGTACAGGTATTAACAAATATTGCACTTATAGAAAAACATCCTGTATAATATTGGTAGGATTAGTAGGATAGCCATCCCGTGAAAGACCAAAGACACGCCGAGCACGCTACCTACTGCTCTATATACCAAATTTCATGAAAGTTAGCTCAGTGGTTTAGGCATGAGAGGGTAACGCCACCTTGACAAACAGACAGGAAATACTTTCGCATAAATAATTCGACATTCCCCTACTCTTGAACTACCAAAATGCAAAAAACCAAATCAATACTATTTACTCACTCATGTGTCAATACTTTGCTAATACTTTTTTTATGTACAATGGGTTGTATGACAGCTTATTCGTGGAAAGCAAAAAGTTATTTATGCTATTGGAATAAACTCAAGAAAATCAGTATTACCTACTTATACATTATTTATGCAGTTTAATGCTAGAAAATTAGACCTTATTTTTTGTTAAGAAACAACATTTTGCTTTGTATGAAAATGAGATGTCATAACAGAGTGTCCCACGGGAACCGTTCTTTTTCCCGAGTAAAAAAAACCGTGTGATATTTTCCAGGCCAGAGCGCAATTTATCCCGATTGACTCAGCCGTTTCGTTGTGATTGAACCACAAACATCCAAACTCCGTATTAGTATCCCCACCCCTTTTGTACACATTATATGGGGATTTTGTTTAACTTTATTATTTAGTCATTTTAAATAATTATTTAGCTTTTTAAATTTCCATACTCCTAAGTCCAGAAATGAGGAAGTTTCCATATAAACTTTAACCCCCCTTTCTAATGCATTAGAGGGGAGTTTTTTAACTTCGCCAACGCTAATAATTTTTAATCCTGACCAGGCCCCTGATTCACAAACCATCGGAAACGGAATCGGATACGAACCTGTACTTAGTCTTTGTCTATTCTATATTGAGTGACAGAGATAGAGCATGCATTCCGCTGTAGGGAAAGCTTCCGATGATTTGTGATTTTTTGCACTATCCTACATTTCTACCAATTTTTATACTT
Organism: Crambus lathoniellus; assembly: GCA_949710035.1. NCBI lineage: Eukaryota > Metazoa > Arthropoda > Insecta > Lepidoptera > Crambidae > Crambus > Crambus lathoniellus. The sequence continues at coordinate 10,018,437 of OX453296.1, forward strand.
ACTTCTACGTCTAAAAATGAGGAAATTCCATATAAATTTTAAACCCCATTTTTACCCCATTTGGGGGGAGTTTTTTAACTTCGTCTAGGCAGATCATTTTTAATCGTAACCAGTATCCAACATACCAATTTTCATATTTCTAAGTTCAGAAATGAGGAAGTTGCATGTAAGCTTAATCCGCCCATTTTACCCCATTATGGGGGAGATTTTTAACTTTGCTTAAGCAGATCATTTTCAATTATTCTCAAAATCCGTTCTTAGCGGACGTCTCCTAGTCCTAGTCAAAATCTATCTTCTTGCCAAGTTTCATCTTTTTTGGGCCAGTAGTTTTCGAGATGCACTTTTTGTGATGTTTGTCAGATCAAAAATTCGTAAGACGGACACGTAACGGGGGGCTACCGGCTAAAAAATATGTTTATGGAGAAGGGCTTTATTTGACTTTTAAAGCCCATGTTATGCCCATATAAGGACAGAATATGGGCTTTAATTAAAGCTTATGTCTATATAGATATTTTTTAGCCGGTAGCCCCCCTGATCGAAAACCTGTTACAATGTCATTAGAATTTGTATTAGGCAAATTTCGCCACCATTTCCAAAGTTGTGACAGCTCAAGTTAGAAAAGTGGCGGCATTGAAACCAGAAGACCTCGGTTCAAAAATCTAGTCCGTCAAATTAATTTTTTTGCGAAAAAGTCTTTCACTTCTGCCGACACTCCCGGAGTGCAACCCGTAGTTTATTTTTTATTTTTAATACTCATAATCACTACATAGTATAAAACAAAGTCGCTTTCTCTGTCCCTATGTCCCTTTGTATGCTTAAATCTTTGAAACTACGCAACGGATTTTGATGCGTTTTTTTTAATAGATTGAGTGATTCAAGAGGAAGGTTTATATGTACTTTTTATCCCGATATTCCCACGGGAACGGGAACCACGCGGGTGAAACCGCGGGCGGCCGCTAGTATTACATAATTCAAAGATTTCGCTATACACTGCGTATTACGCGAAGTATTTGACAATATTACTGAAACTGCGTTAAGAGGACGCCCACCGCGGTTCCATGCAAAAAATCTTCTCCTTCATTGCGTTGCGATTGAGATTTTATAATGCCGAAAACACAGGGCTCTCATCTCACTTAAACCCTGGCAGGAACCCGACGTTGTTGATATTTTGTATTGGAGTTCCCGCCCGACACCCCCTACACTAGTCCCAAACGAAGTCCTGTCTGAAAAGAAATTGTTGACACCCAATGGTACCCTACATAGAAAGAGATGAAGAGGCCCAAAGCCATCTTCTATCTCACTCGTTGCACTTAGCAGCCGAGAAATAATAGCGGGCCATGAGAGGCCCCAACAAAAAGAAAGGCCAAATTTTTTATCCTCAGTTTTTAATTCAGGGTGTGGCTTCCATACTACAACATCATAAAAATTTCTTGGTCACAGTACAGATTTATTAAATTTTCTTACTTATTTTACAACTATTAGAGCGAAGTGGCGGGGCCATTTGGTGTTTTGTTTCAGATATTTTTTACTGATAAGACTTTTCTTTTTACAATTAAAGTTGTAAATACTTTTTCAACAGTGTTTAATTTTAATAGTGATTAAAATTAAATGCTCTTTGATTGTGATAAAAAAAAAACTTTAGTACGTCAGTATATTTTATTCTTTTTGAAAAAATTACAGATTATGTTAGTTTGGTATATGTAAATGCGTTTGAATTTTCATTTAATTTTAATATTTTTTTACAAAATTCCTATCGTAAAATGCCGAAATACTACAGATTCAGAGCAACTACGCCCACACGCAAATCAAAAAGATGCAGGGAGAAGGTTATGGAGGGAGAAGTAGAAAAGTAACTAAGTATTACATTTTTATTGTTAGCCTGCCAGTTTTTTTAGGGGGCTTCGATGTTTTTTCTCTGGAGTGCGTGTGAAAATTAACATGAATGAATTTTAAGTTTTAGATTTTATAAACCACCGAGGTGGCTAGCACCTGAAGTAGTCCATGGAAATCGTACATTTTGCCATGAGGTAAGTAGTTCTGATTTTTTTGTATGTTAGTAGTGATGACATAGTAATGAAATGACAAATCCAAGTTTTCCACCTCGAAAGCCCTTCGGATCATTGTTAAATATTTAAAAATCCAATAATGTTTCAGATTTTTTTCAGTTTTTGTCCATTTTTACCCCTTGGTGGTAAAAATGGACAAAGTTACGGAATCTAAGTTACGGAAAATGTTACTATGCACTGTGATAAACTTGGATTTGTCATTACCATCTCGTCACTACTAACATACAAAAAAATCAGAACTACCTCATTTAATGCAAGGCAACACCACTTATTTGGTACGATTTCCATGTATCTACCTACTAAAGGTTTATAAATCTAAAACAATGTTCAATGTAGTATTAGCATGGGTCCTATCATTTTCGTGCAAAGCAAAATGGTAAGTACTTAAAATGAAATGTTGTCTAACAAGGAATATGGTCTAATTTTCTACCTTAAGCTGTATAAAATTTGTCTAAAGCAAATTTTATTGAGTTTTATTCCATTAACTTATAGAACTTTTTGCTTTGCACGAATTATCTTTCCTAAGACCCATGCTACATTGAACAAAGAATAAATCTTTATAATAGTCACACGCAAGTTTCAGTCTAGAAATGGCTCCACAGAGTGGGCAAAGAATAAATGAAAGGATACCTAGGTATCGCTAAAATGTCCCTTTTAAAATCGTGAACTAATCTTGTTGGCAGGGTCAAGAGTGTTACGGAGAGGAGCTGGCTCGACGTCACGTGGGCCTGTGCCCCGGTGCAATCTTGGTATTTGCGACGCACTTCATGGCGGGAAAGCCCCCCCCTCATGGGTCTGCCGCGCGAACTAGCCGCTGGGTTTCGAGCATCCATGCACCTCAGCAATAGACCAATATTCGTATTCAAAATATCTCCAAATGCACTCTCTCGAGATATGATGTATCCAATGTGAACGTAATCAACATAGGCACTGATTGATGGTAAAAATTCCGCGTTTTTTTGACAGTGTTGATTACAATTTACAAGAGATGTTGAAGATTTGGTATTTTTTTTCTATGACTAAATCTTGTGTTGAGTTTTTTGTGATATCCGTCAACTATGGAGTATTCTGTATTTGGTATTAAATTTTTTTTAACCAAAGCTTGCTTTATTTATTTGTTCTAAGAAACGTTAGAGTCATCCGGCGACTAGGCCCACTTTCTACTGGGCCCATGTGCCCAGACGCTGGATTGCATTTTTTTTAATAATTCCGTCACCCACTTTTGCTATGCGCAAGATATCTATTGTTTAAATCTAATTTTAGTAGGTACAGTTAGAAGTAGCATTGGAAATAAAAGAGCTTTTTAAGAAAATCATTTATATTTTTACATGGATCTGCCTTTAACAAAGTTTTACATTAGGGGCCTAAACGGTTCCATACAAAAGTGCTCCGTCGCGGGCAACCGTCGCGGGGAGGCGGGCCCCGCGCGCCCGCGCCTTGTGGCCCGTTTCCCCGCGACGGGGCCCGCCAGCGGGCCAGCGGTAGCACGCACGGGCTTGTTCAGTCAATAGCGCTATGTGATGCGGTTCCACCACAGAACTCGGAAATAGGGGTTCCACGGAGCCACCGCGTGTTCACGCGTGTCCACGCGGCCCGCGCGCGTGTCTACGGACGGAGGCCCGCGACGTGTGCCCGTCGCGGACGCCCGCCTTTACCACAGAATAAACAATAGCCTTTACTCAGTTTAGGCCCTAAAGCACAGAAATCTTTGGACCAATAAGGACTAATCGCATCACAACTATAATGTATTATAAGTACCTATAAAACTTTTGTATATTTTTTAATAACAAGAGATGAAAAGACTTAAGTACTTTATAATATCAACGATTAGTAAAATTTTTTATGGTTTTTATTATTACTTTTCACACAGACATAATTTTCTATACTAATATTATAAAGAGGAAAGACTTGTTTGTTTGTTTGCATCAAATAGGCTCCGAAACTACTGGACCGATTTAAAAAAATATTTGACCATTAGAAAGCTACATTCTTCCCGAGTGACATAGGCTATATTTTATCTCGATATTCCCACGGGAACGGGTACCACAGCGCGCGGACCGCGCGGCGTCAGCCATAGATAAGACACTATATATGCGTCAGCCATGCGTCAACTACCGAGCAGTCTGACGGCGGGGCGGTAAGCTCGCGGACCGCGCGCGCTGTCCGCTTTTTTATATTGTTACTGTAAAATGCATCTACAGTTCACGATATTAAGTTCATATTTAGCTGCTCATACTTTGGTTGGGTGGTAGCGGTGCGGTATAAGTGGGATAGGGTTCCTTTTTACCATTTTGGTTCAGAGCCCTAAAACATTTTGACATTTTGCCATCGCACTTTGCTTGATGTGGTCATGATATCCAATGACGTTTTTTATTGATGATATCTGAATATTTGGTGCGGATTGACAGAAGTGGGCAATTTTATTGTCCGTGTAAGCCCGCCATATAATGAAAAGTTTATCTTAACATAATTTATTTAATACAGAAAATAAAGTAAACATCACAGTTTATTGCTTATCAAATACTTAATACCAATTTTGATGACTTAAAATAATGACTGCGTTGTCATCGTCAGGCTGGTTTTATTGTTTGTTACGTTCTTCAGCCACAGAATAAATAATAGACCGAGGACTTCAGCAGCGCGCACCACTCGTACTAAACGTGCGGTAGGTAGGTACTATAATCACAGAATAATACAGGGTAAATTTTTTATCAGTGCACAAATTTTTAAGATCGACTCCGAATCTGTATGTGAACAACTTTCTCCTAGAAACATAGGTCGAAATATGACAAAAAAAATTCGACTCTTCATACAAATCGGACTGATCACGTGATCGAATTAGTATGGGAAGTCCAAAAATTTTTGTCGTATTTCGACCCATGTTTCTAGGAGAAAGTTGTTCACTTATCGATTCTGAGTCGATCCTAAAAATTTGTGCACTGATAAAAAAAATATCCTGTATAATTGTACTAAGGTACAGAAGACGCACTCTGCAAACTCATTCAAATAAAAATAAATCTTTCTGCATGAAATTAAGGTCCAATTCCGGTCGCTTTGTCATCGCTTGCCTACTGTTATAATAATCTAAAGTTCGCGCATGCAAGCAAAACTGTATCCAACACCTACGCGCGAGAGTTTCTTTTTCTATGAAAGTCTCAAACAGCTGCGGAGCGATACTAATATTACACGGTTCAACCGAATTGTTTCACTTTGGTTGAAAGGAGGAAAGGTGCAGAAATACCGGCGCAAATTGACATTGAATGATTCACTTTTTCGTTTACATTGTGCAATTTGGTTGTTTCATTCAAATTGAAAGGTAAAAGTGAACCGTGCATTTCTGCCATAGGGTTGCGAGTGATTTGCGAGTTCGGTTTTGTCGTTTGTTTTGTTCTTTCTTTTATTTAGGCACCCGTAAACACAACAGTATCTTTTATACGGATTATAAGAACGTTTATAGTAGCACAGCCTTCTCTATCAGACGATAGAGAAGGCTGTGTTAGTAGTCATTGTTCGGTGCACAAAAATCACAGAAATGGTCGATCGTTTTACGCGCAACGTGGAGCGTACGAGCCGAGCGGCATCTTGCTGCCATAACGCCGACGACGCTTGGCCGAACTACCTAAACTGCGAAGTGACACCCCCCTGCTATAATCTCGTTTCACAATGCACCGCTGCTGTTCAAGCGCACGCTGTTGAAAAGCACGCTGCCCAACGGCACGGCGGCGCAGCGCGTCTAGGCGAGACAATAAAACCAGCCTTAAATAATAAAAATATTACACTTTGATCAACAATACCTCTAGACGCCTCACGAACTACAACCAAACACAATAAGTAAGGACGCCAGTCGATTTTCATACAAACGAGATAACTTTAAAGCCTTGGTTCTCCGCTAGGGATTGATCGAGCTGTAATCTGATAATGGCTATCCAGGTGGTGAATGTAGGAGATCCAGATCCCACACATACACACCCAACTGATCTGATCAGCCTTCTAAGTTCTCAGTTTCAGAATTTCCATACATTTTAACGTGTTTGGCGTGTTTTCTAAACATATCGAAACAGCTTCAGTTGGGTGTATAGCGATCCGGATCTCCTCCATTCACCCCCTGGATAGCCATTATCAGGTTACAGCTCGATCAATCCCTGGCGGAGAAATAAGGCTTTAAAGTTATCTCGTTTGTATGAAAATCGACTGGCGTTCTTAAATTATGTGGCCACCACTATATTACGGCACCGGCAGACTTTGTTTTAAACGGAGAAAAGGTTACGAATATTACAATCTCATTTAATAAATGACAGGAAGCGATAATAAATAGGAGCACACCTTGTCAGTGCGCTCTTATCTCTCGGCTGTTTATGACACTTAAACAATAGGTATTGTTGATCGACCATTGTACAGATCAACTTTCTATCGCGTTTCCAACCATATTGTTAGTATTAGTAACAGTGCTATAGAGGTGGAAGAAAAGGTACAAAAGAAAGCCTACACAGACTATAAAGAACACTATGCAGAAACAGACAACACATTCTGATAAGTATATTTTAAGTCTGTCTGTCCGGCTTATACGGCTCCCTGGTATTTCTATACTTGAATACGTCCACATTAAGGTTTACACGGCTGGCTGGTACTCTGCAAAGAAAATATGCATTTTAATTTTTAATAAAATATAGTCGGTTGAACCTGGTTAAACGGGTTAAGGCCATAACAAACTTAAAAAACTTAGGACAAGAAGGAAACTTAATTTGACCTTTATGGAAAATCTGGAAAATCTTAAACAACAGTACGACATCCGCGTTTTTGAGACATAGGTAATATTGTTGAGGAAAATTACAAGGTTTTCAAACATTATATCCTTTTTTGTCCACAACGGGCTTCATTACACCTGATGTTAAGTGGTGATAAGGAAGGTAGAAGCGCACTACTCCCGGACTCTTCAATCACTGAGGAACTGGCTATCTCATCTCTCACTGCCGGAACACAATAATGCTGAAAACATCATTGTTATGTCAGACTTAGATAAGAATGTGGTAGCTAGCCAGGAATACTAAGAACAAGACCTTTTTCTTCTTCTTCTTCATCAGCCATTTAATGTCCCCACTGCTGGGGCACTGGCCTTCCTTATGGATGGATAAGGAGAATGGGCTATGACCCACCACGCTGGCCCAGTACGGATTGGTGGGTATTAACGACTGCAAATGCAGCCGGGACCAACGGCTTAACAAGACCTACCACCAACCAAACTGAATACAATATGTACCTAGAATGGGAATCGAACCCGGAACTTCTGGGTCTGAAATCAGTGGTGTGAACTATTAGCACAGAGGGGCGGATAACCAAACGAAACCCTTTCAAGTAAAATGTGAGCTTGATTCAGGATTTTTTATTAAATACATTTTAGACAAGGTACTTATGATCAAATTTTTTTTAAAATAAAACAGTCATGCACAACCATGGAAGTATTATCTTAATACTTCCATGCGCACGACACCTTACGACACTCTGCCTGCCGCACTCAGAGACGTCATTTAACATTAATTGACAATTAAATCTATATCAGTTCTCTTAAACAATAGAGGTCAGTGGTTCTCTTCTTTAAAATTGACTGGCGTCTCTGAGTGTGGCAGTAAAATTGTTATAATGAGCCGTCCGGCGACTGGCCCCACTTTCTACTGAGCCCATGGGCCCAGACGCCGGATTGCATTTTGAGCTGTTGTTGATTTACATAAGTTCTTGTATTTTTTCATGTCTCATATTCTGAAAGTAACTCCTAACTTGCCTAAAATGCGGGTTGAAAGTGGTATGTGGCGGCCCTAGGGCCGTTATGAAATTTAAAAAAGGAATAGAGGGGTCATGTCAAAATCTGTAATAGCATCTACACACGTTCCGATCCGACAGCCGATTTGGTCTGCTCCCAGAACAAATCTGCGCTACACACACGTTCCGATTTGAATCGGAGGTCGGATAGGAACGTGTGTAGAGTCTTTAAGAATCTCTGGACATTTATTTACCAAAGGTATGCAGGCAAAGGCACATAAGCCTATACAGCCATGTTTTGCTATTATATAAAATAATTAATATCGTAGAATTATTATTTTAATACCTAAAACATTGTTATTTTTAAACAATGCGTTTTTAGAAACAGATTAAACCAAATAAGTTATTTGTAACATAAAAAATCAGGCTATTAATTTCATGAAATTGCATAGAGTACGGGGGGGCTACCGCGTAACTTTATGGATATGAACTTCATACGTTTTTGGGAACTTTAAGTCAATTTTATAAATAAAATAGCCGCTATCAGTTCCTTGTTTTGTGACGTTGGGTATAACGATAACTAAAGTCGGATTTTTAATTAGACGAAGTAATCTGACAGTTGCTAATGTCACTTGGTGAAATAATGCTGCCATGTTCAATATAATAGTGATGTGTTCTATTCGTTCATTCACAGGAATGAATGATGCTGAATGAATACTTTAATATAATTGGTCGATATCTTATGTGTTGTATATTTATAATCACATTTTTATTTAAACACATCTTAGATTTCTGCGCGAACTGTCCATATAAATAAAACACTTTCACGGATTTTTTCACGCAATTTATTCAACAACTTAGTTAAATTTTAGTTGTTTTTTGAGATTTTTTGGTTTATCCGACGTTTCGGCACCTTTCCAGGGGCCGTGGTCACGGAAAGTTTTCCGTGAAAGTGTTTTATTTACACATTTTTATTGATGGAACATGGTTTTTGGCACTATTTTGACTAGAAAACTGCAACGCAATGCTAACAATATTAGAAAATCGAAGATGGCTTTTTTGTTTGTGGGTCGATTATGATGAAATTTGGTATTTGGCTCTATTTTGGAAAGAAAACAGCAACACAATGTTAAAAATGAGAAATGGCCAAGATGGTTGCTAACTTTATTTTTTTAGGGTTACGTACCCAAAGGGTTAAAACGGAACCTCATTACTAAGACTCCGCTGTCCGTATGTCCGTCCGTTTTTCTGTCTGTCACCAGGCCGCATCTCATGAACCGTAATAGATACAGTTCTAATCTTCACAGATGATGGTATTTCTGTTGCCGCTATAACAACAAATATTAAAAACAGAAAAAAATAAAATATAAATTTTCAAAAAAATCACATTTGTTGTATAGGAACAACAAACGTGATTTTTTTTGCCGTTTTGCTAAATTGCGCGATTTCGACACCTGTATAGGCATTAACGTTGTACGTAGGTCGTCAGTGACCAAAATATTGTGGGTGTTCTATTGACCGTTGAGCAGTTATCTCGTCTGGAGGCAACCCTGGGTATACAATCAGATCTTGCTTATCATAACAATGCATTGTCACCGGAACCAATCCAACATACAAAATTTCAGCCCATTTAAAAGTCAGAAAGTAGGTCAAATTTACCTTGCAAGATTTCATGACAGACAGACACACAGGGATAGGTGAAAATAAATAAAAGCTTGTAGAATATTATATTTTGATACTTCTTACCCCTAATATGCCACCCCAAATATATTATTTTGTAACTTTCCGTACTTACGCAAATGTTTATACAGGTGTCGGGATCGCTCAACTTGGAAAAACGGCAAAAAAAATCACGTTTATTGTTCCCATTGAACAAACGTGATTTTTATGAAAATTTATATTTAATTTTATTCTGTTTTTAATATTTGTTGTTAAAGCGGCAACAGAAATACATCATCTGTGAAACTTACAACTGTATCTATCACGGTTCATGAGATGCAGCATGGTGACAGACAGAAAGACGGACAGACAGACGGACTGCGGAGTCTTAATAATAGGGTCCCGTTTTAACCTTTGGGTACGTAACCCTAAAAAAGTATAGTTGGCAACCATCTTGACTATTTCTCATTTTTAACATTGAGTTAAGGCGCTTGTGCACTACACTGAATTTTACTGTTCCGGAAAAAAACGGATGCTTGTATTTTAATAATAAATGATAGAATTTATTTATCTCGTGTAGTTTAGGGTTTGAAACATTGAAACTATACGAAATAAATAAATTCTTACTATTATAAATGATTTATTATTAAAATACAAGCATCCGTTCTTTTCTGGGACGGTAAAATCAGTGTAGTGCACAAGCGCCCTTACTGTTTTCTTGTCAAAATAGTACCAAAAACCGGAAATCGGCCCACCAACAAAAAAGTTGGCCATCTTGGATTTTTTAATATTTTTAACATTGCGTTGCCGTTTTCTTTCCAAAATAGTACCAAAAACCGAGTTTCTTCAAAATCGACCCACAAACAAAATGTGCCTACATAGCAAAACTAGGATTCGATCCCGGGACTCGATATCATTAGCCCGGTGTTCTAACCACTCCATAGGCTACCGAAAGAACCACACGTGATATTTATATATATAATATTTTTGTTTCATTCATTCACTTTGCCCCGTCACTATTTATTTTTCGTCAAAACCTGACAACCCAGTAAACGTCAGATTACTTCGTCTAATTAAAAATCCGACTATAGCTAGCAACGTTCAACAGAACAAAGCAGCAAAAATCTATCAGAATAAGGAATTCAAATGACAGTTGAAGCCCATACCCATATCCAGATTTCTTAGCCGGTAGCCCCCCTGGTCAAACACCAAACAAGACTGTATGGACTTAGTTTCCCTTGCCTTCCCTAAAACAGAGAAAATGAACAAAAAAGTTATGATCTTTAGAAAATTCCGCGGCCATAGGAAAAATATTTTTTTAGATTATTTCTGTTTATTTTTACTTTCCTCATATTCAAAATGAAAAGTAGAGTGTTTACTTCGGGCGTATATGGACCCATAACAGTCTCGAACTATCGGCGCCCTCACTTCGTTCGTGCGCCAAAACACTCGACTGTTATGGGTGCCATACATCCCTTGCTAAACAATCTACTATTACAACCTTTTTATTAATTATTACAACCTTTTTATTACAAGCTTTTTATTAACTTGCCATGTTAGTTAGTTATAGTTAGTGGGCGACAAATCTTGCAAGCTTAATGTGACCCACTTCCCAGTGCCCGATGAAGCTGAAATTTTGTATACAGGTTTGGCTTAGATGACAATACAATATTAAAGTACAGTCAGCAAAAAAAGTTGTCATTGAAATGATTTTTTACAAAAAAAATTGTATTTATTACCATTTTACAACCTTTTTATTAACTTGCCATGTTAGTTAGTTAGTTAGTTAGTGGGGGACAAATCTTGCAAGCTTAATTTGACCTACTTCCCAGTGTCCGATGGAGCTGAAATTTTGTATACAGTTTTGGTTTAGATGACAATACAATATTAAAGTACAGTCAGCAAAAAAGGTTGTCATAAAAAATGAAATTTTTACAAAAACTTATTAAATTTGAATGCACGGCACAACTTGCAATTTTCTTATTTGTAATATTAATATGAATGTGATAGTAGGTATTCCCATTAAACTAATTGATTGAAACCTCTTGTTTAGTTGATGATTGTTTAACTACTGTTGTTTTATATAGTTACCTATACATATAAGAGCAAGTGTAACTCCTTAATGACCACAAGAAAGCCCCTCGAATTTGGGCTCATTTGTTTCGTTCTGATGAGACCTATTCGCTACACTTGGTGGTGAGGGTCTGATGATGGAGCAGGGAGGAAGCAAGTGGCATTTCTCAATGATCACTAGGAAACCCCTCGAGTTTGGGCTCATTTGTTTCGTTCTGATGAGACCTATTCGCTGCACTTGGTGGTGAGGGTCTGATGGTGGAGCAGGGAGGAAGCCAGTGGCACTTCTTAATGACCACTAAGAAACCCCTCGAATTTGGGCTCATTTGTGCGTTCTGATGAGACCTATTTGCTACACTTGGTGGTGAGGGTCTGATGATGGAGCAGGGAGGAAGTCAGTGGCACTCCTAAATGATCATTAGGAAACTTCTCGAGTTTGGGCTCTTTTGTTTCGTTCTGATGAGACCTATTTGCTACACGTGGTGGTGAGGTAGATGATGGAGCAGGGAGGAAGTAAGGGTTCGCATCCGGTACCTAATTAATAGACTCATTTCTCAAAATCATTACGATACACTCATTGGTTTCAAAAAAAATCCTAACGTCAGGGTGGCGGGTGTAAATATTGTATTGAATATCTTCGATACCTTATCGAATTATGGAAGTCTAATACATGTTTCTGCAGGTAGGTACACAGAAGGTACCAAATCTATACACAAATTTATTACGATACACTCACTCATTGGTTTCAAATACATACCTGACGTCACGTGGACGGGTTATGCGTAAAGGCATTATCCTCACTATACAAAAAAAAGGTCTGCGGGTGTACCTAGCGTACCTATTGAATATCTTAGTAAATACGGAGGTACACAGATTTTTAGAAGAGGTACGTAAAGGTACACAGAAGGTACCAAATATCTGCAATAAATTTAAGCTAATCAGATAAGTACACCCGCCATCCTGATGCTTACCCGCCTCGTAGGATTTGCGAACCGCTTCTTTGACGTTCCGAAGTGTTGTTTTGTTACTTTCATCAACCTAAATTAAATAAACAAAAATTTAATTATATTTACCTTATTAGGTAATTCACACTTTTTTACGCCAGTTCTCACCTAACGTAACAAAAAAAAAACTGCCATAAAATTATCACGTGGTAAAGTCATGACAAAAAAACTACTATTTTTATACTTCATTACAAGTAAGTACACTCACATAAATCAAAAATAAAATAAAAAAATTACACTTCTTAACCCAATGTGAACCGACATAGGACTGAAGTCACAGTTTTCATGTCACGAGAAATTGTCACATAGGTAATTGTATTGAATTGTATATGTTTTCGCAAGACGGTGTGCTGTGAAGTTGCGCGCGCGCATCGTACTAGGTAATAATGATGTGTCGAGCGTGCTTTGTTAGATTATAGTAAGGCATGGTGTACAATGTTATATATACGTGACCTCACCGTGATCACTCCTAGATTGGCTGGTAAATTGTTGCTGATTGTGTTATTCGATTGGTGTGTGAGCGATCGATTTTTAGGTTGAGCGGTTGAGCAAATGAAGTGAGCATTTTAAAAATATAACAAAAATGCAAGTAATGGACAATCGGCAAGCAATATTACATTACAGCCAAGAACGGGAAATAAGACATTACATTGTCTAGGATGATTTGAAGCCCGAGCCACAGGTGAGGCCATGAAACATTCGAGGCAATGTAATTGCTTCCCGTACAAGGCATTGTGTAGTGCTTTTCTCAAGAAATTCTAGGAAATAAAAAATAATTTGATTAACTAAATAAAATTAAACCCTAACAATACCGAGTCATCCCTTTTTCCAACAGAGCGTATAGCTGTCTCACTCACTTTGTTGGTAAATGAGTAAGACAACTCAGTAATAATTGCTCTACCGTAAGAGAATCGTCACCTTAAAAATGTCGTAATTAGCCCTCCGACCTGTGTACAATAGCCTTTATAAGGTGCTATTAAGTTTGACATCGTTCTCCGTGATAAGAGCATTGTCTTATTTTATTGTTTTATTTACTCTTACAAGGTACTTACTGTTTGTTCTGCAGATATATTTGTTTGAAGAAATGTCGTAGTAATTATCTAAGTATATTAATATAAAAGATAAAACATTTACGACCAGGGGCAGATCGTGAATTTATGGGGCCCTGGGCTAATACTACTCAGGGGCCTATTATATTTCAAGAAACTGTTTTCTATAGTGATGTGGGTGGGTATACGGTTTATGAAAAAAATTGTTAATAAAATGTTTATAATGTACAGTACAATACCATTCGGCTAATTAGAGTTCCGAACGATCTAGATTCGGTTATTGTTTCCAGAGCAGTTTATTCAATACTTTATATCAAAAATGATTTCTCTACTCAGATCCCTAGAAAGCATAAAAGTACTTAGCTATCTGAAACGCGGGAGAGATTTCTGCGCTATGCCACCGGCAGGCTTATCACGTAACTTGTAAAAGCAGAGCGATAGCAAAAATCTCGCAATTATATTGCTCTAAAATCGGAAATAGAAGAAAATTTTTGCTGCTATATAGTACGAATTTCCGATTTTAGAGCAATAATTGCGAGATTTTAGCTATTGCTTGGCTTTTGCAAGTTACGTGAAATAGGCCTAACGATCTCAGATCGCAAGCAGCACGTGCTGAGAGAGAAAAAAGCAATATCATGCGCATTGCTCTGTAGTATGCTTTTGAAAGGGTTTTTTTAAACGCGGCTGGGGGCCCTGTATATCCTCGGGGCCCTGGGCTTTAAGCCCATCAAGCCCTTAGGTAGATCCGCCCCTGTTTACGACACATGTTAATTATTACCTACTCATTCTTGGGGGATATTATGTTTTCTTAGCATTGGGTTTTTTAAACAAATAGATGGGAAGTAGATAAAATGTGTAATTAAGTAAATAAAAGAATATTGTATTTATGGTTTGTATGTGAGTTTGTGTATGAGTAAAAATATAAATATAATATTTTTTCAACGAAATCTGCCATGATCGGAATTGATATTTTTCCCATTCATCCGCAAAACTCATGCGAACTATTTTCCTTCCCCACTCATCCGAGCTAACATGTCCCACTCATCCGAAAATTAAGTATAAATAAATTGTAACCCATTGATCCGAAAAAAGAGTCCCCATTCATCCGACATGTTAATTTGTCTAATGGAACAAGAAAAAGATACAGTCTGCAGAAAAATTGTATTGCAACATGATTGCAACTGTTTTTGACAATTGACATTTGACATATATAAATATTTAAAAAAAAAAATTTTTCTACATATTTTGGCTTCCAGCATTTTCTCCACTTATCATTAATAGCAAGGAGATAGTACTTAGTATTTTTTCGGGGTCATTAAAACTATAATCAGATTTTATTTAACATAAAAACTAAGTTACATAGCTGTGTCTTAATATTTGGCATAATAATTTTTTTGAAGTGGTCATTTTATGGGTAGTGTTTTAGAACCACAAACAATTTAGAAGGGTGGCATTCTATGATAAATAAAAATATAACTAGTGTAAACCAACTTTTACAAAAAAATTGTAGGGCAGGGGAGCCCATTGTGGCCACTTTAAAGAATTTTTCACTTTTAAGCACTATGTACTAAATGGTCTTAGGTATTTAAGACACACTTTATATCTTAAATTATAGAGAATTTATCTAGGTAAGTAGGTACGTTTAAAGGTACATTTTTTAGATTAAAAAAATAATATAGTTTTTTTGTAATAACACAAAATGTGTGATAGGTGCTAAATGCCTCGGTTTGATAGTCAAACTTTTGTAAGTATACTTAGCGAAAAATCAAATCCAAATTAAATCAACATTCTAATGGGCTAGAAACAAACTAATTGCAAAACAAGAATTTGATTGTAAAAAACAAAGGGTTATATAAGTTTTCTAAGGTACCGATCGTTGTGGAGATCCTTGGGGGGAGGCCTATGCCCAGCAGTGGGCGTCGTTCGGCTGGCATGATGATGATGATATAACTTTTAACTATTTCTTAAAATTTTCATTCAAAAAATTTAAAATCAGAAAATTTTAATATTTATTGAAATCCATCCGGATGAGTGGGGAATAGATCAAACTGCGTAAAGTCATCGATCTGTCCGTCTGTCATGGGTAGATGACGACACGTCCGTATGGATTGAGGAGCCACGTCAGATTTTTAAGGATAGCTATCACCCTTATTTAGTAGCCATGCAGATAATTTTGTAGGTCAAATTCTGAAATTTGTAGTAAAATACAACAAAAGTTATATCACTGCAAAGGTGGCTCCTCAATCCTGATGTTTAGATTGAGGAGCCACCTAGAACTCGTAATGTATTGAATGTAGGTTGCTGAAACTTATGTATCAATTTGTAGCCATCACGTAGGATATCTACTAGAATTTTGAGCACTTTAGTTCTAAAATTCAAGAAACTACAACACTTTTGTTGTGGCTCCTCAATCCATACACAATAGAGTAAATTTCTATGAATATTTGCAGTCAATTCAGATATTCGACATAATGATAATTTAGAAGGAGGTAAATTCTATTGCCTACAATATGAATGAAATACTAAAACATAGTGATTTCCGTAAACAAACGTATATTATTTGGCTCCTCAATCCTGACGTTTATTTACCTGAGATCACAACGAAATCAAAAGCCAGAGACTCTAACGTTTAGTAGGCGTGCATACTAAACGGCTACATACAATTCATTGCTGTATTCGTTTTAATTGCTGAAAAATAAAGCTTTTTGGTATTGCTCAAGGATCCGTTTTGAGGGGTGACCATAATTATGTGAATGAAACTAGGATAAGTAATTTTTATCAACATTTAATATTTTTTTTTTACAAAATATAGGTTAGCGAATGGATGAGTACCTATTGGGTCTTGTGTGCTCTTACGAATTCTGGATTCATAGTCATCGTAACACAACACCTCATCCTTTGCTAGAATATGACATTTGTAGTGACCCATGCTAGTGATACTAACTCTGGGAAAGAATTCTATAGCGCCCATTAATGTGTATGAGCTGCCTAGAACTATTATAGATTCTGGTATCTCCTTCAAACAATTTTTTTTGCAATCATTCAAATCGAACGAAACCGTATTTGAAAGTGTTTATTAACAGACTGTTACTGTTGTTTGGTTGTTGCAAGTCTTACATGCGTTTTTATCTTCTGCAATACAAATAGCATCTTCTTTCACCGTTGATGCCAAATACAGAAAACATATTAGTCTCGCGACAGTAAACACACGGCTGCGTTGATATTTCAGAGATTTTTTTTGTGACACAATCCATCATTTTTTTTCACAAATAAAGTAACCACGTAAGGCCTTTTTCTAACCTATCATGTGTTCTACAGGACTTCAGAGGCAAACTTGCTCATACTTGTCACCTCAAAATAGCCTAAAATACACATTTTGCAATCTCATATCTAACAAACTAGTTATCTCCGCGTTTTGAGAGTGGTGTTATTGGAAAGGGGAGATAAAAATCTACATTATCTGTACAAAGACTCTACAAAAAGCCTGCGGCTGGATACTAATACCAACCCTTCCAACACGATGTATTGTCACAGAATATACAGGGCGTCTCAAAACTATGCCACATAGAGGGAAAGTACCTTAAATACTGAAGATATCAAATTTTACTGAAAGGAGACTTCATTTTTTCTTTTAAAAAGAAAACGAACTGCATTCAAGGAATTTTAAATAATCGCATGTCTGAACTGGGAATCGAACCCGCTAAATGTAAAAAAAAAAATTCTTTAATTTTATTGTACCGATCAAAAGGCTCAATTATACCTAAGCATTTCTTCTAAGTAACATAGCATCTTAAATTAAAGGAAGACTATGAAATTTTACATTTAATGTTGAATAACAAGTTTTTGTAGCGTTATGGCAGGGGGGTGTCACTCCGCAGTTTAGGTACGTTCGGCCGGCGCGCCTGCCGGGCAGGCGAATGGCAGAAGGATGCCGCTCGGCTCGTACGCTCCACGTTCGCGCGTAAAACGATCGATCATTTCTGTGATTTTTGTGCACCGAACAATGACTACTAAACGTTCTTATAATCTGTATATAAGATACTGTTGTGTTTACGGGTGTCTAAATAAAAGAAAGAACAAAAGAAACAACAAAACCGAACTCGCAAGTCGCTCGCAACCCTAACCAGCGAGCGAGCTGTTTGAAGCATTCATAGAAATAGAAACGCTCGCGCGTCGCTATTGGGTACAGTTTTGCTTGCATGCGCGAACTCTAGGTTATTATAACAGTTGGCAAGCGATGACAAAGCAACCGGAGTTGGACTTTATTTCCACGCAGAAAGATTTATTTTTATTTGAATGAGCTTGCAGAGTGAGTCTTCTGTGCCTTAGCACTATTATTTATTCTGTGGTTATGGATAGCCTTTTCTGTGAATGTCGTGCGTGCTCAAAACAACTGACTTTAACATTTCAATATTATTACTAACGAGTGAAGATTGGAGCAATTATACCTAATTTCCCTATCATAAGTGTTTGATAAAGTTATAATGTGCTAAGTAATATCACCTCGGTTGGTTTTAAAAATGTTTGAATATAATTTGGTAGAGTCTTTTCCATGTGGTATAGTCGTGGGACGCCCTCTGAGCGTCCAATGACTATGTCACATGGTGGCATAGACCGCACCAAATACTGTAGATAGAACATTTTATTAAAATAGGACTTTATTTTTATTTACAATTATACGAACTGCATTCAAAGATTTTTAAATAATGATGCATGCCCGAACCGAAAATCGAACCCGCAGCAAATTATCCAAACTTTTTTAAACCTATCGAGGTGGTGTAACTTATCACATTATGAGTTTATGAAACACTTATGATAAGGAAATTAGGTATAATTGCTCCAATCTTCACTCATTAGTATGTAATATATTGAAATGTTAAAGTCAGTTGTTTTGAGCACGACATTCACAGAAAAGGCTATCTATAACGCTGCACAAACTTGTTATTCAACATTAAATGTTAAATTTCGTAGTCTTCCTTTTATTTAGGATGCCATGTTATTCAAAAGAAATGCTTAGGTATAATCGAGCCTTTCGATCAGTAAAATAAATTTAGAGAAATATTTTTTTACATTCAGCGGGTTCGATTCCCAGTTCAGACAGGTGATTATTTAAAATTCTTTGAATGCAATTCGTTTTCTTTTTAAAATAAAAATAAAGTCTTTTAATAAAGTTAATAAAGATATTTTCCCAGCGGACTCGCTGTCACACCGTTTTGTCACACTGGTGTGACTACGAAGAATTTTTTTCTTATTAGTCACACAATTTTTTTCTTATTAGTTAGTTTCAAAATATCATACTTGACGTAAATCACTTGATAATTTGATACCACTTTGATACAATATACTTACGTTATGATATTAAATTAAATATTATATTAAAATATTATAAGCTGAAAGTACCAGGGTTGCATAGCTGACCAGGAGTTATTTTAGATGTTTCGAGTTTTATAGGCAGCAGCATTTTAAGTAGGTATACTCGTAATAACTCCTGGTTGCAAACTCCTGGTAGGCTGCCCTGATACTTTTTGTTCAATATTTTTCCAATATGCCTAGTGCCTAGTACTTCATTGGGGAAAAAAAATCTCCCGTACTACTACAGCCGTTAGTATCAGTAGTAAGGTCTGGTAGTCAGGAGGGTAACGAAGGATATTGTATAGCTTGTATCTGACTGTACATAAATAAATGTGCTGACTGTACGTAAAATCGGAAGGTGCCAACTCGCGCGCGCTCAAGCATAGTTTCCATTAGTCGAGCAGCTCGGCCCAGTGAACTGGGCCGAGTAACTGAGGTACTACTCGACTCGGCTTCCACCGTTTACATTGGTCAAGTAATTGCGCCCAGCAGGGTTGCCAGATGTACATTTAAATCGTATTTGTACGATTATTTACAACATTGTTCGATCCCAAATTTTCAGAAAATTTTGGATTTTGTATTAAGTACGATTATTATACATATATTATATACTTAAACATATTTTTTTATGTTTAATATACGATTCTCGATTTTTCGCACCTGGCAACCCTGGCCCAGGAAACAACTCGGCCGAGCAACTATGCTCCGCGCGAGACCACTCGACTCGCTCAGTACTCGGCCCAGTTTACTCGCCCTATCGTTTACATTGGTCGAGTTAGCCTGCTTTTTGTTCATCGCTACTCGACTCGGCCGCCTACTCGACCAATGTAAACTATGCTTCACGAGTTTCACACTCGCGAGTTGACGAATAAGTCAGTTTGCAATCCATGTTATAAAATATGCACATACAGGGTATTTAATTTCCCCGCACTAGTAGTGTGACAACATGTCTCATGTTTTGGTAGCTTTCTAATATTCACACCAAACAGTGTGACTACGAAGAAAAAAATGCTTCGTAGTCACACCAGTGTGACAAAACGGTGTGACAGCGAGTCCGTTGGGGATATTTCAATTATTTTGTTTGTGAAACAATCCATCAGTTTTTTTTTTCAGAAAAAAGTAACCACGAAAATTAAGGCTTTTTTCTAACCTATCATGTGTTCTACAGGACTTCCGAGGCAAATTCGCTTATCCTTACTTATATTATAAATGCGTCTTTGTCTGTCTGTGTGTTACACAATCATACCTAAACTACTAAACCGATTTGAATGAATTTTGGTACAGAGATAGTCTAGACCCTGAGAAAGGACATAGGCTACTTTTTATTTCTGAAAAATATCACCTTCCCGCGGGATAACGTCGTGTAGTACACGCGGGCGAAGCCGCAGGCGGAAGGCTAGTACTAAATAAATAACCTAAAATACGATATTTTGCAATCTCATTTCTCACAAACTAGTAATCTCCGCGCTCTGAAAGTGGTGTCATTGGAAAGGGGAGATCAAAATCTACATTTTTCATACAAATAATCTACAAAAAGCCTGCGGTTGGATACTAATACCAACCCTTCCAATACGATGTATTGTTTTTGCAAATATTCTTGCGAGTATATTGATACCCAACCACAAAGTAAAATTAGGTAATTGTACCTTACCTTTTCTTGTTATAATTCCAGGTCTGTCATATTTTGTGATCAAATTAATATAGAAATAAAGTAGCTAATAATAATGTACTTATGAAATTTTGATGAATTATGTATGGCATTTGACAAGACCGCCTCTGTGGTCTAGTGGCTAGTGGTTTACATCACACCACCGATTTCAGACCAAGAGGTCCCGGGTTCGATTCCCAGTAGGGTAATATATTGTATTCGGTTTGGTTGGTGGTAGAAAGGTGGTAGAACTTGTTCTTAGTCCGCCTGGTTCAATTTATTGTACCAACTTGTATATACCGTATTTTAAGCAAATAAACAATTTTATTATTAAATTATTATTTATGAGACATGTATTATTATGTCAAATATAAATTATTTCAAATGATATTTACAATTACTTATAATTATAGTATTTGTTATTAAGGCATCTCATTTTATGGCAAATGAGAGTTATTGCTACTAAATAATTATATCATGCTTTATTAATACCTAAGTACAAATAAGAATAGTGTTAACAAATATTATGACCAAGGATCATTATGGCAAATGAAATGATTAAAATTTTGTAAAAACAAATTATTAAATGTTGATAAAAATTACTTATCCTAGTTTCATTCACATAATTATGGTCACCCCTCAAAACGGATCCTTGAGCAATACCAAAAAGCTTTATTTTTCAGCAATTAAAACGAATACAGCAATGAATTGTATGTAGCCGTTTAGTATGCACGCCTACTAAACGTTAGAGTCTCTGGCTTTTGATTTCGTTGTGATCTCAGGTAAATAAACGTCAGGATTGAGGAGCCAAATAATATACGTTTGTTTACGGAAATCACTATGTTTTAGTATTTCATTCATATTGTAGGCAATAGAATTTACCTCCTTCTAAATTATCATTATGTCGAATATCTGAATTGACTGCAAATATTCATAGAAATTTACTCTATTGTGTATGGATTGAGGAGCCACAACAAAAGTGTTGTAGTTTCTTGAATTTTAGAACTAAAGTGCTCAAAATTCTAGTAGATATCCTACGTGATGGCTACAAATTGATACATAAGTTTCAGCAACCTACATTCAATACATTACGAGTTCTAGGTGGCTCCTCAATCTAAACATCAGGATTGAGGAGCCACCTTTGCAGTGATATAACTTTTGATGTATTTTACTACAAATTTCAGAATTTGACCTACAAAATTATCTGCATGGCTACTAAATAAGGGTGATAGCTATCCTTAAAAATCTGACGTGGCTCCTCAATCCATACGGACGTGATGACGACAGCACCATACAGAAAGATAGGTAAGTATATCCATCGCAAAAGCCAGCAATATGGAAGTCCGTTCTATGTGAGAGGCCATGGTAGAGCAAACAAACTCTTTCACCAGACCAGCCCCCTGATTCACAAACCATCGGATTACGGAATCGGATTCGAATTCTGTGCTTTGTCTTTGTCTATTCTATAGTGAGTGACAGAGACAGTGCATACATTCCGCTGTCGGGAGCGTTTCCGACGGTTCGTGAATCAGGGGGCAGTATCCAACGTAGCAATTTTCGTTCTTCTAAGTTCAGAAATGAGTAACTTAATCCTTCCATTTTACCCCATTACGAGGGAGGATTTTACAAGCTTTTATTTAACTTGCAGTGTATGTATGCATGCATGCATGTATGTATGTCCGTTCGTCAAATCTTACAAGCCTTATTTGACCCACTTCCCTGTGTCCAATCGAGCTGAAATTTTGTATGCAAGTTTGGTTCCGATGACAATGCAATTAAATATATAATCAGTATAGTTATCAATTCAGAATTCTTGCAAATTTTCAAGTTCTATATTCTTGTTTTGTTGTGATGGTTACTTGACACATTGTCAATGTACCATAAAGTTATAATCAGCGAGCATTCAGCGAGCGCAATCTTCATAGAGTGCGTGTCAGATAACTCTGCGACTGGGGCGTTTTTGGCACTAGTTACAGTACATTATTTTGTTCTAAGCTTATGGAAAATATTAGTATTCGATTTTGACCCCGCGCAAACTTATCTGGCGCACACTCTAAATTCAACTAGTAATAGAACACACGTCCCAACCCGACACCCGATTTGAATTGGTTATTTGAGAAAGAACATGAGTTGGGAGGCAAAAAACTGTCTGTTAAAAACATATACCAAGCAGTAAAAATGTTTGATGCGGTTTTGAAAAGTATGCTACGAGTATAATATACTATTTACATAAATTTGAGATTATCAAATTATTATTATTTCTATTAAAACAATAATTTAAAGTCCCTGGACCTAGGCTTTTTCTCAATTACTCGATTAAAAAAAAATCGACATTTAATTAAAAATGAAGTTTCCCTGTCAGTTACAGGCCACTCGAAATAGTTTTGAAGAATTTTTCGTCATTCTTTTGTGACAGGTACGGTTCAATTTTTTTCAAATCCAAGACCTTTTTTTGTTAATAGGTCTTTTTCTTTACAAGCCCATTGCATTGGCAAATCCAGGTGATTTCTGTGGGTATTTGATAAGAAAAAGTGATGTGATACAAGGCCTTGTCCAGTGATGTGATACAAAGCCTTGGCCAAGGCCAGATTTGGTGCAGCTTTTTTTATTTGATTTGATTTTGATTTGGTATGAACGTGTGTAGCACGGATTATATTTGCTTTACAGCAAAGTTCGTCCGCACCAAATCGGCGGTTAGGTCTGGTCTGGACGTGTGTAGCCTATCAGACCCTACTAGGTGTCACTCATGTGTCACTTTCCACCATGTAATACTTCCATGCTTTGCAGATAAATAGTTCACTAAAGTATACGACAGATGGCTCCAAGTTAATACAAGCATTAGTCTACCTACAGAAAAGAAAAATCCTTTTTTTAGTAGGTATACTATGTTTATCAACTTTGATAGAAACTTAAATGTGTCTTGTTATTACTTATGTATTTTTTTTTGAAATACTTACTAAAATTTACAGCTGAAAATCAGCGTTTGCTTGCGTTGCAAGACAAGTAATATGACGCTGAGCTGCGACCATTGAGTACTGCTGCGGCACACACACACATTTTTATTTGGAACTTTTTGTCTTATTGGGTCTAATTTGTGTTTTCTATTCTTGTTCGTAATACAGTGCTACCTACTTTTATACCTATGTAAATATGCCTTGTATTTAATGAATATGGTGTGTGTCTGTAGTAAGAATCTACAATCCCTTTTTGGTGGTAAAATATATTTGTGTGTTTGCAGACTTGATGCAGTTGAAGAGCTAGACTGTAATAAATTAACTGGCAAACGACCATGCAATAATGATGCATTAAATGAAATGAAGCGACTTACAAACACGTCCAATAATAACTAAAAATACAAAAATAAATTATATTTAAAAAAACCTTTTATTTAAAATCAAGCTTTTATTCAAATGTCCTAAAAAGAATAAAATAAATTTTGTATCAAGTCAAAACCAACAACTTTATTACATTAAACAATCTATATGTTTTAAAAGCTTGTCGCGAGATTTTATTGTTACTGGGCTACTTGCACTAAACACAAATGCTTTTACTTATATTTGACATATGAAATTAAAGCGACAAGCTTTTAAAACATATAGATTGTTTAATGTAATAAATTTGTTGGTTTTGACTTGATACAAAATTTATTTTATTCTTTTTAGGACATTTGAATAAAAGCTTGATTTTAAATAAAAGGTTTTTTTAAATATAATTTATTTTTAACTTAGCTTACACTGATATTATTTTCAATTGTGACTAGTATCCAACAAACTAATTTTCATATTTCTAAGTTCAGAAATGAGGAAGTTCCATATAAACTTTATCCCCCCATTTTACCCCTTGGGGAAGGGAATTTCCCAAAATCCTTTATAAGCGGACGTCTCCTAATTCAAACCTACCTTCTTGCAAAATTACATCAGATGCGGCCTGTTTAAAAAAAGCCTTATAATAAGGCTTTGGGACATACGACTAGTAATGTAAAAACTTTCTGCCTAAACCCTTTCTGGCATAGCGTGAATTAAATGTAATGCTCAGGTTACTGCCAACATAATACAACAAATTTTGTTCAAATCGGTGCAGTAGGTACTTAGGTAGTTTTAAAGTTATGCGCATACATACAAACTTACAAACAAACATACAAAAATTCCAAAAACTATTGTTTTGGGTTCAGTACTTATTATAATGAATTTAACATACGTAGCAATTTCTCTTAAAAACAATATCGAATGTAGAAATTGGCCTCGTTACGATTTTATTATATTTATAGACTAGCTGCGCCTCGGGGCTTCGCTCCCTACTTCGAGCAACGCGGGCCCGGGACGGAAGAGCCCGCGTTGCTCGAAGGCTCCCTTTATAATGAACATTATTTTCATAAAATTTTGAATCTATTTGAGATTGACTGTTTGTTAAATACTGTTTTTGTATGATACATTTTAAAACGAACCCGGGACCTCGGTGATAAACAAATATGATTACAAAAACCAACAAAATACAAGAGCTGTAAATAACATATAAACCAACTGAAAGCTGTTAGTGTTTTTAGTCCGTGATTGGACCAAAGTCCGGCCGTTTTTTATTTCGAAATAATTGAAGTACCTACCTAGGTATGTACGCAAACAAATCGAGTTTTACGCCGAACGCAACCCGAGCACAATTTCAAAGCCGTTATAACCTATACAATATCGGATCCCCTACGTTACGTACCACATGTTAGGGCGTATTAACTACCCCTTATTTAACAACACCATTCAATTTTGAAGACTAAACGCGAAGCTTTAAGGTTGATTTTGCTGTGGTAGCGAGGAAAGTAACAAAAAAAACTTTGTGAATGAGTTGCTACGATCTTGCTGGCATTTGGCTGACAGTCTCGGTCTGAACGAAAGGTGAAGTGAAGTGTTTCGGAAAGGTGGCGAGTTTTGCGGAAGGGAGCGTCGCAAGGTGGGTACACTTTTTCTTAAGCGTTTTTTTGCGGAACATGTGTTTACAAGTGAGTCATTCATTGATAACGTCACTAAATAAGGGTCGGTTAGGCTACGGACTTGCTTGGCACATTTATTGTGGGGCAGAGGTACCCTTTGTGGCCACTTTAAGGATTGTTTGACTTTTAAGCACTAAATACTAAAATGGTCTTAGGTATTTTAGACACAAATTATATCTTTAATTATAGATAAGTAATATATCTACTTACCTTTAAAGGTACATTTTTAAAGTTTTAAAAAATGAAATAGTTTTATGTAAGTATATAACACAAAATGTGTGAGAGGTTCCAAATGTACCGGTTTTGACACTTATTGATAGTTAAACTTTTGTAAGTAAGTAAGTATAGCTTACTCCCACAGAACAAGTTTTTTTTCTAGGGCTCTCATACAACAAAAGTGACTTTTTTGGTCGATAACAACGGCAATTATCAGTAGACGCTTGAAATAGGTACTCACAGAATATTTAGATCACTTTGGTACGGAACTTCCGTTTTTTTTAAACTGGTTTAATAATTTTAAATAAGTAAGAAAGCTTTTTTAAAAACCTTTTTCACTCTTTTTTTTTTGTTTACTTATTGTAAAGTTATAATATAAAATTTTATCTATTTCGTCTTATTAGTCGTTAATCCAGAGTATTTATTTATAATATGCTGCGCCCGCGTGTGCTACACTATCTTATCCCGCGGGCATGTGATATTATTCCGGGATAAAAATTTGACTATGTCACTCTCCAGCTTCCAAACTATCCCCATATGAAAAATCACGTCGCGTCGTTCCGTTGCTCCGTTTTGACGGGAAAGACGGACAACAAACAGACAAACGAGCAAACACACTTTCACATAGAAAAAATTATAAATACCATATGCACGAATGGACCTTCAGTTGTGTTCCTTCAAGTTATTTAGGTAGCTAATGAGGGAAAGCTGAACTCCGTAACTGTTAGGATATTTAGGTACAACAATTTATCATAATCACCATTAAAATTTAGTTTCAGTTACGGTTATTTACACTAAAAACCGAAAAATAACCCTCCTCGTGTCTCCCCTGATGGCTCCCTAGGGGAGACATTTTTCAGACATTAAGGGGGGATTTTCTTAGTCCTGGTGTCTTCCCCAAGTAGGGGAGACATCAGACCTTGCTTTTAAATAATGTGCCTCCCGGACTCGTGTCTCCCTTAAGGGAGACATCAGACCCTGCTTTTGAATAATATGTTGAGTAACGCGTTAGTTTTCCATAAGTCATACGATTTCTTTTCAATAAATTCCATTTTCTGTTTTAAAAAATATTTTGTATGAAAATTTTAAGATAATTGTTTTGGATGAAATACTTTATAAGCCTTTGTTTTATTGTTGTTTTGCAATTGATTGGTTTCTAGCGCATTAGAATATATTATTTGAAGTAACCTGGGTTTGGTTTTGATTTTTCTTGAAATATATTTGTATAGTAACTTAAAAATTGATTTTATTCTGTTTTTCGTACATTGTGTACCTACGTTGTTACATCGGTAACAGAAATAGATCATCTGTGAAAACTTCAACTTTCTAGCTATCACGGTTCATGAGATACAGCCGGTGACAGAAAGACGGAGCGGAGTCTTACTATTAGGGTCAAAGGGTCCCGTTTTTACCCTTTGGGTACGGCACCCTAAAAAAGATTATGATAATGGTCACTGCGAAAGTATACTTAACACTTTGTTCTTTTGGTTTCAGAATGGTACCGGAAAATGCAGTTTCGCCGCCGAAGGAAGAAGATGACAAACCGAAGATATGTGCAATAGACCTTTACAACACTTTGAAGAGAGAGTTCTTTACAGATAAGGACAATTTCTCCTCTCAGCTAGGACACCTCACTCCAGAGCAACTGAATAGAGTTTTGTTAGAATACGCTTTCAAAGGAAGCAATATAAGTTACCAGACGCGATGACAACCTCCAAAGATAATAATTTGTTTGTTCGTTTTTGGTAAAGTTTAATTTTGGTTATTCTTTCATTGAATAACTATGATTTTCAAATACAACGAATAGTGTACTTGGCGTGAATAACCGTTTATTACCCGTGGTACTACCAGTATTACTACCAGTAGTAACACGGGTAAAAAAAAACCCGTCGTAGGTACTACCAAGCGATCCAGTAGTAACACGGGAAATATTTTTTTACCCGTGGTACTACTGAATTTTTATTGATAAATATAGGTATTTTGCAGCATTTTACTGAATTTCGGGGTGCTGCTAGGACTAGAGGAGAAACCTTAATTATTTAGCTCAAATTAACGTAGCTGACTCGCGCCGTGCTCGCGCTGAAGAGAGACAGCGGCATATAGTATAATCGAGCCTTTCGATCGGTACAATAAAAATAAAGATTATTTTTACATTCAGCGGGTTCGATTCCCAGTTCAGACAAGCGATTATTTAAAACTCTTGGAATGCAGTTCGTTTTCTTTTTAAAATAAAATGCAGTCTCCTTTCAGTAAAATCTTATATCTTCAGTATTTAAGGTACTTTCCCTTCATGTGGCATAGTTCCCTTCATGTGGCAATTGTATGTACCAAAATTGGACTAGTCAATAGATTTATTTAATCAAAATACATTATATTTTCCCAACATTGTACATTTGTTTTTTTTTCTTTCTGTCACCCACTTGCAGGAAGCTTCATTAAAGTTAATGCTTCATTAAGTCTATTGCTGTCACTTTTCGTTGTCAAGAAATTAAAAGTGACAGCAATAGATTTAATGAAGCATTAACTTTAATGGAGCTTCTTGCAATTGGGTGTATATATGGTTAATTATAATCGGCATCAATCTATGGAGTATTTATGCTGTTTTTGGCATTTTGGAAAGCTGAAAAATACCGCATTCAAAAAAGACACTTTAATGCTTCGATAATTATTTATATTATTAGACGGATGTTTGGAATTTTATTAGATTAGTACGGCCGGAAGCACTAGATAAAAGACTATAATAGTAGTTTATGTGACTTGCATAATAATACCACATAATACCGAGTTATGACAGTGAAAGGTCCCGGGTTCGATTCCCGGCGGAGCTTTTTGGAGGATGGGTCGTTTTCTTCTAATATTTCATGTTCAATAGTATATTTTTCATTCGAGAAACTAAATCTTTACGGACTTTACCTTGATTTTTTCTGTTAACATTACTTTCTTGAGTAACCCTATAGGCCAGTCAATATCGACACAAAAAAGGACAACAACGCAAACGATTTTCATTATGTTGTTAAGTAGGTCCCTTCAGAGTAGGTAGTTAGGTAACACACCCACTGATGGCATGCAGAAATAACCATCACGCGTAGAACCTGCATTTCTCTACATGTAAAGGAATTTGTTGGATATTGGATGCAGTCTGATCCACCTCTACTGCCTTTCCGAGCACTGCGGGAGACTTGCTGTATCTTCGCAACCAATGGACATAGTGTGCATAGATTTCGCTCAAATTGTAGCAAATTTAGTTATCTGTATTAAAGTGCAGAACAAAGATACTTCAAAAACGCTTCCTTAGGGTAGTTTTTACGAAAAAACTGAAACAAGTGCCCAAATTTAGCAGTTTTTCGAGCACCATGGGGGTAGCACAGGGTTTTCAGGGTTGCAGACTTTGGTGTAAACTACTCTCAAGGAACCTAACAACTTGAAAGCTCTTGGGGTATTATAATTTTTCGAAAAGTTTTTATTAGAAGACTCGAATTCCTGAGACAAAATTACTGACAATTTTTAGTTGTAAATTACATTCAGCAACAAAAAGTATCTCAATTAACGTTGACTTTAATAATTTTATGCCACTGAGTTACATATAAGTACTTAATGTACTATCAATGTTTTATGCAGTACAAAAAAAAAAAAGCTAGAATTAAATAACTTGTTTTACGCTACGTTAAGTGACAGTATTTTCTTAAATCGTATTGTAAAGACAAAGAAACAAAAATCTGCTATGATATCTACCTATCTCGCGCATAATTTTAAAGATCGCTTTGCACATTAATTGTATATTTTTATTTATGTAAAAAAGGGTTTGTTACCATAACAAGCATGCACCTATGTATTGTATGAGATATGAGTTAAATAAAATGCAACGAAGTTTATTGTATTATTTATTTGTTACATCAATAGAAGTATTTTTACAACGAACACAAATAATCGTAATAGTAATAAATAATCGTTTCATTACATACTCTATACTTCACAAATTGTTAAACTGTAAATCCGCAAGTGTAGATTGTAAGTTCACTACATGGGATTTGATTGAAAATATTGGGTCTCAAAAATAATTTAATTTATAAAAAAAGCAAAACACTTCAATTGATTCCTATCTAATCTTTAAATTTTAAGTGTAAATAATACCTTAAGTACCTATATTATGCGATTATTATAAGAATAGGACTGTCAAAACGGCCATATTTGTTTGCGTTTCGCTTCCACTTCAGGGTGTAGGATGTGCAAGAAAAGGAACAAAGATCAAGAATGCCGTTTGACAGTCCTATTCTTATAATAATCGCATAGTAGGTATTGGCATAAAAAATTGCAAAAACAACAATTTCAACAGCCGTGTTTTTGTTCAAAAAACTACTTACAATTTAGGTAATTTCATACCATTACTTATATCAATAGAATTTTCCTTACAACGAAAATAAAGGTGGACCCATATTACGCTTTGGACAAACAAAGATTTAGCGAAGAAGTGATTTTTTTGTAGTGTAATCTTCGATCAACAATAACACCTAAGTTCTAGCACAGATAATATATTACTATACTAGTGTTCTAGATACATACTTGGAGTGACAGACATGGCCGAGCGAGCGTTATACGTCCACTTGAGAGTATAATAAAATTAAGTAGATTATCTTGACAGTGTCAATAATAATAATAGGGTATTTCAAACTTGAAACGGTTCCTGTCATTTATAATGTGAGATCATGAAGCTCGACTTAATACTCTGAAGTATTAAGTCGAGCTTCATGTGTGAGATCGTAACATTCGTAACGTTTTCTCTCCGTTTAAAAAAAGTCAGTATGTGCCATTGAGTTATATGTACTAACGTATCTCAATGGTATGTGCCATGTAAAGTTTTCATTTAGTTCGTGAGCCTTCATCTAGTACCTACTATTGTTGATCGAAGTATTTCGCCGTTAAAAAAAAGTCAGTCTGTGCCACATAAAGTTTTCATTTAGTTCGTGAGCCTTCATCTAGTACCTACTATTGCTGATCGAAGAGTGTAATCTGCGTCCACCTTTGAATTTGACTAGATAATGACTAGAGCCCCACCGGGCAATCTGTCGTATCACACACAATTTTCAACCTTTATCAGTCCAGTTAAGAATTAATCAGAGCTTAAAATCTTGAAGGGACACTATAGATAAATAAAAAACACTCGGAAAATAGTTCGTATTTGAATTTGAAATCAGGCACAAGAATGGGTTTACTTGGAGGGCTCCGGACCGAGTAGGACTCAGGCGGCTCCCATCTCGTCAATGCCACGCAGCAAGCGCGATCGCAGCAGCGCAAACACCGGGTGCTGGGGCGGTATACCGCGCCCGTGTAGGAAGCGTAAGGTCTCCTGCGCGCACACCAGGAACCCCAGTTGCTCCGGGTCCATATCCACTGGCACTGAATCCAAAAGCGGG
Organism: Crambus lathoniellus; assembly: GCA_949710035.1. Taxonomy (NCBI): domain Eukaryota; kingdom Metazoa; phylum Arthropoda; class Insecta; order Lepidoptera; family Crambidae; genus Crambus; species Crambus lathoniellus. Next base: position 10,049,647 of record OX453296.1, read on the forward strand.
TCTTCATTCTCGTCTCCGAAAGTAGGCTCTTCGAATTCCTCCTCTTCCTCCGTTTCTTCATCGCGGTGGTTGTCCAACTCCACCGAACAAATCCTCCCAAACATGCGTTTCAACGCTTGCCGCTTCTCCGCATTGTCTGGATCGCTGGCCGGCTGGCTGTGCGACCGGTGGCGCCGACGCTGCCGCTTCGCGCGGTGCTCGACCTCAGCATCCCACTTTCGTTTGTTCGTCATAACGAGGCCTACCGTCGACGCCGGCATACACACGCTGAATGGGTCGTGCACTAGGAATTGAAGGGCCGCGATGCGATTACGGAGTGGTCGTCTCTGTCTGGCGGGTGGCGGGCGAGTGAGAGAGCCGGATCCGGTGCAGGGCTAGCAGATGCAGGGCGCACGCACGCTTTGTTTGATAAAGTTTATTCGGGGAAATAAAACTGTTTGGCGCGATTTCGCGGGGCGAGGAGGGCGGTCGCCAAACCGGCAGCTGGCGCGCATCTGCCGATGCCGGGCCGCATGCCTCGTCTCAAGGTGCCGACTAATTAAGTCGCTTAACGCCGTAAACAAAGAGACCTGAGGCTTCAAATTGTTCTCCGTTCGACAGAGCTTTGATGTAAACACGATTGTCCCTTGTTTTGACGACCGATTTGGCGCAGGGGTAAGCTACCCACCTTCTGCGCCGGTGGTCTCCGGTTCGATTCCCGGACAAGACAAATATTTGTGTGCATGAACATGTCTATTTGTCTTGGTCTGGGTGTTTACTATGTATGTTATGTATGTATTTACAAACAAAAAGTATTTAAGTAGGGCAGAGGTACCCTTTGTGGCCACTTTAAGGATTTTTTTGACTTTTAAGCACTAAGTACTAAATGGTCTTAGGTACTTAAGACACAAATTATATATTAAATTATAGATAACTAGCTGTGCCCGCGACTTCGTTCGCGTGGAATAGTGACTTTCGGCAGCATTTTTCATTTTTTAGCTAATAAGGTTTTTGTTTTTTTTGTGTATTTATTTTATATATATTAGTTTAGCGCTATGATACATATTAACACATTAAAAAATTATTTCACATAGCCTTCCGCCCGCGGTTTCGCCCGCCTGTACTACACGACGTTATCTCGAGGGAAAGTTATATTTTCCCGGGATATCAATTAGTCTTTGTCACTCTCTAGCTCCTAAAATATCCACATACTAAAAAAACACGCCGATCCGTTGCTCCGTTTTGACGTGAAAGACGGATATACAAACAATACAAACAGTATGTCAAAAGAAAGAACTTACTTATCACGCTGAACAACTTCTCTTAAGATGCTGTATTTGTATCTCTTATAGTTAAGCTGGGCTGCAAGGGTTCCACATCAGGTGTACCAGACCTTCAAACTTTGTACGTCAATAGAAAGTGCTCATCACGTTTAACAATTTTCCTTAAAACGGTATTTTTATATCTCTCATAGTTTGGCTGGACTGCTATGGTTCCACATCAGAAATTGCGATCTTCAAAATAAATTATAGCTATATGTTGGCAAGGACCAATAGCTGTATAATAAAAAAACTTTCATCAAAATCCGTTCCGTAAACTTTTTTGCCGACGTCATCACACAAAAAAAATTCATCCCCTGTTTTCACTTTTCACCCTCTTTAGGTTAGTTTTTTTTACAAACTTTGAATGTCGTATTTATTTATCTAATCAAAAGCCTATAAAATAATTTTGAAGCTTCTAGCTTTAAAAATGACGTAATTTCCATACAAACTTTCATCCCCTATTTCAACCCCTTACAGCCCTTTGTTCACATAAAAAAGTAGCCTATGTCCTTTCTCAGGCTCTAGACTATCTCTGTACCAATTTTTATTCAAATCGGTTCCGTAGTTTAGGCGTGATTGTGTAACACACAGACAGACAGATTCGCATTTTCGCATTTATAATATATTCCCGTGGGAAGTAAGGATAAGGATTTATCTACCTTTAAAGGTACATTATTCAAATTTATAAAAGTTTAATAGTTTACCACACTTTTATTAGCTTCACTTGTAACTAAGTCACAATGTAAGAAAATCTTGGAATTTAATTTTAACCTACTTCTAATGGTCGTATTGATTTGAAACTTTGCAAGTCTATATGAATCCGATGACAATACAATAATTTGCTACCATCGAGCTGATCTGATGATGGAGTCAAGAGGTGGGCAATAGAACTCTTCAATGGCTGCTAGGAAACCCCTCGAGTTTAGGCTCATTTGTTTTGTTCTGATGAGACCTATTCACTACACTTAATGGTGAGGGCCTGATGATGGAGCAGGGAGGAAGCCAGTGGCACTCCTTAATGACCAATAGGAAACACCTCGAGTTCTGGCTCATTTGTTTCGTTCTGATGAGACCAATTCGCTACACTTGGTGGTGAGGGTCTGATGATGGAGCAGGAAAGAAGTCAGTGACACTTCATGACCAATAGGAAACACCTCGAGTTTGTGCTCATTTGTTTCGTTTTGATAAGACCTATTCGTTACACTTGGTGGTGAGGGTCTGATGATGGAGCAGGGAGGAAGCCAGTGGCACTCCTTAATGACCACTAGGAAACCCCTCGAGTTTGGGCTCATTTGTTTCGTTCTAATGAGACCTATTCGCTACACTTGGTGGTGAGGGTCTGATGATGGAGCAGGGAGGAAGTAAGGGTTCGGCTCGCGCATCTGGTAACTAATAGACTCCACTTGAATTTGTAAAACTAATTACATACAATCACGCCTTTGAGTTATAATGTTTACGGGGTGGGCAGACACATGAATGGACTGTGAAATCGATTACCATCCCCATCCATAGCTTGCCATTTGTTAAACTAAAAAGTAAAAAATAAATATGTAGTTTAAAAAACTATAAAAACACACTTTTATAGGAACAGACTAAAAGTACAAAATAACCGTCTATTCAGTAACTTAAATTAAAAAGCGTGGTGCGCCCTTTGCAAAGCATGCATTCAAGTACTTAATATTGACAACGCGCACCACGCTTTTTAATTTAAGTTACTGAATAGACGGTTATTTTGTACTTTTAGTCTGTTCCTATAAAAGTGTGTTTTTATAGTTTTTTAAACTACATATTTTATATTACACACAATGTGTGAGATGTGCCAATGTACCGGTTTTGGCCATTTACTGATAGTTAAACTTTTGTAAGTATTGCGAAAAATCAAAATCAAACCCAGGTAAAATCAATGTATATTGTAAACAAATGTATATTCTAATGCGCTAGAAACCAGTCAATTGCAAAACAACAATTTAATTGTAAAAAACAAAGGTTTATAAAGTATTTCATCCAAAACAAATTTCTTAAAATTTTCATACAAAACATTTTTTCAAACAGAAAATGGAATTTATTGAAAAAAAATCTTATGACATAAGGAATTCTAACGGTTGTTATTATTGCCTTAAAATACCTTATTTTAATTGCCTTTATCAAAAATGGCTAAAAGTTGTTTAGAAAACTTTTAGAGCAAGAAGTGGCCAAAACCGGTACAGTGGCCAAAACCGGTACGCCTACCCTACTTATATATTTATCCGTTATATCAAGTTTTCCATGATACAGTTTCTTAATGAAATTAAAATAGGCTTAGATAATTGGTGTGAATGTAAGAAGTTATTTATTTATTTATATAAAAAAAAAAAAAAAAAAACCGAAAGTTTAATTTTTTTTATTGATTATTAAAAATCGTATCGTACCTATGATTAACACTAATAAGAAATGCAATGATATCTAGGCAGTCATAATAGTTTGTTACACAAGGGACGTAAGCGAGCTATTGCAGAACAAAATCCAATTTGGCGCCCGTGCGAGCGCAGCTTGCAAAGGGCGCTAAAGGACCGAGTGCACCCGAGATATTTAGACGAGATAGTTCGAGGGTGTAATAGGTACTTACTACTTTACATCATTCATGCGAGGTAAATAAAACATTTATATTGGTATGACAAAATGATTCTTTTATAAGTTTATTAATTAGTTTATTTCTGTAATTTCCCAATTTGTCCCCTAAAATTCCCGTTACGGCCCACCTTTACCCACAAACAGCACGCATTAACACATACGCTACAAACATGTCTCTGGTTATTTCAACATGTTTCTTGTGTTTCTTTTTTGCCTTTTCCAAATTGTCCCCTAAGATTCCTGTTACGGCCCACCTTCTGCCGCATATGAGCAAGCTAGCTATGCTCACGCGGCGTTACCTGCGGCGCGGCTATGAGTGCTGTTGCGCGCCAACTCGTAGAATAGCACGTAACCTTCTGAGGAAACGACGTTTCTCGGGTTAATTGGTGATACCCTGTTGAAAAGATTAATAATAGGTTATTTATTTTAAAATTTTAGCTCAATCGGACAGTGGGCAGTAGGTGAAATTGCTTAAAAGATTTGACCAGGGGCCCTATTGGCTAATAGTCGGTGCTCGCCAGATAACTCTGCGCGCGGTAAAAATCGAATACTAATCTTTTCTGTAATCTTTGAACAAAAAAAAGTACTTTTACTAGCATCAAAAAGGCCCTAGTCACGCGCAGATTAGACACGGGACGGGTATTACGAAGTTTCAGGTTTTGCGTTTCAGAGGTGTTCAGAGAAAGGCCTGTGGATTTGAATTGATGCGGTGCGAAAATGCTCATATTTTAGGTAGGTACCTACCTACCCTACCTAATTCAAGATTCCTTTTTCAAACCAAGTGACGTCACGCTATAAATTTTCATTGCGTCATCCACACTGGGCATCTCGAGACTCCATTTCCCTGTCATGGTTACTTAGCCCATTTTAATTTCGCTAACAATGGGAACGTGACAATGATCGAGTTTAATACCCACTTCCTATTGAGCTTTCTAAAAGAATTCTCGTGAAATGGAAACTGCAAGACTAATTTACTCTCTTGGACATAAAACATCTTTGGACATGAAAATATCTTGAGACGGATGATTTGTGTTAGTGTTTCTGAAGAGGCTGTGCAGTGAAATCTTTTGGTGTATTAACTTTCAAACAGGAAACGTCAGTCGTCATATTTCTAACCTCTTTACATAATATAACGATATATTATAACTATATCCGGATGATCATTCATCCACCCGAGGATTGTAATTTATCTGAGCTGAGGGGCTACCGCGTAACTTTATGGGTATGAACTTCATACGTTTCTCCGAACTAAAGTCAATATCAAGTCAATTTTATAAAAAAATTCAATAGAACAAAGCAACAAAAATCTATCAAAATAAGGAATTCAAATGACAGATGAAGCCTAGGTTCCTATATCTGTTAGGTATATTGTCAAAGCGGTGATATTATAATTCCACTAGTGAAATTATAATTTCTCGTTAAATTATGAATAGACAGTACGAGACAGTATGCACACGGCTGCGAGCCTCGAGAAGCCTTATAGAACACGTGATAGGTTAGAAATTCGATCGATGCGATGCGGCGATCGCGAGGCGCAGAGATCGCTTCGCTGCGCCTCGCGATCGCCTTAAATTTCTAACCTATCACGTGTTCTACAGGACTTCCGAGGAGTACAGGAGCTCGCAGCCGTGTGCATACTGTCTCGTACTGTCTATTCATAATTTAACGAGAAATTATAATTTCACTAGTGGCATTATAATAGGCAATCGCTTCGCTGCGCTTCGCGATCGCCTTAAATTTCGTGGTTATTTTTTTTGAGGAAATTTATAAATTTACGGTTTTTGTTATTTTCCGGTGACATATAATATATGTCACCGGAAGCAAAGAATATATACACTTACGCGAAAAGAAACGACACTTAAGCATGTGTGCACGTAAAATCGCTTGCAGCTATGTGTGGGTGTCTGGATGTGAGCGGGGGCCGTGAGAGGCGCGCGGGGCGGGGAACAGGCAGTCGGTGAATGCCTTGGCCGAGGGCTGGCGCAATCTTTATACATTCCAATAGGAACTACTAGGAAGCAAAAAAATGCGAAAGTTGTTAAAATTCAGTCGATTATAAATAATTATTGAGAGGACTAATTTTTATTTGGGCGATTATTGATTCACTCACTCAGTATTTTTGTCGCTAACTTAGTATTTTCTTTGGACGATTTAGTATTTTATTCGGACACTATAACTGTGTCCCACTGTTAGTAGCTTATTTTACGTACATATATTATTATTATTATTCCCTTTATTACATTTAAAATACTTACAAAATTATATTTCTAAACATATTTTTTTTACAATATAAAACATTAAAAAACATAACATTTAAAAATACAAAAATGCAGTTCCCCAACGGTAGCAAGATCAGGGTCCCCGGCTACCGATGGTTAAGGATCCAGCCGTGTACAGAAGTAGGTACTGCCTTCTGCATCTGACTCCCGATCCATCCACCTTACGCAAGCCTCTTAAGGTGTTTATCGAGGCTCTTGGTTATCAGAACATGGGCAGATATGACTATCGGAACAACAATTGCTGAATCAATGTCCCACATGTCAACAATCTCGTGAGCTAAATCAAGATATTTGTTTTCTTTGTCTTTTTCAGCTTTCCCAAGGTTGTCGTCAACTTATTGTCATGTCATGGGGAACAGCGACATAAACAATTATTGCGAGGCGTTCATGTCGATCTATCAATACAATATCAGGCTTTAATAAGCCTGATATTGTTGTATATTGTAGCTAATGCTACAATAGTCCTGCCTGTCTGTAATGATAGATCGATCCCAATACAATGTGGCATGGCTATTTTCAAGAACCTGTTCTGGTGCATACTTGTAGTACGGCACCTCGGATGCCACAAGATCATGTTTCAGAGCAAGTTGTTGGTGTATTATTCTTGGTTATGTCTATGCAAATACTCGCCGTTTGCGAGACGAGAACAACCGGAGATTATATGTCTAAGGGATTCACCCGGACTCTAGGCAAAATATATCCACTGTGCCATCCCTCAGGATATACTTTCAGTAGTTATTTGTCATCACAACCTTATCCATAACTGCACAGACAAAACCTTCGGTTTCACCAAAATGATACTTGTTTACGAAGATATACCTGCGTTTTCCTGAACATATTCTAATAAAGTATTTTCGACTCGAAATTAGTCATTCGTAAATTGTCGCTAGCTTAGTTAACTTTTCGCAAACAAAATATAACGCTGCTCGGTTTCTTATTTGAGTATTTTACTCAATGTCGTTCATATTTTATTTTGTCTGAAATTTTATTATTTCCCATTTGTAAAGATATTTAATAAAAATATCTATAAAAGTTGATTGAAAATTTAACGTGTCTTTCACTAGGTACCTAAATATTCTTACACAAATTATATAACATCCTACACGTAAGTCTATATTCCATTTCGGTATCAACCCTAGCGTCGGCTAAACGTCACCGGCGCTCGAACTCTCACGGACACGGAGTGTCACCGCTGTGCCGGAAGTACATATTATGTACTTATACAGGTAAGTAGTAAAAAACACAGTACAGAGATTTTAGGGGATGATAGTGTCCATCAATACGAAAATTTTTCACTATGAGGCCAACAACGGAATCACGAAAAAAAAAACAGCTGATCCGTACATTTCAGTCGAGTCGATGTTGTACTTTTGTATGGAACAGCTGATTTTTTTTTCGCGATTCTGTTGTTGGCCACATAGTGAAAATTATTCGTATTGATGGACACTACCATCCCCTAAAATCTCTGTACTGTTTTTTTTTTACTACCTGTATACAGGGTGTTTTTCTATAAGTGCAATACCTCTTAGGTGGTGATTGTCCTCATGAATATGAACAACTTTTACTATGAGGCAAACTCTGCAACTTCACAAAAAAAAACAGCTATTCCATACATTCTGGTCAGGTAGGTATTAACAAATTGTATGAAACAGTTGATTTTTTTTGTTGAGTTGCACAGTTGGCCCCATAGTAAAAGTTGTTCATATTCATGAGCACAATCACCACCTAAGAGGTTTTGCACTTATAGAAAAACACCCTGTATATAAAAAAATAGGTTTACTTTGACACATTTTTATTTTAAACACATTAAAATCAAGAACGGCTGGACCAATTCGTTTAATTTTTTTTCATATGTTCATTATGGTCCACGGAAGGTTTTTATGAAGAGTAAAATCATAAAAACTGCGTGGAAAATAGTAAAAACAACACTTTTCTTTTCCCATACAAACCAGCTGTCAAAACGGAGCAACGAATTGACGTGATTTTTGGTGGGGATAGTTTGGGAGTTGAAAAGTGACATAAGGTTACTTAAGTTGCTTATTCTGTGCTTTTATTAAGATCCCGCGGGATATCGGTTTGTAGTTCACGCGGGCGAAGCCGCGGGCCGAAGGGCATAGCAAAGTTAGAATCTTGCTATGCCCTAGTGGCCGTCACATTTACATCACAAGCAGTAGTATGTAAACAACATAGAACATTGTCACAGTGAAGCGTTGAACTTCTTTAGCGTGCACTTTTTGTGATAAGTAATAGTAGATACATTACGATATTAGTGCGTTAAGATGGTTATAACATGCGAGGCGTAATTGAGCCGAGCATGTTATAACCAATTCGCACGTATATCGTACGACGTTTTTTAAACATTTGCGAGGAAACAGAAAAAAAAACATTTTATATTATTGTTCATTTTTAGTCTCTTTAAAAATGCAATGAGATTTGTATACTTATAAATTAATATTGACACCATTTTTCATCATGCAGACGCTAGAGCATGCAGCCAAGTTTTTAAATTACCGAATAAACTGGTTTTTTTAATTTTAAAATAAACTCAATCTGTGAATGCACACTGTCTACTCTCTGGCGCCGCGCGGCGATTAGTTAGAAATTTGAATAGCAACAGCGCGCTGCTCACTATCTGGAGTCGTGCGGCGGCGATCAGTTCCATATTTGAAATGGCAAATAATACTGTTATGGAATTTGTATGGACTATAACTTAACTATTTGCTTTGGTAACACACGCGTTTTTTATGACCCGCTTTACATATTGAAAACCGGTGGAATTACATCAGCTGTTAAAAATGTTAAGCTCGCGTCAGAGGGCCTACTCTAAAACGCAAAACCCGAAACTTCGTTATATCCGCGCTCCAGTCATACATGACAGAATAAATAACTTTTCTGGCACCCTGTAAAACACTGGTATTTAAAAAAAAAGCGTTATGAGGCGTGCAACTCTGGCTTTTCCATTTTTTTAACAGTGACATGCAACAAAGATATTTTGTATTTGTGACATAATACAAACATACCTATGTACCTATGGGAGATAAGAATATTCCTCGGCAACTCGTCTCCACGGCTGGTGTACGATACCAGTCACCTAGTAAAAGTATAATTATACTATAATAATTAATTATACTTTTACTATGTCTATAAGTTTAGTATTCTGAGAGATAAGTACCCCGCCTATATCAAAGACACACACACATTTTCTACGAAGCCAAGTTAATACGGTATTCCTTAGCAATAGCATATTTACTTAAGCTAACGAACTCAGCATATTAACTGAGTAAGTATTCCTTTCTTCGACATCAAATTGAGTTCCTCGTATAACCTTTCTTTCGTGTTTCGCAAATTCAATGCAGCATGAAATACAAATACAATAAGCCCCTTTGCAGAAAAAACGAGCACTTGCATTATGTTGATACAAACATACTCAGTTCATTATCATTTAAAAAAATACTGTCAGTATATTTACTTACAATAAATACAATAACTAGCTTTCCGCCCGCGGCTTCGCCCGCATGGACTACACGACGATATCCCGCCGCGGGAATGTGATATTTTTCCGGGATAAAAAGTAACCTATGTTCCTCTCCAGCCTACTAAGTACCTATGTCCCAAATGTTTGTATCAATCAAGCCAAATCCGCTCGCCGTTTTGGCGTGATTGATACAAACATCCAAACATGTAAACAAGGCGATCGCTTCGCTGCGCTTCGCGATCGCCTTAAATTTCTAGCCTATCACGTGTTCTACAAGACTTCTGAGGGGTACATGCTGCCATACTTAACCATCCGCCGGATTCAACCATCCGCCTGCGACAGATACATTCACTTACGTACAACAAAAGAGTAAAATTTTACAAGAAACAACACAGAATTACATCGTAAATAAATAATTCAGAAGGTAGATAGTGCTTTGAGGAACCCTGCATTTCGTGATGGTCTCTGTGGCTTGTGGTGTGCAACCAAACATGAGAAGGCGGAGCAAAAACTCCCGTTCGTTACATTCAAACGTGCCAAGTTTTTTAATAAACTTTTGGAATTGATTTAGGAAGTAATATTTCAAGGCAAAATTTGTACATCATCAATTATTCATCCAATTTGCCATTTCACGTTATAACTGCGCGTCCTTTCTACTTTACCGATTCAGAAATAGTATTACTAAAGTTATAATTTTGTTGGAAATAAATTAAACGCCTAAGGAAATTCGCCGCGTCCTTAGATTTGGTCTTTTAGCCAAAATTTGTGTCATGAATATGCATCTTCGATTAGGCGGGCGGCACAGTTTGTATTTAGGTATCATCCTTTATTCAATTCGTAGGTTACCTACTAATATTGGAGATTGTTGAAAATTGAACGCAAAGATAATCTGTGCGCTGTCACTGGCAACACTAGTCTCCCTGTTATAACAAAATTGTCCGTGTAACATCCAACAGTGCCTACAATTACATTATTTTGGAATTTAATATAACTCATTTGTGTTAAGTGTATCTTTTATTTCTATCAGGTTATGGGCCGCCCCATGCCTGTCGCGAAAACTATTAACGAAGTCGAAATTTAGCAAAAGTAAAAAAAAAAAACAGTTTCACGAGCGTTTTTTGTTTCTTCAGCCATTTTAGGTTAAAAAATAATGGCTTCAAAACCAATGACGTCGATTGAAAAACTCACTGGAAGAGAGAATTGGGCGAGCTAGAGCTTTGCAGTCACGGCTTATCTTCAACATGAGGAATTAAATGACTGCATATTGCAGACACTACTGATAGGTGTCTGCAATATGCAGAGGCCGCGCAGAAACTGGATATTAAAAGCTAAATCAAAACTGATTGTACTGGAAGACCCGATACTATATGTGCATATTCAAGATGCTCAGTTTGCTAAAAATGTGTGGGACAATTTAGCTAAAGCATTTGACGAATCTGGACTTACTAGAAAAATGGGGTTATTAAAAGAATTAATTAACACAAATCTAGAAAATAGTGCTTCAGTTGAAGACTATAAACGTAAATAAAATGATGTCCGCGGCACACAAATTACGAAACATTAAGTTCAACGTTGATGACGAGTGGTTGGGCACCTTTAATGCTGGTAGGGTTACCCGAGGTATACAAACCGATGATTATGGCATTAGAAAGCTCAGGTATGAAGATTAGTGCAGACTGAATCAAAAATAAATTGATTCAGGAAGTTCAAGTATCTGACACTACCGCACTTTATACGAATGCTAAAAATAATCATACAAATAACCAGCAAAAAGTGAAGAAGGTCCCAAGATGTTATAATTGTAATAAACATGGACATCTCGGCAAGAACTGTTGGTACAACAAAAAAATAAGAATCCTCCGAATAATAACAAAACTGGATATGTAGGTAGCAGCATTCTCAGTGAATGTGGCAAACAACCCAACTGATTGGTTTGTTGACTCTGGAGCCTCAATGCATATGTGTATGCACCGTGAGTGGCTTATGCCCGAATACTCGAATGCTACTTAACTTTGGGAGCGTCTCAAGCATGGACCTGTCGCTTTAAATGTCAAACGTATGAAAGAGATGCCATGATGTTTGAGACGCTCCCAAATTTGATTTGCGTTCGAGAATTCGGGCGTAAGTGACATAAAAGCACCGCCTGTGTCTAACATAAGGATTGCTGACAATAAAGTTTTACGCTTACTAGTGAAATGCAATTATTCAAAATAGTACTATGAAAAATGTTACATTTTCTTATATACTAACCCGTGTTCTTCATCAATGGAGGGTAATTAGAAAATAAAAATCATGTAAGTAATCGTTTCCATACCAAAATTCGACGAATTTGATGTTATTTTTGTCCAGCTAGCTTGTTCTACTCGAATCACAGTGCGATGGACGCCACATGCTACAAATCGCCGCCACTCGCTTCTTGTGGCCGCCACCGGCCGCTAACGCCGTCACAAAATACTGCAAGCAATAATTGCTTAGAAATTATTGGGTTAGAAAAAGTAGCAGCCAGGCCACCGACTGTAAGTGTCTACTACCTACAGTGCGACAACCATAGCGACAACGTTTTCTGTTCCGGTGATAATCTTCGGAACTAAAATAGTTTTCATACGACAGTCCATTTTGACAGCTAATTTCATATTGCAAGTGGCTCATCTGTCACCGCTGTCACCGGAACAGATAGGAGTTTGGGACTATACTGGCCACAAGCATCCACAAGTGTCTGTCGCGCGCATCAGCTACCTTTGTAGCCGCTTCTAGCTTCTATTATCTAATCTGTGCTTCAAGTGGCGGTGTTTGTGGCTGTCGCGTGTAGCTCGTTTATGGTCACCCAGTTCATGACCAACCGTTGGACAATTTGTTTAGCCGCTACAATCGCCGTTTCTTTTTATTTTAACGTCTTCAGATTAAGCAAATATTGCTAATCAAACACACTCTAATATATTTTCGCCAGCTCCAAGTAAACTCACTCCCAATACCTTCCGATTCACCCCCTTACAGTTCGGAAACAAGACATCAAAACGATGTGTATCAATGTCGGTATGGTTTTTAGGGGAATTATGTGTAAATATTTATTTCCATTACTTGCTTGGCCGGAGCGTCGCGTCGACGCAGTCAAATACGAGGCGGATCGCGTAGGCGGGTCGGGGCAGTGAAAAATGGAAGATTGCGAGGGACCTGTACATATTTATTCTGGTGCTGTGCTTCATAGTTGCTTCGTAGTTGCTTCGTAGTTGCTTCATAGTTGCTTCGTAGGTTGGAGGCGCTGGGAATTCGTGATGTTCAGTTGAAACTATTTGAAAGTTATTTAACTAATAGGTTTCAAAGAGTCAGAGTGGGTGAAATGACTAGCGGCGATTTGCTGATGGAATATGGAGTACCGCAGGGTAGTGTGCTCGGCCCTACGCTCTTCCTAACGTTCATAAATGAACTTTGTGATCTGCATTTATCAAACGGTAAAATTGTAACTTTTGCAGATGATACTGCGTTAATCTTCCATGGCAACAGTTGGGAAGAAGTGTACAATTATGCGCAAACGGGACTTAACACGGTTACTACTTGGTTTAAAAATAACGCCTTGACCCTCAATGTCGATAAAACTAAATTTATCCCTTTTTCTTTAAAAACAACTAATATTGATGACAAACTCTGTTTAGTAGTTCATTCATGCTCACTAAACTGTAACTGTAACTGTGGTAAGCTTTCCGTCGCGGATAATATCAAATATCTTGGTATAGTGATTGATAAAAATCACAACTTTGACCACCACTTAGAAATCTTATCTTCCAGAGTTCGTAAGCTGATCTACATCTTCAAAAGCCTTCGGTACATTGCTGATGAATCTATCATTAAACTGGTTTACCAATCACTTTGCCAATCAATAATAAGCTATTGTATCACGGTGTGGGGAGGAGTAGGCAAAACCAGTCTCATTAAGGTCGAAAGAGCTCAGCGCGCAGTGCTAAAAGTAGGATACTGCAAACCATTTCTTTACCCAACTAAACAACTATTATCCCTGACTGGTGTCTTGAGTGTTCGTCAGTTGTATATTCTTAACACCGTTTTGAAGCAACACTCCTCAATTGATTTTGATCCTGCCATAAACAAAAACAAGCGTTTGAAATACAAAGTCTGTTGTCCTAAGACTAACTGGAATACTGCATTTGCCAGGAAATTCTTCGGATCTACTGGTAGCTATCTTTATAATAAAATAAATAAACAACTTAATATTTACTCACTACCAAAATATGAATGCAAAAGAATTATTACTGCCTGGCTAAAAACATTAGATTACGATGAAACAGAAATGTTATTATCAATCATAGCCTGAAAACTAATAAAGCATGAATATCTACAGCACACGCAATTATACACACGCATGCACATACATACACGCACGCACACACACACAAACACATACACACACATACACATTACTTTTATTCACTTAATCTGAATTGTAGCTTGGCAATATATTATAGTAGACTTATGTCTATCTCTCATGTTGCGTTAGTGATTAAATTATTACCTACCTAATTTCTTTGGTCCGGAGGTGAAGAGTCTGGTAATCTGTAATACAGTTCTACTAGTACAGATACCAGTCTCTCACATAGATTACGTATATGTTATATTAGGTTATGATAATCTCCTGTATTTACTCTGTGTGAGAGAACAATAAATGTCTTTTTTATTTATTATTTTATTTATAGAGTCACAGACAAAATGCAAACGCTTTCTTAGTGATATTTTTTCGTTAAGTTTAATAATGTTAAATTGTTAAAATAAATTCAAATAATAAAGAGCCGAAACAGTCATTACAACCTTTTCGTCTTTGCAATAGGCTACTTGACTCATACTTAATTTCATACATCGAATGAATATTTCCTTTAGTACTTGGCTTAGAAAAACGTATAAAGTGATATCATGAAATAAAAGTACATGATGGTGTCGCGTAGCGGGTTGCTTAAATGACAACTTTAATTACATACCTAGGTAAAATTAATTGAAATAGTAGATTGTATTACAAGGGAGCAAAATAATATATTTACGGCGAGGGCGCTATTTTGAATCCAGATCGCAGTCTACACTTATATTTGCTACACTTGGTGGCGAGGGTCTGATGATGTGATGATGGAGTTGGGAGGAAGCCAGTGGCACTCCTTAATGACCACTAGGAAATCCCTCGAGTTTGGGCTCATTTGTTTCGTTCTGATGAGACCTATTTGCTTCACTAGGTGGTGAGGGCCTGATGATGGAGCAGGGAGGAAGACAGTGGCACTCCTTAATGACCACTAGGAAACCCCTTGAGTTTCGGCTCATTTGTTTGTGCTGATGAGACCTATTCGCTACACTTGGTGGTGAGGGTCTGATGATGGAGTAAGGATGAAGTAAGGGTTCGGCTCGCGCATCTGGTAACTAATAGACTGAACTTGAATTTGTTAAACAAATACATACAATCACGCCTTTGAGTTATAATGTTTACGGGGTGGGCAGACACATGAATGGACTGTGAAATCGATTACCATCCATCCATAGCTTGCCATTTATTAAACTAAAAAGTAAAAAATAAATATGTAGTTTAAAAAACTATAAAAACACACTTTTATAGGAACAGAATAAAAAGTACAAAATAACCGACTATTCAGTAACTGAAATTAAAAAGCGTGGTGCGCCCTTTGCAAAGCATGCATTTGTTAGATTTTGATATTGATCGTTATATATTTATGGTTAAACTACGAGGTATTTTAAAGATAATGAATCGGATAGAAAACCTGAGTAGGTATATAGGGAAATGATATTTTAGTTGTCAAGTATTTCTCGTATGGAGCAATACAGTTAAAGTAACTATCATTGAAAAGTTAGGTACCTATGTCAAGAACAAAACAAGAAATATAATTTTATGATTTGTTTATTCATTATTTGTTTATTATTTTGTTTATGTGTTTTTATCTTACTTCATTCCTTAAGCATATAAAAGCCAAAGCTACGTAGGTACAAATTACTAACCAGTAATGTTCCCAATGAATTAGTAATACACAAATTGAATCTTAAAAACTGAGCTACAAAGTAATTTCCATGTATTAAAATAGATAATGTATTTCTTGTTATATACAATATACATTTACTGAGCATTGTTATACCTATGCTAGGTACTTCCATCAATACATTATATATCCATAGTACACAATACAAACATACTCTATATCTGTACATAACGTCCAGCATATTCTGGACATATATAAACATATATACCCATATTCGTATATATACACACCCACATATATATAAATCAACAATATCCATAAATAACCAAAACACTTAGCTTTGTACTGGGAGCACCGTCACTGTCCACGTCTCGACCAAAAGTGATCGCACGGACGGCCAGCTTGCTTTTATAAGGCATCCCCCACTACAAACCGACTCACAAACAACACGTGGTCAGGCCACCTGTGTCGCCATCTGTTTAACCGGATGCCAGGTGCGGTTTGCTAGTCAATACAGACGTTATATTTATTATTCCTTGCTTCCTTGTTATTTTAAAATTATTCTAACACTTGTTATATTATTTACACTATATATTTCTTATATATTTACTATTCTAACACGGCCATACTGACAAGTACTTCGTTCCCCGAAGTACCTACCTTTTCAAGCCCTTGGTCAGTTTTATTTATTTGTGAATCATTGGCTGCTTCTTATTTATTATTAAACTAAACCATACTACATATTCATGAATATATTTCAAAATAATAATTCATATCTCATAGTTTACCTGGCACCACAGTCTCACTATTTAATTGATTCATTTCTCATGATTTACCTGGCACCACAGTCTTACTTTCCATAGTTTATACATAATTATTCATATAATTTTCAATGTAATAATTCATATCTCATTATTTAACTAGCACCACAGTCTCACTTCTGTTATTAAGTAGACCTGTGTGCACTTCACTTAAACACCTACACTCCGCACCACAGCCTCACTGTTCACATTAAGTAGGCCTGTGTGCACTTCACTTAAACACCTACTCCGCACCACAGCCATACTGTTCACATTAAGTAGGCCTGTGTGCACTTCACTTAAACACCTACTCCGCACCACAGCCTCACTGTTCACATTAAGTAGGCCTGTGTGCACTTCACTTAAACACCTACTCCGCACCACAGCCTCACTGTTCACATTAAGTAGGCCTGTGTGCACTTCACTTAAACACCTACTCCGCACCACAGCCTCACTGTTCACATTAAGTAGGCCTGTGTGCACTTCACTTAAACACCTACTCCGCACCACAGCCTCACTGTTCACATTAAGTAGGCCTGTGTGCACTTCACTTAAACACCTACACTCCGCACCACAGCCTCACTGTTCACATTAAGTAGGCCTGTATGCACTTCACTTAAACACCTACTCCGCACCACAGCCATACTGTTCACATTAAGTAGGCCTGTGTGCACTTCACTTAAACACCTACTCCGCACCACAGCCTCACTGTTCACATTAAGTAGGCCTGTGTGCACTTCACTTAAACACCTACTCCGCACCACAGCCTCACTGTTCACATTAAGTAGGCCTATGTGCACTTCACTTAAACACCTATTCCGCACCACAGCGTGTGTGCCATCATGTCTCACTTTTCCCATTATTTTTTACTTAATTCATCTCTCTTAATCCAACCTTACTGAATTCAATTAACTTATCAAATGTATCACTTTTTACATTAAGGATAAATCAATCTCAACATATTTGTAAAGTAACTAAAATACGTATTTAACAGAATTTCTAACTTTCATATTACTCTTTGACTTATCAAAACTTCATAATAACATTTCTGCATCTAGAAATATTCGCTATCGTTATTCCCGAGTCCCAACGGCCTGTAATTCAATGTTTTAAATCAAATCTTTCTAAGAATTTTAAGAAATCATTCGTCTTGTTTGTATTAATAGACGACAGATCATATCAGCCAGAATAATGTATTGAAAATAGGATAGTAACCGTAAATCAAAATTTAAATTGTTTTTAATAGAGAAATGTTATTAATCATTATATAATCATCCTAACCTAATTTTATATTTAAGATTTTAAACTTTCGCGTTCCATTATAATTATAAATAAGAGGAACGTAGCCGAAACGTCAAGCTGTAAGTACATAATGTACCTACTACATAATAAAATGTCGCGTTGAGTCCCGTTACTCTTGTTTAAAATTTTATATTTATTTATTAAATGTGTTTAATGATAATTTTTTTGTTATTACCGAAATAGTTTGGACATTGATTTATATTCAATATTTGTATGAAATTATGTTTTTTTTTGTTTGTATTTTAATTATGTAACTTAATTATTGTCCTTTATAACATGATATTTATTTTAATTATAAAATATCTTTTGTCTTGGCCTTTTATTTGATAAAGTTTTAATTTGTTTTGAATGTGTTAGGTTTTTGTTTTAATAGTATTGTTTTTCAAACTCAACATAATGAATACCTATTATTAGAGAGAAATGGATTGAATAATTGAAAGACTTTTTTCCGGTACCTACATTAGGTTCAATAATTTAAATCTCTCTCATATACCGCTTGGCCAATCTGACAGTTACATAAATCTGTCACTGCAGCCACGTATTGCTTTGAAAATTATTTACTTCGAGTAGTTCTTGTGGTACATAATCAATACTTTCAATATTGTTAAATGAAACATGGAAAGAATTCCAACTTTATTTGAAATGAGAAAATGTGAAACTATAGCAAGCGAGAGAGTACTAAAAGAAAATATATAAATGAGTAAGTAAGTAACTGGAAAAATATTTCACGATACTTTCAAACTTTATGGAGGAAAAGGTATGTCATTTTTTACTATTTTATTGAACATGAACATTGAAATAATTTGACAATGCTTTACTTTCTCTTGGTTTTATATTGGAAGAATAAGAACCAGTTGAAGGTTCAGCGTTAGCAAAGTCGCTTCAAATGATAAGATTTCTTTATTAAGGGGGTAATTTCTTAAACAGTTTAAAAAGATCTCAAATGACAGCCAGAAACAATGACACAACACAATCATTAATTCTACAGACTAGTGCAGTGTGTGTCAAGACTACAGTTGCAGTCGGGAATAATTCCGAATCTTTCCCGTGGAATACTTACGAAATATTCCGAAGTATTACGAAACATTCGGAATATTTCGATCGTCGAAAAATACGGGAGTAGGTAACGATAAAAAAGCAGCAATCGGTAAAAAAGCAGTAGAAAGCAGTTTTGACACTTATTTTTAAACAAGCTGACCCGGCAAACGTTGTTTTACCATATAATAGTGGACCCGGTCACCAACATCTTGTGTGTGTGTGTTTATACACCAAAAGTTGCCTACACCAGACAACAGATAGCGCTAGTTACACACTACCAATAAAGGGGCCCAAGCTTGGTCTCTATTTCCTACATATAAAAAATTACTCTGTGAAGTAGAGTGAGTGTCAGATAACTCTGCGCGACTGGGGCATTTTTGGCGCTAGTTACAGTACATTTTTTTATTCTAAGCTTATAGAAAAGATTAGTATTCGATTTTGACCGCGCAGACGTCAGTGATTACATACTCTTTGGAAACGGCAATGGAAGAAATGACAGTTTTGTATCGAAGGTACGACAGTTAACCGATTTTTTATAGAAAATTACAATTTTTACTCAATTTTCCGGAATAATAAGTAGCCTATGTTAACCTCCAGCTCCCAAACTATCCCCATACCAAATATCACTTCGATCCGTTGCTCCGTTTTGGCGTGAAAGAAGGACAAACAAACAAACAAACAAACAAATAAACAAACAAACAAACACACTTTCACAATTATAATATTAGTATTAGTATGGATACCTACCTAAGCAAGAAAAATAGTCAATCATAGTAAAAGAAGTATGGATGGATATCTTACTATCTAGGTATCTCTTAAATAAAATGTTTGTGGAAGTTTTAAGTGTAGAAGTAGGTACCTACTTAAGTAGGCACATATACCCTACCTAAGTACCTATTATTTTAGCGAATTTTTAATGTTTTTGAATTGCTTGAAACTGAAGAAAACATATTTTTAAACTATGATAAAAGGTTTTAAACTATAATAAGGTAAGCCGATTAGAATCGGCTTGTAGGTATGTACCCTTTCGTTTTGCCACTGCTAGGTAGGTACAAAACTCGGCACGGAGTCACGGAGTATAGCCGTCATCGGCATAGCCGTCGAACCACAATATAAGTGGTCGTACCTAGCAATACAAGTGCCGTGCCGAGGCTTAGGTCATCACTTCACTATCATTAGGTAGGTAAGTAGGTAGGTACATAGTATAAAATAAAGTCACTCTCCGCCTCTGTCTGTCTGTTTCTAACCTTTCTTCTTTTAAACCACGCATCGGATTTCGATGCAGCTGTCACTGTTATTTAGAAAATTTATTCTCGAAGGTTTATAAATAAATACCTACATACAAAACATTCTAATTACGTATTTATATAATAGAGAAAAATTACATGTTTTTTGATGAAGCCGTCAAAAAACGATTTTTCGAGCGCTTAGGTACATTGCGAACGCTGCTGGCTAAGGGTGGTGGTATTCCATTCATCAAAGATCTTTGTCCAGTATGCATTGGATCCAAGAAATTGGACGCATATTGGACGACTTTGACGTCCAATTTCATACATTCGACGTCCAATTTCTTGGACAAAGATCTTTGATAAGTGGAATACCACCCTTAACCGCATGAGATACCTACCTACATCAAAATAATTTACTACGGCATTGTATATCATAGAGGCCTACAAAAAAGACCCGAAGTCGCCTTATTTCTATAGGTTGACTCACAGTAATTTTTATATTTATTAAGTTATTTAAAAATATTACTTTATTTGCAAAGCTAATGTCTCCTAATCAGTATTAATCCTTATCCAAATAAGTACCTATATAAGTTACCTTGGCCATTTAATGTAGGTAAAACGATATCATTGAGGTAGATCAAAATTATCCTTTACCGTATTTCATTTAAATGAACACTTTAGAAGTTATCACAGATTCGAAGCACCCACAAATTGTTCAAACGAAGCCGGGCTGGGTCGCTAGTACCTATAAAAACTAGTGTTTTGCTGTAAGTAGGTACCTACCTACTTTTGTTGTTAATGTCGCCTTACATAGGTAAGGAATAAAATAAACATTCAAATTTTACTTACGCTAATTACGCTACAATAATAATAACAACCAATTCACCATCAATCCATCACTGAGCAAATAGGTAAGCACTTCGTTTTTAAAAACAACGCTCACGTTTATTTTTATCGAAATTGAAATATTTTCTTAGACCGCGAATTATTGCGAAACATTATGAATCCTTCTCTGCGGGGAAGGGGAGCGGTCGAATAATTCCCCGGGGGGCATCGCCTCCCACTCCCCGCCCCGCTAATCTCGCCCGCCCGCCCTGCGCGCCGCGCGCGCCGCCTGCCATGCGCCACTAGAATTTGTTCTGCGGCGGGCGCCGCGCGCCGCGCACGAGTTGTTTGTTCATCCGTCGTCGTCGTCGCCCGCCGGACTCGGGCACGATATTTTCTAGCAAGATTGACCTAAGATAAAAAAATGCCAATATTTTCAAACGAATTTATTTTGAAAAATTCTGATGGAAAGAAACTTTATGAGAAGTATTACGTAATTATTCCGAATACTTCAGAAGTTTTGCAACTGTAGTCAAGACCACTATCACAGTGGTAGAATACTCCAGTGCTCTCAACACTCTGTAATATCACTGCACCAAGTAGTTGTTTCAGTAATGAGAAAAAAGAAACAATACCGAATCGGTAACAAAAATTAAAACCAGCCAAATGACCCTTTGAAGCCTTTGACCCTTTTAACTATTAATCAAATCTAAGTTTTACTGGTTTTACACAAATTAAACTGAACTAAAAATTAAAAAAAAACCCTTTAGAACATGTATATTTTGAATATCATTTTTTTTTTCAAGTTTATTTAATACGTATTATCACTTCAACTTGGCTATTTCTATCATGAGAAGACAATTTTGCATCAATATTATAATGAAGCAAAATTTTTATAATACTTTAGTGTATCTAATCTCACTGCACTAATGATTCTATCAATGGACGGGATGAAACATAAAAGCACCATTGGAACTTATATTGGAAAGATTTTTTTTCTAACAAAAGGTAAGGGAAGAAAATATCTCTTAGTTACACTCAGTGGCACAGTATTTAACATTATTGTTGACATCATTATTAACTGTGTATAAATCTAAAAGTCATACGTAGTCAGTCAGACACACTGAATTCCCCGTAATCATCGGTCAATTCGGCATTGAGAAGAGAGATGAGAAACTAATAAAAAATATGGATAAAATTTTTGTGAATCGGAATAACAACACTATTTAGTTTACCCGCATTTTTTGTATTAGAATTGGACCACATCCCATAGCTTGTGGCATTTGTTTGCAATTCAGTTCCTAATTTTGTCTCAACAAACGTAGCAAAGGTTTGAGCACCAGGTAATAAATTTTCATTGTTACTAACAGAACTAGTTAAGTTTAATGTTAAGATTCGCTACGCGGTTTCAATACCAAGTCGTTCACGAAATCTCGTAGCTTCACAGACTATTTCAGGAAGGATTATGTCACGATTGAATACAGCAAGATAAATAAAAAAATAAAAATTAGCCGCGTTTTATTACCACTTTTATAATGTATTTAAGTGTTAATTTGTTTTTTGACACTTCGACATTGATTATTATTAAGTTAGTATTGGCCAGGAAAGTTATTTATTTATATCTGTATTTGTTTAGACTCTTTTTTTATTATACAAAGCGAAATCTACTGACTCGACCACCAGTTCACAAATTGGGAGGCCCTTCGAAGAAAGAACTGGCAAGAAAACTCACGAAGGGTGGACCGTGGACCGACCTCCGCGTTTTTATTTCTATTTTTCTACATAAACGACTAACCTCAACTTAAGGTCTTGTAGTTTGTTGTTTAGGTTGAGACTTCTATTAATGATTAAGAAGTCCCAAACTGGTGACATTTCTTTGGTAAAATAACTAGTAATCTAAGTATGACGGTTTTTTTTCATGACGTCCTACCCTCAATTTGTACCAATGTTGCAGAGTCCCCAAAGGGTTTTACCAGCTTCAACGTCCTTCGAGATGCGGTTCCAATTTTATTGACCAGGTTTTTGTAGTCTTGCACGTCCCGGAATCAGCGCCTCGTCCTCCTCGAACCGCTGCCAGGCTGGATCGAAGAACGGCAGCGCCACTTTGTCACGATGGATGACCGTGACCATAGCTTGAAGCGGCAGCATTGCAAAATGAAGTAGATCAGCGAAAACTCGTTTCCATTTTCGTACCCATTCTGAAAACATAATATAATGTTAATCATTGTGAGCCAGAGCACATCCCACTTCTGATGTTAGATTTTGATATTGATCGTTATATATTTATGGTTAAACTACGAGGTATTTTAAAGATAATGAATCGGATAGAAAACCTGAGTAGGTATATAGGGAAATGATATTTTAGTTGTCAAGTATTTCTCGTATGGAGCAATACAGTTAAAGTAACTATCATTGAAAAGTTAGGTATGTCAAGAACAAAACAAGAAATATAATTTTATGATTTGTTTATTCATTATTTGTTTATTATTTTGTTTATGTGTTTTTATCTTACTTCATTCCTTAAGCATATAAAAGCCAAAGCTACGTAGGTACAAATTACTAACCAGTAATGTTCCCAATGAATTAGTAATACACAAATTGAATCTTAAAAACTGAGCTACAAAGTAATTTCCATGTATTAAAATAGATAATGTATTTCTTGTTATATACAATATACATTTACTGAGCATTGTTATACCTATGCTAGGTACTTCCATCAATACATTATATATCCATAGTACACAATACAAACATACTCTATATCTGTACATAACGTCCAGCATATTCTGGACATATATAAACATATATACCCATATTCGTATATATACACATCCACATATATATAAATCAACAATATCCATAAATAACCAAAACACTTAGCTTTGTACTGGGAGCACCGTCACTGTCCACGTCTCGACCAAAAGTGATCGCACGGACGGCCAGCTTGCTTTTATAAGGCATCCCCCACTACAAACCGACTCACAAACAACACGTGGTCAGGCCACCTGTGTCGCCATCTGTTTAACCGGATGCCAGGTGCGGTTTGCTAGTCAATACAGACGTTATATTTATTATTCCTTGCTTCCTTGTTATTTTAAAATTATTCTAACACTTGTTATATTATTTACACTATATATTTCTTATATATTTACTATTCTAACACATTCAAGTAGGTACTTAATTACTCGTATGTCCCAAAGCCTTATAAGGCTTTTTTTTAACAGGCCGCATCTGTCAAAAGCCTTATAAGGCTTCGCATCTTGGTCGATAGTGTCATAAGTAGTGTTTTCATCAGTTCAAATTAAAAAAAATATGTAGTTTAAAAAACTATAAAAACACACTTTTATAGGAACAGAATAAAAAGTACAAAATAACCGACTATTCAGTAACTAAAATTAAAAAGCGTGGTGCGCATTGTCAACATTAACTTGGCACGTGTCAAGATCTGGAGTATGGCTCATTTTTCCGACCGACCCATGAAGCTCGACTTAATACTGAGGTAGCTGGAGTTCTCACCCTGAATAAAAAAGTGTACCCAGCAAATTTGACATTTAGTATGTAGTGGCTGTCAGTTGTCTCATATGACCATACGTATTTTTTTAAAGTGTAGGTGAGACGGATGACAGCCACTGTGTAATTTGTGGTCACAAAAAAGTGTTAATACTGCACTCTCCAGTTACCTCAGTATTAAGTCTAGCTCCATGGTTATAACCTTCTTACGGGATAACCTTCTTCAGTAGCAGCGACTTTTGCAATCTGACGTGTTGGTACGTCCAGCATCCAGTAAAACGAAATTAAAAACAAAACACGTTATTTAACAGTTTTGGCCACCGGAACAGAAAACGTTGACAGCCGATAAGCCCGCAACACGCAGGCGCGATCGGTCGCTGTCAAGAAGCATAAAAAATATAAAAAGTTACTCTATGCTTAAATATAACCATAATAATATAGATTGCAGCTTAAATTTTTTTAAATTTAAATAACTTGTTAGAAAGTTGTAAAATTTTAACTTTTTATAATATAATATGTAAGTATCTTAATGTATTGTGAATTTGTGATAGGTCAATAAAAATATTTCATTTCATTTTATTTCATTTCAAGAAAATTTGGTTTTTTTGATTAAATTTTAATGAACGTTACGAGGCGTGTACTTTTGGATAGGTAGGTACTTAGGTATTCCAATTTTTTACTTTCTGCGGGCACCGTCCAGTTCTCATACGTGAATAGATAAAAAAGCTGTTTATTATTTAAGTAGTTATTTTTTTATAAAAGATTAATGTATATAGAGTTAAAACTCTATATAAATATTGAACATCTGTTCTTATTGCCGACGACGACGATGCGACGGTACCCTAAGGGCAAACTGTCGAAAGGAGGCGATTACTTCGCGCGGCTGAGCATCTCATCAACCAGTACGCGAACACCGCAACGAAATACTATCAACACGGTGTGGATTAGGGCATGTAATATCGGAAGGTTTTCAATTCCGATATTGATTTTCGATATTAGGTCTCAATATCGGAATTCCGATATTAATATCGGAATCGCACAAATTCGTAAAAAATTACGCATTTTTTAAAAAAATGCATAAATATTGCATATTTTCTTTATAAATTGCTCGAATATGATGATGGATTGTGTACAATAAAACCTATGTATCGTCTGGCGTTGCGATGCATAGGTATTGTGACGTAGCGTAGTATGACGCTAGAATTTCAGACGAGATACCTTTTTCACTATTTTGTTTATCACCAGATAACGATCGCGCTCGGCGGCTAGTACATCAGTGTATTTTTCAGGCGAGCGATGTTGGTTTGGAACATCAAATTTTAAATATACATTATTAAGATTTTGAATCATTTTTATACATTCACAATGCAATTCTATGAGTATAGCAAAAATGTAGATAAAAAAGAAGCCACCAGCCCAGCAAGTAATCCGCTTGAAAGCTACTTGCAGGGTTGGTAGTTTTTTTTCTATCAAGAATTTTCCTAAACCTTGTATTTTTTTATTACTGAAATCAGCAAATCGCGAAAGAATTTGAATAGTTCAATATAGTACCCACACTACATGTTGTACTTATCACAACCACCTAGCAGTTGAACTGCACGATGCTGTTCAACTAACAGCCTGAAAGATAATCAGCCATCAATCAAACAGTGGGCATACGGCTTGGAGCTATGACTTTTGGCTACTTGCCTTGTTAATCACTGTTGGTGGCCAAGCTTACATTTTCTTTTGAAAAATGGTCTTCTGGTCTGGCGCTTCGCCTGCCGCTACCGTGGCACGCTCGCTTTACACACACGGCTCGCGCTTTCTTTGTCACAGTATGAACGCTTCGCTTTAAATATTTTTTTTTTATTCCTGCACCCTCTTGCTAACTGCAGCCCAACTTTAATAAATAATAAATAAATAATTTCTTACAATCACACCAATTATCTAAGCCCATGTAAATTTTGTTTAGAAACTGTGTCATGGGAAGCTTGATAACGGATAAATATATACATAAATACTTTTTGTTTGTAAAAACATACTTAATATACATAGAAAACACTCAGACCAAGACAAATAGACATGTTCATGCACACAAATACGCGAATCGAACCCGAGACCTCTGGCGCAGAAGGCAGGTATCCTACCCCTGCACCAAATCGGTTGTCAAATCGTCAAACTTTTACACTGTATTTAATGCTTTTTTCTTATTTTCGTCATTGGTGACAAAACATAGGCCTTCACATAGTTGGCTATCTAAAGGCCTAATTACCTATGAACCAGTCACGTAGCTGCTGAATAGCATCAATTTCATTTCAGTTAATTTAATCATTTGGCTGCGATGTACACACAGGTAAACAGTGAACGAGGCAGACAACGCTATCATAGTTCTTGTATAGCATCACATGTTTAGAGATCCAAAGCGGGCTGCTAACAGGAACATGGTCAGTTCAGCTATCGCGTTTGGCGCTACGCAATACAAAAAAGGTTTAAAACCTATACTGTAGCTCCGTGTGTTGTTTTACGACGAACTGGTTTTTATAAAAATTCAAATAAAAATATTTGTCCGATTCCGATATTACGATATTGGATGGCTCAATATCGGAATTGTAATATCGGATCTCAGGGTCCAAGATTCCGATATTACGATATCACGAGATTCCGAGATCCATGCCCTAGTGTGGATAGAATAGAAGGAAAGTTTCCCTTCCGATATCCGAACGAAAACAAAAGAAAAATTGGCCTAAAAGGTCAGTAGGGATTGGGAAAGATGGAGCTTGAAACAGATTTACGTTTATGTCTGTAATTTTTATGTACAGTAGTGGCACAATCTTTTCTGTTCCGGTGACAGCTAAATTGCTACAAAAAAAAGAAAAACGTTCATAGCGCCTATGAACGTTTTTCTTTTTTTTGTAGCAATTTAACCGGTCACGACTTCTAAGACCTTCAGCCGCCAGCATCGCTATGGTTGGACATCAACTTGACAGCAGAATGACATTAAAAAAACACGCTAGTTTCACATTTTGGCCACCGGAACAGAAAAGTTTGTGGCACTGTACAGTGGCACAATCTTTTCTGTTCCCGTGACATCGGCGCTATGAACGTTTTTCTTTTGTTTGTAGCAATTTAACCGGCCACGACTTCTAAGACCTTCAGCCGCCAGCAGCGCTATGGTTGGACATCAACTTTACAGCAGAATGACATTAAAAAAACACGCTAGTTTCACATTTTGGCCACCGGAACAGAAAAGTTTGTGGCACTGTACAGTGGCACAATCTTTTCTGTTCCGGTGACAGCGGCGCTATGAACGTTTTTCTTTATTTTGTAGCAATTTAACCGGCCACGACTTCTAAGACCTTCAGCCGCCAGCAGCGTTATGGTTGGACATCAACTTGACAGCCAAATGACATTTATAAAAAACACGCTAGTTTCATATTTTGCCCACCGGAACAGAAAAGTTTGTGGCACTGTAGTGTAATACTCTATACGAGGAACCCGTGGCGCAGTGGTTAGCGAGCTGCGATGTTTAATGCTCTCGGTGGGTACAGTCATAATAGGACTGTAACGATGTCGTTTCGTTTCAGTCATTATGGATGGTTAAAAACTCCATAATGTCTGGAAACTCCATAGTTCTACATACTGGCCATCAAGTTCTACATACTGGCCATTAATTTCATCGTATCCTATCCTGTTCTTTCCATTCAAATTCAAAAGTTTCGTTTCACGATCCTTGTTCAGCATTTTTGACTCAGTCCTACCAAAACCTTTGTGATGAACAGTGCTTTCATACCAGTTTTTTATATCAGTTGAAATTGGTTGATTATAGTATAAAGTGGAACCCTTGACCCTTGGAAGGGGTAAGTTATCATAGTCAGACAATACTACATACCTTTAGAATTTTAAGTACCTACTTACTTTTTGTTATTCCTGTATTTTTTATCTTGTTGTTACAGTTCATTAATTCTACCTTTACAATAAAACAAGTCAAGTCGCTATAAACATCTTTTATTCATATCTATTACTACTACCACAGTGTTAAAAAGCACCCTACATCTTGTGCGGCGATTACCGACGCTCCAGCACCTTTACTGTGGCCCTGTGCTACACTGGCTCTCCGGCAAAGGTATCGGCGCATTGGCTTTCTGACGAAGGTACCGTCAGTACCGTCACAGGACTAAGAATATGAGCATTCGTTGCGCGAGCGTTTGATGCATAAGTAAAGGACAATGACCATTTTTGTATGGCAGCTGGCGTCTTTTGTTTTTTCTTGCGGCCATAAACATTGAAATTTAATTTTCACTTCTCATGCTCGTAAAGTTCGTGTTTATGTTGGGTATAGGCTGCATAAAATCGCTTTTTATGCTCTAGTGCATAAAGTAAAATCTTCGTCTAAGTCTCAGACTTTAAGACAAAGGGCGTCAGGTAAACAGCCACACACGCAATTAAACTTCGTTAAATAAACTTATTAGGTATTTCATTCTGCTTCTTCAATTTTGTACATAATCCATTTTAAATTACTAAATTAATAAAACTAGGCAAAATTAATGAGTTTTCTAAGAAATAAGTATTTCAAGAGCATTATGGACTACAATCTACGATAAAGTCACTGTGCCGCCAATGCCACATATAAAAAAAAAGTCTTTCCGCCAATATGGCGAAGTCTTTATTTTTTCTTTTTTGCAATATTGTTATTTATTTTCCTCACACTCTAAGTGAAAAGCAGAGTGTATAACTTGTACATAAAACCCATTTTACCCTCGAATTGACTATCAACCCTCGCCTACGGCTCGGGTGGATATATACGTCTCGGGTAAAATGGTACGTTTTATGCACTTGTTGTACAATCTACTATTTCACTTCTCATGCTCGTAAAGTTCGTCTTTATGTTGGGTATAGGCTGCATAAAATCGCTTTTTATGCTCTAGTGCATAAAGTAAAATCTTCGTCTAAGTCTCAGACTCTCAAAGGTCGTCAGGTAAACAGTCACACACGCAATTAAACTTCGTTAAATAAACTTGTTATTTCATTCTGTTTCTGGCAGCACTACAGACAATATTTGGAAAGGAAGTACCTATTCCTGTAAACTCAGTCCGAACCGAGTGAGACTAGCCAGAACTTAACTTTGTTTTTCATAGTGTTTGTATGAATGGCAAAGTTATATTTTCGGTTTTTTTTTATTTAATTTTCTATACGGATAGTTCTAACTTGGTTCTGCCTAAGTTTACAGCTATGCTGTCTTGGCAAATATTGTTTGTTATAAGTACTATCAAGAATTGATATTCAAACATTTAGTTGATGGCCGCGAGACAAAAAAAAAAGACGCCAATTTTAGGCAATGCCTTTTATTCATTATCTTCGCGAGCACAACTTTCGATATTCGTTATAACGTAGTCACCAAAATGTTTGGTTCGCGAATGATATGCTCGAGTATGCTACAATCGCTCGTTCTTGAAACGAATAAGTAACGTTTGCAATCGTC
Source organism: Crambus lathoniellus (assembly GCA_949710035.1). NCBI lineage: Eukaryota > Metazoa > Arthropoda > Insecta > Lepidoptera > Crambidae > Crambus > Crambus lathoniellus. Next base: position 10,079,455 of record OX453296.1, read on the forward strand.
ATTTCCGGGCTGGGTGATCAAAAATGTATTGTTATGTAGCTTATCCGTGCTTCAGTCTCCAGTTATTCAATTTAACAATAATATCCATTTAAAATGTTCGATATAAAGAAGCAAATTGTTATTCGATGCAGCACTCGTAAAAGTCATTAATTCTCTTGGTCTAATGTTCGTCGATTTGGAATAAGTGATTGGTTTAATAGCCCAGCTGGCGAATTCACGATTAATTCGTATATATAAATATCTTGTAGCTTAAACGATTGGATTTACAAAGACCTTAAAATTAATTCTGGCATATTTTAGTTAGTTTAGTTTATATAATTTTTTAATTCTCTTATCACATCTTCTCCTGATTACAGTGATAGATAGAGCACTGCACCTGAGATACAGGTTTCCTAGTTCAGACACAGAATAATGTTCAGGTGCATCTGTTTACAATTGTCTTGTTTTATAAAGGTTTATATTTTTAATTTTTTTGTATTAGTATTTATTAATTGACTTACAAATAACAACTTTTAATCAAAACGGTAGGTAGGTATGTCACAAACCTTTACAGATTTCTCTGAACACAGCTGTTCGTCGTATCTTAACATCACAAAAAACACAGTAAAAGAAATTACACAAAAAAAGTTAAATATTTAGATAAATCGTAGGTAAGCAGACATTTCGTTATTATTTTAACAAATTAGAGTTGGGCGAATGATACGGTTGTCCAAGTACCTACCTACCTACGAGTTTGATGTGACGCATGTGTGAGTGAGTTAGATGAGTGCGTTTCCTTCACAAATCCATTGTGATGTCATTAAAAAGTGAAAATTACAAGGTTGATAAAATAAGATATATTAAATTTGGTTATTTTTATGCTTTGAGTAATTAGGTTGTTAATTATTTCATATTACAGTATTAAGAAAGTATCGTTTTTTAATTCTTTATTTATAGTTCATTAATTAAAAAAGTTATTGTATTTTTATTTTGTCCATACATAATTGATCCAGGAGGAGCAACTTGGGATGTGTTGAACTTCTGAGACGCTTGAACTGAGCTCTAAATATTTGGAATTCCTTATTAAAAAAATTATCTTTTAGAAGAACCTATTTAGAACTTTCAATTATTGGTACTATTTTGCAGTACAAATATTAAAGTGCATATCTTCGAAACTATCTGTCCTAGAAGCAAAATTTTAAACATAAATAATTAGAAAATTTAGTTTTCTACAACATTGTGAACAAAAATTTCTGGCTAAAATGCACCTAAACGAAGATATAAGCGAACATTTTTAGCTTATTTCAAGACTTTTTGAACTACTGTAACTTTTTTATTTTTCACAAATTCAACTACGTCGCCTTAAAATAAAATGTTGTAATTATTTATTACTATATATTAAACAAGGTTTCAAAGTGCTACGACTTTGGGCTCATTTTGCACCCTGTTCTTTAGAAGTTTGACAAATTTCTGAAAGATAATTTTTAAAAAAGTGGATATCTGCGTAACTATCTGTCCTAGAAACAAAATGTAAACCGTTAACTATAGAAAATTTGATTCTCTACAACATTGTCAACAATCGTTTCTAGCTCAAATGCATTTAAACGAAGATATAAGCGAAAATCTGAAAACAACTGCCGATTTTTTCAATATGGCGGCGGGGGCGGAGGGCGAGGAATTGTGCATTTTGCGATTTTATTCACACCATCCGGCATCCTAGACAACATATCAAAAATTCAGAACTACCGGACCACTTGTAAGAGAACCCCCTTTAATTAGTCTTTTTTTTCAATCTTTATTTTTTAACGAGGGTTTTTCCTTAGGAAATGCCACCCTCATATAGTCTTTATTTACTGGGTAATAATGTTTGCACTGATATTTTCGTGGTGTGCATGTGAATTTTCTTTTGGGCGGGCGGGCGGTGCATCTGTCTTGTAGAGTTTTTTGCGGAAGTAAGCTACATACATTTCTTTTATCACAACAATTTTGATTAATCTTTCTTTGGTCAAGTCTATTTTTCCATTGTACATCAGACTGAATTAACCTGGTGTCTCTTAATTATAGGACAGCTTACGTAGTACGATACGACTTAGCTCATGATTCTATTAGCGGCAGAAACCAATAATTGGTTATTATTATTAATTATTATTATAACGATTTGCCGTTAATACTTACCTTATTCATCCCCGATACAGTAATCAATTCTCCTTTATTCCCCTCAGAGTCTTATAGGCTTAGCTAATAGGTATTGTATGCTGTGACTGGTTTAGTGGAAATTATATTTCAATGTTTCGTTGATAGCCGTAAGAAAAAAAAAGACGCCAGCTGCCCTTCGATCATCGAAGCAGCTGCCATACAAAAATGGTCATTGTCCTTTATCCATTACCAGCGGATCCTCGCGGTTTTACCCGCGTGGTACCCGTTCCCGAAGGAATATTGGGATAAAATATAACCTATGTCACTCGGGAATGTCGGGAAGAATGTAGCTTTCTAACGGTCAAAGAATTTTCTAAATCGGTCTAGTAGTTTCGGAGCCTATTCGATGCAAACAAACAATCAAATCTTTCCTCTTTATAATATTAGTGTTCGCGAGAACACCTTCGATAGCTTAGCTTAGTTAGTCCTTTTGTTTCAAATTATATTTTTGGTAGGATACAGGATAGTAAAATCTCCCTATGAAGATAATCCACTTACCTTTGACACCGACCGCTAGGGCTGAAATAGGAAGAGAAGCCACCACGTGCTCTGCTGACCTCCGTCCGTTGCTGTTCCACTATTACGCACTCCGAGTGTTCATATAATATAGAAATGTCACCGATAACCGATAAGCTTGTATATAATAACACCAATAATCAATACACATGAAAAATCAGCATTTACAGCCGTAGTAGTCCGTTCACAAGCAAATATCTTCGCGCGCGGCCGACCGAAGACTGGCCGACGACTGCTGCGCCCGTCACAGCCGGGTCGCGGGTTTGCAGATTACCCACATATTGAGAAAATACTATCCTGCCTGAACATCCCCCCGCCTAACCAAGGTCCGCCTTGGTTCCTAAGAAACAGCTACAGGCAGCCGACATAATTTAGAAATAGGCCGAAGCAAAATACCGCTTTGCGTTCGAACCTCCGCGACCCTAACGATTCCGTCCTTACCGGGAAGGAGTTTAACTAACCGACCGCGTTTCCATCGAAGAGGACTCGTATTATCTTCTTTGATCAAAACTAATTCGTCTAATTTAGGCGGTTCCGTAACCGTATTCCACTTATACCGCTGTTGTAAAGTGTGTAAATATTCTGTTTTCCACCGAGACCAGAAATGTTGAGACATTTTTTGAATTTGTTGAAAGCGAGACAACCGATGCAACTTAACCTCTTCATAATTATATTCCGGTAGAGCCACCAAAGGTTGGCCGATTATAAAATGACCGGGTGTCAATACTTCGAGGTCCGCCGGATCCGTACTTAGAGGGCACAAAGGACGCGAATTCATGACCGCCTCTACTTTGTGAAAGAAAGTTGCCAGTTCTTCGAACGTCAACTTGGTTTCGCCCAACACGCGCCGAGCATGATTCTTTGCCGATTTTACTGCTGCCTCAAATAAACCGCCGTGATTTGGACTAGATGGAGGGTTAAATAACCATTTTATATTTTGTTGAACTAATTTCCGTTCCAATTCCGAACTATTATCCCGTAAAAATATATATAATTCCTTCAGATACCTATTCGCACCGATATAGTTGGTACCGCAATCAGATCTAATTAAAGAAGGAAGTCCGCGCCGAGAGACAAATCTAGTCAAAGCCGCGATGAAAGCTTCAACCGACAAATCCGAAACAATTTCTAAATGGACCGCTTTCGTGGATAAACACACAAAAATACACAAGTAACATTTTTGAATTTTCGCATTCCTTAACGAACTAGATTTAATATAAAATGGGCCGGCGAAATCCGTACCGACTCCTAAAAAGGCCCGCACGCCATTTACTCTATCCCGTGGTAAATTCGCCATAAATGGTTGTGTACACCGAACCCGAGACCGATAACATTGAATGCACCGAAAAGTGACGTTTCTAGTAACACGTCTTGCCGAAATTATCCAATAGTTCTGATAGAGAATAGCTGCTAAAGTGTTAGCTCCGACATGACAATGAATGTTATGGTAGTGAGCAACTAACAAATCCGTAAAATGTCCGCGTCCAGGTAATAAAATCTGATGTCTTGCATTAAAAGACAGATCTGCAGATCCGATCCGTCCGCCGACACGTAAAATCCGATCTTTATCAATAAACAAATTTAGTCTAACCAACGATGATTTAATTTGTTTTTGATTTGATAAGGCCTCAATTTCCTCACTAAAATGTTTTTGTTGTACCGTCCGAATTAAAAATGAAATTGCATTTCTACGTTCACTCAATGTAATATTTCCGCTAAAACGTGATGATTTGTTCCTACAATTATGAATGAATCTTTTAATATAAGCCGTAACATTAATTAATTTTTGAAATGAACTATATTTTTCGATTAAATCACATTCCGAGTTTAAAATTCCTACATTAACTGCCTTTGCTTTTATTCCGGGTAACATATCCTCGGGGAACTCTAAATATTCCCGTGGCCAGCTAGCGGGAGGTTGACTCAACCACTGTGGCTGCCACCAAAGATGATGCCGAAGCAAATCCGACGCCAACGTACCACGTGACGCTACATCCGCGCAATTCATGTCACTCGGGACATGTCTCCACCGAATAACAATAGGCTGTGATGTAATTTGTGAGACCCGATTGGCTTCATATACCTGAAGGGTATGTACCGGTCGCCTGAGCCACGCCAATACAATAGTGCTGTCGCACCAACCAACGACTTCAGCAAATACAATGTGGTCTCTCATGGAGGAGACGACATGATTGAAAAGTTTGGTTAGGAGCAGGGCACCCTCCAACTCCAATTTGGGTATAGTTAATTTTTTCCTCAATGAGGCTACTCGCGATTTGGATATAAGTAGCCGCACGAGAACATTTCCGTCCGGTAACTCCGACCGAATGTAAACCGCTGCGGCGTAGCCCAGCGAGCTACCGTCGCAAAAACCGTGAAGACTATATCGAGCAGGTCCATTTCCGATAGATTTCAAACACCGAGGGATCCGTATGTTACGTAAATTAGGTAAGTCCGAGATAATCATATGCCATTGCCGTTTAATATCGTCCGAAACCGGTGCGTCCCAATTAATTTTATTAGAATTATCACTAGTACCGAGTAATTGTTGCAATAAAATTTTAATTTTGAAAATGACCGGACAGATCCATCCTAAAGGGTCATACAAACGAGCCGATAACGATAGTATAGTACGACGCGTCACCGTTGACTCCGCAGTCAAATTAACATGATAAGTAAAACTATCCGAAACTGGATCCCATAATACACCTAAAACCTTTATAAGTTCCGAATCATTCGAACTATCGAAGCTTTTGGGAATCTCTAAATGAGTAGACGGCAAGTCATCCAAAAGTTTCGGGACATTAGAAGACCACTTCCGCAATTCATAACCGGCCGTATCCATAAGCTGTATTAACTCGTCGCGAAGTGCAATTGCATCGGAGAGTGTATCCGCACCCCCGTTAAGGTCATCTACGTAACTTTGTTTTAATAATAAATCCGCCGCCAATGGAAAATTCGCTTTCTCGTCCTGAGCAAGCTGATGCAAACAACGAATAGCTATAAAAGGACTAGACTTTAAACCATATGTGTTAGTCGTCAACTCATATATTTGTAAGGGTTCCGAAGGCGAAGACCGCCAGAAAATGAGCTGATATCTACGATCATCCGGATGTATCCAAGTTTGTCTAAACATCATTCGTACGTCAGTAGTAAAAACTATAAGTGACCACAGAAAATTCAATAATATATCCGAAATATCCTTTTGTAATTTCTCACCCGAATACAAACAATCATTCAAACTCACGCCCGTGCTACTAGGAACGCTACCGTCGAAAACAACCCGAATTTTACTTACATCACCCGATTTCTTGAATACCCCATGATGAGCTAAAAAATAATGTTCTTCTTCCGAATTAAATTTTGAAACCGTCATATGTCCTAATTTAATATACTCCGCCATGAATTCTATATATTTAAACCTAAACTCCGAGTCACGTTGCATACGTCTTTCAATTGACAAAAATCGTTTTAAAGCAGTCTGTCTAGAATCGCCTAACAGCTGATGATCCGGTATGAGCGGCAGACGCACAGTATATTTACCGTCTGCGCCCCGTGTACTACTAGAACAAAACAATCGTTCACACTCAATGTCCGCCGGACTAATGAATTTACATTGAGGTGGTTGTTCATAACGCCAAAATTTTTCTACCGCTTCCAATAACTGAATAGCCGAAACATTTGAGGCAAAGTTCAAAGTATCCGAATCCGAATTAATTTCTTGACTTGGCCCGAAAACCGCAAAATCAAAAATAGTACTTAAGGCATAAGGCCCACCTGCGCCTAAGTCGAGTTTCTCGCCGTTCAAAATTTGTCCCAAAATATCGCATCCGAAAATAATATCTATGTGTCTCATGTGAGAAGATCCGTCATCCGAAATTTTAACATTTTTATTCGAAATGTTTAGTTTATTTGCTAAATAAGAAGTAGGTTTCTTTAAAACCACCGCCGTAACCGACAGTAAGATATTTTTAGAATTAATTGGCCGAAAATAAATTTTAACTATGTTATTATTTTCACTAGTGTGAATTACCGCCTATGCCCACAATAGGAACATTCGAGTTTTATGAAATAAAAACTCAGGAGTAAAGGTATCCATTTATTAGCACTTAATTCGTACAATCACTGTTTAACGTCCTTTCGACTCGACAACTCAAACACGACTGACTGTCCGGCGCGCGTTCGTCTAGGTTCCCACCATATCATCCGAAAACAGTGGCGCCGCGCCGGCGCTTTCTCAATTTAGAAATGAATAGTGTTGCCAGAATGATAATTACAATTCCTACTAAACTTATATTTTAATTAGTTTTAATCATTACTTTTTGAAATACGACATTCGGCCATCCGACAGAGTGCAACCTCCTGGTGCACTCAATCGATCCAAGCAGTCAATTTCTTAATTTTCACTCAAAAATTTTCAAGAATACAATTTCAATGAAATATAAATACAATACGACATTCGGCATTATAACCACAGTATCTGATTTTTAAGTTAAGATTTTTAACGAGACAAAGTAAATTATCTATTTGAGTTTAGATTTATTTCGAAAGAAGTAGATTAATAATTATTTTAAAACAATGCAGAAACTACTGACTCACTACCAGTTCACAAATGGGGAGGCCCTTCGAAGAAAGAACTGGCAAGAAAACTCGCGAAGGGTAGACTGACCGACCTCCGTCTTTTAATTTCTTTTTATTTACTTATACCTACACAAAAGAACTTGCCAGAATATGATTGAAGTTAATTTAATTATGACAATAAGTAGTTTCATTATTTTTATTTTATTTGACTCTTATATGACATGTATTATTAATTACATCAATACTTTTAATGTGATTCGCATTTTTTTGTAATTATTGTGATTTTTATGATTGTATTTTATTCGATTGATTCTATATTTGAATTTCACTGAACTTATATTTACACATTTCTTTTCAAGTTAAATATATATTTTATATAATTAGAATTCATTTTAAAAGATTTTGTAAGAATTGTTAACCTTATTGACTCTGTCTGGAATAAAGTGATTTTATCTTAGTTTAATTATTTATTAATAAAATGTGTTGATTTCTGTTTGTTGATCGATTAGAAATTGTAGTTGCACGCCTGCAGTGGGGCGGGGCCGATCTACTTCCAGGAGCACTCGGTTTACCCGTGGTGCCACTGACCAACGCTTACCACATTACAAGCTGCCCTGTGGGCTTATTCTTACTTGCTATTATTATTATTGTTCTCAGAATTTAAACAAGTATAGTGGATATGGTACACTAAATGAAATAATAATTATTGTTATCCCTACTTATTCATTAATCATTTCAAATTTAATAATTCTATTTTATTATTTTTATCCTATAAATTAATATAATGACTTTTTATTTATTTGACCTGCAACTTTATTATTACATTTAATTTATGGTACAGGCGTTCACTCTCGGTTTCAACTGATAAATCAGTAATTTGCTTGTGTGCCATGCAAGCAATATGACGCTAAGCTGCGACCCTTGAGTAGTGCTAGGGCACACACCCATCTTTTTTTTGAACTTTTTGTGTCATACCTATTTTGTGTTTTCTCTCCTTGTTCTTTATACAGTATAACCTTATCTTTTGTGTATCTGTTTTGTAATTAATGAATATGTGTGTCTGTAGCACAGAAATAAAGTGATTATTTATTTATCTGTAGATAAAAGAATACTTAGATTATTCTTATCTGGCGCTTTTCTTACATTTGAACTGTGCAAAAAACGTAGTATTGAGCTAGCTAGCTTGGATAAAGTCGGATAATCATAAAAGTGAAAAATAACAAGCTTTAATCTGTAAGTTAACTATTATAGATAGTGACTAAATGTTATTAATCCTTATCAGTAATTATTTACTTTAATTTAACGAGCTTTTAATCGTCCAATCCTTGGATTTAATTAATTGCTACTTGACCATTCCTAAGTCTTTACTTATATGTACTATAATATTATAAAGAGGAAAGATTTGAACCTTCGTTTGTTTGTTTGTAGTTATATAAACTAAAAAAAACCGTTGAACCGATTTTAAAAGCTCCTTCACCAGTAGGAAGCTACATGATTCAGCAAGGGCTATATTCCATTCCGACATTCCAACGGGAATGGCAGGCGAAACTGCGGCGAGTCACTAAACACCTAAACAGGTGAAACATAGATAGATCAAAATATATAATAATTTACATAACCAATCGAATAAAGGTTTACATTCATGAATAATTTAATACTAATCAAATCTCTCTCAATAACATTTTTTTCATTTTTTTATAGTTAAACAAATTGCTAGAATATAGATTTATGCAAGAGAAAGGGATTTCTTTTCTTTGAAAGTCCTAAGCATTTCGTGGTAAAACGTCAAATAAATAATGAGAACGTGATACAAATAATGTGAATTCATCATTTGGTAATACGAGTTTACCATTCAACATTTAATTTTACAGAATTGCTCCGATATATATGATGCCATAAGTTAAAATAGGATTCACATTACCAAAATCACCGAAAATAGTTAGGTATAAGTAAAGCGTAACATTATTTGAGATCTTGTTTTTGATACTTTATATACCTATAGCGTCTATAGATACACCAAGTAAATACTTTCATTATTGCTATTATTTTTGAGTTTGATTCATATATGTTTAAGTTCAACCAGTCTCATCTGAGGTAACGAAATTGAATTAATTTAATAATCGTGGGATTAATTACGCACGCACTTCAGACTTACAATTATATTGTTCCCAGTGTGTAAATTATATTTAAATAATTTTAAAGAAACACGGCACTGCGCCAATTTCGAGTCGGTTGAGCAGTAGGTACGTGACTAACTACATCGTCAAAAGCTTCCAACATATCTTTCTTTTATTAATTGCGCTTAGTATACCACACCATAAGGACCATGAAAATTGCTAAGATAGTAAATAGGTATTTTTCTTTAAACTTCTATTGGTATTAAGTAAATTGTTATATTTTTAAAGGTCATAAAGATTATAAAATATTACTTTCTCAAAAATCAACCATTTGAATTTCTAGGTCTTATTAAATCAAATCAAATAGGTAATGATTTTTTTACCGCAAATTTATTTTATATGGGAATGCTTAAGTCTCAAAGCCCACATAATGAATCAATAGACTTCCCAGTTACATGCACCGGGATACCGACAACGCCACTGCTTCCTTGAGATTCAATTTTGTACAAAATTTGTATCAGTGTATTTGGAATAATAACAGTCTAGTACAGTTTATGATTTACCTTCCTTTAGTCCTGTTAACCACTATTCACCATAAAGAGCCCATATGTCATGGTTATGGCTTTCGACTATTATTGCAGTGTCATTAATACAAACATTGTGGTTGGTTTAAGGTCATATACAAAGGAAATTAGTTTCAAAGTATAAACAGATTCTGTTCCGCTTGATATTAGTAGGTTTATAGCCTGATGTATAACTCTGCTACTAGTGCTCCCTTTTTCTGCATGAATGGCAGATTTTAATGTTCTACAGTACTCTCATAACAAGAAACTATATTTCTGTAATTTTACTACATATTATTTTATAAAGATATCACCCCCCTTTATGTAAGGATTTCATGTACCTACTTGGTATCCTACTTAGTATAACTTTACATTGCCACTTCAATCTCTTTTCATACCTTATATAGTTCTATGAATGCTCTATACTTACGCATTTTTTTATTTACATCATTATGTAAGAAACCATTTGTAAAACAAAGTTAACAGGTTCATGATGTCGGTGTTATTCTAGTGGTTTCCATAAGCACGATGCTGGTCGTAGTAGACAATTGGTAGTAAACATTACATTAAAAAATGCTTTTTGTATTTCTGATATATACAGAATATAAATACTTAAGTCGCGAGCTAAGACCTTTCTCTGTTCGATACCTACTCTTATGTAATATCCAAAATCGTTTTAATAACTAATAGTTTTAATATATTTTTAAATATGGCAAATCTAGACTTCGAAATACTACAGTCACATAATACATCAGCAAGGTTTAAATCGGAGAGCATAATAACACAATATTTGGGAGTTACGAAATTACACAATTATGTCTTAATATTTAATGCCGATAGTAATTTATATACACACTCCGCCCTTCCACTAGTTTCCGTAGAAGATGCAGCTAACTGATAACCAAGAATCACTTTGACGATCCAAAGGGAAGGAGACGACTCAGAACAACGAGGCATCGGTGACGGAGTAGGTGATCTGCTCCTCTATTCGGGTGCCGCCTTCTTCCTTCACTTGTCTACGTTTGATGACCTCGGAAGCATTAGAACAAATAAATGATATTAGTGCATTGTGTTTTATTTATCCTTCTAGTCAATGTAGTTAATTAGTCAAAATACTTGAAAAAGTTAAACTTCTATAGCAAATTCACTGGATTATTCAACTCTACCATATCCAAGAGGAAAATTATTCATAAACATTTATCTCCCAGACGATCAAAGGTCAAATTTGATGTCAACGCAAGAAAAGTGCATTCGTGACACCAAAGGTCAAGCAAACTAGGAAGGTACTTGAGAGGTCAGCTTTTAATCATTTTGCGTCTGGTGCGGTCTGCGAGAGGAATGCGTATGAATCCAAGGTTAAGTATGGCGAGACATAATGTTTAACCTTCTTTTATATTCTAAAATAAAGAGCGGCTAGCTTGTTCATAATTATTAATTATATGTCTCCTGCCATAATTATATGTCGTTTAATTACGTGTGAGCCACGCCACACATATAGCATAATTAACTAAAAATAGTATAGTCAGGGCAGGACAAAGGTGATGTCCAAAAATGTATGAGGTCTGGGCCACGTCTCCGTATAGTATACCAAAAAATAGATAAAGATACGATAAACAGATTCTAATAATCCAATTTCTTTAAAATCGCTTTGTTTTCTGGAAGGAACATTAAATAAAATGCAAAATCACATAACAATTCATCATGGCGGAAGAATGAAGGTGTCATTTGATGTTGTTTGTCTGGTCTGTCCTGCGCCGCCACTGTCAGCTGTCGGTCAGTTGAGTAATGATGACAACAACACACAGCACAGAGCAGAGCAGAACAGAACTCAAGTCAATTACAGTGACACTGACAGTTTTTTTACGAAGAGTTGCCATATTTCACGCCTTATTTCGAGTAAAAAATATTGCATTGTTTTTATTAATAACCATTTAACCGTGCATTCTATAATATTATTTATATTTTTCTCAGAATCAGTAAATTTTTCTCCATCTCTGGGGATGGTGCACACAGACGTGGCCCATTTTGGGACATGTCCTTTAGTCATTTATCAAATTCATTCCTTTAATAAGTCAAGACTTGTACTTTTTGAGAGTAATTCACTTACCTGCTATAACTTTATATAAAATTTCATTTTTTTTTTTTGGGTTCCGTACCCAAAGGGTAAAAACGTGACTCTGCTACTAAGACTTCGCTGTCCGTCTGTCTGTCTGCCCGTCTGTCTGTCTGTCTTGTATTTCGTACCATATATAATTACCAGAGTAAATTATATCATGGCAAACGGTAATGTTTCATATTCTATTTGGTTGACGAACTGGTTGCTTGATAATGGCATTTCGACGGAATACGTCATACTTAATCGGTAACCTATTGCTTATATTGAGCAAACGAAAAGATCTTCAGGTGACGATCGTTTTCCTACTTCGACCGCACATATTGATACTCAACAAGCGGTTACTACTGTTGGCACACATGGCTTAATCATTAGAGACTCGCATTAGTGGATCTGTAGCTGGATTTGGATTAGTGATCTATAGCTCCGATACGACAAATCAATGTTAAGTTATCCTAATCATAAACGGCTCACATGGCCGACATATTCTTAGTCTACATGGTTACTCAAGCTAAGACGCACATGGTCTGCTATGGAACTGCGTAAAGTCAATCGTATCCATTTGACAGCTTTTGATTACATCATAATAAATGTCATTCCATACAAATGGCAGCCGACTGAATACGATATGAACCGTCAAACAAATACGACTACCCCACGCAATTGCACACCTGATTATAAGCGACATGGCCGACTCGTAGCTCACATGGCTACTCAACTGAGCTATAGGCACACATGGCCCGATTTTCAGCGACACACATGGCCTGATTTCAAGCGACACACATGGCCTGATTTTAAGCGACACACATGGCCTGATTTTATGCGACACACATGGCCTGATTTTATGCGACACACATGGCCTGATTTTAAGCGACACACATGGCCTGATTTTAAGCGACACACATGGCCTGATTTTAAGCGACACACATGGCCTGATTTTAAGCGACACACATGGCCCGATTTTAAGCGACACACATGGCCTGATAATATCATTACTTTTGTTAAGCGACTGAATAATGAATCTCAAATTAGCTATTCATTCATGATTCTGTCTACTGTTTACGGTATGTAATATGTCCATTACTATCTAATAATTGAATAAGAATATATTTATCAACGGATCCTAATCGGGCTTTATTTTTCTTGACAAACTATTTTATTAAAATAGCGTGGTCATAGAAACCAAGGAATCAAATATTGAACATTTGAACTCATTCCTTTTTTACTTATTTTGAATTCTCGTATCTCGTTTAGTTGAAGTGGTTCTTCTATTCTGGCGCGTAACATAGCTACCAAAGAGTAGCCTTGATCAAGCCTGTCACACGCCAAAACATCGTGAAATCTATAAATATTTTTTGTTTTTGTGTAGTCCATAGTCAATGTGCTAAGAAGGTATACCCTCATCGCGGAACAGCTATCAAAGAGTAGCCCCGATCAAACATGCTCAAACGACAAAGGTACCCTCCCCGTCAGCAACACAGACAAATAATCTTTTATATTTTGTAGAAAGGAATAAGTTCAAATAATTTTAAAAACAAGGAATCAAATATTTAACACTTAACCTCATTCCCTTTTTATTTTGCATTCTTGTATATCGTTTAGTCAAAGTGGTTGTTCATTTTTGGCGCGTAACATAGCTATCAAAGAGTAGCCCTGATCAAGCCTGTCACACGCCAAAACATCGTACAATTCATAAATAAATTCTTTTAGCTGTGTAGTCCATGTGCTAAGAAAGTATACCCTTATCGCAGATCATCTATCAAGGAGTAGCCCTGATCAAACATGCTCAAACGACAAAGGTACCCCTCCCGTCAGCAACACAAACAAAACGAGATTTAATCTTTAATATTTTGTAGAAGGGAATAAGCTCAACTGATTTTACAAAACTTCTAGAAAATAACTGTACATACCTCGTAACTTAACTTCATTGTGGGTCGCGGACGTCCCCGCTTCTGAGATTTTATGAAATAAAAACTCAGGAGTAAAGGTATCCATTTATTAGCACTTAATTCGTACAATCACTGTTTAACGTCCTTTCGACTCGACAACTCAAACACGACTGACTGTCCGGCGCGCGTTCGTCTAGGTTCCCACCATATCATCCGAAAACAGTGGCGCCGCGCCGGCGCTTTCTCAATTTAGAAATGAATAGTGTTGCCAGAATGATAATTACAATTCCTACTAAACTTATATTTTAATTAGTTTTAATCATTACTTTTTGAAATACGACACGAGTAATGTCGCTTTAATCCCAAAGTTGTCACCAAATCACTTTTAATTATAGATATTTGGGAGCCGAGGTCGAGTAAAGCCCGAACTTGTACAAAAGAATTTTGAGATGATTTAACTTCAATAATAACCGTTGGTAAAATAACATTATCAATTAATTTAGGTTGCAAAGCGACATTACATAACTGTAATTGCTAGTCCGAATGAGTACGCTGACGTTGTGAGTCCCTAGCGCTCACATTCCGTACGTCCTGAGGCCCGTAACGTGACCTTCCGCCGGCATTCATCGATACGTCATTGTTGTTATCAATGCGCCGCTGATAACGCGAAGAAAACGATTCGCTATTATTGGGATGCGCTTGCACATGCGCACGGCTCGATGGCTCACCGCGCTGTGATATGTCGCGTGGACTGACGCTCCTCACGCGCCGCCCGGTCCCCGTAGGAATAGAAAACCGGTTTGACGAATGATAACCGTGATCCGATGAAGTTGCAATAAATGCGTGACGCGCAGGTGATTCTGAACGCGAAATATGCATCATACAAATTAACTTATTGTGACCGGTATTACCACATTTATTACATGGAACTTTAAAGTTACATGACCCAGCATTATGTTGACCGAAACATTTAAAACATAAGTGTGAATCCTTAATAAAATCCTTCCGACCGTTATTAGTTAATTTGTTTTCTAGTATAGTGTGCCCCGTAAACTGACAATATAAACAACGCTTCGGTGCCACAACGTTATTACTATGAGTCACTAGCCCTACACGAGGTACTCGTCGTCCGCCGCGGTCCGAGTAATTATAGTTATTTTTATTTAATGTATCCGAAGTCGCCGTATCTAATAATCGACATTCATTTTGCAAGAAATCTATTAATTGATTGAAGCTAGGCAAAGTAGCCGTATTTCCGCCGTATTTGTGTTCAAACCGTGATTTCATATCTAAAGGAAGTTTCGTCAGACTGATATACAATAATAAATAACTCCAATCATTTATAGGAAAACCGAGATTATTTAATGCGCGAGTAGATTCTAATAAAGGGTTAAGTATTTTTGTCCTAAGACCCGAAATATTATGTAAACATGGCAAATTCAAAATACGTGAAATATGAGAATCCGACAATAACCTTTTATTTTCATATCTACTTTTAAGAATATCCATAGCCGTGTCCAATGATTCATCAACCATCGGTAAATGTTTTATCAAATCGCGAGGTTCCTTTTGAACATTAGAAAACAAATAATGAAACTTTTCCGTTTTGGAAATATCTTTCCTACTCAGCACTAACGAATTAAACAAACTGATGAAACTAGTCCAACCGAATATATCTCCATCATACACAGACAAGTTTATTGTTGGCAAGCGAGCATTCTGGGCACTTTCCGTGGGTTGGTGAGTGCCATCTAAGTTCGGGTAGGCAGATGAAATCGCCTCGAACTGATAGTAAATTTCTTCCGCGTTTTTAAATTGAGAATCATAAGAAATTATTTGTTTTTCATCCGATACCGAGTTCAATATTGCTTCGTATGCCTCGCTTAGCAATTTGTACCTTTCTTCAATTTTACGTAACCGAGCCGATATTACACCCGTAGTTTGACTTTTATTAGTAATAATTTCGTTAGTATTTACGAACCAATCGCACTGTATTTTAAATTTATTTTCTAGAACTTTAGCCGCCATTTTGAAATGGTGATAATGACACGAATGTTAACCACGTTATTTAACGAATAAAATTACAACCGATTGTACCGAAACAAGAAATACCGATATTTTATATTCCGAAGTTAACCGAAAATTACCAAAAATACGAAACAAATATCCGGATCGAGGACCAAAAATTACTATGTTCGCGAGAACACCTTCGATAGCTTAGCTTAGTTAGTCCTTTTGTTTCAAATTATATTTTTGGTAGGATACAGGATAGTAAAATCTCCCTATGAAGATAATCCACTTACCTTTGACACCGACCGCTAGGGCTGAAATAGGAAGAGAAGCCACCACGTGCTCTGCTGACCTCCGTCCGTTGCTGTTCCACTATTACGCACTCCGAGTGTTCATATAATATAGAAATGTCACCGATAACCGATAAGCTTGTATATAATAACACCAATAATCAATACACATGAAAAATCAGCATTTACAGCCGTAGTAGTCCGTTCACAAGCAAATATCTTCGCGCGCGGCCGACCGAAGACTGGCCGACGACTGCTGCGCCCGTCACAGCCGGGTCGCGGGTTTGCAGATTACCCACATATTGAGAAAATACTATCCTGCCTGAACAATTAGTAAGTATAGACAAACAAACAATCATAACAAAAAAATATATTAATTTCTGTACTTGTGATGGTATTCGGATTAAGACAGTATTTATCTAGGTTTCCATTAAACAAATAATCCTAAATACTAACCTAATCAAAAATAAATGCGAATTGCAGTTTTGTATCAAAAAATGTAATTGGCATTATTATTTTATTGGGTTGATATTTCGGCATTCTTTTTAAACAGAAACCTAGATAATTACTGTAAACATCACAAGTACAGAAAATAAGGCGCTACTCGGAAAAAGTATGGACTCTTTGATATAAAACTACAGGACGGTTAGAGTTGTTACAAATCTGGTAATAAGATATATATTTCTTCATACCTTTATCTAGAATCGTATAGTTTCAAAAACACGATTTTATGATTTTGGCTCGACACTTTTTCTTTTCGAAAAGACCTCTATAAAATACGAAATATCAAGATTATTCTTAAATGGGGTTATATATACTATTGAAAGTTGGTTTAATTAGTGGATACCAATAATATTTAGGATCGTATAGAAGCATTTTTTTAAAATCGCTATAGTTTTTTAATACGAAGTGATTTTGTGTGTTTTTTTTTTGCGTAATCGGCAAAATCGGTCTCGCTGCCGCACATGCGCGTTGTTTTCTCATTGCTATCTCGCTTTAGCATAATTTTTCCGAGTATCGCCTTACTTGGCTGACCTCACGCATAATTTTCATACAAACTTGCTCACTTTAGTGTCTCATACATGTGAAAGTAATTGCATCTACGCGATGATGACTACGTCAATGGAGAGCTTCTAGCAATAATAACTCCGGGTTTTCTTTAATAAAATAAAAATCCTGGGAATGTCCATATTAATAACTAGCGGATCCTCGCGGTTTTACCCGCGTGCTACCCGTTCCCGTGGGAATATCGGGATAAAATATAGCCTATGTCACTCGGGAAGACTGTCTAACGGTGAAAGAATTTTCGAAATCGGTCCAGTACTTTTTGAGTTTATTCGTTACATACAAATACAAACATACAAATCTTTCCTCTTTATAATATTAGTATAAAAAAAATATCGCAAATAGAGCTACTGCTCTACCCATGAAGTTTGACTTAATACTCTGAGGTAACTGGAGCTCTCACCCTGAATAAAAAAGTGTCGCCAGCAAATTTGACATTTATGTATGTAGTGGCTGTCAGCTGTCTCATATGACCATACGTATTTTTTAAAAGTGTAGGTGAGACGGAAGACAGCCACTGTATTATTTGTGGTATTCAAAAAATTGTTCTTACTGCACGCTCCAGTTACCTCAGTATTAAGTCGAGCTTCATGGCTCTACCTATTGTGATCTCTGGTTATCACCAACGGGGTTGTCGTGACAACTTGGTTCTGTATCTGGATGACATCCATCATAACCTAGACACGAGTAGTATACCTTACTCATATTACTTCCTACCTATAGGTTTTCATTTCGCTGATCATGAAATAACTGATGAACTTTAAATTTGTTTAGTGAGGTATTTTATTTTCATAATAAGTACATAATAATATGCCTATGCTTAAATTGAATGAAAAATACCACGAATTGCACTCCGGGAGTGCCGGCAGAAGTGAAAAGGGCTCCCTTGACTTTTTCGCCAAAAAAAATACGGACTAGATTTGGACCGAGTTCTTCTGGCTTCAATGCCGCCCGTTTCCTAATCCGAGCTATCACAACTTTGGAAACGGTGGCGAAATTTGCCTTCGTATTCAAATGACATTGTTACAGTTCTAAGGTCACATGTCCGTCTTACGAATTTTCGATCTGACGGTCACGTTGAACCTGACGCGAGATTAACATTTTTTACCCATCACAAAAAGTGCACAACTCCGCTACAGAAGTTTTCACTTCAAAAATATATATTCGGTAGGTACCTTTCTTACCAGATGCAAGCACTGGTTTTATTTATCATACCATACACCAAAGATACCTACGAAGCACGTACCCAGGATTTTTTGTCGGGGGGGGGGGGGGGGGGGGGGTCCGTTCGGGGGGGTTAGATGTTTGTTGCTCAATCTCAATCATGCCAAAACGGCTAAACGGATTTGGCTGAAATTTGGGACACAGATACTTTGTAGCCTGGAGTAGAGTAGAACATAGGCTTCTTTTTATTTCGGAAAAATATCACATTCCCGCGGGATAACGTCGTGTAGTTCACGCCCATCCCGCGGATTAATAGACACTTTCGGGGGGGGTCCAGACCCCCTGGACCCCCCCCTGGGTACGTCCGTACGAGTAAGTAATCCATACGTTACAAATTAATATTGCTAATTAAATGCCTATCATTCAAAAGCGGTCAAGCGGTCCAACGCTTCATTAAAATAATCTACTCGAAAAATTTCGTGCTGCGAATTATCGAAAACGACATTTGCAATTTAATGAATAGCACGAAATAAATAGTAGACGTTTAAATACAGAGTGCATTGCTGACACAATAACTGCACTTATCAGTTCGTCACACGCGGTGCAGGGGGATAAATAGACAAAGAGAGTTAAAAGTTTAATGTAACTAGTAGTCCAGACATGTTAGGGGTTTCATCACGGAATGAGAGATAATAAGCTGTAAACTCGTGTACACTTTCATTTTGGCGTTCTTGAAGTTGTCTCAAAAGTATCATAAGATCTCGTGTCTGCGTCGTAAGTTATTCAAGGTCAAAGGTCACACAAATCATTTATCTCGGTTTCCATAGTTCCAATGTCTAAAAAAATTGTCTCCTGTTAGCTGGTGGAATACTTGAATACGAATAATATCTTGCCTTTCAAGCAATCTGGATTTCGTGATGGCAGAGGTACAGCCACAGCACTCTTGGACGTGGTTGATGATATTTTGGCGGGAAGGGACCTGGGTGAGGGTTCGATTCTTGTATTGCTGGATTACACGCGTGCTTTCGACACGATCAATTCCACTCTGCTTATGGCCAAGCTCGCATATTATGGACCAGCTTCCGCCCGCGACTTCGTCCGCGTGGACATTCGAGAAAATACTTGGCGACCAATAACCAGGATAAAAAATATTCTATGTTTTAATTTTATACAAATCCGATCACCCGTTTTTACCTTAATAGGCGGGTCCTCCCTCACCAAGTGAGCAGCCTCGTGCGAGGCCCGACGCACGTGGCAAACGTTCTGCCTCGCGCGAGGCTGCTCGCTTGGTGGCGGAAACTAGTAAATAATAAGTGTCTGTTTCACAATCAAAAAGTTAGTTCTGAGTAGCTTAGGTACCAAGAACTTTTAGGGTACTTAAGATGATTTAGGTTTCTATACCCTATTTACCCCCTGGGTTTGATTTTCGGAAAACTACGAAATGGGTTGCCTATTTGTTTTAAGAACTACAAAGTTTCAAATTGAAATGTCTATTTTACCCCCTGCTTTTTCATTCAAAATTTCACCCCTATTTTAACCTTTTAGGGGTTGAATCATGTTCAGCGTGTTAAACATAAAAATAAATGCCATTTTTGCAATCGTCATCCCATAAAACCTCAATAACGACATCCATATAGATTTTTAGGATTATTTATCCCATTTAACCTCTAAGGGGTTGATTTTTGAAAAAAATACGAAATATGTGTTTGCTTATTTGTTTTACTTTCCGACCATAAGCCTTAATAATAAATTTAATAAAGGACTTTCCAGATACAACATTTCATCCCCCTTTTCACCCCTTCGGGGGTGGAATTGTCAAAATCGCTGACACAGGAAAATATTAATTTTCAATTGCCACCCTAAATACAAAATTTGAAGATCCTAACTTCAAAATTGACGGACTTTCATACACATATTCATCCCCTATTTTACCCCCTGGGTTTGATTTTGGGAAAATTACGAAATGGGTTGCCTATTTGTTTTAAGAAGTAAGCCTACAAAGTTTCAAGTTGAAATGTCTAATTTACACCTGATTTTTCATTCAAATTTCACCCCTATTTCAACCTTTTAGGGGTTGAAACATGTTCAGCGTGTTAAACATCAAAATAAATGCCATTTTTGCAGTCGCCATCCCATAAAACCTCAGTAACGACATCCATATCGATTTTTAGGTTTATTTATCCTATTTAACCTCTAAGGGGTTGATTTTCGAAAAAATACGACATATGTGTTTGCTTATTTGTTTTACTTTCCGACCATAAGCCTAAATAATAAATTAAATAAAGGACTTTCCAGATACAACATTTCAACACCCTTTTCACCCCTTCAGGGGTGGAATTGTCAAAAACGCTGACACAGGTAAATATTAATTTTAAATTGCCAGCCTAAATACAAAATTTGAAGATCCTTACTTCAAAACTGACGGGCTTTCATACAAACATTCATCCCCTATTTCACCCTATTAGGGGTTGAATTTCCAAA
The DNA here is from genome assembly GCA_949710035.1 of Crambus lathoniellus. NCBI lineage: Eukaryota > Metazoa > Arthropoda > Insecta > Lepidoptera > Crambidae > Crambus > Crambus lathoniellus. The sequence continues at coordinate 10,100,419 of OX453296.1, forward strand.
AATCCTTTCTTAGTGGATGCCTACACTGTATCTATGTGCAAAATTTGAAGTCTCTAGGTTCAGCGGTTTGGGCTGTGCGTTGATATCTCAGTCAGTCAGTCAGTCAGTCAGTCAGTCAGTCAGTCAGTCAGGACTTTGAATTTTATTAGATGTGACAGTCTTGCAGTAAAGTGGTTCTCTAGTTTTCTTACTAGGCGTTCTCAAAGAGTGGAAATTACCTTTGGTGATGGCACTAAACTAATTTCGAAAAATGAGCCTATAAGTAAAAGGGTGCCATAGGATTCAATACTTGGGCCGATACTCTTTCTAATATACACCACAGACCTGGTGAAGTCCGTAAATAACAGCGCACACCATATCTACGCAGATGACCTCTATGCAGGACACTTAAGCCTTTTGACACTGACAATATTGTCACTCAAATAAATGAAGATCTAGAGAGTGTGGCTGAGTGGTCAGAAGCTAATGGTCTAGTTCCGAATCCAGACAAAATTAAGTATCTTGTTCTGGGCACGAAAGCACAAACTGCTAAGATCAAAAGTCACACGCCAAAAGTTCAAATAAAAGGGAAGCTGATTCAGGAGGTAAGTGAGGCTAAGAATCTGGGTGTTATAATGGACAGCATTCTACAATTTGAAAATCATGTGCTCGAAACTGGGAGGTATTGTTATTACAGGCTGAAAGAGTTAACTATATCAGATACGCGATTACCAAAGCACGGACACGCGTATCTATCGTTGCGAAGCTCTCATTTTATCTAATCTAAACTATGCAGATGTTGTGATAGGAAATTGCTTATTGGCTCGCACAAAGAAACTGATCCAACGAGTCCAAAACTCTTGTGCAAGATACTGCTTTCCAGTTCCTCGCAGAGCTCATTTAACTCCCTACCTAAACAGAAATGATCTGCTAAATATGGAATCCAGGCGAACTTTACATTTTGCTTCACTACTCTTCGGTGTTATTAAAATCTATATATGATAAAACGAAGTTCACCGAACGAGAACAAATACTTGTACCTACCCCTAGTGTAAGTTTTTATGTCAAGCAAACGCAAACTATTGCGATTCCGTATTTATGTCAATTTGTTTGTCAAACCAAGAAATTTGTATGTTGTTGTATAAAACTTACACTAGGGGTACTGACCATTTAGAATGCCCCAGTCATAAAACTGCTGCTTTTCGAGGTAGCTTTACTGCCTGTACACACTGGGCGCTCGGCGAGCGTGCGTTACATTTTTGTATGAGAATCTGTAGTTCTGCTACTGCCCACTAGAGGCGCTGTACAGATTTGCATACAAAATGCAACGCCAACGCCAACGCTAGCGCCCAGTGTGTACACGCTCTTAGGTACGCTGCGACAAGCTGTTGGAATAACATACCACCCCCCATCAGAAAATGTCCCCACCACTGTACCCCACTAAGCTGTAAGCAAGACAGCATGACGTGCTATATCATATCGCGTGTTATAAGCCGCTCATGCTAGGCCGACAGAGGTCTTGGGTTCGATTCCCTGTGGGGGTACATAATAAATATATTCGGTTTGGTTGGTGTTAGGACTTGCTCTAAGTCCGTCTGGCTAGCTACCACTATCTTATCTAAAGAAGTCTAACGTCATAACAATGATATTTTCAGTATAGTGGATAAAAAAAAATGCACTGAAGCCTTGAACAAACATTAAATAGGTACCTAACATGTTATAATAACACAGATACCCGAAACAATAATAACACAAAATTTTCTTGTTAAAATTTCGACAAAGAATGATAAAATTGCTCTAGTTATTTAATTAACTGTCTAGTAATTCTTCTTTTACGAAATAACCGTCAATTATTTTGTATGTACCTATATATTTTCGTAGAATAACTTAACTGTTGAGAAAATCATACTTAGTTATTGAATCTATTTTTAACCTATTAAAGTGAATGTTGGTCCAAATGTAAAAAAAACCATAATACATAATTATTGTTTAATATTATTTGCATACTTAACCAAATAAAACGATTCGCTGATTCACGGTACCTACTTCGGCGTCGTATAGAAACTATACTAAAGTATTTTTCTTTTCTTTTTTGATCCTATCTGCAATCAGTACTCTATTTATTTATTTTATTTTATTTTATTTATTTTATTGCAAAAGATTCACCAGCAACATATCAATAACACACATTAAAATAACAAATACAAATTACACAACTAAAAGATATATTATGCCTTTACAGGTACATACAGCATTTATAAAGAAGAAAATAATAAATTAATTTATATAAACCTTAACTTATATAATTTTAAAACCTAAAATTGTATAAGTACCTAATATTTATATTAATAGAACATTTTTTTTAAACTGATTATATAATATTTTGAGTGTTATTTAATTGAGCTTTTCACATTCCTTTGAATGCGTTATGAGTAAGATGAAAAATATTATTATTATTATTTCAATCAAATTTCATGTTCGATTATTGACATTAAGAGCGTGACTCCAGCGAGCCATCTACTCGAAGTTCATTAGGTTTGTTATTGATTTGAGCCAATTCGACTTAAAGTCTTTTCTTTTTAGGCGTTTGGAGTAAGAACTCGTCTTAAGTGCTGCAGCCAGATCATTATTATGCTTTTCCAGACTCTCCTGGTATTTCTTTGTATGCTTCTGGATTTCCTCCTGGACGGTACTTATCATCAATTCCTTGTGTATTTCAACGTTAGTGACGGACCAAGGAACCCCACTTATTGTCCGTATGATACAGTTTTGCATTCTTTGTATTTTAGTTACACTGGATTTGAAGGCGCTACCCCAGAGCTGAATACCGTAGAGCCATATTGGCTTCGGAATGGTCTTAAAGATCAGAAGCTTGTTATCGGTGCTTAATTTGCTGTTGCTTCCCATAATCCAATATAGATTTTTATAACGTATATTAAGCTCCTGTCTTTTGGTTTTAATATGGTGAGACCTCAGATCATATATATGATCTGAGGGTGAGACCAAGTCAAGCGGCGATCGAGATGGAGCCCCAGGTATCTTACATCTTGGTGTGGTAAGGTGGCATTTTTCAGAGTAGCTGGTGGACAGTTGCCTTTCCGAAGCGTAAAGGTGACCAAGCAAGCCCCAACAAATCTGTTGGAGCTTGCTTTTATCCGCCATTGTTGAAGCCATGCTGTTATTTTATCCAGGCTCTTTTGAAGCATCTTTGTTGCCAATACTGGGTCGCAACCACTTGCGAGGTACGAGGACGTATGGTTAGGTTTAAAGAGCGTAACGTTCGAACGTTAGGACTCTAGGGTTTCAATATTGTTTCCATTGGCATCAAATTTTAATCTTGCGTGCATAAAATTAATTAATTTTTCAGTAGATGATTTTATATAAATTATTATCATATGTGCTAGTCCTGGTTTTCAATTGCCCTCCCCAGACCGAAACCTAATAATTAAGAGAATCTCTACTTAATATTATAAAGAGGAAAGATTTGTATTTTTGTATGTAACGAATAAACTCAAAAAGTACTGGACCGATTTAGAAAATTCTTTCACCGTTAGAAAGCTACAGTCTTCCCGAGTGACATAGGCTATATTTTATCCCGATATTCCCACGGGAACGGGTACCACGCGGGTGAAACCGCGGGTGGCCGCTAGTATTATATAAAAAAACATCTGAAGGACGAAACCCTCTAAGGTCAATCATACTTAGAACCTTTTTCTCTGTGAAATTTCTGTGTCCAATGGAAGGGCTGCCTCAGACAATGTCATCCTTCCTGGGGCAATATCATCTTTGTAGCTAAATATTTCGTAAGGTTTAAAGGATGGCGCGATAGCTCTTTGTAAGAAAAGATAAAAATCCGGAAAGACGTATAAGAACTTTGGATTAAATGAAAAAGAAAGGCGTATTTTGATGATGTTTGCGCCCACAGAACACGGAAAGATTTTTTTCTCTTGTTTGCGCCTTTTTCATGCTGTAGAGTTGAAAGTTTGACGCCCAACATATTATTGAAAAAGATCCATAATCGCAACGCCCCAACACGGTTTTTTTTATTATTTTTTTATTATTAATTATTTCACAAAAAGGAGTTACTTACATTATATAAGATTGACAGTGCCTCGCAAAATTTAACAATAGGTTTGAATTATTCCAACAAATATTACTTATTATGTTATGTATGACACAGCATAACAGAAAAGTTAAATTAAGGGCATTCCTGCGATCAAACTCAGAATTTACAATGTTTTTAAATTAAATTTCCTGACAAAGTATCATTGCTAGGTCTTCCAAAATATTATATGTGATAGATCTTTTCTTTATGAAGGGAAGTTACTAAATTTTATTTGAATTAAATAAATACAATGTACTAAAAAAAAATATTTTCAAGACCCCTTTTTTCCGTCTTAAACTCAATTATCTCAATAACTATTTGAGTAATCAAGCTAATTTTTTTTGTGTAAGTAGTTCTTAGTCATATCTAGGGAAGTTACTAAATTTTTTTTTTGTAATATTTATATTCAATAACTAGTATCTCAAAATGCATAGTGCACCGTTTCGCAGCATAATTCTTCAGTCTCCGCCTGGCATTGGCGGCGTTTGGACGTGGAGACTGTATCGCTCCGATTGGGCCAAAATTGAAAAAAAAAACTCACACTATGATGCTAATTTTTTTCAATGATGCTTATTTTGCTAAGAAATATTGAACTAGCGCTTCAGGATTGGGTATAAATGAGTGCTTTGCCATTTATTGCATTTAACCATAGACCTATGTAACCTAGGACAAGTAATAATTTTACTCATTACCTAAAGCAAACACCAATAGTTTGAAATAAAAGTGACGGATAATATTGCCTAAGATACTTAAGAGCCCATAAAAGTTGTACTATTTGAGTACCTATATTTTGTTGTGTTGTAGGTAGGTAGGTACATAATTAGTCTAAGTTTCTAACTTCTACTACTGTATATAAAATTTATGTTCGTTTTAGGTTCCTCACAAAATTGAAAATGTGAGAAACTTAAGATAGGTAGGTGTAAAAAATTGCATCTAGAAATAAGAAATTAGCTTGTTGAAAAAGTTTTTTACAGAGACATAATGCAATAAAAAGCAATTCTTGAAATAAAACCGACGTAAGTTTTTTTCATATACCTAGTTGATCTAATATTACCATTACACCAATTTTATGAGACTGTGAAAAGTCCTGCTTCTTACCTTTGAGTGAGGAACATAAACCGCATCATTTTGTGAACATTTCAGGTTCAAAACATTCTTGAAGTGACAACTTCTTTAGCGGCGTTGTGCACTATTTGTGATGGGTAAAAATTGTAACTCGCGTCAGGATCACGTGACCGTTAGACGATCACGTGACCGTAAGACGTACTTGGCGGCCTGATCGAAAAATTGTTACAATGTCATTAGAATACGAAGGCAAATTTCGCCATCTTTCCCAATGGTCTGATACCTCTGGCTCCTCGGTTAGACAAAACAGGCGGCGCGCGGCGGCAGAACCGAAAACCTCGGTTCAAATCCAGTCCGTATTATTTTCTTTTTTTTTGTCCATATTCCTTTTTTTTGTGAAAAAGTCTAGGGCCTTTATCAACGCATCTAGTTCATTATTATAAGTATATTTTCTACAAATCAACTGGTTAAAAATTTAAGAATATCAAAAATGCACAACGTTTATATTCAAGTTTTCTCTTCTGCCGACACTCCCGGAGTGCAACTCGCTGTTTTTTAATACTAATTCTCTTTTCCATTATAATTATAATACCTAGTACAAAATAGAGCATGCATACAATTTCTTGCAAGAAATGCTCTCGCGGTTTTGAAATTCGAAATTCGAAATCCCCACAACAATATCTAAAACCGATGGTTGAGGCGCCAGTAGCAATAAAAAAGAATGAAAGGTCTGTCAGCTGTATTGACAGTTTAAACTCTCAAATTTAACCACCGCGTCAGATAAGTTTGCGGAGTTCTGTAAGGAGACTTGCATAGTCGGAGTAAAATTTTTGATACTCTAATGAAATATTGCATTGGTACAAGTACTTCCGAAGGAGGAATATTTATTTCATTATTTAAATTTCATTGCACAAAGTATAAACAAATGGCAGGCTAACTTTAAACTGACTAACATATTATATCAAAGATAATCCTACTTCCTACTTATAATATTATAAATGTGAAAGTTTAAATATTTGGATGTTTAATACTCAATCACGCCAAAATGGCTGAACGGATTTGGCTGAAATTTGAGACATAGATACTTTGTAGCCTGGAGAGGAACATAGGCTACTTTTTATCCCGGAAAAGTATCAAATTCCGGCGGGATAACGTCGTGTAGTCCACGCGGGCGAAGCCGCGGGCAGAAAGCTAGTTAACTCATAAAAATAAATAATCTCGAAGAAGTTTTATATACACGCTCTGCCACAAGTGTCATTTATTTAAATTAGGTGGCTAAAACGTGAGTGATTAGATTACATACCCTTTGGAAGCGGCCATGGAAGAAATGGCAGTTTTGTATAAGTAGTACGAAACCAAACCGTTTCAGCTGCTCGACTCTGATGTTGTCAAAGCCAGCAGCTTTACCTTCTTTAAGCTTATCAAGGGCAAACTTGAGCTCTGTTTCTGTAAAAGCCTCGTCCAAGTGGTTAACCTCTTTACCAGGGTCTCGTGTAAATTTCTTCTGGAGACTTTTCGTGGAAGCTTTCCCATTTTGGAGTAAGCATGGTGAGCGATCTGGTTTGTGGTCACATTGGAATGACGATCAGCGATTTTAGGATCATTATTTAGTTTCCTTATAAAACACCATGCCTTCTTGCTTTTATGCGTCATATCTACGCCTTCGATTAGCTTGTTCCATTTTTCTCTCATTGTTTCGGATATGGCTTCTAGCAATTTATTCCCAAAATCTATGGTGTCCTGTGAGATGGGATCTAATTCATACTGGTCTTGGTATGTCATCCTATCATATTATATTTAAAAACATATATTTGATGCTTGGGAGAGCAAGCGAGATGTAGTTGGTATTTATTGTGACCTCTCCAAAGCTTTCGATTGTGTTAATCACCAAACGCTTTTAAGGAAATTAAAACATGGTGTCTATGATAAATCGGTTAGCCTTATGCAATCATATCTATGTGAAAGAACACAGAAAGTAGTTATCAACAAAACTGAGTCTACTGGAGCCCCTATCAACATGGGCGTACCCCAGGGGTCAATACTGGTCCCTTTTGCTGTTTTTAATTTATATAAATGACCTTCCTTTTTAAGCAAAGAATTTATGCGAGACAGTGCTATTTGCTGATGACACTTCCTCTAGTCTTTAAAGTTGACAGAGGTAATAATTGTTCTGACGAAGTAAATAGTAATTTATCGAAAGTTGCGCATTGGTTTCATAGCAATAATCCATTCCTTTACCATGGTACCATTAGACAGTACCATTGATGGTACTGTGGCAATTTCTTTTTGCCGTGGTACCATCAATTAATCTATCATTAAACTCGAAAAAAACAAAATGTGAAAAAAAAATCTCTGCCAAATGTAAGACAGGTTGATATTCACATAAAATTGGATGACAATGTAGTAAAATTAATTAACAGTACTAAATTTTTAGATATAATATTAGATTATGGACTTCAATGGGACCCTCATATTGAAGCCTTGGCCGGTAGACTCAGTTTTGCGGCATTTGCTGTTAAAGAAATAAAGCTTTTAACCGATATTGAAACGGCAAGGTTAATCTATTTTAGCTATTTTCAGAGTGTATTGTCCTACGGCCTATTACTTTGGGGTTCAGCAGCTAACATAGAAAGTATTTTTGTGGAAAAATGGAAAATGAAGTATTTAGAAAAAATGACTCAAACCCACGACCTTTCGCTTTCCGGGCGACTGCTCTAACCACTGAGCTACGGAGTCGTTACAAGAAGCGTCGAATTTATCCAATACTTCTTACACGCTGTATAGTCAGCGTTAATTTCATCAATGTGGAGATATTACTACCCTCACACGCGAAAGAAATACCTTTCCAGGTATTTGGCAATCGCTAAAGATGAAATTACTATTGCAACTTATTTTAATTTTTAGTTTTTTGCATTTACAATGCAATTTTTATTACAGAAAAATGGAAAATGAAGTATTTAGAAAAAATCGACCCGTCTCACAACTAGCTCCGATGGGACTCGAACCCACGACCTTTCGCTTTCCGGGCGACTGCTCTAACCACTGAGCTACGGAGTCGTTACGAGAAGCGTCGAATTTATACCCTGCCGGCTTCTGTTTGCCCGAGTACCTACATACAACCCAAACCTCTTAAAGTCGCAAGTGAATAGGCATCTTCTGGGTGAATCTATTCACACAAAATTTTATTCAAGTACTATAACCAACCACATTATAAAACTACCTTTGTGAGTTCACTCAATTCACGCGACTAATTTAATAAACATTGTTTAACTGTTTAGAATTTTCCGAATATCAGTCAATCACTTTACAATGCAATGGATGTACCCATTATTGTCTCTTTTGCTGTCGCTTTTGGTTGTCATGTCACACATACCACAAAATTGTCTTGAGATTCATGTCAATGAATATGACAAAATTTTTACATATAGTTGTGTTGCTGTCGCTTCGGTATTAATTTTTAATTAGTACAAATATTTCAGCATATCGCATAATATTTAAACAGAAAAAAAAACCTGACGTTAGGCAAGTTTTTACGTTTTTTACCCATTTTTAGAGCACAAGGGATATGATGCGTACATGGCGAAAAATAGTGACAGTGAAAAATAAAGATATTTTAAAATGAGTAATGAAAAAAGGTTTTTTTAAAGTGGCTGATTTATAACCTTACGTGGCAAGTTTACATTAGTAAACAAAGTATCAATTATTTCAGTTGCGCTACATTTTGTTTAAACAAATTCGACGATCTCCGTGGCCGATTGGTGTACGCACCGGTATTCTAGGTGCCACTGTCTCGGAGGTCCCGGGTTCGATTCTCGGACGGGTAAATGTCGAAAACTAACTTTTAGATATTTTCTTGTATCTGAATGTATGTGATCGTTGCTTCCAATTTTCAATAACACAAGTTATTGTATTATTTGATATTATCATTTTTGGTATTGGAATAATATGTATTTTATTTTATTTTTTTGTACTTAAACAATATTTTTATTTAAGTGTTTTTTTTATATATTGATTTATATTATAGATTGATAGCGTGATTTTATATAAACGGTATACTTATTTAAATATTGATTAACTAAGTAGATTTATTTTGTAAAAAGTATTAGATGATGGGCTAGTATGAGTTATTTATATTATTTCATATTAAATTATAAGTTTTATTAATTTGATTGGAATAAATCTGAAAATGTACCTACTGGTTAGAGCAGTATACATTATTTATTTTTTTCAGTGTAATTTGTAGCAAATGTTTTAGTTTTGCCTGCGAAGATCATTTCGATAATGGATATATTATCGAAATGATCTAGAGATAGAAAATAAATATAAATAGCTGCTGCTGTATTCTGCATTTTGAAGAATCGTTTGAAGTGACTATCTTTGTTAAAAAAAACTTTTTTTACGAATACATACGAATAATATCTAAGATCTACTCTTCCTACAAACCGACGTTTACAATAAATATTCATAATAATTCTTCTTGTATTCTACATAATATAATTTCCTTAGTAAAAGCGCACATAGGTGATATTTTAGATGTAAATAGAATGCGCGCTGCATGCCGCGTCTACACGTATTTCTCAGTCTACGAGAGTGCCGCGGCCGGAGTCTTACCGATCCCAGCACCCCCTCGCTTGTGTAAGCAACGGCCATCGACGATATTTTTTTTACCTATGCTATATCCTTAACATAATTAGATAATACGACTAGAAGTCAATAATAATAGAATCACTACATAGTATAAAACAAAGTCGCTTTCTCTGTCCCTATGTCCCTTTGTATGCTTAAATCTTTGAAACTACGCAACGGATTTTGATGCGTTTTTTTTTAATAGATAGAGTGATTCAAGAGGAAGGTTTATATGTACTTTTTATCCCGATATTCCCACGGGAACGGGAACCACGCGGGTGAAACCGCGGGCGGCCGCTTTCACGGATTTTTCACGCATTTATTTAACAACTTGGTTAAATTTTTAATTGTTTTAAATGTTTTTTGGTTTATCCAACGTTTCGGCACCAATTTTTTTATTTTAATAAAAGAATATACCTACCCACTTTAATTGTCTTTGTTTTTTGTTCGGAAACAGGATACGGTTAGGTATTGATTATTTTAACTTCATAGTTCATATTTGTACCGATCACTTGCGTGGACAAAAATTTTCTGCATTGTATTTTAGCAATTCAAATCAAAGTTAGCTCATTGAAACCTCAAAACGTAGGAGCTATTAATGTAGTATAAAAAACCGGCCAAGTGCGAGTCGGACTCGCGCACGGAGGGTTCCGTACCATCATCTTCACAACATTGGGAAATATTTTTGATTACTTTTTTGCATTGACGATGCATTTTTAATTTTAAAAGAATTACCTATACGGACTATAGTAGATTGTACAACAAGTGCATAAAACGTACGACTTGACTATTTACCCTCGCCTACGGCTCAGAGGATATATACGTCTCGGGTAAAATGGGTTTTATGTACGAGTATATACACTCTGCTTTTTACTTTGATTGTGAGGAAAATAAATAGCAGTATTGCAAAAAAGATAAAATAAAAGACTTCACCATATTGGTTGGCGTGAAGTCATTCTTTTTCTTTTTTAACCGACTTCTAAATAAAAAAGAAGGAGGTTCTCTATTCGTCTGTATGTATGCTTTTTTTTTTTGTGTATGTCCACCGATTACTCGAAGACGGAAGGACCGATTGAAATAATTGAAACGTTATTACATCAGGATGGTTTCCAAGTTGGTCCCATTTTTTGAAATTTTGAAATCGGTTCAGTAGTGTTCAGGAAATCTTGAAAATACTGTCGTTTTCGTTACCACTTTATGTGAATTTAATACGTATCTTTAGGCATAGCTCCTTTGTTTATAAACCGATTTAGATGATTCTTGTTTTGTTAAAAAGGATATACCTCAAGATATTTTAACCGACTTCAAAAAAGGAGGTTTTTAATTTGATCACATAGCCATTTACCAGAATACAAGTAAATTGCCTGCACGATGCACTAAAAAGAGTGAAATAAAAATTATTTTTATAAAAAAATAAAACTGCCTTCAAAAAAACCACATCAAAAAAGTAAGAAATAATTCCTCACCAAATAAATAACGTAAGTACTTTGAGGTCGGGCGGGCTTTAACAAAAACAACAAAAAATCGTACATGTTTCACGCCCGACTTCAAAGTACTTACGATATTTATTTGGTGAGGAATTATTTCTTACTTTTTTAATGTGGTTTTTAAGAAGGCGGTTTTATTTCTTTATAAAAATAATTTTCATACGTGGCAGTGGCAGCATAAAAATGCGATAGAAAAATAATAACTGATATTTATATCAAAGACGTGAGAATTGACCCCTCACAGCTAATTTCCATGACCAAAAATTTAACTATTCTAGCCAGTGTTCTACAAGGTATGGATATACTGAAAATCGCACTACCAACTTTCGCACTCAAATAGGGAACCCAGTGGAAGTGGATAGTGGTAGGTAGGAAGTGGTCAAGTATAAAGTTCATCCAACTTTAAGTGAAAACTCTTTTGTGTGAAAGTCTCGAGGTTTTGTGCACGGAAAAACAGCCAGTCCTTATTAGTAGAAGAATAAAACAAGTGATTAAATAAAAATTTAAATATGTTACATATTACGTTGCTAGTTCTGTCTTCTTGCTATTTAATGTTTGTTTTACCGTCACCATTTTTTGTGTTCGGTAAGTAAGACTGATTTCCGCGGCTTTTTCAGTAAGTAGGTAGTTATTTTTTTAATATTGTCAAATTGTCAATGTCAAACAGTAGTACACTTTACAGACGTACGTTCCTTAAAAAACGGGCAATTGTTTTATTTACATACAAACAGGGCACTTCATATGTCATAAAACTATTAGTTTATTTTTAAAATGATTTCTTCAAGTTAAATTAAGTTAAATTTTCATATTTATTTCAGAGGATGAACCGATTTTGTTCTGTTTGAAGGTATGTCCGAAATACTGTAAACATCCGCAGTCGTCGCGACGGAGTGACGAATGTAAGTACCTATACCGTTAGTACTGTTATATATTCTGTGCCTATACCCCGTTAAAAAAACAATGGGTTGCACTCCGGGTGCCGGCAGAAGTGAAAAGGGCCCTAGACTTTTTCACAAAAAAAAAGGAATTTGACAAAAAAAGTAAGAAATACGGACTGGATTTGAACCGAGGTCTTCTGGCTTCAACGCCACCTGTTTTCTAACTGAGCTATTACAACTTTGGAAATGGTGGCGAAATTTGCCTTCGTATCCTAATGACATTGTAATACTGTAAATATTACGAAAAACGGGATTTTTACCATGTTTTGATTTGTCGTTGAGTACCCGATATTTCGGCGCAGTTGCACACGCCATGAACACGGAGTAACCCTGATATACCGACCCCTGATATACCAACTGTGCCGAAATATCAGGGACTCAACAACAAATTAAAACATGGCAAAAATCCCGTTTTTCGTAACGTTTAAGTGCAGTGTTAATGACCATGAAAGTTTAAAATGACATTGTAATAGTTTTTCGATAGTCACGTGTCCGTCTTACGAATTTTCGATCTGACGGTCACGTGTCCTGACGCTAGTTTTACATTTTTTTACTCATTACAAAAGTACACAACGCCGCTAAAGAAGTTTTCACTTCAAAAATATAAATTTAAAAAACCACAACCCCTCAAATAGATTTTCGGACGAAAGACTTTTTCGGTAGCTTACATAAAGCATTGAACCATTTCATTTCGAGTGTTCGAATCCCATCCCAAAATTGTCCCAACTAGTGGTGCTGGGGTTCCTTTTATTATGAGCAATTTTTTTCTAAACTTTAATTAAAATCAAATAAATAAATATTGGACACTATCACATGCACATTGTTCCATTATTGGACACTATCACATGCACATTGTTCCATTATTGGACACTATCACATGCACATTGTTCCATTATTGGACACTATCACATGCACATTGTTCCATTACTAAATTTTAGTAACTTGAGCACTAGCGTTATGGAAATTGGAAACAATGACGGGTATTATACATAAGTATACATATATACCCAGACCCGAGGAAATATTGAAAAGTTCGTTATCAATATTGACCCGACCGGGGATCGTACCCGGGACCTCCAGAGATAGCGGCACCTTGAAAACCGGTGCACCACTCGGCCACGGAAGTCGTCATTTTGAATTGCTTTGTTAATATACAGAAAAAAATTATTGATTTTTTAAATTATTTTATTGTCTTTACATGAACTTTGTCTTAAATAATAATGTACTTATTGTGAGAAAATTTCAGTTATTAAATATTTTTATGTTTTACAGTCGATAAATGCTACCAAGGTTTACATTTATCATTAACTAATTTATCTGCTTTATTTATTTATTTGTTTAGATAATAGAACTGGAAAATAAGTAATAACTCCTGATTGTAAAAACTTGTAACTTGTTTAACTTAAACGTAGTAAAATGAAAACTGATTTTAATATGTTTGGTGTGTACCAAACATATTGATGAAACACTTTATTACACAGGGTGTAAAAAATTGCACTAAATGGGCTTACTGTATCTCAAAAACAAAGATGAGGTCTAAGATAGAGTTGCATTGTGAATTCAAAAAGTAAAACTAATCTCAAATTTCCGTTTTCCTTTCCCAGATTCCTCTGGCGAAATATATGCCGACGAAGACATACCGTTTCCGTTTCTGGATGACCCCCCGGAACCCCACCATTTCGTCAAGCCATACTGCGAACGGACGTCGCCGAAGCCCACTTCGCCGAAACCGACCTCCACAAGTCCGAAGCCGACGACCACGAAAGAGCCTTCTTTCATCTGTGTGATGTGTCAAAAGAAATGCAAACAACGCAAATAAAATAATGCACAAAAGTCTCGGGCAAAAATTAATTAGTCTATGCGGTTGTTGATACCGCATTTTTATTTTTTTATTTTGTAATTTGGGACATCAAACAGTTGTACATTAAATATTACTTACAAGAGGAATATCACAATATATGAATATATAAATTAAGCAGTTTTAGTACACTAAATAGTATCTAGTAGACTCAATTGTCAGTTTGTTTCGATCAAAGTATCATTGTTATCGTAACAAAAACCGAGAAAACGCATAAGTATTAGGGGTGCAAGTATCAAATTGCCGTTTTGTAATTAAGTAACTTTACAAAATTTCACACACGTATTTATGGACATTTTAACCACCAAATGACACTTTCGATAAGAAAAAAAAATCACTAAGTTACAACTAATAAAGTACGAAATTCTGGAAACAAAAATAGCCGTTACTTTCGGGATAAGTTTTTTCTATGTAAATAATCAAATGTCGTGGTTATTAAATTATCAAAAGTTGCTCAATACGGTCTTAATGTAAGGCAGTATTAAAGAAATTGTATATTTCTAATATCATAACAGTTGTAAAGTTATTATGTACAAACGAAAAAAACGCCAATTTCATTCTTTAACCCCTATTATTTTAGTTTTTGATGCGTGAATCCTAAACCTTTAGGGCGTTTGTGCACTACACTGAATTTTACCGATCCGGCGATCCGGTTTTTTCCGGACCGATATGGCAGCAATGAAAAACATATGGGCGCTTGTGCACCACACTGAATTTTACCGTCCGTCATTTTACTTTTCCCCATTCCGGACCGTTTTTTTCCGTTCCGAGATGACGGCAATGAGAAACATATGTACGCTTGTGCACTACACTGAATTTAACCGTCCGGAAAAAAACGGATGGTTGTATTTTAATCATAAATCACTACATAGTATAAAACAAAGTCGCTTCCCGTCTGTCTGTCCCTATATATGCTTAAATCTTTAAAACTACGAAACAGATTTTCATGCGGTTTTCACTAACAGGTAGCGTGGTTCTTCAGAAAGATTTAAATATATAATTTATGAAAGTTTTATGTAAATTGGTAGAAATATAACGATAATTGTCGAAAGTGCCGGCAAACGGCAAGCCGCCCGGGAGTTTTCTGCAAAAACGCTGCCTAATCCTTTCGAGGTTTAAAAAAAATTATATATATATATATATATATATATATATAATATATCTTCTATAGACCTACAAAAAAGTCCGCGATAGCATATGTCTATCTTTTAAAGATAGCATATTATAGCCATATTATCTCTTAAAAAATGGTTACGAACAATGCGGTAATTTGGAAAGCTATTTAAACGGATACAGTATTAACCCTTATCAATCTAAATACGTTAGTTGCTTTAAGCATTTCATGCACATTATTTTACTCGTTTACACCATATAATTTAAATGAATATCTTAGGAGTTATCGCAAATAAATTAACGCACGCCAAAATAAATTCAAGCGCCTTTCTCGATTGACGACCGATTTGGCGCAGGAGTAGGCTACCCACCTTCTGCGCCAGTGGTCTCGGGTTCGATTCCCGAACAAGACAAATATTTGTGTGCATGAACATGTCTATTTGTCTCGGTCTGGGTGTTAACTATGTATAATATGTATATATTTACAAACAAAAAGTATTTAAGTATATATTTATCCGTTATCAAGTTTTCCATGATACAGTTTCTTAATGAAATTAAAATGGGCTTAGATAATTGGTGTGAATGTAAGAATTTATTTATTTATTATTATTATTTTAACCGCCTCTGTGGTCTAGTGGTAAAATTCAGTTGCACAAACTGAACACAGTAGTGCACAAACGCCCTAAGGGCGTTTGTGCACTACACTGAATTTTACCGATCCGGCGGTCCGTGTTTTTACGGACCGGCGTGGCATGAAAAACACGGATGATAGGCTTGTGCACTTGTCCGGTTTTTTACTGGCCGGGGCAGCGCAGTGATCTCTTTGAAACTACACTCTACGGACGCGTTTTAAACGAGAGGAAACGCCCTAAGGGCGTTTGTGCACTACAACTGAATTTTACCGATCCGGCGGTCCGTGTTTTTACGGACCGGCGTGGCATGAAAAACACGGATGAATGGCTTGTGCACTTGTCCGGTTTTTTACTGGCTGGGGCAGCGCAGTGATCTCTTTGAAACTACACTCTACGGACGCGTTTTAAACGAGAGGAATAATGAGTTCCTTGGAACGTCAGCAATTACTTGCTTTATTGCTTTATGTACGAAGACTTAGAAAACAGAAAGAATTTTGGGTTCATCCTCTTATCAGTGAAACCCATACTGTATCATGGAAAACTTGATAACGGATAAATATATACTTAAATAGGTACTTCTTGTTTGTAAATACATACATATTATACATAGTTAACACCCAAGACAAATAGACATGTTCATGCACACAAATATTTGTCTTGTTCGGGAATCTAACCCGAGACCACTGGCGCAGAAGGTGGGTAGCCTACTCCTGCGCCAAATCGGTCGTCAATCGAGATAGGCGCTTGAATTTATTTTGGCGTGCGTTCATTTATTTGCGATAACTCCTAAGATATTAATTTAAATTATATGGTGTAAAAGAGTAAAATAATGTGCAAGAAATGCTTAAAGCAACTTACGTATTTAGATTGATAAGGGTTAATACTGTATCCGTTTAAATAGCTTTCCAAATCACCGCATTGTTCATAACCATTTTTTAAGAGATAATATGGCTATAATATGCTATCCTTAAAAGATAGACATATGCTATCGCGGACTTTTTTGTAGATCTATAGAAGAGGAATATCCCAACATGTATTATTTTTTTAACCCTCGAAAGGATTAGGCAGCGTTTTTGATGAAAGCTACCGGGTGGCTTGCCGTTTGCCGGCACTTTCGACAATTATCGTTATATTTCTACCAATTTACACAAAACTTTCATAAATTATATATTAAAACCTTCCTGAAGAACTACGCTACCTATTAGTGAAAACCGCATGAAAATCTGTTTCGTAGTTTTAAAGATTTAAGCATATATAGGGACAGACAGACGGGAAGCGACTTTGTTTTATACTATGTAGTGATTTATGATTAAAATACAACCATCCGTTTTTTTCCGGACGGTAAAATTCAGTGTAGTGCACAAGCGTACATATATTTTTCATTGCCGTCATCTCGGAACGGAAAAAAACGGTCCGGAATGGGGAAAAGTAAAATGACGGACGGTAAAATTCAGTGTGGTGCACAAGCGCCCATATGTTTTTCATTGCTGCCATATCGGTCCGGAAAAAACCGGATCGCCGGATCGGTAAAATTCAGTGTAGTGCACAAACGCCCTTAAGTTTTATAATCCTGTAACTATAAGAATGAATATAAGTGAGATAATTATGCGGATTTGAATTTTGCTTATTTGGCATACTAGTTGTACGATTTATGACGTTGATTTGTGACGACTAGTGTCTAAGATGTTTCCATAATCTTTGAAAACCCATCCAATGCTTATTTAAGTCCCTATATTTTTACTTTTTTTATCATTCTGCTCAGTGCTCATATTTTTGTAATAAATTACTGTTTTTTGTTTATCTATTTCTAGCTTCATACTCTCACACTTTAATCTTACATATTTCTGGCCACTCATCAATCGAGATATTCCAGTTCCACACCAATTTAAACCTAAGATTACTTTAGTTGATTATTTCTTTTAACTAACTTTATAAAACGGAGAAGCTTCTCAAGTGATCTGAATATTATTTCTTGAGAAAAGCACTATACAAGCCTTTTACGGTAAGTAATTACATTGCCTCGAATGATTAAAGCCCTCGCCTGACAATGTAATTTCTTACTTACCGTCCTCGGCTGTAATGTACTATTACCATGTACTATAACTACCGCCTCCATAGCTATGTTATCCTGGTACTTCAAAATCCAAACGGTAATTTGGACAGCTACATTGTACTTTAATTAATGTATTAATCTTTTGTTACTAAAATACCTACTTTAAATAACGTCTTCAAAAATAATAAAGAACTGAACTGATTAATTATCGATGTTTTTTAATGAACAGTACAAGACTTTAAAACTATATTGGTGCAGTAACTGGAATACTTTTGGTGCGGTTCGAATGGTGCGGTTCAAATTGGTGTGGTATCTGGAATACCTCAATTAATCTAATTCTTTTGTTTCTGCCACATAAAACGTCTTATTTATAGTGTTGTGCGATAGTACTATCAACGGCACCTAAAGCTTTTTACCTTCATTCGGTATATTCTCACGTAGGTAAGTACTTCATATTTATGAAAGAGATACTTAAAAGAAAATAGTATGCAGTAGAAAACGACATTATTTTAGGTATAGTACCTATGTAGAAACAATGTACAACACATTACAGATAAAGAATTTATTATTATGGTTAGTTATCGTATTGAATCTGGTTTGATATGCTGCCGAATGTACAACGGACGTGTAAACAGGCTGTGTCAGCCTGTTTACACAATATACTTACGTAGCAGAGTTTCACAGAAGTTGGTCGACGAAACTAATGCATTTCTGGGTGCCTACCATCAACTTTAAGACAGCGATTCAAAAATAGCGCGATGCAGAATAGGTTCCTAAAATGAATTGCTTTCTTTCGTACTCTGACCTTCTAAAAACTGGATCGCAAATGAATTGCTAAATGTGAATGACCGAACGATTTGTGTCCTTATTTCTTCTACCCGTCTCTTTCACTCGATTCTGTCATGCCCGGAGAGTGAGAGGGACGGATATAACTTGCAGGTGGCATGTTAGCTTGGCCGAGTTATAAGTCAAATAAGAGTTCTTGACAGCTCAGCGGCTGTGAAATGTCATTGAATGATCACTGAATCGCTGTCATTGATAATAAACTGTCGTGGTACGAATAAGCGAAGGTGTACCCCTAGTGTAAGTTTTTATGTCAAGCAAGCGCAAACTATCGCGAGTCCGTATTTATGTCAATTTAGCGGCGTCTAGCGGCGAGTAGCGCGCTTGTACAGTGCCCGTAGTGTAAGTTTTTATGTCAAAAAACGCAAACTATTTCGATTCCGTATTTATGTCAATTTGTATGAAAACTGTATTAGCGCCTCTAGCGGCGAGTAGCGCGCTTATATAGTTTTCATACAAATTGACATAAATACGGAATCGAAATAGTTTGCGTTTGCTTGACATAAAAACTTACACTAAAGACGGATTTTTAATTAGACGAAGTAATCTGACGTTTACTGGGTTGTCAGGTTTTGACGAAACTTAAATAGTGACGCGGCAAAGTGAATGAATGATACAAAAATATTATATTATTATTAAAATACATAAATATCACGTACCTATAGTTCTTTCGGTAGCTTATGGAGTGGTTAGAACACCGGGCTACCGATATCGAGTCCCGGGTTCAAATCCTAGTTGTGCCATGTATGCACTTTTTGTTTGTGGGTCGATTTTGATGAAACTCTGTTTTCGGTACTATTTTGGAAAGAAAACGGCAATGCAATGTTAAAAATATTAAAAAATACAAGATGGCGGCCAACTTTTTGGCTGATTTTGATGAAACTCCGTTTTTGGTAGGTAGTATTTTGACGTGAAAATTGTACATACTTAACGCAATGAAAAATGGTCAAGATGATTGCCAACTTTATTTTTTTCTCTCTTTTGCTGTTATTAAAATGTAACACGCTATTATTTGGAAGCTTGAGACAGTGACAGTACACAAATTTTTTATTATAAATGACATGATGTTTTAGGGTTTAAAATATGTAAGTATATAATTGTGATTTAGGATGATTTTGATTTAGGCGAAGAAACTTATAATGGCGTATCCACATATGCCCGGCGGCATGCCGCCGGCACATGTATCTTCGTCTTCATGCATCGGGCAGGGCGGTCTCAAAGCCTGCGGCATAAGCCAGCGGCATGGCCGGCGGTACATGCATCTTCGTCTTCATGCATCGGGCAGGGCGGTCTGAAAGCCGGCGGCAAACCCGACGGCATAAGCCGGCGGCATGTGGATGCGCCAAAAGGCTAAGAAATATGAAGCGGTTTTACTTTTAGTTTTTAACAACTAATAAAAGCGTAAGTATCTATTTTTTTCGTGCTTTTTAGTTATAATAATTTATCTTTACCTGCTGAACTAAATCAAGGCCATCAGGAACTCAAAACGAACTCTCATAAGGATTGCTTGTATAAAATTTCATGGCATTGCTATTGACCGTTGAGGAGTTCTCTCGTCTTGAGCCAACCTTGGGTGCAGGAACCAGGTCGTCATAATTGAATGCATATATAAAATTTCGTGTCAGTGCTGTTGATTGTTGAGGAGTTTTCTCTCCTGGGGCCAAACATGGGTGCAGCAGCCAGGTCGTGTTGTAATATGGGATTGGCTTTCATCATTATAAATAAATAAATAATTAAAAATAATTTCTTACAATCACACCAATTATCTAAGCCCATGTAAATTTCAATAAAAAAATGTGTCATGGTAAGCTTGATAACGGATAAATATATACTTAAATACTTTTTGTTTGTAAATACATACTTAATATACATAGAAAACACCCAGACCAAGACAAATAGACATGTTCATGCACACACATATTACAGACCTCTGGTGCAGAAGGCAGGTATCCTACCCCTGCGCCAAATCGGTTATCATTGAATGCAAAGACAAAATTTTGTAGGTGTACTATTGACCGTTGAGCAGTTATCTCGTCTGGAGCCAACCCTGGGTGTACAATCAGGTCTTGCTTATCATAAAAAGGCATAGTCACTGGAACCAATCCAACATGCAAAATTTCAACCCATTCAAACGTCAGGAAGTAGCTCAAATTTACCTTGCAAGATTTCATGACAGACAGACAGACACAGGGACAGGTGAAAATAAATAAAAGCTTGTAAAATATTATATTTTGATATTTCTTACCCCTAATATGCCACCCCGAATTAATTATTTTATATAATTTCACACTACCTTCGGTGTCTTAAATTGTAACTTTCCGTACTTACGTAAATACCTATACAGGCGTCGGTATCACTCAACTTGGCAAAAAAATCACGTTCGTTGTATGGGGCTCCCATTCATTTTTTTTTGAAAATGTATATTTTATTTTATTCTGTTTTTAATATTTATAGTTAAAGCAGCAACAGAAATACATCATCTGTGAAAATTACAACTGTATCTATCACGGTTCATGAGACACAGTCTGGTGACAGACAGCGGAGTCTTAGTAATGGGGTCCCGTTTTAACCCTTTGGGGACGTACTCCGAAAAAAATAAAGTTGGCAACCATCTGGACCATTTCTCATTTTTAACATTGCGTTACTGTTTTCTTGTCAAAATAGTACCAAAAAAGGAGTTTCATCAAAATCGAGCCACAAACAAAAAAGTTAGCCGCTATTTTGGATTTTTTTATATTGTTAACATTGCGTTGCAGTTTAATAGTCTAAATAGTGCCAAATACCAAGTTTCATCAAAATCGACCCACAAACAAAAAAGTTGGCCGTCATCTTGGATTTTTTAATATCGTTAACATTGCGTTGCAGTTTTCTATCCAAAACAGTGCAAAAAACCGAGTTTCATCTTTACAAATATGATTATAAATATATAACACAGAAGATATCGACAAATTATATAAAAGTATTCATTCATCATCATTCATTCCTGTGAATGAATAAATAGAACACATCACTAGTACATTGAACATGGCAGCATTATTTCACTAAGTGACATTACCAACTGTCAGATTACTTCGTCTAATTAAAAATTCGACTTTAGGGGTACAGTTTTCATACAAATTGACATAAATACGGAATCGAAATAGTTTGCGTTTTTTGACATAAAAACTTACACTACGGGCACAGATCAGGGGCCCGATTCTCAGGCATTCGAATTTTTTCAGTGTGGTAATTCGTATGTCGAACATTTTGTTTGTGGTTTCTATTGAAAAGTTAGAACGTTTCAAACAAACTAAGCTGTCCCACATGTCAACAAATTCGTTTTGACAGCTAAGTTCGTATACGAACATCTATTGGTTTTTACCACTCGAAGCGTTCGACTGGTTTTCGATCGAACTTTTTCGATTGTGAAATTCTGACAATACAAAAACTGTGTTATATTTGAATTTCGAGCTTATAAATGTGAACTTTTCTCGATTGCCTGAAAATCGGCCCCCAGTTTAGGTCCTAAACAAATCTATCTACAGGGCGAAATCCCAGGCGTGGGAAGAATTTTTGGGAAGCCTTGATGCAGACCCGTGGGGGCGCCCATTTCGGATGGTCCGGAGTAAGCTCCGCCACCAGGCGCCCCCCATGGACTCCATGGGACCAGAGCTCCTGCGAAGGGTCGTGGATGGCCTCTTTCCCGCTTACCCCTCGCTGGCTACCCCATTAGTCGCTCCACGGAGCCCCCGAGAGCGTGACTCTGGATTTTACGCGGTGACGGAGGCGGAGATGGAGGGCGTTATTGACCGTCTGCGGCAGAAAAAGAAGGCGCCGGGCCCGGATGGCATCCCTGGCCGAATTCTGCCCACGGCCCTTAAACACCTGGGAGAGACGCTGCGGGAGTTGTTTTCCGACTGTTTGGAGTCAGGGGAGTTTCCCGATAGATGGAAGGTCGGGCGCCTATGTCTACTTTTAAAGGAGGGCCGGCCGCTGGACTCTCCGTCAGCCTACCGTCCGGTCGTCCTTCTGGACGAGACCGCTAAGATGTTGGAACGGATCATCGTTGATCGTATTGTCCAGCATCTCGAAACGGTAGGTCCTGACCTGGCGGAGAACCAGTATGGTTTCCGGAGGCAGCGGTCCACAGTGGACGCCCTCCTGGCGCTGAGGGAGTGGTCGGAGCGAGCGGCGGAGCGAGGGGAGGTGGTCATTGCGGTGTCCCTGGACATCCGCAATGCGTTCAACACACTTCCCTTCAGTGCCATCAAGGACGGGCTCCAATACCACGGCCTGCCGCCGTATTTAGTAGCCGTGGTAGAAAGTTACCTTCGGGATAGAAGGGTGATCTACCCTGCCGGCGATGGGGACCTGATTGACCGGGAGATGGTGTGCGGTGTTCCACAGGGTTCGGTCTTGGGACCGCTCCTGTGGAACATCGGATACGACTGGCTCCTCAGAGGCGTTTTACTCCCCCGGATGAGCGTATTCTGCTACGCGGACGATACGCTCGTCACTGCCCGGGGTGAATCCTTTGAGGAGGCTAGGAGGCTGGCGAACGTGGGGTCCTCCCTCATCGTGGAGCGAATCGCATTGCTCGGGCTCAGCGTTGCCCTAGACAAGACCGAGGCAGTGGCCTTTTACGGGCCACGCAGGGCCCCACCGGCAGGAGCCACACTGACAGTCGACGGCGTCAGAGTCCCCCTGCGCCCGTCGATCAAGTACTTGGGGCTAGTTTTGGACGGGAGGTGGAATTTCGAGGCCCATTTTAGGGAGCTAGTCCCAAAGGTGGCGAAGGCGGCGGGTGCGCTCGCTAAAATTCTGCCGAACCTTGGGGGTCCTGGGGACAGATGCCGCAAACTATACGCGGGTGTGCTTAGGAGCATGGCTCTCTATGGGGCGCCAGTGTGGGCCGACAAACTAAACGCCGCAAGCCGTCGTCTGCTTCGTCGGCCCCAGAGGGCCATTGCTACCCGGATAGTCCGGGGCTATCGGACAATGTCCCACGCGGCGGCCTGCATTCTGGCGGGTACCCCTCCCTGGGAGCTAGACGCTCGGGTCCTCAGGGAGCTGTACCTCGAGCGTCGAGTGCTGCTAGCAGGGGGGGATCGGGTAACCCTCGAGGAGCTGTCCGCGGCCCGGCGCGTAGCCAACGAGTGGCTCATGTACTTATGGGAGGAGAGGCTGGAAGGGGAGACAGCTGGGAGGCGGACGATCGATGCCGTCCGCCCTCTCCTCCGAGAGTGGTGTAATCGCCGACATGGGTCGCTGACCTTCAGGCTGACGCAGGTGTTTTCCGGGCACGGGTGCTTTGGAAGATACCTGTGTCGGATAAGAAGGGAAGCGACCACACGGTGCCATGATTGCGGCGATGGGGTGGACAGCGCGGAGCACACCTTACAGGTGTGCCCTGCCTGGGCATCCCAGCGTCGCGGTCTGCGCGCCGTGGTAGGGACGGACCTCTCGCTATCAAGCGTGGCACGTGCCATGCTTGATAGTGACAGGTCCTGGCAGGCGGCAATCTCCTTCTGCGAGGATGTCATCTCGCAGAAGGAGGCGTCGGAGCGGATCCGCGAGCAGGAGGCTCACGCGGACCGTCTTCGACAAAGGCGGCCGGGGCGAAGGTGGCTGCGCTTTGCACGCCTCATTCCCCTCTAGCGGGGCGGTGCGGTCCGGGCGGGTTAGCTGGCCTAACGTCCGGTTAACTGCCGTCCGGATCGCGCGGTCCCCCCCCAGTTGTCTTGGGAGATGGCCCCGCTTGCTCGGCCATCTCCCGCCGCGCAGGGGCCCGGAAACGGGCCAACCGTCAGGCCGCAGGGGGTGCATACCACCACGGCCCCCCCACAGCCGGTGTGCTTAAAACTGACGGCGGAGAGCAAGTAGTGAGGGGTTTAGTTGGTAGTGGTGCCTGCTCTCGACCACCCCATCTGGTCAGCCCACCTGGAGTGGGTAACCTTATGGGGAGATTGAGAGGAGGCTCTCTCCTCCTGCCCCGCCTCCTGTCGAGCTTTCGATCTCGTCAGGGGGCGGGGCAGGGGTTAGAACCACCCAGCCCTGACGCGAAACCTATTAGGCTTGGCGGGAGGGCTGGGCGCGGCGAGAGACAGGCCTTGTCTGACTGAGTCCAACATGCCGTTAGTGGTATACGAAAAGACCGTATTTGCCCTCACTATAAAAAAAAAAAAAAAAAAAAAAAAGGTCCTAAACAAAACCGCAATAAGAGTTGATGGTAGGCACCCTGTTCTCCCGTCAAAGTAACGGAACCAAAACGGACTTTTCATTCAAACTTTAATATCTTTGCGTTTTAAAGTTTTTGAAAGGGAGTTTAATTTAAATCTCGAGTAGTGTAGAGTAAAGTTTTAATGAGTCATTTAAAAGTAAAGGCAAGCGTTGCTGGTGCTAAAGTTTCAACAGAATAAGTAAATATGTAGATAAAATATTTTTTTATTTACTGCACTTATCCTTCAATACACCTGGTGTTATTTGATGATAAGGCTGAAGGTGGAGGCACACTCCTCCCGGTATCCTCAATTGGGTGTTTGACTGTTGTTGAAATATAGATATTTAATTATGACATGCGAAAATATAACATTATTGAATAACAAATATGAAAAAAGGAAATTCAATATGTATTATAACAAGCGAATTATGAGCTACTTTATTGTGACTCTAGCTATCTCTTTCTAAAACGAAATTTTCTATGGCGAGAGTATGGCGCTATAGAAATGTGGCGTCACGTTTCTATAGCGCTCTCCTTGTCTAATTAGTAAGTTTGATGCTCTATATCGCTGAAAATATGCAAGATATTTGAATATAATTACCTATGTTGAGTTGCTACTAGTTAAATGAACATTTTAAGTCAATAAAAAAAATTCAGTCAAATACCCAATTACTGAGGAACTGGCTTTTATTTCTTACTGCCGGAACACAACAATTCTGAAAACATCATTGTTATGACGTCAGACTTAGACAAGATGTTGGTAGCTAGCCAGGCGGACTTTGAACCAGCCCTACCTCATCATCATCACCATGTCAGCCGAACGACGCCCACAGCTGGGCATAGGCCTCTCCCAAGGATCTCCACAACGATCGGCCCTGCGCTGCCCGCATCCAGCGGCTTCCCGCGACCTTGACCAGCAAGGCTTGACCAGATCGTCGGTCCACCTTGTAGGGGGCCTGCCCACGGAACGTCGTCCGGCACGCGGTCGCTATTCGAGAACCTTTCCGCCCCAACGGCAATCGGTTCTCCGCGCTATGTGTCCCGCCCACTGGCACTTCAATGATGCAATCCTTCGAGCGATGTCGGTCGTTTTAGTTCTACTGCGGATCTCATCATTTCTGATTCGATCGAGCAGGGAAATACCAAGCATCGCTCTTTCCATTGCTCGCTGGGTGACTTTGAGCCTTCTTATGAGACCCATAGTAAAAGACCACGTCTCACTTCCATAGGTCATTACTGGCAATGGCAACACACACTGGTCAAAGACTTTCGTCTTGATCTTGAGACATTGAGGTATTTCGGACGCAAATATATTCCCAAACGCTGCCAGCCCTACCTACCACCAACCAAACCGAATACAATACAATATGTACCCTCACTGGGACTCAAACCCGGAACCTCTGGATCTGATACCGGTGGTAGGTATGTACCACTAGACCATAGAAGCATAGCATATAATTATATATACTGTGATAGAAGTGGTTAAAATATCTTATTGTGGGGTTTCTATTTTCAACGACACATCATGTCACTCGTACGATGTTCGTGTTCCCGATGACAGTTTGATAGGTACTTAAAAATGAAAATGGAACGGTTTTAGCTTACGAGCTACCTTCTTCCATCAACAATCGAAGGCTACCTTTCATAAAAAATCTGAGCGAATAGAAACTTGGCCTGAAAGAATAATATTACCTAGTAACTTTGAGTATTATACTCAAAGCCTAGTAAGATAAATAGAACTCCTTTCTTTTTATTATTGTCACTTGTTTTTATTTTCCTATTATCACGCAAGTAAGATAGGTAGGTAGCTCTAGTATGTCATGCTCACTTTAAACATTTCTGCGGTCGCTTCGTGTGAGGCGGGTTGTTAAGGCGCCGATTCCCGAAAATAGGGTATTTTAAATTATGGATTACTCGCAAACCACAAGTACTCAAAATGTGGAAAAAATATATGTTATTTTAATAGTTATTTATCTAGTGCTTCCGGCCGTATTTTTTCGATTGGTGATATTTAAATGTGTCCAATAATATCCCAAACATCCGTTTAATCGTAATCCAAATATCCTATTACTTGCAGTATACTTGGTTTTAGTTAATGAAAAATATACGAAAATAATTGTCTTTAAATAGCCGAGGGATTTCGGCCGTCAAAAGTTTAAATTTATTATTATTTAATTTTTAATTGAATTTTAAGTGATTTTCGATTCGCGTGGCGCTCGCGAGTTCACAGTTCACTGCCGGCTGCCGATGCGTCCTCGTGAAGTGTATCGCGCGCGGCCGAGCAAGCGTTAGCGTGCCTATTTCGGTCGGGAATCCTCGCCTTAAGGCTCATTTACGCCGAAGCAACGCTGTGCGACATTGCGGCATGCCAGATGCCACAAGGCTGCAGCTACAAAATTAAAAATGTCGCACATTGTGGTAAGAGTCGTGCAGCAATGCAACACCTTGCATCATGTAGTAGACTGTCGCAGCTTGTATCCAAACACGATGGATTTCATGCGATATTTTTGACATAGGCTGCAGCATGCCGCAAATGTTGGATACAAGAGAAAAAAATCTTTCCGTGTTCTGTGGTTGGATATTTAGCATACCACAAGATGACGTACGCCACACACAGTATGCGACAATGTCGCACAGTGTTGCTTCGGCGTAAATGAGCCTTTACGTTCCCTAATCCGGGGCTTCACCTGCGTGACGCCAAACGGCGTTAATAATGGCATGCGCATCTTAGCGCGCAAATTGTATCAAATTAGTGCACTAAGACCCGGCTACACCTGCGTATTATATCAAATAGCGCGCTCATAAATGGCATTAGACGCAGGTGAAGCTCGGGCATAAAATATGGTTGAGCGAAGCGCATGCGTCATGCTCGTGAACGGGTGCTGCCAGTGAGAATGGGTCTACTGCTGACTGCTTGTATTAACGTATAGTTTTCAGGGTTATTTTGAAACCACTGGCCAAGTTTTTAAGTTCGACCCAGAACCGGTAAGTGAACAACTTTCTCCTAGAAACTTGGGTCGAAATATGTAAAAAAAAATTCGGCTTTTCATACAAATCATACTGATCACGTGATTGATTTAGTATTTAGTATTACCAAAATTTTTTGTTGTATTTCAACCCATGTTTGTAGGAGAAAGTTGTTTCGGTCCAGGAGTTTATTTTGACACTGAAAGGAATGTTAATTTAAGATTTTATGTATCATTAGTTTAGGATTTAGTTTGAGTTAGCTTACTCTACGGCAAAAACTTCGATTATAAATACACTAGAGGATCCTCGCAGTTTCACCCGCGTGGTACCCGTTCCCGTGGGAATATCGGGATAAAATATAGCCTCGGATAAAATATGTCACTCGGGAAGAATGTAGCTTTCTAATGGTGAAAGAATTTTCTAAATCGGTCCAGTAGTTTCGGAGCCTATTCGATGCAAACGAACAATGAAATCATTCCTCTTTATTAAATACAACCTTTTTATTAACTTGCCTGTTATATTAGTTACTTTGTTAGTTAGTGGGGGACGAATCTTGCAAGCTTAATTTGACCCACTTCCCAGTGTTCGATGGAGCTGAAATTTGGTTTAGATGACAATACAATATTAAAGTACAGTCAGCAAAAAAGACACTTTTTTGACACTAAACTTAAGCACAATTAACAAGGTAAATACTGTTGGAAACAAAAGTCTTACAGAGGAAAATCTGAAAACTATACATTTGTAATTAAATTAAAAAAATATAGTAATTAAAGTACGTAATCAAAAAAATCAATATGCGTGGTCATAATTTAACTTCTATTTAATTTTGTAACCTACCTACCCTTTTTTAAATAATTTCTTTAAATGTTTTTTTTTGTATTGCACTGATTTAAACATGTTTACAGTAGGTACATTCCTCCTGGAGCTACAACATATCGTGCTTGCTTGTAGTCTACTGATTTATGCCTTCACTAGCTTTCCGCCAGCGGCTTCGCCCGCGTGAACTACACGACGTTATCCCGCGGGAATGTGATATTTTTCCGGGATAAAAAGTAGCCTATGTTTCTCTCCAGGCTACAAAGTATCTATGTTCCAAATTTCAGCCAAATCCGTTCAGCCGTTTTCGCGTGATTGAGTAACAAACATCCAAACATCTTAACATCCAAACATCTAAACTTTCACATTTATAATATTAGTAGGATGTAATTTTTTTAGTTTATTTTGTAAGTACCTATGCTTTTATATTTTTGATGATTTTTTAAAATTATCAACGTCTTGTAATGTTGATACCTACTATGTAAGGATTGTAACTGACTACTTATATATAATACTAGCTTTCCGCCCGCGGCTTCGCCCGCGTGGTATACACGACGTTATCCCGCGGGAATGTGATATTTTTTCGGGATAAAAAGTAGCCTATGTTCCTCTCTAGACCTCAAAGTATCTGTGTCCCAAATTTCAGCCAAATCCGTTGAGCAGTATTGGCGTGATTGAGTAACAAACATACAAACATCTAAACATCCAAACATCCAAACATCTAAACTTTCACATTTATAATATTACTAGCTGACCCGGCAAACGTTGTTTTGCCATATTAATTATAGATAGACATCCAAAGCGGCTAAAACGTCAGTGATTACAATACTCTTTGACATACCTCTTTGGAAGCGGCTATGGAAGAAATGACAGTTTTGTATAGTACGACAGTTTATCGATTTTCTATACAAAATAATCATTTTTATTTTATAATTTTCCGGAATAAAAAGTAGCCTATATTAATCTCCAGCTCCCAAACTATCCCAATACCAAAAATCGAGTCGATCCGTTGCTCCGTTTTGACGTGAAAGACGGACAAACAAACTAACAAACAAACAAACAAACAAACAAACAAACAAACAAACTTTCACATTTATAATATTAGTATTATAGTATTATTAGTATGGATAGTAGGATAGTAGCATAATTAAGTAATTGAGCCACAAAAACTACTAGTTTGGTGATCAATAAATTTACAACCCAAAAAACTCGTAACTAAGTAGGTATTTTGACCTATGTTCTTTGGACTTTTTGATTTCTTTTTTATGACAGACTAGCTTTCCGCCCGCGGCTTCGCCCGCGTGGACTATACGACGTTATCCCGTGGGAATGTGATATTTTTTCAGAATAAAAAGTAGCCTATGTTCCTCTCCAGGCTACAAAGTATCTTTGTCCCAAACAGCCAAATCCGTTTAGCCGTTTTGGCGCGATTGAGTAACAAACATATAAACATCCAAACATCCAAACATCCGAACTTTCTCATTTACAATATTAATAGGATTATAATAACCTTATAGTTATGGGATTTCAAGACATTCAAATGTTTCTAATTCGTCAGATCCAAATTCACTACACAAGCACATTATGCTATAGATACACAGGTGTGTAGTGTGGGCGGGAAAACTTTCTCATACAGTCCTTGGTTTAACGCAAACATTGTTCCGGGAAGTTTTCCGACAAACTTATAATGGAAATAGTTTACTCTGTTTTTTGATGGTTCCTTCAAGTTTCGGTTATAACTTTTACTACCAGTATCCTTATTACAAAGGACCATTTTATCACCACAACGGGAATTGAGGGATACAATGCAGAAATAAAATGAAGTCGAAATCAGGTTTATGAATTTTTGGGTGTTGTTTTTATATTCTTTTTTATGGCAAATAAAGTTGTAGTGACGTTTTTATTTCTGGTTGAGATTTGTTTTTGACGTGATAACGTCTTATAAATCGATGAACGCCGGCTGCACCCACGCAAAAGAATGACGCAATGTCACGTTCCGCCTGAGCTCAAAATAGAACTAGTACTTCCCATAAGCCTAGAGTCCTGGGGGCCAAGCCTGCTAACGTTAAGTCATATGTCATAATCGTGTCTCAATCGTGTTA
Source organism: Crambus lathoniellus (assembly GCA_949710035.1). Lineage (NCBI taxonomy): Eukaryota > Metazoa > Arthropoda > Insecta > Lepidoptera > Crambidae > Crambus > Crambus lathoniellus. Next base: position 10,131,202 of record OX453296.1, read on the forward strand.
TTGTAGTGATTTGGATAAGCTTCATTAGACGGACAGCAAGTTACAAGCATATCTAAATTAATCATTTTATTGTTTTAAGAAATTGTGTAATCATCATCAGCCATAAGACGCCCACAGCTGGGCATAGGCGTCCCCCAAGGATCTCCACAGTTGACCCGATTGACCTTGAGTCAATCGTATTCATTTGACAGTTCATAACGTATCATAATAAATGTCATTCCATACAAATTGCAGCCGATTGAATACGATATGAACTGTCAAATTAAGGGCGTGTTCAGACGACTCGCGCCCCTAAGCGCACGCCACGCGCGTCAGCCAGCACCCGCGTCTAACCCGCCTTAAAATTCATTGTATATGTTTTAAGTCTTATGACACATCAATAAATCTCAAATTGCATTTATCGAAGTCCACCCGCACACGCCACGCGCCCGCTTCGCGTCCGCCCCGTGCCAACCCCGTTCTCACCCCGTACCCGCCCTGCACCCACTCAACCCAGCACACGCCTTGTGCCCGCGCTATATCTATGTCTACTGAACGAAGTAGTCCAGTCACTATAGTGTACACTTAGCGTGTGCGTGTCGTCTGAACGCAGCCGTAGTATAAGCGGGCGCGAGCCGTGCGCTGATTTTGCGCGTGGCGAGCGCCTGGTGTGCGTGATCGACGCGTGTCGGTCGTCTGAACATGCCCTAATACGATTACCTTACGCAATTGCACCCCAGATCGTCGTTCCACCTTGTGGTGGGCCTGCTTACGAAACGTCTCGTCCGGTACGCGGCCGCTATTCTAGAACCTTTCCGCCCCAACGGCCATCGGTTCTCCGCGCTATGTCAATGTGTTCCGCCCACTGCCACTTCAGCCGAGCAATCCTTCGACCGATGTCGGAGTTTTATTTCACCTGCGGATCTCATCAATCTCAAAATAAACGAAAAATATCTTATAAAAATATATTTGTTTTTATTTTCTTCAACGGAAACGTACTTATACCTACTAGTAATAAAATGTATATATTTTGTCAGGAACGAAATAAGTTGTCAGTAAGTATATTTTAGCAGACAAATAATCTCTTAATACAGACAGACATGACGTCCAGAGTAGTTTGTCCTTTGGGAAATCACGAAATAGGCTGAAGCTAAACAGGGAAACATTATTTCACGTTTGCTAAATATACCTAAATTAAATATATTTGGCTCTCAGGATTTGCAGTTTAAGAACAATTTTATTGAGCCAAATAATAATTAAAATTTTTTTGAAACACAAATTTGGACTAACTTTTACAGTAAACCAATACATCTCTAGCCAAAACTTTTGTGACATCAACAAGTAGGTACATTTAAACTAGCATTACGCTCGCGGCTCTGCCCGCCTGAGATGGACGATGTTTTCCCGTAGCAAGGAGACACTTTCCAGGAGTGGAGAGCCTTTATGCTATTTCAGACAATAAATATCTACGCCTGTACCAAATGTCTTCCAGATCCAATAAGCCATCGCTTAAAACAACAACAACAAATTTAACAAAAATCCAAACTTTCACCATTGTTATATTAGCAAGATAAAAAGCCGGCCAAGTGCGAGTCGGAATCGCCCATGAAGGGTTCCGTACCCACTCAACCAGCTATACCTATACCAGCCAAAATAAAAATGACAAAGTTACATATTTTGCGGTTTTTGAAAATGCGCTAAGTATACAGGGCGTCCCAAAATTATGCCACATGGCGGGAAAGTACCTTAAAAACTGAAGATTTAAAATTTTACTGAAAGGAGACTTCATTTTTATTTTAAAAAGAAAACGAACTGCATTCAAAGAATCTTAAATAACTGGGAATCGAACCCGCTGAATGAAAAAAAAATCTTTAATTTTATTGTATCGATCGAAAGGCTCAATTATAAGCATTCATTTCTTCTAAGTAACATATCATCTTCAATAAAAGGAAGACTACGAAATTTAACATTTGTTGAATAATAAGTTTGTGCAGCGTTATGGATAAGTACTTAGCCTTTTCTGTAACTGTCGTTCTCGAAAACTGACTTTAACATTTCAATGTAATAACACTTATTACTAATGATAATGAGTGAAGATTGGAGCAATTATACCTAATTTCCCTATCATAAGTGTTTGATAAAGTTATAAGTAACACCACCTCGATTGGTTTAAAAAGGTTTGAATAATTTGGTGCGGTCTATTCCACCTTGTGACATAGATAGTCAGGACGGTAGTGGGACGCCCTCACAAACGCTTTTTTTAGGTCGGTTAAAATACCTTAAAGTATTCCCTTTCCAACAAAACAAGAATCATCTAAATCGGTTTATAAACAAAGGAGTTATGAATAAAACACTTTCACGGATTTTTTCACGCAATTTATTCAACAACTTAGTTAAGTTTTAGTTGTTTTTTTGAGATTTCCGTGACCATGGCCCCTGGAAAGGTGCCGAAACGTCGGAGAAACCAAAAAATCTCAAAAAAACAACTAAAATTTAACTAAGTTGTTGAATAAATTGCGTGGAAAAATCCGTGAAAGTGTTTTATTTATATGGACAGTTCGCGCAGAAATCTAAGATGTGTTTAAAGGAGTTATGCCTAAAGATACGTAATAAATTCACATAAAGTGGTAACGAAAACGACAGTATTTTAAAGAGTTCCTGAAAACTACTGAATAGATTTCAAAATTTCAAAAAATTAAACCAACTTGGGAAAAAAACTGATGTTATAATCGCCAAAATAACATGTAAAAAACATGTTTTTTGTTTTGATTATGGTTGTGTTGCTATAGTTACTAGCAGTTTCTTACTTTAATCTTAGCTCGTAAATTTTGTGTCCATTAATTAATTGTAAGTACTATACTGTTACTACCACTGGCTGTGCTAAAAAAAAACGTTTGAATCATTTCAATCGGTTCAGCCGTCTTCGAGTAATCGGTATACATACGAATAGATAAACTTCCTCCTTTTCAATTTTTGAAGTCGGTTAAAAACAAAGTTATTTTTTGCTGGCGAATAATGGTAGTGGTATTTTGTCTAGGTGTAGGTACAGTAATCGGTACGTTAAGGCGATACTCGAAAAAATTATTTTTATAAAAAAATAAAACCGCCTTCTAAAAAACCACATCAAAAAAGTAAGAAATAATTCCTCACCAAATAAATAACGTAAGTACTTTGAAGTCGGGCGTGAAACATGTACAATTTTTTGTTGTTTTTGTTTAAACCCGCCCGACTTCAAAGTACTTACGTTATTTATTTGGTGAGGAATTATTTCTTACTTTTTTGATGTGGTTTTTTAGAAGGCGGTTTTATTTTTTTATAAAAATAATTTTTATTTCACTCTTTTTAGTGCATCGTGCAGGCAATTTGCGTGTTTTCTGGTAAATAGGTATGTGATCAAACTCAAAACCTCCTTTTTCGAAGTTGGTTAAAATACCTTGAGGTATCCCCTTGTTAACAAAACAAGAATCATCTAAATCGGTTTATAAACAAAGGAATTATGCCTAAAGATACGTATTAAGTTCACATAAAGTGGTAACGAAAACGACAGTATTTTCAAGATTTCCTGAAAACTACTGAACCGATTTCAAAATTTCAAAAAATGGGACCAACTTGGAAACCAACCTGATGTAATAACGTTTGAACCATTTCAATCGGTTCAGCCGTCTTCGAGTAATCGGTGGACATACACAAAAAAAAAAAAGAGAAAATACATACATACAGACGAATAGAGAACGCCGAGAAGCCTCCTCCTTTTTGATTTAGAAGTCGGTTAAAAAATAATGTTGAAACGAGATAGCAATGAGAAAACGATTTTGCAGATTAGCCAAAAAAACACAAAATCACTTCGTATTAGAAAACTATAGCGATTTAAAAAAAATGCTTTTACACGATCCTAGATATTATTGGTGTCCACTAATTCAACCAATTTCCAATAGTATATGTAACCCCATTTAGGAATAATCTTGAATTATTGTATTTTTAGGGGTCTTTACGAAAAGGAAAAGTGTCGAAGCAAAATCATAAAATCGTGTTTTTGAAACTATACGAATCTAGATAAATATATGAAGAAATATATATCTTATTACCAGATTTGTAACAACTCTACCCGTCCTATAGTTTTATATCAAAAAGTCCATACTTTTTCCGAGTAGCGCCTTAAGTGGGTACGGAGCCCTTCATGAGCGAGTCCGGCTAACACTTGGCCAATACCATACTCGTATAGGTTTAATGAAAAATAAATTTAGTTTTAGTTCAGTGTATGGTCACTTTCCCTTATTTTTTTTTATTATTGGCTGTGACATACTGATGGACAGACAGACAGACAGACATGACGAATCTATAAGGGTTCCGTATTTTTCCATTCGGCTACGGAACTCTCATCATCATCATGTCAGCCGAAAGACGCCCACTGCTGGGCATAGGCCTCCCCAAGGATCTCCACAAAGATCGGTCCAGCGCTGCCCGCGACCTAGTCCAAATCGTCGGTCCACCTTGTAGGGGGCCTGCCCACGGAACGTCGTCGGTCGTCCGGTACGCGGTTGCTATTCGAGAACGTCCATCGGTTCTCCGCGCTTCTACGGAACTCAAAAAACATCAAATTCGATAAGCATAAAGCTACCCTTTAAACGAGTACCTATAGTGAATAGAACACTTTTAGAGAGTCAATTCATAGTATAATCAAATAGAAATAGTGACTTGTATCACGTGATCCATGCCCCTGGATGTTAGTTGAAAAGGTTATTTATTCGCAAATTCACAGAAATGTTCAGAGGAAACTAACATCGGAAATATGTAATAACGTTACCTACCTATCTAAATAAGATGGGAAGTGAGTAATAGCCAGATTTCAGTACTGTTTGCTGACTGTTTGTGCTTCGGAAATACTCAATGCTAGAATGTTTGGTCGAGTGACTTTAACTACTTGATGTACCTATTGTATAGGAATAATACTTAAAATAGATAAACCCTACAACAACGTTAAATAAACCCATCAAACAAATAAAATCAGCCAAGTGCGATTGATCGGATTCGCTCATAAAAGGTTCCGTACCCACTTAGCGTACCGATTACATACACCTAGTCAAAATAGAAAAGAATTAGAAAGCTACATTCTTCCCGAGTGACATAGGCCATATTTTATCCCGATATTCCCACGGGAACGGTTAACACGCGGGTGAAACCGCGAGGATCCGCTAATAATATATACTTTGCAGGATAATAAAATTTGTATTGTGTTTGTTTACTTTTGATCAAGTATAATACATAATAATATGCAAACTAAATACTTACGTACTACTTAAGCAGAGGAAAACATATCAAAATTAGCGATTCATAGAAGAGGTTTAGGTAAAGTTGGCGGTGTCGTCGTTTTGAAAAACATAAGCAGAAATAAAAAAAAAATGGAAAATGTACTCGTAACGCTTTTTTATTTAATTCATTATATTTCGCGCTGAAACTGCAATAGTTATTTGGTTTGTTAATAAACACAATATATTTTGTTCCTATTACAATCTTTGTGTATAAGTTACAAAAGTACCTAATGAAGGAGAAAGTTAGCTATACCGAAGTAAGAAAAACATACCAATAAAAATGATACAAATGTGTTTTCAAAGTTAGTATTATAGCAGCGACATAACCTGAAAAATTATTTCCGCAAAACAAAAGGTCACAAATCTTCTATTGTGTTCGAGTATGAATTGAAAACGACTCCAGAGAACGTTATTCGTGATAAAATACTAGTGACAGTTTTGCTTTTACGACCTGACAATAAGGTATAAATTTCCCTGAATCTATTTAAAGAAAACAAAGAGGAGAGAGTTAATTTTTAGAAGTGAACGGGTAAATTGATAGGTATCTACTGTAAAATACCTATGTGACAAGCTTTCCTTTCGCAGCTTTGCTTGCGTTAAATAGACAATGTTTTCCCTGGTTAAAAAGTACCTGTTGTCACCATGGACCAACCGCATGTACTCTATGTGCTATTCTGGTCCAAATTCTACCTCTGTGTCAAGTTTCATCAAGATTCGTTCAGCCGTTTCGCCATGATTGAGTAACATACACCGAAACTTTTACATTTACAACATTACTAAGATATTGGTTACTTGGTTAGGCAGTATTGTTTGTTTGTTTGTTCCGTTTTCACGTCAAAATAGCAGAACCGATTTTGATGAAATTTAGAATGGAGATAGTTTAAGGCCCTAGGAAGGCAGGCAACACAGGCTACTTTTCACCGCGTGAATAAAACTCATTCCCATAGGAAAATAACTTTTATTGCGGCCAAAGCTGTGGAATAGAATTGGTATTGGTGTCAGTTTGAGTTCCAGGGAAGAATTATATTTATAATAGAAACAGTTTGAGGCCCTGGGAAGGATATAACTTACTTTTTACCACGGGGAAATATCTCATTCCCATAGGAAAATCACTTTAAGCGCGGCAAATTAGCGGGCAGAAATTGGAAGTTAGGTAAATAGTTTGAGTCCCGGGGGAAGGATTATAATAGGCTACTTTTACTTTTTGCCAGAGGAATGTATCATTTTCCCACGGGAAAATCAGTAGGTATTACTTATTTGCCCGTCTTTCAGGACAAAACGGAACAACGGATCAATGTGATTTTTTGTACGGGGTTAGAATGGGAGCTGGAGGATTGGATACACAGGCTACTGTTTATCCCGGAAAAATATCACATTTCCTTAGGATAACGTCATGTACCTACTGCTACTGCGGGCGAAGACGCGAGCGGAAAGCTAGTTCTTCATAAAAGTGAATAAAGTGTAAGTACTTAAAAGTATACTTAATGCACCTAGGAGAAAAGGTGAATAAAGTATTTTGAAAGTAATTTTAATGCACCCAGGTAATTAAAGTTTTCGAATAGTATACTTAATAAAATTCACCTACGTGAATTAAGTCCAACTTCGAGAAAGAGATCTCTCGTCGAATCCAGCTCGGATGGGCAGCGTTTGGGAAGCTCCGGCATATATTTGCGTCCAAAATTCCTCAATGTCTCAAGACTAAGGTCTTTGACCAGCGTGTGTTGCCAGTTATGACTTATGGAAGCGAGACGTGGTCTTTTACTATGGGTCTCATAAGAAGGCTCAAGGTTACCCAGCGAGCAATGGAGAGAGCGATGCTTGGTATTTCCCTGCTCGATCGAATCAGAAATGATGAGATCTGCAGGAGAACTAAAACGACCGACATCGCTCGAAGGATTGCTCAGTTGAAGTGGCAGTGGGCGGGATACGTAGCGCGGAGAACCGATGGCCGTTGGGCGGAAAGGTTCTCGAATGGCGACCGCGAACCGGACGACGTTCCGTGGGCAGGCCCCCTACAAGGTGGACCGACGATCTGGTCAAGGTCGCGGGAAGCCGCTGGATGCGGGCAGCGCAGGACCGATCGTTGTGGAGATCCTTGGGGGAGGCCTATGCCCAGCAGTGGGCGTCGTACGGCTGAAATGTTGAAATGATGATGACGTGAATTAACCCAGGTGAACCTCTCCTCGCGCCGCCGCCGCCGTTATTTTGTGACTGATTTCGAGATTTTTTTTGGTCATTTCTTGTTACATCATGATGATTATATTTTTTTTACTATAGGTATGTTTATATACTATTTAAAAAAATAAAAAAAACGTAAGTCGTCGCTCACAATTTTGTTTTTTTTTTCTGGAACAATTCCCGAGTTTTGCAAAGAAAAAGTTTGACCTCCATTTATCAAATATTTTACAACCCATGTTTCTCTGTAATAACTTTTAAAATAAGGATTTTTAATCAGCTTTCTGAAACAGCCGTTTGTTTTTCAATACTCGTCTTTGTTTAGTCATTATATTTTGATTATATTTCATTAGATCAGAGAAAATATCTTCATCAATACACTTGTTGAAAATAAAAGCCAAATAAGGAGCAATACAGTCAGTTATTGATTTTATAGCACAGTGTGACCTAAGCCCGCACTTAGGTAACGCTTAGCCGTGACCTAAGTTGCCCTTAATTACATAGTATTTATGAATCTTTATTACACTTTTAACCGCCTCTGTGGTCTAGTGGTTCACACCACCGATTTCAGACCAAGAGGTCTCGGGTTCGATTCCCAGTGGGGGTACATATTGTATTCGGTTTGGTTGGTGGTAGGACTTGTTCTTAGTCCGCCTGGCTAGCTACCACCATCTTATCTAAGTCTGACGCCATAACAATGATGTTTTCAGCATTATTGTGTTCCGGCAGTTAGAGATAAGATAGCCAGTTCCTCAGTGATTGAGGATTCCGGGAGTAGTGCGCTTCCATCTTCAGCCTTATCACCACTTAACATCAGGTGTGATGAAGGCTAAGTGCTACCCCGTTGTGGATAAAAAAAAGAAAAAAAAACACTGTATTTAATTCACTTAGATCACAGATCCAGAATATCCTACAGTACACTAAAATAAAACTCATAATAATAGGATAGAGGATAGGATAGGGTAGGATAGAATAGGGTAGTGTATGATAGGATAGGATAGGATGATATGATAGGAGAGGGTAGGAGAGGGTAGTATAGGGTGGGATAGAGTATGATAGGATATGAGAGGGTAGGATAGGAGAGGGTAGGAGAAAGTAGGGTGGGATAGGGTGGGATAGGGTATGATAGGATAGGATAGGGTAGTAGGATAGGAGAGGGTAGGATAGGAAAGGGAAGGATAGGATAGGGTATGATAAGATAGGATAGGATGATAGGATAGAAGAGGGTAGGAGAGGGTAGGATAGGATTGGATAATAGGATTGGATAGGATGATAGAATAGGAGAAGGTAGGATAGGAGATGGTAGGATGATAGGATATGAGATGGTAGGATAGGGCAGGATAGGAGAGGAAAGGGTCGGGTAGGATAGAGTAGGATAGGATAGGATAGGAAAGGGTAGGAGAGGGTAGGATAGGAGAGGGTAGGATAGGAGAGGGTAGGATAGGAGAGGGTAGGATAGGAGAGGGTAGGATAGGAGAGGGTAGGATAGGAGAGGGTAGGATAGGAGAGGGTAGGATAGGAGAGGGTAGGATAGGAGAGGTTAGGATAGGAGAGGGTAGGATAGGAGAGGGTAGGATAGGAGAGGGTAAGATAGGAGAGGGTAGGATAGGAGAGGGTAGGGTAGGATAGGAGAGCGTAGGATCGGAGGGTAGGATAGGGTAGTATATTTTTTTCTTTTTTAGACTTGAAACCCGTGCTACTCTTTTTTGATATTTTTTTTGTTTTTTTTTTCGATCTTTATTTATTAAATTTTTTTTCCGTTTTTTTTTACTTTTTATTTTTTTTATATTTTAGATCATTTTTTCCTTATTTATTTTTTTTTATTTTTTTTTCATTTTTTTGGTCTTTAATTTCTTATTTTTTATTTTTTTCTTTTTTTTATTATTTTTTTCTTTTTTTTATTTTTTTTTTCTTTTTTTTGGTTTTTAATTTCTTATTTTTTCTTTTTTTTAATCTTTTTTTCTTTTCTTTTGATCTTTTTTTTTCTTTTTTAATTTTTTACGGTCTTTTTTCTCTTTTTTCTTTTTTTTTAAATGTTTTTTTCTTATTTTTTTAATCTTTCTTTTACTTTTATTCTTTTTTTATATTTTTATTTATCTTTTTTAGCAATTTTTTTAATTATCCGTGTCGGTGGATGGCGGGCTTATGTCACTCTCACTCGTGCTACAAAATAGTATACGATACGCGTGACCTAAGTGGAACATAATTGCACGGCGCGACTTTATCACCCTCGCTCCGCTCGGGCGCTAACTATGCCCAGCAGTGGGCGTCGCACGGCTGAAATGATTATGATGATGATAATAGGTCACTGGTATCGTAATGTACTATAATTACGCTAGTGGACATGCCCCATAAATCTTCAGATTTCTTAACATTTATTGTTTTAAAAGTTTTTAAGGTATCCTCACTGTTAATGTAACTAAATAGTAGATTGTACAACAAGTGCATAAAACGTACCATTTTACCCGAGATGTATATATCCATCCGAGCCATAGGCGAGGGTGGATAGTCAATTCGAGGGTAAAATGGGTTTTATCTACGAGTTATACACTCTGCTTTTCACTTCGAGTGTGAGGAAAATAAATAACAATATTGCAAAAAAGAAAAAATAAAGACTTCGCCATATTGGCGGGAAGACTTTCTCTTTTTTTTTATACGTGGCAGTGGCAGCACAGTGACTTTAGCATAGATCGTAGTGCATAATGCTCTTGAAATACTTATTTCTTACAAAACTCATTAATTTTACCTAGTTTTATTAATTTAGTAAGTAATATAAAATGGATTGTGTACAAAATTAAAGAAACAGAATGAAATAACAAGTTTATTTAACGAAGTTTAATTGCGTGTGTGACTGTTTACCTGACGACCTTTGTCTTTAAGTCTGAGACTTAGACGAAGATTTTACTTTATGCACTAGAGCATAAAAAGCGATTTTATGCAGCCTACACCCAACATAAACACGAACTTTACGAGCATGAGAAGTGAAAATGTAATTAATTATTACAGCTGTTGTCAACACAGGAATTTAAAGAGAGAAGCACCAACGTTTGGTCAGGAATTTAAATTACCGATAGTTTCTAGGGTACCCGAGAGCAAAAATATTCAAAGACACGAGATTCAATTTGTTTTATTATCTACTTTGAGAGAGAAGGAATTTATATGTTGTCTTGTTTTTCCAGTTGTTTGGTTAATAACATTCCATGTAGCCTTTATTTTGTTATCAGTTGATTTAGTTTTGTTTGACAAGAACAAAGAAATATTTCGGTAGCGCAATATAAAGGTACAGTTATTTTTTACGGTAGGTAGGGCAGAAGCCCAGTGGTTTTGGCCACTGCCCCGGTGTTGGCCACTGTTTGTTCTAAAAGTTTACTTAATAACTTTTCATTATTTATGGCAATTAAAATACGGTATTTTAAGGTAATAATAACAATCGTTAAAACTCCTCACGTCATACGATTATTTTCAATAAACGCCATTTTCTGTTTATTTTTTTGTATGAACATTTTAAGAAATTTGTTAATTAATGATGAAATTTATCATAAACCTATGTTTTTTTACAATTAAATTATTGTTTTGTGATTAATTGGTTTCTAGCACATTAGAATATATTGATTTAATCTAGGTTTGGTTTGGATTTTTCGCTAAACTTACACACGTTTGACTATCAATAAGTGGCCAAAACCGGGGCATTTGGCACCTTTTGCACATTTTATACAATATTGTTTTTTTTTTGTCTTACAATTTTATAGTTTGTTGATAATCATGGCAAGATAATTATGTTTTGTTTTTTTTATTGTTTAAAAGTGTTTTTCATTTCATATGTACTTTTCTTTGATGTTGGTGGCTATTTATTACGTAATTCAATGTAATCAAACAGTTTTAAAATCTTGTTTTAAGTTGTCTTGCATGGTTTTTTATTCATCTAAAAATGGTCCTTGGGAATATTGCTGGGAACATTGCCGGCAACGGTGCCGACAAAATTTCCAGTCCTTGGGAACGTGCCCGGGCACGGTACATCACTAACTATAAGCACTGATTACTAAATAGTTACTACGTGCCATAAGATTGTTCTTTTTTTAATTTTCTTGCATAATAAACCGAGAGTTGATAGTCCTTCTTACTATCTTCTTTTATTTCTGTCCATATACACGCCCTCACTATGTGTGAGACCGGCTCCTGTCCTGACACCCAGGAGTCGTCCTACCTTTACGCAGACGATGTCGCGAGGCCTCGTTAATATGAAGATATTTCCTAAGTCATTACCCGAATTGTTTCGCAAAATAACAAGGTTTCACGACACTTCTCCGAAATCAAATCACGTAGCCTGTTTGAGTTGCCCTAAATCATTGTCGCTGTCAGTCGCACCACTATAATGATATTTAAACACTGTAGTGAGGTACTACAACATCATACAAATTTCTTGGGTATCATACAGTTCAAATGATTACTGAATACCCGAGCACTTACGTCATATTATGTTCGTGTTGGAGCGTGGAGTAACACCGAAATTTCATAGACATTTATTTTAGAAACGAACAGTGATGAAGTTATAAATCATTTATTTTTATTTTAATGTTTTATTTAATATTAGTGCGGTGTTAGCCTTATCCTTATCCAACTTCATTCCTTTTAAAGGAGCCCGTGTATTGATTCATGAGATTCATTAAATCGGGTGCATTCATTTCATAAGAGGATTTTGTTGTATATTTTTATTACTTTTTATTATTTTATTTATTTTTATTATTTTATATTCATTTTTGTGACGATAAATATGTCATATCATATCCCAGAGAGAGGTAAGACTGTTAGTGACGTATTTGTCACACAAATGGAGTAATCTAGAAGCCGATCCGTGCCGCAGTATTTATTATTACTTTCGAACTGAACACAAACGACATTTTTTTATCCACAACGGTGAAGGCTAACTTCATCACACCTGATGTGAAGTGGTGATAAGGCTGAAGATAAATGTAAGGAAGGAAGAAGGAAGGAAGGAATTACTCCGGAATCCTAATTCAATGAGGAACTGGCTGTCTTATCTCTTACTGCCCGAACACAATTATGCTGAAAATATCATTGTTATGGCATCAGGCTTAGAAAAGATAGTGTCATCTAGCCAGGCGGACTTAAAACTAGTCCTACCACCAACAAATTTGATTACAAAATTAAATTACAAAAGACAAATGAAAATAATAAAAATAAACTTCAATACATTATTAACCACGACACTTTTTAGAGCAACAACAGCCCGAACAAAACTTTCGTTAGGCAAACACAGCGTCTAATGTCCACACGTCATTTGCGTTTTGATTGATTGTTCGCAAAGGGTCACCAGAATAAGGTATACCTGTATACTATACAATGTATATGTAATGTATACTTACCAAGCGAAAATGGATTGGGCAACTTGGACAGGATCCGAGTAAGGCTGAAGCCACACGGTGCGGCTGCACCGTGCGGCGGCACAAGCTGTCGCGTCACCAAAGTCACCAATTTAACGCGGCAAGATGTCAATCAATCTTCTTCAATCGATAGCAGAAGACTTCACTTCAGCGACGTGAGCAGCTGTTTCTTCGGCCCTCATGCAACCCCTGCATAGGGGGCTGTCGGTGATACCTAAGTTGAAAAGGTGTCTGTTGAAATTTCCATGTCCTGTTATAGCACCCGTCACCAGGCGTAACTGTGATCTACTTAGCTTAATGAGAGCTCTGGACAAACGGGCGTCCAGGCGCGGTAGTGCCATTTTCGCCTGCCTGCATGTTTCAAGTGAGCTCCATTCATGTTGGTGCGTAAGGGTAGTGTGTTCACGGATCTTACCAGCAAACCAGCTCGCCGGAATGGGTGCGACCGGTTCAGGGCCAATCATCACCCTATCCGATTCCCTCCTCGCCAGCTCATCGGCCAGGTCGTTTCCACGTGATCCACTGTGGCCTTTGATCCATTGGATAGTAATATTATTGAGTGTACCCACCATGTATAGTCTGTGATGACACTCCTGTATGAGACTCGATGAGCTACGACTACCATTTAGAGCCTGAAGTGCTGATTTATTGTTGGAAAGTATGAGAATGTCGTAGCCGGTTACTTCCCTTGTTGTGACTGCTTGAGCTGCCAACAGAATGCCCATACACTCTGCCTGAAAGACTGTGTTGTACGAACTTAGTGGCAGTGCAATTTGTATGTTTAGGTCTTCTGAGAATACACCTGTTCCTGCTCCTACAGAGGTCTTGGAGCCATCAGTGAATATCAGAAGCGCTTTGTGTTGTACCCGAGAGCTTTCTGCGTCCTCCAGTTGTATTTTGTATTTCTTGTCGAAGATGAAGGATGGTTTGACCTTATCACAGATCGCTTCCACAAGGGGTGTGTCTAATTATTCCTCCAGTAGACCTTTTATGTGTCTTACCTTATTGAACCTGAGAGTGCCTAGGTGTTTTGTCTAAGTACTGCTTTCGCAGCCTCTTGCTGCACGTGTAGATGCAGTGGGGTAAGGTTCAGCATTACCTCGAGCGCAGCAGTTGGAGCAGTGTTCATACAGCCAGTGAGAGCACAGCAGGCCTGACGTTGGAGACTCTGCAGTTTCTTTGCCCCAACAGTCTGAGCAGCTTTAGGCCACCAGACTACCGAGCCGTAACTGATGAGTGGTTTGATGACCGCATTGTACAGCCAGAGAAATATTTTTGGAGCAAGAACCAACCATGCGGCACTGCCAGAGGATGACACTAGCTGTCTTTGCCTTGTGTTCAATGTGATTGCTCCAGGTTAACTTACTATCTAATAAAATACCTAAGTATTTTACCTCATTTGATAGTTGTAGAGAGGTGTCAAACAGCTTAGGTAGCTTAGCTAGGTTAGGTAGGTGTCAAACGGCAAGATGTCGCTGCACCGCCGCGTTGATTGGTTGACATGCTGTCGCGTCACCAAAGTCACCAATTTAACGCGGCGAGACCGCACCGCCACCGCACCGCACCGTATGTCTTCTCACTAAGTGATGTAGTTCATCACTTTATCGACAAAGGATTGCGTGAAGTCGGTCTTATTACAAATAAATCACGCTTGGATTAGGTTCGCTGTTTTGTAGTGAAGTTTAAGCGATCATGGTGATAAACTTTTTAATTTATCATCGTTATCATCATGATCAATCATTTTAATGTCCTCACTTCTGGTGCATAGACCTACTACGTAGATTGGTGGATCCGACTATTAACGACTGTAAATGCAACCGGGTTGCATTGGTTAAACCGTAGGTAGGGCAGAGGTACCCTTTGTGGCCACTTTAAGGATTTTTTTACTTTTAAGCACTAAGTACTAAATAGTCTTAGGTATTTAAGACACAAATTACTTATATCTTAAATTATAGGTAATTTATCTACCTTTAAAGGTACATTTTTCAAATTTATAAAAATAAAATAGTTTTTTTTATATTACACACAATGTGTGAGAGGTGCCAAATGTACCGGTTTTGGCCACTTACTGATAGTTAAACTTTTGTAAGTACCTATAGCGAAAAATCAAAACCATACCCAGGTAAAATCAATAATTCTAATGCGCTAGAAACCAGTCAATTACATAACAACAATTTAATTGTAAAAAACAAAGGTTTATAAAGTATTTTATCCAAAAAAAAATTCTTAATTTTTTCTTACAAAACATTTTTTAAAACAGAAAATGGAATTTATTGAAAAAAATCCGCCTGGCTAGCTACTTATCTAAGTATGACCCCAGAACAATGATTTTTTTCAGAATTTTTGTTTACCGGCTGTTAGAGATAAGATAGCCAATTCCTCAGAGATTGAACATTCCGAGAGAAGTGCGCTTTCGCCTTCAGCCTTAACATCAGGTGTGATAAAGGCTAACTATTAAGTACCCTGGTATGAATAAAACATAAAGTTTTTGGTCACAACTTCGTTGTGATTGAAATATTTATTATAAAACCTATGGGTTAATTTTGCTTAACCAAATTAAATAATCAATTGGTCATATTTTTTGGCTAGAGCTACCTATAACCACAAATTAGTGCTATAACAACTCATTTAGGGTGTTTACTGGTTCTTTCCAAGTGATAACATTTACTTTACAAGTAATTATTAGAAATGCAGTCCTAAGCCAGTTCTAGGCAACAACGTAGGTACTCAACACACATACTAAATATTATCTTGGTATAGCCATTTTAAATTCCTTAGGATACAAAGACTAAACACCGTAATCGACCACGAGTTACGTAAATACTAAATGAAATGTAAAAAAAAACTAGTGGTAAGCAACTAAGTAAGTATATACCTATGTCGCAGGGATATGAGGAAATCAGAGATTTCACGAAATCCCTAGGGATATCACGAAATCACGGAAGATGTGGAATATTCTTATTCATAACGTCTTCTTAAAGATAAAGATAGCAATTAAAAATTAACATCTAGTGAATCATTCATTTCTTATATTTAATCGTTCAACTTTCGTTCAATTGCATTGAACGTTGAATGAAAAAGTGAAAATATTAAGCAAGCTCAATTCTTTCAACGCGATTGAATGTGGTTGAACTTTGCTATTGAATGATTCACTTTTACGTTTACATTGTTCGATTTGGTTCTTCTTCTTAGCGTTTCGATGGCAAACAATCACTATATTGTTCTCATCCTAGCTCCTTACAGAAGCACAGAAGCCTCCTGGGGCGTTCACAGGCTTCTCTAGGAGGGACCTTACCTCTGTAAGGATTTCTGTTCGTTGTGCGGCCAAACCCACGCACTCCAGGATCACGTGGGCGGCTGTTTCCTCTGCGTCCAGGCATCCTCTACGTAGAGGACTGTCTGTCGCATTCAAACAACCCTTTTATAAACACTTTTAAAAATTATTTGTAAAGCATTACATATGAAAAAACGCTTAGTTGACTATTGACCGATTCTCGAAATGTATACAATTCTACAAACGACCGATTTGATAAATGACCGATTTTCCTAATGATCAAATTCGTGAAATGACAATTTTTTACCTTTGTTAGGAAATTTAAAATAAAATGTAATGTGAAAAATAACAAATCATGTTTCTGTATGTTATTCTGAAATTGTTTCTAAAAATAATTTTTTGGCTTTACTTTTTTTTTTTTTTTATTTGAATTCTTAAGCTAACTTTTACTGACTTCATTCGGCATAGTGACATCATCCAAGGGAAACGTAGTTTTATTTCTGCTCCGAAAATTTGTTATTTTTACTCATGAAAAGTATGATCATTATATGTTATGTGATGAAAGGATAGTACCGTTTCACAACATATAAAGGCATATTAATAAAAGTAATTATGTATGTACTAACCATATTTCCACTTGACATTCCTCGTTGTCGCTGTCATAGCAACCATCAGTGTGGAACAATGTTTAAAAACTACAAACGTAGAGTTTTAGGTGGTGATATTTTCGAGCCTTGCACATGCTTCCATAGTTATATTCGTTCACTGTTCATCACACATGAACGCACTTTTAAATAAGTGTAGTTCAAACGAAGAAAGCCTTTTGAAGTCGGTCAAAAACAAATCTCGCTCTAACCACAGATTTATTAGCATCTTTGTTGTCATAGCAACGGGCAGTAAAACTGACATCCCTTCAAATTACATGCCCGATACGACTCGAGAATTACCAACACATAAAACCTTAATGCGATAAAGCCCGGAAAATATCTTATGGCCCACTATAACGTCTATTTCAAAATGATTGCCTTTAATGACCGCGAAGCAAATTATAGGCTTGGTAATCTATTTGTGTAAGTTTTATTGGTCATTATTATAACAGTTAAAAATATTTTGATATTTGGAACGTGTAGGTTTTTCATAATATCGAGGCATTGTAGGCTGTCAATAATTTGTTTGAAAGCGTTAAAACTCAAACCACCTTATTACAAAACGTGGACTATAATAGTCCTGGTTTAAAACTAGTACTAAAAACTGGTGCTGTCACTTTAATTTTCCAATTGAAAGACAGAATTAGCATCAATTTTAAACCAGGTCTAACTTTAGTCCACGTTTTGTAATAAGGGGGTAATAAAGGTCAGTCAGTGTTAATCAACAAGTTTAAAAATCGAGTATGAATTTTAATATCTGTTGAAAAATAAATATAGTCCATGTCCATAGTCTCTCCCTACCCCCGAGGGAAAAAGGCGTGAGTATAGGTATATACCTATCTATGGAAAATAATCAGAATGGTGGGTCATACGTACATACATAATTGAATTGGTTCCAATGTACTCACATACATATCTCGATGTATGTCTGTGACTGTACTAATAGAACCTGACTGTTCTACGTGATCGTCGTAGGTTCGCGTGAATTTTAGTCGAACGAATCCGCGATTAACAATCAAAATTACAGCTGTTTATGTGACGCATATTTTGACCCTCGCAAGGTAATCAGAACCTATAAGGTACTTCCCGTTGACCTAGAATCATTTAATTTGACAAAAATTCAGAAGTTACAGTAAAAACAAAGGAGAAAATCCGAAAAATGGTATTTTATAGTTAAATCACTGATAAAAACTACTACAAACTTATAGTTGTAATTAAATCATTTCGTACAAAATGAGTGCATACGCCCGCAAATATAAGTTTGTCAACGTTTTTTTAAGATGTCAAGAAATCTTCCCGCAATAAAAGGTACCCTATAATTATGTTGACCCTGGTTATAAGTTATCACTACACAAAATTTGGTAAAACTCCGTTTAGTAGTTTTTGCGTGAAAAACGAACATACAAACAGACAAAAAATTTAATATCTATCGTTTTGGGGTTTAAATCCTGTACCATCGTTTATAATGCCTGTACACATCACATACAGCAGTAATTAAATTTAAAAAATATTTTATTTACAGCTTTTTCCATTACCTACTATTTTAATAAATGTAAGTATAGATTACCAAAAGTGAATCTTATAGACACCTTTTCTTATTGATTGTACTGAAAAATGGTTATTGTTAAAGAAACATTCAAACGATTAGTCGGTCGATTAGTTCTTATCTTTAAATGCCCTTAAATGACACAAAATTGTTTCAAATCGCAGTTTTTTATCTTGTGCATTTTTAAGCATCCTGCGAAATAAGTATTGTATAAATAAGTGAGATTCATGCAGTATGTAGTCATTTCTTTTGTTAAAATGAAGGTAGCTATTTTGATTTTTGTTGTGTCTGCCGTATTTGCAGTTGAGTGTGGTAAGCAGATAATCTACTATTCCGCACAAAAAATATTAAGTGGTTATCACACTGCACCGGAAACCGCTCCTTTGTGCGGTGTTCTGGTTTCTAGCTTTGATTTTATACCCGGTGTGTGTCATTTCCTGCGGTTTTTGTATGCAAATCAAAGTTTTACGGTCAAAGTGCAATACCGCCGAACCGCACACCGGAGCAGTGTCCGGTACAGTGTGATAAACGGCTAAAATACGCAAAAAGTTATTGACCTTTGGTCATATATAGTTTTTTATATTTATGGGGCGTTATTATTTTTCAACGAATTTCGAAATGTTTACAATTACCTTTACTTAGTTTGTTCCATTTTCGTTAACGTTTAATGGTGTTATTATTGACCGAAGTGTGAATAAATCATAATAAACTTTCAATATTTCTTTTAAACTAGCTAACTCTTAAATATACCTCATCAGGCTATTTTATTCTGAACCATATTATTTTAATCTAATGAGCAAAAGGAGGGGATGCCTATGTCCAGCAGTGGGCGCCGTTCGGCTGACATGATGATGATGATAAATGAGCAAAAGCACCTGAGTCAAATCCTGAGCATAAGCTCAGGTGACTAAAATATCGTGAATAACCAAACTGTCTTGGAATCGTAATGTACTCGTAAATACATTACAAGTGTATCAATGTCGCAGGCGGATGGTTGAATCCGCTGGATGGTTAAGTATGGCAGCATGTAACCCTCAGAAGTCCTGTAGAACACGTGATAGGTTAGAAATTTAAGGCGATCGCGTTATTTCGTGGTTTTTTTTTGTGACCTGTTAACTTATGGGAAGATAAAATAGCTTACGGAAAAAAATTATCGGCCTAGGCGTTTTATTGAATGGCGGAAGAAAATTCTCTGTGCGGGGAAGGCCTAAAAGTACAACCTTATGTGAAAGAACTTAGTAGAGTCCGCGACACTTATGGCAGATGAGGGAGGCGCTGATGTCGTCCAATTTTCTGAAAAATAAGTGCCATAATTACAGTTCCACCACTTGCCACTGGCGAAGAGTCGCAGCACGGCTATGACAAAACATTGAACTTTGAATTCGATGTACGACTTTGGTGTAAGTTCTCACACAACCATATCCCGGCCGGTGGCAGTAGTGATGGAGCCACTCGTAATACAAAATTAGTTGTCAAATTGAACTGTCGGCTGTCAGCAGTATGAAAAGTTTTTGACGTGATAACCTCTTATATATATCGATGAACGCCGGCTGGGCGCATGAAAAAACATGACAAGAGACAAACTGATCCCACGTACCACAGCCCAACAATAGAGAAGGCTGTGCACGTACGCAATGCTATGCAACCACTATGCAACACATTACTTATGACATCTAGACCCTAGACCATTGAATTTGTATGACGCGTTGCGTACGTTGCGTTGTGTATGATAAGTGTGTTTCTAGTCATACAAATTCAATGGTCAAGATGCTTCGATCAACAATAGTACTAGATGAAGGCTCACAAGCTAAATGAAAACTTTATATGGCCAGACTGACTTTTTTTTTAAACGGAGAAAAAAAGGTTACGAATGTTACGATCTTACATTATAAATGACAAGAAGCGTTCCAAGTTTGAAATACCTTAGTATTATTGACACTGTCAAAATAATCTACTTATAATATGCTTATAATTTATACTCTCAAGTGAGCTTATGAGGCTTGGACATATCTGTCACTCCAAGTATGTACTATGCGATTAATCAAGGAATTTATAATACAACAGGAAGGTGCACTGCTGCTAAAAACGGTCCTAATGAGATAGTAAGAACGAGGTCAGTTTATCTCACTCCATCCCATTACGGCGGCCTCGAACATGCGCGACGGGCGGCGGGCGGCGACGAGCGAATTGCGAACTTGACACAACGAAGACGGAAAACGTCAGAAAACGTCATTCGGCTTGTAATGTTGCTACTTTAACATTCTGAAATCTATCATTCAAATTCTTTTTTAGGATAGGCCATAAAAACTTAGACGACCTGATACATTTTTATGCTTAATACGGTAATACCTAAATTAAAATGCGATGTTTTCTATTGACTAAAAGTAATTCGTAGCGGAAATTTTACGAAATTTAATTTTTATAACGAAAGTTGTGAACCATAAATCTACTAAACCTGTTTTTTAGAGAAAGGGACACCCTCACCTCGTTCTTGCGGTCTCAGCTGGACCGTTGACATTTTGTATTGAAATATAAACCTTATCTCTTAAAATTAAAGTGTATTTTTAAATACACAAAAATACGGAGTGCACCTTCCTGTTGTACGTAGTACTTATAAATTCCTTGCGATTAATATAAGAATAGGATAGGAACGCCGCCATGTTGTGACGTCAAGCTGTCAAAGTGCTGTCAAACCAACTTTACTGCACTTCAGCACAAAGTAACTACGCGGGCGGGCGGTCGCCCTAGCAGAGAGTCCGCTTAGAACAAAGTGCCATTTTCGTCACGCACACATAGACGTCACATATACAGGCAAAATGGGACAGTTTGGGACAGTACTCAGTCGCGAGTATCGCAAAGAGGTCAGTGATCGCAAGTTCCAAAGAGCATTTAATTGATCACTTCACGTCCGCGCCGCTACGTGTCACTGTGACACTTATATACCAATTTTACTATTAATTAACAAAAATTAATAACCAATATTATTACAGTTGCAGTGTATTTGGTTGTCTAAATACGACTAAAAACTGTGCATACACGTTCTTTAAATTTCCAAACGATATTGAAAGGTAAGGTAAGTCAAACTGTTTTCTCTTGTTGGTAGGTGAGTATACCTAGGTACTTTTGGGACTAGCCGCTTTGATAACGACGATGAACCATACACATTCATCTTATAGTTAGCTGGTTGTGGTAAAACGCCAGTAATTGGGTTCTATGGTCCTTATTTAGATGTTATAGTATTCTCAAAACTTCTTGGCGGTTCAGCGAACACAGCCACAAGTCATGTTGACGAATTTTCAAGTAAAAGTTGTCGTTGCATTTTCTTTTATTTTAGCAGTGTTATGAAATCCTACTTACATTTTAGAGACTTCAGTCATTAAACCCCAAATAACATTTTACTTGCAGTATTTTTTTTTTCATCTAAGCGCACGGCAGTGTGCCAGCCAAGTTCAGGAAAGGACGCCAATCAATAAATCCCAAATAACATTTCACTTGCAGTAAAGTTTTCTTTATCTAGGCGCACGGCAGTGTGCTTGCCAAGTTTGGGAGAGAACGCCAGTCATTATACTTACCCCAAATAACATTTTACTTGCAGTAAAGTTTTTTTTGACGCACGGCAGTGTGCCAGCCAAGTTCAGGAGAAAACGAACCACGCACGATTATGCGTATACCTATTTATTTTAACGTCTTAATCGTAGGAGTGCCATAGGCTATTTTCGTTGCAAAACTAACTAGTTCATTTTAAAAATCAAATGTTTTTTTTTCAGACGAACCTTATGGATAAGTTTAATTGATCGAGAAGATGTACGCAACAAATGGTCAACATATCTTCGAGTTTGTGAGGCCCATTTCGAAACCAATTCTATAATCAAGACATCGAACCGAACTGTCCTGAAAAAGGCATTAGTGCCTTTTTCAGGACAGTTCGGTTCCCAAACTTTTGCTACCTGTCAAAAAAAATTTAAATGAAGAATCGCAAGCAACTGTGGAGACTAATGAATCTTGTACACAATATGAAAAAGTTAAATGTGACTCAAATTCACAAATAGCAACTCACGTTTCTGCAAATTCTCCCAGAAAAAGAAAGCTGAAAAACGACATTCTTGAGTGCAAGAAAAGACTATGAAGAACAGCTGCGCCAGAAACAAATATGAACCTGTTTACATCTCGATAGCGTAGCTTCTATGACGTTCACAACTATTGTAAAAACCAATCTAAATTGAATAAACAAATTTGACTTTGACTATTAAACTACTTATATTTTTTTATTTACCTATATACGATAAAAACACAACATAGGTATTTAAATACACTTTCTTGTTTTCAAAATAGTTACCACTATTGCTTGATACAGTTCTTGCGTTATAAAGGTTTTAAAATTTTTGTAGATGACAAGTTAGAAATTCAACATTTAAGAAAATATTAATTATTTGAAGTTCTTGAACGAAAAAATTTATGGAACTTGTAACCCATTTAGATTTCAACTATTTTTCGCTGAACTTGGCACCTTTTTTACCTTTATGTTTTCATCGAACTTACTTAGTGCCTTTTTCACGTTTATGTTTTTAGTGGGATAACTATCACACCATATTTATATCTTGTACATAGAGTACATTATAACATATAGGAATGGAATACATTACAACATAATAGGTACGGTATAGGTACAATAGGATCTTGTCTTCGTCGTGTGTGGCGTCGGGACTTTAAATGGATATTAGATGCTCTGTTTACCATCTAAGCAGCATCTAAGGCATGTAAACTTGTTACGATGTATGTATAAACGAATTTATTTATGTATGATTGTTAACTTTTACTACTTACTCCTTTTTAAATTCAGAATCAATACAGAAGCAACCCTAGTGAGTCAGACAAGGATAGGTATAGATTTTCAAAAATGGTGGGAGCGGTCCTTCTGTAAACTCTTTATTTTGTGACTTCAGTATGGTGTGCAAAAAAAGAAATTTATCGTGGCTGATCATGTCATAGCTTACGATAAATAATGATGTTCGTGCAAACCAAAACATATGAATAATTTGCAGATAATAAAATTATACTAATCATTAACTTGATTTTTTCGGAAAGTATAGGACTCATGAAAGTATGCTTTTACGAAAATGATCAGGTAATTTGAATCTCAATCAAATTAAAATTTTGTGATATTTAACTGAGACCATTTTTTCATACATTGTTCTGATGCTTCAATAACACAGAATAAATTGAATTTTGATTCTATTTACTGGTTTAAGAATTTAAATAAAACAGGATTTCAAGTAACGAAAATAATTTAATAATCAACTTTACAACAAAATTGGTAAATTGGGGGTCTCGTGAAAAATTGTATTGGTCTATCATGGTAAAAGGATTGGCCAGCTAGAGTCTGCACGTTGCTAGCTGTTACCAGGGTGCGCCGGGTATCGGTATCACGGGGAACGATTCAATCTAGCCACTCGGGGAGGCGCACAGTACTGTAGAAATATGTTCTAGTATTTTATCAAAGCTTTGAACAAATACTCAAATACCACATGTGTCCAAACATTTGTTCAAATGTTTGTGCTATGTCTGGCGCCCGGCGGCATAACGAAGGGCATGAGCAGTAAAGTTGTGTACGAAGAAAAAGGGCAGTAGGTGGATTTAAAAAAATAAAAAACTTCGTTATGAAAGTGGCAATACCCAAACCACCATCTGCCAAAATAAAAAAATAAACTATTTTCAAATTGTTTTGCACTTTCTTGCGAACTGTACCTTTTCAGAGTGAAGTTTGTCAACAACCCGTCCTATTCTTATAATAATCGCATAGTATCTATAGCGACAAGCTTTTCTGTTCCGGTGATTATCTTTGGAACTAAAACAGTTTTCATTCGACAGTCCATTTTAACAGCTAATTTCGTATTGCAAGTGGCTCCTCTGTCACGGCTGTCACCGGAACAGAAAAGCTTGTGGCACTTGTTGATCGAAGTCTATGTCATAATGCGTTGCATACGTGGGATCAGTTTATCTATACTTTCGTTGTCACGTTCCGCCTGAGCACAGAATAATATAAAGGTAGGTACAGAAAGCTCACTTCTGAAACAGTTACATAAAATTATCCATCCACACGACAATTAGGTCTAAAATAATTTTCACCTGATTTAACTACCGACTACCACCGTTCACTGCAAGCGAAAATGAAACATACCTACTTACCTAAAACATTACCACTACAGTACTATTACGCGAATAATCTTATGCCAAATTGGTTTTTGGTAGTTTTGGCCGGTCAATAACAACGTCGAAATTCTGTGTTTATATTAATACTAGCTTTTCGTCCGCGGCTTCGCCCGCGTCGACTACTCTACTTTATCCCGAGGGAATGTGATATATTTTAAGAATTAAGTTACTCCTTATTACATCAGCTACCTGCCAGTGAAAGTCCCGTCAAAATCGGTCCAGCCGTTTCAGAAATTAGCCGAAACAATCAGACAGACAGACAAAAATAATTGTAAAATAAAAGTAGCCTAAGTTACTCCTTATTTATTACATCAGCTACCTGCCAGTGAAAGTCCCGTCAGAATCGGTCCAGCCGTTTCAGAGATTAGCCGAAACAAACAGACAAGCAGACAGACAGACAGACAAAAAATGAGTTTAACTTCCCATAAGTTGACGGAGTCTCGAAAAAAAATTACCATCGCCTAAAATTTCTAACCTATCACGAGTTCTACAGGAATTTCGAGGGGTACATGCTGCTGCCATATTTAACCATCCGGCGGATTCAACCATCCGCCTGCGACACGTACATCAAATATAATAAACAAAACCTTACATATAGAATCATATCCAATTATTTATTTATTGTACAGAAAATTACGCATTCGTGTAAAAATAGGGGACAGTCATCGTTAAGGGCACGTACTTCCAAATTATCGATATCAACCTATTTTTGATTCAAAAGTAATCAATCAAATATTCTTTATTATGAGCAGATAAAAATACAGGGTAAATTTTTATTCAGTGCACAAATTTTGAAGATCGACTCAGAAGCGGTAAGTGAACAACTTTCTCCTAGAAACATAGGTCGAAATATGACAAAAAATTTTTGACTCTTCATACAAATCGGACTGATCACGTGATCGATTTAGTATGGGTCCAAAAATTTTTGTCGTATTTCAACCCATGTTTCTAGGAGAAAGTTGTTCACTTACCGATTCTGAGTTGATCCTAAAAATTTGTGCACTGGTCAAAAATTTATCCTGTATAATGTTGAAGTTTCGTAAGCGATCTTGATTATTTGTGGCTAGAAACACGATATTCGTATCGTAACTCGACAAAAAAAAATTTCAAAAACAAAGGAAATCTTTATTATTTTTATATTTTTTTGGTTTTATACTTAGATTATTAATCTCTAATTCACGAATAATATATAGAAAAATAGGTGTCATTACCTATTTTTCTATAAATTGTAGACTATTCTCAGGCTACTTTTTCAAAAAGTGAATTTATGCTCAAAATAACAACAAAACATTGAATAAATGAAAAAGTGAGGTTATTTTCATTATTCTTCACACGTAAGGAAAAAGACAAAGACAGAGTTTTTGGAAGATCCTGCCCTTAACATAATGTGTTAGACAGATCTAGAGATATAACGCTTCAAAAATGGCAATTTTTTTCCATTAAGTCTTATATCCGCCTGAAACTTCCTTGCAGGTCTAGTGGACTTTTATTAGGTATCACCGATGATGGATATCACAATTTTCCTTTAAATCTAAGGAAGGTACTGTAAAATTCCGATTAAGTTTTCAATTACAAATAAACCACGAAGCACTCAACTGTTTGTCTAAATCTAAATTACGAGACCAATCTGAATCTATCTAAAAATAAATAAAGCTTAACACTTTCATTAACAGTTCAATTAAAGAGTTCACACTTAATCGTATTAGAGCTGTATAAATGAGTCTATTTCGATTCATCGCTTTTAAGTTCGACAGAAATATTCATTGAGTAAAGAGTTCGTTATCTGGCTTCAGTGAACTAACATTGATAATGGAGAAAACGTAAAAGGGGAAAATGTTTGACATTTTTTTTGCGTTATTTTCGTTTTTAGGGTTCCGTAGTCTACAAAGGAACCCTTATAGTTTCGCCATGTCCGTCTGTCCGTCTGTCCATCTATCGCAATTTTACTTTACCACTTTGTTGGCGTTATAAATATTTATACTATTATTTATATACTAGAAAGATGTAATTTGGCATGAATATACATATGTATATTCATGCCAAATTACAGCTTTCTAGTACTAAGAAGCGGTTTCATCAATAGATATTAGTGATTCAAGATAGCAAAAAAGTTCTCGAAACGTCCGAAATGTATAAGAAAATCCTGGTAATTACAGTAGTGGTAACATTACATTCTCCATTTATTACGTTACCGCATGATAAGTTTCCGATCACCAGAACGCATGAGTGCGTTAATTGCGTCTTGATTACTTTGTGGAACAGGAAAACCGAAAGAGCACTTTATCGGGAACAAAACTTATCACATACGATTGGATAAGTGTCTATCTCAAAGAGATCAGTTCAAGCAACCAAAAAAATTACGTTATTTAAGCTGATGGAGAAAATATTATTTTTTATCCACAACGGGGTAGTACTTTGCCTTCATCTCACCTGCAGTTAAGTGGTGATAAGACTGAAGGTGGAAGCGCACTACTCCCGGAATCCTGAGTCACTGAAGAACTGGCTATCTTATTTTTAACTGCCGGAACACATCAATGCTGTAAACATCGTTGTTATGGCGTTGGCGTCAGACTTAGGTATGATGGTGGTAGCTAGCCAAGCGGACTAAGAACAAGTCCTACCACCTACCAAACCGAATACAATATGTATAGGTACTTCCACTGAGAATAGAATCCGGGACCACTAAGACTTGGTCTTAAATAAGTGGTGTGAATCACTAGACCACAGAGGCGGTTAAAATATTTTTATATGATTACATGTGTATGAATATGTTACGAAATTCTGTTGGTTGTTTAATGTAACACATCTCCACTCCACTCTGCGCGACTTTCAATCCGTGTGCTTAGAAAAGTTAAAATGTTTTCTTAAGATTTACAATTGCTACCACAATCTTTTTCTTCGATACGAGTAGGTACATTAAATGTCTCAAGAATCAAGAATAATAAATTGAAGCCGTAATGAATATTTACAAGTTGGAACAAGAATACGTAATGTATTTCTGTAATTATTTACTCAGTATTATTTGGTTGAGTTGAGCATCTTCAGTATTTTAATTAGCAAAGCAAGCTGAACAACGTTGGAATAATTTTGCTCTGGGATGGGTTATAAATCTGTATATATAAAATTCTTCCGTTACTGACTGACTGACAGACTGATGAAACAAGGACGTACCCAGGGGGGGGGGGGGTCCAGACCCCCTGGACCCCCCCCGAAATCCATTAATCCGCGGGATGGGCGTGAACTTCACGACGTTATCCCGCGGGAATCTGATATTTTTCCGGAATAAAAAGAAGCCTATGTTCTACTCCAGGCTAAAAAGTATCTGTGTCCCAAATTTCAGTCCAATCCGTTCAGCTAATTTGGCACGATTCAGCAACTAACATCTAAACTAACCCCCCCCCTACCCCCCCCACGACAGACCCCCCCCCCCGACAAAAAATCCTGGGTACGTGCTTGTAAACTACTGGACCCATACTGGACGCAAGAAGTTGAAATAGACACTAACTGCCGCACTTCAATTACAAGACATCAATTAACTTTAATTATTAATTAATATATAATCTATAAAATCTATATCTGTCTCTATTTTATGTCTAGTATTGAATAAAGTAAGAATGATAATTTAATGCCAATTAAAGTTGATTGACGTCTCTGCCGGCCTTGCATGAGCGGCTTTTATCACGCGATATGATATGGTACGGCATGCCGTCTTGCTTACACCTCAGTGGGGTAAGCAAGACAACGGCTGAGTGCGGGAGAAAGAGAGAAGTTTTGGAAATGTAAAGAGGGGTTTGAGTTGGTATGAAACTTTTGTGAATATCTCAATTCACATATAGCAAGCTTTGCAGCGTATGATCTAAGATTAATATAAATTAAGTATTGGTTACCGCTTTACTAATTATAAAAAAAAAATATTATTTATAATTATTTGGTGAGGGATTATCTCTTACTTTTTTAATTGATGTCATTTTTTTGAAGGCAGTTTTATTTTTTAACAAAAAAAAAATTTATATCACTCTTTTTAGTGCATCATGCAGGCAATTTACGTGTATTCTGGTAAATAGGTATGTGATCAAACTGAGAACTTCTTTTTTGAAGTCGGTTAAAATACCTTGAGGTATCCCCTTTCCAATAAAACAAGAATCATTGAAATCGGTTTATAAACTAAGGAGTTATGCCTAAAGATACGTAATAAATTCACATAAAGTGGTAACGAAAACGACAGTATTTTCAAGATTTCCTGAAAACTACTGAACCGAATTCAAAATTTCAAAAAATGGAACCAACTTGGGAAAAACCTGATGTTATATATAACGTTTGAACCATTTAACCTCCTCCTTTTCAATTTTTGAAGTCGGTTAAAAAGATTATAAACTATTGTGGCAACGATTTACAAATACCGCGCGACGTTGGCGAGCAGTTGCGCGTCAAATGTTGCCTCATGGAGATGAGGCAACATTTGACGCGCATGTTAAAAAATGGTGTGTTAATTGTGTTACATGTTATATGATATTTATTTCTATTTAGTTTCAGCCCACCGTAACAGCAAACACAGGACCTATGAGGAAGACAGTCCGGTTGATGATGGTGATCAGTGGCCGGCTGCTGAAACCGTGTCCGACTTCGGGCTATCGGCTGCGGGCTCAGGGTCGCTTGATGGCAGCTTTGATCTAAACTCTGCGAATGGCACAGACTATGATCGAGTAAGTATCGCGAGGTAGTATTCTATGATGATGACCAGTGGCCAGTCTTGAAACCGTGTCCAACTTCGGGTTATCGGCTGCGGGCTCAGGGTCGCTTGATGGCAGTTTTGATCTAAACTCTGCAAATGGCACAGACTATAATCGAGTAAGTATCACGAAGTAGTATTCTATGATGATGACCAGTGGCCAGTCTTGAAACCGTATTCCACTTCGGGTTGTCGGCTGCGGGCTCAGGGGCGCTTGATGGCAGCTTTGATCTAAACTCTGCGAATGGCACAGACTATGATCGAGTAAGTATCGCGAGGTAGTATTCTATGATGTTGACCAGTGGCCAGTCTTAAAACCGTGTCCAACTTCGGGTTATCGGCTGCGGGCTCAGGGGCGCTTGATGGCAGCTTTGATCTAAACTCTGCGAATGGCACAGACTATGATCGAGTACGTATCACGAAGTAGTATTCTATGATGTTGACCAGTGGCCAGCTCTTGAAACCGTATTCCACTTCGGGTTGTCGGCTGCGGGCTCAGGGGCGCTTGATGGCAGCTTTGATCTAAACTCTGCGAATGGCACAGACTATGATCGAGTAAGTATCGCGAGGTAGTATTCTATGATGATGACCAGTGGCCAGCTCTTGAAACCATATTCCACTTCGGGTTGTCGGCTGCGGGCTCAGGGGCGCTTGATGGCAGCTTTGATCTAAACTCTGCGAATGGCACAGACTATGATCGAGTAAGTATCGCGAGGTAGTATTCTATGATGATGACCAGTGGCCAGTCTTGAAACCGTATTCCACTTCGGGTTGTCGGCTGCGGGCTCAGGGTCGCTTGATGGCAGCTTTCATCTAAACTCTGCGAATGGCACAGACTATGATCGAGTAAGTATCGCGAGGTAGTATTCTATGATGTTGACCAGTGGCCAGTCTTAAAACCGTGTCCAACTTCGGGTTATCGGCTGCGGGCTCAGGGTCACTTGATGGCAGTTTTGATCTAAGCTCTGCAAATGGCACAGACTATGATCGAGTGAGTAACACCGAGTCTATGATGTTGACCAGTGGCCAGTATTGAAACCGTGTCAAACTTCGGGCTATCGGCTGCGGGCTCAGGGTCGCTTGATGGCAGTTTTGATCTAAACTCTGCAAATGGCACAGACTATAATCGAGTAAGTATCACGAAGTAGTATTCTATGATATTGACCAGTGGCCAGCTCTTGAAACCGTATTCCACTTCGGGTTGTCGGCTGCGGGCTCAGGGGCGCTTGATGGCAGCTTTGATCTAAACTCTGCGAATGGCACAAACTATGATCGAGTAAGTATCGCGAGGTAGTATTCTATGATGATGACCAGTGGCCAGTCTTGAAACCGTGTCCAACTTCGGGTTATCGGCTGCGGGCTCAGGGTCGCTTGATGGTAGCTTAGATCAAAACTCTGCGATTGGCACAGACTATGTGAACGAGTAAGTATTACGAGGTAATATTCTAAGTGATCAGTGGGTAGCTCCTGAAACCGTGTCCGACTTCGAGTCGTCAGCTGTGTACTCAGGATCGTTTGGTGGTAGCTTCGATCAAAGCTCTGCGAATGGCACAGACTAATGATCGAGTATAGGTAGTATTCTACGATGATGACCAGCGGCCAGCTCCTGAAGCCGTGTCTGACTTCGGGCTTAGGGTCTTTTGATAGAAGCTTCGATCTAAACTCTGTGAATGGAACAGATTATTATCGAATCATGGTATTAAAGTTGAAGTTTAAAGTGTCTTTTCGCAGGCGGCTGCTAGCTGTATAGGTTGCAATGTAAAGAGTTGTTTGAGCGAAATTTTTTAGAAATTGGCTTGCATAGAATTACAATATCGAGAATTTAACCATTGAATCGCACACAAAAAAATATTGTCTGATCGATACCTTTACGATTTAAAAAAAAAAACAGCGACATTTACATCAGTCAAAACGTGTTAATTTGACAGCCCGCTGAGCTAACGTTGATCGCAAAATATGGTCATAGTACAAACAAATAAGTAGGTCTATCTTTATAGATACGCACGGCATACGGTTTGTATGAGAGAGCGGCCGTGCGTATGCATCGTCACATGCACACACTAACAAAATTTATGGATGATGAAGTAGCGCCCGTCATGCGTGGCTAGACTCCGCTAGACTGGTGGCTAGGCTAAACTGCCAGTAGTGCCGCCGCGCGCGCCCGCGCCGTATGTAATACCGCCTGCGCCCACCACACGCACGCTTCCACCGCGCTGCCGCTCGTAATAATTTGTACGTGAAGGTTTACCTCCTTTAACTACAAATTTGTGAAAATGGCTACAAATTCGAGTAACTTTAGAAAATATTGCAGTGTTTATGGATGTCTCGTATAACGTCGTCGTGTAGACCACTCGGGCGAAACCGCGGGCGGAAAGCTAGCCTATAAATAAAATCGTAACTTGTATTCTTTCTTATGTGTATGTGATTAAAAATAATAGTTTTGCATAGAGATTGACTGTGCGTTATTGATGGAACAAAGTATAAACGACAGCCCTAGCTACGTGTTTAGGCTATTATCGATCGCTCGGGGCTCGAGTGGGCCTACTTATTTGTTTGTATAATGATATCGTCGCTGCGAGTCGGCCTGCCGTCATTCGTCGCCACCTTCGAGCAACGCGGGCCTTCCGTTCGGGGACGGAAGACCCGCGTTGCTCGAAGGTCGCCACGATGCTAGTGCGAGTGAGAGAGAGGGCAAATATTTTAGCTCGGCTAATCGCGCATTCGCTTTGCGCAGCCGTGTCAACGACGGCAACTACTGCCGGCCTAGCATGAGTACTATTATATAATATTCTGTGGCATGAGCGGCTTTTATCGCGCGATATGATATGGTACGGCAAGTTGTCTTGCATACTCCACTAAGGTGTAAGCAAGACGGCATGCTGTACCATATCATATCGCGTGATAAAAGGCCGCTCATGCTAGGCCGGCTGAATAACATGCCAGATGCCCGTCTTGATTGCAGTTCCCCGCAAAACATAAGTAAGTAAATTGATTTTTTATGTGATGTGAAATCCAAGCTTCGGTTCATTTTTATTTATTAGTTATTTATTTATTTTTTATGCAGTAAAATCAATGTTAAATCACTGCCATTGAAATACAAAACTTGGCAGTATTATTAAGCAGCCTGGTATCAATCAGATTAAAAAAAACATACAAGAAATACACTTTTCCTGTAAAAAAACCACACGTCCCCAGAAATTCAAACTTGTTATTTATATATACAAATATTATTTACCTAAAATTTTACCCGGGGCTAAAGTCTGTACTAGCGAAGTAAGCAAAGCCAAGTTGTGGTGATTGTGAGGAATCACCACAACGTTAACGACGGAGTTCGATGTCATTACAGACTTAAATCTGCCCCGGGTTTGTAAATTGTAAATGCTAAAACAATTTTCATGGATATTTCAGTATTCAGACTTAAAGATATATTGCACAGAACATGGAAGAGAAAAAAAATCTTTCCGTGTTCTGTGATAAATTGACTGCCTAGGGTTGACAAGTGGATTGATTCGACTATATTCTTTTGAAATATTAATAATACCAACTAATTTATAGTTGGTGCGAAGAAAAATAATAGTTTAAGAATACCAATTTGAACAGTTGATTTAGTTGAGTAATCCAAAGGAAAAAAGGAATTCTGCATACCGTTTTTTACAACAAAATAATAGGCGTTTGATTCTAACCAACTTGACAATTTTAAAAGAATCTTAATCGTTTTCAACCCTAACCGGGATATTTCACAACTCGTTAAAACTTTCCAAATTTTAAAAAGAACGAAATAGAAATATAAAACACTCAATGCGCAATAACGACTCTGTGACAAAGAGAATGATCGTGTTCTATTTTGTAAAAAACAAAATATCTTTGAAATTAATTGGTCTTGTATAATGGATTTCAGAACCAATGAAGTATTAGCTATATTTATATAGTGGTTTGGGAAAAAATATTACATAAATACATACGAGTTGAATAGAAATAACCATCTGTCTACATGTACTTATTTATATATACGTATCACTTTACGTATGTTTTCACGTATTACATGGAGACGGAAGAATCACAAATCTGATTTAATGTTATAAAGAGGTAAAGTTAGTAAGTTACGATCTAAAAGATAATGTTTGGAACTTCTGAACTAATTTACGGAAATTATTTTACCAGTAAAAAGCTACATTATTAAATGCTACATTAAGTGGAAAAGGATATTTATCCCTATGGTAACGGGTATCACGCGGGTAAAACCGGGCGGAGCAACTCATCATCATAATCATCATCATCATCATCAATAGCTATTTACTGTCCCCACTGCTGGGGCACTGGCCTTCCTTATGGATGGATAAGGAGAACGGGCCATGACCCACCAGGCGGGCCCAATGCGGAGTGATGGGTACCAACGGTTTACGATCGCAGGCCGAGCGATAACCACTCCACGCCACGGGCTCCGCAACTAGTAAAATATAATTTTGTTGATTTCAGGTTTCATCACCTGATAAGAAGCACACAAGAATTAATCAGAAACATCGGGCCCATTAGAAAAACTTTGGGAAGCTTTTGGAAAAATGTATAAAAAGATATTCAATATAATAATAACAATAAGATGAAAAACTGTGTTATCTGATCAAAATATAAGTTTACAGTGCTTTAAAGTTGTTTTTACTTATTTTATCCAGCATAGTTAAATTTTTACCAGACAGTATGTACCTACATATAAATACATTTTGATTCTATTCTCTTCTGCAAACTTTTTCCACTCTGTATATATGTTGCAGCCAAATGGTTGAATCCGCCATTTAATTAAACGCCTAGGTCGATCATTTTTTCCGTAAGCTATATCTTCCCATAAGTTGACGGAGTCACAAAAAGAAAAGAAATTTAAGTTAAATTTCTAACCTATCGAGTGTTCTTCAGGACTTCCGAGGGGTACCTACATGCTGCCATCCTTAACTATCTGGCGGATTCAACTATCCGCCTGCGACATTTACATAGGTAATATATTGTTAGCTGTTGCTCGCGGTTTTGCTTTCAATTTGTCTTCAAAGGAAACTTTTGTCAGGGAATTAAAAACACAAAATAATCCTACTTCCTACTTTAATATTATAAACGTGAAAGTTTAGATGTTTGGATGTTTAAATGTTTGGATGTTTGTTACTCAATCACGCCAAAACGACTGAACGGATTTGGCTGAAATTTGGGACAAAGATACTTTTTATCCTGGAAAAATATCACATTCCTATGAATGCATGAAAGCTAGTTTTGAATAAAGAAAAGTATTAAATGCGAAAAAAATATGATTACTTATATTAGTAGGTTTCTTGCATTTTGATTACTGAATCTAAAGAAAGTATCGTTATTTAAGGCGATGATTTCCGACCGAAATAGGCACGCTAAGGGCGTTTGTGCACTACACTGAATTTTACCGATCCGGAAAAAAACGGATGCTTGTATTTTAATAATTAATTACTATAAATAAAAAAAATTATTTATTTCGTGTAGTTTGGGGTTCGAAACATTGAAACTACACGAAATAAATAAATTCTTACTATTATAAATGATAAAATTATTAAAATACAAGCATCCGTTTTTTTCCGGATCGGTAAAATTCAGTGTAGTGCACAAACGCCCTAACGCTTGCTCGGCCGCGCGCGATACACTTCACGCGGATGCAGCGACAGCCGGCAGTAAACTGTGAACTCGCGAGCGCCCCGCGAATCGAAAATCTCTTTAATCTCAATTAAAAATTACATAATAAAAAAAAATCTTATGACGGCCGGAATCCCTCGGCTATTCAAAACAATCATTTTCGTATATTTTTCATTAACTAAAACCAAGTACCTATACTGCAAATAATATGATATTTGGATAACGATTAGACGGATGTTTGGGATTTTATTTGACACAGTAAAATATCACCAATCGAAAAAAAACAGCCGGAAGCCCTAGATAGTTAAATAACATATTATATGTTTCCCAAATTTTAAGTACCTACTTGTGGTTTGCGAGTAATCCATAATTTAAAACACCTACCCTATTTTGGGGAATGCCAGCCTTAAGGTGTATCGATGAGCTCAGTGGCGCCGCCAATGGAAATAAATCAATTGCATTTTATTATAGGCTTGGATTAAAAGTTTCGGTTATTTCGCGCAAATAGAAGAGCAAAATGCAATTTTTAATTGTTTTTTCATGGCCTCAAATATGTGCACCAAGTTATGGATCTCGATATTGCCAAATGTGGCCACTTTAGCACTATTGAGATTCACGACTTATTGCGTAAGTTTGGGTTCTCAAAAGTATATTTATAAAATGCATTCCACTCTTTCACCTGCGCGAAATAACCGAAACTTTTAATCCAAGCCTTTAATAAAATGCAATTGATTTATTTCCATTGGCGGCGCCACTGAGCTCATCGATACACCTTAAGGGTGAAAAGCGCCCGACCGTCTCATAACATTGGAATATTTAAAAAAAACAATGCAAAAGCTCTCATTCAGGGTACAAGCAAGTTATTTCCAATACTAATACCGACACACAACCTTCTCTGTACGATCAACATTCAATGCAGTAATAAGCTTTCAGGGTCCAGAAGCCTTACTATGAGTTGTTCGAGCAGCATTAATTAATATTATAAGCTCCGTGACGCCGTGGTTAGCGCATACGACCTGTTTAAAAAACCTGTACCCCTAGTATGAAAAACTATCTTTATTTTAATCGAATAGATAGAATAAAATAGAATCGAATAAGTAGCAAGCTTTAGTGCGGGCGCGCATTGGGCAACTAGTCGCGGCCATCAAACGCGACCACAAGCTGCGGACGAGTATTTTCATTCATTTTGTAAAGCATCGGCGCAAACCGAGCCACAAGCCATAGTAAAACCAAATGTTGACTTCATACATACTATTTATATCATACTACCTAGACGTCTACGTCGTCGGCCTACTGTATGGAAAAATTGGTTATACTGTGGTTGTGGCTCAGTAGCTGCGACAGGTGGCCGCTACTAAGCCACCAGTGGTCGCGATTAGTGGCCGCGATAGTGGCTCAATGTGCGGGCGCACTTACTGTCTTTCAAAAGCTGTCAAAATGTTGCTCTCAAACATGTATTGAATTTAAGTTTTAAACGGCCGAAAGAGGTGCTACTCTGGTTATCATACAAATCAATACGATTATTTCTCAAGGGGGCGCTCCAAACCGATGTCGGTGCCCAATACGGGGTCATTTTCGTGAGTCGAAAAATTGTCTTCACTTTACTTGACGATATCTCAAAAACTCAATGACTTACCATTTTTAAATTTTGGGGAAAGATGCACCAATTATTGAAGATTATTAATTTTTCACTTTTAAAAACATTATTGGAAAGAATTATGTTAAAAAATTATATTTAAAAAACCTTTTATTTAAAATCAAGCTTTTATTCAAATGTCCTAAAAAGAATAAAATAAACTTTGTATCAAGTCAAATCCAACAAACTTATTACATTAAACAATTTATATGTTTTAAAAGCTTGTCGCTTTAATTTCATAATATGTCAAATATAATTAAAAGCATTTGTGTTTAGTGCAAGCCCAGTCACAATAAAATCTCGCGACAAGCTTTTAAAACAAATAAATTGTTTAATGTAATAAGTTTGTTGGATTTGACTTGATACAAAGTTTATTTTATTCTTTTTAGGACATTTGAATAAAAGCTTGATTTTAAATAAAATGTTTTTTAAATATAATTTATTTTTGTATTTTTAGTTATTATTGGACGTGTTTCTCAGTCACTTAATTTCATTTTCACTTCTCATGCTCGTAAAGTTCGTGTTTATGTTGGGTATAGGCTGCATAAAATCGCTTTTTATGCTCTAGTGCATAAAGTAAAATCTTCGTCTAAGTCTCAGTCTCTCAGACAAAGGTCGTCGGGTAAACAGTCACACACGCAATAAAACTTCGTTTAATAAACTTGTAATTTCATTCTGTTTCTTTAGTTTTGTACACAATCCATGTTAAACTATACTTACTAAATTAATAAAACTAGGCAAAATTAATGAGTTTTGTAAGAAATAAGTATTTCAAGAGCATTATGGACTACGATCTATGCTAAAGTCACTGTGCTGCCACTGCTACGTATAAAAAAAAAGAAAGTCTTCCCGCCAATATGGCGACGTCTTTATTTTTTCTTTTTTGTAATATTGTTATTTATTTTCCTCACACTCGAAGTGAAAAGCAGAGTGTAAAACTCGTAGATAAAACCCATTTTACCCTCGAATTGACAATTATCCATCCTCGCCTACGGCTCGGATGGATATATACGTCTCGGGTAAAATGGTACGTTTTATGCACTTGTTGTACAATCTACTATTAATGCATCATTATTGCATGGTCGTTTGCCAGTTAATTTATTACAGTCTAGCTCTTCAACTGCATCAAGTCTGCAAACACACAAATATATTTTATATATATTTTACCACCAAATAGAGATTGTAGATTCTTACTATATAATAGACACACACATAACTATTCATTAAATACAAGGCATATTCCCTTAGGTATAAGAGAAGGTAGCACTGTACTACGAACAAGAATAGAAAACACAAATTAGACTCAATAAGGCAAAAAGTTCCAAATAAAAATGTGTGTGTGCCGTGCCGCAGCAGTACTCAATGGTCGCAGCTCATCGTCATATTACCTACTTGTCTTGCAACGCAAGCAAACGCTGATTTTCAGTTGTAAATTTTAGTAAGTATTTCAAAAATAAATACTAAAGAACAAGACACATTTAAGTTTCTATCATAAAGTTAATATACCTAATATACCTATCAGAATAGAGGAACAACCACGAGCTGTCAAACGAAACCGAAATTGGATCGCATTTGTGTGTGTAAAATTGTTTATGTATGCGTGTCAGTGATGTGCGTCATGTCGCTTTTCAGATTAATATCGATATCGATAATATTAATTAATTACAGTAATAAATAAATATATATTGGACACCATCACACTCATTGTTTCAATACCAAAGTATAGTAGCTTAAGCACTATTATTATGGAAACTAGAAACAACGACGGGTAATTAACATACACCCAGACCCGAGGAAATATAGAAAAATTAGTTTTCAACATTTACCCGACCTGGGGGGCTACCGGCTAAAAAATATGGGTATGGGTATCGGCTTCAACTGTCACTTGAATTCCTTATTTTGATAGATTTTGCTACTTTGTTCTGTTGAACGTTGCTAGCTAGCTATCGTTATACCCGAGCGACGTCACAAAACAAGGAACTGATAGTAGCTATTTTCTTTATAAAATTGACTTAAAATTTCAAAAAACGTATGAAGTTCATATCCATAAAGTTACGCGGTACCCCCCAGGGATCGAACCCGGGACCTCTAGAGATAGCGACACCTTGAAACCGGTGCGTACACCACTCGGCCACGGAGGTCGTCTAATAATAATATATTAATATATAGTAATATTATTAATATAACTAAAATTCCCATCTTGGGAAGGGATTTTGCATGGCTAAAACTTCGATTCTGCGGTGAAGTATGCATATTTAAGAAAAACTCCCAGAGATTTTAAATCATTTATTATACACTAGCGACCCGGCCATGCTTCGCACAATCCTTTGAACAATTTGTTGGTGCTTCCACAGTGATAGTACGTTTCACCTCTCGCGTTTGGAAATATTTTTCATCAAAATGCTTACTGCATAATAATCAATTTAGTCCAGTTAGTTTCTGGTATCCAAGTTAGTATGTAATCTGAAAGATAATTATATTACTAATGATAGTATATGTAGGTACCTATTCTAACAGTCAAAAACTGATACCTATGGATCAGTTAAGTATCTTAAATGGAATTACATTCCCAGGTAATTCATATCTAAACGTCTTACAGGTACTTTAATTACAGTACCTAATACATATTCATTTTTTACCGCGTGATAGACAGTGGACACGAAATATCGATAACTTGATGCAGCCCTAGTGTAAAACGAAAATTATTTCTTTACACAAAATATTTGTAAATACTGCATTATGTGTAATCAATATTTGCTTGTTACATAAATAAATGTTTGTTGAAGAGCATTATCACACTTCTTGCTTTAAATTCGAAGCGCATTGGCAAAAATAAACCTTAGGAAGGGAGGTGTCGGTTTGGAATAATTTACCTGTGAACTGAACATTTTGCGGGATTATTTCATTGTGTTGTACAACAATCAATAACTGAGCAAGTCACCATGTTTCCATATCAATATTGGCTAAAAATATCTAAGATTGCACGTAAAATCCGAAAAAAATAAAATACCTAAATTCTCAGCGTGCTGATAAGTGCTGACGAACTGTCAAACAGTAGCCAAAAACGGTTCTGTTACGTTGCATCACGCATCTCCTTTTATCTCACAGTGTTGTTGCTAGTGACATCCCGCTCGCTCAGCCCTTTGTTTCTCTATTCCGATAGGTATATTAACTTTATGGTTTCTATCAAAGTTGATAAACATAGTACCTATATAAAGAAAAAAAGGATATTTTTTTTCTGTAGGTAGACTATGGTTGTATCATAAACTTATTATACTCTAGTAATAGACGGACAGAGTTCGCTTGGTTGTGAGACCGAAAATGACATGAGCTAGTGTGTGTAATTTGTAAACGTGTGCGTGAGTTTTAGAGCTGCCCTCAAGCCCATTTTAGGTTGTCGATAACAATAATGTAAATAAAACACAAACAAGGTTTAATAATTCATATGATATGAAGTATACTTCAATGGACATGGGAAAATAAAAATAAAGTTCATGTTATTTAAATTTTTACTTTTTTGCATTCACAATGCAATTTTTATTATTAAAAATGGAAAATAGATTTTTTTTTTGAGATTTAGATTTTTCTAAACATTTCATTTTCCATTTTTCAATAATAATGGTCATTTCACTTCAATACGATAAGTAATTACAAAGTTATTGTAAAAATTAATTTGCTTAAAACACTATTGCCTCGGTTGTTCGCTAGCAATCGGCTTTTACCACGTTCGACGTCATTCCTCCCGACCGCCCGTATACCGCACCGGCCGGTCATACTTACCTAGTCGCACAGCTGCACTGGTTGAAATCTTGTTTTTTAATAAAACTAGTTCTGGAGTTTTTGGAGTCCCTTTTCATCGCATTGCACTAAATTTTTCGATTTTTTACGAATAAATATTTTTATTCTGCGTTTTGATCGAAGTATTCGTACATAGAGGCACAATACAGTATTTAAATACCTTAGGTACCTACTTTGTGAAGACATGTTGATAATTTTCTTGAATTATACAATATTGTATAAGACTATACAATATTGTATTATTCAAGCACGCATTGTGGCTGTCACGAAAACACTAGCACGTGAAAAATTGAAAATGAAGTTGGTAGATTTAGACTTATCATGTCATATTCAATAATTTTCACTTCACTATCAATCGAGTTAGACTTGTACCGATGCTACATCCCTAACCCAACTTCTACCCTCACATCATTTTTATCCGTTGATCCTATGGGG
Organism: Crambus lathoniellus; assembly: GCA_949710035.1. Classification (NCBI taxonomy): domain Eukaryota; kingdom Metazoa; phylum Arthropoda; class Insecta; order Lepidoptera; family Crambidae; genus Crambus; species Crambus lathoniellus. The sequence goes on from OX453296.1 coordinate 10,171,982, forward strand.
GTAAACCAACATCTCGCCGTGTCGTGTCGGCCATATTCGCCACTTCCGACCCAGCCTGCCCACGCGACAGTGTTTGAGTCGAGCTCTCCTGTTCCTCATCATATCGGTCAAGTAGTAACATCTTCCAAGTGATCGCCGCGAGTTTAACTGAATTGACCATTGTGATCACGAACTTTTGGTGTGGAAAGTCAAATAAGAAGAGAGACGCGCGTCCTCTACAACCAGCACGCGGGAGCAACGTCGAACCAGGTTAGCCCCCTAAAATCTCCTTTTTTGACCGCCCAGAAGTATTTAGAAAAAATCGACCCGTCTCACAACCAGCTCCGATGAACCACTGAGCTACGGAGTCGTTAACGACAACGACGAATACAACGATCAACGAGTCCGTAGCTCAGTAGTTAGAGCAGTCGCCCGGATAGCGAAAGGTCGTGGGTTCGAGTCCCATCGAAGCTGGTTGTGAGATGGGTCGATTTTTTCTAAATACTTCATTTTAAATTTTTCAATAATAAAAACTGCATTGTGCATGCAAAAATTTAAATAACTTGGTGGTCATTTTTACGAATCTTTAAAAATTCATTGTGAAGTATTTTGAAGGGCTACGGAAAAAAAATTATGACATAATTATTTTAAGTTAAAATGTATATATTTCAAAAATAAATAAATAAAAATACCTTTCCCAAACCCATTGAACATTTAGGTACACATTAATTATTGTCCTCTGAAGAGAACAATTTTATTTAAATAATTTCTCAAGGTTTCTTTGCAGTTTTGCTTGAAATATTTGCTGCACACCACAGAGTTTTGGCGAAGCTCCCAGTTTATTCTATTTATTAATTTTATCCAGTTTAACTTAATCACTGGATTTACAGGAAACCTGAAAATATTGTTAAATTGGTACTGAAGTAGGTATAATTTACTATTTAAAAAATGTCGGTTAAAATCAGCTTTAAATAAAACTATCAGTGTTCACAAAGACAAACAAAGTTATATTGGAAACCATCGACATGAGTATCGATAATAATATCGATAATTTTTGATCAACCTCTACGTCATATTTTCCCAAGTTCACGGATATAATATCTTTTTATCTAACACATAAAGTTTAAAAATAAGCCTTTATTTAGAAAATAGACGGTAAATAGTATGATATTAATGTGTCACTTAGTGTATTTGGGAATATATTCAACTAAAATATGAACTATGAAAATGGTAATTGTACAATCCTATTTACCTGTGAAATTAGTGTTTATTTGGTTTATTGCCGTAAGTAACATTACAATTCAACACAGAACACTACACTATTATTGATTAATATAGTTATAAGAGCCAAATCGACGCGATCGCGATAAAAATCACAAAATAATCGAATGGACGTTTTTCATCAAGATGATAAAAGACGCTAAATAAGTCAAATCGGGTTCTGCTGTCATTTTCTTCCAACTCTTTCTCGCACATAACTTCTGCCGTAAGGACTAGTTTTTCACTCGCACCATTGTCCGTCTATTACCCCTAGTATAAATAAGTTTATGGGTTGTATTAACTTGGAGCCATCTTTCGTTGACTTTAGTGAACTATTTATGTGCAAAGTGACACTTAGTAGGGTCTGATTAAAGCAACTTCGCGTTTTTTGCTTCTTTATATAATTCGTTCGTTAGTTCTTATAGCCGCTACACACGTCCAGACCAGACCTAACCGCCGATTTGGTGCGGACGAACTTTGCTCTAAAGCAAATATAGGTAATCCGTGCTACACACGTTCGTACCAAATCAAAATCAAATCAAATAAAAAAATCAAAAAAGCTACACCAAATCTGGCCTTGGCCAAGGCTTTGTATCACATAACTAGACAAGGCCTTGTATCACATCACTTTTTCTTATCAAATACCCACAGAAACCACCTGGATTTGCCAATGCAACGGGCTTGTAAAGACAAATACCTATTAACAAAAAAAAAGGTCTTGGATTTGAAAAAATTGAACGGTAGGTACTTGTCACAAAAGAATGACGAAAAATTCTTCAAAACCATTTCGAGTGGGCTGTAACTGACAGGGAAATTTCATTTTTAATTAAATGTCAATTTTAAAGTAAGTAATTGAGAAAAAGCCTAACACCCACTTGCAGGAAGCTCCATTAAAGTTAAAGCTTCATTAAGTCTATTGCTGTCACTTTTCGTTGTCAAGAAATAAAAATTGACAGCAATAGATTTAATGAAGCATTAACTTTAATGGAGCTTCCTGCAACTGGGTGTGAGTCCAGGGAATTTAAATTAATGTTTTAATAGAAATAATAATAATTTTCAATTCTCATGCTCTAAAAGTACGCAAATATAGCCCTACGAAGCGGGACTAAATAACCACTTTAGTCCTTAGGGAGTAAAATGTAATTACTTTTTTAATTTCCTTCATGTGACATTAGATAAACTCAAACAGCCAGTGAATATACTATTAATTGTGAAGTGTGGACCATCTTCATTGCGAAAATGTTAAGATGATTTTTGTTTCATGGTTTTTCCGCAAGGAAGGTGGCGCCATGTGTTTTAAATTGTTAATTTGTGACTGGTTTAGCGGAAAAAACTGACTGCGAGTTTTTGGCGCCATTTTGGCGGGTAAGGTTGAGTGGATATTTTAATTAATCGCAATTTGTTTCATAGTGGACTTAGTGACTCAAGATAGGTGTGGTTTTGTGCCCCAAGTGTCTACGCAACTGGACGATATAAGGAATGATTAAAATAGGCGCTATCTCGGTAAAGTGATGCCGAGTATTTTATTATAGTGGTGACTACCTCAGCAAGAATTATCGAGAAGGCTAGCTTGACACACTTGACGCCAAATACTCCAAGGAGCATTGGAATGTAACACACCTACATTCTTATGAAACCATAAGAAACTATGATAATTTAATAATACTCAAGAATTGGCAGTATGGCTAAATGTCTTGGCCTGTCCTACAAAAGGGCAAATATTTTTACTACTACTGACCGCGAAAATTTTAGAATTTTGTTTAGTCCCTAGTCGTTTTATAATATACTATTGATAATCTCAATGTAAATAGTATATTATAGCATACTTTTCAAAATTGCATCAAACATTTTTACTGTTTGGTATGTTTTTTTAACAGACAGTTTTCTTGTCTCCTGAGCAATTATGTGACATGGACTCTTTCTCAAATAACCAATTCAAATCGGCTGTCGGGTTGGGACGTGTGTTCTATTACTAGTTGAATTTAGAGAGTGCGCCAGATAAGTCTACGAGGGGTTAAAGTCGAATACTAATATTTTCCATAAGCTTAGAACAAAATAATGTACTGTAACTAGCGCCATAAACGCCCCAGTCGCAGAGTTGTCTGACACGCACTCTATGAAGATTGCGCTCGCTGAATGCTCGCTGATTATAACTTTATGGTACATTGACAATGTGTCAAGCACGTGTCAAGTAACCATCATAACAAAACAAGAATTAGTACTTGAAAATTTGCAAGAATTCTGAATTGATAACTATACTGATTATATATTTAATTGCATTGTCATCGGAACTAAAGGTAAATTCCAAATTTCAGCTCAATCGGACATTGGAAAGTGGGTCAAATTTAGCTCGCAAGATTTGACGAACGGACATACATGCATACACTGCAAGTTAAATAAAAGCTTGTAATAAAAATACATATTTGTCACAAACCGAAAAGTGCCATTACTATCAAACAGAACACTGTTTAAATGAAAAACTCAATCCCCCTTATTACAAAACGTGTACTAAAGTTAGACCTGGTTTAAAATTCATGCTAATTCTGTCTTTCATTTGGAAAATGAAAGTGACAGCACCAGTTTGAAACCAGGACTATTTTAGTCCACGTTTTGGATTAAGGGGGTCTGTAATTAGTTCTTACACATATTATTTTACATTCTACAACTAAAATAATGCGAAATATGAACTGCAAAATAGATAAAAACAGACGTTGAAATTCACAATATTTTCAGCTGCGTTTTAGTGATGCCCTTTTGAAGATGAAAATATCGATATATCGGCAAACTATTCTAGACAAAATCGATAATTACCCATATTATGTGTTGTTGACTAGGAGAAAATAAAAGCTGAAAGCAATAAGTATCAAATTTATTTTATTTATATTTTATCGTTTAAATATCTGTCTTCAGAAGTCTTTTAGATGTGTGTCAAGTGTGCTCGCAATGATAAAAATATTGGTAATACTTAAGTAGTGCTGTCTGTAAATGATTAAAACATTCATTCATTCTTCCTGTATTGACGGGGCAACTGTCGTTGTGGACGTTGACGTTGTAGTAGAGGAAGAAGTTGTAGGGGGAGTACTACTAGTAGTAGGAGGAGCGACACTAGTAGTCGTAGTAGGAGGCGTAGTACTAGTAGTAGTGCTACTAGTAGTGGTACTAGAACTGGTGGTCGTAGAACTGGTACTGGTAGAGGTACTCGTTGGAAATCCAAAGCAGGAAGGGTCGAAGCCTCGGCAGATGATACACAGGAGCTGTGAACAGAATAAAAAGGTTTAGGCTGGATTTCGCCAAACTTTTATTCCAAGAATAACGCTTACTCTCGGATAATAATTTCAAACCCCATACTAGTTTGACATTAGTATCTGAGAGTAAGCGTTATTCTTGGAATAAAATTTTGGTGAAATCCAGCCTTAGTCTAAATACCTAATACTGAGAGTAAAACTGATCTAAAATTGTCTTATTATCGTTAGTAAAATTACATATTGGAATCAAATGTTTTTAAACAAATGTTAATACAATTTTTATTTTATTTATGAAGGCTAAACAGAGATAACATGTTAACATTCTTAAATAAAATACAATCACTCATTACTTGCATGCAACTTTATTATAGACAGCCACACAAATCATGTGGCCACAGCTTGTGCCATGAATATGGTATTACGGAAACTAGACAACGGATAAATATATACTTATATACTTTATTTTGTGTAAATTCATAAGTACTTAATATACATACTCGTACATAACACCCAGACCAAGACAAATATACATGTTCATGCACACAAATATTTGTCTTGTTCGGTAATCGAACCCGAGACCTCCGGCGCAGAAGGCAGGTATCCTACGGTCCTACCCCTACGCCAAATCGGTCTTCGAATATTCAGGGTTTGAAATAATATAACTATCGAATTACTTAAGTACTTGATTTTATTTTGCTGAGCAATAAAAAAAACATAATTTGCTACTTTTAGATTCTAGCGATATTTTATGATCTCCCATGGGACATGAATTCGATATCAGCTGAATCATATATTGATATATATTGTTATAATAATATACTTGCATTAATTTTGTATCAGCAGTGTCGGAGCATCACTATACACAAGCTCTCCTTTCACATCAATCGATCAAGCAAGTTATCGTAATCGTAAAACATCTCTTGATTTAGCACGACTATATTTTATGATTCAGCTGATATCGAATTCATGTCCCATGGGAGGTCATAAAATATCGCCAGAATCTAGAAGTAGCAAATTATTGCTCAGCAAAATAATATCAAGTAATTCGATAGTTTTAGGGAAAATGGGAAATTTTAGTTTTTATTTCTTTACCATGTCCCTGTGATGAAAAAAAAACCACATCAAAAAAGTAAGAAATAATTCCTCACCAAATAAATAACGTAAGTACTTTGAAGTCGGGCGTGAAACATGTACAATTTCTTGTTGTTTTTGTTAAAACCCGCCCGACTTCGAAGTACTTACCTACGTTATTTATTTTTTGAAGGCGGTTTTATTTTTTTATAAAAATAATTTTTATTTCACTCTTTTTAGTGCATCGTGCAGGCAATTTACGTGTTTTCTGGTAAATAGGTAGGTGATCAAACTGAAAACCTCCTTTTTCGAAGTCGGTTAAAATACCTTGAGGTCGGTTAAAATACCCTTTTTAACAAAACAAGAATCATCTAAATCGGTTTATAAACAAAGGAGTTATGCCTAAAGATACGTATTAAATTCACATAACGTGGTAACGAAAACGACAGTATTTTCAAGATTTCCTGAAAACTACTGAACCGATTTCAAAATTTCAAAAAATGGGACCAACTTGAAATCCAACCTGACGTAATAACGTTTGAACCATTTCAATCGGTTCAGCCGTTTTCGAGTAATCGGTGGACATACACAAAAAAAAAACATACATACAGACGAATAGAGTACCTCCTCCTTTTTGATTTAGAAGTCGGTTCAAAATATAAAGAGGGTTATTTCCCCTTTATTTATAGCTTTTGTTATTCGTATGAACGAGAGTAACATAAGGCAAATTATTGCATAACCTCACCATTTCGCAGTACATTGCCACAGCCACATTGCCACAGCCACATTGCCATGTGAGTTTAAAGTAACATAGCAATGTTCAAACTGCCTCGCAGCCAAGTTACTGACGTTCATAGGTCAGCCCTAATTCAGAAGTTGAAATTATTGTTCTAGCTATACAAGGCGTAGGTTAGAACCACAGAACATAGAAAGATGTCTTTCTATGTTATGTGGTTAGAACCGTTGCGTTCCCATAAAAACGTCTCGTAGATACTCGTAAGGCACTTTACTATAATCCTTATCCATTCATAAGGAAGGTCTGCGTCCCAGCAGTGGGAACTCATAATGGCAGATTATTATTTCCTATTTCAACAATTATTTGGTTTAATTATAGTAAACAAATAATTTTATTATTTATTTGGCTTAAAGCCTATTTTTTATTTGTTTAGATATAACGGGTGTCCCAAAAGTAGGTATAGGATGATATGTCTCAATAAAACGCGAATGGATTGGAATTTCTATGTGGTTTTATTTTATTTTAAAGAAGAGACTTGTACAATTTTATCTGAATAGAATATCTGCTAAATGGCCGCCACGGCCATTTTTGCTGTGTGCAAGTTTTTCATGACACTTTCACACATTTCGCTGCTAATTTCACACATTTCGCTACTTATTTCACCAATAACTCGGCGAATATTTTGTCTATATTGTCTATGTTTTGTGGATAGTTGGCGTAGACTTTATCTTTCACGTAGCCCCAAAGAAAGAAATCCAGTGGCATCAGATGGCACGATCTCGGTGGCCATTTGACATCACCTCTTCTTGAAATTACGAGATTTTTCGACCTTTCGACGAGTGTTTGTAATTGATCGTGAATTTTCGTTAAATATTTGTATAACTTCTATGCGCTGTTTTATTGTGAAACGCTCCACGATTAATTTTACATGTGTCAAGATGACGTATGTCAAATTTCAACCCACCATCTTGAATATTGCGGAAATAGCGCGAAATTCAAATCCTATACCTACTTTTGAGACACCCTTTATAATTATAACTGAAATGTAGGTAGGTACTATATCCTAACATTGCGGTATTGGTGCGATGCCAAACCGTCATACGGCGATAAATTTGTAACAAGGTATCGGTTGCATCTTACGCTTGCAACGCATCGACTTAGATTTATTATGTGCAGGGTTGACCTATATTTGAAGTCGTTCGTCTTTAGGCTTGTTGTTACTTCGAATAAATACGTAACTTCAGTACCTCTAGTGTAAGTTTTTATGTCAAGCAAACGCAAACTATTTCGATTCCGTATTTATGTCAATTTGTATGAAAACTGTATTAGCGCCTCTAGCGGCGAGTAGCGCGCTTTTATAGTTTTCATACAAATTGACATACATACGGAATCGAAATAGTTTGCGTTTGCTTGACATAAAAACTTACACTAGGGGTACAGGCACTGTACCTCTAGCACGGAAAACTATCGTTATGGTAATCGTTATCGTAATCGTGTTATTTTAGAGCGAAAGAAGTGTATCGACGAATCGTTGATTATAGAAACCCGACATCACATAATCCCATCAAAAACATAAATGTGAAATGAGAGCCAACTTCAATATTATGAAATATGCCTCGGTTGTTGACTTCGACGACAAAAGAAGTGAGATTTAAATGGGTGGGTTATTCATAATACAATTAATACCAAATAGTTTTTGTTAACCTACTGTACTTGTCTAACCCATCGACGTAAATTGACTTGCTATTATTTTCATATCACAGAAAAAAAACTTTCACAAACTTACATTTGTAGTTCATCTCGTACAAAATAAGTACATACGCCCGCAAATATCTGTTTGTCAACGTATTATAAAAAAACTAATTTCTGAATTTTTTCCTTTGTATTCACACAATTACTTACCTATCTGGATGCCAAATTTGAGCTTTCTAGGTTATCTGGATGGAAGTGGGTTAGAGTTTTGATATATAGGTGATAACAAATAACGATTTTTGGACGTTAGTATCTAAATAACCGTTTGAGGTGTGTTTATAAAATTTGGACCACGTATTTATCTCGCAAATCTCAATACATAAGCCAAATTTGACATGTTTATGTGATATTGTTTTTGAGTTATGAGAGGGTCAAAAGTTCCTCCAAATGGTTCCTGTAAATATACACACGGTGCTGCTCGCCAGTTCTGTTAGCTTGAACTTGGTTTTGCCACGCTACCGCGTGTCTATATATCCTTTTTTAATTTTACTAATTAATATAGAATAGGTACGAATAGTGTTTGACTTTTCCCCATTTGTTTAATGGGTACAAATTATTTAAAATCAAATGCTACCTACAACATAAACTTCTGGCTAGACACGTTTTCTTTTTTTTTTCAAAACATATGATTTTTAACAAAATTACACCAATCTTTAATAAATATTTTTTTATTTATAAATAGATAGTATGAAACGTAAATAATTATGTTATGAATTATTCAGTAAACAGATAAGTATACAAATCCTTCATTTATAAAAAGTGTGAGATATTTTTTTTTGTAATAAATATAATTATAATATTATATTTATTACTAAAAATTTATAAACGAATTAGATTTGATTGAGATACGCACCTTAATTGGCTTTATACCCCTTAACCGTGAACAAAGTGCTTCAAGTATTGCTCTGCCTAAAACAAAATTTATCAAATTAGTTTTAGTAAAATGTCCCATTAAAGTTAGCCGAAAGTGGCGCCCTCAGTAGTTTTTATTTAATAAATTGATAATAATAAAAAAAAACTTTTACGGCCCATATTCTAGTATGTAGGTATTGCTTCATTCCCTCATTCGTAGAAGTAGATAGCAAATGTGTCAAAAACGGCCACTTTTAGCAGTTTTGCTATCTCCTTCTAGCAGTGACTACGAGGGAATGTAATGATTACGTCTAATAGTACCTACTAGACTGATGGGCCTTAAAAATTCCATGTAAAGGTTTATTAAAATTGTATTTCAATAACAATATTAAATAAAATCCACCGCGGCGCCATTTTCGTATATTTAGCGTCGTTGCCGAATACAAGCCACACGCGACAGCCACAAACGCCGGCGCCGCCACTAAAGCACAGAATATATAAACTAAAGCTAGAAGCGGCTACAAGGGAAGCTGAAGCAGGTACTAAAATATATTTTGTGCTGAAGCGCGCGACAGACACTAACTCTGCCGCCATAAGGAAAAGAAAATCCCCCTATTCCTCGTAGATTACCAAGTTTGTTAACTGGCTTTCGGAAAAAGTAACTCTTCCTAGCTTACCCAGTTTTCAAATGGGCTTTCTACGAGGACAAATAATTCTCATAATATGATAACTGGGTAAGCTAAAAAGACAAAATAAAACTCAGTACAAAACTAAATAAAATTACGGTCTTCTACTAGGAAAACAAATCCCATTTAAATACCATAAGCTAAGAAGAATTATTTTTCCTTCTAGAAAAATAATTCTTCTTAGCTTATGGTATTCTTCTTAGCTTCTTCTTATGAAACTTGTATTGGTAATCTACGAGGAATAAGGGGGCCTGTTTTCAGTTCTGTCTTTCTGCCCCTAACCTGATAAGCGGTCATATTATGACCGCAAATTGCAAATCGACGTTTGTTAAGTGGTCATATTATAACAACATGTGAGTAGGGCAGGATGCAATGGTCCTCTAGTCTGTTGCTTAATCATATAAGTCAGTGAGAACAGACTTCCTTTAAAAAAAAACTTATTTTTCTTAAGTGTTTTTTTATTGCTTGAGAAATTGATGCCTTATTGCTTTTCATTAAAGTTGGAATTAAGTTTTATTGCACCTGTAATGCACCTGTAAATAAATACCTAAATAAATTGCAATGCACAATTAAAATAGTTTTTAATTAAAGTAGTATTAAATTGTAGATGACACTTCCAGGAATCCAACTATATACAACATCTACGGCGTTTATAAACGGGAAGGCCAGAAAAACCGTTAAAAGTGGAACCACTTGAGATTAGCGGTGATTAGTGGTGTCACATTTCAAGTGGCTATCAGGTCAGGTTATGACACGAACCGCGCGCGGCGACCATCAGGTTAGGGGGATCTCGTTGAAATGCTAATTTAGAACCCGAGAAATCGAAGTTTTCCCTTGTGAGCACGAAAGTAGGTTGGTAATAATAAGTTTCGAACCTTCTCGCTCCTCATGACGGCACTCCACCAGACAAAACAGGAGACAGAGCAAAAGAGTTGCCTTCCACAAAGACATGGTAGCACAATGGCTGAGTAAAGCCTGAACGTTCTCGTAACAAGAACTTGTCTTGTTCACAGAAAACAAAATAATGCTATGGACTTTACGTGCAGATTGCGTTATATGACTGAGGAGCGGTGCTCATGACCAGGGGCGTATCCACGAAAGACTGTTTTATAGATCTTCATTTTTAAAGCGTTGTTGCCATGGTTGTTATGTTTATGTTAATTAGTAATCGGCAACTTAACATCATCAAAGCGTAGGCTGAACGACAACTTACCTAATACGATACTATTTGATGACCAGTGGCGTACTCATCATAAATCAAGGTCCCGCTATATCCGAGGTCCAGGGCTTGATTCCCGTTCGGGTTTATGTATAAAATATCTCTTTCTAATTCCCGTGGCTAATATTTGCGTCCGAAATTCCTCAATGTCTCAAGACTAAGGTCTTTGACCAGTGTGTGTTGCCAGTTATGACTTATGGAAGCGAGACGTGGTCTTTTACTATGGGTCTCATAAGAAGGCTCAAGGTTTCCCAGCGAGCAATGGAGAGAGCGATGCTTGGTATTTCCCTGTTCGATCGAATCAGAAATGATGAGATCCGCAGGAGAACTAAAACGACCGACATCGCTCGAAGGATTGCTCAGTTGAAGTGGCAGTGGGCGGGACACATAGCGCGGAGAACCGATAGCCGTTGGGGCGGAAAGGTTCTCGAATGGCGACAGCGAACCCGACGACGTTCCGTGGGCAGGCCCCCTACAAGGTGGACCGACGATCTGGTCAAGGTCGCGGGAAGCCGCTGGATGCGGGCAGCGCAGGACCGATCGTTGTGGAGATCCTTGGGGGAGGCCTATGCCCAGCAGTGGGCGTCGTACAGCTGAAATGATGAATTTTCGTGGCTAGGTGGTATGTCGTAATAATCGTTATTATTGTGCGATTAAAACAATTAGGATCTTTGGTTGCAGGAATATCACCGACTTACTAAGACCCTAATTCACCAAGTAAAATATAACCGATGCTTGATCATTTGATTAAAATTTGAGACTCGCACGTGATCGGTGCTCGTATGGTGCGATAACATACGAACATACATCAAACAGGCGGTTACCGGTCAAATAGCATAATTACTTCATTATGTATGTAGTCTTTGTGGCACATTGGGTTTGTATCAGTCCTTGTTACCTGGGTGCTTACCATCAACTCTTATTGCGGTTTTGTTTAGGACCTAAACTGAACTGCTTCGCTTATTCGTACCACGACAGCTTAATATCAATGACAGCGATTCAGTGATCGATCAATGACATTTAGAGACGGGTAGAAGAAAAAGGACACAAATCGTTCGGTCATTAACATTTAGCAATTCATTTGCGATCCAGTTTTTAGAAGGTCAGAGTACGAAAGAAAGCAATTCATTTTAGGAACCTATTCTGCATCGCGCTATTTTTGAATCGCTGTCTTAAAGTTGATGGTAGGCACCCTGCTTATGTTTACTAGATTTTCAACACTTTGCCTTATTTTCAAGAGTAATTACCAGAGACAGTACTGAATAAATAATAAAGCAAAACACTCAAATCTGTTTTTATGTTTACTGAGAGTAGGTAGTTAGTTATTTTATTTCATGTTTCTCAAATTGAGTTCGGAATAGAGGTGGATCCGTTTCGTGGTTCCCTCGAGTAATGAAATATTCGACAAGATTTGCTCGCGACATTGTAACGGAAATATTCATACCAAAGGTCTTAGGTTTCTATATTAAGTTAAATGTTAATAAAGGAACAAAATGTGAAGTTCTAATAAAGTTTAATATAGAAACATTTTACGGTAGATAATCTTGGAAATGGAAAACTTATCAAATTCACATTTTAATGATTATTTTTAAAGAGTTTTATTTATACTTATTATTATAAAGACGAAAGATTTGATTTTTTGTTTGTTTGTAATGGATAAACTCAAAAACAAAAACCCTTTTTAGAAAACTCTTACACATAGAAAATTACATTATTTCTGAGTGGCTATATTTTGACTATATTTTGTGCCGATATTCCCGCGGGAACAGGTACAGAAAAAGATATTATCCTTTCGGATAAGGGTCTAACAAAAAAATAATAATAATAAAAAAATTGGAGATGTCATCTCGCAGAAGGAGGCGTCGGAGCGGATCCGCGAGCAGGAGGCTCATTGGCGCCTCACCGTCTTCGACGAAGGCGGCCGGGGCGAAGGTGGCTGCGCTTTGCGCGCCTCATTCCCCTCTAGCGGGGCGATGCGGTCCGGGCGGGTTAGCTGGCCTAACGGTCTGTTAGCTGCCGTCCGGATCGCACGGTCTTCCCCCCGGTTGTCTTCGGAGATGGCCCCGCTTGCTCGGCCATCTCCCGCCGCGCAGGGGCCCGGAAACGGGCCAACCGTCAGGCCGCAGGGGGTGCATATCACCACGGCCCCCCCACAGCCGGTGTGCTTAAAACTGAAGGCGGAGAGCAAGTAGTGAGGGGTTTAGTTGGTAGTGGTGCCTGCTCTCGACCGCCCCATCTGGTCAGCCCACCCGGAGCGGGTAACCTTATGGGGAGATTGAGAGGAGGCTCTCTCCTCCTGCCCCGCCTCCTGTCGAGCTTTCGAGCTCGTCAGGGGGCGGGGCAGGGGTTAGAACCACCCAGCCCTGACGCGAAGCCTATCAGGCTTGGCGGGAGGGCTGGGTGCGGCGAGAGACAGGCCTTGTCTGACTGAGTCCAACATGCCGTTAGCGGTATACGAAAAGAATGTATTTGCCCTCACTATAAAAAAAAAGGTCTAATAACAAAAGCTTATATGTATTGTTTTTATTTATGTGGTACGCATTAGTCAAGTGTACGTGCAGTTGACGTGCAAAACCGTTTTTGATAACGCGCAGTTTTGACAGTGCGTCAATGTTTTCAGTTCCGGTGATAATCTTTGGAACTAAAACAGTTTTCGTACGACAGTCTATTTTGACAGCTAATTACGTATTGCAAGTGGTTCCTCTGTCACGGATGTCACCGGATCAGACAGGATTGTGGGACTATAGGTTTGCGTAACGTGTGCGTCGTTATGTCATTACCGCAATACAATGTCAACCGTCAAGACGCAAACGTGATCAAGACGCGCTGCATAGAATTACGGCGATCGGCCCGCTGTACACTGTCTTCTTTCGTCTTTGCTGCGCACCTTCATAACTCGCTTATCACGGAGTATTATAAACCAAGAAACTGGCAAAACAAAAAGCAAAATTAATTCATTTAACTTAAAAATTAGTGATCAGACTTTTGAATCAGATATTGAGGTGGCTAGTGCTTTTGAAGGTTTCTTTGCTCGAATACCGTTAGAAACTACTAGCAGACTTAATTCTTGCCCCAACACCGCTGTCTCTCTTATGGAATCTAGTGTGAACAAGTGCCAGGAAACATTTAGTTTTAGCTATGTCACTACCGAAGATATTATTAAAGCATTCAAAGCAATAAATATTAAGAAAACAGAAGATCTCTGGGGCATATCTACAAGTATCATCAAATCAATAATTGATGTGATAGCTCCATCATTAGCAATAATTTTTAACCAATGTATAAGTGAAGGGGTCTTTCCTTATTTAATGAAGAATAGTAAAATTATTCCTCTGTTTAAAGCTGGTGACAAAAGTGACCCAGCAAATTTTAGACCTATATCCATACTACCAGCAATAAGTAAAATATTTGAGAAATTAATTTATGCTCAACTTTTAGAATATTTTAAATTAAATAGTATACTGCATGAGAAACAGTTTGGTTTTTCAAAAGGTAAAAGTACAACTGATGCTGGGGTTGCATTTCTAAAACATGTACTTGATGCCTGGGAGGACAAGCAGGATGTAATCGCTATTTTTTGTGACCTTTCCAAGGCATTCGATTGTGTTGATCACCAAACACTATTAAGGAAGTTAAAACATTATGGTGTTTCTGAAATGTCAGTAAGCCTTATGCATTCATATCTGTATGAAAGAACTCAGAAGGTAGTTATTAATAAAACTGAGTCTACCGGAGCTCCCATTACTATGGGCGTACCCCAAGGATCAATATTGGGCCCGCTGTTGTTTTTAATATACATAAATGACCTTCCTTACTACGCGAAGAATTTATGTGAGACGGTGCTATTTGCCGATGATACATCTCTAGTCTTTAAAGTAGATAGAGGTGATGACTGTTCTGACGAAGTAAATAGTGCTCTTTCAAAAGTGTCACATTGGTTTAATAGTAATAATTTATCATTAAACTCAAAGAAAACTAAGTGTTTAAAATTTTCGTTACCTAATGTAAGACAAGTTGATTTTCATATTAGACTAGACGGCGATACGGTCGAATTTATTAACAATACAAAATTTCTAGGTATTATATTAGACTTGCGACTACAATGGGATCCTCATATCGAAGCCTTGGCGAGTAGACTCAGTTCGGCTGCATTCGCAGTTAAGAAAATAAGGCTCTTGACCGATATTGAAACGGCTAGAATAGTCTATTTTAGTTATTTTCATAGTGTTATGTCCTACGGCCTTTTGTTGTGGGGCTCAGCCGCTAACATCCAAAGTATATTCGTGCTCCAAAAAAGGGCTATTCGCGCCATTTACAACCTCCGATCGAGAGATTCTTTAAGAGATCTATTTAAAGAAATAAACATTTTAACTGTTGCAGGACATTACATCTATGAAAATATAATTTATGTGAAAAAGTATTATAATACATTTGTAAAGCAGAGCGATATTCATCGCTTTAACACAAGAAATAAAGATAAACTTGTCGTTCCCAAGTTTAGGCTAGAAAAATCCAGAGCCTCATTTCTGGGGAAAAGCATAGCCTTTTTTAATAAAGTTCCACAGCATATAATTGAACTACCATTGCATAAATTTAAATGTTACATTAAAGAGTCGCTGATGAGCAAAGGATACTATAAAGTAGACGATTATTTGAATGACCGCAATGCATGGTCATGATGTAACACATAACATAATCACTGTTTAATATGATGTATTTTTATACTAACCCTTTACAACCGATTCTATACGAGCGTGACGATCGACAAATTAATTTTTTGGCGCGAAACAAATTCGTTTTTGTGAACGCAACCGGCATCACACGGTCGTGTCGATGTTTGGCGCTAATTTAAATAAAACAATAACTTTCTGTCACCTGCCAGTGGTTAGCGGACCGTTACCAGAGATGGCTGAATATTTTGGCGAGGGTGCGCGATCACGTAAGTACATTATTTTCTTACATTTTACATTACATGTTCATTGTTTTTGTTGTTAATCGCTTTGATGATAAACAAACAATGAGATAACACGTTAGCAATGTAAATAATAGCGTTTTCCTTTTGCCTACAATCTTGTAAACATGGATCGTCACGATCGTGATGATTCGGTTTTTATTGCAATATTCACAATTGTAAATTGTCAATTTCTGACTATAGTTTTTCACGCTATTAGTGAGTTTACAGTTCTGATTTTTAGTTTTTAGGTAGAGTTTTGCGGGATACAGATATTTTAAACCTTATACAAGAGGGAGATAACTCTGATATTGAGGAGCTAGATGATGATGGTGAAAAAGAGTTCGACCCTGTGCTCTTCCAAAATATTCTTGACCATGAAAATGAAGAACCCATTTCAGAGGCAGAAACATAAGCGCCGTCACCAGTCCATCATCAGCTTCTTCCAACACCAAGAGCACAATCATCAAATGAGGTACCTAATTTCCCAAAATTTGTCTACCCGACGAATTGATACCCAACGAACTGGTACCCAATGAACTGGTACATGGAAGTAAACTACTTTCAATACCAAGGAGCATAACTACCCATGCCAACCCTCGGGACCAGTAAGAACCCCTAGTTAGTATGTACAGGGCTACTTTCAAGACGATTTTTTTGAACTTGCTGCTCATTGCTCCAATATTTACCATCTTCGCAAATACGGAACAGAGCTTAAAACTACTTCACAAGAGATAGCAAAGTTGTTCGGTGTCCACTTGGTTATGGGCGTAATCCCATACCCTCGTATACCAATGTATTGGCGAGCTTCCACGAAGATGCCATTAATTTCAAACGTAATGAGTCGTGACCGATTTCTTTAATTAAGAAATTCCCTTCATGCTGTCGATTCCGATAAGCCGCCGTTACCACAAACTGACCATTCTCCCCCTAATCCACTATGGAAAGTGCAACCTATCATTGACAGAGTTCGGGATGCCTGTTATAAGCTAGAGAGGGTATGTGGGTACTATAGTATTGACGAGCAAATGATACCGTTCACAGGGCGATATCCTCTGAGGCAGGTGGTAGAAAATGAACCACGTCCAACAGGACTCAAGAATTTTGTCGCCACTACCAGCGATGGCCTCATGGTCGATTTTGAGATCTATAAAGGCGCCAACACCATGTTTGGGAATACGAGTTTAGGTCTTGGCCCATCAGTTGTTCTGCATTTGAACTATTCCGCCCGGTAGCAGCGTACGACTACGACTAGTGGTACCACTATCGTTATTTTACGACGGTTCCGTTAGTAGAAGAGATGAATCGACGGAACTTGAACTCTACTGGTACCATAATGATGAACAGGGTGCCTAATAGAGCAGCGATAAAATTTAAGAAGGGCAGGGCTATGTTACGTGGCCAAAGTCATTTAGATTACATGTCTGTTTTGAAATGCGTATATTTTGATAGATATTATATTGAACTTTAGACAATTAAGTACAAATACATAAATACTGTTAGTAATGCTGTCAAGTTATTTAATAAATAAATGACAAAGTTGATTATTATAACTTATTTCTTTGATTTTCAAACCAATTTCCTTAGAAGTCACGTTCGTGACGATGTCAAATTATTCCTGATTGTCACGATCGTGCGGGTTATTTTTACAGTTAACTAGGCGTACATAATTTTTTTAATTATTTTTTCTATATACTTTGGACCCTAAGTAATAGGAATATAATATTCATATAACAAAGAAACAAAAAAAATATCTTCGGTTGTAAAGGGTGTTCCACAGCATATAATTGAACTACCATTGCATAAATTTAAATGTTACATTAAAGAGTCGCTGATGAGCAAAGGATACTATAAAGTAGACGATTATTTGAATGACCGCAATGCATGGTCATGATGTAACACATAACATAATCACTGTTTAATATGATGTATTTTTATACTAAGCAATTGTTGTATTAGTAACGATATGTTTTTTTTTTGTAAATGTCGTTACCTAACTAAGAAACGCTGGCAAGTTTCTTGCGCCCATTCTTCTTGTCAGTTAAAAAAGTCTTGAATGGGTGGTAGGAAAATATTGACGATTCATAAGTACATATTTATTATGTCTAAGTGAATAAAGAATATTTTTATCTTATCTTTATCTTACTCTGTTCACCATCTCCCATCATACACTAAAGCGGAGTGGGGACTCTTCTAGTGAATCAACTAAAACTCACCTGATTTCTTTACCATATTCTATCGGATGTTTCAGCCACAACTACCTACACTTCAAATTGTCTCACCAGAAAACAAAATTGGTGTATAAAATGAAAAGTTATCCACTCTAATCTTTCGCTTGCAAAGGAAATATTAAAGCGAATGTTACTTGGGCATTCCTGGATTTTCCTTCCGAACAAATCCTTATCGCAAGCCATGATTTTTAACAACATCGTCGTTGAAGTACCTACACCAACTTAAGAAGACCTGTTGCTGTCCCTACTTCTTTTTAGTAGTCGTATAACTGAATGACATTATATTTGAAGGAAATACTATTGAAACTAGGTTTTCGGGCTGAAATTTTATCCATTTTAGTTATATTTACTAATCCTTTAAACTCGATAGTAACTTTGTATGTCTTTCTGTCTATTACCTTTTCACGCCTAAACTACTGAATCATATTTTTGAATTTAGTTTAATATAAAAAAAAGATTAGACTTTACAGAAAAATCGAAATGATATCTGGAGCAGGCAGATTGGTAGATAATACCTACTATAATTCTACATCTTATTTATAACCTGACTGACGACGGTTGTAACTTGAAGATAAATTCACAAGTGGCCAATCACCCGTCGGGACCTCTGAAAAGGCGTCGAAACGTCGACAATGCCATAACGCCATAACAATGATATTTTCAGTATTTGTGTTCCGGCAGTTAGAGATAAGATAGCCAGTTATTAAGTGATTGAGGATTCCGGGAGTAGTGCGCTTTCACCTTCAGCCTTATCACCACTTAACATCAGTTGTGATAAAGGCTAAGTGCTAAAAAAAAAATTAAATCTAAAACCTAAAAGTAACAAACTTAGATACCTACATACAAAAGTGATAGTAAAGCGCACATTTGTTAATTGTTTTGTTTCATTTCTTCAATGAGCTTTGCGCAAAAATGTAAGATGTGCTTACTGGTGACTTATTAAAGGTAACTAAAAAGTACTTTGTACTGAAATTAAAAGACCTTACTTATAGTTTGAATTTATGCACCACTATTGGGTAACACATTTACTATAGGGTAAATCACGGAAACGCGAAAAAAAATTTAGCTGTCCCATAGAAATGTACAACATCGACGCGACTATAGTGTATGGAACAGCTGATTTTTTTCGCGATTCCGTGTTTGGCTTTTAAGTAAAAGCTGGTCATATTGATGGACACTATCATCCCCTATAATCTTTGTACTATTAAAATTTAGTGGTGTTTTAAACGATAGGGACGGTACTGTATATAGGAAAACAAGGAAAACAAAGCGACTGAGTGAGCAAAATTCTATAATAGTGGCAAATCAATGACAGTAGTCAAAGAAAAAACAGAACTTCAAATTAAAAGATAAGGTACCTTATCTATTAGGTACATACAAACATACAAACTATAAAAACCTAAAAGCTAGAATAATCCTCCACACATATTATAAAACCTCAACAGGTGTATATTCAAAGTGGTGACAAAAGAGAGAAAAAAGCTTTTCTTGTAAGGAATTACCCAGGTAACGAAAACGTTATTTCAGTATAAAAACCTCTAACTTTAGATAACAATATTTCTTAATCCTATTTCATTGTAACCGTCTCAAACAACAGTAGCTGTTCTTTATCGAATTCTTTGAGAGAGAAAAAGAAATATCTATTTTTGACATATTATATTTTGAAAATAAAACAGTTTTTCAAACAATCTATTGTTTAAACCTAAATTACGAGGTTACCAAATGTAAAAGTTAGAATTTTCAAGATAATGAAAATCCTCATTTTTTAGTAGCCTCAAAACGGTCTAGTTTAAAGTTGTTAGTACGGTTATGGTTATTTAACTTATCACCGCGTTTAGTTAATGCTTGCGGATGCAACACGATTGTCCCAAATTTTATACTAGTTAGTTTTACGACTGCGAGTGTAAACCGAACGCTAACCGACATTCTTTTGTTATTATCACCCCGGTTTAGAGTAGCTGGTATTATCAGTACATATTTGCGATTTGATTTTGTTTTATTGAACCTTTATCGAGATGAGAAACGGTGGGATTTTATGAGGATTCAACGCAAGGGGGATGCAAAGTTATGGCCAGCACTTCAAATTCAGATGTCGTTATTACAAAAATGATGTGTGGAAGTAGCTTATAATTTTCATACGTAGCGATTCATATAGATAAATAAACAAAATAAATAAATAAATATTTTCTTACAATCACACCAATTATCCAAGCCCGTAGTTAATTTCTTAAGAAACTGTGTCTACGTGAACTTGATAACGGATAAATATATACTTATATACTTTTTGTTTGTAAATACATAGGTACTTAATATACATAGAAAACACCCAGACCAAGACAAATAGACATGTTCATGCAAACAAATATTTGTCTTGTTCGGAAATCGAATCCGAGACCTCTGGCGCAGTAGGCAGGTAGTTTACCCCTACGTCCTTAGTCTTGAGACATTGAGGAATTTTAGACGCGAATATATGCCAGTGCTTCCCAAGATCAAGAGGAAGCACATTTAATAAAAATAAAAATAATTAAAACTATAATACCACCTTATTTTTAATTCAGACCTTTATCAAGCGCATTTAAGATGGTTCATATTGCGGTCACAACGATTTATGTTGTTCCGCCTTAGGTTACTTTGATAGGATCATACGATAAATAATTGAAGGTTTAGACTTCACCCTGTCTCTTATAACAACAGGGATAAGCCAATAAGTCTCGCCGGAAGCTGTTAAGTCGAGAAAATTAATAATTTACGAATATTGTCATCTGTTGAAGTTTTGACCTCCTCAGGCCTTGGGTGTTGGTCTAATTTTAGTCGATAATACCAATACCAAAACCGATAAGGTCATTTAGAAACCCTTTGGATTGAATGGAGAGGACAAATTTCCTTGAGTTTATTTCAACTTATAAAATTTTGAGTTCGTTTTTCTGAATACATAATTCTTTTCGAGATAATTTTATCATTATTATCATCTGAAATTTAATATCCCACCGGCTGGGCCTTCTTAGTGGATGGAGATGGAGAATGTGCCAAGACCAATGATTGTGAGTTTTAACGACTGCATATGCAGTTTGAACCATCCAATAGCTTAACTTACCTTCCGAAGAATGGAGGAGCTTAAAATAATCAGTGCTTGGTCACGCATCCTGTGGTTGATCATTGCGAAAGTTGCTTAACCGCAATAATTGCAGACCGAGCGCGCGAACCATTCCGTCTCGGGCTGGTATTAAATAAATCACAACTCATGATGAAATATTTAACTGAGATAAATAACTTAGGTACATAGGTAGGTACTGTCGCCCTCTGATACCTATATCGAAGCGGGCGAGGTAGGTACTCAAATATTTTTGAGCATCATTAAATTTCTATAAAATCGTTACACTTATATATTATAATGTAAGTTTTATATTTATTTGACATAAATATAAAAGCAGCGACTTTTCAATAAATCGACGCAGACAGATCATAAAAATCTAAATATTTGTGAAAAATATACCTTAAGTCTGTTTCTTACAGTAAAATATATATTAATGCAAATCCACAAAAATCTTTTTTAAACTGTGTGTAGTAGAAATTAAGGTATATTTTCCACAAATGTTTAGATCTTTATGGTCACCCTGACTGCGTCGATATGGGCCCTTCCACACGGCGTTTTATGTGCGCTCGTTTGTATCGATACAAACGCAATTCGAACGCTCAGCAAACGCAAGGAAGCCGGCAAGTTTTAATCTTAGGTCCGGTTGCTCGAAGCTTGGTTACGTTAACTATAGGGTTAAATTATGGTTAAAGTAAAATTAACCGGCGGTCAAATTTAAAAAGCGTTGTTGAAGCAGCGGTTACTTTAACGAGCAGTCAAATTACAGATTTAACGGCGGTCAAAATAACCGACAGGGTGGGGGTGGTTTAAATTTTGACATTAGTAATTAAGGGAAGGTTAATAAAATAGTACAGACAACACTTTTAACCCTAAGATAAAAGACGTATTTTTCTTTTACCGATGTCAAAATTGACAACAGGCAAATTTTTACTTTAGTCAATTTTGACAAAAGTTAAATGTACGAGCAACCGGACCTTACTCACGATCCTTGCGTTTGTATAATATACCATTTTAGTACTTCTCATTTCGTGGTTCCCCCGACCGAGAGAAAAAAAATATTCCGACCGAAGTTTCGGATTTGCGTTTCAGAGTACGGCTCCTGATGGCGACTGTAAGTACAAATTATGCATTCACAATTTTTTTAAATTTCTTTTACTCAATACATGAACAAATAATTGCTTTTTCGTGTTCCGATAAATGAGTGCTTAATTTTGTTTATGCTCGGCACTGCATTTAATTCGTTCATTCTGTTTATTGGTATTGGTCACCGAAAATTTCGGGGTAAGGAAGGGTTAAATTAAATACTTAACCCATTCCAAATCATCGATATGCCGAGCGCATTTCATTCTCCGACTTATTCACTTCCCTTTTGAATTCATAATGGTTGTCCAAAAGTATTTATTTGTTAAGTAGGAAAACTGGGTGTCCTTTAGAACATGATAATGTAGATAAGAGTCTGTTTTACTAAAAATTAAAATTAGCCACAAAAAAGGAAAAATCAAGCTTTTTAATTTCTTAGTTCGCTGCAGTCGGTTATTTGTTTTTTTAATAACTAACTTTATTCTTTTTTAGATAAATTATTGCGAACTTTTCTGCTAAACTGCAATGTAGGTATATTGCGTCATCGAGCACATCAAAGCATTTTTTTCATGTGAATATAACAATTGGCTATTTGACTGAATTTTTTTATTGACCTAAAATGTTTATTGAATTAGTAGCAATACAACAAAGGAATTTATTTTCAAATATCTTGCATATATTCAGCGATATAGAGCATCAAACTTCTTAATTAGACAAGGAGAGCGCTATCGTAATGTAACGTCACATTTCTATAGCGCCATACTCTCGCCATAGAAAATTTGGTTTTAGAAAGCGATAGATTATAATACGGATTGAATTTCTTTTTTCACATTTGTTATTCAATAATGTTATATTTTTTAATGTCATAATTAAATATCTACATTTCAACAACAGTCAAATACCCAATTACTTAATGCGAAATTAACTCTGTTTCACGCCTCTATTGTCCGGAGAAGTACCGGTAGTATTATATACCGTTATTAGGTATATAATTAATAATAAATTGAATGAAAACGATATCTTTTACGACTCTTCCCGTCAATTTAGGATAAAGGTGATAAAGTTGTTGAGGGAACATAGTATATTGTCTTGCTTACTTCATGTCTCTGTAATGTTGTATGTTATTTTTTATTATTTTATTGATTTATTGTTGTAATTTGTTATATTATGTGTTTTAATATTTTTCTCTATATCCGTCATATTAGTAAAAGAATGATGTGACCATCTTCAACAGAATTTTACATTTTGCATGTTTGTTATCATTACCTAATGATAAGTTGTAATGTTACATAATCATATTGTTATTTTTCATGGCTGTCCGAATAATAAACAAAGAAATAAATAAATGATTCAACTACCACCGAATTAAATGACCGTTTTGTCTATTTATATGTCAATAACATTAAGTCATTCTAACATTTTTACTTATTAATCATACTAAAATAAAATACATTTAAGTGAGAAATACTTAAAGATTTCTCTACAAAAGACGTTTTCAATTTATCCACGTCGTGTGTTTTGGCAGTACTTAGCCCTCGTACTATTAAGGCCGGTGTAATTAATCAAATACATCTGTCCTTTTCTTTGTAAAGGACGTTTCCAGAGGATTTTGTTAATATGTAGGTATGTTCATTATATTTGTGTCTAGTTAGGCATATAAGCTACGAAATTTATTTACTACGCGATTTCTTTAGCTTTCTGTCTAGGCGATGGATGGCGCTGACTTGAAACTGTGTAGCAATTGGGTGTTTGACTGTTGTTGAAATGTAAAAATTTAATTATGACCTGCTAAAATATAACATTATTGAATAACAAATATGAAAAAAGAAATTCAATATGTATTATAACAAGCGAATTATGAGCTACTTAATTGTGACTCTAGCTATCTCTTTCAAAAAAGAAATTTTCCATGGCGAGAGTATGGCGCTTTAGAAATGTGACGTCACGTTTCTATAGCGCTCTCCTTGTCTAATTAGTAAGTCAGCTCTATATCGCTAAAAATATGTAAGATATTTGAAAATAAATACTTATGTTGTGTTGCTACTAATTAAATGAACATTTTAAGTCAATAAAAAAAATTCAGTCAAATACCCAATTTGCTTTGCGATGTAAGTAGGTACTACAAAAGTCTATCTCTTGATTGACTAATATAAAATTAAAACGTTTCTTCCTGTTGCTTTTATTAAGGTAATTTCAATGGTTTGAAAGAGATACCATGTTTAGGATTCGCAATTCGCATAAAATAAGTAGGTACCTACCTACCTACACAGTAGATTACCCTATCCCCTTCGAGTAATAAGCACAGCTACATACAGGTGATCTGTGGTAATAAGGCGTTGTTAGGCAATGTGTTAGCTTTTTAAAGATATCCAAGTTATAGAGTTTACCGTCATACATAATTCTACAACAAAATAAATTCATGTCATTTCGTCAATGCATCTAAATTATGTCTAAGCCACAGGCGGCCAGTAGCCATCTCCAAACTTTGAAAGCCAGGATTTGAAAGTAGAAAAACCAGGACATTTCGGCTTAAAGCCAGTACTATATACATATATAAGCAGGGTCGAACTAGGCCCACAGACTGAACCGGTAGGTCTGTGCCCAGCCTATACCATATTTTATTTATTTGGTACCTATTAATTCATTAATATCCGTCACATAATTTCTATGCTATGTTTTTGAGCTTTTGGCACAGGCTTCTTGGGCTCGTTCGCTCGATTTTGACGGGACTTTCACTGGCAGGTAGCTGATGTAATAAGGAGTAACTTAGGCTACTTTTTATCCCAATACTCCCACGGGAACGAGAACCACGCGGGTGAAACCGCGTAAATGTGAAAGTTTAGATGTTTGGATGTTTGTTACTCAATCACGCCAAAACTGCTAAACGGATTTGGCTGAAATTTGTGACACAGATACTTTGTAGCCTGGAAAGGAACATAGGCTACTTTTATCTCGGAAAAATATCACCTTTCCGCGGGATAACGTCGTGTAGACCACGCGGGCGAAGCCGCGGGCGGAAAGCTAGTAAACAATAAAGTAACATTTTCTCTCACAATTTTCAGCTTACATCAACTAATCAAGAGTTCAAAATCACTTCAATAAATTGCGATAATTATTTCGTGTGTGTGTGATTTGTTCGTGTTAAATATACATAATAATAAATCTGTCATCGGTGACTTCCCTAAAAACATATTTGTTGATATTGGCACCAGGCCACTGAAACTAAATAAAAAGATAGTAAGTACCTACATTATGTAGGTCAATGACTTTTTGTTCCAATCTTTCGACGTTTGTAAAATATTTAACCCCTAAAAGGGCAATTAACAATAATCTTCTTTCCTACACGAAATCCGAAAACTAAATGAAACTCGAATTAAATCAAAGGATTACGCAAGGAAATCAGCCAAATTTTCAATGAAACCGTTAACTTCAACGATACTTTCATTTGACTATACTAATTTATTTTATTAAACCTTTTGTAAAGCATAGGGATATAAACTTATATGCGATCAAACTAAAACCTATGGATCTATATTCGAATAGTACTGCATCACTGAAACGAGCACTAGTATTGGAAATGGAATTGGCTAATTAACCTCTATAAAAATAAACTATGACAAGTAAAGGTAAAATTATTAATATACAATGTGATACTGATATAAAATAATAGTAGATTGTATTACAAGGGAGCAAAATAATATATTTACGGCGAGGGCGCTATTTTGAATCCAGAGCGCAGTGAAGGCTAGTCGGGCAAGAAAAAAAATTTGAGTTTTGAAATATAAGTAAAAAAAATTAAATAAAAAAAATATATGTCCATCAGATTTCTTAAAAGTATCTCCGGGGATGCCGTAGGGGGGTTGAAAATTTTGTTAGATTTTAGCTACGACTCACCGTTTACGAGATATTCTCAATTTTATAAAATTCCGTTTTTGAAAATTTCTCGGTCCCGAAAAAAGTCCCGACCCCATACAAAATCAGTTGAATTTTTTTTTAAGTACTGCACACCCTTTGCTACACTCCAACCAATGCTTCTTTAATTATGTTCTAAATTCAAATCTTATTGTTTTGGACCCTGTTATGAAGCTGTTCAAAATTCACATCTCATTTATTCCCTCTTGTCATAACAGGTAAAAAATTAATCGTTTTGGACCCTGTTATTAGATAAAAAATCTTCGCTTTTCGAATCGATGGGATGAAAAAGATATTGCTTAATTTTAAGGTATTACTTTTTTTCCTATTCAGTTGACAGGTACCTTTGAAGTAAGTTTAATTTAAGTATTAAATTACTTTTTTATTTCTTAATTTTTTGTGTAGGTTGTACTGTACCTTTAGAAAAAATAATCATTTCGATATAACTTGCAGTTTTTGAGAAATTCATGGACAAATAAGTAGGTACACTTTCGTTGGACTCGTTTTACTCTAATATTATCCAAATCTATCTATTTCGAGGTCGCTTATATATTTTGACTTTCACTGTGACACCGAAGCTCTTCTTATAATCGTATGCCGACAGTCCGATACTCAACCGTTTTTCCCCTTTTTTCTTGTTCTGTGGTTTTTCCTGTACATGGTTAGTAACAGCCCAAAAACGACCGGTAATTACGCTATTAACACTCTGCGAAAGATATCAAACTCGAAGCAAAATGGTTTCACAAGTACTTAAGTACGGTAGACCTTCTAATTAATCCTTTACAGCCTGGATACTACAGATGCCCTGACTTAGCTATAAATCTAAATGAGCTACGAACCTATTAGCAGTTCATTCCTCAGAACATTTAGATAATTTAATAAATAAAAATAAAAAAAATATTTCAGGTGATAGTAACCCATCATCATCATCATCATCAGCCATTTAATGTCCCCACTGCTGGGGCACTGGCCTTCCTTATGGATGAATAAGGAGAATGAGCCATGACCCACCACGCGGGCTCAGTGCGGATTGGTGGGTATTAACGACTGCAAGTGCAGCCGGGACCAACGGCTTAACGTGCCTTCCGAAGCACGGAGGAGCTCGAGATGAAAAGTTTTTGGTCACCCATCCCGTGACCGACCATTGCGAACGTTGCTTAACCTCAACGATCGCAGGCCGAGCGCGCTATCCACTACGCCACGGGCTCCTCAAAAGTAACCCATTGTGACATAAATATTTAAATAACATAATTAATGATACAAATAAAAAAAAATACATCAAATACAATTACTTTACAAATTAAATTACAAAATAATCATTAAAATAGTCTCTCCCTCCGACATTGTGGGGTGTGTCTTTCACAGCAATGTCGGATATAGAGACAGTCCAGCCTACTAGCAATCATAGCTAGGACGGTATTGGAGCTGGCTTGAACCCTGCTCACCAAGGAGGCTCCTCTCTTGCGCATACTTGCGTGAAAGCAGTCGGTGTTCGCTGCTGCAAACATGCCCGATGCGCTACAAAAACGAGACAGCCCCAATACCCGCCCTAAACGCGTTATTGAATTGGACTCGGAGGGAATTATATAGCTTCTGCGAATATTTAGGCCACAAACTGCACGTATACAAAGACGTACAGTATGCCCGAAAAGAGAAATCTCTACAGCAGTGGATCATCGTGTAAATCGGCGGGCCAACATGTTGGCTCTCCTAGACAATGCCCTCCGTTCCCGCTCTATATCGGCATGGTCTTTGAGGTCGACGGTAACTATATGCCCCAGATAAGTAAATTGATTTACTCTCTTTAATGGGTAAGCCGGACATAATCATAATCATAATCATAATCATTTATTGCACAATCACATGGTAAAAAGTTGACAATGTAAGATAATAGTACATGTGATACCCTGTAAGGGTGTCGGCATTTCTTATGTCTAGTGCAGAATTATTAATTGCAATTTATTTAAATGAGTAGATACTTAAATCAAATAATGCATAATCTATGTATAACAAAATAATGAATTTAAAGCTTTTTTCTTTTATAAAATTAATTTCAATGCCTAGTCTTACTTAAATTAAATTATAGTATTTAAAAGTCAATTTTATTAAACAATCACATGCACATAAAACAAACAGAAGGTATTCATGAGTAATAAATGTCGTTTAGGTATTTTGGCTACGATATTGTCAATTTGATAGAAGATATATAAATATTGATTTCAATGTCTAGTCTATAAGTAATATTATATTATTTTTATGTCAAATAATTAGACAACACACACATGCACGTAAAACAAACAGATGGTATTCATAAATAATAAATGTCATTTAGGTAATAATTAAAATTTGTCACAAAAATATTCAGATATACTGTAATAGCATTTGTCATTTAGTAGGTTTTCGAGTTTTGTTATAAAGGGTTTAAATTCATGTATGCTTCTCAAATCATCTGGTAGATGGTTATATATTTTAACTAGCTGACCCAGCGCGACTTCGTTCCCGTGGCCCTACCCCCTACTCCACCCTACCCTACCCGTACCCTACCCCTATCCTACCCTACCCCTACCCTACCCTACCCTACCCCTACCCCTACCCTACCCTACCCTACCCCTACCCCTACCCTACCCTACCCCTACCCCAACCCTACCCTACCCATACCCCAACCCTACCCCTACCCTACCCTACCTTTACCCTACCTTACTTCTACTCTACCCCTACTTACCCCTCCTTCCCCTATTTTCTCACCGCTAAAACCTTCCTTGGACTTCCACGAACATTTCAAGACCAAAATTAGCCAAATCGGTCCAGCCGTTCACGCGTGATGTCGTGACCAAGGGAAATAGGCATTCATTTTTATATATATAGACTAGCTGACCCAGCGCGACTTCGTTCCCGTGGCCCTACCCCCTACTCCACCCTACCCTACCCGTACTCTACCCCTACCCGTACTCTACCCCTACCCTACTCTACCCCTACCCTACCCCTACCCTACCCCTACCCTACCCCTACCCTACCCTACCCTACCCCTACCCCTACCCCTACCCCTACCCCTACCCCTACCCCTACCCCTACCCCTACCCCTACCCCTACCCCTTCCCCTACCCCTACCCCTACCCCTACCCCTACCCCTACCCCTACCCCTACCCCTACCCCTACCCCTACCCCTACCCCTACCCCTACCCCTACCCCTACCCCTACCCCTACCCCTACCCCTACCCCTACCCCTTCCCCTACCCCTACCCCTACCCCTACCCCTTCCCCTACCCCTACCCCTACCCCTACCCCTTCCCCTACCCCTACCCCTACCCCTACCCCTACCCCTACCCCTACCCCTACCCCTACCCCTACCCCTACCCCTACCCTACCCCTACCCTACCCTACCTATACCCTACCCTACCTTTACCCTACCCTACTTCTACTCTACCCCTACTTACCCCCTCCTCCCCTATTTTCTCACCGTAAGAACCTTCCTTGGACTTCCACGAACATTTCAAGACCAAAATTAGCCAAATCGGTCCAGCCGTTCACGCGTGATGTCGTGACCAAGGGAAATAGGGATTCATTTTTATATATATAGATAAGCATGGAATGAGGGGCAGAAGAGTAAATTTGTAATTTAGAGAACGGTAGTTTAACTTTGTTTTGGTAGCGATTATTACGTCTTATCTCGTTTCTCGGCGAATAGAGTTCAGGATGTTTTCTTATAAACTTACATGCCTCAAAAATATATAGGCAAGTGAGTGTTAGGACTTTAAGTTTGCAAAAAAATGGTTTACAAGACTGCATCTGGTCTATATTGCTTATTATTCTAATAAAACGTTTTTGCAGGACAAAAATGTTTTGAATATCTGTGCTGTTACCCCATAAGACGATTCCATATGATAGTATTGAGTGGTGGTATGATCAGTTGATATAAAGATATCTGAATAATTGTGATAACACATATTATTATATTATACAATGTGTTAATGCAATAAAAGAAACGCCCATACACCCGAACTAATTAATTTTATATTAAATAAAATGCCATTAATAAAAAAAATTGATATTTCCAAGATATTCCTGCTCATACGTCTCCATGACTTTCTAACCAATTATAAGCTCTACAATGACGTAAGAGAGCACATGACGGGTCTCGCGCGTAGGTACAATACTGATTGAATAGGCCAAAAAGTTTAGACTACCTACATACTGAGGTAACTGGAGTGTTCACTCTGAATAAAAAAGTGTGCCCAGCAAATTTGGCATTTAGTATGTAGTGGCTGTCAGTTGTCTCATATGACCATACTTCATCATCATCATCATCATTTCAGCCGTACGACGCCCACTGCTGGGCATAGGCCTCCCCCAAGGATCTCCACAACGATCGGTCCTGCGCTGCCCGCATCCAGCGGCTTCCCGCGACCTTGACCAGATCGTCGGTCCACCTTGTAGGGGGCCTGCCCACGGAACGTCGTCCGGTTCGCGGTCGCCATTCGAGAACCTTTCCGCCCCAACGGCCATCGGTTCTCCGCGCTATGTGTCCCGCCCACTGCCACTTCAACTGAGCAATCCTTTGAGCGATCTCGGTCGTTTTAGTTCTCCTGCGGATCTCATCATTTCTGATTCGATCGACCATACTTAGTGTATAATTATATTCTTTGACCATACGTATTTTTTCAAAGTGTAGGTGAGACGGAAGACAGCCACAGTCTAATTTGTGGCCACAAAAAAGTGTTAGTACTGCACTCTCCAGTTACCTCAGTAGGTAGGGGAGACCGGATGCAAAAGTAACATTTTATATATGCTACCTGATTTCAGACAACTGTTAAGTTATATTAAAATGTGTTTACGCACAGTAAAAGTAAATATATCTAGCTGTAAAAGGATCACATCCAGGTTTTGATATGTTTTGTTATCATTGAGATATTTCAGGTTATCTGAGAAAAGGGAGAGTGTTACAAATGCCGCCTACCCTGGGGCAAAAGTAACGCCATTTCAGGGTAATAAAACTCAGTGAAGTATTCGAAAATTAGAAAAGATTTATTATTTATAGTTTCCTTAGTTCAGTCTCAGTTTACTGAGATAAAAAAATCACAACATTATAAAAATTGAAACACACAGTAACATAAAATGGCAAACTCTGCCAAAATTTTACACATCACTTTTTTCAAACCCTGATTTGAACAGTGTCTTCTTTGACCAACATTAATATGCCTATACTATTTTGTATGAAGTAGTGTCTGTTACACCTGCCCCCGCGTTAGGTACTATTGACCCCGATATAGAAATATACACGGTAATTTTTTTATCACCCCGGATAAATTACTGTGTATAAACTGGGGGTCTATTTTAGAATTTCGCCACTCGTGTCGAGCGCTCGTTTAATACTCATATTATGACATATTTTACGCATATTTGTCATGAAAATGAGTACTAAGAGAGCGCTCGATGCGAGTGGCGAAATTAAAAAATAAGTCCTCTGCAATAGGTCAGTCACTGTATTTGTAATATATTATATTAATTATACTTTTAGCGAAACTGAGAAAATAGTTTATATTATTTCCTGTTACTCTTGTTTATAATTATAATCATGGAATGCGAAAGTTTAAAATCTTATAAGCCTTTCGTTATTTTTCAGTACCTACATTAAACTAAAATTAGCAATTTAATATAATGTTTTTTTAACGTTCACTGGATCAATAGTAACATGGGGTCATTAATTGTAACGTTACAACTGCCCCCGAAAAATACGTTACAACTGCGTTGTTTTATGGAAAAGTATCGATTATGCTCCAAAATAAGGCAATCGCTTCGCTGCGCTTCGCGTTCGCTTTAAATTTCTAACCTATCACGTGTTATACAGGACTTCCGAGGAGTACAGGACTTTTCCGAGGCAAATTCGTGAGCTCGCAGCCGTGTGCATACTGTCTCGTACTGTCTATTCATAAATTTAACTAGAAATTATAATTTCACTATTGGAATTATAATATCACGACTTTGACAAAATCCCTGCGACATATAAGTAAATAGTTTGAGACCCTGGGAAGGATTTTAATAGGCTACTTTTACTCTTTACCACAGGATAGTAACATAATTATTCCCACGGTAAAATTTATTTGATTGTCCGTTTTGTCACGTCTAAATAGAGCAACGGATCAATGTGATTTTTGGTAGGGAGGTATATTGGGAGCTGAAGAGTGACATATGCTACTACCATGGAAAAAAATCACATTCTCTCAAGATCAAGATAACATCGTTTAGTACACGTTCGTAGTTTGTGCGCTCCACTCGGCAGTTGAACCCGCACTCAAAGAGCATGTAATCAATCACTACTAACTGTATTTTTTTTTCATTTTTCTCAAAAACTATTCAGCCTAAGAAGAACAGAAATGTGCAAGCAGCGTTCTTTCATATTATAATACCCATTACTATGCTCTAGTAGCCCCACTGCGAATTTTTAAGACCCCCTTTTCAGTCTCTATTGCAAAACAAATATAATTATTTTTATTTCTCTCTTATTTGCAAAATAGTTGGGCAAACGTCATCTAAAACTATTCCAAATTTCAATTTGATAGCATTAGTAGTTCTCGAGATATCCAGCTGTGACAGACAGACAGACAGACGTAGTCGCACCATAAGGGTTCATATTCATATTCTTTATTGCATGTCACATGTGTAGAGTACGGGTTACAATTTGTACTTATATCTAAAGTTGCATGTAACACCCTGCAAGGGCGTAGCAATTTTAAATCTTATTTTTAAATCTTAAGCAATTTTAGAAGCAGATTTGAGATACATTAAACATTATTATACATTAAGCACAATATAATAACCTTATTTTATACACATAAAAGAGCACAAGAAATTATCATTAAATTATATTGAACATAAATAAAAAAATAACAATGTCAAATTTTAATCATGTCTAATTTTAATAATGTCAAATTTTAATCATGTCTAATTTTAATAATGTCAAATTTTAACAATGTCAAATAATAATGTCAAATTTCAATAACGCCAAATTTTAATGATGTCAAATTTCAATAATGTCAAATTCTAATAATGTCAATTTTTAGAAAACAATTACATCATTATTTTATTTAGATAATAAAATTGTTTTATTCACATTTAGCTTGAAAAAACTCTGGTAAATCGTAATAGCTTTTTATTATCAAATATAATTTGTTTGAGCTGTTTTTCAAATGCAGTATCCTTATCCAAATTTTTTAAGTTATTGGGGATATGATTATATATTTTTATGAGCATGCAGTGTGGATAGTCAGAGAATAATTTCAATTTGGTGAAAGGGAGTAAGAGTTTATTCTGGTAGCGGTCATTTCTCCTTTCTAATATAACTGGTGAGTATAGGTCAGAATGTTTTTTAACAAATCTACAGGTTTCAAAAATATATAAGCATGTTAAGGTCATTATATTTAATTTTTGGAAATAAGGTTTGCAAGAGTCTGTCTTAAGGTCGTCACAGACGGTGAAGATACTATAATATTTTATCTTAACATAGAATATCGCTCGCCATACAATTCAATGGACCATCACACACGCCGAAGATAACATATATTTTCATATTAAGTATCTTAAGATGCTAGGCGATACGGCAAAATATATATTTCGTATGTTAAGATACGGAAATATATATTTTGCATGTTAAGATACTATCTTAACATACGAAATATATATTTTGGATACGAAAAGATGTGTATACAGGTGTCCCGTTTTCGGTGCTGGGCATATAGAGAACTAGCGGCCCGCCCCGGCTTCGCTCGGGTGGACATTTATTTTTTAAACATTTTGGGATAAATACGAAAAAGCCAAAACATTTGTAACGATGCCGTTTCGTTCCAGTCATTATGGATGTGTAGAAACTCTATAATGGCTGGAAAGTTTAATAGGTTTACGTACTGGCCATCAATTTTATGCTGTACCACTGTTCTTTCGTAATTCAAATTCAAATTCTTCGCTCCACGTGCCCTATTCAGCATTTTGATTCAGTCCTACCAGAACAATCAAGCTGAACAGAGCTCGCATGCGAGCTAGCGTACCAAAAAATTATAAGTGAAATGTAATAACTATTAAATAGCCAATTAATTAATTATAGTAACAGTTCCTATTCTTCATTTTCTTTCATATTTCTAATTTACAATATTTGATAAAACAACTCTCCAAGTGCTGAAACAATCTTTTATTCTCTACAACATCTTCTAATTGAATACTATGCGGTGACTTCCGACGTTCCGGCTAGTGTACCGCTGGCCGACGAGGGGGTCCCGTAACACATTCATAATAAACGAAGAGTAACTTTACACCTAGTTTAACCAAAAAGTTTGCTTAGAAATAATGACGCTTTGAAACGTCAAACGTAAGGAGTAGGTACCTACCTAATGATGATAGTAAGATTTTCTATCCAAACTTATCTAGAGTTCGAATTAGCTATAGCAATTTTTATATCAAATTCCAGTCAGAATCATCTTCTGATGAACTGTCCAATAAGTCTAATAGCAAATCCGAATTGCTCATTTTTGATCACCCTGTATAAGATGGTTTACAGAATATTCGTCCACTACCTAGGACGGATATCAAGAGAGTGAAAAGATTCCAAAATATATCGTATCTTAACCGTGTGTGATAGTTTAAGATGCTATAATATCTTATCTTACGATATCTTAAGATAAAATATTATAGCATCTTCACCGTATGTGACGCGCTTTATCTAAGTTACATAATATCCTGATGCACTTTTTCTGAAGGACAAAGATGTCGTGAACATTTGTGCAGTTTCCCCAAAGTATAATTCCATAGGCCAAGCAAGAATGAGCAAAAGCATAGTATGCAGAGAGAGCTGTTTTGAGATTCGTTTCACGTTTCAGTTGTCGAAGTGCATAGATAAATGAAGATAAGCGGCTAGATAGTTTTAATACATGTGGTTTCCAATTCAAATACATATCTATCTCTATTCCAAGCAAGGTAGCTGAATCTACAGTTTCCAAGGTATTTGTTTTGTAATAATAATTACTATCTAATGAGGCCTTCTGACAGGGTTCCCTTTTACAAGCTTTTTATTAACTTGCCATGTTAGTTAGTTAGTTAGTATGTTAGTTAGTGGGGGACAAATCTTGCAAGCTCAATTTGACCCACTTTCCAGTATCCGATGGAGCTGAAATTTTGTATACAGGTTTGGTTCAGATGACGATCCAATATTAAAGTACAGTCAGCAAAAAAGCTTGTCAAAAAAGTGAAACTTTTACTAAAAACTTATTACCGTTTTGGTTCGGAACCCTAAAAAAGATGAATTAAATTTCCAAGTGCCAGTGACACGAAAAAGGAAATTCCGAAATTCACCAACTTTTCCGTTCCGTTCGACGCGATGGCCATGGAATATTTAATTTCGAGTCTGGTGTCGTAAAAGAGGCGCAAAATTAATGTTATCTGAAATTCGGCGTAATCAGTCGCATCTGGATTTGTTTCGGTGTGTGGTTTCAGAGATTAAAACCATTTGGCAAAATTAGTTCGTTCCCTTTATACCATAGATTAATGTAAGTTAAACATAACGTCATTAGATATAAAACATTATTACGTATAGACACTGCTGTCTTTATCCTGACACAGGTTTTAGTCTTATAATGTCAATATAAACGGAACCACACCAAACGATCCTGCGGGCCAATCGCCGTAATTCTATGAAGCGCGTCTTGATCACGTTTGCGTCTTGACGTTTGACTTCGTATTGCCGTAATGACATATCGAAGCACACGTCACCTATAGTCCTATAGTCCCACAATCCTGTCTGTTCCGGTGACTTCCGTGCAGAGGAGCTACTTGCAATACGAAATTACCTGTTAAAATAGACTGTCGTATGAAAACTGTTGTAGTTCCAAAGATTATCACCGGAACAGAAAACCTTGTCGCGCTGTCAACGCCGCGCGTTATCTATCAATTATGTAGTTTAAAAAACTAAAAACACACTTTTATAGGAACAGACTAAAAAGTACAAAATAACCGTCTATTCAGTAAATTAAATTAAAAAGCGTGGTGTGCGTTGTCAATATTAAGTACTTGAATGCATGCTTTGCAAAGGGCGCACCACGCTTTTTAATTTCAGTTACTGAATAGACGGTTATTTTGTACTTTTTAGTCTGTTCCTATAAAAGTGTGTTTTTAGTTTTTTAAACTACATAATTATTTTTTACTTTTTAGTTTAATAAATGGCAAGCTATGGATGGATAGTAATCGATTTCACAGTCCATTCATGTGTCTGCCCACCCCGTAAACATTATAACTCAAAGGCGTGATTGTATTTATTTAGTTTTACAAATTCAAGTAGAGTCTATTAGTTACCAGATGCGCGAGTTGAACCCTTACTTCCTTCCTGCTCCATCATCAGACCCTCACCACCAAGTGTAGCGAATAGGTCTCATCAGAACGAAACAAATGAGCCCAAACTCGAGGGGTTTCCTAGTGGTCATTAAGGAGTGCCACTGACTTCCTCCCTGCTCCATCATAAAGCCCTCACCACCAAGTGTAGCAGATAGGTCTCATCAGAACGAAACAAATGAGCCCAAACTCGAGGGGTTTCCTAGTGGTCAGTAAGGAGTGCCACTGACTTCCTCCCTGCTCCATCATCAGACTCTCACCACCAAGTGTAGCGATTAGGTCTCATCAGAACGAAACAAATGAGCCAGAACTCGAAGGGTTTCCTATTGGCCATTAAGGAGTGCCACTGGCTTTCTCCCTGCTCCATCATCAGACCCTTACAACCGAATGTAGCGGATAGGTCTCCTCAGTACAAAACAAATGAGCCCAAACTCAAAAGGTTTCGTAGTGGTCATTAAGAAGTGCCACTGGCTTCTTCCCAGCTCCATCATCAGACCCTCGCCACCAAGTGAAGCGAATAGGTCTCGTCTGAACGAAACAAATGAGCCCAAACGCGTGGGGTTTCCTAGTGGTCATTAAGAAGTGCCACTGGCATCCACTTTGCTCCATCATCAGACCCTCACCACCAAGTGTAGCGAATAGGTCTCATCAGAACGAAACAAATGAGCTAGAACTCGAGGTGTTTTTTATTGGTCATATAGGAGTGGCACTGGCTTCCTCCCTGCTCCATCATTAGACCCTCACCATCAAGTGTAGCGAATAGGTCTCATCAGAACAAAACAAATCAGCCTAAGCTCGAGGGGTTTCCTAGCAGCCGTTGAAGAGTTCTATTGCTCACCTCTTGACTCCATCATCAGATCAGCTCGATGGTAGCAAATTATTGTATTGTCATCGGATTGATATAGACTTGCAAAGTTTCAAATCAATACGACAATTAGAAGTAGGTTAAAATTGAATTCCAAGATTTTCTTACATTGTGACTTAGTTACAAGTGAAGCTAATAAAAGTGTGGTAAAAACGGTTTTGCACGTCAACTGCAGGTACAGTGCGACAACGTTTTCTGTTCCGGTGGCCAAAACTGGAATTATTGTGTTTTGTTTTTAATGTCATTTTGCTGCTAAACATAAGCGCCGCTGTCACCGGAACCGAAAAGATTGTCGATCTGTACACCTGACTATGCGTCATAGGATTACCGCGATCGGGGCCCTGCGCGCTAAATCGCGCGTGACGAGAGTGCGCTCTACTGGAGCAAAGAATACTATAAACTGGAGCTTCATAGGAAAAAAGAGAAAGAAAGAGAAACATATATTTGACGACCTCCGTGGCCAAGTGGTGTACGCACCGGTTTCAAGATGCCGCTATCTCTAGTGGTCTCGGGTTCGAACCCCGTCGGGTAATCTTTTCAATATTTCCTCGGGTCTGGGTGTATGTGGAAATACCCGTCGTTGTTTTCAATTTCCATAATACTAGTGTTTAAGCTACTATACCTTGGTATTGGAATAATGTATGTGATGGTGTCCACTATTTATTTATTTATTTAAGTATATATATCATAGCTTAGCTTAGCGGTTGGTGTGGACGTTCCTCGCTCGATCCAAGTGAACAAATTCGATGCACGATAACCCACGATCCTGGATCGCGGATTGTGAATCGGTGATCCAGGGTGGATCTTTTGGTATGGTTTGAGGATCCCGTAGTGCTGTAGTGAGCGGCCTGCGATCGTTGAGGTTAAGCAACTTTCGCAATGGTCGGTCTCGGGAAGGGTGACCGAATACCTCGATATATATCTCGAGTTCCTGTATACTTCTTTACGCCCCGATCGCGGTAATTCTATGACGCATTAGTCAGGTGTCCGTGCAGTTGACGTGCAAAACCGTTTAATAACGCGCGGCGTTGACAGTGCGACGTTTTCTGTTCCGGTGATAATCATTGGAACTAAAACAGTTTTCATACGACAGTCTATTTTGACAGGTAATTTCGTATTGCAAGTGGCTCCTCTGTCACGGATGTCACCGGAACAGACAGGACTGGGGACTAAAGGTTTGCGTGACGTATGCGTCGTTATGTCATTACGTCAATACGAAGTCAAACGTCAAGACGCAAACGTGATCAAGACGCGCTGCATAGAATTACGGCAATCGGCCCGCAGGCTACATTTGCTGCTTTGCTACATTTACTCACCAATAGGGTATTTGACTGAATTTTTTTTAATGGCTTAAAAT
The DNA here is from genome assembly GCA_949710035.1 of Crambus lathoniellus. Taxonomy (NCBI): domain Eukaryota; kingdom Metazoa; phylum Arthropoda; class Insecta; order Lepidoptera; family Crambidae; genus Crambus; species Crambus lathoniellus. The sequence goes on from OX453296.1 coordinate 10,210,640, forward strand.
GTTCATTGAATTAGTAGCAACACAACATAGTTATTTATTTTCAAATATCTTGCATATTTTCAGCGATAGAGAGCATCACACTTTCTAATTAGACGAGGAGAGCGCTATAGAAACGTGACGTCACATTTCTAAAGCGCTATACTCTCGCCATAGAAAGTTTCGTTTTAGAAAGAGATAGCTAGAGTCACAATTAAGTAGCTCATATTTCGCTTGTTATAATACAGATTGCATTTCTTTTTTCACATTTGTTATTCAATATTGTTATATTTCTGAATGTCATAATTAAATATCTACATTTCAACAACAGTCAAATACCCAATTTGTTGGGCGTTCATTGGGAAATTCTTGATGTAGGTAGAACAAAAATATTATATTATCTTCTTATTTATAAATCAATGAACGCCCGGCTGCATCCACGAAAAAACATGACGCAATAGTCACGTTCCGCCTGAGCTCAAAATAGAACTAGTACCTTATCAACCTAGAGCCCTGAAATTTGGTACATGTCGCTTCACACCATCATCAGTCACAATATCAATTAAAATCAAACGTCACCTTAGTAGTCCCGTCTGTCAAGAAAGACTCGTCATTGAAGGAGTTATCTTCGATTCAGTGAGTCACTATATTTCATTAGCACAATTATTATTCTTGTAGAGAAAAACCATGCATCCACCGTTTGTTGAGATTCGCCACCATAAGGGCCAAGCCAGAATCCGCGGTATCCGCTTGTCAAAGTGACAGCTCTGTATGACGTATTTGCGCAGACTATAACACCATGTTCTATGGTCTGTGCTATAGTGCATGTATGTAATCGCTAACTAAATATTACCGTTACACTAAGATAATTTACATAGAAATAACTATATTTCTCACAATCACACAAACTATTTAGCTCAAATTAACATCAGTAGATGGCACTATACACAGCTGACTCGCGCTATGCGTCCGAGTAGAAGCAAGCATATTTTTTACATTACCTATTGATAACATAATACTTGTTTCAATAATCAAATTAACTGTAAAGATTATCGGTAACATAATATTGTAGCATGTTAATCAAACTAGAGAAAAACAATTAAGTTTCACCAGTGACACAATGCTTCGACTAACATGTTAATTAGATGTATGATAGAATGCTTGTCCTATAATCAAGTTTACGAGAGAGGTCGCTGCGCTGGCAAGGTAACCTTCTACTTCGACATAATTTTCCATCAATGTTTTCTTATGACGTTATCACGTAAAATTATTATCGTCCGTAAACCGACTTTACAGACAACAAATTTTTAAATAGAACAAAAATGTGCAGTTTTCTTCCTAGCCAGTTTCTTGAAGAGATTTGTAAAGAAAATACAAATATCTCATGCAAATGACACTTGATAAAAATATAGGTACTCTATAATATCAATGAAGTACACTTAATATTAACCATCATATAGAACAATTTTTTTTTTGAAAAAATTAAAAAGTAAGGTTATTTTCATTACTCTTCACACATAAAGAAAAAGACAAAGACAAAGTTTTTTGAAGATCCTGCCCTTAAGACAATTTAATCGGCGACGAAATCTGAACGATATTCCTACGAACGGAATTTAATAATCACATGGATCTTTAAAGTGCAGACATTAACGCGGAGTGAAAGATTACAATAAATTATTATCGTAATAAACATGTCTGCTGTTGTAATAGGATACAATTAAAATTTAACGAATGACATAATCAAATACAATGGTGAATTTTAATTAGGCGAGTGTTACACTCATGTCATGAGCAATTATAAATGTTAACACAATAGGACTTTATCGTATTAAAATATTGAATGACTTCTCTGTGTCATGTTTCGGTTGCGGTTAAATTCATTTGTTTATGTTTCGTACGCTTCCTTATGACAGAGTTCTAATAGTGTAACATTAGTTTTTAGCGCGACGCCGCCGTAATTTGATACATAAATGGCTTAGATTATTTTTATTACTAATAAGCACGAATCAAATTAGCATAAAATGGTGGTTGCGAATTTATGCAAAGTTGAAATTTAACTGGCTATAAAACATTGTGGGCTGTTAGACCTTGGCTAATTTGATACGGGTGGGACAGAATTATTTACTAAAGCGCAAGCCACGACGCCAGAGTCCTTAGCACGAAAAACTCTTTATCTACATTCATGTTATAATATTCGAATTATGAACTCATGCCTGAACGTATAATGTTATAATGATACACTTTATGCCATAGTCAACTTTAAAAACTAAAACTGTTGCATAATGGTCATTATGAAACAACCGGATACAGCTGTCACTCATTATAAAACACTTATGCCCGTTTGCACTAAACTCGGGTTGAGCTTGTCCTAGATAAGATACATCTTAGTTTATGAACAGCCTAAAACAGCCGAGCTCAAATTTTTGTTTGCACTGACAGACTACGTCGTAACTTAGTCATCGCCTTGAGCCTTCCTGATCAGAAGGTCTAAGTAGCTAAATGTCCAACAGCGCGAAACGTCTGATGAGCAGTAAGTCTAATTAGCGGAAAGTCCATTTAGCAAAACGTCCAACTATCAAATGGTCTGTATAGCAGAACATCTATTTAGCAAAAAGTCATTTTTAAAATGTGTACACTCATGATAAAAAGGAAAAGTCATTTGTAAATTACATTACATTTATTTGAAAAAACAAAATCTGGATTAAAAAGCTGGGTAGCGCTATAAATACTATTAGGATATTAGGCGCACAAATTCCCCTGTATTTTTTTACCTACTTATTCTTTTGATATGACCAAGGTTTATCAAAAATTCAAAGGGACTATCTTTTTGGCCCTCAAACTTTTGCAACTCTTTTGTATTTGGCATTAAACATTAAATCGATCTTCCTTCTTTTATTTCCTTCAAATAACATAATAATATTCTTGTATAACTATTATAAAAAACGGGATTTTTACCATGTTTATTTTGTTTTCCGAGTTTCCGATATTCCCGATGTTCCCGATAGTTCATAATAGTTATAGTGATAATGACCATGTAAGTTTAAAATCTTAACATATTCTTGTATTTGCGATCTTGCCAAAGCGCTTCTTTTCTAAGAGCTTTCATAATCAAATAGCATTCCTGACAATACATTGTCAGTCACCATCAAAAAGATATGAGTTAAGCTACATAGACCAAAGAATCTGTAGGTATGTACAAGTCTGTACGTACGTCATATTATAATTCCCTGTTCGTTTCCCTCCCGATGTAATTTGTGTGTTGAATTTTGTGCCTGAGTATCCAGACATTTTGATAATGTGACGATTTGCTAAATAGATGTTCTGCTATACAGACCATTTGATAGTTGGACGTTTTGCTACATAGACATTTTGCTAATGAGACTTACTGCTAATTAGACGTTTCGCGCTGTTGGGCATTTAGCTACTTAGACCTTCTGATCAGGAAGGGATAAGAGAATGAATGAATGAATTCAAATATTAATTGTTTATGGATTTTAAAACTGGCGAGGTAAAGTAGGTAACTGGATATTTTTTTGGTTGAAACTTCTCATTGATTCCTTCGTGAGTTAAAAGGAGACAAAAGCTAAGACGTTGTCTATTTTATTTGGTAGGAGTAATTCACCGAGAAAAGAAAAAGTCAACTGAGCTCAACTGTCAAGAAACACTTTATACAGTTTTTTTTTTAAATAAATGATATCTAACAAACAAGAATACAAAAGCCACAAGCTTTTCTGTTCCGGTGACAGCCGTGACAGAGGAGTTACTTGCAATACGAAATTAGCTGTCAAAATGGACAGTCGTATGAAAACTGTTTTAGTTCCAAAGATAATCACCGGAACAGAAAAGCTTGTCGCACTACTCTTTGCTCACAATGCCACAGACAATAACCACTGATATAGGTATTTCTTATGCCTTAGGTGCTCGATATTGGGCCCGTAAGTTAAGAATAGCCTAAAGTGCATTTAACTATGTCATAGGGTTAGTGCAAAGCAATTTTTTGTTAAGAATGTCTTAAGTTAGCTAGGAAAAGACTTAGGCGATTCTTAAGTTTAGTGCAAACGGGTGTTATATTTCTTAATTTTACAGTCTCCATGGCAACCGTAGGATTTACCGGCCCTGACTACCAACTCTTTTAAGCCCTTCTTTACCCGGCAACAATCAGGAGCTCTATTTTTGAATCACTCGGGTCGAGACGAGCGCTCGATTTCTACTGATTTTCGTTCGGAATCTGTACCCCGAGTGTAAGTTTTTATGTCAAGCAAACGCAAACTATTTCGAGTACGTATTTATGTCAATTTGTATGAAAACTGCATAAGCGCGCTACTCGCCGCTAGAGGCGCTGATACAGTTTTCATACAAATTGACATAAATACGCACTCACGATAGTTTGCGTTTTTTGACATAAAAACTTACACTAGGGGTACTGTACCCCTAGTGTAAGTTTTTATGTCAAGCAAACGCAAACTATTTCGATTCCGTATTTATGTCAATTTGTATGAAAACTATATAAGCGCGCTACTCGCCGCTAGAGGCGCTAATACAGTTTTCATACAAATTGACATAAATACGGAATCGAAATAGTTTGCGTTTTATGACATAAAAACTTACACTCCGGGCACTGAAATTCCGTATTTTTGAATCCCTCGACCGCAACGAGTGCCCCTACCCACTCGTTGCAGACAGGCGAGCGATAGAATAACTGTCAAAATCAATGCGTGTGTCACATCACATCTCACGTTACTTGTTCTTGTCAAGTTTGTGAAAACAAGCAAATCTTTTCGTTTTGTTAGTAAAAAACAATTTATTGTTTTGACGACCACAAAACTAAAAGCACAAAATATACTTTAAGAAGTATATTTTGTGAAGACTTAAAAATGCGGTGCATTCTTTGTGCGGTGCATTCTTTGGAGCCCTATTGCAGGCTCCAGTTGTTCACCAGTACAGAGTACCTATTGCCCCGAAAGTCAAACCCGTACTTTATTTTTTTTCTTTTTCTTTTGTATTTTATAAAGAGGAAGAAAATTAATATTATGTGAATATTTTATTCCTAGGCCTATGCCCAGCAGTGGGCGTCGTACGGCTGAAATGATGAATATTTTATTTCATCATCATCATCATTATGTCAGCCGAACGACGCCCACAGCTGGGCATAGCATAGGCCTCTCCCAAGGATCTCCACAACGATCGGTCCTGCGCTGCCCGCATCCAGCGGCTTCCCGCGACCTTGACCCAGATCGTCATTCCACCTTGTAGGAGGCCTGCCCACGGAACGCCGTCCGGTACGCAGTCGCCATTCGAGAACCTTTCCGCTTCAACGGCCATCGGTTCTCCGCGCTATGTGTCCCGCCCACTGCCACTTCAATGTTGCAATCTTTCGAGCGATGTCGGTTGTTTTAGTTCTCCTAATATTTTATATCGAAATTCGTATCTATGGAATCAAGTTTACTTCAATGACTTTATCAACAAAGTAATGGATTTCAATTCAATAAAAAGCAAACATCTATACTTATATTACAAAGAGGAAAGATTTGATTGTTTGTTTGTTTGTATGTTTGTTTGTTTGTTTGCATCGAATAGGCTCCGAAACTACTGGACCGATTTTTCTGACTGACGAATTACTGTGGGGGTCAACTAGCTTCATTTCCTACACTAATGGGCTATATTTTATCCCGATATTCCCACGGGAACGGGTACCACGCGGGTGAAACCGCGAGGATTGGCTAGTCGCTTATAAATCGATAAGAAAAAATGCTTATCCATTTATCACTCTGACAATAATCAAATAGAACAAAGCACAGTAAATCGGAATACATCTCTTAATAATATAAGTACCTAGTTTTATGAAGGCAATAAATAATTGCCCCGTAAAAGTGGTTTGATGGAAAAACTATATTAACCGTTTTACGATCAGCGCCATATGATGACTGACGTGATTTTTAAAACTAACTTCAGTAAGGAAGGATTATATACATATACTTACCATCTCATTTTTTACCGACATCAAAAAAAAGGAGGTTATCAGCTTGACCTTGTGACGGGACGTCCTCGTCGGCCAGCGGTACACTTCCGGAACGTCCCGGAACGTCGGAAGTCACCGCCCAGTATTCAATTTGTAGATAATAGATATGAATAAAAAGATGTTTATAGGGACTTGACTTGTTTTATTGTAAATGGTAGAAATAAGAAAGTATAGGAAGAATAGGAACTGTAACAAAATGATAAAAAATACATGAATATAAAGGTCATAGATCTAAAATTATAAAAGCAATGGGTAAAAAACTAGATAAGATAGCTTACCCCGATTCATGGGTTCCTGTTACACTGCTTACAATTTAAATATTTGCTATTGCAAAAAACATTGTTCTGATAATTTTATTGGTAACGCTCACGAGCTCTGTACAGCTTGGTGGTTTCGGTAGAACTGAATCAAAAAATGCTGAACAGGGCACGTGAAACGAAACTTTTGAATTTGAATGGAAAGAACAGGATAGGATTCGATAAATTAATGGCCAGTATGTAGAACTTGATGGCCAGTATGTAGAACTATGGAGTTTCCAGCCATTATGGAGTTTTTAACCATCCATAATGACTGGACCGAAACGACATCGTTACAACCTGACTTCATATTAACCTGACTATTGGAGTATAGCCTTACATTTAGGTTTCCAATCACATGTGTTTAATTTCGTAAGTGTATGTAAGTATGTATGTTTGTCCACAAATTTCTTTATAACTAAAAAATCATATCGATATGATTCTACTTTTAAAACAGGTGTAAGTATTTCAACTTGGGGAACAGTCTAAGTTTCATTTAAATTGGTTCAGTAGTTTTGAGATATGCGATCATGGTACAATATACACTAAAATTAAGAAATAAAAAAAAATGGAACGAATTGAATATTTAAAAAAAGTATTCAATTCGTTCCATTTTTAACCGACTTCAAAAATTGGAAAGGAGGAGGTTATCTATTTGTCGCGTTTATTTTTATTAACCGACTTCAATGTAGGTATGTACAGTCGCCAGCAAGTCAGGTTACTACAAACTGTCAAATTTCTTTAAATAAAATTCGACCTTATGTCCAACAGCTCGAAGACGGCTGAACCGATTGAAATGATTCAAACGTTGTAACATCAGATTATTTCTCAAGTTGGTCCCATTTTTTGAAATTTTGAAATCAGTTCAGTAGTTTTCAGGAATTCTTGAAAATACTGTCGTTTTCGTTACCACTTATGTGAATTTATAACGTATCTTTAGGCATAACTCCTTTGTTTGTAAACCGATTTAGATGATTCTTGTTTTGTTGGAAAGGAGATACTTTAAGGTATTTTAACCGACTTCAAAAAAGGAGGTTTTCAGTTTGATCTCATACCTATTTGCCAAAATAAACGGAAATTGCCTGCATGATGCACTAAAAAAATGACACCAATAACAGTAAGAAATAATCCCCCTAATACTGTATTCACACCAAATAACGTAAAATAACTTAAATACGTTATTTGGTATGAATACAGTAGGTATTAGAGGGATTATTCCTTACTGTTTTTGGTGTCATTTTTTTGAAGGCGGTTTTATTTTTTTAATAAAAATAATCTTCACAGATGCCGCTATCAAAAAGAATGATGTCAAAAAAACGTTTTTCTCTATGATTGACCTCTTTCTCGTGACCGGACGCGTATTTCCTGGTTCGTGTACAATAGGAGGCAGCACTGCCTTAAAACGCGCACGGGTTTATTAAGAGGTTATTTATTACACCATCCTAAATATCGGATAGTTAGGATCCTAATTTAGCATACATTGCTTGTTTTGATTGCATCACTTGCTAAAACTGAGCTCAAAGAAATAAATAAATATTTTCTTACAATCACACCAATTTATCTAAGCCCATAGTAATTTTTTTTAAGAAACTGTGTCTATGTGAACTTGATAACGGATAAATATATAGGTACTTAAATACTTTTTGTTTGTAAATACATACTTAATATAGGTACATAGAAAACACCCAGACCAAGACAAATATACATGTTCATGCACGCAAATATCGGGAATCGAACCAGAGACCTCAGTTTACCCCTGCGCCAAATCGGTCGTCATAAAGCAATGTACGCTTAATTAGGATCAACTAGGATAAGTGTAATAAGCCCTTTAAGCTAACTCCCTTTCCAAACTCGTATTCAATTCAAGGCACCTGTCCTCCAATCGCGCACGGGTTTGTAATTGGTATATTCGCGATTGAATATACCATCCGAAATAAAACGGATGGTTGTATTTTAATCATATGTCACTACATATTATAAAACAAAGTCGCTTCCTGTCTGTCTGTCCCTATATATGCTTAAATCTTTAAAACTACGAAACAGATTTTCATGCGGTTTTCACTAATAGGTAGCGTGGTTCTTCAGGAAGGTTTTAATATATAATTTATGAAAGTTTTGTGTAAATTGGTAGAAATATAACGATAATTGTCGGGCGTTTGTGCAAATACACTACAATACATACATATACATATACTACAATACATTTGGGCAATTACTTGCTTTATTGCTTTATGTACGAAGACGTAGAAGACAGAAAGAATTTTGGGTTCATCCTCTTATCATTGAAAGGTACCTGACAGGGTCATTTTACGGAAATCACAATAAATTGAGGCAGGATGAAAAAATATTTTTTGACTTCTATCGAATGTCTAAAGCTAGCTATATGACAAAAAAAGTTTCATCAAAATCCGCTTAGTAGTTTTTGCGTGAAACACGGACAACAGACAGACAGACAGACAATAAAAAATTTCAAAACCATATTTTTGGTGCTAGATATATTACGTGTTATTGGTGAAAAAGGCGCTTGAATTTATTTTGGCGTGCGTTAATTTATTTGCGATAACTCCTAAGATATTCAGTTAAATTATATGGTGTTAAAGAGTAAAATAGTGTGCATGAAATGCTTAAAGCAACTAACGTATTTAGATTGATAAGGGTCCTACGGGTAATACGTTATCCGTGTAAATAGCTTTCCAAATTACCGCATTGTTCGTAACCATTTTTTAAGAGATAATAATGGCTATAATATGATATCCTAAAAAAATAAACATATGCTATTGCGGACTTTTTTGTAGATCTATAGAAGAGGAATATCCCAACATGCATTATTTTTTTAAACCTCGAAAGGATTAGGCAGCGTTTTTGCTGAAAGCTCCCGGGCGGCTTGCCGTTTGCCGGCACTTTCGACAATTATCGTTATATTTCAACCAATTTACACAAAACTTTCATAAATTATATATTAAAACCTTTCTGAAGAACCACGCTACCTATTAGTGAAAACCGCATGAAAATCTGTTTCGTAGTTTTAAAGATTTAAGCATATATAGGGACAGACAGACGGGAAGCGACTTTGTTTTATACTATGTAGTGATTTATGATTAAAATTCAACCATCTGTTTTTTTCCGGACGGTAAAATTCAGTGTAGTGCACAAGCGTATATATGTTTTTCATTGCCGTCATCTCGGAACGGAAAAAAACGGTCCGGAATGGGGAAAAGTAAAATGACGGACGGTAAAATTCAGTGTTGTGCACAAGCGCCCATATGTTTTTCATAGCTGCCATATCGGTCCGTAAAAAAACGGACCGCCGGATCGGTAAAATACAGTGTAGTGCACAAATGCCCTATCTGTGTACCAAATTTTAGGGAATATCCGTCAGCCGTTTTGGCGTGATTGAGTAACAAACATTCAAACATCCAAACATCTAAACATATAAACATCCAAACATCTAAACATCCAAACATCTAAACTTTCACATTTATAATATACTAGCGGCCGCCCGCGGTTTCACCCGCGTGGTTCCCGTTCCCGTGGGAATATCGGGATAAAAAGTACATATAAACCTTCCTCTTGAATCACTCTATCTATTAAAAAAAAACGCATCAAAATCCGTTGCGTAGTTTCAAAGATTTAAGCATACAAAGGGACATAGGGACAGAGAAAGCGACTTTGTTTTATACTATGTAGTGAAGTAGGATTATATTTTATTGCTGTATACATTATTATGTAAAAATGTGTGTGCCTAATACGTTTTTCACGTCGAAAAGTGGCAATGAACTGATGTGCTTTATTGTATAGGGAGTCCTTGGATAACTTCTTATATTTTATTTGTTATAGAGTTACATGTTTATAAAATTTAATGCTTATACTATAGCCTTGGATACAATCAGTAAAGGTAGTATTAAGCTGGATTGGAAATAAATAAAGAATGTGTTGTCCACACGTGTGACGCCTCTGGTGGTAAACTTGTAAGTGTTGACACTTTTTCCGGAAAATTCCAAACAATTTTTCTCCATCCAAAATGATAGAAGAATCAACCGAAATGATAAGAGAATAAACCGAAATGATAAAAGTATCCACCGAAATGACAAAAGAACCCACCGAAATAATAAGAGAAGCCACCGAAATGAAAACATTATACACCGAAAGACACGGAAATGATAAAATTATCATTTTGGTGAGATTTTTATCATTTCGGTTGACATTTTAGTCCACCGAATCAACCGAAATGAGAACACCGAAATTATAATTCAAGGCAAAAATAATCACTACAACAAAACTATTTGAAACTATTTACTTTTATTGCAAGAAAACGCAGAAAGCAGTGAACGTGATTTTACGATCGACGCTTAGGCGGTACCGTTTCGTAGGCTACGAGCTCATGAGATAGGAGAGTCATTCTATGCTGAAGTATTTTTGTTCAAAGTTGCGACACCGAAATGAGGAGAATTCTTGGAACGCATACAATTTTACTTAAGTACCATTTATCAAACTGGGTAGGTAAAATATAAAATTACCTTTAGCTAATACTACCACTAATCACGACTTCAAACATATAATCCATAAACCTATATCAGTAATAGTTTTTCTGTTATGACCGAAAATAAACTATTAGAAAATTGAGTAACGTCCACCGAAATGATAAATTGGAGGCTTTATCATTTTCCCCCCTAATGAAATGCAATCCTAATCACAAAATATCAAGTGATGAGAGTTGGTAACTATCCCATCTTGCTAGAAAACAATATTACAACAGGATAATAGTAACGTTCTGCACCCCCGTTCTTATCGAGTAGGTACGCGTAAATTTTTGTTTTGTGTAGAACCACCCATAAGATTTTTCATTTCTTTTGGTGAAAGTTCTTCAAACTTCTTATCTTATTTGTGAGAATTCTGTTTGAAAAAAAAGTTGAAAAGGATGTAAGTACTTAGGTACTTTTAGGAACGTATAGGAAACAAAGCAATATCAATTGTCTCTCCTCTGAACCGAAAGCTAATTAGGGAGGTACTAGCATCATAAATGTTCATAATATAAAAGACAAGTTTTGCTGAAAATTACAAAAAGAATGAGCTAGCTATGTTTTTAATTTATTGCATTCAAATTAGAGTTTTCTAAAAACTTAAGGTGGCCACTTGGCCATTAGGTACTTACCTAGTATAGTATTATATGATCTGAGCCAAGTACACTCGACAGCACATCAGGTTAAACAGTTGAACTGCGATAACAGCTTTTATTACGTAGGGCATAAAGGCGGTTTCAAGGTCAACATGTATAGTCTGAAGTGCGCCGTGTGTACATTCACAATACTTTTTATCGTTATAGAGCGATAAAAGTATGTGTCAGTTTATCGGGTTGAGTTAAGGTACATAAATGTAATATAAAATTTGTGCAATAAAGAATATAATAAAATACACAATAGGCGAGTTTAACCGGCCATCTTCTCGTTCAGACACTTACCACACAAAGGCGGTTGGTTATGCCGTAGAACGTTCTACGAGTGCCGCACGTCCTGTAAACATTTGGTAGGTACCTACAATGGAACGATCGGCATAGTGCATTACGGAATGACTACTAGCCACAAGATATTATGGACACGACACGACACGACCGTAGGATCCTGCAAAGCAGTGGTATTCGTTTAAGGGCCGGAGACCTCTTTGTGGCAACTTTAAGGATTTTTTAACTTTGAAGCACTCAGTGCTAAACTAAGCTTAATGGTCTGAGGTAGACAAAATTTATATTTAAATTAAAGAGAATTTATCTACCCTTTATAGGTACCTACATCTGTCAAAATCAAAGGAGAATGAACAAAAGTGGTCTAAATATCCACCAGACCTAAGTATATTGACTTATAGTCAATTAAATAGACAGTAACTTTCAGTATGGGACAAAAAATAGTAGATTGTATTACAAGGGAGCGAAATAACATATTTACGGCGAGGGCGCTATTTTGAATCCAGAGCGCAGTGAAGGATTCTAGAGTAGAATCCTGAACGCAACGAGGGATTCAATATACGTCGCCAGAGGTGAAAATAATTTTGCGGCCGAGTAATACACTCTACTTTTCATTTGGAATATAAGGAAAGTAAATACACTCTGCTTTTCATCCCCCTCTATAGGAAAAGCAATACAGACAACTAAAACTACCTAGAAAAATAAAAGAAAGGTCAAAAAAAATTACAAAAAAAATATGAACAAAAAAAAAATTTTGTAAGTACAAAAATATTTGATTTAACAAAAAAGTTGTAAGATTTTAGCTACGACGCACCGTTTTGGAGATATTCTCGTTTTTATAAAATTATTGGAGGACGAGTGCCTTGAATTGTATAGGAGTTTGGAAAGGGAGTTAGGGCGTTTATGCACTACACTGAATTTTACCGATCCGGAAAAAAACGGATGCTAGTACTTTAATAATTAAGAATTTATAATGGTAAGAATTTATTTATTTCGTGTAGTTTCAATGTTTCAAACCCTAAACAACACGAAATAAATAAATTCTATTATTTATAATAATTAATTATTAAAATACAAGCATCCGTTTTTTTCCGGATCGGTAAAATTCAGTGTAGTGCACAAACGCCCTTAGCATAACAAACCCGTGCGCGTTTCAAGGCAGTGCTGTCTCCTATTGTACACGGGAAATGAAATACGCGATTCGGACTCCGAACTTTCGGCACCGGTAGCGGATACCGTTCAGATTTGAGGCATGTTAGGTAGGCATAGGTACTTAGTAATTAGTTTGTAAAATAAAGAAGTTCTCAGCGCAAAGAGTTCTCAGTTATTATTTCTCCGGACAAGATATTTGAACAAGTCAGAGTTGAAAAGTTGACATTAACATCATACTTTTGCACAACGCCATCTATTCATAGTTTCCTTTGTCTTAATCTGTCATTGAAAACGGCTCATTTAAAAAAATAAAACCGCCTTCAAAAAAACCACATCAAAAAAGTAAGAAATGGGTCAGGCCGTAGATTTTGCCACAAATAGCGCAATGGTGACGCAAAATTTTCTACGAGTCGGTCGCACAAAGTGGTGCAAAATGGTAGCGCAAAATTATTAAGGAGCACGTACATTAATGTGATTTTATTTAACAAACATGTACTAACAAGAGGTATTGCATCAAACTAGAAAAAAAACACGATGTTGGTATGTAAGTATGTTTAATTAATAATTAACAATAATGTACCTATGAGTAATTCTTTTTTATATATTACGCACAATGAAAAGTTAAACAGGATGACAAAAACTAGTAAGTACCTACCTATGTATGATTTGTTTAATTTACAAAAAAAAATACATTTAATTTGTTAGATAGAGGTATTTGGTATTATTCATTATTAATTATATAAATATAATACAACTTTAAAATTTATTTCAACTCTTTTCAATGTTTGAGAGTCCATTACTTTGAATCTAGCAACAACCTGCTTGAAGTATCACTTTTAAAAGGACCTGCCAACCATTAGGATGCCAAAAATAATAAAAAAAATAGATCTGTCAATAAAAAAAAAGTTACATGGGTTTAAAAGTTAGTATGAAAGTGACGAAATTCCAAAACTTATAGAATACAAAATAAAAAAACTTTGGACCTAGGTAAAATCTTCGAGGCTGGTTAGGTAGCAGACCACCGCACCTACCCCTATTTTCGTATGTTTAACGTTCTGCCGAACACCCTGTACTTATAGAATATTAATAAAATCTAACAAATCAATTAAAAGTAATGCTAGTCATGTTTTTTAGCGGAATTACAGCTAAAAGTAATTTCAAAATAATAAAAAACTTGAAAACCTTGTGTGCATGCACTATTATTCAATAGCGTAAAATAAGTGGCGCAATTTCTACGCACCCGGTATCGCAAAGTGACATAAAGACCGTTTTGCGGAACCGAGGCGCAAATGAAATCGATTATAACTCTTAAAATATACTATTTAACAAGGCTAGTTTAACATATACAGATCACACACATCTAATTAAACCATGCGCAACAACAATTATAAGTTTTAATCAAAAACTTACCTTGAAATCTCAAAAAATGCACTCTGCAAAGTAGGCGACACTTTTCACTTTGATCGGAGTTGACACCGAAATGTCAAAAAATATGGTCGTCAACGCTGCATTGACCATAGAATACGATACTTTGGTGATGCCAGCACTCAAACAAAATCTTAATGAATGTTTTAAAACCATAAAATGGGTGAAAATGGTTGCGCAATATAAGTAGCGCAAAGAAATGGTTTTTCAAAAAAAAAATCTTATTGCCGAAAATTTATCTTTTTTCTTAGGAAAGACGCAAAGATATTAAAGGAATGGCAACCTTATTATTATTTTATAACGTCAAATCAAACAGCTCATCAATAAGTTAAAAAATGATAATTTTATCGATGTTCAAGCTGTACACCTACCACTGCGGATTCGCGGTTTTTATAAAAAATCCGTCACTTTTGGGAAGGAAATGTCAAATAGTTTTCCAAATATATAAACTTATCCAAATATCTATATCTGCCTTGGTTTGCTATTTCTTAGGAAACAAGATGATAAGATTGAGACATTTCTAAGAGTACTATATTTAAAATTATATGAGGCGGAGACTTTTGTACCCTCGAATGTGGCAAAATCTACGGCCTGACCCAAATAATTCCTCACCAAATAAATAACGTAAGTACTTTGAAGTCGGGCGTGAAACAAACATGAACAATTTTTTGTTGTTTTTGTTAAAACCCGCCCGGTTTATAAACAAAGGAGTTATGCCTAAAGATACGTATTCACATAAAGTGGTAACGAAAACGACAGTATTTTCAAGATTTCCTGAAAACTACTGAACCGATTTCAAAATTTCAAAAAATGGGACCATCTCGGAAACCAACCTGATGTAATACCGTTTGAACCATTTCAATCGGTTCAGCCGTATTCGAGTAATCGGTGAACATACACAAAAAAAAAAAGAGAAAAAACATACATACAGACGAATAGAGAACCTCCTCCTTTTTGATTTAGAAGTCGGTTAAAAAATTAACCGATTCCAAAAAGTACCTTTCAACTGAAAAGGAAAAAATAATATCTTTAAAGTACTTACTTACCTTTTTTAATTCCGTGCCAGCCAGGAGCATAAAAGCCAGAAAAAGGCGCCAGCCTCAAAAATGTAGCAACTTTAATAATCCTACTTAAAGATATTTTATTTTTTTCCTTTTCAGTTGACAGTTATTTTTTTGGAATGGGTTTAATTTTTTTAAATGAGCCGTTTTCGATGACAGTTTAAAACAAAGAAAACTATGAATAGATGGCGTTGTGCAAAAGTATGATGTCAATGTCAACTTTTCAACTCTGACCTGTTCAAATATCTCGTCCGGAGAAATAATAACTGAGAATAACTAATACTTTTTGAAGTCGGTTTAATTTTTTTTTTAGTGAGCTAACATTAGGTACTTACTTGAAATGTCGGGCCCGTTGGCAACGGCGCGCGGCGCGTTTACGTTGGTCGGTGAAAATGTTGAAACTTGAAACCTAAACATTACTTTCTTTTATTATATAAACGTAATAATTTATTGTTATTAGAATAAAAAAAAATCAACTTATACAGTTAAAAAAATAAACCGCCTTCAAAACAAAAAACTTACTTCCGAAAAACACGTAAAGAAGAAAAATAAATTAAATCATTCAATTTATAGGACGAAAATGCGCGACTTTTTCTAACTAATCTTGGAACTTTCTGATCAGTTTGAAGTCGGTGTCTGTTTAATCTGTTTATTTTAACATTTTTAGTGTAAGAAATCTACCTTGAAACCACATACCTAATGAGCAAGTGTACCGTACAGTGCAACGATAAAACTGTTGTCACATGGTGGTCCATATCTAAATTAGAAAACCAAGACAAGCTCCACTTACCACTTCCAACTTCCTTTAAACTTCCACTGGCTTCCACCATCAGCTAACCTAAATTACTTGAAAGAAAAACTAAAGGTATATTTGTACATGTGCTACTTAAAAAACATGTTTTTACTCCTAAGCGTAAGGAGTTGTACCTTCCATCACCAGCTCATTGTCATGACATCATGCATAGCAGATGCAAATACTTGAAAAATATATAAAACACATAAAATACCTAAAAACTATGCGAGTTTTCCTCAATTTCCCCTGGATTCCACCATCAGCTCTTAACTTGGTTACAATGGAACCAACTCAGGAATATACTCTTTCGAATAAAAGAAGAATTATCGAAATTGGTTAATAGTTCCCGAAGAT
Organism: Crambus lathoniellus; assembly: GCA_949710035.1. Classification (NCBI taxonomy): domain Eukaryota; kingdom Metazoa; phylum Arthropoda; class Insecta; order Lepidoptera; family Crambidae; genus Crambus; species Crambus lathoniellus. The sequence goes on from OX453296.1 coordinate 10,227,171, forward strand.
ATTGAAACCGATACCAGACGAAAACAATGTGTTTTTTCAGGATTCTGAAAAAACTTCTGAACCGACTACTGTAAATTTTTCATGGGACCAAATTGAAACTTTGGTCTATCAGATAAAAAAAGAATTATCAGAATCGGTTCACTATTGGCGGATATATCGTGGAACATACCTTAAAAAAAACATTCACACCACTTGAGAACCTCCTTCTTATTTTGAAGTCGGTTAAAAATATGAGAACGATAATCAACCACGACCAAAGAAGCTCACACAAAAACACTGAAACAAAAGAACTCTATCCAAAAGACTACCTACCTAAACAATAATAATTTTGTAATTATTGGTAAGCGCGAACGAATGCGGCTAATCGGCCACCGTGCCTGACACAATAGAAAAGACGCATTCACACTGAAAGCCTCTCAGTTCGGCCTCAGCTTTGCTTTTTACTCCGGATTATCACCGTGACGAACCATGCGCAACTCTCGTTTGCTCCCGAGTACGCTCCAGTCTATACTGTGGGACTCGGGCGCGTAGTCGCGTGCAAGGAAGCGACAGGATGAACGCAACTTCACTCGCGGTTACTGGCCAAAAAATATTCTTGACTGACATTTCGTAATTTTGGCGGCTTTGTGCACGTTCCAAATTTGAATGCGCTGTTAGTCTGTGAGTTTTGTGAACGAAAAAAATTAAGAAAAAATTTGAGTGTAAAAAGTTTCATTTAGAAAATAACTTAAAATTAAATTGGGAATAAGTATTTATTTTTAATAATATCTGAGAATCGTAATTTATCTTTAATTGTGTTCCAAAATTGAATAACATTTTTTTCTTCTGTGATTATTTTGAACAAAAAAGTGTTGTAAAAAGTTTACGTAAAAGAAGTTTTGAACTAAAATTAATATGTTAACTACCTATATGAAAAGATAGAAAAGTGTGGAGATATAAGTTTGTTAGTTTCTTCTGATTTATAGACAGAAGCGTTGGCATGGAAAATTTTAATCTCACCTCGGAACCGGAGCTTTTGGTAAGTAAACATAAAGCTTATGTTGTAAACATATTTCTGAGCGGTTAACTTGGTAATAATTTCGAGATCAAAGGTGTTTTAGGTTAAATGTGAGCTCTCTCTAACAAAGCATAATTGAAATATCTTGAGAACATGACATTATTGGGAGTAATATTTAATTTGGAACACTAATAGTAAGTACTTACCTACCTACATTTATTTTTATCATCTTTTTATCATTACCTATTATATTTATTTAAATAACTCTACTGGCATTTCACGTTAGGTCATCGGGTAATATGAATATTTAACCTTTATACCGTTTTATTTATTTGAACAAAATTATTTAATCAATTACGATTGGAAATTACACATCAATAACTTAATTGACGGAGTAAATTCAAAACATATACTTAGGGGTTTACTTAAAACTCGATCGCGTTTCTAAACCAAAATATTTTCTTTTTTAGTTAATTAATATTGCTTAGTTAACAATACATTATAATAAAATCAAAATCAATTCTAAAAAAAAAACGTTGAACGCGAATTTTTAAAGTAAATGTGACTAATGTCACACAATTTAAATTTTCATCCATCACAAGTGCAGCGTTAAAAAGCTATTAATTTAATATCACAAACAGACACTCCAATTTTATGTATTTGTTGATTGAATGGCAAACTTAGTTTTCGAATCGTTATTGAATTTGTACCCCAAGCACGAACAACTTTCATTCTCGTAATTGATAGTATGCCGGCTCCACACGTTGCTTGGTCCAAACATTGACCAATACATCGCCCATTGACACTTTTGGAAGAACAAATAAATTGATCTTTCAATTCAATAATAAACTAGTATTTCAATATTATCCGTCAAAATGTTGTCAAAAAACTGTCAGCTTACATACTACCTGTACCAAAAAGCTTAGACTACATACTGAGGTAACTGGAGAGTGCAGTACTTTTTTGTGGCACTGTGGCTGTCTTCCGTCTCACCTACACTTTGAAAAAATACGTATGGTCATATGAGACAACTGACAGCCACTACGTACTAAATGTCAAATTTGCTGGGCACACTTTTTTAGTCAGTGTGAAAACTCCAGTTACCTCAGTATTTAGTCTAAGCTCTTTGACCTGTACGCTTGGAGATCTGATGCACCCGTCAGTCACGACCTTGTAATGGCAGAAACTGTATTAATTACACTGTAAGCATTTTTCGAGTGAGTGTGCCTCATCCGAGTTTCGGCGATAAAATGTTTAGTAGGTACGTAATTATAATAATAATAATAAAGCTTTTTATTTTACCAAATCAACAGGCTAATAAAATACATCCATACATCCAAGCCATCGCTGATCGCAGCAGCAAACACACCCTTGTCGCACAAATACACGAAACCCTCACAAGACACAATGGGCAGATACAACTGGTGTGGGTGCGCAGTCACGTGGGCATCAACGGAAACGAGGCAGCCGATCAAGCAGCTGGACAGGCTGCTGGACTCCGACGCAGCCTGGCTTACGATCGGTTCCCCGCCTCCTTCGCTAAGACCTGGGCGCGAAAGAAAAGTCCCGACCTATGGCGAACCAGATTCTGTCAAGCGACCCAAGCGAGCCACTTGCGTGCGTGGCTGCCGACACTAGACGACTGCCACCAGGCCATTAACACCATGGGCATATCCTTTGCTCTGACGCAAAAACGGGGCATGGGTACCACAAGCAATATCTACACAGGTTCAAGATAACATCCGATGACCTATGCCCCTGTGATCTATCCACCAGACAGGACATAAAACACCTCCTCGAGGACTGCCCGCGGTTCTCGAGGCAGCGGTTCAACCACACAACGACGTGTAGAAACTTAAACATAAACCCTTTCGAAATTAAAGAATTACTACGAAAAGAGGCAGCCCGCGAATCATTTATGAACTTCATACAGTATATAGTCCATAACCTAAAAAAGTTTAACAATACCTAAAGCGCGTCACATACGGTGAAGATGCTATAATATTTTATCTTAAGATATCGTAAGATAAAATATTATAGCATCTTAAACTATCACACACGGTTAAGATACGATATATTTTGGAATCTTTTCACTCTCTTGATATCCGTCCTAGGTAGCGGACGAATATTCTGTAAACCATCTTATACAGGGTGATCAAAAATGAGCAATTCGGATTTGCTATTAGACTTATTGGACAGTTCATCAGAAGATGATTCTGACCTGGAATTTGATAAAAAAATTGTTATAGCTAATTCGAACTCTAGATCAGTTTGGATAGAAAATCATTACTATCATCATTAGGTAGGTACCTACTCCTTACGTTTGTCGTTTCAAAGCGTCATTATTTCTAAGCAAACTTTTTGGTTAAACTAGGTGTAAACTTACTCTTCGTTTATTATGAATGTGTTACGGGACCCCCTCGTCGGCCAGCGGTACACTAGCCGGAACGTCGGAAGTCACCGCATAGTATTCAATTAGAAGATGTTGTAGAGAATAAAAGATTGTTTCAGCGCTTGGAGAGTTGTTTTATCAAATATTGTAACTGGAACTGTTACTATAATTAATTATTTGGCTATTTAATAGTTATTACATTTCACTTATAAATTTTTGGTACGCTAGCTCGCACGCGAGCTCTGTTCAGCTTGATTGTTCTGGTAAGACTGAATCAAAATGCTGAATAGGGCACGTGGAGCGAAGAATTTGAATTTGAATTACGAAAGAACAGAGGTACAGCATAAAATTGATGGCCAGTACGTAAAACTATTAAACTTTCCAGCCATTATGGAGTTTCTAACCATCCATAATGACTGGAACGAAACGGCATCGTTACAAATGTTTTGCCTTTTTCGTATTTATCCCAAAATGTTTAAAAAATAAATGTCCACCCGTGCGAAGCCGGGGCGGGCCGCTAGTTCTCTCTATGCCCAGCACCGAAAACGGGACAACCTGTATACACATCTTTTCGTATCCAAAATATATATTTCGTATGTTAAGATAGTATCTTAACATGCAAAATATATATTTCCGTATCTTAACATACGAAATATATATTTTCCGTATCGCTTAGCATCTTAAGATACTTAATATGAAAATATATGTTATCTTCGTCGTGTGTGATGGTCCATTGAATTGTATGGCAAGCGATATTCTATGTTAAGATAAAATATTATAGTATCTTCACCGTCTGTGACGACCTTAATATTCACCAATTTCTTTCATCCCAATCAATCCATCTATCTATCGATTTCATACATAACAGTGCCAATTTAAAAATAATAAACATACATCCATCTTAATATTTATACATACATTACGCGAAACAATTCAGTTAATTGGCAAGGTGCCTTTAACTGTTAAATATTGCACCATTCTGCGATAAAAATCATGGAAAGAAGTATCCAAATAGCTCTTTCCATTAAATTAAAACAAAAACAAAGTCCGATGTGGAACAAGCCCAAAAGTGCAAAATAAAATTTTAATAAAAAAAAAACAATTTGTAGAAGTGTTATTGTTGTAAGTTTTTTCCTTATTAAATATATTTTTGTTAGTAATGTTAATTTAAATATTTATGATTTGGTCCCCTTGTAGGGTAAAAGCCTCCTCCAGCGTTTTACATTTCTGCCTGTCTTGGGCAACCTGCATCCACAGCGAGCCGGCGACTTTCACACTGTCGTCTACCCATCTTTTCTTTGGCCTTGCTACTCTTCTTTTCCCAATCGGTCCGTTCCATTTCGTAACCTGTAGCGTCCATCTCTTATCTTTGAGCCTACAAATGTGCCCTGTCCATTGCCATTTTTGTCTCAGTGTATGCTGAAGAGCGTCTGTTAATTTAGTTTGCTTTCTGATGTCAGTAAGTACTTCTTTTTTTGTGGATTTTTTTCAGTTTCAGCATGCTTCTCTCCAGTAGGTAGGTACGTATGTGTGCCTAATCCGAGCGCACAGGTCTGGCAGCTTTGGCAGCATTTTGACGGATAGTATAGTATTACTATTACGATAAAGATAGAGAACAACAGTTTTCCGTGCTTGGGGAACTAAAGATGGAAGGTATTACCGTTAAACAAGAACATTGGGAGAAGTTCCTTTTTTAAATAGAAGGAGCTAGACTGGGGACAGACGGACGGACAGACGGACATGGCGAAACTATAGGGTTCCTTGTTGACTACGGAACCCTAAAAACGGCTATTTCATACTTTAACCCCTGTTATGTTCGATGCTACAAAAAATAAGAAAAACTTTTTACAAGGAATTTCATTCATCCAATCTGAAAGGCCACTATAAGTGTGATCAAAGAAAAAAGTACTCGCGTTTCCTATTTTTTCGTTCCATTGATAGGCAGCGAGCGAAAATATTATCTGTCTTCAGATTAATAGAAGTTTTTCCATGTCTCTTTATGTTCACTCCTTTTGCAAGATAGTTCTTTCTTTTCTTGGGTTGAATTATTTCAATAAAAGGAGTTTTGAAATAATCAAATAATTCATTAGTGTCTCTTTGTAAACAGAGTACTTACCTAAACATTTATTTTGTTTTACTCATAATAAGTTTATAAAATTTTATTTGTCTGTAAGTACAAGTACCGGCGCGTAAGCGTAGTAACTGGGGTAACGCGATTTGGCGCAGGGGTAGGCTACCTGCTTTCTGCGCCAGAGGTCTCGGGTTCGATTCCTGAACAAGACAAATATTTGTGTGCATGAACATGTCTATTTGTCTTGGTCTGGGTGTTTTCTATGAATATTAAGTATGTATTTACAAGCAAAAAGTATTTAAGTAAGTATATATTTATCCGTTATCAAGTTTTCCATGACACAGTTTACAATGAAATTTACATGGGCATAGATAATTGAATATCAAACGAACTTACCAAGTGAAGTTCGATCACAATTATGTGAACGGCTTCATTCGACGCGATTTTGTTAACAAATGTAGTTGCGCTCCCAAGCGACAGCCTTGCACGGTAGTTTAAAGTTTTTTTGTTTTGTATTGGCAACACTGATTTCCCGCCAATTTATACATTCCTCTACTCTGTGGTCCCTAACTTACCTGTTTGGTTACCTGTCACATTCGAATCATTATGTTTAAAGCACTTTTTATAGATTTTTATCAAATAGAGGGAAGGGTAAGTAATGAATACTTGATATTATTAATTATAGAATAGGGAGGGTGTATATAAATCGCGTCGAATGAAGCCGTTCACATAATTGTGATCGAACTTCACTTGGTAAGTTCGTTTGATATTCAATTATGTTTCACGGCTTCATTCTCTGCGATTTTGTTAACAAATGTAGGATGTTTAGAGAAAGTGATAAAAATTTGTAAAAAGATAAGTATGTAATGACATTGTTTTAAGAAAATATTGTCATAACATCAAGTTTCTTATGATCTTTGGTTTTTAATCATCAACGTGGGTTCATCAATTATTATCTTAAATTATTGTATTTTTCTTACAGAATAATTCACAAATCAAATAAATACAATACTGATCTACCAAATTGATCAGTGCTTTAGATAATTACTCTATTGTAAACATAGGCGAAAAAGCGGATGATTCGCTCGGACGACGACGGACGGTTCGCTCCATCCAGCATGGAGCGGCATTCCTATCACTTAAATTAATATTAACACCAGCCCTGCTGGTAGTGGAAGTCGCCGCATGGCGTTTGCTATGTGCAGTGCAGATGTGCAGTAGATACAGGAAGACTATTACAAAGAAGAATATTTTTTAGTCAGGTAGGTACTATTGTTTGCTTGTGAATTTTCCTATAAATGAGGACGTTTCCAACATTGTTTGTCCTACTAATATTATAAATGTGAAAGTTTAGATGTTTGGATGTTTGGATGTTTGGATGTTTGGATGTTTGTTACTCAATCACGCTAAAACGGCTGAACGGATTTGGCTGAAATTTGGGACACAGATACTTTGAAGCCTGGAGAGGAACATAGGCTACTTTTTATCCCGGAAAATATCACAACCCCGCGGGATAACGTCGTGTAGTCCACGCGGGCGAAGCCGCGGGCGGATAGCTAGTAACGAATAAAAATAGTGTAACTGGTGTTTTACTTAAATATTCCTCAATGCACTTTGCTTGACAGAAATCAGAGTGTGTTATAAAAAGGTCTTTTTATCATGGTTGGAATGAATTAGGTCTGGATTTGTATTACAATTTCTGTTTGTGCTATGGTATAGATTATTTATTCTTTCACAAAGAAATGATTGCTTGTAATGAGCAGTAAACAAAGCTATCAGAGTTAACGATCTTTATTGACAGAAAGTTTAATATTATATTTTTTGACTTCCAAGATCTAGATCTTCATTTGGAACCTTTTGTGCCAAATAGTTAAGTAATGTATTTAGTATCTCAGTTAAGTTGTAGGTACTTAGGCCTTGTGGGTCTATCTGAATATTCCTTTCATAAATAGCTCGATTCAGTGATCTGATCATCATAAGTATTATTTAACATTAAAATTGAGTATAATAATATTAGATTAGATTTAAAATTATTGTACCATATTTGAATTGATTGACAAAATTGTGTGTTCAAAATAAATATTTTGTTAGTTCTGACCATATATTTACTATATTTGATGTCATAGGCTAACCAGGCTTTGATACGTCTATCGTATTGTTTATACATGTTTCGTGACAAAGTGGCTTAAATAATATCTATAGTTCTTGGAGTTTTAGTAATGCTTGCCTGATAACTTGTAAGATGTGTGTTCATGTGAAAAGAGATTCTAATAAGTAAATATTTCGTTCAAAATACGTATATTATCAGAAATGTATAATTTTCTAACCAATGGCACCACGGCAGTGTCGTCCAACATGAGACAATCACAATGTCTTCCAAGATTTGAAAATGTCTAATAATATAATAATTTCATGAAAATGGCACTAATGCTTAAAATAGGATTATTTTTATTTTTATTTATTACATTTAAGTATATAATATCGATATGTTTATATAATATACATTTAAACTCTGAAACATGCACACATTTGTAATGCAAACAATAAAATTCAATTGTTATAATTCATGACGCGAGCATGAGAATGGAACTAGTATTTTTACAGGATATTATGTAAGCGTCGACTGCCTGCGCTTCTGGGCCGGTTTTCAAGTTATTTAAGTAGAAAATTTTGGTTACAATGGCTTGCAATCTTATTATTCAGAAATGTCCAAGTTGTCATTAAGTAGATTTTCTCTGTTGCCGAACTTTTCGCTCATAAGTAAGACAGCTTCACTTTCATCTTTTGTGTTTGTAAGATGCGAACAATTATATTTCCAAAAAATATTATTATAAAATATTTATAGCTGTTTTGTTTTACACATAGGTATGCGTAATATAATACTTATAGCAATCGTAACTTTGGTTATTAACGTGAGTGAATTAATGTGCAATGAAGCTTTATTTTCTTTCAAATGGCTCTGACAAGACTCTGGTTATTGCAAAATGAATCCTAGCCAGACTAACTGGCTGGGGTTGCTTCTACTGAGGAGCGGTAGAGTCTAAGACGGGAACGTTTATCGGCTACGATCTTTGGGATAAGTATGTTTTGTTCATAATTAGGATAATTAATAATACACAAACATTTAAAATATTCAAGCCAGGAATAATAGGTGGCAGGCAGGCCAAGAGTAAACGCTATAAGCCCGAGGAACTTTGTGAAGTCTTGCAATTTACATTTATTGAACTTCCCAAAATAAACGTAAAATAATCCCAAAAAACCTAATACTTTTTAAAATAAATCGCAAGAAATTTACATTTTCTTTTTTTTATGTTATACTAAACCACTTTTGTCTATTTGTTTAGTAGAAAAGTTAGTGAGAAGTTAGTATATCCTTGGTGAACTAAACGTGTCATGAAGGCAACCAGTGTCAAAAGGATTAATTAGGTATACTTATGTCGTTTTAATATATTACTGGTGGTAGTTCACGAAATCTCAAAAATTATATAATTTATTTTATTATTTAAGTATAGACAAACGGAACTGTATAGTGACTAAAGGAACTAGGTGATTGAATTCATGAAGAATTTGAAATTCATAAAGAATTGTATTTTTAACGAAGTTAAAGGTACTTATTCAATGCGAGTTATGTATTGGAATAAACATGTAAGCGTCTTTGAGGTCTATATCTAGACGTCATGTTACAGTTTTTAGTAATTACTTAGAGTATGTCACGCGGTAGTCCTAGTTGCCCGAGATTAAGTATAAAGCGATTATCACTATTTGGTTTCTGTACTAAGTAACCCAAAGTGACATTTTAAAATGATATTGTTTTCCTTTTTTACTTATATTTATTTATCTAGATTGAACATAATTTTCGTATACAAGGTTAAGTTAGGTCATAGGTTAAACACTGGAACTATAACTGCAATGAGCAATAAATTTGCATAGTATTTTTCTGCCTTTTTTATCTACAATGATATTATAGGGTCATCGGTAATGTACTAATGACCAACCATGCATTAGTAAAATAATGCAGGCGACTTACGTATTACCTCGTGGTCTACTACCGGTAAGTTCTGGATGCTGGATAGCGGCGCGCGATGTCGACGTCTTGATGTGACTGGCGGGTGCGTCAGGCGCTGGGTGACCTCTTGCAGCATCGGAGATGGTATTCGCCCTATAGGCTGGTTCCAATGCTGTGGCTTAAACTGTTAAGGATTCTTGTTGACAGTGTCCTTTCCATGAAGGATTTCAGTTTTGGAGTACCTACCTATTTCTCAAAACTGGATTCGGTTTTTGGAGACATTTTCACCAAAAACCTGATTGATTCTAATCATATCTATTTAAGTAGGTGTATTTTATTTAGGTCTATATTTATTCTTTAAATTAATCTCAAATTTCATAGCGTTTTAGTTTTTATGAAATTACTATCACAGAAAATGCTACATACATCAATTTACAATATATGTATAGCCTAATAGGCTTTTATTTTTGGATGCTTCGTCATTTAGTATAAATATTGGGAAACCAACACTATCGAAATTAAGTTTTCGACCTTTATCCGACCGGGAATCGAACCCGGTACTTCACGCATAGTGGCACCCTGAAAACTGATGCATACCCCACTTGACCACGAAGGCAAATAGAATAAAGATAAATATAGATTCCATGGCTATGTTAAAGCTATCCCAATCTGCTTTTCTTTAGCAATATTGTAGTTTCTCTTTGACAAGCGGCTTTGAAACAGCGGCTTTTGCTTCGGGATTGAGGGTAGGAGCTGCTAAACGGTCACAATAGTTTGGAACTATTTAATCTTTAAAAACTCTATCCTTGACCTTCAGCTTTATATTGTTACATACGGTTTTTTCCCTCGGCTGAAGAGCAGTGAACAGTCGAGACAACTGATGCTAACCCTTGTTTTGTGGCCGTTGGTGCTGCCTCGTCTTGATGTGGCGATGCTGCGGCCGGAAGTGGGTACGGCGATACCGGTGACAATCCCGAGAGCTGCGACGCCGATTCGACTTCTCGAATACGAATATATAGCAACTGAACTGGGTTGCAAACAGTGACTAAGTAGCCCAATAACGTGACGGTATCTGTCCTGGGTATGACAGTAACGCATCACTTAGTAATTGCAGCCATCCGGGACAACATAGTTCCTTTTAAGAACGAGTACTTTGCTTGCTTGTCAAGCAAATACAGTGGCTAAGTAGCCAAATAACGTGACGGTATCTGTCCTGGGTATGACAGTAACGCATCACTTAGCAATTGCAGCAACCCGGGAACACATAATTCTTTAGTCATTTTCTTGCCCGGTGAGCAAATTAAGTGGCTAAGTAGCTCAATGACGTGACAGTACCTATCTGTCCTGGGTATGACAGTAACGCATCACTTAGTGACCAATAATTGCAACCATCCGGAAATAGATAAGTAGTTCTTTTTAGAACGAGTATCTTTCTTGCTCCTCAAGCAAATTTCAGTGGCTTAGTAGCCCAATAACATAATAGTATCTGACCTGGGATCACTTCAGTAATGCACTGGTACAGCACAACGACGTTTTCTTCTTCACTGTCTTCATGGTGTTTCCTTTTCTTCCCCAATGTTCAAAGTATCTCGCAGCGAGTAGAGTAGACGTGCGAAGGCTTGAGCACGGAAACGCTGAATGATTCGAATGTGACAGGTAACCAAACAGGTAAGTTAGGGACCACAGAGTAGAGGAATGTATAAATTGGCGGGAAATCAGTGTTGCCAATACAAAAAAAAAAACTTTAAACTACCGTGCAAGGCTGTCGCTTGGGAGCGCAACTACATTTGTTAACAAAATCGCAGAGAATGAAGCCGTGAAACATAATTGGTGTCATTGTAAAAAGTATTTTGTAATCTGTGGCGTAAGTATAGCGCTGACTGAAACATAGAGGGAATGCGCAGAAGTAGAAATGTTCTAGTGTGGCGACCACGAACGACTAGGAAGCGTGCGAAGACCCCCAACTAGGTGGACCGATGACCTAGTGAAGGTTGCGCGGGCAGCCGTTGGCTGCAAGTCGCTAATGCCTTGTCTGAACTGCCATGGGACCCCGTCTCAGGCAGTAAAATACTAGCCGGAGCGCCGGAAAACGCCACACAAGATTTACTAGTTGATATTGTAGAAAATATCAACTAGTAAACGACGATCTGATCAAGGTCGCGGGAAGCCGCTGGATGCGGGCAGCACAGGACCAGGACCGTCGATCGTTGTGGAGATCCTTGAGGGAGGCCTTTGCCCAGCAGTGGGCGTTGTACGGCTGAAATGATGATGATGATGATGATGATTGTAGAAAATAAAAGGTCAATCAGGAATCCAGTGAATTAATTTTAAAGAATATTAGGAACTGTAACGAAATGAAAAATACATGAATATTAAAAAGTCCTAGTATTAAAATTCTAAAAGTAATGGGTAAATAACTAGATATGATAGCTTACCCCGATTCACGGGTTCCTGTTACATTTAACTGTTAAATATTCGCCACTTATTTCTTCTGCCCGTCTCTTTTACTCGATTTTGTCATGCCCGGAGAGTGGGAGGAATGGGTATAGCCTGGAGGTGTCATGTTAGTTCGACCGAGTTACAATAAGTCAAAAAGAGTTCATGACAGCTAAGCGGCTGTGACATGTCGCTGAATCGCTCGTAATAGAATCGTGGTACGAATTAGCGAAGCAGTTCAGTTTAGGTCCTAAACAAAACCGCAATAAGAGTTGATGGTAGGCATAGGCACCTTGGTTTTCATACAAAATAAAACGATAGTGATAACGGTTACCATAACGACAGAAGCGAGTATTTTGAAACCAAAGCCCATTTATATATCTACAGACAGATGACTGGTAGGTATCACAGCCTTCTCTATTGTCTTCAGGCTGTGCTGGTATCCTACGCCAGACGCCAGTCGCGGAGACGAGTCTTTTGTATTGTATGGTGTGACATGTCCTTAAGAATTCCTTCAGCATTTAGATTTTATTATTGTACCATTTTGTCTAGCAACGTTATAATTATTTGTAAACAAGCGCTCCCCTCGCGACTTCGTCTGCGTGGACCCCTAGAGGGGGAATTTCCAAAAATCGTCTCTAAAGATCACAGCAGACTTATCAACTCGTAAACGGATCGTTAACGTATCGACTCGAGCTGTTCAGTATTCTTTGTATGAAACCCCCTACTGCAACGCACACTAATCGGAATCGTAACATAATTTGCCTCGCCTCGGGACTAGCGAGCCGTAAGCGCGGCGTCGCGTCTCCTAGCCGTAGCCGAGTCGACGTACCAACGTTACGTGTTTAGTGCTTACGTTAGGTTGACGCCTGGTTGACGGCGAGGCGAAAAGAGAAAAAAATCTTTCCGTGTTCTGAGGGCGATACGGTGTCGATCCCTTACCGAGTGGATAAGTCTGCTGTGACCTTTAGTGCTCCCCTTTACTCCCCAAGGAACATACATGGCAAATTTCAGCTTCTTGCGCCCAGTAGTTTCGGCTGTGCGTTGTCTGTCAGTCAGTCAGTAACGTAAGAGTTTTATTTATATAATAATTATATAGATGCGTTACTTCGCCCGTTTTTCTCGTCAGTTAAAATTTTATTCTTGAAAGTGTTGGTAATGTAACTAGCTAAGTACGGTGCCTACCATCAACTTTTATTGCGGATTTGCTTAGGACCTAAACTGTTTGCTTCGCTTATTCGTACCACGACAGCTTAATTGCGATCGAGATTCTATTACGTCAATTCAGCGACATTTCTTAGAAATTTAATTTCGTGGTTATTTTTCTTTCGCACCAGAGAACTGCTAATTGTTGTTTATAGAGAGAGAATAAAACATATACGTAGGTAATATATATAACGTTATTCGATAACTAAATTGTAATTGCATTGCTTCGAGCAACGCGGGTCTTCCGTTTCCGAGACGGAAGGCCCGCGTTGCTCGAAGTTGCTTTGCATTGTAAACTAATCTTTAATCTAAGTATAACAAAAAAGTAAACTTTATTCGCCTAATTCACACCGTGAAAGTAAACTTTATTTACTGTTTTATGTGGTACTCTCCGGGATGATACAGAATCCTGTAAAAGAGATGGGTAGGAGAAATAAGGACACAAATCGTTCGTTCATTCACATTCAGCAATTCATTTGCGATTCAGTTTTTAGAAGGTCATGGTACGAAATAAAGCAATTCATTTTAGGAATCGATTCTGGAACGCACCAAAGAATCGTTTTCTAGTTGATGTTAGGCACCCAGTTACTAGCAGTAATAAATATAAGTACTTACTATTAAAACTATTAACATACATAACGTTGTTTCAGAATGATATACCTACAGCAATTGTTTTTAACTATTTAAGAGCCATTTCGCACTTTGCAATTGTCTCGCTCGCACAATAAACATTTTTAAAGATTGTTTAAAACACATTTTGTTTTTTGAAAAAGTGATTCATTATGTCCCTACAACACAATTAGTTATACATTATTAAACATATTTTAACATTGTCAATACTGCAATAATACTAGATCTACGAACTTAAAGTTTTCGAAAATTGACTTCCTAATTCTAACCAATACTCAATTGAATGAATAAAATAACTTATACAAAATATTCGTAACATTGCGTTGTAGGGACATAGTGAAACACTTTTCTAAAAAACACAATGTGTTTTCCACAATCTATGAAAATGTTGCATTGTGCGAGCGAGACAACTGCCAAATGGCTGTAATTGCGAAATGGCTCTTAATGTATTTATTCATAAGGTTCTATGGAGTTGTGCTATTAATTATCGAAATATCTACATTGAATGTGATAAATAAGTTAATAAGTATAAAGCTGATAATCAATAATTTATGTAGGTACATAGGTATGTCATTAACATTATCAATATGTAATTTTTAAACCACCGACACTTTTAACCTTCAAACTGGCATCAATTTGATTTTAATTTCAATGTAAATTAATAATGTTATAACATTACCAATACCAATTTTAGTTGAATGTTTCATAGAATATGAAAGTTGTTTTTCATTATGCCCTGGCGTGACCTGACGATATTGAATTTAACGATGATTGACTGAATAAATTTACTTTATCGCCATATTGACTATTGCCACCTACATCGCGATATAATGGAGCCTTACAAGTTGAGCTTGTAACGATGCCGTTTCGTTCCAGTCATTATGGATAGTTAGAACTTTCATAATGGCTGGAAACTTCATAGTTTAACCTACTGGCCATAACAAGAATTTTAGACCTGTACTTTCAAAATTCAAATTCTTCGTTCCACGGTCCCTGTTCAGCTCATTTTGATCCAGTTCTAGCAAAACCACTAAGCTGTTACAGAGCTCGCGGAGCATTATCAGTTATATCAGTAATATTGTTAAGATTACGTAAAAGTGGCTATTTAAAGCAAATATCTAAATTATAGGAAAAATGTGATAGTAAAAAACCACGAGCCCTATAAGTAGCTTTCAGGCGGGATTCGAACCCGCGCCTCCGGGAATCCGGCCCGATGCTCTGACCAACTAAGCTACCGAAAGTTTTACACGACTCGTCGAATTTTGCTATCACTTGTTACGCTGTAGGCCAGCGTTGCTTCATCAATGCAGGAAACCCTCGCATCCGAAAGAATAGTAGATTGTATTACAAGGGAGCAAAATAATATGTTTACGGCGAGGGCGCTATTTTGAATCCAGAGCGCAGTGAAGGATTCTAGAGTAGAATCTCGAGCGCAGCGAGGGATTCTAAAGTAGAATCCTGAACGAAGCGAGGGATTCAACATACGCCGCCCGAGGTGAAAATAATTTTGCGGCCGAGTAATACACTCTGCTTTTCATCCCCCTCTATAAGAAAAGCAGTAAAGACAACTCAAACTACCTACCTTTCTTCTTTGTTGTTCGGATACATCATAGCGCTAGTCAGGCAAGAAAAAAATTTTGAGTTTTGAAATAAAAAAAAATTAAATAAAAAAAATATATATCCATTAGATTCCTTATAAGTATCTCCGTGGGGGGATGCCGTAGGGGGGTTGAAAATTTTGTTAGATTTTAGCTACGACTCACCGTTTTCGAGATAGTCTCAATTTTATAAAATTCCGTTTTTGAAAATTTCTCGGTTCCGAAAAAAGTCCCGGCCCCATACAAAATCAGTTGATTTATTTTTAAAGTACTGCACACTCTTTGCTACACTCCAACCAATGCTTCTTTAATTATGTTCTAAATTCAAATATCATCGTTTTGGACCCTGTTATGAAGCTGTTCAAAATTCAAATCTCATTTATTCCCTCTTGTCATAACAGGTAAACAATGAATCGTTTTGGACCCTGTTATTAGATAAACAAGCACCGCTTTTCGAATCGATGGGATGAAAACATTTTTACAAATGTTTAACAATCGATTAAGATGAAACAGCCATTAAACCGAGATTTTAAATTATTCTTATGCATTCACAATGCAATTCTGTAAGTATAGGAAAAATGTGATAGTAAAAAAAAAGTTTTTTTTAATAAAAATAATAAGAATAATTTAAAATCTCGGTTTAATGGCTGTTTCATCTTAATCGATTGTTAAACATTTGTAAAAATGTTTCTTTCGGATGCGAGGGTTTCCTGCATTGATGAAGCAACGCTGGCCTACAGCGTAACAAGTGATAGCAAAATTCGACGAGTCGTGTAAAACTTTCGGTAGCTTAATTGGTCTGAGCATCGGGCCGGATTCCCGGAGGCGCGGGTTCGAATCCCGCCTGAAAGCTACTTATAGGGCTCGTGGTTTTTTACTATCACATTTTTCCAATACTTACAGAATTGCATTGTGAATGCATAAGAATAATTTAAAATATCTAAATTGTTAACAGTCTAATGTAAAAGGAACCCGTTTCTCGGGGTAAGCATCATACTTAGTTTTTATCCGTTACTTTATAATTTTAGATCTAGGACCTTTATATTGACGTATTTTCATTTTGTTACAGTTCCTATGATTCCTATACTTTCCTATTCCAACCTACTTTCACCATAAATAAAACAAGTCTCAAGTGATGAAACAATCTTTTACTCTTTACAACATCTACGACTAAATACTGCACGGGGCGACTTCCGACTTCCGACGCTCCGGCCGGCTAGTGTTTTGTTAGCCGACGAAGGGGTCCCGTGGGAAACTAAAGGTTACAGCATACGTATCAACTCGTAAACGGAACGTAAACGTATCAACTCGAGCGGTTCAGTATTCTTTGTATGAAACTCCATACTGCAACGCACACTAATCGGAATCGTAACGTACCTAATCGCCTCGCCTCGGGATCAGCGGGCCGTAAGTGCGGCGTCGTGTCGCCTAGCCGTAGCCGAGCCGACGACGGCGACGTACCGACGCTGATCAGTGCCCCTAGTATGAGTTGATTCTAACTGTCAACGTTAACGAAAACTATCGGATGAACTGCTCATGTCAGTAAAAAAGGACATGAAAGAGATAGAGCGATAGTTGTCGAATACCTACGATTACAGTTTGCCAATCTCATACTAGGGGTACCAGTTTGGTTACGTACTTAGGTCCGGTTGCTCGAAGCTTGGTTACGTTAACTTTAGGGTTAAATTATGGTTAAAGTAAAATTAACCGGCGGTCAAATTTAAAAAGCGTTGTTGAAGAAGCGGTTACTTAAATGAGCAGTCAAATTATACATTTAACGGCTGTCAAAATAACCGACAGGGTGGGGTGGTTTAAATTTTGACATTAGTAATTAAGGGAAGGTTAATGAAATAGTACAGACAACACTTTCAACCCAACGTATCTTTCTTTGACCAAGGTCAAAATTGACAACGGTTAAATTTTAACTTTAACTTTAGTGTAATGTACGAGCAACCGGACCTAGTACTTACGTTAGGTTGACGCCTGGTTGACGGCGAGGCCAAAGCCATCTTCTATCTCACTCGTTGCACTGTAGGAGCGCAAGCAGCCGAGAAATAATAGCGGGCCATGGCGAGGCGAAAGGCGATACGGTGTCGATCCCTTTCCGAGTTGATAAATCTGCTGTGACCTTTATGTTCTTATATAGCTACTAGCCTTCCAATTAATTTTAAAGCTAGAAACTTGAAACTTATTATTTAGGCTTTTGATTAGATACAAATAAATACGACATTCAAAGTTTGTATTAATTTTACTCTAAAGGTGGTGTCCACTAATTCGATGCGTTCGAATAAATAAAACAAAATTTTTACTGCCACAAAAAATCTCCATTTTTATTCGACCATTTCACAGATTGCATTTACACGGTAGCTTCTAGAAATGGCACAGAGAAGAGCATTAAAAAAGAGGACGGTGCGATTCTAACTTTTAATTTAAAATTGGTGGAGCAAAATTACTGTAAATATTGAAAACTAAGCAGGTGGTAAAAATAGAGAATGAAAGTTTTTGTGTAATGACGTCGACAAAAAGCTTACGGCCCACAAAATAAAATGATAATAGAAAAACAAAGATTTACGGAGTCATTACAAAATGTGAAACTGAAATTAACGGAAGTAAGAAACTTTCCAAACGCCGCGCACCATACACAATGAGCGGCGGCGGCGTAGCGCAGCGTATGTGGGGGAACGGGCAATATGCCTAAGTGTATTTGCAAAATAATATGCCAAAAAATTAAAAATGCTGCCGAAAGTCACCATACCACGCGGACGAAGTCGCGGGCACAGTAAGTAAATGATACTTATAAAGTTTCAGGGTTATAAAATATGTAATTGCGATATGGGATTATTTTGATATTGACGAAGGAGCTTTAGTGGCTTAGAAATATAAAACGGCATATTTCCAATCTGAATTAAATATTTTTTAAACTTTAGAATAGAATAGAATAGAATATTTTTTATTTGCTTTAAAAGTGGTAAGTATAAAAGATGTTACAAGATGTATATGAAGCCACACACTTTTCTGCAGATACTGGCATGCAAATATAATTATTTTTACATTATTATGAATTATTTACTTTAATAACATTATAGAAACATAACACAAACATTATAATATAATTTGGTATAATGTCATAATAACATTATTTTCGTCTGATAACGAAGTCATTAAATTCATCGATTGAATAAAAACACTTTTTAGTTTTAACTAATAAAAGCTTGTATATTTTTTTTGTTTATTTAATTTTTTTAGTTATAATTATTTAATTTTTACTGTTGAACTAAATCGAGACCAACAGAAACTTAACAGGCCATCATAAAGGATTGCTTATAGAAAATTTCATGGCATTGCTATTGACCGTTGCAGAGTTCTCGCGTCCGGGGCCAACCTTAGGTGCACCGTGCAGGATCACCCACCATAATTGAATGCATATATAAAGAAAAATGGAAATGGGTTCGAGTCCCATCGGAGCTGGTTGTGAGACGGGTCGATTTTTTTAAAATACTTTATTTTCCATTTTTCTATGATAAAAACTGCATTGTGAATGCAAAAAAGTAAAAATTTAAATAACTTGCATATATAAAATTTCGTGTCAGTGCTGTTGACTGTTGAAGAGCTTTCTCGTCTGGAGTCAATTTTACTGTTTTCATGTTTAAGTAGTTCCAAAAATCAACTTTTATCAAAATCGGCCCATAAACAAACAAAAACGTTGGCCGCCATCTTGGATTTTTTTATATTTTATAATTGCGTTCCTGTTTTCTTATCAAAATGATACCCCATAAACCGTGTTTCATCAAAATCGGCCCATAAACAAAAATGTTTGCCGCCGTCTTGGATTTTATAATATTTTTAACATTGCGTTGCTGTTTTCTTGTCAAAATAGTACCAAAAACAGAGTTTCATTTAAATCGGCCCACAAACAAAAAAGTTGGCCGCTATCTTGGACTTTTCAATAATTTTAACATTGCGTTCCTGTTTTCTTGTCAAAATAGTACCCAAAACCGAGTTTTATCAAAATCGGCCCACAAACAAAAAAGTTGGCCGCCATCTTGGATTTTTTAATATTTTTAAATTGCGTTCCTGTTTTCCTATCAAAATGATACCATAAACCGTGTTTCATCAAAACCGGCCCATAAACAAAAAAGTTGGCCGCCATCTTGGATTTTATAATATTTTTAACATTGCGTTGCTGTTTTCTTGTCAAAATAGTACCAAAAACCGAGTTTCATTTAAATCGGCCCACAAACAAAAAAGTTGGCCGCCATCTTGGATTTTTTAATAATTTTAACATTGCGTTCCTGTTTTCTTGTCAAAATAGTACCCAAAACCGAGTTTTATCAAAATCGGCCCACAAACAAAAAAGTTGGCCGCCATCTTGGATTTTTTAATATTTTTAACATTGCGTTGCTGTTTTCTTGTCAAAATAGTACCAAAAACCGAGTTTCATTTAAATCGGCCCACAAACAAAAAAGTTGGCCACCATCTTGGACTTTTCAATAATTTTAACATTGCGTTCCTGTTTTCTTGTCAAAATAATACCCAAAACCGAGTTTTATCAAAATCGGCCCACAAACAACAAAGTTGGCCGCCATCTTGGATTTTTTAATATTTTTAACATTGCGTTGCTGTTTTTTTGACAAAATAGTACCAAAACCCAAGTTTTGCCAAAATTGGCCCCACACACAAAAAAGTGGGCCGCAATCTTGGATTTTTTAAAATTTTTAACATTGCGTTCCTGTTTTCTTGTCAAGAGTTCTCATCAAGACAATTCAAACTGGTTACGTTGAATCATTGAAGAGTTCCATCAACCATTTCCTGGCTCTAGCAATAGACCTTGGAAACAACTTGGCTCAAGAGTTCTTATCAAGACAATTCAAACGAGCCCAAACTTAAAGTAGTTACGTTGAATTTATGAAGAGTTCCATCAGCCACTTACTGGCTCTAGAATTTGACCTTGGAAATTACTTGGCACATGAGTTTTTATCAAGACGATTCAAACGAGCCCAAACTCGAAGTGGTTACGTTGAGTCGTTGAAGAGTTCCATCAACCACCTCCTGACTCCAGCATTACCTTCGAAACTGCTTGGCACTAGAGTTTCCATCAAGACGATTCAAATAAGCCCAAACTCGAAATGTTTACGTTGGATCGTTGAAGAGTTCCATCAACCACTTCCTGACTCCAGCATCAGACTTTCGAAACTACTAGGCACAAGAGTTCTCATCAAGACGATTCAAACGAGCCCAAACTCGAAGTGTTTACGTTGAATTGATAAAGAGTTCCATCAGCCACTTACTGGCTCCAGAATTTGGCCTTGGAAACTACTTGGCACAAGAGTTCTCATCAAGACGATTCAAATGAGCCCAAACTCGAAGTGTTTACGTTGGATCGTTGAAGAGTTCCATCAACCACCTCCTGACTCCAGCATCACACTTTCGAAACTACTTGGCACAAGAGTTCTCATCAAGACGATTCAAACAAGCCCAAACTCGAATTAGTGTTTACGTTGAATTGATGAAGAGTTCCATCAGCCACTTACTGGCTCCAGAATTTGACCTTGGAAACTACTTGGCACAAGAGTTCTCATCAAGACGATTCAAATAAGCCCAAACTCGAAGTGTTTACGTTGGATCGTTGAAGAGTTCCATCAACCACCTCCTGACTCCAGCATCAGACTTTCGAAACTACTTTGCACAAGAGTTTTCATCTAGACGATTCAAAGTGGTTACGTACGTTGAATTGGTGAGTAGTTCCATCAGCCACTTCCTGGCTCCAGCATTTGACCAGATATCTGATGTGATGACGTATCAAACAAATTGTTGAGTGGAAAACTAGTTATGTCCTGATATTTGTATCGCTTTCCGGATTTTTGGAAATTTTACTTTACCTACCTTTTCTTTACCACCGCTCAAAGTGTTTGTGTACAGATAGTCTGATTTCGAGTGTCAGAAGCTGAGAAAAAGCGACGTGCTCTCACCTTTAAATCAGCGGGCTTACTAAATTTTGCTGCTAGGGCGGCTTGTATATAAACAATGTTTTATTTATCTTCGTGTTCTATACGAAAATGTATGAGCGAAGCGCGCTTCAAAATTGTCAATCTTTGACGCCAGATTGTTCTCAATTTATATAAAAAACGGAAAATATGGCGCGGTGAATCAATTCTATGTTTCATTGTCATTTAATTTAACATTAAATATTATTAAAAAGATTATTTTTCTTTAACAATATCTTTAAAACAAAAAACGTTGATTTCACTGTTTTTAGTGAAGTTTGCGTTTTTTTTGCCATTAACGTGAGTAAAATATTTAAAATTTTCCACGGTGTTATTGTAGAGTAACTATTCCTGTTCACTATCATATTTTTTAAAGTAATATCTGTCGTTAATTCTATGTTCAAAGTTTAAAACCCTGAAAGCTGTTTTACGCTTTTCACTTACCGCCGGCCCTTAATAAAAAAAAATTGGGTTATGTATGGGAACGATGCATAACTGCCTCCACTATACGTTAATAATGTCAAGTAGGTACCTAATGTATTCTATTTTTTAGTATATATTTTGTATCAAATTACCAATAACAATAATAATGTATCTTATAATACTCTGTGAGATATATTTTTTAACTTGCCTTGAAACATCAGTTATGTTAATATTTAGAGCGATAATTAGTGAAAGCTATTATCAGTTCTGACACCATAATTAATGAACTCTATGGAAATACGCTTACCTATAGCAAATGAAGATTGATGGTAAAAAAAATTACGCGGAAAGTTGAGGGATAAAAATGAATGATTTAATTGACTGGTTGATTTTTGCGAAAAACATTGACTTTACAATATCAGTAAGATTTTAACTTTACAATATCAGTAAGATTACATTTTCTTTTGTAAGAAAATGGTTCCAATAAAGAGCATTTTCCTTGTAGTATATTATGTATATCCTCGTGGTCATACTGGTATAACAAACTAATATGACCTTGAGGAAACAGGGTGCAGTCAGCGTCAAATTAATATAAGCGTCTAGTAGAGTAGTCAAAAAGATCTGAAAAACATAAACGCAATTTGATCTAAGCAGTTCGAATATCATAATTATATTGTTGTAAGCGCGCAAGGTGGTCAAAATATCTTGGCACTCATTGTTTCATATTTATATGAGCAGCCAGAGAGTGTTCAAAATTATCTAAGCAAACAAAGCTCTCAAAGTTATCTGCTGTGCAATATGCTGCGTAAGCGAAGCGAAGAGTTATTGATCTATGGCTGTACATTATGCACAGATATTATGAGAGCTTTGTTTGCTTTGATAATTTTGAACACTCTGACTGCTCATAATATAAATATGAAACAATTAGTGCTAAGATATGTTGAACGCCTTGCGTGATTACAACAATATGATGATACGAACTGCCTAGATCAAATTGGTTTTATGCTTTTCAGATGATTTTGACTACTCTCGTCTAGACGCTTATTTCAATTTGACGCTGACTGTACCATTGTAGCCATTGCTCGATGCTGTGCTCGATGAAATGCTCATAGCAATAGAGCGTTTCATCATCATCATCATCTCAGCCATTATGAGTTCCCACAGCTGGGACACAGGCCTTCCTTATGGATGGATAAGGAGAATGGGCCATGACCCAGCTTAAGTGGGTACGGAACCTTTCATGGACCAACTCGCACTTGGCCGATTTTTTATAACAATTTTTCCTTAACTATATTAATTGAATTCTGAATGCATAAAACTAATTTAAATGTATTATAATGCAATTTCCATTACATTTGAGTTCATTCACATTTATTTCACACACCGCAAGAACCTTTATGTAGATACAGTCGAACCAATTGAGACATGCATGACCCATTTTTATACGACTGCCAAAAACAGAAGTGTACCTAATGTGTTTAAGGTTATAAATAAATAAATAATAAATAAATAACTGCTTACATTCACACCAATTATCTAAGCCCATTTTAATTTCATTAAGAAACTGTATCATGGAAAACTTGATAACGGATAAATATATACTTAAATACTTTTTTTTTGTAAATACATACTTAATATACATAGTAAACACCCAGACCAAGACAAATAGACATGTTCATGCACACAAATATTTGTCTTGTTCGGGAATCGAACCCGAGACCACTGGCGCAGAAGGCGGGTAGCCTACCCCTGCGCCAAATCGGTCGTCGAAATATAAAAAAGGTCATAAAAAAGGTTAATGTATGTATGTGTGTAAGTATGTGAGTTTCTTTATTCTACCATAACTTTTGAATGCCATAACGGATTTTCATGTTTACAACGTATCATTAGAAACGTTTCGTTCTCCCGAAATAAATATAGATATTCAATAATATGACGGATGTGTCTTAGTGACATAAAGACATGTCTGGAATTTTTTTCTCTTCAATTGTAGTAATATATTATGGGTATCAAATGAAAGGCTTCGACGAATACACTTCAAAAATATATAATTATAAGGAATAAATAATTTTAAATTTTAATTTAAAAATTAATAAATACTACTGCCAATATTGAACTAAAAAGTAAAAAACAAGCTCTCATTGCATTATTACTTTTTAGTTCAATGTTGGCAGTTGTGTTTTTTAATTTTTAAATTATATATTTTGCAAATAGCCCTATTGAATTTTAATATCTGTGATAAAATAAACATATGGTGGGTCACAATTCAATTGGTCTGACTGTACTTCACACACACACAAACTCCACGCACAAAACAATACCTATCCATTCCTTAGACAGAGCGTTTAATAAAATATGAATATTATGGCATGTGAAAGGACCATATAATAATCTCTCGGCTTTTGACCCAAAACGGTGCGGTCAAGACAATGATGTCCGGTATGCCTCCATATTCGTGGACTTTGGGGACAAACCACGGCCTTTTTCCGAGCATTAAGTTGGTGACAAATAAAAATAAACCTTGTAAGCCGACACATGGCGACAAGTGTGATGGTTTATTTTTAGCTTTGCCCGCCTGACCTAAACAATATTTTCCTGTAGGAATGAGATATTTTCCCAGAGTAAAAAGTAGTCTACATGCTAGTTAAAATCATTATCTATCTCAGTGCCAATTTCATCTAGATCTGCCCCCAGATTCACAATTCGTCGGTAACGCCCCCGACAGCGGAATGTATGCACTGTCTCCGTCACTCTCTAGAGAATAGACAAAGACAAAACACAGAATTCGAATCCGATTCCGTTTCCGATGGTACAAGTAAGTAACAAACATTCAAACTCTCGCATTTATTAGTAAGGTTTGATTATCAAGACATTCTACGAGTACTCATACACTGTTTGTATATTTCGTAGATCAGTGGAAGGTTAATAAAATAATTAAATCAAGCTTTGAATTCGTACACTTTAAGGCCCGTTTTCTAGAACGACACTCAACTTGGAGACCTCTTCCCAAGTACAACTAGAAAGTGGTGCAAATTTATACATGCAACGATTACATTCATCCCTTTCTAATTGTACTTGAGAAGAGATCTCCACTTAAGTGTCGTTCTAACTAGAATACGGGACTAAAGCCGGGTCTCCAGCGAAAGTTTTTTAAATACATTCAACAAAAACACATACCTACACAAACTTTATTTCTGAAAAATGTTTCTTGACATGCACCGTCTATACCTCTCTTGGCCTGTGCACCCAAAACAATAGTTTCTCTAGCAAAACATTTTTTTTTCTTTATTCCAATCCATCTTTACTTACATTGCTCTAAACCACCGTAGAATCAAACTTGGCGCGAAAACCAAACTTATTTTTTTGTAATGGCTTCTTCCATTTTACACAGAAATTCGGCCATTGTCTAGCGAGTTATCAAAATTAAAAAAGGTAAAAGTTGTCGAAATGATAGATAATGTACAGTACCCTGCCCCTCAACCCGTGCGGGGGAAGTTTTGTGTAGGTACGTGTTTTCCACCGGGCATGGAAGGCAAAAACATTGTTGATGCAAATAAAAATGTGTAGTGAAACAATGTTTTGTGTAGACAGTTTTTTTGAATGTTGAGATGTTTTTGTTGATTGTGTAGGGCAAAACACGCGCTGGAGACCCGGCTTAAGTAAGACTCCAT
Source organism: Crambus lathoniellus (assembly GCA_949710035.1). Classification (NCBI taxonomy): domain Eukaryota; kingdom Metazoa; phylum Arthropoda; class Insecta; order Lepidoptera; family Crambidae; genus Crambus; species Crambus lathoniellus. The sequence goes on from OX453296.1 coordinate 10,252,585, forward strand.
ACTTTTTTGACGTGATAACGTCTTAAAAATCGATGAACGGCTGCGCGCACGACAAAACATGACTCATTGTCACGTTCCGCCTGAGCACAGAATAATAAAAGCTCACTTCTGAAACACTTACCTACATTAAATTATCAATCTTTTCCACATGACAATTAGGTCTTAAATAATTGGTCGCACAATAATCACTACATAGTATAAAACAAAGTTTCAAGTTAAACAATGCAACGGATTAATTTTGAAAATTTATTCCTATAGGCTATGTTTTATCCCGATATTCCCACGGGAACGGGTACCACACGGGTAAAACAGCGAGGATCCGCCATTGAGTTATAATGTACTAACGGGATCCGATAGTTTTTTATACATACGATTTTCTTTAAGAAATAGAATTAGAAAATATACTACTGTAGCCCTGGGACGAAAAACTGTCGTTATGGTAACCATTATCGTAATTGTGTATGAAAACCAGAGCAGGGTGCCTACCAACAACTCTTATTGCGGTTTTGTTAAGGACCTAAACTGATCTGCTTCGCTTGACAGCTTAATTGCGATCGAGATTCTTATTGCGTCAATGACAAGCAATTCAGCGACATTTTACAGCCGCTTAGCTGTCACGAACTCTTATTTGACTCGAGCAAGGAATTTATAAGTACTACTGGACTCGAGTTAACATGACACCTGCAGTTTATACCCATTCCTCTTACTCTCCGGGCATGACAGAATCGAGTGAAAGAGCGGGTAGAAGAAATAAGGACACAAATCGTTCGTTCATTCAGTTTTTAGAAGGTCATGGTACGAAACAATAATTCATTTTAGGAACCTATTCTGGAACGCCCCAGTTTTGAATCGTTTTCCTAAAGTTGATGGTAGACACCTAGTGCCTCTTTCGGCCGTTAAAGGAACTGAAATTCAATTCATTATTGACATCAGCCCTTTCACAGCTTTTATAAGACGTTAGTCTACTATTCGATTACCATAACGATAGTTTTTCGTGCCACGTGCAACTCGTCGTTCTGAGTTCAACATAAACCACCTAATGAAAATCCTCTACTGCATCTAGCAAGACTTGGCAAGACTGTGTTTACTCAAATTTAGAGTACCTACCTCAACCACACGTTTGCTCGTAACACTTTATGGTTTCTCTTCAAACAAACAATTTCGTATAAACTTGCTGGAGCTGTAAAATTAAGCTAGAGAAATTTCAGACACTGACTTGTGAAATCCTACTAATATTATAAATGTGAAAGTTTAGATGTTTGGATGTTTAGATGTTTGGATGTTTAGATGTTTGGATGTTTGTTACTCAATCACGCCAAAACGGCTGAACGGATTTGGCTGAAATTTGGGACACAGATACTTTGTAGCCTGGAGAGGAACATATTCTAATTTTTATCCGGGAAAAGTATCACATTCCCGCGGGATAACGTCGTGTAGTCCACGCGGGCGAAGCCGCGGGCGGAAAGCTAGTAGATCATATTTTGTACCAAGCAAAATAATTATGTTGTCGTGCAGTATTTAGTCGTTGTTATAGAGAATAAAAGGTCAATCAACCAGAGACTTGTTTTATTGTGTTTTTAGAAATAGGTAGAAGGAAGTATTACTTTTTAAACTGTTCACAATTTATAATATTATTGACTATAAATAGCTATCACAGTCATAATTTCACTATTATAATTTGGTATTAAGTACGCTAGCTCTGTTCAGTTTGATTGTTTTGGTAGGACTGAATCAAAATGCTGAATAGAGCACGTGGAGCAAAGAATTGGAATTTGAATTACGAAAGAACAGTGGTACAGCATAAAATTGATGGCCAGTAGGTAAAACTATGTCCTTTCCAGCCATTATGGAGTTTCTAACCATCCCTAATGACTGGAACGAAACGGCATCGTTACAATTAAGTATATAGTACGAAAAAATGGAAGAGTTTGCTAATGCTAATATTACACGGTTCAAAGTGATTCACTTTGGTTGAAATTCGCAGAAATACAGGCGCACATTGACATTGCATGATTAACTTTTACGTTTACATTGTTCAATTTGGTTGCTTCATCCAAATTAAAAGGCAAAAGTGAACCGTGTATTTCACACAAAACTGCGACGTCGCATCGCAAAAACATGCGGCGCGTCATGCTATACAAACCTTGTTTCCTGTCAAATACTTGACATGCGTCGCAGATTTTATTGTATTTGAAGGGATGTAATAGTACTTAGATTGTTTAGCAAGGTATGTATGGCACCCATAACAGTCGAGTATAGTTCGAGACTGTTAGCGAACGAACGAAGTGAGAGCGCCGATAGTTCGAGACTGTTATGGGTCCATTCACCCGAAGTAAACACTCTACTTTTCATTTTGAATATGAGGAAAGTAAATATAAACAGAAATAATCTTATAAATTATTTTTCCTATAGCCGCAGACTTTTCGAAAGACTATAACTTTTTTGTTCATTTTCTCTATTTTAGGGAAGGCAAGGGAAACTAAGGCCATACACTTTCCGGGCGACTGCTCTAACCACTGAGCTACGGAGTCGTTACGAGAAGCGTCGAATTTATCCAATACTTCTTACACGCTGTATAGTCAGCGTTAATTTCATCAATGTGGAGATATTACTACCCTCACACGCGAAAGAAATACCTTTCCAGGTATTTGGCAATCGCTAAAGATGAAATTACTATTGCAAGTTATTTTAATTTTTAGTTTTTTGCATTCACAATGCAATTTTTATAATAGAAAAATGGAAAATGAAGTATTTAGAAAAAATCGACCCGTCTCACAACTAGCTCCGATGGGACTCGAACCCACGACCTTTCGCTTTCCGGGCGACTGCTCTAACCACTGAGCTACGGAGTCGTTACGAGAAGCGTCGAATTTATCCAATACTTCTTACTCGCTGTATAGTCAGCGTAAATTTCATCAATGTGGAGATATTACTACCCTCACACGCGAAAGAAATACCTTTCCAGGTATTTGGCAATCGCTAAAGATGAAATTACTATTGCAAGTTATTTTAAGTCGCCCGGAAAGCGAAAGGTCGTGGGTTCGAGTCCCATCGGAGCTAGTTGTGAGACGGGTCGATTTTTTCTAAATACTTCATTTTCCATTTTTCTATTATAAAAATTGCATTGTGAATGCAAAAAACTAAAAATTAAAATAAGTCCATACAGTACAGCCTTGTTTGGTGTTTGACCCGTACTCTATGCAATTCCATGAAATTAACAGCCTGATTTTGTATGTTACAAATAACTTATTATTTTGGTTTAATCTGTTTCTAAGAATGCGTTCTTTAAAAAAAATAATGTTTTAGATATTAATTCTTCAATATTAATCAAGTATTTTATTTAATAGCAAAACAAGCTATTTGTGGGCTACTGTGCCTTTGCCTGCATACCTTTGGTAAATAAATGTCCAAAGAGATATTACAGATTTTGACATGACCCCTCCTATTCGATTTTAAATTTCATTACGGCCCTAGGGCCGCAACATACCACTTTCAACCCGCATTTAAGGCAAGTTATGAGTTATTTTCAAAATATGAGATACTAGCTTTCCGCCCGCGGCTTCGCCCGCGTGGTATACTCGACGCTATCCCGCGGGAATCTGATATTTTTCCGGGATAAAAAGTAGCCTATGTTCCTCTCTAGGCCACAAAGTATCTGTGTCCCAAATTTCAGCCAAATCCATTGAGCCGTTTTGGCGTGATTGAGTAACAAACATCCACACATCCAAACATCCAAACTTTCACATTTATAATATTAGTAGGATGAAAAACAATTTGATTGTAGTATGGGATAATACTTCTGAGTTAGTTCTCTTATTTTAGGTAAGTACTGAGTATTATAATATGCAATAAATTTACTATAAACTTAAAAAATAGAGCTGAAATTTGGCACACCGTAATTTATTAATAATGAGGGGATGAAACGGATAGGTATATGTAACACCAAATTTCACGGGAAAAAGCTAGCGATCAAATAAGACTATTTTTCAAAGAAAGAGATAAAGTCTGTCTTTTGTCGCAAAAGAATCTTGAAGAGGATATTATGGCGGATGAAAGTGACTGAAGGGAATTTAAACAAAGCCGCCGGGTCTTAATAGAGGCAGCGTTTTACAATTTTTAATCATTATAAAGATAGGCCGTGATGAGGAGCCAGTGGTACAGTGGGTGTGCACTCAGCCGGCGAACATTGAGGAAAAGCAACTTTCGCAAGCGTCGGTCACGGGGATGCGTGACCAAATTATGTTGAGCTTCTCCGTGCTTCGGAAGGCACGTTAAGGCAATACGCAAAAAAAATATGCTGAAGCGAGATAGCAATGAGAAAACGACGCGCGCGGGAACGAAACCTATTTTGCAGATTAGGCAAAAAAAAAACACAAAATCCCTTCGTATTAAAAACTATAGCGATTTTTTTGAGAAGCTTCTACACGATCCTAAATATTATTGGTGTCCTAATGAGTCACACCAACACATCAAAATATGACTATAAAAATTACTGCATTTAATGCGCGTACTCGTGCAAGTACTAATAGTTTTTGTTTCATCGAAATCTGGCCATGATTTCCAAAGATACAGCGTTGTAAAGTTTCACCATCTTTTGAAAATTTGCTTTCCTTGCGCGCTATTGCGATGACGTCATGTTGCACTGACATCTCCGTTTGCGGCTGTTGCGGGTGATTTCCGTCTAACTGTACCTACATAGAGTTCGTCTGTGCGCAATCTTCGCGCAACTCGTGCGTTTTTGACGCTAGTTACAGTACATTTTCTTCGTTCTAAGGTTATGATAAAAATGATTAGTATTCAATTTCGACCGCGCGCAGGCACTCTCTAAAACTGTCACCTACTGTCGATACCGAAAGACATTTATCCCACAAACTTATCTGACCCAGTGGTGGAGGCGCCACTAGCAGTATCAAATTATCGAAATGGCTGTCAGTTTTTAGGGTGCATATTTAACTACCAAGTCAGTTAAGGTTGTAAGTACATTTTGTTTTGACGGTTGCTATATGTATTGACAGAATCCCGCCCGCCATTACGAAAGTTGATTTAATTTATTTTTCACGAAAATAAATCATTATTTGAAGGTGTTTTTTCACATGGGCTCAATACAAAATTCTTAAACATTTCATTGATCGACTAGAAGAAAAATAAATAAAGTTATTACGAAACCGTGAGAGCGCAACTATATAGCCAAAGGATTCTATGTAGGTATACGGAAGTGCGACGTGACGTCACACGTTAATGCCATTGGTTCACCCAAATTTTCCTCGGAGGCCGTACTTTAACGTTTAATATGTCAGTCATTTTTGAAGATAGGAAAAAAATAAAAACAGATTCTTTTTTCTCGAGTTACATATTTTTTAGATATGCTGATAACAAAAACCATTGGTGTGACTCATTAAACCAATTTCCAATAGTACATGTAACCCAATTTAAGAATAATCTTGAATTTTCGTATTTTTTAGAGGTCTTTTCGAAAAAAAAAAGTGTCGAGGCAAAATCATAAAATCGTGTTTCTGAAACTATACGAATCTAGATACAGGTATGAAGAAATATTTATATCTTATTAGCAGATTTGTAACAACTCTAACCGTCCTATACTTTTATATCTAAAAGTCCTTACTTTTTCCGAGTAGCGGCTTAAGCTGTTGGTCTCGGCTGCACTTACTCGTACAGTGGGTAAAACCACAGATAATATAATTCTAGGTAAAACCCACTAATCCGTGTTGGGCCCGCGTGATGGATCATGACCCGTTATCCTTATCCATTCATATGGAAAGTATGTGCCCCAGCAATGGGGACATTAAAATGGCTGACTATCAAATGATGATGATGTAAAATTTTTGTAATCACCAGTCGCACATAAGTCTAAATTTTTTTCGTACAATATTAGTCCAGTCAACGAACGCTCTAAAAACAATACCTATTGAAGGAAATCCTTGGAACACAATTTTTGACTTATATATCAAAAGTTATTTTTTTGGTTTTTGGATTATATCTTAGAAACTATGACAATATCCAAGCGACATGTTTACTAAAAATAAAAGCTGATTAAATTTGCTACAAGTTCTATTCAGTATTTTTTTTTAAATATCTTGTATAGTAGGTAGTTTTCGAAATATTCACTCTTGAAAGTCTGTGATTTCGGAATAAATATTTTTGCAACTTTTGACCGGATAACTTTCAACGATGCACCGAAAAATGCTGTCCATAGGGTTGTAGAGCATTAAATTCTCTTCAATAATATATTACTTTACTACTAGTGCTCCCCCCGCAACTACGTCCCCGTGGAATTGAGTTCACAAAAGTTGAATCTTAAGCAAAATTTAAAAAAAAATGAGACCTTCTATCCCCCCCTCCCCCCGGCTTAAGGGCTATAGGCGGGGACTTTTGATATGTTTACCTCCTAACTAGTTACAAAGTAAAAAATTGTGTTCCAAGGATTTCCCTCTATGTCTCCTCGTTGACTGGGCTGCAATACCTACCTGATATTTTGTCACACCAACAAATAATTTATTTTGACAGTTGTTCTGTTCAAATGTAACTTTCAGGTTTACTATCTAATCGTTAAACCCATTCAGCACAAGAAGTGTTCCTATTGTATCCCGAGCTACATAATAGTTCAGTCAACAAGCTCCAAACTTATTAATAGTTTAGACAATGTCGACGATATCGGTCGTAATAGCCTCCTCACACACAGATTAGTTTCAGTGAACCTGAATGGCTTTCACAAAGCCTTAATCAGAAATGTGGCACAATATAACGGTGTCATTGATGATAAGACTCTTCAGGTAATTGGAAGGCTGTCTCTACGTACTTGGCTCTAGAGTTCTTATAATAATTAACAGGTCTAGTGAAAATATCTGGGATTATTGTAATTTTAAGATTCTGATATTTGTTTTAACGATACCTACACATATTATTGTCGAATAAATATTTTAAGGTGATGATTCCCGACCGAAATACGGAAGCGCGCGATTTACTTCACGCGGACGCAGCGGCAGCCGGCAGTGAACTGTGAACTCGCGAGTCGAAAATCACTTAAAATTCAATTAAAAATTTAATTTAAAAAAATACCTTATGACTGCTGGAATCCCTCGGCTATTTAAAGACAATTATTTTCGTATATTTTTCATTAACTAAAACCTAGTATCCTGCAAGTAAAAGGATATTTGGATTACGATTAGACGGATGTTTGGGATTTTATTTGACACAGTAAAATATCACCAATCGAAAAAAACGTCCGGAAGCACTAGATAAATAACTGTCATACAACATATATTTTATCCAAATTTTTAGTACTTGTGGTTTGCGAGTAATCCATAATTTAAAATACCCTATTTTCGGGAATCGGCGCCTTAAACTAAGTATAAACAGAATAGCTCGTCGCAGACCGCAGTAGCTAGAGCGTTCAGCCTTTGGTTTTTGCGGATAGGCAACTTTCGCGTTTGTCGGCAACTGGAAGGGTGACCTAGAACTCATCCTTGCCTCGTTAAGCAAGTTTTGGCATTTGTAGTCGTTAAAACATCCACCACATTCGGCCTACATGGGACATGGCACATCACGTTTCCAATCTTTAAGAAATGCCTGTACCCCAGCAATTTATTGCATACCTACTGGTGATGAATGGCTTTTCATGTGCCAATAAGTATGAATGACTTTAAGAGTGCCTGGACGATGTAACACTATCGTTGATGATAATACTATTAATACTATCCTGGTAATTGGAACGCTGTCTCCCTACTCACATCGTTCAAGAGTACTCGTTATAATTAACACGTTTTGTGGCAATCACACCACGAGATTTGTCGACTGTCATCTGTCTGTCTCATCTGTTTACACCCACCCATACATATAAATATTGGTTTTGCGACATTTACCCGACCGGGAATCGAACCTGGGACTTAAGAGATCCATCAAGAGAAAGACACCTTGAAAACCGGTGCGTTCACCACTCGACGACCGGATTTCGTCGAAACGTTTTATCTAGGTATTGAAAATCAATATACCTACCTAGAGAATCTAGATGCAGGCGGGCTATACCAGGCGTCTGTCACTCGATGTAGGGCAGGCGTACCGGTTTTGGCCACTTTAAGGATTTTTTCACTTTTAACCGCTTAGTGCTTAATGATCTTAAGTATTTTAGAGACAATTTATAATGTAGAGCTATAGATAATTTATCGACCTTTAAGGGTACAATCTACAAAGTAAAAAAAAAACAATAGTTTTTTTTATTTAGAACAAATTCTGCGGAGGGGGCCAAATACACCGTTTGCATTGGTTTTGGCCACTTTCATAAAATTACTATATTTATAAGTTGAGTTTATGCTTAATTGATGTCTTATTAGAGTTCTGGACTAAAACACTACTTGAAATAGTATTTCAATCACAGCTAGCTCCTTCCTACAATTTTATAAGTATACCTTTATCACTTGATTAAAAGAAAATTAGCTGATTGAGTCTAGTGTAGGCTAGTGCCTACACTAGCCTCAATCCGCTAATTTTTTTGTACGTTAGCTAACATAAGTGAGTTGTGAGTCTTTTAAAATAAATGAACTTTATGATAGGTTGGAAACTTTCTACTAATGCCAAAGTGGCCAAAGGTGGCACAATGCTAAAATTTCTAGCCCCACTTTTGGCCACTTATTGTTTCCCAACTTTTTGTAAGAACAGTGAGAAAACAACACTTAATCCATCTAGAAGAAACATATTCCAATATGATATAGAATATTAAATAACCATAAAATAATTTTATTGTAGAAAAAAAATGATTTTTCAAAACCTTTACTCTTAACATTTTGCTTAAGAATGTTACAAAATGTTAACTTTGAAACATAACACGTGTTTATTTCTAAAATATAGTACTACATAAAAAAAGCTAAGTGCTGTAATTATTAACTAAAAGTCCAATCTTTTATTCGCCATTAATAAATATAAGCAATAATTATTTAATTCCTATTTATATAACTTTAAAGTGAAAAGTGACCAAAACCGGTACAGTGGCCAAAACCGGTACGCCTGCCCTACTTGCGCGCAAATCTCGCCCTCACCGCCGCCGCCGGCGCGGTGCAAATCCATAGAAATTAGGTCAGCAAAAGAGCTAGAATATATGCGATAGCAAGAGATGCAACGAGTGGAAGTTCGTAATTTGCGCCGTACAAGCTGAATTCCACTTTATTGCGTGATAGTAAAATTCGCTATTTATTTAAATGGCTTAGCGGAGTGCAGTATCTGTTACTAGTAATCTGTGGCTATACTCCTTACTTGTTTACCATCCCGCGAATACCAAGCGCTTTTCTTCTTCCTTTGTGATGCGCACCGCCAAGGAATGAAATACCCTGCCTGCGTCTGTTTACCCGAATGACTACAACCACAGCCTTCTCTTTATAGAGAAGGCTGTGCTACAACCCTATATTTTTTTAAGCTAGAGTGAATAGGCTGCTTCTTGGTAAGCTCGCTCCATCTTAGGCTTCTTCTCAAGCCTAAGGTTCAGTGTGAAGCCGAGAGCAAGCCTATAAAATATAATATATAAAAAAATACATAGGTACATAAGCAATAAAGCATTACCTACTAAATTGATTTAGATAAAGTACTTATTCATTAAGTAATCTATGCCCGAATACTCGTACGCTACTTATCTTTAGGAGCGTCTCAAACATCGCCCTGTCACTTTAAATGTCAAACGTATGAAAGAGATGCCATGATGTTTGAGACGCTCCCAAAGATGATTTGCGTACGAGAATTCAGGCGCTAGTCTTGTTAAATGAGTAAAGAAGTTAATCCGGTACTTATGTCACAGAGCCAAGATAATGAAGTAAAATCTAGTAAAGTATCACATTGGCGGTGTCTTGGACTAATGACGGGGTGTGGTTTAAGTATACACACTTTATTTGCCCGTCGCGCGTAGCGCCCCGCGGTTAGCGTAGGCATGTTGACATTTTTTTTTATGCAATATATATATAACTAGCTGACCCAGCGCGACTTCGTTCCCGGCCCCCTTCCACCTACTCCACCCTACCCTACCCGTACTCTACCCCTACCCTACTTCTACCCTACCCCTACCCTACCCTACCCCTACCCTACCCTACCCATACCCCTACCCCTACCCCTACTCCTACCCCTACCCCTACCCTGTCCCTACCTTACCCCTACCCTACCCTACCTTTACCCTACCCTACCTTTACCCTACCCTACTTCTACTCTACCCCTACTTACCCCTCCTTCCCCTATTTTCTTACCGTTAAAACCTTCCTTGGACTTCCACGAACATTTCAAGACCAAAATTAGCCAAATCGGTCCAGCCGTTCACGCGTGATGGCGTGACCAAGGGAAATAGGGATTCATTTTGACTGTACTCGGCACAGAACACAGAAAGAGGTTCTGTGTTCTGTGGTACTCGGTCATGTTGAAGCAAATCACGGATGAGTACAGACCAATCTGTACTAATATACAGTTTATTTGCATGTTTATATAGCAAAGTATGACCAGGGTAATGATGATGATATTTTTACATTGTTAGGTAGGTTTCTTAGGCATTATTATAAGTTTAGTTGTATGCGTTAAACTGACTATGAAAATGAAGTTGGCAAATAAAAAAAACACTTTTACATCATACTGCTCGGTAACTAGGATTTACTAGTACGGTAAGAGGCTGTTGCCCGAATACTCGTACGCTACTTATCTTTGGGAGCGTCTCAAACATCGCCCTGTCACTTTAAATGTCAAACGTATGAAAGAGATGCCATGATGTTTGAGACGCTCCCAAAGATGATTAGCGTTCGAGAATTCGGGCATGTGTAAGTTGGCATGTGCAACACAGTGTATTGTTTATATAGAACGTTCCATTTTCAAATTACTTTGCAATTCAAACAGGTGAATGCTTTCATTGTAATAGTACCTACATTACAGCCGAGGACAGGTAAGTAAGAAATTTCATTGTCGAGGATGGTTTGAAGCACGAGCCGCAGGCGAGGGCTTTAGTCATTCGAGGCAAGGTAATTTGCTTACCGTACAAGGCTTGTATAGTGCTTTTCTCAAGAAATGCGAGGAAATAAAAAACTGTTTAACTAAATAATATTTACTAAAATTTTTATCACACATGTTCGTTCGGGCAATTGTTAAATGTAAATGTTATTGTTTTCCCGGGCACACTGATGTATAAATCGCCCATAATAATATTATTTTAATGATGTATCATTAATATACGCCAACAGCACAGATTCCGAAAACGTATGCGCCTTTTTTTCACTTTTCCAAATCAGATCGTAGGTTTTCATTTTGCTGGCAGTAAGTTTTCTGTTATTAATTTTGCTTCTGCTCTCAAATTTGGTGGAGTAGGTACATACAATGTCTGTATAATGTTTCTCATTGGCAGAACTCATTTTGATAATTTATTACACAATATAAACTGTATTGATATCAAATCAACCGCTGAAAATCATTCCCACCGTTTTTTTAATATTGGTTTGTGAGGCCATGTGAAACGGTCATACAGCCTATTCATACTTACTACTTGCCACTAAAATGCGCAACTTCAATACCCGCTTCTGGGCGGTAGATGGCGCTGTACATATTTCCCATACAAAATTACTCGTAAAGGATATTTTGTCTATACTAAATGTAATTTTGTTTTTTCGATTGACGTTCGTGCTAAGGGTACATAGCGCTTGTGGTACAATACGAAGTAATATAGTCTGTGCGCACCGTATTAAAAAAAAAAGTTACTTAACTAACTATGATAAAATAATTACTTAGATAATAATAATAATAATGTGGCTGTATGGTGCAAATATCCCTTTGCTTTTTCTGTTTTTATACACAGGAATAACGAAAGAAAAAATAAAGAAAAAAAGTTGGTAGTACCATTGCAGATCACTGCAGTAATGAATTTCAGTACTTACTTACTGCACTAAAATCAGTGCAGTAAGTAAGTACTGAAATTCATTACTGCAGTGATTTTCAAAATTAGAATGTTTACCTCGGAAAAGTGCCACGTACTGCATTCTTTTCTCAAATATAATATTAACATTTCAGAGCGTAAGTGTGAAAAGTAACTTTACCATTCAAGCTATGCAAAACTTCTTGGTCAAGCAATATTTTTTTCATAAAGTGATATGAAAACTATTTACTGTAGAGAACAATGAAAATGGCGGCATTTCATCGAATTAAATGTTTGTTCACTTGCGACGACTGTATTAAAATGTAAAATAAGTACATTTACAAGTTTTTGCAAATAAATTTAAATACTTACTTAAATATTTTCTCTCTTATAAAAGAATAATTTTGTCATACCAATATAAATGTTTTATTTACCTCGCATGAATGGTGTAAAGTAGAATGCTTACCTCGGTTGTAAGAAGTTATTACACCCTCGAACTATATTCGCCCTCGCTCGTTTCGCTCGCTCGGGCGTCTAAATATCTCGAGTGCACTCGATCCTTTAGCGCCCTTTGCGAGCTGCGCTCGCACGGGCGCCAAATTGGATCTTGTTCTGTAATAGCTCGCTTACGTTCCTTGTGTAACAAACTACTATAAAATAGTATTTATTATTCCTACCTACCTACTTACCCTACCTACGAAAGTAAACGTAGGCGCGTCGCAAAATCACAACAAAAGATTAGTCGACAAATCGCAGGGATATTGCAATTTAATTATCAAATAACGTTATATTATATCTCTCTATAAACAACAAGTACTTAGTTCTTTCGTGGGAAAAAAAAATACTGGGAAATTTCTAACCTATCACGTGTTCTACAGGACAAAGGCAAACTGACATTTCCTTCGTATGTTTTATGCTCTTACAAATAAAAGCAAAGTGTATTTTATTTCAGACTTTCTCTATACTGGCATGCAATATGCTCACCAGCATTATGCGTGCGATTGCAGCGCAACTTCTGTGTGTTACACACACACACATTATGGCATTACGCGTACGGGCGATTGTGCACTACACTGAATTTTACCGTCCCGGAAAAAAACGGATGATTGTATTTCAATAGGTAATAAATCATTTGGGTATAATAGAATTTATTTCTTTCGTATAGCTTCAATGTTTCAAACCCTTAACTACACGAAATAAATAAATTCTATAATTTATTATTAACTAGCGGCCGCCCGCGGTTTCACCCGCGTGGTTCCCGTTCCCGTGGGAATATCGGGATAAAAAGTACATATAAACCTTCCTCTTGAATCACTCTATCTATTAAAAAAAACGCATCAAAATCCGTTGCGTAGTTTCAAAGATTTAAGCATACAAAGGGACATAGGGACAGAGAAAGCGACTTTGTTTTATACTATGTAGTGATAGTGATATACGGCGCCCGCCGTGCCGCGTAGCCTCCGCGTGTCGTCCTGTCATATAAACACGCTCCAAGTAGCTCAAATTTCCCGTTGGGCTGTACATCACTGCCAAGGTGCCATAATACATATTATAATAATCTGTAAGTAGACACCGAACCGCCAATCTGTCGTGCGTCAAGCTAAGTACTTTTGTTCCTTAACAATAGAACCACGAGATAAGTAATTTAAGTAATTAGTATACATTACGCTTTGAACACACCTTAATACACCATAAAATTACAATACATGAACGATGTAGCTTTATGAACAAATAAAAAATTTACTCCAAAAATAACAAAAATAAAATAACGAAAGAATGCAGAATGAAAAGCAAGATAGACAAGTTGAAAAATAAACATCACGCTTACTCCATTGTTTCGTGGAGAGAACTAGATTGTGGAGAACAACATTGTTTTGTAAAGAATGGCTGGATATACGGATGTGTATGTTGTCCTTTTAATTAAAGTCTTACTACAAAAGTCGATTCAGTGTCTTTTCTTCAAGAGTCAGAAGTTCTCCGTCTTGAGACTGAAATCTTGCTTTTGGGTGATTCTCCCGACGCAAAAATTTACGCGTACTCTATGAGAACGGGGGTGCTGAACGTTACTATACGGTTATAATATTTTTTTAGCAAGATGGGATAGTGACCCAATTTTGTGATGAGCTGCAGTTAATTAGGTGGGGAAATGATAAAGCCTTTTATCATTTATCATTTCGGTGGACGTACAATTTTCTTACAGTTTATTTTCGGTCATAACACAAAAACTATTACTGATATAAGTATATGGATCATATTTTTGAAATCGTGATTAGTGGTAGTATAGCCCAGTCAACGAAGAGATATAGAGGGAAATGCTTTTAACACAATTTTTGATAGTTAAGCTAGGCTAGGCAAGGCTAGTTAGGAGGTAAACATATCAAAAGTCCCCGCCCTTGAAAAAAATCTGCTGTTCCATACAATATTACAACATCGACTTAACTAAAATGTATAGAACAGCAGATTGTTCTTCGCGATTCCGAGGATGTCCTCATAGTAAAAATTAATCGTATTGATGGACACTATAATCCCCTAAAATTTGTGTACTAATTAAAATTTAAAGGTGTACATAATTAAAACTTTTGCGTTACTGACTGTCTGACAGACATGGCACAGCCGAAACTACTGGGCGCAAGAAGCTGAAATTTATTTGACATGCATTTTCCTTGGGGGAGTGTAGGATAGAAGTTGTAAGAGAGGATTTTTGGAAACTCTCCCTCTAAGGGGGTAAAAAGAGGTTCAAAGTTTGTATAAAACTGTTCATACAATCTTTGTAAATCCTCCTTTAGTAGTCCAAACAAAGTTACGAAGTCAAGAATTGTGTTCCGAGCATTTCCCTCTGTGCTGTTTTTTGAGCGTTTGTTGCCTGGACTTGTATTAGCTAAAGGTAATTTTATAATTTTATTTAACCAGTTTGATAAATGGTAAGCAAATTGTATGCGTTACTAGGATTTTCCTCATTTCGGTGTCGCAACTTTGAAAAATAGTAGTACAGCATAGAATGACTCTAGCTCCTATCTCATGCGCTCGTAGCCTACGAAACAGTACCGCCTAAGGCCTCATTTCCACCTGCAAGTAAGTCTTCTGCGATTAATGTCTGACAGTCTGTCAGATAGCAACTTGCAAGTGTAAATACACTTGCAAGTTGTAGTTTACACTTGCAAGTTGCTATCTGACAGACTGTCGGACATTTATCGCAGAAAACTTACTTGCAGGTGAACATGAGGCCTAAGCGTCGAATATAATCGTGAGAATAAAAGCTTCTTCAAGATTGACGAATGAAAATATAGGAACTTGTCTAAGAAGTCGAGGCTGTCGAGGTGATGGTGTATAACAAAAAAAAGTAATGATTTTTGAAGTGTGTTTATTTTTATAGAAGGCTTTACCGAACATTGCTGCTACTGAAGACGGATCGTATTACTACTACTATTAGGGAACTACCTATCAGTTTACAACTACGATTATGATATCAACAGTTTTTGTACTAATGCTACAGAAAGTCATGTATGGACAGTATGGACACCCTTATAAAATATTAAGAGAGGCGAACTGGGGGGGCTACCGGCTAAAAATATGGATATGGACATAGGCTTCATTTGACATTTGAAGCCCATATTTTGTCCTTATATGGGCATAATTATGTTCTGCAAGCATCAAATTAAGCCGATGTCCATATCCATAAGTTTAAGCCGATAGCCACCGGAGTCAAACAGCTAGCGGCTAGCTGTGACCCTAATGAGTACACGCCCTACGTCACCTACGTGTAAATTAACCTAATATGCGGTCTATTAGATAATACTCCTCTAGACCAGATTTTTAATGCAATCTAATAAATCTCAAGTAATGTATTTCAATTCATTGTTTGGTATCTTTACGTCTAAATAGTGTTGTTGTTAAAGTGCTAAATCAATTTTATTCGCAATTTCTGTTTACGTTATAAAATTTATGGTTTCCTTAAGTACTTTAAAATAATCTCATGTTTGGGTTCTAAAATTAGAAGGGTATCTTCGGGTAGATGGGGATATGCCTATTTATGGCAGCTTCTTCTTCTTCTCATTCGATACGGTTTTCCGCAACTCGACTTCTTGCATTTTGCATGCAATGTTTTAAAAAATAAAAACAATATTTGAAGAAATAAATAAATGCTTTTTAAGGACAATCTATACCCCAAATAAATAATTGATTCACAATACAATACTATATTTCAGTTACTTTATTTTAAAATACATAATAAATAAATAAATAAATAACTTCTTACATTCACACCAATTATCTAAGCCCATTTTAATTTCATTAAGAAACTGTATCATGGAAAACTTGAAAACGGATAAATATATACTTAAATACTTTTTGTTTGTATATACTACATACTTAATATACATAGAAAACGCCCAGACCAAGACAAATAGACATGTTCATGCACACAAATATTTGTCTTGTTCGGGAATCGAACCCGAGACCAGTGGCGCAGAAGGTGGGTAGCCTACCCCTGCGCCAAATCGGTCTTCAAAATAATATTATGTGCTTATTAAAAATGATAAAGTGTGATAAATTTCAGTCGATAGCAATCGTTGACACCTATAACTGGCCTACGTAAGTGTATATATTCTTTGCCTGCGGCGAATATATAAAAAAAAAACACTCTCCACTTTCCTTTTTGTTGGGAGTTCCCGCTATTGGAAACTAAATCAAAGTGACAACATTTTAAGCCACCATTTTATTGTATTGGAAAACTGGTGCTTTTATCATGCAGAAATATCGACATCATAGCAAAATACAGTAAAATGTTCTTTGAATCGGTATAACCGAAATGATGATAAAAATATTATACATAGGAACATCTATATCTTTACTTATAATAAAACTGTATACGTGCCAATTCTGTACATTGAAAAGAAACAGAAAAAAATACCTCCAGCCCCCCTAGCATGAACAACAGAACGCGATATGATATACCCTTTCCGCTCGCGATTTTGCCTGCGTGATGATTTCCCGGGGTAAAATGTAGCCCATTTGATATTATAGACTAGTATCTTTGTCTGTGCCAATTTTCATCCTAATTGTTTAGCAGTTTCGCTGTGATTGAGTAACAAACATCCAAACTTTCGCAATTTATTATATTAAATATTTGACGGGGCCGTTGTTGGTACAGGGGTACCTCCTGAATGTAATGAAATTTCACCAATGTAGACTGATTACTGTTTCGTTTAGATTATTATTATCCTGTTTTACCACGCATATACATTCAGCAAAATATTCTACCTATCCACAATATTTTAAGGCCCTTTCACACGACGTTTTTTGTACGCTCGTTTGTATCGATAGGGCGTTTGTGCACTACACTGAATTTTACCGATCCGGCGCGGTCCGTTTTTTTACGGACCGGCGTGGCATGAAAAACACGGATGATTGGCTTGTGCACTTGTCGGTCTTTTTACTCGCCGGGGCAGCGCAGTGATTAAAAATTCGCGCTGTAAAAATTGTCATGTGGAAGGACCCTTAGGTATTTTCCCTGAATGTGCCATAAGGACGCCCTGTATATGGTATTAATCACTTTGTTTTATCTGATAGGGCTTGTAATTTATATAAAACAAAAGGTTTAATATTTTAAGGGATTTAAAAGGTGCACAATAAAATAATTGTGAATAATAATAAAAAAAAGGTTACTTGTTTTACCATGTTTAAATTTGTTGTCAAGTCCTTGATATTTCGGCGTAGGCCCCCATGATCACGTTGTAACTGGTCACTTACTCCATGATCATGGAGTGTGCAACTGAACCGAAATATCGTGCGTACTTGTGTACGTACAAAATAATATCGTACGTACGGTTCGGCGCAGTTGCACAAACAACAATGTGTGTGTGAATTATATATGTTTTGCAACGTATTTCTCAGACACAATTGAATTTATTTAAATTTATGGCTACCTGCAGAAGCATTAAAATTTAATTTCTTCTGATTAATAGGATTTTAATCTCAACGGATTTTTTAAACTTACCTAGTTTTTATGAAACTCTCACCCTTCTGACAGTAACGACTTGAAAGACGAATAGCGTACTATCACCTGTTATTTATAGATCAATTACATTGTCGGTACGCTAATAAAAATAATCAGAATGTCACCAGTCTGAGCACGTACGTACCGCTAAAGGTACTGATGAATTACGTGACCAAAACAATTTATAAAACTCATTTGTTTTCTAATTTGGATCGGAGAATTTCCAGCGTTGACGGCGAAGAACTTTCAGGAAATTTTCTTCGAGTTCTCGATTTACAAAAATAGTAATAAATTACATGTAAGATCAGTAGCCTTAGTTTTAACACTGCCGTAATGATAATCAAAATAAACTAAACCATCCGCATCCGTCTAAAGGCCGATTCACACATATCAGTGAAACCACAGTTCCGTCAACATGTTCGCTCAGTTCAGTATTAGTGCCAGTGTTATGTCAGTGATTCAATTCACACATGTCAATACTCAGTGGACTGAGCTTCAATGAAAACGTGTCCGTCGTCAAGTGTCGTGATTGGTGCTATGGCTCTGCTCAATAATACAGAGCTAGCAATGATAGCTATTGCTTCAGACGAAGAAGAAGAGCAGCATCAAAGAAAAAACGAATTTAAAAAACTAAAAAAACCCGTCTGCGGTGCAATAAACTAAAAAGAAAAAAACAAGCAAAAAAAGATCGATTGTGGATTGAATATGTTCTTAGTTCTTACTAGTAAATTGTATGCAGCGTTATATATATTAGGTACTTAATACAAATTTTAAGTAAGAGAATTCTTGGAAGCAGGCGGGATCCATGATATTTTTATATATTTTATAAGCAAATGGATCCCGCCTGCTTCCAAGAATTCCCTTACTTAAAATTTGTTTTAAGTACCTAATATATATAACGCTGCATACAATTTACTAGTAAGAACTAAGAACATATTCAATCCACAATCGATCTTTTTTTGCTTGTTTTTTTCTTTTTAGTTTATTGCACCGCAGACGGGTTTTTTTAGTTTTTTAAATTCGTTTTTTTTTATTTTAAGCTTTTTAGTTAAATGTTCTATGTTCATGAGCAAGACCTCGCAGACGTGTCAATTCTTGTTGGGAGTTTTGGTCGTTAACTTCACGAAAAACCAAAATTCTAAACAACTCCTATTATTATCGCCTCCTAACAAATAAACCAAAGAAAATAAAACTTCTAAACCAAAAATCTAACTAAACAACTCCTATCCTATTATAATAATATTACTATTACTATTATATTATATTAAACCAAAGAAAGAAAATAAAACTTCTTGACTAACTTAACTATCAAATCAATGAAAGAAAACGATTTCGTTAAAATTCGACGGAACAATTTTTTTTAAATTAATTAAAAATCACGTCATATTATTCTACCTAAAACAGATATTTTATTTTAACATCGCAATTCGCTATCATTATTGTAGTACCTCAACATTCTCAAGTTATTTCAATTTAGGAGTGAGGCGTATATATCGGAACAGGCAAATAAAACAGGTTTCATATAAAAACAGCTTGGAACTGTTCTCTATAAAGTCAAAAAACTGTTCCTCCTGTTCCACATGTTCCACAACAGACCGATAACAGCTAGCACTAGTAACAGTTCCAGTTCCACCCACAACAGAAACAGACCGAGAACAGATAGCACTCGTAACAGGTTGACTGTTGTGACAGTGCAACTGTTTCGCACAACAGGCTGGTAGATTGGAACATGCTCTTTACTATTCTGACCTATGATGGTTACAGTTGTTAGAAAGAGATAGTGCGAGTTCCTGTTCTCTACCTGTTTGGCATTCGGATACACATCCACATATTATTATGTTGAACTTTGAACTGACAATTTCAATACAACAAAAAAAAAGATGTTGCAATTATAATATAAACTAGCGACCCGGCCCGGCTTTGCACGGGGTTCTTTAAACAATTTTTTGGTGCTTTGACAGTGATAGTTTTTTTAAATCTGTGATAACTTCTAAAGTATTTATTTAAATGAAATAAAGTACGGGACAATTTTTATCTACATCAAATAGCCAAGGTAATTAATATATTTATTTGAATAAGGATTAATACTGATTAAGAGAAATTAACTTTACAAATAAAATAAACTAAAAAAAAAATGTTTACTGTGAATCGACTTAAGGAGATAGATAAATTATATGCTATTGCGGACTTTTTTGTCCTTGACATACAATTCCATTCCATAGTACATTCCTTTGATGTATCTTTTTTTTATTTTATTTTATTTAATATAAGTACAATGTAAAACATACTATTTAAAACAACAGTGACTAAAACCCGATTAGGTTTGTCCAGTCACTGCGTATTCGTCATATTAGATAGTTAACTATGGTATACAACATACAACTAAGCAGTATGAAAAAAGTATACAATTTGCTTCATTCTTATGCAATCAAAAAAAAGTAAAAGAAATCCTTTATATCTCATACGGTTTAGCCAGCGTTCGCAATGAAGGCGCTCGAAAAATCGTTTTTTAATACAGTTGCTCAAAAAGTGGCGTATTGCAGGGACGTATAGCGTTCGGCATGTGGGCTATTACACACTCGAACTTTTTCTTTACCTTTCCCGAACTCGTGCGTTTTCTTTCCCAACTGTCAAAATATTGTCTATTAAAAAGAAAAAACCAACCACGAAGTTTTTACAAAAAAAAAACATAGAAGTTTTTATGATTCATGCAAATATTTCTAAAAAGCAGCTACTAATTTGTTTCAATATCAGATTTAAAAGTAATTTTAATTATACATTAAATTAATATTAGTATCGGCCAAATTAAATTTATGTAAGTATATAAAAAATACATAAAATTGGCTGTATGACCACAGATTACTAAATATGGTATGACGTGCACTATTTACCATAGTATCTGCTTATAGGAGTTTGCGCAAGTAAGTGAAAAGAAAATGAGGGACCTTATTTCTTAATTTTCTAAATTAGTTTTTTCTGGTTTTTATTGTGGTAGGTACTGAGTATGGTGGAATTAGTGCAATAATGTGGCTTTAATGGAAAACGATGTGGTAAAAGAGAGAAATAAGGAAAGGCGCTCCTGTAGGATTCGGATTGCTTTTGTTAGGTTTCATTTCATTTCATCTCATTTAATTTAATTTTCATTTCATATCAATAAAAAAATTCTACTGAAGCCTTGGCTGTATGATCATAGTTTCCTTTGCCAACCCAGAATGGGTGAAGAAAACAAAAAAAAAGTCTCTGCTTATATTCTTTTACGATTAGTTAGTTGAGTTTATTGTGTTTTATTATTTTATTAAATTGCTTAATTTTTTCGCAACTGTATTAAAAATAATTGTTCAGTACACGTGCGGAACCGTCATTGCAACTTGTTCCGACTGTCAACCCTCACCTTCGGCTGCGCCTCGGCTCGGGTAGACATTTGTCGGAACTCTTTGCAATGACAGACTTTCCGCACTTGTAATGAAATCTACTATTTTTTTTACGGCTTCATCACAAAACATGGAATTTTCTCTATTATACAAATACTTAATTAAAATGTTTTGTATGTATAAACCTTCGGGAATAAGTTATTTTGTTAGTTAGTGGGGGAAAAATCTTGCAAGTTTTATTTGTACCACTTCCCAGTGTCCGATTGAACTGAAACTTTGCATGGTGTGGTTTGGATGACAATACAATATTTAACTACAGTCAACAAAAAAGCTTGTCATAAAAACAAAGTTTTTACGAAAAACTTATACTATGTAGGTAATAAAGAAACTGTGGAATGGTAATAAGTTACAAAATATTCGTTAATCGTTAAAATTAGTTCTTTTATCCGCTACATTAGTTCTTATCACAAATGTAATGTCTTTTGTTTGATTACTAAAGTTATGTTTTAGTATAAAAGTCACTTAAAGTTTACAATCGAGCTGTCAGTCCTAAGGCTGCAAGTATGAAGGATGGTTTTCACTTCAGGAACTTGTGTCTGAAGCCATTTTATGGGGTTGTTGCTTTTGAATCACGATAGTTACTGTTCTCTACCTTGATTGTTGTAATATAACAGGCTGTTATTTTGAAACAGGTTTCTGGAACTGTTGTCTGGCTGGAACAGGAACAGGTGGAACAGGTTCGGCAATTTACCTGTTCCAACCCACCCCTATTTCAATTTTTAAATACACTCACTTTAAAAAATGGGACTACAGTACAGTCCCAAGAATCACTTTCAAACCAACTATTTTGGGTAGGTACTGTAGTACCCAGAGGTCAATCGACGGGTAAAAAAATCTGTATATTTATTAGACAATGGGAAACGGGGAATGTACCTATCTAACTTTCAGTATTTTATTTTTGCCAAACGTTAGCGCGTTTTAATCGACTATCAGCGCCATCTAGCTGTGACCAAAGAAAACAATATCTATATAAAATTCAAAAATGAATGTTGATAAGCGCAAAACTCGAGAACGGTTAGGCCAATTCGGCTAATTTTTTTTTTCATATGTTCTATAAAGCACGCGGGAAGGTTTTTTTGAAGAAACTGCGTGAAAAATAGTAAAACAACACTTTTTATTTTTCCAATAAAAACAATTAGCACTTATTAGTCGAAATTTGTTCAAAACATATCACTTATTTATATTTTCGTCATCGTCTTTGTAACCTCCTCATTTTGATACCCCACTCGATGGGATTAAAAAATATTTTTTTTACAATGCACAGAATATATCGCCTAAAAGCCGCCATTTTGTTTTTTTGTTAATTTTGATGTCCCATTGTCACTCGGCCCGTTAAGACGAATCTGACGACGTATCATTTATTAAAATCGGTTCATCCGTTTAGAAGTTACGAGGGAACATAGAAACGGACACACATACATACAGGTCAAATACATAACCCTTTTTTGGCTTCGCCGCAGACGGGTAAAAAAGAGAAAATGGGTGTTGTTACAAATGTATATATATAAGCCGCGCGGATAAAGAAACAATATGAAAATGGCAGCCGGCCGGTCATGCTGCATGGATGGGTCATGCTATCGCGCTCACACTTAATGCTTGGCCGCCATTTACAGATTGTTTCTTTAACCGCGTGAGTTATACCATTAATGAATTCTTGATTATGAAATTGCAATTGTGTGATTATTATTATTTTTATGAAAGACTATAGTTAAATTGTAATAACTAACACGCTGACATGACATTTCGCTTTGCCATTTTACCTGACATTGTTT
This sequence comes from Crambus lathoniellus, assembly GCA_949710035.1. Lineage (NCBI taxonomy): Eukaryota > Metazoa > Arthropoda > Insecta > Lepidoptera > Crambidae > Crambus > Crambus lathoniellus. The sequence continues at coordinate 10,275,658 of OX453296.1, forward strand.
TTAGTATTGATTTTTAGTTAACATTAAATATTGTATTCTATTAATAAACTAACCATTTTCTTTTTTCATATTGTATAGCTTCATTCTATCTGTACCGTTTTTGCATGCCAGTATCTGGTGTATCACATAAACGCCACACTTTTTTTTCCTTGTCAACTTTTGTACTGTGAATGCTCGCAAATAAATATTCTTGATTCTTGAAATTTTTGCATGAGACAAAGAATACAAAACGCAATTTTTACTAACCAATTCTATCAGTCACTCGTCCTCCATTTTGTTTTTGATGCCGCGGCGTCCATGATCCGACATAAAATATAGTTTTCAACGAATATGTCCGTGGTTTCCGGTGTCAGCACTGACACTGAGTGCCTTATCACATGTACACGGTCCGGCCCGGTCATCGTGCGAAATGTATGGCCGGGTGACAGCACGGTCGCCGGTCACTTGTGAAAGCTGTCTATGTAGCTGATACATTTAATTTTCTACTTCACGGCACAGTGACCAGGCCGGAACCGCGTACATGTAAAAAGGCACAGAGTGAAAACTGTGTGACACTGAGACATGGAGATTCGTTCATAGAAAATGTATGGAAGAATATTTCGCACTGGACTGTAACTCCACTGATATGTGTGAATTGACCTTAAAGCTGTCAAAGTGCTGCTGTCAAATATCGATTTTCCAGACCGCAAGGTTGGTAAATTTTATTGTGCTAGCGGTACATCCCGAAATTCAGTAAAAAGCTGTAAATGTTGTTAAAAGCATGAAAATTGGAACGCTTGATCTTTAGGCCATAAGAGTCGATAAGACCCGAAGCTCTAAAAATAAAACAAAAAAGAAGAGGAGTTATAACGTCATCTTCTAGAATCAACACGTTCTAGAATACGGGCCTAAATTTCAATATTTTCAAAATTGCTTTCTTGGGTCTATTAAATATAGGTACATTTTACATACTCGTAATATAATGATTTAACCGTATCCTATCTGGAGGAGCCCAAACTTGGTATGCTTTGAAAATGGTTTTTACTTTCATTTAAAACAAATGATTGAAATATAATGATGTAATATATTTTTAGAATCGAAATAGCCCTTTTATTAGATACCACACACGATAGATTTCAGGACATTTTTTTCCCATACAAAAAATATGACGTCATAACTCCCTCTCCCTTTTGTTTTTTTTCGTGCTACGGGTTAAATTGATTGGTATAACTACCTAGTCAAAAGATCAATCGTTCCGATTTTCATGCTTTTAACATCATTTGCAGCTCTTTTTTACTTAAGTACCGCTAGCACTAAAAATTAAATTTGAATTTCTATACACAGGCGAAAGATTTCTATACTTACATGAAACACACGTAATGGCACTACTAAACTTGTACTATTATTTATTCTGTTTATTCTATTTATTCAACACATTATTAAGTAATTGGTGGTGTTAATAAAGTTTAGTTTAACAAATTCATTTAACTGTATAACTATAAAACACCCCTAATATGTGAGGAATCACTACAATCTGGCGGCACTGACTTACCGAACCGAATTCGATAATCATAACGATCGATACCTCTGTAGAGACTTCACGCACTGAGCTTAAATTATGGCACTATAAGATTTTTTCTTCTGAATTTTCCGAAAAAGAGGAAACAAAAATGACACTTTTCAAAGAGAATTCGATCAGCTGTTTGGACATTATTATAAGAAATTAAAGACGATATTTTTGTCTTTTTTCGGTAGGTCTAACGTTGTTATTTATGGTGTTAGTATTTCTACTCCTGCAGTTTAGTTGTATTACACTGTTTAACTGTATATCTACGTGAAAAAGTTTTTTTTTATTCGGTTATAATAACGTTGTCGTCTAAAACCATTAATACAAAAGAAATTCAAGGAAGTGACATTTCCAATTTCCTCGGAGCAGAGACGATTTCTGGGTCAATTTATTGTGTTTGAGCGTGCACTTGGCGATGCATACTGCAGCGGGTAATTGGTGTGAATCTAGAGAATAATGGGAATTATTGCTACCTAAGTACGCGTAAACATACATGAATAAAGTGATTTAACTAATAAATCGTAATAATGATTTTTTAATTAAAATTTAGTTTCCTACAAAGTTTTAATGAAAAAGGGTTTCCGCTTTGCATGTTTTCAAAATGGAGCATTGAATGGTTAATTATATGTCTGAAGCAAAAAATATGTAAATTTTTGTGTAAGAAAGATATCTCGGTTTTATTTGTGCACCTATTGCATATTTAAATGTTTAATTAGAATACAAAGTGTTCTAAATGTTTTCATAGTGAAGGTGAAGCTTGTGTAGTGTGTAGTAGCTGAGTGATTCCCCCGTCACAAAAAATTACGCGTACTCAATGAGAATGAGGGTGCAGAACTTTATTAGATGGTTGTAATATTTTTTTTCTAGCAAGATGGGATAGTTACCCACTCTTGGCACATAATATTTTGTGATTAGGATTGCAGTTTATTAGGGGGGGAAATGGTAAAGCCCCGAATTTATCATTTAAGTAGACGTAACTGAAATTTTCGTACAGTTTATTTTCGGTAATAACACGGAAACTATTACTGATATAAGTTTAAGGACTATATTTTTGAAATCGTGATTAGTGGTAGCATTAGCTGAAGGTAGTTTTATATTTTTATCTACCCAGTTTGTTAAATGGTACTAAGGAAAATTGTATGCGTTCCAAGAGTTTTCCTCATTTCGGTGTCGCAACTTTGAACAAGAATATTTCAGCATAGAATGACTTTAGTTCCCATATCATGCGCTCGTAGCCTTAAACAGTACCGCGTAAGCGTCAATCGTAAAATCACGTGCACCTCTTTCTGCGGTTTTTTTGCAATAAACAAAAATATGGTGTTTCGGTGTCACTGTTAATTTTTTGTCATTTCCGTTTTTAGTAGTAACTTGACTTCCATTAAGAAAAAATATTCACCAAATATTTGTGAGTTTGCTGTTCGTAACACTTTTATTTAGTGTAGTTAGTATTAATTAGTTTGTACCTATAATAAATAGTTTTCTTGTAGTGCTTATTTTTGTGTGGGATTTTTATTTCAGTGTTCTCATTTCGGTTGATTCGGTGGACTAAAATGTCAACCGAAATGATAAAAACCTCACCGAAATCATACTTTATCATTTCGGTGCCTTTCTGTATATAATGTTTTCATCTCGGTGGCTTCTCTTATCATCTTTGTGGGTGCTTTTGTTCTTATTTTAGTCTGCCGTAACAACGATGTTTTTAGCATTGTTGTGTTCGGGCAGTTAAAAATAATAAGATAGCTAGTTTCTCAGTGCTCGAGGATTTCGAGAGTAGTGCGCTTCCACCTTCAGCCTTATAATCATACCCCTGGTGTAAGTTTTTGTGTCAAAAAACGCAAACTATCGCGATTCTGTATTTATGTCAATTTGTATGAAAACTGTATTAGCGCCTCTAGCGGCGAGTAGCGCGCTTATATAGTTTTCATACAAATTGACTTAATACGGAGTCGCGATAGTTTGCGTTTTTTGACACAAAAACTTACACTACGGGCACTGGTGTGTTGAAAGCTAAGTGCTACCACATTGTGGATAAAAAAAACTGTGTACACAAACTCGTTCTAGGATTCGCGTGCAGTTACAAGAAACATTTAAACTTTGTTCTCTCTAACTCAAGTTAGCTGGAACCCTCATTTGGAAAAGTTTTACAATATCTGCAGTCACGCCAAGTAAAGATAAAATATTAGCTAGGTTTTTTGAGTTGGTTATTTGGCAACAATGCTGTTTACTGTGCCAATTTCAAGAAACACTAGTAATTTTATTTCAGGGTAGTTTATTATGTTATGCTCAGTACCCCTAGTGTAAGTTTTTATGTCAAGCAAACGCAAACTATCGCGAGTTCGTACTTATGTCAATTTGTATGAAAACTGGATAAGCGCGCTACTCGCCGCTAGAGACGCTGATACAGTTTTCATACAAATTGACTTAATACGGAATCGCGATAGTTTGCGTTTTTTGACACAAAAACTTACACTACGGGCACTGGTGTGTTGAAAGCTAAGTGCTACCACATTGTGGATAAAAAAAACCGTGTACACAAACTCGTTCTAGGATTCGCGTGCAGTTACAAGAAACATTTAAACTTTGTTCTCTCTAACTCAAGTTAGCTGGAACCCTCATTTGGAAAAGTTTTACAATATCTGAAGTCACGCCAAGTAAAGATAAAATATTAGCTAGGTTTTTGAGTTGGTTATTTGGCAACAATGCTGTTTACTGTGCCAATTTAAAGTAACACTAGTAATTTTATTTCAGGGTAGTTTATTATGTTACGCTCAACGGAATCGCTCTTTGAGCGAAATAACTGCTCGCAACGCGTTGTGGTCTCTTAAAATATCCACAATCACATCGCAAATTCGTATCGTGGCTGCCACGTCACGTTATACGACCGCAACGCATGCGTTTAGTGTAAGTTTTTATGTCAAGCAAACGCAAACTATTTCGATTCCGTATTTATGTCAATTTGTATGAAAACTGTATAAGCGCGCTACTCGCCTACTAGGGGTACTGAGCAGTAGTTGGTGTAACTACATGACGCGAATAAAATCATTATTGATTTGATCAAAACACACAGTAATTTGCAATGTGGGTCCTACAATCCCGTAATATTTTTTATCCTGTAACAAGTGTGCCGAATGCCTGTCTAGTGGAACACGCAGCTGCTTTAATGCTCTTCCTGCTGTTCAAAATTGAAAACTGATTTATTACGTATTCATTGTCATCAGCTTTTAGATGTCCGCGCTGCTATGCCACAGGCCTTCCTTAGGCTAAGCCCACACAGCGATTAAAATTCGCGCGATAAAAAAAAACGCGATTTTGTAACACATGGAATTGTATGTAAATCGGGTAAAAGTAATTGAAATACAGTGTTTTTTTCATTTTTAAATTTTGTCTGTGTGTTTAAACTTTGAAGTAAATAAGTATAAATGGATAAGGGGTACGGGGAATCAGCGCCTCTAGCGGCGAGTAGCGCGCTTATACAGTTTTCATACAAATTGACATAAATACGGAATCGCGATAGTTTGCGTTTGCTTGACATTAAAACTTACACTAGGGGTACTTTTACTTTTACCATTTTATGTGAAATGGTGCTGGAGTGGCTGACAAATATTTTTTTTTGTGTATTTTTGATAAATGGGTTATTATGTTATTAACCAATTTTGGTACTCCTACTACAACCACAGAATATAATATATTAGTACCTTAGGGCGTTTGTGCACTACACTGAATTTTACCGATCCGGAAAAAAACGGATGCTTGTATTTTAATAATTAATTATTATAAATAATAGAATTTATTTATTTCGTGTAGTTTAGGGTTCGAAACATTGAAACTACACAAAATAAATAAATTTTTACTATCATAAATGATTAAATTATTAAAATACAAGCATCCGTTTTTTTCCGGATCGGTAAAATTCAGTGGTAGTGCACAAACGCCCTTACGGTACAGAAATTTCACTCCCGAGTTTAGGTATGATGAACGCAAGCGTCCGGTCACCGGACTAGTCTCAATAGGCTGGCACTCGCTCGACTTGTCGCACACGCAGCGCACGCATCCGCAAGTGTCGCCATCTGTCTCGCTTCGCGTGTATTACTTTCACAGGTAAAGTAGTACCTCTGACAGCCCTAGCAGATTGAAGCGAGACGGCAGACAGTTATTGTACTATGAACGCTATACGCAATGCAAAAGGTTGAAATTAGGTTGTGTTCTAGAATAGTAGGTAAATATCTCGGGCATTTTGCGCCGCTTGTATGGAAGTGAGACAGGCCTGCTACAACAAAACAAATATTTTGTTACATACCATAAACAAGCCATAATTATGTGTCTGTTACCGAATCGGTTGAATTAAACAAGTTTGTTTCAAACAGTGCGACAATTTTCACATCAATTAGAAACAATTCTCAACTAAACACAAACACAAATCAAACTCCGAACTGGGTTCGACATGGGAATAAAGGCCGAACCACACCAAACCCTCACTTCGGCCTAATCACGGACTGGCCTGTAATTAGGTCACAGTATTGTCCGATAAATAGGACATGTTATCAGCTAAACGACTGGCTGTTTACTTGGACTGTCATTGTAGGTAAAAGGTACGTTCGGCAAGGAAACCGTGGTGAACGTTTCTTTCCGGTTGAAAAAATATTACTTATAAAAGAGGAGCTCGGTGACTTAGTACATAACTGATGCGATTGTGCTGCAATTAAGGCGATACTCGGAAAAATTATGCCGAAGCGAGATAGCAATGAGAAAACGACGCGCGCGGGAATGAGACCGATTTTGCAGATTAGGCAAAAAGAACACAAAATCACTTCGTATTAAAAAACTATAGCCTTTTTTTTAAATAATTCTACACGATCCTTATTGGTGTCCACTTTTCAAAAGTATATGTAACACCATTTAAGAATAATCTTGAATTTCCGTATTTTTAGAGGTCTTTCCGAAAATAAAAAGTGTCGAGGCAAAATTGTAAAGTCGTGTTTCTGAAACTATACGAATCTAGATAAAGGTATGAAGAAACATGTGTCTTATTACCAGATTTGTAACAACTCTAACCGTCCTTTAGTTTTATATCAAAAAGTCCATACTTTTTCTAAGTAGCGCCTTAAAGCGGTAAAGCAGCTTACGCTTGGAACGGTATCGAGAGGAATGACCAATTTTTTTAAGAACATCTTACAAAGAATCCTCCACTAGTGGGAATATAACATAGATGCTTATTTATGATCAGATGAAAAAACTAGATGAATGATGAAGATTACTCTTAAAAGGTCATGAAAAAAAGGTACTGAAATAAGGTTTCATCGCTATCAACTGCTAGGCCGGATACACAAATTAGCTTTTTAAAATCAAGATACAAGACAACTTATTGTAATAATACTAACTGTTCGTATTCGTATGAATAAACTAAATCCCAATTATAAGATACCATTGGAAAATTTTATTGTGATAGAAAAACCCACCAGCCCTTTAAGAAGCTCTAAAAAATGTTTAAGTAGCCAGTATTTTTCCCATTACAATTTTTCCTAGAATTACAGAATATCATTGTGAATGCATAAAAATAATTTAATATCTTAATAGAAGATACCATGTTTTCAAATGTAACCCTTATAGGCTTACGCCGCTCCGCTGAATTAATTTTATTGAAAATTTGAAAAGTTGTCTTTGAAGGATTACGGTAATCTTCAAATCTGTTCTCATAAGGGTAAAAAACTTTTCTAAAATCAAGTTAACTTTTCTTCGTGAAAAATAAGTTTGAAAATAAGTTAGGTACTTACACCTTCAAACCCTTTAATCTTGTCCAGTAAAGTTCAAAGAAAAATGAGCCTGGAACTTATTAGAACAAGATTGGAAGTTAAACTGAAAAGAATAATATATCTTGTCCCATCTTGTTATCAGATTACTTATAAGTTGGGATACGTAGGTTACTGAACTTTGTTAAGGCCGCTGTACACATTGAGCCAAGGTATTGGGCCAATCTTATATTGGGCCAACGTGTAGAGGCCTACTTGGCGGTATGTTGGTAGTTCCAGCACTTCCAGCGAACATTGGCATTGGATTTATTTTAAAAATTACAACAAACAATAAACTCTATTAGGTATATCGACTAAATCGTGTACTATGGCGATTATAATCGATTAAAAAGGCTACTCTAATTCAACGAAAAACGAAACTTCGTTTTCACGGTAATGTTTTTTTATTGATTAAATACTGAGTCGACTGCAACTAAAATAAAAATGAATTTATTTCTCAATATCTACAATTTAACAGTATGTATGAGGCACCCCAGAAAGTACTGACTCGTTTTGGGGTAGGCTCGCTCTTTCCAAGACAATGTCAAAGCTACTTTAGACCTTTCACTGTCCGGGCGAACGACAGTGAAAGGTCGTGGTGGTCGTAGGTTCGAGTCCCATCAGAGCTAGTTGTAAGACGAGTTGACTTTTTCTAATACTCCAATTTCAATAATAAAAATTGCATTGTGAAAGAAAAAAAAACCTGGACATAAGAGTGTTTTCTTTCACCCATCACTTATGTCACTTTAGCAGTAAAACGCATGCATATATATTTCTGTATGCTATTATCTTTCAAGTGCATACACATTTGACACACAACAACACTTTAAAGTTGACAGTGTTAAACGAAAATTTGTTCTAACTACTTCAATCGCCCTGTTTACGTACGTAGTACGTTTTGCGAGGTTAGCATGTTAATGCCTCAGCTACACTCTGTCAGCGTTGCTACGAATATTTACGCTAATATTTAATCTCCTAGCGCGCAGAGACTCGATTTCATAGGCCGTTTGTCCACGACGTCCGTCTCGCCGGATCCGTCTAGACGGACCGAAGAAGCGGTTCATATCTTTGTATTGACCGTCTGTCCACTCGAGCCCCGGCGTCCGAGTTCCGTCATCTGTTGTTTGACGGGCTCCGGGAATTTGGCTAGATCGGATGTACCGCTACATCGGATCCGAATCCGAACTCGGTCCTAAGTGTGAGCGTAGATTCCATATAACTGTTTCACTCACACGTACAACCTCTCAGTATGAAGTGGCTCGTCCGGGTTCGGACGCAGTGGACAAACGGTTCCGGTTTCCATCCGTCCAAGTCTAAACACCAGCTTCCGTCATCCGAGAAAAAATCGGACCAACGGCCTTACTCATTCACGCTGCCTCGCTGCATCATCATCATCAGATGGATAAGGCGAACGGATGGCCCGTTTCACCCACCATGCAGCCCAAATTGGTGGTTATTAACAACCGCAAAGACAGCCGAGACCAACTGCTTAAAGTGCCTTTTGAAACACGGAGGGGCAACAGATAATAAAATTTTGGTTACCCATCTCGTGAAAGCCGACCATTGCAAAAGTTGCTTATGCTGAACGATTGCAACTTTTTTTCATTTTGACTCCACTCCTTTGTTTCGCACCAAAAACCCGAGAGATTCGCGAAAAAACTAGGGGCATGATACTTAAATATCGTGGCCACACTACATCCCTGCTCACTTCTCTCGCTATATCCCACGCGATTCGACAAGTATGTGGCCGCAGTGTAAACTTGATGTGCTCTAGTACATTCCTGCATTTTAGTAGAACTGTACTGGTAGAACATGCAGATGAGATCAATATCTCTAAATGTGGGTTAAACTTGTCATATGTATTCAGTCAGTTGATTTGTATTTATTTATAAACTGTTTCTAATTGGAATCGGTGAACTGGTATTGCATACTAATTGGGAATATTACAAACTGAAAATTACTAAAGTTTTAATGGCACGATTGATACCAGAGAGAATTCATAAAACTTTCTAGCCACCTTCAGGGTTTGTGACCTGAAATTATTTGATCTTTATTTATGATAGCGTCAATCGACTATCTGCGAGATATAAGTAGGGCAGGCGTACCGGTTTTAGCCACTGTAAGAAACAACAATTTAATTTCTTACAATTAAATTGTTGTTTTGCATTTGACTGGTTTCTAGCGCATTAGAATATATTGATTTTACCTGGGTTTGGTTTTGATTTTTCGCAATACTTACAACAGTTTAACTATCAGTAAGTGGCCAAAACCGGTACATTTGGCACCTCTCACACATTGTGTGTAATATAAAAAAAAACTATTTTACTTTTATAAATTTAAAAAATATACCTTTAAAGGTAGATAAATTATCGATAATTTAAGATATACATTGTGTCTTAAATACCTAAGACCATGTAGTACTTTGTGCAAAGTCAAAAAATCCTTAAAGTGGCCACAAAGGGTACCTCTGCCCTACATATCTAATAGGTAAGTATAGTATTTTTTGTACTGTTGTAAGTCGGGGCGAAGTCCCATCCCATAGATTTTTGAAGTGAAAACTTCTTTAGGGGCGTTGTGCACTTTTTGTGATTTGTGCACTACTACTGAATTTTACCGATCCGGAAAAAAACGGATGCTTGTATTTAATTAATTACTAATATAAATGATTAATTATTAAAATACAAGCATCCGATTTTTTCCGGATCGGTAAAATTCAGTGGTAGTGCACAAACGCCCTTACAATGTCATTAGAATACGAAGGCAAATTTCGCCACCGTTTCTTAAGTAGTAAATAGCTTAAGTTAGGAAACGGGCTGCATTGAAGCCAAAAAGACCTCGGTTTTTTTTATATCCAAATTTTATTTTTCAAATATGATTTTTTCAAAGTCGTTCAACATAGTTTTGCATGGGGAAGGAACTTCAAAACAAGAAGGGCTGGCAGAAATGCAAATGCAACTATGTCAGCGTTGAATGTATACCTGCTTATTATGTATTAAGATATAGGTAATCAAACACTATCTAACCGTGATAGAACGACCTTGATAGAGGACGACGCATTGACGGCTCGTTATCTCGCCTGCTGGCGGTGTGGCTTGTGTACAGTCACGAGCAATAATATGTAAACAACATAGAACTTTATGTCATTGAAGCGTTCCGAAACAAAGCTATCAGTGCCACAAAAGTCATTCAATACTGTAATATGATATAGTTCCATGTTGTATACATATTATTGCTCGTGACTGTACGGTAGAAAGAGGATATTATTTCAAAAAGTTCAGTCCTTTTTACAAGCTTTTTATTAACTTGCCATGTTAGTTAGTTAGTTAGTTATAGTGGGGGACAAATCTTACAAGTTTAATTTGACCCACTTCCCAGTGTCCGATGGAGCTGAAATTTTGTACGTAGGTTTGGTTTAGATTACAATACAATATTAAAGTACAGTCAGCAAAAAAGCTTGTCATAAAAGTTTAATTTTCACTTAAAACTTATTATTAACTTGCCATGTTAGTTAGCTAGTTAGTGGGGACAAACCTTGCAAGCTCAATTTGACCCACTTCCCAGTGTCCGATGAAGCTGAAATTTTGTATACAGGTTTGGTAATTGGTTTAGATGACAATACAATATTTAAGTACAGCCAGCAAAAAACCTTTTCATGAAAATGAAATTTTTACTAAAAACTAACTTGTTTAAAGGTGGTAAATGATAGTGTGGACAATATACAGTGTGGATAGTGTGGACAATAGTACTGTGGCAAACAAATAAATCGAGACAATGAACGCGTGTATGGGCGCAGCCGGATGATAGCAGAGTGTCGCGTGTGTGTCGCGGTCAGCGGTCCTCTCGCTCGCCGCTGCCGCTGGTGTTGAGGTGGCCGCACGCGTTTTGCGCGTGAACAATAGTAGATTGTATTACAAGGGAGCAAAATAATATATTTACGGCGAGGGCGCTATTTTGAATCCAGAGCGCAGTGAAGGATTCAATATACGCCACCCGAGGTGAAAATAATTTTGCGGCCGAGTAATACACTCTGCTTTTCATCCCCCTCTATAAGAAAAGCAGTAAAGACAACTCAAACTACCTACCTTTCTTTGTCGTTCGGATACATCATAGCGCTAGTCAAGCAAGAAAAAAAATTTGAGTTTTGAAATAAAAAAAATATTAAATAAAAAAAATATATGTCCATCAGATTTCTTATAAGTATCTCCGGGGATGCCGTAGGGCGGTTGAAAATTTTGTTAGATTTTAGCTACGACTCACCGTTTACGAAATATTCTCAATTTTATAAAATTCCGTTTTTGAAAATTTCTCGGTCCCGAAAAAAGTCCCGGCCCCATACAAAATCAGTTGCTTTTTTTTAAGTACTGCACACCCTTTGCTACACTCCAACCAATGCTTCTTTAATTATGTTCTAAATTCAAATCTCATTGTTTTGAACCCTGTTATGAAGCTGTTCAAAATTCAAATCTCATTTATTCCCTCTTGTCATAACAGGTAAAAAATGAATCGTTTTGGACCCTGTTATTAGATAAAAAATCATCGCTTTTCGAATCGATGGGATGAAAACTTATTTTCGTTCATTAACTCTGTACCATGACGATGGACTAAGGGTGAGATTTTATAGAGTGTACTTACGAGTAACTTTGACTTTACATAAGCCGAACTTGGCTCAGTGCATCCTTAGTAGGTAGGTACGAGCTTTGATTTCGAATTGATTTGATTCGACAGTATTTTCAAGGTTTCCTGAAAACTACTTAACCGTTTTAAATAGGTCTTTCAAAAAATGGGACCAACTTGGGAAAAATCCTGAATCATTTCAATCGGTTTAGCCGTCTTCGAGTAATCCGTGTACATACATATAAAAAAAAACGCGACGAATAGATAGCCTCCTCCTTTTCAATTTTTGAAGTCGGTTAAACAAACGCTACGTATAGATAACCTCCTCCTTTTAAATTTTTGAAGTCGGTTAAAAACTTATTTTGGTCCCGTCGTACTGTCAAGCGAAAACTGTGATTAGTCATATCTAGTGACGTCATTCAGCGTTAGACTACGACCTGTAAACGATAGCATTGTCAATACAGAATGTACTGTAAAGTGCCACAAACTTAACACTCCGTTACACGCGTGGGGCACAGGCGTGCCCCAGGTGCATATGTTTGCCTGTATATTACAAGACCTAACAGCCAAGATTTAAATTTTTTGAGTAGCTGTTGCAAATCTCTTCGCGTGACCTTCACTCTCGTTTCGACTGCGCCGGCCCTCGGATATGACCAGTGTAAATATTTTCGCAACCCTGGGGCACACCAGTGCCCCAGGGTTGTGAAATTTCTTTTTTAATACAGTTGCTCAAAAAGTGGCGTATTGCAGGGAAGTATAGCGTTCGGGATGTGGGCTATTACACACTCGAACTTTTTCTTTACCTTTCCCGAACTCGTGCGTTTTCTTTCCCAACTGTCAAATATTAAAAAGAAAAAACCAACCACGAAGTTTTTACTAAAAAAAAATCATAGAAGTTTTTATGATTCATGCAAATATTTCTAAAAAGAAGCTACTAATTTGTTTCAATATCAGATTTAAAAGTAATTTTAATTATACATTAAATTAATATTAGTATCGGCCAAATTAAATTTATGAATATAAAAAATACATAAAATTGGCTGTATGACCACAGATTACTAAATATGGTATGACGTGCACTATTTACCATAGTATCTGCATATAGGAGTTTGCGCAAGTGAAAAGAAAATGAGGGACCTTATTTCTTAATTTTCTAAATTAGTTTTTTCTGGTTTTTATTGTGGTAGGTACTTAGTATGGTGGAATTAGTGCAATAATGTGGCTTTAATGGAAAACGATGTGGTAAAAGAGAGAAATAAGGAAAGGCGCTCCTGTAGGATTCGGATTGCTTTTGTTAGGTTTCATTTCATTTCATCTCATTTAATTTAATTTTCATTTCATATCAATAAAAAAATTCTACTGAAGCCTTGGCTGTATGATCATAGTTTCCTTTGCCAACCCAGAATGGGTGAAGAAAACAAAAAAAAGTCTCTGCTTATATTCTTTTACGATTAGTTAGTTGAGTTTATTTTTGTTTAATTTTTTATTAAATTGCTTAATTTTTTCGCAACTGTATTAAAAATAGTTGTTCAGTACACGTGCGGAACCGTCATTGCAACTTGTTCCGACTGTCAACCCTCACCTTCGGCTGCGCCTCGGCTCGGGTAGACATTTGTCGGAACTCTTTGCAAAGACAGGCTTTCCGCACTTGTAATGAAATCTACTATTTTACGAATCTTGCCAGAAATGTCAGGAGCTTGTGTACAACGACCATAAATATGATGTATGCCTAGTTGTTATAATAAAATATGCAACCGAAATTGAATTATGACGAAAACCTTAAGTATAAGTATAAGTGCTAATTTACTTTCGTTTTTTCGATATGAAGGCAAATATTTTTTATTTTCTGTTTTAGTTTAGAAGTTACTATTTTTTGTTATATTTTAATAGTCAATAAAAACTGAATATTATATAAAAAAACTAAATAATTTTATTTCTATACTTACCTATGTTACTAAAAAATATAATATTTTGAGCCACTATTGTGCCCCACGCGTGGAATCGTGTAACTAGAACTATAAAGCGCTACTCGGAAAAATATGGACTTTTTGATTTAAAACTATAGGACGGTTACAGTTGTTACGAATCTGGTAATAAGATATATATTTCTTCATACCTTTATCTAGAATCGTATTGTTTTAAAAACACGATTTTATGATTTTGCCTCGACACTTTTTCTTTTCGAAAAGACCTCTAAAAATACGAAAAGTGAAGATTATTTTTAAATGGGGTTACTTACACTATTGGAAATTGGTTTAATTAGTGGACACCAATAATATTGAGGATCGTATAGAAGCATTTTTTTTTAAATCGCTGTAGTTTTTTAATACGAAGTGATTTTGTGTTTTATTTTGCCTAATCTGCAAAATCGGTCTCGCTCCCTCGCGCGTCGTTTTCTCATTGCTATCTCGCTTCAGCACATTTTTTCCGAGTATCGCCTTAAACTGTTCAATTAACTATAAAAAAAACCATAAAGCTTCTATTTCAATAAGGTCAGTATTAATAAAAATCTCAAATCTAAATATAACTATTCTGATAAAAGCATTAAACTATTCAAATAACTATAAACAAAACTATAAAGCTTCTAATTCAATAAGGTCAGGATTAATAAAAATCTCAAATCCCTAATAAACTATTTTATTCTTTTAAATCGTCCTTTTATTCTATAAAGCGCGTGTAATGGAGTGTTAACTGAACCTATTAATTGATAATTTTAGGAATCAAAAAGATTTCATACCAGATTCCACTTTGACAATTAATTTTGTATGACGATTGGCTCGTCCGTCACGGTTGTCACCGGGTCAGACAGTTCAGAGAGCCACATAACTTGGCACGTGTCAAAATCTGGAACTAAAATTTTGTTATGGGAATAAGGCTCATTTTTCCGCCCGAACACGACGATCAGCGCCCTCAAAACACGTCAAGTTATGTGGCGTGACTCTATTATGTAGGACTCTCAATGATATATTCCTACCATCCGTCAAAATGCTTTCAAAGCTGACAAAGTGCTGCCTCTTCATCATCATCATCATGTCAGCCGAACGACGCCCATTGCTGGGCATAGGCCTCCCCCAAGGATCTCCACAACGATCGGTCCTGCGCTATTGTGCAGTGCAGTATAAGTAGTGCTGCCTATTGAAATTTAATTTCGTACACGACCGTGGCGATTCGTCTCTGGTTTTTAACCGACTTCAAAAATTGAAAAGGAGGAGGTTATCTATTCGTCGCGTTTATATATTTTTTATTTCATACAACATAACACAACAAATATTATTGAAAATATTAAAAACAAAGCTTTTGGGCCCATAGCACCACCGGCTTGCACCACCGGTAGAAGTATTACAAAAAATCGACCTGTCTCACAACTAGCTCCGATGGGACTCGAACCCACGACCTTTCATCGTCTGGGCGAATGCTATGGTGGAAGGCGGACAGTGAAAGACTGTGGGTTCGAGTGCCATCGGAGCTAGTGGTGACATGGGTCTTTTTTTTTCAAATAGTTCGTTTTCAAAATTAACAATAGTAGAAATTGCATTGTGATTGCAAAAAGTAAACATAAGTCCTACTTATTTAAGATTACGAAAACGATAAATTATTATTACTTTTTGCATTCACAAAGCAGTTTTCATTATTGAAAACTCTAGAGCTTCTAGAGCATTCGCCCGGACAGTGAAAGGTTGTGGGTTCGAGGTCCATCGGAGCTAGTTGTGAGACAGGTCTTTTTTTTGCGAATACTTAATTTTCACAACGAAAACGATAGTTTTCCGTGCTAGGTGTACTAAAAAACTAAAGCATTACACACATTTACGACTTCAACATAAACAAGTTATGGCAAATGCAGGCTGTTAAGTAAATTACTCGTAATTTGCATCGTTCTATGAGTTCCAGGACTCGTGACGGCTTTCTTGTGGCAAAACTTTGCTTTTTAACTTTGTCGAGAAGTGAATAATTAATCTTGAAAGTTTGATTAATATTTATTTATTAATGAATTCTTGCCCCAGATTAAAAAAGTTTTAGGTCCTTAAAGAATCTGACTGCTCTTAATCTTATTGCATATAAAAAACGCACACTGCGTTTTTTTCAGTCCACGCGCGTTTGTACCGATACAGTCGAGTTTGACAAGCAAAATTTGTAAAGGTTTCAGACCCAATACTCAATATCTTTATTGCATTCTATAATAGTGATTTAAAGGTGTTACATAAAATTTGTAAGTACAGGGCCGGCAGACTAAAGCACATAAGTCACAAAAGTCGTTTTTATTTTTATTTTACATAATTCTTATGCATAGAACTATGCGTAGCCTGACTTAATAACATAAGTCAAACAGAAGTGTATATCGCTTATTTAATTGTTGTACCTTTTTACCTTCTTATTTTAAGGACTTACTAGGAACGCAACAAAACACTTAAGTCTTGACTTATGTGAAAAAGAACCATACGGGTGGTCGTCGTTATGCTTAATCATCAGTGCGAGAGTGACATAGGTATGTTAAAAGGTGCAGATTGGAATTTTGTTAATCCTGTAAAGTTGCCATTTTTGACTTATGTGCCGGCCTGTTTCACAATGTCTAAGTAAGTTCTGATTAGCTGTTACTTGACATATAGGCCATACAAAACTGTCAAGTAAACTGGAAAGTATCTTCTAATCGGACATTTGTTAATCCTGTAAAGTTGCCATTTTTGACTTATGTGCCGGCCTGTTTCACAATGTCTAAGTAAGTTCTGATTAGCTGTTACTTGACATATAGGCCATACAAAACTGTCAAGTAAACTGGAAAGTATCTTCTAATCGGACATTTGTTAATCCTGTAAAGTTGCCATTTTTGACTTATGTGCCGGCCTGTTTCACAATGTCTAAGTAAGTTCTGATTAGCTGTTACTTGACATATAGGCCATACAAAACTGTCAAGTAAACTGGAAAGTATCTTCTAATCGGACATTTGTTAATCCTGTAAAGTTGCCATTTTTGACTTATGTGCCGGCCTGTTTCACAATGTCTAAGTAAGTTCTGATTAGCTGTTACTTGACATATAGGCCATACAAAACTGTCAAGTAAACTGGAAAGTATCTTCTAATCGGACATTTGTTAATCCTGTAAAGTTGCCATTTTTGACTTATGTGCCGGCCTGTTTCACAATGTCTAAGTAAGTTCTGATTAGCTGTTACTTGACATATAGGCCATACAAAACTGTCAAGTAAACTGGAAAGTATCTTCTAATCGGACATTGTGAAATAGGCACTTAGTCTGCCGGCCCTAGTATGGGCCCTATTAGGCTCAACGATGGAGAGAGACAATTGACCCTGTCCAGAACACGCGCGAATTGAACCCGTTTCGACATAGTTATACATCGTACGCAAAGAATTGGTTGTCCGCGTCTTATCTACCACATTAAAAGTGATTTAATCGCTGTTGAAATCACGGCGAATTCGCTCTATATGCTGCGTCTGACCCGGTGCGTACAATACAACGCGCGTCGACGTTCGCGCGCGTGAAATAAACGCGGTGTGCATAGGTACTTGAGAGCCGTCCACAGAGACCGATGGTGGTGATATTCAACCGCCTCTGTGGTTCAGTGTTTCACATCACCTGTATCAGACCCAGAGGCCTCAGGTTCGATTCTCAGTAAGCCTTACTTCCAATAAAATACCCTTAGGGTATATATTGTAGGTATTCAGTTTGATTTGTGGTAGAACTTGTTTTTAGTCCGCCTAGCTACGACCATCTTATCTTAGTGGATGTCGGGTAGCAATTTTTTACATTGAACTTCATTATTTTTATAAAACGCATAAAGTTTTGTCACTGATGTTAATTACCTAGTTATGTTAAACGAAATCAAAAAATATTTGAACCAATTTGTAAATGTCAATAAAATTGATGAATGACATGCATAAGTAGATGGCATCATTTCGAAAGAAGCGCAGAGAAAAACTAAATATACCGGACATGAGAAAATTATAAAAAATAATTTTCTATATTACTCGCCCGGGTATCGAACGACCTAAAAAATATCGACACCTTGAAAACCGGTGCGTTCGCCTCTCGACCACGGAGGTCATATTAAAATTAAATATAGTCAATCATTTAAATAAGTTAATAATTTGAATAGCCTTTTCAACCGTTCAATGTGGATTTGTTGATGGCTCAAACTTTTCTAATAATAATAAGCCGTTGAGGGTCGGTCGGCCGATCAACCGCGAGAAGTTGGCTCAACCCAAAAGTTTATCTGCTCATTATTTAATATATAATGAGGGTTATTTAAACATAGAGATCTCAAAAATATATTAGAAATTAATGAATATAACCAAATACGTGGAAAATACAAACATGCACAAAGTTGAGATTTTAAATTATTTTTATGCATTCACAATGCAATTTTGTAAGTAGGTATAGGAAAAACGCTGGCCTACAGCGTAACAAGTGATAGCAAAATTCAACGAGCCGTGTAAGCCTTTTGGTAGCCTATTTGGTCAGAGCATCGGGCCGGATTCCCGGAGGCGCGGCGGGTTCGAATCCCGCCTGAAAGCTACTTGCGGGGCTCGTGGTTTCTATCACATTTTTCCTATATATAAACAAAGTTAATAATAAATAAACAAAACTAATATAAATTATAATGTAATTTTCATGATTTTATTCATAGAGCGGTTAACTCAGGGGTAACTGAACATGCGGTCCGAACATCACGTAAATAACAAAAATAGTAAGCACTCTCTATTGAATAGGGTATTTTACTGTTGTTGAAATGTAGATATTTAATGATGACGTAAAAAAATATTGCAATTAAGAATACCAAATGTGAAAAATTAATTTGAATCTGTTTTATAATAAAAGAATTATAGTCTGTTTGATTTTGACTATAGCTGTCTCTTTCTAAAACGAAATCTTCTATGGCGTGACTATGACGCTACTAACCCACTGACGTCACTAAGATAGCGTCCTGTCCTTGTCTAATTATTAAGTTTGAAGTCCTATATCTTTGAAAATATTCAAGATAATTCAAAATGAAAACTTGTTTTGTGTAGCTAATATTTCGAAAAACATTTTAAAGAAATAAAAAAAAATCAGTAAAATACCGTATTGAACAGGCAGTAGGGCCATCATGGGCCCTCTATGTAGGTGCCTATCACAAAAGATGAGCAAAATGCGAAGGTATAGGTATGAGAGAAGATAAAAGACGAATGCCAAAGAAAAGAAGAAAGGAAAGTCATCATCCTATATTTATTTATAATAGGGGGTTAATGATGCTAATATCATCTACGAACTGACAGAGGTATAATCATAAAGCACCTTCAGAACTTTTTTAACTCGGATTAAGTTGACAAATTTCATTTGAGCATTTTCAGCTGATTCTTTCAATCTCTGACCGTGATTGGCAGAATGGCAATCTAGCTATTCTTCAAACTTCGTAATTTAAGGATTGTTTTGTAACAAAGGGGTGAATTGATTAATGATATTATAGACGGAAAAGCTTCACCTCGATGAAATATTGACTACGTATCTGTCAGCACTTTACTTGATGTGAAAGTACGTGAATAGAAAAAGGGGTAGGTATTGATTCTAAAAACAATTTAGTATATTGGTCGCACATACTTAGGACAATGTTTCTATATTAATCCTACTTATATAATATTGTAAATGAGATAGTTTAGATGTTTGGATGTTTGTATATTTGTTACTCAATCACGCCAAAACGGCTGAACGGATTTGGCTGAAATTTGGGACACAGATACTTTGTAGCCTGGAGAGGAGCATAGGCTACTTTATATCGCGGAAAAATATCACAAGTCCACGTGGGCGAAGCCGCGGGCGGAAAGCTAGTATAATATAATAGTCACTATTTAAATAAGGCTGTTACATGAAATATTATTTAGATTTTTATTTTGGTTATAGTTTCAACGCCAATCGATAGTTATTGAAATTTAGAAAGTCTGTGTGACTCTTGTAAAATTTTCAAGTAAGTACCTAGTTTTTTACACTGAAATAATTTCGGTTGATTTCATGATAATTTCTAGATTATTTCACAATTATATTAAAATACTAGAAGTAATCGTCTGGCCTCCCAACCTCCCGGCCAGAACCCACGATCTTTCGCTTTCGGGGCGAATGCTCTGACCGCTAAGGTACTGAGGCGTTAGAGGACACGTCGAATTTCTGGACTACCTGCTTCTTCCGTAATAGCATTGCAAATATACAAATAAAAATCACAGATCTCCTGCTCTACACGACTTGAAAGTGTTTTTTCGTTCGCTCCAGCAGGCCCCCATTTTCGCTGAAAGTGCGACTCGCCCGTGATACCCTGAGGTTTAAGGCCACGAGGACGTATGAGGGCTCAAAAGACGCGAAAGTTGAAGGGCTTTAAGAATTATTTTTTATTTTTAAAAGTCAAAAAGTTTTTTCGACCGAAAAATAGTGTTTTCTCGGAAAATTTCCGATATCTCGAGAACGGGGCGGAATTTAAAAAATATGAAAAAAGCTCACCTCGTTATTGAACCAAGGAACATTTATGTCATTACACTTTTTTCGATATTGGCGATGGTTGTGACTGTAGAGGTGCCCTTAGCCGCGAGTTTAGCGCGGCGCGAGGTGCGATATCACGCGGCGCCCCGGCGGGCGGCTCGCGTGCGGCAACGAGGACGTATTAGAGAGCTCAAAAGACGCGGAATTCGAAGAGTATTCGAATTCCGCGTATATTTTGGAAAAGTGTTTTTTTTTAAGAATATTTATTAGGTAGATTCATTTTCAATGCCCTTTCAAGTCGTGCAGAGCACGAGATTTGTGATTTTTTTTTATAGGTATTTAAAATTATGTTTTTCGAAATATTAACAACACAATTCAAATATTTATGTACTTTGAATTATCTTAAATATTTTTAGAGTCAGGCATTTTTCAAGAACGACTGTCTTTGTAACGTCGAACGTCGAAGAATGAGACTGATAAATATATAGTCAAAATTAAACAGCTCTTATTGCGCTTGTTTATAAACAGACAAATATTTTTTTCACATTTGGCAAGTATTTTTAAATGTTATATTTTTTGCGAGAAGTGGAAGGAAGGTGGAGAGGCCTGTGGGACGACCCGAGTTGATTATGTATGTATGTATGTATATTTTTTACTTTATCATTAAATATGTAGATATTTCAACAACAGTGAAATACCCTATTCTAAAGTTTTATCTCATCAAATCTCAAAAGTATTGAAAATCATATGATTTAAAAGGTTTATTTAATAAAACAAGTACTTAAAACAAAACGCATAAATCTCTTCTACAATGTAAACACTTTTATCCTTATCAAAATAATTATTTTATCTTTAGCTTTGAGTATTTGAAAGCTACTGTTTTGATATGAATACATTAAACACGTTTTCATTTTTAGGGTTCCGAACCAAAATGGTAAAAAAAGGAACCCATAACCCAAGTAGCATTCGGGGTTCTATATAAGACGTCTAGTCGTTCACATGTACTCCACAAGCTGTGTAAGTCAGCTGTATAAGAGCTGTACAGCTTGCTATAATGCTCTTGTAGAACCAGTTTGGGCACAAATTAGACAGCCTTAAGTTCACTATGGCTGTACATTAGCAGTATAATAGCATTATAATAGCAGTTTAAGTAGTAACATCGGACTTAAGGCTGACTTACGGAACTATATGGGAAGCAGTGTGAACCATACAACGTACATGAGTGTAATAAAGAGTAACAAGTGGCTAAATACACAGCCTTCACAGTTATAAAATTCACGTGTGTCCTAAATTATTTCTTTATTTTACTAATGTTTGGTTTTGTGTGTGCCATCAGAACACATCAACTCCGGCGGATATCAATTGGATAAAAATGTATGATAAGTAGCTGTTTTAAGTACTTAATAATGTTAATGCCATGGGAATGCAACTTTATCGTGAAATGTATACATATTTACAGTTAAAATATTCACGCGCCTCTGTAAAAATGCGATATTCATTTTAAAATATTTAAAACTGGCTGAGAGGAAATCTACAATTTTCAGTTTTTGATATTATATTAGCATTATAATTATACTACGGTAATAATATAACATGAAACCAAAACTCAATCGCTCTATCTGCGTATTTTGTGGTTAATCTGCATGATAATTTTGGAGATTTATTTGGTAAATATTTTAGGTTACGTAGATCAAAATGGTGGAGATGAAATACGGCTATGTGAACTGTTATAACTCCAATTTAATGCGGTGAGCGTATAATAGGTTCACATGTGTTCTGTTAAAATGCTGTTATCTATATGAAGTCCCACATTTGTACCACTACAGAGCCAATGTCTATAAATTTGTTCTAATGTGAACTTATGTTCAGCTTTAAGCTGTAGTTCAGGTCAATTGTGTATCATCGTTTTTTCTTTCAATATACTGAAATTCACACATTTTTGCACGCAACGTAATAAACACACAGCTTGTGGGATAAGTGTAATAGAATATCACATTCACATTCATGTTCAGCTTACAGCAAATAAGAGTAGTACTTGTGGACAAATAAACTTTAACAGCCTATAGTGCACATGCGAACCATTTAAACACTTCTGTACAGATAGTAAAAAAGGGTTATTTTAATGATCACAAACAAGTCCTACTACAGCTACTAGCTGTATAACAGTCTAAAACAAGTAAACATAACAGCCTTTGGCTTTATAAATGACCACGTGTGTTCTATTAAAATGCTAGCTCTATAACATCGTACAAGTAGGCCGTTAAACAGCGGTTGCCGTATCTCTACCCTACTATAATGCTCTTAGGCAGACGGCTGACTAAAGGATAGTTGTTAGAGTATTATAACACCAATAATCGTAAAAAAGTATAACTCTACACTCCTATAAGTCCCTTAGACAGGTATAGGTGTTATTAATCGCAATAATGCAGCTTATACATCACGATTGAACTGTAATAATGCTTCAAGTACACCTGGGAACTAAGTGTGTACTCTTAAATGGAGTAAAACGCTACTTGGGAAGGTCACAGCAGACTTGTCAACTCGTAAACGGATCGTAAACGTATCAAATCGAGCGGTTCAGTATTCTTTGTATGAAACTCCCTACTGCAACGCACACTAATCGGAATCGTAACGTAATCGCCTCGCCTCGGGACCAGCTCACGAACCGCTTGCGGGTCGCTCAACTTGCTATCCCCGCGCATACGGCTAGTCGTCCACGCGCTCACGTCTTTCCGTACCCAAGCTTACGGCTCACAGTAACATATTTTATTTGCAACAGAGACTGAAAGGAGTTTTAAAAATTTTAAGTGAGGCTGCTAGGGCTTCATATGTTGTATCATATGAAAGAGCGCTGCTTGCACATTCTCAAAAAAAATATTTTCTCCTTAGCCGCATAAATTTCGACTTTTGATGAAAAAAGTAAAAAAATATATCGTTCCCCCCACCTTATCTCCAAAGTTTGCATAGAGAAAAATCTAAAATTATTTTATGTGATAGAAGTTTATGTAAAGATTACAGGAAAAATAAAACGATTACTCTAAATAGTACTACATACACTACACATACTACATACACTAATAGTACTACTCTAAATAGTAACTTTTTTAGAAATCATTAACAAAAATTATATTAGTTCCTCTATCGGTCAAGAGCTGGCGTTGACCTAAAACTGCAATATTCTACACCGTAAATATTCTGACAAATCTTGCCTCGCCGTAGAAAACATTTTCACGTTATATTTATTTAAATTTTTGATGGTACGGAACCCTCGGTGCGCGAGTCCGACTCGCGCTTGACCGGTGTTTTTATGGTGGCCTGATATGATACAATGGTGAACGATTGAATGAGTGATGTAAATCAATTCCGTATATCTACCCTACCTAACATCATAAAAACGGAACAGAACCGAATATGAAAATTCATTTAAGTATTATTTATTAAAAGACAGCTTGGACCAAAACGTGCCGTCCGAAGCACGGAGGAGCTCGAAATGAAAAGTTTTTGGTCACCCATCCCATGACCGATCATTGCGAAAGTTGCTTAGGAGGGCCCTTCCCGGTCTATCGTCTATCGTCAACGCGAGCATGGTTGAAAAGCTTGTTCTTTCATCCAGCGCAATGACAGTGAGTGAGTGTGCAAGTGGGAACGCGATAACATTGAACGAAAAATAGTGTGCGGAAACTTGTTTCAGGAAATACTTGTTTTTCAGTAAGCCACAAGTTTGTGT
Source organism: Crambus lathoniellus (assembly GCA_949710035.1). Classification (NCBI taxonomy): domain Eukaryota; kingdom Metazoa; phylum Arthropoda; class Insecta; order Lepidoptera; family Crambidae; genus Crambus; species Crambus lathoniellus. The sequence continues at coordinate 10,299,785 of OX453296.1, forward strand.
AAAAAATGTGTGTCATTAAGAATCTGATGCGGGCAGCGCAGGACCGAACGTTGTGGAGATCCTAGAGGGAGGCTTATGCCCAGCAGTGGGCTTCGTTCGGCTGCATGATGATGATGATGATGAAGAATCTCCATTACATTTGCAAGGATTCTATAAGAATATTTTCTTTACTTATAATATTTATGTGTAGGTACTTAATTAAAATTTGTGCAAAAAAGCAGATTTTTGGCGGCTTATACAGAATTTGTTTCTCCAAATTTTGTTTTTTTGTTTTGATAGAAATCTAGATTAGGTAGTGCACGAGATACCCATTATAGTTCAAAAGTTTCAAAGAAAGATCTGTTACATACAACGCCATAATCACGTACGAGCGTTTGTACGAAAATTAAGTCGGGTTGGCCGCTCGCTCAGGCGAGGATTCCCGAAAATAGGGTACTTATTTTAATTTATGGACCTCGCAAACCACAAGTACTCAAAATTCAGTTTTTTATCTAGTGCTTCCGGCCGTTATATTTTCCATTAGTGATACTTTACTGTATCAAATAAAATTCCAAACATCCGTCTAATAATAATTCAAATATCATATACTTAACTTGCAGTAAGGTAAGTACTTGTTTTTAGTTAATGAAAAGCATATGAAAATAATTGTTTTTGAATAGCCGAGGCGAGGGATTCCGGCCGTCATATTTTTTTTAATTATTAATAATTTTAATTGAATTTTAAGTGATTTTTGATTCGCGGGGCGCTCGCGAGTTCACAGTTCACTGCCGGCTTGCGCTGCGTCCGCGTGAAGTGTATCGAGCGCGGCCGAGTAAGCGTTAGCGTGCCGAAATAGGCACCCTATACCCTATACTCTACCTGTAGATATACACCAGGCTTATAAGTTATCTATATAAATTTTGTTAATGAGTGACGGGATATTTATCGTAACTAGTGAAAAAAGCTTTAAATCCCATTTTTTTATATTTACAACGGTGTAGCACTTAGCCTTCATCACACCTGATGTTCCAGAACACAATAATGCTGAAAACATTATTGTTATGGCGTCAGATTTAGATAAGATGGTGGTAGCTAGCCAGTCGGACTAAGAACAAGTCCTACCACTAACCAAACCGAATACAATATGTATCCCCACTGGGTATCGAACCCGGGACCTCTTGGTCTGAAATCGGTGGTGTGAACCACTAGACCAAAGAGGCGGTTCCCCTAAAGATCATCATCCCCTAAAGATGCTTTCTTGAAAAGTGTCCAGACACTTGTTATGGTAAGTATTTGAAGAGAGATCTTTATGATCCCGCAATCAAATTCTTATTCGTAAGTACTCAATAAATTTTAACGTCTTGTGAATGACGACGGATTTTCCCCATGCATCTTCAAGCGCGCGCGCTCCAGCGGCCATGCCGAAGCGCGTGACGGTAAAAACATCCTAAAATAGGTTATAGGAAACTTTTGGATCATGACTTTATGGCCGCCTTTTATGTGAGAAAGGCTTTTATAATAGAATAGAACGTACCTATCCAACAAAATCTTAATAATATAAGAAATGCTAGTTTGAATGTAATGTGTGTTACTCTAATTACCTACGTACTTATGAACGGCTGATGGAGTGAATATAAATAGAATTTAGTATAGAATATAATTATAGTCTGGAACAGCATATTATACGCATCTATATTTTTCTCCCGATATTCTCGCGGGATCGAGAACGACGCGGCTAAATAAAGCTTTTTTTCCCAGACGAATTCTTATCCGGGTACAGACAGATACTTGTAACTTTGAAATTTCTTTCGGTTCTTGTATATTTTATATTCGAATATTTTTTTCAGATAACCAACTTTCACAACTTCTAGCTCTGAAATTCAAATGTCAAATCATTCACCCAAGATTTCTCATCTCGCCGAAAGTTTGCCAATTGAATCGATAAATAGCTTATCGAGATTGACTCGACGGTATCGTATCTTTCGAAGTTTGGTCCCGCTACGTGCCAACGTCAAATGGAAAGCTCAATAAGCGTTTACAGTTTACTGTAGCCGTAGGAAGATAAGTGAGAAGCTCGTGGCACATGAGTAAATTTCCCTACAGAATCCAAGCTCAAGGGCTTATTACACTTGGCTAAATTCAGCATCTAATTAAGCATACATTGCTTTCTTTGAGCTCATTTGTAGCAAGTGATGCAATCAAAACAAGCAATGTATGATTAATTAGATGCTGAATTTAGCCAAGTGATTACACTTGGCTAAATTCAGCATCCATCCCGTAAAGGGCTTATTAAAGCCCTTTACGGCTAAGCGCAAAATTGACACCTATTCTGATAGGGTTGACACCTGTTGGACGTTAAAGAATTATTGAGGAATTAAATAAGGTAAGTATATAACGGACCGTTAATTTGTGATTATCATCAATATGATTATACACACACAATAAGTAACTTTCCTCTTTCAACATTTTTTACCCAAACCACACCAAAACAACGCGTCTCTGTCTATTATATTATTAGCTGTCGCTGTCAATGTCAAATATTTTTTTTTTTTTTTTTAAATATAAAATTTGTAACTGGCCTTGACTTCAGGCATGCTGTCAAACGTAAACAGAACAGAAATAATGTAAAATATTTATTAAGTACTTAAATCTATTATTGTTTTGTATGTTTGTTTAAGATAAGTATTAAAAATTGTATTTTGTTTTATCTTTAAGCACTTCATTTTCTGGTGTAAACGTTGCTCACACAGGCCCTGCCAGAATACCAGCGTTGTTGCGGGGTGACCTTTCACCCTGAAACAACTTATGCTGAGGCAGGGTCCTGATTGGCACGTCACCACAGGGTAAAAAAACTCACTGTATTTTTTAATGTTATTATTGTATGTTACCCTTGTATGTTTTGTGATGTGTCAATAAATGTTTTTCATTCATTCATTCATTCATTCATATAAAAAAACGTGTATTTGAAATAAAATCTCGGTCTGTCTCACTCAGTCGAATTTTCACAAGATTCGACTGAGTGAGACAGACCGAGATATCGTGTCCGTGAGCGGTGTCTATGTGTGCGTTGCTCGAGCGTGCGCTCAATGCAGATGCAGACTAAAGTTCGTTGTGTGCGTTGTTGCGCCTAGTGTTCGCGTAAGTGTATATATTCTTTGGCCTAGTCTAGTTACGTTGTTTCTATTTTTTTCGCGGACTAGATACCGCGAACTTTTGTCCAGTCCAGTCTCTCGGTGTCCGCGGTAATTTCGCGGACTTTTGTCCGCGGTACTTTTAGTTCCTCGTGTGCGTTATTCGATACAATTTATAAGAGATCTATATCGATGGACAAAAAAGTACCCGGAGGACAGTCCGTCGTCTGATTAGGCCTTTAATAAACCCTAAGTTCATTCAGCTCATTCACACGACATCTATTGAGCAATCGCATATTTTGCGGTTCTTTAAGGCCGGCAATGCTTTTAAATGCCCCTATTCACGCACATCACGGACCAAGAAAAAATATGGATAATTATGTCTTTCCTATACTTTGCAGGTTCGTGTTTTTTGTCGAATAGTCAATTACATCTAGTGTGAACGAGTGAATCGTGAAATATTACAGAACGTCCTAAGTTTGCCTAAAAGTTTAATGTTTTGGATGAATCGTCAATGACGGATCTTGTGTATAAGCCGTAACAAAAGGACTTTACGCACTGCAAGTAGAATTGCTACTACACCTACACCAAACTGAAAAATGTATAATATGTAGAATCTTTGTTTTCGTCCGCATTCTTTTTCGGTTGACTTATGAAATAAAAACCTTCATCATTCATTTTGACAATATTTATTGATGTTCACTGAACATCAAAGCGTTTATTGTCTCATATAAAAGATATCATTAAATGTCTAGCCTTTTAACAACTTTTTTATGGCGTGTATGATTTCCATGGCAAATTAGGACAGTACATAACAAAAGTATAATAAGAAATTATAACATGGATTAATATTAGACAATATTACATCGTCATCACATTTATATTGATCTGATTCTGTCATATGAAAGCTTAAGCATTAGGATTACGGATATCAATATAATCTTAAGGGGGGTTAGTCGGTCAGCGAAAAATCACTATGGAATCAATGAGCACGAATCTTAAAAACGTAAGCGAAATTCACTCACACTTTTATCAAAAAGTTAATAAAAATGTTTTTTTTTTTAATCTAAAACAGTCACGAAAAAGAAAAGGTAAATGTGTTTGTGATGTTATAGGAATTATTATTGTAAAACTCGGTCGTAATGTGCATTTATATAACATTTTAAAGGTAACTTCAGGCTTTTTTTCTATCTAGCAAAATTTTTCCAATTCAAACAATGAGTTTATGTTTAGATGTTTGGATGAAAACGGCTGAACGGATTTGGCTGAAATTTGGGACATGGATACTTTGTAGCCTGGAGAGGAACAAATGCTACTTTTTATCCCGGAAAAAATTCACATTCGCGCGGGATAACGTCTTGTAGTCCACGCGGGCGAAGCCGCGGGCGGAAAGCTAGTAAGTTTATAATTATTTATCCGATAACTAGTTTCTATAACACAGTTTCTTAATAAAAACTACCTAAGAGCTGATAATAGATAATTATTGTAAGAAATTTATTTATTTATATTTATTGTTACTCGATTATAGATCTAAGATTTGCAGAACCATCGCCATAACCGCAATTGTAAGAACAGAAACCATTCAAAGTAAGATGTTGGCAAATCGTCCACATTCCATTTACCCTTTAAACTAACTTTAAGAGCGCTCTGATTGAATTGAAACCTAGCAAATGGATGCTACATAAAATAAAATGGATGCAATCTTCGTTGTTGCGTTTCACTAAGAACAAGATTGCAATGAAAAACTATTACAATACTCACTGACGAACTGAGGGTATTTACTATGGTGATGTTAAAAATAGTGATTAAAAACTAAACTATAGTTATATTACTATAAATTGCACCGATTAATTGCACCACAAAAAAATACTGAGTTGCACACCTAAATACGTTTTGGTGTGTATTTCAGTATTTAAGGTGTGCGTTTCAGTATTTTAGTGGATTAGGTTAGGTTAGGTTAGATTGGTGACCAGCCTATTATGAAATTAAAATTTTACTCCAGTTTTTAATTTCATCGTATACCTAATATGTAACGACATATATGAAAATGCTGTATGGAACTTACGTTCACTGCGTAGGTATCTCATTTAGTAAACTTGGGTACAAAGGGCAAACTTACTGATGGAACGACAAGGCTAACATGAAACAATGTTTGCACTTCTGATGTGCTCAGTGCGTGCGAGAAAATTAGGTTCTTGTTGTCAATCTTTTTGCGGCAGACGCTATTCTTAAGGCTAACATACAGGTCAAACTAATAACCTTCATCTTTTTTGAATTCGACTAAAAACTACTGGACTGACGGAAAAAAAAATATTTAGAAAGTTCATTCTTCCTGAGGGACATAGAGGCTATATTATTTTATCCCAATATTCTCACGGGAAGGGGTACCACGCTGGTAAAACTGAGTGGAGCCCCTAGTAAACTATAAACCACATTATTTTGTGATCAAACATCAGAACGGTGTCTCTTTGGTTACAAGCTTATGTAAACTCGTTGCCATCCAACTTAGGAAATTTAATTAATGTTATGAACCACACAATTACATCAGGTTAGCTCACTGAGCTCGGCTTAAAGGAATTTAACGGTGTATAGGCAATATCATTGTCTACGAGTTACAAGAAAAATACTAAGTTTTAAAAGAGTTATAGAGCTAAAACAAGATATCCAAGCCGCAAAACGAAAAACAAGATAACTGGGTGCCTACCATCAACTTTTAAGACAGCGATTCAAAAATAGCGCGATGCAGAATAGGTTCCTAAAATGAATTACTTTCTTTCGTACTATGAACTTCTAAAAACTGGATCGCTAATGAATTGCTAAATGTGAATGACTGAACGATTTGTGTCCGTTTTCTTCTACCCGTCTCTTTCACTCGATTCTGTCATGCCCGGAGAGTGAGAGGGACGGGTATAACCTGCAGGTGTCATGTCATTGCTGCCGTGGTACGAATAAGCGAAGCAGATCAGTTTAGGTCCTAAACAAAACCGCAATAAGAGTTGATGGTAAGCACCCTGTACTCCTAGCATGAAAAATTATCGTTATAGGTAATAGTAATGTTTATCGTGATCCTATATCTTAGCTTTAAATTCAGTAAATCAGCACTTTTGGCCATCACAGCTCAAAAAACTAAAGTGTATAAACCCGATTTGATTTCATAAATAGGACGAGTTGGTCGATATGCACTGTCTGCTTGGGAGCCCAAAATTAGACGGTCAAAAACTTGACAAGAATTGTAACGAATGGATTCATCTCGATCGCAATGTTAAAATATATCCTCAAAATTCCAAAAAAAAAATAAAAAATGTTAAAGTTTACATTAAAAGTAAAAAAAAGTTAGTTGATCTCAAATATATCATATTTGACCTTTTTTATAGATTTTTACAAAATTCTTGATTGTTCAGTACTTACTTATTCCAAATAATTTTTATATTATGTATGGTTTTAAATATTCGTACGTAAATACTATTTAAGTACATTCCACTTATTGTTTTAATCAAAAAGATATAAATATTATAGGTATTTAAATTTTAAAATACTATAGCAGGCTACGCGTGTACCAACTCGTGAAAAAAAAGGGTCGCGTGTACAGTAGTGTTAATATTCTAGCGTAAGCTGCAATAAAAAATGTCTAATGCTAATTTTCTTTAGTTCATAATTCATAATATATTTATTGCAAGTCACATAATATTAACGAGGTGTTACAGAAATATAAAAGTAAACATGTGACGCCCTGCAAGGGCATAGCAATGGCACTAGACTAGAGGGCTTTATTCATCATCATTTCAACCGTAAGACGCCCACTGCTGGGCATAGGCCTCCCCCAAGGATCTCCACAACGATCGGTCCTGCGCTGCCCGCATCCAGCGGCTTCCCGCGACCTTGACCAGATCGTCGGTCCACCTTGTAGGGGGCCTGCCCACGGAACGTCGTCCGGTTCGCGGTCGCCATTCGAGAACCTTTCCGCCCCAACGGCCATCGGTTCTCCGCGCTATGTGTCCCGCCCACTGCCACTTCAACTGAGCAATCCTTCGAGCGATGTCGGTCGTTTTAGTTCTCCTGCGGATCTCATCATTTCTGATTCGATCGAGCAGAGAAATACCAAGCATCGCTCTCTCCATTGCTCGCTGGGTAACCTTGAGCCTTCTTATGAGACCCATAGTAAAAGACCACGTCTCGCTTCCATAAGTCATAACTGGCAACACACACTGGTCAAAGACCTTAGTCTTGAGACATTGAGGAATTTTGGACGCAAATATATGCCGGAGCTTCCCAAACGCTGCCCATCCGAGCTGGATTCGACGAGAGATCTCTTTCTCGAAGTTGGACTTACCTAATTGGATTGCCTGTCCTAGGTAGACATAGTGGTCAACAACTTCGAGTGTAATGTTCCCAACATTAACTGGAGCGGATGCAACATGGGCATTGGACATGATTTTCGTCTTATCCATGTTCATCTTCAGACCCACTCTTTGGGAAGCATTGCTGAGATCTTCGAGCATTGTGTTCAGGTCTTCCAAGGTCTCAGCCATGAGAACTACATCATCGGCAAACCGCAGGTGTGTTAGGTACTCGCCATTGATGTTAATGCCGAATCCTTTCCAGTCCAGTAGCTTGAAAATATCCTCCAACGCAGCTGTGAATAGTTTCGGAGAAATGACGTCTCCCTGTCGTTGTAGTTGGATAGGATTAGAGCTCTGGTTCTGTAGTCGGACTGACATGGTAGCGTTTTGGTATAAGTACCTCAGCACCTCGATGTACCTGTAGTCTATTTGGCACCTCTGAAGAGACTGCAGCACTGCCCAGGTCTCGATCGAATCAAAGGCTTTCTCATAGTCCACGAACGCCAAGCATAGTGGCAAGTTATACTCTTCGGTCTTCTGTATAACTTGCCGCAGCGTATGAATGTGGTCTATGGTACTATAACCTTTTCGGAACCCGGCTTGTTCGGGAGGTTGGAAGTCGTCGAACCTGCGAGCGAGACGATTCGTAATGACTCTCGAAAACAACTTGTAGATATGGCTCAGAAGCGAGATGGGTCGGTAGTTTTTCAAGAGAGTCTTATCACCCTTCTTGAAGAATAGCATCACATCGCTTCTGCCCCATGCCTTTGGCGTTTTGCCCTCGAGGATGACAGAGTTGAAGAGCTTCTGGAGGACCTTAAGTATCGGCTTACCGCCCGCTCTCAGAAGTTCTGTTGTGATTCCGTCATCGCCCGCCGCCTTGTTGTTTTTGAGCTGCTTGAGAGCCATTCTAATCTCGTACAGGCTGACGTCCGGGATATCTTCGGTATAGTGTCGGGTAAGCTTGGCTCTAGGTTCTGTAGCCTTACTTTCAACAGGTGTTTGCGTGGAGTACAACTGTCCATAGAAACTCTCAATCTCCCTCAGGATTTCAGGTGTTGATGAAATGATACTACCGTCCTCAGCTTGCAGCCTCGTCAGTTGACTTTGCCCTATAGCCAGATCTCTAGCGAACACTTTGGAGCCTTTGTTCCGCTCAATGGCCTCTTTAATACGCTCGGTATTAAATTGGCGAAGGTCGCTTGTCAAGGACTTGGAGATCTGCCTATTTAGCTGTCGATAACGAAGGGCATCCGCTGAGTTCTGTAGTTTCATTTCGTTTCTCTGATCCATGAGTCGGATAGTGTGGCTGGAGAGTTTCTTTAATTTAGGACGGTGGGTTTTGTAGTGCTTGGACCTACCTACCGTGCAGACAGTATCCACCACCATGTTGTATAGATCGTCCATATCGATGCTGTTCTCAAGGGCTTCGAAGCGGTTTTGGAGCTCGAGCTGAAAGGGCTTTATTACTATTACAATAATGACAATAAAATTAATTACATTTATAATTTTGAGATTACAATAATTAAACATAGCGGACCTCCTGGAAGCCCCTAATTTTATACCAATGTGTGCCAAGCGACCTCCTGGAGGTCACTCTATTACCTTTTAGTTTAGAGTTGAATTTTGCTCATAAAATTATTTTCTATCTCTTTTATACTTTGCCATAATATATGAGTGGAACAAAGACGCGATTATAACACCACAAAATGTGTCACAATGCACAAATAAATGAAAAGAGCGCCATTTTTTTGTGGGTGGTCCTACGCCTTGTCAACGTGAATGGTCTTCAATTGGTTTTTAAAACGAAAAGAGGAAGCGTTATTTGCCGCGAAATTTTGTTGTGTTTTGTGTGTTATAAATTTTTAATAAAATATAATACTCGTAATAATGGCTTTTATTTATAATTATTACAAATTTAATTCAAAAAGCGGGGGAAAAGTCTCTTTTCCTGCTTTCACCTACTTTCACCATTTTAATTCAGCATTAAATTATACTTTATTATATATGGCCAGATAGGTTATTTAATAATGATTCCAGTGATATAAGTTTTGTTTATAGTCTCCAAACAAAATTTCATGGAAATCGTCATTTAAATGAGGCTGGAAGCAAAACCGGAAGTAATGCGGAAGTAGGCTGTCACTTACGCGTAGGTAATTGCTAAGATGGCCGACGTCACTTGAGAGGATAATATTAGGCATATCCAAAGAATAAGAATAATGATTGAAACTATTAAAATATGATAAATAAAATTAATAATATAATAACAATCTATTTTAATAATAACAATCTATATCAATAATAACAATTTATATATTAGGTAGGTAGGTACATTATTATTATTATTATTCCCTTTATTACATTTTAAATACTTACAAAATTATATTTCTAAACATTAAATTTTTACAATGAATAACACTAAAAAATATAACATTTAAAAATACAAAAATGCAGTTTCCCAACAGCAGCAAGATCAGGGTCCCGGCTACCGATGGTTAAGGATCCAGAGACAGGAACCTTCTCACTATACGGGCCGTGTCCAGAAGTACTGCCTTCTGCATCTGACTCCCGATCCATCCACCTAACGCGAGCCTCTTAAGGTGTTTATCGAGGCTCTTGGCTATCAGCCCATGGGCAGATATGACTATCGGAACAACAATTGCTGAATCAATGTCCCACATGTCAACAATCTCGTGAGCTAAATCAAGATATTTGTTTTCTTTATCTTTTTCAGCTTTCACAAGGTTGTCGTCATGGGGAACAGTGACATCAACAATTATTGCGCGGCGTTCGTGTCGATCTATCAATACAATATCAGGCTTATTAGCTACAATAGTCCTGTCTGTAATGATAGATCGATCCCAATACAATGTGGCATGGCTATTTTCAAGGACCTGTTCTGGTGCATACCTGTAGTACGGCACCTCGGATGCCACAAGACTATGTTTTAGAGCAAGTTGTTGGTGTATTATCCTGGCCACTTGGTTATGTTTATGCAAATACTCGCCGTTTGCGAGACGAGAACAACCGGAGATTATATGCCTAAGGGATTCACCCGGACGATGGCACGCTCGGCAAATATCCACTGTGCCATCCCTTAGTATATACTTTCGGTAGTTATTCGTCATCACAACCTCATCCATAATTGCACAGACAAAACCTTCGGTTTCACCAAAAAGATCACCGAAACGGAGCCAGGATACTGAGGCTAATAAATCTACGTCGGGCCCATGGAGAGCCCGGTAGAATCTGCCATGTAACTCCTTGCTTTGCCACACAGTGCTGCGGTCGGACGTACTAAGTACTACAGGTTTGCGCCAGTTGTCTTTTGCTAAAAATAGAGGAGTCAGTCCATTGTCAATAGCAACTACATCTCTATGAGACCCCATATCGACTTGGAGAAAATACTCCCTAAGATTGCATATCTCGCGGTTATGCAATGTCTTAGCATTTAAGAAGCCACGACCACCGCACTTCCGTGGGATATACAATCTCATGGTCGATGAACGTGGGTGATGTATGCGGTGTGCTGTTAGCAATGTACGAACTTTTCTATCCAGGGCATCCAGTTCAGTTTGAGTCCATTTAAGTATGCCAAAGGAATACATCAGTACCGGCATGACCCATCCATTGTATGCGCGAACCTTGTTTCCGCCAGACAAAAGACTTTTAAGTACTTTTGAAAGGCGCCCCAAGAAACGCTCACGCAACGACTGTTTCATGTCAGCATCGTTGATGCCTAATGCCTGTGACATACCTAAATATTTATAGGTTTCGTTTACGGAGAGAGATCTAAGATGAATAGAATCCGTGAGTTGTATACCCGTAGATTCCATTATCTGACCACGCTTTACATGCATGACTGCACATTTGTCCACACCAAATTCCATTTTAATGGCATTACTGAAAGCTTCAGTAACCTTCAGTAACGCTGTCAAATGAGAGCTGCTATGGGCAAATAGTTTCAGGTCATCCATGTACAGCAGGTGTGATATTACTTGACCATTTCTCCGTAAACGATAGCCTAACCCTGAACTCTCGAGAAGTGTACTCAGAGGGTTCAAGGCCAGACAGAACCACAATGGACTCAAACCGTCACCCTGGAAGATACCTCGCTCTATTTTTATAGGATCGCCCTGACCTTATTATTATCTATAATTCAGGCAGGCAGTTGAGACAACTGATAGATGCCTGTATCCAATTATATTCAAAAAATTAGTCATAGAAACATTGGTTAATCAGTTTGTTATCAGGAATGTTTTAGTTGTTTAATAAATGGGTCAATTTTTTCTATGTTTTTTATGTAGTTAGGTATATGGTTAAAGAATTTGATTGTCAAGAAGTGGGGACTAGTTTTATTCCAATAGAGAACTTTTGCTTTGCACATAAAAGCTGTCGTAGGACCCATGCTAAATTGAACTAAGTAGGTATAAAACCCAAGCACAAGACGCAGAAGTGGAAAAGTGCCTTTAGACCTCCAAAAGCTTTTGATCTCTAGTGTAGGCTGCCTGCCAACTTACTGAATATGACGTTTATTATTTTACTACAAAGCTTATTACGTTAGCGAAGTAATTAATGGAGTGGCGGAATAAGAAAATTGGGCACAAAATTAATTTGTCTGAATACAAGATGCCTTTGTTTCTTTACCTAGGTGAACTTATAATTACGATTTTCCTTGGGAAATATAATAGGAAAATATTTACTGTGGCTCTTGCACGAAAAACTGTCGTTATGTCGTAACCGTTATCGTGGTCGTATTATGTTTGGAAACCAGAGCAGCGCCTTTTTCGGTCGTGTATGGAACTGATGAATTTCAGTTCCATACACGACCGAAAGAGGCGGATGAGAGAGAGGATACATAATTGACAGCAGCACTTTGACAGCTTTTGAAGGACGGTAGGTATAGTTTAATAATCGACTGATATTTTTAGTAGTGATCAGAAGCAGAATGAAATGACAAAGTTTTCAACACAGTTCCTCATAAAGTGAGCCTTATTACATCGATCTTAGTGCCATAAACCTAACTATAACACACGTCTGCATAATAATATTACAGTACTAGTTGCGTAATAGAATTATCCCTACAAAGTTAAGTAAGTACCTAACTGCAAATTATATGCGAGTAAACAGAGACTTTTCAATTTAACCGGGTATAATACAGTATCCCTACAAAGTTAAGTAAGTACCTAACTGCAAGTTATATGCGAGTCAACAGAGCATTTTCGATTTCACCGGGTAATAGATACAGTTCTTTTTTTGTTACTACAAAGAGGTTTTATACGGCTGAAAATCAATTTACGTTTTTAGAATAAATAAATGTGTCCTTAATTAAGACAAAAAACATAATTAAGTATATTATTATCAAATTAGTTATAATTCACAAAAATTTGTTATAAAACATTTGCATTTTATGACTATTATTATAGTTATTTTGAAGTAGGCTGTATGGCTGTATGTAATCAATCACCTTACATTTGGCACGTGCAAAAAAAACTTGCGCGCTTTTTCCCTTAGCTAATATTAGGTTATTGTATGCAATAAATGTTTGTTTTTCCTCGCAAGTGTGTTGAAAAAGTGCGTATGAAACTCGTGAGCAACTTACTCACTAGACACTCGGCTGATTTACGCCCTCGCCTGCGGCTCGGGCTGCAGCCCACAGCCTCGTGTATAATGAGCAACCTAGCTCACTTGTATCATAATATACTATTATTTAACGAAGTTTAATTGCATGTGTGACTGTATACCTGACGACCTTTGTCTTGGAGCCTGAGACTTAGACGAAGATCTTACTTTATGCACTAGAACATAAAAAGCGATTTTATGCGTATTCTAACTTGAAGTTTTGAAATTATTATTTAGGTTAAGGAGAATGGGTCCTAATCGCGGTCCGCGGGCCCAATGCTGCTAGTTCATGCGTCATGCTCGTGAACGGGTGCTGCCAGTGGGAATGGGTCTGCCCTTATCTGCTTGCCTTAAAATGTGTTTTCTTTTTATTTTTATTAATTTTATTAAGAATTACCTATACATATTTAATTTTGCCCATTGCCCTTTATCTTAATCTAAACAATTAAGAAGCTAGGTTCATGATTATTTGCCGAAGGGCGTGATATACAAAGCAGCTAGGGCGTGCGCCTAGTAAAAATCTATAGCCAACGCTCGCGCCTGAGTGCGCAGCCAGAGCGCTTTGTATCATCATCAGCCATTTAATGTCCCCACTGCTGGGGCACTGGCCTTCCTTATGGATGAATAAGGAGAATGAGCCATGACCCACCACGCGGGCTCAGTGCGGATTTTTGGGTATTAACGACTGCAAGTGCAGCCGGGACCAACGGCTTAACGTGCCTTCCGAAGCACGGAGGTGCTCGAGATGAAAAGTTTTTGGTCACCCATCCCGTGACCGACCATTGCGAACATTGCTTAACCTCAACGATCGCAGGCCAAGCGCGCTATCCACTGCGCCACGGGCTCCTCAAAAAAAAAAGCGCTTTGTATATCAACTCCCAATCTCATAAAAACAGATGCAGCTGTTATACAATTAGGAAGCTAGAAGCATTTTCAAAATAACGACCCATTTCATACCGCACTCAGCATTGTGGTAGTCTGGAAAAGCCGTTATTTTTGCTCGTTGAACATTATGGTAGGTACCTATCGAGTTTTTACTGCTTTAGTCTTTTACTCAAATATTTATAGACTAGATCTGGCATTCTGTGTGATGTATCGGTAGTACCGTCTGTTACTTTATGTATTACCAATGTATTTAGGTATTTTAAGCGGCATACTAGAACTTTTTCAATTAAGTACTTAAAGTAGAATCTAAATGATAAAGAATGACTCTTGTGACAAAAGAAATGTATGTAGCTTAATTCTGCAAAAAATACAACATGCAAGATGCAAGGCATTGTCACTCATTCGGCGCCAGATTTCGCACAATCCAACTACCTACTCCTAATACCCGGATTGGGGTGAAACACGTGTAAGGTAGTATAATCGATGAAGGTGCAAGATGTGTGCCTCTTTCGGTCGTTTAAGTAACTGAAATTCAAAACATGTTCGATAGCAGCACTTTGACAGCCTTGGAAGGACGGTATAGTTTACTATTCGATTACGATAACGACAGTTTTTCATACTAGGGTACGGTTCACACTGCGAACTACAGAAGATAAGCTTCATCACTAACTCATTAGCGACATTTCGCTAACATAACTGGCTGCGTGACAGTTTTATGAAACACTAGCTTTCCGCCCGCGGCTTCGCCTGCGTTGACTACACGACGTTATCCCGAGGGAATGTGATATTTTTCCGGGATAAAAAGTAGCCTATGTTCCTCTCCAGACTACAAAGTATCTGTGTCCCAAATTTCAACCAAATCCGTTCAGCCGTTTTGGCGTGATTGAGTAACAAACATCCAAACATCTAAACTTTCACATTTATAATATTAGTAGGATGATATGAGACAAGCAAAATATGTTGCTAACAGTAACATCACAATCGACTTTCTCTCAAAAAATACATATTTTATTTTAATAAATATTTTTCCAATGACGATTTAATTTCCCGCTAAAACGCTCGGTCACGTGACTTCGACGTCACAATGTGCTATTTCCCGTAGTATAATATTGTCTTTGGACTAAAAAGTAGAGCAGTAGAGTACTAAATTAAGGCGCTACTCGGAAAAAGTATGGACTCTTTGATATAAAACTATAGGATGGTTAGAGTTGTTATAAATCTGGTAATAAGATATATATTTCTTCATACCTTTATCTAAAATCGATATGATTATAGTTGAAAGTTGAAAGATACTAGAATGATAATAATTGAAACTATATTTCAGAAACACGATTTTATGATTTTGGCTCGACACTTTTTATTTTCGAAAATACCTCTAAAAAATAAGAAATATCAAGATTATTCTTAAATGGGGATACGTATACTATTGAAAATTGGTTTAATTAGTGGATACCAATAATATTTAGGATCGTATAGAAGCATTTTTTAAAAATCGCTATAGTTTTTGAATACGAAGTGATTGTGTGTTTTTTTTGGGTAATCGGCAAAATCGGTCTCGCTCCCGCGCGCGTCGTTTTCTCATTGCTATCTCTCTTTAGCATATATTTTCCGAGTGTCGCCGTAATACTACATTAGTATAGAAAGTTTAGTACTATACCGCTATACCCTACCATTTACTCTACCCGTGTCACAGAATAAATAATAGTGCTAAGCCCGTGTACAGCAGCCAAAAGAGTACGCGGCACGCGTAATGGGTAAGATCCTGTTAAATCTGCGCGGGACGGGGGTGTTTTTGGCGCCAGTTTCAGTATGGTTTTTTGTTCTGAGATTATTGAGAAGATTAGTATTCGATTTCGACCGCGCGCAGACAAAGTCAGTAACAGAAAAAGTCAGTAAAATGCCATTAGTACATTAGAATGACATTACAACTTACAGTGCCCGTAGTGTAAGTTTTTATGTCAAAAAACGCAAACTATTTCGATTCCGTATTTATGTCAATTTGTATGAAAACTGTATTAGCGCCTCTAGCGGCGAGTAGCGCGCTCATATAGTTTTCATACAAATTGACATTAATACGCATTCGAAATAGTTTGCGTTTGCTTGACATAAAAACTTACACTAGGGGTACAGATCGACAATCTTTACTGTTCCGTTGACAGCTGCGCTTATGGTTGACAGCAAAGTGAAATTAAAAACAAAACACGTTAGTTCCAGTTTTGGGCACCGGAATAGAAAACGTTGTCGCACTGTAACTCGAGATGATTTATCATGGCCGGCTTCCGTTCTGGTTGACATGAATCGCGCGTGAAATTTTTATAATGTAATTTACAAAAATTAAATTAAGCAATGTATTTTAATCATCATCATCATCAGCCTATTAACGTCTACTGCTGGACATAGACATTTTGATTTTTACAGCATTTAAATGCAAAAAATAAATTGCATATTTATTTATATATTTTTTACCTTAGCTATCATCATACCTAATACTTTCATATTTTATTTTTAAAGAGGTCAAGTAGCCAATTAACTATAATGGTGTGTATCATAGCCCAAGCAAGCAAAACTGTCTGTCGCGGTGTGAACCGAAGTATGAAAAGAGGCGAAACGAAAAAGTGCTCGCTCGCCCCTCCCACCAGCTCGCTCGCTAGCTGACCATGTAACCCGCTCTAATATAATGTAAAATACCTTAACGAAATTTCTCTGCAAGTACTTAGTTTTAATTTTTAGTTGAGTTGTATTAAGACTTCCAAACTAAAGTTTAAAAGCACCATTAAAATGGCTGGGTAAGGCGAAATAAATACGTGGTGGAGTACTGAGCTAAACTTTACATATTTCTAAAGTCACTAAAAATGTTAAAAGCTTTCGCTTAAGAAAACTTATTGAAATTCAAAAGCTGTATAAAGATTTATTGTTTTTATACGGTTTGGAATACGTGATTTATTGCCTTGCAATTTCTGCTAGTGAGATCAAAGCGAAAATACACCTTCTAAGGATTAAGCTCGCCGAACACTGAGAAGTAGAAATGTGTCAGGTGACTAATGTAAAAAAAAGGAAAATCTTCTATATTTTCACTTAACACTTTCATTGCGAGAGGTGGCATAAGAAGCCCCATGCGTGACCATAGCCCTGTGCGGCAGCGAATATACTGTACTTTCGATCGGTGCGGGGAGCGTATCTCGGCTAGTCATTGAATTAGGACAGAGACAAATATTGTTTTCTGTATAACTCTTAAATTTTAATAATATGGCATACTTAGTTTTCGTGAGAGGCACTTTACAGCTCTCCCCCACTGAATGTTTTTTTTTCGTTTCAGTGCGGGAAGGGGTCCAATAGACCTTCGACCCCTTACACGCCCCATCCAAACTGAGTGTGTATACTACATATAGCGTTTTAGACTAAAATATATAACTCCGCTTTACTTGTTTATTGTATACGGGCAGTGACGTGCCGCACACGAACAGTGATAGACGATTGTTTTTATTAACCGGCTTCAAAAATGGAGAGAAAGTAGATAAATTCTCTATAATTTAAGATTTAACTTTTTTAAAGTCTCTTGGAGAAAAGACTTACTTTGCTCGCACAGGCGAATCAATCAGCATTTTTCGAATAGGACGGGACGGGACGGGGCGGCATGAAAAGTGGTTTCCTGGCCTTCTCTTAAAATAGGGAAATATATCCCTTGAAAGTGTCTATATTTTACTGTAATTACCTCTATAATAGTATCGAAACTGCTTAAGGCGCTACTCGGAAAAAGTATGGACTTTTTTATATAAAATTATAGGACGGTTATAGTTGTTATAAATCTGATAAAAAGATATGTGTTTCTTCATACCTTTATATAGATTCGTATAGTTTCAGAAATACGATTTTATGATTTTGGCTCGACACATTTTCTTTTTGAAAAGATCTCTAAAAAATACGAAACTTCTTAATTAATTTTTAATACTATTGAAAATTGGTTTAATTAGTGGACACCAATTCAACTGGCCCGGTTTTTTGTTTTCATTTTTATAGGTCACAGTTCTAACCTAATCTAAAAATTTTTGTTGTAATTATTTAAAATACAAATTACTATAAACTTAAGTCCATTTGGTTAGGTTAGATCTTTAAAAACAAAAACAAAAATGCGGGCCAGTTGAATTCGGGCGAGATAATACCTTACCCTAATATTCTTTAGGATCGTATAGAAGCAATTTTTTAAAATCGCTAAGTACTTATAGCTTTTTATACGAAGTCATTTAGTGTTTTTTTGCCTAATCTGCAAAATCGATCTCACTCCCGCGCGCGTCTTTTTCTCATTGCTATCTCGCTTCAGCATATTTTTCCGAGTATCGCCTTAACTCAGCAGGCGTAATAACGGTATATCACGTCGTGTTGCCTTTCATACTGTTTACTTAACGTGACGTCACGTCAGACGCCGCGTCACGTCTGTGAGGTATGTTTGTACTCTTCATTGATGTTGCTCGTAAACTGGTGCCTGAATGAACAAAACCCAAAATCAGTGAGATGTACGAGAATAAAGAGTTATTTTAAAGAGAATAGTAGCGGTTTGAACTATTTAGTCATCAGATTGTATTAGACCTTTTGTAAATTTAATTGTACAAAAATACGTGCAATTATCTTGAAAAATAATTTATCTACACTCATGCTATAATATTCGAATTATGAATTCTTACCAACGTATACACTTTATGCCATAGTCAACTTTAAAGAAATTTAAAATATTAACGGGTCGATTTGTTCTAAATACTTTATTTTCCATTTTTCTATGATAAAAATTGCAAAAAAGTAAAAATTTAAATAATTTAAAATAAGTTTTTAGTAAAAAAAATATTTTTCATGACAAGTTTTTTAGCTGACTGTACTTAAATACTGTGTTGTCATCTAAACCAAACCAGCCCCCCTACCGCCTAAGCATCGTCGACTTGATTACGATTACGACGCATCGTGCCATCCTTGTCACGTCTTAACACATTTGGTATGGCATGAAAAGGATGGCACGATGCGTCGTAATCGGCTTCAAGCCGACGACTCGACGGTGCTTAGACGGTAGGGCCACTGTATACAAAATTTCAGCTCCATCGGACACTGGGAAGTGGGTCAATTAAGCTTGCAAGATTTGTCCCCCACTTACTAACTTACTAACATGGCAAGTTAATAAAAAGCTTGTAAAATAAAACTGTATCATAATGGTCTTTTACACTTCTTCATTCTTCATGCTCTAAAAGTACGCCAATATAGCCCTACGAAGCGGGACTAAAGTAACCACTTTAGTCCCTCAGGAGTAAAAAGTAATTAGTTTTTTAATTTCCTTCATGTGACATTTACACATAGACAAACTCAAACAGCCAGTGTGAAGTGTGGACCATCATTGAAAAAATGTTAAGTTGTTTTTTTGTTTCATGGTTTTTCCGCAAGGAAGGTGGCGCCATGTGTTTTAAATTGTGAATTTGTGACTAGTTTAGAAGAAAAAAGTGACCGCGAGTTTTTGGCGCCCTTTTGGCGGGTTGGGTTAAGTGGATATTTTAATTAATCGCAATTTGTTTCATAGTGGACTTTGTGATATGTTTGGTTTTGTGTCCCAAGTGTCTACGCAACTGGACGGTATGTGGAATGATTAAAATAAGCGCTATCTCGGTAAAGTGGTTCCGAGTGTTTTATTATAGTGGTGCTGGTGACTACCTCAGCAAGAATTATTAAGAAGGCTGGATTGACACACTTGACGCCAAATACTCCAAGGAGCATTGGAATGTAACACCCTACTGTTATTTATTCTGCGGTTACACACCTACATTCTTATGTCATATTTCGACCTATGTTTCTAGGAGAAAGTTGTTCACTTACCGATTCTGAGTTGATTCAAAAAATTTGTGCACTGATTAAAAATTTACCCTGTATACTATTGAAAATTAGTTTATTTAGTGGACACCAATAATATTTAGGATCATAGAAGCATTTTTTTAAAATCGCTATAGTTTTTTAATACGATGTGATTTTGTGTTTTTTTGCGTAATCTGCAAAATCGGTTTCACTCCCGCGCGCGTCGTTGTGTCGTACAGTTGTGTCGGACAAAAATTTATCCTGTATGTAACCCTATTTAAGAATAATCTTGATATTTCGTATTATTTACAGGTATTTTCGAAAATAAAAAGTGTCGAGGCAAAATCATAAAAACGTGTTTCTGAAACTATACGATTCTAGATAAAGGTATGAAGAAATATATATCATAATACCAGATTTATAACAACTCTAACCGTTCTATAGTTTTATATCAAAAAGACCATACTTTTTCCGAGTAGCGCCTTAATAAGCAAGATTGCTGCGGTCCTTAAATAAATAATTATGAAAACAATTGTCACCGAATTGGATGGGTGACGGGTGATAATATTACAATAGGAAGTATTTAAGTTAATAACGTTATATCCTTAAAATGTAATATGGTTTTCCCGCTGTTAGTATGACACATCTGTTGCAAATGATTCCATTATAAGTTTTATTAAGGATTGGTCGCGTTTATTGATTTAACACAATGAAATCAATAAAACTAGTGTTTTTTGTGTTTTTACATCTTACAGTGCCAACTTTGACAAGACAAATTTGTTCTTGCAGTAAGTACTTATCCTTTAACAAGAGTTTTTATCATTCGAAAATATTTTTTGCTTATCTATACCACAGAATATATAATAAAACTAACGTCTATACTACCTAATTCTATCATCATCATCATCATCATGTCAGCCGAACGACGCCCACTGCTGGGCATAGGCCTCCCCCAAGGATCTCCACAACGATCGGTCCTGCGCTGCCCGCATCCAGCGGCTTCCCGCGATCTTGACCAGATCGTCGGTCCACCTTGTAGGGGGCCTGCCCACGGAACGTCGTCCGGTACGCGGTCGCCATTCGAGAACCTTTCCGCCCCAACGGCCATCGGTTCTCCGCGCTATGTGTCCCGCCCACTGCCACTTCAATGATGCAACCTAATTCTATACTAATATTATAAAGAGGAAAGATTTGATTGTTTGTTTGTTTGTTTGCATCGAATAGGCTCCGAAACTGCTGGGCTGATTTAGAAAATTCTTTCACCATTAGAAAGCTACATTAACAGGTACCTATAAAGTTAGATTACCTTATAGAATACCTTTATGCGCAAGCCTCACCGCCAGAAACGAACTTGCAAACGAGCTTACCAAGCCAGCGGCTACAGTCCCGACTTTTAGCGATCGTAAAGTTATCGACGGTTAACTCAAAATGAGGAATTTGGTGAGATATGCGGCTATTTATATAGTGAAAGTGTGTTTTGTAGTATATTTGAGCGATAGCAAGCCTCTAAAAAATAATTAAAACTAGTTTTGTATTGTAATTCGTGTAAATTGCTTCAGCAACCATCGCTAAGTTAACGATTTAAAATAGAACTTAGCGATGTTTATGTCAAATTTGAAGGCCCGTTGAGCTAACCACAAGTTAATTAAAGCTAACGAATATCGTCGCTACGGATAGCTGCTGTCACCGCAATGCTCGAGCGAGTGAGAGAGAGGGCGAATACTTTAGCTTGGCCACAGCCATGGCCCGCTATTATTTCTCGGCTGCTTGCGCTCCTACTGCAACGAGTGAGATAGAAGATGGCTTTGGCCATGCCAAAGCCATCTTCTATCTCACTCGTTGCACTTGTAACAAGCCATGCTCCTTGGAAAAGCGGCAACGTTGCAGTAGATGACGTCAACGTGTTCTGTTCCGGTGGCCAAAACTGGAACTAACGTGTTTTGTTCATAATGTCATTTTACTGTCAAGTTGCACTGTCCAACCAGCGCTGCTGTCACCGGAACAGAAAAGATTGTTGATCTATACACTTTACTCTTTGTTCTATATAAATAAACAATCGTGTAGTGTTGCCAGGTTAGGCGATAACTCTCAAATTATGTGGAAGTAAAAATCAACGAACACTCGAAAAACAGTATAGAGGTAAATGCTTGGAACACAATTTTTGACTTTGTAACTTTGTTTGGGCTAATAAGGAGGTAAACATAGCAAAAGTCCCCGCCCGTAGCCCTTTCATCCGGGGGGGAGGGGGCGGTTTGAAGGTCTCATTTTTTTTTCAACCCTATTTTAGAACAAACTAGTTTTTCCTAGGCCAAACTAGTTCATCGCGTTGACATTTCAGAGAGCGACTTTGCCTCGAAGGACCTATAGATGTAGAACATGACACAAAAAAAATAACCACCATTTTAACCAATCACGTGTTCTACAGGACTTCCGAGGCAAACTCGCTCTCTGAAATGTCAACGCGATGAAATATTTTGGCCTAGGAAAAACTAGTTTGTCCTGAAATCGGGTTTGGCCGGTAAAATATATACAGTATTTTACAAAACTTTTAGCCCAAACAAAGTTCCAAAGTCAAAAATTGTGTTCCAAACATTTCCCTCTATATCTCTTCGTTGACTAGGCTAAACTTGATATAATATAATAAAAAAAAATAACTTTCGCCGTAATTCAATTCACATCTTAGATTTCTGCGGGAACTGTTCATTTAAATAAAACACTTCCTCGGATTTTACACGCATTTATTTAACAACTTGGTTAAATTTGCTTGTTACAAAATAAAAAGAAAATCTATTATTTTTGCACATTTTGGATAATTTTTTTATCTGGATGTGGCAAGTCGGAATACTCTTTGGCCATGTCAAGAAACGTTGCTGTTTGATTTTCTTGATTGCTGTTTGGGTGTTTTAATACAATATCTATTGTATAATTAGTGCATATAAATACGTGATCATTGTTGGAAATTACTTATGAAACCTTGGATCTCGAAAGATTTGGATTCCCGAAGGAGGAACACTGCGTCAGCGATGGATTCGTGCGATACCTCGAGCCGACTGGGAGCTTACAACATCAGTTAGGAGTGTTTAATAAACATTTTCGTGACTGTGATATAGTTAAAATAAAACAACCCTTAGTTATGTACGCGTATTATTTGATTTTAAGGCGCTATAATCAGGAATTCATCTCATCTCATGCATACAAGAAATTAGGAGCAGTGGTACGACATTGACATTTATGACGTTGCCAATCCGAGCAGCATGGCCTGTAGGAGCGCAAGCAGCCGAGAAATAATAGCGGGCCATGGCCATGCGCATAAAGTTGGCAACGTAGTTTTAAGTGAACCGATTTGACACCGTTTGCACCGTTTGACAGGTAAACAGCGAGTAAACCTCGAGTACTGAATCCTATGGAGATGGCATATCTTCTATACATCTATACAAATAAATAAAATTGGAGTGTCTGTTTGTAACATTAAATAACCGCTTTTTACGACGTGCATATGATTAAATATACGGTAAATATACCAAAATGCCATTTTTTACAATTTTTTTTTGTCGGTCTGTTTGTTCCGGCTAATCTCTGAAACGGCTGGACCAATTTTGACGGACCGATTAATACGACAATTAGAAGTAGTTTAAAATTGAATTCCAAGATTTTCTTACATTGTGACTTACTTATACCTCACTTTTTCGTAGGTATGCCACCTCCATAGGATTAAGTACTCAGAGGAGTAAACCGGTTCACAGCAATGTTGTCGTTCCGAATCATAGCATGGCTTGTAGAAGACGATAGAGACGGCTGTGGCTTGGCCAATTGCGCGGCCGTGTCAACGGCGGCTTGTCAATTAATGACGCGCAATGACGTGCCAGATGCCCGTCTTGTATTTCCCCGCATAACACAATACAAGGACACTTATTATATTATTTATTTATTGGTTTATTTTATAAGATGTTATATTCAAGTATCGGTTTATTCTATATGCAGTAAAATCAATGTTATACCTACCACTGCCATTGGAATAAAAATCTTGTTTTAAAAAATAAAAATAATAATTTAGTGGCTTGGTACGAATCAAACATAAAATCATACTAGAAAATATATACTTTTACAACTCTTACTTTTAGAATGTGTGTTAAAATAAGAGAGTGAAAAATCTAGAAAAAATATATAGGTACTGTGGATCTTAATAAAAACTTTCAACGAAAATTAGTTTGAACAAGATGTGAGCACTTTTCGAGATATAAAACATTTTCAAAAACCGCAAATGTAAGTTTGTCGTTCATAGAAACACGATGGAAATCAAAGTTATTTTTTGCTGACGAAAAATGATAGTGGTATATTGGCTAGGTATAGGCAATCGGTACGTTAACAACTTCCCTGTCCCCATACAACTCATTTTGATTATGCCCCACGTCCATAGGTTTCTTTACTGTTACGCTAAAAAAAATCATTATAATATCATAAAAAATAACTTTACATAAAAATAAATAACATAAAAATATCATTGTAAACATTAGGATTTTTGCTATAAGTCCACGTATGATTTAAAAAATATCACGTCACGTTCATACCGCAAAATGTGCCTCAAATTGTATAGAGAAATGAGTCACCTGTGACTCATGAACTTATTCTAATACGTTCGTGTGAGTCATATATGACTCATAGGACAGGGAAGTTGTTAAGTGGGTACGGAACCCTCTATAGGCGATCCCAACTCGCACTTGGCCGTTTTTTCTGGACTTAAACTGTCTCTACTAAATTCATATTACATTATTACAATAATAATGTACTTATGTGATTTAAGAACAACCCTTTTATAAACACATATAATAGGGTACTTTTAAAAAATATTTTGTATATGTTATAAATAAAAAAAGTACTTAATTTAAATAAGTTTTATAAAATGCAGAGTGTATGTAAGTTGGTACAATGCTGTTTTAAGTTTTAATTGTTAATAATAATGATAACTATTATTTTTAAATTATTTATATTTTACTATAGTACACAGACAGATTACAATCGATACTTACATGTTAATAGTATATTATGATACAAGTGAGCTTAGGTTGCTCATTATACACGAGGCTGTGGGTTGCAGCCCGAGCCGCAGGCGAGGGCGTAAATCAGCCGAGTGTCTAGTGAGTAAGTTGCTCACGAGTTTCATACGCACTTTTTCAACACACTTGCGAGGAAAAACAAACATTTATTGCATACATATTGTATTAACCTAATATTAACAAAGGGAAAAAGCGCGCAAGTTTTTTTTTTTTGCACGCGCCAAATGTGAGGTGATTTATTACATACAGCCATACAGCCTACTTCAAAATAATTAAGTATGATAATAGTGATAAAATGCAAATGTTTTATAACAAATTATTGTGAATTATAAATAATTTGATAATACTAATATACTTAATTATGTTTTTTGTCTTAATAGGGACACATTTATTTATTCTAAAAACGTAAATGGATTTTCAGCCGTATAAAACCTCTTTGTTGTTACAAAAAAAGAACTGTATCTATTACCCGCTAAAATTGAAAATGCTCTGTTGACTCGCATATAACTTGCAGTTAGGTACTAACTTAACTTTGTAGGGATACTGTATTACCCGGTTAAATTGAAAATTCTCTGTTTACTCGCATATAATTTGCAGTTAGGTACTTACTTAACTTTGTAGGGATAATTCTATTACGCAACTAGTACTGTAATATTATTATGCACGCGTGGGTTATAGTTCGGTTTATGGCCCTAAGATCGATGTAATAAGGCTCACTTTATAAGCAAGTGTGTTGAAAAATTAATTAACTGTTACCTTATCCTAGACAGTAACCCATATACAGCATGTTTAAAAAGTGGTGTGCAATAATACTTACATTATTTATGCTATTAAACTTGGTATTCTTTTTTTTGTTACACGTAAAAATATAAACTTATCTCATTAGTTAGAGCACTATTTAGATGGTTTTTTTTCATTGATGTAATTAGTAAATTCAAGAGTAGCACAAAAGAATTAACTCGAGGATAATGGTGTGGGCTAATTAAGTTATAACTTCTCAATAATTTTATTATACTATCATAGTTTAAGACATATTGTGAATGCTGTTTTTTATCCCAAATAATAAAAAATAAAATAAAATTACCATTAAATCAAAAACAATAAAATAAAGTATAATTTAAAAGAAATAAAATTAACTATAAAAATATAGAAACAAACCATAATAATAATAATAAGATTAGAATACATTGTTTCTGAAATTATTATTAAAATTTATAATTAAAATTTTTATTTAAATTCAATTCTAACTCTGGATCACCGGTGTTGAGGACCATTTGGCTTTAGTAATGTTGGACACAATTGTTTTATATTGAGAAGACCTTCCATTGATTAAGTCCATATCCATGTTCTTGCTACCGCGAGTGTATTTATTGTACAATTCTTACAAGTGGGTTGAAATAGGATGAATTGTTTCTAGAAATGTCTGTAATTCAAACGTATTAGGAAAACGGGATCTAGGTCTGATGTTAATATTGAGTGATGATAGAAGTTCGGGGGCATCTATGGATGAATGTATTTATGTAAAGCAACAGTAAATCATACCTTTCACGACGGGCATACAAAGAACTCACATCCAATTTAGACAATTTTGCTTTGTAATAGTTAAGTGATCGCCCATTATTAAATTTACGGGAAAGAAAACGCAAGAAATTCTTCTGAACCCTCTCGATGTTATCTATGTAAACCATACTGACCGGACAGCAGTACCAGAGAGTACTATAATATTACTAACGGCAGTACTCCAAGATGCTTCGAACAAAACTGAATAATAATGTACGAATGCTTTTAGGGTGATTGAAGTCCTTCCTGGACCTCATTATGAATATTCAGTCATGTGCTTAAACACTTTACACTTTGATAATACATGACTGAAATGGAAAGTACCTACTATATTCAAATCGTATTCATACTTTGGCTGTCTATTGTGTATAACTACTTACTTACTTTTATTTATATTTATGCGTATATTATTTTTAATACATACATGGTGAATCATATAGGGAATATGTTTTCCTCACAAACGGAAATTATGTAAACTATGTTTGTTTCAGATGGAAATGTGGTCCCAACGTATGCCCTGTGGCTTATTGGTATTATCATGTTTCTTCTGACAGCTATTGCAATCACACTTGGGGTATTGCTATACCGGACGAAACTTCGAGAATACCAAATTTTCAGTTCACCTCCAATCGCCACACCAGACAACACATTAAACGCAAACTCTGTTAGGGGATACGTAACTCAGTCATCGCAAGACATGAGTCTATTGAACTTAAATACGAATCAAGAAGACAGGAAGAGTGATGCTTCCTCCAGAAATGGGGAACCTAACCGCATTTCTGATAGTTCCCCTCCACCTGCAAACCCTATGAAGATTTACAGGTCAGTCCGAAAACCAGTAGAACACCATGTTATTTTGAAAGAACAAATGAAAAAGATATGCGAAGACGCTTTAGCCAAATCACAAAACAGTGGGCTGACAGCCAGTCTGAAGGATTTGAATAAACTATTGAATGATGATGACACTGAAAAACGAAAAACGAAACCTGAAGATAATAACATTGCTAGAGAAAAATCGGCATCGTATCCACAACTGGATATTTACGATGAAGCCCCTAGAAGAAATATCCCAGTTACTAATTTGGATGATGATGATGATGATATACCACTTTATGATAATTTACCAGCTCCACATAATATAATTGTACGAGACTCCACTACGAATTATGTAATGCCCATTACGTCTGACAGAGACGCTGAGCCTTCATATATCAATGCTAGATCCGTATTTTCTTGAGGAGGTCATTATAAATTTCAACTAGCGACCAACCCCGTTTCGAACGGGTGCACTGTTGACAGATGTATATAATGTTGAGACGATGACTCCGAATATATAAATCTTACAACGGAACCAGTCTGCAAAAAAAAACAAAACAATCCAAGAGATTAGTCATCGCCGTCTTCTCGCTTCATTTTTAGACTGATCTGATGTTGTACGGTAATAAAAATATTGAAAATGATGACGACCCACACAACTCACTGTGCAGACAAATACTCTACCACTGATCTACGTATTCGGAGTGGGTAAAGCATTCGCCCGGACAGTAAAAGGTCGTGGGTTTGAGTCCCATCGGAGCCAGTTGTGAGACGGGTTGATTTTTTCTTATTCTTCATTTTCAATAATAAAAAATGCATTGTATGTATATGCAAAAAAAGCAAAAATTTGTTGTATGGTGTTATATTTTGTGTCTGTTTTGGAACATTTAGATTATTTGAATTTTTTATTTATTTTTTGTCCTAGAATTTTTTATTTAAGTTTTAAAGTAAGTACTTAGCTATTATTTACCTGCCATCAATATTTTCTCCACATTGTATGTATAGATAGAAGTACGTATCAGCCTTCGTTTTGTAGCACTCAATCTTTGACGACAACCACATAAAAATCTTGTAAAGTTTGAAAGAGTTAAGCGTACAGATAACAGAAACTGACTTTATTTTAAACTAAGTATCGTTTTAAGTAGACGTTTAGTGTAGATTGATTCCGAATATGAAAAGTGGAATACGTACCCAAGTTCGAAAGTAGTTCGCAGTAAAAAGCCATTTATCAGTTGCTACCTGAATAAAAAAAAAATAAAAAAAAATTACACGTTATACCTACACGGTCCTGGCAATGAAAATAGTTTTTATAGTTTTAGGGTTATAGTATCAAATTGCCGTTTTGTATGGAGATTTTTGTAATTTTTCTTTTTTCCATACTAACGTTTTTGTAATTTATTCAACGACTAATATTATGTAACTTTACAAAATTTTACACACGTATTTATGGACATTTTAACTACTAAATGACACATTACGGCATTTTCATTCCTTAACCCCTATTATTATCATAATAGATATGTAAGTGAATTTGATAAATTATGCATAAGCTTAGGTACTGCAAGCATCTGTATAAATTGTATTATATAAAATTATCCAAGTTAAGTTTGTATAGCCAAAGATTATTTTTTAGTAATTTAAAAAACGCAGAGTCAGTATGTAAATAAAAGCTTTAGTTAAATACAGGTGAGGTGTTTGGTGCGTCGTGTGCAAATTTGAAATGGGCGACTGTACTAGTCTGTTACCCTCTGCAACCCCTTTATACCTCCCATGCCCTGAGGCCTCTCTTTTACCTTAACTTCTTACCTTTCCTAAACTTTTACCTTTTTTAAAAAAAAAACCACCCAATTACACATTCAAAAAAGTATTACGCGCCGACTCCGACTTTTAAGTTTTCCAATTATGTGCCAAATGTCATAAAAAACTTTGGTTAGCTCCGTTTTGCAAAAAAATGTGTATTGGGTCAGATAAAACTAATAGTCAAAATAAAAAAAAAATGCTTTAATCTATACATAACGAGCCAATTCTGTACGTTGAAAAGAAATAGAAAAAAATAACTATAATAAGTTTTCTTAAACGAAACAGATACCAAAAATATGGTTTTTGAATTTTTTGTTTGTCGGCCTGTCTGTCCGTCTGTCTGTCTGTTGTCCGCGTTTCACGCAAAAACTACTGAGCGGATTTTGTTAAAAGTTAATTTGTTATATAGCTATTGATCCTCGCCAACATAACTATAGGCTATAATTTGTCTTGAAGATCGAAATACTTAATGTGGAATCGTTGACTTCGTAATATTATTACAACTGTAATATAACAAAGGTATAAAAATGCATCCCTATTTATGCCTGCATGAAATAATACCCAGACACATAACAAACTTCAATGTTAGCCCTGGGTGCCTACCACCAACTTTAAGAAAGCGATTCAAAAATAGCGCGATGCAGAATAGGTTCCTAAAATGAATTGCTTTCTTTCGTACTCTGACCTTCTAAAAACTGGATCGCAAATGAATTGCTAAATGTGAATGACCGAACGATTTGTGTCCTTATTTCTTCCACCCGTCTCTTTCACTCGATTCTGTCATGCCCGGAGAGTGAGAGGGACGGGTATAACCTGCAGGTGTCATGTTAGCTTAGCCGAGTTATAAGTCAAATAAGCCTACATGACAGCTTAGCGGCTGTAAATTGTCATTGAATGATCACTGAATCGCTGTCATGGATATTAAGCTATCGTGGTACGAATAAGCGAAGCAGATCAGTTAAGGTCCTAAACAAAACCGCAATAAGAGTTGATGGTAGGCACCCTGGTAATTATATTAGATTTTTCATAGTCATTATACTTGACTTACAACTCTAAAAATATCTCGGAGCACACTATTGGTGTTCTGACATATTTTAAGGCCTGTATTCACTATTGAAGTACTTAAGCGCAAAAAATGCAAGGTTAGAAATTTTGTAGTACCTCCTTAATTCTTACTGAGACAAAGGAGGATTGTTTCAAGAGAAATATATACCTTTACCCTTGTTCAGGGAAGAAATTTTTATACATAGGATTTTAAAGGTAACAAGGTTTTAATATAAGTATTCATTTTTAACGAGACTATGGAGATATGTAACGTATGTTAACATCAAAGTGGGGTTGGTATTTCTTTAGAGAATAGCACCGCTGCTGCATGGAGAAAAATGTGTGACATAAAAAAATATTTTCTAAAATTTATAAGTACTTACAGTGCCACAAACTTTTCTGTTCCGGTGGCCAAAATGTGAAACTAACGTGTTTTTTTTTAATGTCATTTTGCTGTCAAGTTGATGTCCAACCATAGCGCTGCTGGCGGCTGAAGTTCTTAGAAGTCAGGGCCGGTTAAACTGCTACAAAAAAAAAAGAAAACAGTACGTAGCGCCGCTGTCACCGGAACAGAAAAGGCTGTGGCACTGTACAGTGCCACAAACTTTGCTGTGCCGGTGGCCAAAATGTGAAACTAGCGTGTTTTTTTTTAAATGTCATTCTGCTGTCAAGTTGATGTCCAACCATAGCGCTGCTGGCGGCTGAAGTTCTTAGAAGTCAGGGCCGGTTAAATTGCTACAACAAAAAGAAAAACGTACGTAGCGCCGCTGTCACCGGCACAGAAAAGGTTGTGGCACTGTACAAAATATTTTGGAGCAACACAATATCATTAGAACTATATTCGCTCATTTGATGTCGATTTATTGAACAAACAGGAAAATTAAATTATATCCCCCGCTGTTTGTGCGGGCTGTCTTTTGTTTAGTGTTATCAAAGTGTGGTTACATAATACACTCGTTTGCAATCAAAACGGATACAATTGGATAGTTGACTGAAATTTTTTTATTGACTTAAAATGTTCATTTAACTAGTAGCAACACAACATAGGTATTTATTTTCAAATATCTTGCATATTTTCAGCGATATAGAGCTTACTTACTTACTTACTAATCAGACAAGGAGAGCGCTATAGAAACGTGACGTCACATTTCTATAGCGCCATACTCTCGCCATAGAAAATTTCGTTTTAGAAAGAGATAGCTAGAGTCACAATTAAGTAGCTCATAATTCGCTTGTTATAATACATATTGAATTTCTTTTTTCATATTTGTTATTCAATAATGTTATATTTTCGCATGTCATAATTAAATATCTACATTGCAACAACAGTCAAACACCCAATTGCTTTATTTTCATACAGACATGCTCACTTCACGTCTCTACTGCAGTTTATGTACTTGTTATTCTTCTACACTATCACTATTATCAAATGCAAAATGACTCGTATTCCGAATAAAAGCTTCAAATAAGAACAAACAAACATTTTCCCATTTCCCCACAGCAGAAAAACATTGAAAATTTGTTCACGTTCAATACATTGTTTTATGAAACTCAACTAATGTTTTACATTTTTGAAAGTTTATGAATGAGAAGAGAAGTTATTTTAATTTTTAGTTTTTTGCATTCACAATGCAATTTTTATTATAGAAAAATGGAAAATGAAGTATTTAGAAAAATTCGACACGTCTCACAACCATCCATGGAGCTGGTTGGTTGGTCCGTCCCATCGGAGCTGGTTGTGAGACGGGTCGATTTTTTCTAAATACTTAATTTTCCATTTTTCTATGAGAAGAGAAGTTGTCTCAAACGATTTTAGAAAAACTACATTTTGACACATAAATTTAATGCGAAAAATTAAAACTAAACCCAGGTAAAATCAATATATTCTAATGCGCTAGAAACCAGTCAATTGCAAAATAACAATTTAATTGTAAAAAACAAAGGTTTATAAAGTAAGTATTTCATACAAAACAAATTTCTTAAAATTTTCATACAAAACATTTTTTCAAACAGAAAATGGAATTTATTGAAAAAAAAACTTATGACATAAAAATTCTAACTGTTGTTATAATTATCTTAAAATACCTTATTTTAATTGCCTTTATCAAAAATGGCTAAAAGTTGTATAGAAAACTTTTGGAGCAAAAAGTGGCCAAAACCGGTGCAGTGGCCAAAACCGGTACGCCTGCCCTACGTTTAAAATAATTTGCTTCTTCTTTTCATAGACCTTTATTTAAAAATTTAGTTACTGTATTCTATCTATACTATACTCGTAGAAGACAGCAAGGTCTGTGTGTTGGTAACATTATAAATGTCTGGTTTTGATATATCCATTCAGCTGTTCCGGAGACAGACATTTCTCGTCTGCGATTGACAGGCAATGAACGTAACGTTTTTGTGATACTGTGGCTGAATTTACTAATAAATAACCGTCTATTCAGTAACTGAAATTAAAAAGCGTGGTGCGCGTTGTCAATATTAAGTACTTGAATGTATGCTTTGCAAAGGGCGCACCACGCTTTTTAGTTTCAGTTACTGAATAGACGGTTATTTTGAACTTTTTAGTCTGTTCCTATAAAAGTGGGTTTTTATAGTTTTTTAAACTACATATTTGATATTTATGATACATAAGATCAAATGTCTTCATTTTGTGTGTGTCCGGCTGTGAAACTTTTAAAATATAAGTTTATAAAATAATATAAATAATAAATAAGTTTTTAAACTATTTGAGCCCAATTAATTAATTTATTTAATTTCTCTTTCATTTGTTGTTATAATTTATATCTTTATGTATATATTTCTTCTGTGTGTGTAACTGAACTCCCCCTAAACGGCTGGACCGATTTTAATGATTTTTTTCTGTCTTCAGGTGGATTTGAGAATAGTTTAGATTAATAATTGGACCCGGTAGGTGGCGTGCTGTCGATAGTGTCCGACCGAAGGTCTATTTTTGGCCGAAGCCGAAGCCGAAGCCGATTAATCGGCAATCCCACAACCTTCGGCCGAAGCCGAAGCCGAAGCCGAAGGTTTATAAGCTCTTAGTAATTTTGTTCAATATTGTCTACAAGCTACAATTAATGTTAAAGATTATTTCGAAACTTCAATATTGAAGGTTTATATTGACTGTCTCATATGGAAGTGGATTCAAAGATGATTAAAAAGAGTTTGTTCAATGTGTTCGTTCAATCCCGACGGTTGCTCGGACCTTCGGCGTAACCTTCGGCTTCGGCCGGGTTTTGGGCCGAAGCCGAAGGTTTCGCCGAAGATGGTTTTTTTGGCCGAAGGTGGCCGAAGCCGAAGCCGAAGCCGAAGCTTCGGTCGGACACTAGCTGTCGATAAGGCGGTACGAAGATCGCCGGATCAGTGGCCCGATTCTGCTAACGTTAAGTCGTAATCGTGTCTCAATCGTGTTTCAATTGTTGTGCTTTTTTACACACTAGTTACAAGAATTATGACAGTATCATGTGATGTGAATGTAGTGTGTGGTGTGACAATCAGTAGTATTGTGAAAAAAGTTCACATTTCTTGTAACTAGTGTGTAAAAAAGCACAACAATTGAAACACGATTGAGACACGATTATGACTAAACCTTAGCAGAATCGGGCCACAGCTAGTATAGTAGGTATATAAAACTCTCGCGTTACTGACTGACAGACAACGCACAGCCGAAACTACTGGGCGCAAGAAGCTTTCTGTTAATTCGGCATCGACGGGGAAGTGCTAACAACTCCTAACTTACATTTTTACGATAACGACTTATGAATGCAGTTCGATAGAGAATGGAATTGCGCGTCTACTACTCTAAGAATTAAGTTCTTTCATCGTTTCCAGTCCAGAAGCTTAAAAATATCCTCCAACGCAGCTGTGAACAGTTTCGGAGTGATGACGTCTCCCTGTCTCACACCTCGCTGTAGTTGGATTGGATTAAAGCTCTGGTTCTGTGATCGGACTGACATGGTGGCCCGGCGTTTTTATATAGGTACCTCAGCACCTCGATGTACCTTTAGTCTATTTGGAAACTCTGGAGAGATTGCAGCACCGCCTAGGTCTCAATCGAATCAAAGGGTTTCTCCTATGAGAAATACTGTTTGCCACTCTGCTTGGCGTTCGTGGACTATTCCACGAACGCCAAGCAGAGTGGCAACATTAAGTTATGGATCTCGATATTGATAAATGTGGTCACTTTTGGCACTATTGAGATTCACGACTAATTGCTTAAGTTTGAGTTCTTAAAAGTATATTTATAAAATGCATTTTAAAAAGGACAAAGGCTACTTTTTACCATGCGAATAAAGCTCATTCCCATGGGAAAAAACTTTTATTGCGGGCAAAGCTGTGGAATAGAATTGGTATTCAAGGTGTCAGTTTGAGTTCCAGGGAAGAATTATATTTAAAATAGAGACAGTTTAAGGCCATGGCAAGGACATAACTTACTTTTTACCACGGGAAAATATCTCATTCCCATGGGAAAATCGATTTTAGCGCGGGCACAGCTGTGGAATGGAATTATATTTATAATACAGACATTTTGTGGCCCTGGGAAGGACATAACTTACTTTTGACAGCAGGAAAAATGTCATTCCCGTGGGAAAATCACTTTAAGCGCGGCAAATTTGCGGGCAGAAATTGGTATTTAGGTAAATAGTTTGAAACCCGGGGGAAGGATTATAATAGGCTACTTTTACTTTTTAGCAGAGGAATGTATCATATTCCTACGGGAAAATCAGTAGGTATTATTTATTTGTCCGTCTTTTATGACAAAGCGGAGCAACGGATCAATGTGATTTTTTGTACGGGGGTAGAATGGGAGCTGAAGGATTGGATACACAGGCTACTGTTTATCCCAGAAAAATATCACATTCCGTCAGGATAACGTCATGTAGCACAAGCGGGCGAAGCCGCGGGCGGAAAGCTAGTACAATAATATAATACCTACAATCTGAAATTCAAACATACAATACATTTGGATTTCAATTCCCTCTTGAAT
Organism: Crambus lathoniellus; assembly: GCA_949710035.1. Classification (NCBI taxonomy): domain Eukaryota; kingdom Metazoa; phylum Arthropoda; class Insecta; order Lepidoptera; family Crambidae; genus Crambus; species Crambus lathoniellus. The sequence goes on from OX453296.1 coordinate 10,334,826, forward strand.
AGCATTATATCTTTATTAATGAATTTTCATTAACCACATAATTTCAGTCAAAACACATTTCTTGAACACAAGCATTCCACTTAATACAAGTCTCTCTTGATTTACTGAAGAAAATCTGAATACAAAAGACACAAAAAACTATATTAGTATTTGGAATACGTAAAGGTACGTAGGTATTACTCAAATAAGAATTTATGTTAAATGTAAACCATTTAAATAAAGGTATATTTATTTAAATAATATAATTTAAAGGCCAGTGCCCCAGCAGTGGGGACATTAAATAAATAATAATAATAATAATAAAAATTGTTTATTCTCCAAAAAATACATAATGTTCGTTTACATTAAGCCAACTTAAGACTAAATATAACATTTTTAATATTTATCAGCATCTGCTGCCAAACTAGGCGTGAGCCTGTTAATTCAGCATGATGGCTGATGATGATGATGATGATGATGATGTAAACCATTTGTTTCCTCCGTATTTTCTTACGATACTTTTTTGCCCATTAGCTTTGGCATAAATGTTTGTCTGAATAATCCAACAAAAAAAACCCACAAAATCTTGATGTATTCTTAACATACGAGTATTTTAGCTGGGATTTAAAGGAGACGTTAGTATTTACCGATATGCAATAAAACTTAAGATTTTCTCAGTCTTTATTTTTCTTGAAAAGCAAATCGTGACTACATAACCGCCTTCAAAACGGATCTTCAAACAAAAATTGACAAACACTAAAAAACGAAAAAAATAATAAGATTTTTTAATTTAAAGGACGATGATACGTGACTTTTTCTAATTTATCTTGGTACTTACTGAACTGTTTGAAGTCGGTGCCGTCTTATACGTACTGAGGTAATTACGTCCTACACCTCACGCTTGGGACCGTGTTTTTTTTAATATGTTTGTTATTTCACTCAGTATATTTCGTTCTTATTCTTTTTGGCTTGGCACCGACTTCAAACAGTTCAGTAAGTACCAAGATAAATTAGAAAAAGTCACGTATCATCGTCCTTTAAATTAAAAAATCTTATTATTTTTTTCGTTTTTTAGTGTTTGTCAATTTTTGTTTGAAGATCCGTTTTGAAGGCGGTTACATTTTTTTCAAAAACGTTTTATTTTTCGATTTTTAGTAAAGTAGCTTAAGAAACTACATGGTGATTATGATAAATTGTTGTAAATATCCTATCCGTTACGGAATTCAACTTTCCATCTTTAGCTACTTAGATAACTCGAAGGAATACAACTGAAGGTCCATTCGTGCATATGGTATTTATAAAACATCATAATATAACTCCTAACTGTTGAGGAGTTTCACCTCTCATCAGCAGCTCACCCTAATAACCTGAAAGAATATAACTATTGGCCCATACGTACGATTAATACTTAAAGAAATACTCTCCAGCTCCTAACCGTTAAGGAGTTGTAGCTTCCATCACCAGCTCATCACTATGAGATGATGACTACCAGATGCAAATACTTGACTAACTTCAAAAATAAATGGAACGCATAAGGCTTGCCTATATTTGAGAATTTCTCTCAATTTTCCTGGAATTTGATCCCCTGGTCCTGACTTGGTGAAAGTAAGATCAGGTCAGAAGTACCAACTTTCGAAAAAATATATTTTGAAAATGATCCCTATTTGATGAAACTATGAAATCGTCCATATACCCATATAAAGTCTGAATACACATTATTCAGGATAACTCCTGAACTTCTTGCCAGTTCTTGATAAAACTTGAATGGGACAACACGAGAAACGTCACCTTTTAAATAAAAAAAGAATTACCCAAATCGGTTCATTAACTAAAAATTTCTGAGGTAACACACATAAAAAATAAAAAAAAAAAAAAAAAAAAATATACAGTCGAATTGATAACCTCCTCCTTTTTTTGAAGTCGGTTAAAATCGCTGACAGAAGCTTCTATTCCAGTATTCCTTTGATCACATATGTTGATTCTTGTCTTAGACTCATGATTTTAAGATAACACTTTCTCGTAATAATTGAAAAGGTGTCTGTAAAAATAAGAAATTTTGAAGACGTCGTCGAGATTGTACTATTTCTGCACAGGGCCCCGATCGCGATCCTATGACGCATTAGTCTAGTGTACGTGCAGTTGATTTGCAGTTGACGTGCACTTGACGTGCAGTTGATGTGCAGCTGACGTGCAGTTGACGTGCAGTTTTTTTTTTTATCCACAACGGGGTAGCACTTAGCCTTCATCATACCTGATGATAAGTGGTGATAAGGCTGAAGGTGGAAGCGCACTACTCCCGGAATCCTCAATCACTGAGGAACTGGCTATCTTATCTCTAACTGCCGGAACACAATTATGCTGAAAACATCATTGTTATGGCGTCAGACTTAGATAAGATGGTGGTAGCTAGCCAGGCGGACTAAGAACAAGTCCTACCACCAACCAAACCGAATACAATATGTACCCCCAATGGGAATCGAACCCGAGACCTCTTGGTCTGAAATCGGTGGTATGAACCACTAGACCACAGAGGCAGTTGACGTGCAGTTGACGTGCAAAACCGTTTTTGATAACGCGCGGCTTTGACAGTGCGACAACGTTTTCTGTTCCGGTGATAATCTTTGGAACTAAAACAGTTTTCATACGACAGTCTATTTTAACAGCTAATTTCGTATTGCAAGTGGTTCCTCTGTCACGGATGTCACCGGATCAGACAGGATTGTAGGGCTATAGGTTTGCGTGACGTGTGCGTCGTTATGTCATTACGGCAATACGAAGTCAAACGTCAAGACCCAAACGCGATGAAGACGCGCTGGTCCGCAAATCCTACTGAGGTTTCTCGTATCGAGTTTTCCCACCTCTGTCTAATAGCTCAGCCCCTGTAGACAAATGGCTTTCTAGTATCGATATCGCCAGTAGAATGTAGAAAGACAAATGTATGGGATTGACATTAGCGATCGAAATCACGTGACCACTAATGTCAATACTATACATTTTCTTTATATTCTAATGGCGATTGGTATTGGTATTGGTATTGACATTTTTCCGCATTTAGACTCATATTTGGTCCGTTATGCGTGAACATGGCTAGTCGAGCCATCCTAGCTCCTTCCAGAAGCGCAGAAGCCTCCTGGGGCGTTCACAGGCTTCTAGGAGCGACCTCACCTCTGTGAGGATTTCTGTTCGTTGTGCGGCCAAACCTACGCACTCCAGGATCACGTGGGCGGCTGTTTCCTCAGCGTTCAGGCAACCTCTACATAGAGGACTGTCTGTCGCATTCATAATAAATAGTTGTCGGTTTAAGGTAAGGTGACCTGTAAGTGTACCAACAACTATCCGGAGGTCTGGACGATTGAGGCTGAGCAGCCTGCAGGTCAAACGCGGCGAGACTGCAGTCATCGCCATCTTAGACTGTCTACAGCTTGTTAGAGCTACCCAACGAGTATTATGTGCAGCACGAGTTCGTTGCCTTACCCATGAGCGCAGTTGGCTGAATGGGAGTGGCAGAATGGGTGTAGGTCCTGTCACTATTGTGGAGGATCCCATTCTAGCCAGCTCATCGGCGGCATCATTCCCGTGTGATCCACTATGCCCTTTAATCCATTGTAGGATTACTCCGTTGTTGGATGCTAAACGATCCAAAACTTTGTGGCATTCGTAGACGATACTGGAGTTGATCGTGTTGGCCTCCAGTGCTGTTAGGACGGCCATGCTGTCAGTCAGTATGCGGATGTTTAGTTCCTTTATACCTCTGGACAGGGCCGTGGTAGCGGCGTTTATTATTGCAACACATTCGCATTGAAATATCGAACTGTATTGGCCCAGCGCTAGTGATATTTTGATATTCAGATCTTGTGAGAATACTCCAGCTCCAGTTCCAGTCCCCATCTTGGAGCCGTCCGTATAGATTCGGACTTCATGTATGCCAGAGTGATCTCGGTCATTTTCAAATAACTGTATTTGGTATTTCTTTTCGAAAATGTATTGCTTGGGTATCCTATCGCATGGGGCAGCGATTAGTGACTCATGTTTCACTAAATCATTCCACAATGTGGAGTGAGGACCCTCTCGATTGTACCACAGACCCAGGTGTTTAAGCCTTATAGCAGCCATGGAGGCTTCTTGTTGTATAAACAGATCCAAGGGTGTTAAATCCAGGGCTACTTCTAGGGCGGCTGTGGGGGTGGTTCGCATGCAGCCGGTTGTCGCAGAGCATGCCAATCTTTGGAATTTCTGCAGTTTGTTGATGACGGTGCTTTGCTCTGTTTTGGACCACCAGGCAACGGCTCCGTATGTGATTATGGGACGTATAACGGTTTTATACAGCCACATCGTTATTTTCGGTGATAGTCCCCAACTTTTGCCGAGTAGTCTTTTACATTGGCAGAAGATGATTGTGGCTTTGTTTAGTTTACTTTCGAGATGTCTATTCCAGAGGAGTTTGTTGTCTAGTATCATTCCTAGATACTTGACTTCCTTGCTTAGGGACAGACTGGTATTAAAAAGTTTTGGGAGTTTAAGATTTCCTAGACTCCGTTTGTTTGTGAACATGATCAATTCTGTCTTTGTTGGGTTCACTGTTAGATTGTGTTTAGTGCACCACTGTTCGACGACCTTTAGAGCGGACCTCATTCGGTCACATATCACGCTCTCAACTCGCCCGCTGATGAGTATGGTCAGATCGTCTGCATAGCCTACTGTGAGAAAGTTGCGGTCGTTGAGCCTACTAATCAGCTCATTGACCACGATATTCCATAGGAGAGGTGAGAGGACACCCCCTTGGGGACATCCTTTGGCTACTACTCCTCTGGTAGTATCATTCACAGTAATTTGTATGGCTCTGTCTCTTAACATGCTGTCAATCCACCCGGCAATAGTAGGATCGACACCATGTCTGGAGAGGGCCTGGCTTATGCTGGTAAAGTTGGTTTTGTCAAAAGCTCCTTCTATGTCGATGAAGGTGCCTAGTGTGGATATTTTGTGTTTGAGATTGTCTTCTATATAAGAAACAACCTTATGTAGGGCGGACTCTGTTGATTTGCCTGCAGAGTAGGCGTGTTGGTTTGGATTTAAGGGGTTCCTGACCAATACAGTGCTCCTTATCTCCCTGTCTATTAGTCTCTCCAACACCTTTAAAAGGAATGATGTGAGGCTAATTGGTCTGAATGATTTAGGTTGAGTGTAGTCTCCTTTGCCGGGTTTAGGGATAAAGACTACTTTGACTTCCCTCCATTTCATAGGAATATGGCGGTGTGCTAGGCAGCTTCTGTAAATGGCTACGAGGTGGTCAATGAGACCTCCGTCGCTCCACCTCATCAGCCCTGGGAAGATTCCGTCTAGTCCCGCTGATTTGAATGGAAGGAAGCTGTTGATTGCCCATCTTACTTTCTCTGGGTTGACAACCTTGTGGGCGGTGATCCAGTCGGTTTCAACAGGTGAAATCTCCTCTCTTTCTTCCCATGTGCGACTTTCCGTTATGCGGCATCCTGGGAAGTGAGTGGTCATTAACAGTTCTGAGGTCTCTTGATCTGTTTTGGTGTATGTTCCGTCAGGCTTTTTCAGGAAACCAAGATTATGAACTGGTTCGCTGCACAGAATGTTTTTCACTCTGTTAGCCTCGTTGTTGCTTTCAATATTGGTGCAGTAGCGTCTCCAGCATTCTCTTTTACTGAGGCGAATACGCTTCCTGTAGTCATATTGGGCTTGTTTATAGGCGTCCCAGTCATGCGCTTCTCGAGAGTTCTTTGCTTTGTTGAACAACTTTCTTACCTTCCGGCGTAATTTCTCCAGGTCAGGTACCCACCAGTGATGTTTGTTGTCTGGCCGGGGGCTGGGAGTAGAAAGTGGGCATGTTTCTTCAAAGCTGGTGATTAAAGTTGTTGTTATGCGATTAACGTGGTTATCAATATCCGCTTTAACCGCGTGAGTTGTAGGTGTGTCTAGACACCTTAGCTTCTCAGCGGTCATAAGCTCATACTTACGTCGGTCCATCTTGCGTGGATTACGTCGGGGCTTAGGCGGTGTGAGAGTCGTATTTAGGTTGTATTTGATCCAGCGATGATCGGAGCACGACGCCTCATCAGAGACATGCCAATCAGAAATGTGATGCGACGCGTGTTCACTTGCTAAAGTAATGTCAACGATTGTCTGAGCTCGTGATGTTACGAAAGTCGGTTCCGAGCCCCTGTTGATTATATTCATGTTAGTCGCGAGTAAAAAAGAAACGAATTCCTCACCTCGCGTGTTGTTTTCTTTGCTGCCCCATAGCACATGGTGTGCGTTGGAGTCAGCTGATATGATCAGTTCTAGTCCCTCGCGCTCGCAGTGTTGAACCAGCGCGGCCAGTTCAGGTGTGGGGATATCCGCGTCGCCCGGCAGGTAGGCGGACGCCATCACCACGTCAGGCAGGCCTGGGGAGGGGTCATTACGGAGCCTGATGGTGGTCAGGTCTCTGGAACAGAACTCGGTCATTAAGGTTGTGTTTGCGTGTTTAGGTGTGTAGATACATGTACGCGGGTTGTCTGTGGTGGTGTCTAGGAGTAGCTTACCTCCGATGTTGTTTAGACCGCATATTCTGCCCTTCCTAATCCACGGTTCCTGGATTAGGGCCACGGTCTTGGGATTGACCTCCAGCATTCTGCGTATGGTGGCTGTTGCAGTCTGGCTGTGCTGGAGGTTGGCTTGGAGGACGGGGAGGTTATTGCTGAGGGGTGCTGCCAGCGCCATCGTCGCTGTCAAGCATAACCTCCTCGTCTACGTCGCTCTCACCGCTTACGTCTTCGTCAACCCCCATCCCCTCCTCCTCCTGGGGGACTTCCCTGGGGTTGACTATAGGCGGCTTAGCGTCGTCGGTCGTGTGTGGTGGTTGTGGAGGGCTTTGAAGAGTGCTGTGGTGGAGTGTGCCGCTGCCTGGGTCACTAGTGACCTCCCCAGGTGCATTGGGGTTCGGCGGGGGCGTGTGTGTGTTATCAAAGAAGCGGGCGTAGATGTTACCCAGCTTGTAGTAAACTCTACGCTCGCTTGCCTTGAGTTTCTCAACGTCTTCTTCCGGGATTCCAAGCACGAGGAACAGGCATTGTTTCTCCTCCTGCTCCTCGGCGTGGTAAACAGCCCAGTTGGAGACGTTAAGATGGGTGTTCTGGCACGTGAGGCGTCTGCGTACCCGGTCTGGTGTGTCGTCCGGTCCATATTGTGGCACCAAGAGCCCCGTTTTGACGCGTTTGGGGATCTCCAGTTGTCGCTTGACAACCAGTTTGGTGCCAGGACGCGGCGAACCGATTTTCGCTGTTGTGCGATGGAGCCACTGGAGCGAGAAGTCGTCCCTGCACCAGAATTTAAGGACGCCCTCACTATAGAAGGCGTTCGCCTTAAAAGCCGGTCCGACATATGGATGGCTTGATGAACTCGGAGCAAAAATCTCCTCGTCCAGCAAACCATCCACCTGCCTCTTGACGACTTCTGCCTGCTCCATGGTAAGGTCATGGTAGGGTTCCACCATGATCGCGACGCTTAGGTCCGATTTCAAGGCATCGGCATATGCAATGGAGCTGGTGGTGGTGGGATGGGGCTTACTACGCTTGCCCTCGCCTCGCGGAGTAAAAGAATCGTCGGGGCGATTTCTCTTTACGGGCTTGGCGGGCGTAGCGGTATTCCCTTTCCCACGGTTACCCCGCCTGGCGGGTTTACGTGATTCAGATGCGTTGTCGGCAGCTGGCTTCGAGGCGTCAGATGGTGCCCCTTTAGGTGCATCTTTCTCCTCGACAGGACTGTGGTCCACGTGAGGAGTCAGCGCATCACTAGTGGGAGCATCGCGGGGCTTTGCAGTCCCTTCGGCAGCTTCACGCGGCCTACTACCATCCGTAGCCTTTCGCCGCGCCTTCCTCGCTTCCAATCGGGACTCCGCTCGTTTGGCCTTGCGTGATTGGCCAGGCGGGTTGGGTGTCTGTTTGGGCCGCTGCTTCTTAACGACTACTGTGCTCCAACCGGATTCCTCCTGTTGGGGCACAGACGTCGTCGGCATTGCTGCCTTCAGAGAGGAGAGGTCCAAACTGTGTTGTGTTGGCGGCGCTACACTTGGGTTGTGCACCCGAGGAGCTGCCGGTGTGTTTTGTGGCGCTACACTCGGGTTTTGCACCCGAGGAGCTGCCGGTGTGTTGTTGTGTGGCGCTACACTCAGGTTGTGCACCTGAGGAGCTGCCGGTGTGTTGTTTGGCGCAACACTCGGGTTATTCACCAGAGGTGCAGCCTTGGTATGCTTGGGTTTTGTTTTTTTGTTTGTGGTATCCATGAGTTGGTGATAGTGATGTTCGTCTTTGCTGTTTTCCACCCTCCTTGGAGCCCTCAAATGGGGACGCTGCGGCAGAAGGCACACAAACGCCAGAATTACAGCAAAGATATAGAGCCCCAATATAGCAGGAAGTGAGTCGAACAGAGCCGGAAGACAAGTCGTCCCGCCCGTCGTTCACTCCCACCATATCAGGACTCTTGCCTGACAGCCCTCTGACGGGAAGTCCCAGCCGATTGACCTTGGATGGCTAGTCCTAGGCCTCCCGTGTGAGAGGAAATCCGGGCCAAAGTGATGTGTTGTCTCAGGAATGTTTAAACAACCTACACTCCATCGACTCAATCACCAGGACACCTTCATCCCCCCGTACGGGTCCCCGCGCACGGCACAAACACGCGGGTGGTTGCCCCCCCCCCTCACCATCAGTCATGTTTGATGATGAGGCCGCAAGTACCAACCACATATTACCCGCAGTAAGGTGTTAGGGTAGGATGGAAGGATGGGAAAGGTCGGGTGGGAACGTCTAAGCCGTTTCAGTTACGTCTGTTTCAGAGGAACCAGACCAATAACAGGCAGCAACCGCGGGAAGGATAATCAGCTAGACTTGCCATGGGGATCAGCGACTGTTGCACTCCTCCCATGGCCATTCGCCATGTCAGCTCTCCGGACAGGAGGGCAGACTAGGGTTGGATCTGCTCTCGGCGATCAAAGGCCATGGGGCTAACCCCATGAGACCACATCCAACCCCGGCGATTCTAATGGCGATATCGATAATAGTAAGCCAGGCCCTTTGGCCATATGACAATAATAAATTTCTAACAATTAAAACAATAATCTTGCTCTTAAAATAGATTTCACTTAGAAACTGTTTTACGGAAACTTGATAACGGATAAATATATAGGTAGGGCAGAAGCCCCGGTTTTGGCCAGTGTACCGGTTTTGGCCAGATTTTGCTCTAAAAGTTTTCTGAACAACTTTTCGCCATTTTTGCTAAAGGCAATTAAAATGAGGTATTTTAAGGTAATAATAACAACCGTTAGAATTCCATTAAGATTATTTTCAATAAATCCCATTTTCAGAACATTTTAAGAAATTTGTTTTGGATTAAATACTTTAAAAACCTTTGCTTTTTACAATTAAATTGTTGTTTTGCAATTGATTGGTTTCTAGCGCATTAGAATATATTGATTTAACCTGGGTTTGGTTTTGATTTTTCGCTATAGGTACTTACATAAGTTTAACTATCAATAAGTGGCCAAAACCGGTACATTTGGCACGTCTCACATATTTTGTGTTACTTATAAACAAAAAATGATTTTACTTTTTTAAATTTGAAATATGTACCTTCAAAGGTAGATAAATTATCTATACTTAATTTAAGATATAATTTGTCTCTTAAATACCTAAGACCATGTAGTACTTAGTGCTTAAAAGTAAAAAAATCCTTAAAATGGCCACAAAGGGTACCCCTGCCCTACTTTTATCCATTTTTTGTATATACATACTTATAATACACAGCTATAACACACACAGACCAAGACAAATAGTCATGTACATGCACACAAATATTTGTCTTGTTCAGGAAGGTAACCCGAGACCTCTGGCGCAGAAGGCAGGTATCCCACCCCTGCACCAAATCGGTCGTCAAATATAGAGGTAACCAAGCGACTGCAAAGTAGGAACGAGCGCCAGTACATTGTCAGTTTAATCAACGCACAAACTGCATTGTGAATGCAAAAATCAGTTTTTTTTTATATATATATATTGAGCATGTGCAATAAAACCAGTGCCATCAATATTCCACCAGAGTGCATCTGACGTCAGCGTGTCGTGACTCGTTCATTTCATCACAATTATCAGGTAATGACACGCTTTACACGCGTGGTATATGAATGCAACGAGCTTTCATACATAATTTATCTTTAATTTTATTGACAGTCTGTAAATTACGATCAACTTTACAATAATTGAGATTAAAAAAGGTACATAAATGAAAATAGTCTACAGTGTAAAGGCAGTCATAAAGTTAAGCATCAAGAGAAAAAAAGTAAAGTCTGAACTTGTCTGAAACTTATTTTAAAATCACAGACAAAAGTTCAAATGTGTTGTTCTTTTTAAGTTTTATCTTAACTGACAAAATAATGATACTGCTAACAGTTTTTTGGGTTCCGTAGCTGAATGGCAAAAAGTAGAACCCTTACAGTTTCGTCAAGTCTGTCTGTCTGTCCGTCCGTCCGTATGTCACAGCTACTTTATTCCAAAACTATTAAGACTGCATACTTGAAATTTGGTAAGTAAGTAATATGTATTCTGTGAACCACTTTACGATTTTAATACAAAAATAAAACAAATTAAAGGAGGGCTCCTCAATCTCCCCATACAAGGAACTGAAACTGTTTTTTTATCTAACAATTTCCTGTGGGTTGTCTACAGATAGGTCTTTAAAAATGACATACTTAAAGGTTTCTCAAACCATTTTTCTTCCATAGTCAATCTTTTGAAAGATAGAGCCTTCCAAAGTGGTAAAATGTGTGTAACTTCACCACTAACTTAACCCCCTCAAACTTTTAAAATAAAAGAGTGAAAAATCTAGAAAAAATATATGCTGTAGATCTGGTTTGAACTAGATGTAGTAAGCACTTTTGGAGATGTAACACATTTTTAAAAACCGCAAATGTAACTTTGTCATTCATATGTTTGTAATAATTTTATAAAAAAAATGTATTTAAAAAAAATATCGAGTCCAACTCGCACTTGGCCCATTTTTAAACTCCCACTCGTGTTTTATTACCCCTCATTATGCAACGGTCACATAATAGTAGTTTATGTGACTGTCGCATAACGAGGGGTATTAAAACACGAGTGGGAGTTTAAAAAACGAGCCTTGGCGAGTTTCTTAATAGTATCCCACTCGTTTTTAAATACCGAATTATGTGCAGTCACACAAACTATTCTTTATCTACACTCATGTAAGTATATTTATAATATACTAGCTGACCCAGCGCGACTTCGTTCCCGTGGCCCGACCCCCTACTCCACCCTACCCTATCCGTACTCTACCCCTACCCTACCCCTACCCTACCCTACCCCTACCCTACTCCTACCCTACCCCTACCCCTACCCTACCCTACCCCTACCATACCCCTACCATACCCCTACTCTACCCTACCCTTACCCTACCCTACCCCTACCCTACCCCTACCCTACCCCTACCCTACCCCTAACCTACCCTACCTTTACCCTACCCTCCTTCTACTCTACCCCTACTTACCCCTCCTTCCCCTATTTTCTCACCGTTAAAACCTTCCTTGGACTTCCACGAACATTTCAAGACCAAAATTAGCCAAATCGGTCCAGCCGTTCACGCGTGATGTCGTGACCAAGGGAAATAGGGATTCATTTTTATATATATAGATTTCAAAAATAAAGTTAAAAAATATTAGGTATATTAAAATGTGGATTGGCACCCTTCTCATAGAAGTCTATACGGCCTGTATACATTCTAAATTCAAAATTCTAATTTAAAAAAAGTTTTTTTGATGTTGCTGGTTTAAGAAGGGCTTGGGAGAATTGGAAGTCAGGGCCGGTAAATCAGGCCGCTACATTTGCAGTCATTTATATAAAATAGAAAATAGAAAGCGTTTATTTAGCAGTAAATAGTTTTTGTATATCTTTTTGAAAGCAGCTATGGACAAAGAATTTCTGATAGGGGGTGGAATGTTGTTCCAGCATTTAGTTGCAGAATAGCGGAAACTGCCACGGAAAGCAGCCGTTTTGCACTTAGGACAGATTAGGCGGCAAACACCTCTCAATGGGCGATTAGAAAACTGCAGCCTATTATACAAATACTCGGGTTTCTTATTTTTAACAACGCCGAACAGCAGTCCAGCTAAATGTAGCATACGCCGCGATTGCATGTTAATTAAGTTATTTTTGTTAAGAAACGGAGTAATGTGTGATCTACGAGGAATTGGGAAGCAAAATCTTGTACATGCATTTTGTACCCTCTGGATAAGCTTTTTTGTACGGGTCAGTAGACATTCACCAATAACGGTATCAGCATAATTTAATTTTGATAACATTAAAACTTTGCACATGCGAATTCGTACATCAACACTTAAATATTTACGCAGCCCGTACGAAACCTTTAATCTATAATAACAGCTCTTTACAACTTCTGCAACTTGTTTTTTCTGCAATTTACGAGTGTTCCCACCAATACCCCACTAGGCCTGCGTGGTGGGTCATGGCCCATTCTCATTATCCATCCATAAGGAAAGCTTGCGCCCCAGCAGTGAGGACATTAAATGGCCAACGATGATGATGATATTAATTATTTAGATAAAATCTACCTTTATATTTTATGTAGTGAATATTTTTCTTATGAACAGTACCCCTAGTATGAGTTTGGCAAATTGTATTCGTAATCGAAACTATGTCTTTAGCTCTTTCATGTCCCTTAACTGCTTTACCGACATTAGCAGTTCATCCGATAGTTTTCGTAAACGTTGACAGTTAAAATCAACTCATACTAGGGGCACTGTCTTCATTTGTTATTTCGTACAGTTAATTGAAAACGCCTATATGTTTTGCTAAGGAAATGAAATCAATTTACCGAGTTGCCATAATGAAAATAATCTTGATGGTAAAATACTCGTTCATAATAATATAATTACAGTCCCACAAACATAATTATTTGTACTAATTGACGATTAATTATATCGCACATCAATTAATTAATAGAAACTATTTTCATTATTAATTGTACGAAAACAATTTTATAACTACATAGAACAGTTTAGAACTTAGAACTATAGATTATTAATTTGTGTTTATTTTTGTTACTAAAATAATATTTGTGTGTTGATGACAAAAATAAAAGTTTTAATTTTTTAAAATTTCATGGTCATTACCTTTTGTTAAGTGTACCAAAAATACTATTTACCTAAATGGTTTGTATCATACTTAGAGTGTGTGTCAGATAACTCTGCACGTGCCGGGCGCGTTTTTGGCGCTAGTTACAGTGCATTTTTTTGTTCTAATGTTATAGAAAAGATTAGTATTCGATTTTTACCGCGCGCAGACTTATCTGACGAGCACTCTATATCGACACTACTGCTGCATTCATTGTTATTTTATCAACTTTAAGACAGCGATTCAAAAATAGCGCGATGCAGAATAGGTTCCTAAAATGAACTGCTTTCTTTCGTACTATGACCTTCTAAAAACTGGATCGCAAATGAATTGCTAAATGTGAATGACCGAACGATTTGTGTCCTTATTCCCGTCTCTTTCATTCTATTCTGTTATGCCCGGAGAGTCAGAGGGATGGGTATAACCTGCAGGTGTCATGTTAGCTTGGCCGAGTTATAAGTCAAATATAGTGCGCCAAACTTTTCTGTTCCGGTGATTATCTTTGGAACTAAAACAGTTTTCATACGACAGTCCATTTTGACAGCTAATTTCGTATTGCAAGTGGCTCTTCTGTCACGGCTGTCACCGGAACAGAAAAGCTTGTGGCACTGTAAGAGTTCTTGACAGCTTAGCGGCTGTGAAATGTCATTGAATGATGACTGAATCGCTGTCATTGATATTACAGTGCCACAAACTTTGCTGTGCCGATGGCCAAAATGTGAAACTAACGTGATTTTTTTTAATGTCATTTTGCTATCAAGTTGATGTCCAACCATAGCGCTGCTGGCGGCTGAAGTTCTTAGAAGTCAGGGCCGGTTAAATTACTACAAAAAAAAGAAAAACGTAAGTAGCGCCGCTGTCACCGGCACAGAAAAGGTTGTGGCACTGTAAGCGGTCGTGGTACGAATAAGCGAAGCAGATCAGTTTGGGTCCTAAACAAAATCGCAATAAGAGTTGATGGTAGGCTCCCTGGTAGCGCTAGCCTGAATATTATGGTAACCGTTATCATCGTGATCTAGTTATTTATTTTGTATGAAAACCACAGTGGTCGCTTATGAAACAGAAATTCAATAAGTATCACCACTTTGACAGCTTTTGAAATACAATATAGTTTAGTATTATGTTACTACAACGATAGTTTTTTTTTTCCACAACGGGGTAGCACTTAGCCTTCATCACACCTGATGATAAGTGGCGATAAGGCTGAAGGTGGAAGCGTACTACTCCCGGAATTCTCAATCACTGAGGAACTGGCTATCTTATCTTTAACTGCCGGAACACAATAATGCTGAAAACATCATTGTTATGGCGTCAGACTTAGATAAGATGGTGGTAGCTAGCCAGGCGGACTAAGAACAAGTCCTACCACCAACCAAGCCGAATACAATATGTACCCCCACTGGGAATCGAACTTGGGACCTCTGGGTCTGAAATCCGTGGTATGAACCACTAGACCAAAGAGGCGGTTTTTCATGTTGGGCGTACAGACAGATACCGACACAGCCCCACGTGTAACTCATACATAACCCATGTGAATCATCCTTTTTCATCATTCTTTTTTTTAACAACGGTAATGCTAAATATTTTTTTAATTCGCCCGGACAGTGAAAGTTTGTGGGTTCGAGTCCCACCGGAGGTAGTTGTGAGACGGGTATTTTTTTCGAATACTTCATTTTTAATTATTTTCAAGCCGGTATGCCCGTGTTCACACGTTCACGAATCGTGAAAATGACATACGTCTTTCCTTTACTTTAAACATTGGCGCTTTTTTGACGAATTTGTGTAAACGAGTCGTTACGTTACAAAAGCACAAAATATAGCGCGCCTAAGTGCGGGCGCACATTGGGCCACCAGTCGCGGCCACCAAACGCGACCACAAGCTGCGGACGAGTATGTTCATACATTTTGTATAGCATCGGCGCAAACTGAGCGATCGAGTGGCCGCGTTCGAGCCACAAGCCATAGTAAAACCAAATAAGTACGTTGACATCATACATACTATATAATATATCATATATCATACTACCTAGACGTCTAAAGTCCGTTCGGTTAGATAGTGTCGGTACATCCGCACGGCATTGTGGCTCTTTCTATAAAATGCAGATATAAAATAATACACTCAAGTTGGGTACCAAAGTCAATTTTAATGAAAATTTGGATATTTTTATATAAAAGGAAGTTAAATAAGTGATTTACAAATAATAATAATAATAATAATTTTTTTATATGATTATTATGATTACTTATCATCGCTCGAATTGTCACAAGTCACAACCGTCGTTACCACCCGTGTTTATAATAAACATAGATTATATAAGAAAATATAATTTAATAAATGCCGAATCCCAAAATCCAATTCCCTTTTCGGGTGTACGCCGCACGCGGCTTCTTTTGTTTATGCGGCGGCATCCTTTGACAAGAAGCGGCACGTGCCAAGGCGGCGCGATCAAAGGGCGACACTATCTAAGCGAATGGACTTTACGTCGTCGGCCTACTGTATGGTAAATTTGGTTATACTGTGGTAGTGGCTCAGTGGCTGCGACCTTCGAGCAACGCGGGCCTTCCGTCTCGGAACGGAAGACCCGCGTTGCTCGAAGGCTGCGACAGGTGGCCGCTACTAAGCCACCAGTGGTCGCGATTGGTGGCTGCGATAGTGGCTCAATGTGCTGGCGCTCTAAGCGTCGTCGCCACACACGAGCCATACGCGACAGCCACAAACAAAACAGTTTGAATCCTTTCAGTACCCCTAGCTTGAAAAACGAATGGTAAACTATAGCATCCTTCAAAAGCTTTCGAAGTGCTGCTGTTAAATATGTATTGAATTTCAGTTCCATATACGGCCGAAAGAGGCGTGCTCTGGTTTTAATACAAAATTATACGAACACGATAACGGTTATCATGACGACAGTTTTTCGACTGATAAAGTTAAGTAACATTTTTTAATTAAGTACCTAAAACGTATGTTTCACCTACATTTGTTTGAAAATTGTTCGACGAATCGAATCGAATCTCCGACAAACTAATAAAGAATCTACCAAGGTCCGAATTTCGGAGTATGTCCTCAGTTCGCACTGCAATGTCTTTTTAATCAAAGTTCTTCCGTCGTACTTATTTTACAATGCTCGTAGATAATATGCTAGTACTCGTACATTCTCCGAATTCAGAACTGACAAAGTGTCATAGAAACTTTCGGCTAAAGGAACATAGTTGAACAGCGCGTATATTAAAAAGCCCTATATTTGAAGCTGAAACGTAAAGTTTATTTGACAGTTCTGTTGGCTTACAAGACATTTGGAAGAGGTTTTGTTAATGTGAGTATTTGTTTGGTTGTTCTTACGTCAGGACGTATCACCATCTTCCTGACCTTATCCCTGTACTATTTGAATCGGGTGAAGAAACGGTACATGTCACCTCTTTTCTCATTTAGGTACATTTATGGATTTTGATAATCACAGGATGGGCAGTCCAAACCCTACACACATTGTTTTTAAACAAAAGGTCATTTGGGTTGACCAGCTACCTACTTGGGATCTAAAACTTTTTCAAAAGAAAGAGCTTATGAAAGATTATAATAACAAATAACAGATGGTTCACAGAGCAATAAAATTTTAAAAGAAACAATGACGCCATTAGTGAAAACATAGACTACGCTTGTCATTGATCAGTTTTTTTGGTAGAAAAAACAAATGGGGCGGGACCAAAGATGGGCAGCCCTTCTTGTCCATGCAAGCGATAAAGTCTGTTTAGTGTATACCTGGTGGGTTTGCTGATCGTACCTAAATTTTTCAATTTATCCATTTCAAACAAAAAATCAAATCTTTCTTCTTTATTATATTAGTATAGATTTGTTTTGCTTTATGTGGTTTTCGAACTTACTTGAGCTACTGATTGTAAAATATCAAGGTTATTTAAATTTTTACTTTTCTGCATTCACAATGCAATTTTTATTATTGAAAAATTGAAAATGAAGTATTTTAGAAACAATCGACCCGTCTCACAACTAGCTCCGATGGGACGATTAGCGATTGTCAAATATCTGGAAAGGTATTTCTTTCGCGTGTGAGGGTAGTAATATCTTCACATTGATGAAACTAACGCTGGCTCTATACAGCGTAAGAAGTATTGGATAAATTCGACGCTTCTCGTAACGACTACGTAGCTCAGAGGTTAGAGCAGTCGCCCAGATAGCGAAAGGTCATGGGTTCGTGTCTCATCGGAGCTAGTTGTGAGAGGGGTTGTTTTTTTCTAAAATACTTAAGTACTTCATTTAAAATTTTTCAAATATCAAGGTGTCAAACTTAGCACTTAACACTAACGTATTTCTCCCTTGTTCCAGCTTACAACAATGCTCGCGGATAACAGCTCAACAAACTCATCAGACGGCGAATACACCCCGTACGGGGAACGGTTGGAGACCTACCTGGTCCCCGTGCTGTTTGCCCTCATCTTCATAGTCGGAGTCCTGGGCAATGGAACCTTGGTCATCGTGTACATCCGCCATAGGGGCATGAGAAACGCACCTAATACGTAAGTCTTCTGGATCAATCGTAGGAATTGTGCCACAACTTATCTGACCCAGTGGCATTTTTCGGAACTTAATATTTTGCATATTGCTGTTCTTTGACAGCAAAGTTTCGTTTATTGCCCGTGGTACTATCAGTATTATTACCAGTAGTACTACTGGTAAAAAAAACCCGTCGTACTACCAAGCGATCCAGTAGTACGACGGGAAATATTTTTTTACCCGTGGTACTACTATAGCAATCATTTAAAAGCACAACATACAAATTTCTTGATTGCAATGCAAGACAAGTGTCTTCTCAGTACAACTGCCATCGGGTCAGATTTGTATGTGGGTCTAATAATATTGGAAGGATAAAATTTTACAACTACTATCGTAAGATACCCACTGCGGAGTTTATAACGTTTACAGACTAGATTGACCTTGTGGTAATTAATGGTGCAGTCCGTGGTGGCTTAAGATGAACGCAGATAGTGTAGAATGAACAAATTGGGCTGAGGCGCGGCGATTTTCATCACCAAAATTGTTAGGCCTGATACGCGGCCCGTTCCACGCGCGACGCAGCCCTTACCGCATATGCCGATCTGGGGGGCTACCGGCTAAGAAATATGGATATGGGTATGGCTTCAACTGTCATTTGAATTCCTTATCTTGAAGATTTTTGCTGCTTTGTTCAGTTGAACGTTGCTAGCTAGTTATTGCTATACACGACGTCACAAAACAAGGAACTGATAGAAACGTATGAAGTTCATACCCATAAAGTTACGCGGTAGCCCCCCAGAGTTGACTGTTCGATTTATTTATTCTTGGTTTGTGCTACGTATTTGTTATAATAATTTTAACTTAAGTTCTTTTACATTTTGTCATTTTATTGTTTATAATCAGCTTATCAACTTTTCATCATTGTTATCATCATCAAACTTATGCCCCACGGTTGGATGGAAGCACCTTGATGCAAAGAGAACAGAACATATCGTTATGGAGATCCTAAAGATGCGCGAGGCCTTAGCCTTCATCTGCATCGACACGCGCCTTACACTTTTTTTACGCGCTAACGACGCGCGTATTTGATACGCGCGTCCCCTGCACGTTTTCATCGCATTTTAGCAGATTTTACACGTTTCTTGTCGCTAATTAAATGCGCTGTAAGCGCGCGTTTGTATCGATACAAACGCAACAAACGAGCTTAATCTTCGTTCAAGAGCGATGTCATCGCGATAGCGCTATAAAAACGCGATACAAACGCGCGTCCAGGGGGCCAAGCCTGCTAACGTTAAGTCATAATCGTGTCTCAATCGTGTTTCAATTGTAGTTCAATTGTAATGCTTTTTTACACACTAGTTATAAGAATTATGACAATATGATGTGATGTGAATGTAGTGTGTGGTGTGACCATCAGTAGTATTGTGAAAAAAGTACACATTTCTTGTAACTAGTGTGTAAAAAAGCACTACAATTGAAGTACAATTGAAACACGATTGAGACACGATTATGATTTAACGTTAGCAGAATTGGTCCCCTGGTTGCGTTCATAAAACGTGGCGTTTGTATCGATACAAACGCAAGGATCGTGTGTAAGGTTAAAACTTGCTGGCTTCCTTGCGTTCGCTGAGCGTTCGACTTGCGTTTGTATCGATACAAACGCAAGGATCGTGTGTAAGGTTAAAACTTGCTGGCTTCCTTGCGTTCGCTGAGCGTTCGACTTGCGTTTGTATCGATACAAACGCAAGGATCGTGTGTAAGGTTAAAACTTGCTGGCTTCCTTGCGTTCGCTGAGCGTTCGACTTGCGTTTGTATCGATACAAACGCAAGGATCGTGTGTAAGGTTAAAACTTGCTGGCTTCCTTGCGTTCGCTGAGCGTTCGACTTGCGTTTGTATCGATACAAACGCGCGCACAAAAAAACGCCGTGTGGAAGGGCGTTGTGGGCCACACTGGGACCGTACTCTGAAACGCTAATCCGAAACTTCGGTTAGCCCCGCCCCTTTCACTCGATTCTGTCCCGACTAAAGAGTGAGAGGGACGGGTATACCGAAGTTTCGGGTTTTACGTTTCAGAGTAGGCCCTCTGGAGCGGCGCGTCTTGCGTTCGCGTTGAGCGGGAAAAACAAATATATTGAGACGGACGGGAGGGGCCACACTGGCGCGTCCGGCGGTTGCCGCGACCGGCGGCGGCGGAGGGAATAGTACGTGTTCGCGCGTCCTGCGGATCCGCAGGTCGCCTCCGCGCCCCGCGGTCGCTCCAGTGTGGCCCACGACTTAGTCTTTCCTATCAAATAAAAGGTACGACGTAAACCACCTTCGCTAAGTATAGGCTCACTACAAGGTGAATAACGATCTGATGAAGGCAATTGAATGTTGCTGCAGGCAAGCGGGATGTTTTCTCTCATATGCATCACCGGGGTCTATGACGCGCTATGGAAACATTCTGGATATTAACAATTTGATCCCAGAGATATTATTTATCTCTAGAAATCTATACATAAAAAACTCTAAATTGATTGACTGACGCTCGAATTCTCGAACGCAAATCATCTTTGGGAGCGTCTCAAACATCATGGCATCTCTTTCATACGTTTGACATTTAACGTGACAGGGCGATGTTTGAGACGCTCCCAAAGATAAGTAGCGTACGAGTATTCGGGCATGATTCATTCATTGTTGGCATTGGCGTAGAGCCCTAACAGCTGAAGGTAGAGACACCATTTTTAGATGGTACCTTTCATGATGTAGATGAGCACTAAGGAAGGATTTTAGAAAATTCCCGTTATACAGGGTGCTACAGGCTGTTCAAGTTTGTATGAGAATTTGTATAGGGTTGAAGATAGAGACACAATTTTTGGGGGGTAGATACCTTTTATGGTGTAGGTGAGCATTAAGAAAGGGTTTTCCTAGATTCCTTTTATAATGTATGTGAGAACTAAGAATGTGTTTTGGAAAATTCCCGTTATACAGGGTGCTACAGCGTGTTCCAGTTTGTATGGAGATTTGAATAGGGCTGAAGGCGAGATACCATTTTTGGAGGGTAGATTCCTTTTATAATGTATGTGAGTAGGTACTAAGAAAGGGTTTTGAAAAATTCCCATTCCAATTGACAAAAACTAGTCAACTAACAATTCTCCGTTTGCCCAAAAACATAGGAACATATCTATCCTGAACACGTTCTAGCACAAAGGCATGCTTTTAGTGAAACGAGAACGAAATTGGTGTTTGAAGCGAGCAATGAAATGAATCATTCGACTCCCATTCTGTTTTAATTATTTCTGAAGCGAACAGTTTGCCAATTTTTTTAAGTGTAAAGGTTCTTACACTTGTGCCTGCCGATTTGTATGGTAACTCAAGATAAGGATGGGAGGATCCAGAGCGCTCCTAAACATACTTCACTACATAGTATAAAACAAAGTCGCTTTCTCTGTCCCTATGTCCCTTTGTATGCTTAAATCTTTGAAACTACGCAACGGATTTTGATGCGTTTTTTTTAATAGATAGAGTGATTCAAGAGGAAGGTTTATATGTACTTTTTATCCCGATATTCCCACGGGAACGGGAACCACGCGGGTGAAACCGCGGGCGGCCGCTAGTATATTATAAATGCAAAAGTGTGTTTGTTTGTTTGTCCGTCTTTCCGTCAAAATCCGGAGCAACAACTAGATATACAACAATAGTATGGGAACTAGAGATTTTTTCGCAACTGTATTAAAAATAGTTGTTCAGTACACGTGCGGAACCGTCATTGCAACTTGTTCCGACTGTCAACCCTCACCTTCGGCTGTGCCTCGGCTCGGGTAGACATTTGTCGGAACTCTTTGCAATGACAGGCTTTCCGCACTTGTAATGAAATATACTATTTCGTACCATTAATGGTATGTATGGTTCGTAGTGCGCACAGGAACTGCACGATCTTGTTTCTCCAGCCCCTTTCCACCATCTGGGTACCAGACGCAGGTTAGCTTTCCATACATCTTAGACATACCACCTGTCCGTACTAAGCGCTTTGCCAGTTCATTTTTAATGCGGGCTGCGAAAGATTAGAACGCGCTACCTGCGAATGTGTTCCCCGATCATTATAATCTTGGCCTTTTCAAAGCAAGAGTGAATTGGCACCTCCTGGGTAAGCCTAGCATGCAACACCCTAGACTGCATCCAGTCTAAGCTGGATGGTGGTCAAATGTATTGTGTATACAAACAAACGTAAAAAATTGCAGTACAAGAAAATTTGCTGAGGAAATATTTTGCGAACCCACGCTCACGATTAGAGAAGTGCGGATGCCAACGCGGCATTATTTAGAATTTTAGATGATGTTTTATATTTTTTAATAAACTGCATTGATTTATCTACGAATGCAAAGTTATATTTTAACTGTAGGTCACATATTTCTTTTTTAAATTTTTTCAAATACGCACGTTCTATTGCGCCACCCTGTATAAAATGAAAATTGCAACAGCGCATCTGCAGTTTTAAAAATATAAGCAACTTGTGTCTCGCCGCAGGTAACAGCCTGCAGCTGCGCTTGAAATAAAACTTCTATTCTCTCTCTCTCTATCTTTTTAAAGATATTACTTCCAAAGGACGGAATCATGATATTTATACGTTGTTGAAAATAAATCAAAGAAATGTAGGGAAATATAATTGGGACTATAGTTTGACCGAAACTGCTGTACCTACCGCTCCCAACGAAGCAGCGCCTTCCTACAGCGCTTGCGATCAAATAAAAAAAATCGGCCAAGTGCGAGTCGGACTCGCCCATGAAGGGTTCCGTACCCTCTTAACGTACCGATTACATACACCTAGTAAAAATACCACTATCATTTTTCGTCAGAAGAAACTAACTTTGTTTTTCAGTGTTCGTATGAGTTATATTTGTGATTTTTGAAAATGTGTTATATCTCAAAAACTTTTAAAGCCTACTTAGCTGTGATAGTTTTCCTTTTAACTTTGTCATACATACCTACATTTATCATGAATTTTTTCACGTATCCAAAAACAACCATTTGGCTGGCAGGGGGTGGAGACACAAGACTAACAAAATTTTGCATTTTAAAGCTTAATAACTCACAAACGGATGCCTCAATCAAAAAACTGTTTTCAGGAACCCACAATATTTTTAAAATTGCTATCCCATGACATCCCTCAATATGGGGTAGACAAGAAAAAAACTACATCCCCACTTCACGTTTAAAGGAGGTAACCTAATTTTTTTTTTTATTTTACTTTGCCACTTTGTCTGCGTGATTAATATGTATATTCATGCCAAGTTACTGCTTTGTAGTACTGAGGGTCTATGAGCTAGGCTGGGGACAGACGGACAGACGGACATGGCGAAACTATAAGGGTTCAATACCTAGGTTTAATACCTGTTTTTTTAATAGTATAAAATGCAACGCGAAAGTTTTAAAAGTGTATATAAGGGTTCCTTGTTGACTACGGAACCCTAAAAAGATATCCAAAATCCATTTTCTGGCTGATAATAAAGTTTGACTTTGATTAATTGACATCGTTTTCAATATATTTTAGGACCAAAAAAAGTTCATGTAAATTTTCATTTTAACGTTTCACTTTATTACATCCAACTTGGCAGCGTTTTAGCTAGCACGAGTCTTCAGTCCTTTCCCTTATATAGTAACAACTTTTTCCACCTTAAGGTCACAGCAGACATATCAACTCGTAAACGGATCGTAAGCAAATCAACTCGAGCGGTTCAGTATTCTTTGTTTGAAACCCCCTACTGCAACGCACACTAATCGGAAGCGTAACGTAATCGCCTCGCCTCGGGAGCTCACGAACCGCTTTACGGGTCGCTCAACTTGCTATCCCTGCGCCACTGCGCTTACTGCTAGTCGTCCACACGCTCACGTCTCTCCGTACCCGAGCTTATGGCTCTACGCACAGTGGTCTGAAAATGAAAATGATCTAACCACATTTCAAAAAATCAGACTGAAATTCAGAGATTTGATCCCATGTCCACCTTTTTTCGATATGGAACCACTGTGCGGCGAGGCGTAAGCGCGGCGTCGCTTAAGGTCACAGCACATACATCAACTCGGAAAGGGATCGACACCATATCAATTCGAGCGGTTCAGTATTCTTTGTATGAAACCCCCTACTGCAAAGCACACTAATCGGAATCGTAACGTAATCGCCTCGCCTCGGGACCAGCTCACGAACCGCTTTGCGGGTCGCTCAACTTGCTATCCTCGCGCTTACCGCTAGTCGTCCACGCGCTCACGTCTCTCCGTACCCGAGCTTACGGCTCTACGCACAGTGGTCTGAAAATGAAAATGAACATCAAACTTTTTTTTTATAATTTTTTTTGTTTTTTTTTTAATAACTTTTTAAGCTAATTTTTTTTTTTATGGAACCACCGTGCGGCTAGCCGTAAGCGCGGCGTCGCCTAGCCGTAAGCGCGGCGTCGCCTAGCCGTAGCCGAGCCGACGTACCGACGCTGATCCGGTTTGGTTACGTGCTTGCGTTAGGTTGACGCCTGGTTGACGACGAGGAGAAAGGCGATACGGTGTCGATCGCTTTCCGAGTTGATATATCTGCTGTGACCTTTACAGTTATAATAACAAACTTTTCCTTCAACAGGTACATATTCTCGCTGGCGCTAGCAGATTTGCTGGTAATCCTGATATGCGTGCCATTCGTCTCCATCATTTACACGTTGGAGTCGTGGCCTTGGGGCGAGCTGATATGTAGGATTTCCGAGTCGGCGAAGGATGTCAGCATCGGGGTATCAGTGTTCACACTCACGGCGCTTTCGGCGGAGAGGTACTGCGCAATCGTGAACCCCTTTCGGAGATTACAGGTGAGATGTAAGCACTTGTACTTGCAAGTGTAAACTACGTGTAAACTACGTGTTTACACTTGCAAGTTGCTATCGGACATACTGTCGGACGTTTATCGCAGATGACTTACTTGCAGGTGGAAATGAGGCCTTAGACTACCTATGGCTGAAATTGTTATTTCGTATATTTATTTTTTTGGGTATTTTACACTGCTCTTACTGTTAACTACTAGGGATTCCGCGTGAAAGATCGAAATAAAATATAGCCTATCTATGTCACTGAGGTGTGTGGCTTTCTAAACGTAAAAAGGAGGAGGTTATCTATTCGCCGCGTATATTTTTTTTTTATATGTAGGTTGTACACCGATTACTCGAAGATGGCTGAACCGATTGAAATGATTCAAACGTTATAAATATCAGGTTTTTTCCCAAGTTGGTCCCATTTTTTGAAATCGGTTCAGTAGTTTTCAGGAAATCTTGAAAATACTCATAACTCCTTTGTTTATAAACCGATTTAGATGATTCTTGTTTTGTTGGAAAGGGGATACCTTAAGGTATTTAACCGACTTCAAAAAAGGAGGTTATCAGTTTGATCACGTAGGTACCTATTTACAAGAATACAGGTAATTTGCCTGCATGATGCAATAAAAAGAGTGAAATAAAAATTATTTTTATAAAAAAATAAAACCGCCTTCCAAAAAATAACATCAAAAAAGTAAGAAATAATCCCTCACCAAATAACGTAAGTATTTTGAAGTCGGGCGAGTTTTAACGAAAACATGACAAACACAACAAAAACTTGTACATGTTTCACGCCCGACTTCAAAATACTTACGTTATTTGGTAAGGGATTATTTCTTACTTTTTTGATGTAATTTTTTGAGATGTTAAGCAATTATTATTGACCAGCGACTGACGACAATGCAATTGCAATGACGACGTCTGTGCAAGACATGTTGACCCGCTTGCTTCTTTGCATGAACTGACGTCGCTTTCTGCCGCTGGTCTCTGTCATGCCACTTGATCAAGCGGCATGATAGTGAGTGGCCACCATAAATGCTCCTTATACGATAAAATACTCAGATAAACTTATTACTTACCTACCTTTCGGAACTTATAAAATGTAAGTAATTGACTCTAAAGTATTTTCGGAATTCTATACAATATGTAAAAACTAATTTAACCCTTGGGTGATATTAAATAAATTGGCTAAATGCACCATTTAAAAGATCCAATCAAATACAGCAGAAATGCCAATGGTACTCAAAATATAAACTCTAATGACTTCTAACTCTTTAGATAACTAAGTTTACTCAAGTTTTTCGAACAACTTGAAAAGTTTGTTAAGTGTTTAAAGCGAAATACGCATGGCTTAATTTTTAAACATAAGAATCCAATAAAGTTTCTGTTCATTTTATGAAATAAATTAAGTATTGTGAAAGCTTTAACAAATATTTAAACGAAACATTTGTAGCACTTAATTACGGATTTACATTTAGTTAGTTTGTTGTGTTTGTTTCTATAGATAAAGATAAAATAGGATTACATGGAAGGTCAAATAAACCTAGTAGTAATTACTTCTACTCATTATTCTGTGGTAGTAATAAAACGACTAGAATTGAAACGAGAAATATTTTAAATACAATAAGATTTTATATTTAGACCAGATTAAGTACCGGTTTAATTTCACCAAGGTAAATATTACCGTTGATTATATAATCGGTTGATTAAAATGTCAGAATCATACGTAATTTTATTATGGGCAACACGTAACTTAATCAACGGTTATCTTTACCTGGTAAACTCAAGTCTTAGTATTCTCACTTTGTGTATGTAGTAGGCTTTTATTACTTAATGTGGCTTTTTAGATTTCTCGGTGCCTCGGAATCCGAACATTTAATTCGTAAAAAATGTAAGAATGAATATAAAACATCATTGAAGAGTGAAAGAGAAAAACTGTACGGATGAGATGAGCATCTGGATTGAGATATCTTACTTTATTTTTGTTTAAAAAGTACATGTGTATTTAATCAAAAATTGTCAAAACACCTGAATCCAAAAATTTGTCACTCGTAAGGGAAGAAAGATAAACGCCCGAATTCTCGAACGCAAATCATCTTTGGGAGCAGCATGGCATCACTTTCATACGTTGGACATTTAAAGTGACAGGGCGATGTGTTAGACGCTCCCAAAGATAAGTACTATGCGATTATTATAAGAATAGGACGGGTTGTTGACAAACTTCACTCTGAAAAGGTACAGTCCGCAAGAAAGTGCAAAACAAAATGAAAATAGTTTTTTTTTTATTTTGGCAGACGGTGGTTTGGGCATTGCCACTTTCAAAACATTTTTTATTTTATTTTTTAAATCCACCTAAGTACTCGTTATGGCGGCGCCAGACATAGCACAAACATTTGAATAAATGTTTGGACACATTGTGTAGCACGGGTATTTGAGTATTTGTTCAAAGCTTTGATAAAATACTAGAACATATTTCTACAGTACTTTGCAATGTCAGAAGGAAAAGTCTTCAATGTCTTTGTAGCAGTAGCAGCTCAGACTAGCGGGACGATGATTCTCAAATGAGTGGAATATAAGAAGTGGAATAGCATTAGCAAGCATAATGTGTTTTGATTTACAATTGGCGGATTCACGAAAGGCGCCTCCCCGAGTGGCTTGATTGAATCGTTCCCCGTGATACCAATACCCGGCGCACCCTGGTAACAACTAGATTCTGCCGAATCTAACTTCAATCAACGTGCATAATCTAGCTAGCCAATCCTTTTACCATGATAGACCAATACAATTTTTCACTAGACCCCCAATTTACCAATTTTATTGTAAAGTTGATTATTAAATTATTTTCATAACTTGAAGTCCTGTTTTATTAAAATACTTAAACCAGTAAATAGAATCAAAATTCAATTTATTCTGTGTTATTGAAGCATAGTATTAAAGTACCCCGCAGAACAATAAGTATGAAAAAATGGGTTCAGTTAAATATCACAAAATTTTAATTTGAATGAGATTCAAATTACCTGAAAATATAGGACCCATGAAAGCATACTTTCATGGATCCTATATTTTCCGTAAAAATCAAGTTAATGATTTGTATTTATTTGCAAATTTTTCATATGTTTTGGTTTGCACGAACATCATTATTCGTATATCGTAAGCTAATGATCAGCCCCCTGATTCACGATAAATTTCTTTTTTTTCACACCATACTGAAGTGAAGTGAAGTTAGTTTGACAGCACTGTGACAGCTTGACGTCACAACATGGCGGCGTCCCTATCCTATTCTTATAATAATCGCATAGTAGCGTACTAGTATTCGGGCATAAGTCGTAGATCACTCAATTCATACATTTTGCAAAATGGTTACGCGCTGACTCTCGGTGAGTAATGTCTCTATTGCCGACAGTTCTATAAGTACCACAAAATATTATTTTTTTCATTTATTTTGGCAACAAACAGACATGTATATTACAGAAAATATTTTGCTACATTAAATTATTAAATCTAGACCTACAGTGCCCAAACGTACAAACAAAAATATTCGAGGTGGACATTACTACTTATTAGTTACATTAATTGTACATAATTTGTCACCAAAATTTACCAAGAAACCAAAGCATTAGTAGCTAATTATTATCAGAGAGTCAGCGCGTAACCATTTTGCTAAATGTATGAATTGAGTGATCCACATAACAGACTTTATCTTTCTTCCCTTACGGGTGACAAATTTTTGGATTTCAGTCAGGGGTTTTGACAATTATTTTTGATTAAATACACATGTACTTTTTAACCAGAAATAAAGTAGCATATCTCAATTCAGATGCTCATCGGATTTAGTGCAAAGGTGTCGTATTTGTTTGATTTCAATAAAAGCCTGAATCAGCTTATTATTGGCAATAACTATAACCCATCCATCCAATGCATTTCAATTTATGTCTTTAATGCTTCGGCCACACCTGCGTGTATCGTCCGAAAGTAATGCGTGCTGAAGCTTCGTAGGTACTTACGTTTTGACTCTAAAAAGTTATCGCGATAAAAGCTGTAGATATAACCACAGTTTATTAGTTGCAATAACTATAATCCATCTATCCAATGCATTTCAATTTTATGTTTGTCTTCCTATAAGTGTAGTAAACTAGATTTCAAATAGTACCTAGGTATTTTGGGTCTTGATAGCTCAAATGATTAAAGCAGTCGCCCAGAGAGCGACAAGTTGCGGATTTGGTACCCGTATGTATAGCTGATAAACATTGCTTCGAAAGACTAATCATAACATTGGGATTGAATACAATCAACCAGTAGGTACCTACCTACTCAATCAAATAGTTTTCAATTTATACTACGATAAACGATAACGCGAGCGTTTTCGTCGGACGCCACCGCTGAATAATGGCATTCTAACAAAGAAAGCTATTATGTCCCCCCCCCCCCCCCTCTTACTTTTGAATTATAAGCGTGAAAAATCTAGAAAAAATAATTATGTTGTAGGCATTCTATGTATCTAACTTTTGAAATAAAAGAGCGAAAAATCTAGAAAAAATATATCTGGGGCCATACCGGCAAACGCTCCGAACTTTGGAAATCTGCCTGCTTTCAATTTAAGTTCGCCGGTATAGCCCTGTTAACAGTAGTGTAAAAGTGGGGAAGGAACTATGTACCTACTTAGATGTGAAAATTCAATTATGTGCTTTTAATGTACTTTTTACGAGTATTTAGAAATCATAGTAGGTACGTAGGTATAATGTTTTATATAACTTTTGGAATGAGCTACAAAGTTATTCTGGTAAACACTTAAAATTCCGTCATTTTATTGTGCAAAATTGTATTTTAAAGCTGATATTTATATTACTTCGATAGCTTAACCGCAACAATGAGATCGAATACCAATACTCAATGAAATAGTTTACGGTTTTGTACGACGATAAACGTTGGTCCCCACCGCTAGATGGCATTCTGCCAAAGAAAGTTTGTCGGCGGCGCTAGCTTTGTTTCCGTGAACATTATTATCTGTTATCCGTAGGTACTGTGGAACTGGGAGATGGAAATATTTACGCAGCAATTTTTTGTTAGTCGTAAGCTTAGTTTATTAAGCTTATATTATTTGAGATGCTACAACGACTTAAGTTTGAAAGCTTTTCCAAATAAATCTCTAAAAACCAGTCATACTTAAGTTTTTGTATTTCTACTACTATCTTTTGTATATCGACTTTTAAGCACTAAGTACTAAATGGTTTTAGGTATTTAAGACACAAATTATATCTTAAATTACTTATAGATAATTTATCTAGCTTTAAAGGTACATTTTCAATTTTTTAAAGTTATATAGTTTTTTGTATATAATACAAAATGTGTGAGAGGTGCCAAATGTACCGGTTTTGGCCACTTACTGATAGTTAAACTTTTGTATGTACTGCGAAAAATCAAAACCAAACCCAGGTAAAATCAATATATTCTAATGCGCTAGAAACCAGTCAATTGCAAAACAACAATTTAATCTATACTTATAATAAATCTGTAGAGAGGTCAATTCTGTACATGAAATATATTTCCAAAATAACTATCAGGATGTGATAAGGGATCGATATTGATGCCAAAAATGCAATCAGTAAAATTTTTGTCTGTCTGTCTGTCTCTCTGTCTGTCTGTCTGTCTGTCTGTGTGTATAACCGTTATAGAAACAAAAACTACTCGACGGATTTTAACGAAACTTGGTACAGTTATTTTTCACACTCCTGAGCTGGTTATAGTGTACTTTTCATCACGCTACAATCAATAGGAGCAGAGCAGTGAAGGGAAATGTTGGGAAAGCGGGAGCGGGTTACTCCATTTTTTAAGCTTCCGTCGCGTGTGCAACCTTCATGGTTAAAGCTACACAGAAATTATGTATGACGGAAATGTTCTCCTTAAAATTATATAAAAAATATACCACGACAGCATATGTCTATCTTTTATGGTAGACTCACAACAACACGTGTAACTCCCGATAGCTTAGCAGTTCGAAGCTTCGCTCGACGCGTCTCGCGGCCGAAGGTATAAAAAGGCGGGGCGTCCGAGCGCGAGCTTCATACAATTATAATAAAAAGGAACCTTCAATTTTATTGTTACCACTTGCAAGTGAGAAGGAATAGATTTGTATACTTTCAACGTTTTCGTTGCTTATTCAATCAGTTTATTGTTGACATGTACGCAAAAATTTAAACCGAAAGATTAGTTTAAAATACGATCTAATCAAAGGCAGCTGCGCGCTGAAGAATACGTGCACCTTCGCGACGCTATAATCAATGATAGATCTACTCACCAAAGATAACATTTTTGGAGAAGTATTGTGTTATATGTATAGTGTTGAGTGGCAAAAACGCGGCTTGCCTCACGCACATATCCTGCTTTGGTTAAAAGATAAGTTTCGACCTAAGTTTGTTATAATTTTAGACGACGTTTGCACAACTATTTTGCTGATAAGAGAGAAATAAAAAAAAATATATTTTTGCATTCACAATGCAATTTTTATGGTTGAAAAATGGAAAGTGAAGTATTTAGAAAAAATCAACCCTCTCACAACCAGGTCCGATGGGACTCGAACCCACGACGATTGTGAATGCAAAAAAGTAAAAATTTAAATAATTTTTATTTTTTTTGCAATAGGGCCGGAAAGGGGGTTTAAAAAATTTGAAGTGGGGCTACTAGGGCATATGGGGTATCATATAAAAAAGCGCTGCTTGCACACTCTCAAACAATTTTTCTTTTTGTTTTAGGCCGCATAGTTTTTGACTTATGATGAAAAATGTAAAAATAATACCGTCCCCCCTTATCTCCGAAGTTTGCAAAGATAAATTGTTTTAGGTGATAGAAGTTTATGTAAAGATTACGGGAAAAATAAAACGATGTCTCTAAATAGTAAACTTTTTCAGAAATCATGAACAAAAATTACATTAGTTCCATTATCGGTCAAGAGATGGCGCTGACCAAAAACTGCAAAATTCTACATCGCAAATTCTTGGAAGAATATAATATGCCTCGCCGATGAAAACATTTTTACGTTTTATTTACAACCAAAATATCCTCCTTCCTACCTACTCGCAGGTTGCTTTGTTTGGGTGAAGCATAGTTGTAGTTTTTTCTATTTATTTATGATGGTACGGTACGGAACCCTCGGTGCGCGAGTCCGACTTGCTCTTGACCGGTTTTTTACTGTCCTACGTTTGATATATAGTACAAAAATTTCTAAATTGGCCGTAGTGAATTTGGATGCAGTATGAAAAATTCGTTTTGGCTACATAAACATGACTTTTTTTACTTTTTTACGTAATACTTATGATAATCCTTTGTATGACTGAAAGGAATCCTACTAATATTATAAATGTGAAAGCTTAGATGTTTGCTACTCAATCACGCCAAAACATCTGAACGGATTTGGCTGTTTGGGATACAGATACTTTTGTAGCTTGGAGAGGAACATAGGCTTTTTATCCCTGAAAAATATCACATTCCCGCGGAATAACGTCGTGTAGTCCACGCAGGCGAAGCCGCGGGCGGAAAGCTAGTTGTAAATAAATACGTAGTTTAAAAAACTATAAAATCACACTTTTATAGGAACAGACTAAAAGTACAAAATAACCGACTATTCAGTAACTGAAATTAAAAAGCGTGGTGCGCGTTGTCAATATCTGGATACGCGGCAGCGTATCAGCCAAGTTCAAAAGGAAACAGAACTGGCGAGCAGCACCGTGTGTATCTTAACACGAACCATTTGGAGCCACTTTTGACCCCCTCATAACTCAAAAACTATTACACAGAAACATGTCAAATTTGGCTTATGTATTGAGACTAGCGAGATAAATATGTGCTCCAAATTTTATATACACACCTCAAACAGTTATTTAGATATTTACGTCCAAAAATCGTTATTTTTATCACTGACTCACCTATAATCAAAACTATAACCCACTTCCAGATGACCTAGAAAGCTGAAATTTGGCATGCAGACAGATAATCTGGTGAATACAAAGGAAAAAATCCGAAACTAGTATTTTTTTAAAATAAAACGTTGACAAACTTATATTTGCGTTCCCTATGCACTTATCCTGTATAAGATCTTGTATTAGATGAAGTACAAATATAAGTTTGTAAGAGTTTTTATTCTGTTATATACCAATAATTCGTCATACCTCTTGAAGTTCGGCTAGCGCCGACGGCGTAGTGGCCATTCAATATTGAGGACTCGAGAGAACCAAGTTCGAACCCCAGATTACCCAAATACTTTTTTGTCCTCGCGTTAAATTAATTACAAACTTGCGCCGTCTAGCGCGATATCCATATTATTATTTATTAATTAATAATATTAATATAAATTATAAAAATATTGAAATGTTTACGTTTTTGCATTCACAATCCAATTTTTATTACTTATTGAAAAATGGAAAATGAAGAATTTAGACAAAATCGACCCTCATCTCACAACCAGCTCCGATGGGACTCGAACCCACGACCTTTCACTTAAATTAATTATTAATATTAATATAAATTATAAAGTTATTTCAATTTTTACTTTTTTGCATTCACAGTCCAATTTTTATTATTGAAATATGGAAAATGAAGTATTTAGAAAAAATCGACCATCATCTCACAACCATCTCCGATGGGACTCGAACCCACGACCTGCTCTAACCACTGAGCTACGAAGTCGTAATGATAAATGTGAAAGTGTGTTTGTTTGTTTGTTTGTCCTTCTTTCACGTCAAAACGGAGCATAGTACTTTAACCCGACCACCAGGGGGCGCACTTTTCATACATCAAAAAATGCGAAAGTTGCTATGTTCTCCCTGTAGGTGCACACTTTGCACATAAATAGTTCACTAAAGTCAAAGATAGATGGCTCCAAGTTAATACACCCACCCACAGTATAGAAAAGAAGAGGAAAATCCTTTTTTTCTATACTATATTGTTGAAAGTTGATGGAAGGGTATTAACTTTAAAGAGATTAAAGTGTACTTATGGAAAATAATGTCAAATTATCTAAATTATACTTTTGTTTGTTAAATTTGTTATTTGCTATGTTCTGTTTCGTAAAGATCCGTAATTCCGTTAGCAATTATATAGTTTCGTTGCTCGGAGTACCTACCGTTTTTTGAGAAAAAGACTCGTTTGTGTTGAGTGTTATATAGAATTCTTTGGTGATGTGCTGTGTTTGAAAAAAGACTTCTTTGAACATTGTTAATGCCTTTAGTGATTCATATTTGTTGTTTTATTGTTAATAAAGGGTGCAGTGTTAACCTATGTTTAATTTACACCGAGTTTCCTTATAAATAAATAATATGTATACTATGCCTATGTGTGTGTCCGTGTTTATATGCCTTTGTAATTTGCATATGTGTGTGTTTATACACCAAATGGAGTGTGAACTGTAAAGGTTATATATGTAGGAAGTAGAGACCAATCTTGGCCCTTTTATTGGTAGTGTATACCTAACTAGCGCTATCTATCGTCTGGTGTAGGCAACTTTTGGTGTATAAACACACACACTAGACATAGTCTTCTTATTATTTATTCTACTTTAGTCCACTATAATTTATATGACAAAACAACGTTTACCGGGTCAGCTTAAGCTAGTTAGCAAATAAAGAATCAATAAGCAAGATTAGATGTCAACAAAAACGGCTACATCTATAAATTGTCAAGAGATGGCGCTAAATGATAAATGTAAAAGACAAACTACTGCTATATACACTGACCTCTATTATTTACACACTGGAATGGCTGACATAAATATTGTCGACTGCGGTAACGATTGTGTCAAAATTAGTTCTCGGGACACTCGTAGTGGCGGCGTTTTAAATTGCCACATCAAATTAGCTGTAATTTGTATGGAGACAGATTGTCCAGTGTATAAATAATAGAGGCTACGTAGTAATAATTATATAGTACTAGCTGACCCAGCGCGACTTCGTTCCCGTGGCCCTACCCCCTACTCCACCCTACCCTACCCCACCCCTACCCTACCCTACCCTACCCTACCCCTACCCTACCCCTACCCTACCCTACCCCTACCCTACCCCTACCCCTACCCCTACCCTACCCCTACCCTACCCCTACCCTACCCCTACCCTACCCCTACCCTACCCCTACCCTACCCCTACCCTACCCCTACCCTACCCCTACCCTACCCCTACCCTACCCCTACCCTACCCCTACCCTACCCCTACCCTACCCCTACCCTACCCCTACCCTACCCCTACCCTACCCCTACCCTATCCCTACCCTACCCCTACCCTACCCCTACCCTACCCCTACCCTACCCCTACCCTACCCCTACCCTACCCCTACCCTACCCCTACCCTACCCCTACCCTACCCCTACCCTACCCCTATCCTACCCCTACCCTACCCCTACCTTACCCTACCCCTACGCTACCCCTACCCTACTTCTACTCTACCCCTACTTACCCCTCCTTCCCCTATTTTCTCACCGCTAAAACCTTCCTTGGACTTCCACGAACAATTCAAGACCAAAATAAGCCAAATCGGTCCAGCCGTTCAGGCGTGATGTCGTGACCAAGGGAAATAGGGATTCATTTATATATATATATATAGATTCTTTGATACTGCCAAGGATTCTATCGTAGTGCATTGTGCGGCAAGAGATACGAGTTTGTCCGGAAAGCTTTATCGCTTAATGAAACCAGAATCAAAACGCAAATGGAAATGCAATATCTGCTCAGCCGGCCTGGCATGAGCGGCTTATAGCGCGCGATATGATATGGTACGGCAAGTTGTCTTGCTTACCCCACTAAGGTGTAAGCAAGACAACTTGCCGTACCATATCATATCGCGCGTTATAAGCCGCTAATGCTAGGCCGGCAGGAACATTAAATACCTAGGTACTGCAACTTCGTCGAGCAAAACACCATACACTATTACGACTAGGAAAAAGAAACTGTTGGAAATAAGAAAATCTGTTAAAAATGATATTCCTACGTCCACACCAAACACGAGCATAAAATTAGTTTCATTGTCAGTAGCTGATACACAAGGGCAAAGTAATATAACTGGCCAAATAAAATAAACTGAAACATTTGGTATTAATTTATTATGAATAAGTAGGTACTGTGGTATCATATTGTTAGGATATGATACCTCCTTGCATTGTCTATGGTTGATTTATGTTTAAATCAGTATTCAAAATATCGAATGCATTGTCATCATTACGCGAGTAGTTTGTTTTTAGTCCAGACGATTCCGCGGTGGCGGGTTGTAGTATATAGAATATAACGGCCATGGTGCCGAAATAAAGATATTGTATCGAAATTACATTTATTACTCGATAGAATCCCACTGTAGGGCTTCTTATGGTGTTAGGCGCGAACGAATTACGTAGAACGCAATTATACGGTGTTTATGTGTTGCAGATTCCCAAGATAGGCTAGGAAGGCCATGGAGGTCTTATTGTTCGACGGCATCCACGGAGATGTCGAAGTTTTTTTTCGGAGCTACGAAATAATGACGGCTCTGCAAGGCTACGAAGGCGAGGCCAAGAAAATCGTCGTTGGAGCTTTTTGCACGGGCGCAGCCCGATATTTCTACGATAAGATCGTCGATATGGTGAAAGACTACGACGAAATGAAGAAGGAGTTTATCAGGGAGTTTGGTTTTGTATCGGACCCACTTGAGTGCTTCGAGGAATGTGCCCCTAATATGTGTGATTCTAGCAGTGGTGATAAATCTAATCAATGTGTTTATTTTGTGCCGGAGTTAGAGAGTGTGCCAACTCCCAATCAATGTGCCTCTCGCACGCCAAACGAAAAACCCCATGATTTGTATGATGCAAGTGAATTGAATGATTTTAGAGCTCAAGCCCCGATGATGCCCATCACGACATCATCTTGGAGGACGACTGAGACGTCCCCACAATCTAATAATAATATTATTGTAAGTAGAGAAGAGGATTGTATGCAGCTGACGTTGGTGCAGGACAATCACAACACAAGTAAGCGTACGCCATTTTTATCTATTGAGTGTCGTGGTCAGAAAATAGACGCCTTGGTGGACACCGGTGCGAGTGTGTCGGTAATATCACAGACGGTAGTAGACAGTCTAGGTCTCAGTGTGGACATGGCGAACGCTGAACTACGAAATGTGAGTGGTGGAAAACTTTCAATAGTAGGGAAAACTAATGTATGTTTCTTGATAGATAACGTGTTGTTTACACAGCGATTCGTTGTTGTGAGGGACATTGTACCAAACATAGTGTTGGGTTGTGATTTTATTAGCAGGAATAGCATAATTTTGAATTTTGAAAAATTTTGTATAATTTACAAAAAAATTAATTTTGAATTTAATGTTGACATGAATTTTATGTTGACATCGATTGACATTGATGACAATGAGTCACAACAGTCACAAGTGATAGATGTCTCGAATGACGGATGTCAAAGTAATTTTCGAAAAAGTAATATGTCAGAAAAAAGTTCGCATGTCATTCCTAGATTAAAAAGTTTTTTTATGAATAAAAATAGGAATGACAGTAAAATGAAGAAAGGCGCGAAAAAGTTTGAAAAGTCGAATATGAATAGGATTTCGAAATCCAATATAAGTTCGTTATGTAATATTAGTTCTTTACGAAATAAGAAACGAATTAAATTTGTTACATATAAAATTAAATGTAAAAACAAATTTTCTTTTATAGATTCATTTTATAATAGGGATAGAAATAGGATAGGATTTTAGGATGTTTTATAATAGTGATTGTTAGATAGTTGAAATGTATAATTGTGTGATTTGTATTAATATGTGTTTCTTTTTCATGTACGGAAATACTGCACCTGAAGCCCACGAAGTGTCCTGTGGTCCACTTATAATATGATGTATTTACTTAATTTTTTTTTAATGTTTAATTTAATAAAACAATTATTTTTTTGCATTTTTACTAATAAGTAGACATCGTGTCGTGTCTCTTTACCTTCATGGGATAGGGCAGGAGGATGACCTATTATCTAATTAGGTGTGAGAATCCTCTGACCTTAACTTATGTTGATATTGACATCACGTTTCGTTAATGATCTGGACCACAAAAGTAACACTTCTGTGTTTCATTTTATTTCCGTTTTAGTTAGTTTGTAAGTTTTTTCGATGTCACTTAAGGAAC
Organism: Crambus lathoniellus; assembly: GCA_949710035.1. Classification (NCBI taxonomy): domain Eukaryota; kingdom Metazoa; phylum Arthropoda; class Insecta; order Lepidoptera; family Crambidae; genus Crambus; species Crambus lathoniellus. The sequence continues at coordinate 10,372,464 of OX453296.1, forward strand.
GAGGTGACGTCAACATTTGTTGGTGAGGGGGGAGGAAACCCTGATGGTCCAATAAGGACCAGGGTCATATCCTGTTTGTTGCAGGATCCCTCTAGCCCTGACTGGTAATGTTGTCGACACCACGCTACATAAACTGTGGTGGCCCCTAGTAGACAGTCTGCTTGAGGTTACCACAGGTTTATGAAATTCCAAGCTTGTTGTCGGGCACCTTTTGAGATGAGGGTTATTTTTGGGTAATTTCGTAGTCAATATATTATTGGTGCTTGTCCGACATGTTTGATCTTGGAATTTCGACTTAGTTAATGCTTAAATGAGCTAGGGTTAGCTTTGATTGTAACTACATATGATGTATTAAGGTTAGGTTTAAGGCTGGGCAGACCTTTTCCCTTGGTTTTGGTATGTCAAGCCAATGCAATGGTTGGTTTGTTTTGATTTCAAGAAATTAATAATTATATCGACCATTGTCCTGGCTGTCCGTTAGTGAGGACCAGTCTTATTGATGTGATATCGTTCCAAGGTAGGCAGGGCCTTCGCTTTAGGGTAATCCATGTAGGAAAAAACATTTCTTTAGTAAGAAAGGTTTTTTTTGTTGCGGCGGCGGCATGTGGTATCATATTGTTAGGATATGATACCTCCTTGCATTGTCTATGGTTGATTTATGTTTAAATCAGTATTCAAAATATCGAATGCATTGTCATCATTACGCGAGTAGTTTGTTTTTAGTCCAGACGATTCCGCGGTGGCGGGTTGTAGTATATAGAATATAACGGCCATGGTGCCGAAATAAAGATATTGTATCGAAATTACATTTATTACTCGATAGAATCCCACTGTAGGGCTTCTTAGTACCTACTAATAATTTCTCTACAAAAAGTAATGATATCTCATCAAAAACATAAAATATGTGAAGTGAGAGCCAACTTCAATATTAGGAAATATGCCTTGGTTGTTGACTTCAACGACAAAAGATGTGAGATCTAAATGGGTGCCAAGTTTAACGGTCAGTCCTGAAAATTTAGTACTTACATAAAATGTTTCATAACAACTTAAAATATAATTTCTTCTTATAACTTAGGATAATATATTGAAGCCTAAGGTCTGACTTGGCTAGTTTTCATATACGAATTATTTATATATTATAGCCTTCGCAAGCTCTAAAGCCGAAGTTCTTATTGTATTCTTCCGAAAACTTGGCTTGCTGGTAGACTAGAAACTAGAGATGAACATAGGGCTCTTCCATGACTGTTTCAGTAAGTACCTAATAATAATTCGTATACGAGAACTAGCCAAGTCAGACCTTAGGCTTCAATATATTATCCTAAGTTATAAGAAGAAATTATATTTTAAGTTGTTATGAAACATTTTATGTAAGTACTAAATTTTCAGGACTGACCGTTAAACTTGGCACCCATTTAGATCTCACATCTTTTGTCGTTGAAGTCAACAACCAAGGCATATTTCCTAATATTGAAGTTGGCTCTCACTTCACATATTTTATGTTTTTGATGAGATTAAGTACTTACATGAATGCATGCTTTGCAAAGGACGCACCACGCTTTTTAATTTCAGTTACTGAATAGTCGGTTATTTTGTACTTTTAGTCTGTTCCTATAAAAGTGTGATTTTATAGTTTTTTAAACTACGTATTTATTTTTTACTTTTTAGTTTAATAAATGGCAAGCTATGGATGGATGGTAATCGATTTCACAGTCCATTCATGTGTCTGCCCACCCTGTAAACATTATAACTCAAAGGCGTGATTGTATGTATTTGTTTTACAAATTCAAGTCGAGTCTATTAGTTACCAGATGCGCTAGCCGAACCCTTACTTCATCCTTACTCCATCATCAGACCCTCACCACCAAGTGTAGCGGATAGGTTTCATCAGAACGAAACAAATGAGCCCAAACTCGAGGGGGTTCCTAGTGGTCATTAAGGAGTGCCACGGACCTCCTCCCTGCTCAATCATCAGGCCCTCAGCACCTAGTGTAGCAAATAGGTCTCATCAGAACGAAACAAATGAGCCCAAACTCGAGGGATTTCTTAGTGGTCATCATTAAGGAGTGCCACTGACTTCCTCCCTGCTCCATCATCAGACTCTCACCACCAAGTGTAGCGAATAGGTCTCATCAGAACGAAACAAATGTGCCCATCTCAAGGGCTTCCTATTGGCCATTAAGGAGTGCCACTGGCTTCCTTCCTGCTCCATCATCAGACCCTCGCCACCAAGTGTAGCGAATAGGTCTCATCAGAACGAAACAAATGAGCCAGAACTCGAGGTGTTTCCTATTGGTCATTAAGGAGTGCCACTAGCTTCCTCCCTGCTCCATCATCAGACCCTCACCACCAAGTGTGACTCATAAGTCTCATCAAAACGAAACAACGGAAGCCAAACTCGAGGGGTTTCCTAGTGGTCATTAAGAAGTGCCACTGGCTTCCTCCCTGCTCCATCATCAGACCCTCACCATCAAGTGTAGCGAATAGGTCTCATCAGAACATAAGAAATGAGCTTAAACTCGGGGGGTTTCCTAGCAGCCATTGAAGAGTTCTATTGTCCACCTCTTGACTCCATCATCAGATCAGCTCGATGGTAGCAAATTATTGTATTGTCATCGGATTCATATAGACTTGCAAAGTTTAAAATCAATACGACAATTAAAAGTAGGTTAAAATTGATTTCCAAGATTTTCTTACATTGTCACTTAGTTACAAGTGAAGCTAATAAATACGTAGTTTAAAAAACTATAACAACACACTTTTATAGGAACAGACTAAAAGTACAAAATAACCGACTATTCAGTAACTGAAATTAAAAAGCGTGGTGCGCGTTGTCAATATTAAGTACTTACTTGAATGCAAGCTTTGCAAAGGGCGCACCACGCTTTTTAATTTCAGTTACTGAATAGTCGGTTATTTTGTACTTTTAGTCTGTTCCTATAAAAGTGTGTTGTTATAGTTTTTTAAACTACGTATTCATTTTTTACTTTTTAGTTTAATAAATGACAAGCTATGGATGGATGGTAATCGATTTCACAGTCCATTCATGTGTCTGCCCACCCCGTAAACATTATAACTCAAAGGCGTATTTGTATGTATTTGTTTTACAAAATCAAGTGAAGTCTATTAGTTACCAGATGCGCTAGCCGAACCCTTACTTCATCCTTACTCCATCATCAGACCCTCACCACCAAGTGTAGCGAATAGGTTTCATCATAACGAAACAAATGAGCCCAAACTTGAGGGGTTTCCTAGTGGTCATTAGGGAGTGCCACTGACCTCCTCTCTGCTCCATCATCAGGCCCTCACCACCTAGTGTAGCAAATAGGTCTCATCAGAACGAAACAAATGAGTCCAAACTCGAGGAATTTCCTAGTGGTCATCATTAAGGAGTGCCACTGACTTCCTCCCTGCTCCATCATCAGACTCTCACCACCAAGTGTAGCGAATAGGTCTCATCAGAACGAAACAAATGTGCCCATCTCAAGGGGTTTCTTAGTGGTCATTAAGGAGTGGCAATGACTTCCTCCCTGCTCCATCATCAGACCCTCACCACCAAGTGTAGCGAATAGGTCTCATCAGAACGAAACAAATGAGCTCAAACTCAAAAGGTTTCGTAGTGGTCATTAAGGAGTGCCACTGGATTCCTCCCAACTCCATCATCACATCATCAGACCCTCGCCACCAAGTGTAACAAATAGGTCTCGTCTGAATGAAACAAATGAGCCCAAACTCGAGGGGTTTTCCATTGGTCATTAAGGAGTGTCACTGGCTTCCTTCCTGCTCCATCATCAGACCCTCGCCACCAAGTGTAGCGAATAGGTCTCATCAGAACAAAACAAATGAGCCAGAACTCAAGGTGTTTCCTATTGGTCATTAAGGAGTGCCACTGGCTTCCTCCCTGCTCCATCATCAGACCCTCACCACCAAGTGCGACTAATAAGTCTCATCAAAACGAAACAATGGAGGCCTAACTCGAGGGGTTTCCTAGTGGTCATTAAGAAGTGCCACTGGCTTCCTCCCTGCTCCATCATCAGACCCTCACCATCAAGTGTAGCGAATAGGTCTCATCAGAACAAAAGAAATGATCCTAAACTCGAGGGGTTTCCTAGCAGCCATTGAAGAGTTCTATTGCCCACCTCTTGACTCCATCATCAGATCAGCTCGATGGTAGCAAATTATTGTATTGTCATCGGATTTATATAGACTTGCAAAGTTTAAAATCAATACGACATTTAGAAGTAGGTTAAAATTGATTTCCATGATTTTCTTACATTGTGACTTAGTTACAAGTTAAGCTAATAAAAGTGTGGTAAAAACAAAGGTTTCTCAAGTATTTCATCCAAAACAAATTTCTTAAAATTTTCATACAAAACATTTTTTTAAACAGAAAATGGAATTTATTGAAAAAAAATCTTACGACATAAGGAATTCTAACGGTTGTTATTATTACCTTAAAATACCTTATTTTAATTGCCTTTATGAGAAATGGCTAAAAGTTGTTTAGAAAATTTTTAGAGAAAAAGTGGCCAAAGCCGATACAGTGGCCAAAACCGGTACGGCGGCCGAGCAAGCGTCAGCGTGCCTATTTCGGTCGGGAATCCTCGCCTTAACAATCAATTGATTAACCTCAGTCAGCTACTGCGGGCCGATCGCCGTAATTCTATGCAATGCAGCGCGTCTTGATCACGTTTGCGTCTTGACGTTTGACTTCGTATTGCCGTAATGACATAAGGACGCACACGTCACGCAAACCTATTAGTCCCACAATCCTGTCTGATCCGGTGACATCCGTGACAGAGGAACCACTTGCAATACGAAATTAGCTGTCAAAATAGACTGTCGTATGAAAACTGTTTTAGTTCCAAAGATTATCACCGGAACAGAAAACGTTGTCGCACTGTCAAAGCCGCGCGTTATCAAAAACGGTTTTGCAATATCGAGATCCATAACATAATGCTCATATTTGAGGCAATGAAAAAATACTTAAAAATTGCACTTTACTCTTCTATTTGCGCAAAATAACCGAAACTTTTATTCTAAGCCTTTGATAAATCGTAAATGATTTATTTCCATTGGTGGCGCTTTTGAGCTCATCAAACCACCTTAAGTTCTTTATCGTTTTTCAATAACGTTCATTTGTTTCAGCTTCGCAAGCTGCCGTTAGTGTGTGCGACTATTATATGGGCAGCTGCACTTATCTTCGCCGCTCCAGCCGCCATCTTCTCAAATACGGCCAGCGTACAAGTTAACACTAATGTCACGATCGTGTATTGTACACCGTACCCGCCAGAATGGGATACCTACTCGAAGTGAGTACTTATTTATTAATATCATCATCATCATCATCAGCCATTAAAATTTAATTAAATTAATTTAGTTACATTTAATGTAACTGCTGGGTCACGGCTTTTTTATAGATAAATTAATTAATTTCAAACATCCGTTTAATCGTAATTAAAATATTGCATTATAGGTACTTGGTTTTAGTTACCTAATGAAAAATATTCGAAAATAATTGTCTTTGTTTTCTTTTTTAAATATATACAGGGTGTTTTTCTATAAGTGCAATACCTCTTAGGTGGTGATTGTACTCATGAATATGAACAACTTTTACTATGAGGCCAACTCTGCAACTTCACAAAAAAAATCAGCTGTTTCATACATACTGGTCAGGTAGGTATTAACAAATTGTATGAAACAGCTGTTTTTTTTTGTTGAGTTGCAGAGTTGGCTCCATAGTAAAAGTTGTTTATATTTATGAGCACAATCACCACCTAAGAGGTATTGCACTTATAGAAAAACACCCTGTATATATATATATTTATATGTTACTAGCTTCCGCACGCGATTTCATCCGCGTGGATATTCGAGAAAATCTTAGGGGACCAATAACCAGGATAAAAAGTATTCTATGTTTTAATTTCATAAAAATCCGATCGGTGGTTACACGGGTCCTCACCAAGCGCGCTGCCTGCAGCCGGCAGAACGTTTGCCATGTGCGGCGGGCCTCGTACGAGGCTGCTCGCTTGGTGGGGACCCGCCTAATCACGTAAAAACGGCTGATCGGATTTTTATGAAATTAAAACATAGAATACTTTTTATCCTGGTTAGTATTTTCTCGAATGTCCACACGGACGAAGTCGCAGGCGGAAGCTAGTAAATATTAAGTGTCTGTTTCACAATCAAAAAGCTAGTTCTGAGTAGCTTAGGTACCAAGAACTTGTAAGGTACCAAGAACTTTTAGGGTACTTACGATGATTTAGGTTTCTATACCCTATTTACCCCCTGGGTTTGATTTTCGGAAAATTACGAAATGGGTTGCCTTTGCCTAGTTTTTTTTCTTAAGGCGATACTCGGAAAAAATGTGCTGAAGCGAGATAGCAATGAGAAAACAACGCGCGCGGGAGCGAGACCGATTTTGCAGATCAGGCAAAAAAAAAACACAAAATCACTTCGTATTAAAAAACTACAGCGATTAAAAAAAATGCTTCTATACGATCCTCAATATTATTGGTGTCCACTAATTAAACCAATTTCCAATAGTGTAAGTAACCCCATTTAAGAATAATCTTCACTTTTCGTATTTTTAGAGGTCTTTTCGAAAAGAAAAGTGTCGAGGCAAAATCATAAAATCGTGTTTTTGAAACTATACGATTCTAGATAAAGGTCGTCACAGACGGTGAAGATACTATAATATTTTATCTTAAGATAGAATATCGCTCGCCATACAACTCAATGGACCATCACACACGACGAAGATAACATATATTTTCATATTAAGTATCTTAAGATGCTAAGCGATACGGAAAATATATATTTCGTATGTTAAGATACGGAAATATATATTTTGCATGTTAAGATACTATCTTAACATACGAAATATATATTTTGGATACGAAAAGATGTGTATACAGGTTGTCCCGTTTTTGATATGTTGTCTAGGATGGTTAGTGAGTATTAAAAATGCAAAATGCAGCATGCAACATTGTGAAGAATCTTTTCTGGCTAAAATGCACTTAAACGAAGATATTAGCGAAAGTTTTTAGCTTATTTCAAGACTTTTGAACTACTCTAACATTTTAATTTTTCACAACTGAACTTCGTCGCCATATAATAAAATGTTGTAATTATTTACTAGTATATATTAAATAAGGTTTCAAAGTGCTACGACTCTGGGCCCATTTTGCACCTTGTTCTTTAAAAGTTTGACAAATTCCTGGAAAACCATTTAATTAAAAGTGCATATAACTATCTGTCCTAGTACAAAATTTAAAGTGTTAATTATAGAAAATTTAATTTTCTACAACATTGTGAAGACTCTTCTCTGGCTCAAATGCACCTAAACGAAGATTTAAGCGAAAATCTGAAAAAAATGCCGATTTTTTCAATATGGCGGCGGGGGCGGAGGGCGAGGAATTGTGCATTTTGCATTTTAAATACTCACAAACCATCCTAGACAACATATCAAAAATTAAAAACTACCGGACCACTTGTAAGCTGAAAACCCTCTATTCACTGGACTAGTACTGTTTTAAGTTTTTTCAGTGTTATTTCGTTCCAATCCAATACCATTGTGTAGTACACACACTGTGGGTTAAGTACCTGTTTAATTTAAATTGTTTGCATTTTCTAGGTATCAACTTATGAGTAAAAATAAAAAAATAAACAAAAGTAGTTTGTCTTATTACTCACCTTATGTATACTGCAAGTCGTTCTTCAGTCGTAATACTTTCTCGCATGTTTGTATTTTTTTTCATAATATCTTCCTTAATCAGATTGTGAATTGCAAAAAATGTTTCCTTTGATTTACTAAAATACATTTTAAACTTTTTCGTTGAGAGATCTTCGTAAAGATTAAATTCCCCGCGTTCTTTTCTAAACTTAATACGATTTTCTATCCAAACTGATCTAGACTTCGAATTAGCTATAGCAATTTTTATATCAAATGCCAGGTTAGAATCATCGTCTGATGAGCTGTCCAATAAGTCTAATAGCAAATCCGAATTGCTCATTTTTGATCACCCTGTATAAGATGTTTTACAGAATATTCGTCTGCTACCTAGGGCAGATATCGAGATTAACCAAAGGATAGAGGGCCATAGCTAGAAACAGCTTGAGACCTATCAGAGGATTTAGTTAAAAATTAGTTGATTCCTAAGCAAAACTCCATGTAATTTCTAATAGTCAATTAAAACTGCTATGACCAAATGAGTCAGGCCCTCAGTTCATCAATTGTCAAAAATTTGCTGTCACCTGTCAAAGTAATTAAGCATTGATTGTTTATAATTTTTGAATCCGAATATAGTAAGGAATTCGTGAAATCTTTTCAGAAGTTTTCAATTGTCTAGAATATACCGTTACAGATTTATAAAGGTTTAGCTTGGGATCTCAGTTCATCAATTTGTACAATAATGAATCTTCCAAATTTGCAAGTAAACTAAAGAAATACATAAAAATACTTTGAATTTCTGATTCTTTAACACTTCTGGGAATTTCTAACGTAGAAACAATGGTGCAAACGTTAATAGTTTAGTAATAATTAGAATGTTTTTATTTTGACAATTGAAGAACTGAGGGCCTGACGTTTTCGGTTCTACTGACTAGGCCTCGCCACATAGATTAATGAAAGTAAGCTTACGTTTTTTTACGAAATCTTTACTAGAAGTTGACCTAGCATCCGTTTCTCTAAGTACCATACTTTCAGAGATTGAATTTTTAATTTTTGTGAGAACAAAATTGACAGATGGTGACCATCATTTTTTACTTTTTTTAAGGACGCTATTATTATAACATAGTGTAAAAATGCGCACTCGCGACGTTCACCGCGATTATTTAGACTGTTTATTATTCTGGCATCTACTGTCGAAATAGTTAACGCCTTTTTTACACTTTGTTATAATAATACCGTCCTTAAAAAAAGTAAAAATCGATGGTCACCATCTTTCAATTTTGATCTCACAAAAATTAAAAATTCAATCTCTGAAAGTATGGTACTTAGAGAAACGGATGCTAGGTCAACTTCTAGTAAAGATTTCGTTAACAAACGTAAGTTTACTTTCATTAATCTATGTGGCGAAGCCTAGTCAGTAGAACCGAAAACGTCAGGCCCTCAGTTCATCAATTGTCAAAATAAAACATTCCAATTATTACTAAACTATTAACGTTTGCACCATTGTTTCTACGTTAGAAATTCCCAAAAGTGTTAAAGAATTAGAAATTCAAAGTATTTTTATGTATTTCTTTAGTTTAATTGCAAATTTGGAAGATTCATTATTGTACAAATTGATGAACTGAGAGCCCAAGCTAAACCTTTATAAATCTGTATCGGTATATTCTAGACAATTGAAAACTTCTGAAAAGATTTCACGAATTCCTTACTATATTCGGGTTCAACAATTATTAACAATCGATGCTTAATTACTTTGAGAGGTGACAGCAAATTTTTGACAATTGATGAACTGAGGGCCTGACTCATTTGGTCATAGCAGTTTTAATTGACTATTAGAAATTACATGGAGTTTTGCTTAGGAATCAACTAATTTTTAACTAAATCCTCTGATAGGTCTCAAGCTGTTTCTAGCTATGGCCCTCAAACCTTTAATACGTGATATCGAGAGAGTGAAAAGATTCCAAAATATATCGTATCTTAACCGTGTGTGATAGCTTAAGATGCTATAATATTTTATCTTACGATATCTTAAGATAAAATATTATAGCATCTTCACCGTTTGTGACGCGCTTAAAGGTATGAAGAAATATATATCTTATTACCAGATTTGTAACAACTCTAACCATCCTATAGTTTTATATCAAAAAGTCCATACTTTTTCCGAGTAGCGCCTTAATACAAATTATTGTAAGTAATTAAAAATATATCTCTTTTTTTTTCTTTTTAACCAAAGACTATTTGTTGTCAATGCTTGCTCACTATTTTTGCACGCGTAATTTTCCGTAACGTTTCTCTGCCGGAGAATGCTCTTAAGGTTATTACCATAAAATGTTAATTGAAAGCACTAACTGTCGCATAAAACGATGGTCAATAAAAAAGATAATTTTGTTACGACAATGTTTGAATGCGATGCGATACATTAGCGTTTTGTAATTAGGTAGGTAATTTAGTTTTAAGACAGAGTCACACTTATTAACATTTTTTCTTTTATTCGGATAAAAAGAAAGCCTGATGCACAATCAGGGACAAATTTAGTGAACCACTTCTTACTTCTTTTCATGTGTTTAGTGCCTCGCGATTCACTTTTACTAAATTGTATTAAACGATGGTAGAACAAATGACAGGGACTGCTAGTGAACGGTGAGACGCTAGCCACACGAAAAGAAGTTAGAGGTGGTTAACCGAATGTATCGCTGGTTGCACATAGATAGAGTAAACGGTTTAGTAGAAAGTGGAGTAGGTGTATAATATACACCACATTTTTTTTATCCATAACGGGGTAGCACTTTGCCTTCATCACGTGGTGATAAGGCTGAAGCGCACTAACTACTCCCGGAGTCCTCAATCACTGAGGAACTGGCTATCATACTCTTACTGCCGGAACACATAAATGCTGAAAGCATACTTGTAATGGTGTCAGACTTAGATAAGATAGTGGTTGTTAGCCAGGCGGACTAAGAACAAGTCCTACCACCATCCAAAATTTTTATTAGTACAAAGATTTGAAGGGATAATAAATCACTACATAGTATAAAACAAAGTCGCTTTCTCTGTCCCTATGTCCCTTTGTATGCTTAAATCTTTGAAACTACGCAACGGATTTTGATGCGTTTTTTTTATTAGATAGAGTGATTCAAGAGGAAGGTTTATATGTACTTTTTATCCCGATATTCCCACGGGAACGGGAACCACGCGGGTGAAACCGCGGGCGGCCGCTAGTAATAAATAAATAAATAACCTCTTACATTCACACCAACTATCTAAGCCCATTATATAATTTCATTAAGAAACTGTATCATGGAAAACTTGATAACGGATAAATATATACTTAAATACTTTTTTGTTTGTAAATACATACTTAATATACATAGTAAACACCCAGACCAAGACAAATAGACATGTTCATGCACACAAATATTTGTCTTGTTCGGGAATCGAACCCGTGACCACTGGCGCGGAAGGTGAGTAGCCTACCCCTGCGCCAAATCGGTCGTCATCAAGTGTCCATCAATACGAACAACTGTTACTATGAAGCCACTTTAGTCAAGTCGATGTTGTACTTTTCTATGGAACAGCTGACTTTTGTTTCGCTAAGCCGGTAAAAGTTGCAGAATTAATTAACACACTTATTATTTAGGTACTACTGCCGCACTCAGAGACGTCAATTCAATTTAATTGGCATTTAAATTATCATTCCTACTTAATTCAATACTGGACATAAAAATAAGACACACTGCCGTACTCAGAGACGTCAATTAACTTTTTATGACAATTATATCTTTAACTGTCTCTTTTTATGTTTAGTATTGAATAAAGTAGGATTGATAATTTAAAGTTAATTGACGTCTCTGATTGCGGCAGTGAGATTTAATTATCGATTAAAGTTCATTGGCGTCTCTGAGTTGTTGTTTATTGTTGTTGCAAACTAGTTTCACAAATATTTTTCGAGTTTTTGGATTTCGCTGTATAGATTTAGTGCTTGGAAAAAATAGCAGAGTAGGTGAATGTCTATAACAGGTAGCGGTCACCGCCAGGAAATGGACACTATCATCTCCTTAAATCTTTTTAGTAAATAAAATTTTGTGATGTAGGTATAATAGTGCCACAAAGTTATCTGACCTTGTTACAGCGGTGGTTAAGGAGCCACTCGCAAACTTCGATCAACAGAACTACGTAGGTGTTATTGTTGATCAAATACAAAATTAAGTTTTCAAACGGACTGTCATCCGTCAGCAGCGTAAAAAAGATTAGTTCCAAAAATGACCACCAGCGCCCCAATCGCGGTAATCTTATGACGCTTTAGTCAGGTGTACGTGCAGTTGACGTTCACGCGACTTGCAATACCGTTTTTGATACGCGGTGTGCGTCATTATGTCATTACGGCAATACGAAGTCAAACGTCAAGACGCAAACGTGATCAAGACGCGCTGCATAGAATTACGGCGATCGACCCACAGACCTGGGCCTCGATAGCGGTAATCCTATGACGCATTAGTCAAGTGTATGTGCAGTTGACGTGCAGTTCACGTGCAACACCGTTTTTGATAACGCGCGGCTTTGACAGTGCGACAACGATTTCTGGGTGCCTACCATCAACTTTAAGACAGCGATTCAAAAATGGCGCGATGCAGAATAGGTTCCTAAAATGAATTGCTTTCTTTTGTACTACGACCTTCTGAAAACTGGATCGCAAATGAATTGCTAAATGTGAATGACCGAACGATTTGTGTCCTTATTTCTTCTACCCGTCTCTTTCACTCGATTCTGTCGTGCCCGGAGAGTGAGAGGGACGGGTATAACCTGCAGGTGTCATGTTAGCTTGGCCGAGTTATAAGACAAATAAGAGATTTGACAGCTTAGCGGCTGTGAAATGTCATTGAATGATCACTGAATCGTTGTCATTGATATTAAGCTGTCGTGGTACGAATAAGCGAAGCAGATCAGTTTAGGTCCTAAACAAAACCGCAATAAGAGTTGATGGTAGGCACCCTGTTCTGGTGATAATCTTTGGAGCTAAAACAGTTTTCATACGACAGTCTATTTTGACAGCTAATTTCGTATTGCAAGTAGCCTCTGTCACGGATGTCACCGGAACAGACAGGATTGTGGGACTATAGGTTTGCGTGACGTGTGCGTCGTTATGTCATTACGGCAATACGAAGTCAAACGTCAAGACGCAAACGTGATCAAGACGCGCTGCATAGAATTACGGCGATTGGCCCACTGCTAAGTTTGAGATTCTAGGTATACTTTACCTTGCTATTACACCGTTTTCTCAACCCGTAAAAAAATGTGTACATCAGGCGTCAAGTAAAGATTGAAAAATATAATAATGTTACTTATTGTTAATTAAAATATTTCATTTAATTAACATCATTTGATTATTAAAAAATGGAACCAGCTCCGATGGTTGTGAGACGTGTCGATTTCTTCTAAATAGGTACCTACTTCATTTTCCATTTCTCATTAATAAAAATTGCATTGTGAATGCAAAAAAAACTAAAAATTATTAATCATTTAATTTATTATATTACTTATATTATTTTTACTTTTTTGAATTCAAAATACAATTATTTTTGTTATTGAAAATGAAGTATTAGAAAATGAACGCTGGCCTGAACAGCGCGTAAGAAGTATTGGATAAAATTAAAATCGACGCTTCTCATAACTACAGTAGTTAGAGTCCCATCGAAACTAGTTGTGAGTAAAGCTGGATATTATAAAAGAGATTTAGACATAACAACAACCTATCGAAAAAATGGAGCATCCAATAAATATCTGATAAAATCTCTCTCCCCAAATTGATTGAAAAAGAAATAGAATAATTTTTTCCTTTTATATTTTTACGTCAATCGTACAATAGCTATTCGAAGAAAAATACTAAATGTAGGACTTCTATTATCACAAACCAAACGTATTACAGGCTTACATGTAAAGGATTTCAGAATTTCAGTCTCTGTTGTCACCTGTCTGTATGTTCCGTCCCATATTCGAATGAGAACGATTTTTCTTTCTTCGCAAAAACCTCTTGACGTTTGATTGACGGTGGATAAAAATACTCAGAAAACGCAGTATATTCATTTTTATGTTAGACGAATGTATACGTTATTTAGCACAAATCTGGGTGCCTACCATCAACTTTAAGACAGCGATTCAAAAATAGCGCGATGCAGAAAGGTTCCTAAAATGAATTGCTTTCTTTCGTACTCTGACCTTCTAAAAACTGGATCGCAAATGAATTGCTAAATGTGAATGACAGAACGATTTGTGTCCTTATTTCTTCTACCCGTCTCTTTCACTCGATTCTGTCATGCCCGGAGAGTGAGAGGGACGGGTATAACCTGCAGGTGTCATGTTAGCTTGGTCGAGTTATAAGTCAAATAAGCCTACATGACAGCTTAGCGGCTGTGAAATGTCATTGAATGATCAATGAATCGCTGTTATTGATATTAATTAAGCTGTCGTGGTATGAATAAGCGAAACAGATCACTTTAGGTCCTAAACAAAACCGCAATAAGAGTTGATGGTAGGCACCCTGTTAAGACACATCAACGTTAACTATAAATATTTGTATGTTCTATGTGTTCTGAAACCAGTGATCAGATATTGTGATGAAACTTCGGTAGGGTATTATTTGGGTTTCTGCGAGGGTTCTTTATTTTTCTTTAAACTTTAGTGCTCGTGCAGCGTGCCGGCGATGTCGCGCGACTTCGGTCGGACCGACTCGCAGCGACTTGATTGAGCGCGTATAACTAAACGGCTTAGTGCAGCGTGCCCGCGACTGACGAGCTGTGTCATGCTAGTCGGTGCGACTTAAGTCGCGCGACATTGCCGGCACGCTACACGAGCCCTTACGTGGCATTGCAATGCATAGCTAGTTTTATTTACTGCAATAATTATAAAACTGAACGTTTAGGAAAGTTTCTGTTCTGTTTTAAAAAATATTATTGTGATAAGTTTGTACTGGGTTCACAAAAAAGATAGGGGTTTTTGTTCTGTTACAGTTTTAATTTTTAAAATTTCACTCTTAGGCGATGATTCCCGACCCATATAGGCACGCTAACGCTTGCTCGGCCGCGCGCGATACATTTCACGCGGACGCAGCGGCAGCCGGCAGTGAACTGTGAACTCGCGAGCGCCGCGCGAATCGAAAATCATTTAAAATTCAATTAAAAATTAAATAATAAAAAATTTAAACTTATGACGGCCGGAATCCCTCGGCTATTCAAAGATAATTATCTTTGAATAGCCGAGGGAATTATCTTTGAAAGATATATGAAAATAATTATTTTCATATATCTTTCATTAACTAAAACCAAGTAAGTATACTGCAAGTAATAGGATATTTGGATTACGATTAGACGTATGTTTGGGGTTTTATTTGACACAGTAAAATATCACCCATCGAAAAAAAAATGGCCAGAAGCTAAAAATAACGGTTGATTAACATATTTTTTTTTTCCAAATTTTAAGTACTTGTGATTTGCGTGTAAATAATATAAAATATATATAATTTAAAATACTTACCCTATTTTGGGGAATCGCAGCCTTAAACTTCGATCAACAATAACACCTAGTTGTTGATCGTAGCTCTTATAAAGGTAAAAAGTATTTAAGGAACCTTCTACGTAAAATTAAAAAACAATGATTCTAATGTTTTCTATTACTATTACGAAACCAGAGTTTAAGGTATTTGCTTGCCCTTTTTAGCATTGCAACCTTAAGGCGATACTCGGAAAAATTATGCTAATGCGAGATAGCAATGAGAAAACGACGCGCGCGAGAGCGAGACCGATTTTGCAGATTACGCAAAAAAAACACAAAATCACTTCGTATTAAAAAACTATAGCGATTTTAAAAAAATGCTTCTATACGATCCTAAATATTATAGTGTCCAATAATTAAACCAATTTTCAATAGTATATGTAACCCCATTTAAGAATAATCTTGATATTTCGTATTTTTAGAGGTATTTTCGAAAAGAAAAAGTGTCGAGGCAAAATCATAATGTCGTGTTTCTGAAACTGTACGACTCTATATAAAGGTATGAAGATTTGACGACCGATTTGGCGCAGGGGTAGGCTACCCACCTTCTGCGCCAGTGGTCTCGGGTTCGATTCCCGAACAAGACAAATAGTTGTGTGCATGAACATGTCTATTTGTCTTGGTCTGGGTGTTTTCTATGTATATTAAGTATGTATTTACAAACAAACAGTATTTAAGTATATATTTATCCGTTATCAAGTTTTCCATGATACAGTTTCGTAATGAAATTAAAATGGGCTTAGATAATTGGTGTGAATGTAAGAAGTTATTTATTTATTTTATTTATTTATATAATATCTTATTACCAGATTTATAACAACTCTAACTGTCCTATAGTTTTATATCAAAAAGTCCATACTTTTTCCGAGTAGCGCCTTAAAAAGGTGATAAATACTTTACTTACTTTTTTTTCAGGTGGATGACAGTAGCGAAGGCATCCGTATACTACTGCCTACCTTTAGTGGTGATAACGATTTTCTATTCCTTGATGGCCCGAAGATTGCTGGCCAGCACCAGAGAAATGCCTGGAGCTCTACATGGAGGCCAGGGCGAAGCCCAAGCGAGGGCTAGGAAATCTGTTGCTTGTATGGTGCTTATTTTTGTTATAGGTAAGTAATAAGATTATAAGAAGTCTATGGTATTACAATGACACGGTATACAAACAAACTTACATTTACAGTATGTTGTTGGTTAACATATTCTTCCATACGAAATGTATGGGAGAATTTATTTTCAATTGCAGTTTTAAATTTGTAGATTTAAAACATGAAGTCCATTTCAAAGCCAAATTAGTATAAATAGTAACAAACTGTATACTTGTGTAAATCTGTTTTCGGAAATGTAATCTTGATGTTTAGAGCTTTCTTTTGGTACCTACTAATTAATCTTTGGAACACGCGAAATATCAACGTACCTATTTATATTTTTTTAAGACGGAGATCTAGCGAGACGGTGTTTACTGTTTGCCGTTCGGCCGGACGTATCCTAGAAGTACCTATCCGAAAATGTACCTATTGGATAAATTCGACGTTTCTCGTAACGACTCCGTAGCTCGGAGGTTAGAGCAGTCGCCTGGATAGCGAAAAGTCGTGGGTTTGAGTCCCATCGGAGCTAGTTGTAAGACGGTCGATTTTTCTTAAATTTTTCATTTTTCAATATCCATTTCTTTTAGGTAGGTACCTATATTTAAAAAAAAATCAATGGAGTTAAAAGTTTTTTCTAGAGAGTTTTTGGTTCTAGAAACGACACTAGCTGAATTAAACTTCCTTTACCAAAATACAAAAATTAATAATAAAAAACATTCTTGCTTCAGATAAAATAAATAATAATTAATTAAATTACTTATCCAAATTGAGAGCTTTCCGATATACATTATTAGGAACATCAATTTGGCAGGAAGCAAGGTCTGGTAGAACAAGTGTGGGCAAAGGAAAAAAATTAGGAAATCATAATTGGCTCCTTGACTGCATTAACCAATTATTCCAACACTCGCCTCAGAAACGAAGTGAATATAAATTGGCAGACCGCTTCACATTTAAACAGGCTATCAAAGTAATAACAACCACTTCTTCATGCGATTTCGGTGTTTTACAAAGACTCCCAAAATTCTCTCTGAAACTTTAAATAAGTGAAATATTCCACAAAAGACAAAGAAAACATTATATAAGCAATTTATACTGGAGCCCCAAAGTCTTTGAAGTTTGTTTCTGTTTTAATTCATGCAAAGCAAACATTTTGTGTGACACTTCTAATTTATCATCAGACCTTTCTTAAAGTCGTAAAGGCTGAACATTTAGTATGTAAATTTGGGTCTGCTAATAATAATTGGGAGTGGAGCTATGACGTCTCAAATTATAGTTTTGTTGGTAAATGCTATGTCACGTCTGTCATATTCAATTATGAGGCAAAATTGTTCCGATGTGTCTCACGTGTGTGTCTCTCTCGTGTTTCAACTACTGAGCGCCAAGATCTGCCTGACATGGCATTATCTGAAAATCAAAGTAAAAAAACCCGGACAAGTGGAGAGGTTTCCATACGTTGATCTTTAAAACAGGCTCCAATACCCCATATTATAGAATGAAATGAGTGTTTTAATCTACAAATTTAATTCTGCAAACCAAAAGCACGTTCTCTCTAGAAAAATAAGTAACCCTAACACTGCAAAATCGAGGGAATTATCGTACTTTTTTACGAGCACAGACATCGGATAATATTGGCTGGGGTCCGTCAAAAAAGTCGTTAGTAAGTATAAGTAAAAGACAATTCGGTAATTTTTCACGATTCGTTATAATAAGCATTACCGCCGCCCGTGATAAAAAGACGAATCATGAAAAAAGATTCTACGTCAAAAATCGTTTTGAAAATGAAGTAGAAAAATATGTAGGGCAGGCGTACCGGTTTTGGCCACTTTAAGGATTTTTTCACTTTTAACCGCTTAGTGCTTAATGATCTGAAGTATTTTAGAGAAAATTTATAATGTAGAGTTATAGATAATTTATCGACCTTTAAGGGTAAAATCTACAAAGTAAAAAAAAACAATCGTTTTTTATTTAGAACAAATTCTGCGGAGGGGGCCAAATACACAGATTGCATTGGTTTTGGCCACTTTCATAAAATTACTATATTTATAAGTTGAGTTTATGCTTAATTGATGTCTTATTAGAGTTCTGGACTAAAACACTACATGAAATAGTATTTCAATCACAGCTAGCTCCTTCCTACAATTTTATAAGTATACCTTTATCACTTGATTAAAAGAAAATTAGCGGATTGAGTCTAGTGTAGGCTAGTGCCTACACTAGCCTCAATCCGCTAATTTTTTAGTACGTTAGCTAACAAAAGTGAGTTGTGAGTCTTTTATAATAAATGAACTTTATGATAGGTTGGAAACTTTCTACTAATGCCAAAGTGGCCAAAGGTGGCACAATGCTAAAATTTCTAGCCCCACTTTTGGCCACTTATTGTTTCCCAACTTTTTGTAAGAACAGTGAAAAAACAACACTTAATCCGAGTGTGATACCTGACAAGAAACATATTCCAATATGATATAAAAATTAAATAACCATAAAATAATTTTATTGTAGAAAAAAAATGATTTTACAAAACCTTTACATTTTGCTTAAGAATTTTACAAAATGTTAACTTTGAAACATAACACGTGTTTATTTCTAAAATATCGTACTACATAAAAAAAGCTAAGTGCTGTAATTATTAACTAAAAGTCCAATCTTTTATTCGCCATTAATAAATATAAGCAATAATTATTTAATTCCTATTTATATAACTTTAAAGTGAAAAGTGACCAAAACCGGTACAGTGGCCAAACCCGGTACGCCTGCCCTATTTCTATTTTTGTTTCAGTGTTCTTCATTTGTTTCCTTCCGTACCACGCATTCCAACTATGGTTTCACTTATCACCGACTTCGAGAGATGACTACAATGATTTTGCACACGTTTTGAGGATATTAGGATTTTGCTTATGGTGAGTTTATGTATTATATCAAACGTAGACACTTTTGCGTCTTGTGTAAGATACAAGCTACCAGTGAATATAGAATCAGGCTGATATACCTAGACAGTTTTGAAGTGAAAACTTCTTTAGCGGCGCGGCGTTGTGCACTTTTTGTGATGGGTAAAAACTTGTAAGACGATCACGTGACCGTCGACGTCTGATCGAAAAACTGTTACAATGGTATTAGAATACGAAGGCAAAATTTGCCATCTTTCCCAATGCTTTACTCAAAATCCCAATGTCGTGATGGCTCTAGCACCTCGGTTAGAAAACAGGCGGCGCGCGGCGGCAGAACAGAAGTTCCTCGGTTCAAATCCAGTTCGTATTAATTTATTTTTTTGTCCGAATTCCTTTTTTTTTGGTGAAAAAGTCTAGGGATCCCTTTATCAACGCATCTTATTCATCTCTAAGTATCTATATTTTATAAAAATCAACGGGGTTAAAAATTGAAGAATATCAAACATGCACAACGTTAATATTCAAGTTCTCACTTCTGCCGGCACTCCCGGAGTGCAACTCGCTGTTTTTTTGTGTCCAGTTACTTCCACTTAGTACGTACATAATCGTCGCCGATCAAAAAGTGTTCGGGGAATGCCTAACTGAAAACTATAAAAGTCGTCAGTTGAAGACACAAGCAACATTTAACATTATTTTTTACAATAATCTACTGATCTGCGCAGCTACCGGACATAGCAACTCCGATTCTTGTGATGGTATGCCGTGTCGGTAACAAATTGTCCGATCGCCCCTACCGGACACTAAACTACCGTATCGGGTATCGGTAATGCTGGGGCCATACTATGGGGGTATGCCGATGTTCAACTTCGCTTGAATTATGACGAGAATTATCGCGATAAACTTCGCGATAAATAAATAATCCCCGGCATATGGCGAGGTAAATGCCATAGTAAAATTATCGCTTCTCAATTATCACGATTACGTGGCTACACTGTGTAGGAATTTGGGATATCCCGATGTCTATTGGCATATCCCCATAGTGTGGCCCCAGCATAACAAAAAGTGTCTACGTTTGCACGGCGCTTATGTCTCCATTGATAGGGCACACATGCCTTCCTTATTGATGGTTAAGGAAAATGAGCTGAAATGAGATGACCCACAATGTCATGGGCCCATTATTGATTGATAAGTAGGTAAATAAATCAAATGTATTCTCGTTAATTAACAGGTGCCTATAAGATTTTATACACTTCTACGTTTTGATCGGGATATTTTTTGCGAATAATAATAATACTTACTACCTTAATTATTTTTAAGCTTAAGCTTGTAACGTGTGCATTATTATGTGCGCACGAGTACTACCCACTTTAAATTTAGTATAAAATAAATTAATAATAAAAATAAGTACTTACCTACTTACCTAATAATTATAAAATAAAAAAATAAAAAATATGAATAAATAAATTATATTAAGTAGGTAATTAGTTCTTATTTTTTTAATATAAATTTTTGAAAATCCGCCATAGCAAGCGGAAGTATGAAAGAGAAGTAAAATTTTGCGATGTTATAAGGATTAAACTTCAATAATGAAACTCCAAGAAATAGGATAAGTATGCTTCATTTTTTACGCCGCGGTTTTTTTGAGAAAACGTTACCTACTACACCAGACAAAAATGTAGACATTACTTTTTCTCAAAGGTTCAGAAATCTTCCACAAAGATAAAAAAACAGCCATCTCAATTTATTGTTATCTTGGGTAAAATCAATATCTCACTGCACGCGATATAAAAATTATCACAGCTAATGATATTTATCATATTATTTTCTTCTCATTCTTGTGACCTTAGCTGGATAAACCCAACCGCGTTTGACCTTTACAAAGTGCCATTGAGTATTGTGGTATTAAAAGCCTCCGTGACGAGACGAGAATTTAAACAAAAGATCCTTGTTTGTAATCTTTTCTAAGAAGTAAATGACCAAAATTTTGAGACTTGAGGAAAAAGATTGTTTCCGAAGATCATAAAGACGAAATTTCAAGGCGTGTAACTAGAAAACTCAAAGTTTTATTTATATTAATACTAATTTAAGAAATCTGTGTGTTTGTCTATAAAATGGTATGGTTTTTAACCTGTCCCAAATTGTGAAATGTTTTTCAAACGAATGATTTCCTTTATAACAACTATTATGTGTCTTCATTTAAAAAAATACATAATACGTTATCCTACTGTCATCGGCTTTTAAATATTTATTTATCTGACTAGCCTGCCGCCGCGGCTTTGCCTGCGTGGACTACACAGTGTTTTCCGGCGGGAATTTGTTGTGGTCCCGAGGGTCCCGGTATAAAAAGTACCCTATGTCACTCTCCAACTCCCAAACTATCCCCATGCCAAAACTTACGTCGATCCGTTTGCTCCGTTTTAACGGGAAAGACGAACAAACAAAACAAACACACTTTTCCATTTATAATATCAGTATGGACTTAGTCAACATAATGTATCCTCCTGGATGCCTGCGTCATACCTATATTACCTACTTACATAAAGAAATAAAAATTCGTCCCAGATACATTGTGAATTCGTTGCAAACCTACAGTCGTCACAAATTAAGATGCCCGTTTTGACACATGCTAAAGTGACGTGATTAGGCATGTAACCATACGAGTCTGTGATCGATTCTCGCGATTTATCGATTAAGGTACTGAGTAATTAATCGATTATACCTAGTAGGTTTGCAACTTATATGGATTATGACTAAAGTTATTATTATCAAATGTTAAACTTACTATATAGGTAAGTACCTACTTATAATAAACATATAAATAAAGTATAAATTGACCTTTTATGGTATATAAACTTGAATCGAATCCACTTAAATTGCATAATTTATATAAAAGTGCAAGTATTTTAACTCCAGCTCACAGCATAGAGATACTTATAGAGTAGGTACATTACTTATAGCGGCCTGTACACCGTGGCCCAACCATTGGCCAATACGTCGTACATTGACACTTTTGAAAGAACTTTTTTAAACTTGTTCGTTCGAAAGTGTCAATGTACGATGTATTAGCCAATGATTGGGCCAACGTGTACAGGCCGCTTATGGTGAACGCATGCTGGTCCGATGCGAACGCATCGAACGAATCGTATTTTAAAGCCCCCAGAACAGAATGACCGATCATGTTGGCCGACCATGATGGGCCATCGTGTACAGGGCCAGGGGGGCTACCGCGTAACTTTATGGATATGAACTTCATGCGTTTTTTGGAACTTTTAGTCAATTTTATAGAAAAAATAGCCACTATCAGTTTTTTATTTTATGGCGTCGGGTAGATAGCTAGCTAACAAGGTTTAACAGAACAAAGCATCAGAAATCTATCAAAATAAGGAATTCAAATGACACTTGAAGCCCATACCCGTATCCAGATTTTTTTGCTGGTAGCCCCCTCGTTTGCGTGTGATTGCCGTGTGCGAGCAACGCAAACTTCCCATGTACATGATAGCCCATCATGGTCGGCCAACATGATCGGCCATCCTGTACTGGGGGATTAAGAAATCTCTAGAAACGTGAATGTGACGATTGGACATGGTCAGGTGTTCAAGCTTGTCTAGGTTTTATTTAATGCCGGCTCCAAACTATCGTCCAACAGTCCAACACTCCAACATCCTTCAATCTCGTCCCAACTCACGATCAATCAAAACAGACTCCACACATCGGCCAATCTTCGGCCAACTTCATTAACTATGGAGGACGTTGAAGTGATAGGTGCTTCTGCGCCGTAACTTTTGAGTGCATATAATAATTTTTTGCAAGTTCATAACCGACGTAAAATTAAAAAACCGCGACGGAAACGAAGTTATGGATGTTAAGTATACATAGGAATAGAACAAGGTAAGTAGGTATTTTATTTAAGCTTGAAATAATTTATTGTAGGTAAGCCTGAGAGAAGTGAAGACACTGATGTGTGGAGGGTCTGTTTGTGTGTGTTGGCCAACTCCTTTGATCTGGGTACGATTTACCGCCATCGGACCGATCTCGCCCCAACACGTTCAAACATTCTCGAACTACCTACCTCTCCACACGTGGAAGGTTGGACGAACAGTTTGAGTGTTGGACGATAGTTTGAAGCCGGCTTATAGAATTTTTTTTTTCATTCGGATCGTTCGAAACGTTCTCCTTGGATAAGTGAGTTTACCTTGAAACCGTTTTATCGAAATCATTGTTGCCAATTCATAATTTCACTAATGCTTTAAGCGCCAATCTAGTTTTCACACAAAAAAGATCAATTTTACAAATTAATCTATAAAGTGGTTATAACGATTATTTCGATATAATTGAATGAAGCTAGAGAAATCCTGCACACAACGGTTACAACACTAGTATTTAAAAAAATAAAGACTGAGAACGTAACTGTTTTACGAGACGTTTCGTAGTTAATCGAATTTGCGTCTACTTTAGAATAAACGCAAAAATAATACGCGGAATACACTTTGCCTTAATTTATGATGCGTTAAAAAATGTTACATATTATTTTCAAACACCTTTGATAAGTAATCAGCATTTCATTGATTTTTTGGTTTTCGTAACAAGTTACATTCTAGGGTCATTACCATGTGTCAAAACGGGCATCTTAATTTGTGACGACTGTAATCATTTTACAGTAGTTATGCAACTTATTTTAACTGGCAACTCTTCTTCTAACACCGATTTGAATTTGAAACAATGGTTTAAACAGATCAGTACAACAAACAATTTAACTTTTGTTACAAAATCATAACATTTTTTTTCTGGAATCCAGGAACATATTCGTGTAACTTTAGTTATTTTACTTACTTATTACTTTTATGAAAACATAAATACCTACCTACATAGTTTGATTTTTTTATGCACTTATAACGAGCCACAAAACGTACGTGTGAAAATTTAATTTTGCCCAGCAAATTTGACATTTAGTAAGTAGCGGCTGTCAGTTGTCTCATATGACCATACGTATTTTTTAAAGTTTAGGTGAGACGGAAGACAGCCACAGTGTAATTAGTGGTCACAAAAAAGTGTTAGTACTGCACTCTCTAGTTACCTCAGTATGTAGTCTAGGTCCATGGTCGTATCACAGCCTTCTCTATCGGTAGAAGACGATAGAGAAGGCTGTGGTCGTATGCATAAAGACACTATTAACCTTTGGTTTCCTAGGATAGCGGTGCCGTCATATGGCGGCCATAACACAGCGGTGAATGACGTCACTAGAACGTTGTCTATGTTAACAAAATGGCGCGGTTTCCTAGAGAGCGGTATTTGACACCGTAACGTCAAAAAGCGGTGCCGCCATTTGCATGACGGCCGTCTTGACGGCGTCGGATGGTTCGTGATCGTTTTTCTCGATAGCGGTGAAGCCATTTTATAAAATACTAGCTGACCAGCGCGACTACGTTCCCGTGGCCCTACCCCCTTCTCCACCCTACCCTACCCGTACTCTACCCCTACTCTACCCTACCCTACCCTACCCTACCCTACCTTTACCCTACCCTACTTCTACTCTACCCCTACTTACCCCTCCTTCCCCTATTTTCTCCTCACCGTTGAAACCTTCCTTGGACTTCCACGAACATAAAAAAAAAAATTGCCCAAATTGGTCCAGGCGTTGTTGAGTTATGCGCTTACCAACACATTTTTCGATTCATTTTTATATATAAGATTGTATTGTTTTGACCGGACGACGAAAAAAATGAGTTCCAACTCCAACTGGAGCAGCAAGGACGACAAAATTTTAATAGATTTCGTACGTATAGGTAACCATGAACCTACTGTACCACGAGACTTTAATAAATCATTTTCCGCCATACGACTATTTTCCTCTTCTGATGATAGTTCATCCTCCAAGTAAATTATTAAAGCTAAATCAAGGTCGTCCATTTTCTTTGCTGGATACAAAGATAATACTACATCTTTGACTGGATACGTTTCGTTTAACGTGTTTAAAAAGACGGTGTGTTAATACGGCCGTGGAACTGTTACTTTCCACATGTCGTCACCGTAAAGACGGCCGTCTTTTTGCGTCCGTAATATCACGGCCGCTATGTGACGGCACCGCTATCCTAGGAAACCATAGCTTAACAGGAAGTCATATGAGACAACAGACATCCACTAGTAGTTAAATGTCAAATTTGCTTGGTACACTTTTTTATTCAGCATGAAATCTCCAGTTTCCTTGTAGAATCTCCTTGGCTATAAAATAACGATGAATTTTTATTTACCAGTTTCCTAAATTCCTGCGTCAACCCAGTCGCCCTGTACTGCGTGAGTGGCGTGTTCAGGCAGCACTTCAACCGGTACCTCTGCTGCCGGAGGGGGGCCCTCCACCCCACCTGCAGCTCCAGGCTGTCCAGGACTGCAGTCTGTGAGACCTCGTTTAGGAGTACACATCGCCATCGGTGCAACAGGTAAACTGAGACAATTTATTTAGAAGTAGGTATGTTAACTCGACCAAGAAATCGCTCGATCGATAATGTCTGCGGGCCGATCGCCGTAATTCTATGCAGCGCGTCTTGATCACGTTTGCGTCTTGACGTTTGACTTCATATTGCCGTAATGACATAACGACGCGGACGTCACGCAAACCTTTAGTCCCACAATCCTGTCTGATCCGGTGACATCCGTGTCAGAGGAACCACTTGCAATACGAAATTAGCTGTCAAAATAGACTGTCGTAAGAAAACTGTTTTAGTTCCAAAGATTATCACCGGAACAGAAAACGTTGTCGCACTGTCAAAGCCGCGCGTTATCAAAAACGCTTTTTCACATCAACTGCACGTACAGTGCCACAAGCTTTCCTGTTCCGGTGACAGCCGTGACAGGGGAGCCACTTGCAATACCAAATTAGCTGTCAAAATGGACTGTCGTATGAAAACTGTTTTAGTTCCAAAGATAATCACCGTAACAGAAAAGCTTGCTGCTTGACTAATGCGTCATAGGATTACCGCGATCGTGGCCCTGATTTCCTTTGCAAGTTCAAAGTGGCAGTTTCTATTTATATCCTTGTCACATGTCATGGAGTTATTTTAATGTCATTCAGATTCGAGCTTTAGCGAAATTTTAAACGAAACTGTTAGAGCACTTTCCTGGTCAAATTTACATAAATAGATAAATATTGGACACCATCATAACACATTGCTCCAACCTCAAATTTAGATTAAACGGGTCTTTGTAAGCTCGCCACACAAGTTAACTCGTCACGATTTGAAAAGTTCCATACATTGAAAGTAAATTCGCCACTCCTATGGAATGTTTGTTTTAATTCGTCAAAGTTATTGTAAACTCCTCACTGTTATAGATTTGATATCATATTTGCAAGAAGTACCGTTAGCAAGCAAGTTGGCCGCTATTAAATATTTGAAAGTAAGTATAATAATTTTGACAATGCTAAGATACCAGCCGGCCTAGCATGAGCAGCTTATAACACGCGATATGATATAGCACGTCATGCCGTCTTGCTTACCCCACTAAGGTGTAAGCAAAACAGCATGACGCGCTATATCATATCGCGTGTTATAAGCCGCTCATGCTAGACCGGCTGGGCAACATAACTTACGAGGAGTTATTTTGATTTCGTACCGCTAAGATATATCTTTAATTTCTTTTAGTTATTTAATTGTTCAGAAATATAAATCGAAATAACTCCTTGTAAGTTATGTTGTCCTGGTACTTTTGACTGAATATAAATATATTATAAAGACTGTGATTTTTTTATTAGATATAAGTTAAATGACTTTATTTACATTTTTTCATTATTTAATGGTATTATTTGGATTTATGCTATAGGTACACTGTCAAATTGTTTTGTTACACCTCTAGATATATTTATTTAATTATGTTATCAGAAATGTGATTTAAAAATAAATAAATAATGATTTTATTATCTTAGTGTTATTTTTTTCTGCAGTCCCTACACAAACATCTACAGTGGCGAGTTTACAATGGAGTAAATCAAATTTATTTTTAAAATGCTATCCGTGACGAGTTTACACATATTTTTTTGTGATTTTTCTGATGACGAATTAACTGTTAAGGCGAGTTTACAAAGACCCGATTAAACACATGCGTTATAGTTATAATGGAAACAACGTCGGGTACTACAACAAACATCCAGTTACAAGAAAATATAGAAAAACGAGTTTTAGGTATACATTTATCCAACCGGAAATTGACCCAATGCGGACCCAAATACCACCTAAGAATAAATCTATACTTATACTAGCTACGTCCAGGAGACATATTTCGCGCTCGAAATGAAAATCGAATCCGAATTGAAAACGTATACGTCTACCAGTCGTCTACGAAATCGAATTCTATTACACCCGTTTTCATGCATTTTTGTAGCATTCGAAATCTGTATTGCCAATAAATTAAATCACAGAGAAACATTAAAAATATAGCAAAATGATAACACAAACACTTGTCATATGATTGACAGTGACGACATTTTGCGGCCACAGACTAATAAAGATGATGAATTCTACTAGTACAAATTCTGCCACGAGTCTGATCTGACCACTCGTTGCAGAATTCAGGTGTGATTATTCAAAAATACAGATGTTAGGAATTCGCATTACGAATTTTTCAATTTCGAATGCGGATTCTAACTCGTGCGCTACGGAAATACGTCTCCAGGTACTTCGCTCCCGTGGAATTAAGGGATAATAAAAATTATTTTTATACTAAAATAAAACCGCCTTCAAAAAAACCACATCAAAAAAGTAAGAAATAATTCCTCACCAAATAAATAACGTAAGTATTTTGAAGTCGGGCGTGAAACATGTACAATTTCTTGTTGTTTTTGTTAAAACCCGCCCGACTTCAAAGTACTTACGTTATTTATTTGGTGAGGAATTATTTCTTACTTTTTTGATGTGGTTTTTTTGAAGGCGGTTTTATTTTTTTATAAAAATAATTTTTATTTCACTCTTTTTAGTGCATCGTGCAGGCAATTTACGTGTTTTCTGGTAAATAGGTATGTGATCAAACTCAAAACCTCCTTTTTCGAAGTCGGTTAAAATACCTTGAGGTATCCCCTTTTTAACAAAACAAGAATCATCTAAATCGGTTTATAAACAAAGGAGTTATGCCTAAAGATACGTATTAAATTCACATAACGTGGTAACGAAAACGACAGTATTTTCAATATTTCCTGAAAACTACTGAACCGATTTCAAAATTTCAAAAAATGGGACCAACTTGGAAACCAACCTGATGTAATAACGTTTGAACCATTTCAATCGGTTCAGCCGTTTTCGAGTAATCGGTGGACATACACAAAAAAAAAAAAAAAACATACATACAGACGAATAGAGAACCTCCTCCTTTTTGATTTAGAAGTCGGTTAAAAATAGACAACGACCTTTTCTTAGACCTACCGAATATAACGGTCAAGCCGTTTCGGAGGAGTGGTAACTAACACTGTGACACGAGAATACGGTAGTTTATATACGGTCAACTTTTTTACTTTGATTCAACGGGGTGACTTTGTTGACAAGGCTTATTTGACTGAATTATTCTTGTTTTTTATTTTTTGTCAACTGACCTTTGGTAGCCTAAATAAAACTATAGATAGTATGCCCAATTTTTACTTAATTACGAATATAACTGGTTTTATACTACATTATAAGTTATCAAAGTAGCCCCTTTTTTCCCTAAAGTAACCCCGATCTAGGTATTAGATTATAGAGTTACACATAGGTACATAAACTTTCTAAAAAAAATTACAACATGAAGATAAGATACTCGTAGTTCTTATTATGAAACACTCAACATTTCAAACTTTTATTATATATAAGTACCTACTTACATTACGTTACACGAAATATTACGAAATACTAAACTATACCTAAAGCCCAGTCATCAAACTTCTAACTTTTCAAAAAAAGTTCACAATACACATAATCTATACACTCAGCAAAAACGAAAACTTTTAGTATTATCGTAAGTATTTTTTTACCGGCTTATCTAGTTAAAAACGCTAAAACCTTTGTGCCGATTCTGTCATAACGCGACTATCAACTACAGCAGTAATTGTTCTACCATCGTTTACAGGAATCCGACAGAGAGTGTCGTGATATCAAACTACGACTACGGAAGCACTAAGAAGAAAAACAACATCATATCAAGGAACAGCGGGGATGGAGTCACCACCATGACCGTCAGGGACACCAACGACTTCCTCATAGCTGAACCTGAGGATAAGTGCATCAAGAGCTAGACCTTTATAACAATATTAAAGTCTACTCCATGCCAAACTGGAAAATGGTAAGCAATCTTAATAGACCTTTTCAAAGACACTGTAAAAATTAACTAAGAAAACTACGTTTAAATGTATTTCAATAAGTTTTTTTATTAAATTCAGATAATTAACTATAAATGGACGATGAAGATTTGTTTACCTTTTTCCATTTTTAAACTGAATGGGCTACGCTATTTATTATACCAAAGAGCATCTTAAAATAAAGTCTGCAAAAGACTAAAGTGTTTACGAGCTAATAGTATAAGTGATTGTGTAGAAAATAAAATTTTATTAGGTTTCAATCAGAAAGTTCAAGCAGACGGGCTCCTTAGCTTGATTGCATCTTTCATTTATGAAGTTCGTCTTCGTCTGCCTTTTAAACTGGACCACTGCGGCGCACGCTGTGCATCACACGGACATCTTATAGTAAATTTAAACTGAAATAGACTACGCGGATACTCGCGGCCAGTGCGACGACGCAGTCGGATTCTTAACAAAGTCAGAATCAACGCTGTTAACGTGCGTACCATGTTTAATGGAAGCGAAGTTCATACACATACTATGCTATGTCATAGTGTCACAGTGTCACAAACTATTCTGACCCGGTTTAAAAAATTTCTACAAAACACTTTTCAAGACGCTGATAGGCATTTTGATAGTTTCTATTGGTAGCGGCGACTCCACTACACCCCGGGTCAAACATGTTTGTGACCCTGAACTTTTGAGATTTTTTACAAGCAGTACAGTCAGCAAAAAAGCTTGTCATAGAAATGAAATTTTTACTAAAAACTTATTGTGAGCTTGAATTTCGCCCTTAAATTCACTTTCCCATTTTCTCGCCACATTATCGGGCAACCAAACCACTTTGCCGATTTATTTGAATAAAGATTTCGTGTTTGGCTAGCCGACTACGTGACAACATTACCATAGTAAATGTGTTTGGATGGGCCGTGTTCGAGTTTACTTGAATGATTTCAATTTGAAAAATTTAGTGCCGTATTTTCGTTGTTTTAGTAAGTACGTGAGGCGTCATCTAGAGGAAAATGTGGTTACAGTCAAAAGTCCTGGAATTTCGATATGTTATTTCAGAGTTCTGGCTGCCTACCATCATCTTTAAGAAAGCGATTCAAAACTGGTGCGTTCCAGAATTGGTTCCTAAAATGAATTGCTTTATTTTGTATTATGACCTTCTAAAAACTGAATCACAAATGAATTGCTGAATGTGAATGAATGAACGATTTGTGTCCTTATTTCTGCTACTTGTCTCTTTCACTTGATTCTGTCATGTCTGGAGAGTGAGAGGGACGGGACGGACTTAACCTGCAGCTGGTGTCATGTTAGGTCGACCGATTTAAAAGTCAAATATATGTAAGAGTTCATGTCAGCTAAGCGGCTGTGAAATGTCGCTGAATCGCTTGTCATTGACGCAATAGAATCTAAGTCGTGGGCCACACTGGAGCGACCGCGTGGCGAGGAGGCGACCTGCGGATCCGCAGGACGCGCGAACACGTACTATTCCCTCCGCCGCGCCGGTCGCGCCAACCGCCGGACGCGCCAGTGTGGCCCCTCCCGTCCGTCTCAATATATTTGTTTTTCCCGCTCAACGCGGACGCAAGACGCGCCGCTCCAGTGCAGTGTGGCCCACGACTAAGCTGTCGTGGTCAGTTTAGGTCTTAAACAAATCCATCCGCAATAAGAGTTGATGGTAGGCACCCGGATTAAAAGTTTTTGTGGGTGCTACCATTGTTTCGGAGTCCCTTTCAGAGTCTTGACTGTAACAACTTTTTCTTAACTATAGGTTCGGAGTTCTTTATTCCTATAATGTATCCACATAAAATGTATGATAAGTTGTTTTTGATAAATCGTGGTAAAATTGAACAACATAAAATGTTACTTATGCAAATAAATTGAAAATTAAACGCAGCCCTATGTCAAATTTATTTTTCACATGAGACTTTTATTATGTAACCGTATGTAAGCGAACTATAAATTGTAAAAGTTAACGAAAGTTATGTAGTTTAATGAATATAAGGTTGGTTTTTGCATGTTATAAACTATCATCTATCCGATTCGGAATGTAAATCAAACTTTACACAGTCTTTAGGATATTAACTCGTAATATCTATCTAATTCAAATGTGTCACACTATTTCAAATTCTAATTTCAAAATGTGTAAATATGATTACAAGAAATTGTTTGTTGGATGTATTTAACGTTCGACAAACAAATTAGTCTTTATCTTATTCAAGTTTTAGGGCTTGAACTTAACCAGGTATTTTATCACAATACTTACAAACGACTGTTATCATACGCCAGTCGCGGAGACGAGTCACCGAGTCGTATCTCCTTTACATTTGTACCTATACCTACGCTACCAGTATCCAATAGTTCATAGGATACATAATAATATGACTGGTCTCCACCAATGATGTCACGGCGTAGAATACCAGTTGTCTCTAAAGCAGGGTACTCACCTAGCTGTGTAGCACGTAACGTATTTGCTACTGTATCAACCTGCAAGTGCCTGCAAGTGATACCGCCACTCGTCGGGTCACTGCGCTTCACGCGCGAGAGCGGCTCGCAGCAGAGGGCCTACTCTGAAACACAAAACCCGAAACTTCGGTATACCCGTCGCTCTCACTCTCTAGTCTGGAGAGAATCGAGTGAACGGGGCGGGGCTATCCGAAGTTTCGGATTAGCGTTTCAGAGTACGGTCCTGACAAGCCGGATGAGCTGACAAGCCGGATGATGAGATGTTTCACCTCTTTTCATACTTTGTTCGGAGTTCAAGCCTCAAGCAACGTCGTTCTCGCTTCTCCCACCTACTCACTTCGTTTCACCCGTTCATTAGTACAAGCGACAGTGGCTTTATAAAAATACAGCTAGCTATAACAAAATCGAAAGCGAGGCTGTGAGAAAGAGGTAGTAATGGTCAAGTTTAAATTGATACCTTGTAGGATACCAACTATACCTATTGCGTGAAATGTAATGAAATATTAGAAAAAATCAACCCGTCCCACGACGTTATTGTAATGTGGAAATTATAGCATTGCAAAATGCCAAAAATTAAAAATCATTTTAACATTCCAAATGTTGTTAAATTGGTAAGCTTTATTTTAATTTTACGTGTAATAATTGTAAATAAAAGAGATAGCTAGGTAAGTACCTACTTAAATAAGTAAATCATATTTATCATAAATCATGAGTATGTTATTGTACTAAAATATTTATTTAGCTATTTTGTAAGAGCTATGTGTATTTGTAACATATCCAGACATTAAAATGGTTCCTTTACAGCATTAAATGTAAGAACAATATTTCAGACCAAAGCTAAAATGCGTAGTAAGTGTAAATATTCTCAAAAATTTTGTAAATAGTAGGCTTTTAATGGAGAAAATTTGAAGCGATTGTAAAACTTCCGATATTTCAAAATTTTAATATAATTCTCTGAATAAATAGATGTATATGTACACAATTTTTTATCATTTGTATACCTACTGTGAGTTTGGTGCATCGTGTGCAAAATTGAAATGGTCGTGTGAAGGGGTTGACTGCTACACTGCGGGATTTTAAAGATCAACTTTTACCATTTTATCAAAAAAATAACACCCATATTCTACACTTAAATACACATTTTTAATAAAATATTATAAACGTTTTAGATTATTTTATGGGTGACGTACGAAAATGGTAAAAAGGAAACCTAATGTTTCTTTTTGTTTTAGGCCGCATAATTTTCGACTTATGATGAATGTAACCGCTTTTTTTGTCATATTTTTTGTTTTTGTTTTTTTTTATAATTTTTTTCTCTGATTCTTTTTTTTTTATGGAACCACTGTGCGGCGAGCCGTAAGCACGGCGTCGCCTAGCCGTAAGCGCGGCGTCGCCTAGCCGTAGCCGAGCCGAGCGACGTACCGACGCTGATCCGGTTTGGTTACGTGCTTGCGTTAGGTTGACGCCTGGTTGACGGCGAGGCGAAGGCGATACGGTGTCGATCCCTTTCCGAGTTGATGTAATGTGCTGTGTCCTTAAAGTTGCTGGTCTGTCGGTGTTTTACCGGATACACTTTGGAGAGTGCGCACAGGAACTGCACGATCTTGTTTCTCCAGCCCCTTTTCACCATCGGGGTACCAGATGCAGGTCAGCTAACTATCCATACATCGTTGACATACCTGTCCGTACTAAGCGCTTTGCTAGTTTTTTTTTAATGCGAGCTGCTAAAGATTGGAATGCGCTACCTGCGAATGCGTTCGCCGATCATTATAACCTTGGCTTTTTTAAAGCAAGAGTGAATGGGCACCTCCTGGGTTAGCATGCATCACCCTAGACTGCGTTCTGTCTGCTATGCTGGATGATGGTCAAATGCATACCCAGTACAAACACAAAAAAAAGATACGCGCTGTGCAAAGCCCGCCACTGCGCCGCCTTCGCACCATACCACAGAATATTTAATAGTAACAGAAGACGCACTCTGCAAACTTATTCAAATAATAATAAATCTTTCTGCAGGAGAATAAAATCCAATACCGCTCGTATTATCATCGCTTACCGACTGTTATAACCTAAGGTTTGCGCATGCAAGCAAAAATAGACACAAAAGTTACGCGCGAGAGTTTCTATTTCTATGAAAGTCTCAAAGCGCTCGGCCGCTCGCACAATAGGGTTACGAGTGTTACGACTTGCGTTTTCTGTGAAGTTGTGATACGATCGCCTAGCTGGTAGGTGAGAAAGGTATTATATACATGCCTACATACATACATAACGCATTATCCCATACCATACGGAATAGGCACAACTCATTTTTGCGAAAAAAGTAAGCGTTGCGCGTGAGCAGTGATCCGAGCGGGCGGTGGCGCGCGGCAACCAACTGATTTTACCCATTGATGGGACGCGATCTTGGCGTGGCAAATACTTTCAGCGTCGTACCTAAGGGTGGTATTTCACTTATAAAATATTGAATCAAAGAAATTGGACGAGGACGAATTCATGAATGGGTTCATTGATAATTTCTTTGGTCAAATGCATATGGGACAAAGATCTTTGATAAGTGGAATACCACCCTAAAGTGCAAAGTGCGCTCGGCCTGCGCCCCGATCGCGGTAATCTTATGACGCATAAGTCGGGTGTACGTGCAATACCGTTTTTGACAACGCACGGCGTTGACAGAACGACAACGTTTTCTGTTCCGGTGATAATCTTTGGAACTAAAACAGTTTTCATACGACAGTCTATTTTGACAGCTAATTTCGTATTGCAAGTGGCTCCTCTGTCACGGATGTCACCGGAACAGACAGGATTGTGGGACTATGACGCAAACGTGGTCTAGACGCGCTGCATAGAATTACCGCGATCGGGGCGCTGACCATACTTAGGTTAAAAAGCGCGCGGCACGTGGCGACGGGCGGCGACGGACGGCGCGCGGTGGCGGCATCATGTGCAGGAGCGCTAGGTGTCTGCGCGGGACGAGACGGCGACGCTGAACAGTTGTAATGTACTAGGTTGTATGTTTTTCAATCTGTGGATCGCGGCCCCCCAAAGGTCGCCAATCGATTTCAGTTTATGTCCTCTTAATGAGCCTAAATTCTAAAAACAGGAATCAGCCAAAGTTGTAACTTTATTTATACCATTATAAAATGCGTTCAATAGTTTTGAAATGGGTTTGTCCCGAAAGTGACCACTTTTACAAAATCAGGGGCCTATTGCATAACAAAGTACAAGCTAATACTATTAGTGGTTTTGGTTGTAACTTGTATTTTTATGTTGCATAATAAAGTACAAGTTCCAAATATACAAGTATTTAAGTACAAGCTAATAATATTAGTAAATTCAACCTATAACTTGTATATTTCTGTTGCATAATAAAGTAGCAGTAATAAACTACAAGTGGCAAAATAAATGTACTAATAACTAATATAATTAGTGAATTTTACTAGTTTCTGTTGCAATATGAAGCACAAAATACAAATTATTTGAAGAAACTTGTAATTATTTCTACGCACCTAAGGGGCACCATATTATTAAACTATTTGTTGTAGTATTCGTTGTTGCATAGGTACGCTGATCGAAAACGTACAGTTTATTGAACTCATCAGCAGATGAAGAAGATGAATTAAGTGCTTCTACAAACAAGGCGACAGCGTAATTTTTACAGAAGCCGAATAAATTTAATTTCTTCTCTTTGATTTTTAACCCCTGACGCAAAAAAAGGGGTGTTGGCGTGTTATAAGTTTGACGTGTCGTGTGTGTGTAATTTAAAAAAGATAAATTAAAATAAAAATTTAAAAATTCAAAACTCCCGACAAAAAAAAAAGACAAATAATAAAATTTATTTCTCGGTCGGGGGGACCCCCAACGTATAATATACCCTTTTAGTACTTCTCTTTTTGTGGTCCCCCGACCAAGAGAGAAATTTTATTATTTGACATTTTTTTGTCGTGGGTTTAAAAAATTTTAAAGTTATTTTTATAGTTAAAATGCACATTTTCAGTTTTTGCTGTTCTGCACGTTTTCCTGTCATTGTTAACAATATTGATATTTTGAATAGGTTTGCAATTGCCACCATCATTTTGTTAATACTCAAATTGCCGCCAATTTCTTTTTAAAATATAAAACACACACTATATAAAACATGAGTAGGGCAAAAGCTTCACCCACTCTGCCAAGGAATTTACTTGTAATTTGTAAAATTTGCTGATAATATTAGCACCAATATTACTAGGGCGGATAAATACATTATGCAACAAAATATATTAGTACTAGTAAATTGAGATCATATTAATTGTAGTTTAAAAAAATATTAGCAATTTATGCAACAGTAAAATTCTTGTATTATTAGCAAAAACCAAAATTGTTATGCAACACAAATTAGTACGACTTGTAAATCATTAGCATGTAAATTGTATTATTTTCTAGTATTATTAGTAAAGTTATGAAATAGGCCCCAGGTTATAAAACAGCTGTTTTAATGTTTTTTTATTTGTTTAAAGTTATTCATTAAATATTAGATGTACTCGTAATACACAAGAACTTTACTGATTTCTTTTTTTAGAAATTGGGTATATTTAGAAGGCTTCGGACTTAGTCTGACCGCGACTACACACGAAACAGATTTTGTATCGAAACTACCTTTCACTTACCTTGTAAGGGATGAGAAGATACAGACCGGTAAAAGGGTCTGAGAATAGCTATACTGATAGAAATATGCCTTTACAGATAGTTTTATGTTCATTTCAAGATAGGGAAAGGTGTGGAAAGTAACAGCTACTATATCAACGGCAAGAGGCTTTATATTTTAGGCTGAAACATGAAGAGATACGATCGTGTGGAAGAATTTTGGGGTAGCTTGGTAACTATGTTTTTTGGTATATTGACTTACTTTTGCACATAACATGCGCCAGTAAACCGAAACAATAAATTACAAACGACAAATACTGTTGACAAAATGTCGTAAATGATATACTTTTTGAAATATTTCAGTTCAAAGATCTAATATAATTTTATTTTACACATTCAAAGTGAAATATTTCAATAAGTACCTATATCATTTACGACATTTTGTCAATAGTATTTGTTGTTTGTAATTATTTTCTCGGTTGACTGGCGCATGTTTTGTAGGTGTATACCAAAATATTTCATTACTTGCACTTTAGGTATTATCATCATCATCATCATCAGCCATTTAAGGTCCCCACTGCTGGGGCACTGGCCTTCCTTATGGATGAATAAGGAGAATGAGCCCTGACCCACCACGCGGGCTCAGTGCGGATTGGTGGGTATTAACGACTGCAAGTGCAGCCGGGACCAACGGCTTAACGTGCCTTCCGAAGCACGGAGGAGCTCGAGATGAAAAGTTTTTGGTCACCCATCCCGTGTCCGACCATTTCGAACGTTGCTTAACCTCAACGATCGCAGGCCGAGCGCGCTATCCACTGCGCCACGGGCTCCTCACTTTAGGTATGCCAGGCTTCATTTAAAAAAGTTATATCATCCAAACCAAACCAATAGTCCTTAGCTTGAAAAACGGTCGGTATGCTAATCGAATAGTAAAACTATACCATCCGTCAAAAGCTGTCAAAGCTGTCAAGAGGTGTTTTAAGACAAAACAATTGGATCACGATAACGATTACGATGACGATAGTTTTTCATGCAAGGGCTACTGAAGGTAGGTATGCAAAATTTCAGCTCAATTGGACACTGAGGAGTGGGTCAAATTTAGCTTGCAAGAGGTGACCCACACTAACACGGCAAGTCAAATAAAAGTTTGTATTAGTTTAATATATATATATGTCACGTTAGGGCGGAAAGGTTCTCGAATGGCGACCGCGAACCGGACGACGCTTCCGTGGGCAGACCCCCTACAAGGTGGACCGACGATCTGGTCAAGGTCGCGGGAAGCCGTTGGATGCGGGCAGCGCAGGACCGATCGTTGTGGAGATCCTTGTGGGAGGCCTATGCCCAGCAGTGGGCGTCGTACGGCTGAAATGATGATATATGTTACCGAAAAATAATAAAAAACGATAAAATTCCTAAAAAAAATAACCACGAAAGAGGCCGCAGTAAATAATAATCTCTCGTAACAAGTCTACTTCTATTCAGTTCTGCGCCTTCCCATAGAAATAAACGCGCAGAGCGTCGCTTTAAACGTGGTTATTTTTTTTAAACAATAACGGTTTATCCTATCGCCTAAAGATCCTATCGCCTAAAGGATGGTGAACTGATTTGGCCTAGGAAAACCTAGTTTGTCCTAAAATAGGGTTTGGCCGGTAACATATAAGTACAGGGTGTTAGTATAAGTGACATACTCCAGGGTGCCTACCATCAACTGTTATTGCGGTTTTGTTTAGGACCTAAACTGATCTGCTTCGCTTATTCGTACCACGACCGCTTAATATCAATGACAGCGATTCAGTGATCATTCAATGACATTTCACAGCCGCTATGCTGTCAATAACTCTTATTTGATTTTTAACTCGGCCAAGCTAACATGACACATGCAGGTTATACCCGTCCCTCTCACTCTCTGGGCATGACAGAATCGAGTGAAAGAGACGGGTAGAAGAAATAAAGACACAAATCGTTCAGTCATTCACATTTAGCAATTCATTTGCGATCCACTTTTTAGAAAGTAAGCAATTCATTTTAGGAACCTATTCTGCATCGCGCTATTTTTGAATCGCTGTCTTAAAGTTGATGGTACGCATTCAGGGGGTGAAAGTACCCATCAATACAAACAACTTTTACTATGGGACAAAGTGCGATATCGCGAAAAAAAACAGCTGTTCCATACATTTTGGCCCATTTGGTATTGCACTTTTGTATGAAACAGCTGATTTTTTTCTCGCGATATCGCACTTGGTCCCATAGTAAAAGTAGTTTGTTTTGATGGGTAGTTGCACCTCCTGTTAATAAATACAGACTTTTATGTGACATATACAATAAACATCATCATCGTCATCACCAGCCATAAAAGTCCCCTCTGCTGGGGCGCAGGGCTTCTTTACGGATGGACTAGCTTTCCGCCCGCGGCTTCGCCCGCGTTTACTACACGACGTTATCCCGCGGTAATGTGATTTTTTCCGGGATAAAAAGTAGCCTATGTTCCTCTCCAGGCTACAAAGTATCTGTGTCCCAAATTTCAGCCAAATCCGTACAGCCGTTTTGGCATGATTGAGTAACAAACATTCAAACATCTAAACATCCAAACATCTAAACTTTCACATTTATTCTCCATCAGATTGGTGAGTAAGTAATATATTAGTTCTTGTGATCTAGACCAGACGGATACATTGCTCTTTTATATTTGATTTTTGAAACCGGGAAATAATATCAAAATTTTCAGCTGTCGACATCATAATAGTTATGTCAATAATAGTATTTAGGGCATTTTGATTTATCAAGTTATGATACGAAAGGTTGTGAATATCTCCAAGCATTACTTCCAGTAAGCTATTATTCGTTTCAAACAATTTATCGTGGTACTATTGGAAAGTTTTCTCGACCTTATTTATATCATTTTCTCTCGTAAATGTTATACTCGTCCTCATTTACGAATTTCATCGAGCCAGCTTCTCGAACACAAAAAAATGTTCGTAAATTGAGGAAAATGAAAAAGTTATCGTGTTGAATCTACGTCGACGAAGATATCGCAATAAGAAGGAGTTGTGGGATTAAATCACTTTTGACGGAAGACTAACCTTTAACTGGGGACGTAAAAAAAGTGGAACATCGTTGACGTGGGGTCTCACATACTCCTGTTATGTTAAGGCAAATTTAATCAAGATATAAGAGTTAAATATGTATACAGTTATCACTTTAGACTATTAATAATAAAAAAATCATTAAATATGTAAATCAATCTCCATTTATTATTTTTCTTATTAACTAATACATATAAAACTCTAAATTGATTGACTGATTCATTCATTGTTGGCATAGGCGTGAGCCTTAACGGCTGAAGATTAGGTAGATTTTTCATGATGTAGATAAGCACATATAGCGCGGAGAACCGATGTCCGTTGGTGCGGTAAGGTTCTCGAATGGCGACCGCGTACTGAACGACATTCCGTGGGCAGCCCCCCTACAAGGTGG
This sequence comes from Crambus lathoniellus, assembly GCA_949710035.1. Classification (NCBI taxonomy): domain Eukaryota; kingdom Metazoa; phylum Arthropoda; class Insecta; order Lepidoptera; family Crambidae; genus Crambus; species Crambus lathoniellus. The sequence continues at coordinate 10,412,502 of OX453296.1, forward strand.
ACTGACGATATGGGGCCTATTTCATAAGTTTACTAATAATACTAGAAAATAGTACAAGTTACAAGCTAATGATTTACAAGTCGTACTAATTTGTGTTGCATAACAATTTTCGTTTTTGCTAATAATACAAGAATATTACTGTTGCATAAATTGCTAATATTTTTTCTAAACTACAAGTGATATGATCTCAATTTACTAGTAGTAATATATTTTTTTGCATAATGTATTTATCCAAACTATTTATATTATACTATTATATACTATTTATATTGGTGCTAATATTATCAGCAAATTATACAAATCACAAGTAAATTCCTTGGCAGAATGGGTGAATCTTTTGCCCTAGTCCTAGTCATGTTTTTATTTTCAATAACAAAATTGGCGGCAATTTGAATATTGAATATTGTTATAAATAACAAAATATCTATAATAATATAATAATAATAATACATATATATGTGCATTTTTTTATTTATATTTAATTCTTAATGCACAATTGTACAATGGCGGACTTAATGCCTTAGGTATTCTCTACCAGTCAACCTTAGGGTGATGTGGAGACTTTTATGTGGTAAGAAAAAAAATTTTAATGATCATCATTAAATGATGATTCTTCTTCTGAGGAGATGGGACTTCTGTAAAATTTACACTGTTGCCTTGTTTGTAGGAGCAAATTCATCTTCTTCGTCTGCTGATAATTCAATCAACTGTAGATACATATTTTTCGATCAACGTTTACTAGCTACAACGAAAACTACAACAAATACTTTAATAATATGGTGCCCCTTAGGTGCGTAGAATAAATTACAAGTTTCTTCGAATAATATGTATTTTAAGCTTCATATTGCAACAGAAACTAGTTAAATTCACTAATTATATTAGTTATTAGTACAGATATTTTGCCACTTGTAGTTTATTACTGCTACTTTATTATGCAACAGAAATATACAAGTTATAGGTTGAATTTACTGATATTATTAGCTTGTACTTAGATACTTGTATATTTGTATCTTGTATTTTATTATGCAACATAAAAGTACAAGTTACAACCAAAATCACTAATAGTATTAGCTTGTACTTTGTTATGCAATAGGCCCCAGGTCAAGGTCGCGGGTAGCCGCTGGATGCGGGTAGCGCAGGACCGATCGTTGTGGAGATCCTTGGGGGAGGTCTATGCCCAGCAGTGGGTGTCGTTCGGCTGACATGATGATGATGATGAGATGAGCACTAAGAAAGGATTTTAGAAAAATTCCGCTATACAGGGTGCTGTGTTTGAGAATTTGTATAGGGTTGAAGATAGAGATCTTTTATGGTGTAGGTGAGCATTAAAAAGGGTTTTGAAAAATTCCCGTTATACAGGGTGCTACCAGGGTGTTTCAATTTGTATGGGGATTTGTAGAGGACTGAAGGTAGAGACATCATTTTTGGAGGGTAGATACTTTTCATGGTGTAGGTGAGCACTAAGAAAGGGTTTAAAAAAAATCCCGTTATACAGGAGGCTACAGTGTGTTCCAGTTTGTATGGGAATTTGAGTAGGGCTGAAGACCAAAAAGCACGTGCACGGAGGGTTCGTGCGAAGAAGAAAGCTTTCAACTCCGCAGCCAAGTTATGCAAACGAGTGATTCGTAGGGCTCGATTCGACCACGTAAGCCGCATAGGAACCAAACTAGCATCGTATCCAGCTGGTAGTAAGCAGTTCTGGTCCCTGTCTAAATCGGTCGAATCAAATTTCTGCCGCTCCTCTTTGCCTCCCATGCTGCGACCTGACGACTCGCTAGCCCATACCGCGGCAGAAAAGGCAAATTTATTTGCCTCTCATTTCGCGAGCAACTCACGCCTTGATGCTGGCTCTAAAAATCCACCTAATATCCCTCACTGTGACGCCTCAATGCCGAGGATCACCATTCACACGAAAGAGGTCAGAAGAGCCATGCTAAACTTGGACGTGAATAAGGCCAGCGGCCCCGATGGAATTCCAGCTAGAGTGCTGAAACTCTGTGCGCCTGAGTTGTCTCCTGTTTTGACACGCCTGTACCGCCTTTCCCTGCATAAAAAATCGGTTCCCAAGTCGTGGAAAGTTGCGAATGTCCAACCTGTGCCCAAGAAGGGTGACCGTGCCAACCCTTCCAACTACAGACCGATAGCTATCACCTCCATACTCTGTAAGGTAATGGAAAGGGTTCTTAATAATAAGCTGCTATCGTACCTTGAAACCAACGACCTACTCAGTGACCACCAAAATGGTTTTCGCCGTGGTCGGTCAACTGGGGATCTTCTGGTGTATGTTACGCATTGCTGGGGCGAGGCAATTGAAAAACATGGTGAGGCACTTGCTGTTTCGCTTGACATTTCGAAAGCCTTCGACCAGGTCTGGCACGCTGGTTTGCTCAGCAAACTTCCAGCGTACGGTATTTCTGCTGACTTTTGTGGCTGGATTTCAGATTTCCTGAGTGAGCGGTCGATCAGAGTCGTCATCGACGGCTGTTGTTCTGACCTGATGGCTATCGATGCCGGAGTTCCCCAGGGATCCGTTCTCTCTGCGACCCTCTTTTTGCTGCACATCAACGATCTGCTTCTGCCCGGAATTGTTGGGTATGCTGACGACAGCACCGTCACAGAAAGATATCATTCAAGCTCAAAAGCCAGCAGTGAGGAAGTCCGTTCTTTGAGAGAGGCCATGGTAGAGCAAACAAACTTGACTTTAAGCCATGTTGCTCAATGGGGTGACGATAATATGGTCAATTTTAATGCCACCAAAACAAAGGCGTGTCTTTTTACCGCAAAAAGGAGTCCTTTTACCTTAACTCCTTCTTTCCGTGGTGCAACTGTATCAGTTACCGACAACTTAGATCTTCTTAGCATGAAGTTAACATCGGACCTTAACTTCGGCGACAACATTGAGTGTAAAGCTCAAACTGCTGCCAAAAAGCTGGGAATCCTGAATAAGGTTAAGCGATACTTCACGCCGGGACAGCTTTTAACTCTTTACAAAGCGCAAGTCCGGTCATGCATGGAGTATTGCTCTCACCTCTGGGATGGTTCAGCGAAATACCAGTTAGCAGCACTTGACTCAGTGGAATGCAGAGCGAGGAAACTAATCGGAGACGATAAGCTGGTTCAAGCCAAGCTCCATAGTCTAACCCATCGACGTAAAGTGGCTTGCTTGTCGGTATTTTACAGGCTGTACTTCGGTGAGTGTGCTTCCGAGCTGCATGAGCTCATTCGAGAATCTAGACGCACAGCGGGCTATCATCCTTACTTGGTCAACATCCCGCGAATGCGTACCAAGCGCTTTTCTTCATCCTTTGTGATGCGCACCGCCAAGGAATGGAATACCCTGACTGCGTCTATATTCCCGAATGACTACAACCCTAAAACTTTTAAAGCTAGAGTGAATAGGCTGCTTCTGGGTAAGCTCGCTCCATCTTAGGCTTCTTCTCAACCTTAAGGTTCAGTGTGAAGCCAAGAGCAAGCCCATTATACATAAAAAAAAAAAGATAGATATACCATTTTTGGGGGGTAGATTCCTTTTATAATGTATGTGAGCACTAAGAATGGGTTTTGGAAAATTCCCGTTATACAGAGTGCTACCAGGGTGTTCCAGTTTGTATGTGGAATGCACTTCATGGTGTAGGTGAGCATAAAAAAAGGGTTTTGGAAAACTCCCGTTATACAGGTTGCTACAAGGTGTTCCAGTTTGTATGAGGATTTGAATAGGGTTGAAGGCAGAGACACCATTTTTGAAGAATAGATACCTTTTATGGCGTAAGTAAGCATTAAGAAAGGGTTTTGAAAAATTCCCATTATATAGGGTGCTTCCCATTATAGAGGGGTCCCATTGTAGCTACAAGGTGTTGCAGTTTAGGTTGAAGGTAGAGACACCATTTTTGGAGGGAGGATAGCTTTCATTCATAGTGCATGTAAATTGATAGTAAAAACCAAGCGAACAAAGACTCTGACACACTATGTCAGAAGATAAGTGAGCATGGAATAAAAAAATAAAGTCTACTGATAAATACTAATACCTTGATTCTTATATTGGTAATCCGTGACTTTCAAAATAAACGCACAACTATCTTAATCACGCGAACGAAAGTCACGCACGGGCATAAGGCATTTTTTCAGTTTCAAGTGACATGATGACTAATAGAAATCAAATTCTGCCTAGGAACAAAACATTATATTTTTCTTAGAAACAACTAAACATACTAACATAAAAAAATTTAAAACGCTCTCTTGGTATTAAAAACACAAAAAATACAACAAGGTATTCAATCACATGTGAGAGAGTGAGACCCTCACAGTCACACACTAAATCTCAACTTATAATCATCTTATAATAGATCACAGCCATCTCTATCGTCTTCTACAAGCCATGCGCATAAAGTTGGCAACGTAGTTTTAAGTGAACCGATTTGACACCGTTTGCACCGTTTGACAGGTAAACAGCGAGTAAACCTCGAGTACTGAATCCTATGGAGATGGCATATCTTCTATACATCTATACAAATAAATAAAATTGGAGTGTCTGTTTGTAACATTAAATAACCGCTTTTTACGACGTGCATATAATTAAATATACGGTACATATACCAAAATGTCATTTTTACAATTTTTGTCTGTCTGTCTGTTTGTTCCGGCTAATCTCTGAAACGGCTGGACCAATTTTGACGGACCGATTAATACGACAATTAGAAGTAGTTTAAAATTGAATTCCAAGATTTTCTTACATTGTGACTTACTTACACCTCATGATTTCGTAGGTATGCCACCTCCATAGGATTTAGTACTCAGAGGAGTAAACCGGTTCACAGCAATGTTGCCGTTCCGTATCATAGCATAGCTTGTAGAAGACGATAGAGACGGCTGTGATATTACTTATGTGTGTCGGACCGGATGACGCAACCTCCTCCCTTCCCGATCGTTTTGGAACTAAAACTAAAACTCCTATGATGTTTCAAGGAGGGGGACGCGGGTAAGATAAAGACGTGCCTCACAGACCCCACGTCACTAGTTAAGGCGATACTCGGAAAAATTATGCAAAAGCACAGAATATCAAAAGCGAGATAGCAATGAGAAAACGCCGCGCGCGGGAGCGAGACCGATTTTGAAGTTTATGCAAAAAAAAAACACAAAATCACTTCGTATTAAAAAACTATAGCGATTTAAAAAACAATGCTTCTATACGATCCTAAATATTATTGATGTCCACTAATTAAACCAATTTTCAATAGTATATGTAACCCCATTTAGGAATAATCTTGATATTTCGTATTTTTAGAGGTATTTTCGAAAAGAAAAAGTGTCGATGCAAAATCATAAAATCGTGTTTTTCAAACTAAACGATTCTAGAAAAATGGAAAATGAAGTCGAAAAAATCGTCCCGTCTCACAACTAGCTCCGATGGGATGTGAGACGGGTCGATTTTTTCTAAATACTTCATTTTCCATTTTTCTGTAATAAAAATTGCATTGTGAATGCAAAAAACTAAAAATTAAAATAAACGATTCTAGATAAAGGTATAAAGAAATATATATCTTATTACCAGATTTATAATAACTCTAACCGTCCTAATAGTTTTATATCAAAAAGTCCATACTTTTTCCAATTATTAAAGCATCCTGTCCACAGTCACAATGTTTATTAAAAATCCAAATCCAAAATATAAGCCTAAAAAGAGAATTACGCAAATTAACTTTTTTATAAAATCTGAATACAAATATTTACACACAAATTTATCTGGAAACAACACAGAACTGACTTCAGTGACTGAACTGACGTGTTCGGGTCAAATTAGCGGCAAATTCAAAATGCATCTATGAGTTTTGCGAGTGGGGCGCGTTATCGACTAGAGCACGTATGCCTGGTATACCCTACCGGCTAAAAAAATGTTATGACCGAAATTCCTATTCTACCTCCCTTTAATTTCTTTTTAAGTAGGTAATAAAAAAGGGTCATTTTATTTACACTTCAGCATTAACTTAACGCAATTTGCATTTCATGAATTTAAGAATAAAAACCATAAAGTGTATGTTTTTTTATACTGCACAATTCTTGTATTTTTTTAAATCCACATAGCATAGACATGTACAAGTCAGTACGAAAAGAAAGACAATTGACAACATTTCCATAAAATTTATCGTGTTTTTTATTTGCTATTAAGAAATTACATATAAAACAGGACACCCTTAGGCAAAGCTGAGCCACTTGCCATTATTCTTAATTGCCATGCAATGCAAACGTGTATTAGCCGTGTACCTGAAGTACACAAGCCCCCTTTTTAATAAACGCAGAGCAAAGTTACACCTAGTTTTTAAACAGATGCTGTCACTTTTATTCGCTAAAAAGAAGTCAGAAACGACAACAGGGTGCCTACCATCAACTCTTATTGCGGTTTTGTTTAGGACCTAAACTGATCTGCTTCGCTTATTCGTACCACGACAGCTTAATATCAATGACAGCGATTCAGTGATCATTCAATGACATTTCACAGCCGCTAAGCTGTCAAGAACTCTTATTTGACTTATAACTCGGCCAAGCTAACATGACACCTGCAGGTTATACCCGTCCCTCTCACTCTCCGGGCATGACAGAATCGAGTGAAAGAAACGGGTAGAAGAATAATAAATAAATAAATAAGAATAGAATAGGCGCAATAAGACGTCGAGTTGCTGAAAACGCCTGTATCGATTGAAGAACGGGTAGAAGAAATAAGGACACAAATCGTTCGGTCTTTCACATTTAGCAATTCATTTGCGATCCAGTTTTTAGAAGGTCATAGTACGAAAGAAAGCAATTCATTTTAGGAACCTATTCTGCATCGCGCTATTTTTGAATATGGTAGGCACCCAGCTGTAACTTTACTAAACGTTTATTAATAAGGGGGATGAAGTAGGTATGCCCAATTTACATTACACGGCTTAATTACAAATTTTGGGAAGTGGCTTAATCTTCTCTAAAAGGTGACTGTAAGTATATTAGCGTACCTACCCAATATGAATGCCAGTTCTATTCAAAGATTAGTATGGCGGTCCAACGATAGTAGGGGGAAAAGACATTCCTAAATTCCTTCTACAAATTATTTTTCCCATACCAGTACTGTTAGTGTAAATTGGTTATGTACGGGTAACAAAGGGGATATTATAGCTATCTCTGAGATAAAATTATACAAACAGCAAAATATTCTGAAGGGTCACCATTATGAGGGCAAGAAGTTAATTATACCAAGTGTGGCGTGCAATTAATAAAGTAGGTAGGTACTTTAAACGAAATAACAACTCCAATTTATCTGGTAGCTCGGGGACTTGCCTTGATTATGTGAGAGTAAATGTGACGTTTCTGTAGGTGCCATTTGTTATACTGTACAAACAATTAATTACATTTAAAAAGTGTGAGTTTTTTTTATGGGTGTTGTTAAATTTTTTGCCATTACCTCCAGCCATTTTAAAGTCGGGCTAGCCTGTACATACAGGCCTAGTTATTATACAAATTGTAAAATAAGACATATTTCCTATTTTTTTTACTGTTTAGGGCGCGCACTAGGCCAATAGCAAAAGTAATAACTGCAACGGCCAATTGCAAAATAAATGCTGCCTCATTCGGCCGGTCCGGAATGAAGAAATAAAGGAAATTCCTTTTTTTAAAAGGATATTTAAAGGTTATTTACAAAAATATATAACACTAGCGGCCGCTCGCGGTTTCACCCGCGTGGTACCCGTTCCCGTAGGAATATCGAGATAAAATATAGCCTATGTCACTCGGGAAGACTGTAGCTTTCTAACGGTAAAAGAATTTTCTAAATCGGTCCAGTACTTTTTAAGTTTATTCGTTACATACAAAAATACAAATCTTTTCTCTTTATAATATTAGTATAGACTAGCTTTCCGCCCGCGGCTTCGCCCGCGTGTACTACACGACATTACCTATCCTTGGGGAATGTGATATTTTCCGGGATAAACTACGGCATTTTCCAGCTCCCAATCTACCCCCGTACCAAAAATCACATTGATCAGTTGCTCCGTTTTGACGTGAAAGACGGACAAACAAATAATACCTACCTACTGGTTTTCCCGTGGGAATATGATACTTTCCTTTGGTAAAAAGTAAAAGCAGCCTATTAAAATCCATCCCAGGGTCTCAAATTATTTACTTAAATAGGTACCAATTTCTTTTCGTATGGGAATGAGATTTTTCCCGCGGTAAAAAGTGTTAAGTATGTCTTTCCCAGGGCTTTAAACTGTCTCTATTCTAAATATAATCCTTTCCATTAACTTAAACTATCACCTTAAATACCAATTCCATTCCACAGCTATGCCCGTGCTAAAACTTATTTTACCATGGGAATGATCCTTATTACCGCGGTAAAAAGTCCTTCCTAAGGTCACAAAATATCTCCATTCCAAATTTCATCTGAATCGGTTCAGCTGTTTTGTCGTAAAAACAGAACATAGAGACAGACAGACAAACAAACAAACATAAGTTTTCGCTTTTATAATAATATTAGGGATAGTAGAAATATGAATATGATTGGCCGGCTGCGACTACGTCCGTCCGTGAGTAATTTAATTGGTTACATTGCAAACTTTCATGTCAAAAGTAGTTCTCTAAGGTCTCATCAGCACCATCATCAATCCATTTTAATGTCCCCGCTGCTGGGGTACAAGCCTTCATATTGATGGATAAGGAGAATGGACCATGACCTTCCACACGGGCCCATTGCAGTTATGGGGTATTAACCAATCCAAATGCAGCCAGAACCATCGGCTTATCGTGTCTTCCGAAGCACCACATATTTTTGAACAGCCATCCCGTGAAAGACCACTGCGAAAGTCACAAAACCTCGGCGATCGCAGGCCGAGCACGCTACCTTTATACCAAACATGAAAGTCAGATCAGTGGTTTAGGCATAAGAAGGTTACGATACCTAGACAAACAGTAAGAAGCTACTTTCGTATGAATAATATTCGGACATTCTCCTACTACTCTTGAACTACCAAAATGCAAAAAATCAAGTCAATACTTTGCTAAGGTGATTTTTAATGTGGCATGGGTTCTACGACAGCCTCATTCGTGCAAAGCGAAGCTTTTTTTGTGACAATACGCTAGTTGATTCATATATAACTATTCTTTGGTAGCAATGAGTACCTACGTCGCACTGTACAAAAGCGGATTGAGTTAACAAATATGTGTCAAAACAAAATGAATTTAAAAATCAAAAGCACTAAGGAGTATTGATATCAACTTCGATGCAAATCATCCCCAAAATAACTTTCTATCCCTTTTTAACCCTGTTAGGCGATGAGTTTCAATGTAATATGAAACACATCTTCGATTAATTCTGTTAAAGAATGTTTATGCAAAATTTGAAGAAGATTGGACAAAGGAATCACGTTGTCCCATGCAAACTTTACCCCCGTTTTTCACCCCCTTAGGGGTAGAATTTCTAAAAATCCTTTCTTATCGGATGCCTACATCATACAAGGAACACACCCTCCAAGTTTCAGGTTTCTACGATCACCGGTTTAGGCTGTGCGTTTATTCGTCAGTGATTCAGGACAAAGGATTTTATATGTATAGATAAACCCTGCCTTATCTATAGCGTAATTAAACTAAAAAGATCCAAGCCTTATTTTAATGTATTACCTAGTTGAAAATAGCATTTCTCGTGTTAATAATAGTGATTTGGAGGCAAGTTCCCAATTTTTCTCTATCAAGAAAATTTTATACAATCGTGTTTTTGAGTAACATAGTCACTAGTGTTAGTCCTGAAGTTTACTGCGTCTTAATTTGAAATTTATATTTTCATTTATATTGATATTACAAGCAATCAGATTGTCGTTGGCCTATAGCGGGCCCTTAACCCTTCCCAGCCCCACCATCACGGTTCCAACGGAAGATCAGCGCTGGTCACAGGCCAAGCACTGTGCTAAGTCGGGACCGTTTTGGGACATAGGGCAGAGGTACCCTTTGTGGCCACTTTAAGGATTTTTTGACTTTTAAGCACTAAGTACTAAATGGTCTTAGATATTTAAGACACAAGTTATATCATAAATTATAGATAATTTATCTACCTTTAAAGGTACATTTTTCAAATTTATAAAAGTAAAATAGTTTTTTTATATTACACACAATGTGTGAGAGGTGCCAAATGTACCGGTTTCGGCCACTTACTGATAGTATAGTAAACTATACCATCCTTCAAAACCTGTCAATCTGTCCAAAAAATTTCACTAAACTAAAAGTCATGTGTCGAGATTATTATTTTTTCATTAAGTAACTCACTTGTTTTCCAACTAAGGGAACAGTTTAAGTTTCATCAAAATCTGTTCTAAGCGTAGTTTGTAAGTACCAAAAAGTATCTCAAAAAGTACTACCTAAACCGATTTTGGTATAACTTTTAGTAATCGTTTTTTTTTAATTAATTTATTTTTACCACACTTTTATTAGCTTCACTTGTAACTAAGTCACAATGTAAGAAAATCTTGGAAATCAATTTTAACCTACTTCTAATTGTCGTATTGATTTGAAACTTTGCAAGTCTATATGAATCCGATGACAATACAATAATTTGCTACCATCGAGCTGATCTGATGATGGAGTCAAGAGGTGGGCAATAGAACTCTTCAATGGCTGCTAGGAAACCCCTCGACTTTAGGCTCATTTCTTTTGTTCTGATAAGACCTGTTCGTTACACTTGATGGTGAGGGTCTGATGGGAGGAAGCCAGTGGCACTTCTTAATGACCACTAGGAAACCCCTCGAGTTTCGCCTCCGTTGTTTCGTTCTGATGAGACTTTTTAGTCGCACTTGGTGGTTAGGGTCTGATGATGGAGCAGGGAGGAAGTCAGTGGCACTTCTTAATTACCAATAGGAAACACCTCGAGTTCTGGCTCATTTGTTTCGTTCTGATGAGACTTATTCGCTACACTTGGTGGTAAGGGTCTGATGATGGAGCAGGAAGGAAGCCAGTGACACTCCTTAATGACCAATAGGAAACCACTCGAGTTTGGGCTCATTTGTTTCGTGTTGATAAGACCTATTCGTTACCCTTGGTGGTGAGGGTCTGATGATGGAGCTGGGAGAAAGCCAGTGAAACTCCTTAATGGCCTCAAAAAAACCCCTCGAGTTTGGGCTCATTTGTTTCGTTCTGATGAGACCTATTCGCTTCACTTGGTGGTGAGAGTCTGATGATGGAGCAGGGAGGAAGCCAGTGGCACTTCTTAATGACCACTAGGAAACCTCTCGAGTTTGGGCTCATTTGTTTCGTTCAGACGAGACCTATTCGCTACACTTGGTGGCGAGGGTCTGATGATGTGAAGATAGAGCTGGGAGGAAGCCAGTGGCACCTTTAATGACCACTACGAAACCTTTTGAATTTGGGCTCATTTGTTTCGTTCTGAAGAGACCTATTTGCTACACTTGGTAGCGAGGGACTGATGATTGAACAGGGAGAAAGCCAGTGACACTCCTTAATGGCAAATAGGAAACCCTTTGAGTTCTGGCTCATTTGTTTCGTTCTGATGTGACCTATCCGCTACACTTGGTGGTAAGGGTCTGATGATGGAGCAGGGAGGAAGTCAGTGGCACTCCTTAGTGACCACTAAGAAACCCCTCGCGATGGGCTCATTTGTTTGGTTATGATGAGACCTACTCGCTGCACTTGGTGGTGAGAGTCTGATGACGGAGCAGGGAGGAAGTCAGTGGCACTCCTTAATGACCACTAGGAAATCCCTTGAGTTTGGGCTCATTTGTTTCGTTCTGATGAGACCTATTTGCTACACTTAGTGGTAAGGGCCTGATGATGGAGCAGGGAGGAAGTCATTGGCACTCCTTAATGGCCACTACGAAACCCCGCGAGTTTGGGCTCATTTGTTTCGTTCTGATGAGACCTATTCGCTACACTTGGTGGTGAGGGTCTGATGATGGAGTAAGGAGAAAGTAAGGGTTCGGTTCGCGCATCTGGTAACTAATAGACGCCACTTGAATTTGTAAAACCAAATACATACAATCACGCCTTTGAGTTATAATGTTTACGGGGTGAGCAGACACATGAATGGACTGTGAAATCGATTATGAACCACCCATAGCTTGCCATTTATTAAACTAAAAAGTAAAAAATAAATATGTAGTTTAAAAAACTAAAAAAACACACTTTTATAGGAACAGACTAAAAAGTACAAAATAACCGTCTATTCAGTAACTGAAATTAAAAAGCGTGGTGCGCCCTTTGCAAAGCATGCATTCAAGTTAATATTGACAACGCGCACCACGCTTTTTAATTTCAGTTACTGAATAGACGGTTATTTTGTACTTTTTAGTCTGTTCCTATAAAAGTGTGTTTTTTTAGTTTTTTAAACTACATATTTTTATATAATAGCTCGCGGCTTCGCCCGCTTGGATTACATGACGTTATCCCGCAAGAATGTGAATTTATTTTCGGGATATTAAAGCCTATGTTACTCTCCAGCTCCCAAATTATCCAAATACCAAAAATCACATTGATACGTTGCTCCTTTTCGACGTGAAAGACGGACAAACACACTTTTACATTTATAATATTAGTAAGTATGGTTTGGCACTGTGTATGATGTCGTTTTGTCAAATAATTCCGTGAATTCAATAAAAGTCTCGTGGTTTTCTCTGGCGTCGAGAAAAACGACGGGTCGCTCTGTTCACCTGTTTTTCCACCAGAACCGTTCACCTAGAGATAGTGGGAAGTTTACCAGCTGATGCAGCGATAATGGCTGTCCGACGTTTCATTGCAAGACGAAGATGTCCGCCACAAATCTTCTCTGATAACGGAACATATTTTGTTGCGGCTAGCCGTGAATTTGAGAGTGGCAGCTGCAACATACAAGCATCGCGGCTTTTGCAGCCAGCCAACAGATTGCGTGGCATTTTCTACCGCCTTCAGCGCCTTTCATGGGGGGCGTGTGGTAGAGGCTAGTCGGGTGTGTCAAGCGGACGTTAGCCGCCACATTGAAAGGGAGAGCTCCACGAGAAGAGGTATTTGCCACTTTGCCGTTGGAGGCTGAGAGCATTGTGAACTCTCGGCCGATTACGCACGTTTCCGTGGATCCGTGGATATTAAAGCCTATGTTACTCTCCAGCTCCCAAATTATCCTAATACCAAAATCACATTGATCCGTTGCTCCTTTTCGACGTGAAAGACGGACAAACATACTTACACGTTTATAATATTAGTAAGTATGGATTGGCACACTGTGTATGATGCCGTTTTGTCAAATAATTCCGTGAATTCAAGAACCAAATCCTAAAGTCACGTGGTTTTGATAATAAGCAGTACTGAGTCTGCTAATTAGGACCGACTGAAACATACAAATCATAGCTGGCTTATATATAGGACCGATTTGAATTCTAATGCCCCTCGGGTATTTTTTCACACAGCCGTATGCAAGATATAACTATTGTGAAAAACGAAATATATGTAGCTTACTTCCGCAAAAAACACAATATGCAAGATGCACCGCCCGCCCGCCCGCAAAAAATTGCACATGCACAGCACGAAAACACCAGTGCACAATACCTGCATCTAGCAAGACAGCAATACACCTTGCACCGTCACCGATTAGACTACTCTACACGTATTTCGCCCCAACCCGGGGCATCCTCAGGAGATAGTTCGTGCGTGGAGATATAACCATCGTTAATACACTTGAAATATATGTATATTTTTATGAGATACTATTTACTAAGTGCCTGTTTCACAATATCCGATTAGGAGATACTTTCTAGTTTAATTGGAGGTTTTGTTGTCCAGTAACAGCCTCAACAGTTGGACTTTGTGAAACAGGCCCGTAATATAATATAGTAACAGTTATTACATACATTTTAAGACATTATAGTATATTACTTGTGCAGATATGGAATATAACGAGGATATTGTCTGGACCGATGTTCAGTGGTTACCCACTACAGTGAAGCCTGCTAAGCCAGAGGTTGTGGGTTCGAGTCCCATTAGTTTATTAAGTTTGTACATGATTATGTTATATCAATACAAATATTATAAAGAGGAAAATCAAATCAATGTTTGTTTGTAATAGAACACTCAAAAACTACTGAGGAGCGAATTCGAAAGTTCTTTTACCATTAAATTAGAATATTTAATGGTAAAAGAATTGGTTAACGAAACAGATACCAAAAAGATGTTTTTTTTGTACGTCTGTCTGTTTCACGCAACGCCGGGGACTGGGGCCGATATGTTGGTTGTGTTGCCATTTTGGGGGGGTTTGCCATAATCGCCACGCTTGGCAGGCGGGTTGGCGATCGCAGTATGGCCTGTTGTAAACTGGAGACGCTGCTGCCCATCTCCTGATGGCAGTTTTCCCTTTGTCGCCTCTTACGACACCCCACGGGAAGAGAGGGGGTAGTGCTATTCTATTTATGTGCCGGCACTACACGGCACAGTTTCATACAAATTGACATAAATAAATACGGAATCGCGATAGTTAGCGTTTGCTTGACATAAAAACTTACACTAGGTGTACAGGGTGCCAACCATCAACTTTAAGACAGCGATTCAAAAATAGCGCGATGCAGAATAGGTTCCTAAAATGAATTGCTTTCTTTCGTACTCTGACAACTGGATCGCAAATGAATCGCTAAATGTGAATGACCGAACGATTTGTGTCCTTATTTTTTCTACCCGTCTCTTTCACTCGATTCTGTCATGCCCGGAGAGTGAAAGGGACGGGTATAACCTGCAGGTGTCATGTTAACTTGGCCGAGTTATAAGTCAAATAAGAGTTGATGACAGCTCAGCGGCTGTGAAATGTCATTGAATGATCACTGAATCGCTGTCATTGATATTAAGCTGTCGTAGTACGAATAAGCGAAGCAGATCAGTGTAGGTTCCTAAACAAAACCGCAATAAGAGTTGATGGTAGGCACCCTGGTCACGTGTCCGTCACGGTCTGACGATCTGAGGGTCACGTGATCCTGACGCATGAAGCTCGACTTAATGCTGAGGTAACTGGAGAGTGCAGTACTAACACTTTTTTGTCACCAAAAATTACACAGTGGATGTCTTCCGTCTCACCTACACTTTAAAAAAATACGTATGGTCATATGAGACAACTGACAGCCACTACATACATAAATGTCAAATTTGCTGGGGACACATTTTTATTCAGGGTGAGAACTCCAGTTACCTCAGTATTAAGTCGAGCTTCATGTCCTGACGCGAGTTTAACATTTTTTACCCATCACAAAAAGTGCACATAGCCGCAATATAAGTTTTCACTTCAGATATTTTAAATACCTACTTACATACCTAAATGATTTGTTCTTTACATTGCATTTTATTTTAAATTTCCTAACAAAAGTACCATTTTCATTCAAAAAAGTTAGTCATTTCGCGAATTGGTCATCGCAAGTAGAATCGGTCGTTTCGAGAATCGGTCAATTGTCGACTATGTAGTCATTACACAATGGTCATTAGTCGACTAAACGAATATTTGGTTTAGTCGTTCGACGCTCGGCTACTTAATTTTAAAATACTTTCTCTCACTCATGCTCTGAAATGTTATCATTCCATGCTAACAAAAATTGTATTTCCTCGCATTTCGTGAGAAAAGTTTTATACAAGCCTTGTACTGGAAGCTATTTGCATTGCCTCGAATGATTCAAGCTTCAAAGCCATCCTCGACAATCCAAATTACGAGCTTCCCGTTCTCGGCTGTAATGTACTATAAACACACAATGCAATAAGTAACTTTTAAGGTATGTTAAAATAATAAGAAACAAAGACCAGAACTTCGCACCTCTTGGGGAAAACATTGTAGGATACACAAAAAAAAGGTTTATAAAGGTCGAGAAAAATTCCTGTCTTGGTGTCCGGGAGGTGACCGAGATGTGTCCGGGACGTCTTTCATGCACAATTTTTATTAATGCTGCTCACGAAAAGGACGACTTGACAATGGGGAGAAAAATGCACGTCTATCATTTGAAAGGAATATTTATTACTGGTTATTTAAGTATATTTCGGAAGACATTTGAATAGAGCTTATTAGAGGTTTTTCGCAAATAAAGCGGCTGGACTTTCATAAACAGTAATCATTCGTATTGTTTCAAGCTATGGGCCCGATTTTGATAAACAGTAAAAAAATTTGGATGTAATTTTTATGATATTTTATTGAATTTATTAGGTACCTATATAAAAACAAGTACTTTTCACTTAAATAGTCTGGCAGGTTAATTAGATTTATTAATATAACCCTAAATAAGGTTTAATAAGAACCTAATTTTACGATCACTATTTTACTATTTTCTATATATATTAAGTATGTATTTACAAACAAAAAAGTATTTCATCATCATCATCATCATGTCAGCCGAACGACGCCCACTGCTGGGCATAGGCCTCCCCCAAGGATCTCCACAACGATCGGTATAAAAGTATTTAAGTAGGTATAATTATTTATCCGTTAAGTATCAAGTTTTCCATGACCCAGTTTCTCAATGAAATTTACATGGGCTTAGATAATTGGTGTGATTGTAAAAAGTTATTTATTATTGTTATTATTGATTATTCATCTCATTCAGTCGAAAACATCTCATCCACCTGAAATGCATTGAGCAGGTTATTTAGAACCGTGTTAATTAGAAAATGACCGTTATGTCGTAGGACATATGCAAACCTTTAGTTTAGCAAGGCCATACCTACTCCATCCTAAAGTTGACCCCATGTACTACACCATGAGATGAAACTTAAACACTACTGATCGACGAGGAGTAGTGACTCATTGCTAAGTTAGTTTGCAAACCAACGAAAAATATTTGAAGTTGAAGTGGTGTATTGTTGCTTACAAAACATATTTTTTTTTCTCTCCTACTTTTTCGATTTACGAGTCATAAATTTATTTAAGAAACTATTGCTATAAATAAAAATTTTGTACTTTCATCAGTTAAGTATTTCAGTTGCAGTTTGTTTACCTCCAATGTGCAATGTATAAATTTCACACTTACTCGTGTTTTGGACTCGCAGGTTAATTAGAAAATGGAGTTCCAACCTTAATTCGAGTTCTCCATCATTATATAGGGTTAAGAGGATTTGCCTCGATGCAACTGATGTATTTTAACCTATCTTTAGGAGTTGCGTTACTTTAAAACCGATAATCAAAGTAAAACAAGGTTTGAAAGTCTGGCAGGTCAAAGCGGCATTTTTTTTAAAACTACCCACCAACCAAGGCCTAAACTTTAATTAAGTAGTACAAATATTTCAGAGGATGATAGTGTTTAAATAAAATAATTTTCTATTTCTATTTATCAATACAAACAATTTTCACTTGATTTTACTAATTTTTACTATCACCCCCTAAAATTTAAAAAAATGAGTAGGTTCAATGGTTATCATCATTTCAACCGTAAGACGCCCACTGCTGGGCATAGGCCTCCCCCAAGGATCTCCACAACGATCGGTCCTGCGCTGCCCGCATCCAGCGGCTTCCCGCGACCTTGACCAGATCGTCGGTCCACCTTGTAGGGGGCCTGCCCACGGAACGTCGTCCGGTTCGCGGTCGCCATTCGAGAACCTTTCCGCCCCAACGGCCATCGGTTCTCCGCGCTATGTGTCCCGCCCACTGCCACTTCAACTGAGCAATCCTTCGAGCGATGTCGGTCGTTTTAGTTCTCCTCCAATGGTTATACAACCATTGAACCTACTCATTTTTTTCATCCCGCCCCACGTTAACAAGTAATCACAAACTCTATTAGTGAATTTCCACTTCAATTAGCCAATATGAAAATGATTAATTGCCGTATATAATTTATAAGCAGCCTAATATTTCTATTGGCAACAGCGATATTCACGTCTATTGATGGATTGGCGCGACGACGCATGAAATTGCTCAATTTGAGCCATTTACAACCTTCTACACTGAACATTACGGTTAAATGTATATGTCGCAGGGATATGATAAAAACAGGGATTTGGTCAATTCCCTAAGGAATTTGATCAAGTCACGGAGGATGTCAAAATAACAACACGATTTTGGCTACGTTCCGTTTTGCGCCAACAGCGATAATATCACTGATATCGCGCTCACACATCGTTCCGATTTGTTGTGAGCGCGACAACGAAAGCAGTAATTACGTCACGGATGACGTCACTACCGCCGCCATTTTGCGATCACGGTGATATCGTTCTCAAGCGTTAGCACTGTGAGCGGGCTGTCATATTTGACGTTTTGTTGTCAAACGTCATTGTTTGTTGTGGTTTTGTTTGAGTAATCTCTGCGTTTTAGGTTTTATTTAGGTATTTTATTTGTTTATCCCGAAGCAGAAAGCCAGAAAAATGATAGTGCTTATTAAAGATGAGACGACGGGTAGAGACATTACTCTAAATTTAAGCACGGATCACTATCATCATCGCTGTCCAATAAAACGTTTACTAATTGACGAATATCCATACTAAACCGGTGATTATTTACTTACAAATTCAAATCAAAACAACGCTCGCTCGCGATGCGTGCAAATAGCCGTTCCGAATTGAAATCGCGTCAACAGTGCTGTCAGCGCGATAATCAAATCGGAACAGCTTTTAGCGCTCACAGCGCCAACAGTACTATTGACTCAAAACGGAACACGGCCTTTATCATTTCAGCAAATTAGCGCGCTAAGCCCGGCCACACCTGCGTACTATATCAAATAGCGCACTAATTAATGGCATTACACGCAGGTGAAGCCCCAGCATCACAGAATAAATAATAGTAGGGACAGAAGACTCACTCTGCAAACTCATTATTCCGGTCGCTTTGTCATCGTTTGCCTACTATTTTACCACAGATATTACTTTATAGTAACCTAGAGTTCGCGCATGCAAGCAAATGTGAACCCAACAGCTACGTGCAAGAGTTTATATCTTCTGAGTACATGGCAAAGTACTGTAGTACTGTAGTTGAACAAATACTCAAATACCCGTGCTACATACACATGTGTCCAAACATTTGTTCAAATATTTCTTCAAATGTTTGTGCTATGTCTGGCGCCGGCATCACACATAGCATGAACGCAGGTGACGTGTAACGTCCACGCAGTTGACAATTAGAATAACCCCTTTACTTTAACGTTTTTCCTCTTCATTTTTAATATAAGTAGGGCAGAAGCCCCGGTTTTGGCCACTGTACCGGTTTTGGCCACTTTTTGCTCTAAAAGTTGTCTAAACAACTTTTCGCCATTTTTGCTAAAGGCAATTAAAATAACTTATTTTAAGGTAATAATAACAATCGTTAGAATTCCATAAGTCATACGACTTTTTTTTCAATAAATTTTCTGTTTTAAGAAATGTTTTGTATGAAAATTTTAAGAGATTTGTTTTGGATGAAATACTTTATAAACCTTTGTTTTTTACAATTAAATTGTTGTTTTGCAATTTATTGGTTTCTAGCGCATTAGAATATATTGATTTAACCTGAGTTTGGTATTTATTTTTCGCTATACTTACAAAAGTTTAACTATCAATAAGTGGCCAAAACCGGTACATTCGGCACCTCTCACACATTTTGTATAAAATACAAAAAACTATTCCACTTTTTTAAATTTGAAAAATGTACCTTTAAAGGTAGATAAATTATCTATAATTTAAGATATAATTTGTGTCTTAAATACCTAAGACCATTTAGTACTTAGTGCTTAAACGTAAAAAAATCCTTAAAGTGGCCACAAAGGGTACCTCTGCCCTACAAGTAAATGGGTAAGGCTCATATTTTTTGCACTAATCGCACAAAGGAGATCACAACGGAATGTGTCACTACTGAAATTATGTGTTACAACGGAATTTGTAAACCTTTGTACACAAAGACTGTTTTTGCATTTTAGAAAGGGGTATTTAGTTCTTGTGTTTATGTTTGTGTTTGTCTTTTTTAGTGTTTTGTTTATTCAGTTTTCGTTATTCTGTGTGTAATAAATTGATAAAATAAATATTATTATTAAATAAAAAATATGAATTTCTGTGCATATTTTTTTACTTTTCCATATTAATAAACTTATTTTTAGCTCTTAGCAAATATCACAAATCAATTAAGATGCTTAAGGTTGTTGCTATCGCTCGGTAAAACTCAAGTCTCAAAAAGATGGCGCTACTTACGCAAATTTGGATTTTTTAATTATATAAGTAAGAAAGTTTTGCATTTTCATACTTTAATATCATCCAGGTATCCATCCAAGTATTAGTTATATGTGCTTAGAGGTCGCAAAAATATGTAGTGATAATAAATGAAATTAATCTTAAATTTATCAATTTACACTTCCCTTTATAATTTCCGTTGTGACACGTCGCACAAATTTGTGTCACTTTGTCGCACAACGGATAGAATTTTTAACACGTCCTAACCTAAAAAAAATCATAACATATACATTAATGAATTTATCCTTCGAAATTTGTCACAATTCATAAAATAAATTAATGTTTTACTTGATTTTTAACTCCAAATCAAGATAGCTATTCAATTAATGATAATACAAAAGAATAAACCTTACCTTTTCTTAACGACACACAGCAGGTTCCAGCACTTTTTTCTAAATGACACGATAAAAAGATGGTGGAATCGTTCAGAAATGTGTCAAACATGATGGGCCAGTGTTGCCACTTTAAATAAATGAATCTTTATGGTAGATTATTATAAAGTCTGAGAAATATCGCGTCGCACACCTGAAGTATTACAACTGAACAGAATTTGGGACACCTATAAATTGGTGAATAAAAACAATACAACTGATAAATTGTAGCCTATTTTAGTTTTAATTTTGTAGCTATGATCCAATAGAACAAGTTATATGCGAAAATAAAAAGTTATAGTCATAAAAAACTGTAAATACCAATCATTTGTGTCGAGTAAGCGTTTGCGGACATCAACAAATTGTATGGAAGAAAAAAGTAGCCTTTTTTTGACATTAATGTATTAAATGTAAACAATAGGAATATATTTATAAAAAAAATAAACATAATAAAGAAATATACGTCCTTTTGTGTGTTTTTATTAAAAGTGGAATTTAAAAAAAAATTAAAATTATTTTTATATTCAAACTCTTGGGACAGCAAATTTTTACAAAATGTGCAAAAACTATGAGCCTTACCCAAATAATATTTTAAAAGATATGATGGAAAAGTTATCAGTAGGGAGATATTGGGCATTCTGCCCCACCTACCATTCGTTTCGGCTAAACGCCTCCACTCACTCACGGTGGGGTGGAACGCCCAATATCTCCAGCTCGTTTTGGTTGTTCACCTTTTTCAATTAATTTCACATTATCAAGTTATGAATTCACTGTTTACAAATCAGTTGCGAGAATCCGCTTCAATCAAAAAGTTTTACTGTTTGACTCACCTGATAACAATGTTTCATTTCATCATTATGCACACAAAACATGAGTCCTCTTTGATACCGTAAGTTATTAATTGTTATAATAAACCGTTATTACTGCTACTCACTGACAACCATGTGGAGGAAAAGCTCACCTAGAGAAGCATCCAAACACAATGTTAAATAAGAACTCTCGGCCAGATTGGCTCACGGTTTCCCAGAATTTAATTATGAGCAGATTGCCTCGGAGTTGCCGACAAGAGTTTCATAATATCAATTGTAATTAAATAAGCATTATTCAAAGTGTATTCACAACATGAAAAAAAATCTCTAGACCAGAAAGGCTCACGGTCTCCCTGAATTTTATTCTGAGCAGATTGCCTCGGAGTTGCCGACTAGAGGTCGAAACTCTTGACCAGAATGGTTCACGGTCTCCCAGAATTTAATTCTGAGCAGATTGCCTCGGAGTTGCCGACAAGAGTTTCATAATATCAATTGTAATTAAATAAGCATTCGTTTAAAGTGTATTAACAACATGAAAAAAAAACTCTAGACCAGAATGGCTCACGGTCTCCCTGAATTTTATTCAGAGCAAATTACCTCGGAGTTGCCGACTAGAGCTCGTTATTTTTTATTTTCATCAAACGTTGTAAGTGTCAATCAATGACTTTGATCTCTAGACCAGATTGGCTCACGGTCTCCCTGAATTGTATTCTGGGCAGATTGCCTCGGAGTTGCCGACTAGAGATCAAACATTTTAAATCACTGAACGTTTTGACCACAAACATACTCATTATAAAGGAACTCTGAACTCTAGGCCCGATTGGCTCATGGTCTTCCTGTGCTGATTGCCTCGGAATTGCCATCAAGAGATCAGTATTTCAGTACAACACTAAGTTCGCATTTCCACTCAACATGGTTATACAGTAAAAGCAGTATTAAACGGCACTTTGACATCACTTTGATTAAAAATGTACAATTATTAAATAACTCGCAAATAAATATAGGTACACTGACACACACTCTCTTCAATGCAAATCGACTGTGGTAATGATTAAAGGTAGACCGTTCTAATGCGTGCGTTAAGTCATTAGCTGAAGCGTTTCGCTCGCACAAGCGTGTATGATACATCCATTGCTTTTGTATTTCAGTAACAATGAATAATTTACACTTGAATTAGTAACTGCCTTCATAGTATGTAAATGAATATTGTAATCAATCATATATTCTAATCTAATTATGAATTAACGGTTAAATACGCAAAATGAAATAGACATGATTTAGTCACAAAAAATATGCATAGTTTTTTTTACGGTTTTTATTGACACCTATTACCGAAAGTTTAATGTCAATATACATATAAAAAAATTGTTATAAAGATTTTTAGTTATGTGCGTCTATGTGAAATAAACATATCTCATTATATTGATATACTAAATTTAATTATTGTCCGAGCGTTTGAAATTATGGTCATTATTGTGTCAACAGTATTCGAATATGTTTTTATTCGCATTCATACTTTTTTATAAAATACATTATTAACTATGGCTTCAATAGCTGCGAAAAATATCAAACACGCAGTTTTCTATTACTTGTACCATACGCTCATACAATACGAGGTAAAATAAGGTCACACTGCATTAATGCAGCGTTAGGGTTTTGCGAATTAGTTGTGTTTGTTTCGCATCGACATCCGTCGTTATCGTCTAGTAAAGGTAGAGGTTCTTCGATAGATATAAGATATGATGAATATAGTTTTAGCAAAAGTATTTTATATGATGATAAAAGCGTAAACATTTAAATTAGCTAGACATTACACACATTTGTTTTAGTACCATGAACAACATGACAATTTACCTTTATGCATTCGTCCATTAAAATGAATATTAAAAATTAAAAAGAAAGGTACCTAAGTATTAAAATTATTTCTTGTTTGTGTGCGGCGGAAATATGGAAATGATTATTCAACTATTGATAAACAACACAGTTTGTCTCTCAGTATAAATTACTTGATGTATTTTATGCTAATATTACACGGTTCAACCAAATTGATTCACTTTGGTTGAAAGGTGACGAAATACAGGCGCACATTGACATTGAATGATTCACTTTTACGTTTACATTGTTCAATTTCTTACTTTATCTTACTTATTACTTCATCCAAATTGAAAGGCAAAAGTGAACCATGTATTTCCGCCATTAGTATAGCTTTCAGTGGAAAAAATTATACATTTTGATATTAATATTCTGTTAAATAAGCATGATTAAATAATTAAATATTAATCAAAACAAAAACCGGATGTCCGTAAAACGGAAATTCAATATTTTTATAAGTTAACTGTAATAACACGACTTTCCTTCTGTAATAAACTAATTCAATTCTAATGCTATAAATGCTAAAGTAATTCTGTCTCTATTTTTCATGACTGAACGCACTGAATCAATTTTGATGCATTCATGGGTTTAAATTTTTTACAAGATAAAATTTGAACGATGAAAATGATTGTTTACTTATCTATTATTAATTATTAAGGATAATTACTAGGTACACGTTAGTTAAACTAAGAATATAAAAAATAAATGTCTTTAATAATAATAATACCTAATAACAATAAATAATATTTTACAGAACATCTGTATTATACTAATATTTTATTCGATTACACAATATTCATAGCGGGAGTATTCCCTAAAGGTTAACTGGCAGAATGTTAAGTCATCCATTAAATGGTATGTTTTGTACAAAAATGAAACTTACTGTATCACGATTCCGGTACAATCGTAAATAGATGAATTTACCGCAAAAAATACTAGAAGGATGAATAAGTTTTTTATGCTTATATTATTATAGATTAAACAATAGGTACTTTAGTGAAAATATAACTAATAATTGTCTATAGAAACAATAGCTTACTTAATTACTGTAACAAATTATTTATTTTGTTATAACACATCTGTATTACTTTACTGCATTGGTAGCTGTAGTTTATTTCTCTAAAGGTAGATTGGTAGGTTGTTATGTCCCCTATTTTTTATGGTAAAATAATGATGATACGTACAAGTTATATAATCCTACCGTAAAGATATTAAATTAATAAAAAATAAACAATTTAATTTACAAGATAAAATCTTAGTTTTGAAAATAATAATTTTTTTTATTTATTTTTAGGTTAATGCGTTTTAAAGCAACCATAACTAATGGGATCGAAATCATAGTTTTAAAAATTATCAAAATATTAATTTGTGTTTTAGGTTAATGTGTTTAAAAAGTGACTAAACTAATGAGACCGAAATAAACTTATAATAAGTAAACAAACATAAAAAATATAAGTATCTATATACAACAAATTGATAAACTCCATCTTTTAGACGTCGGTTAAAAATTTTCGTGTTGTTTACTTCAATCATAGTCGATTTAAATTAGCATTATGACGATACTGATGAATCATACCTCGTAAGTAATAAGACCTACTTTTCGAATCCTAAATAAACTATGGATTTATGTCTTTTTGATTTAATACAAAAAATGATTTGTAAGCATTATTTTCCAATAAAAGCGTGGAAATTTCTTTCACTTTTCATTCACTAATTTTGTGCTGCAAGTATTTTCAAGTTACGGTTCAAGATCGCTGCTGCCCTGCCCTCCAGCCCCTCGAGCCCCATCGCATAGCATAACAAGGTGTGCATCGTCCATCATCGGCAAAATCTAACAAAATGTTAGTAAGTATTTAAGAACTGTTAAATAACCTTTATTTCTCTGATCTTTATTTGCAGACAAATATTTCAATGTTGTGCTAATAAATAATCCCTACTAATATTATAAATGCGGAAATGTATATGTCTGTTTGTTTGTTTGTTTCGTTTTCACGTCAAAACGACTGAACCCCTTTTGAAGAAGTTTGGAATGGAAATAGTTTGAGAGCCTAGGAAGGAATATCACACTCCCACGGGATAGCGTCGTGTAACCCACGCGGACGGAGCCGCGGGTAGAAGGCTAGTATCTTATAATCCTTTATAAATATTTTTTAACTTTCAGGTCTGACTCCGACTACTGTGAATCGATCGCTGCTCAGGAGCAGCTGCTCAGCAAAACAAAGGCAACATCTTCTAAGCGCAAGTCGAAAACAACTAACTCGCAAAGGTAAACATTTCAAATTGATTTAACTTTATGCATCCTTAGAAATACTCCGGGTTCGAATCCTGGTGGAATTAATTATTTTTTGTGATACTTAGTATTCTATCTCATATATAGACATCTGTAAAGTAAAAGTTATTTTAGTTTATAACTAATAAAGTGTTATGACTTTCCTTTTTTTTATTTATAGTTATTTGTGTTTATTCAGAGTAACGAATCCAACATTTATAGTTCAGCGTTTATTGTTACTTAGGCCCGATTTCACCAATGATATTTAAACGCGATTAACGCTAAACGTGTTTAAAACGTATTTCTGTCCCTGTCACATTCAAACAGATGACAGAGGCAGAACTAAGTATTAAACACGAAATATCAGTGATGAAAGTCGCCCTTAATGTTATTGAAATAATGGTTTAATTAAAATGTAATTGCCGACCGATTTGGCGCAGGGGTAGGATACCTGTCTTCTGCGCCAGAGGTCTTGGGTTCGATTCCCGAACAAGACAAATATTTGTGTGCATGAACATGTCTATTTGTCTTGGTCTGGGTGTTATGTATGTATAATAAGTATGTATTTACAAAAAAAGTATATAAGTATATATTTATCCGTTATCTAGTTTCCATAACACAGTTTCATAATGATAACTACTTATGAGCTAGATAATTGGTGTGATTGTAAGAAATTTATTATTATTAACTATACAAAAATTACAAAGTTGAGTATCACATAGTAATAATATTTTTTGGTTTCAGAAACTCTATCAAGAAAACGAAAACCTTAGACATCTTTGGTTTGGGTGAAGAGGAAGCTCAAGCCGTGGAAACCAAGAAAACCAAACTATCATCGTACATAATAAACCGAGTTGCCAACGGCTCGCAGCGCCGACTCGCCACCACCGCCGGCGACTTCTACGTGGAGCTCAAGGTGTACCAGCGCGACGACGCCGAGGCCAGCGCTGCGGACGAACGTTGGAAGAAGGCGTTGCTGCGCTTAAACTGCCAGCTCGAGAACGATTCGTCGCAGTGGAAACTGCTGCAGCGATTCGTTAAAGAAACTAGCCTTTTGTTTGAAGAAGCTACACCTACTTTTTACTCGGATAAGTTGAATATAAAATTATGTAAATAAAAATAGAGAAATAAATTATTTGATTAAATTTTCATTTTTATATTATAAGTATTTACTATTAGAATTAGTTATTAATATATTAGAATTTCGAGACACTTTAACTAACGAGTCAGAGTAGGCACCTCATATCTTAACTACAAGTAAATTAGTAGGTAGGTACATAATAATGCCTTTTTGCTCGTCTTGTAATGTTTCAGTGGATAAACGTAGGTGGGTAGGACACTTGCGGAGTAACACTCACAAAAACAAGAATATAATAAATTATTGCGATGGAGTAGAATTAGTAAGGTCAGCATTCCGCGGGCGTATTGCTACTTACAGAATAGTGGCCGCTGATGAAAATGACTTATACTCAGTAAATATTTTTTTCAACAGTATGCATTCTAAAATAAAGTCTCTGTTAGATCAGTCATTGACTATTCACACTAGTGTTAAAGTTAATTTCGAACTTTATTCAATGTTTCTATTAATGAAAGATAACAGTCAGGAAATAAAGTCATTTGCCACTAGAAATTTTTCAATTCATTTAAATTATAACTTTAATGATATTTATTCAAAAGTTATAAATTATTTAAATAAAAACATTGAAGAATTTCAAGAGAGAGACAGTGGTTGGTCTTTTTTGCACAACTCTCATTTTGAAATCAATATAAATAAGTATGAACCACTACGGGGGTCAACTTATATAGATTTACCAAAGTTTATTAAAAATAAAAAAGCATGTCTTAACATTCAAAACAATGACAAGCATTGTTTCTTGTGGTGTGTTACCGCGGCTCTCTATCCAACCAACAAACATCCGGAACGCGTATCGTCCTATCCACATTTTAAACACGTACTTAATATTAATGATATCTCTTTTCCAGTAAGCTTCTCTGATATAAGTATTTTTGAGAAAAATAATCCTGCAGTGCGATTCTCTAAGCGCAAACATCGTACAGCCTTGGTGGCAGCGGCTGCAACAGCGGTGAACGTGTACATTGGTACTCTTGAAAATAATTTTCAACGCTGTTCGACACTAGCGCCTCACGGCTGTAAGCGGCGTGATAAGTAATCAATTATTTTCAATTTTTTGTATGAAATTGGTATTCTCTAAGTGAAACAGCCTCAGCTTCGACCGCAGCATCGACAATCAACATGGCCCGCTATTATTTCTCGGCTGCTTGCGCTCCCGTGAAACGAGCGAGATAGAAGATGGCTTTGCCATCGACGTACAGCCACGATTTCTAATGTCAAACCATTGTCAAACGTAAAAGATTATATTTTGTGGATGTTGTCAAGGATTTCTAATAGTAATTGTGAAAATTCAAGTAGTAATATAGGATTATTTCCTTCAACGCCCCAGAAATGAGACACAATAGATTTCCCATTGTTCTCCGGCCCTATTCGTCTGGTCAGGCGTCAATGGTAAGTATCCGCCGTCATACTGTTGACTTGTCATAAAAATCTATTTTTTTACAAATTTTTCATAGGTCTGTACCTTAGCCCACTGCTTTCCCACTGCTGATATCTATGACACACCCGATGCCTTCCTGTTCAGACCCTAGCAATTTCTGTCCATCCATTACGCATTCGGGTCCTGGTATTGGCTGTGCGAGCATGTCCAGTGGCAAGATGCGAGTTTGTTCTTTCTCCCAGCAGTCCAGCCAACTTCTCTGCTTGAGCTTAGATGATCTGTGTTACGAGCCAATAAAAGTTAAGTGCGTAGTTTGGGTTATAAAACTTTTAGTAAGTACAATTATGGGCCACTCGGAGGGAGAAGGGGAGGGGAGTGGTAAGAGGGAGGGGGAGGAGGCTACCCCCCTGTCTAAACCCCAACTCTAACAAATGTATAGTTTTCGAGTTACAGGCTGAGAGGCTTCGTGCGGTAAGATACTCTGGCGCTTCGCTCGCGCGGCTCGCGCTAATCCAATATTGTTTAAGTATGAAATATCATGAAACATTTGTTTATGAAAGCGGTTTACAATATTGCTTAATTTTTCAGAAATGGTGACTTAAATCAATTTTGTGAGGGCCCCCATGGATGAGTAACGGCCCGCAACAAGTGGGTAGAACTCAAAAGTTTCCTTAATTTGGACACAACCGGCAGTTCCAAGCCGGTTGAAAAGTTGAAAAAGGTATAATATCTATGTAGGTATGGGTTTTTATGTCAGAAACAAACATCATTGCATGTTAACAAGTTTGTTTAATTATTTATTAGTTTTTCTGTTTGCATGTAAAGGTGTGGAAATACAAAATGGAAGGCAGCCAAAATCCACCGCTCTATCAGTGGAACAGGTGGTGGCATGGCAGGCATCTACAGAACCTACGAAGAAACGAATACCATATGAATTAAGAAATCTGAAATAAAGAAGATTAGGAACTAAGGTTGTTGTCTATAAAAATAAAAACATAAATTAAACAAAGTATATAAGTTTTTAAATTTACTTTTGTGTATTGGGAAATTTTATGTTAATGACTTGAGGGTGGGTAAGGGCTGTAGTTACCTTGCTGATACATAAATCGACTTGTAGCATAGCTTCTAGCGTAAAGCGGTTGGCTACCCGAACCAGCCGTTGGTAGTCTCCGTTTGCATAAAACAATAACGCACACAGCACCTAAAAAGCAAAATTCTAAATAATGTTATACCTAGGTAAGACCTATTTTGCCTATAGTAGTCAAGAAGAAAGTCAATCAACAAAGATGTGAAATAAACATACCTTAGTCTCAAGTGGGACTCTTTGTGGGCTCCGAAGGTCGCTGTAACTCCTTAATGTGCTACGCTACATAGAAATGTAAAGGCCGCCTTTGAGAGTCGATAACGTTGCACAAAGTGTGTATCCGAGATATCGACTGGGACAGAATAACTCCCGCTGCTCAATATTGCTAATCTATTAGGTACCTTATGTGTTATTGTTGACGGAAGCCTTAACCTTAGAAAAAAATGTACTGTAACTAGCGCCAAAAACGCCCCAGTCGCGCGCAGTTACAGTGGCACAAACTTTTCTGTTCCGGTGACAGCGGCGCTATGTACGTTTTTCTTTTTTTGTAGCAATTTACCCGGCCCTGACTTCCAAGACCTTCAGTCTCCAGCAGCGCTATGGTTTGACATCAACTTGACAGCAGAATGACATTTAAAAAAACATGATAGTTTCTCATTTTGGCCACCGGAACAGAAAATTTTGTGGCACTGTATCTGATGAAGGTATTGCTTTCTTTTCCAAGTCGTCGCAAAGGCAATGAACGCAAAGGCATAAAATTAAATAATATACAGGGCGTCCCAAAACTATGTCACAAGGAGGGAAAGTACCTTAAATACTGAAGATATAAAATTTTACTGAAAGGAGACTTCATTTTTATTTTAAAAAGAAAAGAAACTGCATTCAAAGAATTTTAAATAATCGCCTGTCTGAACTGGGAATCGAACCCGCTGAATGTAAAAAAAAATATTTCTCGAATTTTATTGTACCAATCGAAAGGCTCGATTATACCTAAGCATTTTTTCTAAGTAACATAGCATCTTAAATTAAAGGAAGACGACGAAATTTAACATTTAATGTTGAATAACAAGTTTGTGCAGCGTTATGGATATCCTTTTCTGTGACTGTCGATGTCGTGCTCAAAACTTTAACATTCCAATGTATTACTAATGAATGAATATAGGAGTAATTAATTATACGTAATTTCCCTATCATAAGTATTTGATAAAGTCATAATGTGTTAAATAACACCAGCTCGATTGGTTTAAAAATGTTTGAATAATTTGGTGCGGTCTATTCCACCATTCGGCATAGTCGTGGGACGCCCCGGGGCGTCCAAATACCGCACCAAATACTGTAGATAGAAAATTTTATTAAAATAGGACTTTATTTTAATTTCAATAACAATACGAACTGAATTAAAATATTTTTTTAAATAATAGCACGGCCAAACCAAGAATCGAACCCGCACCAAATTATTTAAACTTTTTTAAACCAATCTAGGTTATGTTACATTATCAAAGACTTATGATAGGGAAATAAGGTATAATTGCTTCAATCTTCACTCATTAGTAATACATTTAAATGTTAGAGTTTTGAGCACGACAGTCACAGAAAGGCTATCCGTAACGCTGCACAAACTTGTTATTCAACATTAAATGTTAAATTTCGTAATCTTTTTATTATTTAGGATGCTATGTTACTTAGAAGAAATGCTTAGGTATAAACGAGCCTTTCGATCGGTATAATAAAATTAAAGACATATTTTTTTTTACCTTCAGCGGGTTCAATTCCCAGTTCAGACAGGCGAATATTTAAAATTCTTTGAATGCAGTTCGTTTTCATTTTAAAATAAAAATGAAGTCTCCTTTCAGTAAAATTTTATATCTTCAGTATTTAAGGTACTTTCCCTCCATGTGACATAGTTTTGGGACGCCCTGTATACATACACTTCGATGAAATAATTATTTTTATTACAAAGAAACATCTAAAATGTGGCACTGACCTCTATTATTACACACTGGACAGGCTGTCTCCATACAAATGACAGCTAATTTTGTGTGGCAATTTGAAGCGCCACTACGAGTGTCCCGAAAACTAATTTTGACATAATCATTACTACAGTCACAGAGTTGACATAGGAACATCACTATTTTTAGTTACATGGACACTCGTATCTGCCTACAGCTTAGTTAGTCTACAGCGCCAAAATGGCGATACTCAAATAACCACAAAAATAATATGACAGCAGCCAGTCCAGTGTGTAATAATAGAGGTCAGTGACATGATGAGGCCAGGCCAGAGAGTAGACTTAAAGTATACCCTCTAGCACATGTGCGCGCCAAATATGTCTGCGCGCGGTCGAAATCGAATAATAATCTTCTCAATAACCTCAGAACAAAAAAAGTACTGTAACTAGCGCCAAAAACGCCTCAGTCGCGCGTAGAGTTATCTGGAACTCACGTTATTGCATTGCTTACTTACTCTATGGTACATCCTTGCGATCAGCCTTGCGTTCATGCAGCCGAGAGATCGTCGGCGAGCTAGTAGAGCTTACAGAATACCAAAATGAAACGTCATGATTGCAGCGAACGATGTGACCGATGTAACATCCATGATCTCAGCGCTGCGTGCAGCGTCGATGTGTTGCTTAGAGAATTGCATAGCTGGTATTAGTGTTAACGTTTATGGTTTAAAAGATGATAAGTTTGTTACAGGACCGTTGTTCAAATCGGAAAATTGTGTCAAAAACGGTAAGCGCATTCATCTTTTACTCATAGAGTCAAACGATAAATCTCATTACTGTTTAATTAAAAACTTAGGTCGTCTCGTTAGAAATCAAATTACTAAGCATCATGGTTCTTTGTATTTTTGCGATGATTGTTTGATATTTTTTTCTTCGAAGGACGAGCTCGAGAGTCATGTCTGTGGGGGTGTTGTTACAGTATTACCAAACAAAGGATCTGTTTTACAATTCAAGAATTTTGATCGTAAACAGAACATTCCACTTGTAATTTATGCTGATTTTGAAACTATGTTACAACCAGTGCTAGGATGCGAACCGAACCCTGCGTTGGCGGCTACAACCGATTTACAGCGGCACGTACCAGTCGCTTTCGCATATAACGTTGTTTGTTCGTTCGATGCATCACTAAATCAGCTCGTTTCTTATCGAGGGCTAGATTGTGTTTCAAAGTTTGTTGAACTCATTCATGACGAAGCCAAGAAAATTCATGAAGTTTTAAACTGTTCAAAACCTATGAATTTTACGGAGCTAGATGCTGCTAACTTTGTCCAAGCAACAAGGTGCCATATTTGTGATCATTTGCTGTGGCAAGATAAAGTCCGCGATCACTGTCACGTCTCAGGTCGTTATCGTGGCGCAGCTCATCAAATTTGTAATTTGAACTATAAAACGCCAAAATTCATACCTATTTTTATTCACAATTTATCTGGCTACGACTGTCATCTTTTTATAAAAGAGTTAGGAGAAATGCCTGGTAATATAAAAGTTATACCCAAAACTAAAGAAAATTATATTTCGTTTACTAAATTTTTACCAGTATCTAATGGGGAATTTGTTCAGTTACGTTTTACTGATTCATTTAAATTTTTAGGAACGAGTTTAGATAAACTGGCTAAAACTATGAAGAAGGATGATTTTCACAACTTACGTTCTCATTTTCCCAACAAAAAGCGTTTCGAATTGTTGACGAGAAAAGGAGTATATCCTTACGATTATATGAATAACTGGGACTGTTATTCAGAAAAAAAGTTACCCGTAAAATCAAGCTTTTTCAATTCTCTTACAAATGAACATGTCACGGAAGAAGATTATAAACATGCTCAGGCGGTGTGGACTAATTTTGAAGTAAAAGATTTAGGTGAATATACCGACTTGTATTTAAAAACAGATGTTCTTTTACTATCAGACATATTTGAAAAATTTCGCATTACGTGTAAATATCATTACCAACTTGATCCCGCTTTTTATGTTACTGCACCAAGCTTATCATTCGACGCAATGCTTTTAAAAACGGGTGTTCAACTTGAGCTTCTCGACGATTTGTCAATGATTCGTATGATTCAAGATGGAATAAGAGGAGGCGTGTGCATGGTTTCTCATCGCTACGCGAAAGCTAATAACAAATACATGTCCAACTACGATTCCACTAAGGAAGATTCTTATATCGTTTATTTAGACTGTAATAATTTATACGGATACAGCATGAGTCAAACCTTGCCTTATTCTGATTTTAGATTTTTAAATAAAGATGAAATAGAACTATTGGAAATTTTAGACGTAGATGATGATGGTGAATACGGTTACATACTCGAGGTTGATTTGATTTATCCTGAATATTTACATCGTTTACATAATGATTTACCATTTTGTCCTGAAAAGTGCATTCCACCTGGTGGTAAAACAAAAAAATTAATACCTAATTTATATAACAAATTTAATTATGTTATTCATTATGTTCACCTGAAAAAATGTATAGAGCACGGGTTGCTAATGCGCAAAATTCATCGTGTAATCGCTTTTCGACAAAGTGACTATCTTAAAAAATATATTGAATTAAATACAAGTCTTCGTCAAAAAGCTGAGTCTGCTTTTGAACAAGATTTTTTTAAACTTTTAAATAATTCTGTATTTGGCAAAACTCTTGAAAATAATGAAGCTCGAGTAAACGTGCATCTTGTTAGCAAATGGGCCGATAATAGTAATAAAACCAAAAAGAAATTGAGCGCAAATAAACTAATTGCAAGTCCACATTTTCATAGTGTATCTGTCTTCACAAACAACTTGGTTGCCATTGAAATGAAACCCGATCAAATTATTTTAGATAAGCCCATTTATGTAGGTTTTACCGTGTTGGAGTTATCTAAAGCACATATGTATAATTTTCATTATAATATAATAAAACCATATTATAATAACCGTGTTCAACTTTGCTATACTGACACTGACAGTTTTATATACATTGTTAATACTTTAGATTTTTACCAAGATATGAAAAATGAATTTTTACATTTTTTTGACACAAGTAATTTCGATGAACAAAATTGTTTTGACCTACCTTTGATAAATAAAAAAGTACCAGGATTATTTAAGGACGAAATGAGCGGTCGTTTAATATCAGATTTCGTTGGTTTGAGATCTAAACTCTATTGTGTAAGAACCTCAGAAAAAGTTATTAAAAAAGTTAAAGGTACCAAATCGTACGTTATACGTGACTTAACCATGAGAGACTACGAATCAGTTCTTTTGAATAATAATATTATACGCAAAAAGAACATACTTTTCAGATCTATTAAACACGAAATATTCACAAGAGGTGTTAATAAAATTGCACTTTCTGGTAATGATGATAAAAGATTAATATCTCTCGACAAAGTGTCGACGACGGCTTGGGGTAGTTCTGACATAATTTAATAATTGCCTTTTAAGATGGTTTTTTAAAGTGTCTCATAATAAAATTTAAATATTGTTTTGCATAAGTTTAATATTTACTTTATTTTGTATGTAGTCATAGTATCTCTAGGTTTTTATAATTGTAAAAATAATGTTAAATAAATTGTCTGTCATAGAAGTTCTTTTATTTCGCAATAACCTAATATTTAATAAAACAACTAATTTAAATTCAATGGACTTAATTATGTGCACGTGTTTACAAATAACGCGACGCCAGCAGTATCTACGTAAGGTAATACTTTAGAGATGTTGCGAAATTTGGTGCACGTGTTTACAAATAACACGACATCAGCAGTACTTGAGTAAAGTACGGATGTTGCGAAATTTGACAGGTTCAAACATGAAAACTTTGCAAAATGATAAGTCAGCAATAGAACCGTTAGTTACGAGTATTTTTATTATAATTAATTTAGAGCATTCCTCTGTTGACCACTGTGACAACAACACAGTAATTCGGAAATATAAGTGCGAGGTTAGAACTAATAAAAAAGAAGATGGATTCGTGCAGTTTATTTGAACAAAACGCTCAAGATCCTCTTGCCAACTTTGATGAAGTGTTCCCGGAGCTAGCTAGATTACAACGAGAGCCAAAGAAAAAGAAGACAAAACGTGGAGGTCAAGAAGAAAGCCCAGTTCCTGCGAAGAAATCATGCCAGCAAAGTGGAGGCTCCTTCGTATACAGCAACGAAGTCAGACGTGGTGTACGCCTCATCAGGGTTGAGGTCGTAGACTTGGACAACAACAGTGCAGTGCCATGTGACAGTGACAACGATAAAATTCTCTACAGTAGTCAGTATGTAGTGACGGATAATTTTGATCCAATTATGGAACAAACAGAAACTCTGATTAGAAATATAAGTAAAAAAATATGTGATAGTAATTTTTAGGAAATATGTATGTGCCTAGATAATGTTTATGATCAATCTTTATTATTGTATATGTTAAGGTAATAAAAATTAAAGTTCAATTTGGTGTTTTATTTTTATAAATAATAGGAAGGTTTTATTTAAATAATACAACTTTTAATGAATTTCGAAATTTATTTATCATTTAACATAACAAAGCCTACTTATAAATGCAAATTATATTTTATAAACTCAAATACCATTTTTTAATACAGATTACGTTTTGTAGTGCGCATTCCTGTTTATGATTTACACAATTAAAAGTAGATTTTAATTCACAAAATGTTTTACACAAAACTGATAAACTAGGACTACCTCTATCTTCAATATCTATTAAATAACAGTTTTCACACAAATCCTTTATCCATTTCTGTTTCTCTAGACCTTTCATTATAACTGTTTTATTTTGAAGAATTGGGCTTATTAATCTCTTAAATTCTCTGTGATCAATGTTTCCTTCACTCCAAGTAATACCTCGATTTCTTTCAATCCATCTTACTCTTTTCTTCTCATCCGAAGTTAATTTAGAAAACGGAAATGGAGGTTTTATTAGGTAAACTTGACTGATATCTGTAGTACATAGTGCTAATTCCTTTATGATAAACTGGTTTTGATCATTTTTAAATCCCTGAACATCAACGAACAAAGTGGTACTCATGATATTTTGCGTACAATGTTACTGAGGGGCTTATACTCGATAATACTGTCATTCAAAATTAAACAGTATGCCGACGTTTGGTCCGGTATCTCTTTATGACTTTCAAGCTCTAAGCGAATGTTAATGACTGGTCCTGTTTTTATATTATCGTTTTGTCTTGAACAATCTATTACAATTAGTGGAGCAATATTTTTAAAATCAGCCGGACCTATCAAGGCACTCGAGTTACGTCCGTAATAAGACTGTTGAAAATTTACGAATTGTTCGTATAATAAACCATATTTATGGTTCAAAAAGTCAGAATTATAGTTTTCATATGGGTAATATACAGAATTTAAATAAACTTTAACGTCACGTAGTTCACAATGATCAAACTGTGACATATCTTTAGATGCATTGTTTTTTCTATTAGTTTGCAAACCCAGAATCACATATCTCGGTTTTTCGATCTGTGAAGAAGTTTTAATCGACCACGTGTGTTTTGTGGTTTTTGGTAGCATAGGGTATTCATAAAGATCCCAGTTACGGAACGCTAATTGGATCGGCTTATCTTTTTCAAGGAGTTTGAGTAAACCGATTTTTTTCTCTATCAGAAACTTTGATATGAGGGACCCTCCAAATAATTTTATGAATATCAATGCCTTCTACAGTTTCGCCCGTATTAACTTTTAAAGCATTGAGATCTGTATTGCTCCTAAGCAATACGAGTTCATGTTTACAATTCACAATTACTTTTTTATAATCTTCCGCAAATCCTAAGATCCTATTTAGCGGAATTGATACAGAAAAGTGAGTAGATTCGATTCTGGTGCCTTGTATATCCCAACCCCATGCCTTAGAAGGTCTTAGTTCCGTTTCCTTCATAGAAAGTAAATTTTTCATAGTCGTTGTTATCCCTGCATTCTTCACTTTATCAATTTCAACACCATTTAATTCATAACGTATATCTTGAAATAGGAACATAATAGAGTTATTAATTAAATGAATTGCAGGTACCTTCTCCTTAGTACCAGTTTTCACCACATTGATCACACCTTCCAAATACAATGTGCTAGCACTTGGAAGCAAATATAAGTCTTGTTGATTAATCGGTATTCGTATTTCATCGTTTCTATTAAAACTTGTTACGTATGGTTTATAGGAATGAGTTTCTATACACTCTATAGAATTATCGTAAACTGGCGGATTCGTTATATTTAAGATATTCATTTTAGCAGTCCAATCAATTTTAAAAATGCTTTATTATCTGCTGTTAGTTTTATTTTAGCGTGAGAATGTGTGTTCTTCCGAACTGCTCGATTATCACTAGACTTCTGACAGTGCAGTGAGACCCTTTTATTGTACTGAATCATACTCTTTTCAGATGTAAGTATAAATTCACTTCTTCACCTCGTAGATCCACCAGATTATTATTAATATCTAGTATTCTGATAGTAATACTGTTTATTGTATTCCTATTTACTGGAAAATATATAGGGATCTTAGGTATTTCTATTATTCTGTATCCAGGTGGTACAGTAGGTGCAAATTCATGTATAATTGTCATGATTTTAGGTTTTTCTTATTTTTTAATAGCAACACTGGTAATGCCGTCTCTTGCCGCCATTTTGTTAAATTTAATAGGCTAATCTGTGGTAAAATTGGTGGGGGGTAGCTAGACTTGAGCCCGATTAACGAGCAAAGAGAGGTCATTCTTCAAACTAGCCTCGAGGGGATAAGTTCACTAAGACGTCGACTGTATCTATATTGTTATACCTGTACTATGCCTGTACCTGTAAGTTGGATCAATAATTATAAGAGTGTTATCTGGAGTCTGCGTTTTCTTCATATTTCAGAAGCGGTAAAGTACCCACGTAAGTTTATTTCTAAACCTGATAATAAGAATAATTTGCTTATTCTGTGCTATAGTAATGCCAAACGAGTTATTTTATTCTCTTCACGCAGAGAAAGGATAAATATTCCAGATTCCATGTTAATGCGTATTTTTTTTATCTAAATGACATTTTAAATACCTTTGCGGTGGATTGTGTTTTGTACATGGTCGGGGCTACTCTCCGACGGAACGGACATAAACTAAATCGCATTTGTGTTTTAATTGATTGTGTTCGTATACGGTCGGGGCTACCCTCCGACTATACTAACATAATTTAAAAAGTCTATATGCGTAGCTTAGTACTAAGATTTTACTAATTCGTGTTCGGGGCTACTCTCCGATCGTGTTAGTTAAATCTAAAGCGTTAAAATTGGAATATTTGTGTGGCGGATTGTGTTCCGTACATGGTCGGGGCTACTCTCCGACGGAACGGACATAAACTAGATCACACTTTTATTTGAATTGATTAATTGTGTTCGTGTACGGTCGGGGCTACCCTCCGATTATACTAACATAATTTTAAACGCGGGTATGTAGTAGATATTTTCGTATGGCACGATCATAGCGTACCATGAATCTGGCATAATATCTTGATTGTTGTTGTTTAATTTACATGATGTATTAAATGTGGATTGTACAGAATTAATGGAGATGATTGGCATTATTATATTATTAGAGTACTTGCTGTTTATGTTGTTTATAATCTTACACATGGAGCTAGGACTGGTAGTTTTGGCTGTGTACCTACATGTAATGTTTTAAGTAATTAGTGCTAGCACTAATTGGAGCTAGTTTTGATAGCCTTTACTGTTGCACAGAGTGAAATCACTTATGGCTACTAAAGCTTGCATACAATCCATGTTTTAACGTGGTATCTAATACCAACAGTGAATAAAAGAAAACTATAAGTTATGAAGCTAGTAAGAAGTAGTAAAGAGTAAGAATAATTTATGATTGGTTGCTCACATTTCATTTATCTTAATATTATTAAAATTAATTATTACTAATTTTCCTTTGTTTTTAATGTATTGAGCGAACTTGTTGTTCTCTGGGTTGAGTGAGTCATGTATGCTTACTGGTTACCTACGTTACCTGGTAAGATTGGTTTAATAGGTACGTATTACTTACTTACAATTGAATTCTGGCTTTCTATTTATTGATATATTAATTAATAGGTACAAATTTTGTGGATTCAATTAATATGAACACCGTGAATAGCAATATAAATTGCTTGAACTATGAATATGAGTTTAAATACGAATATTTTAATATGGTATCTTTAAATATTTAGATATGAAAGTCTTTATGTGAATTTGGATATCTCTAATGTGAATATTTTTAATTTTTAATGATGAGCGAACAAATATGAGGTGTTCACTGGGTTGAGTGAGCAAGCTATGCATGCTCACTGGTTACAAGAGATACATTGAATTTGTTTGTTGAAATGCATTAAATTGAATTTGATATTAGGGGGCGATGTATGTATGTTGCATACACTCGTCGGATATTAGAGGGCGATGTATGTATGCTGCATACACTCGTCGGATATTAGGGGACGATGTATGTTTGTGGCATGCACTCGTCGGAATTAAGTGGGCGGTATATGTTTGTGGCATACACTCGCCGGATTTTAGAGTACGAACGATGTATGTTGTTGGCATACATTCGTCTGAATATGTTTAAATGTTAAGTGAGTACGTTTCTCACAGGCTGGTTAAATGAGTACCTACTTATATTTCATACTGGTTTACTACCCGTATGGCCACTTTTAAGATTATTAGATTTAAATGAAACTACAACAGAACAAAGATAATTTCAAACGTTTTATTCTTGTTTTTACAATACTCATTTTACATTTTTGCACTAGATAAGTAGCTCTTAATAAAAGAAATGGTTTTTGTAAATAATAAAGGATGTAGGTAGCTACTGTAGCTAGTGAACAGTATAAATCATGAATTTTCCTGAAGGGCATATTGTGTTGATAACCTAATGATTTTATTATAGAATGACACGGAACGATCTTTTGCCGATGAATAATGTATACATTCCAAGGTAAATAGCATCTGAGGACGAATACGGCCCGCGCCACCTGGTGCGCCGCTTGGTAGGCCTCCAGGGTGACGTGGCCGACCCAGGGGAGTCTTGAGCGAAGGAGGAATACCCTTTCTTCGTAGCTGAATCTGGTCAAAGAGGATTTGAGATGATGCAGAGCATTTTGTTTATGGGAAAGTATTGAAGTTGTTTTGATTAAAATGTTTCATGTTTATTTATTTGCATATCGAATAAAGCTATTTAAGATTTAATTTTCATCTCGCATAACCGACTAAATTGATTGTAACACCCCTTAAATAAAGTTTGTCAAGGTCTATCTAAAACAAAACAAAACTATAAAAACTTATCTTTTCATAGAATCATTTAGATGTTATCAAAATACTCTTAGGGAAGAATGAAAAGCCTTTTAAATCTACAGTTGCCTACGTGCTTGACATTGAGTATCTAGTAGGTACCACAGCTGTAGCAGTAGATACCTTTAAAGTATTATTGTCAACATACGCTCTTATTATCGCAACATAGTACCTACTTACTTATAAAGATATTTATATACTAAATTATGTTTGCATCATTTCTTTTTCCTTGCATAATAAGTATCCACATGCTCCACAATTTGAGTAGGGGTTATTGTCTTATCTATTTAAGATTTTTATAATTACCTTAGTTTCCATTTATACGAAATCCATACCATATCTTGATTCTCATGAGTGGTCAATATCCATGAGCTAGGTTTGTTTTTCTATGCCTAGGTCTATGCCCAGGTGACCTTTACGCAGAACTGGATGTATTTCTGATCTTAATAAGATTGGACATGATGACGATTCACTTTTGAATAAGAGCACACTATTAAAGTCGCAAATTTAGTATTCCAAGATTGCGATTGGGTAATACTTTTATAAACTGTGATCTGTGTCACTTAGATTGTTATAGACCTTTTAACTATGGAAACAATATTAGTTTCTGGTATAAGCTTAACAACCTCCATAGCAGTGTTGTAGATACGGTGTACGTACGCATAGTTTTCGGGGTGCCGCTGTCTCTGAGGTACCTACCGGGTTCGATTCCCTGTCGGGTGAATGTTTAAAGCGGACTTTTCAACATTCTGCCCGATTGTATGTGGTAATCCCCGTCGTTGTTCCCAAATGCCATAACACAAGTGCTTGAGTTACTTAGTTCGGGATGGAAGCAATGGTTTCTTCCGGGCAACTCAGTTTTGGTTTAGACGGATGGAAAATTTTACAGCCAAAATCACTAGAAACTATTTTGCTATTTGTGCGTACTGCGTAGTGTTCTAGATCTCGCTTAATGATTTAGATGCAAATCAAAAGCAGAAATACTTAGTTGCTTAGACAGCACTGCAAGAAGCATTCACTGATATCTATTCTAGTTGTTTTCATTAACATAGTGATGAAATTATGTTTCTAATGCAAAAACATGTAAACAGTCCATAGTGCATTTAAGTAGATCGTGTTTATTACACTGTCAAGTTGTAACTGATGTTTTCCTAATTAAGCAAAATAAAGTAAAACGATTATTGCTCAATCACACCTCTCAATTTATTAAAATGTTCTATACAGCTTCATGCAAACATTTTAATTCATGTTTTAAACTTGTTCTAACAAATAAAGCCACAAGTAACCACTGCTGTAGCATACCAAGTTAGTTTTGCCGTGTTTTTGTTGTTATTGGCGGTATGATTTATAATTAGTTTTTGAGGATTTTAATACTACCGTCCTAGTGTACGTTTGACAAAATATGATTTCAAATTATGTGAATCTAATTTATTGTTATTTTAATGAGCATTAATATCTTTATTAAACCAAAAATCAAGTAGATCTGTCAAATTTACCGTCTCATTTGGTAGGCTCGTGATACTAAAATTCTTAGCAGTTTACCATTCTCACGGACCTTTGAAGTTCCTTCACAATATATTCTGTAGTAATCATTTCCATATTTTTTTAGATCTGGTCTGTTGAACATTTGTTTCTACTATGGTTGAAGTTACTAAGTACCTTACATACTAATGTTTATAAAAGAATATGAGAATTCATATACTTACATTTATTTCTATTGATTCATTATCAGATACATCTATTTCTTTTGAATGATTAATAAAATTGATTTGGTTACTATGTGTGTTGTGAGTTTACTGCTTTCAGATGCCAATTGTAGCATCCAGTAGGTACTTATCATGAGCTAGCATCGAGTTAATATAATAATGAGGATCCCGCTACCCTTGAACGTACGAACCAACACAGCATACAAACTGGAGGCGGCAGAGTGTACGTGCTGTGGTAATGAGAGGAGATAATATGATACTGAAGGTGCAGATCACAGAGTGATCGTTGTTGTGATGATGATCATCGTGGGCTGTGGTTGTAAGTCGGATATTGAGACGAGTGGATCGCTGATACTGAAGTTGACTTATATTGAAGTATATATTATCATGTCATGTATCTTATCTCATTTTACTATTATGATTGCAAAAGCTTGTACGTTTGTTCCCCAATCACGGCTATCGGCTGGACGGATCTTTGAAATCTTTTGTCTGTGGAATAGCTTATCGGCTTCTTTTGACCCCGGGAGGATATTTTATTCCTACGGGAAATCATCGTGTAGTTAATTCATTTGGGCGAAAAGCTGTTCATGATTTTACTTGTCCTATTTCTATCCATGGTAATATACTTCTTCATATCCCAATTATAATTATTAAATCTATTTACACTAATATTATTCATAGTAATATGAATATTTGTTGATAAGGATGCGGGTCATGCTCGTATGAGGATACCTTGTAGACATTTTTAAGTTTTGATATTAAATTGCGAACTTGTTTAAAATCATTAACTTATTCATTAGAAATGATAATAATATGATCTTTTGATTTTCATGTACGGAGTGGAACCATGTATTGTACTATTCTAACAGAGGCAGAGAATAGATGCATTTAAGATTTGGTGCTGGAAAAGAATGCTCTGGAAACCTTGGACAACTGGTTGACAAGTTGAAAAAGCAAATTGTTGCTGTGACGGTTCAAATTGTACCTGCGGCATCTTCATTATCAGTGTAACTTCCTTATAAGAATATTTAAATTAATCGGTAATAATGCCTATTACCTACGAACATGCCTTTAAATAATTCCTTTAGTTGTCCTAATTCATATTTTGATTTAATACAAATTGTGCACTATGGTAAATACGTATCTATAACTTGGTTTGTTACTCATATCTGGGTAAAAATTGGAAACTGTGCAGAGGCCTACAGTTGTTTTTGTAAGGACTAAACTAGGTCAAACTTAGCGATAGTTAAATTCATCTAATATTAGGTCTTTAATCCTTTCATGACTCTTAGTTGCTTTTTCCACTATTTGAGTGAAGTGATAAGGGTGTCTAGTTATCAGGTTAAAGTTAAATTCTGTACCTACCTATTCCTTATGTAACATTCTTAGGGATTTTGCTTCTGACACCATCTAATTTATTTATTTTATTTTATTTATTTTATTTTTCTATTTTTCGGGAAGCTTACAGCTAGGTTACAGAAGAAAAAATACAAACTTAAATAAATATGAAAGGCCAATTACAAGCTTCCACATGTAAATATTATATAAATAAATGCCTACGTAAGATGCAGAAGTATTACAACCTAGTAACTAATATTCTTGAATGTAGCTCCTGACAATGCATTGATGTAAACTAGTACCAAGCTAATCCATTTTTCTTTTATGACCCATAACTAATGCTTATAGATTATAACCAGACTTTACTTTAATCATTCCATATACTTACTTACACATGATTATATAACAAGTATAGTTTCAAAATAAGTTTTCTAAGTAATAATAGTCGCTTGTTAACGAATGTCATGATTATGTTAATTTATACATTGATTCAAATAGTTTTAGATTAGTTTGTTATTGATAATTT
This sequence comes from Crambus lathoniellus, assembly GCA_949710035.1. Taxonomy (NCBI): domain Eukaryota; kingdom Metazoa; phylum Arthropoda; class Insecta; order Lepidoptera; family Crambidae; genus Crambus; species Crambus lathoniellus. Next base: position 10,456,428 of record OX453296.1, read on the forward strand.
ATTTTATTTGATTATGTATTACTTAACGATTTACTAAAACAATATTTTCACGATAATATCTATATTCTAAACAAGTCATCGGCTTCCTTAAAAGTTTATTGTTGAGCATTGTGTAATATAATGTATTTGTTTCAATTATGTTTTAAGTTTTAACTTAAGGTTTTTATCACTATAAGATTAACCTAAATAGGTACATAGTTGTAAGACTTTACTATTGAGAATAGTTGTGTATCAGTATATTAGCTGTATACTTACCTAATTAATTGATTCTAAATAATTTTTATATGTGCGTCGGGAGACAGCACGTTATCAGATGGCCGAATGTCATGATTTTAGGTTTTTCTTATTTTTTAATAGCAACACTGGTAATGCCGTCTCTTGCCGCCATTTTGTTAAATTTAATAGGCTAATCTGTGGTAAAATTGGTGGGGGGTAGCTAGACTTGAGCCCGATTAACGAGCAAAGAGAGGTCATTCTTCAAACTAGCCTCGAGGGGATAAGTTCACTAAGACGTCGACTGTATCTATATTGTTATACCTGTACTATGCCTGTACCTGTAAGTTGGATTAATAATTATAAGAGTGTTATCTGGAGTCTGCGTTTTCTTCATATAATGTGACTTGGTTTTCCGTTTATATATGAACCGCTTACGAAGTCACATTCGACTCTCACCACAGTTGTTGATAAAATGTTGACTGGAAGTTGTGAGTCGTGTATTATATTACTTTTTAGGAATAGCTTACCAAAACCCAACAATTCTCCAATAGAATCTTGTTTATCAAAGTGTATATCTTTAGAGCAGAATATAGATGCCTTAAGCGTATTGTTGTTGCAATATAATTTTAAAATACAATCTTTTACTTTTTGTTTTATCAAATCGTAAATATCTTGAAGTTCATAAGCTCCTTCAGGAATTTCAACCACTTCATTATTACCATAATGAAATTTATTGTTACTTTTTGTGATATTAGGTATAGAATTAAAGGTAGATAAATGTAATAGAGCACACTCGTAATCACTGTCGAGTTCCAAAGTAGGAGAGTAATTTGTTGTTATGAGGGAACTTTTTCCTGTTATGGACAGTGTGAAAGACATGGTGGAAATGATAAAATAAAACAGTAAAATCTTTAATATATACTATATTCAGTCCAAAATTTCTGCAAAAAACTTAAACATGTAACGATGTCGATTCGTACCAGTCATTATGGATGGTTAAAAACTCTATGATGACTGGAAACTCCATCTAGTTCTACATACTGGCCATTAATTTTATCGAATCCTATCCTGTTCTTTCAATTCAAATTCAAAATATTCGTTTCACGTGTCCTGTTCATCATTTTTGATTCAGTTCTACTAAAATCACCAAGCCATACAGAGCTCTCGGAGCATTACCAGTTTTTTATACCAGTTTCAATTGTTTGTATTAGTATTAAATAAGTTCAATAGTATTAAATAAGTGGAACCCTTGACCCTTGGAAAGGGGTAAGTTTTCATCATCATATCCATTACTACCTACTTACCTACCTACTTTTTGTTATTCATGTATTTTTTATCATTTTGTTACAGTTCCTATGCTTCCTATTCTTCCTATACGTTTCTTTATTACTACCTTTATAAATAAAAGTCAAGTCCCTATTAAACATCATCTTTTATTATCTATTATCTACAAATTAAATACTGGGCGGTGACTTCCGACGTTCCGGCTAGTGTACCACTGGTAGACGAGGACGTCCCGTCGCACTGGCTCTCCGGCAAACGAAGAATCGAAGAAGGATCTCTCTCCGAGGCTAGGACTCCGGAGTGCAGATAACCATATCCCTTTCCCATTTTAACGTTCCCATTCTCCATTATCTGTAAAAAAAAATATTATTAGGACTTTTGTGTTATGTACTAATTTTGCCCACTTTCCTTTTTCTATGTTTTAATTTTAATATATTGTATTATATCAACCATCCCCATTTCGACACACTATACCGTACAATTTCACAACTTAATACACTTCAATCACCCTAACACACATTTTACAGACAATAAAACGATCGGCGCTACTACTGCTGGTTACAAATGTAATCGGTTCCCGATGCTTTAGTAGCGAAGGCATTACATTCATAAACTAATTACCCATTTCTACTTATTATCACAAAAATACTTTCAGTACCCTATACTAATTTACACTACAGCCCTACAGACATCACCTACTCTACGGCTTGTTTAACCGACAGCTACATAAACACTCGAGGTTTTGGGATTTAAACCATTGGTTATTCCAAATCTAGTTTGTTAATACATCCTCGGCTTTGGAGAATATCCAGACCCGGGTTACTACACTCTTAGCTTGTAATTCTATAAGCTAAGTATACTCACAATCACTACATACACCAAACAATCAAAATTTTTACATAAACTACACGACTGCACAGTTATTTTTTCGTACTTACCATCAAATTACTATTTTTTGTATTTGTTTCATAATATTGTTGTGAATTTCGGATTCACGTACCTTACTTTTACGTTTTATGTCAATAATTTTTCCAAGTTGACATTATCGGACGTTGTCACCATATTATTTTCAAAAAGAACAAATTTCCTTTTTAAATCAAGAAAAAGTTTTATACCATACGATTTTTTAAAACGTATTGATTAAATACTCATTGCTTATTTTGTCATATTTAAATATTGTACCATAGTTCCACAAATTATTTACTATGGATATTTTACAACTAAACAAACCTGAAATTATTTACGAACTTAAATTACGTAACGCAAATTTCCAACCGACTCAAACTGCCGTTGAATTGCGTGAACTTCTAGCAAATATTTTATTGGAACCTAATTTATATCCACCATCCACATCAAGCCCGTATACATTTACCCTTGATATGGATGAAATAAAAAAATGTTTAGACGTTATAGACGTAACGCTTTCTTCTTACCCCGCTAGAAAATCAAAAATTATACCTTATATCACTCACATTCGGAACAGATTATCGTTAATAGAAATAAACACAGAAAGTACACCCCAAGAAATTCAAATTTATAAATCTCTTTTGGATCAACTTAAAATACATGAACAGCATTTCAAAACTCTCGAACCATCTCCATCTACATCTACTTACCATTCCACGGTGTCTCTTCAGGAGACTACTATTCCAAATTCATTTTTTGAAACTTTAACTCAAACTTTATCTAATATAGCAAATACACGACCAAACACAGAGATTAAAAAATTTTCTTTTTCTGGCGATGGTTGTCCCAGGGAATTCATTCTAAAAGTAGAAGAATTTGCTACTGCGAGAAACATGAGCCATAACACATTATTTAACTACATTTACGACATACTTTCAGGAATAGCTTTAGATTGGTTTAGAGCCAACAAAGATTTTATTAGAGATTGGGAAACCTTTAAAACATCCTTATTTAAATATTTCGAAATTACAGACTATGATTACAAACTTAAAAAAATTATAGATTCACATAAACAAAAAAATAATGAACGGGTTATTATTTATTTTGCCACAATGGAGTCTTTATTCCGTAAACTTCATGAACCACTCACAGAAAAACAAAAAATTGAAATTTTACGACGAAATTTAAGACCAGAGTTCGGTCAAAGATTATTACCTAACGATTTATCTTCATTAAATACATTATTAGAATCTTGCAAATGGTTTGAAAACTGTTTGGAAGTTTCAAATACTAACTCTGAATTATCTAATATTTTACCTACCTCATCGAAACAAAAAAGTTTTCCTATATCTAACAACTCCGAAAATATACATTCACATACCTACACACCCTCTACATCTATTCATGCAGTTTCGACCACTCAACAACGGAAAATATTTTCTTGTCCTCGTTGCCGAACAGATGACCACAACTTAAATGATTGCACTAAAACTAATAAAGTTTGTTTTCGATGCGGAAAACAAAACGTTATCTTTACTAATTGTCCAAAATGTAACATTACACATTACTCCAAAAAACCAATAAGTGAGGATCGTGGAAAATCGAATTTCGACAAGTCAGATTGGGATAACTGGCTAAATACTATTAAAATATTTTTTAAATCTTATAAAATTTCTACGCTCCTCTTTACAAATACTACTGATACTGAACGTCCCTACATTAATATTAACGTCAACGGTTTATTATTAGCCGGACTATTAGATAGTGGTAGCGCAATCACTATTTTGGGCAATAACTCACATAAATTATTACTCCAACATGGTTTTAGGATAGAACACGACACTATTATACACGGTACGGTTGCAAATGGTCAACCTATACGTTCTATTGGGTATATTAACTTACCTACTATATATAATAATCAATTTTGTAATACTATTGCTCACATTATACCTAGCATCTCAGAATCATTTATACTAGGCATTGACTTTTGGAAGAATTTTAACTTAGCTCCCCAGATTCTTTCCAAAATTACTATTCATAAATCCTCAAACGCTCCAACTTTCTTAATTAATACTACTAATATTAAATTGAATAATTATAACAATCTTTCGGAAACCGAGCGCGTTATAACCGATACTATCATTCAAAATTTTAAAAACATTTCTACTGAAATTTTACCTCTTGGGAAAACTCATTTAGCTGAACATCACATTGACACCGGTGATCATCCTCCTATACGTCAACGGTGCTATCGTTTATCTCCTGTGAAACAAAAAGCTCTTTGCGAAGAAGTAGATAATATGCTAAAACTAGATGTGATTGAGCCTTGTGAGAGCCCTTGGCTTAACCCCGTTATTATTACCCCTAAAAAAGATGGTACTTGGCGTTTCTGTGTGGACAGCCGTAAACTAAATGATATTACCAGAAAAGACGCATATAAATTACCTTTTATTTCCGATATTATTGATAATCTTAAAGATGCTAAATACTTGTCATCTATTGACATTGCTAAAGCTTTTTGGGAGATTCCCCTTCGTGTCGAAGATCGTCCCAAGACTTCTTTTCACGTTCCGGGTCGCGGAACATATCAATTTAAAGTTATGCCTTTTGGTCTCACCAATGCACCCGCCACTCAGCAAAGATTTATAGATAATCTTCTTTGTAACATCGACAGTAATGACGTTGACAGCTCTGTTTTCTGTTACTTAGATGACATAATAATCGTAAGTAAAACATTTGACGATCATATTACCCAATTAAATAAAGTTTTCAATAAACTAAAATCGGCTAACATCACTATCAATTTTCCAAAATGCGCGTTCTTTCGGAGCGAACTTAAATATTTAGGTTATGTAGTTAACGACAAAGGTTTACATACCGACCCCGACAAAATAAAAGCAATTCTGGAAATACAACCACCTAAATCTAGTAAAGAAGTAAAAAAGTTTCTTGGTACAGCGAGCTGGTACCGTCGCTTTTTACCAAATCTCAGCACTTTGGCTGCCCCTCTCACAAAGTTAACTTCAACCAGCAAAAAAGCACCTCCTTTTAAATGGACTTCTGAGGCAAATGATGCATTCAATTCAATTAAACGAGCTTTAGTTTCTACTCCAATTTTAACTTGTCCTGACTTTTCAAAACCTTTTGCTGTTCATTGTGATGCATCAGCATACGGGTTGGGAGCAATGCTTACACAAGAATTTGATGGCATAGAAAAACCTATTGCTTACATGAGTAAATCCCTTACTCAAACTCAAAGGAATTATTCAATTACTGAACGTGAATTATTAAGTGTCATAACTGCTCTAGAACATTGGCGTTGTTATGTAGATAATGGCCAGAAATTTACTATCTACACAGACCATTCTGCCCTTCAATGGTTTTTACGTCTCGATAATCCCACAGGTCGATTAGCCAGATGGAGTATTCGTTTATCCATGTTTAATTTTGATATAAAACATAAAAAAGGTAAAGAACATCTTGTACCCGATACCCTATCTCGTATCAAACCCATTAACGCCATTAATATTAATATGTCCAATTCCAATGACGATTGGTATAATACCATCTTATCAAAATGCAAAACTAATCCATCTTCTACCCCTGATTATTCTATTAAAAATAATAACTTATATAAATATACAAGATCTAATACTCCATATCATTCTGAATTTTCTTGGAAATTAGTTGTTCCTTTGGAACTACGGGATTCCGTCATTACGGAAAACCATTCTACACTTACAACAGCTCATTTCGGTACTTTTAAAACATATCACCGCATTAAAAATAGCTACTTTTGGCCTGGCATGTATAAAGACATAGCAACATATATATCCAAATGTGAAACTTGCCTTGCGTACAAACATCAAAACCAGCATACAATTGGTTTGATGGGTAAACCTAAACATTGTTCACGTCCTTTTCAATGTTTATCAATTGATTTAATTGGACCATTACCATTATCTCGCAAACTTAATAGATTTATTTTAGTAGCAACTTGTTGTTTTTCCAAATATTGTTTATTATATCCGATTAAACGTGCTACATCTTCAGTCATAAAACATATTCTTGAAAATCTAGTTTTTATGACATATGGTATTCCTGAAACAATTATTTTGGACAATGGCCCACAAATGATAAGCAATGAACTTACAGACTTATTTAAATTTTACAATATACCCAAGGTACACTATACTCCACGCTATTGCCCACAAGTAAATACAGTAGAACGCTACAATAAAACTATAATTACCGCAATCGCTTCATTTGTCGATGACGATCATAGAACATGGGATATTCACCTCAATAAAATTCAGTTTGCAATTAATTCTGCCGTAAATGAAACGACCCAATTCACGCCATCCTATCTAGTGTTTGGTCGTGAACTTGCCACATGCGGTTCCATTTACAACGCCGACACAACTGAAGATTCTATTCTAGCACCTAAAGATAAATATTCTGAGAACATTGGTTTACTTAGCCCAATATTTGCAGAAGTTCAAGCTCGTCTTTATAAATGTCACCAAACTAATGCTCATTATTATAATCAGCAACACCAACAGTTAGAATTTAACCAAGGTGATATTATCTGGAAACGGAACTACCCCATTAGTTCATCAGATAAATATTTTTCGGCAAAATTAGCACCAAAATTTATTAAATGTAAAATATCAAACAAAGTTTCACCTCTTATTTATGATTTATCGGACATGTCCAATAAACCTTTAGGTCGTTGGCATGTCAAAGACATTAAACCCATTCCTAAGTTAAGGTAATTACCCTACTCTTTAATTAGAAATTTTATTTGTTTAACTACTTTAATTTGTTATTTATTATTACTTTAAGTGACATGCACACTTAGTCTTATGATTTATATAGGTACTGTTTTTATATACACCTCCATCCCTTCGGCTGATCCATCAACTACTTTATCAATACATAATTTTGTACATACATATAAGATAATTACATTTTTTTTAATTTAATTACAATATTACGTCGTATTTACGATTATTATAATAAGTTGCCTACTGCAACATATTTAATTTTAAACTATAATATTACTTATTTATCTAAATACTTACGCGTAAGTTAGTAATACTTACTTAATATAGTACTTTAACAAGTACCTACTTACCTATTAGTCTCTAACGAGATTAAAGTCTTATTTTCTAGCCATTTGTTAAGGCTACTAAACTTGTAAATTTTGAAGACACTTTACACAAACATTTACACATGACATTCATCACACACATAAACACTAAACATGATCACCAAAAGCCAGCGGGTTGTGACTGGCATATTTAAATAAGCCTGCACTAATCTGGGTTGGTTTCATGAGAAACATCTTCTATTATAAAAGATTTCTCTACGTAACTGATGCCTTAATTCTAAAACTTATGGAATTAAGACTTTGTTAGATACGACGGATGTTAGTATTTGTATGGAACCGAAACCAACCTAGTGTAAATTTCTCACTGTAAAAACCATTCATACACTCAAAATTCTATCATGCACTTCCATTAAATTAATTAATATGTTGTTACTTGATCTGTATTTACTTTTATAAGGGACTTGTTTGTAAATACCTACCTATCTTCTAACTAAAAAAAATCCTTAGAGATTTTTTTGCCCCGGCCGCCCCGGTATTGTAACGATGTCGATTCGTACCAGTCATTATGGATGGTTAAAAACTCTATGATGACTGGAAACTCCATCTAGTTCTACATACTGGCCATTAATTTTATCGAATCCTATCCTGTTCTTTCAATTCAAATTCAAAATATTCGTTTCACGTGTCCTGTTCATCATTTTTGATTCAGTTCTACTAAAATCACCAAGCCATACAGAGCTCTCGGAGCATTACCAGTTTTTTATACCAGTTTCAATTGTTTGTATTAGTATTAAATAAGTTCAATAGTATTAAATAAGTGGAACCCTTGACCCTTGGAAAGGGGTAAGTTTTCATCATCATATCCATTACTACCTACTTACCTACCTACTTTTTGTTATTCATGTATTTTTTATCATTTTGTTACAGTTCCTATGCTTCCTATTCTTCCTATACGTTTCTTTATTACTACCTTTATAAATAAAAGTCAAGTCCCTATTAAACATCATCTTTTATTATCTATTATCTACAAATTAAATACTGGGCGGTGACTTCCGACGTTCCGGCTAGTGTACCACTGGTAGACGAGGACGTCCCGTCGCAAACATAAATGTCCACACTTGAAACTGTTAAATTTTTGATATCGATCATAATTATAATAAATGTCACGTTGCCCGAAATATTTCACCAACTCTTCAGGCGGTTTTAAATCACCAAAACTATCAAAATATTCACAATAGTTATTAATTATTGCATAAGCTACCCAATGCGTTCCGTGATTATTGTGATTATCTAAATTTACAATTCCACACTCTATTGTTTTAGGTATTTTTGGTAATCTGTCTTTCATGTAAACTCCACGAAAATATGGTATATTAACGGAATACTTAAAGATGTCAATATTAGATAACGCACGATTAGGTAGCTTAGGATTTAGTTTTTTGAACTCTTTAAATATAAACCATTGCCTTTTTTATACGGTTTAATATAAAGACCCTTTCCTATTGCAATCGATTCCATTGTTTTGTTATGTCGTTCTGACTCTTTAAGATTCTGTTGAGTAGCTTTATATTCGTTTACTGTTTTTGCAATACCAGCTGCACCTCCAGCTAAAGCACCTAAAGCTGATAGACCAGCAAATATGGGGATCAATGGTAAAATTCCTCCCGTCTTAGGAATCGGTATAATTCGTGGTAGATGGAAATTACACTGTTTGGTAAAGCACTTTTTGGCGACTTGGTAAGCGTATTTAATGGCAGTTGTATGATTTTTTGGATTAATTTTTTTTAATTTCGATTGTATTCTTGATATAAGAGTCTTAAATTTCTTAACGCCAGAACCAGTTTTGACTTTTGCTTTCATAACTTTACTGACTAACCATGATGCTAACTTTTCGCCCTTGCCTGCGTCTTTTGAATGCATTCGTTTCTTAGCCATATCTAACAGTTGCAAATCTGCTTTATGTCTACTATCAAAATCGTTGTTAATGTATGCAATATCATGCAGTTTGCAGGCTTCGTCCAATTTATTAACACCTTTGTCTCCTCTTGATAATCTTTTCTGTAACTTTGTTCCTGGACCACAATAATTATATCCAGGCAAGTGAAGTTCAAATGGTATACAATCAATAATACTGTTGACAAGTCCTCCTCCTTGCATTTCCTGATATATAATGATTACAAGGTTAGTAAACCTATGATTTTATTATTGTATGATGGAGCTATGGTCTATCCAACTGTTTTCTCGATCAGAAAGTCCCAACCATTTTACTAAACGTTTATTTCCTTTTCTTTTAATAACTTTTTCAACCAAATAAACATTAGGATAATTTGTTTTCTGTAATTCTTCACGATAAAATGATCCCAATATTGGTTGCTTTCGTTGATCTACTATATTATAGGTAACAGGTGAAGTACTATTCAACGTTTTAATGGTAAATATTTCTGTTGACCAGTTCGGCGTATAACCCTTATCGAAACTACTTTTATATTTACTTATTCTAACATAGTCACCAATTTTTAAGTTTTTTTTTTGTTTGGTATTTTGCTTCTTGTTAAAGTTTTTGATATTGCTTTTAACTTCCTCTTCTTTTTCAGAAGTCACATCGATTGGTTTATACTTGGTGATACTATGCCCAGCAGTGGGCGTCGTTCGGCTGACATGATGATGGTGATACGATGTTTGCTATTATTATATGTGCGCAAAACATCAACTAAAGTTTTTCCTATCCACTTGTAACTACCATTACAGCTAAAATAAATATGTAATTTATTTTTTAATGTTCTTATCAATCTTTCAACTATAGATGCTTTTTTTGTAGAATACGATGAATAGTGATTTATGTTAAGTGACTGCATAAGCTGTTGAAAGGATTCGTTATAAAATTCTGTTCCCATGTCAGTTTGTAAGTTAGCAGGGCGACTACCGCATGTTGAAAAAATTTGGTTAAAACCATCAACCACACATCTTGCTGATTTTGATTTTAGAGGAACAGCCCATGCATATTTAGTAAAGCAATCCAGAACCACTAAAATGAAGGGGTATCCATTGTTATACTTTTTTAAGGATTTAAAATCAATCAGGTCAGCTTGCCACAAGTCATTGATTCCTTTCAGGTAAACAGATCGACGGACAAAATTTTTGCGTGCAGATCTATGGATCTCTCTTACTATTTGGTGTTTGACCATTTTGCTTAGATAATATTTTTTGTTCTGTTGAGCTCTTAGTATAAAACTTTTTTTCAAACTGATCGAAGTTGTCAGTGATATCATCTTTTATTGCCTCGATAATCTTTTTTATTTCAGTTTTTGTACATAGATTAGACATTTTTTCATCAACGTATTGCTTATTGACAACATCGTCATGTTTCAGGGGTTTACCAACTCCAGTCAGTCGCGATGAACGCAAGTCAAAACTTCCGTCCTCTGATTTTACTAAAGAGTTTTCCTTTAAATCTATTAATTCTGATAAACGTAATCTTTTATGTACATGATGACCAAATTTATCGATATTCATTTTTTGGAGATCCGATGTATTCAAATGGAGATTTGGAAATAAAAGACAAACTACTGCAGCAGTTAATATATACTATCATTTTAATTTATATGACCATTTTCACGTAACTCTTCAACAATAGAAATAATTTCGTTGTTCACCCCGGTATTTCCAGCATCCTTAGAGGCTATTAACAATTTTAATCTTTCGACTAATTCATTGGGGTCATCCCTGTAAACATAATCAGTATATTTTTTAAATTTCTTTTTAATTGTTAACCCTTCCCCTTCGGTAAGTTGATCTTTACATGAAGAAACGGAAGATGTTGAAGGTTTACGTAACTTGAAAAGAGGTTTTATAATTCGTAAATACTTTATTCCTCTATTAGTTTTTATAGGTTTACTTCGATCATAATCCCTTCGATGAGCGTTTGTTTCTTGGAGCATTGCTTTATATACTTGTGAATCATTTTCAGACACTAAAGATAAATCAGGTATTTTCTTAAACAAAAGCTCAAACAAACCAGGGGTCTTCTGGTACGATTCACCAGCTATATATACGTTGTCATCATCCACATTCACACGTGAGCTCCCCATCATCAGTTTTCCTCGTTCTCTCCTGACTCCATATGGAACATCTTCAAACACTTCAGAAGACAACGACCAAGACGAAGTGTTTTGCTTAGGGCTTTGTAATGACTCAACTGTAGCAAAAGATGAATTACTTGGTAAACTTTTGTTACTAGCCTCAGAATCAGAACTGCTCTCATCGATTTCTTCATCAGAATTGTATGGGGATTTAAGCAGAGTTTCTTCATTCTTATAATGTGTATTGTTCAATTGTTCACAAATATTTTTGTTTTTAGATACATTCAGTTGCTTAAGGGTGCTATTATCGTTAATTATTTGATGAAATGGTTTTGTAATAGGTTGAAAAAATGTATCCAAAAATTTTTCATTGTAAGACTCTGCCATACGCATTTCATTAACTTTTTTTTTGACAGCCGCAGCAGCTTGAACAATTTGTGTTTTCAATTCCTTTTCCATTTTTTAAATCTGATTATAATATGTGTTTTATCTTTCAGATTTTTTAATGAAATGAAAATTTATACAGATGGTTCGTGTTTTTATTTACTTTTCGAATGTAACAAAGGTATCAAAGTTCATTCTGTAACAACCATTGTTTTTAGCACAATCTTTATTAATTACTAAATAACTGTACGGATCGTTCCAAACTTTTGAAGTCATTTCTCTAAATTGTGTCCACGTCATATCGCTATTAACATGCTCATCATATACATGTCGTAAATTTACATCATCTTGCTTGAATAAAACTAATAGGTTTGCATTATCTCTCACCAGTTGCTTCGGTATTTTACTGTATGTTTGGTTCAAATAAAAACAATCAATAAATTTATGTCTACCCATAGCAAAATAGTCTCTCATATTACTTTGATTCTCACATGCCACGTCATCAAAAATGATTACTGAATATGGTTTGGCTTCATGTGGGCTGAGAATTAATTCATTATCACGATATTTTGAAAATGTTATACTCGGTACAAGTTTCAAAACGTTCTCTAAGTACATATACTTGGGTTGGTACAGTGTTTTTGAATACAGATATACATTTCTAAAACGTAATCCATTTTCATGCAATAAAAGACCTATAACCAAGTTTGTTTTTCCACAGTTTGAAGGTCCACAAACTAAACATCGAATTGAGTTGGGTAGCAGATTTCCGTGTCGAGATGCAACTGCCTCCCCATCTGGACAAATTTTATTCAATTCCAACGTTTGAGGTTGTTTAATAAATTTCATAGGAGTAATTGTTCTGCGCGTCGTAGTCGAAATGAATGATTGATTAGTGATTTTGCTTTTTATATTGATCCAAGATAGATTTTGCATGAATACATGGACTATGTAATGTGAAATTAATTTATAATATTGAGCCTTCTATTACACCGAGAGTCAGTGGAGGCAAACAACCAAAAACGACAAAAAGATATTGGGCGTTCCACCCCACCGTGAGTGAGTGGAGGCGTTTAGCCGAAACGAATGGTAGGTGGGGCAGAATGCCCAATATCTCCCTACTGTTATCTTCTCAGATTCAAGACAACTATTCGTACAAAATGATTGATGAGTTCAGTTGACTTCAGTTTTATGTACCTAGTAAGCGATTTCATAGTAGGTACCTTAGTGGAATTTGGTTTGATTATCACGACAAATATTAACTTATTATACCAACTTTCATTTATAAAGTTTTCAATACTTACCTTTTTTTAACTTGCAAAGTAATTATTTAAGTTTTTAATCTCTCTCGCTCTCTCATATTAGTATATTTATTAGTATTGAATGTTTGATTCGGGTTGTTTAATATCTATGAATTGTGCCATGTACAGTATAACTAGTTGAATCATGACCATTTGGCTAATAATTTCTTTGAAAGCGTCAAAACTTTGAAGACATATATTTTGAAAGGCCACTGACAAAGTTGAATTTCGACTTTATTGAATTTTAATAACTATTAGAAAATAGCCTTACGGTAGTTCACGATTTAATTGATTTGACTATATATTGACATCAATTAGTATTTTCAGATAAAGTTATAGAATGCCACAAAAACCTATTAACGTTTTTCTGATATTTGCCATTTTTAATATACTTACCTACTTTTTTTTTTCTTTTTGTACCTTCAAAACTCTGGCAATAATCTTTCGGTATCTGTAAATATATACGAATGAAACGCCTCGCTTGTGAACATCTGTGCTTTGTAATATTAAAAAGAACATGGTGGAAAATACTGTAATACTTATACAGTTATATTAAATTTCTAGAGTCAAATGTAATGTAAAACAGGTATTTTAAATTTAGAATGGATCCTATCTTATTCAATTGATCATAATAAATCAAAAACTTTTTTTGATGTGCCTAGACTTAATTAAATTTTTTCTGGGTGACACGGTTTATTAAGCAGTTGAAATGTCGGGGTGCCAAGTAATTTACCTAAAAACACATACCTAAAATAAGTAATTATATACTTATAGCTAGAAGAGTTTCATATGTAGGCATGACACACTTCCATCCATACCTATTTATTGTGAGTACTTAATCATTAATCAAAGCCGTAAACCCAAGCAGAAGACGTTAGTACTACCTATTATATATTCTGTGGCAGAAGTCAAGTTTTCTATTTATTGTTTCTAGATAGTCTCTTGTCCTTCTCTGAAGTTCTCCAAAGATTAAAAAGCGTGAAAATAGTCTAGTTCAGAATTTGTTTCTAAATAGTTATTTGTTTTTCTCCTCGGAAGCGACGCTTTCTAAATCAAATCAAACGATTTGACTTGTATTTGATATTTTAATTTTACTTTTTTTTTTGCTTTCACAATGCAATTTTTATGATTGAATAACGGAAAATGAAGTATTTAGAAAAAATCGACCCGTCTCACAACCAGCTCCAATGGGACTCGAACCCACGACCTTTCGCTTTCCGGACGACTGCTTGTATTTGATGTTCAGATATTTCGTATTCCAAGGTGACACGATCTATATTAGCAGTAGAAATGTCTTGGCGGCGCCCCCGCCGCTATCGCCAACGCAATGAGACAAGAACGACCACTGCGATATTAAACGGATATTGCTTGCGGCTCTTATGTTTTGAACCGCAGAATCTGTAGATTTTCGAAAGCTATGTTTCCTTATGTTCTGACAAAACGTACGAACAAGTGACCGGAAAATGTAAGTAGTAGAGATTTAGTGATTAACTTTACTTCTTTATATTATCTTGGGTTACCTCCAGTCCAGGAAATTTTACATAATTGGTTAGGGCTCATTGTTGAGGCCGGATGGTTCATCATAATAGTCAGCGAAAAAAGGAGTACCTAAGACAGTGGACCACTCTGTGGCCACTTTAAGGATTTTTTTACTTTTAAGCGCGTAGCTCTAAATAATCTTATGTATTTAAGAGAAAAATTATACTTATCTAGAATTTTAGAGAATTTATCAACCTTTGAAGGTACAACTAACAAAGTAAGAGAAATATAGTTTTTTGTGCATATATTATTTCTTATTTAGATACTTAACTTATTAAGTGAAAAGTGGCCAAAACCGAGGCAGTGGCGAACACCGGGGCTCCTGCCCTATTTCCTCCGTGCTACGTTTCTGTTCTAGGAGAGCGCTGCCCAACTTAAAATGTTGGCACTTATTTTTATTAGGGTTCCGTAGCCGAATGGCAAAAAACGGAACCCTTATAGATTCGTCATGTCTGTCTGTCTGTCTGTTTGTCTGTCTGTCTGTCTGTCTGTCTGTCTGTCTGTCTGTCTGTCTGTGCGTCCGTCCGTATGTCACAGCCACTTTATTCCAAAACTATTAAGACTACACAGTTGGAACTTGGTAAGCAGATGAATTCTGTAAACCGTTTTACGATTTTATTACAAAAATTTAAAAAATATAAAAATTAAGGGGGTCTCCCCATACATGAAACTGAGAGTAAAAAATATTTTTTTAGTGAAATATATTCGTGTGGGGTATCTATAGAAAGGTCTTTAAAAATGACATACAGGCTTCTTAATTCATTTTTTCTTAAAATCGATATTTTGAAAGATACAGCTTTCCAAAGTGGTAAAATGTGTGTCCCCCCACCCCCCCCCCCCCCTCCCTCTAACTTTTGAAATAAAAGAGTGAAAAATCTAGAAAAAATATATGCTGTAGATTTTAATAAAAACTTTCAACGAATATTGGTTTGGACGAGATTTAGTAAGTACTTTTTGAGATATAACACATTTTCAGAAACCGCAAATGTAACTTTGTCATTCATATAAACACTATGAAAAACAAAGTTATTTTTTGCTGGCAAAAAATGAAAGTGTTATTTTGGCTTGGTGTAGGTAATAATGTAAGATAATGATGTAAGGAAGTGATCAGTAAATGGTAAAAAAATTAGCTTACGATGTGTACCGTATTTTTTGATATTGATAACGATAGGTACAATTTGATGATGATGATGTATGTGTGCGCCTATGTACGCAGACTACGCCTGCATTGGAGTAGTCTGTAATAATAGTTGTTAAGAGTCAATAAATAAATAAATGTCTGTTTGTTACTCTCTCTGTCCCGAAAAATATACTGAACAATACTAATATAGCTGATACATCGTAATAACACAGCCTGCTACAATTTATAAAGATTTTGTGTAATTGTCTTTCAAATGAATAACTTAGGAGTAACCGCAAAAATTACCTGGTCTCCAACAAAAAATGGGACAGTTAAAAAAAAAAGAAACGGGATGCCAATTTTAGTGTTCGGCGGTTCAGAAGTGCGCCACATGTTGAAATGGCTGTCAATTGGTATTGACCTTAAAACAATAAAAAATAAAAACCTTTGTGCTATGTTGAGAGCTTGGTTAGCCACCGTTTATTATTTGTCATTTGTTTCGATTTCTTTTCACGTTGTGAATATTTTTAAGTTAAATATAGAAGTCAAATGTAAAAGGCAGTGAAATAATCTGAAACATAGTTTTATTATTTGAATTTAATCAAAAGTAAACGTTATTACTCATTAGTTTTGATTTCTTTTTACATTCTGAATAGTTTTAAAGTTAAATGATTAAAGTAGCATTTTTATATATTTATTAGTTTCGTGTTATCAACGACTGAACGGTAAGTAGGTAGGTACCTGTATGTTTTCTTTTTGAGTGCTGTTGGAAGGTTGCAATTGTGTTGGTTTGGTATTTTATATGTAGTAAAATAGTCATCAAGGTTTACAAGTAATTTGACAAGATAAGTAAGTACCGACGAATAGTTTAAAAGCGCCATAGAAACTTAGTGTACGCGGAGAGCTAAAAAATTTATTCTGTATATTGTAGTACCGTGTTTTTTACCGTCTAGACATTATTTTTATGTAGGTATATTAAGTTACATTTTGCTGACGAAAAATGACAGTGGCATTTTGGCTAAGTATAGGCAATCGGTACGTTAAGTGTGTACGGAACCCTTCATGGGCGAGTCCAACTCGCACTTGGCCGATTTTTATGCTAAGCGACTAAGAAACTCCGATTGCTTGTTTCATGTTTCCATTATATTCTTCTGTTCTATTTTAACGTACGTGTGACCTCAGGATTTTGTAATAGTGTTCACTTATTATATACTTGTCTTGGTCTGGGTGTTTACTATGTATATTAAGTATGTATTTACAAACAAAAAGTATTTAAGTATATATTTATCCGTTATCAAATATCACTTTGCAAACAGTATTACTATGAAATCTCTCAGCGAAAATTCGATGAATTTACCAAATTGCTTGGCTAGAGCAATTTCAACTTGGTTTACCAAATGCGACTTGTTTGGTGTACATAATTTGTAAGTAATAAGTTATTCTTTGTTTTTTTAATAGCTAACTAGTGAACGCCCGCGAATTCGTTCACGAGGAGATTTACCAGAATCCCGATACAAAATTTCACTAAGTATTTTATACTTCCTTCATGATTCCTTTGCCTGGTAGACTATCATTATGTCAGCCGAACGACATAGGTGCGTAAAAACTATTGCATTTTTAGTTCCATAATTCAACACAATCAGACATTAGTAGGTACTTACATTATCACTCAATGCAACCAGACTGGTTTTTTTTAAATAGTTGCGCGTTCAATAGAGAAACCAAACTCTTTGACTATATAGGAAATATGGAAAACCGCGGCCCGCGTGGATGCAAATCAATCAAAAATACAATTTAATAAAAACCCCCAAGAATATAAAGTCAAATAAAAAAAATCTCTATCGGTCGGGGGACCACAAAAAGAGAAATACTGACAAGGTGTAATACGTTGGGGGTCCCCCGACCGGGAGAGAAATTTTATTATTTGACGTTATTTTTTCGAGGGTTTTTAAAATTTAAAATTTTTATTTCATCCTTTTTCAAATACTTACACTCAACATGTAAAAAAAGCGCATTGAAATCGCTTCATCCGTTTAGGCACTACGAATATAAGTACAGACAGAAAGTCATTTTTTTGCCGCCATTTTGTTTTTTTTTTGCACCTTTTGCCTAAGGTGTACATTCATTTAGTCAAAGCACCACCTCTGTATCTTCTACCGTTTCGGCAGGCAGTTAACCGTCTCCATAAATGGCCGGATGGATATTCATCAAACGTAGCTAAGAACCAGCTCGGTTAATTTAGCTTTCAATAAAAAAAAACGCATCAAAATCGGCCCAGTCGTTTAGGAGCTACGTTGCCTCTCAGACAGACAGATACACACACACGTCAAACTTATAACACCCCTCTTTTTGCGCCGAGGGCTTGTCGGCGGTTAAAAATGCGGTATTGATGATAGAATTTTCACATTCTTCATGAGTTGTGCCCCCTGATTCACGAACCGTCGGAAACGAAATCGAATTCGAATTCTGTGCTTTGTCTTTGTCTATTCTATAGTGAATGACAGAGACAGTGCATACATTCCGCTGTCGAGAGCGTTTCCGACGATTTGTGAATCAGCGGGCAGGTCTCGCAACCGCTGCGGGTGCGGGAGGACACCGTCATGAATGGTCTCTTATAATTTACTTACCTATGTGTAGACCATGAGAAAGCAATAAATAGTAAATATAATACAGTTAATAAGATACTGAAACTATAATAGTGGCTATGAAGTTATTTTCCTTGTTTACAAGATTTAATTATTTGAAGTAATAAATACTTATTAACTTAAAAGACATAAACTTGCATAT
Source organism: Crambus lathoniellus (assembly GCA_949710035.1). Lineage (NCBI taxonomy): Eukaryota > Metazoa > Arthropoda > Insecta > Lepidoptera > Crambidae > Crambus > Crambus lathoniellus. The sequence continues at coordinate 10,475,160 of OX453296.1, forward strand.
AAAATTATTAAATATTCATGTAACGTTTTAATTTTTATAATACTTAGCTTGTGACGCAATTTATAGGGTAAAAACCAATATATGTAATTTAACAAGTTTAACAATGATTACAGTTAAGTTCCCGTATTTTATGATTTTTTTAATATTTTTAAACGATTTCAAAAAATAAAGAGGTTGTCAGTTTGACCTGTAACTCTGAAAGTCATATCGAGATGATTCTTCTTGATTTAAAACATGTCTAATCCAACTTAGGGAACAGTTCAAGTTTCATTGTAATCGGTTTAGTAGTTTTTGAGATATGGATAGGTATAACTTATAGTCGGTTTAATTTTTTAAATTACTTTTATGTAAAGAAATAGATGCAAAGATAGCGGCACCTTGTAACGATGTCGATTCGTACCAGTCATTATGGATGGTTAAAAACTCCATGATGGCTGGAAACTCCATCTAGTTCTACATACTGGCCATTAATTTTATCGAATCCTATCCTGTTCTTTCAATTCAAATTCAAAATCTTCGTTTCACGTGTCCTGTTCATCATTTTTAATTCAGTTCTACTAAAATCACCAAGCCGTACAGAGCTCTCGGAGCATTACCAGTTTTTTATACCAGTTTGAGTTGTTTGTCATAGTATTAAATAAGTGGAACCCTTGACCCTTGGAAAGGGGTAAGTTTTCATCATCATATCCACTACTACCTACTTACCTACCTACTTTTTGTTATTCATGTATTTTTTATCTTGTTGTTACAGTTCTTTATTACTACTTTTACAATTAAAAGTCAAGTCCCTATAAACATCATCTTTTTATTCATCTATTATCTACAAATTAAATACTGGGCGGTGACTTCCGACGTTCCGGCTAGTGTACCACTGGCCGACGAGGACGTCCCGTCATACTGGCTCTCCGGCAAACGAAGAATCGAAGAAGGATCTCTCTCCGAGGCTAGGACTCCGGAGTGCAGATAACCATATCCCTATACTATTTCAACGTTCCCATTCTCCATTATCTGTAAAAAAAATATTATTAAGACTTTTGTGTAATTTACTAATTTTTTCCCCACTTTCCTTTTTCTACGTTTTGATTTTAATATATTGTATTCTATCAACCATTCCCATTTCGGCACACTATACCGTACAATTTCACAACTTAATACACTTCAATCACTCTAACACACATTTTTCAGACAATAAACGATCGACGCTACTACTGCTGGTTACAAATGTAATCGGTTCCCGATGCTTTAGTAGCGAAGGCATTACATTCATAAACTTATTACCCATTTCTACTTATTATCACAAAAATACTTTCAGTACCCTATACTAATTTACACTACAGCCCTACAGACATCACCTACTCTACGGCTTGTTTAACCGACAGCTACATAAACACTCGAGGTTTTGGGATTTAAACCATTGGTTATTCCAATTCTCGTTTGTTAATACATCCTCGGCTTTGGAGAATATCCAGACCCGGGTTACTACACTCTTAGCTTGTAATTCTATAAGCTAAGTATACTCACAATCACAACATACACCAAACAATCAAAATTTTTACACAAACTACACGACTGCACAGTTATTTTTCGTACTAACCATCAAATTATCTATTTATCATTCCTATTTTATTATTGTTGTGAATATTGTTGTGAATACATAATCTTATTATTGTTGTGAATTTCGGATTCACGTACCTTACTTTTACGTTTTTTGTCAATATTTTTTCCAAGGTTGACATTATCGGACGTTGTCACATATTATTTTCAAAAAGAACAAATTTCCTTTTTAAATCAAGAAAAAGTTTTATACCATACGATTTTTTAATAGTTTTGATTAAATTTTCTCATTGCTTACTTTTTTCGTATTGAAATATTGTACCATAGTTCCACAAATTATTTACTATGGATATTTTACAACTAAACAAACCTGAAATTATTTACGAACTTAATTACGTAACGCAAATTTCCAACCGACTCAAACTGCCGTTGAATCTTCTAGCAAGTACTTATTTTGCTTGTTTTGCCTCAATCTCTTTAATTTTACTAGATTATTGATTAGCTAACATTCTGATTGTAAGTTTCTCCTACTGCTTCCGTTAACTTTTCGACTAGTTTTTGGCCCCGCTTTAACTTTTTCGATCTCATTTATGATTCCTTTTATCTAAAATTAAAATTACTTTTAACTTTTCTTCACGCTTGTTACTTACTTTTAACCTATCTTCATGCTTGTTACTTACTTTTAACCTTTCTTCACGCTTGTTACTTACTTTTAACTTGTCTTCACGCTTGTTACTTAAAACAGAGTAGTCAGGTCGGCCGTTCTATAAGCCTTTCACTCGAGCGGATTAGATAACTCGTTAATTTAAGCCCTTTATCTCGAGCGGTGGCGACTCGTAAAATAAGCCTTCGCTATGTATGCAGAGCGGGTGGTGACTCTGTGGTTACAACCCGACCACTCTGTTATAAATGAAAGTGGTTTTATTTTTTTTCATCCTTCAGAGAGACTACTAATTCTCTCTCGGATACTTCTACTTCTACTTTCTTCTTCCACTATACTTCTACTTTCTTCTTCTACTATACTTCTACTTTTACTACTATGATCCTCTTCCGTGGTGTAGTAAACTACTTCTACTACCTAGCTTGATGGGTAATCTTACTTAGGCCCCTACTTGGGTCTAGTGATCTACTTTTATACCTAACGGTAATCTTAACTAGGCACTCTACTTTCGCCTAACTATTCTCTAAGAAACATGGATTTCCCAATCCTAACTCATACATGGTCCACTTATAGGGAGCGGATGACAACTCCGTAAAAAAAAGCCTCAACGTCATTCCTAGGGTACTTTCTCTGGAGTATGCGTCATTGAATGTGAACCTTACCTCCGTTGCTTGAACTTATGTTTGCGTGATAGTATGAATGAATGATAGGTAATTTATGCATGTGTGAGATCGTATCTTCTAACCTTTTAAAAAAATTCTCTAAGTCGAAAATTTTTCAGGAGCCGTTGGAGAAATGTAACTTAAATCTTTATGTACTTACGTTTTCTTACTTTACTACCCCATTAATTCATTTGATAAATATTTTTCGGCAAAATAGGACTATTTTATTATTATTTTTATGATTATTTTATTCTTTGGACATTTTATTTGTTTAACTACTTTATTTTGTTATTAACTATTACTTTAAGTGACATGCACACTTAATCTTATGATTTATATAGGTACTGTTTTTATATACACCTCCATCCCTTCAGCTGACCCATCAACTACTTTATCATTACATAATTTTGTACATACATATAAGATAATTACATTTTTTTTTATTTAATTACAATACTAAATCGTATTTATGATTATTATAATAAGTTGCCTACTGCAACATATTTAATTTTAAAACATAATATTACTTATTTACCTAAATACTTACGCGTAAGTTAGTAAGTTACTTACTTATTTTAGTACTTTAACAAGTACCTACTTACATAATAGTCTCTAACGAGATTAAAGTCTTATTTTCTAGCCATTTGTTAAGGCTACTAAACTTGTAAATTTTGAAGACACTTTACACAAACATTTACACATGACATTCATCACACACATAAACACTAAACATGATCACCAAAAGCCAGCGGGTTATGACTGGCATATTTAAATAAGCCTGCACTAATCTGGGTTGGTTTCATGAGAAACATCTTCTATTATAAAAGATTTCTCTACGTAACTGATGCCTTAATCCTAAAACCTATGGAATTAAGACTCTGTTAGATATGACGGATGTTAGTATTTGTATGGAACCGAAACCAACCTAGTGTAAATTTCTCAGTGTAAAAACCATTCATACACTCAAAATTCTATCATGCACTTTCATTAAATTAGTTAATATGTTTTTATTTGATCTGTATTTACTATTATAAGGGACTTGTTTGTAAATACCTACCTATCTTCTAACTAAAAGAAATCTTTAGAGATTTTTTTGCCCCGGCCGCCCCGGTATTGTAACGATGTCGATTCGTACCAGTCATTATGGATGGTTAAAAACTCCATGATAGCTGGAAACTCCATCTAGTTCTACATACTGGCCATAATTTTATCGAATCCTATCCTGTTCTTTCAATTCAAATTCAAAATCTTCGTTTCACGTGTCCTGTTCATCATTTTTGATTCAGTTCTACTAAAATCACCAAGCCGTACAGAGCTCTCGGAGCATTACCAGTTTTTTATACCAGTTTGAGTTGTTTGTCATAGTATTAAATAAGTGGAACCCTTGACCCTTGGAAAGGGGTAAGTTTTCATCATCATATCCACTACTACCTACTTACCTACCTACTTTTTGTTATTCATGTATTTTTTATCTTGTTGTTACAGTTCTTTATTACTACCTTTACAATTAAAAGTCAAGTCTCTATAAACATCATCTTTTTATTCATCTATTATCTACAAATTAAATACTGGGCGGTGACTTCCGACGTTCTGGCTAGTGTACCACTGGCCGACGAGGACGTCCCGTCGCAACCTTTTACTCCACCTCGCAGTTAGTCAAAATACTTAAATGTATATTTTCAAACCGGATCAATTTAAATACGGTCAAATCGGGATCGGCGTTCACGACTTGATTTTATGATAAATGAATGACGTAAGTGCTTGCAACGTGCGTTGTAGCGATACCCAGATGCAGCTGGTAGCAAGTACATAAACATATGTACGAAAATAGCTATTTCCCCTTCGGGCCCGGTAAAGATTTTTGATCTTTAGCGTGTGGGAAAACTACAGCTTAGTGTTGCCGCTCGATAGTCCACTATCGATAGCATTTCGATAGTCTATCGATAGTTTAAGCAAAAACAATAGTATCGATAGTTTTCGATAGTATCGTTAGTATCGATCTCTCTTTTACTGCAATACTATCGGTAAAAAACAATACTATCGATAGTATTGATAGTATCGATAGTATCGATAATATTGCTTTTCAATATTAATAAACTATCGATGCTATCGATAGTGTCGATACTATCGATAGTTTTGGACAATCGATTGTTACCTTTATTTCAATAGTATTGATTCCATTTACACTGGCAGATGGGTAGAACCGATACTATTGAATTAAAGGTCACTATCGATTGTACAAAACTATCGATAGTATTGATAGTTTATTAATATTGAAAAGCAATACTATCGATACTATCGATAGTATTGCTGCTTACCGATAGTATTGTACTAACTAAGAGATCGATACTATCGAAACTATCGATAGGCCTATCGATAGTTTGGCATTTTTCGATTAAAACTATTGATAGTAAAACTATCGACAGTTCGGCAACACTACGTACAGCTACCTACGTCTAATGTCGTAAGTAGGGACTCCATTTAGCGTCAGCCTTATCTTCCATTAACATTAGGTGTGATGAAGGCGACATCGTGACTTTTTTTAGATCTTCGCGTAATGTTTTTTTAAAGGAATTTGATTTATTTAGTATTGAGTAGGTGTTTAACTATCAAAGCATGTAGTGATAATTATATTAGCTACCATATTTTTTATAAAAATTATTTTATATAAGCGTAAACGAATCATTTACTGCAATAATAAATAATGCTTTTAGGTTTTATCCCTATTATCAGTATTGAAACAGCCGTTTGTCTTTATTATTCGTTCCCGAGAGAGTCTGGGAAAATATTTTACCTTTCCGGAATTTGCTGGTACTTTTTAATATTAATAATTACTTGAGTGTTATGGCTACAGAGCACAAGAAATGCGTTAGTAAAAGGGAGTAAAGCATATGAAAAATGTTTTGCTCAAAAAGCAAAACGTCGACAGACACTGTTGTACGATTTTGAATTTACCCCAATTGTTTTCAATTCTTCGCTTCATTCAGTAGAAAATACTCTTTCTTAGTTAAAAAAAATTAAATTAAAAATATTTATTAGTGTCTAAAATTATAGTTAAACAGCAACATAATCAACGTTTATAACTACGTTAGTCATAGACTGAGTTGCAGTTATTAGCGCCCACCTCGAACTATAAAGTTCAGTCTTGCGAGCTGTGATTTTTATCTAGCAAAGATAACTTTAGAGTTTGGCAGCAATGAATTTTTAGTGCCAGTTGGTGCCAGTTCCTTAAAGTACTTATCAGGTACTTTAAGGAACTGGTGCTGGTTAGCATGATGCGAAGTCTTCGATCAAGACATATCTATTTTTAAGATTTCATCATTGACCTCATACAAAATTTGCTCTTCATGTGTAGCAGAATTTGCTCTTTAACTATTTTAGAGATATTTGTTACACCTTGTATTAGCACTACATTACTCAATTTTTGATTGATAGGTAATAATAATCTATATATATAAAAATGAATCCCTATTTCCCTTGGTCACGACATCACGCGTGAACGGCTGGACCGATTTGGCTAATTTTGGTCTTGAAATGTTCATGGAAGTCCAAGGAAGGTTCTTACGGTGAGAAAATAGGGGAAGAGGGGGTAAGTGGGGGTAGAGTAGAAGTAGGGTAGGGTAAAGGTAGGGTAGGGTATAGGTAGGGTAGGGTAGGGGTAGGGGTAGGGTAGGGGTAGGGTAGGGTAGGGTAGGGGTAGGGGTAGGGTAGGGTAGGGGTAGGGGTAGAGTAGAGGTAGGGGTAGGGTAGGGGTAGAGTAGGGTAGGGGTAGAGTACGGGTAGGGTAGGGTGGAGTAGGGGGTAGGGCCACGGGAACGAAGTCGCGCTGGGTCAGCTAGTCTGAAATATTACTTAACTTTTTTTTAAACAGATTACTTCTGCCCCCATTAATACGAAGAGTAAGTTTACACCTAGGCAACCAAAAAGTTTGCTTAGGAATATGACCATGGAGCTAGACATAATACTGAGGTTGTAACTGGAGTTTCCACCCTGAATAAAAAAGTGTGCCCAGCAAATTTGACATTTAGTATGTAGTTGCTGTCAGTTGTCTCATATGACCATACGTATTTTTTCAAAGTGTAGGTGCGACGGAAGACAGCCACCGTGTAATTTGTGGTCACAAAAAAGTGTTAGTACTGCACTCTCCAGTTACCTCAGTATGTAGTCTAGCTCCATGAATATGACGCTTTGAAATGTCAAACATAAAGAGTAATTATTAAGCTTCGATCAACAATACAACACCTAGTTCTAGATACATACTTGGAGTGAAAGATATGTCCAAGCCTCATAAGCCCACTTGAGAGTATAATTATAAGTAGATTATTTTGACAGTGTCAATAACACTAAGGTATTTCAAACTTGAAACGCTTCTAGACATTTATAATGTAAGATTGTAACATTCGTAACCTTTTTTCTCCGTTTAAAAAAACGTCAGTCTGGTCATATTAGGTGGAGAGCCGACCGCAAAATTTCGTACCGACTTGATACCGCGATGAAATGCACAATGGTTTTCCATAAAAGTGATGCTAAGTCCGAATGTGATAGTCTGCCATGGCGGAACTTGCCGAAAGTAAGGAAAAAACCGACATTTTCGGTGCGAAAAAGGGGGCGTTTTTTACCCATCTGATACCGATATAATAGTTACGGTATCAGTTAGAAATTTACTGGTAGATACAGAAAAGCGAAATCTGCCAGTATTTTTTTTGCCGGAAGTGCTTGGCAGACGCTCTCAAATGTGACCATCGGGACCCATTAATATACCTATCTGATACCAGCCTGAAACCAATTCCAGTCGGTGGATATGAACCCTCTATTTCAGGAATATATAAGTCTGCCAAGTCGTTTTCTGCCGAAACACCTTGACAGACGAGATTATGTAAGCAACATCAGTGGTACCCGTATTTGGAAATTATACTGATAACGGACATTTTTATTACTTTTTGCTTATATTTGTACATTATTATTTAAAATAATTTTATGTATCTATAATATAATATAAGAGTCACGTCATTAGCCTCCGAAATAAGTATTTTCTACTTACTGGACACTTTGTTGAATGCTCTTATTTTTATTGCCGGAAGTGCTTGGCAGACGCTCTCAAAGGTGACCATCGGGAACCCTTAATATACCTATTTGATACCAGCATGAAACCAATTCCAGTCGGTAGGTATGAACCCTCATTTCAGGAATATATAAGTCTATCACATTCGGACTTAGCATCACTTTTATGGAAAACCATTGTGCATTTCATCGCGGTATCAAGTCGGTACGAAATTTTGCGGTCGGCTCTCCACCTATATAAAGTATTCATTTAGTTCGTGAGCCTTCATCTAGTACTATTGTTGATCGAAGTTATTAAGCAATATTTTTGGTTAAACGTAGATGTAAAAGTTTACACCTAGGTTGTAATATTGCATAAATATAAATATAATTGTGCCGTGTAGTGCCGGCACGTAAATAGAATAGCACTACCCCCTCTCTTCCCGTGGGTGTCGTAAGAGGCGACAAAGGGAAAACTGCCATCAGGAGATGGGCAGCAGCGTCTCCAGGCTTCAACAGGCTATACTGCGATCGCCAACCCGCCTGCCAAGCGTGGCGATTATGGCAAACCCCCCCCTGAATGCTTACACAAGAAATACATCGGCCCCCAGTCCCCGGCGGCCCCGCTATTCCTAGCTACGGTAGCGGCTATGGTAACGGCGGGGCAGGGGGTGCTAAGAATCCCCGGGTAGGCTCCGGCTACCAACACCGACGACTCGACCTGGCAACCTACAACACGCGCACATTGAGGCTCGACGAGAAGCTCGTAGAGTTGGAAGAGGCAATAAGTAAGTAACATTGGGATATCATTGGGTTATCTGAAGTCCGAAGAGAGGGGGAGGACTCGATAACCCTGCAATCCGGTAACTTACTTTACCACCGGGAGGGCGACCAACAGTCCCTTGGTGGTGTCGGGTTCATCGTCCATAAATCCCTTGTCAACAACGTGATCACCATCGGAAGTGTCTCGAGCAGGGTAGCGTACCTGATACTCAGATTATCGAAACGATATTCGCTGAATGTTATCCAGATCTACGCTCCGACCTCGAAACACGACGATGTCGAAGTGGAAGCTATGTATGAGGAGATCGCTAAAGCCATGCATAGCTATAAAACCCACTACACGGTTGTGATGGGGGATTTCAATGCAAAGTTGGGGCAACGTTGCGGTGATGAGCTGAGAGTGGGGCAATTTGGATTTGGGCAACGGAACGATAGAGGCCAGATGCTGGCAGACTTCATGGAGAGGGAGAGCCTCTATATGATGAACTCCTTCTTTAGGAAGCCCGTAAGCCGCAAATGGACCTGGATCAGTCCGGACGGTAAAGTCAAAAACGAGATCGATTTTATCATGTCGACGAAGAAGCACATATTCAATGATGTCAGTGTGATCAACGCTGTTAAGACAGGAAGCGATCACCGTATGGTGAGAGGCACATTGAATATCGATGTCAAGCTCGAAAGATCGCGACTGATAAAATCCACGCTCCGACCAATACCAGCTCAAATTCAAAACCCCGAGTGCTTTCAGCTCGAGCTTCAAAACCGCTTCGAAGCCCTTGAGAACAGCATAGACGTGGACGATCTATACAACATGGTGGTGGATACTGTCCGCACGGTAGGGTCTAAGTACTATAAAACCCGCCGTCCCAAATTGAAGAAACTCTCCAGTCAGACTCTCCTACTCATGGATCAGAGACACGAAATGAAGCTGCAGAACTCAGCGGATGCCCATCGTTATCGACAGCTCAATAGACAGATATCTAAGTCTTTGACACGCGACCTTCGCCAATTTAATACCGAGCGTATTAAAGAAGCCATTGAGCGGAACAAAGGCTCCAAAGTGTTCGCGAGAGATCTGTCTATCGGGCAAAGTCAATTGACGAGGCTGAAAACTGAGGAAGGTAGCATCGTTTCGTCAACACCTGAAATCCTGAGGGAGATTGAGAGTTTCTATGGACAGCTATATTCCACACAAACACCTGTTGAAAGCAAGGCTACAGACCCTAGAGCCAAGCTTACCCGACACCATACCGAAGATATTCCGGACGTCAGCCTGTACGAGATTAGAATGGCTCTCAAGCAGCTTAAAAACAACAAGGCGGCGGGCGATGACGGAATCACAACAGAGCTTCTGAGAGCAGGCGGTAAGCCGATACTTAAGGTCCTCCAGAAGCTTTTCAACTCAGTCATCCTTGAGGGCAAAACGCCAAAGGCATGGGGCAGAAGCGATGTGATGCTGTTTTTCAAGAAGGGTGATAAAACTCTCTTGAAGAACTATAGACCCATCTCGCTTCTGAGCCATATCTATAAGTTGTTTTCGAGAGTCATTACGAATCGTCTCGCTCGCAGGTTCGACGACTTCCAACCTCCCGAACAAGCCGGGTTCCGGAAAGGCTACAGTACCATAGACCACATTCATACGCTGCGGCAAGTTATACAGAAGACCGAAGAGTATAATTTGCCACTTTGCTTGGCGTTCGTGGACTATGAGAAAGCCTTTGATTCGATTGAGACTTGGGCGGTGCTGCAGTCTCTCCAGAGGTGCCAAATAGACTACAGGTACATCGAGGTGCTGAGGTACTTATACCAAAACGCCACCATGTCGGTCCGATTACAGAACCAGAGCTCTAATCCTATCCAACTACAGCGAGGTGTGAGACAAGGAGATGTCATCTCTCCCAAACTGTTCACAGCTGCGTTGGAGGATATTTTTAAGCTGCTGGATTGGAAAGGATGCGGCATCAACATTAATGGCGAGTACCTAACGCACCTACGGTTTGCTGATGATGTCGTTCTTATGGCTGAGACCTTGGAAGACCTGAACACAATGCTCGAAGATCTCGGTAATGCTTCGCAAAGAGTGGGTCTTAAGATGAACATGGACAAGACGAAAATCATGTTCAATGCCCATGTTGCACCCGCTCCAGTTAATGTTGGGAACATTACACTCGAAGTTGTTGACCACTATGTTTACCTAGGACAGACGGTCCAGTTAGGTAAGTCCAACTTTGAGAAAGAGATCTCTCGTCGAATCCAGCTCGGATGGGCAGCGTTTGGGAAGCTCCGGCATATATTCGCGTCCGAAATACCTCAATGTCTCAAGACGAAAGTCTTTGACCAGTGTGTGTTGCCAGTAATGACCTATGGAAGTGAGACGTGGTCTTTTACTATGGGTCTCATAAGAAGGCTCAAAGTCACCCAGCGAGCAATGGAGAGAGCGATGCTTGGTATTTCCCTGCTCGATCGAATCAGAAATGATGAGATCCGCAGGAGAACTAAAACAACCGACATAGCTCGAAGGATTGCATCATTGAAGTGGCAGTGGGCGGGACACATAGCGCGGAGAACCGATGGCCGTTGGGGCGGAAAGGTTCTCGAATGGCGACCGCGTACCGGACGACGTTCCGTGGGCAGGCCCCCTACAAGGTGGACCGACGATCTGGTCAAGGTCGCGGGAAGCCGCTGGATGCGGGCAGCGCAGGACCGATCGTTGTGGAGATCCTTGGGGGAGGCCTATGCCCAGCAGTGGGCGTCGTTCGGCTGACATGATGATGATGATGATAAATATAATATAGGATTAAACAAAGACTAGGTAAGTACTCTTCGTTTATTATAGTACATGGAAATCGTACCAAATAAGTGGTGTTGCCTTGCATTAAATGAGGTAGTTCTGATTTTTTTGTATGTAAGGCCAGCCGCTCACTCGTGACTTTTGTCGCCGTGACTTTTTGTCATTGTCACCTACTGTCACCCACGATGCGCTCACTTGAACAGTCACTGGGTAACAAAACGCGCTCATTCTTAAAATGGATTTCGTACAGACTGTTGTATGAAGTGCTCTTGAAATACGAAAAAGAAAAATGAAATGAAAATAGCGCTACTGGGCGCAACCTATATACACTGAAAGATTGTGTAAAGAAAAATTTAATACTCTACATTATAGTATTGAGATTTAAAGCTACTTATTAGGGCTCGTGGTTTTATACTATCACATTTTTCTACATTCTACATATATTCTAAACTACCTACGTCAGTATCCTTCAAATTCTTTGATTTTCTTCGTATGTCAATAAACAGTTTTAGTTTAGTCTCATTTGTGAAGACCTGAAAATGGCTTTATGTTTATATTTAGGCTTTTTAATGTATTAGGTTAAGCAGTTGGTCTTCCAATGAATAAATACATAACTTGCAGCATTTGGTTGGTCCTTTATAACGTTTCATATAAGTCAAGACACAAAATTTCGCAGATGTATTCCAGTAGAAGAAAGTCTTGTGTTTTGTTTAGAGATATACATAGATAATAATAGGTTATTTGGAGGTAGCAGGTGTGTGTGTAAATAATTCATTTCATTTTGAAAAAAAATAAAAGTTAGATTTTTATTGCAAATATGTATCCTAATATTTCGGTCAGCTACTAAAAGTGCAACACCAATTCCAAAATCCACCAGCCGCGACACTGGTGACATAAAATTAAAAAATGTGCTAATCTGCCTCCTTCTCTCACCTAATCTATTAAAAATTGATAATAATTAAGGCTAATTTATTGGATATGGTTTGCCTTACAGTAAGGCAAGCAATAAATACTTAATTACCTATCGGCTTTTTCTTTTGGTTCTTGTGTGAGGTGAGGATTGATCGGAAATAAGTGTATATAATTTAGTTCCACAATCTTGTTTTTAAATAAGCATCCTAGTATTTCTTTATTTATTTTATTTCGTATAATGCTGGTTGCCTGGTTGCATTGCCTGAGAATCGGGCCCCAGGGGGCCGATTCTCAGGCAATCGAGAAAAGTTCACTTTTATAAGCTCCAAATTCAAATATAACACAGTTTTTGTATTGTCAGAATTTCACAATCGAAAAAGTTCGATTGAAAACCAGTCGAACGCTACGAGTGGTACAAACCAATAGATGTTCGTATACGAACTTAGCTGTCAAAATACGAACATCTATTGGTTTTTATCATTCGTAGCGTTCGACTGGTTTTCGATCGAACTTTTTCGATTCTGACAATACAAAAACTGTGTTATATTTGAATTTCGAGCTATAAATGTGAACTTTTCTCGATTGCCTGAGAATCGGCCCCCTGATCATTGTTAAAAATCCATGAAATTTTCGGATATTTTTCAGTTTTTGTCACTTTTTACCACCAAGGATCTGAGTTACGGCAAATGTTACTATGCACTGTTTAAAGTAGACTAAATTTGCGATAAAAAGAGAATAATTAAGTTTTTGTAGGCCAAATAGTTTTTATGATACGGCTATTTTAAAATTTGCAAAATCACAAAAAAGGAAGTATTAAATTTTTTTATTTTTCGTCAACTTTGACCTCTTTTAAAAGTTTTTTATTAGTTATTAAAGTCCATTAAATTTCCAACAAAATGAGATTAATTATGTCAATTTACACCTGATAGTTCCTGAGACACAGCTGTTCAAAGTTATAGAGGTAGGTAAGTACACAATTATGTAATAGAAGGGTTTGCAAAAGGTAGTAAGTCCTACAGGAAGAAGGATCTGGGAGGTGTTCCCGTTCTACCCTGTTAATGACATGACATCACCTTGAAAGCATACCAAAGATGTAAGGTTGTACCAGCAGATGTGGTTGTAGGAAAGCAGAACTCAAATGTTCGGCTGTTTGCAGCTACTGCATTAGGCCAATCATGCGAGAACATACCAGACCTGATGTGTGATGACATTGATGAACCATTGATTGATAAGGTAACCCACCATCAAAGGACGATTTTGACCTTCCTGAGCAGTTCGATGAAGAAATTATACCTCAGCAAGCTGCCCCCAAAAAGTGTGCTGTTGATTCAGAGGACGTGCCTGGTCCATCAAAAATATACATAAAATGTACATAATTGATCCCACCACCTCCCAGATCCTTCTTCCTTTAGGGCGTACTTTATTTTGCAAACCCTTCTATTACATAATTGTTTACTTACCTCAATAACTTTGAACAGCTGTCTCAGGAACTATCAAGTGTAAGTTGATATTACTAATTGGTCTCATTTTGTTGAAAATTTTATGGACTTTAATAACTAATAATTTAACTTTTGCCATAAACCCACTACTATGGGTCAAAATGACGAAAACTAAAAAAGCTGTAATACTTCCTTTATGAATTTTAGCAAACTTTTAAATAGCCCTATCTTAAAAACTATTTGACTTACAAAAACGAAATTATTATCTTTTATTGCAAATTTTGTCAACTTTAAAGCGTGCATAGTAACTTTTGCCGTAACACAGGTCCTTGGTGGTAAAAATTGACAAAAACTGAAAAAAAACTGAAAATTTATTGGATTTTTAAATATTTAACAATGATCCGAAGGGCTTTCGAGGTGGAAAACTTGGATTTGTCATTACTATCTCATCACTACTAACATACAAAAAAATCAGAACTACCTCATTTAACGCAAGGCAAAATGTACGATTTCCATGGACTATTAATAAGGCTGCTAGAGTTTAAGTTCTAACAAAAGAAAACGCATCCATTTTTTCTGAATTTGAAGTAAAAAGTGATCAGTCATTGTTTAAGTACCTATATAGTAAACGCACACTGTTCTGTAATCACACATACCCAAAATACCAATAATTCCCGAAACAAACGAACGACGAACGAAACGAACGAAAACCCAACGTCATTTCTCATCAATGATTCTGAGCAAGCATCGTCCAAAATGTAAAGAACTGCAAGTCAGGAAAATTTGCATTAAATTGTAAGAGTTCAAAGTATCTATGTGTATTGGTAGAAATACGTAATCTTAGCGAGTCGCGAGGATCCCAACTGACGTCATGTGAGACTGGTTTTTACGCGTAGACTTAGGAGTTTAAAAGAAGTGGCTTTTGTATTACATTACATAAAATTGACACACTTAATATATTTAAATCAGAGATTGCTTTCTACGACATTTTGTACGTAAATTTTTCTAGTTAGTTAATTTTTTTAAATGTTGTATTGTTATTCATTAATTTATCTCAGAATATTATGTATTTATTGATGACCATTTTTTATTGTAACTTAACGTTAATATCATTTACCATACAGCTCTGCTGTTTTAATTAAGTCTACTCAAGTTAATTCTATACTACCTTTGCGTAGAATTTTCGTTATCTTGTTCACTTTCCCATTTCTCAATTAAAACAAAGATTTTATTAGTTTAATTCAATATATGAATCTTTCCCGAAACACTTTACAATTCACTTTTTTACATGACTTGAGGCTCCGCGTGGTTTTACGCATGTGGTTGGGTACCACTTGGGTAAAGTCACGCATTCCAGAAGGGTCCTAAGAATAAAATATAGCCTTTGTCACTGACGAATAATGTAGCTTTCTGAGGGTGAAAGAAATTTTAAGATCGGTCAAATACTTAGATTTTTTTAATTTATTCATTGCAAACAAACAAACAAAAAAATCTAATCTTTCCTCTTTATAATATTAAGTAAAGATTACAAAAAATCATCTGACATTGAAGTCGTCGTTTCTACATACGCCATATTATTCTGTGCATACGCTTAGGTCTATGGCTATTGTTAACCTTTTAACATAAATACGAGAGTCTGCGTTGACCGACCGCCATTCAATACCGAGGTGATTGTTGACGGCTGCGGTTTGCAAAACGCTAATACAGCTATAAAAATAATAAACCTTAACAAGCCAACTTCAGAAAAAGGTAACCCACTTTTCATTCTTGTACAAATCTATCCTTACTAATATTTTCCATCCGATTTGGCGCAGGGGTAAGCTACCCACCTTCTGCGCCAGTGGTCTCGGGTTCGATTCTCGAACAAGACAAATATTTGTGTGCATTAACATGTCTATTTGTCTTGGTCTGGGTGTTTACTATGTATGTTAAGCATGTATTTACAAACAAAAAGAATTTAAGTATATATTTATCCGTTATCAAATTTTCCATGATACAGTTTCTTAATTAAATTAACATGGGCTTAGATAATTGGTGTGATTGTAAGAAGTTATTTATTTATTTATTATAACCATTATAATTGTGAAATAGGCATCCAGATTTTTATCCCGGAAAGTTGTAAATACCCGTAGGAGAACGTCGTATAATCCACGAAGGCGAAACCCCAAGCGGAATGCTAGTTTTACTTTGTAATCTTTCTAACTGCTTCAGGCGTAGTGTGTTCCAACTTTATCTTAGACAAAATTGTGGGGACAGAAAAAATGTTCTAATATCCACAACAGTAAGGGACATTTACTATGAGCTTAGATTAGAGCAATGTTAAAGTAAGTTTGTGAAAGAGATGGCGCTGTATCTACGCAGTGTACTATGCGATTATTATAAGAATAGGACTGTCAAACGGCATTTTTGATCTTTGTTCCTTTTCTTGCACATCCTACACCCTGAAGTGGAAGCGAAACGCAAACAAATATGGCCGTTTTGACAGTCCTATTCTTATAATAATCGCATAGTACAATCCGTATTTTAATCAACTTTAAAATTGTCAATGTGTCTTATAGTGTTAGATTTTTTTTTATTAGTTCTGTTAAGTTAGTTTGTAACTTCATTTCAACGCCATATCTTGTAAAGTAGAAGAAATTCATAATAAAAAAATGGGATTAATCATCTGACACCAACCGCAATGAGTTTTAGATTCACAAAATATACAACCGCGTACTTACTTTGTGATAAATGATGATGGGTTCAAAGATCGGTGTGCAAAAGACTTAAAGTTACTTTCTTTTGTTTTCAGATACAATGGCAAGCAAAGTCATCGTTGCAGTACTACTTATGGCTTCTCTGGTACAATCTCAGAGACCATTCTTCGCTGGCTCGAGACCCATTGGTTACCCAGCTTTAGAAACTGACACTCTAGACCAACTTTCCAATCGATTTGGCGAAGACGAGCCCGTACCGATAGAAACAAAAGGCGACAGAAAACTTGTAAACAGAATTGAAAGTATGCCAATAGATAATAGACCTTTTTGGTATATCAACGCGGTGCAATATGATGCGCTTAGACAAAGACCGCAAACTTGGCCACTGAAGAACAACAACTTTATTTCGAAATAGATAGAAAACAAAAGAATAAGATTTTTGTACGTTTTATTTAAAGAGAGAGAGAGAGAGACAAGGAAAGTCAAGATTACAGAATACGAGTAAGATATAAGAAGTGTAAAAAGTGCGACTGTTCTATGGAAATAAAGACTACGGCAAAAGATGTCTTTATCAGCAAAAATGATGAATTTCATAGGTAATCTGTCAAGTGAGAGCTTTAATTAGTATTAATCCATTCGTGCAAAGGTTGAGCGTGTAATAAGGCAGTAATATTTGTGAATTGAAACCTGTAGGTATATAAAAATTATATTTAAGATAATAATACCCATGTCGACAGAGTGCTGTGATTAAAAAAAATGAATATGTGATTTTAAGTTTATGATGCTGAGTGGCAACCATTTTGGCTGCATTTATTGCATTGTATTAAAATGCTTAAATGTTAAATATATTTTTTTTAATGTTTTTTTATGTTTATATATCCCTGTGTTGTTTAGTTTATGCACAAAATTTGACCAATTTATTGAACATTATAAATATGCAGTAAGTATAACTTTGACGCCACAATAATAGTCTTAAGGCTGCGATTACCCTAAATAGGGTATTTCAAATTATGGATTACTCGCAAATCACAAGTACCTAAAATTTGGAAAAAATATATGTTATTTTTCAGTTATTTATCTAGTGCTTCCGGCTGTTTAACTGTGTCAAATAAAATTCCAAACATCCGTCTAATCGTAATCTAAATATCCTATTACTTGCAGTATACTTGGTTTTAGTTAATGACAAATGTACGAAATAATTGTCTTTGAATAGCTGAGGGATTCCGGCCGTCATAAGTTTGAACTTTTTATATTTAATTTTTAATTGAATTTTAAGTGATTTTCGATTCGCGGGGCGCTCGCGAGTTCACAGCAGTTCACTGCCGGCTGCCGATGCCGCTGCGTCCGCGTGAAATGTATCGTGCGCGTCCGAGCAAGCGTTAGCGTACCTATTTCTTACGGGAATCATCGCCTTGAGTCAAATCTAATCTGTCAAAACCGTTGTAGGTCAAAATTTTTTGTCCAAAAAGTTACGAAAGATGCGGTCTCGAATGGCTTATTATAGCGTATGCTGCATCACAGTAGTTATGCATAAGCATAATGTCAAAAGACTACGTAAAATTCTCGCATACCTGCGAAAAAAATAAGGTTCTTTTTACGCTGCTTTTAAAAGCTACTAACGCCTTACATAGTGACTTTATTTTCATGACAGTGCAAAAAAGTACGATTTTGATAAAGTTTTAAAAAACACATTATGTAAAATTTCCCCAAAACTTATATACTTAAACATTAGTGTGATAGTTAAACTTTGGAAGCAAACACATTCAGTACGTGTTATTGCCAACTCATATCTGAGTAGTTTTGGACGTGATTGGAACCATAAGTCCATAAAATATTTTAGCCACATAAACCCTTGATGTGTTATAACTATAGTTGCTTTTGATAAAGTAGGTACGAGTACCATTACCAAGGATACTGTAAATGACCTAATCCGAAGGACAACGTAAGAGCCACTATAAATATCCTTGTGTTCGTATCACAATCACAATGCCAGTGCCAGTTCTACTACGAGTATAATAATTTTGAACAAAAAAGTATCCCCTACATTTTTCTAATAAATAAGTTAGTGTATTAATTAAGTTAAGAGTCACAAAACTATTGTCTTCAAAGCAAGACCGTGTCTTTAAGGTAATAAAATATTCACTAGAATACAAACAAAATCAGTATTACGATAAAGGTTATACTTTAAGAACAATCACAATAAACAACTTTTAATAGCGAGACTAAAATTGAACCATTGTATTAAAATAGCTAAATTTATGTATGTCTTTATAAATATCCGGTGATAGGTTTATATTTATTATGCATAGTAACTGCACACAAAAAGGTTTAAAGTAGTACTTTATTGTGTAGTTACTACATTTAGATATTCACACGACGACCTTTAAGTTTAAAAAAAATAATTTAAATAACATTTTTTTAACGTTATTAAATTGAATAGATGAAAGAATTTTCTAAATCGGTCCAGTAGTAGCAGCTTCTCTCGTGTTTAAACTTTGAGCTACAAATCAGAAAAAAATAAAGAGATTCGTACAAATTCTGATCAAATCTGCTATGGAATTGCCTAAAGTCAATCGTATTCATTTGACAGTTCACATTGTATCATAATAAATGTCATTCCATACAAATTGCAGCCGATTCAATACGATATGAACTGTCAA
The DNA here is from genome assembly GCA_949710035.1 of Crambus lathoniellus. NCBI lineage: Eukaryota > Metazoa > Arthropoda > Insecta > Lepidoptera > Crambidae > Crambus > Crambus lathoniellus. The sequence continues at coordinate 10,494,358 of OX453296.1, forward strand.
ATTAATTAATACGATTACCTTACGCAATTGCCCCCTGATTTTCTTTATATACCTATTTGTATACCTACAGATGTTCCCCGAAGAACGTTACATAAAGTTGCCTAGACCGATTTGAAAATAATCTTTTTCTATGTGAAAGTGTATACTTACTACTTCCCAGGTGGTCCCATGGTCTAAATAAAATAAACATAAACATATTCAAGCTTAGTAGTATTTTTGCTTTTTAGTTCCTTGGTGTAGGTCTTTATCTTGAAACGGATTTTTGTTTTAAATTAAAAATACTACCTATGGGTAGTATTTTTAATGTAGTATTTGTAAAAACAGGTCAGAGGCAAAGTTTACACGCGAGCAAGTCTGTAAGTAGTCCATGAGAGAAACTTCATATAAACTCGGAACCCCTCTTTAACCACTTAGAGGGGGAATTTCCAAAAATCCTTTAATAATGTTCACTTACGTCACTTGATGAACCCCACGTACAAAGTTTCAAGTAAATCCATTGAAAAAATAAAGAGTTTCATACAAATTTTGACCTCCTTTTTTACCCCCTTAGGAGGTGAATTTCCAAAAATCCTGCTCAATTACATCTTTAGCAAAATCTATATACCTACAAAGTTTCTACTGAATCCATTGACGGAATACAAAGTTTCATACAGACTCTTATCCCCTTCTTATCCCCTTAGAGGGGCAATTTCCAAAAATGTTTTCTTAATTACTCCCCTACACTCTCCAAGGAAGATAACATGCCCAATTTTAGCTTCTTGCGCCCAGTAGTTTTGGCTGTACGTTGTCTGTCAGACAGTAACGCACGAGTTCTCTAAATACAGATTTCGAAATAAAGATTGACGCTTTCAAAATCACAAGGGGGCCTAGATGTAGAAAACTGAAGCATAACTACCTATTTTATGCAACTATTGAACATTTGATTGGAAATTTGCTTGCGCTATGAGGTAAATGTATTGAAAAGTAGGGTCGATTCGTAAGCATGTTTATCTTATCTAGATCTTAAGTTTATGTACAACACAACCATTTTTTTTTTTTTTTAATTAACTGAATGCTGCCTGCGCACCAACTGATCTTCACTCCTCTCAGTGGCCAGAATGGCATAATATTATTTTGGTAGGTTTATAAACTCGCCCATCTATATCTGTGAGCTCACCGTTCCGCATTTCCGCTCTAATTTGGTGGATGGATGGACAGTCTAAGAGCGAGATTTCAAAAACAACTGTAAATTTTTACGTCTCTGATTCTATCGATGTCTGTGCATGTCTTGAATAACTTTTTTTAAAAGCTCGCGTTCCTGTAAAAAAGTACATCAAACTGACTGCTGTGCAAAGTGAAATCTTAAACCCACTTACACTTAATGTGGTGATCATATAATTTTTCATATAGCATATCGTCCTCAAGGTTACTTTACTACCTTACAAATTAGTTTTATTGACAAATTGATAACACGTTTATCATTTTGATGAATCATCGAATCAACACGAAAACGCGATAACTTTATCATTATAGATAAGATTACTGGTCTATAATATTGGAACGTTCAGTAGTTATTTCGTTTCTTGTCACTTCGTTTGTGTTAGCTTTGACAGCGTACGTTTTGAAAAACTGTGATTCCTTAAAATGGGAATTTTTTGTAAGATTGGTGTCGCTGAATGTCCAAATCATGAATTTAGTCCAGGAAGTGTTGTCAGTGGAACAATTAAATACGCATTTGATAAAAACACAGTGGCAAAAAAAATCACTGTATCGCTAAAGGGAAAAGGAATGTTAATGTTGATTAAAAGGGTGGTGGTAAATGGCAACCAGAATGTTACTTCATATGTAGACAAAGAAGAATATGTGTCTCTTGAAACCATTTTAATCGATGATTATGAAGGCAAACAATTTTCAAGTGGCGAGTATACAGCACCATTCAACTTCGAATTGCCAGAAAACATACCACCTTCATTAAAATACCATCATTTTGGGGAATATGAAATTACCTGCAAAATTGCTTATAACATCAAAATCAAATTTGAAACTTCAGGCTTTCTTAAATTTAACAAAAATTTTGATAAGGAAATAAAGGTTGTGTCGGGAATAACTCCTAAACTACCAATGGACCCCATAATTTATGGAGAGAGGAAGAGTTTCTTCCAACCTTTTAAGAAGAACAAGGGAGTTTTACATTTGAAAGCCTGCATAAAATGTTCAGTACTTGAACCTGGTGGAACAGTGGAAGTTGCTTATGAAATACTAAATGAAACAAATAAAGCTGTAGAAGCAGTAGAAACTAAATTGATAACGATATACAAGTTTCATATCAAAAACACTTTAGTCACAAAAGAGATTCACGATGTTAAGAATACAGAATCTAAAACATCAGGAATACCAAAGGGTGGCACTGAAAATACTCCTCTTGAAATTGAATTACCATCAGACTTGTGTAGCGTTGAGAATTCTAAATTGGTTTCCAGAGAATATGCCTTGCACATTATGGTATATCTTCCGTTGCCTCATAAAATCATGCAACTTGAAGTTCCTATTCAGGTTGGTAAGATTCTGATAAGCAAGCCCTTTGAAACTATTGGTAATAGTTCAGTTGAATATGAATTACCACCTTCTTATTGGGAAGCTATGAGCGTTTGCGATGAAAAGAGTAGTGAGAATTTTTTTGACGGTATAAAAATAAGTAAGGGGTGATTTTAAGCGTCAATTGTTTTGAACTGTACATTATCACGTGATGCTCTACAGCGGGACCACCTTGAGCTACGTTAATTTAATTAGCATCAAAAAAATGTAGAAAATTTGTATATAATTGTATACGCAATTAAAAAAAATGTATATCTATAGTTTCGTTGTAAAAACGAAATCAATGTGGTCCCGCTGGGGAGCATACTCTACAGCGGGACCACCACTATAATTCCGTTACTGAAGGCTTTTCAAATTTGTTTATGGGACCAAAAAAATGTATATTAAATGTATATTAATAAACTACAGTCAATTTGATCTTTAGTTTGATCTATACCAACTTACGGCCACTTTTAAAATTTCCCTACGAATATTAGGTGTCCGTTACCCCAGCCGGAAAAAAGTTTCTAGAGGAAAACGAGTTGATTAAAAAATATCTTCCAAACCCTACTAGCTAAGTCACCTACAAATTCAATTTGAAATTGAGGTTTTATGCCCAAAACGTGCTAAGAAGTCAAGTAAATAGTACATTTTGGAACGAATTTGTAATGACTTAGCACGTTTTTGGCCTTGGCTTTGGCACTAAACGCTATCAGTCAATATCAAAAATAGTGGACTGCAAGAATGCAGAAAGAGCCTGAAAACGTAAGAAAACCCTGAAAATTAGAAAAAAAATAGGAAAAACGGATGTAAGAAATTCCAATATGTGCTAAGTAAAGGACTTAGCTCAATTCGGAAACAATCTGTGATATCATTTTTTATGCACAGACTACCTAATAACTACATTACATTCACTAAGAAAGAAAGAAAGAAAGAAAGAAAATGTATTTGCCAGAACATGGTATTTAACAGCGTGGTATAAAATAAAATAAGTGCGAGACACATTCACCCAGCAGGGCATGCAAGTACTATTATTATGTCTTAATCCTATTATTATGTCAATGTCTATTATTACGAATATATAAAAATTATAAGCGCAAAATGTCATCTTAAATTAGTCCCCCTATTTTTCATCATAAATAAAATAAAATTAGATTAAATGTCATTAAAAACAATATCAAATACAATTCAATTAATTAGCTACAATTAAATATATAATTATGTCATTTTTCCCGGTCAAAATATTCGTTTATGCTATAAAAAGAATTTTCAATAAGCCAATTTTTAAGAATATTCCAAATTTTGTCAGCTGTAAATTTTTCAAGTTATTGGGCAAATCGTTATAAATTTTTACAGCCATTGCATAGCAGTTTCTTGAGCGCATGGTTGTTCTTATTTCAGGGGTTACTAACTTATTTGGGCGTCTACAACTGTAGTTTCTTGGAAATACATACAAAGTCTTAAATAAATCCGGATGGGGTTTGCAAACATACACACCTCGAATATATATAAACAAGGGACCGTCAATAGTTTTAATTCTTTGAAAAGAGGTCTACACGAGACCAAGCTGTCCACGTCATACATAGCACAAAACTACATACAATAAAATCAAAAACAATAGAACATAAAAATCAACATTATTTTGAGACAAGAAGCCAGGAGCAGACCCACCCCACTGGTGGCACCCGTTCACGAGCATGACGCATGAACCAGCCATCACTTTCGCTCAACCATATTTTAGGGAACGTAACGACCCGCCTCACACGACACCACCGCAGTAAAGTTTACAGAGAGCATGACTTACTCAAACAACTCATCTCGAAACACCGAAACCAATGTAAGAATGTAGTACATGATTAATTTTGTAAAACAAGACTCACAATACGGTATTTTACTGATTTTTTTTTATTTCTTTAAAATGTTTTTCGAAATATTAGCTACACAAAACAAGTTTTCATTTTAAATTATCTTGAATATTTTCAAAGATATAGGACTTCAAACTTTATAGTTAGACAAGGACAGGACGCTATGTTTGTGACGTCAGTGAGTTAGTAGCGTCATAGTCACGCCATAGAAGATTTCGTTTTAGAAAGAGACAGCTATAGACAAAATTAAACAGACTATAATTCTTTTATTATAAAACAGATTCAAATTATTTTTTCACATTTGGTATTCTTAATTGCAATATTTTTTAACGTCATCATTAAATATCTACATTTCAACAACAGTAAAATACCCTATTAACTACAACAAAAAAACCTTGTCTGCTTATGACCAAGTTCCTTTGTCATTTAAGTAAACACTTACAGTGTAGTAGCCCTTCTTGAGGAGGCAATTTTTTTTATGATTCTTAAACTCTTCAAAGGGTAACATATCACTTGGAATCTTGTTAAAGGTGTGTACACTTTAACCCATGAAGGACCCATGTACCTTCTCTAATCGGTACCAAGACATTACAAGTCCATTCCTATTTCTTGTATTGCGATTGTGACCATGCAAATCGCCATGTTAAGTATAAAATTAATATTACGATCCACAAAAAGAATAAAATTTTATACAAATTGAGTTGCAGCTGTCAGTATACCAATTTTTTTAACTACTCCCTAAGAGAAGTTTTAGAGCGTAGTTTATAAATGGCCCTTATTGCTCGTTTTTGCAAAATTAATATAGCAACCTCCTGGAATCCTGCGTCATACCTATATTACATTAAGTTGTGAATTCGTTACGAAACTAATAATTTTACAGTAGTTATGTTACTTCTTTTATCTGGCAACACTTCTCCTAATACTGATTTGAATTTGACACATGGTATAAACAAAAACATGGTATCAAGATCCATAATACAACAAAAATGTTACTTTTGTTACAAAATCATAAGATTCATCATCATCCTGGATCTTGCTCAAGGCAGGAAAAATGGATATTGGTCTGTAATTACCTGGGTCTTCTTTGTTCCCAAATTTAAATAATTGAATAATTTTTATAAATTTCATTAAGTCAGGAAAAATTCCTTCGGCAATGCAATCATTAAAAATAACAGCAAGATGGAGCAATGGTGTAAATAATGCTTTTAAGAATAGTTACAGATATACCCCATAAATAAGTTACCTACACGTGAAGTGGGGATGTATTTTTTTTCTTGTCTACCCGATAGTGTGGGGTGTCGCTGAATAGCAGTTTTAAAAATATTGCTGGTTTGTAAAACATATTTTTGATTGAGGCATCTGTTTGTGAATTATTAAGCTTTAAAGTGCACATTTTTAATGGGGTCAAGTGTTTTTCGTTAAATTATGAATAGACAGTATGCACAAGGCTACGAGCCTCGGAAGTCCTGTAGAACACGTGATAAGTTAGAAATTTAATTTCGTGGTAATTTTTTTTTGTATCAATACAACTTATGGATTACTTATTTCACAAAAAAAACAACCACGAAATTTGTGCTTTGCGATTGCCTTAAATTTCTAACCTATCACGTGTTCTACAGGACTTCCGAGGAATATAGGACTTTTCCGAGGCAAAATCGTGAGCCCGCAGCCATGTGCATACTGTCTCGTAGGTACGTACTATTTATAATTTAACGAAACATTATAATTTCACTAGTGGAATTATAATATCACGTTTTTGACAATATCCCTACGACATATATAATATGACGAAGTTAAAAGGAAAACTATCACAGCTAAGAAGGCTTTACAAGTTTTTTTTAAATATAATCGTTTTCGCAACCCGCAAATATAACTTTGTCATTCATACGAATACTATGAAATACAAAGTTATTTTTTTCTGGCGAAAAATGATAGTACTAATTTTCTAGGTGTAAGTTACAGTACGTTAAGTGGGTACGGAACCCTTCATGGGCGAGTCCGACTTGCACTTGGCCGATTTTAAATTTTGAAGTTAGTTAAAAAGTAGTTATTATGTTTTCATGAATGACTGAGTGAATATTAACGATGTAACTAACTGGAAAAGAAGATTAATTAGTAACATTAAACGAGTGAGGATTTCTAAATCTTGTGTATGCATTAAAAGTAATTAAGAGCACTGCTGGGGAGGACGCAGCTCTCCTGGCGTATCATGTTATGTCCATTTTAAGGTATGGTCTTCTTCTATGGGGAGGCAGTTGTCTGTCAAACAAAGCCTTCATTGTACAAAAAAAGTATGTTAGAGGTATATGTGGCTCAAAACCGTTTGATAGCTGCAGACCACTTTTCAAAAAATTACATTTATTTACGCTTACATGTTTGTACATTCTGGAAGTTGGCTGCTTTGTTAAAAAGCATCCACATTTATTTATACAATCGTGTCAAGTCAGTGCGTATTCGCGAAGGGATCCGACTAAAATTTAACTGCCTGACTGTAGAAGCATGCTAAGTCGGAAAAATCCAAATATGTTGTCATCTCTGATATATAATCATATACCTAAAGCTATACGAGAATTGCCGTCAGCTTTATTCTCAAAAAAGCTGAAAAATGGTTGACGCAAAACTGTTTCTACTCAATTGACGAATTTTTTAAGCATAAAACTTAAGAAATTTCAATTGTTTTTGTATGACTAATTATAATTATCTTATATTTTTTGTGACATTGGTATCTAGTTGACATGACATTTTATTATTAATTTAAATTTTGGTATGTACAATGACATGTTTATATTAATTTGGTACCTATATTCTGCTTGCCTGTAAATCGGTGTAACGTGCAATGGACATGACCTAATATTAGATCTTTTATAAATAAATTTTACCATGTTACTTGCAGAATAAATATTTTTGTATTTGTATTTGTATAAATAGTGTGGCTACTTGGAATAAAACTCCAACTAGTTACATTAATATAACTAACTACAATGTACCTAACTAGTTGGAACATACGCAACCGAAAGAGTTTTTTTCCGTTTTATTCCGAAAGTATAAGGCCCACTCATTTTACATTTGGCGCATATTTGTGCAAAATATGCCATAATTATGCAATCAAATCTTTTCCTCTAGAAACTTCTTTCTGGCTGGGGTAACGGACACCTAAAATCCGTAGGGAAATTTTAAATTGGTCGTAATTTGGTAAAGATCCAACTAAAGATCAAATTGACTGTAGTTTGTTAATATACATTTAATATACATTTTTTTGGTCTCATAAACAAATTTGAAAAGCCTTCAGTAACGGAATTATAGTGGTGGTCCCGCTGTAGAGTATGCTCCCCAGCGGGACCACATTGATTTCTTTTTTACAACGAAACTATAGATATACATTTTTTTTAATTGCGTATACAATTATATACAAATTTTCTACATTTTTTTGATGCTAATTAAATTAACGTAGCTCAAGGTGGTCCCGCTGTAGAGCATCACGTACATTATCTAGTTCACATTAATCATGACACATTTCACAACAGACAAAATAGTGATATCTTTATAGATAAGACTACGGTTAAGTGGCTGATATTATATACACACGAAACGCTCCCATCGCGCAATCAGTCTACCTGTTAAATGCAGTTTTACCAAGGTGTGCAAGATGCCGACATATTTGTTTTGTCTTATTAGAGTAACTAGTCGCCACATAACTTGGCGGGTGTCAAAATATGGAACTAAAATTGTGACACGGGACACGTCCGTTTAAAAGGAGGCTAGCCTCAAGTGAGCTCTTATTTTTCCAACCGACCACGACGATTAGCGCCCTCCAACAAATGGCATGTTGGCGCGGACTAGGTATTACGTTTTTGTATAAGTTACAATGTTAAATAAACATATGATTTAATTTAATATAAAAACGGGCAGTAGTTCTTATGTTTCATTCAATAGTCTGGTTAGTGGTATAGTATAATGTCACATAATAATAACCATTACAATTCTAAAAATGTGTTTTGTTTTGTAAAACATTAGTGTCGTGGAATCTCGAAATCCTAGATTCACTCAGGAAATTTCGTTTGCGAATCCATTAAAATAGGCTTTTGAAAAAATCACAGTTGCAAATAGAAACACTGAGCTATGTATTAAAACAATATTATATTTAAGATAATTTTAAATAAATTTTTAAAGTTAAGTAAGCTTTTAGTTATTATTTCCTACTAAGTTCATAATTTTATTATATTTAAATTCTTGTTTATGTGATAAGTACAAATCATAGTCTTGATTTGACGACTAAGTACATTTTCATAACAGGAAACGCACTACCTACTGGCGTCAATTTGCAATATGTTTTTAGTTTGAGAGCCCAAAGACTTCAAACTATTCAGTAAGTACCAAGATAAGTTAAAAAAAGTCACGCATTTTCGTCCTTTGAATTAAAAATTCTAATTACTTTTTCGTTTTTTAGTGTTTGTTAATTTTGTTTTTTTTTTTAAAAAACGTTTTATTTTCGATTTTTAGTGTAAATAATACTATCGAAACTACATGGTCATTTATGATAAATTGTTGTAAACATCCTAACCGGACCTTACGGAGTTCAGCTGTACATCTTTAGCTACTTAGATAACTTGAAGGAATACAACTAAAGGTCCATTCGTGCATAAAAATATGGTATTTATAAAACATTATATAACTCTTAACTGTTGAGGAGTTTCACCTCTCATCATCAGCTCACCCTAATAACCTGAAAGAATATAACTATTAGTCCATACGTACGATTAATACTTAAGGAATTATTCTTCAGCTCCTAACCGTTAACTAGTTGTAGCTGGTGATGACCAGCTCATCACTATGAGATGATGACTACCAGATGCAAATACTTGACTAACTTCAAAAATAAATGGAACGCATAAGGCTTGCCTATATTAGAGAATTGCTCTCAATTTTCCTGTGATTTCATCTCCTGATCCTGACTTGGTCAAAATAAGATCATGTCAGAAGTACTTGTAAACTCTCGAAAAAAACATTTTTTTGAAAATGATCCCCACTTTGATGAAAATAGGAAGTCGTCTAAATAAGCAAACCAAAGTCTAAATACGCATTATTCAGGATTACTCCAGAACTTCTCGTCAGTTCTTGATGAAATTTGAATGGGACCACACGAGAAGTGTCACCTTTCAAATAAAAAAAAGAATTATCCAAATCGGTTCATAAACTAAAAAGTTCTGAGGTTGCACACATAAAAAATAAAAAAATAAATAAAAAAATATACAGTCGAATTGATAACCTCCTCCTTTTTTTGAAGTCATTTATAAACAAGCCTTCTATGGTAAACATGTAGTGAGTGGTTGCTACCAGATATAAAAGAATACAGCAAAGGTGTAATGCATGCATATACATACCAAAGTGTTAATATTTATGCAAACATACATAAAATGCTATACATTGACAAAAAAACTAACTATAACAGCGCACTAATTATTATTATTATTTATTATTATTATTTATTTTGGTGAATCGACAGTTGTATAAACACTTTATAACATAGAAAAAAAACAAGAAAACTAATAATGGATTCACACAAGTAGAGATACAATAGTAACTAACATACATTGAGCTCACAGTGGTAAAATTACGCTAGGTTTACAAACAATAAAACAAAAATTATAAATGCATATCATACAATAAAAAGAAAATAAAAGAAAACTCGCTTACAATCTCTAAATCAATCATACACTTACAAAAAATAGATTAGCCAGCTTGCGCCTAATAGATACACAACTATCATTGAAAAGGTCAATATCAACAGATTTGTATAATTCGTTCATGTAGTTACCAGCTCTTAACAAAAATGAGTTCTGTCTGTAGTTGCTATTCGCCATAGGTATAGAAATTAATTTTAAATTACGTAGGTTTCGAGAGGGGACATTTCATTTTATTAATGAAAGAATGTCGGGACAATCGATGATACTGCAGAACCTAAAAAAGATAATATTTATACAATAAACCAAATCGACATTTTTAATAGTCAACATCAGATTATGGAAATGACCAAATAATTGCATTCTGATATTAGAATTTAAAAAAATTGTGACTCAAGTTTTTTTACACTGTTATTAAATAAATCCAGTTTGGAAATTCAGAATTGTACAAACGAAAACAGCGAGTAAAATAACTATTGGTGGTATAATTCTTAAGAAAACGAAGCGGCATAAATATTTTTAAAGAACGTGAGGAGCGAACGGGCAATCGAGCCTTAGTAATAAAATTTATCTTGGCAAGAAGATAAGGGGAGTCCACGTGATTATTTAACAATTTAAATAGAAAAGTAAATCAAATTGTTTTCGACGATCTTCTAAGGATCCCAGTTTGTTTCGTTCTAATGACTCCGGAAAAGGCTCATTTGGCCTATTATTCCGGTAATTTAGAATTTTAACAAATTTTCTTTGAACTATTTCTATCCGTTCAGTATCTACTTTATAAAAAGGATTCCAGACAACACACCCAAGCTCCAAAATCGAGCGCACAAAACTAAAATAAAGTGTTTTGTACGTACGAGCCTTTTGAAAGGGCTTAGAGATGCGATTAATGAAACCTAAGTTGCGAAATGATCTTTGGACAATTGACTCAAAGTGCAATTTAAAAGTGAGTTTACTATCCATCATAATTCCTAGATCACGAATACTATCTACTCTTTTTTACCACACTTTTATTAGCTTCACTTGTAACTAAGTCACAATGTAAGAAAATCTTGGAATTAAATTTTAACCTACTTATAATTGTCGTATTGATTTGAAACTTTGCAAGTCTATATGAATCCGATGACAATACAATAATTTGCTACCATCGAGCTAATCTGATGATGGAGTCAAGAGGTGAGCAATAGAACTCTTCAATGGCTGCTAGGAAACCCCTCGAGTTTAGGCTCATTTGTTTTGTTCTGATGAGACCTATTCGCTACACTTAATGGTGAGGGTCTAATGATGGAGCAGGGAGAAAGCCAGTGGCACTCCTTAATGACCAATAGGAAACACCTCGAGTTCTGGCTCATTTGTTTCGTTCTGATGAAACCTATTCGCTACACTTGGTGGTGACAAGGGTCTGATGATGGAGCAGGAAAAAAACCAGTGACACTCCTTAATGACCAATTGGAAACACCTCGAGTTTGTGCTCATTTGTTTTGTTTTGATAAGACCTATTCGTTACACTTGGTGGTGAGGGTCTGATGATGGAGCTGGGAGGACCCACTGAAACTCCTTAATGACCTTAAGAAAACCCCTCGAGTTTGGGCTCATTTGTTTTGTTCAGACGAGACCTTTTCGCTACACTTGGTGGCGAGGGTCTGATGATGAAGCTGGGAGGAAGCCAGTGGCACTCCTTAATGGCTAATAGGAAACCCTTCGAGTTCTGGCTCATTTGTTTCGTTCTGATGTGACCTATTCACTACACTTGGTGGTGTGGCTCTGATGATGGAGCAGGGAGGAAGTCAGTGGCACTCCTTAATGGCCACTAGGAAACACCTCGAGTTTGGGCTCATTTGTTTCGTTCTGATGAGACCTATTGCTACACTTGTTGGTGAGTGTCTGATGATGGAGCAGGGAGGAAGTAAGGGTTCGGCTGGTAACTAATAGACTCCACTTTAATTTGTAAAACTAAATACATACAATCACGCCTTTGAGTTATAATGTTTACGGGATGGGCAGACACATGAATGGACTGTGAAATCGATTACCATCCCCATCCATAGCTTGCCATTTGTTAAACTAAAAAGTAAAAAATAAATATGTAGTTTAAAAATAGTATATTATGATACAAGTGAGCTAACGTTGCTCATTATACACGAGGCTGTGGGTTGCAGCCTGAGCCGCAGGCGAGGGCGTAAATCAGCCGAGTGTCTAGTGAGTAAGTTGCTCACGAGTTTCATACGCACTTTTTCAACACACTTGCGAGGAAAAACAATCATTTATTGCATTCATTCATAAATTAATTAAGCGCGCAAGTTTTTTTTTGCACGCGCCAGATGTAAGGTCATTGATTACATACAGCCATACAGCCTACTTCAAAATAATTATAATAATAGTGATAAAACGCAAATGTTTTATAACAAATTATTGTGAATTATAAGTAATTTGATATTAATATACTTAATTATGTTTTTTTGACTTAATTAGGGACATATTTATTTATTCTAAAAACGTAAATGGATTTTCAACTGTATAAAACCTTTTTGTTGTTACAAAAAAAGAACTGTACGTATTACCCGGTGAAATTGAAAATGCTCTGTTTACTCGCATATAACTTGCAGTTAGGTACTAACTTAACTTTGTAAGGATACTGTATTACCCGGTTAAATTGAAAAGTCTCTGTTAACTCGCATATAATTTGCAGTTAGGTACTTACTTAACTTTGTAGGGATAATTCTATTACGCAACTAGTACTGTAATATTATTATGCACGCGTGGGTTATAGTTCGGTTTATGGCCCTAAGATCGATGTAATAAGGCTCACTTTATGAGCAAGTGTGTTGAAAACTATAAAAACACACTTTTATAGGAACAGACTATAAAGTACAAAATAACCGTCTATTCAGTAACTAAAATTAAAAAGCGTGGTGCGCCTTTTGCAAAGCATGCATTCAAGTAGGTACTTAATATTAACAACGCGCACCACGCTTTTAATTTCAGTTACTGAATAGACGGTTATTTTGTACTTTTTAGTCTGTTCCTATAAAAGCGTGTTTTTATAGTTTTTTAAACTACATATTTTTATTAATATTATATTGAAAGGTAACGGGCAAGGCTTTTCTGGTACCTATAATATGTCACAACATGACAATTTTGTCTATGTTTAAAAAGAATTGATTTTTAGCACAGTACTCGGATAGTGAGTCTGCGACGGGATTAATATCCTTCGATTCCTTGTACGGAGAGCCAATGCGACGGGACTTTCTCGTCGGCCAGCGGTACACTAGCCAACCGGAGCGTCGTAAGTCGCCATGCAGTAAGTATTTAGAAGTAGTTGTTATAGTTATAGTAAATAAAAGATTAGCATATCGTGAAACTTGTATTAATTATGGGTAAATTTGAAAAGTATAGGAAGAATAGGAATCCGATTCACGGGTTCTCTGGGTTACTACTACTACTTGGTAAGTTGTAGCAGTTCTCTGGGTTACATAAAACCCTAAAAAAAATTGTATCATCAGCATACTGAAGGTAATTGCAGTTGTACAGAGCGTCGCCTATAAATATTGATGTATGTATATGCAAAATTAAACTGATATGGGTAATAAATGCCTAGAAGATTAACCTTTCAAATAGATAGCTTGGCTACGATTTTTTATGTAAGACTCGAAATATCCATCTAAGTAGATTACTATGCACACCTAACCTCCAAAGCTTGATTAGACTATGAGAAATTTTGTCAAATGCTTTGGAGTGTATATGGCATCCACTTGTTTGTCTTCGTCCATGGCTTTTAGAACAAAATCAGTGAAAGCAACCATATTTGCAGTATTGTAGCAAAAATCGATTTGTCTATTATTCGTTGAATGAACCAAAACGGATTGAAAATAAGTATTGAAAGCTTCACAAATTTCCTCTCCAGTCGACAGGATATTGTTGTCTATAATAATGTTATAAAGAGGAAAGATTTGATTGTTTGTTTGTTTGCATCGAATAGGCTCTAATACCAATTTCGAAAATTCTTTGACCATTATACAAATACAAATATTTTATTTGCAAAACACAGTTATAACAGATCTTATAATATGACGTACAGGTTCATGTGTTTAGCCTGCTCGCAGACATGCAAAAAATTTAAAATTGGAAGTTACACATTGAATTAAATTATGTAAGTCATGGCTCATTCTCCTTATTCATCCATAAGGAAGGCCAGTGCCCCAGCAGTGGGGACATTAAATGGCTGATGATGATGATGATGATGATGTAAGTAGCGTTACTAAGACACTAGACATTAAGCTAATTTTGCCAATCTAAATATTCCTTAGAACTATAAAAACATTTTTCTATTAGCCATTTAGTAAGTTTATTTTTAAATAAGACTCCATTTAGGTTTTTGAAATTTTCAGGAAGCAAGTTATACATTACCTAATATAAGTACTCATGTTATATACGTTTCTTTTATATATCCATTAGAAAGCTACATTCTTCCCGAGTGACATAGGCTATATTTTATCCCGATATTCCCACGGGAACGGGTACCACGCGGGTAAAAACGCGAGGATCGATAGTTATAAATATTTTTGAAAGAATGTCGCTTGATTGCCCCTTGGACTTTACAAAAGATCAGAAATGCTTAGGATCTTTATAATTTTGTCTTCAGAAAAGAATATAGGTATATTTGTTTTATCTTTCTGTACCCCGAGTGTAAGTTTTTATGTCAAGCAAACGCAAACTATTTCGAGTACGTATTTATGTCAATTTGTATGAAAACTGCATAAGCGCGCTACTCGCCGCTAGAGGCGCTGATACAGTTTTCATACAAATTGACATAAATACGCACTCACGATAGTTTGCGTTTTTTGACATAAAAACTTACACTACGGGTACAGACTCTAATTTACGTAAACGAGATCGATGTGAAGAATAAATTCTATAGTTAATTAATTTATAATTACCAGAGTTTACTATCATACTACCGAGTAGCTCATTGTACTGCCACGGAGCATTAGAAACATTTAAATCCCCAACGATAAGAAAAAACCAATAATTGTGGAAGTCCAGATTTCCAGATTATTTATACGGCCGCACTGATCTTCGAATTCACGTTGTTCAGTTAGTTCCAACACAATGACTCATACTACTACTTCAAACAGATAATATCCGAGTAGGTAGGTAGTATTGAAACTTTTGCCTTGTATTACAATATGACTAAAGGTCAACTCATGATGATCGTTATAGTGCATCTGAATACGTCATCAGACACACCTACATTGATGCTAAGGCTTGGGTTTTTACGTGCGTTCCGTAAACACGACGACGTAGCTCTCCCTCATTGGGAAGCCAGCAGCATTCAGTGCTCTTTCTCATTGGGTTGCCAGCAGCATCTAGTAAATAAATATTTATATATTTTATTTATTATTTAATTATTTATTTATTAATATTTTATATTTATATATAAAAATTTTCAAAAACAAATAAAATTTTCATTTTTTTTAGGTTTTATACTTAGATTATTAATCTCTAATTCACAAATAATATATAGAAAAATAGGTATTGAAAACAAAAATATAGTAGATTATTCTCAGGCTACTTTTGCAAAAAATGAATTTATGCTTAAAATAACAACAAAAATATTGAAAAAATTAATAAGTGACGTTATTTTCATTACTCTTCACACATAAAGAAAAAGACAAGGACAGAGTTTTTGAAAGATCCTGCCCTTAAGCAGGCCTATTTCACTCCCCGTGTCGGCTCGAAAACGCGGCGGCAACGCCGGCGTTGTAAATCCATAGAAATTAGGTCCGCAAAAGAGCTAGAATATATGCGATAGAAAGAGATGCAACGACAACGAGTGGCCGTATTTGCCTGCGCCGTACAAGCTGAATTCTACTTTATTACGTTATAGTTAGAGTTGCTATTTATTTTATGGACTTAACGGAATTTCATGGAATTCCCGATTAACAATCACAAGTGCGCGTTGGCTCCTAGCGAAGCGGGTCGTAGCACTGGTTACAACTACTACTTATTTCTATAATTGGATTACTCATTATTATAACTCTAATTAGGTATATGAAAAAACCATTGCTTATATTGAAATAGGTATAATAATTATAACAATTTGTTTTAGAAGAATGACTAGCTTTTTCTAAGAGTAACGGTTTTCTGATTCATAATTTCGTTTATTACTACAACAATACAACCAAGTTGAGAAGATCCTTGAGTCAATGTAACAAAACAAGTATCTTTTAATAATGTTTCTGTCTCGTCGAATACTATATTACAATTTCACGAGTAATATTATCTTCTACATTCGATTTCTTCTTTATTATGGACTGTGGGTTTTCCCATAGTGATTAAAATGTCTAGAGCTGGCAATAAAAGTTTCTACCTACATGACACTAATTTATAAAAAAAATAGTTTACATCATTGTTACGAACTGGCCATGAGACCAGTGTCATTTTTATCTTACCCGACTGCGACGGAAGGAGAACTTGCCTAAACGGTTTGAAGGATTTTAACGTATGAAGTGTCGTTAGATTCGTCTTGATAGCGCGAGTAACACTGGGTACATGAAAAAAAAAAATAAAAAAAAAAATACCTAGCGGATTTTTAAGACATAGGTATTGCAATGTAACGATGTCGATTCGTACCAGTCATTATGGATGGTTAAAAACTCCATGATGGCTGGAAACTCCATCAAGTTCTACATTTCTGAAGCACGGAGGAGCTTGAGATAGTATCATCCCGTTTCCGACCATTGCAAAAGTTACTTAACGACTTCAACCTCAAGCCGACCACGCTAACCATTCCACCAAGGTAAAGGTCAAATCGGTTGACAAAAAGAAAACTAGAGAACTTCTGAAACAGAGTAGGAGAAATATAAGAACGACTGTTAGGTGTACTTACTGGGCACTGCCCACTAAACAGACACCTATCAGTGATTAAACGGACAGAAGACCCTATCTGTCCGCAATGCAAAGAAAGAGAAGAAACAAGGTACCACTTCATGGCATAGTGGCACTTGGGGAACTGGGTGAAATGGTCCCGACCTAGGTGACTGATCACCCGTCCGGCTTCGCTGGCGTCCCCCCTATAAATAATAATAATAATAAGGTAAACGCGCTTAAAAATATTTCTAAGCAAAAAAATAATAATTCTTAAGTGTCAGCTCTAAATGTTCGTACGTATACAGTGCCCTGATAAGCCGTCTGGTCAGTTTATATTTATATACGAGTTGACTGGAGTCAACACGCAGTTCCCTATGTGCATCGATTAAGAAAACAAGTGTCGACACCACACAAATAAACAACATATAAGGTATTTATTTGTAAACATAAACTTGCGTAGAATGTTCTACCTGTATTTTTTTTCTATGGTAATTCAAACTTAATGGTTAGTTAATTTACTTTTTTTTTACAAAAGAATTTGTTTGCTTGAACGTTTGAATTTGAAAAACACAATAATGAGTGACATATAATTAAAATATTAAAATACCTAAAATTATATCTATCGGGTGTTTTTAACACATAAGTATCTAAATACTTATGTGGAGCTACCGATTAAATATATGAGAACGGGCTTCAAATGTCAAATGAAGCCCTAAATATTTCTTTAAATGTCATATGAAACCCATGTTCATTTCTAAGTACCTATGTTTTATGCCGGTAGTCCCCCTGGTGGAATTGATGTTTGGGGACTAGGTAGGTAGTTTTTTTCTCTAATATCTTTTATAGGAATGGCAATGTGAATGCAAAAAATTTAAGCATAATTTTATTTAAAACATTCGCAAATTACTGCTATAAGTACCTTGTTTCTTTTAAAATCAAGAAGCGGTACTTAATGTTATAAATTTTCTTTTGCAAAAAGGTAAAACTACACTTTAACTACAGTTGTGGAACTCTGCAATTTCATCTAAAAATAGCGTAGGTACAAAATGGCCGCACAGTTAAGAGGCTAAATTATTAACTGTTTGCATTTCCGGCGAATGCAGCTGTTAAAATTACGATTTTAAATAGCCACGAATATTGTTGTCCTACTAATATTATAAATGTGAAAATTTAGATGTTTGTATGTTTGTTACTCAATTACGCCAAAACGGCTAAACGGATTTGGCTGAAATTTCCGACACAGATACTTTATAGCCTGGAGAGGAAGATAGGCTAATTTTATCCTGGAGAAAATATCACATTCTCGCGGGATAACGTCGTGAAGTACACGCGGGCGAAGCCGCGGGCGGAAAGCTACTAATACATAAGTGTGACGAGTTAAATTGTAATGCAATGTTTACATACAAATATATTTATAATCAGGTACTAGGAACAGCCTCACCACAAACTCGTTTGTAACAAATTGATCTTAATTAAATTTAAAACCGGTTTTCATTTTTTTTTTCAGAAAATGGCGCACTTAGGCGTATTACTTCTTATTGCTACAACGTCTGTGGCTCTGGCCCAAAGGCCATTTTACGCTGGCCTGAGGCCGATCGGCTACCCGGCCTTGGAAACAGATACAATCGCACAACTGTCAAACAGATTTGGTGAGGATGCCCCAGTGGCTATAGAGACAAAGGGAGATGTAAACTTCATTAATAGGATAGAAAGTATGCCTATAGATAACCGACCTTTTTGGTATATCAACTGGCAGTACTATGATGCTTTGAGGAGAAGACCGCAGACCTGGCCGCTGAGACCAAATAATTTTATAAATTAAAAAGAAAAGACGTGTAAAGTGCTTCTGGATAGATTTATTTTCCTTTTTTTGGACAGTGTGAAACGCCCCGTAGTGTAAGTTTTTATGTTAAGTTTTGACATTATTTCGATCCTTCGATTCCGTCGAGAGTAACCCACCGTTTGGTGAATAGTTTTAGTTATTAATTACTTAACTAAGTAGGTTTTACGTACATAGTTGTAAATTATTAATTAGGTAAATGATCTTTATAAAATTATAAATGAATAATTTTTTTTATACAGACTGATTGCGTAGCGTTTCTAAATTGATAAATGTATAATAATAAAGTGATCTCTAGGATTATAGTTCTAAAAAATACCAAAAGTGTCTTATTGATTACATACCGACTTTATACAAAAAGACATCCTATTTTCTACTAAACTAATAAGGAATTGAGAAGTCTAAACTATAAGTTACTAGTGTGCTCCTGGGTACATTGCGACTTTTTTTTCAAACCATTTAAATGATGATGATGATGTGTTTATGCGTTTTGTACTCTCTATTACTTCAGTTCGATCTAAACAATAGATATTTTATGCATTCTGATGGTGGGCGCAGTTGACGCAATAAAATAAAATTTTACACTCGTGGATATACCTAGTTGCGAAGCCGGTTATTGTCGAAAATAACTGACCGTTATTAACGGTTATTAACGGGTTTTTTGAGTTAAAAAAAACACCGCTAGATGGCGCTAGTGGCTTGATTAGCTAGGTATAAATTCCGTGTCGATTATTTGATTTGATTGATTGTAAATGAAGTATTAGAAACAAGTATTGTGAGATGAGTCTAATTTTTCTATTTTCAACATTTCCCAAGATTCCCCCCGCCATTCGCCACCCAATAAAATATAACAGTCGTTTTAGGACTTATGATTTTCTTTTTTAAAGTAAGTATCATAATAACATAACTACTTAACTGAAAAAAACGAGTAAAACTGCAACCTCATTTTAGTTCAAAGTCGGATAATCTTACCGGTATTAACCGTTATTTATGTGAAATTGACCGTCCTTTTCGGTTAACAACAGTAAATAACGGGTTTTTTACATCTATACTCGTGGACAATAAAATCGACCCGTTGGACTTTTTTCATACAAACATGCTCACTAGGAAACTAACGTGCCTTCGATCAACAATAACACCTAGTTCTAGATACATAGTTGGAGTGACAGACATGGCCGAGCGTTATACGCCCACTTGAGAGTATAAAAAGTAGATTATTTTGACAGTGTCAATAATACTAAGGTATTTCAAACTTCGAATACTCCCTATCATTTATAATGTAAGATCGTAACAAAGGTAACCTTTTTTCTCCGTTTAAAAAAAAGACAGTCTGTGCCATATAATGTTTTCATTTAGTACGTGAGCCTTCATCTAGTACTATTGTTGATCGAAGATCTATGCAATGATTTTTATGTCGATAAAGAGGCAAAACGCTCAACTGTCTACTACACTATTAGAAAGCTACATTCTTCCTAAGTTACAAAGGCTATATTTGATCCCGATTTTCCCATGGGAACGAGTACAACGCGAGTAAACCGCGGAGAGACACTAGTAAGCTATAAAATTAATAGGTCACAGCACAGTTATCAACTCGTAAACGGAACGTATCAAGTCGAGCAGTTCAGTATTCTTTGTATGAATCTCCCGCACTGCGATAATAATAATAAATAATAAATGCAACGCACATTAATCGGAATTGTAACGTAAATTGATTCGCCTCGGGCGGGACCAACTCATGAACAGCTTTGCGGGTCGCTCAACTAGCGGTCCCCGCGACTACGGCTTGTCGTCCACGGCGCTTACGTCTCTCCGTACCCGAGCTTACGGCTCTACGGAACGATATTGTGTACCCAATATCTCCTTCTTCTTTTCTTTCTATGTTGACCTCGTCATCAAATGCTATGGCTATGATAGCCAACTCGCGTATTGTGCACCGGGACATAATCGTCATGTTTGGATTCAAAATGATCTGTTGCCGGCCAGACAGAGCGGTCGGCGAGCCGTAAGCGCGGCGTCCCCTAGCCGTAGCCGAGTCGACGTACGCGCTCCGTAAACTTAATTCACCTGGGTTAATTCACCTAGGTGAATTAAGTATACTATTCGTAAACTTTAATCACCTGTACCGCAGGTCACAAAACAAAAGACATATATTTAAAATAATATGTAAACTTTATTCACCCAAGTTAAAAATGGATCACCTAGGTGAATTAAGTATACTCTTAGTAAACTTTAATCACCTGTAAGTACCGCTGGTTACAAAACAAAAGACATATTTAAAATAAATAGGTACTTTAACACTAATCAATAATTTCTTGAAAATGGCCTATATTAATATGACCATACTTAACTGGGCCTCACATACGAATTTATCATTTGCTTTGAGGAAACACATAATAAACTCATAATAGTTTGCAGGAAAATTGATTCTCAATATGACAATCATAAATCATGAGCACTCATTGAGTTACTGATAAAAAAGATTCTTCATAAAAGTGAATAAAGTTTACATAAAAGTATACTTAATGCACCTAGGAGAATAAGGAGAATAAAGTTTTTTGAAAGTAATTTTAATGCACCCAGGTGATTAAAGTTTACGAATAGTATACTTAATTCACCTAGGTGAATTAACTCAGGTGAATTAAGTTTACGGAGGGGACGTACGAAGCTAAGGGCCTAGGTACTGTGAAACGCAAAACCCGAAACTTCGGTATACCCGTCCCTCTCACTATCTAGTCGGGGACAGAAACGAGTGAAAGGGGCGGGGCTAACCGAAGTTTCGGATTAGCGTTTCAGAGTACGGACCCTGGGACCGTACTCTGAAACGCAAATCCGAAACTTCGGTTAGCCCCGCCCCTTTCACTCGATTCTATCATGACTCGAGAGTGAGAGGGACGGCTATAACGAAGTTTCGGATTTTGCGTTTCAGAGTAGGCCCTCTGTTACATGCTTACGTTAGGTTGACGCCTGGTTGACGGTTACATATTTTTCCTTAAATAAATGTCTCATAATGTATTTAAAACTGAGTTTCATTGAATTCATCTTATTCCGGTCTGTGGCATTTAATAAGTTTTATTAGGATCTAATGAGGTAACTTTTATTTTGGTTAACTTTCATTATTTACTTTTAAAGGCGCCCAAGGTTAAATTTGAAGCCGCAGACGACTGAGTCACCTTATCCCCTTAACTCCATTTGAGCTAGTCGAGTCAAAAATCCCTTTCTGGGATTAATTTTGGTGAGATTTCCGCTAGTCCCCAAATTTTCCCACTAGTCCCCAAATTTTCCCATGAGTCCCAGAATTCCCATTACAGTGGAGAGGCGAAAGGCGATACGGTGTCGATTATTCCAAATTGGTATGTCTGCTGTGACCTTACTTCTTGAAACATTAAGAGCGCTTGTGCACTACACTGAATTTTACCGTCCTGGAAAAAAACGGATGCTAGGATATATATATAGGATGCTAATAGGACTTTTACTCTTGACTCTAACAAAATTTGTACTTTAAAACTTAATAATTCACAAACGGATGCCTCAATCATAAAACTGTCTTTACAAACCCACAATATTTTTGAAATTGCTATCCAACGACATCCCACACTATGGGGTACACAGGAAAAAAAAATTACATCCCCACTTCACGGGTAGGTAGGTAAACTAAAAAATTTTTTTTTCAAAATTTTACTTTTCCACTTTGCATGATAAATATGTTTATTCATGCCAAATTACAGCTTTCTAGTACTAAAAGTCTATGAGCTAGACTGGGGACAGACAGACGGACAGACGGGTCCGTCCGTCTGTCCGATCCGACATGGCGAAACTATAAGGGTTGTCGACTACGGAACCCTAAAAACGGATGATCGGCTTGTGCACTTGTCCGTCTTTTACTCGCCGGTGCAGCTCAGTTTAGGGTAGATCATTTTTTTTTAATTCACAATGGGGCAGCACTTAACCTTCATCACACCTGATGTTAAGTAGTGATAAGGCTGAAGGTGGAAGCGCACTACTCCCGGAATCCTCAATCTTTGAAACTAGACTCCACGCACGCGTAAACGAGAGGAACGATGAGTTTCTTGGAACGTCGGCAATTGCTTGCTATATTACTTTACGTGCGAAGACGTAGAAGTCAAAAAGAATTTTGGATTCAGCCTCTTATAAGTGAAAGGTCATATCGATCAATTAGCAATCGATTTTGAATATTCACAGAATATTTACCTAGTTGTATATTAATACTTTAAAAATAAATAATTAAATTAAAATTAAATACTTACATACAACAAACGTGTTTTTTTTATGGTACGCAACCCTTCGTGCGACTCGCACTTGACCGGTTTAAGTTACATTACTACCCCCTCCCCCGTCCCGTCCGCTCATGAATATCACGGACAAGACGCAGTGCACACGCATAAACACGTTTTTCATTGCTGTCATCTCGGACCGGAAAAAAACGGTCCGGAATGGGGAAAAGAAAAATGACGGACGGTAAAATTACGTATATTGCACAAGCTAGCATATAAAGGGTGTTTTTTTAGAGGTATAGAACTTTAAGTTGGCATTACTTTTTAAGATGGCGACCGATTTGACATCTGTCAAGTGATTTATTCTCAGTTTGGTTTGGCAATTCATCATGAATAGACTCACGCCTGAACAACGCCTGCAAATTGTGCAGTTTTATTTTGAAAAACGAAAACGAGATTGCCGTTGTTCACGATTTTCATAAGCTAATGTTGTTTAGCGATGAAGCGCACTTCTGGTTGAATGGCTACTTCAACAAACAAAACTGCCGCATTTGGAGTGAAGCTAATTCTCAAGTGTATGTCGAAACACCGTTACATCCAGAAAAACTGACTGTTTGGTGCGCTTTATGGGCTGGTGGAATCATTGGTCCGTACTTCTTCAAAAACGATGATGGCCAGAACGTTACAGTCAATGGTGATCGGTATAGAGCCATGATTACTAACTTTTTCATTCCTGAATTGAACAATCATGATGTCCAGGAGCAGTGGTTCAAACAAGACGGCGCAACATGTCACACAGCTCGTGCCACAATCGATTTATTGAAAGACACGTTTGGTGACTGCCTTATTTCACGTTTTGGACCTTTGAATTGGCCTCGAAGATCTTGTGATTTGACACCGCTACACTATTTTCTGTGGGGCTATGTAAAGTCATTGGTCTATGCGGATAAGCCACAAACGCTTGACCATTTGGAAGACAACATTCGCCGTGTTATTGCCGATATACGGCCACAAATGTTGGAAAAAGTCATCGAAAATTGGACGTCCAGATTGGACTACATCCGAGCCAGCCGTGGCAGTCATATGCCAAAAATCATATTTAAAATGTAATGCCACAAGATTATCTTTCGAATAAAAAAAAATCATGTCAATTGAATAATCCATCATTGTTTTATTGCAATTTAAAGTTCTATACCTCTAAAAAAAACACCCGTTACATTTTATGGCCTGCCATATCGGACCGTAAAAAATTGGACTGCCGGACGGTAAAATTCCGTGTAGTGCACAAGCGCCCTAAGTATAGCACAATCAATACTAACTTAATACTGTATTCCTGTAAGGGGCGGGGCCTGTAAGACAAAATTCCTTGAAATAGAGAGAACTCAAAGAGCTTTACTCAAGGTCATGTATTTTCTTCCTTTTAAATTTCCGACCATTCAACTTTACCAGTATATATTCTTTGACTTTACACCATTGCTGAACTCTTATCAGTCAGAAAATACATTCTGAATTATTTTCTCAGATTACACAAATTGATAAATTATGACACTAATGTAAGTTATAAAAGACGCAAAGACCGAGCTATCCCGAGAAAATCAGTCAAAACAGCCTTTGCTGGAAGACAATTTGAAAAATAAATTTTAGTAAAAATTTCATTTTATGACAAGCTTTTTTGCTGACTGTACTTTAATATTGTAATGACATCTGAAACAAACCTGTACCTATACAAAATTTCAGCTCTATCGGACACTGGGAAGTGGGTCAAAAATTAAGCTTGCAAGATTTGTCCCCCACTAACTAACACACTAACTAACTAACTAACATGGCAAGTTAATAAAAATCTTGTAAAAAGCTTGTAACAAGCAAGTTTTCTGCATATCACTGTCAATAAGAAATTAATTATCCTACCCCTAAATTATTTTAAATGTAAGAAAACCGTTAAAAACTGGCTTATGTTATGACTGTAAATTACATTGAAACTGAAAAACTTTTGAAATAAACATAATTAGATGTCTTGCACGCAGACATCTAATAAGATGGTAATATACACATAATACATTAATACATACACTGACATTCTTCCACACACACATACACACCCACAAACACACAACATAGGCACACATAACCTAACGTAACAAATATTATTTTCATGCGTGAGTGTGTACCTACACACTAATAATTGAATATCAAACGAACTTACCAAGTGAAGTTCGATCACAATTATGTGAACGGCTTCATTCGACGCGATTTGGTTTACAAATGTAGTTGCGCCCCCAAGCGACAGCCTTGCACGGTAGTTTAAAGTTTTTTTTTTTTTGTATTGGCAACACTGATTTCCCGCCAATTTATACATTCCTCTACTCTGTGGTCCCTAACTTACCTGTTTGGTTACCTGTCACATTCGAATCATTATGTTTAAAGCACTTTTTATTGATTTTTATCAAATAGAGGGAAGGGTAAGTAATAAATACTTGATATTATATTAATTATAGAATAGGGAGGGTGTATATAAATCGCGTCGAATGAAGCCGTTCACATAATTGTGATCGAACTTCACTTGGTAAGTTCGTTTGATATTCAATTATGTTTCACGGCTTCATTCTCTGCGATTTGGTTTACAAATGTAGGATGTTTAGAGAAAGTGATAAAAATTTGTAAAAAGATAAGTATGTAATGACATTGTTTTAAGAAAATATTGTCATAACATCAAGTTTCTTATGATCTTTGGTTTTTAATCATCAACGTGGGTACTACATTATTATCTTAAATTATTGTATTTTTCTTACAGAATAATTCACAAATTAAAGAAAAACAATACTGATCTACCAAATTGATCAGTGCTTTAGATAATTACTCTATTGTAAACATAGGCGAAAAAACGGATGAAGGTTCGCTCCATCAAGCATGGAGCAGCATTCCTATAACTTAAATTAATATTAACATCAGCCCTGCTGGTAGTGGAAGTCGCCGCATGGCGTTTGCTATGTGCAGTGCAGATGTGCAGTAAATACAGGAAGACTATTACAACGAAGAATATTTTTTAGTCAGGTAGGTACTATTGTTTGCTTGTGAATTTTCCTATAAATGAGGACGTTTCCAACATTGTTTGTAACGAATAAAAATAGTGTAACTGGTGTTTTATTTCAATATTCCTCAATGCACTTTGCTTGACAGAAATCAGAGTGTGTTATAAAAAAGGTCATCATGGTTGGAATGAATTAGGTCTGGATTTGTATTACAATTTCTGTTTGTGCTATGGTATAGATTATTTATTCATTCATAAAGAAATGATTGCTTGTAATGAGCAGTAAACAAAGCCATCAGAGTTAACGACCTTTATTGACAGAAAGTTTAATATTATATTTTTTGACTTCCAAGATCTAGATCTTCATTTGGAACCTTTTGTGCCAAATAGTTAAGTAATGTATTTAGTATCTCAGTTAAGTTGTAGGTACTTAGGCCTTGTGGGTCTATCTGAATATTCCTTTCATAAATAGCTCGATTCAGTGATCTGATCATCATAAATAATATTAGATTAGATTTAAAATTATTGTACCACATTTGAATTGATTGAGAAAATTGTGTGTTCAAAATAAATAATCTGTTAGTTCTGACCATATATTTACTATATTTGATGTCATAGGCTAACCAGGCTTTGATACATCTATCGTATTGTTTATACATGTTTCGTGACAAAGTGGCTTAAATAATATCTATAGTTCTTGGAGATTTTTTTTTTTTTTTTTTCATCTTTGTAATGCTTGCCTGATAACTTGTAAGATGTGTGTTCATGTGAAAAGAGATTGTAATAAGTAAATATTTCGTTCAAAATACGTATATTATCAGAAATGTATAATTTTCTAACCAATGGCACCACGGCAGTGTCGTCCAACATGAGACAATCACAATGTCTTCCAAGATTTGAAAATGTCTAATAATATAATAATTTCATGAAAATGGCACTAATGCTTAAAATAGGATTATTTTTATTTTTATTTATTACATTTAAGTATATAATATCAATATGTTTATATAATATACATTTAAACTCTGAAACATGCACACATTTGTAATGCAAACAATAAAATTCAATTGTTATAATTCATGACGCGAGCATGAGAATGGAACTAGTTTTTTTTTACAGGATATTATGTAAGCGTCGACTGCCTGTGCTTCTGGACCGGTTTTCAAGTTATTTAAGTAGAAAATTTTGGTTACAATGGCTTGCAATCTTATTATTCAGAAATGTCCAAGTTGTCATTTAGTAGTTATTCTCTATTGCCGAACTTTTCGCTCATAAGTAAGACAGCTTCACTTTCATCTTTTGTGTTTGTAAGATGCGAACAATTATATTTCCAAAAAATATTATTATAAAATATTTATAGCTGTTTTGTTTTACACATAGGTATGCGTAATATAATACTTATAGCAATCGTAACTTTGGTTATTAACGTGAGTGAATTAATGTGCAATGAAGCTTTATTTTCTTTCAAATGGCTCTGACAAGACTCTGGTTATTGCAAAATGAATCCTAGCCATACTAACTGGCTGGGGTTGCTTCTACTGAGGAGCGGTAGAGTCTAAGACGGGAACGTTTATCGGCTACGATCTTTGGGATAAGTATGGTTTGTTCATAATTAGGATAATTAATAATACACACACATTTAAAATATTCAAGCCAGGAATAATAGGTGGCAGGCAGGCCAAGAGTAAACGCTATAAGCCCGAGGAACTTTGTGAAGTCTTGCAATTTACATTTATTGAACTTCCCAAAAATAAACGTAAAATAATCCCAAAAAACCTAATACTTTTTAAAATAAATCGCAAGAAATTTACATTTTCTTTTTCTATGTTATACTAAACCACTTTTGTCTATTTGTTTAGTAGAAAAGTTAGTGAGAAGTTAGTATATCCTTTTTTTTTTTTTTTTTTTTTTTTAGTTTGAACCTTTGAACCTTTTGATCCTTGGTGAACTAAACGTGTCATGAAGGCAACCAGTGTCAAAAGGATTAATTAGGTATACTTATGTCGTTTTAATATATTACTGGTGGTAGTTAACGAAATCTCAAAAATTATATAATTTATTTTATTATTTAAGTATAGACAAACGGAACTGTATAGTGACTAAAGGAACTAGGTGATTGAATTCATGAAGAATTTGAAATTCATAAAGAATTGTATTTTTAACGAAGTTAAAGGTACTTATTCAATGCGAGTTATGTATTGGAATAAACATGTAAGCGTCTTTGAGGGAGGTCTATATCTAGACGTCATGTTACAGTTTTTAGTAATTACTTAGAGTATGTCACGCACGCGGTAGTCCTAGTTGCCCGAGATTAAGTATAAAGCGATTATCACTATTTGGTTTCTGTACTAAGTAACCCAAAGTGACATTTTAAAATGATATTGTTTTCCTTTTTTACTTATATTTATTTATCTAGATTGAACATAATTTTCGTATACAAGGTTAAGTTAGTTAATAGGGTAAACACTGGAACTATAATTGCAATGAGCAATAAATTTGCATAGTATTTTTCTGCCTTTTTTATCTACAATGATATTATAGGGTCATCGGTAATGTACTAATGTCCAACCATGCATTAGTAAAATAATGCAGGCGACTTACGTATTACCTCGTGGTCTACTTACTACCGGTAAGTTCTGGATGCTGGATAGCGGCGCGTGATGTCGACGTCTTGATGTGACTGGCGGGTGCGTCAGGCGCTGGGTGACCTCTTGCAGCATCGGAGATGGTATTCGCCCTATAGGCTGGTTTCCAATGCTGTGGCTTAAAGTGTTAAGGATTCTTGTTGACCATGAAGGATTTCAGTTTTGGA
The DNA here is from genome assembly GCA_949710035.1 of Crambus lathoniellus. NCBI lineage: Eukaryota > Metazoa > Arthropoda > Insecta > Lepidoptera > Crambidae > Crambus > Crambus lathoniellus. The sequence goes on from OX453296.1 coordinate 10,523,236, forward strand.
GTACCTACCTATTTCTCAAAACTGGATTCGGTTTTTGGAGACATTTTCACCAAAAACCTGATTGATTCTAATCATATCTATTTAGGTGTATTTTAGGTCTAGATTTATTCTTTAAATTAATCTCAAATTTCATAGCGTTTTAGTTTTTATGAAATTACTATCACAGAAAATGCTACATACATCAATTTACAATATATGTATAGCCTAATAGCCTTTTATTTTTGGATGCTTCGTCATTTAGTATAAATATTGGGAAACCAACACTATCGAAATTAAGTTTTCGACCTTTATCCGACCGGGATTCGAACCCGGTACTTCACGCATAGTGGCACCCTGAAAACTGATGCATACCCCACTTGACCACGAAGGCAAATAGAATAAAGATAAATATAGATTCCATGGCTATGGCCAGGTTTTTTTTTTTTTTTTTTTAAAGCTATCCCAATCGGCTTTTCTTTAGCAATATTGTAGTTTCTCTTTGACAAGCGGCTTTGAAACAGCGGCTTTTGCTTCGGGATTGAGGGTAGGAGCTGCTAAAAGGTCACAATAGTTTGGAACTATTTAATCTTTAAAAAGTCTATCCTTTCCTTCAGCTTTATATTGTTACATACGGTTTTTTCCCTCGGCTGAAGAGCAGTGAACAGTCCAGACAACTGATGCTAACCCTTGTTTTGTGGCCGTTGGTGCTGCCTCGTCCTGATGTGGCGATGCTGCGGCCGGAAGTGGGTACGGCGATACCGGTGACAATCCCGAGAGCTGCGACGCCGATTCGACTTATCGAATACGAATATATAGCAACTGAACTGGGTTGCAAACAGTGACTAAGTAGCCCAATAACGTGACGGTATCTGTCCTGGGTATGACAGTAACGCATCACTTAGTAATTGCAGCCATCCGGGACAACATAGTTCTTTTAAGAACGAGTACTTTGCTTGCTCGTCAAGCAAATACAGTGGCTAAGTAGCCAAATTACGTGACGGTATCTGTCCTGGGTATGACAGTAACGCATCACTTAGCAATTGCAGCAACCCGGGAACACATAGTTCTTTAGTAATTTTCTTGCTCGGTGAGCAAATTAAGTGGCTAAGTAGCTCAATGACGTGACAGTACCTATCTGTCCTGGGTATGACAGTAACGCATCACTTAGTGACCAATAATTGCAACCATCCGGAAATACATAAGTAGTTCTTTTTAGAACGAGTATCTTTCTTGCTCCTCAAGCAAATTTCAGTGGCTTAGTAGCCCAATAACATGATAGTATCTGACCTGGGATCACTTCAGTAATGCACTGGTACAGCACAACGACGTTTTCTTCTTCACTGTCTTCATGGTGTTTCCTTTTCTTCCCCAATGTTCAAAGTATCTCGCAGCGAGTAGAGTAGACGTGCGAAGGCTTGAGCACGGAAACGCTGAATGATTCGAATGTGACAGGTAACCAAACAGGTAAGTTAGGGACCACAGAGTAGAGGAATGTATAAATTGGCGGGAAATCAGTGTTGCCAATACAAAAAAAAAAAAACTTTAAACTACCGTGCAAGGCTGTCGCTTGGGGGCGCAACTACATTTGTAAACCAAATCGCAGAGAATGAAGCCGTGAAACATAATAATTTTAGTCATAATAAGAAAACTACATTAAAATTCTGTGGTTATTAATAAATAAATAAATAAAATACGCTTTATTGCACACGAAAAGAAGTACGTATACAAAAACAATCACAACAAAGAAAAGTATACAAAAGGCGGCCTTATTGCTTAACAGAAATCTCTTCCAGACAACCTTAGGTGAAATGGAAAAAAATAAAAGTGGAGTATAGGGGAGTGGGTGCGCTTTGGAAATAATAAATAAAAAGGAAATATAAATGAACTTAACTATTAAGTAAAATATAATTTAATTTATAAGCAAAGACAGGGATAAATACAACATATAAATAATAGTTAACAATGAGGACTAGAAGAAAGGAAATAATTACGAACTCCATTGTGGAAGGATCCCAGAGTTTGGGCGTTCCTGATACCCTCAGGTAATGAGTTCCACAAACGAACAGCGTGTACAGAAAAGGAGTAGGAAAAGAAGTCGGTAGAGCGTGCTGTGGAATTGCTAAAGTGAGATTTGTTGCAGAACGCAAAGTACACTGCGAAGACGAGGAATGGAAGGAGAAACAGCTTTTAAGGTAAGGTGGGGACGTTGGTAGAAAAAGAGCAGAGTACAGGAACGTAAGAGTGTGTAAGTGTGTAAGTCCCTGCGCCGGCGAATAGGGAGCCAATTTAGTTTGGACCGGAAATGAGACACATGGTCAATTTGCGGAGGTTAAAAATAAATCTGATACAGACATTATGCAGTCGCTCAAGTTACGGAGGAGGAGGAGTTACTTGGTGTAGCTCCTTTTTTTCCCGGGGGAAATGCCTTCGCATACCCCCCCGCCTGGGGTAAGACGAGGGGGTTATGTGGGGCTTGGACCCACTAAAACCCCCGGGGTGCCTCTTCAGCACATGGTTACAGGTTCTGGGTGATAGTCACCGCGTCTCCACCCCGTGCCTGCGTCCTCTCGACGCTCTCTCCTCGTCTCCTGCGGTGTAGCGTGCCGGTGACACCTGGCACGCCTTTCCACCACGGGGGCCCTGGATGGACGTCGAAATTCCCCGTTCCGCCACCCGACCCCCCTACCTCGCCTGCTTCACCACATCACGACAACGCCTCTCCTTTGAGAGGCGCGCGGAGTGGACGGACCTCCATAGGGGAATGCCAGACCTAGTCTGACATCCCCTCTACATCGGGCGGGGTCGCGCCCTGCGTGACCCTCACCTCTGCTGCTCTGGCATTTGCCCCGCTACAATCCAAAGTACCCCTCGTGCTTGGAGGTGCACACCTAATGGTGCCCATTATGTGCCCATCTGGACGCCCACTGGCGGCGCAGACGGAGCACTTGGGCTCGTCCTCGCAGGACGACGCTACATGTCCCGGCTTCCCACACTTATAGCACATGGTGCTCCTATCTACTTTAGAGGGGCACATCGGTCTCGTGTGTCCCATCTCAAAACATCGGAAGCACCTCATAGGCAAGGGGGGCAAAGCCCTCACCCCAAAAGTGCTCCAGCCAACCCTCAGTCCCTGTGACACCACCTTAACTGCTACTACAGCGGAACACCTTAGTAACAGCTTGCCCGCACCTCCGGGTCCCCGCTTTACCTCCTGGGCCCGAATCTCCTCAGGGTCGCACCCAGCTAGCTTGACCACCGCATCCACCACGTCCACTCTACCCACGGTCTCATCTAGGGGGGTGAGCAGGAGGTACTTGGTGTAGCTTCTCTGAAAGATCCGTGTAACAGACATCAGCGTAGTCAATAAAAGATAGCATCAGAGATTGCGCCAAAGTGGTTTTGGTGGTAATAGGCAAAAAATTACGGTGCCGGTTAAGAGATCCGTATGCAGCGAAAATCATTTTCCTAAGTCCATGAACCTGTGGCCTCCAAGAAAAATGGTGGTCAAAAGTAACACCAAGGTTTTTTACAGTTTCCGAGTACGGAATAACAGTGCCATCTAGAGAAACTGAGGGAAGCTGTTCAAAGTCGATCCTCGAAACGTAATGAGAATTACCAATAAGACTTTTAATAAAGCACTTTGTATTTGAATACTGTATTCATGGCATTGCTATGCTAACCGCAGCTGTCAGTCAAACGACATTGAACCTTATTCGCTGGAAATAAGATAATTGGATTATCTCATTCCTTACCCAGAAGCTTTCATCTCCTGTCAAGAACAACGTATTTCCTAGAAACTTGACTCAGATAAATTGGTCGGTAATCAAGTTTTTATTTTCGTTTGAAGCTAAACACTTGTTATTATGAATAGGTCTGACTGATTGGGTGGGGATCGGACTGATTTGTTATACAGTGCATAGTACATTTCAGCTCAATTTTCACGCGCCCTACAAATAACAGCTATTTAAGTAATGGAAACAAAATTATATATGAGTAATGTGCTAATATTATTGTAACGGACGCGTGGGCTTGTAGCTACGATGTTGGTGAGGGTGAGGAACTTACGTGAATTGTATAAGTAATAAAAGATGTTTTTAGCATAAATTTTGTTCTATACGACAAACACACACAATGACATAATGAAAACAAAAACTAATATTAAAAAAACTCTGTATTTTAAATAAAACAAAGAGTAAAAAACAATTTAACATTTATTACAAAAAATATTTTGATACTAATTAAATTATTAAATAGACCTACAGCGCCCAAAAATACTAATAAAGTATTCGAAGTGGACAACATTAGCCCATATGAGTATACCTTAAATCATAACGTAAGAAAAGAATTTTACAGTTAAAAAAAACAATAATTTATCAGGGTGCCTACCATCAACTTTAAGACAGCGATTCAAAAATAGCGCGATGCAGAATAGGTTCCTAAAATGAATTGCTTTCTTTCGTACTCTGACCTTCTAATAACTGGATCGCAAATGAATTGCTAAATGTTAATGACCGAACGATTTGTGTCCTTTTTCTTCTACCCGTCTCTTTCACTCGATTCTGTCATGCCCGGAGAGTGAGAGGGACGGGTATAACCTGCAGGTGTCATGTTAAATCGACCGGGTTATAAGTCAAATAAGAGTTCCTGACAGCTTAGCGGCTGTGAAATGTCATTGATCGATCACTGAATCGCTGTCATTGATATTAAGCTGTCGTGGTACGAATAAGCGAAGCAGATCAGTTTAGGTCCTAAACAAAACCGCAATAAGAGTTGATGGTAAGCACCCAGGATCTTATCTACTATCAATCGTGCAGTACCTGCTGCACTCAGAGATGTCAATTAACTTTAATTGGCATTAAATTTATCATTCCTAATACTAGACATAAAAAAGAGACAGATATAGACTTAATTCTCTGAGTACGGCACTGTCATAATTTGCTGCTGAGCTAATAAGATCTATATTTTGTAGTTCTTTTTTATATATTATGTTGGTGGAACGATAAAAGTAACTATGAGTTATTATTATTCGTAAATGACGTTAAAACTGGTGTGTTTTTTCGCCCGTTTTTCTTGTCAGCTAGAAGATGACCTGAAAGAGAAAAAATTTGGATGATTCAAAAGTACTTAAGTATTTCATTTTGTAAATCTATTTGATTAGGTAAAGAGTTTTTGACTTTGTCTGCAAATGCAGCCGGTACCAGCGGCTTAAATTGCCTTCCGAAGCACAGAGGAACACGGGATGATACATTTTTGGTCACCAATCGCGTGACCAACCATTGCGAAAGTAGCTTAACAAGCACGATTGCAGGTAACTAACGCAGTGCAAAATATTTAGAATAAATCCCGATTTTGTTATCGTCCAAAAACAAACTATATTTATAGCTATGACTGATTATGAGAATGTTGTTTATTTAACGTCAGTTCCTATTAGGTACTTACGGAATAACGATATTTCCGTATAATTTAGTTTGTCATAACAATAACAACTATATTGAATATTAACAATTTGTAGTAACTTACAATATGAGCTTTATTCACTTACTTAAGAGATAAGGTTTTTAGTTGACTCGTGTGCTTGACTCTGAGTAAGTCAAGCACACGGTATTTTAGGTGACCGCGCGACCAACGAGGCAACGCGACGCGCGCGACGCAAAAATATCAAGTTAGTTGTTTTAAACATTATTTTACCCGGTACAGTACCCGTGGAAATATCGGGATAAAAAATCCTATGATACCTACATGGAAAAGTAAAATGAAGTTTCTAATGCTGAAAGAATTTTTAAAATCGGTCCAATTGTTTGAGTGTTCAAGTTCGTTACCTACGTTGTTGCGTTAATCTGCGGGCATCAGCCCGCATGCGATCGGCGGCGATCACGCCGTAATTCTATGCAGCGCGTCTTGATCACGTTTGCGTCTTGACTTTTGACTTCGTATTGCCGTAATGACATAACGACGCACACGACCACAGCCTTCTAATAGAAAAGGCTGTGACACGACACGTAAACCTATAGTCCCACAATCCTGTCTGATCTGGTGACATGCGTGACAGAGGAACCACTTGCAATACGAAATAAGCTGTCAAAATAGACTGTCGTATGAAAACTGTTTTAGTTCCAAAGTTTATCACCGGAACAGAAAACGTTATCGCACTGTCAAAGCCGCGCGTTATCAAAAACGGTTTTGCACGTCAACTGCACGTACACTTGACTAATGCGTCATAGGATTACCGCGATCGGGGCCCTGACAGCACGCATCTATTGGTCACACCGCTCGCGTCGTCCATCTAGGACAACGGGTTACTTGACTTGATATCCTAATGTCCCCTGGATGGGTCAAAGAGCATCCACTGCAGATTTCCAACGATCATTAATCAATGTGTTCCAAGTAGCAGCGGCCCACGTCTTTCCTTGAGAAATGCGTTTATACATCCCTCGCTCTTGGGTGCAGGGGTGATTCAGAATGTGGGACTCACCTTGGGGGTCACCCACTAAAACTCCCAGTATTTTCTCTCGTGGCAGTCATTGGTACTGGAGGATTGGGATGACAATCTCCCTTGAGTTCCACGTCATCAAAGTCAAAGTCAAAGTATTTTTTTTTTATTCATATAGAGTAAAATATAAAATTAATGCTTATGAATCGTCCCCACTCCTTACCCACTTGTGGAGATGGTAGTTTGATCTCCCTGTGTGTATCCTGTTCCGATTTAGCTTAAACCATAGAGCACGTTGAATATCACACCCTGCGGAAATAATAATAGAACTAAATGAGTATTTGGTGTTGTAGTGTGTGCACACACACACTTACCTCTTCCCATATATAAGGCGCTGTAAGCATAATTAAAGAGATCATTAGATCATTAGACTACGGAACAACTGTCTTTTATTACTAATCCGTTGCGCCAAACCTTCCACCACTGTATGGCGACACTGCCAGTGCTGCCCATCGGCAGTGCTGGGCAGATGGTTTTGCACGCCCGCAAGCACACTGTAGTGTGTGCACACACTACAGTGTGCTTGCGGGCGGATATTCATCATCATCATCAATAGAAATTTGATGTCCCACTGCTGGGGCACAAGGCCTCTCGAGCTTTACTGTGCTTCGCAAGGCACTTTATGCTGTTAGTCGCTACAGCACTAACTTATGCAATCACTAAATCAAAGAGAGAAAAAAAACAACCCTTGGAGTTTCTTGCCGGTTCTTCTCCAAGGCCTCCCGCTGTAGGGTTTGCGAACCGATGGCGTAGCTTCTATGACGTTCGCAAGTATTGTAAATAACAATCTAAATTGAATAAACAAATTTGAATCTTGAATCTTGAATCCGTATTGGGCTCACGTAAGTAGGTCATGGCATGCTCCATTCTCCTTATCCATCCAAAATAAAGGCCTGTACCCCTGTGTGGTGGTAATAAACCTACATTTAAATAAATTAGCTTGTTTTAAACAGAGATCTTTCAAAAGTGATGTATCGTTACTTTCACATTACTCTCAGTCATTCCATTCGACTTCTCGTGTTGTTAAATTTACAGGGTACGTAATTAAAATTATATCTCTCTCCATATGTGCGTCGTCGTTAACTACAAATCTTAAGGGGATTACGCGTTGTCACGTGCATTCATAAGGCCTGTTACAGACTTTACGACAGACGGTTCATGACGATATTTAAATGGAATAAAATCCTTATTACGATTACAACTTGTTGAAGCATGTGAAACGTACTCACACAAAATTATTATAATAATTAGTTATGTTATTATATACTTCACTCGGCTTTTTTAGTATCGCCATTATCATTAGCTATAGTGGCAGAGCACAGGGGGGCCTTGCCATAGAATTGCAATATCGAAGCAATCATACTAATAGGTATTATAAATATGAAAGTTTAGATGTTTGTATGTTTCTGTTTGTTACTCAATCACGCCACAAATTTGGGACACAAATACTTTGTAGTCTGGAGAGGAACATAGGCTTTACTACTACTTTTTATTCCGGAAAAATATCGTATAACGTCGTGAAGTCCACGCAGGCGAAGCCGCGTGCGGAAAGCTAGTATGTTATAAGCGAGATGGCACAAAACGCTCTGCATATTTGCAAGGTGCTTATATCAAGGTCGAGGCCACTTTCTGGTCTTGACAAATGCGATGTTTTGCAAAACGCCACAAAATGGCCTCGGGACCGACAAAGGGACTTAGATGTCACAGAGCATTTGAACAAATTAGTACGACTGCAAAATCTGGCTATACTTTTATTTTCGGATTACGCAAATAAATGACCATGTGTCGTCATTTCGGGGTCAACTTGAATGGCTTTCCGTACGACTTCGCCGTGATATGCACATTCTTTCCACCCTATTCAGAATCCTTAACAACCCTAACTCACCCAAGTACCTTTTCTCCCGCTTTCAGATGCTTCCTCCTCCCTCCCGCTTTAGGCGGCCTTGCATCACCAAGATGCTTGAGCTAACTAGATGCAACACCAACTTCCTCCTCAACTCCTTTCTCTTTAGAGCTGCATTACTCTTTAGAAACATCGTTTTATTTTTTCTGTAATCCTTACATAAACTTGTACCTATCAGATGAAATAATTTCAGTTTGTTTCTATGCAAACTTAGGAGATACGGGGGGAATGGTTTTTTTTTTCATTTTTCATCAAAAGTAGAAAACTATGCGGCCTAAGAAAAAAAGAAAGAACGTTTGAGAATGTGCAAGCAGTGTTCTTTCCATAAACTTATTTATACTAGGGGTAATAGACGGACAATGGTGCGAGTGAGAAACCAGTCCTTACGGTAGAAGCTATGTGCGAGAAAGAGTTGGAAGAAAGTGACAGCAGAACCCGATTTGACTTATTTAGCGTCTTTTATCATCTTGATGAAAAGCGTCCACTCGATTATTTTGTGATTTTTATCGCGATCGCGTCGATTTGGCTCTTATAACTATATAAATCAATAATGGTGTAGTGTTCTGTGTTGAATTGTAATGTTACTTACGACAATAAACCAAATAAACGCTTATTTCACAGGTAAATAGGATTGTACAATTGCCATTTTCATAGTTCATATTTTAGTGGAATATATTCCCAAATACACTAAGTGACACATTAATATCATACTATTTATCGCCTATTTTCTAAATAAAGGCTGATTTTTAAACTTTATGTGTTAGATAAAAAGATATTATATCCGTGAACTTGAGAAAATATGACGTAGAGGTTGATCAAAAATTATCGATATTATTATCGATACTCATGTCGATGGTTTCCAATATAACTTTGTTTGTCTTTGTGAACACTGATAGTTTTATGCTGATTTTAACCGACACTTTTTAAGTAGTAAATTATACCTACTTCAGTACCAATTTAACAATATTTCCAGGTTTTCTGTAAATCCAGTGATTAAGTTAAACTGGATAAAATTAATAAAAAGAATAGACTGGGAGCTTCGCCAAAACTCTGTGGTGTGCAGCAAATATTTCAAGCAAAACTGCAAAGAAACCTTGAGAAAATATTTAAATAAAATTGTTTTCTTCAGAGGACAATAATTAATGTGTACCTAAATGTTCAATGGGTTTGGGAAAGGTATAATTATTTATTTATTTTTGAAATATATACATTTTAACTTAAAATATGTCATATTTTTTTTTACCGTAGCCCTTCAAAATACTTCACAATGAATTTTTAAAGATTCGTAAAAATGACCACCAAGTTATTTACATTTTAAAATTTTTGCATGCACAATGCAGTTTTTATTATTGAAAAATTGAAAATGAAGTATTTAGAAAAAATCGACCCGTCTCACAACCAGCTCCGATGGGACTCGAACCCACGACCTTTCGCTATCCGGGTGACTGCTCTAACCACTGAGCTACGGAGTCGTTGATCGCTGTATTCGTCGTCGTCGTCGTCGTTAACGACTCCGTAGCTCAGTCGTTAGAGCAGCCGCCTGGATAGCGTAAGGTCGTGGGTTCGAGTCCCATCGGAGCTGGTTGTGAGACGGGTCGATTTTTTCTAAATACTTCATTTTAAATTTTTCACGTGCTAGTGTTTTCGTGACAGCCACAATGCGTGCTTGAATAATACAACATTGTATTATTCAAGAAAATTATTAACATGTCTTCACAAAGTACCTAAGGTATTTAAATACTGTATTGTGCCTCTTTGTACGAATACTTCGATCAAAACGCAGAATAAAAATATTTATTCGTAAAAAAAACGAAATATTTGGTGCAATGCGATGAAAAGGGACTCCAAAAACTCCAGAACTAGTTTTATTAAAAAACAAGATTTCAACCAGTGCAGCTGTGCGAGTAGGTAAGTATGACCGGCCGGCAGGCTTATTACCAAAAAAAGCAACCAGTTGCTAATTGTACAATTGCAACGCGACTGCTACTAGTGGCGGTTGGTTTGCAATCGGTACAGTACGGTACGGTACCTTTCATGCAATTTTAATTCACAAATAGCTCGCTTGTAGCGTTATCGTAGCGATCTACGTTCCGTAATACGAATATGTGTTTTAGGGGCGATTAATTGTTGATTGTCGCGATTGCAACTGTCACTTTAAGATCGGTAATAAGCCTGCCGGTGCGGCATACGGGCGGTCGGGAGGAATGACGTCGAACGTGGTAAAAGCCGATTGCTAGCGAACAACCGAGGCAATAGTGTTTTAAGCAAATTAATTTTTACAATAACTTTGTAAATACTTATCGTATTGAAGTGAAATGACCATTATCATTGAAAAATAGAAAATGAAGTATTTTGAAAATAAAATCCATTTTCCATTTTTCAATAATAAAAATTGCATTGTGAATGCAAACAAAAGTAAAAATTTAAATAACATGAACTTTATTTTTATTTTCCCATGTCCATTGAAGTATACTTCATATCATATGAATTATTAAATCTTGTTTGTGTTATATTTACATTATTGTTATCGACAACCTAAAATGGGCTTGAGGGCAGCTCTAAAACTCACACACACGTTTACAAATTACACACACTAGCTCATGTCATTTTCGGTCTCACAACCAAGCGAACTCTGTCCGTCTATTACTAGAGTATAATAAGTTTATGGTTCTTTCATATGATACTTACCCCAGTATGTGCTAGTAGCTCCACTTCGAATTTTCAAGACCCTCTTTTGCATAAAATAAATAAATATTTTTGTTACTCTCTTATTTGCAAAATAGTTGAGCAAACTTTATCTAAATCTATTCCAAATTTCAAGATGATAGCTAAAGTAGTTCTTGAGATATCCAGCTGTGACAGACAGACAGACTTAGTCGCACCATAAGGGTTAATTTCCTAAGCTATTAAATGGTCTAGTAGTTCCTTTTATTATTACAAGCTTTTTATTAACTTGCTATGTTAGTTAGTTAGTTAGTATGCAGTTAGTTAGTGGGGGACAAATCTTGCAAGCTTAATTTGACCCACTTCCCAGTGTCCGATAGAGCTGAAATTTTGTATACAGGTTTGGTTCAGATGACAATACAATATTAAAGTACAGTCAGCAAAAAAGCTTGTCATAAAAATGTTTTTTTTTTTTACAAAAAACTTATTACTTTTAATCTGAAGTCGGTAGTCCATTTCAACCCTTAAGTTGACACTTCGCTCTCAAGACGCGACACTCCGCGATATAGCCCCTACGCGTTTGGATTTAAATAAGACGTGCAGTAGGTCAACGTTAATGGATGTGAACATTTTGTTATTGTCTCTTAAAAAATATGTATGATGGTTTCATATTAGTACAAAGACTAGTTGGCTAGTCTTATTTGTAATGAATAAACTCAAAAACTACGGTACCTACCGATTTAATAATTATCTCCCCAGTAGAAAACAATTTTACTCCTGAGTGTCATAAATGCTATATTTTACCCCGATATTGTCACGTAGGTAAAACCGCGTGGAGCAGCTAGTTTTGTAATTATTAAACAGACTACAACATATTATTTACAGAAAAATGTTAACCTAATATTCAGATAAAACAAAAATCTTCATTTTAAACTAGGTACTGCATGTAATTGCATCTTAAACAGGAAAAAATCTAACAGATTTCCGAGGGAGCGAGCTCTGGGCAAATTGAAATTATATCCTGCTGCCAACTCTAGCGAACCAACAGTACTTATAACCTAAGTCACAAAATCGATTCGAAAGGCAGAGGTATGTGGTTGTATTAGATTCGGGCATTGATGGCGAAAAAGAATAGTACCAAGGCAAGGTTCAAGCTCGATCCTACGAAACGTAATGAGGAAAAATATCACCGAGCCAGAAACCGGTGCAATACGGTAGTTAGGGACGCTCAAAGGCGCCACATACATAACTCTGTTGAAAATGAAGACCCAGCGAGAGTATGGAAATTCTTAAGAACTCTTGGGATTGGCAAAGCTCATACAGATAATTTCCTTAACAATGTAGATTTCAACCAACTTAACAGTCACTTCACTTCTTCGACTCCTATCGATGGCAATGTCAAAGCCAATACCTTGCAAAATCTTTCAAATTTGCCAATCCAAGACTGTGATCCTTTTATTCTTCAACAATTTTCGGACTGTGATGTTAAGAGAACAATTCTGTCAATTAAATCTTCTGCTGTAGGTGCTGATTGTATTAGCCGAAAAATGATCCTTCCCATCCTTGATGTACTAGTTCCTATAATTTCCCATATTCTTAATACGTCCATTACAACCGGTGTTTTTCCTTCCTCCTGGAAGGACTCCAATGTTATCCCTCTTCCCAAAAAATCCAAACCAATGCTCCTTACCGATTTCCGGCCTATTTCCATATTACCTTTCCTCTCCAAAGTCCTAGAAAAGCTGATTCACCACCAGTTTACTGGTTATCTCCATTTCAACCAGATGGTTGAAATGGAGATAACCAGTAAGGAGATCCTTAATCCCTATCAGTCTGGTTTCCGGAAAGGCCATAGCACTTCCACAGCCCTAACTAAGATCTCAGATGACATTCGCCGGGGGATGGAAAATCGACAACTCACTGTATTGACTTTATTGGACTTTAGTAACGCTTTCAACTCCGTCGATTTTGACATTCTTCTTGGTGTTTTACGTTCTCTTAACATATCTCCTACTGCAATTGACTGGTTTCAAAGTTACCTGTTAGGACGAAGGCAGCGCGTCCGCACTGGAGATTCGTTTTCGGAGTGGAGTGACATCAATGCCGGTGTTCCCCAGGGTGGTGTCTTATCTCCACTCCTTTTTTCAATATTTATTAATACCATCACTGATTCTATTTCCAGTTCCTACCACTTATATGCGGATGACTTGCAAATATACAATCAAGCACCTTTATCTGAACTATCACGTGCAATTGCAGTCGTCAACTCAGATTTAGCGCTGATCGGTAGTTGGAGTAAATCCTTTGGTCTTGCTGTAAACCCGGCTAAAAGTCAGTGCATAATTATTGGTAATTCTTATTACGTTTCGAGGATCGACTTTGAACAGCTTCCCTCAGTTTCTTTAGATGGCACTGTTATTCCGTACTCGGAAACTGTAAAAAACCTTGGCGTTACTTTTGACCAGCATTTTTCTTGGAGGCCACAGGTTCATGAACTTAGGAAAAAGATTTTCGCTGCATACGGATCTCTTAACCGCCTCCGTAATTTTTTGCCTATTACCACCAAAACCACTTTGGCGCAATCTCTCCTGCTATCTATTATTGACTACGCTGATGTCTGTTACACTGATCTATCGGAGGAGTTACTTGGTAAACTTGAGCGACTGCAGAATGTCTGTATCAGATTTATTTTTAACCTCCGCAAATATGACCATGTGTCTCACTTCCGGTCCAAACTTAATTGGCTCCCAATTCGCCGGCGCAGGGACTTACACACTCTTACGCTCCTCTACTCTGTTCTTTTTCTACCAACGTCCCCACCTTACCTTAAAAACTGTTTCTCCTTTCATTCCTCGTCTTCGCAGTGTACTTTGCGTTCTACAACTAATCTCACTCTAGAAATTCCACGGCACTCTACCGACTTCTTTTCCTACTCCTTTTCCGTACACGCTGTTCGTCTGTGGAACTCATTACCTGAAGGTATCAGGAAAGCCCAAACTCTGGGATCCTTTCGCAATGAAGTTCGTCGTTATTTCCTTTCTTCTGGTCCTCAGTGTTAACTATCATTTATATGTTGTATTTATCCCTTTCATTGCTTATAAATTATATTTTACTAAGTAGTTTATCATAATTTATTTATATTTCCTTCTTAAAATTCTTTCCATAGCGCACCGACTCCCCTATACTCCACTTTTATTTATTTCTTTCTTTCCACCTAAGGTTGTCTGGAAGAGATTGCTGTTAAGCAATAAGGCCGCCTTTTGTATACTTTTTTCTGTTGTAACTGTTTTTCTTCTATAGATATTTATTTTTGTGTGCAATAAAGCGTATTTTATTATTATTATTATTATTCCCTTTATTACATTTAAAATACTTACAAAATTATATTTCTAAACATTAAATTTTTACAATGTATAACACCAAAAAATATTACATTTAAAAATACAAAAATGCAGTTCCCAACGGCAGCAAGATCAAGGTCCCGGCTACCGATGGTTAAGGATCCAGAGACAGGAACCTTCTCACTATACGGGCCGTGTCCAGAAGTACTGCCTTCTGCATCTGACTCCCGATCCATCCACCTAACGCAAGCCTCTTAAGGTGTTTATCGAGGCTCTTGGCTATCAGACCATGGGCAGATATGACTATCGGAACAATAATTGCTGAATCAATGTCCCACATGTCAACAATCTCGTGAGCTAAATCAAGATATTTGTTTTCTTTATCTTTTTCAGCTTTCACAAGGTTGTCGTCATGGGGAACAGTGACATCAACAATTATCGCGCGGCGTTCGTGTCGATCTATCAATACAATATCAGGCTTATTAGCTACAATAGTCCTGTCTGTAATGATAGATCGATCCCAATACAATGTGGCATGGCTATTTTCAAGGACCTGTTCTGGTGCATACCTGTAGTACGGCACCTCGGATGCCACAAGACTATGTTTCAGAACAAGTTGTTGGTGTATTATCCTGGCCACTTGGTTATGTCTATGCAAATACTCGCCGTTTGCGAGACGAGAACAACCGGAGATTATATGCCTAAGGGATTCACCCGGACGATGACACGCTCGGCAAATATCCAATGTGCCATCCCTTAGGATATACTTTCGGTAGTTATTCGTCATCACAACCTCATCCATAATTGCACAGACAAAACCTTCGGTTTCACCAAAAAGATCACCGAAGCGGAGCCAGGATACTGAGGCTAATAAATCTACGTCGGGCCCATGGAGAGCCCGGTAGAATCTGCCATGTAACTCCTTGCTTTGCCACACAGTGCTGCGGTCGGAAGTACTAAGTACTACAGGTTTGCGCCAGTTTTCTTTTGCTAAAAATAGAGGAGTCAGTCCATTGTCAACAGCAACTACATCTCTATGAGACCCCATATCGACTTGAAGAAAATACTCCCTAAGATTGCATATCTCGCGGTTATGCAATGTCTTAGCATTTAAGAAGCCACGACCACCGCACTTCCGCGGGATATACAATCTCATGGTCGATGAACGTGGGTGATGTATGCGGTGTGCTGTTAGCAATGTACGAACTTTTCTATCCAGGGCATCCAGTTCAGTTTGAGTCCATTTAAGTATGCCGAAGGAATACATTAGTACCGGCATGACCCATCCATTGTATGCGCGAACCTTGTTTCCGCCAGACAAAAGACTTTTAAGGACTTTTGAAAGGCGCCCCAAGAAACGCTCACGCAACGACTGTTTCATGTCAGCATCGTTGATGCCTAATGCCTGTGACATACCTAAATATTTATAGGTTTCGTTTACGGAGAGAGATCTAAGATGAATAGAATCCGAAAGTTGTATACCCGTAGATTCCATTATCTGACCACGCTTTACATGCATGACTGCACATTTGTCCACACCAAATTCCATTTTAATGGCATTACTGAAAGCTTCAGTAACCTTCAGTAACCTTCAGTAACGCTGTCAAATGAGAACTGCTATGGGCAAATAGTTTCAGGTCATCCATGTACAGCAGGTGTGATATTACTTGACCATTTCTCCGTAAACGATAGCCTAACCCTGAACTCTCGAGAAGTGTACTCAGAGGGTTCAAGGCGAGACAGAACCACAATGGACTCAAACCGTCACCCTGGAAGATACCTCGCTCTATTTTTATAGGATCGCCCTGACCTAGAATCCGTCGAGATCCTGGATAGAAAAGGACCGTTCTCCATTTTCGCATGCACGATATCAAGAAAGTGCGTAGAGTTGTATTTATTTTATACAACTCCAGCACCCTCATGAGCCACGAATGCGGCACGGAATCATAGGCCTTCTTATAATCTATCCAGGAAGTCGACAGGTTCTTTCGGTTTCGACGAACCTGTTGGTTAATAGCCATGTCAATGAGGAGTAGCTCCTTAGTACCACGGGCCCCATTCCTACATCCATTCTGAGAGGCGACCATAATAGAATTTTGATTAATGTGTTCATTAATCTTCGACCTCAAAATGGACGTAAGAATTTTATAAATTGTTGGCAGACAGGTGATAGGTCTATAGTTTTTGGGGTCCGCAGTACTACCAGATTTATGGAGCAGATGGGTTATGCCTGTTGTCATGAATTCTGGAAGCGATCGAGATAATAAAGCACATTGAAATTGAGATGCTAAGCAAACGTGCGAGCTAGGTAACCATTTATACCAGAAATTGTGCAGTCCATCCGGGCCTGGAGATTTCCAGTTGGGTAAGGAACGAACTGCACAAACTACGTCTTGGTAGTCAATGGTTACTTCATTCATATCAGGTATAAGCTCACACGAACGCTCAACATCCTCCATCCACGCGCCTTCAGAGTGAGTGACAGGCACGGACCAGATGTTGTGCCAAAAAGAAATCATGGCTGCATCATCCGGCCGATGCATATCAGTATCACTCTGATACGATCGCTCCCAGGATGCATAAACACGTCGTTGATCTCTCTCGAACATGCGGTTCTGAGTAAAGCGATCGACTCGCACCCTATACCTTCGAATACGATTAGCCCATGCACAAATTTTCTGCTTCAGGAAGTCGATGCGCTCTGTGACACATGAAATATAATTTTGAGGACTAATACCAGTCCCCAAGAATGCACGTTTCACAAAGCGCATGACCCTAGGGCGCATGTTGCCCTCCCTAAAGCAGCTGAGCTTACCGATGAGTACCCTAGCCTCACTGATACGACGCTCAATCCTACACTGCCAGGCTGGTACAGCCAGGCGAGGGCGTGTTGCTGTGTCAGTATTTGGAAATTTGACATGAGCAACACGACAAGCTGTAATAGCCGCACAGTACAGGATCGAATGAGTATCAGTCAGGTCTTCACTACTATCAAAGTAATTTGGTAGTAGCAAATCTAAAGCACACATCAGCGCCCTATTTTTTTTGTGCATGGGAAAACGTGGAAGCCGAGGTCTAAGGTGAACCAAAGTCGATCGAAATTCCCGAACTACATCTTCAAGAGTACTCCTCAATATATCATTGTATTGGGGACTTACAGTAGTAACCATATCATCTCCACGATCACTATCAGCAACGCCAGCTTGCAATGTGGCCGCGGCAGAAGCTTGAGTTGCCGCCTGCGATGCAGTAGTAATGATACGGTTACGTTGAACCTCTGTACGGAGCCGATCAAGTACCGAGTCATCTAACAAGTGACCCCGTTGAATGGCTCGCACCTGATCCGACAGTCGTTGAGCCGAAACGTTGATTGATGGTTCGAGAGCCTGAAACAGAGAAAGCATCCGAACACGATACGCAGTAAGATTAGTTCCTGCCTCTGTTGCCTCAAAATATGCGCGCATGACATTTTCATTGATGGAAATTGTCCATCGCATGCGCTGCACTCCACCGGGAGCGGGGGCCCTGACCGGAGCCGTTTGCCCCAGAAGCCCCAAACTCTTCGGTGGCCGGCCCCTCCTCCGGCGTACAGGCGGTGGCGACGTCGGCGGAGAGAAGTACTCGTCACTATCACTCGACGCAACTGCAGATGTCAGCTGAACACACGGCACTGAGGCAGTTGCCGACAACTGCGAGGCGGAGCGAGGTGACGAGCCCGGAGGTGGAAGACGTGCTGCTGGGCTTCTCGTCAACATCTATTTCTTCATTCGTTATCCCATTTGTTGATTTCGTAATTTGGCAATATGATGATGACTGGTGATGACATTCTCAAATGTCATAGTAAATTTTCTATTTGTTTTTGGTATTTTAGGTCTAATAAATATGAAATAATTGTGGTATTACAAACTGGATGCTATTGTTGATCGAAGTATTACAGAAAATATGAGAATTTCGATCTCTGAATAAAATATTAGATATAAAATGGGGAAAGAATGTCCTGTCACGTTGACGCTTCTTTTTT
Organism: Crambus lathoniellus; assembly: GCA_949710035.1. Lineage (NCBI taxonomy): Eukaryota > Metazoa > Arthropoda > Insecta > Lepidoptera > Crambidae > Crambus > Crambus lathoniellus. The sequence goes on from OX453296.1 coordinate 10,541,634, forward strand.
TTATTATTATTATTATTACGTTTGGATTTACCTAGTTTTATATAATTAGAAGTTAGAACCATATTAGAACCTTCAAAGCATAATATTAGACGGGGTTCGATTCCCGATCGGATGAATGTCGAAAACTAACTTATCGATGCGGCGGCGGCGGACTTACGTGGTAAAATACCCGTCGTTTTTTCGAATTTTGATTAACACAATTTGCAGCACAACATTGTTATTTCTGTTGTATTTAATTTTCATCCAAATTAATCATTACTTTGGAAATGCGATTATGTGCAACCTCAGATCATATAATACTGTGCAACCGACAGGCATTTTACAGAATTAGACATTATTTTACTTCGATGTCGACTGCATCTGTAAACTCTGCACATTTGATTGAAATCCGTTTCCCTCTCTTTTTTTTCAATAAAACCAAACAGAAAACTAGTTTCTTTACAATTAAGTATTGTTTTTTGGTACCTATCTATATCCTGTTATTTAAGACAAGCTTTTCGTGTGCAGATTTGAATTCTGTAGTATTTCAAGAAAATTGTTAATTTAATTATTTAACTGACTTGTCCTGACTGTGCGTTGTTACTGTTGGTTGATAGCAATTAATTTATTTTATGACGGTCATAAAACGACTAAAGCCAGCCAATACCAAGATGGATTTCTTAAGCGTAAGTTTGCGCTCCGACTCTAGAATAATCTTTGAGAGATACCGAGACTTACGAGACTACTAACTAAGAGATCTTAATTAACGTGAAACCTCATGATTAATAGCTTTACCGTACGTTTTAGCCTGGTATTACATAGTGATACTAAGAGACGACTGGTAATACGCACGTCGCGCAAACGAGTCGCCAAGGCGTATCTCCCTTATAGGTGGAGAGCCGACCGCAAAATTTCGTACCGACTTGATACCGCGATGAAATGCACAATGGTTTTCTATAAAAGTGATGCTAAGTCCGAATGTTATAGTCTGCCATGGCGGAACCTGCCGCAAGTAAAGAAAAAAACAACATTTTCGTTGCGAAAAAGGGGGCGTTTTTTACCCATCTGATACCGATATAATAGTTACGGTATCAGTTAGAAATTTACTGGTAGATACAGAAAAGCGAAATCTGCCAGTATTTTTTTTGCCGGAAGTACTTGGCAGACGCTCTTAAAGGTGACCATCGGGACCCATTAATATACCTATATGATACCAGCATGAAACCAATTGCAGTCGGTGAGTATGAACCCTTATTTCAGGAATATATAAGTCTGCCAAGTCGTTTTCTGCCGAAACACCTTGACAGACGAGATTATGTAAGCAACATCCGTGGAACCCGTATTTGGAAATTATACTGATAACGGATATTTTTATTGCTTTTTGCTTATAATTGTACATTATTATTTAAAATAACTAGCGGCCGCCCGCGGTTTCACCCGCGTGGTTCCCGTTCCCGTGAGAATATCGGGATAAAAAGTACATATAAACCTTCCTCTTGAATCACTCTATCTATTAAAAAAAAACGCATCAAAATCCGTTGCGTAGTTTCAAAGATTTAAGCATACAAAGGGACATAGGGACAGAGAAAGCGATTTTGTTTTATACTATGTAGTGATGATATGTATCTATAATATAATATTAGAGCCACGTCATTAGCCTCCGAAATAAGAATTTTCTACTCACTTGACGCTTTGTTGAATGCTCTTATTTTTATTGCCGGAAGTGCTTGGCAGACGCTCTCAAAGCAAAGGTGACCATCGGGACCCCTTAATATACCTATCTGATACCAGCATGAAACCAATTCCAGTTGGTAGGTATGAACCCTCATTTTAGGAATATATAAGTCTGCCAAGGCTTTATCTGCCGATTTTATCGATTACGGACATTTTTATTACTTTATGCTTATATTTGTATATTTGGGGGCACGGCAGTGCCCCCGCCAAGTCAAGCGTGAAGCAAACACTGGATAGGTTTAGAACGCTAAAATGCTGCATGCTCAACAGGACACCAAAATTGTAAGTTTGTAGCTAATTTATTTCCGAAGTTATTTATTTATTTATTTATTTACAATTTATTGTATACACAGATAATACAGAAACATATAATACAGTTATACGAAAGATAGGATTCCAATATTTCTATATGGCATTGAAGACGTAAACAAGCTCACGGAACTTCTTGAAAGTGTCGCAGATAAATCGGATTTCACCTATAAAATCATGAACAAAAATCAGCTTAGAATTAATTGCGCAACGGTTGATGCATATAAAAATATAAAAGATATTGTTAGACAAAAAGAATTAATTGCACATAAATTCAATAGCAAGGATAAACGACACGTCTTTAGAATTGTAATTAAAAATCTTCACCACACTACGCCTACCAGTGAAATCAATGCAACAATAGAAAGAACTAACTAACTAACTAATACCTTGGTGATTGGGGAAATAATCTAAATAAAAACAATAAATAATCTATCTTAATAAAAGAGTTCCGTTTTATCACTAAAGATAAAGATACCAAAACAATTGAGACGTTCAACAGCCAACTCCCGTCACATGCTAATTTGGAAACGGATATAGATCGAACACATATCCCAATACAAAGGTGAAATATTCCGACGTATTAATAAATAACTTAAACAGCATAGAAGCAGAGATTCCATCATCAAACAACACAATAGAACAGATGGTCTTGAAACAAGCAAAGCAAGAAACGAGTAATACGACGAGTTTTTCAATACCTTGGACCCGCGCTTTATAGCTGGGGAGATTGCAAGGCAAAGCACAAGAGTATTGGGCCTCCAGTAGGGCAAGCACAACTTGAGCGCGACTCGAGTGAAAAAGAGTCGCGGGCACTTTCAACCAATCAGAACGCTCGTAGATAGCGCGCTTGCCTTAAGGCGACGTGCTGATTGGTTGGAAGGAGCGCGATAAAGAGTTGAGTTGAGTTGAGAAAGAAATGGGTTTGACACAAGCAGTATGTCTATATTGTATGATTTTCATAAGATTTCATCTTGCTCCTTGTTTGGAGACAGTCCATCAAGGTTCCAGGATACAATCTTAAGGGAATTCATCGCGACTCTCTTGATATTAGAGTTGTTAAGATACTAATTTAATTAAAATTAATGTACTCATTTTGTTGAAGGATCATATCTAATTTCTCTACTTGTTTCAAGACCATCTGTTCTATTGTGTTGTTTGATGATGGGATCTCTGCTTCTATGCTGTTTAAGTTATTTTGTTATAGTACAAAGTTAATAGTCTGACATTGATTTGAATTTGGCGCGCTTGTGCGACTCGCGCTTGACCACTTCTTCTGCCCGCCATGTTGTGTTCGTATAGACTGCATAATATTGTACTGTGTAATTTACCAAATAAACCTGTCTACCTGAAAACATCCAGAGTTTCAATCACTGCCACTGTCTACATATTTATTAATACGTCGGAATATTTCGCCTTTGTATTGGAATATGTGTTCGATCTATATCCGCTTATTTAAATACGTTAGCTGACGGGTTTTCCACCAACATAGAGCCAGCTGACGTTTTTAGGGTTCCGTAGTCAACAAGGAACCCTTATAGTTTCGCCATGTCCGGCTGTCCGTCCGTCTGATCCCAGTCTAGCTCATAGACTCTTAGTACTAGAAAGCTGTAATTTAGCATGAATATACATATTTATCACGCCAACAAAGCGGTAAAGTAAAATTTTGAAAGACATTTTTTTTAGGTTACCTCCCCTACACGTGAAGTGGGTATATAATTTTTTTTCTTGTCTATCCCATAGTGTGGGATGTCGTTGGATAGCAATTTCAAAAATATTGTGGTTCGTAAAGACAGTTTTTGGATTGAGGCATCCGTTTGTGAATTATTAAGCTTTAACGTGCAAAATTTTGTTAGAGTCATGTGTCCCCCCCTGCCAGCCAAATGGTTGGTCTTGGATACGTGAAAAAATTCGCGATAGTAGTACATATGACGAAGTTAAAAGGAAAACTATCACAGCTAAGTAGGCTTTACAAGTTTTTGAGATATAACATATTTTTAGAAAACCGCAAAAATAACTTTGTCATTCATACGAATACTATGAAAAACAAATACCCCAAGAGCTATCCGATATTTTTGTAAAAAAATCAATAACAGGCCAAATTTTTGTAAACGGCCCTTAAATATAATTTTAAGAGACTATATTTTGGAATCCAACATAAAATCGCATTGGAAGGTATAAAAAAAAAGTTATACCCCGAAAATGGTGCAATTCTTTCAGCAAATATGCTATCACCAATTTTATCGTTAACATGTGTTTATGTTCACCATATCTAAGCACCAAAGTCGAAATCCATAAAGATATAAAACGGGAAACTAATACTTTAGGAAGAAGTCGGTTGTTTCTGATAGCATTTTTAACATAGGTGTAATGCCAATTTGAGTTTACGTAGAGAGGTTTTTTTTTAGTTTATTTGTTTTTCATTTACAAATATAGGGGGATTATATACTTTTACGAAAGATAATAATAAATGTATTCAAATGTTAAGTGAATAACACTTATACCATTTTTGCCTATTTTTTATAGATTTTTTAAAGCTTTGTATTTGTTTTTTTTAAATGTCGCTGTCATAAATATTGGTGGATTACTAATGAATTATTTATTAAACTAGATAATCTAATTTTCAATGTTAAGAAATTACTGATATAGAATTATTGTTGAGTCTCCATAGAGCGAATTATTTTGGCTCTCGGGCTAAAAGTTATTAACCACTTTACGTGTAGGGGAGGTAACCTAAAAAAATATATTTTTCAAAATTTTACTTTACCACTTTGTTGGCGTGATAAATATGTATATTCATGCCAAATTACGGCTTTCTAGGACTAAGAGTCTATGAGCTAGACTGGGGTCAGACGGACATGGCGAAACTATAAGGGTTCCTTGTTGACTACGGAAACCTAAAAACGTCAGCTGGCTCTATGTTGGTGGAAAACCCGTCAGCTGACGTATTTAAATAAGCGATCGGCGCTCACGCCTGACTCTCATGCTCCCTATTTCACTGCACCAGCTGACGACCTTTCCACCAACATAGAGCCAGCTGACGCTTTTATTTATTCAAAATAGCATGTAAACTATCATCTGACACATTTTCAAGTGAGAGGAAATCACTGAACGAAAAATTTTTTTTGTGCATGTTCCTATGGCCAGCTGACGTATAATCCACCACGGTACGGCCAGCTGACTTTTTTTATCTTCTAATAATTGCGTTAACTATCATTTAACAAATTTTCAGTCGGGAGGAAATGACTGAAAATAAAAAAAAAATTACGTTCACCATACTTCATAATACAACTCTCTCAAGCATTTCACGAGTTTTCGCTTGAGAGGAAATTGGCAGTAAAATCTGTTGCTGGCTCACGGACTATTATCTTTAGTGATAAAATGAACTCTTTTATTAAGATAGATTATTCATTATTTTTATTTAGATTATTTCCCCAATCACCAAGGTATTAGTTAGTTAGTTAGTTTTCTCTATTGTTGCATTGATTTCACTGGTTACGCCTACCAGTGTGTTGTCTAACAATGTCTTTTATATTTTTATATGCATAAACCGTTGCGCAATTAATTCTAAGCTGATTTTTGTTCATGATTGTATAGGTGAAATCCGATTTATCTGCGACACTTTCAAGAAGTTCCGTGAGCTTGTTACGTCTTCAATGCCATATAGAAATATTGGAATCGTATCATTCGTATAACTTCGGAAATAAATAGCTACAAACTTAAAATTTTGGTGTCCTATTGTGCATGCAGCATTTTCGCGTTCTAAACCCATCCAGTGTTTGCTTCACGTTTGACTTGGCGGGGACCCTGCCGTGCCCCCAAATATACATAAAGTAGTAAAAATGTCCGTTATCAGTATAATTTCCAAATACGGGTTCAACGGATGTTGCTTACATAATCTCGTCTGTCAAGGTGTTTCGGCAGAAAACGACTTGGCAGACTTATATATTCCTGAAATAAGGGTTCATACTCACCGACTGCAATTGGTTTCATGCTGGTATCATATAGGTATATTAATGGGTCCCGATGGTCACCTTTGAGAGCGTCTGCCAAGCACTTCCGGCAAAAAAAATACTGGCAGATTTCGCTTTTCTGTATCTACCAGTAAATTTCTAACTGATACCGTAACTATTATATCGGTATCAGATGGGTAAAAAACGCCCCCTTTTTCGCACCGAAAATGTTGGTTTTTTCTTTACTTGCGGCAAGTTCCGCCATGGCAGACTATCACATTCGGACTTAGCATCACTTTTATGGAAAGCCATTGTGCATTTCATCGCGGTATCAAATCGGTACGAAATTTTGCGGTCGGCTCTCCACCTATTAGGGCATTTGTGCATTACACTGAATTTTACCGATCCGGAAAAAAACGGATGCTTGTATTTTAATAATTTAATCATTTATAATAGTAAGAATTTATTTATTTTGTGTAGTTTTAATGTTTCGAACCCTAAACTACACGAAATAAATAAATTCTATTATTTATAATAATTAATTATTAAAATTCAAGCATCCGTTTTTTTCCGGATCGGTAAAATTCAGTGTAGTGCACAAACGACCTAAGGGCGTAATAATTCAAGCATCCGTTGTAGTGCACAAACGCCCATACTTGTTTAGTAATTTGCTCGGTGACCACTGACCTCTATAATACAAGTACGCTGAATGTTGTATACGAAATGACAGTTGTTTTTTGTGCCGATTCAAAGCGCCCCGCTCGAGCGTCTCGGGTACTAAAATTGCAAATGGCTGATCGTTGTTTTGAGTAATTCTCTGATAATTTTCGTGAAAATCGTGGAATAAGACTGTACTTTGTGCGGACGACTGAACTTTTTAGTTGATGAACCGATTTGAATAATTCTTTTTATTCTTTTTATTTGAAAGGTGACGCTTCTCGTGTGGTCCCATTCAAATTTCATCAAGAACTGACGAGAAGTTCTGGAGTTATCCTGAATAATGCGTATATAGACTTTAGTTTGCGTATTTAGATGACTTCTTATTTTCATCAAAGTGGGGATTATTTAAAAAAAAAAATTTTTTTTTTTAGAAAGTTTATACTTCTGACGTGATCTTTATTTTCACCAAGTCAGGATGAGATGAAATCCCAGGAAATTTGAGAGAAATTCTCTAATATGCAAAGCCTTATGCGTTCCATTTATTTTTTAAGTTAGTCAAGTATTTGCATCTGGTAGTCATCATCTCATAGTGATGAGCTAGTGATGGTGGAGAATAATTCCTTAAGTATGGACTACTAGTTATATTCTTTCAGGTTATTAGGGTGAGCTGATGATGAGAGGTGAAACTCCTCAACAGTTAGGAGTTATATGATGTTTTATAAATACCATATGCACGAATGGACCTTCAGTTGTATTCCTTCAAGTTATCTAAGTAGCTAAAGACGGAAAGCTGAACTCCGTAACGGTCAAGATGATTACAACAATTTATCAAAAAAGTTTCGCTACGATTATTTACACTAAAAATCAAAAAATAAATAGAATTTTAATTCAAAGGATGAAAATGCATGACGTTTTCTAACTTATCTTGGTACTTACTGAACTGTTTGAAGTCGGTGCCAAGCCAAAAAGAATAAGAACGAATTATACTGAGTGAAATAACAAACATTAAAAAAAACCGGTCCCAAGCGTGAGGTGTAGGACGTATTTACGTCAAATACCTATTAGACTTGGCACCGACTTCAAACAGTTCAGTAAGTACCAAAATAAGTTAAAAAAAAGTCACGTATTATCGTCCTTTGAATTAAAATTTCTAATTATTTTTTTCGTTTTTAAGTGTTTGTTAATTTTGTTTGAAGATTCTTTTTGAAGGCGGTTACATTTTTTTTAACGTTTTTCTTTTCACGATTCCGTGGTTGGCCCCATAGTAAAAAATATTCATATTGTTAGACAATATCATCCCCTAAAATCTTTGTACTACGAAAAATTTTGTGTTTTAGGTAAGTACCTACTTTTTTCGTTAACATAATAACTTAATGTATGACAGAATTATATGAAGAAATCCGCTTTGTTCTGTAATTCTGAAACTAAAAATACAAACAATGAGGTTAGCAAAGAATGGTACCTTAGACGTAGACAATAGAGGACATAACAGTGGAAACTCGATATTGGAAACTTAAGGTGTATCGATGAGCTCAGTGGCGCCGCCAATGGAAATAAATGAATTGCATTTTATTAAAGGCTTGAATTAAAAGTTTCGGTTATTTCGCGCAGGTGAAAGAGTGGAATGCATTTTATAAATATACTTTTGAGAACTCAAACTTACGCAATAAGTCGTGAATCTCAATACTGCCAAAAGTGGCCACATTTGGCAATATCGAGATCCATAACTTGGTGCTCATATTTGAGGCCATGAAAAAACAATTAAAAATTGCATTTTGCTGTTCTATTTGCGCGAAATAACCGAAACTTTTAATCCAAGCCTTTAATAAAATGCAATTGATTTATTTCCATTGGCGGCGCCACTGAGCTCATCGATACACCTTAATGCACTCCGCAAAGCCCACTCGAAAGCAACAAGCCCCAGTGGGGATGAAGAAACGAAAAGGTGAATTTCGAGAAAGTAATTCTAAATTGCAAAATCAATTTACTAATATCACTAAGGTCCTAACTGTAGCTGTGAATAATGGATACCGAAATTACAGACATGAAACTCATGAGTTATGACACTTATGACGCAATGGCGCAGTTTTACCTACAGTAGGTCTCAAAAATTCGATCAACTTGTATATGACTACGCTGTTTACTTTCACATGTTTGATATAAATTTGGCATAATATTATTCGTTGAAAATGAAGTACCTACCTACTTATTAGAAAAAATCGACCAGTTTCACAACTAGCTCCGATGGGACTCGAACCCATGACCATTCACTATCTGGGCGAATAATGATGAAGAGCATTGGCCCGGGCGTCCGGCAGCACTATAGTCCGCCCAAAGTGCATGTAATCACTACGTAGACATATCAACTCGTTAACGGATCATAAACGTATCAACTCGAGCGGTTCAGTATTCTTTGTATGAAACCCCCTACTGCAAAGCACACTAATCGGAATCGTAACGTAATCGCCGTGCCTCGGGACCAGCTCAACAACCGCTTTGCGGGTCGCTCAACTTGCTATCCCCGCGCTTACCGCTAGTCGTCCACGCGCTCACGTCTCTCCGTACCCGAGCCACATGAATAAACTGTGCCCGAGCTTACGGCTCTACGCACAGTGGTCTGAAAATGAAAATGAAATAAACACATCACAATATTTTTTTTTATAACATTTTTTTATATTTTTTTCTACATATTTTTTTTTAAAATACGAGCCGTTATCGCGGCGTCGCCTAGCCGTAGCCAACGTACCGACGCTGATCCGGTTTGGTTACGTGCTTGCGTTAGGTTGACGCCTGGTTGACGGCGAGGCGAAAGGCGATACGGTGTCGATCCCTTTCCGAGTTGATGTAATGTGCAGTGACCTTTAGTCCGCCAGCAGGCAACGGCCTGTCAGTTGGTCAAAATTAGCCATGATTTTTGGTTTTTGTATGTAAAACTCTGTGGCCGATTGCGGCCAACTGACTTGATGCGATTTTTTGTAATACCTTATTATTAATTATTTTTAATAATAAAAAAGTCCATTGCTAAACTGAAAAAATAAATTTAAAAAAATCTGAATGAGAAGTGGCATGACCCGCTGTTATTTCTCGGCTGCTTAAACGAGCGAGATAGAAGATGGCTTTGGAAGTGGCGGCAGAATATCCTTCCGTCAAAAGCTGTCAAAGTGCTGCTGTCAAATAAGTATAGAATTTAGTTATCGATACGACCGATGGGCAACGCCATGGCCCGCTATTAATTCTCGGCTGCTTGCGCGAAAAGAGCGAGATAGAAGATGGCTTTGGCAACGCTCTACTTTTCAAAAACAAATAATACGGTCACGATAACGGTAGTTTTCCATGCTAGGGGTACTGAAAACAGTGATGCAATCTGAAGCGTACCTCGTTCTAGTTCCTTAATGCGAAATTCACCTAAATCAGTCAGTGCAAACAATTCACTTTTCTTTTTAGACGCTTTAATCTCCCTCTGGCGGAGTCAAGTCACGTATCTTCGTTTTTTTATTTTTAAAAGTAGATTTAGCTAACTAAATTACGAGAGCGAAAACAATGTTTATTTATCCACTTAAAAAAGGGATAGAAAATTAGCATTCTTTGTTTCAATGTGCATCCAGTAGGTAACTCTTTACACGTCTCACTAAAAATACATTAAATTATTAAGTTATTATCTTGAATATTCTCAGAACTAAATTTTCTCAATGAAAAGTATTTTCATAACGTATATTCCTCAGGAAAATTTCAAACCCTCAAAATTTTAGTGAGGAAAAATATTGCTCATCTCTATGCAAGAATATAAGATATTCTCTACATTTCTTGCCAGAGCTGTGATGTGATACTTTAGAGATAAAGAACACTGCAGTTTACTTGGTGGCTTGTTCAAAGGGCTTAGTTTGGTTGTTGCTAGCACTAAGTTTGGTTGCAGTGAGGCAAGAAAAGTATTACAAAAAATTGGCAAAGAATTTATAATCCTCACTTTAGAAGAGTTCCGTGGTTGTCTCAAAGAAATGTAATCTAACGTACAGAAGGTTTGCGGTTTTAGGTTCAAGCTTCAGGACCCCTTCGAGAAAGATTCGTTCCGCTCTTGATATACTCGTAGATACGATGTAGAGAGGACAATGCGAAAATAAAAAAAAACAATAGTGGAACTACATACTTCAAAGAAATATTTTAAACTAGCTTTCCGCCCGCGGCTTCGCCCGCGTGGGATAGGATACACGACGTTATCCCGTGGGAATGTGATACTTTTCTGGAATAAAAAGTAGCCTATGTTCCTCTCCAGGCTACAAAGTATCTATGTTCCAAATTTCAGCCAAATCCGTTTAGCCGTTTTGTCGTGATTGAGTAACAAACATCCAAACATCCAAACATCCAAACATCCAAACATCTAAACTTTCACATTTATAATATTAGTAGGATTTCTCCTCTCCAGTTTTTAAAACTCCAGGAGTTTTTTAGATAGTTTTAAATTATTTCTATGAAGTATGTAGTTTGATTATTGTTTTCATCAGTTGTAGCAAAAGGGGAGAAAAGAAGAAATATGCGAATTGTTTGTGGAAAATTTTACACAGTTTACAAGTTTTAATTTATAATATTTACAATTAAATACAACTAGCAGCGCAAGCATGCGAGGCATATATAGGCATACGGAATTTAAAATAAAGTTAGAAAAAATGTACTCGACTCACAACAACCAGCTCCGCAGGCTTATTACCGATTTTAAAGTGACAGTTGTAATATTAATCGCTCCCAAAACACATATTCGTATTAGTATTACGGAGAGGAATTCGCTACGATAGCGCCACAAGCGAGCGATTTTTGAACTAAAATTGCATGAAAGGTACTGTACCGACCTACCGATTGCAAACCGACCGCAACTAGTAGCAGTCGCGTTGCAATTGTACAATTAGCAACTGGTTGCTTGTTTTGGTAAAGCCTGCCGATGGTTGTGAGATGGGTCGATTTTTTCTAATATTCCATTTTATATTCTTCAATAATAAGAATAAATTAAATTTTAATAAAAAAGGCAATATATAATACATTTTTGATAGCCTGTATTTAAGGTCATGAAATAATAAAAATGCTTTTTATGCATAATTTTGTTACTAACCATTATTACCTTATAGTATTTTATTGAGTAGCTATGCTAAAATAAACTAAATTAACTCGATTTTCTTCACGAAGCTACTTGTCTAGAATTAAAAATGTTTTGTTTCAGAACCCTAAAAACTTAAAAAGTAATTGAGGCACCCCCGGACACGGAAAGAGTTTTAATACTGGCTTTAAGTAGCTGCGATTTTGTGGGTAAACTTAAACGTTAATAATTTTGTTTGAGTTGAATTAATAGCTTATTATTATTTATAGGGGGGACGCCAGCGAAGCCGGACGGGTGATCAGTTACCTAGATCGGGAGTCGGGACCCTTTCACCCAGTTCCCCTGAAAGCTGAAAGCAGGGGGAGGCGGGTTATCATTTACCCCACCGGCGTCGGACCCTCGAACCTACCTGCCTGCTGAGTTGACTTATCGTTAACTGCTTTAGATCCTTGTCCGTTCCAAAGAGCTCCCAGCGCAGTGATGCGTACATCGGGCACTCTGCCATGAAGTGGTAACTTGTTTCTTCTCTTTCTTTACATTGCGAACAGATGGGGGGGGGGGGGGGGTGTCCTTTGTCGGTGTGATCACTGATGTGTGTGTCTGTTTAATGGGCCATAAATAGCTTGCAGCAAACGATTCTGAAATAAGTTCTGTTGGTTTTTCAATGCTTTATCCATTTTGTGCCTTTGTTTATTAGTAGTTTATGTGATGAGCGTCTGGATTAAGATATCGTACTTAAATTATAATGTGAGTGGGAGTTTCTAAAACGAACCTCGGCTTCCCACAACTGTTTTAAGACCGAGTTATGTGCAGTCTCATACACTACTTTATCAACACTCAAATGAATTTTATAACATATTTCTAAATACAACTTATTGATAAAATTTATGTAGATAATCGACCACTTCCGGTCATAAAACCTATTCCGATAATTTATTCTCTAAGAAAAATGGCTTTGGACGGCGGGCTAGTAAATCCTGCGGTTGTATTGGGGATAGTAAAATTTAAAAAAAAACTGCTAAAATGCATGACAGCGATGTCGTTATCAGTCGTAATTCAGCAGTCAATTGACTGCTAAATATATATAAAATGTGTTCAAACATGGACTTCAGAATATTGAGATAACAATCGCATACCATATACCGCACAATATATTTACTAGGTATAAACTACAACATAAGTATTATAGGGTACTTAAATATTTTTATTTTTTTTATTTACAAAGGGGTAGCACTTAGCCTTCATCACACCTGATTTTAAGTGGTGATAAGGCTGAAGGTGGAAGCGCACTACTCCCGGAATCCTCAATCACGACTAAGAACAAGTCCTACCACCAACCAAACCGAATACAAAATGTACCCCCACTGGGAATCGCACCCGGGACCTCTAGGTCTGAAATCGGTGGTGTGAACCACTGGACCACAGAGGCGGTTAAATAGTAGTAGTATTATTGTTGATGTCGATAATAAATGAAAATACTTCGACAATGCAGTATTCGCCAGATATAAATAGTTACGAGTATTATCTGAGTTAAATTTAAAACAGGATGAGAGAATAGAGGAAGCACGAGAGTCATGAGAGGGCTCAGCATTCAGCAAGCGTCCACAGTTAAGGTTACAGCTCATTAGACCCACTCGGCACCCGACCAGCACCGCCTCGTTGCTCGGTGTCCACTCGTTGTCCACAGGTGGTCCACGAGTGGATGCCGCGTTGTCAGCAGTGAACGTCGCGTGGTCAACGAGTGGACCTCGCCTGATCAACGAGTGGCCCTCGCCACCGTCAACGAGTGAACGTCGCGTGGTCAACGAGTGAGCGCATCGTTTGGGCGTTTGTGCACTACACTGAATTTTACCGATCCGGAAAAAAACGGATGCTTGTATTTTAACGCCCTTCTCGCGTGAATCATTCGCGGGCAGCGCGCGGTCCACTCGGGACAAGCAGCGAGTTGTCACCGAGTGGTCCACTCGCCGCCCGCGCGTGGACACCTCGCGAACACAGTATAATTATATAATATGCTATGTGTCGCGAGCGACGTGATCCGGTGACGCTATGGATGCAGTGAGCGTATACCCATACAAATCCATATAAAGAATACTAACCGCCCGAGGCGAGGCGGTGCTGGTCGGGTGCCGTGTGGGCCCAATGAGCAGTAACCTTTATTTAGTTAGGTACTTTAACCTTTTTGCATTCACAATGCAATTCTTATTATAGAAAATGAAGTATGAGGGGACTCGAACCCACGACCTTTCACTGTCCGGGCGAATGCTCTAACCACTGAGTTACGGAGTCGTTACGAGAGGCGTCGAATTTATCCAGTAAAGCCAGCGATTGTTTCATCACTGTTAAGATATTACTACCCTCACACCCGAAAGAAATACCTTTGCAGATATTTTAACAAACAATAAAGATGAAATAATTCACTTCATTTTCAATCATTAATAAAAATTGCATTGTGAATGCATAAAAGTAAAAATTTAAAATAACTAATTTTCATAATGGCGGAAATAGACGGTTCACTTTTGCCTTTCAATTTGGATGAAGCAACCAAATTGAACAATGTAAACGTAAAAGTAAATCATTAATTGTCAATGAGCGCCTGTATTTCTGCACCTTTCAACCTAAGTGAATCAATTTGGTTGAATCGTGTAGTATTAGCACGTATTAGCGTAATAGTTATCATCGCCAGCAATTTCAAGGTCCCCAATGCTAGAGTTTTAAATAAAAGTAAGTATCAGAATCAAATATTCATCACTAGCGGATCCTCGCGGTTTTACCCGCGCGGTAACCGTTCCCGTGGGAATATCGGGATAAAATATAGCCTATGTCACTCGGAAAAAATGTAGCTTTCTAATGGTCAAAGAATTTTCGAAATCGGTCTAGTAGACGTTTCGGAGCCTATTCAACGCAAACAAACAAACAATCAAATCTTTCCTCTTTATAATTTAGTATAGATTACTAGTTTCCTTATCTCCCCGTCTCAATTCCCATGCATATATTGAATTGCAGCAAGACGTTGGTACTCCTATTCAATATAGTAGAGTAGAATACGTGGATATTGCGAGTGCACCCATTTGTGTCGTCTCCCTTTTCGAATATTTATGAGGATCTCGTCCTCCAGTGTTTGGTCGCAAATTTTCTGAAATGTGGTCTTAAATAAATCATTATGTGTAAACTACTTTACTGTAAAGGGTTATGCCTAAAAACTTGGCTTCGTCACTAGTTGGTAATATTGAATTGCCATAATAAACAGTGATGGATGGTGGGCATCCTAGAAAAAAGGACCACACTGCTCTTGTAACTTGATAGCTCAAGGCTGTTAGTATCAGGTTTTTAGTGAATTAAAGAAAACGTAAGGAGGGAACATAGGCTTTTGATTCGTTTTCCTGTACAGTATAACAGCATAACAGCAGGTCATCAGTGTATTGTAATGTATTGAAAATACTCTTAAGAAGGGGGCTATCTAAATCATAATATGTTTAGATATTGTTCAGTGGGCTTAACACAGAACCTTGTGGTAGTCCATTTAATACTTACCGTGTCTTAAT
This sequence comes from Crambus lathoniellus, assembly GCA_949710035.1. Classification (NCBI taxonomy): domain Eukaryota; kingdom Metazoa; phylum Arthropoda; class Insecta; order Lepidoptera; family Crambidae; genus Crambus; species Crambus lathoniellus. The sequence goes on from OX453296.1 coordinate 10,556,897, forward strand.
TTGTATTCTCTGGACCTTGCAAAATATGGACTTTTCTATCAGATATAATATTTATGATGAAGTTAACTAATAATGGTGGAACTTGTAATTTAATGAGTTTATTCTGAAGGATGCTAATAATAACATTATCATAATGCAGATTTTATATCCAAAAACGCAGTCAAAAGCGTTTAAAAAGAAAGCTATTCGGATGTAAGTTGTGAAGATGTTAATGCTGTCAAATGTACTTTTTGTAGGCTTATAGGTATTTTTACAAAATTATCATTTCCATAATAGTTATCATCATCAGCAACTTCAAGGTCCCCGCTGCTGGAGTTGTCATTAAAAGTAAGTATCACAATTAATGTTTATTCTTTCAAATTTTAATTTTTCATAGAAATAATCTAGTTACTAGTTTTCTTATCTCCCCGTCTCAATTCCCTTGCACATAATGAAATGCAGCTAGGCGTTGGTACTCCCAACACAGAATATGTTCCCAATTCGATATATTTCCAATCGAGTACGTGGATATTGGGAGTGCATCCATTGTGTGTCGTCTCTCTTTTCGAATATTTATGAGGATGTCGTCCTCCAACGTCTTTGGTCGCAAATTTTATGAAATGTGGATTTAATTAAATCATTATTGTGTAAACTACTAAAATCCCATTCCAAATAAAGAATTTTTAGTTATTTCTAACATCATAATTATGCAGTAGGTAGGTAATTGTATTGACGTTGAGATCGCACCGAACTTTGCATTGACCCGTGGAGCGCTTCCTGATACAACGGTAGATCAAATAATTTTCGAACGCCGGGCGCTGAGTGATCTTAACGTAGAACACATTTAGGTTCCGATATCGTTGTAACATTTCGTTCGGTCCCGCAATAAATTTTGTCTATGAATCTATTATTTTTGAACGAAAATACGAAAAATTGATGATCTACCTACCGTTTGATCAACAAGCGCTCGCAAGAATGTAAACTCCTCCTTTTCATTGAATTGATTGTCGTTTGATGCCTAATGAGGGGTTTACAAGGGTCGATTTTTGCCGTGCGGCTAGTCGCTTCACAAATCGCCTCCCAAGCCGTATCGCTAGCCCATTTAGACAGGTGACTAAAATCGCATGCGGCCCTGTCATTTGAATAGTCGGAATTGAAATAGTTAGTTATTCAATTATTCAAGCATTGATTGAAGAACAAAGAGAGATGAAGAAACAAAAGAAAAGAAGAAAACGTAAATTTTGGGTACGTGAATGGATTTCTCGACGTAATTTCGAACGGCACCAAATGGTGCCGTAATGGGAATGCTTTTGGTGCCATTCAAATGGTGCGGTTCAAAGTGGTGCCGTAACTGGAATACCTCGTAAGATCTTGGGTGCCTCGGATACTTTACTGGTGGAATTGAGTTTAGAAGATCCTGATTATTATAGAAAACGATTAAAAATGACTACAGATCAGGGTGCCTACCATCAACTTTAAGACAGCGATTCAAAAATAGCGCGATGCAGAATAGGTTCCTAAAATGCTTTCTTTCGTACTCTGACCTTCTAAAAACTGGATCGCAAATGAATTGCTAAATGTTAATGACCGAACGATTTGTGTCCTTTTTCTTCTACCCGTCTCTTTCACTCGATTCTGTCATGCCCGGAGAGTGAGAGGGACGGGTATAACCTGCAGGTGTCATGTTAAATCGACCGGGTTATAAGTCAAATAAGAGTTCCTGACAGCTTAGCGGCTGTGAAATGTCATTGATCGATCGCTGAATCGCTGTCATTGGCTACGTTCCGTTTTGCACCAACAGCGATAATATGACTGCATACGCGCTCACACATCGTTCCGATTTGTTGTGAGCGCGACAACGAAAGCAGTAATTACGTCACGGATGACGTCACTACCGCCGCCATTTTGCGATCACGGTGATATCGTTCTCAAGCGTTAGCACTGTGAGCGGGCTGTCATATTTGACGTTTTGTTGTCAAACGTCATTGTTTGTTGTGGATTTGTTTGAGTAATCTCTGTGTTTTAGGTTTTATTTAGGTATTTTATTTGTTTATCCCGAAGCAGAAAGCCAGAAAAATGATAGTGCTTATTAAAGATGAGACGACGGGTAGAGACATTACTCTAAATTTAAGCACGGATCACTATCATCATCGCTGTCCAATAAAACGTTTACTAATTGACGAATATCCATACTAAACCGGTGATTATTTACTTACTAATTCAAATCAAAACAACGCTCGCTCGCGATGCGTGCAAGTAGCCGTTCCAAATTGAAATCGCGTCAACAGTGCTGTCAGCGCGATAATCAAAACGGAACAGCTTTTAGCGCTCACAGCGCCAACAGTACTATTGACTCAAAACGGAACACGGCCATTGATATTAATCTGTCGTGGTACGAATAAGCGAAGCAGATCAGTTTAGGTCCTAAACAAAACCGCAATAAGAGTTGATGGTAAGCACCCAGTTTGATACTTTACTACATAAGGTGAGGTGCGTGGATTCCATAAACATGGGTGTTTTTCATAACACTCTAAAAACTGAATCATATTAGTCTTATTCATTGTTTTGTTTTTCTTTCGCGAGCGCGCGGAGGAGCTAGCGAGCGGAGGGAGACACAGCAGTTGCAAGTTGCAAGCGATCGCCTGCGACTAAGCATTTACACGGGGCGATTTTAGTCACCAGCCGCATGCGGCCGGTCGCCGCGCGGCAAAAGTCGGATGCTTCCCAACTTTGGGCCTTGCGGCTAAGTCACCTGCGGCCTAGCCGGGGGGGTAATTGTCTAACTCAACATCAATCGCAATCGCATTCAGTTTGAAAGATATTGCACGGCCATTGCTGTTTTTGTCAACTGAACTTTTGTCAACTTTATTCAACAACAAGTGATGGATGCGTGATGGATGCATGATGGATGTCAAACTGAAAGCGATTGCGATTGATGTTGAGTTAGACAATTACCCCCCAGATTGCCATTTAGACGGTCGATTTTCGCCGCCCCACATTACTTAGTTCCTAAAAGGGCGAACTTTATGAAGATCGCTGCAGACTCTTTGTGTTATGTAATTATCTCAATTTGTGATTGCCACTCTAACCAATGCAAGCAAGGCCAGTCTTACAAAACACTTTCATTTGAGACAGATCTGATTTCGATACAGTAAAAATATAAATAAAATAATAAGCTACCTTCTTAATCTAATATAGCATGGAATCAAACATCTTATTTGTGTGACAGCTTATTTCAGTTTTGCTTTCAATTTCATACCGGCAGTTAATGCTTTTGCATCATACTGAGCTCGGTAACTAGGATTTACTAGTATGGTAAGAGGCTGTGTAAGTTGGCATGTGCAACACCATGCAACACAGTGTATTGTTTAGATAAAACGTTCCACTTTCAAATTACTTTGCAAGCAAAACTCCTTGGTCAATCATTTTTTTTTTCATAAAATGATAAGAAAATCATTCACTGTAGATAACAATGAAAATGGCGGCATTTCATCGAATTAAATGTTTGTTGACTTGCGACGACTGTATTAAAATTTAAAATAAGTACATTTACAAGTTTTTGGAAATAAATTTGAATAAATATTTTCACTCTTATAAAAGAATCATTTTGTCATACCAATATAAATGTTTTATTTACCTCGCATGAATGGTGTAAAGTAGAATGCTTACCTCGGTTGTAAGTAGCTATCACACCCTCGAACTATATTCGCTAAAATCTCGGGTGCACTCGATCCATTAGCTCCCTTTGCGAGCTGCGCTCGCACGGTCGTCAAATTGGATCTTGTTCTGTAATAGCTCGCTTACGTCCCTTGTGTAACAAACTACTATAACATTCGAAAGTAAGCAACAAAACGCTAGTCGTATTATTTTCTCTTCAGGCCTAATACCGATACATAATAATACCTTGCCAACTCCTACGATACAATACAATCATGTAATTATTTCGCCATCAATAAACTAAAGTCTGGTTTCTAGGTCCGACCTTCAAATAAGAAAGCTATAATTTGGGGTATGATTAACGATCCATTACGGCTTGTTACTAAGAAAGCATTGGAATATAAAGTTTACCTTGACGTCAATATAAGCAGTAACTTTTGACGTCCGAGATGTAAGAAATGTAAAAGCCACTCCATGTTTATAATCTGTTCTATAGACGTCTAAAGCCAAACTATTTCCTAATAAAAGTGCAGGTTTATCCTACTTATGTAATATATATATATATATATATATATATATTACTAGCTTTCCACCCGCGGCTTCGCCCGCGTGGACTACACGGCGTTATCCTGCGGGAATGTGATACTTTTCCGGGATAAAAAGTTATGTTCCTCTCCAGGCTCCAAAGTATCTGTGTTCCAAATTTCAGCCAAATCCGTTTAGCCGTTTTGGCGTGATTGAGTAACAAACATACAAACATCCAAACATCTAAACTTTCACATTTATAATGTTAGTAGGATATATATTATACTTGCTTTCCGCCCGCGGCTTCGCCCGCGTGGTATATACGGCGTTATCCCGCGGGAATGTGATATTATTCCGGGATAAAATGTTGCCCATGTTCCTCTCCAGGCCACAAAGTATCTGTGTCCCAAATTTCAGCTAAATCCATGTGGATCCTTCCATCGCAGCGCATCCTTTCGGATGTGATATTTTTCGAGACAAAAAGTTGCCTATGTTCCTCTCCAGGCTACAAAGTATTATGAGTCCCAAATTTCAGCCAAATCCGTTTAGCCGTTTTTGCGTGATTGAGTAACAAACATACAAACATCCAAACATCTGCATTTGCAGTCGTGAATACCCACCAACCCGCATTGGACCCGCGTTGTGAATCTGGCTTATTCTCCTTATCCATCCATACCATCCATAAGGAAGAACAGTGCCCCAGCAGTGGGGACATTAAATGGCTGATGATGATGATGTGCTAATTTAGAAAAAAATATCAGAATATTTAAGATTTTATTACCTACCTATATACGACCGAGCAAAATAGAGGAGAAGAGTTTTTTATTACTTGACTGATTCGTATGCACCATACGAACAACAGTTCTTATGCTAAAAAGGGATATAAACCAATACAGGTTCCCATTTATTCCGACACGCTTGGCGGAATCACAAACAAACATTCGTCCGCACCTGGGACTAATCTAATACATTATTCATGTAATTGCCACTACAGTGTTAGTGGGTGCCGGAAAAAGTACAAAAAGATTGATACCAGCCACAGAACACAAGACGGGATGGTAAAAAGAATACAAGAAAGAAATGAAGAAAGCAAGAAAGAATAAAAAAGCTTTATTGGACTTACACATCATCAAAAAACAAACAAAAAGAATTTAATAACATACAAAAATACTTATTCCTAACTTATGTTAGGAATAAGTATTTTTGTATGTTATTATAAAGGAAAAAAAGAGAAAATATAAATTATGGCACATTTCAATAAAAGGCACAGCGCATAAGCTGCTCACACTTGAAATTCAATTTTAAAATATAACAAAAAGTACGCGTGTGAAAAGTATGCAAACTCATATTTGTACTATATACTATATACTAGCAACGTTATCGATACAACAATTTGCATACTGAAAAAAATGGTTCGGGCGAGTGCAAACGAGAATAAGTTTTTGAAATTGTTAAACATTCGGCTCTAAAACAATATTTTTTTTCAGTATACAAATTGATGTATCGATAACGTTTCTAGTATAAGTGACAAATATGCGTTTGCATACTATATTATTATCATTTATCTAATTTTGATAGTGCTTACAAATGTCGCTTAGTTTACGTGTGTATATTATCAATAGTTTTTTTTTTATTTCTGTTTAAACAGCAAGTATATATGTGGTGTGAAAATAAAAACAACCACGATATTTAAGGCTACCGCGAAGCGCAGCGAAGCGATCGCCTTAAATTTCGAACCTATCACGTGTTCTACAGGACTTCCATGGCAAACTCTCTTGCTCGATAATATGACGTTCGAAGAAATAGAATAGGTCAGAATACAAATACAAAAATAAAAACTTTGATGTCATGGAAATGGTGGAAACCTTACATAAATAGTCGTATTTCATCATACAACACACATTGTCATAAAAACATACAAAGTTAAACATAATAGTACCTACATAGTATGTACTCGTAGTTGAATTAATTATTATAAACTTAAGATGTCATTCTAGTACCTTTCGCCATAATTCCAAAAAGAAATCCCCAAAGACGACCTCATCACAAAATGTCTTTTCATTGAAAACACATTAACGACTGGTCTTATTTACATTAGCAAAACGTTTCACGATTAAAATTGCAGCGAAGTGGAGTCTAATAAATTTCCCAAGTTGTAACGTGACTTATAGTGACCTAGGCTCACAGAACAAACATGATAGATAAGTATAAGTTTTTAGTAAAAATTTCATTTTTATGACAAGCTTTTTTGCTGACTGTACTTTAATATTATATTGTCATCTGAACCAAAACTGTATACAAAATGTCAGCTCCATCGGACACTGGGAAGTGGGTCAAATTAAGCTTGCAAGATTTGTCCCCCACTAACTAACATACTAACTAACTAACTAACATAGCAAGTTAATAAAAAGCTTGTAATAAAAAGGAGTATGTCACGCATTTAGCGTAGCCGCACACGAGCCACACGCGACAGCCACAAACGCCGCCACCTGAAGTTAGAAGCGGCTAAAAAGTTAGCTGAAGCGCGCGGCACACACTTTGTGGTAGGTAGTAGACACGTGCGGTCGTTGGCCGTTACTTTTTTAACCCATTGCTTGCAGTATTTTGTGTCGGCGTTAGTGGCCGGGGCGGTGGCCACAAGAACCGAGTGGCGTGTAGCATGTTCGCCACATGTTATTTATAGAAAATCTATGAAATCGATAGGAAACAGGTCAGTTTTGGCGCAAGCTGACCACAAATTATATAGACTAGTACAGATAGGAATCAAGCCTTATAGCGGCCGTTTGTTAGTGAATGACGGACCCCGATTAGAGTTTGACAACATAGTGCTGCCAGAACTATCGACACCCTTGATTCGTTATCGATAGTTGTGCAAATTATCGACGTTTGGTACAACCCTAGTAATATATTATTTTAATTAAATTCTGCTCAAATAAAAAACACATTTGATGAAAGAAGGCATTTATTACTTGAAATTATAATTTTATTAAATACAAAGTACATAAGTATAAGTTGAGATTTATACAAGACAAAGAATGAGAGTAATGAAATTACTTACTAAATTAACTAAGAAATATAAATACTTTATCAGCCACAAGAAAAATTAAACTGCTTGCAAATATTTATTACGCACAAATGCTAATGCTATTTTTCCTAGTAGTTTTATTTAGTATCTGCCATTTCATTATTTACTGTTAATATCACTTTCAATGCAAGACGCAATAACCTAATTCTAATAGTTAAACATTTAATGCAGTAAGTAATCAATATAGCAACTAACAGCAGTAATTTGCACCATATTTCTGATTTGATAACTTATTACCGCAAGAATAGGCAGACACGGGCATCTTCGCAGCACTCCACGAACCTCGTTGAGACTCAAGTTATCTGAAAAGATTAGATTTGGTTAGTATAGATTCTACATATTGTGACTATAATCTGCCATAGCATTTTATAAACAAATAAGTGATAGTTGAACTGAAAAGTTTGTAAATCAAGAAAGTGTAGTGTGTATAAAGCACATTTTGTTTGTTGTGCCGCTATGCACAAGTTATAGATAATCAATGTTTAAAAAAAATCAAAAATCAAAATATTTATTGGTCTTTACAGTTTTTACTTAAAACTAGTTGATGAAGTCTCCCTTTAAGCACAAAAAGCCTGTATTGGAAGACCCCGCTCTCTCATATCATTAAATACAAACAACTGTAATGAATTACTATGAATTGCAAAAGTGTCAATGTTTTATTTTGAGTAGGTATATATGCAAATAAATAAGTAGGTATGTATGAAGTAAGTTTAAATGAATACATAATTAGATATATAATTTAAAAATATATAAATTGCAGTATGCTTTGTTTTATGCTATTGTTTATAGATAAATTGCAGCAATGCTTCAGTTTCTTCATAACTAAGCCCAAGTATCCATTTAGTTATCATACTCTTACACCTGTTGTGTGGCTTATCATATATTTGTAGAACATTATTTATTTTATTGTATAGATAGGCCGAACGTGTTTCATATTGTATACTCGCAAACTCGGTTCTGACTTTGGGAATTTGTGCCACTTTTAGTTTTCTCCGTCTACCTTCTAAATTAGGAATATATTTTATTACTCTGTGTTTTTTTAAGGTGATGTTTAGAATATAAAGTTTACGAACAGACAGTAAGTTACTAATTAAGTACAGATCTAGTGTGGAAAAAGTTCTTTTTTTAAAATACATAATTTTTAACAAGATCCTTTGGGCTCTTTCCACCTCTAGAAATCGTGTTTTAAGCGCACCGCCCCAAACCGTAATACAATAAGCTAAGATGGATTGTACCAACGAGATATATATTTCATTAAGTATCTTATTTGAAAAGCTAGCCACTTCAGAATCACTGCGCGGAACAATGTACCTTAAAGTTTTAAAAATATAATTAAATTTACGTATTCTAGTTGCTATTTGCTCGATCTGAGGGTACCACGATAGACTCTGATCTAAAATCACGCCAAGATATCTTACACAGTGTCAGGGGGGTGTCACTCCGCAGTTTAGGTACGTTCGGACGGCGCGCCTGCCGGGCAGGCGTATGGCATAGAAATTAGGTCCGCAAAAGAGCTAGAATATATGCGATAGAAAGAGATGCAACGACAACGAGTGGCCGTTCCTAATTTGCCTGCGCCGTACAAGCTGAATTCTACTTTATTGCGTTATAGTTAGAGTTGCTATTTATTTAAATGACTTAGCGGAGTGAACTATCTGTTACAAAGTAACTATTTAGTAATCTGTGACAGTGTACCCTATTGATAGTTGGACAATTACACACATGACTCATCGCATCGTCACAGCAATGTATTTAATTGTATTTTAAGATTGAAATCAGAGCTAGGTTGTGAGTTCTTATATATACTATAACAGATGTAGTTTGTTTTGGCTGTATTGAGGGTAAGTAAGTTATGTTTAAGCCAGGAAGAGACTCGGGCCATACCCCGTTCAGCATTAGCCTTTGCAAGGGCCCAGTTTGAGCCAGTAAAGACGATTGCCGTGTCATCTGCGTAGGAGAAAATATTTGCATCTTTAAGAACCATGTTGCAAAGGTCGTTTATGTATACAAGAAAAAGGGTAGGACCCAAAACACTCCCCTGCGGTACGCCATACGTCACGTCAACATCCTCACTCTTTACATTTTCTAATTTAACTTTTTGCATCCTGTTAGTTAGATAATCTTTGAAAATTGATAGTTGTGTGTTTCTTATTCCGATTTTTTCTAATTTATGTACGAGAATAGGGATAGACACCGTGTCGAATGCTTTTTTTAGGTCGAGAAAAACTGATAAACACTTGGTACCCTTGTCAAGTTGTTTAGTTATTAAGGATGATATAGATGTAACTGCATCTTCAGTTGAAATGCCACGTCTAAATCCAAATTGACAAGGTGATATTATATTGTGGGCATCAAGATAGTTAAGCAATCTAGCGTTTAACAGCTTTTCAAGGACCTTAGCTAGTACAGGAAGAACCGAGATTGGTCTATAATTGCCAATGTCCTCGCTGTTACCACTTTTGTAAACAGGGGTGATTATGGACTTTTTAAGAGACATGGGGAAAATTCCCTTCTTAAAACAAGTGTTAGCCAGATGTGTAACAATCGGTATGATTTCATCCTTCACCAACTTAAAATATCGTGTAGTAATACCATCCCAACCCGGCGCACTGTCTGGTTTCAGGTTTAAAATTATACTATTTACTTCGTCGTTATCTGTATCGAGTAGAACAAATGATTGGGGCTGACTAGGTAACGAATGGAGGTATTTATCAGATTCTTCTTTATTTAATGTGGTCTTGATTTCATTTGCCAGTCGACTGCCAATATTTGCGAAATAGTTATTTATACAGTTTGCGGACTCGGTGGCAGATGATTTAATATAAGTTAATGCAGAATTAGATTGATTTGATTTATTTGTGTATGTTAATGTTTTAATATTTTTCCAAAGAAGTTTATTGTTTTTAATAGAATTTTTCAGTAAATCTCTCTCATATTTTCTTTTAAGTTTTTTAATAAGATTATTACAGTGATTTCTGTAACGAATATATGTGATTTTTTTTATGTCATTGCATGGGTCTTGCCGTGACTGTTTTTGGAGTTTATTACGATTCCTAATACATCTCAAAATGCCAGCTGTCACCCAAGGTTTGATAGTACGCTTACTTTGTGGTATTTTAATATTGACAGTATTATTTTTCAGCGAGTCGTTGAGCATTTTAATAAGATTATCGGTTATTAAATTAGGGTTGTCACAAAATAGCAATTGTGATAAGTTTTTTTGCTTTAAATCTCTTAATGATTTTTCAAAATCTATTTTTATTTTAGTTTTAGGTGTCTCCTGTTTAGTTTTTAATTGTGATATAGAAAGGAAAGTCGTTAGGTGGTCAGTTATAGTTGTGTTTAAAATAGCAACAAAAGCAGAATGCTTCCTTTTATTTATTTTTAGCATGAAGTGGTCAAGGCATCTATTTTCTCTGGTAGATATAGTATGTCCAGGAAGGATACCATAAGTTGATAGCATGTTAAGATAAGCGGCTCTATTTTTAAATTCATTTGATGGCTCATTTTCTAACGGGATAAGGTTGATATTTATATCACCTGCGATGATAATGTTTTTTTGTGATCTTAGAGTAGCCAGATGCCTGGACAAAGTGTTTACGAAGTTATCCGCATTGTGATTAGAAGGAGAGCGATAGATGCCCAATATTATATTGTTTAATATATCTATTTGCAAGCATGATGCGTGAGTTAAATTAATTTCCGAAACATTAAATTTAAGATTGTCTTTTATATATGCAACGACACCGTCATTTTGGTTTAATTGCCGTAAAGTAGCAAACGACTTGTAATTTTTTAATTGTGGGATGGGTTTATTAGATTGTAATCGGCATTCCGTCAAGATAATAATATCCGCATCGAAATCAAGACTGGATAGATTTACTAAAAAATCGTCGAAATTGCAATATATGCTTCTGATATTCTGTGAAATAATGTTAAGGTCTGTTTTGTTCAAATTATAGTGCCTGTTGAGTTCAGAACATTCACACTTAATCGATCTCGCAATAGTGAGGTTATCTATATTATTTATAGCTTGTATTTGATTATCCATTAAATAAAAGTAATATAGAAATTGTTGGTTTTACTAATGATTTCAAATATACAACGAAAGTAAACTGAGCGTGGCAATAATTAGCGTACTTTGTTTTTAGGTAGACTGAACATAATAACAGAAGCTGAACGGTGTTGTTTTCATATAAGTTTGCGAATTTTATCGAGTGTAGTGTGTGTAGTGTGTAGTGTAGTGTGTGTATTTGTGAGTGTATATCGAATGTTTTGCTGAATGTAATGAGTATGTTATAGTGTACAAAAAGATTGTTAGTCAGTAAAGTGTCATGTAAGAATTTTAACTTATTGCATTTAGCAGAGTATAAGAACATACCAATTATACAAATCTCCAAAAAAATAATTAAAATTATAATAACACTAATTATAAAGAGAGAAACAAAATATTGTTGGTTATGTAAGTAACATTTTAACTTCTTGCATTTAGCAGAGTATAAGAGCATAATATTTAATTTTTTTCCTAATAAATCAATTAAAATAATAATAAAAGTGCTTAAAAAAAGAAAAACAGAGTGTTGTTGACATGAAGATGGTACCTGCTTGAGGTGTTTACTTGAGTCTAGTCAGGCTTCGTAAAAAAGCTTTTGTATCTGTGCTTCATTTTTAATTAATATTATTGGAGAATTCTCATCTTTTCTCACATATACGTTCCCATAGGAGGTCCAGGAGAACTTATAATGTTTAGTTCTTGCAAGGTCCCTTGCGAGGAAATGTAGACGGGCGCCTTTCGCCGTCAGTTGCTCCGATATAAAAATGGGTGTTTCTTCCGACGTCCGAAAACCGAGATGCTTTGCACATAGTTTATTTTTGTGTTTCAGGTTAAAAGATTTAGCCATTTTTATAAAATCAATTTTTAGAATTGTTGACGCAGTCTCCACAACAATGGGCGTATTTTGGTTACTGTCCTTTCTTCCTCTCACCCGGTAGATGTCTTTTATGTCAGCTTTTTCCATCTTCAAGTCAATTGATTTAGAGAGGCAGATGACCATATCTAATAATTCTTCCTTTGTCTCATTTTTCGTTTTTGGTACATTTTTCAACTCGAAATTGGCCTTACGGCTGCTCTTCTGTAAATCTTCTATTTTTTCCTCTAATAAACATATCTGTTTTTTATCTTCTTTTGATTGCATTTCCAAAGATTCTATTTTCTTTTTAAACTCTTCATTCTGTGCCGCGAGGAAGGAAATAGAATTTTGAATATCCTTATTGGTTGCGTGAATTTCCTGGAGTACTGGGTTTATCGCTTTAATTTCACCAACAGGCCCCTGCAGTAAAGATGCGATCATTTGCCGCATCTCATCTTTAAAAGTGTTTAATTCGCAAGTTATACTACAATCTTCATCTCTGGCTCTTTTCTGGCGTTTAGACACAAAATTGGGTGGTGTTTTATCGTTATTTCCAGACATATTTAAATCCGATTCTGACATAGAGCGGTTCATTTTTTACCCAGGCAATAACAATATAAACAAAGCCCTGCCGTTGTCTCAGATCCAAGCAATTTGTTTACACAGAGTCGTAGGTAACTTCAACGTAGCGGCCGCCAAAAGAGATGAGTAATTTCGACGCGTCGAGTTATCGCTTCGTTGGCCGAGAGGTACAGCGCTCAGTCGCAGCCACCAACGAACACAAGTTCAATCCTCCGGTCCCACAAAACTTTTCACTTTTATTTATTACTAGCGGCCGCCCGCGGTTTCACTCGCGTGGTTCCCGTTCCCGTGGGAATATCGGGATAAAAAGTACATATAAACCTTCCTCTTGAATCACTCTATCTATTAAAAAAAATCGCATCAAAATCCGTTGCGTAGTTTCAAAGATTTAAGCATACAAAGGGACATAGGGACAGAGAAAGCGACTTTGTTTTATACTATGTAGTGATTTAAAATTTAAATTTAAAAATTAATTTGAAACGCAACACTTTGCACACGACCACTCACTGTGGCATCCGAGGGGGGAGAGGAGTTTGTTTATAGTTCATAACTGTTATTAAGTAGATAAGCTTTGTACATAGACTGATGAGAGGTAGTATATATAATTAAGTAAAATCTAAGATAGTAGGTAGCAGTAACAGTTATAACATAGTCATAAGACAACTACAATAAACCATCATTCGTACCGACAACAATCATATATTATCCCACCGGTACATTTGTTATAATTCTGTTCTGTTTGTCAGAATCAGAAATATGAATTTGATGATAAGGCATTTTAAATGTTTTGACAAAGTTATTTAATTACTTACACTGTTATTTCTCTTGACTTGGTATTAACAACTTCACTAAATTGAAACTTGTTAAATGTGACAACTGATTATTTAAATTTAATCCCAAGTAATCTACTGTACTTTACCATTATCACCATATGATATCACTTCTAAATATATGTTGAAATAAGGTATTAGGAAGGTTTTTTTAAGAAAACTAATCAATAATTAATTACACGTACCTACTTACATTCATATAAAAAGAATAAACAAACATTACCTATCTTTCATTCATAACTTCTTCTTCAACATGTCAATGACAAGTACAAAATCATATGTTGTTGGCCCAAAACTGTGCCACTCTCACCGGGTTATCTGCAGCCAACATGAGGTCCTCACGCGTGCAGGTGTCCGGGCATGCATGCAGAGCAATCAATGAGGTGGGCCATGGTCTGTGGAGTGTAACCACACCTGCACGCGAGATCCGTGTTCCGTGTGTTACTGGTGAAGCCCCACCTGGACAGGTTGTCTTTACTTCAACCAACTTGGGTACGGAGTCTATTTAAAGATCTCCATAATGATCTGGGAAGTTCAAGGCCAGGAGAGAGCTTTTCCTGGATGAGCACATATGGGTGTGGAAGGGTAGCAGAGTTTTCCCACAGTTTAACTTTGGTTGAAGAGGCCTCCGTGGTGCCAGGCATGACGCACTTGTAAAAACTATTGCGACTCTTTAGCCTTTGATAAATTTCATAACTTTCTGAGAAACCGAATCTTCTTTACTCCGGTTAAGTTGTGAACTGTATTTTCTTTTGTTTTGGTTAGTTTTAAGAAATATAAAGTTGCCTCTTGAAATTACCTAAAACAACAAAACTCAAATTTAGGTTAATGTAATAAATAATTTTAACATAAAACTACGTAAATAGATTTACTTACGTGTACCGCAGGCATCTTCGAATAATGTATCCATATTTCTGTAAAGAAATATCTGAGAAAAAGTGGAAAAACATCTAAAGAATACTAGATAAACTAGAAAACCGAAATGAGTAAAAAAAAACACAAACTAAATAAACGTCATCTTGAAATTCTTTAAAAAAGTGACAGCCTTAATTTTAGCCAATGGGGGCACCCCAACAAAATGGCGGTCTTAATTATTGCCAATGAATGGGTATCGGGGCTACCGGCCACTAAGTATTGACCTATTCTATGGGTGATTCCAACGCCTGAAGCTGACCACCAACCACAGCCAGCGGTGCCCAGCGACAAACAGTGTAAGCACGATTTTTTCAAAATTTTGCTGAGTGAAAGGTTCAGGGTCCACCCTTTGCTGTTTAGAGCAAAGCACGCCTGGCGCGTAAGACACAAGACAGTTCATAGAAATGTGTGGAGAAATTGGCATCGTCTCGTGCGCCGCCGCACGGGGGGGCGTCCGAGCTTTGCCGAGATTTACCAATCCATCCCGAGTAGTCGTAAGTCTAAAGTTTTTTTAAACCATTTTTTCTCAAAACAGTTCTTTTGAAAGATAGACACTTTCTAAGTGGTAAAATGAGCACCCCTTCACCTTCTAACTTTTAAAATAAAAAAGTGAAAAATCTAGGAATAATAATATTATGCTCACCGTAAACTGCAGACCTATGTATCTAACTGCCCATTCCATCATTTAACTGGCCATTCATTTATTTACACTGCTTGAAAAATTGAGTCTTCATTGTAGGATGAATTAATCGCAAAATTTTCTTTTTATTACTATTTATGTTTTACTGCTGTAGTAAATTAACAACCACCCGAAAATTAAAAAGCTGCTCAAATAATCTTTCAACTGATCATAATAACATACCAATTGTTTAAATAACAGTTCATAATAGCATACCAATTGTTTAAATAACAGTTGGAAAAATTATTTCCCATTTTGTATCCTGCAAAATTTTTTTTTGCTTCTGCTAAATTTCGCCATAGCAATAATGGAGGTATTTAGCAGTATTGTGTTCCGGCAGTTAGAGATAAGATAGCCAGTTCCTCAGTGATTGAGGATAGCGGGAGTAGTGCGCTTCCACCTTTAGCCTTATCACCACTTAACATCTTAAGTGTGATGAAGGCTCAGTGCTACTGAAGTGTGCATAAAAAATTTCAATAGGAATATTTCTTTATTTGAACTTCGAAATGTTGCAAAGAAGTCAGATTATCACGAAGAATACTTTTATCCCGATATTCCCACGGGAACAGGTTTCACGCGTATAAAAACATTGAACACAGCAATACTTTTTATCTAAACATTTAGAATTATCGTTTTCGCGGCGTTTGAATTCAATACATGCATTTGATACATTAGTCACTCACTTTAGTGAAAATAAAACTATTTGTAAAGTACCCATAATAACTTGGGCTAAAGCAAAGAATATATACACTTACGCGAAAAGAAACGACACTTAAGCATGTGTGCACGTAAAATCGCTTGCGGCTATGTGTGGGTGTCTGGATGTGAGCGGGGGCCGTGAGAGGCGCGCGGGGCGGGGAACGGGCAGTCGGTGAATGCCTTGGCCTAGGGCTGGCGCAATCTTCATACTTTCAAATGGGAACTACTAGGAAGCCAAAAAATGCGAAAGTTGTTGACAATATTATTGAGAGGACAAATTTTTATTTGGACGATTATTGATTCACTCACTCAGTGTTTCCGTCGCTAACTTAGTATTTTTTTCGGACGATTTAGTATTTTATTCGGACACTTCGATTAACTTTATCCAACTGTTAGTAGCTCATTTTACGTATTTTAGTCAAAGTCAAAAGTCAATTTTTTTTATTCATATAGATTTATGAACATCTTTTAACTGACAAGAAAAACAGGCGAAAAAAACTCATTAGCTTTAACAGAAGCAACGCATTTAAAAAATAATTATGTCGTTGCTAGACAAAATGGTACCTACATTAATAAAATTTATACAGGAAGCTAATGCTGAAGGAAAGTTTTCTCATACTTATGTATAGGAATATTTTCCTTTTATACATTGTTAGTGTTACTACAATTATGACAACCATGCGTTGCGATCATTTAAATAATCTTCTACTTTGTAATAGCCTTTGCTTTAGAGCGTCTTTTGAACATGTTTTTTAAATTTATTCAAAGGCAGCTCGATTACTTCTTGTGGAACTTTATTAACAGAATGCTATGTCTTTCCCCAAAAACGAGCCTCTACTTTTTTAAGTCTAAATCTTGGAACTACAAGCTTATTTTTATTTGTTGTGTTAAAATGATGAATATCACTATTCTTAGTGAATGAGTCAAGATGTTTCCTATATGTATATTCTCATAGATGTATTTAATATAGTCTAGCATAATTATAATATATTCATTCGTAAATTGTCGTTAGTTTAGTTAATTTATCACAAACAAAATATAACGCTGCTCGGTTTCTTATTTATTTAAGTACTTCGATCAGCAATAGTAAAAATGAAGGCTCACGAACTAAATCAAATCTTTATATGGCGCTGACTGACTTTTTTTTAAACGAACAAAAAGGTTACAAATGTTACGATCTTACGTTACAATTACGTATGAACAGTCGTTCGTATTTTATTTTGTCGAAAGTATTATTATTCCCCATTTGTAAAGATACCTATTTGATAAAAGTTGATTAAAAATGGAACGTTACCTAAATAAATGTCCTTACTCAAGTTTCCATTATTTCCTATGTGTAATCTATTCTTTGGCACTTGTGACTTAATTAATTCTATTTAGGTATCAACCCTAGCGTCGGCCCAATGTCACCGGCGTTCGAACTCTCACGTACACGAAGTGTCACCGCTGTGGCTAAAGACAGTAACACAGAATAAATACTAGGTATATCAGTACTCCACCTTTTTAAGGTCTGGAACCCGATTCTCACGCATTCGATTTTTTCAGTGTGGTGATTTGTATACGAACATTTTGTTTGTGGTTTCTATTGCAAAGTTAGAACGTTTCAAACAAACTAAAATTGTCCCACATCTCAACAAACAGCATTTCGACAGCTAACTTCGTATACGAACATTGATTGGTCCGTACCGTCCGTCGTTCCGTTCGAGTAGTTTTCGATCGAACCTTTTCGATTGTGAAATTCTGAAGACGCGTATCGACTTCGCGCGGCTCCCGCGCGTGCGGTGTTCGACCGCAGCAAACCTGCGTTTTGGCTTGCGAGCCATTTGCATCGCACAATTTTATTGTAGCGCGCAGCAGCCGATCCGTCAACGAAAGTTCATTGAATTCCCAATGCTAATATTACACTGTTCAAACAAATTGATTCACTTTGGTTCGAAGGCGCAGAAATACAGGTGCATATTGAAGTTGAATGATTCACTTTTACCACTGCTTACGTTCGCGCACAATGTTATGCAAACATTGTGCAAAAACCACAATAAACAACAAAGTGTCGTTCCGCGTAGTGATACTGTCAGTTTTGTGTGTCGTGAGAATTGTGAACAACTTCGAGTTGAGTGCGCGAAAGTGGTACGGTCATCGAGCGTAGAAAACGAACAAGAAAGAGGGTAGACAGATTTGTCTGCTCCTAATATTCAACCCGTATTAACTTTCTTCAGTTACTCCGTGATCATGGCGTGTGCAACTGCGCCGAAATATCGGGGACTGAGACAACCAATCAAAACATGGTAAAAATCCCGTTTTGCGTAATATTTACTCGATTTTGGTAAGATCTTGGAAGGATTTGAGTGCCTACCATCAACTTTAAGAAAGCGATTGAAAACTGATGCGTTCCAGAATAGTTTCCTAATATGAATTGCTTTATTTCGTACCGTGACCTTCTAAAAACTGAATCGCAAATGAATTGCTGAAAGTCGATGAACGTACGATTTGTGTCATTATTTCTTCTACCCGCCTCTTTTACTCGATTTTGTCATGCCCAGAGAGTGAGAGGGACTGGTATAACCTGCAAGTATCATGTTAGCTCGACCGAGTTATAAGTCAAATAAGAGTTCAGTGCAGCTTAGCGGCTGTAACATGTTGCTGAATCGCTGTCCATTGATGCAATGGCATCTCAATCTCAATTTAGCTATCGTAGTACGACCCCTCACCTGATAACCGCTCATAATATGACCGCAAATTACAAGTCGACGTCTGATAGGTGGTCAAATTATGACCGCTAGCAAGTTAGGATTTCAAGTCTATTTAGGTATATATATATAAATTGATGTTTTGGAACGTGTGATTAGGGCAAGATGGTTCTCTTAACTGTGCTTAATCATATAATTCAGTAAGAACAGACTTCTTATAAGAAAAATCTTATAAGAATTCAGTTTTTCTTAAGTGTTTTTTATTGCTAGAGAAATTGATGCCTTATTTCTTTTCATTAAGGTTGAAGTTAAGTTTTATTGCACCTGTAAATAAATAAATAAATTGCATCGCACAATTAAAATAGTTTTAAATGAAAGTACTATTAAATTGTAGATGACACTTCCAGTAATCCAACGATATACAACATCTATGGTGTTTATAAACGGTAAGGCCACAAAAACCATTAAAAGTGGAACCACTTAAGATTAGCGGTGACTAGCGGTGTCACATTTCAAGTGGCTATCGGGTTACGACATGCAGCGCGCGCGGCGGCCATCAGGTTAGAGGTCAAGCGAAGCAGATCAGTTTAGGTCCTTAACAAAACCGCAATAAGAGTTGATGGTGGGCACCCTGTACGCATACCGAGATCCATCCAAGATCATACTGAGATCGAGTCGATGACTGATAACTCGTGGTCCGACCTTTTATATGAAGATGAATTACTGTTAGTTTTTATTCTGTGACAGTGGCAAAGAAGCTCTTAGAAACTTTTTGCAAGTCTCAGCAGGGTTTCGTCCCCTGATCGGTGCATAAAATGCTCGTTAAGATGGCAGGCTTTCGACTAACTGCTTCAGCCGGCCTAGCATGAGCGGCTTATAACACGCGATATGATATGGTACGGCATGCCGTCTTGCTTACACCTTAGTGGGGTAAGCAAGACAACTTTTTTTTTTTTTTGTATCAAGAGGAGAATGCTATCTTTAGGCATACCAAACGGCATGTTGGACTCGGTCACACCTAGGGCATGTTCCTCGCCGCGCCCAGCCCTCCCACCAAGTTTAATAGGCTTCGCGTCAGGGCTGACTTGCCGTACCATATCATATCGCGCGATAAAAGCCGCTCATGCTAGGCCGGCTGAAGCGCTTGTAGCTAATAATATATTCTGGTATTTTTAACAGCTTTACGTTATGAATTTGCTTTTCGTAAAGTTCAGGTGTTTTTTTTAGTGTAAAATAATACTGAAATAAAATTATTATTTTTATTTAAAAAAGCTATTATCAAACACCTTTCCTTCTTTCTTATTGCTATTGAATAAACCGTAGGTGAATTGTCCATAACGCCAATATTCCAGCGCACTGATGCGCTTTTTCGGAACGGTTTTTTTTTTGTATAAAACTTGGTTTTAATTACTCCGCCCTATAAGTGATAAACATTATAAATAACGCCCGGGCAATTTGATTATTTCAATAATTGTTATCAGGTTGCCCTTTCGTTTTCCAAACCGGACATTATGAAACATGACCTATTAATCATTTGGTCTTGATCTTGGTTGTACCAACAAAAAAATAGTAGTGACGTGACCTATTAATCACTTGATCTTGGTTGTACCAACAAAAAATTAGTGGTGACCTGACCTATTAATCACTTGATCTTGGTTGTACCAACATAAAAATAGTGGTGACGTGACCTATTAATCACTTGATCTTGGTTGTACCAACAAAAAATTAGTAGTGACCTGACCTATTAATCACTTGATCTTGGTTGTACCAACAAAAAAATAGTGGTGACATGACCTATTAATCACTTGATCTTGGTTGTACCAACAAAAAAATAGTGGTGACATGACCTATTTAATCACTTGATCTTGGTTGTACCAACAAAAAAATAGTGGTGACATGACCTATTAATCACTTGATCTTGGTTGTACCAACAAAAAATCAGTGGTGACATGACCTATTAATCACTTGATCTTGGTTGTACCAACAAAAAAATAGTGGTGACATGATCTATTAATCACTTGATCTTGGTTGTACCAACAAAAAAATTGTGGTGACATGACATATTATTAATCACTTGATCTTGGTTGTACCAACAAAAAAATAGTGGTGACATGACCTATTAATCACTTGATCTTGGTTGTACCAACAAAAAAATTGTGGTGTTTAAATCTTTAAGAGCGCACTTCAAAGATGTACTTTTATTTCTGAATTCTTATCGATTCCTGTAATTTTTGACGAAAGATTGTAACATTCGTCACCTTGCTTATCCCTTTAAAACAAAGTCAGTCGGTGCCATATTTGCGTTTTTTTTAGTTCATGAAGTGTTATTTATGGGTAGGTATTGTTGATCGATGATATTAATGCGGTAATAGGATGTTTTTCACTTAATCACGAGAAAACACCTGAACGGTTCTGGATTTTTAGCACCGAGATTCTATACCTAGCATACAGGGTGTTAGGGGCACCTTTGCAAAAACTTTAACCATGGCTTCAGACCATCATGCTGAACAACGTACAGCAAGAATTTTTTATCGGAAATGAAAAAAAAATCTACTTTTCATACAAATTTAGCAACTAATCGGGACATTTTGTATGGATAGTCGAATTTTTTTTTTTCATTTCTGACAAAAAATCTTGCTGTGCGTTGTTCAGCATTATGGCCTGAAGCCATGGTTAAAGTTTTTGCAACGGTGCCCCTAACACCCTATAGTCCAGAATAGGAATACCTTGGAAAAAACATCTAATTCCCAAAGCAAAAAAATTTCTAGCTGACGCGGGAATAGGCGCGGGCGGAAAGCTAGTAATTAATATTTATTTATGCTGTAAGCCTTTAATACAATGCAATAAGGATGAAACTCGTTAAACTACTGGTTATTCTAGTCGTTAAGCTTTCTAAGACAAAAGAACTATAATTCTATTCAAACACTCAAGCAATAGAGAATATCTCTCAAGTCCACAAAGCTTAGTTGATGACGCCACTTAATAAAGCTATGTCAGACCCACACTTGGTGTTTTTATTGAAGCCGCGTCGTACCCGTTCTCGTACGTAAATCCGCTGCTTCCTCATGGACCCACTATTTTGTTTATTCTTCGTGAACCCACTAAGTGATAGGTAATGCTTTTTATTGGAGCCACGTCTAATGTAGCAATTAGCATTTGTCGATATCATATTATTACTTGTCGATATCGTTTTATTAAAGGCTTAGATTACGATTTCTTCATACTCTTCCCTATTTTTCACCGTGGGTGCGCTTCAAAAAAATAAAATAATAATATTTTTAATTGATTCCTCCTTCTCGTCCTCCTTTTTTAAGGATTAGTTTAAGGTGAAATTAATCAGTTACGTTTTATTAAAGGCTAAGATTAAAAGTTTCGGTTATTTTGCGCAAATAAAAGAGTAAAATGCATTTAATAAATATACTTTTAAGAACTCAAACTTAAGCAATAAGTCGTGAATATCAATAGTGCCAAAAGTGGCCACATTTAGCAATATCGAGATCCATGACTTAATGCTCATATTTGAGGCCATGAAAAAATACTTAAAAATTGCACTTTTCTCTTCTATTTGCGCAAAATAACCGAAACTTTTATTCTAAGCCCTTGATAAATCGTAAATGATTTATTTCTATTGGTGGCGCTACTGAGCTGATCGAACCATGGTTAGGTGCGCTTGAAAATGGGTACGCTTAGAGGAATACCTCGTTTTGCATACATGGGCCTTACTGCGAGTTCTCAAACAATGTTATAGTAATGTTGATAGCAAGACAGGACTGAGCTATACACTGTGTATACCGCCATCTCGCTTACAGCATTTCTGTAAAATCTTTCTATGTTATCCTTTTGTCTTTAAACTTATTCCAGTTTAAAATCTAGACCAAAATTAACAAAAGCTGGTTGTTGTGATCGCTCGCATGTAAAACAACAGTAACTAATTGCGATGTTTACGCAATATAATTAGTTACCTAGAGTCTACTCATATATTATTATCGCTAGACCAAAAACAATTGTAGGTTCATCGTAACGTTTCGAAAACTCATTATTTGAAAGAAAGAAAAGAAAGAAATTTGAAGTTTGGAGTGGTAACCGCAGACATGCAAAGCAAAATAGGACCTCTCTTTAAACGTACGACACATGGGATTTTGTTTTTAAATTATTATCTGTTTGTTTTGGTTTGTGCGACATGTGGGCCCTAAAATGTGTTATCGCCTAATGGATTTCACGAAATTGAATTTGTTGAGTGAGTCTTTTGAGCAAATGTGCTTTTGCCTATTAAAAACAAAAGGCTCAGTGCCGAAACATTAAATCTCGAAAATAACGTAAAATTATTATTCCCCTACTATCTGTCTCTATTCCTGACCCAGTACTTCTTTTTAAATTCTGTCGCCTACCTAATGTAATTTATCATCATCAAAATTTTAAGTGCGTGCGTGGACAATTTATTTGCAGGCTATTTATGTGAGTGCCATGATAGTATTTTTCTACATGCTTTTGTAATGGTTTATGGTATTTTACAGCATTCCAAAATACCCTTAACAGCATAAGGATACAGAAATAAAATTCCTTCGCAAGTGTTTTATTTCTAAGTAATCTTAAAAATGTTATCGGTACCTAGTTTTTCCTACCGACCATTTTGCAATGGGCATCAGGCCCGTCAGTGGAAAGGGTTTTTTTTTTGTCAAAAACGTTAACATCAACAAAAGTGGAAAGATATCATTATTTTTTTCTTTGTAGTGGCATGACAATACAAATTTAAATAAATAATTTGTACGAGAAAAGGTTGACATTATCAAAACGTAAACACACAAAGGCCCTTTCAACTCAGTTTATGGGAAATAATATTTTAGATTGAATTATTATTGCGTAAATAATTCACCCTGTCAATGACAACGGTCGCCTTCTTGTCAACAAATATAACAGTGTTTCTATAAAATTACATTTTCGGCTTCAATTTAATTAAAATATTGTATAAAAAGTCATTAAGTTGTGTTTGTTGAAATGTTGTGCTCCTAAAGTCAGTGCCAGAAACAAATCGCTGCAAAACCGACTTCACGTAGTCTTGTATCATGCTCTACCCCTAGAGTGTAATTTAAGCCCGCGTAGCCGCGGAGGGGCGAGGCGGCCCGCGAGCTGAGGAGCAGCTCACGGTGCTGAGCGAAAACCATCTGCGACGATAAGCTCGCGTGGGACCGCCAGAGTCCCGCAGCGCCGGAGCTGTGACAGAACCCATGCCTGCTGCATCATGATGCATGCTTGCTTGACTGCTGCACGCTTGCTTGCATGTTTGCTTGATTGCTGCATGCTTGCTTGACTGCTGCATGCTTGCTTGCATGCTGCATGCTTGCTTGACTGCTGCACGCTTGCTTTCATGCTGCATGCTTGCTTGATTGCTGCATGCTTGCTTGACTGCTGCATGCTTGCTTGATTGCTGCATGCTTGCTTGCAAGCTGCATGAAGCCATACTTATTTGCTTGCTTGTTTGTTACGCTTGCATGTTTGCGAATTTCTATTATGGAAATAAAAAACATACTATACGTAAATAATCAAATGTTTATTTATTGTTACTCTTCAGCTCCCAAACTATCCCCACACAAAAACATCACGTCATCCGTTGCTCCGTTTTGACGTAGAAGACGGACAAATAAACATACTTTCACATTTATCATATTATAGCTTTTGCCCCGCGACTTCGCCCGCGGAGTAAGTGTAATTTTTGCAATAATTGTTGAATTGTTACGTCCCGGCTTACTATAACTACTATTATATATTCTGTGTGTAATAACTTACATCCCCTATTAATAACCCTTCGTCAAAACCTATAATGTTATTTATTTTTCGAAACTACCGTATCGTAGAATTACCGTATCACATTCGCATTCCACATCATTCCAGAATGTTGTATGCCATTGTATTTGTCGTTGGTTTTTTAAGGTTCTGTAGCCGAATGGAAAAAAAACAGAAACAGCTTTATGAATAAGTATACCAATAAAATACATGAATACCATTGATACCCTTTCTTCAGAGGTCCATTAGATTTGTTATCCACCTAATTATCTATTATTACAATACCAATAGTATAGGGCTTCAATAAACCGAGACACGTGACAGAGTTACCAATTGTATCCCTTTGATCATGAACCCCAGAAGGCTGGGATAAGATAATATTAATAATATCCAAATATCCATATTTTGTGAAACAGCTGACAAAGACTCAGCAATACTGGTTGCTCAATTATCTGAATCTGATTTTACTTAATAATTAAATTATTACCAATTATATATCTACTGAGATTTGTACTACCAACGTTTGCAATAATGATTATAGGGTTTCAGGGTTTGTTAAGTCAGTTAATTTTATTACATATTAAGGGGGTTTCATTGCTATATTAAGGCGCTACTCGGAAAAATATGGACTTTTTGATTTAAAACTAAAGGACGTTGTTAAAAATCTGGTAATAAGATATATATTTCTTCATACCTTTATCTAGAATCGTATAGTTTCAAAAACACGATTTTATGATTTTGCCTCGACACTTTTTATTTACGAAAAGACCTCTAAAAAATACGAAATGTGAAGATTATTCTTAAATGGGGTTACTTACACTATTGGAAATTGGTTTAATAAGTGGACACCAATAATATTGAGGATCGTATAGAACCATTTTTTTTAAATCGCTGTAGTTTTTTAATACGAAGTGATTTTGTGTTTTTTTTTGCCTAATCTGCAAAATCGGTCTCGCTCCCGCGCGCGTCGTTTTCTCATTGCTATCTCGCTTCAGTACATTTTTTCCGAGTATCGCCTTAAGACGGGTTTCACTGGCAGGTAGCTGATATAATATGGAGTAACTTAGGCTACTTTTATTTTACAATTTTTGTCCGTCTGTCTGATTGTTCCGGCTAATCTCTGAAACGGCTGGACCGATTTTAACGGGACTTTCACAGGTAGCTGATGTAATTCCCTCAGGTTAACGTCGTGTAGTCCACGCGGGCGAAGCCGCGGGCGGAAAGCTAGTTTGAGTATAAAATCCCGTAATCACACATAACGAACCTCCTTTTTAAAATAAGCCTAAGCCTTTACTGTATAAGTACAGGCTGTATAAGTACAGCCTTATCCGAAACAAGCTGCGCGATCTTTGTTTTACGACACCAACGAGAGATCGGAAATAAATTTCTTTAGAGCCGAACTAAAATTCAGCAGCACTTTGAAAGATTTGATATTTTGACGAATGGTATCGTTTAAGATTAGGTATCAGAATGAGGGTTTTGCCGTGCCTGAGGTAGGTACAGTACCCCGAATGTAAGTTTGTCAATGTGCAAACGTTACTATCGCGTTTGCGTTAAGAATTCTATTCTAGATCTTGTTTCTTCACAATAGAGTACAAATGAGACTGGCGAACTTCTATGTATTTTCAGACCTCGATTTATAGGTCTCGTCTCTTTCATGACTAACAAAAAAGTTAATTGTTTCTATGCTATTAAAGTTGGGACAACAGAGATATGTTCAATAACCTAAAAATATAGAAAATAAAATCATTTATTTAACAACATTTTATTTAAAAACAACGCAAATAATGATTTACTAATAAATAATGAATGATAAAATAGATGAATGGTAGGTAATAACAAAGACAAATACCGAAAGGAACCATTATTTTAATAAAGACATATAGGTAAGTATTCGCACTGCTGGCGCCATCTGCGCTAAACTTTCCGTGCGGATCTTCATTAGTTTTTAATTTATGTTTTGTACCTACCTTCTTTGATGAAGGTATCTAATAATATAGGTATGTAAATAATAAATGACCTTGTTTTACATGACTACTGCGTCAAATGAAACGGATTTATGAAGTGTTTCAATGTTATTTTGCCTTGTTCAGTCAATTATTTGCGATTTGAAAATTATTTCTCTTTTTATTCCACTCTTTAATAAATAAGGCGTTCGTAAAAGTTAATTGTAGGAGTTTAAATCAATTTAACTTTCATGTTTCTGAAAGTGTACGACTTCGTAAAATATTAGAGCGATTCTCGATTAGACCGGTCTCCTTTATCTATCTGTCAAATTTTAACTGAAATACGATAGTTTACCTATTTACTAACTTACCCTCAGCATTCTGGTCGTCAAATGGTATCTACTAGATGGTTTAACGTGAGCTGCCATTCTCTGAGCATAAAACCCTTCGATCATATAATCGAAGATAAAACCCCTTAATCACACATAACGAACCTCTTCTAAGCTTATCCGAAACAAGCCGCGCCATCTACCTTTTACGACGAGATCGTAAATAAATTCCTCTAGAACCGTAAACAATCATCTTGTAGAAGTAAATATTGCCTCAAGAGGATGATACCTGAGGGCTGACGTTGAAAAAATTGCCATTTGAATGACAAATACATATTGCTTTCGGGAAAATCCAGTGAATTTTGTTTATTATAGCGACATTGAATGAGTTATGTACTGAGATTGAGAAGTGTAGTCATACTTCTTTGCAAAATCGACGACCTGTTTGGCGCAGGGGTAGGATACCTGCCTTCAGCGCCGTAGGTATCTGGTTCTGGGTGTTATGTATGTAAAGGGTGTCTCAAAAGTACGTATAGGATTTGAATTTCGCGCTATATCCGAAATATTCAAGATGGTGGGTTGAAATTTGACATACGTCATCTTGACACATGTAAAATTAATCGTGGAGCGTTTCACAATAAAACAGCACATAGAAGTTATACAAATATTTAACCAAAATTCACGATCAATTACAAACACTCGTTGAAAGGTCGAAAAGTCTCGTAAATTCAAGAAGAGGTGATAATTATCAAATGGCCTCCGAGATCTTGCCATCTGATGCCACTGGATTTCTTTCTTTGGGGCTACGTCAAAGATAAAGCCTACAACTACGATCCACAAAACATAGACAATTATAGACAAAATATTCGCCGAGTTATTGGTGAAATAAGTAGCGAAATGTGTGAAAGTGTCATGAAAAACTTGCACTTAGAAAAAATGCCCGTGGCGGCCATTTATCAGATATTCTATTCAGATAAAATTGTACAAGTCTCTTCTTTAAAATAAAATAAAACTACGAAGAAATTCCAATCCATTCGCGTTTTATTGAGACAAATCATCCTATACCTACTTTTGGGACATCCGTTATAATAAGTATGTATTTACAAAAAAAAAAGTATGTAAGTATATATTTATCCATTATCTAGTTTCCGTAACGCAGTTTCTTAATGATAATACTTATGAGCTAGATAATTGGTGTGATGGTAAAAAAAATATTTGTTTATTATTTATTTGTTAAGTTATGGCCGCTTATAAATGTTTGAATTTCGAATTTTAGTTACGCAAAACTTTCAGTGTAACCCCTCGTAAGCTTTTTTGTATTTTTTTTATTTATTTATGTAATATTTATAAGTACAGCGCTTTCTGCCCTCGGTTTCGCCCGCGTGTATTACACGACGTTATCCCGAGGGAAAGTGATATTTAACCGGGATAAAAATTGGCATTTGTCACTCTCTAGCTCTTAAACTACCCAAATACTAAAAAAAACACGTCGTTCCGTTGCTCCGTTATGGCGTGAAAGACAGACATACAAAAACACTTTTAAAATATTAGTATAGATTTTATATCAAAAGAAAATACTAATAACGCTGAACAACTTCTCATAAGATGTTATATTTGTATTTCTTATAGTTTAGCTGGGCGGCTAGGGTACCACATCAGGTGTACCGGACCTTCGATAATTTTTCCGTCAAAAGAAAATGTTCATTACGTTAAACAACTTTTCTTAAGACGCTATGTTTGTATCTCATATAATTTAACCTGGCTGCTAGGGTTCCATATCAGGTGTACCAGACCCTCAAACTTTGTACATCAATAGAAAATACAGATCACGTTTAACAATTTTTTATATCTCTCATAGTTTGGCTGGACTGCTATGGGTTCCACATCAGATATTGCGAGGTGGACCAATAGTTGTTTAACAAAAAAGTGTCAAATCAAAATCCGTTCAGTAGTTTTTGCGTGAAACGGGGACAACAGACAGACAGACAGACAAAAAAATAAAAAAACTATATTTTTGATATCTGTTTTGTTATTTTTTTTCTATTTATTTTCAATATACAGAACTGGATGTTTTATAAGTATAAATAAAGCATAAAAACGAAAGCAATTATTTTATTTAGGTATATAGGCCAAGGCAAGTCCTTTTTGATTAAATATAAACAAACAGACAGACACCTAAGTATAAGGATTTCGTTTTTTGCCATTGAGGTTTAAAGAATTTTTATTTCTCATACGAACACTTTTTACATGTTTCACTTAAAATGAGAACTTAAAACTATACAATACATACTTAATATTATTAAGTATTTCTTATATTCTGCGCATTCCATTCCATTGGGTTACGGAACCCTAAAAAGTGGACATTATTAAAACAAACCTGAACTTTTGAAAGTAATTAATTCATACACACTACTTTTAATTTAAAGCAGTTAGAAGCGGGACACTAAAATAAATAATGATACGAAAATGTAACTCAGCTGAAGGGGCAGTGGGTGGGTTAATTAACACCTGAACTGAAATCCTGTCGTTGGTGAATGGTGACCACGTACTGGACGTCGTCGCTCCGTGGGCAGGCCCCCTTCAAGGTAGACCGACGATCATAGAAACCACAAACAAAATGTTCGACATACGAATTACCACACTGAAAAAAATCGAATGCCTGAGAATCGGGCCCCTGATCAAGGTCGCGGGAAACCGCTAGATGCGGGCAGCGCAGGACCAGTCGTTGTGGAGATCCTTGGGAGAGGCCTATACCCAGTGGCCATAAAATGGCTGATGATGATGATGAAAATATAACGAAATCAAAATACAATCCAATGTTTTTGGATTGTCTCAAAGAATTTGTTATTCTCAAACATTGTCAGGTACTTGTGCACCTTTATCTTAATTGGAAATGAGACATAAAGTCATAAGTACAACGATAATATTTCAAGCGTGTTATTATACTTTTTTTGTAGTGAATAATTCTGTTAGGTAACTTATGTTTTTTAGAAATGTTTTTTAAAGTAGCAATATTTTTTGTTTTAAAACACGGTAAGTTTTATCATTGAAATTTTCATTATGTTTTGCGGTTTTGTCTAGTTCGTGTATATGATGAAGGGATGATGCAAAAGGCTCTTACAATATTCCTGTGATACCTGGACAACCTTCCTCGGAGTCGTCATTCATCTATCTAAGTATACGTCGTTTGTAATGGATAAACTCAAAAACTACAAAAAAATTATTTCACCATTAGAAGATACTGTACTTTCTTCCTGAGTAACAAAGACGAAAAGGTATTATAATAGATAATAATAAAACAATAATAAAAAAAACAACAATAAAAATAAAAAAAATTATTTCAACAATAAAAAAAAAAAATATATTTCAACAAAAAAATTTGAAACATTTACGTTTACAACTTCATTCCGCAACTCCCAAACTAGGAAGTATCCTGTATCCTAGGAGCTGGTGATACCTCCAATAAGCCATAAAATTATCAATAGCATGCTTGCACACCTAGGACACGTATTGTCGGCTATTTTATCGGCTCGGATGATAAAATTTACTCAATTGCGAATTTTTTACAAATTAGTTAGTCATTCCTTCCACTTATTTTTATGTCAAGCAAACGCAAACTATTTCAATTCCGTATTTATGTCAATTTGTATGAAAACTGTATTAGCGCCTCTAGCGGCGAGTAGCGCGCTTATATAGTTTTCATACAAATTGACATAAATACGGAATCGAAATAGTTTGCGTTTGCTTGACATAAAAACTTACACTAGGGGTACAGGCATAAAGTAACTACGCGGGCGGTCGCCACAGGGGACTACAATGCTGACGACCAAACTGGAACGTGACTAAAGTCAAGGGTGGCCAGTGGCCACTAGTATTTTTATAAATACTACAATATTATATTTTTTTACAGCGATTTGTATGGCTAATACTAATGTCTGTGACGAGAAATGTCCACCTGAAGATGGAGCAATGACGTGCGGCTTCAACGCAGCCAACAGTTCATACATAATGTTTCCAAGCAAATGCGCTTTTACACGTTTCAAAGAATGTTACAAAGCAGGTACCTACAGTACTTATATTTATAAATTATGTGGAATACAATAATATAGTATTGTTTTCTAAAACAGCAACTTATGTATTTTTAAATGACTTCAAAGAAGAAAGAATGTTTCATGAAAAGTAACTCAAATCGAACCCACTCAATTTCCAAAGAAATGCTCTACGAAGGAACACGCTCTCTTATCCAACCGTCAGGAAGGTCTCTGCCCAATCAGTAGGGACGATAACTCGAGCTGTCGATGACTCATTTCCAATGTTTCGTCAATTTTATTATAATATTTTATCCGTACTTACAGATATAGCAGAAACGCTTCTAAAATTCTGTATCAAAGCCCAGAAGCAGACTGAGAGGAAGAACGTGAGGAGCATGTATGGGGAGTCATGCCCTGTGTTCTGCCCCAGCCACTACCGCCCAGTGTGCGCCGTTAACACGCTGATGTCTTATGTATACAGGACTTTTGTGAATGGATGTCAATTTGATATGGTCAACTGCAGGGGAAACGATATGGTTGCTAGTAAGTGAGTCTTCTATAGCATGGCTTAAGGTCCGCATCAAAGTTCCAAAACAGGCCGAGACGATGAACGTGAAGAACATGTACGGGGAGTCTTGCCCTTGTGTTCTGGCTCCAGCCACTACCGCCTAGTGTGCGTTGTTAACACGTTGATGTCTTATCATTATGTATACAGGACTTTTGTGAATGGATGGCAATTTGATATGGTCAACTGCAGGGGAAACGATATGGTTGCTAGTAAGTGTGTCTTCTATGGCATGGCTTAAGGTCCGCATCAAAGTTCCAAAACAGGCCGAGACGATGAACGTGAGGAACATGTACGGGGAGTCCTGCCCTTGTGTTTTGGCCCCAGCCACTACCGCCCAGTGTGCGCCGTTAACACGCTAATGTCTTATGTATACAGGACTTTTGTGAATGGATGTCAATTTGATATGGTCAACTGCAGAGGAAACGATATGGTTGCTAGTAAGTGTGTTTTCTATAGCATGGCTTAAGGTTCGCATCAAAGTTCCAAAACAGGTCGAGACGATAAACGTAAAGAACATGTACGGGGAGTCCTACCCTGTGTTCTGCCCCAGCCACTACCACTCAGCGTGCGCCGTTAACACGCTGATGTTTTATGTATACAGGACTTTTGTGAATGGATGTCAATTTGATATGGTCAACTGCAGAGGAAACGATATGGTTGCTAGTAAGTGTGTTTTCTATAAGCATGGCTTAAGGTTCGCATCAAAGTTCCAAAACAGGCCGAGACGATAAAAGTAAAGAACATGTACGGGGAGTCCTGCCCTTGTGTTTTGGCCCCAGCCACTACCGCCCAGTGTGCGCCGTTAACACGCTAATGTCTTATGTATACAGGACTTTTGTGAATGGATGTCAATTTGATATGGTCAACTGCAGAGGAAACGATATGGTTGCTAGTAAGTGTGTTTTCTATAGCATGGCTTAAGGTTCGCATCAAAGTTCCAAAACAGGTCGAGACGATAAACGTAAAGAACATGTACGGGGAGTCCTACCCTGTGTTCTGCCCCAGCCACTACCGCTCAGCGTGCGCCGTTAACACGCTGATGTCTTATGTATACAGGGCTTTTGTGAATGGATGTCAATTTGATATGGTCAACTGCAGAGGAAACGATATGGTTGCTAGTAAGTGTGTTTTCTATAGCATGGCTTAAGGTTCGCATCAAAGTTCCAAAACAGGCCGAGACGATAAACGTAAAGAACATGTACGGGGAGTCCTACCCTGTGTTCTGCCCCAGCCACTACCGCTCAGCGTGCGCCGTTAACACGCTGATGTCTTACGTATACAGGACTTTTGTGAATGGATGTCAATTTGATATGGTCAACTGCAGGGGAAACGATATGGTTGCTAGTAAGTGAGTCTTCTATAGCATGGCTTAAGGTCCGCATCAAAGTTCCAAAACAGGCTGAGACGATGAAAGTGAAGAATATGTACTGGGAGTCCTGCCCTTGTGTTCTGGCCCAGCCACTACCGTCCAGTGTGCGCCGTTAACACGCTGATGTCTTATGTATACAGGACTTTTGTGAATGGATGTCAATTTGATATGGTCAACTGCAGGGGAAACGATATGGTTGCTAGTAAGTAGGCCTTTTAGAGGACCATCTTAGCAAGCACGCTTTTTGCAAATGATCAAGCTTTTTTTTACCGTTTCGGTGGCAACATAACAGCGAAGGGTTTCAACTTACTTCTACCGAACCTTCGTGAATGGCTACCAATTCTAAATGGTCAACTGCTGGGGAAATAAAATTGTTGCAGCTAGTAAGTGTGTCTTCTAAAGCGCGACTTAAGGTCCACAATTAACGCTCAGAAATAGGCTGAGACAAAAAACATGACTAGCATAGGTATAAAATATTGCCCCGTGTTCTGCCCCAGCCACTTGACTACCGCCCAGTGTTGGCTGTTAACACGCCGATGTCTTATGTATACAGGACGTTTATCAATGGACGTTTATCAATGGGTGTAGTTAAGATTTTACCTTCCGGACATAAACGGATGGTTGTATGTTAATCATAAATTATTTATAATAGTAAGAATTTATTTATTTCGTGTATGGTCCACTACAGGGGAAATGATATGTTTGCTAGTAAGTAGGCCTTTTAGAGGACCATCTTAGCAAGCACGCTTTTTGCAAATGATCAAGCTTTTTTTACCGTTTCGGTGGCAACATAACAGCGGAGGGTTTAAACTTACTTCTACCGAACCTTCGTGAATGGCTACCAATTCTAAATAGTCAACTACTGGGGAAATAAAATTGTTGCAGCTAGTAAGTGTGTCTTCTAAAGCGCGACTTAAGGTCCACAATTAACGCTCAGAAATAGGCTGAGACAAAAAACATGACTAGCATAGGTATAAAATATTGCCCCGTGTTCTGCCCCAGCCACTTGACTACCGCCCAGTGTTGGCTGTTAACACGCCGATGTCTTATGTATACAGGACGTTTATCAATGGACGTTTATCAATCGGTGTAGTTAAGATTTTACCTTCCGGACATAAACGGATGGTTGTATGTTAATCATAAATTATTTATAATAGTAAGAATTTATTTATTTTGTGTATGGCCCACTACAGGGGAAACGATATGGTTGCTAGTAAGTAGGCCTTTTAGAGGACCATCTACGCAAGCACGCTTTTTGCAAATTATCAAGCTTTTTTTTACCGTTTCGGTGGCAACATAACAGCAGAAGGAGGGTTTCAATTTACTTCTACCGAACCTTGGTGAATGGCTACCAATTCTAAATGGTCAACTGCTGGGGAAATAAAATTGTTTCAGCTAGTGAGTGTCTTCTAAAGCGCGACTTAAGGTCCCCAATTAGAGCTCAGAAACAGGCTGAGACAAAAAACATGAGTAGCATAGGTGTAAAATATTGCCGTGTTCTGCCCCAGCCACTTGACTACCGCCCAGTGTTGGCTGTTAACACGCCGATGTCTTATGTATACAGGACGTTTATCAATGGACGTTTATCAATGGACGTTTATCAATGGGTGTAGTTAAGATTTTACCTTCCGGACATAAACGGATGGTTGTATGTTAAAAATCCATGTAGTGCACAAGCGCCCAAATCTAAAACAATAAAATTACCATATATCCGCTTCTTAAATAAATTTCGCAAACTACTTGTGGTAATAAAACACTTTTACGGATAGGTACGGCATTTGTTATGGGCCCGTGTTCACAGAAAAACGTAAGCCACAGAATACAAGTAAGTGGTAAAAAGGAGCCTGATACGCATTAATAAATTTAACCTTCATTTAGGGATCTTATTAATGTGTACATTCTGAGGAAAATAGCGCACGAATCTCGATGCATTAAAAAATCTAGTGTTCATGAAAGGAAACTCTGGTTTTACTAAATAATCTTCTTTACTCTGCTTTTTGCCCATACTGGGTTTTAATTTGTATTTTGTATTTTATATTATTTTTATGCATTCACAATGCAATTTTTGTAAGTATAGGAAAAATGTGATAGTAAAAAACCCACAATCACATCACAAATCACATTTTTCCTATATTGTATTTTGTATTTCAAATAAAAATAGCTAAAATACTGTATTAAGTATTTTATATTTCAAATACTCTGCTGAATGTTATTTTGAATTTCGTATTTTAAATACTTGCGAGATGGTATTTTGTAATTTGTATTTCAATTAAAGCAAAGCATATATTTTGCCCAGCCCTGTCTTTTAGGAATATCATTTACTAAAGTACCAATGAGATAATCAAGTAGCGTACAGATAATCTACTACAGTGTACCGCTTAGCCATTATCACACCTGATTTTAAGTGATACTAAGGAAAGTGAAAGCCCTCAAGCCCCCAAGCCCCGGATTCTCAACCTCTGAGGGTCTTATCTCTTACAACTGATGATACATAGCAATGTTAAAACCATTGTTGTTATGGCGTAAGACTTAGATCAGATGGGACTGCTAACAAGGCGGACTTAAAACATGTCCTATCACTCATAAAAATAAATAAATTTTGGACACCATCGCATACCTATATATTAAACAGAAAACAATAAACATACATTGTTATTTAAATTTCTACTTTTTTGCATGCACATGCACAATGCAATTTTTTTTCTAAATACTTCATTTTCCATTTTTCAATAATAAACATACATTGTTCCAATACTATAAGTAGCTTGAGCACTAGTATACACATGTGTAAAAAAATCTGCTGTTTCAATCGAGTTAATTTAAAAAAATAGTATGGAACACATGATTTTATTTCGCGATTTCAGAGTTGTTCCCATAGTAAAAGTTGTTTGTATTGATGAGTACTTCAAGTAATTTTCGGATGTCAACAAGTAAAATTTCACGGTGCTTAGGTAATATATGATTTTTGATTCGATCGAGACCTGGGCAGTGCTGCAGTCTCTCCAGAGGTGCCAAATAGACTACAGGTACATCGAGGTGCTGAGGTACTTATACCAAAACGCCACCATGTCGGTCCGATTACAGAACCAGAGCTCTAATCCTATCCAACTACAGCGAGGTGTGAGACAGGGAGACGTCATTTCTCCGAAACTGTTCACAGCTGCGTTGGAGGATATTTTCAAGCTACTGGACTGGAAAGGATTCGGCATTAACATCAATGGCGAATACCTAACACACCTGCGGTTTGCCGATGATGTAGTTCTCATGGCTGAGACCTTGGAAGACCTGAACACAATGCTCGAAGATCTCAGCAATGCTTCCCAAAGAGTGGGTCTGAAGATGAACATGGATAAGACGAAAATCATGTCAAATGCCCATGTTGCATCCGCTCCAGTTAATGTTGGGAACATTACACTCGATGTTGTTGACCACTATGTCTACCTAGGACAGACAATCCAATTAGGTAAGTCCAACTTCGAAAAAGAGATCTCTCGTCGAATCCAGCTCGGATGGGCAGCGTTTGGGAAGCTCCGGCGTATATTTGCGTCCAAAATTCCTCAATGTCTCAAGACTAAGGTCTTTGACCAGTGTGTGTTGCCAGTTATGACTTATGGAAGCGAGACGTGGTCTTTTACTATGGGTCTCATAAGAAGGCTCAAGGTTACCCAGCGAGCAATGGAGAGAGCGATGCTTGATATTTCCCTGCTCGATCGAATCAGAAATGATGAGATCCGCAGGAGAACTAAAACGACCGACATCGCTCGAAGGATTGCTCACTTGAAGTGGCAGTGGGCGGGACACATAGCGCGGAGAACCGATGGTCGTTGGGGCGGAAAGATTCTCGAATGGCGACCGCGAACCGGACGACGTTCCGTGGGCAGGATCCGTGGACCGACGATCTGGTCAAGGTCGCGGGAAGCCGCTGGATGCGGGCAGCGCAGGACCGATCGTTGTGGAGATCCTTGGGGGAGGCCTATGCCCAGCAGTGGGCGTCGTACGGCTGAAATGATGAGGTAATATATGGAAATTGGAAACAAAGACGACAACCACATACACACAGACCCAAATAAATACATATTAAAAAGTAAATTATTAATATTTATCCGACCGGGAATCGAACCCGGGACCTCTAGAGATGCAATACATGAGATCTGATAACTTTTTTCAGTGCGAGCCATTATGGTCTCGTCTTGGCAACATTTTACATGAATGTTTTCGGTGGGTTTAGTATAAATTTACTTACAAACTAGGCGATTATATCCCTCTAGCACGAAGTTCATTATTTATCGCCAGGTACTTACCAACTGTGCTAAGAGTAAATAAAACTCCAAGAAACAATATAGGTAATGTCATTTGAATCGACTGCGTAAACATCGCTAATTGTCTTTTAATTGCTTTGTAACTATCAACTATCAACAATATCGCAAATGAATTATATTATTATCAATTGAGACGTTAGTTAAAAAATGTTGAAACAAGATAAAGCCTTATTATTACAACCTTTTTATTAACTTGCCATGTTAGTCACCTAGTTTGTTAGTTAGTTTGTTAGTTAGTGGGGGACAAATCTTGCAAGCTTAATTTGACCCACTTTCCAGTGTCCGATGGAGCTGAAATTTTGTATACAGTTCTGGCTTAGATGACAATAGAATATTAAAGTACAGTCAGCAAAAAAGGTTGTCATAAAAATTAAATTTTTACTGCAAACTTTTTTTTTTTGATACTGTGCCTCGAGCATCAAAATTTATTGATATCGTAATAAAAGTACTGCTGTCAAATATGTATTGAATTTCAGTTCCATGCGCGACCAAAAGAGGCGCTGCTCTGGTTTTCATACAAAATGATAGGTTCACGATAACGGTTACCGTACTATAACGACAGTTTTTTGTGCTAGGGCTACCTTTTACACATACAAGCCTTTTGAACACGTCTTTATCTGTTGTACACATACAAACGAAGAAAGTCAGAAGTAGTAAGAGCTGTTCCGCACAACGTCCGATCCGAATCCGTGAAAATACTTTTCAAACAAACTAAACTGTCCTACATGTTAACAAATTCATTTTGACAGCTAAGTTCGTATACGAACATCTATTGGTCTGTACCACTCGTTGCGATCGACTGGTTTTCGATCGAACTTTTTCGATTGTGAAATTCTGACAATACACAAACTGTGTTATATTTGAATTTCGAGCTTATAAATGTGAACTTTTCTCGATTGCGTGAGAATCGGCCCCCAGTTTATTTGGATGCGTCAGCAATAACCGAATTCGGCCCGAGTTTTCTAGATCCATATTTTCACGGATTCGGAGCGGATTCGTATCGGACGTATTGCGAAACCGCTCTAACGGACTGGCCACAGCCAGCGCAGCGGCGGTGGCGGCGGCGGCGGCAGTGACGCGCGGATTGCGCAATCATTGCGCGCTCGCGGCAGACGTATAATCAAATAACCCCATGAAACGCACCAACTGATGCGCAATTCGCTCGTCGCCACCGCAGCCGCCGCCGCCGCCGTGCTGGCTATGGCCAGTCCGTAAGAAGGTAAACAGAAAACCCTCCATACATTTGACGACCTTCGTGGCCGAGTGGTGTACGCATCGGTTTTCAATGTATATTAAATTATGTATTTTCAAAATTATAGGACATCAATCTTTCTAACTAGACAAGGAGAGAACGACTATCTTTGTGACGTCATTAAGTCAGCAGCGTCATGTCTCTCCATAGAAGATATTATTTTGGAAAGAGACAGCTATAGTCAAAATTAAACAGCTTTTCGCTTGTTCTAAAACGGTTTAAAGTTATTTTTTCAGATTTGTTATTCGTAATGTAGGTAATATTTTTTTTAACATCAGTGAAACATGAAACATCCTATTAAAAACGAATTTTTCATTATATCCTCGGGTCTGAGTGCACTAATTATTATAATTTTACATACGTATGATTTTGAATTTGTTCAGGCTTGCATGGCAACAAGCTTGTTTCAGACTCCACGCTTCATTCAGAACTTCACACAATGTAGCATGATGGGTCCTTTGACAGCTCATCTGTGTTTGCCACCCTTTGACGCCAAATTTAAAAGCAGTCACCCTTGTCGCAAAAAGTTCTTTATGCTTTTGGAACAAAGCTCAAGAAAAAAGGGGTATGTATCATAAGAACTACGGTCGTTTCGACTATGGTCGAAATAACTACGGTCAAAAGACCTACTGTTCAAAATAACTACTGGTCGTTACACCTATGTTTGAAATAACTAATGGACGAAATCACTACTGGTCATCGCATGCAGCCATGTTTCATTGAACAAAGTTAAATGCGTTACCTCCTTCTTTGTCTTCTGCTGTTGTACACTTTGGCAGGCAAAGACATAAAACTTTAAGGCTTCATATTGTGATATCACATATGGAGTGCAAATCACTACGCAGAACCGATTTGCAATCGATGGAAATCGTTTCATCATCAC
This sequence comes from Crambus lathoniellus, assembly GCA_949710035.1. Lineage (NCBI taxonomy): Eukaryota > Metazoa > Arthropoda > Insecta > Lepidoptera > Crambidae > Crambus > Crambus lathoniellus. The sequence continues at coordinate 10,595,923 of OX453296.1, forward strand.
TCATCAGCCATTTAATGACCACACTGCAGGAGCACAGGCCTGCGAAGGCACAGGCAGGTATGGATGGATAAGGAGATTAAGCCAATGACACACCAAGCGGGGGCTCATTATGGATTTTTGGGTATTAACCTTCGATCATATAAACCCTAGATACAGCGTAAACGCACAGAAAGTGAAGCCGCCAACGAATGCTCCATTAGAAAGGGAGCATTAGATCGCTCTCAGTAGTCATTTGACCGCGCGGCGAAACGATGCCTAAATGTGCTGAGAAGATGCGCAAAAACAATTTGAAAAAAGGAAAAAAAAGATGTAATATCATATTTTCAGTCAGTATTGAACGTAAGTATAATTGCACAATTAATTTAAAGTCAAACATGTACTGAAACAATCATAATTTCATTATATATACTAAAATATTGCAATGTTTCTTGCCGCGCAATCGTCTCTTCTATTTGCGTTAGTAAGACAGAGATGCAGACATGGCGAAATACGATTCGCTGTTCTAGCGTCGTCCGACCATCTGAGCTTTCCATGTAATAAGATCGTAAGTACTACCATGCCGACCGAATTTGAATCCAATAACTGTTGCTTAGGGTCGAATATCAAATGTGGTGACGGCAGTATTCGGAATCGAAATATCTATAAGTATAACTACTAATCGCAGCGCTGTTGGAATCACTTTTCAAGCGCATTTAGTATTTTATTGTGTATCTAGGGTTTATATGATCGAAGGTATTAACGACTGCAAACGGAGGCGGGACCAACGGCTTAACGTGCCTTCCGAAGTTCTGGAGTGGAAGTCTCTTCGGAGATAGCGACCGTTATGATTATCGAATTCGGTTCGATAAGTCAGTGCCGCCAGGTTGTGGTGATTCCTCACAAATTAGGGGTGTTTTTATAGATGTTGGTAAAAGTTTTTAGATAAATAATTTTCTGTTGGAGATTGTTTAGAGAAACGTCGGTATTTGAGTTTCGGTGGATGTGTAGTTGTAGTTACAGTAAAAGAGTATTTTTAGTATGCTTTTTATGTTTGATTCGTACCAAGCCGCTAAATTATTATTTTTATTTTTAAAACAAGAATTTTATTCATGTGGCAATGGTATAACATTGATTTTACTGCATATAGAATCAACCGATACTTGGATTTAACATCTTATAAAATAAACCAATAATTAGATATATATTAAGTATCCTTGTGTTATGCGGGGAAATGCAAGTCAATAGAGAAGGCTGTGATCTGGCACGTCATTACGCGTCAGTAATTGACAAGCCGACGCTGAAACGGCCGCGCGATTGGCCAAGCTAAAATGTTCGCCCTCTCTCTCACTCGCTCGAGCATTGCGGTGACGGCAGATCCGTACCGACAATATTCGTTAGCTACAAAAAAATAAGTTACTATGTGGTCACTATGTGACCACAGCCTGGCTAAGGATTAAATAATACTTGTGGTTAGCTTAGCGGGCTTTCAAATTTCCACGCTATGTTTGACGTACCTAAACATCACTAAGTTCTTTTTTAAATCGTTAAGTCAGCGATGGTTGCTGTAGCAATTTACACGAATTACAATACAAAACTAGTTTCAACTTTTATTTTGTGGCTTGATGACGCTCAAATATACTGCAAAACACACTTTTACTATAAAAATAGCCCCATATCCCACCAAATTCCCCATTTTGAGTTAACGACAACCGTCGATAACTAATTTACGATCGTTAAAAGTCGGGACTTTCACCCCTGAAGAGCTCAACTTTTTTTTGTCCACAACGGGGTAGCACTTAGCCTTCATCACACCTGATGTTAAGTGGTGATAAGGCTGAAGGTGGAAGTCTCAATCATTGAGGAACTGGCTATCTTATCTCTAACTGCCGGAACACAATCATGCTGAAAACATCATTGTTATGGCGTCTGACTTAGATAAGATGGTAGTAGCTAGCCAGGCGGACTAACAACAAGTCCTACCACTAACCAAACCGAATACAATATGTACCCCCACTGGTAAACGAACTCGGGTCCTCTTAGTCTGAAATCGGTGGCGTGAATTACTAGACCACAGAGGCGGTTAAAACTTATTAAATACTAGGGGTTCCTCGCGGTTTTACCCGCGTGGTACCAGTTCCCGTGGAATTTTCGGGATGAGCATAATCCGATGCAAACAAACAAATCATCAAATCTTTCCTCTTTATAATATTAGTATAGATTTGGTCCTCTATTCCGTGACTGATCACTACGAAAGTTGCTAAGTCTTAACGATCGCAAGCCGAGCACTAACCACTGCGCCATGGGCTTCTCAATGATATCACTAGGTACTGAAGATTAATCCAATGTTCATTTTTTTTTCAGATTATGTAGAAGTACCTCTGTCATACTGCTCCAATCACCTCATGAAGAACATCTTCCAGGAGCAGATGGTGATGTCAAACATAAACGAATATCATGACTATAATGAGTAAACTTTTGTATACCTAAACATTGTATTTTATTAGTGGCGAGTTCAAAAGGGCACGTTAGTTTTTTAAAAGTAAATGTCTGCTATTTTTATTCTATGACATGAATATTCCGCTATCACTATCATCGATAGTAGGTCGCGCGTAGCCTCAGATCAATGATCTGTGACAAGTGGCTTTCTATTAGCGAATTCGCCAGTCGAATAGAAAGAAAATGTATGGGATTGACATTAGCAATCGAAATGTCACGTGACCGCTAATGTCATCCCATGAGGGGCTGAGCCATGGCTGAGCGCGTAGCTGTAGCGCACTTCCCGTCTAACAGTTCCCGTTTGTTTGATTTCACTTCGTTATGGCGCACCGTACAAGGCCAATTTTTTTAAGTGAAAACTTCTTTAGCGGCCTTGTGCACTTTTTGTGATGGATAAAAACTGTTAAACACGTCAGGATCAGGAGGAAACTGTTACAATGTCATTAGAATACGAAGGCAACGAGCTGATCTGATGATAGAGTCAAGAGGTGGGCAGGGGAATATAACTCATCAATGACTACTAGGAAACCCCTCGAGTTTGGGCTCATTTTTTTCGTTCTGATGAGACCTATTCGCTACATTTGGTGGTGGGGGTCAGATCATTGAGCAGAGAGGATGCCAGAGGTACTCCTTAAAGACCACTAGGAAACGCCTCGAGTTTGGGCTCATTTGTTATGATCTGATGAGACCTATTCGCTACACCTGGTGGTGAGGGTATGTTGATATAAAAGTGTGTTTTTAAGATTTTTAAACTAGGTACTAATTAAGTGCAAAAGCCTCAAAAATAAGTCTGCTCGACAAGGCTTCAATATGTGGATCCCAATCTAATATAATACCAATAAATTTTATACTTTCAACTTACTCGAGTACATCCTCGCTTATTTTAATATGCATAATATGTATATGAACCTTATTATTAAGTCAAACAATAAGATCATCTTACCTTACCATAACCATAACCATTGTATAACTTACATCGTACCAACACACATTAGAACCACCTCCGTCTCTAATTTCATATTCCAAATTACTCAACAAGTTTCAACATGTTTAGAGTTCAATCAGTAATAGTTAATCGTAACTAAACGCTTTGAAGATCAGGCAAAGCGTAATATAATAATATAAATTAAGTCTCATGCTAAATGCTTTTAGGCTTTCTCTGCCTCAAGCACAGATGCTCTCGTTCTCATTAATCGAATTAATTTGTATGAATACCAGAGCAACGCCGCGTCGCCTACGGTTGTTTCATCATCATCATGTCAGCCATACGACGCCCACAGCTGGGCATAGGCCTCCACCAAGGATCTTCACAACGATCGGTCCTGCGACCTTGAAAGGGGGCCTGCCTACGAAATCGATCTCGAATGGCGACCGCATATCGGACGACGTTCTACGGAACGTCTTCCGTATATGCGGTCGCCATTCGAGAACCTTTCCGCCCCAACGGCCATCGTTTCTCCGCGCAATGTGTCCCGCCCACTGCCACTTCAATGATGCAATCCTTGGAGCGATGTCGGTTGTTTTAGTTCTCCTGCGGATTTTATCATCATCATCTGATTTGATCAAGCAGGGAAATACCAGGCATCGCTCTATCCATTGCTCGCTGGGTGACTTTGAGCCTTCTTAAGAGACCCATAGTAAAAGACCACGTCTCACTTCCAAAGGTCATTACTGGCAACACACACTGGTCAAAGACTTTCTTCTTGAGACATTGAGGTATTTCGGACGCGAATGTATGTCGGAGCTTCCCAAACGCTGCCCATCCGAGCTGGATTCGACGAAGACAAGCATGCAACATCTTAGGCCACATCCTGTTAACAAACAAGATGGTGGTCAAATGCCTGCCCAGTTTTATATATAAAAAAAAAGGATCTCTTTCTCGAAGTTGGACTTATCTAACTGGACCGTCTATCCTAGGTAAATATAGTGGTCAACAACTTCGAGTGTAATGTTCCCAACATTAACTAGGGCAGGTGCAGCATTGGACATGATTTTTGTTCAACTTAAGACCCACTTTTTAAGAAGCATTACTGATATCTTCAAGCATTGTGTTCAAGTCTTCCAAGATTTCAGCCATAAGAACTACATCATCAGCAAACCGTAGGTGTGTTAGGTACTCTAAACACTTTAGGTACTTTAAACAAAAGTTTTAATAAATTACATGAACAATTTATACTTTTTTATAAACTATGCTTTCCTAAAATCATGATAAGAATTGACACATTCCAAAAAAAGAAACAAAAATGTGTAACAAAAGGATTAAGGCTTAGTTGTAAAAGGATACGTAAATTGCGATATAAATACTACAAAACTATATAAAAAACGGATAGAAACAATTACTTAAAATACTCAGATTTATAAAAAAAATGTATGTGTAAACATTGGTTATGTTCATAAAAATAAGTGTAAGGAATCGTGAAATGTAGTAAAAAATGAGTTTTAAGACACGCAATGTGAAAGTAATTGCATTGAGAAAATCATTGTCAATGAGGAAACTATAACAGATCCCTTCCAAATACCTACGGCGTTTAATGATTACTTTGTCAATTTATCTAATAAGGAAGGAAATAATGGTACGCATAGTATAATTTCTAAAAACCATGTTGTAAATTCATTATTCCTCATGCCACTCACTGAAGCAGAAGTAATGAAGGAAGTTATGTCATTAAAAAATACGAAATCCGGGGATCACGATGAAGTATGTACGCTTGTTGTAAAAGAGTGCATTAACAAAATAAATTTCAGTCTTGACATATTTTATAAGTCTTTCCTTCTCGTCAGGCACTTTCCCAGCTTTGCTCAAGTTGACTACAATAAAGCCGTTGTTTAAAAAGGGGTTTTTTTTCGATGTTGGTAGTTATGGATCTATAGCAATTTTATCAGTATTTTCTAAGATTCTGGAGAAATACATGTATAAACAATTAATCAGCTTTTGCAATAAATATCAATTAATAAATGTCGACCAATATGGCTTCCAAAAAACAAATCAACACTTCTAGCATCACACAAACTAGTCGAAAGCATTCTCACTGGTATTATTAAAAAGGAATTGACAACTGATGTCTTTATTGAACTAACTAAGGCGTTCCATCATGTCTTACACAATTTGCTTCTACGGAAATTAGAGATACTCGGTGTAAGAGGCCTGGCACTTGAGTGGATAAAATCCTATCTTAGCGATAGGAAGCAATGCGTAATTATAGACAAGCATAGTGATAAAAATGAATACCTATGTAGCACATTCATCGTGTTACAGTGAGAATGTTTACGGTGTACCACAGGGTAGCGTGCTGGGTCCTATCTTGTTTTTACTGTATATTAATGAGAATTGTTGACATTACAAATCAAAGATGTAAGTATTGCTTTTGCAGATGACATTTCCATTGTAGTAAGATCTAACAAGACTATAGCTGACCATTAATATGACATAAATAGTAACATTGAAAAACTATTTAGATGGCTTGACATACATAATCTGAAAGTAAACTTGACTAAAACTAATTAAGTATATACAATTTAATAAACGCAAACATTTTAAACTTGACATTCACTATGGAGACATCAAAATTCACGAAGTTAAGCACACAAAATTCCTAGGGCTTACAATCGATCAGGAGCTGAGTTGGAAAGCACATATCGATAATCTTTGTGGTAGAATCAATAAGTTTGTTTATGTACTAAAACAAGTGAGATCTATGACAGATATAGAAACTGCGATAACCACTTAACATGCGTATGTAGGTTCCATATTGCGTTACGGGTTATTGATATGGGGAAATAGTACACATGCTAACAGAGCGAAAATCGCTTTAAAATATGCATTAGAGCAATTTACGGAGTTCCTCCACGAACATCATGTCGTCCTCTGTTTCCACGACTTCAGTTATTAACGTTGACATCGCTATATATCTTTGAATTATGTTTATTTGTTAAACAAAATATGCTATTGTTCACAAGAGCATGCGATATTTATCCTAGAAATACTAGAAACGGCTATAGATTGGTACCGTAAGAAATACCGAATACGGACCAGTATGTGCATAAATATATACAATAACATACCGAACGAAATAAGGGAACTGAACATAACTCGATTCAAAACACATCTGCATAAATGTCTTCTAACGCACACTTTTTATGACATAAAATATTTTTTTAATACAGCATTATATTTTTTATTTTAATATCAATGTTAAATATATCTTTCTTTAAAATGTAATGATAATAATAATCATTTTGTCCATGTATTAGTTTATAATTAACATGTATTTTTGTTTTTTTATTTATAAGAAATATTTTTGCATGTCATATTAATGGCTAATAATATAAAATATGTGTATAATATTTTATTATTAAATTATCAATTAAAAAGTGGTTTTATTGCAAGGAATTTTCAAGATTGAAAAATTGGTTATACTGTACGGTCGGAATACCAAGAAGGCTCAAGTCAGTCGTGGCCACGTTTATTAGAATTCCCTGCGGTAAGCAAAGTAGAATGGCCGACCCTCTCCCGATTTTCCATAATAATATCAATGAAGCCAATGCCACTTAACGGTTTTCATATAAGATGTTATTCTCCAATATTTTGCGAGTACCCTTGATTCAAATAGGGGTTTTGAAAGGATAATAACAGTGTTTTTTGGACAGATGTTCGATTTTGTTTGTAAAAATCAGAGTAAAAAAATCGTCCAAGTGCGAGTTGGACTCGCTCATGAAGACATACAAAATGAGTGCATACGCCCGCAAATATAAGTTTGTCGCCGTTTTTCTATACTAATATTATAAAGAGAAAAGATTTGATTGTTTCCGAAACTACTGGACCGATTTAGAAAATTCTTTCACCATTAGAAAGCTACATTCTTCCCGAGTGACAAAGGCTATATTTCATCCCGAAATTCCCACGGGAACGGGTACCACGCGGGTGAAACCGCGAGGATCCGCTAGTTTTAAATATAAAGAAATTTTTTCCGCAATAAAAGGTACTCTATTTGTTGACCTAGGTTATAAGTTATTACTACACAAGCATTCAACGCCAGGACAGTGTTGGTACTGGCCCGTACTCTGCGCACTAGCGATGCAGCGCGTTTACGCATGGTTGCGTGAAAGCGTCGGTATTCGCCTCCGCCACAGCCATCTCTATCGTCTTCTACAAGCCATGCGCATAAAGTTGGCAACGTAGTTTTAAGTGAACCGATTTGACACCGTTTGCACCGTTTGACAGGTAAACAGCGAGTAAACCTCGAGTACTGAATCCTATGGAGATGGTATATCCTCTATACATCTATACAAATAAATAAAATTGGAGTGTCTGTTTGTAACATTAAATAACCGCTTTTTACGACGTGCATATGATTAAATATACGGTACATATACCAAAATGAAATTTTTTACAATTTTTGTCTGTCTGTCTGTTTGTTCCGGCTAATCTCTGAAACGGCTGGACCAATTTTGACGGACCGATTAATACGACAATTAGAAGTAGTTTAAAATTGAATTCCAAGATTTTCTTACATTGTGACTTACTTACACCTCACTTTTTCGTAGGTATGCCACCTCCATAGGATTTAGTACTCAGAGGAGTAAACCGGTTCACAGCAATGTTGCCGTTCCGTATCATAGCATGGCTTGTAGAAGACGATAGAGACGGCTGTGCCTCCGCAAACATACCTGACGCACTGCAGTATCGGGGCAGCCCCATCATGCCATGAAAGCTTTATTATACTGGACACGGATGGCGTTGTATTATACTCAGCCCACAAGCTACACGTGTAGAGCAAAGTACAGTATGCTCTGAAAAGCGTAACCTTTACCTCTTTTAAGCAACGTGAAAATCTGCGGGCGACTTCATCTACTATGAGATGATAACTACCAAATGCAAATACTTGACTAACTTCAAAAATAAATGGAACGCATAAGGCTTGCCTTTGCCTATATTTGAGAATTTCTCTCATTTTTTCTCAGGATTTCATCTCCTGATCCTGACTTAGTGGAAAATAAGATCACGTCAGAAGTATAAACTTTCGAAAAAAAAATATATTTTGAAAATGATCCCCACTTTGATGAAAATAAGAAATCGTCTAAATACGCAAACCAAATTCTTAATACGCATTATTGAGGATAACCCCACAACTTCTCGTCAGTTCTTGATGAAATTTGAATGGGACCACACGAGAAGCGTCACCTTTCAAATAAAGAAATAGTTATCCAAATCGGGTTATTAACTAAAAAGTTCTGAAGTAAGATACTCCTCCATTTTTTGAAGTCGGTTAAAAATAATGTAGAATACGTGAATTTGTTTTTATTTATGATTATTAACTCGTTGAATGCTGCGTACACGGAGCGAAAATCTGACAAAAAAACATTAATTTTTACTAAAATAGTCATAAACCCGAGGACAACAAATGTCTTGTAATAATTGTAAATCGATTTTTGTAAATGCAGTTAGTAAATATTACATGTAACGTTTTTGTAATTTCAAGAGTGGTTTAGTATATACGAATTGATGACGTCATAGACAAATACTAAACAGTTTTGTAATTTTAAGAGTTCAATAGTAATATCGGGAATGATGACGACATTGACAAATACTAAACTGTTTTGTAATTTTAAGAGTCCAGTATTAATATCGGGGATTATGACGTCATTAATATTACTAACCGTATTGTAATTTTAAGAGTTCAATAGTAATATCCTGAATGATGACGTCATAGATAAATACTGATTTTTAGTTTATTTAGTTTTAGTAATTTTTGTAGTTTAGCAATTAAAAGTAAAGACCCATACAAGCTGTTGTTTGTAACAGAGGCATCAAAAGAGATTTATAAACCTCTTTCGATGAATCTGTTACAACAGTATGTATGGGTCTTTACTTATAATTGCTAAACTACATAAACTACTAGAACTAAATAAACTAAAAATCACTATTTACCTATTTATAGATAATTTATAGATATGTCATAAATCTCTTAAAATGTTAACTTATAATTACTTTATATTAACCTACTGTGTTCGTGCAATGAAATACTCTGTTAATTTTCCTATTTTATTTATTAAAAAATAACCATGCAAATTAAAAGGGACGACGCTACCGCTTTTTGCATCAGTAACAGATGATCATCTGGGTAAAATTTTTCTTCTTTCTAAATCTTGTTTGGGATGAAGTTGATGAAGATGGATCGAGTCATTCAATTCGCCTTTTTTAGGCCTTCGTTTAGTATTGAATTGCCGTCATGTGTGCATTTCAGTGTTTTAAGAACCTTAAACATAAAAATGTTTTATAAGTACAATAAGCTACACAACACAAAGAACAACTAGAGCTAGTAAAAATAAATACTAATACCCACATAATATGACTGATACGGGCTGGCTTGAATCGGAATTGGAGTAGTGCGATGCTGGATGAAGTTTGTGGCCTCTGATTTGACTGTGGAACTGTAACTGTTTGCTATAGTGGATTCTTTGGTTCTTGTATTAGAAGCGATGCCAATAATGGGTCTTCCTCAAACAGATTACTGTACTGACTGATAGGGTAGGCGCCTGGAAGTAAAAAATGAGTTTCATGAACAAATTTTTACACCTCTCATACAGTTTACTCTCTACAAACTCTTACATACAGTAACCAGGATTATTAAGTTCCAAAGTAAATGACTTGTCAATAAGCTTACCACAGAATGCACCAACGTATTCAATGAGACGCCAATTTCCTTAAGGTCCCAGATGAGATTGTCCATTTGTAGGGTTTTTTCACTGATTATTGAAGATGTTGATTTTTGAAACACTAAAACTTGGACCACCATTTCACTTGACACAAGCGACAATTTGATCGTTTTGGCACATCCATAAATAGCGACGAATTTTCTTTGGTTTTATTATGACCGCAACGTGTCACTTTCGAATCGCGTGCGCGTGCAAACTAGAAAAGAAACGAAATGGCGAACAGCCGGACAAGTAGGTACAGACAATTACTAAAATGGAACTTGGAATTACAAAACGTGTTTGTTTTATTGTTTTAAGAAATACGGTAGTAATTTCAAGAAAATCGTTTGTAAATTTAAAAATGTTGTTATTAAATATCACAAAAGTTTGTAATATTGCCATGTACTAAACACATTTCTTGAAACTACAAATGACCTTTTTTAAATACACTAAATCAGTTTGCAAAAATTACAAATCTTTAGCTATATTTACCACAATTTGCAATAACCATGAAAATATGTAATATCTTACATTTACTAAAACTGACTTTTAGGAATTACAATTACAAATACTAAGGTTTTGCTTAAAAGTAATAATGGTTGTTAAAATAGCAAAACTTTTGTAAGTAATATAAAAACTTAGTTTTTTCGTCAAATACAAAACAGTTTCTTAATTTTTGGTGGTCTTTTTTTTCTCCGTGTAGGTAAAAAAAAATAGTTTATAATTAGTAATTTTTTTTCCGAAGGAAGTTGTATGGAAGAATTGATATTGAATATGTAATTTTCTACAAAAGTTTTTCTAATTCATTTATTTTTAGTGTTTCATTCATGAATTGTAAAAACTATATTTGTATGTGGCAGTTAACCTGTTATCAATATATTTTATTAGTTTTGAACGTTTTTACTCCTATTTTCCGATCCATGTATTAGAAGTATGAAAATTAAAACACAACAACTTTTTCGAGTGTGATACCTGACTTCGAAAAGTGTAACACCGAATACCACGTCCCCGTAAGTTTACTAAACGAATGCACGCCACCACGAAAAACTTAGCACCGAAGCCACGCGATCTCGAATAACAGAACCTCTAATTCATTGATTGAAAACGAATGCACGCCACACAATAAACATCCAATTTTTTGCAACTAAACCTTCCTATTCATTTGACAATCAACTAAATGCAACAAAAACTATTTATTCATTTGACAATCAACTAAATAAAAATTTCGAGGAAAGGAAAAAACTTATGAATTCAAAATGTAAAGTTATCGTTTAAAGTGAATAGGAAGTTTTGGTTGCAAAAAATTGGATGTTTATTGTGTGGCGTGCATTCGTTGTTAAGTGATTCGTATTAGTAAACTTACGGGGACGTGGTATTCGATGTTACACTTTTCGAAGTCAGGTATCACACTCAACTTTTTCATATACGTACTTAGGTAATACCATAAGTGTATATATTCTTTGGTAATACGCTATGCATTACATTAGTCATGGCTGCATGTGTATTCGTAAACTCACATCAATCCGCATTTGATTTAAGTGATAGATTGCGGCTCTTTCTCTTTATTCATATAGAAGACATGTGAGCCATAACCAAAACAAAAATAAAGTGGCTAAAGAATATTACATGACTATATGACATGTACTGTACATTACTGTAAGCCGCATAAGCTTTTCTCGACATACATTACGCGTCGGTTTAATTACGCGACGACGGCAGCAAAGTTATTTGATGGAAGTGAGAAATGAGCAATTTCGCTCGCTCATTTGGCTGTTTACGGTACAAATTGAGCTGAATTAACACAGCACTTGGCTTGTTTTGCTTATATAAAATATAACGTACCTTTGTTAAGTCTTTCGTCTTGACAGATTTCGTTATGAAGTTGGTGCCTTAAGGCGATACTCGGGAAAATGGTGCTGAAGCGAGATAGCAATGAGAAAACGACGCGCGCGGGAGCGAGACCAATTTTGCAGATTCGGCTAAAAAAACACAAAAACACTGCGTATTAAAAACTACAGCGATTTTTAAAAATATGCTTCTATACGATCTTAAATATTATTGGTGTCCACTAATTAAACCAATTTCCAATAGTGTAAGTAACCCCATTTACGAATAATCTTGAATTTTCGTATTTTTTAGAGGTCTTTTTAATCTAGATAAAGGTATGAAGAAATATGTATCTTATTACCTGATTTGTAACAACTTTAACCGTCCTTTAGTTTTAAATCAAAAAGTCCATACTTTTTCTAAGTAGCGCCTTAAGGCTGAATGTTGTCCTAATAAATTCTTCATGCATTTTCATCAGAAGCTGTTTTCAGGCTTTATTTATACGTTGTTAAATTAAGAAGCTTTATTTCACAGATTATCTTTACGAGTAACTTCAAGGTATTCTTCTAAACATAAATAAAAGGAACTAGAAAAAATATGCTCAATTTGCTTCCGCTTTTATGGTCCAGTGGTACAGACCACCGGTATCAGACCCAGAGGTCCCGGGTTCGATTCCCAGTGGGGGTAGGTAAATATAAATATTCGGTTCGGTTGGTGGACTTGTTCTAAGTCCGCCTGGCTAGCTACCACCATCTTATCTCAGTCTGACGCCATTAGAATGATGTTTTTTTTTATTCACAGCGGGGTTGCACTTAGCCTTCATAAGTGGTGATACGGCTGAAGGTGGAAGCGCACTACTCCCAGAATCCTCAATCACTGAGGAACTGGCTATCTTATCTCTAACTGCCGGAACACAATAATGCTGAAAACATCATTGATATGGCGTCAGACTTAGATAAGATGGTGGTAGCTAGCCAGGCGGACCAAGAACAAGTCCTACCACCAACCAAACCGAATACAATATGTACCCCCGCTGGGAATCGAACCCGGGACGTCTTGGTCTGAAATCGGTGGTGTGAACCACTAGACCACAGAGGCAGTTTTCAGCAATTGGTTTAATTAGTGGACACCAATAATATTTAGGATCGTATAGAAGCATTTTTTTAAACTCGCTATAGTTTTTGAATACGAAGTGATTTTGTGTTTTTTTGCGTAATCGGCAAAATCGGTCTAGCTTCCGCGCGCGTCGTTTTCTCATTGCTATCTCGCTTTAGCATATTTTTTCCGAGTATCGCCTTAATGTGTAGCCACGTTCATTTGATGTTTTGATTCTAGCGTCTAGCGGCTTAGTTAGCGTGTGATCTGTGGATACTAGTCTAGTCCATACTATATAATTTGGGGCTTTGGTTTATATAAGAATGTGAAGAATTATTATTTAAATTTATTATATTACCATGCTAAACAAAAAGTAAGAGTAAAAAGGAGAATTTCTAACCTGTCACGTGTTCTATATATGACTTCCGAGGCTTGCAGCCGTGTGCTTGCATACCTACTGTCTCGTACTGTCTATTCATAATATCACGCGAAATTATAATTTCACAGGTGGAATTATAATATCACGACTTTGACAAAAACCCTGCGACAGATGCAAGTACCGAAACTTTTGGTTACTTGTGGGATTTTTACATGTATACCTACCAACTTACTTACTTCGCTGAACCCTAGACACCTAACGTTCGAACGTACCCCTTTATACCTAACCATTCATCGAATCGACGACTATTTTTGGTGGTTCAAAATTATATATATATATATATATATACATTATTCTGTTACGTTTAATACATACATAGTTTAATAAGGTATTATTTTAGTAAATAAAACAATAAGTAGTGTTTCAGATCAATATATTTATTTAAGGACAATTTTTGGTAAGGCACTTATGAAACTAGGTCACATGAGATCACTTCCTTAAAAAAAATTAAAAATAAATCAACAAAAATAGCCTATTCGTCTTTGGCGAAACATAATTATAATAGTCTTCTTATTTATAAGAAAAAATAAAAACTAATTTTTGGAAGCACATACTTTAGATTATGCAATGAGCACATACTTTAATTTATGAGTATTTAAGCAATTATTTGAAAAACAACGCACTTACCTGGGCGACACGGCCTCCTCCGGAAAGAGCTCGAAGAGCACTGATTTCAATAGCGACGGCACGACGATCGGCGCTCTCGATAAAAAGATATAGCTAAATTTCCGACGGGTATTCGTCGATTCGACGAAGGTTAGGTGTCTAGGGTTGCGACTCGAAGTGGATCTTGGTCTCCGATGTTAATTACAGAACCACGGAATAAACGTAATAGTGACAGAACGTTACTATTACTTATTCCGTGGACGTTAAAGAACGTCCTTTCGTTCGGTCTTACCCTAAATTAGGGGATAGATAGAATGTTGTAGATTTCCGTAAATTTTGATGCTTGAGGTCGTTACTGCAAGAACTATCATGTAATAATGCTAATGCACAGTTCAACCAAATTGAATCACTTTGGTTGAAAGGCGCAGAAATACAGGCGCACATCGACATTGAATTATTCACTTTTACGTTTACATTGTACAATTTGACCAATGTAAACGTAAAGGTTATTAATTTGGACGAAGCAACTAATTTTGGTTGCTTCATCCGAATTGAAGGGTAAGAATGAACCGTGTATTTCCGCTATAACAGAAAAGTTATATGCAGTGAATAAAATGTTTTCTTCTTACGCCCATGTTATGGTAGCGAAATGGCCACGCCACATATTTTGATTAAGGTGTAGAGTTTGTGAAGGAGTAGAGTTCGCAGATATCATGATTTGATGATTTCCATATAAGATAGGAATTCACGTGGTAACCACCCATTACGCTCTCGATCGCTGTCATCAGTACGTCCTCGGCCTTATTCACTGTATTAATTGTTTAAACATTAATGACAAACACATTTATTACGTTTTGTTATGAGAAAATAATAGCCGACGTTTATGATTGACTAAAAAAAGTACCTTCAAACTGGAAAATGTTAATGATTGTAGGTCTACTGATTGCGTGTGCCTCTCATGAAATGTGATACCTACATCTCGAAAATTTTAACTTTACAGTACAGTAGGTGACAGTAGTTTTTGTTTTTTTTTTAATTATAAAAAGTGTAATAGGTACTTATCAAATCTATATTAGTTTTTGTGACACATAAAAGTGCATTTTAAAAGTCATTAAAGTGTAAAAGAAAATACTTATTCTTTATTTACTAAACTAACCGGTGTATCTGTCGCAGGGATTTTGTCAAAGCCGTGATATTATAATTCCACTAGTGAAATTATAATTTTTCGTTAAATTATGAATAGACAGTACGAGACAGTATGCACACGGCTGCGAGCTCACGAATTTGCCTCGGAAAAGTCCTGTACTTACTCCTCGGAAGTCCTGTAGAACACGTGATAGGTTTTAATTTATTTTTGTGAAACAATCCATAATTGTATTGATACAAAAAAAATAACCAGGAAATTTAAGGCGATCGCGAAGCGCAGCGAAGCCTACCCTAGAAAGTACAAATGTGTAGGCACTCGGGCGAAGCCGCGGGCGGAAGGCTAGTATTTAATATAAGTTTTGAGACCCGATTAAAAAAGTACCTACAGTCATTGTAAAATACTAAAATAGGGTAAGTTTCATTAAAAAAACCATTACCTACCTAGGTACCTACTACCCACTTTAGGTTTCAAAAAGACACTAATATTAGGTACTTATAGTAATTATTTATAGTCATTTTGAAATACTTAAGGTGATTGTTTTTGGTTAATGTGCTCTTATTTTTTATGTTTTACGAGACCAAGTTAAATTTTCTGTTTAGCACTTATTTCCGAAGTACCTACGGAATTTAATTTCTAGTCCACCTACGGTTCAATATCGTACAGCAAACTGACATACAATACTCTTTGGATTAGCTAGATCCTGGCTCTTCGATCTACAATTAGTACCTACTATACCTAGATGAGGGCTCACGAACTAAATCAAAACTTATTATGGCTGAGAAAAAGGTTAATAATGTACGATATTATGTTATAAATGAGATGCAGTAACTATTATATAATAGTACTGGTTACTAATGTCTAGTAGAAAATTAAATTTCTTGACTGTTATTTAAATTTTTACTTTTTTGCATTCACAATGCAATTTTTTCTAGTCCCATCGGAACTGGAGACGGGTCCATGTTTTCTGAATACTTAAGTACTTAGGTACTTACTTCATTTAAAATTTTTCCTTGACTGTACCTTAGTTACAGTAAGGTAATAGAATAATAATAATAACAAACTTCTTACAATCACACCAACTATCTAGATCAAATAAACCTTGTAATTTTAGACAAACTCAATCTTAAAAATAAATTTATTTAAAAAGAAAGTTGAAGTGTTATTGATATTACTTAAATAAGAAATTTGTTAAAATATGTACTTAATTAAATTAAATTTGTAATCAATGTAATATCATTTGTAGGTACGTGTGTGCACAAAATAAATGAATATGAATATGAAAAAATTTATATGAGCATGAAATGGCCTCAATGTCAGCTGGTTGCCACAACAGAAAAATTATGAGTCAGATTTGCAAATGGGGCAATATAAATAAATAGCACTCTCCGACAAAAAAAAACAAGAAAATAAACTTGATTACAGGATAATAAACACTTTTAATAGGTATTTATTCTTACTAAATTTACACTTCTTGTGAAACCCCATGTTTTTAATTTTATTGTAGTGATCGAAAAATAACGGAAAATTTAATTTAAAAACTGGTTCTCCTGGTGAGAAATATTTGTTAACAAAATGCTTGTATGTATTTATAACATCAATCAAGATTTAAAATGATAAATGATATTGCCGCTTTCTATTTGGCTTGTAACGGGATGGGTGACCAAAAATGTTATCCATGTGTGTGTGTGTTATTCATTATGTATGTTCATTCAAAATACTAACTAGCTGCACTGCGCGAAACCGCGCCGGCGCCGTTCTCGTGGTTCCCGTTTCGTTATTTGACTAGTTTTTTTTATTGACAAAATGTTTATTGCAATATTATATTATAATATTATATATAATATTATTATTTTCAAATATCTTGCATATTTTCAGCGATATAGAACATCAAACTTTCTAATTCGACAAGGTGAGCGCTACAAGCCAGTGACGTCACATGCTAGTAGCGCCATAAGTACTCTCCCCATAGAAAATTTCGTTTTAGAAAGAGATAGCTAAGTAACTCACAATTCGCTTGTTTTAGTACAGATTGAATTTCTTTATTCACAATTTTGTTATTTAATAATGTTATTTATTTATATTTATGTATGTCATAATTAAATATCTACCTTTGAACAACAGTCAAATTTACCCTATTGGTGTGGAAAAAAAAATGTTAAACACACACTTTACTTCACATACAAGAAGGAAAAGAAGCACCACAGCACAACCTAAAGATAGTTTAAAAAGCTTTTTCCTGTTTAACTACCATTAAAGTTTGACAAGAGATTTATTAAGAATAATTATGATGGATGATCAAATTTTTTTATAATCGGGCAGTAAAGATTTTATATCGTGAATCATTCTTGAGATGAATCTGTTGAGGAAAACTTGATCAACTTTAGACACTGCACCCACAATCGTAGAGACAAAATTATCATAAGCCCTTGACTATCAGTCCTGATTTCTGAGATTGTCTTCCATAAAACAAAAAAAATACCATCATAAAATTACAAATCAAAACGACATACCTTTCTAGCGTGGCACGATTTAATATTATTATTATCTATTACAAGCTTTTATTTTTTACTTGCAGTGTATGTATGTATGCATGTATCTCCGTTCGAGTCAAATCTTACAAGCCTCATTTGACCCACCTCCCAGTGTCCAATTGAACTGAAATTTGGTACGCAAGTTTGGTTTAGATGACAATAGATGATCAAACGAACTACTGTGAAGTTCGATCGCTATTATATGAGTCGTTTCATTCGAAGATATAATATTTACAGAGTAGTCCCTTTAACCTACAGGCAACTTCGCACGTCTTTAGAGATTAAAAAAAAAAAGTTCTCTAATCTGTCATTTACTGTTCTGTGGTCAGTTTGACGCCATTTTTCTCATTTCGTTTAGAGCAGGTTCAGAGTAATAGCGGTGTTCTAGAACAAAGCTTAACTAGTGGGTTTGTAAACCTCCGCCTGCAGCTGAGGTTTACTGGGCTGGGCGGGTTGCTATATCTTCGAATGAAACGACTCATATAATAGCGATCGAACTTCACAGTAGTTCGTTTGATCATCTATTATATTTCGTCGTTTCATTCTTTGATATAATATTTACAGAGTAGATGTTTAGAGATTTAAGTTTTGTTCTAGAAGATGTGTTGATGGGTTGTTTTTATAAGAATAAATAACCATCTCAATTAAACATATTATATATTTGTTCATAAGCAGAATGTAAACAATCAACCCTTAAATAATATTAAGTTTTCTCCGTACAAATTAAATACCTAATCATAAAACAGCAACAAAAAAAAAGTAACTAATCATTAGTAGGGAACGTTACGGTTCTCGCGAAGACATCTTCGCTTTCAATAGGCCGGTTATAGAACCGAGCAAAGGCTGTGTAGATGTAGGTACTTGTCCAACCAGCTGTATTTCTTATCTCGTCTACAAACACTGAGTCGTGAGCAAGCACGGTCGAGATGGAGGCGTATCGTGTGCTATCGCCACTCTCTCCCAAGCTCCCAACAGCTTATTTAACCCAGCGGCTTAAAGACTGCGAGCTGGTGCGCTTGTGGAGTTTTTTGTATTTTAACAACAGTTTGTCTGCGTTCGAAGTCCTCATATTTTTTGAAAAATATATAATTGATCGACGAGGGCTGAAGCAGGGCATATATTTATTTTCTCGTGAAAGAATGGCAAGTACAGCATGGGTTGTTCGCGGCCCGGGACCGAAGTTTTAATAATGTCGGTTATGGCTATCTTAACACCGTCTTGAGAAATGAATACATTTTCTAGTTTTATAAGCGTTAAAGTTTGTACCCTGTGCATTGTACAAAGTGTTCTTGTCTAGGCTCAGTACTAAATTTGGGTATCAATTAGGTATGTGGTTGAGAACAAGTTGTGGGTCCCAAGTAGAGGTATATTTAGGGCGACTTGGTTTAAGTTTGTAAGCGCCTTTTAGAACTCGTTAAATACACTCATGTGAGCCGATGTTACTGTTTAATGGTTTAAGAACAGTGAAACGGTACGGCTCGGGACGGTGATTTAATATCAACGTAAGCTTCGTCAGATAGCTCCCATTCAGTATCGGGGTTGCTTTTACTTGGCTCGATATCTGAGCCGTTATTTTTTGTGTTTACTTATGACGCGTGTAGCCAAATGGCGATGAATCTACCTACATCGTGTCAACTTCTTTAAGCGTGGAAATTTTATTCCATCTACCTTGACGGTTAATGTAGCATACTATTGTAGTATTATCCATGCGCAGTAATATTGCACAATATCGTCTTCCTTTGTAAAAGCTTTCATAGGACAGAATGTTGTAAAAAAGTTATTGCGAGACCAGTTTTGGTGTTCTTAAAATTAAAATTTTGCTTTGCATTTACCGTTATGGCGCTGCAATGCCAAAAACTTCTGGCGTTCTTAAAGTTAAATCCGTATTTAGCTGCTAGACAGACCGAAATTAGAACACCAATAAAATTAGCAAAGGTTCTTATTGTACGTTTCGGTAATTTTAAATAATTTCTGATCATTTGTGCAATGTTTCTGCGTTTTACAGCGAGAAATGTTGCGTATCATAATTATAAAAAGGAAAAGAAAAAGTACCTTGGAAAGTACAGACTTGAGAAGGCGTTAACACACTTTTTTCGCGGTTTACAACAAAACCTAAACATTGTAACAATTTAGGAGTCTTACCGTACGTAGTCGTACGGAAGTGTCCCCGATGCCTTTTGTTAAGATTCTTTTTACTAACCTTCTATGGGCCACAGTATTGTCTGATAAATAAAGAATTTATTTATTAAGCATCGTCGAAATAAATTTACTGATTTATGACCTTGGCTTCTAAGATAGGGCATATAACCTCTCTCATAATTTTGGTAAAAACCCTGGATGCTGATGCTACGGATAGGCCGTAAGGCAAGTCAGTAAATTCGTCGATAGCTAAGTTTGAATTTGGAGCTTGAAAATGAAATCTTAAATATTATTCGCTCTTCCTTACATATTGGAAGTCATAAATACGCCTCTTTGAGGTCAATCGGTGCTACAAAACTACCTTGTGGTATAAGTTAAGGAGATGTTCTATAGTCTTCCATTCTAAAAGAGTTTTTCTTCTGAATAAATTTATTTAATGATTTAAGATTTAAGACAAAGCGTTTACCACCATTAGACTTGGGTGCAAGGAAAGTTCTTGATATGAACTGGTCAATTACCGGGGAACAATGTGAAATTGCTCCAATACAATTTATTTGTTTATAGCTTGGACCATCTCGTGACTTTCTTCGGGTCTCGTGACTTTCTGTCACTTCCGTACAAAAGGGTATATAATATTCGTTTTGGATCCATGATAGTACAGTTTTGTTGTATGTTATATGAAACCAACAATCATAAAAGTATTGAATTCTGCCAGCGTGTACCTTTGTTATTGTGGCAGTGCACGGGGCCTGGGTTGATTGTAGTTCTTCGCATGAGACGAAGCAGGCTGAGGGTAGGTTCGTCGCGGTGGCGGCGCTAGCCTCTGTCCTGTCCTGTGGTTTGACCTCCCCGCCGCCCCCCTGTTTCACGGGTACCGAGGAGGTCCTGACCGGTTTCCCTGATGGGCAGGACGAATGACTGTGGACTGGACTGCAGAAGGTTTCTGAATTGTGAATGTTTTCCAAATCTGTGAACCTTGTCGTTCGATTGCCTAACTGGCTTTTATATTTTCGGATGATGTATTACCCAATAAAGAGTCATATCTATCGGAGTCTTGTAGGACGTGCAGGAAATTATTTTCTAAACTAGATGTAATAAGTTTAATCCTATTTTTCGTTAGGAAATGGTGTAAATCAATACCAAAATGCGACAGTAGTCGCTTAGATACTAAAGAGATTGTATCTTATCGTCTGAGGAGAGCAGTGTGTCCATTGCTCTATTTACCTATTGCCGAGGTACCCATATCAAGTTGTTGTTGAAAACCAAGAAACATTTTGTAGCGTCCCCTCACGACGACGACGTCAGAAACTGCGGCAGCAATCGTTGCGTTTAATTTAGGTGCGTGCAACATTCAACAATTATTTGGTATCAAGTACCTTTGTCAAGTTCTCTTTCTGATCTTTTGGTAGACCTATTTTTCATAAAGGTGTCCATAAATTAGCTAAGCTGAATGGCATCTCCAAAATCAGGCGTATCGGACGTAGACGCCCTCAACGCTGACAATATTATTGTGGATCGAAAGTTATCGATGTGATTTCTTGAGTGAGCCGTTTGCGATACTGCGGCATCCAAGGTTTGTTGGATGGATATTCCCAAAGATTGTTCGATAAAGTCCCGCATCGTTTTGTATGATATTTATTGTATCCAAAACAAACATACTCTTTTTTGCCAAAAAAAAAAAAAAAAAAAAAAAAAAAAACAACATGAGGGTAGAATGTAAAAAAATAAAATTCCAAGAATAATTTAATAAGTTAAGACCTAATAATTTATATTGTCCCGCAGACAATAAACTATAGATAACGTGCATCTATCCTAGAATGCAGGTAGATTCTACTTTATGTCATAATATATGTCCCATAATTAGCCTGCAGCTAATTACGATATCGCGATTGACCCGCAGTCAATATCGATTTAGTTTGATTTTGACTAACTACCTAAATAAACTGAAGATAACGTGCGTCTATCCTAGGACGCAGGTAGATTCTACTTCATGTCATAATATATGGCCTATAATTAGCTCGCAGCTAATTACGATATATCGCGATTGACTCGCAGTCAATCTCGATTTAGTTTGATTTTATGTAACTAAATAAACTGTAGATAACATGCGTCTATCTTAGAACGCGGGTAGATTCTACTTCATGTCATGATATATGACCCATAATTAGCTCGCAGCTAATTACGATATCGCAATTGACTCGCAGTCAATCTCGATTAAGTTTGATTTTATGTAACTAAATAAAGTGTAGATAACAATCGTCCCTGAAACCTGCACGCGGGAGGATTTAATGCGTGCCACGGATAGTGCTGTGGGCGTGGCCAAACTCTGGGCCGCAACAATATAGTGTTTGCCATCGAAACGCTAAGAAGAAGAATGCGTCTATCCTAGAACGCGGGTAGATTCTACTTCATGTCATAATATATGACCCATAATTAGCTCGCAGCTATTTACGATATCGCGATTGACTCGCAGTCAATCTCGATTTAGTTTGATTTTATGTAACTAAATAAAGTGTAGATAACATGCGTCTATCCTAGAACGCAGGTAGATTCTACTTCATGTCATAAATATGACCCATAATTAGCTCGCAGCTAATTACGACATCGCGATTGACTCGCAGTCAATCTCGATTTAGTTTGATTTTATGTACCTAACTAAACTCATCTAGTGAAATCACTTGTTCATGTTCACCAGTGAACAACAAGAAACAAAAAAGTATTAATTGTATCTTAATATCTGATAAATTTAGTTAACTATTGTGTAGCTTGTTAATAACTTGTATGCACAAATATTCGAATAGGAATTGATAAAGCACTATAAACGTACCTGTGGCATTATCTTCATTCTCTGAAGAATATAAACGTTGGACTCGTTCAACATTTTCCTGTGCGCTGCGTTTCAGCATTTAAAATAGACGCGTGCGCTCGTTGCCTCGCACGAAAAAGGAATGAGAAAAATGGCGTCAAACTGACCACAGAACAGTAAATGACAGATTAGAGAACTTTTTTTTTTTAATCTCTAAAGACGTGCGAAGTTGCCTGTAGGTTAAAGGGACTACTCTGTAAATATTATATCAAAGAATGAAACGACGAAATATAATACAACATTAAAATACAGTCGGCAAAAAAACTTGTCATTAAAAATGAAATTTTTACTAAACACTTATTTACCTACTCATGAAATTATCGTGCATTCAACTAGCTGATTATTCAACTATGTTACCAGCAGTGGTGGCCAGTAGTTTTTGATAATATAATGAAAACATCTACTTTATGAAACTTTCAACCATTTCATGAAATAATCATTTAAAGGATCTGGGGGGCTACCGCCTAAAAAAATATATGATATAGCATGGGCAACATTTGACATTATGAAGTCCATTATATGTTTGGCGACATTTAGACGACGCACATAATAACGGCACACACAGTACGAAGACTCTTCCGACAATCCAGTTTTAGGGCAAGAGGACTCCGCCGATAGACGTCACGCATACGGAGACCATTCCAGCACTAGCATATATAGAATTTCCAACATACAACCATTTCAGCACTAGGACCAGCGGACAGTTGTCCCCGGGATAACAACACCCAGCCCGGAAGGAAGAAACACCATCAGTCCTTTTATGACCAGTTGCGCATCATCCCTACATATGGATCATTATAGGTATTCAAATATCAAGTGAAGTCCATGCTCATTTCCATATTTCCATAGCCGGTAGTCCCCTTGACCTCGGCATAGGGCTCGTCCATTGATATGGACGAGCCCTATGCCGAGGTGATCCTCGTGATGCGGAGAAGCCGATGGACACTATCACGCGTCAACGGCGGGCGGGGCGGCGCGCTAAACGGACGCGGTGTGCAATGTGCATAGAAAATGCTCTTAGACATAAACCCGGCCTTTTCAAAATTCCAAATTTTGTTCTACTACCACCATAATCAACATCAGCCAGACATCAGAAGGCCTTCCTTACGGATGGTTATAGAGAACGGACCATGACCCACCACACAGGCTCAATGAGGATTGGTGGGTATTGATGACTGCAAATGCAAACAACGCATTAAAGGGCCTTCCAAACCACGAAGGAGCTCGAGAGATCTTCGACAGAGATCATACGTTTTTGTTATCGTTATCATTGCGAAACTTACTCGTTATTTTCGCAAAGTAAAGTA
Source organism: Crambus lathoniellus (assembly GCA_949710035.1). Taxonomy (NCBI): domain Eukaryota; kingdom Metazoa; phylum Arthropoda; class Insecta; order Lepidoptera; family Crambidae; genus Crambus; species Crambus lathoniellus. The sequence continues at coordinate 10,620,050 of OX453296.1, forward strand.
CATTAGAAGAACAGTTTTTTCATAGTTGATTGACGCTAAGACAGATGCAAATAAAAAAAATGTATGTGATTGTGATTCATCCAAAGTGCATAAATAGTCCAAGTTCATTAGCATAAATGAAGTCATCATAAACAAATGCCTAATTCTCAGATACCTATCTCTTTTCCTCTAATGAATTTATGCGGAAAATATAAAACAAATGCAGATCGATAAAAAATCAGTCTGTGTTGTAAGGTGATCGCCGTGTGACATACTCGTATATATACCTAAGGTAAAGTTCACATTAAACTTTAAATATGTAAGTGATAGCTTTTATAGAAAGGGTTTGTAGCTTTATAAGACAACACTATTTTTACGAACAGACGACGCATTCCGTTACTTATTTTTGTTTTGTGATATTAAGTACTTAGGTACCTATCTAGTTAGTTTATTGCAACCAACGCTTCAAAGTTCAAAGTTTCGAAATTTTAAAGTTTCGAGATTTTGTCTTCGACCTTGGTCACTGAAAAAATTGAAATACAATCGTGTTAATATTAAAAACTAAAAAAACACTATTGTAGTGGTAATTTGTTTTGTTTATTAATTTCAATCAGAAATTCGAAAGAACAAAATAACACCTACAAGGCTTATTTAAATATTATATGAATGATGATGAATGTTGAAACGATAAATTCTTAACTCATAGGTACAAATTGTTTTATTTGGATAGTGTAGTGTTAAAAAACTAAGAAGTGATTAGTTTGTGGTTCGACTATGATGTTTGTTTTGTTTGATTATTTACTATCCATTAAGTTATCCTTAGGTTAAACAAGTTTTATCAATACGCATTTTATTTAATGTCGTCTATGTTTCACTTTTTACTTTATATAAAGAAAACTAGTGATCTTGTAATATAAGACAATACTTTATTACATACACAAAACAATATATACTTACATGAGATAGACAATTTACTTAAGTGATACAAATATGCGGCCTTATTACTTAACAGAAATTTCTTGTAAACAGTAATATTTTTAAGAAACAGAGATACCTTAGAGACGTATAAGAAAAAAACATAAACCGTAAGATGGGGTTATTTGAAAATCACGAGGCGGTTTGGTTTGAACATTTTAATTTTTTTATTTGGAAATAGTAAGAATCATTTTAAATATTTACTTTTTTGCATTCACAATGCCATTTTTATTATTGAAAAATTAAAAATGAACTTACAGAAAAAAACGACCCTGAGTTGTGAGACGGGTCGATTTTTTCTAACTACTTACTTACATTTTTCAAGGATCATATTTTTTTATCACCAGGCGACAGAAACATATACACATAATATCACAATTTTGTATTGGTGGATATTGGATCTAAATTTTGAATATGGCGAGCTTTAAAAAAATCTTGATTTAACTATTGTTTTTATGGCTCGATAACTTTCGTCTGGTGCACAAAGAATAGACATGTAGAAACAAAGTGAACTAGACTAAGAAATTGTATGTTTCATGCGCATTTTACCCAACCTATTTGATCTTTTCTATCTCTTACAGACAATAATTAATTAATAATTATAATAAATAATTAATAATTTTCAGTTTTTAGATAATGGGGCTTCTGGGTTTCTGTTTTGGGGCTAATTAAAACTGAGTATTAAATAGCCCCTTTAAAGCTTGACATAGCATTGTTCCTGTCGTACCGTATGCACCATTGACCTGTACCATTAAAGGTGCAAACGAAATTGCGGATTAGGTATGGTCTCATCTGCACCATTGAGATGACATGACACTTTATACCTACCATATACAAATTACATAAAAAAAAATTTTTTTGCTTTATTCATTTAGTGTCTGTTCAGACAACGGCGGGAACCGCGCGGTTAAACACGCGATTTTGGTTACACTGCTGTCAATATTTCACAAGTTACTGACCTCGCTGATCCTGAGCGAACAGTGTAGAACAAATCGCGTGTTTAACCACGCGGTTCCTACCGTTGTCTGAACAGTGTCTTAAATTCGTTTTCCTATCAAAAATGGTTGGCAAAGAAACACAAAATACGGCCTTATGTTGTTTTTTTTATTTTACGATGACAAGGAAAGTATTGTGAAGTAAGTTGTTTAAGTATATTAATGGTGCAAACGAAACTAATTACTTAGTCTCATCTGCGTCATAACATTATTGGTGCAGGTCAATTGGTGCATACGGTACACGGGGCATTGTTATAGATTTTAGTCATCGTCTCAAATATAATTAATCTCTCAATCTCTCGTACTTACATAATTGCATTAACAATACATAAAATTAATCAAAAATCATACCTTAGAAACTTGTTGATACGAACATTGGCCCGGCAAGCCAAGGGTTGCGGGTTGGAGAGCAGTCAGAGCAAGCAGTTTTTATGCAGGCTTCCAATGATAATAAAACGTCATTGCAGGCTTCGATCAAAAAACCTAGGTGTTATTGTTGATATAAAACCGCTTTATTAATAAACAAAGAGTAAGTTTACGCTTAGGGTTAACCAAAAATATTGCTTAGCAATATTACTCCTTACGTTTGACGTTTCAAAGCGTCATATTCCTAAGCAAACTTTTTAGTTTAATCTAGGTGTAAAGTAAAGTTACTCTTTGCTTATCAATAAAGGGGGAGTTTAGGCCTGGAAAAGAAGAGGACCTAGTTCGTTCTGTTCGTGAAACTCAAAATCGGTGTTTGTATTTGTAGACTAAAAATACTGTTTTTTGTTTCAGGCTACGCAATGAAGACTTTTATCGTTGTATTATCTGTGGTAGCCGCATGTTTTGGTCAACGGGGGTCATACGCTGGTAGAAGGGGCATTGGATACCCAAGTATAGAATTTACTACTGCGACGACGACAACGGCAGGAACCACTATAAATAATGATTTAGGACAACGGTATGTGATTTTTATATTATTATTTTTTTATATTTAAAGTTTAATTTGATTTTGGTAGAAACAAGAAACAATTAAAAACCGATACAACTTATAATAGTAATCCATCATTCAAATACGTACTCTTGCAGTGCACGCGGATTTCGAACCCGCGCCACCCGGGCGACAGACGCCTGCCGGATAGGCGTCTGTCGCCCGCACCGCCGACCGAGACGGTGCGAAATCTATAGAAATTAGGTCCGCAAAAGAGCTAGGATATATGCGATAGAAAAAGATGCAACATCTGACCGTTCGTAATTATCGCCGTACAAGCTGAATTTCACTTTATTGCGTTATAGTTAGAGTTGCTATTTATTTAAATGGTTTAGCGGAGTGCAGCTTCTGTAGGTACTACTTGTACTATTATTTATTATGTGCCTCCGGGAATCCGGCCTGAATGCTCTGAATAGGTACCAATTAAGCTAGGTACCAAAAGGCTTACACGACTCGTCGAATTTTATTATCACTTTTTAAGCGTTGCTTCATCTATGTGAGGACCCATCCGAGACATTTTTACAAATGTTTAGCAATCTATTAAGGTGAAACAGCCATTTATCCGGATTTCCGTAGGCGCCGGTTCGAATCCCTCCTGAGAGCTACTTGCAGGGCTCGTGGTTTTTTACCACCACAACTTTTCCTATCATCATCATCATGTCGTCAGCCGAACGACGACGTTTTATTTTTCCTATACTTACAGATATATAATTTAAAATCTCAAAAGTTTAGTTTTCGTAAATAGTTTTAGATAAGTTCCATAAAAGGAGACGATTACAAACATGTATGTGTCGCAGTTAGATAGTTAAAGCCGTGATATAATCATATCCCTCGCTAGGGATATAAGTAATTATGTACCGTAAGTTAGTAATGAATCGCTTTCGTATCGTATCTTACTAGGAATATAATTATAATACGGTTCAAGTTTAGTAATATAGTTATGTTACTAGATTTGTTTCATGAAATAACTGTAGGAGTGTAAGTAGTCCTGTAGAACACGTAATAGGTTAGAAATTTAAGGCGATCGCGAAGCGCAGGGAAGCTATTCTATTCTAGAGGGTGCTGATCGTCGTGATCGGTCGGAAAAATAAGCCTTATTCCCATGACATTAGATCTTTGTCAGCTGATGCTGATGCTGATGACAAGCTAGTTAATTCTGATTTCGACTGCGCGCCGAAAGGTCCTTTCCGCACTTTAAATAAAACACGAAGATGATTGATCTCCAGTTGTCAAAAATAAAAGATTGAGTCAGAATATAAAAAAGTCAGTCGGTGAGAAAATAGAATAATATGTAAGTACATCAAGATTTCATTTAAATTTATGCTTTTACGAATACAAAAAAGAGGACGTAGCAAAAAAATCTTTCCGTGTTCTGTGGTAGCACTATATTTGAGTTTCGTTTAATTAAAAAAATAATGGAAAACCTTTCCGTCACTTTGATATTGTCTGTGAAAAGCCGGTAATATTGAAAAAGAAATTCAATTGTTTGCCATTCAGATTAATTTTAAATTCAATTTTTGTAAAAGCTTTTCAACACATTATGGAATTAAAAAATGGTGAAAAAATATTTATACGACACGTTTACACTTTGCATGGGAAATCGAGCACTTACCACAAGTAAATATTTATCCTGGCTGTTGTATGAGTTTTTAATTTACTGGATCATTTAACGTTATTGCCGAAATAATTTAGAATCGGCAGAACGCCTTAAAGCGAAATACGTTATGTACTTCATTAACGCTATTTATTTACTTACCTACTTTACTTTATCTTGAGAAAATAATGTTTTGCAAATGTAATAATCCAGAATACATGCACTTGATATTACAAGAGATAATATTTTGAGAAAACAATGTTTTGCGAATGTAATAATTCGAGAATATAATATTTTAAGAACGAAGGTTACAACTCTACGACGTAATGCGTATCATTACTACCTACCTGCATTTTCGCAAGTTTTTCGTGTTTGACCCACAATACGCGTATAAGCGCGCTAAGGTAAACGCTGGTAATGTCGACAGCGCCCCAATACTTGTCATTAAAAAAAAAAGGCTTAGTAATATTTATCTTCCACACTTTATGAAACGTTTTTTATGGCAACATATTCATGGTAATCTAATGCACAATTAAAATAACAACACTTAGCTATAAACTGTAATAGCGACCGACAATTTTTTTTTGAAAAGTTGAGGACACCTTATTTAGTAAATAATCAAAATTCAGCTCCTAAAAGTGTGACCCAGTGGTCCAGTTTGACTTCACTTATTTTAAGAAACTATTAGCTGTGTGGTAAGTGTGATTGTTTTGTAAAATAGTTAAGTAATTTTTCTAACGATTCTAATCTATAAAAGTCTTGATTTAATGTTAGATATTATTATTTTGTGTCTGACATTTACTGGTTCTTCATAAACTCTGTTTGACCCAGTACTCGTCAAAATTACTACTAATTTGACGGTAATTGGGACACGCATGACAAACTGCACCTAATATCGTCACAGTGTTTTATTGACTACGTCCATAAGGTCCATTATTCACTACGCTGATAGTTTGTTTGAAACGTTCTAACTTTTCAATAGAAACCACAACTGAAAAAGTTCGAATGCCTGAGAATCGGCCCCCTGATCCTCACCCTCATCCATGCAGTGTTCTATGCTTACTCTTACCTTTATCGATCGATAAGAAAATCATTTTTTAAGATAACGAAGGGTAGAGGGTAGGAAAAGTATGGAGTAGAGAAGTTTAAGAGTATGCAAGTCCCTGCGCCGGCGAATAGGGAGCCAATTGAGTTTACTACGGAATGATGACACGTGGCCATATTTACGTAGAATGAAGATAAACCTGATAGAAAGGTTTTGCAGGTGCTCTAATTTATCAAGTAACTTCTCAGCCAGATCTGTGTAGCAGACATCAGCGTAGTCAATAATGGACAATAAACGGAACTGTGCCAGAGTGATTTTGGTACTGGTCGGCAAGAAATTGCGTAGTCGATTCAACGAACTATACGCAGCAAACACCTTTTTTCTTACTCCTTCTACATTGGGTCTCCATGATAAACATTGGTATAGAATATCACCGAGGTTCCTGACAGATGTTGAGAAAGGGATGTCGGTTTCGTCCAAAGAAACCATAGGAATTTGTTAAAGATCGATCCTTGAAATAAAATGAGGACTGGAATACCTATGATAATGCACTGTGTTTTCGACGGATTTAAGGTCAGACCTAAGTTATTAGTGCTAGTTCTAAGTTTGTGGTAACAAACGAGAGCGTTCAGACAACGGTGCGTGAGAGTATATCTGTAAATCATCAGCGTAAAGGTGAAAGGAACTAGAAAGGGATTGTGTGATTATATTTAAAAATATAGAAAAGAGAAGTGGAGATAAGACGCCACCCTGAGGAACACCAGCAACGATATCATACCACCCGGCGAAAGAATCTCCTGTGCGAATACGCTGCCGTCGCCCTAGTAGGTTACTTTGAAACGAATCAATAGTAGCTGGAGATGAGATATGTTCAGAGAGGGTAAAAGACTAAGGAGAATGTCAAAGTCAACCGAGTTGAATGCATTACTGAAATCAAGTAATGTCATTACCGTAAGCTGACGATTTTCCATAGCAAGGCGTATGACATCAGTAATTTTCACAAGTACTGTGGAGTTGCTGTGGCCCTTGCGAAAGCCAGACTAAAAGGGATTAAGGAGATGATGTACATGGAGATGGTCAGTATGCTGTCGATGAATGAGTTTTTCAGGGACTTTGAAAAGGAAGAAGGATCGAAATGGGAAGGAAATTTGAAAACAAGGTTTAGATTTTTTAGGGAGAGGAATAACATTGGCATTCTTCAAGCTGAAGGAAAAGTACCAGAAGAAATCTATGTATTTAAGATATGGGTAATAACAGGAGTGATTAGGTCTTGGCACCTACAGCACTGGAGTTGATAGACATGATGGTTCTCTTAACATCACAATCTGCAAATAGATTAAAACAAAAAGAGGATTCATGGGTTGGCTGGTTAGAAAGATAATCCGAAGTTTTAGTTTTTTTGGTGCCATCGATAGGCACTGAAGATGTGAAATGACTATTAAAGGCCTACGCAGACCGGGACGGCATGGCAAGGGATTTAAATTTTTACTAATGGACATTCAAACGTATCGGTATAGAAATATGACATAAATTGCTATGCTTTAAAATGATGCCGTGGCATCGAAAGGGATACCCCAGTTTTAGTTTGTGTAGGCCATAAGTCGGTTGAAGTCGATGTTATTTTTGGAGACATTGATGTGAGTTTTGCCAACACCAAGAGTTTTTTTTAAATTTCCTTACTTTTGCTGGATCTCCACTTTCGATAGACTTATGAATGTAGCGTCTTTGAGCGTCCTTTATCACCATATTGCACCGATTTCGAGCAAGAATTATTATTATTTTCTCATTTCCTTCTGAGGGATCAAGTTTAAAACTTTTGTTCTGTTCTTTTTGTTCATAAGCGCCCGTATCTCACTAGTTAACCATGGCGCTGGAAGATGCTTAATTTTAACAGGTTTAATAGGAGCGTGTACGTCGCAGAGCTCGATAATAAGTTTATTAAAAATTTTAATCTGCTCATCCACAGAATCAGATATATAAATTGCCGACCAGTCCAATTTAGCAGCATCAGCAAGTAGTTGGTCCTGGTCAATGTGGTTAAAGCTACGCTGAAGCTGCACAGTAAGTTTCAACTTAGGGGGGGCGAATACGGTATGAGAGATAAACCACCTGCAGAAATCTTACCATATAACAGCATGTACAGGAGAAGAGTCGATTGTAAGATCAAGATTTAACCGCTTCTGTGGTATAGTGGTTCACACCACCGATTTCAGACCAAGAGGTCCCGGGTTCGATTCCCAGTAGGGGTACATATTGTATTGGGTTTGGTTGGTGGTAGGACTAGTTCTTAGTCCGCCTGGCTGGCTACCACCGTCTTATCTAAGTCAGACGCCATAAAAATTATGTTTTCAGCATTATTTTGTTCCGGCAGTTAGAGATAAGATAGCCAGTTCCTCAGTGATTGGGGATTCCGGGAGTAGTGCGCTTTCAGCTTCAGCCTTATCACCACTTAACATCAAGTGTAAAGAAGGCTAAGTGCTACCCGCTGTAAATGAAAAAAAAGAAGGAAAGGAGAGCAGTTGGGAAAGTGACGAGTTGCCTGTTAGGGTAAAATGTGCAAATTAGAGGATTTAACTAAAGATGTTTTTGAGCACGAGTGTGTTCTTTAATGAGGCAAATGTTAAAATCACCCATAATTATGGTATTAGAGTAATAAGGACTAAAGTTGTCTAAGAGCTGTTCGACCGACTCGAAATAGTCAACGCGGAGAGAAGGGCTATAGTAGATACCAAGAAGTACTTTAGAATGGGACAGAGATATCTTAAAGAAGAGATAACCGGCGCTATTGGTAGGTGGTGGTTGTGGAGAGCGACTAAGAATAGTAAAAGGGATATGTGAACGCAGATAACCTGCCACCCCTTATGTGAGGAACTTATATGGTCGTTTCGGATCAGTAATTGGAATCCAGACAAGGAATATGAGATAGAAGGAAGTTTGGGATGAAGGAAAGTCTCGAAATAAGACGCCAGAAAAGCAGGGAAGTGGGCAGGGATGTTTTGTGCATTTATATGAACAACATTAAAGTTCTTAGAAACGTCCAGAAAAGAATCTTCAAAAATCTCACTCAAAGGACGATCGATGTTTTGGAAGCTCGAGTAAGAAGTCACTGATGAAGAACAGGATAGAAAAAGGCCATTACTTGTATCAGAAGAAATATCCAAATACTATTATACACTCCCGGACAATCATATCGGCTCACTGGACTTTCTTGATACAAACATGCTCACATTAGCGTGTCAAAGATAGCATCAGTCTATTTGCATCAGTGCTATAATTTTTACGTCAATGCAGAGACAAAACGCCTAATTGTCGAATCACACTTTCAAATATCTTCAAACTGTCTTCAATTTTGCGAAAAAGAAAAAAGAATAAATCGAACTTATCGCTCCATATAACGTTATATGGGAGATAAAGTTTGACTTATTGTTTTTCATTTTTGTGAAAATTCAGCGCTTTATGTAAATTTTTAAGACTGTGATTCGTTATTTGGGCGTTTCGCCTCTTTATTGACGTAAAAAATCATCGCACAGATGCAAATAGTTCCCTATCTACGGGACGCTAAACTGAGCATGTTTGTATGAAAAAAGTCCAGTGAGCCGATTTGATTGTCCGGGAATATATATATTTAACTCCTAAGCGTTAAAGAGTTTTACCTTCCATCAGCAACTTACCTAAATTACCTGAAAGATAAGAATTATAAATGTTTACCTTTCAACGAAATTAAAAAACTATCCTCCAACTCCTCACCATTGAGGAGTTGTACCTTCCATCACCAGCTCCTCATCGTGAGATAATGACTACCAGATGCAAATACTTGAAAATTGCTTATAAACCATTATTAAGGTAATCGTACGTATCGCGCCCGTCAAATATTTTGTATTTAATTAATATTTTCGAAGACTATCTGTGGTCTTCATCATCAGTTCCAATTCACCAAATGGTGCTTACCAAGTGCAAATGCATGAGTTACTAAAGAATACTCCCAAATCCCTATAGGAGTGCCTATAATATTTGAAGTGTTTCCTTGATTTCTTCAGAATCCCATCATCAGATCCTGACATGACCAACTAGGAAGTACACCCTTTCAAACAAAAAAAAAAATTATTTCGAATCGGTCAAGCCGTCTTTGAGTAATCGAGTCATCATGTCAATACTCAATACTCAGCCGAAGGACGCCCACTGCTGGGCATAGGCCTCCCCCAAGGATCTTCACAACGATCGGTCTAGCGCCGCCCGCATTCAGCGGCTTCCTGCGACCTTGACTACATCGTCGGTCCACCTTGTAGGGGGTCTGCCCACGGAACGTCGTCCAGTACGCGGTCGCCATTCGAGAACCCATTCGCACCACCAGCCATCGGTTCTCCACGCTTTGTGTCCCGCACACTGCCAATTCAACGATGCAATCCTTCGAGCGATGTCGGTTGTTTTAGTTCTCCTGCGGATCTCTTCATTTCTGATTCCATCGAGTAGGGAAATACCAAGCATCGAATCGAATAGCATACATTAAAAAAAATTATTTTTATAAAAAAATAAAACCGCCTTCAAAAAAACCACATCAAAAAAGTAAGAAATAATTCCTTACCAAATAACGTAAGTACTTTGAAGTCGGGCGTGAAACATGTACATTTTTTTGTTGTTTTTGTTAAAACCCGCCCTACTTCAAAGTACTTACGTTATTTATTTGGTGAGGAATTATTTCTTACTTTTTTGATGTGGTTTTTTTGAAGGCGGTTTTATTTTTTTATAAAAATAATTTTTATTTCACTCTTTTTAGTGCATCGTGCAGGCAATTTACGTGTTTTCTGGTAAATAGGTATGTGATCAAACTGAAAACCTTCTTTTTCGAAGTCGGTTAAAATACCTTGAGGTATCCCCTTTTTAACAAAACAAGAATCATCTAAATCGGTTTATAAACAAAGGAGTTATGCCTAAAGATATGTATTAAATTCACATAAAGTGGTTACGAATACGACAGTATTTTTAAGATTTCCTGAAAACTACTGAACCGATTTCAAAATTTCAAAAAATGGGAACAACTTGGAAACCAACCTGATGTATTGACGTTTGAACCATTTCAATCGGTTCAGCCGTCTTCGAGTAATCGGTGGACATACAGAAAAAAAAAAACATACATACAGACGAATAGAGAACCTCCTCCTTTTTGATTTAGAAGTCGGTTAAAAATGAAAAAAATAGATTCCGACGAATTGAGAAGGAAGAACCTACTCCTTTTTTTGAAGTCGGTTAAAAAAGGAAAAAAATATGAACTTTAAGTTTAGAGTCATAGAGTTCAAATTGGTGAATAAAATTGACGAGTTTTAGGCTATTTTGACGATTATTGGGACAAATCTGTCGACTAATGGTACATAGAGGTCATTTTTTAATTAATTAAATATCTAATTTTTTGCTGTGTTTCAACGATAATAATGCAATATTTTCCAAAAAGACGAATAAATTGTTTACCTCGTCATGAAATTATTTTTTTTCTAAGTCAACTAGTTTTTACAGGGGAGGGCTGCAAAGTCAACTTTTTTCAGAATCTGACGAGTAATGGGCCGTTTACCTTACTTGCCGCTAGAGGCGCTGATACAGTTTTCATACAAATTGACATAAATACGGAATCGAAATAGTTTGCGTTTGCTTGACATAAAAACTTACACTAGGGGTACTGTAAGTACCACAGGCACGGAAAACTATCGTTTTCGAGATCATATTATTTTGTATGAAAACCAGAGCAGTGCCTCTTTTAATTAGTTAGAACACAAGTTAACTAGTTAAGAGGCCATTACCCTAAAACTTGAAAGAACAAGATCGTACAATGAACCGCATAAACACTTTATGAGCAACAGAGTGATCAATGCCTGGAATAAGTTGCCACAGCAAGTCATCTCAGCCTAAAACATCAATAGTTTTAAAAACAGATTAGACAGGTATCTGAACTATTTCAACCAGTAGTAATGTTCATTGGATACAGGCTTCGAGCAACGTGAGCCTTCCGAAGACCCGCGTTGCTCGAAGGATACGGGCATTTAAGTACTTACCAGTTTTTCTAAACAGACTGTCTGCTTGTTTAATAATAATAAAAAAAATCAATAGGTATTTGACAGCAGTACTTTGACAGCTTTTGACGGATAGTATACCTACCTACATAAGTTTGCTATTAATTGTAAATTTTTATAACATACATAATTTTATAATGGTTATACTAACATAGGTTAAGTCCAATTGTTACTAACTCTTAAATTTACTAACCCGTTGATTTTTAGAAAATAAACTTAGAGGTGAATTAGATGAGTTGATAAAGGGTTCCATGTTAGCTAGGATGTTAGGTATCGTTATAGCTAGCGCAACGGGAGAAACTCGATAACCCTTTTTGTCAACCATGATCGGGAAATCGAATCACAGTGGGCCGGGGCGGGCGCGCGTACCGCGGTCCAAAGTCCAAAGTACGATTGGAATGTGCACAGCACATCTATGAGATAGGTATCCGCGCGGCTGGGTTTTCCTAGAGGATCGCATTCCCGAGGATCCTGTCCCGGAGAATCCCGATAATAACAAAAGTAAAAGAAATTACATTTATCGCATTCGGGATCCTCCGGGACAGCATCCTCGGGTATGGGATTCTCAGGGAATAACCCCCATCCCTACGCAGCGGACGCTACCGACATTTGATGTTTTGACTTTTTCATATTTATCCCAAAATGTTTTAAAAATAATGTCCACCCGTGTGAAGCCGGGGCTGACCGCTTGTTCTGTTATAAATATACAAAAATAACAAGTAAAAAGAGACTGTAATCTTAAGGACATTATTGAGAAAAAACTAAATATTTTACCTTTTAGCCATGAAATGGCTATAAGGCATAAACCCCTATAAGAATAAAAATCTTTGAGGAAAATGATATATAAATCTCGCTACTTACGCTCAATACGAGATAGAGACAGTATTTACAGTGTGACGTTAAGACGCTCGGGTCAGAGGCGATTTTCCGAATAGAAGTGTAAAATCTGGCGTGGTGCCGACAGTACATTTAACCCTTCAGAACTAAATCATGTTAGTTCTTTTTTATTTAACTTGTAATGAAGTTTATATGTTATTCCACTATAGTAAGGTTGACTTTGGAGCAGCTAAATCTTTATATCAAAGTTGGTTATTTACGGCAGTAAATCTGACATAAAGAAAACGAAAAGATAATATGCGTCTTACAAAATATGAACAAGACGACGCAACGCAACTGTGAGCCTATCTCACGCTTTTAGGATTTCGTATTGAACTTTTTTCGATCTTCTCATAAAAAATGTTTTCCTCGTAGAAGTTAGAAATTATCTATAATTTGATCCGAGTAGATCAACGATTATAACACTTTTAGTGCTTGGTAATTCTATGGAAAATAAACAGTAATAGAAAAAATATCCAGAAGTAGGTTGAAGTAACATAGTGGTGTTTTCTATGTATATTAAGTATGTATTTACAAACAAAAACTATTTAAGTATATATTTATCCGTTATCAAGTTTTCCATGACACAGTCTCTCAATGAAATTTACCTACATGGGCTTAGATAATTGGTATAATTGTAAAAAGTTATATTATAAAGTTATAAAGTTATTTTTCTGAATTATGCATAGATAGTCGTAAGGTTTTAAGGCTAAGTCGAGTTATTGAATTTTTGTACTCGTGTCATGTTGTCACGACGTCATCTCAAAATTATTTTAATTTATTTTAACAAACAAACTTTAATCATTCCAGGTCAGGTGCGTTGGATGTGACCAGTGTGACCACTCCTCCTCCCACCACCACAACTGTCAGATTACCAGTAGAAGCGAATGGGGACACGAATCTCGTGACCAGACTGAGCAGGCTCCCAATAGAGCAGCAGCCGTTCTGGCTCCTTAACCAGTGGGCACTGGATGCCTTGAGGAACCAGCCCAGATCGTACAGCGTACCAAATAATAACTTTATAGATTTCGCCTCTGCGCCAAATAGGCAAAATAGTTTTTGAAAAAATTAACACTTTATATTCTCACTACCAATAAGCATAATCTGTTATACTATCATATACTGAAGTAGTTACTACTATTAGGGTTAAATTAAAAGTTGGCTGTTAACTAAAACATAAAATACTTTTATTTATAAGAATACACAATATGTTCGTCTAAATGTTGTCTTTTACTCCTAAGCCACTGGACAATACAATACAATAACAAAAGAATCATACGACAATGTAGGTACCTGCTGAGCTGAACCAGCTTCCAGTAGCGCAACAGCCGTTGGGGTTTCTGAACTGGAAGGCACCGGACGACCTAAGGAGCCAGCCCAGATCCTACAGTACCAAGGAATAACTTTGTAAATTCGGACTGTTTCCCTATTCAAAATCTGTTTTTCGATTTTGATTTGAATGCAATTTTAACAAATTAAGTACTTACTTACTTTGACCACAATCATAATTTTACGTAGCTATTTAGTAATCTGTGATTTTACTGATAAATATCTGTATGTTATCTTCTACTCAGTTCAGAAACGATGCAGGTAATTATAAGCCTATATCCGTGTTACCTAAAATGTCCTAAATCTTTGAAAGAGTTTTCTTCAATTGCGTAGTAGTCAAGTAATTGGAATCCATTTATTTTATCTTTGATAAACAGTATGGCTTTCGTCCAAAATCCAACACTCTTTCCGCGTGCATAGACCTTGTTACTGAAATTAAAACAAAAATTGACCAATCTTGCTCTTGGAATCTTTATCGACTTTAAAAAGGCATTCGACACATTAAGTCACCAATTACTCTTGCAAAAATTTAAATCGATTGGAGTCAGCGGCACATTTTAAAAATGTTCCAGTTATATCTCACAAACCGATAATTATCAAATTGTGAAAATTAGTGACGCTCAAAGTTCCCCGAAAAAAATAACTTACGGTGTTCCGTAGGGCTCCATTTTAGGCCCACTCCCATTTTTAATTTAAGTAAATGGCTTAAGATAATATTGGTTTAATAGGTGAAATATCGTTGTATATGTACGCTGATGACACTTGTTTATTTTATTTTGGCAAAAATATAGATACGATAGCAAAACATGCACAAAACGATTTAGATAGTTTTTTTCTTGGTACCAGTCAAATAAGAAAAACAAACGGCAAAAACAAAGATATACCCACAAAACAATCGCAAAAGAGAAGAAATTTAAGAAAAGTGATTTTCCCAAACTAGCAACATCAAAATGACTGTCGGAGTCACCCAGACCTAATACTCGTACCTATATGAAAGGAAACCCTTTGACAACTAAGTGAAATACTTTCATTGCCTCTGGCTTCGAGAACCTTCCAGTAATATTTGATAGCAACATATAAGCCAATATTTAAGTTAAAATACGAGGGGCAATAAGCATCGTCTCGTAATATTGATATTGGTACTAAACTTTGCCTATTCTAAAACTAAAGGAGGACATAGCAAAATGTAACTTACTGACAAAATTGTCACTAAGTAACTAAATATATAACTAGGAGTATGTAAGGATCGTATTAAATAAAAATCATTAATTTCTGCCTTCACCTGTAAAAATAGCCCTCCGTCCACTTGGATCCACCGCCAGAATCCACCGGTGGAGACAAAGTTATTTTTTTGTTCTCTTGAATCCACCGGTGGAGCCAAAACTAGTTTTTCTCCTCTTGAAGCCACTACGCAGGACAGTAGATCGAAGTGGAATAAGAAATATATGATCAAAGTGAAATAAGAGATATTTGGATCCCCTTTTTTCCCTAAAACGATGGATCGAAGTGGAATAAGAAATATATGATTATATTTGGATCCACTTTTATGGCTCTAAATTTTATGGATATAAGAGGATATATATATATATCCGTAGATCCACCGGTGGAGCCTCGTCTACTGACGAGTCAGTAGATCAAAGTGGACGGAGGGAAAAATAGGGATGATTATGTGCATTAAATAATTACATGTCATATAGGTATGTGAGTGCATTTTTTGTGTAAAACAAATTTTTGACGTGAAACGTCTTTAAAATTACACCAATACACACGGGTACCGAACCGAGTCAGAAAAATGGACAGTAAAGAAAAGGTCCATATCGTCTTACCTTAATAATTACAAAACTATGAGTTTTAGAAACATAAATCCAATGTCATTATTTAGCGTGTATACTCAGCTCGCTGGTTTCTATCCAGGTGAACCTCTATCTCTGCCTCTCGCTCGCTCGGCGCCGGACGTTGGTGTACCTGTGCATGGCCCATAATACCCTCTTTCCGAAGATAGCCGTGTATTATATTTCTGGCTGGCCCTTGCTTGGTCTGAGGCCTTCGTAAGATATTCAAGTGCAGTGTTAGCACTCAAACATCAACATCATCAACATCATCAACAAAACATCACACCTCCTCATTTCTTCATTTCTTAGTCCGTATTCTCCGTTTCATACTAGTTCGTTATTTCTATTTTCTATTGTATTTCTAATAAAAAGTTGTTAAGGAAATTAAACAGTAGAGAATTATCTAAGTAAATAAGCCTTAATTGATTTATTGGAAGCCAAATTAATAATCTGAATTATTTCCTCTGTGTTCTTACAATGATCTTTAGAAAAAACAAGGTTAATAAAATTTTATCGGACGAAGCGGACGACGTTCTGTAGGCAGGCCTCCGACAAAGTGGACCGACGACATAATGGTGAAGGTCGCGGGAAGCAAATTTTTTATCCCTGTCAGTCTGTTGGTTCATCGTAATTCAGGGGGTACGTTATTAAGACATACCTACTCCCCTTTGAACCAACGGCTGTTCCGGCGTTTCGGGTCCCTGTCGGGCTACCGCCAGTATCGTCGGCATCGCTATCGGCTTCATTTGACAGGTGGAGGTGATACATTGCTACTTTTATGTGATAAGTTTCTATTGTTGCAAAAAAAGAAGAAGCGATGTGCCACAACATCCATCTATCAAATGAAGCCGATAACGATGCTGACGACACTTGGGCGGTAGGGCCCCTGCGGGCCAATCGCCGTAATTCTATGCAGCGCGTCTTGATCACGTTTGCGTCTTGACGTTTGACTTTGTATTTCCGTAATGACATAACGACGCACGCGTCACGCAAACCTATAGTCCCACAATCCTGTCTGTTCCGCTGACATCCGTGACAGAGGAGCCACTTGCAATACGAAATTAGCTGTCAAAATAGACAGTCGTATGAAAACTGTTTTATTTCCAAAGATTATCACCGGAACAGAAAACGTTGTCGCACTGTCAACGCCGCGCGTTATCAAAAACGGTTTTGCACGTCAACTGCACGTTAATTGCACGTCAACTGCACGTACACCTGACTAATGCGTCATAGAATTACCGCGATTGGGGCTCTGGTTCCCACCACCGCTGGATGCAGGCAGCGCAAGACCGGTTGTTATGGAGATCCTTGGGAGTGACTGAAAGGACGTTTCCTACACTAAGGAATCACACCAGCTAAAATTAGAAAAAGAAAAATCCTGTGCTTTTATGACATCAATAGATAGCGTAGGTAGGTACTTAACTATTAAATCTATTAGCATCTACACACGTTCTGGGAGCAGACCAAATCGGCTGTCGGATCGGAACGTGTATAGACACTATATCAGATAAATTAAATGAAAGAGAAACAATGATATACATCATGGTTTCGATGTCGCGTCGAGTAGATGTGTACTTTTCTGTTGAAGCGGTGTATTTTTTTTACAAAACTGTTTTGTTTCTTCGCCGACGCACACAGGAGCGCGTGTCTTTAGACTCTAAAGTTTAGAGCGAAGGCGCACTTGTGATTTTTAATCGGGCGATAGTTTGATCTTTCTCGGATTCAGTATAGAGTTATATGGCAGTGCGCGCACTGACGATTAAACTATCGACCGATCAAACTATCGAAAATTACTGGCCGATAGTTGTATGATCAAACTATCGCATAACTATCGCCCGGGCGGTAATGTGCATGAAGGACTATGTGAGTGCGCGCACTGCATTCAACTAAACTATCGCCCAACTATCGGTAGACTGCGCATTCAGTATTGAACTATCGAATATGACTGACCAATAGTTGTACAACTATCGGACAACTATCGGACAACTATCGCACAACTATCAGCCTGTGCATGAAGAAATAATTATGTGAGCGCGCGCCCGGATTCAACTAAACTATCGACCAACTATCGGTCGACTAAAAATCACAAGTGCGCGCAGGCTCTCAAAACCAAACTATCGGCCGCCGACAGTTTGATCACGATCGTCTTACGATTCCGAGTAAACTATCGCTCTTACGCCCGAATTCTCGAACGCAAATCATCTTTGGGAGCGTCTCAAACATAATGGCATCTCTTTCATACATTTGACATTTAAAGTGACAGGGCGATGTTTAAGACTCTCCCAAAGATAAGTAGCGTACGAGTATTCGGGCATTAAGCATTACAACTACAAGGTATGGCTCACCTGCGCTAGTGAGATAAGACAACTGTAACACTCTTAACAGTTTACTTCAGGCAGTATTGTTGTGTGTTAAGTTTTGAACTACCAACTTAGACTAATGAACAAAAGCTATCAAGATCTTGGCTCTCAATAGGAACTTTTGAGGTTGATATTGGAACAATCGATAGGTTTATTTCACAAAATCTATTTTAGCTCGTTGTTACACGTACTATTATATATTCTGTGGTTACACTACGAATCTTAAGTGCCCCGGTAACGATCATTCGTCATTCATTCGTCATTCGTCAATTGTTACGAGGTGCGAATAATGGAGCTTCATTCGATGCGTCAATAGGGTATTTTACTGTTGTTGAAATGTAGATATTTAATGATGACGTTAAAAATTATTGCAATTAAGAATACCAAATGTAAAAAAATTATTTGAATCTGTTTTATAATAAAAGAATTAACTATAGTCTGTTTGATTTTGACTATAGCTGTCTCTTTCTAAAACGAAATCTTCTATGGCGTGACTATGACGCTACTAACCCACTGACGTCACTAAGATAGCGTCCTGTCCTTGTCTAATTATAAAGTTTGAAGTCCTATATCTTTGAAAATATTCAAGATAATTCAAAATGAAAACTTGTTTTGTGTAGCTAATATTTCGAAAAACATTTTAAAGAAATAAAAAACTCTCACTCGCCACTCGCTTCTTGTTCACTAACTTCATTAACGCCGACACAAAAAAAAAAGTTTTTCATCCATCATATTCGGAAAGTGATGTAGGTATATTTAAACTAAGCAGCGGGTTAAAAACTCTCCGTTCCGTTTAAAAATAGAACTTTATTTGGTTACAGTCAACCATAGAGTTACCTCATCGGCAATTTAAAAGTTTTGAACGGATATTGTATGGGGCCGGGACTTGTAAAATTTTGAAACGTGAATATCTCAAAAATGATGCGTTGTAGCTAAAATCTAACAAAATTTTCAACCCCCAGTAGTATCCCGGAGCTACTTAGGAGGCATCCGATAGACGTATAATTTTTTTATATATTTTTTTTAATCAAAAATTTTTTTTGTTAGGTATTTCAAAACTATGTTTTTTATCTATATCTATACATCTATACAAATAAATAAAATTGGAGTGTCTGTTTGTAATATTAAAATAACCGCTTTTTACTACATGCATATCATTATATATACGGTACATATGCCAAAACAACATTTTTTACAATTTTTGTCTGTCTGTCTGTCTATCTGTCTGTCTGTCTGTCTGTTTGTTCCGGCTAATCTCTGAAACGGCTGGACCGATTTTGACAGGACTTTCACTGGCAGGTAGCTGATGTAATAAGGAGTAACTTAGGCTACTTTTTATCCCGATATTCCCGCGGGAACGAGAACCACGCGGGTGAAACTGCGGGCGGCCGCTAGTATTTTATAGAAAAAACAGAGAAGGCGAAGCTCCCCGCTACCTTTCTTTTATTTTTCTAGGTAGTTTTAGTTGTCTGTATTGCTTTTCTTATAGAACGGGATGAAAGCAGAGTGTATTTACTTTCCTTATATTCGAAATGAAAAGTAGAGTGTATTACTCGGCCGCAAAATTATTTTCACCTCGGGCGACGTACACTAAATCCCTCGCTGCGTTCAGGATTCTATTTTAGAATCCCTCGCTGCGCTCGGGGTTCTTTTCTGGAATCCTTCACTGCGCTCTGGATTCAAAATAGCGCCCTCGCCGTAAATATGTTATTTTGCTCCCTTGTAATACAATCTACTATTTTTATATGTCGTGGAATAGGAGCAACCTTTATATGCGAGCGCACACGCGCACAGTTTTTTTCTTTTGGATATTTATTATAATGCATGCGTTGTCTTGAAACTCATCGTTTTTCTTTGTGGGCACTCGCTCAAACATTCTGTATGATAAACACTTATGTACACCTACCCGCTCTTTATAATTAATAGCTTGCCGCCCGCGGCTTCGCCCGCGTGTTCTACACAACAGTATCCTGATGGAATGTAATATTTTCCGGGATAAACTATGTCATTCTCCAGCTCCCAATCTACCCCCGTACCAAAAATCACATTGATCCGTTACTCCGTTTGGACGAGAAAGACGGACAAACAAATAATACCTGCTTATTGATTTTCCCGTGGGAATATGATATTATAATCCTTGCCAGGGTCTCAAATTATTTACTTAAATACCAATTTCTGCCCCCAAATCAGCCCGCGCTTAAAGTGATTTTTCCTTACAATGAGATTTCCCGCGGTAAAAAGTAAAATATGTCCTTTCCAGGGCCTTTAACTGTCTCTATTCTAAACATAATCCTTCCCATGAACTCAAACTATCGCCTTAAATACCAATTCCAATCTACAGCTTTGCCCGAGCTAAAACTTATTTTACCATGGGAATGAGCCTTATTCCCGCGGTTACAATTTGCCTATGTCCTTCCTAGCATCAGGACATATGGGTGTCCCGGTGCTCCTATCAGTAGGAGTAATTAGTAGGAGCACCCGGAAGCACTGTCTCAAACTATCTCCATTCCAAATTTCATCAAAATTGGTTCAGCCGTTTTGACGTGAGCATATACAATTTCGCATTTATAATAATAGTAGGGATAGTAGAAATAGGAATATGAATGACAGGTGGCCGCGAATACGTCCGCGAGTAGGTACTACATCGCAAAATTTTGTGTCAAAAAGTAGGTAGATACATATGCATTCTCTAAGGTCTCAACAGTACCATCATCAATCTATTTTAATGTCCCCGCTGCTGGGGCAGAGGCCTTCATATAGATGGATAAGGAGAATGGGCCATGACCATCCACACTACTACTAACCAATCCAAATGCAGCCAGAAACATCGGCTTATCGTGTCTTATAAAGCACGATATATTTTTTAACAGCAATCCCATGATAGACCATTGCAAAAGTAACATAACCTCATCGATCACAGGCCGAGCACGCTACCCGTGGTTTAGGCATAAGAAGGTAACGATACCTAGACAAACAGGAGCTACTATCGTATGAATAATATTCGAACATTCTCCTTCTCTTGAACTACCAAAATGCAAAAAATCAAGTCAATACTTTGCAAAAAAATGTGTAATACTGATTTTCTTTAGTTTTATTCTAATGCATAAAGAATTGTTTGCTTTGCACGAAAATGAGCTGTCATGGGACCCATGCTTCATTGAATAAAGTGAACAAAAAAAACTGTATCCCAAGGGAACTGTACTTTTTTCGAGTTAAAAAAACCGTATGAAATTTTCCCGGCCAGAGTTCAATTATCCCTTTCTACCCTATTACGTGTTTTTTATTATTTTGCCTGCGCAGATCATTTTTAATGATGACCTAGTATTCTTTATACCAATTTCCATACTCCTAACTCCAGAAATGAGGAAGTTTTCATATAAGCCTTAATCCCCCCTTTCTACCCTATTATGGGTTTTTTATAACTTCGCATACGCAGATCATTTTCAATCATGACCAGTATACAACATACCAACTTTCATACTTCTAAGTTTAGAAATGAGGAAGTTCCATATAAGCTTAATCCACCCGTTTTATCCCATTATCGGGGAGTTTTTTAACTTCGCTTACGCAGATAATTTTCAATCGTGATCAGTATTCAACATACCAATTTTCATACTTCTAAGTTCAGAAATGAAGAAGTTCCATATAAACTTTATCTCCCCATTTTACCCTATTAAGGGGGAGATTTTTTTACTTTGCTTACTCAGATCATTTTCAGTCATAACCAGTATCCAACGTACCAATTTTCATGCTTCTAAATCCATTAATGAAGAAGTTTCATATAAACTTAACCCCCTCATTTTACCCCTTTAGGGGGGAGTTTCCTAAAATCCGTTCTTAGCGGACGTCTCCTAGGCATAATCTACCTTCCTGCCAAATTACATCTTCGTTGGTCCAGTAGTTTTCGAGATTTCGTGATGAGTGAGTTATGATAATATTATAAAGAGGAAAGATTTGATTGATTGTTTGTTTGAATTGAATAGGCTCTGAAACTACTGGACCGATTTAGAAATTTCTTTGACCATTAGAAAGTTACATTATCCCCGAGTGAATAAGCTCGGGCAGCTTCCGTTCTGTCAAAAGTTAATAGAAAATCTATTTACGTCAAATGTTTAACAGCCGGTTTGTATGGGAAAAGAAATAGGTTGTTTTTTCTATTTTCCACGCAATTTTAATGTTTTTCTCCCCACAAAAACCTTTTCTGTGCTAATGGAATATGATTGAGTTTTTGAGTTTTTTTGTTTTATTTAAATAGATACTAGGTAGTTTAGATATAGACTAACGAAGAATAAAGACTTCTTAAAATGTTAAAGATTTTTTAATTACACAATTATTTTGTTTGTAAACTAGTAAATTCATTCGATTATTTATTTTCATAGAACCCAAATAAACGTTTAAAAAAATATTAAAAGATACCTTTTATTTTATAGAAATAAAGAGTGACAACCCTAACGCTCAATTGACACGTAAATATTTATGTCAACAAAAAGGTCTAGCTTTCATACTGCTATGAAGTAGCATATATATATTATTTACTGTGGTACAGTGCCACAAGCTTTTCTGTTCCGGTGACAGCCGTGACAGAAGAGCCATTTGCAATACGAAATTAGCTGTCAAAATGGACTGTCGTATGAAAACTGTTACAGTTCCAAAGATAATCACCGAAACAGAAAAGCTTGTCGCACTATAGATATGGCATAAGAAGGATGGCACGATCGTAATCGCGTCGCGTCGGTCGTAATCGGCTTCAAGCCGACGCTAGAAAAAAATCTTTCCGTGTTCTGTGGGAGGTATCTCGTGACTCGTCGTATCCTACGAATAGGGGCGTAATTGCAAAACAGCAACTTTACAGGAAAAGCTATTTTGTTTATAAAAAAATCGGCTAAAGGTATTGATAATGTTTGATTTCAATATAAGTACAAAGAACAGGATGCTAATACGTGCTATTGGCATCCTGTTCTTTGTATTAAACATGATTTTGGTAATAATATTAATTTAATTAATTATGTTCCTTAAGTCCTTATTCTCCGATGTATTTCTTCTAAAGAACTCCCAACTTGGGTCATTATGTGCATAGTGGCCTTATTTGTCAGAAATATAAAGGCAACAAAAGGACATGAATTTCGTTTACTAATTAAAAAGACTAGTAAACCTCATATGATATACACTCGTTAATTAGGACTTAACAATTAATTTGACGTAGAATAAAGACACAAATGACATATAAGGGATTCCTCTCTACCATACTTTCGTTTTTTTCTATTCCGCAGAAAAAGAACACAACAAACACAGGGGCTTTTTTCGGCGTTTTACGAGAATAAGGCTGTTCATAAATCGAAACATATTTACTATTATAACTAAGCAAGTTAAGAATTAAGATAGCTTAACACGGTAATTTTTATTGATAATTTTCTCTCAAATTATGTGTCTGTAACATCAAATAGTGTAGGTTTAATGTTGTGATTGACTAACTTGTCGACTCTTTTAGGACAAATGCACTAACAATAGCAGTCTGCGGAATAGAGACCGAACTGCGCGGCCGGCGCCGGCGCGGCGCCGGTGGTTGCGCCCCCTCTACGATGGCCCTAACGGCGGTTGTGGCTTTAGGGCTTATTACACCTTGGCTAAATTCAGCATCTAATTCAGCATACATTGCTTTCTTTGAGCTCATTTGTAGCAAGTGATGCAATCAAAACAAGCAATGTATGCTGAATTAGATGCTGAATTTAGCCAAGTGTAATAAGCCCTAATGAACACAGGGGCAGTTTTCTTGGGATACGACGATCTTTGTAACCGCTTAGCTTCAAGTGGCGGCTTTTGGGGCTGTCGCGTGTGGCTCGTGTTCAGCGACACTATACCTCTCTTAAACTGCGTGCCGTGAGCGATCGGACGAACTTTATCATGCTAAATTAATACGAAATATTAGTTGAAAGGTGTGGTAATTTCACGCCTAATGTTCATAGCAAATCACAGGTACTAGGCGAAAGTCAAACTAAAGATTATTGAGATTAAGTTCAAATTTCATTGAGGAAATTTGTCACGCTAAGGTAGTGAATGTGTTATTTTCAGACATAACAAATTGTTTATCGCCTGCCGAATGCTTTGCTTTTCTAGATGTACATTTCAATATAATATCTATCTATTTAACACAGAACATGGAAAGACATTAGAAGTCGCACGTGGGAATCAAGCTTTTGAGTAAACCACAGAACGTGGAAAGAGAAAAATCTTTCTGTGTTCTGCGGAGTAAACACTCTTTTTTTTTTAATAATGGCTTCTTCCGTTTTTCACAGAAATTCCGCCAACGTCCCGTAATGAAAGAAACACGGTTTTTGAGAATATGCCCGGTGAGAATCGTAAAGTTTTCAGCCTTGATAGTAAACACTGCGAGTCAAATCAAACATCGCGTGAACTTTCAAGCAGAAATTTTGTAAGAAATTATATGAAAAAGGACTGGTTGTGAGAGCTTTGAATGGACGATGCGCCGATTAGTATGAAATCATCGACAGCCTGCAAATTAACAAGGTGTAGCTCTTCCAATAGCGGGAACCTATTTATAGTGGACGGAAAGCTTATTGGCTCGATATTCAAAAATACTTCAAAATGTCATTAATATGCATTGCTTACTTAAAGGCTGCCACACACCAAAAATGCACGCAGACGTGCTGCATTGCGTCTGCGTGCGTCATGAGTTGTAATATATGAATTTGTACGCGTAGGTTCACACCAACAGTATCGCAGCTGCATTGCGATGCGTTTGCGTGCGAGAGCCGCACGGCCGTCCGCGAGGTACAAACCGAAACGGCCGCGGCGCGGTCGCGCAACAGCGGAACGGCAACGCCGCACACGAGCTCCGGCATTGTGACGTTGTACAGCCGGGCTAGCATGAGCGGCTTATAACGCGCGATATGATATGGTACGGCATCCCGTCTTGCTTACACCTTAGTAGGATAAGCAAGACAACGGTAGGATTCTACAGGATTTATCAATTGATGACACACCGCGGTGACGTAGGCATGCGTCTGCGTGCAGCTGCGGCGCTGACTGCGGCACGTCAGTTGTCAATATTTACAAGTGATCGTCTTAAATTTTGTAGTTATTTTTTTTTGTGACTCCGTCAACTTATGAGAAAAATAATCAGCCTAGGCGTTTAATTAAATCGCGGATTCAACCATTTGGCTGCGACATATACACTTTTATTATGGGACCATCACTGAAATCGGGAAAAAAATCAGCTGTTCCATACATTTTAAATATGTTTGCACTTTTGTATGGATCAGCTTTTTTTCGCGATTTCTGTGTTGGTCCCATACTATAAGATTTTTGTTTTCATGAGTAGAATAATCCCTAAAATTATCCGGGGTGATAAATAATTACCGTGTAGACAGCGATGTAAGTATATCACTTTGGGGAAATTTTGACATAGGTAGTACTGTAGTGCCACAGTATTACGAATATTGTAACACTGTGGTAGTGCAGTGCTTCGGTTATGTTACAAATGTATCGATACCGATAGTTCCTGAATTCTTAATACGTCACTAATTGAAGTTACACTGTGAAGTCTAAATGTCCCAGGCGGATGGTTGAATCCGCCGGATAGTTAAGTATGGCAGCATGTACCCCTCGGCAGTCCTGTAGAACACGTGATAGGTTAGAAATTTAAGGCGTTCGCGAAACGCAGCCTAGCGATCGTCTTAAATTTCGTGGTTTTTTTTGTGACTCCGTCAACTTATGGGAAGATAAAATTACTTACGGAAAAAATGATCGGCCTAAGCGTTTAATTGAATGGCGGATTCAACCATTTGGCTGCGACATAGACGTACTTATACACAGCCTTCTCTATACTTATATAATTTTGGGGAAATTTTGCCATAGTAGTGCCAGTAGTGCAGTGCTTCGGTTATGTTACAAATGTGTCGATATCGATAGTTCCTGAATTAAAAATACGACGTATTGACTGTAATTATTCCAGATTTTTCGCTTCACAAACTTCGGTGACTTCACATTGTGAATAGAAATTGTTCGTGGTAAAATTAATAAAATATGTTTTGGAATGGGCACATCAAGCTTTTATTGATACCTCACTTGAAATTGTAGCTTCAATTTGAAAATTCGACCCCCCATAAGACTATATTTTTATGAAGTAGTTGCAAATTTGTCGTTTTTAGATTGTTTCTAATTCGTCTCACAACTGGCTCCTACTCAAACCCACGACCTTTCACTGTCCGGGCAAATACTATCTAACAAAACGCTGGCTAACAGCGCGTGAAGTGTGTAAATTTTTTTATTTAATGTAACTTACAACATACAAGAAGTGGTTTCGAATTGTCCAACCACACGTTGCCTACCACACGTGCAGGACATTAGATTCCAAAGAAACAAACCCAAAAATTAGACATTTTAAGCTTTGTAGTTGAGAAACATAACGAAATATTTATTAGAAATAAAATACATTTAAGAAATTTCACCTAACTATACCAAAAACTAAACATTATTATCATTAAAAATACTAGGTCTTAGAGGGTATGTTTGTGGGTTGTTCTGCAAATTTTCATAATGTTCTTTATTAATTTCCCTGAAAGATTGGGGATCCACTGAGGGTACAGGAACGTTCGTCTCTGGAAAGCCTATAGGCTTGGTGCCAGCGTAGAAAGGTCTCTGGCATAGGCAAGGTAGAATCACTGCTAGGAACATTAAACAGCTGACAGGCGACATGGTGGTGATTGTGGAGCTGAAAAAAGTAGAACTTTAAATAAAATTGATCATTGTTCTTCATTTATATGACCGAATATCACAAACTGGCCATCTTCTAAAGTAAAGTAAGAAATATGCATAAGTAATTAAAAATAAACTGTTATTCTATGTTTGAAGAGAGAAAAATAAATCAGCCTGCGATCTTCTATTGAGTCCTAATGAGTACTTACCACGGCTACGCTTTTTTCGAAAAGGCTATCATTTTAGATTTCTTTCCTGCCATTTTCTTATTACTGTGTTCTCTAAAAGCCGATACATATTATTGCTTTGCCAAAATCTAGCTAGCATACGAGCCTTATTAATCAAGAACCCGCCGATTTCTGCAGTTCGATTATGACGTTAAAGCGTCTGTGTTTATACTTAAGGCGATACTCGGAAAAAATGTGCTGAAGCGAGATAGCAATGAGAAAACGACGCGCGCGGGAGCGAGACCGATTTTGCAGATTAGGCATAAAAAACACAAAATCACTTCGTATTAAAAAACTACAGCGATTTAAAAAAAAACGCTTCTATACGATCCTCAATATTATTGGTGTCCACTAATTAAACCAATTTACAATAGTGTAAGTAACCCCATTTAGGAATAATCTTCACTTTTCGTATTTTTTAGAGGTCTTTTCGAAAATAAAAAGTGTCGAGGCAAAATCATAAAATCGTGTTTTTGAAACTATACGATTCTAGATAAAGGTATGAAGAAATATATATCTTATTACCAGATTTGTAACAACTGTAACCGTCCTATAGTTTTAAATCAAAAAGTCCATATTTTTCCGAGTAGCGCCTTAAAGTCAGATTCGCTGACAAAATGGGTGAGAAATAAATATAAAAAAAAATTAGTAGCTCCCCGCAGTTTTAACTGCGTGGTACCCATTCCCTTGGGAATATTGGGTAAAATATAGACTACCTATATCACTCAGAAAGAATGTAGCTAGGTAGTGGTGAAAGACATTTAAATCGTTTTAGTCGTTTTTTAGTTTATCCATTGCAAATAACAATAGTAGATTATACAACAAGTGCATAAAACATACCATTTTACCCGAGGGTTGATAGTCAAGTCGAGGGTAAAATAAGTTTTAAGTACGAGTTATACACTCTGCTTTTCACTTCGAATGTGAGGAAAATAAATAGCAATATTGCAAAAATGAAAAAATAAAGACTTCGCCATATTGGCGGGAAGACTTTCTTTTTCTTTTTTTTATACGTGGCAGTGGCAGCACAGTGACTTTAGAATAGATCGTAGTCCATAATGCTCGTAAAATACTTATTTCTTAGAAAACTCATTAATTTGCCTAGTTTTATTAATTTAGTAATTTAATATGGATTATTATGTACAAAATTGAAAAAACAGAATGAAATAACAAGTTTATTAAACGAAAATAAGTAAAAATAATTGCGTGTGTGACTGTTTACCTGACGTCCTTTGTCTTAGAGTCTGAGACTTAGATGAAGTTTTTACTTTATGCACTAGAGCATAAAAAGCGATGTTATGCAGCCTATACCCTACATAAACACGAACTTTACGAGCATGAGAAGTGAAAACAAGTTTGTTTCTTTAATCAACAAAAAAACAATTCCTATTTATAATATTAAAAAAACAATTCCTCTTTATAATTTTAGTACTTGTAGGTAATGGTGATAAAATAAGGAATTTTAATTAGTAAGTAATGTAAATTACCTTATTTTTCTACTGCACAGGTACACAATATGTGAATATGCACTCGATTGTTTCACAATGAGTTTACGTGAATATTTATACTGATTTTTGAGTCATGCTTTCGTGGTGTATCGGATTATCGATAACACTGCAGGTGTCATAGAGTTTACTACGAATAGATAGCGTACACATTTTTTCTTCGGTAAGTACTAAATTCAGCAATACTAAGAATTTTGTTTCATAGAAAATATGAAAGGTTTCTAACCGCCTCTGTAGTCTAGTGGTTCACACCACCGATTTCAGACCAAGAGGTCCCGGGTTCGATTCCCAGTGGGGGTACATAATTATTGTATTCGGTTTGATTGGTGGTAGGACTTGTTCTTAGTCCGCCTGGCTAGCTACCACCATCTTATCTAAGTCTGACGCCATAACAATGATGTTTTCAGCATTATTGTGTTCCGGCAGTTAGAGATAAGATAGTCAGTTCCTCAGTGATTGAGGATTCCGGGAGTTGTGCGCTTCCACCTACTCTACAGCCTTATCACCACTAAACATCAGGTGTGATGAAGGCTAAGCGCTACCCCGTTGTGGATAAAAAAATTATATAGGAAAAGTATTTTACAATCACAATTTTTCCTGTAATAATTGTGAATGCAAAAAAAAATCTCATTCACATGGGCGTATGGTGTAAAATGTATTCACTGTTCATTACTTTTCTGTTAGTTCTTGTAGCTAGTAGTAAAACGGCCGAGCCACATAATATTTTGACTTGGCAGTAGAGTTTGTGAAGGAAGGGCTTGTGTGCAGAAGCTTGGATTTCTGATCTGTAATACAATGTTTTATGAAAACGTCGGCGTCACCGCGTCGGTAAGAAAAATCATTGAAATGTGAATATGAAATATTTAATGACATAGCGTCATTAAACTCTTGATACAGTTGTGGTATTCTAGTACACATTTCAATCGTAAACGATTTATCCTTGATTATGTATTATTTGCAATACAAGCCTATTTTTTAAATTGTACTTTGACTTAGTAACTCTATGGTCAACTGCACGGCACGAACTTAAGTAGGAATTTACATAAGCCTTGCCCATTACGCACATCTTCGTGACGTCACACACTGTGACAAGGCTCACGAAGGGCTCTCATCAAACCAGGATATGTTAGGTTAAAATTAATCATATTAACATCTTTACTCGGAAAGATTGTGGAACAAATTTGAACAAAACAGCTAAAAAATATCTATAAAAAAAGTGTATGTCATTCTGATTTATCCATTATCAAGTCAAAAATTATTTATAAGTAAATCGATGTTTCATAAACACAATTAAAAAACACACTACTTAACATTAGGCCATTTAGGTAAAATGCCGCTGCTTGCTCAAACTGCTTTTTGTAATCACTGTCCCCATATTGATGATAAAAAATACCAATTGCGAATTTTAATTATAGGCTTTACTTTCTTTTTAAATTGTATTTTGACCCTTTCTAAAATAATCTTACTGTCAATGGGCGTTTTGGTCTTTGATGTCCGCTCAAAGACCAAAACGGCCATAGTCCTTTTCTATCATAATACCTTTTCAGAAAAAAAAACAGCAAATACATTTACGTTAGAACAAAATTGTATTTTGACAAGTTCACTACCGAAATTCGAAAACCCTACCAATGTTTATTTTCCTCGTCACGTTTGAACCGTAATTCGGACGAAGGTGGCAGGACATTCCATGTGCGAAATTAATGGCATACCTACTCGGGAAAATTCTGGTAAGGTGCCGGTGGGACCTTGATAAAGAATCTGTTGAGCGAGGTGAATTTTATTTCACTTTTTTTTTATTCACAACGGGGTAGCACTTAGCCTTCATCACACCTGTTTAGTGGTGGTAAGGCTGAAGGTGGAAGTGCACTACTCCCGGAATCCTCAATCACTGAGGAACTGGCTATCTTATCTCTAACTGCCGGAACATAATAATGCTGAAACATCATTGTTATGGCGTCAGACTTAGATAATATGGTGGTAGCTAGACAGGTGGACTAAGAACAAGTCCTACCACCAACCACACTTTAACGTTAACTAAGTGAAAACGAGGAGGAACTGCGATCGTTGACGTTATGTAACTTTCCTAATGTGATCACGGGATGGGTGACCGAAAACTTACTGTCTCAACCTCCTCCGTGAAGGCAAGTTAAGGCGCTACTCGGAAAAAGTATGGACTCTTTGATATAAAACTATAGGACGGTTAGAGTTGTTATAAATCTGGTAATAAGATATATATTTCTTCATACCTTTATCTAGAATCGTATAGTTTCAAAAACACGATTTTATGATTTTGGCTCGACACTTTTTATTTTCGAAAATACCTCTAAAAAATAAGAAACATCAAGATTATTCTTAAATGGGGATACATATACTATTGAAAATTGGTTTAATTAGTGGACACCAATAATATTTAGGATCGTATAAAAGCATTTTTTTAAAATCGCTTTAGTTTTTGAATACGAAGTGATTTTGTGATTTTTTTGCGTAATCGGCAAAATCGGTCTCGCTCCCGCGCGCGTCGTTTTCTCATTGCTATCTCGCTTTAGCATAATTTTTCCGAGTATCGCCTTAAGCTCTTGGTCCTGGGTGCATACCATCAACTTTAAGACAGCGATTCAAAAATAGCGCGATGCAGAATAGGTACCTAAAATGAATTGCTTTCTTTCGTACTATGAACTTTTAAAAACTGGATCGCAAATGAATTGCAAAATATGAATGACCGAACGATTTGTGTCCTTATTTCTTCTACCCGTCTCTTACACTTGATTCTGTCATGCCTGAGAGTGAAAGGGACGGGTATAACCTGCAGGTGTCATGTTGGCTTGGCCGAGTTATAAGTCAAATAAGAGTATGTGACAGCTTAGCGGCTGTGAAATGTCATTGAATGATCACTGAATCGCTGTCATTGATATTATAGTGCGACAAGCTTTTCTGTTCCGGTGATTATCTTTGGAACTAAAACAGTTTTCATACGACAGCCCATTTTGACAGCTAATTTCGTATTGCAGATGGCTCCTGTGGCACTGTAAGCTGTCGTGGTACGAATAAGCGAAGCAGATCAGTTTAGGTCCTAAACAAAACCGCAATAAGAGTTGATGGTAGGCACCCTGGTCAAATCATTGGTCCTGGTTGCATTTGCAGTCGTTGATACCCACCATTATTGGGCGCGCGTGATAGGTCATAGATTATGGTCATGGGCACATGACCCATTCTCATTTTTCATCCATAAGGAAGACCAGCAGTGGGGACAAATGACTGATGGTCTAAGTATAAACTTGGATTAGACCTCTTACCAATAGTTTTCGATATCTACATACTTAATCATCAATAAATGCAGTGCAAGTTTTTATGTCAAGCAAGCGCAAACTATTTCGATTACGTATTTATGTCAATTTCTATGAAAACTGTATAAGCGCGCTACTCGCCGCTAGAGGCGCTGATACAGTTTTCATACAAATTGACATAAATACGGAATCGAAATAGTTTGCGTTTGCTTGACATAAAAACTTACACTAGGCATAAATACGGACTCACGATAGTTTGCGTTTGCTTGACATAAAAACTTACACTAGGGGTACGTTTAAGAGCAGTTAAGTAAGTCCGCATTTCCGCAATAATAAGAGTTGATGGTAGGCACCCTGCCAGCCTAGCATGAGCGGCTTTTATCGACTATTGACGCATGATAAAGAGTCTATATAGTCTAAGATAGCATGACGTATCATATCACGTGATATAATGATGGTCATGCTGGGCAGGCTGGTATGAATATTGGATTCATAAGAAAAATGGGCTTAGACCTACCACGCGGGCCCAATGTAAATTGGAGACTCTCAATTGCAACGTTAATTTAAGAGAGATAAGATAAGGTCAATACGTTGATAAATCTTATCACGAGTTCTCCGAAATAAACTTTGTTTATAGTAATTTCAATTAATAACACGTGTATCACTACAATAGGTAAAAAGCTCAATAAAATTAAAGTGCTAATTAGGCTGGCAGATTTTTAAAGCCTGAGTATAAGTAATAATATATATCATTGTTCTCTGTTCCACTTGAACTAAAGAGTTAACTACTGTCTATCTTTTAATAGTTTGTGATAAAATTACATTCAAGCTACGTATTTCTAAAAACTTCCAAATCCTCTTTATCTAATAGGTACATGACGACGACTTTGACGTTTCTTTTGAATTACGACGTAAGTTGGCTTTATCAAGTTTATATAATAACACAGACAGGTAGGGAACACGAAGTAAAGCTCAGAACACACGTGCGTTGTTTAGAAATCTCTTTGTAGTGAAAATATTGAAAATTAAGAATTAGAAAAAATCTACCCGCGTCACAACTAGCTCCGATGGGTTGGGCTCGAACACACAACCTTTCACTAATATTAAAAATTGAATTGTGAATGCAAAAAAGTAAAAAAAATAATAATAATAGTCTTTTCTACACATTTAAATCATGTAGGTATTATTACAATTTATTACAATGAATGATGAGTCATAACATAATATTTGACGACTGATTTGGCGCAGGGGTAGGCTACCCACCTTCTGCGCCAGTGGTCTCGTGTTCGATTCCCGAACAAGACAAATATTTGTGTGCATGAACATGTCTATTTGTCTTGGTCTGGGTGTTTACTATGTATATTAAGTATGTATTTACAAACAAAAAGTATATAAGTACTTATATATTTATCCGTTATCAAGTTTTCCATGATACAGTTTCTTAATGAAATTAAAATGGGCTTAGATAATTGGTGTGAATGTAAGAAGTTATTTATTTATTTATAAATAGCTAAGATGTTTAAGTATTTGTGTATATTTACGTGTTAAAGCTGTGGTAAAAGGCTGAAGGGATTTGGTTATTTTTTCATACAGTACGATGGATTAAAAAAATGGGCATGGGATTTTTATCCTGACGTTCCCACGGCAATGAGAGCCATGCGGGCATGCGGGTAAAACTGTAGGTCGTAACAAATTTTTCACATGACGAAATATATCAATGTGATTTGTGCGCATGCGTGTTGCGTAAAACACATGCATGCATTGCATCGCTGCCTTAATGGATTTAATTTATCTAATCGTATTAAAAGCTAGTGAAATCAGCTCGGGAAATACCTTTCGGCTATTTTTCCTTGCACTGTTATAGGGTAAGTACTAGGTTAACGGAAAAGGTACATAATATTGATACAAAGAGAACACAAGTATATTTACATATACCTATGTACAAATACAAGGTATAAGCACTCGTTAGTTAAGTAAAGTACGAATGTTTGGGACACCATTACAAATGAAATCTGAAAAGTGTTCGTAAGTTCGCTACAATCATACATGTCCAAAAATTATATATACTTAATACATGTCCAAGAATTATATTTAAGGTCAAGGGTCGCATGGATGGCTTTTATGCTTTTTTCAGGCAAACAGTAAGATTTATCATAAAAATACACAAGACAAAAATTGTAGATCATGCAATTATCTACAAAAATTTACCTTACTCTTTATTCCTAAGATTTACCGTTTGCAAGAAAAGCAACATTTTCTTATCAGCCAATAGTTTAGCTTTAAGGTTCTTCATCGCTCATCGGATATTCCAGACCTTTATTTTTTGTACATCAAAAGAAAGGGTCAATCACGCTGAATATATTTTGAAATGACAACATGCTAATAACTTTAATAATTTGGCTGGTCTCTTACGGTTTCTCCTCAGAGTCATCACGTAGCTACTCAACACTGACATTTTATTATCCTAGTTGCAAGATGAAATCTACCAAACAAAAGTAACTGTATCTGAGCAAGGGAATCTTCCCCTTCATTATTATTTTTTTCGTTATCCTTATGTAGTCAAATTGGATAGTGGCTAACCACTACAGACTTTATTTTCTAATCAATTTATGAGCTCAGATCATTATTCCTTTTTCTTGTGGAAGATAACCCAGCAACATGAAATGAATTGAACTATAAACATCAATGAAGAAAGTAGCTGCCTTTACATGAGACCTAATGAAAATGGATAGTGGTATAGATAGGTACAGTGAAAAAAATATTAAAGAAAAATATTGAAAATGAAGTATTAGAAAACATCGACCCGTCTCACAACTAGCTCCGATGAGA
The DNA here is from genome assembly GCA_949710035.1 of Crambus lathoniellus. Lineage (NCBI taxonomy): Eukaryota > Metazoa > Arthropoda > Insecta > Lepidoptera > Crambidae > Crambus > Crambus lathoniellus. The sequence continues at coordinate 10,654,627 of OX453296.1, forward strand.
CTAGTTACATACAATCACGCCTTTGAGTTATAATGTTTACGGGGTGGGCAGACACATGAATAGACTGTGAAATCGATTACCATCCCCATCCATAGCTTGCCATTTGTTAAACTAAAAAGTAAAAAATAAATATGTAGTTTAAAAAACTATAAAAACACACTTTTATAGGAACAGACTAAAAGTACAAAATAACCGTCTATTCAGTAACTGAAATTAAAAAGCGTGGTGCGCCCTTTGCAAAGCATGCATTCAAGTACTTAATATTGACAACGCGCACCACGCTTTTTAATTTCAGTTACTAAATAGACGGTTATTTTGTACTTTTAGTCTGTTCCTATAAAAGTGTGTTTTTATAGTTTTTTAAACTACATATTTATTTCTAATAAGTACTTGATTTTCAGTAAATAATTAAAATTGCATCGTGAATCCAAAAATATATATTAAATAAAGTTACACGTGTATTCCTGCCTTAATATTATGAGTAACCCTAAAATATACACAAAACATTGTTGACAAGTAAGATTAGCGCGAAGTCAATAATCTGTCATGTCTGGAATCAAGTTGTGAAGGGTTCTAAATTAGGGTTGAATATCAATTAACGTTTTAATCCGAGTTTGAATACTTGGAAATTGGCTTTTGATCACGGTGGAGGTATGAAAAGTTTTCATTAAATTAATAAGCGGTGGGTGCTAGGAAGTTTTTGGAAGAATGTAATGAAAACATTAAAATTACAATTTTTACATTAAATTTAAAATGCTACTGTTTTTATACCGATTTGTTTTCCTAGAAAAAAAACTCTACACAAATAGGACTGTTCGGTTCTCAGCAATTCGGAGACTAGATGTTTTGGTTGTACAAAAAGAGGGGGACCTAGTGTTTTTTTTTCTTTTTATTGCACCTGGTATAAGTACCTAAGTACGTACTTGTTTATAGCCGTCGTTGTTTCGATTTTGTGTACTTGGGATAATTTTATTAATATGGACATTCTCAGATTAAAATATTAATAAAAAAACGTAGTTTCGCGTTTTGTTGTTAAAGCTGTAAAGCCTCTTAATTGGCGTAAACATAATCGTGGAGATGCAAATAATTTACCATGTATGAGACGCAAAGGTGGCTTTAAGTTTGTTTAAGCTTTAAGTGGCGCTAAGTTTTAAGCTTGGTGGTGTCTAGTATTTATTTTAACACTCTATTATTTAAATAAACAGAAAAGCAAAATTTTCGTTAAACATTTCATTCAATTATGGAGACCTAAGATAAAGTAAAGAAGAAGTGAAAATATTGTTTGTCCTTTAGCTATTACCCTATTAAACGTAGGCGTACATTTTCAGTGTACAGGAAATTAGTGACATGAAAAGCCTTTTAGCGTTAGGAAAAAATCTGTCCATAAAAACCTCTCATACTCAAATCGAATAAGGATAAGGAAAGAGTAACGAAGGAGAAGGAACAACGAAGTTAACATCGAATCTACTTATTTATAAACATGCGAGAGTTACTCTGTCTGCACGTTTCCTTCTCACGACGAAACCACTGAATCACTTTGATGGAATTTGACAAAGATGTAGATTAGACATATGAAAAGGAAATAGGCGCATTTTTTTTATTTGAATGTAGGTGGAAAATTTAAGTGATTCCTAAAGATATCGATAAAACTGACGCTCCATACAACCGAACTCCAGGCGATCGAAGTCGTGCGCTGCCATTAGTGGTCGTATAAAAATTTCTAGGCCTCTTGCCCGAATGTTTGAACGCAAATCTTTGAGAGCGTCCTAAACATCATGGCATCTCTTTCATACGTTTGACATTTAAAGCGACCATGCTTGCGTCGCTCCCAAAGTTAATTAGCGTTCGAGTATTCGGGGATAATGTCTGTACCATGTTCATTATCAACAGCCGTTTAATTTCACCACTCTGCTGAGGAGCAAGTGACAATAGGCTGACCATATTAGCCGCAGGACCGATAACCGACGGGGTAAACGAGTTCTTGAGTGGAGAGGAGACCGCGTATCGATATTTTAGGGTATATTTGCAGTCTGGGCGCAGCCGATAGATAATACGAGTATGTAGGCTGTAACGCTTTTTTTAGGTAAGCCTTTTTAGTGTGTGTAAAAAAATCAGCCAAGTGCGAGTCGGACTCGCTCATGAAGGGTTCCGTACCCACTTAACGTACCGATTACGTACACATAGCAAAATACCACTTTCATTTTTTGCCAGAAAAAAATAACTTTGTTTTTCATAGTATTGGTATGAATGACAAAGTTATATTTGCGGTTTTCGAAAATGTGTTATATCTCAAAAACTTGTAAAGCCAGTAGGCTTTAGCTTTTAGCTGTGATAGTTTTCCTTTTAACTTCGTCATATGTACTACTATCGTTAATTTTTTCACGTATCCAGAAACAACCATTTGGCTTGTAGGGGGGAGGGGGGGACACACACTTGACTCTAACACAATTTTGCACTTTAAAGCTTAATAATTCAACGGACGGACGGACAGACGGACAGACGGACATGGCGAAACTATAAGGGTTCCTAGTTGACTACGGAACCCTAAACAGTATGTCAGCAGCTTCGATCAACAATAACACCTAGTTCTAGATACATACAGTCACACACTCCTGTCTGTTCCGGTGTCAGCAATGCAATGCAACTTGCAATACGAAATTAGCTGTCAAAATGAACCATCGGATGAAAACTAATTTCATCATTTCAACCGTAAGACGCCCACTGCTGGGCATAGGCCTCCCCCAAGGATCTCCACAACGATCGGTCCTGCGCTGCCCGCATCCAGCGGCTTCCCGCGACCTTGACCAGATCGTCGGTCCACCTTGTAGGGGGCCTGCCCACGGAACGTCGTCCGGTTTGCGGTCGCCATTCGAGAACCTTTCCGCCCCAACGGCCATCGGTTCTCCGCGCTATGTGTCCCGCCCACTGCCACTTCAACTGAGCAATCCTTCGAGCGATGTCGGTCGTTTTAGTTCTCCTGCGGATCTCATCATTTCTGATTCGATCGAGCAGGGAAATACCAAGCATCGTTCTCTCCATTGCTCGCTGGGTAACCTTGAGCCTTCTTATGAGACCCATAGTAAAAGACCACGTCTCGCTTCCATAAGTCATAACTGGCAACACACACTGGTCAAAGACCTTAGTCTTGAGACATTGAGGAATTTTGGACGCAAATATATGCCGGAGCTTCCCAAACGCTGCCCACCCAAGCTGGATTCGACGAGAGATCTCTTTCTCGAAGTTGGACTTACCTAATTGGATTGCCTGTCCTAGGTAGACATAGTGGTCAACAACTTCGAGTGTAATGTTCCCAACATTAACTGGAGCGGATGCAACATGGGCATTGGACATGATTTTCGTCTTATCCATGTTCATCTTCAGACCCACTCTTTGGGAAGCATTGCTGAGATCTTCGAGCATTGTGTTCAGGTCTTCCAAGGTCTCAGCCATGAGAACTACATCATCGGCAAACCGCAGGTGTGTTAGGTACTCGCCATTGATGTTAATGCCGAATCCTTTCCAGTCCAGTAGCTTGAAAATATCCTCCAACGCAGCTGTGAATAGTTTCGGAGAAATGACGTCTCCCTGTCTCACACCTCGCTGTAGTTGGATAGGATTAGAGCTCTGGTTCTGTAGTCGGACTGACATGGTGGCGTTTTGGTATAAGTACCTCAGCACCTCGATGTACCTGTAGTCTATTTGGCACCTCTGAAGAGACTGCAGCACTGCCCAGGTCTCGATCGAATCAAAGGCTTTCTCATAGTCCACGAACGCCAAGCATAGTGGCAAGTTATACTCTTCGGTCTTCTGTATAACTTGCCGCAGCGTATGAATGTGGTCTATGGTACTATAACCTTTTCGGAACCCGGCTTGTTCGGGAGGTTGGAAGTCGTCGAACCTGCGAGCGAGACGATTCGTAATGACTCTCGAAAACAACTTGCAGATATGGCTCAGAAGCGAGATGGGTCGGTAGTTTTTCAAGAGAGTCTTATCACCCTTCTTGAAGAACAGCATCACATCGCTTCTGCCCCATGCCTTTGGCGTTTTGCCCTCGAGGATGACAGAGTTGAAGAGCTTCTGGAGGACCTTAAGTATCGGCTTACCGCCCGCTCTCAGAAGTTCTGTTGTGATTCCGTCATCGCCCGCCGCCTTGTTGTTTTTGAGCTGCTTGAGAGCCATTCTAATCTCGTACAGGCTGACGTCCGGTATATCTTCGGTATAGTGTCGGGTAAGCTTGGCTCTAGGTTCTGTAGCCTTACTTTCAACAGGTGTTTGCGTGGAGTACAACTGTCCATAGAAACTCTCAATCTCCCTCAGGATTTCAGGTGTTGATGAAATGATACTACCGTCCTCAGCTTGCAGCCTCGTCAGTTGACTTTGCCCTATAGCCAGATCTCTAGCGAACACTTTGGAGCCTTTGTTCCGCTCAATGGCCTCTTTAATACGCTCGGTATTAAATTGGCGAAGGTCGCTTGTCAAGGACTTAGAGATCTGCCTATTTAGCTGTCGATAACGAAGGGCATCCGCTGAGTTCTGTAGTTTCATTTCGTTTCTCTGATCCATGAGTCGGATAGTGTGGCTGGAGAGTTTCTTTAATTTAGGACGGTGGGTTTTGTAGTGCTTGGACCCTACCGTGCGGACAGTATCCACCACCATGTTGTATAGATCGTCCATATCGATGCTGTTCTCAAGGGCTTCGAAGCGGTTTTGGAGCTCGAGCTGAAAGCACTCGGGGTTTTGAATTTGAGCCGGTATTGGTCGGAGCGTAGATTTTATTAGTCGAGATCTTTCCAGCTTGACGTTGATATTCAATGTGCCTCTAAGCATGCGGTGATCGCTTCCCGTCTTTACGGCGTTGATGACAACGACATCATTGAATATTTGCTTCCTCGTTGACATAATAAAATCTATCTCGTTTTTGACTTTACCGTCCGGACTAATCCAGGTCCATTTGCGGCTTACGGGCTTCTTAAAGAAGGAGTTCATCATGTAGAGGTTCTCCCTCTCCATGAAGTCTGCCAGCATCTGGCCCCTTTCGTTCCGTTGCCCAAATCCAAATTGCCCCACTCTCAACTCATCACCACAGCGTTGCCCCAACTTAGCATTAAAATCCCCCATCACAACCGTGTAGTGGGTTTTATAGCTATGCATGGCTTTAGAGATCTCCTCATACATAGCCTCCACTTCGACAACTTCGTGTTTCGAGGTCGGAGCGTAGACCTGGATAACATTCAGCGAATATCGTTTCGATAATCTGAGTATCAGGTACGCTACCCTGCTCGAGACACTTCCGATGGTGATCACGTTGTTGACAAGGGATTTATGGACGATGAACCCGACACCACCTTGGGACTGTTGGTCGCCCTCCCGGTGGTATAGTAAGTTACCGGATTGAAGGGTAATCGAGTCCTCCCCCTCTCTTCGGACTTCAGATAACCCAATAATATCCCAATGCAACTTACTAATTGCCTCTTCCAACTCTATAAGCTTCTCGTCGAGCCTCAACGTGCGCGTGTTGTAGGTTGCCAGGTCAAGTCGTCGGTGTTGGTAGCCGGAGCCTACCCGGGGATTCTTAGCACCCCCTGCCCCGCCGTTACCATAGCCGCTACCGTAGCTAGGAATAGCGGGGCCGCCGGGGACTGGGGGCCGATTTTTGTTGTGTGTATCCATATCGGGGGGTTTTGCCATAATCGCCACGCTTGGCAGGCGGGATGGCGATCGCAGTATGGCCTGCTGTTAAATGGAGACGCTGCTGCCCATCTCCTTTGGCAGTTTTCCCTCTGTCGGCTCTTACGACACCCACGGGAAGAGAGGGGGTAGTGCTATTCTTTTTATGTGCCGGCACTACACGGCACAAAAAAAAAAAGACAGAAAACTAATTTAGTGCCAAAGATTATCACCGGAACAGAAATGCTTGTCGCACTCAAGAAACTGTACTACAACAACATACAAATTTCTTTGGTCGCACTATAGTTGGAGTGACAGATATGGCCGAGCGTATACTCACACTTGAGAGTATAATTATCAGTCCGTGCACTTGTCTCCCCCGGTGTCTACCCCAGTAGAGACACGTCCACTTTTTTGGCGACTTGTCTCCACCGACCGGGGGAGGCAAGTACACTTTAGATTTTTTTTATTGTTATATCCACTTGTCGCCACTATTAGATCAAAATAAATAAATAGAAAGAAAGAATAGAAATATAATAACTCTGCGCATGGCTGGAGCGTTTTTGACGCTAGTTTCAGTGCTTATTATCTTTATCGATGGTCAAAATGTTTAGTTTTATTTTTTTATTTTTGTTCAAATGCTGAAATAAAGATATTGAAAATTAAGACTAATCTTTTATTAATTATTTTAATACGTTAAAATCCTTCAAACCGTTTAGGCTATATTAGGGAACATAGAAATCTACATACATACATACGTACCTACTCTCGCTCCTTCTATCGCAGTTGGGTAAAAAGCACTGAAACTAGCGCCAAAAACACCCCAGCCATGCGCAGAGTTATTTTATTTTTATTATTTCTTTCTATTTATTTATTTCGATCTAATAGTGGCGACAAGTGGATATAACAATAAAAAAATTCTAAAGTGTACTTGTCTCCCCCGGTCGGTGGAGACAAGTGGATGAAAAACTAATATTTTTCTGAAGTGTACTTGTCTCCCCCGGGCGGTGGAGACAAGTCCACAAAAAAGTGGATGTGTCTCTACTAGGGTAGACACCGGGGGAGACAAGTGCACGGACTGATAATTATAAGTAGATTATTTTGACAGTGTCAATAATACTAAGGTATTTCAAACTTGGAACGGTTCCTGTCATTATAATGTAAGATCGTAACATTCGTAACCCCTTTTCTACGTTTAAAAAAAAGTCAGTCTGTGCCTTGTAAAGTTTTCTTTTAGTTCATGAGCCTTCATCTAGTACTAGTGTTGATCTAAGGTCAGCAGGGATGGTTTGACGCATTGGTTGTCTGGCCCTCGGAATGGCAAGAGATCCCTAATTAATAGACTAGCTATGCTAGCAAGTATGTAAAAATATCTAAAGTTTAAATATAAATTCAGTTAAAGTGCATCTACGGTCTTTAAATTATCTCCAGTAGATCATAGAAAAGAAGAGGAACCTTACAGTATCTAAATGTGGTATAGGACACACTCTCAAACTTCTATATTCCATTCTTTTCCTACCTTCTACCCCACCATATCTTAAAAAATGCTTTTCTTTTCGATCTTCATCGTCATCTTCACAGTGTACTCTGCGTTCTGCTTCTAACCTTTCCCTAGAAACTCCTTGTCACTCTTCCGATTTCCTTTCCTACTCCTTTTCTGTGCATGCTGTTCGATTGTGGAATGCGCTACCGGAAGGTATCAGAAAGGCTCAAACTCTTAGATCCTTTGACGTTCAGCTTAGAAGTCATTTCCTTTCTGTATCTCCGAATTTATAGTTATCATATTCATTTATTTTCGTTCTCTTTCTATCTGTATTCATATATCTTATGTACTTACTCCTTATTCTTTTCTTGTTGCACCAATTCCCCTTTTATATTTTTTATTTTATTTTTCTCTTTCACCCAAGGTTGCCTGGTAGAGATTGCTATATAGCAAAAAGGCCGCCTTTTGTGTGTTTACTTTTGTTTGTAATTTCTCTGTATTTTGTCCTTTTTATGTGCAATAAAGTCTTTTATTATTATTTATTGTTATTATTAGGACGCCCTCAGACTAGGTGGAGTGACGATCTTGGCAAAGTGGCTGGCAAGAGCTGGATGACGTAACCACGGATCGTGCTCGATGGCGAGGACATGGAGAGGCTATGTTCAGCAGTGGACGTTGATAGGCTGATGATGTTGATGAGGCACAAGCCTCCCTTATTTGTAAATAAATAAAGATAATGGCTCATCATAACCCACCACGCGGGCTTAAGAGGCCTGCGACGCGTCAATCTCCCATACAAACGTAATACCAAAATGAGATGAGATTTAAGAGTTGAAATTGAAGGGGGGTGTTGGACATCACTTTCATTATCTATGCTTACGACCATCACTATGGTGTGGTTACTCTACTTGTCTTTGATTGAAAAACAACCAAAAAAAAATATTGTAAGAAAAATGTAGGTACTGAAATAAACGAGAATATTAAAATGAACCAGTCGTTGTTTATTTAATTGCGGCCTTCGCAATAATGGAATGCCAATAGACCACTGCAAATGCAGCCGGACCAACAAAACGTACCCCTTGCACCACGGGGGAGCTCGAACACTTAAACTTTGACCGACTCAACTCAGTAAAAATAGTCCTCTGTGCCTACCAAAGAGCTTAGACTAAATACTGAGGTAACTAGAGAGTGCGGTACTAACGATGTCGATTCGTACCAGTCATTATGGATGGTTAAAAACTCCATGATGGCTGGAAACTCCATCAAGTTCTACATACTGGCCATTAATTTTATCGAATCCTATCCTGTTCTTTCAATTCAAAATCAAAATCTTCGTTTCACGTGCCCTGTTCATCATTTTTGATTCAGTTATACCAAAACCACCAAGCTGTACAGAGCTCGCGGAGCATTACCAGTTTTCTTTATATCAGTTTGAGTTATTTGATTATAGTATTAAATAAGTGGAACCCTTGACCCTTGAATAGGGGTAAATTTTCATAGTCATACCTACTACCTATTACCTACCTACTTTTTGTTATTCATGTATTTTTTATCTTGTTGTTACAGTTCCTCTTCTTCCTATATTTTCTTTATTACTACCTTTACAATAAAAAGTCAAGTCCCTATAAACATCTTTTTTATTTATAATATCTATCTAACTAAATACTGGGCGGCGACTTCCGACGTTCCGGCTAGTGTACCGCTGGCCGACGAGGACGTCCCGTCACAGTACTAACACTTTTTTTGACACTGTGGCTGTCTTCCGTCTCATCTACACTTTGAAAAATACGTATGGTCATATGAGACAACTGACAACCACTACGTACTAAATGTCAAATTTGCTGGGTACATTTTTTTATTCAGGCTGAAAACTCCTTGGTGCCTACCTACTACTGTATTGTATCGTTAAAATTCAAGCACGATGACAGCTCATATAGAGAGACCGTTCTTATTATAGCGATGAACAATATTCAAGGCTCGTGTATGCGGAATGTGTTTAATAAAAAGCTTCCAAGAAAAAGAAACGTCTGTTTTCAGTAATTTACATGCTCTGAGGATCCCTCAATATTCAGCACGCGTACGCAATAGCACTCATCTTAACTTTTGCAATTATCGTCTCGAAACTTTTTATCAGAGGAAGTTATGAAAATTTTACCAGTTAGCCACGCACGTCCTTTGCGTTTCATCTTTTTTAACTCCGGTCTTTAATATTGAATAGGCCTATACGAGTATACTTTGATAACGGGAGTATTCAAAGTTAGGGAAGTTGAAACATCTAATCTGTTGAGTTTTTATTTGGGAAACTTCGCGTAAAAGGACATGTCCCAATATGGGCCACGTCTATGTACACCATCCCCAAAGATGGAGAAAAATTTACTGATTCTGAGAAAAATATAAATAATTTTATAGAATGCACGGTTAAATGGTTATTAATAAAAACGAATCAATATGTTTTACTCGAAATAAGGCGTCAAATATGGCAACTATTCGTAAAAAAAACTGTCAGTGTCACTGTAATTGACTTGAGTTCTATTTTACTCTGCTCTGTGCTGTGGGTTGTTGTCATTATCTCTAAGTACTGTAGGATTCAGTACTCAGAGGTCATCAACTGACTGACATGACAGCTGACAGTGACAGCACAAGACAGACCAGACAAACAACATCAAAATGACATCTTCATTCTTCCGCCATGATGAATTGTTGATGTGATTTTGCATTTTATTTAATGTTCCTTCCAGAAAACAAAGCGAATTTATAGAAATTGAATAATTAGAAACTGTTAATCGTATGTTTATCTATTTTTTGGTATACTGTACAAAGACGTGGCCCAGACCTCATACATTTTTGGACATCACCTTTATCCCGCAAACCTTTTTTTTTCATTCTGTAGGTACCACCCATGAAGCTCGACTTAATACTGAGGTAACTGGAGAGTGCAGTACGAAAAATTTTTTGAATACCACAAATAACACAGTGGCTGTCTTCCGTCTCACCTACACTTTAAAAAAATACGTATGGTCATATGAGACAGCTGACAGCCACTACATACATAAATGTCAAATTTGCTGGCGACACTTTTTTATTCAGGGTGAGAGCTCCAGTTACCTCAGAGTATTAAGTCAAACTTCATGGTACCACCTGATGCCGTGGTCACACATTGGCCCGAACTTGACCAATGCATGTCGTACATTCGAAAGAACTTTTTAGACTTTTTTGCTATAATACAAAACTAGTATAGAATGATGTATTGGCGTATGTTCGGGCCAATGTGTGGTGACGGCATCAGGGGCCGAACTGGGCGTCAAACCGCAACAGCAAGCGTCGACGCTCGATTTCAAACAATACATAGAAACTAGTATAGCGTGACGTCATGTCGCTTGCAGTAAGTTGTCGTCCAAACGCCCGGTTCAAAACCGATATGTGCTTAGTGTGCTTAGTGTTTCCCTTTATTTTCCTTTTTTTTGTTATTTGATTTATTAGTGATTAATTGTTTATTTAAATGATGCACATAGTTATAATCGAACATCAGAATATATGTGTTATTTATTTTTAAGTTGTTTTGTAAGTATGTGTTTTATTCTGTTGTATGTTACTGTGTCTTTGAAAAAAAAAAATTAACTGCCAAACAAGTTTGATGGCACTGCTGCGTATACGCAATATATTGCTGCGCCCTGCAATCAACATTACTATAAAATTCTCTGCCAAGTTTAATCAAAATTTTGCTCTCTGTCAATGCACCATCGCGTTAGTGTATATGTCGCAGCCAAATGGTTGAATCCGTCATTCAATTAAACGCATAGGCCGATAATTTTTTCCGTAAGCTATTTTAAGGCGATCGCTTCGCAGTCAAAATAATCCATGAACTACTTATGTCATAGTCATGTAAGCGTTACAAGATAAGATAAGATAAAATATTTATTTATTTACCACAAACATAATAAAAATGTAGGTACCTACTTATGAATCGTCACCATTTTAAGGAATTGACAAACATACAAAGACATAGTACAGTTATCGCTTTTATCAGTCTGATTCACTTGATATATTTCCTGTCGGAAATAGGAACTAAAACATATTATACACAATGGCTTCATCATCTATTCATTACACCTCAACAATAGTGTTATTCAGTGTTTATTTGGTGAACAACAATTTCCTTGTATTGAAGTAATGAATACTCTAGAATCCTTCACTGCGCTCTGGATTCAAAATAGCGCCCTCGCCGTAAATATATTATTTTGCTCCCTTGTAATACAATCTACTATTCTTTTAAATTTCCAAGTATTATCTTCTTTTTTTGTCTCAAAGAAACAAATAAATAAACTAACAGAAACTTTTTCGAACCAGATGGGATCCTGATCCTTTTAAATATGCAAGCAATCTATCATGAATATAAATAGTATTAAAGTTAGTGGAAAGAACAAAACAGGGGTGTGATGGATATTGAAAGCCGCATCCGCATATGTGGTTTTTTATATACACAACGGGGTGTAGATGTTTTATCTCACAAGCACGGGTGAACCACACTTGTGTGTGTAGACCGCAGCCTCCTTTTGTCATACAAACTGTCTGTCAAACCGTGTATAGTGCGACAAGCTTTTCTGTTCCGGTGATTATCTTTGGAACTAAAACAGTTTTTATACGACAGTCCATTTTGACAGCTAATTTCGTATTGCAAGTGACTCCTCTGTCACGGCTGTCACCGGAACAGAAAAGCTTGTGGCACTGTATATGTCGTGGTCAGATCATAAAATTGGTAATTTCATGATATTATCGGTCATTTCATAAAATAGTCGTATTTCATGAAATGACCAATTTAAATTGACAATATTGTTAAAACTTCAACGTTTAATGATATTTTCAACAAAGTTTCGCCATATGAAAAATTTACCATTTCATGAAATGATCAACGACATCATGAAATTATCAAATTTGAATTTAGAAAATTAATGAAAGGTTTTCGTGTGATCAAAGTTTGTCTTCTTTAATTTTTATTCTGGCGCTTCGCCGGCCGCTGCCGCGGCACGCTCGCTCTGCTCGCTCGGCTCGCGCTGTTTTTCGTCACAGTGTTAACCTTACCTAACCAAAAATTACCTATTTATTTTATTGGGATTTGCGTTTTCTAAGCACGGCGCTTTTTTGCTACACTCTAACGTGCATTTGACTGAACTTGTATCTCAAATTGTCGCATTATTACTAATTTTTGTAATAAAAAATATGTCAACATACAATAACAAAACGACATCAGCGCCTTTAGCGGGGCACAATGTAACTAGTTTAAGATATGATCACTAGGGATTGACCATTAATTCATGAAAGAACCATGAGTTTACCTGTTCATATCATTAAGCGATGATCATTCAATGATTTGACCAGCGGATTTGGATAATTTCATGAAATACGACTATTTCATTAAATGACCAACCAGTTCATGAAATAATCAATTCAATGATCTGACCACGACAGGTGCACACAACAAAAGGCGGACCGCGCTAGTGAGATAAAACTACTTTGTAACGTTATCGTTGCAAACTACTCTACGTTATTCTATATTTTTTTGCTATGTATTTTATAACCTCCTTAACGGATGATGAAACTATTTGTCTATGCGCCAGTTCTGAAAAGAAATAATTTTAATTGTCATGGAATATCTTATTTGGTCTTTACGTAAACAACATGTTTTCACTGATATTATTTAAATTATAAATTGCAGTTTAATATTATTGTGTTTTAAAGAAAATCTGTATCTTTGTGCTGGTAAGTTTAATCTCACAGGAGATAATTGTGTGAAAACATTTCGGTACTTAAGGACGTTTTTTTAATTATGTATTACCCTACATTAGATACAGCGTCAAAAGTAATAGAAAAATATGACGAGTCTCGTAAGTTAAATTTTTTTGCTATATAAGTAACTAAATAAAAAAAACTAAAATTAATTTCAAATTTTTCATTTCAATTTAGGTACTTACTTATGAAATATATTACAAAAGTGACTTTTATTTATCTATATAACTACAGCAAGATAAATAATATCCCCAGATTTTTTGTACAAATATCTTCATCTGCGGAGTTGATCCCTCAATAATCCGCACTCGCATTCGCATCCACGGATGACTTTTTTGTAACCGTTACAACCCTGGAATGTTGTAGATAAATAGTAGATTGTACAACAAGTGCATAAAACGTACTATTTTACTCGAGACGTATATTATATCCACCCAAACCGTAGGCATGGGTTGATAGTGAAGTCGAGGGTAAAATGGGTTTTATGGACAAGTTATACACTCTGCTTTTCACTTAGAGTGTGAGGAAAATAAATAACAATATTGCAAAAAATAAAAAAATAAAGACTTCGCCATATTGGCGGGAAGACTTTCTTTTTCTTTTTTTATACGTGGCATTAGCAGCACAGTGACTTTAGCACAGATCGTAGTCCTTAATGCTCTTGAAATACTTATTTCTTAGAAAACACATTAATTTTGCCTAGTTTTATTAATTTAGTAATTCAACATGGATTATGTACAAAATTCTCCTTATCCATCCATAAGGAAGGCCAGTGCCCCAGCAGTGGGGACATTAAATGACTGATGATGATGATGATATACACAATTGAAGAAACAGAATGAAATAAAAAGTTTATTTAACGAAGTTTAATTGCGTGTGTGGCTGTTTACCTGACGACCTTTGTCTTAAAGTCTGAGACTTAGACGAAGATTTTACTTTATGCACTAGAGCATAAAAAGCGATTTTATGTAGACTATACCCAACATAAACACTAACTTTGCGAGCATGAGAAGTGAAAAATAAATTCCAGTTGAATCGAGATCGCAAATACTATCAAAAACTAGTAAAAAACAAAAGAAACACGTAGGTACCTGACAAGATTGTGTGAACCAACTTACCTTTGGTTAAACTTGCATTAGCAAGTTAGAGTATAGTAGTAGGTAGGTAAGAGCCGAGTTGAATCTTTAGACGTAGGTACTAGAGAAAGTGATAACAATGAAGCTAGATCGTTTATTGATTATGGAACATTATGCTGCCAGTGTGTGTAATGTGTATATTGATTCTTTATTGCATTAACTCCGGTTGACTGGTAGAGAATGCTCACCAGCATTAAGTCAGCCATTTGTAATTCATTCAATAAAGGTACAATAAACTTATAAATAACTAGCTTCCGCCTGCGACTTCGTCCGCGTGGACATTCGAAAAAATACTTAGGGGACCAATTACCAGGATAAAAAGTATTCTTTGTTTTAATTTCATAAAAATCCGATCAGCCGTTTTTACGTGATTAGGCGGGTCCTCCCTCACCAAGCGAGCAGCCTCGCGCGAGGCAGAACGTTTGCCACGTGCGGCGGGCCTCGCACGAGGCTGCTCACTTGGTGAGGGAGGACCCACCTAATCACCTTAAAAACGGCTGATCGGATTTTTATGAAATTAAAACAAAGAATACTTTTTATCCTGGTAATTGGTCCCCTAAGTATTTTTTCGAATGTCCACGCGGACGAAGTCGCGGGCGGAAGCTAGTAAATAATAAGTGTCTGTTTCACAATCAAAAACTTAGTTCTGAGTAGCGTAGGTACTTACCAAGAACTTTTAGGGTACTTAAGATGACTTAGGTTTCTATACCCTATTTACCCCCTGGGTTTGATTTTCGGAAAACTACGAAATTGGTTGTCTATTTGTTTTAAGAAGTAAGCCTACAAAGTTTCAAGTTGAAATGTCTATTTTACCCCCTGATTTTTCATTCAAAATTTCACTCCTATTTCAACTTTTTAGGGGTTGAATCATGTTCAGCGTGTTAAACATCAAAATAAATGCCATTTTTGCAATCGTCATCCCATAAAATCTCAATAACGACATCCATATCGATTTTTAGGTTTATTTATCCCATTTAACCTATAAGCGGTAGATTTTCGAAAAAATACGAAATATATGTTTGCTTATTTGTTTTACTTTCCGACCATAAGCCTAAATAATAAATTTAATGAAGGACTTTCCAGATACAACATTTCGTCCCCCTTTTTACCCCTTCGGGGGTGGAATTGTCAAAAACGCTGGCACAGGAAAATATTAATTTTAAATTGCCAGCCTAAATACAAAATTTGAAGATTCTAACTTCGAAACTGACGGACTTTCATACACATATTCATCCCCTATTTCACCCCCTGGGTTTGATTTTGGAAAAACTACGAAATGGGTTGCCTATTTGTTTTAAGAAGTAAGCCTACAAAGTTTCAAGTTGAAATGTCTATTTTACCCCTGATTTGTCATTCAAAATTTCACCTCTATTTCAACCTTTTAGGGGTTGAATCATGTTCAGCGTGTAAAACATCAAAATAAATGCCGTTTTTGCAATCGTCATCCCATAAAACCTTAATAACGAAATCCATATCGATTTTTAGGTTTATTTATCCCATTTAACCTCTAAGGGGTTGATTTTCGAAAAAATACAAAATATGTGTTTCCTTATTTGTTTTACTTTCCGGCCATAAGCCTAAATAATAAATTAAATGAAGGACTTTCCAGATACAACATTTCATCCTCTTTTCACCCCTTTGGGGGTGGAATTGTCAAAAACGCTGACACAGGTAAATATTAATTTTCAATTGCCAGCCTAAATACAAAATTTGAAGATCCTAACTTCAAAACTGACGGACTTTCATACATACATTTATCCCTTATTTCACCCCCTTAGGGGTGGAATTTCCAAAAATCCTTTCTTAGTGGATGCCTACACTGTATAACGTATCTATGTGCAAAATTTGAAGTCTCTAGGTTCAGCGGTTTGGGCTGTACGTTGATATCTCAGTCAGTCAGTCAGTCAGCCAGTCAGTCAATCAGGACTTTGAATTTTATATATATAGATTATAATCATACAAATAGCGAAGTTAATGCCCTTTGGTATTCTCTACCAGTCAACCAGAAATGTGAAGAAAGACAGTGTTGGTGTACATTCTACAATAATAGCTTTGTTATAAAAGTACTTGGTTTTTTTAAGAATACTCGTATTATTTTTAGAATTTGATACCAATCTTCGTAGAGCAGAGAACCGGAAATTCGATTCTTGGGACTAGTAGTTCATTTCCTAGTATTATTTTTATTACCTATAAGTTTTGATCATCATTAAACTCATACCAGCCGAAGTGCTTTGTTTAGTATTTTCTTAGTTTAACATATTTTGTTCACTTTTTCATCGTTACTGGTTTTGCCACAACATTAATATAATTACTTTTTAACTATCATGGTTATTGTTAATCGTTAATGACGCAAATTTAATAACCTATTTTTTTATTGAATTTTAGTAAAATAAAGCTTTAGTCTTCGATCAATAACAACAACTATTGTTGATCAAAGGCTTCAGTATATTATTTTTGACGCGATTTACAATGTCACTAAAATTTTACTTAAAGAGGAATACCTTTTTCAGTCTTTCTCGTTTCCATCCCAATGGAAAACAGAAAGGAATTATTAATTTGTGAAACAGAATTTTATATGCAAACATTCAAAAAGGCCTGTTAAGGTGATGATTCCCGAAAATAGGGTATTTTGAATTATGGATTACTCGAAAACCACAAGTACATACTTAAAATTTGGAAAAAATATATGTTATTTTACAGTCTTTTATCTAGTGCTTCCGGCCGTTATATTTTTCCATTAGTGATACTTTCCTGTATCAAATAAAATTCCACACAGACATCCGTCTAATAATAATTTTATTCAAATATCATATTACTTGCAGTACATATATATAGGGCAGGCGTACCGGTTTTGGCCACTTTAAGGATTTTTTCACTTTTAACCGCTTAGTGCTTAATGATCTTAAGTATTTTAAAGAAAATTTATAATGTAGAGTTATAGAAAATTTATCGACCTTTAAGGGTACAATCTACAAAGTAAAAAAAAAACAATAGTTTTTTTTATTTAGAACAAATTCTGCGGAGGGGGCCAAATACACCGTTTGCATTGGTTTTGGCCACTTTCATAAAATTACTATATTTATAAGTTGAGTTTATGCTTAATTGATGTCTTATTAGAGTTCTGGACTAAAACACTACATGAAATAGTATTTCAATCACAGCTAGCTCCTTACTACAATTTTATAAGTATACCTTTATCACTTGATTAAAAGAAAATTAGCGGATTGAGGCTAGTGTAGGCCAGTGCCGACACTAGCCTCAATTCGCTCTAGTACGTTAGCTAACAAAAGAGAGTTGTGAGTTTTTTAAAATAAATGAACTTTATGATAGGTTGGAAACTTTCTACTAATGCCAAAGTGGCCAAAGGTGGTACAATGCTAAAATTTCTAGCCCCACTTTTGGCCACTTATTGTTTCCCAACTAATTGTAAGAACAGTGAAAAAACAACACTTAATCCATCCTAGAAGAAACATATTCCAATCTATATATATAAAATTCAAAGTCCTGACTGACTGACTGACTGACTGACTGAGATATCAACGCACAGCCCAAACCGCTGAACCTAGAGACTTTAAATTTTGCACATAGATACGTTATACAGTGTAGGCATCCACTAAGAAAGGATTTTTGGAAATTCCACCCCAAAGTGGGTGAAATAGGGGATGAATGTTTGTATGAAAACCCGTCAGTCTTGAAATTAGGATCTTCAAATTTTGTATTTAGGCTGGCAATTGAAAATTAATATTTACCTGTGTCAGCGTTTTTGACAATTCCACCCCCGAAGGGGTAAAAAGGGGGATGAAATGTTGTATCTGGAAAGTCCTTCTTTTAATTTATTATTTAGGCTTATGGTCGGAAAGTAAAACAAAAAAAGCAAACACATTTTGTATTTTTTTCGAAAATCAACCCCTTAGTGGTTTAATGGGATAAATAAACCTAAAAATCGATATGGATGTCGTTATTGAGGTTTTATGGGATGACGATTGCAAAATGGCATTTATTTTGATGTTTAACACGCTGATCATGATTCAACCCCTAAAAGGTTATAGGGGTGAAATTTTGAATGAAAAATCAGGGGTAAAATAGACATTTCAACTTGAAACTTTGTAGGCTTACTTCTTAAAACAAATAGGCAACCCATTTCGTAATTTTCCCAAAATCAAACCCAGGGGGTAAAATAGGGGATGAATATGTGTATGAAAATCCGTCAGTTTTGAAGTTAGGATCTTCAAATTTTGTATTTAGGCTGGCAATTGAAAATTAATATTTTCTTGTGTCAGCGTCTTTGACAATTCCACCCCCGAAGGGGTGAAAAGGGGAATAAAATGTTGTATCTGGAAAGTCCTTCATTTAATTTATTATTTAGGCTTATGGTCGGAAAGTAAAACAAAAAAGCAAACACATATTTCGTATTTTTTTTCGAAAATCAACCCCTTAGAGCTTAAATGGGATAAATAAACCTAAAAATCGATATGGATGTCGTTATTGAGGTTTTATGGGATGACGATTGCAAAAATGGCATTTATTTTGATGTTTAACACGCTGAACATGATTCAACCCTTAAAAGGGGCCCGCCGCACGTGGCAAACGCTCTGCCTCGCGCGAGGCTGCTCGCTTGGTGAGGAAGGACCCGCCTAATCACGTCAAAACGGCTGATCGGGTTTTTATGAAATTAAAACATAGAATACTATATAACCTGCCGGCCTAGCATGACCGGCTTATAACGCGCGATATGATATGGTACGGCAAGTTGTCTTGCTTACCCCACTAAGGTGTAAGCAAGACGGCATGCCATATCATATCATATCGCGCGTTATAAGCCGCTCATGCTAGGCCGGCAGGTTATTGGTCTCCTAAGTATTTTCTTGAATGTCCACGCGGACGAAGTCGCGGACGGAAGCTAGTAAATGATAAATGAAATGAAGAGACATGGTTACATCATCCTACTAATATTATAAATGTGAAAGTTTAGATGTTTGGATGTTTGGATGTTTGGATGTTTGGATGTTTGTTACTCAATCACGCCAAAACGGCTAAACGGATTTGGCTGAAATTTGGGACATAGAGACTTTGTAGCCTGGAGAGGAACATAGGCTACTTTTTATCCCGGAAAAGTATCACATTCCCGCAGGATAACGTCGTGTAGTCCACGCGGGCGAAGCCGCGGGCGGAAAGCTAGTATGATATAAAATATTAAATAACCATAAAATAATTTTATTGTAGAAAAAATATAATTTTACAAAACCTTTACCCTTAACATTTTGATTAAGAATTTTACAAAATGTTAACTTTGAAACATAACACGTGTTTATTTCTAAAATACCGTACTACATAAAAAAAGCTAAGTGCTATAATTATTAACTAAAAGTCCAATCTTTTATTCGCCATTAATAAATATAAGCAATAATTATTTAATTCCTATTTATATAACTTTAAAGTGAAAAGTGACCAAAACCGGTACAGTGGCCAAAACCGGTACGCCTGCCCTACTTGGTTTTAGTTAATGAAAAACATGAAAATAGTTGTCTTTGAATAGCCGAGGGATTCCGGCCGTCACAATTTTTTTTTCATTAAGTATTCATTTTTAATTGAATTTTAGGTGATTTTTGATTCGCGGGGCGCTCGCCAGTTCACAGGGCCCCGATCGCGGTAGTCCTATGACCACAGATTACTATGACGATTAGTCAAGTGTACGTGCAATGGCGTGCAAAACCGTTTTTGATAACGCGCGGCTTTGACAGTGCGACAACGTTTTCTGTTCCGGTGATAATCTTTGGAACTAAAACAGCTTTCATACGACAGTCTATTTTGCAGCTTATTTCGTTGAATTTCGTATTGCAAGTGGCTCCTCTTTCACGGATGTCACCGGAACAGACAGGATTGTAAGACTATAGGTTTGCGTGACGTTTGCGTCGCTAAGTCATTACGACGTGATCAAGACGACGGCGATCCGCTGTTCACTGCCGGCTGCCTCTGGGTCCGCGCGAAGTATATCGAGCGCAGCGGAGCAAGCGTTAGCGCGCCTATTTCGGTCGGGAATCCTCGACTTAAGACTGTTATTTGTTTTTTATTCCGAAGAGATTTAAAATGATTTGCAATTCATTCCGTTATTGATGCATTTTAATGGCTTATGGATGGCACCTACCTAATTATTAGCGCACTCAGCCAGCGAGCAACTTTCGCAATGGTCGGCTACGGGATGAGGGTAACCTAATTTTTTTATGTGGAGTTACTACGCGCTTCAGAATGCGTTTTAAGCCGTTGGTCTCGGCTGCGCTTTTAGTACAGTAGGTACCTAACCTACTAGCTTACCATCCGCGGCTTATCCCGCGTGGACTACACGACGTTATCCCGCGGAAATGTGATATTTTTCCGTTATAGAAAGTAACCTATGCCCTTCCTAGGGTCTCTACTAAACAATCTCCATTCCAAATTTCATCGAAATCGGTTCAGCCGTTTTGACGTGAAAACGAAACATACAGACAAAAAAAGAAACGAACATACACATTTTTGCATTTATAATATTAAATTAATTGAAAATAATATCTAATGAAGTAGGGATAGTACCCAATGCATAAGGAAGGCCTATGCTTAAACAGTGGGGAGCTAAAAAGACTAAAATGACGATGCAATTTAGGAAAAAAAATTGATAGAAACCACACGGCCCCATAGTAAGTAGATTTTCGCAATGGATAATGGCATTTGTATTAATCTACCACAAGGGCCATTCATAAAGCATTGCACACAGTGAATGTTACAAAATACAGCAAATATCTTCTACGTGAAAATGATGGATCGCATTCAACAACAACGAGGCATTTGAGCTGATATGATTGATGCATTAGCGCTGATGCCAACTGATTGAATCAATCAATGTTTGGCAAAAATAAAATTAACGAACGTTTAGTCGTTGATGCTGAATGTTTATCGCAGGATTACTGGCAGGATACTAGCAGCCACCCGCAGTTTCACCTGCATGATTTCCGTTTCCTTAGGAATATCGGGATAAAAAGTCTCCTATGTGTTAATTCAGCCTATAATCTGTCTCTGTTGCAAATTTCATTTAGATCCGTTCTGTAGTTTTTGCGTGAAAGAGTAACAACGTTCATACTCACAAACTTTCACATTTATAATATTAGTAGGATGATTGATGCATTATTGCTGATACGAACTGCGACTACAGATTGGCTCTATCAATGTTTTCGTCATTGAAGAGTAAGCCTCACCAGAAAAATAAAAAACCTCGCCATGTTGCGGAAATGTGACGAACTTAATTTTACAAGCTTTTGTTTAACTTGCAGTGTATGTATGTATGCATGTATGTCCGTTCGGGGCAAATCTTGCAAGCTAAATTTGACCCACTTTCCAGTGTCCGATTGAGCTGAAACTTTGCACACATAGGTTTGGTTTGGATGACAATACAATACAATATTAATGTACAGTCAGCAAAAAAGCTTGTCATATCAATAATTTTTTCACTAAAAACTTATTTCTATATAATTTGGCATTTGTAACAATGAAGAGGTGAAAGTGGCGCCTCAAGCCAGGTTTTTTTTATTTTTCTGGTCAGGCTTTACTTGTTTGAAATACTAGTAAGTAAGTACCTAAAATAATAATGAATATGGGTTGCAATTACAAAGATCTAAGCATACCAAACACAAAAAGAAGATAAGAATATTCAAGTATTTAAATTAATGCTGGTACTTTAAAGGTTTTTCATGAATACCTTTTATTTTTAATATACCTAATAAAGTGACAGACGCCATAGTTAAAGCTTTGCACTCTGTATTTAGCATATTATTAGCATTTTACAATAAATTATAGTGCAAATATCTGCTACGTTAAATGATGGATCGCATTCAACTACAACGAGCCATTTGAAATGGTATGATTGATGCATTATTGCTGATGCGAACTGCGAATACAGACTGCTACAATCAATGTTTGAAAACAATAATTAATTCAGGGTAATGAAAGTCAGTTAGTAATTTGCGTCAATAGTTTAAGAGAGAATAATTTGATTAACTTGTTTGAAACGCAGCTCAAAATGATTAAAATAAAGGAGAAGGTGTATAAGGGAATTGGACTTAAAATAAAAAATCAATAATCAGACGCAAATGATATTTTAAATTAAAGAATAAATTATATGAATCACGAACAAACTATTTCTGAGACTAAATCGATGCCCATTTTCGATATACCTAATTCAAATTCAAAAATACATTTGCTGGTTAATTATCCCTAATGTTGCAATAAGTATAATAAAAATGTTACATGACATTTTTAAGCGACTGTGGTTATTTCGTTTTGCTATTGATTAATTTACAACTAGAATTACGATTGCTTTACAATTAAAACATTATACCTAGTACCCCTGAAATCACGTAGTAAGACAAATGGAGCTTTCTAGATAAATAACTATTTAATAAACAATAAAAAAGAATATCCACACAACGTAAATGTTATTAACAAAACGCATAGAACTCGTTGACAGCGACATGTGACGAATGTCAATCAAATAATAACAAACAGCATGCAAACAGCTGGATCACAGCCTCTTTTATCTTGCCTTGAAGGCTGTGGCTGGATCATGAAGTTCGACTTAATACTGGAGTATTAAGTCAAACTTCATGGGCTGGATGGATCAACTGTCAATTTATGTCACAAAACTAATTTTATGTCACGCAACTGTCAAAAAGAGAACTCTGACATCGTTCCTTTCAACGCATTTTTCTAATGTTTTTGTTTTTTCAAAATATTAACGGACATCTCTTAAAATCTGCAAATAGTGTAGAATGTTAGTACTAAATATTTAAAATATTTATCAAGTGAAAAATAAACTCTGATAAATTTTCACATATTTTAAGCCCAAAAAAATCTTCTTCTTTCTTATTAATTATACAAAGATTTTTCATTCGATGGACAATAATAATTACAGGTAGGTACCTACTATTGTTATTATCAATGTTTTAAATGAACTAGGCACATAAAAAATACATCGATATAGGTATTACCAATGGACAAAGATTTTTCATTCGATGGACAATAATAATTACAGGTAGATACCTAATATTGTTATTATCAATCAACTAGGCACAAAAAAAATGCAACGATATTTTTTCAAATAATAACTTGCTTTATACTACAATTTCAAACAACTTTAAATAAGTTTTTGACGACCCCCGTACTGAATGGTGTAGCCACCGGTTTCAAGGTGCCGATGTTTATATAGGTCCCGGATTCGATTCCCGGTCGGGTAAGTAAATATTATTGAAAACGAACTTTTCAATATTTCCTTTGGTCTGGGTGTATGTGGTAATACCCGTCATTGTTTCCAATTTCCGTAATACTATTGATCTTAGTATTATATACCTACTATTTGGTATTGGAACAATGTTTGTGATGGTGTCCAATATTTATTTATTTACTTACTAGCAGATCCTCGCGGTTTTACCCGCGTGGTAAGAGTTCCCGTGGGAATATCGGGATAAAATATAGCCTATGTCACTCGGGAAGAATGTAGCTTTCTAATGGTAAAAGAATTTTTTAAATCGGTCCATTAGTTTCGGAGCCTATTCGATGCAAACAAACAATCAAATCTTTCCTCTTCACTACATAGTATAAAACAAAGTCGCTTTATTTTCCCTATGTCCCTTTGTATGCTTAAATCTTTGAAACTACGCAACGGATTTTGATGCGTTTTTTTTAAATAGATAGAGTGATTCAAGAGGAAGGTTTATATGTACTTTTTATCCCGATATTCCCACGGGAACGGGAACCACGCGGGTGAAACCGCGGGCGGCCGCTAGTTATAATATAAGTATAGATAAAGTATTTTAAGAACAGTGTGAAGTGTATTTTTAGTATGGCTTTTTTATAAAGATTATTCATCTATTACCATTGAGTTATAATGTACTATGTCTATTATAACATTTTCTCTTCTAAATCAGTTGCACCTGGTATCGAAGAGATGAAAATGATAAACAGAATGACAACGCGGATATTATGATGGATGTTCACTTGTATGTGAATAAAAAAAGAGAAATATGCAACGGAAAATATTCACCCGTCATGGTATGGATAAAGAAGCTTTTCTAGTCTTTTTGCTTTTATAACTCTTTAAACTTTCATTGTCATTAAAGGTCGCCACTCCACAGACTACCAGTCCGCCTTCAGGCAACGGCCTGCTGGTCAATCGCCGTAATTCTATGCAGCGCGTCTTCCTTCATCGCGTTTGGGTCTTGACGTTTGACTTCGTATTGCCGTAATGACATAACGACGCACACGTCACGTAAACCTATAGTCCTACAATCCTGTCTGATCCGGTGACATCCGTGACAGAGGAACCACTTGCAATACGAAATTAGCTGTCAAAATAGACTGTCGTATGAAAAATGTTTTAGTTCCAAAGATTATCACCGGAACAGAAAACGCACTGTCAAAGCCGCGCGTTATCAAAAACGGTTTTGCACGTCAACTGCACTTCAAATGCATGTACACTTGACTAATGCGTCATAGAATAACCGCGATCTTGGCCCTGTCAGTTCCGCAATCGCCCACACACTCATAGTTTTACATACAAACTAGGCGGTCTGTACGACCGAGGACTGCAGGCGGCCTGCCATCGCACTGACAGTCTGTGGCCCCCTTAACACTGTAAATATTACGACAAACGGGATTTTTACCATTTTGAGAATCCAATTATGTCTTGATAACTTAAATATCTATATACAATCAAAATAGACACTCACGCTTCTCACTCACGCATCTGAAGGATTACTTACAAACATGCTGGATCAGCTGTATATGTTGATCGTGTTTATCGAAGTTTATCGATCGTGTTTATCGTGTTTATTGATCGAAGTTATGACTTGAACAAGGGTTCAGATAGTAAAATGCTTAAAAAATACATACACTTCGCAACATAAAAAAGCGGTAAGATTAAAGGAAGAATTTCATACTGACTTACTTTTTGTACTGACTGAAATGTGGAATTTATGTTATGAAGCCACTAGGTAACCACTAGGATAAGAAGAAACTAGAAATCCTACAAATATAAAATGCATGGACGGTTTGCTGTTTTAAACAAATTGTTTACTTTTAACGTCCTTTCGTTTAACCACCAGTCCAACAGCTTACTCAAATTAACGATTTTTAAAGCTAAGCATTCTTCGCTAAGGTCACCATAAGATGGGTGACCAAAAACACTAAAGTAAACGTTACCCATTCCATTGTTTTCGAGAAATCAATTGCGCTTAATCTGGACTATAAAGCGGTCCATCCGCTGTGCGACAAACAGCTGAATATTGATGTGACAGTGAAGCGCGTACGTGCTCGCGAATATACGGACGAACGTGGGGTAGAGTCCTTGCGCGTACGGTACGTCAGGGGTGTCACAATGTTTTATGAAATAACTAGCTGACCCGGCAAACGTTGTTTTGCCATATAAATTATAGTTGCCTACACCAGACAACAGTTTTTTTTTTTTTTTATTTTTTTATTTATTTGGGAAAGCAGCGACCTTAAACAATCTAATTACTTAAATCTAATTACATCAACCAAGGTCAATTACAGCTATCCACGATATAATATATTTCTATAAAAAAAATATTCGTCGAGAAGACAATGTTACTACGTGCAAAACAATGTTACTACGTACAAAACAACAGTTAACATTCTTGAGGACAAATTATAAATTAAATTAAACCTAACTAGTTTAGTTAAGATAAAAAAAAGAAATGTGCGAATTTATCAGGTAGACAGAAAAAAAAACAAATCGAATAACAGGCGGAATAGATAGACCGAGCGGCTACCTGCGCGCAGCGCAGTAGCAGCACGTCATGTCCGCGTGACCATTGGGTCGCTTGTTGGTAAGTAAGGGTCTACCCATCTTATTCGATAAATAATATTATTTAAGTCTAAAAATAAAAATATATACACAGATATTATATTGTTGATTAAAGAATAATCTAAATATAGTGTACGTATATACATAATTAATAACTAACAATCCATATATAGAATAATAGTGATAATAGTTTTTGTATTTATAATATTATATAATTATAATTATAATAAGTATATTTAATTTTTATATAAATAAAAATACATATAATATGTAAAAATAGTCTCATATTTTGCAATCACTTTTAAAAGAAAAACTTTAATGACACCGTTTGCCAACGCAATTTTAATATAACAACACTTGTACACCACACATCTACACTACATGCGTTTATTATAATCTTATCTAAATATTCTGCTATAAATTGGTCAGTTGTTCATTAATACCTCCTTTATTTTATTTATAAACGACTTTTTATTACTTACAAAAGGGTCAACACTATTAAAACTGGAATTATATTCATGCACGAGTCGAGTAATCGTCGCATTTTTACCGTACAAAGTAGAATGTCTGGGAACACAGAGCATAGGAGAATGTCTCGTTCGGTAAATTGGTGTATTAAAGTTTATTTGCCTTAATAATTCTGGGCTATCGATTCGGCCACATAATATATCAAAGAGAAGACCTATACCCAACATACTACGTCTTTCCTGTAAGGTAAGCAGATAGCGCTAGTTATACACTACCAATAAAGGGGCCCAAGATTGGTCTATGAGTGCGTGTCAAATAACTCTGAGCAGTATAGGCATCCATTTATTAACACTTAATTCGTACATAACAATCACTGTTTAACGTCCTTTCGATTCGACAACTCGAATACAACCGATTGGCGTCCGGCTAGGTTCCCACCATATTTTCTCTACTACCGTTCCGAACACAGTGGAAATGAATAGTGTTGCCAGAGTGATAATAAATTACAATACGTATTGCAATAATTTAATTATGATAATCATTTTTTTAAAACAACGCATGGTTGTCCATGATACCAACTTGATAGCCTTTTTGAAACTTTCAAATTTTCATTGCTTTTCGAAATAACAGCCACAAATAACAAGTATTTATTTTCTTGAATATTTTCAAAGTTAAAATAGAGCATCAAAATTTCTAATTAGACAGAGAGAAAACGACAATCTTTGTGACGTCACCAAGTCAGTAGCATCATAGTCTCGCTATAGAACATTTCGTTAACGAAGAGGCAGCCATAGTTAAAATTAAACAGCTCACATTCTTTTGTTATACAAAAGGCTCAAATATTTTTTTCTCATTTTATTTTTAACTTCATCAATAAATATCTACATTTCAAAAACAGTGAAATACCCTTTTTCTTCTTTGAAAAAAAAATGCGATATCAATTCTAATCATTCGTTTAGTACATCACATAGAAAACTACATGTTACATTACAAAACCAAGACCACAAAAAAAAACACTTGATTTAACCCTTTAATGCGCAAGCTAAGCTTTGTCGTAATTTTATCGTTTCTGGGCAAAAAAACTGTTTCCAAGTAAAGCAACAGTATCTAGAAAAATAAATTAAAAAAATATAATTTTTAGTACTTTTTGAGAAAATATACGTTATTATTATACTTAACATTGCGAGATACTTAAGAAATCATGGGTGTGAAGAGACGTTAAGTTTTTTAACATTTCATTAAAATTCCGAGCATGAATATAATAAATGGTCAGAAAATAAAACTAATTTAGCAAAAATTGCTTTTATTTTTCTATATAATTATTTTTATACGTTTTTTTGTACTCTTACTCTTACTTACTAATCAGAGTCTCATAGAACATTGAGTACATTCCATATTTTTGTAAAACCATTTTTGTAAAATTCCAAAATAACTTACCATGCATCTACACATTGCTGCTGTGTGAACACATTAAAATATAGCCTATGTCAGTTGAGAAGAATGTAGCTTTCTAATGGTCAAAGAATTTACTAAATCAGTCCAGTAGTTTCGGAGCCTTTTCGATGGAAACAAACAAACAAACAATCAAATCTTTCCTCTTTATAATATTAGTATAGAAGATTTACATTACATTACCATAAAAAAGTTAGTTTTCACGTTCTTTCGTCAGCGCATAAAAACCAAAAGGTGTTCGCTACACGATAATAGTTATGTTTACAGCTTGGGTTTACGGTTTCTTTTCCTGACAGACCGAAAAGGCTTACAAGCAATTTCGTGAAGGTCTGAACATAGTAGTTACGTTTTTAGGAAGCACTATACCCTCGAAGAATTCAGTTACATCACGCAGGGAGGTTTTAACCGCCTATTTGGTCTAGTTTAAAGTAAGTACTTAAGTAAAATTACGTCAAATATTAGACCCAAAGGTTCCAAGTTCAATTGTCAAAAGGGGTAGGTCAAAGCCATCTTCAATCTCACTCGTTGCACGGGCGCAAGCAGCCGAGAAATAATAGCGGGCCATGAGTAGGTACATATTGTTTTCTGTTTGGTTGGTAGTAGGGCATGTCACTAATAATTTTACTCTACGTCAGACTATTCCAAATCTTGTGACATCATCAAGTGCCTTCCTAATCAGAAGGTCTAAGTAGCTAAATGTCCAACAGCGCGAAACGTCTGATGAGCAGTAAGTCTAATTAGCAGAATGTCCATTTAGCAAAACGTCCAACTATCAAATGGTCTGTATAGCAGAACATCTATTTAGCAAAAAGTCATTTTAAAAATGTGTACACTCATGATAAAAAGGAAAAGTCATTTGTAATAATAACATTACATTTATTTGATAAAACAAAATCTGAATTAAATAACTAGTAGCGCCATAAATATTATTAGAATATTAGGCAGACAAATTCCCCTGCATTTATTCACTTATTATTCTTTTGATATGACCAAGGTTTGTCAAAAATTCAAAGGGACTAACTTTTTGGCCCTCAAGCTTTTGCAGCTCTTATGTATTTGGCATTAAACATTAAATCGATCTTCCTTCAAATAACATATTCTTGTATTTGCGATCTTGCCAAAGCGCTTCTTTTCTTAGAGCTTTAAGTACCTAATGCTAATCAAATAGCATTCTTAACAATAAATTGTCAGTCACCATCAAAAAGATTTGATTTAAGCTACATAAACCAAAGAGTCTGTAGGTATGTACAAGTCTGTACCTACATACATATTATAATTCCGTGTCCGATTCCCCTTCCTATGTAATTTGTGTGTTGAATTTTGTGCCTGAGTATCCAGACACTTTGATAATGTGACGATTTGCTAAATAGATGTTCTGCTATACAGACCATATTCTGATATTTGGTCGTTTTGCTACATAGACATTTTGCTAATGAGACTTACTGCTCATTAGACGTTTCGCGCTGTTGGACATTTAGCTACTTAGACCTTGTGATCAGGAAGGATCAAGTGACATCAAGAGCTCCTTATAATCAAATGCAAAAGTTGCTTAACCTCAACGATCGCAGGCCGATCGTGCTAACCATTCCACCACGGGCTCCTCATATTGACTTACTTAGTTACTTTGGCATTTTGTATATTAGCAGGCCTATTTCACTCCCCGTGACGGCTCGAAAACGCGGCTTCAACGCCGGCGTTGTAAATCCATAGAAATTAGGTCCGCAAAAGAGCTAGAATATATGCGATAGAAAGAGATGCAACGACAACGAGTAGCCGTTCGTAATTTGCCTGCAACGTACAAGCTGAATTCTACTTTATTGCGTTATTGTTAGAGTTGCTATTTATTTAAATGACTTAGCGGAGTGAACTATCTGTTACATAGTAACTATTTACATAGTAACTATTTACATAGTAACTATTTACATAGTAACTATTTACATAGTAACTATTTACATAGTAACTATTTACATAGTAACTATTTACATAATCTGTGATATTAGTTTGAATTTGACAGCCCTGTTTGGGAGGTCTCATTCGCGTATTTACCGTAGCGCCATAAAACCTGGTTTATTT
Source organism: Crambus lathoniellus (assembly GCA_949710035.1). Classification (NCBI taxonomy): domain Eukaryota; kingdom Metazoa; phylum Arthropoda; class Insecta; order Lepidoptera; family Crambidae; genus Crambus; species Crambus lathoniellus. The sequence goes on from OX453296.1 coordinate 10,684,538, forward strand.
GTTTACGGACGCAAATAAAAATGCTTTTCCTTTTCATTTAAGGGTCTTTGATGTACACTGGATGCGACCTTGGCTGTAAGGTGTACATTAAACCAATAAATTAGTTACACTTTTTACGAAGAGCATACCTATTCTTATAATAATACTAGCTTCCGCCCGCGACTTCGTCCGCGTTGACATTCGAGAAAGTACTAAGGGGACCAATTACCAGGATAAAAAGTATTCTATGTTTTAATTTCATATAAATCCTATCAGCCGTTTTTACGTGATTAGGCGGGTCCTTCCTCACCAAGCGAGCAGCCTCGCGCGAGGCAGAACGTTTACCACGTGCGGCGAGCCTCGCACGAGGCTGCTCACTTGGTGAGGGAGGATCCGCCTAATCACGTAAAAACGGCTGATCGGATTTTTATAAAAATAAAACATAGAATACTTTTTATCCTGGTTATTGGTCCCCAAGTATTTTCTCGAATGTCAACGCGGACGAAGTCGCGGGCGGAAGCTAGTAAATAATAAGTGTCTGTTTCACAATCAAAAAGTTAGTTCTGAGTAGCTTAGGTACCTACTAAGAACTTGTTAGGTACCAAGAACTTTTAGGGTACTTAAGATGGTTTAGGTTTCTATACCCTATTTACCCCCCTGGGTTTGATTTTCGGAAAACTACGAAATGGGTTGTCTATTTGTTTTAAGAAGTAAGCCTACAAAGTTTCACGTTGAAATGTCTATTTTACCCCTGATTTTTCATTCAAAATTCCACCCATTCCAACCTTTTAGGGGTTGAATCATGTTCAGCGTGTTGAACATCAAAATAAATGCCATTTTTGCAATCGTCATCCCATAAAACCTCAATAACGACATCCATATCGATTTTTAGGTTTATTTATCCCATTTAACCTCTAAGGGGTTGATTTTCGAAAAAATACGTAATACTTATGTGTTTGCTTATTTGTTTTACTTTCCGACCATTAGCCTAAATAATAAATTAAATGAAGGACTTTCCAGATACAACATTTCATCCCCCTTTTCACCCCTTCGGGGGCGGAATTGTCAAAAACGCTGACACAGGTAAATATTAATTTTCAATTGCCAGCCTAAATACAAAATTTGAAGATCCTAACTTCAAAACTGACGGACTTTCATACAAACAACCATCCCCTATTTCACCCCCTTAGGGATAGAATTTCCAAAAATCCTTTCTTAGTGGATGCCTACACTGTATAACGTATCTATGTGCAAAATTTGAAATCTCTAGGTTCAGTGGTTTGGGCTGTGCGTTGATATCTCAGTCAGTCAGTCAGTCAGTCAGGACTTTAAATTTTATATATATAGATGTTGAGAAAATCGGATAAAAACACTTTTACTGCCTAAAGGGCTTATTACACTAATCCTAGTTAGGATCCTAACTAAGCGTAGGTACATTGCTTTCTTTGAGCTCATTTTTAGCAAGTGATGCAATCAAAACAAGCAATGTATGCTTAATAAGGATCACTTTAAATATAGCCTGCAGAAATGGTTACTGGAAAAAGCGTTTTATTCAATAAATAATTTTTTGTTTTCATAAGAATGTAGGTGTGTTAACCTCCAATGCTCCTTGGAGTATTTGGCGTCAAGTGTGTCAAGCCAGCCTTCTCGATAATTCTTGCAGAGGTTGTCACCCCTATAATAAAACATTTGGCATCACTTTACCGAGGTAGTGCCTATTTTTATCATTCCACATATCGTCCAGTTGCGTAGACACTTGGGGCACAATACCACACCTATCTTGAGTCACAAAGTCCACTATGAAACAAATTGCGATTAATTAAAATATCCACTTAACCTAACCCGCCAAAATGGCGCCAAAAACTCGCGGTCAGTTTTTTCTTTTAAACCAGTCACAAATTAACTATTTAAAACACGTGGCGCCACCTTCCTTGCGGAAAACCATGAAACAAAAAACATCTTAACATTTTCACAATGAAGATGGTCCATACTTCACAAATAATAGTATATTCACTGGCTGTTTGAGTTTGTCTAATGTCACATGAAGGAAATTAAAAAGTAATTACTTTTTACTCCCTAGGGATTAAAGTGGTTCTTTAGTCTCGCTTCGTAGGGCTATATTGGCGTACTTTTAGAGCATAAGAAGTGAAAAGGTATTTGTATTGTATTTGTAATACAATAACTTGTCCTATTAGTAATATTTTTAATACAAAATAACTCCACTGTTTTCAACTTGTGGTTTTTTTAATTGAAAAAGTATTATACAATTCCCTTTTAAGATTAACCATTTAAAAATATTATAATTTTATCTAAAGATTAACTTAATTTAAACACTAAGCACACACCGGAGCTGATGCACCAATTATAAAATTCCTTTTCATTAATATCACCTTGTGTAAGAAGCAATTATTAAACTATTATTATGTAATAACACCCTCCATAAAAGGACGTAGGTACATGCAAGAAAATGCTTTATTTATATAAGTGACTACATAATTTCTGAGAGAACAGGTGTCGAATGTGCCGGGGAAACATAATCATAGGGTTTAATTTACGTGACGCTGCAGAATATTGTAGGTGAAGGAGTTTTCAGTAGGTAAATACAGGCAAATAGTCCTACAGAAGGTCCCATTGTGTTTCTTCTTGATTGAATTTATTTCAATCACATTTATAACAACGAACATAACTACTGGTACCTGCTGGTAAACTTAAATATTATTAGCCCACTCACCCGCGAGGGTAGAGCATGATATTTATTGATCGTTTTCAAGTCACGGAGGGGGGGTTTGAAGGTCTCATTTTTTGGTTTTAGAATTATATCTCAGAAACTATGCGTCTCAGCGACATGTTTAGTATGTGCAAAATGAAAGCTGATTAAATTTTCTATAAGTTTTATTCAGTCAAATTTTTCCATAAGTATCTTGTATAGTTTTCTAGATGTCGGCTCTTGAAAGTCTGTAATTATGGAAAAAATATGTTTGCTCCACATTTCACCTTTTGACCGGATAACTTTCCAACGATGCTCCGTAAAACTAAATGTTAGCCATAGAATCGTAGAGCATTAAATTTTCTTCAATAATATATTATTACTCTACTACTATAAGCACTATCCCCACGACTTCGTCTCCGTAGAATTGAGTTCACAAAGTTTCATACAAACTTGGAACCCCTTTTTTACCCCCTTGGAGAAGAAATTTCCAAAAATCCATCTTAGTGCTACCCTACACTCCCCAAGGAACATACATGTCAAATTTCAGCTTCTTGCGCCCAGTAGTTTCGGCTGTGCGATGTCTGTCAGTCAATCAGTAACGCAAAAGTTTTATATAACTATCAGGGTGCGTACCATCAACTCTTATTGCGGTTTTGTTTGGGACCTAAACTGATCTGCATCGCTTATTCGTACCACGACTGCTTAATATCAATGACAGCGATTCAGTGATCATTCAATTACATTTCACAGCCGCTAAGCTGTCACATACTCTTATTTGACTTATAACTCGGCCAAGCTAACATGACACCTGCAGGTTATACCCGTCCCTCTCACTCTCCGGGCATGACAGAATCGAGTGAAAGAGACGGGTAGAAAAAATAAGGACACAAATCGTTCGGTCATTCACATTTAGCAATTCATTTTCAATCCAGTTTTTAGAAGGTCGTAGTACGAAAGAAAGCAATTCATTTTAGGAACCTATTCTGCATCGTGCTATTTTTGAATCGCTGTCTTAAAGTTGATGGTAGGCACCCTGTACAATTATACAAAAGTTTTTGCGCAATATCGAGAGCAACTCTATTATATAGAGTTGTTACACTACTCTTGAATTACCTAATTCTATAGAGCTGCTCTCCATATTGCGTGTACAGTTTTCATTGTATATTTGATTACCCATATTAACGATGAAACTGTCGGATTGTTAATACTCGAGAATAACTACTACGTGTACTACTATCTCAAACCTACCTTTAAACATTTTGCAATATTACACAATTTTATTAGAACTGCATTCTAAAGACTCTACCTCTCCGGAAGTCTTGAAACGTTAATATTAAATGGCTGCTCTCCGTTTACCTTAGACCGGAAGTAGCTAGTTAATTTTTATATCTCCCGTAACGAGGGGAAAATTGCTGTTTTCCTGAAAGTTATGATAGGGCCTGAAGAAGTTATAAGTAAACTACTTTCATTACGGGTACAGTCAAGTTTTTAATACATTTAACATTTTCTCGTCAGTTAGTCGACATATTTACGGCGAGGGCGTAAATATGTCATTTTGCTCCCTTGTAATACAATCTACTATTGTATACACATACATAGATTACATTACATTATCAATAGATGGCGCGGTCGGCCTCTCATTGGTTAGTCACGGGTTGGGTGACACAAAAATAATTTTCAGCTGCGTTTGCAGTCGTTAGTAACAACCAATTCGCATTAAGCCCGCCCATCTCTCCTTAGTCGTGGGCCACACTGGAGTGGCTCGTCTTGCGTCCGGGAGCGGGAAAAACAAATATATTGAGACGGACGGGAGGAGCCACACTGGCGCGTCCGGCGTTTGCCGCGACTGGCGGAGGGAATAGTACGTGTTCGCGCGTCCTGCGGATCCGCAGGTCGCCTCCGCGCCCTGCGGTCGCTCCATTGTGGCCCACGACTTAAACATCCTAAGAAAGGCCTGGGCCTCAGCAGTGGGGGACATCAAATGGCTAGAGTTCATGATTTCTCGAGCTTATCAATTTCTCGGGTCTCGAGAATTCTCGAAGCTAATTTCTTGGGTCTTCTCGGGTTGTCGAGAAATTTACATATACGAATGTTATTGTTGCATATCTTTTCGGTGCCAATACCTAATGTGAACAAATTCAGTGGTTTTTCCCGAAGGTTTTTAATCCCAAATAAAAGTATCAAAATAATTAAGTACTTACCTATAAAACTTTTACTGACAGTTTTCAACAAAATTAGCTTATCTTTTTCTTAAAGAAAACAAAAATAAAAACTATTCTGTCTGACTTATAATTACAAATTACTTAAGTACAGCACTATTTTTGGCGGTTAGATTGAAAAAAAATCATCTTAAAACTTATCGACAAAATTAGCTTCTATTATACAAAACAAAAAATAATAAAAAATTCCAACATGAGAAAATTAATAAGTAAAACTTAAGTAACTTATAAATTTTTAAATTTTAAAAGTGGTAAATTACCGAAAAAGCTATAAAAACCTCTAAATGGCTCGTCCATATAAATTCCTATCCTTAATTTCACAACGCAATCTGAAGTTTGACTTTTTGTTTCCAAGTGAAATTACTTTAATGTTTGTTATCGCGTCCTCGTTACGGGTCTTGGAGCAAGTTTGTTTTACGCTTATTTGCACAATGGAAGCTGTGGAGGCTTGTTGCTTTTCGAAAGAGTCATGTACATCATCATGTCAGCCGAACGACGCCCACTGCTGGGCATAGGCCTCCCCCAAGGATCTCCACAACGATCGGTCCTACGCTGCCCGCATCCAGCGACTTCCCGCGACCTTGACCAGATCGTCAGTCCACCTTGTAGGGGGCCTGCCCACGGAACGTCGTCCGGTTCGCGGTCGCCATTCGAGAACCTTTCCGCCCCAACGGCCATCAGTTCTCCGCGCTATGTGTCCCGCCCACTGCCACTTCAATGGTGCAATCCTTCGAGCGATGTCGGTCGTTTTAGTTCTCCTGCGGATCTCATCTTTTCTGATTCGATCGAGCAGGGAAATACCAAGCATCGCTCTCTCCATTGCTCGCTGGGTGACTTTGAGCCTTCTTATGAGACCCATAGTAAAAGACCACGTCTCACTTCCATAGGTCATTACTGGCAACACACACTGGTCAAAGACTTTTTTCTTGAGACATTGAGGTATATCGGACGCGAATATATGTATAGTCATGTACACTTGAAAGAATATCAGGTTAGCAGTTGCATTTCTTATTCTTATCGTGTCGATAATAAATTGAAACCTAAACAGGGTCCGTTCTCTGAAACGCAAATCCGAAACTTCGGTTAGCCCCGTCCCTTTCAGTCGTTTCTGCCATGCTTGGAGAGTGAGAGGGACGAGATTAACGAACTTTCGGGTTTTGCGTGTGAGAAAGAAAGTAGGCCCCTCAGTTTCGCACCAAAATTCGGCTACGCCGATCGTAGCATTCGTAGCCTCGGTGGACTAACTGTTGTGCGATTCTCTAAAACTCAATCAACAAACTCGACGTTCTTTTTCGCTTGACTTTCACTTGTTTGTTATGAATTTGACATAAAGAATCAAAGCTGAACGACGAAGTAACGGTGAAACTTCGTTAGAGAATCGCACCCCTGAAGGCGGACTAAGGCGTACATTAGACGGTCATGCATGCAAGCATCAATCAATTCCATCAGTCATGACTATCTAACCAATCGATAAAGAATAACATAGTTTTGAATGGTTCATTTTGATTATGCTAATATTACACGGTTCAACCAAATTGATTCACTTTGGTTGAAAGGCGCAGAAATACAGGCGCACATTGACATTGAATGATACACTTTCACGTTTACATTGTTCAATTTGGTTGGTTCATCCAAATTGAAATGCAAAAATGAACCGTGTATTTCTGCCATTAGCTAAAATAGGTAGTCATGATTGACAGCAGAACCTACCGTTAGACCAAGTTCTATCACCACCCAAAACAAGTAAAAATAATGTCAGTCTGTAATAATGGGTGTTTTTCTGACTGTGTTTCATCATCATCATCATCAGCCATTTAATGTTTCCACTGCCGGGGCACTGGCCTTCCTTATGGATGGATAAGGAAAATTGGGCCATGACCTACCACGCAGGCCCAATGCGGATTGGTGGGTTGTAACGACTGCTATTTCAGCGGAGAACAACGGCTTAACGTGCCATCCGAAGCACAGAGGAGCTCGAGATGAAAAGTTTTTCGGCACCCACCCCGTGACCGACCATTGCGAATGTTGGTAAAGTTGGTTGGTGGCGAAGGTTGGTTGGCGAGAGTTAAGTGTTTATAAATTAATTAATAAGTTTTATAACCAATCGTGTCTCTGTTGTCACTGCACAATTGAATTTTCTTTTAATAATGTTAATTGTCTTGTTTGTTTATTTTTATTGTCAAAAAACTATTTCAAAATAAACCTCTTTCAACTAGTGCTTAATGCCGCGTACAGACCGGACCAACGAAGGCCAACGAACGCCAGCCAAGGGGTTCTGTTTTCCTCTCTGTCTCAATCAGATGATCTGAAAAACCCGAATGTGAACTTGAATCACTCCCAATGATCCTTTACTTAACTTTAGATTGATCTTCGAAGGCCAGGAACGTGCAGCAGGCAACGCCTGGGTGCTTACCATCAACTCTTATTGCGGTTTTGTTTAGGAACTTAAACTGATCTGCTTCGCTTATTCGTACCACGACAGCTTACTATCAATGACAGGGATTCAGTGATCATTCAATGACATTTCACAGCCGCTGAGCTGTCATCAACTCTTATTTGACTTATAACTCGGCCAAGTTAACATGTCACCTGCAGGTTATACCCGTCCCTTTCACTCTCCGGGCATGACAGAATCGAGTGAAAGAGACGGATAGAAGAAATAAGGACACAAATCGTTCGGTCATTCACATTTAGCAATTCATTTGCGATCCAGTTTTTAGAAGGTCAGAGTACGAAAGAAAGCAATTCATTTTAGGAACCTATTCTGCATCGCGCTATTTTTGAATCGCTGTCTTAAAGTTGATGGTAGGCACCCTGATGTCGTTCGTTGGCGTTCGTTGGTCCGGTCTGTACGCGGCATAAGAGGATTGTGTAGCAAACGGTCTCCATACAAACGGTGATTACGTGTTCCACCCTTTAAAGCTTAAGGTTGTTGTTTTCACTCGGTAAAACTCAAGGCTCAATTAGAAGGCGCCACTTACGCAAAGGACCCATCGTCCTTGCCAAAACAGAATAACATCCAAAACGTCCCCCCAAACCAACAGACTTGGAATATATCTCAGGTGAAAGATATTTATATACCTAGTGACAACTTTTTACTATTGTTCTTTACTACAAAAGTAACACCTACGTTATTAAAAAAATCTTTGATTTTGACCATTTCTAAGCGCCATAAAAAAGAAGCTTCTCAGTTTGATCAATAGGTATTTCATAAGCATTCATTTTATTTAATCTATATGAATAAAAAATGTATAACTATGACTATGACTATCTGTATGTATGTGTGTATATATGTATGTACGTAAGTATGTATGTTTGTCCGCGATTATCTTGCGTTTGGATGAACCGATTTTGATGCTGTTTTCAGAAAAGTATTTTGTTACATTTAGAAGATGGTTTTGGTATTTTAACCGACTTCAAAAAAGGAGGTTCTCGGTTTGACTAAACCCCATGGATTTTGAGATTGAAAATATCTATTAATCTCTATATGATACGTATGAAATTGTCGACACTGTCTATATTGTCTATATGTTGGAGGGGGGGACGGGATGCCCATCATCCTTTGGAGTTTATATTTTTTGTTAAATAATAAGCTTTTCATTTTAATACTTAAACTCTCTCTTAGACTTAGACTCTTCAAATAAATATTGAACTAACGAAAACACATTCAACAAATTTATTGTACAAATATCATCCATAAATTGCGTTCATATTTTCAATCAACAAACGATAAAAATTATATCATAAGAGATATAAATAACGGTTTTCATTTATCATCATCAGCTGCCACTGAAATAAGTTTATACAAAAGTCTTCATATTTTATACTAGCAATAAGGACTGTCAAAAGCTTAATAAAACGTAATCTATTACGTTCAGTTGGATTCCTGTGGGCGTAACAGATTTACTTTAATTTTGAAATAATAATGTTTACAACGAAATATGAAAACCATCCGTCGGCTTTTGTTGAAAACGAATTTATTTTCATTACGGCTCATCTGTATTATTGAGTTATTATTTTTCTGTAGTTCTTTCATTTATTATCTTTTTATTGTGCCGAATTTCAAAGGAATGTTTTTCTTATGTAAGGGTTTGAATGAGTTTTGATCTAGTTTTTGGGACATTAAAGGTTTGCGTAAAGGTAAATTCGACTTCAGATGATAAATGATATTTAAGTATGATAAGTGGCCGCCCGCGGTTTCACCCGCGTGGTTCTCTTTGCCGTGGGAATATCGGGATAAAAAGTAGCCTAAGTTACTCTTCATTACATCAGCTACCTACCAGTGAAAGTCCCGTCAAAATCGGCTCTGCCGTTGTAGAGATTAGCTGGAACAAACAGACAGACAGACGGACAGACAGACAGACAGACAGACAGACAGACAAAAATTTAAAAAAATGTTATTTTTGTATATGTACCGTATATACAGGGTGTTTTTCTATAAGTGCAATACCTCTTAGGTGGTGATTGTACTCATGAATATGAACAACTTTTACTATGAGGCCAACTCTGCAACTTCACAAAAAAAATCAGCTGTTCCATACATTCTGGTCAGGTAGGTATTAACAAATTGTATGAAACAGCAGATTTTTTTTGTTGAGTTGCAGAGTTAGCCCCATAGTAAAAGTTGTTCATATTCATGAGTACAATCACCACCTAAGAGGTATTGCACTTATAGAAAAACACCCTGTATAATCATATTCATGTAGTAAAAAGTGGTTATTTTAATATTACAAACAGACACGCCAATTTTATTTATTTGTATAGATAAAAAAATTTATTTTGGTATATGTACCGTATATATAATCATACTAGCTGACCCAGCGCGTCTTCGTTCCCGTGGCCCTACCCCCTACTCCACCCTACCCTACCCGTACCCTACCCCTACCCTAACCTACCCCTACCCCTAAACCTTTTCTCACCGTTAAAACCTTCCTTGGACTTCCACAAACATTTCAAGACCAAAATTAGCCAAATCCAAATTAGCCAGGTCCAGCCGTTCACGCGTGATGTCATGACCAAGGCATGGCAAATGACACTCCAATTTTATTTATTTGTATAGATATCTGCACTGAATTCTGCAAATTGTTTATCTTTTGTCAGTTTCAAAATCATTTTAGACTAGCGGCCGCCCGCGGTTTCACCCGCGTGGTTCCCGTTCCCGTGGGAATATCGGGATAAAAAGTATTAATTTTATTTATTTTTTACTTCTTGGAAAACTTACAGCTATTAAATACAAATATTTTTATAAAATATGGTTAGTCATTAGCCAATAAACAGTTTTCACGTATAGGTATCATAAGTTACTCCTTATTACATCAGCTACATGCCAGTGAAAGTCCCGTCAAAATCGGTCTAGCCGTTTCAGAGATTAGCCGGAACAAACAGACAGACAGACAGACAAAAATTGTAAAAGATATTATTTTGGTATATGTACCATATAAATAAGCATATGCATGTAGTAAAAAACGGTTATTTAAATAAACAGACTCTCTAATTTTATTTATTTGTTAGATAAAATGCTAACTTTCTATAGTTACTTCTCTAACTTTCGTTAAAACTTTACAACTTTACATCGAGCAGCTATTAATCGGAGAGAAATGGTTGCGATATCACTTTCCGAGAACTTTGAACATTCGCTTTCAAAAAACAACTTCCCATCGATAAAATGGAAAGATTGCAACTCCAATTTGAACCAAATTAGCCAAACTTCGACCGACAAACTTCGACCGACAGGCGACAAAAAAGTTAAGGGTTCACATTGAGAGGCTGTTTGCGAAAAGTTTTAGGGGAGTGACAACCCTTGATGTTGTAACTCTAACATCTCTCCCAATTAAAATCAAATGTGTTCATATATAACACTTAACATAATTATTACATTTAAAGGTTCGAATATAAGAAAGTATTTTTTACTTTTTTACATTCATAATGCAATTTTTATTATTGAAAAATGAAGTATGAGAAAAAATCGACCCGTCTCACAACTAGCTCCGATGGGACTCGAACCCACGACCTTTCACATAGGCTACTTTTTGATGCGAAAAAAGGGCTGTAAGGGGTTGAAAAAGGGGATGAAGGTTTGTATAGAAATTACGTTATTTTTAAAACTAGAAGCTTGAAACTTATTATTTAGGCTTTTGATTTTATTTTTATTTTATTGTAAAAGTGGAAAAAATAGGGGATGAAAGTTAAATTTTATTGTGTGATAATGTCGGCAAGAAAGCTTCAACGTAGAAAATATAAATATAGAAGAAATCCTTATCCTTACTATATATATTTTGGTATTTTTATATCTTTATAAATTTTTATTAGTTTTATGACCATTTCAAGTTGAGTGGGCAAGTCAATTTAAAAAGTATAAAATTTATTAGACTAAAAAATTTATTAAGACTAAATAATACCTTTGAATAGGTACATAGGTAGTTCATACAATGAACTTATAGGTAGCCAGTTTGACTTTGATTTAAGCTATTTTGATAAACACAACATTTCATATAGCTGCCGGACAAAATTCTGACACATTGCATACAATTAAAAACTAGCACTGCGCGATGTCACGACTTGGTAGCCTTTATTGGGCGGGTCCAATTGGTGCATAGGAGTACATGCATTTCAAACTATGACATCTCGAGAAGTTTTCATGCTAGCAAAATAATTCATCTACCAATGTTTCTATTTTTGAGAGGTCATTGTATATTACATAAAATAAAATAAAAACGTCAACATGCCTATTCGCAATCAAATTAAAGATAACCTATTTTGCCAATTTCTGTTTAAAATACGGGACTACCTCAATAACTCAATTGTACCTTTTAGAATCCAATCCGAATCCATTAAAATAATTTCCGAAGAAACGAATACTGCGGCGAAAACAAGAATCCCATTATCCCTTTTAATCTGATTAAGATAGGCATAGAATCGAGGAGTTTTTGTAACAAACAAATAAGTAGCAGGAGACCCCTTTGTGGCCAGTTTAAGGATTTTTTCACTTGGAAGCACATAGTCTTAGGTGTTTAAGTCAAAAATTATAACGTAAATGATATAGTAGATTGTTTAGCAAGGGCTGTATGGCACCCATAACAGTCGAGTGTTTTGGCGAACGAACGAAGTGAGGGCGCCGATAGTTCGAGACTGTTATGGGTCCATACGCCCGAAGTAAGCACTCTACTTTTCATTTTGAATATGAGGAAAGTAAAAATAAACAGAAATAATCTAAAAAATATTTTTCCTATGGCCGCGAAATTTTCGAAAGACTATATAACTTTTTTGTTCATTTTCTCTGTTTTAGGGAAGGCAAGGGAAACTAAGTGGATTTTTAATTCTCGGTGGATCAGTTACAGTGGATCAGATGGGAATAACTCGTCTTTTGGTGTTTGACCCGTACTCCATGCAATTACATGAAATTAATAGCCTGATTTTTTATGTTACAAATAACTTAATTGGGATTTTTAATTCTCGGTGGATCAGTTACAGTGGATCAGATGGGAATAACTCGTCTTTTGGTGTTTGACCCGTACTCCATGCAATTACATGAAATTAATAGCCTGATTTTTTATGTTACAAATAACTTAATTGGTTTAATCTGTTTCTAAAAACGCATTTTTTTAAAAAAACAATGTTTTAGATTTAAAATAATAATTCTACGATATTAATTATTTTATATTATAGCAAAACATGGTTGTGTAGGCTTCTGTGCCTTTGCCTGTATACCTATGGAAAATAAACGTCCAAAGAGAAACTTAAAGACTCTACACACGTTCCTATCCGACCACCGATTCGGTCTGCTCCTTGACCAAATCGGAACGTGTGTAGCGTAGATTTTGTCTGGGAGCAGACCAAATTGGCTGTCGGATCGGAACGTGTGTAGATGCTATTACAGATTTTGACATGACTCCTCCTATTCCTTTTTTAAATTTCATAACGGCCCTAGGGCCGCCACATACCACTTTCAACCCGCATTTTAGGCAAGATATGAGTTACTTTCAGAATATGAGAGATGAAAAATAATTTATTTACCTCTAAAGGTACTACGGTAAGAGATCGAACTACGGTAAGTCGGATTTACTGGTTTATTTTTTAAGCCTTCGCGTAGTTAAAGTGTTAAAGTACAGTATGCTTCTATCTGTTGTTGAGGGGCACATCGGTTTCGTGTGCCCCAAGCCCAAACATCTGAAGCACTGCATGGGCAAGGGTGCCATCGCCCTCACCCTTATCAGGAGCCTACCCGACCCACGAGTACTTCGCCTCACTTGCTGCGCCTCCACGTCCTCTGGACGACATCCGGCTTTCTTGGCCACAGCGTCCACAGCCTCCTCTCTACTCACAGTCTCGGCCACACCCAGCTTGGATGCCAACTGGTCCGCAATGGTCCCGCTGGAGTCCAGGACCTGCATTAAGCGGGCCCCCGTCTGGCTCACCCTTATTTTGAGCCCCTCCTGCACACCCATATCTTTGAGGGAGACCGCTCTCCGTGCCCTCGCGAGCACTTCGGCAAACGTGACCCCCTTCTTCTCAGCTTCAGGCAGGATAGTTAAAGTCACCGCCGAGGTCTTTGGGGGTGTCAAATCTAGCACTCTTTTGAGTCGGCTTTTTGACTTGTGGGCTCATCTTCTTGGCAGGTGTTGGAGCAAACACCTCCGCCGGGGGTGCGTTGGCTGCCTTCGCTGCACTCTTCTTCTTCCTCCCTATCGCTGTGCTCCAACTGACCACCTCAGGAGGAGGGGTAGGGGGAGAAAGAGTCGCCTTCGCCGTGGGTACCGCTGGTACCTTGACCATAGAAGGTCTTTCGACTGCTGAGGGTCGGAAAAGCAGATGTTGTTCCAACTCCTTGAATCTGGCGTACATGGCCTTTTCCATGGCACAGGTCATGTCGCGCTGGATATCAGCCAGGGCCTCGCCTCCTGCCACAGCATTACTGCCCATATTAGCTTGTCTCTGCTGCACCTTCTTCACCTCTCCTTTTAAGTGTCTCAACATCACACTTTAGTAACGCGTTTTCTGTCCGGAGGACCGCGATCTCGGCGCGGAGTTTGGCATTCTCCCCCTCTTTCTCGCCCTGGATGCCTACCATCAACTCTTATTGCCGATTTGTTTAGGACCTAAACTGGGTGCCTACCATCAACTTTAAGACAGCGATTCAAAAATAGCGTCATGCAGAATAGGTTCCTAAAATGAATAGCTTTCTTTCGTATATACTACGGCCTTCTGAAAACTGGATTGTGAATGACCGAATGATTTGTGTCCTTATTTCTTCTACCCGTCTCTTTCACTCGATTCTGCCATGCCCGGAGAGTGAGAGGGACGGGTATAATCTGCAGGTGTCATGTCAGCTTGGCCGAGTTATAAGTCAAATAAGAGATCTGACAGCTTAGCGGCTGTGAAATGTCATTGAATGATCACTGAATCGCTGTCATTGATATTAAGCTGTCGTGGTACGAATAAGCGAAGCAGCCGGCCTAGCATGCGCGGCTTATAACGCGCGATATGATATGGTACGGCAAGTTGTCTTGCTTACCCCACTAAGGTGTAAGCAAGACGGCATGCCGTACCATATCATATCGCGCGTTATAAGCCGCTCATGCTAGGCCGGCAGATCAGTTTAGGTCCTAAACAAAACCGCAATAAGATAAAACTGGATCGCAAATGAATTGCTAAATGTGAATGACCGAACGATTTGTGTCCTTATTTCGAAAAAATAAGGAAATAAAATAAAATAAAATATAATAATAAAATACACTTTTATTAGCTTCACTTGTAACTAAGTCACAATGTAAGAAAATCTTGGAATTCAATTTTAACCTCCTTCTAATTGTCGTATTGATTTGAAAGTTTGCAAGTCTATATGAATCCGATGACAATACAATAATTTGCTACTATCGAGCTGATCTGATGATGAAGTCTAGAGGTGGGCAATAGAACTCTTCAATGGCTGCTAGGAAACCCCTCGAGTTTAGGCTCATTTGTTTTGTTCTGATGAGACATATTTGCTACACTTGGTGGTGAGGTCCTGATGATGGAGCAGGTAGAAAGTCAGTGGCACTCCTTAATGACTACTAGGAAACCCCTCGAGTTTGGGCTCATTTTTTTCGTTCTGATGAGACCTATTTGCTACACTTGGTGGTAAGGGTCTGATGATGGAGAAGGGAGGAAGTCAGTGGCACTCCTTAATGACCACTAGGAAACACCTCAAGTTTGGGCTCATTTGTTTCGTTCTGATGAGACCTATTTGCTACACTTGGTGGTGAGGGCCTAATGATGGAGCAGGGAGGAAGTCAGTGGCACTCCTTAATGACCACTAGGAAACACCTCGAGTTTGGGCTCATTTGTTTCGTTCTGATGAGACCTATTTGCTACACTTGGTGGTGAGGGCCTGATGATGGAGCAGGGAGAAAGTCAGTGGCACTCCTTAATGACCACTAGGAAACCCCTCGAGTTTGGGCTCATTTTTTTCGTTCTGATGAGACCTATTTGGTACACTTGGTGGTAAGGGTCTGATGATGGAGCAGGGAGGAAGTCAGTGGCACTCCTTAATGACCACTAGGAAACACCTCAAGTTTGGGCACATTTGTTTCGTTTTGATGAGACCTATTCGCTACACTTGGTGGCGAGTGTCTGATGCTGGAGCAGGGAGGAAGTAATGGTTCGGTTCGCGCATCTGGTAACTAATAGACTCTACTCGAATTTGTAAAACTAAATACAATGACATACAATCACGCCTTTGAGTTATAATGTTTACGGGGTGGGCAGACACATGAATGGACTGTGAAATCGATTACCATCTATCCATAGCTTTCAATTTATTAAACTAAAAAGTAAAAAATAAATATGTAGTTTAAAAAACTAAAAACACACTTTTATAGGAACATACTAAAAAGTACAAAATAACCGTCTATTCAGTAACTGAAATTAAAAAGCGTGGTGCGCCCTTTGTAAAGCATGCATTCAAGTAAGTACTTAATAATGACAACGCGCACCACGCTTTTTAAATTTCCGTTACTGAATAGACGGTTATTTTGTACTTTTTAGTATGTTCCTATAAAAGTGTGTTTTTAGTTTTTTAAACTAACTACATATTAAAATTTCGAAAGAAAGCAATTCATTTTAGGAACCTATTCTGCATCGCGCTATTTTTGAATCGCTGTCTTAAAGTTGATGGTAGGCACCCAGTAATCTGTTCAATAAGGAGGTTACTGCGCGTTACTGGTCAAACCTAGGATTTACCAACTGCACTTGGTAAATCCTAGAATTTAACAAAGTCTAATGGAAAAAGCCCGAAATAAATATTCTTCTTTTAGTATCTCTAAGATTTACCAACTTGTATTGGTAAATCCTAGGTTGTACCGGTAAATTCTCGGATTTACCGTAATTAGGGCTTTTGCAATAACATAATACAACACAAAATGTCCCGGTTTGTTGCCACTTATTGATTGTCGAACTTTTGTAAGTTTGGCGAAAAATCCGAACCAAATCCAGGTTAAATCAATATATTTTAATGTGCTATAGAAACTTAATTAATTGCCATACAATAATTTAATTGTAAAAACAAAAGTTAAAAAAATCTTTCATTTTTTGAAAAATGGAAAATTTTCCATTTTTCAAGAATAAGAATTGCATAGTGAATGCAAAAAAGTTAAAATTTAAATAATCTTTTATCCTTATCAATTTTCTTAAAATTTCCATACAAAAATTCTTAAAGCAGGACTAGCGTTTATTGAAAAAATCGTATCACATATGGGATTGTAACCTTAAAATCTGCCATTATTTTTTAATTGCCATTATATTGTATAATAATAGGTCTTTACCTATGAAATTGCCGTTTTGTATGGAGATTTCTGTAATTATTTTTTTTCCATACTAACGTTTTTGTTATTATTTAACGACTAATATTATGTAAATTTACAAAATTTTACACAAGTATTTATGGACATTTTAACTACTAAATGACACATTCGTTAAGAGAAAAAAAAATTTTTTTCACTAAGGTACAACTAATAAAGTACGAAATTCTGGAAACAAAAATAGTCGTAACTTTCGGAATAAGTTTTTTCTATGTAAATAATCAAATATCGTGGTTATTAAATTATCAAAAGTTGCTCGATACGGTCTTAATGTAACGCAATATTAAAGAAATTATTAATTCTAATATTATAAAAGTTGTTAAGTTATATGTACAAAAGAAAAAAACGGCAATTTCATATGTAAAGACCTATTATTAACTATTTAAAGTTAACTTTTATAGCAAAAAGTGGCAAGAACCATATATGGCAGTGGCCAAAACGGGGCTTCTGCCCTAACTAGGTGCTTTACGAAGATCTGTATAAATACATACACCTTGAAATAATCAAAAAATAGTCCTTGACGAATTTCTCGTCGCTTTTTCTCGTATCATAATTCATAATAATTATGCACTATTAATCGTAGGATTTGCGAACCCTAGTAGCCCCAACACGAAAAACTGTCGGTATTCTAACTGTTATCGTCAACGTATTATTTTGTATGAAAACCAGAGCAGCGCCTCTTTTGGTCGTTTAAGGAATTGAATTTGGGTACATATTTGACAGCAGAACCTTAGGAGCCCGCGCAGACAGAGAGCAGCCCTGAGTTCCGCGTACAGAGTTCAGAGTTCCAACGCACACATGTGACGTTCAACTTCTTGCGTTCCAGTTTCGTCCGTGTCTTTGTACCTGCATTTCGCTAGAAAGTTCATCTTCCGAAGAAGAAACATGGCTTTTGTGTTTTGTGGATTCTAGAAGCTTCTAAAAGGAAAAGAAAGTCAATAGTTTCTATTTTATTTAAGTATTACTTAGCACCCACCGAAGAGTAGGTAATTCGATATTTATTTTCGCATGTCGAAGCTTCAGTGAACTTAAATGATAGAGTCTGGCCAACGAAACACGAGAAAAGGCGCCAAATTCAAAAATCCTTATTTAAAAACTCTTTATTATCATGAAATTTTGTAATTTATTACAGCTATTTATTTCGTTATTTTCTAATAACCTAATAAAATAAACATCAAATATCAAAATAGTTTTTCAGAGTATATTGAGGGCTAACATCTACAGGATTCTTAAAATTGGACAGCTTTCGTTGGCCAGACAAAATGTTACATCGAAAAGCAAAATGCAACTAGAGGAAGTCTATTTCAGCAAAATAAAGGCTCGCTATATTTTACATGACATACATGACTTAAATGATACACTAATCTCCTTTCTCTAACCAATTCAATAAGTTTTTCTGTATTTGCAACTTCAGACATCGCGGTGAACGCGGCGTTCACTGTCTCGGTTGCAAATGAACTCTTAGAACGCCGAGTTTCACTTTGACCGCCGCGTTCTGACTGCCTGCTGTGTGCGTTATAGGCATATATATAGGCAGTATAGTTTACTATTTGATTACCATATAGATAGTTTTTCATGCTGGGGGTTCAGATGCTTCATTGACGTTCACTTTTTATAAATAATTACCTGAATAAATAATTTTGAGTTTTGTTGTTTTTTTTTGCATAGATAGTGTTCGACCAACTCATTTAACATAGGAGGTAAAATTTCATGAAATGAGTCTCATCTTCTAATCTACTCAGAATATTTAGGGCAAAGCTTTTTTATAAGGAAACAGCGAATCTTCGTAGTTTTGTATTTAACAATACTTTACTAAATTTTATGAACTGGGTGCCTACCATCAACTTTAAGACAGCGATTCAAAAATAGCGCGATGCAGAATAGGTTCCTAAAATGAATTGCTTTCTTTGGTACTATGACCTTCTAAAAACTGGATCGCAAATGAATTGCTAAATGTGAATGACCAAAGCCATCTTCTATCTCACTCGTTGCACTAGCGCAAGCAGCCGAGAAATAATAGCGGACCATGGAATGACCGAACGATGTGTGTCCTTATTTCTTCTACCTGTCTCTTTCACTCGATTCTGTCATGCCCGAAGAGTCAGAGGGACGGGTATAACCTGCAGGTTACCTAAACCTAAAGAAATAAATAAATAAATAAAGAGTTCGTGACAGCTTAGCGGCTGTGAAATGTCTTTGATCGATCACTGAATCGCTGTCATTGATAGTAAGCTGTCGTGGTACGAAAAAGCGAAGCAGATCAGTTTAGGTCCTAAACAAAACCGCAATAAGAGTTGATGGTAGGCACCCTGATCTGAACAACGAGAAAAAAATTCCCATTGACCAGACTAGTCTGTCCGTCAATCTGAGGAAACTAGATGTCATTGTTGACCGAAGACTAAACTCCTAATATTAGCATGATCCTAAGCTAACAGTTTGTCAGTACTACTCGAAGTAAATTTAAATACTAAACTAACGTGTTTGGAACCAAATTGAGCTCCAAAAGGTCCCATTATACCTTACCTGTAGGTACTTTAGTGAAGGCCCATGTCAACCCAAGCCCCTGAATTGTTTGTCCAGCCAAAACATTTTATGTAAAAGCTAAAGTTACTACCCTTCAAGTGGTAAAGTAATGTAATAAATTACATTACAGAAATTTAAGAAATAGTAAATAGTATTTATAATTTATGTATTTTATGTATTTTTAATTTTTATTATATATTTTATGTATCAATCTTTGTTCATATTCTTATTTTGTGAAATGTACTAAAAATTAAGTAGGTATTAGAAAAAATCGACCCGACTCACAACGAGCTTCGAATGCTCTTACCACTGAGCTAAGAAGTCGTTTCAACTATATAAGAATATTAATAAAAATAAAGGTATTATGTTACTTTAAATACAATAGCCTCTGTTTTTTTTAAAGGTCTTATCTATTTCTATGCCAAAATTGGCTAAGGGCCAACGTTTAGAAAAGGTAGCCATAGTCATTTGGCGTAGTAGGTAAGTACTGATCCTCCTGAGTCAGGTGCCGTGGGTTCGACTCCAACCGAGACTCAATCTATACTAATTTGTTTGTTTGTATTATTTTTGTGTTGGATGGTCCCTTTATCATGGAAGGCTATAGGCTATATTTTATCCCGATATTCCCACGGGAACGGGTACCACGCGGGTAAAACCGGGAGGATCCGCTAGATAGCTGACTATCTGTAGCGAAAAAAATCAAAAGCGGTTGAGTATTAGGTACTTACTAGCTTCGTAGTGCATACAAACTTTAACTCTTTTAAGGTAATATTTAAGTACAAAATAATATTCTTTACTATATTCTATAACAAAAAAATAACCAATTCTTTGTGACTCCAAGTGGCCAAAATGTCCAACCCCATGGTTTCGTGTGCCGATCGCGTGACCCGCAATAATCTATTTTATAGTATTGCTGTTTTATTCAAATCGCTGAAAAGTAGCGGACATTAGAACTGTGTTATTTAGCCATCAGAAACGTTTAAATTTCTTTTTCCAGTTGCAAAATAAAAGAACTTTACTAAACATACACTAGTAACAGCGATTTTCGATGGCAAGAACAATAAATAATAAAATATTGAATATTTATATTATTTATTCTACTAATATTATAAATGTGAAAGTTTAGATGTTAGGATGTTTGTTACTCAATCACGCCAAAACGGCTGAACGGATTTGGCTGAAATTTGGGACACAGATACTTTGTAGCCTGGAGAGGAACATAGGCTACTTTTTATCCCGGAAAAAATCACATTCCCGCGGGATAACGTCGTGTAGTCCACGCGGGCGAAGCCGCGGGCGGAAAGCTAGTTCTTCTATAGTGACTTTTCTTACAGTCCAGTATGTGTCTGGGAAAATCTGAAAAAACCATGGAGCCTAGATATTTTTTTTTTTTTGTTTTTTACATTCACAATGCAATTGTTATTATTGGAAAATGGAAAATGAAGTATTTAGAAAAAATCGACCCGTCTCACAACCAGCTCCGATGGGACTCGAACCCACGACTTTCAGTCAGCAGTCGCCCGGAAAGCGAAAGGTCGTGGATTCGAGTCCCATCGGAGCTGGTTGTGAGACGGGTCGATTTTTTCTAAATACTTCATTTTCCATTTTCCATGGAGCCTACTTGAGACAAATCACTAATGTCCAGTATCATATTAGCCAACCATAAGCCAGTGCAAAATTATTATTGGCCTCGTGTAAAAATAAATACAGTCCACTCATTAAATAAATAAATAAATAACTTCTTACATTCACACCAATTATCTAAGCCCATGTTAATTTCATTAAGAAACTGTATCATGGAAAACTTGATAACGGATAAATATATAAGTACTTAAATACTTTTTGTTTGTAAATACATACTTAATATACATAGTTAACACCCAGACCAAGACAAATAGACATGTTCATGCACACAAATATTTGTCTTGTTCAGGAATCGAACCCGAGACAAAACTCATTGGCGTTAAAGTGGCGCCCACAGAGGTTTTTTATTTAATACTAGCGGCCGCCCGCGGTTTCACCCGCATGGTTCCCGTTCTCGTGGGAATATCGGAATAAAAAGTACATATAAATCTTCCTCTTGAATCACTCTATCTATTTAAAAAAAACGCATCAAAATCCGTTGCGTAGTTTCAAAGATTTAAGCATAAAAAGGGACATAGGGACAGAGAAAGCGACTTTGTTTTATACTATGTAGTGAAGTTTCTAATACAAAAGGATTTTTATAAAACTTTACAAGGATTTTTAGGGCCCATAGTCTAGTTGCTGGCTAATAGCAAATGTATCAAAACCGGCCACTTTTAGCAGTTTTGCTATCTACTTATAGCAGTGACTTCGAGGGAATGTAATGATATCGTCTAACGGCCAGAATTAATAACCTATCCACAGATAGGGATAGGTGTGATCCAGATTAGTTGCTAGGCAACACCTAGCAACACCCTGGCAACTGTCGTTAATTCTATGTTAATATCAAGCGTTGCATAGCAACTAATCTGGATCGCACCTATCCCTATCTGTAGATAGGTTATTAATTCTGGCCGTAAAAATACTAGACATGACCCCTAAAAATTCAATGTAAAGTTTCATTAAAATTGTGTATTTGAAAATTACAATCTATACTTACATACAAATAAATAAAATTGGAGTGTCTGTTTGTAACATTAAAATAACTGTCTTTTACTACATGGATATGATTATATACACGGTACATATACAAAAAAAGACATGTTTTACAATTTTTGTCTGTCTGTCTGTCTGTCTGTTTGTTCCGGCTAATCTCTGAAACGGCTGGACCGATTTTGACGGGACTTTCACTATGTTATAAGGAGTAACTTAGGCTACTTTTTATCCCGATATTCCCACGGGAACGAGAACCACGCGGTTAAAACCGCGGTCGGCCGCTAGTTTATTATAAATGCGAAAGTTTGTGAGTATGGATGTATGGAACTTTGTTACTCTTTTATACAAAAGCTATCATGATTCATGATCAATAGTAATATCTAGTGGACTGACTTGTAGCAATCCGTGTAAATGCTGCATAATCATCAGGTACCTATTATTAACAATGGGTCGCAACTCCTACTTATGGATGGATGGATATGGATGGCTCCACAACCCACTCAATGTCGATTGGAAAGTGATAACGACAGCAAGCAGAAGAGGCTGGGGCCCGATTCTCAGGCATTCGAATTTTTCCAGTGTGGTAATTCGTATGTCGAACATTTCGTTTGTGGTTTCTATTGAAAAGCTAGAACGTTTCAAACAAACTAAGCTGTCCCACATGTCAACAAATTCATTTTGACAGCTAAGTTCGTATACGAACATCTATTGGTTTGTACCACTCGTAGCGTTCGACTGGTTTTCGATCGAACTTTTTCGATTGTGAAATTCTGACAAAACACAAACTGTGTTATATTTGAATTTCGAGCTTATAAATGTGAACTTTTCTCGATTGCCTGAGAATCGGCCCCCTGGGTGTTTACTATGTATATTAAGTATGTATTTACAAACAAAAAGTATTTAAGTAAGTATATATTTATCCGTGATCCTTGGGGGAGGCCTATGCCCAGCAGTGGGCGTCGTTCGGCTGACATGATGATATTTATCCGTTATCAAGTTTTCCATGATACCGTTTCGTAATGAAATTAAAATGTGCTTAGATAATTGGTGTGAATGTAAGAAGTTATTTATTTATTTATTTAAATGCTGCAAAATTATTATTAGCTACCACTACCAATCATGGGTTACAATTACAACAACCCCTTGTTATGGATTGATGGATATGTATGGCTCCACATTTCCACAACCCACTCAATGTGCAAGCAGAAGAGGCTGGACCTTCCCCCTGATTCACAACCCGTCGGAAACGGAATCGGATTCGAATTCTGTGCTTTGTCTTTTCTTTCTTTCTTTGTCTTTGTTAACGCCATCTATCGGATACCCAAGGCAACAATATCTCTCATTGCCTTTCCTGTCAAACCAATAGTACCTTGGGTTTCGGATGGATGGCGCTAGCTCTTTGTCGATAAAGCAGTAGTACCACTTTACCGATCACGTCATTCAAGTCACGTTACATGTCATCTTTCGACACTGCCATTTTTGCATTATATTCTCAAGCGCAACGCGCAACTATTGTACCTAATATGGTAATAAAGACAATTTAAAACCTTTTTGGGGCGTTCACCTTTTCCTAAACAGTCTTATCTATAGTGAGTGACAGACAGTGTATACTTTCCGCTGTCGGGAGCGTTTCCGATGGTTTGTGAATCAGGGGCACAGATCACCTGTAGTATAGTAGCACCAGGGGGCCCGTTGTCGCAGTGGTAAGTACCTACTGTCTGAACTCTTAAGCCAGCCTCCTAAGAGCTTGGCCACGGAGACGGAATAGGCGCAGTTGCGGGTGGCGGCGGCGGTTGGCTTATTGAACAAACGTATGAAAATGTATAAAGCATGGCACGAGGCGCGCGCGGCGGGCTAGAGCGGCTGCGGCTGGCGGACGAGTGGAAACAAAGCTATGGGCTAGTTTGCGCCTGGCCACGGTGGACAGCGGTTTTTCAGGCGGTTGGAAAGGGCTAGCGCGGGACGGCTCGAGTCGAGGGAAACAAAATTTTTTAGACCAATCCACGAACGGCGAGATTTTATTATGGACACCGAGGCATTCATTACGGAAATATTAAACCGACCACCTATTTGGATGTCCAAGCATCCACAACACAAAATATATAAGAATGTAATAAAAAGCATATGGGAAGAAATAGTCTTCTTATAGATTCAAAAATTCTCCACATTTATGACAATCTTTATTTAATTCATGCACTCCGTCTCTTGAATTCAAAATGTCGTGCATAAAATACGAACTGCTGTGAAGGCAACTATGCGTCACTTTAGTTAGAGCCATCCTCAATACGTCCACTTAGCCAGCCGCTGTAGCCGCTTCTGAATGTACGTGGCATGCCACCCGCGCCCGCAGAAGTCAACCGCGCCCGCGCTTAGCCTAGCCCGTCTACGTGGCCAGGGTGTAATAGGTTCGATCCCAACCCAACCAGCTATGGAATTGCGTAAAGTCACTCGTATTCATTTGACAGTTCATATTGTATCATAATAAATGTCATTCCATACAAATTGCAGCCGATTGAATACGATACGATATGAACTGTCAAATTAATACGATTACCTTACACAATTTGCACCCCGGGTCTAACATGAATGTGAGGAGAATTTGTGTTTTTTTCGTGTCTGAGTGTTAGGTCCTTCTTAAATAGTGCATATAATAATTTTAAGGGGTCAATGTACTCATGCATACAAACAACTTTTACTATGGCACCAACATTGAAATCGCGAAAAAAAAATCAGCTGTTCCATACATTTTGATTTATACGATTTAAAATTTTCTATGGAACAGCTGATTTTTTTTCGCGTTTTCAATGTTGGTACCATAGTTAAAGTTGTTTGTATGCATGAGTACATTGACCCCTTAAAATGATGTGCACTATTTAAGAAGGACCTTATATAAGCATTTATGTACAGTCAAACCAATTGAATCGTGACCAACCATAAGTTTATTTTCCAACAGATATTAAAATTCAATATGGTCGAAATTTAAGCTTGTTGACATTAACACTATTTAGGCTTTATAGTTTTGACGCTTTCTAAAAAATATTAGCAAAATGGCTCATGATTCAACCTTGGTTGTTTTTTATTGAAACACAAGTGCTTAAGCTACTGTTCATAGATTTATGATGTCTTCGCTTGAAAGCGAAGTTGTGAGATCGTTTAAACCTAAACCAATAGTTCGTGGTTTCCAATGTCATCCATACCTACTTCAGAAATAGAACCTTGTAAGTCGTTTTTTTTCTAATTCAGTCAATCTGATAACTTACATTGGACCTCATGAATAACAAAATTCACCCTTGAACCGCCTAAATCGCTAACGGTGGACGGCAGCCCTAAAATCAAGGTTAGATCACAGATTTGCTGAAGGAAACTACTTGAAAAATTCCGTGCCGTTAATACAATTATACATCGTTACGTGGAAGTTTTTGTAACCATTATATTGTTGAAGAAATTTTGGGGGAGTTTATTTTGAAATCAAACCGTTACTTAACTATACAATAAATAGGTAGGTTACCTATACAGTGTAAACAGTAACCCTAGCATTAAAAACTAGCGGAAACCAGAAGAGCGCCGCTTTTGGTCGTAGTAGGCAATCGCTTCGCTGCGCTTCGCGATCGCGTTAAATTTCTAACCTATCACGTGTTCTACAGGACTTCCGTAAATTTATACCTAGGAAATTTATAAATTTGCGGTTCTTGTTATTTTTCGGTGACATAATAATATACCTAACTATAGCGTTACTGACTGACAGACAGACAAAGCACAGTCGAAACTACTGCGCGCAAGAAGCTTAAATTTGGCATGTAGGTTCCTTGGAAAGCTTAGGGGAGCATTAAAAGAGGATTTTTAGAAATACCGCCCCTAAGGCGATAAAAAAGGGGATAACAGTTTGTATGAAACATTGTAATGTACATATATAAGTATAGGTTTCTTAAGTAACGTTAGTGAGAACTACAAAAGGATTTTTGGAAACTCTCCCCCGAAGGTGGTAAAAAGGGGGTCGGAGTTTGTATGAGGTTTTTTATTTTTTTCTATGGATTCACTTTAATTAAACTTCGTATATAGGTTTCTCAAAATACGTAAGTAAGCACTACGAAAGAGTTTTTGGAAACTTTACCCCTAAAGGAGTAAAAAGAGGGTAGGAGTTTATATGAAACTTTTTCTTTTTTTCTGTGGATTAACTTGAAACATTATAAATAGGTTTCCCAAGTGACGAAAGAGAGCACTACGTAAGGAGTTTTGGAAATTCCCTCACAAGGGTATAAAAGGGGGTCCGACCCGAGTAAGAAATAAACTTTTTATTTCTTCAATGGATTCGCTTGAAAAGTTGTATATAGGTTCCTCAAGTAACGTAAGTGAGTACAAGAAAGGGTTTTTGGAATTTCACCCCCTGAGGGGGTAAAAAGGAGGGGGGCGAGAAGCACGGATGTTCATGCGGTTTTCTTCAATAGATAGGGTGATTCTTGAGGATGGTTTTAGTATATAATTTATGAAAGTTTTGTGTAAATTAGTTGAAATATAACGATAATGTAAAACACACTGTTTAATGTTTCACAAACGTTTAATAAACGGTAGAGCATGTTACAAAACCTTTAAATGTAATTTTCGATGCGGTACAAAAGATCACTCAAAAATCCGACATTGTCTCTCGATCGTCTTCTTTTTTCCTGCCACACACTTCAGCCACTATTTTACCGTTTGACCGTCGGCCAATCAAACTTGAGGAGCGTAGACGACGTACGGTGATATTATTACGTTATGCATTTCACAGCATAAAGTAATAAAGAGCGCGTTACAATAATTGTTAGAAAAGTCGGAAAAACCAAGCCGCTTGGGAGCTTTTAGCGAAAAAGTTGCCTGATAGGCCCTTTGAGGTTTAAAAAAATAATGCATGTTGGGATATTCCTCTTTTATAGAAAAAAGTCCGCGATGGCATAATCTGTTTTGTATTTAAAATAATATGGTCACGTACAATGTGGTTCTTAATTGGAAAGCTATTTAGACGAATACAGTATTAATCAGTTTGTTCCTTTCATTTCATGGACATTGTTTTACACAAATAAATTCACGCACACCAAAATATTCAAGCGCTTTTCTCTCACACCGAGGGGTCATGACGGAGCTATTGTATTGTATACGATAAGGGCTAACACCATTTATTAAAAAAGCTCGTTAAAAAACCCTTTAAATAGAAACTCATTGCTTAAAAACGCCAAAAACAAAAAATAAATTTCAGTGCAATTAAATAAAAAACCAGAGCCATTCAAAAAAATGGAAAACAATTTCTTCCTTGGATTTGTTGTAAAAACATCGAACAGGATAACAAATAAAACGATTCGACTTCGCCTATAACAAGCAACAATCTGTAGTCACGTTCGGAGGCTTAACCTGAATACACAGATTTATTCAAAAACTTGAGACAACTCCCTGTGAATTGTAAATAAAATATGAATTGTGAGGTACAGTTGCGGATATCTCCGATCGACAACATAAAGACCATTTTTGTGTGAAATGAATTTCCGACCGCGCGTTTGTACAGTAGCGTACTTGTACATCGTCAGCAAGTGAATGGCGCCGAAAAGTGGGTAACCGGGATCTCGATCGTATATAAAAGTATTGTCATAGGCCAATCGTCTTACCGCGCAGATCGAGATCTGCCTGGGCACATCACGATAAACCGCCATTTCTTGACAGACAAATCTGTCTAGCATCCGCCATACTGTAAATGTAAATTTTCATTGAAACTCAACGCCTAACAGGGTTAAAAAGGGGTAGAAAGCTATTTTGGGGGTGATTTGCATCGAAGTTGATATCAATACTCCTTAGTGCTTTTAATTTTTAAATTCATTTTGTTTTGACAAATGTTTGAAAACTCAATCCGTTTCTACCACTGACCTCTATTATTACCACTCTGGACCACTTGCTGACGTAAAATATTTTTGTGATCATTTGAGTATCGCCATTTGGGCGCTGATACGATTGTCCATGGAACTAACATTAGTGATGTTCTTATGTCGACTGGGGTAATGTTAATATATCGATGATAATAAACATCCTACTTCCTACTAATATTATAAATGTGAAAGTTTTGATGTTTAGATGTTTGTATGCTTGTTACTCAAAAACGGCTGAACGGGTTTGCCTGAAATTTGGGACACAGATACTTTGTAGCCTAGAGAGGAACATAGGCTACTTATTACTTTTTATTCCGCAAAAATATCACATTCCCACCCACGGGATAAGGTCGTGTAGTTCACGCGTGTGAAGCCGCGGGCGGAGTGCTAGTAATTTGGTAATACTCAAGAATTGGCAGTACGGCAAAATGTCTTCGCCTGTCCTACAAAAGGGCGACTTTTTTTAATACTGCTAGGTACTACTGACCGCGAAAATTTCAGAATTTATCAAATGTTTTTGTACTAAATTGACTATTTTTCTCGCACTCAAAGTGAAAAGTACAGTTTGCACCTCGAGACTAAACGCCAACTTAATATTCCCTCGCTTTCATTGACTCCCTCGCACGCTCGGGAGTCAAACCACCTCTGGTATATAATGGCTTCGTTTAGTAGTCCCTCGATATAAAATATACTATTGTCATTTATTTATTTAGGTTCACCAGTGTTTGCATAAGTACGTTGAAACATTTTGACTTAATACTACACAATAGGTACTTAAACTAAACGTAACAAACTTTTAAGGTAAACACAGCATGCACAATAAAAAAGAGAACACTTAAATCTAATAATTAGAAAATGCACAAACTTTAGTTATATCAGTCAGTATGAAGTAAAACCTTATAAAATTTATACAAACACTATGAAAAACAAAGTAATATTTTGCTGACAAAAAATTATTAAGGTAAGGTATTGGGTTAGTCCAACTCGCACATGGCCGATTTTCTTGCATGTAAACACACAGCTGACAGAGCGCCATAAGTACCACTATAGCATCGCGGAATGGAACTAGTACATTACGATGCGTCCAGCCATATCTCGTTGTGCCCAGCCATATCTCGATGTGGCCAAGTGCTAAGTCACTCACTAGGACAAATCTACGAATAGGTTGCTCTTATCGATCTGCCCTGCCTGATCCACGATATAAAGATATAGGGCACATCATGAAATAATCGGCCAGATCACAAAATGCCACCACATCGTGATGTGCCCAGGCAGATCTCGATCAGCCCAAATCGACAATTGGCCTACGACATATTTAACGTGAGGTAAACTGAAGAAAGCTTGTGAACTAAAACTTAACTTTTCGCAATGGAGATAGGTTTGCGGTTTCAATAACAAAAGTTTCGAATAACTAGAAAGTTTAGATACGCGCGTCGCGTCAATAAGGTTTCCAGCGCGTTTAGTAAGAAAGCTTAAGGCTTCGTAAAGGTGTGTTTGAAACGATTATACGAACGCGTACGATTTATAAGATGTGGGGCTATGCTTATTGGTGTAAGTATGACAAATAACATATCATGGCATTCGGAGGATTGGAATATATTCTCATGGTGTTGTTGCTTTACGTGCTATAGTTTGAGATGTGAAGCCTATAAGTGAGAAACAAAAACCTTGAACGAACCTCGTTCGCTCTCAGTGTGCACTACGCTTAACCTGCGACTGGAGATAGTATATCGGAGAATATAAATAACTTTCAGAGTAAATATGTTAGATACAAAATTGCTTCCAAACAGCAAACCGCTTTACACGGCTCAGTATAATATATATCTGAGATGAAATGATATAAAAGAAATTTGATATAAACCTGCAAGAATCTTTCTAAGGAATATCGACCAATTCCAAATCGGTGGTATGAAGGGACTCTAAAGATACGCGTCCACTTGCCCGCGTCGGACGCACCGCAAGCACGGCACGGCACGCAACGGATTGAGCGGAATCCATACTAATATTATAAATGTGAAAGTGTGTTTGTTTGTTTGTTTATTTGTTTGTTTGTTTGTTTGTTTGTCCGTCTTTCACGTCAAAACGGAGCAACGGATCGACGAGATTTTCGGTATGGAGATAATTTGAGAGCTGGAGAGTAACATAGGCTACTTTTTATCCAGGAAAATTATAAAATAAAAATGGTAATTTTGTATAGAAAACCGTTAAACTGTCATACTTCACACAACTGTCATTTCTTAGCCGCTTCCAAAGAGGTATGTCAAAGAGTATGTAATCACTGACATTTTTGCCGCTTAGGATTTCCTTTTTTTAATAAGTGACATTGTGTCAGGCAGGTGATACGAAGTTCGTGTCCAATAAAATGTATATGGCAAAACAACGTTTGCCGGGTCAGCTAATCTCTTCATAAATGCCGGCGCTGCCTTTATATAGTCATACAGAGCAAACTAAGGCCTACACTGCACAGAGTTTTTTATCGCGCGATTATTAAATTGCGAGTGCATGTACTATGGGCAACAGCAACACTTAGCAACAAAATTCGTGTGCACGAACTAAACGTATGTGGTGACGGCGCGTCCTGCAAGCCATTTTAACCTTAGAAGTGGTTAAGGCGATACTCGGAAAAATAATGCTGAAGCGAGATAGCAATGAGAAAACGACGCGCGCGGGAGTGAGACCGATTTTGCAGATTAGGCAAAAAAAACACAAAAACACTTCGTATTAAAAAACTATAGCGATTTTTAAAAAATGCTTCTACACGATCCGAAATATTATTGGTGTCCACTAATTAAACCAATTTCCAATAAGTATTATGTAACCCCATTTTAGAATAATCTTGAATTTTCGTATTTTTAGAGGTCTTTACGAAAAGAAAAAGTGTCGAGGCAAAATAATAAAATCGTGTTTCTAAAACTACACGAATCTAGACAAAGCTATGAAGAAATACATATCTTATTACCAGATTTGTAACAACTCTAACCGTCCTATAGTTTTATATCAAAAAGTCCATACTTTTCCGAGTAGCGCCTTAAGCGACGCTGTTACCCATGGTACCTACATACATTCCATACAAAATAGTAATTTTAAATCGCTGTGCGTGGTAAGCTTAAAATCCGTTGCGTGCCGTGTGTGCGGTGTGTCCGGCGCGGGCAAGTGAACGCGTACCTTAAGGGCGTTTGTGCACTACCACTGAATTTTACCGATCCGGAAAAAAACGGATGCTTGTATTTTAATAATTAATCTATATATATAAAAATGAATCCCTATTTCCCTTGGTCACGACATCACGCGTCAACGGCTGGACCGATTTGGCTAATTTTGGTCTTGAAATGTTCGTGGAAGTTCAAGGAAGGTTCTTACGGTGAGAACATAGGGGAAGAGGGGGTAAGTGGGGGTAGAGTTAAAGTAGGGTAGGGTAAAGGTAGGGTAGGGTATAGGTAGAGTAGGGTAGGGGTAGGGGTAGGGTAGGGATAGGGTAGGGTAGGGGTAGGGTAGGGTAGGGTAGGGGTAGGGGTAGGGTAGGGTAGGGGTAGGGGTAGAGTAGAGGTAGGGGTAGGGTAGGGGTAGAGTAGGGTAGGGGTAGAGTACGGGTAGGGTAGGGTGGAGTAGGGGGTAGGGCCACGGGAACGAAGTCGCGCTGGGTCAGCTAGTCATTTATATTAGTAATTAATTAAATACAAGCATCCGTTTTTTTCCGGATCGGTAAAATTCAATGGTAGTGCACAAACGCCCCAACGATTTATTTGGTCGCAAACGACATCGGAGATCGCAAGTAAATGACAGATCGCAGAGACCAGTCGTTTCGTGTGAGAGTGGCAAAGGTTTGTACGATCAATCGCCCTCGAACAAGTCTCGGTGTCGCGTAATCACAATTAACTATACCGTCCGTCAAACACTGTCAAGGTACGGTCAGTTTTCATACTTTTTTTGTCTTCTTTTTGTGAAATAAGTCAATGTCACGCAACAAATGATGCAAAATCATTGTTATGGCGGCATACTAAGATAAGATGGTGCTAGCCATGCAGGCGGACTATAAGCCCTACCACCAACAGAACCGATAACAATAATGTACCCACACTGGAAAGCGAACCCTGGCCCTCAGGGTCTGATTATCTGATACCGGTGGTATGTACCACTAGACCACAGAGGCGGTTACTTTAACTGTGCTTGGGGAACTGATATCGTTTCAGATTGATCGTAACGACACGTGTCGTTCCCTAAGGTCACAGCAGACATATCAACTCGTAAACGTATCAACTCGAGCGGTTCAGTATTCTTTGTATGAAACCCCCTACTGCAAAGCACACTAATCGGATTCGTAACGTAATCGCCTCGCCTCGGGACCAGCTCACGAACCGCTTTGCGGGTCGCTCAACTTGCTATCCCCGCGCTTACCGCTAGTCGTCCACGCGCTCACGTCTCTCCGTACCCGAGCTTACGGCTCTACGCACAGTGATCTGAAAATTAAAATGAACTAACCACATCACAATTTTTTTTATATTTTTTAATCATTTTTTTTATATATTTTTTAATTTTTTTTATATATATTTTTTTTCGATATGGAATCACTTTGCGGCGAGCCGTAAGCGCGGCGTCACCTAGCCGTAGCCGAGCCGACGTACCGACGCTGATCCGGTTTGGTTACGTGCTTGCGTTAGGTTGACGCCTGGTTGACGGCGAGGCGAAGGCGATACGGTGTCGATCCCTTTCCGAGTTGATGTATCTGCTGTGACCTTATGGAACCCTTGTGAGGATTGTGTGAAACTTATAAATGACAGTCACTAGCGGCATAGACCTTTAACATCAGTCACGAAGGCTCGAGCTGACAATTAAATAAATTGCTGGCGAAACCTTCCTTGACATTACGTCTTAAGAAGGACCCTCATAATGATAGATTTTGACAAATAGAGGTTCGCTAGTTTTATGGTTGTATTTTCATATATCTTTATAGGTACCTACTGTAAAAAAAACTGCTCATTTAATATTCATATTGTGTAGCTTAATATAAGAAAAATTTAATAATTAGAATAGAATTTTACTGTTAATAATGTTTGGTTTGATTGCTCAACGACGCAAACTATTTTTGGAAAATATTTGAATGCAATATTAGTTAGGTCACAAGAATAAAATAATGTTTCCATTTCAGCAAAATATCCTATCTATACTAATATAATAAATAAAGAGGAAAGATTTGTATTTTTGTATGTAACGAATAAACTCAAAAAGTACTGGACCGATTACGAAAATTCTTTCACCCTTAGAAAGCTACAGTCTTCCCGAGTGATATAGGCTATATTTTATCGCGATAATCCCACGGGAACGGGTACCACGCGGGTAAAACCGCGAGGATCCACTAGTCTACAAAAAATAAATAAATATTAGACACCATCAAATACATACATACATACTTACATTGTTCCAATACCAAATTATAGTAGCTTGAGAGCACTGTGTTATGGAAATTGGAAACAACGACGGGTATTACCACATACACCCAGACCCGAGGAAATTTTGAAAAGATCGTTTTCAATATTTACCCGACCGGGGATCGAACCCGGGACCTCTAGAGATAGCGGCACCTTGAAAACCGGTGCGTACACCACTCGGCCACGGAGGTCGTCAAATTTAAGATACTTTCCCATCATCCTACTTCCTACTAATATTATAAATGTGAAAGTTTGGATGTTTGGATGTTTGGATGTTTGTTACTCAATCACGCCAAAACGGCTGAACGGATTTGGCTGAAATTTTGAACACAGATACTTTGTAGCCTGGAGAGGAACATAGGCTACTTTTTATCCCGGGAAAATGTCACATTCCTGCGGGATAACGTCGTGTAGTCCACGCGGGCGAAGCCGCGAGCGGAAAACTAGTATCCCATAACTGTGAGACGTAT
The DNA here is from genome assembly GCA_949710035.1 of Crambus lathoniellus. Classification (NCBI taxonomy): domain Eukaryota; kingdom Metazoa; phylum Arthropoda; class Insecta; order Lepidoptera; family Crambidae; genus Crambus; species Crambus lathoniellus. Next base: position 10,718,206 of record OX453296.1, read on the forward strand.
TCCATGTTTAACTCATAGGGATGAAATAAATAAAAAAAATCGGCCATGTGCGAGTGTTTGTATGAATGACAAAATTACATTTGCGGTTTTTCAAAATGTGTACCTATATCTCAATACATATTGTTCAAACCAATCTTTGTTCAAAGTTTTTATTAAGATTTACAGCATATTATTTTCTAGATTGTTCACTATTTTAAAAGTTAGAGGGAGGACACACATTTTACCACTTTGGAGGTCTCTTCTTTCTTGAGATCTTTAAAAAAATTGACTTTCAGATAAAATGGTTTGAGAAACCTTTGTCATTTTTAAATACCTATCTATAGACACCCCACACAAATATGTTTGATTGAAAAAAATAGTTTTCAGTTTCAGTTTCATGTATGGAGAGCCCCCTTTATTTTTTTTTAAATTATTTTTGTATTAAAGTCGTAAAGCGGTTCACAGAATACATCTACCTACCAAGTTTAAACTGTGTAGTTTTTATAGTTTTGGAATAAAGTGGCTGTGATATACGGACGGACGGACGAACAGTCATGAAGAATATATAAGGGTTCCGTTTTTCGCAATTCGGCTACGGAAACCCAAAAACCGGCCAAGTGCGTGTCGGGACACGCGCAGTGTAGGAAGTCTGAAAAGAGGGCTATTACAAATACGCACAATTACCTCATATAAAGTCCGTTCTCTTGCTATAAAATGCAGATATAAAATAATACACTCAAGTTGGGTACCAAAGTCAATTTTAATGAAAGTTTTGGATATGTTTATATAAAAGGAAGTTAAATAAGTGATTTACAAATAATAATAATTATTATAATTTTTTTATATGATTATTATGATTACTTATCATCGCTCGAATTGTCACAGGTCACAAACGTCGTTACCACCTGTTTTTATAATAAACATAGATTATTTTTAAGAAAATATAATTTAATAAATGCCGAATCCCAAAATCCAATTACGTTTGCGGGTGTACGTCACACGCGGCTTCTTTTGTTTATGCGGCGGCATCCTTTGACAAGAAGGGGCACGTGCCAAGGCGGCGCGATAAAAGGGCGACACTATCTAAGCGAATGGACTTTACACTACCGGTTTCACACGCATGACAATTTTTTTTTATTTTTTTTTCTGAATTTTCCTCTATATACACCCAATTGCCTTTGTATATTTTTAAATGGTTCATATACTTAAATGTAGGTACTACCGGTTTCACAAACCGACAACGTTATTTAAGTAGTTAGTTCCCATAAGGAATTTGTACTGCGCTAAGTACATTTTATAAATTGGTCGACTGTTACTCGTAAACTTGAAAAGCCTACTTAGCTGTGATAGTTTTCCTTTTAACTTCGTCATATTACAACTATTGTGAATTTTTTCACGTATCCAAAAACAACCATTTGGCTGGCAGGCGGAGGGGAACTTGACTCTAACAAAATTTTGCCCTTTAAAGCTTAGTAATTCACAAACAGATACCTCAATCAATAAAGTGTTTTCACTTCTCATGCTCGTAAAGTTCGTGTTTATGTTGGATATAGGCGGCATAAAATCGCTTTTTATGCTCTAGTGCATAAAGTAAAATCTTTGTCTAAGTCTCAGACTTTAAGACAAAGGTCGTCAGGTAAACAGTCACACACGCAATGAGCGATTTTCTGAGAGGCCATTTAAAAAAAAAAAGCTTCCAATTGCTTCACTAGATGGCGTTGAACGAAGTATGTACTATGCGATTATTATAAGAATAGGATAGGGACACCGCCATGTTGTGACGTCAAGCTGTCAAAGTGCTGTCAAACTAACTTCACTTCACTTCAGTATGGTGTGCAAAAAAAGAAATTTATCGTGAATCAGGCAGGGGCTGATCATATCATAGCTTACGATTAATAATGATGTTCGTGCAAACCAAAATATATTAATAATTTGCAGATAAATACAAATCATTAACTTGATTTTTTCGGAAAGTATAGGACTCATGAAAGTATGCTTTTATGAAAATGATCAGGTAATTTGAATCTCAATCTAATTAAAATTTTGTGATATTTAACTGAAACCATTTTTTCATACATTGTTCTGCGGGGTACTTCAATACTATGCTTCAATAACAGAATAAATTAAATTTTGATTTTATTTACTGGTTGAAGTATTTAAATAAAACAGTAATTCAAGTTATAAAAATAATTTAATAATCAACTTTACAATAAAATTGGTAAATTGGGGGTCTAGTGACCAATTGTAAAAGGATTGGCCAGCTAGATTCTGCACGTTAATTGAAGTTAGATTCGGCAGAATCTAGCTGTTACCAGGGTGTGCCGGGTATTGGTATCACGGGGAACGATTCAATCAAGCCACTCGGGGGCCTTTCGTGAATCCGCCAATTGTAAATCAAAACACATTATGCTTGCTAATGCTATTCCACTCATTTGAGAATCTTCGTCCCGCTGGTCTGAGCTGCTACTGCAGCTGCTACTGGTACAAAGACATTGAAGACTTTTCCTTCTGACATTGCAAAGTACTGTAGAAATATGTTCTAGTATTTTATCAAAGCTTTGAACAAATACTCAAATACCCGTGCTACACAGTCATGTGTCCAAACATTTGTTCTAATGTTTGTGCTTTGTCTGGCGCCGTAACAAAGGGCATGAGTAGTAAAATTGTGTACGAAGAAAAAGGGAACTAGGAGGATTTAAAAAATAAAAATCTTCGTTTTGAAAGTAGCAATACCCAAACCGCCTTCTGCCAAAATGAAAAAAAACTATTTTCATTTTGTTTTGCACTTTCTTGCGAACTGTACCTTTTCAGAGTGAAGTTTGTCAACAACCCGTCCTATTCTTATAATAATCGCATAGTACATGTCTATGGTATATTTTGGTATGAAACATATTTAAATTAATTACTTTTTAAAAACCCAAAGAAAACTAATAATATATTAAATAAGTACTACTGTGAGGAACAGAAACGAAATAGGTAAATTTAAAGATTAAGGTAAATAAATAACATCTGTCTGACGTTCCGTTTTACGTAAAAAAGTCGCGTCAAAGTAAAATTTATAACGTTCCGTTCCTTCTAACTGCATAGGTGGGACAGCGCCATCTAGTGTCTGAGCTTTCAGAAAATCGCCCATTAAACTTCGTTAAATAAACTTTATTAATACCTAACGTATTTCATTCTGTTTCTTAAATTTTGTACATAATCCATGTTAAATTATTAAATTTAATGAGTTTTCTAAGGAATAAGTATTTCAAGAGTATTATGGACTACGATCTATGCTAAAGTCACTGTGCTGCCAATGCCCGTATAAAAAAAAAGAAAAAGAAAGTCTTCCCGCCAATATGGCGAAGTCTTTATTTTTTATTTTTTGCAATATTGTTATTTATTTTCCTCACACTCTAAGTGAAAAGCAGAGTGTATAACTCGTACATAAAACCCATTTTACCCTCGAATTGACTATCCACCCTCGCCTACGGCTCGGATGGATATATACGTCTCGGGTAAAATGGTACCTTTTATGCACTTGTTGTACAATCTACTATTTTACAAACCCGCAGTATTTTTGAAATTAACGTGTAGGGGATGTAATTTTTTTTTTCAAGTTTTACTTTACCACTTTGTCGGCGTGATTATTATGTATATTATTATTATTATTCATGCCAAATTACAGCTTTCTAGCACTAAGAGTCTCTGAGCTAGTCTATGGATGGACAGACGGATAGACGAATTTATGGACAAAATATAAGGGTTCCTTGTTGACTTACTGAACTCTAAAAAGGAATCTGGAAAAATGTTACTCGGTTGGATGTTACTTCAAAATAATTGTTTTATTACAAAGAAGCTAAAGGACAAAACCATAATCTATTGTTTCTCACTTATATTAGAACGTACGATTAAAACGAACAAACGAACGATTACGAAAGTTTCGATGATTCTTTCTCAATCACGGCGAAATGAATTTGTCAAATAGGCCATTTTTTTATCTCACTATTTCTCGAGAACGAGAAACACGCGGGTAAAACTACAATAAATAACATTTTCACTTCTCATGCTCGTAAAGTTCGTGTTTATGTTGGGTATAGGCTGCATAAAATCGCTTTTTATGCTCTAGTGCATAAAGTAAAATCTTCGTCTAAGTCTAAGGGTCTAAGTCTCAGATTCTAAGACAAAGGTCGTCAGGTAAACAGTCACACACGCAATGAGCGATTTTCTGAGAGGCCATTTAAAAAAAAAAAGCTTCCAATTGCTTCACTAGATGGCGTTGAACGAAGTATGTACTATGCGATTATTATAAGAATAGGATAGGGACACCGCCATGTTGTGACGTCAAGCTGTCAAAGTGCTGTCAAACTAACTTCACTTCACTTCAGTATGGTGTGCAAAAAAAGAAATTTATCGTGAATCAGGCAGGGGCTGATCATATCATAGCTTACGATTAATAATGATGTTCGTGCAAACCAAAATATATTAATAATTTGCAGATAAATACAAATCATTAACTTGATTTTTTCGGAAAGTATAGGACTCATGAAAGTATGCTTTTATGAAAATGATCAGGTAATTTGAATCTCAATCTAATTAAAATTTTGTGATATTTAACTGAAACCATTTTTTCATACATTGTTCTGCGGGGTACTTCAATACTATGCTTCAATAACAGAATAAATTAAATTTTGATTTTATTTACTGGTTGAAGTATTTAAATAAAACAGTAATTCAAGTTATAAAAATAATTTAATAATCAACTTTACAATAAAATTGGTAAATTGGGGGTCTAGTGACCAATTGTAAAAGGATTGGCCAGCTAGATTCTGCACGTTAATTGAAGTTAGATTCGGCAGAATCTAGCTGTTACCAGGGTGTGCCGGGTATTGGTATCACGGGGAACGATTCAATCAAGCCACTCGGGGGCCTTTCGTGAATCCGCCAATTGTAAATCAAAACACATTATGCTTGCTAATGCTATTCCACTCATTTGAGAATCTTCGTCCCGCTGGTCTGAGCTGCTACTGCAGCTGCTACTGGTACAAAGACATTGAAGACTTTTCCTTCTGACATTGCAAAGTACTGTAGAAATATGTTCTAGTATTTTATCAAAGCTTTGAACAAATACTCAAATACCCGTGCTACACAGTCATGTGTCCAAACATTTGTTCTAATGTTTGTGCTTTGTCTGGCGCCGTAACAAAGGGCATGAGTAGTAAAATTGTGTACGAAGAAAAAGGGAACTAGGAGGATTTAAAAAATAAAAATCTTCGTTTTGAAAGTAGCAATACCCAAACCGCCTTCTGCCAAAATGAAAAAAAACTATTTTCATTTTGTTTTGCACTTTCTTGCGAACTGTACCTTTTCAGAGTGAAGTTTGTCAACAACCCGTCCTATTCTTATAATAATCGCATAGTACATGTCTATGGTATATTTTGGTATGAAACATATTTAAATTAATTACTTTTTAAAAACCCAAAGAAAACTAATAATATATTAAATAAGTACTACTGTGAGGAACAGAAACGAAATAGGTAAATTTAAAGATTAAGGTAAATAAATAACATCTGTCTGACGTTCCGTTTTACGTAAAAAAGTCGCGTCAAAGTAAAATTTATAACGTTCCGTTCCTTCTAACTGCATAGGTGGGACAGCGCCATCTAGTGTCTGAGCTTTCAGAAAATCGCCCATTAAACTTCGTTAAATAAACTTTATTAATACCTAACGTATTTCATTCTGTTTCTTAAATTTTGTACATAATCCATGTTAAATTATTAAATTTAATGAGTTTTCTAAGGAATAAGTATTTCAAGAGTATTATGGACTACGATCTATGCTAAAGTCACTGTGCTGCCAATGCCCGTATAAAAAAAAAGAAAAAGAAAGTCTTCCCGCCAATATGGCGAAGTCTTTATTTTTTATTTTTTGCAATATTGTTATTTATTTTCCTCACACTCTAAGTGAAAAGCAGAGTGTATAACTCGTACATAAAACCCATTTTACCCTCGAATTGACTATCCACCCTCGCCTACGGCTCGGATGGATATATACGTCTCGGGTAAAATGGTACCTTTTATGCACTTGTTGTACAATCTACTATTTTACAAACCCGCAGTATTTTTGAAATTAACGTGTAGGGGATGTAATTTTTTTTTTCAAGTTTTACTTTACCACTTTGTCGGCGTGATTATTATGTATATTATTATTATTATTCATGCCAAATTACAGCTTTCTAGCACTAAGAGTCTCTGAGCTAGTCTATGGATGGACAGACGGATAGACGAATTTATGGACAAAATATAAGGGTTCCTTGTTGACTTACTGAACTCTAAAAAGGAATCTGGAAAAATGTTACTCGGTTGGATGTTACTTCAAAATAATTGTTTTATTACAAAGAAGCTAAAGGACAAAACCATAATCTATTGTTTCTCACTTATATTAGAACGTACGATTAAAACGAACAAACGAACGATTACGAAAGTTTCGATGATTCTTTCTCAATCACGGCGAAATGAATTTGTCAAATAGGCCATTTTTTTATCTCACTATTTCTCGAGAACGAGAAACACGCGGGTAAAACTACAATAAATAACATTTTCACTTCTCATGCTCGTAAAGTTCGTGTTTATGTTGGGTATAGGCTGCATAAAATCGCTTTTTATGCTCTAGTGCATAAAGTAAAATCTTCGTCTAAGTCTAAGGGTCTAAGTCTCAGATTCTAAGACAAAGGTTGTCAGGTAAACAGTCACACACGCAATTAAACTGCGTTACATAAACCTGTTATTTCATTCTGTTTCTTAAATTTTGTACATAATCCCTGTTAAATTACTAAATAAATAAAACTAGGCAAAATTAATTAGTTTCCTTAGATATAAGTATTTCAAGAGCATTATGGACTACGAGTACGATCTATGCTAAAGTTGGCTAAAGTGTGCTGCCACTGCCACGTATAAGAAAAAGAAAGCCTTCCCGCCAATATGGCGAAGTCTTTATTTTTCTTTTTTGCAATATTGTTATTTATTTTCCTCACACTCGAAGTGAAAAGCAGAGTGTATAACTCGTTCATAAATCCCATTTTACCCTCGAATTGACTATCCATCCGAGCCGTAGGCGAGGGTGGATATATACGTATATACGTCTCGGGTAATATGGTACGTTTTATGCACTTGTTGTACAATCTACTATTTGTGGTACCACACGACCAATCTCCAGCTTTAACAGCACTTCCATTTATTTTTATATAAATATATTCCATTTATTTACTTACGAAAAAAACATGTCAAGGTTTACTGACTAAATCAAGTGTCGCAATAGAAATATTTAGCTCATAAACTTTATCCCATTACAAGAAAATTGCATAAAATGCAAAGGTCGAAAGGGTAATTCCGTAACGTAATTCAGTCGTAAAATAATATTTTATTATAAAATGTGCTAGCAATATGGTGGCAGAGTAAAACATTATCAAAAGACCTTGGTTTCCCAAAGTTTCACCTTCAAGTTATACCTATGAAGTTATACCGCAATGCCAATAGTGTATATCGTTACGTGCTCCGCCGCCATAACTTAGTATGGGTATTGAATAGCAGCATAGCTTACCTTTCAGATGATAGCATTTGTTTTACTTAAGCGGTATTTTAAAATAGAGAGAGAGGTAATCCTGCAATTTTGATAGCCATGTTTTTTTCACAGGTTAAGTCGGACACAAAAACTACAAAAATGTAAGACTTGTAATTGTAAGACTTCTAATGTAATTGTACCTATAGGTTACGTCCAAAGAAAGGAATCGCTCTTGAAGCAATAAACCTTCTCGCAACTCACTGTAATGTGGTCGTCCAAATCAAAAGGGACCTTGTGGTTGGCACTTACGCCTTTATTGCTGTTGTTCGAATACTTCGAATACAAAACAACGACAATAAAGACGTATGTGCCTGCCGCAATAAGGTCCCTTTTGATTTGGACGACCACAAATATCCAAATCGCGAAATTCGTGTTATGGCTTCGATGAAAACGCTCATGACGCGTTGTGGGAATCATTGAAAGACCACATAGTGAATCGTATCGTGGCTTAGCTGTCATGTTTTTTTTTATATTTAATGGGCTTGCTCTTGGCTTCACACTGAACTGAAGAAGCCTATGATAGAGCGAGCTTACCCATTCGCTCTAGCCTATTCACTCTAGCTTTAAAAATTATAGGGTTGTAGTCATTCGGGAAAACAGACGCAGGCATGGTATTCCATTCATTGGCGGTGCGCATCACAAAGGAAGAAGAAAAGCGCTTGTTACGCATCCGCGGGATGTTAACCATGTAATGATAGCCCGCTGTGTATCTAGATTCTCGGTGGTAGAATGGGGATGGCGGAATGAGCTCATGCAGCTCAGAAGCACACTTCCCGAAGTACAACTTGTAAAATACCATTTAAAATACACACGACACCGACAGTGTCGCAAACGCATTGCGATGCAATACTCTTTGGTGTGTGGCAGCCTAAAAGGACTAAAGACACGCCTGTGTTTTGGTGGCATTAAAATTGACCATATTGACCATGTTTTGCGGCCACAACGCATTGTCAAGTCAAAGTCAAACTTGTTTATTCAATTTAGATTGTTATTTACAATACTTGTGAACGTCATAAAAGCTACACCATCGGTTCGCAAACCTTACGGCGGGAGACTTTGGAGAAGAACCGGCAAGAAACTCCAGTGGTTGTTTTTTTCTCCCTGTTTTATTTCATACATAGTCGTCAAATTGAAAAATGACCTTAACAATGTGGCAATGAAGAATTGCCACTGAACACTAGATGGTGTATCTTTGACAGCGGTGGTGGAGAAGTCAACTCGCAATACAAAATTAGCTGTAAAGTGTTAGCTTTGGCGCAGAGGTCCCGAGTTCGATTTCTGGACAAGACAGATATTTGTGTGCATGAACATGTCTATTTGTCTTTGTCTGGGTATTTTATATGTATATTAAAACAAAAACTTTTTAATTAAAGGTATCTTTAACCGTTATCAAATGGGCTTAGATAATTCGTGTAGGTAATTATAAGAAATTAATTAAGTACCTATTTAAAAGTAACTACCTCTGCTGGGAGCAGTATGAAAATTTTTTAGTTCCAAAAATTTTTTTAACGCTGTACGATCTCAAATTTAAAATAAGTATCTAACATTTTTTTTAAAGGCGATAGCTTTTTATTTGATGTAAGCAAAAAACCTTTTCAAATTCAACCTTTTAGAATGAGCTGGTCGTTTCGGCCATGTGTGTCGTGTGACTGGAAAGGTTCAAGAAGGGTACTTCAATGAGAAATCAATTTGACGAATCTGTTTGGATAAAACGAATAATTTAAAACGAGATACCTTTACCTTTCTAGGTATGTACGCTTTTAACTTAAAAGTAAATGTACCTACTAATGCTACGTATTTTGTCAACATAAAAAATTTAGTTCTAGCTTTAATTAATTTAAGAACAAAAAGTTACATATTTTTCTGATATTACATATGATTCCGTATGACAGCTTCCTTCTTCTAAATTCAATTCGATACTATTCCTCTCCAGGCTACGAAGAATATGTGTCCCAAATTTCAGCCAAATCCGTTAAGCCGTTTTGATGTGATTGGGTAACAACATCCAAGCAGTGTATGTAGGTATGTATGTCCGTTCCGGTCAAATCTTGCAAGCTTAAACTACCCACTTCCCAGTGTCCGACTGTGGTGAAATTTTGTATACAGGTTTGGTTTAGATGACAATACAATATTTAAGTACAGTTAGCCAAAAAGCTTGTCATAACGATGTTTTTTTTTACAAAAATTTATTCATTTATTTATTTAAACACTGAACAAGCCCGTAGCCGCCCGCGTACGCACAATCGCTCGTTTTACCACGTCAAACGTCAGTTTTGCCACGTTATCCGGCCGCCGGGTATATTTGGCTATCCGGCCTGAAGTTCGGCCGAATATCCGTAATCCGGTATCCGGCCAATAAGCTATCCGTTTCATCTCTAATTTTAATCTTTTATGCCAGTTGTCTCTACAAAGCCGTAATACTTGCTTTTCAAAATTCGAAATCGATGTAAAGCCACCGTGCATGACCCACATTGTAACAGATGAGGCGGACGTCGATGGCGGGAGCAATGCAATGACTCCGAGCTTTACTTTGGTCACGCGAGCAAGCGTCGCAAGCTTACCGCCTGCTTACATTAATGTCGCTTATGAACGGTTAGAATTGTCATGACGAAATACAAATGAGCATTTTTGTTAAAAAATATGTTTATTTATTTACTAATTAGATTAAGTAACTATTGTTACTAAAACTTAACTTTTTGAAAAACTAATTTTCAAAGCAAAATTTTACACGTCTTTTCAAAATCTTAATTTCGATTCATTGTTTTGTTAAACTCATTGTTCTCTATTTATTTTAGCGATCAGACATTTTTGAAATATGTTTAACAGGTTTTCATGAAAAAGAATACTTACGTCAATCTTATTACACTTAGTTTGAAGGACAAATAAATTTTAATAGCATAATAATAATAAAATAATGTTAAGTTAGAACCTGTATTAGTATAAACTTAAAACTATTCCACGAATCTATCCAACGACTCAATAGGCTTAAACTCGCTTCCTATGAACAGATGCTCGCACACTCCCATTGATTGAAAACTAAAGTAGCCACTTCTACGCCACTCTGAGCTCACAAAAGCAATTCCTTGGTCGCTATAACGACGAACAGCCCCACTGTTTACGAGCCGAACCCAGCACGAGAACAGTAACGCACCACCTTCGAACCGGGCCGCCCACCACCCAGGCTGAACGCCTAATACACTCGTGCAAAACGCAGTTAAGAAAAAACAAAACAGTTTAAATTCAAACTCAAACTTAGTGCTAAAAACCTTGTTTCCCGGCTGGTGAATTAGAAAAAAAGGCAAGCCAATTTAAAACAATCAAAGTTTTTCAATTTCATTTCGAATATCGAATGTTCGGCGGCGCGAAATGATCCGCATTGTATTATTGCTCGTTTTAATAACACTCGCATTGTCAGCGAGAGAGCCTAAACAAATAAATTTAACCAATCAAGGGACAATAGCTGGCATGTACATAACTAGGTTTAGAACAAAGAGGATCGCCGCTTACTTAGGAATACCGTATGCGCAACCTCCGATCGACTTCAGAAGGTTCACGGCACCGGAATTCACTGATTTGCCTCAATGGGAAGGGGTGAGAAATGCGACTCTGTACGCACCAGATTGTATGCAAAGTGAGGCTAAGAGCGATGACGTACAACAAAGGACTTGGAACAAACATGACGAACTGTTTATGAAGCTACTTGATTCACAATTGGAGGAGCCGAGGAAAAAGGAGTTTGCAGAGGATTGTTTATATTTGAACGTCTACGTTCCGGCTGATGGTAAGATATTTATAAATAAATAAAAAAATTCTTACAATCACACCAGTTATCTAAGCCCATAGAAACTGTGTCTACGTGAACTTGATAACGGATAAATACTTTTTTGTTTGTAAATACATACTTAATATACATAGAAAACACCCAGACCAAGACAAATAGACATGTTTATGCACACACATATTTGTCTTGTTTGGGAATCGAACACGAGACCTTCGGCGCAGTAGGCAGGTAGCCTACCCCTGCGCCAAATCGGTCGTCATTTATATTATGTTTTTAAAATGTTCTGTTAATACTTCATGCGCAAGTTGCAAGCCTCTTTGGAGGTTGTTATAAAAACTAGTTGTAATGGTCAAAAACTTATGCGTAAAAGTGTCTTGAAAGACTTTAGCTTTTAATTGTGAAACGTCCTTATAAGTTCATATGACAGACAGTCCATTTAGGTAAGTCCAAATTCGAGAAAGAGATCTCTCATCGAATTTAGCTCGGATGGGCAGCGTTCGGGAAGCTCCGGCATATATTCGCGGCCGAAATACCTCAATGTCTCAAGACGAAAGTCGTTGACCAGTGTCTGTTGCCAGTAATGACCTATGAGAGTGAGACGTGGTCGTTACTATGGGGTCTATGGGTCTCATAAGAAGGCTCAAGGTCACCCAGCTTGCAATGGAGAAAGCTATGCTTGGTATTTCCTTGCGCGATCAAAAATTATGAGATCCGCAGGAGAACTAAAACAACCCACATGTCTTGAAGGATTGCTCAGCTCAAGGGCGGGACACATAGCGCGGAGAAACGATGGCCGTTGGGGCGGAAATTTTATGTAGCAGTTTGACTCTTGATTCTATTTATTTCAGAAAAAATTAACTACGTATATATTTCTAAGAATTATTGGACATTCTACGAGAGGTTTTGGTATTTATTTTTTTATGTCAATATTAGGTAAGTACCTAATACTTACATTAACTCTCAAAAGAATCAGTTTCGTTTGTAAAAAGTCGCACGAAGTTAGTTGAGACACTTTAGAACCAAATTAACAGATAATTATAAATCGGCCAAGTGCGAGTCCGACTCGCCCATGAAGGGTTCCGTACCCACTTAACGTACCGATTACATACACCTAGCAAAAATACCACTACCATTTTTCGCCAAAAATGGTAGCGGTTTTCGAAAACGGGTTATATCTTAAAAACTTGGCTACTTAGCTGTGATAGTTTTCCTTTTAACTTCGTATACAACAATCGTGAACTTTTTCACGTATCCAAACACAACCATTTGACTGACAGGGGCGGGGGGGAGGTAACACTTGACTCTAACAAAATTTTTGCACTTTAAAGCTTAATAATACAAAAATGGATGCCCCAATCAAAAAAATGGTATAACAAACCCACAAAATTTTTAAAATTGCTATCCAACAACACCCCAGTCTGTTATTGTCTGCGTGAGTAATATGTGTATTTATGCAAAATAACAGCTTTCTAGTACTAAGAGTCTGAGCTAGGCTGGGGACAGACGGACAGATGGACATGGCGAAACCATAAGGGTTCCTTGTTGACTACGGAACCCTAAAATCAATGCTGCGTGTTTCCTACAGGAGATTTTATATTCGAATTTCCTTTAAAATCCCGCATTTGAGTGCCGATGGATAGGTTGAGTTAAAAGGATTTTTACGAGGGATTCGAAGAGGAAAAATATGAGTTTTCATATAATCCTTCAAAGGGACAGAGTACAGGATTTTGCGCGAAAAATATTTTGCCGAAAGTCTTTTTGTGTCTGAAAAATTGCGAGCGATAACCAACTTTTGTGTATCAATACGCCAAAACACAACTTGTTATTTTAAATATGCAGGTACCTAGGCGATTCTATTGGCCGAGACACGTGTAGAGTAGTCTAATCGGTGAAGGTGCAAGGTGTATCGCAGTCTTGCTACCTACAGCTGCAGGTATTGTGCACTGATAGGTTCGTGGTGTGCATGTGTATTTTTTGCGGGCATCTTGCATGTTGTGTGTTTTTGCGGAAGTAATCTACATACATACATTTCTTTTATCACAATAATGATAATCTATATCAGTTACCATTTAGATATTATCAATTGATGTCACAAAAGTACAAGGTGCTTTTTTTTAATTTAGCCGGGTCGATTGCTGGCTGAGGAAAGCGGTTTAAAGAAAAACAAAAATAAAGGAATGGTTCTTATCAGTGTAATTTTATACTTAAGTATCTCTATTATTTAAAATACTTTCCCTTCATGTTCTAAATTCTGGGGCGCACTGTATGATAAACTTTGTCATAGCAAGAAATAAGTATGTAAAATACACAACAACAACAAATAATACTTAACCCTATGAATACGCGACACATTATTATAGTTATTCTATATCTTTTCAACCCGGGTACCAGTGATCTCTATGTATGTACCTAGTAGGAGACTTACTGCTCATTAGACGTTTCGCGCTGTTGGACATTTAGCTACTTAGACCTTCTAATCAGGAAGGGTTAGTTCTACTTTCGAATTTTCGATAATATAAGTATATAAAACAAAGTCGTCGTTTCGATAGAAATGGGAAACTTTCGTTTATTAATTTATCATTTTATTACGCAATTAACTAGGTACTTTTTTATTTTAATTTTTAGTTTTTTCGTAACGACTCCGTAGCTCAGTGGTTAGAGCAGTCGCCCGGAAAGCGAAAGGTCGTGGGTTCGAGTCCCATCGGAGCTAGTTGTGAGACGGGTCGATTTTTTCTAAATACTTCATTTTCCATTTTTTAGGTACTTTTTTGTTTTATGTACCTACCTATTCAGTGTATTAAAGGAAAAAAGTATTTAGGTTTAAATAAAATTACTGCATGTGTAATTTTATTTAAACCTAGTGACTTGCTTTAAAGAAATTTTAACTTTGATTTCAATTCAGGAAAAACAAAGCAATTTGAAACAGTGTGATAAAAACTATTCGGGGCGACGCAATAAAAGGTTTTAGTATCGAATCACATAAAAACAGTTACTGTCTTTTGATAAAATCTTATGTCCTTTGATGTTGGTTTTCAGTTAGTCGGTACTTTACACGGACAGAAAAAAAAATGTGTCCTGAGTTTTTTACGCTGTGGTACTTTTTTGGAAGTCAAATTAGGCGTAAGTATTTAATTTAAATGAATAATTTAGAAATTATAACTGATTTAAAAGTACTACCACTGTCGAAGCACCAACAAATTGTTCAAAAAACCCCGTGCGAAGCCGGGCAGGGTCGCTAGTAGCTAATAATGCAGCTAATAGACAGGTGCACATAGAACAAATGCTACCACCAACTAAACATTATACTATGTAACCCCACAGGGAATCAAACTTAAAATATTTTTTTTTTTTACTTTTTTGCATTCACAATGCAATTTTTATTATTGAAAAACGGAAAATAAAGTATTTTGTTTTTTTTTTTCAATAATAAAAATTGCATTGTGAATGCAAAAAGTAAAAATTAAAATAACTTGCAATAGTAATTTTATCTTTAGTGATTGTCAAATATCTGGAAAGGTATTTCTTTCGCGTGTGAGGGTAGTAATATCTTCACATTGATGAAATTATCGCTGGCTATACAGCTCGTAAGAAGTATTTGATAAATTCGACGCTTCTCGTAACGACTCCGTAGCTCAGTGGTTAGAGCAGTCGCCCGGATAGCGAAAGGTCGTGGGTTCGAGTCCCATCGGAGCTGGTTGTGAGACGGGTCGATTTTTTCAAAATAATTTATTTTCCATTTTTCAAAAAATCTACTTCCGTAATCTAGACGCTTCATGAAGAGTAAGTAACTCGAACCGAAGTCTTATACTAAGTTTGCATAGCTGGTTATTTAACCCTCCCTCGCCCTTAAAGTTAAGAATTGCTTAGTCACTTAGTACTTTTGCGTTATGATATTTGTTCGGCGGAACCTGCAAAGGTTATCGAACTCAAGGTGACATATCTGTGGGTTTTTTTTCTTTTTTCTTGCGAGGAAGAGTCGCTTTATTTAAAAAAATGTACTATTGTGTTGTGAAACACGAAGCAAGTAAAAGTGATTTAGCAAGTAAAAGTAACAAATAATCTGTCTGTTCACAATTAAGTCTATATGTTGTATGGGAATTCAATCATAATATTAATTTTATTTACTGATAAGTATGCATTATTTTTTATTTGTTTAAGAAAACTTACAGCTATTTATAACATTCTAAATTACAGTATGGTAAATAACTAAAAAGTCATTGACAAGTATTCACAGTTAGAAATGAAGTACACATACTTAAATGAAAGAAAAAAAAACAATAATCATAAATCCATCAATAGAAATAAAAAAGATAAAACAAAAAAAAATAGATTTAATGAGGATACAAATTAAAAGTACTCGAACATCAGCCGCTAAACAGTTGCAGGTTTGATGTTACAAATCTAATGATGGGTTTCTTTTAAAAAAATCGTTATATGAGCTAATTTAATTGCTTTGCAAAAGAAAGAATTCTGCCTAAAGTTAGTTCTGCACATAGGAACAACTACATTGAAGAAAATATCACTTAGTAATTGCGGAGAAAACGTTTCCGTTTAAAATTTTACATAGGAAGACCACAAGATTGCTTAAACTGTGGGAAGACTATGTCAGCAATGTCTCTTCGCATTTGTAGAAGCAGAAAGTGTTTTTTTTTACATCTTGCGTCATAGTCCGAAAGATACTGCTTTGTTTTATATTGCACGAATCTCTCTCTTTGCCCGAATTCGAGGCTCTGGTTACAATGCATTCCACATGTTCATCAAGTAATAATTTAGAGTTGATAACAACATCAAGATCTCGTACGACACTTAGGGCTGATTTTTCAATCCTCAGAATATAGCTGATATCAGGGGCCCGATTCTCAGGCATTCGAACTTTTTCGTGTGGTAATTCGTATGTCGAACATTTTGTTTGTGGTTTCTATTGAATACTTAGAACATTTCAAATAAACTAAACTGTCCCACATGTCAACAAATTCATTTTGACAGCTAAGTTCGTATAGTACGAACATCGATTGGTCAGCCCCCCTAGACAAGTGGCTTTCTATTAGCGATTGAAATGTCACGTGACGTGACCGCTAATGTCAATCCCATACATTTTCTTTCTATTCGACTGGCGAATTCGCTAATAGAAAGCCACTTGTCTAGGGGGGCTGTACCACTCGTAGCGTACGACTGCTTTTCGATCGAACTTTTTCGATTGTGAAATTCTGACAATACACAAACTGTGTTATATTTGAATTTCGAGCTTATAAAAGTGAACTTTTTTCGATTGCCTGAGAATCGGCCCCCTGTCAGATAAATTAATAACCAACCAAAGTAAATGTCAATGTCAAAACAAGAGAGATAAAAATGACATTAGGCTACTTAACTCATACTTAATTTGATACATCGAATGAATATTTCCTTTAGTATTTGGCTTAGGAAAACGTAATAGGTATAATATCATGAAATAAAAGTACAAGATTGATAAGTAAAAATAATTTGAAAAATATATTTTTTATTTTTTATTTGTATTGATGAAAACACTATCGTCGCGTAAGTGTATATATTCTTTGCTATCGTCCATGTTGTGACGTCATTGGATTTCTAAATTTGTAAACAAATAAACGTCACTTTCACTTTTGCTACATATTAGTAAGGGTGTATTCCACTTATCAAAGAGCTTTGTCCAATATACATTTGATCAAGGAAATTGGATGTTGAATGTATAAAATTGAACGTCAAAGTTCTAAATTCTAAGACATAGGTCCTTAAATAAATGTTTCGGAAGTGCAAATCAAACAAGAGAAAAATATTGCTATCTTTCGAAACAAACTAAATCATTCATTAACCTAGTTTTCGAAACCCAAGACCCCTCAATCAGATAAGAAAGTCATTTTCTAGCCGTGTTGGGCCGCCTCATTGCCATTCTGCTAGGGTTGCCAGCATAAAAATATGGGCATGTAATTATCGATGGAACTAGGTAATTCACTATTCCCTCACTCTACCATTTCGGCGTTACGTCACTTTGAATTATGTGGGTAAGAAAATTCGGTAAGACGTAAGTTCGAATGAAAACGGGACCACGTGGTTTTACCAGCACGGTTTCCGTTCTCTTGTGAGTATTGCGATTAAATTTTGTGCTATTCCAGACTTTCGACGATCTGGTCAAGGTCGCGGGAAGCCGCTGGATGCGGGCAGCGCAGGACCGATCGTTATGGAGATCTTTGGGGGAGGCCTATGTCTAGCAGTGGGCGTCGTTCGGCTGACATGATGATGATGATGATGAGACTTTAATCGAAGTCTGTGCCTTTCTTTCAGACTGATGCGCTCGTAACAAAAAATCCTCAAATTTAGTAAGAAAGTACATAATATGTAGTGAATAAACTAGTTAATTATTTATCTTTACATAAAGTCACAATTCAATTGCGATTTTATGTAGCAGTATGTAAAGTTCAGTTCCCTAACATTCGCATGAATTTGACTTCAAATGCGGAGTGGAGGTAAAGTGATGACGGAATAGGTATACTTACCTATTTATACCGGATTAACGCGGCGCCAATACTTGAGACAATCCAGGTAAGCCAGTCCACTAAGAACATTTTTTTTATCCACCACGGGGTAGCACTTCGCCTTCAACACGCCTGATGTAAAGTGTTGATAAGGCTGAAGGTGGAAGCGCACTACTCCCGGAATCCTCAATCACTAAGGAACTGGCTATCTTAAATTTAAGCCGGAACACAATAACGCTGAAAACATCATTGTTATGGCGTCAGACTAAAATAAAATGCTGGTAGCTAGCTAGGCGGACTATAAGAACAAGTCCACCAACCAAACCGAATACAATATGTACCCCCACCGGGAATCGAACCTGGGACCTCTTGGTCTGAAATCGGTGGTGTAAACCACCAGACCGCATAGGCGGTTAAAACATATTATGCAGCATTTATACAGAGCCAATATTTGAGACAACACACTAAGCCAGTCCACTAAGACAACAAATATTACTTTTGGTAGTGGACTGCTGTTCTCTATACACAATGTCAATATTAGACTGGCTAAGTGGATTGTCTCAAGTAATATGCTCCGTGTAAGTTCTGCAATACTATCGATCACTGACTTGAGGACAACCCAATGTTGTGGACTATCTCTATTTACACGATGCCAATATTAGACTGGCTAAGTGGATTGTCTCAAGTAATATGCTCCGTGTAAATTCTGCAGTACTATTGATCACTGGCTTGAGGACAAGCCAATGTTGTGGATAGTCTCTATTTACACGATGCCAATATTAAACTGGCTTAGTGGATTGTCTCAAGTAATATGCTCCCTGTAAATTCTGCAATACTATCGATCACTGGCTTGAGGACAAGCCAATGTCGTGGACTGTCTCTATTTACACGATGCCAATATTAGACTGGCTTAGTGGATATTGTCTCTAGTAATATGCTCCGTGTAAATTCTGCAATACTATTGATCACTGGCTTGAGGACAAGCCAATGTTGTGGATTGTCTCTATTTACACGATGCCAATTATAAGACTGGCTTAGTGGATTGTCTCAAGTAAGTATTGACTCCGTGTAAATGCTGCATTGCCCCTGATTGGGTGCGGAACTATCCGAAAAGAGGTAGAGTCTAGGTTGCTCTTGCCAATCGTGATTTTTAAAACGAAATTTATCCTAGCGTTAAACGAATGGCACCCGTTGTGTCGCGTTCGTTCGTTCTGATTTTTATTACGTAAAACAACACAGATTCACTTCTCAGCCTTCGCAATTCCAATAGTTAAAATCATATACTGATCTTTTTGACGATAACATTGTGAAGCGGAAAAGCAAAAATAAAAAATCAATTTTACCAATTGCAGTCCTGCGATAACCTGTAAATTAATGCATTCACAATTTTCTACACTAAATTTTCAGCTACTCACCAAATAATAGAACAGTAGAGACTATACAGTGCTAAAATAAAATTTATTGGAAAATAAATTCTAAGTGTTGGCACCACCTCAATTCTTATCCGCTAGCAATATATCATTTTGGTTTAATATATTACCTTTGAAGTCGCAACCGGGTTGAGATTATCAAAGTGTACTATTGCAATGTGCCACAGTATATAAGCACTCAAATGACTCATACATATTAATTTTTGGTAGGGTTCATGCTCCTAAGTCCGGCCCCCACCCAAAAGTCGGTAAGTATTATATTTCTGTCGATAACAGTGCCTTAGTACTGTTTAGGCATAGTGGGCATTTTTTATTTACAAACTTTACACCGATGATGGGTAAATAATTCTGCCGTCCCAAACCTAAACCGCAGTAAGAGCCAAAATGCGATTCCGAGAAAATGGAGCTTAAAGTTTAGAATGCGTCAAAAAATTAGTAAATAAAGGATTCTAACCAAGTTTCTTAGGCAAAGTGTGAGAATTTATATAGAGCTTTATATAACACAACATTAAGGATGAAAATATAAAACAATATATAAAATATCAAGGTTTTTAGTTTTTGACCCCTATTACTGCTTTTAATTGTTAAGGTAAATCGATCCTTAAACAGACTAAACTGCAGTAAAGTGGGCTTATACTGCTTATTAGAATGGTTTGTTATCGCTATTCCTGACTAAAGTGCAGTATGTCCGTTTTGATACTGCGCTTTAGTCGGTTTCTCATAACGAAAATTAAATGTTTCAATTGGCAGTAACAACAAAAAAAATAATAACATTGAACAATTTATTTAAAAATTCTATAAAACTTCACGAAATAAAGTTAAACAAAATCTTTTATGGTCATATTATTACCATAAGTATTTTAAGTACTTCTAAAGCTACCTACGACATAAGAAAAAAATCAGAGTTTTATTTAAGACTAGCGGATCCTCGCCGTTATACCCACTTGGTACCCGTTCCCGTGGGAATATTTTTTTTTTTTTTGTTTTTTGTGCTTATCTGCAATCAGTCCCAAACTATAAGCAGATTTGTTCTATGTCTTTAAACATGTTTAAGGAGTTCCTCAGCAGGAAACCCCTCATCCTTCACCATCTGTCACCAAGTCCTTGTATGTCCTGGCGTTTCAGTCGTTTATTGTAGCTAATAGTTGCTAATGCGGTTGCTAGGTCATTTGGGTGGTTTTCCAGACGCGTTTTATATCTATTCCCTGCTAGTTTTAACTCCTCCTTAACAGTTCTTATGTTTAGAGCTTCATGGATCTCTGTGTTGGTAATGAACCATGGTGCATTTGAAATAGTTCTTAGAATGCCGTTTTGTAGCCTTTGAATTATGTTTAGGTTGGAGTCGCTTGCACTTCCCCACAGTTGAGCGCCATACATCCATATTGGTTTAAGGATCATTTTGTATATAAGGAGTTTGTTATCGATCGACAATTTGGAGTTACGTGCCATCAGCCAGTGAATGTTTCTAAACCGTATGCTGAGCTCTTCTCTCTTTGATTTAATATGTTTTTTCCAGGTCAGCCTTTTGTCCAGGTGCATACCGAGGACAGAGTCAGTCTGTGGTAGAACACTGTCTCCCATTTTTACCGGAGCACAGCTTCCCCTCCTAAGTGTAAACGTGATATGTACAGACTTAGTTGTGCTGGCCCTTATTCTCCATTTCTGGATCCATTCGTCGACTTTATCAAGGCTATTTTGTAAGACAGATGATGCTTCTATCGGATCCTTGCTGGTTGCTAGGATTGCAGTGTCGTCAGCAAATGTAGCAGTAGTTACCCCTTGTGTTTCTGGGAGGTCAGCAGTGTAGATGCAATATAAGACGGGGCCAAGGACAGATCCCTGTGGAACTCCCGCCATTATGTCTTGGATAACGGATAGCTCTCCGTCCTCTTTAACCTGGAAAATTCTGTTCGTGAGGTATGACTCCATTAACAGGTAGTAGCTATGCGGTAGAGACGATTTTATTTTGTACAGTAGGCCTCTATGCCACACTTTGTCAAAAGCTGCCTGGATATCCAAAAATACAGCAGAGCAGTATTCTTTTTTTTCAAAGCTCTGTCTTATCTTGTCACAGACCCGATGCACTTGTTCTACTGTAGAATGGTGTTGTCTGAAACCAAACTGGTGTTGCGGTATTACCTGGTTTTCTTTGAGTATAGGTAATATTCTGCTCAGGAGAATCCTCTCAAATATTTTGGATAACACAGGCAAGAGGCTTATGGGTCTATACGATGACGCATCTTCCGGGGGCTTTCCTGGCTTTTGTATCATAGTTACTATAGATACCTTCCATAATCTGGGAAAATATTGTACTCGAAGCACCCCGTTAAAAAGAACGACGAGAAAAACTAATGCTTTCCTGGGAAGTTGCATGATAATTTCTTTTGTGATGAGATCGAAACCAGGAGCTTTTTTGTTTTGTAGTCCATTAATGATCCTCTTCAGTTCCCCAACTGTGACTGGTCGTGGTGGGATGGAAAGTTGGAGGTCCTGCTGTAGTGCACATTCAACTTCATTTTCAAAGTTCGCATTTTTGCAGTCATTAGGTGTAAAGATGGCTGATAGGTGTTTTGCGAAAGTATTGGCTCTTTCTTTACTTGTCTTAGTCCATCCAGTCCGTGTTCTAATGGGGCATTTATATAGCTGCGGCCTCTTCAACGTTTTTGTAAACTTCCAGAGAGAGTATTCTGTCGATTTTGTAGCTGTTAGATTTTCTAATTTGTTTTTCAGTGTGGAATCATTTAGCTTATCTATTGAGTCTTTTAACTCTCTAATAGCTTTATTGAGTGCAGTCTTGTCACTTTTATGTCCAGATTGTTGCCATATCCTGCGTAATCTTCTCTTTTCTAGTATTTGGCGTTTTATCTCGAGAGGTACGTTCCCAACCGGGGAATATAGGGATAAAATATAGCCTATGTCACTCGGGAAGACTGTAGCTTTCTAACGGTGAAAGAATTTTCGAAATCGGTCCAGTACTTTTTGAGTTTATTCGTTACATACAAAAATACAAATCTTTCCTATTTATAATATTAGTATAGAAATGTAATTAAATTCAATATTGGTTGTTAATAATAATTAATTAACAATTTTATTCATTTATTATATGTATAGATGAATTTATATCGACCTAGAAAGCTTAAACTATAAATAAAATATTCAGTGCCTCAATATAACAATTCTTATACTGAACTTAATATACTTAGGTATCGAAATGGAGAGCATAAATGTAAATGTTTTAAGTCGAACTGAGATGAGAGACTGATTATTTGTAAGGTACCTATGTAGGTACCTCGCTACCTGGCGGAGCTACTTGGAGGATGGGTGGCTATTTTCTAATATTTAATTTTTATAGTAGATACATTACCTATTTAAATTCCATTATTTTAGATTTAAAAAAATTATACAAATTAAATTCATATTCATAGTCATAAAATATAATAATAATAATAAAAGACAAGTAAATTGATACTATTTGATACCTACCTAGGTACTGACAAAATATTATAGTCACGGCCAGGTCACTTATCTATGCTTCCCGCCTCTGCCTCCGCCAGTGAATCTAATGGCATAAAATGCTAGGGATTTTTAACCGACTTCAAAAGAGGAAGTTAGCAGTTTGACCTGTATGAATGTGATGTGATATTGTTGGCATTAGATAATATTTGAATATGACGATCTATTTAGACTTCCAAACATGTGTGCTTAATTTCGAAGGTGTATGTTTGTTTGTTTGTCCACGAATTTCTTGGACACTGAAAGGCATATCGAGATGATTCATCGATGATGATATTGATGATAAGTGTAGGTATTCCAATTTAGAGATCAGTCCAAATTTCATCAAAATCGGTTCAGCAGTTTTAAAGATATGGATATAAAGGATGGGGATAAAGTAATTTAAAAAATTAAACTCACTTCAAAAAATACCTGTTAACTAAAAAGAAACAAAACAGTGGAATTAAATAAATACTGCACATTAGCTAGGAGTTCTGGTAATGAGTATATTCAGGTATTACCAACTAATAAGAGTAATAGTACTTATACTGCAGTTTAGTTGGTACCTAATACAAACAAAGCAAATCAACCTCCCCCAAGTTAAACTGCAGTAAGTGAAGATTATACTGCCCTTTAATTTGTTTCTTAAATTAAAACAATGAATCTGCTGAAAAGCAGTAAAAACATTTTGTATGGGCCTGCATTATACTGCTATTTAGTTGGTTTTTGTTGAAATTTACGGACCGTAGTAACTGACTAAAGTGAAGTAAAATTGCCGAGTTACTGCTATTTAGCTGGGAGAAAGTATAATAAAATGACGTTTTAAACGGCAGTATGGTTTTTACTGCACATTAGCTGGGAAGTCGATGACTTTTTCATCAATTTTGATATTTTTTTGAATTTCTTATGTCAGAGTAAAAATCATAAAAAAATAAATATTTGTCGTAGAAAAATAATTAAAAACTTGGCCGGTAGGTCTTGAATTGGGCTTTCATGGTATGTATTTAACTAAAAATGCGATTTTGGTCATTACTGCGGTTTAGGCTTGGGACGGCAGAATTGTAAAGTATGGCAACGCTGCTTGGCACCGCTGGCAGACAGTTTTCACTTAAACGAGTGTGAGTGCATACGTCGACTAATTTGCTACAAAATTGATACTTTTCGAGCCTCATTTGGTAATTGAAATCATTTAAGTAATCTATATATATAAAATCGAGGGACATGACTCACTCATCACAAAATCTCGAAAACTACTAGACCAACGAAGATGTAATTTAGCAGGAAGGTAGATTAGGAGACGTCCGCTAAGAACGGATTTTAAGTAACTCCCCCCCTAAAGGGGTAAAATGGGGGGGTTAAGGTTATATGGAACTTCCTCATTTATGGATTTAGAAGCATGAACATTGGTACGTTGGATATTGGTTACGACCGAAAATGATCTGAGTAAGCAAAGTAAAAAAAACTCCCCCTTAATAGGGTAAAATGGGGAGATAAAGTTTATATGGAACTTCTTCATTTCTGAACTTAGAAGTATGAAAATTGGTATGTTGAATACTGATCATGATTGAAAATTATCTGCGTAAGCGAAGTTAAAAAAAAACTCCCCGATAATGGGGTAAAACGGGTGGATTAAGCTTATATGGAACTTCCTCATTTCTAAACTTAGAAGTATTAAAATTCGTATGTTGGATACTGGTCACGATTGAAAATGATCTGCGTATGCGAAGTTATAAAAAAATCCCTTAATAGGGTAGAAAGGGGGGATTAAGGCTTATATGAAAACGTCCTCATTTCTGGACTTCGGAGTATGAAAATTGGTATGAAGGATACGCGGTTATGATTAAAAATGATCTGCGTAGGCAAAATAAAAAAACCCCTAATAGGGTAGAAATTAAAAAAAATGAAAAAAATTCTTTATGCATTGGAATAAAACTCAAGAAAATCAGTATTACACATTTTTTAGCAAAGTATTGACTTGATTTTTTGCATTTTGGTAGTTCAAGAGTAGGAGAATGTCCGAATATTATTCATACGATAGTAGCTCCTGTTTGTCTAGGTATCGTTACCTTCTTATGCCTAAACCACGGGTAGCGTGCTCGGCCTACGATCGATGAGGTTATGTGACTTTTGCAATGGTCTATCATAGGATTGCTGTTACAAAATATATCGTGCTTCGGAAGACACGATAAGCCGATGCTTCTGGCTGCATTTGGATTGGTTTGTACACCATAACTTCAATGGGCCCGTGTGGAAGGTCATGGCCCATTCTTCTTATCCATCTATATGAAGGCCTGTGCCCCAGCAGCAGGGACATTAAAATAGATTGAGGATGGTACTGATGAGACCTTGGAGAATGCCTATCTACCTACTTTTTGACACAAAATTGTGCGATGTAGTACTCGCGGACGTAGTCGCGGCCGGCCATTCATATTCCTATTTCTACTATCCCCACCATTATTATAAATGCGAAATTGTATATGCTCACGTCAAAACGGTTGAACCAATTTTGATGAAATTTGGAATGGAGATAGTTTGAGACAGTGCTTCCGGGTGCTCCTTCTAATTACTCCTACTGATAGGAGCACTGGGACACCTATGTCCTGATGCTAGAAAGGACATAGGCAAATTGTAACCGCGGGAATGAGGCTCATTCCCATGGTAAAATAAGTTTTAGCTCGGGCAAAGCTGTAGAATGGAATTGGTATTTAAGACGATAGTTTGAGTTCATGGGAAGGATGATATTAAGAATAGAGACAGTTTAAGGCCCTGGAAAGGATACATTTTACTTTTTACCGCGGGAAATCTCATTGTATGGAAAAATCACTTTAAGCACAGGCTAATTTGGGGGCACAAATTGGTAAATAATTTGAGACCCTGGCAAGGATTATAATAAGCTACTTTGAGACCCTGGCAAGGATTATAATAAGCTACTTTGAGACCCTGGTAAGGATTATAATAAGCTACTTTTACTTTTTACCACAGAATAGTATCATATTCCCACGGGAAAATCAATAAGTAGGCATTATTTGTTTGTCCGTCTTTCACGTCCAAAACGGAGTAACGGATCAATGTGATTTTTGGTACGGGAGTAGATTGGGAGCTGGAGAATGACATAGTTTATCCCGGAAAATATTACATTCCATCAGGATAATGTCGTGTAGTACACGCGGGCGAAGCCGCGGGCGGAAAGCTAGTAGAGTATATGTATAAGACTTGTTTTTGCAATGTAATAGGTTCTGCATAATAGGGTGGATGCTCCATAAGTCGGCACTTTAAGGGTTGGGTCACCATTATGGAGCAGTTTCAGTACGATAAACTATATTTTAAAAAAGTTTATGTTTTTCTTTTTTTAGGTTCACAATTAAAATGTGATTTTGTTTATAGAAGTATTTATTTTATGATAATTAAAAAAAAGTGCAATTTTTCCGAAGCTCGGCACCTATGTGCCTATCCACCTTCAGCCTTATCATCACTTAACAATAATGCTGAAAACATCATTGTCATGGCGTCAGACTTAGATAAGATGGTTTGGACAGGCGGACTTAGAATAAGTCCTACCACCAACCAAACCGAATACAATATGTATGTAAGTCCCCGAAAGGGTGAAGCCTAACAGGCCACTCTCCCCGGGTCGAGTGGAGAGTGATAACGCGACCTCATAGACCCGGCGGTAAAGCGCAGGTCTTCAAGAGGAGTTTAGTTAGCAGTGGTGCATCCTCCTGTTCGCCCCACCTGGCCTGCCCGCGGGTAGCCACGTGGGGAGCTGGGGAGGACGCTTCCTTCTGCCCGTTCTCCTCTCGAGCTTTCGAGCTCGTTAAGGGGTGGGGCAGGGGTTAGAACTGCCCAGCCCTGACGCGAAGCTTGGTGGAAGGGCTGGGTGCGGCGAGGAACATGCCCTGGGTATGTCCGAGTCCAACATGCCGTTTGGTATCCTAACGATCGCATTCTCCTCTTGACACAAAAAAGGACCCCCACTGGGAACCGAACCTGGGACCTCTAGGTCGAAAGCCAGTGGTGTGGTTCACACCGTGTGAACCACTTGACCACAGAGGCGGTAAAAAATATCGTAAGTACAGTTTTTCTTTTTAGATGTGCGGTGGATATCGGCATACCAAATGATCTGCGTGGGGGTCTTTGTAAACTCGCCACATAAGTTAACTCGTAATGATTTGAAAAGTTCAATACATTGAAAGTAAATTCGCCACCCCTATGGAATGTATGTTTTAATTCATCAAAGTTATTGTAAACTCGCCAATTTTATTGATTTGCTATCATAGGTATTTGCAAGAAGTACAGTTAGCAAGCAAGTTGGCCGCTAATAAATATTTGGAAGTAATAATTTTAGCAATGCTAAAACTACTTTAATTTTTCAAAAATATAAATCGAAATAACTCCTTGTAAGTTATGTTGCCCTGGTACTTTTGACTGAATAAAAATATATTATAAGGACTGTGATTTTTTTATTTAGATATAAGTATTTAATGGTATTATTTGAATTTATGCTAATCAGTAGGTACACTTTTAAATTGTTACACCTCTGGGGTATTTTATTCTGTTATCAGAAATGTGATTTAAAAATAATTAAATAGGTAATGATTTTATTATCTTAGTCTTTCATTTTTATGCAGTCCCTACGCAAACATCTACAGTGGCGAGATTACAATAGATACTTAAAATAAATTTATTTTTAAAATGCTTACCCGTGATGAGTTTACACATATTCCAGACAATACTTCTTTGCACAGAATATATAATATTGTATTTAAATGTAGATATAGATAAAAAAGATACGGAACCCTCATACTGTATTATTTTCATTATTTTTAACCATATATTAAATAAACATTTACACAAGAAATAAGGTTCCGTCTCTAAAAATCTAAAAGTAGCTAAAAATGAAACAACTTTTGCAAACAACATTTTATCTAAGCACTCATTTTCCAACTACCCCCAAATGTTTATCACGGTCAGCCATCATTTGTCAAAAGTTCGATACTGAGACTTGATGTTAAACCAATGATGTTTCGCGATAAAAAATATGGCGACCCTCCGGATAACGGCTACCGTTTTAGAGGAAGGAAGAAAAGGGAAACCCGAAAAATTGCGACACTTATATCACAGAATAATAGTACCAGTATCATATAAAATGTTGGAACGTGAGCCGGCAATTGACCCCATTGCCTCGCCTACCCCTGGACCCGCGCCTGCTCATAAGTATCTTACTCTCTCTCTCTCATAAAATTTTTTTCCTTGTCAACTTTTGTACTGTGAATGCTTGCAAATAAATATTCTTGATTCTTGATTCTTGATTCTCTCTCTCATTATGAAGCACATACCACGACTCTTCCTGTTTATACCGAGAGCAAGGAAGAGAAATATACCTTGACCATGACATGAGTTAATACCTACTCTACTACATCTCGCGTTCCGACCTTTTATATGAAGACTAGTGGCCGTCTGCGACTTCATCCGCGAGTAATTTGATTATATCGCTTCAAAATGTTATGTCAAAAAGTAGGTGAAAAGTAGGCGTTCTCCAAGATTTCATCATCATCATCATCATCAATCCATTTTATTTTCCCCGCTGCAGGGGTATGGATAGGGAGAACGAGCCATGATGCACAACGGGGACCCAGGGGTATCAATCAACCAATGAAAATGCATCGTGAACCATCGGCTTATCGGGTCTTTGGAAGCACGGAGGTATTATGAGCTCGAGATAATATATCGCTGAACAGCCATCCCGTGACCGACCATTGCAAGAGTCACTTAACCTCAGCGATCGTAGGACGAGCACGCTACCCACTGCTCTCAGAGCATTCTCCTACCCTTGAGCTACCAAAATGCAAAAAATTATGTTCAAGATCATGAAAATCAATCAAAAAAGAAAGTAATGATAATGTCCATATATCACCAAAATTAAAATTACGTTGATCTCTTGTTCAGTGACCCGTATTTTTTTTTTGCGATTGCATTGCACCAAGCTTTTATGTGAGTTCAACGTTTTTTGAATAAAATTGGATTGTGTTTTCGAAATTTCAAATACCTAGGTATATATCAAAATAAAATTAATTTAAATCAAAGGCACAAAGGGTATTGATATCAACTTCGATGCAAATTACCCCAAAAACTACCTTCTTCTAATTTTTAACTCCCTTAGGCGATGATTTTCAATAAAATACGAAAAACGTCTGCCATCAATAAAAATTTGTTAAAGAATGATTATGCATAATTTAAAGTAGATTGGAACAAATCACGTTGTCCCATACAAACTTTGCCCCCGTTTTTCACTCCCTTAGGTTTGAATTTCGCAAAAACCTTTCTTATCGGATACCTACGTCATACAAAGAACACACCCTCCAAGTTTCAGGTCACTACGATCAGTGGTTTAGGCTTTGCGTTGATAAGTCAGTCGGGCATTCAGGACAAAGCATTTTATATGCACAGATGAAGTACTGGTACTATTTATTCTGTGCTTATGTTACGCCAGCCAGCAGCTGCTGTTTCACGGTGTGTATCTCCAATAACTAGTAATCTCGTGTTCACATAGTGTAATAGGCACAGGATAAGAATACTAGCTGGTACAGGTATATAGTATATAGTACCTTTGTGGCCACTTTAAGGATTTTTTTTACTTTTAAGCACTAAGTAAGTAGGTACTTTATGCTTTTTCGCGGGTCAGTAACGCTTCGGTACTAATATTGGCCCAGAAGGAAAAACTACCAATCTTGTTTACAAAGAAATTCCACGACGGTCGTACGTAACGTAAGTCATAAAGGTCTTAAAGTCTACGCAAACGAAGTCGCGGGCACCAGCTAGTACAATAATATAAGTACTTTCAGAAATATGAATAACAACCCTATTATTTTCCTTTTGAAGGATTCTATAGTTTACTATTCGACTACGATAAGGATAGAAGGTACCTATATCGAGCTAAGGTACTGTTCATGTTTTATTTATTATACAGACATATGTACATTCTACTCACGCACAATACAAGCAAACAAATTAATAATGTTAATTTATGCATTTAATTATTAATGAAATTCTGCCTTAATATTTGGGTCAGATGTCGCCCTTAATTATAAGGGTTTTTGGTAGGAAATTTCAACTTTTTTCTCATATTTTATTCATACGACAACGACACGTGAGGCATTTGCACAAAAATGATGGAAAAAAGTGGTTAATAATAAGGAACTGGGTGCCTACCATCAACTCTTATTGCGGTTTTGTTTAGGACCTAAACTGATCTGCTTCGCTTATTCGTACCACGACAGCTTAATATCAATAACAGCGATTCAGTGATCATTCAATGACATTTCACAGCCGCTAAGCTGTCAAGAACTCTTATTTGACTTATAACTCGGCCAAGCTAACATGACACCTGCAGGTTATACCCGTCCCTCTCACTCTCGGGGCAAGACAGAATCAAGTGAAAGAGACGGGTGGAAGAAATAAGGACACAAATCGTTCGGTCATTCACATTTAGCAATTCATTTGCGATCCAGTTTTTAGAAGGTCATAGTACGAAAGAAAGCAATTCATTTTAGGAACCTATTCTGCATCGCGCTATTTTTGAATCGCTGTCTTAAAGTTGATGGTAGGCACCCAGGTCTAAGTAGGTACTGTGGGACGGTACATCGCATCGGACGCAAACTTCTTAAAAATATCCTACTTATAAATATTATAAACGTGAAAGTTTAGATGTTTGTATGTTTGTTACTCAATTACACCAAAACAGCTAAACGGATTTGGCTGAAATTTGGGACGCTACTTTGTAGCCTGGAAAGGAACATAGGCTACTATTTATCCCGAAAATATATCACATTCCCGCGGGATAACGTCGTGTAGTCCACGCGGGCGAGACCGCGGACGGAAAGCTAAAAATAATTAAAATCTATAAGTATACTAGCTGACCCAGCGCGACTTCGTTCCCGTGGCCCTACCCCCTACTCCACCCTACCCTACCCCTACCCTACCCTACCCCTACCCTACCCTACCCTACCCCTACCCTACCCTACCCTACCCCTACCCTTACCCTACCCTACCCCTACCCTACCCTACCCCTACCCTACCCCTACCCTATCCCTACCCTACCCCTACCCTACCCCTACCCTACCCCTACCCTACCCCTACCCTACCCTAGCCCTACCCTAGCCCTACCCTAGCCCTACCCCTATATCCTTCCTTGGACTTCCACGAACATTTCAAGACCAAAATTAGCCAAATCCGTCGAGCCGTTCACGCGTGATGTCGTGACCAAGGGAAATAGGGATTCATTTTTATATATATAGATCTATTGATTTTAATATTGTAAGTAGGAACGATTTGAATAGGATTCCGAACCAAAATGGTAATAAAAAGGAACGCTTATGGTGCGACTTTGTCTGTCTGTTTGTCTGTCACAACTGGATATCTCGAGAACTACTAACCGCCGGTTTCTGAAACGCCAATCAAAATTAAAATTAGCTAACAGACTGCTAAAAGCCTGTCACCAATTAAAAGCACCTTGGGTTTCTGAAACGAAAATTATCTCACAATTAGGATTAGATTTGTATGGGCACTGACAGACTGTTAACAGACTGTTGACAGTCTGTCACATTTTTCTTTCAGAAACCCAAACTACAATTAATTGGAGATTAATTGGGAATTAGGTAATTTAATTTTAATTGGCGTTTCGGAAACCGGCCGTAAGTCTGTCACAACTGAATATCTCGAGAACTACAGGTAGTTCATTAGTAACTAATGCTATCAATGGAATAGTTTTAGATGAGTTTTGCCCAACTATTTTGCAAATAAGAGAGAGAAAAAATATTTATATTGTTTTTGCAACATACTTAGCCCTTCGATCAACAATTAACACTGTTATTCGAGAAGAAGATAGCCTCGCTGATGAAAACATTTCACATTTTATTTATTTATATTTATGATTGCACGGAACCCTCGGTGCGCCAGTCCGACTCGCTCTTGACCGGTTTTTTTATTTGTTTGTAATGGATGTTAAGAATCGATGCCGTCATGGACTAATAGCGGAAATACCTACAGGGTTCACTTTTGCCTTTCAATTTGGATGAAGCAACCAAATTGAACAATGAAAACGTAAAAGGGAGTCATTCAATGTCAATGTGCGCCTGTATTTCTGCGCCTTTCAACCAAAGTGATTCAATTTGGTAGAACCGTGTAATATTAGCATTACTGCTGCACTCAGAGACGTCAATTAACTTTAATTTGCAATTGTCTCTTTTTACAAGCTTTTCTTAACTTGCCATGTTAGTTAGTTAGTGGGGGACAAATCTTTCAAGCTTTAATTTGACCCACTTTCCAGTGTCCGATGGAGCTGAAATTTTGTATACAGGTTTGGTTTCGATGACAATACAATATTTAAGTACAGTCAGCAAAAAAGCTTGTCATAAAAATTAAATTTTTACTAAAAACTTATTACAAGCTTTTTATTAACTTGCCATGTTAGTTAATTAGTTTGTTTTAGTTAGTGGGGGACAAATCTTGCAAGCTTAATTTGACCCACTTTCCAGTGTCCGATGGAGCAGAAATTTTGTGTACGGGCTTGGTTTAGATGACAATACAATATTAAAATACAGTCGGCAAAAAAGCTTGTCATAAAACGAAATTTTTACTAAAAACTTTTTTATGACCAATATTATCGAATAAAGAAAGAATGATAATTTAATGTAAGTAATAGTACATTACAGCCGAGGACAGGTAAGTAAGAAATTACATTGTCGAGGCAGGCGAGGGCTTTAATCATTCGAGGCAAGGTAATTTGCTTACCGTACAAGGCTTGTATAGTGCTTTTCTCAAGAAAAGCGAGGAAATAAAAAAAACTGTTTAACTAAAGAATATTTATTAAAATTTATATCACACATGTTGCGGCAATTATTAAATGTAAATGTTATTGTTTTCCCGGGCACACTTATGTATAAATCGCCCATAATAATATTATTTTAATGATGTATCATTAAAATACGCCAACAATACAGATTCCGAAAACGTATGCGCCTTTTTTTCACTTTTCCAAATCAGATCGTAGGTT
This sequence comes from Crambus lathoniellus, assembly GCA_949710035.1. NCBI lineage: Eukaryota > Metazoa > Arthropoda > Insecta > Lepidoptera > Crambidae > Crambus > Crambus lathoniellus. Next base: position 10,751,032 of record OX453296.1, read on the forward strand.
TTCATATATCTTTCTTTTGATTTTGCTGGCAGTACCTAAGTTTTCTGTAATTAATTTTGCTTCTGCTCTCCTATTTGGTGGAGTAGGTACATACGATGTCTGTATATGTTTCATTGGCAGAACTCATTTTGATAATTTATTACACAATATAAACTGTATTGATATCAAATCAACCGCTGAAAATCATTCCCGCCGTTTTTTAAATATTGGTTTGTGAGGCCATGTGGAACGGTCATACAGCCTATTAAAACTTACTACTTGCTACGAAAATGCGCAACTTCATTACCCGCTTCTGGGCGGTAGATGGCGCGGTACATATTTCCCATACAAAATTACTCGTAAAGGATATTTTGTCTATGATAAATCTCATTATGTTTTTTCGATTGATGTTCGTGCTAGGGGTAGGTACATAGCGCTTGTGGTACAATACGAAGTAATATACTCTGTACGCACCGTATTTAAAAAGTTAACCTAATTATCATATAATAATTACCTATATAATAATAATAATAATAATAATAAATAAATAATAATAAATTTACCCGCAGGGCAGCTTGTGGCGAGCTATTGGTGAGTGGCGACACCACGGGTAATCCGAGTGCTCCTGGGAGTCGATCCAGGCCCCCACCCCCGTTGCCGGGGTGGACCCCAAGGGGGCCTGCGGACTCCCGCCCCTGGCTGGCCTTCACCGGCTGATCAGGGTGGAGTCGCAAGAGCTATATGCTCGAAGGGTGGAAGTGAAATATGCGTAAGGCGCGAGTTGGCACACTGTCCCTTGTACAGTGGGTAGAAAGCGGTGCACACCTCTCTACACCCTGAGTGGCCCGCACCGGTGTTGCGCCCCGGCCGGCAGATGCCGACCAGTTTGGGGTGCCCATCTAGCGGGTGGCGAGCCACCTTCCGTCGATGATTTGAGTTGTGAGATGTAGGAAATGGCGGAAGTTCGTTATCTCACCCCATAGCCCAAGATCCCAATCCATTAGCATTTCACCCAATAGCCGAATTATCTAGTATTTTATTTATTCTCACTCTGGCAATAGTCTATGTACCTGCCGGGGTCCGCTTCCGCCTGCGCTCCTTTGCGTGTAGTGGGGAGCGGATCCCGGCATGTGCATCACACATCGCACATTATATTAAAACCGTCTCAAAGGGCCTCTACGTGTTGGACCCATGTCCCCACGCAAGCCTGGCAAAAGGACCGGGCAATGCCCGTGAAACCCAAGCCGAGATACATAATAATAATAATGTGGCTGTATGGTGCAAATGTCCCTTTGCTTTTTCTGTTTTTATACACAGGAATAACGAAAGAAAAAGTAAAGAAAAAAAGTTGGTACTTAATAATATCTTTGGGTAGTACCTTTTCCGAGGTAAACATTCTAAATTTAAAAATCACTGCTGTAATGAATTTCAGTACTTACTTACTGCACTGATTTTAGTGCAGTAAGTAAGTACTGAAATTCATTACTGCAGTGATTTTCAAATTTAGAATGTTTACCTCGGAAAAGTGCCACGTACTAAATTCTTTTCTCAAATATAATATTAACATTTCAGAGCATAAGTGTGAAAATAAAATTTAAATGACGGCTTTAAGTGCGGCAGTAAGAGTTTTAATTAAAATTATATTTTCCTATGCGGCAACACTTTGTTGCTGTCTATAGATATGTATCCGTTTTCCGTTCCGCTCTTACTCAAACCCATAGACGCCAGACCGGCCAAATAGAGCCGGAGAATAATGGAAAATCTATTGTGTCTCTTTTTTGGGGTGTTGAAAGATAGGATTATATTCAAACGATAATTTTGCTTAATTTTGTGACGCATATTTAAATTCGCAAATTATACCCCACTTGCGCAGGAATCCATATTTAATTTCACCACGAGTCTCTTTAAAACAAAAAAGCGCAAACATTGAATAAACTCAAAAACTACGGGGCCGATTTTAGAATATCTTTTACTATTAGAAAGCTACATTTTTCCTGAGTGACAGGCTTCATTTCATTCCGATATTCCTACGGGAACGGGTACCACGCGGGTAAAACTGTCACTATAAAAATTGTAATTGTGAAGTAACTAATAAATGATTTCTTTATTTATTTATTTATATAAACGTAAGCTTACCTTTTTTTCTACATTGTGTGGGAGACAGGGAAGTCAAAATATCTGACCATCTGATCTGACAATACAAAATTGAAGGTTGTAAAGCAATAAGTTTTTTGTAAAAATTTCATTTTCATGACAAGCTTTTTTGCTGACTGTACTTAAATATTGTATCGTCATCTAAACCAAACCTGCATACAAAATTTCAGCTCCATCGGACACTGGGAAGTGGGTCAAATTAAGCTTCCAAGATATGTCCCCCACTAACTAACTAACATGGCAAGTTAATAAAAAGCTTGTAATAATTACTTCAGACATTTCGGCATCTCACAAGCATCCTACTAATACTAATCCTACTAATATTATAAATGTGAAAGTTTAGATGTTTGGATGTTTGTTACTCAATCACACCAAAACGGCTGAACGGAAATGGCTGAAATTTGGGACACATATACTTTGTAGTCTGGAGAGGAACATAGGATACTTTTTATCCCGGAAAAATACACATTCCCGCGGGATAACGTCCTGAAGTCCACGCGGGAGAAGCCGCGGGCGGAAAGCTATTTGATCTAATAATTAAGTAGCAGTAGAAAAATAACGTCGGGTATTACCGCATAATTATAGACGAGCCCGTGGCGCAGTGGTAAGCGCGCTCGGACGCGATAGTTGAAGTCAAGCAACTTTAGCAATGGTCGGTCACGGGATGGGTGATCAAAATTTGACTATCTCAAACTCCTCCGTGCTTCGGAAGGCACGTTAAGCCGTTGGTCCCGGCTGCGTTTGCAGTCGTTAAGACCCACCAAACCGCATTGGGCCCACGTGGTGGGACATGGCCAATTCCCATATCCATCCATAAGGAATACCTGTGCCCCAGCAGTGGGGACTTATAAATGGCTGATGATGATGATGATGAACTTGTCAGACTTTCAAAATGATTATCCGTAGGTGAATTTAAGTTTGTATTTTGGAAGTAATCTCTAGAACACTGAACCCACAGAACGTGGAAAGAGAAAAAAATCTTTCCGTGTTCTGTGACTTAAACCAATCTGACAATTCCGTCACCATTAAGACAGCTTCATTATTCTTGATTAACATAGGCTATATTTTATCCTGATATTTTTACGGGAAAGGAAACTACGCGGAAGAAGCCGGACGGCGCAGCTAGTTATAAATAAGCGTCATACTAAAAATTTACAACATTGCATCGGAAATATTAAAATTTGCATCATTCCGTATCTGCTATAAATTGCGAAGCTTTATTGGGTACTTGCATTTAAATTGAACTTCGGGCGTTAGTCCGAGATTATCGTGCACATTTTGAAGGCTCTGAACCCAAATTAAATGGCTACACCCGTGAATTTAACCCCGAGCAGAAAATATTTACTACTTACTAGTTTGCAAGGGATTTTGACAGTACAGTCAACAATTATTGTAATACTAGCTGTTGCCCGCGACTTCGTACGCACGGTAAAGTGACTTTTGTGTTTGTTTATTTTATGTGTAATCTACACTTCCTTCCAGTGACCGCAAGGTATTATGTGTGTGTATATGGGTGTAGGTCTCGGAAGCGCGGGATTCAGTGTTGCGCTCGCGATTGCTTGTCAACCGAGCTTCACGGTCCTCATCGGTTTCAAAAGCACGAAGTAACCTCATCCTCTTAGCTGACCTAGAGCCTTGCGATAAATTACTAATTTTTTTTCAAGGTATTTCAAATAACAATAATCGTAATCAAATCACAATATTCAATGTCCGTTTTCCAACAATTCAAATTGATCTAAAAATCAATAAATCGAAATCTAATTCAAGTATAGTTTACGTATTTTGAATTCATTAAAATCACAATAACTGAGTTTCCTCATGGTGTCAGCCGTCAAGAGTAAGCAATTTAATATAGTCCCACACCTCTGTCTGTTCCGGTGACAGCCGTGGCAGAGGAGCCACTTGCAATATGAAATTAGCTGTCAAAATAGACTGTCCTGTCTTATGAAAACTGTTTTAGTTCCAATGATTATCACTGCAACAGAAAAGCACGTAAGATGCCACCATGTTAGTAGCTTTGTAGTGATAACAAACGGTAAAGTATTTATTTTTTATTTTTTATTGATTGATAGGCAAGCGCTTGTCCGCTATCACGCCCCTAAGCGTTCGTTGATGCGATCTACGATGAATCGCGCTTGCCTAATGCCATATTCTGTGCTAATGCTGCGTACACACCGGACCAACAAAGGCCAACGAACGCCATCAAAGAGGTTCTGTTTTCCCCTCTGTCTCAATCAGATGATCAGAAACCCCGAATATGAACTGCAGTGCGATTCTCTATAAGCGCAAACATCGTACAGCCTTGGTGGCAGCGGCTGCAACAGCGGTGAACGTGTACATTGGTACTCTTTAAAATAATTTTCAACGCTGTTCGACACTAGCGCCTCACGGCTGTAAGCGGCGTGATAAGTAATCAATTATTTTTAATTTTTTGTATAAAATTGGTATTCTCTAAGTGAAACAGCCTCAGCTTCGACCGCAGCATCGACAATCGACATGGCCCGCTATTATTTCTCGGCTGCTTACGCTCCCGTGAAACGAGCGAGATAGAAGATGTCTATGCCATCGACGTACAGCCACGATTTCTAATGTCAAACCATTGTCAAACGTAAAAGCTTATATCACAAAGTACCTTTGTATTATATTTTGTGGATGTTGTCAAGGATTTCTAATAGTAATAGTGAAAATTCAAGTAGTAATGTAGGATTAAAAATCTGTAAGTATCCGCCGCATACTGTTGACTTGTGATAAAATCTATTTTTTTACAAATTTTTCATAGGTCTGTACCTTAGCCCACTGCTTTCCCACTGCTGATATCTATGACACACCCGATGCCTTCCTGTTCAGACCCTAGCAATTTCTGTCCATCCATTACGCATTCGGGTCCTGGCATTGGGTGTGCGAGCATGTCCAGTGGCAAGATGCGAGTTTGTTCTTTCTCCCAGCAGCCCAGCCAACTTCTCTGCTTGAGACGAGCCAATAAAAGTTAAGTGCGTAGTTTGGGTTATAAAACTTTTAGTAAGTACAATTATGGGCCACTTGGAGGGAGAAGGGGAGGGGAGTGGTAAGAGCGAGGGGGAGGAGGCTACCCCCATGTCTAAACCCCAACTCTAGGAAATGTATAGTTTTCGAGTTGCTTCGTGCGGTAAGATACTCTGGCGCTTCGCTCGCGCGGCTCGCGCTAATCCAATATTGTTTAAATATGAAATATCTTGAAACATTTGTTTATGAAAGCGGTTTACAATATTGCTTAATTTTTCAGAAATGGTGACTTAAATCAATTTTGTGAGGGCCCCCATGATGGATGAGTAACGGCCCACAACAAGTGGGTAGAACTCAAAAGTTTCCTTAATTTGGACACAACCGGCAGTTCCAAGCCGGTTGAAAAGTGGAAAAAGGTATGGTTTTTATGTCAAAAACAAACATCATTGCATGTTAACAAGTTTGTTTAATTATTTATTAGTTTTTCTGTTTGCATGTAAAGGTGTGGAAATACAAAATGAAGGCAGCCAAAATCCATCGCTCTATCAGTGGAACAGGTGGTGGCATGGCAGGCATCTACAGAACCTACGAAGCAAGGAATACCATATGAATTAAGAAATCTGAAATAAAGAAGACTAAGAACTAAGTTTGTTGTCTATAAAAATAAAAACATAAATTAAACAAAGTATATAAGTTTTTAAATTTACTTTTGTGTATTGGGAAATTTTATGTTAATGACTTGAGGGTGGGTAAGGGCATATTATAATACATAAATCGACTTGTAGCATAGCTTCTAGCGTAAAGCCGTTGGCTACCCGAACCAGCCGTTGGTAGTCTCCGTTTGCATAAAACAATAACGCACACAGCACCTAAAAAGCAAAATTCTAAATAATGTAATACCTAGGTAAGATCTATTTTGCCTATAGTAGTCAAGAAGAAAGTCAATCAACAAAGATGTGAAATAAACATACCTTAGTCTCAAGTGGGACTCTTTGTGGGCTCCGAAGGTCGCTATAACTCCTTAATGTGCTACGCTACATAGAAATGTAAAGGCCGCCTTTGAGAGTCGATAACGTTGCACAAAGTGTGTATCCGAGATATAGGCTGGGACAGAATAACTCTCGCTGCTCAATATTGCTAATCTATTATGTAGGTACCTTAAGTGTTATTGTTTATCGAAGCCTTAACCTTAGAAAAAAATGTACTGTAACTAGCGCCAAAAACGCCCCAGTCGCGCGCAGTTACAGTGGCACAAACTCTTCCGTTCCGGTGACAGCGGCGCTATGTACGTTTTCCTTTTTTTCGTAGCAATTTAAAAAACATGATAGTTTCTCATTTTGGCCACCGGAACATAAAATTTTGTGGCACTGTATCTGACACTGACTCGAGGATAAAATTTTGCCGAATAAGTGACAGACAGTGAAGGTATTGCTTTCTTTTCCAAGTCGTCGCAAAGGCAATGAACGCAAAGGCATAAAATTAAATAATATATACATACACTTCGATGAAATAATTATTTTTTATTACAAAGAAACACCTAAAATGTACTAGTGGCACTGACCTCTATTATTACACACTGGACAGGCTGTCTCCATACAAATGACAGCTAATTTTGTGTGGCAATTTGAAGCGCCACTACGAGTGTCCCGAGAACTAATTTTGACATAATCATTACTACAGTCACAGAGTTGACATAGGAACAACACTATTTTTAGTTTCATGGACACTCGTATCTGCCTACAGCTTAGTTAGTCTACAGCGCCAAAATGGCGATACTCAAATAACCACAAAAATAATATGACAGCAGCCAGTCCAGTGTGTAATAATAGAGGTCAGTGACATGAGGCCAGAGAGTAGACTTAAAGTATACCCTCTAGCCCATCCCATGCATTGCTTACTTACTCTATGGTACATCCTTGCGATCAGCCTTGCGTTCATGCAGCCGAGAGATCGTCGGCGAGCTAGTAGAGCTTACAGAATACCAAAATGAAACGTCATGATTGCAGCGAACGATGTGACCGATGTAACAGCCATGATCTCAGCGCTGCGTGCAGCGTCGATGTGTTGCTTAGAGAATCGCATAGCTGGAATCGCTCCCAGTAATCCTTTACCTAGCTTTAGATTGATCTTCGAAGGCCAGAAACGTGAAGCGAGCAATGCCTGATGTCGTTCGTTGGCGTGCGTGGGGCCGCCGCCCGCGCCGGTCCGTACACAGTCTAAAAGGTACCGGTATAAAATATACTAAGAAGAAACCGGTCAAGAGCCAGTCGAACTCGCGTCCCGAGGGTTCCGTACCATCTTTTCTTTTATAAAATAGAAAAAACTACAACTGTGCTTCACCCAAAGCGACCTGCGAGTATTTAGGAAGGAGGACATTTTAAACGTAAAAATGTTTTCATCGGCGTGGCATATTCGTCCGAAAAATTGCGATGTAGAATATTGCAGTTTTTGGTCAGCTCCATCTCTTGACCGATAGTGGATCTAATATAATTTTTGTTGATGATTTCTGAAAAAGTTTACTATTTAGAGACATTGTTTTATTTTCCTGTAATCTTTACATATACTTCTACTTATCACCTAAAATAATTTCAGATTTTTCTCTATGCAAACTTCGGAAATAAGGGGGGGTGGTATTTTTTTAAATTTTTCAAAAAGGATGCGGCTTAATACAAAAAGAAAAAATATTGAGAGTGTGCAAGCAGCGCTCAATTATATGATACCCTTTATGCCCTAGTAGCCGCACTTCAAATTTTAAGACCCCCTTTCAGCCCCTATTGAACAAAAAATATAAATATTTTTATTTGTCTCTTATTTGCAAAATAGTTGGGCAAACGTCGTCTAAAACTATTCCAAATTTCAAGTTGATATTATAAGTAGTTCTCGAGATATCCAGTTGTGACAGACAGACAGACTTAGTCGCACCATTAAGGGTTCCTTTTTACCAGTTTGGTTCGGAACCCTAAAAATCATCATTATCATTAATTCATTATTTGTCTTACGCATGGTATTAGGTACATTATTTAATTATAGAAATAAAGGAAAATATCCTAAAATTTGTTATATGTCTAAGTAATATCACAGAAAAAAACTTTTACAAACTTTTGACCTAGAATCATAAATTTTGGCAAACTTCAGATCTTACAGTACAAATAAAGGTAAAAAAATAATGGTAATTTATAGTTTAATCACTAAAAAAACTAATACAAACTTACATTTGTAGTTAATTTCATACAAAATGTGAGTCAGTTTGTCTACGTTTTATAAGATGTCAAGAAATTTTCCCACAATAAAAGGTACCCTATATGTTGAACCAGGTTATTAGTTATTACTACACAAAATTTGGTAAAAATCCGTCATGTAGTTTTTGCATGAAAAGCAAACATACAAACAGACGCCCGCAAATATAAGTTGGTCAACGTTTTTTTTTAATATAAAGAAATTTTCCCGCAATAAAAGGTACCCTATATGTTGAACCAGGTTATAAGTTATTACTACACAAAATTTGGTAAAAATCCGTCCAGTAGTTTTTCCGTGGAAAGGAAACATACAAACAGACGCCCGCAAATATAAGTTTTTCAACGTTTTTTTTTTAATAAAGAAATTTTCCCGCAATAAAAGGTACCCTATATGTTGAACCAGATTATAAGTTAATACTACACAAAATTTGGTAAAAATCCGTCCAGTAGTTTTTGCGTGAAAAGCAAACATACAAACAGTCATTATCAACGTTTTTTTAAATATAAAGAAATTTTCCCGCAATAAAAAGTACCCTATATGTTGACCCGAGTTATAAATTATTACTACACAAAATTTGGTAAAAATCCGTCCAGTAGTTTTTGCGTGAAAAGCGAACATACAAACAGACAAACAGACAAACAGACAAACAGACAAAATTTTTATTATCTATCGTTTTGGGGTCAATATCCTGTACACATCACATAGCAGTAATTATTTTTTTTTAATATTCCATGTACAGACTTTTTTTCCGTTTCTGTTTTATTATGTATAGATTAATTTTTACACAAATGCAGGGTGTTAGGGGCACCCTTGCAAAAACTTTAACCATGGCTTCAGGCCTTCATCCTGAACAACGCACAGCAAGATTTTTTGGCGGAAATGAAAAAAATATTTCGACTCTCTATACAAAATGTCCCGATTAGTTGCTAAATTTGTATGAAAAGTCGATTCTTTTTTCATTTCCGACAAAAAATTCTTGTTATAGGTACGTTGTTCAGCATGATGGTCTGAAGCCATGGTTAAAGTTTTTGCAAGGGTGCCCCTAACACCCTGTATGTAAATACATAAATGTTGCTTAAGTTTAATAAAACAACTAAAAGACTTCGTTTACATGGGGAATCATTCACGATCCTCCAAAAAACACGAATGACAAAAGTATAGGAAAGACGAATGCGTTCATGTACCTATCCAATGTATTATTTTTCACGATTTGTAATCGTATGAAAAAAAAACACAATTCGTACACGAATCTTCAATGACGGATCCCGAGTGAACAAAACCTAACAGTATGGAACAGACGTAAAGACACGTTGTATCGCTTTTTGTTATACAAAAATCGAAAAACCGTCACAACTCAGTAACCATCCAGTTTTCGGTTCACGGAAATGATTTATTTGTAATGACCTTTAGTAGGTATAACCCCTTTCAAGGAATAGGTCGCTTCCCTGTCACCCTGTAGATAGAGTAATATATCCAGTGTGGGGTTAAGAGGAAGGGATCATCCAAATCCTCATCAGTCGTTTAATGTCTCTACTGCTGGGGCACTGACCTTCTTTATGGATGGATAAGGAGAATATAACCTTCAAATTTGCAAACTCAACTGTGTTTTTTCACTTGTCATTCAATCTATATTTATTCATTAGAGAAAAATCTGAAATGTAAAAATAACTCAGAGCTGGAGAATGCTCTTCAAATATCTGGTCATTTTTCGATGCCCGAGAAGTAGGTAGCTTTTCAAAGGCTCTAACATTTTCAAAACTCTCTTAAGCGCCGGCATTAACGCAAGCCACCTTGTTTTGCTGTAGCCCAAGAGTTTCTGATACTTTGTGTCAGTCGAATCACATATCTCTTTCAGAGATTCTACTCGACTCTATTCATTTATCGATAGATGCACGTCTAAAGCTAAAGCGGGACAATTTGCTCTTACTGGGGACAGCGGGACAGACAGTCTGAAAGCAGGACAATCCCGCCCAAAGCGGGACGTATGGTCACATTAGATGTTGCCTATTATGACCTACTCCCTACGCGGGCCGAGTGCATATAGGTGGGTATTAACTACTGCAAATGTAGCCGAGACCAAAGGCTTAACGTGCCTGAGGCACCGAGGAGCTCGAAATGAAAAGTTTTTGGTCACCTATCCTAGTTGGAAAGTTGCTTAACCTGAACGATCGCATCGCAACGATCGAACCACTGCACCACGGGCTCCTCGGTATAGATTCAATCAGTACCTATAGACTAAAATGAAAAAAAAAACACGAACGAACATGATTACTTAGTACTCCATCATTTATCAAGTTGAAACATAAACACTTACCATGACCCAACATGCATTTTATTTAATTATACTTGTTCGAATGACATAAAAAGCATTGCAGGTCACCTGATTACAGGAAAGCTAAAATACCGTAGCAATTACTGAGAAACGTATGGTTTTTCATTTTCTAATGACAAATATAACTTGGCCTGGCAAACCTTTGCATTCAGTATTAAATCCTTTGAAACATTCTCGATGGCAAGGTCTATCAAAATGGTCGCAACCAACATGCAATGCAATGCACACTATTTAAATAGACTTCTGCTCTTTCAGAAATATAAACTTTCGTGTTAAAAATGTTCGTTTAAAAACAATAATCGGATTATTTCTTTCGTGATTCAAAGAGATACGAATTTAAGTGGATTGTTCGTATTAATAACTCTATTTCTTGTTGGGAAATAAAAGTAGGTCATAGCCCGTTTTTTAATAAGGAATAGAAAAAAAATGAGTCATCATTTCAGCACGTTCGTCGTTTGCACATGAAGCTTGGAAAGTAGAGTACTTACCAGTCTCACTAAAATTTACAAAATCCAAGTTTTTAACCGACTCTGTGGTCTAGGGGTACTGTGACGCCGACGTATCCCAACTAGATTGGGAGCTGACGCCTTTACAGACTCCGTTACACCACATCCACTGTGTGACTCATAGAATATTCCCGAGGGATACACACAGAGGAATACACATTCACTTTATTAGGGGCCTCGTACGACTCGAGGTCATAAATCTGTCGTATGACAGCGCGTAGATGTGATTAGTTTGCATACGACATCAATTTTGTCGCGGGTGACGACGTCTCGTCGGGCGTCCGCAAGAATTCTTGGACGGCTAATGCGTTCAAAGCTCATATTCAAAGCTCAGATCATATAATACTATATTATATGATCTGAGGTTCAAAGCGTAAAAATATTACAATGCATTTAATATTAATTTGTTTCCTGCAATAAAAATTAGCAAAGGGGTTTGATACTCTTTTAAACGCCCTTATATATTCCTTTTTCATCTCGGTGTAGTTTTTGTCGCCTCGACGACATTTTTGTAGAAATACCATCATCGTCTAATTTCTGTAGGGGCGGCCATAGCTTCATAATTGCGCAGGAACTCTTCGACGCTCCCTCGTATACCGTCGTACTTAGAGAGATCCTTTTCGATATACCTAAAACGAAAAAATCTAACACAACTAGGACGAAACTTCCCGCACAACTTTTATCTAGGTTTTCGCGAAACTTTTTATCGGTTAGGCGCCTCCACCATGTGACGCCTACGTATCCTAGCGGTGGCAGGAATAATAGAGACTTTGTTGATTTTATAGTTTACTGCGGCTATAAGCGCCGTATCAAACCAAGAGGTCCCGGGTTTGATTTCCAGTGAGTACATAAATTGGTTTGGTTGGTGGCAGGACTTGTTATTAGTCCGCCTGTTCAGCAACCACCATCTTATCTAAGTCTGACGCCATGACAACGATTGGCTTAGGTAGTTGCTATTTCCTAGCATTATTTTTCTTTATAATTAACTAGCTGTTACTTGAACCAAATAAAACCGAAAACAAACGCCAACACATTCTTACTACGATTGTCAAGTACTAAATTTAGCACAAGCCCTTAATAATTTAACGATATCGTAATTGAATAAATAGCATGTGAAAGAAGCCACATGGCATCTCCGTCAAAGGACGTGGAACTTAAAAAATCGATACTTTAACTTCGGTGTCAAAGTTATATTTACTTCCTTAATTAATTAATTTAATCACTATCCGATCCTCTCGAGGTTTGTTTACTTTCAAAGTTAACGGTAAGTATAAATACTGGAGCTCGAACGCGACTATTTTGAAAGATAAAGCATTTAAAGCGCCGGTGGCGCAGTAGTTAGAGCACTTGGTCTGCGATCGTTGTGGTAACCATTTGTCATTTTGGAACTCCTCTGTGCTTCTGAAGGCATGTTAAGGCTGCGACTCCCCAAAATAGGGTATTTTAAATTATGGATTATTAGCAAATCACAAAGTACTTAAAATTTGGAAAAAATATATGTTATTTTACAGTTATTTATCTAGTGCTTCCGGCCGTTATTCGATTGGTGATATTTTACTGTGTCAAATAAAATCCCAAACATCCGTCTAATCGTAATGTAAACGTAATAAATATCCTATTATTTGCAGTATACTTGGTTTTAGTTAATGAAAAATATACGAAAATAATTGTCTTTGAATAGCCGAGGGCTTCCGGCCGTCCTAAGTTTAAAATTGTTATTATTTTATTTTTAATGTAATTTTAAGTGATTTTCGACTCGCGGGGCGCTCGCGAGTTCACAGTTCACCGCCGGCTGCCGCTGCGTCCGCATGAAGTGTATCGCGCGCGGCCGAGCAAGCGTTAGCGTGCCTATTTCGGTCGGGAATCATCGCCTTAAGCCAGTGAGCTCAGCTGCATTTGCAGTAGGTAATACCCAAAATACCGATTTGGAATGGAATGGGATTCGTACTCTGGTCTCGTATACGGACTGGCATAGTGTACCGATGTACCTTTAATCGATCTGGCAACGCTGAATGACTTTTTCATGTCTCATATTCTGAAAGTAACTCATAAATTGCCTAAAATCCGGGTTGAAAGTGGTATGACACGGTTTTTTTTTAGACTTTTTATCAAAAAAACTATGCGGCTTAAGAAAAAATGAAAAAATATTGAGAATGTGTAAGCAGCGCTCTTTCCTATTTTATGATACCCCATATGCCCTAGTGGCCCCACTTCGAATTTTTAAGACCCTCTTTCAGTCTCCGTTGCAAAAAATATATAAATATTTTTATTTCTCTCATAATTGCAAAATAGTTGGGCAAACGTCATCTAGAACTATTCCAAATTTCAAGTTGCTTGCCTACGTAGTTCTCGAGATATCCAGTTGTGACAGACAGACTGACGCCCGAATTCTCGAACGCAAATCATCTTTGGGAGCGTCTCACTCAAACATCGCCCTGTCACTTTAAATGTCAAACGTATGTAAGAGATGCCATGATGTTTGAGACGCTCCCAAAGATAATTTGCGTTCGAGAATTCGGGCGTCAATTTGACCCACTTCCCAGTTTCCGATGGAGCTGCAATTTTGTATACAGGTTTGGTTCAGATGACAATACAATATTAAAGTACAGTCAGCAAAAAAACTTGTCATAAAAATGTTTTTTTTTTTTACTGAAAACTTATTCGTAATCCACAAACGCTACCGATACTGCTTCCGATTATACTCCTCTGTCTTCTGTATAATCTGTCAAAGCTTGTGAATATGATCTGAAGCCTTTTCGGAAACCGGCTGGAAGTCATCGTGAGACGATTCGCATTGACTCTGGAGAAAATCTTATACAATGACTCAAACGGAACCCTTATAAGATCACTTTGTTGTCCATCTGTCTGTCTGTCTGTCCATCCGTCTGTCAAGATCGGTCCGTCTGTCATCATCAAAAGGCTTTATCTCCTTTTTTGAAGAAGTGCATCACTATACTATTGTGCCACGTTTCAGATGCAGTACTTTGCATTTTTACTTTTTTGAATTCACAATGCAATTTAAAGTAAGTATTTAAAAAATCGACCCGTCTCACCACTACCTCCGATAGGTCTTGAGCCCACGACCATTCATTGTCCGGGCGAATGCTCTATGTTTTATCCATTACGTCCTTGTTTCCAATTTCCATAATACGAGTGTTCAAGCTATTATCTGTGCTATTTATACTTACTACAGTTTAGTATTGGCACAGATTACTAAATAGTTAACTATGTAACAGATAGTTCACTCCGCTAAGTCATTTAAATAAATAGCAACTCTAACTATAACGCAATAAAGTAGAATTCAGCTTGTACGGCGCAGGCAAATTACGAACAACCACTCGTTGTCGTTGCATCTCTTTCTATCGCATATATTCTAGCTCTTTTGTGGACCTATGGATTTACAACGCCGGCGTTGCCGCCGCGTTTTCGAGCCGACACGGGGAGTGAAATAGGCCTGGGGCCCGATTCTCAGGCATTCAAACTTTTTCAGTGTGGTAATTCGTATGTCGAACATTTTGTCCGTGGTTTCTATTGAAAAGTTAGAACCTCTGAGAACGTTTCAAACAAACTAAGCTGTCCCACATGTCAACAAATTCATTTTGACAGCTAAGTTCGTATACGAACATCTATTGGTTTCTACCACTCGTAGCGTTCGACTGGTTTTCGCTCGAACTTTTTCGATTGTGAAATTCTGACAATACAAAAACTGTGTTATATTTGAATTTCGAGCTTATAAAAGTGAACTTTTCTCGATTGCCTGAGAATCGGCCCCCAGGTATTGGAACAATGTATGTGATGGTGTCCTTTTTAGGGTTCCGTACCTCAAAAGGAAAAAACGGAAACTTTATAAGATCACTTTCTTGTCCATCTGTCTGTCTGTCCGTCCGTCTCATCCGTCTGTCTGTCAAGACCCTTTATCTCGGAAACGCGTGGACGTATCGAGTTGATGATTAAAACCATATACTAAGGTCTACGGTCCCTTGAAGCTGTGAAAAAATCAAACTTCTAAGTTAACGTAAAAAAAAGATATGGCCGTTTATGCCGCAAAAAACGCATATTTCGACACTCACAAGGGAATCAAAATTCATAGGGTAGTTCCCGTTGACCTAGAACTTTGAAATTTGGCAAGTAATAGCGTCTTATACTACAAGTACAGGGAAAAGTCTGAAAACTATACATTTGTAATTAAATCATTAACTGTCTGTCTGTCCGTCCGTCTGCCTGTCAAGACCCTTTATCTCTAGAACACGTGGAGGTTTCGAGTTGAAATTAAAACCATATACTAAGGTCTACGGTCCCTTGAAGCTGTGAAAAAATCAAACATCTAAGTTAACGTAAAAAAAGATATCACCGTTTATGCCGCAAAAAACGCATATTTCGACACTTTCAAGGGAATCAAAATTCATAGGGTACTTCCCGTTGACCTAGAACTTTGGAATCTGACCTTGAAATTTGGCAAGTAATAGCGTCTTATACTACAAGTATAGGGAAAAATCTGAAAACTATACATTTGTAATTAAATCATTAACTATCTGTCTGTATGTCCATCTGCCTGTCAAGATCCTTTATCTCGGGAACGCTTGAAGGTATCAAGTTGAAATTAAAACTTAGGTTTAAAGTCCATTGAAGCTGTAAAAATATCAAATTTCTCAGTTAGCTAAAAAAAGATACGGCCGTTGTTGCCGCCAAAATTGCATTGTAAATGCCAATTTTGTGTACTTACTTATATAACGGTACGGAACCCTCCGTGCGCGAGTCCGATTCGCAATTAGTCGGTTTTTTTTAAACAAACAAAAAAATAAAAATTTTCCTTTTTATAATAATAAAAGTATTTAAATACTTATAGATAATATTGTATGGGAAGTCAGAACCTTACCTTATAATACGCAGTATCGACCCATGTCCGGGGCCTGTTTATAAAGAAGCTATCCAATTTCTCAATATCAGATCCTATGCATCTAATTCCGAGTATACTCGTAGCCTGGACTAGAGTGTGTTACTAATTGGAACTTTCATTATGCATGCATAAGATACAGATTAATTCCAATCAACTACAATACTGGCAAGGTGCTTGTGTCAGATACTCTGTACTGGAAGCACGATTAAGATCGAGGAGCAAATACTTTTTACTAATAATTTAACCGTGAGTTCATAACAGTTCAACCGAAGACAGTAAGAAAATAAAGTTAAATCATCAAATCAACATTTATGATAAGTAAGTAAATAAACGAAAAGCGTTATAATGTAGGTAATGTAGTTTAGTTACCAAAAAATTTTTTTTTCAAACAGTCGTCATTGTAGGCATACTTATATGGATACTTTCCATCCTAAAATAAAATACATATTATTTAGCAACCGTAGAAAGGACAATGCAACTTACCTACCAGCCCCTACCAACAGATTCCAAACCTGATCACTTCTTGACCTGGCTATATTCACCGCCTTTTGACGCACGGTGCCAGATTCGCAGAATACCAGATTCGCAGAATGCCAGTTTTGCAGAATGCCAGATTCGCAGAATACCAGATTCGCAGAATGCCAGTTTTGCAGAATGCCAGATTCGCAGAATGCCAGATTCGCAGAATGCCAGATTCGCAGGATGCCAGATTCGCAGAATGCCAGATTCGCAGAATGCCAGATTTGCAAAATGCCAGATAATTTTTTCTCATGAAATTGCATTTGCCGCTCATAAATAAATATTTAATGATGAGGCACAAGCCCAAAAGTTTACGACCAGACATAATAAAACACTGAGGAATGGTTTCTTATTATATTAATTTCATTAGTTATTATTATTATTACGTGTTAGAATTTACGTGGCTTTAATCTCTCTGCCGTAGGAATAGGGGTTTTACACACATCAAAATAAAAAGGCGTATCTAGTCTGGGCCTACAGTCCCGACTTTTAGCGATCCCAAAGTTATCGACGGTTATCGTTAACTCAAAATGAGAAATTTGGTGGGATTTGGGGCTATTTTTATAGTAAAAGCGTGTTTTGTAGTATATCTGAGCGATAGCAAGCCACTAAATAATAGTTAAAACTAGTTTTGTATTGTAATTCGTGTAAATTGCTACAGCAACCATCGCTGACTTAACGATTTAAAAAAGAACTTAGCGATGTTTAATGTTTACGTAAAACATGGCGTGGAAATTTAAAACGCTGTTGTGCTAACCACAAATTACAATATCGTCGGTACCTACGGATAGCTGCCGTCACCACAATGTTCAAGCGAGTGAGAAAGAGGGCGAATATTTTAGCTTGGCCAATCGCGCAAATGGCCAATTGTCAATGAGGGATTTTCTGACAGATGATTAAAAAAGAAAAAAGTTAGTTCCAAAAAACTCAACAGATGGCGTTCATCAGACATGGGTTTGCTTTTTTTAAATTTGCTGGCAAGGGCCCTGTTTAACCATTTTTACAAGTCTACAATTATGTAAGAAAGCTAGTGAAGTACTTGTATTTTTACTCTAGTAGAACATCAGAATCACAAGTTCGCGGCCATTTTAGAAGAAATCATTCACTATAATTACGAGTGTAATGTCAGTGACATTGACATTAAGATAATAGTAGATTGTATTACAAGGGAGCAAAATAGCATATTTACGGCGAGGGCGCTATTTTTAATCCAGAGCGCACTTTAGAATCCTGAACGCAGCGAGGGATTCAATATACGTCGCCAGAGGTGAAAATAATTTTGCGGCCGAGTAATACTACAATATACACTAATACACTCTACTTTCATTTCGAATTTATGGAAAGTAAATACACTTTGCTTTTCATCCCCCTATATAAGAAAAGCAACAAAAACAACTAAAACTACCTAGAAAAATAAAAGAATGGTGGCGGGGGGCATCGCCTTCTCTATTTTTTCTATTATATTTAAAAAATTTGAAGTTCAATTAAACAAAAAATAAAAAAAAAATATGTCCATCGGATGCCTCCTATGTATCTCCGGGGTACCATAGGGGGTTGAAAATTTTGTTAGATTTTAGCTTCGACGCACACAATGAACTTTAGTCTGCATTGAGCGCCCGATAGTGAAGTACGTCTTCGGGCAACAAATGACCGCACACTATATGCGTTGAGTCCGCGACAAGTACCCGGAGGAAATATTTTGGACGTACAGGGACTTTTTGTCCCACGGGGACAAAAGTCCTTCGTCTGATTAGGCCTTAAATATACATCACTTTTCGAATATGAGAGATGAAAAATATTTATCAGCCAATGCATTTATATGTCATTAGGTATTCCAATGACACTCTTTTTTGTTACCGTAAAAAACACTTGTTATTTACTTCGTGAAACAGAATTTACAAGTCCATGTTTCATTTCGAAGCTTGTGAACTTGTAAACTTGTATCTTTCGAGAAATAGGCCCATCTCTGTGTGGTAATAAACAATAGAGGTGAGTGGTTTCATGTCAGGTCAGCGTCATCTATCGAGCTAATAAATAAACTTTTTTTTTATTTTACTTGCTGGTAGAAAATCTCTCATTACTGACGCTTAATCACGTGCCAGATGTCCGTCTTCACAATAGAGAAGGCTGTGCCGTCTTGCATTTCCCCGCATAACACAAGGACACATTAGTATATTAAGATACACATGAGCTAGGTTGCTCATTATACACGAGGCTGTGGGTTGCAGCCCGAGCCGCAGGCGAGGGTGTAAATCAGCCGAGTGTCTAGTGAGTAAGTTGCTCACGAGTTTCATACGCACTTTTTCAACACACTTGCGAGGAAAAACAAACATTTATTGCATACAGTAACCTAATATTAGCTAAGGGAAAAGCGCGCAAGTTTTTTTTGCACGAGCCAAATGTAAGGTGATGGATTATATACAGCCACACAGCCTACTTCAATAGTAGATTGTACAACAAGTGCATAAAACTTACCATTTTACCCGAGACGTATATACCCACCCGAGCCGTAGGCAAGGGTGGATAGTCAATTCGAGGGTAAAATGGGTTTTATGTACGAGTTATACACTCTGCTTTTCACTTCGAGTGTGAGGAAAATAAATAACAATATTGCAAAAAAGAAAAATGATTGACTTCGCCATATTGGCGGGTAGATTTTCTTTTTCTTTTTTTTTATACTTGGCATTGGCAGCACAGTGACTTTAGCATAGATCGTAGTCCATAATGCTCTTGAAATACTTATTTTTTAGAAAACTCATTATTTTGCCTAGATTTATTGATTTTAGTAATTTAACATGGATTATGTACAAAATTGAAGAAACAGAATGAAATAACAAGTTTATTTAACGAAGTTTAATTGCGTGTGTGACTGTAGACGAAGATTTTACTTTATGCACTAGAGCATAAAAAGCGATTTTATGCAGCCTATACCCAACATAAACACGAACTTTACGAGCACGAGAAGTGAAAAATAATTATAATAATAGTGATAAAATGCAAATGTTTTAAAACAAATTATTGTGAATTATAAATAATTTGATAATATATACTTAATTATGTTTTTTGTCTTAATTAGGGACACATTCATTTATTCTAAAAACGTAAATGGATTTTCAGCCGTATAAAACCTCTTTGTTGTTACAAAAAAAGAACTGTATCTATTACCCGGTGAAATCGAAAATGCTTTGTTGACTCGCATATAACTTGCAGTTAGGTACTAACTTAACTTTGTAGGGATACTGTATTACCCGGATAAATTGAAAAGTCTCTGTTTACTCGCATATAATTTGCAGTGAGGTACTTACTAACTTTGTAGGGATAATTCAATTACGCAACTAGTACTGTGATATTTTTATGCACGCGTGTGTTATAGTTTGGGTTATGGCCCTAAGATCGATGTAATAAGGCTCACTTTATGAGCAAGTGTGTTGAAAAATTATATTTTCAAATTATTGGTTTATTTTATAAGATGTTAAATCCAAGTATCGGTTCGTATCGGTATCTATATGCAGTAAAATCAATGTTATATCACTGCCATTGGAAACAGATCTTGTTTTAAAAATAAAAACTGAGGTAAGTGGAGAGTGCAGTACTAACACTTTTTTGTGACCAAAAATTACACAGTGGCTGTCTTCCGTCTCACCTACACTTTAAAAAAATACGTATGGTCATATGAGACAACTGACAGCCACTACATACTAAATGTCAAATTTGCTGGTATACACTTTTTTATTCAGGATGAGAACTCCAGTTACCTCAGTATTAAGTCTAGCTAAATGCTTCCACCGAAACTCAGATACGTTTCTCTCAACACTCCAACAGAAAATTATTTCTACAAAAAATTTTACTTACATCTATAAAAACAACCCTAATTTGTGAGGAATCACCACAACCTGGCGGCACTGACTTACCGAACCGATCGCTATCTCCGTAGAGACTTCCCGCACATTTGTTAGCTAACTTTTCGGTAGTTTTTGCTTTACTAGTAATCATAAAAATCTTGAGTGTATTCGTATTACTCTTGCATATCGAATAAATCGTTGACATTTACATTGAAACAGCGTCGTTACGAAGACATAAAATTGTTTTGGTTTTCTCAATCCTCTCAAGACGACCTTGATTAGAAAAGCTTTTTTGGTTTGAAGGACAAGTTTGTTATACTTGCTGATTTAGGGTTAAGCTGTATTAGAAGTTAGTAAGCTTGTAACGATGCCGTCTCGTTCCAGTCTCATGGATGGTTAGAACCTCCATGATGACTGGAAACTTCATAGTTTAATTTACTGGCTATCGATAGTAATTCTAGACCTGGGTGCCTACCATCAACTCTTATTGCGGTTTTGTTTAGGACCTAAACTGATCTGCTTCGCTTATTCGTACCACGACAGCTTAATATCAATGACAGCGATTCAGTGATCCTTCAATGACATTTCACAGCCGCTAAGCTGTCAGATCTCTTATTTGACTTATAACTCGGCCAAGCTGACATGACACCTGCAGGTTATACCCGTCCCTCTCACTCTCTGGGCATGACAGAATCGAGTGAAAGAGACGGGTAGAAGAAATAAGGACACAAATCGTTCGGTCATTCACATTTAGCAATTCATTTGCGATCCAGTTTTCAGAAGGTCGTAGTACGAAAGAAAGCAATTCATTTTAGGAACCTATTCTGCATCGCGCTATTTTTGAATCGCTGTCTTAAAGTTGATGGTAGGCACCCTGTTCTTTCAAATTCAAAATTCTCGTTCCACGATCCTTGTTCAGCATTTTGATTCAGTCCTACAAAAACCATCGTGATGAACAGTGCTTCCATTACTTACCAGTTACTATATTAGTTGAAATTATGTGGTAATTATTATTATAGTTATAATATAGAGGAACCCAATATACCTACGGGGTAAGAACTCATACCCATTTATTTACACACTATTTTCAGACCTAATAAAATTTTAAGTAGGTAGGGCAGAAGCTCCGGTTTTGGCCACTGTACCGGTCTTGGATACTTTTTGCTCTAAAAGTTTTCTTAACAACATTTTTGCGTGTGTTACGTTCTGGCCCGGCCACGGCGTCAAATAAGGCTGTGGTTGTGTCAGTAAACGGTACGGATAAGTACGTCTCGTAGTACTTCGATGGAAAAAAAGAGTACCACAGTATTTCATCAGTTATAACACATTTTTGGTGGCCGGGCTGCAACGCATACGACCCAGCCCGGCCACGCTTCTATCGAAATAAATAGGTATCTTTACGATGCAATTTTGGTACGAGGTGATGGTACGTATTCTGTACCAACGAGAATGTGTCCGTTTCCCCTTTTAAAATAGTAATTAAAACTATTTATTTATGCATCGAAATTTCTGAAATAAAACGCCTGACATTATTGTTTGAGCAAATAAACGTAATTTGACATCTTGAGAGATTATCACTCAGGGCTGCCTCCATACAAAAAATTGTTTGTAAATATGAGTTTTACGAATTTTTAAGTATCTAATAGAAATAAAACATTTTTTTTAAAAAGGGAACCGCCTTCAAAACGAACCTTCAAACAAAATTAACAAACACTAAAAAACGAAAAAAGTAATTAGAATTTTTAATTCAAAGGACGAAAATGCGTGACTTTTTCTAACTTATCTTGGTACCTACTTACTGAACTGTTTGAAGTCGGTGCCAAGTCTAATAGGTATTTGAGTTAAATACGTCCTACACCTCACGCTTGGGACCGGGTTTTTTATTTTTTGTTATTTCATTCAGTATAATTCGTTCCTATTCTTTTTGGCTTGGCTTGGCGACTTGACTTTTTTGTTAATTTTGTTTGAAGATTCTTTTTGAAGGCGGTTACATTTTTTTTAACGTTTTATTTTTCGATTTTTAGTGTAAATAATCGTAGCGAAACTACATGGTGATTATGATAAATTGTTGTAATATCCTGACCGTTACGGAGTTCAGCTATCCATCTTTAGCTACTTAGATAACTTGAAGGTATACAACTGAAGGTCCATTCGTGCATATGGTATTTATAAAACATCCTATAACTATGTTGAGGAGTTTCAACTCCCATCATCAATCAGCTCACCCTAATAACCTGAAAGAATATAGGTAACTTTTAGTCCATATTAATACTTAAGGAATTATTCTCCAGCTTGCAACCGTTAAGGAGTTGTAGCTTCCATCACCAGCTCATCACTATGAGATGATCATACTACCAGATGGAAATACTTGACTAACTTCAAAAAATAAATGGAACGATGTTGCCTTTATTAGAGAGAAATTCTCTCAAATGAAATTCTCTCAACTTTCCTGGGATTTGATCTCCTGATCTTGACTTGGTGAAAATAAGATCTCGTCAGGAGTATAAACTTACGACAAAAAAAAATTGAAAAAGATCCTCACTTTGATGAAAATAAAGAAGTCGTCTAAATAAGCAAACTAAAGTCTCAATACACATTATTCACGATAATTCCAGAACTTCTCGATGAAATTTGAATGAGACCACACAAGAAGCGTCACCTTTCAAATAAAAAAAGAATTACCTATCCAAATCTGTTCAGTAACGAAAAGGTTCTGAAGTAACACACATAAAATATAAAAAATATACAGTCGAATTGATAGCCTCCTTGTTTTTTGAGTTGGTTAAAAAACGTTAAATACCTATGTATGAAATGGATGTTAAAGAAAAAAAAAGTATTTTTTTTTTCAAAATCAATGTTTATTTTGCTGTAGGTACTTAATATATTAGTAGATACAATCAGGCTTTAAACTTCGATAACAAAACCACAGCCACTACAGGGAACTAAGTACATAAAAAACCGGTCAAGAGCGAATCGGACTCGTGCACCGAGGGTTCCGTACCATCATTAATATAAATAAATAAAACGTGAAAATGTTTTCATCGGCGAGGCTATAGTCGTCAGAGTTTGCGGTGTAGAATAATGCAGTTTTAGGTCAGTGCTATCTCTTGACCGATAGTGAAACTAATGTAAATAATAATTGGTTGATGATTTCTGAAAAAGTTTACTATTAAGAGACATCGTTTTATTTTTCCTGTAATCTTTATATGAACTTCTATTACATACAAGAATTTCAGATTTTCTCTTTGCAAACTTCGGCGATAAGAGGGAACGGTATTTTTTTTTCATTTTTCATCATAAGTCAAAAACTATGCAGCCTAAAACAAAAAAAAAAACAAATGTTTGAGAATTTGCAAGCAGCGCTCTTTCATGTGATACTTCATATGCCCTAGTAGCCCCACTTCGAATTTTTAAGATCCCCTTTCAGACCCTGTTTCAAAAAAAATATTAATAGTTTTATTTCTCTCTTAATTGCAAAATAGTTGGGCAAACGTCATCTAATTTCAAGTTGATAGCATAAGTGGTTCTCGAGTAAACCAGTTTGTGACAGACAGACAGAGTCGCAACGAAAGGATTCCTTTTTACCATTTTGCTACGGAACCCTAAATACAATAAGTCAAACTTTACCCCCATATAACGTTATAATGAAGCGATGAGTTCGATTTATTATTTTTATTTTTCGCATTTAAGACAGTTTGAAGATTACGTACCTATCGGCGTATAAGAAGTATTAGAGAAATTCGATGCGTCTTTTTACGACTCCGTAGCACAGTAGTCAGAGCATTTGCTCGGACGACAGTAAAATGTCGTGGGTTTGAGTCCTACTGTGGCAAATTGCGAAACGAGATTCTTTTCGATCTTTTCTAATACCTATGGTATAGTTATGTCGCACGGTTCAGTTTCAAAAACTTTATTTATTACTTTAATATGGGACCACCATACTATAAATGTTTCAAATCTATATCACCCTTCCGAAATGTATAGGAAAATATATTTACTCTACTTTACGAAAACCTTTTTGTATTGAGGCAGCCCTGACTGCTAAGCTTTTAAAATATTTTGGGGTCTTAGAAACTATTTACACTAAACAAAATGTAAGTGGAAAAAGACCAATGGGAAAAGATAGATGTATAATTATAAATTTTTATCAAATTTTAACTAAGCCTAGTTTAAATCATATGAGCCATTGCGCCTACAAAAAAAAATATACAGAAGACGTCGAGTGACGTATATTGCTCAATCAACAATATCAGGCGTTTTATTTCAGAAATTTCAATGCCAAAATATATTGTTTTAATTACCATTTTAAAGGGGAAACGGACACATTCTCGTTGGTACAGAATACGTACCATTACCCCGTACCAAAATTGCATCGTAAAGTTATCTATTTATTTCGATAGAAGCGTGGCCGGGCTGGGTCGTATGCGTTGCAGCCCGGCCACCAAAAATGTGTTATAACTGATGAAATACTGTAGTACTCTTTTTTTCCATCAAAGTACTACGAGGTACTTATCCGTACCGTATACTGACACAACCACCCTTAGTTGACACCGTGGCCGGGCCAGAACGTATCACACCATTTTTGCTAAAAGCAATTAAAATAAGGTTTTTTTAGGTAATAATAACAAATGTTAGAGTTCCTAATGTGCTACGATTTCTTTCAATAAATTCCGTTTTCTGTTTTTATAAATGTTTTGTATGAAAATTTTAAGAAATTTGTCTTGGATGAAATACATTATAAACCTTTGTTTTTACAATTAAATTGTTGTTTTGCAATTGGTTGGTTTCTAGTGCATTAGAATATATTAATTTAATATTTGTTTGACTTTGATTTGGTACTTACAAAAGTTTAACTATCAATAAGTGGCCAAAAACGGTACATTTGGCACCTCTCACACATTTTGTGTTATATTCAAAAACTATTTAACTTTTTTAAATTTGAAAAATTTGCCTTTAAAGGTATAGATAAATCATCTATCATTTAAGATATAATTTGTGTCTTAAATACCTAAGACCCTTAAAAAATCCTTAAAGTGGCCACAAAGGGTACCTCTGCCCAACTAGGACTTTTTATATTCGTGTATTTTTTTTTTATCGTGTTACAGTTCCTTTTACCTATTTCTACTTATCCTTTTGAAAAACACAATAAAACAAGTCTCTGGATGTTGGACCTTTCATTTATTCATCATTTCCATTTAAATCTACATCTACCAATCCTGAATATACTGTGCGGTGACTTCCGTCCGACGCTCCGGCTAGTGTACCGCTAGCCGACGAAGGGTTCCTGTCACAAGCTAAGCTAAGTCTGGCCTGTGATTGCAGCAGTTAAGTAACTTTTGCTTGCTCGGTCAGAACATGGGTGACTGAAAGATTGTTATACCGAGCTCTTTCGGGTGTATTATTAGCAGTTTCCTAGTGACAATAAAACAAACTTAAAACTTTTTTTTATATCTAAATCTTCGATCAACAATAGTACCTACTTACCTACTAGATGGAGGCTCACGAACTAAATCAATTCTTTCTATGGCACCTTTAAACGGAGAAAAAAGGTTAATAATGTTACGATCTTACGTCATAATTTACAGTTCACAAGAACTTTTTTTACAAATGTTTAACAATCGATTTAGAGATGAAACAGCTTAGTGAAACAGCTATTAAATTAAAAATCTTAACGTCATTTAATTATTATATTTTTTTCTTATTTGCCCCGAGCTTATGGTCGTATCTAATCTACGGGCAACAACTCGCCGAGATATCTTCTTCCGCCGCACCTCGACCACCTGCTCCTTGCCACAAACCCGTCGCGCACCTACCTGTTCCGTGCTGCGTCTCCACTCCACCTGCTCCTGTGCGCCTAACCGCCAGCAGACCCTGCTTCTCCTACAGGACTTCGGCTTCTACTCTCTTTAAGAAGTCCAAAAGCTAAGTCCCCTCGCTGAGTAAGACTCTGATCACTAAAAGCGAGCGAACATACCCCCCCTATAATGTAATTCTAAATACATAATTTCTTGTAATTTGTTTCTTGTAATGTTTGGGGACGGGAATCAATATTAAAAGCAACAGGTGATCTTTACAACGTGGTTTATTGCGAAAAGTGAAAACATGGCTGCCGCGCATCCGGTGTTGCCAGCCTTGCGACGCTAGTGATTACATTACACTCCTCCACGCTTAATTTTTAAACACAATAAATAGGCTTACTCTATACCATATTTTAAATGAGGTCGTAATCTACATTTCCTAATAGGACGGGTCTGGGGTGGTACATGGGTGTCTGCAGCCGATGATGATGATGCGTTAGTATCTTGCTCCTGGGGTTGGAGCTCTTTTACCGGAGTGGCAAAAGTTTCATCATCCTCTACTCCCCCCTCGGCCGCGCCCCGCGCCGGCGTCGGTGAGCTCACCTGCTGCACCTCATCAGTACCCTTCGACTGCTGCGACTGCGCCTGATCCTCCTCTTGAGCGGAAGCCTCGGGCGGGGTATTAACATTCATAGGACAAGCTAAAGAACTCCTAAACCTGCGTCTTAATTGGTCGATATGGCGATGAACTTTGTTACCGCTTTGGTCCGTTATTGTATAGTCTGTACTACCTATGGAACTCCTTACATTACCAGGTCGCCATTTCTCCCCCTTCAAAAACTGCCGATACCAAACGTCCTGACCTACTTGCAACCTCCTATCAGACCCACCTGCGTTTTCAGTTTGCTTACGTTGACTCTTTATAACTTTTTTTTCTCTATCTGGCTTTAATAAATCAAGATGTGTACGTAAACGCCTACCCGTTAACAAAACTGCCGGGCTTTCCCCTGTTGAACAATGTTCTGTGTTACGATAATATAACAAAAATTTATTCAGAGATTTTTGTACCTCCGTTCCTTCAATATTTGCTTTCTTAATCACATTTTTCAATGTTTTTACCGCGTTTTCAGCCGCTCCATTTGACGATGGATGGTAAGGTGCCGTGAATACGTGTTCAATACCGTCCTGATTAAGAAATTGGGTGAAATCTTTACTTGTGAAGGGGGGGCCGTTATCGCTCACTAGTTGTTTGGGAATCCCCCACCTAGCCCACAGTTCACTAAGCTTTTCTATTGTGGAAACGGCTGACGTACTAGGCACCTGAAAAACTTCAATCCATTTGGACATAGCGTCCACAACGACTAAATACAGTTTACCAAAAATTGGCCCCATGAAATCGACGTGCAGGCGCGACCACGGACGCGTCGGCCACGGCCACGAGCGCGGCGTGTGCTGTGGCGGCGCGGCCGCCGTCGCCGAACAAATGTCACACGTGCGACAAACCTTTTCCACAGCTTCGTCGATCCCTGGCCACCACACATAACTCCGCGCTAAAGCTTTTGACTTCACTATACCCATATGAGGCTCGTGCAAAATTTGTAAAACCTTTTCTCGACAATTTTCCGGTACTATTAACCTATGGCCCCACATGAGACAACCTAACTCCTCATATAATTCTGTTTTCCTGTTAAAATACGGCCTTAAGTTGTCCATATCACAATTTATCGGCCAACCATCCCTGACAAAACTTAATATTCTACCTAATTGCGGATCTTTAATTGTTTGTGTCTTTATTTGATTGTAATCTAATAATAAAGCTTGTTGTGCGAAATGTAAATATGTCTGCTCCGGAATTTCCTCGTTATTCCCCTTACTGTCCTGTACATTCTTAATAGGCAATCTAGACAAACTATCCGCACAGTTATTATTTGTACTGACATATTCTATTTCGTAATTGTAAGCTGATAAGATGATAGCCCAGCGTTGCATTCTGCTCGCGGTCATATTAGGTATTCCCGCATTGGGACCAAAAATTGACACTAATGGCTTATGATCCGTACGCAAAGTGAAAGGTCGCCCATATAAATATTGGTGAAATTTTTTTACACAAAATATAATAGCCAGAGCTTCACGATGTATTTGTGAATAGTTAGTTTCTGCTGTGTTCAAAGTTCGCGATGCGTACGCAATGGGGCGCTCGCCGCCGCGTGCGTCGGGCTGCGATAGCACCACCCCCACCCCCCGCGCGCTTGCGTCGCAAGTAGCTATCAGCGGCAGCGAGGGGTCATAATGAGCCAACACATTCGTGTCAGAAAGTGATCTTTTCACCTCCGAAAACGATCGTTCACAGTCAATGCCCCATTTCCACTCTACACCCTTACGCAGAAGATTATATAAAGGTGCTAAACAAGAACTTAAATTTTTTATAAATTTCCCAAAGAAATTCACCATACCCAAAAATGACCTTAATTCCGAGACATTTTGTGGTCTGGCCATATTCACTATAGCTTCTATTTTTGACCTGTCCGGTTCAATTCCCTCTTTTGTAATTACATAACCCAAGTAAGTTACTTTTTCTGATAAAAATACACATTTACTTTTCTTTAATTTTAAGCCGCTATTGAGCAATCGTTGAAAAACCATTTCTAAAGTATGTAAGTTCTCACTGATCGTTCTACTTCCAATAATCACATCGTCGAGAAAGACCTGAACGTTAGGTATATCTCCCCATAAATTGGACATTATACGTTGAAATATGCCAACACTTGAAGCTAAGCCATAAACTAATCTATTGTAACGGAATAGTCCTCGGTGGGTGTTAATAACTGTAAATTTCTTTGACTCATCGAGTTCCACCTGATTGTATGCCTGGGACAAATCAATTTTACTAAAATATGAATAACCCTTTAAGTTTACTAATACATCCTCTATTTTAGGGAGCGGATAACGATCGACCAATAAAGACGGGTTTAATGTAGCTTTATAGTCCGCACAAATTCTTAATGTGCCATCCGGCTTATTAATCGGTACCAGAGGGGAAGCCCAGTCGGAGCAGTCGACGGGCTCGATGACGCCGGCGCGCAGCATGGCATCCAGCTCGGCATCCACGCGATCACGCAGCGCGTACGGCAGCGGCCGCGCTCGGTGGAACACGGGGGAGGCCCCCTCGCGTACTCGTAGCGTTGCTCGCCCTCCCGTGTACCGTCCCAGCCCACCGCTAAACAGCTGTTCATACCTGTTGAGCAATTGACATACCTCCTTATGTACTGGTTCATAATCATTATTTTTATCTGAAAGAAAATTACAATGAAAGGAAGGTATCAATATTTTTAGTTCTGCTAACCATTGTCTTCCCAACAGGGATGTAGTACCTCCTTTAATTACAAATAATTCTAATTGTTTTGAATACCCGTTATAGGTTACTATCGGTTTAATCATGCCTATAGGCTTAATATTGGAACCATCATAAAACTTTAAAATTGTATTGTCATTCTCAATTCCCAAGTGTTGGAAATATTTATCATATGTAACTTTACTCACACAAGATACTGCCGTACCAGTATCTATTTCCATGTTTATCACACTATTATCTATTTGAATCGGTAAACTCACTGCTTTGTAATTGTTCAAACATAAGTGATGCAATTCTTCTTCCATATCCACACCGTACTCGTCGCTCGTTTGGCCACACTGCTCCTCGACGTCAGCGAAGTGTAACCCACTCCGTGTCTGGCGCGCCGACACCGCCGCTGGTTGGCCGCCCGGCCTCCGCAGCCCACGGCTCGCTCCCCATTCCGGACAGATGCGTCGCAAATGGCCCGCAGTTTGACACTTGCTACACACATAATCTCGAAAACGACAGTTTTCGTAGCTATGACTCCGTGCTCCACAAGCTCCACAGCTGCTATTTTGTTGCGCTCCGTATTGCTTCATATTATCTATGTTTTTATAACTTTCACCCGGGCGCCGTGCATGTTTCGCGCGTCCGCCCCGCGATGGTGTGATGGCGTGCACTGCACCCGCTGCGCCCCCAGTTTGTTGCTTATCTTCCACGATTGCCGCGTCCCTTTCTGCCGCTTCTAACGACGTTGCTAATTTTACCGCCTCATTGAAAGTGATCGTGTCATTCTCAGCAAACAATCTTTGTCTAATTACGTCACTGCGTAGGCCACAAATGAACTGGTCACGTAGATTTTCGTTTAGAGTTGTAGCGAACTTACAATTCTTAGCGAGTCGTTTCAATTCTGCCACATAACCTGACATATTTTCACCATCCTTCTGCCTTCTTTGCCTAAAGCGATATCGCTCAGCTAATGTTGAAGGTGTTGGCTGCAAATGTTGGCGCATTAAATTGTTCGCCGCGTCAAAAGATAACTCCGCAGGTTTACAAGGACTCGCCAGGTTCTCCAGCAGTTCATAGGCCTCATCACCCATGGAGGCTATTAAAATTGGTAGTTTCAATTCTTCTTTCACGGCGTTCACTTTGTAATACATTTCCAAGCGATCCACATACGCCGACCATGAGCCGCTCCTCACATTGAATTCGTTCAATTTTCCCACGGACATTTTTCTTATTTACAATGCACACTAACTCATTACTAAGTATTTTGCCTCGTCGCCAAATGTAATGTTTGGGGACGGGAATCAATATTAAAAGCAACAGGTGATCTTTACAACGTGGTTTATTGCGAAAAGTGAAAACATGGCTGCCGCGCATCCGGTGTTGCCAGCCTTGCGACGCTAGTGATTACATTACAATAATCACCATCTTTTATTCTATCTGACCTTGCTCTCCGGCTTCCGTCAGTGGCACATCATTACAGACTTATTTGCTGATAAGTTGATAAGCTGATTTTTTATTTAGTTGCTGACCAGGTTTTGCTGCTCAATTTTTTTTTATTGCTGACCAAAAAAGAACTTCTGTTATCAAATAATTACTTTGCAGATTTTCCTAGCTGTCCAAATATTTAAAACATTATTTTTTATAATAGGTCTTTACATATGAAATTGCCGTTTTTTTCTTTTGTACATATAACTTAGCAACTTTTATAATATTAGAAATATATAATTTCTTTAATATTGCGTTACATTAAGACCGTATCGAGCAACTTTTGATAATAATAATAATCATAATAATCATCGTTTATTTGCATTAAACATGGTATACAAAGTAGTTAGTAGTAATATAGTAGGTCTCATGTTTAGCACATCAATGTTGCAAGCAAATTTATAATTAATATCTAAGAACTTATAAAATAATATATATTAATAAAATTTCTAAAATAAATGTCTGATTATTTTAAATCTATTAATTGCTTTACACTATAAAATTGTTTAAGGTAAGCCACTTATACAGTTTATTTTTGAAAAGATTAAAGCTCAGACTTTTAATTTCATTGGGTATCTTATTATAGATTCGTACACACATATTAAGACAACTTTTGTTGTATTTTTCGGATCTGGGAATATCCGATAATACTAATCTATTAGGATTTCTTTTTAGCCTCGAGTTTATATCACAAGCTTTCTTAAACAATTCGATATTTTTGTACACAAAAATACTGACTTCGTATATATATAAGGATGGTAGCGGCAGCAAATCAAGGCCTTTAAAATAAGACTGACAAGACTCGTGTGGTGGAATACCACAGATCGCTCTGACACATTTTTTTTGTGCAATAAACGCTCTATTGATGCCCGTGCCATTTCCCCAAAGTATCAATCCGTACCGTAAAATTGACTCCACATACGCACGATAAGCAGTGACAGCAGTATCCTTATTACTTACTTTGCCTATTTTATTCAGGGCATAAACGAACTGGTTAATTTTTTTAGATAAAACTTCTATATGTGTTTGCCAACTCAAATTGTGGTCAATATGGACTCCAAGAAATTTTGTTTCTGATACTTCATCTACTTTACAAATATTTAACTTGAAATTGTATTGAGTGTGTTTAGATTTATTAAATTGTATATAATTCGATTTCATTAAATTTATTTCCAAATTATTATTTTCTAGCCATTTAATAATTTTGTCAATTGTGATATTTATCTCATTTTCATGGTCATTAATAGAATATTTAATTTTGTCAGATGTCACGATAATAGATATACCGTCAGCAAATAAAATACTTTTATGATTAGTCACTTCAATTATATCATTAATATATAGTATAAATAAGATTGGTCCCAAAACGCTGCCTTGAGGGACACCACAACTATTATTAATAAACGGAGATGTGTGTGAAATAAGCTCCGATTCTATAATCCTGTCAACAATAACACACTGACGTCTGTTAGTGAGATAAGACGTTATCCACTGCAATGCTGGTCCTCTCATTCCGATAGAATCAAGCTTTTTTAACATTATGTCATGAGAAACTAAGTCAAATGCCTTTGAAAGATCTAAAAATAAAGCTGTTGTCAAAAAATTGTTATTAATATTATTTAAAATTGTATTTAAAAGTGTAAAAACAGCCAAAGCTGTCGACTTTTGTTTTTGAAAACCGAATTGTTCATTTCTTATTATAATAAATTTCTTACAAAAGTCAATTATTCTCTCATACATGCATTTTTCAAATAACTTAGAAAATATGGATAAAAGTGCAATCGGTCGATAATTTTTTATGTCTTCTCTATCGCCTTTTTTAAAAAGGGGTTTTACAATTGATATTTTTAGAAAGTCAGGAAATACTCCAGATGAGAATGATAAATTAATAAGATACGTCAATACAGATAACAATTTCGAGACACAAGCCTTGATTATTTTCGTACAAATGCCATCATAGCCCTCTGAGGTCGTGTTTTTTAAAGAGATGATTACTTTTTTTACTTCTTCTTCAGTCACAGGATATAAAAACATCGTATTCGAGCTCAGATTAAGCTTGTTTTTATTTGTGGATGTGTACTTAACATTTGTTGACTCTATAAAATATTCATTAAAAGCAATAGCAATATCATTCGGATTAGTCAAAATTTTATTTTTATAATTTAGATTCGTAACATTGTTATTTATTTTTGAGGTGAACATTTCACTTTTAACTACTGACCAAGTCGCTTTACATTTGTTCTTACTTTGGCGGATGTAATTAATATTAGAATTCTTCTTTGAATAATAAATACACCTTTTTAGTAGTTTAGAATATTTGATGTACTTGTGCTGATTTACTGTTGTTTTCTTCTTATAGTACTGAAATCGTAAATATCGTTTTCTTTTACAGCTTGTTTTAAGACCTTTACTAATCCACTTTTGTTTATTTTTATTTATATTATTTATTTTTATTCGTATAGTCGGAAAACATAGTTTATAAAACAAGGTCAACGTTTCGTGAAAAGTATCAAATGCCTTATCTAGGTCATCTTCGGAGTAAGTTTCAGCCCAAGAGATACTGTTCAAGCATTCTTTAAATTTTAATTTTTTTTTTTTTTTTTTTTTTTTTTTTTTTTTTTTTTTTAACCAATTATCTAAGCCCATGTTAATTTCATTGAGAAACTGTATCATGGAAAACTTGATAACGGATAAATAAATACTTAAATACTTTTTGTTTGTAAATACATACTTAACATACATAGTAAACACCCAGACCAAGACAAATAGACATGTTCATGCACACAAATATTTGTCTTGTTCGGGAATCGAACCCGAGACCACTGGCGCAGAAGGCGGGTAGCCTACCCCTGCGCCAAATCGGTCGTCGATTATCTAAACAATAATCCTTTCTATACACAATATATGTTTTTGGACTACTGTAACCACTCTTCACCGGGAAACTTATCATTTGCGCTGTCTCATGATCCGACAAATATAGAGGAAGCACACTAGAATTAGCGTCCCTAATATTACTCATTATGTGATCTATGCATGCCTTTTTGCGGGTCGGAACTTTAATGTGAAGTTGCATATTATAATTAAAGCTTAAATCACGTAAATAATTTGTTATCCGTCCTTGCTTTAGGGTGTCAATATTAAAGTCTCCAGTCACAACAATATTTGTCTTCTGATTATATTTTCTAGTCAATTCACACAAAAGCTGATCTAGTTTATCCAAAAAAATGTTTGGATCAGATTTGGGCGTTCTGTAGAGACATATTATTAATAATTTATGAATAGGTATTTCAATACCGCAAGCCTCAAATGTGTTTTCTGAAGCCAGACGGTTAAAAAAAGTTAGTTCCTTGAAGACTAAGCCTCTTTTGACTAAAATACACGTACCTCCTCTTTGCTTATCCCTACAAAAGGCACTAGCTAATTCGTAGTTATAAATATTTAAGTATCTTTCAGTACCTTTATTCAAGAACGTCTCAGACAGACAAATCACATCCGGAACATCGTCTTTCTCATGCAGTTCTTGTAGAGTTAGTTCTAGTATTTCATGTTTAGACCGTATGCTAGCTATGTTCTGATGGAAGATTTTAAATGTTGATGTTTTTATTTTGTCCGAGAAAAAACGTGCTATTTGTATTTTTTGAAAAATATTTTGTTATTTTACTTTGTTTAAGCGATCGTTCGTACATTTTATTTGTGGGTTCCATTGACTGCAGTCTCTTGAAATAATATGGTATAGTGCCCTTTTGATACTGAACATCGATAATTTTCGCAGGTAATGAGTTGCTACGCGCTATCAGTTTTTTTATTTCCTTAACATCTAAATACTTTGTTTTATAGTCAATATAGTCAATGTTAAAATTTATTAATTTACTTATTCTACTTAGGTTTACTGACTTGCAATCAACAAAGTGACAATTTTTATGTTCTTTACAAATAGCTTGAATTTTACTATTCAAGTCAAATACATTTAAATACTTGTTTGTCAGAACATTCAATATGATTACACTGTTATTATTAAAGATATTTATAAATTTTCGTAAATGAGTCATTACAATTTTGATGTCATAGTCGTTTTCGCCAACACAAATTATTATTTTGTCTTCAGCTTTGGCATCGATATTATGACAGTTTAAAATGATGTCGGAAGTAAGTGCGTCTGGCTTCGTTTGAGACGTTATTACGTATTTTCCGTATGATGTATTTTGTCTTGAAAGTGTTAGAGCAGACGCTAGGCCAACACAGCGTTGTGTACCGAGTATAAAAATCTTTTTGTTATTATCGACTTCTTTATTGTCACAAATATTTTTTTCCGTAGCCTGCTGATAGGGTTCAGAATCAGATGAACATAATTTTTGTTCTAGGATTTGAATATATTCATTAAGTTTTGTTAACTGGTCAGAGGTGCTCTTTAATTGGTCTTCCAGTTCCATTATTCTTTGTTGCAATGCCGTAATTGTTATCTCAAGTGCACTATCCGTATTTACAGTTCGGTTTAATCTTGGTGGTGTTAGAAAAGAGCACAATTTTGATACCTGAATATTTTGTCTACGGTTTTTCTTAATGGTAGTGTCACTGCAGGTCATTGGCTTTTCGTTTATGGAAACACCACACAGATTTTTGAGTGTGATATTTTCCTTGGATAACTTGGTAACTTGTCTTCGTAGTTCGTTGTTCTCCAATACAATATTTTCAAGTTCATTTTGAGAAGTGGCAAGTTCTGTCTGAAGTTGACTGGTTTTGTCTTTCATTTCATGTACTGATGCTAAATCTGTGACAGTGCAGTCCATACTCCTTGACAGCAATTCATCGGGTAATGTAAAGGATTCACTCGAATCGTTTAGTACAGTGAGAATGTGTGAGTCCTGTGCTTGGGATGTTGAACTCGTTGGAGTAGACTGGTGGGATCCGTAATCAGCAGTAATTTCTGTGCTTATACTTAATGGTACCAGTATATCATTTTTTGATCTGGATGGAATACATTTCTCTTTTCTTGGAACACTGGATGTTTCCGGAACAGGTGAAATTTGTTCTTTTTGTTCACATGTCGAACATTTCCAGATTTTCCGCGTTTCAGGATCTTTCAATCTAAATAGTTTCTCAGAACAACCAACGCAGTCATATTCATAATACTTTTTACATAATATGCATGTTAAAGTATTTTTTAAAACGACTTTATTTTTACATTTCTGGCAAGTGACGAGTTGATAAGCTTTGCGAGAGTTGTTAGTATTTCTTTGACAAGTTGCTTTCGACATTTTTGTAGGTAAACTTTTAAAATTAAGAATAAGTTGTTTGTTTTATTACTCACAAAAAAAATCACTTTCACAAAAGTACGTTTGAACGAAGCACAGAGGTATTCCAGTACGTCTGTACCCCGAGTGTAAGTTTTTATGTCAAGCAAACGCAAACTATTTCGAGTACGTATTTATGTCAATTTGTATGAAAACTGCATAAGCGCGCTACTCGCCGCTAGAGGCGCTGATACAGTTTTCATACAAATTGACATAAATACGCACTCACGATAGTTTGCGTTTTTTGACATAAAAACTTACACTACGGGCTCTGAACGCAGCACAAAACGGCCGCCTCGGTGCAATGTTTCCGATGACTCAACAGCATCGGGCGCTCTGCGAGTTGGGGTAGGTCATGGTCGATGGCCGGTATTTTATAATTTTTCAACTTATTTTGAAATATTCCGATCTGTCCCCCTCCTCTGTCCCCATGGGGTGACAGAACGGACAAAAAAGTTTGATCTGTCCCCCTGTTACCGATGAGGGGACAGTTCGAACTTTAGTCACCTCGTTAATGTTTTATCTGTCCTCCTATCGGTATTAGGGGGACAGATCAAACTTTTTTATTCCTGTTTGTCCCCCATAGAATTAAATATATAAAATAATTATTATTTATATTTTATTATTTTTATTTATGATTTTAAAAGTAATGCAACCTTCTATTAAATAAAAGACAAAATGGTTTCGGTTTATAATCACCTTTATTTATATAAGTTATAAACATTTCTTTTATTTCTCTAATAATTATCAGTTTCAAATATTTACTTTTAGCTTATTAGTCCAGGTTTCATTTTGTAGTAACTAGGTAAGAAGTCAAATCAGAAGACTGATTTTTAATACAATGTCTACCTACTGTGATTTATATTTATAGCAAGGTTTTATGTTGATTGATAGATAAATATTCGTGGTGTTATAATAGGTTTAAATATGGATATTTGTATCTTAATAAGACGGATTGTGTAATATGTACCTTTCGTGATTTATGAGACTGATAATCATTAGAGAAATAAAAGAAATATTTATAACTCTTAGAATAATAACACCTAGAAGCCGCGTCTGAACCAAAATACAAGCGTAAACGCGTGCCATCTTCATTATCCTTGTGTGCGTAAGCTGTATGTTTCTACGCTCATCTAACGCACACAAAATATGGCTTCAGTGTAACCATCATCGGGCGCTTACCCACGAAAAATGGGAAAACGTGCTGCTTTGTTATGCGATGATTTGTCATGTGTTTGTTATGATGATACATAAAGATGAATATGATTATATTAATAAGAATATTACCTACGTGTTTTTAAAATAACAGCAAATTAACCATTAGTCTTATGATGAATGCCACCGTTCAATGCGTTTAAATTTAAATGCCTGTATGATAAATTCACATTAAGACGCATCTTTTGTGAGATACATTTTCGCGAAACATTTACACAAAACGTTAACAAACCATAAAAATCATAGACAAAATGGTGGGACAAAATAGTAAAAAAAAAAAATAAAGAACTTTGAACTTTGAACTTTGTAATAATGGTGAGATTTAGCAAAATAGATAATTATGAAAATGTACTTATACCGTTTTTTTTATTGTAAAATTATGACGGCTGACATCCCTCGCCTATTCAAAGACAATAATTTTCGTATACCTATTATGTTTCATATAAAACCAAGTATGATGCAAGTAATAGGATATTTGAATTACGATTAGACGGATGTTTGAAATTTTATTTGATGCAGTAAAGTATCCCTAATAGAGTATTGAATGGCCAGAATCACTAGATAAATGACGAATAAAATAAATGCTAAATTATTTTCATAGAACTTAGTTTAGGTGTTAGCTGTTATGGAACTCACTTTTGTATCGAATTTTTTAAAATAAATAGCTCATGCTAAAGACATCGTTTCCACACCATGTTACAGACTAATTTTGCATTCGCGAATTTTTTGAAATCCCGGGATTTATATTAAACAAAAACGTGTTTTAAGAAGCCGCTTCTATAATTTCCTAACTAAATAT
This sequence comes from Crambus lathoniellus, assembly GCA_949710035.1. Taxonomy (NCBI): domain Eukaryota; kingdom Metazoa; phylum Arthropoda; class Insecta; order Lepidoptera; family Crambidae; genus Crambus; species Crambus lathoniellus. Next base: position 10,789,411 of record OX453296.1, read on the forward strand.
TAACTATAGGTAAATATGCATCCGATTATCCGATCTCTACTTATAACACAAACATTTAGTAGCAAATAAAACCAACCAACTTAAAACATCACTGTATGCAATTTTTTTCCAACAACTAGCAACACTGTATAGTGATATATTATATGTTTCAAATTATTTGTTTTTTATAGGAAAAACAAATAATGAATCCTGCTGGAGTAAAGGTTCTCTAGCAGTAGTATTTGTTTTTTGTCGATTTACCTACAGAAAATGTAGAAAATGTGAGATCCTACACTACATACCACTACTTTTCTACTTTCACTATTTTTCTGTTTTTCTGAGTTGCTAGAACACTTATTTCTAGTGCAAACAGTCATTTTGAATTATTTTTCGTGAGCTGTGTTCGACATAACGTGACTTTGAGCACTGACAGCGCGCGGAACGAACTGAGCCAGATATAGCTTAGTTTTAGTTGCGCGTTTTTCGTGCTTGCAATGGGTTTCGAGGTGTTATTATTCTTAGTTATAACTTATATAAATAAAGGCGATTATAAACCGAAACCATTTTGTCCTTTATTTGATAAAAGGTTGCATTACTTTTAAGAACATAAATAAAAATAATAAAATAATATATAATAATTATTTTATAAATTTAATCCTATGGGGGACAAACAGGAATAAAAAAGTTTGATCTGTCCCCCTAATACCGATAGGGGGACAGATAAAACATTAAGGAGGTGAGTAAAGTTCGAACTGTCCCCTCATCGGTAACAGGGGGACAGATCAAACTTTTTTGTCCGTTCTGTCACCCCATGGGGACAGAGCAGGGGGACAGATCGGAATATTTCCTTATTTTCACTGAATCTTTGTAAGTAGATATAATTTTTAAAAACGGATTTCACTATGCACTTCACTGTTTCACTAGCTTTATATTGGTTATTAGTTTTTTGTAAGATAATCACTTTAACTAAGGATTTTGGATAAAAATTAACAGAGCAAAGTAATAACGATCTTCTCTAAGCAACTGCCGTGGCGCATAATGATCATTAATGTAATAATGATAATTTAATAACCACGATATTTGATTATTTACATAGAAAAAACTTATTCCGAAAGTTACGACTATTTTTGTTTCCAGAATTTCGTACTTTATTAGTTGTAAATTAGTGAAAAAAAAAATTTTTCTATTAACGATTGTGTCATTTAGTAGTTAAAATATCCATAAATACGTGTGTAAAATTTTGTAAATTTACATAATATTAGTCGTTAAATAATAACAAAAACGTTAGTATAGAAAAAAAATAATTACAGAAATCTCCATACAAAACGGCAATTTCATAGGTAAAGACCTATTATATCTACTTGTATTTAATCATATTGTATCCCTTAAAAACCTGTCAAAACATAGATATCTCAGTAGTCAGTATGATATTCAAGTTATTTTCTCAGAAACTTGAAGTTAAATAAGTACCTATCAAGTTGTCTCGAAATTTATAACGAAGCAGCTTTAGTTTTTCTTTAAACTTTGTATTTCCTAGAAAACAATTTCAATGCTTATTAAAATCGTGCGAACATAACAGTTACTTACACCCTTTTCTCGTAAATCACGTAATCTGTATAATTGGTGACTCTTTAACAACTCCTAATACATGTCAAATGACGAGCGACACGGCATGACTGCATTAATGACATTAACCAGAAGCTGACTGCATTATTATGGTGACTCATTATGACCCAAGTCACTCGTTATGACGCACTCATAACGGAGGTCAGTCGGTCAAAGTTTCAGCCGACCGACGACGAGGGGTTAACGTTAAATAAAAAAGGGCGGGAAAGTATTAAAAAAGTATTTCCACCAGAACCTGAAACTCCTTTTCTTCTTGTTGTTGAAATTTTTTATACCCTAAGCGGTCCTTATTAAAATATCATCATCATCATCATCATCATCAGCCATTTAATGTCCCCACTGCTGGGGCACTGGCCTTCCTTATGGATGAATATAAGGCATTTAAAGTAGGGCGATAATTTTATCTATAGTTTTACCGTTACCGCTGTGCCGCTCATTACGAAGGCGTAGCTAGGTGGAGAGAGGTAAATGCTTTTGGTCAAACTACAGTACTAAATTTTATTTAGTAGGTACTAAGATTTTAGGCGAAGCGAGACTAATGCCCGTTTGCACTAAACTCGGGTTGAGCTTGTCATAGATAAGATACATCTTAGCTTAGAAACAGCCTAAAACAGCCGAGCTAAAATTTTTGTTTGCACTGACAGACTACGTCGTAAATTAGTCATCACCTTGATAAAAGAATGAATGAACGAATTCAAATATTAATTGTTTATGGATTTTAAACCTGGCGAGGTAAAGTAGGTCACTGGATATTTTTTTGGTTGAAACTTCTCATTGATTCCTTCGTAAGTTAAAAGGAGACAAAAGCTAAGGCGTTGTCTATTTTATTTGGTAGGAGTAATTCACAGAGAAAAGAAAAAGTCAACTGAGCTCAACTGTCAGGAAAAACATAAATACAGTGCGCAACCTTTTCTGTTCCGGTGGCCAAAACTAAAACTAACGGGTTTTGTTTTTAATGTCATTTTGCTAATACTTTCATGTTTTGCTGCTAATTATAAGCGCCGCTGTCATGGGAACAGAAAAGATTGTCGATCTGTAATGTTTTTTTTTAAATAAATGATGAATGACGTATGTCACATGTGTTGTGTCTCTAGCAAACAAGAATACAAAAGCCACAAGCTTTTCTGTTCCGGTGACAGCCGTGACACAGGAGCCACTTGCAATACGAAATTAGCTGTCAAAATGAGTCGTATGAAAACTGTTTTAGTTCCAAAGATAATCACCGGAACAGAAAAGCTTGTCGCACTACTCTTTGCTCACGATGCCACAGACAGTAATCACTGATATAGGTATTTCTTAAGCCTTAGGCGCTCGATATTGGGCCCGTAAGTTAAGAATAGCCAAAAGTGCATTTAAGAATGTCCTAAGGTTAGTGCAAAGCAATTTTTTGTTAAGAATGTCTTAAGTTAGCTAGGAAAAGACTTAGGCGATTTTTAAGTTTAGTGCAAACGGGTGGTAGTCTTTTACTATGGGTCTCATAAGAAAGCTCAAGGTTACCCAGCGAGCAATGGAGAGAGCGATGCTTGGTATTTCCCTGCTCGATCGAATCAGAAATGATGAGATCCGCAGGAGAACTAAAACGACCGACAACGCTCGAAGGATTGCTCAGTTGAAGTGGCAGTGGGCGGGACACATAGCGCGGAGAACCGACGGCCGTTGGGGCGGAAAGGTTCTCGAATGGCGACCGCGAACCGGACGACGTTCCGTGGGCAGGCCCCCTACAAGGTGGACCGACGATCTGGTCAAGGTCGCGGGAAGCCGCTGGATGCGGGCAGCGCAGGACCGATCGTTGTGGAGATCCTTGGGGGAGGCCTATGCCCAGCAGTGGGCGTCGTACGGCTGAAATGATGATGATGATGATGAAGATTTTAGGGAATGATGGTGTCCATCAATACCAACCACTTTAATGGGGCCATCCACGGAAACGCGAAATAAAAAATCAGATGTTCCATAGGAAAGTACAACATCGACTCGACTAAAATGTATACAACAGCTGATTTGTTCAACATCGACTCGACTAAAATGTATACAACAGCTGATTTGTTCAACATCGACTCGACTAAAATGTATACAACAGCTGATTTGTTCAACATCGACTCGACTAAAATGTATACAACAGCTGATTTGTTCAACATCGACTCGACTAAAATGTATACAACAGCTGATTTGTTCAACATCGACTCGACTAAAATGTATACAACAGCTGATTTGTTCAACATCGACTCGACTAAAATGTGTACAACAGCTGATTTGTTCAACATCGACTCGACTAAAATGTATACAACAGCTGATTTGTTCAACATCGACTCGACTAAAATGTATACAACAGCTGATTTGTTCGTCGTGATTTCGTGGCTGGCCCTTAAAAATGATCGTATTGATATGGATGGACACTTTCATCCTCTAAAATCTATGTAGTAAATAAGAAAGAAAGAAAGAAAGAAAAATTATTTATTTGGGACATCACAAACGAAAAATTAAATAAACACAAAAACACATAAAGCCTATGAAATGTCACTAAACGGTCCCGACTCAGCATAATGCTTGCCTAGTGGCCAGCGCTGATCTTCCGTCGGAAACGTGTTAAAAAATAAAAAAAAACAAAAAAAGAAACAAGATGCCAGGGCATTTTACTTCACTACATCACTATCACTACATAGTATAAAACAAAGTCGCTTTCTCTGTCCCTATGTCCCTTTGTATGCTTAAATCTTTGAAACTACGCAACGGATTTTGATGCGTTTTTTTTAGTAGATAGAGTGATTCAGGAGGAAGGTTTATATGTACTTTTTATCCCGATATTCCCACGGGAACGGGAACCACGCGGGTGAAACCGCGGGCGGCCGCTAGTTAAAAATAAAATATAATTTTAAAGTAAAAACTGGCTAAGAAATAGTGGTGTTTATGACTTGTTGTGTTCAGAGATAAGACAGCCAAGTAATCATTGAGCTTTACTCTGGTCTAGTGGTTCACATTCACATCACCGATTTCAGACCAAGAGGTCCCGGGTTCGATTTTCAGTGGGGGTACATATTGTATTCGGTTTGGTTGGTGGTAGGACTTGTTCCTAGTCCGCCTGGCTAGCTACCACCATCTTATCTAAGTCTGACGCCATAACAATGATGTTTTCAGCATTATTGTGTTCCGGCAATTAGAGATAAGATAGCCTGTTCCTCAGTGATAGAGGATTCCGGGAGTAGTGCGCTTCCACCTACAGCCTTATCACCACTTAACATCAAGTGTGATGAAGGCTAAGTGCTAACCCGTTGTAGATTAAAAAAAACTTCCCCTATACATATACCTAATATATCATAATGAGTTACCTTACAATCAGTAATGGCAATAGTATAGGAAAAAAGCCTTGTAATTTTAAACCGCCTCTGTGGTCCAGTGGTACACACAATCGGTATCAGACCCAGAAGTCCCGGGTTCGATTCACAGTGGGGGTACATATTGTATTCGGTTTTGGTTGGTGGTAGAGCTTGTGTAAGGTCTGCCTGGCTAGCAAGCTAGCTACCACCATCTTATCTAAGTTTGACGCCAAAACAACGATGTTTTCAGCATTGTTGTGTTCTGGCTGTTAGAGATAAGATAGCCAGTTCCTCAGTAATCGAGAATTCCGGGAGTAGTGCGCGTCAGTCAACCTTCAGACTTATCGTCACTTAATATCAGATGTGATGAAGGTTAAGTGTTACGCCGTTGTGGATAAAAAAGTAAATATTCGGTCAGTAAACAGTTTGAACAGTTTGGGTTTGAATCAAACCCGCCAAATTTGGAAACCTAGTCCAATGCTCTAATTAAACTAATTAAGCCTATTTTTTTTCTTTTATTGCATTCACAATGCAATTTTTATTAAGTAAGTAAGTAAGTATTGAAATTATTTTGAAAAGTGGTTTGGAATCCCGCCCGAAAATATACGTGCGACTTGTGATTTAATAGTTGTATTATTTGTTTCATTCTTACATTGTGATTTACAATCACAATGACAATTTTAAGTATTACTAATGTAGCAAAAGACTCTAATAATGGCGGATGTGATAGGTACCGAATAAAATTATTCAATGAAAACATTGATCGAAGAATGAAAGGTATTACGATTCAAATGTATTCATTTGAAAGTATAAAGGCCTAATCAGACCTTTATACTTTCAAGAGTATAAAGAGGGGTCCCTGTACGTCCAAAATATGTCCGCCGAGTACTTACTTGTCTGTCGCGGACTCAACGCATACGGTGTGCGGTCATTTGTTGCCCGGAAACGTACTTCAGTATCAAGCGCTCAATGCAGACTAAAGTTCGTTGTGTGCGTTGTTGCGCCTAGTTAGGCTAGTTACGTTAGTTCTATTTTTTTCGGGGAATACCGCGCACTTTTGTCCAGTCCAGTCTCTCGGTGTCCGCGGTACTTTCGGGGACTTTTTGTCCGCGGTAGGTACTTTTAGTTCCTTGTGTGCGTTATTCGATACATATTGTAAGAGATCCATATCGATGCACAAAAAAGTTCTCGGCGGACAGTCCCTCGTCTGATCAGGCCTTAAGATGAAAGAGGACTACAAAAGTCACGTCAAAAGTAAAACGTATTTTTGGAACCGCGACTATGCTTTGCAAGTTAAGCAGAAAAGATCGGCTTTTTACAGTACTGAAAGCCGAAGATCAAAAGATAAAGACCTTTATTGATCACTTAGTTATCCGTTTCTCGTCTGTGAAAGACTTTATTCAACAGAAACGTTACAAACCAAATAGGTAGCTACTTAAATACTGACAATAGCCTGAAAACCTTAATGACACATTTTCTTAAACATTTACATATAAAAACTAATATGTATTCGTAAATATAAAATCGACTCCAGTCACTATCATTATACTTGAAACGTAAAAATAATAAATAACCACTAATATTAACTTTTCAATTATTAGGAAGTATAAAAGAAACGAGTTCTTTCTATCCAACATTTTTCCTTTTTTTCTAATAAAGCAGCAAAGCTCCAATTTAAGGAAGCTTTACAAACAACGGACTTTACGACAATTCGTAAAATAAAAAAACAGACTAATAAATGACGTCATAACGCTCGAACTTTAATATTACCATAGTACTAATATTCTGTTATATTACTTGACCAGAAGCTCACTAAAAACTTTTTTCATTTGCTCGATTTACCTTTTACTGTCATTCAGGGCCGGCACTAGGGACTTAAAATGCCGCCATTTTTTCCTGTCATAAAATTCACTAATCCGATGGAATCTTGAAAGTTCAGCCTCAAGTAAATCATGGATTACTTGAAGATTGCGAAAATATTCTTACTGAATTAATTTTATTGTTTGAAGCTGATTGTGCGAAAATACTGGAATATCCTTTAAAAAGCTGTTTGATTTTGAAGACTTGAAACTTTTTAAGGAACTTAATTATCTCATCATCATAATATTACTATCATCATTACAACTTGGTGGTTTTACTTACACACTAGTTACACCTGAATGTTGAATTATTACACAAGATAGACTTAGAGCGTTTGTGCACTACACTGAATTTTACCGATCCGGAAAAAAACGGATGCTTGTATTTTAATAATTAATCATTTATGTAAGAATACGTAAGAATTTATTTATTTCGTGTAGTTTCAATGTTTCGAACCCTAAACTACACTGAATTTTACCGTCCGTCATTTTACTTTTCCCCATTCCGGGCCGTTTTTATCCGTTCCGAAATGACGGCAATGAAAAACATATGTACGCTTGTGCACTACACTGAATTTTACCGTCCGTAAAAAAACGGATGGTTGTATTTTAATCATATATCACTACATATTATAAAACAAAGTCGCTTCCAGTCTGTCTGTCCCTATATATGCTTAAATCTTTAAAATTACGAAACAGATTTTCATGCGGTTTTCACTAATAGGTAGCGTGGTTCTTCAGGAAGGTTTCAATATATAATTTATGAAAGTTTTGTGTAAATTGGTAGAAATATAATAATAATTGTCGAAAGTGCCGGCAAACGGCAAGCCGCCCGGGAGCTTACAGCAAAAACGCTGCCTAATCCTTTCGAGGTTTAAAAAAATTATGCATGTTGGGATATTCCTCTTCTATAGATCTACAAAAAAGTCCGCGATAGCATACGTCTATTATATACGTCGTATATACGTCATTTATATTTATTTATTTATATCTGTCTGTTGTCCGTGTTTCACGCAAAACCTACTAAGCGGATTTTGATGAAACTTTTTTTGTTATACAATAGGTAGCTTGCTGTAGACATTCGATAGTAGTTAAAAAATAATTTTTCACCCTGCCTTAATTTATTGTGATTTCGGTAAAATGACCCTGTCAGGTACCTTTCACTGATAAGAGGATGAACCCAATTCTTTCTGTCTTCTACGTCTTCGTACATAAAGCAATAAAGCAAGTAATTGCCGACGTTCCAAGGAACTCATTATTCCTCACGTTTAAAACGCGACCGTAGAGTGTAGTTTCAAAGAGATCACTGCGCTGCCCCGGCCAGTAAAAAACCGGACAAGTGCACAAGCCAATCATCCGTGTTTTTCATGCCACGCCGGTCCGTAAAAAAACGGATCGCCGGCGCCGGATCGGTAAAATTCAGTGTAGTGCACAAACGCCCCTGATGCGACAATTTAGTCAGCGTATGAAAATGTATGGCGCCGTTTCCGAAGTCTACGATGGACGCGTGTGGCTTTATGACAGTTAATGACTGACGTCGGTCCATACATTTTTATACACTGACTGTTGTCGCATCAGTCGCGCGCGCGTAACGTCTACCTTTATAATAAAATGAATCATAGAAGTACTTACCTATAATTTTTTTACTTTTTTCCATGTATGTTTGTCGGATAGGTATTATTAATTACTTTAAGCCCATAATAATGTAAATTACAAAGTGGAATTGAAGCAAGATCTACATTATTAGGTGTTTTCTTTGATCGTCGTGCCTAACTCTTGTAATTATTCCCACATGTATTTGTACGACTTTAGATTATAACTCCAAGTTCGTTGTGCTAACTTTAACTATTTTCTATTCATTATCAGAAACTATTCAATATTACTGAATTCTATTGCTAGAGAAAACTGAATTGTATGCATATAATTTGTATTTTTTTATGTAAAAAAAATAATCTATTGATCCCAATCCGAATTCGGAATAGGACTTAAGGTTTCAGCATTATGGTTTCATGAAATCCTAACTTCCTGTATTACTTATCTTTCATTGCTTTCTTCTATATAGATTTTATGATAGCAATAAACATTGTAATAAAAAATATAAACTCGATCATTTCATGATTCATTTATTTTGCTCGTGCCAGCGATCACATTCAGTTTGTTGGAATTTGATAGGAGTTTTATTATATCTTGATGATATTATACTACTATATATTTACTATACAAATAAATAAAGTTGGAGTGTCTGTTTGTAATATTAAAAAACCGCTTTTTACTTCATGCACATGATTATATTATATACGGTACGTATACCAAAATATCATTTTTTACAATTTTTGTCTGTCTGTCTGTCTGTCTCTCTGTTTGTTCCGGCTAATCTCTGGAATGGCTGGACCGATATTGACGGGACTTTCACTGGCAGGTAGCGGATGTAATAAGGAGTAACTTAGGATTTTTATCCCGATATTCCCACGGGAACAGGATAGATAGTATAAAATATTATAAATGTGAAAGTTTAGATGTTTGTATGTTTGTAACTTAATCACGCCAAAACGGCTGAACGGATTTGGCTATGGGACACAGATACTTTGTAGCCTGGAGAGAAACATAGGTTTCTTCTTATTACAGAAAAATATCACCTTTCCGCGGGATAATATGATATTTTTCTTACATATATATGTGGAAAGCTAGTATATAGGAAAATAAGAATAAGAATCAGATCGGTTACATTACATAACAAAAAATAATTTAGAAATTTTGTTCCTTGCAGAGTTCAATGTGGAGAACTACCCAACAATGGTGTACTTCCATGGTGGTGACTTCCTTCGAGGGAGTCCGAATAGCATCAACCCCTTCCAGCTGGTTCACAAACAAAAGGTACGTCAACATAAACCTAAGCAAGAAGGTAAACTTATTAATTCTTCGTTCAATATATCTTCCCGTGTCTTCTGCAGGTCATCTTTGTCACCGTTGCTTATCGGCTCAACATATTTGGATTCTTCTCAACGCTAGACAACGAAGCCCCAGGCAACTACGGTCTATTAGACCAAGTAGCTGCTTTAACCTGGGTCAAAAACAACATAGTCAACTTCGGTGGTGACCCAGAAAACGTATGCATCTTCGGCCACGACGCTGGTGCAGTGAGCGTCGGTCTTCATCTTATATCATCTCATTCTTCCGGACTCTTCCAAAAAGCGATCATGATGAGCGGCAACGTTTTATCTCCAGGAACTGTAAGCATTGCTCGGAAAGAACTGGCCACAGTCGATAAAGTAGCTGGCGCATTCAGCTGTTTTAGAAAGCCAACTTACCAGCTCCTAGACTGCCTAAGAAGAGTCAACTACCAAGCATTACTGGATATAGGTGAACCTTTAGCTGATTGGAAACCAATAGTAGATACTGGATTAAGCAATGTGTCCACGCCATTCCTACCAGATATACCTAGCAGAATGTTCAACGATGAATACTTTTCACCTGTACCTGTTTTGGCTGGTTACACTAACATGGAAGATGCGCTACTGCTGCAGAAAGAAGGGGAAGACTCTGGGATAAGTCCAAGAGAATTCGATGTAATGCGTGAAGAGGTTATACTTTCAGATATAACTGTGGACAACAGCTCGTGCTTTACAAACCAGCATCATATCCAGGATGCAGTAGCATTTTTCTACAAACCTATACCGCCTACGACAAATGAAACTATTTTGCGAAAACAATTTTTGGATTTTTACACTGACAAAGTGCACGGAGCTACAACCTACCAACTGGCAAAACATATAAGTAAACATGCTCCAGCTTATCTCTACCGGTTCGATTTAAAACCATTTTCTGATATCGCTAACGAAGGTATACCGGAATGGATCGACGTGCCGCACAACTATGATTTAATTTTCATCTTTGGCCTGCCGTATATGGCTTTGCCTGAGGATTATTCAAAATGGGATTACAGAGACAAGAGCGTCTGTGAAATAATGATGAAGATGTGGTCCAATTTCGCTTGGTACGGTAATCCAACTAACTCTGGTGTGATAATAGAATGGGACCCGTTTGAAATAGAACGGCCTGGCTATCTTATAATTGACCGACAAAATTTCTCTATGAGTACACCGGAGAAAATTAACTATAGGGCTTTTGAATTTTGGTCAGATTTTTATCCAAAAGTTGTCCAAATTGGTACAAAATGTTGCAAAGAGGGTGTTGAAGACTCCGGCACCGATTCGATACTTACAACACGGCTAATAAATAGTTTATTGACTTTACATCTCATTTTAATATTACTCTCGTAACAGGATCGTTTTTAGGGCGCTGTAAAAAGTTTAACCGTTATTTTTATATAGTTTATTAGTACCAAAGATGTATAATTTATTATCGAAAAAGAATATTAGTAAACGAAAGCTGTACAGATGAAGCTATATTTACATTTCTACACATGCAGTAAATAAAGTTTCTACAAATACCGTGACTTTTTAATTATTTCCTGGTACATTTAAATGTCTTGAAAGAATGATTTTACCTGATTATGGTTTAATTTACAAAGAAAATAAAAGAAAGAAACAACTATAAGCAAAACTAGCTTACTAGTATTATGTAAAGTCAAGACTCGCAGTCCACTGCTGACAGTCCGACTTATTCAAAAATCCCAGCCAAAACTGCCTGCAAGATAAATTCCCAATATTCCTGAAAGTTCAAGTAGTCGAGGTTAGGTCGTAAAATCAGTTTGAGCAAGGTAACAGCTTCCTACAGAAATAAAATTTAACCTATTGCTCATATAAATGGACCATTTTTTATTGAAGGGATGGTAATAATAAATTCTTCCATACTAGGCGATTTTTGAACAAAGTTTATGGGCAAAATGTTTAGTTAGCATTTAAAATAATTCGCGGTTTTGCCTGCGAAAGCAACTTGTATTGTTTTCCCGTGGGAGTTAGAAATTATCCCGGGATAAAAAAATGTAGCATTTCATCTAGTTTTTTTATGGCTCCACAGACGAAGGGATAACCTTTCGTCAGTTATTTCTTTGGCAACCATTTTAAATACCACTATATGTACACACTGACTATAAGTATTCAGTGCCACAAACTTTTCTGTTCCGGTGGCCAAAATGTGAAACTATCATGTTTTTTTTAAATGTCATTCTGCTGTCAAGTTAATGTCCAACCATAGCGCTGCTGGCGGCTAAAGGTCTTAGAAGTCAGGGCCGGGTAAATTGCTACAAAAAAAAGAAAAACGTACATAGCGCCGCTGTCACCGGAACAGAAAAGATTGTGCCACTTGTAAAGTAGGTACTATTTTGGCTAAGATTACCGTCATCTTATTTCTCCCTTTCTTTCTTTATCAGGCTTACTGAGAATACTAGAAAATATGGTTTCTAATGTTTCTACAGTAATCAAATAAATGGGTACTAATAATCCACTATTTAGGTATATTATATTTCTTAAAATAATAAAACCAAAAGAAATCAATGTTTCAGCTTTTTTATTGTTTTTATTAAACCCTAATGCATAAATACAAACAAAAAACTCACACATTTCTCATACAATCTTTTTTCACAACACCATGTTTAAAAATTTCGAAACAAAAACAAAAAAACCGGTCAAGAGCGAGTCGGACTCGCGCACCGAGGGTTCCGTACCATCATAAATTTAAATAAATATTACGTACGTGAAAATGTTTTCATCTGCGTGGCTCGTCAGAGCATTTGCGGCGTAGAATATTGCAGTTTTAGGTCAACGCCAGCTTTTTACCGATAGTAGAACAAATATAATTTTTGTTGATGATTTCTGAAAAAGTTTACTATTTAGAGACATCGTTTTATTTTTCCTGTAATCTTTACATAAACTTCTATCACGTAAAATATTTACAGATTTTTCTCTAAGTATACAAACTTCGGAGATAAGGGGTATTTTTTTTTTCATTTTTCATCATAAATCAAAAACTATGCGGCTTGAGAAAAAAATAAAAAATGTGCAAGCAGCGCTCTTTTATATGATACCCCATATGCCCTAGTAGCCCCACTTCGAAATTTTAAGACCCCCTTTCAATCTCTGTTGCAAAAAAAATATAAATATTTTTATTTTTCTCTTAGTTGTAAAATAGTTGGACAAACGTTAGTTATCTAAAACTATTCCAAATTTCAAGTTGATAGCATAGTTCTCGAGATGTCCAGTTGTCACACACAGACTGAGTCTCACCATAGGGGTTTCTTTTTACCATTTTGTTACGGAAACCCTAACCAACAAAACCGGTTTCCTTGGCGCGAGTAGGCTGTTTTGGCGGTTCAATATGCCTCTTGAAAGCTTGCACTGACGAAATGTTTTGATTCCGAGATAACATAAGACAAGCTGAAAAATTACGAATTAATCTATCAAGCAATTTTTTTATATTAAAATCATTTTTATTAAAAAATAAAACCGCCTTCCGCCGATGTTATAACGTTTGAATCATTTCAATCGGTTCAGCCGTCTTCGAGTAATCGGTGTACATACATAAATATAAAAAAAAATAAACGCGACGAAAAGTTCCTCCCCCTTTTCAATTTTTGAAGTCGGTTAAAAATTAGCTTTTCGCCTTCGGCTACGCCCGCGTGTACTACACGACGTTATCCCACGGGAATGTGATATTTTCCGGGTATAAAAACTAGCCTATGTTTCTCTCCAGTATACAAAGTATCTGTGTCCCTAATTTCAGCCAAATCCGTTTAGCCGAGTGACGTGATTGAGCTGAGCAAAAAACATACAAACCTCCAAACATACAAACATCTAAACTATCACATTTATAATATTAGTAGGAAGCTAGGTATAGTACCTAGCTTCCTACTAATATTATAAATAGCATAGTTGAAAATTATGAAATAAATACTAACATTTTGTCTCGATTGGGCTCGAACCTTCTGTAAGCCGAGTCCATCACACACAACAGACAGACAATTATGTTACACGCATACTTACATCCAGAACTTTGGTTTGAAATAGGTATATGAATTTAATATTAATCCACAATTTTTCGAAGCAATTTTCCCTAAAATACGTTGTATCTTTATGCCAGAAAAAGATTATAGGGCAGAGGTACTCTTTGTGGCCACTTTAAGGATTTTTTGACTTTTAAGCACTAAGTAGGTACTAAATGATCTTAGGTATTTGAGACACAAATTATATCTTAAATTATAAGTAACTAGCTGACCCAGCGCGACTTCGTTCCCGTGGCCCTACCCTACCCGTACTTTACCCCTACCCTACCCATACCCTACCCCTACCCTACCCCTACCCCTACCCCTACCCTACCCCTACCCTACCCTACCCTACCCTACCCTACCCTACCCCTACCCTACCCTTACGCTCGCTACCCCTACCCTACCCCTAACCTACCCCTACCCTACCCCTACCCTACCCCTACCCTACCCCTACCCTACCCCTACCCTACCCCTACCCTACCCCTACCCTACCCCTACCCTACCCCTACCCTACCCCTATCCTACCCCTATCCTACCCCTACCCTACCCCAACCCTACCCCTACTCTACCCCTACCCAACCCTACCCTACCCCTACCCTACCCCTACCCTACCCCAACCCTAACCTACCCCTACCCTACCCCTATATCCTTCCTTGGACTTCCACGAACATTTCAAGACCAAAATTAGCCAAATCGGTCCAGCCGTTCACGCGTGATGTCGTGACCAAGGGAAATAGGGATTCATTTTTATATATATAGATTTATCTGCCTTTAAACGTACATATTTTTTTTAAAATTTTCATACCTAACTATTTTTAAAACAGAAAATGGAGTTTACTGAAAAAAAATCGTATGACATAAAAAATTCTAACGGTTGTTATAATTAAGTACCTTAAAATGCCTTATTTTAAATGGCGAAAAGTTGTTTAGAAAACTTTTAGAGCAAAAAGTGGCCCAAACTGGTTCAGTGGCCAAAACCGCGGGGCTTGTGCCCTACGATATGAAATTCCTTTTTACCATTCCAAATACCTGAACCGATTAACGAGTGATGGATTGGTCATAATGAAAACCAGACTTTTTTTCGTGTTCTGTGGTGAAAACGGCAACACTGACCGCAATGCGTGTGCCCACGTGCGTGATACGCGGGCTGACGTCACCCGACGCAGATCGGAACGTCTCGAGCAGCGCGTGTCGGCTCTGCGACACATCGGACAGGCTTAGGCATGAAGCTCGACTTAATACTCTGAGGTAACTGGAGTTCTCACCCTGAATAAAAAAGTGTACCCAGCAAATTTGACATTTATGTATGTAGTGGCTGTCAGTTGTCTCATATGACCATAGGTATTTTTTAAAGTGTAGGTGAGACGGAAGACAGCCACTGTGTAATTTTTGAAGACAAAAAAGTGTTAGTACTGCACTCTCCAGTTACCTCAGTATTAAGTCGAGCTTCATGGGCTTAGGCCTCATTTCCACCTGCAAGTAAGTCTTCTGCGATAAATGTCCGACAGTCTGTCAGATAGCAACTTCCAAGTGTAAACACACTTGCAAGTTGTAGTTTACACTTGCAAGTTGCTATCTGACAGGCTGTCGGACATTTATTGCAGAAGAGTTACTTGCAGGTGGAAATGAGGCCTTAGTATAACCGGGGCTTAAGCCATGCTACTCCAAATCAAGGAAACAATTTTTAAACCTTTGGCCAAATTTTCTTCAAGATTAGCCGTCCTTGGGTGCTAAGCGGTAAGTCAAGGCCTATTGGTCACGCATGACCTTCGTTCTCGTCACATGGTCTGCAACGTGACTCAATACTTTATGGACACGGTCACGGCATATTCGCCATCACACGTAATTTGTTAGCGAAGGGCTTTTTGGACTAATTATAGAGAGGCTTCTAATAGATCGGCGTAAAGTAAATTATTAATGATATTTTTACTGGGGCTTGTTACCAATGAAATATTATATTTACACCGCAGTTTTAGTGACGCAACATCAATTTTGTTGCATACGTACCAATCTCAAAGTTATTAAGGAAATAAAAAGTTTCATACAAAGTCTTATCCCCATTTTAATCCCCTTGGTGGGAGAAGTTTCAAAAGTCCTCTCTTGGTGCAGCTACCCTACACTCCCCAAGGAATATACCTACTTGTCAAATTTCAACTTCTTGCGCCCAGTCGTTTCGGCTGTGCGTTGACTGTCAGTCAGTCAGTAACGCAAGAGTTTTATAAACTAACTTTTAATCACGACAGAGGGCGTAGGTGATATTGGGCGGGTTTTGTTGATTGGTTGTTATTGTAACATAACGTCACAATCATAACAGCTGTCAATATCGAAGACCGAATGAGTACAGTGCCACAAACTTTTCTGTTCCGGTGTGGCCAAAATGTGAAACTATCATGTTTTTTATAAATGTCATTCTGCTGTCAAGTTGATGTCCAACCATAGCGCTGCTGGCGGCTGAAGGTCTTAGAAGTCAGGGCCGGGTAAATTGCTACAAAAAAAAAGTAAAACGTACATAGCGCCGCTGTCACCGGAACAGAAAAGATTGTGCCACTGTATAGTGCTACAAGCTTTTCTGTTCACTTGTTCCCAGTCGTCACCACTGGCTTCGTTGCCACTGGGGACAAACGAGAAAAAAAATACTTTCTTCCGGTGATAATCTTTGTAACTAAAAAAGTTATAATAAATAAATAAATAAATAACTTCTTACATTCACACCAATTATCTAAGCCCATTTTGATTTCATTACGAAACTGTATCATGGAAAACTTGATAACAGATAAATATATACTTAAATACTTTTTGTTTGTAAATACATACTTAATATTCATAGAAAACACCCAGAACAAGACAAATAGACATGTTCATGCACACAACTATTTGTCTTGTTCGGGAATCGAACCCGAGACCACTGGCGCAGAAGGTGGGTAGCCTACCCCTGCGCCAAATCGGTCGTCGACATGACCATGTCGAGTTTTCATACGACAGTCCATTTTGACAGCTAATTTCGTATTGCAAGTGGCTCCTCTGTCACGGCTGTCAACGGAACAGACAGGAGTGTGGGACTATATAGTGCGCCAATCTTTTCTGTTCCGCTGATTATCTTTGGAACTAAAACAGTTTTCATACGACAGTCCGTTTTGACAGTTAATTTCGTATTGCAAGTGGCTCCTCTGTCACAACTGTCACCGGAACAGAAAAGCTTGTAGCACTGTACGGTCGCCAGCACGTCGGGTTACTACAAAATGTCAAAATTTATTAATTGAAATTGAACTCTACGTGTTGGACATAAGGTTGAATTTTATTTAAAGAAATTTGACAGTTTGTAGTAACCTGACGTGCTGGCGACTGTACATTATTATCCCACAGATTAGGTAGAAATTTGACCCCCAATCACTAAAACACCTTTAACAAAAAGCTTTGCCTGTAGTTTAAGTATGTGTTAAATAGTAAATATCTTAAATAAATACTAGTGGACGCCCGCGACTACGTCTGCGTGAAAATATGAGTAATCAATCACGCAACTTTGAACTAATAAAAGAATTTGTATATGACTATTTTTATAAATGGCGATTAAATTAATTAGGTGAGAAAGGACAATGCTACTTTTCCATAGTGACCTGGGCAAATTTTTTTTAAACATGTTGCCTAGATAATAATTATATACTTAACTCATGCCAAACAGTAGATATAATCACCACTAGTAACTTTCCACGTTTAGGTATTACTTCCATGCTTTCCACATGACGATACCAAGATCCAACACAGAGGAAAATAATATACTTAATTATCTTAGAATATACTAAAAATGAAAGAGCTTAAAAAAACATTTCTATTGTTTTTGGACTAAACTATACGTGCCAGGAAGCGTAATTTCCTTCGCCCGGTGGGCGTACTGTCGTACATAATAATATCGATAAATTGTATGTAGCACAGGTCGAGGAAGTCAACTATCCTAAAGGTGTAAGCCAGACAGCATGACGTGCTATATCATATCGCGTGTTATACGCCGCTCATGCTAGGCCGGCTGAAGCAGTGAAGCGGCTAACAAATAAAGACTGTACTATTTGCCGTTGGCCTGTTGAAGTCGTAAACGGATGGTTCAAACGTGATTTTAGGATTATTTCAATTAGGCTAATCTGATACATAGTAATGTTGTTATTTGACTAAAAGAAGTAAGTAGATAAAAGTTTAAAAAATCATGTACTTACCTTTTTTTCTCTGTAGCCGATATTTTTGTGTCGTAATAAAAAAATACTAATTTATTGTGATCTACAAATTTTTATACAAAATTACCATTTTTACTTAATTTTCCAGTATATAAAGTAGCCTTTGTTACTCTCCTGTTCCCAAACTATCCCCATACAAAAAATCACTTCGATCCGTTGCTCCGTTTTGACGTGAAAGATGGACAAACAAACAAACACACTTTCATATTTAGTATCCGGATAGGTCTCTGATAGAATTATTGAAGGACAATAACGTCTTTACCTAAAAACCTCTAGCTTTAGTTAGGTACCGTAAAATAGCACTCCGCAGCTCAGTGGTTAGAGCAGTCGCCTGGACAGTGAAAGGTCGTCGGTTCGAGTCCCATCGGAGCTAGTTGTGAGACGGGTCGATGTTTTTCTAATACTTTATTTTCAAATACTTGAGGAACCTATACACAAAGTTTAATCTGACTCCATTGAAGAAATAAAAAGTTTCATTCAAACTCGGACCCCTCTTTTACCCCCTTAGAGGGGTAATTTCCTAAAATCCTTTCTCAGTGATTACTTACGACACTTGAGGAACCTATACACAAAGTTTTATCTGAATCCATTGAAGAAATAAAAAGTTTCATTCAAACTCGGACCCCTCTTTTACCCCCTTAGAGGGGTAATTTCCTAAAATCCTTTCTCAGTGAATACTTACGACACTTGAGGAACCTATACACAAAGTTTTAACTGAATCCATTGAAGAAATAAAAAGTTTCATACAAAGTCTTATCCCCATTTAAATCCCCTTGGTGGGAGAAATTTCAAAAGTTCTCTCTTGGTGCAGCTACACTACACTCCCAAGGAACATACTTGTCGAATTTCGGCTTCTTGCGCCCAGTAGTTTCGGCTGTGCGTTGACTGTCAGTCAGTCGGTAACGCAAGAGTTTTATAAGAATACACTAGCGCTCCGCTGGACTTCGTCTGCGTTGACCTCCTTTTTACCCCCCAAGGGGGAATTTCAAAAAATCCTCTCTTAGTACTCCCCTACACTCCCCAAGGATCAAAGGAACATAAATGTCTTGGATGCAAGCCAGAACTCAATGGCAGAATTCCATAACATTTACGAATAAGTTAGATGGTCGTTTAAGAATCTATTTCATTTATACAGCAGTGTTGGAAACATTTGAGGGTAAGAGAATTTGTAGATTTAGCTTACATTATGATAGCATAGCATTTATATAGGTACATACAGATATAAAACGTTTTTGAAAAAAAAATGTAACCGCCTTCAAAACGGATCTTCAAACAAATTTAACAAACACTAAAAAACGAAAAAAATAATAAGATTTTTTAATTCAAAGGACGATGATACGTGACTTTTTCTAATTTATCTTGGTACTTATTGAACTGTTTGAAGTCGGTGCCGTCTTATACGTATTGAGGTAATTACGTCCTACACCTCACGCTTGGGACCGAGTTTTTTTTTATATGTTAGTTATTTCACTTAGTATATTTCGTTCTTATTCTTTTTGGCTTGGCACCGACTTCAAACAGTTCAGTAAGTACCAAGATAAATTAGAAAAAGTCACGTATCATCGTCCTTTGAATTAAAAAATCTTATTATTTTTTTCGTTTTTTAGTGTTTGTTAAATTTGTTTGAAGATCCGTTTTGAAGGCGGTTACATTTTTTTTTCAAAAACGTTTTATTTTTCGATTTTTAGTGTATATACCTAATCGTAGCGAAACTACATGGTGATTATGATAAATTGTTGTAAATATCCTATCCGTTACGGAATTCAGCTTTCCATCTTTAGCTACTTAGATAACTTGAAGGAATACAATTGAAGGTCCATTCGTGCATAAGGTATTTATAAAACATCATAATATAACTCCTAACTGTTGAGGAGTTTCACCTCTCATCAGCAGCTCACCCTAATAACCTGAAAGAATATAACTATTGGCCCATACGTACGATTAATACTTAAATAAATATTCTCCAGCTCCTAACCGTTAAGGAGTTGTAGCTTCCATCACCAGCTCATCACTATGAGATGATGACTACCAGAAAATACTTGACTAACTTCAAAAATAAATGGAACGCATAAGGCTTGCCTATATTTGAGAATTTCTCTCGATTTTCCTGGGATTTGATCCCCTGGTCCTGACTTGGTGAAAGTAAGACCAGGTCAGAAGTACCAACTTTCGAAAAAAAAAATATTTTGAAAATGATCCCCAATTTGATGAAACTATGAAATCGTCCATATACCCAAATAAAGTCTGAATACACATTATTCAGGATAACTCCTGAACTTCTTGTCAGTTCTTGATAAAATTTGAATGGGACCACACGAGAAGCATCACCTTTTAAATAAAAAAAGAATTATCCAAATCGGTTCATTAACTAAAAAGTTCTGAGGTAACACACATAAAAAATAAAAAAAATAATAAAAAAAAAATATACAGTCGAATTGATAACCTCCTCCTTTTTTTGAAGTCGGTTAAAAATAGGCAAAGGTACCAAAAGAAATAATTATTAACACTTACTTTATGTACAACCACCTCTCAAACCACCTGAAATCAGCGTTGTGGCTACAAACAACGCTGATTTCAGCTGTATACTATCTAGTGATGACATATGATGTGATGAAATATGAAATAAAAAAAACTATCAGTTTCTGGGAAGGATTTTATTAAGAATAGACAGTTTGACCGCGGGAAAAAATCTAATTCTCTTGGGAAAATCACTTTAAGCGCGGCGCGGGAAAATTCGCGGGCAGAAATTGGTATTTAAGTAAATAGTTTGAGACCCTGGGAAGGATTTTAATAGGCTACTTTTACTTTTTACCTCAGGAATGTATCATATTCCCACGGGAAAATCAGTAGGTATTATTTATTTGTACGTCTTTCACGTCAAAATGGAGCAACGGTTCAATGTGATTTTTGGACGGGGGTAGATTGGGAGTTGGAGGGTTGGATACATAGGCTACTGTTTATCCCGGAAAATATCACATTTCCTCAGGATAACGTCGTGTAGTACACGCGGGCGAAGCCGCGGACGGAAAGCTAGTAAATAATAATAATAATAAAAATCTTTATGTTCTCATCACAAACTCTTAGTTTTTGCCTTATAAATACTAATCTTAGCTAAGTTTGTGTGAGACTGGGAAAAAACATTCCCATTTGAAAACCGGGTAAGCTAAGAAGAATTATTTTTCCTAGTAGAAAGCCAGTTATCAAACTAGGTAATGTACGAGGAATAAGGGGACTGATGCCTGAAATAGGTTAAAAATACCCGTTAGCACAGGATATCAGGCTCCCACCATCTCGGATATTTAAGACAAACGAGATCAAATGAAGATGTGATGGTAATCAGTATAATCAAAATGACAAAAATGTGACGGTAGGTATATAATAACTCTAACTAAAACTTAGTAGTATATCCAGGTATAGATTACATGCATTTTAGTTTTGTCAATATTTACTTAGTTAGTGGTTACTTGTGTATGTGTGTGAGTGAGTGTGAGTGTGAGTGTGAGTGTGAGTGCGCGTGTGTGTGTGGTGTGTGTGTGTGTGTGTGTGTGTGTGTGTGTATGTTTAGTGACGGTGTGAGAAGGAAGGAAGGACAGAACTTAATTTCTGGTACATCTATATATATAAAATTCAAAGTCCTGACTGACTGACTGACTGACTGAGATATCAACGCACAGCCCAAACCGCTGAACCTAGAGACTTCAAATTTTGCACATAGATACGTTATACAGTGTAGGCATCCACTAAGAAAGGATTTTTGGAAAGTGCACCCCTAAGGGGGTGAAATAGGGGATAAATGTTTGTATGAAAGTCCGTCAGTTTTGAAGTTAGGATCTTCGAATTTTGTATTTAGGCTGGCAATTGAAAATTAATATTTTCCTGTGTCAGCGATTTTGACAATTCCATCCCCGAAGGGGTGAAAAGGGGAATGAAATGTTGTATCTGGAAAGTCCTTCATTTACTTTATTATTTAGGCATATAGTTTTAAATTAAAACAAATAAGCAAACACATATTTCGTATTTTTTCGAAAATTAACCCCTTAGAGGTTAAATGGGATAAATAAACCTATAAATCTATATGGATGTCGTTATTGAGGTTTTATCGGATGACGATTGCAAAAATGGCATTTATTTTGATGTTTAACACGCTGAACATGATTCAACCCCTAAAAGTTTGAAATAGGGGTGAAATTTTGAATGAAAAATCAGGGGTAAAATAGACATTTCAACTTGTAACTTTGTAGGCTTACTTCTTAAAGAAATAGGCAATCCATTTCGTAGTTTTCCAAAAATCAAACCCAGGGGGTAGGTAAATAGGGTATAGAAACCTAAATCATCTTAAGTACCTACCCTAAAAGTTCTTGGTACTACTTGGTAAGCTACTCAGAACTAACTTTTTGATTGTGAAACAGACACTTATTATTTACTAGCTTCCGCCCGCGACTTCGTCCGCGTGGACATTCGAGAAAATACTTAGGGGACCAATAACCAGGATAAAAAGTATTCAATGTTTTAATTTCATAAGATCCGATCAACCGTTTTTACGTGATTAGGTGGGTCCTCCCTCACCAAGCGAGCAGCCTCGTGCGAGGCCCGCCGCACGTGGCAAACGTTCTGCTTTATTATAAAGAAAGCTTCAGAGAATGCAATAGAAACGTTGGACAAATTGTGTATCACAACTTACAACGCTTGTAAGTACAGACAGTCCCTTTTCGGCGATTGTTAATATTCAAAAGTGGGTTGTATTGTAGTCAAGCTGAGAATGTTTGCGAAGTAGTCGAAGTAGGACTAACTACTACGTAAAACTTTCCAGAACTCGTATACCTCACTTGACGGAGTCAAACGTTGAAGAAAAGCACCAACTTTTAACACCATTATCTGAGCTCTCTCAGCCTTAAGAATATGAGTTTTAGCAGCCCTTCCCCAAGCCGAAATGGTACCCTATAACCGATTGGCACAAAGCGAAATATACAGATCTCATTAAATTGAAAATCTGCAACATGACGGAGCGTTCTAAAAATATAAACCAATTTCCTGATTCTGCATGCCAGGTTCTACGTGAGATATACGAATAAATAAGTCATGATTCAAATATACTATTAGATATTTACCTGCACCAGGTCATCATCCTCACATTTTTTTTATCCACAACGGGGTAGCACTTAGCCTTCATCATAAGGCTACTGAACTGGCTATCTTATCTCTAACTGCCGGAACACAACGTGCTGGAAACATCGTTGCAGACTTAGATAAGATGGTGGTAGCTAGCCAGGCGGACTTATAACAAGCCCTACCACCAACCAAACCGAATACTATATGTACCCCCACTGGGAATCGAACCCGGGACCTCTTGATCTGAAATCGGTGGTGTGAACCACTAGACCACAGAGGCGGTTAAACTAGGCATTTAATGTCCCCGCAGCTAAGGCATAAGTGACTGGGACAAACGGCTTAACGTGCCTTCCGAAGCACGGACGAGCTCGAAAAAATTTGGTCACCCATACCGTGACCCACCATTGGGAAAGTTGCTTAACCTCAAGGATCGCATGCCAAGCAGGTTAACCACTACCAAAGAGCATGTAATTGACCACTATACGTAAACTTCGTATAAGCTGATATATAGCTTCCGATTCAGATCAGGGACGTCACATATACAGGCAAAATGGGAAAGTTTGGGATAGTACTCAGTCGCGAGTATCGCAAAGAGGTCAGTGATCGCAAGTTCCAAAGAGCATTTAATTGATCACTTCACGTCCGCGCCGCTTCGTGTCACTGTGACACTTATATACCTACCTATTTTACCATTAATTAATAAAAATTAATAACCAATATTATTACAGTTGCAGTGTATTTGGTTGTCTAAATACGACTAAAAACTGTGCATACACGTTCTTTAAATTTCCAAACGATATTGAAAGGTAAGTTATGTCACACTGTTTTCTCTTGTTGGTAGGTGAGTATACCTAGGTACTTTTGGGACTAGCCGCTTTGATAACGACGATGAACCATACACATTCATCTTATAGTTAGCTGGTTGTGGTAAAACGCCAGTAATTGGGTTCTATGGTCCTTATTTAGATGTTATAGTATTCTCAAAACTTCTTGGCGGTTCAGCGAACACAGCCACAATACATGTTGACGAATTTTCAAGTAAAAGTTGTCGTTGCATTTTCTTTTATTTTAGCAGTGTTATGAAATCCTACTTACATTTTAGAGACTTCAGTCATTAAACCCCAAATAACATTTTACTTGCAGTATTTTTTTTCATCTAAGCGCACGGCAGTGTGCCAGCCAAATTCAGAAAAGGACGCCAATTAATAAATCCCAAATAACATTTCACTTGCAGTAAAGTTTTCTTTATCTAGGCGCACGGCAGTGTGCCTGCCAAGTTTGGGAGAGAACGCCAGTCATTATACTTACCCCAAATAACATTTTACTTGCAGTAAAGTTTTTATTGACGCACGGCAGTGTGCCAGCCAAGTTCAGGAGAAAACGAACCACGCACGATTATGCGTATACCTATTTATTTTAACGTCTTAATCGTAGGAGTGCCATAGGCTATTTTCGTTGCAAAACTAACTAGTTCATTTTAAAAATCAAATGATTTTTTTTTCAGACGAACCTTATGGATAAGTTTAATTGATCGAGAAGATGTACGCAACAAATGGTCTACATATCTTCGAGTTTGTGAGGCCCATTTCGAAACCAATTCTATTATCAAGACATCGAACCGAACTGTCCAGTTCAGTTCCCAAACTTTTGCTACCTGTCAAAAAAAAATTAAATGAAGAATCGCAAGCAACTGTGGAGACTAATGAATCTTGTACACAATATGAAAAAGTTAAATGTGACTCAAATTCACAAATAGCAACTCACGTTTCTGCAAATTCTCCCAGAAAAAGAAAGCTGAAAAGCGATATTCTTGAGTGCAAGAAAAGACTATGAAGAACAGCTGCGCCAGAAACAAATATGAACCTGTTTACATCTCGATAGCGTAGCTTCTATGACGTTCACAAGTATTGTAAAAACCAATCTAAATTGAATAAACAAATTTGACTTTGACTATTAAACTACTTATATTTTTTTATTTACCTATATACGATAAAAACACAACATAGGTATTTAAATACATTTTCTTGTTTTCAAAATAGTTACCACTATTGCTTGATACAGTTCTTGCGTTATAAAGGTTTTCATTTTTTGAAGATGACAAGTTATAAATTCAACATTTAAGAAAATATTAATTATTTGAAGTTCTTGAACGAAAAAATTTATGGAACTTGTAACCCATTTAGATTTCAACTATTTTTCGCTGAACTTTGCACCTTTTTTACCTTTATGTTTTCGTCGAACTTACTTAGTGCCTTTTTCACGTTTATGTTTTTAGTGGGATAACTATCACATCATATTTATATCTTGTTCATAGAGTACATTATAACATAACTTAAAGGAATGGAATACATTACAACATAATAGGTACGGTTTAGGTACATACAATAGGATCTTGTCTTCGTCGTGTGTGGCGTCGGGACTTTAAATGGATATTAGATGCTCTGTTTACCATCTAAGCAGCATCTAAGGCATGTAAACATGTTTAAGATGTATGTATAAACGAATTTATTTATGTATGATTGTTAACTTATACTACCTACTCCTTTTTAAATTCAGAATCAATACAGAAGCAACCCTAGTGAGTCAGACAAGGATAGGAATAGATTTTCAAAAATGGTGGGAGCGGTCCTTCTGTAAACTCTTTATTTTGTGCTATGACCTTCTAAAAACTGGGTGCCTACCATCAACTTTATGACAGCGATTCAAAAATAGCGCGATTCAGAATAGGTTCCTAAAATGAATCGCTTTCTTTCGTACTCTGACCTTCTAAAAACTGGATCGCAAATGAATTGCTAAATGTTAATGACCGAACGATTTGTGTCCTTTTTCTTCTACCCGTCTCTTTCACTCGATTCTGTCATGCCCGGAGAGTGAGAGGGACGGGTATAACCTGCAGGAGACATGTTAAATCGACCGGGTTATAAGTCAAATAAGAGTTTCTGACAGCTTAGCGGCTGTGAAATGTCATTGATCGATCACTGAATCGCTGTCATTGATATTAAGCTGTCGTGGTACGAATAAGCGAAGCAGATCAGTTTAGGTTCCTAAACAAAACCGTAATACGAGTTGATGGTAAGCACCCTGGATCGCAAATGAATCGCTAAATGTGAATGACCAAACGATTTGTGTCCTTATTTCTTCTACCCGTCTCTTTCACTCGATTCTGTCATGCCCGGAGAGTGAAAGGGACGGGTATAACCTGCAGCTGTCGTGTTAACTTGGCCGAGTTATAAGTCAAATAAGAGTTTATGACAGCTCAGCGGCTGTGAAATGTCATTGAATGATCACTGAATCGCTGTCATTGATATTAAGCTGTCGTGGTACGAATAAGCGAAGCAGATCAGTTTAGGTTCCTAAACAAAACCGCAATAAGAGTTGATGGTAGGTGTTCAGGAAACACACACTGACGTAGATTGCTTTGCACAGATTACTAAGCTTGGAAGCCATTACTCAACTACTCGAACGTAAAGTTCTGCAAGCCTGTAATACATTACCTATGTTATGACAGAGTAATAAGAGTAAATAAATTCAAATTATCATAGTTTAAATTCCTATGAAAATTGGGAAAACGATTTATTTAGTGCTTTTTACAAAGAGTATTATGCCGGGCGCCAGACATATCACAAACATTTGAACAAATGTTTAGACACTTGTGTAGCACGAGACTGTGAGTATTTGTTCAAAGCTTTGATAAAATACCAGTACTTTGCCATGTCAGAAGGCAAAGACTTCAAATATTTGTTCAAATGTTTGTTCTATGTCTGGCGCCGGCTTTAAAGTACCTGCATGCAATGCTTTATGGTTCATAAAAGAATGGAACCAAGATCTGGGGGCACTAGCAAAAAAGCGGCACGGCCGGCCGTACCATCCCTTTCTCGAAGCAACGTTCAGGCCATTTTCGACCCCCTACAACTCCGTTGTGGATAAAACTAGAAGCCTGAATTTTCAGTAACCAAGCAGGCATTGTATAAACACGGGGTATTTTTTAAAATTTCATTCAATTTGAACCAGTAGTTTAAGAATTATAACTAGTTTTAGTTTTGTCACTTACTGACCGATCATCATAACTCCAACTTAACTTATAATATAATCAGAACTTTTGACATGTTAAAATTTATTATATCTTATTTTGTATTTGTAATCTATATCATTTCCGCCTATTTTGTCTATTATACGAATAAATAAATAAATCAAAACTCTTTAACAGACATAGAAGCTTCAAATCTATATACATATAATAAAACAGAAACGAACAAAAAGTCTGTACATGAAATATTAAAAAAAAAATTACTGCTATGTGATGTGTACAGGATATAGACCCCAAAACGATAGATATTAAAATTTTTGTCTGTTTGTCTGTTTGTCTGTTTGTCTGTTTGTATGTTCGCTTTTCACGCAAAAACTACTGGACGGATTTTTACCAAATTTTGTGTAGTAATAGCTTATAACCCGGGTCAACATATAGGGTACCTTTTATTGCGGTAAATTTTATCCTTCCTACGGGAAAATACAAAAACTGATTCTTACTAAAATAGATGGCGCCACATGATTATGAAAATACGTTATATTTAATCGCTGTCTCAATTAATAATGAATCATGTTATTTTTTTTTACCTGCTTCAAAACATAAAATAAATTAAAACCCATCCAGGCTCATATAAAATCATAAAAATAATTTCATGTTATTTACGTCATTATATCTACTAAGCAATAGATGGCGCAGGAAGTCAGTAAGATTACGATATACCACAAAAGAACATTCGAATGATTATATTAATTAGGGTGAAAGCCCCCTCTGTTGCCACTTTAAGATGTTTTTCACTTCTTTTGCATCAAAACTACTAAGCAATAGATGGCGCGGGAAGTCAGTAAGATTACGATATACCTTTCACAAAAGTACATCCGAATGATTATCTATATTAAGTAGGGTGAAAGCCCGCGCTGTTGCCACTTTAATTTTTTTTCACTTCTTTCGCCTATGGTCTTAAGTAGGTATCTAAAATTGTCAAGAATGTATCTTATACTTTTCTTTAAATTTTTAAATTTACAATACAAAAAAACTACTTAAAAAATTTAACCGACTCCAAAAGGTATTTGTCAACTGAAAAGGAAAAATATAATTTATATTATAATTAAGGTACCTTTTTGAGGTCGGTGCCAGTCAGTTTATTTTTTTAAATTACTATTTATTTCCTAAGTTTTAGTGTATATTGTACAATAACATACTGAGAAACCCTATACTGGGATTCTATTGAATAATAAATGTAATTTCGATATAATATCTTTATTGCGGCACCAATGGCCGATCTATTCTATGTATTACAACACGCGACCGCGGAATCGTCTGGACTCTAACAAACTACTCGCGTAATGACAATGCATTCGATATTTTTGAATACTGATTTAAACATAAATCAACCATAGACAATGCATCTAACAATACATATCCTAACAATATGATACCACATGCCGCCGCCGCAACAAAAAAACCTTTCTTACTAAAGAAATGTTTTTTCCTACATGGATTACCCTAAAGCGAAGGCCCTGCCTACCTTGGAACGATATCACATCAATAAGACTAGTCCTCACTAACGGACAGCCAGGACAATGGTCGATATAATTATTAATTTCCTGTAATCAAAACAAACCAACCATTGCATTGGCTTGACATACCAAAACCAAGGGAAAAGGTCTGCCCAGCCTTCAACCTAACCTTAATACATCATATGTAGTTACAATCAAAGCTAACCCTAGCTCATTTAAGCATTAACTAAGTCGAAATTCCAAGATCAAACATGTCAGACAAGCACCAATAATATATTGACTACGAAATTACCCAAAAATAACCCCTCATCTCAAAAGGTGCCCGACAACAAGCTTGGAACTTCATAAACCTGTGGTAACTTCAAGCAGACTGTCTACTAGGGGCTACCACAGTTTATGTAGCGTGGTGTCGACAACATTGCCAGTCAGGGTTAGAGGGATCCTGCAACAAACAGGATATGACCCTGGTCCTTATTGGACCATCAGGGTTTCCTCCCCACTCACCAACAAATGTTGACGTCACCTCGTTCCTTAAGTGACATCGAAACAACTTACAAACTAACTAAAACGAAACACAGAAGTGTTACTTTTGTGGTCCAGATCATTAACGAAACGTGATGTCAATATCAACATAAGTTAAGGTCAGGGGATTCTCACTCCTAATTAGATAATAGGTCATCCTCCTGCCTTATCCCATGAAATTAAAGAGACACGACACGATGTCTACTAATTAGTAAAAACACCAAAAAAAATTTATTTATTACACAATAAAGACAACAAAACTTTTTTAATTAAACATATTTTATAAGTGGACCACAGGACACTTCGTGGGCTTCAGGTGCAGTATTTCCGTACATGAAAAAGAAACACATATTAATACAAATCACACAATTATACATTTCAACTATCTAACAGTCACTATTATAAAACATCCTAAAATCCTATCCTATTTCTATCCCTATTATAAAATGAATCTATAAAAGAAAATATATGTTTACATTTAATTTTATATGTTACAAATTTCAATCGTTTCTTATTTCGTAAAGAACTAATATTACATAACGAACTTATATTGGATTTCGAAATCCTATTCATATTCGACTTTTCAAACTTTTTCGCACCTTTCTTCATTTTACTGTCATTCCTATTTTTATTCATAAAAAAACTTTTTAATCTAGGAATGACATGCGAACTTTTTTCTGACATATTACTTTTTCGAAAATTACTTTGACATCCGTCATTCAAAGATTCAAAGATTCAAAGATTCAAATTTGTTTATTCAATTTAGATTGTTATTTACAATACTTGTGAACGTCATAGAAGCTACGCCATCGGTTCGCAAACCCTACAGCGGGAGGCCTTGGAGAAGAACCGGCAAGAAACTCCAAGGGTTGTTTTTTTCTTCCTGTTTTATTTCATACAGAGTCGTCAAATTGAAAAATGACCTTAACATGGTATGACTAAGGTCAGTTTCCATCACAATTACACAATGGGTTATGATAAATACAGTTAAGTATAGGCGAACTAATGATCATAGATCAATCATCATCAAAACTCTATGGGGTCTTCTCGTCTTTTAAATTTATTTTAACTTTTTGATTAAAAAATTAAATTCTATTTATAATAAAGAGACGGTATATATTTCATCCAATCATTCGAGACATCTATCACTTGTGACTGTTGTGACTCATTGTCATCAATGTCAATCGATGTCAACATAAAATTCATGTCAACATTAAGGGCAGGCGGTAAGTGAAACGCGTAAAACAGCTTTCGGGGTTTTAAACTTGTAACATAGAATTATCGACAGAAATTACTTTAAAAAATATAATAGTGAACAGGAAAAGTTACTTTACAATAACACCGTGGAAAATTTTAAATATTTAACTCACGTTAATGGCAAAAAAATCGCAAACTTCACTAAAAACAGCGAAATCAACGTTTTCTGTTTTAAAGATATTGTTAAAGAATAAAAATATTTTTAATAATATTTAATGTTAAATCAAATGGCAATGAAACATAGAATTGATTCACCGCACGATATTTGCCGTTTTTTATTTTATATTGGGAACAATCTGGCTTCAAACATTGTCAATATTAAAGCGCGAATTGCTCATACATTTTCGTATGGACCGCGGAGATAAATAAAATATTGTATAAATACAAGCCACACCGGGGGTAAAATTCAGTAAGCCCGCTGATTTCAAGGTGAGAGCACGTCGCTTTTTCCCAGCTCCTGAGCTACGAAAATTACGAAATCAGACTATCTGTACGCAAACTCTTTGAGGGGTGGTAAAGAAAAGGTAGGTAAAGTCAAATTTTCAAAAATCCGGCGATACCTACCAATATCGGAAGATAATTAGTTTTCCACTCAACAATTTATTTGGTACGTCATCACAACAGATATCTGGTCAAATGCTGGAGCCAGGAAGTGGCTGATGGAACTACTCACCAATTTAATGTAACCACTTCGAGTTTGGGCTTGTTTGAATCGTCTTGATAGAAACTCTAGTGCCAAACAGTTTCGAAGGTCATGCTGGAGTCAGGAGGTGGTTGATGGAACTCTTCAACGACTCAACGTAACCACTTCGAGTTTGGGCTCTTTTGAATCGTCTTGATGAAAACTCTTGTGCCAAGTAATTTCCAAGGTCAAATTCTGGAGCCAGTAAGTGGCTGATGGAACTCTTCATAAATTCAACGTAACTACTTTGAGTTTGGGCTCGTTTGAATTGTCTTGATAAGAACTCTTGAGCCAAGTTGTTTTCAAGGTCTATTGCTGGAGCCAGGAAGTGGCTGATGGAACTCTTCAATGATTCAACGTAACCAGTTTGAATTGTCTTGATGTGAACTCTTGACAAGAAAATAGCAATGCAATATTAAAAATATCAAAAAATCCAAGATGGCGGCCAACTTTTTTGTTTATGGGCCGATTTTGATCAAACGCGGTTTATGGTACTATTTTTATAAGAAAACAGCAACGCAATATTAAAAATATTAAAAAAAACCAAGATGGCGGCCAACTTTTTTGTTTATGAGCCGATTTTGATCAAACGCGGTTTATGGTACTATTTTGATAAGAAAACAGCAACGCAATATTAAAAATATTAAAAAATCCAAGATGGCGGCCAACTTTTTTGTTCATGGGTCGATTTTGATGAAACGCGGTTTACGGTACTATTTTGATAAGAAAACAGCAACGCAATATTAAAAATATTAAAAAAACCAAGATGGCGGCCAACTTTTTTGTTTATGAGCCGATTTTGATCAAACGCGGTTTATGGTACTATTTTGATAAGAAAACAGCAACGCAATATTAAAAATATTAAAAAATCCAAGATGGCGGCCAACTTTTTTGTTTATGGGCCGATTTTGATGAAACGCGGTTTACGGTACTATTTTGATAAGAAAACAGCAACGCAATATTAAAAATATTAAAAAATCCAAGATGGCGGCCAACTTTTTTGTTTATGGGCCGATTTTGATCAAACGCGGTTTATGGTACTATTTTGATAAGAAAACAGCAACGCAATATTAAAAATATTAAAAAAACCAAGATGGCGGCCAACTTTTTTGTTCATGGGTCGATTTTGATGAAACGCGGTTTACGGTACTATTTTGATAAGAAAACAGCAACGCAATATTAAAAATATTAAAAAAACCAAGATGGCGGCCAACTTTTTTGTTTATGGGCCGATTTTGATCAAACGCGGTTTATGGTACTATTTTGATAAGAAAACAGCAACGCAATATTAAAAATATTAAAAAATCCAAGATGGCGGCCAACTTTTTTGTTTATGGGCCGATTTTGATGAAACGCGGTTTACGGTACTATTTTGATACGAAAACAGCAACGCAATATTAAAAATATTAAAAAAACCAAGATGGCGGCCAACTTTTTTGTTTATGGGCCGATTTTGATGAAACGCGGTTTACGGTACTATTTTGCTAAGAAAACAGCAAAGAAATGTTAAACATATTAAAAAAACCAAGAAGGCGGCCAACTTTTTGTTTATGGGCCGATTTTGATGAAACGCGGTTTACGGTACTATTTTGCTAAGAAAACAGCAAAGAAATGTTAAACATATTAAAAATCCAAGATGGCGGCCGACTTTTTTGTTTGTGGGCCGATATTGATAAAACTAGGTTTTTTCAATACTTAATACTCAATACTCAATCATTTTATTGCATACCACAATGTAAATTAAGATGTGACGATTTTGTACTATTTTGACAAGAAAACCGTTCTTAACACAATGTAAAAAAATACAAATGGTCAAGATGGTGGCCGTTTTTTGTTTTTGTTTCTCTCTTTTCGCTTATTAAAATGTAACAGGTTTTTATCTGAAAGCTTGAGACAGAGTCAAGTATCATCATCATCATCATGTCAAGTAAAAGATTTAATTAATTATTAATTTGCTTTAACACAAGCACAGTAAATTACGACGTAACATCCTTCGTAATTTACTGTGTTTTTGACAGCTGTAAACCCTATTTAAAAAAATAAAAAAGTAAATAAAATAATAATTGATATTAAGTTACAGAGTTTGAAAATAATGATTGTGACATGGGATGATTTTGATATATAGACGAAGGCCCTTTAAAGGTAAAGAAATATGAATCGGCTTATTTCCAATCTGAGTATTTTTCTTTAACAAAACTTCAACCCATTCAAACGTCAGGAGTAGGTCAAATTTACCTTGCAAAATTTCATGGCAGACAGACAGACAGATACAATTATAGCTGCAACTAAATAAAACATGTAATATATTTTATTTTGATACTTCTAAAATGCTAACCATAATTATTTATTTTATTTTATTTCGCAATACACCAAAATGTACCTGCCACATTTTAATTTTGTTACAACCCTTCCGTAATTACGGAAATACCTATACAGACGTCGGTATCAACTAACTTCAAGGGCGTTGGCCTACTATATAAAAAAATGGTTATACTGTGGTAATTGTAACATTTATGTATATATAAATGCGTTGCTGTTTTCTTGTCAAAATAAAACCAGAAACTGAGTTTCATTGAAATCGGCCCAAAAACAAAAAAGTGGGCCGCCATCTTGGATTTTTTAATATTGCGTTGCTGTTTTCTTATCAAAACAGTACCAAAAACTGTGTTTCATCAAAATCGGCAAACATTAAAAAAAGTTGGCCGCCATCTTGGAATTTTTAATATTGCGTTGCTGTTTTCTTGACAAAACAGTACTAAAGACCGAGTTTCATCTAAATTGGCCTACAAACAAAAGAGTTGGCCGCCATCTTGAATTTTGGAATATTTTTAACATTGCGTTCCTGTTTTCTTGTCAAAATAGTACCACAAACCGAGTTTTATCTAAATCAACCTACAAACAAAAGAGTTGGCCGCCATCTTGGATTTTTTAATATTTTTAACATTGCGTTCCTGTTTTCTTGTCAAAATAGTACCACAAACCGAGTTTTATCTAAATCAACCTACAAACAAAAGAGTTGGCCGCCATCTTGGATTTTTTAATATTTTTAACATTGCGTTCCTGTTTTCTTGTCAAAATAGTACCACAAACCGAGTTCCATCTAAATCGGCCTACAAACAAAAAAGTTGGCCGCCATCTTGGATTTTTTAATATTTTGAACATTGCGTTGCTGTTTTCTTGTCAAGAGCTCTCATGAAGACAATTCAAACGAGCCCAAAAATGAACTGTTTACGTTAAATCGTTGAAGAGTTCCATCAGCCACTTCCTGGCTCCAGCAATAGCGCTTGGAAACTACTTGGCAAAAGAGTTCTCATCAAGACAATTCAAACGAGCCCAAACTCAAAGTGGTTACGTTGATTTGTTCAGGAGTTCCATCAAACACTTCCTGAGTCGAGCATCAGATCTTGGAAACTACTTGGCACAAGAGTTCTTATCAAGACAATTCAAACGAGCCTAAACGCGAAGTTTTTATGTTGAATTGGTGAAGAGTTCCATCAACCACTTCCTGACTCCAGCATCAGAACTTCGAAACTACTTGGCACAAGAGTTCTCATCAAGACTATTCAAACAAGCCCAAACTCGAAATGTTTACGTTGAATTGATGAAGAGTTCCATCAGCCACTTACTGGCTTCAGAATTTGACCTTGGAAACTGCTTGGCACAAGATTTCTCATCAAGACAATTCAAATAAGCCCAAACTCGAAGTGTTTACGTTGGATCGTTGAAGAGTTTCATCAACCACCTCCTGACTCCAGCATCAGACTTTCGAAACTACTTAGCAGAAGAGTTCTCATCAAGACTATTCAAAGAAGCCCAAACTAGAAGTGTTTACGTTGAATTGATGAAGAGTTCTATCAGCCACTTACTGGCTCCAGAACTGGACCTTGGAAACTACTTGGCACCAAAGTTTTTATCAAGACCATTCAAATGAGCCCAAGCTCAAAGTGGTTACGTTGAATTGATGAAGAGTTCTATCAACCACTTCCTGATTCCAGCATCAGACCTTCGAAACATTTTGGCACAAAAGTTATCATCAAGACGATTCAAACGAGCCCAAAATCGAAATGGTACGTTGAATTGTTGAAAAGTTCCATCAACCACCTCCTGATGACTCCAGCATCAGACATAGGAAACTACTTGGCACAAGAGTTCTCATCAAGACTATTCAAATGAGCCCAAACTCCAACTGGTTACGTTGAAATGCTGACGAGTTCCTTCGACTGTCTGTAAGATGCTGCATCAGCCCTCAGATGGCAAACATGGCAAATCAAACGCATCAAATACGTAAAGTTACTTTCTGACAAAAAAAAAGTTATTAATTTTTTTAATTTTCTGAATTACATTTTTTCGTGCTAGGGCGGAGATGTTTGTGTGCGTGAAGGCACACATATACAGATTAGCTTCGTCAATACCTACGCGCTGGCTTACAGCCGGCCCTTAAATTCAAAATTAAATTTTTTGTAAATTATACAAAATTTTTCAAAATTCATAATTATGCTATTCTTGCTAAGAAAATCACAACCCAACACTATGTTTGGTACAATGTCCCTTACAACAACGAATCGCTGTGTAAACAACACGTTATCTATCAAGAAACATACATTAGTTTTCCCTACTATTGAAAGTTTTCCACCACTCACATTTCGTAGTTCAGCGTTCACCATGTCCACACTGAGACCTAGACTGTCTACTACCGTCTGTGATATTACCGACACACTCGCACCGGTGTCCACCAAGGCGTCTATTTTCTGACCACGACACTCAATAGATAAAAACGGCGTACGCTTACTTGTGTTGTGATTGTCCTGTATAAAATCCCCAACAGACTCGCTGTCACACCGTTTTGTCACAATGGTGCTATGTGACTACGAATCTAAATATTATTGGTGTCCACTAATTAAACCAATTTTCAATAGTGTAAGTAACCCCATTTAAGAATAATCTTGAATTTTCGTAATTTTCGAAAAGAAAAAGTGTCGAGGCAAAATTATAAAATCGTGTTATTTAAACTATACGAATCTAGATAAATGTATGATGAAATATATAATCTTATTACCAGATTTGTAACAACTGTAACCGTCCTATAGTTTTAAATCAAAAAGTCCATACTTTTTCCGAGTAGCGCCTTAAAACGAATATCGTTAGTTGTGCTCGCGAAGATAATGCAGGGTCGGTCGGTACTCACCGGGAGCATTCGTTTCACGAACGAGCGTATGTATCATACTCGGGCATATCCTTCGCGAACCAAAGATTTTGGTGAGTACACTAAAACGAATATCGAAAGTTGTGCTCGCGAAGATAATGAATAAAATTACTTATGCATCAAACGCTCGAGCAACGAATGCTCGCTAACTAAATTCGTCAAACGAATGCTCCCGGTGAGTACAGTCCTTAAGATTTTTTTTTATTTCTTAACCAATTTATCGAAACGACAAACGAATTTTAGTCAGCAATGGACATAATACCCATTGAATGACACATGACACTGGTCATTTGAAATTCGTTAAAACCAAATCATACGTCGAGATTTTTTGTTCATGCAAGATTTACTGAAGAAGAATTTTAATTTCTGTACCACTTTACCGAAACGATGAATTTTAGTAAGCAATGGAACATAGGTACCCATTGAATGACATATGACAGCAAACATGGACGCACGAACCAATTTTAAAAAAATCACATTACTAAGAAAATTTTATTTCCTTGCAATTCGTGAGAAAAGTTTTATACGAGCCATGAACGGGAAGCAATTACATTGCCTCGAACCATCCTCCACAATGTAATGTCTTACTTCCCGTTCTCGGCTGTAATGTACCTACTATTTACTTCGATGGAAAATAAATAATGATTGAATTGGTGAATGAATATTCAGTTAATATGCGTAAGCATTGTAAATGTAAACATACAGGTAAACCAGTTATTAATATGATGCATCCTAGGTTAGTAAATGGTGACACTGTACAAAAAACCGGCCAAATGCGAGTCGGAGTCGCGCACGAAGGGTTCCGTTGCGTACCCATAATGAATATACCTACAACTTAATAATTCTGTGAATATTCCAAACGTCTACCTGTTGCCGTTATTAATACTGAGCAAAAAACGTAAAAAAACACGTAGGTTGTATGGGAGCCCCTCTTAAATATTTATTTTATACTGTTTTTAGTATTTGTTGTTATAGCGGCAACAGAAATACCTACATCATCTGTGAAAATTTCAACTGTCTACCTATCACGGTTCAAGAGATACCTACAGCCTGGTGACAGACAGACGGACAGCGGAGTCTTACTAATAGGGTCCCGTTTTTACCCTTTGGGTGCGGAACTCAAAAAAAACGAGAATTATTCATTGAATGAATGCGCAGTTTAGAAAATCACAATGCAATATGGTAGTCACCATAGGGAAAATATGTTGAATACTTAAATGTATGTCTGTAGAGAAGATAACACCTACCGATACATATATCAGTACTTATTTTATTATTGTTATGTTATTAGCTTTAAAACAAAACATGAATTAACCCTTGTCAGCCTGGTAGGGTCTGACAGACCCACTGTTGCAAATAATCCTCAAAATCTTTTGTAATTCCAAACCTAGCGTTTCCTGTGCTTTAGTAGCTGTGCATTACGAATTCAAGGTCATTTTGGTGCCACTCCCAGAGCGCAGTCCGGCGCCCAGCGTTGCCAGACCGTGGGCAATTTCCCACGCCATGGGCAATTTTAGGCTTTTTTTGAAAAAAGGGCAAAAAGGGCGGAATGTTCTTGGAACCGGTAAAATATGGGCAATTTGGGAAAAGGATTATTATTCTTTTCCAAAATTGCCCATTATTTAGAGTGCCATAGGATAAACTTATTTGTTTTACAAGAGAAATAAAATTGTTAATTTATGTTAGTTTACAATTTAAATAAATTAACAGTTTTATTTCTCTTCTAAAACAAATTACAATAACTTTTTCCTGTGGCACTCTGAATAAAATAGGCTTATGTACACACGGCGGCACACCAGACTATACATGTTGACCTTGACACCGCCTTTATGCCCTACGTAATAAAAGCTGTTATCGCAGTTCAACTGTTTAACTACGATAACAGCTTTTATTACGTAGGGCATAAAGGCGGTCTCAAGGTCAACATGTATAGTCTGATGTGCGGCCGTATGTTATGCACGCTAGGTAACTATTAAAAAGCCAAGCATTATATCGCTTGAAAGGGTCGTAATTAACTTAACTTAAAATAAAATCACATTGTATTATTAGTGCTTTTCATAAATATATAGTTTTGTTGTGTTTTTTGAGGTGATCCTCAGTGACCTCATATTGGTAGCAACCTAACTTCTTATTAGCAGCAGATTTTTTTTCTCATCGCCGGCCCCCATGGGGCACTCAAGTGTACCCGGACGTAGGAGGCAAAAAACTTTTGAGACACTCAAGTGTCCCCTGACGTTTCGAAAAATTAAGATTGTTCTAGTATGTTTGCCGCAATCAGTACAAAGGGTGTCAAAATAACTTGGAATTGTGGGTTGTCTCTGGTTAATCAAGTCAATCTATTCTGTGGTTTGTATGGCTTTTTCTCCCCATCTATCGAAAAAGGGCGATTTTGTGTCGGAAAGGGAAATTTTAACAACCTGTGTGGGCAAAATCTTTGAACGGGTCTGGCAACACTGCCGCCCACTCCCGTGTGATTAACACGTGCGCAAAGTGCTTATTATTTTGGGTCTTATGATTTCATAAGTACTAAAATGTAAGATTAGAATGTATTGGTAAACACCTCCATTTGTAAGAGGTCTGTTTGTTTTATTTTTATGGATATTGAATTTTACTGCCATTTGTTTTTTTATTTAATTTTATATAAAACATGATTGAATAAACCAATAAAGAAAAATAAAAATCTTCTAACAATCAATATTTTATTACAAACATATTTTTATATATATAATGGGTCTGTCAGACCCACCAGGCACGCCGCGTGATTTTACCCACCAGGCACGCCAATGGTTAATTGTTCAAGTTTGCCGTTTGAATCATTTGCGGAAATATAGTTGAAACGGTGCCACTCAGTAATTAAAATTAATCAGACATCGATTACTTAACTTAATATGAAACAAAGTCACTTCATTCGACGACCTCCGTGGCCGAGTGGTGAAATGTCACCGTAAAATAAAAAGAACCGCTTTAAAAATTTCCGCGGAAATTTATAAATTTACGGAAGTCCTGTAGAACACGTGATAGGTTTGAAATTTAATTTTAATTAAGGCGATCGCGAAGCGCAGCGAAGCGATCGCCTTAATTAAAATTAAAATTAAATTTAAGGCGATCGCTTAATTAATTAATAATAATCGCTTAATTAAAATTAAAATTAAATTTAAGGCGATCGCTTCGCTGCGCTTCGCGATCGCCTTAAATTTCGTCGTTACTTTTTTTCGGAAGTTTATAAACTTACGGTTTTTATTATTTTCCGGTGACATACACGCCGGTTTTCAAGGTGCCGCTATCTCTAGAGTTCCCGGGTTCGATTCCTGTCCGGTAATTATCGAAAAGTTTGTGTCCAATATTTCCTCGAGTCTGAGTGTGGTCTGGGTGTAGGTACCTATGAGGTAAGTACCTAATACACGTCGTTCTTTCCAATTTCAATGTATAGTGTTCAAGCTATCACATTTTGGTATTGGAACAGTGATGTTATCAAATAAAAAAAATACTTACTTAAAAATTTAAAAAATTGACGCTTTATAAAATTTACGCTTAATAAACTTATGGACATTTGTAATAAATACCCCTATTTATTACAAATGTCCATAAAAATACATCGGAATCGGATATCGTTCGATACATTTGTAAAATGACTCAGGAAACAGTGAAGCTAGAGAAAATATCTATCAGGCGAGAGTGCGATTACAATGCTTATAAGTTCTTTATAGCTCAAAACAAGCTATCACTTTTCCTTGACGAGAAAATATGGCCGCAGGGAATAATATTTCGCCGTTTTGTTAATTTTAGACCAAGGCAAGAAACTGTTGTAAACAAAGCCGGCTCCTCAGCGTTCGTCCATGGCTAATGAAAACATATTCAAATTAGTTACATTTAATTTTAAGAACGTTAAGCGTTCTATCGACAACATACGCGACTTGTGCAAATCGTCTGATATTATAGCATTACAGGAGACGTGGCTATATAATGAAGAGAATCCGTTTCTTAATTCAATCAGCGCGGAATTTAGCGCTACTGGAGTGTCGGCGATGGACGCGCAGGCTGGCCTACGGCGCGGGAGGCCATTTGGAGGCCTAGCGCTCTTCTGGCGGCATAGTGTCTTCAGCAATGTGACCGTTATTGAGTGTAACAATCAACGTATTTGTGCGATAAAAGTAGTGCTTAGTGAGAAATCGTTTTTAGTGATGTGCATATACATGCCAACTGATGAAGCAGTTAACTTAGTGGATTGCGCAGACATTTTCGGTTCGGTGAGTGCTATTGTAGATAGTTGCAATACTGACTGTGTTTACATGTTAGGAGACTACAATGCTCATCCATTTAAGCCATTTTATTATGAACTAATAAACTTTTGTAGGGATCAGGAGTGGTCGTGTATTGATATAGATATATTAGGTATAACATCTGATACATTATAGGCCAGACCATGTGACGCCGCGTAAGCCTCACAAATAGTGAGTAGCTTCCTTAGGCCACAGATAGACGCGCTCAGCAGCACCATGTCGTCGGCGTAGCTGATGTTGTTTAAGCTTACCCCGTCTATGTAACAGCCGACCCTGGTACTGCTGAGCTCACCTACCAGCTCATCCATATATAGATTGAAAAGGGTGGGCGAGCTCAATCCCCCCTGTCTCACCCCACACTCCAATCCATACGGCCTTGAGAGGATACCATCCCATCTCACATTATTGACCTGGTTTCCATACCAATATTTAAAGATGTTAATGAGTTCTGTTGGTAGACCCACTTTAGTAAGTTTATTCCATAACAAGTCATAGGAAACCAGGTCAAACGCCTTGGAGATGTCTAGGAAGCATGCATGTACAGGCGTTTTGCGCTTTGTATAATATTCTATAGCATGCTTAACACACAGTATAGCGCTCTCAGTCGACAAACCTGATCTGAAACCAAATTGGTTGTCATGTGGTGTTATATATCTGTTCAACTGTGTATTAAGCAGGCTATCAAACACCTTTGAAAACACTGTAGCCAATGATATAGGCCTATAGTTGTTCCTATCCGACAAATCACCAGTTTTATTTTTAGCTATAGGTACAACCACTGTACGCATCATATCTAATGGCATATAATTGTGTCCTAAACAGAAGTTGAACAACATGTACAATACACGAGGTAGATGTGTACCAGCGAACCTAAGATGCTCGATGCTGAGCCCGTCGTGGCCAGGGGATTTACCTCTAGACATGGACTTAATGATATTATCTACGTCTCTAACTGTAAAGAATACTTCCCTTGCCACGCCGCCCGGGCTCAACGTCCAGCGTCGACAGCGAGGGCCTAAGAGGTGACTTAACGACAAAGTGGTCGACAAATAGATTAGCTACTTTCTCAGGGTCGCTCACACCACCAACGCTCACAGGAAGACTAGGCTTGCACTGCAAATTATTCGTATGTTTCCAAAAGGAACGAAAGTCATTTTTGGAATGGTTAGAAGCTAATATATCCATTTTAAGTTGATCTTCGTGGTTCTGGCACCACTTTAATCGCGACTTGAAAATTTTTCTAGTTTCACACATTTCATTATATATATTACCAACAGTAGGTTTACCGTACCACATCCAGCAATAAAACTTATGCCTTGCCTCCCTATGCGCCTCGGCTACATGTTTATTCCAACCAATTACCGTTTTTCTTTTTGGTTTGACAATCTTGCGTCCAACTTTAGAAGATGCCGAAAGGGCATTCACAATATCTTTATAAAACCTATCAATAACAATTTTGTGGTTGCTGTTATTACAAATTTTATCGCTACAGCTTTGAAATTGGCTCGGAAAGTCAATTAATCTTAGCCGTTCTCGACATTCCTTGCGATAAATGTTAATTTGTTCGGGTGATCTTTCCCCCCAAATAACCTCAGTTTTACAAATATTTTTAGTAACTTTGTCGACACAATAACATTTAAATTACACTCCAAAACTAATGGAAGGTGATCTGACCAAAATGTATCGTAAACAACGTAAACGTTCTGTACTGTGTTTACTGCAGCTTTAGTCACCAAACAGTGGTCGAGCCACGACGTTGTTCCATGTACATCGCTCAGAAAAGTATAATCCTTTTTTTTCTTATTTTTTGTATTTTTTTTATCATTTTTTGATATATATTTTTTTTATATGGAACCATTGTGCGGCGAGCCGTAAGCGCGGCGTCGCCTAGCCGTAGCCGAGCCGACCGACGTACCGACGCTGGGACCGTACTCTGAAACGCTAATCCGAAACTTCGGTTAGCTCCGCCCCTTTCACTCGATTCTGTCACAACTGGGGAGTGGGAGGGAGTTTCGGGTTTTGCGTTTCAGAGTAGGCCCTCAGATCCGGTTTGGTTACGTGCTTGCGTTAGGTTGACGCCTGGGCCCCAAGTCTGCTAATTTACAAATGGTTCAATTGTAGCGGTTTTTGACATTTTTGGTATTCTGCTACTAACTTAAGACCAATGGTATACGACTGAACTGCCATTGAACTGCCATCGGAATATTTGCTAGTCTGCTCTTCAATCGTATTACAATCGTAGCTCGATTGTGGAGTTAATCGGTATTCTACTCTCATTTGACATTTGTTTGACAGTACTCTCAATGACAATTGGGTTACAGCCACCGTATTTGAATAAAAGTGTTTTATTATCATTGTGTAATGTTTTACTAACAATGCCCTTCATCGCGGACAATTTTAATTCTATTTGATTATCTTAAATGATACAAAAACGTTTATTTTTATCAAAACTATCGGTCATTCATTAATTTAGTCTCTTAGTAGATTTTAGAAGGCAACACCAAACTATCCAACTGAGACTCCATTACGATTCAATTACGATTCAATTGCGATTCTATTGAGCTGACGTACAAGTTTTTACAGAATACCCAATTTGTTTGATAACTTTACTTGACTAATACGTAGATGCGTTCAATTAAACAACGTTATTCACTCACAAATATAATAATGCACAATAACAAAATACAAAAGTTCACGACAACCACTTCGATCTCAATACGACCAAGCTCTGCCGGGCCGGCGCGAGATTCTCGCGCCTGAGCCCTAACTTAAAAACAAAGTCATAAATCACGTTTAATTATTAGCCATATTCATTTCTACGAGCCCGACAAAGCTCTCTTATTGTATTTCGCCCTGAACCTAATGTTGTTAATGTAAACATCAGCCGGGAATGTGACCCTTCCGTGCACCGTCTCTCTACGCGTCATACGTCGTCGCTTCAAGTTGCCAACACTGCCATCCTGCGCGGTGTCTGCCTCAGACACCCCACGAGTCTGATAAAATACTGTAACATAAAACAATAATCTCTTTTATTAGGTACCTATGTTTTCTTTTGGTTGGACTTGTCTATTATTTACACGATTAGATTATCCGTTATTCAGCTTAAACCACCCGGCACTCAAAGGGACTTTGCCACACTTAAGTAACCCGGGTTATCTTAGAATTACTTGCACTTAAAGACATTTCGTTCACTTAAGCGTACCAAGTTAATTCTAAGAAGTCGCTGATAACCGGATACATACGTTGGGTTACACTTAAAGACATTTCGTTCACTTAAATCAGAGGCTAAGAAACGAAGATTATTGGAATCGTCGGTAATAGAAAACCCCAAGGAGGCTGATAGTGGACCAAGTTATCTTAGAATTACTTGCACTTAAAGACATTTCGTTCACTTAAGCGTACCAAGTTAATTCCAGGAAGACGCTGACAACCGGATACATACGTTGGGTTACATTTAAAGACATTT
Organism: Crambus lathoniellus; assembly: GCA_949710035.1. NCBI lineage: Eukaryota > Metazoa > Arthropoda > Insecta > Lepidoptera > Crambidae > Crambus > Crambus lathoniellus. The sequence goes on from OX453296.1 coordinate 10,833,415, forward strand.
CGTTCACTTAAGTGCTCTTTGTTAATCCCAGGAAAGCTTTGACATTTGGCACATCTTACTACTTGCACTTAAAGACATTTCGCTCACTTAAATGCAAGTATGCCTAAAGACATTTAGTCACTTAAGCATCAGTGCCCATTTACCTACAGAAACATATTATTAACCACACATATTCTACTACTTGAACTTAAAGACATTTCGTTCACTTAAGTTTTCCAAGATTCAGGGTGTGCTGAAAGTCAATCTATTATTAATCTCATTTTTATTTAATTACGTAGTTTAAGAGCATTACATTAAGTATTTTATCTAGGCTCGTCATAATAAAAATAACCCGAAATTATTATTACTGACACTTATTATATTTAAGGACAATTTATTTTATCTTTTTTTTGCCAACAGGTCCTTGCCAACACGGAAAGGAAAAACAACATCATCAATAATTAACATACTAACCAAAACTCTTCTTTTAGTCAAAATCTAATTCGGTTATACGGATCCACGGCTTCATATTTTCAGCTGCTGCGACACCAGTATATTGCTTGGTGCTTCTTTCGCAGCCCCTTACATCCGTCACCTCATATCTATCGTGTCCCAATATCTTTTTTACTTGAAAGGGACCTTTGAAAACTGGTAGTAATTTTCTGCTTTTTACTTCGTTACTCTGACTTTGAATTTTCATTAGTATTAAATCTCCTTCGGCATAAGTTCGCGCCTTCGTTCGTGATTTATCAAATTGTAGCTTCTGGGATTTACCGTTGGCTTTTATATTCTCATCTACACTTTCGCGTAACTTCGTCACATCTACAACATGTCCGTCATCAAGTTCCGGGGCTAACACGTCACTGTCAGAGCGTAACCTATATCCAAAGAAAACTTCAGAGGGCACGGCTTTAGTAGATTTATGAAAAGTGCTGTTTAGGCTTTGTTGCAAAGATTTAATAATCGTAATGGAATCGTAATTGAGTCCCAATTGAATATCAATAGAATCTTATTTAATTAAAATTAGCAGAATTGGGGCCCTGGTTGACGGCGAGGCGAAAGGCGATACGGTGTCGATCCCTTTCCGAGTTGATGTAATGTGCTATGTCCATAAAGCGGTAGAGTAGCTTGCCCGCGGAGTAACTATTTAGTAATCTGTGCCCGCGGTGCTAGCTACTCTACTCTACCAATTTTCGGTACGTACTCTACTCTACCAATGATGTCTACATTAATATAGTTAGTAGGATAGTTAGTTTAGTACTCTACCGCTCTACTTTACCGTGTACTCTACCCGTGTAGCAGCCTTTATAGAGTAATCATACTGAATTAAACATGAAACAAAATTTACTGTACTGTATTTGATTAATACTTAATACTGGGTGGCACAAAAGTACCGACACTATAAAAATTACCTACTTATGTATATTTTTTATGACATCTCCTGTTAGGTATTCTAATAATATTGTAAACAAAATGTCAATGTTTTTACAAAAATAATTCATAGTGATTAATAAACAAAACATGAATTTCGTCGACGATTTAAGATGGCCGATCTGACCTGTCCAGACTTCTTTCTTTGGGGTTACCTATTTGAAATCTCTGGTGTATGCATGGTGTATGTGAACACGCCACAGACTCAAGCAGCCCATAGAGAAAACATTTATCAAGAAAAGGAACATAATATCGTTAGAAGTGTTACGGCAAGTTATGGAAAATGTCAGAAATAGGGCTCAAATGTGCGTCAACACTGGAGGAGAGACACATCTTCAAATCCTACTGAGACTTAATTTGATGGCATAAATATACATATACCTACAAAAAACTATTTCAGGCAGGTAGCTGATGTTATACGGAATAACTTAGGCTACTTTCTATCCCGATATTCCCAGGGGAACGAGAACCACGCAGGTGAAACCGCGGGCGGCCGCCAGTTGTATCGGGTGTCCCAAAAGTAGGTATAGGATGATTTGTCTCAATAAAACGCGAATGGATTGAAAGAAGAGACTTGTACAATTTTATCTGAATAGAATATCTGCTAAATGGCCGCCACGGGCATCATTTTTGCCGTGTGCAAGTATTTCATGTCATTTTCACACATTTCGCTGCTAATTTCACACATTTCGCGAATTATTTCACCAATAACTCGGCGATTATTTGGTCTATGTTTTGTGGATCGTTGGTGTAGACTTTATCTTTGACGTAGCCCCAAAGAAAGAAATCCAATGGCATCAGATGGCAAGATCTCGGTGGCCACCTCTTCTTGATATAACGAGATTTTTCGACCTTTCGACGAGTGTTTGTAATTGATCGTGAATTTTCGTTACATATTTGTATAACTTCTATGCGCTGTTTTATTGTGAAACGCTCCATGATTAATTTTACATGTGTCAAGATGACGTATGTCAAATTTCAACCCGTCATCTTGAATATTTCGGAAATAGCGCAAAATTCAAATCCTATACGTACTTTTGAGACACCCGTTATATAAAAATCACCACCAGCCGCCGCCGCCGCCGTCGCCGCTGTACGACGCGACGCTCACTGCTGGACATAGGCCTCCCCCAAGGGTCTCCAGTCTCCACAACGATCGCTCCTGCACTGTCCCGATATAATTCACGACTTACGATTATTACGACTTACTTTTTTTAAAAGTACTTACTTGATTGACGACAGCCACAGAAAAGGCTATTCATAACGCTGCACAAACTTGTTATTCAACATTAAATGTTAAATTTCGTAGTCTTCCTTTTATTTAAGATGCTATTGGCCGAATACTCGTACGCTACTTATCTTTGGGAGCGTCTCAAACATCGCCCTGTCACTTTAAATGTCAAACGTATGAAAGAGATGCCATGATTTTTGAGACGCTCCCAAAGATGATTTGCGTTTGAGAATTCGGGCGTATGTTATTTAGAAGAAATGCTTAGGTATAATCGAGTCTTTCGATCGGTACAATTAAATTAGTTATATTATTAATTAATTATATTTTTTACATTCAGCGGGTTCGATTCCCAGTTCAGACAAGTGATTATTCAATATTCGGTGAATGCAGTTCGTTTTCTTTTTAAAATAAAAATGAAGTCTCCTTTCAGTAAAATTTTATATCTTCAGTATTTAAGGTACTTTTCCTCCATGTGAGTTAATTTTGGGACGCCCTGTATATATAGAAGACTAGTGCGCAAGCTACTAATTTTGGTATTGGAAAAATGTATGTGATGGTGTCCAATGATTATTATTATATTCATAAGTACGTAGGTAAGTATTATAAAAATACTTACCAGTTGTGAAAATATGACTTAATTCATTTGGAACTACCCTATAATACTCTTAATAATTGGTTGAATTTGAAATTTACCTACGACTTGCACAGTTCTGTTTTCGATTTGTACAAATCCATATCATATAGGTACTTAAGTCACCGAATGAATTGTGATAACCCGTTATCTATAATAAGAGCGATATACCGTTTTAAACATGCACAAACCGTAACCAGGGGTCTACCGGCTAATAAATATGGATATGGACATGGGCTTCATTTTGACATTTAACGACATTCACACACTTCCACCAAGTGACGCCTCATCATCATCATCATGTCAGCCGAACGTCGCCCACTCCTGGGCATAGGCCTCCCCAAGGATCTCCACAACGATCGGTGACGCCTAATTCATACAAATACTTTTTTTTTTTAACTCTATCTTACCGAAGGATACTGTTAACTGTTTCTTAAAATTAGTTCCTTAACTTTTTGGGTCTTCTCTTCTATGACATATTTTTTTATCCACAAACTAGGTAGGGGAGACTGCCACCCCAATCCCCCATGTCCGCTCGGCGGCGAGAGAGCAAATAGTGAGGGGTTTAGTGGGTATTCCCCCTTCCTGATCCCCCATCGAGTACTAGTCGCTTGATGGGGGATCGGGAGGCGGCCTTAGGCGAGTCCCACATAACCACCGTCCATAAACCGCACGGGGATAAAAAAATCATCATTATCAATCATCTCACTTATAAAAAAAATCACAGATCTCGTGCTCTACACGACTTGAAAGGGCATTGAAAATAAACCTAGCTATTATAGATTATTAATGAAAAAAAAATAAAGAAAATCATATTTGTGTGTGCTAGCTATGTAGGTAGGTACTTATAAGAATAATTGTTTCCGTTGTTATAAACATAGTTTTTTTTTATTTAAAAAATATTATCGACTTTTCCAAAATTTGTTTATATACCAGGGATGTTGCGGATGCAGATTTTTCGACATCCGCGGATGCGGATGCGGATGCAGATTTTAAGAGGCTCACATCCGCGGATGCGGATGCGGATGCGGATCTGTACAAAAAAACTAAAGTGTGGGTAAAAAAATTAAAAAAGTAATAATTATCCTTTCTTTATTTACTTATAAAGTAGTGTGATGAATTACTATTACTAATTATTGACTTTAGTAATTAAATTTTAATATTGGAGCATTATATTTAATGAAAAGTAGGCGACACGCGCCACTCGCCGGGCCCGCCCCTTTCTTTCTTGTAGCGACCTGCTACACATTCGCATCCGCATCAGCTCCGCATCGATTTATGCGGAGGCGGATGCGGATGCGGATCTCTAAATCGATGCGGATGCGAATATTCGCAACATCCCTGGTTTATACTATCCTAAAGTCCTTAATTTTCCACGTCTATTAAGTCCTAATAGATCTTTGTATAAAACATAGATTTTTGTTTTTTTATTTTTATATTTAAAAGAAATAATAGACTTTTCCATAATATGTTTATACTATCCTAAGGCCCATAATTTTCCGCGTCTATTAAGTCCTAATAGATCTTCGTATCTCAAAGCTGCGAAGTTCCACAGGGCTATGACGCCCGAGTAATACCGCACGGCGACTACACGCGCCGCTAAGGGGGAGCATATCGCCCCCCCTATCACTCCCACAAAAAAAGTATTAAACATAAAATGTTCCTCGTCTCAATATCTCTAGGAGTCGCTTTCAGTTTTTCTATTCTCGACCTCGTACTCGAGATATCGAAGATATTCCGAGGAAAGGTGTTTTTAACACCTTCAACAATCAAGGATTTTTTTGAATTTTTTCACTTTTCGAAAAAAGTTTTCGACTTTTACAAAAATAATTTTCATCAAAGCCATTCAAATTCTGCGTTTTTTGAGCCCTCAAATGTCCTCATAGCCCTAAGCCACTATATACCACGGGGCAAACACCCTTTCAGCGAAAATGGGGCCCTACCGGAGCGAGCGAAATAGTAGATTGTATTACAAGGGAGCAAAATAACATATTTACGGCGAGGGCGCTATTTTGAATCCAGAGCGCAGTGAAGGATTCTAGAGTAGAATCCCTAGCACAGCGAGGGATTCTAAAGTAGAATCCTGAACGCAGCGAGGGATTCAATATACGTCGCCCGAGATGAAAATAATTTTGCGGCCGAGTAATACACTCTACTTTTCATTTCGAATATAAGGAAAGTAAATACACTCTGCTTTTCATCCCCCTCTATAGGTAAGAAAAGCAATAAAGACAACTAAAACTATCTAGAAAAATAAAAGAAAGGTGCCGGGGAGCTTCGCTTTCTCTGTTTTTTCTATAATATTGAAGTTTTGAAATAACGAAAAAAAATTGAACAAGAAAAAATATTTTGAATAAAAATAATTTTTTGAACAAAAAAATTTTTTTTATATGTCTATCGGATGCCTCCTAACTATCTCCGGAGTACGATAGGGGGGTTGAAAATTTTGTTAGATTTTAGCTACGCTACGAGACGCACCTTTTTTTGAGATATTCTCGGTTTTATAAAAAAAAAAAAAAAATTTGCAAGTCCCGTCCCCATACAAAATTAGTTGAAAACTTTTTCATTGCCGATGAGGTAACTTTATGGTTGACTGTAACCAAATTCAGTTCTATTCTTAAAATTTCATTTCCACCCTAGGGCGAAACGGATAGTTTTGGACCCGCTGCTCAGTTTAAATATACATCACTTTCCGAATCTGAGAGATGAAAAAACATTTTCAATGTTAAAAAAATAAAATAAAAGATAGCACTAGTCTTATCATCACACCCCATGAATAGTTATAGTGATGATTAGGCTGACGGTGTGGAAGAGCGCTACTTCCCCAACCACTGAGGAACTTTATGGTAACAAAATTAAAAAAAACTTAGTTCTCATCACTTAATAATATTGTAAGTCTTGGTAAAACGAGAACAAAAATCAACTTACGTACTTGGGGAAAACCAAAGTGTAAGAACTTTCCCTTGAATCACGTGCCATCTTACTTACACACACATACACACACACACACTTAGCCGTAGAAATCTGATGATGTATATGTCGCAGGGATATGATAAAAACAGAGATTTGGTCAATTCCCCAAGTGATTTGATCAAGTCACGGAGGATGTTAAAATATCAACACGATTTTATCATTTCCCTAAACAAATCTAGTGATTTGAACACATCCCTAAATTGGTTCAGTGAAATGACATGATGTATAATCATCAGATCTCTACGGCTAAGTGTGTGTGTGTGTAAGTAAGATGGCACGTGATTCAAGTGAAAATTCTTACACTTTGGTTTTCCCCAAGTACCTACGTAAGTTGATTTTTGTTCTCGTTTTACCGAGACTTACTATTATTGTGATGAGAACCGTGACTTGATCAAATCACTTAGGGAATTGACCAAATCCCTGTTTTATCATATCCCTGCGACAATATAGGTAAATTCCTTGAGAAGCCCGTGGCGCAGTGGTTAGCACACTCGGTCTGCGATCGTTGAGGTAATATATATATATATATATATATATATATATATATATATATATATTATATATAATTTATAGTACGAGTGAACAAAAATGTATTATCGTACCTACCGGCTTCGGGCAGTCCCGGCTGCATTTGCAGTAATTTTTATACTCACCAATCAGCATTTGGCCCGCGTGGTGGGTCATGGCCAATTCTCCTTATCCATCCATAAGGAAAGAACGTGCCACAGCAGTAGTGACATTATATGGCTGATGGGATAATAAATCGTTAGATAATTAAGTACTTACAGCACAAACTTAGTGAAAGGGAGTGCAAAATAAAATTAAATTACCTACTTAATTTTACTGAAAACCTTGGGAAAATACCAGGGTTTATTCTGCCTCTCTTTCCACGTGTTTTTCCTTCCTGTCCTGCTCCCTGATTCACAAACCGTCGGAAACGCTCCCGACTGCGGAATGTATGTGTCGCAGGCGGATCCACCGGATAGACAATGTTAAGTATGGCAGCATGTACCCCTCGGAAGTCCTGTAGAACCCGTGATAGGTTAGAAATCGCCTTAAGGCGCCGATTCCCGAAAATAGGGTATTTTAAATTATGGATTACTCGCAAATCTTGTGGTACTTGTGTACTCAAAATTTTGAAAAAATATATGTCATGTTATTTCACAGTTATTTATCTAGTGCTTCCGGCCGTTTTTTTTCGACTGGTGATATTTAACTGTGTCAAATAAAATCCCAAACATCCATCTAATCGTAATCCAAATATCGTAATACTTACAGTATACTTGGTTTTAGTTAATGAAAAATATACGAAAATAAATTGTCTTTGAATAGCCGAGGGATTCCGGCCATCAAAAGTTTAAATTTATTTTTATTTAATTTTCAATTGAATTTTAAGTGATTTTCGATTCGCGGGGCGCTCGCGAGTTCACAGTTCACTGCCGGCTGCCGCTGCGTCCGCGTCCGTGTATCGCGCGCGGCTAGCAAGCGCTAGCGTGCCTATTTCGGTCGGGAATCATCGCCTTAAATTTCGTGGTTATTTATTTTTGCTCCGTCAACTTATGGAAAGATAAAATAGCTTAAGGAAAAGATGATCGGCCTAGGCGTTTAATTAAATGGCGGATTCAACCATTTGGCTGCGACATATGCACTGTCTCTGTCACTTCCTATAGAAAAAACAAGGAGAAAGTACAGAATCCGATTCCGTTCCCGACGATTCGTCAATCAGGGGGCTGAATGGGCTGATGCTGTTGAGGAGTGGAGGAAATAAGTAGGGCTCGGTGGAAGAAAAAAGAAATGGAATAATAATAAAATAATATAATAGGTCTTTACATATGAAATTGCCGTCTTTTTCTCAAATTTTCTAATTTTTTAATTAATATCAATATATCAAAATTAATAGTCAGTTTCGAAAAAAGAGTATGTCGTCATGTTAAACATCTAAGAAAAGAATAATTAAACACGCGTCTAAAATTTTTATAACTGCAAAGTACCGCTCCTTGGTTGTCGTCAATTTGACAGCTTTGAACAGATATTTTTTTATTCTATGACAGTTTATTAAATGAGATTAATAGGCAATAGTTAGATTCATTTTGTCTGATCATATCTCAAAAGTTTCGTTGAATTCGGAGTTCACATGTCCAAGAAATCCCCAAATATCTTTGTATGCTAATTCCAACTTCCTACAATTTCCCCATAGAAAACGGCAATTTCATAGGTAAAGACCTATTATCTAGTACGTACAATACAAACCGAACAGATAAATATAAGATTTTAAACTTTCGCGCTCCATTATAATTATAAACAAGAGTAACGGGACTCAACGCGACATTTATAATGTTGTATAAAATGTACTTACAGCTTGACGTAACAGTTGCAAACAGATAGGTAAATGTTTGTATGAATGACAAAGTTATATTTGCGGTTTTTGAAAATGTGCTATATCTCAAAAAGTGCTTACTACCTATATCTAGTTCAAACCAAAGTTTCGTTGAAAGTTTTTATTTAAGATTTACACCATTTTTATTTCAAAAGTTAGAGGGGTGGGGGGTACACACATTTTACCATGTTGCAAGGCTCTATCTTGAAATATTCACAAAATATTTAATTGTATATTCACTTTAAAAATACATAATACAATGAAAATAAAATAAATATTTCAGGTGGGCTCTCATACAGCAAACATGATTTTTTTGCCATCTTTTTGCTCGTTTTTTTTGCAAAGATTGACTTTGAAAAAAAATAGTTTGAGAAACCTTTAAGTCATTTTTAAAGACCTACCTAAGTATCTATAGATACCCCTCACGAATGTTTTAAAAATATTTCAGTTCCATGTATGGGGAGCCCCCCTTAATTTGTTTATTTTTTTATTTTTGTATTAAAATCGTAAAGCGGTTCACATAATACATCTTACCTACCAAGTTCCAAGTGTGTAGTCTTAATGGTTTTGGAATGAAGTGGCTGTGACATACGGACGGACGGACGGACAGACAGACAGACTTGACGAAACTATAAGGGGTCCGTTTTTTGCCATTTGGCTACGGCACCCTAAAAAGTAAAGTCATTAGGTATAAAAAAACCGGTCTGTGCGAGTCAGACTCGCGCACGAACGGTTCCGTACCATTATATATACAACATATTTAAGAACGAGCTAAAAGATGGCAAAAAAATCATGTTTGCTGTATGAGAGCCCACCTGAAATATTTATTTTATTTTCATTGTATTATTTATTTTTAAAGTGAATATACAATTAAATATTCTGTGAATATTTCAAGCGTAAATAGGTATATCTGTTGCCGTTATTATTATCAAGCAAAAAACGGCAAACGATCACGTAGATCCTATACTGCAAAAAATGTGCAGTGTGAGTGAAACCATTCTAAGTTGATTCTAAAAGTGTTTGTAAGTGTTTGCATCTCGACCTAAGATGATTGTATAAATCTGAAATAGGAATTATAGTATAAATTCCTAATTAAAATTATGTCAATCACAGACAGTGAGTGACGATGAATCACCAAAAATACCACTAGGTACATTACGGTAATATCATCGAATCTCAAAATGACGCGTCCTTAAAATCAAACAAGTTAAAATGCGAGTATATTTCTTAGTTTTACTAATTTAGTCATTAATTACCTATTAATAAAATAACTCGTGTGCCCCTATACAAAACAAAGTGGTATTCCCGCTATCAGAGACGTTTTCCTTATGAACAAGTTGCGGCTAAGTGTATAAAGTGTTTTCAACTTTTTGCATAACGCAGTCTCGTTTTAGACGTTGAATGAAGAGTGTGTAGGTATTACTTACTTTTTAAGTTTTAATATAGGTAAGTAAGTGATTTATGTATGAATAAGTTTGTGTTTAAAGTGCTTTTGAAAAATTCGAACTGTGAAAATAAGGAAATACTTATCTGGTATAGCGAAGTGATCTGTGATTTGGAATTTAGTAATTTAAGTAGATAAATGTCTGAGTAGGTACCTATGTATTTAGTTTTTTTGTTATTTTAATTGAATGGTGATCGCATCCATTGTTAATAATGGCTTGTAATTAAAATTACTACTACTATATAAATAAATAAATAAATAAATAAATTACTTAATTGGAATTTTGGTTCTTTTCCGAAAGCAGTTTTTAAATTAGATTTTGGGATTTTTGGAATTGTATCGCAAACTTGGTTTAACTTCAGTTTTAAATCATTTTTTGCTTAAGTTGTGGTGGAGGCCTTGATAGAAATATTTCTGATACTTACCTACATACCTACTGGTATCATTACAAATATCCAGTCTTTACTGCCGAAATCTGCATTATACTTTGATACCTAATAATTAGTCATTCTCTAAGAATAAAATTCATAATATTATTTCAATTTACCTACTCACATAATTGAGCCGTATACCTACCTACCTAAGTAGGTATAATCGGGTATAAAACATTACTTTTACATTAACATTAGGTATTTACAATCATAAACATTGTTTTTAAGAGTTATTAGATTGAAGGCATAATTTTTGAGGCATTATCATTAAATTGACATATTGTGCATTTAACCGATTGCTAAGCATATTTTCCACAAAATGCAGAGACCCACAAACATTTACATTACCTACATCTTGTGTCTCTGCTTAAAACCAGTTTCCTCGAATCAAGTTTTGTTAAAAAATCGGTTGTCTGTAGGTAAAGTTCGTTTACGGACGATAAATTTTACCTGATAAAAATAGGTAAGTAGGTAAGTATACCGCCGCTGTCTCTCTTCTACTCGGACGCTTCGGCCGAAATATCCAACTTCTGTAAATCATAAATTTATGCTCTGATCATTTAGCAAATTGTATAGTGATTATAGTGACACGGTTGTTATTCCTTTTACTTACTTACTTATTGATTTAAACACAGAATTTCGACGAAAATTGCGGTCAAATTATATTATACCGTGGCGTGGAATACCTAGATTGAAGATTTATTGTAACTATTTCGGAAGTGACCTTTCTGTAGGTACCTTTATTATTCTATGCTCAGGCGGAACGTGACAATGAGTCATGCTTTTTCAACCGTGCAGCCGGCGTTCATCGTAATAGTATCTAGACACGTTCCTATCCGGCCTCCGATTTGGTCTGCTCACAGACCAAATCTGGAAGATTTGGTCTGGGAGCAGACCAAATCGGCTGTCGGATCGGAACGTGTGTAGACACTATAAGACGTTATTACCTACCTACGTAACGGCACGTAACGGTAAAAATCCACCAGACGTCATTTGTTTTGCCGATTTAATAATGTTCCATTTTTTTACAGAAAAAAAGTATGTTTACAAACATCTTGTTTGTGGTGATGTCAGTGACGCTGGTGGCGGGTCAACGACCTTCTTTCGCTGGCACCAGGCCAATAGGCTATCCTGAGGTTATCAGGACTACTACTGAAGGATTGGGAAACAGGTAATAAATTAATGGACCTCACACCCTTACTGTTCTAGCTAAATTAATTGTCTTCCAACACCAAATTGTCATCAAAAGACAATCATTATACTTACTTAATTATAATTTTAATATTCCCACTATACTGAGGCACACGCGTTTCTTATAGGTAATATTATATTGGTCCCGTGACCGATCATTCCGAAAGTTCACCAAAAACGCTTCACGAGGTCCTCTCTAAAGACACATTTAAGTAGTTAACATATTTTTTGTCGAGAACACCTGCACTTTTAAGTAAGTAACTAGGTACTTATGAGCTCATTTTATTATTTTCATCGAAGGCTTTCGAAGTCCGCAAACCACAGAATTCATAGGTAGGTACTTACTTAGGCACTTACTTACATAAATAAATTAATAAAAATAATTTAAATAACATTTTTACAATCACACCAATTATCTAAGCCATAAATTTCATTGAGAAACTGTGTCATGGAAAACTTGATAACGGATAAATATAACTTTAAATAGGTACTTTTTGTTTGTAAATACATACAATTAATATACATAGATAACACCCAGACTAAGACAAATAGACATGTTCATGCACACAAATATTTCTCTTGTTCGGGAATCGAACCCGAGACCTCTAGCGCTTCTGCGCTGCGCAGGCATCCTACCCTACCCCTGCGCCAAATCGGTCGTCAGAAAATACATAACATAAATGACAAATCACAGTGACGTCAGTGACTGTCACTTATGACGTCAAACTTGTTGACTTTATTAGATTGACAAGTGCGAAGTGCATTTCCGTTATTATAATTTGCCTTTCTGACTTCGATAATTTTTTATGATCGAAGCTTTCTGACCCGTTCGTGGATCACCTAAGTAGTTCACCTAGGTGTTCTACTGTTAACTTTTTGTACCCTTGGTTCACCTTTGCATGATTAGTACTGGGGGTTGACCATGAGCATGGGCTTCATTTGACATTTGAAGACCATATTATGGACTTCAAATGTCAAACGAAGCCCATATTATAGACTTCAAATGTCAAATGTCTTCAATTGACTTCAAATGTCACATGAAGCCCATGTTCGAATCCATAGCTTCCCAGTATCTCAATCAATACTTAGGTAGATACCTCCACGATTGTTAATGTCGTTTGGTTAATTCATAGACATTAGGCATCTTTTTTAGGTTTATTTAATAGCTATGTATGTAGTTTAGGTAAGTAACTCGAATTTCAATTTAGTAACTTCGCATCTTCGATCATCGAAGCTTCGCATTCATATTTTTTTAAATTAACAGACTACTGACAGTGATAGCCCTAAAAACCACGCACGCAAATGAGCTGTTAATTCACTGTATGTCTTCCATAAAAAGTTACCTAGGTCTAGGGCGACCGCCCGCGTAGTTACTTTGTGCCTAGGTATATACAAATCTTTAAAATCTGCAGTCTCTGTCTGATATGCGAGTCGTGAGCGATCCACCTTATGCCATAAGAATAAGGAAGGATAACTAATGGGGAGTCCCTGATTCAATACCTACTGCCAAAAAATACTAAATAGTTCAAGTAGGTACTGCTAAGAATTTGTTTTAGTATATTTACGTGACGAAACCAATATTTTAGTGAGCACCTATAAGGAAAACATCGATTGGCCCATCATCATATCTCACAAAAAATACAATCAACATACAACTACGTCCTTCTAAATGCAAAAACTACGACAGACTACTTTAGTCTTGCATTTAGAAGGCAATACTTACTCGTGTTACTTAATACATTAAAAGTACATAATATATTTTATAGACTACTTATAAGTAAGTACTAAAAAAATAACGATTCTTCAGAAAAAAATATAAAGTAGGTATGCACTATGAAGACAGACAAGAAAAATACCATAGTTCACTGATATAAACTCTAACCACCTTATTACAAAACGTGGACTAAAATAGTCCTGGTTTAAAACTGGTACTAAACTGGTGCTGTCACTTTCATTTTCGAAATGAAAGACAGAATTAGCATCAATTTTAACCAGGTCTAACTTTAGTCCACGTTTTGTAATAAAGGGGTAAGTAGTTTCGATAATACAAAAAGAAATCTTAAACACTTATCATTTCTATATATTTTTACTTACAGGTTCGGAGAAGTAGATGCCACCACAGTAAGACTACCTATCGAAGCAAACGGCGACAAGGACCTAGTAGACCGTCTCAGCAAACTGCCAGTAGACCAACAGCCCTTCTGGTTCATTAACTGGCAAGCCTACGAGGCACACCGCCAGAACCCCCAAACTTACCCCCAGAAACCTAACGTCTTCATCGACCCAACAAGTAGCAACAATATGAACCTCAATAACCCCAATAACAACATGAATTTCAACCCACCGAATAACAACATGAATTTCAACAATTTCCCTCCCAACAACAACATGAATTTCAACCAAAACATTCCATCGTTCACCACAGCTCAACAAACGACTCAAGTGCCTCAGAGTGGAAACGCGAATTCAGACCTTAATAACAGATTCGGTTCCGATTCGCTCGCACCTCAGAAGAATAATCAGCCATCGAATGCACCTAGTGGTAGTTCTGACACCAGCAAAGATAAACCACAAGAGTATATTATGGTGAATGGAGTTCTTTACAGAGTAGTTGAATCGCAAAAGCAATCGAAATAAGATATGCTTTTAATTTAATTTACACTCATGATAAGTTATTGGTGGGGACAGAAGTGCCAGAGACTGTGAAGTATGAAGATGAAGTACCTATGTGTAGATATTGTGATTATTCTAACTAAAGTAAATGTGATTAGCCATGCTAAATAAAATGTATCGATGTGTCGTCAAAAAGTGATAATACGAATTGAACTGACAGTGATATTGTTTTGTGAACTATACTTACCTACTAAAAAGAAAAAAGACTTGAAATAAAAATGCATTTTGAAAGTAATAAAACCGGTATATTGACTTTTTTAAATAAATAAAACTTACTTACTAAGCGTAACCTTACAACTACCTAATACCTTGCAAACAGGTATAAATTACAAAAAAATAATAGCAAAATGCGTAATTATTGTTAATTTTAGTAACAATAAATTGACTTGATCACTTCGTTTCATGTAAGATCGACCACTACATCACAACTTCACTCAAAATATTACATTATTATACATAAATAGGTAGCTGCACTTCTTAATAGTATACAGAATTCTACAAAAATACACCGTAGTTTAAGCTACCCTATTTCAAAAGAGCCAGTTAAGCACAGCCCTAAAATTTATAATTATTCCCGCAATTACATTCATAGAAAAATAGAAAGAAATTAAATAATTGAATAAAATACAACTACAAAATTATTACACAATATAATTAACAGTTTATTTTTGTTGGATTTAATGTAAGGAGAATTGATAGAGAAAGGATTTTTAAACATTGTTCATATGCGTCTTTTTAAATGCGCAGGGCGCTTGTGCACTACCTATAAGGAATTTTACCGTCCCGGAACAAAACGGATGATTGTATTTTAATAATAAATTATTTATAATAGTACACATTTATTTATTTCGTGTAGTTTCAATGTTTCTAACCCTAAACTACATGAAATAAATAAATTCTTACTAAGTATTATAAAAAATTTATGATTAAAATACAACCATCCGATTTTTTCCGGACGGTAAAATTAAGTGTAGTGCACAATCGCCCGTAGGGTTTGCGAACCGATGGCGTTGCTTCTATGTCGTTCACAAGTATTATTGTACAGTGCCACAAGCTTTTCTGTTCCGGTGACAGCCGTGACAGAGGAGCCACTTGCAATACGAAATTAGCTGTCGAAATGGACTGTCGTATGAAAACTGTTTTAGTTCCAAAGATAATCACCGGAACACAAAAGCTTGTCGCACTATAAATAACAATCTAAATTTAATAAACTGACTTTGACTTTGACAACGGGCGCCCGCTGTCTGCAGAGCTTTAAGTAGATAATTTCGCACTAATATAGAACATTCGAATAAATACCGCTTAGATAATAAATAAAATTACATAAGTACTTAAATGCATTATACGACTTTCCCTTTGAAAAAGGTACTTACTGTTTATTATTATGATAACTTTTCACGAATACAAGGCACTGCTAGTAAAAGCATACCAACATATTAATAAGCACCTTCATCGTATAATAGGTATATTAGTTATTTTACATTTAAAAATACTTCTAAAGACAAATAATAAATTAATAAAGGTACAGAAGACAGACAGAAATTACAGAAAAGAAACATACACAAGCCATATATAAAAAAAAAATCTACATTAATTATTGCATTGGATTCGATTTGTTTTTATGAGGTGTAAAATCCTGTGATTTTAAAAATAACAGAAAGTCTATAATTGTATTTGGATAGAAATAATGGATAATCATGGATATGTTTATGCTGGTTCCATCAAATACACATTAAAGTCGGTTCGCCGAAAATTGATAAAGTCAAGGTTTCTTAACTCAGTACTATCAAGGCTCCAGATGAGAACAACTGCGTGCCTCTTACCACGAAAAACGGCGAAAGCGAGAGACGGCCGCCAATACCTACAGGTTGCGATAATAAAGCGACAGTAACGATGTTTGGAGACGTATTATTATATGTATCAACTCTCGGGGAACAGACTGTATAGACTATAGTTTTTAACTCCAGGCAAACATAATACTCAAAACGTGATAAACTTAACATACTTACTTCTTTTAAAACCGTAAGTTACTTACTAAAACAAGGAACGTTATTATAAATGACTTGTTTGATATATTATTATTGTCCAGTCCATTACAGTTCTTAAAATGAAAAATGTTGTATCCAAATGATCAAACAAAATACCTCGCGTTTCTTTGATTATTCTTTACCAATACCGGACACGTTATGAAGATATCTTGTGAAGTTAATATCGTATTTTTGTTCTTAATTTGTTGTTCGACTCTAATTATATTGTTTTTGACAACAAGACTGCAACCATAGAAACTAATTTTATTTCTTTAACAGATTACAGACGAATGCACGCAGTGAAAACTCTATCTGTATTTTAGTATAATTATTGCTTTCATATTGAACGCTTCAACTACAAAACACAACCATCTTCTCACGTCCTAAAGTACCTACAGAAAATTGGAATACATAAGTCAGTCGTTAGCGGAATCTTATAAATTCAGAAAACTGCTATAAAAAATGGTTATCATTAATTCGTAGGTACAACATTAAGTTCTTAGGGACCTATGAGAAAGAGCTACGTATATAAATGAGCAATAACTCATACATAAGTACGCAAAATCACAAAAGAGATTTATTCTCATCATAATACACAAAAGTTGTATAATGTCGACATATAATAATAGACCTTAAAACCTTTGGCTTAAGTCCGTAGTTGCTTAAAATCGCTTGACAGATAATACGCTCGTTTTAGATCATTGCCATTGATTGCATATGTATAAACAAACAGTACTCAATAATACTATTAATAATTTATCAACAAAAAACTACAGTAGGTATTACCAGTAAACTTATCCATTTAACAGTTCTAATTGAAATTTTAAGTAGTGCTGGCAAATCTGGCAATGATCAACAACAAAACATCTCTTAATGTTGCGGCACAACGAACTGTTTGACAGAACACTCGTGCAAGAGAGAACTTATTAAAAGCAAATAGAGAAAAAATTGTAACAATTTATTTTTAACTATAAAATGTTTGAAAAATTCCTTTGCATATACCTAAGACTGCGGCGATCTAATTTCGCCGACATACTGACATTCTTGACGCTCTTTTAAAAACATAAACATTCAATACATAATTTGGCAAAATAATACTATATATTTCTGATATGATACTGGTCACATAATGTTCCAAAGCTCATAAACATTCAAAACCAAAAAAAACAACAACACAGAAACGTCATTGGTGTACTTTTAAAAAATATTTCTTTATTTTTTATGACCTTAGGCTGATGAAGACGGTGTATACAGCCAACATGGCTGCTAGGCTGAGTGGTGTTTTGTGGTGAGCACTGTTAACTTTTGTGACTGAAGGTAGCCTCACACTTTTGTAGTGGCAAGATTTTTCAGCTGTTTCGTTGATCTGTAGTTCATTGTAAGTCGGATAGTTCTGAATTTGTATCGGCTGTAAACAAAAGAAAAATATGATGGTAAGTATATTTTTACACGACTTCCCAGGAGTGTAATGAGTTGTGTTTACCTGTATAGTTGACCAGGCTTGGATTTTTCTAAAGGATTACTATAGTATAATAGATAGACCTCAAACTTATCCTAATTTTAATTAGCATTCCATATGTGAATTAGGTACCAATATTCAGTAAATCTAATCTTATATTTTTTTTTACAAGAATATGTGCAATTTTTACAGAATATGTGTAACATAAAATAAATAAAAATATGTTTTAATGGTAAATTCATTTATCAATAAAAACCATAATAATTTATCCAGTAGGTAGGTAATAAATTTCTTCTATAAGTAAATCATGACATCGGTATGCATACATCAACTCTACGTAAAGTAAGATAAACTCTTAACTATCAAGATGCCCTTACTATCGCATTTCTTAGTGGGTAAATTCAAATCAATATATGAGTAACTTACTAATATAATAAAGGCGAAATTTTGGATGGATGTAGACTCGATACTTATATATTTTCTTGTAATATTACAAACGGATTGCAAAAATACATTATGAGCGGGATATACTTATTTTATATCAAATCAAATATAAATGATTTGATATAAAAAAACACCGAGTTGCACTCCGGGAGTGCCGGCAGAATTGAAAACTTGAATAATAACGTTGTGCATTTCTGATATCTTCTATTTTTTTAGAAAATATACTTAGAGATGAATAAGATGCGTTGATAAAGGGCTCCCTAGACATTTTCACAAAAAAAGGAATTCGGACAAAAAAATTAAATAATACGGACTGATTTGAACCGAACCGAACTGCGCGCCGCCCGTTTTCTAACCGAGGTGCCAGAGCCATCACAACATTGGGAAAGATGGCGAAATTTGCCTTCGTATTCTAATAACATTGTAACAGTTTTTCGATCCGATTCTCAGGCAATCGAGAAAAGTTCACGTTTATAGCTCGAAATTCAATTTACGAAGATAAACACATTTTGTGTATTGTCAGAATTTCACAATCGACAAAGTTCGATCGAAAAGCAGCCGAACCACGAAGCTCGACTTAATACTCAGAGTATTAAGTCAAACTTCATGAGCCGAACGCTACGAGTGGTAGGTAAAGGTAATCGATGTTCGTAGCGAACTTAGCTGTCAAAATGAATTTGTTGACATGTGGGACAGTTTAGTTTGTTTGAAACGTTCTAACTTTTCAATAGAAACCACAAACAAAATGTCCGACATACGAATTACCACACTGAAAAAGTTCGAATGCCTGAGAATCGGGCCTCAGACATCTTACAGTCACGTGATCGTCTTACGGTCAATCGTCTCACGGTCACGTGATCCTGACGCGAGTTTACAAGTTTTTACCCATCACAAAAAGTGCACAACGCCGCTTAAGAAGTTTACACTTCAATAAGAACACAGTACACAATAATGACCTTTATTTCTTCTTTTTTTTGCACTAGCTGACCCGGCAAACGTTGTTTTGCCATTTATATTTATAGTATACTTTAAAATACTGTACTTCGTACTTCGATCAACAATAGTACTAGATAAAGGCTCACCTGACTTTTTTTAAACGGAGTAAAAAGGTTACGAATGTTACGACCTTACATTACAAATGACAGGAAGCGTTCCAAGTTTGAAATACCCAAGGAATTTATAAGTACTACGTACAACAGGAAGGTGCACTCCGTATTTTTGTGTATTTAAAAATACACTTTAATTTTAAGAGATAAGGTTTATATTTCAATACAAAATGTCAACGGTCCAGCTGAGACCGCAAGAACGAGGTGAGGGTGTCCCTTTCTCTGAAATTGCCAGCACTCTTAAATAACAGGTTTAGTAGATTTATCACAGATTTATGGTTCACAACTTTCGTTATAAAAATTAAATTTCGTAAAATTTCCGCTTCGTATTACTTTTAGTCAATAGAAAACATCGCATATTAATTTAGGTATTACCGTATTAAGCATAAAAATGTATTAGGTCGTATAAGTTTTTTATGGCTTATCCTAGAAAAGAATTTGAATGATAGATTTCAGAATGTTAAAGTGGCAACAGTACAAGCCGAATGACGTTTTCCGTCTTCGTTGTGTCAAGTTCGCAACTCGCTCGTCGTCGCCCGCCGCCCGTCGCGCATGTCCGCCGTAATGGAATGGAGTGAGATAAACTGACCTCGTTCTTGCTATCTCATTAGGACCGTTTTTTAGCAGCAGTGCACCTTCCTGTTGTATTATAAATTCCTTGGAAATACCTTAGTATTATTGACACTGTCAAAATAGTCTGGGTACTTACTATGCGATTATTATAAGAATAGGGCTGGTTGTTGACAAACTTCACTCTGAAAAGGTACAGTTCGCAAAAAAGTGCAAAACAAAATGAAAATAGTTTATTTTTTATTTTGGCAGAAGGTGGTTTGGGTATTGCCACGTTCAAAACGAAGTTTTTTATTTTTTATATCCACCTACTTCCCTTTTTCTTCGTACACAATTTTACTATCATGCCATCAATTTACCTTCCTTTCGGCGCCAGACATAGCACAAACATTTGAACAAATTTTTGGACACATGTGTAGCACGGGTATTTGAGTATTTGTTCAAAGCTTTGATAAAATACTAGAACATATTTCTACAGTACTTTGCAATGCAATGTCAGAAGGAAAAGTCTTCAATGTCTTTGTAGCAGTAAGTAGCAGCTGCAGCAGCAGCTCAGACCAGCGGGACGATGATTCTCAAATGAGTGGAATAGAAGAGGTGGAATAGCACTAGCAAGCATAGGTAATGTGTTTTGATTTACAATTGGCGGATTCACGAAAGGCGCCTCCCCAAGTGGCTTGACTGAATCGTTCCCCGTGATACCAATACCCGGCGCACCCTGGTAACAATTTCAACAAAGTGCAGAATCTAGCTGGCCAATTCTTTTACCATGATAGACCAATACAATTTTTCAGTAGACTCCCAATTTACCAATTTTATTGTAAAGTTGATTATTAAATTATTTTCATAACTTGAATTCCTGTTTTAATTAAATACTTAAACCAGTAAATAGAATCAAAATTCAATTTATACTGTGTTATTGAATCATAGTATTAAAGTACCCCGCAGAACAATGTATAAAAAATGGTTTCCGTTAAATATCACAAAATTTAAATTTGATTGAGATTAAAATTACCTGATCATTTTCGCAAAAGCATACTTTCATGAGTCCTATACTTTCCGAAAAAATCAAGTTAATGATTTGTATTTATCTGCAAATTATTCATATGTTTTGGTTTGCACGAACGTACATCATTAAGTATTTATCGTAAGCTATGACATGATCAGCCCCCTGATTCACGATAAATTTCTTTTTTGTGCACCATACTGAAGTGAAGTGAAGTTAGTTTGACAGCACTTTGACAGCTTGACGTAACAACATGGCGGTGTCCCTATCCTATTCTTATAATAATCGCATAGTATAATTTTTTATACTCTCAAGTGGGCGCATGACGCTCGGCCATGTCACTCCAACAATGTATCTAGAACTAGGTGTTATTGTTGATCGAAGACTTTGTATCAACAATATTAGACAGATGAAAATAAATAATCACGAAGAAGTTTAAGTACGTGACAGATAAGTCTATCACGTCGATCAGTTGCTCCGTGTTGACGTGAAAGATGGACAAACAAACACACTTCCACATTTATAATATTAGTATGGATGAAAACCAGAGCAGTGAAACTCCTTTCGGTCGTATTTGACAGCAGAAGCTTTTGAAGGACGGTGGAGTTTACTATGCGAATACCATGAGGCGCAATTTACACCGCCGTGGAATGGAATTAAAGCTACTTTTTGTGTACATTTATAGCATAATAAACTTTATGTCAATCGTATAACCTTCGTATAACATAGAAATTAAATAGGTACAAGCCAAAAATATTCTCGAGAATTCCCCGGAAGACGCGCAACCTTTTTGGCTTGTATCTAATTTGTATGCTATACAATTGACAAAAAGTTCATTATGCTACGTACAATTTCGACGCTTCCATTCCATTCCGCGTCGGTGTACATTGAGCCTATCGATAGATAGGATAGGATAGTGGTATCATCTCAGATGCTGTAACTTTTCGGCTAATTCGTAATTCTAGCTCCGCTCCTTCAAGTGTAATTGTCGTCTCGCTTCTTGTATCGTCATACCTCTGTATAAACTCTCTCTCTCTCTCTGTCTCCGTCTGTGCTCCGTCAGCAGTTGCTCGGATGACTTACTAATGAGTAAAACATAAATAAAGTACAACATACCGCTCCCCAAATTGTCGTCTCGCTTTTTCCAGAAGGTCATGCGCATGCCCTTGTATAGACTTCCCTATTTGCTCCGTCAGCAGTAGCTCGGACCACGCCATTTCGTTTCGTTTCGTGAGCCATGTATGACTTCACTACATAGTATAAAACAAAGTCGCTTTCTCTGTCCCTATGTCCCTTTGTATGCTTAAATCTTTGAAACTACGCAACGGATTTTGATGCGTTTTTTTTTAATAGATAGAGTGATTCAAGAGGAAGGTTTATATGTACTTTTTATCCCGATATTCCCACGGGAACGGGAACCACGCGGGTGAAACCGCGGGCGGCCGCTAGTATTATATATTAGTTACGGGTCCGGGGTTTCACCTCGGAATGAGAGATAATAAGCTGTAAACTCGTGTTTTCCTTCATTTTTGTGTTCTAATAGTTGTCTCAAAATTCTCATAAAATCTCGTGTCGGCGTCGTAAGTTATTCAAGGTCAAGGTAACAAAAATCAGTATTTCGCCATTATCTCGGTTTCCATAGCTCCAGTGATGTTGGCATGCATGAACCAAATATGTAGATAGACAATGAGCATTGCGATGCAAAAGAAAATTAGCCACTTTCAGGATAGTTTTCGAGATTAGAACACCAAAATAAAGGTGTAGGTACAGGAGTTTAGAACTTATTATCTCTCATTCCAAGGTTGAACCCTTCTTTTCCTTACGTGACTGGACTAGATAAGTTATAATCAAAGTGCAACATACCGCTCCCCAAGTGTCGTCTCGTTTCTTGCAGAAGGTCATGTGCATGCCCTTGTATAGAGACTTCTCTATTTGCTCCGTCAGCAGTGGCTCGGACCACGCCATCTCGTTGAGGTGAGCCACGAAGGATTTGTTGCGGAATTCGGCTGGCTCGCGGATTACAAGCTCCTCTGTGGAAGAAAGTTGTAGGTTAGAAATAAAAGGCAATGCCTAAAATTGGCGTCTTTTTTTTGTCTCGCGGCCATCAACAAAATGTTTGAACATCAATAAAATTCTTGATAGTATAACAAACAATATTTGCCAAGACAGTATAGCTGTAATCTCAGTCAGAACCAAGTTAGAACCATTCGTCCGTCTATAACATTTTTTAAAACCGCAAATGTAACTTTGTAATTCATACAAAAACTATGAAAAACAAAGTTAAGTTCTAGCTAGTCTCACTCGGTTCGGACCGAGTTTACAGGTATACTTTCTTTGCAAATATTGTCTGTAGTGCTGCCAACAAATTATATTTCAATGTTTGGTTGATGGCCGCAAGAAAAAACAAAGACGGCAGCTGCCATACAACAATGGTCATTAATGTTTTATTCTAGAATATCTACCTCGGGAAAAATAACTATTAATAATGAAGGCCTATCTTCTGGCGGTAAGACTACTGGAAAAGCAGTCACTAGAGAGGCAGTTTTAAAATTAAGATTTTAGATAAATTTTATCCAGTGCAATTATGTAAGTATAGGATGGAATTAAACTGGCTGGTGGTGTTTAGAACATTAGTTGATAAAATGAAAGTCTTGTATTTTAAGGTCTCATGGGAAAGTTCTAGGTCGACACGGTTGCTTACAAAAGTTTGGTACCTATATCAACTTTATGGACGGTATATTAACTTTATTGCAAGTTTTTTTTTAAATGTAAACACACTAGAGACTCGCAAAATATAAGAAAACTCAGGCACAGATTACTAAATAGTTGACTCAGGTTTAAAGTTATTAGTACTTACAATGGTAAACCCTTCGATCAACAATAACACCTACTTCTAGATACATAGTTGGAGTGACAGACATGGCCGAGCGTTATACGCCCACTTGAGAGTATAATTATAAGTAGAATATTTTGACAGTGTCAATAATACTAAGGTAATTTTTAAACTTGGAACGCTTCCTGTCATTTATAATGTAATATCGGAACATTCGTAACCTTTTTTCTCCATTTAAAAAAGTCAGTCCGTGCCATATAAAGTTTTCATTTAGTTCGTGAGCCTTCATCTAGTACCATTGTTGATCTAAGGGTAAACCAAGTTAGCCTGTCATCAGCCTCATTAGTAAGTTTAATCACAAGTATTTTCCTCATTTAACCGCATTAGTTCTGTGGTTGATGAATTAGGTCCTCAACCTAAATAATAGGAAACAATCTTCTTCAACGTGTCAATGTGTCAATGACAAGTACCAAATTATATGTTATAGGCCCAAAACTGTGCCACTCTCACGGCGCTATCTGTAGCCAACATGAGGTCCTCTCGCGTGCAGGTATCCGGGCATGCAGAGCAATCAGTGAGGTGGGCTATGGTCTGTGGAGCGTAACCACACCTGCACGCGAGATCCGTGTTACTGGTGAAGCCCCACCTGGACAGATTATCTTTACTTCGACCAACTTGGGTACGGAGTCTATTTAGAGTTCTCCATACTGATCTGGGAAGTTCAAGGCCAGGAGGGAGCTTTTCCTGGATGGGTACAAATGGGTGTGGAAGGGTAGCAGATCTTTCCCACAGTTTAACTTTAAAGAGGCCTTCGTGGTATAGGTGGCGGTATAGGAAACAATAAACAATAACTTACTCATTAACCCCACTCCTTGATCGTCGCCTTGCATCGCCGTCTCTTCAGAGTATCTCATTTGCATGTCGGCTTCTATCTGGGGAGGTAGGTTTTCAGCGTTCCTGATGAATAAAAAGAAATATTGCATTATATTTGCATTTGCTTAGTAATATGAATAAACAACGAAAATGAAAATATCCTACTAATATTATACATATCCTACTAAATATTATACATATCCTACTAATATCACAGATTACTAAATAGTTACTATGTAACAGATACTTCACTCCGCTAAGTCATTTAAATAAATAGCAACTCTAACTATAACGCAATAAAGTAGAATTCAGCTTGTACGGCGCAAATTACGAACGGCCACTCGTTGCATCTCTTTCTATCGCTTATATTCTAGCTCTTTTGCGGACCTAATTTCTATGGATTTACACCGCCAGCGTTGCCGCCGCGTTTTCGAGCCGACACGGGGAGTGAAATAGGCCTGCTAATATTATAAAATATCCTACTAATATTATAAATTAATGCGAAAGTTTATGAGTATATGGTATGGATGTATGGATACATTTTTGTTACTCTTTCACTCAACTGGATGAAATTTGCAACAGAGATAGATTGTAGGCTGGAATAACACATAGAATACTTTTTATTCCGATATTCCCACGGGAACCACGCGAGTGAAACCGCGGGCGGCCGCTAGAAAATTATAATTTCGTAATAAAAAATTGTAACGCGTGCGAATATAAGTAGGTACCTAAGTATATTTTCTTTCCTTCAATTCTGTTATAATTTCCAATAGTTTGGACTTTGAATTTTCGACATCATAACATCAAAAAAGTGTTGCCATCTAAGTCAAACTAAAATAAGCTAACAGAAATATTGATCATGATAATAAAAATAAGAGTTATACTTAGGTGTATTTTTGATAATGTCAATACAATAACAATTTAATTATTTAAAATCTACTTGCTTCAATTTAAAAAGATATAAGTATATAAAATAGGTAGGTAAGTAACAATAAAGTTGTTTTTTTCTCAAAATCACTTACCCTGAAGAAAGGAACATATTTTCGACTTGCAACATGGAGAGTCCATAAAACTCTTTGACTCCAAACGTCTCGAAGAATTCCTTGACTGGAGCCATTGAGTAGCAGCCGGCAAGCTCAGTCCGAGGGTAGTACAGCACAAAGGAGAGGCACATTTCCTGAAGATAATAAAAATATGGCAACTTTTTTCAATGAGAACGCTGTTTTTTATCATACATAAATTCAACTTGGAACTAACTGTGTGCAGTTCCTGTGAACTCATGAACTGTGAGTTTGTTTCTAACTAAGTAGTATTTTCAAAAAACAAATAAGTTTTTGTACTTATTTTTTATATAGCCAAACTTAAACACAATACTGTGTTATTATAAAGGACGATAATCGACAGTCTAGCAATAAGTAATACAAAAGGTTTTATAAGTAAGTACTTAAGTACTTACTTAAATGAAGGTCTACTGTCATCAAACTATTTGTTGTGGATCTTTATTATAATATCATAAACAATAAATTTATAATAATATAAGTAAGTAAGTAAGTAGGTAGGTACGTAATAAAAATTATAATTTACCTGAGATGCCGAATATCCACCCAAAATCGGTTTGTCCCGTGATGTACTGTCGTATGTACATTCTGTTATTAGAGTATCTCCTTTCATGAATTTTCTTCCACCAGGCACGATTCGAGATTGTTGGTAACGGGCGTCATAGGAATTTTCCTGAAAATAATATGGGCAGATATTAGATTTACCGCCATCTCACTACATTTGTTGTTACTATTCATCTTTAAGATACAGCGCCATCTGTTCTCATTTCTGAAAACCACTTTGATTGAATGTGCTTTTGCGAAAGAATACTTGGCAGCAAAGCCAATCTTAATTTTTAATTTACAACATAGATGACGTTGATTAATCACCAACAGTACCTCGGAAATTATCGGGAGCTCTTGTGTGCCGCGAATATGCTTCAAAGATATTTTCCTTGCAGTTCCGTGCGCGTGGAGAAGAACAGAAACAATGTTTATTCCGTGTGTTGGCATGGTCTGCAAAAGAAATAATCTATATACTTACTAACATTATGAAGAGGAAAGATTTGATTGTTTGTTTGTTTGTTTGTTTGCATCGAATAGGCTCCGAAAAACTACGGGACCGATTTAGAAAATTCTTTTACCATTAGAAAGCTACACTAGCTACGAGTATCCTGAGTGACATAGGCTATATTTTATCCCGATATTCCCACGGGAACGGGTACCAAGCGTGTGAAACCGCGAGGATCCGCTAGTCGGTAAAAAACACATTTCTCATCAATTAGGTAGTTCAATATTTCCTGGTAGGTACCCACTGAATCACTTTATTTACTCAGAATCCGTTTTGGTTAAATACCGTTACCCACTTAAAGGTACTTATCACTACATAGTATAAAACAAAGTCGCTTTCTCTGTCCCTATGTCCCTTTGTATGCTTAAATCTTTGAAACTACGCAACGGATTTTGATGCGACTTTTTTTAATAGATAGAGTGATTCAAGAGAAAGGTTTATATGTACTTTTTATCCCGATATTCCCACGGGAACGGGAACCACGCGGGTGAAACCGCGGGCGGCCGCTAGTTGCAAATATAATTAAGTAGGTAGGTTATTGTATTTTGCAGTTGGCTTCTGCCATAAGAGCTGCACGAAATTGCGAAGTGTTTTTAAATCACTTGTAGGTAACCTACTATGCGCTGAATTAATAATACATTAAAAAACCTTTTGTACGCTAGCCTGATCCTTGCACAAGGTTATCGCCTTGTTGAAATTTGAAACAAATACATTTATAATTAATAAATAATTAAATAATAAGTACCTACATAAAGGTAGGTACAAATATGTTTCTAAAACTTTATAAATTTTACGCATAAAACAATAATTCTCACATGAAAATGTTTGTTTGTACCTATTGATATTTATTATAAAAATAATGAATATGAAAATACTACATTTTAAGGTGTATCGATGAGCTCAGTGGCGCCGCCAATGGAAATAAATCAATTGCATTTTAGGCTTGGATTAAAAGATTTCGCGCAGGTGAAAGAGTGGAATGCATTTTATAAATATACTTTTGAGAACTCAAACTTACGCAATAAGTCGTGAATCTTAATAGTGCCAAAAGTGGCCACATTTGGCAATATCGAGATCCATAACTTGGTGCTCATATTTGAGGCCATGAAAAAACAATTAAAAATTGCATTTTGCTCTTCTATTTGCGCGAAATAACCGAAACTTTTAATCCAAGCCTTTAATAAAATGCAATTGATTTATTTCCATTGGCGGCGCCACTGAGCTCATCGATACACAAGAACAAACGCCTTAAGGTTTTGCAAAAAAAAACATTGCTCTAGGTAAATGACTAGGCGCACTTACTTGTATTTACAAATATTATTCTGTGCTTGTATGGTGTGAGATTTATAGCACAGATTAATCTGTGCTTGAAATGTCCTCCACTAATCAAAGTCAGCCCTGTTATAAAAGGTCTTTTCGTGCAGTACCCTCTTAAACTCAGGCAGATGCCCCCTTTATTCACGAACTGTCGAAAATGGTCTCGACAAGTGTGTAGTAGACTCGGACACCGGAACCACAGATTACTAAATAGTTACTAGTAACAGATACTGCACTCCGCTAAGCCATTTAAATAAATAGCAACTCTAACTATAACGCAATAAAGTGGAATTCAGCTTGTACGGCGCAAATTACGAACGGCCAGTCGTTACATCTCTTTCTATCGCATATATTCTAGCTCTTTTGCCGACCTCATTTCTATGGATTTGCATCGAGTGACAGACGCCTGCCGGAACTGTCTTAGACCATAAGCAGGCCTCTGTCACTCAATGTACTTGCGCGCAAATCTCGCCCTTACTGCCGGCGATGAAATTCCATAGAAATTAGGTCCGCAAAAGCTAGAATATATGCGATAGAAAGAGATGCAACGAGCGGCCGTTCATAATTTGGGCCGTACAAACTGAATTCCACTTTATTACGTTATAAGTAGTTAGAGTTGCTATTTATTTAAATGGCTTAGCGGAGTGCAGTATCTTTTACTAATAACTATTTAGTAATCTGTGCCAAACGCGCTGTGATATAAGGTTCATTATCCAACTCACGTTGTCAGTGCACTCGGGGCTGCAGATCCCTACAGTCCGGTACTGCTTCTGCTTCGGAGGGATCACGTGGAGGGCAGACACTCCCACTCCTGCGCCAAAGAGGGCTGCGTCGTGAGCTCTGAGCACTTAGACCATAAGCACTGTGATATAAGGTTCATTATCCAACTCACGTTGTCAGTGCACTCGGGGCTGCAGATCCCTACAGTCCGGTACTGTTTCTGCTTCGGAGGGATCACGTGGAGGGCAGACACTCCCACTCCTGCGCCAAGGAGGGCCGCGTCGTGAGCTCTGAGCACTGGTGTGTAGCGGACTCGGATACCGGAGCTGTCTAACACTGTGAACAGGAAAATAATATGTTCTAGAATTGTTACCAAAAGTTTGCCCTACTCCAAGGTATAATTTGTATTAGTTAAGTGGCTGATAGACGTGCGAGTAAGTACGCAAACTTGTGGCTCGACGACCTTTTTCGCTCGTGTGTCATCCTAAGTACGAAAAACCGCGTACTTTAAGGCGCTACTCGGAAAAAATGGACTTTTTCATTTAAAACTATAGGACGGTTACAGTTGTTAAAAATCTGGTAATAAGATATATATTTCTTCATACCTTTATCTAGAATGGTACTATAGTTTCAAAAACACGATTTTATGATTTTGCCTCGACACTTTTTATTTTCGAAAAGACCTCTAAAAAATACGAAAAGTGAAGATTATTCGTAAATGGGGTTACTTACACTATTGGAAATTGGTTTAATTAGTCGACACCAAAAATATTGAGGATCGTATAGAAGCATTTGTTTTAAATCACTGTAGTTTTTTAATACGAAGTGATTTTGTGTTTTTTTTGCCTAATCTGCAAAATCGGTCTCGCTCTCGCGCGCGTCGTTTTCTCATTGCTATCTCGCTTCAGCACATTTTTTCCGAGTATCGCCTTAAGTTCGTACGTCACCGCTTAAGAGACTTACGCCCGAATTCTCGAACGCAAATCGTCTTTGGGAGCGTCTCAAACATCATGGCATCTCTTTCTACCTTTGACATTTAAAGTGACAGGGCGATGTTTGAGACGCTTCCAAAGATAAGTAGCGTACGAGTATTCGGGCAATAGAAAGCTCCATGCGAACATTTATCAAAATCGGTTAATGCGAGTTAGTTAGAAATTCATCAAAATTAAACAAACATCACTAAGCTCTAACTATATTTATATGACAAAATACTACAATAACTAATGGCTGAAACACAAAAATATATCAGAAGCTATGTCCGTTGACAGACAATAATTAGTACTTATATAGTTATTTAAATTTTTACTTTTTTGCATTCACAATGCAATTTTTATGGTTAAAAAATGGAAATGGAAATGGTTGTGAGACGTGTCAATTTTTTCTAAACACTTACTTAATTTTCCATTTTTCAATAATTAGTAAGTATAATTAATACTAGAAGATAATGATTATACTAAGCTTCTCTAACAATACTAAGCCCATTCACACAACGTGTGCCAAAAGCAAATTAATGGCAAAACAGAAATAAAACACTATTCTGTTGTTTCTGGGTAAGGAAAGATTCACACCAAAACGACGAGCATCGGACTGGATATGAAAGAAAACTGTGAAGAAGTTAGTGTTAGTCTAAACTTCTATTCTATACTAACAAAAAGAGGAAATATTTGACTTTTTGTTTGATTGTTTGTGGTTTTTTTACTATTTTATGGCCTTGCTCTTGGCTTCACACTAAACCTTAGGGTTGAGAAGAAGCCTAAGATGGAGCGAGCGTACCCAGAAGCAGCCTTTTGACTCTAGCTTTAAATTTGTATGTTTGTAATGGATAAACTTAACAACGACTGAACCGATTTTAAAAATTCTTTTATTCAGCTCAAAAATACCAATCCATTGATGTCACACACATGGCTTTTGGAAGGTGTGACCTAAGTTAGTGGGACCGATTGCCATCCTTCTCTAAATAAAAGGTGTAGTAACTATAACATTTGGAAATAGAAAAATATATTTTAACGATTAAGCTAATCAAGTTCAGTCTGTCTAATCAGAAAGAGGTAGTATTTGTATCAAAATTATGTAATTTTACTTATTTGTAGGTATTAATAACGATGGTAAATTATTACAACTAAAGTCGGTAATTTTAAGTTTAGTTTTTTTAAACAGTCTGTACCGTTCTATGTGAATCAGTCTTTATTAATCACAATGATTTTATTGGTTTTATTTTTAGATGCTGACGGCTCTAACGATGGTAGGTACTTATTCCAGTTGATTTAATTTCGTAGTTTATTATGTTAATTTCTTTGAATAAGCCAAATCTTTCAAAATAAGAACTCCATAATAGAGGAAAAATGTGATAGTAAAAAAACCACGAGTCCTATAAGTAGCTTTCAGGCGGGATTAATGCTACTTATAGGGCTCGTGGTTTTTTACTATCACATTTTTCCTATAACTACTTACTTACAGAATTGCGCATAAAAATAATTTAAAATCTCAACTCCTTACTATAGAAAAATGTGAATGCAAAACAGTTAAAATAATAAGAACTCCTTATTTTAAACATGTATTGTGTGTGGTGTGACAGAGGTTTAAAACTTCATTAACCAACCTTCGTGTAGCGCCTGACTATCGTATTATTCTGTGCTATCGTAATGAACCTTCAACTTGCCTCGAACATGTAGGTAATATGAATGAAACGCTCACATTCTCGCCTAGAGGTATCCCAACATTTAAATATT
Source organism: Crambus lathoniellus (assembly GCA_949710035.1). NCBI lineage: Eukaryota > Metazoa > Arthropoda > Insecta > Lepidoptera > Crambidae > Crambus > Crambus lathoniellus. The sequence goes on from OX453296.1 coordinate 10,864,969, forward strand.
GATTAAAATCAAATCCCACCTCCATAATCTAGATCTTTTAAAATACGTAAGAACTTCTTATTCTTAACATGTAACGTGTCAGATGATTAAAACTTCAGTAACCAACCTTCGTGCAGCGCCTCATTGTCGTAATGAACCTCCAACATGTAGTATGAAACGCCTCCCTTCTCGCCTAAAGGTATCCCGACATTCTCCGGCAGATATTCCCCTGGAATTAATTAAGTCGCGTTACATAACAGCCGAATCAGAGGTGCTTAGGTAAAGGATGTATGCTATTAAGTAGGTGCGAAATTGGATTAGCTTTTTGGAATGTTACTGACTATATTTAATTGTCTAACTCTAAATAAGTAGAGTACTCATTACTGTGAGAGCCTAAACAAATAAATTGACTATTATAATTTGTCGAAATTATAATTTCCTAATAAGTACATACTTACCCAATAAATAAATTATTCAGTGGGTAAGTATTAGGAAGTTATTAGGTATTACAATAGGAAAATAATAAATATTTCCAATTTCTAACAACAACATAATTTTTTCTCTCCACATTTGTAGAATTCACGTTAAATAAGCTCATCAAATCAAATTAATCATGACTTGTACTGAAAAAATATTCGTTGTTTTTATTGAGAAACCTGAGATGTTACAGACTATACAGTATTAATACCAGATAATAAGAAGAAAAGTAATTAAAAAGTTTTCACAGATACCTTTAGATCCAATCGCCCAAGCAGCAATCGGCGTAACACAAGTTGCCCACTGGCTGGGCCTATTCGGTCCATAATACCCGTCACCTTCAGCCCAATCATTCCACAGCTGTTTATCAGGGTCATCAGCGCACTCGTACAGCACCATATGATGCACAGGAGACGAGCTGTCCTTCTCCAAGACTCCGTTGTTCTTGATCGGTCTACTATCGATTATGGGCTGGTAGCCCACTATGTGGTGCTTCTTCGGAAGGTCAGGAGCTTTGAAGATCTTGCACCAGAATAAAGTAGCCATGTTGTGGGGTATTGTCAACTGGAACACAAACGAATATAGTTAATAAGAAGGATATGATGGTGAATAGTGTCTTCTATCGACAGACAAAACTATTTGAACCAGGAAATAATTTTGACGAGTTAAGGAGACTTGCGGATATGCTCTCTAGATCGATACGAAATTACGAACACAGAGTTCGTAAATCGTACCTAAATGGGAATAAAATATATTAACTTCTCATGCTCGTAAAGTTCGTCTTTATGTTGGGTTGTTGTTGCATAAAATCGCTTTTTATGCTCTAGTGCAGGGGTCACCAAATGGCGGACCGCGGTCCGTGTCCAGACCGCCGACCTATTTTGTGCGGACCCAGAAGAATTTGAGAATATCAGTATCTAATAAAAATTATATTAAGCAGCGAGTTCCAAGATGGACTTCATTAAAAATAAATTTCGATCTCGTCAATCTTACCGATGACCATCTCCAGGATTCAATGGCAATAGCACATTTTGCCACTTTGGAAGTCTCTATCTTTCAAAAGATGGACTTTGAGAAAAATTGGTTTGCGAAACCTTTATGTATTGGGGAACTGGGTGAAGTGGTCCCGACCCCCTATAAATAATAATAATAATAACCTTTGTTTTTTTTTAAGATCTAGGTATAATATATAGACACGCCACACGAATATATTTGATTAAAAAAATATTTTCAGTTTCAGTTCCTTGTATGGAGAGCCCCCTTAATCTTTTAGTTATACCTACAATTTTTCATACAATCCCGCGGGATTATGATTTTTTAGGGATAAAAAAAATAATAGCAGTCACTCTCCGGCCGTCAAACTATCCCCATACGAAAAGTCACGTCGATCCAATGCTCCATTTTGACGGGAAAGACGGACAAACACACAAACAAAGAAACACACTTTCACATTTAAAATATTAGTACGGATTTCATGTACTTAAGTCGATCATTATAACTTTAAAATGTACATATTTCCATTATTCATCTGATATTAAGTACTTATTAGAATGTCAAATTCATTATGTAGGTATTAATTTTAAAGATGAGATTAAATTACTTACATTTTTAGAAATTTTATCAAGATCCCTTATAGTTTTTAACATAAATTCCATTACAGCCAAAGTGCTTTCGACGCTTTTTAACATAAAAATACCTACTATAAGGCTCATAATACTTAAACTAAGTACTTACTACCCCGTAGTAAATAAAATAAAATAGGACAAACTGAAACTGCTTTCCGGCGCAGCAGTAAGAGTAAAATCGTGTAGCTTAACACAAAGTTATTTAAGCTGGAAACTCCAACAACTTAGCTGCACTGAGCTAATTATTATATACTAGCTGACACGGCAAACGTTGTTTTGACATATAAATTATAGTTTTATAAAGAGGCCCAAGATTGGTCTCTATTTCCTACATATAAAGAAATACTCTGTGAAGTAGAATGCGTGTCAGATAACTCTGCGCGCATGCGCGACTGGGGCATTTTTGGCGCTACTTACAGTTAATTTTAATTAGTATTCGGTTTTGACCGCGCGCAGACGTCAGTGATTACATACTCTTTGGAAGCGGCCATGGAAGAAATGACAGCTTAGTATCGGAGGTACGACAGTTAAACGATTTTTCATACAAAACTACAATTTTTACTTAAATTTCTGGAATAATAAGTAGCCTATGTTACTCTCCAGCTCCCACACTATCCCCATACCAAATATCACGTCGCGTCGATCCGTTGCTCCGTTATGACGTGAAAGAAGGACAAACAAACAAACACACTTTCACATTTATAATATTAGTATGGATTACCCGCGTGGTACCCGTTCCCGTGGGAATATCGGGATAAAATATAGCCTACGTCACTCGGGAAGAATGTAGCTTTCTAATGGTCAAAGAATTTTCTAAATCGGTCCAGTACTTTCGGAGCCTATTCGCTGCAAACAAACAATCAAATCTTTCCTCATTATAATCTAATTCTAGTTATCTAATAAAGTTTGTATGTAGAACAGGATACCACGGAACCGATTGTGAAAGTTCTTTCTCCAGAAGGCTTATTACACTTTATCCTATAGTTAGGATCCTAATTAAGCATACATTGCTTTCTTTGAGCTAATTTTTAGCAAGTGATGGAATCAAAACAAGCAATATATGCTTAATTGGGATCCTAACTAGGATAAGTGTAATAAGCCCTAGACAGCTACATTATTCCTAAGTGACATGGGCTACATTTTATCCCGATATTCTCACGGGAAGGGGAACCAAGCTGGTAAAACCGCAGAAAGCAGCTAGCAACTGAAGAGGTGACTAATTAACTAAACTCTAGAAACAATGGTTTTATCATCATCATTTCAGCCATACGACGCCCACTGCTGGGCATAGGCCTCCCCCAAGGATCTCCACAACGATCGGTCCTGCGCTGCCCGCATCCAGCGGCTGCCCGCGACGTTGACCAGATCGCCGGTCCACCTGGTAGGGGGCCTGCCCATGGAACGTCGTCCGGTTCGCGGTCGCCATTCGAGAACCTTTTTCGCCCCAACGGCCATCGGTTCTCCGCTATGTGTCCCGCCCACTGCCACTTCAACTGAGCAATCCTTCGAGCGATATCGGTCGTTTTAGTTCTCCTGCGGTACTCATCATTTCTGATTCGATCGAGCAGGGATATTCCAAACAATGGTTTAGCTACTCACGTTGACCAGCCTAACATCCCAATCTTTCAGAGGCACTTGCGGTTTCGCCACGGGCTGAAGCAGCCGCAGAGGCTTGGAACCACTCTTGACGTGTTTCGGAAGCTCGCCATCGGAGCCTTCGGGACCTAACGCCCATAGGACTTGGACTGTGTCTTCCTATAAACAATAGAACAGGCAGGATGTAGAAATAAGGTGCATGATATGAATTATAGGAAATTTTTTAATCTTACGAGTACCTACGTTCGTTCGTCACAAAAATCTGCAAAAATTGAGAATGATTAGAATTTAAAAGAAACTGTCAAGTATAGAAATCTTCTGTCTAATTTATAGTATATAGATAGTAAATAATAAGAGTAGGTAACTATTAAAATTTAAAGAAATTCATCAATTTATGAATTTTTGTTATTTTGTAAATAAATAAATAAATAACTTCTTACATTCACACCAATTATCTAAGCCCATTTTAATTTCATTAAGAAACTGTTTCATGGAAAACTTGATAACGGATAAATATATACTTAAATACTTTTTGTTTGTAAATACATACTTAATATACATAGTAAACACCCAGACCAAGACAAATAGACATGTTCATGCACACAAATATTTGTCTTGTTCGGGAATCGAACCCGAGACCACTGGCGCAGAAGGTGGGTAGCCTCCTACCCCTGCGCCAAATCGGTCGTCAAAAGTAAGTAAACTTTTAAATTATTTTTATTGCAATTTTAACGTTGCCCGGACCCGGACAGGGAAAGGTCGTGAGTTCGATCGAGTCGAGACCTATTTGTGAGACGGGTAGATTTTTTCTAATATTTCATATTGAGGATTACCTAATTTGTATAAGTAATTCTTTTCCCAAGTGGAATGGTACTTAAATTAATAATGAAAACCGATGATAAGTGTAACGTAAATTATATTATTTTGTAGCTACTTATACAAAACAAGAAAACAACATAAGTACCGAATAAACACACTTGAAAAAAATACAAGTCGTAATATTGACAACTTACTTACGTTACATCTTTCTTATTGGAAGAAAAGATGAGTAAAAAACTAGAGATGCCGCGAATAGTTGTTTTAGCGAATAGTCGAATACCGATTACTCGCCAATTCGCCATTCCCTATGTCGAATAGTCGAAGAACTCGCTATTATTATTCGACATTAAAAAGGAATATAAAAATAATTTATTTAACCTTTGTAGAATTATTTTATTATTGTTACCTAGGTACTGAAATCTAAAATTTCGATCTCGGGCCCATTGGACCTTCAAGATTCGACCCTAAAGCAAAAAGTGCCCATTGGACCTCATTTAAAGTACCCATTCGACCCTCCTAAAATATTATTTGTGAAGCACCCATTCGACCTCTTTTTTGGACCCACTGGACCTTCAAGATAAAAAAATTGAAAGTAAGTAAGTACAGTTAAGTAATGGAAAATTGCAAACTTAAGCATGTAGGTACTTATCAACATGAATTTTTATTACACTATCATTAGAGTCCAAGTCAAATAAAAAAATATGCTTAACACTTAAAATCATACATCGATTTTATTTATTTTATTTTATTTTATTTATTTTATTATTAAGGAACAACGATGTTAACGGAAATGTGTGATTATCCGTCATAGTATACTATAAGTACATAAATTAGATGGGAATTGTTTGATTTCCTAAGATAATTAAATATTGTTATTTTAACGTAAGATAATTATATTTATAATTTTACTATCCCCGATGACTATTCGGAAATGTATGAAAGAAGAAAAAAATACCATTTATACGGGTTTGTAAAATATTAGTAGCATTAGGTACCCATGAAGCACGCTATACGGAATTAACAAAAACTGACTTATCCTAATTGCACAGAAAAACTAGTTTTTTGCACCACAACCTACCCCTTTTGGATTTGAATATTAATTGAAAAGCCTAACTAATTATAACTATCTTCAACATGATTGATTTTTGGATAACTTTTTATATTAACGATAATAATAATTATTAGTAATAGGTGCGTTTTGTTTTTTAAGAAAAATTAAAGTGATCAATTTAAAGTCTATAGTTTTTTCACTAAAAGTTTATTTTTGGCAACTATTCGCCGAATGTCGAATAATAGACACTATTATTCGGTATTCGACGATTTAACAAAAACTTGTTGAGTAATGCCGAATACCAAATATTTGCGGCATCTCTATAAAAAACTATACCGATAAAAGTTTAAAGTTATAAAGAGGTATAACCAAACACTCACACCAATGGCGAAGTCTTGTTTGTCGCACGTGTCCAGTTGTCTTCTAAACTCGACAGTAGTGTGCGTGTCATTCTGATAGCCAGAAATGAGTTCATAATTCTGCACCTCATCAGCAACCGCCAGATCATCGAACTCCGGGCCGTGGCAATCCTGAAAAGAAAATCATTAACTTTTTTAAATCAGTCTAACCAAACTTTTTACTGGACCATTTCTTATAGGTACCAGTGGAGCGCGTTGCTTTTGTTTTTGTTCGGACCTCCAGCTCCGTTCGTTAAAATAATAGTGGAAAAAAATCAATCATTCACGGTCGTCAGTTGTTTTCCGTCACACTTGGATGCACAGCTACAGCTATTTCGATTTTTCATTAAAATTTCAAGATGTGATGTTGCTTGGTAAAATTATGTTTTGTTTGTTTGTTTACTACCTATATTAAAGTAAGTTCTGTTTAAAATGCTGATTTGGAATAGACGTTTTTAATACAGTTGCTCAAAAAGTGGCGTATTGCAGGGACGTATAGCGTTCGGGATGTGCGCTATTACACACTCGAACTTTTTCTTTACCTTTCCCGAACTCGTGCGTTTTCTTTCCCAACTGTCAAAATATTGTCTATTAAAAAGAAAAAACCAACCACGAAGTTTTTACTAAAAAAATCATAGAAGTTTTTATGATTCATGCAAATATTTCTAAAAAGAAGCTACTAATTTGTTTCAATATCAGATTTAAAAGTAATTTTAAATATACATTAAATTAATATTAGTATCGGCCAAATTAAATTTATGAATATAAAAAATACATAAAATTGGCTGTATGACCACAGATTACTAAATATGGTATGACGTGCACTATTTACCATAGTATCTGCTTATAGGAGTTTGCGCAAGTAAGTGATAAGAAAATGAGGGATCTTATTTCTTAATTTTCTAAATTAGTTTTTTCTGGTTTTTATTGTGGTAGGTACTTAGTATGGTGGAATTAGTGCAATAATGTGGCTTTAATGGAAAACGATGTGGTAAAAGAGAGAAATAAGGAAAGGCGCTCCTGTAGGATTCGGATTGCTTTTGTTAGGTTTCATTTCATTTCATCTCATTTAATTTAATTTTCATTTCATATCAATAAAAAAATTCTACTTAAGCCTTGGCTGTATGATCATAGTTTCCTGTGCCAACCCAGAATGGGTGAAGAAAACAAAAAAAAAGTCTCTGCTAATATTCTTTTACGATTAGTTAGTTGAGTTTATTGTTTTATTATTTTATTAAATTGCTTAATTTTTTCGCAACTGTATTAAAAATAGTTGTTCAGTACACGTGCGGAACCGTCATTGCAACTTGTTCCGACTGTCAACCCTCACCTTCGGCTGCGCCTCGGCTCGGGTAGACATTTGTCGGAACTCTTTGCAATGACAGGCTTTCCGCACTTGTAATGAAATCTACTATTATAGTGCTGCTAATCTAAACAATATTATTTTTATTTTACGACTAGCTGACCCGGCAAACGTTGTTTTGCCATATTAATTATAGTGGACCCGGTAAACTTGGTATCACCAACATCTATTATAGATAGACAGATGAAAATAAATGATCGCGAAGAAGTTTTATACACTGCCTGCCACAAATGTCACTTATTAAAAAGTAGGTAATCCAAAGCGGCTAAAACGTCAGTGATTACAATACTCTTTGACATACCTCTTTGGAAGCGGCTATGGAAGAAATGACAGTTTTGTATAGTACGACAGTTAGTCGATTTTCTATACAAAATAATCATTTTTATTTTATAATTTTCCGGAATAAAAAGTAGCCTATATTACTCTCCAGCCCCCAAACTATCTCCATACCAAAAATCGAGTCGATCCGTTGCTCCGTTTTGACGTGAAAGACGGACAAACAAACAAACAAACAAACAAATAAACAAAGAAACAAACAAACACACTTTCACATTTATAATATTAGTATGGAAGTATGGATATCAACCGTGTCCTTGATAAATAAGGAAAAACCAAACAAAGGGCCTATCCGAGGGGTTTACCAAAATCACACACAGGAGAGCAACAAAATGATACGACCGAAATCTCGATAATTCAACAACAAACAGTCCTAAACAACAGAAGCGATCAACCCCGAAAGACCGAGTGATCCCAAATATCCGAATGTTCCTTTTATATCCGTGGAACACCCACGAAACAAGGATAATTCATCTTTATTACTTACTTTTAAAAACGAACAGTTTGAAAAAAGAAATGCTCGGTATAGAAAGACAGATGATAGGTTGAAATAGAATAGCAGCTGTCTTGAAAGGAGGTGTGCAATAAAGATAAATAATAATATTTCTTTTTTCGCCGACAGATGTCGCTAGCACGTGCCGTGGCACCTGGTGTGTAATGATAGGGGGTTACATGCACAAGCACATGCATGAAACGAATGTCAGCTGTTAAGAATTTATCTTGTCCTTTGTTGGAATCCGACCTTTATACCTTTATTCGAATGTACGAGAACTTTCTTATTATAATTGTAACAAATTCTGGTACTTATTGCAAGTTTTTGTAAGCAACAGATCTCAGTCCTTTTTTCCTCGGGAAGAGGGTTTAATGTAAGAAAATTGGAATACTGTGAGGGCCAGACAGACAGACAGAAAGCTTAATTTAAATTTAATAGCAGGTCCCTATCTCTACTTAATATAAGTAAAACAAAGTCGCTTTCCTTTCCACCGACCGTCGTACGTTTAATCATTCAAAGTTTCAAACCACACAACGGATTTTAATGCTGTGATCATCAAGACACAGAGTGATTTCAGGCTAGGATTCCCGACAGCAGAAACAATTGAAGAACATCGCATACTTACTATCATCAAGAGACAGAGTGATTTCAGGCTAGGATTCCTGACAGCAGAAACAATTGAAGAACATCGCACAACATACTTACTATAATTAATTAACATTGAAAATTAAGAATGCCTTTAAAAAAAATTAACTTATGATTACGATTAGACGGATATTTGAAATTGTATTTGATGTAGTAAAGTATCACAGAATATAGATTATAGAATGACCGGAATCACTAGATAAAAGACTGTAAAATAACATTTTTTTTCTTGTGAAAGTACTTGTGATTTGCGAGTAGTCCACAATTTAAAATACCCTATTTTCGGGAATTATATAGAGTGAAAAAAATTTATGGGCCCTGGAGGGTTAATAAAACATATTATTATAAACTAGCGGCCGCCCGCGTTTTCACCCGCGTGGTTCCCGTTCTCGTGGAAATATCGGGATAAATATTAAAAAGTATCCTGAGTTATTCCAGCCTATAATCAACCTATCTCTGTTGCAAATTTCATCCAGATCCGTTCAGTAGTTTTTGGGTGAAAGAGTAACAAACATACATCCATAAACACAAACTTTTGTATTTATAATAGGTACCTACCTATTCTATTTATTAGTATGATGTGAAAGTACCTATACTTTGATTGTTTGTTTGTCCGTCTTTCGGATCGGATCAACGTGATTTTTGCATTGTATTAATTTATTATAACTAGCTATATTTGTACAAAAACAAGGTTTAACAATACGATAAATGAAATTGGACTCCGTTTCCTCATCCGTGGTAGATTTGAATGAATTTTTCATTGAGAATAAAAGCCGACTGCACTACCACTGAATTTTACCGATCCGGAAAAAAACGGATGCTTGTATTTAATTAATTACTAATATAAATCATTAATTATTAAAATACAAGCATCCGTTTTTTTCCGGATCGGTAAAATTCAGTGTAGTGCACAAACGCCCTATAACTAGAATAAGGGCGTTTGTGCACTACACTGAATTTTACCGATCCGGAAAAAAACGGATGCTGGTATTTTAATAATTAATCATTTGTAATAGTAAGAATTTATTTATTTTGTGTAGTTTCAATGTTTCATACCCTAAACTACAGGAAATTTTACAATTATAAATGATTAATTATTAAAATACAAGCATCCGTTTTTTTCGGATCGGTAAAATTCAGTGTAGATAGTGCACCAACGCCCTATCTATCTTATTCTTTAAACTGCGCTGAAATATCGACTCGACAACAAATCAAAACATGGTAAAAATCCCGCTGTTCGTAATATTTACTGTGTTAATGACCATGACCATCTAAAGGTAAAAATACCACAGATGCTGGAATTGCACTTCTTAAACATATCTTTGACGCTTGGGAGGGTAGGCAGGACGTAATTGGTGTATTCTGTGACCTTTCCAAAGCTTTCGATTGCGTTGATCACCAAACTCTTTTAATGAAGTTAGAACATTATGGTGTCTCGAAAAAATCAGTTAACCTTTTGCGTTCATATTTGAGTAATAGAAATCAAAAAGTGATTGTTAATAATACTGCGTCCTCTGGAGCCCCCATTATAATGGGCGTGCCCCAAGGCTCAATATTGGGTCCTTTACTATTTTTAATCTACATTAACGATCTACCTTACTACGTGCATAATTTATGTGAGACAGTACTATTTGCAGATGATACTTCTCTAATTTTTAAAATTGAGCGAGGGAATAATTGCTCTCACGAAGTAAATAGTGCTCTCTCAAAGGTCGCACATTGGTTTAACATTAATAACTTGTCTTTAAACCCAAAAAAAACAAATTGTGTCAAATTCTCACTACCAAATGTAAGGAAGGTTGATTTAAGTATTAGTTTGAATGCAGATGCAGTCGAATTAGTTGACAGCACGAAATTTCTTGGTATTACCTTAGATTCACGACTACAATGGGATCCACATATTGAGGCCTTGTCGAGTAGACTCAGTTCAGCTGCTTTTGCAGTAAAAAAGATAAGGCTATTAACTGATATTGAAACGGCAAGACTTGTTTACTTTAGTTACTTTCATAGTGTAATGTCCTATGGCGTGTTGTTGTGGGGCTCAGCAGCCAATATTGGAAATATTTTTGTACTTCAAAAAAGAGCGGTACGCGCCATTTACAGCCTCCGCCGCCGCGATTCATTAAAGGTTTTGTTTAAAGAAATTAATATACTAACCTTAGCAGGGCAATACATCTACGAGAATATATTATATGTTAGGAAACATCTTGACTCATTCACTAAGAATAGTGATATTCATAATTTTAACACAAGAAATAAAAATAAGCTTGCCGTTCCAAGATTTAGACTTGAAAAAAGTAGAGGCTCTTTTTTGGGAAAAGGCATAGCATTCTTTAATAAAGTTCCACAAAAAGTAATCGAGCTGCCTTTGAATAAATTTAAAAAACATGTTAAAAAGACGCTCCTAAGCAAAGGCTATTACAAAGTAGAAGATTATTTAAATGATCATAACGCATGGTTGTAATAATTATAGTAAGTAACACTAACAATGTATAAAAGGAAAATATTCCTATACTTAAGTATGTGAAAACTTTCCTTCAGCATTAGCTTTTTGTATAAATTTTATTATTGTACCATTTTGTCTAGCAACGACATAATTATTTTGTAAATGCGTTGCTTCTGTTAAAGCTGATGAGTTTTTTTCGCCTGTTTTTCTTGTCAGTTAAAAGATGTCCATAACAGGTGGTAGGTAAAAAAATGTTGGACGATTCATAAGCATTAATTTTATTTAATCTATATGAATAAAAATTTATTGACTTTGACTTTGACTTTGACTTGAAAGATTAAAAAGTTATTTTATTCTTTATATTATTCGACGTCACCAAGAGATAAAACTCATAACTTTGTAATTTTTTTTTCTTTAGTCTCTGCCACCTCAACTAGCTTTAGTCATAGTCACTAGTGTTAGTCCTGAAGTTTGCTGCATCTTAATTTGAAATTCAGTTTTTAATTAATACTTATTGATATTACAGACGATCATGTAAAGCGCAGTCTAATTTTCGTTGTTCTATAGCGGGCCCTTAGGAAATCCTTCAACGCCCCAGAAATGAGACACAACAGATTTTCCATTGTTCTCCGGCCCTATTCGGCCGGTCAGGCGCTCAGGCGTCAATGGGTTAAGATCCTGCGTTTTTCTTAACTTTATCAAACACTCAATCATTACTTACAAAGCTAAATTTAATACCTAACATTAGTTAATATAACTTCCATAGATAATATATTCGCATACCTATAGTCTTTAAAGTTACTTTAACAGAACTCGTTTTTGCACGGATTGAGCAGAGCAATTCGCAGAGAATCATGTTCCCACGGCTATTCGAAAAAAGTCTCTTTATGTCATATCCTGGGTTTAATTGTCGAGGTGTAAGCCAGACTTGCTCACCTTCGTTTTGATGTATAACGCAGTTTACATAACGAGCAATAAGTAATACCTACGTGAATGTATATGTATATGTTGATACGCCTCTTGATAAGGAACCACATTCCAATAATGAGACGTAGGTATATCTTATATTACATGTTGAGTAAAGCCGTTAAAGAACTTCGTCAAAGCAAGTGAAGTGATTTAATGTTTCGAAATTGATTGTAATTCTGGTCTGGTCATACGAGTACCTACTAATTTGTTAACTGGTCAAGAATTTATACCAAGGAATTGCACCGTGAGTGAGAATGATTAAACAAATTCTCAATTTCTAAATCTAATAATGTGGGAAGATGATTTTGGATTTCAAATGAAATGATTTGAAATCGGTTCAACCACATGTGAAGAGGATTCTTTGAAGACTTACAATGCCACAATGTTAATATAATAACATTAGACAATTAACATTCTAAATGTAAACTCTCAAATTAGACTGTCTGGAACTATTTTACAACAACGATTGCCCCGAATGCAAACTAGATCGGCGTGCATTAAGGCCTAATCAGACGACGGACTGTCCTCCGGGTACTTTTTTGTCCATCGATATAGATCTCTTATAAATTGTATCGAATAACGCACACGAGGAACTAAAAGTGCCGCGGAAAAAAAGTCCGCGAAATTACCGCGGACACCGAGAGACTGGACTGGACAAAAGATCGCGGTAGTCCGCGAAAAAAATAGAACGAACGTAACTAGGCGCAACAACGCACACACACAACGAACTTTAGTCTGCATTGAGCGCTCGATAGTGAAGTGAAGTACGTTTCCGGGCAACAAATGACTGCACACCGTATGCGTTGAGTCCGCGACAAGTCCTCGGAGGACATATTTTGGACGTACAGGGACTTTTTGTCCGCTGGGGACCAAAGTCCCTCGTCTGATTATGCCTTTAGATTCGTGTCCAGAAATCTGAACAGACAAATTTGCTAACGTTACATAACCGATCTAACTATTGTGTGACTTTTCAAGTTCAAACGGAAGCATTAACATTCTTGCTTCGTTCACACAAAAGAATAAGTTTTGAGAATCAACTTGATGGTTTGCGCATGAGAATCGAGACACAATGGGAATGCCATGTTAAACGCCATACAAGCGGTATTACCTAAAGGTTACTTTTTCTTTGTGCAATTGCGAACTCTGTTGCTTGAATAATAAGATACGGAAGGTTTGGTTGAAAGGAATTTGGCGAATGTACGTATAAATTGTGTAGTTATTGAATTCCCCGGTACATCATCTTGGAGGCGTAGGTAGGTACTTATCGATTGTAATCTTGTGGGAATCGCTAGAATAGAAACGTTGCGATTATGTAGACCGTGCTTTATGTTAACGAAATGGTTCGTCTACCTGATTTTGTGGAATATTTTCTTGTTGAGTATGACATTAAATTTTCGCAATCGTAAATGCAACGATTCCGATACGATAATCGTATATCGGCATTTTATCGTAAATTTTTAGGATCATTCGCTATCGTAAACATTACGATACGAATTATGTACGATTTATTTTTTTATATTATTCACAGAATTTCGAGTGATACAACGTTGTGTTTTCTCAATAAGAATTTGCCTGTAATAAACTAAGACTCTAATTAAATTAATTTTATTTTTTTGCTAAATGGACCTTTTAAAAAAAATACTTTAAGTAATAGTTAAGTACTTAATATAAAATTAAATTAAATAAATTAAGTAAGTACTTAATCAAAAATGTGTCATTTATTTTTAGTTTTACTTAGTCTTACTTAATATTGATATAAAAACATACATTCAATCTTCAAATAAATTCAACAAAATGCTATCAAAAATAAATCGTAACTATGTAAATAATGCATTCGTATCGTAATTTCGTAATAGCCGTATCGTTGCATCTCTATTACCTACCTAACTTTTCACACCTATGAGTTATGAGATATTGATGAAATTGGTATATTTATTCAGCACAGAGAAAATTTGAAGGGAATCCTAAGAATAAAGATAAAAAAAAAAGATAAAAATATTCTTTATTCACTTAGACATAATAAATATGTACTTATGAATCGTCAATATTTTCCTACCACCCATTCAAGACTTTTTTAACTGACAAGAAGAATGGGCGCAAGAAACTTGCCAGCGTTTCTTAGTTAGGTAACGACATTTACAAAAAAAAAAACATATCGTTACTAATACAACAATTGCTTAGTATAAAAATACATCATATTAAACAGTGATTATGTTATGTGTTACATCATGACCATGCATTGCGGTCATTCAAATAATCGTCTACTTTATAGTATCCTTTGCTCATCAGCGACTCTTTAATGTAACATTTAAATTTATGCAATGGAAGTTCAATTATATGCTGTGGAACTTTATTAAAAAAGGCTATGCTTTTCCCCAGAAATGAGGCTCTGGATTTTTCTAGCCTAAACTTGGGAACGACAAGTTTATCTTTATTTCTTGTGTTAAAGCGATGAATATCGCTCTGCTTTACAAATGTATTATAATACTTTTTCACATAAATTATATTTTCATAGATGTAATGTCCTGCAACAGTTAAAATGTTTATTTCTTTAAATAGATCTCTTAAAGAATCTCTCGATCGGAAGTTGTAAATGGCGCGAATAGCCCTTTTTTGGAGCACGAATATACTTTGGATGTTAGCGGCTGAGCCCCACAACAAAAGGCCGTAGGACATAACACTATGAAAATAACTAAAATAGACTATTCTAGCCGTTTCAATATCGGTTAAGAGCCTTATTTTCTTAACTGCGAATGCAGCCGAACTGAGTCTACTCGCCAAGGCTTCGATATGAGGATCCCATTGTAGTCGCGAGTCTAATATAATACCTAGAAATTTTGTATTGTTAATGAATTCGACCGTATCGCCGTCTAGTCTAATATGAAAATCAACTTGTCTTACATTAGGTAACGAAAATTTTAAACACTTAGTTTTCTTTGAGTTTAATGATAAATTATTACTATTAAACCAATGTGACACTTTTGAAAGAGCACTATTTACTTCGTCAGAACAGTCATCACCTCTATCTACTTTAAAGACTAGAGATGTATCATCGGCAAATAGCACCGTCTCACATAAATTCTTCGCGTAGTAAGGAAGGTCATTTATGTATATTAAAAACAACAGCGGGCCCAATATTGATCCTTGGGGTACGCCCATAGTAATGGGAGCTCCGGTAGACTCAGTTTTATTAATAACTACCTTCTGAGTTCTTTCATACAGATATGAATGCATAAGGCTTACTGACATTTCAGAAACACCATAATGTTTTAACTTCCTTAATAGTGTTTGGTGATCAACACAATCGAATGCCTTGGAAAGGTCACAAAAAATAGCGATTACATCCTGCTTGTCCTCCCAGGCATTAAGTACATGTTTTAGAAATGCAACCCCAGCATCAGTTGTACTTTTACCTTTTGAAAAACCAAACTGTTTCTCATGCAGTATACTATTTAATTTAAAATATTCTAAAAGTTGAGCATAAATTAATTTCTCAAATATTTTACTTATTGCTGGTAGTATGGATATAGGTCTAAAATTTGGTGGGTCACTTTTGTCACCAGCTTTAAACAGAGGAATAATTTTACTATTCTTCATTAAATTAGGAAAGACCCCTTCACTTATACATTGGTTAAAAATTATTGCTAATGATGGAGCTATCACATCAATTATTGATTTGATGATACTTGTAGATATGCCCCAGAGATCTTCTGTTTTCTTAATATTTATTGCTTTGAATGCTTTAATAATATCTTCGGTAGTGACATAGTTAAAACTAAATGTTTCCTGGCACTTGTTCACACTAGATTCCATAAGAGAGACAGCGGTGTTGGGGCAAGAATTAAGTCTGCTAGTAGTTTCTAACGGTATTCGAGCAAAGAAACCTTCAAAAGCACTAGCCACCTCAATATCTGATTCAAAAGTCTGATCATTAATTTTTAAGTTAAATAAATTAATTTTGCTTTTTGTTTTGCCAGTTTCTTGGTTTATAATACTCCAGGTAGCTTTTATTTTATTTCCAGATGATTTAATTTTATTTGAAATATACCTAGATTTTGCCAAAGCACATACTTTCCTAAATGTTATTGAATATTTCTTGACATATTCAATGAAGCTAGGATCACAGGAAGTCGTTTTTTGTGCATAGAGTTCAAATAACTTTCTTCTGCTATTATAAATACCAGGTGTGGCCCAGTCACTAAACTTCTTACGATCATTACACTTTATAACTTTTTGTTTAAAATTGTTACTAAATTCTTTTTCAACAATATCAAATAGTGATTGATAAGAGTTATTAGCGTCAGCAGAAGCTGGCAAATATTGAATTTTATCTTGTACATTATTTCTAAATTTATTAATACCACGTTGCGGTATTGGCCTGCAAATTACTTCGCGTTTAGGAATAACATTATAGTGCTCAAAAGAAGCTAGTTGTCCACTGTGGTCGGATTTAATAATATTAATTACCGATTTCTCAATTAAGTTACAGTTGGAAAAGATGTTATCTAAGCAAGTAGCCGATGTTGGCGTAATTCGCGTCGGTTCATTAAAAGTGTGAAGCAAATTAAATGATTTAAAAAGATTAAGGAATTTACTGGAGAGTTGTGCTAATTTAATATCTAAGATGTCTATATTAAAATCTCCACAAACTACAATTTTTTTATTCTTACGACAGCATATTTTCAAAACATCCTCCATAGTGGACTCAAAGACTGTGTAATTTGCTCCAGGGGGGCTATATACACAGATTATAATTATTTGTTCAAGTTCCACGCATGATATCTCACAAATTCGTTCAACAGAGAGGGATACTATATCCTTTCGCTCTTTATATTGTGTGTTATTAGGTAAAATTATTAAAGAACCTTGTAGTTTTTCTATTAAATGAACTTACAACACTATAATTATCCAAATTTATCAATAATTCATATTCTTTTAACCAATGTTCAGTAACACATAACACATCAATATTTTCACAATTTAAAAATAAACTTATTTCTAGGTCTTTGCCAGCAGAAAAGCCTTGGATATTCTGGTGTACTATTTTTAAACATTTAGGCCTCGAGAGATATTACTGAATTATACAGGCGGAGGAAATCGCGGGCGTCCACTAGTTTTATATTAAGTATAAAGAACGAAGTCTCAAAATAAAATAAAACACTTTTAACGGAATTTATCGCGCTTTATTACACATTGGGTTATTTGTGTTTTATAGGATTTTTAAAGTTTTAGTCTCAAAGTTACTCGGACTCAGACGGGACTCGCAGCCGCAACCTCTGGTCTACCCACCCACACTGCTCTCCCAATAGGGTATTTTACTGTGGTTGAAATGAAGATATTTAATGATGACGTTAAAAAATATTGCAATTAAGAATACCAAATGTGAAAAAATTATTTGAATCTGTTTTATAATAAAAGAATTATAGTCTGTTTGATTTTGACTATAGCTGTCTCTTTCTAAAACGAAATCTTCTATGGCGTGCGTGACTATGACCACAGCCATCTCTATCGTCTTCTACAAGCCATGCGCATAAAGTTGGCAACGTAGTTTTAAGTGAACCGATTTGACATCGTTTGCACCGTTTGACAGGTAAACAGCGAGTAAACCTCGAGTACTGAATCCTATGGAGATGGCATATCTTCTATACATCTATACAAATAAATAAAATTGGAGTGTCTGTTTGTAACATTAAATAACCGCTTTTTACTACGTGCATGTGATTAAATATACGGTACATATACCAAAATGACATGTTTTACAATTTTTGTCTGTCTGTCTGTTTGTTCCGGCTACTCTCTGAAACGGCTGGACCGATTAATACGACAATTAGAAGAAGTTTAAAATTGAATTCTTGGGTGCAATTGCGTAAGGTAATCGTATAAATTTGACAGTTCATATTGTATTCAATCGGCTGCAATTTGTATGGAATGACATTTCTTATGATACAATATGAACTGTCAAATGAATACGATTGACTTTACGCAATTCCATAGCTTACATTGTGACTTAGTTACACCTCACTTTTTCGTAGGTATGCCACCTCCATAGGATTTAGTACTCAGAGGAGTAAACCGGTTCACAGCAATGTTGCCGTTCCGTATCATAGCATGGCTTGTAGAAGACGATAGAGACGGCTGTGCTATGACGCTACTAATCACAGCCATCTCTATCGTCTTCTACAAGCCATGCGCATAAAGTTGGCAACGTAGTTTTAAGTGAACCGATTTGACACCGTTTGCACCGTTTGACAGGTAAACAGTGAGTAAACCTCGAGTACTGAATCCTATGGAGATGGCATATCTTCTATACATCTATACAAAAAAATAAAATTGGAGTGTCTGTTTGTAACATTAAAATAACCGCTTTTTACTACGTGCATATGATTATATATACGGTACATAATATACCAAAATGACATGTTTTACAATTTTTGTCTGTCTGTCTGTTTGTTCCGGAATCTCTGAAACGGCTGGACCGAGAAACCGTTTGACGGACCGATTAATACGACAATAAGAAGTAATTTAAAATTGAATTCCAAGATTTTCTTACATTTTTACTCAGTTACCCCTCACTTTTTCGTAGGTATGCCACCTCCATAGGATTTAGTACTCTGAGGAGTAAACCGGTTCACAGCAATGTTGCCGTTCCGTATCATAGCATGGCTTGTAGAAGACGATAGAGACGGCTGTGTACTAACCCACTGACGTCACTAAGATAGCGTCCTGTCCTTGTCTAATTATAAAGTTTGAAGTCCTATATCTTTGAAAATATTCAAGATAATTCAAAATGAAAACTTGTTTTGTGTAGCTAATATTTCGAAAACCATTTTAAAGAAATAAAAAAAAACAGTAAAATACCGTATTGTATTGTATTTTAATTTTCAACGCTGCAAGCTAGCGACGTTTTATGGATGAGGATAATATTCTGATTCACTAATAAGATAATCACATCACATCACATTCAATAATAGAGTCCACTTAACGAGAAACATGATTTGCATTTGCTTTGAAAGATAAATCTCGTTAATTCAGATTATCTCTTGAAAACACACCTCTTTCTGGCCTTTCTCCAAATAAAATACTCTCATTACTTACTGTTTTGATGTACTTACAACGTGTGTTTTACTCGTCTCGTCTGTTCAAAGGGTTTTAAAATAGGGTTGCTTGCTCCTTCACAGTAAATAACTTTCTCCTTTGTAAGTTGAGAGGCAAATTAAAGGCATGTGGTTTTTAAAACCCACTTAGCTTAGTGCCAACTTAAAATAAAATAGGAATAGAAATCAGAAATCACTTGTGCTTACTAGATTTCTATAGTAGGTAATACGAGTTTAAATATTTATGAAGTTATGAAATTGTATTTCTATGCATACAAATGAGGTAACATTTGGAACATCTGCTCATACAGTTTGGTAAAGGTACTAAATCAGGAATACTAGGGGACTATAATAAGTCGTAAGAGCATTTTTTTTGTAATAATATGAGGGAAAGGGCGCTATTGAAGGCGTTTTACAATAACTTCACCAAGTATTGTGGTGACAGCTTTATGGTAAGATTATGAAAAGAAAGAGCTATGTCATGAGTAAGATCTAGACCGATAAGTATATGATATGGTGCACAAACAAAAAGGGCGTTGACTATAGCGGATTTAATCGACAAAAAAATAAAAATTGCACTAGTTATATACGATGTAAGATCAACAATTCTCGAAAATGTTTGATTTTGTCTCTTTTTGTGTTAATTTTACTGTTCCACTATTATTTCCCAATCTTTCTCAGGTGCCTATCTATTTTAGCGTTTATTTCATACCAATATCTCTTTTGGTTCGAAAACTATCATTTTAATGTCAAAGGAACGTAAAATCAATACGTCGTAAGTACGTAACATGTGCAATTTTTTTTATGTATTTTTTTGACGATAAAATCCGGTATAGTCAACACCCTTTTCGTTTGTGCACCATATCGAGGGGCACACTGTATTGTATACAGGGTGTTAAGGGCACCGTTGCAAAAAAATTAACAATGGCTTCAGACCATCATGTACTATTATATATTCTGTGCCATCATGCTGAATTGCCGAACAACGTACACCAAAATTTTTTGTCGGAAATGAAAAATAAAATTCGACTTTTCATACAAATTTAGCAACTAATCGGGACATTTTGTATGGAGAGTCAAAAAATTTTTTTCATTTCCGACAAAAAATTCTTGCTGTGCGTTGTTCAGCATGATGGCCTGAAGCCATGGTTAAAGTTTTTGCAACGGTGCCTCTAACACCACTGCAACTCGCCTGTTTGCGAAGCGACCCTACTTTCAGTAAGTGTATTATTATTATACTCTTTATTGCACATTAAAAATACATTGAACACAAATATAATTGTAACATGTGAGCAAAGGTGGACTTATCTCTAAAAGAGATCTCTTCCAGTCAACCCAGAACGAGTAAGAGATAGATAAATAAGCAGGGGAAGTAAAGTGCAGAACAATCTATAAAAATAAATACAAGACATACTTACACTTAAAATATAAATAAATACCTATATCAGAAACATATTCAAACCTTTTTTAACCGACTTCAAAAAAAGGAGGAGGTTATCAATTCGACTCTATATTTTTTTTATGTGTTACCTCAGTACTTTTTAGTTAATGAACCGATTTGGATAATTCTTTTTTTATTTGAAAGGTGATACTTCTCGTGTGGTCCCATTCAAATTTCATCAAGAACTGACGAGAAATTCTGGAGTTATCCTGAATAATGCGTATTTAGACTTTAGTTTGATTATTTAGACGACTTCTTATTTTCATCAAAGTGGGGATCATTTTCAAAATATTTTTTTAGAAAGTTTATACTTCTGACGTCATCTTATTTTCACCAAGTCAGGACCAGGAGAATCCCAGGAAAATTGAGAGAAATTCTCTAATATAGGCAAGCCTTATGCGTTCTATTTATTTTTGAAGTTAGTCAAGTATTTGCATCTGATAGTCATCATCTCATAGTGATGAGCTGGTGATGGAAGCTACAACTCCTTAACGGCTAGGAGCTGGAGAATAATTCCTTAAGTATAAATCGTACGTATGGACCAATAGTTATACTCTTTCAAGTTATTAAGGTGAGCTGATGATGAGAGGTGAAACTCCTCAATAGTTAAGAGGTATATGATGTTTTTTAGATACCATATGCACGAATGGACCTTCAGTTGTATTCCTTCAAGTTATCTAAGTAGCTAAAGATGGAAAGCTGAACTCCGTAACGGTTAGGATATTTACAACATTTTATCATAATCACCATGTAGTTTCGCTACGATTATTTACACAAAAAATTGAAAAATAAAACGTTTTTAAAAAAAATATGTAACCGCCTTCAAAAATAATCTTCAAACAAAATTAACAAACACTAAAAAACGAAAATAATAATTAGAACTTTTAATTCAAAGGATTTTCTTACTTTTCTTCGTACTTACTGAACTGTTTGAAGTCGGTGCCAAGCCAAAAAGAATAAGAACGAATTATACTGAGTTAAATAAAAGATGATAAGATGAGTGGAAGATCCTCAGTGATTGAGGATTCTGGGAGTAGTGCGCTTCCACCTTCAGCCTTATCACCACTTTAGATCAGGTGTGATGAAAGCTAAATGCTACCCCGTTGTGGATAAAAAAAATAACAAACATAAAAAAACCCGGTTCCAAGCGTGAGGATGTATTTACCTCAAATATCTATTAGTCTTGGCACCGACTTCAAACAGTTCAGTAAGTACAAGATAAGTAAGAAAAAGTCACGCATTTTCGTTCTTTGAATTAAAAATTCTAATTTTTTTTTTCGTTTTTTAGTGTTTGTTAATTTTGTTTGAAGATTATTTTTGAAGGCGGTTACTTACATTTTTTTTAAAACGTTTTCTTGTGATCTATTTAAAAATCAAACTTAAAAAAAATGCACGCACAACCCTACCAGCAATTGCATTTAAAAGCATTGCAGTTCAGTTGGTCTCATTAATAAATCGACTATTCAGTTTTGGACGGTGTTCAATTGGTACCATTAGCTGATACCGAATCAGCCGCAATGCGTGATTAAAATACAGATTGAGGAAATATCTATCATTTGCATTGGTTACGTTATAACCTGTTAATTATATATTATGTAGCCGGTTTGAGTATGAACAATTTTGTAAATGGGAAATGGGATAAGTAGGTACTTATGTGAAGTGAAACTCAATACTTACGTTAAAATAAAATATGAATTTAAATGATGCTTGAATTAATTAATCAGGTGTGAAAAAGTATAGGGAATATTACGAAAAGCGGGATTTTTACTATGTTTTGATTTGTTGTCGAGTCTCCGATATTTCGGCGCAGTTGCACACGCCATGATCACGGAGTAACTGAATAAAAGTTAATGCGGGTTGGATGTTAGGAGCAGACAAATCTGTCTACCCTCTTTCTCGTTACGAGAACGAACGTAGCTTCACCGTCACATCGTCGTTCACTTCGATTCTTTATGTCAAAATTCATAATAAACAAGTGAAAGTTGAGCGAAAAAGAACGTCGAGGTTGTTGATTGAATCTTAGAGAATCGCACAACAGATCAAGTCTTTTGTGGGCGGGTCCATAAACGAGTGCAGTAGCAAAGAATACTATAATATGGCAGTAGGATGACTTCGAGCAGAGAAAAATGGCGAGGCATCGTGCGGCGTGCTGTATCTGCCCCCTCCACTTCCACAACTACATGACGACCACGACCGCTCTGCCAAGAGTGCATCAATGAAGAAGAAAAAGACCGTATAGACTCCTATGAGTGGGGTTTGGCACCAATTCACATTTCATAGTTCATATTATTTTGCTTTTTTTTGTAATGAAATAAACAGAAGATAAAAAAAACTTCACTTCATCGTACACGATTAATTTATTTGTTGAGAATTTGTCAAAAAATAAACGAATAAACGAAAGAATAGACGCACGTGGGAGTAATTTAAGGGAAAAATAAATAAATTTAATTTAATTCAAAATTATTTACTTATTAAAAAAAAAAGGTAATTGCAGATTTATAGCTTGCGGCGTGGACGGGTGATGTTGATGGTATTTGTTTAGTGTAGATAATGTACTGTATGAGATTGCACATAACTCGGTATTATGCAACAGTCACATAAACTGCGAATATAAACTCCCTTAATACATTAGGTTACAAATAAAGATACAAAACTACATATTCCCCACACGCGTCAAGTGCAGGTGTCTGCCCGTATGCACCTTGCGCGTCTGCAAGCGCATGCATAACCAACCAACGCCTTATGTTTTCAAATTACGACTCGGTGTACATTGTTAAGCTGCCCATTAACCTCGAATATGTAGATTTGTCAAGAGTAGAAACATAATGGATTTTCCGTCAGGACCGTCTTACGACCTCGTACAACATTTTTCTTCCAAGTACATACCTGTAACATTAAAATATTAGGCATGGCACAGATTACTAAATAGTTACGCATAGGTTCAAAACTTGTAGCAGACTACGTCCAATCCAAGTTCAGAGTTCTTTGTATGGGTCTCTCTCTAAAGTCTCTATGTAGTGCTCAACATCTCATACAAATAGTAATACTGTATACCTACTACCTTTTCAGAACCTAGGTAAGTATATACCTAATATTTTTTCGGATTCGGTACGGACGGATATAAAATACCTACCCGTTATAATTTCAGTTTATTACTCAAATCAAAATGTTTAGAAAATGGCAAAAGTGTAATGGCAGCCATACACGTTCAATTGATTTGATCAAACTGGCTGGATCCAAACTGCTTGATTGGCATTAAATGTCTGAGAGGAAATTTGATCAAATATGAGAAATCGTTTTAGAACGAAACAGTAATGATTTAATAATTGGTCAAGGTAAGTAGGATACCTACACGGAAATAAAACAATAAAAACACGTGACCTTTTGTTTTCAAAGCTCGTCCAGCGTCCAGGATTGAAAAGACGGTCCAACAAAATGTGCCCCTCCAATTTTATTTATATATTCAAGAAACGTATAATTTTAAAGTGTGTATGTTCGAAGTAGTAAGGTTAATTCTGAATTCGTTTAAAATGCTGCTTCACTAAGAGAATTTCAAGTAAGTCGACCGACCAGAAAACGTGAGTGGGATAATGAAGTTAACTTCGATGAAATCAACGCGTGAGTTGCTGCCTTAAAAACAGACAAAATTAGATATTATCAAACAACTCTCGGAAAAAAACACGAAAACAAGTTCAAACACAAGATATGTAACGCTAAATTAAATTGATTAATGATGACCCATGCATAATGACGTCACTTTTAGTGAAATAAATATTTTGATGAGATAGATGGGTTTTTGAAATTAAGGGATTATTTGAATTGAAAATATACAATAAGTATTAAGAAAAACAGAAACTCTCTAACACAATATCTGTTTTAACAATTTGCTTAGCCCTGAAGCAGAAAACAATCCTAAATCGTAAAGTAATTTATATTTCAATCCAATCATTTCCACAATCCACAATGTCCAATTGTAAAACTTGGTCCAAAACATCAATCTTTCATTGATCAAAACTTACAAATTCTCACAAAATCACGTGAAATATGCCTCCAAACTTATGATATTATTCCCGAAGCGTTTGGGCGCCATTTGCAAAATCTTGGATTTGGCTATATTTATATGCTAAGGCAGTAACTTAACTTCACCTTCGTCATCTTTCATCCTTCATCTACAAAATTCTATTATCATCAATTATCTCAATCTTCAATTCTTTAAAATATCAGAGAATTCCTTAAGTAGGTACCTATTTCATTGCTTACCCGTAGAACAAATTTATATTAAAGTTAGTAACAAATAGTTACTTACAACTACAACATAATTTAATCAACAACATGACTTGTCATGGTAATTGAAGTGAGACTATTGATAAATAAACATTTTAAACTTTCATGATCACTATAATTTTAACGAAAAGCGGGATTTTTATCATGTTTATACTTGTTGCCATGTTCCAAGAAGTAAGATGAGCTGTCTTAAAAATAAAGATACTGATTCAGCTACAACATTTACTGTGGCTAAGTCGAATTGTAAAGTGGGAAATTGATTTCACGTTATTCAACTGAAGTAAGAAGGGTGGTTTTAGATCGATCATCCCGTGATGCTTAAAGGAAACTTCTATGATGTAAATTAATTAAGTTCAAAAGGGGAAGAAGTTTAAGTCTTGGCCAATTAAACTTACAACCTTTAAAGGATAACGCAACTTCAATTGGAAATTAATAGCAGTTGAACGCTCTTCAAAATAATGGTATTGACAGTGAATTTAGAAGCAAAAGTAACAAAATGCTGCAGTCTAATCAACATTTTTAATAGTCAATGTAGTTTCAGGGGAACACTTGCTTTTGTTTATCCTAAGGTATCGGTTCGAACGAGCGTTCGGACGACAACTGCACGCGACATGACGTCACGCCATACTAGTTTCTATGGTATTTGTCAATGACGTTTTATTATTTGTATGAAATCGAGCGTTGACGCTTGCAGTTGCGATTTGACGCCCAGTTCGAACCGATACCTTTAACGAAAAAACAGAATATTTTAGATCTAGTAAAATAACATTATTTTAATTACTTACCTTATTGAGATAAAAATGGGTTAAGCCAGGTTTATGTAAATTTTATATAAAGTGTGAAACTGAGTCATTGGTTGAATTACAGAACAAGAAAAATCGGCCAAGTGCGAGTCGGACTCGCCCTCCCATGAAGGGATCCGTACCCACCTCACGTACCGACTACATACCTACCTACACCTAGCCAAAATACTTTTTTCACTTCGTCGCCAGCAAGAAATACTTAACTTTGTTTTTCAAAGTGTTTGTATAAGTGATAAAGTTAATGTAGGTATAGGTAAGTATATGCTGTTTTTGTTTAAGTACTTATATATTATTATAACTTATATCTCAAAAACTGCTAACTATATCTTGTTCAAACCAATTTTTGTTGAAAATGTTTATTGAGTAAGTAAACAAAGTACAATTACACATTTTTTTTTTACTTTTCACTTTCTTTTTTTATTTAGAGGGGGAAGGGGATACACACTTTGCAAGTACTTATCTTTTTTAAATATTGACTAAGTGCCATTATTAAAGGCCTATCTATATACACATAATATAATATAATATAATATAGATAATATATAATAGGTGAGATGAAAAAAAACCCTCCCTTAACATCTTATTTGTTTAATTTAGTAAACAAATCGTAAAGCAGTTTATAGAATACATCTACCTGCCAAGTTTCAACTGTGTACTTATAATAGTTTTGGAATAAAGTGGCTGTGACATACGGACGAACGGGCAGACAGACGGACAGAAAGACATGACGAATCTATACCTAAGGTTCCGTTTTTTGACCCTAAATAAATGCTATGCACGTATTCTCTTAAAACGTCCATCACAAAACATTGCACCAAATGAAATGTAAGACTGTCATTTAACTACGTTTGATGTGTTTTCCAAGTAAGCCTGAATGGCCTTCAGCAAGCAGACAAACTTGTAAGACGATAACCTCACAATCTCACAAGTTTCAAGGACAGAGCAATAGAAACAAAAGCACAACATCTATTACCGAAAGTGCCAGTAATAAATCTCAAAAATTTCAAACTTCATTACCAACCGGGAATCTTGATAGATACACATCATTCTAGGAATTTGAAACAAGATTACTGCCTTTGGGCATACGAATTATACTAAATATTTCGAACGAAGACTGCTCCAGTATCGATTATAGATTAGACTCATTTCCTGCCCTTAATCAGATTTGAATACCTTTCAACTTGGATACACGTGTGTGGAGTAAAAAATTAAAGCAGGCAATCTGTATTCTATTGTAAGAGACATAAAAGCTAAGTGAGTAAAACATGTGGAGCGTGAAAGAAAAATATTTTAGCGAAAGAAAGGAGATATTTTGAAGTTCATAATTTTGGAATAACTCTGAATACTTGTACTTATGTGTACAACAATCCTACTAATATTATAAATGCGAAAGTTTGAGTATGGATGTCTGGATGTATGGATGTTTGTTACTCCTTCACGCAAAAACTACTGAACGGATGGATGTTTGCAACAGAAATAGATTATAGGCTGGAATAACATATAGGATACTTTTTATCCCCGATATTCCCACGGGAACGGAAATCATGCGGGTGAAACCGCTGGCGGCCGCTAGTAGATCAAGAGAAATATTTTGATACTGCTGAAATTATAATAATGAATACTTACATGTGAGACAACAACACTATTCTCTTCTCATACATTGATCTCATTAAAAGTCCTCAGACCAGTATGTTCTTTATTAATCTATTGATATCAATATAAAATAGTGATTCTGATTAACCATAACAATTTTTAGTTAGTTTATGGAATAGTTATTAAGATGTAATCGTCATCGATTCACGAATTACCTACCTAGTACCTACACTGTTTTTAAATTGCATTGAACGATCAGTACACTGAAAAGTTTAAAAATACGAAAATTATAATACGGTATTTTACTGATTTTTTTTATTTCTTTAAAATGTTTTTCGAAATATTAGCTACACAAAACAAGTCTTCATTTTGAATTATCTTGAATATTTTCAAAGATATAGGACTTCAAACTTTATAATTAGACAAGGACAGGACGCTATCTTAGTGACGTCAGTGGGTTAGTAGCGTCATAGTCACGCCATAGAAGATTTCGTTTTAGAAAGAGACAGCTATAGTCAAAATCAAACAGACTATAACTCTTTTATTATAAAACAGATTCAAATTATTTTTTCACATTTGGTATTCTTAATTGCAATATTTTTTAACGTCATCATTAAATATCTACATTTCAACAACAGTAAAATACCCTATTCTCATGTGCCGCTTAAAATTACAACAGAAATACGACTGCCTGCACCTGTCCAGTCTGGTAAATCACACATATGGGAATTTCACACCGAAAATTTAATTTTTTCTCTTATATCCGCGACCTGTTTATATCCACTGGTAAAGAGTACCTAAGTATTTGGTATTTTAATGTATTGTTCGATACTAACATAAATGATATTAATAACAAGTTAAGCAAAACGAATTTCGCAGATTATCTATTTATCTTATATTTTAATACTATTTGAAGATTTAAAATTGACATGCAAACGAATGCAAATATATTATTCGATTATGCAACAAAAAACAACAGTAATGTCTGTATATGTTTAAATGTAGGTGTGCGATTCAAATCAGCTAAGTTACATGAGTGTTTGCTCCAAAAATTAATATCCGGCATAGTTATCTTTTGCTTGATTTTTGCTACCTTTAGAGGAATATAAAAATGTGACCACTGGCACTGCTATGAATAAAAAAAATAAAGACTCTCTCAAGACTCTGACGTCTGCAGCAGAAATGAAAAGCAATTCCACACTTAACCTAGTTTTAGCAAAGTTCCTGGGAAAACAGGCGCAAAGGGGTGCTCCTATTTGTACAAGAAGACTGTAATGTAATATAATTTGCGAGGAATATAAATGAAACGTAGAGCCGTCTTCACTGGAGTGTTCCTAACTAAGGGATTACGCATAGGGCGGTTGGATACTCATTTATTTCACGTCAAATTAAATTCTGTTACATATGAATATACATTATTGAAAGCCTCGAGGAGTGTACTCGATTTTATCTCAACAGTAATGCGAGTATAGAAACAAAGATTTATATTTTTACCAATAGAATATTGTTAGCTCTACTGTTGATTTTAAACGATATATCGAAAAAGCCTCCTAAAAACGAAACAAAGCGATGAGTAAACAATAAAACCAGATATCGCAGTAGTGACAGTCTTCTCAGATGAATGAAATACAAAAAAGAGATAGAAAGAAACGCTTGCAAAACAGACAAAGACAACAAAAGCGGCTGACAAATCTAACATCTAGGATAAAATTCACCAAGGAATGGCGCATCTGTATGCAAATGTACTTGCGGTTTCGGCTGTTGCAGCCCAAGGGATAAGAAGAAAGATTTCCAAACGAGATACTGCTACAAATAAAAAGTATGAAATTTTCTCTAAGTACCTACTTACTTTAAATGAAAATAACAGTAGGAATGAACTTAAAAAAATGTTTTCTACAAACGTATTTTGCATGAATTGTATATTCTGAAATTAATGATTTTAAGAAAAATTGCAGGGACACAAGATTAAAGCTACAAAATTAATAATTATACTTAATAAGCGTCTTATACAAAATTAATAACGTTAAATAATAAAATAACTATGGAAGTCCACTTTGATAATTGATCAACAATAGGACTTAGAGAGCTTAAACGGTTTGCCAAAAAACAAAGCACGGATCCGCCAACCATTCTATCGCAAATTTGCAGGTAACCTTTCGTGAAGCGAAACTAAAAGGATAGTTTATCCTATCTCTAAATCTGACGGGAGGCTTAGTAAAGCCGTGCTAGTGACAATGCCGACAGTGGCGGTGGTCATGCTTCGATGCCCGGCCGTTGACGCGCCTAAACCGCAGAGCATTGTCTTTTCATGAAAAATGACTTTATTTGTTATAGGCTCCAGTTACAAAGCTGGAATTATATCTAGTTACTAGAAAGGAAGCCAACTTAGCAGATTCTAAATAGAAATTCATTAAATACCCTTTTAACGTCTAGGTATACATTGTTGCGAGTTCCTATTTTAGAATCTAATTTCGTTTACAAATAGCTCTTTCAGGATAAGGCATTATTCAAGTCGTCCTGTTTATAACTAACTACATTAGGTTCCGATAGCGCCAAGAAAATATTTGCTAATGACCATGAGATAGTGAATAAAAACTTATAACTCAACAAAAAACAAGACTGTAGAAGTTTTTTAGGTTATCAAGAAGTAACGATCGACTTAAACATAGTTAGTATCAGCCCAGTCTACTAACTACATATCAGTATCTACTTAATGGAGTGTTTTGTAAACTCATAAATTATAATTGTTTTTTTTAAGTGAAAACAAGCCAAGCCAATAGAATATTTCACTCGAATAATTAAATAACGATGTATGTAGAGCTAAGAGATAAGAAAAAAAAAACACATTAAAAATTCTAGCAAGGCCACCCTGCGTTCGTTGTGGGAATAAGCCAACAGATGTTTTTTTTTAAACTTACCAAAACTTGTGCGTTCCCATTCCTGTCGTCAACCCAGGCGACTACCAAATCGGCGCCTCTCATGTTTCTTGCAGAGTTAAACCCTAAACCAACGTAACCACGAGTCCTCGCTTCCAATCTAAAGGTAATACTCGAATCTGAATTCACCCATCTCAATAGAACATCCCCGTTGTCATCTAATCTCTCAGAATGGGCCCAAATCAAACTAGATTCGTAAGACTTCGAGTCGAACACGTCTCGCCTGTGCCTAACTTTGTATTGATCGACTATCCTACTCGTTTTTATGCTTTTCTCTTCTATTTGCAGCAGTCGTGCAGCTTGTGTGTTTTGAGCGGGATTAGATGGGAGCTCATTGGGCTCTGTGTGCTGCCTTAATCTCGGCAACTTTGCATCACAAACTAAGGCTACGCTTAAAGTTATAACGACGATTAAGTGCATTTTCTGGCTTTCAATGTCGTTGGATCATCGCTTAAACACCTGTAACAAAGAAAATACTAAATTAAGTAAGTAATTCATTATACACTGAGAAAAATGGGGCACTATAAACTATTGTGAATGCACATCTTTTTGACCAATTGTGCAACCACGTTAAGTTACACTGCCGACGGTGCACACAAAATTATGGTTCCACCGTAATTTAGTGACGTCACATCCTTATTTGCAGCCCGCACTATAAAAAAGAGGTCAAGAAATCATAGCGTTTAGCCCTAAATAAAGAAAAGATGTAGTGCACTGCATCAAAATACCTAATGACGGCATTTTATATTATACTGTTTTGCGATTACTCATAGTTCCGTATCATTATACTATTATGTGCGTTTGCACTTAACTTATTGGTGCCTACCTATAATATTTCGTGCCTGCCCATGATATTATATGATTGCTGGAAGCATATCTTATGTGCGTTTGCACTTAGCTTATTGGTGCCTACCTATAATATTTCGTGCCTGACCATGATATTATATGATTGCTGGAAGCATATCTTTACATGCCAGTGCACTAACTGTTATAGTGCCTTTTTATCGGCATGATCTTTTTATGTGCTCGAGCACATTTTTTTCGCACTATTTAATATCGTGATGGCATGGATATTTTTCAGGATTAGCACTAAATCTATTTGTGTTTCCGGACGATAAAATAGTATAATCAAATTAGTGATCGGAGTGGTATCTTGAGTCAGGCTGATAGGTCAAACGAAAAATTCGGTTACCACATAAGTACAAACTAGCGCCCCGTTGGAACTAGTAAACGATTTCTATGGGGAGTCGAAAAAAAAATCCGAACTTTTTTATTTGACCTATCAACCCTGCCTGACTCAGGGTACCTCTACGAACACTAATTTGATTATATTATTTCATCGACGGGAAGCACCCTGTATAGATCTAGTGCTAATCCTGAAAAATATCCACGTACCTACATCACAATACATAAAATAAAATAAGTACAGAAAAAATGTGCTGAAGTCTTCGGGTAGGTATGTAATTTAAAAAATCATTAAAATTATACATAGGGTAAAACCGCCTTGTATCGGCCACGTCCTGGTACCGGCCACTTCCTACGAATTTGATCAAAAACTATTAAATATTTGATCCACTTGCACAAATTCTGCTCTATAATGAACATTATATTGTTGTCTTTAAATAAATTAAATGAGGTGGCGATCAAAGTTCATTTGACAGTTCAGTAGCATTGGATGTTGTAACCTGCGCAGTCTTGTCGAAATTCACGCCATTTTCTAGTCAAAATTGACGAGTTCGAGGTTACGGGGGAAAGGGTTTGCAACTTATCTAGGAGGTTTAAATCGTTGATTTTTGCTTGTGAAGGTTAAAGAGATTACAATGCAACATTATTGATTAATATTTTTATGTTTTTTTTAGAATTTTAATAAAAAATCGAATGGCCGGATTTAGGGTTGATTATTTCATAAAAAAGCCTGATATCGGCCGTTAAAAATGGTGATGGCCGATACAAGGCTAGTCAAAATCCTGATATCGGCCACTAAACATTAAGCCATGGACGATACAAATGTTACTTCATACAAATCTAGGTACACTAGATTAGATAAGTACTTAATTTAGGTAATTATAATAAAAAAATATTTAAAAAATCTCGATTTTTTGTTTAGTTACTTTTATATGGAAGTGTCATTGTTGATGTGCAAACTGTGATATTAAATTTAAAATAAATGGTTAAGTAATAGTAAGTATTTGATTTATAGACTTTCCTTTAAGAAATATTAAATTAAAGTTTGTAAAATAATCTAAAATCTCAAAAAAAAATCCGGCTTCAAAATTTATTTGTAACTATTAGGTAAGAATATCTTTATGCAAGAAAAAAACTAAAACATATTATTTTTTTTTATTTATTCTAAACACGTTAAATTAAGTTTGGGTTGTTAAAAAAAATTCACGGTATTGTATGTTTTTTATATATCTCTATGTATATCTTTGTATATCTTTATCTTTCTTTATTAATTCGAAGTATATTTGTATTGCTCATAATGTAAGCCTAGGCCGATACAAGGCAAACAGGTGGGCGATTTTTGGGCGCAAGTGGCCGATATTAGGGAAATTGGGTGTGTACAAAGAAAAACATTAATATAAAAAAATGTTATCCAAATTTCAAATATTTTATTAGTTCATAGGAAAGTCAAATAATAACAGTTTATTAAAAAATACCTCCTAGAAAGCTAGGCTAATAAATGTGAGAATAGGAAGCAAATCAATGTGAAATATTGTTGACGTGGCCGATACAAGGTGGTTTTACCCTACATTTATTTTTCATAAAAATTAGAACATCCAAAAGATAGTATAATTAGAAAACTATCTATAAAAAGGTGCACAAAGATTTCACATTGGTCATTATAATAAATGAATTTAAATATAGTTGGCAAACTTACAGTTAAACATATACAAATAGAATCAGTCGTAAATACTAAAAGCCAATTAAAGGTTTCCACATCTGGAATTTTAGGTACCTATTAACTCTCTGCATGTGGCAAGCCCGTCAGCTGCGGCTGGGTAGAGAGTCTTTAATCAGGAGCCTCCAGCCTTCTGAACCCTTCAGGACAGGATACAGGTTCAAATATTCCTGGACCTTGCTCGCTTCATGATAACAAGTATACAGTCGGGCTATAACAGTTTCTGACCACAGTTCTTCGATTCTCGGCCAGGGAACGCTCACGATATCTCCCTTGAGCTGGTCTACGGCACTTTGTACTAATTCAACTTCACCTGAAACAAATTGCCCATGGTACATTGAAAATTCATGTTTTTTTCCCCATATAACTTAAGTAACGTTACTTATTCTTTTTTTTTTCAATACTGACCACGAACACGAACGCGTCTGACGAAACGAAAAATAGGTAACTGATAGGTACTTACTGGCAAAGTGTTGGATTTCTTCATCGAAGCCCCACTTTTGAGCAGTTCTCCCATGGGATCCATTTATGTAAGATTTATAATAACACAGTAACTTAAAAAGCACAGCAACAACACGCAACCAGAAATATGAAACGCAACCGCACGTTCGGTCACGATGATGAAATGAACGAGAGAGAGAGATTATTTGCGTCGGGCCGGGCCGGGCGACTCGCCTCCCAACTAACACATTAGCAGTTTAACGGAATAATATATTTCGAATTACAGCCTAAAGTTAAATTAGGGTTTTATAATGGTTTCCGCGACGTGTTCTAGCTGGTCTATAGAATTTATTAGTCTTATAAAGGCCTTAAGCTGTATTGCAGTCTTTACATTTTTTTTTTTTTAGCTACGAACTCTATTAAAGTTTTGATAAAATAAAATATACAGATTGAAGCTGTATTTTTACAGCAAAAACACTTTTTTAAGTATAATAGTTTTATAGTGTATTAAAATAAGGCATAAGATATAAAACAGAATCCATAAAATACGTTTCAAAACTCTAAGCTTGATAATAGATTGTCAACAAATAATAGCTGTTTATTGGAATATTTCAAAACCTTAATAAATACAGTCTTATAAGACCCTAGAGCAAAACTATAAATGAGCTTTTTCCTATATAAGTATGACAATGAAGAGCGTTATTCATATCAAGGCTGTATACACGGTCAATTGTAAATCATGTAAATACAAAAATCTGGTTAAGCGTGGGCGTTAAATGTAGAGGGTTCCGTATAAGTACTTGAATCACTCAATATTCAATTCTTTTTTTTTTATTTCAAAATTTGCATCTATTTCGATAAATAAATTGAGTTTATTCTAAAACATCTCATTTTATACCAATAAAACAAGTCATAGTATTTAATTTTACAAACCAACTTTATTTCTAACCACTTAAATACTTCCAAAAAATATAATTAGGTACTTCTTGCACTTCCACTGCATCATTTTGTCCATGATGTTGATTTGTTGCCTAAAATAAAGCAATAATTAAGTAAATTACTTATAAATAAAATTTTAGAAGAGAGCTTTTAACGTTAATCATAAGTATTTTATGTAATAATGGTGGATATACCAATTTAAGGCCTACATTCAATATTCTAGTACCTAATAGTAGTTTTAAACCACTAGCGTTATTCCCAAGCAATTACATAGCAAGTACATAATATGTACTTGTGATATATCACAATGCAAAAGACGTTAGTACTAGGTATTATATATTCTGTGGCAAAAGGCCGCAATTTTGAACATTTGCCGGATCGTTAGGCATTTTCTATGATTCTGGCGTCGCAATATGATTACATTTGTATGTGATCCTAGGTAGGTAGGTATAGATAGAATTTTACAATTATACTTGAATTGACACGGGCGCGGCCGGGCGTCATTCCGCGAGTATACTTTTCTCGCCTAGCGTTCGCGGGGGCAGGTAAGGGGAAGGGTTACGGGTTGGCTCATCAATCAATTAATACACCAAGTTTTTTTTTTTTTTTTTTCTCTCCTTTTTTTCACGGGGCGTCCCGATGAGTCCCTAGCAAAATATGGCAGCCCTATGCATACCTAGACCTTACTAGCGTTTTTCTATTTATATATTTAGCCCTAAAACACTGCACTATCAAGCTTAAAATGTATTCTTGGAAGATTTTCATACAGCCAAAACCTTACTGAAATCTTTCTTCCAGCCATACACCAAACATTACCCTACTTAGAGATTTTTTTAAGATTTTCACAAGCTTGTGTCTTTAAAAGACCTGTTTCCAAGTATTAAAGCTGTCTAATAATTTGACGCCATTAATTAAGTAATTATGGATTCACAAATCCTATTATTACAAAAACTGAGTACTAGAATTGCTCTGAAAACGACTAAAAACTATTCCACCGGTTGTTGTATGTAACTGATACCTATAAATAACCCAAATATTGAGTAAATAATCGCAAACATAATATAACCTTCAATTATTTTATAATTTTTTTATTACTATTTTTCACGAAATTAAGTTATTTCACGAGCGCTTGAAAATTTTAACTAAAATACATATATACTTTCACAGTAAACTGATCCTCGCATGCGTCTCACGTCTTCATAAACATTAAAACACAATAAATTACTCACCAATATTTATAAGTAATAACATTTGCACTATTTGTTATTTTGTTAGACATATTCATTTGTCAATACAAGTATAGCTTTTTTTAAAACCTTTATAATCCTTTGTTGGTTCAAATAAATTAATATAAGTTAGATATCAAACTAAAACTTGTTTAAAAGATGTAATATGGCACAAATTTGGAATTAAAGCTAAGTGATAAGCTATTAACCAGCCTTAGTCCAGCTAATAATCAGCTCTCATAAAGACTTTAACCAGCCTTTCTAAGGAATAAAGCTGTTTAATATGGTCCTCTTTTGCACTTAAAAGAGCTGTAGAAGCGCTTAACCAGTACTTTAAACAAGATTTGAAACCAGCTTAAAGATTCGGAAAATCTATTTACCAGCTCTTTTACAGCTACTTTGTGTTAGTTGGGCTACCTCCCCCCGTCCCCGGACCCCTGCCCTGGAAACCCCCGCGTTCGATGCATGCACTTAATCTTTATGTGCATACGCCATATTTTTTAATTTATTTTGAAACTTTTTTGTGTCGATCAATATTTTATCAACCTGGCACGATTTTTTAACGTGCAATAATATCTATAAGCACTGAATTTTAATGTTCCTCGTTGTTGATATACTTATTGTGCAAATAATGGAGAATGCCAATAACAAACTTGCGGCATAGTTTCATATATTAACATGCATTGCATCAAATGTAATGATTCAACTCTTTGAACCATAACTTTCTACGCAAAAAAACGATATTTAAAAGTGCATTTATGACGTTGCTAATTTATTGTGCTTTGATCACTGTAGATTATGATGTATAATCCACAAATTTACTATGCATTAGTTCTTGCACGATAAAAGTTAAGACATTTTGTACTTTAAGTTTTGGTGAGGTTTCTTGCACAATGAAGTTTGATGCCCAGCAAAATAGATATACATTCGTGTCACTATTTAAAGTGTTGCGCACTGTTTTGTTAGTGGTAAGCAGGGTATTTTAAAATGTTTGCATAATATTTTACTACGTCGACTCCAATCCATTTTTCTCAGTGTAAAAATAATGGCGATATTAGACGCTTCAACCAAATTGATTCACTTTGGCTGAAAGGCGCAGAAGTGAAAGATACCACTGACCATAGGTGTATCTGTAAAAGTGAACTATGTAAATTATAAAGTGAATCAATCAATTCACATTGCTGAGAATGAACATCTTGTGAATTGATCAATTCTTATAGTTATGTTTATACGTTCAACTTTCAATCAATTGCATTGAGTGTTGAACGCTAAAGTGAAAATTGCTTGCTTAATGCAAGCTCTGTTTCAACGTGATTGAATATGATTGAACATTGACATTGAATGATTCACTTTTACGTTTAGGGACATTGTTCAACTTGGTTGCTTCATCCAAATTGAAAGGCAGAAGTGAACCGTGTAATATCGCCATAAGATTAAACATTGTAAAAGACAGTAAGCGTGACTGTATAGACGCTGTTTCTTTAAAGAGACTGTTAGTCATAACAAGCTCCATTCAAGCGGTTAAAATATATAAACAACAGCGAATACTGTAGCAGAAGGATGTGGCCGTGAAACTGGTCTCATTTCCGGTGAGAACCCTTACTATTGTCGATAGATCAACTCGCATGAGAATAAACGTAGCATACTAGAGAATTTGAAATGGGTGTGGGATATGGCTCACATAACCGGGCCGCTTGAGTTCACACAATACGAAGTCAAACAAACAATAAAAGCGCTAATGTCATTATCATATTAGTCATAGTTAAGCGCCAAGGTAAACTCATACAAAGGACCGTTCATTATAGTGTTATGTGGTTAGATGTAAAACTTATTTAAAAAAATAATATTTATTTATTAAGACAGAAATCGATGTTACATGATCTAGTTGAGAATTATAACTGACTATCTCTAAGGAAGTTTGAGTATTTATAGTAAAAGAGCCCTGAGAAAGGAAAACATAACAATTACTTAATTACTAAACAAAGGTTCAAAGGACTCGTGGAAAGTTTAAGTGATTCTATACATCGACACCTCCTATGTATAATATCGTAACTGCACTATATGAACTTTACAGTACAGCAATTTTAAGATGAGTAAGTAGTTTTTTGATGCTCACTAAGTAAATTTTTTTCGTTTAAGAGCCAAAGTTGGCATGTAGATAGACATTTATGAACTTAATAATATTTATGAAAAGTTTATTTAATTTTTTCACCAGAATAGCTAAAAAGTCACTTACGATATTTTTCTTTGGGAAACAAATGTCGTAGTTTATTGTATGTAGTACTTACTATAATTTACGTTGAATTTCAAAAAACAAAAAATAATGTATGTTGTATTTACGACAATTTACATCGATGTAAATAGAATAATATGTATTGTAATTCATAGTTACCATAATTTTCTAGGGAATAATGTTGTCATGAAATATCGTAAATTATGGACTAGTGAAATAAAATTACAATCGTTACTATAAAAAATAATGTATTTTGAAATCAAACCAGTCCAAAGATACATCTCTCTCAAAAATGGTATTAGCAATTGTCTTTATTATTACAAAAATCAGAAAAACAACAAAAACACAAACATTGTAATAGCAAGTTTAAAGTCTATTTCATAAACTCCCAATATTTGATCGAATAAAAATAAAAAAGCAATCATCTCTTTTAAAAACATTTAAAATAAAATAATATTTTCTTGACTCGTTAATCAACATAAATAATCAAAACGTTCTAGCCTCCAATAAAAAATAAACAAAAAAGCCAACCTTACTTCAAACATTGGACTCTTTGAGATCGTTATTCATTATTATCTAAGTAATCAATTCCTAAATAAAATTAAAAGTAAACTCTAATTAGAATCGGAATCAGAAGTTGAATTTAAGTCGTTACTAATTTCAGGCAGGCTCTGGAAAAATTGGTGATGGGTATGGGGAATAATTTGCGATTTGCACATGTTATTCGAGTGTGTCAAACCATTCAATATATAAATCAATAAGCGATAAAAATACAGGTCGCCATCTAAGTAAAGTTTATTACTTCTACTGCGGGTGTAATGGTATTGTACAGGCTGAAGTACAGCTCACATAAAATCATGTGATCGCATACACTTTTAATAATATCCTCCGTTATCACTTTACGATGGTTAAGATGACGTCGTCGCATGTCGGCTTCTAGCAAGTTTATTTTTTCCAGGGATGTGTATATAAATTGTTCACTTACTGAAAAAGTATTGAGAAACATTTTCTTACACACAGTTAAATATTTTTTTGAATGTCTATGATCTGCCCTTGATAGCCTTTAAAATAAAGTAAAATTGCGTCTAGATTGTGTATCAGTAAACAACCTGCGTTTTTATTTGTTTTGTAACCAAATTTACAATAAAGGCCCATTGCTTTTCACGATTACCTAAACCCCAAAAAGTATTAAAAAATATTTGTTGAACATTTTAGTCTGCAGTTTGTATGACACACAGGACCCATAGATTTGCTGTTTCTTACAGTACCATCACGACTCTTATACTCCTTGCCCAAGTTTCTTAGAACTTTTCTTTTGCTGTCCTTCCATTCCGTAACATGTCGGAGTCTGATATTTCCGTTACCTTTCCTTCGTTTTCTAGAAACTTGTGGTGTTGCTTCTGAGTATGAAGAGAGAGGCGTACTGACTTGAGGGGTATATGCTAAATCGGTGATGTTGGAATCAACTGACTGTGGAGGTAAAATATGTTTTTCAACAAACCAGGGACAGAAAACAATCAAAATCTAGATGATTTTAGCTACAATCGGGAGATGGATGTTGTTTAGTATTTTCTTCAGCAAGAGAATGGTCAGCAAAACTTGAAATAAAAAAAATGTTAAGACTATTTTTAACTAACGTGCAAAAGAAACACGTAGGTAGTAAAACATTAGAATAATATTGTTTATCGGGATAATTACCATGTATTACTATATTGTTTTTTAGTTCCCGATGTTTCGATACTGTTGCAAGTACCGAAATATCGAGAATTCAAAAACAATTTATTAATACATGGTAAATATCCCGATAAACAATATCATTCTAATGTTAGTGACCATGACAGTTTAAAGTCATTTATGGTAGTAAAACATCTTGAGTTAACTAGCGTTTTTGACCGACTTCATTTAACGATAGAAATAAACAAGTACATGTTGATATTATTTTTACAATTAACAGATCATTATGGTTTGTTTCTTATTGTTCTTACTTTGTTTGGTGATGGGTGAATTATTACGACTTTGACATATTATTTCCTCGGAATCAGATAACCAATCCATCATTTGATTTATCTCAGAAATATCTGCATCAGAAGGAAGCTGTGAATCTGTAAAAAATAACCACCTAATTCATTATTTAAGCTTTTTTCAAAAAGTAAACTGTTGTAAGTTATTTTTCATATCGAAGTAAAATATCGTAAGTATAGCATAAGATAGAATTACAAAATGTAACTCTGATGTGAAGTATAGTAAGTACAAAATACTATTACATTTTTATATAATTTTCCCTAGTAAAGTATCGTAAGTTTTACTTACGACAGTTCAAAAGTATCTAAATTCATAGTAGACTATAGTATGTTCTACTTAAGATATTTTACTGCGGGTATTGCGCGATAGTATAAGTAATAGGTTTTTTATATATATTTCTTATTTATATTAGTATTAAAACTTAATATTTACCTTCTTTCTGAATAGAATCATCAACCATAGGTACGTATGAACGCACACAATCATCGCGATTTGAATTATTAACGGCCACTACATTTTGCGAATCAGACACAACGTCTTTAATGACCGCATCAATCAGTCGTTTTGACCTAGATGACATACTTGAATATTAAAGCTGCCACTGCACATGAAATACATAAATAAATGCAATTGTTTTGAAAAATGACATAGAAAACAGCGCGCGTGCTCCACTCCCGCGTAATCTGTCGCAACTGCCAGTTACTACACGCTCGCCGCAGCTCGCGCTCTGCCCGCCCCCGCGTACAGTGTGGATACTGCACTATACGATACATTACTTCGATCGAAATGAACATACGATAAATTACAGTCTTGATATCTCCGGTAATATTGTAAATATAATTATTTTTTATACTTTGTATAACGTAGGGTGTTATTAAATGTTTAAAAATATATAAAAGTAATTTTCGCACATTTGTTGGTTACGATATTATACGTAGGAGGTGTCGACATGACAATAAAGTTTGGTAAATAAGGCAATTAGTTAAAAGGAAGTAAATACAATAATGGAATTATATCTAAAGTAAATGGTTTGAGTAAACCAAAGTAAGAACTTATGATTAGATATTGTATATGGAATAACATATGAGTAAATAGGGGTATGATATAACAATAGGTGCCTAATAATTCAACATAATAAAATATCTTAACGGAATAATGTAAAATTAAAACGTACTGTGAAAGTAGTAATTATTCGAATCCGTAAACAGTTAATATGCTAATGACATCGTTAATGATAATAACTTTCGGAAACGGAATCATGTACTTAATTTGGTTTGATAATTGAGTTACGCCGGATTCGTTTAAAACAATTGCGGATTTTTCGTTCTCATACAAAGTGTAATTACGACAACGGCATCTTAAAAAGGAAGTATGAAAAATAAACGTGAGTATTTCGTTTAGAGCAAAAAATATATCGGATGCGCCATCTGTTCCCCGGAGGCACGGTACAGATCGCACACAAAATTTACGAGCAAATCTGTGGATAAATCACAAGGAGCTTTTTACTTGCACGGCTTAAGTTTAAGACGTTGACGAGTTCACATTGAAATCGGCGGTGATCGTAAAAGGCACCCTTGTGGTGAGTAACCTGAATATTGGATTGGAATCTTATCAATTGTTAACACTTTGTTTCCAATCTCGCAGCTAATCTGGAGGTCTGTTTTTGGGTAGGTACGGAATTCGTATTTCAGATAAGAGTTTCGTGAACCAACATGAAGGTTGATGGCTACTGAGGAAGAGAAAAATCTCGTATATATTAATAGATAGTTTGACAGTGGAATTAATTAATCAGATAATGGGTTTCGGCGATCTCATATAAATAATATTGGACGGTAAAAATTTTCACTTAAAAATTCACATTACCTCTTGTTGCACATGTTACTATATCATAGTAAAACTTCTAATAATTGACTCCATCCCTGAATTTTTGTGTTCATACTCTTAGAATAACACCAAGTTTGGTTCATGCGACGTTAGAAATAGACCGGAAAGGCGAAACTTTTTAAACCAGCAATTGCGGTCTACAGCGAAACAAGACAGATCATTATCCACTTATTGAGAGGAAGTTTAAACCGGCACCAGTCGTTATAAAAGAGCTGAGATTTTTTCATATCAATGTCAATGTTAACCCAGCCAGGAGACCTTTTTTTGGTCAAATCCGTCAGATTTACCACACCACAACGTCCACTACACCAATAGTGGATAATAATATGAATCGATCAAGCGAGGACTTGGTAGGTTGTACATAATATTTGTACGATGTACCAATGTGGTAACTTGGCAGATTTTTTATAAACTTTTCAAATGTTTTCTTGGTATTTTTCTTTCTCCTCATTTTCATCGTTTCTGTTAGATTACACTAAAATTAAGTACCTATGCAGTGTAAAAATAAATCAAAGGTAGGTACCTACTTACTGAAAACGACAAATGAAACGAAAAATATAATTTGAGAATCGGCCCTCAGAATTCAAAATGATGGATGAAAACGAGAAACGTTCTAAACCATTTAATAACACCAAGAGCATGCTAACGCTCATTGTAAACAATTTTTAAATGGAAATGAGCTTGTTTACATCCAATTTGTGATTTCAACATATCAGGAAGGAAAGCTTTTCTACTTTGGCCAAATTTTTTGCTCAGGAGACTGTTGTTGAAATGAATTAAGTACTTATAGAATGTTTACTTAGCCCGTTGTATGTCGTGTCGATACAACACATAATCAGCATTTAAGCTTTGCATCCTTCTAATATTATGAATGTGAAAGTTTAGATGTTTGGATGTTTGTTACTCAATCACGCCAAAACGGCTGAACGGATTTGGCTGAAATTTGGGAGACAGATACTTAGTAGCCTGGAGGAACTTAGGCTACTTTTTATCGCGGAAAAATATCACATTCCCGCGGGATAACGGCGTGTAGTCCACGCGGGCGGAAAGCTAGTTCATAATACAATGACTTTAACCCAGATAACCCTGAAACTATTTATCGCCCCTGATTATTTTAATATGTTATTTTATTACTTAAAGCTTTAAATGCTTAGCGAAAAATAGTACAAAAATCTTTTTCATGTGGGAAAGCCGGAAAATGAGAGCTTTTATAACACCTGGTAGGAGAATCCACTACTGCATTAAGTATTGAGGGATAAGTTAAAATGTTTTTAGAAAGTTTTTGTGTGATGACGTCGGCTTACGCTCCAGAAAATGAAAATAGAAGAAGTACAGAGAATTACGGAGTCACTACAAAATTTGAAACTGAAATTAACGCAAGTGAGAAACTTGCCAAGCGCCACGGGCGGGCGCAGCGCGGCGTAAGTAGGTGGGGAATATGCCTAAGCGCTTGACCAGAAAGGGCGAATTCGCCGCGATTTTAACAGCGATTTTCATTACATCAATTCAATAAAACTAAATAAATAAATTCAATGTGGCAGATAAGACGCGGAACGCCAATACTTAGCGGGCAATGTATGTTAAAACACGTCTAATCGCGCGTAGTTCTGGACAACAGAAATCTGTTCTGTGTTCTGGACAGGGACTAAAGCTCAACTCACAATGACGCAGATGCAGAGTCAAAGTTTCTCGCCTCATTTTATCGACGCTCGCTGGTTGGTTTCCGTAAAACAAATTTGTACCTTAATAATAAGAAAATAGAGATAATTATGCTAA
The DNA here is from genome assembly GCA_949710035.1 of Crambus lathoniellus. Classification (NCBI taxonomy): domain Eukaryota; kingdom Metazoa; phylum Arthropoda; class Insecta; order Lepidoptera; family Crambidae; genus Crambus; species Crambus lathoniellus. The sequence continues at coordinate 10,908,740 of OX453296.1, forward strand.
GAAAAAAAACATGACGCAACGCATCGACTCTACGCCAGGGAGTTAAAAAAATAAAATGCTGCCGAAAGTCACCATTCTACGCGGACAAAGTCGCGGGCATAGCTAGTAACTAATATAAGTTACTAGCTTTCCGCCCGCGGCTTCGCCCGCGTGGACTACACGACGTTATTCCGCGGGAATGTGAAGTTTTTCCGGGATAAAAAGTAGCCTATGTTCCTCTCCAGGCTACAAAGTATCTGTGTCCCAAATTTCAGCCAAATCCATTCAGCCGTTTTGGCGTGATTGAGTAACAAACATCCAAACATCTAAAGTTTCACATTTATAATATTAGTAGGATTCGGTAGCTTTGGTAGTTGCGGGTTTAAGTTTATCCAAGAATAATCGGAAACAGGATACTTATTTATTCTGTGACAAGATTTTTCTAGTATTAGTGGTTGTCGTAGAACAAAGAGGTTATTATGTTTTTATCCATGACATCATGAATGAAGTTACTATCAATGGAAGGGAAGTTGATAATGAAGTTGATAATGAAGATGCTAGTTGACCTACTAGCTAGACGCATTTAAAGAACAGACAGGACAGAATCGATTATTTCATCTGGATTAATAGAACAACAGTAAGGGAATATTGATTAGGCGAAAGTGGCGCCGCGGTGAGTTTTATTTAATATAGCTTTCCGCCCGCGGCTTCGCCCGCGTGGACTCCACGACGTTATCCCGCGGGAATGTGATATTTTTCCGGGATAAAAAGTAGCCTAAGTTACTCCTTATTTATTACATCAGCTACCTACCAGTGAAAGTCCCGTCAAAATCGGTCCAGCCGTTTCAGAGATTAGCCGGAACAAACAGACAGACAGACAAAAATTGAAAAAAATGATATTTTGGTATATGTACCGTAACGGCCGCCCGCGGTTTCACCCGCGTGGTTCTCGTTCCCGTGGGAATATCGGAATAAAAAGTAGCCTAAGTTACTCCTTATTACATTAGCTACCTGCCAGTGAAAGTTCCGTCGAAATCGGTCCAGCCGTTTCAGAGATTAGCCGGAACAAACAGACAGACAGACAGACAAACAGATAGACAGACAGACAAAAATTGTAAAATAGTAGTTTATGTGACTGTCGCATAAGGAGGGGTATTAAAACACGAATGGGAGTTTAAAAAAACGAGCCTTGGCGAGTTTTTTAATAGTATTCCACGAGTGTTTTAATACCGAGTTATGTGCAGTCTCATACACTACTTTATCTACACTCATTACATTTTTTATATATTTCAAAAATAAAGCAAATCAATATTAATTATAAAATGTGAATTGGTGCCAAACCCCACTCATAGGAGTCTATACCACAAAATAAAGAGTTTACAGAAGGACCGCTCCCACCATTTTTGAAAATCTATACCTATCCTTGTCTGACTCACTAGGGTTGCTTCTGTATTGATTCTGAATTTAAAAAGGAGTAAGTAGTAAAAGTTAACAATCATACATAAATAAATTCGTTTATACATACATCGTAACAAGTTTACATGCCTTAGATGCTGCTTAGATGGTAAACAGAGCATCTAATATCCATTTAAAGTCCCGACACCACACACGACGAAGACAAGATCCTATTGTACCTATACCGTACCTATTATGTTGTAATGTATTCCATTCCTATATATTATAATGTACTCTATGAACAAGATATAAATATGGTGTGATAGTTATCCCACTAAAAACATAAACGTGAAAAAGGCACTAAGTAAGTTCGACGAAAACATAAAGGTAAAAAAGGTGCCAAGTTCAGCGAAAAATAGTTGAAATCTAAATGGGTTACAAGTTCCATAAATTTTTTCGTTCAAGAACTTCAAATAATTAATATTTTCTTAAATGTTGAATTTATAACTTGTCATCTTCAAAAATTGAAAAACCTTTATAACGCAAGAACTGTATCAAGCAATAGTGGTAACTATTTTGAAAACAAGAAAATGTATTTAAATACCTATGTTGTGTTTTTATCGTATATAGGTAAATAAAAAATATAAGTACTTAGTTTAATAGTCAAAGTCAAATTTGTTTATTCAATTTAGATTGATTTTTACAATACTTGTGAACGTCATAGAAGCTACGCTATCGAGATGTAAACAGGTTCATATTTGTTTCTGGCGCAGCTGTTCTTCATAGTCTTTTCTTGCACTCAAGAATATCGTTTTTCAGCTTTCTTTTTCTGGGAGAATTTGCAGAAACGTGAGTTGCTATTTGTGAATTTGAGTCACATTTAACTTTTTCATATTGTGTACAAGATTCATTAGTCTCCACAGATGCTTGCGATTCTTCGTTTAAATTTTTTTTGACAGGTAGCAAAAGTTTGGGAACCGAACTGTCCTGAAAAAGGCACTAATGCCTTTTTCAGGACAGTTCGGTTCGATGTCTTGATTATAGAATTGGTTTCGAAATGGGCCTCACAAACTCGAAGATTTGTTGACCATTTGTTGCGTACATCTTCTCGATCAATTAAACTTATCCATAAGGTTCGTCTGAAAAAAAAATCATTTGATTTTTAAAATGAACTAGTTAGTTTTGCAACGAAAATAGCCTATGGCACTCCTACGATTAAGACGTTAAAATAAATAGGTATATGCATAATCGTGCGTGGTTCGTTTTCTCCTGAACTTGGCTGGCACACTGCCGTGCGTCAAAAAAAACTTTACTGCAAGTAAAATGTTATTTGGGGTAAGTATAATGACTGGCGTTCTCTCCCAAACTTGGCAGGCACACTGCCGTGCGCCTAGATAAAGAAAACTTTACTGCAAGTGAAATGTTATTTGGGATTTATTGATTGGCGTCCTTTCCTGAACTTGGCTGGCACACTGCCGTGCGCTTAGATGAAAAAAAATACTGCAAGTAAAATGTTATTTGGGGTTTAATGACTGAAGTCTCTAAAATGTAAGTAGGATTTCATAACACTGCTAAGATAAAAGAAAATGCAACGACAACTTTTACTTGAAAATTCGTCAACATGACTTGTGGCTGTGTTCGCTGAACCGCCAAGAAGTTTTGAGAATACTATAACATCTAAATAAGGACCATAGAACCCAATTACTGGCGTTTTACCACAACCAGCTAACTATAAGATGAATGTGTATGGTTCATCGTCGTTATCAAAGCGGCTAGTCCCAAAAGTACCTAGGTATACTCACCTACCAACAAGAGAAAACAGTTTGACATAACTTACCTTTCAATATCGTTTGGAAATTTAAAGAACGTGTATGCACAGTTTTTAGTCGTATTTAGACAACCAAATACACTGCAACTGTAATAATATTGGTTACCTATTAATTTTTGTTAATTAATGGTAAAATAGGTAATATATAAGTGTCACAGTGACACGTAGCGGCGCGGACGTGAAGTGATCAATTAAATGCTCTTTGGAACTTGCGATCACTGACCTCTTTGCGATACTCGCGACTGAGTACTGTCCCAAACTGTCCCATTTTGCCTGTATATGTGACGTCTATGTGTGCGTGACGAAAATGGCACTTTGTTCTAAGCGGACTCTCTGCTAGGGCGACCGCCCGCCCGCGTAGTTACTTTGTGTCTATACGGTCTATTCCTTCTAAATTCAAAATTCTAATTTTAAATACGTTTCTGATTGTTGCCGGCTAAAGAAGAGCTTGAAAGAGTTGGAAGTCAGGGCCGGTAAATCCTACGGTTGCCATGGAGACTGTAAATTTAAGAAATATAAGTGTTTTATAATGAGTGACAGCTGTATCCGGGTGTTGCATAATGGTCATTATGAAACACCCGGATACAGCAGCTTTATTTTTTTAAGTTGACTATGGCATAAGGTGTATCAGTATCATAAACTTATTTATACTAGGGGTAATAGACGGACAATGGTGCGAGTGAGAAACCAGTCCTTACGGCAGAAGCTATGTGCGAGAAAGAGTTGGAAGAAAATGACAGCAGAACCCGATTTGACTTATTTAGCGTCTTTTATCATCTTGATGAAAAACGTCCACTCGATTATTTTGTGATTTTTATCGCGATCGCGTCGATTTGGCTCTTATAACTATGTAAATCAATAATGGTGTAGTGTTCTGTGTTGAATTCTAATGTTACTTACGACAATAAACCAAATAAACACTAATTTCACAGGTAAATAGGATTGTACAATTACCATTTTCATAGTTCATATTTTAGTTGAATATATTCCCAAATACACTAAGTGACACATTAATATCATACTATTTACCGCCTATTTTCTAAATAAAGGCTGATTTTTAAACTTTATGTGTTAGATAAAAAGATATTATATCCGTGAACTTGAGAAAATATGACGTAGAGGTTGATCAAAAATTATCGATATTATTATCGATACTCATGTCGATGGTTTCCAATATAACTTTGTTTGTCTTTGTGAATACTGATAGTTTTATTTAAAGCTGATTTTAACCGACATTTTTTAAATAGTAAATTATACCTACTTCAGTACCAATTTAACAATATTTTCAGGTTTCCTGTAAATCCAGTGATTAAGTTAAACTGGATAAAATTAATAAATAGAATAGACTGGGAGCTTCGCCAAAACTCTGTGGTGTGCAGCAAATATTTCAAGCAAAACTGCGAGGAAACCTTGAGAAATTATTTAAATAAAATTGTTGTCTTCAGAGGACAATAATTAATGTGTACCTACCTAAATGTTCAATGGGTTTGGGAAAGGTATTTTTATTTATTTATTTTTGAAATATATACATTTTAACTTAAAATATGTCATAATTTTTTTCCGTAGCCCTTCAAAATACTTCACAATGAATTTTTAAAGATTCGTAAAAATGTAAAATTTTTGCATGCACAATGCAGTTTATATTGTTGAAAAATTGAAAATGAAGTATTTAGAAAAAATCGGCCCGTCTCACAACCAGCTTCGATGGGACTCGAACCCACGACCTTTCGCTATCCGGGCGACTGCTCTAACCACTGAGCTACGGAGTCGTTGATCGTTGTATTCGTCGTCGTCGTCGTCGTTAACGACTCCGTAGCTCAGTCGTTAGAGCAGCCGCCCGGATAGCGTAAGGTCGTGGGTTCGAGGCCCATCCATCGGAGCTGGTTGTGAGACGGGTCGATATTTTCTAAATACTTCTGGGCGGTCAAAAAAGGAGATTTTAGGGGGCTAACCTGGTTCGACGTTGCTCCCGCGTGCTGGTTGTAGAGGACGCTCGTCTCTCTTCTTATTTGACTTTCCACACCAAAAGTTCGTGATCACAATAGCCAATTCAGTTAAACTCGCGGCGATCTATTGGAAGATGTTACTACTTGACCGATATGATGAGGAACAGGAGAGCTCGACTCAAACACTCTGTCGCGTGGGCAGGCTGGATCGGAAGTGGCGAATATGGCCGACACGACACGGCGAGATGTTGGTTTACCCCCATAGGATCAAAGGATAAAAATGATGTGAGGGTAGAAGTTGGGTTAGGGATGTAGCATCGGTACAAGTCTAACTCGATTGATAGTGAAATGAAAATTATTGAATATGACATGATGAGTCTAAATCTACCAACTTCATTTTCAATTTTTCACGTGCTAGTGTTTTCGTGACAGCCACAATGCGTGCTTGAATAATACAATATTGTATAGTCTTATACAATATTGTAATAATTCAAGAAAATTATCAACATATCTTCACAAAGTACCTAAGGTATTTAAATACTGTATTGTGCCTCTATGTACGAATACTTCGATCAAAACGTAGAATAAAAATATTTATTCGTAAAAAATCGAAAAATTTGGTGCAATGCGATGAAAAGGGACTCCAAAAACTCCAGAACTAGTTTTATTAAAAAACAAGATTTCAACCAGTGCAGCTGTGCGACTAGGTAAGTATGACCGGCCGGTGCGGTATACGGGCGGTCGGGAGGAGTGACGTCGAACGTGGTAAAAGCCGATTGCTAGCGAACAACCGAGGCAATAGTGTTTTAGGCAAATTAATTTTTACAATAACTTTGTAAATACTTATCGTATTGAAGTGAAATGACCATTATTATTGAAAAATGGAAAATGAAGTATTTAGAAAATAAAATCTATTTTCCATTTTTCAATAATAAAAAATGCATTGTGAATGCAAAAAAAGTAAAAATTTAAATAACATGAACTTTATTTTTTTTCCATGTCCATTGAAGTATACTTCATATCATATGAATTATTAAATCTTGTTTGTGTTTTATTTACATTATTGTTATCGACAACCTAAAATGGGCTTGAGGGCAGCTCTAAAACTCACACACACGTTTACAAATTACACACACCAGCTCATGTCATTTTCGGTCTCACAACCAGGGACCGGAAAACCCCTGTTTTTGATTAAGCTTATTATTAGGGAAACCTTGTTAAAGGGTAACCGTATTATAGGGTTACCCTATCGATAGTGTAAGACTCAAGAAAGGGTAACCCTTTCGAATTAACTTAACTTCTTTCCAATGGGCTTACCGTATCGAAAGGGTTTTGAATTAAGCACTTACCACATAATTGGGTTACCCTATTGTCTCCTGCATCGCATCAATGGTCTCCTGTCTCTTTTCCGCGCATTCTGCATACCGTATCTCGGGGTGGTGGGCGTCCGTCTCGGTTATAATTATGTTGTGTTGTGTGTTGTGGATACTAATAATTTTTAAGCGCATTTGTTTTTTTTTTGTGGTATATCTATCTATACTAATATTATTAGGAGGAAAGATTTGTATTTTTGTATGTAACGAATAAACTCAAAAAGTACTGGACCGATATAGAAAATTCTTTCACCGTTAGAAAGCTACAGTCTTCCCGAGTGACATAGGCTATATTTTATCCCGATATTCCCACGGGAACGGGTACTACGCGGGTGAAACCGCGGGCGGCCGCTAGTTATGTATAAAGTAAAGTCCCGTGGACTAAAATAGGTAAGTACCATATTAGAAAAGCTCAAATTAGGGATGTGATTTTTTTTTCTTGTGATTAATCAAAAGATCATAATATAAGTTTTCTAATAAACTATTTTTTTTTTTTTTGCAATAATTCAAAAATTATATCAAAATAAAAATTAGTATTTGAATCGAACCGAAGACACGCCAAAACAGCTCCCGAACACACTTAAGCACGTATTACGTCATAATGTTAACTTTCACTCATTGCAGTACCTGTGAAGCATCGGCGGGGGCCTCGAGATGCCATGCCAACTAAATGCTGCCTTATTTCTATAGAAATAAGGTCTCTATTTTCCACTGCCAATCGGCAACCGCTATATTTCAGAGGCTCGGACAACTGACAGACACACAGACAAAAACTTCAAGTTTTAGCTTACTTCGCCATCACCACGTGGAGGTAGCTTTTATGATTTTTTATTTTGGGGGCCGATTTTGATGAAACACGGTTTTTAGTATTATTTTGACAAGAAAACAACAACGCAATTTTAAAAATAAAAAAATCCAAGATGGCGGCCAACTTTTTGTTTGTGGGCTGATTTCGATGAAACTCGGTTTTTGGTACTATTTCGTCAAGAAAAGAGTAACGCAATGTTAAAAAAATAAAAAATCCAAGATGGCGGCCAACTTCTTTGTTTGTGGGCCGATTTTGATGAAACTCGATTTCTAGTACAATTTTGACAAGAAAACAACAACGCACTGTTAAAAATAAAAAAATCCAAGATGGCGGCCAACTTTTTTGTTTGTGAGCCGATTTTGATGAAACTCGGATTTTGGTACTATTTTGACAGGAAAATAGCAACGCAATGTCAAAAATGATAAAAAAACCAAGATGGCGGCCAAATTTTTTGTTTGTTGGCCGATTTCAATGAAACTCGATTTCTAGTACTATTTTGACAAGAAAACAGCAACGCAATGTTAAAAATGTTAAAAAATCCAAGATGGCGGCCAACTTTTTTGTTTGTGGGCCGATTTTGATGAAACTCAATTTCTAGCACTATTTTGACAAGAAAACAACAACGCACTGTTAAAAATAAAAAAAATCCAAGATGGCGGCCAACTTTTTTGTTTGTAGGCTGATTTCGATGAAACTCGGTTTTTGGTACTATTTCGTCAAGAAAAGAGTAACGCAATGTTAAAAAAAAAAATCAAGATGGCAGCAAATTTTTTTGTTTGTGGGCCGATTTTGATGAAACTCGAAGTCTAGTACTATTTTGACAAGAAAACAGCAACGCAATGTTAAAAATATTAAAATATCCAAGATGGCGGCCAACTTTTTTTGTTTTTGGGCCGATTTCAATGAAACTCGATTTCTAGTACTATTTTGACAAGAAAACAGCAACGCAATGTTAAAAATATAAAAAAATCCAAGATGGCGGCCAACTTTTTTGTTTGTGGGCCGATTTTGATGAAACTCAATTTCTAGCACTATTTTGACAAGAAAACAACAACGCACTGTTAAAAAAAAAATCGAAGATGGCGGCCAACTTTTTTGTTTGTAGGCTGATTTCGATGAAACTCGGTTTTTTGTACTATTTCGTCAAGAAAAGAGTAACGCAATGGTAAAAAAAAAACAAGATGGCAGCAAATTTTTTTGTTTGTGGGCCGATTTTGATGAAACTCGAAGTCTAGTACTATTTTGACAAGAAAACAGCAACGCAATGTTAAAAATATTAAAAATCCAAGATGGCGGCCAACTTTTTTGTTTGTGGGCCGATTTTGATGAAACTCGAAGGCTAGTACTATTTTGACAAGAAAACAGCAACGCACTTAAAAAAAAAAAAGTCCAAGATGGCGGCCAACTTTTTTGTTTGTGGGTCGATTTTTATGAAACTTGGTTTTTGGTACTATTTTGACAAGAAAACAGCAACGTAATGTTAAAAAATAATTTATTGACGAAATAGTACCAAAAACCGAGTTTCATCGAAATCAGCCTACAAACAAAAAAGTTGGCCGCCATCTTGGATATTTTAATATTTTTAACATTGCGTTGCTGTTTTCTTATCAAAATAGTACTAGACTTCGAGTTTCATCAAAATTGGCCCACAAACAAAAAAATTTGCTGCCATCTTGAATTTTTTTTTTTAACATTGCGTTACTCTTTTCTTGACGAAATAGTACCAAAACCGAGTTTCATTGAAATCAGCCCAGCCCACAAACAAAAAAGTTGGCCGCCAACTTGGATTTTTTTATATTTTTAACAGTGCGTTGTTGTTTTCTTGTCAAAAGAGTACTAGAAATCGAGTTTCATCAAAATCGGCCGACAAGAAAAAAAGGTGGCCGCCAACTTGGATTTTGTTTTTTTTTTTACATTGCGTTACTCTTTTCTTGACGAAATAGTACCAAAAACTGAGTTTCATCGAAATCAGCCCAGCCCACAAACAAAAAAGTTGGCTTTTAACAGTGCGTTGTTGTTTTCTCGTCAAAAGAGTACTAGAAATCGAGTTTCATCAAACTTGGCCGACAAGAAAAAAAGGTGGCCGCCATCTTGGATTTTAAATTTTTTTAACATTGCGTTACTCTTTTCTAGACGAAATAGTACCAAAAACCAAGTTTCATCGAAATCAGCCCACAAACAAAAAAGTTGACCGCCATCTTGGATATTTTATATTTTTAACAGTGCGTTGTTGTTTTCTTGTCAAAATAGTACTAGAAATCGAGTTTCATCAAAATCGGCCCACAAACAAAAAAGTTGGCCGCCATCTTGGATTTTGTTTTTTTTTAACATTGCGTTACTCTTTTCTTGACGAAATAGTACCAAAAACCGAGTTTCATCGAAATCAGCCCACAAACAAAAAAGTTGGCCGCCATCTTGGATTTTTTATATTTTTAACAGTGCGTTGTTGTTTTCTTGTCAAAATAATACTAGAAATCAAGTTTGATCAAAGTCGGCCCACAAACAAAAAAGTTGGCCGCCATCTTGGATTTTGATTTTTTTTAACATTGCGTTACTTTTTTCTTGACGAAATAGTACTAAAAACCGAGTTTCATCGAAATCAGCCCACAAACAAAAAAGTTGGCCGCCATCTTGGATTTTTTAATATTTTTAACAGTGCTTTGTTGTTTTCTTGTCAAAATAGTACTAGAAATCAAGTTTCATCAAAATCGGCCCATAAACAAAAAAGTTGGCCGCCATCTTGGATTTTTTATTTTTTTAACATTGCGTTACTCTTTTCTTGACGCAATAGTACCAAAAACCGAGTTTCATCGAAATCAGCCCACAAACAAAAAAGTTGACCGCCATCTTGGTTTATATTTTTTTTTAACATTGTGTTACAGTTTTCTTGTAAAATTAGTACTAAAAATCGAGTTTCATAAAAATCTGCCCACAAACAAAAAACTTGGCCGCCATCTTGGTTTTTTTTTTTTACTTTGATGACATTTGACGACTTCCTTGGCCGAGTGGTGTACGCAACGGTTTTCAAGGTGCCGCTATCTCTAGAGGTCCCGGGTTCGATCCTCGGTCGGCAAAATATTGAAAACGAACTTTTCAAATAATCAAATTTCTAGCGCGTACCTTTTAAATAACAAATAAGTTTCGATTTACCGGTGTTAAAAAATGCCCATTTTTAAAAATTTATTACTCGGTAACCAAGTGGAATTGAAACACGGGAGTTCTACTCTTGCATTTGTAAAGCTTAACTCTTTCCAATTATTGAAAAAAAGGGGATGTCCGATTTTAAGGGTTTTGGAAACACCGTGCATGGCCACCAAAAGTCCACCAAAATCGCTGTATCGAACTGTTTTTTTTTCATGACAGATAATGAATTTCTTAACAATTTTTATATGAAAAAACTGACAAATGCGCAGTTATTGAGAAAAAAACTAGTTTTTTTGTATGAAAAAATATTAGTTTGCGTCGAGATTGCATCACATGTTAAAGAAGGCTAAATACTATTAGTACCTACGTAGATTAACAAAAATAGGCTAATCCAAAAAATTAAGTGATTTTTTATTTCATTTTGATAATTTTTGTTTCAAATGACTAATAACGTTGCAGGCCTCAGAAGCCATAGCCAGTTAAATTTATATGAAAAACGTTTCTACAAAGTAGCATTATATCAAGTATTACTTTTTTTATAAAGCTATTTTATAAAGCTTACTATTTCTCACGCTAGAGTTTTTGTACAATATTTAAATTTATAAGTTTTTATAGGTACCTACTTCGAGTCTTGTATTGTAACTATACATTATTAACCTAAAATGTAGCCATATTGTTGAGTTTACAATAACTTATTATAATTTGTTAAAATTTTGTATTTTACTAGTCCTAAGCAAATTGTAAACTTGTTCATGGTTCTGTAATAAATAAAAAAAAAATAAAAAAAAAGCTAAAAGCTGCTCGATCGGCGAAATTTGTACCGCCTTATCGACAGCACGCCACCTACCGGGTCCAATTGTAAATCTAAATCATTCTGGAATCCGCCTGAAGACACAAAAAAATCCATTGAAATCGAAACTGTTTAGGAGGACTTCAGTTACATACACACGCACAGAAGAGTTATATATATATAAAAAATTCACTGCTTACAAATAATTAAAAACGATCGTCAGTAACAAAAACAAACAAACACGTGTAATGTAGCGGTCATATTAAACAAGTTCCTTCCTTCCGTTTTTAAATGCCGGCGCCGCGGCCACTCGAATAAACAATAGCGAGCGGCGGCGACCGACGGATCACGCGAAAATGACCTTTAGCGTGAACGACGCATGATTCGTTATTATCTGACGTAGCGAAGATTTTGTCGATGCTGCGATCACACTTGAAATTGTTATACAATAATAAGTCTAATGTAGTGCGCGCAGAAGTTTAAATTGCTTTGACGCTTCAAAACCCTGTCGCAGGGTAAGACTTAAAAGGGTTTTTCGTTTATGGTAAGCGCTTACCCGAATTAACTTGATTCATTTGGTTACCCTGTCAATACGGTAAGTCGATGATATGCTTATCAATTTGAAAGGGTTTGTAGAAACAAGTCTTTAAAATACCCTATAAAAACCCGGGTTAGGGTAAGCGGTTCCGGTCCCTGCTCACAACCTAGCGAACTCTGTCCGTCTATTACTAGAGTATAATAAGTTTATGATCAGTATACGTTCAGGCATGAGTTCATAATTCGAATATTATAACATGAGTGTAGATAAAATGATATTTTGGTATATGTACCGTATATATAATCATATTATGCATGTTATACAATCTACTATAGAATAAATTTTATTCTCTGCATGATTTATTTTTCAGCTCGATGAATCTTTGCCAGCTGATCATTGAAATAAACGCGTAAGTTTAACTATGAATAAAATGGGTAGCAACTGATGGTTGGCGTAAAATGATCTAATGGCAATGACATTGTCCTTTAAAAAAAAAGTGTAGTCGTCGGTCGTTGCCGATCGATTGTCTGTGCGTGCAACAGCTGCGCGAGCGCACGCGGCTGCTAATCCCTCTCCGTCAGGGCTGTCACGTCAGCCTACATTGCGGTTGCTATGAATATGGTTTAATGAAGAGCTGTGTTAATAGTTGAGTGGTTTTAGTGCTTCCGCACTGCACATTGAGCCACTAGTGGCCGCGAATAAACGCGGCTTCAAGCTGCAGATAAGTTTTTCATCCATTTTTAATTTGAACGAGACAGCACTTTAAAGTCACGGCCTTATAATAAATCTGCACGAAGAAAGAAAGAAAGAAAGAAAGAAAAACATTTATTGGACACACACATTTATAAAAGAAACAATCAAACAAACAATAAATAATGAGAAGAGAAAAAATAAATAATTAAAAATAAACTTAAGTAAACTAAAAAATTTAACACTTAAGTGTGTGTGTGTGGGCCAACAAAATCCCGTCTCAGCATAATGCTGCCGAGTCTCTTAAAGATGGGCAAAGTGACCCAGCAGCGCGAAGACGTGCTCGTCTAAAGTTTTATCGATATTTCATTTGTGCTAATGAATTTTTACATTGTAGCGAGACAGTGACAACTCCTCGCGAGTTGTGACATATTGTTTTCCCGCGTGATAAAATATAGCCTGCAGCCTTCCTCCATAAATGAATATCCAACACAAAAATAATTTTTAAATTCGGTCCTGTAGTTTCTGAGACTGGCGTGTTCAAACAAACAAACATACTCTTCAGCTTTATAATATTAGTAGATTTGATGAATTAGCGGTTATAAACTTGTTTGATCAATCATATTTTATTATAAATACTTACTTTGAAATAAGATTCTTTTACACGTTTTGACTCCAGATCATCTTATTAAATGTGTCGGTTAATAGAGCAAATGGTAATATGCTTTTTACTATTCCTATCTGTTGCTATTTTAATTCAAGTTAAGTATAAGTAAGCAACCCTATTCACAGAAGCACCGTTAATGGCATTCGAGGTTCCGTAGCAAAACGGCTACAATGATTCTCTAATTAAGCACCATTCGGACCGCATCACTCTACCAAGACGGCCTTGTTTCCGATTAGAAGCGGACCACCATAATAAATCGTTTATAACATCATGTCTTTACCTCTTCTCCAAGTAAAAACGTTCCAGAAATAACTATGGAAGGATAAGCCAGCCTCAAGACTATTATTTTTAGTGATCCTGACCTTTTAGCTTTAGCAGCTAGTACTACTACTGGTATAATGATTCGAACTTATTTGACTTTTTAAAAGTTATATTACATTTTAAATCATGTACCTAGTATTTTAATAAAACGTGGCATTGTAATTTCAATGATTCCTGTTTGCAAGCAAAACTGGCCCTTAATATAAATGTGTTTAAAAATCAAGACCTAGTGCAAGTAAAAATTGTCTCTTGATTGAACCGCCATTTATATTCAAAGCAGACCGAACGTGTGGATTTCATCAATAATGGAACAGTCGTTTCGTTATGCAATATATTTTTGAAGCTTTATGCAAATATCGACGGTTAGAAAGATACCTCATACATACAATTCACCGCTATTTACGAAGGACCGAGCCAGAGACTCGGTATACTATTGTTCTGTACTGTTGTCTATTTCTAGATAATAAGGCTTTATCAGATCAAAGGTAGAAGAATAAAGATTTCCTATTAACGTCAGCGGTATACTCTTATGCTGGAGCTTCACCTGCGTCTAATGCCATTAACTAGCGCGCTATTTGATGTAATACGCACGCAGGTGTAGACGGGTCTTAGCGCGTTAATTTGCGCATGCCGCTATTAACGCCCTTAGGCGTCACGCAGGGCAAGCCCCAGCATTACTCATAGTTGTATAATGTTTTTGTTGAGTAAACATTCACACCAGAAAAAAATCTTTCCGTGTTCTGTGATTCACACCCTTCATGCGCATACCCAACTTTGATAGGAATTCTTTAATCTACTATTCAGACTATTAATACTGTGATTGAATAAAGGCTACCTATCTTTACTAATTTATTTATTATTAAGATTATTATACAAATTGGTTGTCTGTAAAGTCGGTATACGGACGATGATAATTTTACGTGATCTTCATAAGAAAACATTGATGAAAAATTATGTCGAAGGTTACCTTACCAGCGACCTCTATCGTCAACTTGATTATAGAACAAGCATCCTATCACACATCTAATATGATTTACATGCTTGTTGAAGCATTGTGTCACGAGTGACACTTAACTTTGTTTCTCGTAGTACAAAACTATGTTACCGATAATCTCTACAGTTAATTTGATAATTGAAACAAGTATTATGTTATCAATAATTTCTAACGCTAAATTGATTATTTAAAATATACCGCTGTCTCTCTTCTACTCGGACGCATAGCGCCAGTCAACAGCGCATAATGCCATCTAGTGATGTTAATTTGAGCTAAATAATGTGTGTGATTGTGAGAAATTTAGTTATTTCTATGCAAATTATCTTAGTTTTGATAGTTGTCCCTCTATGTGGTCATTAAATCCAACCCTTTTACCAAATTTCAGGACTCTAGGTATATAGCGGAAGTACTAGTTCTATTTTGAGCTTAGGCGGAACATGACATTGCGTCATGCTTTTTCGTGCGTGCAACCGGCGTTCATCGATTTATAAGACGATATCGCGTCAAAAAGGAAGATTTGATTATTTGTCTGTATGTTTGTAATGGATAAACTCAAAAACTGCCAACCGATTTTTTTAAATTCTTTCACTATTCAAAAGCTACATTCTTCCCGAGTGACATTGGCTATATTTTATTCCGATATTCCCACGGTAACGCGTACCAACCGTAAACGGCGGGAAACTACTAGTGGTTAATAAAACTAACTACCTAACTAGTAATTTTAACTAAACAACTTACCGGAGAACTACACAGCACCACAGAATATATAATACTAGCTTTCCGCCCGCGGCTTCGCCCGCGTGTTCTACACGACATTATCCTGATGGAATGTAATATTTTCCGGGATAAACTATGTCATTCTCTCCCAATCTACCCCCGTACCAAAAATCACATTGATCCGTTACTCCCTTTGGACGTGAAAGACGGACAAACAAATAATACCTACTTATTGATTTTCCCGTGGGAATATGATACTATCCTGTGGTAAAAAGTTAAAGAAGCCGATCATAATCCTTGCCAGGGTCTCACATTATTTACTTAAATACCTACCAATTTCTGCCCCTAAATTAGCCTGCGCTTAAAGTGATTTTTCCATACAATGAGATTTCCCGCGGTAAAAAGTAAAATATATCCTTTCCAGGGCCTTAAACTGTCTCTTTTCTAAATATCATCCTTTCCATGAACTCAAACTATAGCCTTAAATACCAATTCCATTCTACAGCTTTGCCCGAGCTAAAACTTATTTTACCATGGGAATGAGCCTTATTCCCGCGGTTACAATTTGCCTATGTCCTTCCTAGCATCAGGACATGGGTGTCCCGATGCTCCTATCAGTAGGAGTAATTAGTAGGCCTTAAACTATCTCCATTCCAAATTTCATCAAAATTGGTTCTCTCATCAAAATTGGTCTCATCAGCACCACCATCAATCTATTTTAATGTCCCCGCTGCTGGGGCACATGCATTCATATTAAGGAGAATGGGCCATGACCTTCCACACGGGTCCATTGAAGTTATGGTGTACTAACCAATCCAAATGCAGCCAGAAACCCTAGCTTATCGTGTCTTCCGAAGCACGATTTATATTTTTTAACAGCAATCCCATGATAGACCATTGCAAAAGTCACATAACCTCATCGATCGTAGACCGAGCACGCTACCCGTGGTTTAGGCATAAAAAGGTACAATACCTAGACAAACAGTAGCTACTCACTCATTCCATGACAAACGCTACCCAACACTTTTATTTTTATTATTAGTTGGAGAATAGTTATATGCTTAATTTATTAATAAACATTATAGATTTTCATAAAATGATAAAATTAATTCAAAAAACTTTATTCTTCATTTTTTTTTTCAAATGTTAACATGATCGGCAATCACCCTCATGTCGTCTATTTTTTATTCAAGTGCCAACATTATTAAAAAGAAGAAATTGCGGTTCCTGACAACTGTCAAAACGGCGCAATTTTGAAGTTAAGATTCTAATCTTCATTTCAGCACAGAGTTTTCACTAAAATTTTATTGTTAAAAGTGTTAAGTGAAGCAATTATTGCGTGTCATTTCATAGTAACGCCCGTAACAAAAAACAGGTAAAAGTTAACTTTATATGCATACCATTCAACTTGTTGTAAGCTTATTGCTATGGGAAAAGGGAAATATGCTTTCTCGCCTAAATATCAAGCAGTTTTTGTTCAAAATAAGTATTTAATGTGTTTTTTACTTAGGTGTTCTTTTGTAATGCCCGTAACGTTACGGGCATTACACTTTGATGTTCATGGAATTGTGACTGTTTTACTATGCATTTTCATTTTATTGTTTTTTTTTTCTATATTTATTTCTTTATTATTATAATGCTTGCTTGGCTTTGTTGGGTTGGCATGCAGCATGTTTTTTTTTCAGGTATAAAGGTGCCTGCTTCTGGTAAGAAAAGAATTTATAAATTTAGAGAAAAGTTAAAAGAAGACAAAGAGAAATATGAAGAATATTTGCATAAAGAAAGGGAAAGACACAAAATAAAGCGAGAAAAGCAAAAAGCTAAACAAAATAATCATAAAAAGCTTCGTGATACCCATTGTGTTTTGAAAAATGACGTAATTTGAGATTTTTTGTGTTAATTTTATATAATACTATCCCATAGTTATTTTAAAATATTTAAGATTTTTAAATAGTTTTGTAGCTTAAATAAAACTCATTAATAGTAAAGCAAGTTTATTTTAATTCGTACGCGTAACGCCCGTAACAAACTTCTGTAATGCCCGTAACAACATCTTGATTTAAATAAATATGCTTATATAATGAGAGGATCCACGTAAATGTATAATTCTAGTAGTAAATTTATCACACTTTTAGCAAAAAAATTAAAAAAGCACAGTTTCTTATCAAAATTCGCAGAATTATTATGTTTTGTCTTGCTTGTCAAAAGAGTTAGGCAAAATTAAGTAATGCCCGTAACGGGTACTTTTTTCGTTATTTTGCGTTATATTTAACAATATTCTGGAATATTTAATATCGATATAAAAGTGTAATAAAAATGGATGATGTTTATGAGTTATTTAGGTATTTTGAAATAGACATTTAACAGAAAATTGGTGATAAAAGGCGTACAAATGGTAATGCCCGTAACATGGAATGAGTGTACTATACTATCGTATGAATAATATTCGGACATTCTCTTCAACTACCAAAATGCAAAAAATCAAGTCAATACTTTGCTAAAAAATGTGTAATGCTGATTTTCTTGAGTTTATTCCAATGCATAAAGAATTTTTTGCTTTGCACGAAAATGAGCTGTCATGGGACCCATGCTTCATTATAAAAAAGTGAACAAAAAAAATGGATCCCACGGGAACTGTACTTTTCCCGAGTTAAAAAAACCGTATGAAATATTCCCGGCCAGAGTTCAATTATCCCGATCGATTTAGCCGTTTTACCCCTCACCCACCCTATATAAACATTAGCCGCCTCTTTCTACCCTATTAGGGTTTTTTTATTTTGTCTACGCAGATCATTTTTAATTATGACCTAGTATCCTTCACACCAATTTCCATACTCCCAAGTCCAAATGAGTAAGTTTTCATATAAGCCTTAATCCCCCCTTTCTACCCTATTAAGGGTTTTTTTATAACTTCGCATACGCAGATCATTTTCAATCGTGACCAGTATCCAACATACCAATTTTCATACTTCTAAGTTTAGAAATGAGGAAGTTCCATATAAGCTTAATCCGCCCGTTTCACCCCATTAAATGAGGAAGTTTTCATATATGCCTTAATCCCCCTTTCTACCCTATTAAGGGTTTTTTTATAACTTCGCATACGCAGATCATTTTCAATCGTGACCAGTATCCAACATACCAATTTTCATACTTCTAAGTTTAGAAATGAGGAAGTTCCATATAAGCTTAATCCGCCCGTTTTACCCCATTATCGGGGAGTTTTTTTAACTTCGCTTACGGAGAAAATTTTCAATCGTGATCAGTATTCAACATACCAATTTTCATACTTCTAAGTTCAGAAATAAAGAAGTTCCATATAAACTTTATCTCCCCATTTTACCCTATTAAGGGGGAGTTTTTTTTACTTTGCTTACTCGGATCATTTTTGGTCGTAACCAATATCCAACGTACCAATTTTCATGCTTCTAAATCCATAAATGAGGAAGTTCCATATAACCTTAACCCCCCCATTTTACCCCTTTAGGGGGGGAGTTTCCAAAAATCCGTTCTTAGCGGACGTCCCCTAGGCATAATTTACCTTCCTGCCAAATTACATCTTCGTTGGTCCAGTAGTTTTCGAGATTTCGTGATGAGTGAGTTATGTCCCCTCAATTTTATATATATAGACTAGCTTTCCGCCCGCGGCTTCGCCCGCGTGTTCTACACGACATTAATCCTGATGGAATGTAATATTTTCCGGGATAAACTATGTCTCTCTCCCAATCTACCCCCGTACCAAAAATCACATTGATCCGTTACTCCGTTTGGACATGAAAGACGGACAAACAAATAATACGTTCTTATTGATTTTCCCGTAGGAATATGATACTATCCTGTGGTAAAAAGTAAAAGTAGCCTATAAAATCCTTGCCAGGGTCTCAAATTATTTACTTAAATACCAATTTCTGCCCCCAAATTAGCCTGCGCTTAAAGTGACTTTTCCATACAATGAGATTTCCCGCGGTAAAAGTAAAATATATCCTTTCCAGGGCCTTAAACTGTCTCTATTCTAAATATCATCCTTCCCATAAACTCAAACTATCGCCTTAAATACCAATTCCATTCTACAGCTTTGCCCGAGCTAAAACTTATTTTACCATGGGAATGAGCCTTATTCCCGCGGTTACAATTTGCCTATGTCCTTCCTAGCATCAGGACATGGGTGTCCCGGTGCTCCTATCAGTAGGAGTAATTAGTAGGAGCACCCGGAAGCACTGTCTCAAACTATCTCCATTACAAATTTCATCATAATTGGTTCAGCCGGTTTGACGTGAGCATATACAATTTCGCATTTATAATAATAGTGGGGATAGTAGAAATAGGAATATGAATGGCCGGTCGCGACTACGTCCACGAGTACTACATCGCAAAATTTTGTGTCAAAACGTATATAATTATGTAGATAGGCATTCTCTAAGGTCTCATCAGTACCATCATCAATCTATTTTAATGTCCCTTGCTGCTGGGGCACAGGCCTACATATAGATGGATAAGGAGAATGGGCCATGACCTTCCACACGGGCCCATTGAAGTTATGGTGAACTAACCAATCCTGGCTGATAAGCATCGGCTTATCGTGTCTTCCGAAGCACGATATATTTTTTAACAGCAATCCCATGATAGACCATTGCAAAACTCACATAACCTCATCAATCGTAGGCCGAGCACGCTACCCGTGGTTTAGGCATAAGAAGGTAACGATACCTAGACAAACAGGAGCTACTATCGTATGAATAATATTCGGAATATAAAAAATGTGTAATAGGTACTGATTTTCTTGAGTTTTATTCCAATGCATAGAGAATTTTTTGCTTTGCACGAAAATGAGCTGTCATGGGACCCATGCTTCATTATATAAAGTGAACAAAAAAAAAACGGTATCCCACGGGAACTGTAATTTTCCCGAATTAAAAAGACCGTATGAAATTTTCCCGGCCAGAGTTCAATTATCCCGATCGATTTAGCCGTTTAGTTGTGGTTGAGCCATAAACATCCAAACTCCGTATCTTTAATACCTCCCCACCCACCCTATATAAACATTAGCCCCCCTTTCTACCCTATTAGGTTTTTTTTTATTTTGCCTACGCAGATCATTTTTAATCATGATCTAGTATCCTTCATACCAATTTCCATACTCCTAAGTCCAGAAGGAAGTTTTCATATAAGCCTTAATCCCCCCTTTCTACCCTACTAAGGGTTTTTTTATAACTTCGCATACGCAGATCATTTTCAATCGTGACCAGTAACCAACATACCAATTTTCATACTTCTAAGTTTAGAAATGAGGAAGTTCCATATAAGCTTAATCCGTCCGTTTTACCCCATTATCGGGGAGATTTTTTTAACTTCGCTAACGCAGATAATTTTCAATCGTGATCAGTATTCAACATACCAATTTTCATACTTCTAAGTTCAGAAATGAAGAAGTTCCATATAAACTTTCATCTTCCCATTTTACCCTATTAAGAAGGAGTTTTTTTTACTTTGCTTACTTAGATCATTTTCGGTCGTAACCAATATTCAACGTACCAATTTTCATGCTTCTAAATCCATAAATGAGGAAGTTTCATATAACCTTAACCCCCCCACTTTACCCCTTTAGGGGGGGAGTTTCCTAAAATCCGTTCTTAGCGGACGTCTCCTAGGCATAATCTACTTTCCTGCCAAATTACATCTTCGTTGGTCCAGTAGTTTTCGAGATTTCGTGATGAGTGAGTTATGTCCCCTCGATTTTATATATATAGATGACAGCACGCACAAAAAAATTTTTGATTGCGGTTTGTTCTGCGGATATTTTAAGGTCGCGTTTAGTACTTTTGGTTTGCACTTTCGTCACCTCATAATCACAGCCCCTGCAGACATGGACACGAAGAAAGACTCAAAAAAAAATCTAATATCAGTCATGCAGACAAGAAGACCAAACCTTACTGAGAAATGTTCGTTAAGTGTATAATTTCAAACAATAATTTGCAGAGACAATTATTATTGTTGACGTTTTTGTGAATCCGCTTGGCTCATGATGTCATGATCAGCGGCCAGTGGAGGCGTTTTATTCTTTACTAGCTTTCCGCCCGCGGCTTCGCCCGCGTAGACTACACGACGTTATCCCGCGGGAATGTGATATTTTCTGGCATACAAAGTAGTCTATGTTCCTCTTCCTCTCCAGGCTACAAAGTATCTGTGTCCCAAATTTCAGCCTAATCCGTTCAGCCGTTTTGGCGAGAATGAGTACCAAACATCCAAACATCTAAACTTTCACATTTATAATATTAGTAGGATAGTAGGATTAGTAGGATTGCCGTTGTCATGCCTGGATATCCCGACGACCTAGTTCTAGTCAACTTCGATTTACACTTCAGAGATGCAACTAGCACTAGATAGATATATCTCAGTCATGCATACAAGAAGACGAAAACCCTCTCTAAGAGAAATGTTATTTCTAACAAAATCTTCCAGAGAAAGCCTACCCAGATATGATTGTTGACGTTTTTGTGACTTCTGGCTCATGCTCAACGGCCAGTGGAATGTTCACGGTCCGCGGCGCCTTTCGTAACAGTCTCTTCGTGCTTGTGCAAATGTTTTGTGGCAGGCTTAATCCAATCGGGGCGGCAACACCGAATTCGTCGAGATAATCCGTTCTAGTTTTAGCACTCGTCACTTCGCTTTTGTTGTTCCGTAACATCTGGCGTAACTCACGGAATTTCATAGTAATTAGTTCTGAAATTTTTGGTGGAGCAAGTGTATTTGCAGAAATTTTCAATGTAAAACAGTGATGTAATTTTTAACTAGTTGCTCGGAATAAGTGCTTAATTCGTTAGCATGCACTACACGTGACAATATTTGTGTACAAGTGAAAGAGCATGATGAACGTGAGTTATTTTTGTAATTAAAAACGCCCTAAATTTACAACATATTCAGCGTGATATTGTGAAAGTGTATCAGCATCATATAACGCTTGAATTACCAATTGGTCTCCGTGATCTATTGAATAAGCTATTGATTGCCTATTGTATCGTACATTTGATTTCAATTCAACTTTTCCGATTTATCGCTCCAATTGGCTAACAGCTTTTGAAATATACGGGGATGCTTCACTTATCTTAATATCTTTTGAATATTTACCGTTTTGGTCATAAATAAATTGTCAACGATTGATGTGTGATTCAAGTTGTCTCGGTTGAATCGATTTCGTGGATCTCGAGAACGAATTCGCAAAGGCTGGTGGAATGTCAGATCGTGATGGCGCAGGTGCAGGGCCGTTGATCCCCCGCACGCTCGGTGGCGTGCGCTCGATTGCCGCCATCGTGATTTTTGAATTAAGAATGTCCTTTTTTTGATTGGCTGTTGACGAACGATTCATTGAGCGGAGTTTCCTTAAGGAGAGCCAGCACGCACTTGTGATTTTTAATCGGGCGATAGTTTGATCGTTCTCAGATTCAGTATAGAGTTATTATATGGCAGTGCGCGCACTGACGATTAAGAGGCACGACGGCTCTAAGAACCAGCGTGCACTTGTGATTTTTAGTGCCAACGCGCACTTGTGATTTTTAATCGCTTGATAGTTTAGTCGGAATCGTAAGACGATCGTGATCAAACTGTCGGCCGATAGCTTGGTTTGGTTTTGAGAGCTTGCGCGCACTTGTAATTTTTAGTCGATCGATAGTTGGTCGATAGTTTAGTTGAATCCGGGCGCGCGCTCTCATAGTCCTTCATGCACAGGCCGATAGTTGTGCGATAGTTGTCCGATAGTTGTGCGATAGTTGTACAACTATTGGCCAGTCATTTTCGATAGTTCGATACTGAATTGAATGCGCAGTCTACCGATAGTTGGGCGATAGTTGAGTTAAAAGGCATTGCGCGCGCTCACATAGTCCTTCATGCACATTACCGCCCGGCCGATAGTTGTGCTATGATGTTTTTAAGTTTACGAATATTTCACAATTTGGATTAAAAAACATTTTTATTTTACTTACCCTAATATTTAAAAGCAACTGTTAAGGAATTTTTTACTTATGGAATGAAAGCATGTGTAAAGTTTTTTGGCGTCTCAGTCTATCTTTCCTGACTTCGGTTTGTTTGTACGTCTACCTTGCACGCCGTTGAAAAAAGAATAGGTAGTCGTTCGTAGTTGACGGTGGATGCTTTAATTGAGAAATATTTTTGAGCTAATTTTGGTTTTCTCGCCAATATGCCAGTAAATAGAAACATGGTGACAAGTTTGGAAGTCCATTCGTATCACTGGTTCGAATAGTGAAACACTTCGCCAATACGAATATTCGTAAAATGACCAATATTCGGCGAATACGAATAATAGTAGGTATTCGTATTCGTTGCATCCCTAGTTCCCTACAGAGAATGGATGTGTCAGTCAACTGTTAGGTTTTTATATGGCTGCGTGGTTAAACCCTAGTTCCCGTGGGAAAATCGGTAAAATATCCTATTCCGAATTTCCGAGTATTACCTAAACAGTAAGTATCTCATCGAAATCGTTCAACCACGTAAACCACGTATGGATAAGTACGGTCGCCAGCACGTCGGGTTACTACAAAATGACAAAATTTATTAATTGAAACTGAACTCTAATCGTTGGACAGTTTGACAGTTTGTAGTAACCTGACGTGCTGGTGACTGTACCTAAGTACTTATTTCAAACAAACTTTCGTTATTAATTTTTATTTTTTCCTTCGCTGATTTATGTAGTTACTTACTTACCTAAGAATTAAAATATACCTAATTACCTACCTACCTACCTACAATGTGAAAGTGTGTTTGTTTGTTTCTTTGTCCGTCATTTACGTCAAAACGGAGCAACGGATCGACGTGATTTTTAGTATGGGAATAGTCTGGGGCTGCTGGAGTTTAGAGTGACATGACATAGGCTGCCTTTTATCCCGGAAAAATATCACATTCCCGCGGGATAACGTCGCGACGCGACCGTGTAATCGTCGAGGGCGAAGCCGCGGACGGAAGGCTTGTAGGGTGGATGCCCCGAATACCAGCCCCGTACCTAATACCAGCCTTTTCACCTTATAGATATTAGAATTACCTTTCGTTTTCACAAACCAATGTTGTTAACTAAAAAATAAATATATTCTGTAGAAAATTTAAAACCAAATTTGGCAGCACCAGCATGATCAGGGTGCCTACCATCAACTTTATGACAGCGATTCAAAAATAGCGCGATTCAGAATAGGTTCCTAAAATGAATCGCTTTCTTTCGTACTCTGACCTTCTAAAAACTGGATCGCAAATGAATTGCTAAATGTTAATGACCGAACGATTTGTGTCCTTTTTCTTCTACCCGTCTCTTTCACTCGATTCTGTCATGCCCGGAGAGTGAGAGGGACGGGTATAATCTGCAGGTGACATGTTAAATCGACCGGGTTATAAGTCAAATAAGAGTTCCTGACAGCTTAGCGGCTGTGAAATGTCATTGATCGATCACTGAATCGCTGTCATTGATATTAAGCTGTCGTGGTACGAATAAGCGAAGCAGATCAGTTTAGGTTCCTAAACAAAACCGTAATAAGAGTTGATGGTAAGCACCCAGGGTGCCTACCATCAACTTTATGACAGCGATTCAAAAATAGCGCGATTCAGAATAGGTTCCTAAAATGAATCGCTTTCTTTCGTACCTACTCTGACCTTCTAAAAACTGGATCGCAAATGAATTGCTAAATGTTAATGACCGAACGATTTGTGTCCTTTTTCTTCTACCCGTCTCTTTCACTCGATTCTGTCATGCCCGGAGAGTGAGAGGGACGGGTATAATCTGCAGGTGACATGTTAAATCGACCGGGTTATAAGTCAAATAAGAGTTTCTGACAGCTTAGCGGCTGTGAAATGTCATTGATCGATCACTGAATCGCTGTCATTGATATTAAGCTGTCGTGGTACGAATAAGCGAAGCAGATCAGTTTAGGTTCCTAAACAAAACCGTAATAAGAGTTGATGGTAAGCACCCAGTTGTGTGTCAGTTTCAAATCGAAACTCGCACAGGACGGATATCGGCCATATTGCAATTTTTTCGACAGATTTGAAGGTGGCTTAAACAAGATAAATTTCACATTTCTTCTGCTTTATATGTCATGATTTGTTATATTATGAATTATGATATTGTAATGCATGAATTTCTCAGTAAATATACAAGTTTTGCCTTTTCTGCTCGTAGAAATTGATAGGGCTGCAATTAGATACATGAAACGTATGGAGTACCTGATACCAGCCCCAGGGGCTGGTATTTGGTTGGAGTAAGTACCTACTTAATTACAGCCATGTCTTAATAATTAGGGATGTCAAAAACTTCTTAACAGCAGCAGTTTTTCGCAACAGTTCAATATTTTTACAAACCAGTTCTTCATATTTTAGCTTTGTATTAATAAAGGTCTCAAAATGCCCGTTTTCAGCACTCTATGAATGCAAAGCCTAGACGTTATACATAATTAAAATGTTGTCAGTTATAAAAATAAATAAATGTCTCATATTGTCGCAAAATTTTCTCATAGTGTAAATTAACGAAAGACTGACTTTGTGTTACGCATTTAGGTATTTATTCATATTCCGAATGCAGCATAAAGACTTATGACATGACCCTATGCTAGGCTGATATTTTGTAGGTACACAAAAGGCTGGCAATAGATACAGCCTGGCTGGAATTAGAGACACAGGGTATTTTTCTGTTTGACATTATTTTAAAAATGTTCTATGTAACTTACGATCAATTACCATATTAAATAAATTTCTCCATTAGATAGCTAACCGTTTAAAAAAAATAAAACTAGTTTTGACCTTTAAGTTTATAAATGCAGAATATTTTTGTAAACATCAAACTTGCACTAAAAGGCTGTTATTCGGGGCATCCACCCTATAACAATAAAGTAATTAAACTAACTCGTTATTTGAATATGTTCAGAAACATGAACGTAGGTATTAGTAGTAATTGAAAGTTTTCATGACGTAGACCTACGTACGACAAGTACCTACCTACCTGTACTCGCAACGAAAGACGATATTTTCTCATGGGAATGGAATTTTCCGTAACTTTAAGTGTCCATAAAGTGAATAGTTAGGTTATAACAAAAAGAACATTGACAAAGCTTCAAAGAATTCACAGATAGGAAGATATAAATCATTCAGTTAAAAGTCCATTGCACCGGTAGTAAATATCTTAACAGGAGTGGGAGCAGTTAAAAATCTCTATCTCAAGTCCACGCGCGAAATCAGAACTAAGCTTTAAGCATAACAAAACAACAAAAATTGTACTGTAACTAGCGCCCAAGTCGCGCGCAGACTTATCTGGCAGTCACTCCTATAGTCCTAGTTTCATATGTCCTTATGTTACTCCTACGCACTCGAGACATCAGCAGCTCGAGAACATCAAATAAATTGTTATTATTATTTACTGCTGTGTGGAGTGTATGGAACCGTTACAAATTTACAATCGGTTGTAACTATAAGTCGAATCTGCAGCACGAATTAAAATTTAGTTCCGTTTAACGACTGCGTGAGAATATTTTTCGAATATTTTTGGTTTGATTCTACCTACCTATAGGGTGTCCAGCGGGAATTTTTCAAGTTCAAAAATTAATACTTACAAAATATAAACTGGAGTTTGACAATGCGGATTTTATTTTTTATAAATGACTAGCTGACCCAGCGCGACTTCGTTCCCGTGGCCCTACCCCCTACTCCACCCTACCCTACCCGTACTCTACCCCTACCCTACTCTACCCCTACCCTACCCCTACCTCTACTCTACCCCTACCCCTACCCTACCCTACCATACCCTACCCCTACCCTACCCCTACCCTACCCTACCCCTACCCTACCCCTACCCCTACCCTACCCCTACCCTACCCCTACCCCTACCCCTACCCCTACCCCTACCCTACCCTACCCTACCTATACCCTACCCTACCTATACCCTACCCTACCTTTACCCTACCCTACTTCAACTCTACCCCCACTTACCCACTCTTCCCCTATTTTCTCACCGTAAGAACCTTCCTTGGACTTCCACGAACATTTCAAGACCAAAATTAGCCAAATCGGTCCAGCCGTTCACGCGTGATGTCGTGACCAAGGGAAATAGGGATTCATTTTTATATATATATAGATGCCCCTTTAGCTCAAGGCACTCTTGCAACCGGAGTCCGGACCCTTAGGGCGTTTGTTTATTTCGTGTACCTAGTTTCAATGTTTCAAACCCTAACTACACGAAATAAATAAATTTTTACTATTAAAAATGATTGATTATTAAAATACAAGCATCCGTTTTTTTCCGGATCGGTAAAATTCAGTGTAGTGCGCAAACGCACTTACATTCGCGTGATTTACGCGGATTCCGCATAATTTCGTCTTGAAGTTGGGCCGCACGTTCAGGCGACGCTGCTGATGTTGATAGGGAGGTATCCTGTTGACGACTGTCCCTTCTTGCCTGAACCTTTGCTCCCACGACGATATAAAGGCTGATTTACATTGATCCAGTAGCTCGATCCAGTGTCACTGGATTGGCACTGGATCAATGTAAACATGTTTTACTGGACGCTGTACTGGATTGAAACGTGTTTACATTGATCCAGTGCCAATCCAGTGTCGACACTGGATCGAGCTACAGGATCAATGTAAATCAGCCTTTAGTTGTGTGCTTGGGCCATCATTTAATCGCCGAATATTTAAATGAATACAAAAGCGTGACGTGCTCGAACGCCTGATTTATTAAAGAATGGAATAAAAGGATATAGTAGATTTCATTACAAGTGCGGAAAGCCTGTCATTGCAAAGAGTTCCGACAAATGTCTACCCGAGCCGAGGCGCAGCCGAAGGTGAGGGTTGACAGTCGGAACAAGTTGCAATGACGGTTCCGCACGTGTACTGAACAACTATTTTTAATACAGTTGCGAAAAAATTAAGCAATTTAATAAAATAATAAAACACAATAAACTCAACTAACTAATCGTAAAAGAATATAAGCAGAGACTTTTTTTTTGTTTTCTTCACCCATTCTGGGTTGGCAAAGGAAACTATGATCATACAGCCAAGGCTTCAGTAGAATTTTTTTATTGATATGAAATGAAAATTAAATTAAATGAGATGAAATGAAATGAAACCTAACAAAAGCAATTTCGAATCCTACAGGAGCGCCTTTCCTTATTTCTCTCTTTTACCACATCGTTTTCCATTAAAGCCACATTATTGCACTAATTCCACTATACTAAGTACCTACCACAGTAAAAACTAAAAAAAATAATTATTTTTTAATACAGTTGCTCAAAAAGTGGCGTATTGCAGGGACGTATAGCGTTCGGGATGTGGG
Source organism: Crambus lathoniellus (assembly GCA_949710035.1). Classification (NCBI taxonomy): domain Eukaryota; kingdom Metazoa; phylum Arthropoda; class Insecta; order Lepidoptera; family Crambidae; genus Crambus; species Crambus lathoniellus. The sequence continues at coordinate 10,937,245 of OX453296.1, forward strand.
CTATTACACACTCGAGCTTTTTCTTTACCATTCCCGAACTCGTGCGTTTTCTTTCCCAACTGTCAAAATATTGTCTATTAAAAAGAAAAAACCAACCACGAAGTTTTTACTAAAAAAAATCATAGAAGTTTTTATGATTCATGCAAATATTTCTAAAAAGAAGGTACTAATTTGTTTCAATATCAGATTTAAAAGTAATTTTAATTATACATTTAATTAATATTAGTATCGGCCAAATTAAATTTATGAATATAAAAAAGTTGGCTGTATGACCACAAATTACTAAATATGGTATGACGTGCACTGCCATAGTCTCTGCTTATAGGAGTTTGCTTGCGCCAGTAAGTGAAAATAAAATGAGGGACCTTATTTCTTAATTTTCTAAATTAATTTTTTCTGGTTTTTATTGTGGTAGGTACTTAGTACGGTGGAATTAGTGCAATAATGTGCCTTTAATGGAAAACGATGTGGTAAAAGTGAGAAATAAGGAAAGGCGGAGCGCCTTTCCTTATAGGATTCGGATTGCTTTTGTTAGGTATCATTTCATTTCATCTCATTTAATTTTATTTTCATTTCATATCAATAAAAAAAATCTACTGAAGCCTTGGCTGTATGATCATAGTTTCCTTTGCCAACCCAGAATGGGTGAAGAAAACAAAAAAAAAGTCTCTGCTTATATTCTTTTATTTACGACTAGCCTTCCGCCCGCGGCTTCGCCCGCGTGTACTACACGACGTTATCCCGCGGGAAGGTGATATTTTTCAGGAATAAAAAGTAGCCTATGTCCTTTCTCAGGCTCTAGACTATCTCTGTACCAAAATTCATTTAAATCGGTTCAGTAGTTTAGGCGTGATTGTGTAACACACAGACAGACATTTTCGCATTTATAATATAAGTAAGGATTACTTAGTTGAGTTTATTGTGTTTTATTATTTTATTAAATTGCTTCATTTTTTCGCAACTGTATTAAAAATAGTTGTTCAGTACACGTGCGGAACCGTCATTGCAACTTGTTCCGACTGTCAACCCTCACCTTCGGCTGCGCCTCGGCTCGGGTAGACATTTGTCGGAACCCTTTGCAATGACAGGCTTTCCGCACTTGTAATGAAATATACTAATAGGTCTTTACATATGAAATTGCCGTTTTTTTCTTTTGTACATATAACTTAACAACTTTTATAGTATTAGAAATATATAATTTCTTTAATATTGCGTTACATTAAGACCGTATCGAGCAACTTTTGATAATTTAATAACCACGATATTTGATTATTTACATAGAAAAAACTTATTCCGAAAGTTATGACTATTTTTGTTTCCAGAATTTCGTACTTTATTAGTTGTAACTTAGTGAAAAAAAATTTTTTTTTTTCTAACGAATGTGTCATTTAGTAGTTAAAATGTCCATAAATACGTGTGTAAAATTTTGTAAATTTACATAATATTAGTCGTTAAATAATAACAAAAACGTTAGTATGGAAAAAAAATAATTACAGAAATCTCCATACAAAACGGCAATTTCATAGGTAAAGACCTATTATTTCAAATCGCAAATAATTGACTGAAAAGGGCAAAATAACATTGAAACACTTCATAAATCCGTTTCATTTGACGCAGTAGTCATGTAAAACAAGGTCATTTATTATTAACATATTATTAGATACCTACACCAAAGAAGGTACTTAACATAAATTAAAAACTAATGAAGATCCGCACGCAAAGCTTAGCGCAGATGGCGCCAGCGGCAGCGGTGCGATACTTACCTATGTCTTTATTAAAATAATGATTCCTTTCGTTATTTGTCTTTTTTATTACCTACCCATTCATCTATTTTATCATTAATTATTTATTAGTTAATCATTATTTGCGTTGTTTTTAAATAAAATGTATAAATGATTTTTACCCTAACCTCTATATTTTTAGGTTATTGACCATATCTCTGTTGCCCCAACTTTAAAAGCATATAAACTATTAACTTATTTGTTAGTCTAGCATAGTTCTTAAAGTACCATTCGATTTTTTTCCATGAACGAGACCTATAAATCGAGGTCTGAAAATACATAGAAGTTCACCAGTCTCCTTTGAAAGTTTAGATGTTTGGATGTTTGTATGTTTGTTACTCTAATCACGCCAAAACGGCTGAACGGATTTGGCTGAAATTTGGAACACAGATACTTTGTAGCCTGGAGAGGAACAAAGGCTACTTTTTATCCCGGAAAAATGTCACATTCCCGCGGGATAGCGTCGTGTAGTCCACGCGGGCGTAGCCGCGGGCAGAAAGCTAGTTATGAATATTTTCAATATGTAATTTATCACATTATTTTTTTATTAGTAAGTAAAGGAGAAAAGACATTTTAGTCATCAAAAGAAAAGACATTTAAGTGCAAGTGTTAAGTCAAATAAAATAGTAAAAAATTGCAACGAAATTTTCCAGTACATATCTTACTCGATTCGACCTTTATTTTGCCTTAAAAAAGCTTCGTAAAAGAAAACTTTATTTAAGAGGCTTTAATACCAAGAAAAGTTTGAAAGCTGTTTATTCAGGACTCACCCGAGCAATTTCTGTATTATTTAGACGTGTCCAATAAAAATAATCAATCCCTTTTTTGCGAGCTAGTATTGGTTTAGGATTTCGCAATGTTTAGTCATCCGTGCTGATCTTAGTATAGCATTAAAACGGTAAAAGGTAACGGTTTGCTAAAGATGTCTCTGTAGGTATTCGTCACTGGAAATACATTTGCTGTAAACAAGTGACAAATGTACGAAAATGACTTGTGTACGAATATACAGGGCCCCAAGTCTGCTAATTTTAATTTAAATAAGATTCTATTGATATTCAATTGAGACTCAATTACGATTCCATTACGATTAAAACAAATTGGGTATTCTGTAAAAACTTGTACGTCAGTTCAATAGAATCGCAATTGAATCGTAATTGAATCGTAATGGAGTCTCAGTTGGATAGTTAATGTAGTTGCCTTCGGGTATGTATCATAATAACTACGGTCAAAAGACCTACTGTTCAAAATAACTATTGGTCGTTACACCTATTTTTAAAATAACTAATGTATGAAATCACTACTGGTCATCTCACCTACGAACAACTCACCTACGGTTATTTCACCTACGGTTGATTGAACTACTGGTCATTTCACCTACGGTCATTTCACCTACGGTCAACTCACCTACACGGTTTATTAAGTTTAAAAATAGTGACTCATGTACAGACACGAGCAATAATATTATGTATACAATACAACATAGAACTTTGTCACACTGTAGCGTTCCAAAAGAAAACGATCAGTGTCACAGAAGTCATTCAATATTGTAATATGACATAGTCCTATGTTGTATACATATTATTGGTCGTGACTGTATTGCTGTTAGGTGCGAGGAGCGAAGCGACGAGCATGTTAGGTTTACATGAACATACATGAGCGAGCGAAGCGAGCGTGCCGCGGTAGCAGCCGGCAAAGCAACAGAAACGACTATATACATATTCCCATTTCCTATTAAACTGAAGTAGGGGGTAGGGGGGGTGTATAAAGTCGATTCTGGCGGTTCGCCGGCCGCTCCCGCGGAACGCTCGCTTCGCTCGCTCGGCTCGCGCGGCGTTTTGGTCACTGTTCTAACCTAACCTAACCTAAAACGTCTGTTACATTTTGTTGGGTGGCAGGGGGCTTCGCCCCCGAGCCCCCTTGGCGGGGGACTTCGCCCCCTGTCCCCCCTTTTGTTTTTCCCAAAAGATATAAAAATTTTGAAATAACAAAAATTTTTTTGAGCAAAAAACTAAAAAAATATTTTTTTTATATGTCCATCGGATGCCTCCTAGGTATCTCCGGAGTACCATAGGGGATCGAAAATTTTGTTAGATTTCAGTTATGACGCACCGTTTTCGAGATATTTGCATTTTTATAAAATTCATTCTTGAAAATTTTGCAAGTCCCCGCTTCATACTAAAACACTCAAAAATTTTATGTTTGCGACACCCTAACCAAAAAAACAATCCAACGCGCCCAAATCCATTTAATAAACTTTCCAATTCATAAGCTTGTTGTAGGCGAGTCGTTCATAGTCGAAACAACCAGTAGATGAAATGAAAATTAGGCCAATTGTCCGTTAGTTGAATCAACTGTAGTTCAATCAACCGTAGGTGAAATGAACAGGTAGTTGAGTCGTTCAATAGTCATTATGAAAATAAATGTGAATCGATCGTAGTTATTTCGACCATAGTCGTAATGACCGTAGTTATTATGATACATACCCCATTGAGAATACTGTCATACAAATGTCAATGAGAGTAGAATACCGATTAACTCCACAATCGCGCTACGATTGTAATACGATTGAAGAGCAGACTAGCAAATATTCAATGGCAGTTCAGTCGTATACCATTGGTCTTAAGTTAGTAGCAGAATACCAATAATGTCAAAAACCGCTATTGAGATCCAATTAAGATTCAATTGAACCATTTGTAAATTAGCAGACTTGGGGCCCTGTACGACTGCAAAATTTCTGCTCTATCCGACCGATGGTCTAATTAGAATTTTGATATCTTTAAATAAAACCGGTCAAGAGCGAGTCGGACTCGCGCACGAGGATTCCGTATGCCTCGAATCTTGCGGGCAGAGGGGCGGCGGCAGCGGCGAACGATTTCCCCATCAGTTGCTGCGTCACATCACCATCTACATATTTGATTAGACGTCTTAATCACTAGAACTGATCTTCTTGTTGAGAATTGTGGTCTGTTGCGATGCGAGCGCGCAATGAGGGCAAAAACCGCTCGCCGCTGCCGCCGCCGCCCCGCTGCCCGCAAGACTCGAGGCAGAGGCCTTAAAAAGTCGACCCGTCTCACAATCAGCTCCGATGGAATGGAATGGAGATGGAATTAGTGAAAGATCGTGGGTTCGAGTCCTATCGAAGCTGGTTGTGAGACGAGTGCTGCAGCGAACCTTAATAACACCGGCCCACCCCGGGTGGCAAACCCCGAGCGAGCTCCGGTCGGTTTAAAAATACCGAACTCTTCGCAACCCGGCCGTATCGACTCGGTATTAATGTAGGCCTCTAAACACTAGCCCTCACGACTCTTCATCACTCATCTTTCGCAGGTTGTCGCTCCACCTGGTAGCAGGGCGCTCTACCCTACGCTACGTTTGCCTAAATTGTCGTCTTTTTTAAATATATAGAATGTTTTATTTTAGTAAAAAGCTAAAAGGATTTATGTTCCTATGGCAAATATTCTCCAGGGCCCGTAATTTTTTTTCACCCTGTATATTGATTCGACTTCTAAATAAAATGGGACCTAATTGAGTGTTTGGGAATTATTTGCAGGCGAAAATTATTATCTTATTCTCGTTTGTTGTAGTAAACCAAACACAAGAATATCGAATCCAAGCCAATTCATCTTCTTTCAATTACTCAGCATCGTCTAAATTCACGAATTCCGTTCCAAAGCGTGATCGGAATCGTTTAATCATCCGATTCGATAGTAAATCCGAACAGTGTTAATCAAACCTATCGCTAAGAGACTTGGCCCGGTTTCCGTTTCGTAGATGTATCGAAATATCGAATAGTAGGTAGACGTATTACTATGTTATCGTAAATCGATTATCACTTCACGGAGATCAGGGTTGTATAGTTCACAGCACAACAAGTTTTAAAGCTGCAGTAGGTACTGATACTGATCATGATGGAAGGAGCAGCCACATGGCGCAGTGGTCAGCACGCTTGGCCGGCGATCGTTCAAGTTAAGCAACTTTCGCAATGGTCAGTCATGGGATGGGGGACCAAAATCTTATTAACTCGAGCTCCTCCGTGCTTAGGAAGGAACTTTTCGATAATATATCCTAGAAGATAAAAATAAATATAAATAGCTGCTGCTGTGCTGCTGCTGCTGCTTGGTTCTGCATTTTGAAGAATCGTTTGAAGTGACTATCTTTGTTAAAAAAAAGCTTTTTTTTACTACACACGAATAATATCTAAGATCTATTCTTACTACAAACCGAACGTTTGCAATAAATATTCATAATAATTATTCTTCTATTCTACATAATATTATGTCCTTTGACAAAGCGCACATAGGTGATATTTATGGAAATAGAATGCGCGCTGCATGCCGCGTCTACACATATTTTTCAGTCTACGAGAGAGTGTCGCGGCCGGAGTCTTACCGATCCCAGCACCCCCTCGCTTGTGTAAGCTACGGCCATCGACGATATTTTTTTTACTTATGCTACCTATATCCTTAAGCCGTTAATCCCACCTGCATTTGCATTGCAGTCTTTCATTTAGTTACCAATCCGCGTTAGGGCCACGTGGTGGGTCATGCATGGCATGGCATCTGAGTGCATGGCCCATTCTCCTCCTTTTCCATCTACAACGTGTTAATAAATAACATTCTGGTCGAGTTTGTAGGTATTGACAATTTGTATGAAACAGCTGATTTTTTTTGTTGAGTGGCAGAGCTGACCCCATATCGTAAAAGTTGTTCATATTCATGAGCACAATCACCACCTAAGAGGTTTTGCGCTTATTCAATAACACGTTGTGTATAAGTATGGCCTGAGCCCCAGCAGTGGAGGGAGACATTAAAATGGTTGATGATAATGAGATGACTAAGTACTAGAGTAGCTTTACAGCTATCAGCGGGCCAATGCGCGTTTTTATCGCGTTTGGGTCTTGCTTGACGTTATGACATAACGACGCACACGTCACGCAAACCAATAGTCCAACAATCCTGTTCCTGTCTGATCCGGTGACATCCGTGACAGAGGAACCACTTGCAATACAAAATTAGCTGTCAAAATAGACTGTCGTACATGGAGATAGACTTAATACTGAGGTAACTGGAGAGTGCAGTACTAACACTTTTTTGTGACCACAAATTACACAGTGGCTGTCTACCGTCTCACCTACACTTTAAAGAAATACGTATGGTCATATGAGACAACTGACAGCCACTACATACCTACTAAATGTCAAATTTGCTGGTTACACTTTTTTATTCAGGGTGAGAACTCCAGTTACCTCAGTATTAAGTCTATCTCCATGCTGTCTTATGAAAACTGTTTTAGTTCCAAAGATTATCACCTGAACAGAAAACGTTGTCGCACTGTCAAAGCCGCGCGTTATTAAAAACGGTTTTGCACGTCAACTGCACTTCAACTGCACGTACACTCATTGAGTTATAATGTACCTACTCAATGCGTACACTTGACTAATGCGTCATAGGATTACCGCGATCAGGGCCCTGTATGTTCGTGGTAATGTTAAGGGGACGCACAAGGTCGATATGTAAAGCTTTTACAATTTATATGCCGTTAATTGTACCAGGCGATGGGTGCTCGCCAGTTCTTCAGCTGTCTTCGAGTAGTTTCAGACAGTTCTTAGCGGGAGGTCTGTTTTTATTTCCGTCTTAGCTAATAAAAATAACAGTTGATTATATTATTATACGGAAATAGGATAAGCGCTCTCTTTTCTGATTTTTTATTTCGGACATTCAGGTATAGAGAATTGATGTCGAAAGTAACAACATTTAGCACGCCAAATGATCGATAACATGTTAAGTAATTTGATAGTCAATAAAAAAAATTAAGTATGTTCTTTGAAATACCATGAAAATGTTGGCTCTAGCCGTAGTACGGTTGAGCAAAAAGAGACTTCAATAAGCTTGAGACGTACCTAGGTACTTACCTTTTTTTAAGTGTATAGTATAATATATTTAAAAAAATCTATTATAGTAGGGGGAATGCCTACACGCATTTGTTCACGACGAAGACAAATTGATTTCAAGGAATTGCAAACATCTGAGTTTAAATTGAGAAAGAACGAAAGCTGATTTTTTTATCATCATCATCATCAGCCATTTAATGTTCCCACTGCTGGGGCCCGGGCCTTCCTTACTTATGGATGGATAAGGAGAATGGGTCACACTCACATGACCCACCACGCAGGCACAGAATATATAATAGTAGGTACTAACGTGGTGTGACGCGCGCACAGTGCGGATTGGTGGGTACCTAACCTACTGCTAGGTACAGTCGGCTTCAAATTTATCTGAGCGTCCTAACCTAAACCTCCAAAAATATCTGAACATTTGACAAAAATCACTCTTAGCACAATACTTTACAAAGTAGTTTCATTTGTTGTCTTTTGTTCTCAATCAACAAATGAAAATGCACCATTACTTCTTGAGATAAGGTTTATTTTTGTCCACATATTTTTGGAGGTTTTGGACACTCAGATCATTTTGAAGCTGCTATACGTGCTGCTACTACGCGTTTGCTTCGAGTTGGCCGCTACGTCTCTCTCCGCCTCACCGCAACACGCTCCTAAACAGACCTTCTTACGACGTAGGTAATAAGGTCCGACGTAATAGACCCTATTATTAACAGACCTTATTTATGTCGTAATAAGGCCTGTTTAGGAACGCGGTGCGGTGAGGCGGGGAGAGAGGTAGCATAGAGGTAACATAGCCCACTCATACCGCACCGCTCCAACACCGCTCCTACCCAACACCGCCCTAAACGAAGGCGACAGCTAGCAGACTCCCAGCTGTCCACGCGTCGACTGCTATTCCCTCTATAGGTGCGCGGCGGCGATGGCGCGGCGACCGCTAGCAGTCTGCGCGCGGACAGCGCGCGGACCGCGCGGCGTCAGCGAGGCGTCAACTACCGAGCAGTCTGAGGCAGGGACTAAAATATCGATAAAAAAATATATCGATATTAAAAAATATCGATAAAATTTATCGATATTTCTATTATCGATAATTATATCGAAAAAAATATCGATAATTAATAATCGATAAGGCCTTGCTGCGTCATACCATGTATGCATGTTGCCAACTTTACGTCCGTCTGGATATTGTCTGGTGTGGTGTGGTGTGTGTGGCTCACACACTCACACGCCCGCCACACACATGGGGCGCGCCGTTGCTGTTATTTATCTTTTACTTATATTCTTTTAGCGCATTATCGTTATGATTAATAATTATATATTGTTTTATAATAAGTGATTGACATGCGTTAGAAAATGAATCCTTATAACTGAATAAAAAAATTACCGGATAGTCAACCATTTTTTAAATTTTTTGATGTCTTTTTTTTATTTAACTTAGTGCTACTTTTGGCGGCGCATCAGATATTGAAGATGACCATGAATTATGACGTGCCAGATTCTTTGGTGGTAGATTTTTATTGATGATATCCACCATATTCCATTCAATCATCCTAAAAGAACGTATGAATCTGGAACCCATCATTCTTTGGTTGGGAGATTAAAATTAAAATATGTTTTATTTTAATTAATAATGTCTCGGAAGTATTCATTTAAACATCGTGTCCTAAACGATTAATAATTGTCCTATTACACCAAAAAATGTAAGTAAGTATTTAAATAAAAATTTTAAAACATAAGAACCTACAAAACTTTATTTTAAAATTTCGCTTTTTATTAACCGGTAAAATCGCTCTTCGCCATGTTCTGACGTCATAAAATTTGTAACCAACTACTTGACAGTGTTGACAGTGTCAAGTGGTTGTTTACTTACCTTAGGGTAGTTCCACCACTTAACAAAGATCTTTCTCCAATATGCATTTGATTAAAGAAATTTGAAGACTTTGACGTTCAATTTTATATATTCAACATCCATCTTTGATAAGTGGAATACACCCTTACTTATATGTAGAAAAAGTGAAAGTGATGTTTATTTGTTTGCAAATTTAGAAATCCAATACGTCTAAACATAGTGTAGGCAATGAACAGATTCTTTGTATGGAGACCCATACACTAATTCCTCAGTCGATGAAACTTTGCTGAGTTATAAAATAGCATGAGCCATAAACTTTCAAATGATTATCCAAAAAAAAACTCACACGGAAGTTAGGTATTTATACATAAATATACAAATCTGTTTATATATTGAACCGAGTAATTTCTCAGTCCAAATTTATTTTACTAGATGAGTTATTTATACTAGTAAGTATGTGATACTTGATGAAAATCCAAAACTTTTTTCAAACATGAGTATGCTTGGCAAAATGGTATAATTCCGTTAAAAGTTCGACAGAGACATTTTTCAGTCCAAGTCACCCCATTTTGTTTTATTAAGATTTGGTGTTTAGTATTTCATATTATTGTTTTATACGTTACATGAATATGTCCGGTTAAGAAAATTTTGACGGAGCATTTTTCCTAAAAAAGATATCAATGAAATAAGACTTTCATTAAAAAATACCTAATCTTCTATTATTATTATTTTTTGGAAATTTATACCATACTTTTAATTTATTAATACTTTATCATGATGTAAAGTTTTTTCTGACTGAGGAATTACTGTGGGGGTCAACTAGCTTCATTGACTACACTAACATGTGTTTTCATCAGTTCAAATAAAAAATAAAAAAATATATTTTTAAAATTATTTTTACTTATCAATCTTGTACTTTTATTTCATTATATCGCTTTATTACGTTTTCCTAAGCCAAATTTTTTTTTTTAATTTTTTTTCGGTGATGTGATGGAAATTTTCATTCGATGTATCAAATTAAGTATGAGTCAAGTAGCCGTTTAATAAATTATTTTTTGTTTTAAGTATTAATGATGACATTGAAGTATTCATTTGAATTGTAATAGCATTTATTTATTAGAATTTTTTAATTGGTTAGTAAACAAAGAATTTTTATTTTCATTAATTGAAGGAGGTAATTTAGTATATATTTTAATAGATGAATGTTATGTACTATTAGATATTAGTTTTAATCTGCAACTTGGCAACATTAACTTATTTTTGTATCGTGATGGATATTTCGATGGAATATCTTGTCGTTTTGTGTAAAATTTGCTATGTTTGCGTACAAATTTGCAAACTTCGTAAATATACAAACACGGCAGGGGCAATTTCTAGAAACTGTGTTTATGTGAACTTGATGACAGATAAATATATAAGTGCTCAAATATTTTTTGATTGTAAAAACATACTTATTATACATAGAAAACACCCAGACCAAGACAAATAGACATGTTCATGCACACAAATATTTGTCTTGTTCGGAAATCGAACCCGAGACCTCTGGCGCGGAAGGCAGGTAGTTTGCTCCTGCGCCAAATCGGTCGTCAGGTATCGTCAGGTAAATATAAGTACTTATTTTAAAATAAACAAATACAAAAGTCACTTTACCGTGCGTACGGAGTCGCGGGCAACAACTAGTATTGATATAAAAACATATATTCAAACAAAGCTTCAAATAAATTCAACAAAATGCTATCAAAAAGAAGTCGTAATGCATTCGTATCGTAATTTGTTATAATTACGATGTATTCGTCATTCGTATTGGTATCGTAATAGCCACAAATAGGGTAAATCACTAAAATACGCAAAGAACTCATTTTAGTTGGTATCTATTTGCCGCTTGCCAAAACGCAAAACAAAATCAAACGCTTGTCGTCTTGCCGTTGTTGTCGCTCCGACGATAATCCCCCGATCCGATCCTCTCGCCCTGCTAAGGTTGGCAACGTCGCGCGTCGCACTCGCACGTTTCGTACATTATCGATATTAAAATATCGATAAAATTATCGATATTTTAATCGCTATTTCGTATCGATATCCAACTATCGAAATTTTATGGTTATATCGATATTTTTCAAATATCGATATAAGTCCCTGGTCTGAGGGCGTTTGTGCACTACCACTGAATTTTACCGATCCGGAAAAAAACGGATGCTTGTATTTTAATAATTAATCATTTATATTAGTAATTAATTAAATACAAGCATCCGTTTTTTTCCGGATCGGTAAAATTCAGTGGTAGTGCACAAACGGCCTGACGGCGCGGCGGTAAGCTCGCGGACCACGCGCTGTCCGCTATTTTATATTGTTACTGTACAATGCATTTACAGTGAACGATACTAGTCCATATTTGGCTGTTCATACTTTGGTTGGGTGGGAGCGGTGCGGTCTAAATGGGCTATGACCTTACGGCAAAAATGCAAATGCAGTAGGGAGGGACCACACATATTACTAAATAGTTACAACCATGTTTGTTACAAGAAAACGTCCGGGACCAACGGCCGCGATGACAAATTTTTGGTTACCTATTACAATAAAATTAATAAAAAGTTACAAAGTATTTTTTGATAGGAAGTGATAATAACCTACTTAAGTATTTCAATTCATCAGCATGATGCACAGATTACCTGTTGTAGCAATGATGTAACCATCTGAGACTTGAGCTATCGACACGTATACGATGACTAGTTTTTATTTGAATAATGCGATACCTAGACATCCCAACGATGAGAGGATTCATGTCTTTCTTTTTATTGGCTCTCGGCTAATGCATAAGCCTGTCGATCGTTCATCCCACGTTTAAATTATTGATTCATACAAGTTTTTGCGTGCGTCGTCGGAAAGACTGCAGCGTTCAATCTTTTTTGAGAGGAAGCGGGCGGCGGAAATTGGGAGTATTACCTTAGTTTTTTTTTTTCATTTGGTTAAAACGTTAATTTTTAATGAAACAGAATAGGCGACCAGACCGATATTTTGATTTTATTATTTAATTATTTAAAATGTTTTTAGAAATATCAGCAACACAACACTGGTGGATATTCCATCAAATTTCGATGAGATATTATTGAAATTCCTTTACTTACATTTTTTTTAAACTGTACTTACTTACTTACTTACCTACTTAGTTTTTTTTCGCAGAGATCAAAAAAGTTGCTTTTGCCATATTTTCCACTTTCTACATCAAATAAAGTAAAACTTTTAATTGATTTGTTAATAGAAGGTAGACCAACATGGCTTAGCAGAAATATCGTGAATCCCAAAAAGTCAAACAAAATTAAATGCAATCATATTCGGAGCTCTCACAACCTACAAACAAAATGCAATCATAAAACTAGGGCAATAAAACAAATTTTCGAACAGCGTAACATCTTAACCGTTGCATTACATTTTAAGGGAAATGATCCATTCATTGTTACTATTGTGCCACTTTTGGAAAATTTCGCAAAGGAAAATGGACTTTAAGAACGAGTTAATACGTGTAGATTTATGTTGCTGATTGAGGGTAGTTAAGACGAACGCGAGGGAACGGACGTTAAATAAAAAAGGGGCACGAAGGAACACACCTGTCGGTGGTGTTGCCAGTTTTGGAACAGAGCGAGTGAACGGCGGTTGGTTTACTACAAATTAACTTGTTTAAATTAAAATTTGGAGGTCCTTTTAAGTACTTACTAATCACAGCACAGAACAGAACACAACAGATTCACAAACACTGTTGTACCTACCTACCACAGAATAAATGATAGCACAAGTGTAGTACAGTACCTACCTACTTACAGCCTAAATTTTGCTTGTACTAATAATATGGTAGGTACTTTTAAATAAAACCTTAACTTTATTATAAATATCAACAGCTAGGTATGTTTACTAGGTAATTAAGTGCCTAACCTACCTACCTAATTCATAAATAAGAATCAAACCGGCAATTAAAATTAGGTTATTCGGTTTAGTTGGTGGTAGGACTTGTTCTTAGTCCGCCTGGCTAGCTACCACCGTGTACCACCATCTTATCTAAGTCGGACGCCATTAGAGCATTTCCAGCATTATTGTGTTCCGGCAGTTAGAGATAAGATAGCCAGTTCCTCGTTGCTTGAGGATTCGGGTTGTAGTGCGCTTCCACCTTCAGCCTAATCACCACTTAACATCAGGTGTGATGAAGGCTAAGTGCTACACCGTTGTGGATAAAAAAAGAAGACAAGTTATGGATTATTAGTAGTACCATGAATTTGAAGATTGTCGGAAACGCAAAATTGGCATTGATGTTTATGAGTAAAATAATATCTCATGCTACCTACAAGACATTAGAATATTAATTTTGTTAAAAAAGTTGGTAATTAATTAGGTACTTATAATAATACTAGCTGACCCGGCAAACGTTGTTTTGCCATATAAATTTTATTGGACACGAACTTCGTATCATCTGCCTGACACAATGTCACTTATTAAAAAAAAAAGAAATCCTAAGCGACAAAAATGATGCAAAAATGTCAGTGATTACATACTCTTTGACATACCTTCTCTTTGGAAGCGGCTAAGAAATGACAGTTCTGTGAAGTATGACAGTTTAACAGTTTTCTTTACAAAATTACCATTTTTATTTTATAATTTTCCTGGATAAAAAGTAGCCTATGTTACTCTCCAGCTTTCAAATTATCTCCATACCGAAAATCTCGTCGATCCGTTGCTCCGTTTTGACGTGAAAGACGGACAAACAAACAAACAAATAAACAAACAAACAAACACACTTTCACATTTATAATATTAGTATGGATTTATCCGCGTCGCGTGGTACCCGTTCTGTGCCGTTACCGTGGGAATATCAGGATCAAATAATAGCCGATGTTACAGGTAGAATGTAGCTTTCTAATAGTGAAGAAATTTATAAAATCGGTTTGGTAGTTTTTGAGTTTATTCGTTACAAACCAAAATACAACTCTTTTCTCTTTATAATTGTTGTCGACACTGGCCTCCTTTATAAGCCTCCTTTATATAAGTTTTTTAATTGTCTATTTTTGATACATTTTGTTTTACTTTTTAATGTCAAATGGTAATAAAAGATTTGTATGAATCGCAAACGTTGATTTTATTTCACAACAACGTTTTTTGGTGTCAGAAGTTTAAAAATGCTCACTAGGAGCCATAATTTACGTGCCGGGAAGTGCAGTGGTGATAAAAGCAGTTCCGCAAGATCGTCAGCCACCGTTCAAGCACGTGTCCTCGCGGCGGAGGCCCAACACCTACGTCGTATCACGGACCTAGAACGTGCTGTGGTCGAGGCTGAGCACCGTGCTCATGTCGCCTCATTGGAAGCGTCGAGCAGGGGCAGCCGGCGATCAAGTCATAGCTCACGGGTTCAAGATTGGTTAGACCAAGGAGATGGTAACAACTCTTTTATTTCTTCTTTTCCGCCTCAGACGGAAACGTCGCACTCACCCATCCCTGCGTCCGTGCCCTATCTGGCACCTGAGGACGTGATGGTAGAGCCGCCTTTAGACGTCGTCTCGTCTGCTTTAGGGCAGGAAGGAGGTGTTAGTTACAGCATCCACAATCCGCTGACCAACCAATTGCGACCTGCTGTCATTTCTCAGCCCCCAACGACCGCTTTGTCCTATGGTCGAAATGTAGTGCAACCCTGCATAACTACGAGTGTTTATAACTCCTCTGCTTATTTCAGTGCACCTGTATATACCTTTGCGCCACAAGGCGGAGCCTTTCCTACCGCCACGTCCGCTCCACGACCTGGAGCCACGTGTGCGGAGGCCCGGCCTGGCAGCTCCTGGAAGGGTCCAGTTCAAGCTGAAGCGGAGACACTCGCACACTCACATTCATGTGTAGGGATAGGCACACACTTAAATGCCATCATTAAAGATCATTACATGGATGATTACCTTGGCAGCGTCGACTCGGTAGACGAAGCTGCTCGACTGGCCTCAGACATCGTTGAAATCCATTCCAAAACTTGTCTAGAAATGAGGTCATGGGTATCAAACCGACCTGAAGCTCTATTTTCTATCCCTCCAGACTTGTGCGCGTCCGAGGTCACCACGGTAAACGTCCGTATTTTAGGGGTTACTTGGGATGTTAGCGCCGACACCCTATCTTTCACGCGTTCGTCTCTAGGAGCGTTGCCACCTAAATTGACAAAGCGTTCTGCTTTGGCTTACCTTATGAGCATCTTCGATCCCCTCGGGTTTTTAACACCCCTCATTGTAAAAGGGAGGGCAATTTTCCAGGAAACCTGGAAGCTTGGAATTGATTGGGATCAAGAGTTGCCGCCAGCAGTGAAGTCAAAGTGGATCGCTTGGTCTACAGAACTCGCGCAAATTAAATCTAGTGCCATTCCTCGCCACTATTTGTGTGGGCGTCAGGCTGCATCTGCGGAACTTCATGTATTTGGTGACGCGAGCGAGACTGCTTACGCTTGCGTCGCTTATTGGCGCTTCACGCTTTCTAGTGGTGACGTGGTGCTTAGTCTTATAGGTGGCAAGGCTCGACTGGCACCTATTAAACCAGTGTCAATTCCACGCCTGGAATTACAGGCCGCCCTTATAGCGGCTCGTTTTGCGTCTTATATTTCAGAGGCCCATAAACGCAAGCCGTCCCAAATTTTTCTTTGGACTGACAGCCTCACCGTCCTAAAGTGGTTGCGCACAAACGTCCGCTCGCTAAAAACCTTTGTAGCCCACCGTGTAGGTGAGATTTTAGAGTTAAACTCCGCAGCGAACTGGCGTTATGTGCCAACGTCTTTGAATGTGGCTGACGACGCAACGCGCACAAACAAAAAGTTCGATATCACATCGAGATGGTTTTCTGGGCCACCATTTTTGGCCGATCCTCAATCACTATGGCCCTCAGAACCTTCTAGTTATCATACTGCAGTAGGTGAGAGTGAGATGAAGCAGCCGTCTGCTTCACCTGACTCTCATTTCATAGCTCTCACTACCTTAACATTACCATCGCCACGGATTGTGGACCCTACTCGATCCAGTAGTTGGTTACGTTTATTGAGAGCTACTGCTCGGGTGATTCGATGCGATAAAACCTTTAGATCGCTTTTAGGCCGTTCAAATCAAAATTCCAAAACGTCAAATAGCTCTGGGTCTGTGTCTTCGTCTCTTTCAAAATTTCCATTGTTAGATGCAGAAGAGCTAGGGAAGGCTGAGCGGAATCTCTTGTTGCACTCCCAATTACAACACTTCAAAGAAGAGTACACCGCGACGTTGAAAGGCGGCCCACTCCCTAAGGCGGGTAAACTCCATAGTTTCACCATCTTCATCGACGACAATGGACTGATGCGGCTCAAGGGCAGAATATCTGCGGCCCAAGACGTTGACATTGATAAGGACCCAATTGTGCTTTTTGGAAAACATCATACCGTCAAGTTGCTCATTCAGTTCTACCACAATAGATTAGCTCATGGTGGGAGCAACATTGTTATAAATGAGCTTCGTCAACGTTTTTATATTGTGGGAATCCGTTGCGCAGTGAAGTCTGTTTTACGAACCTGCCGCCAATGCACATTTAAAAAGAGAACTCCTTTCAGCCCACCAACCGGTGATCTCCCCGCAGAGCGCCTAAGTCACCATGTGAGACCGTTTACCAACGTCGGTATAGATTATTTTCCAGTCACAGTATCTGTAGGAAGGAGGTCGGAAAAGCGTTACGTAGCTTTGTTCACCTGTTTATCGGTGCGAGCGGTGCATTTAGAAGTGGTGAACAGCTTGAGCACGGATTCGGCGATTATGGCATTGAGGCGATTCATTGCCAGGAGAGGGAGTCCGAATACCATATTCTCAGATAACGGGACCGCTTTCGTGGGTGCCAACCGCGAGCTGCGGAGGTTGAGTGAGGAGCCAGTACAGGAGTTCGCCGCCAATGCTTCAATTCGATGGAAGTTCATCCCTCCTGCTGCACCATTCATGGGCGGGTGCTGGGAACGCCTTGTGCGGAGTGTGAAAACCGCCTTAGCCGCGACGTTAAAGGAAAGATCCCCAACGGAAGAAACCCTGAGTACCTTTCTGCTGGAAGCCGAGGCAATTGTAAACTCTAGGCCGTTGACACACGTGGACACTGACCCAGAAGCAGAGCAGGCAATCACGCCTTTCCATTTTTTAATTGGCTCTTCGTCACCATACTCGCCCCTCGCTAGGGTAGATGATGCAGATTTAATTCGTCGCATCGGTTGGCGTAGAGGTCTGCGTTTGGCTGACCACTTCTGGGCTCGTTGGTTAAGGGAATATTTGCCTTCACTTGTCCCGAGGGCTGCCACGCCGCCGGTTTCAAATTTATGCGTTGGGGACTTGGTTCTCATCGCAGATGGTAACCTTCCGCGAGGTGTATGGCCGCGCGGCCGGATTATTCGCGTTTTGCCCGGATCGGATAGGGTCGTTCGGGTAGCCGATGTGGGTACAACACATGGGGTTCTCCGACGACCCACCAAAAAGTTAATTTATTTATCATCCGCTTAAGCACATCGGCCTCTTTACCGGGAAGGTTGCCACCAGCTTAGTGGTCGGCTGAACACCGACATCAACTTCTTCTTTACGGTAGTGCATCACCGCACCGGGGGGTAGGATGTTGTCGACACTGGCCTCCTTTATAAGCCTCCTTTATATAAGTTTTTTTATTGTCTATTTTTGATACATTTTGTTTTACTTTTTAATGTCAAATGGTAATAAAAGATTTGTATGAATCGCAAACGTTGATTTTATTTCACAACAATAATATTAGTATGGTTGGTTAGTTACATTGGTTACTCACATTTCTCTCACTCAAACAACTAACAATATTTTATTACTGGGGGCCAAGCCAAGTCTGCTAACGTTAAGTCATAATCGTGTCTCAATCGTGCTTCAATTGTAGTTCAATTGTAGTGCTTTTTTACACACAAGTTACAAGATATGTGTACTTTTTTCACAGTACTAATGATGGTATAACCACACACTACACTCACATCACATCATACTGTCATAATTCTTGTAACTAACTAGTATGTAAAAAAGCACTACAATTGAACTACAATTGAAACACGATTATGACTTAACGTTAGCAGACTTGACCCCCTGTTCTGTATCATATACTCTTACTTGTTTTACCTTTCACAAGAAGATGATAATATACTAAGGCTAGATTTCACCAAACTTTTATTCCAAGAATAACGCTTACTCTCGGATACTAATGTCAAACTAGTACTTATTAATATGGGGTTTTGACATTATTATCCGAGACTAAGCGTTATTCTTGGAATACAAGTTTGGCGAATTCCAGTCTAAAGAAGATAGGCAGCTTGCGTACCTATTCCTATTTGATATTTGCTAAAATAATATAAAAGAGCTGGAGAGGCTTAACCTGCCAGCCAGGACAAGCTGAAATCAAAATTACCTATATAAGTACCTAAATGCTTTTTAACTTTTTTATACAATCCGCTACCTTCTCGGGAGCTACACATTGATAAAAGCATGCACAGATTTAATTACATACTATACAATGTAAAACTATCAACATACATAGATATCAGTTTAATAGCTGTCACCACGTAATAGCCGTGTCATTCACATTATAATCGGAACGTTTAGTTACATCATACATAACCAAACCAGTTCGGTGACAGATCAGTCAACAAACTCCTGCGCAGGTAGGGTTACCATATCTCAGGATTTGGCCTGAGATCTCAGGATTTTTGGACTCATCTCAGGATTGCGGCCGGATTTTGCAAAACTCATGAAATCTCAGGATTTTTAGAATTTCCAATAAAATACAAAAGAAATAGTAAAAAAAAATGCTTAGATTAAAAGATCTTTATAGATCTTTAACAAACTAACTTCCTTTGGTAATAATTAATTAATAAGTACTAATTTATCTTAGTAGATACATAACTTTTGAAGTAAGGTTTTTTCTTTAATTATTGATTTATTGCACCCCCCCCCCCCCCCCCCTTTCAAACTCAGGCTTTTTCAATGGAAATCAGGCTTATTCTCAGGACTTTTGTTTTTTTCATCTGGTAACCCTATGCGCAGGCGCACCCACGGCTTTCATAACTCAGGAAACTCTGCATGCTTTTCAAAATTTTGTTCTATCGCGGTAGAAATAAGAGTTATTATGTTTTTTATTCATGTTTTATATTGATAATTCTAAGGTAGCTGAAACGTAAAAACACTATGAATCGTTGACATGTCAAAATCAGAGGCGGAGGAAAGAATTCAATTGGAATACATCACTACATAGTATAAAACAAAGTCGCTTTCTCTGTCCCTATGTCCCTTTGTATGCTTAAATCTTTGAAACTACGCAACGGATTTTGATGCGTTTTTTTTTAATAGATAGAGTGATTCAAGAGGAAGGTTTATATGTACTTTTTATCCCGATATTCCCACGGGAACGGGAACCACGCGGGTGAAACCGCGGGCGGCCGCTAGTATCATATAAAGGCCTCTACAGACCAAACCCGCCTGCCCGGCTTTACCCGGTGGGTTATGCCGCCGAGCTTGTTTTGGTAGAAATAAAAGTTAATTAAGTATCATATATTTTATTCATGTTTTATATTGATAATTCTAAGGTAGCTGAAATGTAAAAACACTATGAATCGTTGACATGTCAAAATCAGAGGCGGAGGAAAGAATTCAGTTTGAATACATATCATATTTATAAAGGCCTCTTCAGACCAAACCCGCCTGCCCGGCTTTACCCAGTGGGTTAGGCCGCCGAGCTTGTTTTGCGACAATTATAATATATTATGTAGGTTGTACAGTTAGCGTCAAATTGATATTAAGCGTCTAGAGTAGTCAAAAAGGTCTGAAAAACATAAACGCAATTTGATCTGAGCAGTTCGAAAGCGCGCAAGGTGTTCAAAATTATCTAAGCAAACAAAACTCTCAAAATATCTGTGCAATATGGTGTTGTAATTATGCACAGATGTAATGTGCGGCGGCAGGGCGGCTAAAACCCGCCGGGTGAAGCCAGGCCGGGTCGGGTTTGGTCTGTAGAGGCCTTTACTCTACCCTAGTCATGGAAACTGGCTCTGTGGAATGCAATAAAGTGAATAAAGGAAAAATTTGCACTTGGGTATAGTTTTATCTGCCGATAATCTAAAAAGTTTTTGTTAAGGCCCCCATATACGGTACGATGCATTGCACCGTTAACGATATCGTTGACGATAGTCGTTACGATCGATCGATATCGTCTTCGATTAAGTATAAGTACTTAAATCGTTCACGATTTTGACATACACTGTCGATTCGTCGTTTTGACCGGTCTGAAGCGACGAATCGTACAGATCAATCGTACCATTCGTACCGTACCAAGTTGTTGGGTGTTGCAAGAATGTAAGTTATTAAAAGACGCAAAATTGAGTAACGAGTCCAAAGAATCAGTCGGTAGAAATGTTTAGTTAGTGTAAGTATGTAAAGTAAGTACCTATGTGACCAGATATTTTCAAATACAAAACAATTCTAATTGATGGCATACGTCAAAGCAAATAAGTAAAGTGATATTGAAATATTAACCACAATAATTCATCTTGGAAAGATTGCACATTTCATTAGACTTCACAAAGTAAGTAAAGCAAAAAATACGCCTTCGAACCATTTGAGCTGGTCGTTTTATCTTGTCAGTTGGAAGCTGCGATGCGAGTCCATCATTAAATGAAATCTCGGCAATCATTCATCATCAACTGTGATTTGACCAGCAGTTAACCTGCCAGAAGGCGAGCTCCCGATGTAGGTGGTTATTAGGAAAAAAAAAACAGTATTATGTGCGGCGAGCTTCTAATAATCGAACTCTTGACTTGAATATTGAAAATTATGTGTTACAATTTGTTCTATCAAGAATTTACTTTTAAATATAACCAGCTTTTCTAAGAATTTTTGACAAGTAGGTACCAACTTTCTCAGACAAAATTTCGTAGTAGGTATCTGTTCTCGCGTTTCTTACTTATGACGATAAAGTTATACAATACAATATACCTAGGTAGTATTTTTCCATAACATCCTCATCATTAGAGCCGCTTTATTTGTGGTTTCAAAAAGCATTTGAAGGGCAAAATGTAAAGAGAAGAGTTAATATTTATTTTTGATCTCCCAGACAGATAAAAAATGATAATAAGAAATTACACCCCAAACTGCTGTTGCTCAAAGAAACCGTCTCATTTTGCATAATTTTCGACACGCAATTCGGCCCTTGAGCAAAACCAGTAGCCGTTAAGCGAAAAAGAGGTATATTTTTACTCCTAAACACATGTCGAGGATATCCGGTGAACTGAGGACAAGGGGTTATTATATGAGATAGTTGTAAGTGGATCAGCTATTAAGTTCAAGTAGGCTAATATAACTGTACAACCACGAGATACTGTATTAAGTAAATTGTTTAATGACATGTTTTAGATCTCAAATGCTTGAAACTTGAAAACTTCTTTATTCTGAATAATATAACTTTGAAAGCTGGTTAGTATTTAAAATTTCCACCCGAGTTCCTTTATTTGTTGACCCGTAATTTGTCAATTATAAGCAGATACTTAAACAACTTCAAATTAGTTTCATTAACGAGAAATCGGCACTGTTGAATCAGAATTCAGAATACAGTCACAGTCATTCAGATAAAGAAACCTGTTAATAACCAGCTTCCTTCAAAAAAGATTAAAACTTGAACGGAAGAACAAAACTGGTCTTCATTTCATCGTGTAAAGCTTGAGATGAGACGTGTGTTTTTATGAAATAATGAGTTTGTTTTTATTTAATTATTACTTCTATTGGCGCGCCATGGTGCTAAAATAGAAGAAATAGATAAGTACCAAAATATGATAACAACACGATATCATAATATACACAAGTCATTTAAGGCGATACTCGAAAAAACTATGCTGAAGCGAGATAGCAATAAGAAAACGATGTGCGCGGCGCGCGGGAGCGATTTTGTAGATTAGGCAAAAAAAAACACAAAATCTCTTCTTATTAAAAAACTACAGCGATTTAAAATAAATGCTTCTATACGATCCTAAATATTATTGGTGTCCACTAATTAAACTAATTTCCAATAGTGTAAGTAACCCCATTTAAGAATAATCTTGAATTTTCGTATTTTTAGAGGTCTTTTCGAAAAGAAAAAGTGTCGAGGTAAAATCATAAAATCGTGTTTTTGAAACTAAGTAAGTACCTACTTATACGAATCTAGATAAAGGGTATGAAGAAATATATATCTTATTTCCAGATTTGTAACAACTGTAGGTAGGTACCTAACCGTCCTATAGTTTTAAATGTAAAAGTCCATACTTTTTCCGAGTAGCGCCTTAATAAGTATTTCTAAATGCCGTCCATTTTAGTTCACAGAGCATGTCAACGGTTAATTAAGCTAATTATTTTAAACCATACACTTTCATACAGGAGACATGCGAGTAACAAATGGTGAAGATCAGTCAAGTTCATGACATGAATCAACTGGTCACGACACGACATGTCTTTAAATTCAAGATAAACTGAACAAACTGTACCTACACGTACAATATGATGACTCACTACCGCTTGACAATAATGTTTGCTCATTACTTGTTAATTTATTGCATGTTAGCTTACTCTGTTCTGTATCCTAGTAAACATTTAAACATTGTACAAAATTAACTTTAGCTTGTTTGTATATCTGTAGACTTATTGTACTTAAGTATTACCTACATTATTAAAACACTTTGGAAACAATATCCTATATTTAAATTCTATTGTAGGTACCTACTATTCAAGCGCTAATAGTTTAATAATCTTAATACCTACATAGATTATGATGAGCCTTAAGGGCCCCACAGATAGGGTTGCCAAAACTACTTTAAAATATAGTAGCCTAGGTACTATATTTTGGGTAATATCGTGCTATCTCTAATTTAATGAATCTATCAAATCTACAAATTTTGACCACGGTTAAACAGACATCATCACTGTAAGTAGGTCGTTTCATTTTTTTTTGTCACAATGGTCATATGTTACTATTAAGATGCATTTCTACATTTAAAGGATTCTCAAGTATCTACCTATTATGAAAATATACAGACTTTAGAAACTTGGCATAAAGCTATTCAGAGCAGAGGGACCGAGTCGAACAATTAAAGCCCTTCGTTGGACAGAAGGGTCTGTCTGGAGCTGGAGTCTGGACCCTTTGATATAAATATAACATTGGCGACTGGGTTTTTTTTCTTGGCCTCTTAATTTCGTAGTGTCGTAGCCGACCAAGAATGCCTTCAATTTCACCTTTCTGACCTTGCGCTGCATGCTTTTAACTTTGTACCTACGTACAAACTGCTAAATGTAATCTTAATAGGCAAGGTATTAACTTGTCTGACAAGAGCTGCCGGCAAAATAAAACTACTAAAGGCAAACTACTAAATCAGAAATGCGATTTTTCGCATAAGAGAATATAGGTAGCAATTGAACAAGAAGTAATTTTGTTCAGGTATAGGATTCTGAATATGTAATTTACTATTTACCGCATTTAATTTTACTTTAATTTTTAAGTTTAATAAAACATGTCATGATTTTTTAAGATAACTTAAGTCTATTATTATACTATCTTAGTACTATTATATATTCTGTGGTTAGGTATACCTACATTTTCATAGTGCTATTACCTATATATTCTGTGGTTAGGTATACCTACATTTTTATTTGTTAGAAGGCATATGGCTCCTACAACCATGTTCACTTCGAGAACGTTTTTGTTCACAGAGTGAACGTGGCCATAGTCAGATCCTTGTTATCATTAGCACCTCAGCCACTCCCACGGCATACTTCCGAATACATTCCGATCCTGGGAAACGTTCTTGTTTGAACTTTAATCCGAATTCGTGTTTGAGATAGTTGCTTCGAAATATGAAGCCATTTTTGGAGGAATCCTTACGGTGTAGTTACAAACCTTGAAAACTGACTAAACTTTCAATCAATGTAGAAAAAATATAGATAAGTACTTAACTGTATATTCTGCTTATGGGCCATTCCATCGTTTTTAGGGTTCCGTAGCCGAATGGCAAAAAACGGAACCCTTATAGATTCGTCATGTCTGTCTGTCTGTCTGTCTGTCCGTCCGTCCGTATGTCACAGCCACTTTATTCCAAAACTATAAAAACTACACAGTTAATACTTGGTAGGTAGATGTATTCCGTGAACCGCTTTACGATTTTAATACAAAAATAAAAAATAAAAACAAATTAAGGGGGGCTCCCCATACATAGAACTGAAACTTTTTTTAATCAAATATATTCGTGTGGGGTGTCTATAGATAGGTCTTTGAAAATAACATGAAGGTTTCTCAAATAATTTTTTCTCAAATTCAATATTTTGAAAGATAGAGCCTTCCAAAGTGGTAAAATGTGTGTCCCCCCTCCCTCTAACTTTTGAAATTAAAGAGTGAAAAATCTAGAAAAAATATATGCTGTAGATTTTAATAAAAACTTTCAACGAAAATTGGTTTGAACGATACATATTGAGTACTTTTTGAGATATAACACATTTTCAAAAACCGCAAATGTAACTTTGTCATTCATACAAACACTATGAAAAACAAAGTTATATTTTGCTGACAAAAAAATATGTTGGAATTTTGGCAAGGTATAGGCAATCGGTACGTTAAGTGTGTACGGAACCCTTCATGGGATGGGCGAGTTCAACTCGCACTTGGCCGATTTTTTTATACATATAATTCTGTTAACGTTTTCGTTAATATCTGTGTCTTATACTAAGAGTATTAAGTTCTATTTCTGTGTGGTATATGAATAAAGACTACCTACCTAATATGTTTTTTGTTAGATTATATTCGAGTCCCATCTGAGTGAATGCAGATTTTTATGAAAAAATTACAACTGCATTCACCCAGATCAGATGGGACTCGAATCTGCAGGTTTTTGCTAGGGTATCCATGCGAATTTGCGAATAAATAAATAAATAAAATAAAAATCGTTTTATTTCCCAAATTCACAAACAAAATGATAGTGAGACAACCCCAGAGAGTAATATAAATACTTGTAATAGGGAGTCTCGCTCTTAAGTTCTTAACCTAGTGCCGCTGACAATGACAATGTTATGACAGAGAATAAGTACTCTGTTAATTGAGATACCAAAACAGCAAGAGATTCGTTGAAAGGTTCTAAGTAGGTAGGTAGTAGATATTTGTGGAAATTCGTTTAAAACATAATCGCAACCGTTTTGACAACCGATTTAGCTCAAACCAAAGTTATTTATGCTGGATGGAAGGGAAGTTGCCCCAATCGCGAAATGATTGCGGTTAGTTCTGGTAAAAAAAAAACTTAACCGTTTATTCATTCGTTGATCACTATGGAAGATAAAGAATGAGTTTTAGTTACTCACGTTCACGTGTTTTCCCTACTTAATAAATGCGTAACACACACTTCTTACCGCTTTGTTTGTGAGTCACTACAAGATTAGTTATAGAATCTAAAAATATATAGTTGTTGCATAGGGGTGGAGGTAAAAATACTGTTGTTAGTAAATACTACCGAGTCCCCTATTTGAAATCTAATGACGTTTGATCAAACATGACTTGCTCGAAAACTTTTCTCGATTTACTGTGACCTCTATAATTTGCTACATCAATGCATCAAAATCTCTAACGATTAAAAGAAGTAAACATGATTTCTCGAAATATCGTCAGATCAAATCGTTTTAAACACTAGTATTTTTCTCGTACGTCATATGCATATCGTGAGACCCAGCGATCTTTTTTTAAACTACCCTCACTGCTAACAAAAAAAAACAGTGATTTTGCTTGGATTTTTCATAATTTAAATAACATTCTTGGAGAAAATAATATTACTTAATGCATAAAACGATTTGATTTGACGACAATTCGAGATATCGCTTTTACCTCTTTTAACCTTTAGAGATTTTGATGCATTGATGTGGCAAATAGGGCTAACTGATTGTAGGTCTCGTAAACAATTGAGGAAAAGTTTTCGAGCAAGTGATGTTTGATCAATCGTCATTAGATTTCAAATAGGGGATTCAATACTACCTATATGAAACAATTTTATACAATATCGGGGACGAGTTTCTCACAACAACGAGGTTAAATAAAATGTAATTGTAACTATTAGACATGCACATTACGTGCAAAGCTTGGTCTGGTTGGTAGGTCGTTAGTATCATAATTATGTTTATATAAAGATTTCTTGTTTATTTTTAAATAATTTTGGTGACCTGTTGCAGTTGACAGCAATTTTAGCTTTAAGTAAGTACATGATGATGGATGACTTTAAGATTTTATCAAATACCTACGTACTTAATAAGGTAAAAAGGATACTGCTTAGTTTTATTTGCTAACGATCTACGCTTCATAAATCTGAACCTGAGAGGCATTAAGCTGCAAGTGCCAAAACCATAGTTTTACAGCAGTGACAACTTTGTGACTGCTGTTGCATGGACTTTATCCCTAAGTAACTAAAAAAAGAAAAAGTTTTAGCAGCATTTTTTTAAATTTGGTTAATAGAATAACTATTATAGATTAAGAAATGCCACAATAAGAGATCATCTTTTCGTTTAATTTACTAAAATTTGATGAAGTTTATAAAAACTCCGTTACATACAGTTTTATGTGTCAGAATCTCGACAGGACAAGGTAGAGGCAGAACTATGTAACTCCGCACTTACGTTAAAATGCCAGTTCATAATTCTAGATACAATATTGGTACCTAACGTACAAAGACTTTTACTGTATTATCACTTGCGACACTATGCCTTAAAGGCCATAACGTCTGTTACGTTGTTATACAATTATAATACTCTGGGTTCTGACCGACTTTTTGAACATACAGTTTTATCGCTGGAAAGAATACGGGTTATTTTATACATTAAAAAGCAATAAACGCTAAAAATGGACTTACAGTGTTATGCTTCTCAGGTCCAGAAATGAGGCCCACAGACTATGGGCGTTTGTGCACTACCACTGAATTTTACCGATCCGGAAAAAAACGGATGCCTGTATTTTAATAATTAATCATTTATTATAGTAATTAATTAAATACAAGCATCCGTTTTTTTCCGGATCGGTAAAATTCAGTGGTAGTGCACAAACGCCCTATCAGTCCGCCCGCCCCGCCGCCGCGCCGGCATCGGCAGGCCGGCCGCCCTCATCCTCGATCGATCAGGGGGCCAAGCCTGCTAGTGCTAACGTTAAGTCATAATTGTGTCTCAATCGTGTTTCAATTGTAGTGTAGTGCTTTTTTACACACTATGACAATATGATGTGATGTGAATATAGTCTGTGGTGTGACCATCAGTAGTATTGTGAAAAAAGTACACATTTCTTGTAACTAGTGTGTAAAAAAGCATTACAACTGAACTACAATTGAAACACGATTGAGACACGATTGTGACTTAACGTTAGCAGACTTGTCCGGCCTGGCCCCCTGGCCGGCTGATATTCGATTTTTGTATGTAAAACTGTGAGTGTGTGGCCGATTGCAGCCAACTGACTGGCCGTTGCCTGCAGGGGCGGACCAATAGTCTGTGAGGCCAAAAGTTTCATTCAAACAACTAAGTAAGTATTAGATTTTGTTTGTATGTTAGTAATGGATAAACTCTGAAACTATGAAAAGCTAAGTACTTACCTATTTTAAAAATAAAAAAAATGAAATAGGTTTAATTTTATCCCGATAGGTATTCCTACAGGAACAGGTACTTACCACGCGGTTATAACCGCAGGAAGCCATTAGTGTATTATATTTTTGTCCTGCAAAGTTCCTGAAGTGCTGATACTCTAGTAACATTTAGCTATATACACACACACACACACACACATACAGTACAGGAAGCAGATTTGTTTGGTTTATCTGGTTTGAGGAGTGACAGACAAGTAGGTATCTGTATAGGCAGTAGGTGTAGATAAGTAGGTAGGTAAGTACATTTTATAAAACTAAGTAGGTATAAGAACATAACAGAATTTGCCATTTGTCTTGAGGAATGAGGATAGATGTACCCTAGGTAGCCTGCTAATAGAATTTAGAATCTTATTACCTACGTAGGTAGTAGTAACTATTTAGTAATCTGTGCTTAGAGGTACATTTTAGATCATAAAATAATGTAGGTAGGTACTTTAGTAATACTTATGTACCACGTAATACTGATTAGAATAGAATTCACCCTTCAAATATGAAATTTATATTTAGGGTACCTACCTACCTATGTGTACTTAATGTAGGTATCACTAAAACAGTCCCACCACAAGATTATTATAAACACATTATTAGGACACCTACCTACCTAATATTTTCTAGGTGTCAATGACCCACGATGCTTTTTCAAATAGATACACAGAATATGTAGGTACCTAGGTAGGTACCTACTTATTCTGTAGTACCTACCTTGTCTTGTAGTACCTACCAAAAAAATATAGGTAATTTGCGTAGAAGTATTCTACCCTACCAATGTTATGAATGTGAAAAATCGAAAACAATAGCCTTAATCACGCAGTTAATAAGGATCTTAAAAAAACCAAGGATCCTGGCCTGTCGGGCTGCTGTCGGATAAAATCAGTGTGTCGGTCGCCGGCGAGGCATGCGAAAAAAATAGAACAAGCAAAACAAAATACAGAATACTCACTGGCAAATTCGTTGCACAAATTATCACAAGGCAATTATTTAGTCACTTATCTTTTTGTAGACATAAACTTTTAAAACAAAACAGAACAAAAATGTATTTGGCACAAATTGGATTGGAATCACTTGTTTTTATTTACATTCGTTCGAATTTGACAGTTCGAAGAGATTGTGCACGCATGCGCAAAGACGTATACGCTCCGCAGAGGACTCGCGCAAGACTGGCCGGCCGGCGGCCGGCTTTTTGGATTGAATGAACGGTGAACCGGGGAGGGGAATCGTGTGGAGAAGCGAGATAGCAAAGCAAAATAGCTTGTGGCGTGGGGGGGCAATGGCAGACAGGCAATGAATGGCTGGCTGGCGAATGGCGCGGGGCGCGCATAGTGAATGTAGAGATGGGATTGGGATTCTACCCAAATTGGGAATGTTCCTAATGAATCCACCCGATGGGAATTTAAATGGGTATTTTGTTTTATTACTCAACCTGTACCTATATTTTTGGTGAATTTATTACTAAGCGCCGCTATTGCACCTTGCACTGCACCAATAGTATATTTTATAACGAGGGACTAAACGAAGCCATCGAGTGTGCGAGGGAGTGAATGAAACCGAGGGTATAGGTACTAAGTTGGCGTTTAGTATCGAGGTGCAAACTTTACTTTTCACTTTGAGTGCGAGAAAAATAGTCAATTTAGTACAAAAACATCTAACAAATTCTGAAATTTTCGCGGTCAGTAGAAGTAGTAGTAAAAATATTCGCTCTTATGTAGGACAGGCCACAAGACATTTAGCCATACTGCCAATTCTTGAGTATTATTAAATTATAATAGTTTCTTATGTTTTCATAAGAATGTAGGTGTGTTACATTCCAATGCTCCTTGGAGTATTTGGCGTCAAGTGTGTCAAGCCAGCCTTCTCGATAATTCTTGCTGGGGTAGTCACCACCACTATAATAAAACACTCGGCATCACTTTACCGAGATAGCGCATATTTTAATCATTCCACATATCGTCCAGTTGCGTAGACACTTGGGGCACAAAACCACACCTATCTTGAGTCACAAAGTCCACTATGAAACAAATTGCGATTAATTAAAATATCCACTTATCCTATCCTAACCCGCCAAAATGGCGCCAAAAAGTTGCGGTCAGTTTTTTCTTTTAAACCAGTCACAAATTAACAATTTAAAACACATGGCGCCACCTTCTTTCCGGAAAAACCTTGAAACAAAAAATGAAGATGGTCCACACTTCACAAATAATAGTATACTCACTGGCTGTTTGAGTCTGTCTCTAATGTCACATGAAGGAAATTAAAAAGGTTATTACTTTTTACTCCCTAGGGACTAAAGTGGTTATTTAGTCCCGCTTCGTAGAGCTATATTGGCGTACTTTTAGAGCATGAGAAGTGAAAAAATTATTTTTATCTACACTCATGTTATAATATTCGAATTATGAACTCATGCCTGAACATATGTATATTGGTACTTACTTACACTTTATGCCATAGTCAACTTTAAAAAATAAAACTGTTTAATAATGGTCATTATGATACAACCGGATAGGTACAGCTTTCACTCATTATAAAACACTTATTTTTCTTAATTTTACAATCTCCATGGCAACCGTAGGATTTACCGGCCCTGACCTGACTTCCAACTCTTTCAAGCCCTTCTTTAGCCAGCAACAATGAAACTTTTTTAAAATTAGAATTTTGAATTTAGAAGGTAGGTAAAGACCGTATAGAATCCTTTCAGTGGGGTTTGGCGCCAATCCACATTTTATAATTAATATTTTTCCGATTCCGATTAACACGTTCCGATTTGGTCTGGGAGCAGACCGAATCGGAGGTCGGATAGGAACGTGTGTAGAGTCTTTGTATCTCTTTGGACATTTATTCACCAAAGGTATGCAGGCAAAGGCACAGAAGCCTATACAGCCATGTTTTGCTATTAAATTAAATAATTAATATCGTAGAATTATTATTTTAATATCTAAAACTTTGTTTTTTTAAGAATGTGTTTTTAGAAACAGATTAAACCAAATAAGTTATTTGTAACATAAAAAATCAGGCTATTAATTTCATGGAATTGCATAGAGTAGGTACGGGTCAAACACCAAACAAGGCTGTATGGACTTAGTCTCCCTTGCCTTCACTAAAACAGAGAAAATGAACAAAAAAGTTATAGTCTTTCGAAAATTCCGCGGCCATAGAAAAAATATTTTTTTAGAATATTTCTAAATATTTTTACTTTCCTCATATTCGAAATGAAAAGTAGAGTGTTTACTTCGGGTGTATGGACCCATAACAGTCTCGAATTATCGGCGCCCTCACTTCGTTCGTTCACTCGACTGTTATGGGTGCCATACAGACCTTGCTAAACAATTTACTATTGCATTACTGTGTGGTACATAGGTAACATTTCATGCCAAAAAAATTAACATTAGATCTTTTACTAAGTTACCATAATAACATATCTACTGCAAAACATGTAATGGCCATCTACCCATACCTATGTTTTTTTCAAGAAGATTTGCATTGCAGCGATACATATTCGTCTCGAATTTCGAGGCAGAATGTATCCGATACGGGTACTATTGTACATTTCCCCTATTTAAATAATCATGTCATAATACGTTTGAAACCGGATGAAACATTATGTAAACTTACTTTGATCACAGAATAAATAATAGTGCTGCAATTAAAACAAAATATAACCAGATTTTACACAAAATATCTTAATTGCAAATTACAAATTAAATTAGTACTTGTCATTAGCAATATAGGTACTTACATACTTACAGTAGTAAGAGCTAAATGCGATACAAAAGAATAATACAAACTACCCTCATAATCTTCCAGAATTTTATCTTTTAAACATGGTACTTACTTAAGTACCTATAAAAAAATAAAAAAAATAAAATTTCTTACAATCACACCAATTAGGTATCTAAGCCCATGTTAATTTCATTAAGAAACTGTATCATGGAAAACTTGATAACGGATAAATATATACTTAAATACTTTTTGTTTGTAAATACATACTTAATGTACATAGTAAACACCCAGACCAAGACAAATAGACATGTTCATGCACACAAATATTTGTCTTGTTCGGGAATCGAACCCGAGACCTCTGGCGCAGAAGGTGGGTACTAGCATATTATTCTGTGGTACTAGCCTACCCCTGCGCCAAATCGGTCGTCGTCGTTAAAGAAACCGTAGGAACAGTAGGATTTTTTTTATTTTCGTAGTTTTGGAACAAAGTGGCTGTGACATTACGGATGGACGGACAGACGGACGTAGGTACAGAACAGACAGACGAATCTATAAGTGTTCCGTTTTTTGCCATTCGGCTGCGGAACCCTAAAAAGGACAGGATAAATTGCATTCGGCCTAAAGACAACGACCAGTCTTTTTCACTGCGAGCATCAAACCTTTTTTTATCAACCCCACTTGTCTGTACACGTGCTATGTTTTTGTTTTTTTATCTTCGTCGCTTCTAATGAACCGTAGTGCCGTATGCTCGGAAACAGCCCTGCCCAGGATATCCGTTCAAAAATAAAAGAGCTAGCTACCCCACACCTTTACAACACTACTATACTGAAGTAATGAGCGAGCAATTTTAAAACTTACCTCACGTGTATTAAAGTTAAAAGTGGTTATTAGTGGTTTTGCAACGAATGCTTTCGAACGTCTTGAAACGTTTTGAAAGGTTGGCGGACAGGGCGGCGGGCGGGTCGCGGGGCGGGTGGCACGGGCACGGCGCGCATGTTTTATCATCTGTTCGTGTTTTAATTTTCCCTCTTTTTTGAAACAGCAATTTTCAAACACCGAACATTATAGTTAGGCTCATTTTTTCGACCGACCACTACGATTAACGCCCTCTGACAAATGCCAATTTTTTTGGGAAGTGAGTATTTGTTTGAAGGGCTTTTATTTTTTTTTTGAAAAAAAAAATTATTTTTCCATTTACTTAAGTGTAAGATCACTTGTTATGTGAGGAAACCCTCGCATCCGAAAGAAACACTTTTACAAAATGTTTAACAATCGATTAAGATGAAATAGCCATTAAATTGAGATTTTAAATAGGTATATAAGTATAGAAGGCTCCAAAGTGTTCGCTAGAGATCTGGCTATTGGGCAAAGTCAACTGACGAGGCTGCAAGCTGAGGACGGTAGTATCATTTCATCAACACCTGAAATCCTGAGGGAGATTGAGAGTTTCTATGAACAGTTGTACTCCACGCAAACACCTGTTGAAAGTAAGGCTACAGAACCTAGAACCAAACTTACCCGACACTATACCGAAGATATCCCGGACGTCAGCCTGTACGAGATTAGAATGGCTCTCAAGCAGCTCAAAAACAACAAGGCGGCGGGCGATGACGGAATCACAACAGAACTTCTGAGAGCGGGCGGTAAGCCGATACTTAAGGTCCTCCAGAAGCTCTTCAACTCTGTCATCCTCGAGGGCAAAACGCCAAAGGCATGGGGCGGAAGCGATGTGATGCTGTTCTTCAAGAAGGGTGATAAGACTCTCCTGAAGAATTACCGACCCATCTCGCTTCTGAGCCATATCTACAAGTTGTTTTCGAGAGTCATTACGAATCGTCTCGCTCGCAGGTTCGACGACTTCCAACCTCCCGAACAAGCCGGGTTCCGAAAAGGTTATAGTACCATAGACCACATTCATACGCTGCGGCAAGTTATACAGAAGACCGAAGAGTATAACTTGCCACTATGCTTGGCGTTCGTGGACTATGAGAAAGCCTTTGATTCGATCGAGACCTGGGCAGTGCTGCAGTCTCTCCAGAGGTGCCAAATAGACTACAGGTACATCGAGGTGCTAAGGTACTTATACCAAAACGCCACCATGTCGGTCCGATTACAGACCCAGAGCTCTAATCCTATCCAACTACAGCGAGGTGTGAGACAGGGAGACGTCATTTCTCCGAAACTATTCACAGCTGCGTTGGAGGATATTTTTAAGCTACTGGACTGGAAAGGATTCGGCATTAACATCAATGGCGAGTACCTAACACACCTGCGGTTTGCCGATGATGTAGTTCTCATGGCTGAGACTTTGGAAGACCTGAACACAATGCTCGAAGATCTCAGCAATGCTTCCCAAAGAGTGGGTCTGAAGATGAACATGGATAAGACGAAAATCATGTCCAATGCCCATGTTGCATCCGCTCCAGTTAATGTTGTGAACATTACACTTGAAGTTGTTGACCACTATGTCTACCTAGGACAGACAATCCAATTAGGTAAGTCCAACTTCGAGAAAGAGATCTCTCGTCGAATCCAGCTCGGATGGGCAGCGTTTGGGAAGCTCCGGCATATATTTGCGTCCAAAATTCCTCAATGTCTCAAGACTAAGGTCTTTGACCAGTGTATGTTGCCAGTTATGACTTATGGAAGCGAGACGTGGTCTTTTACTATGGGTCTCATAAGAAGGCTCAAGGTTACCCAGCGAGCAATGGAGAGAGCGATGCTTGGTATTTCCCTGCTCGATCGAATCAGAAATGATGAGATCCGCAGGAGAACTAAAACGACCGACATCGCTCGAAGGATTGTTCAGTTGAAGTGGCAGTGGGCGGAACACATAGCGGAGAACCGATGGCCGTTGGGGCGGAAAGGTTCTCGAATGGCGACCGCGAACCGGACGACGTTCCGTGGGCAGGCCCCCTACAAGGTGGACCGACGATCTGGTCAAGGTCGCGGGAAGCCGCTGGATGCGGGCAGCGCAGGACCGATCGTTGTGGAGATCCTTGGGGGAGGGCTATGCCCAGCAGTGGGCGTCGTACGGCTGAAATGATGATGATGATAAGTATAGAGAAAAATCTAAAATTATTTTATGAAATAGAAAGAAATAGAAATAGAAATAGTCTTTATTTGCTAATACTGGGTTTACAAGTTGTTTATGAATTGTTTCTAGTGTACCATACAGTATTTGCCTTTAATATGTAGGCATGCAAAATATTTATTAATAAAATTAAAAATGTCATATAATGTTCTTTTATGCAATTTAAAAAATAGACACATTGAATAAGAAAATAGAGTTACACATGTCACAGTACAATGTCAATTCTTGTGGACGCATTAATCAAATGTCAAAAAATATATTAAATAATATTATCAAGAATGTCATTTTTCATATGGTAAAAAAATATATAGTAGAATAAAAATAAAGAATCAGATTCACACCAGTTAGACAAAACATAAAGTTATTTGGTATTACATTTTTAACAAGTTTTATACTCTAAATACTCATTAATCGAGTAGAAACACTGTTCTGTAAGCCAAGAGAGCAAATATTTCTTAAAAATATTTTTCTCTGTGGGTAGGTCTCTCAAATTTTGCGGTAACTTATTATAAATTTTTATCGCCATGCAGTAAACATTTTGTTTGAAGAAGGTTAAGTTGCATTTTGGTACACATAACTTATTTTGTCTACATTTACGTGCATTTGCATTTCTCTGATGATGAGTGATAAAAAGTTCGGGATATCGCTTTACAAAAAGACATAACTCAGCGATATACATACACGGCAGTGTTAATATATTATATTGTTTGAACCATGGTTGACAGGATTCCCAGCTTTGTATACCGGCGAGTGCTCTTATACAACGTTTTTGGGCTTTGAATGCCCTTTCAGAATCGACACTATTACCCCAAATTATCAGGCCATAGCGGAGCACAGAGGAGACATAACCATGGTATGCTTGCAATGCACTTTGAAGTGATGCAACTCTTTTGATTCTATTCAAGGCAAAGACAAATTTATTAATTTTTTTGCATACATTTTCAATTTGATTTTTCCAACTTAAGTTTTCGTCAATGATAATACCTAAAAATGGTGTAGAGTTTACTATGTCAACGTTTTCATTTTGATGCTTGATGTCAAGATTTAATTTTTTAGCTTTATATGTACGAAATTGTATGGCCTTACTTTTATTAATGTTTATTTGCAAATTATTTCTATTCATCCAATCGTGAATGTCATTTATAGTATTATTTATGTCAGTTTCTAGCATGTCAATATTTTTGTTTTTGAATAATAAAGTACAATCGTCAGCAAATAAAAAGCAATCATTATTTGTTACCTCGGGCAAGTCATTAATGTAAATAATGAACAATAGCGGACCTAATATGCTCCCTTGTGGAACGCCATTTTTTATATGTCGAAAGTTAGATCTAGCCCTGATTTTTGTATTATTTTCTACTCTTTCTGTCTCTGTACATTGTTGACGATTTTCCAGATAACTTGAAAGCCAACTATTTGCTTTTCCTCTCAGACCATAATCAAAAGCTTTATTTAAAAGAATACTGTGTTTCACATTGTCAAACGCTTTTGACATATCAAGAAAAAGAGCTACGTTAGGCACTCCATCATTTACAGTTTCAGATATTTTTTTAATAAGAGTAAAACATGCTAGTGTCGTTGATTTACCTTCTTGAAACCCAAATTGTTCGTGTTTTATTATATTATGTTGTTGTATAAATGACAACATAATTTTAGCAAAGACCTTTTCAAATATCTTTGAAAATACAGAGTTGAGTGTAATTGGTCTATAATTGTTTATATCACACTCATCCCCTTTTTTAAGTAGCGGCTTTACTACAGACAGTTTTAACCTGTCCGGAAAAATGCCATTTTCAAGGGATAAATTAATGATATGTGCCAATGGTATTGCAATTTTTTTAGAGCAAGATTTTAATGCATCAGTGCATATATCGTCATATCCTACTGATCTCGTGTTTTTTAGTGCTGATATTATACGATGGACATCATCAGGAGACGTTGGAAACAAATAAATACTATCTTTGTTTACTACTGAACTTGATGTTTTAGTATTTTTAGTTAAATCATTGTTACTGGTATCAACGAAAAAGTCATTAAAAGCAGTCGCAATATCTTTCAAATTATAAAAAGTTTCATTGGTTTTCGTTATTTTCGTGATTTCATTTTGTGCCACATTGTTATTGACGTTACCAGTTATAATTTTCCATGATGCCCTGCACTTGTTCTTTGACTGAGATATTATTTTATAGTTACTTATTTTTTGTGAATTATGAATACAATTTTGTAATATTTTTGTATATTTTAAATATTTTTTCTTATTGTTTAATTTGTTATGACCTTTTGATTTTAAGTATGTGTAATATAATATTCTTTTCTGTTTACAACATTTTTTTAGTCCTTTAGTAACCCAATTTAGTTTTTTTATATTATTATTACATTTCACTTTTATAACAGGAAAGCATTGGTCATACAATAATTTGAAGATGTCATGGAATAAATTAAAAGATTTGTTTGTGTCCGTTTCTTGTAATACGTCATTAAATGTCAAAGAGTTTATGTAATTGTAAAATTTTAATTTATTTTCATTGCTAAAGTCTCTTTTTGATTCAGTCCAATACTTAATACTATGATAATTATAAGCATAAAAAGATAATATCTGACAAGTATTGTGGTCAGAAAGGTTTATCGGGTCAGTATAACCCGTACACTTTTGTATGTTGCTTACAAACACATCAATACACGCATTTTTTCTCGTTGGTGTGTTTATATGTATTGAAATGTTGTGGTTTTGTAAAATATCAATTAAATTTTTGGTGTTTTTATCGGTTGTTTTTAATAAGTCTATGTTCCAGTCGCCACAAAGAATAATTTTTGTATTAGGTTTTTTTAGTAGTGAAGACAATAAACTGTCTAGTTTTTCAAAGAACACAGATATGTCGGACGTTGGAGTTCTATATATACATATGACCAACAACTTTGGATTTTTAATTTGAACTCCACAACATTCAAAACTATGTTTTTCGGATAATTTGTCGGCTAATTGGATTTTTGTAACACATAAATCTTTTTTTACAAGGATACAGGAGCCTCCTCGCTTTTCATGCTTGCGCGACCAAAAGGAGGCCATTTTATAATTTTTTAAAGTAAGATTTGTTTCTGTGCCTCTCATCAAAAATGTTTCAGTTAAGCATACTATGTCAATTTGTTTCTTTTTATTTTTGTAGTCGTCAAGTATTATTTCTAGCTCGTCTTTTCTTTTTAAGGCACTACTGTGTATGTGATAGAAGTTTATGTAAAGATTACAGGAAGAATAAAAGAATGCCTCTAAATAGTAAACTTTTCAAAAATCATCAACAAAAATTATATTAGTTCCACTATCGGTCAAGAGGCGTTGACCTAAAACTGCAATATTCTTCACCGCAAATAAGTACTTACTTACTTACTCTGACGAATCTAGCGTCGCAAATGAATACATTTTCACGTTATAATTATTTACAGTTAGTAACATAAGTGTCATCCTTTTTACTTACCAACAGCTTGTTAATTGTATGGCTGCGCAAGTATTTCATAGAGATAAAGGTGGAGTACCCACTCGAGCCTGTGTAAACAAAAAACCGAACATCCACTATTGTCTTCTAACAAAAGGATTCCCTTCGACTCTTTTCACTTCAGACGCAATTATTGGTTCCATAATATGAACAAAGTTTGCTGCTGGCTGCTACCGTGTTACCTGTTTCAAGTAGGTACCTACTTAAGTAAATTAAAATCCTTTGTTCTTTGAACGGACATAAGTAGGTACATCGAGTCGAGATATTGTAATGATAATTAAAATTATGACAGGTTCATCTGGGTTACTGGGGCCCGTTTTCGATGTTTCGTTCACATTCAAAATGTTATTCAAATATTTATTAACAACTAGCTGTTGCCCGCGACTTCGTACGCGCGGTGTAGTGACTTTTGTGTTAGTTTAGTTTATGTGTGTTTGTTGCTCAGATTTCATAACGCTCTTCTTGAAGTCCTATTCTCTACTAAAAGGGTCTAAAGAATATCGAATATGCAGGCTAGGGTATGAACATGGTATGTTGTTATCATATGCTGCATGAACATAGTTGAGCCCTCATTCAAAAATCTGTCCGTCTGTCAAGAAACTTTTTCTGAAGTATGCGTGGGAGGTATCAAGCTAAAATGTATGTCAAATTAAATACTGAAGTCTGCAATCCCTTAGAGGCGACAAAAAAAACAAACTTCTCTTCTCTTCTTCATAACTCAAAAGAGCCACTTGGATCTCGATTTTCTTTTAAATCCCATTTAGCTACTTGTTGTTACCGATCCCGATTTAAATTTAAACCGCTATCTAGGTCGGTTAAGGCTGTCAAATCTCGATTTACAGTAAGTTGTGATAACTTATCTATATTTTCATATGGTTTTTATACGCAAAAATGCATAATAATAATAATAAATTTATTTATTGAAACCACAAAGATCTTTTCTCTACAGGCAACTTAAATGATATTCTTACATCTAATTACAAGAAAAATGACATCTGCACCTAAACTAGTAACACTGTATCTCAGGTGCAGCACTCTTATTTTAAACAAACAAAGGATGCAAGCATAGCATTTCAACGCTTAAAGAATTAAGATTAATTTAAGTAGAAGTAAGTGTAAAAGGGGATCCTCTCATGGTGAGTAAAATGAGTCCGAATGAATGTGTGTGGAGAGGGTGTGTATAAATATATATAAAATTGGAATAGAGAATACTTAGATCAGATTAAAACTTTTAAGAAATTTTCAACATCATCATAGGAAATGGTTTTTAACCATTGTACAACTACCTTTTTTACTTCATGCATATTAAGTTGAAAAATATTAATTATTTTATTGACCTTGTTATAAATAAAGGAACCAAGAAAGAAAAAGAATCTTTGAGCAAAAGCGTGTTTAGTAACAATGGATTTGCACACTTTGTAATACAGACGTCTGGTAGTTAAATTAGGATCAAAAGGCAAAAGGGAGTGCTGATAAAGAATCACCTGCACGACAAAGAGTTGTCTAACACTTAACACGTCACAATCCAGAAATATCTGAACAGTGGGATAGTAGATCGGCCGAAACATCATGACCTTTAAAACATATCTTTGTGCTATTTCTAAATTAAGGAGTGTCGATTTGGATGTACCACCCCAAGCTAGAATACCATAAGTTAGCACAGACTGGCATAGCGATAGGTATACCCTCCTAAGAAGATCGAAATCAGCTACATGTCTTAATTTCTTAAAAACGTATATCAACTTGTGGAGTCTGTTTATTAGTAGTGTGATATGGTCTTTAAAAGTTAGAGAATAATCAATAATTAACCCCAGATATTTAATTGAGTCAGTTTTTTCCAATTTAAGGCATGAACACAATGCAGATTCAAAATCACCACAGCAATGTGCCTTTATGTAAAATTCTGGAGAAGGAAGTCCAGAAGTTCTCATAGCGAAAGTAACATATTTAGTTTTATGTATGTATAATATATCATATGCATGTATCACACATAACAGTGTATAATGATAACGATTATTTTGAACAGCCGTTCTTCGTTCTTCGACGTTGCTTGCTAGCGGGCAATAGATCTATTCTACGCGAGGTTCATAAGACTGAACCACACCAAACGATCCATCTTGGATTGGCCAACCACGATCTAAGATTGGGGATCATGGATCTAATTTGTTCTCTTGGTGCTCTTGGATCGCACGAGGCACGTCCACTCCAACCACTACTATGGAGCTCCAGTGGTGAAGCGCACTCTTGCCGCGCGCGATTAGAGCGCGTATTATCGTTTTGCGCATATGCGCGCTTTCACGATTCAAACAGAAGTTCTTACTTAGTAATGCATAATATCAGGCCAATCATATTTTTACTATAAAATGAAAAAGAGATTGTGTGTATCCATACTAATATTATAAATGTGAAAGTGGGTTTGTTTGTTTGTCCGTCTTTCACGTCAAAATTGGTGCAACGGATCGACGTGACTTTTGGAATGGGAATAGTTTGGCAGCTGAAAAGTGACATACTTAGGCAGCCATTAGACAGTCAATCTCGATCAATGATCAATGATCAATGATCGCGATGCAGATTGACTGTGTACGAAGGTGGTTGACGGCTCGCGATCTTGATCGCAAAATATCTACAAAGTAAATCTCGATCGCGATCAAGATCACGATCAGTGATCGCGATCTGGATGTAATGGCTGCCTTTGGCTACTTTTTATCCCTGAAAAATATCACATTCCCGTGGGATAACGTCGTCGTTTAGTCCGAGCGGGCGAAGTCGCGGGCGGAAGGCTAGTATTTTAATATGGAGACATTTCTTCTTTAAGTAACAGGTATAAAATGTAATGATTTAATGGAACCATTTAATTATTTAATTTTAATCAATCATCACTTATGTAAGCTTTCCTAGTAAATAAATGAATAAATAAGTTAGATAGAAAACTATTTTTAATATTCCTTTATTTTATTGGATGGTACCTACGGCTGAAGGCCTAAGTAGCCAGAGCCGGTTAAATGACATAAAAATGGTAGGTATAGTGCGCCAATATTTTCTGTTCCGGTGATTATCTTAGGAACTAAAACAGTTTTCATACGACAGTCCATTTTGACAGCTAATTTCGTATTGCAAGTGGCTCCTCTGTCACGACTGTCACCGGAACAGAAAAGCTTGTGGCACTGTAGGTGTAGGTAACTACGTACTGGCCACTTAGCGTTTGAGCAAATTTTTCAAAACTACATTGGTGACATTTTGTCTACATTGCGACAAACTTATTTCACACAGTGGTTATTTTTTGGTACTAAATATACTGTTGACTGCCGGCAGTCCATTTTGACAGTTAATTTTGTATTGCTAGTGGCTCCTCCAGGACCACTGTCACCGGTTCAGATATATTTGTGGCACTATACTTACTGTAGCGACATCTAGCGTCGAGTGGAAATGCGAAATATAAATTTTACATCAATAGGGTGAGAACTTCAGTTTTGGCCACTGCCCCGAGTGCTTACTTAGCTTAAAACATTTCGTTAATAACTTTTGCTTGATAATATACTTTTTATCTATGACTTTTAAGTCATAATAACAATAGTAATAATTCTTTATGACATAGGAATATTATTCAATAAACGCTTTTCAGTTTACATCGAATTAGATGTTTCTTTTATTTTATCTAAGTTAGTTAAGTATTGATTTCGC
The DNA here is from genome assembly GCA_949710035.1 of Crambus lathoniellus. NCBI lineage: Eukaryota > Metazoa > Arthropoda > Insecta > Lepidoptera > Crambidae > Crambus > Crambus lathoniellus. The sequence goes on from OX453296.1 coordinate 10,979,427, forward strand.
GATGTATCTTTTAAAATTTGATTGACAAAAAACACATCAATCGGCACCCTTCGCACATTTTAAGTTTAAAAAATAGGTTTTTAATGGACTAAAATAAAACTAAACTTCGTAAGTATATGAATACTTAGTTATATGTTTTTACTATGTATGTCCACGAATTTCTCGAAATCTAAAGGCATATCGAGATGATTCTATTTGATTTAAATTAGGTGTATTCTAACTTTGGGAACAGTCTAAGATTCATCAAAATCGGTTTAGTAGTTTACGTGGGTATGTTATTGTACAATATACACTAAAACTTAGGAAATAAATAGTAATTTAAAAAAATCGACATGATTCTATTTGATTTAAATTAGGTGTATTCTAACTTTGGGAACAGTCTAAGATTCATCAAAATCGGTTTAGTAGTTTTCGTGGGTATGTTATTGTACAATATACACTAAAACTTAGGAAATAAATAGTAATTTAAAAAAATAAACTGACTGGCACCGACCTCAAAAAGGTACCTTAATTATAATATATATTATATTTTTCCTTTTCAGTTGACAAATACTTTTTGGAGTCGGTTAAATTTATTAAGTAGTTTATTTGTATAGTAAATTTAAAAATTTAAAGAAAAGTGTAAGATACATTCTTGACAATTTTAGATACTTACCTACTTAAGACCATAGGCGAAAGAAGTGAAAAAAAAATTAAAGTGGCAACAGCGGGGGCTTTCACCCTACTTAATATAGATAATCATTCGAATGTACTTTTGTGAAAGGTATATCGTAATCTTACTGACTTCCCGCGCCATCTATTGTTTAGTAGTTATGATGCGAAAGAAGTGAAAAGCATCTTAAAGTGGCAACAGAGGGGGCTTTCACCCTAATTAATATAATCATTCGAATGTTCTTTTGTGAGAGGTATATCGTAATCTTACTGACTTCCTGCGCCATCTATTGCTTAGTAGATATAATGACGTAAATAACATGAAATTATTTTTATGATTTTATGTGAGCCTGGATGGGTTTTAATTTATATTATGTTTTGAAGCAGGTAAAAAAAAATAACATGATTCATTATTAATTGAGACAGCGATTAAATATAACGTATTTTCATAATCATGTGGCGCCATCTATTTTAGTAAGAATCTGTTTTTGTATTTTCCCGTAGGAATAAGGGCAATCCCGCAATAAAAGGTACCCTATATGTTGACCCGGGTTATAAGCTATTACTACACAAAATTTGGTAAAAATCCGTCCAGTAGTTTTTGCGTGAAAAGCGAACATACAAACAGACAAACAGACAAACAGACAAACAGACAAAAATTTTAATATCTATCGTTTTGGGGTCTATATCCTGTACACATCACATAGCAGTAATTATTTCTTTTTTATATTTCATGTACAGACTTTTTGTCCGTTTCTGTTTTATTATATGTATAGATTTAGAAAAAAAATTAAGTAGAAGTTTAATTTTAATTTTAACTAAAATAAATTTTAGTTTAATTTTAACTTTAATTTACAGGCAAATGGTTAGTATGTTACATAAATAGGTAGCAAACCGGTTTTAGTCAATTTTAATACTTAGCTGCGCTCTTAAAAAACGCTGCTATTTTATTTTTTAAACTTTCTTGTAAACTAGCTTATGATTACTTTACTGTTAACACAGATAATATAATACCACATAATACTATACTAGTCTGTTAGGTAAGTACCTAGGTACTACAAATAGGAAGCTATTTCGTGGCCTTTGAATACACAAGGAAACTTAGTCTGATTACTTGAAATGTGCTTAGACGAAGCCTATTTGTAATACTGTTGGGAAGCCCTGCCTGAGATGCGAATGTTGTAAGTTAATATTGAATTTGTATACTTTATGTAGGTTGGTTGATTTTCATTAGTTTGGAAGAGTAGCAAAGCAATATTAAAATATATTTCTGTTAAGTTTGTAAAATTTTAAACGTTTGTCGCTAGAAAATTTCGAATCGATTAACGGCGATAAAATATATCGATGACAGTTTCGCGAAATATTAGCCCCCTTCACAAAAAATCTGTGCAAACAGACGTTTCAACTGACAAAGTTCTATGTGAATAAGTCATAAGTTAAACATAATATTAAAACATAATAAATTAAACATAATTTATTCCTTTAAAAATCTTCAAATAAATAATAAATCCTATTTTTGATCAACATTTTTTTCAGTTTCGCTGTCATACAAATATATGATAAGATGGCTTTAGCCTTTCGATTGGTATGGGTTTCAAAGTGCTACAAGGGTGGGGACGGGGTCCATACATTTACGCCCCGCTCTAGTTTTCACGCAATATAGGGCAGGAGTACCGGTTTTGGCCACTGTACCGGTTTTGGCCACTTTTTGCTCTAAAAGTTTTCTAAACTACTTTTAGCCATTTTTGATAAAAGCAATTAAAATAAGGTGTTTTAAGGTAATAGTAACAACCGTTAGAATTCTTTATGTCATAAGATTTTTTTTCAATAAATTCCATTTTCTGTTTGAAAAAATGTTTTGTATGAAAATTTTAAGAAATTTGTTTTGTATTAAATTCTTTATAAACCTTTGTTTTTTACAATTAAATTGTTGTTTTGCAATTGACTGGTTTCTAGCGCATTAGAATATATTGATTTTACCTGGGTTTGGCTTTAATTTTTCGAAATACTTACAAAAGTTTAACTATCATTAAGTGGCCAAAACCGGTACTTACATTTGGCACCTCTCACACATTTTGTGTAATATAAAAAAAATCTATTTTACTTTTATAAATTTAAAAAATGTAAGTACCTTTAAAGGAAGATAAATTATCTATAATTGAAGATATAATTTGTGTCTTAAATACTTAAGACCATTTAATACTTAGTGCTTAAAAGTAAAAAAATCCTTAAAGTGGCCACAAAGGGTACCTCTGCCCTACGATACGATCATGATAACGAAAACAATAGTTTTTCATGCTAGGGGTAGCTAAATGTACCTACAGATCGCTTGATCTCACTCACCACAGATAACTAAATAGTTACCTACTAGTCTCATCTCAACTCACCTCACCTTGCAACACAATAAAATTGATACGGCTTACAATTATTTTGATACACTAACCTTTTGAAAGTATTTTCAACTTTTTACTTAATAAACTACTCAACCCCAAACCCATCATTCAGTCATTTCGTCCGACCCACAAGTAAATGACCCAACCAAGGCCAGCCGAATTACTGCGAATGCGCCTCTTTGTCCACGAATTATGTAAATTGGCCCAGACAATTAGGATTACGGGTTAACGCCACTGTGATGATACCTATCGGTTTGGCTAGCCCTGCTAATATTATAAATGAGTATAAATGTGAGTTTAGATGTTTGGATGTTTTTTGCTCAAAAACGCCTAAAGTACGTTTATTAATTCGGTGCAAAAAAAATATAATGTCACTTTCACATTTGACTTTGGCAACAGGGTGTCGTAAACCTTTTTTTCATGTCTCTTTTAAACCAAATTTATTGTGAGGTTTTGGTTTTACAGATTTTGTTAAAATCTTCTTATAAAAACTATATCATGGGGTAAAGCGCATAAAATAATGCAAAATGGGTTAGATAGTAATAGTACAGACACAATAGTAACAAGTAACAACGGTTCAAACTTAACAATAAACAAAAACAATAACAGAAACAAGAAGAAATCAACAAAATAATGTAAAAGAAGCACTGTACGCGAAGCAGATAAGAGCCCACGTAAAGTAAACAAAATACAAATCAAAATCAATCAAATAATCACACACATGTTAAAGTAGGTTTGTCACCCCTGCGTCACAAATATTTTGTGCCTGCATGTTGCCAGTACGTGAAAAAAATATCCATCTAACATTCCTTCGAAAAATTATTTTGTTGTTTACGTAAGAGTAATTTCCATTTTTTTACTTTTATTAATAACTAGCTGACCCGGCAAACGTTGTTTTGCCATATAAATTTTATTGGACACGAACTTCGTATCAGCTGCCTGACACAATGTCACTTATTAAAAAAAAGAAATCCTAAGCGGCAAAAATATCAGTGATTACATACTCTTTGACATACCTTCTCTTTGGAAGCGGCTAAGAAATGACAGTTGTGTGAAGTATGATAGTTTAACGATTTTACAAAATTACCATTTTTATTATATAATTTTCCTGCATAAAAAGTAGCCTATGTTACTCTTCAGCTCTCAAATTATCTCCACACCAAAAATCTCGTCGATCCGTTGCTCCGTCTTGACGTGAAAGACGGACAAACAAACAAACAAACAAACAAATAAACAAACAAACACACTTTCACATTTATAATATTAGTATGGATGTTAAACAAATATCTATCCAGTCAAAGCATGTTTTGAATTAACGGCAATGTCGTTCACAAATAAAGAATTGTACAGAATGTGAATATAGAGTTTTAATATGGTAATACAGTTTTCTTTTTTTTTTTGCACCGAATTAAAAAACGTACTTTAGAGGGCTGAACGGGTTTGGGACACAGAGACTTTGTAGTCTGGAGAGGAACATAGGCTACTTTTCATCAGGGAAAAATAACGTGGGATAACGTCGTGTAGTCCATGCGGGCGAAGCCGCGGGCAGAAAGCTAGTACCTACTTATAGACTTAGTCTATTCAGAGGGAACTACATTTGTATCGCCATATCTTTAAGTCGGTAAGTACCAAAAGTAGCTGTACCTATGATTAAATAACTTAATTTATTTTTTCTGATGCAATAGTAAATAGGTACAATTTTTATATTTTTTGTAATTAAAACTGGCGTCATACCTACATAAGCTATACTTGATGAAGTAGAAATGCAATAAGCAAACACAAACAGTTCAAAGTATGTACCTACTTTGAACTATGAAAATGGTATTAATTAAGTCTGAGTTTTTAATAATGAAAGATGAAACAGCATCAAAGAGAGCATTCGCCCGGACAGTGAAAGGTCGTGGGTTCGAGTCTCACTCATCGGAGCCGAGCTCTTTGCGAGACAGGTCGATTTTTTTTCTAATACTTCTTTTTCAATACTTACCTATAATAAAAATTGCATTGTGAATGCAAAACAGTACAAATAATTTGAAACATCTAAGAGGTAAATACAAAAGCTTTGATTCGCTCGACGCAAACTTTCGCCATCGCAATATTCTTGACATGAAAAATTCCTTTCATTATTATGGGGTACTGAATAGGGACCACGGGACTTTACCTGGACTCTTCATTCATGGGAGACAGGAGGTCGGGATTCCTCGTAAGTTTGCGGGGATTGTCGGGACTCGGGAGAACTTACTGCTACGCCATTTTGTTTCGCGATAGTGACCCTTATTTTTAAGCATGTTATAATATTCGAATTATGAACTCATGCCCGAACGTATATTGATACACTTTAGGTCATAGTAAACATTAAAAAATTAAAGTGTTTAATAATGGTCATTATGATACAACCGGATACAGCTTTCACTCATGTTATAGCACTTATTTTTCTTAATTTTACAATCTCCATGGCAACCGCTCCTGACTTCCAACTCTTTTAAGCCCTTCTTTAGCCGGCAACAGAAACTTTTTTTAAATTAGAACTTTGAATTTAGAAGGTATAGACCGTATAGACTCCTATGGGCGTTTGTGCACTACCACTGAATTTTACCGATCCGGAAAAAAACGGATGCTTGTATTTAATGAATTACAATTATTATAAATGATTAATTATTAAAATACAAGCATCCGTTTTTTCCGGATCGGTAAAATTCAGTGGTAGTGCACAAACGCCCTATCAGTGGGGTTTGGCGCCAATCCACATTTTTTTTATTAATATTGTTTTGCTTAATTTTTGAAATATATGATAAATGTAATGAGTGTAGATAAAGTAGTGTATGAGACTGCACATAACTCGGTATTAAAATAGGTACTCGTGGAATACTATTAAAAAACTCCCACTCGTGTTTTAATACCCCTCATTATGCGACAGTCACATAAACTACTATTACATATATGAGCAGATAAACAATCATAATATAATACCTTATCTAAACAACATTTAACACAAGTAGACATGAGCAGACCCACCCTACTGGCAAAATCAATTTAGGCAGTTTGCCTAAAAATGTCAGGTTTCTGCTATCAACGACTCTTCGCTTTATGAACTTACTTCAGAGAATTCAGATAGATCGGTACTTACTTACTTGCTACGTTATTAAAATAAATCAAAATTCAATATTTTTTATTCAATTTAGGTTGAGGTAACAACACTTATGAACGTCAAAGAAGCTACGCCTTCGATTCGCAAATCCTACGGCGGGAGACCTTGCAAGAAGAACCGGCATACATTACATTGTCGAATATCATACCTACATAAAAATAAGACAGTAGGTAGGTAGCTACTTATAAATGAGTTTCTAGAAATTCCACAAGACACGCAAGGAACCGTTCATACGGCAGCTAATGGTTTCTTAATGCTTACGTCCACTTCTAAGGATGGATGGAGTTTCGTCTACAATTAGGAGGGATTCCCTTTTCTCGCATCTGATGAATTGGCCTGTTTGCGAGAGTAAAATAAGGAAAGAAAATTCTTTTGTGGCTTGTTGATTGTGCTATAAAGGTACCTGAACAGATAAGATGTAGCACTGGCACTACATTTAAGTACGCATTATCCGTTCTAATAATAAAATGAAAAAATATTTGTACTTTTGTTTGTACAAAAGTATTACGTGTACTTACTTATATTATTATGTAAGTACCTATATAATATTATTTCCATTACACAGTTTTTTAATGATATTAACATGGGCTTAGATAATTGGTGTGATTGTAAGAAGTTATTTATTTATTTATTTAACGAAGTTATTTTTTTATTTGTAACGAATACACTCAAAAAAGAGAAAAAAATCTTTTCGTATTCTGAGCTCAAAAACTAATGGACCGATTTTGAAAATTCTGTCACCAGTAAAAAGCTACATTGGTTCCGAGTGACATGACATAGGCTATATCACAGTTTTAATACTGTGGGCTATATTTTATCTCGATATTCTGTGGCTACGCGTGTATAAATCCAAGCGATACTTTACAGTATCGCTTGGATTTATACCGATCTAATCTTTAGGTATATGATACAAGAAATAAAAAAATTAAAACTAATATACCTACACCATATGTTATCTAACACTATGTAAAGTATTAGAAAAAAATCGAACTTTTACTGTCGCTCGGGCGAATGCTCTTACCACTGAGACTCCGTAGCTCAGTGGTTATCGTACCGGAGAATCAAAGTTTTCGCATTCAAGTCCCATCGGAGCTAGTTGTGAGATGGGTTCATATTTTCCTAATACCTACTTCTTTAACTTTTTTAACGATAGTTCTTTTTATGTAGGTAAGTAACTAAGTATATCTATATTAAAAAGAATATCGAATGAACTATTCAAAGAGTGAAATAATTTATTTGGCTTTGTGTTGCTATGGTTGCTATGGTAATTTTTACTGCAGGATGGTCAAAGTCAAAGTCAAAAACTCTTTATAGGTAGGTATTCAAATAGATTTAAGTATAAAATAATATAGGTACTTATACTTTTGAATAGTCCAACATTTTTTTAGCTGACATAACGGGCGAAAGAAACTCCTCAGATTTTCAACAACAGCAACGTCATTAACAAATGATAAATACCTACCTACTTGTATATGTCGTTGTTAAACGCATAATTTTATTTTAAAACAGCGGCGCTCCTCTTATACTTACCAAGCAAATACATAGTACTATTTGGCTCATTGTAACAGCTTTAGAGAGCTTTCTTAACAATCTTCAATACCAACCACAACTTTAAAAAAACAAATGATTTTGAATGATTGATGCAAAATTTGCAAAATAATCCTTATGCTATGGACATAAGGATCATAATAATAACAGACACCATTGGCTTGTTACAGATCCTTTGAAAAATGTCGTCTTTTACAGAAAAAAAGCACTTGAAACTATTGTCACAGAATAAATAATAGTGCTAAGGCACTATTGTTTGCTGATGCTTTGCGCTATTCAACCTCTTTGTCCTTTTATGGAGGAGCGAATGAGACAAAAGTATGGGGTTCTCCACTGAAACGGTTATTTATGGAGTCCTTAAAGTTAAGTATACCACTATTTTTATTTGCAAGTGATATATCGCATATATTATTATATGCTACAGACCCTCCTCATCGACATAAGTGAAGCTAACATAGGTGTTTTATTATATATATTATTATATGCTTCATACCCTCATCGACATAAGTGAAGCTAACATAGGTGTTTTCTATATCTATACTAATATCACCTAATATTATAAAGAGGAAAGATTTGTATTTTTGTATGTAACGAATAAACTCAAAAAGTACTGGACCGATTTAGGAAATTCTTTCACCGTTAGAAAGCTACAGTCTTCCCGAGTGACATAGGCTATATTTTATCCCGATATTCCCACGGGAACGGGTACTACGCGGGTGAAACCGCGGGCGGCCGCTAGTATCATATAAATGGGAAATGTATGTACTTAAGTAATTGTTAAGTTGTTTGTTACTCAATTATAAGGCTGAACAGAATTGGATAGAATTTTGTAAAAAAACTTAACTACTAATTAACTAATGCAAGGGATATTTATGGTCAAATAATTTTATTATCTACCTACATATTTAATCACAATCCATGTCGCATTTGATGTCGTCTTCAACACCCGGTGACACCTGCCCCCTGATTCTCCCGACAGCGGAAAGTATGACCTGTCTCTGTCACTCATTACAGAATAGACAAAGACAAAGCATAGAATTCGATTCCGTTTCCGACGGGTTGTGAATCAGGGGCTGATTATTTTTTATTTTCAAGACGGAGCGCAAAAATAAACGTTATCCATTCACATTCTTGATAAAAACTCACTGAAGATTTATAGAAGCTTTTCAGTATTGTTCATTTCTAAAACGTTACTTCCTTTATTCGGCAGTAGCTGCGCCACGCGGATTTACTCGCGTATCTAGTTCCCCTTCCCGTAGGAATATCGGGAAAAACATTGCCTATTTTAAGTCGGAAACACACATAAGGGTTGTGACCCGAAGCTAGCGTATCAGAGACCGTACTCTGAAACGCACATCCGAAACTTCGGTTAGCCCCGTCCCTTTCACTCGATTCTGTCGTGACTCGAGCGTGGGAGGGACGGGTATAACGAAGTTTCGGGTTTTGCGTTTCAGAGTAGGCCCTCTGTTTCATACACTTAGTATGGACACACCTACGACACTCCATACTACGACCCCCGCATAATAACCTTCTACTACTACGTAACTGACATAACGTGTGTACACGCGTCAAACGTGTGCGTCAACGATGCAGGGATGACATCCGCCGTAGCACACTCCGGAGCTAGTGGTACAAAATATATCGACTAGATGGCGCGTGCCGCGTGCGTCACGAAATAACTTTGCAAGAGCGTCCCAATTTATTATTTACGTATGTTTATATTATGTCGGGTAAGTTCGGAAGCAATCATTTTACAAGCTTTTTTCAGTACAAAAGCGATTGTCAAAAGGCCATGTGAATGGCACAATGTACTTTGTATTGAAATCTTCAGAAACGCACCTGTCGTACGGTACTAACTAATTTAATAAAAATGAAATGAATCCAACAAATAAAATTGTCTTTAATTATCACTACATAGTATAAAACAAAGTCGCTCTTCGCTTCTGTCTGTCTGTTTCTAAGCTTTTTATTATTTGACACAAAACAAAAATGATAAATAGTTTCTTCGTAGTGTTAACTTCCAAACATATAGTTTTATTGCTTAAAAAATGTGCATGTTAAGCCAAACGGCCTATACATCGTGCACAAAGTCCTTTGTCAGCCAACACACCACGTAAAAGGTTTTTTTTTATTGAATCAGGCGTCACTTGGCGGAAGTCCCTAACCGTTGTGAAAAACGAAATATATGTAGCTTACTTCCGCAAAAAACACAATATGCAAGATGCACCGCCCGCCCGCCCGCAAAAAATTGCACATGCACACCACGAAAACACCAGTGCACAATACCTGCATCTAGCAAGACAGCAATACACCTTGCACCGTCACCGATTAGACTACTCTACACGTGTTTCGCCCCAACCCGGGGCATCCTCAGGAGATAGTTCGTGCTAGTTCGTGCGAAAAACCAACAACAAAACCAAATTTTGGTGTTGGTTTTTCGCAGGAACTAGCAATTTTTTGCGGGCGGGCGGGCGGTGCATCTTGCATATTGTGTTTTTTGCGGAAGTAAGCTACATATATTTCGTTTTTCACAATAAAAGGAAATTGTTAAGTGACTTATAAACAGTGTACAAAAGACGAAAAAATTTGGATACTCAGCAAGAATGTGCATCTCAAAAAGATACCAATATGTCCTCTCAATTACAAAAAAATATCAATTTTCAAACCCGTCTAAAACAAAACAGTCATGGCAATAGAAACACTAAAGATTTACAGTTATTTGCTTTAAATTTATATTTTGCCAGTCCATTAGCATAAAGAGTCTTAGCAAACGTTAAACATGCCAGCGAAAGGACGTTGCGCCGAATGAATATCAACATTGATACAAAATTTTCACCTAACGTTTTACAATGTTTAGAGACCGAATTAAAATATTAAAAGACTCAGAAAAGTACTGCATTATTTGCGCTGACGAAATTTCATTAAAACGGTACTTATATCATCAAATTAACGAGGATAAGATTATAGGTTTTCATGAGATTGACGGGACACAAACTGGAGAACCAGCAACGCAAGCTGAAAAAAAAAGAAAAAGAAAAAGAAAAGAAAAAGTGTCGAGACAAAATCATAAAATCGTGTTTTTGAAACTATACGAATCTAGATAAAGGTATGAAGAAATATATATCTTATTACCAGATTTGTAACAACTGTAACCATCCTATAGTTTTAAATCAAAAAGTCCATACTTTTTCCGAGTAGCGCTTTAAGTCCATTCGACCAATTTCTTTAATCCAATACTTGCACCTAATGAAAGTTCATAGAATTTAATCGTATCATAATAACATTTATTATTTGGTCAAACAATTCGTATTGGAATATTTGTTTTCTGTTAATATTAAATTTGATATCAATCATCTACGATTCAACTGCATATACGAACGCCACTGCAAGGTTATATCGCACGATCCTCAAATCGAAGTTTGCTTACGAAATATAATGACATCGTTGACTTGGTTACATTCTTGTTGACTGAGTGACTGACAAGACAACCGACAAACGTGTGACGTTTACTCCTCGGTTTACTTTCTCAATGAATCTCATCGCGGGGGAAATGAATTGGCGGGGGGAGGTGAGTGTCGCTTCTTTACGTTAGTAATATTATAGTATTCTTTGGTATGGACACGAGTACACGATAGAGATAACCATACGAAATGTATGAAACTAATACCGCGCGTCAGTCAACAGTCAATTAACACACTGTGCGCCAGACACAAGCATTACGTGTTTCTGTGTTTTGAGAATGAGAAGTAAATGGAGCTCACCTAGTGATGAATGAATTTTCAGAATCGGTTTAGTATAGTTCCAAAGACAGTACGTATACAAAAGCGTCTCGCCAGGAGGGGGGCAGGGGGGGCTCCTCTAAAGGCATTTAGATATTTAAGGTATTTCTTTCGTGTGTGAGGGTAGTATAATAACTTCACACTGATGAAATTGACGCTCTTTGGCTATACAGCGCGTAAGAAGTATTGGATAAATTCGACGCTTCTCGTAACGACTCCGTAGCTCAGAGGTCAGAGCAGTCGCCCGGATACTGGAAGGTCGTGGTGGTCATGGGTTCGAGATCCCATCGGATCTAGTTGTGATCGGCGGCGATTTTTTTTAAATACTTACTTCAGTTTCCATTTTTCAGTAGTAAAAATTGCATTGTGAATGCAAAAAAGTAAAAATTTAAATAATTCTTAGTTTTGTCATAAGTACTTACACTTCGTATATCTACCTTCTTAACCCCCTAAACATAGCATATATACCTATTTACTGTGCCCTAGGCACAAACTTATTAGTTTTTGAGTTATTCGAGATTTTGTTACTAAACTAACTTTCGCTGCTGTTTTGAAGATCTAATAGAAAACAATTAAGTATTAAAAAAATATTAAAAAATATTCGGTTATTTCAACCGAATATCAAAGTTTTAAATGAATAATAATTTAAACACAACGCGTTTTGCCTAGTTAGAACTAGTTTACACTGATACAAATTTTTTAGCATCAGTTGTTAATTCTAGTTGTAACAAAAGTATTCATTGAAAACAAATTTTAACTAGAGAAAATGCGTTGTAACTAAGAACGGGATCCATTTTGCCAGTCACATAATCACATTATACAGGGCGTCCTAAAACTATGGAGGGAAAGTACCTTAAATACTGAAGATTTATAGCGAAAACCGATTTTGCTGCGAGTTTTTACGCGCCAAAAGCGTGCTGGAGAGGTGAAAATAATGTTATTAAACTTGCAAACTTTACCTCTGTAATAAATCCGACGCCTGCAGTAATGCATGCCCTTTACATTTTTTTATCAAAACCTTGTAAAAGTGTAGTGGATAATAAAAGTTGCCAGGGTTTCCTGACGCCCGCTGGGCGTATATCCGAAGTATCCGAACTTCTTATTGTTTAGGCTTCCGAGACGTCACGCTGACGGTTCTTGCTAATAATAGAATTTAGGGTGTCGATGTTTTTGTTAGGGTTGTGTACTCAAGCGGGGTATGGTCGGTTTTGTTATGCGTAGATAAGCGGTTTCCAAGCGTGTTGCGTATTTGAAATCACCTTGTTAAGCAAGCTTGTAGGTAGTGGTATCGATTCGGCTAGCACCAATGAGTCACACCAACACATCAAAATATGACTATAAAAAACACTGCATTTAATGCGCGTACTCGTGCAAGTAATAACAGTTTTTGTTTCATCGAAATCTGACCAGGATTTCCAAAGATACAGCGTGGCAAAGTTTCACCAGCTTTTGTAAATTTGCTTTCCTGGCGTGCTATTGCGATGACGTCATGTCGCAGTGACATCTCCGATTGCGGCTGCTGCGGGTGATTTCCGTCCAACTGTACCTACTAAGGGCGTTTGTGCACTACAACTGAATTTTACCGATCCGGCGGTCCGTGTTTTTACGGACCGGCGTGGCATGAAAAACACGGATGATAGGCTTGTGCACTTGTCCGGTTTTTTACTGGCCGGGGCAGCGCAGTGATCTCTTTGAAACTACACTCTACGGACGCGTTTTAAACGAGAGGAATAATGAGTTCCTTGGAACGTCAGCAATTACTTGCTTTATTGCTTTATGTACGAAGACGTAGAAGACAGAAAGAATTTTGGGTTCATCCTCTTATCAGTGAAAGGTACCTGACAGGGTAATTTTACCGAAATCACAATTAATTGAGGCTTGATGAAAAATTATTTTTTAACTACTATCGAATGTCTACAGCTAGCTATATAACAAAAAAAGTTTCATCAAAATCCGCTTAGTAGTTTTTGCGTGAAACACGGACTACAGACAGACAGACAAACAAAAATTTCAAAATCCATATTTTTGGTGCTAGATATATTACGTGTTATTGGTGAAAAATAATAATAATAATAATAAATAAATAAATTCTTACATTCACACCAATTATCTAAGCCCATTTTAATTTCATTAAGAAACTGTATCATGGAAAACTTGATAACGGATAAATATATACTTAAATACTTTTTGTTTGTAAATACATACATATTATACATAGTTAACACCCAGACCAAGACAAATAGACATGTTCATGCACACAAATATTTGTCTTGTTCGGGAATCGAACCCGAGACCACTGGCGCAGAAGGTGGGTAGCCTACTCCTGCGCCAAATCGGTCGCCAATCGAGAAAGGCGCTTGAATTTATTTTGGCGTGCGTTAATTTATTTGCGATAACTCCTAAGATATTCATTTAAATTATATGGTGTAAAAGAGTAAAATAATGTGCATGAAATGCTTAAAGCAACTAACGTATTTAGATTGATAAGGGTTAATACTGTATCCGTTTAAATAGCTTTCCAAATTACCGCATTGTTCGTAACCATTTTTTAAGAGATAATATGGCTATAATATGCTATCCTTAAAAGATAGACATATGCTATCGCGGACTTTTTTGTAGATCTATAGAAGAGGAATATCCCAACATGCATTATTTTTTTAAACCTCGAAAGGATTAGGCAGCGTTTTTGCAGAAAACTCCCGGGCGGCTTGCCGTTTGCCGGCACTTTCGACAATGATCGTTAAATTTCTACCAATTTACACAAAACTTTCATAAATTATATATTAAAATCTTTCTGAAGAACCACGCTACCTGTTAGTGAAAACCGCATGAAAATCTGTTTCGTAGTTTTAAAGATTTAAGCATATATAGGGACAGACAGACGGGAAGCGACTTTGTTTTATACTACATATATAGTGATTTATGATTAAAATACAACCATCCGTTTTTTTCCGGACGGTAAAATTCAGTGTAGTGCACAAGCGTACATATGTTTTTCATTGCCGTCATCTCGGAACGGAAAAAAACGGTCCGGAATGGGGAAAAGTAAAATGACGGACGGTAAAATTCAGTGTGGTGCACAAGCGCCCATATGTTTTTCATTGCTGCCATATCGGTCCGGAAAAAACCGGATCGCCGGATCGGTAAAATTCAGTGTAGTGCACAAACGCCCTAGAGTCCGTGCGTGCGCACTCTTCGCGCAACTGGTGCGGTTTTGGCGCTAGTTACAGTACATTTTCTTCGTTCTAAGGTTATGGTAAATGATTAGTACTTATTCGATTTTGACCGCGCGCAGCCGCTCTCTAAAACTGTCACCTACTGTCCATTTGACGGCTTCGTGTTATTGTTGATCGAAGTTTGACGGTTGCTATTTAAATTGACAGAATACCGCCCGCCATTACAAAAGTTGATTTATGCCCGAATACTCGTACGCTACAGTGCCACAAGCTTTTCTGTTCCGGTGACAGTCGTGACAGAGGAGCCACTTGCAATACGAAATTAGCTGTCAAAATGGACTGTCGTTTGAAAACTGTTTTAGTTCCTAATCACCGGAACAGAAAAGATTGGCACACTATACTTATCTTTGGGAGCGTCTCACCACAGCCTTCTCTATTGAGGCTGTGGTCTCACACATCGCCCTGTCACTTTAAATGTCAAACGTATGAAAGAGATGCCATGATGTTTGAGACGCTCCCAAAGATGATTTGCGTACGAGAATTCGGGCGTTAATTTATTAATCACGAAATACAACTTATGTATTTGAAGGTGTTTTTTCACATGGGCTAAATACAAAATTGATCATTGATCGACTATAAGAAAAATAAATAAATTTATTGCGAAACCGTGGGAGCGCAACTATATAGCCAAAGGAGAAAATGAAGGGCCAACTCGCGACGTGACGTCACACGTTAATGCCATTTGGTTCACCCGAATTTTCCTCGGAGGCCGTACTTTAACGTTCAATATCTTAGTCATTTTTGAAGATAGGAAAAAAATAAAAACATATTCTTTTTTCTCGAGTAACATATTTTTTAGATATGCTGATAACAAAAATCATTGGTGTGACTCATTAGACTAAACTAGACTAAATTTAGGTGTAGTGCTGTCAAACTGGGTTTTCACATCACAATTTATACTTGCAACACCGTCAAATTAAATTAGTCGAACTTTAGTCCTTTTTTCGTTTAGATTGGTGTGTCCAACGGAATAGCTTTAGACTAAAACTTGATTAAAATTAGAGATTTTTTAAGGTTAGTTTTTAGTTTAGTTTAGTCGTGTGCACAACCGAATAGGGGTCAGTACCTAATTAGCCTTCATCACACCTGACAGTAAGTAAGTGAAGATAAGGCTGAAAGTGAAAACGCACTACTCCCAGTATCCTAAACCACCATGTGAGGAACTGGCTATTTTATCTCTAACTGCACAGAGATGGTGGTAGCGAGGCAGAGTTTGAACAAGTCCTACCTACTCCCCACCATAACCAACCATCATGTAAGTACCTAGGTACTTAGGTAAATGATTTAAAACTTCAAACGTTTGTGTATTAGCTTATTATTAAGGTGTCCTAAAACAATAATGATAAAAAGTGAATAAGTACCTAGTTACAGTAGAAGCTATTTATTATTGTAAGTAATTGCATGTATGATAAGATTGATGGATGTGAATGAAGCGAAAGAAGTGTGCAAGGATCGTAGCAGGTGGCGATCCATCCATCCAAGCAGGTCTCTGCCTGCCCTCAATGAGAAACAGGCATGTGTTTATGTTTATAATGTACGTACAATATACACGGACCGAAATTTTAACCTACACATGCCTACACGAACAGACGCTTCAGTTATTACTTAGCCTTTTTTTTTATCCTGGGGGAAACGCCTTTGCGTACCCCCCGCCCGGGGAGACGAGGGGGTTATGTGGGGCTTGAACCCACTAGAAACCCCCAGGGTGCACCCTCTGCACATGGACGGAGATTACGCGGCATGTGTGGTAATCAGCGTGTCTCCGTCCAGTGCCCGCGTCCCTTCGACGCTTCCTCCTCACCTTCCTTCGGTGTGGTGCGCCGGGGGCACCTGGCGCACCTTTCCACCATGGGGTCTTAGATGGGAAACGGAATTCCCCGTTCCGCCGCCCGATCCCTCAACTGCTTCGCCACATCACGACGACGCCTTTCTTTGAAAGGCGCGCTGAGCGGCGAGTTATTACTTAGCCTGACTAAAGAGCGCAATCTCGGTATTCCAAGATCTCGAAATACTGAGATATTGCAAGATTGATCTTGCACACAAAATGGTGTGCGATATCGCTCGATTTGCATGATGACACGGCGCCACATTTCATGACCATAAGGCTGCGTTTCCACCAGAGATGTGCGATGAAAATCGGTGAGGATGTCTTGCTGTGCTGTGAAAATGTGTGGGTGTTTCCACCAAAGCTGTGTGATGAAAATGTGCCTACGAGGATGTGTAGCGGAGCTGTGAAAATGCGCATTAATGTGTGGTGCGAGGATTATTGACTGGCTGGTACAGTATGCGCAAACCTTCTCAACATCAACACACATTCCTCGCAACACATCCCTCGCACCCATCCCTCGTACACATCCTTCGCACACATCCCTCGTACACATACCTCGCACACATCCCTCGCTTGTTTTGTATGCGCAAAAATCTTTCCACCAGAGCTGTGCTGACCGAGGCGAGGTAAATGAAGCGATTCTATTGGTTCTTTTACAAACACATCTCTCGCTACGCATCCTCGCACATCTCTGGTGGAAAAGCAGCCTTAGCCGCAAAAACATCTCTCTCTCTTGATAAAAAATTACAAATTATTTTGAAAGCTCGCGTTCGAAAACGCTCTTCACTTGCATTTAAATGTGCTGAAGCGAGATAGCAATGAGAAAACGACGCGCGCGGGAGCGAGACCGATTTTGCAGATTAGGCAAAAAAAACACAAAATCACTTCGTATTAAAAAACTACAGCGATTTAAAAAAAATGCTTCTATACGATCCTCAATATTATTGGTGTCCACTTATTAAACCAATATCCAATAGTGTAAGTAACCCCATTTAAGAATAATCTTCACTTTTCGTATGTTTTAGAGGTCTTTTCGAAAATAAAAAGTGTCGAGGCGAAATCATAAAATTGTGTTTTTGAAACTATACGATTCTAGATAAAGGTATGAAGAAATATAAATCTTATTACCAGATTTTTAACAACTGTAACCGTCCTATAGTTTTAAATCAAAAAGTCCATATTTTTCCGAGTAGCGCCTTATTTGATAAACTTGTTGGAAAAGAAATTAATTTGTTCGAATCAGGCGGGACAAAAGGGCATCACTTGCAGTTAGCATGTCTTTCATTAGTGGTGGTAACCAATGAGACAGAAAAAGCCAGTTAGATGACACTTTCAAAATATTTTGTGCTTACTTAGTGCTGTTATAAAAAAAACATATTAGGGGTTAAAGCATCAAATTGCCGTTTTATATGGAGATTTTTGTACAGTTTTTTTCCCATACTAACGTTTTTGTAATCTATTCAACGACTAATATTATGTAACTTTACAAAATTTTACACACGTATTTATGGAAACTACTAAATGACATATTCGTTAAGAGCAAAAAAAATATTTTCACTAAGTTGCAACTAATAAAGTAGGAAATCCTGGAAACAAAAATAGTCGTAACTTTCGAGATAAGTTTTTTCTATGTAAATAATCTAATATCGTGGTTATTAAATTATCAAAAGCTGCTCGATACGGTCTTGATGTAACGCAATATTAAAGAAATTATGTATTTCTAATATCATAAAAGTTGTTAAGTTATATGTAAGTACAAAAGAAAAAAACGGCAATTTCATTCTTTAAACCCTATTAACACCTATTATTATACTTAGGTACTGCTTGTCTTATGCCCGAATACTCGTACGCTACTTAACTTTGGGAGCGTCTCACACATCGCCCTGTCACTTTAAATGTCAAACGTATGAAAGAGATGCCATGACGTTTGAGACGCTCCCAAAGATGATTAGCGTTTGAGAATTCGGGCGTTAGGTACCTACTTTAAATAAATGTTTCAGTACTTATTTTTCTAATTTTTTGATTCATCTTTAAGATTCTTTAAGATGTACTTGACAAATTTCTCAAACTGTAACGTAAGGCGTTGATAGCTGTTACACAGTGTAGGTATACTAGTTCAGCTATTAATGGCCCATCTATTTTTGTACTCGTTTGCCATATTACATTAACTTGTTTTCTTGTACTTTACTAGAAAAATAAACATTATGATTATGATCTATTTTATTGATTCATCTTTAGAACTTTACTTTAGCAAAATATATAAAAAAATACGTATATAAACTAATAATACTAAGTTAGATCTTGCAAAATATCTAGATCTTGAGTAGACCACATAAATCTTAATACATACCAAGATAAAAGATTTTGCTGCAAGATTACACTCCTTATAGACCGCCTAATTTAATAGTTATCATTATGATTATTTTCTCTCAATTTTAAGGCTAAAACATATGCACCAGAACATATTTTATACTATTATTATTGTTTATAAATTCATCAAACGACTAATACCTACCTACCAAAAATATTTAACTTTAAAACTGGTAGGTACAGTAAGTATCTAGTTCAAAAGTATTATTTTGTACAATCTTCCGTTTCAACTTAATTAAAAAGGAACAATGTGTATTTTACCGTATCCGTTTATTGTTTCCTAAAATTAATTTGCAAATGAAACGGAAAAATAACGACATTGCTCACAATATTGTTGCAGGCGTTTTTTGCAGCATAACTTTATGTAGACTTTATCTATGGCAAAATATTTTAGTAAAAAATGTTTTAATAGTAGTTACTTATATAAATTTTCAATTCAATTCTTTTGATAGCAATGATTTTTTATGTTTTTTACAAATAAACTACTTAGGTACCTAGGTATCGAATTGATTTTTAACCGACTTCAAAAAAAGGAGGAGGTTATCAATTCGACTGTATATTTTTTTTTTTATTTTTTTTTTTATTTTTTATGTGTGTTACCTCAGAACTTGTTAGTTAATGAACCGATTTGGATAATTCTTTTTTTATTTAAAAGGTGACGCTTCTCGTGTGGTCCCATTCAAATTTTATCAAGAACTGGCAAGAAGTTCAGGAGTTATCCTGAATAATGTGTATTTAGACTTTATTTGGTTATATGGACGATTTCATAGTTTCATCAAATTGGGGATCATTTTCAAAAATTTTTTTTTTCGAAAGTTGGTTGGTCAGAAGTACTGACCTGATCTTACTTTCACCAAGTCAGGACCAGGGGAACAAATCCCAGGATTATAAAAAAATAAACCGCCTTCAAAAAAACTGTAAACAAATTTCGCTTCCCAAAAACACGTAAAAATGAAAAATAAATTAAATCATTCAATTCAAAGGACGAAAGTCCGGGATTTTTTTTAATTAATCTTGGAACTTACTGATCTGATTGAAGTCGGTGCCAAGCCATGTAATATTATGTATTTGAAAGGTTACAATTCAGACCACTCCGCGCATGAGTAGGTTTTGTGTGTTATTCTTTCACTTAGTATTTATTCTTGTTACTTTGGGCTTGTCACCGACTTCAATCAGATCAGTAAGTTCCAAGATTAATTAAAAAAAATCCCGGACTTTCGTCCTTTGAATTGAATGATTTAATTTATTTTTCATTTTTACGTGTTTTTGGGAAGCGAAATTTGTTTACAGTTTTTTTGAAGGCGGTTTATTTTTTTATAAAAATTTTTATTTTTCCATTTTTAGTATAAGAACGCTACCAAAAGAAACCGCAAAATGAGCAAGCGTAGCGCAATGAGCAGCTACTAAACCCATATCTCGGACAAGAATCACCAGAGAACACGGAAACATTTTCTCCCTACTAGGTATGTTCTGTGAGAATCACCATCTCTAACTCTGTTATAACCAAGGAATTTATAACGTAGTACTTATAAATTCCTTGGTTATAACTGTTATGCACACAGAACACAAAATTACTTTTTCTTTTAATGCCAGAGCATTTGGTGCATAACAAACAACAGATTGTTTGTTATGCACCATCCACCATCAGCTAACCTAAAAAACTTGAAAGAATACAACTTAAGGTCTCGGTGGTACGTAACCAAACATGCTTTAACTCCTAAGGAGTTTTACCTTCCATCATCAGCTCACCTAAATAACCTGAAAGATTACAACTATATTTTTTTACGTATCAACAATAATTCAAGAATTATCCTCCAACTCCTAACCATTGAGGAGTTGTATCTTCCATCACCAGCTCATGATGATGAGCTGATGGCTATCAGATGTATATGCTTGAAAATTTTTAGAAAATACATAAAACACCTAATCTATCTTCGGGTTTACCTCGTTCCCCTGGATTCTACCATCAGATCCTGACTTGGTTATAATGAGACCAAAACAGGAGTATACTCTTTTAAATAAAAAAAATATTGAGATCGGTAAATAGTATAGATAGTAATTTTTCATTGAATCCTACGACCAGCCCTTGCAAACGTTGCTTAACCGCAACGATCGCAAAACGCGGTGATAACCCACATCACCAATCGAGGTCCTGGAAGTGAAACCCATTATACTATGACATAATTAGTATATAATTAGTTTCCGCGTGTGACTTTATTGACGCTATTTTGAAGAACAAACTATTAAGCCCGAACAAAAACCTAACGTTTACTTACATGGATGACATTATACTTTCTGCTAATAATTCATGACTCCCATGACATCAGGCCCCATATCTCCGAAGATTGTTATCGGATCTAAATGAAACTTATATGGGACCAAATCGAAAGTATACCCAATCGAACAAAAAAACAACTATTAAAATCGGATCACTAACGCCAGAGTAATCGGTATACATACATCAAACAAAAAAAAAAAAAAAAAATACGAGTTGAATTGAGTACCTCCCTCCTTTTTTGGAAGTCGGTAAAAATTGAGAGAAATTCTCAAATATCGGCAAGCCTTATGCGTTCCATTTATTATTGAAGTTAGTCAAGTATTTGCATCTGGTAGTCATCATCTCATAGTGATGAGCTGGTGATGGAAGCTACAACTCCTTAACGGTTAGGAGTTGGAGAATATTTCTTTAAGTATTAATCGTACGTATGGGCCAATAGTTATATTCTTTCAGGTTATTAGGGTGAGCTGCTGATGAGCGGTGAAACTCCTCAACAGTTAGGAGTTATATTATGATGTTTTATAAATACCATATGCACGAATGGACCTTCAGTTGTATTCCTTCATGTTATCTAAGTAGCTAAAGATGGAAAGCTGAATTCCGTAAGGGATAGGATATTTACAACAATTTATCATAATCACCATGTAGTTTCTTTAGCTACTTCACTAAAAATCGAAAAATAAAACGTTTTTGAAAAAAAAATCTAACCGCCTTCAAAACGGATCTTCAAACAAAAATTAACAAACACTAAAAAACGAAAAAAATAATAAGATTTTTAATTCAAACGACGATGATACGTGACTTTTTCTAATTTATCTTGGTACTTACTGAACTGTTTGAAGTCGGTGCCAAGCCAAAAAGAATAAGAACGAAATATACTGAGTATAACTAACATATAAAAAAAAACCCGGTCCCAAGCGTGAGGTGTAGGACGTAATTACCTCAATACGTATAAGACGGCACCGACTTCAAACAGTTCAGTAAGTACCAAGATAAATTAGAAAAAGTCACGTATCATCGTCGTTTGAATTAAAAATCTTATTATTTTTTTCGTTTTTTAGTGTTTGTTAATTTTTGTTTGAAGATCCGTTTTGAAGGCGGTTAGATTTTTTTTTCAAAAACGTTTTAATCAAATTTTTCACATGATACTAGAGATGTACCGGGTAATGGATTTGCTGGGTAGGTAGGTACTCGGCAACGGGGTACCCAGCAGTGGGGTACCCGGTACATGTCTAGTTAATAAATAAAGTCCGTTCGGTTAGATAGTGTCGGTACACCCACACGGCATTGTGGCTCTTGCTATAAAATGCAGATATAAAATAATACACTCAAGTTGGGTACCAAAGTCAATTTTAATGAAAATTTGGATATTTTTATATAAAAGGAAGTTAATTAAGTGATTTACAAATAA
Source organism: Crambus lathoniellus (assembly GCA_949710035.1). NCBI lineage: Eukaryota > Metazoa > Arthropoda > Insecta > Lepidoptera > Crambidae > Crambus > Crambus lathoniellus. Next base: position 11,002,066 of record OX453296.1, read on the forward strand.
TAATAATAATTGTTAATTTTTTATATGATTATTATGATTACTCATCATCAATCGAATTGTTACAAGTCACAACCGTCGTTACAATCTGTATTTATAATAAACATAGATTATTTAAGATAATATTAATTTAATAAATGTCGAATCCCAAAATCCAATTCCATTTGCGGATGTACGCCGCACGCGGCTTCTTTTATTTATGCGGCGGCATCCTTTGAAGAGAAGCGGCATGTGCCAAGGCGGCGCGATAAAAGGGCGACACTATCTAAGCGAATGGACTTTACCTACTAATGAGATAAGAACAATGGCGGAAAATCAAAACGCACTCATCTTTTATTTACCGACTACAAATTTTTCAAACCACGTTACATCGAAATACCTAGCTTAACAATCTTGTTAAAAAAAAAACGTTTTTAAAAAAAAAAATTACCGCCTTCAAAAACGATCTTCAAACAAAAATTAACAAACACTAAAAAACGAAAAAAATAATAAGATTTTTTAATTCAAAGGACGATGATGCGTGAGTTTTTACCACACTTTTATTAGCTTAACTTGTAACTAAGTCACAATGTAAGAAAATCATGGAAATCAATTTTAACCTACTTCTAAATGTCGTATTGATTTTAAACTTTGCAAGTCTATATAAATCCGATGACAATACAATAATTTGCTACCATCGAGCTGATCTGATGATGGAGTCAAGAGGTGGGCAATAGAACTCTTCAATGGCTGCTAGGAAACCCCTCGAGTTTAGGATCATTTCTTTTGTTCTGATGAGACCTATTCGCTACACTTGATGGTGAGGGTCTGATGATGGAGCAGGGAGGAAGCCAGTGGCACTTCTTAATGACCACTAGGAAACCCCTCGAGTTAGGCCTCCATTGTTTCGTTTTGATGAGACTTATTAGTCGCACTTGGTGGTGAGGGTCTGATGATAGAGCAGGGAGGAAGCCAGTGGCACTCCTTAATGACCAATAGGAAACACCTCGAGTTCTGGCTCATTTGTTTTGTTCTGATGAGACCTATTCGCTACACTTGGTGGCGAGGGTCTGATGATGGAGCAGGAAGGAAGCCAGTGACACTCCTTAATGACCAATGGAAAACCCCTCGAGTTTGGGCTCATTTGTTTCATTCAGACGAGACCTATTTGTTACACTTGGTGGCGAGGGTCTGATGATGTGATGATGGAGTTGGGAGGAAGCCAGTGGCACTCCTTAATGACCACTACGAAACCTTTTGAGTTTGAGCTCATTTGTTTCGTTCTGATGAGACCTATTCGCTACACTTGGTGCGAGGGTCTGATGATGGAGCAGGGAGAAAGCCAGTGGCACTCCTTAATGGCCAATAGGAAGCCCTTCGAGTTCTGGCTCATTTGTTTCGTTCTGATGTGACCTATTCGCTACACTTGGTGGTGAGGGTCTGATGATGGAGCAGGGAGGAAGTCATTGCCACTCCTTAATGACCACTAAGAAACCCCTTGAGATGGGCACATTTGTTTCGTTCTGATGAGACCTATTCGCTACACTTGGTGGTGAGAGTCTGATGATGGAGCAGGGAGGAAGTCAGTGGCACTCCTTAATGATGACCACTAGGAAATTCCTCGAGTTTGGACTCATTTGTTTCGTTCTGATGAGACCTATTTGCTACACTAGGTGGTGAGGGCCTGATGATGGAGCAGAGAGGAGGTCAGTGGCACTCCCTAATGACCACTAGGAAACCCCTGAAGTTTGGGCTCATTTGTTTCGTTATGATGAAACCTATTCGCTACACTTGGTGGTGAGGGTCTGATGATGGAGTAAGGATGAAGTAAGGGTTCGGCTAGCGCATCTGGTAACTAATAGACTTCACTTGATTTTGTAAAACAAATACATACAAATACGCCTTTGAGTTATAATGTTTACGGGGTGGGCAGACACATGAATGGACTGTGAAATCGATTACCATCCATCCATAGCTTGTCATTTATTAAACTAAAAAGTAAAAAATGAATACGTAGTTTAAAAAACTATAACAACACACTTTTATAGGAACAGACTAAAAGTACAAAATAACCGACTATTCAGTAACTGAAATTAAAAAGCGTGGTGCGCCCTTTGCAAAGCTTGCATTCAAGTAGTACTTAATATTGACAACGCGCACCACGCTTTTTAATTTCAGTTACTGAATAGTCGGTCATTTTGTACTTTTAGGCCCGATTTCACCAATGATATTTAAACGCGATTAACGCTAAACGTGTTTAAAACGTATTTCTGTCCCTGTCAAATTCAAACAGATGACAGAGGCAGAACTAAGTATTAAACACGTTTAGCGTTAATCACGTTTAAATATCAGTGATGAAAGTCGCCCTTAGTCTGTTCCTATAAAAGTGTGTTGTTATAGTTTTTTAAACTACGTATTTATTAGCTTCACTTGTAACTAAGTCACAATGTAAGAAAATCTTGGAAATCAATTTTAACCTACTTTTAATTGTCGTATTGATTTTAAACTTTGCAAGTCTATATGAATCCGATGACAATACAATAATTTGCTACCATCGAGCTGATCTGATGATGGAGTCAAGAGGTGGGCAATAGAACTCTTCAATGGCTGCTAGGAAACCCCCCGAGTTTAGGCTCATTTCTTATGTTCTGATGAGACCTATTCGCTACACTTGATGGTGAGGGTCTGATGATGGAGCAGGGAGGAAGCCAGTGGCACTTCTTAATGATCACTAGGAAACCCCTCGAGTTTGGCCTCCGTTGTTTCGTTTTGATGAGACTTATGAGTCACACTTGGTGGTGAGGGTCTAATGATGGAGCAGGGAGGAAGCCAGTGGCACTCCTTAATGACCAATAGGAAACACCTCGAGTTCTGGCTCATTTGTTTCGTTCTCATGAGACCTATTCGCTACACTTGGTGGCGAGGGTCTGATGATGGAGCAGGAAGGAAGCCAGTGGCACTCCTTAATGGCCAATAGGAAGCCCTTCGAGTTCTGGCTCATTTGTTTCGTTCTGATGTGACCTATTCGCTACACTTTGTGGTGAGGGTCTGATGATGGAGCAGGGAGGAAGTCATTGCCACTCCTTAATGACCACTAAGAAACCCCTTGAGATGGGCACATTTCTTTCGTTCTGATGAGACCTATTCGCTACACTTGGTGGTGAGAGTCTGATGATGGAGCAGGGAGGAAGTCAGTGGCACTCCTTAATGATGACCACTAAGAAATCCCTCGAGTTTGGGCTCATTTGTTTCGTTCTGATGAGACCTATTTGCTACACTAGGTGCTGAGGGCCTGATGATTGAGCAGGGAGGAGGTCAGTTGCACTCCTTAATGACCACTAGGAACCCCCTCGAGTTTGGGCTCATTTGTTTCGTTCTGATGAAACCTATCCGCTACACTTGGTGGTGAGGGTCTGATGATGGAGTAAGGATGAAGTAAGGGTTCGGCTAGCGCATCTGGTAACTAATAGACTCGACTTGAATTTGTAAAACAAATACATACAATCACGCCTTTGAGTTATAATGTTTACAGGGTGGGCAGACACATGAATGGACTGTGAAATCGATTACCATCCATCCATAGCTTGCCATTTATTAAACTAAAAAGTAAAAAATAAATACGTAGTTTAAAAAACTATAAAATCACACTTTTATAGGAACAGACTAAAAGTACAAAATAACCGACTATTCAGTAACTGAAATTAAAAAGCGTGGTGCGTCCTTTGCAAAGCATGCATTCAAGTAAGTACTTAATATTGACAACGCGCACCACGCTTTTTAATTTCAGTTACTGAATAGTCGGTTATTTTGTACTTTTAGTCTGTTCCTATAAAAGTGTGATTTTATAGTTTTTTAAACTACGTATTTTCTAATTTATCTTGGTACTTACTAAACTATTTGAAGTCGGTGCCGTCTAATAGGTATTGAGGTAAATACGTCCTACACCTCACGCTTGGGACCGGGTTTTTTTTAATATATATGTTATTTCACTCAGTATCATCATCATCATGTCAGCCGAACGACGCCCACTGCTGGGCACTCAGTATATTTAGTTCTTATTCTTTTTGGCTTGGCACCGACTTCAAACAGTTCAGTAAGTACCAAGTTAAAATTATCTTATCTTATCTTATCTTATCTTATCACGCATCATCGTCCTTTGAATTAAAAAATCTTATTTTTTTTTGTTTTTTTGTTTTTGTTAATGTTTGTTTGAAGATCCTTTTTGAAGGCGCTTATGAATAAAACATCATATAACTCCTAACTGTTGAGGAGTTTCACCTCTCATCATCAGCTCACCCTAATAACCTGAAAGAATATAACTGTTGGTCCATACGTACGATTAATACTTAAATAAATATTCTCCAGCTCCAAAACGTTAAGGAGTTGTATCTTCCATCACCAGCTCATCACTATGAGATGATGACTACCAGATGCAAATACCTACTTGACTAGCTTCAAAAATAAATGGAACGCATAAGGCTTGCCTATATTTGAGAATTTCTCTCAATTTTCCTTGGATTCTATCTCCCGGTCCTGACTTGGTAAAAATAAGATCAGATCAGAAGTACCAGTCAACTTTCGAAAAAAAAAAGTTTTTGAAAATGATCCCCAATTTGATGAAAATATGAAATCGTCCATATACCCAAATAAAGTCTAAATACACATTATTCAGGATAACTCCTGAACTTCTTGTCAGTTCTTGATGAAATTTGAATAGGACCACACGAGAAGCGTCACCTTTTAAATAAAAAAAGAATTATCCAAATCAGTTTATAAACTAAAAAGTTCTGAGGTTCTGAGTTATAAAAAATAGAAATAAAAAAATACAGTCGAATTGATAACCTCCTCCTTTTTTTGAAGTCGGTTTAAAATAGATTTGTATATTAATAGTTAGTATAGGTACGTATAATAGTTATAAAGAACGTTATTGTGACCATATTTTCCCGTTTAACTTGGCATTTATTAAGACTGACGTAACATTTTACTCAAGCTAGGAGTCCCCTACCCGCAAGTGGACGTCCCCTGAATTCTAATAAGCCTAGAAAAGCTTTAAGAAGGTAAATCAATATAATAGGCTGCATTGAATCTACTAAAGTTTCGTGTCTGTTTTGATAGACAATATTGTAGGTACTTATTATATCTATTACTAGCTTTTGCCCGCGACTTCGTTCGCGTGATTGAGATAGGTTGTGCGTTTATTTTGAAAGTCACGGATTACCAATATAAGTATCAAGGTATTTATTTATCAGTAAACCTTACTTTTTGTTCCATGCTCGCTTATCTTCTGAATTAGTGGGTCAGAGTCTTTGTTCGCTTCGTTTTCACTATCAATTAACATGCACTATGAATGAAAGCTATCTACCCTCCAAAAATGTAGAGCCTTCAACCTAAATGGAAAGTCCTTTACAAATTAAAACACTTTGTAGCAACCTGTTTAGTGGGAATTTTCCTAAACCCTTTCTTAGTGCTCACCTACACCATGAAAGGTATTCCACCCACATACAAACTGGAACACCCTGTAGCACCCTGTATAACTGGAATTTTCCAAAACCCTTTCTTGGTGCTCACCTACACCATGGAAGATATCTCCCCTTCAAAAATGGTGTCTATGCCTTTAGCCCTAATCATAAAAATCATAAATCATAAATCATAAATCATTTATTCCGCAAGTAACGTGGTAAGTATACAAAAAGATCTTAAATAAAAACAATATTTTCTACACGTTACACCAAACATTTGGCAAGCAGAAATTTTAAGTAGGTAAGTAATAGAAATTTCAATTCTACAAAACTAACAATAATGAATAATTTGAATAATAATAAATTTGAATGTCAATAATCTATTCTATAAAATTATCAATAAAATCGAATGTAAATGTCTACTATATATCTACCTAATTATTATTTGTAATGTCAAAATAGTATATTAGTTATGTCTTAAATTCAAAATAATCTTTAACAGAATAAAAACATTTATCAATCAACCACTTTTTTAATTGCTTCGCAAACAATAATGTTGGTAACTCTCTAATGTTTATTGGTATGTGGTTGTAAATTAAAGAGGACATAACGTTACAATTCTTTCTACTCAGCATGCTTTTACAATTAGGGACCAAAATCTTTGTTGGATCTCTGCGCGAGAAAGTACTGAATTGCGAAGATTGTGCAAACAAATAAGGGTGTTTTTTTACAAAACAGCCCACTTCCAAAATATACAAGCAAGTTAGCGTCAGTAATTTGTGTCCTGCAAAGAGTGGTCTACAGCTATCAAAGGGTTTCGCACCATACACGCTTCTGACGCATTTCTTCTGTGCTATAAAAGCCTTATCAAATAGGCAAGAACTTCCCCACAAAAGTAGGCCATACCTAAGAATGGAAACCACATAGCCGTGATATGCCAACAGAGCAGCGTCTTCCCCTGCAGTACTCCTAATTCGTTTCAAAGCGTATACAAATCTATTAATTTTTTTGCATAAGTTTTCTATGTGACTATTCAAATCCCTATCAAATCCTATTCAAATCCCCATACAAAGTGGAACACTCTGTAGCACCTTGTATAAAAGGAATTTTCCAAAATCCTTTCTTAATACCCACCTACACCATGAAAGGTATCTACCCACCAAAAATAGAGTCTCTACATTCAGCCCTATACAAATCCCCAAACCAACTGGAACACTCTTTAGCACCCTGTATAACGGGAATTTTCGAAAATCCTTTCTTAATGCTCAGCTCACCTAACCTACACTATGAAAGGTATGTACCCACCAAAAATGGTGTCTCTATCTTCAACCCTATACAAATTCTCATACAAACTTGAACAACCTGTAGCACCCAGTATAACGGGAATTTTCTGAAATCCTTTCTTAGTGCTCATTTTTATCATGAAAGGTATTTACCCTCTAAAAATGGTGTCTCTGTCGCAGCCAACTGGTTGAATCCGCCATTCAATTAAACGCCTAGGCCGATAATTTTTTCCGTAAGCTATTTTATCTTCCCATAAGTTGTCGGAATCACAAAAAAAATATAACCACGAAAGGAGGATGGACAAATTGGCCCAAAAACCAATAGCAATGACTTATATGTCATTTGAAAGCTCTTTTTATGTAGATTAATTGTTACTATGGCGGCAAGTCTCAAATCGCTGTGTGAAAAAAGTTATAGGGCTCTAAATGCGTATTAAATTGATTTAAACAAAGGGTAAAAAAAGTGAAGTTTTAAAAATATATGTTTAATATCAAATAAGATACATGGTTTACAGCCAGTTTACCATAAAAATACCATAAAACTAAAAATATTATTGTTATTATTATTGTTACTTATTACTAAACTTATTAATGTTATATTTTAGTTCAGAGGGACCAAGGTGGAGTTCGATGACATATGACAAACTACCTGTCAGTCAAGTATGACATACGTCAAACTCGCTGTCAGTCAAGTTCTTGTAACGCCAAGTCCTTTTTAACCGACTTCAAAAAAAGGAGGAGGTTATCAATTCGACTGTATATTTTTTTTTTATTTTTTTTTTTTATTTTTTATGTGTGTTACCTCAGAACTTTTTAGTTAATGAACCGATTTAGATAATTCTTTTTTTATTTAAAAGGTGACGCTTCTCGTGTGGTCCCATTCAAATTTTATCAAGAACTGGCAAGAAGTTCAGGAGTTATCCTGAAAAATGTGTATTCAGACTTTATTTGGGTATATGGACGATTTCATAGTTTCATCAAATTGGGGATCATTTTCAAAATATTTTTTTTTCGAAAGTTGGTACTTCTGACCTGATCTTACTTTCACCAAGTCAGGACCAGGGGATCAAATTCCAGGAAAATTGAGAGAAATTCTCAAATATAGGCAAGCCTTATGCGTTCCATTTATTTTTGAAGTTAGTCAAGTATTTGCATCTGGTAGTCATCATCTCATAGTGATGAGCTGGTGATGGAAGCTACAACTCCTTAACGGTTAGGAGCTGGAGAATATTTCTTTAAGTATTAATCGTACGTATGGGCATTGGCCCATACGTACGATTATTTATATTAGTAGTATTAGTTATATTCTTTCAGGTTATTAGGGTGAGCTGCTGATGAGAGGTGAAGCTCCTCAACAGTTAGGAGTTATATTATGATGTTTTATAAATACCATATGCACGAATGGACCTTCAGCTGTTGTATTCCTTCAAGTTATCTAAAGTAGCTAAAGATGGAAAGCTGAGTTCCGTGACGGATACAACAATTTATCATAATCACCATGTAGTTTCTTAAGCTACTTCACTAAAAATCGAAAAATAAAACGTTTTTGAAAAAAAAATGTTACCGCCTTCAAAACGGATCTTCAAACAAATATTAACAAACACTAAAAAACGAAAAAAATAATAAGATTTTTTAATTCAAAGGACGATGATACGTGACTTTTTCTAATTTATCTTGGTACTTACTGAACTGTTTGAAGTCGGTGCCAAGCCAAAAAGAATAAGAACGAAATATACTGAGTGAAATAACTAACATATAAAAAAAAACCTGGTCCCAAGCGTGAGGTGTAGGACGTAATTACCTCAATACGTATAAGACGGCACCGGCATTAACAAAACTGTAATGTTCTTACAGCTGTCCTCGTTCGAATCTAGTTGAAAAATTTTGGAGATTATTTTACAAACCAATGGATAAAAAAGATCAAAGACGATGATTGGTGTTGTGCACAAGAACGCCATAGAAAAACAAATTCATTAGAAGCATGGCATAATAGGCTAAAATTGAAAGTCAATGAAAAGCAAAACTTATTTTTATTACTATACTTTACTACCTACTTACCTATATCTTAAAAAAGGAGTCGAAATTTTATGAAAGTTAAGTAAAAAGCGCAAGACGAAAGTAAAAAGAAGAAAAGATCATAGAAGAACTAATGTCAGGCAAAATTACGGTTAGAATGTTTGAATAAATTGACTTGGATAAAATAAAGTTAAATAAATTGAATGCGTTCTTTCTCTTGACTTCTTGACTGTACACAACAAGTTTATCGTAGAAGTAATTTGACCAATTGAAGACTTGACGAAAAGAGAATTTGACTAAAACTGAAATAAGACCAAAAAAGGACTTGGCGTTACAAGAACTTGACTGACAGCGAGCTTGACGTATGTCATACTTGACTGACAGCGAGTTTGTCATATGTCATCGAACTCCTCACATCGTGTCTATTATTATGGTACCTCGGTTGTGGTAGGCACACATCGTTTAATCTACCTGCAGCATCTCTAATGGACATAATCGCTTCGCTGCACTTCGCGATCGCCTTAAATTTCTAACCTATCACGTGTTCTACAGGACTTCCGAGGGGTAGATGCTGCCATACTTAAGGCTTTACTCGGAAAAAGTATGGACTCTTTGATATAAAACTATAGGACGGTTAGAGTTGTTATAAATCTGGTAATAAGATATATATTTCTTCATATCTTTATCTAGAATCGTATAGTTTCAGAAACACGGTTTTATGATTTTGGCTCGACACTTTTTATTTTCGAAGATACCTCAAAAAAATAAGAAATATCAAGATTATTCTTAAATAGGGATACATATACTATTGAAAATTGGTTTAATTAGTGGACACCAATAATATATTTAGGATCGTATAGAAGCATTTTTTTAAAATCGCTATAGTTTTTGAATACGAAGTGATTTTGTGTTTTTTTTGCGTAATCGGCAAAATCGGTCTCGCTCCCGCGCGCGTCGTTTTCTCATTGCTATCTCGCTTTAGCATAATTTTTCCGAGTATCGCCTTAACCATCCGCCGGATTCAACCATCATCCGCCTGCGACATCCTACCTTCAGCCGTTAGGGCTCTACGCCTTTTGCCAACAACGAATGAATCAGTCAATCAATTTTAGAGTTTTATACAGGATATTTTTTTTATCAGTGCACAAATTTTTAGGATCGACACAGAATCGATAAGTAAACAACTTTCTTCTAGAAACATGGGTCGAAATACGACAAAAATTTTTGGACTTCCCATACTAATTCAATCACGTGATCAGTCCGATTTGTATGAAAGGTCAAAAAATTTTTGTCATATTTCGACCTATGTTTCTAGGAGAAAGTTGTTCACTTACCGATTCTTAGTCTATAATTCAATCACGTGATCAGTCCGATTTGTATGAAAGGTCAAAAAATTTTTGTCATATTTCGACCTATGTTTCTAGGAGAAAGTTGTTTACTTATCGATTCTGTGTCGATCCTAAAAATTTGTGCACTGATAAAAAAATTATCCTGTATGTATAGATTGAAGTTTATCAAAGATGACAGTAACTTTTTATATTTGTTTAAATCTACGTTCATATAACGGGTGTACACGCGACCTTGACTGAAAACTGTAGATATTGAGAAATAAATATTTTTTTATTTTTTTATTTATACTTTAATTAGAGAAAATTGGATTCTAACTTCATATTCATTGTAGGTAAGTACCTCTTATTAACCGACTTCAAAAAAGGAGGAGGCTCAATTCGACACTATTCGACTGTATGTTTTTTATTTTTATTTTTTTTATGTGTGTTACCTCAGAACTTTTTAGTTAATGAACCGATTTGGATAATTCTTTTTTTATTTGAAAGGTGACGCTTCTCGTGTGGTCCCATTCAAATTTCATCAAGAACTGACGAGAAGTTCTGGAGTTATCCTAAATAATGCGTATTTAGACTTTAGTTTGCTTATTTAAACGATTTCTTATTTTCATCATATCATTTTCAAAATTATGCTTTTTTCGAAAGTTTATACTTCTGACGTGATCTTATTTTTACCAAGTCACGATCAGGAGATGAAATCCCAGGAAAATCGAGAGAAGTTTTCAAAATATAGACATGCCTTTATGCGTGCCATTTATTTTTGAAGTTAGTCAAGTCAAGTATTTGCGTCTGGTAGTCATCATCTCATAGTGATGAGCTGGTCACGGAAGCTACAACTCCTTAACGGTTAGGAGCTGGAGAACAATTCTTTAAGTATTGATCGTACGTATGGACCGATAGTTATATTCTTTCAGGTTATTAAGATGAGCTGTTGATGAGAGGCGAAACTCCTCAACAGTTAGGAGTTAGCCAAAAAGAATAAGAACGAATTATACTGAGTGAAATAACAAACATATAAAAAAAAAACCCGGTCCCAAGCGTGACGTGTAGGATGTATTTACCTCAATTATACCTATTAGGCTTGGCACCGACTTCAAACAGTTCAGTAAGTATCAACATAAGTTAGAAAAAGTCACGCATTTTCGTCCTTTGAATTAAAAATTCTAATTATTTTTTTCGTTCTTTAGTATTTGTTTAATTTTTGTTTGAAGATTATTTTTGAAGGCAGTTTAATTTTTTTTATCGTTTTTTTTATTGCTAACATTGCACTTAACTAATGCTTATACTTCGGTAGTTTTTATATTTATTGTCATTGTTGGAATTAAATTCAAAGTTATTTGAGAATCAAAATTTATAAACAAAAATTACATCACAGTAATAATAAATAATCACTTCGTATTAAAAAACTACAGCGACTTTGAAAAAATGCTTCTATACGATCCTAAATATTATTGGTGTCCACTAATTAAACCAATTTTCAATAGTGTAAGTAACCCCATTTAAGAACAATCTTGAATTTTCATATTTTTTTTGGTCTTTTCGAAAAGAAAAAGTGTCGAGGCAAAATCATAAATTCGTGTTTTTGAAACTATACGATTCGAGATAAAGGAATGAAGAAATATATATATTATTACCAGATTTGTAACAACTGTAACCGTCCTATAGTTTTAAATCAAAAAGTCCTTTTTTTCCGAGTAGCGCCTTAAATGATCGCCCATTCCATGACCGACCCCAGTGATGCAACTGTAGGCCGGTAATCATAATGTATTATGATAACATTATAAAAAAATGTAAATAAAATCCTAACATAATATTTTTTGGAAAGCATCTCGCTTAAATTCTAAAATGGGCGCTGTATTTAGAAAGTTGCAAACTAGTAGGTACCTATAGCTGATTAGTTTTGCTTGGTAATGCAGTCATTAAACTTCACTTACAAGCTTTATTAAAACTATATTAATATAGTTATAATATAGTTTTACGATAATGAGGTTTGCATAAATTTTCGTTTGAAAATGTTTGAAATCAACAACAATATCACTAGGTAGATCCAATTAAATATTAATACTCTGCTACAAGTTGAAAAATTTACATAACACATTCTTCTTAAGAAATTACACGATCGAAAGCCCTCAGGGTGAGCTTAAATTTCGAGCAAGAAAGTTAATTAATAATATTCTTAAGTGTTCAAGTAATCTCCAAGTTAGATAAGAAAACTTCTGCTCCTTTGTTTATTCAGAAAACGCACATTTTCGTGCAGTAACTTAAGAATATCAATCGAAGAAAGATATTATTTTTAAAAGATTTTTTTAATTAGATATTGATGATGTTTCGGTTGCTTTCGTCATTGACAAAATTCACCTTGGTTTTTTTATTCACATCGGTATAACACATAGCCTTCATGAAACCTCATGATATGTGATAGTTAATAAGCCTGAAGATGGAAGCGCGCTACTCCCAGGAATACTGGATACTACATACGCGTTGTTCCCGTTCCCGTGGGAATATTGGGATAAAAAGTTTCCTATGTGTTATCCCAACCTATCTCTGTTGCAAATTTCATCGAGATCTGGTAAACTTAGTAGTTTTACCGCCGGTTTCTGAAACGGCAATCAAAATTAAAATTACCTAACAGAGTGTCACATTTAATTCCCAATTAAAAGCACCTTGGGTTTCTGAAACGAAAATTATCTCACAATTAGGTTTAGTTTTGTATGGGCACTGACAGACTGTTAACAGACTGTTGACAGTCTGTCACATTTTTCTTTCAGAAATCCAAACTACAATTAATTGGAGATTAATTGGGAATTAGGTAATTTAATTTTAATTGGCGTTTCGGAAACCGGCGGTTAGCGTGAAAGAGAAACAAACATCCATATTTACAAACTTTCGCATTCATAATACTAGAAGGATGGTGGTAGCTAGGCAGGCGGGTTTAGATCAAATCCTACCGCTAACCAAATATCTAAACTTAAAAATTAACTGTACGTAAACTTTACGCCCGGTCCCAGTCCCTCGCTCAAGATCGAAGTCGTCTGGGTAAGCTCGCTCCCATCTTAGGCTTCTTCTCAACCCTTAGGTTTAGTGTGAAGTCAAGAGCAAGCCCATAAAACATTAAAAAAAAGTTCACGCGCCCGATCGACAGAGGCATAGTCAGAGGGCTGTCGCGCCTGTCGCACGCGTTTCCCGCACAAAACCCAGCGATACAATTTGATTACGTACCTACCTATATTATTATTAAAGATTTTGACTAACAATACAATGGTTAATTATTGTGTAGTTTACACGATTCATAATAGTTTCGCCTGAAAAATTTAATAACCGTGAGTTCAAAGATGGAATAAAAAATTTAGATCATATTTAATATATATCTACGTAGGTACTCACACATAATTATGATTGATGTTTTGTAGGCTAATTAAAAGCGATGGTATTTTCGCTTTTGTATTAGTTACTATTTATTTAGTAATCTGTGCCGCAAGTTGCCATCCCTTACGTAGGTCTGAAAAGATATGATATATGCGATAGAAAGAGATGCAGCGTCTAGGTGAATTTAGCCGTCTGTAATTAGCGCCGTACTTAAGCTGAATTTCACTTTATTATGTTGAAATTAGAGTTGCTATTTTTATAAATGGTTCAGCGGAGTGCAGCTTCTGTACTTGTACTATTATTTATTCTGTGGTTACGCGCTTAAGCCACAGAAACAACCCATCAAGCTATTAGGCTCTAAAGCATAAGCTACACACTGCCAACTCGCGCGCGAGCTAACGAGCCGAGCAATGTGATGTTTTACCTCTTTTCATACTGTATGAGAAAGAAATAGAGACGAGCGACGTCGCTAGCAGTCTGAACCGAATATGAAGTGTAGAAGGAAAGGAGGACTATCTCATAAGAGGGGAAAGTCGAAAAAGTGTCCAGTTATGTATGACAGCTAAATAACAGCTCCAAAATTCTCTGCAACGGGCGTTGGTGTACGATAGATTAGATAGATACATTATTGGTGTGAATGTAGAGTGCGCGCTAAATAAGTCTGCGCGCGGTCGAAATCGAATACTAATCTTCTCAATAACCTCAGAACAAAAAAACGTACTGTAACTAGCGCCAAAAACGCCCCAGTCGTGCGCAGAGTTATCTGGAAGTCACTCTAGTAAAAAGTTGTTAAATGACTGAAGTAAGCCACATCCGCCCGCGTTAGAAAATTTAATATTTTTAGTGACTAGAGCGACATGAAATTCCCTCATTTTATTTATGTACTTATGTCTTTTTAAAAGTTATAAAAATTTTCACACTTATGCTCTGAAATGTTAATATTATATTTGAGAAAAGAATGCAGTACGTGGCACTGATTTTAGTGCAGTAAGTAAGTACTGAAATTCATTACTGCAGTGATTTTCAAATTTAGAATGTTTACCTCGGAAAAGGTACTACCCAAAGATATTATTACCAAATTCTTTTCTTTATTTTTTCTTTCGTTATTCCTGTGTATAAAAACAGAAAAAGCAAAGGGACATTTGCACCATACAGCCACATTATTATTATTATTATTTAAGTAATTATTATATCATAATTAGGTTAACTTTTTTTTAAATACGGTGCGCACAGAGTATATTACTTCGTATTATACCAAAAGCGCTATGTACCCTTAGCACGAACATCAATCGAAAAAACAAAATGAGATTTATCATAGACAAAATATCCTTTACGAGTAATTTTGTATGGGAAATATGTACAGCGCCATCTACCACCCAGAAGCGGGTATTGAAGTTGCGCATTTTAGTAGCAAGTATTAAGTATCAATAGGCTGTATGACCGTTCCACTTGGCCTCACAAACCAATATTAAAAAAACGGTGGGAATGATATTCAGCGGTTGATTTGATATCAATACAGTTTATATATATCGTGTAATAAATTATCAAAATGAGTTCTGCCAATGAAACATATACAGACATTGTATGTACCTACTCTACCAAATTTGAGAGCAGAAGCAAAATGAATAACAGAAAACTTACTGCCAGCAAAATCAAAAGAAAGATATATGAACACCTACGATCTGATTTGGAAAAGTGAAAAAAGGCGCATACGTTTTCCGAATCTGTGTTGTTGGCGTATTTTAATGATACCTACATCATTAAAATAATATTATTATGGGCGATTTATACATAAGTGTGCCCGGGAAAACAATAACATTTACATTTAATAATTGCCCGAACATGTGTGATATAAATTTTAATAAATATTATTTAGTTAAACAGTTTTTTTTTATTTCCTCGCATTTCTTGAGAAAAGCACTATACAAGCCTTGTACGGTAAGCAAATTACCTTGCCTCGAATGATTAAAGCCCTCGCCTGCGGCTCGTGCTTCAAACCATCCTCGACAATGTAATTTCTTACTTACCTGTCCTCGGCTGTAATGTACTATAACATTCGATAAAAATTTGTAAATTAATGATTATGTACTTACCTTTGTTTCTTATTTTGAAAAGTGCGCCATAACGGAGCGGAAAACGCAGTTTGATGGTCATTTACTTTACTTACCTCTACACTCCATAGAACCGAAGTATGAAAAGAGTGGGAAGTAGTGGAACATCACATCGCTGGGCTCTTTAGCTCGCTCGCGAGCTGGCATTCTGGCAGTGTGGCTTATCATTCGAGCTGAATAGTTTGAAGGGCTGTTTCAGTGGCTTGCGCTTAATTTGTATTCATTTTCTTAAATAACTATCACACAACATCACACACATTGATCTGATTCTCAAATAATAATAATAGAGCTACGGAGGCGTTCCAGTTAATGGTTAGAGCATTCACCCGGACAGCGAAAGGTCGTGGGTTCGTGTCCCATCTGGCTAGTTTTACGCCTGAATTCTCAAACGCAAATCATCTTTGGGAGCGTCTCAAACATCATGGCATCTCTTTCATTTCATACGTTTGACATTTAAAGTGACAGGGCGATGTGTGAGACGCTCCCAAAGATAAGTAGCGTACGAGTATTCGGGCATAAGACAGGTCGATTCTTTTAATATTTATATTCATTGAGTAGGTAATAAAAAATTGCATAGTGACTGCAAAAAAAAAAAATTTAAACGATCAGGTAAGTATCTAAGTATTTAAGTTAGGTACTTCTTCAGACAGACACACCACTGTTTAAAGAAAGAAAAATATTTTCTCTTACCTAAGTACCTAATAGTACCTATATAGCACTCTTTGATTTTGTTACCAATGGTAATAACACTTTCTTATAAAATTTTAAGTCGAACGCGCGAAAGTGGCACCACTGAAATCTTCACGTGAACTCTTAACCTACTTGGCTGCATTTAAATGTTCCGATGGTTATGTAACGTTCAGATTTCAGCGTTATCATTCTGCATATTTAACGTTTTGGAATAATGTCTTAAAAAAATTCACTTGTTTGTGTGTTCAGTCGGTACTTACTTGACAGGGTTGATACTTCAGGATATTGCGTGCACGCAAAATTGGTGACAAACCGATTCGCGTGCCTCATCACCGCCAATATCCCCGAATAGACGACACAACACACAACACCCTTTGATGTTCCAGTTAACCTTGCGAAAAATTTCACGGCAGACGATTACGCAATTAATTAGCTATTTTTGTTTTCGTATGAGAAAGAGGACGAAGCAGATATCGCCCGGACTGTCGCCATGGCAACGGGGCGCGCAGGCTGCGCGCGTCGCATCTCCACGGCAGAAGTGACCCCGCAGCCGCCGCGTTCGTGCGTTGCTAACCCTCCTGACGCACAATTACGTCATGACGACCAACTGACAGTTGACTGTCAGCGGTGACCGACACGTCGAAGCGGTTTATATCGTGCCAGTGTTGTGCGTGAGTGACAGGTGCCGTGAGATGGCCCGTCAGTGTCTGTGACCGGAGGAGGGGTGGATTCACGCTTCACCATGCCGTTCGAACTGAGACCAGGTAATTTTCTTTTCAGCTCTGTACACACGATTGTTTTGAACAGGACTGTTGACGACGTCTCTTTCAGGCTTTTTGTGTGCACTGTATTCTTGGAAACGACGTCTCTTTCAGACTTTATGTGTGCACTGTATCTTGGAAATAAGCTTGGTCACGATGCATTTAGATTTCATAGTGGGTACCAGAAAATATATTCAATTGGAACAGCGTGAATGTCCGGAGGCTCTTTGATCGAGGATTTAGAGGAAATGAATGCAACCATCTGAATTTCAAATAAGATAAATTTCTGATGTTTAATCGTGGATTTTTGGTTCGCATTTCTAACATCTTACTTCAGTGACATAATAGTAACCTGGTAAGTATTAGCAAATATTTACATCAATGGAAATACATGAGGTATAGAATTTAAGTCGACAATGGACACAATTAGAGGTATGCGCAAACATTAATCGCCCGCCATAACGCGACGAATGACAGTTGTTTTTGTTTTCGGTAACTACCCGCTCACGAAATACGTATTTAAGACGATTTGTTACGCATTTATACTTCGCTAAATATCAGTTTGCATAGTCTACTATGCAGAAATACTATGCAATAATCTTTTATGTTAATGCATTGAAATCCATATACTAATATTATAAATGTGAAAGTGTGTTTGTTTGTTTGTTTATTTGTTTGTTTGTTTGTTTGTTTGTTTGTCCGTCTTTCACGTCAAAACGGAGCAACGGATCGACGAGATTTTCGGTATGGAGATAATTTGAGAGCTGGAGAGTAACATAGGCTACTTTTTATCCAGGAAAATTATAAAATAAAAATGGTAATTTTGTATAGAAAACCGTTAAACTGTCATACTTCACACAACTGTCATTTCTTAGACGCTGCCAAAGAGAAGGTATGTCAAAGAGTATGTAATCACTGACATTTTTGCCGCTTAGGATTTCTTTTTTTTTAATAAGTGACATTGTGTCAGGCAGTTGGTACGAAGTTCGTGTCCAATAAAATTTATATGGCAAAACAATGTTTGCCGGGTCAGCTAGTTTGAAATAAGTATAAAAAGTTTGTAAAGCAAGCCTTCCCTGATAAGAGATTCTGTTCCTTCAGCCTTAGCTTCCTTGTTTCTGTAGGCTTCGTACAAATAACGAGACGTCGCATCAAACTAAAGGTCATTGTATACTTGTATTTTATTGTGACCTTCATATGTCAACATGAGCACGTGTCGATATTAACATATAAGTAGGTACTATCAATACATATCTAGCCATGCGTATACGAAAACAAAAGACTGTCAGAATATTATGTTTATATTAAAAATATTTACAACGTTGCACAGACCATACTCTGATTCTAATAATGCTACTTTCAAAAGCAACGATAGTACCACAGACAGGCAATATGTTAAATTAAGGATTCCTTCTATGATAATATAGAAAACTAAATGTTTACTTGTTATTTCTGGTGATAAAGCTGTGCTTAGAGTTAGGTAAAGGTAAAGGATGATGCGAGACGAGCATGTCCCATGCATGTCCTAGTTTTTAACTGACTTCATCTTAAATTATTATAATCATCATCATCATCATCGTTTGATGTTAAGCCAACCCTAATAAGTTGTATCATAATTTGCGTAACAATTTATTTGTTCTCACTACGAATGGTTTGCTTTCGCTACGCTGCTCGGAGATAGATACACCCGTCAGTCTCGAACTTGTAGTGGCGGAATTCGAAATTTAAACTGTAATTATATTTATTTACACTGTAAAAGCATTTTTCGAGTGGTTGGCTGAGGTACACATGTGTGCCTAATCCGAGCGCACAGGTTAAGGTGTAGGTACATAGTCCTTGTTCAAGCTGCTTCCGTCAGATGGCAGTCAAAACCATTGTGTAAATTATAAATAAATATCTCAATTTTTCACATTTAAAGCGTGCTATACCATTTTACTTCGTGTCGATTCGCTCAGTAAGTCGATTCTCTTGAATTCGATCACCAACTCGCGTATCATTTCGCTGTTTTGACTTTGTTTCGAATTTGACATTAGATTCGCGTGTGAATTTTTCTGTGAACTGCCAAACAATGTTATAGTAATATTGTAAGCGAGATGGTGCTATACGTAGTGTATAGCTCTGTCCTGCAATCAACATTACAGTTACAGTTTAACAGCAATCAGCAATAAAAAAATGCAAAGTAAAGCGAATAATCGTCTTTCATCGCTTCGCTCGGAATGTGTCTTGCGCTCTGTGCCCTTTTGTACAGGATTTGTCGTTTTCTATGAAAATGAAATATTTGACTTATTTCGACACAATTGGAAATCAATTGGAGTTTTGTTGGCAATCAAATCTTTTATCAATCAAAATCAAGTTTAGCATGTGTGACCATAATCACTTTTCAAGCTATGCTGAAACAGGGTTTTTTAGGATAGTTAAGATAGGTTTGTCGCTTTTGTATGCTTTTGTTGTCATTGTCTTATTTTTATTTAGTAAACTGTTCATTTTTATTTATTTCTTTCTTTCTTTGTAGCATTCGCAATAAAGGCCTAAATGTGTTTTTCGTATTCCATCCAGCTGTCAAGCTTACGTGCTGTCGAGTGTACCTACGTTTTTAAATATTTATTTTACTTTATTTTGTTTGCTTCAATTGTCTTCTTTCTAATGGCAATTCGAGGTTTCAAGATGACCCTTATTTCTTAATCAAAAGCTTCGGTTTTTCAGCTAATTAAGATCAAATGGCACTCAATTTTCATGAGCGTCTGAGTTATCTATAAAGTTCTTGATTAAGTGTCCCAAGCTCGTCTGAGGACCCTTCAGTTATTACCGAGTCAGTCATCATGAGTACCTACTTGTAAGTAGAGTGGAGTAATATTAAGGCTAGGACTCCCGAAAGTAGAGTAGGTATTTTAAATTATGGATTACTCGCAAATCACAAGTAGGTATCTACTCAAAATTTAAAAAGATATAATAGGGGTTAAAGAATGAAATTGCCGTTTTTTTCTTTTGTACATATAACTTAACAACTTTTATGATAATTAAAATACATAATTTCTTTAATATTGCGTTACATTAAGACCGTATCGAGCAGCTTTTGATAATTTAATAACCACGATATTTGATTATTTACATAGAAAATAGTAGATTTCATTACAAGTGCGGAAAGCCTGTCATTGCAAAGAGTTCCGACAAATGTCTACCCGAGCCGAGGCGCAGCCGAAGGTGAGGGTTGACAGTCGGAACAAGTTGCAATGACGGTTCCGCACGTGTACTGAACAACTATTTTTAATACAGTTGCGAAAAAATTAAGCAATTTAATAAAATAATAAAACGCAATAAACTAAACTAACTAATCGTAAAAGAATATAAGCAGAGACTTTTTTTTGTTTTCTTCACCCATTCTGGGTTGGCACAGGAAACTATGATCATACAGCCAAGGCTTCAGTAGAATTTATAATATTAATATGAAATGAAAATTAAATTAAATGAGATGAAATGAAATGAAACCTAACAAAAGCAATCCGAATCCTACAGGAGCGCCTTTCCTTATTTCTCTCTTTTACCACATCGTTTTCCATTAAAGCCACATTATTGCACTAATTCCACCATACTAAGTACCTACCACAATAAAAACCAGAAAAATCTAATTTAGAAAATTAAGAAATAAGATCCCTCATTTTCTTATCACTTACTTGCGCAAACTCCTATAAGCAGATACTATGGTAAATAGTGCACGTCATACCATATTTAGTAATCTGTGGTCATACAGCCAATTTTATGTGTTTTTTATATTCATAAATTTAATTTGGCCGATACTAATATTAATTTAATGTATAATTAAAATTACTTTTATATCTGATATTGAAACAAATTAGTAGCTTCTTTTTAGAAATATTTGCATGAATCATAAAAACTTCTATGATTTTTTTTAGTAAAAACTTCGTGGTTGGTTTTTTCTTTTTAATAGACAATATTTTGACAGTTGGGAAAGAAAACGCACGAGTTCGGGAAAGGTAAAGAAAAAGTTCGAGTGTGTAATAGCCCACATCCCGAACGCTATACGTCCCTGCAATACGTCACTTTTTGAGCAACTGTATTAAAAAACTTATTTCGAAAGTTACGAATATTTTTGTTTATTACTTTATTATTTTTACTTTATTAGTTGTAACTTAGTGAAAATATTTTTTTTGCTCTTTACAAATATGTCATTTAGTAGTTAAAATGTCCTTAAATACGTGTGTAAAATTTTGTAAAGTAACATAATATTATTCGTTGAAGAAAATAACAAAAACGTTAGTATGGAAAAAAAAAATGTACAAAAATCTTGATACAAAACGGCAATTTGATACTTTAACCCCATGTTGTTTTACAGTATTTTACCTAGTGATTCCGGCCATTTAATAAACTATTAGCGATACTTTACTGCATCAAATAAAATTTCAAACATCCGTCTAATCGTAATTTAAATATACTATTACTTGCATTATTCTTGGTTTTAGTCGAAAAATATACGAAATAATTGTCTTTAAAAAGCCGGGGGCAGTCAATTGTTTAAATTTTATGAATTTTTAAAAGGCATTCTTCAATTTTAAATATGCTGTATCAGCCTAAAATGCATAAATGATTTAGATTTTATTTTTATGTTGAGATGTTGACTGAGGTGAGGAATAAAATAACGAAATAATAATTTAAAACGTGAACCTTTAAATTTTGGTATAATATATTACCCTTGAAAAGTTCATTTAATGTACCTACCTATAGACAATTGACTTTTAACCCATTTTGATAAACACAACATTTAAATTGCTGCCGAATAAAATTCTTAACACATTGTATATGTCGCAGGGATTTTGTCAAAGCCGTGATATTATAATCCCACTAGTGAAATTATAATTTCTCGTTAAATTATGAATAGACAGTACGAGACAGTACTACAGTTTGGTATTTGGAACAATGTAGGTATGTCATGGTGTTTTAATTTAACGTATCCGAGAAAGGGATTTAGTTTAGGGTTTGAAACATTGAAACTACACGAAATAAATAAATTCTTACTAATTTAAATGTTTAATTATTAAAATACTAGCTGACCCAGCGCGACTTCGTTCCCGTGGCCCTACCCCCTACTCCACCCTACCCTACCCGTACTCTACCCCTACCCTACCCCTACGCTACCCCTACCCCTACCCTACCCCTACCCTACCCAACCCTACCCTACCCTACCCTACCCCTACCCCTACCCTACCCTACCCCTACCCTACCCCTACCCTACCCCTACCCTACCCCTAACCTACCCCTACCCTACCCCTACCCTACCCCTACCCTACCCCTACCCTACCCCTACCCTACCCCTACCCTACCCCTACCCTACCCCTACCCTACCCTACCCTACCCCTACCCCTACCCCTACCCCTACCCATACCCTACCCTACCCTACCCCTACCCTACCCCTACCCTACCCCTACCCTACCCCTTCCCTACCCCTACCCTACCCCTACCCTACCCCTACCCTACCCCTACCCTACCCCTACCCTACCCCTACCCTACCCTACCCCTACACTACCCCTACCCCTACCCCTACCCCTACCCCTACCCCTACCCCACCCCTACCCTACCCCTACCCCTACCCCTACCCCTACCCTACCCTACCCCTACCCTACCCTACCCCTACCCTACCCCTACCCTACTCCTACCCTACCCCTATATCCTTCCTTGGACTTCCACGAACATTTCAAGACCAAAATTAGCCAAATCGGTCCAGCCGTTCACGCGTGATGTCGTGACCAAGGGAAATAGGGATTCATTTTTATATATATAGATTAGCATCCGTTTTTTTCCGGTTCGGAAAATTCAGTGTAGTGCACAAACGCCCAAAGAATTAGGTTAATCTGTCACTTTCCCGGCGAAATATACGAAAACAAGTCAAATTTTTTAACCGGATTTGTTTTCTGGATCTACTAATACTTCCTGAGACGTCCTAAAGTATTTATTACTTCTCGTAGTAGGCTCCGTTAACTTTCTTATTTATAAATAGAATCTTCCTTTTAGCGAATTTTTGTTCACGGTTTTTTTCGGGAAAACGGTTTATCACTTAGTTTAATGTACCTACAGTCAACAACGCAATAAGGCATATTAATGTTTAAGCCACTTGTATTGTACTTAAGGAAGGATTCCCGAAAATAGGGTGTTTTAAATTATGGATTACTCGCAAACCACAAGTACTCAAAATTTGGAATAAAATATATGTTATTTTACAGTCTTTTAACACAGAAGCACTAGCTTCCGGCCGTTATATTTTCCATTAGTGATACTTTACTGTATCAAATAAAATAAGCCGTTGGTCCTGACTGCGTTTGCAGTCTAAAGTTCTTGATGGTCGCAAATATGTAGTTGGCGACACAATGTGACGTCTCTTGACTTGACACTCGATCCTACGAGCTGAATTTAAAGCAGCAACTTACAAATCCTACTAATCCTTACTTCCTTACTTATATTATAAATGCGTCTCTGTCTGTCTGTGTGTTACACAATCACACCTAAACTACTGAACCGATTTGAATGAATTTTGGTACAGAGATAGTCTAGAGCCTGAGAAAGGACATATGCTACTTTTTATTCCTGAAAAATATCACCTTCCCACGGGTACACGCGGGCGAAGCCGCGGGCGGAAGGCTAGTATTATAAATGTGAAAGTTTAGATGTTTAGATGTTGGGATGTTTGTTACTCAATCACGCCAAAACGGTTGAACGGATTTGGCTGAAATTTAGGACACAGATACTTTGTAGCTTGGAGAGGAACATAGGCTACTTTATATCCCGGAAAAATCATATTCCGCGGGATGAAGTCGTGTAGTCCACGCGGAGCGGGCGGAAACCTACATTTTATAATAAGAATGTTAAGTTTGGGGGCTCATTTATCAATATTATTGTAAAGTAATCAAGGTTTCATGCGTTGATTGTTTTGTTTTACACAAATCATTCGCAATAACAACTTTCCTACTGACATAACAATCTCGCATTTGGATGGAACCTTTAATATTCCCACCCCGTATATTGGTCAACGAAGCAATTTTCTTTATTGGCACAGCCAGGGTTGCACAACAATTCGAAAATAAGTTCTCGTTGGTCGCAAATAGTTGGCGACCCCTGTTGATTGTTATTTCGGGATATTGATTGGACGGTCCCAGTTTAGACGACCGGACCTGGGTCTATGTGGTAGGTATAGGGATTGATTTTCTTAGGTACAATGAACAAAACCACCAGATATACACTTCTAAAACTTTTTCGCTTGCATAGACAAGAAGGGCTGCCCATTCTTAGCCCCGCCTCATTTGGTTTTTTCTACCAACGGAGATTCAATAAAATGCGCTGTCTGGGATTTTACAAAAGGTGGCATTGTTTTTTGTTTAAAATTTTATTGCTTTGGGCACTCACTATCATTACCCATCTGTTGTTGTTTTATCCCATTTATCGCCCATTCTTAAGAGATGACAATGCTCCTTTCATACTTTTGAAAGTTTTAGATCCCAGGTAGCTGCTGGTCAACCCAAATGACCTTTTGTCTTAAAAACATTATAAAAATATTATTTGTGTTTCATTTGGTTGAGCTGCCCATCTGTGACACTATTGGTGGATTTACCAGATGGCAGTCCGTTGCAAAAGGTCTTTAGTGCAGTATACTAAAACTGGCGTTGAGCCTTACGGTGTATACCTGGTGGTATTGTTGAATGTACCTACCTAGACAGTTAGATTGCGTCTAGTCTAGCTGTTCTGGTCTGCAAATTATCTAGGTCACTGGATTAACCTGTACGAACGGATAAGGAACACAGACGTTCTAAACAAAATATCGACATATTACTCGGATACCTAGATAGGTACATGTGCCTCCTCGCCAACCACTCGAAAAATGACGTTACTATCTAGGTAATTAATAAAGTTTAAATTTCGATTTCCGCCACCACAAGTTCGAGTTCGAGACTGACGGGTGTCAAGTTGTTGATGGACTTGACACTACAGGTTTTTAATTGAATTATAAAAAATTATATGGTAAAATCCTGTACATAATCTTGGGACGAACCTATAGGAAAATGTTCATGATTCATCTTGAAAGTGGTTTCTAAGTATATTTTATCTTATGTCTGAATACTAAGAATGAATAGAATAGAATCTTTTTGCCATTTAGACTTGAATACACGCTATCGATATTTTCAACTTGATGAGTAAGTAAGAGTTTAATAAAGTTTCAATTTCGATTTCCGCCACCACAAGTTCGAGTTCGAGACTGACGGGTGTCAAGTTGTTGATGGACTTGACACTACAGGTTTTTAATTGAATGATAAAAAATTATATGGTAAAATCCTGTACATAATCTTGGGACAAACCTATAGGAAAATGTTCTTGATTCATCTATACTATACTATTATAAAGAGGAAAGATTTAATTGTTTGTTTGTTTCTATTATATATTGAATAAGCTCCAAAACTACTGGACTGATTTAGAAATTTCTTTGACCATTAGAAAGTTACAATCTTCCTGATTGACATCCCGATATTCCCACAGAAACGGGTACCTATAAGTACATATTTATTGTGTCTAAGTGAAAAAATGATATTTTTATTTATTTTGGGCCTGTTATTTAGTACTTGTTCTCTAAATTTTTGTTTAAACAAACGTAGCTATTAAGAAATCAATTGTACGCAGCTGTTTGTCCGTAAAATAGATGAAATATAAATACAATGATTAGTTTTAGGAGTACATTCCTTGGATAATTTGTCTGCCCCTACTAGAATTAAATTATCCTTTGTTGTCATGTGGGCTTCATTATAGAGCCGACTAACGGGTAATATGAAGACTCGCAGAAACGTCAACTGAAAGAATAACCAATGCAACCCGCAACATGTCTGCCAAGCGGGTATTTATAGCCATCACAGCCATCACAGCCTCCCCCACCACCTCACCCCAGTTTAAGAGTTGTCACAAGCCTTAAAGCTAAAACGGTAGCATAGCAGTGTGTTATGAAACTTATAAGCTGACTGCCAAGTGGTCTAATCTAGTACAAAAGAATGAAAGCGAGTAAGAAAGAGCGTCTTACTCGCTTGACTGCATTTGCCGACTCGTCCGTAATGAGCTAAACGATATACCCAGCGTGTTCGTAGTCCTGTCTTAATGCTGAAAACGAAAAACAAAATGTTCAAAGTCATTCCCCTAAACGGACACTTTCTGAGAGATCTCAATCTCCCTACAGATGGGAAAAATAAACGATACGAACCGTCGTTTTTTTTTTCAATTTAAGCTTTAATAACGCCCTTAGGGGAGAAACGCTGTGTCACTGACGTAACGTGAATGAATTTCGGTGTTTCTAAACTAGTAATAGGTATACCTGGGCCTCTCCCAGGCCCAATATAAGTATTACTACAATGTTTACGCCACCACGCACGCAGCTCAAATTGAAACTCCTTTCAAACCACGTAAGTAAAACCTCCGTGGCTCGCCTAGTTCAATGTTGTAAGTATAATAAAAATATAAGAACAAATGAAGACTTAAATCGTACGTTTAGGATTTTCAATTTTGGATTATCTTTTAAATTTTATCTTAATTAAATTAAATTTGTTATCTAAAATACTTACCCGTAAATCATAATGATCAACATTAAATTTAATTTAACACCTCTGAGGCTATTTTGTTGAAATAGGAACAAAGTGAGGTTTTATTGTCATTTAGATACAAAATTCTAAAGATAACGAACCGTTTTCTAATAAAATGTACTTATGAACAATGTTTCGAAAAAAATATTGTGAGGCGCAAGTTTTCAATGGATTTCTCTTTTCAAACGTAAAAATATATTTTATTTACATACAAAAAAGATTTTCCCTTCCCTTCCTTTTATTTTTACTCAAGATGACAAAAAAGACTTATTGTTAAAATTGTTGTATTCAAGAGTGGTCAAATAGCACCTTGGGGAGAACTGCATTATTTTACATAATTTTGTCTTCTACTGCTTTCAGACCTAAGCTACCTTAGCAAGTAGTAACTTCTAGTGTTAAGTTAAAACCATACTAAGACTACTCTTCATCCATCAGTTATTATAATGGACGTCAAAATATAAACTTAACATTATAAAATTTAACTAAATTATTATAACTCAAGAAAAACTTTTCAACTAAAAGTGACAATTGACTTGTAAGGTCGCCTGAAGTCAGCCTTCGATACTTCGAGATTTCGCAAGTTAGCAAAAACAAAAGAACTTTTATTTCTCAATGAAACCCCTTGGAGTTCTCGTGAACTTAAACGTTACTAAATCAATTTATGAATTTTATTCATTTATTGAATTTCTCTTTTGAAATGTGAAAAGCCTTTTTAATGAGAAGAAGATTTTCTCTTCAATATTCTTTCAATCAAGGCGATAAAAACTAACTACAAATCCGCATTGGGCCCGCGTGGTGGTCTTGGCCCATTTTCCTCAGGTATCCATCTGTCAGGAAGGTCTGTGCTGATTCTCTAACTTTTCTATAACTATTAATTATTGTTAATATCTCATCATAATAACAATTATTAATAGTTATAGAAAAGTTAAGTTAACCAAGTGGTCGTGGCTGTCGATGGACAGGGTTGCGGCTCGCCGTCGCCACTCGCTCCCAGGGCGGCCGCACGTCGAGCGATGTCTCTCCATTTTGTTCGACTTTCAGCGCTGCGAAAACATTGTACTGCGGTCGACTGCGTAGTCTTCTTAATAAGGTCGATCCAACGAGTCAGAAAGCGACCTCGTGGTCTCTTCCCCTCTGTGTGACCTTGTACTACGAGCCTCTCCATCTACCTTTACCTATAAAATCAATATAACTTCAATTTTTTTTTTGTCTGGGTCTCTTGCCGCCCCCCTTTAGGCGTGCAGTGTCCACAAGGAGGCGTTATCCCCCACAAAGGGGTGTTATCGCTCACTTTGGAAAAGACTGATCTATACTATTCGATTACCTTAACCTGTACGGTCGGATTAGGAACACAGACGTCATAACATTATATCGTCATATTTCTCGGATTAGGCACATATGTGTACCCAGCCACCCACTCTAAAAATGCTGTTACAGTGTAATTAATACGGTTTAAATTTCAAATTCCACCACCACAAGTTCGAGACTGACGGGTGTCAAGTTGCCTCAAATCTCCGAGCGTACTTTTTCGTGCTAGGGCTACAGCTCTTGCCAGCCATCTTGAGAAGATCTATCTGCCATCGCTCCAATCTATTGGCAACAAGTTTTTCTAATTCAACCATCGATTAACGAAAATCAAGAGTGAGTCAGCTGAAACATTGCTCGTGACAGAATATTTAGTCGCATGATCGGCCACATTCTTCATACACGTATTGTTATTTGTGTCACATACAAACACAACGATACGTTTCGTTATATCTCAGTGATTTTTTTCGATACTCGTTCTGTGACAGGGGAAAATTGATAACGTATTTCATACCAATTGGTTTGACAATACTTTGATTTAACAAACAATTATATAGTTACTTTAGCACATTTACAAACTTAATAAGATAATATACCTACCATAGTGACAGAAAACTAATACCTACAAGGTCAAAATTTATTCTATTACTAACGGCCGCCCGCAGTTTCACCCGCGTGGTTCCCGTTCCCTTGGGAATGTCGGGACAAAAAGTTTTCTATGTATCCAGGCTATATACTATCTGTGTGCCAAATTTGAACCAAATCCATTTAGTAGTTTTTGCGTGAAAGAGTAACTAACATTCATACATCCATACTCACTTTCGCATTTATAATATTAGTAGGATAAACTACTTTGCAAGAAAAAAAACGGGCCCTTGCTTTATTTTCACACAAACATGCTAACTTCATGGTCATCTAACGGCCAGAATTAATACCTATCCACAGATAGGGATAGGAGCGATCCAGATTAGTTGCTAGGCAACACCTAGCAACACCCTGGCAACTGTCGTTAATTCTATGTTAATATCAAGCGTTGCATAGCAACTAATCTGGATCGCACCTATTCCTATCTGTTGATAGGTTATTCATTCTGGCCGTAAATCAAACTGTCAGTTTTTTTCTACAAAAATTTATGTGTCAAATTTGTTGGATAAATGCTTCGATCAACAATAACACCTAATTCGATAAATGTTTGTTTTTCCGATAAACATTTGAAATAAGTTTGGAAAATCCACCTCCTAAAACTTTAAAAAATGTTAAGCTTTATTGGAATTTCGTGGAATAATGTATGGAACGTGAGAAAAATGTCAAAGATGTATGTTTGTTGTGATATGAGATATGTTTGTTAGTGTCATTAGTTATACTTTTGATTCGGTTTGCTAAAAACCTGTTTGAAGTGCTGTTTAAATACATAATACTTATGTTTAAATTTTAAATATTGTAATAAATTAGCGATAGTTTTTTTAAACCTTAATAAAAAAAAAGACAATTGTAAACATTTGCACCTGAAATAGAAAACCTGTATCTCACTCAAGTGCAGTGCTCTTTCTCTCAATGTGATCAAGACAAGGTTAAACATATATAAACTAATATAACAAAAATTAAGCCAGAATCATTATAGAACCTTAAATTTTAAATTCATTTTATTTAGTGAACCTCTCACGGCACATAATATATAATAGTACTAAGGTAACAAGCTACGCGCGAGAGTTCTTATTTCTATGAAAGTCTCAAACAGCTCGCTCGCTGGTTAGGGTTGCGAGCGACTTGCGAGTTCGGTTTTGTTCTTTCTTTTATTTAGACACCCGTAAACTCAACAGTATCTTTTAAACGTTTAGTAGTCATTGTTCGGTGCACAAAAAGAAACATCAAAAAAGTAAGAAATAATTCCTCACCAAATAAATAACGTAAGTACTTTGAAGTCGGGCGTGAAACATGTACCTAAGTACAATTTTTTGTTGTTTTTGTTAAAACCCGCCCGACTTCAAAGTACTTACGTTATTTATTTGGTGAGGAATTATTTCTTACTTTTTTGATGTTTTTTTGAAGGCGGTTTAATTTTTTTATAAAAATAATTTTTATTTCACTCTTTTTAGTGCATCGTGCAGGCAATTTACGTGTTTTCTGGTAAATAGGTATGTGATCAAACGGAAAACCTCCTTTTTTGAAGTCGGTTAAAATACCTTGAGGTAGATATCCCCTTTTTAACAAAACAAGAATCATCTAAATCGGTATATAAACAAAGGAGTTATGCCTAAAGATACGTATTAAATTTAGGCGCGCCTAGGGTTACCATATCTCAGGATTTGGCCTGAGATCTCAGGATTTTTGGACTCATCTCAGGATTGCGGCCGGATTTTGCAAAACTCATGAAATCTCAGGATTTTTAGAATTTCCAATAAAATTAAAATAACTGCTTAGATTAAAAGATCTTTAGAGATCTTTTAGAACAAACTAACTTCCTTTGGTAATAATTAATTAATAAGTAGGTACTAATTTATCTAAGTAGATACATAACTTTTTAACCCTTTAGTTCGCAGAAAAAAAAAACTCAAAATTCGTCACTTTTTCTATTTAGGCGCTTTATTTATGGATTAAACCTATCTAGAAAAATAAAAAAAATATATATATTATGTGCCATTTTCGAGAAAATATATGTCGTTGAGGAACGACATTGCGCATCCCTCAAAGATGTAGGTTGAATAATGTATGTCGTTCACCACCAACACTGCGCCTTTCTCTAGGAAGGAAATTAGGAACATAAATTACTGTTTCGTTAATCTTTTATTATCATAACTTAACAAAATCAAAGAATACTCATTCATTATCCATGACAATATAAAAAACAATACCCTTTCCGGTACTGTTCACTTTCTATATGTTGATGCCCTAGCATAAGCCGCTCTAGCAGAGACTATCGAAGATGCTAGACTGATGCTGTCTGAGGACTATGAGGACAACGCACTTCGACCTAATCCATCAAAGACTGAATCAAGTTTTGATATTTTATATAAGAAAGCGTGAAACATCTCGTTTTGTATTCGATGTGTTGCCTATAATGTCAAACATAAAACTACTATAAGTAATCTCGGGGCCTGCTCCCAGAATATGACTCTATCGTACCAAAACCACTGCCAAAACTCAAAGTAAGAAGTTAGCTTGAAGGACAACCTGCTTTTTCGACTCACTTCAGCATCATGGGGCACTTTTTCACAGGTCCTCCCAATAACAGGGTTCTCACTATGATTTCGTCGGGTGAATATGCGCGTCCAGTTTGGCACCGCTTCACGCATACAAAGAAGGTAAATCTAGCCCTGAATAAGACCTGTCGCATCATAGGAATGTGCCTAAAACCCATAAAAATGAATGCTGTGCGCGCTTTCAGACAAACCTCCTTCTGCAGTTCGCTGAGAGATAGCCTGTACCGTAGGGAAACTCAAACAGGAGAATAATAACAAGCATTCTCTCTACGGTCAAAATTGCTATCGATAAACAAACATTATTAAACATTTTCTCAAGCTTAATCGATTATCATGCAAAATGAGCTATAAAACATTCAGGAAACCAAAAAAACTTAGTTATATACTATTAAAACAATTTCGCTAGCTAACGGGCAGTGTCGTTAGAGAACAACTAACAAAGCATTTTGTAAGTTGCTGTATACTTCGCAGTGTTGTTCATGAACAACATACCTGTTCTCAACATCATAAGTCGTGATTATAAATGTAAGTAACACATATTAACACATAAAAAAATTCAGTAAGGACACTATTTTAGAAAAACAGTGTACATTCCGCATTTTGAGAAATAAAAACCATTAAAATTAAAATAATTTACCTTTGAACAGAATTTCTAGACGCCATCATGACTAAGAATGACAATAAAAGTCACTTTGAGCGCATTAAGTGACAATTAGATTTTTTTACATGTTTCCCTTCGTTTCAACCATAATGTAAACACGAATAATAATTTTTAAAAAATACGACGCTTAAGCCATATTTTTTTGTTTGACATGTTGTTGAGGGACAACACTGCGAATTGCACCCCCCCCCCCCCCCCCTGAATCAGGCCTATTCTCAGGACTTTTATTTTTTTCATCTGGTAACCCTAGGCGCGCCGGCCAAACGTACCTAAACTGCGGAGTGACACCCCCCCGCTCACGGTTAGGAAAATGAATGTGAGTGAGTGTGTGTGTGTAGAGAGGGTGGTAGGTTGTTTGTAGGCTACTGTTTTCTCGGTGGGCGTTTTTTTTTACTCTGTGAGGAAGGAGGGATTTTGAAAGTTGTTTCAAATGCTTATCGGAAAAATACACGTTTATTCAACACATTTGACACAGAAATTGGTGGAGAAACATACTGACAGTTTTATTTTTAACAAGCTTTCCGCCCGCGGTTCTCCTACGTGGACTACACACTACGTCATCCAGCGGAAATGTGATATTTTTCCGGAAAAAGAAAGAAAGTTTAATCACTTAACATCAGTGATGTGATGAAGGCTAAATGCGTCGGTTGTGGATAAAAAAAAAAAAGTAGCCTTTGTTTTTCCTAGGCTACAAAATATCTGTGTTCCAAATTTCAGCCAAATCCGTTCATCCGTTCAGTCGTTTTGGCGTGATTGAGTAACAAACATCCAAACATCTAAACTTTCAGCTGAAGAGTTTGTTGTTTGTTTGAACGCGCTAATCTCAGAAACTACTGTAATAAATTGAAAAATTCTTATTGTGTTGGATAGTCTATTTATCGAGGAAGGTTATAGCTATCTAATATAACGCTATGACCAACAGAAGCAGAGCATTAATGAAAAATGTTGCAAACACGGGAAAAATATTTATTTTTAGTAGGTGTTTTCCTTTTCCTCAAATTATCGCAGGTGAAACTGCGGAGCACAGCTAGTTTATGATAGGTAATAGTAGGATGGCCATAAAGTGAGCATGTTTATATGAAAATAAAGCAAGTGCCCGTTTTTTTGCAAATGAGTGTATAAGTATCGTCTTCAAGCCTTCTTACGTTTTGTAGAAAAATGCAAGAAAAGACGATCTGTTGGTAGGTATAACTGGAAATAAGAGTCTTTATATTTTTTCAACGTGTTTCTCTTCTTTTTCTTCAAACCAAACTTATTAAGGTACCAATTATATAGTATTTATTATATAGTATTTACTAGCTTTTGCCCGCGGCATCGCTCGCATGCAATTTGGGAAACGCATGTACCCTCGTTGAGTCCCCTTAGAGGTTGAATTTGACAAAAATCCTTTCAGAACTGGTGCCTACGACTTTATACTTGTCTGTTACCAAATTTCAACTCGATGCATCCAGTACTTTGAGCTGTGCGGTTATAGTTAAGTCAGTCATTATCTGTGCAATTATTATAATTTTATCAAATGGTTAGGTAATTAATGTACCTAACAAAAAAAGTTTATAAGCATTAAAAGTTACCAACAGTACATATGCCGACTATAAATTAAAAAGATTTATTATACTATGCGAAATAGTGAGTACAGAGTTTATCCTTAGGGACAACGGGAGCTTTCGTGTTCATAAATTCTAAAAAAGCCTCTCAGAGCACAAGAGATAAGCGGAATATACTATAAAATAGAAATATGGCAGTCATACATTTCTGATGAAGAATGTCGTTATATTTATGTTCTACGCTCACTAATAAATTACTTACCATGTCATATTGTACTTTGGTTGTGTTTCTTTAAATAATACAGCACGTGACTTTGTGTAAATGTAATAAATGGTCGTAGAGTGACTGAATTTTATTAAAAAAAAAACTTTTTTTAAAACAGACTAGAAATATTTTCCAATATAGTACTCGTCAAGACGATTTTTACTTGGGGTTAACTTTTTCATCAAAAGTCGAAAACTATGTGGCTTAAGAAAAAAAGAAAAAATGTTTGAGAATGTGCAAGCAGCGCTCTTTCATATGGTACCACATGCCCTAGTGGCCAAAATTCAAGTGCACATTTCACCTTGATAGCATTAGTACTTCTAGAGATGTCCATTTGTAACAGACAGACAAAATCTGAAGGGTTTAGCATTTTGGTACGGAACCCTAAAAATGTGCCTTTTGATATTTGGTGTTATATATAGGCAATATTTTATAGTAGTTCAATCGAATTATTTTTACTGTTTTTGCAGTTTTTATTATTAAATAGTATTTGAAAAAATCGACCCGTTTCACAACTAGCTCCGATGGGACTCGAACCCTCGACCTTTCACTGTCCCGGCGAATGCTCTAACCACGAGCTACGGAGCGAATCCGTAGCTCAGTGGTTAAAGCTGTTCAGTATTTTAATGTTTAATTTTCCGTTAGGACAGCTGACACATAAAACCCACTGAAATCTTACCATATCTAAAGATATGGTAGTCCAGAAAATAATCCGTCCTGAAGAGATGAACCTTCATGTCAGAGGTTTACGCAAGACCAGAAACGGAGGAGTAATAATCAGCACCGAAACCAAGGAAGACGTTGAAAAGTTAAAACAGTCATCTGATATAATAAAATCGGGCTTATCTATTGACGAGCCGCTTAAACGCAAGCCCAGAATCGTAGTCATCGGTGTGCCCTCAACCATGCAAGAAAAAGACGTTTTCACCTGTCTGTTTCGGCAAAATTTGGCCGAGCAGTTCCCGCAAGACCTTGAGACATTTATGACCTCGATTAAATTAAGTCATAAGTCAGGAAAAAAAGATCGTGACACCTGCAATTATATAATAGAAGTATCGGCAGAAATAAGAAAAGCCCTGATTTCTAAAGATAGAGTTTTCGTTAACTGGTCTTCGTGCCCTGTCAGAGACTTCACTTTGGTGACACGGTGCTTTAAATGTCAGCAATTCGGCCATGCCGCCAAATCATGTCGAGAGGTAACTCACACCTGCGGATTCTGTGGCGATCAGGGTCATTCCATAAAGGAGTGCACAAAGAAGGCTGACCCCCCAAAATGTGCTACGTGTTCCAGATTTAAAAAACCGAATGACCATATGACAGGTGCTACTGATTGTCCAGCGAAAAAAATGGCAGAAAAGAGGTACCTAAACTCAATAGACTATGGAGGCGCCTAAGAGCGCCATATCTAAGTGTTTTTTTTCGGTCCTTATCCAACTTAACTTATTTATTTTATTAGTGCTTTAGTTTCAAACACTCTTTTAATTCTTAATTTTATTTTTATGATTAATAACTTAATTGATGACTTGGACAACTTCTCTGTATCTGAAAATAGGTCATGTGATGTAGAAAATTGCAAACAATATCTTTCCGTTTACAATAATCCACTAACTGTACTAACACAAAATATTCGCAGTATATTTAAAAATTTCGATAATTTCGCTGTATTTCAAAAAAGATTAAACTTTGAGTCGGATTTGATAGTTCTAACTGAATGTTGGCTAGAAAAAAAATATAATATTCCACAAATACCTGGTTACTGCATGTTTAAGACAAATACAACCTATAACCAGAACGATGGGGTTGTAATTTATGCAAAGGAAAATCTGAATGTTTCAGCGGAGGAACTAAATATACTTGACTGTAATAGTCTACTCATCAAAATTGGACCAGAGTTTGCAATATTAGGTTTATATAGGCCAGCCGCCTTCAAAGACCCGAAAAACTTTATTAATTCCTTAGGCAATTTATTACATAGTTTTTCCTCGTTTAGAAATATAATCATAATTGGGGACATAAATATAAATATTAAATCCGACAAAATCGACTCAAATGCTTTAGAATACCTTAATATGTGCTCTTTTCACGGCTTGCTTCCTGCACATACTTTACCTACTCATCAAAGTGGTTCTTGCTTAGATCATATCATGCTAAAGTCAAACTTTTCGTCACTCGCACTTGTTACTAACTCGACAATAACCGATCATAGTGCTGCCCTACTAACCTTAAACTGTAAATTACCTAAGGTAAACAATAATCGCACTCTTACTAAGTTAAATCTAAACACACTTGAAGTAGACTTACGTCATATTGACTTCGACCCTGTTTTTAATTCCGCTGATCCGAATTTCTGCATGTCTTACCTAGTAGAAAATATACAACAAGCTGTTCAAAGAAATACTACGAGCACTAAATTAAGTAAAAAATCATATAATTTAAAACCATGGATAACACCAGGTCTTATTCGATGCATGAGGCATAGAGACAAATTGCATATGTTGCTAAACGTAGTCCTCATAATCCGATTTTGCAGTTATCCTATAAGAGATATAGAAATTTCTGTAACGATCTATTAAAGAAAATAAAAATCAATTACGATAAATCATTGTTGGAATCAGCTGGAACTAATAATAAAAAAATATGGAATCATATTAAAAGCATAAGTCACATGTTGAAACAACAACATCATGACTCATCAAGTTTGCTTCAAGCGCACTCAACTCATCAAATAGCTGCTAACAACGTAAATAATTTTTTCATTAATACTGGTAAAAATCTAGCGGATAAGAAAAAACACCACTTACAGTCCCCGACATACACCTATGCTGATTGCAACACCACTTTAAATTCCTTTGTTATGCATGATACTGACGAAGCCGAAGTTGAACAAATTATTATGAGTTTGAAAGATAACTGTGCTGTGGGTTGGGACAATATATCTAATAAAATAATTAAACAATTTCGTCATATTTTGATACCCCCGCTGACATATATTTTTCAATTAAGTTTATCTACAGGCATTTTCCCAAAATGTTTAAAAAAAGCAATTGTTATCCCTATCCATAAATCTGGCAATAAAAGTCAAATATCAAATTACAGACCGATATCGTTACTACCATCAATGTCAAAAATTTTAGAAAAAATCATTAATAGTAGATTAGTAAAATTTCTAGAGAACAAATCGATTTTGTCTGACTTTCAGTTCGGTTTTCGGCCAAAACTTTCTACTGCAGATGCAGTTCATCACTTGACTGACTACATAGTTCAAAATCTGGATAAAAGTCAGCACACCGTTGGTATCTTCCTTGACCTTGCAAAAGCTTTTGATGCAATTTCCATTCCTATCCTTTTACACAAACTTGAAACTATAGGCATAAGAGGCGTACAGCTAAATCTTTTTACGAGTTATCTGAAAGAACGAGCTCAATGTGTGAGGATTGACAGTGTCCTCAGTGCTGAGAAGGATAACACGTCCTTCGGAATTCCTCAAGGGAGTATTTTAGGACCCACCCTGTTCCTAATTTACATTAATGACCTGTGTAACATTCAGCTGGATCATGGGAAAATCATATCTTACGCCGATGACACTGCCCTTGTTTTTGCAGCTAACTCGGAAGAAGAAGTATATAGGTATGCGCAAAGTGGCTTCAATGTTGTAAATAACTGGCTGGAAAATAATATTTCAACACTAAACGCAGAAAAAACTAAATACATAAAGTTTTCCTTACGCACACAATCGGGTTATTACTCAACACTCCGTGCTCACTGTTGTAAAGTGCCTACGCAAAATGCCTGTGAGTGCCCTGAAATTAAGCGAAATGATACCATAAAATACCTGGGTATTTTAATTGACGAAACTCTTTCATTTAAACCACACATTATTGCTTTAAATAACAGGTTACGCAAGCTTATATTTGTATTTAAAAAGATACGACATGTTGCTGATACAGCTATAATAAAGCAAGTATACTACGCTCTATGTGAATCAATATTGACTTATTGTATCACTACATGGGGAGGTGTTAATAAATCTTTACTACTAACTACAGAGAGAGCCCAGCGAGCGATCCTTAAGGTGGCAACTGGACGGCCTTTTTTTTTCCCTACTAACCTTCTTTATAAGTCATGTAACTTATTGTCAGTTCGACAACTATTCATAATGCATATAGTTTTAAAACAGCACACAGCTCTTCCTTTTAGCACTGAATTAACTCAAAAAAGACGGAAAGATGTCGTGTGCACTGGAAAAGCATGCACAAAATATACTTTTTCACAAAGGTTCTATTTTTTCCTGGGCCCACTGCTTTACAACAGATTAAATAAATTAGATAATATATTTCCTCTTTGTTATAGTTTCTGTAAGAAAAAAATCAAAAATATTCTGCAAAGCATGTCCTATGACGATACAGAGAAGTTACTAGTAATATTAAAGTAAAATCTGTAGGTATTGTGTTTTATTTTTAAGTAAGTACCAAATTCTCGTACTTAGTGGTTTTCATTGTGATCGAGAAAACTAGATAATAATGAATATAATATGTTTTGTTTTAAATTAAGTTAGTGGGTATAAGTGATTAATAAGATATTTTTTGTTTTCCGTAACTGTAAATTAAATGCTTGCCTTACGCTCGCCTGGAACACAGGATTTTCCTAGTTCAGGCAAAATGTGAAATTATTTTGTCCTTAAGTTTTATGTTTCTATATGTTTGTATGTTTGCATTTATTGAATTTATGAAATAAATAATTTTTAATTTTTAATTTTTTTAATTTTTAATTTTTTAATATCGACTCTATTTTACAAGCTTTTTATTAACTTGCCATGTTAGTTAGTTAGTTTGTTAGTTAGTGGGGACAAATCTTGCAAGCTTAATTTGACCCACTTCCCACTGTCCGATAGAGCTGAAATTTTGTATACAGGTTTAGTTTAGATGACAATACAATATTAAAGTACAGTCAGCCAAAAAGCTTGTCATAAAAATGAAATTTTTGCTAATTTAATATTAAAACCTTTTTATTAACTTGCCATGTTATTAGTTAGTTAGTTTGTTAGTTAGTGGGGGACAAATCTTGCAAGCTTAATTTGACCCACTTCCCAGTGTCCGATAGAGCTGAAATTTTGTATACTGGTTTGGTTTAGATGACAATACAATATTAACCTCCTGAGTCCTGACATTTTGAAAACATCTCCCATCATTTAGACCGAATGATCCATTTTTGGAATAAATTAAATGACATCATTGAGTCCTGAACCTTTAAGTCCTTGTAATAAGGCTCATGATGGCGTTTAACTATTTTGGCTTTAACAAAGTTGTTTTGAGGCTTCATGAGGAATACATAGAGCTCAATATCAATTCTCTATAATTTGTTCCGTTTTTGGGACATCCGAAATGTACCTTTGAATGTAAGATATGAAAAAGTATAGGAAAAAGAACACACATTTTTAGTATTTTTTATATATTTTAACTTATAAAAATCAAATAAAAGCTTCTAAAAATGAGATCTGTAACGCAATCAACCATTTAGCATAATAAGACTTTTATATAATAAGCATATTTGTTAAAAAATTAATAATTTTGAATCGTAACTTATCAAATAAAAATAATAATTGTACCTATTTAAAAAAGGTAAAAATACTAAGAAAATTATAACAAATTCCTAAAAAAATATCACATAGTGGAATAGAAACATTTTAACATACACTTACTTCGAAACAATTTAGGTAATCTATAAAAATCAATAAGACTTAAATCTCTAGTGCCCACAGTGTCAAAGTAGGAACTTATTTATTTCGTTTTTAATTTTTAAATAATATTTTAATGCAATTACTACTACTAAGATGTCTGGAAATCTAGCAAAACAGTTTCTGTGTTGAGTAAAACAGTATATGTTACGTAAACCACTGTTTTATGTACAGGTTGCCAAATATGGTAACCTATACATAAACCACTGTTTTTTTTACTACAGTTTCTGTTTCCGCATCGACTGGGTTTACAATATTCATGCAAATGGTTTTCTCCATGATGCCGTTTTGCTTTTGTTGGCAAAAGTAACTACAAAATTTGGGCGCACCCTGCTCTAAAGTTTGCTCTTCTTCAGGCGGTTCATGTAGGTCAAGGACTGAATCTGGTACTGCATTCTCAATACAGGGCTTTTTCAATGTGGGTTGGAAGGTCCAAATAACGTATCAAGTTCATAAATCCAAGTTACGCGGTAGCCCCCCAGTTTCAGGTATGGTAAATGGAGTTCAACTCCAAGAAAAATTGGGACGTAGAGATCTTTTTTCCTCTGTAGAATTGAACCTGGAGTGCGAAGACGACCCATACCTAAGACGAACAAAACCACAGCGCGTGCTAACGGGTGAGTATGAGTACAATACCCGCCATGAGTACGTGAACTGCCTCGATATATTATTACTATCAATATCTGCCGAATCAGAGGAACTGGATGATAATTCTGGCACCCTGTAAGTTGGTCCAGGTGAATCTTAAAATTCTGAATTTTTTGAGTATTGTACTTAGCGTAGAGTTATTCGTAGTTTAAAACTAAAACAGAATAACTGTTATAAATATGTAGATATGATAATAATCATACACATCATAAGTAAAACAGCTTAATTAAAAGAAAAATTGTGTTGAAAACTGTAGTATGTTTATGAACAATTCAAAGTACCTGTAATTTTAACCGGAAACGAAGTTTCCTTTTTCGGAACAAAATATTTTAGTCTCAATTTGTGATGTAAATATCAACAAAAAAAACAAAATATTACGAGAATTACCTTCCAAACACCTTAAATAAAGGAAAATCACAAATTAATAAACAAATTAGTGATAAATTGTAACAATAGTAAAATATTTAACTCTCCTATGCGCGTGCGGCTTGCCAACTTGACGTACGAACCTCGTCACTCCAAGGAGTGCGATAAGGCTACACAAGATATCTGGGTAGTGAGAGCAGGATAAATATATTTCGTTTAATTTTACATCGAATGTAAACGAATTAGACAATATAATTTTAAAATAAATGCGATTAATTATTTTGTTCTGTTTTTGGAACATTCGGTCACAACGTAAGGCCGAACTTCCAAAAAGTCAAGACTCAGTGACATGATGCAATCAGTTCCAAAAAATGACCGCCAGGACTCACGAGGTTATAGTACAGTCAGCAAAACAAGTTGCCATGAAAATGATTTTTTTACAAAAACTTATTACAAGCTTTTATTTAACTTGCAGTGTATGTACGAGTATGTATGTCCGTTCGGGTCAAATCTCGCAAGCCTAATTTAACCCACTTCTCAGTCTCGGATTGAGCTGAAATTTTGTATGCATGATTGGTGTAGATGACAACATGATATTAAAGTACAGTCATCATAAAAGCTTGACATAAAAATGAATTTTTTACTTAAAACTTATTCCAAGAGAAAAAATCTTTCCGTGTTCTGTGCTTATAAAAAAATCTTTCCGTGTTCTGTGCTTATTTCCTTTTAACTTTATGGTTTCGATGGACCAATACACAAATGAATTTATCATTGTTCAATTTTACTATTTCTGCATTCTAGTACGCAGCTCTAATAGACCAACAAGCAATTTATGAAAAAATATGCGTCGTCGTGCCGTTTGCAATATCCGTTCCCCTCAATAAGCGCTTCAATAAATTCCTTGAAAAAAAAGGCGCAGAAAATAACGCTGCACCCGGCTCTTTGAATTAAATTTCTCTTTGCCGTAATGCACTATTGTAATAAGTCAGTCGTCTGGTAAAATGGCTGTTTTATTCTTGAGGCTCTGACCAAACAGACGCGAACTAGCGTCTACAAAGCAGGAGCGCCAGTCGCGCGGCGAGCGCAGACAAGTACCTTTTGTCGGATTGCTGATGGGAAAACAAAGAAAATGTCTACTCAACTCCGTTAGCTCATGTATGAATCTAATAATTTGTATTTATGAGTGATACAGTATGTAATGGCAAGTCAAAGTCAAAGTCAAACTTGTTTATTCAATTTAGATTGTTATTTACAAAACTTGTGAACGTCAACGGAGGTCAACGTCAGCATAAAGGCCACAGCACATACATCAACTCGGAAAGGGATCGTAAACGTATCAACTCGAGCGGTTCAGTATTCTTTGTATGAAACCCCCTACTGCAAAGCACACTAATCGGAATCGTAACGTAATCGCCTCGCCTCGGGACCAGCTCACGAACCGCTTTGCGGGTCGCTCAACTTGCTATCCCCGCGCTTACCGCTAGTCGTCCACGCGCTCACGTCTCTCCGTACCCGAGCTTACGGCTCTACGCAGTGGTCTGAAAATGAAAATGAACATCATTTTTTTATAAGCTTCAATTTTTTTATAAGCTTTAATTATAAGCTTCAATTTCAAAAGTCTAAATATTATAACTGGGAATACTTTTCTGGGCTAAAAAAAGCTTTCATTATAAGCTTCTATTTCAAAAGTCTAAATATTATAACTACATGTTTCCCGTGAGAATACGTTTCTGGGCTAAAAAAAGCTCATTATG
This sequence comes from Crambus lathoniellus, assembly GCA_949710035.1. Lineage (NCBI taxonomy): Eukaryota > Metazoa > Arthropoda > Insecta > Lepidoptera > Crambidae > Crambus > Crambus lathoniellus. The sequence continues at coordinate 11,044,171 of OX453296.1, forward strand.
CTATGATAGACCATAATCTATCTCTGTGCTTAATTCATCTAGATCCGTTTAGCCGTTTTGTCGTTTCGGAGTCACGAACGTCCAAACTTTCGCATGTAACATTGTTCGAATGTATGGCTTTAAAAAGTCAAAGTAAAGACAATTTGACATTATGAGTTATTATTATAATAAAGAGTTAGATAGTGAGATTTTTCTACTTCGCATATTAAATAGGAGCAAATAAAAAAAAAATCGTCCTTTCTATCCTCCTTGACTAACAACTTATGTTCCAAAATCTCATACAATGTTGGCAATAATTTGTATTTTAGTTGTTACACAGACAAATCGTTAAAACGCGACGTCTACATATCATCCTGATTACGTGTTTGACCGTCCTCTGGTAGGAGAAAAATAATGTCATCGTTCACTGCCAACTGCCAGTCTGAAAACACTCTTATTTTCAAAGGAATAAAGATTGCGTTTCAATGCCTGCCAGTCTGAAAACACTCTTATTTTCAAAGGAATAAAGATTGCGTTTCAATGCCACAACAGCCATGTGAAGTGACCCAGTAAACTTGGCAAGAAAGAAGGGGGTAATAACATCTCCCTACGGGGGAGGCACTAATTTGTATAGAGCTGACTATACCCCATAGGAGAATTCTATATTTGGAATTCAATTTTGGCCGTGCGGTTGAATTTTCAGGTTAAGTTTAACAATACTAGCATATCGCCCCCGGCTTCGCACGTTATCCCACGGGTTATGTGATATTTTTCCGGGATAAAAAGTAACCTGTGTCACTCTTCAGCTCCAAACTATCCCCTTACCACAGAATATACAGGGTGTTTTTGAGAGCATTGGCATCCATTCGGCCCATTAATGTACTCATATGAAGGTATGTTTTTAAGTGAAAAGGGGTGGTGCCCGGCGTCAGCGCGTGCGCAAATTTAGGGGTGGGTTGGAACAGGTAAATTGCCGAACCTGGGACCGTACTCTGAAACGCAAATCCGAAACTTCGGTTAGCCCCGCCCCTATCACTCGATTCCGTCATGACTCGAGAGTGAGCGGGACGGGGCTAACCGAAGCAAATCCGAAACTTCGGTTAGCCCCGCCCCTATCACTCGATTCCGTCATGACTCGAGAGTGAGCGGGACGGGGCTAACCGAAGTTTCGGATTTGCGTTTCAGAGTAGGCCCTCTGTTCCACCTGTTCCTGTTCCAGTCAAACAACAGCTCCAGAAACCTGTTTCAAAATAACAGCCTGTTCTATGTTCTGTTCTCTACCTTGATTGTTGTATAATCAATGTAGAAAATAGTAACTATCATGATTAAAAGCAACAACCTCATGAAATGGTTTCTTCTGGCTACTAGTAGTTTGGTATTGGAACAAATATGTGATGGTGTCCAATATTTACTATTTTTTGTGTCTGACTGATATATTATACTGGTACTTTTATATAGATGGGAATTATGATACAATTTGTCCCAAACAAAATGTTCAATAATATTAATTTTCCAGTCGGGTCTTTATTCCATTTTCAAATAGATACACTTCACATATGACAACACGTATTTTCTGAAAAGCTCATCACGGTAGTTGCTGAAGTTATCGTAATGCTAATAAAAAATGGCCGTCATTCCGGGAAGGCCGATCCACAACTTAATTCCGACCCATTTTCGAGTTGCCCAATTTAAGTGGGATCCAGCTAGGGTTGCCACCAACAGAACGTAAGAATACGATTAGAAGGAGCAAGAGAAAATATGTGTTGCAGGCATGTTATTGCTATTGGACCATAAAGACGGCCCGCCAACTAATATTTTTATTTTTTAATCCACAACAGGTGCACTTAGCCTTCATCACACCTGATGTTAAGTGGTGATAAGGCTGAAGGTGGAAGCGCACTACTCCCGGAACTGGCTATCTCATCTCTAACTGGCTGTAAAAGTGGATGTAAAAACCATTAAAACTGTCCAGCTATTGAGATAACGTATTTTTATGGGGCCCCAAGAAACATAAATAAAATTTAGCTTTTATACTATAACGAAAGTATAATTTATTAAAGTTTAGGGGTGTCTGGCAGGGGGTAGCAACTGTCATAAGTGTCCGGCAATGGATGACGAGATTTCTAGAGTTATCCCGAAGAAAATACCTATATAAAAATTGAGCTTTATACTTTAACGAATTTTAGGTACTATTATATACACCTTTAGTACCTGTTACCTGCCAAAGTATCCACAACCCAAACTCTATAGTCGCTGGTCGTTCTGACCTGTATAGGGAGCATGCACAGAAAAACTTTTCAGCTTTTATAAAATAACGAAGGTCTGGCCGTCGTGGGCTCTTGCTCTATTAGTGTTAGTTCGGTCAAAAGTTTTTACGATCAAAAGCCAAACTCAAGTGTTGTTTGCACTAAACTTGTGATGACCCTAACTCTCCAATCATAGTAAGCCATATTCTTGGGAGTTTTTACCTTTGCCATATATACGAAGTTTTAGTAGTTGGTTAAATGTATTTATTAGATTTCTGGCGTATTTTATTCAGAAAGTTTATCTACAAGATACTCTGAGGATTCATTAATTTGTTTTATTCAGTTAGGTATAGCTAGCGACTTTAGTCATGTTATGTGCAGGAGAAAAATTGTGTTGTTTTGTTTGAAAAATTTTCTATTTCTTATGCCACCATTTTTGTTTAATCGTGGCTATGCAACATTGAGTATTATTGCTTTGCTTTACGCCAATATTTAGCGGATATTAATATAATTAATCTCCTATGAAATGTGATCTTAGCGGGATATCGGAGAATCCGCCGAATGGCAGAAAATATAGCGCTTTTTGCGATTTATTGTACGATTGTACTGATACGTTATTTATTGCTAGTATTTCGTTTCTACTGAGGGACGGTCGCGGAGCACGAAGAATCCCGTAAGACGACGACAGCTTCTTTTTCATTTATTTAGAAAACCAACAGCGTAATTGTTATAAATATGCAACTTAAATATTAGCATATGGTAAGGCTCATTACAGGTTTCCCTTAAAATAACCATTAGTATTGGACGCATAATGAAGGTGTTTAGAAAAAATACTTAGAAGGTAATAGTTACCTATTAGCTTAATTGCGATTTGCTTAATCGAGATTCTATTGCGTCAATGACAAGCGATTCAGCGACATGTCACTGCCGCTTAGCTGTCATGAACTCTTATTTGACTTTATAACTCGGTCGAACTAACATGACACCTCCAGGCTATACTCATCTCTCTCACTCTCCGGGCATGACAGAATCGAGTAAAAGAGACGGGTAGAAGAAATAAGTTCACAAATCTTTCGTTCATTCACATTTATGATGCAATTCATTTGCGATTCAATTTTTAGACAGTCATGGCACAAAATAAAGCAATTACTTTTAGGAGCCTGTTCTGAATCGCACCAGTTTTGAATCGCTTTCTTATAGTTGGTGGTAGGCACTCTCTTCTACACGCGTTTACGCCGCAGTGGCAAGTAAACGCGACTGACTGGTACCGAACGAACGTTATTCCGTGCTCTGTACCGACAGCCTGACGTTACAGTGCCACAACCTTTTCTGTTCCGGTGACAGCGGCGCGGCGCTACGTACGGTTTTCTTTTTTTTGTAACAATTTAACCGGCCCTGACTTCTAACAACTTCAGCCGCTAGCAGCGCTATGGTTGGACATCAACTTGACAGCAAAATGACTTAAAAAAAAAAAACACGCTAGTTTCACATTTTGGCCACCGGCACAGCAAAGTTTGTGGCACTGTACGTCATAACTCGCTTTCAGATCATTATTAGGCAAATAAAATACTCTTTTTATTTTTTATTTTTTTGTTCACAACGGGATAGCACTTAGCCTTCATCAGACCTGATGGTAAGTCGTGATAAGGCTGAAGGTGGAAGCGCACTACTCCCGGAATCCTCAACCACTGAGGAACTGGCTATCTTATCTCTAACTGCCGGAACACAATAATGCTGAAAACATCATTGTTATGGCGTCAGACTTAGATAAGATGGTGGTAGCTAGCCAGGCGGACTAAGAACAAGTCCTACCACCAACCAAACCGAATACTGGGAATCGAACCCGAGACCTCTGGGTCTGAAATCGGTGGTGTGAACCACTAGACCACAGAGGCGGTTAAATTACTCGTTTTTACTCTGCCATAGCATACGCACAGTAAGAACTACCACTTCCATGTAGAGTGCGCGCTAGAGACGATAAGTCTGCGCGTGGTCAAAATCGAATACTAATCTTTTCCATTAGCTTAGAACAAAAAAATTTACTGACACTAGCGCCAAAAAACGCCCCAGTCGCGCGCAGAGTTGTCTTACATTCTCTTTATGCTGAGGCTTCACCTGCGTGACGCCTAACGGCGTTAATAACGGCATGCGCGTTTTAGCGCGCTCTTTGTATCCAATTAGTGCGGTAATTAATGGCATTAGACGCAGGTGAAGCCCGGGCATTAGAGATGGCCATGGTGCAATGAGTGCCTCCTGGCTACTGAGCCAGAAGTCGTGAGTTTGATTCCTACCCGGAACAAATATTTATGTGCTGAAATAATAGAATAGAATAATTAGAATAGAATAATTTATTTATGTATAAAACTTAGTCTAAATTTACATAGAACTTAAAAAGTAACAACAATTCGCTTCTTAATCGATTAGGTATAATTATATTACAAAATTAGTTCTGATATTGTTTTAATATAAAGGTTAGTAGTGCAAAATAATCTAAGCGATACCTAAACTAAGTAAATACTTGTAATACTTGTAATATATGTTTATTGTCCCGTCAAACTACTCTGATCATGAGTTTCATTGGCCGATATTTGTTTTGCAAGTCGAGAACATAATATTTACGCGACATCATAAAATTTATCGATTTCGTTATAAAAATACATTAGCCGTATACAATGGCCATTTTTCGTGTGTTTTTATATGACCATAAGGCGTGAGGGCGACATCTTTATGACCTAGTAAATATTGTGTACATGTCTGTAGGTCTTATTACAATAATAATTATTCTAATGAGAAAATTTTCCTATTAAATGTTAATTAATAATATTGTGTATAATATGTGCTCTACGCTTGTTCAATTATTGTCATTTAAGTAACGATATGTTTTTTTGTAAATGTCGTTACCTGAGAAACGCGCTGGCAAGTTTCTTGCGGCCATTCTTCTTGTCAGTTAAAAAAGTCTTGAATGGGTGGTAGGAAAATATTGACGATTCATAAGTACATGCTTATTATGTCTATGTGAATATATATTATGTCTATATTTGATTGATTGATTGATTGATTATATCACTTCATTTACGTTCAAACATTAAAGATCAGACTTTAGAGCTCTGAAGATCATATTGTTATTTATTTAAAAAGGCTGGTTGGTTGTGCCATTTTAATCAAAAGTACAGTCGGACTAATTAAATCGTGACCCACCATAAGTTCATTTTCTAATGCTGGGGCTTCACCTGCGTGAAGCCCAACGGCGGGCGTTAATAACGGCATGATTAGCGTTCATTAAATTGTGCACTAAACTATGCGATAAATGTGTGGCCACACTCATTTAATGTTTGATTCTAGCGTCTAGCGGCTTAGTTAGCATGCGTTCTGTTTAGCTCGTATACCGAATGACTTTAATATTATAGGTGTAGCCACAACAACGCGCTAGAGGCCCGCTAAATCCCTTTGATGTGTCGAACGTTACCGCCGCCGCCGCCGTCAGGGCTATCGCCTAACGTCTAATAAAATAAAAACAATTTAGCGCGCTAAGCCCGGTCACTACTGCGTACTATGTCAAATAGCGCACTAATTAACTGCATTACACGCAGGTGAAGCCCCAGCATAACAGATATTAAAATTGAATAAGGTCGAAATCCAAACTTGTTGACATTGAAACTGACCTACCTTTTAAGTTTAAAAAAGGTCATGATTCATTTGGTTCGACTGTACATCATACGAATGTACATACAGGTTGTAAAAAAACACAGTACAGAGATTTTAAGGGATGATAGTGTCCATCAATACGAAAAATTTTCACTATGGGGCCAACAACGGAATCGCGATAAAAAAAATCTGCTGTTCCATACAAAAGTACAACATCGGCTCGACTGAAATGTATCTCCTCCTCGTGCAAGTGTTTGCTTATTTGTTTTACTTTCCAACCATAAGCCTAAATAATAAATTTAATGAAGGACTTTCCAGATACAACAATTTCATCCCACTTTTCACCGCTTCGGGGGTGGAACTGTCAAAAACGCTAACACGCAAATATTATTTTCAATTGTCAGCATAAATACAAAATTTTAAAATTCTAAACTTCAAAATTGACGGACTGTCATACAAACATTAGGGGTGGAATTTCCGAAAATCCTTTCTTAGTGGATGCTTAGCTTACACTGTATAAGGTATCTATGTGCAGAATTTCAAGTCTCTAGGTTCAGCGGTTTGAGCTCTGCGTTGATATCTCAGTCAGTCAGTTAGATTTACCCCCTGGGTTTGATTTTCGGAAACCTACGAAAGGGGTTGCCTATTTGTTTTTAGAAGTACGCCTACAAAGTATCAAGTTGAAATGCCAATTTAACCCCTGAATTTTCATTCAAAGTTTCACCCTTATTTCAACTTTTTAGGGGTTGAATCATGTTCAGCGTGTTGAACATCAAAATAAATGCCATTTTTGCAATCGTCATCCCATAAAACCTTAATAACGACATCCATATCGATTTTTACGTTTATTTATCCCACTTAACCTCTAAGGGGTTGATTTTCGAAAAAATTCGAAAGTGTTTGCTTATTTGTTTAACTTTCCAACCATAAGCCTAAAAAATAAGTTTAATGAAGGTTTTTCCAGATACAACATTTCATCCCTCTTTTTTTTTTTTAAACAATCCATCATTTGTATTGATACAAATAAATAACCACGAAATTTCTAACCTATCACGTGTTCTATATGACTTCCGAGACTCGCAGCCGTGTGCATACTGTCTCGTACTTGTCTATTCATAATTTAACGAGAAATTATAATTTCACTAGAGGAATTTATTATAATATCACGGCTTTGACAAAATCCCTGCGACATATATATATATAGATACTGCCCGAAAAGTGTAAATTATTGTTAACGTTTTGACTATGTTACAATAATTGTGTATGACGATCATTCTCATTATCTTAACAACTCTTACCTGCGGATTATGATGTTCCTGGTAAACCTAATATAATGTGACTTTTTTTTATTATCAATGGGGTTGCTCTTGCTATCAATCTTCTCTGAAGAAGTAAGATGACATATACGACGGAGCGAGTTTACTTACTCAGAACTCTTGGTTCTTTTAAATCTACTGTGCTACAACGATAGTAAAACTTACAGAAAATTCAATTCGACAAGGTATCAGATTGTTTTTCATTCCATTTCTTCTACTATTCATCCCCAAAGTAGCTGAAACCTCTTTTTATCAACTGGCAGCGAGCCATCATTGATCGCAGAGTACAACGACATTTTTTACGTAACAGCTGTGTTTTCAGGAGTTCGTAAAAAGAAAACTTAATAAAATGGATGCATTTTTATTTGTTTTTTTGTGTAAATTAAATATGAAAATATATCACTTGTTTTGTATTTTCTTTCTTGAGGAGACTTAAAGCAAAGGCCTCGCAAATTTATGAAAATATATCACTTGTTTTGTATTTTCTTTCTTGAGGAGACTTAAAGCAAAGGCCTCGCCAAGATTAAAATGGCTCAAAACTACCTAAAATTCTCATACATTTCTTTCATGTTTCATCAATTTCATGATGAAACTGTGTTATGGAAAACTTGATAACGGATAAATATATAAGTTCAATACTTTTTGTTTGTAAATACATACTTAATATACTTACATAGAAAATACCCAGACCAAGACAAATAAACATGTTCATGCACACAAATATTTGTCTTGTTTTGGGATCGAACCCGAGACACTCTGGCGTAGAAGGCAGATATTCGTAGCCCTGCGCCAAATCGGTCGTCAAATTACTCGATCTAACTAATTTATGGTAAAGACTTAGTACAGCTCCATTAAACGAGCGACACGCGATAAAACAAGGCAACCATGAAAGACGATGTAAGGATTAAAAGAACATAAAAAAGGTCACAAACGGTACGGTCAGGAGTTTAATTCATGTTGGGGAATAAAAAGGGATTCATTTTATATGATTCGCCTAAAGGCTTCACAGATGAACGGTTCGCAAGGAGCCCTTCGGCTTAAGAAACGGATTGCCTGTGAGGTCACTGATTTTAATATTGTAATTGGGAGGTTTTATTAGAAAAGGTTAAATACCTATTAGGAGTCTTTCATGTGAAGACATGGAGTTCTAAGAACGTTATTAAGTGCTTTACTTAGTTCCGAATTTAGCAATAAAGTCTTAGGGTGACTTTCACCACTGCAATTTTAACCGGGATTAACGATAAACGTGTTTATAACATAGTTCTGTCCCTGTCAGCTGTTTGAATGTGACAGAGATAGAAATACGTTTTAAACACGTTTACCGTTAATCGCGTTTAAATATCATTGGTGATATCGTGCCTTAATCGCAAATTATCATCATGGCATTGACTGGTATGCACTTCTATTGTGTACCAAAAAACTCTTCACTTTCATGCGTATTTTTGCTATAATATCTATAGTATCGTAACTGAAAGACTACTGAAAGATTTCATTCAATCATCAACCTTGGATGTCACATCCAAATGAAGATATCACGACCCCAAACGGAATACAAAGGATTTCGCAAAACTCGGAGATTGTAGTTCGTTTTTCTGTCTTGTTTCAAACTTGTTACGATGACTGTTGTTTTATCCGGAAAGTTATTTCCGTTACTGTTTCCCGTTGGGCCGATCGCAAATCGAAGAAGAGATACGAAACGACTTGGGAGAATTTCCTTTAGATTAAAGACATTGGTATTTCCCTACTAATTAGTTTTGGATTACTAGAACAATATTAATCAAACTAAGTTTTTCTACAGTTGTTTTATCTTACGAACGCGGGTGAGCCATGTAACTATTATGTAATCTGTGGTTATAATGCGTTTAGAGACACGCGCTCCTGTTTGCGTCGGCCGGCGGGCGGCTGCTTGGCCAAAACTGAGCGAGCGCGACAGGACCGCCATGAGCGAAAAATATTAAATTAAAAAAAAAACGTGCACTTGTGCAAAAACCATACAAACTCGAAAAACACATGAAAAAAACGATAGTACACGGCAAAATAAATAATAGTACTTCAATACAAAATCGGCAATTTTATGAAAATTTGTGATCGTACAATGCGATTTAAATCGTACAAATAGTAGGCTCGGGAGCGCTCAGCTTTGGCCGAGTCACTTGCTTGGCTCACCCTAGCCTAGGGGGGGGGGGGGGGGGGGGGGGCTATATTCTTTACTATTTCCACATACAAGACTGAATATCGGAATATATTTTCCTAGCGGATGCCTACGTTATTTATAATAACTGTGTAGTTTGCATGCAATTTCGTTGCCCTTTATATTTACAGATCAAATCCTGGGCAGGGAACCCTAAAAGTGCCGGAACGTTCGATTGGCACATCAATACCGTGCGGCCACAATGGCTTTTTGATCACTGTCAGAGACAATACATTGTGACAATACATTATGCATTTACAATCACAATATTTCAAGTATAGATTTCAGACCGGCACAGATGTTTCAGAACAATATTAATAATTTACACATATTAAAACGCTAGTTTACCGCCCGCGGCTTCGCCCACGTGTACTACACGACATTAACATTAGCAGAAGAAACATAAAATGTAAACAATCACATTCATAATCATCATGTCAGCCGAACGACGCCCACTGCTGGGCATAGGCCCATTAAGGAATCACATTGAGGAAAAAAAATAAAAATGTGAAGTTAATTGCATAAAGTTAATATACCTAGGTATATTAACTTTATGGTTAATTGTTAAGCAGCTTGTGTAAAAAATACGCAACTAAACTCGCGACCATCTTTACCCAGGGCTGCCAAATACAGACGACTTATTCGTCAACTCGCGAGTGTTAAACTCGCGAGCGCACCTTCCAATTTTAATTATTTTTATTGTCGTCAACTCGCGCGCACATATAAAGTACAGTTAAGTAAAAACGGATTGGAACAAAAACTATAAATAACTAGCTATTCCCCGCAGTTTCGCCCGCACTGAATGATTCTGATAAGTATCAACCTGCTAACATTTCGATCTAATTCGATGCAATATGGGTCCACATCATCGTAACATAGATAAGGAGGCGGTAGTTAATAGTACACAGGTAAAGATTTTTTTCTAACCAGTCGCAACACTCGCAACTATAACTACCTCCTCCATAGCTATGTTATCCTGGTACTTTCAAAGCTACATTGTCCTTGTATTTTAAATCGTTACTAGAATACCAAGTACCCATATTAAATTTATCTTAAGGTTGTTGTAGCTGACTGTACATAAATAAATTTGCGCGCGAATTGACGACAAAGAAAATAATTAGAATCGGAAGGTGCCAACTCGCGCGCGCTCGCGAGTTTTACACTCGCGAGTTGACGAATAAGTCATACAGACTTACGATTACGGGACAATTCTAAAAAAAAAGGTTGGAGTTAGAGTTCAAATGCTGCTGGACCAATTACAAAAATATTACAAATTTGTCACGGGACCATACGCAAAATTCCGGGACTTTCCCGTAATACCCGGCCATCTGGCAACCTTATCTTTACCGCGTTGCTTTTGTCTGTATTGTCTCCGGCGACCGCCTCGTACTTATACTTTGTGGTATAGTTCAGTCAGTCAGAGGCCAGTTCACCAACAGTCAGTTTCGTTAACCGTCGGTTAACCCATACAAAAACCAATCACGTGCGTTAACCAACCAACAAACCAGCGGTTAAAGTAACCGACTAATGAACTGCCTACTACGGCAACAAAATATTGTCAATAAGGGCGCTGCTGTGATAATTATACTGTTTACACTTTGGGTACGAAGCTCAGCAGGGATAAATAATTATTTTTGGCCAATTATCTACACATATTTGTTAAGTTTTACTAAGTTACTTTAGCTTACACGTAAATACATACTACTTTATCATGAATAACCGAATTGCCATTACGTTAACAGACAATCCTGGCATATCTAATCTGAACACACACTTGTCTTAAGACTGACGCGTTTATTGCAAGTTCGTAACTTCACTTAATTAAATTTGTCAGATACCGTATTACCTTCACTTTGATCATTTGGAGCAACACATAAGCTCTTTAAGTAATTGGAATTAAATAATTCAATGCATCACTGTCGGGAACAGTATTTAAATATAGTATAGTTGATCACACATCTAGCTTACTTACCAAACATGGTCACTATCATACGTGCAGGTGGTACGAATGTTTTTAAAACATTACTGCGAATATTTGCAAATATTACCTGAGATAAAAATTATATGGACAATAAAGTGGATCACTCAAACCGCACGCGTTAAGAAAGCGTCATAAAGTGTATCTCCGAATATAAAGTTTTTTTTTTTTTTTAACCTTTATATTTTTCTACAACGTGCCGTTTGAGTGATCCATACTTCGACGTCTATCTTCATAAATATATTTCGTAAGGAGACTGAGATTATATAATGTTAATTGTTTTTTAACTAAAACTTGATCTACTTATCTATTGCTTTTATAAGGGTCGTACTTTAAGAAATATCATGCTTCGTTAATTCTTAAAGGAATAGACTGAGTAGGGTGGATGTGATTTTTTTATTTTGTGAGACTGGTTTGAATCAACATCTATACATCTATACAAATAAATAAAATTGGAGTGTCTGTTTGTAATATTAAAATAACCGCTTTTTACTACATGCATATGAATATATTATATACGGTACTTAAACCAAAATATCATTTTTTACAATGTTTGTCTGTCTGTCTGTCTATCTGTCTGTCTGTCTGTCTGTCTGTTTGTTCCGGCTAATGTCTGAAACGGCTGGACCGATTTTGACGGGACTTTCACTGGCAGGTAGGTGATGTAATAAGGAATAACTAAGGCTACTTTTTATCCCGATATTCCTACGGGAACGAGAACCACGCGGGTGAAACCGCGGGCGGCCGCTAGTTCTTCATAAATTCTTACACTTAACGTTTATTTATTGGTTGGATTCATCAGACCGAATCTTTAAATGTTTGCCCTCTCACTCGCTGTCGCTCGCACTAACATAGTGGTAAGACGGCGGCGCTTTGGCAGTCTCATTCACTCGAGCAAGACGATTGTGCGGGCACACGAGACGTCCCTAGCCACTTCGCTCGATACTTTCCTTGCGATTCGACGGTAGTGTAGCCGAGCAATAACCCGTGACTTAAGGCCTACTGTCCACGTAACCGCACGTCATGCGCACGCTTTTTTCAATTTATTTTGACGATTGCATGACGAATGCTTGCATCTTGCGTAGAAACAATCAAAACTGTGTCCAACGAACGCATATCAAGAGGCTGCCGCGACGCTGCCGCACCGTGGACACAGTTTTGATTGTTTCTACGTAAGATGCAATAATTTGTCTTGCAATCGTCATGCAGTCGTCAATTGACGAAAGCGTGCGCATGACATACGGTTACGTGGACAGTAGGCCCTGACCTTCGAGCAACGCGGGTCTTCCGTTTTCGAGACGGAAGGCCCGCGTTGCTCGAAGGCCCTGACCATTGGAAAAATATAGCTGGCATCCTGTAATTAATTTGTTTTATTTCTATATGATAATATACACATAGCAAGCACACAGCAATGACACACATTATAATTTAGTTAACCTAATCGGCTAATCCGCTACTTACGAGTAAATATTGCTAAACCATATTATTATAATATATTATGTATACCTAGGTATGTGAAGAGATAGTAGCTCTTCACATACCTAGGTACGGATATAAGAATCACGAAGGTGATACAAATATACATAGGATTCGTTTTAACATATTTCGTAGGGTCAGACAGAATTATCAGGTGTCCGGTTATAGCCGTGCTGTTCGGAATTTTAATGTCCTGGGTAACTTTAGCTGAGTCAGAAGGGTTTACGTTAGGGGCCTGTGACCCATCGCGTATGTTTACGGGTTACATTAAACGAATGGATAATAATGAGACGTGTAGGTAATGAGTAGGGTTAAACGGTTTATTTTGAGTCATTTAAGTTGTTTGTTTAAGATTTTTAGTGGCTGTAGAATAAGGGCTTAGCGGTAACACTAGACAATAGGTCATGTTTAGTGGTATAGGGGCAATGAGGTTAAGGCGAGGATTCCCGATCTAAATAGGCACGCAATAATGAGACGTGTAGGTAATGAGTAGGGTTAAACGGTTTATTTTGAGTCATTTAAGTTGTTTGTTCAAGATTTTTAGTGGCAGTAGAATAAGGGCTTAGCGGTAACACTAGACAATAGGTCATGTTTAGTGGTATAGGGGCAATGAGGTTAAGGCGAGGATTCCCGATCTAAATAGGCACGCTAATGCTTGTTCGGCCGCGCTCGATACACTTCACGCGGACGCAGCGGCAGGGGGGTGTCACTCCGCAGTTTAGGTACGTTCGGATGGCGCGCCTGCCGGGCAGGCGTATGGCATAGAAATTAGGTCCGCAAAAGAGCTAGAATATATGCGATAGAAAGAGATGCAACGACAACGAGTGGCCGTTCGTAATTTGCCTGCGCCGTACAAGCTGAATTCTACTTTATTGCGTTATAGTTAAAGTTGCAATTTATTTAAATGACTTAGCGGAGTGAACTATCTGTTACATAGTAACTATTAAGTAATCTGTGGCAGCGGCAGCCGGCAGTGAACTGTGAACTCGCGATATCAATTTCTGGAGGGCTAAGTAAGTGAAATGAACTACTATGACTGTCGTCGTCGTCCCCCGTAATTCTGTATCCGCGCCAGGTTTACAAAAAAGTCATCTTTTTTTAAACTTTTCTATGCACAGGAGTAAAAAATGGGTCTGGTTACACTAATTATTATCATAATAACTTAGGTACGTAATATGGCGGAAAGAACGTAAAAAGCAATATCAAATTGCCAACTATATCTCATTTATACCTGACTATGCAAGTCATAACTTTTATGGTTTTCATAAATGCAGTGATGCTTTTTATAAGCAAATTATGGTCAAACCAGTCGACTATTTATAAACCAAGTAATGACTAGTGTCCGCGTTGAATCCAAAACCAGAGGGCTAATTCAACTAGCTCCGATGGGATCTGGATAGGTATACGCATTATTCGTCCTTTAAATTAAAAAATCTATTTTTTTTTTAGAATTTTAGTGTTTGTTAATTTTTGTTTGTAGATTCTTTTTGAAGGCGGTTGAATTTTGTTCGAAAACGTTTTCATATATAGATTACTAAGTAACATTTTATGGGACAATGATTAAAACATAATTATAACTAAAAAGAAGTTAATTAGAGAAAGCACACATAACGCGGCCTTATTGCTACGTAGCAATTTCTTCCAGGCATAATTTGTGTTTGTATATGAAAGTCGTGGTCATGTGAATGTACCTAGCACCTGTCATGGAGTTTGTTATGAGGTCAGGTTTTGTGCATTTATTCTAATGAATGAATTCATATGGTTCAAATGAATTTGCATTAGGTATATTGCTATGTGTACTGGCCCTAAGCTAAATTGTTATATGTATGTACCATTTAATTAATTTGTTATGGAAATATCTTTTAAATAAACCTGGGGTTCAAGGGTGTTCTTAACGGTGTACCCTTCCCTATCGGATATCCAATTCGCCCTAAAACAAAGCAATTTAACCAAAATTTATAAGAAAGGTACTTTTATTAAAGAGCAAACGATCTTTATTTACAGATTAAACTTCAAAACAATGCTATTAATTTATGATATTGCTTGCCTAAAAGCATTATAGGCTCTTTTGCGAAACAAAGTAGGTAAGTACCTTAAGGTTGGGATTCCTTAAAATATGGTATTTTAAATTATGGATTACTCGCAAGTAATAAGTACTTACTTAAAATTTGGAAAAAATATAATATGTTATTAAACAGTTATTTATCTAGTGCTTCCGGCCGTCTTTTTTTGATTGGTGATATTTTACTGTGTCAAATGAAATACCAAACATCCGTCTAATCGTAATCCAAATATCCTAATACTTGCAGTATACTTGGCTTTTTGGTTAATGAAAAATATACGAAAATAACTGTCTTTGAATAGCCAAGGGATTCCGCCCGTCATAAGTTTAAAAATTTTATTACTTAATTTTTAATTGAGTTTTTAGTGATTTTCGATTTGCGAGGCGCTCGCGAGTTCACAGTTCACTGCCGGCTGCCGCTGCGTCCGCGTGAAGTGTATCTCGCGCGGTCGAGCAAGCGTTAGCGTGCTTATTTCGGTCGGGAATCATCGCCTTAAATATCGGAAAATACTATCTGGAATCATTTCCAAGCGGATAAAAGTATAGTATAGAGAATACTCTATTTTAATTTACACTTATATCTATTAAAGAGCAAAGTCGAAATTAGGTAGTTATGTGAAATTTCCAACAAAAAATAAAGTACCATTAATTTAATCATTTAAATTTTGAAGGAGTAATATTAAGATTGGAAAATCCAAAAGTGCAGGCCTCATAACGCTCATTCAAAAAAGACCCCAGCCATGCACGGTGCAGCGACGACAGAGACCGATCGCTATCGGCTACTCCCATCAAACAAATTGGTCATATATAAAATTGACTTCACTTTCGGTTATGTAACTGTTGAATGGACACTACCTCTATGAGGCGTGCAATAGTAAGTAGCTGAGTCAATTAATATTTAAAAAGACGTAGGTACTTATACAGCACAGTGTACCATATTGTATTGACATGAGTTAGGTATTACTTTGATGGATAACATGAGACTGTACCACAGATTACTAAATAGTTTCTAGTAACAGATACTGCACTCCGCTTAGCCAATTAAATAAACAGCAACTCTAACTATAACGCAATAAAGTGGAATTCAGCTTGTACGGCGCAAATTACGAACGGCCGCTCGTTGCATCTCTTTCTATCGCATATATTCTAGCTCTTTTGCGGACCTAATTTCTATGGATTTTGAGGGCGAGATTTGCGCGCAAGTACATCGAGTGACAGACGCCTGAGCCTGACTGTAAGTACATAAAACAAAAAGTAACATTATTCCAAAACAAGTGAATAAATAAACATTTTGCTTTTTCAATATTTCACCCAAACGTGGTCGTTTGTAATTCAAGCCGGCTCCGTGCCGTATTTGACAGCCGTCACGGCAAAGTGGCTGCCGTATCCGGCTGGCCTTACGCCGGATCGGTTTCGCGGTAAGAGCTACCCTTGAGCTGTCTTGTTGGAAAAATATTCGGAACATGTATTTAAGAAGGAACATTCTGTGAAGTATTTTGTTTTTCTTTAACCTACTTACAAATAAATGTGAGATCGGTTTAACTTGTAAAAGAAGATGTCTTTAGCTTTATTCCATTTAGTTTTTTTTTAAAGTAGCAAATTTTGAAAATCGAGTTAGAAACATGATTAAAAGGCCAGATAGATATTATCCTTTCAGTACAAAATAGGTAAGGGCTTGAACCGTCTAAGGCCCGTATTCTAGAAATACATAATTATCTCCTCTCAAGTATAGTTAGCAAGGGATGAATGTATTCGTTGCATTTATTTGCATCCCACTCTAACTGGGTGCCTACCATCAACTCTTATTGCGGTTTTGTTTAGGACCTAAATTTCGCTTATTCGTACCACGAGAGCTTAATATCAATGACAGCGATTCAGTGATCATTCAATGACATTTCACAGCCGCTGAGCTGTCATCAACTCTTATTTGACTTATAACTCGGCCAAGCTAACATGACATCTGCAGGTTATACCCGTCCCTTTCACTCTCCGGGCATGACAGAATCGAGTGAAAGAGACGGGTAGAAGAAAAAGGGCACAAATCGTTCGGTCATTCACATTTAGCAATTCATTTGCGATCCAGTTTTAAGAAGGTCAGGGTGCTTACCATCAACTCTTATTACGGTTTTGTTTAGGAACCTAAACTGATCTGCTTCGCTTATTCGTACCACGACAGCTTAATATCAATGACAGCGATTCAGTGATCGATCAATGACATTTCACAGCCGCTAAGCTGTCAGAAACTCTTATTTGACTTATAACCCGGTCGATTTAACATGTCACCTGCAGGTTATACCCGTCCCTCTCACTCTCCGGGCATGACAGAATCGAGTGAAAGAGACGGGTAGAAGAAAAAGGACACAAATCGTTCGGTCATTAACATTTAGCAATTCATTTGCGATCCAGTTTTTAGAAGGTCAGAGTACGAAAGAAAGCGATTCATTTTAGGAACCTATTCTGAATCGCGCTATTTTTGAATCGCTGTCATAAAGTTGATGGTAGGCACCCAGAGTACGAAAGAAAGCGATTCATTTTAGGAACCTATTCTGCATCGCGCTATTTTTGAATCGCTGTCTTAAAGTTGATGGTAGGCACCCTGTAAGTACTTAAGAAGAGATCTCCACTTAAGTGTCGTTCTAGAATACGGGCCTAAAACCTCTGGTTTCAGTGTAAAAGGAGTTTTTATTTTTATTTTAACATGGTTCCCACGAAAATAAAAGGGCTATTATAAAGTAAAACAAAATACTAGCGCGTGACGTGAACTGAAAATGTTATGCATTTCGGACTTTGTCTAATTGAACTCCGGGGACCTATTTTCGAAAACTCATTTGTAACATTATAAGGATATCACTATGTGCATCTTATGGACATACACGCTGAGATAAGCATGATGATTTAAACATTGCATGCATAACCGACAGACAAACCCAACCGTTTGGGGTGATAAAGCTGTGTTGTGTTATACGAAACTCGGTTAAAGTGCCTGTCGGTTATACCTCTACAAACAGTTGCACAAAATACGGGAGCCAGATTCCAAGAGGATGTCGACGAAATTCAAAAAAAGTCTTTTTGTTTTTTATTGAAATAAAATGAGTTGGTACTATTTAACGCGGCGACTAAAAAACATTTTGGAGTACCAAAATTAGTAGGTAAGCGACTAGTCGCAAATCTAACCTAACCTAAACCTATATTTTTGTGACCCCAACCTATTAATTTTTTATTGTATTCCAAACTAGCTTTCCGCCCGCGGCTACGCCCGCGTGGACTACACGACGTTATCCCGCGGGAATGTGATATTTTTCCGGGATAAAATGTAGCCTGTGTCCCTCTTCAGGCTACTAAGTATTTGTGTCCCAAATTTCAGCCAAATTCCGTTCAGCCGTTTTAACGTGATTGAGTAACAAACATTCAAACATCCAAACATCTAAACATCCAAACATCTTAACTTTCACATTTATAATAGTAGGATAAAATATATCATTAGTAAAATTATTTTTACTTTCTTGCATTCGCAATGCAATTTTTATTATTGAATGATTTTTTCTAGTAAGTAGGTACTTCATTTTCAATCATTAGTAAAACTTAAGTACTTAACTAAAATCTAGCTTTTAATTCCTAATACTGCAACCATGCAAAAACCTTTAAACAAAAATTAATGACTTTTATAAAAATGAAATTATTTTTGAAGTCGATTATTCCCTTTTAAGATGATGTCAACTAAGGAATTAACGGAGAAATCATATTTTCTTCTACAAACATTTATAATAATTAAATTTCACACCTGATAATTATAATTATAATAACCGTAATTGTACCGTAAGCTTACAAAACGAGGCTGAGTAACGACGCGAGTCTCGTTAGCTTAAACCAATATGCGAGAATTGTTTAACAACTTTCTGTACATTTTGAATCAGGGCAAAATGCTTCAAGGTCCCTCTTTAAACATACGAGTACAAGTACATTCCGTATACTTACATGTTGAAGGGTGATTTGATACATCAAATTTTCACAAATTCTGAGGATTTTTATGGTATTGGTTTTGATAAAATTATTAGACGATGGTTATGGTGATGACATTTCTCATTCTTACTAAAAATTAGTTTTTAGTAAAAAAATCATTTTTATGACAAACTTTTTTGCTGACTGTACTTTGAAAAAATAAATTAAATTAAATTAACAAATTTCAGCTCCATCGGACACTGGGAAGTAGGTCAAATTAAGCTTGCAAGATTTGTCCCCCAATAACTAACAAACTAACTAACATGGCAAGTTTATAAAAAGCTTGTAATGAGGAAGTTCTATATTAACTTGAAATCCCCATTTCTACCCTATTAGGTGTAAGTTTTTAACTTTGCATACGCAGATTTTTATACTTCTAAGTCTAAAAATAAGGAAGTTTCATATATACTTTAAACCCTTTTCTACCCCATTAAGAGGGAGTTTTTTAACATCGCTTACGCAGATAATTTTCGATCGTGACCAGTATCCGACATACAAGTTTTCATACTTCCATGTTCAGAAATGAGGAAATTCCATATAAGCTTAATCCCCCAATTTACCCAATTATGGGAGACGTTTTTAAACTTCGCTTACGCACTTACGCAGACCATTTTTAATTGTGACCAGTATCTAATATACCAATTTTCATACTTCTAAGTATGAGGAAATGAGGAAGTTCCACATACCATTCACCCCTCCACTTATCCCTTCACGGGGAGATTATCCCAAAATCCGTTCTTAGCGGACGTCTCATAGTCATAATCTACCTTCCTACCAAATTTTATCTTCGTTGGTCCAGTAGTTTTGGGTTTGCGTTAATCTGCCAGTCAGTCACCTTGCCTTTTATATTTAAGGCGATGATTCCCGACCGAAATCGGCGACGCGAGAGCCCCGCGAATCGAAAATCACTTAAAAAACCATTAAAAATTAAATAGGACAAATTTTAAACCTATGACGGCCGGAATCCCTCGGCTATTCAAAGATAATTATTTTCGTATATTTTTCATTAACTAAAATCAAGTATACTGCAAGTAATAAGATATTTGGATAACGATTAGACGGATGTTTGGGATTTTATTTGACACAGTAAAATATCACCAATAAAAAAAAACGGCCGGAAGCATTAGATAAATAACTGTAAAATAACATATTATTTCTTGCAAATTTTAAGTAGGTACTTGTGATTTGCGAGTAATCCATAATTTAAAATACCCTATTTTGGAGAATCCCAGCCTTAAGATAGCAAATGATTATAAGATCTTACAATCTTCTCGATCGATAAGTCTACAATCGAATCGTATTTTCGCAAAAAAGGCTGGCTTTTTTCTATTATCTTAAAAACTATCCGAATTTTTACAAATCCTCTAGAATTTTCGCGGAAATTCGATAAAGAAACTCTTCGTATACGACATGTAATACGAGTACGAGTTATATATTACATACATGTTGTTTAAGTATGACTACGAGCATTCCGTTTTACGCTAAGCAGCGTCGGGGTGTTAATTAAATTCTCTTTGATGATTCGTCGGCGCTTAATGAAAGAATTTAAACTTTTACACACGTGATTTAGTTCTCTTATTGCTTACTCAAAACAATGCGTGAAATTGCTTTTAACCCCCGACGCAGAAAAAAGGGGTGCTTCGATCAACAATAACACCTAGTTTTAGATAAGTACATAGTTGGAGTGACAGACATGGCCGAGCGTTATACACCCATTTGAGAGTATAATTATAAGTAAGTAGATTATTTTGATAGTGTCAATATAATACTAAGGTATTTCATACTTGGAACGCTTCCTGTCATTAAAATTTATAATGTAAGATCGTAACATTCGTAACATTTTTTCTCAATTTAAAAAAAAGTCAGTCTGTGCCATAAAAAGTTTTCATTTAGTTCGTGAGCCTTCATCTAGTACTATTGTTGATCGAAGGAGGGGTGTTATAAGTTTGACGTGTGTATGTATCTGTTTGTCATTCTGGGGCAACGTAGCTCCTAAACGACTGGACCGATTTTGAAATGGTTTTTTTAATTAAAAGTTAAATTAATCGAGATGGTTCTTAGTTACGTTTGATGAAAATCCATCCGGCCATATATGTAGATGATTAACTGCCTGCCGAAACGGTAAAAGATACTAAGGGGGTGCTTTGATTAAAGTGCTTTGATGTACTTATATTCGTAGTGCCTGAACGGATCAAGCAATTCCAATGCGGTTTTTATAATTTTGCGTGTAATTTAAAAAGGACGACCTAAAAATAAAATTAAAAAAAATTAAACTCACCAGAAATAAATAAAACCACAAAAAAGGCAAAAAAATAAATTTCTATCTCAGTCGCGGGCCCCCAACGTATACCTAATGATATACCCACCATTTTAGTACTTCTCTTTTTGTGATCCCCCGACCGAGAGAGAAATTTTATTTTTGTCTTTATTACCTACTATTGGCAACTCGTGACATTGTCTGACTGTCTGTGTTGTGTGACTTTAGGACAGCATTATCTCATAAAATTTGGTAGTAATAAAAAATAGTCTTTGTTCTGAGAAGTCCTTGGACTTTGAAGAAACCAAATCGCACTCTCATATTTTAGTCTCTAAAAACGGTGTAGCTGATGGAGAAACTTCTTTCCTGGATATCAGCACCATCGGACGATCAATTGATATGTAAAAAGTTAAAGATTTTTTGCCCCCTGCCGTAGTTCAATAAGTTTTTAGTAAAAATTTCATTTTTAGGACAAGCTTTTTTGCTGACCGTACTTTAATTTTGTATTGTCATCTGAACCAATTCTGTATACAAAACTTCAGCTTTATCGGACACTGGGAAGTGGGTCAAATTGAGCTTGCAAAATTTGTCCCCCACTAACTAACTAACTAAAAATAAAAAGCTTGTAAAATGACTTAAATCTTGTAAGACTATGCTTTTAAATTTATGCATTCACAATAAAATTCTGTAAGTGAAGGGAATCTATTTTTTTTCACATAATCTTTAAATTGTGAAAGTGGTTCAGCTTTGCGATTTAATTGGAAGCTTTTACCAAATCGGTCTTCTACAACAAAAGTTATTGCTTCTTAGTACCGAATTTATGAATTACAATCTGACACCGTTCAGAAATAATTACGCGAAACAACGGACCCCATTTTTGAGTCATACTACGAAATCAGAAGCGAGAAATTCGGACTAAAACGAACCCCGCTTCACAATCTGGGCCCCGATCGCGGTAATCCTATACCGCATTTTAGTCACGTGTACGTGCAGTTGACGCGCAGTTGACGTGCAAAACCGTTTTTGATAACGCGCGGCTTTGACAGTGCGACAACGTTTTCTGTTCCGGTGATAATCTTTGGAACTAAAACAGTTTTCAATTTTGACAGCTAATTTCGTATTGCAAGTGGTTCCTCTGTCACGGATGTCGCCGGATCAGTCAGCGGGCCAATCGCCGTAATTCTATGCAGCGCGTCTTCATCGCGTTTGGGTCTTGACGTTTGACTTCGTATTGCCGTAATGGCATAACGACGCACACGTCACGCAAACCTATAGTCCTACAATCCTGTCTGATCCGGTGACATCCGTGACAGAGGAACCACTTGCAATACGAAATTAGCTGTCAAAATAGACTGTCGTATGAAAACAGTTTTAGTTCCAAAGATTATCACCGGAACAGAAAACGTTGTCGCACTGTCAAAGCCGCGCGTTATCAAAAACGGTTTTGCACGTCAACTGCTTTTCAACTGCATGTACACTTGACTAATGCGTCATAGAATTACCGCGATCGGGGCCCAGGATTGTGGGACTATAGGTTTGTTTGCGTGACATGTGCGTGCATGTCATTACGGCAATACGAAGTCAAACGTCAAGACGCAAGACGCGCTGCATAGCCTTTAGTATTAGCCTGCGATCTTTGAGGTTAAGCAAGTTTCGCAATGGTCGAACACGGGATGGGTGTCTAAAAATTGATTTTTCTCGAGCCTTCCGTGCTTCGGAAGGCACGTTAAGCGTTGGTCCCGGCTGGGTTTGCAGTCGATAAACCCACAATTCACATTGGGCCCGCGTGCTGGGCCATGACCTAGTCCCCTTAACTTTCCATCAGGAATGCCTGTGCCACAGTGTGGGGACATTAAATGGCTGATGATGATGATGATTACCATAACTATATATTGCCATATATTACCTTAGGTTTCACTATATTATCCTAAGTTATAAGAAGACATTATATTTTAAGTTGTTATAAAATATTTTATAGTATAAATAAATTTTAGGACTGACCGTTGAACTTGGCACCCATTTAGATCTCACTTCATTTTGTCGTTAAAGTCAACTACCAATGCATATTTCATAATATTGAAGTTGGCTCTCATTTCACATTTATGTTTTGATGGGATGTTCCATTGCTGACTAAAATTCGTCGTTTGTTGGTTCGGTTAAGTGATTGAAATTAAAATTCTTCTTTAGTAAATCTTGCATAATCTTAAAATTTCAACGTATGACCATTAACCTACAATGCTACGAAGCGGAATTACCTCGTTCGATTATCGGCGTCGCTTTTCGGAGTAGCTCCCTTGAAACGGACCATAACGTTTTCTTATTAATTAAGTTGGTTGGACCGATTTCCCCCCCTCTTTTGTTTCGGTTTCGAGTCTCGCACAGATGTGTTTTGTCCCACGGCCGGTTTGTTTGGCTTGCCGTTTTAGAATGTATTGTTAGGCCAACAAAATGATTAGCGGGATTTTTCGTCGAGTTTAAGTGAATTTGGGTGTGTATTTCAGAGTTTTATTCTTTCAATTTATGGAGGTTCAAATTATTTTAAGTATATTATCATAAGTCTTTCTGACGTTTAATTATCAAAGACTAAGATTAGGTTTTTACTTTTTTTTTATTTAATCCACAACGGGGTTGCACTAAGCCTTCAAAACAATTTTTCTTTTATATTCTAGTATTTATTAGAATTGTTTTATTAGTATTTAACCTACTCTCGACAAAAGTGTGCCATTTTGAGAAGTGAATAAAAGTCAATTGTTTTATGAAATAAATATTTAAAAACGCTAGACACCACTAAATTTTATTTAGTACAATGATTTTAGAGTATTTTAGAGTGTCCATCAATTCAATAGAAACAATTTTTATTTTGGGGTCAACCACGGAATCGCGAAAACAAAATCAGCTGTTCCATACAAAAGTACCTACAATATCGACTTGACTGAAATGAAGATTGCAGAGCATTAGTGAGAAGAACTTTACATTCCCATTGAAAAAAGAATGCGGGGCGTTTCACATATCCGAGGTGAACATTCTTAATTGGATATTCAGTGCGGAAATGAATTTCAATACTTAGTTCCCGCACAAACAGTAGAACGCATCAGCTAGCATTATTTTTTATAGAACTTTATGGTTGCATGACTGGTCATTTGAAATTCAATAAAATCGTATAATACGTTGAGATTTTTAGTTTATGCAAGATTTACTAAAGAAGAATTTTAATTTCTAAACCACTTAACCGAACCAACAAACGACGAATTTTAGTCAGCAATGGAACATCCCATCAAAACATAAATTATGTGAAATGAGAGTTAACTTCAATATTATGAAATATGCCTTGGTAGTTGACTTCAACGACAAAAGAAGTGAGATCTAAATGGGTGCCAAGTAAGACTTTATGCCAAAGTCAACTTTAAAAAATAAAACTCTGTATCCGGTTGTATCATAATGACCATTATGATACAACCGGCTTTCACTCATTATTAAACACTTATATTTCTTAATTTTTCAGTCTCCATGGCAACCGTAGGATTTACCGGCCCTGACTTCCAACTCTTTCAAGCCCTTCTTTAGCCGGCAACAATAAAAAACTTTTTTAAAATTAGAATTTTGAATTTAGAAGGTATAAACCGTATAGACTCCTATCCGTGGGGTTTGGCGCCAATCCACATTTTATAATTAATATATTTTTACTTTATTTTTGAAATATATGATAAATGTAATGAGTGTAGATAAAGTAGTGTATGAGACTGCACATAACTCGGTATTAAAACACTCGTGGAATACTATTAAAAAACTCGCCAAGGCTCGCTTTTTAAACTCCCACTCGTGTTTTAATACCCCTCATTATGCGACAGTCACATAAACTACTATTATAACAACTTAATACATAATTTCTTTTTATATATTGAAGCCTAAGGTCTGACTTGGCTAGTTCTCATATACGAATTATTATTAGTACCTACAAAAACAGTCATGAAAGAGCCCTATGTTCGATGTCTAGTTTCTAGTGTACCAGCAAGCCAAATTTTCGGAAGAATAAAATAAGAACTTTGGCTTTAGATCTTGCAAAGGCTATTAATATAATTCGTATATGAAAACTAGCCAAGTTAGAGTTTAGGCTTCAATATATTATCCTAAGTTATAAGAAGAAATTATATTTTAAGTTGTTATAAAATATTTTATGTTATAAATAAATTTCAGGACTGTCCGTTGAACTTGGCACCCATTTAGATCTCACTTCTTTTGTCGTTGAAGTCAACAACCAAGGTATATTTCATAATATTGAAGTTGGCTCTCATTTCACATTTATGTTTGATGGGATATCATTACTTTTTATAGAGAAATTATTAGTAGCTACTTATCCTTACTTATATTATAAATGCGTTTCTGTCTGTCTGTGTGTTACACAATCACACCTAAACTACTGAACCGAATTGAATGAATTTTGGTACTAAGATAGTCTAGAGCCTGAGAAAGGACATAGGCTACTTTTTATTCCTAAAAAAATATCACCTTCCCGCGGGATAACGTCGTGTAGTACACGCGGGCGAAGCCGCGGGCGGAAGGCTAGTTCATAATAAAATTAATAACAATTGGTTTTTGTTAACCTACTGTATTATCTACTGTACTTGTCTAACCCATCAACGTAAATTGGCTTGCTTTTATTGTTATATCACAGAAACAAAACTATTACAACTATATTTGTAGTTCATCTCATATAAAATAAGTGCCTACGCCCGCAAATATAAGTTTGTAAACGTTTTATAAGAAACATTTACTAGTTTCTGATTTTCCTTTGTATTCACACAACATGCATGGAGTATTCTCTCACCTCTGGGATGGTTAAGCTAAATACCAGTTAGTTGCACTTGACTCAGTGGAACGCAGATTCAGAAAACTAATTGGGGATGATGAGCTAGTAAAAACCAAGTTCCTTAGTCTAACCCATCGACGTAAAGTGGCTTGCTTTTATTGTTATATATATAAAAAAAACTATTACAATCTTTTATTTGTAGTTCATCTCATACAAAATAAGTGCAAACGCCCGCAAATATAAGTTTTGTCAACGTTTTATAAAGAAAAAACTAGTTTCTGATTTTTTCTTTGTACTCACCCAATTACCTATCTGGATGGCAAATTTGAGCTTTCTAGGTCATCTGGAAGTGGGTTAGAGTTTTGATATATAGGCGAGTCAGTGATAAAAATAACGATTTTTTGACGTTTATATCTAAATAACCGTTTGAGGTGTGTTTATTTGTAGGTGTGTAAAATTTGAAGAACATATTTATCTTGCAAGTCTCAATACATAAGCCAAATTTGACATGTTTATGTAGTTATAGTTATAGTTTTAGAGTTATGAGGGGTTCGAAAGTGGCTCCATATGGTTATTGTAAATATACACACGGTGCTACTCGCCAGTTCTGTTAGCTTGAACTTGGCTTTGACACGCTACCATGTGTCTAGATGACTGAAGTAAGATTTTTAAAAACTAAATTACTTTTTTGTGGCGTCATACACCATTTGTATTTCTGCATCTTTATCACCACCATGATTGTACTATAATGTAGGAATTGAAGAATGAATTTGGTACCGATTCCAATAAAATACTACATAATTTTTCAAAGCATCGCAGGCGAGGCAACACTTAATATATCTGAAATCTCGCTCTCGCTGCAAATGCCTGTACTTGAAAGATAAGCGCTCCAGCCCGTTATGTGGGAAAAATAATATATTATTATCCATTTGGAGGCTGATAATCTCGCCCTTGTAATACTGAGCGCGAGTACTTTAAGAATACTTGTGTGGCATTCAAAGATATCATTAAGTAATTATTATAAAAAAGGTACGAAGGCAAACAGGCCAAACTTACATTTAATACTACATGAATAAAATAATTGAAATTAACTAACACACAAGAGGCTATGTAAGTGCTAATTTATTTATACGACAAGGTGTGACGAATCGTATTTTTTATGTTTCAAGCAAAAATAGGTTAATTCGTTTTAAATATACCTTTCTTAAGAAGTACTTGTTTACGAATATTCCCTTACCAAACACCATCTTGTCCTAACTATACCTTGCCACACGCTACTAGCAAGCACGTATAATCAAATTACGCCTCCAAGACGCGGGCGTAATTAGTTGGCCCGTGTTTGTCAACTTGCCGGCGCGTGGTATTGGTAACCACGTTGTGATTGATCACGTTAAGGACATATGGGGCAAGAAGACAGAGGGGTGTCTTAACTCAGTCTTGCTAATGGGGACTCGGAGACAAAGGAATAACTTTTATAAGTTTAACTAGCTGACCCAGCGCGACTTCGTTCCCGTGGCCCTACCCCCTACTCCACCCTACCCTACCCGTACTCTACCCCTACCCTACTCTACCCCTACTCTACCCCTACCTCTACTCTACCCCTACCCCTACCCTACCCTACCCCTACCCCTACCCCTACCCCTACTCTACCCTACCCCTACCCTACCCCTACCCCTACCCTACCCCTACCCCTACCCTACCCTACCTATACCCTACCCTACCTTTACCCTACCCTTCTTCTACTCTACCCCCACTTACCCCCTCTTCCCCTATTTTCTCACCGTAAGAACCTTCCTTGGACTTCCACGAACATTTCAAGACCAAAATTAGCCAAATCGGTCCAGCCGTTCACGCGTGATGTCGTGACCAAGGGAAATAGGGATTCATTTTTATATATATAGATTAGCTCTAGCTGTAAGGCTGGTAGCGACCAGTCGCGTGTTCGTTAACTTATACGCGGGGACATAGTGGGGGCTTGGAGACAGAAGGCGTCTTCTGTAAGTCTTGTAATAATGAGATAAGAATTAAAGTATTTGTGCCAAAAATAATTATTGGAAAATGTGATGTGGATATTTTATAAACTGTCAGTTTAGCCCTCTATTTCTTAATAGCAAAGAAGCGGTAGTAGCAAGCATGTGTAATCAAATTACGCCTCAAAGATGCGAACGTATTTATTTGGCCCAGTGTTTGTCAAATTGGTAGTGGCGGTGACCGTATTGTGATTAATCACGTTAAGGACATATGGGGCAAGGAGACAGAGGTGTGTCTTCACTCAGTCTTGCTAATGGGGACTCGGAGACAAAGAAGTAACTTTTATAAGTTTAATTAGCTCTAGCTGTAGGGCTGGTAGCGACCGATCGCGTGTTCGTTAACTTGTACGCGGGGACATAGTGGGGACTTAGAGACAGAAGGAAGGATAAGAATTAAAGTATTTTTGCCAAAAATAATTATTGGAAAATGTGATGTGGATATTTTATAAACTGTCAGTTTAGCCCTCTATTTCTTAATATCAAAGAAGCGGTAGTAACAAGCATGTGTAATCAAATTACGCCTCCAAGATGCGAGCGTAATTAGTTGGCCCGTGTTTGTCATTTTGGTGGTGGCGGTAACCGCATTGTGACTGATCACGTTAGGGACATATAGGGCAAGAAGACAAAGGGGTGTCTTAACTCAGTCTTGCTAATGGGGACTCGGAGACAAAGGAGTAACTTTTATAAGTTTAACTAGCTCTAGCTGTAAGGCTGTAACTGACCAGTCGCTTGTTCGTCAAATTCCATGCAAGGCGGTAGAGTCTAGTTGTAATGAGATTAGTTTCACCGACATTAAATTTGTTATCGAATCTTTAAAAAAATCTAATTGATATAAAAAAAACTAGTCAAAATCCCGCTTTTCAAAATGGTTAAAAAAATATTTGGAAAATATTTTGTGGATGTTTCTGACTGTCAGTTAGAGGGTAAACTCTATTTTTTTTTTGTCGGCCCCGTATTTGTCAACTTTCCGGTGTGTGGTGGGGGTAACCACATTGTGATTGATCACGTTAGAAACATATGGGGCCAGGAGACAGAGGGGTATGTTAACTGAGTCTTGCTAATGGAGACTCGTAGACAAAGGAGTAACTTTTATGAGTATGGTGATGGTGGGGCTGTGAGAGCTAATTTAACACAGGACTAACAGCAAAAAAAAATTAACTTATTAATTAAAAGTACGATAAATTAAATTATATAAGAAAGAATTTAGACTGACTAAAATACTTTGCCTAACCCCGTGCCACTACGGTGTACTGGGTGCCAACCATCAACTTTAAGAGTGATTCAAAAATAGCGCGATGCAGAATAGGTTACTAAAATGAATTGCTTTCTTTCGTACCTTCTAAAACTGGATCGCAAATGAATTGCTAAATGTGAATGACCGAACGATTTGTGTCCTTATTTCTTCTACCCGTCTCTTTCACTCGATTCTGTCATGCCCGGAGAGTGAGAGGGACGGGTATAACCTGCAGGTGTCATGTTAGCTTGGCCGAGTTATAAGTCAAATAAGAGTTCTTGACAGCTTAGCGGCTAGGAAATGTCATTGAATGATCACTGAATCGCTGTCATTGATATTAAGCTGTCGTGGTACGAATAAGCGAAGCAGATCAGTTTAGGTCCTAAACAAAACCGCAATAAGAGTTGATGGTAGGCACCCAGGTCCTAACGAAAAAAAAATGCTTTGCTAGACGAATCGCGGAAATGCAAAATTTTCACTTTGAACGTGTCTCTAACTTCTAGTTTTAAAACTTACCATGAACGAGCTTTCCGCCCGCGGCCTCGCCTGCACTACACGATGTTTTTGGTAATTTCTGGGGAAGTCAACAAGTAAAATTTCACGGTGTATAATAATAAAGTACCTTTTATAGATTATTATACTTAAATGTTGAAATGATTGAAAATGAAGTGCTTAGTAGAAAAAAATATATGAATACATCAATATATTCAATAGTAAAAAATGCATTGTGAATGCAATAAAGTAAAAATAATTTCTTTCAATAAGTAGAGTACTGTTGCTCTATGAGTCGCCGTTGCACATTCACTAGAAAGATATAGATATCTAAGGTCTAGTCTAGAAGCACAGATATCGACCGCGAAAAAAAATACACAAAAGAAACGGAACGAAACCTCTCAACGTGACCCAAGATATCACAAATCATTTTCTGATTCATTCCTTTGTTAGTACGTTCATCGCATTGTTTGGTTCAGGAAAAGAAAACAGAAGTGTCTCTGATAATACCCTTCGCGTTTCGAGTATAAACGAGAGCTTATTCTCGCTTCCGTAAATAGAATTCTGTCTCTTTCACTCATTGAGGCTTTGACAGAAATAAGCAGCCTATTAAGGTGGTGACACTCTAACCCGCACAGTAAATCGTGCTATTTGGCTAGAACGATAAAAGTATTGTTTTTCCTCTTTTCAATTTTATTCCGTTCCAAAATATTTAGCCTGTTTCATAACATAATAGTGACTTCGTTGCTACTTCATACATATTTTGATTAAGTATAGTATTTTCTTAAATTATTTCGCCACATGAGAATAAAAGGTTATAATATAGTCAGCTGTATAATTTTGAAACTATCTGTTGAATTGCGATTAATTTCGGTATGGAAAGTGAACTACCAAAGCTTAATGTGTGCTGTACATGGTTGCAGCTCATATTAATAAATAGGTACATAACGATTTTGTCGGAAACACAGCCGAGGTTAGAAACAAAACCAATTTTTTCATACTACTGACCATTTTAACAACTGTATTATGACTCCTCTGTTACGGCTGTTACCAGCGGGCCAATCGTCTTCATCGCGTTTGGGTCTTGACATTTGACTTCGTATTGCCGTAATGACATAACGACGCACACATCACGCAAACCTATAGTCCTACAATCCTGTCTGATCCGGTGACATCCGTGACAGAGGAACCACTTGCAATACGAAATTAGCTGTCAAAATAGACTGTCGTATGAAAACTGTTTTAGTTCTTAAGATTATCACCGGAACAGAAAACGTTGTCGCACTGTCGAAGCCGTTCGTTATCAAAACGGTTTTGCACGTCAACTGCACTTCAACTGCACGTAAGTACACTTGACTAATTCGTCATAGAATTACCGCGATCGGGGCCCAGTACCCCAGCGTGAAAAACTACTGTTTAAAAACTATTGTTAATCGAATAGTTAACTATACAGGGTTATTTTAAAACTACTAGCTAAATTTTTAGTTCGATTTGACTCAGAATTGTTAAGTGAACTACTTTCTCCTAGAAACATGGGTCAAACATTTTTGGCTTCCTATTTTTGACTAAATCGATCGCGTGATCTGTATGAGTTTAAAAATAATATTTCGACACATATTTCTAGGAGAAAATTGGTCACTTACCGATTCTGAGTCGAATTAAAAAATTTGGCTAGTGGTTCCAAAACAACCCTATATAAATACACTGCCCTTATAAAAGCTATCAAAGTGCTGCTGTCAAACATGTATTGAATAGTTCTTTATCCGAGTGAAAGAGGCGTTGCTCTTGTTTTCATACAAAATAATAATAATATGATCACGGTAAAGAATAATAATATGATCACGGTAAAGTTACGAGGGTCCCTACCATCAACCCTTATTGCGGTTTTGTTTAGGACCTAAACTGATCTGCTTCGCTTATTCGTACCACGACAGTTTAATATCAATGACAGCGATTCAGTGATCATTCAATGACATTTCACAGCCGCTAAGTTTTCACATACCTACTCTTATTTGACATATAACTCGGCCAAGCTAACATGACACCTGCAGGTTATACCCGTCCCTCTCACTCTCCGGGCATGAAAGAATCGAGTGAAAGAGACGGGTAGAAGAAATAAGGACACAAATTGTTCGGTCATTCACATTTAGCAATTCATTTGCGATCCAGTTTTTGGAAGGTACGAAAGAAAGCAATTCATTTTAGGAACCTATTCTGCATCGCGCTATTTTGAATCGCTGTCTTAAAGTTGATGGTATGCACCCAGTTTTTCGTGCTAGGGTTACTTTTAAGTATATGGGACTATCCCTACTTGGCTGTTCTCAAAATTTATAGCGTAATAATAAAATTTGTTCCGAATTGCAATTGTTCCACCGAGAAGTGCGACGGAAGGGATAAGCATACAACCAACTTCTGGAACAAATAGGAACAAAGGAACACTTTACTGTTCCCATGCACTTGAATAATGAAATGGTTTCAGTTTTCAGCCGCGCGTATGGAGTCACCGATAAAGTAAGGGTTTAACTTGAGCTGATGTTTTATTATTAACTATGTTATTTTATGAGCAGCTTTCCAGTTGCGTATTTTATTTTGGTTTAGCTGAAATAAAACCAGATTATGGTTTTATTTCAGTTTGTGTATTAAGGTTTATTGCGTGGTGCTTGCGATACAGCTGCGCTTACACGGGCAAGTTTTAGCAACTGTAATGGATCAATGTGGCGAAATTAAGTGGAGCAATCTGGATACAATTTTTGGAGTATTGTGCGGCCGTATCACAGCAAAGGGTTGTTACATTTTGACATTGCCCTAAAATTGCTTGATTATAGTCGTGACGTCATAGCTGACGGGTGTTGACCGGAATTGCGCAATTTTAGTTGCCTGTGAAAGCACAACTTTATAGAGGCACTAGTTTTCCGCCCGCGGCTTCGCCCGCGTGGAGTACACGACGTTATCCCGCGGGAATGTGATATTTTTGCGGTATAAAAAGTAGCCTATGTTTCTCTCGAGGCTACAAAGTTGTTTTCCAAATTTCAGCCAAATCCGTTCGTGATTGAGTAACAAATCCAAACATCTAAACTTTCACATTTACTTATAATACTATTAAGATTATTTTTGATGTTTCTTATCTCTGTATAGCGTAAGCAATACGGAATTCGTTTGAATCAATATTTGAAGCAACATATATTATGGAACTACAGCAAAGTTACCTGCGCTTTAAATAAAATCTTATTTTTGTCATCTACAACGGTGTAGCACTTATCCTTCATCACACCTAATATTAAGTGATATATAGGCTGAAGGTGGAAGTGCACTACTCCCGGAATTCTCAATTACTGAGGAACTTGTTATCTTATCTCTAACTGCCGGAACACACCAATTCTGAAAACATCGTTGTTATGGCGTCAGACTTAGATAAGGTGGTGTTAGCGAACAAGCCCTACCTACCACCAACCAAACCGAATACAATATTCCCTCACTGGGAATCAAACCCGGGACTTCTGGGTTTGATAACGGTGGTGTGTACCACTAGACCGCAGAAGAGGTTATGTTCATGGTCTCCATTTGCCGTTTTGTTTAGAAAAATAATCTCTTTTTTGCTAGTAAAATCCTTTTGCTTCAGGGTTTATTCATTAACTACATTTGCTAAACTAAGCTGGATTAAACTACATACAAAAAAATAATGAATCGAACACAATCCTTCAAGTTAGTAAAGAAATGTTATAAAGCGCCCATGCGCCAGGCTAAGGTCGATGACCTGGAAATTATGACGTCATTGATTTAATGGCCTGAACCAATAGACTGGAGTTTTGTTCGACGTTCTATTTTTATTTGTGAACGTGAAGAAAATATAGGAAGGTTGGTTGATTCAAAACCACAGTTTAAAACATTTTTAAATGGAGTAAATTTGTATAGCGTTAACTACCCAATGGAACTATTTAACTAAATTATTATAACTATTTATTAATTACTTTGGATACCGAGCGTTGTAGGTACTATTGGTTGTCTATTAAGCCTACTTAAGAGATATTTCTTCACGAGATTGATTGAAAAATATCGAGCCCACGCATATGTGCTGACAAGAGTTTCGGGCAGTATTCGAGACCCCACTCTAAGTCCCGTATTCTAGAACGACAGATCTCTTCTCAAGTATAGTTAGCAAGGGATGAATGTATTCGTTGCATGTATTTGCATCCTTTTCTAACTGTACTTAAGAAGAAAACTCCACTTAAGTGTCGTTTAGAATACGGGCCTAAATTCAGGTCCAAAACTCTATCAACATCATGCTCGTGAACGGGTGCTGCCAGTGGGCAGGGTCTGCTCATGTTTACTTGTATTCTTTAAAATATCGTTGAACGAAGGAATGGCTGGTTCATGCGTCATGCTCGTGAACGGGTGCCGCCCGTGGGAATGGGTCTACTCCTGACTGCTTGTCTTAACGTGTAGTTAAATATATTCTTGTATTTTATTAATTACTATTTTATATATTAAAGAATGCAATGCACCACTTGCAATTTGTGTGCGTGAGCTGCGTATGTAGTAGTTAACAGCAAATGCCTAATGTTGACAGATGTTGTTGACGTTCGCTTATTTGTAAATACGTCCTTAATAAGAATGAGATATTATGATAGAAACTTCTTGTTTTGTTGAAAATTATTTACTACTATAAATAAATACTCTTACGCCCGAATTCTCGAACGCTAATCATCTTTGGGAGCGTCTCAAACATCATGGCATCTCTTTCATACGTTTGACATTTAAAGTGACAGTGCGATGTGTGTGACGCTCCTAAAGATAAGTAGCGTACGAGTATTCGGCCATTACTCTCTTAAACACTCTCTAACTCTCAACGATGCACCAAAAAACTTAATGCTGTCCATAAGACAGTCCATAGGACAGACAGTCCAGGCAATTGTTTCACAATTCCAAGCTCAAGTTTGGTTTATGCAAATAAACGAGAAACGATTCCTCTGAGCTCAAATCCGCGCTCCAACGCGTCATCGGTGAGATACAGCTACATTTCTGTGAAAGAGTCATGAATTTCATGAAAAGAAAAATTACCTATTATCAGATTCATGTGGGCCATTTGACAGATATTTTATTCCATAAGTAATCGGAACATGTCTTCTTCATAATCCAATAAAAATATCTCAACTCTCTCCAAAACTAAGTGTTTTTATTTTAAAATGAAAAGTGCTCTCTTACTGAGACACCCTATATATAAAACTTTTGACTTACTGAGGCCGCCATGTTGAAGTTGAAATAAAGAGTTCCCTGTTTGAAACGATGGATGACCGTCTGGGTGCGTTGGAGAGACGACTATTCGAGACCCCTAAGAAGCCCATATTACAGGTGGTACTTCGTTATATCATTTCTTCCAGTCGTGCGCCGAGGGCAGCAGATGATAGCGGCGGACGCCACATCACAGCCGATAGCTACAAAGAAAATAGAGCAGCAAAGACCTCCCACAGAAGCAAGACTAAAGCCTCCCCCTTCTCCCAGCACTGCGGCTGTTGTGCTGACTCTCCGGCCGTCTCAGTGAAAGAGCGGGAGATAACACACGCCAACGTCATTCAAAAAGGAGAAAGCCAAAATCTTAGTGTGCTCGGCGCGTAGGACGTAGGACGTTCTGTCGTCCAAACGTAGAAGAGCGTCGACCATGGACGCGAACACGAGGCGGAGGGCGCGGTGCTTGACACAACTGTCCCGCAACCTTCGTCCGCGTGGGTAAAGAACACCCCGGGGGGAAGCGACGGCATTTCGCCCGGGTCGCAAAAAAAAGGGTGTTAACCTTAACAAGTTCGATCGATCAACAATATACCTTTTTTAAACAGGGAACAAGGTTTCGAATGTCACAATCCTACGTCATAAATGACTGGAAGCGATAAGAAATAAGATCGCACCTTTGTAGTGCGCTCTTATTCGGTCTGCCATTTTTACACTCCAACCGGCTATCTAGTAGTATTGTTGAAATTGAAATTGAAAGACATTTATTGACACATTACAAGTTGCAAAATACAAAACAAACAAAATATTCAATAATTCGAAAATACTTATTATTACATCTTAAAAGTAACAAAACTTAAGACAAAAAATTACACTATTTTAACAACGGTTGTGATGCGCCAGT
Organism: Crambus lathoniellus; assembly: GCA_949710035.1. NCBI lineage: Eukaryota > Metazoa > Arthropoda > Insecta > Lepidoptera > Crambidae > Crambus > Crambus lathoniellus. The sequence continues at coordinate 11,080,010 of OX453296.1, forward strand.
CCCAATCGCGGTAATCCTATGACACATTACAAGTGTACGTGCAGTTGACGTGCAAAACCGTTTTTGATAACGCGCGGCTTTGACAGTGCGACAACGTTTTCTGTTCCGGTGATAATCTTTGGAACTAAAACAGTTTACACTTAAGTCTATTTTGACAGCTAATTTCGTATTGCAAGTGGTTCCTCTGTCACGGATGTCACCGGATCAGACAGGATTGTAGGACTATAGGTTTGCGTGACGTGACGTTATGTCATTAGGGCAATACGAAGTCAAACGTCAAGACCCAAACGCGATAAGTATATATTCTTTGATAAAGACGCGCTGCATAGAATTACGGCGATTGGCCCGATGGCAAAGAATATATACACTTATGCCGTTAAAGGTTCAGGTTCATCGGAGGTTGTAATAATATAAAGAACATGAAGGTTTATCAAAAATAGGTCACATGACATGCGTTTGTTGAACGTAACCGAGTTTTAAAAAAAACCCCGTGACGTAATTGACCGATGATCGTTCACGCGCCGCCTCGGGGCGGGGACCCACCGGCCCGGAAATTATGACGTCATTATTTTACAGCTCCAACCTCACACTGTGTACTTTTGAAGGAAAAACAAAACGCGCGATACGCCGTTTTTCCTGGTTGCTTTTTTTCGTTTATTGTTGGTGGTATCACGTGGCTTTTTATTAGGTTGAGGTAGTTCTTTGGTTTCATTTCATACACGACTGATGTAATGTAGGTTTTTCTTTTAAGTAAGATGTATCAAGCATGCATCCACAAATATTAATTGCACTTGCAATAATAACACCGAATGCTTATATTTTATATAGGTATTATTATAATTAATATTTTTATTTATTATTTTTAAATGTTGACATTCCATTTAAAAAAAGTATGTGGGGCGTTCCGCATTTCCGAGGTGAACTAAATTTGAAATTCAGTGCGTAAATGAGTTTCATTACTTACTTCTTTTTTCACTCCGCACATTCAAAACGGTAGAACGTATCAGCTAGCATTATTTAGCAAAAAGGAAAATATTGTAATGAGAAAATTTTCCTTTTAAATGTTAAAATAATAATGTATAATATGTGCTATATGCTTGTTCAAATATTGTAATAAGTAACGATATGTATTTTTGTAAATGTCGTTACCTGAGATACGCGCTGGCAAGTTTCTTGCGGCCATTCTTCTTGTCAGTTAAAAAAGTCTTGAATGGGTGGTAGGAAAATATTGACGATTCATAAGTACATGCTTATTATGTCTATGTGAATAAATAAATATTTGATTGATTGATTGATTATTGTAAAACTTTATGATTGCATGACTGGTTATTTAACATGGCCGCACGAACCAATTTAAAAATGTTTCCTCGCATTTCGTGAGAAAAGTTTTAAATAAGTCTAGTACTGGAAGCTAAGCTTAGCTTCCCGTTCTCGGCTTTAATGTTCTATACATTTTCACAATGAAATTCTTTAAGTGTAGGATACATTGTCATAGAAAATACCTCACAGTCTTCCTATCGACAGTTCCAAAACGGTTTCAAACTTCACTAAGGGTCATTATACGATCTCCCAGGCCGAGTGGTGTAAGTTTTCAAGGTGGTAAATATTAAAAATGAACTTTTCAATATCCTTTCAAATCGGTGTACCTAATCCGTAGAGGGGCTAAGTCGCGTTATAACTAGTAAAAGTGCGAAGTAGACATAATAGCTAGTTAGACCTTCTGCGATATACTGTGGCGGTCAGATAATTAAAGACAACAGTTGATTTTCATACAAACGAGGTGTCTTTGAAGCCGCGTTTCTCCGCCAAGCATTGACCTACCTGTGATCTGATGATGGCCGTCCAGGGAGTGAATGGAGGAGATTCAGATCGCTATACACAAACATCTGATCTGATCAGCGTTCCAAGAGATATAAGAATCAGAGTTGTCAGTTTCTGGATTTCCATACAATTTTATGCAAATTTTGCGAATTTTTTAAACATATCCTTAAATCTTTTAGAATGCTGATCAGAACAGTTGGGTGTGTATAGCGATCTGAATCTCCTCCAATCACTCCCTAGAGTGCAATCGTCTGATCACAGCTTGGTCAATCTCTGGCGGAGAACCAAGGCTTCAAAGTTACCTCGTTTGTATGAAAATCGACTGGTGTCTTTAATTATGTGACCGCCACTGTCAGAAGAGAAGAGGAGGCATAGAGCTGTCGCAGGGATTTTGTCAAAGTCGTGATATTATAATTCCACTAGTGAAATATAATTTCGAGTGTTATTATAATTCCACTAGTGAAATTATAATTTCGCGTGATATTATAATAAATTCCACTAGTTAAATTATGAATAGACAATGAAACAATACATAAGTTGTATTGATACAAAAAAATAACCAAGTCATATAGAACATGTGATAGGTTAGAAATTTAAGGCGATCGCGAAGCGCAGCGAAGCGATCGCCTTAAATTTCTAACCTATCACATGTTCTATATGACTTCCGAGGCTCGCAGCCGTGTTATGCATATTGTCTCGTAATGTCTATTCATAATATCACGCGAAATTATAATTTCACTAGTGGAATTATAATATCACGACTTTGACAAAATCCCTGCGACAGAGCCACCAAGTACATGATGCTATGACGTCATGAAAGTTAGACCTACTGCGGTATAGGTTAGAAGAGAGTTAGATTCATAATTTAACGAGAAATTATAATTTCACTAGTGGAATTATAATATCACGGCTTTGACAAAATCTCTGCGACATGGCGACTATAGTTTGGTATCGGAACAATGTATGCGATTATTTTATTATAATTATAATCCGTGTTCGCCATAAATTATAAGTCGCCCACCGCACGCAATGATAATTAAATTGAAGTATTTAAATCCGTTTATTGACTGCTAACGAGATACGAAGTTACGGCGATCGGTTCCAATTAGCTGACAACACGATAGGATTGAATTTAATTCAAATTTATTGACTAAGTTTGGTGCAACAGATGTTTTAAGAATGTCTTTTTAATAGATAACTCTAAAAATGGCGTTAGGACACAGAGTTTAAAAAGAAATTTTTGGTGGTAGGACTTGTTCTGCCGCCTTCCTAGCTACCACCATCTTATCTAAGTCTGACGCCATAACAATGATGTTTTCAGTTTTCAGCATTATTACAGAGGAACTGGCTATCTTATCTCTAACTGCGCCAGTTCCTCAGTGATTGAGGATTTACCACTTAACATCAGGTGTGATGAAGGCTGCGTGCTACTCCGTTGTGACTATACTAATATTTTATTATAGAGGAAATATTTGATTGTTTGTTTGCATCGAACAGGCTCCGAAACTACTGGACCGATTTAGAAAATTCTTTGACCATTAGAAAGCTACAAGAGAAACTACTGCGAGTTGCACTCCGGGGGTGCAGGCAGAAGTGAAAGCTTGAATACTAACGTTGTGCATTTTTTATATTCTAAAATTTTTTAACCCGTTGATTATTAGAAAATATTATTTATTATAATATATACTTAGAGATGAATTAGATGCGTTGATAAAATAATACGGATTGGATTTGAACCGAGGTCTTCTGTTCTGCCGCCGCGCGCCGCCTGTTTTCTAACCAGAGCTATCATCACAACAATGAGAAAGATGTCGAAATTCGCCTTCGTATTCTAATGACATTGTAACAGTTTTCCGATCTGGGTGCCTACCATCAACTCTTATTGCGGTTTTGTTTAGGACCTAAACTGATCTGCTTCGCTTATTCGTACCACGACAGCTTAACATCAATGACAGCGATTCAGTGATCATTCAATGACATTTCACAGCCGCTGAGCTGTCATCAACTCTTATTTGACTTATAACTCGGCCAAGCTAACATGACACCTGCAGGTTATACCCGTCCCTTTCACTCTCCGGGCATGACAGAATCGAGTGAAAGAGACGGGTAGAAGAAATAAGGACACAAATCGTTCGGTCATTCACATTTAGCAATTCATTTGCGATCCAGTTTTCAGAAGGTCGTAGTACGAAAGAAAGCAATTCATTTTAGGAACCTATTCTGCATCGCGCTGCAACCCAGGTCTTATTATAAATATACAAAATATGTCTGTAAAAGATTGTGTCTAACGACCCTAGCCCGGTTGCCATGGTGACCAGAACTAATTACCTATCGATCCAAGGGTGATGGATGTGCTGAGCATTCTTTGTGTCAATTACTCTCGTTTAGCTGCTGTCTACGGGGAGGAGGTAGGTACTTTGTATCTGGGGTTATTTTAAAACCACTGGCAAAATTTTTAAGTTCGACTCAGAATCGGTAAGTGAACAACTTTCTCCTAGAAACATGGGTTCGGGATGTTTGGGATTTTATTTGACACAGTAAAATATCACCAATCGAAAAAAAGCACTAGATAAATAACTGTTAAGTAACATATATTTTTTCCAAATTTTAAGTACTTGTGATTTGCGAGTAATCCATAATTTAAAATACCCTATTTTAGGGAATCGACGCCTTAATGTATATTAATGTTGGTTATGTTGTGCTCTTCCCTTTTCTCTGTCTTGTCTTCGGTCGCTCTAATTGTAATAATTTCGTCTTGGTTTATTATAAATTATTGTTATGAAAAGTATTATAGTCGCCACCAAAACCAAGGAGGCTTTATGCTCGCGTAGTTTGTTAGTCGTTCGGTCGTTAGTTCGTAGTTATAGAACAAATGAAGAACATTAATAGTCAATAATTTTCACAGCAAGTTGTATGTGTATAATTTTGGAGAGCAAATATAACGAATCAGTTTATTATTTTAAGTACCGAGCCGTGGTGTTATTTTATTTACGGTTTTCTAAATCTAAACAATAGCAGTTCAAACTGATACCGGCAGGTATTATGCAATTATATTTTTTATTCTTTCTTACTTTGAGCCCTACTTACTTATTATTCCTCCAACAGTAACAATACTCTATACATATGTAGTGTTGCTATAGTTATTGTCATAGCATAACACACTACACTAAACTACAATATTAAATAAATATATATCATCAATCTATTAAAAAGTTTAGGTTTGAAAAGGTACTTACATAAACTGTAATACCTACAATACTTCTTCCACGATAATTTGTTATTAATTTATGTGACAATATACTTCTGAAAAAAAGTTATTAGGTAAATGAGTTCAACGCCTTTTTTCGTCACATAAATTGTACGACACAAGTTTTCTACGCGAACATAAAGATGAATTCTTTACGAATACTTTGTCTAAAGTTAAGGTAACTTTGGTCGTAAACGCGAAGTAGGTAGGGTGTAGGAATACCTTTCTCGATAACATAAAAATATATCTTTTCTATATAATCATAATAATAAAGTGACATTGCCATATTTTTGATGGACATTTCCAATTAAACAATAATAATTTGGGAGGAAATGTGTTCGGAATATTGTTGTTTAGTTGCTTTTCTAGTTTATCATCTATGCTACATACCTATACTGGGTGCCTACCATCAACTTTAAGACAGCGATTCAAAAATAGCGCGTTGCAGAATAGGTTCCTAAAATAATTTGCTTTCTTTGGTACTATGACCATCTAAAAACTGGATCGCAAATGAATTGCTAAATGTAAATGACCGGACGATTTGTGTCCTTATTTCTTCTACCCGTCTCTTTCACTCGATTCTGTCATGCCCGGAGAGTGAAAGGGACGGGTATAACCTGCAGGTGTCATGTTAGCTTGGCCGAGTTATAAGTGAATTAAGAGTTGATGACAGCTCAACGGCTGTGAAATGTCATTGAATGATCACTGAGTCGCTGTCATTGATATTAAGCTGTCGTGGTACGAATAAGCGAAGCAGATCAGTTTAGGTCCTAAACAAAACCGCAATAAGAATTGATGGTAGGTTCCCTGATGTGTATATTATAATGAGAAAAGATTGGATTTTTTGTTTGTAGGTAATGGATTAACACAAAAACTACTGAGTTAAAAATTTTTCACCATTAGAAAGCTACATTCTTCAGGAGTGACATAGGCTATATTTTATCCAGATATTCCCACAGAAACGGGAACCACACGAGTAAAACCACGAGAAGGCTAGTCTTAAACAAAATTAGTGTATCAACGCAGCTTATTATTGGCACTGCTTTGGCATTGGTTCTAACCACAGAATGATTTACAAAGAGGCCTGTCGCTATTAGGAAACAGATGGTTATAAGACTAGACATACTCGTACATAGATTATATGAAATATAATAAAAGACTCATTTAAATACGCATATTTCATATTACAAGCTTTTTATTATTTTGCCATGTTAGTTAGTATGTTAGTTAGTGGGGTACAAAGCTTGCAAGCTTAATTTGACCCACTTCCCAGTGTCCGATGGAGCTGAATTTTTTTTAACGGTTTGGTTCAGATGACAGTTCAATATTAAAGTATAGTCAGCAAAAAAGCTTGTCATAAAAATGAAATTTTTACTACAAACTGATATTTAATTAAAATTATTTTTGCAGGTAAATGGATAAATATATTTTTGCCTACCAAAAATTGAGTGGTTCAGCTGATGGTAAGTCAACAGATATTTAAATAGTTTTGAATTTATATGTACTTATTTCTTATTTTCCTTCCAATATAACAATTAAACGTCAAAAGACGTAAATTTTTTAACGGTATAGGTACCAGTTGTTTTCTAATTATCGCTTTCCTTAGTCCCGAAACTGAGGGCCTACTCTGAAACGCAAAACCCGAAACTTCGTTATACTCGTCCCTCGCACGCTCGAGTCATGACAGAATCGTGTGAATGGGACGGGGCTAACCGAAGTTTCGGATGTGCGTTTCAGAGTGCGGTCCCTGAAGCGGGCGCCCGCGACGGGCACACGTCGCGTGTCTCCGCCTGTGGACACGCGCGGGGGTTGCGTTGAAAACCGTCGCAGGTCACGGAGACCGGATTACTCAGTGTCGCTATTTGTCGTTGCTATAAAACATGAGGACCAGAACGCCCATCGTCCTTTGTCCGAGCGTGCGACCCGCATCACAAAGCGTTATTTACTGAACATACCCGTGCATGCTACCGTTGGCGAGCCCGGTAGGCGCGCGTGGGCACCGACAGGCGACCGTGGGAAACAGGCCACAAGGCGCGGGCGAGATGCCCGCCTCCCTGCGACGAGCGACGGTCGCCTGCGCGGGTGCCCGCGTCGCGACGGAGCACTTTTGTTTGTATGGAACTGCGTTATGCCTTACAGTCTCTAAAATACACACGCTCCTATCCGACCTCTGATTTGGTTTGCTCCCAAACCAAATCGGAACGTGTGTAGCGCAGATTTACCTGTGTGTAGAGACTATAAGGTTATCACATAAAACATTTGTTTCTTCTAATATTATGTTCTTGATTTATAAACTACTTACATGTACATTATTGTGTTGCTGGGCACAACACTGACTTCACCACACGTATGTCACAGTATTATGATCTTAACACCTTTGCTTATGTCATAAGTATTATTGTTTTAATATACTCCGGAAAGTGTTTTTATTTAGGTATTTTACTACTACGTTTTATAACCAAATTGGAAAATTAAGTTTCAAGTGGAAATAGAAAAATAAAATTAATTGGGACCAGTTACCCTGGGACGAATCGCCCCAACTTTGTGCCTCAGCCCATAACTTCAAATTGTTTCCTAAGTCCAACTGGTAACCTCTTTCAATTTGTGAACGCGACTAAATGTAGGTACTGTTCGCGTTTTGTTTCTGCTCGGCTTTTTACGCTGAACACGAGAAAAGTTGTAATCTCTTGTTTGTTTCGTTTGTAATTCGAGTGAGGCAACGAGTTATTTTGTACTTAGACGATGTTACAGTGAGATACAGCTTAAATTTTAATGATTATCTAGAGAAATTTTATTCTTAGCTAGCTCCGCCTGTGGCTTTTCCCGCGTGATCTACACGATGATTCCCGTAGGAATAAGAGAATGGGATATTTTCCTGGACTATAATGTAGTCTATATGCTATTCCAGAACGTAATATATCTATATCAGTGCCTTTCATGCAGATCTGTTCAACAGTTTCGCTGTAATTGTGTTACAATAGCTGTCACATTCTACTTAAGTAAGACAAACTGTTAATTTTATTGTTATAAAACATCCAAAAGCTACATTCCTTAACTGCAAACCGCCTCTATGCTCTAGTGGTACAAGCCACCGGTATCAGACCCAGAGTTCCGGGTTCGATTCCCAGTGGGGATAAATATTGTGTTCGGTTTGGTTGGTGGTAGGGCTTGTGCAAAGTCCGCCTGGCTAGCTACCACCATCTTATCTAAGTCTGACGTCATAACAACGTCATTCAGCATTGTTGTGCTCCGGCAGTTGGATATTCCGGGAGTGTGGTGCGCTTACTCCTTCACTCCTTATTATCACTTAACATCAAGTGTGATGAAGGCTAAATGCTGCCCCATTGTGGATATAAAGAAACATCCAATAGGTGGCCATTCCTAACTGTAAACACAAAAATTTACGCAAATATAAAACAATTACCTAGCTATAAAGTGAAATCTTTCTTGTCGCACAAACCAATACGGGATAGACATACGTACGCGCTAATGGGGGTTTTAATTAACGTACCCGCAATTTGTACACAAGTAGGTACATCTGTAGTCTGTACAGTAAAAGGGGAAAATGTCTCCCCCGCTTTGTAACAATAAATCACATTCGAATACAACACGACCGGTGTTCGAAATAACGCGATATTCTTTTATTATTCTGAATACATAAATATGTTATTGTTGAAGGCGTTGCATATTCAGATTTTTAATAAATAAGGGTGGGATTAAAACTGAGATTGTGTTTTGTTCTTTAACGGGCCACCGACCACAAACACAAAATGCCGCCACCGACCTATTCCACAGCCTTCTCTATCGTCTAGAAGGCGGTGGTGTGGCTCGTATGCGACGACGGTAAAGACCATTTACCTACCCGTGTACAGCAGCTTTAAGTGCTGCCGCACATTGAGCCACTAGATGCGACTACTAAACTCGAATACTAGTAGCTACTCAAGCCAATAGACGCAGTCACTTATCACATAAAGTAGAAACGCGCGGGCGGGCAACTCTCGCAGAGTTACCTATCATCATCATCATCATCATGTCAGCCGAACGACGCCCACTGCTGGGCATAGGGTTATTTTTTTACCTATATCTAAATTAAATTATCACATATTTTAAATCGCTTATACATATATGAATAGTACAATATCCATAAAACTCAAGTAGGTTTTCGGAACTCCATAGGACCGTCATTTCATATCCAGCAATGAGTCATACAAGGAGACCTACTTTCACCTAAACAGTTCACAGCAACCCTAGAGGAAGTGTTTAGGAAGCTGGCGCCCAACTGGCATGAGGAATGAGAAAGAAGAAATGAACAAACCTCCTATTTTCCGACAACATTGTTTTACTCTCCAACTCCGTCACTGAAATAGGAGAAATTCTCTAAGAGCTAAAACAGCTAGCCTCGAGGCTTGACTCCACATGAATATGGAAAATACCAAGTTAAAGACGAACAGCGTCAATCGCAGAATTTGTGTGAGTGATGTGGAGGTTGAGCATGTCCAGGAGTATGGCTCTTTGGGCCAACTAGTTTAATTCCAGGCATGACAAGAAAAAGAGGTTGTTTGACGCCCTTAAACCGCTTTGAGATGCTATTGGTTCTTTGAACACCATTCGAAAGGCGATGCTCTAATTTCCTTAAACCGTTAAACTCATGGACATGAGCATACTACCCGTCCTCACATATGGCGCTCAAACTCGGTCTGTTACCAAAACCATAGATCTGCCCTCATCAGGATGCGTCAAAATAGAGAATGGAGCGCAGCTCGTTCTGAGTTAATCGCAAGAGAAACACGACACACGATGCAGAACTCTTATTGCCGAGACGTCGCCCAAAAAACAGCAATGCTTAAATACAACAGGGCCGGGCATGTCGGACGTGCGAGACGGGCGGCGGTGGCGGGACGATCTCGACTCGTATTTTTACCCGACTACGGCAAAGCAAAAAAAAGGAGGGTTATGAGTTTGACCGGTATGTATGTATGTATGTATGTATGTTTGTATGTATGTTCATCTGTTCCCACATAACTTCTAAACTGCTGATCATATATTCACAATTGAGGTATCGTTGGAAGCGTCTTGATTGTCTGCTGGTTATAGGCTATGTCACGTCACATGAAATTGAATATGGCGCCCTCTAGACGACATAATGTTGTGAACTAAAAAACTTTTTGTTGAGAAGAATATCGTGTTTGGTATCAAATGTAAGCTCTTGGTGAGCTTGTTTCAAAAATATATATTTTATTAGTTGTTACTGGCGGCTTTGCTTGCATAAATCGAATTTTGACTTTATCACGAAATTCATCATCATCATATCGCCGAACGACGCCCACTGCTGGGCATAGGCCTCCCCCAAGGAACTCTACAACAATCGATCATGCGCTGCCCGCATCCAGCGTCTTCTCGCGACTTTGACCAGATCGTCGGTCCACCTTGTAGGGGGCCTGCCCACGGAACCGGTACGCGATCGCTATTCGAGAACCTTTCCCCCCAACGGCCATCGTTTCTCCGCGCTATCTGTTCCGCCCACTGCCACTTCAACGGTACAATCCTTCGAGCGATGTCGGTTGTTTTAGTTCTCCTGTGAATCTCATCGTTTCTGATTCGATCGAGCAGACCAAGCATCGCTCTCTCCATTGCTCGCTAGATGACTTTGAGCCTTCTTTTGAGACCCATAGTAAAAGACCACGTCTCACTTCCATAGGTCAGTAAGCCAGTAATGACTGGCAACACACACTGGTCAAAGACTTTCGTCTTGAGACATGGAGGTATTTCGGACGCGAATTTATGCCGGAGCTTCCCGAACACTGCCTATCCGAGCTGAATTCGTCGAGAGATCTCTTTCTCGGAGTTGGACTTACTAACTGGACCGTTTGCCCTAGGTAAACAAAGTGGTCAACAACTTCGAGCGTAATGTTCCCAACGACTGGAGCGGGTGAAACTTGGGTATTGAATATGATTTTCGTCTTATCCATGTTCATCTTTAGACCCGCTCTTTGAGAAGAATTACTGAGATTTCGAGCATTATGTTCAGGTCTTCCAAGGTCTCAGCCATAAGAACTACATCATCGGCAAACCGTATGTGTGTTAGGTGCTCGCCATTGATGTTGATGCCGCATCCTTTCCAATGCAGAAGCTTAAAAATATCCTCCAACGCAGTTGTGAACAGTTTCGGACAGATGACGACGTCTCCCTGACTTACACCTCGCTGTAGTTGGATAGGATTACAGCTCTGGTTCTGTAATCGGATTGACATGGTGGCGTTTTGGTATAAGTACCTGAGCACATAGATGTACATGTGGTCTACTTGGCACCCCTGGGGAGACTGCAGCACCACCCATCTCTCAATCGAATCCATGGCTTTCTCGTAGCCCACGAACGTCTAGCGAAGTGGCAAGTTGTACTCTTCGGTCTTCTGTATAACTAGCCGCAGCGTATGAATGTGGTCGTTGGTGCTATAGCCTTTCCAGAACCCGGCTTGTTCGGGAGGTTGGAAGTCGTCGAACAACTTATAGATATAGCTCAGAAACGTGATGGGTTTGTGGTTCTTCAAAAGAGTCCTACCACCCTTCTTGAAAAACGCTTCTGCCCCATGCCTTTGGCGTTTTGCCCTCGAGGATGATTGAATTGAAAAGCTTTAAGTATTGGCTTTCCGCTCGCTCTCAGAAGCTCTGTTGTGCCCGCCCGCCGCCTTGTTGTTTTTAAGTTGCTTGAGAGCCATTGTTTTAAATTTGAGCCGGTATTGGTCGGAGCGTGGATTTCATCAGCCGCGATCTTTCAAGCTTAACATTGATATTCAATGTGCCTCTGACCATACGGTGATCGCTTACTGTCTTAACAGCGGTGATCACACTGACATCATTGAGGATGTGATTCTTGGTCGACATGTTAAAATCGATCTCGTTTTTGACTGTACCGTCCGGGCTGGTCCAGGTCCATTTGCCGGTTACGGGCTTCCTGAAGAAGGAGTTCATCATAAAGAGGTTCTCCGTCTCCATGAAGTCTGTCAACATGTGGCCACTATTGTTCCGTTGCCCAAATCCAAATTGCCCCACTCTCAACTCATCACTGCAACGTTGCCCCAACTTAGCATTGAAGTCTCCCATCACAACCGTGTAGTGGGTTTTATAGCTATGCATGGGTTTCGAAACCTCCTCATACATAGACTTCACTTCGTCATCGTCATGTGTCGAGGTCGGAGCGTATACTTGTATGACCGACACGCTTCCGATGGTGATCACGTTGTTGACTAGGGACTTGTGGAATGTAGACAACACCTAGGGACTGTTGTTCGCCCTCCCGGTGGTAAAGTAAGTTACCGGATTGCAGGATAATCGAGTTCTCTTCGGACTTCAGATAATCCAATGATGTCCCAGTGTAACTTACTAAACCTCTTCAAACTCTATGAGCTTCGAGTCAGTCCGCAATATGCTCGTGTTGTAGGTTGCCAGGTCAAGTCATCTGTGTTGGTAGCCTGGTCTTACCCGGGGATTCTCAGCACCCCTGCCCCGCCGTTACCATAGCCGCTAGTAGCTAGGAATAGCGGGGCCGCCGTGGACTGGGGGCTGATTTATTTGGTGTAAAACCCTTTTTTTGCCATAATCGCCACGCTTGGCCTGCCATGTGTTGGCGATCGCAGTATGTCCTGCTGTTACATGGAGACGCTGCTGCCCCACTCTTGATGGCAGTTTTCCGTCTGTCGCCTTTTACGACACCCTTGAGAAGAGAGGGGGTAGTGCTATTTTTATGTGCCGGCACTACACAGCGCAAAATTATGACCCCAAAATGATGTAAATAAAATTAAGTTCAAAAACTAAAACCCGACTAAGTGAAAAATCACGCTCTAAAAAGTATGAAACAAGAAAATATTCTCATCTGAAATTGCCGTGGTCGTATGCCCACGCACGACTATATACTATAACAAAACAATATTTTCATAAGTACATATTTATTATGTCTAAGTGAATAAAGAATATTTTTATCTTTTTATCTTTATTCTAGGGAAAAGTGGCATACGACCACGGCAATTTCAGATGAGAATATTTTCTTGTTTCATACTTTTTAGAGCGTGATTTTTCACTTAGTCGGGTTTTAGTTTTTGAACTTAATTTTTTATGTAACATTGTAAGAGAGGGCCTAGACAAGTGGCCAGTAGAATAGAAAGAATATGTATGGGATTGACATTAGCGATCGAAATGTCACGTGACTGGTAATATCAATCCCATACATATTCTTTATATTCTACTGGCGAACTCGATAATAGAAAGCCACTTGTCTAGGCCCTCTGGTCTAAAATGGAAGGAAAGTGTGGTAGCCCTGCAGTGGGACGGACGACCCAGGAAAATAATAAAAATACTTAAATAAAAAAATAATACGTCAGTTCCATAATACTCGTAGTTGTAATCGTGGAGGTTTATCAAATGTAACCAGACACAATACGCCCTCAGTAACATTAAACATAACACATAATTATATTGACGCAGTACGCACTACACAGCGAGCGAGGTAGCGATATACCATAACCACAGGCACAGCCATCTCTATCAAGACGATAGAGACGGCTGTGCCACAGGGTAAAAAAAAACTACTATGTATGTACGTATTAACACGGTGACAGCTAATGACGTAGCCAATGGCTACTCGAGAGCGACCATCAAATTATTTCCACTACGTAACTTCGATACGTAGGTAGCCTAATGCAAATGCTTTCGTGCGACCTTATTTTTCGTAATATTTATACCGCAAACCATTTAAATTCGGTCGCTTTGATCTGTGACTTTACGTTAGTTCCATAAATAATTGTTGACTTTCATCGAATACCCTGCGGGCCGATCGCGGTAATTCTATGCAGCGCGTCTTGATCACGTTTGCGTCTTGACGTTTGACTCCGTATTGCCGTAATGACATAACGACGCACACGACACTCAAGCCTATAGTCCCACAATCCTGTCTGTTCTGGTGACATCCGTGACAGAGGAGCCACTTGCAATACGAAATTAGCTGTCAAAATAGACTGTCGTATGAAAACTGTTTTAGTTCCAAAGATTATCACCGGAGCAGAAAACGTTGTCGCACTGTCAACGCCGCGCGTGATTAAAAACGGTTTTGCACATCAACTGCACGTACAGTGCCACAAGCTTTCTGTTCCGGTGACAGTCGTGACAGAGGAGCCACTTGCAATACGAAATTAGCTGTCAAAATGGACTGTCGTATGAAAACTGTTTTAGTTTCAAAGATAATACCGGAACAGAAAAGATTGGCGCACTATACACCCTGACTAATGCGTCATAGAATTATCGCGATCGGGGCGCAGATCCTGCCACTTTAGGCCCGCGGTAACATAATATAATAATAATTCGAGAGCAACCATCAATATTTCAACTACAAAGCTTCGGAACATACCCAAAATATAAAATAATTGGAAAATATAGTCGTTGAGTTTCATCGAATGTAACTTGCCTGTCACTGTTGGCCTTTAGAAACATAGTATATGTACATTCGAACCACTTGAACCATAGCCCACTTTGCTACTAATTTATTTGCAAGCGTCAAACTATTCAGTGTCAATATTAACAAATTGAATTTTAATATCTGTTATGTCATGATCATGATACTCATGATTCAATTGATTGGTTCGACTGTACGCACTACACAGTGAGCGGTGTAGCGATACTACAGCGATAGTTAATTACATAGCCAACGGCTACTAATTCGCGAGCGACCATCAATTGTGCGCACTACGGGTAATGAGGTGGACGAAGGGAATTAGCTGCTATTAATTTTGGAAATTATAGCCTGTTTGCTACGCGGTAAACTTTATTATGTTTATGTAGAGTCAATGTATGTACTTAGTTGTATTCACAACGCTGGCTGGTTTTGTGAAAGAGAACTTAAACTAGTACTAGAAAAAACCGGTCAAGAGCGAGTCGGACTCGCGCACCGAGGGTTCCGTACCGTCATAAATTTAAATAAATATAACGTATAAATGTGTTCATCGGCGAGGCTAATTTCGTCAGAGCATTTGCGGTGTAGAAAATTGCAGTTTTAGGTCAACGCCAGCTTTTGACCGACCGACCTAATATAATTTTTGTTGATGATTTCCGAAAAAGTTTACTATTTAGAGACTTCGTTTTATTTTTTCTGTAATCTTTACATCAAATTCTATCACATAATATAATTTTAGATTTTTTTCTATGCAAACTTCAGAGATAAGGGATGGGGGAACGGTATTTTTTTTTACATTTTTCATCAAAATTCGAAAACTATCCGGCTTAAGAAAAAAAGAAATAAATGTTTGAGAATGTGCAAGCAGCGCTCTTTCATATGATACCCAAATGCCCTAGTAGCCCTACTTCGAATTTTTAGGATCCCATTTCAGTCTCTGTTGCAAAAAAATATATAAGTATTTTAAGTTCTCTCTTATTTGCAAAATAGTTGGGAAAACGTCATCTAAAACTATTCCAAATTTCAAGTTGATAGCAGTAATAGTTCTCGAGATGTCCAGTTGTGACAGACAGACTGAGTCTCACCATAAGATTTCTTTTTACCATTTTGGTACGGAAACCCTGAAAAGAACTCATCCTGACTACAGTGCAACAACGTGTTCTGTTCCGGTCATGAAGTTTGACTTAATACTCTGAGGTAACTGGAGCTCTCACCCTGAATAAAAAAGTGTCGCCAGCAAATTTGACATTTATGTATGTAGTGGCAGGTAGTGGCTGTCAGTTGTCTCATATGACCATACGTATTTTTTTAAAGTGTAGGTGAGACGGAAGACAGCCACTGTGTTATTTGTGGTATTCAAAAAATTGTTCGTACTGCACTCTCCAGTTACCTCAGTATTAAGTCGAGCTTCATGGTTCCGGTGGTCAAAACTGTTTAGTTCATAATGTCATTTTACTGTCAAGTTGCACTGTCTAACCAGCGCCGCTGTCACCGGAACAGAAAAGATATAAGGAGATTAGACACGATAGTTTCTTTTCAAGTTTTCATTCTGATTAATGAACCCATTCTTCTAAGATCACATTTGACCGGATAACTTTCCAACGATGAACCGAAAAACTAAATGCTAGCCATAGAATTTCAGAACATTAAATTCGTCCCCGTGGAATTGAGTTCACAAAGTTTCATACAAACTTTGAACCCCTTTTTTACCCCCCTTAGAGGGAGAATTTCCAAAAATCCTGTCTTAGTGCTTCCCTACAATACCCAAGGAACATAATAACATGTCAAATTTCAGCTTCTTGCGCCCAGTAGTTTCGGCTGTGCGATGTCTGTCAGTCAGTCAGTAACGCAAAAGTTTTATATAAAATATATACTTAATGTACAATTATAAAAAACTTTTGCGTTCCTTCCAGCATTAGCAGATTTACTGAATTTTTTATGCGGCTCAGCGGTAAACCGGCCGAGTTAAAGACATATTTTTGCCGGTTCATTCAGATTATCCGGATGACACTGGGAAGAGGGTCAGATTCTGAACAATCCAGTCCTTGTTCATTACACGGTCGGCTGCCGAAAGGTGAAGTGTCATTGTCTGGAATAAGCGATGTGACAGCTGGGTGCCTACCATCAACTCTTATTGCGGTTTTGTTTAGGACCTAAACTGATCTGCTTCGCTTATTCGTACCACGACAGCTTAATATCAATGACAGCGATTCAGTGATCATTCAATGACATATCACAGCCGCTGAGCTGTCATCAACTCTTATTTGACTTATATCTCGGCCAAGCTAACATGACACCTGCAGGTTATACCCGTCCCTTTCACTCTCCGGGCATGACAGAATCGAGTGAAAGAGACGGGTAGAAGAAATAAGGACACAAATCGTTCGGTCATTCACATTTAGCAATTCATTTGCGATCCAGTTTTTAGAAGGTCAGAGTACGAAAGAAAGCAATTCATTTTAGGAACCTATTCTGCATCGCGCTAGTTTTGAATCGCTGTCTTAAAGTTGATGGTAGGCACCCTGGACGGTAGGAGTAGCTACAGGTTTGATGGATTCCTTGACGACCTCCGTTGCTCGAGTACCGGGTTTTCAAAGTGCGATGTGTGAGGTACCGGGTTTTACTGCCGGTTAGGTAAAAGTCGAAATCAACTTTGTTATTTTTAATCGTTACTGCGTGTAAACTTTTGATATGTGTGTATTTGTAAAGTCCATTCGCTTAGATAGTGTCGCCCTTTGATCGCGCCGCCTTGGCATGTGCCGCTTCTTGTCAAAAGATGCCGCCGCATAAACAAAAGAAGCCGCGTGCGGCGTACACCCGAAAATGGAATTGGATTTAGGGATTCGGTATTTATTAAATTATATTTTCTTAAATAATCTATGTTTATTATAAATACAGGTGGTAACGACGGTTGTGACTTGTGACAATTCGAGAGATGATAAGTAATCATAATAATCATATAAAAAATTATAGTTATTATTATTATTTGTAAATCACTTATTTAACTTCCTTTTATATAAAAATATCCAAATTTTCATTAAAATTGACTTTCGTACCCAACTTGAGTGTATTATTTTATATCTGCATTTTATAGCAAGAGCCACAATGCCGTGCGGGTGTACCGACACTATCTAACCGAACGGACTTTAAACGAAAATGCATTTTAGCTATAAGTAAGTAATGTAAAACATAAAAAATTGCTAATCGAATTCGGTAATGATGACGTAATCAGAAAACCGCAAAATAAAATTAATAGATAATAATAATCGTAATTTTACTTTCATGCAAAAACTGTGATGTTATTACGGATACTAAGTCGAAATTCTACAAATTCCTTAAAATAATTCTAAATACTAGTATTTTCTGTTATAATACGTAATTATCTACTGAATTACCTACTTTCTTAAAAAAACTCCTGAAAATCTTGAGATTTTAAATTATTTTTTTGCAATTTTTAATTAGATCTTGGAACAATGTTATAGTAAAAAACCACGAGCCTTCTTCCCACCTGAAAGCTACTTATAGGGCTCGTAGTTTTTTACTATCACTTTTTTCCTAACTGAAAATCTGTAAAGGGTTAGATAATACTAATCTAATAATGTGGGTTTGCAATATTAATAGTATGCGAGGAGGCTGTATTATTCAAACCGCAGAGGCCAATAAATTAAACGAGCGGTCAGCCTACACCGTGTATATATTGCCGCCATAAAGGACTCTGAGGTTTGTATGCATAGTAGAATGAACCTTATTAACATAATCACTTTGTGAGACGTAGGTATCATTTGTTTGTTTAAACTAAATTGTGTTAGGTATTGCAATATTTTAATAAATTATACCTAACATAGAGTTTCTTTTAAAAGATTCTCAAAAAAAAAATATTTAAAATTGTGGCATTGGGTGAAACGTGAAAGTGTGTAGACAAAATTAATATTAAATATACATAATATATGAATTAATTTTATATCATAATATTGTTTCTCCCCGGGGCTTCGCTCCCGTTGAATTTCGGATAGAAAATAGCCTTCGGCAACACAAAAACGGTGCCCCTAACACCCTGTATAGAACAATCTTGATACATTCCAGACACGTGACTCCACGAAGGTTGTGCAATTCAGGTCATCGTTCTATGTGTCTCGAACACGTTTCAATCCATTTGCCGATTCCACTCAAGAGCGATTTCTGCCGCTTCCGTTGTCAGTTCTTTAAGAGTTTTAATCCGTGATACCAGAATATACGAGTATTTGAATGCATACAGGGTGTTAGGGGCACCGTTGCAAAAACTTTAACCATGGCTTCAGGCCATCATGCTGAACAACGCACAGCAAGATTGTTTGTTGGAAATGAAACAAATATTTCGACTCTCCATACAAAATGTCCCAATTAGTTGCTAAATTTGTAAGAAAAGTCGTTTTTTTATTTCCGAAAAATAATCTTGCTGTACGTTATTCAGCATGATGGTCTGAAGCCATGGTTAAAGTTTGCGCAAAGGTGCCCCTAACACCCTGTATTCTTATATATTTGACTAGAAATGTAGATAATAAATATCAAATCTATATTTACTGACTTTAAGTGGACTGTACTGGAATTTTGTACTATTTTGGTCACCAGAATAGTACAAAATTCCAGTACCAGAATCTGCTGCACAAATGAGCAAAATACGTAATAACTAAAAAGTTTAACAATATCAAAGGTATACAATTAACCAATATTGCACAGTCGAAATAAGGTTTTTATTGATTGCAAGGCAAAGAAAAAGCCGCATTGAAATCTAGGCACTACGAATATAGAGTCAGACAGACATTTTTATTGCCATTTTGTTTTTTTATTGCACCTAAATTTGCCCAGGGTGTACATAATTTTAGTTAAAGCACCACCTCTGTATCTTTTATCGTTTCAGCAGGCAGTAGACCATCTCCATAAATGGCCGGATGGATTTTCATCAGACATTGCTTAGAACCATCTCGATTAATTTAACTTTCAATTAAAAATTAAACGCATCAAAATCGGTCCAGTCGTTTAGGAGCTACGTTGCCTCAGACAGACAGACAGATACACACACACGTCAATCTTATAACATCCCCTTTTTTGCGTCGGGGGTCAAATACCTAGTAAATGCATTAAACAACGTTTTAACTAAGATCAATGACATCCTATAAGAGTTTTATTTGAGGATATATAAAGAATTTTTTTTTATATCATTTTAGCTTTGGTAGTAATAGATTTAATATTCTTTTGGAACATATTGTGACTTATCAGATAATACTTATATTTTTCTATAAAAATGGCCCAAGAAAACACCTTTGTGGCACTCAAAGTTATTGGTATTTCATCTAGTAGTTTATTTATTCGCACCATCTATTCGCTTTACTCATCTTTTCCCAGCCGTTTTTCGTGGAAAAATGATGTTCATCAATATAAAAGATATCGACAGTTCAACCCGATGTCTATTTGATCAATAGCCAAGGTAAGATCTGACAAGGGTGACCTGGATGAACTCAGACCCAAATCATTTACTCAACTGGAATTTACGGGTTTAAAGGCTGCTCTCTATGTGAAATAATTTCACAGTTGAGCCTTTTTATTGCGCTTTCTATTTGACAGCTTCACTCTATTTTAGACTTTGATGAAATTTCATTCATTCATTCACATGGGTGTTGATTCTGTCCTCCAGAAAAAAAGTAGAGATTTTTTAGTATCTTGAATTGAATTTTATTGATAACTCTAGTAACAATTACTACAATGAATAGTTACTAGTAGAGGCGGCTTTGCTTGAAGTTTTATATACATAATAATATGAGAGGCACAAAATAAAGGTTCAAGTTTCAAAATGCCGTTTTTTATGGAGATTCTCGTACATTTTTTTTCTATAAGTTCTAACGTTTTTCTTATTTATTTAAGACTAATTTATCTAACTTTACAAAATCTTTCACAGATATTTATGGACATTTAACTTCTTACTTCAAGAGACATTCGTTGCGAGCAAAAAATAATGTTCACCAAGTACAAAATTCTGGAAACTAAAGTTATATAATAGTTATTTATATATTTCTAATAATATTATAAAAGATGTTAACTTCTGAAAAGAAAAAAAAAACAGCAATTTCATACTCCTAATATTATATTAAAGTTTGCGTTTACCAATTCTGATTTGAAATAAAATTAATATCGAATATAGCAACTCTATGAAGTACTCTTTGAAAGATTCCGCATTTACGCCTTTGTCTATGTCATTTCAATTTATCATACGTTTATTTAACATCAAAACTTAAAAAAGAAATGCCTCCTATTTAAATTTAAATAAATTTATTGTTAGCATTTCCTTGGGTTTATTGTCTCTTGAAAATAGACGGTTAAAGACAAAAAATATTAAATAAAAATGTCACAACGACGCTAATTAAAAACCTTTTTAAGGATCTGAATAATTAAATGCAAACTCAAAAAGGAATAAGCTTCAAAAAGAACATTAAAAGGTCTTTACTCTATAAATCTTTTTGGCATTTGTTATTTTCTGCGACTTTTTTATGGCCGCTTCTTTGCTTCGTTTATTTTACATTTTATCAAGTACAGTTTTTTCAAATATCATAATTAGTCTAGATCTACTGTGTTTCTAAGTAATAAATGAATTATTCTTATGCCACTAGCTATATTTGGGGTCCAAAATTTGTTTGACATGAGAATATACCGTTTTTCTTATTATATAACTATGAGGTATAGTTTATATTTCCAAAGTAGGTCAGCCGGGTCAAACCATTAGTTTGCTGTGGTTTGAAAGCTAACCACAGGAGATTTTAAGTTAAACTTAGCTTACATTTCGATATTTTTCACATTAAATGCACACTTTATTTCTTTCACATGAGATGCTCGCTCAAGAGCACTTATTTATTATTGTTTAAGGTTTTAAAACGTTATATTGCGAAACACTCATGTTCTAACTTTATTTGACAAATTGTAACAAAAGTTATGAGGTGTTAGTGTTTTTATATAACCTCACAAGCTTCCGCCCGCGACTTCGTCCGCGTGAACATACTTGAGAAAATCCTTAGGGGATCAATAACCAGGATAAAAAGTATTCTATGTTTCAATTTCATCAAAATCAGATCAGCCGTTTTTACGTGATTAGGCGGGTCCTCGCCTCACCAAGCGCACTGCCTCGCGCGAGGCACAACTTTTGCCACGTGCGGCGGGCCACGCACGAGGCTGCTCACTTGGTGAGGACCCGCCTAATCACGTTGAAACGGCTGATCGGATTTTGATGAAATTAAATCTTAGGGGATCAATAACCAGGATAAAAAGTATTCTATGTTTCAATTTCATCAAAATCAGATCAGCCGTTTTTACGTGATTAGGCGGGTCCTCGCCTCACCAAGCGCGCTGCCTCGCGCGAGGCACAACTTTTGCCACGTGCGGCGGGCCACGCACGAGGCTGCTCACTTGGTGAGGACCCGCCTAATCACGTTAAAACGGCTGATCGGATTTTGATGAAATTAAAACATTGAATACTTTTTATCCTGGTTATTGGTCCCCTAATGATTTTCTCAAGTATGTTGACGAAATCGCGGGCGGAAGCCAGTATTCATAAACTTACCTAAGATTTAATATTCTGTACTTAGGTACTGTTCTTTCTTTTCTTCCATATGAATAGCTATGCTGACTCTCGACTCGACTTCGTAACTCCACACATATATTATAAATGTGAAAGTTTGTTCGTTTGTTTGTCCGGCTTTTACTTCAAAATGGAGCATCGGATCGACGTGATTTTTAGTATGGGATAGTTTGGGAGCTGGAGAGTGGACATAGGCTACTTTTAATCCCGGAAAAATATATGATCTCCTGGGGATAACGTGGTGCAGTTCACGCGGGCGAAGCCGTTGGCGGGAGGCTAGTAAATAATACCTGAGTGACTGCTTCACAATCCAAGAGTTAGTTCTGAGTAGCTTACGCCCGAATTCTCGAACGCAAATCAAATTTGGGAGCGTCTCAAACATCATGGCATCTCTTTCATACGTTTGACATTTAAAGCGACAGGGCCATGCTTGAGACGCTCCCAAAGTTAAGTAGCGTTCGAGTATTCGGGCATTAGGTACCAAGAACTTTTAGGTACTTACTTAAGATGATTTAGGATCCCCTGGGTTTGATTTTCGGAAATATACGAAATGGATTGCTTTTTTGTTTCTAGAAGTACGCCTACAAAGTTTCAAGTTGAAAATTTATTTTACACCCTGATTTTTCATTCAAAATTTCACCCCTATTTCAACCTTTTAGGGGTTGAATCATGTTCTATTTTACCCCCCTGATTTTTCATTCAAAATTTCACCCCTATTTCAACCTTTTAGGGGTTGAGTCATGTTCAGCAAGTTAAACATCAAAATAAGTGCCATTTTTGCAATCGTCATCCCATACATGTGTACAACAAGTTGAATCAGTAGTAAAGTCTGAAGTAATGATTTTCTGCGCTGTGCTTATGCAGCACATTTATTTCATGACTGAATAAATTCTTATTATTAACCCTCTATACGTTTATCACCTTAGATGTGCCAGAAAATACGCATTTTCATTCGTATTCGCGTTATAAACGACACGGCAAAGCATACTTTAATAAAATATGAAATGAAGAGCCGTATTTCGTTCGTAAATCTTCTTCTACGCAGTGAAGGAAAAATTATACGTTTAATCCACGTTGTTATAGACGACGAACGGTGTCAAAATAGTTTTCTTCAATTTAGGGTGTTATATTTTTTGTCGTGATACTCTGCTTTGCCGTTTAGAAATTATTTATATTGTGTAACACCTTTTTTTAAGGAACTAGCGAGTTTTGGTTTTAAAAGCTTTTGCTCATTGTTACCCCGGGGGTTAATTGTCTAACCACAGAGTACTATAGAAAGATTTTTCTCACAGAACATAGACAGATTTTTTCTATATTCTGTGTGTCTAGTCTAATGGCCTGGCCACGAACAGGCCGCTCCGAAGCGCCGGCGATGAGCGGCGCGTTGAGCGGCGCGTTGAGCGGCGAGAACAAAAGTACTAACACAGAATTATGCCACGAGCGCGTCGCGCTAGTGAATTCACCAGCGGTTTTTGTCGAGCGAATCGCGGCGGCATGCGGCAGAGCGGTGCGCGAAGAGCGGCCGGCGCGGCGGAAACAAATTGATGTACGCGCGACTCGACTATATGCTACGAACCAGAGACAGCGGCGACGCAGCAGGGACGAATCGGACAGAATTGTTTTATTCGCAGTGGAAAATGGATACGGAAGCGTTTATCTCTGAAATTAATACCTACACTTCTATGTGCTGGAGAATAAAATCAAATATTTCCACTGTCATTCATAAGTATTTTAAGGGATATTTTCTGTATTTTTCATAAAGTGTAAAAAAGTTGTTTGTTTAATTCCTGGACTCATTCCCTCAAATTTAAAATGTTGTGTTTAAAAAACGAACTACTTACTCTCGAGGCAAAGTCGAGCAACTTTAAAGATAGGGCCATCCCTGGATTGGATACATACGTCCCCTCGGTCGCTGCCTCAAAACGGTTTTAAGCTGTACGTGGCATAATAGCATGGTCAACGCTCCAACGCGCCGCCCGCCGCGCCGCCGCCGCCGGTCGCTAACGGCCTGGCCACGAACATGCGCGACGGTAGCGGCGACGAGCGTATTGCGGAATCATTGCGCGCTCGTGACAGACGTCTAATCAAATAAGTCAATGAGACGCACTAACTGATGCGCAATTTAAATGTGTGTCCTACCCCAACTTTCTAGCTTTCACTAACTTTTAAAATAAAAGAGTGAAAAATCTAGAAAAAATATATGTCAACGAAAATTGGTTTGAACGAGATTAGAAAACAGTTTTTTGGGATATAACACATTTTCAAAATCCGCAAATGTAAGTTTGTCGTTTATGCAAACACTATGGAAAAATAAAGCTAGTTTTTGCTGATGTAAAATGATAGCGGTATTTTGGCTAGGTATAGGCAATCGGTGCGTTATGTGGGTATGAAACCCTTCATGGGCGAGTCCAACTCGCACTTGGCTGATTTTTTAAGTTATTTAAGTAAGATATTAAGTATTTAAGTAAAAACGATACTCATTGGGACACAACAATCGCTGAAGCAAATATTTCTGCATCTCCAAGTCAGATACGCGCATTATTTGCTATCATCGAATGAATGTACATACATACCAATGTTAAACCACAAACACAAGGAAATCTATAATACATTCATTAATGCAATTGATGATGAAAATGGTGGCTTATTTTTCATGGATGCCCCTGGTGGAATGGAAACGGAAAGACATTCGTCATGTCATTGAATTTTGGCTTGCTTCTTCTGGAATAGCGGCCACGTTGTTACAAGGATGCCGTAGGGCTCTTTCAGCGTCAAAATTGCCATTAATCTTAAAAGTACTGAACAATCGACATGTACCTAACATTGCAAAACATTCCGCAATGGCCAAAGTTTTAGTAGCATCCAAAATCATCATCTAGGACGAATGCACAATTTTTGACATGACAATTAACAAATCACAAGGCCAATTCTCGACTGTTTGTGGTCTCAACTTAGAAAGTTTATTTTTTGCTTATGTTTATTGTTTAGTTTTAGCAAATCATCTACTTTATTTGTTCTTGCACCTAACAAATAAAACTAAAGATACCGTATATCACAAGGTGCTTCAACCAAGAGAATTAAGGAACTCGACTAAATCCCAGGCTGCACAATATGAACATAGTTTAATTCAATCATGTCTTGATTTTTGTTCTTTTATTTCTTTCCGTATTATCATCTTAATAAAGTATTGAACTAGAAATTTATTTTGAATTATTTGTATTACTTTATTAAATTCCTAAATTAAGTTCAACTAACACGACTTTCATTGACAGTGACGCGGTACGAAGTTTGCCGGGTCATCTGGTAGGTATATATAATTTGTTTCTTTAATATTATTTTGAGATTTACTTGTAGGTACCTTCTAAGATTATCTGGTTTCTGTCAAAACCCTCACCACGCGAGTTTTTCTCGCACCTGTCCTTATTTACTCAAACATTTGCGCGATACATAGATAAATTGTCTGTAAAGGCAAAGAATAAATTACCGAATTGTACATTGTATAATTACCAGACTGGCATACTCATTTAAACCGTAAGATATTGAATAAAATCTAGGACAAGTAATTCATTTCAAGACACTAACACAAATTAAATAAACAACTCCCGTGTATTGTGGCTGAAAATAGGTCTGACCGGTTCTTCCCGTGACTTTTGCTATTGTTACTTCATAAAAAAATACTATTTCCTCTATAAGTCCTTTTATAAGATCTAGTCTGTTTCCAATCTTAATATTTTACTCGCTCAATGATATTATTCTGTGGAAATGTTTCTCATTTAAAAAGGTAGGATGTGCTTGGTGGCGCCTGAAATTGAGTTTCAAATAAATAGAGGTTTTTCGCAAGGCTCGGAACCGGTTTGAAAAATAACGGTTAATGATGTTCTATAACGTTTTCCGCAATAACGTTCCGTTCGGAGCGAAACCGAAATCCATTTCGTTCTATAACCGAAATAAACCGTTTTACGCCCCGCGCGCGCGGCCCGCTCGCGACCGCGAGTGCGCAGTTGCCGCCTCAAACTTGTAGCTCTGGATTGTATTAACCGGTAAAGAACGCAAACGTTACCGAAAACTTAATTATGAAAATAACGTTATCGAAACCGGTTTGAAGGAACGAAAACAAATTTATTTCGTTCTTAAGTACTTAAGGGCGATAACGGTTTGAAATTTTTGCCGGTTTCCGAGCCTTGGTTTTTCGGCTTATATAATTTTACTATAATTTAGGATCGATTGGGGACCGCTCCATCATGCGTATAAAGAATTAATAATAATTTGCTTGTCAATATTTATCATAATATTTATTTTTAACTAGCTTTCCGCCCGCGGCTACGCCCGCGTGGACTACACGACGTTATCCGCGAGAATGTGATATTTTTCCGGGATTAAAAGTATCCTTTGTTCCTTTCCAGGCTACAAAGTATCTGTGTCCTAAATTTCAACCAAAGCCGTTTTAGCGTGATTGAGTAACATACATCCAAACATCAAAACTTTAAATATTAGTACCTATTATTTTGAATTCATAAATCAATTTTTCTTACGTATTACCTCCTTGGTTGAGTAGATATGCTCCGGTTTTCAAAGTGCCGAGGCTTTGAGTTCCAGGGTTCGACTCCCAGTCAGGTAAATATTGAAAACGAACTGTTCAGTATTTTCTCGTGTCTTGGTGTAGGTACCTCGTTTGGCCGAACCAATTTTGCTACTGTTTTTATCAGACAAATATTTTTGATTGATGCGTTATATGTGTAAGTACGTAGATACTATCATACCTATTTTCCAGGTAACTCTCTTTTCCTTTTCTATGAAATATTTTTCACGTTGGAAAACCTTTCAACAACGGACTTTCCGGTAAAAATGGAAAGAGTTAAGAATCAAAATATCGTTTTCAGAGAAGAGATAACAAAGTTTTTATTTCTTTTGTGTTTCTAAAGATATTTTTAAATATTCTCACGGCGGCGCCGGCGCCGTTAAAAATTGAAACAACAAAGGTAGGATACCCTTTTTATCATAGCATAACTGCTATGATAAAAAGGACAACGTAGTACTATCGTCGACAAATCAAGATTTACAAATTGACATTGAAAGTTGACTTTATAGTCTACGTAATAAGCTTCGATCAACAATAACACCTAGTTCTAGATAAATGGAGTGACAGACATGGCCAAGCGTTATTATACGCCCACTTTAGGGTATAATTAGAAGTAGTTTATTTTGACAGTGTCAATAATACAATACTAAGGTATTTCAAACTTGGAACGCTTCCTGTCATTTATAATGTAACATCGTAACATTCATAACCTTTTTTTGCGTTAAAGAAGTCAGTCTGTGCCATATAAAGTTTTTATTAGTTCATGAGCCTTCATCTAGTACTAATTATTGTTGTTCGAAGGTAATAAGAGTTAATTTTTACGTGTGCCTGTAAAAAAAATATGTGTTTTAGTAGACGCTTTGCTTGATAAAGAAACACGACGGACGCAAATGTGTATGTATTTTTTTGTTAGACATTGTTTTGTTAACAAAAAATAACGAAGTATTGAAAACACCAATAAGGAAAAAATACAGAGTAAAAAAAATTTTGGTTGACAGTAAAAGTCGGTTTACGGACGATGATAATTTCACGTGATAACGTCTTAAGAAAACATTGTTAAAAATTATGTCGTTAAAAACATTGTTATAAATAATTAACCTTACCTCCGACCTCTATCGTCAACTTGATTAAAGAACAAGCATTCTATCACACATCTAAATTACATGGCTAGTTGAGCATTCTGTCACTAGTAGTACCTAACACTTAATTTTGTTTCTCTAGTTTGATTTAGGTACATGGTACAAAATTATTATAACGATAATCTTAACCGTTAATATGATAATTGAAACAAATATTATGTTATCAATAATGTTTAAAGCTAATAATTATTAAAAATAACGCCGCTGTCTCGAACGCATAGCGCTAGTCAGCTGCGGCATAGTGCCATCTAGTGATGTTAATTGGGGCTAAATAATTTGTGTAATTGTCAGAAATTTAGTTATTTATATGCACATTATATTAGTTTTCCCTTTTATTTGGTTTGTACCCAAGCCATGTACCAAATTTCAGGAGGTTATGGAGTACTAGTTTTATTTTGAGCTCGGGCGCAACGTGACATTGCGTCATGCTTTTTCGTTGGTGCAGCCTTGGTGCAGCCGGTGTTCATCGATTTATAAGATGTTATCAGGTCAAAAATGGTTAATTTTTATAAATCATTGTTTTATTAATAACTATTATTTGTAATAAGGTATGAAACTCATTTATGATGTTTTACTGAATATAATACTGCCTGTTCTGTAAGTATAATGACTTGGTCTGTTATTTTCGTCATTGTTTTGTTAGACTTCAGTATCAAGTTAAATGGGTGACCCTCAAACGGATTTAAAACAAGCCGTAATAATGAATATAAGAAACATTAAGTTGAGAGCCTTGGGAGCTAGAATAATAAAGGTTAAGATAGGTGATTTAAGTGTCTGGAAAGTAGCCATTATATTCAAGGAATACTTAAGAACTTTTATAATAAAATGTAAAGACTCATTTCATACGTCATTTTTGGCAAATTTATGATAATTTGAACTTTGTAATGTTTTATTATAGGAATCAAATTTTATGAGTGGATGAAGTACCTATCTGAAAGCAAAGCTGAAATTAAGAAAGTAGTTTTCAAAATGAATTATAATTTAATTATTGTGATCAATTTTCATTTGTTTTATTGTTATTGTGACTTTTGCATATGTTATTGATTAAACTAAATTTAATGATACCCATTTGCAAAATATAATATTTCTTTATTGTGTTCTTGATCATGTTATATCTAAACTACCTACTATACTCAACTTGCGCATATTGACATTGATGCACTTGAAACTACTGTTAAAAAAAATGCGCGGATCTAGTGCGCAAGCGCGACGCAGTGTGACCATTGGTGGCCACGAGCAAATAACTTGTGCTTACTGCTTGAACAAGTTGCCCGTGTCTTTACTTGCTCCAGTTATTTGCATCATGTACAAGTACAAGCGAGTAACTTGAACAAGTAGCTTGCGAAAATTACTCACGCTCCAGCTACTTGCACCGTGTACAAGCACACTAAAAGAGAGCTTGTCAAAATATATCATTACTAGCCTTCCGCCCGCTGCTTTGCCCGCATGGTCTACACAACGTTATTATATATGATATTATTCCGGGATAAAAAGTATCCTCTGTCACTCGTCAGCTCCCAAACTATCCACTCTCAAATTCACTCTTCAAATCCTAAACTATTTCCATGCCAAAAATCGGGTCCTTCCACTTTCTACCGGCAATTTTTAAACCGGTGAATATTTTTTCCACATTCTACCGGTTTCTATTCCACATTCTACCGGTGATTTTAAAATTAATATTTAATTCCACATTCTACCGGCAGCGTATTCCTTTTTCAACCGGCAAAAAAAATAGTGCATTTATAGCAAAATTATTCTAATGAAACAATAAGAAATTTAAATAATTACACTTTTCTATAAGACTGCTATAGGATCCAACAGTTAGTTTAGTGTTTTGGGTTTAGTAAAAAAGGGTTCTAGGCACATAATAAAACTGTAAACGAGCCAATTCTGTACAATGATAAGAAATAGAAAAAAAAATACCTCCAGGGGTCTTCTTTAACGAAACAGATACCAAAAATATGATTTTTGAATTTTTTGTCTGTCTGTCCGTCTGTCTGTCTGTTCGAGTTCCACGCAAAAACTATTGAGCGGATTTTGATAAAACTTGTTTAAACTGATGAACATTTTCTATTGACGTAAAAATAACGATGGTCTGGTACACCTGATGTGGAACCCTAGCAGATCAGCTAAACTAAAAGAGATGCAAATAGAGCGTCTTATAAGAGAAGTTGTTCAGCGTGATAAGTATTTTCTATTGAAATACAATAATCTAAATTCTGGCACATCTGATGTCCCCCAAGAGCCCAGATAAAGCTTATGATATACGAATATAGCGCCTTAAGGAAGGTTGTTTAGCGAATGAGCACTATCTGTTTACGTATGTGATATCACAACTGTTACTTTTTACAAAGTTCTTATAATATCTTGAGCATTCAAATAAAATATTTACTTTAGAATTGATTCTCGTACATGACATGGATGAAACTTTTTTTTATATACTTAGCTATTGGCCCTCGGCAACATATAAGCTGTAATTTATTTTGAAGATCGAAATAACTGTTTTTTATCTTACAAATTTATTTAATAACCCGGGATGACGCCGTGTAGTCCACGCGGGCGAAGCTGCGGGCAGCCGCTAGTCATAATACCTATAAGGAAAGTAAGACTGATTGTGATTTTATCTGAATGACTGTTAGTAGGATATAATTTTGTAGTAGTTTCATCGTTGATTTTCTATTAAAATTTTAGTCTGTTGGTTGTATACGGTTTTGAGAGAATGATGTCTACCTACATTTTGATTTTAGTTATCATAAAGTATAGGCAATAAAGAATTGATTACTATTTTTGATATTTTTATTTATGTTAAACCTACCTATTACACCTATGAATTAATTAAATATAATTTCCTTTATTGTCTATTATACCTAACCTTCTAAAGTGCTGGTTGAAAGTGGAAGAATATTTGTTGACCGGTAGAAAGTGGAAAAAATATTTGCCGGTAGAAAAATCGCCGGTAGAATGTGGAAGGACCCCAAAAATCACTCTTCAAATCCTAAACTATCTCCATGCCAAAAATCACGACGATCAATTGCTTCGTCTTGGCGTGAAAGACGGATAAACAAAAACACAACCACAATTTACACTTACACGTTTATAATACTTACTTACCTATAAATATGGATAACAAAACAGTAGAAAGATAACTCCAAGAAGTGGTCTAGAAAAAGCTGACTTTACCTACTCTATAAAAACACCAGTCAATAAAGACAGGCCATTGATAACCAACCAATGCAAATGTAGAAAAGGTCCAAGAAATCGGAGCCAATGCAATAAAAATCCATTCCTATAATTTGCTGGTCCCGAGAATGTCAGGCAGTCCGGAATTCTGGAATAATGGAGTTGACCTAAATTATAATCAAGGCTTCGGTCCGGTTGCTCGAAGCTTGGTTTCGTTAAATTATGGTTAAAGTAAAATTAACCGGCGGTCAAATTTAAAAAGCGTTGTTGAAGCAACGGCAGGGGTTAAGATTTAACGCCTGTCAAAATAACCGACAGGGTGGGGGTCTTCGATCAACAATAGTACTGGATGAAGGCTCACGAACTAAATTAAAACTATACATGGCACATACTGACTTTTTTTTAAACGGAAAAAAAAGGTTACGAATGTTACGACCTTACATTATAATAACAGGAACCGTTCCAAGTTTGAAATACCTTGGTATTATCAGGCCTATTTCACTCCCCGTGTCGGCTCGAAAACGTGGCGGCAACGCCAGCGTTGTAAATCCATAGAAATTAGGTCCGCAATAGAGCTAGAATATAGGCGGTAGAAAGAGATGCAACGACAACGAGTGGCCGTTCGTAATTTGCCTGCGCCGTACAAGCTGAATTCTACTATATTGCGTTATAGTTAGAGTTGCTATTTATTTAAATGACTTAGCGGAGTGAACTATCTGTTACATAGTAACTATTTAGTCATCTGTGGTATTATTGACACTGTCAAAATAATCTACTTATAATTATTATACTCTCAAGTGGGAGTATACACTCGGCCATATCTGTCACTCCAACTATGTGTCGAGAACTAGGTCTTATTGTTGATTGAAGGTGGGGGTGGTTAAATTTTGACATAATAGTACAGACGACACTTTTAACCCTAATAACCATGGAGCTCGACTTAATTCTGAGGTAGGTAACTGGAGTTCTCACCCTGAATAAAAAAGTGTAACCAGCAAATTTGACATTTATGTATGTAGTGGCTGTCAGTTGTCTCATATGACCATACGTATTTTTCGAAAGTGTAGGTGAGACGGAAGACAGCCACTGTGTAATTTTTGGTCACAAATAAGTGTTAATACTGCACTCTCCAGTTACCTCAGAATTAAGTCGAGCTCTATGCTAATAACCAACGTATTTTTCTTTTACCGATGTCAAAATTGACAATAGGTAGTTAAAATTTGACTTTTACTTTACTCTAATGTACGAGCAACCGGACCTTTTGCTCCTACGGTTATGTTGTTTAACCTATTATAAACTCTTACTTTTACGTTCGAAAGTTAAATACTAAATACAAAAACCTATGAAAAAAATATTTAACTAATAATAAATGCGATAGTTTGGAGGCTGAATAACACAAGCCGGCCTAGCATGAGCGGCTTATAACACGCGATATGATATAGCACGTCATGCTGTCACTTAGGTGGCAGGCCTGTTAGCATACACTTTGTTGTATACTGTTAATATTATTATGAGTTTCAAACTCGCATAGCAATGTACAGCAAAAACTACAGTTATTATTGTTATTACCGACCGTTGTTTTTTCCGAACAAAAATCAAACATTAAAAGCTGATCTATGTCAACATAAATACCATAAATTTGTATCTTAAAAAACTCTTTTATTTTAAATGCTTTACACTCTAAAACAGTAATCTTTTGTGCACGCCATAAGTTGACAAAAAAATATTAAAAAAATGCAATCCGGCGTCTGGGCCCATGGGCCTAGTAGAAAGTGGGCCCAGTCGCCGGACAACTCGTAGTTTAATTACACATTTCATATAGTAGTTACATTTTTAACATTGCGTTGCTGTTTTCTTAAATAATAACATTGCGTTGCTGTTTTCTTAAATAAATGTAGTTAAATAATAATTAAAATTATTATTTAACTACATTTATTTTCCTCGTTCAAAGACCCAATTCCCCATTAAGGTCACAGCAGACTTATCAACTCGCCTTTTGCCTCGCCGTCAACCAGGCGTCAACCTAACGTAAGCACTAAAGCACGGAACCAAACCGGTACGTCACCGGTACGTCCGTAGCCGAGTCGACGTATCAGCGTCGGTACGTCGACTCGGCTACGGCTAGGCGACGCCGCGCTTACGGCTCGCTGGTCTCGAGGCTAGGCGATTACGTAACGATTCCGATAGATCACAGCAGATGCATCAACTCGGAAACGGATCGACACCGTATCGCCTTTCGCCTCGCCGTCAACCAGGCGTCAACCTAAGGTCGTTTGTGCACTACACTGAATTTTACCGATCCGGAAAAAAACGGATGCTTGTATTTTAATAATTAATCATTTATTATAGAAATTAATTAAATACAAGCATCCGTTTTTTTCCGGATCGGTAAAATTCTGTGGTAGTGCACAAACGCCCTTACGCAAGCACGTAACCAAACCGGATCAGCGTCGGTACGTCGGCGTCGGCTCGGCTACGGCTAGGTGACGCTGCGCTTACGCCTCGCCACACAGTGGTTCCATACGAAAAAAAGTGGACATTGGATCAAATCTCGGATTTTCAGTCTGATTATTTGAAATGTGGTTAGTTCATTTTCATTTTCAGGCCACTACTGTGCGTAGAGCCGTAAGCTCGGGTACGGAGAGACGTGAGCGCGTGGACGACTAGCGGTAAGCACGGGGATAGCGAGTTAAGCGACCCGCAAAGCGGTTCGTGAGCTGGGTGCTTACCATCAACTCTTATTGCGGTTTTGTTTAGGACCTAAACTGAATTGCTTCGCTTATTCGTACCACGACAGCTTAATATCAATGACAGCGATTCAGTGATCGATCAATGACATTTCACAGCCGCTAAGCTGTCAGGAACTCTTATTTGACTTATAACCCGGTCGATTTAACATGTCACCTGCAGGTTATACCCGTCCCTCTCACTCTCCGGGCATGACAGAATCGAGTGAAAGAGACGGGTAGAAGTAAAAGGACACAAATCGTTCGGTCATTAACATTTAGCAATTCATTTGCGATCCAGTTTTTAAGAAGGTCATAGTACGAAAGAAAGCAATTCATTTTAGGAACCTATTCTGCATCGCGCTATTTTTGAATCGCTGTCTTAAAGTTGATGGTAGGCACCCTGGTCCCGAGGCGAGGCGATTACGTTACGATTCCGATTAGTGTGCGTTGCAGTAGGGGGTTTTATACAAAGAATACTGAACCGCTCGAGTTGATACGTTTACGATCCGTTTACGAGTTGATAAGTCTGCTGTGACCTAAATGTGCGTTGCAGTAGGGAGTTTAATACAAAGAATACTGAACCGCTCAAGTTGACACGTTTAAGTTCCGTTTACTAGTTGATAAGTATGCTGTGACCTTTAGGCTCACAATTAGCGGCTAACGATTTGTCTTTAGTAGTAGTCTTTCCTATAATAATATATTTTAAATGGAGTGTCCTTATAACGCGTACCTACTGTGTTTATTGTTCTGCGTTTCGCTTGTCGGCTCATTTAGGAGCGGCTGAGTAGTGAAATGCTCACTGTGAGCCTCATGGGATTATACATGGTTTAAAGAAATTTTCTCACAGTCTGATTGAATCATCTGCAATAGCCACAAAGCTCTATGTGGTTGATTTTGTTTCATTACAATTTCATTCGCTTACGAAAATAGTCACTTCAGTGGTATTTGTTCAATTTGAGTTTTAGAAAATCCTGCTTTTTTAATGCTGAATAAGTATACGTAAGTTATAAAAATTGTGTTATTGAGTTAATTTTAATAGCTCAGGCTTGAAGTGTCAACTCTCATTAGCTAATTGTTTGAAACTTGTTACAAAATTGGCACTGGAATCATTGCTGGAAACGAAGAAAAAATGTAAGTTGTTCACGTCACTATCGTAGTGGCAGCCGTCGACTTTGTCTAGATCACAAAAAATATCGCTTTAAGTAGCTCGTCTTCTTCGAGGTCTAATTTCTATTGACAAAAGAAAAACATCAAAATGAACTCAGTGGTTTAGGCGTGAAAAATTGCAATCATATTTATTATAAGTACCTACTTACTTTTACCTTTAATGTTTCCATTGCTGCGGAAAAATTTGGATAAAGTAAAGTAGGTAACACAAGTCCAAATACTTATTGGGCCATTATTAATTAGTTGTAATCTTCGATCAACAATAACACCTAGTTCTCGATACATAGTTGGAGTGACAGACATGGCCGAGCGTTATACGCCCACTTGAGAGTATAATTATTATATATATATGTACATATATAAGTAGATTATTTTGACTTCCTTCCTGCTTCCTGGGTGCCTACCATCAACTCTTATTGCGGTTTTGTTTAGGACCTAAACTGATCTGCTTCGCTTATTCGTACCACGACTGCTTAATGTCAATGACAGCGATTCAGTGATCATTCAATGACATTTCACAGCCGCTAAGCTGTCAAGAACTCTTATTTGACTTATAACTCGGCTAAGCTAACATGACACCTGCAGGTTATACCCGTCCCTCTCACACTCCGGGCATGACAGAATCGAGTGCAAGAGACGGGTAGAAGAAATGAGGACACAAATCGTTCGGTCATTCACATTTAGCAATTCATTTGTGATCCAGTTTTTAGAAGGTCATAGTACGAAAGAAAGCAATTCATTTTAGGAACCTATTCTGCATCGCGCTATTTTTGAATCGCTGTCTTAAAGTTGATGGTAGGCACCCTGTTATTTATAATGTAAGATCGTAACATTCGTAACCTTTTTTCTTCGTTTAAAAAAAGTCTGTCTGTTCCATATAAAGTTTTCATGTATATTAACCTAGTTCGTAAGCATTTCATCTAGTACTATTGTTGATCGAATTACAACATCCAATAAAAAAGTAATAATAGAAAATATAACTAAATTGGCATACCTATTACGTCATTTTGATGAAATATATTTTCTTTTGTTTCAGGTACAAAATGCTGAAGTTAACTTGCCTCACGCTTTTACTACCACTGCTTTCACCTGCGCCCTCCAATGGTATAGTACCACCAGGACCAGCTGTACTTTTCGATGGTACAGTAACAGCTGTACCTTATAATAGTACAGTTTCATCTGTACCAAAAGATAGTACACAAAAAAGTCTTCAACTAACATCAGAAGAAAGAGACGGTCTTATGTACGTTTTTGATACTGTACTTTCATCTTATCTTTTACAAGTGAAAAATAACATGGGAGATGTCATCGGTACTATGAGTTGTAAATGTCCTGAAAATCAACAAGTTATGTTTGATCAGAACACAAATACATGTTATTGTGTACCAATCGAAGAATTTTAAACAAATCTGTGCAATCACGGAGTATTATAGAAAAATATTTGTGCTTTAATTTTGTTTAATAATATAAATATTAAAAGCTATGTTCATAATATAAAGAAAAATCTTAAATAAATAAAATTAATAAATTAAGTAAAAAAAAAATTTCAAGATTCTCCCTTAAAATATAAAGTATTAATTTAAATTAATTATTTAATTTAAAAATTATATATAAAATTATTTTTTTTTCTAAAAAAACTAGTATTGTTATAATATTTAAATTTATTAAAAAAGTACAAAGAACTGGAGATTTCTAGTATTGATGCTGGACAAAAATTTATTATATTTGAGTATTATTGACTATTTTAGTTACCGCTTGTGCATTTACTTCTGCAGTATCCTGTCTTCGCCTTTTTAATATATTTGAGCCAGAAAACTTCACTGATATCTCTATAACAGCCTACCCAAGTCAAACATAAGAATAACTTTTTAAACTTTCATGGTCATTAACACTGTAAATATTACGAATAGCGAGATTTTTACCATGTTTTTATTTGTTGTTGTTTTATTTTTTTTATTTTTTATATTTTGTTCGTAAGTGAATTTGGATTACAATTGCATTTAAAAGTCTTTAATATTCGAGTAGAAATATTATACGATAATACCAAGGTCGACAGTAAACGTGGATAATCTTTTTTTTGTACCGCATCCGTTATTCTATTCCTTCCTAAAAGTTGGGTGACAGGTAATACTTCAAGTCTTAAATCCACCTTTTGTACTTTACTTATGTATTTTGTGCAATAAAGTTGTTTAAAATAAATGAGTGTGTACTTAAATTATTTAACCATAACAGTTTATATGTTGCCTCAATCTGGCCTTTGAATTGAAAGTCTAGCTTCTTGTCTCCAGCCATGTGTAGTTAGGCGATATCAGTGGCCCTGCTGTCGTGATGGTAATCGTTAAATCGTTACCGTATAATTTTGTATGAAAACCTGGGTGCCTACCATCAACTTTAAGACAGCGATTTAAAACTAGCGCGATCCAGAATAGGTTCCTAAAATGAATTGCTTTCTTTGGTACTATGACCTTCTAAAAACTGGATCGCAAATCAATGTGAATGACCGAATGATTTGTGTCCTTATTTCTTCTACCCGTCTCTTTCACTCGATTCTGCCATGCCCGGAGAGTGAGTGAGTGAGTGAGTTAAAAAGTTTTTAGTAAAAATTTCATTTTCATAGCAAAATTTTTTGCAGACTGTACTTTAATATTGTATTGTCATCTAAACTAAAACTGTATACAAAATTTCAGCTCCATCGGACACTGGGAAGTGGGTCAAATTAAGCTTGCAAGATTTGTCCCCCACTAAGGTCCGGTTGCTCGTACATTTAACTTTTGTCAAAATTGACAAAAGTTAAAATTTAACTGATGTCAATTTTGACATCGGTAAAAGAAAAATACATTGGTTATTTTAGGGTTAAAAGTGTTGTCTGTACTATTTTATTAACCTTCCCTTAATTACTAATGGCAAAATTTAAACCACCCCCACCCTGTCGGTTATTTTGACCGCCGTTAAATCTGTAATTTGACTGCTCGTTAAAGTAACCGCTGCTTCAACAACGCTTTTTAAATTTGACCGCCGGTTAATTTTACTTTAACCATAATTTAACCCTAACCAAGCTTCGAGCAACCGGACCTTACTAACAAATTAACTAACTAACATGGCATGTTAATAAGTTTTTGTAAAAATTTCATTTTTATGACAACCTTTTTCCTGACTGTACTTTAATATTGTATTGTCATCTAAACCAAAACTGTATACAAAATTTCAGCTCCATCGGACACTGGGAAGTAGGTCAAATTAAGCTTGCAAGATTTGTTCCCCACTAACTAACAAACTAACTAACTAAGGTCCGGTTGCTCGTACATTTAACTTTTGTCAAAATTGACAAAAGTTAAAATTTAACTGTTGTCAATTTTGACATCGGTAAAAGAAAAATACGTTGTTTATCTTAGGTCCGGTTGCTCGAAGCTTGGTTAGGGTTAAATTATGGTTAAAGTAAAATTAAC
This sequence comes from Crambus lathoniellus, assembly GCA_949710035.1. NCBI lineage: Eukaryota > Metazoa > Arthropoda > Insecta > Lepidoptera > Crambidae > Crambus > Crambus lathoniellus. The sequence continues at coordinate 11,118,359 of OX453296.1, forward strand.
CGGCGGTCAAATTTAAAAAGCGTTGTTGAAGCAGCGGTTACTTTAACGAGCAGTCAAATTACAGATTTAACGGCGGTCAAAATAACCGACAGGGTGGGGGTGGTTTAAATTTTGCTATTAGTAATTAAGGGAAGGTTAATAAAATAGTACAGACAACACTTTTAACCCTAAAATAACCAATGTATTTTTCTTTTACCGATGTCAAAATTGACATCAGTTAAATTTTAACTTTTGTCAATTTTGACAAAAGTTAAATGTGCAAGCAACCGGACCTTAGGGTTAAAAGTGTTGTCTGTACTATTTTATTAACCTTCCCTTAATTACTAATGTCAAAATTTAAATCACCCCCACCCTGTCGGTTATTTTGACCGCCGTTAAATCTGTAATTTGACTGCTCGTTAAAATAACCGCTGCTTCAACAACGCTTTTTAAATTTGACCGCCGGTTAATTTTACTTTAACCATAATTTAACCCTAACCAAGCTTCGAGCAACCGGACCTAACTAACTAACATGGCAAGTTAATAAAAAAGGTTGTAATAAAAAGCTTGTAAAAATAAGAGTTCATGACAGCTTAGCGGCTGCGAAATGTCATTGAATGATCACTGAATCGCTGGCTGTCGTGGTACGAATAGCGGAGCAGATCAGTTTAGGTCCTAAACAAATCCGCAATAAGAGTTGATGGTAGGCACCCTGAGTATCACCTCCTGAGATCACCTCTTTCGGTCGTATTAAGAACTGAAATTCATTAGATGTTTGACAGCCGCAGTTTGACAGCTTTTGATGGACGGTATAGTTTACTATTCGATTACTATTACGATAGTTTTCATGCTAGGAATACAGTTCCTTATACGTCCGAAAGAGGCTCTACTCTATTTTTCATACAAAATAATACGATCACGATAAACTTTATCATAATGACAGTTTTTTGTGTTAGGGCTTCACTACAGATACAAGTAAGACGGGCCTTGTTCTTACAAAATTTATGCAAATTTGCAACATTCACTATATGCAACGTCTTAATACTTTATCGAAACTGAGAAAATATTTTGTTCAGAATCGAGAGTAGAATCGATTCCACAAATTCTTGATAGAGGTTAAATCTTAAAAAACTCTAAATAGGGTATTTGACTGTTTGTAGAAATGTAGATACTTATTTAATTATGACATTCAGAAATATAACATACTTACCTAATTGAATAACAAATGTGAAAAATAAAAATCAATCTGTAAGTAATAATTATAACAAGCGAATTATGACCAATTTAATTGTGACTCTTGCTATCTCTTTCTAAAACGAAATTTTCCATAGCGAGAGTACCTATGACTATGGCGCTACTAGCATGTGACGTCACTGGCTGGTAGCACTCTCCTTGTCTAATTAGAAAGTTTGATGCTCTATATCGCTGAAAATAGGCAAGATATTTGAAAATAAATACCTATGTTGTGTTGCTAATATTTCAATATTCAAATTCAGTCAAATATCCTATCAAACCTAAAGTCATGCCAGACTATTGTCGCTAGAAACAAGTGCTAGTAAGCATTTTGCGCTAAGCCTAAACACCTAAGCCTAAACTCGTGAGTCGTGACGTCGCGTCGTCGCGGGATAATTTAATTCAGCACGAATGGCAAAAACCGTGTCGGCTGGCTTCTAAACAACCTCCCTGTTTGTTAAATTGTGTATTTACATAATTTTCTGCAACTGGATTACTCGCGCTTAGCTTAGTAGTGATGACGTCAATGTTTTGTTTATTAACGAAGCGTTAACAACAAATTAGAGTTTAATTAATGTGTGTAAGATTGTACACCCTTTTTTATTTAAAACTTTATTATATTCATTATTTTGCATAACCTTCGAACATCGGAGGATCTTACTAAAAGTAACTTTAAATTTTCGTCACCCACCAACACCCATATTTTTATAATTTCTTACAATCACACCAATTGTCTAGACTCTAGCTCATAAGTTGTGTTTGTTATGGAAACTAGATAATGGATAAATATATACGTAGATACTTACTTTTTTTTGTAAATACATACTTAATATACATAGACATACCAACACTTATAGGTAACGGGTTTTCAGTCACAAGATTTCAAGAAGTTAGTGTCTGAATTATATAGCAATCAGTCGTATTAGGCTTTTTTCACGCTCACATCAATTAGCCTTGTATAAAGAAAGCACTGTAAGTATAGGTTTGTTTTATGAGTTACTTGGTAACGGATATAATCCATAAAATGAAACATGACTCAGTTACAAATTCTCTTATTCATCAAGCAAACATTTCCCCCTACCAGCAAGCCTATTCGTTACACCCGTCCCTCTCACTCTCCGGGCATGACAGAATCGAGTAAAAGCGGCAGCGCTAACGAAGTTTTATTTTTCCGTAGAATTAGAGTAGGGCTTCAGGAGTTGAACCAAGTATCTCAAAGTAGGCGACACTATTTCACGGAATAGTACATTACACAGCCGAGAACGGGAAGTTAGACATTACATTGTCGAGGATGGTTTGAAGGCGTTTCGGTAAAGTGGTTAAGAAATTAAAATTCTTCTTCCAGTAAATCTTGCATGAACACAAAATCTCAACGTATTATTCGGTTTTTATCGAATTTCAAATGACCAGTATTATGTGTCATTCAATGGGTATGTTCCATTGCTGACTAAAATTCGTCGTTTGTCGTTTCGGTAAAGTGGTTAAGAAATTAAAGTAATTCTTACATGAACAAAAATCTCAACGTATTATTCGGTTTTATCGAATTTCAAATGACCAGTCATGTCATTCCAATACTTACTTCCTGCACAAGTGCGGGAAGTACGTATTGAAATTCGTTTCCGCACTGATTTTCTAATTTAGAATTTTGTTATCGGAAAAGTGACACGTCCCGCATTCTTTTTTAACCGACTTCCAAAAAAGGAGGAGGTTATCAAATCGACTGTATGTTTTTTTAACCGACTTCCAAAAAAGGAGGAGGTTATCAATTCGACTGTACCTATGTTTTATTTTTATTTTTTATGTGTGTTACCTCAGAACTTTTTAATTAATGAACCGATTTGGATAATTCTTTTTTTATCTGAAAGGTGACGCTTGTTGCGTGATCCCATTCAAATTTCATCAAGAACTGACGAGAAGTTCAGGAGTTATCCTAAACAATGCGTATTTAGACTTAAGTTTGTGTATTTAGTTTTCATCAACATTATTTTCAAAATTATTTTTTTCTTTCGAAAGTTTATACTTACTTCTGACGTGATCTTATTTTCACCAAGTCAGGATCAGGAGATGAAATCCCAGGAAAATCGAGAGAAATTCTCAAATATAGGCAAGCCTTATACGTTCCATTTATTTTTGAAGTTAGTCAGGTATTTTCATCTGGTAGTCATCATCTCATAGTGATGAGCTGGTGATGAAAGCTACAACTCCTTAACGGTTAGGAGCTGGAGAATAATTCTTTAAGTTTGATCGTACGTATGGACCGATAGTAATATTCTTTCAGGTTATTACGGTGAGCTGATGATGAGAAATGCAACTCCTCAATAGTTAGGAGTTATTTGATGTTTTATAAATACCATAATGCACGATTGGACCTTCAGTTGTATTCCTTCAAGTTATTTAGGTAGCTAAAGATGGAAAGCTGAACTCCGTAACGGTTAGGATATTTACAACAATTTATCATAATCACCATGTAGTTTCTTAAGCTACGATTATTTACACAAAAAAATTGAAAATAAAACGTGTAAAAAAAAAATTAACCGCCTTAAAAAAGAATCTTCATACAAAAATTAGCAAACACTAAAAACTAAAAAAAAACATTAGAATTTTTAATTCGAAGGACGAAAATGCGTGACTTTTTCTAACTTATCTTGCTACTTACTGGACTGCTTGAAGTCGGTGCTAAGCCAAAAAAGAAAAAGAACGAATTATACCTACTGAGTGAAATAACAAACATATAAAAAAAACACCCGGTCCCAAGCGTGAGGTGTAGGACGTATTACCTCAAATACCTATTAGACTTGGCACCGACTTCAAACAGTTCAGTAAGTACCAAGATAAGTTAGAAAAAGTCACGCATTTTCGTTCTTAGAATTAAAAATTCTATTTTTTTCTTTTTTTAGTGTTTGTTCATTTTTGTTTGAAGATTCTTTTTGAAGGCGGTTACATTTTTTTTAAACCGTTTTTCAAATGGAATGTTAACATTTCAGAGCATGTGTGAGAAAAATATATTCTCTGACAATGTAAGCCACATTGTCAGAGAATATATATTTTTCTAGTGCTTTAGTTAGTATACCATTTTATGTCGTTTGATTCTATTCTTATGATAAACCGAGTCTCTTACTTTGAAACCTGCTATAAGCCTTCAAAATGAATGTAAAATCCGTCTTAAAATTCGGGTCAACGAATGAAATGGATTTGCGGTAACCTTTGCCTTTGCTACCAGTACCTAAGTTAGACAGTGCCAAGAGGGTTTTATTTAAAAAAGGATTAGGTACTGACACCCGAATTCTCGAACGCAAATCATCTTTGGGAGCGTCTCAAACATCATGTCATCTCTTTTATACGTTTGACATTTAAAGTGACAGAGCGATGTGTGAGACGCTCCCAAAGATAGGGCGTACGAGTATTCGGGCATAAGTAACTAAATACTTTGTGATATTAAAACATTTACAACGAACTGTTGTTGAATATTATGAACTTTTTACGCGTCATCGTCAACACGTATTTGTAATTGTAGAAAAACCAGAGCAGCAGCGCCTCATTCCGCTTTATAAGGAACTGAAATTCGGTACATATTTGACAGCAGCACTTTGACAGCTTTTAAAGGACTGTATAGTTTACTATTCGAATACCATAACGATAGTTTTTCCTGCTATGGGTACAGATTCTAAACTAAGTAATTTAAGCACCAGTGTTACAAATATAAATAGATAAGAACACCCAGACACGAAAAACATACAAAAGTTACCCAATACCCTGGCTCAGTAGATATGATCGTACCACTGTGTCATTTGGTTCGGCAACGGATTTGACTGTGAACCAAAAAATGTGGAAGAGCGAGAAAAAAATGTGATATGGATTGACATAAAAATCCAGAATAATATGCCGATGGAATGAAAAACACAAACAAACAACGTGTTCTCACATTGTCATGATTGAATCTCTGATTAATCGTTTTGATGCAAACGCATAGGTACAGAAACAAAATGTTGGCTATTATTATTGTAATGTTGGGATTGTAACACATTTTTGGCATTGGCTTCTGGGGGTGTTATGTATTGGATATATTCCTATATGGCGACCTGCGTGGCCAAGTGGTATACGCACTGGTTTACAAGGTGCTGCTAACTATGGATTGGATAGATGTACCTAGGTGATCATGTCCAATATTTATTTATTTCTTGAGTCTTAAAAAAAGTCCGTAATGGTTAAAAAAATTTGGACGATTCTTATGCATTAATGTTGTATAATCTATATGAATAAAGAGTTTTTAACTTTGACTTTATTTATAGGGTGCTCGGCTTGCGATTATTGAGGTTTTTTTACTATCATCCAGAACGGGGTAGCACTTAGCCGTCATCAAACCTGATGATAAGTGGTGATAAGGCTGAAGGTGGAAGCGCACTACTCCCGGAATCCGCAATCACTGAAGAACTGGCTATCTTATCTCTAACTGCCGGATTATTGTGTAATAATGCAGAAAACATCATTGTTTATGGCGTCAGACTTAGATAAGATAGTGGAAGCTAGCCAGGCGGACTTAGAACAAGTCCTACCACCAGCAAAACCGAATACAATATGTACCCCCACTGGGAATCGAACCCGGGACCTCTGGGTCTGAAATCGATGGTATGAACCACTAGACCACAGAGGGTTAAGGTAAAGCAATTTCTGCAATGGTACATCCACGGGATGGGTTACCAAAAATCGATTGTCTTGACCTCCTCTGTGCTTCAAAAGGCTAGTTAAGGGCACGATCTTCCAAATTATCGAAAACAACCAATTTTTGATTCAAAAGTAAACAATCAAATATTCTTTATTTTGAGCAGATAAAAATATATGTTGAAGCTTAATAAACGATCTTGATTATTTTGTGGCTAGAAAAACGATATTCGTATCTTAACTAGACTTTAAAAAATTTCAAAAACAAAGACTTTTTATTATTTTTTTATTTTTTTGGTTTAATCTTAGATTTTTAATCTCTAATTCACGAATAATATATAGAAAAATAGGTGATGACATATAGTAGATTATTCTCAGGCTACTTTTTCAAAAAGTGAATTTATGCTCAAAATAACAACAAAAACATTAAAAAAATTCAAAAGTGAGGTTATTTTCATTACTCTTCACACATAAAGAAAAAGACAAAGACAAAGTTTTTCGAAGATCCTGCCCTTAAAGCATTTTTTTGTAGTAATGCCAATCTAATTTAAAAAAAGTCGCCTACAATAATAGGCATTATGCCTCTTCACAGTACTTGTAACCAGGGTGCCTCCCATCAACTATAAGAAAGCGATTCAAAACTGGTGCGTTCCAGAATAGGTTCCTAAAATGAATTGCTATATTTCGTACCATGACCTTCTAAAAACTGAATCGCAAATGAATTCGCTGAATGTGAACGAACGAACGGTTTGTGTCCTTATTTCTTCTACCCGTCTCTTTCACTCAGTCTTTCATGCCCGGAGATTAAGATGGCCGGGTATAACCTGCAGGTGTAATCTTAGCTCGACCGAGATATAAGTGAAATAAGAGTTAATAACAGCTAAGCAGCTTTGAAATGTCGCTGAATCGCTTGTCATTGACGATACGCGAAGCAGATCAGTTTAAGTCCTAAACAAATCCGCAATAAGAGTTGATGGTAGGCACCCAGTAGCCAGCCTAATATTGAGAATAATTCAAATTTCGAAATATTGCTAAAGGCATCATTTTCATTAGTCGATACTATTTATCATAGATTTTTAAATATTTGCACTTACTTAAGTGATTTCATACAAATCAAAAAATTAGCAATATTTTCAAATCTTCATTGAATATAAAAAAAAAGTTAAGCCATTTTCTTATGCATTTCTACAACATACCGAAACTTCATTACTGTGTAAATTATCGCCGTTTGTATGAAGACCGTTTGCTACTACAATCCTTATAAGCTTAGTAGCAATGAACCTATGTAATTGTGTCCAGTATCTATTTATTCACACGGGAATCAGACAACTAAAACCTCGTGGCACAGTTCAAGCGCAAGCCCAACACATATCAAATCACACCCTCATGAATCTCGGCTTAACCCACAAAAAGACTTTTTCATTAAAGACATTGAACTCAAAATGGCACTCCATAAATTGTGAAATACGTCACCAAAGGCTGCTAGGAATTATGTGGTAATGGAAAAATGCCTATTTTATTAGCCGTATATCCTCGTTCTAGGGCGCGGTAAGTCATATTAACGGCTCTTAGGATGATGATAACTAAATGGTCGAACGAGGAGCTGGGTGCCTACCATCAACTCTTATTGCGGTTTTGTTAAGGACCTAAACTGATCTGCTTCGCTTATTCGTACCACGACAGCTTAATATCAATGACAGCGATTCAGTGATCATTCAATGACATTTCACAGCCGCTAAGCTGCCATGAACTCTTATTTGACTTATAACTCGGCCAATTTAACATGACACCTGCAGGTTATACCCGTCCCTCTCACTCTCCGGGCATGACAGAATCGAGTGAAAAAGACGGGTAGAAGAAATAAGGACACAAATCGTTCGGTCATTCACATTTAGCAATTCATTTGCGATCCAGTTTTTAGAAGGTCATAGTACGAAATAAAGCAATTCATTTTAGGAACCTATTCTGCATCGCGCTATTTTTGAATCGCTGTCTTAAAGTTGATGGTAGGCCAGGATAAAGTAAAGTTTAAGTAAAATTATCACTTTGGTACGATAAAGAGCAAGCCATACCGTTAGCTGGCGAGCAAACTAACGAACCTGTCAAAACGAGCTGAGTTAACTGGAGACGCGAGCGAGCTCGCTGGCGGTGTAAAGAAATATGAAAAAAATACTTTTCTGAAAACCGCATCTCGCAAACAAACATACATATACGGGTCAAATTGAGAACCTCCTTTTTTAAGTCGGTTATAATACCTTAAGGTATCCCCTTACCAAAAAACCAAGTATCATCTAAATCGGCTTATATATGTCTAAAGATACGTAAAAACTCGTGCAATAGTTACCAATCAAATTACAGTATTTTCAGGATAACTTGAAAACTACTGAACTGATTTCAAAGTTTCATAAAATGGGACCAACTTGGGAACTAGCCTGAAGTAATAACGTTTGAATCATTTCAATCCGTCTTCGAGTAATCGGCGGAGATACACAAAAAAAAACATACATACAGACTAACAGAGAACCTCCTCCTTTTTGAAGTCGGTTAAAGAGATGAAACGAGGCTTGCTCGGCTCTCCAGCCAGCCTCGCTCGTTGGCGGTGTAGATACACTTTAGGTAGGTATATCCCCATGTTCCTCCAGGAACGGAATCAATAAGGGTAAATCCATGTGGTACAGTTTTAGAGGAGCCCGAGGCGCAGTAGCTAGCACTTTCGGCCTGCGATCGTTAAGGTTAAGCAACATTCGCAATGGTCGGTCAAGGGGTGGGTGACCAAAAACTTTTCATCTTGAGCTCCGTGCGTCGCAAGGCACGTTAAGCCGTTGATTCCGGCTGCATTTGCAGTCGTTAATACCCAGCAATCCGCATTCGACCCGCGTGGTGGGGCATGCATGGCCCATTCTCACTATGCACCCTTTCATAAGAAATGCTAGTTCCCCCGCAGTGGGAACATTAAGTGGCTTATGATGATGATATCAATCAGTGTATTCTACTGCAAATATGCAGCGCCTTTCGTGTATCTTGCCTAACTTCTAAACTTGTCGAATCCAGCTCGGATGGGCTGCGTTTGGGAAGCTCCAGCATATAGGTATTCGCGTCTAAAATACCTCAATGTCTCAAGGCTAAAGTCTTTGACCAGTGTGTGTTGCCAGTAATGACCTATGGAAGTGATACGTGTATTTTACTATGGGTCTCATAAGAAGGCTCAAGGTCACCCAGCGAGCACTGGAGAGAGCGATGCTTGGTATTTCCCTGCTCAATCGAATCAGAAATATCGGTAGGAGAATCAAAACAACCGATATCGCTCGAAGTATCACATCGTTGAAGTGGTAGAGGGTGGGACACAACCAATGGCAGTTGTGGCGGAAAGGTTCTCGAATGGCGACCACGTACCAGACGACGCCCTGTGGGCAGGCCCCAGCCTACAAGGTGGACCGCCGATCTAGTCATGGTCGCGGGAAGCCGTTGGATTCGGGCAGCGCAGGACCGATCGTTGTGGAAATCTTTGGGGGAGGCCTATGCCCAGCAGTGGGCGTCGTTCGGCTGACATGTTGATGATAATGATGATAGCAATTACCTTGAATACATGCAGAGAGTAAAGAATTTGGATTCTATTTCCACGTTCTTTTCTTCATGTCGATGATTTCACATGTATATTTGTTTGGCCTAGTATGTGGCAAGGCAACCCGTACTGCCTCATCGGGTATTTCCACGTAGCAGTTACATAAATTGACCTTTCCCAAAATCTCCACGGACTATTTTGAATATCTGCTTATAATAAGTTTATAAAGTTTTCACGTAACCGCGTACAGAAATACCTACTCAGGTAAATTTAAGTTGGTGACCCTTGGGTCACCAAGTTTCATATTATAATAAACAGCCCCTAAGACCTTATACAATATGTCGAATTTTCCTCATTCGATTCCAACCCTATATCTAACGTGATATCAAACGTTGAAAATGTACTTTTACAAAACCTGATGTTCTGTCGACTGTATAGTCCATTCGCTTAGATAGTGTCGCTCTGCCACAATGCCGTGCGGGTGTACCGACACTATCTAACCGAACGGACTATACTTGAGTTTTTTTATAAAATTCCCTGGCCCTTTTCGGCCTCTCCGGCGTCCTTTGGTACTGAAAATTAATATAAACTGCACTTGCAACAAATATTTGACGTTGAATACTATTGAAAACTCGTTTCAAGCGTCCACATTGAGAAGCACGAATTACGAAGCTCAGACTTTTATTTACAGCGACGAGACGCCGACGGTTAAGTCTTATTTAATTTCTCCTCATCCGGATTGAAGCGATGAAAAGAACAACGAATAAACAAAATTGGTTTTATGTCAGAGCTGAACAACCATTGGCACATTTTGATTTTATTTATCACACTTTACAAAGGGGAATCGAGCCGTTTAAAGAGAACCGGGTGATGTCGGCCTTTTGTGGAAGAGCACGACCGTAATTGGATGTAATTGGATTCAACTCCAGTTCAAAGAAGAGAATCAATTGGAAAATACTTTGGCGCCTTATTATCGCGAAGTCAGTTCGATGTCGTTATGTTGTGCGAGATATGTAACATGTTATGTTTATAATTTAGCCTTAACTTCAAAAGAGGCAATTGGACTAAATGGGACTTAACGATAACGAAATAAAATTGTGTTTAACGTAAACGTTTTTTTTTAGTTTTTCTTCTACATCCTATTTTCTTTTTTATTTTATGATTTAAGTATTATTATACAATGACCTCTCAAAAATAGAAACATTTAATGCAAGCGTAAATACGACGCAGCGTTTTGGACTTGCGATTGCGGAAATAGGTACATTTATATTTCTTTTTTTACAATGCTTTGGGACTTCCGGGAAGTGACGCCAGATTCAACCAAATATAATTAATTGTAATTGAAGGAAAACAATAATAATCAAATTTACCAGACTAAAATGTTTGATGAATATAAAAATATCCTGTAGGTATCATTATATGATTGGAATATATAAATGAACAATCATATATTCTGATAATTACATAAATAACTATTATGAAATACGGGATATATACCATGTTTAATTTCGTTTGTTAATTGTGTTATAAAAGTAGTTCACTTCGCAAATTAGTATTTTTGAGAACTAGCTATTTCGTGAAATAAGGCCTTTTGAGGTCTTTTAACAACTTCCGATATGGTCGGTCATCGTGTGGGTGATTAAAAGTCGACTATATTGATCCTCGTTCTTGGGTCTTTTTGACCGACTGCGACAGGAGGGTTATGTTTTTCAAGAGTATGTATGTAATGTACGTATGTAGATTTCTATGTTCCCTGCTACAGCCTAAACGATTTAAAGGATTTTAACGTATGAGGTGTCGTTAGATTCGTCTTGATAACGCGAGTGACACTGGGTATATAAAAAAAAAAAAAAACAAAATGGCGGATTTTCGTTGGCATATTGCAACATCAAAAAAAATTTTTTTTTTACTAATCCCACCGAGTTGGGTATCAAAATGAAGGGTTTTTAATAGCGATTCCATAAATATATATAACTTGCACTTTTCCAAAACTCTCCCCATTCATTTATCTACTTAAATGAAAATAAAAGAACTTAAACTATTTTTAAAATATACTTTACACTATTATTTAACTAACATAAGAAAGGTGATTTATTGATACTGAACTAAAGTCTAAAATAAAAACATATTATGTAAATATATTTTTTTGCAGTCGGGTTTTTGTTTTTTTAATAAGTAATCATGTTTTTAAGTAGGTACTGTACTCCGAGATGTGTGTTGATAATGAAGTAATTTAAAAAATGCATTTTATTAATTAAGCATGTATAATATTTCAAGTAAATATTATCCTCTAAGTTATTATGATGGTAATAAAATATGGCTAAGATTCTACAGTGTTTCTTTTATCAACAACGGGGTAGTACTTAAGCCTTTATCGCACCTGATGTTAAGTGGTGTTAAGGCGTGGAAGCGCGCTACTTCCGGAATCGTCAATCACTGAGGAATTGGCTGTCTTATCTCTAACTGCCGGAACGCAATAATGATGAAAACATCATTGTTATGGCGTCAGGCTTAAATAAGATGGTGGTAGCTAGCCAGGCGGTCTAAGAACAAGCCCTACCACCAACCAAACCGAATACAATTTGGTATGTACTATGTACCCCCACTAGGTATCGAACCCTGGTCTGAAATTGGTGGTGTGAACTATTAGATCACAGAGGCGTTTAAAACGGAGCATAGGTTTTGAATGCTCAAAGAAAACTTGAGACCATTTCTTTCTCAGATACAAGAAAAATTGTCAAAGAATTTTTCGAGATGCGAAGAACTCTAGAGAAAATGACACGTCTTACTAGGGGAGAGGTTTGTTCCAAAGAGTGAAAATATTTACTTTCAGAGGAGGTGGGGAAGATCAAACAATATGCACTGACGAGCAAAATAATTAGTCTCTGTACAAGTGTATAAACGAAATATTTTCTATACTTTCAAAGATTCATAGAACAAAAAGTAGGGATTTGTATTAAAAGGGGTTTATTTAACAATATCTCTTGCCCGCGGCTTTGCTCGAGTTATATTCAGGGAAACACAGGTTACTCAATAGAACTTCTATTATACAATAATGCTTTACTATTTCTTGATACGAACTTTGGACCCATTTTATCTAGTGATGCAGCAAACCTTACTTTAACCGGACCGCCCGCCGGCCGGATCGTGAATCGGTTTAAAAATACCGAGCTGTTCGCGATCCGGCCGAACCGATTCGGTATTTATTTGACCGTTGGCGCGAAAACACTTCGATACTTACGTTGCACGTTTGTCAGGCAGGAGCATCCTTGAATATGGATCTGAGATATGGAATCCACTGGATTAGACTCCCATCTGCATGCTATTAGTCTCTTCAAACTATCGCCAAAACTCCTTCCTGCTGCGAGCAAGCAAAACTCTAAGTCTAACTCTATGCAAATCCAAGGCCTTTGATATACATCACTCTAGTTTAGCAACTGCAAGGCGTTTAATCTGTGAGGATTTCTATAGGACCGTACATGCTTGATTGAGCTACTTGTTAAATAATTTGAAGTACATCAAATTGTGTAAAACTGTTTTATTAGTTAAAAAAAAAGTGATTTATGCTATTGCCCAAACTTTTCGTAAAGTATGTTTTTTAAATGTGAAGACCTATTATTGGCTGTCTGTTTTTTATGTAAGATTTATATTTTGTGTGTTTAGCTATTGGTTTTCCGAAAAAAATAAAATAAAAAAAACAATACTTGAAAAACCGGGGGCGGTGAGCGGAAGGCGAGTCAAATCGTCTTCTTTCGTCATCGTTTAGTCAAATAATGCCCAATTCGCGAGAAGGCACCTGAGTCTGACAAGAACCGATTCGCGTCATGGCTAATTCTCAAAAGGACCTATCCGCGAAATAGCCAATTCTCGAAAGGACTTATTCGCGCAATGGCCCGTTCTCAAAAATACCTGTTCGCGTAATGGCCAATTCTCAAAAGGACCTATTCGCGATAATTATGGCCAATTTTCTTAAGGACTCATAAAATTCTAGGTCCTTTTTGAGACTTGACCATTTCGCGAAAAGATAATTATGAGAATTGGCCATTTTGCGAATAGGTCCTTTTAAGAATTAGCCATTTCGCGAATTGGTCCTTTCCAGAGTCGGGTGTCATTTCGCGAATTGGGCATTATCCGACTAAACGTTCGTCATTCTCGCGTCATTAACATAATTTCACGTCACGCTCGGGGGTGTGTCATAGATTTTGTGTTTTTTTGCGTGTGTTTCGTTTGTTGTGTGGAATATTCGGAACGTCTGTTTTCAGACAGAGCCCAGAGCCGGCTGGGCTCGTATACGAAGAAAAATGAAACCGGCTTGATCCCAATCGCGCAGAAGTGCTTGTTTTCTTGCGACATCATTTGCCTCTAATAAGAGGCAATTGATTGATCAATAGATCACAGCTATGAAATAAAAATATTAAAATGTGGTTTAATCCTACTAATATTATAAATATTATAGGTATAGATGTGTAAGTTTGGATGTTTGGAGGTTTGGATGCTTGTTGCTCAATCACGCCAAAACGGCTAAACGGATTTGACTGAAATTTGGGACACATATACTTTGTAGCCTGGAGAGGAACATAGGCTACTTTTTATCTAGGAAAAATATGACATTCCCCCGGGATAAGGTCGTGTAGTCCACGCGGGTGAAGCCGCGGGCGTAAAGCTAGTAATAAATAAAGATTACATATTATTTCGAAAGTTTAGGCTTAATTCAACCACCAAATCATCATTTTAGAGAGGTTCGGTGTTTCGGCCAAACCGTGGCATAAAAAGGTTCGAACCTGCCGGGTACCGAACCTTTGCCGGGGCCGGGCCGCAACTCTAATTTCTTGCCCTCAGGAGTTTTTTTTTGTATATTTTGAACTTATAAGGCTGAAAAAAAAATAGTTTGTGGAGGCAAGACTTTTCAGTATCACATAAGTAATGTATGTATGATGCCAGTGTTGCACGTCGTATTTACATTAGTACTATTCGCTGATCCTGCATTTCTTCAAAGAATCAATGTGAGTGCGTCGCTATAACTTCATTGAGCTACCACGAGTTGTTGAGAAAAAATCTTGTTAAGAATAATGTTTATGAAAGTGACTTAGTTTTTTTGCTCGCCAGTGGACATCTGTAACCGTCCGGTAGATACCTACGAAGACTTTATTAAAGCTATTCTGTCGAATATGAAATTTGACACGCTGAAATAGCTTTTGTGACACTGGATGTTAGGAATGCGAAAATTACTTTGTCTTGGCTATTGGATGCGCTAAAGAACGTTTTGTATACAGAGCTAACGGTTTATTATAGTTCTCGCTGTTTTTTAAAAGATTCATTTTTATCTCAGTTTACATTTAAATAAAAAAAATATTTTTATAAAAAAATAAAACCGCCTTCAAACAAAATCACATCAAAAAAGTAATAAATAATTCCTCACCAAATTAATAACGTAAGTATCTACTTTAAAGTCGGGCGTGAAACATGTTCATTTTTTTTTGTTTTTGTTAAAACCCGCGTTTGAACGTAAGACTTCAAAGTACTTACGTTATTTATTTGGTGAGGAACAGTTTCTTATTTTTTTGATGTGATTTTTTTGAAGACGGTTTAATTTTTTTATAAAAATAATTTTTATTTCACTCTTTTTAGTGCATCGTGCAGGCAATTTACTTATATTCTGGTAAATAGGTATGTAATCAAATTGAAAACCTCATTTTTTGAAGTCGGTTAAAATACCTTGAGGTATCCCCTTTTTAACAAAACAAGAATCATCTAAATCGGTTTATAAACAAAGGAGTTATGCCTAAAGATACGTATTAAATTCACATAAAGTGGTAACGAAAACGACAGTATTTTCAAGATTTCCTGAAAACTACTGAACCGATTTATTTAATTTTTTTTTTACTTTTTTGCATTCACAATGCAATTTTTATCATAGAAAAATGGAAAATAAAGTATTTAGACTAAATTCGACGCTTCTCGTAACGACTCCGTAGCTCAGTGGTTCGAGTCCCATCGGAGCTGGTTGTGAGACGAGTCGATTTTTTCTAAATACTTTATTTTCCATTTTTCTACTGAACCGATTTCAAAATTTCTAAAAATGGGACCAACTTGGAATCCAACCTGATGTAATAACGTTTCAATCTTTTCAATCGGTCCCTCCGTCGTCGAGCAATCGGTGGACATACACAAAAAAGAAAAACAGACATACAGACGAATAGAGAACCTCCTCCTTTTTTGATTTAGAAGTCGGTTGCTAATGCTAATAATGATTAACATATTTAACACCTTTTAGTCTAAACTACATCGAGTGGTGTCGTTACAAGGGGTTTTTTACATTTTATTTATTTTCTCCATAAATGTTGTTTTAAAAATTCTGAAACAATTTTTCTCGAATTCGGGGCAAATCTAAAAACGGTATTTTTTTATTTAACTGTTTTCGACAAATATTTTTTTGTCGTACACATAGCGCGGAGAACCGATGGCCGTTGGGGCGGAAAGGTTCTCGAATGGCGACCGCGAACCGGACGACGTTCCGTGGGCAGGCCCCCTACAAGGTGGACAGACGATCTGGTCAAGGTCGCTGGATGCCGATAGAGGAAGATAAATATGCGCGTCTTCATCGCGTTTGGGTCTTGACGTTTGACTTCGTATTGCCGTAATGAAATAACGACGGACACGTCATGCAAACCATGCGCAAACCTATGTCAAAGCCGCGCGTTATCATAAACAGTTTTACACGTCAACTGCACGTATAGTGCGACAAGCTTTTCTGTTCCGGTGATTATCTTTGGAACTAAAACAGTTTTCATACTACAGTCCATTTTGACAGCTAATTTCGTGTTGCAAGTGGCTCCTCTGTCATAGCTGTCACCGTCATAGCATAGGTGTGACAGCGGCGCTATGAACGGTTTTCTTTTTTTTGTAGCAATTTAACCGGCCCTGACTTCTAAGACCTTCAGCCGGCAGCAGCGCTATGGTTGGACTGATGTCAACTTGACAGCAAAATTACATTAAAAAACACGCTAGTTTCACATTTTGGCCACCGGAACAGACAAGTTTGTGGCACTGTACAATACACTTGACTAATGCGTCATAGATTTACCGCGATCGGGACCCAGTCCGTCTGCAGGCCACACATTCACAGTTTTACATACAAAAACCAATTCGATCAAGGATTGCAGGCGGCTGCCGGCGGACTGATAGTCTGGGGGCTGCTTTAGCTTGCTCGTTCGCTGGCGGTGTGGCTCTCGCTGTACCTAGTTGCGTAGTGCGTAGTGCGTAGTCATATGCGACAACTGACAGCCACTACATGCATAAATGTAAAATTTGCTGGGTACACTTTTTTATTCAGGGTGAGAACACCAGTTACCTCAGTATTAAGTCGAGCTCCATGTGCTCAGTACATTTCATAAAGCCGGCGCCAGAAATAGCTACAATATTTAAACACTTATTTGAACACTTGTTTCAACACATGTGTGGCACGGGTACCTTTTTGCTCGGGTATTTGTTCGAAGATTTGATAAAATACTATAGTACTTTGCCAAGTCAGAAGGCAAAGTCTTCAAAGTCTTTGTTCAAATATTTTTCTGTATCTGGCGCCGCCGGTATGAGTCGCTCCCGTCCCCAGACGCGTGGTTGCGTATGTCTTTCTGTTTAAAGCTAAGTATAAACCTTTATACTTTGCATGGTTTCTACTAGCTTCCAAATCCAACGCCCTTGGGAGAAACGCTAATAGTACATGCTTCACATCAACAATAAACACCTATCGAAGATAATATTATTGTATTTATTCAATCTTAATGGTATTAGGCAGTATTTAATTACAAACAAAATTAGAACCTATCAATGGATATAAGACGTGGGCGTGTGTTACAGTACTAAATAAAGATGTACAACTTAATTTAGGGGATCATTAAGCTCACAAAACTTTAGTTGAGGTTGCGTGGGTGGCTTCGAAAGTTGTTGTAATTACGAAAATCTGAAATCTAGGTAACGAAGAAAATGTTCTTAGTTTACTTGAGAAGATAGCTTAAAGTTAGGCACAGCTTTGAAATCCATTCGAAGTTAAAGTTATTGCAAGCTCACGTACGTGCTTAGAGATGCTATTTTTAATAAGTACGAGTATAATGACGCAAATAAAGCTGATTCACACCAGTGTAGAAGTAGGTAAGATTTAATGTACAAAAATAAATTGAAATTATACAATATTATGTCTGAGTTATTTCATTGAAAAGATTAGTTCCGCATTCTATCTATGCTATTATGAGTTATCGGATATATTCCGTGGGTAATACAAGCAGCGCCACCTCTCGGTGGTGTGGTAAGGTGTTGAAGTTGCCACTATGAGTAATCGAATATGAACTTTCCCTTCTACATCGTCGTGTCAATGGCATGCTGAAATCAGATGACGTTGGCCCAAAACTGTGCCACTCTTACGGCGGCCGGCGTTATCCGTAGCTTACCCTGAGCATGGACGAATTAATATTCGTCCATGCCCTGCCTGAGTCAGTAGTTCGAGTGAGTAGTCTGTGGTAAGGTGTGTGTCTATCATTCTATTCAGGCGTTGGAATCACCCATAGAATAGGTCAAAACTTAGTGGCCGGTAGCCCCGATACCCATTCATTGGCTATAATTACGACCGCCATTTTGTTGGGGTGCCCCCATTGGCTAAAATTAAGGCTATCACTTTTTTCAAGAATTTCAAGATGACGTTTATTTAGTTTGTGTTTTTTTACTCATTTCGCCCATTTCGGTTTTCTAGTATTCTTTAGATGTTTTTCCACTTTTTCTCAGATATTTCTTTACAGAATTATGGATACATTATTCGAAGATGCCTTCAGTACACGTAAATAAATCTATTTACGTAGTTTTATGCATCAATTATTTATTACATTAACCTAAATTTGAGTTTTGTTGTTTTAGGTAATTCCAAGAGGCAACATTGTATTTCTTAAAACTAACCAAAACAAAAGAAATTAGAAAATACAGTTCACAACTTAACCGGAGTAAAGAAGATTCGGTTTCTCAGAAAGTCATGAAATTTATCAAAGGCTAAAGAGTCGCAATAGTTTTTACAAGTGCGTCATTCCTGGCACCACGGAGGCCTCTTTAACCAAAGTTAAACTGTGGGAAAAGTCTGCTACCCTCTCACACCCATATGTGCTCATCCAGGAAAAGCTCCCTCCTTCCTTGAACTTCCCAGATCATTATGGAGATCTTTAAATAGACTCCGTACCCAAGTTGGTCGAAGTAAAGACAACCTGTCCAGGTGGGGCTTCACCAGTAACACGGATCTCGCGTGCAGGTGTGGTTACACTCCACAGACCATGGCCCACTTCATTGATTGCTCTTTATGCCCGGACACCTGCATGCGTGAGGACCTCATGTTGGCTGCAGATAACGCGGTGAGAGTGGCACAGTTTTGGGCCAACAACATATGATTTTGTACTTGTCATTGACATGTTGAAGAAGAAGTTATGAATGAAAGGTAGGTAATGTTTGTTTATTCTTTTTATATGAATGTAAGTAGGTATGTGTAATGTGTAATTATTGATTGGTTTTGTTAAAAAAAACCTTCCTAATACCTTATTTCAATATACATTTAGAAGTGATATCATATTATGGTGATAATGATAAAGCACAGTAGATGACTTGGGATTAAATTTAAATAATCAATTGTCACATTTAACTAGTTTCAATTTCGTGAAGTTGTTAATACCAAGTCAAGAGAAAATAACAGTGTAAGTAATTCAATAACTTTGTCAAAACATTTAAAATGCCTTATCAACAAATTAATATTTCTGATTCTGACAAACAGAACAGAATTATATAAAATGTACCGGTGGGATAATATATGATTGTTGTGGGTACGAATGATGGTTTATTGTGATTGTCTTATGACTATGTTATAACTGTTACTGCTACCTACTATCTTAGATCTTTCTTAATTATTTACACTACCTCTCATCAGTCTATGTACAAAGCTTATCTACTTAATAACAGTTATTAACTATAAACATTGATTATCTATAACTAGTGCATAGCGGCACAACAAACAAAATGTGCTTTATACACACTACTCTTTCTTGATTTACAAACTTTTCAGTTCAACTATCACTTATTTGTTTATAAAATGTTATGGCAGATTATAGTAACAATATGTAGAATCTATACTAACCAAATCTAATCTTTTCAGATAACTTGAGTCTCAACGAGGTTCGTGGAGTGCTGCGAAGATGCCCGTGTCTGCCTATTCTTGCGGTAATAAGTTATCAAATCAGAATTATGGTGCAAATTACTGCTGTTAGTTGCTATATTGATTACTTACTGCATTAAATGTTTCACTATTAGAGTTAGGTTATTGCGTCTTGCATTGAAAGTTATATTAACAGTAAATAATGAAATGGCAGATACTAAATAATACTACTAGGAAAAATAGCATTAGCATTTGTGCGTAAAAAATATTTGCAAGCAGTTTAATTTTTCTTGTGGCTGATAAAGTATTTATATTTCTTAGTTTATCTATTAAGTCAATTTAGTAAGTAATTTCATTACTCTCATTCTTTGTCTTGTATAAATCTCAACTTATACTTATGTACTTTGTATTTGATAAAATTATAATGTCAAGTAATAAATGCTTCTTTCATCAAATGTGTTTTTTATTTGAGCAGAATTTAAAATAGTATATTACTAGGGTTGTACCAAACGTCGATGATTTGCACAACTATCGATAACGAATCAAGAGTGTCGATAATTCTGGCAGCACTATGTTGTCAAAATCTAATCGGGGTCCGTCATTCACTAACAAACGGCCGCTATAAGGCTTGATTCCTATCTGTACTAGTCTATATAATTTGTGATTCTATTCTTGGAGCTCGACCGCGCCGGACGTGCGCACTGATTCATTTAACCACGTGCAAAATGGCGGACGGACATGAGATTTAACAACGAAATCTGTTTCCATCTGCGACATAATATATCACTGGCTTACCGCTCGCGGCTTTGTGAGCTTGAAATAAAATATTTTCCGGGAATAAAAAATTTGCCTATATTTGCTATTCTAGACCATAATCTATCTCTGTGCCAAATCCTTTCAGCCGTTTCCCCGTGATTGATTGAAAATGCCCCCTTGTGAAAAAATCCAAAATCCAAATCTCCGTGATTCTGTGACCGAGACCGAGATTTCGGTGCTGGGTTGCATACGGTCAAACATTTCCTGAGGATGCCCCGGGTTGGGGCGAAACACGTGTAGAGTAGTGTGATCGGTGAAGGTGCAAGTTTTGTGGTTATTTGCGGAAGAAAGCTACATATATTTATTTTTCACAATGGTTAGGGACTTCCGCCAAGTGACGCCTGATTCAATCAAATAAATGCCCCCTTATTTCTGCCATTTTCGAAATATTTAAGCTCAAATTAGGTATGTTAAAAGGCAGAATCGAAAACTGGTTTTATGATGATCATCATCGTATACCTACCAGTTTCGAGTAGGTACCTATACCAAATATGACCTAGTATAAAATATATATTTTAAAATATAATAAAAAATATTTATTCACTTTGACATAATTAATATGTACTTATGAACCGTCTACATTTTCCTAACGCTCATTAAAAAAAGTGATTATGTTATGTGTTACATCAGGACCATGCATTGCGGTCATTCAAATAATCGTCTACTTTATAGTATCCTTTGCTCAGCAGCGACTCTTTAATGTAACATTTAATTTTATGGCAATGTAGTACAATTATATGCTGTGGAACTTTATTAAAAATATATATATATATTAATAAATAAGTAATTTGTTTAACAAATACATTTTTAATTGTAGGTTAAAATTAATCGAAACGGAAGGCATCATAATTAAAATACAAAGCTTAACATTAATTAAGCGATTTAATTCTAAACGAACTTTATCATTTATTTATTTTCGCAAGAAATTAAGTGTTTATATTTTTCCTGAAGATCCAATCCATCTCTTTTCTAAAATAAGTACATCAGAATATAAAAGTACAAGTTGCAAATTTTAACGTATAAATAAAACATAAATATTCTCCGACATTTTAGAAGCACGATATAATTTTCTATTAACGTCCCAGTCAGCCAACATAGATAAAATGAATATTCATAAACGTTTTCGTAAGCGGCAGAGCTAGCGGTTTTTATGTCTATAATAATAAAGTTTAAATTATATCACAGATAATAATGTTGTGGTTTGAGGGTTAAATCCGAAAATTGAGCTTTCGATTTTGCAAGCTTCTGTATGTAATGTAATAAATTGTAAACTAAATTTTCGGAAGTTTCGCTACACAAGGAGTCCTACTGAAAATCCATGTATTAATTTGTGATTTTCCAATTTCGAGAACCTTGAAAGCAGTAAATCAATAAAGGTAATAAATGTAAGGTAGGTTTATAGTGGTAGACATGTTTACGCTGTATCTATGTAAGCCCTTTTAAAGAGTATGATTATTTTAAATCATTGATAAAAATGTTATCTATGAAGAAAGGCGTTAGTGCTTTAGTATCATAGAGTAACTTGTTATTTATAGTTAGTATATACCTACAAAGGTACTTTGTGGTGTTGACGTATTCGGAGACAGACCGCCTACTGGGCAAGGTCCTGAGATATAAATAATAAGATAGTTGTATTAGAAAAACTATTTATACGACGTAAAAGAGTTACAGTGCACGTATGGTCTTTATTTGTAGCTTGAAAGTTAGCCGTGCGTGGGGCGTCAGGGTCCCACAGTACCTTACCTAGGGCACACACACTCCGCACTGCGATTTTTAAATTGCACGGAATTATATGGGTTCGCGATTAAAAGTGACGCGATTTAATGTGAAAGGGTGCGTTTTTACAGATGCAGAGCTGAATGGAGCTCCACTTCTGTGAGAACGCACCACCATATTGGTCAAGCAGCGACGCAATTGCTAGTGGTCCAAACAGTAAATCAATGACCCTCTGAACAATACTAAAACACATTTTAGGAAAGCAGTGTGCAAAACTGTGCTACTACTGCTGTCATGACAAATTACTGCCCTACGAAAAATATCCTAAAGACTGACGACGTCGACTTTCCAAAGTTTTTTAGCTTCCCAAAATACTTAGACTTAATCAAAAATCATTTAAGGGACAAAGTCTAGAAATAACTTTACCCCTTTGACCTTCTATGCCAAATACAATATACCTAATACAAACTAAAACACCGAACTGCTCCGACCTCGAACCGAACCCCAAATGGCGTGTACGAAATTTCATTTTTATCGTTCGTACGGCTATAAAGGAAAACAGCGTGGTTAAGTCTCACATTGCTACGGTTATGACACCGACCGGTTTATATAAAATGCGAAATGTAATCAAAATTTTAATGGAGAAAACTTCTTAATAATTTTCCACTTAAAATCTTAATTCATCTTTCAATTGTATGATACAATAAATAGTAACAGTAAAGATTGAAAAGCGAACTGATTTTTTTTAATTTTTATTTTGGAATATCCATGCTGTTCAAAATTTGGAAGTTTGAGACAAGCCACACAAAGTGTATGTATGGTAAAACCACAGCCGTCTCTATCGTCTTCTACAAGCCATGCTATGATACGGAACGGCAACAAGCTGTGAACCGGTTTACTCCTCTGAGTACTAAATCCTATGGAGGTGGCATACTTACGAAAAAGTGAGGCATACTACACCATAAACTTATTTATACTAGGGGTAATAGACGGACAATGGTGCGAATGAGAAACAAATCCATACATCATAATTCATAACCTATGTGCGAGAAAGAGTTGGAAGAAAATGACAGCAGAACCCGATTTGATTCATTTATTATTATTATACTCTTTATTGCACATTAAAAAAACACATATAAACAAATATAATTAAAACAAGTGAGCAAAGGTGAACTTATCTCTAAAAGAGATCTCTTCCAGTCAACCCAGAACGTGTAAGAGATAGATAAATAAGCAGGTGACGTAAAGTGCAAAACTACCTATATGAAATAAATAAATACAAGATAATACCTAATAGATAAATACCTAACACAATATATAATAAATATTTAAAATAAATATTATATACATATATAAATACAATACATAAATTATATACTATATAGTGGGTAACTTTACAATATCAGATTTCATTGGATTGGAGCAATTTGTGCAAGAAAGTGCGCTTTCAGTTTCGTTTTAAACGACTGAACATTCCGACTGTCCTGGATGTCCGACGGAAGTCTATTCCAAAGCTGCGCAGCTCTAACAGTGAAGGAATTGAGAAGGAAGTTGGTGTTGCTTCTAGGCAGCTCAAGCGTCTTAGTGACACAGGGCCGCCTAGAGCGAGAGGGAGGAGGGAGCATATGGAAGCGGGAGACAAGGTATTCGGGAGAGTTAGGGTTTTTGAGAATATTGAATAAGGTGGAAAGGATGTGCATATCACGGCGAAGACGAATGGGGAGCCAATTAAGCTGAGAACGATAAGATGATACGTGGTCATACTTGCGTAAGCCAAAGATAAATCTAATTGCAAGATTTTGTAGGCGTTCCAACTTGTTCAGCTGTTCTTCAGTCACATCCAGATAGCAAACATCGGCGTAGTCGAGAAGTGGGAGGAGGAGGGATTGCGCCAGCATGATTTTAGTTCTGAAAGGAAGAAAATATTGTAGTCGCTTGAGCGAGTGAGAGGCATAATGGATCCGTTTACTGACCTCGCTGATCTGCGGGGACCAAGACATGTTACTATCTATGATAACACCAAGGTTTTTCACTTTATTATTATACGGTATTGTGACATTATCGTAGACAAGTGGAGGAACAGAGTCAAGGTCAAGTTTACATCTAAGTCGGCTGCTACCTACAATCATAGCTTGGCTTTTGCTCGGGTTCACCATGAGACCAAATGAAGCGGCCCAGTTGTAAATGGTAGTCAAATCCATGTTCAAGGAGTTGATCGCTTCTGAAACCTCAGCAATTGAGAAGTGCCTGTAAATCTGAAGGTCATCAGCATAAAGGTGGAAAGGCGAAGAGATAACACGGGAAATACTATTTATAAAGATAGAGAACAGTAAGGGAGAAAGAACCCCTCCTTGAGGTACACCAGCTGAGATTTGCGACCAATCGGAATAAGAATCGTTTTGAACCACGCACTGGTAACGATGGAGAAGATAGGATTGAAACCATTCGACGACGGGGGGTGAGATGTTAATAGAGCGAAGAGTACCAAGGAGAAGGTCAAAGTCAACACAATTAAATGCACTACTGAAATCCAGCAAGACCATCGCCGTGAGCCTGGTATTGTCCATAGCGCCGCGAATGTCCTCCGTGATGTTCAGCAGTGCACTAACTGTGCTGTGGGAAGGGCGGAAACCGGATTGATAAGGACAAAGCAGGGCATTAGACGAGAGGAAGGAATATAATTGGGTGTGGACAATAGATTCAAGGACCTTGGAGAGGATAGGGAGAATTGAAATAGGACGGTACTGAGTTGGAGATGTTGGGTTGTGAGTTTTGGGTAGAGGTATAACATGGGCCTTCTTCCAGGATGAAGGAAAAACATTGTGTTGCAGCGAGAAGTTTACAATGTGTGTGATGACTGGCACAATGTCCTCCAAAACTGGAAGAATCATCTCCAGACTAAGACCATCACTACCAATGGCTTTTGTGGAAATAGATTTTATACTCTTCGCAACGTCTTCCTCAGAAACTTCACTAAAGAAGAATGATGTATGGACTGAAGGGACAAGATTTGTCAGAGATAAGAGAGTAGCGGACTTAGAAGCCGTATCTATAGAAAGAGGGGGAGTACAGAAGTGCTTGTTGAGAGTGTTAAGTTCTATAGTACTAGGGCTAGATTCCGCAGCCTTGCCCACCCCGAGAGACCTTAAAAAGCTCCAGATGTTTTTCTGATCCAAACTTGCTATTTGAGAGTGGATGTATTTACGTTTGGCATCTCGGCACATCCTGTTGCTGAGGTTTCGTAGTTTTTTATAAGCAGAAATGTTATCCACAGAAGGTGTAGTTTTTTGCCGACTTTTGGCCTTGTCACGTTTGGCCATAACTTTCCGTATGGCTGGGGTCAACCAAGGAGCAGGCATATGTTTAATCCTTACTGGACGTACTGGGGCGTGAGTGTCGTATACCTTAATCAACATAGATGTAAAGTAGTCGACCATAAAATCTATGTTGTCCGACGTCAGCATCGGAGACCAGTTTATATCTCTCACATCTGACCTCAAGCGATCTAGAACTATATGCCGAAAGTTGCGCAGAAGATGAACCTTGGGTTTGCCCTTAGGAGGGCGTACTTTGAGTGTGAGGAAAATCAGATCGTGATAAGAAAAAGGAGCACTCATTTGCCCGTGAGTATCAACTGAGTCAGGGTTGGAAACTATCATGAGATCTAGAAGAGATGGTTGACAATTGGGAAAATAATGTGTAGGAGAAGATGTTGAAAGAGCACAAAGATTAAAAGAAGAGATAAGAGATAAGAGTTTGTTAGCTCTGGCGTCCATCTTCAAAAGGCAAGTGTTGAGATCACCCATGAGGATGATGTGGTCGTAATCGGGGACAAGATTCTCGAGAACGTTTTCAAGGTCATTGAAATAATTGATTTTATCACTGGGGCTATATAATGCACCCAGGAGAATCTTTTTATGGTGGAGACTTATTTCCAAGAAAAGGTATTCAAGAGAACCCGTATATTGAGAGGGAGAGCTACTGACCACACGGGAAGGGATGTGACAGCGGAGATAAATACCTACACCACCACCGCCCAATCCTGTGCGATCATTACGAAATAAGTTATAACCAGGAATTGAGCAAGAGCTAGAAGGAAGGGATGGTTTGAGCCATGTTTCAGACACAAGGATGCAATCAACTACGCCATTGCCAAAGGATGTGAGAAGATCTGTGTGGTGAGAAAGAATGCTTTGCGCATTGATATGCACGATGGATAGGAGATTGGACTTTTTATCAAACACCCCAGACAGTTTAACTTCCAGTGGTTCCGAATCTAAAGTGGACGAAATATTTTCTTCGGCACTTTCATATTCGTCAGAAGAACAACTATAGAAATCATCATTTGTAAGCATCGATATTATAATATTAATGTAAATATATATTTATAAATATAAACCAAAAAAGATAAATAATAAATTACCTAATTTAAAAACAAAAAAAAAAATATTGTATAAAATTAAAGATATACTCTCCACGTGCTAAGTTGACTAAAAGTTCACTCCAATAACATTCAAACAAATAATATTATTTAGCGTCTTTTATCACGTAGATGAAAAGCGTCCACTCGATTTAGACATGATTCTTATGAAATGTATATTTATTTACCTTTTTGAAACCTTTACAGGCACGTTTAAATATAAATAGATGCCGGTAATTTTAATTATAATTTTAAATAATAAGATAAGTAATAAGAAGAATATTTACACTCCATTTGACAGGTAAAACAGCGAGTAAACCGGTTCACAGCAATGTTGCCGTTCCGCTTCATAGCATGGCTTGTAGAAGACGATAGAGAGGGCTGTGCTACTAATAATTAGAAATAAAATAAGTAAATATCGCTTGCACTTGACAGGTTTAGCGCGATACTTAGCGCGACAACGCAACACGAAGCTTCGCCCGCTAATGTAGACAAGAACATCGCGTATGCCCGACAACGATAATTTTAGCGCGACAACTCGCACGAATTATCGGCCGCTAATGTAGCCGCAGCATTATGAATACAAGTTTCACTAAATTTTTCTGTCACTAGATGTCTGTCGCTAAGCTATGTTATAAAAATATCAAAAATAAATTCGACGCGGACGTCTGAACAATAAAACAGGGGGCCAAGTCTGCTAACGTTAACTCACAATCGTGTCTCAATAGTGTTTCAATTGTAGTTCAGTTGTAGTGCTTTTTACCACACTTTTATTGGCGTCACCTGTAACTAAGTCACAATGTAAGAAAATCTTAGAATTCAATTTTAAACTACTTCTAATTGTCGTATTAATCGGTTCGTCAAAATCGGTCCAGCCGTTTCAGAGATTAGCCGGAACAAACAGACAGACAGACAAAAATTGAAAAACATGTCATTTTGGTATATGTATCGTATATTTAGTCATATGCACGTGGTAAAAAGCGGTTATTTAATGTTACAAACATATGTTACATTTTATTTATTTGTATAGATGTATAGAAGATATGCCATCTCCATAGGATTCATTACTCGAGGTTTACTCGCTGTTTACCTGTCAAATGGTGCAAACGGTGTCAAATCGGTTCACTTAAAAAGACGTTGCCAACTTTATGCGCATGGCTTGTAGAAGACGATAGAGATGGCTGTGGTAAAACGGGTAAAACTATAAATACAGACTTATTTGTAAAACTCCAACAACAAAGAAGGAGGATAAAATGGAAAAAATATCGACCTTTCATACAAAATTCATACAATCAGCTGTTTGAACATTGTACAAGAAACATTTGGATAGACGAATTTTTTAGCTTTTTTCGTGAAAATCATAGGTAGTCGTTATATGTCGTTTATGATGTTGTACCTAATATACTCCTGGGAGGTTGTTGGTGTTTTACAAAACCCGTCTACGGAACATCTTGTACTAAGTTATATGGGACAATGTGGCCACTTCTTTTAATTTATTGCTTTTACAGCCTTGATTAGATACTCTGCTCGTACACTTGTCGTAAATCTTCTTAATTGTTATCCGACATTGATACTTTTATTAAAGCCGGTGTTTTTGTTTGATTAGAGGATTTTGTCTCACAGTTTTATTAAATAATAATCACTCTGCATTATGTGGGAAAAGTGATATACTTATGGCTTTTCATAACTATAACTGTCTTCAGAACCGTTTAGATTTATATCGGTGAAAACCATTTTGAAAATCAAAAGTTTTTAATTTATTTCAGCATTGCTTGCATGTAATTTGTTTCCTTAGTAATATCGGCATACAATATAGCCTGCTATGCAATTCTCTAAGCAACACATCGACGCTGCACGCAGCGCTGAGATCATGGATGTTACATCGGTCACATCGTTCGCTGCAATCATGACGTTTCATTTTGGTATTCTGTAAGCTCTACTAGCTCGCCGACGATCTCTCGGCTGCATGAACGCAAGGCTGATCCATAAAGTTATTATACCTATCGGAATAGAGCAACAAAGGGCTGAGAGAGCGGGATGTCACTAGCAACAACACTGTGAGATAAAAGGAGATGCGTGATACGACGTAACAGAACCGTTTTTGGCTACTGTTTGACAGTTCGTCAGCACTTATCAGCACGCTGAGAATTTAGGTATTGTAAATTTTGCGGATTTTACGTGCAATCTTAGATATTTTTAGCCAATATTGGTATGGAAACATGGTGACTTGCTCAGTTATTGATTGTTGTACAACACAATGAAATAATCCCGCAAAATGTTCATTTCTCAGGTAAATTATTCTAAACCGACACCTCCCTTCCTAAGGTTTATTTTTGCTAATGCGCTTCGAATTTAAAGCACGAAGTGTGATAATACTCTTCAATAAACATTTATTTATGTAACAAGCAAATATTGATTACACATAATGCAGAATTTACGAATATTTTGTGTAAAGAAATAATTTTCGTTTTACACTAGGGCTGCATCAAGTTATCGATATTTCGTGTCCACTGTCTATCACGCGGTAAACGAATATGTATTAGGTACTGTTATTAAAGTACCTATATTACGTTTAGATATGAATTACCTGGGAATGTAATCCCATTAAGAAACTTAACTGATCCATAGCTATCAGTTTTTGACTGTTAGAATAGGTACCTACCTATACTATCATTAGTAATATAAGAATCTTTCAGATTTTATACTACCTTGGATACCAGGACCGTACAGTACAGTACAGTACCAATAACACATGGACTAAATTGGACATTTTGATGAAAAATATTTCCGGAAGTGAAACGTACTATCACTGTGGAAGCACCAACAAATTGTTCAAAGGATTGTGCGAAGCATGGCCGGATCGCTAGTGTATAATAAATGAATTAAAATCTCTTCGGAGTTTTTGTTAAATTAATATGCATAAGTACTTCACCGCAGAATCGTAGTTTTGCCATGCAAAATCCCTTCCCATCCTATTTTAGTTATATCTTATATATATAAAAATGAATCCCTATTTCCCTTGGTCACGACATCACGCGTGAACGGCTGGACCGATTTGGCTAAGGTAGCTAGAGGCAGGGTAGGGGTAGGGTAGGGTAGGGGTAAGGTAGGGGTAGGGTAGGGGTAGGGTAGGGTTGGGTAGGAGTAGAGTAGGGGTAGGGTAGGAGTAAGGTAGGGGTAGGGGTAGCGTAGGGCTAGGGTAGGGGTAGGGTAGGGTAGGGGTAGAGTACGTGTAGGGTAGGGTGGAGTAGGGGGTAGGGCCACGGGAACGAAGTCGCGCTGGGTCAGCTAGTTAATAATATAACTAGGTATACATTAATATATTATTATTAGACGACCTCCGCGGCCGAGTGGTGTACGCGCCGGTTTCAAGGTGCCGCTATCTCTAGAGGTACCGTACCGGGTTCGATCCCTGGAGGGCTACCGCGTAACTTTATGGATATGAACTTCATACGTTTTTTGGAACTTTAAATCAATTTTATAAAACAAATAGCCGCTTTCAGTTCCCTGTTTAGTGACCTCGGGCATAACGATAGCTAGCTAGCAACGTTCAACAGAACAAAGCCGCAAAAATCTATCAAAATAAGAAATTCAAATGATATGATATCGTTATACCCGAATGTCACAAAACAAGGAGCTGAAAGCGGCTATTTTCTTTATAAAATTGACTTAAAGTTCCCAAAAACGTATGAAGTCCATATCCATAAAGTTACGCGGTAGCCCCCCAGATCGGGTAAATGTTGAAAACGAATTTTTCAATATTTCCTCGGGTCTGGGTGTATGTGGTTATTTCCAATTTCCACAATACTAGTGCTTAAGCTACTATACCTTGGTATTGGAACAATGAATGTGATCGTGTCCAATATATATTTATTTATTACTTCTATTTAATATTATCGATATCGATATTAATCTGAAAAGCGACATGACGTACATCTCTGACACGCATACATAAACAATTTTACACACACAAATGCAATCAAATTTTGGTTTCGTTTGGCAGCTCGTGGTTGTTCCTCTATTCCGATAGGTATATTAACTTTATGGGCTGATCGCAAGGATGTACCACAGAGTAAGTAAGTACAATAAATGGGATGTGCTAGAGGGTATACTTTAAGTCTACTCTCTGGCTTCATGTCACTGACCTCTATTATTACCATAAAGTTAATATACCTATCGGAATCATGGAAGTATTACATAAACCATAAACTAATACTTCCATGATCGGAATGGAGGAACAACCACGAGCTGTCAAACGAAACCGAAATTGGATCGCATTTGTGTGTGTAAAATTGTTTATGTATGCGTGTCAGTGATGTGCGTCATGTCGCTTTTCAGATTAATATCGATATCGATAATATTAAATAATTACAGTAATAAATAAATATATATTGGACACGATCACACTCATTGTTCCAATACCAAAGTATAGTAGCTTAAGCAATATTATTATGGAAATTAGAAACATCGACGGGTAATTACCACATACACCCAGACCCGAGGAAATATAGAAAAATTAGTTTTCAACATTTACCCGACCTGGGGGGCTACTGGCAAAAATATGGGTATGGGTATCGGCTTCAACTGTCACTTGAATTCCTTATTTTGATAGATTTTGCTACTTTGTTCTGTTGAACGTTGCTAGCTAGCTATCATTATACCCGAAGTCACAAAACAAATAACTTGTAGTAGCTATTTTTTTATAAAATTGACTTAAAGTTCAACGTATGAAGTTCATATCCATAAAGTTATGCGGTAGCCCCCCTGGTGGGCTACCGGCTAAAAAATATGGATATGGACATGGGTTTCAACTGTCATTTGAATTTCTTATTTTGATAGATTTTTGCGGCTTTGTTCTGTTGAACGTTGCTAGCTAGCTATCGTTATACCCGAGCGACGTCACAAAACAAAGAACTGATAGTAGCTATTTTCTTTATAAAATTGACTTAAAATTTCAAAAAACGTATGAAGTTCATATCCATAAAGTTACGCGGTACCCCCCAGGGATCGAACCCGGGACCTCTAGAGATAGCGACACCTTGAAACCGGTGCGTACACCACTCGGCCATGGAGGTCGTCTAATAATAATATATTAATATATAGTAATATTATTAATATAACTAAAATTCCCATCTTGGGAAGGGATTTTGCATGGCTAAAACTTCGATTCTGCGGTGAAGTATGCATATTTAAGAAAAACTCCCAGAGATTTTAAATCATTTATTATACACTAGCTAGCGACCCGGCCATGCTTCGCACAATCCTTTGAACAATTTGTTGGTGCTTCCACAGTGATAGTACGTTTCACCTCTCGCGTTTGGAAATATTTTTCATCAAAATGCTTACTGCATAATAATCAATTTAGTCCAGTTAGTTTCTGGTATCCAAGTTAGTATGTAATCTGAAAGATAATTATATTACTAATGATAGTATATGTAAGTACCTATTCTAACAGTCAAAAACTGATACCTATGGATCAGTTCTAAGTATCTTAAATGGAATTACATTCCCAGGTAATTCATATCTATACGTCTTACAGGTACTTTAATTACAGTACCTAATACATATTCATTTTTTACCGCGTGATAGACAGTGGACATGAAATATCGATACCTTGATGCAGCCCTAGTGTAAAACGAAAATTATTTCTTTACACAAAATATTCGTAAATACTGCATTATGTGTAATCAATATTTGCTTGTTACATAAATAAATGTTTGTTGAAGAGCATTATCACACTTCTTGCTTTAAATTCGAAGCGCATTGGCAAAAATAAACCTTAGGAAGGGAGGTGTCGGTTTGGAATAATTTACCTGTGAACTGAACATTTTGCGGAATTATTTCATTGTGTTGTACAACAATCAATAACTGAGCAAGTCACCATGTTTCCATATCAATATTGGCTAAAAATATCTAAGATTGCACGTAAAATCCGAAAAAAATAAAATACCTAAATTCTCAGCGTGCTGATAAGTGCTGACGAACTGTCAAACAGTAGCCAAAAACGGTTCTGTTACGTTGCATCACGCATCTCCTTTTATCTCACAGTGTTGTTGCTAGTGACATCCCGCTCGCTCAGCCCTTTGTTTCTCTATTCCGATAGGTATATTAACTTTATGATTATTACACACTGGACTGGCTGCTGGCATATTATTTTTGTGGTTATTTCGCCATTTTGGCGCTGTAGACTAACTAAGCTGTAGGCAGATACGAGTGTCCATGTAACTAAAAACAGTGATGTTCCTATGTCAACTCTGTGACTGTAGTAATGATTATGTCAAAATTAGTTCTCGGGACACTCGTAGTGGCGCTTCAAATTGCCACACAAAATTACAGTGCCACAAAATTTTCTGTTCCGGTGGCCAAAATGAGAAACTATCATGTTTTTTTAAATGTCATTCTGCTGTCAAGTTGATGTCAAACCATAGCGCTGCTGGAGGCTAAAGGTCTTGGAACTCAGGGCCGGGTAAATTGCTACAAAAAAAAGAAAAACGTACATAGCGCCGCTGTCACCGGAACGGAAAAGTTTGTGCCACTGTAACTGCGCGCGACTGGGGCGTTTTTGGCGCTAGTTACAGTACATTTTTTTCTAAGGTTAAGGCTACGATCAACAATAACACATAAGGTACCTAATAGATTAGCAATATTGAGCAGCGGGAGTTATTCTGTCCCAGCCGATAGGTATCTCGGATACACACTTTGTGCAACGTTATCGACTCTCAAAGGCGGCCTTTACATTTCTATGTAGCGTAGCACATTAAGGAGTTACAGCGACCTTCGGAGCCCACAAAGAGTCCCACTTGAGACTAATTTATTTCACATCTTTGTTGATTGACTTTCTTCTTGACTAATTACTATAGGCAAAATAGGTCTTACCTAGGTATTACATTATTTAGAATTTTGCTTTTTAGGTGCTGTGTGCGTTATTGTTTTATGCAAACGGAGACTACCAACGGCTGGTTCGGGTCAATGTTGCCAACTCGGATTTTCAAAGGGAGCTAGATCATGTCTGAAAAAGAGCTAAAAAAGAGCTAGATTTTTTCAGAAAAAGAGCTAAATAATATAATCTGCTTAAACTTTTATTAAAAAACATGTACTACCGCCGCTTTCAGGTGTTTTTTTTTCTTTTTATATGATTTAATAAATCACCTTTTTTTGAAATAACCTCGCATTTGCAGTAGGTACGAAACGCTTTGGTGGGGTCTGTTTTAACTGCTTGAAGCCAACCTTGAAATTCTGGTACAGACAGCCATTCTTGTCTCTGAACTTCTGTGTATAGGTACGTTAGTAAAATTATAGTATTCTTTGGTATAGGGCTGCTTACTTTGCGCCATCTTACTATGATTTATTAAACAATTCACGAGTGGACTAAAATAATAACAAATGTTTAGAAGCGACCGTTTACCTCTGCGTGCGGCTGCGAACTTACCACTGACAATGAATGAGTAACTCACTTTGTTGTTTATCAAAAATACTACTTTCTCACCAGCCGAGGCCGATACATTACAAAACAACAATAACTAATTGTTCTGAGGGATAATCCGGATAATACCCAACCATAAACCATTATAGAATAACCATAGACCGGATAGACCGACCATAGACAATGTAGGTACATTTTGGCTCTTTTGAGCTAAAAATAATACAAAAAGGTTCATTCATAGTGTACATGGAAAAAAGCTAAATTGTAGAAAAGTAGAGCTAAAGAGCTAAACTTGTTTTTTTCAAACTATACATTTGAAAATAGAGCTAAATTGGCAACACTGGTTCGGGTAGCCAACCGGTTTACGCTAGAAGCTATGCTACAAGCATGCTACAAGTCGATTTTATGTATCAGCGAGGTAACTACAGCCCTTACCCTGACCCACCCTCAAGTCATTAACATAAAATTTCCCAATGCACAAAAGTAAATTTAAAAACTTATATACTTATACTTTGTTTAATTTATGTTTTTATTTTTATAGACAACAAACTTAGTTCCTAATCTTCTTTATTTCAGATTTTTAAATTCATATGGTATTCCTTGCTTCGTAGGTTCTGTAGATGCCTGCCATGCCACCACCTGTCCCACTGATAGAGCGGTGGATTTTGGCTGCCTTCCATTTTGTATTTCCACACCTTTACATGCAAACAGAAAAACTAATAAATAATTAAACAAACTTGTTAACATGCAATGATGTTTGTTTTTGACATAAAAACCATACATAGATATACCTTTTTCCACTTTTCAACCGGCGTGGAACTGCCGGTTGTGTCCAAATTAAGGAAACTTTTGAGTTCTACCCACTTGTTGTGGGCCGTTACTCATCCATGGGGGCCCTCACAAAATTGATTTAAGTCACCATTTCTGAAAAATTAAGCAATATTGTAAACCGCTTTCATAAACAAATGTTGAAAGATATTTCATATTTAAACAATATTGGATTAGCGCGAGCCGCGCGAGCGAAGCGCCAGAGTATCTTACCGCACGAAGCCTCTCAGCCTGTAACTCGAAAACTATACATTTTCTAGAGTTGGGGCTTAGACAGGGGGGTCGCCTCCTCCCCCTCCCTCTTACCACTCCCCCCCCTCTCCCTCCGAGTGGCCCATAATTGTACTTACTAAAAATTTTATAACCCAAACTACGCACTTTTTATTGGCTCGTAACACAGACCATCTAAGCTCAAGCAGAGAAGTTGGCTGGGCTGCTGGGAGAAAGAACAAACTCGCATCTTGCCACTGGACATGCTCGCACAGCCAATGCATGGACCCGAATGCGTAATGGATGGACAGAAATTGCTAGGGTCTGAACAGGAAGGCATCGGGTGTGTCATAGATATTAGCAGTGGGAAAGCAGTGGGCTAAGGTACAGACCTATGAAAAATTTGTAAAAAAATAGATTTTATCACAAGTCAACAGTATGCGGCGGATACTTACAGATTTTTAACCCATTGATGCCTGACCAGACGAATAGGGCCGGAGAACAATGGGAAATCTATTGTGTCTCATTTCTGGGGCGTTTAAAGAAATAACCCTATATTACTACTTGAATTTTCACTATTAATATTAGAAATCCTTGACAACATCCACAAAATATAAGCTTTTACGTTTGACAATGGTTTGACATTAGAAATCGTGGCTGTATGCACAGCCATCTCTATCGTCTTCTACAAGCCATGCGCATAAAGTTGGCAACGTAGTTTTAAGTGAACCGATTTGACACCGTTTGCACCGTTTGACAGGTAAACAGCGAGTAAACCTCGAGTACTGAATCCTATGGAGATGGCATATCTTCTATACATCTATACAAATAAATAAAATTGGAGTGTCTGTTGACGGACTATTTTGACGGACCGATTAATACGACAATTAGAAGTAGTTTAAAATTGAATTCCAAGATTTTCTTACATTGTGACTTACTTACACCTCACTTTTTCGTAGGTATGCCACCTCCATAGGATTTAGTACTCAGAGGAGTAAACCGGTTCACAGCAATGTTGCCGTTCCGAATCATAGCATGGCTTGTAGAAGACGATAGAGACGGCTGTGCTGTATGTCGATGGCAAAGTCATCTTCTATCTCGCTCGTTTCACGGGAGCGCACGCAGCCGAGAAATAATAGCGGGCCATGTCACAGCCATCTCTATCGTCTTCTACAAGCCATGCGCATAAAGTTGGCAACGTAGTTTTAAGTGAACCGATTTGACACCGTTTGCACAGTTTGACAGGTAAACAGCGAGTAAACCTCGAGTACTGAATCCTATGGAGATGGCATATCTTCTATACATCTATACAAATAAATAAAATTGGAGTGTCTGTTTGTAACATTAAATAACCGCATTTTACGACCTGCATATAATTAAATATACGGTACATAATAATATACCAAAATGAAATTCTTTACAATTTTTGTCTGTCTGTCTGTTTGTTCCGGCTAATCTCTGAAACGGCTGGACCAATTTTGACGGACCGATTAATACGACAATTAGAAGTAGTTGAAAATTGAATTCCAAGATTTTCTTACATTGTGACTTACTTATACCTCACTATTTCGTAGGTATGCCACCTCCATAGGATGGTAGTACTCAGAGGAGTAAACCGGTTCACAGCAATGTTGCCGTTCCGTATCATAGCATGGCTTGTAGAAGACGATAGAGACGGCTGTGGCCATGTCGATTGTCGATGCTGCGGTCGAAGCTGAGGCTGTTTCACTTAGAGAATACCAATTTCATACAAAAAATTGAAAATAATTGATTACTTATCACGCCGCTTACAGCCGTGAGGCGCTAGTGTCGAACAGCGTTGAAAAATATTTTAAAGAGTACCAATGTACACGTTCACCGCTGTTGCAGCCGCTGCAACCAAGGCTGTACGATGTTTGCGCTTAGAGAATCGCACTGCTGTATCACTCAGACAGGAGTAATATTGATTTCTAGTAGTAAAATAGTTTTTTTATTCAGTTTAGTTTTTTAGTTTATCTAGCATATCCATGCAAAAACCTTCACACATTTGACAACAAGCGAAACAGTGAACCACAGAACACGGAAAGATTACTTCAATGAACTTTAAAACGAGAACGACCTTACATTAGCAATATTCATTTGTAAGGATAGAAAGAAAGACCCCAATGGATGACAAATGGTAGGATCGCACTACTTAAAAATTTCTTAACAAACCACATACAAACAAAATTATGTTTGGATCCTTCTAATGCGATATACCGTTGAAATAATCTTCTTTATCCATCTAAATACTTTTCCCAATTTTGAAAACAAGCGAATCAGTGAGCTTAAAACCGCCTTCAAAAACCACATCAAAAAAGTAAGAAATAATTCCTCACCAAATAAACCAAGTACTTTGAAGTCGGGCGTGAAACATGTACAATTTTTTGTTGTTTCTGTTAAAACCCGCCCGACTTCAAAGTACTTACGTTATTTATTTGGTGAGGAATTATTTCTTACTTTTTTGATGTGGGTTTTTTGAAGGCGGTTTTACTTTTTTATAAAAATAATTTTTATTTCACTCTTTTTAGTGCATCGTGCAGGCAATTTACGTGTTTTCTGGTAAATAGGTATGTGATCAAACTGAAAACCTCCTTTTTCAAAGTCGGTTAAAATACCTTGAGGTATCCCCTTTTTAACAAAACAAGAATCATCTAAATCGGTTTATAAATAAAGGAGTTATGCCTAAAGATACGTATTAAATTCACATAAAGTGGTAACGAAAACGACAGTATTTTCAAGATTTCCTAAAAACTACTGAACTGATTTCAAAATTTCAAAAAATGGGACCAACTTGGAAACCAACCTGATGTAATAACCTTTGAACCATTACAATCGGTTCAGCAGTCTTCGAGTAATTGGTGGACATACACAAAAAAAAAACATTCATACAGACGAATAGAGAACCTCCTCCTTTTTGATTTAGAAGTCGGTTAAAAAAGACATTTACAATGATGTCTCACATCAACCTCTAATAGACAATTTTTATTAGCAATATTCATTTATAAGGATAAAACAAAAACCTAAAACATGCAATATTAAGCCTAATTGTCCAAGTAAAAATCCAGACCTTGATTTTACACATCAAAGTACAGACGAACCAATGAACCTAAAAACGACAGTTACAATGATGTCCAACATCAACAACCTCCAATTGACAGCCTGCTTACTTCACTTTGATCTACAACGATCTAACATTAGCAATATTCATTTGTAAGGATGAAACAAAGCCTTCAATGGATGGCAAACGGTAAGATCGCACTTATTCAAGATCTTCTTAAGCTGCTCTAATGGGCCGCGTAAAGACAAGATCTCATTTTCAAGCGAACATACTTAGAGGATTTGGAAACAAACCAAGTAGGTAATACTTAAGTTTTAGGGCTGAGTTTTCAATGTATAGATACAGTAGTGGTTTGGTGGTGTGATTATGGACAAATTAAATTGACTGTTGTTCATTTGTCTTTCTTAGTTAGAGGAGAGTGACATTGATTTTTCTTCTTAAACCGCGTTCCACACCACTTCGCCAGCGCGTGCGAACTAATGAAATCAGAAGGCCTAGACAAGTGACTTTCTATTATCGATATCGCCAGTAGAATAGAAAGAAAATGTATGGGATTGACATTAGGGGTCACGTGACATTTCAATCGCTAATGACAATTCCATACATTTTCTTTATATTCTACTGGCGATATCGATAGTACCCCTAGATAAGTGTCTTTCTATTATCGATATCGCCAGTAGAATAGAAAGAAAATGTATGGGATTGACATTAGCGGTCACGTGACAATCCCAAATATTTTCTTTATATTCTACTGGCGATATCGATAATAGAAAATCACTTGTCTAGGCCTTCTGATTTCGCTTCTCGCGCGACACTTGTCTAGGGGGGCAGCAGGCAGGAAACATGAGCGTCATCGCTCGCGTTGTGAACCGCAGGCTTATTTATTACCAATAAGATTTTAGTAAAAAAACATTTTTATTACAAGCTTTTTGCTGAAAAAATGCTTAAATTATAAATACTTAAAATTAAGGTATTTATATAATTAAAACATATTTTTGTACCTAAAAGAATTGAATTTATTATCATTCACAAAAGATATGAAACTTACGTTAAGTAATATTTTATTGTTTCATATACATATAGATATATATTCATAATCTTAAGTTTTAACTGCACTTAAGCACTCTGTGTTTTTTTAGAAGAAATGAGACATAATATCATAAATTTCTAAGAGCAGAGAATAACAGTAACTTTATGTCAACGCCTTTTACTATGATTGGAAAACAAAAAATGTGGCAAAAAGTATTGGAACACACATCAATAACTGAACTGTGAACAAAAACAATTTTCCACCACACTGTTTGCAAAGAGGATTGAAAATTTAATCAAGTTTCAAACTGGATTTGATTTCTTTGTTATTTTATGGATTGAAGAAATTTGCTCATCCTTGTTAAACTTTGGGCTGTATGTTTGTATCTGAAATATTTATTTTACGTTGTTTAGGTAGATAACTTTTTTTTTCTTGTAGTGAGGCGAATGCATTGCGTACGCGATACCCCGTCCGCGTGCGGTGTGCGGACGGTGGTGGTTAGGTGGGACTCACCTTTTTTTTTTATTTTTTTTTTTTTTTTTTTTTTTTATCCTGGGGGAAACGCCTTCGCGAACCCCCCCGTCCGGGGAGACGAGAGGGTTATGTGGGGCATGAACCCACTAAAACCCCCAGGGTGCTCCCTCTGCACATGGACGGAGATAGCGAGACCAGTGTGATATTCATCGTGTCTCCGCCCCGTGCCCGCGTCACTTCGACGCACCCTCAACCACCTCTTCTGGTGAAACATGCCGGGGGCACCTGGCGCGCCTTTCCACCTTTCCACGAGGGCCCTGGATGGGCGACGGAATTCCCCGTTCCGCCACCCGACCCTCCCACCTATGTTACCACATCGCGGTGACGCCTTTCCTTGGAGAGGCGTGCGGAGTGGCAAGCGTCGGCAGGAGAATGCCAGACCTAGTCTGACATCCCCTCTGCATTGGGCGGATTCGCACTTTGCGCAACCCACGCTTCGGCTCCTTCGGTCTGTCTGTCTGCGTCAGGCGCTATCGCACCCTGTGCAACTCGCGTCTTGGGAGCTATCCCCTCCTCCACCAGTTTGCCCCTCACGACGGGGGGAGTGCACCTCACGGACCCCATAATGTGGCCGTCAGGCCGCCCACTGGCAGCACAGACGGAGCACTTGGGTTCGGCTTCGCAGCTTGAGGCTATATGCCCCGGCTTCCCGCACTTAAAGCATAAACAGCCTCTGTCTATCGCTGAGGGGCACAGTGGTTTTGTGTGCCCCAGACTCAAGCATCGAAAGCACCTCATGGGCAAGGGCGCCAAAGCCTTCACCCTAATGGTGCTCCATCCGACCGATAGGCTCTCCATCGCGATCTTCCCGGCCACCGCCGTGGGGCACCTTATCAAGAGCCTGCCCGACCCATGAGGACCTCGCCTCACTTTTTGTGCCAAGATTTCATCCGGCTGACACCCGGCTTTCCTGGCCACAGCCTCTACCACCTCCTCTCTGCTCACTGTCTCATCCAGTCCCGTGAGCAGCAGGTCTGTCTTCTTGGAAGTGGGACTCACCTGGCCTCTTCCTCCATCCAGTGTCGATACTCGATGGGGGGTCAGAAAGTGTGAATACCCACTAAACCCAAAAAAGGGTATATCTTAAGAAATAAAAAATCACTTGACTCATAGATCTGATTCCATTGTAAGTATAATTTATTCAGCCTGGGCTGTTACAAGTACTTGTTTAACTCGTTAAAGATGAATGATGAGAACAAACAAATAAACAAACAAACACACTTTCACATTTATAATATTAGTATGGACGGTTGGTCAAGGGATTTTGGTCACCCAAGAACTCATTATCTTCAGCTCCTTTATGCTTCGGAAGGCACCATAAGCCGTTGGTCGCGGCTGAGTTTGCAGTCGTTATTACCCACCAGGCAGCGGGCCGATCGCCGTAATTTTATGCAGCGCGTCTTGGCCACTTTTGCGTCATAACGTTTGATTTGATATAACGTCATGACACGTTTCATAATGACATAACGACGTACACGTCCGCAAACCTAAACGCCGCGTGCCGCCGTCTCGCCCTAAATAGAACTTGAGTTACGCGTCGCAGTTGTATCGCACAAAAACGGTATCACGCAAATTTTTTGACGTTTCCTAATTGTCAATTATTGAGTACGGCCACAGCCATCTTCTATCTCGCTCGTTTCAGGGGGGGCGCAAGCAGTCGAGAAATAATAGCGGGCCATGGTACGGCAAGACAGATTTGCTTCGCATGTAGGTAAAG
The DNA here is from genome assembly GCA_949710035.1 of Crambus lathoniellus. Classification (NCBI taxonomy): domain Eukaryota; kingdom Metazoa; phylum Arthropoda; class Insecta; order Lepidoptera; family Crambidae; genus Crambus; species Crambus lathoniellus. Next base: position 11,159,742 of record OX453296.1, read on the forward strand.
TCACGCGTAGTTTTAATTTACGGCGATACCGACGTTTGCTTGCGTTGTTTGCACGTCGCGTCGCGTAAACGTCAACTGCACGTACAACCGACTAAAGGTCACAGCAGACATATCAACTCGTAAACGTATCAACTCGAGCGGTTCAGTATTCTTTGTATGAAACCCCTACTGCAAAGCACACTAATCGGAATCGTAACGTAAACCGCTTTGCGGGTCGCTCAACTTGCTATCCCCGCGCTTACCGCTAGTCGTCCACGCGCTCACGTCTCTCCGTACCCGAGCTTACGGCTCTACGCACAGTGGTCTGAAAATGAAAATGAACATAACTTTTTTTATCTTATTTTTGTATATTTTTTTGTCATTTTTTATTTTTATTTATCATTTTTTTCTCTCATATTTTATGTATTTTTTTATATGGAACCACTATGCGGCGAGCCGTAAGCGCGGCGTTGCCTAGCCGTAGCCGAGCCGGCGTACCGACGCTGATCCGATTTGGTTACGTGCTTGCGTTAGGTTGACGCCTGGTTGACGGCGAGGCGTAAGGCGATACGGTGTCGATCCCTTTCCGAGTTTATGTAATGTGCTGTGACCTTAATGCGTCTTATGATTACCGCGATTGGCCCGCAGTCCGCATTGCGCCAACGTGGTCGGTCATACCTCATTCTCTTTATTCATCCATAAGGATGGCCTGAGCCCCAGCAGTGGGAACAAGACGTGGCTGTCGATGGTGATGAATAATATGAATGATTACTTTTAATGATCCATAAAACAAAACTAAAATCATTCTTCAATTTGTATCTTGAACTTTGAAGATTAGATTGACGAGAAAATTGGCTTCAGATTAATGAAGGAATAGATAACTTTAGGGTAGTCAGTTAAGCTAAGAAGATTTTAATTGGGGTTATTCTGCAATACGATTGGTCGATTAGTTTGAGGATCTTTGGAAGTCAAGCCTGATTTACAGATAAGTTGGACAGTGTCTGTCAAACTATTCTCTTTAGATGTAGATTTAACTTTACGTAACGTAAATGTAGTCAAGCCAGGTCAAATTTTGATAACGTAAATCTACATAGTTTATATCTACTTTAAAGTTAAAGTTCTATAAGAATCATTTAAGAAATAGAAAAATTTATAAAAATAAATGTCACGCGGTCGGGGGTCCCGCAACATTTTATATGTTATTTGTTCATTGTACCATTTTAGCACCTCTCTGTTTTACTTTTTTAGTTTTTATTGTGTCGTTACGTACAAAAGTACGTAAAATTCCGAAAAGTACAACAAGCAAACGAGAATGCAATTATTTACCTAATCTTGCATGCGTATTGCTTTGTCTCAAAGACTAACAGCTCAACGACTGACAAAAAAAATACATATTATAGATACTCTTACGTTTAAGCTTGCAGAAACTTTATACTTATTTTATGTATTGAGACTAAAAAATATTTAAACTAGAAACGTTGATGGCTTGCCCGCGTAATGAGGACATTACTCTTAGCTCAGCTATAATGGCGCTTTCAGACGCGCCGGACACGTGTGCCTCGGGCGCTCGGTTGCATTAAACTCAGTTTTGCATAATGCTGGTTTCATATTCGCGCTACAAAAGGGGTGATTTTTGTTTTTTTCTTCAAAAACAAACTTTACTAAACTTTTTAGTGCATTTTTAATTAGAAACAATGACAGATTGAAATGTGCAATTCTGAAAAGTGAACAGGGACTATTGACTTATTTTGTCTTGGACAGTCAGCTTCAAATTGATATAAGCGTTTAGAGTAGTCAAAAAGATCTGAAAAACATAAACGCAATTTGATCTAAGCAGTTCGAATCATCATATTGTTGTAAGCACGCAAGGTGTTCAAAATATCTTGGCACTCATTGTTTCATATTTATATGAGCATTCAGAGTGTTCAAAATTATCTAGGCAAACAAAGCTGTCAAAGTTATCTGTGCATGTGTGCTATCTGTGTGTTGTACATTATGCCACAGATAATATAATACTATAATTATGCATTAGATATTCTATAGAAAGGATTGCATCACTGAAGTGGCAGTGGGCGGGATTACATAGAGCGGAGAACCGATGGCCGTTGGGGCGGAAAGGTTCTCGAATGGCGACCGCGTACCGGACGACGTTCCGTGGGCAGGCCCCCTACAAGGTGGACCGACGATCTGGTCAAGGTCATATCCGATCAGGCAGCGCAGGACCGATCTTTGTGGAGATCCTTGGGGGAGGCCCATGCCCAGCAGTGGGCGTCGTTCGGCTGACATGGTGAATTAATACGAAGAGAAATTATTTTTTTTACTAGAAATTTAAACGCATAGTGGGACACACCGCCAGCAGCTAACCCGGAGGTTCCGGGTTCGATTCCCAGCGGAGGTACATATTCTATTTGGAAATCCCTAAGGAACGAGATATACCCGCGCGCCCAATATAATCAAATCATACGCAGATGAAGTCTCGGATAGAAAGCTAGGATTAACATGATTTAACATCGCCAACAATAGGTTAAACTTCCCAATCAAAATTCATTTGATTGTGCATACAATTCAACTGTGGCCATCTTCCGATTTCAGTCGAGCATCGGACCTTAATGACTGAAGCAATTACTGCAATGCCGTTTGTCTATTACATGACGATGCCGGGTGATTGAGGGCATCGGGTTATATGAACTTTTTGTTATGGTAACTGCCCCCCTAGACAAGTGGATTTCTATTATCGATATCGCCAGTAGAATAGAAACAACATGTAAGGGATTGACATTAGCGGTCACGTGACATTTCAATTGGCTATTTGATTGTTGTTGAAATGTAGATATTTAATTATGACATTTAGAAATTTAACATTATTCAAAAGCAAATGTGAAAAAAGAAATTCAATATACAGGATTTTTTTTTGTCAGTGCACAAATTTTTAAGAACGACTCAGAATAGGTAAGTTGCTCGCTTACCGATTCTGATTCGATCTAAAAAATTTGTGCACTGACAAACAAATTATCCTGTATATTTTATCAAGCGAATTATGAGCTACTTAATTGTGACTCTAGCTATCTCTTTCTAAAATGAAATTTTCTATGGCGAGAGTATGGCGCTATAGGAATGTGACGTCAAATTTCGATAGCGCTCTCCCTGTCTAATTATAAAGATTGATGCTCTATATCGCTGAAAGTATGCAAGATATTTGAAAATAAATACCTTTGTTGTGTTGCTACTAATTCAATAAACATTTTAAGTCAATGAGAAAAATGTAGTCAAGTACCCAATTGCTAATATCAATCCTATACATTTTCTTTCTATTCTACTGGCGATATCGATAATAGAAAGCCACTTGTCTAGGCCCTTGGTAAGACCCAATGCTTCTATTGGAATGTCAAGCTACTCACAGTACCATGTACCTACATTTTTTATTGCAAAATTTTTGAAACTGTGCCAATCGATAAATCCGTACTAATATTATAAAGGGAAAAGATTTGTGCTTTTGTTTTGTGATATTTTTTTTGTAACGAATAAACTCAAAGACGGTCAAAGTTGAAAATTCTTTTACCAGTAGAAACTTCTTCCCGAGTGACATAGGCTATATTTTATGCCGATACTCCCACGGATTACTTATTCCCACGGTATTAATTTCTCGTCGCTGATAGAGGTCAACCTTCATCGGTAACAACAAAACGGATAGTATCAGTAGGCTTATTCGAATTAAACGAAAAGCGAAACTACCTAAGCTTTCGCTGTCATGCACGGAGAAAACCGAAAAACGAAACTTCATTATGACAGTCCCTCTCGGACGGTCATAACGAAGTTTCGTTTTTAGTTGAATTAGTGTAGGCCTTCTGATGTATAGGCGATAGGTATATAGCTACTACGCGTAAACTAAGGATACAAGTGGCTTTCTATTATCGATATCGCCACTAGAATAGAAAAAAAATGTATTAACATTTAGGTATGTTGATTGACATTAGCGGTCACGTGACATTTTGATCGCTAATGTCAATACCATACATTTTCTTTATATTCTACCTATCATAGTAGAAAGTCACTTGTCTAGGGGGGCAGGCATAAATAAGACATTACGGGAATGACATATAATAGTTCGGTTTTACTTATCGCATGAACATTGAAAATATGGAAAACTGCAGCTTACCTTATTTCGGATAATCGATAAATAAAAATGATTTCTATTAACTCTTTCTAAAAGATTGATGGATGTGAATGAAACGAAAGAAGTATGCAAGGATCGTAGCAGGTGGCGATCCATAGTCTCTGCCTACCCCCATGGGAAACAGGCGTGAGTGAGTACCTATATGTATGTACGTAACTCCTTATATCCTCCTATTATTATATCGTTCGTTGACCTAATAAGCACCATTGATACAGTATTATGACGTTACGATAGCTAGAGCCTGAGTATTGCTCTTTTGTTCCGAAACATCGGAAATCAATTACTCCATAAACGCCATTCAGACGCCATTGTATTATTAATTACGGTTCCGTGTAGTCCTACGTAGATTGGTCGGGCCCTTTGTTAGAAAAATAATGTAAAATTGCTGATTCATATAATTGAAATGTAATAGGTATAGTTTTATTTGATTTTTTATTCAGTTTTATTTTCATTAATATAGGCCAGATACGATGGACCTAAGGTAAGGGTAAAGAATTACAGTAATGCTCTCGAACCAATCTCTTGATTTAGTTTAGTACCACTCCAAGTCTATTTACAGCTCAAAAGGTTACAAAATCCGATACTTACAATGTTTGCCTCCGGTCCATTTTCAATAATTAAAAACAAGGTAGGAAAGGGTCTTTGAGACCGCTATCTTTGAAGCTTAACGGATTATTAGTGTGGGATCTCCAAGAGATTGTGCGGCTTTGCTGTCACCCTGAAATATTTGGGACGGAATTTATAAGCATCAGATTATACCTTCTGTTGCCGAAGTCACTTTTTAGAGCCGAAGTCCGACAAAGGGATAGATACAGTGGTAATTTAAAAATTTTGACCAGTTTGCACATTACTGAAAATGAAATACTTATTAGAATAGAATTAGATCAGTTTGCATATTGATATTATAATATTGTTCAGACCACAGATATAGATTTACATAGATATCGCAAATATCACGATTTTTAGAGAAACCAAGCTTGCCGACTTTTTAACACCTATTGTGACGTCACAGCCGAAAGGATATTTTTCAGTTTTGTATGGAGCCTCGGCTAGGACTTTGTACACTATACCATGGGCAAGCAAAAGATAAATATAATAACTGAAAACTAATAATATCGCTATAAGCTAACGCGTTTGATGGTACAAAAGAATTATCTAGTCTTAATTTTATGCAACCTCGATTCAATATGGAGGTAAAACGTCACACTCACATTAAAAAAAAGGTTAACAATGACAGATTATCATCAGTCGTCAATGTCATCGTTTTTTTCCAAACCAAACCGATAGGTACATTTTGGGATATTGCAGTTAATTATCACGCAACGAGGCATATTTATTAGTTTTTGCGGCCGCGGCCGGCTGTGGCTGTGGCTGTAACAACAGACACGCGTGGACTGTTAGCAGCGATCAACCTTGACGTTTAATCGAGGTTCGGACATGCGAAGTACATGCATTTGCGTTATTTAGTAAATTCTATATGTGTGGTTCACACTGAGCAAGGCAATAATGTGTCTCGACTTTTATAGACTCATTACGAGTATAAACTAGAGCATTTCCTCGAGCATTTCAATGTAAAGTACATTCGTGCTTCCCGCCATGGAAAAGCGGCAGGACAGGATAAGATTTATAGACAGATGATAAAGTACGCAGATAGCGATTTATTGTTAGATGAGATATTTAAATTAATACAGGAAATGTATAATACCGAAAATATACCACAGGATTTCAAGATTACTAAAAACAATTACGTTACCTAAAAACTTAACACACTAAAACGTGACGAACATAAAACACTTAGTTTAATCTCCCAAGCATCAAAAAATTTACTCAAAATCATTCAAAACCGTATAAGAACAATTGCAGAATGAAATGTAGGACCAGATCAATATGGATTTAGACAAAATAAAGGCACCAGAGTAGCCATTTTAGCCCTTAGAAACATTGTACATTGATAATAGGTCTTTACCTATGAAATTGCCGTTTTGTATGGAGATTTCTGTAATTATTTTTTTTCCATACTAACGTTTTTGTTATTATTTAACGACTAATATTATGTAAATTTACAAAATTTTACACAAGTATTTATGGACATTTTAACTACTAAATGACACATTCGTTAAGAGAAAAAATTTTTTTTTTCACTAAGTTACAACTAATAAAGTACGAAATTCTGGAAACAAAAATAGTCGTAACTTTCGGAATAAGTTTTTTCTATGTAAATAATCAAATATCGTGGTTATTAAATGATCAAAAGTTGCTCGATACGGTCTTAATGTAACGCAATATTAAAGAAATTATATATTTCTAATATTATAAAAGTTGTTAAGTTATATGTACAAAAGAAAAAAACGGCAATTTCATATGTAAAGACCTATTATATGAATAGAAGTGAGCCTTGATACACATATTGCATTCATCGACTTAGAACAGGCGTTCGACAAGGTAAATTGGAATAAGATTATGGTATTGCTTAGAGCCGGGATTGGACTAGAAGAATTACTTATTAACTTTATAATGATCAGGAAAATATAGTAGAGATAGGGGAAGAGAAAGTCGAAGCAAAAATAAGACAAGGGGTAAGACAAGAGGTAAGACAAGGCCTATCCAGATGTCCTCTCTCATCATTAATTTTTAGTAGAGTGTAGAGAGTTCCATAAGAGAATTAGAAGGTTCAGGATACAGTTTATTAGGCACTAGCAGAAAGCGATACGCAGTTACAAGAGCTAATTGAAGAAATGGATCGTGTATTTAGACAGTTAGGACTTAAAATTAACGCAGCTATAACGAAAACACTTGTAGTGTTTAAAGGGAATGTAAAAAAAGAGATAATTAAATTAAACGGCACAGCTTTAGTACGAGTCAACCCTTTTAAATATTTGGGAAATTTTATTACTAGTGAGTCCAGATGCACACCAGACTTCATTTCAAGAATAGCAATAGTCAAATCTGCATTTAACAACAAAAAATACCTTTTAAAAGCAAAAATCCTCAAAAAATCTCCTAAACGACTGATAACGACCTACATTTGGAGCATCGCGTTGTATGGATGCTAAACGTAGACGCTGACCCAACGAGATAAGGAAAAATTTGAGGCCTTCGAAATGTGGTAAGTATTGGAGGAGAATGGAGGGCATTAGCTGGACCGAAAAGAAGACAAACGAGGGGAGATTTTGGCCATAGTAGGCGAAAAAAGACATTTGCTCAAGACCATCGAGAACAGACGAGGGAAATAAATAAATAAATAACTTTTTACATTCACACCAATTATCTAAGCCCATTTTAATTTCATTAAGAAACTGTATAATGGAAAACTTGATAACGGATAAATATATAGGTACTTAGATACTAAGGAAGATGATAGCCCACTTGATGCGACACGTCAGTTTTCTGACAAACATCATTGAAGGCAAAATGGAGGGGAGAAGAGGAAGGAGAAGACTTAAAATAAGTTATTTTAAACAGATAAAGGAAAAGGTTATTGTTGAGTCGTATCAAGAAGTGAAGGCATTGACAGAGAGACGAGACAAATGGAAGATTCTCCACCGACAAGAGCAAAGATAATTAAGTTATTCAAATCAGCTGTAGATATTTTGACAGACGCACAGTAGATTTATTAATTTCATGTTGATGCAAGTAATGTTTAGAATAGTTTTATTAATGGAAAACGAAGGCGTCGTGGCGTAGTTTCGGCAGCTCATAATTTAAATCATTTATTCCTTTTAGGCCGATTCAGCACTTGTGAACGTCAATGAAACTACGCCATTGGTTGCAAATCCTACGACGGGAGGCCTTGTAATTATAACGGCAAGAACCGGCAAGAAACTCGCCAAGAGCTTTTTCTCCCTGACATATTTCATACAGAGTCGTCAAATTGTAAAGTGACTTTTACATAATATATGTAAGGTCACTTTCCATCACAAATTTATCTTAAATATAAAACAAAATCAAGAACCCGGTAATCATAGCAGTAAGTATATAGATAATTTTCAATAACTTAGGAACTAGACATCTAAAATCTAGTTTCTATATAATACACACCAAGTCACTTCAACAGTATTTAAAAGTAGCGTATATAAGATAATATTAGAAAATACTAAAACAAATACCTACTAAAGAAAGGTTATAAAACTTTGAATAGCTTAAGAACACAGAGTCAATTATAACCAGTGCCATATAAGCCACGATAAAATAAAATAACCTAATAAAAATAAAACATAAAGATCAGCCTATTTTGAGACAAGCACTAAGGAGCAGACCCATCACACTGGTGGCATCCGTTAACGAGTATGGCGCATGAACCAGCCATCGCTTCGCTCAACCATATTTTAGGGAACCTAAGGACCCGCCTCACACGACACCAACGCAGAAATGTTTACAGAGAGCAGAGTTAGAGATAGACGGTTCCTCAGTGATTGTTGATTCCGGAGTAGTGCGCTTCTACCTTCAGCCTTATCACCACTTTCACATCAGGTGTAATGATACCTAAAGTGCTACACACCGTAGCGAATAAAGCCGGCCGAAAAAAGAGCGTGTCAAACTCGCGCACCGAGGGTTGCGTACAATCATAAATATAAATAAATAAAACGTGAAAATATTTTTATCGGCAAGGCTAAATTCGTAAAAAAATATGCGCTGTAGAATTTTGCAGTTTTAGGTCAGCGCCATCTCTTGACCGATGGTAGATTTTTGTTGACGATTTCTGAAAAGTTTACTATTTAGATTTATCCTGTCTTTAGATAAATTTCTATCACATAACATAATTTCAGATTTTTCTTTATGCAAACTTCGGAGAAAAGGGGGGGGTGGGGGGGGGAGGTATTTTTTTCTACATCTTTCTGTGGCCTAAGAAAAAATAAAAAAGGTTTGAGAATGTGCAAGCAGTGCTCTTTCATATAATACCCCATAGGCCCTAGTAGCATTACTTCGAATATTTAAGACCCTCTTTCAATCCCTGTTGCAAAAAGAAAAAATATTTTTATTTCTATCTTATTTGCAATACTTATACCTAGTTGGGCAAACGCCATCTAAAACTATTCCAAATTTCAAGTTGATAGCACTAGTACTTAGTTCTCGAGATGTCCAGCTGTGACAAACAGACTGAGTCGCACCTTATGGGTTCCTTATATACTATTTTTTTCGGAACCCTAAAAAGTATAATAGGTCTTTACCTATGAAATTGCCGTTTTGTATGGAGATTTCTGTAATTATTTTTTTTCCATACTAACGTTTTTGTTATTATTTAACGACTAATATTATGTCAATTTACAAAATTTTACACACGTATTTATGGATATTTTAACTACTAAATGACACATTCGTTAAGAGAAAAAAATTTTTTTTTCACTAAGTTACAACTAATAAAGTACGAAATTCTGGAAACAAAAATAGTCGTAACTTTCGGAATAAGTTTTTTCTATGTAAATAATCAAATATCGTGGTTATTAAATTATCAAAAGTTGCTCGATACGGTCTTAATGTAACGCAATATTAAAGAAATTATATATTTCTAATATTATAAAAGTTGTTAAGTTATATGTACAAAAGAAAAAAACGGCAATTTCATATGTAAACTATTATTTTTACAAGGTTCCTTTAACATCTCTTACAATTTCGCCCCCAGCCCCCAGAGTTTTCTCAAAAGAGAATTAACATAAATCCAATAAACTCAATTGAATTGAGTTTACTCAAAGAGAAACTCAATAAAATAGGCACAAAGTAAACTAGATAAAGAAAAGAGAAACAAACGCAAGGTAAACTGTTTTTCGTGTCAAGATAATCAAATTGCACATGATAGCTTGCGTAGTGAGGACAAATAGTACCTATGCAAAGTGCATAAAAAACTTTTGAGTGTGAGCGTAGTTACAAGCTTTTACTTATGTAAAACGACCGACATCGCTCGAAGGATTGCTCAGTTGAAGTGGCAGTGGGCGGGACACATAGCGCGGAGAACCGATGGCCGTTGGGGCGGAAACGTTCTCGAATGGCGACCGCAAACCGGACGACGTTCCGTGGGCAGGCCCCCTACAAGGTGGACCGACGATCTGGTCAAGGTCGCGGGAAGCCGCTGGATGCGGGCAGCGCAGGACCGATCGTTGTGGAGATCCTTGGGGGAGGCCTATGCCCAACAGTGGGCGTCCTACGGTTGAAATGATGATGATGACTTATGTTACAGTGTATGTCCGTCGTCCGATTCAAATCTTGCAAGTAAGTCAGATTGACTTACTTCCCAGCGTTCGGTTGAGCTGAAATTTTGCATACAGGGTGCCTACCATCAACTTTAAAACAGCGATTCAAAAATAGCGTGATGCAGAATAGGTTCCTAAAATGAATTGCTTTCTTTCGTACTATGACCTTCTAAAAACTGGATCGCAAATGAATTGCTAAATGTGAATAACCGAACGATCTGTGTCCTTATTTCTTCTACCCGTCTCTTTCACTCGATTCTGTCATGCCGGGAGAGTGAAAGGGACGGGTATAACCTGCAGGTGTCATGTTAGCTTGGCCTAGTTATAAATCAAATATGAGTTGATGACAGCTCAGCGGCAGTGAAATGTCATTGAATGATTACTGAATCGCTGTCATTGATATTAAGCTGTCGTGGTACGAATAAGCGAAGCAGATCAGTTTAGGTCCTAAACAAAACCGCAATAAGATTTTATGGTAGGCACCCTGGTTTGGCTTAGATGTTTAATACAATATCAGCAGCTTCAGTCAGCAAAAAAAACTGGCCATAAAAATTATTACGTACCTACTTACTTTCTTACTTACCACAAACTTACTTTTATTATAACCACGCATACAGTTCAGTGCTCAGATCATATAATAAAATCATAATATAAATAACAATAGGGGACCGGACTGTTTTTTTTTATTTGTTTAAATAGTTTCTATTAATATCAGAAACTCGACACAGGTATTTTATTTTTATATATTTTATGTTCAAATATTTTCCATATTTTCAGAGATATGGCTCATCAAACTTCCTTATTAGACAAGGACAGCGCTAGACACAGATGACGTCAGATGTGCTCAGCGCCATACTCCCGCCATATAAAATTTAGTTTTAGAGAGAGATAGCTAGAGACACAGTTTTTCACAATTCAGCAGCTCATTACTTGCTTATGAATCAACATTTTGAATATATTTTTTTCACTTTTGTTATTCTTCAATGTTATATTTTTTATGTTACTTTTTAAGGAGAGGGAGAAATAAATAGGGCTCAGCGTAAGGATACAAGAAATATAATAATATAGAGTATTACTAACCAAACAGATAGGAAGACAGCTACAGACGCAAGCAAGCAACATAACAAGACAGATATAAAAAAGACATTTAAATAAAAGGGTATTTACACGCCCGGCCCGATGGCCAGTTCGTAACATTACTATAAAATATTTACATATCATTGTCGTGTGCAGGGATCGAATTCGCGACAATACACTTCGTCAAAAATAGTAGATTTCATTACAAGTGCGGAAAGCCTGTCATTGCAAAGAGTTCCGACAAATGTCTACCCGAGCCGAGGCGCAGCCGAAGGTGAGGGTTGACAGTCGGAACAAGTTGCAATGACGGTTCCGCACGTGTACTGAACAACTATTTTTAATACAGTTGCGAAAAAATTAAGCAATTTAATAAAATAATAAAACACAACTCAAATAACTAATCGTAAAAGAATATAAGCAGAGACTTTTTTTTGTTTTTTTCACCCATTCTGGGTTGGCAAAGGAAACTATGATCATACAGCCAAGGCTTCAGTAGATTTTTTTTATTGATATGAAATGAAAATTAAATTAAATGAGATGAAATGAAATGAAACCTAACAAAAGCAATCCGAATCCTACAGGAGCGCCTTTCCTTATTTCTCTCTTTTACCACATCGTTTTCCATTAAAGCCACATTATTGCACTAATTCCACCATACTAAGTACCTACCACAATAAAAACCAGAAAAAACTAATTTAGAAAATTAAGAAAAAAGGTCCCTCATTTTCTTTTCACTTACTTGCGCAAACTCCTTTAAGCAGATACTATGTTAAATAGTGCATGTCATACCATATTTAGTAATCTGTGGTCATACAGCCAATTTTATGTATTTTTTATATTCATAAATTTAATTTGGCCGATACTAATATTAATTTGATGTATAATTAAAATTACTTTTAAATCTGATATTGAAACAAATTAGTAGCTTCTTTTTAGAAATATTTGCATGAATCATAAAAACTTCTATGATTTTTTTAGTAAAAACTTCGTGGTTGGTGTTTTTCTTTTTAATAGACAATATTTTGACAGTTGGGAAAGAAAACGCACGAGTTCGGGAAAGGTATAAAATATTTTTTAATGCAGTTGCTCAAAAAGTGGCGTATTGCAGGGACGTATAGCGTTCGGGATGTGGGCTATTACACACTCGAACTTTTTCTTTACCTTTCCCGAACTCGTGCGTTTTCTTTCCCAACTGTCAAATATTAAAAAGAAAAAACCAACCACGAAGTTTTTACTAAAAAAAATCATAGAAGTTTTTATGATTCATGCAAATATTTCTAAAAAGAAGCTACTAATTTGTTTCAATATCAGATTTAAAAGTAATTTTAATTATACATTAAATTAATATTAGTATCGGCCAAATTAAATTTATGAATATAAAAAATACATAAAATTGGCTGTATGACCACAGATTACTAAATATGGTATAACGTGCACTATTTACCATTGTATCTGCATATAGGAGTTTGCGCAAGTAAGTGAAAAGAAAATGAGGGACCTTATTTCTTAATTTTCTAAATTCGTTTTTTCTGGTTTTTATTGTGGTAGGTACTTAGTATGGTGGAATTAGTGCAATAATGTGGCTTTAATGGAAAACGATGTGGTAAAAGAGAGAAATAAGGAAAGGCGCTCCTGTAGGATTCGGATTGCTTTTGTTAGGTTTCATTTCATTTCATCTCATTTAATAATAATAATAAATAATAATAAAAAAAGCTTTATTGCACACAACGAAAGAAATACAATGACAAGAAGACAAAATAAAATATAGAAAACAGACAATAGGCGGCCTTATTGCCTAATGGCAATCTCTTCCAGGCAACCTTGGGTGAAAGAAGAAATAAATAGCTAGGAGAAAAGGGGAATGGGTGCAAAAACAAGATAGGATAAAGAAGGTTTATACTATAGGTGGAAAAAAAATAATAATAAATAAAATAAAATAAAATTTAAACATTTAAAAAATATATATATGTTTATATATATAATTACATAGATAAGGACAGGAAATGACTCCTAACTTGATCTCCAAAGGATTTTAGAGTCTGAGCCTTTCTGATACCCTCAGGAAGTGCGTTCCACAGACGAACTGCATGGACCGTGAAGGAGTAGGAAAAAAAGTCAGAGGAGTGACGTGGGATATCAAGTGCAAGGTTAAAGGAAGACCGCAAGGTGCAATGTACAGAAGAAGGGCGAAAGGAGAAACATTCTTTAAGGTAAGAAGGGGTAGAAGGTAAGAAAAGAATAGAATATAGAAGTTTTAGAATATGTAAGTCCCTGCGCCGGCGAATAGGGAGCCAGTTGAGTTTATTTCGGAAGTGTGACACATGGTCGAATTTTCGTAGGTTAAAGATGAATCTAATGGCAACATTCTGCAGGCGCTCCAGTTTGTCGAGTAACTCCTCCGATAGGTCTGTATTACAGACATCAGCGTAGTCTAATATGGACAGCAAAATTAATTAATTTAATTTTCATTTCATATCAATAAAAAATTCTACTGAAGCCTTGGCTGTATGATCATAGTTTCCTTTGCCAACCCAGAATGGGTGAAGAAAACAAAAAAAGTCTCTGCTTATATTCTTTTACGATTAGTTAGTTGAGTTTATTGTGTTTTATTATTTTATTAAATTGCTTAATTTTTTCGCAACTGTATTAAAAATAGTTGTTTAGTACACGTGCGGAACCGTCATTGCAACTTGTTCCGACTGTCAACCCTCACCTTCGGCTGCGCCTCGGCTCGGGTAGACATTTGTCGGAACTCTTTGCAATGACAGGCTTTCCGCACTTGTAATGAAATCTACTATTTTACTTACATTTCAAGTTGTGCAACAAACTATCAAACTGTACGCAGTTTTTTTGCATTTGCACATTTCGGTGAAGCCTGCACTAGCGATCGGGGGCCAAGTCTGCTAACGTTAAGTCGTAATCGTGTCTCAATCGTGTTTCAATTGTAGTTCAATGGTAGAGCTTTTTTACACACTAATTACAAGAAATGTGTACTTTTTTCACAATACTACTGATGGTCAGACCACACACTACATTCACATCACAATTTATACTGTTATAATTCTTGTAACTAGTGTGTAAAAAAGCACTACCATTGAACTACAATTGAAACACGATTGAGGCACGATCGGCAGTTAGCTAACAAGCCGGGGCTTCCCCGTCCAATTTTATTGTAATTTGAAACAAGTTTAACGTTGTTGCTTTACGCCTCGGTGTTACCATTGGTGTTGCTGTCTCGTTAGTCTCGTCAGGTTGTTAAAACTACGTACTTTCTGCCTCACTCAGGGACGCCAGTTAAATTTAATTGGCAATTATATCTTGCCTAGTTTATTCCATACTAGCTGACACGGCAAACGTTGTTTTGCCATATAAATTATAGTTTTATACACCAAAAGTTGCCTAGACTAGACAACAGATAGCACTAGTTACACACTACCAATAAATGGGCCCAAGATTGATCTCTATTTCCTAGATATAAAAAATTACTCTGTAAAGTAGAGTGAGTGTCAGATAACTCTGCGCGCATGCGCGACTGGGCCATTTTTGGCGCTAGTTACAGTTCATTTTTTATTCTAAGCTTATGGAAAAGATTAGTATTCGATTTTGACCGCGCAGACGTCAGTGATTATATACTCTTTGGAAACGGTAATGGAAGAAATGACAGTTTTGTATCGAAGGTACGACATTTAAACGATTTTTCATAGAAAATTACAATTTTTACTCAATTTTCCGGAATAATAAGTAGCCTATGTTATTCTCCAGCTCCCAAACTACCCCCTTACCAAATATCACGTCGATCCATTGCTCCGTTTTGACGTGAAAGAAGGACAAAGAAACAAACAAACAAATAAACAAACAAACAAACACACTTTCTCATTTATAATATTAGTATGGATAGACATAAAGAAGAGACAGAAAGTAAAGTTTAAAATTATTAAGAATCAAATTTTAGACAACTTTTTTGTAGAGTAGAGCTCTAGTTCTGGCCACTGCACCGGTTGTGGTCAGAATGCGTGGCCAGGACAGTGAACCTTCGCTAGTTTTAATCTTTTAAATTTTAAAACTAGATATTGTATAATTGTTTTTCTCTTTAATATCTTACATGTTAGGAAGAAGAGATATATGCAAAGATCACGATCACGATTGACTATCTGTACCCCTAGCATGAAAAACTGCTGTTATCGTAATGATTATCGTGGTAGTTTTGTATGAAAACCAGATCAGCGCCCATTTCGGCCGTATAAAGGAATTAGTATTCAAAACATTTTTGACAACAGCTCTTTGACAGCTTAGTTTACTATTCGATTACCGTAACGAGAGTCTTTCGTGCTGACGCCACTGTACCTCTAGCACGAAAAACTATCGTTATGGTCACAAAATAATACGATCACGATAACGGTTACCATAACGATAGCTTTTCGTGCTAGGGCTACTGGAAGCAGCTTTATGCGGTATTGCTCTCAAAGCGAATCGCTAACAGAGGGCCTAGACAAGTGGCTGGCTGTGCTGCTACTCCAATTCAATAATATTGACTACATTTTAAATTCATCCCTATCCTCTATCGACGGCTCACTTGACTCGACAGACGGCTCAATGCGAATTCTGAACTTAACGGCTTGTTAGCTCGGATAATGCAACTGTTCCCAGTTATGAATGACGGGAAAATATTCGAGTTTATTTTTTCTTTCCCCTTATTCCTTGGAGATAACCACGGCCAGATAACTGGTTATCTGTAAAGATTTTTTTTCTTCAGAGATAACTAGTTATCTCCGAAGAATGTTTTTTTCTTCGCAGATAACTATTTAAAAACAGTTATCTGTAAAGAAAAATTTATTCTTCGGAGATAACTAGTTATCTCACAGAATTTTTAATTTCCTCGCAGATAACTGTAAAAAAATAGCTATCTGGAAGGATTTTTTTTTTCTTCGGAGATAACTGGTTATCTCAGAGCATTTTTTTTATCAACTCTTTATTGCACATACAGCAAACGGCGGACTTAATGCCCTTAGGCACAACTCAAACTGCGAGAGAGACAAAATAATGAGATTATTTTACTAACTAGCTTTCCGCCCGCGGCTTCGCCCGCGTGGACTTCACGGCGTTATCCCGCGGAAATATGATATTTTTCCGGGATAAAAAGTAGCTTATGTTCCTCTCCAGGCTACAAAGTATCTGTGTCCCAAATTTCAGCCAAATCCGTTCAGCCATTTTGGCGTGATTGAGTAACAAACATCCAAACATCTAAACTTTCACATTTATAATATTAAGTAGGATAACACTACAATAAACTACTTTTAAACTTCAAAACTATGAAAAATCGCGGAACATGTATGGGGGTAAAATCAACAGGTATGGTACTGAGCTGTCACCTTGCACCTGCTTGACATCTTAAAAGAAACACCCTGTATATTGTCGCTTGGCTGGTAAAGAATACCTACGGGCATTAAATCCGCCTTTTGCTGAACCTATGTGCAAGAGTTGATAAAAATAAAAAAATAAAAATAAAATGAAATTCGCTGAGATAACCAGTTATCTCCGAAGAACATTATTTTCCTTCCAGATAACTATTTTGTTAGAGTTATCTGCGAGGAAATTTAAAATCCTGTGAGATAACTAGTTATCTCCGAAGAATAAATTTTTCTTTACTGATAACTGTTTTTAAATAGTTATCTGCGAAGAAAAAAACATTCTTAGGAGATAACTAGTTATCTCTGAAGAAAAAAATCCTTTACAGATAACCAGTTATCTGGCCGTAGTTATCTCCAAGGAATAAGGGATTTTTTCGAGCTTGAAATGGGCAGCTCACGAGTAATCCGTAATTTGAATTGGCCGGTTGTGATGCAGTAGGGTTGACATATACGTGCGATGCTATGCTAGACCAAGTGTTTAAATTGAAATAAATTGAATCGTGCGTGACTTACCATAAGCAAAGAATCTTTTTCTTTTTTTACACGATGTTTTAAAGTTTCATGTAGTCTTCATTGTGATGACATTTAGGTAGATATTTATTGTATTTCATTTATTTTAGTTTTATAATAAATGTTAATTATTTTGGTGTTACTTCTCAATAGAAATAAAAAATCGGCCAAGTGCGAGTCGGACTCGCTCATGAAGGGTTCCGTACCCACTTAACGAACCGATTACGTACACTTTGCAAAAATACCACTGTCATTTTTGCCAGAAAAAAATAACTTTGTTTTTCTTATTATTGGTATGAATGACAAAGTTATATTTGCGGTTTTTGAAAATGTGTTATATCTCAAAAACTTGTAAAGCCTACTTAGCTGTGATAGTTTTCCTTTTAACTTCGTTATTTGTAATACTATCGTGAATTTTTTCACGTATCCAGAACCAACCATTTGGTTGGTAGGGGGGGGGACACTTGACTCTAACAAAATTTTGCATTTTAAAGCTTAATAATTCACAAACGGATACCTCAATCAAAAAACTGTCTATGCGAACCCACAACGTTTTTGAAATTGCTATCCAACGACATCCCACACTATGGGGTAGACAAGAAAAACAAATTACATACCCACTTCACGTGTAGGGGAGGTAATCTAAAAAAAAATTTTTTTCAACATTTTACTTTACCACTTTGTTGGCGTGATAAATATGTATATTCATGCCAAATTACAGTTTTCTAGTACTAAGAGTCTATGAGCTAGACTGGGGTCAGACGGACGGTCGGACAGACGGACATGGCGAAACTATAAGGGTTCCTAGTTGACTACGGAACCCTAAAAATGGCTTATCACTATCAGTAGGTCTAGCACAACTTAGCGCGACTCTTTGTCGTGCTCCTTTCAACCAATCACCACGTCGCCTTAAGTCACGCCCGCTATCTACGAGCGATCTGATTGGTTGAAAGTGCCCGCGACTCTTTCCCACTCGAGTCGCGCTCAAGTTGTGCTAGCCCTACAGAGCATAGGCCTTCCTTGTCATGCGGGGATCGAACCAGCGACCTTTCATCATCATCATTACCATCATCAGCCGTACGACACTCACTGTTGGATATAGGCCTCCCCTAAGGACCTCCACAACAATCGATCCTGTACTGCCCGCAACCAGCAGCTTCGCGAGGCTGCCACCAGATCGCCCGTCCATCTGGTAGGCGGCTGCCCATGGAACTCCAAATATAACCGTGCCCAACGGCTTGATGCGAATAAGGAGAAGCATGTGATATTAAATCTCTGATTACCCCAACTTTCACTATCGCAGAACTAACACGCTAAATACGAAGCCATAGATCGAGATACATACTGTACTTAGTTTATTTTTTAATGTATCCTACCTCACCACAACATGTTTTGATTAGCATCCCAAAGAGTCAACGTAAAGAATTTCGTCCAGTTTTATCAAGTTTGCATTTTTAAATTAGCATTTATAGAGTTTGTATGCCACATCGTAAATGCATTTACAACGCGCCCAGACACATAGTTCGCTTCGATAAGCGTATAAAACTTTGTGCGGACTAGATCCTAAAATTAAGGTTTATTATGCTTCGTCATATTAACTGTTTCGAGTTTCATTATTCCAAACCAGTGGGTATGAATTAGCAGAAAATAGATAGAAAGATTCGCACTATTTCTTTTTACTTTGAAGTTATATAAACTTTTTGGTAAGTTTTGCTAAGAGTCTAAAGTAGTTTAAACATGATAGTTTCATAATAAAGATATGTAAAGACATGCTTAAATAAATAGACTTTAGTTGTGTATACCTTGATTATTACAATTTATTACTGTCCTATAAGTGTTGTAAAATGAAGTGCCTAGCCATGACTTATGCAGAGTTTACATGGGCGGTAGTAGATAAGGTATAGTGCGACAAGCTTTTCTGTTCCGGTCATTATCTTTGAAACTAAAACAGTTTTCATACGACAGTCCATTTTGACAGCTAATTTCGTATTGCAAGTGGCTCCTCTGTCACGGCTGTCACCGGAACAGAAAAGCTTGTGTCACTGTACTTGTCACTTACACTAATACCCACCGTGTAAACAGGCTGAATAAGTGCTTAGTATTAAGTGACACTGCCAGTGCGAATGAATAAAGCCCATCCTATTTACTAAGTGACAAGAAGACCCCTTCAGACCCGTGGTTCACCAAAGTAGTTCACTTAGGTGTTCCACGGTTAAACTTTAATTTTTTATATTTTATAGAATAACCATAAAGCACAATAACGGCAAAGATGACAATGTAAACTTAATAACGCTAAAGCTGACACTATGAAGAAAAAAATATTCTAAGTAGCCATTACCTATTAAAAGAGGATGTTATTAACAAAATAGATTCCAACAACTGTGGAACACCTAGGTGAACCAGAGGTACAGACAGTTAACCGTGAAACACCTAGGTGAACCAGGGGTACAAGAAGTCAACCGTAGAACACCTAGGTGAATCACGGGTGCAAAAAGTTAACAGTGGAACACCAAGGTGAACTTCTTAGGTGAACCAAGGGTCTGAAAGTAATAAGATTATCCCCACCACAGTTCGTTAAGCACTTGTCACTTGCGGTGTTGTGTACACAGCCACGACAAGTGCTTAGTGACAGTTTGAAACAACGACACATTCCGTAAAATAAGACGGTGGCGGTGTTCCATGCAATGTAAGGAATAAAGACTTAATGAACTATATTCATACAATTAAAAAACAGTCTTTTGTAGAATCGGTCTATGGTCAAATAGGTCAATAGTGAATCGGTCAATAGTAGAATCGGTTAAAAGTAGAATCGGTTAATAGTAGAATCGGTCAAAAGAAGAATCGGTCAATAGTAAAATCAGTAATTTGTAGAATCGGTCGTTTATAAATCTGTACTTACATTTCGAGAATTGGTCATTTGTATGTAGTATGTATGTAGTCATTTCGCAAATTAGTCATTAGTAAACTTGTAACGTGTGCATACGTGTGCACGAATACTACCCACTTTAAATTTAGTCTATAATAGATTAAAAAAATATATAAAAAAATTATAAAATATAAAAATTAATAAATAAATTGCCAATCCGCCATAGCGAGCGGAAGTATGATAGAAGTTAAATTTTGCGATATTATAAGCGTTTTAAGTGAGCGCATTGTTTAAAGTTTATTATTACCTCAAAGTTGCATTATCATGAATATAAAGGCAGGTATATGGTAAGAGGCTTTGATTCCCAACAGTCTTAAACTTTATGAAGCCTAAGTGCGGAGTTTAGTTTCTATAATATTATGGATTTGCGCTGCGGCAAGTTATACGAAGACCGAATAGTGGGTACAACTTGTCACTTTGCTTGGCGTTCGTGGACTATGAGAAAGCCTTTGATTTCATCGAGACCTGGGGGGCTACAACGTAACTTTATGGATATGAACTTCATACGTTTTTTGGAACTTAAGGTCAATTTTATATTAAAAATAGTCGCTATCAGTTCCCTGTTTAGTGACGTCTGGTATAACAATAGCTAGTTAGCAACGATCAACAGAACAAAGCAGCAAAAATCTATCACATTATGGAATTAAAATGACAGTCGAAGCCCATGTCCATATCCATACTTTTTAGCCGGTACAGGGGCTGGGCGGTGCTGCTGTCTCTCCAGAGGTGCCAAATAGACTACAGGTGCTGAAGTACATACCAAACGCCACCATGTCAGTCCGATAACAGAACCAGCGCCCCTACTGCCTAAGCGCCGCCGTCGGCTTGATTACGATTACGACACATCGTGCCATCCTTGTCATGTCTTAACACATTTGGTTTGGCATGACAAGGACGGCATGATGCGCCGTAATCAGCTTCAAGCCGTCGGTGCTTGGGCGGTAGGGCCCCAGAGCTCTAATACTATCCAACTGCAGCGAGGTGTAGGACAACATGGAGACGTCATCTCTCCCGAACTCCTGAACTCTCACTACCTAACACACCTGCGATTTGCCGATGATGTAGTTCTTATGGCTGAGACCTTGGAAGACCTGGGTGCCTACCATCAACTTTAAGACAGCGATTCAAAAATAGCGCGATGCAGTATAGGTTCCTAAAATGAATTGCTTTCTTTCGTACTCTGACCTTCTAAAAACTGGATCGCAAATGAATTGCTAAATGTGAATGACCGAACGATTTGTGTCCTTATTTCTTCTACTCTTCTCTTTCACTCGATTCTGTCATGCCCGGACAGTGAGAGGGACGGGTATAACCTGCAGGTGTCATGTTAGCTTGGCCGAGTTATAAGTCAAATAAGCCTACATGACAGCTTAGCGGCTGTGAAATGTCATTGAATGATCACTGAATCGCTGTCATTGATATTAAGCTGTCGTGGTACGAATAAGCGAAGCAGATCAGTTTAAGTCCTAATCAAAACCGCAATAAGAGTTGATGGTAGGCACCCTGAACACAATGCTCGAAGATCTCAGTATGCTTCTTAAAGAGTAGGTCTTAAGATGAACATGGATAAGACGAAAATCTGCTCCAATGCCCATATTGCACCCGCTCCAGTTAAAATATCAATAAAATTGCAAGCGCAAGTGATATTGAACAATAATCTCATGATCCTCGCTCATTACGGATGCATAAAAAGTTAAACAAACAATACTCACCAAATTATTTTCATCTTCAAACTTACACATTTTTCTAAATCATTTACACATACACACTGATACAATTGTAATAAGAATAAATCAGAATCATCAATTTAGCACTCAATGGTTATATATCAGCGTTCGCTGTGCCGCTTTAACATCAATCCCGAGAGCCAAACTAATTCGCTCTATGGAGGCTCAACAATAATTCTATATCAGTAATTTCTTAACACTGAAAATTAGATTATCTAGTTTAATAAATAATTCATTAGTAATCCACCAATATTTATGACAGCGACATTAAAAAAAACAAATACAAAGCTTTAAAAAATCTATAAAAAATAGGCAAAAATGGTATAAGTGTTATTCACTTTACATTTGAATACATTTATTATTATCTTTCGTAAAAGTATATAATCCCCCTATATTTGTAAATGAAAAACAAATTAACTTAAAAAAAAACTCTCTACGTAAACTCAAATTGGCATTACACCTATGTTAAAAATGCTATCAGAAACAACCGACTTCTTCCTAAAGTATTAGTTTCCCGTTTTATATCTTTATGGATTTCGACTTTGGCGCTTAGATATGGTGAACATAAACACATGTTAACGATAAAATTGGTGATAGCATATTTGCTGAAAGAATTGCACCATTTTCGGGGTATAACTTTTTTTTTATACCTTCCAATGCGATATTACGTTGGATTCCAAAATATAGTCTCTTAAAATTATATTTAAGGGCCGTTTACAAAAATTTGGCCTGTTATTGAATTTTTTACAAAAATATCGGATAGCTCTTGGGGTAATCATATTGTGATACAAGTGTTACAAAACACAAATCAAAAAGTACACGTACATTTATATGATAAAATATGTAACAAATTAGCTCTTAGCGGAGCGACAATACAATCACTATATCACTAAAACGTTCTATGTCAGGGACCCACTCCGTACTAATATAAACGTTTCTAACACTGAAACAGGAATAGAACCAGTCATGAACACCAAAAATGGCAACAAGGAAACGTCGCCACGACCGAAATAGAGCTAAGTTTTGCTAGTTGAGTAGATAGATAAATAGTTTATTTGCTGAATTATTTGACACACATACAATTTCAGACAAGAGGTAAACATAAAAAAAAACAAAAAGGCATTGTAGACAAAAGAAAAATTAATCCTACTAATATTTATTAAAGTGAAAGTTTAGATATTTGGATGTTTGTTACTCAATCACATCAAAACGGCTGAACGGATTTGGCTATCTTATTTTTATGTTTTATTTGTCATAAAACAAATCAATTCAATTTGTTGACACAAATTATATTTCAATGTTTGGTTGATGGCCGCAAGAAAAAAAAGACGCCAGCTGCCATATAAAAATTGTCATTGTCCTTTATGCGTGATCATTCACGCATGAATTTGCAAGTTTCCATCATGGATAGGATGGTCCGCTCATGCGGACGGACCAATTCTCTGTGAGGCTTTGAATGATTGTTTGGAGTGAGTAGGTACATAATATAACTTGTTGATAATCCATTGTTAGATTAGTACGTAAGTTCACTCATACGCAAACGTATATAATATGTCCCAGGGATATGAGGAAATCAGAGATTTCACGAAATCCCTAGGGATACCACGAAATCACGGAAGAGGTGGAATACTCTTATTTACGACGTCTTCTTCCTAAACAAGTTCAGTGATATTCAAGCCTTAACATCAGCTGTGACAAGATTCGTTAGTAATTTCGTGATTGATGTCGTGATGCCTTTCTACATGAAAAGTCTTCAAATTGCATATTAACTTGAATATATATTATTTCGAATGGGTAAACCATTATTATTTAGTTTTAAAGTTTCTAAGATAATTTGCGAATGATCGATGTGATGTGACAAACATACATAATCCCCCTTCTTCCAAAACGTGGACTAAAGTTAGACTTGGTTTAAAACAGATGCTAGTGACAGAACCATTTTAGTACCAGTTTCAAACCAGGACTATTTAGTCCACGTTTTGGAATAAGTAAGTGGGAATGAGTATGGAATGAGTTCACAAAGTGGGTGGATTTTCATGAACCAAAGGTGGTTGAGTCATCATAATTTTGAAAGTCACTACCATACCAAATGAAATACAAAATTCATATCAAAATCTTAATAATTAACTCTTTCAAATCCCCTTGAAACAATTGAATATCAAATTTATCCAAAATCAATTACACCCTACTCCTTCAAAGCCGAGAATCAGACCATACCACGCAAATTAGCCGCTAATCATGTATCAAACGCCTTCAAATTAAGATGCGGTCAACACGGTCAGTGACCGTCTAGTACCAGTTTTAAACCAGGACTATTTAGTCCACGTTTTGGAATAAGTAAGTGGGAATGAGTATGGAATGAGTTCACATAGTGGGTGGGTTTTCATGAACCAAAGGTGTTTTCACTAAACTAAATCTAGTGAAATGAAGAATGACTGAAGAAAGGCTAAGGTAAGCTCACGGCTGCAGGTGACAGGTAGAGCGAGTTTGTATCGGAAGTCCTGTAGAACACGTGATAGGTTAGAAATTTAAGGCGATCGCGAAGCGCAGCGAAGCTATCGTCTTAATTTTCGTGGTTATTTTCTTTGTGATAACAATCCATAAGTTGTTTCAAATTTGATTCGATCGCCTTAAATTTCTCAAACCTTCACCTCTGAAATCCACTTTTCTGACATTTCACTAGATTTAGTTTAGTGAAATGACATATCACTGAACTTGTTTAGGAAGAAGGCGTCGTAAATAAGAATATTCCACATCTTCCGTGATTTCGTGGTATCTCTAGGGATTTCGTGAAATTACTTATTTCCTCATATCCCTGCGACATATATATCATAAAGGTGACTGTAAAACCTTGTCACGAGGCTTTAAAAGGCAATCCTAATGTTCAAATGTTGGATTTTACTAGCTGATGTATTAAAATAGATAATTATTTGTACGTGTAATCAGTATCCTCTATATGCTAACAAATCTAGTACAGGATATTTTTAGTTGCACAAACGTGTTCATTTAATATGGTCCGGAGTCAACAGTCGTAACACGAATGAGCTATACGGTTTACCCCATAAATATGTAATAACTTGGCCATACCCAACGAACCGTATGACGCGATTCCATCCCCCTCGAATGACATCAAGGTGAAAGAGAGAGGTATGTCAGCGCTATTTGAAAACGAGAATTAGTCAACTCATGTGAAGTATGCTGAGTTATTGTATTTTCTTTACGTTTTTTTTTTGAGATAGTAGGAGCTTATTATTTATCTATGGATTTGATTGAATCAGGCGTCACTTGGCGGAAGTCCCTACCCTACCCATTGTGAAAAAAGAAATATATAGGTATAGCTTACTTCCGCAAAAAAATACAACATGCAAGATGCACCGCCCGCCCGCTCACAAAAAATACACATGCACACCACGAAACAATCAGTGCACAATACCTGCAGCTTTGCGCCAAACCGGGGCATCCTCAGTCTGAGTTGCTAGACCGTGTTGTTCAGCACCGAATGACTGGCAACGCCACGGGGAGTGGGAAGCAATAAATATGGCATCCGCAAATGTGTACACCAAGAGAAAAAAAAACCGTGTTCTGTGGTGTACACGTTTACACAAGTATATACATACATTTATAATGTGCCTCGGTCATACTCACGAAAAGGGGTTCTTTGTATAATTAAAATCGTGCTGATTTTTATTTTTTAATAAATTTTCTATAATATAGGCAATTAAACTTGGAAAAGAGTTAAACTGTAGAAAATTATGTTTTGGCACTTCAATGTAGTGTCTGGTTACTCTGGTTTTGGATTTATGAAGTAACAAAGTTTTGGGTGTGACGGAAATTAGAAAATTGCTCATTAAAAATATAAGACTCAAACAGAAAATGAATACTATACAATATAAAATAAACCTTACAAGTAATTGTTCAGTCTACAAAATAACTGATTGAACAATTTTGGGAGTCAAGGAAAATTTCCTTCCTGATCAGAAGGTCTAAGTAGCTAAATGTCCAACAGCGCGAAACGTCTAATTAGCAGTAAGTCTCATTAGCAAAATGTCTATATAGCAAAACGTCCAAATATCAGATGGTCTGTATAGCAGAACATCTATTTTGCAAATCGTCACATTATCAAAATGTCTGGATACTCAGGAACAAAATTCAACACACAAATTACATCGGGAGGGAAACGGACACGGAATTATAATATATACGTACGTACAGACTTGTCATCATATCATATCTTTTTGATGGTGACTGACAATTTATTGTCAAGAATGCTATTTGATTAGCATTACATAAAGCTCATAGAAAAGAAGCGCTTTGGAAAGATCGCAAATACAAGAATATGTTATTTGAATGAAATAAAAGAAGGAAGATCAATTTAATGTTTAATGCCAAATACAAAAGAGCTGCAAAAGTTTGAGGGCCAATAAAAATTAAGTTCAAAAACTAAAACCCGACTACTGAAAAATCACGCTCTAAAAAGTATGAAACAAGAAAATATTCTCATCTGAAATTGCCGTGGTCGTATGCCACTTTTCCCTAGAATGAAAATATTGTTTTGTTATATTATATAGTCGTGGGCATACGACCACGGCAATTTCAGATGAGAATATTTTCTTGTTTCATACTTTTTAGAGCGTGATTTTTCAGTAGTCGGGTTTTAGTTTTTGAACTTAATTTTTATTTACATTATTTTGGGGTCATAATTTTGCGCTGTGTAGTGCCGGCACATAAAAATAATAGCACTACCCCCTTTCTTCTCGAGGGTGTCGTAAGAGGCGACAGAGGGAAAACTGCCATCAAGAGAGGGGCAGCAGCGTCTCCATGTCACAGCAGGACATACTTTTTTTTTGTTTATAGTGAGGGCAGATACAGTCTTTTCGTATACCGCTAACGGTATGTCGGACTCAGGCAGACAAGGTCTGTCTCTCGCCGCGCTCAGCCCTCCCGCCAAGCCCAATAGGCTTCGCGAACAGCAGGACATACTGCGATCGCCAACACTTGGCAGGCCAAGCGTGGCGATTATGGTAACCCCCCCCCCCCCCAAAGGGTTTTACACCAAATCAATCAGCCCCCAGTCCACGGCAGCCCCGCTATTCCTATCTACTAGCGGCTATGGTAACGGCGGGGCAGGGGGTGCTGAGAATCCCCGGGTAAGACCAGGCTACCAACACAGACGACTTGACCTGGCAACCTACAACACGAGCATATTGCGGACTGTCTCGAAGCCCATAGAGTTGGAAGAGGTTTAGTAAGTTACACTGGGACATCATTGGATTATCTGAAGTCCGAAGAGAACTTGCTTATCCTGCAATCCGGTAACTTACTTTACCACCGGGAGGGCGAACAACAATCCCTAGCCTTTCCACAACCCGGCTTGTTCGGGAGGTTGGAAGTCGTCGAACATCTTATAGATATAGCTCAGAAACGTGATGGGTCTGTGGTTCTTCAAAAGAGTCCTATCACCCATCTTGAAAAACGCTTCTGCCCCATGCCTTTGGCGTTTTGCCCTCGAGGATGATTGAATTGAAAAGCTTTAAGTATCAGCTTTTCGCCCGCTCTCAGAAGCCCGCCCGCCGCCTTGTTGTTTTTAAGCTGCTTGAGAGCCATTTTTTTAAATTTGAGCCGGTATTGGTCGGAGCGTGGATTTTATCAACCGCGATCTTTCAAGCTTAACATTGATATTCAATGTGCCTCTGACCATACGGTGATCGCTTACTGTCTTAACAGCGGTGATCACACTGACATCATTGAGGATGTGCTTCTTGGTCGACATGTTAAATCGATCTCGTTATTGACTGTACCGTCCGGGCTGATCCAGGTCCATTTGCCGGTTACGGGCTTCCTGAAGAAGGAGTTCATCATAAAGAGGTTCTCCGTCTCCATGAAGTCTGCCAACATCTGGTCTGGTCTGGTCAACATCAAGGTTGTCCACATTCCACAAGTCCCTAGTCAACAACGTGATCACCATCGGAAGCGTGTCGAGCCGGGTAGCGTACCCGATACTCAGAATATCGAAACGGTATTCGCTAAATGTATACGCTCCGACCTCGACACATGGCGATGACGAAGTGGAGTCTATGTATGAGGAGGTTTCGAAACCCATGCATAGCTATAAAACCCACTACACGGTTGTGATGGGAGATTTTAATGCTAAGTTGGGGCAACGTTGCAGTGATGAGTTAAGAGTGGGGCAATTTGGATTTGGGCAATGGAACGATAGCGGCCAGATGTTGGCAGACTTCATGGAGACGGAGAACCTCTTTATGGTGAACTCCTTCTTCAGGAAGCCCGTAACCGGCAAATGGACCTGGATCAGCCCGGACGGTACAGTCAATAACGAGATCGATTTAACATGTCGACCAAGAAGCACATCCTCAATGATGTCAGTGTGATCACCGCTGTTAAGACAGTAAGCGATCACCGTATGGTCAGAGGCACATTGAATATCAATGTTAAGCTTGAAAGATCGCGGTTGATAAAATCCACGCTCCGACCAATACCGGCTCAAATTTAAAAAAATGGCTCTCAAGCAGCTTAAAAACAACAAGGCGGCGGGCGGGCTTCTGAGAGCGGGCGAAAAGCTGATACTTAAAGCTTTTCAATTCAATCATCCTCGAGGGCAAAACGCCAAAGGCATGGGGCAGAAGCGTTTTTCAAGATGGGTGATAGGACTCTTTTGAAGAACCACAGACCCATCACGTTTCTGAGCTATATCTATAAGATGTTCGACGACTTCCAACCTCCCGAACAAGCCGGGTTGTGGAAAGGCTAATAACACCAAAGAACACATTCATACGCTGCGGCTAGTTATACAGAAAACCGAACTTTTGATACTATTGAGAGCTGGGCGGTGCTGCAGTCTCTCCAGAGGTGCCAAGTAGGCCACAGGTACATCTATGTGCTCAGGTACTTATACCAAAACGCAATGTCCATGTCATGTCAATGCAACCATGTCAATCCGATTACAGAACCTGAGCTGTAATCCTATCCAACTACAGCGAGGTGTGAGACAGGGAGACGTCGTCATCTGTCCGAAACTGTTCACAACTGCGTTGGCGGATATTTTTAAGCTTCTAGATTGAAAAGGATGCGGCATCAACATCAGTGGCGAGCACCTAACACACATACGGTTTGCCGATGATGTAGTTCTTATGGCTGAGACCTTGGAAGACCTGAACTTAATGCTCGAAGATCTCAGTAATGCTTCTCAAAGAGCGGGTCTAAAGATGAACATGGATAAGACGAAAATCATATCCAATACCCATGTTTCACCCGCTCCAGTCGTTGGGAACATTACGCTCGAAGTTGTTGACCACTTTGTTTACCTAGGGCAAACGGTCCAGTTAGTAAGTCCAACTCCGAGAAAGAGATCTCGCGACGAATTCGCAGCTCGGATAGGCAGTGTTCGGGAAGCTCCGGTATATATTCGCGTCCGAAATACCTCCATGTCTCAAGACGAAAGTCTTTGACCAGTGTGTGTTGCCAGTCATTACTGGCTTACTGGCCTATGGAAGTGAGACGTGGTCTTTTACTATGGGTCTCAAAAGAAGGCTCAAAGTCACCTAGCGAGCAATGGAGAGAGCGATGCTTGATATTTCCTTGCTCGATCGAATCAGAAACGATGAGATCCACAGGCGAACTAAAACCACCGACATCGCTCGAAGGATTGTACCGTTGAAGTGGCAGTGGGCGGAACATATAGCGCGGAGAAACGATGGCCGTTGAGGCGGAAAGGTTCTCGAATAGCGATCGCGTACCGGTTCCGTGGGCAGGCCCCACAAGGTGGACCGACGATCTGGTCAAAGTCGCGAGAAGCCGCAGGATGCGGGCAGCGCATGATCGATTGTTGTGAAGTTCCTTGGGGGAGGGATATGCCCAGCAGTGGGCGTCGTTCGGCGATATGATGATGATGAATTTCGTGATAAAGTCAAAATTCGATTTATGCAAGCAAAGCCGCAAGCAACAACTAATAAAATATATATTTTTGAAACGAGCTCACCAAGAGCTTTCATTTGATACCAAACACGATATTCTTCTCAAAAAAAAGTTTTTTAGTTCACAACTTTATGTCGTCTAGAGGGCGCCATATTCAATTTCATGTGACGTGACATAGCCTATAACCAGCAGACAATTAAGACGCTTCCAACGATACCTCAATTGTGAATATATGATCAGCAGTTTAGAACTTATGCGGGAACAGATGAACATACATACAAACATACATACATACATACATACCGGTCAAACTCATAACCCTCCTTTTTTTTGCTTTGCCGTAGTCGGGTAAAAAGATAGTCCCTTTAAATTTTTGATAAACCTTGGTCATATCAAAAGAATAAGTAAATAAATGCAGGGGAATTTGTGCGCCTAATAATAAAATTTATGGCGCTACTAGTTTTTTAATCCAGATTTTGTTTTTTCAAATAAATGTAATGAAATTTACAAATGACTTTTCCTTTTTATCATGAGTGTACACATTTTAAAAATGACTTTTTGCTAAATAGATGTTCTGCTATACAGACCATTTGATAGTTGGGCGTTTTGCTAAATGGACATTCTGCTAATTAGATTTACTGCTCATCAGACGTTTCGCGCTGTTGGACATTTAGCTACTTAGACCTTCTGATCAGGAAGGGAAAATTTGTATGTTATTAGGTAACGAATTTCTGTAATAATCTAACTAGCTAAATTTGTATGTGTTAGGTAGTGTAGTTAAGTATTTATAAGTATGGCAACACTGCGTGTGTGCACATCACTACCTTCCTGTTTGTAATGGCCACCGAGCCGGGTGCAAGTAATATAAATAAATATTTCTTAAACTTACCAAGTGTTCTTTATTGAAGAAGTCCTGTTCCGCTGCTGCTCCATCCTGCAACCACACCTACCACGGTGTTACATGGTGTCAGAAGTAAAGAAAATACTTAGCAAGCTTCAACCTTCCTACGCTGCTAAGACACGCACGCTACAAGATGGGCGCTGACGCTGAAAATCTTACAGTAGATAAGAAGCAGACTCAATCTGTAAAAATCAGTAGCAATCTTCCGCCGCTGGACATGAATAGCTCAAATATGCCATTAACGTGGAAAAATTGGCTAACTCAACTTAAGATTTACATGCGGGCCAACAACCTCGAAGAAGAAACTGATACGAGAAAGGTAGCAATTTTATTACATTTCATCGGAGTCGATGCCTTAACTACTTTTTATTCTTTCAATCTGGACATTGACACAGTGAGTTTCAAAACATTGACAGAAAAATTTAATTCACACTTCCTTCCACAAGTTAATATAACAATGGAACGTCATAAGCTGTTCAATCGCAGACAAGGCGTGAATGAAACCATTGATAGCTATATTACAGACTTAAAGAACATTGCTAAACAATGTGAATTTGAAGCATTACAGGATAGCATACTACGGGATATCTTCAGCCTTAACCTCAGTCCTAACAATCAATACATAAAAGAAAGGATTCTCTCAGAAAAACCTGCCACTCTGGACAAAGCACTGATGCTAGCCAAAAGTATGGAAGCAACAAAAATACTGGAAAAATCTCTCGAAGAACCACTAATTGGTCAAGTCACCAAATCCTCACATCAAAGTCGGGACAAGTCAAAATCATCAAGATTCAAACAGAATCGTCCTCGCAGCCAGTCACAGTCTTCAGCTGCTGTTTGCCATCGTTGTGGACAATTTCACAGGTTTCGTTGCCCAGCAAAAGGTGTTAAGTGTAAAAAATGTGGAAAATACAACCATTTTGCACAAGTTTGTAAAAGTGTCAAAAGCATAACCTTAGACCAGTCTAGTGATAATCAAGGTAATCAAAGTAATGACAATCTTTTTGTAGGTACAGTCAGTGTACATTCTGTTCAATCTCAGTCATGGAGGGCAGAATTGTCGATAAACAACCAAAATGTAATATTTATTTTGGACACAGGTGCAGATACTAATATCCTTTCAATTCAAACATTTAAATCCCTACACATTTCAGACAATATCTTACAAAAAAGTAGTCATAGGCTATCTTCATTTAGTGGTGACATCATTCCCACTATTGGTCAATGTATACTGTGTGTCAAATATAACAATAATTGTTTTTACATGAATTTTCATATTGTTGACTTACAATGTCAAAATATTATAGGCAGGGATTCCTGTAAAACTCTTAATTTATTAAAAAGAATTAATAAAGTTGATTTTGTGCCACAGCTTCCTCGTGACTTAACAAATGGTATAGGTTGCATCACAGATCTAGAAGTCGAGCTGAAGCTGAAGCCTGATGTTACTCCGACTGTTGCAGCCTGTAGACGGATACCTTTTCAGTTAAGGGAGCCTCTCAGGAAAGAACTAGAGGAGCTGGAGAAACAAAACATCATTGTTAGAGTAGAAGAGCCAACGGAATGGGTAAGTCCTATTGTTCTGCCTACCAAAAAAGATGGTAAAATTAGACTATGCATTGATCCAAGTAAACTTAATTCAGCCATTATGAGACCTCACTTTCAACTACCAACCCTTGATGAAATTAAGTCTGAACTGTCCGGGTCAAAGTACTTTACTACTTTAGACGCAAACAAAGGGTTCTGGATGTTAAAGTTATCGGAGAAGTCATCTAAGCTGTGTACATTTATAACGTCTTTTGGTCGATTTAGATTTACACGTTTGCCTTTTGGTATTAGTTCAGCCCCTGAAATCTTTCATAGTGAGATGGTGAAACGATTTAGTGACATCAAAGGAGTCATTATCATGATGGATGATTTTTTAATTCATGCTAAAGACCTAAATGAACATAATTCAATACTGCAAAAAGTCATAGATAGGGCTCGTTCCATCAACTTAAAATTTAATGATGAAAAATCAAAAATTTGTGCAACCAAAGTAAAGTATCTTGGTCATATTTTTAGTCAGGACGGAGTTTGTGTCGATCCTTCAAAAGTAGAAGCAATTATTAACATGCCTTGTCCAACCAATGTCGCAGAGCTTCAGAGATTTCTTGGGATGGTAAATTATCTAAGTCCTTTTATTAAAAACTTGTCGCAGGAAATATCACATCTTAGACAATTATTAGGAAATAAAAATGAATGGGTTTGGACTCAAAAGCATGAGTTAGAATTTAATAGCATAAAAAACTTAATAAGTTCTACACCAGTTCTCACATATTTTAATACAAACAAAGAATTAACTTTGTCTGTAGACGCGTCAAAAGATGCCTTAGGAGCTGTAATTATGCATGATAAACAGCCCATAGCTTATGGATCAGCATCTTACTTGTCAACAGAACTACTCTCAAATTGAATAAAAATTAAGTTCAAAAACTAAAACCCGACTACTGAAAAATCACGCTTTAAAAGTATGAAACAAGAAAATATTCTCATCTGAAATTGCCGTGGTCGTATGCCACTTTTCCCTAGAATGAAAATATTGTTTTGTTATATTATATAGTCGTGGGCATACGACCACGGCAATTTCAGATGAGAATATTTTCTTGTTTCATACTTTTAAAGCGTGATTTTTCAGTAGTCGGGTTTTAGTTTTTGAACTTAATTTTTATTTACATTATTTTGGGGTCATAATTTTGCGCTGTGTAGTGCCGGCACATAAAAATAATAGCACTACCCCCTTTCTTCTCGAGGGTGTCGTAAGAGGCGACAGAGGGAAAACTGCCATCAAGAGAGGGGCAGCAGCGTCTCCATGTAACAGCAGGACATATTTTTTATATTTCTTTGTTTATAGTGAGGGCAAATACAGTCTTTTCGTATACCGCTAACGGTATGTTGGACTCAGTCAGACAAGGTCTGTCTCTCGCCACGCTCAGCCCTCCCGCCAAGCCCAATAGGCTTCGCGAACAGCAGGACATACTGCGATCGCCAACACTTGGCAGGCTAAGCGTGGCGATTATGGCAAAAATCCACGCTTCGACCAATACCGGCTCAAATTTAAAACAATGGCTCTCAAGCAGCTTAAAAACAACAAGGCGGCGGGCGGGCTTCTGAGAGCGGGCGGAAAGCTGATACTTAAAGCTTTTCAATTCAATCATCCTCGAGGGCAAAACGCCAAAGGCATGGGGCAGAAGCGTTTTTCAAGAAGGGTGATAGGACTCTTTTCGAAGAACCACAGACCCATCACGTTTCTGAGCTATCTATAAGATGTTCGACGACTTCCAACGTCCCGAACAAGCCGGGTTCTGGAAAGGCTAATAGCACCAAAGACCACATTCATACGCTGCGGCTAGTTATACAGAAAACCGAAGAGTACAACTTGCCACTTTGCTAGGCGTTCGTGGGCTACGAGAAAGCCTTTGATACTATTGAGAGCTGGGCGGTGCTGCAGCCTCTCCAGAGGTGCCAAGGAGACCACAGGTACATCTATGTGCTCAGGTACTTATACCAAAACGCCACCATGGCAATCCGATTACAGAACCAGAGCTGTAATCCTATCCAACTACAGCGAGGTGTGAGACAGGGTGACGTCGTCATCTGTCCGAAACTGTTCACAACTGCGTTGGAGGATATTTTTAAGCTTCTTGATTGGAAAGGATGCGGCATCAACATCAATGGCGAGCACCTAAAACACATACGGTTTGCCGATGATGTAGTTCTTATGGCTGAGACCTTGGAAGACCTGAACACAATGCTCGAAGATCTCAGTAATGCTTCTCAAAGAGCGGGTCTAAAGATGAACATGGATAAGGCGAAAATCATATTCAATACCCATGTTTCACCCGCTCCAGTCGTTGGGAACATTACGCTCGAAGTTGTTGACCACTTCGGTCCAGTTAGTAAGTCCAACTCCGAGAAAGAGATCTCTCGACGAATTCAGCTCGGGTGTTCGGGAAGCTCCGGCATATATTCGCGTCCGAAATACCTCCATGTCTCAAGACGAAAGTCTTTGACCAGTGTGTGTTGCCAGTCATTACTCGCTTACTGACCTATGGAAGTGAGACGTGGTCTTTTACTATGGGTCTCAAAAGAAGGCTCAAAGTCACCTAGCGAGCAATGGAGAGAGCGATGATTGGTATTACCTTGCTCGATCGAATCAGAAACGATGAGATCCACAGGCGAACTAAAACCACCAACATCGCTCGAAGGATTGTACTGTTGAAGTGGCAGTGGGCGGAACAGATAGCGCAGAGAAACGATGGCCGTTGGGGCGGAAAGGTTCTTGAATAGCGATCGCGTACCGGTTCCGTGGGCAGGCCCCCTACAAGGTGGACCGACGATCTGGTCAAAGTTGCGAGAAGCCGCTGGATGCGGGCAGCGTATGATCGATTGTTGTGGAGTTCCTTGGGGGAGGCCTATGCCCAGCAGTGGGCGTCGTTCGGCGATATGATGATGATGAATTTCGTGATAAAGTCAAAATTCGATTTATGCAAGCAAAGCCGCAAGCAACAACTAATAAAATATATATTTTTGAAACGAGCTCACCAAGAGCTTTCATTTGATACCAAACACGATATTCTTCTCAGAAAAAAGTTTTTTAGTTCACAACTTTATGTCGTCTAGAGGGCGCCGTATTCAATTTCATGTGACGTGACATAGCCTATAACCAGCAGACAATCAAGACGCTTCCAACGATACCTCAATTGTGAATATATGATCAGCAGTTTAGAACTTATGTGGGAACAGATGAACATACATACAAACATACATACATACATACATACCGGTCAAACTCATAACCCTCCTTTTTTTTGCTTTGCCGTAGTCGGGTAAAAAGAACTTCTAGCTGTTCTTTATGGACGTACAAAATTCCACCAGTACATATATGGTAGAAAAATAACTGTCGAGACAGACCATAAACCACTTATCACACTGTTCAAAAAGCCTCTTTTTGACATTCCAGCCAGACTCCAGAGGATCATGTTGAGGTTGCAGCCTTATGATTTAAATGTGCTGTACAAACCTGGTAAATACCTCTACATTGCAGACACACTGTCACGGGCAGCACTTCCAACAGCTACTCTTAGAGACTTGGAAGAGGATCTTGATTTGCATGTCAATCTTTTAACCTCAAATTTAACAGTAAGCCCAGAAAAGTTAATTGAAATTAGGGAAAACACAAAAAAAGACTCAACTTTAACTCAGGTTACATCTTTCTGTCAAAATGGTTGGCCTGAGCACAAAAGGTCACTAAGTCAGTCTATCAAGCCATATTTTGCTATTAAAGATCAGTTACATGTTATTAATGATATTTTATTCAAAGGAAATAATATTGTAATTCCTGAAAATATGAGGGAATACATTTTAAAATTAATTCATGAAGGCCACCAAGGTATAAATAGTTGCATACGCTTGGCAAAAACTACTGTCTATTGGCCTCAAATAGACAATGATGTAGAAAAGTATATCAACCAATGCCATGTTTGTTTGACTTTTAGAAGAAACAATTCAAAACAACCTTTGATACATCATGAGTATAAACTACTACCTTTTAGCAAGGTGGGAGTAGACATTTTTGAAATAGATGGTATAAAGTACTTAATTTTAATAGATTATTTTTCAAAGTATATAGAATTAGCATTATTAAAATCTGATTCTACCTCTAAAACAGTAATAACACACTTAAAATCTATATTTGCCCGTCACGGGATTCCAGAAGTTTTACATTCAGACAATGGACCTCCCTTTAACAGTAAAGAATTTAAAGATTTTACTTCTGCTTGGGGAATAGTACATACTACTTCTAGTCCTTACCTAAGTAGATCTAACGGTATGGTTGAAAGGGCAATAGGTACTATCAAGACGCTGTTAAAAAAGTGTAAAGCCGACAACACAGATCCCTACTTAGCACTTTTGTTGTATAGGAATACTCCTAAACAGACTGGATATTCACCTTCCCAGCTGTGTATGTCAAGACAATTACGTACAAAGTTACCTATTATTGAACCTTCACTTAAACCTTGTTTGGTAGATATGAAA
Organism: Crambus lathoniellus; assembly: GCA_949710035.1. NCBI lineage: Eukaryota > Metazoa > Arthropoda > Insecta > Lepidoptera > Crambidae > Crambus > Crambus lathoniellus. The sequence goes on from OX453296.1 coordinate 11,196,639, forward strand.
AACATGAAAGAAAACATTGAAAAACAAAACTTTAAATCATCACTTTATTACAATAAAAATACTAAACCCCTCTCACAACTTCGACCAGGAGATAAAGTCTATTTTAAACACAAACCACACAGCACTTGGTCTCCAGGTATTATATCTGAAACTGATGTCCATCCACGTAGTTACATCATCAAATCTCCACAAGGTACTTTCCGTAGAAATCGTGAACATATTTTACAGCCTTCCTCCTCGCATTTTGCCTCCTCATTGACTGATATTCTGAAACCAACAGTTCATGTTTCACCTGATGCTGTTGTACCTGAAACGAAAACACAAATTAAGAATGAAAAAAATGTTATTAAATCTAATTCACCTATTAAGACTACGCGTTCTGGGTGCCTACCATCAACTCTTATTGCGGTTTTGTTTAGGACCTAAACTGAACTGCTTCACTTATTCGTACCACGACAGCTTAATATCAATGACAGCGATTCAGTGATCGATCAATGACATTTCACAGCCGCTAAGCTGTCAGGAACTCTTATTTGACTTATAACCCGGTCGATTTAACATGTCACCTGCAGGTTATACCCGTCCCTCTCACTCTCCGGGCATGACAGAATCGAGTGAAAGAGACGGGTAGAAGAAAAAGGACACAAATCGTTCGGTCGTTAACATTTAGCAATTCATTTGCGATCCAGTTTTTAGAAGGTCAGAGTACGAAAGAAAGCAATTCATTTTAGGAACCTATTCTGCATCGCGCTATTTTTGAATCGCTGTCTTAAAGTTGATGGTAGGCACCCAGGTCGTACTATTAATAAACCTAAGCGTTTTTGTGATCAATTCTAGGAATTGTGTGTTAGTTTGATGTTATAAACTTAATTTTCCAAATGCTTTATTTTTATTCTTTCAGGGTTATGTTGTGTCATCTGTCACTTTACTTTGACAATGTCAATGTCACCTGTCACTTTGACAATGTCAATGTCATCTGTCATTTGTATGTTGGTATCGCCCATAGACAATTTTTTTTTTGTTAACGTTAGGGAAAAGAAAATAATTATTGTAAAAGTTTTCATGGTATTAGAATTCTATAACACATCATGTCATTAAATCTATTTACAACAAAAACTTATACAGTATAGATAAATAAACAAATGCCATGAAATCTTATTAACTTTAAGTAGCGTATAAAATAATAAGATGTTCCTTTGTTTCTCTCAAAAAAAAGGGAGATGTTAGGTAGTGTAGTTAAGTATTTATAAGTATGGCAACACTGCGTGTGTGCACATCACTACCTTCCTGTTTGTAATGGCCACCGAGCCGGGTGCAAGTTATATAAATAAATATTTCTTAAACTTACCAAGTGTTCCTCATTGAAGAAGTCCTGTTCCGCTGCTGCTCCATCCTGCAACCACACCTACCACGGTGTTACAGTTTGCATTTCAAAACATTTATTAAAAGAGCGAACCGAAGTTAGAATAGTAGTAAACTTAGTAGCGTAGCTCGCCAGGATAACAGGTGACAAAGGACCGTGTCGGTTGCCTGCCTCTGCACTAACTGAAGAGTGACGACATTGCGGTAGGGGTGGCAATTGCTTACTCTGCTAGTGCGATATTCGCTACTTTTTAACTAGTGACGGAAATTATGCACAATGCAAGGACAAAGGAAAAAGTGGAGTGTTCACCTTAAGGTATTTTTACACTTTTAACACCAATGTCCTGTGTCCGAGCTATATATACCTTCCCTTATTTACAAACAGTCAGTAACTTTCCGGACACTGGAATATATTGTAACTCAAAAATCAATTCAAAATTAAAAATTCAATAGCATTAATTTATTTTACTCTGATACAGCACTTGTGAACGTCAAAGACGCTACGCTATTGGTTCGCACATCCTACGGCGGGAGACCTTGTAATTATAACGAGAAGAACGGGCAAGAAATTCGCCAAGGGCTGTGTTTTTCTCACTGTCTTATTTCACACAGAGTCGTCAATTTGAAAAAAAAAGACTTTAATATTTATTATTAGTAAGGTCATGTTGCATCACTATCACTAAATCAAAATAAAGAATATATTGTTATATTATATTGTATATTGTTGAACGAAGTTGAAAACATAAAAGTATGCCTATTTTGAGACAAGCAGTCAGGAGCAGACCCTTCCTACTGGTGGTACCCGTTCACGAGCATGACGCATGAACAAGCCATTGCTTCGCTCAACCATAATGCCACTCACTATAGAAAAGACAATGACAAAGCGCAGAATTCGAATCCGATACCCTTCCCGAACGGTTGTGAAATAGGAGGCAAAATCGTAAAATTATTATTTTTTCTCAGAATTCATTTACAACAAATTATCGTTAGCCTGAAGGGTTTGTTTGAAGAATATCTGAAGCATGAATTTACGCTGAAATTTCCTTTGAGCTGCTGCAACTAGTTTGTTTCTAGTATAACTTCCTGATCGGGTGGTAGAAGTTAGTTAAGTTAAGTACCAGTTAAACCTTTGTTAAGTTTCAGTTAATACAGTCGGATATTGCATTATTATTCACTAGTAAAACTAGGGTTTCGTGTTTGTTTACTAACTCTGTCAGCAAGAAGACGTTTTGCTAGAATGAAATAGCTTGCTACTTTGTGTGAATGCTTTGTAGTACCTACTTTCTTTCCCAGTATAAATATTTTTGCGTTTATTTATCTTTTTAGGGTTCCGTAGCCGAATGGCAAAAACGGAACCCTTATACATTCGTCATATCTGTCTGTCCGTCTGTTCGTATGTCACAGCCACCATACATGGAAATGAAAATATTTTTTTCATCAAAACTATTTGTTTGGGGTGCCTATAGATAGGTCTTCGAAAATGACATAAAGGTTTCTCAAACCATTCTTTCTCAAAATCAATCATTAGATAGAGCTTTCCAAATGGTAAAATGGTTCCAAATGGTAAACGTGTAAAATGTGTGTCCCCCTCCTCCCTCTAACTTTTGAAATAAAAAAGTGAATAATCTTAAAAAAAAACTTTTAATTAAAATTGGTTTGAACGAGATATAGAAGCACTATTTAAGATATAACACATTTTCAAAACCGCAAATGTAACTTTGTCGTTCATAAAAACACTGTGAAAAACAAAGTTATATTTTTCAAAAAAAAAGTTAGTGGAATTTTGGCTAGGTATAGTCAATCGGTACGTTAAGTGGGTATGGAATTCTTCATGGGCTAGTCCAACTCGCACTTGTCAGAATTTTTATAGTATAAAAACGATGTTTATATTACCTAATGCTCTGAATAGACAAACGCAACCAAACGTCACCGACAGCGACGGACGCTGTCACCCTGTCACGCTTCGCTGCCGCTTGCGCTTCGCTTCGCTGCGCTTTGCGATCGCCTTAAATTTCTACCTTATCACGTGTTCTACAGGACTTTATAGCAAACTCGCTTTTTGTTTTCTTGTCTTGCCGACAATATACTCAGTTAGATAGAAAAATATGATTAAGTATATAAATTCGTTAATATTTTCGGGACCTTGTTATACCCGACACATTAGTCCGACACGTCTGCTATTTACGAAGTAACTTCGGGCATCTAATAGTGTCTACACACGTTCCTATGCGACCGCCGATTTGGTCTGCTCCCAGACCAAATCGGAACGTGTGTAGCGCAGTCGTCCGACCGATTTGGTCTGCGCAGACCAAATCGGAACGTGTGTAGCGTAGTCGTCCAACCGATTTGGTCTGGTCTAGACCAAATCAGCGGTCGGATCGGAACGTGTGTAGATGCTATAACGTGTCGGGTATTTACGAATATGCGTCACGGCGGCGTCCGCCGCGCGACTGACGCTCACGCTTCGCAGACGTTTGGTCGCGCCAGAATTTTCAGAACTTTATATTTTATCGAACTTTCAAACTGTTTCCATAGTCAGCAAGCATCCTGTTTGCTAAGGCATGTTAGACTACTCACATTTTAGAAATGGCCGAAATTAAAAGAAACCGGGCCATGTGGCCAGCTCTCTGAAGACAAGTAACTCAGCATTTGACCTACTTTAGATTTTTCTTATCTACGTCTCGTCCGAGACAGATGGGTCCGGTGCGGCACGTGACAGCGTTATGTGTTTCGTGACAGATGTGGGTTGGGTCGTTTGTGTACTTGTAAAGTGGAATTTTTAATATTTTCCGCGAGAAAACTAAACTCAGCGTCCGTACCGGGGGCACGTTGATCAAGTTGATCAACTTGATCAACGTACTATTTTCGTAAAAACGTGCTTACTTTAGTGTCTCATAGATAAAAATGATAATAGATAATAATAACTAATAAACGAAAAGAACCGGCAAGAAACTCGCCAAGGTATTTTTTTCCCCCTGTTTTAATTTATACAGAGTCGTCAAATTTAAAAAAATTTAATGACCTTCACATAATGTTAAGGTTACTTTCCATCACAATACAGAATACCCTAATTTTGCTAATTACCTTATTACCTAAAACAGTAAACAATTTTCAACTAAACAAGGAACCAAATACTTTAATGGACACACTAATCATAATCTTATTCACATTATATTATAGGATTAATAAAAAGGAAATTGCAAGCTGCGCCGTATATTCAAATCTATAAGTATTAACAAATAAAAGTAATATTTGAATAAATAAATAAATTATTAGAAAAATTGCGGTTGCACGAGTACCAAAATTACTATGAGACACACCAGCTCGCTCACAAAACTATATAATACTATTATAAACCATATCCCGAATACCTTTAATAAAAACCGCCTTCTAAAAAACCACATCAAAAAAGTAAGAAATAATTCCTCACCAAATAAATAACGTAAGTACTTTGAAGTCGGGCGTGAAACATGTACAATTTTTTGTTGTTTTTGTTAAAACCCGCCCGACTTCAAAGTACTTACGTTATTTATTTGGTGAGGAATTATTTCTTACTTTTTTGATGTGGTTTTTTAGAAGGCGGTTTTATTTTTTTATAAAAATAATTTTTATTTCACTCTTTTTAGTGCATCGTGCAGGCAATTTGCGTGTTTTCTGGTAAATAGGTATGTGAACAAACTTAAAACCTCCCTTTTCGAAGTCGGTTAAAATACCTTGCGGTATCCCCTTTTTAACAAAACAAGAATCATCTAAATCGGTTTATAAACAAAGGAGTTATTGCCTAAAGATATGTATTAAATTCACATAAAGTGGTAACGAAAACGACAGTATTTTCAAGATTTCCTGAAAACTACTGAAACGATTTCAAAATTTCAAAAAATGGGACCAACTTGGAAACCAACCTGATGTAATAACGTTTGAACCATTTCAATCGGTTCAGCCGTCTTCGAGTAATCGGTGGACATACACAAAAAAAAAAAAAAACATACATACAGACGAATAGAGAACCTCCTCCTTTTTGATTTAGAAGTCGGTTAACAAGTATACATGAGCAGACCCACCCCACTGGCATCACCCGTTCACGAGCATTGCGCATGAGCCAGCCAGCCATCGCTTCGCTCAACCATATTTTAGGGAACGTAACGTAACGTAACATTACGTAACGTAATAACATTTCGGGTCGTTGTAACCTTTCCTGTGACTATTTTCAAGTGCATACAAGGACATCACAAGCATTATAGCAGCAGACAAGACTGGTGAGTATGCTTACTCAATACTTTCACTGGATCGTTTGAATTTTGTTATTAGTTTCATTGCCTTAAATCCTGGACGCCTCTCGAATCGCGAGGGCGCAACCACAAGGTTTTCAATGAAAACCATTTAGCATTAGGTAAAATTGAACCGTCTTATAGATGGAATTTTGATGTTACCATCCAGAGTTAAAAGGAATTATTGATGATATCCATCACAATTTTGCCTTTAAGCTTAGCTTTAAGTTATGAGCGACAAACGGTTATTTACTTAAAAAACTCGTCGAGTCTTGTTTTTAATTTATAATTCTGTGATCAATAGGTTATCGAACCGTTATTGATATGTACTTTTTGCTCTAAATCTTTTCTTAACAACTTTTCGCCATTTTTGCTAAAGTCAATTAAAATAAGGTATTTTAGGGTAATAATAACAACCGTTAGAATTCCTTATGTCAATTCCATTTTCTGTTTTAAAAAATATTTTGTATGAAAAGTTAAAATCATTTGTTTTGAAAGAAATACTTAATTAAACTTTGTTTTTTAAAAGTAATTGTTGTTTTGCAATTTATTGGTTTCTAGCGTATTATAATATATAGATTTAACCTGGGTTTGGTTTTGATTTTTGGGTATACTTATAAAAGTTAAACTATCAATAAGTGGCCAAAACCGGTACATTTGGCACCTCTCACACATTTTGTGTAATATACAAAAATCTATTTAACATTTTAAATTTGAAAAATGTACCTTTAAAGGTAGATAATTTATCTATAATTTAAGATATAATTTTTGACTTAAATACCTAAGACCATTTAGTACTTAGTGCTTTAGAAGTCAAAAAATCCTTAAAGTGGCCACAAAGGGTACCTCTGCCCTAAATATTTAAAAGTGACATTATAACATTCAAGTATAACGAAAGTGAAAAAAAAGTTCAATCTGTTTGATAACAAGCAAGTAATGAGCTGCTGAATCGAGACCAACAATGATTCTAGCTATCTCTTTCTAAAACTAAATTTTATATGGCGGATAAAATTTCGTTTTAGAAAGACAGCGCGAAAGGTAGCGCCATACTCTCGGCACAATACAGAAAACTGTATTGTGGCGAGAGTATGGTGCTATCTACATGTGACACACATAGGTAGTGCTGTCTTTGTCTAATAAGGAAGTTTGTTGCTGTAACTATATCTTCGAAACAATGTGAAATATTTAAAAAATAGTACCAGTGTTGTCTTTTTTGATATTTCTAAAAACATTTTAAATAAATAAAAAAATCGGTCCGGTCCCCTATTCAAACAAACTAATTTGAAAGTTAGTAAAACCATTATTTGCTATATTAATTTGGTTTTTTAATAGTCTGTAATTTTATCAGTTCAATTACAATTCTGTGAAGACCAGTTTCAATACATTAATCAATTGGATCCGACCCCAGTCTGTTAATAACTTACATTGAGATGCCGTTTTCCCTTGACAGAAGCCAGATTTCAATATTTTATGAGCCTTCTTAGTCAATTGCCTTTTTCTTTAGTTTTTTTATATTTATCTGCCCAAGAACCGTCTTAGTTTGATAAATAAGGTAGAAACTAAATCATAATATTCGATTTTCATTATTTAAAATACCTGAAAGTGTTAGTATTTATTATAATTTATTTACTTACCACTATTGTATTACAAAAATATTTTATTAACCTTTTGATTGTCATCATAAGAGCAATTTTCCGAAGACTTACAAGTTATTACCTATGGTTAATTTTATAGGATGGAAATTAAAATGAAATATTTTTGAGATTTAATAAACAAAATAAATATAGCACTAAATAAATAGCAAGGTGGACCCATAGTGACAAACCGCCCCGCTGTCCTTTGTAACATAAACCAAACACCCAAAACAGGTGTTTATAACGGAATTTCATTTACGATTCGCTCCTTAAACCAAATTGATACAACTTGAGGGATATCCCAAATTTATTCCAACCCTCATCATTAAAAGTTGGGACAGTGACGTCGGCCGTCGCCGTATTGAATTATTACGGTGTCGGTTAACTTTTGGAACGGCGGATAAGATAATTTCTTTCATTAAGGCCTTATGGATAAGCACCTATTACTAGTGTATGCTCGTGACTTTTTCGGCGTGGAATTCGGTTATATATATCACGCTCTTAAATGAATCATCTTCCAAAGTCTATACGCCAAATTTCATCAAAATCAGTTCAGTAATTTAGGCGTGAAAAAGTTATATGCAGTTGCTACTGAATTTATAAATTAGTATGAACGAGAGAAAAATTTTGTTTTTTCATATTATTTGTGCACGATCACTTTTATATAAGGTCAAATAAATTACTTAATACAAAAATATCAGATAAATAAACGTAAACGGAAAGCTTTTTTTAATTAACAGAAAGAATTATTCTGATTTTTGATGATTTTTACTTTAGTTTTATGCATTCACAATGAAGATTTTTTAGTAATGTCATTTTTGAACAGGAAGGCTGCTATGGGGTTGATTTTTTTTCCATTACCTACACAATATCTCATTTAGGATGATTTATCTCGTACGTAGATGTATATAATAATATTAGCATATACGACTACCTATAAACCTAAACCTTTCACATTTAATTCAAGTATTGACCTGACTTACAATCCCGCCCAAACGTTTGCGCAAATAGGTAATTAACTGTCAGTAATTAAGGCGGAGTAAACAACATAACTAATTTAACTAGCTTATTATTCCGAACCATAAATCAGACCTCATTCCCAAACGCATAAATTGGTGTCGGCCTGAAAGGGGTCTGTCACAACCAGATACGGTTAGAACCACAGAACATGAGAAAGAGGACAGACTTATATAATCTTACAAAGTGTTTAATTGAATCTAAGTCTCTCGGTAGAAGACCTAAATCTTTTACAAAACAAAAAAAATACTGTCATTTTTAGGTGTATTTTGGTGTCTTTTTTTTACCCAAACACATTTTTAAATTAGTGTCGGCCTGAAAGGGGTCTGTCACAACCAGATACAGTTGGAACCACAGAACATGAGCAAGAGGACAGATTTATATATTCTTACAAAGTGTTTAATTGAATCTAAGTCTCTCGGTAGAAGACCTAAATCTTTTACAAAACAAAAAAAATACTGTCTTTTTTAGGTGTATTTTTGTGTATTTTTTTTTACCCAAACACATTTTTAAATTAGTGTCGGCCTGAAAGGGGTCTGGCACAACCAGATACGGTTGGAACCACAGAACATGAGAAGGAGGACCAATTTATAATTTTACAAAGTGTTTGATAGAATCTAAGTCTCTCGCAGATACGGTTAGAACCACAGAACATGAGAAACAGGACATATTTATAATCTTACAAACTGTTTAATAGAATCTCAGTCTCTCGGTAGAAGACCTAATCTTTTACAAAACAAAAAAAAAAATACTGTCTATATTTTTGTGTCTTTTTTTTTACCCAAACACATTTTTAAATTAGTGTCGGCCTGAAAGGGGTCTGGCACAACCAGATACGGTTGGAACCACAGAATTTGACCCAGCATTGGAAGTAGTACAGCATCCTGAACTGACTACCGGCAACATAGTAGTGATACAGATAAAAACCAACGCCTGGAGGGTACTGCTTGTCTCATGCTACTTCGAATCAGATACCCCACTAGAACCCTACTTAGAACACCTGAAACGAATAGCAAAACTCAAAATCAAGAACATCATAATAGCCGGAGACATGAATGCCAAGAGCACGTGGTGGGGCAGTCCCCAAATAGACAATAGAGGGGAGGATGTGGCGGGAACCCTCCACGAGATGGGATTACACAATCCTCAACAGTGGTGACATACCGACCTTCCACACCACCAAGGGTAAGAAATTTCGATGCCTAAAAAAATATATTTAATTACGATCTTAAAGGAAAAACGAACACATTTTCGTTGGTTCAGAATACGTACCATCACCCCGTACCAAAATTGCATCATGAAGTTACCTATTTATTTCGATAAAAGCATGGCCGGGCTGGGTCGTATGCGTTGCAGCCCAGCCACCAAAAAATGTGTTAAACTGGTAAAATACTGTGGTACTCTTTTTATCCACCGAGGTACTACGAGGTACGTATCCGTACCGCTTACTGACACAACCACAACCTTTAATTGACGCCGCGGCCGGGCCAGAACGTAACACACGTAATAAGAGGTATACAAGCTACGTAGACGTAACGGCATGCTCATCCAACTTGCTGGCCAACATAGACAAATGGCGGGTAGAAGAGGGGGTCCAGTGAGCTCAGATCACAATGCAATAGGTCTACCGCATTGTCCGGAAAATTCATCACACTGGGGCCAGCACACAACTGCTTATGGGTCACGAAAGCTTCTTTGGGTACCAAAACAGGTAAGTTGGAAGACATCCCCGAAGGCATTTGCACAGAGGCAAATGAGACTGTTAAACATATTCTGGTTGACTGCCCAGTGTTTGCCCGAGATAGACAGGACATTGAAGCACAATTAGATGTCAACAATGTAAGCGGCATAATGTCGGGCAAACACAGGGAAAAGTTCCTCAAATACTGTATAAAACTAGTAAGACTAACAAACCTTAGAAATAAAAATAATTAGTTTATGGAAGGGAACAGGACAATATATTTTTCAATACATTGTCCTTGGACCAAAGGTTCAACGTGCCTTCCAGAGCACGGAGGAGCTAGAGATAATAAAATTTTGTCTATCCATCCCGTGACCGACCATTGCGAAAATGACTTAACCTCAGAGATCGCAGGCCGAACGCGATAACCACTGTGCTACGGGCGCTCTCTCGTCAAATGATTCCAATTAGGTACAAACATTTGCCATTTTAATCTAGATTCATTGCATATGCTAGACCATAAACTTATGTATAAATAAGTTTATGTGCTAGACCCGGGATATCCAAAAAGGTTTAAAATCCGTGTACCTACATACGGTAGGTATACCAAGAGATTTCTAAAACAACTATTTCTTTCCTGTTTGTTAAGTATATATGTACATTATTTTCCGTATTTGCGAGATCGTTACTATATTTCTTTTTGTACGAAAGTAAGCCGATTATATCGAAGGCTTCGTATGAGGTATTATCAGGCATTGTTGTTTATACGATACAATAATGTTTGTATATCTTTTTAGCTTTCGAAATAGTATGTTTATATTGTAAGCAGGACTCCATTTTATTGAGGGATCGAACTTACGCCCGCCGTAGAATTAAGTCTAATCAAAACGGTTTTATATATGTCGCAGGCAGATGGATGAATCCGCCGGATGGTTAAAAATGGCAGCATGTACCCTTCGGAAGTCCTGAAGAACACACACAATACTACTCGTGACTGTAGGTACTCATTAAATTTGCCCCTATATCTGCATAATAAATTTGAGTATTTAGTCACACTTATACTTAACGCTTTCATAATACTTAGGTCTTATTATGTGGAAGTTCATCCATGTTTGTTTAATGGCGGACGCAGATTAAACTAGATGGGTGCAGATGGTAAAAAGGCGAAAAGATATTGCAGACAGCTTTCGGTGTTGTTTTCAGCTTTGTTACCCAAATGTATGTTAATGCATGTAAGTAACGAAAGCTTACGTGTGTCTGAATAAAACTGAATAAATGACTTGGATTGGTATAATTATAGGACAATTTAGTTATGACTAGTGGCTCTCCGCGGTTTTACACGCGTAGAACCCGTTTCCGTAGGAATATCTAGATAAAATATACTTATGTTACTCAGGAATAATGTAGCTGTGTACCTGCTGAAAGAATTTTTAAATCGGTCCAGCAGTTTTTGAATTTTTCCATTAGAAACACACAAAAAATCTAAGTTTTCTGCTTTATAATATTAGTAAGTATAGGTTGTTACACGCACAGAATGATAATAATACTTGTAGACTTACTCGTATACGTACTAGTATCTATAGAGAAAATGTAGTTGAAAATTGTAGTAACAAATAAATTATTTCTAGTTTACAATTTATTGGCCTGTGCTACAAAATTATGTTTTTAGACAAGTATTAGTTCATTTAATTTATTCATGATCAAAAAGCTATTTTAGTAATTACCTTTATTAATATAATAGAAAGAAGAAGATAAAATACATTTATTTGGGACATTTACAAAAAAACTAGGTACTGAGAAGCCCTACACTGGGATTCTATTAAATAATAAATGTATTAGCGATATAAATCTTTACTGCGGCACCATGGCCGATATATTCTATCTACTACAACCCGCGCCCGCGGAATCGTCTGGACTAAAAAAAACTGCTCGCGTAATGATGACAATGCATTCGATATTTTTGAATACTGATTTAAACATAAATCAACCATAGACAATGCAAGGAGGTATCATATCCTAACAATATGATACCACATGCCGCTGCCGCAACAAAAAAACCTTTCTTACTAAAGAAATGTTTTTTCCTACATGGATTACCCTAAAGCGAAGGCCCTGCCTACCTTGGAACGATATCACATCAATAAGACTGGTCCTCACTAACGGACAGCCAGGACAATGGTTGATATAATTATTAATTTCTTGAAATCAAAACAAACCAACCATTGCATTGGCTCGACATACCAAAACCAAGGGAAAAGGTCTGCCCAGCCTTAAACCTAACCTTAATACATCATATGTAGTTACAATCAAAGCTAACCCTAGCTCATTTAAGCATTAACTAAGTCGAAATTCCAAGATCAAACATGTCGGACAAGCACCAATAATATATTGACTACGAAATCACCCAAAAATAACCCTCATCTCAAAAGGTACCCGACAACAAGCTTGGAACTTCATAAACCTGTGGTAACCTCAAGCAGACTGTCTACTAGGGGCCACCACAGTTTATGTAGCGTGGTGTCGACAACATTGCCAGTCAGGGTTAGAGGGATCCTGCAACAAACAGGATATGACCCTGGTCCTTATTGGACCATCAGGGTTTCCTCCCCCCTCACCAACAAATGTTGACGTCACCTCGTTCCTTAAGTGACATCGAAACAACTTACAAACTAACTAAAACGGAAATAAAATGAAACACAGAAGTGTTACTTTTGTGGTCCAGATCATTAACGAAACGTGATGTCAATATCAACATAAGTTAAGGTCAGAGGATTCTCACACCTAATTAGATAATAGGTCATCCTCCTGCCCTATCCCATGAAGGTAAAGAGACACGACACGATGTCTACTTATTAGTAAAAATGCAAAAAAATAATTGTTTTATTAAATTAAACATTAAAAAAAAATTAAGTAAATACATCATATTATAAGTGGACCACAGGACACTTCGTGGGCTTCAGGTGCAGTATTTCCGTACATGAAAAAGAAACACATATTAATACAAATCACACAATTATACATTTCAACTATCTAACAATCACTATTATAAAACATCCAAATCCTATCCTATTTCTATAAAATACAAACAATTCATGAACGAAAACCTACCATTATTATAACACTATTAACTTTAGCAGTTTTACTTTCCTAACAAACTACAAATAATTCTTGCCCACAAAATCCAAAACATAGTTATCATTTAAAATCAAACTGTAACTCGTTATTTTAATCTGATCTGTGACTACTAAAAATATTTATTTACACCACAATAAAACAAACTCTTTTTGGTTCACTAAATAATGTCATCACTATGACTGACAACCGAGTCCATGTCACATTTGTAACCTGATGTCACAATTAAATGCAAATTGTCACAAATGAAAATTATTTCAGACTTATGATCATGGAATCATCATGACCTAAGATATGGAATTTGCTGGCATGGATCATGGATTATTAATGAATCGACATATTAACTATCAAAGTCTCAATCTAAAGGGTTTAAGCCTATTTGCATGTACTTTTATTTTCCTACTTGTATGGGGCTTACTAATAATATAATTATCATGCTCCCTAACCCTTTTTATTCTATAAGGTCCCTTATAAGGTCTACTCAACTTCTTACTAATGCCTGCTATCCTTTTAGGACAAAATAACAAAACTAATTGGCCTACTGCAAATCTTACTGGTCTAGCCTTTTTGTCATACTGAACCTTCTGAACCAAACGCGCCTTCCGCAAATTCTCATTAACCTTATTAACACAGCTATGTCTAATACGTTGCCTTTGTCTCAAACTTAAATCAGGAAAATTAATATTTAGACTCCTGTCCGACACACTTTCGGGTTCTTTTAAAAACATTACAAAGTAAGGAGAAAATTTTGTGGAGGCCTGCTTGGAACAGTTATATGCATGTGTCACCATTGGGACATGCATACACCAATTTCTCTGTAATGGATCACTATACTTTGATAACATCTGTAATAGAGTCTGGTTAAATCTTTCTATTAAACCTACTGTTTGCGGATGCATAGTGGTGGCTGTAACGTGGCGAGAATCGAACCGCCTTATAGTTTCCCTTACTATCTCTGAAGTGAAAATTGAACCTCTATCTGAGATAATTGTTTGAACAGCACCAAACCTACAAAACACTTCCTGAATGAGAAAATTACTAACTGTTCGCGCGGTAGCCCTACGCACTGGTTTACACACCGCATACTTCGACATTGACTCTATACAAGTGATGATATACTGTTTGCCACGCGAAGATTTATTTAAGGGCCCGATAATGTCTATCTCTATAGCTTGGAATAACCTATCGACTATAATGGGTCGTAAAGGAACCACTATATTTCTCTTCTTCTTCTCTTGACACTGAACACAGCTTTTTATATACTTCTCAATCCTTTCCGTTGCTTTATACATAAAATACCTAGACCTAAATTTATCCAAAGTCTTAGTTAAACCTAAATGTCCTCCTATAAAAGGATTGTCGTGTATGTCATCCATCACTTCATTAAATAATACACTAGGAACCACTAATAAGTTTTTATTTACACCATGTACAGTATATTTTTTATACAACACATTATCTCGAATAAAGAATCCTTTGTATATCGGCCTTCGCCTCTGTCGAAGCTCTCGTTCTTGTCGTTGACAGAACTCGTCCGTTTGCTGAGCCATCGTGACTTGTGTTGCTTCGATGCTATACAAGTGTAGTCCATCCTCCACTTGTGTCCTTGGAGCGACCGTGGTTTCTTCCTCATCATCCTCCTTCAAGGGATTTCTGCTCAAGAAATCCGCGATGACGTTCTGTTTTCCCGAACAATGCACTATTTCGAAATCATGTTCCTGTATTGCTAACGCCCATCTTGCTAACCTCCCATTCATATCTCGGCGTTCTCTTAGCCAGCATAAAGCCTTGTGGTCTGTTACGACCTGAAACTTTAGACCATGTAAATATGGTCTGAAATAATTCAGTGCCCATACTAATGCGAGGCACTCCTTTTCCGTAATGGAGTATTTTTTCTCTGCTACGGACAATTTTCTTGATGCGAACGATACTGGCATCATGTTTTTACCTTCTTCCTGCAAAATACATGCTCCAAGGGCTACGTCACTCGCGTCGATATTCAATCTTGTTATGACATTTTCCGAGTTGTCAAAATGTTTTAATAACGGAGGATTTAAGATCATAGACAAAATTTTGTCAAACGACCTCTGTTGTATTTCTGACCACTCAAACTTCACATTTTTTCGTAACAATTTATTTAAAGGTACAGTTGTGTTCGCAAAGCAATCAATAAATTTCCTATAATACGAAAATAAACCAAGGACTGACTTCAGTTCTCGAGTGTTTGATGGGACTTTAATAGACTTCAATTTCTTGATTTTTTCTTCATCTGGTAGAATACCACGGCCAGAAATCTTGTGACCGAGTACTGAAATTTCTTCATAGGCGAAACTGCACTTCGATGGTTTCAACGTTAAGTTGGCTTCTTCCAGCCGCTTCAGAACTTGATCCATGGCGTCGTGAAACTCCTCGAACGTCTTCCCATAGACAATGATATTGTCCACGTATACGATGGCGTTCTTGTATTTAATCCCTGCTAACGCCTTATCCATGGTTCTCTGAAAAATGGCACCACTCGTTTTCAGACCAAAGGGTAAAACATTAAATTCGTACAGACCTGACGGTGTGATGAACGCCGTCTTGTGTTTCTCTTTTTCTTCTATTTCCAGTTGCCAATATCCTGAATTACAATCTAAATCAGCGAAATATTTTGCTCCATTTAGGTGTGAAATCAAATCCTCGATTATTGGCAAAGGGTACGAATCTGTGATCACCTTTTTATTCAATTTTCTGTAGTCCACGCAGAAACGCCAAGAACCATCCGGTTTCTTCACCAGAACTACCGGAGATGCATAGGGACTCTTGGATTCACGTATAATCCCATTTTCCAACATTTCTTCAATCTGGTCCCTAATCACCTTATGTTGCTCACCGGATACTCTGTACGGGGCTCGATGCGTGGGTATATCGTCACTTGTTTTTATGGCCACTTTGACTAAACCGCACTTTCCTAATTCATTCTTATTAAATGCGAATCGCGATCTATATTTGTGTAATAATGTTGTCAAAAGATCATTTTGTTCAACAGACACCGAGTGGGAAATATTAAATTCTGGTTTACTTTCCACTACCATGCATCCTTCATACATATTATTTTCATTTTTAACAACTAGGTCATGGAAAAACGCATACTCGTTTTTCTTTAACACTTCTGTATCCGACTGTACAAATTCTACATTTTCGTTTATCCGAACAATTTTTTTCCGGGGATAAAAATCTAAATCGAATCTCTTACAGGATAAACGCGACTTCGAGAAATCAATACTAATAGCATTATCATACAAAAAATCACAACCTAAGATCATATCTTGGCAAATATTATTTACAATTAAAAATTCCTGTTTAAACACGACGTTATCTATTAAAATATTAAGTTCGGTTTTTCCTACAGTTGCAAGCGTTTTTCCACTCACATTGTTCACTTTCATATCACTTTTCACGACATTTATTTTCAAGGGCTTTATGAGCACATCGGATATTACAGATACGGATGCGCCTGTATCCAATAACGCGACGATTATTCTGTCCCTACATTCAACACTGATAAACGGATTTTGCTTACTTGAAAGGTGGACGTCTTGGATTACGGCTGGTCGCTTTCCACCGTCTACATCGGCCGCCTCCTGGCGTTTGGGGACATCGGGATTCTTGTTGGTCTTGAGTTGGTTGGGCGAGACTGCTGGTCCAGTTGTGGCACTGAAGCTGATCTGCTTGCCATGGGGACTGCTGGTCTTGGTCTAAAATTATAATTAGAGCGGGAGAAGAATGTTCGTGGGGTGGGGTTTTCGGTTGGCGTGCGAGAGGCAATATGATTTGGAACTGGAGCTTTCTCATATTCCATCATGTTACGTCTTAGACGCGGGTCATACGTGAAAGAATTGGTGGGGGTTTCAATCGGTATTGGGGTTTCTTCCAAATTGTGCACTTGACGGACCACGTCCCGTAAATGTGCTTTATCTTTATAGATCTGTGGGGCTAATTTTCCTTTGGTGACATAATCCGTTGTCCTCAGGAACTGTTGGACGAATATTTCGTCAGTAATTGAAACCCCTGCACGAGCAGATAACGCATCCAGTGCATAATAGTATTCTAATGCGTTCTCATTACTTTCTTGTTTCCTCGAATAGAACGCGGCTATCGGGTTCGATAGCCCTTTGAATTCTATAATAAATAATTTTTTAAACTCGCTGTAATCCTTGGCGGTGTCGACGATCCTTGTATAGAAATGGAGCGCCGGGCCCGTGCAGTATGCTCCGACTACGAGCTTTTTGGTAGGGTCATCAAACTTCTGAAGAGCCGCCATGACTTCGTAGCTCCGGAGGAACTCCTCGACGTTTCCTCGTATTCCGTCATATTTGTTTGGTTCCATCTTCACCAAAGGGTCTGAAACATGGAAACTACAGTATAGATCTGCGAAGATTTGCGCCTAACACCATGAGAAGCCCTACACTGGGATTCTATTAAATAGTAAATGTATTAGCGATATAAATCTTTACTGCGGCACCATGGCCGATATATTCTATCTACTACAACCCGCGCCCGCGGAATCGTCTGGACTAAAAAAAACTGCTCGCGTAATGATGACAATGCATTCGATATTTTTGAATACTGATTTAAACATAAATCAACCATAGACAATGCAAGGAGGTATCATATCCTAACAATATGATACCACAGTACATAAGGTAAGTACATAATTAATACTAATTATGCATTGTCATAAATCTTAAACAAAGAGGCTGTAAGTATTGATATAATAATTCTATTGTTACACTTCATTGGCTACTTACTAATACAGAATCGTGTGGGGCGATAGGGCTAAGTGGTTAAGTTTGAAGGTGCTCAATACCAAAGGTACTTCTGATAATAGATACTCGCACATCCAGTGGCCTTAGTTGGCCTAAGTCGGCCTTAGTTGCCCTTTAACGGAAGATTGCGGCTATATAAACTTTCTATTCTCTCGGGTACAGAAACCAACATTATTTGTACGGCGACAACCCTTGAAATGCGACTTTGTACTTGTTTTGAATTGATATTATAAAAGGTCTTTCAAAAGAACTTTGTTATTTAAATCAAAATAAAACAAAGAAATTGGCTGATAATGGTAAAACATTTTTTGTATTAGAAAGAGTAAGGTTTGTCTTGTTTTCTGTACCTGTTTATTTTGTGTCCATGCTCTTGAGAGAAAACAATGTACCTACCTATGGTGGTTACAGCCAGCAAGGTCGCCGTGCTCACTGATCAGACCTAAAGATTCACATTTTACGCTCATCGCTCAAGCTCCCTGGGTGCTTACCATCAACTCTTATTGCGGTTTTGTTTAGGACCTAAACTGAATTGCTTCGCTTATTCGTACCACGACAGCTTAATATCAATGACAGCGATTCAGTGATCGATCAATGACATTTCACAGCCGCTAAGCTGTCAGGAACTCTTATTTGACTTATAACCCGGTCGATTTAACATGTCACCTGCAGGTTATACCCGTCCCTCTCACTCTCCGGGCATGACAGAATCGAGTGAAAGAGACGGGTAGAAGAAAAAGGGCACAAATCGTTCGGTCATTAACATTTAGCAATTCATTTGCGATCCAGTTTTTAGAAGGTCAGAGTACGAAAGAAAGCAATTCATTTTAGGAACCTATTCTGCATCGCGCTATTTTTGAATCGCTGTCTTAAAGTTGATGGTAGGCACCCTGATTTTCATACTTCCCTGATTTCAGTTGCCATGGCAACAGAAATCAAATTTGGAAACCGAATCCCTGTGTTAAACGTTGCAGTGAGATTGAATTACGCACAGTATCCGCAAGGTGTAAACGTGAATGTCTATAGTAATATTATATTGATTAGGCACCTCATTCGATATGCAAATTGATATGTTCAATAGGCTTGGGAACAGTGTTATTCTATTGTTTGAGAAGATTATGTTCCATCAATTCTGCTAAGCAATGTACGGAGCGGTTACTTATCTGATGGTTGATCAACGCTCCATCTACATAGGTACAATCCTATCTTTATGTTAATTTTTTTTTGTGTATTGTATTGTAAGGTTTTTTTAATTTTTCTTGCATTGTTTAAAATTTGTGTGTTTTCCGCAATTTCAATGAGCATGCGGTGCTTTTCTCTAAGTAATGTGTCACTAAGAACCTTTTTTTTTTAATGTAAATTGTATTGTATCAGTGTACACATTGTTGAATGCCAAATAAATAAAAAAAAAACACCGTAGTACACACTTTAATGGTAAACTATAAAACAGACATTTAAATTCGTTCTTCCATTCAGGCCCGAGATCACCAACATTCGGTTTTATTTGGTTGGTAAGGTATGTGATTGTTAAACAAGAATAAACCGACAGTTAACCAACGGTTATCGTAAACGACAGTTGGCGAATATGTATGTAACCAACTGTAAATGTAAGGGCTCGTTCAATCATTATGTCAAATCAAATCACTCTATTTCCCATACATAAAAAGTTAATAGACCGGGAGGCAAGTTTGAAGTCATTTCCTGTTTATATCTAAGTAATTTTTATGTATTACTAGCTTTCCGCCCGCGGCTTCGCCCGCGTGGACTACACGACGTTATCCCGCGGGACGGATGTGACTTTTTTCGGGATAAAAAGTAGCCTATGTTCCTCTCCAGGCTACAAAGTATTTGTATCCCAAATTTCAGCCAAATCCGTTCAGCCGTTTTGGCGTGATTGAGTAACAAACATCCAAACATCCAAACATCCAAAGATCCAAACATCTAAACTTTCACATTTATAATATTAGTAGGATTATCTTTTTTTGTTCTATGTACATTATTATTGTATAGTTTCCGTATAACTGTTTTTTATAAATAGAGAGATTTGAACATACATAAATATGTTTGAATACTCTCTTTGGTAAAAAATTACCCCATGCGAGTAATAAAGGGTTAAAGAAATTTGAAAGGTATAATTACGAAAGATATGATTTCAATAAGCAACACTATCTAAAGGCATTATTTTTAAATGGCATAATACTTAAAAGGCATATTACCTATTCAAAATGAATAAATTTAGGTAACGGGATAAACGTTTTTTTATTAGGTATTTTGAAGTAAGGTCTGTGAAAGTAAAAAAAAAAATTCTGGCGCTTCGCCGGCAGCTGCTGTCGCGAATAAAATGCTTTTCAATAATATGCCTATTATGTATGCCAAATGAAATTATGACAATCAACTGTATGCGTTTCAATATAGGCAAGTTTTTACCCTGGGAAAGTATTTCACGCGTGCGCGGGTGAAAGCTAGTATAAAGCAAAAAGAAATCATTAGCGTCGTAAAAAATATTTAGCGTCCTTTTGCACAACTCAAAAACTGTTGGTAAGTGCAGGGTGTGTCACGGTGAGGGACTTTTACCATTCACTCAATGCACCCAGTGTCACACACTTGCACTGTCACGTTTCACTCTAGTTTTGTCTACACGTGATTTGCCCACACATGGAGCATCCTCTTGTGCTCTTAGACCTTGCACTTCACAACTACAAATAAAATAAGAACTGAACAATTGTAAATTAGATGGTATGCCATACAAAACATTAACCCATGTCAATTCATTTACATCCCACTTGCCAGTTTCAACCCATTCCATTATCAAGATTGGTTCAGACAATACTAAATTGTTATCCAGCTTAATTTATGGGTGTTTAAGACAATGGTGTCGCACTCGAGATCTGAACAAAGTGATCAGCGTACCGATGATGGCTTGAACAAGAGGATTGCAATTTAAGAAAGGCCCCTCTTCATTTCATAAAGAGAAATTTCACTGTCAATTTTTAATGACTAAATGAACATTTACTTAATAGAGACAGTAATGGGTAAGGATTTCAGGTAATTTATGGACTTGCTAAGCGAGACTTAAGAGTAATAATTAGTATTGTTAATGGTGAAATGGTCGCAGTTTAATTACTCTTTATTGGAAATTACCTTAGATAACAAAATAGAGTTAAAAAAATATATGAGTGACAATGGTGGTCTTTTCTATGAAAGAGATCTCTGGAACCGAAGACATGTAAAGGTTAATAAATGGAAGCAAAACTTTATTGAGCTTTGAATTTAAAAAATGCTTGGTGAAGATCTCAGATGATAACATCTGATATGAGCGCTAGAATTTTTAAATTTTAAAGAATAAAATAAAATACCGAAAAAGTATCTCTATACTATGTAGGTGTTTCGTAATTGTAAATGTTTCTTCTTTTCCTCTTAGTCGGTCATTCTCAGCATTAGGTGTTCTTCGCATAATTACCGTACCCTTTTTTATTTTTCGCATATTTCTCTTGAACACATTAAAATATATAACACATTGAAGATACGAATTCAGTATTTAAAAAGGCATTAGATTATTAAAAGCGGTTTTCAAGTTATTGAGATTTAAAAAAAATATGAGTACGGTAATTAGATAAGTCTAATACTTAATGTAACGGTAATTAGAAAATATCAATAAATCTATGTAAAAAATAAGAAATTAAAGAATGCATAAAAATAATTTAAAATCTCGACACCGTACTTGTTTTTACAAATTATATTGATAATTATTGTTCAAGTATCTAGCATTAGAAATGAGCAATTCTCATAAAAAAATTAAACATTTCTGCTTGTAATTTTTATTGTTTTTGTGTCAAATCGGTTATATAATCGATTTTAAACAAAAAATTTAACTAAAAAAGCAGTCCCAAAAAGTAAGTAACAAAATTGTTTTGTACTCAATTGCCTTACTTCACTACATAGTATAAAACAAAGTCGCTTTCTCTGTCCCTATGTCCCTTTGTATGCTTAAATCTTTGAAACTACGCAACGGATTTTGATGCGTTTTTTTTAATAGATAGAGTGATTCAAGAGGAAGGTTTATATGTACTTTTTATCCCGATATTCCCACGGGAACGGGAACCACGCGGGTGAAACCGCGGGCGGCCGCTAGTTGGTAATAAAAAGAAACATGGGTTTCTACCAAGTTTTTCAGACAAATTCGTTCTATTTTAAATTTATTTACTGACTACTGATTTGTCAGCCTATCTTTGGATAGGCTTTTTTTTCAAGGTGGTTTTTACAAAAGAATTTTGTGAAAATACTATTTTAGTGTTTTTTTTTAGCGCAGCGAGCATTCCTATTCACTAAAACGACTTGGTGGTGGTGGTGACAAAGTTTCACGATCTTGTAAGGCCTCTACATACCAAACGCGCCGGCCCGCCGGCTTTACCCGACGGTTGTTTTGCGACAAATTGTATATGTAAACAAGCCCGGTGGCGTAACCCGCCGGGTAAAGCCGCTGGCCCGGACATCAAGTGAATCTAGATCTATGACCACTAGTCCCTAAATTTTCCTTTTCCTTTTGTCTTTTATAGTAATCTCTGAAATTTTCCCTATTCCTTTTTTGAGTCTCCTTCCTCCTGCCTAGGAGTTTCTTATCTCTTTTTCTTTTATTATAACTTTCTTTCTCTTTTTCCTCTGATTGTTAGTACAAAACAGGGTAATTTTTATTCTTTTTCGACGTTTTCGTGCTGCGAGCCTTCTAATCTCTTTGATTTCTCCTTGGTTTTCTTTGGTTATCCCATCCTACAAATTAAAATCAATAATCAGTAGAAAACATCGATATCTAGCAAGGTTTGAATTAAAGGAACAAATTAATTTTATTTAAACAAATACCTGCCTAAATAAGCATAAACCAAATAATTATATAATATTTCACGATATTTTTATATAACTATTCGGAAATAGTTACTAATATTGTATCGAACGTTTGTTTTTCTATTTGTTTGACGTTACGGCTAAACCACTGAACAGCCAACTGGTAGAATCCGCCATTCAATTAAACGCCTAGGCCAATAATTTTTTTCCGTAAGCTATTTTATCTACCCATAAGTTGGCGAAGTCACAAAAAAAAGCACGAAATTTAAGATAATCGCTTCGCTGCGCTTCGCGATCGCCTTAAATTTCTAACCTATCACGTGTTCTAAACAGGACTTCCGAGGGGTACATGCTGCCATACTTAACCATCTGCCGGATTCAACCATCCGCCTGCGACATATAGATAACTTGAACTCTAGAGAAGGACAATGTTACTTTCTATTCTTGGAAAACCTCAGGATATTTTTTCACGCGGACTTAATCGCGGGCATAACTAGTGGGCAATAATTTCATACAACGGTAATTAGAAATATATGGTAATTAGTATACGGTCAATAGAAAAACACTGATTTTCTTAAATATTTCTAAAACCTACAAAGTATGCAAATACTAGTTAACTACAATGTATGGATGTCAAAGTACTGTCTCTATTTAAAAAGCAACTGGGAACTAAGCTTAACCAATCTTGTATAAAAATAAGTAAACGGCAATTAGAAAAGTTTTAAACCAAGGATACGGTAATTATACACTTACGTGCTTCATTGGGGATAAACCTATATAAAGGACGTGCACCTGCTGATGGGCCGCGACACGAACTGAGGGGCTCGCGGCACGTACAGTAGTGATATGCCAAATATTGTTATTCAGGGATGTGTGTCCAGGAATAGAAAACGTCACGGTAATTATAACTTAAGATCGGACATGCGGTTAGTAATTGATAATTATTTACAGAATGATTCTATTGAATGGATATTTTGTTATGTGATACACATTACCCTATACTGTTTAAAATGTTGAATGAAGCAAATGAATTCCGTCCGTTATGAAAATTTATGGCATGTTTTTACATTAAGTTGGTGTGCGGACGCGTCACGGTGATTAGAGAACAGAGGTTTATGAAATTAATTTAGCAAGACAACTATTTAACAGAGGCCTATGTTTTTGTTTACAGCTAAATACGGACGCTTACTAATATATAAAAAATTTAAAGCTCTTAAATTTTTACAATATTACGGATATACTAGCCCGGACACGTAAAAACTGGCTATTCGGAGAATGGCCGTAGTAAACAATGTATAACAATACAGAGAGGCAAAATAATGAGTGATGGATAAGATTAACCATGAAAATAATTTATGACGATACATCAACTATTTCCAATCAAATATTATTTACTGTGTAAATAAAATGAAGAAAAATGGATAAAGAATAATGAATGCAGAGACCACTGCACAATTAATCTATTTTATAGAATGTTTGGTAAATAAAATAAGTGTAAAACGTTTAGCAGTGAAACTTAAAAAATATTTTATAAAAATATAGGTAATTAATATTTTTTATGAATTTAACATAATATTATCATTTTATTAAATATTATTATTTTTACCATTACTTACATAGATACTGCAATTAAGAACTTAACCTCTAAAATTATGATTTTAATTTTGCAATCACAATGCTACTCTTATAAAAAAATCTTATATAAACCTCTTACTTTATTTTAAGACACTATTTCCCAAGAATCTCGAAATCAAGAACTAACAACTAGAAATTAAGTTCCTGTTGCAGCTGCTGAATCTATTAGATTTTCCGATTCGTGGACTGGAAACTGTTCTGATTCATTTAAGTTTCTACGGAATTTAAACTTTTTCCTCAACAGGAGGTTGGACTTTTCAACAAGAAACAGGATTTCTGTTATACCTCTGAGCAGCATAGCAAAAGTAATCTAGGTAATCATGTTTAAGTTGAACGTTAAAGGATGATTCACGTTACACCGTGTCCGGGCCCAGCCGGGTCCCGTCCGAGGCACGCCCGAGACATGGTCAAATATCTATGGTATATTTTTGTGTGAAGTATTTCATGGTTGGCCGAAATGTCGGTGGGTATTGTGCCTATGCCCAGCAGTGGGTGTCGTACGGCTGAAATGATGAAAAATGTAAAAAAAAATTGCTCCCCGACCGATATGGTGTAATGTGAATCGTTCTTTATCTGCCTTTTTTCTATTAAGATTATTTTTAGGACTATTTAAGTACGTTTAAAATCTTGATGTAACCGTCGATGGTCAAAAAGCTAAAATTAAAAGTTTCAACTTTCAACAACCGTAAATTATCAAAGGTATAATTCAACTGTTCCACTCTAATCCACTGAACCATTCGGTTTTAATTTTATTTCTACTTTTAGTTCCACTCAAATAGTTCAATAAACATGCAATATCACTTCTTTGCAATATCAGACGTTAAAAATCTTGATAAAGCCATTTGATAGTCGAAAAGCTCAAATCGAAAGTTTCAACTTTCAAACTTTCAACCGTCTCGTCGTAAATATCAAAGGTATAATAAGAGAGAGCCATTCAAACTGTTACAGTAGCCATTTTCAGGTAACTTGATCGTTTTTCTTATACTTTTCCAGCTAACTCAGCCGTTTTGTATATTGTAGTGAATTATTTCCCGAATTTGTGGAAAATCTTTTGGAGTAAGGAACGTGGCTATTGGCTTTAAGTTATGTTTGTTAAATAACGGTATTGTTGCAATAACTCACTAAAGTTGAAGGAAATATTTTTTATAAATTTTAAAACATATTTTGGTGATGATTTGTCGTTATATTGATAAAAAAATCTTTTCACTTCTCATGTTCGTAAAGTTCGTGTTTATGTTGGGTATAGGCGGCATAAAATAGTGCATAAAGTAAAATCTTCGTCTAAGTCTCAGACTTTAAGACAAAGGTCGTCAGGTAAACAGTCACACACGCAATTAAACTTCGTTAAATAAACTTTATTAATACCTAACGTATTTCATTCTGTTTCTTAAATATTGTACATAATCCATGTTAAATTAGTAAATTAATAAAACTAGGCAAAATTAATGAGTTTTCTAAGGAATAAGTATTTCAAGAGTATTATGGACTACGATCTATGCTAAAGTCACTGTGCTGCCAATGCCCGTATAAAAAAAAAGAAAAAGAAAGTCTTCCCGCCAATATGGCGAAGTCTATATTTTTTCTTTTTTGCAATATTGTTATTTAGTTTCCTCACACTCGAAGTGAAAAGCAGAGTGTATAACTCGTACATAAAACCCATTTTACCCTCGAATTGACTATCCTCCCTCGCCTACCGCTCGGATGGATATATACGTCTCGGGTAAAATGGTACCTTTTATGCACTTGTTGTACAATCTACTATTCTACTGCTGCAATTGGTATGCTAGTGACTAATAAAGGACTAAATTATTTTCCTAGTTTTCCAGTCAAAACTTTGTACATACTCTCAAAATATTATTTCCGCAATCTACTGCTTAGGTGACGTTTGTTTTTCTTTGTACAAAACAAAGAAAAGTTTCAGCCAGTATTTGAATAGGTTGAAAAATTGAGTCAACAATTTTATCATGTACACAACACAATACCAAACATTGAGCAAACATAACAGAAATACATAGATTAAAATACAGCATCAAATATGAAGGATGAGGTTTTAATACCGAATGCTTTTAGTCTATGCCAACATTATCTTCGCTTAGCATCCCGGCCGTCATTTCCCGTCTATTCAGGCTCGCTTGTATAAGCTCCTTACTATGTACGATCGAGGAAACCCGGTCGACAACCTTTCGGCGAAAATTGCTTGCACATGACGTACTCGCACGATACTATACGTGCGGTTAAAGTAAAGCACAGGCATACGTATATCGTAGTAGAGTAGTTGAGCGGGAAGTACGTAGGTAGGTACCTCACTGTACCAGTTGGCTCCCATTGTGCTTCCACCGTGTCAACGTTAGTCGCTCGACGGCCGTGGCGCGAATATCGCGCTCCCGAGTAAACGGAACGTTTTGGTGGAAAGCTGCCATTGGGTTCCAATTTTGAATTTGGGTGACACTTTATACTTTTCCAGTGAATGCGTTTTGTTTAAGTTTTAATTTGAGATTCGTAATTGGACTTTTTGGTTTTGGAACGTTTTCTTATCTTTTTATTTGATTAGAGACTTGTTGAATTTGTGAGTTTGGAACTTTAATTTTTTTTTGTCAGTGATGAGAAAAGTTTTCAAATTTTCCTTTTAAAGTTTTAATTTATTTTGTGTTGGATTCAAACTTTGTGAAGATATGCGAATAAAACTTAAATTTCAAATTTGAGATTATTTTCGAGTGAGTCAGTGAGTTCGTTCGTGTGAGAGCATTTCTTCAAAAAAGGTAAGTAAGTACCTATTTTTACCAATTTTACTTTTCCATAAGAATAAAAAATTAAGACAAAACGAGAGAACTCCAATTTGAACATAATACAGCAAAAGTGAAAAATACAAAATACTTATTGGTTTACAATTTAGAGGTAAAGTGCATTAAAATTTTTGTGCCTTCATCATTTCAGCCGTACGACGCCCACTGCTGGGCATGGGCCTCCCCCAAGGATCTCCACAATTGATTAATCAAAATCAATAAAAAATATTGTTACTTATTTATACCACGACAAGCAAGCTAGTGAAATGGAAAGATACGCTTCTAATGTCTAATGTTTACCATTTTAGGGAATAATATTCTGATCACCAGGTAAAAAAATCAAAACTATATAAATTAATCGGTTTAGAAAAAAATCTCTTGTTTCGGTGTAAGAGTGCTCTCTCGGTCATGCTAAGAAAGAATATACGATGACACCATACACTAAACTCATTTTAAGAATATGTAAAACGGAAATGTATGATATCCGTTACAGTAAACTATTTCGGAATGTAGGGCAGAGGTACCCTTAGTGGCCACTTTAAGGATTTTATGACTTTTAAGCACTAAGTACTAAATGGTCTTAGGTATTTTAGACACAAATTATATCTTAAATTATAGATAATTTATCTACCTTTAAAGGTACATTTTTCAAATTTATAAAAGTAAAATAGTTTTTTTTTATATTACACACAATGTGTGAGAGGTGCCAAATGTACCGGTTTTGGCCACTTACTGATAGTTAAACTTTTGTAAGTATTGCGAAAAATCAAAACCAAACCCAGGTAAAATCAATAAATTCTAATGCGCTAGAAACCAGTCAATTGCAAAACAACAATTTAATTGTAAAAAACAAAGGTTTATAAAGTATTTAATCCAAAACAAATTTCTTAAAATTTTCATACAAATCATTTTTTCAAACAGAAAATGGAATTTATTGAAAAAAAAATCTTATGACATAAGGAATCCTAACGGTTGTTGTTATTACCTTAAAATACCTTATTTTAATTGCCTTTATCAAAAATGGCTAAAAGTTGTTTAGAAAACTTTTAGAGCAAAAAGTGGCCAAAACCGGTACAGTGGCCAAAACCGGTACGCCTGCCCTATATTACTAGACAGGAAATGTATGATTTATAGGAAAAATATATTACCTATACCTATTGAGTCTTCGGAAATGTATAATAGAAGGGAAAAGGATAATTATAAAGGATAGTAGTATACCCAGAAGCACGCTAGAACGCAATAAACTAAAAGCCATAAAGTTTAGTAGGAAATGGGAGGTCTATTGTATTATTCCGTTCTGGCGTTTCGCTCGCTTGGCTCACGGGGTAGGATAATGTGAACCTAAGGTTAATGTAAACATCGTCGCTTCGCTACTCACACCACTTTATTTTGTGAAAAAGGGTTCTATGTTAACTATAACATCAAATACATTTCCTAGAGTCATCTCGGAATAGTATGATAATCCTAGGTTAAGTAAACATTTCCTAGTACATGCGTGTTTTAACGTATTGGTATTACACATCCTATATCCTAAAAAACAAAAATCTAATTTTATTTATTCACATAGACATAATAAGCATGTACGTGTTTTAACTGACAAGAGGAATGGGCGCAATAAACTTGCCAGCGCGATTCTCAGGTAACGACATTTCCATAAAAAAAATATATCGTTACTTATTACAATCATTGATTATTATTGTAATAAAGTCCTAATGAGGTTCGAAAATGTATTGTATACTCTTCCTTGAAGCAGTGAACTGTTCCTAAATATCGGTCATTCCTGAGACATAATACATTGACTCTCTGCATGTGCCATTTTGCACATTGCTGCGACACTTAGTTGCATATATTATATTGCTCAGTGTCCGGTGTCACTAGTCTATACTAATATTATAAAGAGGAAAGATTTAATTGTTTGTTTGCATCGAATAGGCTCCGAAACTACTGGACCGATTCAGAAAATTCTTTCACCATTAGAAAGCGACATTCTTTAATTATTTCGTCAACCATGATCGCCGAGTTCATAAAATGTATGAAAACTACAGGAAATAGGTCGGTGGAGGCGTTTTGTGGTTGTGGCTTAGCGTAGCTCATTCGACTTTTTCGATTTTTGCAATGTAAAAAGTTCTAAATGGTGTACGAAAAATAAAAAAACCGCTTGTTACTAATATTTCAAAAAAATATATTTTATCTACACTCATGTTATAATATTCGAATTATATGCCATAGTCAACTTTAAAAAATAAAACTGTTTCATAATGGTCATTATGAAACATCCGGATACAGCTGTCACTCATTATAAAACACTTATATTTTTTAATTTTACAGTCTCCATGGTAACCGTAGGGTTTACCGGCCCTGACTTCCAACTCTTTCAAGCCCTTCTTTAGCCGGCAACAATCAGAAACTTTTTTTAAATTAGAATTTTTAATTTAGAAGGAATAGACCGTATAGACTCCTATGAGTGGGGTTTGGCATGAATTCACTTTTTATAATTAATATTGAAATGCTTTATTTTTGAAAAATATAATAAATGTAATGATTGTAGATAAAGTAGTGTATGAGACTGCACATAACCGAGGTAAAAAAACACTCGTGGAATACTATTCAAAAACTCGCCCTCCCACTCGTGTTTTAATACCCCTCATTATGCGACAGTCACATAAACTACTATTATATAGAGCTTTAAAGTCTATCAGATTGAGCAAGGTTATTTAATAACTGTGTTTTTCCGAAAAATACCTACCTTTATTACGTTAGTGAGTACAGACAGTACTTATTTGCAAAGGAAGCCGCAGGCTATTGCTAGCTAAGTTTATTATTTTCAGCTTCACCATCCCTTATACCTATTCACCTTAAAGTTGAAAAACACCTTCACACAAAAAGTAAAATCGCGATCTTCATAAAAAACGTAAGTAGGGATGTAAAAAAATAGACATTTCAACATACATTCGTAATTTGCGTCATATCATCATATCCCTTTAACTCACATACAGTGCACACCCAAATTACTTTCACGGGGGTAATGGGAGAATCTCGCGCCACCTATTTATTTTTATGGTACCTGCGAAAAAAATAGCGTTATACGAAAAAAAGCGGCGTTAGTTAATTTCTTTCAGCATAACTCGAACGTAGGGATGTAACAGGGAAAAAAATCATTCATTTTAATGTTCGACATTAAGCGAGACGTTAAAAAGAATTACTGTTAGTAGCGGCTGATGTTTAAACATTTTTAGTATACCCAGCGAAATGGTCTGTTAAATTGTCCTGAAATAGACACTTTATCTTAAATCTGGGTTTTAAAATTATGCAAGGTAAAGTTACAGATGAGTACATCCTTCGGAAGGCACGGTAAACCATTTGTCCCGGCTGCATTTGCAGTCGTTAATATCTACCAATCAGTCGAGTGAAAGGGGCGGGGCTAACCGAAGTTTCGGATTAGCGTTTCAGAGTACGGTCCCAGGCCCGCGTAGTGGGTCATGGCCCATTCTCCGTATCCATCCAAAAGAAAGGCCAGTCCACCAGCCAGTGGGGCCATTAAATGGCTGATGATGATGATACAAAACGAATCGTCTCTTGCATTTGTAGCAGCATGTTCAGATATCGGTCTGCTTAGTCGAGTGGTGTACGCACCGGTTTTCAAGGTGCCGCTATTTCTGAGGTCCCGGGATCAATTTTCGGTCGGGTAAATATTGAAAACGAACTTTACAATATTTCCTAGGGTCTTGTTTCCAATTATCATAATAGGTACTAGTGCTCAAGCTTGTTATTTTTTCAAGTAGATTTAAACATGTACTTAGATACATAATATTAATTTATGAGTCGTCCAACATTTTTTTTTCCTACCACCCGCTGATGTCTAAAAATATGTTTGCGATATTTCATGACTCTTGTCTGGGTGTATGTGTAATACCGGTCGTTGTTTCTAATTGCCATAAAACCGTTTGATTAGGCTACTTAATATAGGATTGGAATGCGACGGATAGTTTGCTCACCCATTAAAATATTGACAAAATGAGAAGACGACAAATAGGTTACTTTATAGTGTACATTACGTGAAATAGGCAATTGCAGGTCGTGTATGAGTTTGAATGCTAATTGCTACCCCGTTGTGGATAAAAAAAATGCCGAGCCGTAGGCGAGGACTTCACTAATACGAGACAGGCAATTGCCATTTACGCCGAGGCATATTAGTGCTTTTTTCAAAAGAATGCAGGGAAATAAAACATACTTTTTATATCAAACATTTAGTTTAATTAATATTAAATAAAAGTTAGAGTAGTCAAATCGGGTCAATTACTAAAAGAAAATGTTATGCACGCCGTTTCATAACATTGCTGGATGATGTAATGTTCCTAATTCAAAAACACTCCTGCAATCAATGATATTACAATCCTGCTATAATATATGGTTTGATTTTCTTTGTCTGTTTGATACTTCGCGTGGTCTTTTATCAAAAATAATGTCAATATATCCATGCATGTTTGAGAAAAAGCTTTTAAAAAAAGTTCATACATTCACAATGGTCATACATTGCAGAATAAGTTTTAATACTTGTGACCAACGACTGAACGTGCCTTCCCAAGCACGGAGGAGGACAAGATGACGATGAAGTTTCGCTAGATTGGAGAAAATTCTGAATAAATTTCTAAAAGCTCTCGAATTCAAATCCAGAGGTTTCTTTATTGATTACTAGCTGACCCAGCGCGACTTCGTTCCCGTGGCCCTAACCCCTACTCCATCCTACCCTACCCCTACCCTACCCTACCCCTACCTGCCCCTACCCTACCCCTACCCTACCCCTACCCTACCCCTACCCCTACCCTACCTTATCCCTACCCTACCCCTACCCTACCCCTACCCTACCCCTACCCTACCCCTACCCCTACCCCTACCCCTACCTACACCTACCCTACCCATACCCTACCCTACCTTTACCCTACTCTACTTCTACTCTACCCCTACTTACCCCTCCTTCCCCTATTTTCTCACCGTTAGAACCTTCCTTGGACTTCCACGAACATTTCAAGACCAAAATTAGCCAAATCGGTCCAGCCGTTCACGCGTGATGTCGTGACCAAGGGAAATAGGGATTCATTTTTATATATATAGACTAGCTGACCCGGCAAACGTTGTTTTGCCATATAAATTATAGTTTTATACACCAAAAGTTGCCTAGACCAGACAACAGATAGCGCTAGTTATACAGTACCAATAAAGGGGCCCAAGATTGGTCTCTATTTCCTAGATATAAAAAATTACTCTGTGAAGTAGAGTGAGTGTCAGATAACTCTGCGGGCATGCGCGACTGGGGCATTTTTGGCGCTAGTTACAGTACATTTTTTTATTCTAAGCTTATGGAAAAGATTAGTATTCGATTTTGACCGCGCAGACGTCAGTGATTACATACTCGTTGGAAACGGTAATGGAAGAAATGACAGTTTTGTGTCGAAGGTACGACAGTTAAACGATTTTTCATAGAAAATTTCAATTTTTATTCCGGAACAATTTTCCGGAATAATAAGTAGCCTATGTTATTCTCCAGCTCCCAAACTACCCCCTAACCAAATATCACGTCGATCCGTTGCTCCGTTTTGACGTGAAAGATGGACAAACAAACAAACAAACAAACAAATAAACAAACAAACAAACACACTTTCACATTTATAATATTATAAGTATAAGTATATAAGTATAAGTATATAAGTATGGATGATATAGCTCTTAATAATCATGGGATTATGACTCTCGAAAATAGGCGACTATACCTGGAGTCAATATTTCTATATAAAATAGTAAACGCTCACATAGACTCAAGTTTTCTGTTGGAAAAAATCGGATTCATTGTTCCACGTGCCTCCTCTAGGTCAAATAAAACATTTTACGTCCCTTTCAGTAATTCAAACTACGCTAATAATACTTTCTCTAGGCGCTCCTGTGATAATTACAACAACTTATTTAACAAAATTGATATCTTTTCGAACTCCATTGGCAGGTACAAGACTGAATAACGTAAGTTATTTCTTAAACCCGCCTTATAAGTTTATTGCACTAACCCTCACTGACCTCACTGTACTTATCTAAAACTATAACTTAAAATGTAATGCTTGTTAAATTTAATTAACAAACTGATTGTATTAATTAAAGACCAGTTAATTCATAATTCATACTCAAAAAATGAACTTAAATGGAACTCTAGGTCTGTCTGTAGTTATTTTTTTTAAGCTAATACTTTTATAAGACTGTATGTTTCCTTTTATTAAATAAATAAAAAAAAAGTTTAAAGTAACCTATCCCATGACCGACCATTGCGAAAGTTTATTAACACTAGAGGGCTCGCGTGGGTGACATAATATGTCACCCAGGGTGTAATACTGCTTAATAACTTTTGAACGAAAAGCGCTTTATTGCTGCCCTCTCAGGTATTCCTCTAGTACGAACCATCCCACGCGTCAGTAGAGCGCCATCACATCATCATCGGCGTGTGTGCAGTGCGCATATAAAGTACGTGGGAGATGCATGTACGTGGGTGACCAAATCATAGTTTGCCCTAATTGTGATGTAGACGCTACTGAATTGGAATAACCCATTTGTGAACCGCACACTAAGAAGGTTCACTTACCAAATTATGTTTTTTTTAATTTACCTTTTTCTCACAATAAGTATAATTATGTTAATTTTTGCAAGAGTTTGATTTTAGTATATACAGGGCGTCCCAAAACTATGCCACATGGACGGAAAGTATCTTAAATACTGAAGATATAAAATTTTACTGAAAGAAGACTTCATTTTCAAAGCTAAATTGGCTTCCAATTCGCCGGCGTAGGGACTTACATGCTCTTACGCTTCTCTATTCCATCCTCTTCCACCCAACCACTCCTCACTACCTTAAAGAGTGTTTCCGATATCACACCTCCTCCACCCAATGTACCTTACGCTCCTCCTCAAATCTTACTCTTGTTTTTCCACCCTATTCCACAGATTTCCTCTCCTATTCTTTCTCTATGCATGCTGTTCGACTATGGAATGCTCTTCCAGAAGGTATCAGGAAGGCTCCATCTCTTAAATCTTTTAGTGATCAAGTACGAACGCATTTCCTATCTTATTCTTAATACCTATCTTATTTCCTCTCTTACTCCTACTATCATTAAATTTTCTTTACTTTATTCCTATTTCTTTTTAATTATGTCTATATAATATATTATAATGTTCTTCAAATTGCACCCACTCCCCCTTCCCATTTATGTCCTCAGACGATTATTATTTTTCCACCCAAGGTTGCCTCGAAGAAATTGCTACGTAGCAATAAGGCCGCCTTTTGTGTACTTCTTTTGTAGTGTCTTTTTTTGTTATGTGTTTTCTTTTTGCAATAAAGTGTTTTATTATTATTATTATTTTATTTCATAAAGAAAACTAACTAAAAAGTCAGTTGTTGCGCACAAACTTGTTACTTAACATGAAATTTCGTAGTCTTCCTTTTATTTAAGATGCTATGTTCCTTAGAAGAAATGCTTAGTTATAATTGAGCCTTTTGATCGGGACAATAAAAATAAAAAATATATATTTTCACATTCACTGGGTTCGATTCCCAGTTCAGACGGGCGCTTATTTAAAATTCTTTGAATGCAGTTCGTTTTCTTTTTAAAATAAAAATGAAGTCTCGTTTCAGTAAAATTTTATATCTTCAGTATTTAAGGTACTTTCCCTCCATGTGGCATAGTTTTGGGACGCCCTGTATATCAATTCAACATAAGCAACTGTGTAGTTATGTTAAAGTATTTAGTAAGAAATAAAGTTAATTGGTCATTTTACAACTTATTTGCTTTCATCAAATTAGAGTGGTAAGAAAAAGTCCCATATTTGATGGGTGGCATATGTCCCCCGCGTGAGCTTTCAAGGATTTTTTTTTACGCGAGCCCTCTAGTGTTAAAGTCACCTATCCCATGACCGACCATTGCAAAAGTTTAACTTCAATGATCAGGCTGAGCGCGCTTACCACTGCGCCACGGGCACCTCTAATTTATATCCAAACACGTTGTCGATAGAAACCTAACGATTTACACGTCACCGGCAGAATAACACAAACTTATTTGAAAGTAGCCCCGTAAATTTACATCGGTGGCAACGCCAGATTGGCAGCTAGGAAATTGCTTTTGTTCTCAGAAAAATACTGTACACTGTTATTTATTGTTCGACGTTGAAATTATAGTTGGATATGGAATAAAGATTACTGAAGTGAAGGAAATAATAACAAACGCCACGTTTTACGAACGCAGCCAGGACGCGCGATTGTATCGCGTCTGAGGGCCTACTCTAAAACGCAAAACCCGAAACTTCGTTATACCCGTCCCTCTCACTCCCCAGTTGTGACAGAATCGAGTGAAAGGGGCGGAGCTAACCGAAGTTTCGGATTAGCGTTTCAGAGTACGGTCCCTGTATCGCGTTTGTATCGCGTCTTTATCGCGTTTGTATAGCGCTATCGCGATGACATCGCTCGTGAACGAAGATTAAGCGTGCTTACGCTTAGCGCGTTTCATTTGCGACAAAAAACGTGTTAAGGCGAGGAATCCCGACTGAAATAGGTACGCTAACGCTTGCTCGGCCGCGCTCTATACACTTCGCGCGGACCCAGCGGCAGCCGGCAGTGAACTGTGAACTCGCGAGCGCCCCGCGAATCAAAAATCACTTAAAAATCAATTAAAAATTAAATAATAAGAAAATTTAATTTATGATTGCCAGAATCCCTCGGCTATTCAAAGACAATTATTTTCATATGTTTTTCATTAACTAAAACCAATTATACTGCAAGTTATACGATATTTGAATTATTATTAGACGGATGTTTGGGATTTTATTTGACACAGTAAAATATCACCAATCGAAAAAAACCGGCCGGAAGCACTAGATAAATAACTGTAAAATAACATATATTTTTTCCAAATTTTAAGTACTTGTGATTTGCGAGTAATCCATAATTTAAAATACCCTATTTTGGGGAATTGGCGCCTTAAATCTTTCAAAATGCGATGAAAACACGCAGAGGACGCGCGTGTCAAATAAACGCGTCGTCTGCGCGTGAAAAACAACATCGTTTGGAAGGGCCCTAAGGTCAATAAAAAAAAATAAGTTGATTTCTGTTACCTCGGCCAAAGATTTTTTAAAAAGAAGGATTTATTTAAATATAATTACAGAGGTTTTCTTCAACTAGGTTCTACTAAAACGAATCTTAATAATTGTAATTTAACAAATAGGTAAATAAACTTATAGGTAGCTAAGTAAGCATGCTGCTTACTGGAGTACAAAGTGCATCGGATGCGCTTAACACGCAAACCACACTGCCAGGCTGGCGAGCTGATTAACAGAGTAAATTAATAATGAAGTAGTCATAAATCAAGTAGACCACTGAAGTCGTTAAAACTACCTACTGGATCTAGTTCAGTCGCACCACGTAGGTCTGTATTTACCCAACAAAACTGCTTCTAAGAAATTGTTTACCAAGTAATCGATGTTAGGTAGGATCTTTAATTACGTCCCAACCCAAGACTGCGGTTTATTTGATCTACACCAGTTTTCGTTTTAATTAACATGAACCAATAGAAATTTCGAGCCAAATATTGAACAATGCTTTCCCTGAGACTTTATTGTATTTCGCTACTCAGTACAGATAATTGGGATAACAAGTTTCAAATATTTTGCTACGCTAATAAAGATGTTTCAGAGAATTTATTTGATTGTTGGTTACTTTTTAAAACACCACTTTCACATATTTATTATTATTTTATTATTTGAATGTAAGGGGCTATGCATCTCCCTTAAGAGATGTAGTCACTGCGACCTAAAAGATCTATTGTGACTCGCCACCTGGTTATAGTAACTCTTTTAGCCTGGAGGCTTCCAAGAAGTCTAGAATACTCCTAGCTTTAAGAGTTTTAATCTCCTCTGGGCGCATAATGTGTCGACCCAGATAGATACTGCGTTTATGGATAAGGGGCCCGCAGTCACATAAAAGGTGCCTGGGTGTTTCCCTCTCCTGTTTACAGTAGCGGCAAACATCAGTGTCACTCAATTTCATGTGAAATTGGTGCCTGTTTAGTTTGCAGTGGCCGGTTAAGGCGCGGACTATCGCACAGATGTTCGTCCTGCTAAGCTCCAGGAGTTCGGCAGTTCGGCTTTGCGAGTAGCCTTGTATAAGGGATTTGGCGTGTAGCTGTCCTGGTTGTATCAACCAGTGCTTTTTTGATTCGCCAAATAGGTTGCTCTTTAGAAGTTGCATGGCCTGGTTCTTTGAGATACCACAGAAAGGTTCTGGTCCTATCTGATGGCCTTGAGCTCCAGTCCTTGCAAGTTCATCGGCTTTTTCGTTGCCAATGATTCCCGAATGACCGGGCTTTCACATATAGAGGTATAACAATAATAGAGAAAAACAATAATAAAACTTAAGCTAGTGTCTTAAAACTCCAGTCTACTTATCAATAAGGATATTATGAGTCATATAGAAGCAAAGGCAGCAACATCCACTTTTTTCACTATAGCAACTTTTAATGCAGTCTTGTAGTGTTACAAAATTGAATATGTTTAGGTCGAATATTACAATCGTAGCAAAAGCAGAAATATCCTATACAAAACAGACATTTCAAACTCAGGTTTGTAGCAAAAACAGCAACATCCCATATGATTGACGCTTATACAAAAACAAAAATGTCGTCTGCACGCATTTTAGCTAAAGTGGATGTTGCTGCCTTTGTTTCGATATGACTCATATATTGACAATGAATTATTTATGTTAGGTTGTACTGGAATAGTCGTTTGGTTTAGATATTATAAGGAATTCCTTAATCTGTTTAATACCTATTATGATGCTACTGATGTGTAAGTGAGAGAGCGATGCTTGGTATTTCTCTGCTCAATCGCATCAATATATCAATAATAGCAAATACGATTCGAACCAAATTAACTAAACAATACAACAATATTCTTTTGCAATCACAGTATTTTACACAAAGTCAGCATTCAAGCCAAGGCAGTTATTTATGTTTCGTAACATCTCAGAAGTAATAGAGTCAGTTCCAATAAAGTTATACGTATAGTGCTACATCACTAACAAGCATACCGCTTTGTCATTTGAACCAATAAAGTGGTAGCCTTGTAACTTCTAAACTATCTCAATACGAGTGAGAGTCGACCCCAATCAACTTGACTTTAGCTCGCTTTGAATTTGCCAGTGCCGCTTCGAAGTTGCCAGTGCCGCTTCGAAGTTGCCAGTTGCCATCCTCGCTTTCAAAATGTAGGCTCTAATCTTTATCCGTTTTCCGACTAATTGAAAAAGTTCAGACAATTTGGAAAGGTTTCACTATTCTATCGAAACTGACGTTTGTGTTATAATTTGAACTATTTATTTAATTAATCTTTATTGTTTCTAGCAAATGACGGACTTAATGCTATGAGGCATTCTCTACCAGTCAACCGGAAAGGGTGTCAAAGAGTGAAATTTTAGCAGCAATAAAAATAAAACAGCGACGTCAAAGTAACACGATATAAAACAATATACATACATTCAAATCTATTTTATAAATAAAGGTAAGTATATTTAATATTATTTATAGTATATGTAGATATAGACTGATGAAGATAAATAATAACAAAATATATAATATAATAGATGAGCTTCCATAGGCGCCTGGGTTATATTCTACTTAAAAAATATCACCAGATTACGTTTAACTACTTACGTATTACCTTGAAAAGTGATTTTTAACTTTTAAATTAAAACAAATTACTTTTTCGAGGATTTTACTCTTATTCTTTATTGTATACCACATGTGTAGTACAGGTACCTACATGTAATTTTACTCATACAACAATACAACATAAACAACGTTAAATTACGGAACGAGTCACGTATATCGGTTAACATTCATGATGGCGTAGCAATCGAAAATTATAAAAAAACGTTCAAATTAAAATATCGATATTTATTCGAAAATCACAAATTGAGGTACGAGCTTCTACTCAAAATCAAACGACAAAGTGTATCTCCTATCGCGAAATCGTTGAACCGAATAAAAGAGCCTTCGACGATAATCGGCCCATGTCAAAACGTTGCGCAACACTGAAAATGGCGGTGTTCACTTGTGACATTTCGCACTCATGGAAATTTGGCTTTTGTGGAAAAATAAAACGCATCCAATCCACTAGCTGTGTGATTGAACGAAACGTCACAATGTCGAGGCAAATTCAGAAGAATACAAGATTTGAATATGAAATTTCGGATCGGTTGTAATTCAACACTGTTTTATACTGTTTATTTTAAATATAAAATAATGTTTCCTTTCAGTAAAATTATCTAACTAATGCCCGAATACTCGTACGCTACTTATCTTTGGGAGCGTCTCACACATCGCCCTGTCACTTTAAATGTCAAACGAATGAAAGAGATGCCATGATGTTTGAGACGCTCCCAAAGATAAGTAGCGTACGAGTATTCAGGCATAAAGGATTTAAAGCAGTTTCCCTTGAAGGCCCTTATTTTTTTCCATCCTGTAAGTATATCGTTTCGAAGATTTAGATTTGCCAGTCATTAGAAGCTTCTTTAAAAAGTCATATTCATCAATTTAATAGCACTATTGGTTTAATATCCAGAGTGATCAATTTAAGCCAAATGTGATATGTCAAAAAGTATGTCAAGAAGATTCTAAGTTTAAAGTGAACATTTTTATTCGAAAAAAAACCCGGTCAAGAGCGAGTCGGACTCGCGCACTGAGAGTACCGTAACATCATAAATATAAATAAATAAAACGTGAAAATGTTTTCATCGGTGAGACTAAATTCGTCACAGAATTTGCGGTGTAGAATATTGCAGTTTTAGGTCAGAGATTGACAATATTACATGCATGTTTAAGAAAAAATAGTAGATTGTACAACAAGTGCATAAAACGTACAAGTAAACAACAAACGTACGGGTTTTATCTACAAGTTATACACTCTGCTTTTCAATTCAATTGTGAGGAAATTAATAGCAATATTGCAAAAAAGAAAAAATAAAGACTTCGCTATATTGCTGGGAAGACTTTTTTTTCTTCTTTTGATACGCGGCAGTAGCAGCAAAGTGAATTAGCATAGATCGTAGTTCATAATGCTCTTGAAATACTTATTACTTAGAAAACCATTAATATTGCCTAGTTTTATTAATTTAGTATTATAACATGGGTTATGTACAAAATTGAAGAAACAGAAAGAAGTCGAAATAACTAGTTTATTTAACGAAGTTTAATTGCATGTGTGACTGTTTACCTGACGACCTTTGTCTTTGAGTCAGACTTAGACGAAGATTTTACTTTATGCACTAGAGCATAAAAAGCGATTTTATGCAGCCTATATCCAACATAAATACGAACTTTACGAGCATGAGAAGTGAAAACAAATTTATAGTCGTCATCATCATGAGCCCTAAGGCGATTATCACACTGCATTGGACACCGCTCCGGTTTGCGGTAGTGCGGTTTTTTACTTTGGCTGTAGAATCTTGATTTGCATACAAAACCTGCAGTGTACATATCAAACTCACGCCGCATCTCCGTCCACCGGAGCGGAAACCGGCGGCAGTGTGATAACCGTCTCATTATAGGTTCAACTAAACGTAAAGATCTAACTGTAAAGATCTTCCATATGAATGGATGAATTTGAGATAAATTGTTTTTTTTTCTACTCGCGGCCTTGCTCGCATTTTTCTAATCCACAATGGGGTAGCACTTAGCCTTCATCACACCTGATGTTAAGTGATGATAAGGCTGAAGGTGGAAGCGTACTACTCCCGGAACCCTCAATCACTGAGGAACTGGCTGTCTTATCTCTAATTGCCGGAACACAACAATGTTGAAAACATCGTTGTTATGGCGTCAGACTTAGATAAGATGCAGGTAGCTAGCCAGGCGGACTTTGCACAACCCCTACCACGAACCAAACCGAATACAATAATATGTACCCCCACTGGGAATCAAACCCGGAACCTCTGGATCTGATTCCCAGTGGGGGTACATTATATACTGGTTGTGTGTAACACTAGACCACTGAGGCGGTTATCGTATGAGCGAGACGATGTTTTACCGTGGGAATGAGAAAATTTCCCGGGGTAAAAAGGGCCTTTAGTAGCCTTATTGCTAATTATACACCATAATCAATCGCTGTGCCAAATTTCAACCAGTTCAGCCGTTTCTGCGTGATTGAGTAACAAATAACCAAACATCCAAATATCCAAACTTTCACATTTTAAAATGTTAGTAAGATTGATTTAAATAAAACACTTTCACTAATTTTTCACGCATTATTTAACAACTTGGTTAAATTTTTAGTTGTTTTTACAGGTTTTTTGGTTTATTCGACGTTTTTTTTTTGTTTGCGTTTCGAGCGCTCTGGAGCCTTTCTGCTTGTAGGTACTAAGTTTCCATACAAATCAACCGCATCAAAATTTACGAGAAAACAACGAATAGATAAAAAATCTTGTATAACAAACTCTTTGTAATTATCGTGACGTTTCGTTATAGGCCGACAATAAATTACTTCCCGGATTGCCATTTATCTATCGGATGATCTCAGGATCTCGGAATCCCGGAGCGATCGCGATTGAGCTATTTTTCTGTCACGATGACGGATCCACAGAGAGAGAGAGTAATGAAATGACATCGGTTGGAGCACTTTGACATGTGAAAATGGAAGGCTGTTTTTCGGTTGTAGAGGTTGCGAGATTTAAGTGACAATGTTTTTGTTTGCGTTTCAAGCGCTCTGGAGCCTTTCTGCTTGTACTAATAATAATATACTGTACTAATACAAATCAACCGCATCAACTATATTAGCCTCAAAATGTTGTGTAACATTTATTGGCATTGTTACTCACAAATCACCTTATTATAGTCGTAAAAAACATACTTATTTCGTATGCGTAAGACAAATTATCCACGTGCTGTCAACGAGTATAAATGATTACTTTGTTTACCAGATATCCGTTCCTGTGATAGATAGCGTTTGAGATAATATGCTTACTTACTTACTTATTATATTAATAAAATAAAACTAAAGATATTTTTTTTATCTAAGGCAAGGTTATACAGGCTGGAAAAAGTTATGGGTGAATGGATGAAGGAATAAAACTGCCATAAATTCTTTATTTAACTCATTTTACTGAAAGGAATCATTATAATTTTTTTTAATAAAACCGCCTTCAAAAAATCACATCAAAAAAGTAAGAAATAATTCCTCACCAAATAAATAACGTAAGTACTTTGAAGTCGGGCGTGAAACATGTACGATTTTTTGTTGTTTTTGTTAAAACCCGCCTGACTACTTACTTACGTTATTTATTTGGTGAGGAATTAATTCTTACTTTTTTGATGTGATTTTTTTGAAGGCGGTTTTATTTTTTTATAAAAATAATTTTTATTTCACCTTTTTAGTGCATCGTGCAGGCAATTTACTTGTATTCTGGTAAATAGGTATGTGATCAAACTGAAAACCTCCTTTTTTGAAGTCACTTAAAATACTTTGAGGTATCCCCTTTTTAACAAAACAAGAATCATCTAAATCGGTTTATAAACAAAGGAGTTATGCCTAAAGATAAGTATTAAATGCTCATAAAGTGGTAAAGAAAACGACAGTATTTTCAAAATTTCCTGAAAACTACTGAACCGATTCCAAAAATTCAAAAAATGAGACCAACTTGGAAACCAACCTGATGTAATAACGTTTCAATAATTTCAATAGGTCCATCCGTCTTCGAGTAACCACCGATTACTCGAAGACATACACAAAAAAAAACATACATACAGACGAATAGAGAACCTCCTCCTTTCTGATTTAGAAGTCGGTTAAAAAGAAACTAAACAGCATTCAAAGATTTTCTAAAATTAGCTTGATTCGCCCAGAAGTCGAACCGGAAAGAACAAGATCCTGTAGTTTTATTACCCGACTACGGCAAAGCAAAAAAAGGAGGGTTATGAGTTTGACCGGTATGTATGTATGTATGTATGTATGTATGTATGTATGTATGTTCATCTGTTCCCGCATAACTTCTAAACTACTGATCACATATTCAAATTGAGGTATCGTTGGAAGCGTCTCGATTGTCTGCTGGTTATAGGCTATGTCACGTCACATGAAATTGAATATGGCGCCCTCTAGACGACATAAAGTAGTGAACGAAAAAACTTTTTTTTAATAGAATATCGTGTTTGGTGTCAAATGAAAGCTCTTGGTGAGCTCGTTTCAAAAATATATATTTTATTGGTTGTTGCTTGTGGCTTTGCTCGCATAAATCGAATTTTGACATCTTCACAGGGACAGCGAACTAAGACTATTTCCCCTAGCAAATATTATCCTACATGATTAGGCCCTTGTATAATATAATGTATGTTTATGGCATTCCATAGTTCAACCCAGCATTTTTTTTTTCACACCTATGATGATGTATTTAATACACCAATTATCTAAGCCCGTAGTTAATTTCTTAAGAAACTGTGTCTACGTGATCTTGATAACGGATAAATATATACTTAAATACTTTTTGTTTGTAAATACATCCTACTAATATTATAAATGTGAAAGTTTAGATGTTTGGATGTTTGGATGTTTGTTACTCAATCACGCCAAAACGGCTGAACGGATTTGGCTGAAATTTGGAACACAAATACTTTGAAGCCTGGAGAGGAACATAGGCTACTTTTTATCCCGGAAAAATGACACATTCCCGCGGGATAACGTCGTGTAGTCCACGCGGGCGAAGCCGCGGGCGGAAAGCTAGTACTTAATATACATAGAAAACACCCAGACCAAGACAAATAGACATGTTCATGCACACAAATATTTGTCTTGTTCGGGAATCGAACCATTGTTTGACGAAAATAGGAAGGCAGCCCGTTCAACAACATTATTAGGTAATAATTTAGTTCATCATATCAGCCGAACGACGCCCACTGCTGGGCATAGGCCTCCCCCAAGGAACTCCACAACAATGGATCCTGCTCTGCCCGCATCCAGCGGCTTCCCGCGACTTTGACCAGATCGTCGGTCCACCCTGTAGGGGGCCTGCCAACGGAAAGTCGTCTGGTACGCGATCGCTATTCGAGAACCTTTCCACACCAACGGCCATCGGTTCTCCGCGCTATGTGTCCCGCCCACTGCCGCTTCAACGATGTAATCCTTCGAGCGATGTCGGTTGTTTTAGTTCTCCTGCGGATCTCATCGTTTCTGATTCGATCGGGCAGGGAAATACCAAGTATCGCTCTTTCCATTGCTCGCTGGGTGACTTTGAGCCTTCTTATATGAGATACATAGTAAAAGACCACGTCTCACTTCTATAGGTCAGTCTCACGTCT
This sequence comes from Crambus lathoniellus, assembly GCA_949710035.1. NCBI lineage: Eukaryota > Metazoa > Arthropoda > Insecta > Lepidoptera > Crambidae > Crambus > Crambus lathoniellus. The sequence goes on from OX453296.1 coordinate 11,241,158, forward strand.
ATCACTGGCAACATACACTGGTCAAAGACCGTCTTGAGACATTGAGGTATTTCGGACGCAAAAATATGCCGGAGCTTCCCGAACACTGCCCATCCGAGCTGGATTCATCGAGAGATCTTTTCTCGAAGTTATTTCTCGCTATTGATGTTGATGCATCCCTTCCAATCCAGAAGCTTAAAAATACCCTCCAACGCAGCTGTGAACAGTTTTGGAGAGATGACGTCTCACTGTCTCACACCTCGCTGTAGTTGGATAGAATTATAGAGCTCTGGTTCTGTAATCGGACGGACATGGTGGCATTTTGGTATAAGTACCTGAGCACATCGATTCATGTACCTGTAGTCCACTTGGTACCTCTGTAGAGACTGCAGCACCGCCCACAGGTCTCGATCGAATCAAAGGCTTTCATAGTCCAGCCTAGCAAAGTGGCAAGTTGTAACTTGCCGCAGCGTTGCACCATGAATGTGGTATTTACTGCTGTAGTCTTTTTGGAACCCAGCTTGTTCGGGAGGTTGGAAGTCGTCAAACCTGCGAGCGAGACGATTCGTAATGAGTCTCGAAAACAACTTATAGATATTAATGACCGATTTGGCGCAGGGGTAAACTACCTGCCTTCTGCGCCAGAGGTCTCGGGTTCGATTCCCCGAACAAGATAATATTTCTGTGCATGAACATGTCTATTTGTCTTGGTCTGGGTGTGTTTTATATTTATATGGCTCAGAGGCAAGGTGGGTCTGTAGTTCTTCAAGGGAGTGAGAGAGGGGGTAGTGCTATTCTTTTTATGTGCCGGCACTACACAGCGCAAAATTATGGCCCCAAAATAATATAAATAAAAATTAAGTTCAAAAACTAAAACCCGACTACCGAAAAATCACGCTCTAAAAAGTATGAAACAAGAAAATATTCTCATCTGAAATTGCCGTGGTCGTATGCCACTTTTCCCTAGAATGAAAATATTGTTTTGCTATAGTAATCCAAACTAAATGACAGCTATGACGGGCGCTTGAGCCAGGTCGCTCTTCTACCCGCATTTGAAATTTAAAAAATAATAATTGTCTTTTATTACTTTTTTAATTTATAAATAGGTATATTCTCAATATAGTGTGAAATTGGCGATTACTAGGGCGTACTACAAGTGTTAATCAAGCTAATCTCTTCGGACGAAGCCTTCGTATAATTAAGATAGAACTTCACTTCAGGTAAGTTCGTTTAATCTCTAATTATAAAGAGGACAGATTTGTTTGTTTGTATCGAATAGGCTCCGAAACTACTGGACCGATTATAAAAATTCTTTCACCATTAGAAAGCTACATTCTTCCCGAGTGACAAGGCTATTATTTTTTCCCGATATTCCCACGGGAACGGGTACTACGCGGGTAAAACCACGAGGATTCGCTAGTCCTTTAATAATTTAAGATAGCATTACATAATAATACCTACATTACAATAAACTTTTTGTTTTCCATTATATCGTAATCCACAAACATTTCTTTAGAATCTAGAATCGAATGGGTGCTTTATCCGGCTTGATAAATGGTTTTCGAATGGCGCGAGATATCTATGTTGGCTTCTTATCAATGTGAATTACTTTTGTGATAGAGGTTTTATTGTACAATAAAAGATGTACATAAAATGTTACAAAACCATTTGCTAAAAAAAATATATTTGCGGTGAAATAGATATATTATGTACTAGCTGACCCGGCAAACGTTGTTTTGCCATATAAATTTTATTGGGCAGCACGAACTTCGTATCACCTGCCTGACACAATGTCACTTATTAAAAAAAAAATCCTAGGCGGCAAAAATGTCAGTGATTACATACTCTTTGACATACCTTCTCTTTGGAAGCGGCTAAGAAATGACAGTTGTGTGAAGTATGACAGTTTAACGGTTTTCTATACAAAATTACCATTTTTATTTTTATTTTCCTGGATAAAAAGTAGCCTATGTTACTCTCCAGCTCTCTAATTATCTCCATACCGAAAATTTCGTCGATCCGTTGCTCCGTTTTGACGTGAAAGACGGACAAACAAACAAACAAACAAACAAACAAATTAACAAACAAACAAACACACTTTCACATTTATAATATTAGTATGGATTTATTTTTTCAACTTTTTAAATCAAAAGCGAGGTACAACTTAGCCTTAATCACATCATAAGGCTGCAGGTAGAAGCGCGTTACTCCCGGAATCTTTAATCACTGAGGAAATTATTAACATCTTATCTCTTACTGCCGGAACACCACAATGCTCTGAAAGCATACCTAGTTGTTATGGCGTCAGACTTAAATAAGATGGTGATAGCTGGCAAGGCGGACTTGTCTAAGTCCTGCCACCAACCAAACCGAATACATAATAATAGGTAGGTACCCTAACAGAATAATAAAATGGGACCAATGGGAAAAAGGGGACCACAAAAAGAGAGAACTGAAAGGGTGTATTATACGTTGGGGGTCCCCCGACTGAGAGATAAATTTTATTATTTGACTTTTTTTCTCGGGGGTTTTTAAAATTTTATTTTTATTTCATCCTTTTTAAATTACACTCAAAATTTAAAAAAAATACCGCTTTGAAATCGCTTGTTTCGTTTAGGCACTACGAATATAAGTACACACAGAAAGTCATTTATTTGCCGCCATTTTTTTTATTGCACCAAAATTTGCATATGGCTATATTATTTTAGTCAAAGCACCACCTCTGTATCTTTTACTGTTTCGACAGGCAGTTAACCATCTCCATAAACGGCTGGATGGATTTTCATCAAACGTAGCTAAGAACCACCTCCATTCATAATTTAGCTTTCAATAAAAAAAACGCATCAAAATCGGCCTGGTCGTTTAGGAGCTACGTTGCCTCAGACAGACAGACAGATACACACACACGTCAAACTTATAACAATGAAAACCAGAGCGCTTAATAAGGTCGTTATGAACTAAAACTCAATAGATATTTGGCAGCACAGCAATTTGACAGCAGCACTTTGACAGCTTTTGACGGATAGTATAGTTTAACGATTAGGTACCTTAACGACAGTTTTCGTGCTACGGCTACAGAAAACTGTGTATGATGTTGTCAGATATTTATTTATTTAAAAAAAATAGTTAAATTAAAAACTTTATTTCAAAAAACAATTTGCAATTTTCAATTACATTTCCTCGCAAAACCTAATGATTTATTCCGTGATAGACGTAACAAAAGTAACAGGGCCTCGATCGCGGTAATCCTATGACGCATTAGTCAAGTGTACGTGCTGTTGACGTGCAAAACCGTTTTTGATAACGCGCGGCTTTGACAGTGCGACAACGTTTTCTGTTCCGGTGATAATCTTTGGAACTAAAACAGTTTTCATACCACAGTCTATTTTGACAGCTAATTTCGTATTGCAAGTGGTTCCTCTGTCACAGATGTCACCGGATCAGACAGGATTGTGGGGTTTGCGTGACGTGTGCGTCGTTATGTCATTACGGCAGTACGAAGTCAAACGTCAAGACGCAAACGTGATCAAGACGCGCTGCATAGAATTACGGCGATCGGCCCGCTTTTCTTTAACAAGCTCAACCGTACCGTTCGTAACAAAATAACTTACACAATTTCTCCATATAATCAGTTGAACACCTTATTTGTCCGACCGATACTAAATTACGATCAATACGTACATTTGCGATAGACGATTCAATATAACAAACAATATTCCACTGGCAAAATCCGATTACATAAATTACAGGTGCTCATACGAGTCCTGTTTATTCTGGATAAGCGGGATCCTGAGGGAGAAGCCAGTCAGTTAATTTGTTTGGAGAATTTTAATTGTTGCAAAAAAGTGAGGGATACACTAGAGAGCAATTTGGAAAACGTTTCCAATTTTGCTCGAGATGATTCTATCTTTGTGTTTGGGTTTCTGTACTAAATCAGGAAAAAATACTTATTTTATCTTTAACGTTGGGACGTAGCCAAATTTAGGCACGCGTAACTCTACTTCGACCCGCTCGGGACGTGCGCTGCACACGAGTACTACCACTTCAAATTTAGTATAAAATAAATTATTAAAAAAAAAAATTAATTATAAAAAAATGAATAAATAAATTATATTAATTGCTTATTAATTTATTAAACATATTTTTTTGAAAATCCGCTATAGCGGGCGGAAGTATGACAGAGAAATTAAATTTTGCGATTTTTTAAGGGTTATTGTACTGACACCCAATCAAGGATGGCATTTAAACTTAATAACAAAGTATTTTAAGCGATAGGTACTATTTTAAAATTCATAATATCTGAAATCTGTATTATATAAAAATAGCGACACAGCGCTTCTTGCTACGAGAGTTTCCGTAGCACGTAACTACTACGAGAATTATCTCGTAGCCAAAGCGTAGCTATATTTTTCATAAGACGTCCCTACCATTTTGCAAAGAGCAAACAATCATTTGAAAAATACTACTATTACTTAAATATTATCATCTCAGCCGAACGACGCCCACTGCTGGGCATAGGCTATACTTAAATATACGATCATGTACTACTCAAGATCTACCGAGTTTGTCAAGAAGGTTTTGTTTCATACATAATGTAACTAAATAATAAATCGCAACTTAATTTTATCATCAATTTTATGGCCAGCAATTTATTAATTAAATGGTGATTCTTCACGAAAACCTTTTAATTGAACCTGCATTACGCTGCACAATAGGAAGCCTCTTGGGTGCTAATTACTGAATCGTTTCTTACTAAAGACCACTTGTCTTTTGTTATCTCTTTGAACGATTTTGCTCAAGAAATAAGTAATATTATAATAAAGCTGTAATGAAAACATTAAATGGTAACAAAGATACTACTTAACCAGGAAGGTAAAAATTTGGTATTTGTGAAACCAAAACACCATTGTCATTTGCATGATTTAAAAAAACTGTTACGTCTATAGTGATAAAAATTTAAATGAAATACGTACCTAATACCCTACTATAAATCCTCTCTTCAACTGTCTTCTGTTATTATAAAGACTGGAAAAAAAATTTGGGCCTTGGAGGGAAACTTCCATTAATACTTTAGTTAGCTCATTTTACTGAAAGGAAAAATTTTCTAATTTTTTAATGAAACTATGCATTCTTTGATTTTTTTTAGAAAGCTACTTCATCGACTCGACTCGACATCTTATCCATCATCTTTTATCGTTTTCCATTTATTTAATTTGTAATGTTCACTAGAGAGATTTGACGACATCGATTGATGCGATAAAAATTAAGTTCAAAAACTAAAACCCGACTACCGAAAAATCACGCTCTAAAAAGTATGAAACAAGAAAATATTCTCATCTGAAATTGCCGTGGTCGTATGCCACTTTTCCCTAGAATGAAAATATTGTTTTGTTATAGTAAGGGACATACGACCACGGCAATTTCAGATGAGAATATTTTCTTGTTTCATACTTTTTAGAGCGTGATTTTTCGGTAGTCGGGTTTTAGTTTTTGAACTTAATTTTTATCGCATCAATCGATGTCGTCAAATCTCTCTAGTGAACATTACAAATTAAATAAATGGAAAACGATAAAAGATGATGGATAAGATGTCGAGTCGAGTCGATGAAGTAGCTTTCTAAAAAAAATCAAAGAATGCATAGTTTCATTAAAAAATAAGAAAATTTTTCCTTTCAGTAAAATGAGCTAACTAAAGTATTAATGGAAGTTTCCCTCCAAGGCCCAAATTTTTTTTCCAGTCTTTATAATAACAGAAGACAGTTGAAGAGAGGATTTATAGTAGGGTATTAGGTACGTATTTCATTTAAATTTTCACTATAGACGTAACAGTTTTTTTAAATCATGCAAATGACAATGGTGTTTTGGTTTCACAAATACCAAATTTTTACCTTCCTGGTTAAGTAGTATCTTTGTTACCATTTAATGTTTTCATTACAGCTTTATTATAATATTACTTATTTCTTGAGCAAAATCGTTCAAAGAGATAACAAAAGACAAGTGGTCTTTAGTAAGAAACGATTCAGTAATTAGCACCCAAGAGGCTTCCTATTGTGCAGCGTAATGCAGGTTCAATTAAAAGGTTTTCGTGAAGAATCACCATTTAATTAATAAATTGCTGGCCATAAAATTGATGATAAAATGAAGTTGCGATTTATTATTTAGTTACATTATGTATGAAACAAAACCTTGACAAACTCGGTAGATCTTGAGTAGTACATGATCGTATATTTAAGTATAGCCTATGCCCAGCAGTGGGCGTCGTTCGGCTGAGATGATAATATTTAAGTAATAGTAGTATTTTTCAAATGATTGTTTGCTCTTTGCAAAATGGTAGGGACGTCTTATGAAAAATATAGCTACGCTTTGGCTACGAGATAATTCTCGTAGTAGTTACGTGCTACGGAAACTCTTGTAGCAAGAAGCGCTGTGTCGCTATTTTTATATAATACAGATTTCAGATATTATGAATTTTAAAATAGTATCGCTTAAAATACTTTGTTATTAAGTTTAAATGCCATCCTTGATTGGGTGTCAGTACAATAACCCTTAAAAAATCGCAAAATTTATACAATAAAATTTATCTCTCAGTCGGGGGACCCCCAACGTATAATACACCCTTTCAGTTCTCTCTTTTTGTGGTCCCCTTTTTCCCATTGGTCCCATTTTATTATTCTGTTAGGGTACCTACCTATTATTATGTATTCGGTTTGGTTGGTGGCAGGACTTAGTCAAGTCCGCCTTGCCAGCTATCACCATCTTATTTAAGTCTGACGCCATAACAACTATGCTTTCAGCATTGTGGTGTTCCGGCAGTAAGAGATAAGATGTTAATAATTTCCTCAGTGATTAAAGACTCTGGGAGTAACGCGCTTCTACCTGCAGCCTTATTACCTCTTAACATCAGGTGTGATGAAGGCTAGGTTCTACCCCGCATTTGATTTAAAAAGTTGAAAAAATAAATACATACTTAATATCTATTTCACCGCAAATATATTTTTTTAGCAAATGGCTTTGTAACATTGTATGTACAACTTTTATTGTACAATAAAACCTCTATCACAAAAGTAATTCACATTGATAAGAAGCCAACATAGATATCTCGCGCCATTCGAAAACCATTTATCAAGCCGGATAAAGCACCCATTCGATTCTAGATTCTAAAGAAATGTTTGTGGATTACGATATAATGGAAAACAATAAAGTTTATTGTAATGTATTATTATGTAATGATATCTTAAATTATTAAAGGACTAGCGGATTCTCGTGGTTTTACCCGCGTAGTACCTGTTCCCGTGGGAATATCGGGATAAAATATAGCCTTGTCACTCGGGAAGAATGTAGCTTTCTAATGGTGAAAGAATTTTTATAATCGGTCCAGTAGTTTCGGAGCCTATTCGATACAAACAAACAAATCTGTCCTCTTTATAATATTAGTATAGTGATGGGTCGTTTTATATGGCGACTGGATGTAGAACCAACAGAAATTAAAGTACTCCATAGTAAGATAACGTTTACATGAATTTCATCTTCATTATGTGAAGTAACAGATGATGAGATGAGATTTCTCAATTTCCAACAAGTTGCATTTTTCATTGTACAGTGTTTCATTGTTGTGCATTGTTCTGGCATGTTTAACTGAGAGGATCATGAATGTAAAAAATCATAATTACATTTGATTTAAGTTTGAAAGTTGGTAAAAATAATTTTATCACTTGGGTGGTTAAACCCATAACGAAAAGATAAATTTAATATGAATAGAAATCTAAATGTTTCTCTGTTACTTCAGAGATTAGCAGAATAATTGGGTATTGTTTGTTTTACCTATGTAAATTTATAGATACTATTCGAAGCCAAAACTCAGCTAAATTGAGTTAGTTTGCAAACTTCAATATCAAGATGGCTCTATTTGTAACGTCTGTGTTGGTTGTTAATTTGGTTTTATTTAATAACTAGCGGCCGCCCGCGGTTTCACCCGCGTGGTTCCCGTTTCCGTGGAAATATCGGGATAAAAAGTACATATAAACCTTACTCTTGAATCACTCTATCTATTAAAAAAAACGCATCAAAATCCGTTGCGTAGTTTCAAAGATTTAAGCATACAAAGGGACATAGGGACAGAGAAAGCGACTTTGTTTTATACTATGTAGTGATGTTAAGTATTGTTGGAGTATAGTACAGTTAGTTCTATGTTCAAGCTTATTACGAACTTTTTGACGTTAAGTTATATGAAATAGAAGTTAATAAGGCAAATCACATCTTAAATTTAAAATACTTATACGTGGTATTTAAATAATTCAGTTATAAATTGTTATTTATTATAATATAATTACATTTGATATATATAAATTATATTTATAAATTGTTTTGTTATTGATACTATCAATAGCTCTGTACTATTGATAGTGGCTTCGTAATAAAGGGTTTTATTTATGATTACTACAAATTTAATACAAAAAGCGGGAATAAAGTCCCTTTTCCTACTTTCACCTACTTTCATCAATTTAATTCAGTATTAAATTATACTTTATTATATATGACCAGATAGGTTATTTAATAACAATTTCAGTGATATAAGTTTTGTATATAGTCCCCATACAAAATTGCATGAAAATCGTCATTTAAATGAGACCGGAAGTAAACCTGAAGTAAAGTGAAAGTAGTGTTGACAGATGAGCGTAGAATTACCAAGATGGCGGCGACCGATGAGAGGTTATTTGAAAGGTGACATTTACGATATTTATTTTTATATGTTCGTAACCTTTATGAGTAAAACCACATGTGTCTCGTTGTTGGTCGCGTCTCTACATCATGTCCGGGTCAGATCTGCCAAATGTCTTTTAAATTTTGTTAAATTAAAATTAATTCGAAATTTAATAAACATTTATATCAAAACAACGTTAACGTAAAACATCAAAACCTTTATGCTTTTGCATATTCATAAGTCTTTCATTGTTTCGCAAAATTTAATATCGTTAACGGTCTGAAGGCTTACAATGGATGAAAATTAATTTGATGGCGACGACGTGTGGGCCAGAATATCTAGCGTGGCACAACCCTAATCTTCGACGCACAGAGGAATTTATTGCCATACTATTGGTAATTTGCTTACCGTACAAGGCTTGTATAGTGCTTTTCTCAAGAAATGCGAGGAAATAAAAAAATATGTTTAACTAAATAGTATTTACTAAAATTTATATTACACATGTTCGTTCGGGCAATAGGGTAATTTACTGTTGTTGAAATGTAGATATTTAATGATGACGTTAAAAAATATTGCAATTAAGAATACCAAATGTGAAAAAATAATTTGAATCTGTTTTATAATAAAAGAATTATAGTCTGTTTGATTTTGACTATAGCTGTCTCTTTCTAAAACGAAATCTTCTATGACGTGACTATGACGCTACTAACCCACTGACGTCACTAAGATAGCGTCCTGTCCTTGTGTAATTTTAAAGTTTGAAGTCCTATATCTTTGAAAATATTCAAGATAATTCAAAATGAAAACTTGTTTTGTGTAGCTAATATTTCGAAAAACATTTTAAAGAAATAAAAAAAATCAGTAAAATACCGTATTGGACATGGATTATCGACCTCATAGCTCCAGTAAGCAGAAGAGTTTTCGTTGCATGGTTGTGTCAAACATTATATACGAGACGATAGTTATTTCATTTTTTTTGGTAGCTGCCGGCTGGTAAGAAACGTACTTAACATACCAAGAAATCATCACCATCTGCCTTTCCTCATCTTTCAATTCTAGTTGGGCACGGGGCGCAATATGTACCTCTCCTTCACTCCACCCTTTACCCTTTCACCCGTGATCTCCTTATATTAACTATTCTCTGGCGTTACATGGCGATGTCTACGTGTGGGTCAGAATATCCAGGCGAGGCACAACCATAATTTTCGAGACGCGCAGAATAATTTACCGTCTCCGCACACGAGCCACAAACGCCGCTACTTGAAGCTAGAAGAAGAAACAAGTTACGAATACCGCCGTCGGTGTTAAGGCTAGGATTCCCGACCGCAGAAACAATTGAAGAACATCGCATATCGGTGGGAATGAAGAAAAATGATTTTTTTTTATTTTTGTAACAAAAGTAGTATAACAGAGATTTAAAGGTGGGCTCCCTCTTTTGAGTGCCAAGGCAAATTTGTCAGAAAAATCACTCTTCCTTAACAAAGCATACACATACATAATTTTAAACCCAGGGTGCTTACCATCAACTCTTATTGCGGTTTTGTTCAGGACCTAAACTGATCTGCTTCACTTATTCGTACCACGACAGACAATATCAATGACATATCAATATCAATGACAGCGATTCAGTGATCATTCAATGACATTTCACAGCTGCTAAGCTGTCAGGAACTCTTATTTGACTTATAACCCGGTCGATTTAACATGACACCTGCAGGTTATGCCCGTCCCTCTCACTCTCCGGGCATGACAGAATCGAGTAAAAGACACGGGTAGAAGAAATAAGGACACACATCGTTCGGTCATTCACATTCAGCAATTTATTTGCGATACAGTTTTAAGAAGATCATAGTACGAAAGAAAGCAATTCTTTTTAGGAACCTATTCTGCATCGCGCTATTTTTGAATCGCTGTTTTAAAGTTGATGGTAGGCACCCTGTACAGTTATAATTAAATAGACAATAAATGAACATATTAAAACTTAAGACTTAATTAAAAATATAAGTACAAAGTTGAGCTTAATTTGTGTGTGTGTATGTGTGTGTTTGTGTGTGCGTGAGTGTGTGTGTGTGTGTGTGTGTGTGTGGGACACCAGCAACTGCCACCGCGCCTCTCAGAAATGAAGAATGCGTTTTATTTTTTTTTAACTTATGACAGGCTGGAGTGTCTCGCCTAAATAAAGACAATTATTTTTGTATATTTTTCATTATTTAAAACCAAGTATAATGCAAGTAATATGATATTTGCATTATGACTAGACGGATGTTTGAAATTTTATTTGATGCAGTAAAGAGAAGTGAGAAGTGATTTGCGCGTAATATATTATTTAAAATACACTATTTTCGGGAATCCAGGCCTTAATATAAAATGTATGAAAACTCCAGGAAAGAAGTCAATGACAGCGTATTTTTGGTTGTGATTGCCCATGTGTCGATAGATGCTCCAATACTTTCAAGCAAAAACTCTTTCCAGATAGACGCGTCCAAAGCGTCTGCAAAGCGGGAGTGAAGCGGTAACGTCGCGTCGCGTGGCGGACTGTATGTCGGTATATTTTGATTTTATTGGATTTAATAACCAGACTGTACCTATGTTATTTTAACTAAAAGCGTTGGCTGATATTAACCCAATATTTGCTTATGGTATAAAAAAAAAAGTTATTGTTAGCGCTTTCAATGATGTGGTATAGCTTGTATAAAATTTTACATTTCATTGACAAAAACACCATTACAAAAGCCAGCGAATTTATTAGGGGTGGCAATGGCGGCTTATTTCCAATTCTCAATATTGGATGTCCACTCGTAAAACAAAATGGTTGTTGTATACCCAAGTTGTTTACTTAGATAAATCCACTTGCAGCCGAGCAATTTTTAACTTTAAGCCTTGGCTGTAAAACTCATTTTGCGTTGGGGATAAAACAATTATAACTAAGGCATTCAGCAAACAGAAAGTGTCTTATCGCAAAGTTGGGACGATAAAAAGACGAGCGCTTATTTCGCAAACGGTAGATAAAATAAAAATATACATAACAAAAATATTTACATACTTTCGCTACAACTCGTTTATGGCAACACACGCACTTTACACTGTTACCGCTTACCTACCCTCACACTTTTACCACTTACCTACTCTCACACTTTTACCACTTACCTACTCTCACACTTGCAATTCACTTTTCCACTCTACACGTGTTTCGTCCTTACACGTCACTCGCCAGAATGCTCATCACATGACAAAAATTTCATCTGTAGGCCGAGTCTCAAAAGTTCCATCACCAATGCGCATACGTTCCTCATTGCCTGACTCCCACTTGTTTATTGTAAACGACAAAACAGGGCCCCGATCGCAGTAATTCTATGACGCATTAGTGAAGTGTACGTGCAGTTGACGTGCAAAACCGTTTGTGATAGCGCGCGGCTTTGACAGTGCGACAACGTTTTCTATTCCGGTGATAATCTTTGGAACTAAAACAGTTTTCATACGCCAGTCTATTTTGACAGCTAATTTCGTATTGCAAGTGGTTCCTCTGTCACGGATGTCACCGGATCAGACAGGATTGTGGGACTATAGGTTTGCGTGACGTGTCCGTCGTTATGTCATTACGGCAATACGAAGTCAAACGTCAAGACGCAAACGTGATCAAAACGCGCTGCATAGAATGAGTCACACCAATGATTTTTGTTATCAGCATATCTAAAAAATATGTAACTCGAGAAAAAAGAATCTGTTTTTATTTTTTTCCTATCTTCAAAAATGACTGAGATATATTAAACGTTAAAGTACGGCCTCGGAGGAAAATTTGGGTGAACCAATGGCATTAACGTGTGACGTCACGTCGCACTTCCGTATATCTACATAGAATCCTTTGGCTATATAGTTGCGCTCTCCAGGTTTCGTAATAAATTTATTTATTTTTCTTATAGTCGATCAATGAAATGTTTAAGAAATTTTGTATTGAGCCCATATGAAAAAACACCTTCAAATAATGTTTTATTTTCGTGAATAATAAATTAAATCAACTTTCGTAATGGCGGGCGGGATTCTGTCAATACATATAGCAACCGTCAAAACAAAATGTACTTACAACCTTAACTGATTTTGTAGTTAAAAATGCACCCTAAAAACTGACAGCCATTTCGATAATTTTTTACTGCTAGTGGCGCCTCCACCACTGGGTCAGATAAGTTTGTGGGATAAATGTCTTTCGGTATCGACAGTAGGTGACTGTTTAAGAGTGCGCCTGCGCGCGGTCGAAATTGAATACTAATCATTTACCATAACCTTAGAACGAAGAAAATGTACTGTAACTAGCGTCAAAAACGCACGAGTTGCGCGAAGATTGCGCACAGACGAACTCTATGTAGGTACAGTTAGACGGAAATCACCCGCAACAGCCGCAAACGGAGATGTCAGTGCGACATGACGTCATCGCAATAGCGCGCACGGAAAGCAAATTTTCAAAAGTTGGTGAAACTTTACAACGCTGTATCTTTGGAAATCCTGGCCAGATTTCGATGAAACAAAAACTATTAGTACTTGCACGAGTACGCGCATTAAATGCAGTAATTTTTATAGTCATATTTTGATGTGTTGGTGTGACTCATTACGGCGATCGGCCCGCAGAGCATGGCGACCGTTCTGTCACCCGGCCATACATTTCGCACAACGACCGGGCCGAAACTGTGTACATGTGAAAAGGCACGAAGTGTTAGAAAAACTTTACCCATCTTACAATTACCTAGCTCCGATTGGAATTGAGTCCGCGACCTTTCGCTACTGAAACTAGTGAAAGGTCGCAGGTTCGAGTTCCATCGGAGTGGAGTTACGTGTAAGAGGGTGGTTTTTTTTATAATCCTTTAGTTTCAATACTAAAAATTGCATTGTGAATGCAAACAAGTAAAATATAATCCCATTTGTTTGTTAAAAATTTGACATACACATTCGTATATTTTGTGCATTGTGAACACAGAATACGGATTTTTTTTCTCTGTTTTTCCATGTTCTGTGATTGTGAATATTGAGTGTACAGTCAGCATCAAAAGTAGCTGAACAAAAACAAGGTGGCAAAAGTAATAGTCACGTGTAAGTGTCTAAACATACTCATCATTTAACATTTCAGAATTATATGACATTTTTTGTGTTCATATTAGATGGTTAAGGCAATAATGCAAAAGTATATTCATGTACTTTTGACTCAAAAGCTATGTCAGACAACTCTGGTCATTTCAACCGTAACAATAATCTGAAAATTTCATATGCTAAGCTACTATTGATGCTGACTGTACCTATCTGAAATGGCGGCGGAATATCCTTACAGTACCCCTAGTGTAAGTTTTTATGTCAAGCAAACGCAAACTATTTCGAATGCGTATTAATGTCAATTTGTATGAAAACTATATAAGCGCGCTACTCGCCGCTAGAGGCGCTAATACAGTTTTCATACAAATTGACATAAATACGGAATCGAAATAGTTTGCGTTTTTTGACATAAAAACTTACACTACGGGCACTGAATCGCTCCCCTAAACTAATTCTAAAGATCAATTCAAAATCTGTTCAACGATTCTTACTAATATCACAGTCTATATATTTCCCTTGTGTTAATCCATACTAATATTATAAATGTGAAAGTGTGTTTGTTTGTTTGTTTATTTGTTTGTTTGTTTGTTTGTTTGTCCGTCTTTCACGTCAAAACGGAGCCACGGATCGACTTGATTTTTGATATGGGGATAGTTTGGGAGCTGGAGATTAACATAGGCTACTTTTTATTCAGGAAAATTATAAAATAAAAATGATTATTTTGTATAGAAAATCGATAAACTGTCGTACTATACAAAACTGTCATTTCTACCATAGCCGCTTCCAAAGAGGTATGTCAAAGAGTATTGTAGTCACTGACGTTTTAGCCGCTTTGGATTACCTACTTTTTATTAAGTTAATATGGCAAAACAACGTTTGCCGGGTCAGCTAGTATTATATAAGTGTAAAGGTTTGTTTGTTTGTCCGTCTTTCACGTCCAAACAGATCAACAGATCGACGTGATTTTTGACATGGGGATAGTTTAGGAGCTGGAGAGTGACTTGCTACCTGTCATTTCGGAAAAACATCACATTGTAGAGTAGCGACTAGTAAATCAATAATAATCTTTACGATGTTTTTAGTACCTAACAAGAAAAGCAAATATATTTATCTAACCCCTCGAACCCTAGGCGATATCAGTTTTTTAGCTTTTCTAGCGATTTCATTGTAGCTCATAAGCAAAGAAAATGTAGCTACGTACAAGTGTTAAGAAATCATTCGCAGTTTGTTCCAAGTTTTTGTAAACAAAGGGCCGAGGTAGGAATGCGGGTAATTAGAGATGGCCTTTAGAGTCGTAACGAGGATCAACACTTTCTCAATCAAATCAAATGATTAGTTTAACTCCAGTTATGGCAGTTAAGCAACTTTCACAATGGTCGGACAGGGGATGGGTGACCAAATTTTTTTTTCTCTCGAGTCACCTAATACTCACCAACCCGCATACGCCCTTAGGTCATAGCTCACTTATACCGCACCGCTCCCACCCAACCAATGTATGAGCAGTCAAATATGGACTTAATGTCGTGCTCTGTAGACGCACTTTAGCTTGCGGCAGGCTCGCTTACCGCGCGCTGTCCGCGCGCTGTCTGCTATTGTATATTGTTACTGTAAAGTGCATCTACAGTGAACGATATTAAGTCCATATTTGGCTGCTCATACTTTGGTTGGGTCGGAACGGTGCGGTATAAGTGGGCTATGACCTCTTGTCGTGAAAAACTCTTCCATAGACATCCATATAAAGGGGCCTGTGCTCCAGAAATAGTGGAATGAAAATAGGTACACATACTATTCTGTAAGATTATTTTGAAGAAGCCATATTATTGTTAGTTTTATTCAATTTACCTAAAAAAACTATTTCTTTTGTCAACTTTAATTTGTTCCTAGCTTATAATTTTTGGCTTTTTTTTGCCTGACAGAATTAGTAAATATTTGGTTTTATAATTTGTCTTAGAATATATAAAACACCGGTTTTCATAAAGTTAAATTTTATTTTAAGAAATGGAAAGTGAATAGTTTCTCAGAAATCTATTTCTTACCAATCTCAGAGAAAATTATTCAAGGAGTGTGATTTAGTGAGCTAAGTCAGGACTCGGACAACATCAAAATGGAAAACATCTTTAAAAAAATAATTAATTAAGTGTTTGAGAAAACATCTATTAAAAAATAATTAATTAGTGTTTGAGAAATAAAATATCTAAGTATATATTTTCAAAAAATTCATTAATTTAGTATTCGAGAAATAAAAAATAAGTATATATTTTCAAGCTTTTACAAAAATTTGAGAACGATCATTACGTCTTTCATAAATACACTACAGTACTACAAATACACGAGGTAAATGCCCTTGTTTCAGTTCTAAAATGTTCAAAGGATACAAACCAAATAACTTTGCGAGAGCAGACTTAATTGTCTGACACGTCCACAGACATATGTATGTCTGTGGACACGTCCATGTCTCGACAGTAACATCTTAGGTTCAGTAACCTTATTCAACATAGCGATACAAATATTTCGGACCTGGATTTCTTTTACTAAGCAAAGTCATTAAGAAGGTATGGACAGGTATACCTACTTATAATTGCATTGCTCCTGGCATGATGACAGATTTTGAAAAACTGTTGTATCATATTCGGAAATATATACTAATTGTAACGAATACCATATTTCGCCAGGCGGACATAGAATAAGTCCTACCACCAACCAAAGTCGAGAAGGTGTGCCTTAAGAAACAAAATAATAAATAAATAAATAAATTTCTTACAGCTCTAAACCGCGAGAAATGGAAGGAAGGTCGAGAGGCCTTTGCCCTGCAGTGGGACGACCCAGGCTGATTTATTTATTTATTTACAACCACACCAATTATAAATAAATAAATAAAATAAATAAATAAATATTTTCTTACAATCACACCAATTATCTAAGCCCGTAGTTAATTTCTTAAGAAACTGTGTCTACGTGAACTTGATAACAGATAAATATATACTTAAATACTTTTTGTTTGTAAACACATACTTAATATACATAGAAAACACCCAGACCAAGACAAATAGACATGTTCATGCACACAAATATTTGTCTTGTTCGGGAATCGAACCCGAGACCTCTGGCGCAGAAGGCAGGTAGATTACCCCTGCGCCAAATCGGTCGTCAAATTATCTAGCTCATAAGTTAGTAATCATTAAGAAACTGTGTTACGGAAACTAGTGTGTAGGGTCGAGTGTTCAACGTTGAAACAGTCGTACACAATGAAACGGCGCCATATTTTTGAAATGCGACGTTACCAGATAATGCAGTATGGCTAGGCGAGACAGCCTCATACACCCCCCGCTTCTTCCCACTTTGCGTTCACGGCGGTAGTGAAACAACGTGTCTGTGGAGCAATATTGGATTTTTTGGCAAAAAAGTAAATATTTTTTTCAGATTTATTTGATTTTTCTATTTAATACTACAATAAATTCCGTTTTTCTCAGTATTAAGTCACTTCGTACATGTATCATTGCCTCACACGGACTAGATAACCTATTCAATTGTTTGACTTTGGTAGGTTATTTTTGAGGTTATTGTAAAATACCCAAGGTGTCCAACAGTGACACAGTTTAAGGGTGGACACAGTGAAACACTGTTTCATAGTGTACCACTGTGTTTCAATAGTGTACCACTTTCTATAGAATACCATGTCATGTTATAGGGCAGGCGTACCGGTTTTGGCCACTGTACCGGTTTTGGTCACTTTTCACTTTAAAGTTATATAAATAGGAATTAAATAATTATTGCTTATATTTATTAATGGCGAATAAAAAATTGGACTTTTAGTTAATAATTACAGCACTTAGCTTTTTTATGTAGTACGATATTTTAAAAATAAACACGTGTTATGTTTCAAAGTTAACATTTCGTAAAATTCTTAAGCAAAATGTTAAGGGTAAAGGTTTTGTAAAATCATTTTTTTCTACAATAAAATTATTTTATGGTTATTTAACTGTTCTTACAAAAAGTTGGGAAACAATAAGTGGCCAAAAGTGGGGCTAGAAATTTTAGCATTGTGCCACCTTTGGCCACTTTGGCATTAGTAGAAAGTTTCCAACCTATCATAAGGTTCATTTATTTTAAAAGACTCACAACTCACTTTTGTTAGCTAACGTACTAGAAAATTAGCGGATTGAGGTCAATCCGCTAATTTTCTTTTAATCAAGTGATAAAAGTATACTTATAAAATTGTAGTAAGGAGCTAGCTGTGATTGAAATACTATTTCATGTAGTGTTTTAGTCCAGAATTCTAATAAAACATCAATTAAGCATAAACTCAACTTATAAATATAGTAATTTTATGAAAGTGGCCAAAACCAATGCAAACGGTGTATTTGGCCCCCTCCGCAGAATTTGTTCTAAATAAAAAAAACTATTGTTTTTTTTTACTTTGTAGATTGTACCCTTAAAGGTCGATAAATTATCTATAACTCTACATTATAAATTTTCTTTAAAATACTTAAGATCATTAAGCACTAAGCGGTTAAAAGGGAAAAAATCCTTAAAGTGGCCAAAACCGGTACGCCTGCCTACTTATCAATGTGGTTGAATCATTAGGTATAATTTTACTTTTTAATAAACATTTTAGATAAGTATGTATGTAGCTTAGCATTAATTGTGATTTCTTAAGATTTGATTGCTAAAAGTTGTGATTTGTTATGTTTTCATTGCTAAAAATAACAGTGTTTTATTGTAGGACACAGGGTGTTTCATTGTGTCCACCCAGGTGGACACAATGAAACAATTCCCATTTTAAGAAAAAAACCTTCTTAAAGATTATGTGTCTGTTTATTTATGAAACTATAAATTGCATATTATACTTAATTAAGTAGACTCCGTTCCTGTAAAAAACGGAATCCACATCTACAAAAATGAAAGAAATACGCGACTCAGAATTTTTGGTGTTTCATTGTTGCACACTGCACCCTACTATAAACAAGTAGGTTTCCTACCCATGCACCAAATCGGTCGTCAAATCAAAAAGAACAGTGTAGGCTGCTTTACTGTTGGAATTCTGCTTGAGAAACAGATCTAATTTACCGGACAGTCTGTAAACATCCAAATATTGTTCCCAAACATTTGATTTATGGGGTCAATAAATGAGATTAGATCGCCAACTCCATTCGAGGCGTGATTAATCAATCAACGTTTTACTTAAAGCGATGGCTCAATAAAAAGTTTGGGAAGGACTGGCCACGTTCAACAAAACCTCCGTAGGATTAAATGTGGGGGCGAATCTCATTAATATTTATTCGCTTTCACGTTCCTTGCAATAATTTGATTGCGTAGGCAGCGCACTTTTTATTTCTCTCAATGGATTGCGTTGTGTAACATTTCCGATTGTTGGAAAAGGTTCGAACAATTAACTGGAAAAAATGAAAGAGTATTTTGCTCAAAACACTAACTGGAATATCCATTTTCTGGCGTAAAAACAAGTTTTTTTTTAATAAATTATAGTTTTTGCAAAATTTTCTGCTTGCATGTACCTATTTATCTATTTGTAAAGGAATTGCATTTACAAATATGCGAGGGGCATATTTGTATATGCAAATATATGTAATGTGATAATATAATTATTATAAATGTGAAAGTGTGTTTGTTTGTTTATTTGTTTGTTTGTTTGTTTGTCCGTCTTTCACGTCAAAACGGAGCAACGGATCGACGAGATTTTCGGTATGGGGATAATTTGAGAGCTGGAGAGTAAAATAGGCTACTTTTTATCCAGGAAAATTAAAAAATAAAAATGGTAATTTTGTATAGAAAACCGTTAAACTGTCATACTTCACGCAACTGTCATTTCTTAGCCGCTTCCAAAGAGTAGGTATGTCAAAGAGTATGTAATCACTGACATTTTTGCCGCTTAGGATTACTTTTTTTTAATAAGTGACATTGTGTCAGGCAGGTTAAACGAAGTTCGTGCATGAAGCTCGACTTAATACTGAGTTAAGTCGAGCTTCATGAGTTCGTGTCAAATAAAATTTATATGGCAAAACAACGTTTGCCGGGTCAGCTAGTATGTGATAAAAGTGTCATGAACATTGATAGTATAGGTCAATTTCTTCATTTTGGTTAGGGTGCCTCTTACATAAGTTTTTTTTAATGATCAGGATACAGAATATTCATTCATTCCAGGCTAGAAAGTATCTATGTCCCAAATTTCAGCCAAATCCGTTCAGCCGTTTTGCCGTGATTGAGTAACAAACATCCAAACATCTAAACATTCAAACATCTAAACTTTCAAATTTATATTATTAGTAGGATTACAGGAAAAATAAAACAATGTCTCTCAATAGTAAACTGTTCAGAAATCGCTGACCTATTAACTACAATATTCTACACCGCCTCGCCTATAAAAACGTTTTCACGTTTTATTTATTTATATTTATGATTGTACGGAATCCTCGGTTTTGTGCAAAACTTACGTTTTGATACAAAACATTCTGTCTTACTATCGTTTTGAAACGATTTTTTTTATAATTTATGTTATCACTACTTATCACTCGTACCCGCCCTCTTATAATAGTCCGTGTGGATTGGTATCAAAGCACAGATTACTAAATAGTTACTAGTAACAGATACTGCACTCCGCTAATAGCAACTCTAATTATAACGCAATAAAGTGGATTTCAGCTCGTACGGCGCAAATTACGAACGGCAACTAGTTGCATCTCTTGCTATCGCAAATATTCTAGCTCTTTTGCGGACCTAATTTCTATGGATTTGCACCGCCCGCCGGCGGTGAGGGCGAGATTTGCGCGCAAGTACATCGAGTGACAGCCGCCTGGTCAAAGTGAAAATGCAGACTTGTGCGGTAATTTCTGGATTTATCAAATGAATTGTAAAGTCTATTCGCTTAGATAGTGTCGCCCTTTTATCGTGCCGTCTTTCCACGTGCCGCTTCTTGTCAAAGGATGCCGCCGCATAAACAAAAGAAGCCGCGTGCGGCGTACGCCCGCAAATGGAATTGGATTTTGGGATTCGACATTTATTAAATTATATTTTCTAATAATCTATGTTTATTATAAATACAGGTGGTAACGACAGTTGTGACTTGTGACACTTCGAGCGATGATGAGTAATCATAATAATCATATAAAAAATTAATAATAAGTAATTAATATTATTTTTAAATCACTTATTTAACTTCCTTTTATATAAAAATATCCAAATTTTCATTAAAATTGACTTTGGTACCCAACTTTAGTTTATTATTTTATATCTGCATTTTATAGCAAGAGCCAAAATGCCGTGCGGGTGTACCGACACTATCTAACCGAACGGACTTTAAACAGCAATCGTTAAAAAAAACCTCTGATTCACACATGCCACCTTCCATTTATAGTCGTTAGTAGTGTGAAACTTTAATCAAACTGGCTCCCACCTGGCCGAGGAAGCTGTGAAGTTGACATTCGGCGTATTTACCGATTCACAACAATGACAGCCGGCACAATCCACCAAATTGGACGGATAATTCCATGGCTAGAAGGGAAAACTGGCTATTTTACTTTTGTGTGTGCCAATAGATACGGAAGCATTTATAATTATTTTTATTTGAACAAAACATTTTTTATCGATATGAAAACACTTTTAATAATCTTGCTGCTAATGACCTTTGAGTTTGCTTTATTAAAAGGACTTTAGCGGCAACTGTTTAATTCGAAATTCAGCGTTTCGTGGTTCCTTTAAGTTCCCCGCAAATTTTTGTCTGTTTGTATGTTCGCTTTTCACGCAAAAACTGATTAACGGATTTTTACAAAATTTTGTGTAGTAGTGATAACTTATGACCAGGGTCAACTTAAGAGGTACCTTTTATTGCGGGAAGATTTTTTGACATTTTATAAAACGTAGACAAAGTTATATTTGCGGACATATGCACACATTTCGTATGAAATGGACTACAAATATAAGTTTGTATTAGTATTTTTTAGTGATTTAACTTTATATAAAATAAACAAATACAAAAGTCACTTCACCGTGTGTACGAAGTCGCGCCTCCTCCTTGTCGCCACCTGCGAACAGTAAACACATTTAAAGGCCATCTCAAGTTACATCCTCTAACCCTACAAAAAGCAGAAAGCAACTTTTTTTACTCACGTGCAGGGTTCTTACGATAGGCCTAACAAATTGGAGACTGCGTTCCGGCACCTATAAAGCGGTTCACACTCCAACCCCTGATTCACAAACCGTCGGAAACAGATTCGGATTCGAATTCTGTGCTTTGTCTTTGTCTATTCTATAGCGAGTGACAGAGACAGGGCATACATTCCGCAGCCGGGAGCGTTTCCGACGGCTTGTGAATCAGCGGGCAGAACATAGAACACGGAAAGTTTTTTTTTTACTTTCCATGTTCTGTGCTCCAGAACTTCCATTTAATTGTTACTTGTAATCTTCGTTTTGTGTTACTACTACAATATGTATGTTGCTGGCAATTTTGTAAATTAAGTTTTGTTTGCTTGTTCATGTTTTTGCTGGGCATGATAGTTAACAGGTTTTGTGCTTTGATCAACAATAGTACTTACTTATTGTTGATCGAAGGTTTTGTGTTACATTATTGCAGCCAAATTATTCATACTTCTTTGTTTTACACTTTTAATTATAATTTTGTTTTTGTCACGTCCGATATTGTCCACCAAATAAGTCCCTCCAGAATACCAGCGTTGCAGTGTCAGCCTCTTGTCGCTGCAACATCTTGCTGAGGATGGGGCCTAGTTGGCGACATGCTGATTATGTTTTGTATTTATAACTGGTTTTTTTTGTGTCGTCAATAAAATATTTTCTTTTTTTTCCTTGTTTCTTTCAAAATCAGAAAATGTTCAGAACTTTTCACTCTTAGAACAAATTAACCCATTAATTAATATTACTGTGCATTACAACATTCTATACGAATGTTGAATGCGAAACCATGTTCGATAAGAATGTTCTGATTCGCACCCATGCTAAGCCAGGTTTGGCCGCTAGTCCAAAAAAAATGCTCACTATTGTACATTTATATACAACTTGTTAATGCAATTACCGAAAAGCCCATACACCTCAACAAATTTATTTTATATTAAAGTGAATTTCAATGAAAAAAAAATATTTTTAAAGAAACTTTAATGATATTCGTCCTCATAGATCTCCGTGACTTTCTGACAGATTTTAAGCTCTACTATGGCGTTTGAGAGCACGTGACGGGTCACGCGCGTATTAAATGAATAGGCAGTAGACAAACATTTTTAGAAGCGGCAAAAAATTTAAAATAAATTAACCCTATCAATAATGTCAGGAATCGATTCTACTCTTGATTCTGAACAATCTATTTTCTAGTATTAACACGTTGTATATACTAGCTACCATAAGCATAACCACAATCCATTAGTCGTAAGTGGCGTCAAACTTTAGTCAAATTAGCTCGCATCTAGTCGAGAATGCTATAAAGTTGA
The DNA here is from genome assembly GCA_949710035.1 of Crambus lathoniellus. Taxonomy (NCBI): domain Eukaryota; kingdom Metazoa; phylum Arthropoda; class Insecta; order Lepidoptera; family Crambidae; genus Crambus; species Crambus lathoniellus. Next base: position 11,264,363 of record OX453296.1, read on the forward strand.
CATTCAGCATACCTATTTGCCAATTCTCAACACGCGCAGCGGGCACAATCCACCAAATTGGACGGAGCATTCCATTGCTAGACGAAGGGAGGAAAATAACAATTTTACTTCCGTATCTTAAGTACTTACTTAAATTTTCGCAGAAATAAAAGAACTTTTATGGTCAGTCATGGGACTAATATATTTATATTGGGTGCTGCGAGCAATTTTAGAGTTAAAAATGTTGTTTCAGGTAGGTAATTAGTTTGAGTTTTCGATTTTTTGCAGCAGCCGCTTTCTGGTTTAAGATTTATTGTTAAAATGATGGATGCGAGCAAATTTTACATAACTAGGGGAACGCGGGCTAATGAGAGTCAGTAGTTGATGGGAGTCATCGTGAAATAACTAGAAGAAGTGAATATACTAAACTGTACTCCCGCTTCTCCCTATTAACCTTAGTGTTGACCCGTGTATATAGTTATCACGATTTCTTAAAGAACTCGGTTTGTGTTGTAGTTTTTGCCAGAAAATCAAACAAATCTAAAAGATTTAAAGACATTAACTAACATAATATTATTCTACGTACCTATGTATATAAAGGATGTCTCAAAAGTACGTATAGGATTTGAATTTCGCGCTATTTCCGAAATATTCAAGACGGCGGGTTGAAATTTGACATACGTAATCTTGACACATGTAAAATTAATCGTGGAGCGTTTCACAATAAAACAGCGCATAGAAGTTATACAAAAATTTAACGAAAATTCACGATCAATTACAAACACTCGTCGAAAGGGCGAAAAATCTCGTAATTTCAAGAAGAGGTGATGTCAAATGGCCACCTAGATCTTGCCATCTGATGGCACTGGATTTCTTTCTTTGAGACTACGTCAAAGATAAAGTCTACACCAACGATCCACAAAACATAGACAATATAGACAAAATATTTGCCGAGTTATTGGTGAAATAAGTAGCGCAATGTGTGAAATTAGCAGCGAAATGTGTGAAAGTGTCATGAAAAACTTGCACACAGCAAAAATGCCCGTGACGGCCATTTAGCAGATATTCTATTCAGATAAAATTGTACAAGTCTCTTCTTTAAAATAAAATAAAACTACGAAGAAATTCCAATCCATTCGCGTTTTATTGAGACAAATCATCCTATACCTACTTTTGGGACACCCGTTACAAACGAGTGAAATAACCTGTTTGGCACGGCATGTCACCGCCACGGCTGCTGAGCTCAGAAAGCTCATTATTTGCTGACTCGGCTGCGTCCGCCTGCGCCGGCAAATTGAACGGCCGCTATTGTTGGTGCCTCCCCTATTGTAGGAGATCTGGTTTGGAATTTACTGTAACGAGGTAGTAGGGTATTTGTTTGTTCTGAAAATCTGCAAAACGTTATATTTTTTGAGAAACAGCTGTTAGAAAATTACTAAGTAGTTATGTAGTAACAAAGTGACCGACTTTAAAACGATATATCTTTAGTATTATCGTAATATCGGAACCAGAATTCTAGGTCTAAAACTCGCCTTTTTAGTGGGGACAAATAATTTATAGAAATGTTCCATTATTTTACATTATGTTTAAAAACAGATCATAAAATTCTTTGAGTGTAAATCTTATAGTTTTTGCATAAACATCATGAAACCAATTTATTTTATTAAGATTAAATCTAATTAATTGTACCCGTACCGTAATCTAATTAATCGTACCCGTTCTACACCTTAAGGTGTAGAACGGGTACAACACTTGGGTGTAAAACACTTGGGTGTAAAAAATAAAGACTGAGAACGCAACTGTGTTTGATTCGCTAAAAATATTATTACCTACTTACTATATTTTAAATAATTTGTTATGAATAATTTGATTTTGTCAATTTCTTAAAACGGAACTCTTATTTTATGACGACTGTAGCGCCGCCAATCGATTTTATTCTATGTCTTCTAAATATGCCCAATTTCTAAAAAAAATATTTTGTCAAGGTCTTGTGAATAACGTCTTATATTTATTGGATAACTTTACACAATTTAAAAGCATTCAAACAGCTTTAAAACCGAATTTAGTTAAAAGTGGCCACTTTAAAACACTTTAAAAAAAACCTTTTTAAAACTATTACGCAAGTTATACTAGAACGCATCTTATAATTATGTAAAGTTCTTTAATTAATATTAGACGTTATTTACAAAGTAAATATAAAGTATACTTTTCCACTTAAGACTTAGAAACAAATAAAGGATAACTTATCTCAAAAATGTTTTTTTTATTGCCGCCATGATATCTCCTTCATCTATCTACTTTTCGGTTGACTGGTAGAGACCGCCTAAGGGCAATAAGTCCAACTCAATAATAAAAAAAGATAAATTAGTAAATAATAAACATAAACTTTTACTCCATTGTTCTCAATTCACTATCTCTTAAAAGTAAATTAGTGCTAGCCTAAGAAAAATAGGTTTGTTTCAAAAATATTTGAGAATAACTCACTTTAAAAAATCGTTTATTCTTTATCGCTCTAATAAAACATTGCAATAACCTATATTAACAAAACCGGCCCATCCAATCCACTTCTAGGTACAAGTACAACATAAAAAAAAATATTACCAATATAAAAAAAGCATTATACTGTCGCGAAATTTCGGCAAAAGAACACTTTTAGAGGTTTAACGATGTTCTTCAAACGGTTATTGAAGTACTCGTAGGTAGGTATTGAAAATACACAAAGGATTGGAAAACGTTTAGGACTGAAAAAAAGTTACACTGTTTTTCGGTAACGTTGAATAATTTGTCATTGTATCTTTGTGGATTTGAGTTAGTAATAAACGAAATTTGAAAGTAAGCATATCGTTATGGTGTTGTTGTTTTTTACTTAAGTACGATGGCATTTCTCTAAGATTAGATTTCTGCTAGAAAAACAACTTGTCTTCATTTCAATTTAATTTAGTTTAATTTAAATTTAAATTAGGTACATGTTAAATTCATGGTCATCACGGTGAACGGTGATCTGTAAAAGACAAAAGGCATTTCTTATACATGGATGATCAGAGGATAACCCTTTCGGCCGCCATGGCAACTGAGTTTCGCAACCAGTTGCGGAAATGGAATTTTTATTCTTTATTGGCAACTAGTTGCGATATAAGAAGTTTTTTCTTTATACGCAACCAGTTGCCAACAAAGAATACTTTTGCCGCCATGGCAACCGAGTTTCGCAACCAGTTGCGGAAAAGTAGTTTTTATTCATGCTTGACAAATAATTGGTCTCACGATAAACCGCGAATAATCCTAGATGATAGTAGTAGACTGCATAACTAACAATCGACCCGACTTACATGAAGTAGGTAATTGCGAAGATGTCCTGAGTTACATCAACCTGGGAGGGATCTAAAATCACAAATTTTAGAAGTTGCGAGGAGAAAAACTAAAGCCCCCTTTTTACAAAACGCACACTAAAATAAGTACAGGGATTACACAGAGTTTAAACCACGGATTAAGTAAAACGTTATTACAAAACGAAGTTTATCATTAGTCCGTGGACTATCTATGGCACTAAAGTTAAACCGCCGAGACCCCTAGTTCATCTATGGACTATGTTTGACGTTTGCGAAACTCAGTTGCCATGGCGGCCGAAAGGAGAATAACCACATAGTACGGTAACAAAATTATTTCACAATAAATTATATTAAAAAAACCTTTTATTTAAAATCAAGCTTTTATTCAAATGTCCTAAAAAGAATAAAATAAACTTTGTATCAAGTCAAATCCAACAAATTTATTACATTAAACAATTTATGTTTTAAAAGCTTGTCGCTTTATTTAATTTCATATGTCAAATATAAGTTAAAGCATTTGTGTGTAGTGCAAGCCCAGTAACAATAAAATCTCGCGACAAGCTTTTAAAACAAATAAATTGTTTAATGTAATAAATTTGTTGGATTTGACTTGATACAAAGTTTATTTTATTCTTTTTAGGACATTTGAATAAAAGCTTTATTTTAAATAAAAGGTTTTTTTAATATAATTTATTTTTGTATTTTTAGTTATTATTGGACGTGTTTCTAAGTTGCTTCATTTCATTTAATGCATAATTATTGCATGGTCGTTTGCCAGTTAATTTATTACAGTCTAGCTCTTCAACTGCATCAAGTCTGCAAACACACAAATATATTTTACCACCAAATAGAGATTGTAGATTCTTACTACAGACACACATATTCATTAAATACAAGGCATATTCACATAGGTATAAGAGAAGGAAGCACTGTATTACGAACAAGAATAGAAAACACAAATTAGACCCAATAAGACAAAAAGTTCAAAATAAAAATGTGTGTGTGCCGTGCCGCAGCAGTACTCAATGGTCGCAGCTCAGCGTCATATTACTTGTCTTGCAACGCAAGCAAACGCTGATTTTCAGTTGTAAATTTTAGTACGTATTTCAAAAATAAATACTAAAGAGCAAGACACATTTAAGTTTCTATCAAAGTTGATAAACATAGTACATAAAGAAAAAAAGGTTTTTCTTTTCTGTAGGTAGACTATGGTTGTATTAACTTGGAGCCATCTGTCGTTGACTTTAGTGAACTATTTATGTGCAAAGTGACACATAGGGTCTGAATATAGCAACTTCGCGTTTTTTCCTTTTTTTTATAGTTCGTTCGTTCTTATAGCCGCTACACACGTCCAGACCAGACCTAACCGCCGATTTGGTGCGGACGAACTTTGCTGTAAAGCAAATATAATCCGTGCTACACACGTTCGTACCAAATCAAAATTAAATCAAATCAAAAAATCAAAAAGCTACACCAAATCTGGTCTTGGCCAAGGCTTTGTATCACATCACTGAACAAGGCCTTGTATCACATCACTTTTTCTTATCAAATACCCACAGAAATCACCTGGATTTGCCAATGCAATGCAACGGGCTCGTAAAGAAAAAGACCTATTAACAAAAAAAGGTCTTGGATTTGAAAAAAATTGAACGGTACCTGTCATAAAAGAATGACGAAAAATTCTTCAAAACCATTTTGAGTAGCCTGTAACTGACAGGGAAACTTCATTTTTAATTAAATGTCATTTTTTTAAGTAATTGAGAAAAAGCCTAAGTCCAGGGACTTTAAATTAATGTTTTAATATAAATAATAATAATTTTCACTTCTCATGCTCTAAAAGTACGCAAATATGGCCCTACGAAGCGGGACTAAATAACCACTTTAGTCCCTAGGGAGTAAAATGTAATTACTTTTTTAATTTCCTTCATGTGACATTCGATAAACTCAAACAGCCAGTGAATATACTATTAATTGTGAAGTGTGGACCATCTTCATTGCGAAAATGTTAAGATGTTTTTTGTTTCATGGTTTTTCCGCAAGGAAGGTGGCGCCATGTGTTTTAAATTGTCAATTTATGACTGGTTTAGCGGAAAAAACTTACTGCGAGTTTTTGGCGCCATTTTGGCGGGTTAGGTTGAGTGGATATTTTAATTAATCGCAATTTGTTTCATAGTGGATTTTGTGACTCAAGATAGGTGTGGTTTTTGTGCCCCAAGTGTCTACGCAACTGAACGATATGTAGAATGATTAAAATAGGCGCTATCTCGGTAAAGTGATGCCGAGTGTTTTATTATAGTGGTGTGGTGACTAACCTTAGTCATACCATGTTAAGGTCATTTTTCAATTTGACGACTCTGTATGAAATAAAACAGGGAGAAAAAAACAACCCTTGGAGTTTCTTGCCGGTTCTTCTCCAAGGCCTCCCGCTGTAGGGTTTGCGAACCGATGGCGTAGCTTCTATGACGTTCACAAGTATTGTAAATCCATACTAATATTATAAATGAGAAAGTGTGTTTGTTTGTTTGTTTATTTGTTTGTTTGTTTGTTTGTTTGTCCGTCTTTCACGTCAAAACGGAGCAGCGGATCGACGAGATTTTCGGTATGGGGAGAATTTGAGAGCTGGAGAGTAACATAGGCTACTTTTTATTCAGGAAAATTTTAAAATAAATATGGTAATTTTGTAAATAAAATCGTTAAACTGTCGTACTTTACACAACTGTCATTTCCTACATAGCCGCTTCCAAAGAGTAGGTATGTCAAAGAGTATGTAGTCAGTGACGTTTTTGTGTTTTTGGATTACCTATTTTAAGTGACATTTATGGCAGGCAGATTTTGGTGATACGAAGTTCATGTCCAATAAAATTTATATGGCAAAACAACGTTTGCCGGGTCCGCTAGTAACAATCTAAATTGAATAAACAAATTTGAATCTTGAATCTTGAAAAAACCTCAGCAAGAATTATCGAGAAGGTTGGCTTGACACACTTGACGCCAAAAACTCCAAGGAGCACTGGAATGTAACACACCTACATTCTTATGAAAACTTAAGAAACTATAATAATTAAATAATACTCAATAATTGGCAGTATGGCTAAATGTCTTGGCCTGTCCTACAAAAGGGCGAATATTTTTACTACTACTACTACTGACCGCGAAAATGTCAGAATTTGTTAAATGTTTTTGTACTAAATTGACTAGTTTTCTCGCACTCGAAGTGAAAAGTACAGTTTGCACCTCGAGACTAAACGCCAACTTAATATACCCTCGGTTTCATTGACTCCCTCGCACGCTCGGGAGCCATACCACCTCTGGTATATAATGGCTTCGTTTAGTCCCTCGTTATAAAATATTCTATTGATAATCTCAAATTTATGTAAATAGTATATTATAGCATACTTTTCAGACTGTTTTTTTGTCTCCATAGCAATTATGTGACATGGACTCATGTTCTTTCTCAAATAACCGATTCAAATCGGCTGTCGGGTTGGGACGTGTGTTCTATTACTAGTTGAATTTAGAGAGTGCGCCAGATAAGTCTGCGCGGGGTCAAAATCGAATACTAATATTTTCCATAAGCTTAGAACTAAATAATGTTCTGTAACTAGCGCCATAAACGCCCCAGTCGCAGAGTTATCTGACACGCACTCTATGAAGATTGCGCTCGCTGAATGCTCGCTGATTATAACTTTATGGTACCTACCTACATTGACAAAGTGTCAAGTAACCATCACAACAAAACAAGAATATAGTATTTGAAAATTTGCAAGAATTCTGAATTGATAACTATACTGATTATATATTTAATTGCATTGTCATCGGAACTAAAGGTGAATTCCAAATTTCAGCTCAATCGGACATTCGTAAGTGGGTCAAATTTAGCTCGCAAGATTTGACGAACGGACATACATGCATACATACACTGCAAGTTAAATAAAAGCTTGTAAAAAAGTTTCAACTTCATCCCAAAATCAGGTAAATAATTTAGGTCTGCCTTAAAACAGGTCTTGTCCTAAATTTCCAAAAGCTTGAATGAGTCAGTAAGTTTGGCTCTCTGCCAACTTTATGAATTTTTTAATATAATAATATGCGGCATCACGCACTTCTGTAGGTATCTCTGAAGGTTGCCCTAAAAGATTTTTGTTCTCAAAGAATGTAACTTAAGTTAAGAAGTAATTAAGTTGGGACGAAACAACATGAAACATGATATTTTCGGTGTTGCTTCATAGCCTACAGAATTTTCTGTATATCTTCTTTTATTAATATGTTTCCGTTTTTGTTCAGCTGAGATTTAAATTAAAATGTCAATTGAAAAGGGATTTTTTGCATTCAGTGCCCGTGGTCCTACTGCGTGGTCCTATTAGTAGTAACACAGGCAAATTTTTGTGTCCCTGGTTCTATCAGTAGAACTATGGGCACCTAGCATTACCCGTAGTCCTGTTAGTAGTACCACGGGCATTTTTACTTTTAGATGGTTCTATCGATAGGACTATGGACAAGTAACAGTGCCCGTAGTTCAACTAGGAGTAGGAGTAAGAACTCCTTTTTTCTGGTTGTACTGTATTTACCTTAAAAGAGTATTTTTATTTTTATTTTGAATCCTTGTGTCACGTTGACATTGATTATTTTCCGTGTAATTCTTGATGCTAAATCAAGGGAAAAGGGAAGTCTCTCAATGGATTTTATTAAGCGGAAGTGCGGTACTGTGCTGCTATATGGTAGACACCAGTATTATAAGTTGAGGCCTTATAAAAAGAATTGGCAGTTTGGAGGTGCTCTAATTATAAAAAACATGTAGTTTAAAAAACTAAAACAACACACTTTTATAGGAACAGACTAAAAAGTACAAAATAACCGTCTATTCAGTAACTGAAATTAAAAAGCGTGGTGCGCGTTGTCAATATTAAGTACTTGAATGCATGCTTTGCAAAGGGCGCACCACGCTTTTTAATTTCAGTTACTGAATAGACGGTTATTTAGTACTTTTTAGTCTGTTCCTATAAAAGTGTGTTGTTTTAGTTTTTTAAACTACATGTTTATTTTTTATTTTTTAGTTTAATAAAAAGCTATGGATGTATGGTAATCGATTTCACAGTCCATTCATGTGGCTGCCCACCCCGTAAACATTATAACTCAAAGGCGTGATTGTATGTATTTAGTTTTACAAATTGGAGTCTATAAGTTACCAGATGCGCGAGACGAACCCTTACTTCATCCCTGCTCCATCATCAGACCCTCTCCACCAAGTGTAGCGAATAGGTCTCATCAGAACGTATTATTATTTATAGGGGGGACGCCAGCGAAGCCGGACGGTCAGTCACCTAGGTCGGGACCATTTCACCCAGAAAAATCAGAACGTAACAAATGAGCTCATCTCGAGGAGACTAGGAAACCAGTGGTCATTAAGGAGTGCCACTGACTTCCTCCCTGCTCCATCATCAGACCCTCACCACCAAGTGTAGCGTATTCGCTACACTTGACCTATTGGTCACATTAGAACGAAACAAATGAGCCAGAACTCGGAGGGTTTCCTATTGGCCCTTAAGGAGTGCCACTGGCTTTCTCCCTGCCCCATCATCAGACCCTCACCACCAAGTGTAGCGAATAGGTCTCATCAGAACGAAAGAAATGAGCTTAAACTCAAAAGGTTTCCTAGTGGTCATTAAGGAGTGCCACTGGCTTCCTCCCAGCTTCATCATCAGACCCTCGCCACCAAGTGTAGCGAAAAGGTGTCGTCTGAACGAAACAAATGAGCCCAAACTCGAGGGGTTTCCTATTGGTCATTAAGGAGTGTCACTGGCTTCCATCCTGCTCCATCATCAGACTCTCACCACCAAGTGTAGCGAATAGGTCTCATCAGAACGAAAGAAATGAGCCTAAACTCAAAAGGTTTCCTAGTGGTCATTAAGGAGTGCCACTGGCTTCCTCCCAGCTCCATCATCAGACCCTCGCCACCAAGTGTAGCGAAAAGGTGTCGTCTGAACGAAACAAATGAGCCCAAACTCGAGGGGTTTCCTATTGGTCATTAAGGAGTGTCACTGGCTTCCATCCTGCTCCATCATCAGACTCTCACCACCAAGTGTAGCGAATAGGTCTCATCAGAACGAAACAAACGAGCCCAAACTCGAGAGGTTTCCTAGTGGTCATTAAGGAGTGCTTCTGACTTACTCCCTGCTCCATCATCAGAACCTCACCATCAAGTGTAGCGAATAGGTATCATAAGAACAAAACAAATGCGCCCAAACTCGAGGGGTTTCCTAGCAGCCATTGAAGAGTTCTATTGCCCACCTCTTGACTCCATCATAAGATCAGCTCGATGGTAGCAAATTATTGTATTGTCATCGGATTCATATAGACTTGCAAAGTTTCAAATCAATACGACAATTAGAAGTAGGTTGAAATTGAATTCTAAGATTTTCTTACATTGTGACTTAGTTACAAGTGAAGCTAATAAAAGTGTGGTAAAAAGAAAAATGTACGGGTACAATCACGATAAAGGTAACTCATGTTCATATTGGCTTCTCTACGGGATTATGCAAACAATGACTTCTGAACTTTAGACCATGACCAGAAAATACTAGACCATGGCACAGATTACTAAATAGTTACTATGTAACAGATAGTTCACTCCGCTAAGTCATTTAAATAAATAGCAACTCTAACTATAACGCAATAAAGTAGAATTCAGCTTGTACGGCGCAGCAAATTACGAACAGCCACTCTTTGTCGTTGCATCTCTTTCAATCGCATATATTCTAGCTCTTTTGCGGACCTAATTTCAATGCCATACGCCTGCTCGGCAGGCGCGCCGTCCGAACGTACCTAAACTGCGGAGTGACACCCCCCTGACCATGGGTCCTCAAAAATTCCCCGTAAAGTTTTATAAAAATCCTTTTCTATTAGCAAATTATTAAATAAAAACCTCTGAGGGCGCCACTTTCGGTCAGGGTACCGCCTTAAGTCATAGGACCTAAGGCGGTAACATTTCATAATATTGACGTTGATTTGATGAGTAGGACTATTGCCCATAAAAAATAATTATGTTTTTATTAGAGTCCTACTGATAGAACTACAAACAAAAAAAATTGCCTGTGGTACTACCAGTAGGACCATTGCCCATTCAAAATAATCATGTTTTTGTTATAGTCCTACTGATAGACCTACGGGCAAAAAAAATTGCCCGTGGTACTACTAATAGGACCACGCAGTAGGACCACGGGCTCTGAATGATTTTTTGTGTTATGTATTATTTGTTTCACATTAGAACTCGTATTGTTTATATTCACAATTTTTCACCAAAGACGATTCTTGCAAATTGGGTTAAAATGATGAAAATTATTTGAAATCATTATTATTAGGATGAAAACGATAAGTGTATCGTTTTCATCCTGACAGTACGTAATCGATCTTGTGACCTTTCGCTATCCAGGCGAGTGCACTTGAATACGTACAACTTTGTAATTTTTCTATTTTCTTTTGTTTCAGGTAATACAACAGAAACTTCAAAGCACAACACAATTGAGCGGGAAAACAGCAGTGGTATGCAAAATGTATTGTTCTCGATATCTGTATGATTAATGGAATCCAGATTCTCGCAAATACAAATTTATCATTCATTCAAAATAGAACAGCGTAATTCCCGAGAGTATGTGACATACACTGTAATGTTCTCAATATTTTGTAATTGAAAACAAAAATCGCAACACAAATTGCTGTAAAGCATTGCGCCGGTATGTGGCGTTCTATATGAAAGACTTCTTGTAAAAGACTACGTGCCCTGGGCTATTTGTAAGCTGTGAAGAGGGAAAAAAGGGATCTGATATTTTGAGCCATGAAGTGATAAAAAGGGATCCCATATTTTTTATACGTCCGATACGAATATAATCACAGTGATAATAGGTCTTTACCTATGAAATTGCCGTTTTGTATGGAGATTTCTGTAATTATTTTTTTTCCATACTAACGTTTTTGTTATTATTTAACGACTAATATTATGTAAATTTACAAAATTTTACACAAGTATTTATGGACATTTTAACTACTAAATGACACATTCGTTAAGAGAAAAAAAAATTTTTTTCACTAAGTTACAACTAATAAAGTACGAAATTCTGGAAACAAAAATAGTCGTAACTTTCGGAATAAGTTTTTTCTATGTAAATAATCAAATATCGTGGTTATTAAATTATCAAAAGTTGCTCGATACGGTCTTAATGTAACGCAATATTAAAGAAATTATATATTTCTAATATTATAAAAGTTGTTAAGTTATATGTACAAAAGAAAAAAACGGCAATTTCATATGTAAAGACCTATTATTAAACTTTTCCAAAATTTTAAATCGATATAAGTATTTCAGAAACTGTGGCTCTTAGGAAAAAAGTATTGAGTCATTTTTTCTAGGTAATTACATGATTTACAATCTTGTCTTTGCTAATTTTACGATAAAACTTACCGTTTTGCTGAAAAAACGCGAGTTGGACATTTGACCTCGAATATTTATTTTTACAGGTACCGGATCGATGAGGACTTTTTAAATTTCATATATAATTATGTTATGAACAATTCCACCAACTTTCAGCTTCTTGCAAATTAATGTATCTTCAGATGTCTAAATTGACCGGACTATATAGCAAAGATTAACATACACACAACGACTCACTACTTATACCTACCTTCCTAAGGTTACAAAAAATATTTTGTACCGATCATATTGAACTGTTACTATTTGATCACCTGCAATCTATTTCGTATTTTTATTTAAGGCTGTGCAGTAAGCACACTAGCGCCGCCATTGAAAAAAAAAATCATAGTGCCTAAATAAAGACGAAATTGTAAATTATCTCTCTGCAGTGCACTCCGAAGAAGCTTTGTGGTACTTTTTATCGCTTAAAAGATATTTGTTAGCCTGTCGTTTAGTTTAGTTAAGTTTATTTCGAAAAGTGGCTACTTTTAGCGATAAAACTTAATTAAATTAAACGACAAGCTATAAATTAAAGCTAAATCAATAGAAAGTACCGCAAAGCTTCTTCGGATTGTACTGCAGAGAGATAATTTACAATTTCGTCTTTATTTAAGCACTATGATTTTTTTTTCAATGGCGGCGCTAGTGTGTAATATGACTTCATATAACACCACGTTACTATGAATTAATCTACTTAAAGAAATAAAAATGAATGTTGGTATGCGTACAACCTGAGAACGGCTGGACCTATTCGGCTATTTTTTTTCGTATGTTCCAGTCACGCGGAAGATTCTTATGGAGAGAAAAAACATAAATAACATAACCATACTTTTCCCAGTTTTCCCATACAAACTAGCTGTCAAACATTTGACGTAAATCGTCGTATACCTACTGTGAAAACCCCGGAGGTAAGCTATGAGCTTTTATAGCGATTTTTCTTGAGATGGCGCCTTAATGTATGCAAGATTTGCAACATAAATGAACGTGATCACTCAGAAATGTCATATGGAAATACGTTTTACTTATTTTGTTTTCTATTAACTTTTGACAGAACGAAGTCTGTCGGGGCAGCTAGTCTTCTATCTTCTATCTATATAAATAAAAATGATTAAACAAAGCTCAATTACTTTTTTTCATTCTGTTCCTCAAGACATACGGAAGGTTTTTATGGAGAGAAAAAACAAAAATAATGCGTGGAAAATCAATGAAGCCTGGGCGAAGCCGCAGGCGGAAGGCTAGTTTAAAATAAATCAGGAGATCAAATAGAAATAACTCGCCAAACCATATAATAGTTTAAGCGTACTTCCATAAATAAGAAATACAACGAAATAGTGAATTAATTAATACGTTTACCATCTTTTTTAAATGAAGCCTGATATTTGGTTCGTTTTGGTTTGCGCTGGGTGAAGAACATTACAGATGACTGTAAAATCAATTTTACCTTTAAAATAGTTGAGGAGATAATGATTAATTAACGTTTACATTTTTGCTACATACATCATTCTTAAGAGCTACATTTTTCTAAGGATAACATTTTTAAGAAGCACCATATTTTTCATAAAATAATTTTTATTCTCCACCAGTGTATCCTTCTTTTTCTCATAATCTCCATTAATATTACCGCATCCATAAATCCTCGTTCTCGCGATTCGCTCGCTATTGGAGCGGTACCTTTGAAGTGGAAAGTGCTGACTACGGAAAACAGACCGAAAGAAAAGCTCAAAAGTCTCGCAAAAGACGCGCATTTGCGACTCACATATATCAAACTTGGAAGAACTGTTTTGAGTTGAGTAGTTTCTACTTCTTTTCTTTTGTTTTATAATGGACCTTTTTGTCAGGAAAGTTTTTAATATCCCTCATGTTTCTGACGATTGACTATACTTTTTTTTTGTTAATACATAATGTTAATCTCTACTCAACTAAAGTAGTCTACAAGTAGGTGTGTAAATAAAATTCAATTTATAAGCGGCTAACCGCCACGTAGTAGGCTAGGTATATACATAATACACACATACCTACAGGATATTTTCAATTACAATTACGCCACAAAAATATTTTTTCATCAATTCTTTTTGTCCAGTAGGTGGTCGCAATCAAACACAATACTCATACAATTCATATTATAATCATTTTTCTAATATAAATTTAATAGTTCTTTGTTAAATTTTTTAAATCAAATATGAAGCAAACACCGAAATTAAACCATCCGTTTTCATAATCCAAGTATGTACGCTGTAATTTTCTATACCTACACATATTGTAAGCCCGCGTGTTGTATGCTAGCTCAATATTCTCTTTGACTTTGTTTATTCAAGTAAACAACTAAGTTCGTTTACCCGCGATAAAGAAAGCTTTTACAGCTATGAATGTTGTGGCAGAGACATTGACATAAACCTTATAATATACTTTGAGATATTTCAGCAAAAATAATATAGTCAATTTTGTTTTGTAAAGTGAATAGTTTCTTACATATAACTGATTTATCGAAAAATTATAATTATTCGTTTAAATTTTATTATTATTTTTATCTTTTATTATTTTGTGGAAGCTCGATTTTAGCCCATCTGTCTGTGTCGTGGGTAGAAGCAGAAATGTGGTTTTGGTATTGGTTTGGTAACTTGAATATTTTTCATAGGTTAATTACTTCAAATTCTACTTGTGGCTTCTTCTTCTTCTTCTTATCACTCCGGGCGGTTTCCACAGCTCGACGTCTATTGCGCCTATTTTGCGTCTGGAGGGTGCGCGGCCGGATCACTCCAGCCAGCCCAGCTCAGCCAGGAACGCTCCAAGAGCTCTCATGTTCTCACTCTCACGACGAGCCGAGGTACCTCGCCCGGTTGGGGGCCGCCCCTCTGCATTCCAGCAGTACGTGGGCAGCTGTTTCTTCTTCCTCCATGCACCCTCTGCACAGGGGACTGTCGGTAACACCTAGATTAAAAAGATATCTGTTAAATTGTCCATGACCAGTAATAGCACCTGTTACCAGGCGAAGTTGCGGTCTGCACAGTTGTATCAGGGCCCTGGATAGACGAGCGTCCACGCGCTGTGGCTTTCTGAGTAAACCCTAGAAAGCCACAGCGTGTGTTACCCGCTTAGTTCACGTTCCCGTAGAAATATTGGGATAAAATATAGACTATGTTACTCAAGAATAATGTAGAAAAATTGAAAATGAAGTATTTACACAATATCGACCCGTCTCACAACCAGCTCCGATGGGACTCGACCCACGACCTTTCGCTATCCGGGTGACTGCTCTAAACACTGAGATGTGCAGTCGTTTGTCGTCAGTGGTTAGAGCAGTCGCCCGGATAGCGAAAGGTCGTGGGTTCGAGTCCCATTGGAGCTGCTTGTGAGACGGGTCGAGCTATTCTAAAATACTTCATTTTCAATTTTTCAAAAATAACGTAGCTTTCTATCTACTGGTTAAGCAATTTTCAGTACTTTTTGAGATTACAAACACAAACAAACAAAAAATCAAAATCTTTCCTCTTTATAATATAGGTAAGTGTAGATTATAATTTATTATTACTATTATTTTACAAATCTACTACATAACAACACGTTTATTTATAAAAATATGGGAGCAGTGATTTAGTCTGTGCTTGATTAAAAATTAACCAAGGAATGTTATTTCACATAAGTAAATTAAATTATACGAAAATATTACGGAACCTGAATAAGCTTATAATATTATTCAATATTAAGGTTTCACGTGCCAACCATTGCACGCCAGAGTAAAATGATTTGCATGTTTTAGAATTAAATTTACATCTCGCTCCAACTCAAATTTCATTACAATAAATGTGACATCAAGCAATATTTATAAAAATCGGGATATTTTGTTGTTTTTGGCGATTGCAGATGGAAAAACATAGGAATATCAAATAAAATGGAATTAGAAAATCAAATAAAATTCTTTCAATATGGTAGAATAATATTTATTGGTTATTATATTTATTGGTTGTTATTATTTTATTTATTTGATGATGATGATGATGTTTTCATGAATTAGTATTCATGAAAACATCATCATTATTATTTATTTAATAGAATGAGGCGTTACTTTGCAAAAGTCTATAATTATGTAAACATGAAAAAAAATGTTAAGCTTGTAACGATGCCGTTTGGTTTCAGTCATTATGGATGGTTAGAACCTTTATAATGGCTGGAAACTCCATAGCGTTACTCACTGTTACTGTTACTACTGTCACTGTACATAGCTTGCGTGCGAATTCTCAGCTGTAAGTTAAAAATTGAATGATGGCGAATATTTAATATATCGAAATATAGCGAATATGTAAAAGGAACCCGTGGATCGGGATACTTTTATAATTGGCTCTACCATTGGCTCTCCGGCGGGGAATCGAACCCCGGTATCCCCGTCTCTCACGCTATTTTCTGTTTATTTTCATAAAGTATTTTTAGTTTACTGATTTGAAATATACAGGATATTTTTTAATTTCTGCAAATTTTTTTAAGATCGACTCAGAATCGGTAAATGTACAACTTTCCCCTAGAAACATACATAGGTCGAAATATGACAAATATTGTTTGACTCTTCATACAAATCGGACTGATCACATGATCGATTTAGTATGGGAAGTCCAAAGTATGTTTTCGAATTTCGACTCATATTTCTTGAGGTTGAGAAAGTTGTTCACTTACCGATTTTGAGTCGATCTTAAAAATTTGTGCACTGAATCAATATTTTATCCTGCAATTTATTTGCTGTAGAAACTTTGTTGGCTTAACTACTCAATTAAGTTACATATTTTCATATTCTTTCCTCTTCGATCAACAATAACACCTAAGTCTAGATACATATAGTTGGAGTGACAAACACGGCTGAGAAAATATGCGCCCACTGAGCCACTTGAGCGTATATTTATAAGTAGTTCCTGTCATTTATGAGAGCAGATCGTACATTTTAAACCTTTTTTCTCAGCTATAAAAGTTTTGATTTAGTTCGTGAGCGTTCATCTAGTCCTATTGTTGATCGAAGGCTTTTCTTTAACAAATAAACATTCTGCACTTTCACCACTCACTCGATGCATCGAGTGTCCCCAGTGAGTGCACCCAGTGACACTCATTTGCAGCACTTTCACATTTCACGACACACGTGTTCAGTTGCACAGACGGAGCATCGTCAGGAGTTATGAGTCACGCACTGCACACTTGAAAGTTGTTTTTTTTTACAAGCTTTTATTTAACTTGCCATGTTAGTTAGTTAGTTTGTAAGTTAGACAAATCTTGCAAGTTTCAACATTAAAGTACAGTCAACATAATAGATGGTCTTAAAAACGAAGTCTTAACAAAAAACTTTCATATTCAGCTACTAGCTATGCAAAAATGTGTCTACGTTTACACGTAAGATTGTTGAACATACCAATCTCTCGAACTACTAGAAGGATTGCAAAAAAACTGTCGCAAAGAGAAAGTCTTTAACGCCTGAATACTCTATCGCCTTGTACTCAACTTTAGGAGCTTCATAAATATCGTGGCGTCTCTTTCATACGTTTGATGTTTAATGCGACAGGGCGATATTTGAGCCGCTTCTAACGTTGAGTTACATTGAGTATTCAGGCGTAAAGGACATTTTTCTAAACCATCGTACAAAAACAATATACAATGTATGTTTTAATATTTAGTTATAAAAATATACTTTCACGACTATTTCAAAACGTCTTCATAATTTAATTCTATTAATTAGTGGCGCATTTCTGACTTAATTTATTTTAGTACTTAAACGTTCTTTGCTAAATTACTTTGCATTTCAAATGAATTTTCAATTTCAAACAGCTAAAGAGAATTTAAGTGCTTAACTGATGTAGAAAGCTTCTTAAACAAACTAATTTTTACATCTTTATATTAAACTAGTATTAAATAGCATCTGTTAAAGATAGCTTCAGATGAAAATTGATGACAATATCTTCAGGTAGGTGTTGTTACATATGCAAAAGATATTGTGGATATGAAATGGATCATAAAATTATCAATGACTAGCTTTCCGCCCGCGGCTTCGCCCGCGTGGACTACACCTTGTATCCCGCAGGAATGTGATTTTTCGGGATTAAATGTAGCCTATACATATTCCTCTCCAGGCTACAAAGTATCTGTGTCCCAAATTTCAGCCAAATCCGTTCAGCCGTTTTAGCGTGATTGAGTAACAAACATACAAACATCTAAACATCCAAACATCTAAACTTTCACATAGTAGTAGGATTATTATTTAATTTAAATAATTTAATAATAATCATGCATAATGCCATGAGTGCACAGTAATTTAATTACACTATTTCCTTTAATATTAGCGTGTTAAAGAAAATTGTGTGCTTTTTATTTTTTACTTATGCAGGCGTAAATAATAAACGCATCAATATAATGTTGTTTCTTATTTATTTCTTTTTTGTGTTACCAGGGTGCCTACCATCAACTCTTATTGCGGTTTTGTTTAGGACCTAAACTAATCTGCTTCGCTTATTCGTACCACGAAAGTTTAATATCAATGGCAGCGATTCAGTGATTATTCAATGACATTTCACAGCCGCTAAGCTGTCATTAACTCTTATTTGACTTATAACTCGACCAAGCTATAACATGACACCTGCAGATTATACCCGTCCTTCTCACTCTCCGGGCATGACAGAATCGAGTGAAAGAGACGGGTAGAAGAAATAAGGACACAAATCGTTCGGTCATTTACATTTAGCAATTCATTTGCGATCCAGTTTTTAGAAGATCATAGTACGAAAGAAAGCAATTCATTTTAAGAACCTATTCTGCATCGCGCTATTTTTGAATCGCTGTCTTAAAGTTGATGGTAGGCACCCAGATACTTGTATTACTTTAAACTTATTAATTCCTGTGAAACACAGTGTGTGCAAAAGCAACATTAATCATTGAGTATTCCATTTGTGCTCGCATCCCTGTCACAGTGACGCGTGGTCGCCATTGTTGGCAACAAACACCTTTATTTACAGTGCCACAAACTTTTCTGTTCCGGTGGCCAAAATGTGAAACTAACGTGTTTTTTTTTTAATGTCATAGCGCTGCTGGCGGCTGAAGTTCTTTGAAGTCAGGGCCGGTTAAATTGCTACAAAAAAAGACAAACGTACGTAGCGCCGCTGTCACCGGAACAGAAAAGGTTGTGGCACTGTATCTATCGACGAGGCCTACAATCGTTGTGCTTGTCTGTACAATAGAATGGGCGTTTTTGAAGTGAAAACTTCTTTAGCGGCGTTGTGCACTTTTTGTGATGGATAAAAAAAAATAAACTCGCATCAGGATCACGACGTGACCGTCAGATCGAAAATTCATAAGACGGACACGTGACCATGGGCCCGATTCTCAGGCATTCGAACTTTTTCAGTGTGGTAATTCGTATGTCGAACATTTTGTTTGTGGTTTCTATTGAAAAGTTAGAACGTTTCAAACAAACTAAGCTGTCTCACATGTCAACAAATTTATTTCGACAGCTAAGTTCGTATACGAACATCTATTGGTTTTTACCATTCGTAGCGTTCGACTGGTTTTCGATCGAACTTTTTCGATTGTGAATTTCTGACAATACAAAAACTGTGTTATATTTGAATTTCGAGCTATAAATGTGAACTTTTCTCGATTGCCTGAGAATCGGCCCCCTGGTCATTAGAATACGAAGGCAAAGTGCAATGGGCAAATTTGAATGGGACCCGCCCCCCCTTCAACATACCTTTTATGTGTGTCGACAATTTCATACGTATCTATGTATCTACAAAGAGATTAATAGCACTATATTCAATGTCAAAATCAAATATATCATAATAATCTGTAATAAATAACAATATTAAAATAATATTTTCCCAGAATCCCCACACATTTGAGGGATGTCGCCATAGTAAAAAGTGGTCACTATATTAATATCTTTCACCTGACATACATTTCAAATCTGTTGGTTGGAAATGGGTTTTTGGGGACATTTTGTCCCATCGTCCTTTCGCCACCGCGTCCAAAGTTGTGATAGCTCAAGTTAGAAAACGGGCGGCATTGAAGCCAGACGACCTCGGTTCAAATCTAGTCCGTATTTATTTATTTTCTTTTGTCAAATTCCTTTATTTTTGTGAAAAAGTAAAGGGTAAGTAGCCCTTTTCACTTCTGCCGGCACTCCCAGAGTGCAACCCGTTTTTTTCTTTGGAAACTGCGAATAGCTAGTGTTCAAAATTTTATTCAGATATTTTCAATTTAATACACAATAAACATCAGATTAAATTAAATAAGATAAAAGGAGAATTAAAATAGTTGCTAAGATAACTCAAACATAAATTGTATAAATAATAAAACACCTTGTGTAGTCGTAGTTGAAATGAAAATGACTACTAACTATTCAAAAGCACTAAGCTTTTAAGTTTATTTGAATAAATATATTTTTGGCTTTGACGCCAAAGTTAAAAGGTCCGTTTACATTTCAATACTTTTGTTGTAATTGTACCTCTAGCAATTAATGCAATTTGCTCTTCAAAACGCTGTTGAATAATTAGTGTTAACGTACGTCATATTGTATTAATTTCAACTTCGCATTGGTTCGAAACATCATTCATTAAACACGCAACATCATTATGACTGATACCGCACGCGAATACGAGAGCAAACGGATTATTTAATGATTAATGCCCCAACGTTGATACACATTTCAGAAATTATAACAAATTCACAATCGTATAGGTACTGTAGAAAGGCTGAGTGTAGACTTGAGGTTGAGAAGAGTATGTTAAATATGTAAAATGCAGTAAGAGTTTGGTGTAGCCAGTCCCGACCCGTCCACCCACTGGACATTCCCACTGGTGGGTGGACGGGTAATTCACGATTACCCCTCCACCTACTACGCTAGTGTAAACCGAGTTAAGTACGTCTAGTAATCGACTAATTTATAAATTCGATTTACTATTAATATTATTCGAATGAAATATTTATTTTGCTTTTATTTTATTAAAAAACTGACAAACTGTCGCTCTCTATTTTTTTTTCACTTTTATTTTTTATTTTGGGTTCTATAAAAGACAATCAATACCATTAAGTATAAAAAAAATTGAGAAAAGAAAATAGAGAGAGGGACAGTTTGTCTTGTCAGTTAGTTAGTTAGTTTCTTAGTTAGTGGGGGACAAATCTTGCAAGCTTAATTTGAGCCACTTCCCAGTGTCCGATGGAGCTGAAATTTTGTATACAGGTTTGGTTTAGATGACAATACAATATTTAAGTACAGTCAGCAAAAAAGCTTGTCATGAAAATGGTTTTTTTTTACAAAAAACTTATTTACAAGCTTTTTATTAACTTGCCATGTGAGTTAGTTCGTTTGTTAGTTAGTGGGGGACAAATCTTGCAAGCTTAATTTGACCCATTCCCAGTGTCCGATGGAGCTGAAATTTTGTACACAGGTTTGGTTTAGATGACAATACAATATTAAAGTACAGTCAGCAAAAAAGCTTGTCATAAAAATTAAATTTTTATTAATAACTTATGTTCTTTATAGTGTTCTGACACCACGAATACATATTATTCTTAATTTAATTCAAATTATACTGGTCTCGTATAATTACTAACAACTGCCAGTTAGTAAGTAGATTATTGCTCTTGTAATCCATGATTGTTGGTATCCATGACCTGTGCACTTAGTTGTTATTTTTTTCAAAGTAGTTTTGTGTGTTCAATGACTACGAGTCGACCCGACCCAGATGATTTTGTATGAAAACCAGAGCAGTCCTCTTTCGGTCGTATAAAGCATTAAAATTCAATAAATTTTTGACAGCAGCACTTTGATAACTTCTGAAGGATGGTACAGTTTACTATTCGTTTACCATAACGACATAAACAGTACCAGAAGGTATAAAGAACAACCTAGGTACTTATTTTTCTTTTTTGAAACACTTTATTGCAACCTCAGCCTAATAACGCGTGGGTGATCTCTTCAAAGTTTTGACGTGATGACACGAATGATACGACAGAATATAGAACTTTGCGAATTGTTCTCGACTTTTTGTGACGTCGGGAATCTAATTGACGTCAACTGTCGGATAATTTATCGTTAATGCTGAATTTACAACTGAAATAAGACTTAACTTTTGAATACAGTAATTGTCAAAGTTGTTAATTGTTTGGCAAAACTGTACCCCTAGCATAAAGAACTATCCTCAAAAGCTGTTAAAGTGCTGCTGTCAAATATGTATTAAATTTCGGTTCCTTATACGACCGACAATGGCGCTGCTCTTGTTTTCATACAAATAAATACGATCACGATAAAGGTTACCATAACGAAAATTTCTTTGCTAGGGCTACTCAGGTCTGTTTTTAAGATAATTTTTAAGCTTTACTATTGTTATAATAGCTGAGAAATAACCATCTTAAATACTAATACAGTATTATAGTGTTAAGATAAACGCACTTGTGAATCTTAAAGAAGCCAAGCCGTCGGTGTGTAAGTCCTAGGACGCGGTGAGAGACTCTAACGAGAATAAGCCTTTAAAAAACTCGTCAAGGGCTCAAGGATAAGCCTGCCGGACGGACAGACAGTTTTGCTTTTATTGTTTACCTCAAATTCTAAAACTAGTTGTCACCTACGCACAGTTTCGTCAAATTGGGAAATGTCTATCATTATTATGTTTTCATTTCAGTTAACTTATATTACAATGGTCAGTCACGGCACAAGATGCACTTAATTCTTTAAGTACATATTTTACTCTCCTGGCCAGTAGACATCTGGCCACAATATTCTTGTGTACCGCCATATTTTATTTGGCGCAATGCCCACGTCGAGTACACACAATATATCACATTGCAGTCCGCAAGCTGCAACACTGTGGCACACAAAACTTATTTATTATATTCAACTTACACAAAGATGCACTTGAATAAAATTTCAGTAGGTAAGTACTTCATTGGCTGATTTTAACCCTTGATCGACCGATGAATGTCTTCGCCGATCAAGTGATATGCTATACTATGTTTTTATAGTGTCACCAAATCTGCTGCTGTCATCCAGAGTTTAATAAATGCGCCTGAATTCTACATCTATCAAAAACGATTCAACAAACCTCTATACCTCTATAAATCAATACTTTGTAGCAGTCACCGCAAAAACCTTCGGTATTTTGCATGCCATTTACCATTTGACAGTCACTTCGAATCGAGTGCAAAAGTCAAATTTTGCACGACTTTGAAGCCTAACCCCAGTTAATACCAGACAGGACTTAATTTCATTCCAGATGTTTTTGCGACCGTAAACTAATAATAAGAGTATTTGGCGAAAATTCCACTTAATCTGGTTGAGTAGGTATTTTAAGGTTAAACTTATTATTTAGGCTTTTAATTAGATATAAATAAATACGACATTTAAAGTTTGTACAAATTTTACTCTAAAGAGGGTAAAAATTGGGGACGAAAGTTTTTGTGTGATGACTTCGACAAAAAAGCCTACGGCCCAGAAAATAAAAATATAGAAGAACAACAAAGAATTACGAAGTCATCACAAAATTTGAAACTGAAATTAACGCAAGTATGAAACTCGCCTAACGCCTCACGCCATACATAATGAGCGGCGGCGGCGCAGTGTCACAGGGTAAAAAAAACTCATGTTACTCAAGTTACTCATGAGGCAGCGTGGCGTAGGTGGGGGAATATGCCTAATATATTTGCAAATTAATAAGCCTAAAGAATAAAAAATGCTCCTGAAAGTCACCATACCACGCGGACGAAGTCGCGGGCACAGCTAGTAATCAATATGTCTCGATCTAATGATAAATAGGAAAACTTCAAACGTGTCACAGCAGACAAATTATCGGCATGTGAAACGGTACTCAGGCGAAATTACAAAGCTATTAGCGAAGTTTGCAACTAATTACCACTTTATACTTCGGCACATTCGTCTTGCGCGGTGTAGAGTCGCCATGAGAGTGCCCAAAGAGGGTGACAAACAGTGTTATTTTATTCGAACCATCTGTACCCCTAGCATGAAAAACTTTCGTAATGATAATCGAATACGAAACTATAAATATCATCCTTTAAAAACTGACTAAAATATAAGAATAAGAAAAAGCGTTGGCCCGGTATCTATTTGAGTCCCGCCTCCTGCCTGAGCAAACTGGAGGCAAGTTGTATTTGTATAGCAGTTATAACAATGTTTCATTCAAATATACCGATAGGTACTCGTATATTTAGTTCTTAACAACCTTTTATTTAATAATTTTTCCACAAAGACAAATTTTAATAATTTTTAAACAAAGATTTCATAAGCGGGTAAAAAAGGGGGTAAGACCTTATGTATGTAACTTGTGTGAATATTTCATTTCTACGCGGACGAAGTCGCAGGCGGAGCGCTGTTATTGTGACTGAAAGTTTTGGTGTAATAAATACTAGAGAAAAGGGCAATCTTGAATCTAGTATTCCATTTATCTCGTGAGTTTTATATTTATGACTGGTAATTTATTCTCTACTTAAAGTGCCATTTACTAAAAATACAGTTTATTTTATAGATAATACGCAAATAGATTATTTTATATTTTGCCCTTTGTTTGACTTTCCCTCGGTAAAAGCAACCTTTAAAGTTACTAATAGAAAGCATAGATTTAGATTGTTAAGATAATATTTATAGCCGTCAGTTCAGTTCTTATGATAGGATAAAATTAGTACCTTTGAAGTTAGAAGAGTTTATAGATACCTATATATAACTTTGTAAAACAGTATTTAAACTATAATTATACTTACTGTAACTAGTATCAATAACTTTTTAAAATTAAGGTTATTGGTCTGATTTTACGAAATTATTTTATATTGATCAGACGTTATATACTGATATATTTATTTTACCATTGCTTATTATGATAACATTTCGGGCTATTCCATCATTTTAAATGCCAAGATTCATTGCTATTTCGACGTCCGCAAAAATCTTGCAGTAGAAAATAAGTTTAAGTTAACAAAGTTCATCAAACTAACAACAACTGAGTCATCACAATTTACCTAGTGCTTTATAAATTACGTAAGCAATTTCACTAAAACGCTTTAATGCAAAAGTAGAACCAACTAAAAGCGCCCACGGCAGTGTCCATTAATCCGGAAATTATATGGCAGCCGGATAAAATTCGATAAAAGAAAAGTTACCGTCTCACTTCGGCACGAGTGACACACACCCTACTCTGGGCTAACTTTTCCGTCGTGTTTAAAACTTTCAAACTTTGTCTTGTGTGAAAACGTTATGAATGATAGGTTTTTATGTTACCTTTAACATTATAAAAATGTTTTTTGGGGAATGAAGTTAAAAATGTGATGTTATAGGTATGCTAATTTCCGTGAAGTTAAGACAAGGTGTGTGATGATTTGTAAAAGAATTCGCTTTGGTGTTACTTGTATAGAATAAAATTTTCGTTTATATTATGAAAGAAAAAACCCAAAGCAATTTCACTAAAACATTTTCATGCAAAAGTAAAACCTACTAAAAGCGCCCAAGGCAGTGTCCATTAATCCGGACATTATATGGCAGCCGGATAAAAGTCGATAAAAGAAAAGTTACCGTCTCACTTCGGCACGAGTGACACACACCCTACTCTAGGCTAACTTTTCCGTCGTGTTTTAAACTTTCAAACTTTGTCTTGTGCAGAGATGGGCAAATGCCCGGTTAAAACCCGGCATTTTGAAAATGCCCAGGTTAAAACCCATTTATGCCCATTTCTGCCCGAAAAGTTGGGCGGAAACTGTATAATAAATCAGTAATAACAGTTAACCAATATTTTACATGATTTACAAACTCATTACTTAAATAATGCTAAGTAATATTAGAGTACTTACATATTTGTTAATTTTTAACCCCCGACGCAGCGCAAAGAGGGGTGTTATAACTGTTATAAGTTTGAGGCCTATGTCTGTCTCTCTGTACTGTACGTATATTCGTAGTGCCTAAACGGATCAGGCGATTTTATTGCGTTTTTTTAAATTGAAAGCTATATTAATCGAGATGGTTATTAGCCACGTTTGAAGAAAATCCATATGGAAATTTATGGAGATGGTCAACTGCCTGCCGAAACGGAAAAAGATACAGACATGGTGCTTTGACTTAAATAATGTACACCCTGGGCAAATTTTGGTGCAATAAAAAAAAACAAAATGGCCGCCAGAAATTAAGTTGCTCGATTTGTCTGAAATTAGCTATTTCTATGTGGTTTTATTTTTATTTTGTGTAAATTTAAAAAGGATGATATATAAATAAAATTAAATAAATAAAAACCCCCGACACAAAAAAACCTCAAAGAAAGTCAGAAAATAAATTTTCTCTCGGTCGGGGCTCAAAATGAGAGAGAGATTATAAACAACTAGCAGTTGTCCGCGGCTTCACCTGCGTGGTCAAAGAGAATTAATAATATCAATGCCTTAAAAAATACATGGCACATGTCTGGTGCAAGGATATAAAAGAAACAATTCAAACATTAAAAAAAAATACCAAGTGGAAACCTTGCTAACGCTTGCCGTATACAAAGTGTACGTAGGTATACTGACATTATGTTTGGATTTTATATTTAGGTAAGTACAATAATTATTGAGTTCAAATCATGTTCAAACCACTGTGGGGAATTGCGGAACGGTTAAAGGAAGACTGATGTTGTCTTCCGGGATAGGTGTTGTTAGCCCGGGGACAACTGTCCGCTGGGTTTTATGTCGGAGTTCGTGTATAAGCGAACTTGGTGAATGAACTTCGTAAGCGCGATGTAGGTTCTTCACTTTGAAGCTCCGTGCCATGTTGATATGTGCGCGTCGTCTAGATGTCGCCACAGCACATAATTATGTATGAATTGATGCAAATCCGCATTTTAAGTAAGTAGTGTATCATAGTGGAAGGGGGTCTTTCCGAGGTAAAAAGAAACCTGGATCATTCTCCACCTTTCTACCACCTCAAAAAGTAGCGCAAAAATCCGCAGCACCGTTTCCATAGTAAAAGACCAGTCATTACTGGCAAGACACACTGGTCAAAGACTTTCGTCTTGAGACATTGAGGTATTTCGGACGCAACTATATGCCGGAGCTTCCCAAACGCTGCCCATCCAAGCTGGATTTGACGAGAGATCTCTTTCTCAAAGTTGGACTTACCTTACTGGACCGTCTGTCCCAGGTAAACATAGTGGTCAAAAACTTCGAGTGTAATGTTCCCAACATTAACTGGAGCAGGTGCCAGGATAAGGGGTATTAACCAATCCAAATGTAACCAGAACCATCGGCTTGATTTCCAAAATACAATATATTTTTCAACAGCCATCCTGTGATAGAATAGACCATTGCGAAAGTTACATAACCTCAGCGATCGCACACCAAGCACGCTACCCTATTGCTCTATTTACCAAATTTCGTGAAAGTCAGATCAGTGGTTTACGCATTATAAGGTAACAATTAGGGTGGAGCGAAAAATTTTTTTTCATTAAACTGTAATGTAATAGTAAAAATTTAGTGCCTTTTGGGCTTAAGTTAAGTCATGCAAAATATTAATCTAATCGGTTTAGAGTAACTGCCTCCGCAACGGCATTGATTTTATAAAAATAGTTGTTTTTAGATCCCATATAGACGCCATATGTCTGTACCATATTTAAATATTACAGACTATAATTTTAATAAAAATCGGTTACTGGTATAATATATTTTCCATATAAAATAAACAGAGAAGCCAGACTTTGTGTTTATAACTTATAATAAGGGGAGTGAGGTAGCGCGGGAGGGGACATTTACCGGCACTTGTCGCATCGTAGTCATCAAGTGCTCTGTTGTTCATAATTCACATCGGTCGCACGCACTTTTTTTCAAATACCCTCGATTTTATACTGTTAACACTATGCAAAGAACTCGAAGTGTGTTTAAATGTCCTCTTTTTGGGGATACTTGTGAGATAAAAGAGAACGTCTTACCTACTTACGAAGATGTAATGAATTATTAGGAATGGACGAGACATCAACTATAATTGGAATTAGAAACAGCAAAAGAGCCAATTTTTGCGGAGATAGCAGATATTGTGACATCCAGGATTGAAAATATATGGCAAACTGCCTCTATTCCGATAGTAACACGAACGAGGATCATTCCAATGTTAAAAGCATATCATTTAAAATGCAAACATCTACTCAAGTCTATTAAGAGGCTCTCTCCGGAAAAGATAGAAAGTTTTCGGCAAAGCAGTAGGATACTTTTTAATATTTCAGCATGCAAGTGCAAAGAATTAGCTCAGTGCATCTGTCCTAAGGATAAAAATGTTCCTAAACAAAAGCAAACCTTTTTAATTGATCAAAGAACGTCTCGAATGATGATAATCAGCGGAATAGACGTAACTGTTACAAAGAAGTTGCAAAAGACTCAAAAAAGGAAACATCAACGAGAAAATCGCCCAAGCACATCCTTAAACACTTCAACGTTAGCTGATTTAGACATTAGTACTTCTTCGGCGGCATCAGCAGTTTCAGAAAAGCCTACGCTACCTGTTAAGAAATTTGAACGTATTGAAGGACAAATGTTACCAGAAATGGCCAAAGATCTGAGTACCGATTATCAGTATTTGTACTAAATTGTCTCTGCGGTAATTTTAGGTGTATTCCCAAAAGATCTGGAAAATAAATCTCCAGGTAAACTTTCACATGCCCGTTGGATCACACGTGCCAACCGAATACTACGTTTGTATGTGGCAACTGAAAAGCCGTCGGAAAATTTGATAACTCTGGCTACTTTTGTGGTTAAAGTCTATGCATCTTCCTGGTTTTTAATTAAGAGCAAACCGTCATGCAAAGATGGCACTCGTCATCTGTTTAACATTATCATGATCCAGATACCTGCCAGAAACTTTAAATCCCGAAAGCATTCTTCTTGAGATGATAACAGATGAGAGGAAGCATATTATTAGAGAGCTGGCTGCCCGCCGCATACTAAAATCAAGTAGTAGTCACCCTTCAACACCTAGACTTTTTCAAGTGCCATTGATAAATTGTAATGCTACTTCATATATTGATTTAATAAACTGGCTAGCAAACTTAACCGGACCGCCACTTTTGAAAAATTTATCTGACCAAGAAATTCAGAACATTGTCGAATCTGGTTGTGAGAGCACACCATTGTTTTCAAGGCTTCCCTGCCAAACTCAAGCTGTTAAGAGAGCTGTAAAGATTACAACCGAAGCTTGCATTTCTCAGTGCACAAAAAAGTCACGATTAGGTGCAATAAAAGCCAAGTTGGAATCGCGGAAGGTCGAAACAAAAAAGGATTTTCAAGCTAAATAATTCAGTAATTTACAAATTTTTTCTTAAATAGGTTATGTTCTTAATTACAGTTATACCTTAATAAATATCTTAACTATAAATTGTTTATCACTTAATACCTTTTTACCACTAAATAGGACACAATATTTCACGTTATACGACTTATAACTTTAGTATAATTTTTTTATTTTTTAAGTCAGTGCGGAGGCTGAAGAATTTCATTAAATGGAATTAAAAAAATACAGTTAATTTTGCTTTATTATAAGGCACAAATCCCCCCCTATTAGAACTCTGTAAATAAAAAAAATTTTTTTTTCATACATTTGTGCTCCACCCTAGTAACAATACCTAGACAAAAAGACACATTCTCCTATCCTAACTCTTGAACTACCAAAATGCCAAAACTGAAGTCAATACTTTGCCACTAGGTACGTTTGTGTGTGTGTTTTAATGTAGAATAGATCCTATGCCAGCTCAATCGTGCAAAGAAAAAGTTCTTAATAATAATACCCATGCTACATTGAACAAAGTAAACTGAAAAAAAAAATATCCTACGGGAACCGTACTGCAGACCAGTATCCTACATATCAATTTCCATACTTCTTAGCCCAGAAATGAGGAAGTTTCCATATAAATTTAAACCTCCTTATCAATAGGCGGCCTTATTGCTATAAAGCAATCTCTTGCAGGCAACCTTGGGTGAAAGAAAAAATAAATCAAAAGGACAGAAGGGGAAAGGGTGCATAAAAAGAATAGAATAAGTATACACTAACAAATATTGATAGAGAGAAAGAAGATAATATTATAGAAGTTAAGGAATAAGAGAGAGAAAATGATTTCTAACTTGATCTCTAAAGGATTTAGAGTCTGAGCCCGTCTGATACCTACTGGAAGCGCGTTCTACAAACGGACAGCATGGACAGAGAAAGAGTAGGAAAAAAGTCGGAAGAATGACGTGGAATTTCAAGGGTGAGGTTGGAGGAAGAACGCAAAGTACAGGACGTAGATGAAGAGTGAAAGGAGAAGCAGTCTTTAAGATAAGGAAGGGAAGTAGGCATAAAAAGGATAGAATAGAGAAGTTTAAGTGTGTGTAAGTCCCTGCGCCGGCGAATTGGGAGCCATTGGAGTTTGTTACGGAAGTGAGACATATGGTCGTATTTGCGAAGGTTAAATATAAATCTAATGGCAACGTTCTGCAGACGCTCTAACTTATCAAGTAACTCTTCCGACAGGTCAGTAAAACAGACATCAGCATAGTCAAGGATAGACAGCAGGAGCGATTGTGACAGAGTGATTTTGGTACTGGTCGGCAAAAAGTTACGAAGTCGGTTAAGTGAGCCATATGCTGCAAATATCTTTTTCCTGGTTACCTCAACATGAGGACTTCTTAGCCCAGAAGTGAGGAAGTTTCCATGTCTCAAAAGTACGTATAAGATTTGAATTTCGCGCTATTTCCTAAATATTCAAGATGGCGGGTTGAAATTTGACATACGTCATCTTGACACATGTAAAATTAATCGTGGAGCGTTTCACAATAAAACAGCGCATAGAAGTTATAGAAATATTTCACGATATTCACGATCAATTACAAAAACTCGTCGAAAGGTCGAAAAATCTCGTAATTTCAAGAAGAGGTGATGTCAAATGGCCACCGAGATCTTGCCATCTGATGCCACTGGATTTCTTTCTTTAGGGCTACGTCAAAGATAAAGTCTACACCAACGATCCCTAAAACATAGACAATAAAGAAAAAATATTCGCTGAGTTATTGGTGAAATAAGTAGCGAAATATGTGAAGTTAGCAGCGAAATGTGTGAAAGTGTCATGAAAAACTTGCACACAGCAAAAATGCCCGTGGCGGTCATTTAGCAGATATTCTTTTGAAAAATGGAAAATGAAGTATTTAGAAAAAATCGACCCGTCTCACAACTAGCTAGATATTCTTTTCATATAAAATTATACAAGTCTCTTCAAAATAAAATAAAACTACGAAGAAATTCCAATCCATTCGCGTTTTATTGAGACAAATCATCCTATACCTACTTTTGGGTCACCCGTTAAATTTTAACCCCCTTTCTACCCTATTAGGGGGAAGTATTTTAACTTTGCCTACGCAGATCATCTTTAATCCTGACCAGTATCCTACATACCAATATTTATATTTCTAATTCTAAAATGAGGAAATTCCTTATAAACTTGAAAGTTGAAACCCTCCCTTTGTACCCCATTATGGGGTAGTTTTTCAACTTCGCCTACGCAGATTATTAATTTTAATTCGGTGATGTGTGTCACCTTTCGATTTTATATAGATAGATTATGTTACTCATAAATAAAATAAAATATTATACTTATAAGTGCATACTCCATTTTATTATTAAAACATTTTAATACTACCCTGTTAAAATACCAAAAATGTACAATTTTCTGGTATTTTAACAGACTCATATTATTTGTCTTTTGGTAATATTCATGTGCATTATAACCAAAATAATTAAAATACTTAGACAGGTAAAAATACTTTAAAACCTTGTTTACGCCCACAAAATAGGCAGTAATGGGCATTAACCCGGCGTTTTGGGTTTTAACCGAGTTAAAACCCGGGCAGGCTGAATGGGTTAAAACACAGTGCCCATCTCTAGTCTTGTGTGAAAACGTTATGAATGATAGGTTTTTATGTTACCTTTAACATTATAAGAACGTTTTTGGGGAATGAAGTTAAAAATGTGATGTTATATGTATGCTAATTTCGGTGAAGTTAAGACAAGGTGCGTGATGATTTGCAAAAGAATTCGCTTTGGTTTTTGTTGTTGATTTGTTGTCTAGAATTTTTTTTTCGTTTATATTGTGAAAAAAATACCCAAAGCAATTTCACCAAAACATTTTCATGCAAAAGTAAAACCTACTAAAAGCACCCAAGGCAGTGTCCATTAATCCGGACATTATATGGCAGCCGGATAAAAGTCGATAAAAGAAAAGTTACCGTCTTACTTCGGCACGAGTGACACACACTACTCAACTCTGGGCTAACTTTGGCGTCTTGGGAACAGTTTTAAACTTTGCCTTGTGTGAGTACGTTATGATATGAACAATAAGTGTTTTTCTGTATTAAAAATTATAAGTTTGTTTTTGAAAATCGATATAACTTACTTTGATAAAGATAAAATATGTTGAGTAAATAAGCAACTAACAAATCCTACCTTTTAATGTAATTATACATAGTGAAGGGTACGCAAATTAGAGATAACTACACAGATATAGATTTACATAGATAACACAAGTATTACGATTTGTATTGAAACCAAGCGTGCCGACTTATTAAAACACCTACTGTGTGTGACGTCACAACCAAAATTTTGTGACGGGAAATCCAAACCGATTTGTTTTACTATTGCAGTTAATTATCACGCAACGAGAGATTTTTTTAGTTTTTGCCGGCCGTCCGGCTGCAACTACTGACGCGGTTGGACTGTGAGTTAGCGGCGACCTACCTTGACGTTTGGTCGGGGTTTGGACACGCGAAGTACATGCATTTGCGTTATGAAGAAATTCTATATCTGTGGATAACTACATACCTACTTACTACCTACGGATTACTAATAGGCTATCAAATAAAAGTGGATTTCTTTTAGTCACACAACTGTCCACTTGCTGTATCCCTAGCACAAAATAATATCGTTGTGGTAATCGTTATCTTGATCGAATTATTTAGTACCAGCCGCACTAGATAAGTGGCTTTTAGAAAGATAATGTATGGGATTGACATAAGCGATCGAAATGTTACGTCACCGCTAATGTTACCGCCGGTTTCTGAAACGCCAATCAAAATTAAAATTAGCTAACAGACTGTCACATTTAATTCCCAATTAATTCCCAATTAAAAGCACCTTGGGTTTCTGAAACGAAAATTATCTCACAATTCGGTTTAGATTTGTATGGGCACTGACAGACTGTTAACAGACTGTTGACAGTCTGTCACATTTTTCTTTCAGAAACCCAAACTACAATTAATTGGAGATTAATTGGGAATTAGGTAATTTAATTTTAATTGGCGTTTCGGAAACCGGCGGTTAATCCCATACATTTTCTTTCTATTCTACTGGCAATATCGATAATAGAAAGCCACTTGTCTAGCCCCCCTGAGCACCTCTTTAGGTCGTATAAGGAACTAAAATAAAATACATGTTCGACAGCAGCACTTTGACAGCTTTTATTTAATTACCATAGGTATCGATAGTTTTTTAAGCTACAGCGACAACTCTTAAGACTGCTTTTGACGGATGTTACAGTTTAATATATGACAGCTTTTCGTGTTTGGGCTACTGTATGTACACGATTCTTCATATAGTGTAACATGTAACCTTTCTAAGTAGTTTCAAAGTATTATATTTCTTAGATGTTTCTCTAGAGCATCTTCAGCAGTTTACGACGGTACAACCTCAGCTTATTTTATAGACCATGTCTCAAGAAATGTGGCAATAAGGCTAGGTTATGATCTTACGTTAGCTATAAAATATTTAGTGAAAAAATATTTTGTTGCGCAATAATAATGGTTGCTTTGCTATTAACGAAAGTTATATAAAGTAACGATCCTGTAATCCAGTCTTTTTTTAAACAAAGCACTTATTACATTGTTATTTGAAGACACCTTGTAATGATGCCGTTTCGTTCCAGTCTCATGTACGGTTAGAACCTCCATGATGGCTGGAAACTCTAAAGTTTAACTTACTGGCCATCAAAAGTATTCTGTACCTGGGTGCCTACCATCAACTCTAAGAAAGCGATTCAAAACTGGTGCTTCATTTCATACCATTACCTTCTAAAAACTGAATCGCAAATTAATTGCTGAATGTCAATGAACGAACGATTTGTGTCCTTATTTCTTCTACCCATCTTTTTCACTCGAGTCTGTCATGCCCGGAGAGTGAGTGGGACGGGTATAACCTGTAGGTCTCATGTTAGCTCGACCGAGTTATAAGTGAAATAAGAGTCAATGGCAGCTACAGTGCCACAAACTTTGCTGTGCCGGTGGCCAAAATGTGAAACTAGCGTGTTTTTTTTAATGTCATTCTGCTGTCAAGTTGATGTCCAACCGCTGAAAAACTGGACTTTTACCATGTTTTGTTTGTGATCATTTAAAAAATATTTTACCAGTAGAAAGCTACCTTATTCCCGAGTGACATATGCTATATCTCATTCCGATATTCCCACGGGAACGGGAACTGCACGGGTAAAACCGCGAGGAACCAGTGATAGTCATAAATATTTTAAGAAATGATTTATGTATAAAACTTTGAAAGTGTACTTATAATAACAGAAATTGTAAATTGTTCTAGGTACCTATTATCTAAGCAATCAGTCTCAATATATCAGGGTAAAAAAACATGAGATAGATTAATTCTAAACGAGTCTGTAATGTTAGATGCTCAGCAAATTGTCGAAAGGTATGGGTTACCTTGCCACAATTTGCCACAATGCTATTTTCTCGGTAAAATAGTTTTTCAGAGAATGACGTCAGCACAAACGTAATCGTTAGACACATCACTGAATCGATTTAGAGAAATATCTGTTTGAATCGTAAGCCAATGTCGTCTACCTTTATTGCTACTTTTATTTCTTTTCTATTCTTAGTGGAGCATGTTATGTACAGTGCCACAAGCTTTTCTGTTCCTGTGACAGCCGTGACAGAAGAGCCACTTGCAATACGAAATTAGCTGTCAAAACGGGCTCTCGGTATGAAAACTGTTTTAGTTCCAAAGATAATCACCGGAACAGAAAAGCTTGGCTCACTATACGTACAAAATTCTAACTCTTTGATATAAGTACCTGATGTTTTTGACTAATAGGTACCGAGGAATATTTGTAGCGCGTTTTCGCGATAAAACTGAGTGTTCTTTTCACTACGAACTATACTGGCCAGTATGAAAAATAACTTCGAAGAACATTGCGATGGAAAATGACCATTGCGAAAGCAGTGAGTCTCATTGAAAATCATTAACGAATAACTAACTAACTAAAGTGACTGACGTTGGCTAACCACTTGGCGGCAATGCCAATATACGCGATAAAAAAAGAGAAACACTTAAGTGGATACCTATGTTACCGGTAATGTATGAAATTTAGGAATAGTATACTATTCCTAGAGAGAGTATATAATTTTCCGTACCTCTTCTTCAAAACACACATTTTCCAGGAAATGTATATGAAGTGACCACATCGTAGATTTGCTCACTTCATGGAATGCTCGAGAATTTTATGAAATGGTCGCATTTGATGAAATGTTTCATTGGCCATATTATGATCAATAATAAGAAATCGTTTCTCGTTAAGGGCAACTGAACGCGTGGCTGCTTCAAATGGTCAAGATTATTTGATCACATCGTAAAATAGTTATATTTATTACCGGTAGAGACGCTGCAAGCGCTTTGCTTATGTGTGCCATATTATCAATAGTATTTTTTCTTTCTGTTTAAACAACACATCTTTCTGTGGTGTGAAAAAAACCACGAAATTTAAGACGATCGCTTCGCACCGGACTTCCAAGGCAAAACCTCTTAAAATAATAAATGGCGTTCGAAGAAATGTGATATCGGTGATATGAGTTTTCTGTCAAATGGCTTTTCGGTGAAATTACCCATCCGTAAAATAGCCCATCAATGTAGTGGACCTTCGATAAATATGGCGGTGGAAAAATGGCTTTCGACGAATTAACTTTCGATGATCAGTCCTGAATCAAATGTAGGTTAGATTTTAGCAACGGTGTGAAATGCTTAGATAACTAAAAACCCCATAAAGAAAAAAAAGGTTTTCTTCTGTTAAATTAGGTTAGAACTGTGAAAAAAAGCGCCAGAATACAAATCCAGAAATAAAAGTTTGATGTCATGGAAACTTACAATAATGTCCTCATACTATTATTATTATTGTTAGATTAAACTTACTGGGCTTTTAGAGCATTCTGTAAGCCTGTAAGTATATCTTATTAAATTGATAATTGCATGATATAATTGTCATGGTCAAACGTTGTTAAAAATAATATCAAACGTTGACTAGTTAACGATATTGTCAATTAAAACTGGTCATTTCATGAAATGCTACCAATTCATAAAATTCTCGACCATTTCAGCAAATCTACAATAAGACCACGACATATACCTATCCTAGGCTTATCATACTATTCCGAGATGGCTCGAGGAAATGTATTTGATGTTATAGTTTAAACCCATTCCACGGAAAATGATGAGGGCGAGAAGCGAAGCGACAAGCATGTTAGGTTTACATGAATGTACCGAGCCGAGCGAGCAAAACGAGCGTGCCACGGCAACTGCCGGCGAAGCGCCAGTACCGACTTTATACAATAAACTTCCCATGTCCTGCTAAACTTTAAGGCTTTTTGTTTATTTTGTACAAGTTTGCTTCTGGGTATATTACTAGTATTTTAACAAGGTATTTAAATTGTGTTTTTGAAGGAATATTATAGTTTTCCTAGGAAATGTATGGTATTCCTAGGTATAGTATACAATGACGGATATCACACATCTGCGGTAACTTATAATATTAATGCAGTACAATCAACATTCCTTTCATAGCATCTTCTCAAGTTTTGTGACTGTGATCGCCAGTGTGATATATTTTGATATAGTACTGTTGAAGGTTTAACTCTCGTGTAATCCTGGCCGACTCCAACTGACTCATGTCAGATAGATTTGTACTTGTTTTTAGACAGATGATTGTAAAAAGCCCTTGTCACTGTGTTTACTATCTGCTATTAAATTTTATTTTATTTATATAAAATGTGGTTTGTTTTAACCTTATAAAAAGTACTCTGGGCTGAATGTTTTTTTGCAGTAGTTAAGTTTAGTATTAGTATTATTAGTAGGCATATAACCAGAAGTAATAAAACTAAAGCCTTATGCCCGAATACTCGTACGCTACTTAACTTTGGGAGCGTCTCAAACATCGCCCTGTCACTTTAAATGTCAAACGTATGAAAGAGATGCCAAGATGTTTGAGACGCTCCCAAATTTGATTTGCGTTCGAGAATACGGGCGTTATTCTATTACAACGACTACTTTTTAAATGATGAAGTAAAATAATGATTATTAAATTATCATTTATACCTACATATCATTTTCCTTACAAATAAATAGAAGACTAAAGTAGCTTCTTATTTCATCACTTCGTGGGATAAAAATCCTTTTTGAAGCGATAAAAGATACTATAAATCCCCATTATTTTTTCTTCGCAAGGAAAAAAGTAGTGACGGTCTGGTAATAGGAACTGATAAGGCTGCAATGATTTTTCTTCCATTTCGTTGTATCCCTTGTACCTTGTTATCGGAACATGACTGTGATTTCTGTTATAACTAAGGATAACTTGTATTTGTCTTTGTCTGACCTAATAAGGAAAATAACATTTTATGTTCTTTACAATCTTATGATATTTCATTGGCTTTGGTATTTCATTTAACGCCTCTGTGGTCTATTGATTCACACCACCTCTGTGGTCAAGTGATTAACACCACCGATTTCAAACCAAGAGGTCCCGGGTTCGATTCCCAGTGGGAGTACAGTTTGTATTCGGTTTCACTATGATATATTGCAAACTCAGATGTAAATACTTCTTAGAAATTCCAACTCAGTCCAATATAGTTAGTGAATATGTTACGCTGACAATGTCCCATACATCGTTGGCTGAAGTGCTTACATATCTCGGGAATGCACTCAAGCTTGATTACTGATTCTAAGTAATAATATTAGCTAATGTGCAAGTTTGGCATAGTTCTAAATATAGCTCTCTACATGAATCCGTACTAATATAATTAAAATG
This sequence comes from Crambus lathoniellus, assembly GCA_949710035.1. Lineage (NCBI taxonomy): Eukaryota > Metazoa > Arthropoda > Insecta > Lepidoptera > Crambidae > Crambus > Crambus lathoniellus. The sequence goes on from OX453296.1 coordinate 11,302,198, forward strand.
ACAAAGTACATAAAAATGTTTACTTTTAAACTTTCGCTCATGCTCTTCCATTTCGCCATCTTTTTGGAATTGGCTTTTGGAATTGTACTTTTGTTTGTACTTTAGTGAGAATAAATAAAAAAATATATATTGAAAAAAGAATGCGGGGCGTTTCACATTTCCGAGGTGACTATTCAAAAGAAATTCATTGCGAAAATGAATATCTTGTGCGGGAAGTAGTATATATGCCAAATTCAAAACGGTAAAACGCATCAGCTAGCAGCTACTAATATATAGCGGAAAGATATGATTGTTTCGCTAGCGACACGTGCACCTAACGGGTCCACCGGGTCCACCGGTATTGAATTGTCTTGTCCTTGGTATGCGTACAAATATACGGCAGGCTGTTCATACAATGCACTCCCATAGGCCCATGTTTCAAATGCATGTATCTGTCGCAGGGATTTTGTCAAAGCCGTGATATTATAAATTCCACTAGTGAAATTATAATTTCTCGTTAAATTATGAAGAGACAGTACGAGACAGTATGCACACAGCTGCGAGCCTCGGAAGTCATATAGAACACGTGATAGGTTAGAAATTTAAATTTCGTGTTTTTTTTTGTATCAATACAAATTATGGATTGTTTCACAAAATAACCACGAAATTTAAAACCTATCACGTGTTCTACAGGACTTCCGAGGACTACAGGACTTTACCGAGGCAAATTCGTGAGCTCGCAGCCGTTTGCTTACTGTCACGTACTGTCTATTCATAATTTAACGAGAAATTATAATTTCACTAGTGGAATTATAATATCACGGCTTTGACAAAATCCCTGCGACATATCTACATTTCCGTTAAAGCAAATTATTTTTTGTGTTTATCTAGCCAAGCTAGTCTGAGTACCGCGTTAAATTGAATGTTAGATGGACGTAAAGTAGGTACTTTGTAACCATATAGCTTACTTTTATACCACAATGGCTTGTTTATTTTTTAAATGAGGTCACACTTTTATTCAAAATGTCTATTATCGCAAAATAATGTAAATTTGAAATTATAAACACTTCATTTTTCTCTAATGAAATAGAGGGTTTTCATTGTCATCAAAAGTGAATGAGAGGAAATTTAATTTTCCGCTTGTGCTTCAAAGGGCTAGATACCTACTATTAAAGTGCAGAACTTATTTAAAAAATTTGTACTATGCATATTCCGAGTAATACACACCAAAATAAGAGTCCAGTTACAGAGGTTTTACCGCAAAATAAAATAGTACAGGAATAAATTTCTGGAATCTAGATACCAATAAAGCTTTTTGTGAGCACAGCACCTGTGAAAGCGGATTGGATTTTCACAGCTTGCTATCGGCGGCGGTGGCGTCCCAGTTATTGCAGTTCGTTTAAAGTTTTCAACTTATCAGGAAAACTGGTGGTAAAATACCACCAGTTTCGTTTCTAGCGGGTGCCCCGGCCGGAAATGTTTAGATATTTAGGATATAGTTTAAATAACCCGAGTTTTATTTGTGAAACTAGATTATAATTTTGATGTCTATTTGTCTTAATCTGGGTGTTATATATGTATTTTAAGCAGGTTTTTATAAAAGTATGTAAGTAAGAATATACAGGGCGTTAGGGGCACCGTTGCAAAAACTTTAACCATGGCTTCAGACCATCATGCTGAACAACGTAAAGCAAGAATTTTTGTCGGAAATGCAAAAAAACGACTTTTCATACAAATTTAGCAAAAAAACGGGACATTTTGTATGGAGAGTCGACATATTATTTTCATTTCCGACAAAATATCTTGCTGTGCGTTGTTCAGCATGATGGTCTGAAGCCATGGTTAAAGTTTTTGCAACGGTGGGCACCGTTGCAAAAACCCCTGTATTACTTTACCCGTTAACTTGTTTTCATAACACAGTTTCTTAATGAAAAATATCTTATGATCTTGATAATTGGCTTGATTGTAAGAAATTTGTTTATTATTATTATGATAAGCACATCTTAGGTTTCTGCGCGCATTGTTCACTGCACACAAACTTTTTTCGGATAATCACTTTTGTCCGTGTGCTGTAGTCGAGTTTAGGTTTAAAAATAAATCTTGCAATAAACACGGTTTTTAACGAAGTCTTCAGGGGAGTTCACACTTTTATTCAAAATGTCTATTATCGCAAAATAATGTAAATTTGAAATTATAAAAGACTTCATTTTTATCAAATGAAATAGAGGGTTTTCATTGTCATCAAAAGTGAATGAGAGGAGATTTAATTTTCCGTTTTTATTATAGTCTGCTGGCCATTGTTTGCGCTTCAAAAGGCTAAATACTATTAAAGTATAGAACTTATTTAAAGAATTTGTACTATGCCTATTCCGAGTAATACACACCAAAAAAAGAGTCCAGTTACAGAGGTTTTACCGCAAAACAAAATAGTACAGGAATGAATTTCTGGAATCTACCAACAAAGCTTTTTGTGAGCACAGCACCTGTGAAAGCGGATTGGATTTTCACAGCTTGCTATCGTCGGTGGCGTCCCAATTATTGCAGTTCGTTTAAAGTTTTCAACTTATCAGTAAAACTGGTGGTGAAATACCACCAGTTTCGTTTCTAGCGGGCGCCCCGGCCGGAAATGTTTAGGTATTTAGGATAGTTTTAATAACCCGAGTTTTATTTGTGAAACTAGATTATAAGTTTGATGTCTATTTGTCTTAATCTGGTTGTAATCTATGTATTTTAAGCAGGTTTTTATAAAAAGTATATAAGTAAGAATATACAGGGCTTTAGGGGCACCGTTGCAAAAACTTTAACCATGGCTTCAGACCATAATGCTGAACAATGTAAAGCAAGAATTTTTTGTCGGAAATGAAAAAAAAAATCGACTTTTCATACAAATTTAGCAACAAATCGGGACATTTTGTATGGAGCGTCGAAATATTATTTTCATTTCCGACAAAAAATCTTGCTGTGCGTTGTTCAGCATGATGGTCTGAAGCCATGGTTAAAGTTTTAGCAACGGTGCCTCTAACACCTTGTATTACCTACTTTACCCGTTAACTTGTTTTCATAACACAGTTTTTTAATGAATAATTTCTTATGAGCTTAATAATTGGCTTGATTGTAAGAAATTTGTTTATTATTATTATGATAAGCACATCTTAGGTTTCTGCGCGCATTGTTTACTGCACACAAACTTTTTTCGGATAATCACTTTTGTCCGTGTGCTGTAGTCGAGTTTAGGTTTGAAAATAAATCTTGCAATATACACGGTTTTTAACGAAGTCTTCAGGGGAACGTGATAACAGATAAGGTGGGAAAATATAAGTATAATTATAAATATTGTACAAGTGGAAGGAAGTGATCACTTTTCTTGTAACAGCTAAATGGACACAAAACTACCTAATTTTTAAAAATTTACAAGTTTTTTGCTTTATTTACTCGTAATTATTTATTTCCAATCAACTCAATAGTTACGTAACATTCGCCATTCAGCCTTTTTATTACAATGAGTTTTTATGAACCTATCGGAAAGACGAAAAAAACAATAAAATTTGTATTTACCTAACTTTGGTTGAATCTGCAGCAGCTGCACTTACTTAACCCTATTCATTTTCACCAACTGAACTCTATTTAATGGTGGAAATAACTGGCATTTGGACAGATACAGCCACTTTACGGTTCAAATATTGCTCGACTTTATTTATAAATATAGAGAGGGAACAACGGCGTAGCTTTAAGACAATAAACTCATAAATATTTATTGCTAATGTTCAAGTATCTTTGAACCTTCTGGTTCGATTATTTTGTTTTGGAATAGAAGACATTCTACTGGAACGAATAAAGTGATAGTGATAGCAGTGGAGGAGGATTTCTTGCCTAATCATATTAAGTCAATGGAGTTCACATAAAAGCATTGTTGTTTTTCGAAGAGGAAAATGTTTTGAATATTGTAACAATGTTAAGAAGAAAAAAAATTAGGCTGTTCTAGAGGCTGTCTATAAAATAATATTAGACTTATATACAATTAGCAATTCTTATGTAAACCCTGCCACTAAAGAAAATAATTATGGTTTTCTAATCATTATTCCTCTAATAAAATTGACAAAGGATACAGAAGTACCATAACTTTATCTATTTTATAAATTATGGTTTCAGTTACGGTAATTGTATTATTATGTATTTGTTAGCTTCTTGTTAAAAAATATACAGGTCAGATATGTACTGCCAAAAGTAAAAAGGTACGTGAATGCATCAGTTCCCGTCATGTTATTTCGCCCCATGTGTATCTGAGCTGAAATTGTGTTGTGTGAATCCCGAGTAGAGATTTGAATTTTTAAAATCTCCGTGAAATGATGTGAATTTTAGAAAGTCTTATAAAATATTCAGTTCTCGCAGCACACGCGGAAATAGAGCTCGCGGTCAAGTGGCTGGTGAATGGGCAGGGAAATGTTGTTGAGTAGGTACCTACCTAAGTGTATTCTAGACATGGTGAGTTTCGGTGAATATCTATTTTTAGGATGCAGTTTTGCAATACGTACATCAGCTAAGAAATTGCATACAGTTTTATAAAAAAATTTAGTAAAGTGTCTATTATTAAGTACTGAGATTGAGTAGGAACCTGTAGGATAAGATGGCATTTATATTTGCCTTTTAAGGCTATAGCGGCGATCAAACTCAGATTTTTCGATGTTTTTAAATTAAATTTCTTGACAAAGTATCATTACTAGGACTTCCAAAATATTATATGTGATAGATATTTTCTTTATGAAGGGAAGTTACTAAAATTTATTTAAATCAAATAAACACAATGTACTAAAAAACTGATTTTCAAGACCCCTTTTTTCCGTCTTATCTCAATAACTATTTGAGTAATCAAGCAAATTTTTTTTGTGTAGGTAGTTCTTAGTCATATCTAGGGAAGTTACTAAAAATTTTTTTTGTTATATTTATAGTCAATAACTAACTAGTATCCCAAAATGCATCGTGCACACAACATACGTGGAACTATAGATCGTTACAAGTGGTTGCTGAATAGACGAGGAGATATTGTTGAGTAAGTGTCTTCTCGACGTGGTTAGAGTAGGTGAAGATCTATTTATTTATTTATTTAATTAGGAATAACAACAGCCATCTAAACTACATAAGTAATGCTATTTTAAATCTAAAATTTCTTGGGCCAAAAGGGTTATTCACAGAATATTACAAAATTTATTGACACCAATCGTTAAAATATGAAAACAAAACAAAAACTAAAAACTAAAAACAAAATCTATAAGTTACGATTCCTACCATTAATGCGGGTAACTGCCAAAGTCCCACTTATTCATAAAAAATAAATAAATAAATCTGTCACGTTAATTTTTAATTATATTTGGCTTCCTTTCATATTATAGATAAACAGAAAATAATATCTATACCAAATACATTTATGAATAAGAGGGTAACTACACGAATTTTATTTTTATTACACTTTAAAACTGAAAATAGAAAATAACTACTGACTGATACAATGTAATGTAACCTATTTGTCGATTAACTCGAAAACAAAGAAATAAGTAAGTACAAAAAAAAATGCATTATAATTCCATTATTTTAGATGCCATGAATATAAAGTTAACTTAAGACTTAACTACATTTTTATTAGAATGCCCTTATGCAAAACCAATACAGAATAAAGTATATATGTCAGTATATAGTGTAAGGTTTGATAAGTTGAATTCGTTTGTCTGTAAAGAATAGCGAATCCACATTGAGCACTTTGAACCAAAATAAAGATTTTTTTGTTCTACATTTAAGTATTTTCCATATTTTTTTTCTAACGAAATACAAAAAGTGCTAGTAAATTTACTGCCGACTGATAAAGTACTTTTAGTGCATCCAAGCTTGAGATTAAACAGCTAATTCTACTAGTTTTATGGTCCGTAAAACTGATAAAAGATCCACTCCTAAAAGACAATTTCGGAATTTAACGAAAACATTCGGGGAAAAGCTTTCAATATTTTTACGCCTTGTTTTCATCATCTTTGCAGTATAATCAAGTTGATTGAATTCTAAAAACTTTTTTTCAATCCATTTCTCGAAAACAAATCTTCATAAACCTGTATTAGTATTTTTCTTATCGCTTTTAGCACGAAAAACTATCGTTATCGTTATAACTATTACGATAACGATAGTTTTTCGATACTTTTCGATAGTTTTATGTATGTATGGGAACCGCGCAGCGCCTATTTCGGTCGTATAAAGAACTAAAATTCAATAGATATTTATTTTGACGGTAGCACTCTGACAGCTTTTGACGGATGGTTTATGGTGGGATGGTTAACTCTTACTACGCATATATAGTTTTCAATAGCCTTAGGTAAATGTTCCGTTACAAAAGACAATTTAATATATATTTTTTTGTAAAAAAGTTAGGTTTCAGGTAGTGCGATAAAAATATAAAAAGTTTTTCCCCGATTGTTTTCGTTAAATTCCGAAACAGTCCAGTTTTAGGAGTGGATAATTTTCAGTTTTACGGACCATAAAGCTATCATAAATAATATCATGAATTTGGTATGGTAGGTACAGTCAACTGGGGTTACTTTGTTGACAACGCTTATTTGACTGAATTATTATCGTTTTCCATTTTTTTCAACTGACCTTTGGTAGCATAAATATGGCTATAGATAGTATGCCCATGTTTTACTTAAAATATCTGTTACCTAGATAAAATTTCTTACTACTTTCTTAAATATACTTGTTACCCATTTGAAAAAAAAATCATCTTAACTTGTGCTTTGTTCAAATAAATATTAACCTTATAACCTATGTAGAGCAATTAGATGGCTATAAGACCCACGTCCAGCCAATCAGACGCGAGAGCACTTATGATAATATAGCTTTCCCGATACTAGGAGGCGTTATTATATCGTAAATATTTATAAGGCCATCGTGAGCACGAGATTGAAATCCGCACACACTTCAGTGTGCTTTAGTCACGATTTCCGTTGAACGCCTGTAAAAGTGTAGTGAAAATGGATATTTATGTTGTAAACCTATGTTTGAGTAAATATTAAAAAAATACTTATCCCGCGGGATTGTGATATTATTCCTGAATAAAAGTAAAAGCTGGAGCTAAAGTAGTTTAAGTGACTCGCTAGCTTCCAAACTATCCCTATACTTACCAAAAATCACGTGTCGATCCGTTGCTCCGCTTTGACGTGAAAGTTTTTTTTTTATTTATTGAACAAGGCTTACCAACTAAATACATAAATAACATTTACAAAGTACATCAGACTTATTAATTATATCGTATATGCATTTAAATTAAAGGTAAACACATCATTGTTTTATAAAAAGACGATTTCTATTAATGTAATAAAAAAAAATTAATGAAAGAAAGACTGCAAAAACTGAAATTAAATAAACATAAAAAAGATTTCTAATTTAAAATAATAAAAATTAAAAATGAATCTAAATGTTAAAAACTAAAAATTAACAATTTAAAAATATAAAAATAAAAAAGTCGTAAATGTCAAAATTTTAAATTAATAAGTACATTTAAAAACTATACTTAATGCAATAAAAAAGAAAATTTATTTTTGGAAAAATCTGCAAAAATTTAAATTAAATAATAAAATAAAAAGTCAAATTAAATATAATTAAAAATTAAAGATAGACAAACACATGACATGGATATGTCGCAGTCAACTAGTTGAATCCGCCATTCAATTAAAGTTTAAAAAGTTGACCATCTCCATAAATGGCTGGATGGATTTTCATCAAACGTATCTAAAAACCATTTCGATTAATTTAGCTTTAAATAAAAAAAACCGCATCAAAGTCGGTCCAGTCGTTTAGGAGCTACGTTGCCTTAGACAGACAGACAGATACACACACACGTTAAACTTATAACACCCCTCTTTTTGCGTCGGGGGTTAAAAATATAAATGTCTTGACAGGAAAAGTTTTGCTAACCCAATCGCGATATATTACTGACTAGCGGCCGCCCGCGGTTTCACCCGCGTGGTTCTCGTTCCCATGGGAATATCGGGATAAAAAGTAATGATGATGTAGTAAGTTACTCCTTATTACATCAGCTACCTGCCAGTGAAAATCCCGTCAAAATCGGTCCAGCCGTTTCAGAGATTAGCCGGAACAAACAGACAGACAGACAGATAGACAGACAGACAGACAAAAAATGTAAAAAATTATATTTTGGTATATGTACCGTATATAATCATATACATGTAGTAAAAAGGTTACGGTTATTTTAATATTACAAACAGACACTCCAATTTTATTTATTTGTAGTATGTATGTATAGATAGTATAGATATAAAAACACATTTCATCCATTAAACAGATGGGTGAAGGTCGATCCCTATTCGTATCTTAGGCCTTATCTACAGAAACTCTAACATCCATTGCTGTTTTGTTTCTTTAAAAGGAGGTCAGTTTTAAACTTGTTTCCTTGAAAGTTTCCACAAAAAGGAAGATCTACATACCTAAGCTTAATTTGATACGTGATCTAATAAAGCCAAGGACTACGGGAAAAGCTTTCTCAAGATGTTTACGCGTAAGTATGAAAGTTTTGATGCTTATTACTCAAAAATTGAGGAGCCCGTGGCGCAGTGGATAGTGCGCTTGGCCTACGATCGTTGAGGTTAAGCAACGTTTGCAATGGTCGGTCACGGGATGGGTGACCAAAAACTTTTCATCTCGAGCTCCTCCGTGCTTCGGAAGGCACGTTAAGCCGTTGGTCCCGGCTGCACTTGCAGTCGTTAATACCCACCAATCAGCACTGGGCCCGCGTGGTGGGTCATGGCCCATTCTCCTTATCCATCCATAAGGAAGGCCAGTGCCCCAGCAGTGGGGACATTAAATGGCTGATGATGATGACTCAAAAATTACGGTAATAAGATTTTGTTTGAGTTTTGTTAAATAATTAAGAAAAGATTTGGGTGTAGCCAATGTTATCAATTCAAGTAAGATAAAATGTTTCAATGAAAAATATAATTATTTCGCCATTTACAATACGTTAGTAGTAGTCTTTCTTTATTTTTCTTTTCTTTCTTTCTTTCATATAAAACAGCTGAACTTAAGTTAGCATATCAAATAACTATCTTTTTACAACTTTTTTATTAACTTGCCATGTTAGTTAGTTAGTTAGTGGGGGATAAATCTTGCAAGCTTGACCTACTTCTTTTTTTTTGACCTATTTGACCTACTTCGCAGTGTCCGATGGAGCTGAAATTTTGTATACAGTTTTGGTTTAGATGACAATACAATATTTAAGTACAGTCAGCAAAAAAAGGTTGTCATAAAAATGAAATTTTTACTAAAACTTATTATATTGATTCTGTGCTGTGTCAGTGTACTAAAAAGCACTAGAGTTCGAGTCAAACTTAACGGCTTTTTTGCGCTGCCGTAGTCGGCACTCAACGCGCGAGAGGTTATTATAATTGTTTCTTTTTCTATGTTATAATTTGTTTATAAAACTGTTGATTCACCATAAATAAATAATAATAATAATAATAATAATAATAATCGGTATTGTCTTGTTTTTCATAATATTTCTTGCAATAATTTCATTTGCCATAATGATCCTCGGTCATAATATTCGTTAGCACTATTCTTATCAATACTAATAACCGCAACGCATGATATCCGGGTCAGGCCGTAGATTTTGCCACATTTGAGGGTACAAAAGTCTCCGCCTCATATAATTTTAAATATAGTACTCTTAGAAATGTCTCAATCTTATCATCGTGTTTCCTAAGAAATAGCAAACCAAGGCAGATATAGATATTTGGATAAGTTTATATATTTGGAAAACTATTTGACATTTCCCTACCAAAAGTGACGGATTTTTTATAAAAACCGCGAATCCGCATTGGTAGGTGTACAGCTTAAACATCGATAAAATTATCATTTTTTAACTTATTGATGAGCTGTTTGATTTGACGTTATAAAATAATAATAAGGTTGCCATTCCTTTAATATCTTTGCGTCTTTCCTAAGAAAAAAGATAAGTTTTCGGCAATAAGATTTTTTTTTTGAAAAACCATTTCTTTGCGCTACTTATATTGCGTAACCATTTTCACCCATTTTATGGTTTTAAAACATTTATTAAGATTTTGTTTGAGTGCTGGCATCACCAAAGTATCGTATTCTATGGTCAATGCAGCGTTGACGACCATATTTTTTGACATTTCGGTGTCAACTCCGATCAAAGTGAAAAGTGTCGCCTACTTTGCAGAGTGCATTTTTTGAGATTTCAAGGTAAGTTTTTGATTAAAACTTATAATTTTTGTTGCGCATGGTTTAATTAGATGTGTGTGATCTGTATATGTTAAACTAGCCTTGTAATATAGTATATTTTAAGAGTTATAATCGATTTCATTTGCGCCTCGGTTCCGCAAAACTGTCTTTATGTCACTTTGCGATACCGGTTGCGTAGAAATTGCGCCACTTATTTTACGCTATTGAATAATAGTGCATGCACACAAGGTTTTCAAGTTTTTTATTATTTTGAAATTACTTTTAGCTGTAATTCCGCTAAAAACATGACTAGCATTACTATTAATTGATTTGTTAGCTTTTATTAATATTCTATAAGTACAGGGTGTTCGGCAGAACGTTAAACATACGAAAATAGGGGTAGGTGCGGTGGTCTGCTACCTAACCAGCCTCAAAGATTTTACCTAGGTCCAAAGTTTTTTTTTATTTTGTATTTTATAAGTTTTGGAATTGCGTCACTTTCATACTAACTTACCCATGTAACTTTTTTTTTATTTTTATTTTTTGGCATCCTAATGGTTGGCAGGTCCTTTTAAAAGTGATACTTCAAGCAGGTTGTTGCTAGAGTTAAAGTAATGGACTCTCAAACATTGAAAAGAGTTGAAATAAATTTTAAAGTTGTATTATATTTATATAATTAATAATGAATAATACCAAATACCTCCATCTAACAAATTAAATGTTTTTTTTTGTAAATTGAACAAATCATACATAGGTACTTACTAGTTTTTGTCATCCTGTTTAACTTTTCATTGTGCGCAATATATAAAAAAGAATTACTCATAGGTACATTATTGTTAATTATTAATTAAACATACTTACATACCAACATCGTGTTTCTTTTTCTAGTTTGATGCAATACCTCTTGTTAGTACATGTTTGTTAAATAAAATCACATTAATGTACGTGCTCCTTAATAATTTTGCGCTACCATTTTGCACCACTTTGTGCGACCGACTCGTAGAAAATTTTGCGTCACCATTGCGCTATTTGTGGCAAAATCTACGGCCTGACCCATCCTACTTCCTACATAATATTATAAATGTAAAAGTTTAGATGTTCGGATGTTTGTTACTCAATCACGCCAAAACGGCTGAACGAATTTGGCTGAAATTTGGGGCATAGATACTTTGTAGCTTGGAGCTACTTTTTATTCTGGAAAAATATCATATTCCCGCGGGATAGCGTCCGTTAAGTCGGACCGACGATTCAAAACACTTTCACGGATTTTTTCACGCAATTTATTCAACAACTTGGTTAAATTTTAGTTGTTTTTTGAGATTTCCGAGATGAGTTTTCCGTGACCACGGCCCCTGGAAAGGTGCCGAAACGTCGGATAAACCAAAAAATCTCAAAAAACAACTAAAATTTAACCAAGTTGTTGAATAAATTGCGTGAAAAAATCCGTGAAAGTGTTTTATTTATATGGACAGTTCGCGCAGAAATCTAAGATCTGTATGCAAATTCCTGTATTCAGCTCAATCGGACACTGGGAAGTGGGTCAAATTTAGGTTGCAATATTTGACCCGAACGGACATACATGCATACATACATACACTGCAAGTTAAATTAAAAGCTTGTAAAATAGCTCGTATTAATGGACACTTTCATGCTCTGAAACAACTATTATGATTAAAAATTAAAGGTAGTTAGTACCTCCATCGACCACACACTAGACCGGTCATTGCCTGTCGGCAATAATCGAAAACTGACTTTGAGGCCACACACTAGCAGTTGATAGCCGTCAGTTTTAGTACTAATCGGTAGTTTCTGTCCGGCCGATAAGTGTCAAGATTGGCCCCGACCCCCAGCGGCCACAAACTATACCTGCGCATTAGCCGCGTCAGTTCTAAACCTTTTAAGCCCCCAGTACAGGATGGCCGATCATGTTGGCCGACCGTGATGGGCCATCATTGCGGCAAACTGACAGGCCGTTGCCGACAGGCGAACTGACCATCTGTGGGGCGCTTAACAGACGAACAGATTGACAGATAGTGCGTTCCGTATCACGCTTCTTTGTATTTGTCGCCAGATTTTATATTTTTAAGAAAAGTCTCGCGTTTAGTAACAAAAATCAAGATAATATATTTTACATACAATATTAATTTAAATAGAATGTATTTCAAATCATTGTTTGTTGTCAAATTGTTTTTGAGCTGTATCTGACAATAATGTACAGTGCCACAAGCTTTTCTGTTCCGGTGACAGCCGTGACAGAGGAGCCACTTGCTATACGAAATTAGCTGTCAAAATGCACTGTCGTATGAAAACAGTTTTAGTTCCAAAGATAATCACCGGAACAGAAAAGCTTGTTGCACTATACGTATTAAAATTAGCGAAACGGAACGTCAAAAATAGTGTTGTCAAGAGCTCTAAGTATTGCAATCTAACGATTTTAAAATCCAGCTAACCAATACTTATAAAATAAAATAATTAATGTGAAGGGATAAATAGAATAACTGATATCATTTTAACGAAGTATTTTTTTTCTCTTTCAATTGATATATCACAAATGTATGGTTAAAGGTAATTTTAATAATATACCACGCTTCATAGTATTTCAATTATTTCCTTTACGGAAGTCCTGTAGAACACGTGATAGGATAGAAGTTTAAGGCGATCGCGAAGCGCAGCGAAGCGATTGCCTTAAATTTCGTGGTTATTTTTATTTAGGAAATTTATAAATTTGCGGTTTTTATTATTTTCCGGTGACATATGCATATAACCAAGTAAGTATATTATATTGATGGCAAATTGGTTGAGTCTCGCGGCTTTATTCCCACCCCTCCCACCCGTTGCTACACCGTCACCGCTAATTTTTAAATTACACTGAGGACTGCCTTATTAAGTTTTAAGTTTATTTGTATGTAAACTGCCGCTTTTAATGGTAGCCATTAATAAATGAATGCAAACTAATGTTTTTTTTGGGGGCCGTTATTTTATTGAAAGCTCTAAGAAGCTCAGCCTTCAGTACCCCTAGTGAAAGTTTTTATGTCAAGCAAACGCAAACTATTTCGATTCCGTATAATTATGTCAATTTTTATGAAAACTGTATAAGCGCGCTACTCGCCGCTAGAGGCGCTGATACAGTTTTCATACAAATCGAAATAGTTTGCGTTTGCTTGGAATAAAAACTTACACTAGGGGTAAAACATTTTACGGTAGTATCGGTAAACCTTTAGTACTACATTTATATTTTTTGGGTAAACAATGATTTTTATATATTAATTTACTTTATTAGGATAAAATTGTGTAACATATTAGGATGAAATTTTTAAATAAAATGCGAGTACATAATTTGGTGCATGCGTGGCCTTTTTGGGTAGCTCAGCGATTATTCTGAAGATACTTGCCTTTTTTAGGTTAGCAGACTTTACGTTTATTGGTGATAAGTTTCTATTAAAATGGGGATTAAATTCTGGTAAGTACTTACGATTTTTTGGGCGTTATATTTCATTATATCTGGTGATTGCTTAAACCTAAGCCGAAACAAATAGTTCAATTTTATTCTCAACGTTTAAAACTTATTTTGCACTATACGCACTTTATCTTCACCTTGCAAAAGCCCTAAGGTATCAAATTCAAATGAGGGGACCCCAAAATTATTAAAAGGTCAAAGTGCCAACCTCAGGGGGTACCGTACTGGTATAAATTGTATATTAAGACGACAGCTAGCAGAAATATAGCAGGGATATTTTGACTTACAAGCTAAGAGGGAAATTGCCGTACGTAAATCTATACATCTATCCAAATTAATAAAATTGGAGTGTCTGTCTGTAATACTAAAATAACCGCTTTTTACTTCATGCATATGATAATATATACGGGACATATATCTACCAAAACAATTTTTTTTACAATTTTTGTCTGTCTGTCTGTCTGAGATTTTATATTATTTTTATGCACTCACAACGCAATTTTGTTAGTATAGGAAAAATGTGTGATAGTAAAAAACCACGAGCCATATAAGTAGCTTTCAGGCGGGATTCGAACCCGCGCCGCGCCTCCGGGAATCTTTCAGATGCGAGGGTTTCCTCGCATTGATGAAGCAACGCTGGCTTACAGCGTAACAAGTGATAGCAAAATTCGACGAGTCGTGTAAGCCTTTCGGTATCTTAGTTAGTCAGAGCATTAGGCCGGATTCCCGGAGGCGCGGGTTCGAATCCCGCCTGGAAGCTACTTATATGGCTCGTGGTTTTTTACTATCACACATTTTTCCTATGTCTGTCTGTCTGTTTGTTCCGGCTAATCTCTGAAACGGCTGGACCGATTTTGACGGGACTTTCACTGGCAGGTAGCTTATGTAATATAGAGTAACTTAGGCTCCTCTTTATCCTGATATTCTTACGGGAACGAGAACCACGCGGGTGAAACCGCGGGCAGCCACTAGTTGATTATAAAATTATAAGTTTGTTTAACAAATGATCAGATATATTACTGCAGGTATAACGTCAAATGAGGACGAGTTTTTTTTTGGTAAAAGTATTTTGTAAAGGAAAGTACTTACCTATTAATTGCCTACTAATTTGTAAATCAAAGAGACTGGAAAATCAGGGATGAAATTTTATCCACACAATTTACTATCAATATAAAAAAATGTGAAAGTGTGTTCGCTCGGTTGTTTGTCTTTTACATCAATACGGCCGTTTGTCCACGACGTCCGTCTCGCCGGATCCGTCTAGACGGACTGAAGAAGCAGTTCATATACTTATTTGTATTGACCGTCTGTCCACTCGAGCCCCGGCGTCCGAGTTCCGTCATCCGGTTTTATGACGGACTCCGGGAATTTGGCTAGATCGGATGTACCGCTACATCGGATCCGGATCAGAACTCGGTCCAAAGCGTGAGCGTAGATTCCATATAACTGTTTCACTCACACGCACAACCTCTCAGTAAGTAGCTCATCTGGGTTCGGACGCAGTGGACAAACGTGTTCCGGTTTCCATCCGTCTAAGTCAAAACACCAGCTTTCGTCATCCGAGTAAAAATCGGACCGGATCGTCGGTGGACAAACGGTCTACGGCTCAACGTGATTTTTGGTATGGAGGTAGTTTGTAAGCTAGAGAGGTGGCTTTATACCGAAAAAAGTCTCGCAGGGTTTGATATATTGTAGTCCACGTGAGAGTAACCGCGGGCGGAAGGATAATAGGTATTTTTAATGAAAAATTGAAAATGAAGTATTTAGAAAAAAATCGACAACGACTGACTACGACTACGACGTAGACAGAGGAGGACTGTGTAGTGAAGTAGATCTATCACAAACTTTCAACAACTTATCATTTAAAAAAACTTCGATGTTAAGTGATTCGTTTAAAAATAAAACCTAATTATGAAAAGGAAGGAAATCTCATCTCAAAGGAAAAAAAAATATTATTGATACTTTGCCAAGTACCACGTTGAGCATCATAGGTAATTATTGTAGATGGGTGTGGAATAATCTTGTTCGTGTGCGGATTCGTTTTCTAATAAATTAAAAATGAAGATTAGCAAATCGTAATTTTAGCTAGGAAAATGTTATTTCAAATTTTTATTTGTACTTACTTTTTTATTAAATTTTATTTGTGACATGTTCAATCTTGTAATCGGATCAATTTGTGGAATATTCTCTGATACTTACATACCTATGCGATTTTTTTAAGCCATGAAATATTTCAATAGGCATATTATATTATGTAACACATTAGAGATGTATTCTATTATGTATGAAAAAGAAGTAATTAAATATGTTTCGTTGGGTTAACAGATGAGTGAAGGTCGATCTCTATCCGTATTTTAGACTATGAAGGCCTTGGACAAGTTGTATTCGATGATTCGGGATTCGGTTGATTTGGGTCCTTGGAAATCAGGGAATATGATTGGTATCATACGGCAGTCGCGAGAACAAGTCATTGTGTATTGTGTGTCATGTAGAAAGAAGAAGAAGAGGGAGGTGTGCGATTCACAATACAAATGTATATAGGGTATACGACTCGTCACAATACAAATGTACTGCGCCCTGACCGCGGTAATTGGGTATTTGACTGAATTTTTTTTATTGACTTAAAATGTTCATTTAATTAGTAGCAACACAACATAGGTATTTATTTTTAAATATCTTGCATATATTCAGCGATATAGAGCATCAAACTTTCAAATTAGACAAGAAGAGCGCTATAGAAACGTGACGTCACATTTCTATAGCGCCATACTCTCCCCATAGAAAATTTCGTTTTAGAAAGAGATAGCTAGAATCACAATTAAGTAGCTCATAATTCGCTTATTATAATACATATTGAATTTCTTTTTTTACATTTGTTGTTCAATAATGTTATATTTCTGAATGTCATAATTAAATATCTACATTTCAACAACAGTCAAACACCCAATTCTATGCAGCGCGTCTTGACCACGTTTGCGTCATGACGTTTGACTTCGTATTGCCGTAATGACATAACGACGCACACGTCACGCAAACCTATAACTAGGGCGACCGCCCGCGTAGTTACTTTGTGCCTATAATCCCACAATCCTGTCTGTTCCGGTGACTTCCGTGACAGAGGAGCCACTTGCAATACGAAATTAGCTGTCAAAATAGACTGTCGTATAAAAACTGTTTTAGTTTCAAAGATTATCACTGGAACAGAAAACGTTGTCGCACTATCAACGCCGCGCGTTATCAAAAACGGTTTTGCACGTCGCGTGAACGTCAACTGCACGTACACCTGACTAATGCGTCAAATGATTACCGCGATCGGGGCGCTGGTTATACCTCACGCGGCGACTCGTCAATACAAAATATGTATAGGACAAGAGAAAACAATCTTTCCGTGTTCTGTGGTATAGGGTATTTCATCACGGCGGTGACTCGCCACCACGGCTCTGGCCTATGATGATACCAGTAGTCGTCTGTTAGGGCCTGTTTCACAAAGTCTAAGTACCTAAGTTCTTTCTCAATGTCTAATAAGTTCTCAGTACTGTTACTTGACAAATAGTCCATAAAAAACGTCAATTAAACTTGAAAGTATCTCCTAATCGGACTTTGTGAAACAGGCACAGTATTGTTATGTTTTTTTTTATTCACAACGGGATCGCCCTTAGCTTGCATCATACCTGATGTTAAGTGATGATAGGGCTGAAGATGGAAGCGTACTACTCACGGAAACCTCGACTGCTGAGGAACTGGCTATTTTAGCCGGAACACAACAATGCTGAAATCTTCGTTGTTATGGCGCCAGACTTAGATAAGATGGTGGTAACTAGCCAGGCGGACTGAAAACAAGCCTTACCACCAACCGAACCCTATACAATATGTACCCCCACTGGGAATCGACTCCGGGACCTCAGAGTCTGATACCGGAGGTGTGTTATCACTAGACCACCAAGACGGTAAAGCGTATGCATATTGTTTACGTCATCTATTGTATTTATAACTTATTTACGTGTTCGCGGCCCTTCGAAATGTCCACACTAGTGGGTGTGACTACATAGTTTGACAAAAGGATTATAAATTAATCCCCTGAAAAGGGTATTGAAACTGAGACTGAAACAGGTCATTATTACAAGTGTCATAAGGTGGAATGTGCCTTATCATTAGTCTTTGATGACGTTTCCCTCTTTTTTGGCGTTCTACAATCGTTGAAAGAAGGTTTTTGACACTTCTATAAAGCAGCAAACCCATGTCAGTGGCACTATGAGCAGGGTGAAGTTTTTTTTGTTCAACCCCAGCCGGCCTAGCATGAGCGGCTTTGATCACGCGATATGATATAGCAGAAGCAGGCTGGCTTTTAATATTATCCACGTGGTTTTGATTAAGTTTTTGGGAGTAAGCAACTTTAAGGCTTTTTTTCAGTACTGCAGTTTTTGCTGGCAAATACCTAGAAAATACTGTTGCAAGATTAATTTTCGGAAATTCCTTGCATTGAAAATGGTATTCTATCTGCAGTCCGAAAACGTTTTGCTAGAAATATCATTTCCCAGATGTTTCACTTGGCCGAAAGTAAATAAATACCAATTTTATAAATAAGTAAGTGGGTTTTTTGGGTTTGTGTGTTTCTTTGTCTGTCTTTCACATCAAAACGGAGTAACAGATTGACGTAACAATTTCGCGCCGTTTGTATCGGCTGCATTTGCATTGGTTAATACCACCCAACTTGCAATGGTCTTGGGTCATGTTCTCCTTATTAATCTATAAGGAAGGGCTGTGCCCCAGCAGTGAGAACATTAAAATGGGTTGACGATGATGATGAGACCTTAGAGCATGCCTATCTACCTACCAAATTAGTAGGTACCTAAATAAAACTTATAAATTAAACGAGATCCGATTCACGTGCTTCATACCTACTTGTGTTTCATAATGTGTCTCGTTAAAATCCAATTAGTTGCATAGTGACAAAGTTGGTGAGAACATCAACTTGGCAAACTCAGGCCCAAGAGATTACTCAGAAACATTCTGAAGTCACGTAGTTTCGTTCATGTGCTTGGAATCACACGGCAACTTCGAATAGTTGGGAGATCTTGCTGAGCATTTGTTTGTTTATGTTTTGTATGAATAGTATGAATACTGAAGGGCCTTTTTACATTGCGACTTTTTGCAGCGATAGAACATCAAAGCAAACGCAATGAAAAAAAGATGCAGCATTTTTTACTGCACGCACACATTGAAACGCATACAGTTGATTGTCATTATTACATGTGACTTACATCATAAGGCAAAATATTCAAAAGCATTTTATTCTTTGGCAAAAACTTTATAAAGCATAATTAATTTTTAAAAACATTAATTTTTGATACCTTTATAAACCTCGGATTTATTTAAGAGACATCCAATGGTATAAATTTTTTTTGGGAGTTGTTAGTAAAAAAAATACATTACAAGTTCAGGATTTTTTGTCGCAGGGATATAAGGATATCAGAGATTTCACGAAATCTCTAGGGATACCACGAAATCACGGTAGATGTTGAATATTCTTATTTTCGACGTCTTCTTCCTAAAAAAGTTCAGTGATATATCGTTTCACAAAATTATTCTTTTTTTTTGTGAAAACAAACCATAAGTTGTATTTCACAATAAAAACTAACGTAAAATAAATAACGAAATTTCGTAGGGATCGTATCCCTAGAGATTTCGTGAAATCTCTGATATCGAAAAATGGAAAATGAAGTATTTAGAAAAAATCGACCCGTCTCACAACTAGCTCCGATGGGACTCGAACCCACGACCTTTCGATTTCCGGGCGACTGCTCTAACCACTGAGCTACGGAGTCGTTACGAGAAGCGTCGAATTTATCCAATACTTCTTACACGCTGTATAGTCAGCGTTAATTTCATCAATGTGGAGATATTACTACCCTCACAGTAATAAAAATTGCATTGTGAATGCAAAAAACTAAAAATTAAAATAAATCTCTGATATCCTCATTTCTCTGCAACATTTACCTACAAGTTGACGGGAACGGGAGGCTCGCAGCCCCGCCGCCAAAGAAATCCTAACAGTCGTTTTAGGTTAGGTTAGGTTAAAACAGTGACCAAAACGAAAAGCGAGCGTGCCACGGTAGCGGCCGGTGAAGCGCCAGAAAAGTTTTTTTTTATTTCCCAAACCTAGCTTCAAAATAAATGAACGTATTAATGCTAAATGTATGCATTTTGAATATTATGCCTTTCAATGATTATGCCTTGCTAATGTCGGTAAAGTCTTTGTTTTTTTTTGTTGTCTTTTTTTTTTGTCTTCAGTCGTTAATACCCACCAATCCGCACTGAGCCCGCGTGGTAGACCATGGCTCATTCTCCTTATTCATCCATAAGGAAGGTCAGTGCCCCAGCAGTGGGGACATTAAATGGCTGATGATGATGATAATGCGACATTCATGGGTATGGGTTATAAAATCACATGCCTCTAAGAATTATGCATTTCGATGATTATGCCTTTCAATCTTATGCGTTTCGTTAGGTAACCTGCGTCTAGATACAGAACATATCAAGTTTCTTGATACAAAAGCATATTCAAACAACACCAATATTAAAAAATACTGCTCAGTCAAAGACATATTGCATTCACGTTAAAGTTCAGGCGATAGTTATATAAATGTCAAGCGATGCGAGCTTCGAGCTTTAATAAAAATAGCATTCTGATACTTGAAAGTAGACACAATATCAAACTTATTGCATGCTGGATTTTAAATTAGCTATTCTGATATTACGTAGGATCTTTTTTAGTTTTTTTGAAAATTATGAATATTTTGTAGGTACTTAATGGCATAATGTATCGTTACGTTAGCCTATACGATCGTTGACGTTAAGAACTTTCGCAATGGTCGTTCACGGGGTGGGTGACCAAAAACATATGATCTTGAACTCCTCCGGTGCTTCGGAAGGTACGTTAAGCCGTTCGTCCCGGCTGCATTTGTAGTATTTAATTAATCTGCAACTCAGCAATGTACATTATTGGGCCCGCGTGTTGGTTCATCGCCTATAACAGAATGGTACAGAAGGGGTACAGAAGGGGTACAGAAGTATTTGCGTAGGTACTGTACCCCTGGCACGAAAAACTATCGTTATAATAATCGAATAGTAAACTATACGGCGCGGCCTAGTTGGCTGTACACTGTGCCCTGTATGTGTTATAAATTATAATTAGTATCTGTAGAATAATATATGTATGTATCAGCTTTTATCAACAGACCTAGGTGTTGTTGTTGGTCGAAGGTGTGTTCAATAAAAGTTTCTCTCTTTACAAGCTTTTTATTAACTTGCCATGTTAGTTAGTTTGTTAGTTAGTGGGGGACCAATCTTGCAAGCATAATTTTACCCACTTCCCAGTGTCCGATGGAGCTGAAATTTTGTATACAAGTTTGGTTTAAATGACAATACAATATTAAAGTTAAGTCAGCAAAAAGCTTTTCATGAAAATGAAATTTTTACTAAAACTTATTATTAACTTGCTATGTTAGTTATTAGTTAGTTAGTATGTTAGTTAGTAGGTGACAAATCTTGCAAGCTCAATTTGACCCACTTCCCAGTGTTTGATGGAGCTGAAATTTTGTATACAGTTTTGGTTCAGATGACAATACAATATTAAAGTACAGTCAGCAAAAAAACTTGTCATAATTTATTTTTTTTAACCTTATTCTCTTTCTTTGCGATCCTTCAAAACTGTCAAAGTGCTGCTGTCAAACAAGGTACTTATTGAATTTCTGTTCCTTTTACGACCGAGACGCTGCTCTAGTTTTCATACAAAATAATACCACATAATACGATCTTAATAACGGTTGCCATAACGACTGTTTTTCGTGGTAGGCCTACTGATAATAAAATGAGATAGTCGTGGAATGGCAGGGCATTGTCTACCATTTGAGTACAAGAAAAGTAAGTCAAAAGTATGTAAAAACTAAGTAGTTAGGTTAGTAAGTAGTAAGTTTCTGTATGAAAAAGCTGGCAAGCCTAGAGTAATTTCGTTAGATCACATCCCAGATTAGATTAAATCCCGTTTAATATCACAAGAAAAAAATTTGCTTCCGCAGAAAAAACCCGACGCATGTCCGGCTAAGGAGGACGGTTCCCTCCCCTCTCTCTATATCCCCCCCCCCCCCTCCGGATATTGCACCGCTTCCGCTCGATTAGAGCCGTCGCGGCCTAATGGATCCGTATGTCCTCCGTCGAACCCCAATATCATAACTCACTCGATGTGTTCGAAATAAAATTCACAACCTTCTTTCCCATTCGGACAATGTAGCTTTCGATTGAATAAAGTTCTGCTCACAGAACATAGAAAAGACATAAATAGTAGTTTTTAGTATAAAAGCAAAACCTCCATTTCTATGATTTTGAATTTGTTTGGGTTATCATAGTCACAACTTTTTAACCCCCTCTGTGGTCTTGTGGTACATACATACCACCGGTATCAGACCCAGAAGTCGCGGGTTCGATTCCCAGTGGGGGTAAATATTGTATTCGGATTGGTTGGTTAGGGCTTGTTCACAAAGTCCGCCTGGCTAGCTACCACCATCTTATTAACAACGATGTTTTCGGCATTGTTGTATTCTGGCAGTTAGTTATAAGATAGCCAGTTCCTTAGTCATTCAGGATTCCGGGAGTAGTTCGCTTCCACCTTCAGCCTTATCATCCCTTAACATCAACTGGTGTGATGAAGGCTAAGTGCTAACCAATTGTGGATAAAAAAGCTTGGTTTCGATCGCATTCTCATTTCGTGTGTTTTTTCGGGTTTCATATCCTGTTAATAGAAGCAAGTTGATTTTCAAATTTTTAGTACCTTATTGTGACTTTCTGTCCAGTTACTTAGAGATTTACGATTGGTAGAAGTTTCATAACTCATAATCATCCTACTTAATCCTACTAATATTATAAATGTGAAAGTTTAGATGTTTGGATGTTTGTATGTTTGTTACTCAATCACGCCAAAACGGCTGAACGGATTTGGCTGAAATTTGGGACTCAGATACTTTGTAGCCTGGAGAGGAATATAGGCTACTTTTATCCCGGATAAACATCACATTCCCGCGGGATAACGCCATGTAGTACACGCGGGCGAAGCCGCGGGTGGAAAGCTAGTATTTTAATAACATTATTTGGCTGTCGCACACGAGCCACAAACTCCGCCACTTGAAGTTAGAAGAAGAAACGAGTGACAACTACCGGCGTCTTGGCGTTCATATAATGGTGCTTTACATGTTAACTTAAGCTCGGCGAGCCTTCACAAGCCACAAGGCAAGGCCAACATGTAAACAAACGGTTCACAAAGGCCAACCAAGGCGAGCCATCACAAACATCCGTTTACATGCTGGCCGCTCGTGTGGCTCGTTTAGGCTCGCTCATTATGTAAACGCACCATAAAATGTATGAAAACTACACAAAAGAGGTCGAAAGCGGCGTTTTTCGGTGGCGCGTGTGCGGTGTGGCTTATTGGAAGGAAGCAGTTCGCAGTTTCTCATTTGCCCAGTTTTACAAACTACGTTACCCAAATGATTCAATTCAAAACTGCCAGCAGTTTCCACTAAATGAATATCCCGTACAGGATGACGGGAAGACTTCGACAAAACGAGTTCGCAGAACGGATATTACCAAGTCGGAGGCTTGCAGTTAACAAGTTTACCTACCTATGTGTTAACTAGGTTTACCTCGTTTACACGTTCAAGTGTAGTGGTTTATATAGCTTATCATATTACCTACCTCTTTCAAGAAAAGGGTACATAAGCAAACATTGTCCCGTCTGACAATATATGTCACGTTTTAAGTAATACTAGACGCTTGTTGAATCTTACGATTTCACCAAACCTATATAGAGCCCCTGTTTCCCACTTCGTATCAAAGATAGCACTATCAAATAAGATTTTAAGTAAAACCAGGCGACGTCTGTCAAAGTAGGTATGCACATTGTATGTGTAGAATATTACTTTCATAAAAAAGACTGAAATAGGTAGGTAACTAAGGAAACGTGTAACTGTGTGTAAAAAAGCACTACAACAGAACTACAATTGAAACACGATTGAGACACAATTGTAAATTAACGTTAGCAGACTTGCCCCCCAGATGCCTTGTTTATCAATCCACTACTCTGAACACGCATTTTTACATATTAGTGATTAGGTACTTTACACAATGTTTTGTTTCTATATACAGGTAATCATCGAGCATTGCTGCCAAATAAAAATTATTTAAATGACAAATGACATGTGTTAATTTATTCTCGTTTTATCAATATGAACGAACAATTGATGAAGTAAAGATGACTTTGGCAATCAGTAAAATTCTGTGTTTAGAAGATATCCGAATAAACTTCATCTTAAGAAATGTTTTTGAAATGACGTTTATTACTAATAATAAATTATTCGTGTGATTTTACTCGTGTGGTGCAGACTTTACTTCGCTAATATCATAAGTAATGGCTGATGTTACGTTGATAAATAGTATAGGACTTACGTTGTTAGATAAATATCTGTGATTTAGTATTTCAATTTCGTAGGCTTCAAGCTCCAATCTCGCATGTAGTTACATTTCGTTTGGTAACTTTGAAACGTAATATCCTTCATAATTTAAGATAATGTTAGGTATATTCCTATGCTTCCTATGTTATTGATTTTGCTGGTTGGTGGTAGGACTTGTTAAAAGTCCGCCTGGCTAACTAGTTACCACCATCTTATCATAACAAAGTTGATTATTGTGTTCCAGCAATTAAAGATAAGATAGCCAGTTTCTACCCCCGTTGTGGATAAAAAAGCTATTGCTTTCAATATCGTTTTAGTTAAGAGGGGGTATAACGGCAAATTTCCCAGTCTTAGATTTAATTTTTAGAATACAAATTTAACCACGCCTTATTTGGAAAAATGTTTATAAATATTACAACATACTTGAAAGGCACTGGACTAAGTGAAAAGATAAAATAATTACATTTTGTCGATAAAAAAATCACAAAGTTCTGGTCTAATTTTCAGCTATAATCAATTTATTTTCATTGTGACGCATATTACTGAGCCAATATTTTAATACGGGTACTTCAGAGGTGCTAGTGTTCATAGGTTATATAATATCATAATATACAATGTAGTATAAATATTTCAAATTGATTGCTAATTAAAAAGTTGCTATATCCCGAAACAAAAGCCAACTCAACAAAATAGATTTTTTTTAAATCTTGTGAATTAGATTTCAATGCCCGAGGGAGCAAAATATTTTGCAATGTTGAGAACAAAACGGTGGCCCCAAATTAAGTATTGAAACATAACTTATGGAATAACTCGGACGGTTAGCCAGTTAATCCAGCGCCCGGGATTCACGAAAATGCTTCTAGAATTTATTTAAACTCTTCAACTTCTTACAATTTAATTGAAGAGGTCTGCTCAATAAAAACTTTGTGTAACGTTCAAAGTTAATAGTTAACAGTTTTGTATTTTAGGTGATGTTAAAGATAAAACAACTAACTTATTTAATTTTTTTTCCTTTTTTGCATTCACTATGCAATTTTCATTATTGAAAATTTTTGAAAATAAAGTATTTAGAAAAAAATCGACCCGTCTCACAACCATCGTCCCATCCTGGTTGTGAGACGGGTCTATTTTTTCTAAATACTTAATTTTCAATTTTTCAACTAACTTATTCTATCTATGCATCATCCAAACAGATATTTTTATCACCGAATTTTCTACTAAACTGTTTTAAATCTTCCAGAGCGGAAATATCATCCAAGTTAACAATATCAAACTTCCAAAAGCTAAGTTTATATTTATAAATACGAACATAACAAAAATTGTTTGATTACGAAGGGACAAATTTGCGCGAATAAATATTCCAACTAAGAATATTTGCTCCACATTTCAACTAGAGTATACTGACATCTGAGGCGGAAACACAAATGATGTCGACTCACAGACTAGAAGTGAGCTCCAGTATAATTAACGTGTAGCTACAGTCGGATGGGTTCTGTATGAATTTGTTGTTTCAAGGATCTCACGTGCGTTTGAGATTTGGTGAACCGTTGCTGCTCATGTTGTTTTTGAAGTTTGGAGATAGGGATATTGCTTTGATGTGAAATATATTATTGAAATATGTTGTACCTTTCTTTTCAAGCTACTAAATGCTGGAATGACCTGCCACCTCCGCTTAGAGCTTTTCAATCCATAATAACATTTAAATCTAAATTTCGCTCATTTCTCTTAGAGCTTCAAAAGCGTGGTTAAGTTAACTGTTTTTATAACCCCTATAGTTTTGTATTTTGCATCTTCTTTTATAGCAGCCGTGCATGTTTGCCGCCGTATTATGGTTAATACGTTTATTCAGTAGTTTTATTTTGTTAAGTTCCCTCCTTTTCTATCTTAAGTTACACTGTCCTCTTAATTATATTAACCGTTCCATCTGCTCAAATTATTTTTGTAAACATCTATGACTATTTGGCTACCCAGCAGTAAACGCGTCAACCCCCGCACATCGCTTAGGGTGATGGCTGAAAATCGGCATTTCACCTTTGGAGTATATTTTTGCCCATACCCACCCATTTGCTGCTGCACACAGGCTCATCTCAACGATATTTCTGCAACTATTGTAATTCTTATTTTGTGTAATTTTGCTTGTGTTTATGTGTGTGGCAACAATAAACGTTTATCTATCTAACTATCTACCTACCACGTACCTACCTGATGGCTAAAGTAGCCATTAGGTAGTAAGGCTAACTGAAGTAGAAGTAAATACAATATCATTAATGTTGTGTCATATTAGGAGGTGAGATTGGTAAAAAGGAGAGCAGTTTTTTAAGACCGACAAGCCCAAAGCAAAAAATATTAGAATAGAATATGAATGTAGTAAAACGTTACAGAATTTTTAACTTGTAAACTAAAGAGCTGACTGGGCTGTCACTGTTACCAAGTTCTGGGCTCCAAGAGTTTGGTGACAGTACTCGACACGCTAAGAAGAAGAAGTGAGGACGATCACAAAGTAATTTCGGTGTATAGGGTATTTGACTGTAAATTGTTGTTAAAAACCGCCTTCAAAAAAACCACATCAAAAAAGTAAGAAATAATTCCTCACCAAATAAATAACGTAAGTACTTTGAAGTCGGGCGTGAAACATGTACAATTTCTTGTTGTTTTTGTTAAAACCCGCCCGACTTCAAAGTACTTACGTTATTTATTTGGTGAGGAATTATTTCTTACTTTTTTGATGTGGTTTTTTTGAAGGCGGTTTTATTTTTTTATAAAAATAATTTTTATTTCACTCTTTTTAGTGCATCGTGCAGGCAATTTACGTGTTTTCTGGTAAATAGGTATGTGATCAAACTCAAAACCTCCTTTTTCGAAGTCGGTTAAAATACCTTGAGGTATCCCCTTTTTAACAAAACAAGAATCATCTAAATCGGTTTATAAACAAAGGAGTTATGCCTAAAGATACGTATTAAATTCACATAACGTGTGGTAACGAAAAACGACAGTATTTTCAAGAATTCCTGAAAACTACTGAACCGATTTCAAAATTTCAAAAAATGGGACCAACTTGGAAACCAACCTGATGTAATAACGTTTGAACCTATCAATCGGTTCAGCCGTTTTCGAGTAATCGGTGGACATACACAAAAAAAAAACATACATACAGACGAATAGAGAACCTCCTCCTTTTTGATTTAGAAGTCGGTTAAAAATGTTGATAATATTTAAAAATGACAATAAAAAAATACATTAAGAAATACATACCGAATGTAAAAAAAAGTTTTACAGCTGTTTAATTGTGACTTTAGACGTCTCTTTCTAAAAAATAAGTTGTCTCTGGCGAAACTATGGCGCTACACGCCTATAGTGCTCTCCTTGTCTTATTCGAAACTTTGATAATGTATTTGAAAATAAATACCTGTATTGTGTTGCTACTATTACGAAAAAGATTTTATAAGTAAAAACACTTAAGTCAATGTACCCTAATAAGATGGGTAGCCGAACCATTTTTATTTAACAACAGTATTTCAATTATATAGATACTCGCTTAACACAACGACAACAGTAGTACCTACCTAGTAGTTCAAAACAACCTACGTTTGCACTTCATAAGTAACAAAGCCAGAACTATAACCCATAAATTCGGAATAATCCCAATTCTGGTCCAACAAATTAAGTTGCTGGCTTTACAAACAGACTATCTCAGTCGTTGTCATATTCATCGGTAATCCGAAGTTGTTTCATTCAATATTGAACTCTATTGCTAACAAGAAAAGGATTTAAGTGATATACGATTCGAATAAGTTTTTATTTGCCTTGAAATCGTACGAAATCTAAGATGATTTCGTCAGGGTCAGCTTGGCAATATTTTGTGCTTTGTTTTGTCACTATTGAATTCTCTTGAAAATTGCTTACATTAAGTCAGTCTGTGGTGGCTATAGCTACCAAACTTTAGTTATAGATAATTTGTGTTTAGTGACAACAGTTTGTTGTCCCGAATAAAGAAAATAAGCTGATAATTACTCAAGTGTGAAGCTATTTTTCAGCACTAGCTCGTGTTAAAAAATATCAATTTTAAAATAATTCATTCAACAGCACATCGAAAAAACTTAACTTAATACGGACGCACAAATGACGTACATGAAGAAAAACAATAGGTAGCTATATCAAAAATCATATCAAGCTTTTCATAAATTGTGTATCTTGATAGGCATTATATTATGCTGACAACGACTGTACCTATAACTGTGTTTATCACGGGCCGTCTGGCCGTCTGGCCGTCATGTCTACATAAATAAAACAAAAATGCTTCTCCCGTCTCGTCGGCAAGCTTAAATGTTTCCACCTACGCAACGAATTTCATATAATGACTAGCCTACCGCCTGCGACTTCGCCAACACGATTAGTATGGAAAAATAACTTCGTGTAGTCACGACGTCATTTTTCCGCGGAAACGTAAAATTTTTCCGATTTAAGAAGTAACTTATGACACTCTCCACCTCCCAAACACCCCCATGCTAAAAACCACGTAGATCCGCTGCTTCGTTTTGTCGTGAAAGACGGTTAAACACTGGCACAAACCCACATATAAAGACACTTTTACTTTTATAATATACCTTAACCACTTACCACCGGTCTCTCAGACACCGTTGAAGTGATTTTTGTTAATATTTCGGCGTGAGCGCATCGTTCAGTTTCGTGCGTCCATGTACCTTCCCCCTCTCCCCGCTCTCGTCAGTGCCGCGCGAGTTGGAGACGACGACCGACGTCACAGGGACCGTACTCTGAAACGCTAATCCGAAAATTCGGTTAGCCCCGCCCCTTTCACTCGATTCTGTCTCAACTAGAGAGTGAGAGGGACGGGTATACCGAAGTTTCGGGTTTTGCATTTCAGAGTAGGCCCTAGGGACCGTACTCTGAAACGCTAATCCGAAACTTCGGTTAGCCCCGCCCCTTTCACTCGATTTTGTCCCGGCTAGAGAGTGAGATGGACGGGTATACCGAAGTTTAGGGTTTTGCGTTTCAAAGTAGGCAGTAGGTAGGTTATCCACGGGTCTCAAAAATAGTCAGCGGTCTTTGAGACCCCCCGGTCTCAAAGACTGACTGAATGATTATTGAAGCAAAACTAGTGGTAAGTGGCTAAGGGATATTAAAGTATAGAGGTATGGATACAACAAGTGATTTAAAAGGAAGGTTCTACATTGCACACATGCGATGCCGATGCAGCACGTCTGAGATACTTTTTGGTGTGTGTCAGTCTTTAACCTAAGAAACCACTCCTAACCTTTAAACAAAAGGCCAATCACTTATTTGTATCGAACGCTCTCCACATAATTGTATTATCAAAAAGATATTTCATATTCAACGGCAGTCGCGAAAATTGAAATGGTCTATACACAATTCTCAAATAAAGGATCCATTACTGTACCTTTGTGATGGAACAATAAAGCAGCTTCACCGAAATACCTCGCTCTATTGAATATAAATCGGAAATCTAACCCGAGCAGGAGATAAATTATAGAAGAATTTTCCGAAAATTCGGATAAAAAGTTATGTCTTACCCACTTTTTGATGGAGTTTTAAGTAAGTTGTAAAAATTCTTTTCTTAAATCTTCTTGAAAATTAAGTTTGGTGCTTTAGGGATTTTAAGGATTTGAATGACGATGACGGCGACGACGCGACGGACGTTAGAATTTTTTGCGCTGGTAGAATTAATTGAGAAACATTTTCTTTTATTTTTTAACTAAAATCAGACGCCAATCAGATTCCAATAAAGGAAAGAAAACAAGTAGCTACGAAGTATTGGTATGAATTTCGAAGAGATTACTCAAAAGAAAATCAAGAAAAATTCCTCGACTGTTGTCTGTGTCTTTCTTTTTCGGATATTTATAGTGAAAATGTAAATGCCTTGGAAGCGTTTAACAGTTTCTATAGTTTATATAAACTTTTTTATGATTTATGTTTTCCTGTGATTAAAGTAAAGATAAGTTCTAAATCTAATACTTCATCTTGGTTAACAAAAGGCATCGCTAGAAGTTGTTTGAAAAAACGTCAAATATATTTAAAATATCGGAAAGATCGTAATAAATACAATCCTTTGTACAAAAAATATTCAACTATTCTAAAAAAATGTGTAAAATATTCACAAAAAACACAAAATTTAAATTACATAAGTAAATTTGATAATAAACTTAAAGCAGTCTGGAATGTAATAAATAAATATACTAAGGATGTTAACAGCTGTACTATTAAAAACATCTGCAAAGATGGAAAGAACGTTCATGACGCTCATATTATTTCTGAACTATTTAATCGTTATTTTGTAGATAATGTTTTGGAAAATAGTACATCAAACCTGAACTGTGGTAGTAATAATATAGAATCAGTAGTTCCATCAATATTTATAAATCCAATAACAGAAAACGAATTAATTAAAGCAGTTCAATCATTGAAAAATTCCAAATCTGTTGGTATAGATGAAATTAGAACTGATATTATAAAAATGAGTCTAGGAGCTATAGCTAAACCTTTTGCATTCGTTATAAATAAGTTATTATATGAAGGCATGTTTCCTGACGTGTTAAAAAAATCTATAGTAAAACCACTTTTTAAAAAAGGATGCAGGAAATTGCTTTGTAATTATAGACCAGTGGCTTTAATATCGATTTTTTCTAAAATATTGGAAAAGACTATGTATTGCAGACTGATTTCGTTTTTGGATGCTCAGGGAGTCTTAAAAGAAGAACAAAACGGTTTTAGAAAAAATAAAAGTACATCCCTAGCTTCATTTAAATTAATGAAAAGCGTTACAAATGCCCTAAATGAAAACATTCCAGTAACAGCGCTTTTCCTGGATATGTCAAAGGCGTTTGATTTTGTATGTCATGAACGTCTTCTTGAAAAGCTTTATAAATACGGCATACGTGGTCCTTGTTACAACTGGATCAAAAGCTATTTGTCAAAGCGGGAACAATGTGTAGAAATTCAAAAATACTGCCTAAAGAGTAAATGTATAGAGAAAACTAGATCAGATTTTATTGCTAATAAATTTGGAGTACCTCAAGGCAGTATCCTGGGTCCACTATTGTTTCTTCTCTATATTAATGACTTGCCTAATTGTATATCTCAAGAATGTATCTTGTTTGCTGATGACACTACAATTGTATTCAAAGGTGTTAAGGGTGAAGATACAAGTGCACATGAACAAAGTATTAACGCTGCACTTTATAACATAATGGAATGGCTAAAATATAATAATTTAAAAATAAATGTTGAAAAAACTAAGTATATACAATTCGGAACATATAATAGAAAAATTAAGGAACTAAATATATGTATAGATGGACAAATAGTAGAATCAGTAAAAAATTTGAAGTTTTTAGGAATAACATTAGATTGCTTTTGTAATTGGAAATGTCATATAAATGAACTATGTACAACATTAAATAAGTATGTGTATACCTTAAGCCGTATCACCCAGATTGTTTCAAGAGAGGCTGCTATTACCGCCTACAACGGTTTTGTTAATTCAAAATTGCGTTATGGAGTTATGATTTGGGGAAACTCCGTCGATAAGGATAAGGCATTCATAATGCAAAAAAAATGCATTAGAGCAATATTTGGTTTGAGGCGAATTGATTCGTGCCGACCATATTTTAGAGAATATAAAATTCTTACATTACCTTGTTTGTATGTTTTCGATATCTGCTTGTTTGTTTATCAGAACAAACATTTATTTGAATATAAAAATCAAGTGTCAACTCGTAATCTGCGATCCAATTATAGAAATAAACTTTATAATCCGGGAGCAAAATTAGCACTTGTATGTAATAATTCTTTTGCTATGTGCATTAAAATATATAATAAACTCCCAGATGAATTTAAAACTTTTAAGTTTAGTAAATTTAAATTTTCGGTTAAACTTTGGCTTACAAACAAATGCTTTTATAGCATTCAGGAATATCTAGACTATAAATAGTATTAAGAAAATAATATAGTAAAATGTAATTTTTATTTTCGATTATTTTTATTTATTAAGATAGTTAAATTTTGATTTGTTAGTGGTACAAAGGCTTTGAATTTAACCTCTAGGTTTACTATGTAACGTAATCTAATTATGTTTTTTTGTGTATATACCTGAAAAGGTAGGATAAAGTGAAACTTGTGTTTAGACTTTAAGATCTTATGTACCTTTCTCCATACACAATAAAGTACTTACTTACTTACTTACTTACTTGCCTATTTTAATGTTTTTTTATCTGTATATGTATGGAATACCTATTTGTTTTTGCCACCCGTTTTTGTTTCTGTTATCGATGTTTCTATTTCGGTTTGTTTGTCTCAGTCATGTCCGACGTCCGAGCCTTAAGGCCCTGACATAATAATAGGCTCTACCTACACACGTTTCGATCCGACCACCCCGATTGGTCTGCTTTCAACCTATTCTGAAAATGAATAAGCGTACATAATTGGGTTGTTGACTGAGGAATAAAATAACGAAATAGTAATTTCAAACATGAACATATTAGGCGTTTAAACTCACTTGTAGACCTTTTGGTATAATATATTGCGTTTTTATGACCGTTTTAAGTTGAGTGGGCAAGTCCATTTAAAAAGTATAAAATTTATTAAAATGAATAATACCTTTGAATAGTTCATTTAATGTATAGACAATTTGACTTTGAAACCATTTTGATAAACACAACATTTAAAATAGCTGCCGAATAAGATAATTCTTTTACCAATAGAGGTCATTATAAATTACATAAAATAAAAAAATAGTCAACATGCCTATTATTATTATTCGTGTTTAACGCGGTCTGGCCGGATTTGGTTCGCACGAACTTCACTTCCAACCAAATCGGAACGTGTGTAGGCTCCCGACCTGACCATTAAGCAATGTTGACAATTTGGAGATTTTCCCTAGCTTTAGGGAGAAAATATGTAAAAGCGGAAATCTCTACTTTTGCATATATATTCTGTGCTTTTGGGTAGGCCTGAACAAGCGAAAGGTTTCAATATGGCCATTTATGCCAAGATTCTGTGGAATAATAATAGTTAGTGAGTGTGAAAGTGTGAAGTAATAATTCTGTTAGTCTGACGCGGTGTATGTTATTTTTTATGTACAGATACGAGCAATAATATGTAAGCAACATAGGATTATGTCATAATACAATATTGAATGAATTTTGAGGCACGGTTTGTTTTGTCGGAACGCTTCAATCTGCCAAAGTATGTTGTTGACTTATTAGTTATTCCTCGTGACTGTACCTACTGAACTTTATCCAACGCCCTGTTTTCATTACATTTGTAATTATAAACCTCGCAGCTCTCGAGAGAGCTCTACTACATAACATCTTTTCCAGCACCACACTATATTTTATGGCCACGCTGAACCAATGCAATTATTTATTTATTTATTTATTTATTGAACACTTTATGCACAAAAAAGAATGTACAGAGGCGGACTTAATGCCTTAGGCATTTTCTACCAGTCAACCTTAGGGCGATGTGGAGTCTATGATGTGGTAGGGTGCACAACCAGCTTATAGAAGAAAAAAAGGAACAAGAAGAATAACGTATACTCTTTAAAATAAAATATATTACAATTGCGATACTTAAGAAATATAATATAATACTATATACTACAAATAAAATATAATATAAATATTAAATCATAATTAAATACAATATATATGCATAAATATGTATATATATATATATATATATATATATAGATAAGTAATATGTTAATAACAAACAACAAGTTTTAAGAACGATCTGCTTGTTCTGTTAAAAATTTGCGCAACTTTGTCTTGAACGAATACCGACTGGTGGACAATCTGATATCTAAAGGGAGCGCGTTCCACAGTAGAATAGGATGAACGAAGAAAGAAGAATGAATGGTATCAGAGTGATGAGAGGGACAGCTAAGTAGACGGTTAGAAGAGGAACGAAGATCTTTATCATGCGAAGTACATATGTATTGGAAATGTGAAGTGAGATAAGAGGGAGCATTAGGAGAGCTTAAAAGAGAAAATAGAGTGGTCAAAGCCCGCATACTTCTGCGCTGCCGAATGGGTAACCATTTAAGCTGCGATCGGTATGCGGACACATGATCATATTTACGTAGATTAAATACGAATCGAATACAGTTATTGAAAAGACGGTCAAGTTTATTAAGTAGATCTGCATTCAGGTCGAGGTAGCACACATCACCATAGTCGACGATAGGGAAGATTAAGGACTGCACAAGCATTGCCTTGATGTTGGATGGAAAGAAGTTTTTGAGACGGTAAAGATAGCGCAATACTCCTGTGACTTTTTGACAAATACTTGTGACTTGTGCTTGCCAGTCAAACCTAGAATCAATAAGTAAACCCAGGTCCTTCACACTAGGGGTTAGTGGTATTGGTGTGCCGTCGAAAATAATAGGACACAGATTAGTGAAGTCCACTCTGGACATCATCCGGGGACTACCCACCAACACAGCTTGGCATTTACCAGGGTTGACGGCAACACCGAAGCAGTCAGACCAGATCTTAATGTGGTTTAGGTCCCTGTTCAATTCATTGACAGCATTATCTAAGTCATCAACACGCGCCTGGGCATATATTTGTAAGTCGTCTGCATAAAGGTGATACGAACACTGAAGTTTATGTGTGATAAAATCAATAAAAATTGAGAAAAGAAGAGGAGAAAGTAAGCCGCCTTGGGGAACGCCAGTGTCTAGATTAAGCCAAGATGAGGTTGACTCATCAAATTGCACAGCCTGCTGGCGTTCCCGAAGATAAGATGAAAACCATTCCAGTACCTCGTTAGAGACCATAAGATGGGACAATATGGAAAGAAGGATATCGTGACTGACAGTATTAAAAGCGTTGGAAAAGTCAATAAGTACCAAAACCGTTATTTTTCCATCCTCAATCGCTTTCCTAATATCGCCAGTCACTTTGAGGAGAGCGGTAGCGGTGCTGTGTCCTGGTCTGAAACCAGACTGCAAAGGACTTAGTAGGGAGTTTTCATGGACAAAGTGAGAGAATTGCTTATGAACACAGGCCTCAAGCACTTTGGACATAAAGGGAAGGATGGAAATTGGACGAAATTGGTTAGGATGAGATGGATTAGTGGTTTTGGGGAGAGGACGGACATAGGCTTTACGCCAAAGGTTGGGGAAAACACCAGAGTTAAAGGAAAAGTTTATGATGTGGGTGATAGCTGGTAGAAGATGTTCCAATAAAGTAACTATCATGCAGCGACTTATGCCATCACAACCCACAGCATTGGATTTTATGGAGAGGATAATCTTTTTGATCTCATCCTCGGTAACTGGAGAAAAACGAAACGGGGGTATATTGGGACGCGCTAGACTAGCTATAGTAGCAACGGTACGTGAAGTCGCCGCACGATCTAATTTGGATGAAGTGGTGAAATGGAGATTGAGATCGTGAAGTCCAATTGAGTTAGGCAAGTCTAGATGTCGCGATTTGCCTATACCTAGAGTTCCAAGGAACTTCCAGATATCAGCAGAAGAGGAGGACGAGATGTTGTTGAGAATATGGCGGCGTTTAGCGTTACGTATCATCTGGTTGCATCGGTTTCTGGCAGCTTTAAAAGAAATCCAATTATCCTCCTGACGATCCCTTCTAAACTTGCGAAAAGCTCTATCCCTACGCCTCATCGCCATTCGAATACCTTCGGTCATCCAAGGCGCTGGTGGTCGCTTAAGTTTAATCTTTTTAACAGGCGCATGGACGTCATAAATAGCTAACACCGTTTTGTTGAAGATCAGGACTTTCTCATCAACAGAAGTAGCTTGAACCAAGGGGTCCCAGTTGATCACTGATGCGTCTTTCTGCAACTTGGCATCGTCAATCTGTGCAAAACAGCGCCTGTGCAAGACCTTTGGGATGGGTTTCGGGGGTTTCAGGATATAGGACAGGAAAATTAGGTCGTGACGGGAAAAACCAGGAGCTATATGTTGACCGTGTGATGGGACGAGGGAAGGATTGGATGTGAAAATTAAGTCGAGCAATGTATCATCACCGTCAAGGTTATGGTGAGTGGCATGTAGAGGTAGGGTATGAAGGCTGGTCGACTTAATTATATCCAGGAGTTTTTGGGACCGCGGGGAGTTGGGTACTAGGAGATTGGTATTAAAATCGCCCATGATGATGTGATGTGCATACTCAGAACCCAAAGATTCTAATACTGATTCAAAATCAGTAAAGTAGTCGAGAGAGGGGGGACAGTATACCACACCAACGATTGCCTTACTGGACCCTGTTCCTACCTCCAAAAAGAGATACTCAGCGGGTGAGCCAGGGCTGGAAGAAGCTACTATTTTATAGGTTAAAGAGCTACGAAGATAGATAGCAACACCCCCACCACGACCACAGGCCCGGTCATGCCTGATAAGATTAAAACCAGGTAGGCAGTATAAAGAAGAAGGAAGATGTGGTTTTAGCCAAGTTTCCGAGATCAGGAGAGCGTGGATATTTTGGCCAGTGAACACTTCCAGCAGTTCGTTGAAGTGACTGGGTACACTCTGGGCGTTGATGTGGCACACATTAAACAGATTGCAAGAGTGGGAAAAAGTTTGACCCAGAAAGTCACCAAGAGTGTCGCTGTCGGTATCGGACGCGGAGTGAAAACTGTCGTCGCTTGATGCAGATTCGTTAGCAGAATAATAAGAATTATCGTCGATTAACATAAATAATAAAATATATAACTATAAAATATATAGATATCTATAACTAAACTAAATTGAGGTTGTGTGGTGTTACACTTAAGTATCTCCACACCACCCGCCAGCTTAACATTACCACAGTGAAAAACAAAATACAGCAATAAACAATATTAAAACACACAAGTCAAAAAACATTGCATAAATCGAATATAAAAATTCAAAATTACAAGAAAAGTTATTTTGATGTAAAATAATAATTAGGCAGTATGTAAAGCGATCCTTTAGCCTTTTGTCAAACAAATGACGAGCATAGACAAACTGATCTGACATGGATCTGACACTTCACTTATGACACATGACATGTCACGCGAAGAAGTGACAAGTCAAGTGACATTTAAAAATAATTTGCATTTTATACGGTAAAATCGAAACTAAATAAAAAACAGTGAAATGTACAGGATAAAGTAACCTAGTACCTACCTCCATTTGCATTGCATTTGCATTGCATAGATTGGTGAGAATAAACACGAGTAGGTTACAATAATGCTAAGCAAAATCCACAAAAGACAAAAAAAAAAAGACCTAATCACAAAGATGCATGTAAAAGGCAAGTATTAACGATAAATACCGTACACTATCAGTATCCGTATTAATAAAATTTGACATACTAACCGAAACAAACACAATACTAATACAGTCACTTTTGCCTCTGCCCGGCAGGTCCAACACGTCGACTTGCAGCGCCCGATGAAGCCTCAGTTGGGTACCCAGCGATGATGGAATCCAGATCTTTACCGGAGACAACTCGGTGAAGCTTACCATCAGCGGTCTTGAGCAATATGACGCCATCCTGTGTCCAACAAGACCGCACACCAAAATGCTGGCGAGCTTTATTGAAAATAGCTTGCCGTGTTTTAGTGAGGAACTCTTTAACCGAGATGTTAATTACTTGTACTTGTACAAATAAACTTGAAAGACTTGAAAGACTTGAAATTAGTATTCATTTATCTGAATATGTGCGAAACATACAACTTCTAAAATGATAGGACTTAAATTTGGGAATACAAAAAATAACTTATTATCTGGTATACTGAAGTCACACGTAGTTGACATTCCACGAAATTTTCTTTCATCGAATATTTATGCAAAATAGCCATCAAGATTGAGTAGTCATGATGGGTAAAAAATTATACCTATGTGTTGATTTCCGTGACTACTCGGGCCCTGAATGAATTCTAAAACGACACAAAAAGTTAAACGATTTTTGTTTTTTTTTTTATCCACAACGGGGTAGCACTTAGCCTTCATCACACCTGATGTTAAGTGGTGAAAAGGCTGAAGATGGAAGCGCACTACTCCCGGAATCCTCAATCACTGAGGAGTTTACCTTGCAATAGATGCTTCTCTCGTCATAAATAACACAGCAGATAGATAATTAACTATCTACTGTAATATATTTTATAATCATAATTAATCATTTCTGCTTAAGTATATCCTTATAGTAAATATTAATTCTTTGTAAAAAGAAATACCAACAGCCAACACTCTTTGAATGTAAATAACACATTCTGCCGCCGAGTTCCCTAAAATGCGTGCAAATGCAATTCTCTAACTTTGCTTGTATATAAACTTACTTGTACCACTATACAGTGAGCCAGTATAGAGAATTAGTTATACAGTGAGCCAGTATAGAGAATTAGTTCACGTAATCTATTTGTTAGAACGTAGAGATTTTTGTAGCTTTTCCTATAACACGTTTTCTGTTTTTTTAGTAACTGCTTTTAAAGTTTCAATAACGGTAAAATTAATTTGAAACTGTTTACTATCCCGTGTCATGAAGTTACTATACTTTACTAGGTGTTGTCGTTTTTATTTTCAAAATTCCAGTTCCCGTAGTGCAATGGTAAAGAAAATATTTTTTTAGGTTTTTTTTTTATAAAAACACGTTTAAATAAAAAGTTTGAACTACAGTGCCACAAACTTTTCTGTTCCGGTGGCCAAAATGTGAAACTCTCGTGTTTTTTTTAAATGTCATTCTGCTGTCAAGTTGATGTCCAACCATAGCGCTGCTGGCGGCTGAAGGTCTTAGAAGTCAGGCCCGGTTAAATTGCTACAAAAAAAAGAAAAAGTACATAGCGCCACTGTCACCGGAACAGAAAAGATTGTGCCACTGTACTTATATCGAAGATCAACTTCAAAGAAAGCTTGTCTATTATATCATCTTTACTAGTATACATAGTGAATTAAGCGCGGGCCACACCACCAGCTATAGCGAGTCGTACGAGCATCGTTTTAATTTACTTCGGTTCCCATTGTGAACTACGGAGACATACTTAAGCTACTTCACGAGATTTGCTCGCCCGCTAAAATTTTAATATTCAAACCATTTATTAATTTTACGATGTTACACTTCAAACAAAAATAGTAAGTACTAGATGAAGGCTCACAAAGTAAATCAAAACTTTCTACGGCATACGAAAAAAAAGGTTAATAATCCTACGTCATAAATGACAGGAACTAGTTTACTTATCGCGCAAGTGGCTCAAGTAAGCGTTAGCTCAGCCTTGTTTGTCACTCCAACTTTGTGTCTAGACCTAGGTGTTATTGTTGATCGAAGCTGTTACAGCACTTGTGAACGTCAAAGAAGCTACGCCATCGGTTCGCAAATCCTACGGGCGGGAGGTTTTGTAATAAAATTATAACGAGGAGAACCGGCAAGAAACCCACCAAGGGCTGTTTTTTTTCTCTGCTAGGCTAGGCTCGTTTGCTAAGCGTAAAGCGAGGTCTTCTTCTTCTTCTTCGTCGATTCGCTCTTGGTAGAGCGGTCGTGGTCACGTTGAGGCGTCCACGTCGGTGGTAGAGGCGGACACAGCTTTCCGCACGATCTCCCGCCATCTCTCCCGGTTGGCAGACTGTCTGGCGCAGTCAGACACTCGGTTTCCAACGGCGGATTTCACTTGGTCGGTCCAGCGTATCGGTGACCTGCCACGTGATCTGGTTCCCTCCACTTTGCCCTGTACGACCAGCCGCTCTATGGAGTCGCTACCCCGCCTAGAGACATGGCCAAAGTACTGCAGTATATGCGCGACTGTACTACGGCCGATAAACGCTGCGTGATGCCAAGCTCCTGGAGTATGGACACGTTGGTGCGGAATTCCGTCCACGATATTCCCAGCATCCTCCTCCAGCGAGGTAGAGGAGGCATAATAAAAACCAAAAAGTGGTGAAACAACTGTCCAGACTGCCTCGCTCGCCTCTCCCGCCAGTTCGCCTCGCCTGCCCGTTCGCTCACACTTCCCGCAACCTTGCCTCGCTTCGACCGCCAGTTCTGGCGGCGTGACTCGAGCTTAAAGCCGATCTCTTTCTTACACGCGAATAAAATTGCAACATATCGTCATTTTGGCGTACAAACAAGCCGTCGTCAGTATATAGGCCCTTACAAACATACATTTTAGGACTCAGTATACAACTAAATAGGAATAAGCAAGAACAATAAAATAAAAACAACGATTGATTGGGTATAACACCGATTCGATTCCCGAAGTACCTAGGCCTCTAGCTAAAAGTGTGCTTCACTTAAAGAGCACTTAGCCACGGAACACTTAGTGAGACGGGATTCATAAAATGAATGCGTTTGAAAGTGAGTGCTTCAAAAAGTGTGCACTCCTCTTTTACTAGGCCCACGGTTTTAATAGTTAAGTGTGAATGCACTTTAACAGTCGGATGTTTAATGTAAAAGAATTTACTGTCTTATTTTTAAAGATAGAATACACTCTTAGATTTATGCTTTTGACATTTATATTAATTTAATTTTTATAGTTAGTAAGGTTACAGAACAAAAAAAGGGTGACATAGGGTGTTATATTTTGTACTGAATGAATGGTGGAGAAAAAAAAGCTAGTTAAATCACTAGAAAAATTAAAATTCTTTATATTCGGGATGGGTCTACTACGCACGGAAGGAGACGCGCGGGAAGGGCCCGATGACATCGCTGCGAGCCCACACGCCGAGGCATCCATCTTCTTGTACTCCGACCACTGCCTCGCATTGACGTGGGTACTAGCCCTTTCACCGACCGCGGATCGCCACACGCCATGCAGTACCGCGAATTCATTATTAAACCAGCATTAAATACAGTCTGCTCTCTCCTTTAATTACTTCCTCATTAGGACCCTTCACACCTTAGGATAAAGAGAGCGTTTGCTGTTTTGAACATAGGTAGTGTTTTCCACGCGTTCCCATTTAAAGTTAAGAATAGAAGATAAGATTTTTTTAAATTGAATTTTTTTAAGTAAAAATACTATACATACTTGTATTTAAAAAAAAAATATTTTTTATTAATTAAGTATTTTAGTATTAACAATTTCAGTCTAAGCCTGTCTAGTGTTCTATCCTGACTCAAACGAACAGCAGTACAATATTCAATTCATTTTTTAGCTTCTACATTTAGGACTAGTATAGTATTATATTATCTGTGATTTAGGTAAGTATGTCATGTTGGCAAAAATAGTCTTATAAGGTAATTTAGCTTCGATCAACAATAACAAATAAGTTATTATTGTTGTTAAATTACGGGAATTGGTTCTCTTCTTAAAATGAAACAGTACCTCTATAGGAAAATTATGATTGAAAAAAAAAACAACACGCCCTTTAAGTAGCTTTCAGGCGGTATTCAAACCCGCGCCCATGGGATTTTTTTTTCTCTTTTCCCCGCTTTGTGGCAGGTCCTTATATATATATATATATATATATATATATAATATAATAGGTCTTTACATATGAAATTGCCGTCTTTTTCTCACATGTTTATTGGTCTCTATTTTTTTTTATTAATATCAATATAT
The DNA here is from genome assembly GCA_949710035.1 of Crambus lathoniellus. Lineage (NCBI taxonomy): Eukaryota > Metazoa > Arthropoda > Insecta > Lepidoptera > Crambidae > Crambus > Crambus lathoniellus. Next base: position 11,343,889 of record OX453296.1, read on the forward strand.
CAAAATTAATAGTCAGTTTCGAAAATAGAGTATGTCGTCATGTTAAACATCTAAGAAAAGAATAATTTAACACGCGTCTAAAATTTTTATAACTGCTTCAAAGTACCGCTCTTTGGTTGTCGTCAATTTGACAGCTTTGAACAGATTTTTTTTTTATTCTAAGACAGTTTATTAAATGAGATTATAGGCAATAGTTAGATTAATGTTGTCTGATCATATCTCGAAAGTTTCGTTGAATTCGGAGTTCACATGTCCAAGAAATCCCCAAATATCTTTGTATGCTAATTCCAACTTCCTACAATTTCCCCATAGAAATCGGCAATTTCATAGGTAAAGACCTATTATATATGCTTCTTATTCATTCTAGTTCCCGCTTGTATGCCTCTCGTACTTTTATGCCTCATACTGTTTTCTTCTATCATCCATCTCCATTTAAACCATAACTGGTGGGATTCCAGCCTATTTCTACTCGTTTTTTATTTATTTTCTTTATTAAACAGGAAACAGGGAATTACATGGCTGGTGGTTTTATTCTTCCACATTTTTTCCTATAATATAGGGGAACGGACTGTTATTGATAAGTAATATGTAATTAATTAATAGCAACATTCAAAAATATAACATTTAAGAATAACAAAAGTGAAAAAATATATTCAAAAAGTAATGAGCTGCTGAATTGTGAAAAACTATGTCTCTAGCTATCTCATTCTAAAACGAAATTTTGAATGGCGGGAGTATGGCCTTAAGCACAGACGTCTGTACCCCTAGTGTAAGTTTTTATGTCAAACAAACGCAAACTATTTCGATTCCGTATTTATGTCAATTTGTATGAAAACTGTATAAGCGCGCTACTCGCCGCTAGAGGCGCTGATACAGTTTTCATACAAATTGACATAAATACGGAATCGAAATAGTTTGCGTTTTTTGACATAAAAACTAACACTACGGGCACAGATGTGTCCAGTACCCCTAGTGTAAGTTTTTATGTCAAGCAAACGCAAACTATTTCGAATGCGTATTAATGTCAATTTGTATGAAAACTATATAAGCGCGCTACTCGCCGCTAGAGGCGCTTATACAGTTTTCATACAAATTGACATTAATACGCATTCGAAATAGTTTGCGTTTTTTGACATATAAACTTACACTACGGGCACAGCTATGTCCTTAGCCCCTAGTGTAAGTTTTTATGTCAAAAAACGCAAACTATTTCGATTCCATATTTATGTCAATTTGTATGAAAACTGTATCAGCGCCTCTAGCGGCGAGTAGCGCGGTTATACAGTTTTCATACAAATTGACATAAATACGGAATCGAAATAGTTTGCGTTTGCTTGACATAAAAACATACACTAGGGGTACTTGTCTATCAAGGAAGTTTGATGAGCTATATCCCCGAAAATAAAGAAAATATTTGAAAATAAATACCTGTGTCGTGTTTCTGATATTAATAAAAACTTTTAAAACAAATATAAAAAAATCAGTCCCATCCCCTTTTACAATATCGCATTGTAAATGCATAAAAATTTAATTTAAACTCTTAATGAAATCATTAATTTAAACTTTTCACATCGCAAAAGCTACGTAACACTAATATTTCGTATTATTTTCATTCTACAAACTCCGGAATAACACGACGTTCATTAAAATGTTATTTCAGTTTGCTTAAAATAATGAGAGGAGTTTTCCTCACACCGTTACGTGCTCACTATCTTAAATGGTTATAATTTAAAAGCTGGTAACTTTCAGTTTAACACATTAAAGATATTTATCACCCAACTCTGCAGGGACGTTGTATATTAAAGAAAGTAAATAAACTTTCGTGTTAAATCATGCCAGATGGTAAAGTAAATACAAATAAATAAATATTGGACACTTTATTGGATATTGGGTTGGATGTATAATAAATATTATAAATTGTTCCAATACTAAACTATGCTTGAGCACAAGTATTAAGGAAATTGGAGACAACAGGGTATTGACAGGAATTAAGGAATTTTAGTTGACCGTGCAAGTGCACCTTTGCAATTAAAGATAGTTCTATACACACGAAACCAGGGTTACTTACTTGCTAGCTTGCTAACCGGGCTTGAATAAACTAGTCTCAATAGAATATTATTTGTGAATATTACAGCCTCTATAGACTGTTATTTTTTTCCCGCCTGAAAGCTACTTAAAAAGGGCTCGTGGGTTTTACTATCACATTTTTCCTATGAGAACAGATTGACACAGAAAATTGGTTCAGGTACCGTTTAAAGGTCTGGCTACCGGGCTCGGAAACAGACTTTACTTAAAGGCAAAGATATAACCGAATTTAACGCGAGTGAAGCCGCGGGTATAAGCTTGTTATAAATTTTATCAATTCTTTCCAATCAATACAAAACATTAATAAAAGAAAAATGCAAGCGAGCGCATAGGTACGGCCAGAACACAGAACACGGAAAGATTTTTTTCTTTACTTTCAATGTTCTGTGGGCCAAAACTTGAAACTGTTAGCTAACCTGTCGCATTTACTTACGGTATTCTGCTTCGCTTCGCTTCTGCTCGCTTCCGTTGAATTTGTATTTTAATGAGGTTTTCAGTCTTAAATCATCTAGAGGAATACTTTCGGGAACTTGTTTTATTCACGGAGTGTAAGATTCCGCCGTGATTCCACCCGAAGGAGACGTTAAGGGGTCTGTTGCCCTAACACAAAAAAAACTTAGTTACTGTTGATGTAACTGTCGAAAAAATAATTATGTATTTTACCTATTGTAGGTGCCGTGGTTATTTTCTTTTACTTTGTTTGAATTAATTATAAACTCTTAGATCGAACTTCATTCTGAGGACCCCGAACGAATAATAATGTCAGAAGGCCGCGGTAATTCTATGCAGCGCGTCTTGAACTCTTGACCACGTTTGCGTCATGGCGTTTGACTTAGTATAGCCGTAATGACATAACGACGCACACGTCACGCAAACCTATAGTCCCACAATCCTGTCTGTTCCGGTGACATCCGTGACAGGGGAGCCACTTGCAATACGAAATTAGCTGTCAAAATAGACTGTCGTATGAAAACTGTTTTAGTTCCTAAGATTATCACCGGAACAGAAAACGTTGTTGCACTGTCAACGCCGCGCGTTATCAATAACAGTATTGCACGTCGCGGGAACGTCAAGCACGTACACCTGACTAATGCGTCATCAGATTACCGCGATCGGGGCTGGTTTTGGCCACTTTATGCTCTAAAAGTTTTCTAAAATAACTTTTAGTTATTTTTGCCAATGGTTATTAAAATAAGATATTTTTGGATAATAATAACAATCGTTAGAATTCCTTATGACATACGATTATTTTTCAATAAACGCCATTTTCTGAGTTAGAATTTTCTTGTATAAAAATTTTAGGAAATTTGTTAACGAAACCTTTGTTTTTTACAATTTAATTATTGTTTTGTAATTGATTGGTTTCTAGTGCATTAGAATATATTGATTTGACCTGGGTTTGGTGTTGATTTATCGCTATACTTACAAAAGTTTGTTTATCAATAAGTTGCCAAAACCATTTCGCACAAAAACTGGTCTTATTTTGTTTTGAAAGATGTAGTTACCTTTAAAGGTAAGTAGATACATTTTCTATAATTTAAGGAATAATTTTTGTCTTAAATACCTAAGACCATTTAGCACTTAGTGCTTCAAAGTGAAATAATCCTTAAAGTGGCCACAAAGGGGTCTCCTGCCCTATTGAGCATATTATTTTGATCTCTCTTCTTCTAAATTTTGCAACGTTATCCACGAATGTAGGTGCCTTAAGGGTCGAGTTTCTAATTAAGATTTTGAGCACATTTCAAGAGATACTCCTTTTTTCGGATTAACTTTTGCCGCTGGATGGTCCCTACTTTTATGCAAACGCTCAAAGTTAAATGAACTAATGGACGGGACAATAATATTATAATTTTGTTGTTTGTTTGTTGCTAAGTGTTATTGGTAAGACGGTAAGTACAAAATGCTACAGACTAACAAAGAAAATTTGTATTATCTTTGTTAGTCTGTAACATTTTGTTTTTGTTTTAATTGGGGTATTTTTATATAGATTTATTACTTGCGTTAAGTTGCGTTCCAGCGTTAGCTTATTTGATAAAATATACAAACATCTTGAAAGTCAATTTTAATCTTGTTCCCACTGTCGTGCCGCAGGATACTTAAACATTGTTTGTTATACCTAAAATTAATTTATTTGATGTCGAATGAAACGTCAGGATTAGGGCCAAACCATCCAACATCATGTAGGAAATCGTGCAATGAGAAGAAGATATTATTCCCAATGACAATAGGTACACAATTACAACAATCTTTACTTTGCAACAAATGACAACTTTAACACTAACTTTAGAATGATTTACAACAAACTTTAAAAACACTCTTTAAGCAAAACGTGGTACTGTGGGTTGAAATAAATAGTTTTTATTTTATTTTATAAAAAGAACAGCTCAAATTGTTTTAAGCAAGTGTTTTTTTTGTTCTTTTTAGTTAAGGGGACTACCTATTTGAAATTAATTAAACCATAATGTTCTTTTTCTAGACTAGATCTTTTCAAATTCGCCATAGTAAATTAAATATTTACAAGAACGATCAATGGATAAACATAATTTTATTTTATGTTCCGTATCTCTAATCAATACGAACGCTTAACATCCACTCTATATGTTGTTCTAACTAATGTTGATTTTAAAATAGGCGATTTAAGGGACTTTACCGGCGGAGAATTACCTATACCGACGCTATGAGTTCTATTCTTCAATAGGGGAAACCCCAATATTTGTGGTATTAAACGTGTGATAAAAAACACGATTTAAATTCATACTGTTATAAACATGTGTTTTAAAACCACTTGTTTTAATCATGCCAACCCTGGGGACAGTCCCGGGACGACTACCACTTGACTTTACTCAGGGACCACTCAAACAAGCATGTGGCTCAGCCCGCCACTCGTAATCGTAACGTCACGATTCTGTCGAAGCGCGGGAAAACGCAGTTTCACCGGGGGCCAATTTTCGCGCCTTTGATATGATATCGAATTATATATACTCCACGCCACATAACTTGGCATTTGTCAGAGGGCCTTGATCGTCGTGGTTGGTCGGAAAAATAAGCCTTATTCCCATGACATAATTTTAGTTCCATATATTGATAAACGCCAAGTTACAGTGCCACAACCTTTTCTGTGCCGGTGACAGCGGCGCTACGTGCGTTTTTCTTTTTTTTTTAACCGACTTCTAAATCAAAAAGGAGGAGGTTCTCTAATCGTCTGTATGTATGTTTTTTTTTTTTTTTTTTTTTTTGTATGTCCTCCGATTACTCGAAGACGGCTGAACCGATTGAAATGGTTCAAACGTTATTACATCAGGTTGGTTTCCAAGTTGGTCCCATTTTTTGAAATTTTGAAATCGGTTCAGTAGTTTTCAGGAAATCTTGAAAATACTGTCGTTTTCGTTACCACTTTATGTGAATTCAATACGTATCTTTATGCATAACTCCTTTGTTTATAAACCGATATAGATGATTCTTGTTTTGTTAAAAAGGGGATACCTCAACGTATTTTAACCGACTTCGAAAAAGGAGGTTTTCAGTTTGATCACATACCTATTTACCAGAAAACACGTAAATTGCCTGCACGGTGCACTAAAAAGAGTGAAATAAAAATTATTTTAATAAAAAAATAAAACCGCCTTCAAAAAAACCACATCAAAAAAGTAAGAAATAATTCCTCACCAAATAAATAACGTAAGTACTTTGAAGTCGGGCGGGTTTTAACAAAAACAACAAAAAATTGTACATGTTTCACGCCCGACTTCAAAGTACTTACGTTATTTATTTGGTGAGGAATTATTTCTTACTTTTTTGATGTGGTTTTTTTGAAGGCGGTTTTATTTTTTTTATTAAAATAATTTTTGTAGTAATTTAACCGGCCCTGACTTCTAAAAACTTCAGCCGCCAGCAGCGCTATGGTTGGACATCAACTTGACAGCAAAATGACATAAAAAAAAATCACGTTAGTTTCACATTTTGGCCACCGGCACAGCAAAGTTTGTGGCATTGTATATGGCGCGTACTGTCAAAATAAAATGGCAGATGTCTATTGTAACAGAATATTTGTAGACACATTAAAGAAATGTCTATGCCCAGCCAAGAAATTTGTATGTTGTGCCATGGTTGTGCCCAGCGCTCGACTTGCATCGAGTGGTAAATGTCATCCGATGCAATATCGCGCGTAAAGTTGTATAGACATTTTTGTGACACTCTGCGCGCGACTGTGACGTTTTTGGCGCTAGTTACAGTACAATTATTTGTTCAAAAACTTATGGAAAAAATTAGTATTTGAATTTGACCTATGTCGAGTTAGATATATATCAATACATTTGAGAATCGCCCCCGCAGATAGGTGGTTTCCTTCAGTGTCCGTACTCATGCCCGGATACGACGTATAAAATTACATTTAATTTATTTTACCATTAAAAAGGAAGTTACTTAAAGTTTTTTTTTTATTTGTTCCAGGGGGTGGCAGCGACTCGGTATCAGTGTCTGCTCAGGTAAAATTCTTCAAAATTTATATACTTACTTATACCTATTATAATTCTGGCTTTTTTATCCAAATCTGGGTAGCGCCTTCATCAGATAAGGCTGAAGGTGGAAGCACACTTCTCCTGGAATCCACTGCCACTGAGGTACTGGCTTTCTTATCTCTCGCTGCCGGAACACAGCAATGCTGAAAACATCGTTGTAATGGCCTCAGACTTAGATAAGATGATGGTAGCTAGCCAGGTGGAATACTTATGTTCTCCGTTGGGAATCGAACCCGGCACCTCTGGGTCTGATACCGGTTATTTGTACTACTAGGACATAGAGACGGTTAAAAGGACCTCCTGGTTTTCGAGTAAAAACACCTGGTTTTACTTGAAAACCAAGAACCTAAAGACATACTTATTACTAGGAAATCAGTAGGTGTATAAAAATAATTGTTTCGGATCTGCCTCACGGGGTTATTAGTAATACACAAATAACCACGCATGAGCAGATTACCTACTAACATTTCAATAACAGCAACATTTCAATTTACGACTTTCCGAAAAAGACAAAAAAAAAATAAACTCGATCAGCCGTCAGATCCGACCAATTGTAAAGTCGATTACATTTTGTCTTTTTTCGGAAAGGTCGTAAACATACGTTGTTGTTAGAAATGTAGTACCAATCTACTTCTGCGAGCTTTTCGGAGCTTTAAACTTAACCCAGTATAAAAATCATACCAACAAACAAACTTCACACAAACTTTGCAACACGTCCATCGCTCAATGTCCACGCGTGACATTGAGTAGTGGCCAACCCAGGCAGCATTGTGCATCGCTGGCAGCAGTGTACTGTGTAACAAACGTCTCATTTATCAGGTGGTAGCGGTATTGTGTGGAACATATCCACTAAAAGTGAAACTTAAATGTTTTAGTAGGCTTCGAAAAGTAGCGTGTTGTTTGCTTTGCTATAAATCACATCATCATCATCATCATGTCAGCCGAACGACGCCCACTGCTGGGCATAGGCCTCCCCCAAGGATCTCCACAACGATCGGTCCTGCGCTGCCCGCATCCAGCGGCTTCCCGCGACCTTGACCAGATCGTCGGTCCACCTTGTAGGGGGCCTGCCCACGGAACGTCGTCCAGTACGCGGTCGCCATTCGAGAACCTTTCCGCCCCAACGGCCATCGGTTCTCCGCGCTATGTGTCCCGCCCACTGCCACTTCAATGATGCAATCCTTCGAGCGATGTCGGTCGTTTTAGTTCTCCTGCGGATCTCATCATTTCTGATTCGTTCGAGCAGGGAAATACCAAGCATCGCTCTGTCCATTGCTCGCTGGGTGACTTTGAGCCTTCTTATGAGCAATTTATATAAATCACAAGGCGATTGAAACAAAAATGGAACTAAAATAATATATGTAAGTCTTAAATAAAAATTGATCATTTGTTGTTTGGTTGTAACCATTGAGTACTTTCTTCTCGGGAGCTTTTGTTCGTGTGACAACGATATGGAATATTGAAATCATTTTTTTGAATCCAGTTTAGATGTAAAACTAAATCATAATTATATAATAATAAATTCCTTGGTCTGAAAATAAATATACTTAAATACTTTTTGTTTGTAAATACATACTTATTATACATAGTAAACACCCAGACCAAGACAAATAGACATGTTCATGCACACAAATATTTGTCTAGTTCGGGAATCGAACCCGAGACCACTGGCGCAGAAGGTGGGTAGCCTACCCCTGCGCCAAATCGGTCGTCAAATACACTAATTAAGAAAAAACTAAAAACTATATGCTAAAAGAGGACTATATTTCTTAAAGAAAACACTATGACATCACGTTTTGGTTTCAACTTAGTTTATTGCTTCATTAAATAGAGTTGTTAAGAAGAAACAATAAGTTCTCTTAACAGGAGGGACACCGGAGAAAACTTATTTTGTAGCACAAAATGAAAATACTTTATTTTTTAAATCACGAATAAAATTAGAAGGCGCTCTGACTTTATAATACAATACTTAAGTACATCAGAATTTAGCACATGAGACAAGTATACGGCGCATAGGAAGCTTATAAATAAATAAAATAAATAAATAACTTTTTCACTTCTCATGCTCGTAAAGTTCGTGTTTATGTTGGGTATAGGCTGCATAAAATCGCTTTTTATGCTCTAGTGCATAAAGTAAAATCTTCGTCTAAGTCTCAGACTTTCAGACAAAGGGCGTCAGGTAAACATCCACACACACAAATAAACTTCATTAAATAAACTTATTAGGTATTTCATTCAGTTTCTTCAATTTTGTACATAATCCATTTTAAATTAGTAAATTAATAAAACTAGGCAAAATTAATGAGTTTTCTAAGAAATAAGTATTTCAAGAGCATTATGGACTACGATCTATGCTAAAGTCACTGTGCTGCCACTGCCACGTATAAAAAAAAGAAAAAGAAAGTCTTCCCGCCAATATGGCGTAGTTTTTATTTTTTATTTTTTGCAATATTGTTGTTTATTTTCCTCACATTCGAAGTGAAAAGCAGAGTGTATAACTCGTACATAAACCCATTTTACCCTCGAATTGACTATCCACCCTTGCCTACGGCTCGGGTGGATATATACGTCTCGGGTAAAATGGTACGTTTTATGCACTTGTTGTACAATCTACTATTTACAATCACACCAATTTAACTGTGTCATGGAAAACTTGATAAGTAACGGATAAATTTTATAAATACATAAATACTTTTTTGTGCGTAAATACATACTTAATATACATAGAAAACACCCAGACCAAGACAAAAAGACATGTTCATGCACACAAATATTTATCTTGTTCGGGGATCGAACCCGAGACCTCTGGCGCAGAAGGCAGGTATCCTACCCCTGCGCCAAATCAGTCGTCAAATGTAAGTCAAGTAAATGTTATTCTTATTTGCCGCATTCAACACGTTATTGCAAACATTATCAATATTCATCTCACCTTGTTCTTAACAAGCTTATCAGAAAAATAAACTGTGACACTTCATGCGTACATCAATACGTGACAAAGCCAAAAAATCTTATAAAAGGAGGCCCATACGCGAAAATCAACATTGCTTCAAGATATCCAAGGAAAAGTAAGATTTCTCGGGTAAGAAATTTCCCGCTATTCGGATTCAGAGTCACGTAGCCAAGCATTTTACGGCAAGCTATATTTTAAGCTGTATAGGGTCTACTTACGTGTGGAGAGGTCGAATTGATAAAACTGCAAAGTTCACGACCCTTTTGACTAAGTGAATTTTAATATGGTAATTTATTACGTGTAGGTAACCTGTTTTCGGGGTGAAAAGGATTCATGTGGTAAACGAAATACATTCTACACTTTATTGAGTACTGGCGGCTTAACGCGGTTTTACTCGCATGATAGCTGTTCCCGTGGGAATATCTGGAGAAAATATAGACTCAACAATGTTACTGTATTCTGGTGAAAGAATTTTCAAAATCTACCCTGTAATTTTTGAACTTATCCATATTTACTTTAAACATACAAAAAGTCTTTTCTCTTTCTAATATTACCTAGTATAGATATAAATATAGTAAGTAATAAAAAAAATCATCAAAAAGTCTGTTTTACATAAGTTAGTGACCGGAACTTCGATCAACAATAAAAAAGGACCGGAGTCGCCTTTTAAGCTAATAATGCCTGTCTCATAATAATATAGCCTCAATGTTCTATTTTTGAATGTTATTATTAAATTTTTACAGTCCGATCTCCTAAGTCCAATACGCCGCTACGCTAACTGATGCCAAACAAAAAGTACTCGATACCCGAGTAACTCGATACTTTTGATGCGAGTACGATACCGGTATAGATACTTTTGTTTCAATAAGTACCATGCCTGCTCTGGTTTCATACAAAACCACGATAACGGTTAGCATAAAACAGTTTTTCGTGCTAGGGATACAGGTATTAAACATACGTGGTATAAGTACCTTATGGGAACACTTCGTGATGCCTCAACATCGTAGAGTCATATTTATAACCCGAAATCCTTCTGAATTAGTGCCCAATCAAAAAAGTTTTTTTTTATGCCACCAGTAGATCCAGACAGGGGGGTGTCACTCCGCAGTTTAGGTACGTTCGGCCGGCGCGCCTGCCGGGCAGGCGTATGGCAGAAGGATGCCGCTCGGCTCGTACGCTCCACGTTCGCGCGTAGAACGATCGATCATTTCTGTGATTTTTGTGCACCGAACAATGACTTATAAATGTTCCTATAATCCGTATATAAGATACTGTTGTGTTTACGGGTGTCTAAATAAAAGAAATAACAAAAGAAACAACAAAACCGAACCCGCAAATCGCTCGCAACCCTAACCAGCGAGCGAGCTGTTTGAGACATTTATAGAAATAAAAACGCTCGCGCGTAGATATTGGGTACAGTTTTGCTTGCATGCGCGAACTCTAGGTTATTATAACAATAGGTAAGCGATGACAAAGCAACCGGAATTGGACTTTATTTCCACGCAGAAAGATTTATTTTTATTTGAATGAGCTTGCAGAGTGAGTCTTCTGTGCCTTAGCACTATTATTTATTCTGTGATCCAGATTACAAGCATACCCATCAACTTTACTATATTAGTAAAGTGAATACAGCTGTTTGCAACATGCGCGGTATAGGTGAACACTTAGTGATGCCTCAACCACAGAATAATATATATATCCTCAACATCGTAGAGTCATATTTATAACTCGAAATCCTTCTGAATTAGTGCCCAATCAAAAAAGTATTTTTTGACACCACCAGTAAATCCAGATTACAAGCATACCCATCAACTTTACTATATTAGTAAATTGAATACAGCTGTTTCGCACTGGAAGCGCGTAAAGTAAGGTTATTTAAAATGTGATACTCCTTTAATGAAATTCCGTCTGAAACGTAACTTAGAACCATAGCTTAAAACCCTTTATTTAAGGGCTCCAGGTGTCTGGCCTTGTGTTGGCACAAGTTACAAGAATTAGAGTTACGCAACGGTGATTTAATGAAGCAAGGAATTAACATTGTCTTTAGATAGAAATTTTCCGGTTGAAAGTCAAACACGAAGAAAATTAAAAATTTAAAAAAATGGAGATTAACTGGCTGTGCAAACAATGAATATAAAACTGTTCATAACTTTAATTTTACATTTTATTTTTATACCCATAATGGTACTTACGCCCGAATTCTCGAACGCAAATCATCTTTGGGAGCGTCTCAAACCAGGAATAATACATCTATGTCTCAAACATCATGGCATCTCTTTCATACGTTTGACATTTAAAGTGACAGGGCGATGTTTGAGACGCTCCCAAAAATAAGTAGCGTACGAGTATTCGGGCATTAGCCTTCATAATTTAAATAATTTATTCATTTTAGGCCGGTACAGCACTTGTAAACGTCAATGAAGTACGCCATCGGTTCGCAAATCCTACGGCGGGAGTCCTTGTATTTATATCGAGAAAAACCTGCAAGAAAGTCGCCAAGGGATGTTATTTTCATCGCACTACTTTCGGAATCTTCAACTACTGAGGAAGTGGCTATCTTATTTCTAACCTGCCGGAACACAACAAAAACATTTTTATAGAGTCAGACTTAGATAAGATGGTGGTAGCTAGCCAGGAGGACCTAGAACAAGTCATACCACCAACCAAACCAAATACAATACGCACCCGAACCCGGGACCTCGGAGTCTGATACCGGTCTTGTGTAACACTAGACATCAGGGGCGGTTAAGACACATAACTTTACTTTCCCGTCACAAGAAAATGAAATTAATTTCATATTTAATGTTCCACGACAGTGATTTACAAATGACATCATGTAAAGGAGAGTTTCTCTGTTATCTACAACTTGCCTTTGCCTGAAAGTACAGAACAAATACATTTAATTATCTACTTTATCACCTTGTAATAAAATTGATATTGCGTACCTGTTTAAGTTGGCTGGTGCAAGGCAGATTTAATACGGTAATTATTTAGAAGCCCAAGAGGGCAGAGTTAGTGAAGTGTCTCATTAATCTTGCCAAATTTGTACTAAAATAAATTTAAGGTACGCGTAAATTAAACTGTAACTACCTGGAGAAAGAATTAAAAAAATACTTTGGTTAAAGTTTGTATTAATACTGGAAATTATAATGACCTCTATGAAAATTACAACTTACTATAAAAATCGGCCAAGTGCGAGTCGGATTCGCCCATGAGGGGTTCCGTACTGTAACAGGACCTCCTCGTCGGCCAGCGGTACACTAGCCGGAACGTCGGAAGTCACCGCCCAGTATTCAACTAGTAGATGTTGTAGTAATAAAAGATTGTTTCTTCACTTGGGTTGTTTTATTAAATATGGTAAATTAGAAATATTAAAGAATATGAAGAATAGGAACTGTCACTATAACTAATTATTGGCTATTTAATACAATTATCACATTTCACTTATAAATTTTGATACGCTAGCTCGCACGTGAGCTCTGTTCAGTTTGATTGTTTAGGTAGGACTGAATCAAAATGCTCAATAGAGCACGTGGAGCAAAGAATTTGAATTTACATTAAGAAAGAACAGGATAGGATTAGATAAAATTGATGACCAGTATGTAGAACTTGATGGCCAGTATGTAGAACTATGGAGTTTCCAGCCATTATGGAGTTTTAACCATCCATAATGACTGGTACGAAACGACATCGTTACAGTACCAACTTAACGTACCGATTTCATACACCTAGCAAAAATACCACTATCATTTTTCGCCAGAAAAAAAATACATTGTTTTTCATAGTGTTCATATGAATGACAAAGTTATATTTGCGGTTTTCGAAAATGTGTTACTTATATCTCAAAAACGTGTAAGGCCTACTTAGCTGTGATTTTCCTTTCAACTTCGTCTATACAACTATCGTGAATTTTTTTAGGTACGTATCCAAAAACAACCATTTGGCTAGCAGGTGGAGGGGGGACACACTATTGACTCTAACAAAATTTTGCACTTTAAAGCTTAATAAATTTACAAACGGATGCCTCAATCAAAAAACTGTTTTCACAAAACCGCAATATTTTTGAAATTGCTATCCAACGACACCCACACTATGGGGTAGACAAAAAAAACTAACATTTCACGTGTAAGGGAGGTAACCAAAATCATTTTTCAAAATTTTATTTCACCACTTTGTCGGCGTGAATAATATGTTTAATAATGCCAAATAATAGCTTCCTAGTACTAAGAGTCTATGAGCTAAGCTTTTTATGTGGCATGTGGTTATAATAGAAGAAGTGAGTGGATGAAGATGATATGTCTCATTTTCGGCTTTTGATGTTTTTTTGCGTCGATGAAGGAAATAAGTCGATTCAAATGACTACAGACAAAACCGTTGATTAAAGCACATTTAAAAAGAAAAGTGACCTAAGGTGTTATGTGCAGTTCAGTTTGAAAATGGAAATGAATGAAAGGGGTTTAGGCCCATATCACGGCCTTGCCAGATAATTAAATTAAATCTTTGTTTTTCTAACGTGGAAGAAGGTGATATGTACGGATATGATCGAAAATTTGAGGAAATTTTGTGAGCTACAGGAGAAACTTCATTTGATTAACATGAAAAAGATGTCAACAAATTGAAAAGCAAGATTTAGGGATGGTACTAAATGGATACGCGTATATGAGTGTGGGTCTTAATATACAAAGAAACATACAATAAAATGTCACCCTTCAAAAAGGTAGACATTCTAAAAAAACTCGCGCACGAAGGGAGAACCCTGCGTAAAGTGAATAAGTATACGACTAAATATTCTCTGAATATTTAAAGCGCTGTTGCCGTTAATAATATCGACCAAAAACCGTTTGTTGTATAGGAGCCTCAATAGAGTATTTATATTATTCAGTTTTTATTATTTGTAGTTATAGCGGTAACAGAAATACTTCAAATGTCTGAGATACAGCCTGGTGTCAGACAGACGGACAGTGGAGTCTTAGTAATAGGGTCCCGTTTTTACCCTTTGGGTCCCGTCCCGACGGAACCCTAAAAAGATCTCAGGTACCCGATAAATAATAGTTTACGTATGAATGGAAAATATGGTACAGTATCAGTGAAGAAAAAAGATAATCCCCAGGACCAACTTAAGAGGGGGTATGACCCTAGGAAAAAATCACATACAAAAAACCAGAAATAGTAAACGCAGAATTAATTTTATTTGAATTACTCGTAAAATAAACTTTATTTTTGCAACTCGTTAACAGGGTCGCTAGATATATCAAAATATTGGCACAGTAATATGCATCATAATGAAAATAAATTAATTAAGGCTGAAAATTAGACAAGAGCTTTGTGATTTTTTATCGACAAAATGTTATTATTTTATGTTTCCACTTAGTCCAGTCCCTTTCAAGTATGTTGTAATATCTATAAACTTTTTTCCAAATAATTAGTGGTTTCATTTGTATTGTAAAAATCAAATCTAAGACTGGCGATTTGCCTTTATACCCCCTCTTAAGTATGTACAGTCACGAGCAATAATATGTATACAACATAGGACTTTACAATATTGAATGACTTCTATGACACTGATCGTTTTCTCTCGGAACGCCTCAATGTGACAAAGTTGTATGTTGTATACATATTATTGCTCGTGACTGTACATGAGGCCAGAATATCGCTACTTTTATTATAAGTCAATTTTAAGCCTGCAGTAATATTTTCAAAATAGTTAAGACTACGCAAACCAGCGGTCTCTGTTAATATTTCACGTTTTTATTGATATTGTTTAGTTATAAGCAATATTAAGACAATGTTTACCTACGCACTTTCTGCGTAGGGCCATAGGTAAATTTTGAAATTTTGGACTTCCCTAACTAAAAACAAGTACCTACATAGTAGGTAAACAGTGCAGAAAAGTTTACTTTTGTTTATGGAATAAGTTTTTTGTAAAAACTTCGTTTTTACGTACCTTAATATTGTATTGTCATGCAAACCATACCTGTATGCAAAGTTTCAGCTCAATCGGACACTGGGAACTGGGTCAAATTTAGCTTGCAAGATTTATCCCCCACTAACAAACTCAAACTAACTAACATGGCAAGTTAATTATAAGCTTGTTAAAAAAGTTATGTTCAGTATTTTTTAAATATGTAATGAAAAATATAACACTTGTTTAATTGCTATCCTACTAATATTATAATTCTGAAAGTTTAGATGTTTTGAAGTTGGATGTTTGTATGTTTGTTACTCAATCACGTCAAAACGGCTTAATGGTTTCGGCTGAAATTTGGGACACAGATACTTTGTAGCCTGGAGAGGAACATCGGCTTCCCGTTAACGTTATTCCCGCGGGATAACGTTGTGTAGCCCACGCGGGCGAAGCCGCGGGCGGAAAGCTAGTCATACCATAAATATTTGAGGTTATTTAGATAATTTTGTATCATAATTTTGAACAAAAATTAAGTAACTTAGCAACTTAATATCTCAAAAATAAAAGTCTAACTTTAACCTCGATTTACTCAAAATTGGAATTATGCGACTTATCTTTATCCACTCACGTCTTTTAAGTGAAAAAAAACTTAAAAGTATTTTAATTACGGAAGAAAATGAAACGAACTTTTTCATTAAACACAACCTTATCTTGATAACAATCCGTTCAAATGAAATTTCTCCTCCACTGGGTTCAATTACTGTGAAATCGACTTTACGGGTCCATTTCACCAACGTATTGAGTACCTAGTATTATATTATCTGTGATTTTACCAACGTAGGTAGTATAAGTCTTTCCAATAATAAATCGTTATTTACTCGCGAGTAAGCCCATTTTACGTTTCGCCAACATTTAACCTAAGGATAAAATCTCTGTACTAGAATGAAATCTTATACCACCGATTTCGGCCGAGTAAAGTGTTATTTAAGGGCCGATTAGATTACAGTGCCACAAGCTTTCCTGTTCCGGTGACAGCCGTGACAGAGGAGCCACTTGCAATACGAAATTAGCTGTCAAAATGGACTGTCGTATGAAAATTGTTTTAGTTCCAAAGATAATCATCGGAACAGAAAAGCTTGTTGCACTATAATAAGTATTATGACAGTTTGTGACACTGTCATTGTGTCAAGTCAAGTCAATTCGATGTCAATTCGTCCAAAACGTCAAATTGGCGTAACCGTAAAACTTCTACGCAACATTATTTCTCAAGTACGCGACAAACTACCTATCTTACTTGGGTGCGTACCTAGCGTTTTCATTCAATGGGAGAGTTTCCTGCAGTAATTTTTCGATGCACTAGATGGCGCTGTAACCCCAACACAACCTACTTTTTTCAGCATATTATGGCAAAGGATTAGTTCATTCAGCTTATAAAAGACTTGAGTGTCGGTCGGTTGTACTGTCAAATTAATCTGTCTGTGGTAAAGTTTTTGTTCTGTGAGGTCTGTGGATTGCTTTGCTTCCATGCGTTGGAGTTGGTGGTGTTTTGTGAGCGTATTCGTTTTTCTTGATAATTTGATTGAAACCTGGCTTGGACTGGTACTGAATACTGGTCCCCGATTGGATAGCTTACATTTTGGCCTGGCACTGAATACTTGACACCGATATTGCCTACTCACCGCACTGGTGAACGAACTTCAATCATTATCGAAAGACTTCGTGTCGTCTTGATCTGGGGGGCTACCGCGTAACTTTATGGGTATGAACTTCATACGTTTTTGGGAACTTTAAGTCAATTTTATACAGAGAATAGCCGATATCAGTTCCTTGTTTTGTGTCGTCGGGTATAACGATAACTAGCTAGCAACGTTCAACAGAACGAAGCAGCAAAAATCTATCAAGATAAGGAATTCAAATGACAGTTAACCACTCAATGGTTACGCACGCTTAAATATGCTTACGGGGCAATGGTTACTCAACACAGCCACAAATTATATAGACTAGTACAGATAGGAATCAAGCCTTATAGCGGCCGTTTGTTAGTGAATGACGCGCCCCCATTAGAAATTGACAACATAGTGCTGACAAAACTATCGACGCCCTTGATACGTTATCGATAGTGGTATCGATATTTAATTACATACATCCCTAGTGATAGATTTTTAAGAATTCTGACAAAATAAAAAAACTCATTTATTTGATAAAACAGGCATTTATTACATTATAATTTTATATTAAATACAAAGTACTGAAGTGTAAGCTAAGATTTATACAAGGCAAAGAATGAGAGTAATGAAATTATTACTTACTAAATTGACTTCACTACATAGTATAAAACAAAGTCGCTTGTTGCTATGCTTAAATCTTTGAAACTACGCAACGGATTTTGATGCGTTTTTTTTTCATAGATAGAGTGATTCAAGAGGAAGGTTTATATGTACTTTTTATCCCGGGAACCACGCGGGTGAAACCGCGGGCGGCCGCTAGTTATGAATAAACCAAGATATAAACACTTTAACAACCAATAAAAGAAAAATTAAACTGCTTGCAAATAGTTTTTACGCACAAACGCTATTGCTAATTTTCCTAGTAGTTTTAATCAGTATAGCTGCCATTTCATTATTTACTGTTAATAGGTATCACTTTCAATGCAAAACACAATAACTAACTCCTAAAGCCCCCAGTACAGGATGGCCGATCATGTTGGCCGACCATGATGGGCCATCGTGTACAGAGCCAGTTTGCATGTGATTGCCGTCTGCGAGCAACGCAAACCGCCCCTGTACACGATAGCCCATCATGGTCGGCCAACATGATCGGCCATCCTGTACTGGGGGCTTAATAGTTAAACATTGAATACAGTATGTAATCAATATAACAACTAACAGCAGTAATTTAGACTAAAAGTCTTTTTTGATAATGTATAACCTCAAGAATAGGCAGGCACAGGCATCTTCGCAGCACTCCATTGACGTCGTTGACACTCAACTTATCTGAAAAGATTAGATTTGGTTAGTATAGATTCTACATATTGTTACTATAATCTGCCATAACATTTTATAAACAAATAAGTGATAGCTGATCAGTTTGTAAATCAAGAAAGAGTACTGGTGTGGCTAAAGCACATTGTTTATTGTGCCGGTATGTACCTACACACGGCAGCACATCTGACTATACATGTTGACCTTGAGACCGCCTGTATGCCATATGTAATAAAAGCTGTTATCGCAGTTCTACTGTTTAACTTGATGTGCTGTTGAATGTACATATAATTAAGTCATAGATATCAATGTTTCTAGATAATAGTTAATAAGCTTTGTACACATGGTGGCACATCAGACTATACATGTTGACTTAAGACCGCCTTTATGCCCTACGTAATAAAATCTGTTATCGCAGTTCAACTGTTTAACCTGATATGCTGTCGAGTGTACATGGACTGAGTGGATGTGTATAGTATAAATTATATACTTAATTAAGATCTAAGATAGTAGCAGTAATAACTTAGTTGTAAGACAATCACAATAAACCGTCATTCGTACCGACAACAATCATTTCTTTTCCTACTGGTTTATTTGTCATAATTCTGTTCTACTTGTCACAAATATGAATTTGCTGACAAGTCAGTTTTAAATTTTTGACAAATTTATTGAATCACTGTACCTAATTTTCTCTTGACTTGGTATTAACAACTACACTAAATTAAAACTAGTTAAATGTAACAACTGATTATTTGCATTTAATCCCAAGTAATCTACTGTGCTTTATCATTATCACCATAAGATATCACTTCTAAATGGATATTGAAACAAGGTGTTAGAATTGATTTCAACAAAACTAATCAATATTTAAATTACATAAACATAGGTACTTACATTCATTTATTAAAAATAAACAAACATTACCTTTCATTCA
This sequence comes from Crambus lathoniellus, assembly GCA_949710035.1. Taxonomy (NCBI): domain Eukaryota; kingdom Metazoa; phylum Arthropoda; class Insecta; order Lepidoptera; family Crambidae; genus Crambus; species Crambus lathoniellus. Next base: position 11,363,261 of record OX453296.1, read on the forward strand.
TAACTTTGAGAATCTTCATACTCCGGTTAAGTTGTAAACTATATTTTCTTTTGTTTTGGTTTGTTATGAAATAGAAAGTTGCCTCTTGGAATTAACTAAAACAACAAACGAAAACTTAAGTTAATGTAATAAATAATTGATACAAAAAACTATGTAAATAGATTTACTTACGTACCGTGGGCATCTTCGAATAACGTATCCATATTTCTGTACAGAAATATCTGAGAAAAAGTGGAAAAACCATGGGAAAACTATAAAATTAACTAAATAATCATAGAAAACCGAAATGCGTAAAAAAAAAACACAAAAACTAAACGTCATTTCGAAAAAAAGTGACAGCCATAATTTTAGCCAATGGGGGCACCCCAACAAAATGGCGGTCGTAGTTATAGCCAATGTATGACCATGGGGGCATCCCCACTACTGTAATCACTAAGTGTTGACCTATTCTATGGGTGATTCCAACGTCTGAGTACAGCTCCGCTCCGCTCCGCTTCGCTCGCTCGGCTTTAAATTAAGTTTTACTCAAAAACTATAAGGATTTAATAAAAACAAATTAACGATTTATAATGCTAGTTAAATTTGCAATAGGATTGTATGATTTGTAGATGGATTTTTATTACGATTTAATTAGAAACAGCGAGTTGAAGTTGCAGAAACGGAAATATTTTACCAGTTTCTTGTTAAAACATGCAATAAATACTAATAAATAAATAATTATTACAGACCAATTTGTGTTTAAATAATAGTTTTCACACTTACTTATGCTCTGAAATGTTAATATTATATTTGAGAAAAGAATGCAGTACGTGGCACTTTTCCGAGGTAAACGTTCTAAATTTGAAAATCACTGCAGTAATGAATTTCAGTACTTACTTACTGCACTGATTTTAGTGCAGTAAGTAAGTACTGAAATTCATTACTGCAGTGATCTGCAATGGTACTGCCAACTTTTTTTCTTAATTTTTTCTTTCGTTATTCCTGTGTATAAAAACAGAAAAAGCAAAGGGACATTTGCACCATACAGCCACATTATTATTATTATTATCTAAGTAATTATTTTATCATAATTAGTTAAGTAACTTTTTTTAAAATTCGGTGCGCACAGAGTATATTACTTCGTATTGTACCCTAGCGCTATGTACCCTTAGCACGAACATCAATCGAAAAAACAAAATGAGATTTATCATAGACAAAATATCCTTTACGAGTAATTTTGTTTGGGAAATATGTACAGCGCCATCTACCGCCCAGAAGCGGGTATTGAAGTTGCGCATTTTAGTAGCAAGTAGTAAGTATCAATAGGCTGTATGACCGTTCCACATGGCCTCACAAGCCAATATTAAAAAAAAACGGTGGGAATGATTTTCAGCGGTTGATTTGATATCAATACAGTTTATATTGTGTAATAAATTATCAAAATGAATCCTGCCAATGAAACATTATACAGACATTGTATGTACCTACTCCACCAAATTTGAGAGCAGAAGCAAAAAAACTTACTGCCAGCAAAATCAAAAGAAATATTCATTTCTTGTTGGACTCATTTCTTGTTCTACGATTAAAATAAGGTGTCTAGATTAAGATTGGTATAATTTGGATAGGAACAGAGAGTGTTTTGACACAATTAATTAAAGTATTTTAATTAGATGTCAGCTTGCCTCCAGGAGGCAAGAAACCATTGGAGCGGGTAAAAATACTTGCCTCTGGGAGGCAAGGAACCATTGAGTGGATATAGCCCATACCCATATCCATATTTCTTAGCCGGTAGCCCTGTTTGTTAGCCTTGTTTTGTGACGTCGGGTATAACGATAGCTAGCTAGCAACGTTCAACAGAATAAAGCAGCAAAAATCTATCAAGATAAGGAATTCAAATGACAGTTGAAGCCCATACCCATATCCATATTTCTAAGCCGGTAGCCCCGCAGCCCCTGTACCGGCTAAAAATATGGATATGGACATGGGCTTTATTTGACATTTGAAGCCCATATTTTGTCCTTGTATGGGCATAATATGGTATTCAAATGTCAAATGAAGTCCATGTCCATACCCAGATTTTTAGCCGGTATAGGGGCTGGTTCACCTGGGTGGACTACGGAGACTTGGTCTGTCTGACCCTTGGTACACCTAAGAGGTGTACCAAGGGAACCGCTATAAATTTTATTATCCGTAGTTCACTCGAGAGGTGGTTTATTGCTACTTTGAAAATGGTATGACCCTTGGTACACCTTGGTACCACTGAGAAATAGGGGCAGATACAGGGGCAATAGGGGCGAACATTTTTGCATTCATCATTTTACCACGTGAAAGCAAATGAAGTGACAGATATGAGTTTTATATAATTTATATTTGCAAAGAAACGGTATTGCTAGAATTTTTTGGTCACCCATTTCCTGACCGACCATCGCGAAAGTTGGTAAAGTGGCGTTTAGTACTATGTCGCCGAGCTTCTATTTATCAGTTAATTGTTGTTACCAAAATAGTTTGTTCCTCAAAGAAAGCGTTTTATGGCTGTGAAGCGTGGCTTATATGCGGCAACGCTGTTCTATTTCTCGAACTCTCTCAAAACTTTGGTATCGGTATCGAGAACACAGCAAAGCTTTTAACGATTTATAAAAGTATCGAATAACAATTAGTTTCATAAAGAAACTTACACTTAAGAAATACGTTGTGGCTTTGTGTTAAAGGTAAACATTTAGAAATTTATTTCTATACTACCAAACCGTCCACACTATGAAGATATATTATCCATAATTATTTTATGCAAACAGACATGTCATTTTTCTAAGCTATTTAGGTACCTATACCTACACTTATAAGGTATCACGTTTTATATTACAGTTCCAAAATGTATTACGAGTATAACAAACTTTACACACTATAAAACCAAAAACCAATTACATTTCCACGATAATTGTAGAAACAAAACTAGTTCCACAGTTGATAACTTCGCAGTTCTAATTGTCAGATCTAATCTTTCACACAATGTGTTAATTTCCACATTACAATGGACAGTAATCTCAAACTTTGAAATACCACAACGTTGGTAACAAAAGCTTTTAAGCTGCCTCCAATTTAGAACTATCGACCTTCCCGCGACTTCATCGGTGTGGAGCCATAAGTACTAATATAATAAACCCACTTAGTGGACTGTCTGAAATAAATTTATACAATATTGAGACGATAATAAATTAAATGTCGTATATCTGATATTAGTCCCAGTTTGCATATAAAAACTAATTCAAATTATTTCAGTTTAGTCACAGTAAATATTTTTTCATTTGTACAGTTACTGTTGTTTTATCTCACGAACGCGGTCGAACCTCGCTGGTGTGTGTAGACCGCAACCTCCTTTTGTCATAGGTATAGTCCACTGACCACTATTATGTGGTATAGTCCCACACTCCTATCTGTTCCGGTGACAGCTGTGACAGAGGAGCCACTTGCAATATGAAGTTAGCTGTCAAAATGGACTGTCGTATGAAAACTATTTTAGTTCCAAAGATTATCACCGGAACAGAAAACGACAAGCTGACTGTCAAACGTCGACGTTTAAAAAATTCAAAGTTGTCAAAGTACATGGGTGCACAGGGTGCACATAACAAAAGGCGGACCGCGCACGTGAGATAAAACTTCATAGTATTATAAGATCCGAGGATAAAACTATCTTTTTCTACATGCACGATATAGATACGGTGTACTTGGCTATTGTGGCGCCAAAATGCTGTCCCTGTCGTGTTGCGTCTCGTTGATATTGATCCTGACGTTTTATAGTATAGTGGTATAATGGTGTATTTTCTTGTATCTGTTTTAGTACTATTTAGATGGATTTTTTGAAAAAAATTACCCTAGAACATTTTTCATAGCTTCAAAATACTTCTATGAACTAGTTGCACCAATGTTTTAATTTAAGTATTGTCGCATTGTCGTCTCCACATTGTATATTAAAGAGTCTCCTTTCCCTTGCCTATAACATAAACTCATTCCAAGAATAACGTAGCTGTTTACTATTGAAAGAATTTTCAAAATCGGTTCAATAGATCCAGAGATAGCACAAACATTACCTACCTCTTCATTTTATAAATAAGTGTAGTAGATGAGAGTAAAATCTGTTTGTCTATTATCTTTTCACGCATAAACCACTGAACATAGGCATAATAAAGGAGACCGGCGAAAATCGCCCTAATATTTTACGAAGTCGTACACTTTCAGAAACATGAAAATTAAATTAATTTAAACTCCTACAATTAACTTTTACAAACGCCTGATTTATTAAAGAATGGAATAAAAAGATAAATAATATTCAAATCGCTAAAAAAGAATGAAAAGGGCAAATTAACATTGAAACACTTCATAAATCCGTTTCATTTGACGCAGTAGTCATGTAAAACAAGGTCATTTATTATTTACATATTATTAGATACGTACATCAAAGAAGGTACATATAACATAAATTAAAAACTAATGAAGATCCGCACGCAAAGCTTAGCGCAGATGGCGCCAGCGGCAGCGGTGCGATACTACTTATGTCTTTATTAAAATAATGATTCCTTTCGTTATTTGTCTTTGTTATTACCTACCCATTCATCTATTTTATCATTCATTATTTATTAGTAAATCATTATTTGAGTTGTTTTTAAATAAAATGTATAAATGATTTTTACCCTAACCTCTATATTTTTAGGTTACTGACCATATCTCTGTTGTCCCAACTTTAAAAGCATATAAACAATTAACTTTTTTGTTAGTCTAGCATAGTTCTTTAAGTACCATTCGCTTTTTTCCATGAACGAGACCTATAAATCGAGGTCTGAAAATACATAGAAGTTCGCCAGTCTCCTTTATGGATAGACTAGCTTTCCGACCGCGGCTTCTCCCGCGTGGACTACACGACGTTATCTCGAGGGAATGTTATATTTTTCCGGAATAAAAAGTAGTCTAAGTTACTCCTTATTATATCAGCTACCTGCCAGTGAAAGTCCCGTCAAAATCGGTCCAGCTGTTTCAGAGATTAGCCGGAACAAACAGACAGACAGACAGACAGACAAAAAATGTAAAACATGTCATTTTGGTATATGTACCGTATATATAATCACATGCATGTAGTAAAAAGCGGTTATTTTAATGTTACAAACAGACACTCCAATTTTATTTATTTGTTCCTTGAAGGAAAATTGGATTTTTGTTTTGACAGAATCTGAAGTGTTTAACTGGAAGCGCAATTCGCTACTATGTCATTGTGCGATTAAGTCTTATTACGAAGTAGAGAATATGAGATGTGGATTATTAAATACATAGGTTTTTTTGCAATGTAGGATGTAGGTATTGACAGCCGGACAGACTTGAGTTTGGTTATATTGTGCTCTTCGTACTCTATTAAACCTATAAATTGCGAGCACACCCTCGTTGAATCTCGAGGAATATAGCTAGCAAAATAGCGAGGCATGCAGTGTGGCAGTGAAATTCCGTGAGTAATGGCGGTATTACACGGTTCACTTCTGCCTTTCAATTTGGATGAAGCAACCAAATTGATCACTGTAAACGTAAAAGTGGATCATTCAATGGAAATGTTCAACCACATTCAATCGCGTAAAAAGAATTGAGCTTGGTAAATGTTTTCACTTTTGCGTTCAACGTTCAATGCAATTGTACGATAGTTGAACGTGTAAACATAAGAATTGAATGATTCACTAGATGTTCATTCTCAATGTGCTACCTGATTGGTAGAAAGGAAATGTAATCTTTCACGGCTAGGCCATGTGCAATCTCTCAGTACACGCCAAAAAATTCACGTATTCTCGCGAGTGTAAAACTCGCGAGCGCGCGCGAGTTGGCACCTTCCGATTTTAATTATTTTTTTTGTCGTCAACTCGGGCGCACATTTATTTATGTACAGTCAGCTACAACAAACTTATGATAAATTATATGGGACGTTTTACGAACGGCCTTATTTTTTTTTACTCTGGCAACGCTGTCAATATTGACAACCGGCCATGCAGTGATTTGTCATTGGTGGTTATGATGACAAACAGCTGACAACTTCTGTCAGCTGTTTGTTATCATCAATCATCAATGGTGAGTAAAATGGTGGTAAAATGGCGATTCAGTGAGGCTATAATTTTACTTTTAAACATTAATATGCATCTAAACTTATAGGTAGCTTTTGTAACATTTCGTCTGTTGTTATGTAAACCATTGATGCATTTGATAATTTTACCGAATAGCACAAATCCTAGCCATATTTGCCTATTAAAATAAACAACTCCTTTTGCGAATCAATCAATGCGAATTGATTTGTTCTCTTCATAATTTTGATAGTTTACTTTTAAGATGTTACGTGTAAACAGCAGTATCTTTCACTTCTGCGTCTTTCAACCAAAGTGAATCAATTTGGTTGAACCGTGTAATATCGGCATAACGGACGGGGCGGTGGGTAATACCAGTGGGCCAATCGCCGTAATTCTTTGCAGCGCGTCTTCATCGCGTTTGGGTCTTGACGTTGACCGTAATGACATAACCACGCAGCACACGTCACGCAAACCTATAGTCCTACAATCTTGTCTGATCCGGTGACATCCGTGACAAGGAACCACTTGCAATACGAAATTAGCTGTCAAAATAGACTTTCGTATGAAAACTGTTTTAGTTCCAAAGATTATCACCGGAACAGAAAAAGTTGTCGCACTGTCAAAGCTGCGCGTTATCAAAAACGGTTTTACACGTCAACTACACGTATAGTGCAGCAAGCTTTTCTGTTCCGGTGATTATCATTGGAACTAAAACAGTTTTCATACGACAGTCCATTTTGACAGCTAATTTGGTATTGCAAGTGGCTCCTCTGTCACGGCTGTCACCGGAACAGGAAAGCTTGTGGCACTGTACAGTGCCACAAACTTTGCTGTGTCGGTGGCCAAAATGTGAAACTAGCGTGTTTTTTTAATATCATTTTGCTGTCAAGTTGATGTCCAACCATAGCGCTGCTAGCGGCTGAAGTTCTTAGAAGTCAGGGCCGGTTAAATTGTTACAAAAAAAAGAAAACCGTAAGTATGTAGCGCCGCTGTCACCGGAACAGAAAAGGTTGTGGCACTGTACAGTGGCCTGTACCTTCAGCCGCCAGCAGCGCTATGGTTGGACATCAACATGACAGCAGAATGACATTAAAAAAACACGATCGTTTCACATTTTGACCACCGGAACAGAAAAGTTTGTGGCACTGTACACTTGACTAATGCGTCATAGAATTACCGCGATCGGCCCGCTGCGCGAGTGAGCGAGCAGGCGAAAGTGCACCCAAGCATTTGCGGCAACGCGAACGCGAGTAGCAAAGTGAGGCCGCACTATGATGATCACTTCGAATTTTCGCAATATAAACTCGCCCATATCCATGACGAAATAGAAGATACTGAGGTACATTTGTAATATTACTAAGGATCGTTAACAATGTTTTCAACACACTTGCTCATAAAGTGAGCCTTATTGCATCGATCTTAGGGCCATAAACCGAACTATAACCCACGCGTGCATAATAATATTACAGTACTAGTTGCGTAATAGAATTATCCCTACAAAGTTAAGTAAGTACCTAACTGCAAATTATATGCGAGTAAACAGAGACTTTTCAATTTAACCGGGTAATACAGTATCCCTACAAAGTTAAGTTAGTACCTAACTGCAAGTTATATGCGAGTCAACAGAGCATTTTCAATTTCAGCGGGTAATAGATACAGTTCTTTTTTTGTAACAACAAAGAGGTTTTATTCGGATGAAAATCCATTTACGTTTTTAGAATAAATAAATGTGTCCCTAATTAAGACAAAAACATAATTAAGTATATTATTATCAAATTATTTATAATTCACAATAATTTGTTATAAAACATTTGCATTTTATCACTATTATTATACTTAATTATTTTGAAGTAGGCTGTATGGCTGTATGTAATCAATCACCTCACATTTGGCGCGTGCAAAAAAAAAAAACACTTGCGCGCTTTTTCCCTTAATTAATATTAGGTTAATACAATATGTATGCAATAAATGTTTGTTTTTCCTCGCAAGTGTGTTGAAAAAGTGCGTATAAAACTTGTGAGCAACTTACTCACTAGACACTCGGCTGATTTACGCCCTCGCCTGCGGCTCGGGCTGCAACCCACAGCCTCGTGTATAATGAGCAACCTAAGCTCACTTGTATCATAATATACTATTTGTTGTGCATATATTGTACCCATTCTGTGCTGAGTCCGCGACAACGTTGAACTTTTGGTTGGAATGAAAGTGAACACAACTGTGAGGAATTTCCATGTTTTGCTCGTTACAAAGACAATCGGGTCTGTATTGTAGTTGTTTAAACAAAATTGGACTTTGTTAATTGCAATTGTAAGTTGGGAATTAGTTTACATTATTATAACTGTAGGATCGATATATAATATTGAAAGAAACCGACTTAAGGCGATGATTCCCGACCGAAATAGGCACGCTAACGCTTACTCGGCCGCGCGCGATACACTTCACGCGGACGCAGCGGCAGCCGGCAGTGAACTCGCGAGCGCCCCGCGGATCGAAAATCACTTAAAATTCAATAAAAAATTAAATAATAAAAAATTAAACTTGTAACGGCCGGAATCTCTTGGCTATGCTATGACAATTATTTTCGTATATTCTAAAACCAAGTATACTGCAAGTAATAGGATATTTGGATTACGATTAGACGAATGTTTGGGATTTTATTTGACACAGTAAAAAATTTACCAATCAAAAATAAACGGCCGGAAGCACTAGAGATAAATAACTGTAAAATAACATATATTTTTTCCAAATTTAAAGTACTTGTAGTTTGCGAGTAATCCATAATTTAAAATACCTTATTTTGGGGAATCGCAGCCTTAATAATTTTGCAATACTTAAGGGATTTAACATGCAGCTTGCTGCAAACTTTAATATTTGCATTTAAAAGAAAACTAGCCATGTACTGATAACCTTATCAAGAGATACCAACTAAAAGTACTGTTTTTTTCAGAATACAGAAACATAATATACAAAACTCTATCTATTTATTAATTTTAGATACTTTTACGAACAAATTCGCCTAAAATTCAATCCAATCCATATACTAACATTACAAATAAAAAAGTAACTTTAGAGGTGTTCCAATTTGTATGTTGCCTTTTCACGCCTAAACCACTGATCCAGTTTTGATGACATTTTGGCGTAGAAACAAATTGAACATTAAAGAATGACCAGACTAACTTTTGTCACTTTGACCAAAATTAAAATGAATAAGACATCTTAGATGGTCACTACTGTAAATAACCCTCCCTCTGTAGCAGTCAGGTTAATATAAGTCAAAGGAAAATAACAAATTAAACAAATGCATATCGCAGCCTTCGACATTTATAGTCTCGGCTATTAATACAGTCTGCCAACCCCATTAGATACTAAATATAAGTAGTCCACACAATAAGCCAGAGGGGAGAAGTCACTCCAACTGCCATCATTAGAGGATTTTATTCCCTCCTCTTTCAGGCACCACTTTCGTAATAAAGCTTCAGTTAGTTCCTGTCGTTTATATAACAGATTTCTAAGAATAGTGCTTGATATTTTTAATAGTTTTAATGAAAAAGATACGCTGCAGCGCTGGTAAGTTTTCTCAAACGTGGGGTCATAGCATGTAAATACGACCTACTCAATATTTGACCTTAAATCTAATAATAGTATAATAATGATTTAAATACCTATGATAATTAGAGTTATTATCCCTTTTTAACCGATACCCTTCAAAAATGAAGGAGGTTATTAAATAATGATAAACTAAAAAGATGTAACTGAATTGCTTTGATAAAACGATGGTGATTCAAATTGATAACTGAAAATTGTTTTTATAAATGCAGACAATAGAAGCCTAATGATGTGAACAGAATATAGACTGGGACTTAGTATTTTATTTTACAGAAAGCACAGACAATAATAATGGAAATCCATCCACTAAGTTCCAATTAGTAGATACTTACTTTGACGAACAAATTCGCCTAAAATTCAATCCATATACTAACATTAAAAATATAAAAGTAATTATTATCTTAATATCTCATGTAAAATATCGGAAAATCCAACAACTAACTATTACCACAAAATTTCTATTAGTACAAATATTTCAGGGATGAATGAGTCTGTTGAAAAAGAAATCAGCTGATTTATTTTTACGATTCTGTGTCTGGCCCCATAGTAATAGTTGTTCATATTGATGGACACAACCATATTTTAAAATCTTTGTAGTAATTAAAATTAAGTTGTGTTTTGATGCTCGACCATTGATAAAACAATTTGGTAACTTTAAGTGGTGTTTTAGTTGGCCGCAATTGACTACACACTCACAGTTTTACATACAAAACCGATTAAAATGGCCGATTTCGACGAACAACTAAAGTAAAAATAGGCACAAAGAAGACAGTATTTCTGTAAATTTCCATTCAAATGCGAACTCATCAAGACAAAATGGGCTTCGTCGATTTCTCATTCTAACTTAGAATTGCAATCAAACGTCCATTGAAAGATGTCGATAGCATCTACTTGGATGCAAATGGCCAGACGCCAGACTTGCAGTTATTAGTGAAACTCCATCAGTCGCGGGCGGCTGGGTTGGAATTAGAATCTCCTTTGTCTTTTTGGGCTTAATAGTAAAAAAAAAGTGTTAATGTTATTTATTGTTGTTGTTTATTATTATCTCAATTATTTATATTTGTGTACGAATGCAAAGTGAATATGTAGTGGCGGCAAATTATCTGTAGTGCACACATTAGATATACTATATAGAATACTATATAGATGATATAAAAAAATCGGCCAAGTGCGAGTTGGACTCGCTCATGAAAGGTTCCGTACCTACTTAACGTTTTTGTTGAAAGTTTTTATTACGATCTACAGCATATATTTTTCCTAGATTATTCACTATTTTATATCAAAAGTTTAAGGGAAGGGGGGGGGGGGGGGGGGGGGGACACATTTAACCACTTTGGAAGACTCTATCTTTCTAAAGATTGACTTTGAGAAATAATGATTTTAGAAACCTTTATGTCATTTTTAAACACCTATCTATAGACACCCCACACGAATATGTTTGATTAAAAAAATATTTTCCAGTTTTAGTTACATATATGGGGAGCCACCTCAATTTTTTGTTTTTTACACGCTTTTACTAGCTTCACTTGTAACTAACAGTCACAATGTAAGAAAATCTTGTGTAAAATTTCGAATTATTTAAAGAATGGTTTGCAAATTTAGTTGAATCTATGTTAACTAAAAATCGAATTAGCTTATTAATTAAATTAATTAACAGACAATATTTATTGTCGGTTTTAACAGATGAATACTTCGATGAGCGTACTCAAGATCTGTATGAGCTAATAAATAAACTATTAAATTATTGATTGATTGACCTCAAACCGCATATCGGACATCCAGACGCGGGCTGCCACCTCAACCTGCCGGCCTAGCAGGACCGGCTTATAACGCGCGATATGATATGGTACGGCATGCCGTCTTGCTTACACCTTAGTGGGGTAAGCAAGACAACTTGCCGTACCATATCATATCGCGCGTTATAAGCCGGTCATGCTAGGCCGGCTGGTATCTATTTCTAGATTCCGCATTAAACGCTTCTCACCCCCTCTCTGTGTCTGTTTCCGAGAACATACAGTCCAGAGGTTTGCAAGCTTAGAGTACACAGGCATCTTTTGGGTATGAAAAGGATACAAAAATATCAAGCTACACACATACTCATGGATATCAAGAGCAGACCCGTAGTTAAATAAAAATAAATAGTTTATTTAACATGATTTTATGACTAAACAATAGATCACAACAGTTTTAAGAAATACCTTTTAAAAAAAAATTAAAATAATAAACAGAAAAGTATTTTTGTAAACACCTGTTTAAATGCAAAATCTATCATTGAATTCTCATTTAAACGATCGATTGTCAATTGAAAAGATGCCGATGATAGTATCTACTCAGACTTGCAGTTATTAGCAAAACTTCTCCAGTCCGTTTTATCTATGAATCTATGGTGGAACTAAATAATCTAGCTTTTAAACTAAAAGATGTCACTGAAGTTACTGGCGCTTTTAAAGTTAACAAAAGCAATCCAAAGTTACGAATTCATTTAAAAACTTTGTTTTCTGCAGCTATGTAATAGTAGTTTGTTACACAAGGAACGTAAGCGAGCCATTACAGAACAAGATCCAATTTGGCGCCCGTGCGAGCGTGCACATCCCAGTGTCCGATGGAGCTGAAATTTTGTATACATGTATTTTGTATATATTTAAGTACAGTCAGCAGAAAAGCTTGTCATAAAAAAGAAATTTTTACTAAAAACTTATTAGTTTCCTTAGTTTTTATACATTTTATATGAACGCCGACGCCGATAGACGTCACTTGTTTCTTCTTCTAGCTAGTGGCGACGTTTGTGTTATTTAAGTAGTTATCTATTATAGAATAATATGATTATGTATGTTAGTCTGTAAGATATTTATTATATGGGCCAAATATTGTGACAATAATATTGTAGTTGCCTGAAATAAATGCATAAATAAAAAACAACAGGTTGCACTCCGGGAGTGCCGGCAGAAGTGAAAAGGGCTCCCTAGACTTTAAAGAAAAAAAAAGGAATTTGACAAAATAAAAGAAAAAAATACGGACTGGATTTGAACCGAGGTCTTCTAGCTTCTATGCCGCCCGTTTTCTAATCTGAGCTATTACCATTTGCCTTCGTATTCTAATGACATTGTAACAGTTGACACGTGTCCGTCTTACGAATTTTCGATCTGACGGTCACGTGATGTCCTGACGCGGTTTAACATTTTTTACCACAGCCGTCTCTATCGTCTTCTACAAGCCATGCTATGATACGGAACGGCAACATTGCTGTGAACCGGTTTACTCCTCTGAGTACTAAATCCTATGGAGGTGGCATACCTACGAAAAAGTGAGGTGTAAGTAAGTCACAATGTAAGAAAATCTTGGAATTCAATTTTAAACTACTTTTAATTGTCGTAATAATCGGTCCGTCAAAATTGGTCCAGCCGTTTCAGAGATTAGCCGGAACAAACAGACAGACAGACAAAAATTGTAAAAAATGACATTTTGGTAAATGTACCGTATATTTAATCATATGCACGTCGTAAAAAGCGGTTATTTAACGTTACAAACAGACACTCCAATTTTATTTATTTGTATAGATGTATAGAAGATATGCCATCTCCATAGGATTCAGTACTCGAGGTTTACTCGCTGTTTACCTGTCAAACGGTGCAAACGGTGTCAAATCGGTTCACTTAAAACTACGTTGCCAACTTTATGCGCATGGCTTGTAGAAGACGATAGAGATGGCTGTGTTTTTTACCCATCACAAAAAGTTCACAACACCGCTAAAGAAGTTTTCACTTTAAAAATGTGGCTCATGTCATGTGCGAGGATGACGGTAATAAGTAGAATAACAAGCTTTGAGTAGGAAAACAATAACGGGAGCCCGCTGTGACTTGGAACGGTTTAAGCGAAGCAGACAATAGTGCTATACAATATTCAGGGCCCCGATCGCGGTAATTCTATGACGCATTAGTCAAGTGTACGTGCAGTTGACGTGCAAAACCGTTTTTGATAAAGCGCAGCTTTGACAGTGTGACAACTTTTTCTGTTCCGGTGATAATCTTTGGAACTAAAACAGTTTTCATACGACAGTCTATTTTGACAGCTAACTTCGTATTGCAAGTGGTTCCTCTGTCACGGATGTCATCGGATCAGACAGGATTGTAGCACTAATAGGTTTGCGTGACGTGTGCGTCGTTATGTCATTACGGCAATACGAAGTTTTTTTTTTAAATATTTTCAAAGTAAAATAATTTTTCACCTCTCCAGCTCGAAAAGGGCGCTTTTGGCGCCTAAAAGCTCGCAGCAAAATCGATTTTTGCTGCGAGCGTGAGGCAAAGTGCTTTTTTAATTTCTTACACCATCATCATCATCATCATCAGCCATTTAATGTCCCCACTGCTGGGGCACTGGCCTTCCTTATGGATGAATAAGGCGAATGAGCCATGACCCACCACGCGGGCTCAGTGCGGATTGGTGGGTATTAACGACTGCAACTTTTGAAATAATTAAGAAAAAAGAAATAGAGTGACAAGGATGAGACTTTTCAAATTAATATGAGTAAAAAGGATAGATAGATAGCTTTATGTCGATGGACATGAAATATAAAGCTTAAAAAATAAATACACGAATACCAAAGTTTCGAATTAAAGAGTACGGACGAAATGAGGTCGCATTGTCGCATGCATGATATAAATATAAAATAAGAAAAATTAATGAATTCTAATAACAAATTATATAAGTACGATTGTACTACTATTGCTTTTTATTAAACACGCAATATTTAAAATAAATAATATGAAGTGAACATTATATCGCTTACTAATATCACAGTTTAAGCAATCTTTCTATACAGTTGGACGACGCCCTTGAAGTTGGGCGATGCCGACGCCTGTATAGGTATTTACGTAAGTACGTAAGGGTTGTCACTTTAAAATGTGACGGTGGACCTTTTACGACCCCGGGTGGGTACATTGGTATTGCGATATTACATTAATAAAATAATTTAATAATGCAAATGCAATGTCAAAATTATTAAAAAATTCAAGATGGCGGCCGACTTTTTTGTTTGTAGGCTGATTTCGATGAAACTCGGTTTTTGGTACTATTTCGACAAGAAAACAGCAACGCAATGTCAAAAAAATTAAAATCCAAGATGGCGGTCAACTTTTTAGTTTGTGAGCCGATTTCGATAAAACTCAATTTATGGTACTATTTTGACAAGAAAACAGCAACGCAATGTTAAAAATATAAAGAAATCCAAGATGGCGGCCAACTTTTTTGTTTGTAAGCCGATTTGTTTCTGGTACTATTTTGACAAGAAAACAGCAACGCAATGTTAAAAATATTAAAAATCGAAGATGGCAGCCAACTTTTTTGTTTGCAGGCCGATTTCGATGAAACTCAGTTTCTGGTTCTATTTTTCCGCCTTATTCCCGCGGTTACAATTTGCCTATGTCCTTCCTAGCATCAGGACATGATGGGTGTCCCAGTGCTCCTATCAGTAGGAGTAATTAGTAGGAGCACCGGAAGCACTGTCTCAAATTATCTTCATTCCAAATTTCATCAAAATTGGTTCAATCGTTTTGACGTAAGCATATACAATTTCGCATTTATAATAATAGTGGGAATAGTAGAAATAGGAATATGAATGGCCGGCCGCGACTACGTCCGCGAGTACTACATCGCAAAATTTTGTGTCAAAAAGTAGGTAGATAGGCATTCTCTAAGGTCTCATCAGTACCATCATCAATCTATTTTAATGTCCCCGCTGCTGGGGCACAGGCCTTCATATAGATGGATAAGGAGAACGGGCCATGACCTTCCACACGCGCCCATTGAAGTGATGGTGTACTAACCAATCCAAATGCAACCAGAAGCATCGGCTTATCGTGTCTTCCGAAGCACGATATATTTTTTAACAGCAATCCCATGATAGACCATTGCAAAAGTCAAACAACCTCATCGATCGTAGGCCGAGCACGCTACCCGTGGTTTAAGCATAAGAAGGTAACGATACCTAGTCAAACAGGAGCTACTATCGTATGAATAATATTCGGACATTCTCCTACTCTTGAACTACCAAAATGCAAAAAATCAAGTCAAAACTTTGCTAAAAAATGTGTAATACTGATTTTCTTGAGTTTTATTTCAATGCATAAAGAATATTTTGCTTTGCACGAAAATGAGCTGTCATGGGACCCATGCTTCATTATATAAAGTGAACAAAAAAAACTGTATCCCACGGGAACTGTAATTTTCCCGAGTTAAAAAACCGCATGAAATTTTCCCGGCCAGAGTTCAATTACCCCGATCGATTTAGCCTTTTAGTTGTGATTGAGCCATAAACATCCAAACTCCCCACCCACCCTATATAAACATTAGCCCCCCCCTTTCTACCCTATTAGGGTTTTTTTTAATTTTGCCTACGCAGATCATTTTTAATCATGACCTAGTATCCTTCATACCAATTTCCATACTACAAAGTCCAGAAATGAGGAAGTTTTCATATAAGCCTTAATCCCCCCCTTTCTACCCTATTAAGGGTTTTTTTATAACTTCGCATACGCAGATCATTTTCAATCGTGACCAGTATCCAACATACCAATTTTCATACTTCTAAGTTTAGAAATGAGGAAGTTCCATATAAGCTTAATCCGCCCGTTTAACCCCATTATCGGGGAGTTTTTTTTAACTTCGCATACGCAGATAATTTTCAATCGTGATCAGTATTCAACATACCAATTTTCATACTTCTAAGTTTAGAAATGAAGAAGTTCCATATAAACTTTATCTCCCCATTTTACCCTATTAAGGGGGAGTTTTTTTTACTTTGCTTACTCAGATCATTTTCGGTCGTAACCATTATTTAACGTACCAATTTTCATGCTTCTAAATCCATAAATAAGGAAGTTCCATATAACCTTAACCCCCCCATTTTACCCCTTTAGGGGGGGAGTTTCCAAAAATCCGTTCTTAGCGGACGTCTCCTAGGCATAATCTACCTTCCTGCCAAATTACATCTTCGTTGGTCCAGTAGTTTTCGAGATTTCGTGATGAGTGAGTTATGTCCCCTCGATTTTATATATATAGATATGGTCTATTCAGTTCTATTGTATTTATGTGATAGGAGCTGTCAATGTCAGATGCCACTCAGCTGTCGGTTTGTTTGCGATGTTCCGAAGTAACAGCTATAAACAGCCGCGCGGTCCGTGGCAGCCTGTGATCTGTATACGGAATACTTTGATTGTAGTTTCGTGCATATTTATATTGCATTTCTTAACGTAACAACATAAATAGTCTACTATGCAACAGCAAATTTGGAAGAATGGAATTTTGGAAGCAATTTTGTCTTACGCGCGCCATAGATTTTTACTAAATTAATCTTCCAGATAATTCTGAAATCTTCGCGACGTAATTAGTCGGTGCCTTGGCTGTATGATTAAAATCCAATGACAAGTTGAATCTATCTATGCAAAAAAAATTATAAACCTACTTACAGCCGGAATGTTCTGGAAGATTTTTAGTATTTAAAGGAGAATTCGCTAAAGATTTCGCTTTTTCTGGTTCTTCGCCCCAACATAATTGGGGTCGTATCTCCGGGCAACATCTCCCCGAGTCTCACCGGTACCTACCTTCTGTACCTGTACCAGTACCTGCCTACTTCGTGCCGCTCTCCACCTGCTCCTGCGCGCCTAACCGCCAGGAACCTGCTCTGCTCCGGTCTACCCCGGACCAGACCCCGCTGCCTCTAGGCTACAGCGACTTCCCGCCTCTTTAGGAAGTCCCCAAGTTAAGTCCTCCCAACTTGCTCTTTGCACTGATCCCCGAGCGACAGAACCCACGGTCTAATTGTGGAAAATCGAATTATACACTTAATTTCATATACCCTCTTTTATTTCTGACTCATGCTCTCCGTCTCCTCCAGCCAGGAGCGTTTCACTCTTAATTATTAATTTTGTAATGTTGATGTTTTCTTTATTGTTAAATGTTGCCTTCAATGTTGTTTTTTTGACCTGTAACACTTTTCTTGCTGGTAGAGGTGAAAAGTTGTATGTTTAACACGAGAGCAAAATTTTCTGGCAAAATGATTTTGCTCTCTTGTATAACAAATAACTATTTTCGTCTGGATTATTAAGCGAAATAATAATGATTATATTTCGGCGTTATCATTCAAATTAGCGCAATAATGATCTTCATTCTTGCAAAATAAAGGTGTAGCTTTTTTGACAGACAAAAGTTCTAGCAGTAGACTAACCATGAATTAATGATGGTCTAATTAGTTGACTTTAAAAAAAACTGAGCGGTTCCAGATGGTCAAATGGAATTGGGATAAATTAAGTTATGACGATGGTTTTTTTTGTCGGCAGGCGGATATAGCACATTCAGCCAAAGGCTACGAGTCGGAGGATGAGAACGTCAGCAGAAACCGGCAGAGGGCCATCGAGGAACGGCCAGCAAGCAAAGTCAACATGTACTCGAAACAGGTGAGCTTGTAGAATAAACTCCATTTTGGACGACATCAGACACATTGATCTGATTCTAAGCGAAGGCAAAGGCTCTCTATCATTAAGGCGTCATAGCTGTAATGCCAGCAGCCGTCACACAAGAAACATAACATGTCAAATTGTACCACAACATTCCTAAGCACATCCTGGCTGGCACCGGCTTGGCGTCGCAACCAAATCGACATACTCTATACTCTGTTTAACGAGAGTTGATCTATTCAGAGTTTCATAATTCATTACTAATTCCATTATTTAAAAAGATATAGCAATATGGCCACGTCGCGTCGTCGTCAACAACTGCGTGCCTCTTACCGCGAAACACGGCGAAAGCAAGAGTTAGCGACGGCCACCATACAGTTTGCGATAATTAAGCGACAGATACACTGTTCCGAGACGTAAATATTTATCAACTCTCGTAGAACGGAGTTTAATTAGTGACGATTGCTGCTGGGGCTGCCACCATTGGCACCCTAATGAGATGGAGCTCTTAAAGGGCAAGCGCAAATATTGATCACTAGACTATGATTCAGTAGGCGGGATATTAAACGCGCCCGTATATTAGTTCTGAAAATCAGGGTGATCAGAACACAGCAACAAAACAAAAAACACAAAAACAACTACACATGGATGTTAATAAAACACTTTACTGATATAATTACTATATGTAGTAGAGATCACATTCCTGCTGCCAGATAATGAGAGAAAAAGTTGAATTTTTATTTAAATAATCAATTTAAAGTTTCTGAAAATAATTACAATAAAAAAAGAATTTAACTATCAAATCAATTTTCGTTTTATTAATTTTTTTTGTTCAAATTACAAAAAGTATATACTTTGTTGTTTGTTTATAATATTATTATTAAAATGATTCTTCCCAGGAATTCCGGGAGCAGTACTGCATCAACACCAAACAACTGGATCTGCTGGAGCTGGAGAAGTCCAAGAAGGAGCGATTCCTCGGATGCCTCTCTCAGTACCATATTGAGAGTCCCTGCTCCCGAACCAACAGGTACTTATACCGCAATAATTTACAAATAGAACTACACCATTACCTTACGAGTATAACCGTATAACCGTAATAAGAAATTGACAGAATCACACAAAATAATTCTATTCGATGTCTAAAATAAGCAACGACGTCTTTATCCGTATAAATAATTAATTTTGTTTCTCTACAGCCTTAAATATTTTAATCCAACTCGAAAAATGACTTAAGTAACAAAGATTAAATTCAGAGGGACGTCATAAATATACCGGCTGAAATTCCAACTTTCCAATTAAGTATTTTTCGGACTCATTTCCTGGGTGGGGGGAATATATCAGATTCTGTGCGAAATGTTGAGTCAGGTGCCAGAATGAAAATATTCTATGGTAAATGTTCATGATGACATGATAAAATGAGTGGTTTTTGTCACCTTCATCTTAAGGATTTTTTTTGCATATTTACGTGTTTGTGCGTGTGTAACAACTTTCCTTTACGGAGAAATCAGAACAAAATATTTGAGTTAGTACGTTCTGGATAGCTGGGTATTTTATTTATAGGAATTTAACTTAAATACTTTATGTAACGTACCTTTAAGACAACTATTATGTTTGTGAGGTCCAAATCTCTCTGAACATGTATCAAATAATACGTGATAAATAACTTATGTAAAAGGAGCTACGCAATCACAGATCACTTGTAGTAGCAAGCTGTGTACGCAATTCAGTGTTAAAGGTCGTCACAGACGGTGAAGATACTATAATATTTTATCTTAAGATAGAATATCGCTCGCCATACAATTCAATGGACCATCACAAACGACGAAGATACCATACATTTTCATATTAAGTATCTTACGATGCTAAGCGATACGGAAAAATATATATTTCGTATGTTAAGATACGGAAATATATATTTTGCATCTTAAGATACTATCTTAACAAACGAAATATATATTTTGGTATCGAAAAGATGTGTATACAGGTTGTCCCGTTTTCGGTGCTGGGCTTAGAGAGATCTAGCGGCCCGCCCCGGCTTCGCACGGGTGGACATTTATTTTTTAAATATTTTGGGATAAATATGAAAAAGTCAAAAGATTCAATATCGGTAGCGTCCCTGCGTAGGGAGCCGCGCGGGTAGATAGATGTGCACACGCCCCCTCGTACTTCGGTCCGCGCCACGCGCGCCGCCCGCCGTCGTAAATATTGTACATATTGAAGTCCTCTATAAGACAGTATTACATTACTTTGCTCTATTGTCAATTGGACGCGAATATATGTCGGAGCTTCCCAAACGCTGCCCATCCGAGCTGGATTCGACGAGAGCTCTCTTTCTCAAAGTTGGACTTACCTAACTGGACCGTTTGTCCTAGGTAAACATAGTGGTCAACAACTTCGAGTTTAATGTTCCCAACATTAACTGGAGCGGGTGCAACATGGGCATTGAACATGATTTTCGTCTTGTCGATGTTCATCTTAAGACCCACTCTTTGCGAAGCATTACCGAGATCTTCGAGCATTGTGTTCAGGTCTTCCAAGGTCTCGGCCATAAGAACTACATCATCGGCAAACCGTAGGTGTGTTAGGTACTCGCCATTGATGTTGATGCCGTATCCTTTCCAGTCCAGCAGCTTAAAAATATCCTCCAACGCAGCTGTGAACAGTTCGGGAGAGATGACATCTCCCTGTCTCACACCTCGCTGTAGTTGGATAGGATTAGAGCTGTGGTTCTGTAATCGGACCGACATGGTGGCGTTTTGGTATAAGTACCTCAGCACCTCGATGTACCTGTAGTCTATTTGGCACCTCTGGAGAGACTGCAGCACCGCCCAAGTCTCAATCGAATCAAAGGCTTTCTTATAGTCCACGAACGCCAAGCAAAGTGGCAAGTTATACTCTTCGGTCTTCTGTATAACTTGCCGCAGCGTATGAATGTGGTCTATGGTACTGTAGCCTTTCCGGAACCCGGCTTGTTCGGGAGGTTGGAAGTCGTCGAACCTGCAAACGAGACGATTCGTAATGCGCGTCTATTCGCGTATATTCGCGTCCGAAATACCTCAATGTCTCAAGACGAAAGTCTTTGACCAGTGTGTGTTGCCAGTAATGACCTATGGAAGTGAGACGTGGTCTTTTACTATGGGTCTCATAAGAAGGCTCAAAGTCACCCAGCGAGCAATGGAGAGAGCGATGCTTGGTATTTCCCTGCTCGATCGAATCAGAAATGATGAGATCCGCAGGAGAACTAAAACAACCGACATCGCTCGAAGGATTGCATCATTGAAGTGGCAGTGGGCGGGACACATAGCGCGGAGAACCGATGGCCGTTGGGGCGGAAAGGTTCTCGAATGGCGACCGCGTACCGGACGACGTTCCGTGGGCAGGCCCTAGGGGGACCGACGATCTGGTCAAGATCGCGGGAAGCCGCTGGATGCGGGCAGCGCAGGACCGATCGTTGTGGAGATCCTTGGGGGAGGCCTATGCCCAGCAGTGGGCGTCGTTCTGCTGACATGATGATGATGATTGTCAATTGGTATGTTAATTACTTTGCTCTATTGTGAACTGCGAGAAATGCTTCCTTTGATTTCCTAAAATACATTTGAAACTTTTTCGTTGAGAGATCTTCGTAAAGATTAAATTCCCCGCGTTCTTTTCTGAACTTAATATGATTTTATATCTAAACAGAACTAAACTTCGTATTAGCTATAGCAATTTTTATATCAAATTCCAAGTCAATTCGTCGTCTGATGAGCTGTCCAATAAGTCTAATAGCAAATCCGAATAGCTCATTTTTGATCACCCTGTAAAGGATGTTTGACAGAATATTCGTCTGCTACCTAGGACGGATATCAAGAGTGAAAAGATTCCAAAATATATCGTATCTTAACCGTGTGTGATAGTTTATCTTAAGATAAAATATTATAGCATCTTCACCGTTTGTGACGACCTTAAGAGGGGGTATAAACCTAGATTTCACCCGCGCGCTTCACACGTTCCGCTTTCGTCCCTCGCATGCCTGTCACCGCGCGTCAGGTGCGTGCGACAGATAATAGCGTTCTGCGCGTAGTAAACGCCGAAATTAGTTTTATTTGAATTACTCGTAAAATAAACATTATTTTTGCCAATCGTTAATAGGGCCGCTAGATAATATAGTTTAATATTATGTATTAAAATATTGGCTCAGTAATATGCGCCATAATGAAAATAAATTAATTGTAGCTTTTTTTTATCGAAAAAGTTATTAATTTTTTTTTCATTTAATCCAGTACCTTTTACTATCTATAAACTTATTCCAAAAATTCGTGGTTTAAATTTGTATTGTAAAAATTAAATCTAAGACTGGCGATTTACCTTTATACTTACCCCCTCTTAAAATATATCTATACTCCAAGCCTATTCATTTTCATCTTTCAAGAAGGTTCAACTCCTGACCTTCCAGCGGTCTCCAGTGGCCGATCCCTGAAACGATCTTAGATAAGGCTCGATCTTTTCCATTTCGTGTCCTATTTGTCAAAATTATTGCACCCTAGCCGCTTATAAGTCTCTTTCTATACTTATGTAGTTGTTTGAAACTAGACAAACTTCACTGGGGAACAGAAACATGTTTAATATAAGGCTTAGAGCGCATTACGATGCGATTTTTATTGCAAAATCTCAATCATCATCATCATCATCTCAGCCTGTTGCAGTCCACTGCTGGACGTAAAACTGAGCGGGCACCATAAAATTTTGTCAAATTTCCGATAAATTAGATTTTAATTTTTTTTTAAGTGCATATCTCCGAAACTATCTGTCCTAGAAACAAAATTTAAAACATCAATAATAGAAAATTTTAATCTCTACAACCTTGTGACGAATCTTTTCTGGCTAAAGCGAAAACTTTTAGCTTATTTCAAGACTATTTGAACTACTGTAGCTTTTTATTTTTCACAATTCAACTTCGTCGCCATATAATAAAATGTTGTAATTATTGACTAGTATATATTAAATAAGGTTTCAAAGTGCTACGACTCTGGGGCCCATTTTGCACCTTGTTCTTTAGAAGTTTGACAAATTTCAGGAAAATATTTTTTCCAAGTAAATATCTCCGTAACTATCTGTCCTAGAAACAAAATTTAAACCATTAATTATAGGAAAATTTATTCTCTACAACATTGTGAGCAATCGTTTATGGCTAAAATGCACCTAAATGAAGATATAAGCGAAAATCTGACAAAACTGCCGATTTTTTTCAATATGGCGGTGGGGGCGGAGGGCGAGGAATTGTGCATTTGGCATCCTAGACAACATAATCAAAAATTCAGAACTACCGGATCACTTGTAAGATACCCCCCTTAATTAGTCTCTATTTACTGGACTAATGTTCTACGATACTTAAATTTATTTTATTAACGTTGTGAGAAAAAAATAGTCAAATTAAATAAAATTAAGAGGATCAAATAAAATTTATATTTCAAACGTTTAAGTGTAACAATTGTGAGTTGACCTATTGCACAGCCTTCTCTATCGTCTAGAGACGGCTGTTCCTATTGTCATCATTGGACATATTAATAGTAACATTTATTAGTAAACTAAGTATTAAAATAAAGTTTGAATTAAGTATTTCACCTTATTAAAATATATTTAACTACCCTAATCGCTTCTCAACAAGTAATTGTTTGGCAACCTTTAAAACTAGCTTCAGCCATAGGATAGGTTATTCTGGTACCTTGATCCACATCTTTATAGCTAAATAAATAAAAAAAACACTATATAGTAGAGACACCAAAAAGTACGCGCTACTAAAGAGTACGCAGTGTGTTTAGTAGTTTTACTGTGCGACAAGGATCTTTTGACACGCGGTCGAAATGGGAACTAACTCATCTCTAGCTATTCAATCAGTCAACTAGCGCTCTTGTCAATGTTATCCAAGTGCCAAAATATGATCCTTGTCGCTTATGACTAAACGCACTGCGTACTCTTTGGTAGCGCGTACTCCGTGGTGTCTCTTTTACAAGATTTTTATTAACTTGCCATGTTAGTTAGTTAGTTAGTGGGGGACAAATCTTGCAAGCTTAATTTGACCCACTTCCCAGTGTCCCATGGAGCTGAAATTTTGTATACAGGTTTGGTTTAGATGACAATACAATATTTAAGTACAGTAAGCAATAAAGCTTGTCATGAAAATGAAAATTTTACTTAAAACTTATTATTCGCTACTTATACAGACACTCGTGTAAACATAAATAATTTAACTAATTATTAGTAAAATATACTTAGGCACTCTATACACTAGATACTGTGGCACTCTTCGCACCAGTAGCTTAGACAGCTGGTTTGTAGCACTATGATGATATGGGGTGCTTTTTTTAGAGGTGAAGAACTTTAAATTGATACCACTGTTTTTTGTGACAGCCGATTTGACAGTTCTTGGTTGCTTTGGGGTTAGTGGGATTTGACAATTATTCATCATGAATAGACTCATACCGGGGGACCGTTTCCAAATATGTAGTTAAAATTACAATTAGTTTGCTGAAAGACACATTTTGGCAAGCGTATAATTTCACGAAATGGCTCTGGCCAACGCGTTCGTGTAATTTGGCGATATTAAATAACTTTCTTTGGGGTAGGTAGGTACCAATGTTAAATCGCATGTCTGCGCCGATAAATCAGTAATCATTGAGCACTTGAAAGCCAACATTCGACGCGTTATTGCCGACATACAGTACGTACATACGACATATATGATGTAGGTACTGCGAAAAGTGTGTAAAAATTGGCTGGTGCGTACATGGCGTCATCAGGAGGTCCCCCTGATGACGCCATGTACGCACCAGCCTCGGCGGCCACATGCCGGAAATCATTTTCAAACATTAATGTCAATAAAGTATCTTTGAAATAAAGCCTCTTTCATGTATATTAAAAACGATTTTATGTTTTACCTTTAAAAAAATCATTTTTTTTATCTATTCAATGATTTCATAACTATAATAATTATAAATACAATTAGATAAAACTACACTTGGGTTAAACTTAAAGCATACTTAAATATAACTATTATATCCTGATTATATCTAATGTCTTACTTAATATTAATTTATTAATCATAGTATAAGTACAGTAGAGAAATTCACCTTCGTACATGCAATCTAAACCTCAACCTATACGTCTCGAACTCTCACAATTCGTTTTTAGGGTACCGTACCCAAAGAGTAAAAACGGGACCCGATTTTAATATTAACGCAAAAACAAATTAAGAAATATTTCTAGTGAGTGCCATGCCTAAACCAAACATAACTATAGATACGCAAGATATACAGTTTTCCAATAGACGTAACGTATTGTAGTTCGGCTGAATAAAATATGTTATCTATTCAAAGGGTAGGGTCAAGCTTTGAAGGCTTCGACTCTATAATAAACGAAATATTTACACATTTTTTCATCACAGGGTTTTTGATCGATATCAGTTATTCAATGAATTCGAGTAGGTAGTATTTATTTTCTCAAAATTACTACCTATCAAAATATAAGCTTTTTTAGATGAAGCGTTTGTAAGTACCTACTACCTACATACGTAAACAAATTTAAGAGTTTACAAGTTTTATCTGCTTTGCAAATCAATTTGTTTTATATAAATTACTAGCTTTCCGCCCGCGGCTTCGCCCGCGTGGACTACACGACGTTATCTCGCGGGAACGTGATGTTTTTTCCGGGATAAAAAGTAGCCTATGTTCCTCTGCAGGCTACAAAGTATCTGTATCCGTAGTATCTGTTTTGGCGTGATTGAGTAACAAACATCCAAACATCTAAACTTTCACATTTATAATATTAGTAGGATAATAGGAACAGAGCTTTAGGAAATTTAATTATCAATATTTAAAATAAAAATATTCGTCCATATAATATGCCTATTAGGCATGACGAATATTGTTTTTATTTTATGTTATATATCATAACCTCTCAAAAAAAGAAACATCGGTAAAATAATTATTTCGCTATCATATTAACTGCCCGAGATATCACACGTGTGAAATGCACACAAATTGGACTCACCCAAAAACGCTCCATACTAACGGCTAAATGACGTAAAGCCCTGGTACCAGGTACCTAGTTTGTATGCAAGCAACTGCTCGGCAGCTAAGTATATTAAATATTGTGTTTATCAAAATGGTTTCTAAGACAAACTTTCTATACATTTTACGGACTAATTAAAGGTATTATTTATTTAAATAAATTTAAGTAATAGGTACTTAAACTGACTTGCCCATCCAACTTTGAAGGGTCATAAAACTAATAATACGCAATATATAAAACCAAGAAGTTACAAGCGACTCTAAAAGTTTAATATAATTACGTTTTTTAATAGTATTTCTTTATTTTATTCATCAGCCGTCATATCTATTGTGTTTATAAAGTTAAAGAATGATTAATCCCAACCCAAGAGTCTCAAAATTATATTAAAATCTGTTGGTTGGTTATAATATAACCCTAGTAGGGCAGGCGTACTGGTTTTGGCCACTGTACCGTTTTTGGCCACTTTTTGCTCTAAAAGTTTTCTAAACAAGTTTAGCCATTTTTGATAAAGGCAATTAAAATAAGGTATTTTGAGGTAATAATAATAACCGTTAGAATTTCTTATGTCATAAGATTTTGTTTTCAATAAATTCCATTTTCTGTTTAAAAATTTTAAGAAATTTGTTTTGGATGAAATACTTTATAAACCTTTGTTTTTTTTCAATTAAATTGTTGTTTTGCAATTGACTGGTTTCTAGCGCATTAGAATATATTGATTTTACCTGGCTTTGGTTTTGATTTTTCGCAATACTTACAAAAGTTTAACTATCAGTAAGTGGCCAAAACCGGTACATTTGGCACCTCTCACACATTGTGTGTAATATAGAAAAAACTATTTTACTTTTATAAATTTGAAAAATGTACCTTTAAAGGTAGAAATCCATACTAATATTATAATTGTGAAAGTGTGTTTGTTTGTTTGTTTATTTGTTTGTTTGTTTGTTTGTTTGTCCTTCTTTCACGCCAAAACGGAGCAACGGATCGACGTGATATTTGGTATGGGGATAGTTTGGGAGCTGGAGAGTAATATAGGCTACTTATTATTCAGGAAAATTGAGTAAAAATTGTAATTTTCTATGAAAAATCGTTTAACTGTCGTACCTTCGATACAAAACTGTCATTTCTTTCATTGCCGTTTCCAAAGAGTATGTAATTACTGACGTCTGCGCGGTCAAAATCGAATACTAATCTTTTCTATAAGCTCAGAATAAAAAAATGAACTGTAACTAGCGCCAAAAATGCCCCAGTCGCGCAGAGTTATCTGACACTCACTCTACGTCACAGAGTAATTTTTTATATGTAGAAAATAGAGACCAAGCTTGGGCCCCTTTATTGGTAGTGTGTAACTAGCGCTATCTGTTGTCTGGTGTAGGCAACTTTTGGTGTATAAACACACACACAAGATGTTGGTGACCGGGTCCACTATTATATGGTAAAACAACGTTTGCCGGGTCAGCTTGTTATCTATAATTTAAGACATAATTCGTGTCTTAAATATCTAAGACCATATAGTACTTAGTGCTCAATTCAAAAAATCCTTAAAGTGGCCACAAAGGGTACCTCTGCCCTACTTATAAATAAGTTTATGGTTATAACCGGCATACAAAACCATAGCGGGATTCAAAAATATATAACGCCATAGAAATATAAAACAGTAAAGCATTTTTTACAAAAGACTTACGACTCAAGACAATGGTTTTCAATATGAACTAAAGTTTACATAGATCATGAGTAATTTATTACTAACTATGTATATTAAGTATGTATTTACAAACAAAAAGTATTTAAGTATATATTTATCCGTTATCAAGTTTTCCATGATACAGTTTCGTAATGAAATTAAAATGGGCTTAAATAATTGGTGTGAATGTAAGAAGTTATTTTATTTTATCTTATTACTTTGAGCAAAGTATAAAAATAAACTTACTTCTTTAGTTACAGTGATGGTATAAATAAACACTATTATGTGTCCCAAATAGAAATATTAACTAGAGAACAATATTTCCATCAAATATTTTTTATTTACTTTACAAAATACTTACCATTATTTACTTTTGACTCTATCGACTCAAACCTTTTCAATCAAAATACTTGTACCTACATCCAATTAGGTTTCATTCCTTTAAGTGAAGTCCCTGCCCAAAGGGTAGGAGTACAGTAAATATCACGACAGAATTTACACTTGCTCCGAAGACCGCCTGTATTTGACGTGCCTTTAGTACATTTGTGTGTAGTTCTACGTACTTGCAGTGGTTCTTACAAATAGTTATATTATTTTTCAAATTACAAACTTTTTAACAAAAACCAATTATTTCATCTCGACATTGTTCAATCTCGTCACGCGACAACGCAAAGAATTTCAAGCCATATTTAATATACATAGAAAACACCCAGACCAAAACAAATAGACATGTTCATGCACACAAATATTTGTCTTGTTCAGGCAGGTAGTTTACCCCTGCGCCAAATCGGTCATCGAACTAATTAAACAATTTCTTGCCTTATTCATCCAGCGTTCTAAAGTGGATCGAGGAATATTAAAAAGGGTGGCCAACCTTTCATTGCTGTCACCTGTCCTCAGCTTTACTAAATAAATGCACAAAGCTATGGTGGCATTTGGTACTTCATGTGCCAGAGATGGGATACAGTTTAGCAAATCAAAAAACTGATCTGAATTCCTACCAAGCCAATACTGACAAAAATGTGGAGGCATAGCCAAAATATTTGAGAAATCCAATTGGTAATTAGCTGCTCGTTCCATCATGCTCATGATATTATCAAATTGAATACCAGTGAAATCTCTTAACTGGGAGGTTAATTCACTCCAAACACCATGAACGAGATGAAAACGACACACTCGTGCACCAGCTGGTATGTAGAACTTATGACGAAATAACACAAAACCTTTAATAGCAGATGGAATGAGCAGACGTTCAGGTTCAAAACAATTAACAAATATGCAGTGACCTGCTGTATTAGCAGCTCGCCTAAATACAGAGGACTTGATTTTAGATATTGGTTGTTGAACTATTTGTGGTCTTGGTGGTGGTAGAGGAGGTGGCCCAGGAATATTGTCTTGACTTAATGCAGCATCTACCAAAGTAGGGCGATTTAAGTCATGCTGTTGATGACGCTGTACTTCTCTTGTTGCTGATCTCCAACAAGCACCACATACTCGTTCCATACTCATAACCTAAAATATTATAAAGTGTAATGGATTGCCTTAGTATTAACAAACAAATAACTTAGCAGTTACTAACAACATAACAAAAACATTTACCAGGTGAGGTAGAACCAATCGCAACAAAATATTCCTTTCTTGACGATCATGTTGAACAGGATAGGTTCTCATGGCTCTTAAAATTGAGCGTCCACAAGAATAGCATACACTTCTATGTCCAAAAGCAGGTAAGGGTATATTGCCTTCGCTCATTACGTGTATTCTATTTTGAATTAGTTCAAAGCACTCATTACAAATTATGTTTCCTTGTAATAGCTGCAACGAAAGATATCAACTAGCTGCGCTTGCTCTATATTTCTCACACTACAAGTTCATTATACACTTCATGAGTTATGTGTTATTATTGTGTACCTACTCCTGAGTACGTTACGTTTCCTTACCTGAGTAGGAGTTATCCATGACTGTAATAAATTGATCATTAAAGGACTACAAGCTTGTTGTACAAGGCGTCTTTGATGATTGATTGGTATATGAAAACTGCAGTTTATGCAGCGATTGTTACGGTCGAACATTCTTCCAAATTTCGATGCACCACGCGAATAATTCGACATTTTTAAAGAAGTATCACGATTCACAACGGTTTTTTAAATTAAAATAACAGATATCTGAATTTCAAACGCTTCGTCCGATATCAATAACTGACAGTCAGTGTTGTCGCCTAACAAACTAGAAAAAATCCAAAACCGAATCAGAAATTACCCGAATTCGACGGGGCTAGGCTAAAGAAATTATGATTGTTTCAAGTATTGAAATTCAACTAGTGCATGAATTTCTACGCATTATATTAAAAATATAATACACAATAGTAATACTATTTTAAATAGTGTTGGGTTCTTGCCTGTAGTTGGCTTTACACGATCGTCACATAAATACCCATATTTATCCGACAGTCGTCGCAACCCGTGACGTACCCGCTCAAAGCCTAAATTATCAGAAATCAGGTAAAAATTCCCGTAACGGCAACACTGCTGTCAGTGGCAGTCACACAGCAGCATGAAGTTTGACTTTCAGTATTAAGTCGAGCTTCATGCACAGCAGGTACAGTGCCACAACCTTTTCTGTGCCGGTGACAGCGGCGCTACGTATGTTTTTCTTTTTTTTTGTAGTAATTTAACCGGCCCTGACTTCTAAGAACTTCAGCCGCCAGCAGCGCTATGGTTGGACATCAACTTGACAGCAAAATGACATTAAAAAAAAACACGCTAGTTTCACATTTTGGCCACCGGCACAGCAAAGGAGAATGCCCAAGTTGCAATGGACGGCCGTCTAATGTTGCATCAAAGCCATACCTGTTTTATTATATAGGTAAAATATCTAATTACTTCTCTTCATTATTATATTGAAAGTAAAACAAGGGCTTAGAAATTATTTCCTAAAATGTAACAGTAAGTATAAACAGCGATTGTTTCAGTCGAACATTCTTCCAAATAACAATGCACCACGCGAATGATTCGATATTTTTATAGAAAACATCTCGATTCACAAATAGGTACCACAATTTAAGATTTAAAAGTCTACACCAACGATTTTTAAATCAAAATAACAGAAATCCAGTTCATAAGCTCCGTCCGATGTCGATCAAAGAGTATGTAATCACTAAAGAAAGAGTATGTCGCGCCAGATAAGTCTGCGCGCGGTAAAAATCGAATACTAATATTTCCCATAACCTTAGAGCAAAAAATGTATTGTAACTAGCGCCAAAAACGCCCTAGTCGCGCACAGAGTTATTACTCTTTGGTCGATATTTTCGATGACTGACAGTCAGTGTTGCCGCCCATCAAACTAGAAAAAGTCCGTAACCGAATCAGAAATTAGCCGGATTCGTCGGGGCTAGGGCGAATAGGTTAAAGATAGTAATAATGAGTGTTTCAAGTAACATAATAATATGAACTTTTACGCCTTTCATAAAAAAATAACACACAATAGTTACTATTTTAAATAGTGTTGGGTTCCTGCCTGTAGTTGTCATTTTGGCTTATTCTGCACGATTGCCACAAAAATACCCATATTTATCCGACAGTCGTCGCTACCCGTAAACGTACCCGCTCAAAGCCTAAATTATCCGAAATCAGGTAAAAATACCCGCAATGGCAACACTGCTGACAGTGGCAGTCACACAGCAGTGTACTTCCGTGTCATGGCTTCCGTGGTTGATAAATACACTGTTACTTTTACACCTAAAATGTAAATCCCTGTTCAAAATTAATACTCTGGGCCATGAAAAATTGTCAAATATTAAGAAATTAATTGTAGTATATTTTGTATCTTGAAGCGTGACACAAATGAGTACCGTCCATGTGCATTCTCCTTTCCGCGGAAATTTATACACTTGCGGTTCTTGTTATTTTCCGGTGACATGTATTTACAAAAAGAAGTATACAAGTATTATATTTATCCGTTATCTAGTTTCCATAGCACAGTTCTTATGTGTTATATTTTAACCGCTTCTGTGGTCTATTGGTTCATACCACCGATTTTAGACCCAGAGGTCCCGGGTTCGATTCCCAGTGGGGGTACATATTGTATTCGGTTTGGTTGGTGGTAGGACTTGTTTTTAGTCCGCCTGGCTAGCTACCACCATCTTATCGAAGTCTGTCGCCATAAAAATGATGTTTTCAGCATTATTGTGTTCCGGCAGTTAGAGATAAGATAGCCAGCTCCTGAGTGATTGAGGATTCCGGGTACTGCGCTTCCACCTTGATGTGTATGCAAATGAAACACGTGCTTCCCGGTTACTAGTTTATTTCATACTAAACTAAACAGGTTGGGTGCGCTCGCGAAGCTACTGCCCGTCGCGCGCAGCGCGTATGTACATGCTATGGGCAGGTAGGTACATATCATCCCTCTACACTTAATTTTGAAACCTAATAACAAATAAAACACAAATCAGAATGTGATAGTAAATCTAGATTACTTACTTAACATTAATTTAAAACTCTACTCTAACTTAAACTTCTAGAAACAGTTCTTATAATCAATTTTTTTCTTGGCACGTCTTTGGCGAGTGAGCGTGGGTGACGGTGCTGGTGAACCGTGAGTATTTGCAGCGACAATATTACCATGTGCCCCCGGTTGCACTGTTTCGGCCATTTCATTGCGATCACCTAGTCCCGGTAACGGCAACGGTGCCGATGCCAGTCCCGGTTCAACCTCACGCTGTAACGGTACAGAATTGCACTTGTTATTATATTTCAAATATTTATTGGCTTTTGTATAAAATAGAATGATAATGCTAACCTTGGGTCCTTGGGAAGTATTGGTTGATGTTTTGGAGGTGAAAGCTCGATACAAATTGGTTTAGGAAACAAAAATTAGCTTTATTTGCGAAATGCATTATATCTTCAGTGGGTATACATTCATTCTTGAAGTCTTGAGTCTTAAATAATTGTTCTCAAATGTGCACGGATTGATTTCTGAAAAAAAGAAGAGGTTTAAAAGTAAATAAAAACAATAGTGTTTATTTATATCTGACCTTGGAGGTAGCAATTTAGAGATTATAGTGGATCTCACCTTGAAACAATAGCTGTGCAGATTGTATAAACTTTGAGCATGTTATTTTAGACATATTTGTAAACTGACAGGTTTGTAGGCAACAGAGTTTGTAGGCATGTTTGTTTACAGGCGTGTTAGTGGCACAATATGTGTTCGGCATATTTATTGGTTACACATGTGAACTCTGGTTAATTACATCACATCAGTCTAATTATTATGTTTGGAGCTAAATATTTATTTTATACAATGTTAGCAAAATACTGATAGGTTATGACAGGTAAACATAGATGCTCCTAGCGGCAGAGTTGAGAACTAAGACAAGTCAAATGACATCACATAAACATAGCGAGAAGTTTTTACTCACAGAATGTTAAATTAACATTATGTAAAACTTAAATAAAAATATGGGTTAAATAATCAAAAGTACAGAATATTGGTTTCTATCTTAGATAAGGTTCAAAGTTTCAAATATGTTTCTTTGGCTAGAGGTGATACGTTCGGAAATTATGTTCGAACAATTACCATTTTGATAATAGTTTTCATTCATAAATAATAATAAAAAAAGGGATCATACAAAATAATGTGTTTATATTATGTGAGAAGGTAATATTTTGAATAGTTTAGTAAATTCTATAACTTAACTATCAAAGGTTTCTGAACGAAAGCCAAGCTGGGCGTTCAGGATGTTTGAAATGGTTTGGCGTTAGACGCTAGATGGCCTATCAGTTTTGTGGGGGGTGAATAGGGATGCAGGAATAGTTGGGTTGCCATGTTGTGAGAAATAAATACCTTATTTATAAAACAGAGAGAGGGGGTAATTATTGATGTATGGTATTCACACAAGATTAAAAGTAAAATACTTTAATTGTTGTAAAGGGGAAAAAGAAATATTTATAGGAAATAAAATTTGGAAAAATGAATAATAATTATTCTAGAATGTACAATTAAGACATTAAAACTAATAAACCTTAGTCAAATTAGTATTTCAAAGTTAAATAATTAGACATGAGACATTTAAGAGACGGATTAGAAATATACTGAAAAGTTTCCATTAAACATAGGGGTAAAATTTCCCTGAGAGTGGGGAGAATTTCTAGGATGTAAAAGAAAAAAAAAAGAAAAAAGGACGCTAACTTTTGGCGCGGTATGAGTAGGCCTATATAAGCAAAAACGACGCGACGCTCGCTCTTATTTCTCCGGGATCGACTTCGAGGCAACACGTATGGAAGACGAAACACTTTTTGAAGAAGTTTCCATTTTTAATCAAGCGAGAAGTAGTCTTCAAGCAAGTGTACAGTGAGTCCTTGCACCATAGGGCGTTTATTGGGTTCGCGATCTTTTAAACGTTTTTAATTTTGGAATTCTGACTGGTAAATTGGATCCGAAATTAAAAGGTCTAGTTTGTTTACAGAAAGCATTTCAATTAAAGTAAATTATTCCCAAGTAAAATCCTAGAAAATGGGCTTAATTTGAGTCAGAGAGGGTTGGAAGCATAGAGTTTGTTTCTTCAGGAGTACATTTTTATGTCTCCGGGCTCCAGGCAAGGCTCACGGGAGGTCGTTAGGTAAAGAAAGTCTGGCATTGTGGAGTGTCAGATGAGTGTTCATTGGATAACGCTTAGTCATTTCCACATGGTTTGATCAGGCGGGCTGTTTTCATTGACAGTTTTTCAGTTAACACGTCTGATGGCGCGGGGCGTATGCCCCAGATTTGGAGGCAGTTGCGGCCTGATTGAACCATACCTACCTGTAGGGTGTCTATCTGTTCCCTTCCCAAGCAGATGGACCACGGCATGAGCGATAGGATTTTAGGGGGCCCACTCACCCAAACTTGACAGAATTGGGGCGTCAGAACTGGCGATACAGGCGCCAGGTTTGTGTTTGTTAGGAAAGTCGCATTTAGTCTGAAATTAAGCAGGTAGGTACCTACTTAGAATCACGAGCTAGGTAACTCGAAGACCTTTGTTCTGGCAGAAAGGGGGAGGTCTGCTGGGGCAAGGCTACGAGGGGAGTCTGGTATACAGAGTAGGTAGAAAGAGTAGGGTCGCTGTTAGGTCTATAAGTAGCATTATGTGTTATCACAAATATATCTACGATCAAATCTGAATTTTGTTGACATCCCTAGCCATAGATTCTTGTGATAGACGAACAAACCCGGGCAATTTGACAGAATGATTATAGATAGTGGGGACAAGTCCGATTGACAGTTTCCAGCAAAATGGCTGTCTTTATCTAACAAAAATAATGTTACATCTTAGAAGAGAGATTAGGTCAATGATTAGTGCGTTGTAGCAATGTAGTCTACAAGTTATATGATATTCAGTGAGGTATGTAAGAAATTAATAGATTTGAAAAGGAAAAGGTGACCAATGGATACCTAGTGCTTTCAGTATTTGGGAAATGATTTGTGAGGTAACAATACTAGTGGAACAGTCCAAAGAGCTTGATTAGAGTAATCTTTATAGGTTCACGCATTGCAAAGATATGAAGGTTGAAATAATCTATCAAACATAAGTGGAGAATCTAAATTTACTTATATATTTGGCTTGACAAAAGGTAATATATTCCTATGATGCAAAAGGCACCTATAATAATCTATAAATTGAGCTGGTTGCGGAAGAGTTCTCTGGATCAGACTACTGCTATATTAATGTATGAAAAAGGATTTTGTTCGGTGGCGGGAGAAGATGTTTAAACTCGAAGGAACTCGGTGTAATGTTGACCAGTGTCTTATGGAAGCTGATGTGGATTCAAGGTTTTCCAGATACTAACCTATTGAGTTGGAACATGATTCTATTTTAGCCATAAATTATGTAAAGCTATCGGGGTGAGGCGAAAGCTTCTGTTCAATTTGGTTGGATTCTTAAGTTATTTCCAAGACCAGTCCAATGGTGAGATTAAGGATATATTACCATGAGCGAGATTCTTTAGAGACAAATTTTAACCAACAAGTTGCAAAAGTTCAATAAGATCCGAGTCAGACACATAGACATAACTAGGGAATTTAGTTCTACGGGGAAACTTGGTCATAGAAAAGGTTAGGAGAGTCTATATTTATATGTACTTACTATGAATTAGAATTGAGACTTGTTAGTGCTCCTAATTTAAGCACTCAACCTGTTGGATTTATCCCAATAAGGATTATTCAACAAAAGGAAAAGGATATATCAATTAACGTTAACTTTAACTGCTGCTGCCATGAAGGAGAAAGATCTCTTCATGTAGACTAACAAGTCGCTTTGAAGCATTTAGCTTGGTCCTCTTATATATATATATATATAAAGAATTGACGAACATGACAGCTTGACTTTATATGTTGAAGTTTGTTTTTATATGAAAATGTAATAAAGCAGCGCCGGAGGAGGGATGTCCAAGTCTGGTGACGAGTTCCACTGTTATGGGCGGCGGAGGTGCCCTGACTTTACCGGTTAAATAATATTGCTGGAGCATTTGTATTAGGCCAAGATGGTGATTAAGATCAATAGACTCTCTTCACCCTAATTATTATACCAATTTCCATCTCTGACTTTGCAAGCAAGGCCATATGCCTAATCTAGTAGGTACGGTTATAGATCTGATATAGTGACTCAGTCTTCCAATAGATATAACAAATTTTCATTTCTAATTTGCAAGCAAAACCATATGCTTAAGCTAATAGGTATTATTATAGTAATTGTGTCTCCATCTTCATATAGGAATATCAAATTACATTTCAAACCACACATGCCAATTTCACCTTAGACCTTGCAAGCAAATCCGGATGCTGTTACTAGTTTCAGTTCCATTGTAACCTAAATTATTAAATTCCACCAGTTTTAATAGACAGTTAACCTTGGGTCAGTAACCAGAAAATTAGCATGGTGGACTCAGCAAAATAACTCACCAGGTTTTCAAAGTATATTAGACCTAGGAATCGGTTAGGACCTAACTGTTAAATGTCCAAGCAATGTAGGGGTAAACTAATGTTAGATTTATACAAGAGTATTAACTTATTTTGAGTGTCTTTGTCGCTATAAATGAGGTTAGAAAATTAGAAGCAACGGCCATGTAATATGAACAGCTGTTAAGTTGATGTAGGCATATAGGCAGTTCAAAGTATGAGTTAGTTAGTAGTAAGGTTAGTCTCTGTCGCTTCATTTAAAAGATCATGGGTCTACGCTTTACAACCAGGGTTCTCCATTACGACATCACAGGCCACTTCAGATTTGATTCAGAGCATCCATAGTAGTTATCTATATATTAATCGGACAACAGTTAGGTATTACAGCGTTCAAGCTAGCTAGGTATTTTAGTAACTAATAGAATTCTTGACAGAGGTTCAGTATTAGCTTAGAGTAAATACTAGAATGGTTTGTTAGTATATTTAGGTCATCTATTAGGTTAGGCTAAGCGATTAGAAAGCATAGGTAGGTGTTACAATTTAGTAGTGCCGTTACCAGGATTAAAAATTAACACATATTATAGCAAATCTTGTATAGGAATAAGAAAATAAGACAATATTTACAAACCTTTTTAATGAGTTTAGCATATAAATTACATTGGAGCTCTGAGTATTTCTGAAGGTAAGTGGCTAGTTTACATTGAGTTGGAATAGCCACAATTTGTTGTTTAGTGCAGAAGGAAAACTGAAGCGACGGGGTTAATATTAATTATTTAATTAAACTTCTGTTAAGCGTCCCCGGGCAGGATGTTTCTTAATAAGGGTCTTTTGAGAACTGTTCATAGGTCTTGATTAGGTTTAGTTAAGTATAGCAACTTGTTTTCTGAAATGGAAGAAATAATTCATTATTGTAATATGCTAGCAAATTCAAAAATAAGAAAATGTTTATCTTTTCAGAGATTTCATAGGTAGTAATGTTGAATTTTAGTTAGATGAAATGCTAAGTTGGATTGCATTCTGTTAGAGAATAAATAATTAATCACATAATTAAACAAGTACTTACTATTAATTGTCTTTTTATTAAAAAGAACAATAGTTATAATTCTTGAGTAACATCATATTGTGGTTTCATAGATTACCAATATTATCTCTGTTGAAATTCGTCAATAATTAGGTAATTTAATTGTCGAAAGCCGGGCAGGTGAATTCACAAACTTGTATAGCACAATTGTATAGTTGAAAGACTTTTGAGTAGAGGTTATAAGGAGCTAATCAAAGAGCATGTATGAGGAACACATGGAGAATGACATTTGTCATTGACAAGGTTGTTTCTCTCCTTAGTGTTAGCTCTGGGTAGGCGAACGGAAAAATTATGGGAAACTGTATGGACCTTGTTAAGTACAAACTTTGTATGGGCTTGCATATTTGTATACAAATAAATTATAGAGACACGTTATATGTCAAAGTAGTACGGTTTTGATGTTTAGTAAAGACTTTGGGAGCTACCGCGTAACTTTATGGGTATGAACTTCATACGTTTTTGGGAACTTTGAGTCAATTTTATAAAGAAAATAGTCGCTATCGGTTCCTTGTTTTGTGACGTCGGGTATAACGATAACTAGCTAGCAACGTTCAACAGAACAAAGCAACAAAAAATCTATCAGAATAGGGAATTCAAATGACAGTTGAAGCCCATACCCATATCCAGATTTCTTAGCCGGTAGCCCTCTATTCACAAAATTAGATTTTGAGGTTGTTTCTTGGAAAGGTCGATATTTAAGAACATGAGTGACAGGATAGATTTTCTAGCTTCCAAAAGCTTCGCTAGATGGCGTTGAACGAAGTGTGTAGCGGCTAGTCTATTTTGGTATGAATCATATTTAAATTAAAAACCCAAAGGAAACTAATAATAAATTAAATAAGTACTACTGTGAGGAACAGAAACGAAATAGTTAAATTTTAAAGATTAAGGTAAATAAATAACTTCAGTCTGATGTTCCGTTTTACAAAAAAAAAAAAAGGGGTCAAAGTAAAATTTCATGTTTCGTACCTTCTAACTGCATAGATAGGTGGGACAGCGCCATCTAGTAATCGAGCTTTCAGAAAATCGCCATTAGCACAGCATCACAAGAATGGTAGGGCAGTAGTTACATTTTTACTCAACGGAGGTCGCCACGGGTACTTGTTTTGTTTTAAAAGGGGCAAATTCTTTTAGCTAACAGGGTAGTTACGCTACTGTGTGATAGGTGTCGCTACCGGTAGGTTACGAAAAATTTTGGCCTATTAATGTTAATTAAAATGGGTTATGTTATGTATCAGAATCGTGCAAATTAATGACTATGTGATGTGCGGTCCGAGATTGTAGTTTAAAGGCGTGTTTGAAAATGTTATAAAAAAAATTTAGGATAGATAATGACATACATTAGGTGAAATATTACATACATATATTAGTTGGGGAGGGGGGCGATCACGTTGTTCTGTGGTGCGCTATTTTTATTGTTGTTAGGATATAAATCCAGACATGGCTTAAAGAACTCGCATCCAAGCCAAAAACATGAAAAAAAAAAAAAAAAAAAAAATTGTTGTTAGGAATGTTTTTGTTTTCATCAAGAAAATTTATGAATTATTAAAGGTTGAGTGTCATCTAAGTTTGTGAAATTGTTGAAAATGCTGAAACTGTCTGAAGGATAGATCTGTGGTTGTGTTTATCATTATTGTGAAAATATAACCTAAAAAAAAAAAAAAAGGACATTAAATAGTTATGCAAATAGGTTTTAGTCTAAATCATTGTAAGAGTTATGAATTTGAAGTAAGAAAATAGTATTTTAGTTAATTTATAGTTTGTACAAGGTATTTCAAAGGGGTAAATAATTAAAGAGTTTGGCTTGGTTGAAAAATGTGTCTTGATGAGAGTGATTTCTCATGGAAATAAGTGGATAATGAAAACTGAAGAAGTGTTATGAGGTCTGGCTTTTCATGGTGTACATAAGAGAGGGAAGACCCTTTCTGGCTTATAGATTGATAACAACCGCTTTGGTAAGTTAATCAGAGATTTAGTTTTAATTAAATTGTTGAAAATTTTTAGAATTAGACACAATTAGTACCTAATTGTATATGAAATATACAGCAGTGGGTGTCGTACGGCTGAAATGATGATGATGATGATGATGATGTATATGACAGGAACTGTTGTGGACAGCTTAGACTCAAAGAGGGTAATTTTGTTTGAAGGGAACGGTATTTGCAATGCTAAATAAGTCAACGGATAACTTAGTAGGGACGGTTTGATTTTTCAAACGCTCGGTTAACTTAAAAGTTGAAAATAGTTCAGAATTAAAGAGAAATCTTGTCTCGATGAATGATAGAACTATTATTTTGTATTTTGGGGTCGGTGATAAAGTTTTAAAGAACAAAATTAGATATGTCAGTGGGTAATGATTAGACTCCTAACTTAGTGGAAGAAAATTATATTGCTACAAACTAAAATAATGTTAGCTTAGCTTGTTAAATGTAGTTATGGATATATTTAAAAGGTAAGGTACCAATAT
Source organism: Crambus lathoniellus (assembly GCA_949710035.1). Taxonomy (NCBI): domain Eukaryota; kingdom Metazoa; phylum Arthropoda; class Insecta; order Lepidoptera; family Crambidae; genus Crambus; species Crambus lathoniellus. Next base: position 11,403,597 of record OX453296.1, read on the forward strand.
TTAGTGGGTTTTGTATCAAGTTAGGACAATGAGGTAACATTATTTCTTACTTCTTAAAACTTGAAAAATAGCTATTTGGGTAAAAGAATGGTTTCTTTTACTAATAGTTAGGTATTGGAATTCATGAAATATGAACCAAAAGGAATTTGTTAGTGAAGATTTTGGATTGGCTAGATTAGAAACATTAGATTCAATGGGTTCTAATTTGAACAGCAAGTAGAGAGAATTTCATCTAAAATGGTTCAGTGAGTTTGGAAAAACCATAATAGGATAATTTCATAATTATTAAACAATCTAATATATGAACAAGAAGGGAAAAATTACTTGGTTTAGGTAAGTAATCAAAATTTTCATCCGGGAACATAAAAGAAACTTAGATGTTGGTTATAAGACTTGCAGAAATTTTATTATAATTACAGTGGTTTTGATTTCAAGTAGGAGTTGTTGTTTGGATGGATAAGTAGTGTAGACTAGGGTGGGGTGGTGTGTTAGTCCGGAACATTATAGATAAATAGGTACTTAACAAGAATAAAATAGGGTTAAATAATTCTTTACCTTTCGTTGAAATTTGAGTTAGAAAATTCAACGACGGTTTAAGAAGGAATACAACAATGTTATAAAATAAATCAAGTAATTATTCTTATGTCAATGAGAATTATAGGAGATTGCTTGCCTAACTAATATTGCTTCTCTTAGGTATCCAGTTAAGTTTTATAGGTTGCAATGTCTAAAAGTAGGTAGTAAATATTACAAATTAGCTTAAATAGGTAAATAATGTAAGAACCAAGTGTGTCTGACAGTTTGGGGTCGCTGGCGTGATGTAGTGAACAACTGTTGACTATTTATAACTAGTTATGGATAGCATTAGTGTTACAGGTATGCCGGGAATATTCATAGACTAATTGTATATTCTCTATATAGGAAAAAAAAAAAACAGATGGATTTAATTGAAACATAGTATGCCAGCAGTGGTCCTCGTTCACTTGACATGATGATGTTGAATAGGGGGTGGTGAATGGAGAAGGAAAAGAACTTTCATACAGGCGACGTGATTGGTTTGTTGTTCTTTTTATCAATCTTGGTTCTATATTAGTAATTAAATATACATTCTTAGTTGAACCATTGGTTAATCTTAATAAATTACTTTGTGATAGGACTATAGGTACGTTATGTTTGAAAAGAAATAACATATGGTCGAGGTTTGGGCGTTATTAGGGATTATTATTATTATTCTTATTTATTCGGACATGCAGTGAGACAACTGATAGTTGCTGGTAGAAGAAATAAGGAAATTGTTGCTATGCTAAAAGTACCATTGTGGGGAATATTTTATTAGGATGTTAGTCATACATAAAATTATTAAATTAAAAATTTACTAGTTGCATTGAGAGAACATCATTCTCGACTATCATCCATAGGGTAGAGATTGGTACTTGCAATTATAGGGAGAAAAAAAATATATGATGGCTCCAGTTTAGGCAAACAATGAGACATTTGAATTGATGTAACGAATTAAATGTTATAATCTTTTTTGTAATTTATAAGTGTATGATTTTTAATACAAAATGATTATAGCTAGAGGATTGTTACGGGTTCCGCTAGTGTCGTGTTGGGGCTGTTCCAGTGGGGTTTGGGAGGTAATTTATGTCACTTAATGGTCAAGGAGAGTTTTGTTGGTTCGGCCTAGCTGGGGGGGTTGCGGACATGGTTATCGTAGACGAACGAACTAGTGGGCAAACAACTTTGTCTTTTTATAATATCAGTATAGATAGTGCAGCTAAATTTTATAGTATGTTGGATTGGGGGTCGTGGAAAAGTGTAACTACAGTTACAGGTTAATCAATTAGTAGGGTTTAGAATTAATGTAATTAAAGTTACTAGGAATTCTATTTAGGTTAGTATTAAGACCTTAGAATTAAGTAAGCTATAGAAAATTATATTAAGTGGGACGTCCATATGATAGGTTAACGACCACTGGGGTCGAATGGTTTGGAAGTCACTATATGTAGAGGTCTCGGGTTCGATTCCTGCCCAGGTGATTGTCGTAGACAAACTGTTCAGTGTTGCTTTGGGGCTTGGAAGTGTGACGATACCCGTCGATGTTTGGTATTTATGATATAGGTACCTACTTATTTTGTAACATAGAAGGATATGAGCGGGATAAGTGAAATAAACGTTATTAATTAATATCATTATTAGTAACCAAAGTTAGAGATGGATAATGGGGTTTATAATGGGGAAAATTATTTACTAATTTTGAAATATGGTGTATTTTCCAATTAGATAAATAAGTTAAGAATATGTTTTACAGGATAAAGGCAGGTTATAGTTATAGGAATCTTAAAGGAACCAATATAGGTTGTACTATAGTGTAAAGGTTGGTTGCGAATTTGAAGTAGAAGGAATTTAATTGTTAAACAAAAATGCTTCTTAGTAGAAGTCAATTCTCATGCTCTATACTTTAAAAATTAGGGCATAAGGTCAGGTACTACTTAAAAGTGGGGGGTCGAAAGGTTAAAGTTGAATTCCATGAATAAACTTTGACTTAAACCTAAATTAAATTAGACGTTAACACCAAACGTGAATTGGAGTTAAAACCAAAATTAGGATAAGCCAAAACCAAATATGTCATTTGAGGGAATAAGGGGTTTTATAGTTTTTTTTATAGACATAGTTAAGGAAGACACTTAGTAGAACTTTTGGGAAAAAAAAATAAAACTTAATATTACTTATCAGGATTAAAATGTCAAAGTTATGTTAATAATGTGAATTTTACAATTAATATTTAAAAGAGTTATATAGGGATGTTAGTTGGTTAATAATGTAATCTTTATGTACCTAACATGAATTGAGCTCTGACACGTAATGGACTTAATAGATGGTAGCAAGAAGGTGATAAGTGTTGATAGGTTAGCAAAATTCGCTGATAGTATTCGGATAGAGAGTAGTGGGAATAGACTTTTAGTAGTTTGGCTAGGTTAGGGAAGTTGTTAGATGGAAAAAAAAGGTAAGCGTTGATAGGTTGGTCGGTACTGCGGTATATACCTATATTAATATATATTGGGGGTATTTATATATTTACTTAGGTCGGTTTTATAGTTCGATGCAACAGTGATGGTAGTGATGTGTTTCAAGGTTGAAATTGTTATTACGAAAGGGGTTTTACGTTCTTAATTATGGTAAATGTTAGGATTGGGTTGTTAAATTTTGTTACAGAGTTTTAATTCAATTGGTGTAATATTGTCATGTTTTAGGTGGATAATTGAAATTTGCTAACGGGTAGGAAATGTTGGTCGAACATGTACAATTTTGGCTTTGGGTCATTATTAGCAAAGGAAAGGGATAGTATTCGGTCATGGTAGATAGTCTAATCATGTGTTGGAGTCAATTCATGCATTGTTAATGAACTGATTAACTATAAAAAAAAAATTATTAATTTCGGACAAATTTGAGCGTAAGGTTTTGTTAATAAATTAAACAAAAGAGGAGTTCTTATATTTATAGGGAGGGGAAAGGAAAATAGATGAAGTGACAGTACTATGAGGATCGGTAGTATTAATTTTACAAATTAATGTTAATAGCTTTTAGGGTAATATACTAAAAGTAATCAGGTGAAACGTTGGTTATGTTCATGGTGGCGCGGATGTGAGTTTGAGGAAGGACGGAATTGTTAAAAAGTGACGAAGAGTGGAATCTGTATATATATAAAGAAAAAAAAAATATGTAAGTGTATATATATATATATATCTATTTTATATATGAAAAAAAAAAAGATTCAAAATATGAGGCCATGAGTGTAAACAAATTGGGAAGCCTGATTACAACCATTATTATTAACCCAAAAGATAAGATCCGCACACAACAGCACGTGATAGGGATAGGCGTAGAGCACGTGTTAACAGACTTGAATTTTGTACAGTGGGACTTTGGTGTTAGGATAAATAAAAAAAAAAAAATATATAGATATACAAACAGTGTTTATGTTTGTATCTTGTCCCGGTGTAAACGCCTGTACAAAATTTACACTTCCCGTGGGTCAGGACGGGCCATGTTTAACTCGACAACTATACATTCTCCAAAGTGATATCGGAGGCTATTCCAGAGTTTTGAGTAAGCTTTTTGACAAAAAGGTCTTTGTATATGCTTCATTTAGAAGGGGGCGTACAGAGATATGCAGGGGCACTTTGGGGGTATAAATTGCTGCGCTAGAACGCCATGTAATCGTAAGGTTGGATTACTCTTTATACACCGAGGCGAGTTTATTCTAAACTGCGGATTCACAACCCGTACCTTTCACCATGCTTTGTACGTCTCTGGTGTCGGATATACATACGATGAATTTGGATAAAGCAATAAAAAACACTTAAAAACTCGCTTGATAACTTTTGATATTATTTTGGTCTAAATACACTCTACACTCTTAATTACATAATCACTAGGGCTCACTAAAAATTGATTCGATAGGGGTCGGAGGCCGCAATGTCCTTTGGTAGGACAAAGAGCATTGTAGTTTTCCTTGGTCCAAATTGATTCAATTCTTTGATTTTGGGAAAATAATAAGAGATAGGGATAGATATATATATATATATAAAAAAAATATATATATATTGATATAAAAATAATAATAATATATATATAGAAAAAAAAAAAAAAAAAAAAAAAAAACATGTCTATATATATATAAATATATGTGTAAAAAGAAATATTAGAGATTTGGATAGAAAGAAAATTCTACTCCGGATCCAATACTTGGTACTGTCACCTTTGAAGAATTTTGGGGTCGGCTGTAACGGTACAGAATTGCACTTGTTATTATATTTCAAATATTTATTGGCTTTTGTATAAAATAGAATGATAATGCTAACCTTGGGTCCTTGGGAAGTATTGGTTGATGTTTTGGAGGTGAAAGCTCGATACAAATTGGTTTAGGAAACAAAAATTAGCTTTATTTGCGAAATGCATTATATCTTCAGTGGGTATACATTCATTCTTGAAGTCTTGAGTCTTAAATAATTGTTCTCAAATGTGCACGGATTGATTTCTGAAAAAAAGAAGAGGTTTAAAAGTAAATAAAAACAATAGTGTTTATTTATATCTGACCTTGGAGGTAGCAATTTAGAGATTATAGTGGATCTCACCTTGAAACAATAGCTGTGCAGATTGTATAAACTTTGAGCATGTTATTTTAGACATATTTGTAAACTGACAGGTTTGTAGGCAACAGAGTTTGTAGGCATGTTTGTTTACAGGCGTGTTAGTGGCACAATATGTGTTCGGCATATTTATTGGTTACACATGTGAACTCTGGTTAATTACATCACATCAGTCTAATTATTATGTTTGGAGCTAAATATTTATTTTATACAATGTTAGCAAAATACTGATAGGTTATGACAGGTAAACATAGATGCTCCTAGCGGCAGAGTTGAGAACTAAGACAAGTCAAATGACATCACATAAACATAGCGAGAAGTTTTTACTCACAGAATGTTAAATTAACATTATGTAAAACTTAAATAAAAATATGGGTTAAATAATCAAAAGTACAGAATATTGGTTTCTATCTTAGATAAGGTTCAAAGTTTCAAATATGTTTCTTTGGCTAGAGGTGATACGTTCGGAAATTATGTTCGAACAATTACCATTTTGATAATAGTTTTCATTCATAAATAATAATAAAAAAAGGGATCATACAAAATAATGTGTTTATATTATGTGAGAAGGTAATATTTTGAATAGTTTAGTAAATTCTATAACTTAACTATCAAAGGTTTCTGAACGAAAGCCAAGCTGGGCGTTCAGGATGTTTGAAATGGTTTGGCGTTAGACGCTAGATGGCCTATCAGTTTTGTGGGGGGTGAATAGGGATGCAGGAATAGTTGGGTTGCCATGTTGTGAGAAATAAATACCTTATTTATAAAACAGAGAGAGGGGGTAATTATTGATGTATGGTATTCACACAAGATTAAAAGTAAAATACTTTAATTGTTGTAAAGGGGAAAAAGAAATATTTATAGGAAATAAAATTTGGAAAAATGAATAATAATTATTCTAGAATGTACAATTAAGACATTAAAACTAATAAACCTTAGTCAAATTAGTATTTCAAAGTTAAATAATTAGACATGAGACATTTAAGAGACGGATTAGAAATATACTGAAAAGTTTCCATTAAACATAGGGGTAAAATTTCCCTGAGAGTGGGGAGAATTTCTAGGATGTAAAAGAAAAAAAAAAGAAAAAAGGACGCTAACTTTTGGCGCGGTATGAGTAGGCCTATATAAGCAAAAACGACGCGACGCTCGCTCTTATTTCTCCGGGATCGACTTCGAGGCAACACGTATGGAAGACGAAACACTTTTTGAAGAAGTTTCCATTTTTAATCAAGCGAGAAGTAGTCTTCAAGCAAGTGTACAGTGAGTCCTTGCACCATAGGGCGTTTATTGGGTTCGCGATCTTTTAAACGTTTTTAATTTTGGAATTCTGACTGGTAAATTGGATCCGAAATTAAAAGGTCTAGTTTGTTTACAGAAAGCATTTCAATTAAAGTAAATTATTCCCAAGTAAAATCCTAGAAAATGGGCTTAATTTGAGTCAGAGAGGGTTGGAAGCATAGAGTTTGTTTCTTCAGGAGTACATTTTTATGTCTCCGGGCTCCAGGCAAGGCTCACGGGAGGTCGTTAGGTAAAGAAAGTCTGGCATTGTGGAGTGTCAGATGAGTGTTCATTGGATAACGCTTAGTCATTTCCACATGGTTTGATCAGGCGGGCTGTTTTCATTGACAGTTTTTCAGTTAACACGTCTGATGGCGCGGGGCGTATGCCCCAGATTTGGAGGCAGTTGCGGCCTGATTGAACCATACCTACCTGTAGGGTGTCTATCTGTTCCCTTCCCAAGCAGATGGACCACGGCATGAGCGATAGGATTTTAGGGGGCCCACTCACCCAAACTTGACAGAATTGGGGCGTCAGAACTGGCGATACAGGCGCCAGGTTTGTGTTTGTTAGGAAAGTCGCATTTAGTCTGAAATTAAGCAGGTAGGTACCTACTTAGAATCACGAGCTAGGTAACTCGAAGACCTTTGTTCTGGCAGAAAGGGGGAGGTCTGCTGGGGCAAGGCTACGAGGGGAGTCTGGTATACAGAGTAGGTAGAAAGAGTAGGGTCGCTGTTAGGTCTATAAGTAGCATTATGTGTTATCACAAATATATCTACGATCAAATCTGAATTTTGTTGACATCCCTAGCCATAGATTCTTGTGATAGACGAACAAACCCGGGCAATTTGACAGAATGATTATAGATAGTGGGGACAAGTCCGATTGACAGTTTCCAGCAAAATGGCTGTCTTTATCTAACAAAAATAATGTTACATCTTAGAAGAGAGATTAGGTCAATGATTAGTGCGTTGTAGCAATGTAGTCTACAAGTTATATGATATTCAGTGAGGTATGTAAGAAATTAATAGATTTGAAAAGGAAAAGGTGACCAATGGATACCTAGTGCTTTCAGTATTTGGGAAATGATTTGTGAGGTAACAATACTAGTGGAACAGTCCAAAGAGCTTGATTAGAGTAATCTTTATAGGTTCACGCATTGCAAAGATATGAAGGTTGAAATAATCTATCAAACATAAGTGGAGAATCTAAATTTACTTATATATTTGGCTTGACAAAAGGTAATATATTCCTATGATGCAAAAGGCACCTATAATAATCTATAAATTGAGCTGGTTGCGGAAGAGTTCTCTGGATCAGACTACTGCTATATTAATGTATGAAAAAGGATTTTGTTCGGTGGCGGGAGAAGATGTTTAAACTCGAAGGAACTCGGTGTAATGTTGACCAGTGTCTTATGGAAGCTGATGTGGATTCAAGGTTTTCCAGATACTAACCTATTGAGTTGGAACATGATTCTATTTTAGCCATAAATTATGTAAAGCTATCGGGGTGAGGCGAAAGCTTCTGTTCAATTTGGTTGGATTCTTAAGTTATTTCCAAGACCAGTCCAATGGTGAGATTAAGGATATATTACCATGAGCGAGATTCTTTAGAGACAAATTTTAACCAACAAGTTGCAAAAGTTCAATAAGATCCGAGTCAGACACATAGACATAACTAGGGAATTTAGTTCTACGGGGAAACTTGGTCATAGAAAAGGTTAGGAGAGTCTATATTTATATGTACTTACTATGAATTAGAATTGAGACTTGTTAGTGCTCCTAATTTAAGCACTCAACCTGTTGGATTTATCCCAATAAGGATTATTCAACAAAAGGAAAAGGATATATCAATTAACGTTAACTTTAACTGCTGCTGCCATGAAGGAGAAAGATCTCTTCATGTAGACTAACAAGTCGCTTTGAAGCATTTAGCTTGGTCCTCTTATATATATATATATATAAAGAATTGACGAACATGACAGCTTGACTTTATATGTTGAAGTTTGTTTTTATATGAAAATGTAATAAAGCAGCGCCGGAGGAGGGATGTCCAAGTCTGGTGACGAGTTCCACTGTTATGGGCGGCGGAGGTGCCCTGACTTTACCGGTTAAATAATATTGCTGGAGCATTTGTATTAGGCCAAGATGGTGATTAAGATCAATAGACTCTCTTCACCCTAATTATTATACCAATTTCCATCTCTGACTTTGCAAGCAAGGCCATATGCCTAATCTAGTAGGTACGGTTATAGATCTGATATAGTGACTCAGTCTTCCAATAGATATAACAAATTTTCATTTCTAATTTGCAAGCAAAACCATATGCTTAAGCTAATAGGTATTATTATAGTAATTGTGTCTCCATCTTCATATAGGAATATCAAATTACATTTCAAACCACACATGCCAATTTCACCTTAGACCTTGCAAGCAAATCCGGATGCTGTTACTAGTTTCAGTTCCATTGTAACCTAAATTATTAAATTCCACCAGTTTTAATAGACAGTTAACCTTGGGTCAGTAACCAGAAAATTAGCATGGTGGACTCAGCAAAATAACTCACCAGGTTTTCAAAGTATATTAGACCTAGGAATCGGTTAGGACCTAACTGTTAAATGTCCAAGCAATGTAGGGGTAAACTAATGTTAGATTTATACAAGAGTATTAACTTATTTTGAGTGTCTTTGTCGCTATAAATGAGGTTAGAAAATTAGAAGCAACGGCCATGTAATATGAACAGCTGTTAAGTTGATGTAGGCATATAGGCAGTTCAAAGTATGAGTTAGTTAGTAGTAAGGTTAGTCTCTGTCGCTTCATTTAAAAGATCATGGGTCTACGCTTTACAACCAGGGTTCTCCATTACGACATCACAGGCCACTTCAGATTTGATTCAGAGCATCCATAGTAGTTATCTATATATTAATCGGACAACAGTTAGGTATTACAGCGTTCAAGCTAGCTAGGTATTTTAGTAACTAATAGAATTCTTGACAGAGGTTCAGTATTAGCTTAGAGTAAATACTAGAATGGTTTGTTAGTATATTTAGGTCATCTATTAGGTTAGGCTAAGCGATTAGAAAGCATAGGTAGGTGTTACAACTTGCCATGATCCCTCTCTCACCCTCATCCGCCATGCAATCACCCCATTCTTCCCCGGCATCCTCTAACATAACGCACGACTCTGGATCATGCGAGTGACGCGCTCCATCGGGTCCCCCTCCCCCGTGGGTTCGGGACGGCGGCGGTGGTAACACGTCAACCTCATGGGGCACGTCTCGAGTAAAATTACCCTTATATTTTATAATTTGATCGACGTGTCTGATGCAAAATTCATTTAAATCATTAATAAAAACTTTGTACATTTTACTACCAATTTTCTCTTTTATGAAACCTAATTTCCACGTTTCCTTCCTTGCACTGTACCACCGGGTCCAAACCGTATCACCTGGTTCGAAACACCTTTTCCCTGGTACTACTTGGGCGTCGATTCGATCACCGTTGTTAGGTAAAATTAAATCTAGGCGCGATCGCAAATGCCTTCCGAACATCAGTTTGGCCGGCGTTTCGCCAGTGGTACAGTGAACAGTATTCCTATAGTTAAACAAATATCCCGATAATTGCTCGTTTATTTTATGAATTGGCACATTTTCTTTAATAATGCATTTTAACATTTTTTTACATGTTCTAACCGAATTTTCGGCTTGGCCATTACTGGGCGGGTGATAAATGGGTGACGTCATATATTTAATGCCGTTCGAATCACAAAATGTTCTAAATTCTAGTGAATTAATTTTTACATCATTATCCGAGACAATTAATTCCGGTAGTCCAAATGTAGAAAATATTCCCTTTAATTTGGCGATAATTGCAGCTGTTGTTGTTCCGTTTTGCATGTATATGCATTCTAACCATTTAGTATGGGAATCGATCACAACTAAGTATACCCTTTGCCCTACGGTCATATAGTCGATGTGAATACGCTGCCAAGGACGCGCGGCGGGCGGCCAGGGAGCGGGGGGGTCCCGCGGCGGCGCGGGCCGCACGCTCACGCACGTCTCGCATGATCCGATCCAGCGCTCGATATCGCTGTCGATTCCTGGCCACCACATTCTGCTTCGCGCATTACTTTTTGTTTTAATTATGCCAAGATGAGACTCGTGCAGTTCGCGTAACATTTTGTCTCGCAGCACCGTTGGGATTACTATTCTATGTCCCCTAAATATGCACCCGTTTATAGGTTGTAAATCTGACTGACATTGAAAATATGGAAGTATTGACTTACATTTTACCTTACGCGGCCAACCGTTTTGTATATACCTAAGTACCGTCTTCAGTGTTTTATCGCATCCGGTCATATCTTTGATTTCATTAATGGTAGTCGCCGGAGAACTGGCATTAAGAAAATTAAGCGCATAATAGGCATCTATATCGCGATCTATATCTTCCGACGTATTGCTTTTTAACGGAGCACGCGAAAAATAATCAGCCGGTTGGTTGTTATGGCTAGATACATACTGCACTACATAGTTATATGCAGACAATATTATCGCGTACCTCTGTAACCTTAAAGCAGTCGTAACTGGTATACCAGTTTTATTATTAAAAATGGACACTAGAGGTCTGTGGTCAGTTTTTAAAACAAATGGTTGTTCGCGACCATATAAATACTGGTGAAAATGTCTAACCCCGAAAATTATCGCCGTAGCCTCCTTTTGTATTTGGCTATAATTACGTTCGCTGTCCGTGAGCGAGCGAGATGCATACGCCAGCGGGCGCTCGAGGCCGGTGTCGTCGAGCTGCGCGAGGACAGCGCCCAGGCCAGCGGGCCCTGCGTCCACCGACAGCACCAGCTGAGCCGACGGCTCGAAATGTGCAAGCACGCGCTCCGACGCAAGCTCATGACGCACGCTAACTACGCTTTGCCGTTGTAGCCCGAGAGCCAAACTTATTCGCTCTATGGAGACTCAACAATAATTCTATATCAGTAATTTCTTTACATTGAAAATTAGATTATGTAGTTTAATAAATAATTCATTAGTAATCCACCAATATTTATGACAGCGACATTAAAAAAAAACAAATACAAAGCTTTAAAAAAATCTATAAAAAATAGGCAAAAATGGTATAAGTGTCATTCACTTTACATTTGGATACATTTATTATTATCTTTCGTAAAAGTATATAATCCCCCTATATTTGTAAATGAAAAACAAATAAACTTTAAAAAAACTCTCTACGTAAACTCAAATTGGCATTACACCTATTTTAAAAATGCTATCAGAAACAACCGACTTCTTCCTAAAGTATTAGTTTCCCGTTTTATATATTTATGGATTTCGAATTTGGTGCTTAGATATGGTGAACATAAACACATGTTAACGATAAAATTGGTGATAGCATATTTGCTGAAAGAATTGCACCATTTTCGGGGTATAACTTTTTTTTTATACCTTCCAATGCGATTTTATGTTGGATTCCAAAATATAGTCTCTTTAAATTATATTTAAGGGCCGTTTACAAAAATTTGGCCTGTTATTGAATTTTTTACAAAAATATCGGATAGCTCTTGGGGTATTGCTTGTCTCCCCACTTCCATGTCGCATCTTTACGCAATAGCTCGTGAAGAGGACTTAGTATCGACGACGCGTTCGGAATAAAATTCCTGTAGTAAGTAACCATACCAAGGAATCTCTTGACCTCAGTTACTGTCGTTGGTTCGGGCGCGTCGAGTATTGCTCGCACCTTATCCGGGCTTGTTGTTATTCCGGCCTTACTGATTATATAGCCTAAATATTTTATGCTGTTTTGAAAAAACTGGCATTTACTTTTTTCTAGGCGTAGTCCCACGTGAGATAACCTACTTAAAACTTCATTAAGTCTTTCCATGTGAATTTTCCTATTAGGACCAGTAATACAAACGTCATCGAGCCATATACTTACTCCATCTATACCAGAAAGCAATGTTTCCATTGTTTTTTGGAAAATTGCTGGTGCGTTGGCTAACCCATAAACTAATCTTGTATATTTATATAAGCCCTTATGAGTATTAATCGTTGTAAGTTCTTGTGAGGGTTCTTCTAAAACAAATTGATTATATGCATTTTTAAGGTCAATTTTACTATAATGTTCACCCCCTCCAATTTTGGCAAATACTTCTTCAATCCTCGGCATGGGATATTTTTCTATAATTAAATCTTTATTTAATGTTACCGAAAAATCACCAGCAATTTTCACTTGGCCATTTTCTTTTAAAACAGGTACTATAGGAGTGGCGTACTGTGAGCAATTTACAGGAACTAAAACACCTAATGCTACCAATCGACTTAGTTCTTTCTCCACCTTATCTCTCAGGGCAAAGGGTACTGTGCGCGGTTTAAAAAATCTAGGAACGGTCCCCTCTTTGAGATTCAAACGGACTTTAAAACTATGAAATGTTCCCAATTCATCTCGCCACAAGTTCGGAAACTTATCTAATAATTTATTCAATTCTGTGTCGACAATATCAGTTGAGGAGTAATTAATTTTAGTCGTAAATACTAAATTAAATGTAGACATGAAATCTCTGCCCAGCAAGGGCGGTCCTCCATTATGAACCACAAAATTTTTTATATATTTTTTTGTTTCATTAAATATGGCTTCAGCCGTAAAATATCCTATGGGTGAGATTTTATGTCCATTGTACAAACACATTTTCATATCAGATTTTTGTAAATTAAAATTTGAAAATTTTTCTTTGTAAAAACTATCCGATATTACGCATTTACTTGAACCTGAATCTAATTCCATAGTTACATTTTTATTATCAATTACAAGATTAAGTTTAATAGGTTTATCAGTAACATACCTCAGATTATAATTTTGACATTCCTCACAAGGGTCCTTGGAATTATCTCCACTGCACTCCTCTTCCGTTACATGATAGACACACGATTTCACATTATTATTACACACTTTTTTTAAATGACCTTTTACGCCGCACTTTGAACACCTGTAGCCCTTAAAACGACACTTATTACTGGGATGATTTTTCATCCCGCAAACCGAGCATCGCATGAAGTCGGTCGTTGAGCCGTTTGCGTTGAACTGGCCCGAGTCTCCACTGCCGTGGCCAGCCTGGCCATGGAACTTAGCCCTGTAAACTGGTTCTTCCTTGATCGGCACGGCCTCACCAGTACTCATAATCACCTTCGCCTGTTTGGCACAGGCCGCCTGCTCTGCCAGTTCAATAGCCCGCGTCAATGTCAGCGTAGACGGACTCTGCTCGAACAACTTGTCGCGTTCTGGGCCTGCGCCCAAGCCAAGGACGAAACGGTCTCTTAAGTTCGTTTCCAGAGCGGCGCCGAAGTCACAGTAACTAGCCAGACCTCTTAATCGCGCCGCCCAGTCTCCTAAAGATTCGCTTGGACTCCAAGTCGCTCCAAAAAATTTCGCCTTGTCCACAAATGAGCACTCTTTCGGCTTGAAATGGCTGTCGAGTAGATTAACTAGCTGCTGAAAGCTCAAAGACTCCAACTCTCCGGGATACGCTAGGTTACGAACCAAACGATACGTCTCATCGGTAAGGTACGTAAGCAGAATTCCACTTTGTTTCTCATCTGCAATGGAATTTATTTTCAAAAACTGGGTCAATCTGCCCTTGAAAATGGACCATTCGCCGGTTTTGTAATCAAAATTGGACAAATTTCCAAAATGCGCCATTTTGTTTTCACGGCGTGGGTTGGGTAGTCCGACTCGTCGCCAATGATGTGTATGCAAATGAAACACGTGCTTCCCGGTTACTAGTTTATTTCATACTAAACTAAACAGGTTGGGTGCGCTCGCGAAGCTACTGCCCGTCGCGCGCAGCGCGTATGTACATGCTATGGGCAGGTAGGTACATATCACACCTTCAGCCTTATCACCACTTATCATCAGGTGTGATGAAGGCTAAGTGCTAGACCGTAGTGGATAAAAAAATAAAAATAGATTATTGGGTATTTGACTGTTGTTGAAATGTAGATATTTAATTATGACAATCAGAAATATAACATTACTAACTGACCCGGCAAATAAACTTCGTATCACCAACATCTATAAATATTATAGATAGACAGATGAAAATAATTAATCGCGAAGAAGTTTTATATACACTCCCTGCCACAAATGTCACTTATTAAAAAGTAGGTAATCCAAAGCGGCTAAAACGTCAGTGATTACAATACTCTTTGATATACCTCTTTGGAAGCGGCTATGGAAGAAATAAGTTTATTTATGGGAAGAAATGACAGTTTTGTATAGTACGACATTTTATTGATTTTCTATACAAAATAATCATTTTTATTTTATAATTTTCCGGAATAAGAAGTTGCCTATGTTACTCTCCAGCGCCCAAACTATTCCCATACCAAAAATCGAGTCGATCCGTTGCTCCGTTTTGACGTGAAAGACGGACAAACAAACAAACACACTTTCACATTTATAATGCTAGTATGGATTGAATAACAAATGTGAAAAAAGATATTCAAATTGTATTATAACAAGCTAATAGGAGCTACTTAAATTGTGACTCTAGCTATCTCTTTCTAAAACGAAATTAGACTAAAACTAAATAGAAATGTGACGTCATATTTCTATAGCGCTCTCCTTGTCTAATTAAAAAGTTTGATGCTCTATATCGCTGAAAATATGCAAGATATTTGAAAATGAATACCTATGTTGTGTTCCTACTACTTCAATAAACATTTTGAGTCAATAAAAAAAATTCAGTCAAGTACCCAAATTGTAAGAAATTAATTTATTTATTTATATACAGAGCCCGAAAGGGCCATGTGTTATCTTTTTATTTATTTATATATTTGTGTGTCAATAATATTGTGTTGTTTTCTGACTGTCTGATGTGCTGTCTTGTGTACAACTTTCCAGTAAAAGTTTAATAAATACGTCTTTACTAATTCCTGGATCGCCCAGCAAAGTTGATTTCCACTACAACTGGCCCTTTCTAGAGGTAGAGGTAACAAATTGGCCATTTTATTATTCCGTGCCCTCGTAATCGTATTAAGGGCAAGCGGGGGTAAAAGACGGGTCTTGAATATATTTTTTGGAGTTTTTTTTTTATTTCCAAAGTTGTTCATTCTAACGGCGTCCTTGCCATAATTTGCGCGATCATATTATACGAAAGATGATTTATGAGTTTTTTTTATCAGGTTCGCATTTCGCAGCTCGTAAAATTTCGATAGAGTGATATCGTTGATCCTTAGAAATGTCGATCTAAAAATGTTATTAATTGTGACTTGAAGTTTTTTGACGATACGGATAAAATTAAAATCTAAGTAGTAGGTACAGTCAACAGTTTCTTTGAACCTAATTTTCAGTGTCGACAATTTTGATTAGTAAATGCGTGCTTAAAATTTAAAAGCTACTGTGAGTCTTTGACCGAAGAACACAGTTTCTCTATATTATTATTGTCTTTCTTAGGTCGATTTTGTTGGTCAAATATTGCTTTGTTAAAAATAAGAATATGCTCCCGAAACAAAAAACAAGAATCGAACTTTAATCATCCAGATTGAAAGCTATATAAATATCAAGGGCGTCGCCACCTTGGGACAAAGTGAGATATCGCGAAAAAAAATCAGCTGTTCTATACATTTTGGCCCATTCGGTATTGCACTTTTGTATGAAACACCAGATTTTTTTTTCGCGATATCCCACTTGGTCCCATAGTAAAAGTTGTTTGTATGGATGGGTAGTTTCACCCCCTGAAGTATGTCCCTTGTTTAAACTAACACCCTGTATATTTGACATTTACTCAGTCAGGCAGCAATCGAATCCATCTGAGATGATGAACAAATATACACTGTTCTTAACAGTGTATATTGTCACTAGACAACAAAGGTTGTCCTAAATACTTTTATTAGGTACCCATCACAGATAATGTAAAAACAGTTTAAAGTCACTAGCTACATAACAAAGGTTGTCCTAAATACTTTTTCAACACACTTGCTCATAAAGTGAGCCTTATTAAATCGATCTTAGGGCCATAAACCGAACTATAACCCACGCGTGCATAATAATATTACAGTACTAGTTGCGTAATAGAATTATCCCTACAAAGTTAAGTAAGTACCTAACTGCAAATTATATGCGAGTAAACAGAGACTTTTCAATTTAACCGGGTAATACAGTATCCCTACAAAGTTAAGTTAGTACCTAACTGCAAGTTATATGCGAGTCAACAGAGCATTTTCAATTTCAGCGGGTAAAGATACAGTTCTTTTTTTGTAACAACAAAGAGGTTTTATACGGCTGAAAATCCATTTACGTTTTTAGAATAAATAAATGTGTCCCTAATTAAGACAAAAAACATAATTAAGTATATTATTATCAAATTATTTATAATTCACAATAATTTGTTATAAAACATTTGCATTTTATCACTATTATTTTGAAGTAGGCTATATGGCTGTATGTAATCAATCACCTCACATTTGGCGCGTGCAAAAAAAAACCTTGCGCGCTTTTTCCCTTAGTTAATATTAGTTTAATACAATATGTATGCAATAAATGTTTGTTTTTCCTCGCAAGTGTGTTGAAAAAGTGAGTATGAAACTCGTGAGCAACTTACTCACTTGACACTCGGCTGATTTACGCCCTCGCCTGCGGCTCGGGCTGCAACCCATAGCCTCGTGTATAATGAGCAACCTAAGCTCACTTGTATCATAATATACTATTATTGTGTACAATATGGTATTTTCGTATGTTCATTTCGATTTTTTTTTCAGATCATCATTTCTATCCGTGTGTGTCCGTCGTCGAGTGCCCTCGGACGAGAATCTCAACTCCGATTATGCACCAATACAGCGATATCCCAGGTAGGTACATACTAATTACATTTCAATACTATTGTGATGTGATGAATTTGTGCCTCGTATTTACAAGGCACCAATTGGCGCGCAACATGTTCGTGGCCAGCTAGCGCGCAACATGACGCGTGTCTTGGTTGAGCAACAAATGTTATCAAGTAGAGATGTCGCAGGCGGCGGATGGTTGGCGATCGTCTTAAATTTCTTGTTTTTTTTTGTGACTCCGTCAACTTATGGGAAGATAAAATAGCTGTCAAAGAAATGTCAGTTCAGTCACTGAACTAAGGTGTTCGGGTCAAATTAGCGCCAAATTCAAAATTCATCTGTGAGTTTTGCGAATGGGGCGCGATATCGACTGGGACACGTATGCCTGGTTTTCCCTACGGAAAAAAGTATCGGCCTAAGCGTTTAATTGAATGGCGGAATCAACCATTTGGCTGTGACAGAGACATGACGTAACGAGCTAAAGCCACACCGCTAAAATCTATGTAAGTAAAGGTACTAATTCATTTAGCAACATATTAAAATCTTATAGCAACATATTGCCGACGCCCGAAGTCCTAGCACGAAAAGCTGTCGTTATGGTAACCGATATCGTGATTGTATTAATTTGTATGAAGTCAAGATAAATAAATAAATAAATAAATAACTTTTCACAATCACACCAATTATCTAGCTCATTATGTAGTTATCATTATGAAACTGTGTTATGGAAACTAGATAACGTGGATAAATATATACCTACTTACTTTTTTTTTGTAAATACTTAATATACATAGAAAACACCCAGACCAAGACAAATAGACATGTTCATGCACACAAATATTTGTTTTGTTCGGCGATCGAACCCAAGACCTTTGGCGCAGGAGGCAGGTATCCTACCCCTGCGCCAAATAGGTCGTCACAAAACGTCACGTAAAAGGTTACGAGCGTAAGAAGCTCTGCTCTTGTTTTCTGTCAAACATATAGGGTCCTGCAAAAATAGTGCACATAATTTTAAGGGGTCAGTGTACTCATGCATACAAACAACTTTTACTATGGTACCAACATTGAAATCGCGAAAAAAAATCCGCTATTCCATAGAACATATAGATAGCTAACTATAGATAGCTGATTTTTTATTTGCAATGTCAACTTTGCCCCATTGTAAAAATTGTTTGAATGCATGATTACATTGACCCCTTAAAATTTTGTGCTCTTTTTTTGCAGGACCCTGTATATTTAATTTCAGTTTCTTAACTGAAATTCAATATTATGTTGGCAGCAGTACTTTGATAGCGTTTGAAGGATAGTATAGTTTACTATTCAATCACCATAACGATAGTTTTTCATGCTAGGGGTAGTCATGCATAGACATACAAGGTTGCTAAACAAAAGACCCTCAACATGTTATGCAACATGTCGAGCGTGAAATAGATATTGCCTAGTTAGTGGACACGATGATTTGACTTTCAAAAATGTTGTATAGCCAACAATACATGAAGCTTTACAGATAAATAAGGCCATTAGAAAGCTTATAATATACTTCCGCCCGTGGCTTCACCCGCGTGGACTGTGAGAACGTGGAAATATGCTATTTTTCCGGGATGAAAAGTAGACTATGTCACTCTCCAGCTCCAAAATAAATAAATAAAAACGAATTTAGCAAAAATTTAAAACAATGAATTTTTTAAACTTTCAATACATATATAAATTTTATGTGTTATTTTATACTGTCACAAAGTTAGTACGCGGCGCGTACTGGTTACCGGAACCGATCTGGCAGCTCATAACGGCACCGGTCCGCGCAGGTAGTCGGCGCAGGCAGTCTCTATACTTTTTGCCAAACCAATGCCGAAAAACAGGTCGGAACTAGAAGGCAACGTTCGGCGCTTTTCGGCGCTGGTGCTGGTTAAGCGATAACCGCTGGCAGATCGGCTGATAGCCAGCTTTATTCGTGGTGTACCTACGCCCTTACGTAGGTATTACTGTTATTCTGCTGTTATTACGTAAGGGTGTGAAACGCAACTTAATAAAAGAATACTGTATTTCATAGCCCGCGCTCGTGTGCAAGTGACAGTCGAAACATGGCAAAGCACAAAATAAAGTAACATAGATGCGACTAATTTTCTATAATCTTAAAGTCAAAGTCAAATTTGTTTATTCAATGTATATTGTGATTTATAATACTTGTGAACGTCATAGAAGCTACGTCATCGGTTCACAAACCGTACGGCGGGAGATCTTTAAGAAGAACCGGCAAGAAAATCTTCAAGGGTTTTTTTCCAGTTTTGTTTCATACAGAGTCGTCAAATTGAAAAATGACCTTTACATAGTATGGGGTAAGTTTCCATAACAATTAAAATAAATAATGAGTTACATACAGCGAACTAATGATCATAGCGGTAAACAATTTTCAATTACTTACGAACTCTAGTTAAAGCAAATACTTATTAGCAAAAAAGACTTAATACTATACACTGCAAGTTGCGCCATACTAGTATGTTTAAAATATCAAAAAAAAACACATTTCAACAAGAAGGCAAGCAGATAGGAGTAGAACCCATATAGGTAAATGAAACGTTTGCGATTAATTATTGGTTTGTGTTTAAATTAACGCGATAGGTCTAAAGTCACAAATGTTTCTAATTACAAGCTTTTTGGATGGATGGATGGAGGATGCCCATCGTTATCGACAGCTTAATAGACAGATATCTAAGTCTTTGACGCGCGACCTTCGCCAATTTAATACCGAGCGTATTAAAGAAGCCATTGAGCGGAACAAAGGCTCCAAAGTGTTCGCGAGAGATCTGTCTATCGGGCAAAGTCAATTGACGAGGCTGAAAACTGAGGAAGGTAGCATCATTTCGTCAACACCTGAAATCCTGAGGGAGATTGAGAGTTTCTATGGACAGCTATATTCCACACAAACACCTGTTGAAAGCAAGGCTACAGACCCTAGAGCCAAGCTTACCCGACACCATACCGAAGATATCCCGGACGTCAGCCTGTACGAGATTAGAATGGCTCTCAAGCAGCTTAAAAACAACAAGGCGGCGGGCGATGACGGAATCACAACAGAACTTCTGAGAGCGGGCGGTAAGCCGATACTTAAAGTCCTCCAGAAGCTTTTCAATTCAGTCATCCTTGAGGGCAAAACGCCAAAGGCATGGGGCAGAAGCGATGTGATGCTGTTTTTCAAGAAGGGTGATAAAACTCTCTTGAAGAACTATAGACCCATCTCGCTTCTGAGCCATATCTATAAGTTGTTTTCGAGAGTCATTACGAATCGTCTCGTTCGCAGGTTCGGCGACTTCCAGCCTCCCGAACAAGCCGGGTTCCGGAAAGGCTACAGTACCATAGACCACATTCATACGCTGCGGCAAGTTATACAGAAGACCGAAGAGTATAACTTGCCACTTTGCTTGGCGTTCGTGGACTATGAGAAAGCCTTTGATTCGATTGAGACTTGGGCGGTGCTGCAGTCTCTCCAGAGGTGCCAAATAGACTACAGGTACATCGAGGTGCTGAGGTACTTATACCAAAACGCCACCATGTCGGTCCGATTACAGAACCAGAGCTCTAATCCTATCCAACTACAGCGAGGTGTGAGACAGGGAGATGTCATCTCTCCCAAACTGTTCACAGCTGCGTTGGAGGATATTTTTAAGCTGCTGGACTGGAAAGGATACGGCATCAACATCAATGGCGAGTACCTAACACACCTACGGTTTGCCGATGATGTAGTTCTTATGGCTGAGACCTTGGAAGACCTGAACACAATGCTCGAAGATCTCGGTAATGCTTCGCAAAGAGTGGGTCTTAAGATGAACATGGACAAGACGAAAATCATGTTCAATGCCCATGTTGCACCCGCTCCAGTTAATGTTGGGAACATTACACTCGAAGTTGTTGACCACTATGTTTATCTAGGACAGACGGTCCAGTTAGGTAAGTCCAACTTTGAGAAAGAGATCTCTCGTCGAATCCAGCTCGGATGGGCAGCGTTTGGGAAGCTCCGACATATATTCGCGTCCGAAATACCTCAATGTCTCAAGACGAAAGTCTTTGACCAGTGTGTGTTGCCAGTAATGACCTATGGAAGTGAGACGTGGTCTTTTACTATGGGTCTCATAAGAAGGCTCAAAGTCACCCAGCGAGCAATGGAGAGAGCGATGCTTGGTATTTCCCTGCTCGATCGAATCAGAAATGATGAGATCCGCAGGAGAACTAAAACAACCGACATAGCTCGAAGGATTGCATCATTGAAGTGGCAGTGGGCGGGACACATAGCGCGGAGAACCGATGGCCGTTGGGGCGGAAAGGTTCTCGAATGGCGACCGCGTACCGGACGACGTTCCGTGGGCAGGCCCCCTACAAGGTGGACCGACGATCTGGTCAAGATCGCGGGAAGCCGCTGGATGCGGGCAGCGCAGGACCGATCGTTGTGGAGATCCTTGGGGGAGGCCTATGCCCAGCAGTGGGCGTCGTTCGGCTGACATGATGATGATGATGATGACAAGCTTTTTACTAACTTGTCATGTTAGTTAATTAGTTAGTATGTTAGTTAGTGGGGGACAAATCTTGCAAGCCTAATTTGACCCACTTCCCAGTGTCCGATAGAGCTGAAATTTTGTAGGTTGGTTCAGATGACAATACAATATTAAAGTACAGTCAGCAAAAAAGCTTGTCATAAAAATATTTTTTTTACTAAAAACTTATTTTTCCTTTTTTCGTACGAAGCTTTTGGCTTTACTTATATCTGTTTCAATGAAAAAAAATGTGATCCTGTTTTAAATAATGAATAAAATTAATCTTATTCATACCGGATATTACTAGCTTGTACTTACAAAAATACTTCAATATCCGAACCAAAATTAAATTTTAAAATCTATTTCAACATTGATCGGTTTACTCAACGTCTATATTACTAAGCAGTTGAACGGTGACTGAGACTTGGGGGTAGGTGTTTAAGCAAGATAATCCGCGCTAAGCCCTATCGATCGAGGCGACGTGAATTCCAGGGGATTAAGTATTATATTCGGCCTATAAGCGATTCGCGAAAGGTTGAGAAAAGCGAAAGGCTGCCAACATCACGTCAAACTTTACATATTTAAGGCTGGGACTCCCTAAAATAGGGCATTTTAAATTACGGATTACTCGAAAATCACAAGTAGGTAAGTACTTAAAATTTGTTAAAAAATTATGGTTATTTTTTCAGTTATTTATCTAGTGCTTCCGGGTTTTTTTCGATTAGTGATATTTACAGTATGAAATAAAATCCCAAAGATCCGTCTAATCGTTATCCAAATATTCTATTACTTGCAGTATACCTACTTGGTTTTAGTTAATGAAAAATATACGAAAATAATTGCCTTTGAATATCATTATCATTTCAGCCGTACGACGCCCACTGCTGGGCATAGGCCTCCCCCAAGGATCTCCACAACGATCGGTCCTGCGCTGCCCGCATCCAGCGGCTTCCCGCGACCTTGACCAGATCGTCGGTTCACCTTGTAGGGGGTCTGCCCACGGAACGTCGTCCGGTTCGCGGTCGCCATTCGAGAACCTTTCCGCCCCAACGGCCATCGGTTCTCCGCGCTATGTGTCCCGCCCACTGCCACTTCAACTGAGCAATCCTTCGAGCGATGTCGGTCGTTTTAGTTCTCCTGCGGATCTCATCATTTCTGAGTCGATCGAGCAGGGAAATACCAAGCATCGCTCTCTCCATTGCTCGCTGGGTGACCTTAAGCCTTTGAATATAGCTAGCTACATATTATATAGGTATGTCACCGGAAAATATTAAAAACCGCAAGTTTATAAATTTTCTAAAAAAATAACCAAGAAATTTAAGGCAATCGCTTCACTGCGCTTCGCGATCGCCTTTAATTTCTAACCTATCACATGTTCTACAGGACTTCCGTAAGTTTATAAATTTGCGGTTCTTGTTATTTTCCGGTGACATATATACAACTAATTGCTACATAATGGTAATATTACACATCATGTCAGTCGAACGACGACGCCCAATGCTGGGCTTAGCCAATATGCCAACGGCAATATGCGGTTCAACCAAATTGATTCACTTTGGTTGAAAGTCGCAGAAATACAGCCGAACATCGACATTGAATGATTCACTTTTACGTTTAAATTGTTCAATTTGGTTGCTTCATCCAAATTGAAAGGCAAAAGTGAACCGTGTATTATTGCCATAAGCAAGACGTCAAGTAACAAAAAAAATTTAGTTATGTAACGATGTAATTACGTAGTTATGCTACTTCCTATCCTACTTCTGCCCGAATACTCGTACGCTACTTATCTTTGGGAGCGTCTCAAACATCGCCCTGTCACTTTAAATGTCAAACGTATGAAAGAGATGCCATGATGTTTGAGACGCTCCCAAAGATGATTTGCGTTCGAGAATTCGGGCGTTAATATTAAAAATGCGAAAGTTTGTGAATATGGATGTATGGATGTATGGATGTATGGATGTAGGTATGGGTGTTTGTTATTCTTTCACGCAAAAACTACTGAACGGATCTGGATGAAATTTGCAACAGAGTTAGATTATGTGTTATTCCAACCTAAACCTAAAATCAGAGGTATTTTAGGTTGGAATAACACATAGGATACTTTTTATCTGACCTTAATCATACTATGTTAAGGTCATTTGTCAATTTGTCGACTGTGTATGAAATAAAACAGGGGAGAAAAAAACAACCCTTGGAGTTTCTCGCCGGTTCTTCTCCAAGGTCGCCCGCCGTAGGGTTTGCGAACTGACGGTGTAGCTTCTGTGACGTTCACAAGTATTGTAAATAACAATATAAATTAAATAAACAAATTTGACTTTGACTTTATCCAGATATTCCCACGGGAACGGGAACCACGCGGGTGAAACCGCAGGCGGCCGCTAGTATTATGATAAAGATAATATAGTAAAGTTAATTACCGTTTGCCATCAGGTTCGGCCAACCATCACCAGCCCCACCTGAGGTGTCAGCACACGATGCCGATTTGGAGTGCTCCTACTTTCGCCGCCGTCCACGCTCCGTGTGCAGCCAGCCTGACCCCAAGCGGTACACCTGGATGCCTGAGGATGAAGACTTCACCCGGATGGAGTGGCCACAGTAAGTACACCTTCAAAAAATGTGATATATACCTGGGTCACTTAGATGCTTACTTATTAGAGTGCAGTCCAGGATCTGTCTTCCACCAACCTGACATTTGGGGGACTTAATTAGGGTGAAGTATAATATTGATTATTAATGTAAATTGTGTGTGTGTTTTAATAAATAATGTAGGTAAATAATGTAGGTATATGTAAATATAAATATAAATATAAATAAATATAAATATTTTCTTACAACCACACCAATTATCTGAGCCCGTAGTTAATTTCTTAAGAAACTGTACGTGTCTACGTGAACTTAATAACGGATAAATATATACTTATATACTTTTTATTTGTAAATATACATACTTAATATAGGTACATAGAAAACACCCAGACCAAGACAAATAGACATGTTCATGCACACAAATATTTGTCTTGTTCGGGAATCGAACCCGAGACCGAGCGCAGAAGGCAGGTAGTTTACCCCTGCGCCAAATCGGTCGTCACATCTGTACTATCACAGATGCCTGAGTAAACTTGACTTAAGTGGCAACTCTTGATAATATGCCGACTATGACTGTCAACCCGCTTCCATCCTAAAATCCATAATGTAGGTAATGCGTACCGCATAATCCGAATTCCACAACTATTTGATTAACGAGGTATGCATTTAACAAATCCAAGTGCAAAAATAACTATGTATAAATATACACACAAATCCAGTTTGCAAAACCATTAAAAGCCTGACAAACTGAAAGTAAACTTCGCAAATGGATTTAAATTAAAACTTAAGCGTTGAAAAATACATTTTTGTTTCTCAATCTAAATTTAAAAGTCGCTGAAACGAAAACAGGGTGAAATTATTTCGGTCTGCTGAGTTTCACTTCAATGAACAACTTTAAACAATGCGGTTTATTTTCGGTATTTTGAAATCGTCATGTTTAAATTGGGAATAATTTTTATATGTAGTTTCATTCAGTTCGATGTATATTGGGATCGCTCTGGTATCGTTAAAAATATGTTTCAAAAAAATCAACACATCAATAATAGTTTGATGTTTCATGAGATTCTAGAAGAAAATACAAGCTTTATCTAAAACCCCTTTTACCAAAGAGAAAATATTGAATAGGTAGGTAGGTACTTTAAAAAGCAAGCATCGCCCCAAAAGTTTTCTTAAAAAAATAGAGTGGCATAATACTCCTTCGAGGCATTTCTGGGCACGCACAAATGACTGCAAAGTGCTCCTACAACCTTTGCAATTTCCATAACCGTGGAAGAAAAAGGTTCGTTATCTCGACAACTTTGCCTTTCGCATAATTGATTCCAACGTAGCCTCTTGTTAGGAAGTTCCTTTCCACAAATAATTTACTGTGACAAGTGGGATTGTGAGTTGTGGGCGTAATGCGTTCAGCAAACGGTGTTGTGAAGACATTTGGATGGATTGTTAGTGAGCAAATGACTTATTAAGGAAGAATTGTTGGGTAAAGGGTAATAATGGAGGTTTCTATTTGAATTTGGGGTAGTTTAAGTCAGAGAAATAACAGTTACTATCGCTGAGTTTTATGGACATTTTGTATCACAATTATATTATTTAAAGAAACCTTGGGTTTTACCTTAATCCATTTTGTTTTTGGCAAGCTTGGCTATAACAATCACCATATTTTAGAAGACGCTGCTGCCAAGTTTCTTATGGCTTTACTCCCTTAATTGCCTCTTAAGACATCAGCAGAAGGGGTTGTGTTAATTGTAGGTAACGGCAGACGATAAACGATCAATCTGACGTCATTTCAGTCCGTGACTTTGGTTAGACTGATGTCAGATTGATCGTGTAAGATGTTGATTGATGTCAGATTGAAATGGATAATATCCAGAAAGTTTGATTTTGGTCATCAACCTTACACGCAGATTTATCTTTTAATAGTCACCTAAGTCGTAACTGACATAGAAATGAACGTTGAATAAACAATGTTGATATTATTTTACAATACATATTACAATATTACTTTAAAATGATAGTAAAATGATGATGATAATTCGGGGATGATAAATTAAACTGGTCGTATAGAATGCCGTAGTTGCACTGATTTTTATTTCTATAAATATGAACATTCGTGGCGCAACGCCTACATAAAATCGCGACGTAAGCATACGTCAATGAACTGCATTATTTCGTAAATGAGTAAAGGACACAGCACATGACATCAACTCGGAAAGGGATCGACACCGTATCGCCTTTCGCCTCGCCGTCAACCAGGCGTCAACCTAACGCAAGCACGTAACCAAACCGGATCAGCGTCGGTACGTCGGCTCGGCTACTACGGCTAGGCGACGCCGCGCTTACGGCTAGGTGACGCCGCGCTTACGGCTCGCCGCACAGTGGTTCCATATAAAAAAAAAGAATGAGAGAAAAAAAAGATAAAAAAAATATAAATTAAAAAAAAAGACATAAAAATGAAAAAAAGACAAAAAAATGAGAAAAAAAAAATTATAAAAAAAAATTTGATGTTCATTTTCATTTTTAGACCACTGTGCGTAGAGCCGTAAGCTCGGGTACGGAGAGACGTGAGCGCGTGGACGACTAGCGGTAAGCGCGGGGATAGCAAGTTGAGCGACCCGCAAAGCGGTTCGTGAGCTGGTCCCGAGGCGAGGCGATTACGTTACGATTCCGATTAGTGTGTTTTGCAGTAGGGGGTTTCATACAAAGAATACTGAACCGCTCGAGTTGATACGTTTACGATCCCTTTCCGAGTTGATGTATGTGCTGTGACCTTAAGTCTAACATTAAGTTGTACGGTTCCGTACAGACGACTTACGCCAATCATTAAACATTTGTATTGTGATTCGTACATCATCATCAGCCATTTAATGTCCCCACTGCTGGGGCACTGGTCTTTCTTATGGATGGATAAGGAGAAAGTGATTCGCACACATTGTTTTACGTATCTAACATGTCCAGTATGTATAATGGCCGCATAAACATAAGTAATTATACAAATATTAATATCGTAATTTTTTACAGATCGGTAATAGAAGATGCCGCGGGATGGCCGCAGAACTACAGCGCCGACAAAATGGCGTCTGTAAGCCGCGGAGGCTCGCTACCAAGACCACCCTCTATAATGCCGTAAGTATCAAAAACCTAAATCCGTACGTTTGTTCAAAATAGGTTGGTTTAACGACACCTATGAACGTCAATGAAGCTGAAATGAAGCATCGATTCGCAAATCCTACGGCGGGAGACCTTGTATTTTAACGAGAAGAACCGGCAAGATATGATGGTGATATGATAATCAATACGAAGACTTAGCGTGGCCGCACACGAGTCACACGCGACAACCACAAACACCGCCATTTGAAGCTAGAAGCGGTTACATATGTAGCAGAAGTGCGCGACAGGCACATCTTGTGGTCGGTAGTTTTCAAAATGCATCCTCATTGACATCGACGTGTCAATCAAAAAGGGGGTCTATTTGAAAACCAGCGTCAGCTTCAACACTGACACATGCTGAACTAGATCCCTTTTAATGCAGCCATGTGGAACATTTTTTTGTAAGATTTTTGTGTATTTTTGTTTATGTCCAAGTTACACATATAAGCGCAGTAATTTTTTTTAATAAACTTCCAAAGTCCATCTAAGCCGAATCGAACGCTAACACCTTTACCAAAAAACTAAACGAGTATTTGCTGGATAACAGTTTTTATAGTCTAAAAGAGTTTTTTGAAAATGTTAAAAGTTGTTTATAGATGTCCTGCCAGTTATTTTTAATTAATATGTTTCCTTATTTTTATTGTTATTTTCTTCTTAACTTATCAGACCTACTATAGTTGCTGTGCCCTTGCAGGGTCGTGTTTGTTTCTTTTATTTTTAATAACATCTACTGTACAAACATGGTATGCAATAACGAACTTGAAAACTTGTTATGTCCATGTCCACTGTCTGTGTCAAATAAATGTATTGATTTGATTTGATTCGATTTAGTAGTCAGTCGGTAGTAGACCCTTGCGGTCGGTGGCCGCTATAATTTTTTTAAACTATTGGAGTTTTTTGTGTAGGAGTTAGTGGCCGGTGGCACCGGTGGTGGCCACAAGAAGCGAGGGGCGACGATTTGTTAACCGTGTGCAGCGAGTTCATATTATTAAAATTTAGAAAATACATGAAACACCTATCCATAAAAATTGCGGGATTTCCTCGTTCCCCTGGATTCTACCATCAGATCGTGACTTGGTTATAATGAGACCAACACATGAGTTGAAATTTTCAAATTAAAGAAAAACATTGATATTGGTAAATAGTTAGTATGATAGATTTTCATTTAATCCTATGACCAGCCCTTGCAAACGTTGCATAACCGCAACGAGTGCAAAACGCGGTAAGTAATACCCACATCACCAATCGAGGTCCTGGAAGTGAAGCCCATATACCCATTATACTATGACATAATTAGTATATAATTAGTTTTCGCGTATGGCTTTATTTTGAAGAACAATTTATTTAGCCCGAACAAAAACCTATAATTACACTTTTTTCTAATAATTCATGACTCCCATGACATCAGGCCCCATATCTTTGAAGATTGTCATCGGATCTCAATGAAACATTGGAACCAAATTGAAAGTGTACACAATCGAACAAAAAAACAACTATTAAAATCGGATCACTAACGCCAGAGTAATCGGTATACATACATCAAACAAAAAAAAAACGGGTTGAATTGAGTACCACCCTCCTTTTTTTGAAGTCGGTAATAAAATGTATGAAAACTATAGGCAATGGGTCGGCGGCGGCCTATTATGGTCTGTAGCCCGTGTGCGGCCAGGCTTAGTAAAAGCATACAATAATAGTAGTTTATGTGACTGTCGCATAAGGAGGGGTATTAAGAGGCTGATTTATAACCTTACGTGGCAAGTTTACATTAGTAAACAAAGTATCAATTATTTTAGTTGCGCTACATTTTGTTTAAACAAATTCGACGATCTCCGTGGCCGATTGGTGTACGCACCGGTTTTCTAGGTGCCACTATCTCTGAGGTCCCGGGTTCGATTCTCGGACGGGTAAATGTCGAAAACTAACTTTTAGATATTTTCTTGTATCTGGGTGTATGTGATCGTTGCTTCCAATTTTCAATGACACAAGGTGTTGTATTATTTGATATTATCATTTTTGGTATTGGAATAATATGTATGTATGTACTAAAACAATATTTTTATTAAAGTGTTTTTTTATATATCTATACATATAATAAAACAGAAACGGACAAAAAGTCTGTACATGAAATATAAAAAAAAAAAATTACTGCTATGTGATGTGTACAGGATATAGACCCCAAAACGATAGATATTAAAATTTTTGTCTGTTTGTCTGTTTGTCTGTTTGTCTGTTTGTCTGTTTGTATGTTCGCTTTTCACGCAAAAACTACTGGACGGATTTTTACCAAATTTTGTGTAGTAATAGCTTATAACCCGGGTCAACATATAGGGTACCTTTTATTGCGGGAAATTTAATTATTCCTACGGGAAAATACAAAAACTGATTCTTACTAAAATAGATGGCGCCACATGATTATGAAAATACTTTATATTTAATCGCTGTCTCAATTAATAATGAATCATGTTATTTTTTTTTACCTGCTTCAAAACATAATATAAATTAAAACCCATCCAGGCTCATATAAAATCAGAAAAATAATTTCATGTTATTTACGTCATTATATCTACTAAGCCATAGATGGCGCAGGAAGTCAGTAAGATTACGATATACCTCTCACAGAAGAACATTCGAATGATTATATTAATTAGGGTGAAAGCCCCCTCTGTTGCCACTTATTTTTTTTTCACTTCTTTCGCCTATGGTCTTAAGTAGGTATCTAAAATTGTCAAGAATGTATCTTATACTTTTCTTTAAATTTTTAAATTTACAATACAAAAAAACTACTTAAAAAATTTAACCGACTCCAAAAAGTATTTGTCAACTGAAAAGGAAAAATATAATTTATATTATAATTAAGGTACCTTTTTGAGGTCGGTGCCAGTCAGTTTATTTTTTTAAATTACTATTTATTTCCTAAGTTTTAGTGTATATTGTACAATAACATACCCACGAAAACTACTAAACCTATCTTAGACTGTTCCTAAAGTTAGAATACACCTAAATCTAATAGAATCATCTCGATATGCCTTTAGATTTCGAGAAATTCGTGGACATACATAGTAAAAACATATAACTAAGTATTCATATACTAACGAAATTTAGTTTTATTTTAGTCAATTAAAAACCTATTTTTTAAACTTAAAATGTGCGAAGGGTGCCGATTGATGTGTTTTTTGTCAATCAAATTTTAAAAGATACATCGAGAAATCAATACTTAACTAACTTAGATAAAATAAAAGAAACATCTAATTCGATGTAAACTGAAAAGCGTTTATTGAATAATATTCCTATGTCATAAAGAATTATTACTATTGTTATTATGACTTAAAAGTTATAGATAAAAAGTATATTATCAAGCAAAAGTTATTAACGTAATGTTTTAAGCTAAGTAAGCTCTCGGGGCAGTGGCCAAAACTAAAGTTCTTACCCTATTGATGTAAAATTTATATTTCGCATTTCCACTCGACGCTAGATGTCGCTACAGTAAGTATAGTGCCACAAATATATCTGAACCGGTGACAGTGGTCCCGGAGGAGCCACTAGCAATACAAAATTAACTGTCAAAATGGACTGCCGGCAGTCAACAGTATATTTAGTACAAAAAATAACCACTGTGTGAAATAAGTTTGTCGCAATGTAGACAAAATGTCACCAATGTAGTTTTGAAAAATTTGCTCAAACGCTAAGTGGCCAGTACGTAGTTACCTACACCTACAGTGCCACAAGCTTTTCTGTTCCGGTGACAGTCGTGACAGAGGAGCCACTTGCAATACGAAATTAGCTGTCAAAATGGACTGTCGTATGAAAACTGTTTTAGTTCCTAAGATAATCACCGGAACAGAAAAGATTGACAAACTATACCTACCATTTTTTATGTCATTTAACCAGCTCTGGCTACTTAGGCCTTCAGCCGTAGGTACCATCCAATAAAATAAAGGAATATTAAAAATAGTTTTCTATCTAACTTATTTATTTATTTATTTATTAGGAAAGCTTACATAAGTAATGATTGATTAAAATTAAATAATTTAATGGTATATCATTACATTTTATACCTGTTACTTAAAGAAGAAATGTCTCCATATCAAAATACTAGCCTTCCGCCCGCGACTTCGCCCGCTCGGACTAAACGACGACGTTATCCCACGGGAATGTGATATTTTTCAGGGATAAGAAGTAGCCAAAGACAGCCATTACATCCAGATCGCGATCACTGATCGTGATCTTGATCGCGATCGAGATTTACTTTGTAGATATTTTGCGATCAAGATCGCGAGCCGTCAATCACCTTCGTCACCACCACCACAGTCAATCTGCATCGCGATCATTGATCATTGATCATTGATCCAGATTGACTGTCTAATGGCTGCTTAAGTATCTCACTTTTCAGCTGCCAAACTATTCCCATATTCATATATATTACCAAAAGTCACGTCGATCCGTTGCACCAATTTTGACGTGAAAGACGGACAAACAAACAAACCCACTTTCACATTTATAATATTAGTATGGATACACACAATCTCTTTTACATTTTATAGTAAAAATATGATTGGCCTGATATTATGCATTACTAAGTAAGAACTTCTGTTTGAATCGTGAAAGCGCGCATATGCGCAAAACGATAATACGCGCTCTAATCGCGCGCGGCAAGAGTGCGCTTCACCACTGGAGCTCCATAGTAGTGGTCGGAGTGGACGTGCCTCGTGCGATCCAAGAGCACCAAGAGAACAAATTAGATTCACGATCCATGATCCCCAATCTTAGATCGTGGTTGGCCAATCCAAGATGGATCGTTTGGTGTGGTTCAGTCTTATGAACCTCGCGTAGAATAGATCTATTGCCCGCTAGCAAGCAACGTCGAAGAACGAAGAACGGCTGTTCAAAATAATCGTTATCATTATACACTGTTATGTGTGATACATGCATTTTTGCGTATAAAAACCATATGAAAATATAGATAAGTTATCACAACTTACTGTAAATCGAGATTTGACAGCCTAAACCGACCTAGATAGCGGTTTAAATTTAAATCGGGATCGGTAACAACAAGTAGCTAAATGGGATTTAAAAGAAAATCGAGATCCAAGTGGCCCTTTTGAGTTATGAAGAAGAGAAGAGAAGTTTGTTTTTTTTTGTCGCCTCTAAGGGATTGCAGACTTCAGTATTTAATTTGACATACATTTTGGCTTGATACCTCCCACGCATACTTGAGAAAAAGTTTCTTGACAGACGGACAGATCTTTGAATGAGGGCTCAACTATGTTCATGCAGCATATGATAACAACATACCATGTTCATACCCTAGCCTGCATATTCGATATTCTTTAGACCCTTTTAGTAGAGAATAGGACTTCAAGAAGAGCGTTATGAAATCTGAGCAACAAACACACATAAACTAAACTAACACAAAAGTCACTACACCGCGCGTACGAAGTCGCGGGCAACAGCTAGTTGATTTATAATATAGATTGATAGCGTGACTTTATATAAACGGTATACTTATTTAAATATTGAATAACTAAGTAGATTTTTTTTGTAAAAAGTATTAGATGATGGGCTAGTATGAGTTATTTATATTTTTTCATATTAAATTATAAGTTTTATTAATTTTATTGGAATAAATCTGAAAATGTACCTACTGGTTGGAGCAGTATACATTTTTTTTTTGTGTAATTTGTAGCAAAAGTTGTAGTTTCGCCTGCGAAGATCATTTCGATAATGGATATATTATCAAAATGATATAGATATAGAAAATAAATATAAATAGCTGCTGCAGTGTTCTGCATTTTGAAGAATCGTTTGAAGTGACTATCTTTGTTAAAAAAAGCTTTTTTTACTACATACGATTAATATCTAAGATCTACTCTTCCTACAAACCGACGTTTACAATAAATATTCATAATAGTTCTTCTTGTAATCTACATAATATTATGTCCTTTGAAAAAGCGCACATAGGTGATATTTTTGATGGAAATAGAATGCGCGCTGCATGCCGCGTCTACACGTATTTCTCAGTCTACGAGAGTGCCGCGGCCGGAGTCTTACCGCTCCCAGCACCCCCTCGCTTGTGTAAGCAACGGCCATCGACGATATTTTTTTTACCTATGCTATATCCTTAAAAACAACAAGGCGGGGGGCGGGCACAACAGAGCTTCTGAGAGCGGGCGGAAAGCCGATACTTAAACCTTTTCAATTCAATCATCCTCGAGGGCAAAACGCCAAAGGCATGGGGCAGAAGCATTTTTCAAGAAGGGTGATAGGACTCTTTTGAAGAATCACAGACCCATCACGTTTCTGAGCTTCTGAGCTATATCTATAAGTTGTTCAACGACTTCCAACCTCCCGAACAAGCCGGGTTCTGGAAAGGCTATAGCATACATTCATACGCTGCGGCTAGTTATACAGAAGACCGAAGAGTACAACTTGCCACTTTGCTAGGCGTTCGTGGGCTACGAGAAAGCCTTTGATTCGATTGAGAGCTGGGCGGTGCTGCAGTCTCTCCAGAGGTGCCAAGTAGACCACAGGTACATCGATGTGCTCAGGTACTTATACCAAAACGCCACCATGTCAATCCGATTACAGAATCAGAGCTGTAATCCTATCCAACTACAGCGAGGTGTGAGACAGGGAGACGTCAAGTGTCCGAAACTGTTCACAACTGCGTTGAAGGATATTTTTAAGCTTCTGGATTGGAAAGGATGCGGCATCAACATCAATGGCGAGCACCTAACTCACATACGGTTTGCCGATGATGTAGTTCTTATGGCTGAGACCTTGGAAGACCTGAACATAATGCTCGAAGATCTCAGTAATGCTTCTCAAAGAGTGGGTCTAAAGATGAACATGGATAAGACGAAAATCATATCCAATACCCATGTTTCACTTGCTCCAGTCGTTGGGAACATTACGCTCGAAGTTGTTGACCACTTTGTTTACCTAGGGCAAACGGTTCAGTTAGTAAGTCCAACTCCGAGAAAGAGATCTCTCGACGAATTCAGCTAGGATAGGCAGTGTTCGGGAAGCTTCGGCATATATTCGCGTCCATAATACCTCCATGTCTCAAGACGAAAGTCTTTGACCAGTGTGTGTTGTCAGTCATTACTGGCCTACTGACCTATGGAAGTGAGACGTGGTCTTTTACTATAGGTCTCAAAAGAAAGCTCAAAGTCACCTAGCGAGCAATGGACAGAGCGATGCTTGGTATTTCCCTGCTCGATCGAATCAGAAACGATGAGATTCACAGGAGAACTAAAACAACCGACATCGCTCGAAGGATTGTTCCGTTGAAGTGGTAGTGGGCGGAACAGATAGCGCGGAGAAACGATGGCCGTTGGGGCGGAAAGGTTCTCGAATAGCGATCGCGTACCGGTTCCGTGCACAGGCCCCCTACAAGGTGGACCGACGATCTAGTCAAAGTCGCGAGAAGCCTCTGGATGCGGGCAGCGCAGGATCGATTGTTGTGGAGTTCCTTGGGGGAGGCCTATGCCCAGCAGTGCGCGTCGTTCCGCGATATGATGATGATGAATTTCGTGATAAAGTCAAAATTCGATTTACGCAAGCAAAGCCGTAAGCAACAACTAATAAAAGATATATTTTTGAAACGAGCTTACCAAGAGCTTTCATTTGATACCAAACACGATATTCTTCTCAAAAAAAAGTTTTTTAGTTCACAACTTTATGTCGTCTAGAGGGCGCCATATTCAATTTCATGTGACGTACAGCCTATAACTAGCAGACAATCAAGACGCTTCCAACGATACCTCAATTGTGAATATATGATCAGCAGTCTAGAAGTTATGCGGGAACAGATGAACATACATACATACATACCGGTCAAACTCATAACCCTCCTTTTTTTGCTTTGCCGTAGTCGGGTAAAAAGTATGGATAACCTTTCCTTCGGTTTTCAAAAGAGAAATTACCACCCATATTAGATTGTCCATTGTTTACCTACGAGAGATGGCACTGTATCATTTTGAATCACGGTATAGTTTAATCGCCAGCTATTGAACAAAGTATGCAGTGCGATTAAAAATAAATTAATAATAACATAATATAACAAATAACAATTTTTGAACAACGATGCAAATATCAGCGTCGTTCTTTTATAAATAACAAACTTTCCGCCCGCTGCTTCACCCGTGTTTAATAATTTATAATAATCCATACTATGATACTATCCATCCATACTATCCATACTAATATTATAAATGTGTTTGTTTGTTTGTTTATTTGTTTGTTTGTTTGTTTGTTTGTTTGTCCATCTTTCACGTCAAAACGGAGCAACGGATCGACGAGATTTTCGGTATGGAGATAATTTGAGAGCTGGAGAGTAACATAGGCTACTTTTTATCCAGGAAAATTATAATTTTGTATAGAAAACCGTTAAACTGTCATACTTCACACAACTGCCATTTCATTTCTTAGCCGCTTCCAATTCCAAAGAGAAGGTATGTCAAAGAGTATGTAATCACTGACATTTTTGCCGCTTAGGATTTCTTTATTTTTAATAAGTGACATTGTGTCAGGCAGTTGATACGAAGTTCGTGTCCAATAAAATTTATATGGCAAAACAACGTTTGCCGGGTCAGCTAGTAATAAACAAAAACACGAATGTATGTGATATTTTACCGGGATAAACTACCATTTATCCCCTAGGCTACTGATGTCACTCTCCAGCTCCCAATCTACCCCCGTCCGTACCAAAAATCACATTGACCCGTTGCTCCATTTTGACACAAAAGATGGACAAAAATAATACCTACTGACTGATTTTCCAGTGGGAATTTGATACTTTCCTGTGGTAAAAAAAAGGTAAAAGTAGCCTATTGAATAATATGCTGCGGTATCTATATTGGTGCCCATCTTGACGCGTCACGAGCTAAAACACAGCACCGTATATGGAACCGAATGTTATTTTTTGAACGGAGAAAAAGGATAAGAATATTACAATCTTACGTCAAAAACGACAGGATTCGCTATGAAATAAGAGCGCACCTTTTTGGTCGGCCGTTTTTGACACTCCTACGGATAAGTGACAAATAAGCGTTTGCATACTTTTCACACGCGTACTTTTAAACAACGACACAAACAACAACCAATTTTGAGCACAGTGCCTATAATGCAAGATGCCACTGCTGCAAAAATGCCTAACACAGCAATAAGACTAAGAAGCAGATTGCCTAAAATGAAAGATGCCACTACTGCTATAATGCCTAAAACGCTAATTGACTAAGAAGCAGATTGCCTACAATGTACTGTGACTAATGTTTATTGCCAACCATCAATTTGAAATATTTAAATATTAATTACTTACCTCTATCAATAAAAATAAATCGCCAAAATATATTTAAGCGCATTACTTTAGAATGACTGCACCAAATTAGATAATTATTTTTTTGTTGTGTTTGGTATTATCAGGACAAGGTTTGTTTACAGAAAATTTAAAGATGGCGCCATCCGTGCTAAGCCGGGGCGGGGCAGCTAGTAAATAATAAAAAACCGTATTATCAAAATACCTTTTTTTTTTTTACTCATTTATTTTATGAACTAAAAAAAACTTAAAGGAGATGTCCGCTAACCACCGTAAAATCAGACTTATGTAATAGTAACAAAAATTAAGAACCCAAAATCGCTAAAATAAAAATTATAAAGCCCTCCGTTTTTTTAAATTAAATAATTTGTTTTTTTTTATGTTAGCCACTCACGCGTCGAAGCTCGGTAGCCGTCACTGCCCTCACGCGTCCACTCGCGAAATAATCGCACATCGAGAATTTGCAATTCGCAACGTGCCGCTTTAAAGCTTAATATCTAGCAAACTAATACTGTTAATATCAAAATAAAAATATGTGTTTATAGCTGAAAGTATAAACTATAATTTTTATTACATATCAAATTACAATAATTGTAAAATAAATAAAATAATAAAATGTTGGATAAATCACACTGCATAAAAATGGCGAGCAAAAACCATGTTTCTTCAAGTCAATTTTATCGTCGTCTCTGACTTCTTAAATATAAATCTTTGTTATATTTAAAAGTATACGTCCTAAGGAATATTTTAAATATACATACGCCACTACGAAAGCATTCAATTAAAAAATAAAGACATTTTAAACACAAATGCTCTGAAACACGTCGACACTGACGTATTAAAAAAAATTTCATAAACAAATGTCACAGACTACACTGCTTAAAGGGCATTTATAAGATACGTTTTCTATTACAGAATCGTCTAAGAACAAATTTCTATCTCGTCTGTGAAGTTACCACAGGTAAAAAACTGTTTTGACTGAAAAGGTCAGCTGGGCTGCTTTAGCGGCCTTAACGTTTTTAGCCATAATTTTTTGGGCGACTAGAGCGGCCTGGACGAGCGAGTGGAAAATATTTACATATGCTTGGCAACACGGAACAACCTTAACCCTCAAACAAATATGACATTGTCATTGTCAATGTCAGGTCATGTCAAATTCAAAAGTTGTTGGCTGACCATAGTGGGTAGTGGGCCATCGTGTACAGGGCGCAGTCCCTGTACCGGCTAAAAAAAGGGATATGAATATGGGCTTCATTTTACATTTACAGCCCATAATATGCCCATATCAGGGCAAAATAGGGGCTACAAATGTCAAATGAAGCCCATGTCCATATCCATGGGATCGGCCATCCTATACTGGGGGCTTTAAAGCCCCCAGACATGATCAGCCATCCTGCACTGGGGGCCCCAGTACAGGGGGGCTACCGGCAAAGAAATATGGATATGGGTATGGGCTTCAACTGTCATTTGAATTCCATAATTTGATAGATTTATGCGGCTTTGTTCTGTTGAATGTTGCTAGCTAGCTATCTTTATACCCGACGATACAAAACAGGGAACTGATATATAAAATTGACTTAAAGTTCGGAAAAACGTATGAAGTTCATACCCATAAAGTTACGCGGTAGCCCCCCAGGATGGCTGATCATGATGGGCCATCGTGTACAGGGCCAGTTTGCGTTGCTCGCAGACGGCAATCACACGCAAACTGCCCCCGTACCGGCTAAAAAATATGGGTATGGACATGGGCTTCATTTGACATTTGAAACTCATATTTTGTCCTTATGTGGGCATAATACGGGCTTCAAGTGTCAAATGAAGCCAATATCCATATCCATATTTTTAACCGGTAGCCCCCCTGGCCATGTACACGATGGCCCATCATGGTCGGCCAACACCATCAGCCCTGTACTAACTAAGGGCTTAATGCTTGCGTCCACTAGGCGCACCAAGCAGCACGGGTAGCATGATGAACTCGAGAAAGGTTTTGTCCCAAATGTCCCCTTAAAAATGACATTTTATTGTAGACAAATCTATTGTTCGGCTGTCAATTATAGACTTTCGAGGTAGTCAAAACACTTCTCGAGTTTGTCATGCTACTCGTGCAGGGGGGCTACCGGCTCAAAAATATGGATATGGACAGGGCTTCATTTGACATTTGAAACCTATATTTTGCCCTTATATGGGCTTCAAATGTCAAATGAAGCCCATGTCCATGGCCATATTTTTTAGCCGGTAGACCCCCAGAGTCGAATCGAATCGCAGAAATTCAAATTTCTATGAAGCTGCGTCCAATAAAGTCGATCAATTCGGTACTTTTCTTCATTTTGACAGCAAAATGCTTTCTTCTGTTCTGTGATTCCCACACTGCACTGCATACCGCTCCAGTTTGCGGTAGTGCGCTTCTTAACTTTGGCTGTAGAATCTTGATTTGCATACAAAACCCGCAGTGTATAACACACATACACCGCATCTCCGTCCGGTGTGGTGCGGAAACCGGAGGCAGTGTGATAACCACCTAAAGTCCTTTTCTTTTTCTTCCAATATCATTTACGGCTCTGGATACATTTCTTTTTAAGCCAAATGGCAGACATTTAAGAAGCTTTTTCATGAAAACCTAAAATTTATTTTCTCGGAATCGGAGGCCTTTAAAAATTTACAAATTACTTCAATAGCTTTGTTTTTGGACTAAGTATCTATATAAATTTATATTACTGTGGTTAGTTGATATGATTTTTAAAAATCCATCTTAGGACATCTCCTTTCTTAGAAAATAAAAAAAACCCTTAATTAAAACACAAATCACGATCAGACTTTCTGATCGTGAGAGCTAAACACTCCTTACATAAAATAAAAAACAAACTTGATCGTTAAATAACACCTACGTATTATTTAACGCAAAATATAAGAAGGAGCTTACTAATTTAAACGAACAAACAATAACTTTATTTTAGTAAACTACATTTTCAAGTGCCAGTATCGAATTACAGCCCTTTACAACAAAAGAGTTTCCAAACAAGATTGCTTATTTAAAATAGGCATTGAAGAGACATAGCGCAGTTTAGGCATTTTGATTTGTAGACGAAGTAAAGTTTAGGCAATTACAATGTCTAGGCATTCACGGTTAGGCAATCTGCTTCTTAGTCAATTGCCATATTAGGCATTTTTGCAACAGTGGCATCCTGCATTTTAGACACTGTGCTCATAAACAACGCGTACAAAGTAAGAAATCATTACACACGCATCTGAAATGTAACAATATGATGCCAAGAAAATATCGTTCCAGCACGGCAAGTTCCAAATTCAGTTTTGTGATAATATTCTGAACGAAACATAACTAAAATAAAAAGTTATACGCATAATCAAATTCCTTAATAAATTATGTATCATTTGATATACAATAGAGCCAGTTTTCTGGTTTGGTCATTAGATGAATCGGTGACAAAAAAAAACCAGCCATTATAATAAGAACCTTATTTTGAAACACGATTGATAACAAAAATATACCACAAAACACTGTTGCTATCATTTATATGATATATTCAAAAAAATGGCAAGCCGGCTTGCCATTTGGGGAACAACGGAGTCAAATGAAATGGCAAGCCGGCTTGTCATGTGGGATTCAATAGGTAAGGCGCTACTCGGAAAAGTATGGACTTTTTGATATAAAATTAAAAGACGGGACGGTTAGAGTTGTAATCTAGTAATATGATATATATTTCTTCATACCTTTAAGATTACCTCTAGATTCGTATAGTTTCAGAAAAACGATTTTATGATTTTACCGCGACACTTTTTTCTTTTCGAAAAACCTCTAAAATAAGTTTATTGTAAAAATTCCATTTTTATGACAAGCTTTTCTGTTGACCTTACTTTAATATTGTATTGTTATCCATACCAAACCTGTATGCAAAATTTCAGCTCAATCTGTCACTGGCAAGTGGGTCAAATTTGAGTTGCAAGATTTGACCCGAACGGACATACATGCATACATACATACATACACTGCAAGTTAGATAAAAGCTTGTAAAATAGCCAGGCGGACTAGCAACGTTCCGTCGCGTATGGTCAAATTCGCAATCGGTCAAGTGACTGAAAAACCGTCAAAATCGCTTTCGGTCAAAGTAGCGATTGGTCGATATCTCGAACTGTCAAAATAGCAATTGGTCCAATCGCAAATGGTCATATTCGCATTATTTTCTAATCGCAAACGGTCAAATTCGACAACAGTCAAGATTGCAATCGGTCAAATATTTCTGT
Organism: Crambus lathoniellus; assembly: GCA_949710035.1. Classification (NCBI taxonomy): domain Eukaryota; kingdom Metazoa; phylum Arthropoda; class Insecta; order Lepidoptera; family Crambidae; genus Crambus; species Crambus lathoniellus. The sequence continues at coordinate 11,444,691 of OX453296.1, forward strand.
CGGTCGGTCGGCATATTTTTTTATAAAAAAATATGTTCCGGATACACGTTCCGTCGCGTATGGTCAAATTCGCAGTCGGTCAAATTTATAAAAATCGCAGCTAGTCAAAATCGCCGTAAGTCAAAATAGCGGAGCGTCAATATAGCAAAGCGTCATTATAGAAAACCGTCAAAATAGCAAACCGCCAAAATAGCAAAACATCAATAAAGCAAAACGTCAAAATAGCAAAAAACATATTTTTTTATAAAAAAATATGCCGACCAATCGCTAATTTGACCAAAAGCGATTTTGACGGTTTTTTTGTCACTTGACCGATTGCGAATTTGACCATACGCGACGGAACGCAGATTATGTTTTGTGGTTCAACTAAAAGCTATCAACTAGAACAGCATTTTTACAAGCTTTTATCAAACCCGCTGGATGCGGGCAGCGCAGGACCGATCGTTGTGGAGATCCTTGGGGGAGGCCTATGCGCAGCAGTAGGCGTCGTACGGCTGAAATGATGATTATCAAAACAAACTTCCAAGTGTCCGACTTAGCTGACATTTTGTAGGCAGGTTTGGTTTGGATGACAATATAATAGGTATGAACAAATAATTTATTCATACAAATAAATTTTTTACAAAAACTTATTTACTATGAAAGCGTAATAAGGAGATATTTTCGTTTGGATTTTTAATTTCAAAGACTTATGAATTATTTGTAGAGAAACGACCTACAGAATATAAATGTATATAGTTAGACCTAATCAACGATAATAAATCAAAACATTCGGCAGGTAACTGCCTTGTTAGATATAACTTTAACTAGGTATGTGCCAGTGCAATTGCAAATTATAGCTGTATAAGTTCCTCTCCAGTGTAGGATAAGAGCAAGATAAGTAATTAAATAAGATAAGACGCAGTTCCAAGACAAAGTATAATCCTATTTTAAAAAGCCATTTAACTGTAGATTACCAGAAAGGTCTTGAATCATTTTGCAGTTAGTGGTTCCTTTGTCCTCACATGAAGGCATTAGGGAAATCCCCTAATTACTTTAATGTAAGGGTCGCTAAATAATTCACCTTAAAGTTGGTGACTTGCTGAGAGCACGATTAGAACTTTGGACCGCGCGGTAATTTGTTTTTCATTGAAAATACAAGGGAACTTGTGGATGTCTCTCCGTGACACTGAAGCTTTCAATTTGCAGGCGTTTATCAGTTCGTAAATTAGTAATTGAGCTAAAGAAAAAATACTTGAAGCTGTTTTTTTTATTATTATTATTAATTTTCTTTCAATACTGTGCTACACATATAACTTAAAATGGTATATAACCGCCTCTGTGGTCTAGTGGTTCACACCACCGATTTCAGACCAAAAGGTCCCGGGTTCGATTCCCAGTGGAGGTACATATTGTATTCGGTTTGGTTGGTGGTAGGACTTGTTCTTAGTCCGCCTGGCTAGCTACCAAAGTCTTATCTAAGTCTGACGCCATAACAATGATGTTCTGAGCATTATTGTGTTTCGGCAGTTAGAGATAGGATAGCCAGTTCATAGTGATTGAGGATTCCGGGAGTAGTGCGCTTCCACCTTCAGCCTTATCACCACTTAACATCAGGTGTGATGAAGGCTAAGTGCTAACACGTTGTGGATGAAAAAAAAACAAATAACATTGTAATCAATGAAAGTGTTATGAAAGCATAACTTTCAAAATTTAACTTCGGAAAATATTTTTGCGTCCGTAGTGTTTCAAAACAAGAATGGAGGTTATATTTTGGTCTTTAAAAAATGATTTATTTTTATATGCTTTCTTTTTTCAAGATTATGGCTAATCAAAACTTATTATAAAATCTTTGTAACTTAATGTGTATAGTCCACTAATTGTTACTTGGAATTTAGGATGAGAAGCACATTATAATGTCTTGATCAAATAAAAATCAGTAAACGGAATGCACTTGGCTGCATTTTCATTCCTCGTTTATAAACTTCATCTACGGGTTTTGATTGCCGAAGTTATTGGAGAACTAAGAGTAACAAACAATAGAAATACATAACAATTAATGATTAAAGGTAGGTATTATTATTCCATTCACGACTTTCCTCGCCATTAAGCATTCAGTGGACCACAGAACTAACATGGGCAAGTAACATCACATCTAATTACTTTAGGGTTGCTTCATGCTCAGCATTCCTTACAAGGGCTTAAGGCTGCCCTGCCACGCTATAAGGATAAGCTTTGGCAGAAACTTACTGGAACTCTTGTTTAAAGTTTCTTTTGGTTATACTTAATAGATTTAGGGCCGATTTTTCAATGCCTGGATAAAGATTATTCGTCTGATATAGTTTAATACCTCCAAATTGAATAGAAATTAATTGTCATTCACATCTCTCTTGTTTTGAGATTGATATTTACTTTGGTTTGTTATTAAATTAACTGACTGGTAACCGATTTGGCGCAGGGGTAGGCTATCCACCTTCTGCGCCAGAGGTCTCGGGTTCGATTCCCGAACAAGACAAATATTTGTGTGCATGAACATGTCTATTTGTCTTGGTCTGGGTGTTTACTATGTATATTAAGTATGTATTTACAAACAAAAAGTATTTAAGTATATATTTATCCGTTATCAAGTTTTCCATGATACAGTTTTATAATGAAATTAACATGGGCTTAGATAATTGGTGTGATTGTAAGAAGTTATTTATTTATTTTATTATCTGAGGATTGAAAAATCAGCCCTTAATAATTAGTTAAGTAAAAAATAGGGATTTCACACTTTTCCTTTTAATGCTATTTTCGTTAAATATGTTTAAACACAGATAGATAATATAATGCTATAGTATTATATTATCTGTGGTTTAAACTAGAAAATATCTTACGCGTTGTACAGTTGTAGTTACAAAGAAATATTGAAGAAAAATAATTCGAAAAACTTCAACTCAACTCAGGCTTATCATAATTACTTAACATTTTTTATAAAAAGTAGGTATATTTTTTATTGAACGAAGTAGATGCATTAGAGATGTCTAGCTAAATCCAGGCGCGGATACTAGTTTATTTCACGTTGCAAAATGATGACTAAAAAATTATGTACTTACTTAAGTAAAATTTCTTAACACAATAAAATTGCGCCCCACCGCGGTCGCGGTAAGGGTAAAAGCGCTAGATCATGATTACATGCGTTTGTACACTTATTATTCCTAGGGTCAGGGCTATTTTAAAATTAAGTAGGCTAGCTAAGTGTGCCCTAACTAACACATTGCGACTTTTTGCAGCGATACAAACGCGTGTTTCACCGCCGCGCGACTTTACCGCGGCATCATCAACAAGTGTTTGTATCATTTGAAAATTAAATATTACAAAATCAACCTGTCCCACTACTTATATTTGGATTTGTATCGATTCATACGCGCGTTTGTATCGACACGCTATGCACGATCAGCACGATCGATGACTGCTGCTATGATGTTAGCTACTATCGCGATTGTATTGATGTTTTTGACTAGCGCGTGTGTTTAAAGGTAGATGATTTGAGACCATATCGATGCTACATATCGCGAGTGAATCGAGACTGTAGCGCTGCAAAAAACTGCAATATGTCAAGACACAAATTACTAAATAGTTACTACGTAATACTGCACTCCGCTAAGCCATTCAAATAAATAGCAACTCTAACTATAGTTAGAGTTGCTATTTATTCAGCGCCGTACAAGCTGAATTCCACTTTATTTATAACGCAATAAAGTGGAATTCAGCTTGTACGGCGCAAATTACGAACGGCCACTCGTTGCATCTCTTTCTATCGCGTATATTCTATCGCGCTCGGGCGGGCGGCCCGTTGTAAACCTAAGCCTCTCCGCACACGGGCCACCGACCACAACCACAAAACGCCGTAATCGGCCTTTTTCCCGTAGTTTTCATACATTATACACCGTGTTAATGAATAAGCGCAAAACCTCTTACGTGGTGACTGTGCTCTTTATCATCATCATCATCATCGTGGTGAAAATTGGCCACTTAATAAAAGTTGTTCATATTCATAAGCACAATCACTAGGTACCTAAGAAGTTTTGCGCTTATTGATTAAGGCGCTACTCGGAAAAAGTATGGACTTTTTGATTTAAAACTATAGGGCGGTTCCAGTTGTTACAAATCAGGTAATAAGATAATAAGATCTTGCTGTGCGTTGTTCAGCATGAAGGCCTGAAGCCATGGTTAAAGTTTTTGCAACGGTGCCCCTAACATTACTTATTAACATAAGTTATTATTAACCTAAGTATTTGTCTCGCTCTTCGGCTACCATTGTAACCGCTTCTAGCTTGGCTCGTGTGCGGCGCTAGCAGTAACTTGTGTGTTAGTGTAAGCACAAAGCCTTAGAAAATGTAATTTTGTGTACATTTTCAGTTGCCCTGCGCACCCGCCGATACCCCCGCCTCCCCCGCCACCACCTCTCACACTGCCTCACAGGTATCGTATTATAAGACTCACGTTTTAATATAGAAAAATAGAATTTAGCGAGGAAAATGATACTTTTACTACTTTATTCGCCTAATTCTTAGTTAGTACAACTATTTCAGGGCATAAAAAATGAGTTCATAATGATGCGTAGATACACACCGGACCAACGAAGGCCAACGAACGCCAGCCAAGGGATTCTGTTTGCCCTTCCGTCTCAATTAGATGATCAGAAAATCCGAATGTGAACTGGAATCGCTCCCAGTGATCCTTTATTTAGCTTTAGGTCAATCTTAAGGCTCTTCGAAGGCCAGAAACGTGCAGCGGGCAACGCCTGATGTCGTTCGTTGGCATTCCTTGGGCCGGTCTGTACGCAGCATAATACAAACTTTTTCTATGGGGCTAACCACGATATGGCAAAATAAGTCAGCTGTTCCATAGAAAAATACAATGCCGACTCGACCAAAATGTAAGGAACGGCTGATTTTATTCACGACTTTTTGTATCTGTCGCAGGGATATTAGGAAATCAGGGATTTCACGAAATCTCTAGGGATATCACGAAATCACGGAAGATGTGGAATAGACTTATTTACGACGTCTTCTTCCTAAGCAAGTTCAGTGATATGTCATTTCACTAAACTAAATCTAGTGAAATGAAGGGGGTGCAAGAAAGGAACCTCCACGTGGCGCACCCTGGAAGCAGCTAAACCCGGTAACGCAGGGTTTAGGCTGACTAATCCTCTCAATACAATGGCAGATACAAGGATATTATCAGAGCCCGCCCTGACAACCATCTCGATCAATATAGAGGGCTTTTCCGATGAAAAGGCCGAACTCCTCTCTAGGCTTTGTCAGGACACTAAATGTCACATCCTTTGCGTGCAAGAAACCCACAGGGACTCAATAAACACTCGCCCGCAAATACCTGGTATGGAGCTGATTGTCGAAACCCCACACCCTCAGTACGGAAGTGCGATCTTCGCCCGGAAAAACATGGTGATTCAATCAGCATCAACATATACAACAACCAACCAGACTGAAATACTTAGCATTGACACAGGATCCTGTTCCATCACATCAGTATATAGCCCACCTGGACAGATCTTTGACTTCCATAGAACGGTTGAATTTGACAAACATCGATCTAAGATAGTCATTGGTGACTTTAACAGCCATAACTGGGGCTATGCTACCTCTAATGAGAGTGGTGAAGCTGCTGAAAACTGGAGTGATCTATATGACTTAGAACTTATTCATAACGCGAAACTACCTGCGTCGTTCAACAGCCGAAGGTGGAGGCGTGGTTACAATCCAGACCTGGTCTTTGCCAGCAATAACATCAGCCAAAATGTAGTAAAAAAGGTGTGTCAACCAATCGCTAGAACTCAACACAGACCCATCATGTGTATAGTGCAAGCTGCTGTTAAACCTATACCAACACCATTCAGGCGACGTTTCCACTTTCTTAAGCAGACTGGGAACGGTATGCCGCAGAGGTCGATGAAAAATTGCTTGAGGTACCACCTACACCAGCCAACTATGACAAATTTGTCGAAGTAATTTGGAACATATCTCGCAAACATATCCCTCGCGGCTGCCGTACATCCTATATTCCAGGCCTATCTCGACACACATCCATGGCGCTTACAAGATACGAAGCCTTGTACAATAAAGATCCTTTTTCGGAGTCATCAATGGCAGCTGGAGAAGAACTTTTGCTACTAATAGGAGAGAACCGTCAACAAAAGTGGATACAGATGGTGGAAGGCTTGGACTTAACACATAACAGCAAAAAAGCCTGGGGTATGCTCCGCAAGCTAACAAACGACCCTCCCGATGCCTCATCACCTGGCTCGGTAACCGCAAACCAAGTGGCTCACCAGCTTCTCCTCAACGGAAAACCTCCCAAAAAGCTACAGCGACCCCCTCCGATGCTATTTAACACCACAAGGGATAACAATATTAGCGGACCTTTTGATAGTACTGACATCGTACAAGCCGTCAAACACCTAAAGAATGGTAAAGCTGCTGGCGTGGATGACATAGCGGTAGAACAAATAAAACACTTGGGCCCTTCAGCACTCACATGGCTTACGCAACTTTACAATAACTGCCTAGATAGTGCGTCTATACCCAGAAAATGGAGGAAACCGCAAACCAAGTGGCTCACCAGCTTCTCCTCAACGGAAAACCTCCCAAAAAGCTACAGCGACCCCCTCCGATGCTATTTAACACCACAAGGGATAACAATATTAGCGGACCTTTTGATAGTACTGACATCGTACAAGCCGTCAAACACCTAAAGAATGGTAAAGCTGCTGGCGTGGATGACATAGCGGTAGAACAAATAAAACACTTGGGCCCTTCGGCACTCACATGGCTTACGGAACTTTACAATAACTGCCTAGATAGTGCGTCTATACTCAGAAAATGGAGGAAAGCCAAGGTAATTTAAGCCAGGTAAGTGCCCTAGTGACGCTAAAAGCTACCGTCCTATTTCACTGCTCTGCCATACTTACAAGCTCTTGGAACGCCTCCTACTTGACCGCCTGACAAGCCTCGTAGATTCTCGGCTTATACCGGACCAAGCGGGCTTCCGCCCGGGAAAATCATGTTGCGGCCAGATACTCAATCTCACACAACATATCGAGGATGGGTTCCAACGAGGTCTCGTTACCGGGGCTGTTTTTGTTGACCTTTCTGCCGCTTACGACACCGTGAACATCCGGCAACTCCTGTGGAAGGTCTCAAATTTCACGGATGACCGCAACTTCCTAAATCTACTAGGAGGAATGCTGCACAATCGCCGTTTCCAAGTACATCTCAATTCAAAAGCTAGTAGGTGGCGTAATCAGAGAAACGGCCTACCTCAGGGAAGTGTTCTGGCCCCAATCTTGTTCAATATTTACACTAACGACCAGCCTACAGAAAAAAACACCAGACGCTTTCTCTATGCCGACGACCTTGCTCTGACGTATCAATCTTAGAGCATTGATGAAATAGAAGAACACCTAACAGATGTACTAAGCAATCTTAGCCAGTATTACGACTCCAATGCCTTGAAGCCAAACCCCACAAAAACAGAGTCTTGTTTGTTTCATCTACGAAACCAGGAAGCAAATAGGTCTCTCAAAATTAAGTGGCGTGGGGCTGAAATACAGCACAACAGCAACCCTAAATATCTTGGAGTCACCATGGATCGGTCGCTTACATACCGAGAGCATTGCCGTGGGCTGAAAAGGAAAGTCTTCTCGCGTAACAACATCCTAAAACGCCTGACCACGACTCACTGGGGGGCAACACCGTCTGTCCTTCGTACGAGTGGCTTAGCTCTTTCTTACTCAGCGGGTGAGTCTGCGTGCACCGTTTGGTCGAGATCGGCCCACGCAAAGCAGGTTCACACGGCCCTTAATGACACATGTCGCATAATCACAGGCACACTCAAACCAACTCCTCTGTGCCACCTGTACTCACTTGCAGGCATTGCCCCGCCAAGCATCCGCCGAGAGGTTGCCTGCTCTGTGGAACGCCTAAAACAAATGACGGACAAAAGGCACCCACTGTTCGACCATTCTCCCCCTGCTACACGCCTTAAAAGCCGGCGAAGCTTCATAACCAACGTTCCACCTCTGCCTCCCGACAAACACCCTTCACAGGCTAGACTTGGCCTGTGGGCAAAAAAGTTCCCCCGGACCAATTCGAACATGGAACTTTCGGAAAGACTACCCCCAGGTCACAGCCTTCCTTGGAAAACCTGAAAGTCCCTAAACAGACTTCGAACTGGAGTAGGCAGATGTGGCGTAAATCGCAATAAATGGGGCTTCGCCTTAAACGATGCGTGCGCCTGTGGAGCGATCCAAACTATGGAGCACATGATCTGCTGCCCAAGCCTTCCCACATCCTGCACTCTTCGAGACCTCTATGAAGCCAGTCGGAGAGGGATTGACGTCGCGCACTACTGGCAAAATATTATTTGATATCTACCGTTGACACGAAAAGAAGAAGAAGAAGTGAAATGAAGAATGACTGAAGTAATAACAGTAAGCTCACGGCTGCAGGTGACAGGTATGAGCGAGTTTGTATCGGAAGTCCTGTAGAAGACGTGATAGGTTAGAAATTTAAGGCGATCGCGAAGCGCAGCAAAGCGATCGCCTGAAGAAATAGTATTAATACTATTTCTTCATAGCTGCTAAGTAGGGCACGCGTACCGGTTTTGGCCACTGTACCGGTTTTGGTCACTTTTCACTTTAAAGTTATATAAATAGGAATTAAATAATTATTGCTTATATTTGGCGAATAAAAGATTGGACTTTTAGTTACTAATTACAGCACTTAGCTTTTTTTATGTAGTACGATATTTTAGAAATAAACACGTGTTATGTTTCAAAGTTAACATTTTGTAAAATTCTTAAGCAAAATGTTAAGGGTAAAGGTTTTGTAAAATCATTTTTTTCCACAATAAAATTATTTTATGGTTATTTAATATTTTATATCATATTGGAATATGTTTCTTCTAGATGGATTAAGTGTTGTTTTCTCACTGTTCTTACAAAAAGTTGGGAAACAATAAGTGGCCAAAAGTGGGGCTAGAAATTTTAGCATTGTGCCACCTTTGGCCACTTTGGCATTAGTAGAAAGTTTCCAACCTATCATAAAGTTCATTTATTTTAAAAGACTCACAACTCACTTTTGTTACCTAACGTACTAGAAAATTAGCGGATTGAGGCTAGTGTAGGCACTAGCCTACACTAGCCTCAATCCGCTAATTTTCTTTTAATCAAGTGATAAAGGTATACTTATAAAATTGTAGTAAGGAGCTAGCTGTGATTGAAATACTATTTCATGTAGTGTTTTAGTCCAGAACTCTAATAAGACATCAATTAAGTATAAACTCAACTTATAAATATAGTGATTTTATGAAAGTGGCCAAAACCAATGCAAACGGTGTATTTGGCCCCCTCCGCAGAATTTGTTCTAAATAAAAAAACTATTGATTTTTTTGTACTTTGTAGATTGTACCCTTAAAGGTCGATAAATTATCTATAACTCTACATTAAAAAATTTCTCTTAAATACTTAAGATCATTAAGCACTAAGCGGTTAAATGTGAAAAAATCCTTAAAGTGGCCAAAACCGGTACGCCTGCCCTACCTAATTTGATTCGTTTGAAAATAGATAAACGATAAAGACATGTTTTAGTATAAGACAAGTTTATTGCGCCCGTTCTTCTTGTCAGTTAAAAAAGTCTTGAATTGGTGGTAGAAAAATATTGACGATTCGATAAGTACACATGATTTACACTGATTTGTAAACAATATGAACTGGTAGAGCTTAGGTACATCCTAAAAGTAAATATAATTATTACACCAAGTTACAGAAAAAGAGTTTGTTACAGACATGACCGAAAGGTGGCACGGAAAAAAGTCTCTGTAATAGTTTAATTGAAGTCATTATGGCATAATTACAGAAATATTTCTGTACACCACATTTTTTTTATTAATACAAAGGGCTTGAAAGTATCCATCAGTGAAACAGCTTTTACTTTTAAACCGACCGCGAATAGGTGAAATAAATCAGCTGGTCCATATATTTAGGTTGAGTTGGAATAAAGAATAACTGTTTTTAGTTTTTGTGGTTTCGTGGTTTCCACTTTCAGGGGTTGAATCAATAACAAGGTTGAATCCATAAATATAATATACTCAGCTTAGTAATATTTGTTCGTATTTATGGATTCAACCTAGTTATGGATTCAACCCCTGAAATATCTGTACTTATTAACAAAAAATGTGGCTTATAATCTCTAGGCAGAGTGGTAATAGGATCAAATTTTTAGGCATAAGTAAGGTAACAAAAGAACGGAACGGATATCTAATCAAAAGGGAATGTTAAAGGACACAGCACATTACATCAACTCGGAAAGGGATCGACACCGTATCGCCTTCGCCTCGCCGTCAACCAGGCGACAACCAAACGCAAGCAAATAACCAAACCGGATCAGCGTCGGTACGTCGGCTCGGCTACGGCTAGGCGACGCCGCGCTTACGGCTAGGCGAGACGCCGCGCTTACGGCTCGCCGCACAGTGGTTTCATATATAAAAAAAAAGAATGAGAGAAAAAAATGATACTTACCTAAGTAAAAAAAAAAATATGACAAAAAAATGAAAAAAAAAATTAGAAAAAACATTAATAAAAAAAATTGATGTTCAGTTTCATTTTCAGACCACAAGACTAGCGGTAAGCGCGGGGATAGCAAGTTGAGCGACCCGCAAAGCGGTTCGTGAGCTGGGTGCTTACCATCAACTCTTATTGCGGTTTTGTTTAGGACCTAAACTGAACTGCTTCGCTTATTCGTACCACGACAGCTTAATATCAATGACAGCGATTCAGTGATCGATCAATGACATTTCACAGCCGCTAAGCTGTCAGGAACTCTTATTTGACTTATAACCCGGTCGATTTAACATGTCACCTGCAGGTTATACCCGACCCTCTCACTCTCCGGGCATGACAGAATCGAGTGAAAGAGACGGGTAGAAGAAAAAGGACACAAATTGTTCGGTCATTAACATTTAGCAATTCATTTGCGATCCAGTTTTTCGAAGGTCAGAGTACGAAAGAAAGCAATTCATTTTAGGAACCTATTCTGCATCGCGCTATTTTTGAATCGCTGTCTTGAAGTTGATGGTAGGCACCCTGGTCCCGAGGCGAGGCGATTACGTTACGAATCCGATTAGTGTGCTTTGCAGTAGGGGGTTTCATACAAAGAATACTGAACCGCTCGAGTTGATACGTTTACGATCCCTTTCCGAGTTGATGTATGTGCTGTGACCTTAAGTCAAAAGTTGCAAACACAAACCATATTATTAGTTTCAGTATTATCCTGCTTGCTTAAGCGAGTTACACAAAATCCAATATCAACGCGACCTACATCTATACATATAATAAAACAGAAACGGACAAAAAGTCTGTACATGAAATATAAAAAAAAAAATTACTGCTATGTGATGTGTACAGGATATAGACCCCAAAACGATAGATATTAAAAATTTTGTCTGTTTGTCTGTTTGTCTGTTTGTCTGTTTGTATGTTCGCTTTTCACGCAAAAACTACTGGACGGATTTTTACCAAATTTTGTGTAGTAATAACTTATAACCCGGGTCAACATATAGGGTACCTTTTATTGCGGGAAATTTAATTATTCCTACGGGAAAATACAAAAACTGATTCTTACTAAAATAGATGGCGCCACATGATTATGAAAATACGTTATATTTAATCGCTGTCTCAATTAATAATGAATCATGTTATTTTTTTTTACCTGCTTCAAAACATAATATAAATTAAAACCCATCCAGGCTCATATAAAATCATAAAAATAATTTCATGTTATTTACGTCATTATATCTACTAAGCAATAGATGGCGCAGGAAGTCAGTAAGATTACGATATACCTCTCACCAAAGAACATTCGAATGATTATATTAATTAGGGTGAAAGCCCCCTCTGTTGTCACTTTAAGATGTTTTTCACTTCTTTTGCATCATAACTACCAAGCAATAGATGGCGCGGGAAGTCAGTAAGATTACGATATACCTTTACAAAAGTACATCCGAATGATTATCTATATTAAGTAGGCTGAAAGCCCCCGCTGTTGCCACTTTAATTTTTTTTCACTTCTTTCGCCTATGGTCTTAAGTAGGTATCTAAAATTGTCAAGAATGTATCTTATACTTTTCTTTAAATTTTTAAATTTACAATACAAAAAAACGACTTAAAAAATTTAACCGACTCCAAAAAGTATTTGTCAACTGAAAAGGAAAAATATAATTTATATTATAATTTAGGTACCTTTTTGAGGTCGGTGCCAGTCAGTTTATTTTTTTAAATTACTATTTATTTCCTAAGTTTTAGTGTATATTGTACAATAACATACCCACGAAAACTACTAAACCGATTTTGATGAATCTTAGACTGTTCCCAAAGTTAGAATACACCTAATTTAAATCAAATAGAATCATCTCGATATGCCTTTAGATTTCGAGAAATTCGTGGACATACATAGTAAAAACATATAACTAAGTATTCATATACTTACGAAATTTAGTTTTATTTTAGTCAATTAAAAACCTATTTTTTTAAATTAAAATGTGCGAAGGGTGCCGATTGATGTGTTTTTTGTTAATCGAATTTTAAAAGATACATCGAGAAATCAATACTTAACTAACTTAGATATAATAAAAGAAACATCTAATTCGATGTAAACTGAAAAGCGTATATTGAATAATATTCCTATGTCATAAAGAATTATTACTATTGTTATTATGACTTAAAAGTCATAGATAAAAAGTATACTATCAAGCAAAAGTTATTAACGAAATGTTTAAAGCTAAGTAAGCACTCGGGGCAGTGGCCAAAACTAAAGTTCTTACCCTGTTGATGTAAAATTTATATTTCGCATTTCCACTCGACGCTAGATGTCGCTACAGTAAGTATAGTGCCACAAATATATCTGAACCGGTGACAGTGGTCCTGGAGGAGCCACTAGCAATACAAAATTAACTGTCAAAATGGACTGCCGGCAGTCAACAGTATATTTAGTACCAAAAAATAACCACTGTGTGAAATAAGTTTGTCGCAATGTAGACAAAATGTCACCAATGTAGTTTTGAAAATTTTGCTCAAACGCTAAGTGGCCAGTACGTAGTTACCTACACCTATTATACCTACCATTTTTTATGTCATTTAACCGGCTCTGGCTACTTAGGCCTTCAGCCGTAGGTACCATCCAATAAAATAAAGGAATATTAAAAATAGTTTTCTATCTAACTTATTTATTCATTTATTTACTAGGAAAGCTTACATAAGTGATGATTGATTAAAATTAAATAATTAAATGGTATATCATTACATTTTATACCTGTTACTTAAAGAAGAAATGTCTCCATATCAAAATACTAGCCTTCCGCCCGCGACTTCGCCCGCTCGGACTAAACGACGACGTTATCCCACGGGAATGTGATATTTTTCAGGGATAAAAAGTAGCCAAAGGCAGCCATTACATCCAGATCGCGATCACTGATCGTGATCTTGATCGCGATCGAGATTTACTTTGTAGATATTTTGCGATCAAGATCGCGAGCCGTCAATCACCTTCGTACACAGTCAATCTGCATCGCGATCATTGATCATTGATCATTGATCCAGATTGACTGTCTAATGGCTGCCTAAGTAAGTCACTTTTCAGCTGCCAAACTATTCCCATTCCAAAAGTCACGTCGATCCGTTGCACCAATTTTGACGTGAAAGACGGACAAACAAACAAACCCACTTTCACATTTATAATATTAGTATGGATACACACAATCTCTTTTACATTTTATAGTAAAAATATGATTGGCCTGATATTATGCATTACTAAGTAAGAACTTCTGTTTGAATTGTGAAAGCGCGCATATGCGCAAAACGATAATACGCGCTCTAATTGCGCGCGGCACGAGTGCGCTTCACCACTGGAGCTCCATAGTAGTGGTCGGAGTGGACGTGCCTCGTGCGATCCAAGAGCACCAAGAGAACAAATTAGATTCACGATCCATGATCCCCAATCTTAGGTCGTGGTTGGCCAATCCAAGATGGATCGTTTGGTGTGGTTCAGTCTTATGAACCTCGCGTAGAATAGATCTATTGCCCGCTAGCAAGCAGCGTCGAAGAACGAAGAACGGCTGTTCAAAATAATCGTTATCATTATACACTGTTATGTGTGATACATGCATTTTTGCGTATAAAAACCATATGAAAATATAGATAAGTTATCACAACTTACTGTAAATCGAGATTTGACAGCCTAAACCGACCTAGATAGCGGTTTAAATTTAAATCGGGATCGGTAACAACAAGTAGCTAAATGGGATTTAAAAGAAAATCGAGATCCAAGTGGCCCTTTTGAGTTATGAAGAAGAGAAGAGAAGTTTGTTTTTTTTGTCGCCTCTAAGGGATTGCAGACTTCAGTATTTAATTTGACATACATTTTAGCTTGATACCTCCCACGCATACCTACTTGAGAAAAAGTTTCTTGACAGACGGACAGATCTTTGAATGAGGGCTCAACTATGTTCATGCAGCATATGATAACAACATACCATGTTCATAGCCTAGCCTGCATATGCGATATTCTTTAGACCCTTTTAGTAGAGAATAGGACTTCAAGAAGAGCGTTATGAAATCTGAGCAACAACTATCTGAGTCACTACACCGCGCGTACGAAGTCGCGGGCAACAGCTAGTTTTGTATAAAATCATTTTTTGCTTTTATTTTTGGTTCCGGCCGTTTCGTTGGTGGTAGATTGTTTATGCAAAAATAGTCACTCCGTTGCTTAAGGTGGTTCGTTGAGCTCAGTAGCGCCACCAATGGAAGTAAACCATTTACGATTTATCAAGGGCTTAGAATAAAAGTTTCGGCTATTTCGCGCAAATAAAAGAGTAAAATGCATTTTTTTATTGTTTTTTCAGGGCCCCAAATATGAGCATTAAGTTATGGATGTCGATATTGCTAAATGTGGCCACTTTTGGCACTATTCACATTCACGACTTATTGCGTAAGTTTGAGTTATAAAATGAATTTTACTCTTTTATTTGCGCAAAATAACCGAAACTTTTGATCTAAGCCTTTAATAAAGTGTAATTGATTTATTTCCATTGGTGGCGCTACTGAACTCAACGAACCACCTTAATTTTAGTTTATTCTATTGTTTACTCCAAACAATAGCCATTGACCATTGAGATGGTCTACAGTAGCCTTAGCATAAAAACTGTCGTTATGATAATCGTAATAGTAAACAATACCATCAGCTAAAACGATTAATGTTAAAAATCTTTTGAATTTTTGTTCCATGGGTGACCAAAAGAGGCGCTGCTTTGTTTTTTTACAAAATAGAACGATTACGATAGGTTTTAAAATAGAATAGAATAGAAAAACGTTTATAGAGTACCAGCACATACAGAATAATTTTCGTGATACAGGTGCAGTTAGCCACCACGATGAACGTGCAAACTTCCACACGTAAATTTCCTTTGAGTGCTCTCAGAGTGTTTTCGTAAATTGGCTTTGACGATGGCGGTTATGGTCAATTATTTCCGACCACCGGCGAGAGTTAAGTTCCGCGCAATCATTGACAAATGTTTGGAGAAACCATTATATGGCAGATGACTGTTTTTGCGTACCTATCAATTGAACGTCAATACTCATTTTTTTTTATTTTTATTTGGGACTAGCGGATCCTCGCGGTTTCACCCGCGTGGTACCCGTCCCCGTGGGAATATCGAGATTAAATATAGCCTATGTCACTCGGGAAGAATGTAGCTTTCTAATGGTCAAAGAATTCTGTACTAACTTCGTGGTGTTCGAATAACCTCGGAGTTTTCGGACTTTTTTCAGTTTTTGGCTTACAACTTGAATGACATTTCGAAAGAAAATAAAGCGACAATTTGAGTGCAATAGCAGCTTTGTATATACCTAACACTTAAAATAAATTTGTAGTTGGCTAGACTTTCAAACAAAATATTGTCTTAATTAACCTCCTCATTCCCAGCCCAGCATGATTTCTGGGCTATAGGTACTTTTGCAATAGATAAAAAATTGAACAAATATTTTTATTTTGGAGGAAGTCGAGGCCACACTAATAAAATATTTTCCGGGAAATGGTTTTCCACTATGTCTCCTATTGGCGACACCAGGTTCCATTATTACCAAAAATTGTAGGGAAATAATGAAGATTGTAGGAAATAAATAAAAATTGTAGAGAAGTTTTGTCTAGCATGAATCCCAACGTCGCCTATAGGCGACATCAATATTTGAATTTTGCGAGTGCAGTGTTTGTCTGTGTGCGTTCAAAGTTAAGTTCGTAGTAAAACATCCTAAAACTATTCAAAAATATGCTGATTGTATAAATTTTTACGTAATCATGATGGATAATCAGAAAAAAATCCACCGTGCGAAGGGCGACCTAACGCGACTTTTAACCTCTGGTCTGTGAGGTGGTTAATATTAGCCATAAATAAAAAAGGCGCGTCTGTGGGATGGCTTAAATTAGCCATTAATCACTGTCTGTATAGTTCCCAGCAAAGCTCGCTAGTATTAATGACACTGGTATTATTGGTATTTTTAGTTTGTAAACAACAAATAACCTGGAATAGAATTAGTTATCTGGCCTCCATAATAGCAGTCTGCATGAAAAAAATAATGAGGACCTAGAAAATGTATTTTTGAGTGGCTAATATTAGCCACCTCACAGACGCAGCTTTTCAACTAAGTATGGATAAGCCTGGTATTTTATTTCTTTATTTTTATCGACTTTCTTGAAATAAATTGACTTTTTACTATCATTGGTGCTGTACACATGGTCTGTACTTAAAAATTACGCATTTTTTTCAATATTTGAGACAAATCAACAGAATGCGTACCCATACTAGTCCAGTCGTTAAAAAAATGCCTGTCTGTGAGATGGCTTGAATTAGCCGTCACGGACAGCAAGTTTTTAGGGGTAGGAGGGCTCACAAACCAGAGGTTGTCTACAGTGACTGGCGTAGGCTGAAGTCAATAAAAGTTACTTTCTGTACCTAATACTCTTAGCGATTTTTGACAAATACCTATACATCTAGAAGAAATTATCACGTACCATAGCCTAAATGCTTTTTTGGCACGCTGTATAAATTTTCAAGAAACACCATCACAACAATTTTGCTCACCAATATCTTTACATTTTCAGAACTAAACACGTATCATTCGCTCGCTCACACACTCTAACCACTTTCGACGATTCCGTAATGCCTGCTGCCGTCAATAGATTCCGAAGAGACTGTGAAAGACTGTTGGATGGAAGAACAGCAGTTAAGGTAAATATTTAATTTTTAATTAATTAAAAGTATGGACAACATTCTAAACACTTTGTTTGTTGAAAACACATTATTCGAGGATTAAAATACATGAGATGTGTTACATACAACCCAAGTAACCTATTATTATCTAGCCAATAAAAAATGTTTCAGCCTGAAGCTAAACCATACTCAACATTGCCAGTGATATTTCAACCGTATACTCCGTACCCACAATACTTAGCGGCCGCAGGTCCAGGTGCCATTCATTACCCAGGCCAAATTCCGCCAATAGCAACGCCGATGCAAGCCCAGATGCAGAATCAGATGAATGCTCAGCTACCGACTCAGATGAATCCTCAAATGTCACAACAGCAAGCGAATCAACGACCGTTGCAGACGGAGCAACCGAAAGTATTAGTACTAGGTAATCATAATCTTACAATTAGTTTGATTAAAAAAATATTTTAATATAATAAAATTTTAATTCAAAAAATTAAACCGACTTCAAAAGTACCTGCCAGCTGAAAAGGAACAAATAATATACAGAGAACAAAAAAAAAAATTTCCGTGTTCTGTAAAATAAGTTTAAAGAACCTACCTACCTTTTTGAGGTCGGTATTTTTTTCAACGTGCATGCTCCTGGCTGGCACCAACCTTCAAAAGGTTAGGTATTTTAATAATACTATTTTGTTCCTTTTCCGTTGAAAGATACTTTTGAAGCAACCTTCAAAAGGTTAGGTATTTTAATAATACTATTTTGTTCCTTTTCAGTTGAAAGATACTTTTGAAGTCGGTTTAATGTTTTACTCAAAAATGCTTGTAATATGGTCATTATTTTGGCAACCTTCTTTGAACAAAGTCGAGGTTGCCGCAACAAAGTTGTATGGGATACATTATTGTCGAGTTTTAGCCACCAGCAATTTCCTTCGAGAATCCATTAATGTCGAGTTTTGTTTCAAACATAGTCGTGCAAAAAAAAAAAGAATTTAGGTTTTTTCTGTATACCCGGGTAAGTAAGGTAGTATAAGTACAAGCATCATTTCCTTAAAAAAAATAAAAGCGCGGGAAGGAGAAAAAAGAAAAATGTCTTTATTATTCGTAAAATTTTAAAATATATTTTTGAAAATAAGAATTGTTATTTTAAATAAATTCTTAACTACCTACGTTAAGCTGGTTTTATACATATAAATTACTCGCATTGTTTGAGTAAAACACTATACAAGACTTGGTCCACAATGACCGCACTGCAGTGCTGGTCACGCTATGATGGCCTCTAGCTGAGTTTAAGGCGCTACTCGGAAAAAAAGGACTTTTTGATTTAAAACTATAGGACGGTTACAGTTGTTACAAATCTGGTAATAAGACATTAGTATATTATGATACAAGTGAGCTTAGGTTGCTCATTATACACGAGGCTGTGGGTTGCAGCCCGAGCCGCAGGCGAGGGCGTAAATCAGCCGAGTGTCTAGTGAGTAAGTTGCTCACGAGTTTCATACGCACTTTTTCAACACACTTGCGAGGAAAAACAAACATTTATTGCATACATATTATTGTATTAACCTAATATTAACTAAGGGAAAAAGTTTTTTTTTTGCACGCGCCAATTGTGATTACATACAGCCATACAGCCTACTTCAAAATAATTAGTAATAGTGATAAAATGCAAATGTTTTATAACAAATTATTGTGAATTATAAATAATTTGATAATAATATACTTAATTATGTTTTTTGTCTTAATTAGGGACACATTTATTTATTCTAAAAACGTAAATGGATTTTCAGCCGTATAAAACCTCTTTGTTGTTACAAAAAAAGAACTGTATCTATTACCCGCTGAAATTGAAAATGCTCTGTTGACTCGCATATTACTTGCAGTTAGGTAATAACTAAACTTTGTAGGGATACTGTATTACCCGGTTAAATTGAAAAGTCTCTGTTTACTCGCATATAATTTGCAGTTAGGTACTTACTTAACTTTGTATGGATAATTCTATTACGCAACTAGTACTGTAATATTATTATGCACGCGTGGGTTATAGTTCGGTTTATGGCCCTAAGATCGATGTAATAAGGCTCACTTTATGAGCAAGTGTGTTGAAATAGTACATTACAGCCGAGGACAGGTAAGTAAGAAATTACATTGTCGAGGATGGTTTGAAGCACGAGCCGCAGGCGAGGGCTTTAATCATTCGAGGCAAGGTAATTTGCTTACCGTACAAGGCTTGTATAGTGCTTTTCTCAAGAAATGCGAGGAAATAAAAAAAAAACTGTTTAACTAAATAATATTTATTAAAATTTATATCACACATGTTCGGGCAATTATTAAATGTAAATGTTATTGTTTTCCCGGGCACACTTATGTATAAATCGCCCATAATAATATTATTTTAATGATATAGGTATCATTAAAATACGCCAACAACACAGATTCCGAAAACGTATGCGCCTTTTTTCACTTTTCCAAAACAGATCGTAGGTTTTCATATATTTGATTTTGCTGGCAGTAAGTTTTCTGTTATTCATTTTGCTTCTGCTCTCAAATTTGGTGGAGTAGGTACATACAATGTCTGTATATGTTTCATTGGCAGAACTCATTTTGATAATTTATTACACAATATAAATAAACTGTATTGATATCAAATCAACCGCTGAAAATCATTCCCGCCGTTTTTTTAAAATTGGTTTGTGAGGCCAAGTGGAACGGTCATACAGCCTATTGATACTTACTACTTGCTACTAAAATGCGCAACTTCAATACCCGCTTCTAGGTGGTAGATGGCGCTGTACATATTTCCCATACAAAATTACTCGTAAAGGATATTTTGTCTATGATAAATCTCATTTTGTTTTTTCGATTGATGTTCGTGCTAAGGGTACATAGCGCTTGTGGTACAATACGAAGTAATATACTCTGTACGCACCGTGTTTAAAAAAAAGTTAACCTAATTATGATATAATAATTACCTATATAATAATAATAATAATGTGGCTGTATGGTGCAAATGTCCCTTTGCTTTTTCTGTTTTTATACACAGGAATAACGAAAGAAAAAAAAATTGGTAATAATGTCTTTGGGTAGTACCTTTTCCGAGGTGAACATTCTAAATTTGAAAATCACTGCAGTAATGAATTTCAGTACTTACTTACTGCACTGATTTTAGTGCAGTAAGTAAGTACTGAAATTCATTACTGCAGTGATTTTCAAATTTAGAATAATTACCTCGGAAAAGTGCCACGTACTGCATTCTTTTCTCAAATATAATATTAACATTTCAGAGCATAAGTGTGAAAAATATATTTCTTCATACCTTTATCTAGAGTCGTATAGTTTCAAAAACACGAATTTATGATTTTGCCTCTACACTTTTTCTTTTCGAAAAGACCTCTAAAAATACGAAAATTCAAGATTATTCTTAAATGGGGTTACTTACACTATTGGAAATTGGTTTAATTAGTGGACACTAATAATATTTAGGATCGTATAGAAGCATTTTTAAAAAATCGCTGTAGTTTTTTAATACGAAGTGATATTGTGTTCTTTTTGCCTAATCTGCAAAATCGGTCTCGCTCCCGCGCGCGTCGTTTTCTCATCGCTATCTCGCTTCAGCATAATTTTTCCGAGTATAGCCTTAACTAAGCTCTCGGCCTTCTAGCTTGGTCATCATTGCAGCCCTTGCTGTCCGCGCTATAAAGACCTCGACTTCCGGTCTCGGCCTAAAGGTCATAGCCCATTTATACCGCAACGCTCCCACCCAACCAATGTATGAGCACTCAAATATGGACTTAATGTCGTGGCTGTGTAGATGCACTTTAGCTTGCGGCAGGCTCGCTTACCGCGCGCTGTCTGCTATTGTATTTGTTACTGTAAAGTGCATCTACAGTGAACGATATTAAGTCCATATTTGGCTGCTCATACTTTGGTTGGATCGGAGCGGTGCGGTATAAGTAGGCTATGACCTTTAATCCCAGCTTGTCCATCAAGGGCTGCAATGCTGACCGCGGTGTGACGACATGGACCTGCGCTAAGCTGCGCTTTCGGCCATCATCATCGCGCTGCCAGCAATGCAGTTATTATAGACCGCGTCAGTGATGTACTATTAAATTGCTTTTTTATTTCTTCATTTAGTGTAGATAGTACCATAACACGCCCATATTACCCATGTCTCAAAAACTACCTAACCGATTTTAAAACTTAGACTGTTCTTTAAGTTGGAACACACCTGATTTAAATAAAAAATTGTCATCTCTATGTAGCTTTTATTTTTCGAGATATTCGTGAGCAAATATACAAAATACACGGTTCACTTTTGCCTTTCAATTTGGATGAAGCAACCAAATTGAACAATGTAAACGTAAAAGTGAATCATTCAATGTTAATGTACGCCTTTATTTCTGCGCCTTTCAACCAAAGTGAATCAATTTGGATGAACCGTGTAATATTAGAATTACGAAATTTAGCACACGTGCTTGGAAGCTTTAATATAACGCTGTACTCAAATATAATCCAATTTCAACTATTTCACACACATACAGGGCAAAGTAATAACGTCCTTTTTTGAAGTTGTTCAAAAAGTTGAATTCAATTCAATAAAATTAAAACTTTATATTCATATTACAGATAAAAAGGGAGTCATGAGAACACAAGCTACGCAAACTGAAGTATGTCTAGGAAGGAAACCTTTGCCACCTAATTATTTATCTTTAAGTCCACGCACAATTAAAAGGGTACGAATATTTAAAATAAAGTTGTTTTAATAATTTAAACGCCAAATGCTAAACCATGATAAATATTTCAGGTTAAAATGGTAGCTGCTGGTGTACAGACCAATGGTATTACTGTAGGAGCTAGAAGACTTACGAAATCTTTTTCTGAAGTAGGTGGAGACCGATTAGCGGGGCGTGACACTACAGCAGATATAAGTGCAACAATCGAAAGGTAAATCAATAAAAAAATGATAATTAAGATAATAGTTATAATAGCTTAAGTTTCACTCTGATTTTTCACAGTTTTATTAATAGCGACCATGAAAAGCTCCATAGGACTCAATCAGAAGAACCACCACGGTCCCCGAGATCACCAACTTCTACAATGCCACTTTCACCTCTAATGCAAAGAATGGACTCCGATGAAGTCACTTCTTCATCCGTGAAATCTGTCGCTTCATCACAAATGGACAAATCATCAGAACTGAGCGCGCTACAGAAACAAGCACAAGAATATTTTCAACAAAACTTCCAATTTATTCATGAGAGTGATAGAGATGATACCATAGATGATGACATGGAAACGATAGAGAAAAGCATGGCGTTAAATAGGAGGAATTTAGAATTCTTGCAGCAAGAAATAGCTAAACAAGCAAAAGGCGAGAGGTCACTTCGCTCAATATTATCTAAAAGCACAAGTGATGCTTCACAAAAAACTATCAACTCTTCACACCCGTTTTCTAAAACACCTACTTTTCAATCTGAGCCTTCAACAGATACTTCAGCAACTACAACAGACGATAGTGAGAAAAATGAAAAAGAAATAATAATTGATTTTGAACCAAGGCCAGACGATGAAGCAATACCATTTACTACATTGAAGAAAAAAAATAAAAGGATGCTTCAAAAAACGCTATCAGAAGGGGAAATTCTTTTAGATGTGTAAGTGAACTAAATAAATTCTAGTACAAAACTATCTTACCACTCAATGGTTCCTTGCCTCCTGGAGGCAAGTATTTTTACCCGCCCCAATGGTTCCTTGCCTCCTGGAGGCAAGCTGACAGCTAATTAAAATACTTTAATTAATTATGTCAAATCACTCTCTGTTCTTATCCGACTTATACCAATCTTAATCTAGACACCTTATTTTAATCGTAGAACAAGAAATTAGTCCAATTTAATAAAAATTTGGCGGATTATATTCGATTGAAGTTCGCCGACTTGCTTGCCTCCAGGAGGCAAGGAACCATTGCGTGATTTAGGCAATGTTAGCTAAGTATGGAAAAATAAAATATAAAAATATAATTAAATATATTGTACTAAATATGTTGTAATACATTAATATATACTTGTTATGCCCTCAATACTCATAAAAAGTATATATTTAAAATTTATCAACTTACAAAAAAGAAGTCGATACGAAATCGATCCATACTTTTGTAGCCCGTAAGGGTGATTCTTTACTTACATTTTTATATCTTTAATTAAACAATATTTTTCTTAAAGAGAGTTATCTTTTTTTTACTTTTATCTAATAACAACATTGTAAACTATTATTTAAACACAAATTGGTCTGTAATAATTGTTTATTTATTAGTATTTATTGCATGTTTTAAAAAGAAATCGGTAAAACATTTCCTTTTCTGCAACTTCAACTCGCTGTTTCTAATTAAATCGTAATAAAAATCCATCTACAAATCATACAATCTTATTGCAAATTTAACTAGCATTATAAATCAATAATTAGTTTTTATTATATCCTTCTAGTTTTTGAGTAAAACTTAATTGAAAGCCGAGCGAGCGAAGCGGAGCGGAGCGGAGCTGTGCTGAGGAACCATTGCCCCGTAAGCATATTTAAGCGTGCGTAACCATTGAGTGGTTAAGACAAATAACCAGCAACCAGTAATACTACAAATTAAAATAAAAAAAACTGGTTGCACTCCGGGATTGCCGGCAGAAGTAAAAAGGGCTCCCTAGACTTTTTCACAAAAAAAACCCCCGACACAAAAAAACTCAAAAAAGTCAGGAAATGAATTTTCTCTCTCGGTCGGGGGACTCCCAACGTATAATATACCATTTTAGTACTTCTCATTATGTGGTCCCCGGACCGAGAGAAAAAATTTATTTCCTGACTTTTTTGAGGTTTTTTTTGTGTCGGGGTCGGGGGTTTTAAAATTTTATTATTATTTCATCCTTTTTAAATTACACATAAAATTTAAAAAATGCATTGAAATCGCTTATTTCAGCCAAACAATCGGAGCAACTTAATTTTTGACGGCCATTTTTTTGCCGCCATTTTGTTTTTTTATTGCCACCTGAATTTGCCCAAGGTGTTCATTATTTTAGTCAAAGCACCACGTCTGTATCTTTTTCCGTTTCAGTAGGCAGTTGACCATCGCCATAAACGGCCGGATGAATTTTCATCAAACCTGGCTATGAACTATCTCGATTCAATAAAAACCGCAATGAAATCGCCAGACAGACATAGGCCTCAAACTTATAACACCCCTCTTTGCGCTGCGTCGGGGGTTAAAAAAGGAATTTAACAAAAAAAGGAAAAAATACGGACTGTATTTGAACCGAGGTCTTCTGGCTTCAATGCCGCCAGTTTTCTAATATCTCAGCTATTACTACTTTGGAAACGCTGGCGAAATTTGCCTTCGTATTCTAATGACATTGTAACAGGGTGCCTACCATCAACTCTTATTGCGATTTTGTTTAGGACCTAAACTGATCTGCTTCGCTTATTCGTACCACGACAGCTTAATATCAATGACAGCGATTCAGTGATCATTCAATGACATTTCACAGCCGCTAACCTGTCAGAAACTCTTATTTGACTTATAACCCGGTCGATTTAACATGTCACCTGCAGGTTATACCCGTCCCTCTTACTCTCCGGGCATGACAGAAGCGAGTGATAGAGACGGGTAGAAGAAATGAGGACACTAATCATTCGGTCATTCACATTCAGCAATTCATTTGCGATTCAGTTTTTAGATGGTCATAGTACGAAAAAAAACAATTCATTTTAGGAACCTATTCTGCATCGCGCTAGTTTTGAATCGCTGCCTTAAAGTTGATGGTAGGCACCCTGGTCACGTGTCTGTTTTACGAATTTTCGTTCTGACGGTCACGTGTCCTGATGCGAGCTCAACATTTTTTACCCATCACAAAAATATATAAATATGCAGGTTTGATGATATCATCCCACAATGTTTTTTGATGTTCGACTAAAAAGTTGTATGTTTTTATATTCTAGTAGAAAATGTGAAGTGGGTTCAGGGAGTGATAGTGCAAGAGATGCTCCTATAGTTATGTCAACTAGTCAAGAAAATATGACACGAGAAGACCGAGAGCGCGAAGCAGTGTATAGAAAATATATCGGACAAAATTATACGGAGACTCCAATAAAAGACGAAGGCATATTTGGTTTTGAACCAGATGGATCGTTCAGGTAAGTCAACTTTTGTAGGGATATTTCAATTTCAAAGCAGTACATACCTAGTTAATGAAAATGCACTTAGATTTAGGTATAGTGCACATATCATAAATTTCCATTCGAAAATTTGCAGTTGGTATATAACAATCTATTACTGCTATGGAGATGAACGAACATATTACTGAGTCTCTACAAGCATTTTGTCTGCTACTAGATTTTAAGCATTCTTCTAGTATATTCACGCTATCCATTTCATGCTCATTCATGTAAATTCTCTTCATAGTTCTTCAGACGGGAATGCACCATATGAAGACTTTCATGAAAAGTATATTAGTTACAAGCATGAACCATTTAGAAATCGAAGCGTAAGCTTTGAAGAACCGAGCGAAATAATTAGTAGAAGGGATGACGGCCATGAACTCAGGTATGGACGTCATGACAAAATTGTGGTTGCTTTTTGACACCTACTTGCTTAATGCTTTTATAGCTACAAAGCCAGTTTAGCCAGCCTCTTGTTCACGATCTTATGTAATAAGAAAACTCTAATTCAGTATACAATTTTCTTATATTATTTAATTTTTATTCATAAGTTTAATTTTTTCAGTACTGCTAAATCTAGTCCAGGTTCTCCAGAACCAATGAGCTTAGACGTAGATCAAAAGGCTAAAAGGGCAAAAATTTCTAATAATGTCACAACAATATTGACCCCGTTGGATAAAGTGTCGCCATGTGCTTCGAATGAATCTCTCACTGTTGATATCAGCAGGTATAAACACCAAAAATAATAATTTATGATTAAAGTTAAAATGACAATTTAATATGAAATAAGTACATAATTGTTATGGATTTCTAGGGATCATTCTGATGGTTTGTGGAATGAATCGCAAACAACAGTTTTGCAAGTTGATTCTGGCACTGAAAATGGAACCGTCATAAGGTAAATGATAAAGTGTAGAATTAAAATACAGAAGGAGAGGACTTAATCGACTGACTATTTAATATCTGGTAAATAATTACCTATCTCGTTTCATTTTATAGCTCATCAGATCTCAGTTCGTTGGCAGCATCACCTGGTGCATTAGCACTGCTTACACCTACATCAAGAAGAAAACAGCTTTTGTTGCTGCAACATCAACAACGGTCCTCTCTAGATACAGATGCATTAGATGAAGAATTTGACGCATCTCAGGTACTGATTGAATATGTTAGAAATAACCACTATCTGCTATGAACATCTACTTGGGTTATTAATTATGTTTAATACTTTTTTACAGAGTCAATCGCCTACATCGCCTAGAAATAAACTGGATACATCAAGTTCAAGTTTTCAAGCTAGACAATCCTTATCCCCGCCAGCCGTAGTTCCTAATATTCAACTTCCGATAACTAAACAGCCAACAATATCAAAAAATACATCTCCTATTGCGCCACCTAAGTCGAGTCACACGCCAGCAATAGCAATAACACATCCAAGTTTAGATTTATCTGACGTACCATTTAAAAGAACTCCTAGTTTCATAAATAAGAAACGAGAGCGAGCTCTAAGCCCATCCAGGAGAAAGGACCTACAAAAAAAAGCTCAACAGAAAGAACCAAATGGCACCATTCCAAACCAAATAATAGAATCTCCTTCAGAACCACCATTAGCTAAAGCTACTAGTAGTGAAACAAGTTTAGCTAGAACTGACTCCGGTAAGATAAATACGACTGATGTTTCTGAAAGCACAACGACTACAGATGATTATGTAACCGCTAATTCTGACAGCTCGAAGAAAAGTTGTAAAAATCAAAACCAAAGTAAGACTATTGATAACAATAATGTAGTTTTTGTTTTAAGTGATTATAGATATTAATACTCATCTTCTGTTTACAGACCCTGAAAATAATAAAACTCAAGAGGGTTCATCATTTGAAAGCGCATCAAGTTTATACTCTTCTACTCGTACTGAAAATATAGCTGAAGACTTAGTATTACCAAATTATTCTCCTCCTTTGCAAATAAGCGATAATTTTATCGTTCCTGACCTGGCATCACCGCCACTGCCATTACCTGACAGACTGCCCAAATCCAATGTAGAAAAAATTGAAGTAAGAGCGCAAATCAATTCAAATTATGAAACTTTAAAGAGAGATAAGACTGAAATTATAAAATTAAAGGATGATATTCCTAGAGTTTCTAAGGTAAAGTTTGTATTTTAAATTCATTAAAGTTGAGACAGGTAACACAAACTGAATATTTTATTAATGGACCCACGTTGTTTTAGATTCCCATGCGTGATATGATGATAAGTGGTAAAAGTAGTTCAAGTGGAAGTTATAGTATAGGTGGATCAAATTCTAATGTAACAGAGAGTATGGATGATAAAACTCCCACTGAAAAAGTTAAAGATATTCCTGAGAAGAAGGAAGTAAAATCCAAAGAAGATAAAGTTACTAGTCCAATGGTTGAAAAAGAACAATTAGTTCCTAAAATGATGGTAAATAATTAAAGTATTAAATTTGTGTCATAAAATATTCAAGTCATTTAAACGTTACTCTAAAGAACCTTCACTTATTTCCTCAGGGTTCACTATCAGATGATGAAAGAAGTGTTCATTATTCATCATCCGGGTATTATGAGAGCCCTGTTGAAGATGACGATGATGGCGGCTTGAGTAAGTTTGACAACCTATGGAGATAATATTTATTTCTATTATTGTTTAATTTGTTTCTTTTATAATATTGCAGCTTATAAACATTCACAAAAATACAGATCAGCAAGACCAAAATCATGGCTAGCAGATGAAAAACGACGGAAGAAAAGAGCCTTTACGTTGGAATTTTCTAAGTCATATGATGATTCAGTATCCACGTCGCAGGACGATTGGGGTAAGAAAGGGAAGGAACCAGACAGATCAGACCGCACTAGTATATTTAAGTCTACTACTGTTAAATCGCCACTCGAAGAAAAGGCAACAGAGCCCAGAAAAAAGAAAACACATTTTGTAGAAAAACCAAAAAGCGTTCAATCTTCTCCAAGAGATAATATTGATATTGAGAAATCGATAAAAGACAAAGTTTCAAAAGAAAAAGAGCCGCCAGAAAGAGAAAGCAAGAGGCCACCAGAACGAGAGCGATATGTCAAGAGAACGAAATTTAAAGCAAAAAGTCCCACGCAAAGTAAAACAGCTGATGGCAACCATTGTTACAGAGGCCAAAACTACGACAGACGAGAAGCTATGGGATCAAATATGAAATTACACCTAAACATTCCTACGTCTGATGATTCCAGCGAACAATATAGAAAAGAAGGTAAGAAAGGCAATAAATTAAGTATTTTTGTCGTCATGATAATTATTATTATATGAACTAGTTTTTACAAATATATTTCGCAGGAAATGGAAATGGAAATATTTCTCCAAGAAAACATAGGCGTTTAAGAGATAGTCCAAGAAGAAAAACTGGTGCTAATTCTAATTCAATTAAGTCTCCTACATCAGGAAACAACCACACAGGATATAAGTATGATATTATTAAAAATATATTAGCATTACTTTTGATGAGATTTTTTTTTATTAGCAGTTGAATTTTATTTAATAATAATATCTAATAATCTCAATGCTAATAAGTTGTAGACCTCGAAGAAAAAGCGGTTCAAACGAAAGCATATCACTTCCTGGTAGTTTGCCTAGAAGGAAACAGTCCATTCCCACGGTCCCATGTTTAAGTTCATTGGAAGCTGAGGATATAGAAACTACCAGAACTCTCGTTAGCGCAGGGTCAAGATTAACTCCTTTGCGTTACGTTAAAAGTCCAAACACATCACCCAGACACCATAGAAAACAAGATCGAGGTATTTCATGTATTATTAGTTAGCAAGAAAACTTAAAATCCATTACTTTAACGTATTAGTAAAACAAAAAACCTTTTTTCAGAGTGTACTGGAAAGTTTGCCAAGGCAGCTTCGGCGGAATCACTTCGTTCCGTGTCTCCGGGATCAGATTCAGTTTTCTATTCAGAGCAAACGGAGCATAGCTTTGCAGGAGCAGATGGGGAAGCTAAAGCACATTGTTTGCATTGCGGCAAAGAAGTGCACATCGTGACTGCCACACATGATCATGACAGCAGAACGTCGCATACAGATGTAAATATTTTCTGCTGCTTGTTTTTATAAAGACTTATTTAATAATTTTGATCGTTGCTGTTATTGGTTACGTATCACACAATAATAGAATGTAATGAGAACGCTAGATGTTTATTTTTTAAATAGCAACGTTTATTTTGAAGTAATGTTTTATTCACATTTTCACATCTGTTATTTTAGGAATCGTATGCAGATGCTACACCTGATATAGTCCCAGCACCAGCGGGGTTTGCTGACTCACCGTCTTGCATTAGCTCAAAAAAACAAGCGAGTGGAGCTCGCTTGTACAAGAAATTGGACAAACGATATCGTTCTGAAGATAAATCAAGACATTATCGACATCGGCAAGACGTCCGGGCAAAAGTAACCTATTTGCATTAGATAAATTTGTTGCCTATAGCTCGATGCCTATGTAGTTTAATAAACTTATAATATAGTTATAATAGGACATATTTTTACTTACGACTAAACTTTTACCAAGCAGTAAATTTAAATTTGATGAAACACATTTTTTGTTATTGTTCTCTAGTTCAAATCCCCATTTGCAAATACATCTGTAAGAACCAGGTGTATTTAAGCAGTCTTCTGTTGATTTGTCACATGCGTTTTCTAGAGCTAAGCATTCATTTACATCAACGCACATGCCAAATCGAGATTTCCAAATAAATCCAGCTTTCTTGCAGTTGCAAGAAACATTCCACTTATTTCTGATAATGGCTTCTAAATCACTGTTTTCCTTTCTATCCAGAATACATTTTGAATACAAGAATTCACGTTTACCGTTTTCTTCAAAGCATGGATTAAGTAACTTTTCCTGGCACTCGTTTAAATGTGCAACGTGCTTTAATGGACAGCAAGGATCTGGACAAAAGCTGTACATAGCACAGGCAAATGACATTCTATCGTCTGATCTTGGGTCACGATTCTTATATCCAAGCTTAGGATCTAAGCAATTGGCAAAATTGTCACATGGTTCTCCAAGCATTGACAGTTCTGGAGTTCCTAACATGGTATACCAACACATATAATAAGCAGCTGTTGTACGCCATTGGAATCTTTCAGCTGGATCATCGAACGGGAAACTGCTTCTTTCAGAATTCATTTTTAATTCTGCACATTCTGTATTCATAACTTTTATTAATGAATCATTATTAACAGTATTTTCGTTTAAAAAGGTAACTATATCGTCGCTATGACTAAAGGGCACATTTTGTATTTCACTTTGCAGATAAGTTATACATTTGTAAAAGTTACTGTCGCAATTTTGGTATACTTTCCAATGTAAGGATCGTAGCATTGGAATAGGGAATGTGTCATAGTATCCTATTACATCGTCATCTGGTTTTGTAGAATAAAAGCGTTGGTCCCATTCATTAAATTTATAATTTCTTAAATAATGTGCTATATATTTTAAAGCAGTCGCTATCCAATTTTCATCAGGAACTTGAAAGCTAGTGCGTATAAAGTTTTCGGTAGTTTTGTATTTGGTAGTATCATCGAACTCGTTAATTATACTTCCGTCTTCATCATCTCCTGGAGTGCAATCACTTGATTGAACACAGCACATGCTAAGGACACACATAACAGTTATTATATAAGTTCCACACATATTGCTATGGAAATCTCGATATTTCGAGTCTATGGACGTTTTTCGGAATGATTTACTTGATTAGAAAACTATTTATTTAAATAATCTAACAAACTTTAGCTGCACGCAACAACCTATAATATAAGTAGTACAACTTTCTTCGCACTTTCTTGGCTTAATTTTAATCACTTTGAAAAAATAGGTGTGGGTTATCTTGTCAAATTAGATGTCACTATGTCAAATTATACGAGGTCCATAGAAATAAAGTAGGTACGTGCAGCAAGGGGATGAAATAGCTTGCTACTACAAACAGGTTACATGTGGGGTGAAACTAGACCTAGATAAATTTATCGACATAAAAAAAATAAGAATAATGTTAAGTTAAACTTCTAAACTTAAATGAAGAAGGCATCATTTTAAGAATTTTGTAAATTCAACATCGTTGCATTTTTAACAAAGAACTAAGCATAAGTCGTTGCAGTTACTTTTTGGCAAACTATTTGTTATTTTATGATTGCTGCTAAGAGTTAGGCATAATAAATATACTTTTCACTTCTCATGCTCGTAAAGTTCGTGTTTATGTTGGGTATAGGGGGCACAAAATCGCTTTTTATGCTCTAGTGCATAAAGTAAAATTTTCGTCTAAGTCTCAGACTTTAAGACAAAGGTCGTCAGGTAAACAGTCACACACGCAATTAAACTTCGTTAAATAAACTTTATTAATAACTAACGTATTTCATTCTGTTTCTAAAATTTTAACATAATCCATGTTAAATTATTAAAATTAATAAAACTAGGCAAAATTAATGAGTTTTCTAAGGAATAAGTATTTCAAGAGTATTATGGACTACGATCTATGCTAAAGTCACTGTGCTGCCAATGCCCGTATAAAAAAAAAGAAAAAGAAAGTCTTCCCGCCAATATGGCGAAGTCTTTATTTATTCTTTCTTGCAATATTGTTATTTATTTTCCTCACACTCGAAGTGAAAAGCAGAGTGTATAACTCGTACATAAAACCCATTTTACCCTCGAATTGACTATCCACCCTCGCCTACGGCTCGGATGGATATATACGTCTCGGGTAAAATGGTACCTTTTATGCACTTGTTGTACAATCTACTATTATATTTATGCAATAGACTCGATACTTTGGAAGAAATCGGCATTTTGTTACATGGCAAAATAAAAATCTAGAATACAACTCGAGCGAGCTAACTTGACACCTGCAGCCTGCAGGTTATACCTATCTCTATCACTCTCCGGGCATGACAGAATCGAGTGAAAGAGACGGGTATAATTTGCAGGTGTCAAGTTAGCTCGCCCGAGTTACAGTTTTATATTTTTTTTCTATTGTTTTGACGATAACTTATGGCTTAGTTTCATACCCTTTCAGGGTTTCACTTTGTCAAGGGACAACTGTATAAATAGGGCTTGATATTTACCCGACTGCGACAGAAGGAGGGTTAGGTTTTTTGAACTTATGTATTTTTCATTTCTTGTTAAGAGCTGTAGCAAAATGAAGTTGTGTCAAGAATTGCTTCAGCTGTCGAAGACTTTTGGTGTAGTTGTGAAAGTAATAAAATTAAAAAACTGATCAAAGCAAGGAATTAGTTTGAATGAATAGTAAACATCCGAACTCGAATCCGAACGTTCGATAAATCTTAGCCAAAACATAGCGGCAATTCAGCTTTTACATACAACCAAAAAAGTGTCTAAAGCTTTTAATATAAACTAAACAAATATTTTTTAAACTAAACTATGCTATTCACAGTCAGAAGAAAGGGGAAAAGAAGAATATGCTGCCACTGAGAAGCCACAAGACACGCGAATCGCTCGCTCTGCGGGAAACAGCTTAGATAAGCTAGGCGGGTCAAGTGCAAGCGCCGATCCTGATGGTAAATTATACCATAGTGTTTAATAATAATTATAAGAAAGTCACCTTGACTGAAATAATTTTTCATGTCTCATATTCTGAAAGTAACTGCTTACTTGCCTAAAATGCGGGTTGAAAGTGGTATGTGGCGGCCCTAGGGCCGTCATGAAATTTAAAAAAGGAATAGGAGGGGTCATGTCAAAATCTGTAATAGCATCTACACACGTTCCGATCAGACAGCCGATTTGGTCTGCTCCCAGACCAAATCTGCGCTACACACGTTCCGATTTGGTCTGGGAGCAGACCGAATCGGAGGTCGGATAGGAACGTGTGTAGAGTCTTTTAATCTCTTTGGACATTTATTTACTAAAGGTATGCAGGCAATACAGCCATGTTTTGCTATTATATAAAATAATTAATATCGTAGAATTATTATTTTACTATCTAAAACATTGTTTTTTTAAAGAATATGCGTTTCTAGAAACAGATTAAACCAAATACGTTATTTGTAACATAAAAAATCAGGCTTTTCATTTCATGGAATTGCATAGAGTACGGGTCAAACACCAAACAAGACTGTATGGACTTAGTTTCCCTTGCCTTCCCTAAAATAGAGAAAATGAAAAAAAAAGTTATAGTCTTTCGAAAATTCCGCGGCCATAGGAAAAATATTTTTTAGATTATTTCTGTTTATTTTTACTATCCTCATTCATATTCGAAATGAAAAGTAGAGTGTTTACTTCGGGTGTATGTACCCATAACAGTCTCGAACTATCGGCGCCCTCACTTCGTTCGTGCGCCAAAACACTCGACTGTTATGGGTGCCATACAGCCCTTGCTAAACAATCTACTATTTATCTACACTCATGTCAGAGGGCACTGATCATGAAGCTCGACTTAGAGTGCTCGTCAGATAAGTCTACGCGCGGTAAAAATCGAATACTAATCTTTTCTATAACATTTGAACAAAAAAATGCACTGTTACTAGCGCCAAAAACGCGCCAGTCACGTACAGTTATCTGACACACTCTAATACTGAGGTAACTGGAGTTCTCACCCTGAATAAAAAAGTGAACACCAGCAAATTTGACATTTGGCTGTCAGTTGTCTCATATGACCATACGTATTTTTTAAAAGTGTAGGTGAGACGGAAGACAGCCACTGTGTAATTTGTGGTCACAAAAAATTTTTCGTACTGCACTCTCCAGTTACCTCAGTATTAAGTCGAGCTTCATGGCACTGATCGTCAAAAATAAGCCTTTTTCTCATGTCATAATTTAGTTCCAGAAATTGACACGCGCCAAGTTATGTGGCACGTACTCCACCTACTCATACCTGAACGTACCTATAATGACACACTTTATGCCATAGTAAACTTTAAAGAAATTTAACAAATTATACTCTACAGTGGCCAAGAAATTCAGTGGCACAATATTTTCTGGGTGCCTACCATCAACTCTTATTGCGGTTTTGTTTAGGACCTAAACTGATTAGATTCGATTATTCGTACCACGACAGCTTAATATCAATGACAGCGATTTAGTGATCATTCACTGACATTTCACAGCCGCTAAGCTGTCATGAACTCTTATTTGACTTATAACTCGGCTAAGCTAACATGACACCTGCAGGCATGAAGCTCGACTTAATACTGAGGTAACTGGAGAGTGCAGTACTTACACTTTTTTGTCCCCAAAAATTACACAGTGGCTGTCTTCCGTCTCACCTACACTTTAAAAAAATACGTATGGTCATATGCATGAAGTTTGACTTAATACTCTGAGGTAACTGGAGCTCTCACCCTGAATAAAAAAGTGTCGCCAGCAAATTTGACATTTATGTATGTAGTGGCTGTCAGCTGTCTCATATGACCATACGTATTTTTTTAAAGTGTAGGTGAGACGGAAGACAGCCACTGTGTTATTTGTGGTAAAAATTGTTCGTACTGCACTCTCCAGTTACCTCAGTATTAAGTCGAGCTTCATGGTCATATGAGACAACTGACAGCCACTACATACATAAATGTCAAATTTGCTGGGTACAGTGCCACAACCTTTTCTGTTCCGGTGACAGCGGCGCTACGTACGGTTTTCTTTTTTTTGTAACAATTTAACCGGCCCTGACTTCTAAGAACTTCAGCCGCTAGCAGCGCTATGGTTGGACATCAACTTGACAGCAAAATGACATTAAAAAAAACACGCTAGTTTCACATTTTGGCCACCGGCACAGCAAAGTTTGTGGCACTGTACACTTTTTTATTCAGGGTGAGAACTCCAGTTACCTCAGAGTATTAAGTCGAGCTTCATGCCTGCAGGCATCCTGCAGGTTATACCCGTCCCTCTCACTCTCCGGGCGGGTAGAAGAAATAAGGACACAAATCGTTCGGTCATTCACATTTAGCAATTCATTTGCGATCCAGTTTTTAGAAGGTCATAGTACGAAAGAAAGCAATTCATTCTAGGAACCTATTCTGCATCGTGCTATTTTTGAATAGCTGTCTTTAAGTTGATGATAGGCACCCTGTTCCGGTGACAGGCGGCGCTCTATGTAGGTACTTTTTTATTTTTTTTGTAGCAACTTAACCGGGTCTGACTTCTAAGACCTTCAGCCGACGGCAGCGCTATGGTTGGACGGGTTGGACATCAACTTGACAGCAAAATGACATTTAAAAAATCACGTTATTCTAGCTTCACATTTTGGCTACCGGAACAGAAAAGATGGGGCATGGATGTGGCACTGTACAGGAAATTTGTATGTTGTTACAGCTCCATGGCACTGTATTAATATGGTCACGCAGCTGTCATTTATGTACACTTATTTTTCTTAAATTTACAATCTTCATGGCATAGGATTTACCGGCCCTGACTTCCAACTCTTTCAAGCCACTGACCTCTATTATTTGTGCTTCCAAGTCCTTCTTTAGCTGACAAAAATAAGAAACTTTTTAAAATTTTAGAATTCAGAAAAGAAGGTCTTTAGACTCCTTCGACTGAAAGCCCGCGTTGCTCGACCGCGTTGCTCGAAGGATAGATCGTTTAGGCGCATAATTGAAGGTTAAACAAACTTACCTGAAGTGAAGTTTGACCGTAATTATACAAGTCGCTGCATCCGAAGAGATTTTCATATTCACCATGTAGTCCACTTCTAAATGTACCAAATGTACCAGGCATCGAACAATTTTTAGAGCTAAATAAGAATAAAAATTAAAAAGAGTACACTCTTTGATTACATAGTTTGGCAGCCGGGGCGCGGCGCCGGGGGGCGCGCGCGCAACCTGCCGCCAGCCCGCCATGTTACTTGTCATTCATTTAGAGATCGATTTCCCTAAAAATTTTGGGAAAGTTCATGAGAAATGAACTTCGGGGAGAGGCGGGATCGAAAATCTCTTCGGATGCAGCGACTTGTATAATTACGGTCAAACTTCACTTCAGGTAAGTTTGTTTAACCTTCAATTATACTTCGTCGCTGCATCCTCGAGATTTTCATATTCACCATGTAGATGTTCAGAGTGTTAGGGAAATCGTTAATTGAGAATAAATAACAATAAATAAAAAGAGCTCATCCCAATTTCAAGAAATATATTAATTAACAGAATCAGATATTGAATCAGTGTTATTCATAATGGCACAAGAAAAAACATTATTATTATTCGCTTGAACGGGGCGATTATAAAATTTTGCAAAAACCAGTGAGTTCCCTGACCATCCAGCAGTTTTTCTAATAATCTCAATAGGGACACCTCTGCGATCGGCCGCTGAAGTCGCCGCATGTCGAGCGCTGTGCGCCGAGTAAACATTTGTGTCGACACCGCTTTCGCACAATACTTGTTTGATCCAGCGGCTGATAGTAGAGGTGGAAGCGTTATGGTAGGGTTTCTTTGTCGTCAATATTAGTCTTTCTGAATTCGCGTTGTCCCTGCAATTCGCAAAATGTCCAATTCGCACAATGTCCAGTTTGCAGATTGTCCATTTCGCACAATGCCCAGTTCGCATAATGCCCAATTCACACAATGCCCAGTTCGCAAAACGTCCAATTCGCGATAATGTTCAATATTCATCATAACGTCTCACCATCAATCAGTACGTTTATTGATTAGTTTAGCGTTGGGTTTTAATGATTAGTCAAGTGATTACTTGAAAATCAGTTTTTATTTTTGTAATATATTTTAATTTATGTAACATAAAACATTAAATAATAAAATCAACATAAAAAAATCAAAAAAGTCCTTCGGTGATTGTAATTTTTAACAGATCAAATAATGGAAAATATACACTTTTGTTTTAAAACATACTTTTTCCTATTATTTGATCTGTTAAAAACTACTGATTGATGGTGTGACATTATGATGAATATTGGACATTTTCACGAACTGGACGTTCTGCAAACTGGACATTGTGCGAATTGGGCATTATGCAAACTGGGCATTATGCGAAATGGACAATCTGCGAACTGGACATTGTGCGAACTGGACGTTTTGCGAAAGCTGGACATTTTGCGAATTGGAAATTATGCGCCTAAATGCTTTCAGCTACTTGCGAACTAATGTATCTTCGAATGTCTAAATTGAACAGACTATTTTATCATATATTTCAAGTCTACATAATATAGCAAAAAATATTTATTATAAAATTGGATTGGCGTCAAACCCTACGTCAGCTTCGTGTGAATTAATTTACCTTCACTCTTATTTTTTGGTCTAATTTGACTGGACTAAAATGTACATGAGTGTAGATAAAGTAGTGTATGAGACTGCTGAGGGTATTAAAACTCTCATGGAATACTATTAAAAACTCGCACAGGCTTCTTTTTTAAACTCCCACTCGTGTTTTAATAACAGTCACTTATAGGTGAAACTACTATTACATTTCCTCAAATCTGGTTGTTGTTGCACCGCTTCCGTGTTTTGATTTCCTCAACACAAGAGCTCATATACAGGAGCTCCATCTAGATATTTGTATCTACGTGTTTTGATGTTGATTTAAAGACTTTTTATTAACTAAGGTAAATAAATATATAATATTTCTGAAAATAATACATAATTTACAGCACAAGCAAATAGTATTTGGAGTATCAGTATAATTACTACTTCAATAAAAAAAATTTTAGACTTCCATACGACTATTGAACTAATAGAATGAAAGAACACGAGACACGAGACTAAAAGTCTTCATTGCTCATTTATTTCTTGCAGGAGATATCATCAGGCACCATAATAATGAATGTGGTTTACGTCCGTCATTTGTAAGTTCCAAAGGTAAAGAGGGTTTTTGTATTTCATTACAGAACCTGATGAATGTTCTGGGAGCTCAGAAGGTGCAGAAATAGGTTCTCGTGAAGAAAGAGGTGTTTACGCCGCTCCTTGGTGGTGTGGGAACTGGATTTTGCTCTCAGAAAATGATGACCATTGGACAAGAATTCCTCCGGGTAGGTAATTAAATACAACATAAGAACTAAACTGTATTTTATTTAAGTATCTGTTACAGACACACACACTTTTGATCCGACAGTAATTAAAATTTTCTTTAACTTTCTATTATTTTCAGATGTCATAGAAAGAGTCGATACCGGCAAAGATGATCCAACGGAGTCGGAAACAGAATTTAATAAGCGTTATGTGGCTCTGACACACAGGCTAGTCCATAGAAGAGCCTGCATAGAATTGAATAAACGGCAGGCGACCAATACATTTGGTAAGTTAAAAATATTTAGAATATCAATCAATTATTGATATTGTTTATACAATGTTTTGCATTTTCTCCGTTGTCTATTATAATAGGGTATTTTACTGTTGTTGAAATGTAGATATTTAATGATGACGTTAAAAAATATTGCAATTAAGAATACCAAATGTGAAAATATAATTTGAATCTGTTTTATAATAAAAGAATTATAGTCTGTTTGATTTTGACTATAGCTGTCTCTTTCTAAAACGAAATCTTCTATGGCGTGACTATGACGCTACTAACGCACTGACGTCACAAAGATAGCGTCCTGTCCTTGTCTAATTATAAAGTTTGAAGTCCTATATCTTTGAAAATATTCAAGATAATTCAAAATAAAAACTTGTTTTGTGTAGCTAATATTTCGAAAAACGTTTTAAAGAAAGAAAAAAAAATTAGTAAAATACCGTATTATGACAATTCCAAAGGAGTTGAAGTTTTTTGTTACTAAAGTTGTTATAATTTTTTAAATATTTTACTTGACTCTATACACAAATTTTAATGATTGAATGAAACCAATGAAACATAAAGTTATGGTTAAAAATATTTATTTATTTCTCATACGAAATACGAAAATTCACTAACTTACTGAGATACTTATACAACTAATATACAACAATTTCTGTCTTGATATCTATTTCGAAAATAATAGAAAAGCTTTTGAACATTAGATTATTAAATTATTTGAACAAATTCAACGTATTATCTAACTCCCAACACGGTTTTAGAAAAAACTTATCAACGCAGGATGCAATTTTGGACCTTACATCTGTTATTGTTAAAGAAGTTGACAAAGGGAACAAAGCTTAGCGGTCTTTTTGGACCGAAAAAGGCCTTTGACACCGTCTTCATCCCCATCCTCCTACAGAGACTAGAGAGAATTGGTATTCGTGGTGTGCCTCTATCACTATTTAAAAGTTATTTGAGCAATAGGACTCAGCAAGTTAAAAGAGGTGACTTCAGAAATTCTGAAGAGAGGGTCTTATTTGGAGTGCCTCAGGGCAGTGTCCTTGGTCCAACGCTCTTTTTGGTTTATATTAATGAACTTTGTGACCTCCGGGGCGTTGGAGGAAGGATCTTCTCCTACGCTGACGATACCGCGCTTGTGTTTGCAGGCAAGTCTTGGGAAGAAGCTCGGGTTAACGCTGAAAAGGGATTAACTATTGCTTCTAAGTGGTTGGATGATAATCTCTTGACACTGAACGTTCTTAAGACTAATTATATCTGCTTTGCCCCCAATGACGCCTCGCAGCCAGGCGTGGATTACTGTGTTAGGATACATAATTGCTCCCACTCCTCTAGTCATTTTCTTGTAGCCTGTAACTTTCCACTCATTGATAGGGTATCATCAACAAAATACTTAGGTATAATGATAGACCAGAGACTCAGTTGGCATCTTCATATTGAAACGACTATGAACAGGATCCGAAAATTTATCTGGATGTTCAAAACGTTGAGGGGTTTGATGACAACTGAGCTCTTGAACAAATTCTATATCGCGATGGTACAGTCGGTAATCAACTATTGCATGGTATGGGGTGGAGCGGATAAGACTAGCTTTCTTAGTATAGAACGCGCTCAAAGGTCACTCTTAAAGGTGATGTACAGTAAACCTTTTCGGTTTCCTACTGATGCTCTTTACAAGATTAGCGGTATTTTAACTGTAAGGAAGCTATACATCCTTAGTATTATTTTAAATTGCCATAAAAATTTGCCATACGAACATAGTAAGGCAAAGAAACGTAGGAAAGATATTGTGGCAACTTCACTCCCAGTTCGAACAGTCTTTGCAAGACGTCAGTACGATTGCCAATCTACATTTTTGTACAATAAAATTAATCGAATTTTAAAAATCTATCCCATGTGTTTAGCCACTTGTAAAAAGGTGATGACTGAGTGGTTAAATACCATTACATATGAGGAAGTTGAATGTTTGCTTGTTAGATTATCGTAAAAATTCATCACACACACATATGTACACACACACACACTCAAATACACACACACACTCTCACACACACACACACAAATACGCATACTCACTCACCTACTAACTCGCCGATAATTTTAAGATTATATTTCTTTCTCTTTTGTTTTTTTTATTTGGAAAGTTTGTTATATTATAATTTATAAGAAATCTTTGTTAACAAGCTGGGAAGTGGCGAGTCTTTCCCATAACAAGTATCTAAGATTACTCAATGGGAAGACTCAGCGCAAAATATTGTTATTACTATTTCAGGAATAAATGATTTTTATTTTTATTTTTTATTTTATTTTATATATAGTTATACTAGTACTTCAACAAACTCACTTACAATATAAATGCGGGTTGACTAAAATAATATTTTCAAACAAATTTAAAATGCTATTTGACGCGTACGGTATGCATCGAACCGAGCGAAGTCGTCATGTCATAAAGTTGCAGTTGCTGACTACAATATAATCCATATAAACTGCAATGGATAGTATCATTAGAAGTTGATGGGGTTACAAAACAAAAGAACAATCACGGTACAAAAATACCAACGAGAAAATGTATCTCACACGTCAAATAGTTGAATCAATAAGACGCCGGACGTTATATCACTGTTAACTAGTTAAAAGCGTTAACCATTCCTTTCGAAAGGTGACGTCTGCTGCTATTTTAGTAGTGATGCTATTTCAATCTCGCCTCTTATTATTTTTGGATTGTCACAAAAATTCTCTACAACTACAATTTTGCTACTACAATAGCGCTGTACGTAACATTGATTTAAACTTGAAGAAAATTTATGTACAAATCAATTTTGTAAATAGGCTAAACATTCATAGCCTTGAAATAGTTCCCTTCTGACCTTATCTGAAATAGAAAATAGATTCAATGGAATCAGCGAAAGTAGTGATAAGTAGTATAAATAAATATAATCAACGTAACCGTGGCGGACTAATTTTAATTTCTGAATACGTTTCCACGTCAGCTCTCAGTAGTATAGAACACGCGACTGCGTCCAGATGATATTTTTATGTCTGACTTTGTGGACGGTTTCGTTCATATTGATTTTGTATCGGGAGCACGTTTAGAACGATCGGCAACTGTTTTGGTGACGTAATTCTAATAAATTGTTGAAGTAAAATTAGTGGCAAAATTGGATTGAAGGAACGAAGTTCAAGATCGGAACGTGGAGTTGAATATTTCGGTAATATGGGATATAATTGTAAGTATACGTACCTACCTACTGACAATAATGACAATATTTGGTAACAAATTTTGTATGTGGCTCTATTAAATGAAATGTTGTTTTATAGTCAGAGATGTATTATCGAACTCAAAAGGAAGCCTCAGGCAGAAGCTAGAGGATATTTTCAAGCTTATGTTAATGGTATGGTGTCGTCAGAGTCAAGTAAATCGACTAGTTGCTGCTGAACAATGTGGTAAACTATTTTTTTAAATTTGTATTGATACTTAATGTTACTAATAGTATGGTGCTAATAGCTTCATAAATAAAACAAAAAATAATGTAGCTAACTAATTAAAAGAATATGACGTGTGTTATTTTATGTGTCTATCTTTATCAATAGGCGTCAAAAAAGTCGAAAGAATTATTAATTATTTTTAATCGAACGTTTAGTTTATTATTTATAGTTTATACTATACTTACCTACCAAATTAGCGGAAATCTGCTCAGAGGAAACCCAGAGGTTCTTATCATCTAATTTTCAGGCTGGGTATATTTTTGTTTAAAACCGTACAACTTAGTAAGCTCAGAATTATTGGAAAACAATATTAGCAATATTTTATAAAAAACCACCCTGTATCCGGGTTTATTTACTTCAGATTCTAGTATTTCAAAATGCATACCATCTATATCATATTTTATTTAAAATAAACACAGTTCATTGTATTCTGGGTTGGTTGTTCTTACTATATTATGTTAACATGAAATTTTTGTTTCCATTCGACTGATGAGTAGTCTGACAGACGTGTATTTCAGACGCTGATATCTTAAAAACTACTTATAGGTACATTAATGTAGTTCTCTCTTTTTTATATTATTCACCTGTATTATATCAAATGAACAGGAGCAAAATTGTTATTAGTTAAATTCATTTGACATCATAATTATAATGTTTTGCAACCAACCACAGACTATTTTCTCTACGGTTTCGCCGGCGTATGCAAATATGAGTTTGACAGCTTTTTCTTTTAATTGAAGCAGGACTTTAGACACTTTTTTAAACTGAAAAAGGTAAAATAAAATATATTCAGCCATCCTAAAGTAATTGTAGGCTAGCCTACACTTCTTTAAAATGAAATGTTTAGAAATGATCACCACTATATAGTGGTGAATATTTCTCAACATTGAAAATAAGGAATCGAAAAATCAGCTTTTGGCGGTTTGACGTTCAGACACAGGTTAGAACAAATCAGACGCATATCAGAAGAATAACACAGACTAGAATAAATACATCTAGCGTGGGTAGAGGGGGGTGAAGAAACGACAACACCGAACTTTGCACTGTCATTTTAATATGTAAACCCAAAATTTTTGTATGTGGCATTACCAGGCGTGCAATCAACTTAATAATGAGGAACATTGAGCACAGTCATCCTTAAAATTTAAAAACATAGTATTTATATAATAGAAAAAAAAATCGTTTAAGTAATTTCATAGATAATCATTATCCAAGTTCACTTTTACAGTCTTGCTTGACAAATCGGTTCTGCACACTGGATGCAGATCTACTTAGCACAAATTACAGCACTTAAATCTTATTTGTCGTTATATTTGCTGGGACAAATACGATACAGTCCCTGAAGACTATGGTTCAGGTTCATTTGGAGGAGGAGGTAACATATCACGCGTCAAAACAGGACGTAAAGCTGAGCACAGTTGTCACGGCAGATTTTCGCTGGGAACCCGCGTTATTTAATTACTAGCTTTCCCTAGCGATTTCGTCCGCGTGGTCCTTGTTACCTGTCGCGCAGGTTAAACAGTAGTCAATTCACTATTTCAGTCTTACTATAACAAATTGGCATAACATACAAGCGTTCACATTATTTTACTGACGTGACGACTGACAGACTCTATGACGTCTATTAGACATAGAATTTTAATTATATTACTGACGAAGACGATGACGAAGGGGGCATTTACGATATCAGTTAAACCTTGCTCTGTAACTGACCAAATATTAAATTCAGTTCCTAACGCAGCAATGTCCATTACCGTGCATTGTACGAGTGAACATAGAGTTTTAACCATTTGGGCTATTGCCAAATATTTAGCGAAAGCTATAAAGCAAAATATCGCCTTTTATTCGGTCTGTACTTGAGATATATGTCACGGTCACATTTTTTGAAGTTTATTAGCGTCTCTAGGTTGGCTTTTTTATTATTTAGATAAAGACAGTTTTAGGTCACTTTTGAAATATTTGTAGTCTAAGTATTTTTTTTAAACTAAACACGTGCCTAGCTAGATTATCTCAAGTAGTTTGTTATTTTCTCGATATTAAGAATAATACTAGTGACCTGCCCGAGCTTTGAACGGGTGCAATTAATATAAATAATTTGCATGTTGAAAATGAAGTATTAGAAAAAATCGGTTCACAACTATCTCCGATGGGACTCGAACCCATGCCCTTTCACTCTCCAGGCGTATGCTCTAACTACTGAGCTACAGAGTTGCTTTGAGAAGCTTTGAATTCATCCAATACCTCTTATGAGCTGTTTGGCCAGCGTTTATTTAATCAATGTGACGATACTACTGCCCTCGCACTCGAAAGAAATACCCTTCGATATTTGACAATCGATAAAGATGAAATGACTGCTATTTCAAATTATGTTTACTTTCTTTGCATTCACAATGCAATTTAATATAAAAAAATATATACTTAAATATGCATTGTGGATCCAAAAAAGTACTTAAACATAATATTTAATTTGCATGTTTAATGCATATAACTAGGGAGTGCCATCTCGGTATTCCAAGATCTCGAAATACCGAGATCTTGCACCAATTTAGCTAGATTGATATTGTACACAAAATTCTGCGCGATCTCGCGCGATTTCCAAAATTGCACAGCAACATTTTTAATGACCATTAGCCGCAAAAACATCTCTTTCTCTTGATGAATGATTACAAATTATTTTGAAAGCTCGCCTACAACCCTTCACATGAAACT
Source organism: Crambus lathoniellus (assembly GCA_949710035.1). NCBI lineage: Eukaryota > Metazoa > Arthropoda > Insecta > Lepidoptera > Crambidae > Crambus > Crambus lathoniellus. The sequence continues at coordinate 11,489,606 of OX453296.1, forward strand.
GGTTAATTATTTGATAAATTTTTTGACAAGAAAAGTGTCAAAAAATTAATATCAGTGGTGTTCTGCTAACGAGTGTAGAGCAGTGAAAGCATGTAAAAGTGTAGAGGCAGAAAGGGACTTTTCTGCTGCTTGGTATATTTATACATTTTAAACAAACATATGAATGAAGCCTGTTGGCAGATGACACTTCAACGAGGTTGTGCCTCCGTAAAATTTATTTTCAAAATATATTCTTTTAAAAAATGTTTCAGCATCGTTCTGTTATGAAGATTTTCCAGTGATTCATCCTTAGAGCAACTTACTTTAGGAAATCTGAATAGAAAACTTATAATAGTTATGATGAAAGAAAGAAGAAGCCAATCTGCCAGATCTTGCAAAATACCGAGATCTTGCGAGATTAACCTCTTAAATCTTGCAAATACCGAGATTGAAGATTTTGCTGCAAGATTGCACTCCCTTATATAAACCTTCCCTTTTAACCACTTTGTCAAATATTGCCTAATTGGATACGAAAATTCAAGGACTAATATAATTATTAACATTAGTTGATTTCTCATTTTCATAAACCACTTTACTAATCCCATATTTTTTTATAATAATCAAAGCTTTTAATGCAGCAAACTTATCGATATCAGTGGTTCAGCTTTCAGATTTCAACCATCTAATACAGAATAGATTTTTAAACACTGCACAAATTTTTAAGATCAACTCCGAATCGGTATGTGAACAACTTTCTCCTAGAAACATGGACAAACATGAAACATGAATGTCTGATTTGTATTCATACAAATCAGACTGGTCTCATGATCGATTTAGTAAGGGAAGTACAACAATTTTTGTCGTAAAAAATGTGTCATATTTCGACCCATGTTTCTCGGAGAAAGTTGTTCACTTGCAGATTCTGAGTCGATCTTGAACATTTCTGTGGCGTATTAATTTATCCTGTAAATAAGTATAAGTATACTTACTTACCTATTTTTAGTAAGCTACCTAATCTCCAAATATTTTATCCGAGTCAGTATGAAGATCGCACTTAATGATGATGTACCCCCAAATGTCCCCAGAAAGCGACAAAACAGTGGTGGTGAGACGTGGCAATGAAGAGTTCGGCTTCAGGATCCACGGGAGCAAGCCAGTCGTGGTGTCAGCGATCGAGCCCGACACGCCCGCCGAGACCTCCGGCCTGGAAGTCGGCGATATAGTTATAGCTGTTAATGGTAATAACTTATACAACACCGAGGTGACCCGGTGGAGGGTGGACTTTGGATCTTAGTCAGTATCCGTGGTCCATTCAGGTGGACCACGGGTCTACGTCGGTATTATTTATTATTATTTGAATGTAAGGGGCTATGTATCTCCCTTAAGAGATGTAGTCACTGCCACCTAAAAGATCTATTGTGACTCGCCACCTGGTTATAGTAACTATTTTAGCCTGGAGGCTTCCAAGAAGTCTAGAATACTCCTAGCTTTAAGAGTTTTAATCTCCTCTGGGCGCATAATGTGTCGACCCAGATAGATACTGCGTTTATGGATAAGGGGCCCGCAGTCACATAAAAGGTGCCTGGGTGTTTGCCTCTCCTGTTTACAGTAGCCGCAAACATCAGTGTCACTCAATTTCATGTGAAATTGGTGCCTGTTTAGTTTGCAGTACACGTCAATATCCGCTCACCCAGGTGGACCACGGGTCTGCGTCAGCATCCGTAATCCACCCAGGTGTACCAAGGGTCAGAACAAGTGCCTAGTCCACCCAGGTGTTCACCTGGGTGGACTAGGCACTTGTCAGGAAGGCTTATATTGTATTAAGACGATCAACAACTAAAAGGCTTTTTTTTATCCACAACGGGTAGCACTTAGCCTTTATCACACCTGATGTTAAGTGGGGATAACGTTGAAGGTGGTAGCGCACTACTCCCGGAATCCTCAATCACTGAGGAACTGGCTATCTTATCTCCAACTGCCGGAACACAATAATTCTGAAAACATCAGACCATACATCAACCCAGACCCGAAGGAATATTGAAAAGTTCGTTTTCAATATTTACCCAACCGGGAATCGAACCCGGAACCTCTAAAGATAGCGGCACCTTAAAAACCGGTGTGTATACCACTCGGCCACGGAGGTCGTTAATATATTTCACTTTTACCACTTTAACATAAAATGTACAAATTCAAAACTTTAGTGCAAATGAAGATTACAAAAATGAAATTTTAAATAAAATTAACTGAAAATTACCTGAAAAAATATGCATTTCAATTAATTATTTAGTTTTTGCGTAGCGTCAGAGTTCCGACTCGTCGTATCTTCATAGACTATAAATCGAATGAATAATAAAACGTGCAAAAGATTTGAGAATCGTTGAAACATACTCGTAACTATTTGGTGATGTTACATAATTACTTTGTTTTACATAATATCGTGTTTTTCATTACAGGGATCAATGTTTTAGATAAGACGCATTCAGAAGTAGTGAAGATAGCACATTCTGGTTCGGAAATCTTAGAATTAGAAGTAAGTATACAAATCAATTGATCCAAAGTAACAGGAAAGATATTTTGTTTTTTTTTACTGAAAATGTTTAACCCTGTACTGTAGGGCTAGGACTGATCGATTTCCGTTTAATTAGGTAGGTACTACAAATATTCGATAGTTTTTACCCTATCTTACTTGCTCGTTATTTTAATTTTTAGTTTTTTTGCATTCACAACGCAATTTTTATTACTGAAAAATGAAAAATGAAGTCGCCCGGAAAGCGAAAGGTCGTGGGTTCGAGTCCCATCGGAGCTAGTTGTGAGACGGGTCGATTTTTTCTAAATACTTCATTTTTCATTTTACTTGCTCGTCTTTAAAACTTTCTCTTCTGTGTACCTAATGTTAGTTGTTGTGAAAGCTCAATTAATTGCTGAGCTGTTTTTCTTGGAGACTATTACGGGAACGCTTATAATTGTGACACAATTCGTTATGATTTTTTAGGATCACTAATAGCACTAGTAGTTCTTTCATGATATAAAATGCCTGTGATAAAACCTCTCTCTAAAGGCGATACTCAAAAAAAAAAATGCTGAAGCGAGATAGCAATGAGAAAACGACGCGCGCGGGAGCGAGACCGATTTTGCATATTAGACAAAAAAACAAAATAACTTCGTATTAAAAAACTACAGCAATTTTTGAAAATGCTTCTGCACGATCCTGCATATTATTGCCTCAGATCATAGATAGTATACTATACTATCTATGATCATTATAATACTTTATATGATCTGAGATGGACTCTGATCAGTATAGTATTATATAATGAGAGATTATTACAGGTGCATGTAGTCGTGAAACGATCATTTTTGAGGCCCTAAAACTCATAAATTAGCCTACTGATGAATCCAGAATTAATATATATTAAATATTGATATATAAACTTCAATCTGAGCTTTTAAAAAAAACATAGTCTTTAAGATACTATTAAAAAAAAATTGAAATGAAGCTGTTTTCAACTTCTAATACGCTACTGCTTCTAAACTACAAGTGATATTTTCACGTTTCTTTCAGGAAGAGATTGCTAACTTGTTTAACTTAAAACTGAGCATTTTTCGTTTTAAAATAATACATAGTTTTGACGAAACGTGTGTTAAAGCTGTTTTTGTGCGCGTAGCGGGCGGGAAAATAAGGCCACTTTTCTATGGCCAAGGTCGTTGGCGATACCAGGGGCCTTAAACTAATTTTCAATAGTATAAATGTTGAAATTTCGTATTTTTAAGAGGTCTTTTCGAAAACAAAAGTGTCGTGGCAAAATCATAAAATCGTGTTTCTGAAACTATACGAATCTAGATAAAGGTATGAAGAAATATTACCAGTTTTATTATCAAAAAGTCCATACTTTTTCCGAGTAGCGCCTTAATTGCCAAATCATTCATTTAAGGTGGCAAGAACCTGCGAGGTGGTAGCATCACTAGCTCACGAAGGCGGTCCAGCTGCTTTATACTCCGGGTACCTCTGGAGAGCTGCCCCTTCGAGACCACACCATCCACCGCGCTGGACCCGTCGGTGGTTCGTGCTCAAGAGGGACAACTGCTTGTACTATTATAAAACTGATTCGGTACGAATATCGAGAAAGGCATTTCATTCTATCCTTTGAAGTCTGACATCTGGTTCCGTCCTTTCATCACTGGTCCATGAAGACGGTCCTGCTGTACAATACTCTGTGTGTACACACTACCCACCATAAGTTTATTTACTTACAGAAATTAAAATTCATACTTTTTGGAATTCACGCTGACATTTATAGTTTTGACGCTTTTAAACAAATTATTCAAAACCATTTATTCATTTTAGGCTGATACAGCACTTGTGAACGTCAATGAAGCTACGTTATCGGTTCGCAAATCCAACGGCGGGAGGCCTGTAACGAGAAGAACCGGCAAGATACTCGCCAAGGGTTTTTTATTTTTTATTTATTAGCAAAACGGGTCCCGATTCAATTGGTAAGACTGTACCTCTAAAGTTTATGAAATGACTTAGGTACTTATTGTTATAAACGCGAAAGTTTGGCAGAACTGGACTGAATGAAAGGCACAAGGGTTTATTATGGTCTAGAAAAGCATATAGGCTAATTTTTACCTCGGGAAAATATGTCATTCCCACGGCAAAACACCATCTGGCTGACGCGGGCAAAGCCACGAGATGAAAGCTAGTGTAAAAATAAATCTGTATTACCCACTTTTTCATGACGCAAGGGTACAAAAATAACTAGCAGTGCATCCAATTCAAACAAGATTCTTGTAACCATATGCGACCCCAATTAGATTACAGACATTAGTAGAGTATGTGTCATTTTGTCAAACATTTCTTATGTTTATCTGAACAAGTAGGTATGTAGGTACCTATCTATTAAGGAATGGGTAAAGAGCTAATTCTGAATCTTTAAACAACGAGAATCTTAATACAGAACTAACGCCGGATTTACTTAACAGTGTTCTAAGTAGTAACATTATAGTCTAATTTATTAGCCGCAACCAAGCCTTCCTCAGTCCCACACATAACACTTGCCTTGAATCTATATTTAACCCTTTTACAGAGCATCCACCCAGTGGGGGCGCTAATGTTGGTGAACTACCAACTAACCGAAGAGGATTCCGGCCGACCGCACGGATTTCGACTGCAGCGCGGCGGCGGCACGCGACTGCAACTTGCCGCTGACACTGCGGAGGCGTCTGCTAGATGGCGCGCTGTGTTAGCTCACGCCATTGATGCGAGCAATCAGGTAAGCTTCCCTCGCCCCGGCATAGTACCTAAAACCAAATATGCCCACGGCGACTTTTTGTAGCGATGCAGTAGCGATGCTGTAGCGCGTTAGTAGCAATGCTATCGCGATCAATGCGGTCGCTAGGCTGTGATGTGAGCCCTCGCCCACATACCTAACCATGATTCAATCGCGATGCAAACGCGAAACTGTCGCGCTTTTGTCGCAATGCAAACGCACGGCACAAAAATGCCTAACCACGGCGACTTTTTGTAGCGATGCTGTAGCGCGTTAGTAGCGATGCTGTCGCACGTTCCAAATGCGACTAACGCGTGCTAGTACGCCCACACAGTTCGCACATGGCGACTTTTTGTAGCGATGCTATAGCGCGTTAGTAACGATGCTGTCGCGCGTTCCAAATGCGACTAACGCGTGCTAGTACGCCCACACAGTTCGCACATGGCGACTTTTTGTAGCGATGCTATAGCGCGTTAGTAACGATGCTGTCGCGCGTTCCAAATGCGACTAACGCGTGCTAGTACGCCCGCACAGTTCGCACATGGCGACTTTTTGTAGCGATGCTATAGCGCGTTAGTAACGATGCTGTCGCGCGTTCCAAATGCGACTAACGCGTGCTAGTACGCCCACACAGCTCGCACACGGCGACTTTTTGAAGCGATGCTGTAGCGTGTTAGTAGCGATGCTGTCGCGCGTTCCAAATGCGACTAACGCGTGCTAGTACGCCCACACAGTTCGCACACGGCGACTTTTTGTAGCGATGCTGTCGCGCGTTCCAAATGCGACTAACGCGTGCTAGTACGCCCACACAGTTCGCACACGGCGACTTTTTGTAGCGATGCTGTAGCGTGTTAGTAGCGATGCTATCGCGCGTTCCAAATGCGACTAACGCGTGCTAGTACGCCCACACAGTTCGCACACGGCGACTTTTTGTAGCGATGCAAGTATGCTGAAAAAGTCTTGTTTTTATTGATGATGCTTTGAATAGTTCTCGGGACACTCGTAGTGGCGCGTTAAATTGTCACACAAAACTAGCTGTCATTTGTAGAGAGATAGCCCACTGCTACATACAGGTGATCTGTGAGACAGCCTGTCCAGTGTGTAATAAGTCAGTGGAAGGCTCATTTTTCCGACCGACCACGACGATCAGCGCCCTCCGACAGACGCCAAGATGTGGCGGAGCTTATATAAGTTCCAAAACAATACGTTAGATGGCGTGTTTGTCAAGGATACAATATAAAGAGCTTTTTTGAAAAACTTTATTTAAAACATAAGTAGGTTGTTAGGAACTAGGTGTTATTGTTGATCGAAGTATAAAAACGAAGTTTTTATAAAAAAAAAAATATCCTCCACAGTAAGAAAACAAATTATTGTTATTTTTTTGCATTCACCATGTAATTTTTTATCAATGAAAATGAAATATTAGACAAAGAACATTTTTTCTAACTTTTAATTTTCACTAATAAAGAAACAAATTAGGTACTTACCTGCTTCTCTTACTCCGTCTAGTAATGCGGTCTCTGACCATTTATCATAAAAACATATACTTAAATTAAACAACTATTGATCTTTAATTCTATTAACAAAATTAGGTTAAAGTAACTAAGTAAGTAATATTCATTTTCCAAGGTTTTGCCAACCAGAACGCAAGCAAAACAATGTAAAGGTCGTCAGTAGCCGGCAGCAAGGTATTTGACTATAAATCAAAACTTATGTTTACCATACACCTAGTTTATGTAGGTATAAATATGCCCAATTTACTTATGTTCCTGGAAGTAAAAAAGAATTTGCATTTAAAATACACACCTACTTACCTACTAAAGCTATTCTAAAGTCTGTCATTTTTGGCATGTTTTGTACCGCATTTTTGTTTTTTCTGTTTTCCCGAAGGTTAGCTGGTAGCAAAAACTTTTATCGTTAAAGCAGCTTCTTGTACGATATTTTGTATTTTGTACAATAGGGTATTTTACTGTTGTTGAAATGTAGATATTTAATGATGACGTTAAAAATATTGCAATTAAGAATACCAAATGTGAAAAAATAATTTGAATCTGTTTTATAATAAAAGAATTATAGTCTGTTTGATTTTGACTATAGCTGTCTCTTTCTAAAACGAAATCTTCTATGGCGTAACTATGACGCTACTAACCCACTGACGTCACTAAGATAGCGTCCTGTCCTTGTCTAATTATAAAGTTTGAAGTCCTATATCTTTGAAAATATTCAAGATACTTCAAAATGAAAACTTGTTTTGTGTAGCTAATATTTCGAAAAACATTTTAAAGAAATAAAAAAAAAAACAGTAAAATACCGTATAACGTAAAAAAAAAGGAAAATCTAAAAGTGCACGCCTCATTACGCTCATTCAAAAATAAATTGTAAAAAAACTAATAGTAATAAATAACTTATAATCGTCTTTTACAACTTAAGACAATTATTTAGGGAACTTGCATTATTTTATAAATGTAGTCTATCTGAAAGATTTAAGGATTGTATGAAGATATCACAAGCGAAAAAGTTGAAATATGCTTAAATTATTTATTAAATGCAAATCAAAAATTAACATTTCAAAGTCCGCGCGTAAACGCTCAATGGCCGGACGTGACGTCATTTCTTAGGACGTCAAACTTTTCAATGTGCATCTGAAAGGAGTGACCAAGAAATTTTGACAACTAACGACAAACGCTAAAAGTGAGTGACCAAAGATTTCAGTTTTACTGACTAGGCTTCGCCAGATAGGTAAATGAAAAAAAACTTATGTTTTTTAGCGAAATCTTTACTAGAACTTGGTTTATCATCCGTTTCTCTAAGTACTTACCATACTTTTAGGGGTTGAATTTTTAATTTTTGTGAAAACGAAATTGACAGAATATGGCTACCATCATTTTTTACTGTTTTTTAAGGTAATTAAAAATTAAGTAAGCTTTACGTAAAACGCACTAACATATAAGTATTGAAAATATGCCTATTTTGCATTAGTCTAAAATATTGTGAACTCTAACATTGACAAAGGCAAAAATACTTGTTGTTGCTTGATTGATTATATTAATACTTGATTTATTTCTGCTGCACACTGGAGTAAAGATACTGTTACATTGTTATAAATATAATTATTGTTTAAATGAGGATGTTAATCTTGGTAGAAAATATAAGTACTGAGGTATATTTACTACATATGTATATGTATCAGTCAGCAGGCAGGCCGCCTACAGTCCTTAGTCGAACAGGCCACCTGATATTCGGTTTTTAAGTGCGCGCACTAGGCCACTTGCAAAAGTAATAACTGCAACGGCGAACTGCAAAGTAAATGCTGCCTTATTTCTATATAATTCTCCGGCACTATTCGGCCGGTCCGGAATAAAGAAATAAAGGAATTTTTTTTTTTAAAGGATATTCAAAGGTCATTTTCAAAAATATATAAGGTCCTTCTTAAATAGTGCACATAATTTTAAGGGGTCAATGTACTCACGCATACAAATAACTTTTACCATAGTACCAACATTGAAAACGTGAAAAAGAAATCAGCTGTTTCAAAGAAAATATTAAATCGAATAGATTAAAATGTATGGAACAGCTGATATTTTTTTTGCGATTTCAATGTTGGTACCATAGTAAAAGTTGCTTGTATGCATGAGTACATATAACATAAGCCCTGCCTTATCTATATAGTGTAATTATACTAAAAAGTTTCAAGCTTTATTTAAATGTATTATTAATACTAGCTGTTTATCGTGTTAATTATAGCGATTTGGAGGCAACTTCGCAATTTCTTTCTATTGACAAAATTTTATGTAATCGTGATTTTGAGTAACATAGTCACTAGTGTTAGTCCTGAAGTTTGCTGCATCTTAATTTGAAATTCAGTTTTTCATTAATATTGATATTACAGACGATCATGTAAAGCAATCTAATTTTCGTTGGCATATAGCGAGCTCTTAATGTAAAACTGTGGGTGTGTGGGCGAATATGGCCAATGACAGGCCATTGCCTGCAGGTGGACTGATGGACTGTGGATAGTCGGTTGCATTGCATTGCATCCTTTATACTTGCGACCGCATTCGCATTGCCTTGAACTTTCTCGTAAATATTTTCATAGTGTCCACACACTTGTGCACTCGCGACGTTTACCGCTGTGCTTCACATTCCAATATTTGTCGCATGACAGGATGGACAACAACGTTATAGCGGCATTTAAAATCCTTAAAAAAAAAGTAATAAATGAGGGTAACCAACTGTCAATTTTGTTTCAACAAAAAATAAAAATTCAATCTCTAAAAGTATGGCACCCTCAGAGAAACGGATGATATGCCAACTTCTAGTAAAGATTTCGTAGGTAAAACTAAAAAACCCGAGAAGTAAAGAGCTGGTTTTTTCATTTTTAATGGTAAATTTTTGCAGTCGTGTTTTTAGTTTTTTAAATAAGTATTACCTACGTTTTTTATTTTAGACTTTTTAGTTCATTGTCAATAAATCATCTTTTTAAGTAAGAACTTACTAATTTAAAAATTCGTAAATTCTTTTCTTTTTTAGATAAATTAATACGGAGAGATTTACAAAACTGCAAGTTATAGATGTTTATGGAATCGCTATTTAAAACTCTTCATTTAATACCTACCCCACTCGATGAGATTTAAAAATATTTCTTTTACAATGCACAGAATAATATGCCGCCTAAAAGCCGCCATTTTGTTTTTTGTTAATATTGATGTTCTATTTTCACTCGGGCTATTAAGACGAATCTGATGACGTATCAATTAACAAAATCAGTTTATCCGTTTAGTAGTTACGAGGGAACATAGGAACAGAAACACATACATTTAGGTCAAAAACGTAACACTTTTTAGGCTTCGCCCGCCGCAGTCAGGTAATTTTTGACTTCGCCCGCCGCAGTCGAGTAAAAAAACTTAAGCTTACTTTCACTTATCTATGTGGCGAAGCCTAGTCATTAAAACCGAAAACGTTGGTAACTCAGTTCAAACGTTCAAAAAAAAAAAAAAAAATAGATAAGTCAAAATTGTCAAAATAGATAAATTCCATTTATTATTAAATTATTAACGTTTGTACCATTGTTTCTTCATAAGGTGCTAAACAATTAGATATTTAAAGTAATTTTATGTATTTCTTTAGTTTACTTGCAAAATTTGAGAGATTCGATAATGCACAAATTGTATGAACTCAGTGACCAAGCTAAATTCTTTACTAGATTCGAATTTAAAAATAATTAACACACAATGCTTAATTACTTTGACAGGTGACAGTAAATTTTTAACAGTTGCTGAACTGAGTGTACAACTCAGAATTAATACGAATTATTTGAAGTTTTGCTTAGGAATCAACAATTTTTTTACTAGATTCTCTGACAGGGTCTCAAGCTATTTCTCTTTTGGTGGGCACTCCTTTCAGATGCACATAACTTTTCATGTCGCGTAAAGATTCTCTGATAGGCTCTCAACCTGTTTCTTTTTTCGTGGTCAGTGGTCACTCCTTTCAGATGCACATAACTTTTCATGGCGCGTAAATATTATTTTTGTAAGACAGAATTAATTTATTGCAGTTTTATTTGACATACAAAAAAGTCAGGAAACGATACTTTATTACTACTACAATGGATAATTCTTTTACAAGTAAAGCTAAATCTCACAAAATAGAGTGTGCAGTTTTAACTGTGCCTCAAGAGCCTAAACTTAGAGAAAAGTGGATGAAAGGAGCTATATAAGACAACATTCACCGTCTTCAAAATCTGCCTTGCAATGTTGTGAAGATCATTTTGATGTAAGTACCTTGTAATCGTAAAAATCATAACCTCGTTAGATCTTGCATCAACAGTGTATAAAGTAAACAGCAATCTCTACACTTGAAAAATTTGAATTTTCCATAAATAACCACCGCACTATGTCCATATAAACCTTAAGCAAATCTCGCGAGTCGAATTTAGTCAAGCCTTTTGCCATTTTGTAGATATTTTTAATGTTTTATGACATGATTTGAATGTATGATTACCTATATGTTTTTGAACTCAGCTTAAGTGACTAATGGAATGACGTCACTGCGCGCTGATTGGTGTTTCAAATCACGTTTCAATTTACGTAACTTTACATTAAAATATTTTGCAAAATAATAATAGTTTTGGGATAAATCTTCCACGAATGCACTTTTAATGGCTATCATCATTGGATTATTAATATAATTTCTCAAAATAATTTTAATGCAAGTTCCCCATTCTAACACGGTTCCTATCGATCTGATAAACAAGTTTATCTGATCGACTTTTTTATCTATATTATTGCAGCCTTCCGCATCATCAGCAAATAAATTTTATTATATACCGAACACTGTCGTTTCTTTGTTTGGTATACTTGAGTCTCTAATCTCAAAAAATATATGACTCGATATTTTTTAATAAATTTCATTATACAGTAATAGAATTAAAATAAAAAACATGATGCTGTGATATGCATATACTTTACTAATCTGGCTTGTCAGCCGGCCTAGCATGAGCGGCTTTTATCACGCGATATGATAATGGTACGGCATGCCGTCTTGCCTTATACCTTAGTGGGGTAAGCAAGACAACTTGCCGTACCACATCATATCGCGCGATATAAGCCGATCATGCTAGGCCAGCAGGGCCAATTTTCAACGACAACTACCTCACGCATTTCTCTCTCAACTATACCAAGTACCACTTTATATGATCGTTGCTATTTCTTTTGCTTCATCCACTCTGATCACACTGTTAATACATAGCCGATTTCTAGATCTTCTGGACTAGTATGTACTTTTCATCTGGTCTATATTTGAAATGTTGAGAATAAATCTCATCAAATTTACTAAGAAACTAAGAATAAATGTGCGCTGTAGTCCAGAATAATTGTATCTCGCACTTTTTACTATATCGCTCTTTTTACGGATCTTGTTTCAGCGGGATGGTTGGTTAGAAGTTACGATGAGGAACATGAAGCTACCGCCATCTTCGATTCCAAGGCCCGACTGCTTTGGCTACCTTATGAAGCTTGGCTCCAAATGGAAATCTTGGGCAAAGCGGTACTGCGTGCTCAAAGATGCCTGCCTCTACTTCTACAACGATGGGAATAGTAAAAGTGCTTTTGGTAAGAACCCTGTAACATTATCATCTACTTCTAAAGTGTCCCGGTAACGATCAATCGTCATTCGTCAACTGTTACGTGATTGACCGTTTCAATTGAAGGTGCGAATGATGGAGCTTCATTCGATGCATCAATTGCTCGCGCCATGTTTCCCGGCTAGCGAGCGAACAAAATGACCGAAAAATCTGTCAATCGCACAACGAGACGTTCAATTGGTAGCGTCATTCGCGATTGTCAATCATTCGCATCAATCACGTAGTTTCGAATGACAGTGGCTTCAATTGCCTCTGTAGACGATAATTTTGTCCTTCGTGATTGTGATGGAAACTGACCTTAGTCATACCATGTTAAGGTCATTTTTCAATTTGACGACTCTGTATGAAATAAGACAGGGAGAAAAAAACAACCCTTGGAGTTTCTTGCCGGTTCTTCTCCAAGGCCTCCCGCTGTAGGGTTTGCGAACCGATGGCGTAGCTTCTATGACGTTCACAAGTATTGTAAATAACAATCTAAATTGAATAAACAAATTTGAATCTTGAATCTTGAATCTTCAATAACGTATACATTGTCAATTACGAATGATCGTTACCGGGGCACTTAAGATTTCCAGTCGTGTAGTCCATCAAGGCTAACTCACAAAGCTTGGCTCCAAATGAAAGTCCAGAGGAAAGCTACAATGCGTCCTCAGATACGTCTGCCACAAATGTAAAAGTGCTTTTGGTAAGAGTCCTAATAAATGATCTTCTAAAATAACTAAGCTCTGAGTGCATGAAAGTCTTAAACGGGCGGATACTGCGTTAAGGTGGATGTCCATGCCATCATTGTTGGTCGCTCGTCATTCTTAAGGATCAGATCGACTAAAGGTGTCCTTATATAAGGTATCCTTATATCCTTATACAAGGTCTAATCTAGCTCTACAATTATCATCAATATCGGTTTAGTGGTTTAGGCGTAAAAAGTTAGACAGTGTTCCTACTTATCGCATAGATTTCCATGCATGCAATTCAATAAAGACTATTTCATGAAGATAATAAGAAACTAACTACTACCACATGGACATGGGAATCTATAAGTTTTGATCTTACTTCTTACAAGAACATTTCTAAAATCAGAAACGAAAAATCAGGATGTTTTGTCGTAGGTACCGGTTTTCATTTTATGCGTCTACTGTATTTTTTTGTCTGCCTGTCATCTGTTTTTTTTTTATATTTTCTTATTTCTATAAGCTATTTCCATTTTAGGCATGGCGTGCCTCCACGGCTACAGGATACAGACGTGTTCTCCTGGCGGGAAGAAGTATGCATTCGAGGTGATGCCTACAGAGCCCAAGCAAAGGCACTTCTACTTCCACACGGAATCTGAAATGGACAGGAAAAGGTAAAAGATTAAACTTCTAATAGCTTATGTTTCAAACTTTATCATTCGACTGAGATCTCTGTCACTATGCTACAAAATCTATGGTTTTGAAGATAATGGAATTTAAGAAAAAATTTAAATAGTTGTTGAATACTACAAATAAATTTAAATTTATGTGTAAGTACCAATAGTAAGTTCTACCAAATAACACAGATGTAATAAGAAAATAGTTTTTTTTTCACGTTCCACCCTCATTATAATATGGGTCCACATAATTTTGAGTCCACGGAAAACCTCTGATTCGTTCCTATCTTTTTGCTTTTTTAAATATACCTGTTTTTTATTTCTAGGTGGATGGCAGCCCTAGAATATTCCATAGATAGGTGGATGAAGGCTGGTTGACGTCGACCGAACACCATTACCGATTCATTCGAATTCTTATAATATATCGTCAATAAATTTTTTATTTCCATTTTATTTTCTTTTTTTTTGTTTTTCCTTTATTTAAAATTTATTGATATTATTTATACAAATACAAATACAAATACAAATATATTTATTTGCAACAAACATGGTTATAAAGGTGGAAATAGCAATAAAATGGATAGTAGTTACATCATGTTTCGCCTATATCTAAGCATGCAAATTATACATAATTCAATGTCAGTTCAGCCAAAACTATTGTTAAAAAAAAAGAAAAAGAAATATAATATTAAGATTAATTAGAATTAAGATGAATGTCTTTTTTTAAGAAAATCATTAATATCATAAAACTGTTCAGTCATCAACCATTTAAACAAAAATGTTTTAAATCGAGCAAGATTTAACGATTTAAAATTTTCCGGTATGTTGTTAAAGATTTTTACACACATAATAAGACAACTCTTTGAATACTGCAGTGTTTGAGCTTTTTCTTCTTGTACTAATCTGGTTGGGTTTCTAGTGCTTCGGGGGTAAATGTCACATGCTCTTTTAAATAGTTGCTTATTTTGTATCACAAACACACACACTTCAAATATGTAAAGCGATGGCAAAGGTAATAGGCCTAGGCGCGGAAATAACGTGCGGCAAGATGTTAATGGAGGAACCCCGCATATCGCTCGGATACATCGTTTCTGTGCAATAAAAGCTTTATTGACACTCGTACCATTACCCCATATTACCAATCCATATCGCAATATAGAACTCACATAAGCATGGTAAACTGAAATCGCTGTTTTAACATCAGTCACATTCTTGACCTGTTTCAACGCATACACAAACTTAAGGATTCTGGTACAAACATTATCGACATGTTCTTTCCAATTTATATCTCGGTCTAGAGTTAGCCCAAGAAATTTCGTTTCTTTTGTTTCTTCTATCTGTATGTCATTATAGTGTATGTCAAGGTTGATAGTTTTATGATTATTAAATTGTATGTATTTGGTTTTCGTCAAATTTATTTTTAAATTATGTATGTCAAGATAGGTAATTAAATTATTGATAGTTCTGTTTATTTCAAGTTCGTGTTCGCTAATTGTACAATTTTTATTATTTGAAGTCACTACAATTGAGATATCATCTGCAAACGCAATGCATTTATGGTCAGTTACATCTGCAATGTCATTAATATACAGTAAAAATAAAACTGGGCCCAAAACGCTGCCTTGGGGTACACCAAGCTCGTTGATTTTGTATTCTGATGAATAAGCCTCAAGTTCCTTATTTGTATTCAATCCATTTACTATGACACATTGTTTCCTATTACTTAGGTATGTCCTTAACCACTCTAAAGCAAGTCCTCTGATACCGACAGCTTCAAGCTTACCTAATAATAGATTGTGGGAAACGCGATCGAATGCTTTAGAGAGGTCGACAAAGATAGAAGTGGTTAAAAGTTTCTGATTGATACCCTTCAGAACAGCATCTTGTAATTTATGTATTGCTAACGTTGTGGATTTATTCTGTTGGAAGCCATATTGTTCGGTGTTTATTATGTCATATTTTTTACAAAATTCGATAATTTGTTTATACATACACTTTTCTATTATTTTTGCTATTATGGATATTAATGCAATGGGACGGTAGCTTCCCATTTCATCATGCTTCCCTTTTTTATATATTGGTTTAACATTAGTTTTCTTGAGAACTTCAGGGAAAACACCCGATGAAAAGGACAAATTTATCAAATATGTTAGAACAGAGACAAAGTCATCAATACACATTTTTAATATATTTGTGCTGATTTCATCGAAGCCTACTGCATCTGTAGGCTTTAATAACATTGCCTCCTTTCTAACCTCTACTTCAGTCAACGGTCTTAAAAAGATAGAATTTGGTAGTCGTTGTTTACTTATTATTTTATTATTACTTACATTAGAGGCTACATCAGTAACGGCAATAAAAAAATCATTAAATGCGGTAGCAATGCTTTCCGGATCTGTCAGAGTCGAATCACCTGTTTTTACTTTGTCGATATAGTTAAAAGACTTTTTTGTATTTAATTCATTTTTTATTATAGTCCAGGATGCCTTGCATTTATTTCTGCTATTATTAACAAAGGCGATATTTGCGTTCTTTTTTGAATTAGAAATACATTTTTTTAATAATTTTGAGTATCTAATGTAACTTAGTTTATTCCCAGATGTTTTGTTTTTATAATATCTAAAACGAGCTTCTCGTTTATTTTTACAGCTTATTTTTAATCCCTTTGTTACCCATTTTGCTTTCTTCTGTTGTGAATTGACTTTAACTCTTAGTTTGGGAAAGCATAACTTGTATAATAAAACAAAGAAATCATGAAAATTATTAAAGCTTTTATTTACATCGGTCTCGTCATAGATTTGTGACCATGAAATGCTTTTTAAATGTTTCCTGAATTTCTGTATATTTTCAGAACTAAAATCATTCTTATAAATGTAAAAAGACTGGGCTTCATCATTTACTCGTTTTATAGGAAAACTGAGTAGTTGGGCCGTCTCATGGTCTGAAAGGTAAAGTGGTAAAAGTGAGGCAGTTGCGTCTCTCACATTACTTATTAAATGATCTATACATGAGAGTTTCCGTGTTGGCTCTTTAATGTGAGCTGTCAGATTATAGCTTTGTATGAGGTCTTCGAAACGTTCAGTGATATTATTCTTTTTAAGCGTATTAATATTGAAGTCACCTGCTAAAACAATTTTTATTTTGTATCGATATTTGTTGAAGAATTCATGCAATAAACAGTCTAGTCTATCCAAAAATATATTAGGATCTGAAGTGGGTATCCTGTAAAGACATAGTATAACAATTTTGTATGCTGGAATCTCTATTCCACAACATTCGAATTTTTTTTGAATTGCATATTTATTTAGGTAAGTCAATTTTTTACAGTAAAGGCCCTTCCGAGCCATAATAGCAGTCCCACCTCTTTTTTGATTTCGGGAGAAAGCAGCAATCAGTTGATAATTATGGATTGTCACATAATTTTCCTGGCCCGACTCTAAAAAAGTTTCACTTAAACAAATAATATCTGGATTATTATTTTTCTCTGATAATTCTAGAATGGTGATATCTAATATTTCTTTTTTAGACAAAACACTAGCAATATTTTGATGTAACACTTTGAAATTATTAGCTAATGATTTTTTCTTGCTCTCGAAAAAAATCTAAATGATTCTGTGATTCAGTACATTTTTGAATAGTTGGTTCTGATTTTTCAGAGCTGTTTATTACTTTAAAATAAAAAGGTATAGTACCTTTTTGCGGCAAGTTTAAGTATTTTGAGTTTACAAAGTTCCTGTCATTAACATTATAAAAATTTTTTGTTTGTTTGGTCATATTTTTTGTCAATTTACGTATATTTTGGAATGTCAAAAATTGTTTTTTATATTCATAAAAGTCAATAGAAGAATTAATTTTATTGCAGATAATGTTTATATATATATATATAATTCATTATGAGAATCACACTTAATATATTTAAATTTTAAATCAATTACAGTGCATTTGTCAAAATGATTAATCCATAATTTTATAGCTTTATACAGTTGTAATTCATTAAAATGTAGGTTATGCTGAACAGGGACAATATAAATCAATGATTTGGCTAGCATATTCACAGCAACACATAAGTTAGAATGGAACTGGTTTAAGTCATAGTCATGTGAACCAAAACCTAAAATAACGACATCATCTTCAGACAAGTTATTTGATATACTAGCACAATGTTTCAGCATTTCTGCGCTCGGAGCTCCAGGTAATATTATGGCCGTAGTTTTGTATATGTCGTTCCATTTCCCGGATCTGGAGAGTGACATAGCCGCAGACAGTCCTCTTAATTGTTCGTCTCCTATTATGTAGATAGTGCGTTCTTTTTGTAGTTTTCGCGTTGAGAGTGAGTTTTCTTTTTGGCCTGGTGTTAAACTACAGTCTTTTTCATCAGTAACTGCAGTCGACTGACATAGTTTTTGCTTAAGATCAATGATTTCTTTGTTTAAGACGTTTATTTCTCGTTGCGCGTCTGTCAATGATTGCTTAAGCTCACATATTCTTTCTTGCAGATAAGTAAAGCTTTCCGGCATACTAGATTTTTCTACTAAAGTAGGAGGTCTTGGAGGTGTAGAAAACTCTATCGACTGACGTTTGTGTTCTTTATTTATTTGAAACGGGCTTTTACAAAGATTTTTAAGCAATTGTAATTCTTTCGTTAGTTTCGCTACGTTTCTCTTTTGCTCATTATTTTCCAATAAGCTATTCTCCAACTCATTCTCCGTGGAGGTAAGTTTTATTTTTAATTGTTGAATTTCATCCCGTAATTCAATTTCAGTTGATGTGTTATTAAGTATAGTGTTTTCCATGCTCTTAGATAATCTTTCTGTAAACGTGTCGTCGGTTGTTTCATCCTGTGTTAAGATATGCGAATCATAAAATATTAAGTCTGGTTCTCGCATAGGGGAAAGGAAAGGGGTTGAGTTTTGAGAACTAGGAGTATTTGATATCTTTTCTCTTGAGTCTGGCTTTGATTCTGGGGTTTTTATAAGGTTAGTAATGTCTTTATTCGCAATCCTTTTTCTTGTAGTTATATTAGTAATGTTATTTTGCTGATCAGTGCTTGAACAAGCTTGAGGTTTTTTATTTTGTAAGCATGTTGGACATTTCCACGTCTGTTTTTTTGCCGTATCCATTAACCGATATAGTTTCTCAGACATGCCTAAGCAATCAAACTCAAATCGATTTTTGCATTTTTCACATTGTATAGTGTTATTAATGTTGACGGCAGCCATACACTTAAAGCAGTTAACTGTTTTTGTGATCATTTTGCTTCGTCTTGTTTCCATTGCAGTTTAGGTTAATAATAAATGAAAATATTTAAGAAAAAGTAACACGACTGCTGCGGGTTTGAACTCGTTCACATGAGTTTATGAACCCGGCATGCAACCATTGTTCCAGAGACGCTTGTTACAAGACGGTCGAAAATTGCAACCAGGTGTTAAATGTACACAGTTAGTTCCTTTGTTTGCTGTAGATGTCACTGCGGTCAAACAGGTCGGTAAAGCAGGTCTTTAGTTCAGCTACGTTATAACAGATGGCAGTGTTCTACGAATTTTGCTAGATGTCTTCATCCGAAAGGGTGTTCGTCGGTAAAACAGTGTCAGAATTCAAAACATATAACAGCTGTTATCTATTGTTACAGTGAATTATTATTTATTTACTGTTTGTGTTACTCGATTGTTGGAGTTCACTGACCTTTAATAGTTCCCCTTTCAATATGATTCACTTTTTTCACATTCCGTATTTATGTAGTGGATTATTTCATGTAAAAATGTATCGACATCACTGACTTGGATTAATGTAAATTTCACAGTTTCTTCTCAATATTTTTTGTTGCAAACACTTGTACTTGTAGAAATTCTCTTCAAGTTTAAATTATCACAAGATATTACGGTATTACGTTGTCTTATTATTTTTAATGAAATTAAATACACGGAGCACTTGTTTATAATACGGCACACTCAAACACTATATCAAAGTTGTATTTTTATTTTATGAAAAATGGATAGGTAGGTATTCCAAAAATATTATTATTTTTACTAGGTACACTAGTACCTATTGACTGCCTAAGTGCCAAATACGTGGCTATTAGCTTTATATGTTGTCACTTTGTGTATTTCTATCAGTCATTGATTTATACTACCTGTAGCTCAAAAGACTGCTAGGGCTCGTTCAAGAAGAGGCGACACCATCAGGCGGCCGGTCATGGCAACAGTCTTGAAGCGCATTTTTGTATTGTTTAGGGTGATTGAAAATCAATGCCATTAGTACAGCATGCATAATGAAATCAGACTATGAAACAACATAATTATGTAATTTAATAGCGCAGCAATGGATGATTTTACATACAAAGTGATTACGATAGACGTTGAAGTTACAATATTAGAAAGCAAACATACTCTGTATTTCAGATTACCAAAATTTACATGTAGGTAGGTATATTTTATTGATTTTATTATTATTTTACTAAAATTAATTAACTAGCAATAAAACAGTGAAAGGTAAATTGTAATACCTAGGTAGGTAGGTACTTTACACGAGGCCGTGTTTTACAATGTCCTAATATTTTCGATAATTGCAGTAAGTACTTACTTAAGTATCTTTGTAGTTATATTACATAAAACCCGTGGTTTGATACAAGATTTGTAGAAGTTACGTCTAAATATTGTAGGCTATGCTTTTAAGTTAGAAGTAACGCGTGGTTTTTTGGACATTAAAAAGTTTTTTGAAGTTGCCGTAATTCAGAAATGCCTAAGTACCTATATAATTGTTCGTTAAATTATGAAACTTACAAATGATTGGTATTCTACGTCAGTCGCAAAGACGAGTTATTAAATTTGTATTACGTATGTGTTATGTCGAATACTGGTACTTACTTCAGTGTGCGACTGACAATACAAAATGGGAGAAACGCCTCGGCGCCACGTCTCCGCGACTAGCGTATAAAATAATATAATAATACTTAATAATAAAATAATCTACTTTATTTTCTCCACAATAATTTACAATGTTGCATTTTCGGTTTAGTTGTTCACAGTTTTGTGTTAATATAGGTATTGTGGAGACTATGGTGACCGTACTGAACTACGCTACTGAGGCTAAAAACCCGCCTACCTACCAATTAGGTATTTGACTGTTGTTGAAATGTAGATATTTATTTATGACATTCAGAAATATAACATTATTGAATAACAAATGTGAAAAAAGAAATTCAATCTGAATTATAACAAGCGAACTATGAGCTACTTACTTAATTGTGACTCTAGCTATCTCTTTCTAAAACGAAATTTTCTATGGCGAGAGTATGGCGCTATAGAAATGTGACGTCACGTTTCTATAGCGCTTTCCTTGTCTAATTAGAAAGTTTGATGCTCTATATCGCTGAAAATATGAAAGATATTTAAAAATAAATACCTATGTTGTATTTCTACTACTTAATTAAATGAACATTTTAAGTCAATAAAAAAAACTGTCATATACCCAACTTAATGGTGCCTACCAAGTCGTCTATAAGTATCGCAATGAAAGACTGGATTAAATCGAAAAATTCGTAGTAGTCTCTACTCGTTTCATTCACTTTTGTATCGATACTAATGCCGGCTCCACACATTGGCCACAATGTTGGCCAATGCAACGTACATTACCTCTTTGGAAAGAACCTCTAAGACATTGTTTAGTACAAAATCAGTATAGTACGATATATTGGCGGGGTTTTGGGACAACGCGTGGAGCCGGCATAAGGCTATGTCGCGCCATTGAGCTAAAAACGCGGTGCTTACATGCGTACTGGCATGAACAGGAGGAAATAGGTTCTGCCTCCATTGAAGTGTTAAAAACAATATTACGTTGAATACAGCGTGATGAGGATTATAGAGGAACCACTCGTAGAATCCGAGCCTCAGTAGATTTTTTGTTCAAAGGAGAAAGAGGAGGAAAGAAAGGAGTTCTGCTTTGGTTACACCTTAGTGGGGTAAGCAAGACAACTTGCCGTACCATATCATAGCGCGCGATAAAAGCCGCTCACTGGAGTAATTACGACAAGCGTTAGTCAGATAAAAAAAATATTCTAACAAAAATCTTAAAAATTTAATTTGTACCTATAACAAAAAAAACTATCCCTGCTTAGAATTCCGTGCGATTCAGACGTGTTACATTTCAGCATCGTCGTCATACAAAGAAAGGTTGCTCTAAATAGTAGCTTTCCAATGATATACAGCCCAAAGTGCTACAATACTTGGGCCAATTTTCACCTTCTCCTTTATTAGATAACGTAAATTCAAAATCACCACTGTATTATTATCAGAATCCCTAATAATTTATTTTTAACAGTATAATAAAAACGTTCCGTTGCACGTATAAGGCGTAATCTGAACTTACGTATAATAATTTATGTTTTAACGTTAAAAGGTTAAGTTTTTTATTATTATATTGGAGTATTTTTGTAAAATAAAACACAACATAGAATTATTCTATTTTGTCAGTAAAATTAATGAAAAAGCTATTTCCCGTCCTGATTAAATATCCAGAAAACGTTTAATTAGCTAAAGTATGTAAAAATAATTAATATTATATCGTGACTATATGTAATTTTAATAGCATGTTGTTCCAAGTCTGGCCAATAAGTCATAACATGTAAAGAAAAAGAGAGAGATATGTATTTGAATAAAACGCTGAGGTTGAGGGTGCGCAAATTCGAGATAAAACGATAGTTTTCATTCATACGGGCTGTTATGAAGACCAATCAAGATTTTAAACCATTTTTAATAACCAAAATTAATTTTCTTTTGTTTCCTTTTTGAGTATGTGCAACTCCAAATTCATTTTGTATTAAGGTAAAACAATATACCTACCCGTGCGTTACATAATATATTAATCATAAATATAATATAATTATTATGATTACAACGACGCATCGAACATTTTATTAGTAATCATAGTGAATTAGCTTTAAAATAAAATTCTAAAATAGATTTGGTTAAAATATATACACTTAAATATCAGTAACATTTCACCAAAACACGTAAAATAATAAAAGTTTTATATAAAAATAATGTAACTTTGTTAAATAGATATATTGAAATTATAACCAAACTTGTCTGAGGAAAATGAAAATAATGTATTAAATAAAATGTGTATCCACAAGATCAACTGAATAACTATGATTATTTATTAATGAAACTTTGAGGATTATTATATTGAAGAATGTAATAAGCCAAAATAATATTCCTATTATAATATTACGTAGGTATAGTATTGTAATATTAGTTGTGAATGGTAGAAACTAGGGAAAATATATGATTATGGTAAATATGATTATATATTATGATTACACTGATTATTAGTATTTGTAATATTTTTAATGTGCTGACTATTATAGTAAGCAGTATATTTCTAAACGAATTTGTGAAGGACAATTTCTTTGGATGAATTACCTTTGTAATTTTAATCAATAATAGGATATTATCTGTGACCTCTTATTTCATTATAAAAGCGATTATTGTCAGTGTTGTGAAATTTCGAAAAAGTAATTAATATATTTGTAGTAATACGTCTTTAAGTTTTTTCTTTTCTTTGATATAGATTATTGACTTTTAAGGGGGTTACAGTAAATCATAAACCTCTAACGGTATTGGTGTTTAATTCAATAAAATGTATTTAATTGTTAATACTATTTCCCCTTTAGAATGTGGTCCATACTAGGTGACTTAAAATTGTGCATTAAAATGATAATTAAACGTGGATACTTATCCACAAAGGCGGTGTGTAATATAAATAATCACGTAAAGCTCAAATATATTTAAATAATAAAAATAAAAAAAGACTTGAATATAAACAGAATCGTAAAGCTTTTAGATTTTAGCCTTGTAAAATTAGTGAGTGTTATATTATAGGCGATTATTAAAATACATAATAATAAAACTTTGTTTGATATTATTGCAAATTTATAAATGCACGTTAATAAGAATTATTATTTAATGTTTATTAATAATAATTTATAGAGTTATCAACATTGTAATGTTAAATAGCTATACATGTGTTCAGTAAATAAGTCAAACAGGCTACTTATAAATTGTTACTGAATATAGGTACCTAATTATTCTATTATTTTTAGTCTTGTAACAAATTATCGTATGTTATTTGAAATCAAAATAATTTATCGTAAATATAATTAAAACTTACCAAATATGGTGTCAAAACTTAGTTAGTGAAATCACGTGCTGATTTTGTTTTATATTAATATACTTAAATAATAATGTCGGAACAAAGAGTAAATTATTATCTAAAGCCAGACAATTTTTTAAATATATATGTGACCGTATATTAGATTTCGTTGTAATAAAGTACGAAAAATATATGAATGTTGTGTTTTTATTTACCTACTTAAAAATAAGAAACCTTAGCTAGAGTGCGCGCCAGATAACTCTGCGCGCGGTTAAAATCGAAAACTAGTCTTAGAACAAAAAAATGTACCTACTTACTGTAACTAGCGCCGAAAACGCTCCAGTCGCGCGCAAAGTTATCTGTCACACGCTCTACCTATTTTTTATAAAAATGAGCAGTGACATGGATTGGTAAGAGAAATAATGATGGAATATCTAGAATTTATACAAATGGTTGTAAATTTAATGTAAATTATTTTTGAAAATACTGAGTTGCACTGGTCAACTTTATCCGAATTATGGCAAACAAAAAACTGTAAAAATTTTCATATCTTTCATATAATTTTTAAAGCCATCGTTAAGGTCGAAGTTGAATAGTGCAATTCACCCTCATTATCCTTAGAATAATGTATCATGATACCTAATGACTTACCTTTGTAGTAGCCATCAAACAATAACCCTTGTAGACTGCCCGTTGTAACGTGATTCAAGTGCACCGGTATACCTTGGGGCTTGGGGCCGAATCCCTAATCGCAGGTTATTTCAAATAACCTATTAGGGTCAGCTTCGAACAATATAGTTATCTTTGTCCACAAAAACTGTTAGTCATACCTACTCCTTAACCTAAATAAGACCTACTACTTTTAAGATCTGTATCTGTATAAAATGGAAAGAAAACTAAAGAATGAGATATTCTTAAACGTAGTGAGCAAACATCATTCGAGCATAAAGAAGGATAAGATAATCAAATACTCTACTAGTAGGTCTCAAATAAATAAGTAACAAAAGCTCTGAATGAAAGTATAAAAAGTCCTGTCAATTAGCAACAATGAACAAAATTCATGAGATGTGTAGACATACCCGACATCGAGGGTGACGTTAATTTACACGACACATAAATTATTATAAGCTACTAACACGAAAAATAAACAAAACAGAGAGATATCCCTTTTTTATCGCTCCCAAAGTAAAAACAGTGAAGGCTTCGGTCAGCGGGGAGGGGAGGACAGCTACTGCCTTCTGCCTGCGCGCGCGCAGTTGTACGCGCGCTCTACTCCCACCACACGCGTATCCCGCGCACGCGCTTATTTGAAACAAAACCTGAAAGAAACACTCACAACCCCAACTGGATTACAGTGAAACAAACTCAAGTGAATAACTGTGACACAAAGTGTGTGATAAAGTGATTGCAATAACATTAACTGTGGAACTTGCAAACTGTTTTATGGCTTGTGTTCAACCATACAATCTATCCACCTGTCTCTCTGCGGTTGGACTGTGAAATGTGACAAAAAATTGCAATGAGTACCCATTGTAGCGAACACCCGCCGTTTGTAAACTCCTTGGGTTGCCTACCTGACTACTGAGGGTTGGATCCACAACTCGTCGGTCGACTGGTTGACAAGTAAGTTTAAACCCTAATACTTTTTATAAAACTTTGTAATTTAATACAGCGGATGTGGAATAAATTGGGCACGCTGGGCGAGCTTCGTCGTGCTACCTGTTTTGTGTGGTCGATGCTTCCAACTTATTGTTTCCCTAACAGATGCTGCCACGACGAATAAAAACAGTTCCCAGTATAACGGGCCTGCGGTTTACTCCATTGTTCTAATGTTTTACACCAGAGTTTACTTAACGTTTCCTGCCACTGTGTTTCGCCGTAATTATCACTTATTGTTTTATTTGGTACAGTGATTTATACATCTCATTTCATGCTACGTCTATTTGGAGCTTCTCTTTCAGGTTTTGATTTAAAAAATGATTGGCGTTTTTTTACACGACAAACATTTTTAGCTTTAATATTATGTAAATTTTATACATAATGCTTATAACTTATGCAAATAATATCTACTAATTACATTAAACTTCCAAAAGGAGCTAGGCGATGACTACTCCTAACACTTGAAAACATGGACACATCTTTGGGCATAATGACTTTTATAACGCCAAATTATCTCAAAACTACTACATCAAATTCCAAAATGGCTTCTAATCGATTATCTCTAGGCTAATGAAATGCTTTTACTAGTTTTAGCATGTACTGTACAACTACTTGTACAACTGTGGAAGCGACAGTTTATGATTACTGAACAAATAGTAGTTAATCTTCAGCATCAACTGATAAGCGTTATCTTATCACGTTGCTTCGAAATGATGGTAATCGGGGTAAAACTTGGCGGCGCAAAAAAAGGCATGCCGCGTGATATTCCACTTTTAAACATAATTGCTTATAATAGACATACTTAATGTTACACGCACCGCTCACTAAACTCTCGAGATAACATCGGCAACAGCACTAAAATGGCATAAACGCTTATATGGAAATCGTTAAATGTCCTGCGTCAATGGAGATTAGTTGAGCTGCCCGTTTTTAGCGGAACATACATGACAATGTTATCTAATAGTGACATAAATTTGCTTCTTGTTGGGTGACTGAAATCCTTCAAAAGTTAATAATTTGATAGATAGTGTCAATTTTCAAATTTCTACACTGTAGAAAAGAAAGAGTCTTATACACTCTACACTAGAGAGTGTCCAAGTTTAAATTATGCAATTATTCAGAAATGGGGAAATATAATAAATGTTACAAAGCTAAGCTTTAGTACCTAATTAGTACAAAAAATAGACTTTAAAAAAAAGTTGTATAATCTTCTGTTATTATAACTTTGGTATAAATGGCATATGCCATAAGAATATGGAGGAGAAAAGCTTAGACGGTAAATACCAAATACAGCAGCTAAAAATGTAAAGATAATCCTAATTATAACGGTATTTATTATCCACCAAACTACACTACTACACACACTACCAAATAATGCTTAAAGTAGTTAAACGCCAAAGTAGAATACACGAAAAGTATAGAGCTTATAATTTATAACAATAAGCCTGTATTATTGCAATATTGGAAATGAGTTAAGTCTTGTTGGTGAACCTACTTACTCTAACAGAAACTATATTTTGATTGCTGCAGGTAAAACTAATGGCAAATTAAGAAGTCTAGTCTTAGAACATCTTGCTCTAATGTAGCTCTATCCATGAAAATAAGCAAAAGTCTTTAGCTTGAGCTTACACAATGAGTCAATCAGTATCCACGTTTGCAAGGGTGAAGAAGAGGAAAGGGAAAAGAAGAGGAAGACTTTAAAAAAAAGTTGTATAATCTTCTGTTATTATAACTTTGGTATAAATGGCATATGCCATAAGAATATGGAGGAGAAAAGCTTAGACGGTAAATACCAAATACAGCAGCTAAAAATGTAAAGATAATCCTAATTATAACGGTATTTATTATCCACCAAACTACACTACTACACACACTACCAAATAATGCTTAAAGTAGTTAAACGCCAAAGTAGAATACACGAAAAGTATAGAGCTTATAATTTATAACAATAAGCCTGTATTATTGCAATATTGGAAATGAGTTAAGTCTTGTTGGTGAACCTACTTACTCTAACAGAAACTATATTTTGATTGCTGCAGGTAAAACTAATGGCAAATTAAGAAGTCTAGTCTTAGAACATCTTGCTCTAATGTAGCTCTATCCATGAAAATAAGCAAAAGTCTTTAGCTTGAGCTTACACAATGAGTCAATCAGTATCCACGTTTGCAAGGGTGAAGAAGAGGAAATTATACGAAACCTAAAGCGCCCTCTCTTTTACGACGTTAAATAAAAGACTTGTATCTACTTTTAAAAAAAACCGTTTTGATGAATGCCTTATACTTACTTTTTCCATTGATAACTGCTATAAACTTTTACAAAATATAACGCGATTTAACCATTTCAACTTGCAGGAGTTAGCAAAATACTCTCTTTTCCTTAAAGGCGGTTTTCCTGGAATCCAGCGAAATGACTGATAAGCTACAACATACAAACAAAGTGATTCGTTGACACACTTCTAATTTTGAATCATGAACACATAACTACTACGATCGATACAGTAGTTTCAGTAGTAGGTAGATTCAATAGATTTTTGTCGTTTATTTCGAATTAGGTATGTTTATTTGTAATGCTCGTACTTTACACAACTATAGGATTTTTATACTTATTTCGTTGAGGTTCATAAGATTTTTGTGAGACTATCTTATAGGTAAGTGAAAAGATAAGCTTTTTGCGTTTTTTGCAATAGTTAACTAGATTAATTTATGATTTTGTATAAATAAAACAAGTTTTGTCAAATGCTAAAATAATTTACTATAGCTGGACACTAGTTGTCGTGAAAATAAATCTTAAAGTGATGTTTTTGTATGGATCTGTGGATCTTTATAACGAAGGCAATGTCGCGGACTAGTGCGAGAAATTAATATGGCAACTTTCAAATTTGATCATGTTAAATTTCAAACAACAGTCACACAAAATTTTGTATAACGATTGCTTCAGAATAAATCTGTATTAATTAGCTATCTAGCTTAAGACAACAATAATGATCGTTAACTATGTGATAATTACGAGTGATCTGCTTGAATAATATCAAGATCGGTATGAAATATTCAGTGTGAGTCGGCGGTATCGTAAAAAGGAATATATTGGTCGAGTGTAAATCTCGATCCATAAATTTTAATAACTTAGCTGACATTTGTTTCACTAATAAATGACTTAAATTACCGTGAGAAGGAACTGAAACTCGTTTTAATTAGTATTGTGGTGATTTGTTACTGTTATGTTTATTATAATGTTTTTTTTTAATATCACTTGGAGATGTTTATAAATGATTGACAATACGAACCACGCAAACGATACTAAAATAATAAATATAAACCAATCCAGTTAAAATATACCCTTTTAAAGTTTTATGTTATTGAAATGGTCGATATTACAGGCAAGAGACCATTACTTACTGTTGTGCCTCCATACATATTCATATCTATAAATTCTCGGTCGAAAAGAGAGATAAAAGTAGTTTTACTGCTTCGGAGCAAGTAAGATGGTAGAAACTCGATCAAGCATAACCATAGAGCGAGCGAGATATCGACTTAAAGTCTGTAAGTGCGATAGAGATAAACAATCAGAAGGCTTTTACGGTAGAGCGGGCAGCGCTCAGTGAAATGTGGGCTCGCTCGCCTTCTTTTTCGATCTCGCCTGAGTAAATTGATTCTAAGATTAATCTTTTGTAGTTGCTATAACTGACGAGTATAGTTTTTTTCTCGACCGTTGTACGATTAGTGATAAATTTCATGTTGGTATTTGTAATTTATTTGGACTGCTTTGATTTATAGTGAAGGAATTTCAAATTTAACAAGTACAAATTATTATATGAATCTTACTTTTGCATTAATCTAGGGTCTTGTCAAGCTAAAAAAGCTTTGATATGAAAAAGGAATTTCTTCTTGAGACATGGTATTTGTATTTGGTTATTGTTTCGATCTTGCTTGTTTGACTTTTGATCAAGGTCCTCTAAAGATTTGATTTTTTAGTAAAATAATAAAGTTGTTCCTTTAGCAATCTTCTGTAAATTGCTTCAGCCTTAACTATTCTTCTGTCTACTCGTCAAGTTTTGTCACAGAGAACAGTATTTATACTATTTATGTAGCGCCGTTCGGCGACCGAATAGAAATCCCTTATTTTATTGTTGTGAAATTTTCGATGTATTATCAATACAGTTCGAATTGCAGAGCCACAAATGCATTTTGATTATAATAGATTTTTGCATTAAAATATATCTTGTGGTATCTTTTTTAATATATATTTAAAACTAGAAACAAATAAATTATAATTCCTCGTATTTTCTGGGGCATTAGTAGACGTACTCTCTAAAAATATTGAATAGCTACGTACCGAGAGAATCGCCGCCGTTAATTCATACAAACTTAGTACCCTGTTTCCTCCCTGGATAATGCCAGTAGAGCAATATATTTTTTTCCAATGTATTGGAATACATGTATACATCGATCTATGGCCACTATTGGCATGTCTCTACGTTTTCTGTTTTTTCAAATTAATTATTTAAAGACAATGATGAACCATCAAGATCCAAAAATTGACAAATTTTCCGTTGTGTTCAAACATCTAGTAAACAAAGGACAATGCGCAAAGGAATCCCGGCCCACGGTGAACACTGACGACTTAGAATAATTATGTACCTATAGAAAGATAGTCTTCATACATACAAGCACTCTGTCAAAAGTGAAGCACTAAACCAGACTAAACCGATTCACACTTTCGTGACGATTACTTGCTTGCGGTCTGTGACACGCACACGTACACTTGTAACTCCGTAATGTACATTGAAAACTCGGCGTTTGGAGCCATATCTGGCTCCAAAAAGGTGCTTCAAAATGGGCGCGTGGGCTTACTTTCAATACGTTATTATTCTAAGACTGACGAATTACACATATAATGAAAGCATGGCATGTCCGAAACTCCATAAACTGAATAGTGGTTAAGAAAATAAGTCGCCTTTTAGAAATAAAACAACTTCTTTTCGTTAGATTGGAAATATTTTAAAATTACCTGTCCTTAATAAAACAAGCTATGGAATGCCTTAAATATACATAATTATGTAAAAAGTTGATTTAAAATTATTTTTAACTTTCTTGCATTTATAATGCAATGTCATTATTGAATCTGAAAAAATATGCCAAAAACAACTAGCTCCGAAGGGATTCGAATCCTCAGAGGTAGATTTTTATAATATTTTATTTTTAAAGTTGATTTGCTTTCGCATTGTCACGTAGGTAGCTACTTAAATCTGTCTTTCACTAATAACGTCTCTGATCTGAAGATTATCTGAAGCTATTCTCAGATTTACGACGAACACACTATTTTCATTCTAAATGATAGTGTGGACTATAAAACGGTCGGTTCGGTTTACTGCTTGGCCTGTGCCTTATGTTTTCATAAAGTTTCCGGTCTCAATGACTTTTATGTTCCCAAAACGTGTTACAAGCTGTTTGGAATAAAATTAAATTATAGTAATAAAGCTTTTGCGAGGAATCCGGGCGCAGTGGTAAGCGCGTTCGACCTTCGACTGTTGAGGTGAAGCAACTTTTGCAATGGTCGGTACGGGATGGGTGGGCAAAAAACTTTCATCTCGAGCTCCTCCGTGGTTCGGAAGGTACTTTCAGCCGTTGGTCCCGGCTGCATTTGCAGAGATTAATACCCATCAATCCGCACTGGACACGTAGTGGGTCATTGTATAATAGTGAATTTTTCTTAAAGCTTTGATTTTGAACGTAATAAATATTATTATGTACCTACCTAATTTGAAATATGAATTCCATCTTTCAAATTAAATTATTACCACAAATCACCACAAAAAATTTCACTAACACAAATCCTAATGTTTATTTAACACATGAACATCGACATAAAAACGAGTAATTTTTACATATTTTGATATACCTACCACAGAAGCCGATATAAATTTATAATATGTATGAGATATGGTACATACATAAAATGTGCATAAAAATGAACGATAGACAAATCTGTAAATAAAATCCCACCGAAAACATCCTGTAAAAAAGCTGGCCAACTCTCGCTGGAGCTGCTTTTTTCTTTATACTCGTAAAAAGTGTGAAATTTCTTTATATAAAGTGTAAAGCCAAGCTAACTCTAATGATTTCTTTATTAATATTGTCAGATTTTCTGTGACTTGGACGTTGAACATTCATTCATGTTGGTTGGTGGATACAATCAACGACCAAGTCACATAAAACCTAACTATTTTAATAAAGAAATTTAGAGTTGGCTTGGCTTTACTGAGAGATTTCGTCACTTTTTATAAAGAAATAAGCAGCTCCAGCGGGAGTTGGCCAGATTTTTAGGGTTCCGCAGACGAATGGCAAGAAACGGAATAGATTCGTCATGCCTGTCTGTCTGTCCGTCCGTCCGTATATTACAGCAACTTTGTTTCAAAACTATTAAGACTACACACTTACAACTTGGTAGGTAGATGTAGGTATTCTGTAAATCGCTTTATAATTTTTATCCTATCCTTCTAATGTTATAAATGCGAAAGTTTGTGAGTATAGATATATGGATATTTATGTTACTCTTTCACGTATTATAAGCTGGAATAACACATAGGATACTTTTTATCCCGATATTCCCACTAGAACGGGAACCACGCGGGTGAAACCGCGAGCAGCAACGGATCGACGTAATTTTTAGGGTGGGGATAGTTTTGGAGATTGAGAATGAATTACTTTTTATTCCAGAAAAATATGAGGTTCCCCCGGGATAACGTCGTGCAGTTCACGCGAGCAAAGCCGCGGGCGAAAAGCTATAAAAATACTATAATTATGACGATAATTTCAGCGTTTGAAACGAAGCCAATGGTTTTCAAATTGAGGCTTGAAAATACGCTGAAATGGTTTTAGTAAAGGATGATATTGCAGTGTTTGCTTCGCGCTCGACTTGGCGGGTGTACTGCCGTGCCCCCAGATTTGTCTAGCATAAAATTAGTAGGTTAAATGATTAAAATTTGTCGTAAATTAAGCGTGCAATATAATATTAATTTCATAAACAAACACTCACAGAATATTATTCATAACTAGTTTTCCGCCCGCGGCTTCGCCCGCGTGGACTTCACGACGTTATCCCGCGGGAATATGATATTTTTCCGGGATAAAAAGTAGCCTATGTTCCTCTCCAGGCTACAAAGTACCTGTGTTTCAGCCAAATCCGTTCAGCCATTTTGGCGTGATTGAGTAACAAACATCCAAACATCCAAACATCTAAACTTTCACATTTATAATATTAGTAGGATAATATATGCAGTACATATAGTTCGCACCTTAATTTATGTTTCTCGTTCCATAAATCTTAATACATAGTTATCACCTGCTCTTACGTACGGCAAGTAATGCAGATCAACAGTGCCCGTAGTGTAAGTTTTTATGTCAAAAAACGCAAACTATTTCGAATGCGTATTAATGTCAATTTGTATGAAAACTGTATTAGCGCCTCTAGCGGCGAGTAGCGCGCTTATATAGTTTTCATACAAATTGACATTAATACGCATTCGAAATAGTTTGCGTTTGCTTGACATAAAAACTTACACTCGGGGTACAGTTTATGTTTGAATGTTCTCATCTGGTGAAAGCCTTTAAGACTACAAGTACACTCAAAGACATTTTACTCATTTGTAACAAGCAGTTTTTTTTTTATTTTATCTACAACGGGGTAGCACTTAGCCTTCATCACACCTGATGTTAAGTGGTGATAAGGCTGAAGGTGGACTTTAACTGTCTCTGTTATATTTATAATGCACTAATACAATAATGTAAGTACAGAAATATGGAGAGTAATTTTGCATTTCTCCACCCAAATATAAGATAGCAAAATTTTGAGAAAAACAGTTGCAGTTACCGTTTTTGTCTAAAATAAATTAATATAAGTATTTTACTTATATTACGCCTCATCATATCCTTTTCCTAAAATTATCATTTTCATAAGTTGTGGGTCTGCTATTATCATCATCATCATGTCAGCCGAACGACGCCCACTCCTGGGCATAGGTCCCCCAAGGATCTCCACAACGATCAGTCCTGCGCTGCCCGCATCCAGCGGCTTCCGCGACCTTGACTAGATCGACGGTCCACCTTGTAGGAGGCCTGCCCACGAAACGTCGTCGTCCGGTACGCGGTCGCCATTCGAGAACCTTTCCGCCCTAACGGCCATCGGTTCTCCACACCGTGTCCCGCCCACTGCCACTTCAACGACTGCTAGTATGGACAAGAAAATCCCTAAATCCAACCAGTTTATTGCATAGGTATTAAAACCTATTCAATCCCTCAATGACACCCCATCTCTTACTCTGAAATGTTGTTTTAACACTTTTTCATTGTTTGTTTTCAGATGAAATGTCGGATAACGGAGGAGCAGCTGTATCACGGGCGTCAACACCTCGCCCAGTAACTGAGCCTCCAGTCTCCACCCCTCTTAGATCCAGACATGACCAATTCCTTGCAAGTTCCGCTGAAAGGGCACAGCAAAGACCAGTTTCTAGCGGGAGGAACCCAAACGGGAATTTCGACTCACCCCCCTTATCTTATCATAGGCAAATGAACTCTGGTTCCTTACTCACATCAACACATCGTGAGTCGTCGGCCTTTGTTCCTGTAGTTCCCACTAGATCTATACATCCCGTGATATACACTAATGAAATGCACCCTGCACTGATACCTTCAGAAATCATGGAACGGGAAAGAATGATGGATAGAGATAGGACCGAGCCAGCTAAAAGTTCGCCTGATAGAACTTCAGGTAGCTTCCCTAAAAGAAATTCCTTTGACTTAATGGCGATGATGGTAGAGAAACGTAAAGAAGTAGCTTTACGTGAGGCAGCAGCTGCGATGCTCATTCCCCATCATAGAACATCGTCCATGGATGGAATGATGTCTGATGGTTCTTCGCAACCTCCTATCTACGGTCCACCAAGTGCATTCCTGGGAGCACCTGGACCTTCTCCTACCACTGCAGGAAGTTTTACTTTCCCCGGAGCAGGACTTTTCCCACCTGGAGCTGGTCCGCATCAAATGCATCCGCATTTAGATAGAAGATTACTTCGAGCGCCGGGCAGAGCATCGAGGCCTAAAAAGCAATTTATATGCAAATTCTGCAATCGACAGTTCACAAAGTCTTACAACCTGCTGATCCACGAGAGGACGCATACAGATGAGCGGCCGTATTCCTGTGATATATGCGGTAAAGCATTCCGAAGACAGGACCACTTGCGAGACCACAGGTAAGATATCATTATTTATTAATTTATACAATACAGCCGGTAATAACATAGTAAATTGTATCCGTTGATGTAGCATCCGGTACCTTGCACATTTTAATTTTCTACAACGCTGATCATAGTGTAAAGACCTAATTTATATGCACGTAACAGCAGCCGGTGTAACTCAAGTTGCAGATGTTTAGCCGACTGTGGCCGCATCCGCCCCGCTACTTGGAAATGGAATATTTATAAAGTCTCGATCATAGTTAGCTTCTAGGAAATTGTACTATCTTGATTAATAGTAAGAGGTGCTTGTACTTTCAAACGCACGGTCCAACGTATTCAAAT
Organism: Crambus lathoniellus; assembly: GCA_949710035.1. Lineage (NCBI taxonomy): Eukaryota > Metazoa > Arthropoda > Insecta > Lepidoptera > Crambidae > Crambus > Crambus lathoniellus. Next base: position 11,524,723 of record OX453296.1, read on the forward strand.
CTGACGGGTCTCAATACGAATACCATTTGCTAAGCATTAGGTGAGCCATTGGTCAGTTATTCAGATTGTAGATAACGCGCGAATGATATATAGCAGTCTTGGTCCGTTTATGACAGATAAAAATAAGCTGACAGGGATTTACTTACTTGAGATGGATAGTTTATTTTTGAGATAATGCTGCGTAGATATTAGGTTTCCTTAGCTAGCTTTTAATGTTTTTAGAACAGCTTGTACAATATCATGTTATAATATTTTAGATGTCACCTTAGGATATTAATAATGCATCAGTAGTAAAAGTCAATTTAAATGTTAGACCACACGGTTTTGAGTAATACAATAAAATTGTATCAAAATTTATCGTATTTTGAATTGGAATATATAAAAGTCTTGAATGTTAAATCAATACTTGCAGGTTTATAAATATATATTTTATATCGTCTGCTATCGAACGGGATAACTTTGATCGGCGGCGCATCTCGAATCGAAGCAGGCTATAAATATCAATTAATTCTATAGCGGAGAACGATTTCGAGATCCCAATATGTTAATTAGCTGTTATATCAAAATACGTTCAGTTTTCTCAGAACTTTTTTGATAATTCATGTCGATCAATCAGAGTGTTCGGTTAATGATGTGTTTCGTAGTTAAATTATATTCATGTTATCATAAACGAGTTTTTACTGATGGGAAACTATTGAAATTGTTAAACAAAAAAACGTCTTATTTGGGTATTTGGTTCAAAAAATTATATACTAAGTACACTACTAAGATATAGAACAAAAATTTATGTAATCTAACAATTGAGAACTTTCTCAAACCATAGATGAATTTAGAACGAGAAAAATATAACATTATTTTCTGTTTAGAGATTAGCACGTGGAGATTAGTGTTTTTGATGAATAGCTTCGAAGCAAAGAATATAATTTAGATTCATATACAGGGTGTTAGTTTGGTCACTTGCAAGCCCGAAAACCACCGCTTGTACTCATAAAATTGAACAATATTCCCAAGAACCATGGGTCGAAATAAAAAAAAAAATGGTTTTTCAACTGACCAAACTAACACCCTGTATAGTCGTGCGTTTTTTTAACTCCTCGTACTGTAATTAGTTTAAATTCTGATGAGTCATTCGTTTCTATTGGAGCCAAAGTGGTAATAGAAGACGGGAATTCGGTACCGTCAGCAGAAAAATGAATGAATCCATGGGTTGTTGGATAGTTTCTTAATCATTTCCAAAGATTCATGGGCATATATTTTATACTATCATTGCATGTATGTTGGTTAATAAACTCATTTCCAAAAAAGTCACACTTCAAAGTCATTTAAATAAAACTTTTATTTTTCTACAATGATTTCTTTGTCAGATGTTTTGTATAAAACGTTTGTTTCCGATAAGGATTTGAAACAACTTTGAAAACTCATCTGTATCCCTACAGAGGATTTTTTTTATTCATTATTCACTAGTTTGAAGTGAAGTGCAACTGTGAACAATGTACATAATATGTGGTATGGTTCGGAGCAAGATGGAGTCATCTTGCTCTATGGATATCAATGTATGTGGTATGCCACATACATTGATCTATTATATACAACTAATGCTTTACGTTTTTTGAAGTTAGGGGATGTGGAGAGATTTTCAAGTTTATTTCAAATGCTTTTCGGAAATACAAACATTTACTTATCTACAACATTCTGACAACGAAATCATTGTAGAAATATACTGACTGTTTTATTTAAATGTCTATTAAGTGAGCATTTGTTTAGCAAACAGTTTTTTATTCACGCATATCATATTAGTACCATAAATGATTTTATCTGTTAATGAACCAGAAAAGGTATATGGTATATACCTTTTTATAAGTACAAATACATTTTGAAAATTATAAATCCAATTGGAATGGGAAATTTACATTTAATACAAATCTTTTACTCAAATCATAATAAGACAAGAGAACATCTATACAAATTAATAAACTTGGAGTGTCTGTTTGTAACATTAACAATAACCGCTTTTTACTACATGCATATATGATTTTATATACGGTACATATACCAAAATGACATGTTTTACAATTTTTGTCTCTCTGTCTGTCTGTCTGTTTGTTCCGGCTAATCTCTGAAACGGCTCGACCGATTTTGTCGGGACTTCCACTGGCAGGTAGCTGATGCAAAAAGGAGTAACTTAGGATACTTTTTATCTCGGAAAAATATCACATTCCCTCGGGATAACGTCGTGTAGTCCACGCGGGCGAAGCCGCAGGCGGAAAGCTAGTTTTAAATATTTTAGTTCAATTGTTTTTCTGCTGGCTCTACAATACGAAACCAGCACTTACTGACTCCTAAAGCAATTTAATAATAGTTACTAGATCAAACTATATCGTGTTATCATTCTCAAATTGTCGAAAAAACCAGTGAATAGAGCCGTGACAAAAAATTAAGCAGTTTTTTTACGCTGTGACTTAAAACCCATTCAAAGTAAAGTTTATTCATTTGATTTACTGTAGCAAGGTCAACAAATAAAAAAAAAAGTAATTTCAATTCGGACTGATTTTTTCAACAAGTTTAAAACGTTTTAAAAATATCAGAAACACTACAAATGTCTTGTAAGTAAATCAAATTTATTTTTCACTTACGTTATTTTTCAATATTATATTTTTTAATGTTACTATTAAATATTTACATATCAATAACAGTCCGATCCCCTATTGAAACTGGTAGCCATGCATTGACACGCTTTTTCTGTAAACCTTACTCTATTAATTTTAAATGAAATTACAACATGCATTTTATCACAATTTTCAATTCAAATTTAAAATTGCAGCAAGAATAAATTTCTCGTAAATAAACTACGACATGACTTCATCATTGTTTTGCGGTGCACACTTACATTTTTTGTCGCAACCATATAAAGTCTGCTGTATAATCGGGATGCATTAAAACTGCATAATGTCCGATCATTATGTTCTCCGCCAAAATTAATAACCAAGAACAAAAACGTGTGCTTTTCTGACCCACCAAGGGTAACTCATAATTACAAGATTCTTCGAAGCGGTATAGGCATAGCAAAATTTATTATTTTTTCAACGGAAATCAGTATAAGTTAATTTTGTATGTACCGAAGAAAATAATGGTTGTTTTTTAAATAAACAGCCATTTGTACCCAATACCTAATAAAACTAAACTAGGACTCAAAATCAAAGTTGACAGCTTGTCTAGATACAATTTTCAACGAAACAGTGAACCTAAAAAATCTTTCCGTGTTCTGTGCAGTAAACCCTATGTAAAATTTTACAATAACGTCATTCTTTTGTAAATAGAGTAACTAATTATAATAAGAAACAAACTTTTCAAGTAAACGATTAAAGAATTTTACAGAGTCGAGTCCTATCTACCCTCTTTAAAACATCAGATTAGCATTTCGCAAACAACTTTATTCTTGTACTACATAATTGGAGAACGTTGCAATCTTCACAACTTAAAACATACCCACAATCATATTATCGAACCCACCAACGTTTTGATCTAAACCAGTTTCACAAGTACCTATATAGCCATCATTAAAGCACTTATTACATTATGCATTTACATAAAAAATCATGAATATTTAAAGCAACTGCCTTACGTAAATATAAAAAGTTTTTAATGGCCACCACCTTATCGAAAACCGATCAAAAAATACGATACGTGATCGGAATCCACCAAGCTTTACTTTTTTGGGTAATTTTTTAGCCAATTATAAGACAATCAAAAGATTTGGGTAAGATATGCTCATACATAATGTCGTGAGTAAACTAAATGCTACGTGGTTTTTAACAAAAAATGTCATCACCATACAGAAACTTATTTCATACATTCCTTTCGTTAGTGAAACACAAACTTCACGATGATTAAAAAAACATTTAAATTCCATCTAAGCTTAATCAAACCCAACGGCAATATGAAAAGAGCGCATTATGCTTTAATCATCGAGTCAAAAAATGATGCTGCTAATAAAACACTCCGAGTTCCCACCAGAATATAAGTTACGTTCGAATATACAACAGCATTCACGCCATAAACCAGTATTGGAGCTACAATATTATAAATACACGTAAGATATTATGATACGAGTAGGCATAGGAACATACGCACTCCTATCATTAATTTTCTTTACTGCAGAGTAATTTCTTGGCATGAAAAACTGGTTTGTCGGATCTTGAGAGAAGAGCGCTTTATTTGAGAAGCATTTCTCTAGCAGTCCTTTGAAGTCGTAAAACTTTACCATGCTCTTACGTTTGTGTTGACTGACTTGACTGCTTATTGCGTGGTGAAGTAGGTATTTAGTGTAGATGCACCAAATTCTGTATAATTACTTGGAAAAATAATTTGTCAAGATGGCGATGGGCTGAAATTTTAAAAACTGAGTTAATTTAGTAAAAATTCAACCAAACATAAGACCCACGTTTTAATTACATTTCCACCACAACAAAAGGCGACATGGTAATTTGCAAATATACTGTTGGATATGAATTATTTTTGCATCGGATGTTTTATCTCCGGGCTCATATGCAATTACGATTGCGGCGAGACCACATATAATGGCGACTGGTGATGCCCACTCGTTCCGATCGCTTAAGGGGCTACAGCAAAAAGGGATATCAAATTATTGCTGAATCCATAATAAATCAAAGCGGGCAGGTGCATATCGTCGCTAACAGTTTAGCCTACAGACAACTTTAGAAATTATTATCTCCCAACCAATCGGTCCAGAATTCGGTTTCGATAAATTATCAAATTGTTTCCAAAGAATGCAATCCTTGATATTCAAAAGCTGCAGAAAATTTGCTTGAAGGCGAAAACGAGAGTGGCGTGCAGAACGCTATGTCAAACCCAAAATATTCATCAATTTAAAGTGATTTGAATATTGGACGCACGAAATTCTTAAGATACCTTACTCACTATCTTCATATCTGTTCTTAGCACCTCCAATGGGTTCATATTATTTAACGAAACACATTTTATAATGAAATATCAATGACGTTAAAAGTAAATAAAGATTCATCGCTAACTAGAATTCGTTTGTTAAAACTAACACTGATTGGAATACGAGTGCCGGTTTCCTCCGCATATGAACTCAAAATAATCGTGACTGAGGCTGTAGAATAATTAGCTAGAATAGCCGCAGTACGTTCGTCGATTTCACAGTTTCTTATTGCCTTTTGAAAGTTCTCTCGCTGCGCTCAAAAAGGCTTGCGCAATTTTTCTCAGCGTTCTCACTGACGTGTTTAAAAACCTCGTTCTGAACAGCAGATATATTAAAAACATTATTTGGCATTTGTACTAATACATTATTTACTGCTTACAAATGATCGTAAAAGTATCTTTACTTATAAATCTAAAGCTTCTTTACGGTTAGTCTATTTTAATAATCCAAAAGCTATTATGGTTGTCGATATGGACAGGTAAACGTATAATTTAAATTGTTGTTGGGTTGATTGCGTGTTTGCTTGCCAAACCCTTTTTTGTCCCTGAGTCTGACCAATTTTGCTAAGTCCTCGCGTGATTCAAATTCTAAGTAAAACATATCATTTACTAAACCGCAACCCGTTTCAGTAGGCTAATTATGAGATTGTCAAAACTTTGTGCGAAACAAAGTTAATTATAATTATTGTCATTTAATTTTTATTAAACTATTAACTTTGCCCTGCAGTGGGACGACCCAGGCTGATTTATTATTTATTATTATTATTTTATTATTAACTGTTCCTTTTAATGTGGTTAAGCACTAAGCTTACTGGTTGCTGTTATGAATGAAAATAAGAAGAAAATAAAATAAAAATCAAATAAGATAAACCTTCTCATAAAAAAATATTTAAGTTAATCTTGTTAAGAATTTCGTAACGAGTGGTAATAATTTTTAATGTAGCGCTTATGAAGAATCTTGGTTTATAGTTATAAAAATCAAACTCAAGGTGTCTGTATAAATATAACGGAAATGAGACAATGAAAGGCTTAACTGGAGTCTGAATACGGCAACCGTTCTTTTCATTTCAACTCGTGTCGCATTCAACATTGACCGCTAAGTACTTGCTGTTAGAATTCAATTTGTACTGTCAAGTTTCAGGTACGTTATAGCGTGGGTTGACAAGACGTATGCTTATCATCGATTTAGCATTTCTTTGCTACCTAATCCAGTTTTGAAAGCCATTAAGCTTGTAGTAGCAAATGTAATGGTGGTTCCGAATAACAGGCATTATGTAAACAGTTTTAGAAATTCTAATCAGGCGTAAATACTGCCCATTGATTTATCGATTACGTTAAACATTGAGTCAAATATTGCGCTGCTAGCTCCCAGGATTACGTTGAAATATTGAGTTGAGAATACGAAACACTCTATGCGCTTGCTTAAGAGAACTTGACTTAAAATATTTCTGAGTGGTTTCGAGGAGTCTCCGAGCAAACAGCGACCGGTTGGTTGATCAAACAACCGCAACGTTCTGTACCGCGGCCTCCACGCGGGCCACACCGCACGACAAGAATATTTATATTTACTCGAGGTCCTCCGATATTTGCTTGTGAATATTATAATGATACAGCGACAGACTAAAGGAATTTTGAAATCCAATCCTTCTACCCTCAGATTTGTCAACCACCATTGTCCGTTTGTCCCTTTAAACGAGTTTTGAACGTATTCTGAGTTAGAGACCATTGTTATTTATAAACTTATAGAAGAAAGGTATCCGAGGCGACTTTCTGTATGATCATTAATCATATGACGACGGGTATCTGAGATAAAATCCGTGGATACATACACACACAAGTAAATAATGTAGTGGGTCTTTATCTTTGAAATTGCTGTTTTTTCTCACATGTTCATTGATCTCAATTATTACTATCAATAGCTGTATATCAAAGTTAATAGTGAGTTTCGAAAATAGAGTATGTCGTAATATTAAACATCTAAAAAAAGAATAATTAAACACGCGTTTAACCCCTCTTTGGTTGTCGTCAATTTGACTGCTTCGAACAGATTTTTTAAATGTACAGCATTTTTAGGGTTCCGAACCAAAATGGTAAAAAGGAAAATAAAAATATTTATATTTTTATTGCAATAGAGACTGAAATGTCTGTCTTAAAAATTCTAAGTGGGGCTACTAGGGCATATGGGGTAGGCGCTGCTTGCGAAGTTTATGTAAAGACTAGCGGCCGCCCGCGGTTTTACCCGCGTGGTTCCCGTTCCCGTGGGAATATTGGGATAAAAAGAAGTTATTCCTTATGACATCAGCTACGTGCTAGTGAAAGTCCCGTCAAAATCGGTCCAGCCGTTTCAGAGATTAGCCGGAACAAACAGACAGACAGACAGACAGACAGACAAAAAATGTAAAAAAATGTTATTTTGGTATATGTACCGTATATATAATCATATGCATGTAGTAAAACGCGGTTATTTTAATATTACAAACAGACACTCCAATTTTATTTATTTGTAATAGATTACAGGAAAATTAAATAATCGGCCAAGTGCGAATTGGACTCGCCCATGAAGGGTTCCATATCTACTTAAGGTACTTAACGTACCGATTGCCTATACCTAGCCAGAATACCACTTTCATTTTTCGTCAGCAAAAAATAACTATGTTACCATAGTGTTTGTATGAACGGCAAACTTCAATTGCGGTTTTTGAAAATGTGTTATATCTCAAAAACTGCTTTCTATATCTCCTTCAAACCTATTTTTGTTAAAACTTTATATCACGATCTAAAGCATATATTTTTTCTACATTTTTCACTCCCTTGTTTTAAAATTTAGAGAGGGGGCATTACCGAGATCTTCGAGCATTGTGTTCAGGTCTTCCAAGGTCTCAGCCATAAGAACTACATCATCGGCAAACCGTAGGTGTATTAGGTACTCGCCATTGACGTTAAATTTGGAGTTCATATGTCCAAGAATTCCCCAAATATCTTTGTTGATAATTCCATCTTCCTACAATTTCCCCATAGAAAACGGCAATTTTATAGGTCAAAACCTAATACTACGAGTTGTATATTATTATTTTCAAAGATAGACAGGCTGTTCCAAAGACAGTGTTTCATTTATGTGTACTCTCTTTTTAATTGGTACTAGATGGTAAAATAAAGCCAAGATAACAAATAAAGTCTTTAAAACATCTTTTGAGTAGAAGCGTTGTCGATGTTATCTTGACATGAAGTATTGAAGCTATCCACGGGGTTTATAAGCCATGTTGTTTTACCGGTCGTCCTTGGTAAGCTTGAACCCTTGACTTGGCTAGCTACGTGAAAATATTTTAGTTACTAACTTCAAAATATATCGTGACCAAATTATTAGCTATTCCAAAAATTCCAAATAAAAATAAGATAATATGTCTTTTCGAAATATCGATTTCAGTTTAAAAAGGATGAACGAGGAGTAGTAATTCAAAAAGTATTAATTTAAAAATGACAGGTAGCATTACTAATATAGGAAAAAATACAACGTCTCACGCTCCACGATAATCCTGTTAGCGAAGAGCCTTTCGGTTGGATTCACTTCAAAAGTTGACTTACCTCCGTCCGTAGTATGTTTCAAAAGGAAATAATCACGTTATTTATTGCTGCAGCTTGGCCACTTTTAATCTGCTCTAAGCACGTACAAACCGATTTTATGGGAGATTAAAAGCATTGATCGACTTAAACTTTTTCGAGTGGCAATAAACATTTATTATTCAAGATGGTATCAAAACTAGATTTTATAATGAAGCCAGTTATCTTGACTTAGCAACTAGATAACTTTTTAGGCTGTTTAAAATCTGCATAAGCAGACACATTTCCATAACTGATTTTTATTTCTCTTTGATGAAAAGGTCAAAAAACCTTTAACTTCCGTAATCGTTTATCTTGGTCATTTTTATATTTATAATAATAATGTTGATGTTAATGATTTAGGAAAGTGTTTTAATATTACTTCGTAACCATAACCGTAGAGAGGAAGTCTGTACTAATTAATGCGATACTAAAATTGGGCATGGAAATTAGTCTATCAAAGGAACACCGTACACCATATCTATTGATAATAAACAGCTTACTGCTGAACCAATCAGAAGGGCGATCTGGTATAATATTTCCCACATGAGAAACTTCAATAAAGACTCGATACCAACTGATTACACTCAATTACACCAGCACTAAAAATGGATTTACGACGAAACCAAAATTAACACTACCTGCAACCTGATTGTACCTCATCTCGCCTCATAAATCAAAAGCAGTAGAATCGACATACAAAATTGAAGCAAGGATCCCAGCTCTAATTGGATTTGTACATACGGTGGATCTATCAGTATAGTTTGATTAATGATATCTGGGGACTACAGTATAATTGCCAGCCGAGACCGTCATGAATCAACTGTTCGAGTTATATATCTGATAATTGGAACTAGTTTCGAGGAACTCGATTTATATTACGAAGCAGCGCAAGAGAAAGGTAGCAGCTATAGTTTGGATACTTTACACTGGAATTGATGTAGTTGACTGTTTTTATAGGCTGTTAGGTAAGTACGTCAGGTTTAATAGATATGTTTTGGTACCTTGCCCTATTAGGTAATGTTTCAGTCCTTTCCAGTAGACAAAGTTAAAATTTTCCAGTACAGTAGTGTTTTAACTAAGTAGCGTAAAATAAAGTGTGTAATAACTTTATCTGGCGATATCGTATCGGTTAGTAGTTGATAATATTAGGTATATCTTCAAAAACTGTAACAGCAACGTTACTTAACTTAAAAATTAAATAATTTATGCATTATATGATACATGCTTTATTTTCTGCCTTTATCTCTAGAACTCCTTCAAAATAAAATTATAAACAAGCCAATCTTCAGATCGAGTTTCTTAAAATATTATGTGAACCGTAAAACAATATTTTCGAACTAGTGAAGCAACATCAAAATCAAGATGCCCGAACGCGTGCATATATCAAATATCGTATATTTTTTGTCCAAAAAATCCGTGAGGCGCCATTTTTTACCATGTAATTCTTTAAACTTCAAAGAACATGATTGATATTAGTATTAGACATCTCCGGTATGTTGTAATTAGGTTGTTTATTAGATTAATTACATTAACGGCAATTTGTAATTTATGCATAAACTGATTTCAAACTGCTCGGATATTATCGATATCTTTTCCAGGGGATCAATAACTGATCAGATACATAATAAAATCATTGACTAAATTGAATATGAACCTAAATATGTGTTTTTTGAAATACCAATCAATAAAAATGCTATTTTGTACAATTCAAGATAGAGACACGCAATGGCTTTAACAAAATCTCCATACTGCCAGCTATGAGACAGATCTTGTAGTAGCAGAATTTGCGAAACACCTGATGTCATTGGCGGCAAATACGCTGCACAATGAACGTTTGTGTTAGTCAGAGGTAAAATTAAGTATGAAGCAAGAATCCAAGTCAAAGAAAGACCATAGCTCATAACTCTTGGTATCAAATACTAGAATGCGTTCTGGCTTCAACGAAATCTCCATATTACCAGCAGCTTTTGCAATTTAAGAGACAGATCATATAATACAGCTTGCCGCAAAGCTCCTGATGCCACTGGCGGCAAGTATGCAGCACAAATTATAGGGGATCGGACAACTTTATTTTTAATTCATTTTAAATGTTTTTAGAAAAATCACAATCAAGACAGGTATTTATTTTCAAATATTTTATATATTTTCGGAGACATAGATCATCAAACTTTCTTATTAGACAAGGACAGCGCTACATGTGACGTCAGATGTGTCTCTACCGCTATACTCCCGCCATATAAAATTTTGTTTTAGAAAGAGATAGCTAGAGACACAGTTTGTCACAATTCAGCAGCTCATTACTTGCTTGTTAATCAACAGTTTAGTTTTGAATGTTACTTTTAAATATTTACATATGAATAACAGTCCGATCTCCTATTAATGTTTGTGTCAGACAGAGGTAAAATTTGGTATGAATTAAGAATCCAAGTCAAAGAGACGGCTTAGCTCTTGGTGTCAACGCATAACAGCAACTCTTACATCTCCAGAGATCTAGTATTATCCGCATATCGCGAAGCACCTGATGCCATTGGCGGCAAGTACGCAGCACAATGAATGTTTGTGTCAGTCAGAGGTGAAATTGAGTGTGAAGCGGCAGCGGCCAGCCGTCGCTCCCATTACGTCGCTGGCTCGGCTGCGCGCGCGCAAACCGGCTGTGGGAGCGTTCCTGTAGGCTATAGGCAGGAAGTTGAATGGTTTGAATTATTATTGATGTAGTCTAGCGAAGAGAGGCTTGTACCACACATTGTTATAAAATAGTTACTTTAAAAGACTGGTTGAAAAAATAAGTGAAGAACAAATTGGATTTGTAATTATAAGCACATCTTAGATTTCTGCGCGAACTGTTCATTTAAATAAAACAACCTTCGTTTCGGCACCTTTTAATTTTTTTATTTAAAAAAAGTATAATTATAATTGAACTGCCTACGGCACAAAATTAAGAATGTGCAGATACTAAACTTATTTGCTTCATTGAAGTAGTATTTGTTATTATTATTATTGTCGTGTCTATGTCGTCTCTTTTTAAGCAATGACTACATAAAATATGTCTTACATCCATCCTACTAATATTATAAATGTGAAAGTTTAGATGTTTGGATGTTTAGACGTTTGGATGTTTGAATGTTTGTTACTCAATTACGGCAAAACGGCTAAACGGATTTGGCTGAAATTTGGGACACGGATACTTTGTTGCCTGGAGCGGAACATAGGCTACTTTTCATCCCGAAAAAAGATCACATTCCCGCGCGATAACGTCGTGTAGTCCACGCGGGCGAAGCCGCGGGCGGAAAGCTAGTTGTTTATAACTTTTAGTACTCCCTGAAAAACATCAATTTAACAGTTAAATCTTTTTAAAGCTTTCAAAAGCAATCGCCTGCCATACACTTACCACACCGCATTGCGGACCAACCTCTTCGCCTCGCTCCATTAGTATTTTCCATTTATTTTTTGTCCACGTACCTGTCCGACTTTTGGGGATTTGACTTTTTATAACCGAGCCGGTCGCGCGACGAATACAAAATTTCTTTGGTATACACAGAAAATAAATGACGAAGCAAGGAACTCCTTTGAGACCCTTTCTGTATTATTTTTCCATTAAGTTTTTAGGGTTACGAGCTGGAAAGGAGACACAAGTAAAATCAAATCTGATTTTATCTATCTAATATTATTTATAAGATTGTATTTCAAGCCTAGCCTCAAGAACCTTAAACATTCTTTATTTACTGTGCACTTGTAACACTCGTATTGAAGCATTGTGACTTACTTTAGAAGAGGTGGAAGCGTAGGTAGTTTTGGAATTTGTTAGTGAAGACCAACCGTCTCGTGCCTTAATGAGTCATTGTACTGTGCACGCTGATTGAAAGCAGCACGCCTACGGAGAATCTATCAGACACGAAGCTCCTATAATGACGCCATTATATTTTACGATATACACAATACACTTGATTCATTAAAAAAATTGTTAATCAGGCTTCTCAGAAAGTTTCTTTCAAACTCAAATTCAAAAGGAATGGTGAAAACAAATAATCGTGAGAACAAGATGATAAAAATAAAGCAAAGAATCTAATGAGCAAAAAACTTCTCCAAATATAACGAAGCAAAATAAATTAATTTCAAATCTTATCTTCGCAGCTCACAGGCTTATGAAACCAATAACATTAGCGCATACCATTTCAACTTCTAAAAAAAAGCTCCGTTTATTGACGTCTCATTTTGTTAAGAATCAATGAGCAAAAAATAGTGTCTGATACGAATGCTAATACAGCTCGAGTGGTTGCGAAAATATTCATGTGAACACCACTTTAGCTCATTAGCATTATGTCATATACTACATGTAAGCATTCAGCTACTGCCAATACGGGTTCCGATGTCCATATTTTAGAAATATTAGCTGCTTAGGCTTTATGTTAATTGATTGTTTCAAGTTTTTCCTCTACGTCGGTACTTGACACTTTATCTTATTAATGTGTTTTTAATTCACATTAACTTATTTAATACTAGCGGCCGCCCGCGGTTTTACCTGCGTGGTTCACGTGGGAATATCGGAATAAAAAGTATCCTATGTATTAATCCAGCCTATAATCTATCTCTGTTGCAAATTTCATCTAGATCCGTTCAGAAGTTTTTGCGTGAAAGAGTAGCAAACATACTCACAAGCTTTCGCGTTTATAACATTAGTAGGATCTTATATGATCAATTTTTTCTAAGTTGTTTCTACAAAACGTCTACGTATCTACTACTTTAAGGAAGATATATTACGGCCTAGTGAAGAAATATTTAAATCATTTCCCACAAGTAGTTCTGAAGTAAGAATACTTAAAGATTTTAAAGCTAAGTCAAGCGCTCTTGCCTATTCTGATGGTAATTAGTTGAAAGTCACAGCGTTGGCGTCAGTTACTACTGAGCTAAGATATTAGTAGCATAACAATAAATCGACTTAAAGGAAACCAGCTCAGTTGCTTGTAAAGAGATAAAATACTGCGTGGGCTCACACGACAAGTCAGGCAAGCACAGTTGCTTAAGTACACCATTTATGTGTCCTAATACGGCGAAACTTCTTCAGTAACAACGACTCGGTATAATGCGAACGACACTTAAAACCCAATTGGAAAATTCTACTTTATAATATTATAAATGTGAAAGTTTAGATGTTTGGATGTTTGTATGTTTGTTACGCAATCACGCCAAAACGGCTGAACGGATTTGACTGAAACTTTGAGATACTTTGTAGCCTGGAGAGGAACATAGGTAACTTTGTATTCCGGAAACCGATAGCACCGTGTAGTCCACGCGGGCGAAGCCGCGAGCGGAAAGCTAGTGTTACATAAAATGGATTTAAACGTAACGGAAACCTTTTTAGTATTGTTTCAAATTTTAAATACCAGTAACAAGATAGTGGTCAAACGCCTGCCCAGTTTAATACATATAAATAGAATACATAAATACGATTTCATTAAAAACCGTCCATTTTTAATGAAATTCAAACAAACTTATAACAAATATTTGAGGAATGTAAGAGGTGTAACTTGGAACTCTTATTAATTAACATAAAGACGCGAGCTTTTAGCTACAATATATCTTTTAATATAATAAAATCAATAGAAAATGTAGAATAGTTAATAAAATTATATTCTGATGCATCTCACCTGAAAATCGAATGATTTTGAATAACAAAATCTGCTACTTCATTATACAAATCGCGGGATTATGTTAATATAGGCTATTTATAAGCAGTTTTGATTTACTTATATGCCAGTGTGCGGGCTGTAACCGTTTCTGAGAATGAATTTATGCGTTATGTCTTGCTACCGTTTTGCACTTGTGTGGGTTTTGCAAATATGCCTCACTAATTAACGATGCGTTTCATTTAATACGATATCTTTGTCAATCATCATTTTAAAATCACTTAATTTAATTAGAATGATGTCATCTTTCTTAGAGGTTGGTGCGTTGTCCTGTATTATTAACGTGGTTTTCATCGCATTGTCTTTACATCTTTATATACGACTATTTAATTTAAAGTTCTATCTCATTAATATTTTCGAAGATAGAATTCTTTATTTCGTTGAAAAAAGTTTAATAAATTGCGAATTGAATGGGTGTATAACAAAAAATTACGTTGTTGTTGCGATTGATCTAGACGATAGAAGGCTTAGATATAAAGATGAGTTGGGCGGAGGGAGTGAGAGGGGAGAGGCCAGTGACCGATGCGGCAGCATTCCAATGCAGCGTGGACCTGATCTCTTTACTTCTAAGTACAGAATGTTTTAAAACATAAGCCGGGTAGGTAAGACATAATAACCACTACTTATAGTATATTGACAAACATATTTGAATTGTAGTATGTATGCAAAATTATTATTTGAAAAGTTATTTTACCCGAATAATAAAAACTGTTATTTTAACTTCTCAAATAGGACATTAATTAATTCTCGGTCATAGACAATAATAATTTAACTCCTTAATTTTAATAAATTGTAAAAAACAATTAGTTTTATTTATATCCAAAAACCATTGAAGTAAAAAATCTGAAATTCAACGAAAAGACATTAGGATCTTACAAATCTTTTAAATCAAAATTAACTGAACTTAACACAAAGATGCAGGTTGAAAAACATGAAATTTGTTAAAAATTCACCTTGCTCAAAAATAATAACCCGTGGTATGCCGTACATCTTTTAAACGCGTCCAAAAATACTTTTGACATAATATTCGCTTAACTGTCACAACCGCCAACTATTTGTAAATGGTTTGTAAAAATTTAATGAGGACGGTATTCAAAACCTGTTCTCTGGTAGTACTGCCAAACGACAGTATGTCACCTTAGTGAACTTTTTATAGCCAAAGTTGTACCTACTTATTAACTTTGCTCAGATTAGTTGTATCATCAAAATTTTCCAAAACTTCTCTACTTTTTATCAAAGTATTCATAAACTTATAACTTTTTTAAAGTCTGTTGCATCATGAGTGATTTCAAAGATTTCATCGACGCAGTCTCCTAAGTTTATGTCTTCTTCCACATTATACCAACCGGTAACCGTAATGGAAAATATTTTTTAATGTACACCATTAGCGCCAGACTACGGTCCTCTCTGTAATTTTGAGCCTCTTTTTTTCTTCTCGTCCCCGCGCCCGCGCTGCGATGGGATTCTGAGCGACTGTCCATCGTGATCCTTATCTCGAAGTGTAATAAGAAGAGACAGACGTTACTTATATTTTATTTTACGTCAGGATTGATTGAAGTAGTGCGATAACGCTGTCCAAAGGAGTAGATTTGTTTATGTCATTAATTATTAAGCGTTCTTTTTGTTCAAATTAAATTCTGTAAGTATCCTCCTTTTAAGTGTAGTGTTTATCAAAATGTTGATTAGTTCTTTTTGTTTTACGCATTCTCTATAACTCTGTAATCTAATATTATATAGTTTGAATCGGCTGTGTACTAATGATTGTGAATGAATGAATAATGTGTGCCTTGTTAAATGAATCTGGTGGCATTTTCTTCCACCCGTTAGTAAAGTTGTCTGACTACCTAAATAACATCTGTCATTAAAAGATTGTGATTTTACTTTAATACTTTTTCATACATTTAAGAAATCAATTTCTTATGTCCTCGGTATCTATGAAAAGTACTTGATTGAAGGCAATTTCAAAATCATCTCTTGCAAAACCCAGTTGACGTGCAATGATGGTCGTTCGCTTAAATTAACATATGAGAGATTAATTGCTACGACCTGTTTATTTTTACTATAAACCGAAGTCGTCTGTGACGCGAGCTTTTCAACATCTATTTCTAAAGTAAGAATGAACCAAGGTTCGATAGTAAGCGTCATGTACCACGTGGTTCAACCTGAGTTTTGTGTACTTTTGGATGGAACCGGTCTGGCTGTCACTCACAATATTGGCGTGGCTAGCGAAGAAACTGGAATTCTTATTTGAGTTCATTCATGTTGATGATGATGACCACTTTGGCTTTGCTTTTAAAAATAAATCTTTTCAACAAATCAACTTTTAAAAGTGTCTAATCACTGAGTAGAATTTTATAAAAGTATTCGCTTTTATAAAATTCTACGCAGTCATATGTGTCGAAACAAAGATCACGAATTAAGAATTTTATCACTATCTCGGGGTTTTAAACAATGTATTTACAAGCATTGATAATTGAGAGTTATTAAGTTGTAATTTCAATGTCAGTCTTTAAATATTTCCTATAAAAAGTAATATAAACCGTAAAATCCAGCACTGAGGTCACGGTACCGTAATTTGCGGAAATCATTTCTTCAACAACAAATATCGATAACAGATAAATTCTCAAATCGTTACAAATAAAAATATAAAATACCTAACTGTTTGCTTCTTGCATCTGAATCGTAGACGTACAAGCAATTTAGCATAATAGTCAAGTTAAACCAGTCAATCACGTTAGCAATAAAATGAATCTGCGCCATTTTATGAAATTTATGTGAGAACCCGCAACGGCATCAAAGATTTCAAATAAGAATTTTGGAGTTGATGAAACTAATACCCGACAGCGCTTGGGACAGAGCAGGTCATTACTCCTTTTTTGTTTATTTTTCATAGGGTAATGATATGTTATTTACGTGAGGCATTCTTTGCATGACTTCAAAGGAATCTCGAAAGTCATCATCATTATACAAATTCCGACGTAGGTGGTTCTGATTCAATTAGATTTTTTAGTGATTATAATTATGCAAAACAAGGCGTACCTATTCTTGTGAAATTATTAGCAATAACTTTCAATGCTCAGTGTGATTGCAGAATGTAATGCCAAATGAATTTCGGCACATTACTCATAGGCACTTTACTATGCCCTTTTCAAACTATTGATGTACAAACCAGTTTTTATTATTAATAACAATAGTATATATCATTAAATTCCTCGTTTCCTTAATAGCTAATTACCATCGCTATTTTTATTTCCTTAACAGGATCTTGATCACGTCATGGCGCAGTAATTGCTTTATACGCCATTAATGATATATAGTTTTTGATTGGTATGAAAAAGGGATACAAAAAAGCCTTATTATAATATGAATCTGAAATTACAGCGTTCAATATAAATAAGACATATTTTGGAATTAAATCATCGACACAATTATTTTCATAGTAGCGTTTTATTAAAAATTGACAACCCAGAATGATACAAACTTTAATTTTATTCAGATAAGTATCAATTGCACAATCAACAGAAGGTTATTCCCTTACATCGATGTACTTTGCCCCTACATCTTTTTATTGCTTTTGATAAAAATCAAATTGATAAAATAAAAAGGCTGTAAATATTTATAATTCGTTTATGTTACTGTTTCCCAGAATTTTTCGGCGCTTTTGATTGCCTATTTATACTTTAGTTGCTATGCTAGTAACTCGATAAAACTGCTGTTAATAATATTAATCGCAGCGATTGGCCACAAAATGCTTTTAACGTAATTCGATTCGGCCAAACTGGAACTCTTGCGGAACAGAACCACTATAACTTGATCTTCTTAAATCGTCTTACCATTCGCTTCTTACTTGCCAAAAGGATCTTTACACATTAAACGAAGCTCTTGAAATAATGGAGAGGTAGTAGAGTACGCGACGCCGTCAGTCTCGCCTTGAAACTTAAGGCTCAAGTTACTCGGATCACGTTCAAGGCGCTTGCGCAGTTAAATATAGATGCGAAAACTTCTTACTACTCGTAAGAGTCGTAAGAATTTTATAATTATAAGCTTCTGCGATTAATTTATAATAACTATTTAATGAAATAATAGTTCAAATAAAAATTTATTTGTATTTGACACTAAATCATAATTAGAAATCAAATTAAGTACGAATGCGAATCCAATCAAATAAATTTTATAGTTCCTTTTGCAATGAAACACCATAAAACCTTACTCATATAGAGATCTACAACACTTGTGTTCGTCTTTACTCCGCCCCTCTCCAGACATTTAATTAAAGCGCGATATTTTATGGTATGAATCATTAAATTGTTCATAGCGCGTTCGTAAAATAACAACGTAAACTTGTGTGTTCTCAACATCAATATGAATATTAAAATAGATACTAAAATCATTATTTTTTGTTACAGGTACATACACTCAAAGGAGAAGCCATTTAAATGTACAGAATGTGGGAAAGGGTTCTGCCAGTCCAGGACCCTCGCCGTCCACAAAATTCTTCACATGGAGGAATCTCCTCACAAATGTCCAGTATGCAGCCGAAGCTTTAATCAGCGATCCAACCTCAAAACCCATCTACTAACTCACACAGATCACAAGCCTTACAACTGTAATTCTTGCGGTAAAGTCTTCAGAAGGAACTGTGATTTGAGACGACATGCATTGACTCACTCGGTTGGTGATGTGCCGCCAGGAGATGTCTTAGATGTTGGAGAAGAGGATATTGGAAGGCCTGGATCACCCATAGAGCCTGGATATGACGATGATGACCCAGAAATTTCATCACCTGAACATTCACCTGTCCGCCGTGCGCGTTCTTCATCAATAGAAAGTATTGGGCGAGAACAAAGTGAAGAGAGACCACGACGAACTTCACCTTCACCCGTTGAACGTACTCATTGCCACCACAACGAAAACAGGGACAGAGCAAGCCCCTACACGATGCGTCCTCAACATGGAGATAAACACCGCATGCCGTCAGACTTGTATGAAAAGAGAAGATACACCTCCGATGAAATTATAGAAAAAGAAATGCGCTGCTCTGAGCTACCAGAACCGCAAATAAGACATCCGCAGTTACAAATTCGAAGAGACTTGCATCAAGTTCAACCACCAGATCATTCTAAAATTGGTCAAATGATTAGCCCACCCATTGACCCAGGGCCTTCCAGTATGTATCTGACTCCATACAGAAAGAGAAGTCATCCACCTGATATTGGTGAAAATATAAGAACTTGCGCCGCAGTGTATAGAAACAGGTCGCCTGAGCCAACAAACTTAACAGTGCCTCGTCAATCGCTTGGCAATAATGATGTTGTGGTTGGAATACCACCAACTATTATGGGAATGCCTTCTTACCATAAATTTGGATTACCATTACCTCCACCTCACACTCAAATAGCTTATGGACCCGTGTCTCATACTATGTTAGGACCACAACAGACTGTTGCACAAGATTTGATAGTAAAACATGCACCTCCAAAGGATACAGCTCCTATTGCGTCGACAAGTGTAACGAGTTGCAGAGACAGTGCACAAAATAATATTATAGACCACGAGGAAAATAGTGCAAGCTCTATTGCTAATGGAATAAAGAACATTGTCGGCATACAACCAAATGCCAATCCTAAGCCTGGAGGCAGCCAATCGTCTGGACCGAAAAAAGGATTTAGTATAGAAGATATAATGAGACGCTAAAATAACATCATTAATCTAAGTTGTAGGTAATGGTTTTTGACAAAGTTTTGTGTCTTATATTTAAGTTATTGTATGTAATTGAAATCGCTGTAATCGTTAATCCTTTTCGAGAAGTATTATTAGTGAAGTATTCATTATAATGTCGTGTAGATTGTTAGAGGTATGTTTGTACGTATTTGCAATGTGGATTTGGTTTTCGTAAAGATCTCATAAGGTTTGTTTGTGCAGTGTTTTGTTTACCTCCAAATTTTAAAAATTTAGTTTATCGAAATTTTAGGTTCTTTATTTTTTATTTCCTATGTTATTGTTGGATGTGAATGTAATTTAAACAATGCAGATTGACTTTTATTGAAATCCATCAGTGCCGAGTTTTTTTTATATAAATTAGAAATAGTAATAGACTGGTTCTTAGTTGTATCGACTGTTATTTATTATTTAGGTACTTGCTATTATTGCAATAAATATTATTTTACTAATTAGTTATCTATATGTATTGATAAATTGTGATTTAGTACCTATACTTCCTATTTTTTACTTTTATTTGTAAATAAAGGTCTCTATATTATAATAAATAATAGTTACAATTACAACTTTAATTTTAAGCAAAATATTTGTAAGTAATTGTTAATTTATATTGCTAAAAGATCTAAATTCTAAAATAAAATCATGTATGAATTGTATTTTGATCCAGTGTTTAAAACTGACTTAAAATTGACAAATAATTATGTATTTGTTATCAATAAGATATTAATGTAATACAAAGACTAACGTCTTCACCAATGTTTGCTCATTTAAAATTAAGCGAACTCCAATGTAAAATAAAAATTTGATAATAAATTATAAATAGTAACTAGGTATGACTTTTCATTCTATTATAACATGTAGGTAAACTTGACATCATAAATTAGGCTTTACATTTTGATAACTTTTAGTAGAGCTCCATCCGGCGACGTTTCAAAATAGAAAACTAACTAAGTTGCGACGTTTTAAAAAACAGCAGCCGAAAGTAAAATTAGACTAGTCCAATGAAATATGTTAAAGACAAAAAAAAGCAAGTGAATAAGTATCTGAATGTTATTACAAATTGTACGCTACTGCTCACGTATACGTGGCTAAGAGGTTACGGGTTCGATCCCCAGAGTTAATATGTAAAAGAAAAAGTGTAGAAATACGTGTGCTAAATCAAGGGTTTCCATGTTTGCCCGAATTTCAAAAGCAATAATTTCGTCTTCCATAATTTCATTTGCCATAATTTCATTAGAAATAACGTTTCATTTGCCATAACTATCGAATTACATAAAATTGTTTGCAATAATTTCATTATTCATAATCAATCAAACGTCATAACTTTTATTATCCATAAAATAATTTGCCATACTCATCATTTTAAATAAAGTTAACATCCATAACAATTATTTACAATAACAGTTTTTTATTGCCTATACTAAAAATAATAATAAATGGCTAAACATGTTTATTATGTCAAATATATATTATGTCAAATGATGTTTATAGTTAAGTACTAATAGTTATAGCATTTGTTATTATGGCATCTCATTTTATGGCAAATGGGAGTTATGGCTATTGAATGATTATGTCATGCGTTATTAGTACAAAATTAAATAAAAATTGCGTTAACAAGTATTATGACTTAGGATCATTATGGCAAATCAAACTATTGCAAGGAAAATTATGAAAAACAAGACAATACCCTAAATCAAGCGCAAGCCACACTGCCAGCTGACCAATGAACGCGAAACCAGGTGAGTTGGTGGAAGACACGAGTGCCGTCCATTGAGGTGTGATCCCAAATGAGGTGAAACGGAACGGAACATTACCCGGCTCGTTAACTCGTTCACTAACTGGCGAAGTGTCTCGAGCAGCTGATGCACACGCGCAGATGACACAGGGCATCCCCTATGACCAGCAGAGATTCTACGAGTATATGTCCAGCGACTCATGACTAACCCTCCGCTGGCATAAGTATGTGCTAACTCGCTAATACGATGATGAACGGAACTGAGCTATGATTAGGTACTGGACGAAAATAATTAGCTGCTGTAACTGTTAATACTTACCGATCTGTATTAACCTTAAAAAATATTTATCAACTTTAAAGTTTAGTACATAATACGAGCAAATTGAATATTTGATAGCTCCATCCAATGAACGGGAAGGCAAGTTATATCGTAAGTCTTACAAAAGGAGATGGTTGCTAAGCAATAATTTAATTCTTTCCGTTAGAGAAGTAATCTTAACGAGAGAGCCCATTTGGATTTAAGACTCAAACTAATCTCCATCGGAGACATAAAGATAAACTGCATGTCTGGAAGGATCTCGAAACGACCGCACTTAGCACGTATCTTTACATGTTAAGAGGTGTTTCTTTTATGACTGCTATTTTACTGCACGGCATCTTTCGTTAAAGGTAAGTAAGATTCGCTACTTGGGAGTCGATGCAAAGCTAATTCGAAGCCAGCCGGTTAAAAAAGAAAAATATTTTTACGTCCAAATGTTCTTCGATATTTTAATCCGTTCGAAATCGAGGTGAAAGTACCAGACGGTAATCGAATACGATCGAATTTCTTACGTAGTGTGTAAAACGGTGTATGATATTAATTTCTATAATTGAACTGTTGAATAGAACGCGGAACTGATTTTTAGCATCGATTTTCGATTTGGCTTCTGCTGCTATTGTATCGTTACTGTGTAGTAGTTTCTAGTGAATGCTAAAACAAATGAAACTTTAAATTTCTAGACAAAAAATCCAAAATCCAGTAATAAATAAATCGGTACTGTTCAGATCGTTTTAAATAAACCGTTGCGTACATAATAAATTTCATTGAATGTCAAGTTTCGGTGTCATTGCTCATACGCACCCGGATTCGAGTTCCGATTAATCGTAAATCTGTCTTGTGTCTTGAATTTTAAATTTTGTATGAATCCTTTTAAATTTTAACTCCAACATGTTGGTTTGGGAAACCCGTACGGGTAATCTAAACCACTGTGGGGTACGTGACGTGAAAGCTTAGTTACACGACAAGAAGACACACGGTTTAAGAAATTGTCAAGCAGCATGGCACTTCTAAAGTTTTTGAGTCCATTTAGAGGTATATTTTTTTATTAAACGTCAATGACAAAAAGCTCAGTGCTTTTACTCGCCTGGTATGGTAACATACTAGCAGACGATTAATTAATCTATTTTACCACGTTTTTATTAGGTTGCTTTCTTGATTGTACGCAAGTTTTGCAAACGATTTTATACTAGCTTCTCGATGAGCTAGAGGCTTGAAACTTTGAACATAGGTCAGAACTGGATGACAATGCAATATTACGATGTCATTGAGCTAATCTAATGATAGAGCCAGAAGAACGCCACAGGAAATCCATGATGAAACCCTGCTACCCCATCGTGTTTGGGCTCGTTAGAATTGTCTTGACATGTACTCTGACTGGAGACGAAGTTCAGGGTCTGATGATGAAGCCGGAAGGCCATGCCACAGGAAATCAATATTGAAACCATGCAACACAATCGAGTTTGGGCTCGTTTGAATCGTCTTGACGAGTACTCTATTGGAAAATATTTCTAGTCTGTTTTAAGAATGTGGTATTTAAAAACTAAAATTTTAAAAGAGATTTTTCTCATTTTATTCAGTCATTCTTAGCTATACAAATACGTACTCACCTATTAAAATTAAAAAGTTTTAAGTGCCAAGTCTAGTCAATTTCATTGACTGTGGATTTATTCAGAGATGCTACATGGTCATGCAGCTCCTGACATCTGAGCTGCTACGACTTTGTCAATGCAATTATTTCGGATCAGTAGTATTCTATCAGTCTTTTTTGCCTTAATTCCATAATTAAGTATCTACTTTTATGTTTTTCCATCCTTTTTTCATAATCTCACTCCTTGAATTCAAGGTTTAGCAAGAATGTATAAGAAACTGCTTTTCGTATAACAATGTTTATGTTTCAAGCATTTTGCTCATCGACTTTTCCAGCTGTGTGTCCACACCATATTTAAAGTGCCGCCTGACCGCGTACAGAATACGACTATTGTCGCAAGTTGCAACTGAGTCATGTGTGGTGCCAATAAAACATTGTTATTCAAACTAGTCAGCGGTTGCAAAATGTTAGGTGGTACTATCGACAGCACAACAGGCAAAACAGGTGCACTGGAATAACCACTCTAACTTTGTATTTTGATAATATTCTGTCAATGGTCTAATGCTAACTGTATTCACATACTGTAGTGAGATTTGCAAGAATATCTTTGTATAAGAAAAGATAAAGTTGATGCGTTTTTATTGGAATTTAGTATAATTGGTAGCCGTAGGGTTTGCGAACCGATGGCGTAGCTTCTATGACGTTCACAAGTATTGTAAATAACAATCTAAATTGAATAATTTATAAATAAACTTTGACTTGATCTTGACTTTGAAATAACAAATGACTGAAGTTAAAGGCTGAAAGTGATATTAAAGTTTTCTGCTTTCTCAATCGTTATTTAAAAAATTACATACTTACCTACATTGTAATCAGGTCCAGATTATAAGCGTGGATTCAAGAGAAAGCTACCGAATTAGTGACTTGTTTAAAAAAAACGATCATAAATTAAAAGCGACTATGCTTTAGTGATATTGGATATCTTGTTAATTGACAAAAAATATTGTTAATTGTTTTCACATATGAGTTTTTCATAAAGACTTTTCAAAATTATGCAACATAATATGAACCAATCAACTTTTATTCTTGTTGTAAATTATTGTTCCTATGAACAAGTGAACTGAGCCGCGGGCAATGGCTAGGCATCGATAAATGAAACAGGTGCTCGGAAGAAACTGTCTATTAAACTCGATGGCCGTTTGTGTGATAGCAAAGCCTATTTGCATACATTAGAGCTCAGTAAAAAATATAGAAATAAGTTGCAAACTTAGCATGAAATTTCTATGACATTCATCTCATTATTTTTTTGTTTCAGTTACCTAAGTAGACACTATTTTGTAAGAAATTATGAAAATGCTAGCTTTCTGCTAGAGGTAGACAATATTTTCCCGTAGAATTGAGATATTTTCTTTGAGTATTAAGGTCACAGCAGATACATCAACTCGGAAAGGGATCGACACCGTATCGCCTTTCTCCTCGCCGTCAACCAGGCGTCAACCTAACGCAAGCACGTAACCAAACCGGATCAGCGTCGATACGTCGCGTCGGCTCATCTACAGCTAGGCGACGCCGCGCTAACGCCTCGCCGCACATGGGATCAAATCTCGGAATTTCAGTCTGATTTTTGAAATGTGGTTAGTTCTTCTTCATTTTCAGACCACTGTGCGTAGAGCCGTAAGCTCGGGTTCGGAGAGACGTGAGCGCGTGGACGACTAGCAGTAAGCGCGGGGATAGCAAGTTGAGCGACCCGCAAAGCGGTTCGTGAGCGGTCCCGAGGCGAGGCGATTACGTCACGCTTCCGATTAGTGTGTGTTGCAGTAGGGGGCTTTATACAAAGAATGTTGAACCGCTCGAGTTGATACGTTTACGATCCGTTTACGAGTTGATATATCTGCTGTGACCTTAAACGGTATTCTGGATCATATACTATCCTTGTGCCACATTTTATCCAGATCCGTTCAGGCGTTTCGCCGTGATTGAGTAACGAACATCCATACTTTTGCATCTTACTAATATATTATAAATGCGAAAGTTTGTGAGTATGGATGTATGGATGTTTGTTACTCTTTCACGCAAAAACTAGGTACTTTGGAAAACGGTTTTATTGAAATTTGGCACACAGATAGTACATAGCCTGGATTAACACATAATATAGGTAATGATAATAATTATAGCAACCGTCCCTTCATTCTACAGGAATGAAGTGACGGTTGCTTGCTAGAGCTGTGCAGTCTACACACTAGCGAAATTGAAAAAAAAGTGCCTAAATAAAGACGAAATTGTAAATTATCTCTCTGCTGTGCACTCCGAAGAAGCTTTGTGGTACTTTTTATCGCTTAAAGGATATTTGTTAGCCTGTCGTTTATATTAATTCAGTTTTTTTGCGAAATGTGGCCACTTTAATACAGGATGAACTTAACATGGAGTTTTTTAAACAAAACGTATAAAAATCTTGCGCGTGCCGCCGTGGCCACGCGCTTGCTCCGATCTCTACGTCTACCAAACGACTGCTTGGGGTGGGACGGTAGGTTGACTGTATGACAGATCGGCAACGTTTATTTACCGAAAAATTAGGTGTGGCCGCATTGAGCGGCAAAAGGTCGGGTCACTCTAAATTTTTTATATGTTGTTCTAAACTAACATTGAAAAACCAGATTTGCAATTTCGAAAGTGGTGTGCGAGCGGCGGTGTGCCCAAAAAACCATGAAAATTTCGTTCTTTTTTCAGTTTTTGCTCAATATCTTAGTGAAGGAAGGAAAAATTCAGAGTGACCCGACCTTTTGCAAGCACGGACAAACATCTTGACTGAACTATATATCTAACCCATAAACTTATTATACTGTAGTAAGTATAAATAAGTTTATGATCTAACCAGTAACACAATAATTTGAAAACATCGTTGTTATTGCGTCAGACTTAGATAAGATGGTGGTAGCTAGCCAGGCGGACTAAGAACAAGTCCTACCACCAACCAAACCGAATGCAATAATGTACCCCTATTGGGAATCAAAGCCGGGACATCTGAGTCTGTAACCGGTGGAGTGAACCACTAGACTACAGAGGCGGTTTAAACCCACTTGAGCTTCAGTTCGACCAAAAGCAAAAAGTGCCTTTTGGAGCTCATTTAAAAGACCTCTTCGACCTTGTCTCACTTTGCAGTAACTTAGATCCTATGAGAAACTAAAAAAAAATAGCTTGTGGTGTCTTCTTGTGTTTGAAAAGACGTGGAATGTATATACAGGGTGGCCCAAACGATGATACTAAAAAAATTTTTTTGGTTTCCTGACTTCTAGGTGTACCCGAAAATACCCCATGTATGTTCCGCGAAAATATATATTTTCTTTAAGCTTCTCTCGCGATGGGATTTGCTTTTCAGCCATTTTTTCAGCCATTTTCAGCCAGATTTTCCGAGGAAACTATTAAAATACCTTGAACTTTCATATTTCTAATGTTTATCATGGTGTCCGCAATGCATTACCCCGAGAAAACCTTTTAAAATTAAAACCTAATTGCATGTTTGCATACCATTCCTTAATGGCTACTTCAACTACATATATAATTATGTTGACTGCCATAATAACATTGTATATATCCTCATTCTATTGTTTATAAGGTCATGTTTAATGCTAATGTTATGTTTAGGGTTATTTCTCAATGTCAATAATTTAATTACTTTTAACTTTAACTGACAGTTATACCTTGACGTACTTTTGTTACTAATATTAACACATTGACTATATGATTTATATTTATAACACACCTTAAGTGTGATTTGCATCTCCATGGATTGCTTATCGTTGAAATCTGCTTAATCCATAAAAGCCAAATTATAATTTTAATTCTGTTTTAGCTATAGGACCGTTAAAATATTTTTTATAATTTATCTTTAACATTTGTCAAGAGAGTAATATAAACAAAACACTTTATAAACCTCCATTTGTTTTTATCAATAAGGTTTATAAATCAATTTAAACTATCTAACATATAACAATTAAGTAAAATTTCTTTTCTTTGCTCTGAAATAACTTTTAGATTGCATAAAGTTTTGTAACTACTTTTTTTTTGATACTTTAATGGAACTATTATAGTTTTTTTTTAGATTCATTTAACATTGTACAATGTATTATGTATGACTGTTTGTTTCCTTAATAAATAATAAATAAATAAAATAAATAATAATATTTACCTGTATTTTATCATTGTTAATGAAATATGTCCAATATCATTAATTTCAGAATTATCAGTAGTGGAATAGAAATAAAACAAAATCCAAAACAATCCAAAAACCGTGATGAGAGTCAACTGTCTCGGTAGTAAAGGTAAGTGTATATATTCTTTGGTAAAGGCACAGCGGTGACACTCCGTGTCCGTGAGAGTTCGAGCGCCGGTGACGTTTAGCCGACGCTAGGGTTGATACCGAAATGGAATATAGACTTATGCCAAAGAAGGTTATACGTGTAGGATGTTATATAATTTGTGTAAGAATATTTAGGTAATGAAAGACACGTTAAATTTTCAATCAACTTTTATAGATATTTTTATTAAATATCTTTACAAATGGGAAATAATAGAATTTCCGACAGAATAAAATATGAACGACATTGAATAAAATACTCAAATAAGAAACCGAGCAGCGTTATATTTTGTTTGCGAAAAACTAACTAAGCTAGCGACAATTTACGAATGACTAATTTCGAGTCGAAAACACTTTATTAGAATATGTTCAGGAATACGTAGGTATATCTCGGTAAACAAGTATCATTTTGGTGAAACCGAAGGTTTTGTCTGTGCAGTTATGGATAAGGTTGTGATGACGAATAACTACCGAAAGTATTTCCTAAGGGATGGCACAGTGAATATATTTTGCCTAGCGTGCCACCGTCCGGGCTAATCCCTTAGACATATTATCTCCGGTTGTTCTCGTTTCGCAAACGGCGAGTATTTGCATTGACATAACCAACAACTTGCTCTGAAACATAATCTTGTGGCATCCGAGGTGCCGTACTACAAGTATGCACCAGAACAAAATAGCCATGCCACATTGTATTGGGATCGATCTATCATTACAGACAGGCAGGACTATTTGTAGCATTAGCAATGCAATGTAGCAACAATATCAGGCAGGCTTATTAAAGCCTGATATTGTATTGATAGATCGACATGAACGTCACGCAATAGTTGTTTATGTCGCTGTTCCCCATGACATGACAAGATGACGACAACCTTGGGAAAGCTGAAAAAGATAAAGAAAACAAATATCTTGATTTAGCTCACGAGATTGTTGACATGTGGGACATTGATTCAACAATTGTTGTTCCGATAGTCATATCTGCCCATGGTCTGATAGCCAAGAGGCTCGATAAACACCTTAAGTGGCTTGATGGATGGATCGGGAGTCAGATGCAGAAGGCAGTACCTACTTCTGTACACGGCCCGTGTCTGTCTCTGGATCCTTAACCATCGGTAGCCGGGACCCTGATCTTGCTACCGTTGGGGAACTGCATTTTTGTATTTTCAAATGTTGTAAGTATTTTAAATGTAATAAAGGGAATAATAATAATAATATATGTACGTAAAATAAGCTACTAACAGTGGGACACAGTTAATGTGTCCGAATAAAATGCTAAATCGTCCAAAGAAAATACTTAGTTAGCGACAAAAATAGTGAGTGAGTGAATCAATAATCGCCCAAATAAAAATTTGTCCTCTCAATAATTATTTATTATCGACTGAATTTTAACAACTTTCGCATTTTTTGGCTTCCTAGTAGTTCCTATTTGAATGTATAAAGATTGCGCCAGCCCTCGGCCAAGGCATTCACCGACTGCCTGTTCCCCGCCCCGCGCGCCTCTCACGGCCCCCGCTCACATCCAGACACCCACACATAGCCGCAAGCGATTTTACGTGCACACATGCTTAAGTGTCGTTTCTTTTCGCGTAAGTGTATATATTCTTTGGTAAAGGTCAAAACTTCATTTAAGGGCAGGCGGTAAGTGAAACGCGTAAAACAGCTTTCGGGGTTTTAAACTTGTAACATAGAATTATCGACAGAAATTACTTAAAAAAATATAATAGTGAACAGGAAAAGTTACTTTACAATAACACCGTGGAAAATTTTAAATATTTAACTCACGCTAATGGCAAAAAAATCGCAAACTTCACTAAAAACAGCGAAATCAACGTTTTCTGTTTTAAAGATATTGTTAAAGAATAAAAATATTTTTAATAATATTTAATGTTAAATCAAATGGCAATGAAACATAGAATTGATTCACCGCACGATATTTGCCGTTTTTTATTTTATATTGGGAACAATCTGGCTTCAAACATTGTCAATATTAAAGCGCGAATTGCTCATACATTTTCGTATGGAACGCGGAGATAAATAAAATATTGTATAAATACAAGCCACACCGGGGGTAAAATTCAGTAAGCCCGCTGATTTCAAGGTGAGAGCACGTCGCTTTTTCCCAGCTCCTGAGCTACGAAAATTACGAAATCAGACTATCTGTACGCAAACTCTTTGAGCGGTGGTAAAGAAAAGGTAGGTAAAGTCAAATTTTCAAAAATCCGGCGATACCTACCAATATCGGAAGATAATTAGTTTTCCACTCAACAATTTATTTGGTACGTCATCACAACAGATATCTGGTCAAATGCTGGAGCCAGGAAGTGGCTGATGGAACTACTCACCAATTTAATGTAACCACTTCGAGTTTGGGCTTGTTTGAATCGTCTTGATAGAAACTCTAGTGCCAAACAGTTTTGAAGGTCATGCTGGAGTCAGGAGGTGGTTGATGGAACTCTTCAACGACTCAACGTAACCACTTCGAGTTTGGGCTCTTTTGAATCGTCTTGATGAAAACTCTTGTGCCAAGTAATTTCCAAGGTCAAATTCTAGAGCCAGTAAGTGGCTGATGGAACTCTTCATAAATTCAACGTAACCACTTTGAGTTTGGGCTCGTTTGAATTGTCTTGATAAGAACTCTTGAGCCAAGTTGTTTCCAAGGTCTATTGCTGGAGCCAGGAAGTGGCTGATGGAACTCTTCAATGATTCAACGTAACCAGTTTGAATTGTCTTGATGTGAACTCTTGACAAGAAAATAGCAACGCAATATTAAAAATATTAAAAAATCCAAGATGGCGGCCCACTTTTTTGTTTTTGGGCCGATTTTGATGAAACTCGGGTTTTGGTACTATTTTGTCAAGAAAACAGCAACGCAATATTAAAAATATAAAAAATCCAAGATGGCGGCCAACTTTTTTGTTTATGGGCCGATTTTGATGAAACGCGGTTTACGGTACTATTTTGATAAGAAAACAGCAACGCAATATTAAAAATATTAAAAAATCCAAGATGGCGGCCAACTTTTTTGTTTGTGGGCTGATTTTGACAGTACTCGGGATTTGGTACAATTTTGTAAAAAAACCAGCAATGCAATATTAAAAATATTAAAAAATCCAAGATGGCGGCTAACTTTTTTGTTTGTGGGCCGATTTTGATGAAACACGGTTTTTGGTACTATTTTGATGAGAAAACGGGAACGTAATGTTAAAAATATAAAAAGTCCAAGATAGCGGCCAACCAAAAACGGCCAAAAAACCAACCAAAAACCAACAAAAGCGGGTATCAAAAACCGTGTTTCATCAAAATCGGCAAAAAAACAAAAGGTTGGCCGCCATCTTGGATTTTTTAATATTTTTAATATTGCGTTGCTGTTTTCTTGACAAAATAGTACCAAAACCCGAGTTTCATCAAAATCGGCCCAAAAACAAAAAAGTGGGCCGCCATCTTGGATTTTTAATATTTTTAATATTGCGTTGCTGTTTTCTTGACAAAATAGTACCGAAACCCGAGTTTCATCAAAATCGGCCTAAAAACAAAAAAGTGGGCCGCCATCTTGGATTTTTTAATATTTTTAATATTGCGTTGCTGTTTTCTTATCAAAATAGTACCGTAAACCGCGTTTCATCAAAATCGGCCCATAAACAAAAAAGTTGGCCGCCATCTTGGATTTTTTATATTTTTAATATTGCGTTGCTGTTTTCTTGACAAAACAGTACTAAAACCCGAGTTTCATCTAAATTGGCCTACAAACAAAAGAGTTGGCCGCCATCTTGAATTATGGAATATTTTTAACATTGCGTTCCTGTTTTCTTGTCAAAATAGTACCACAAACCGAGTTTCATCTAAATCGGCCTACAAACAAAAAAGTTGGCCGCCATCTTGGATTTTTTAATATTTTGAACATTGCGTTGCTGTTTTCTTGTCAAGAGCTCTCATGAAAACAATTTAAACGAGCCCAAAAATGAACTGGTTACGTTAAATCGTTGAAGAGTTCCATCAGCCACTTCCTGGCTCCAGCAATAGCGCTTGGAAACTACTTGGCAAAAGAGTTCTCATCAAGACAATTCAAACGAGCCCAAACTCAAAGTGGTTACGTTGATTTGTTCAGGAGTTCCATCAAACACTTCCTGACTCGAGCATCAGATCTTGGAAACTACTTGGCACAAGAGTTCTTATCAAGACAATTCAAACGAGCCTAAACGCGAAGTGTTTACGTTGAATTGGTGAAGAGTTCCATCAACCACTTCCTGACTCCAGCATCAGACCTTCGAAACTACTTGGCACAAGAGTTCTCATCAAGACTATTCAAACAAGCCCAAACTCGAAATGTTTACGTTGAATTGATGAAGAGTTCCATCAGCCACTTACTGGCTTCAGAATTTGACCTTGGAAACTGCTTGGCACAAGATTTCTCATCAAGACGATTCAAATAAGCCCAAACTCGAAGTGTTTACGTTGGATCGTTGAAGAGTTTCATCAACCACCTCCTGACTCCAGCATCAGACTTTCGAAACTACTTAGCAGAAGAGTTCTCATCAAGACTATTCAAAGAAGCCCAAACTAGAAGTGTTTACGTTGAATTGATGAAGAGTTCTATCAGCCACTTACTGGCTCCAGAAGTGGACCTTGGAAACTACTTGGCACCAAAGTTTTTATCAAGACCATTCAAATGAGCCCAAGCTCAAAGTGGTTACGTTGAATTGATGAAGAGTTCTATCAACCACTTCCTGATTCCAGCATCAGACCTTCGAAACATTTTGGCACAAAAGTTATCATCAAGACGATTCAAACGAGCCCAAAATCGAAATGGTACGTTGAATTGTTGAAAAGTTCCATCAACCACCTCCTGATGACTCCAGCATCAGACATAGGAAACTACTTGGCACAAGAGTTCTCATCAAGACTATTCAAATGAGCCCAAACTCCAACTGGTTACGTTGAAATGCTGACGAGTTCCTTCGACTGTCTGTAAGATGCTGCATCAGCCCCCAGATGGCAAACATGGCAAGCATCAAATACGTAAAGTTACTTTCTGACAAAAAAAAAGTTATTAATTTTTTTAATTTTCTGAATTACATTTTTTCGTGCTAGGGCGGAGATGTTTGTGTGCGTGAAGGCACACATATACAGATTAGCTTCGTCAATACCTACGCGCTGGCTTACAGCCGGCCCTTAACAGTCACCAAAAAATATAATGAAAAAAAAACGAATTGGACATTATAGACAACCTGGTACGTCATATTAAAATTAGTGTAATACATATAAAAGTAAACATTTTAAAAAGGTGGTTCAAAATTATTTTTCCCATTAACATAATATAAAGTATAATTGGAAACATTTCTGGATACCGATAGAAATGACGGGCAATCGGAGAGACAGTTTTATTCAGATGCCAGGAATACAGCTATCCACGTGGTTATAGCCGCTGAGCACCTAGTTTGAGATTAGACTTTTATAAATTTTCCGATATTGTTCTTACGAAACGTGCAACTTGCTAGACAGAGCGAATGACTATTGTAGGTCGCTTCGTTATCGCGGCATCTACGGCGCTGGTCGCATTGTCCGCCGCTAGCGAAGCTGACGTTAAACTATAGACGTTGAGGCCTTAAGACTCATTTAATTTTAAGCTGGATTCCCAGCTTCAATTACAGCTGGTTTTAAGTGCTCGATGGAACGAACGAGCGTAATTTAGTTCTACTGCATTCGGTCGGAAAACACAATGCTTAAAGAACAGGTGTACTTTCTTACCAAAACCGAAATACCAATATCATCGCACTATTTGGGCAGATCTCTGTTTATAATGTCTCCAATGCTACGGGTAATCTGATAGGCAGAGAAAAGCCTGCCAATGTCATCATCATCATCATCACCAGCCTTTCAATCTCTCCACGGCTGAGGCACATGTTATGGATGGAGGTTTTTGTTATGGATGGATAATAGATGAGCCATGACTCATCACGATCACGAGGGCCCAATGTGGGTTGGTGGGTATTAAATTAACGACTGCAAATGAAAAAAAGCATGAAAAAGCTCAAGATAATCCAATTTAGGTTACCCATCCCGTGATCGACCATTGCAGAAGTTGCTTAACCTCAACGATGTATTCAACTAAAAGGATAAATCAGACAACTTAAATATGTCCACAGTTTACACAGCCAGACTGCTCTACGTAAGTACGCAAAGCCTGCACTGGCCGGCCACTCTCGCAGCGGAACACTAGCGGTTACGTACCTCAATGCAAACTGTAGGGTTGCCACCGGTTATATCCTCTTTGAGATAAAATATTACGTTTGGAAAGCATCAAGTATATAAGGTCCTTCTTAAATAAGTAGTGCATATAATTTTAATTTGATTTTTTTTTTCGCGTTTTCAATGTTGTTACCATAGTAAAAGTTGTTTGTATGCGTGAGTACATTGACCCCTTAAAATTATGTGCACTATTTATGAAGGACCTTATATACTTTACAACTATGTGAAAAGTAAAAAAGGTAGGCAATGTGAGAAAAAAACAGGCACATCCAAAATCAAACAATGAACAATTAAAATTAAGAAGTAAACCGTAAATAGAACTTTATCAACTACGCTACGACGGCAGTGATGCAGAGTAAGTACAACTTCACGACCAATATTTTTTTAAACATCCTTTAATAGCACTTAAACTTTGGATTAAGTTATGATATTATTTAGGATTAAAAAAAACAATGCAGTTAAGTAAATGCATAAAAGATAGTTCCATTACATCAGCATCATCAGCCACTTTAACATTAACTCACTCCTGCAGCGCAGCTGTCAGTCCTATGGCTTTCTAAGAGGAACGGGCCTGTTACTGTCTGTGGCATGCCTAGAGGGGGTCCAATAGTATTTTTTCATCACCTATGCAAACCATTGTTGATTTAGAAACTGAAGTATTTTTCAAAAATAAAAATTGCATTGTGAATGCAAAAAAGTAAAAATTTAAATAATATTGCTGATTTGCCTAACTGCAACAATCACTAGCCAACTGCCGCGTTACAAAAACAAATGTTGGACACCATTACATACATTGTTCCAATACTATAGTAGGTTTCGCACTAGTATTATAGAAATTGGAAACAACGTCGCGCATTACCACATACACCCAAAACCGAGAAAATATTGAAAAGTGCTCTTTCAATATTTACCCGACCGGGAATCGAACCCGGGACGCGTGCGTGCGTGCGTGGTGCGTGCAACCACTGCCACCACTCCACGGTCATGGAAATCGTCTGAGGAGGACGGGAAGCGGAGGAAGAGAAGGACAAAATTTCTCATACAATAAACATCACTGCCAACCCTAAGCTATCTGGCCACCCGATACATTCTACAGCCTAATTAAAACGGTGCAGGGTCCCTTTTATCGGGCCGAAGATACGATTACTGCGGAGTGACACGCGAACTCTCGTTTTGGCCCAAACGATAAGGGCCGATAATGTCCCGCGTGCAATTTGGGACTGCGAATATCGACGGGTGGAATTTTTAATTCGTTATTTAAATCATTCAATTTCAGACTGTTGACGGTGTTGTGAGTAAGACTGTGTGTTTATTGTGTTTGAATTAGATATTCCTTTACATTTTGTAACTTTCAATAACATCATGTTCACACGAAGCTTTTCATAATCTTGAACGATACCTTATCGTCTGGTATTTAAGTTTCCGCTTGTATTTAAATGTTGTGTATAAAAAAATGCTAACACGTATATTTGAATGTTGCCATTATCAATGTATTGTAACTAAATTATAAAATAAGATCTTTGATTTTCAAAAACGTTACTTTTGAAAATCTTGTCTATTATAATAAAAATAATAATTCATTTCGTACAGTCACACCAATTATTTAGCTCTTATGGTAGTTTTCATTAAGAAACTGTGTTATGGAAACTACATACACCCAGACCAAGACAAATAGAAATGTTCATGCACACAAGTATTTATCTTATTCGGGAATCAAACCTGAGACCTCTTGCACAGAAGGCAGATTACCCATTACCCCTGCGCCAAATCAGTCGTCATCGCATAATAAATCTAATACTTAAGTATGTATACTTCAAGTACCTATAGTATGGTATTTCTTTCATTTAAGTAGAAATACCTTCATATTTTTTTCGCTGCGCCCTGAATTTCTCTATAATAATCCTCAATAATTTCTCTTTTAATGCCAGTGGTAATGAAACATTAATTACACTTTAGAATCACAAATTTAATAAGATTTTATGATTTCTACAGAATGCACTCAATAATCCGTATAGTAATGCCATTGTGTGATGGTGTGTTAATGGTGTGTTAAAATATAAATAATTTTTGCTTTATTCAATTGAAGTCTACTACTTGTAAGTTATCGCTGTTCTCTTCATATCAATTTCTGAGTCTATATTGTTTAGGTGTGATTTTGTATACGAAAATCAACAATTTGCCTCAATCTTTCCTCCAGAGTAGACTCAAACCGAAAATAAAATTCGTCATTTTTGACTGTTTCACGAATAGTTTGTCGAAATTGTTTCTTTTGGGAATCGTGAGAGTCCGATTTAAGAGCCCAGTAGGTAATAAATAGACAAGCATTTATAGCTGGTTGAGTTTATGTCATCCATTCTACAAATCTATTAAGAGGCAGTGGCGCAGTGGTTATTGCGCTAGGCCTGCGATCATTGAGGATACGACACTTTCTCAATGGTCGGTCGCGGGATGGCTGACATAAAATTGATCATCTCAATCTCCTCCATACCTTGGTAGTTACTTTAGGCCGTTGGTCCTGACTGCGTTTTATAGTCTTCGTCGTCATGGTCATGGTCTATTCTCATGGCTGATGATTATAGAATTTAGTAAATATAATAATGCACAAACTGGCCAATGCGTCTCAGCTGCGCTACTGCACACAGCCTCTCAGGTTGCGGGCGGCAGCGGCGCTCGGGCGCGGAACCAGTTTGGTTCCTTTTATAGCGCAGCCCGCCGCGTTGCAGCTTGCGTGCAGTGACCACACTTTGAGGTATTATGGGAAATACCATTTGGTTTCAATGCCGGTTAATCTTCAGAAATTAGTATTTTAGTATACATGGCGTCCCAAAACTATGCCACATGGAGCAAGTACCTTAGATACTAAAGATGCCTCTCAGGTTGCGGGTTGTCTGGCGCAGAACAAGTTTGGTTCCCTTTATAGGCAGCCCGCCGCACTGCAGCTTGCGTGCAGGGACCACACTTAGATGGAAAATAAATAACGAAGCAAATAAGATAAAATAAACGATAAAAATCAAATAATATTCAATTATACTAGTTGAGTAATTTTTTGTCGGCAAAGGGCGGGACACATAGCGCGGAGAACCGACGGCCGTTGGGGCGGAAAGGTTCTCGAATGGCGACCGCGAACCGGACGACGTTCCGTGAGCAGGCCCCCTTCAAGGTTCTAATTAAGGTCGCGGGAAGCCGCTGGATGCGGGCAGCTTAGGACCGATCTTTGTGGAGATCCTTGGGGGAGGCCTATGCCCAGCAGTGGGCGTCGTACGGCTGAAATGATGATGATGAGTTATTTTGATGGTGTTTGTATCACCAGTCATTTTATGTTATCCGCTGCTGGGGCACAAGCCTTATTAAAAGAGAAATAAAGAGTATGGGCCCACATAAACCATGCTGGTACAGTTCGTGCCGCGCGACTAAACAGTTGCTCTCTCCAATGCATACGACTGCACTACTGCACAACGCCTCTCAGGGTGCCTACCATCAACTCTTATTGCGGATTTGTTTAGGGTCTAAACTGATCTGCTTTGCTTATTCGTACCACGACAGTTTTTCTATTGCGACAATAACAGGCGATTCAGCGACATGTCTCTCACTCTCCGGGCATGACAAAATCGAGTGAAAGAGACGGGTAGACGAAATAAGGACACAAATCTTTCGTTCATTCACATTCAGCAATTCATTTGCGATTCAGTTTTAGAAGGTCATGGTACCTACGAAAATAAAGCAATTCATTTTTGGAACCCATTCTGGAACGCACCAGTTTTGAATCGCTTTCTTAAAGTTGATGGTAGGAACCCAGGTTTCGAGCGGCTGTGGCGGCGCTCAGGCGCGGAAGCAGTTGGATGGCTAACGTAGCCAGCTGCGCTAGCTAGCCTGCAGGGAACACACTTTGATGAATTAGGGGAATAATCAATATTTTTACACTTAGTCAAGTTAACACTATCAAGTCAGACTGACCAAATAACAGAGCAGGCTTGTAAGTTACGCAGTTAACACTGGACATGAATCTGTTTCAAACTATCTTACTCAAGGACCATAAATCACAAATAAAAAGGAAACTAATTTCTTAAAATTCTGAATCCGTATATTACATCCAAAGATGCATACGTCGACTGTGAAAGACGAACTAAATCCTAACTATTCTAATCATGACTTTTAAAACTGTTTGCTACCAAAAAACTATTTTAGTCGGTTTCATAAGGTGTTTTATTTACCAGTGAGCTTTTAGTGGTAAGCAACAATAAATAAATTTATCAGCAATCAATACAAGCCCAAAAATACTAAGTTTCCCGTGTTTAAAAATAATATGGTCACTTATACTTTGTTCTATGCACATATAGACTTATAACGCATTGAAACAGACCATATCTTGAGCTAGGCTTAATGTATCATACGCCTTTAATTAAATATTCGAATTAATATTGGACACCATCACTTACATTGTTCCAACACCAAGGTATAGTAGCATAAGCACTAGTATTATGGAAATAGGAAACAACGACTGGTATTAACACATACACCCAGATCCGAGGAAATATTGAAAAGTTCGATCGAACCCGGGATCTCTAGAGAGAGCGGCACCTTGAAAGCGGTGCGTACGAGTGCGGCTACTGAGGTTGTCAACATTTAATTAAGTCGATACTCGGAAAAATTGTGCTTAGCAAGATAGTGCGAGATAGCAATGAGAAAACGACGCGCGCGGGAGCGAGACCGAATTTGCAGATTAGGCAAAAAAAAAACACAAAATTACTTCGTATTAAAAAAATACAGCAATTTTAAAAAAAATGCTTCTATACGATCATAAATATTATTAGAGTCCACTAATTAAACCAATTTCTAATAGTGTAAGTAACCCCATTTAAGAATAATCTTGAATTTTCGTATTTTTAGAGGTCTTTTCGAAAGAAGGAAGAAAAAGTGTCGAGGCAAAATCATAAAATCGTGTTTTTTAAACTATACTAATCTAGATAAAGGTATGAAGAAATATAATATCGTATTAATAGATTTGTAACAACTGTAACCGTCCTATAGTTTTAAATCAAAAAGTCCATACTTTTTCCGAGTAGCGCCTTAAAATGGAAGTAGGAAAAATTAGTGACCTATGTAATTAAAGCTCTATTTATTCAGTAAAATAAAATTCTTTCGGTAAAATTTCTATTGCTTTGCGCATTTGTAACTAAACATATACTTATATACCTACTATATATTATACTACCTTTCCGCCAGCGACCCGCGTGAACTACCCGATATTTTCATCGGAATCATATATTTGTCAGTGTTCCAAATGTGTTTGTGAATAGCCTTAAAACATTTGGTCAATGCAAGTGTAAACACGTAGTTTTTACGTGTTTACACTTGCAAGTTGCTACCGGACAGACTGTCGGACATTTATTGCAGAAGATTTACTTGCAGGTGGAAGTGAGGCCTAACTATCACGGTTCATGAGATACAGCCTTACAGCCTGGTGGCAGACAGACAGACAGACGGACAGCGGAGTCTTAGTAATAGGGTCCCGTTTTTACCCTTTGGGCACGGAACACTGATTACAGCATTGCTATAGCTACTAGGAGACACGCCTTCCTTATGGATGGATAAGGAGAATCAATCAATATTTAATAAAAATAAAACATAATAATATATACCTAATACATAAACAGATTACTCAGGTCTTTGCAGCATTATCTAATAAACTAGATTTCTAAATCTTTATCTGAAATTGCATCTTGCTTGGAACCTATGCTTGAATGCAACGCCTTTCATTTTATACCAACCTATCTATGATGTTCATCATGTCAGCCGAACGACGCCCACTGCTGGGCATAGGCCTCCCCCAAGGATCTCCACAACGATCGGTCCTGCGCTGCCCGCATCCAGCGGCTTCCCGCGACCTTGACCAGATCGTCGGTCCACCTTGTAGGGGGCCTGCCCACGGAACGTCGTCCGGCACGCGGTCGCCATTCAAGAACCTTTCCGCCCCAACGGCCATCGGTTCTCCGCGCTATGTGTCCCGCCCACTGCCACTTCAATGATGCAATCCTTCGAGCGATGTCGGTTGTTTTAGTTCTCCTGCGGATTTCATCATTTCTGATTCGATCGAGCAGGGAAATACCAAGCATCGCTCTCTCCATTGCTCGCTGGGTGACTTTGAGCCTTCTTATGAGACCCATAGTAAAAGACCACGTCTCACTTCCATAGGTCATTACTGGCAACACACACTGGTCAAAGACTTTCGTCTTGAGACATTGAGGTATTTCGGACGCGAATATATGTCGGAGCTTCCCAAACGCTGCCCATCCGAGCTGGATTCGACGAGAGATCTCTTTCTCAAAGTTGGACTTACCTAACTGGACCGTCTGTCCTAGGTAAACATAGTGGTCAACAACTTCGAGTGTAATGTTCCCAACATTAACTGGAGCGGGTGCAACATGGGCATTGGACATGATTTTCGTCTTGTCCATGTTCATCTTAAGACCCACTCTTTGCGAAGCATTACCGAGATCTTCAAGCATTGTGTTCAGGTCTTCCAAGGTCTCAGCCATCAGAACTACATCATCGGCAAACCGTAGATGTGTTAGGTACTCGCCATTGATGTTGATGCCGCATCCTTTCCAGTCCAGCAGCTTAAAAATATCCTCCAACGCAGCTGTGAACAGTTTGGGAGAGATGACATCTCCCTGTCTCACACCTCGCTGTAGTTGGATAGGATTAGAGCTCTGGTTCTGTAATCGGACCGACATGGTGGCGTTTTGGTATAGGTACCTCAGCACCTCGATATACCTGTAGTCTATTTGGCACCTCTGGAGAGACTGCACCACGGCCCAGGTCTCGATCGAATCAAAGGCTTTCTCATAGTCCACGAACGCCAAGCAAAGTGGCAAGTTATACTCTTCGGTCTTCTGTATAACTTGCCGCAGCGTATGAATGTGGTCTATGGTACTGTAGCCTTTCCGGAACCCGGCTTGTTCGGGAGGTTGGAAGTCGTCGAACCTGCGAGCGAGACGATTCGTAATGACTCTGGAAAACAACTTATAGATATGGCTCAGAAGCGAGATGGGTCTATAATTCTTCAAGAGAGTTTTATCACCCTTCTTGAAAAACAGCATCACATCGCTTCTGCCCCATGCCTTTGGCGTTTTGCCCTCGAGGATGACAGAGTTGAAGAGCTTCTGGAGGACCTTAAGTATCGGCTTACCGCCCGCTCTTAGAAGTTCTGTTGTGATTCCGTCATCACCCGCCGCCTTGTCGTTTTTGAGCTGCTTGAGAGCCATTCTAATCTCGTACAGGCTGACGTCCGGGATATCTTCGGTATAGTGTCGGGTAAGCTTGGCTCTAGGGTCTTTAGCCTTGCTTTCAACAGGTGTTTGCGTGGAATATAGCTGTCCATAGAAACTCTCAATCTCCCTCAGAATTTCAGATGTTGACGAAACGATGCTACCTTCCCCAGTTTTCAGCCTCGTCAATTGACTTTGCCCGATAGACAGATCTCTCGCGAACACTTTGGAGCCTTTGTTCCGCTCAATGGTTTCTTTAATACGCTCGGTATTAAATTGGCGAAGGTCGCGCGTCAAGGACTTAGATACCTGTCTATTGAGCTGCCGATAGCGATGGGCATCCGCTGAGT
Source organism: Crambus lathoniellus (assembly GCA_949710035.1). Taxonomy (NCBI): domain Eukaryota; kingdom Metazoa; phylum Arthropoda; class Insecta; order Lepidoptera; family Crambidae; genus Crambus; species Crambus lathoniellus. The sequence goes on from OX453296.1 coordinate 11,566,544, forward strand.
TCTGCAGCTTCATTTCGTGTCTCTGATCCATGAGTAGGAGAGTCTGACTGGAGAGTTTCTTCAATTTGGGACGGCGGGTTTTATAGTACTTAGACCCTACCGTGCGGACAGTATCCACCACCATGTTGTATAGATCGTCCACGTCTATGCTGTTCTCAAGGACTTCGAAGCGGTTTTGAAGCTCGAGCTGAAAGCACTCGGGGTTTTGAATTTGAGCTGGTATTGGTCGGAGCGTGGATTTTATCAGTCGCGATTCAAGATTCAAGATTCAAGATTCAAATATGTTTATTCAATTTAGATTGTTATTTACAATACTTGTGAACGTCATAGAAGCTACGCCATCGGTTCGCAAACCCTACAGCGGGAGGCCTTGGAGAAGAACCGGCAAGAAACTCCAAGGGTTGTTTTTTTCTCCCTGTTTTATTTCATACAGAGTCGTCAAATTGAAAAATGACCTTAACATGGTATGACTAAGGTCAGTTTCCATCACAATTACACAATGGGTTATGATAAATACAGTTAAGTATAGGCGAACTAATGATCATAGCGGTGAACAATTTTCAATTAAGTACTTAGGAACTCTACTTAAAGCTTTAATATTAGTTAAAAACAAAAGACAATTCTACTATATACTGCAAGTTGCGCCATACATGTTTCAAATGCAATTCTTAATAAAATGAATAAAAACAAAAGAAAACACATCTTAAAGCAAGCAGATAAGAGCAGACCCATTCCCACTGGCAGCACCCGTTCACGAGCATGACGCATGAACCAGCCATCGCTTCGCTCAACCATATTTTAGGGAACGTAACGACCCGCCTCACACGCCACCACCGTAGAAATGTTTTAGTGAGCATGACATACTCAAACTGCCTACCTTAAATGACCGAATTAAAAGCCTAACTAATATAAACGCTAATAATATAAAATATAGGACACGACTCACAATATCATACTAGGAACATTCGTTACGAGTGTTACGACCAAGGTGTTTTGTCGTTCAAATAATCATTTACAGTGTAATAGCCTTTTTTGAGGAGGCCACTCTTTATATGATTCTTAAACTCTAGATATGGTAAATCCAAGATATCACTTGGGATTTTGTTATATATGTGTATACCTTGACCAACGAAAGATCCGTGCACCTTTTCTAAACGGTACCGAGGCATTACGAGCTTGTTTCTATTTCTAGTATTACGATTGTGTAAATCACCATGTTTGGTATACAAGTTAATATTGCGACGTACAAAAAGAATGCAATTTAATATAAATTGAGATGCAGCTGTCAGTATACCTATTTCCTTGTACTTGTCTCTAAGCGAAGTTTTGGAGCCTAGTTTATAGATGGCCCTGATTGCTCGTTTTTGCAAGATGAATATAGCATTAATGCCAGCCGCTAATCCCCACAAAAGAATGCCATATGACATGATGCTATGGAAATAACTAAAGTATACAGTTCTAGCAGTATCAACATCTGTTAGCTGTCGTACTTTTCTAATAGCGTAGGAAGCAGAACTAAGCATACCAGCTAATGTTGCGATATGCGCATGCCATTGAAGTTTCGAGTCTAAAGTTACACCCAGAAAGATCGTTGATTGTACTAAATCCAGTTTTTCGTTGTTGATTACAATTTCTACAGGTACCGTCTGTACATTTGGCAGAGAAAAAAGTACGCACTTTGTTTTCTTTGCATTAAGCTGCAAATTGTTAGAATTAAACCAACCGAGTACTTGTGACAGTGCTTTGTTTACATCGTCAAAATTGGTTTTGTTTCTGTCTATGTTAAATATTAAAGAAGTATCATCTGCAAACAACACAATATCACAGAAGTTTTTGGCAAAGAAAGGCAAATCATTAATATAAACCAAAAATAGAAAAGGGCCTAAAATAGAGCCTTGAGGTACGCCTAGTTTAATCTGAGAGCCGTTTGATTTCACTCCATTAATGTCAACTGTCTGAGTTCTGGAACTGAGATACGACAGTATTAGTTTCTGGGCATTATTTTTTACACCGTAATGATTTAGCTTCAACAGCAGCGTCCGGTGATCAACACAATCAAAAGCCTTGGATAAGTCGCAAAATATTCCAAGAGTATTTTGCGACTTTTCCCAGGCATCAAACACATGCTTTAAAAGTGCAACCCCAGCATCCGTGGTTGACTGACCCTTCATAAATCCGAATTGTTTGCTATGCATGAGATTGTTTAATGAGAAATGAGACAATAATTGCTCTAGTATTATTTTTTCAAATATTTTGCTTAAGGCGGGTAATATTGATATTGGTCTATAATTGCTTGGGTCTTCTTTGTTTCCTGATTTAAATAAAGGTATGACTTTGCTAAATTTCATTAAATCAGGAAAAATTCCTTGAGCGATACACTGATTAAATATAATAGCAAGATAAGGGGCAATAGCATGAATAATGTTTTTAAGTACAGTAACAGATATGCCCCATAAATCAGTGGTAGTTTTCATTTTAAGTAAATTAAATGTTTTGATTATATCGCTAGAATTAATATCTTTAAAATTAAATAATGAACTACACTCAGATACATGTTTTTCAAGAACCGAGACAGCAGAAGCTGGTGAAGAATTCAAATTAGAGGTGGTTACTAATGGTATATTAACAAAAAAGTTATCAAAAATATTAGCAATTTCTGTTTCAGAGTTTATTCTTGCGTTATTAATGTTAAGCGCTAGACTGTTGTCATGTTGTTTACCTTTTCCGGTTTCACGCTTAATAATATCCCAAGTTGTTTTGATTTTATTATTTGACTTTTTAATTTTATCCTTTAAAAATATTGACTTTGCTTTAGAACATGCTTTTTTGAAAATCTTAGAATATTGTTTTACATGTTCTACGAAACGAGGGCTGTGATTAGTTTCTCTTAATTTATATAGTTCATACAGCCTGTTTCTACTTTTATAAATACCTGTCGTAGCCCATTCGCAAAACTTTAACTTCTGGGTGCATTTAATCGTTTTAGACTTTAAGATATTATTGAACTCATTCGTTACTAATTCAAAAAGGGTTCCATAAAGCGCATTAGGATCATCATGCACATATGGCATCATAGAAACTTTATCAGCTACATTATTTTCAAAATTACGTAGTCGCGTTTTTGTAACGGGCCTGCATTGTACACTTTTAGGTGCATCAACAATATCTAATTCATAGGATACCTTTAATCCGTAGTGGTCGGATGTAATATTTTTAACGACTAGTTTGTTAGTCGGATCAGACTCCGAAAAAACATTATCTATGCAAGTGGCTGAATGAGATGTTACCCTTGTTGGCTCCAAGAACTGATTAATTAAATTAAAAGAATTGAACAAAGTTAATATTCGTGTAGTCAATGCACAGCTTTCAAGAATATCAACATTAAAATCGCCACATACTGCTATTGCTTTATTTTTTAACTTTAACTTATTCAACACATCCTCCATCACCGATTCAAATGATTCAAAATTACCTTTAGGTGGTCGGTATACACATACAATGACTAAGCTTTTTAATTCTACACATGACAGCTCGACATGACGTTCTATAGAAAGGTTTACAATATCCTTTCTTTCTCTGTAGCTTATATTATTTTTTACGAAAATTAGAGAGCCGCCACGCGTTGTAGTCTTCCTAGATAATAAATTTGCTAACTGAAAATTATTCACACTACATGACAAATCACAATGATTCAGCCAGTGCTCAGTTATACAAATGACATGAATGTCTTTACATTCTGCAAATAATTCTAATTCTAAAACTTTGCCAGACAGGCCCTGAATGTTTTGACATAATACGTTAAGGCAAGAGGGCTTGGCTGTTGTCTTATGTTTTAGTTTAAAGCCGATTTCGAGACGTTTTCACTTTGTAAATAAGTGTTTATATTATTTAAATTAATTAAATTATTATTAGTAGGTAAGCTACTAAAATCAGAGTCAAAAGACTTTGGCTTGCCACCTTGAAAGGTGTCTTGTAAATTAAAAGCTAACAATTTAGCTATTTTTGTCCTAAACCTATTTGCAAGATACATAGTATCCGATGTCAAAATAAAATTATTAATATCAAAATATAAAACCTTGTCGCTATGACAATTTATCATGTTGAACAAATATGAGTTTAACTCATATATATGCTGATTCTGCTCCCTAGTTAGGTTTTTCGCGTAAGGAAACGAGCTAATTACTAATTTACAGCCGGTTTCAGACTGTAGTTTCAATAAAAAGTTAATATTGATCAAGATTTCACGTTTCCTAACTTGGGAGCTGTCGCCACATAGAATAATTATGTTGGTCAAACTATCTATATCATACAAAGATAAACTATGCACAATATCTTCAAAAGACTTCCCAGGTGTACATACATTTATAACATTTCTATTATATATATTTTTCATTGTTACTCCTAGACCTTGTCCCAGTTTATCTGAGAAAATAATAGTTTTCGTGTCTTTTGACTTGCATGAGGAAGCTGATTTAAATGACTTTTTGCAATAGTTACTTTTTAAGGTCTCTATGCAGGTTAATGAATGACAGGGGCTCTGAGGCGTCCGAATTATGTTTTCCTCTTTGGATAAATCATTACAACTATCAATTTGACTATTTATTAAAGAGTCATATCTCTCTGCGTTATATTTGCAGAGTTCAACTAACTCTGTGGCAGATTTGATGTGTTCATCAATTTGTTTCTGCGCAGTACAATATTTATTTTGCATTGACTCAAGTGACTCATGCAAATTTATTATATTTAATTGCAATTGTTTAGTGTCCCGGTCATACATTTGCCTGCTTTCAGTTAATTTATTACTGTAAATTTCCATTGAATCCAAAAGACTAATTCTTTCTTTCCGCAAAGCAATATTTTTATAAAAACAATTATTTTTCTTAATTAACCTTCCAGTTTTCTTAATAAATTTTCGAATATTTAAATACTTCTTTAATTTATTAGCACCTAAAATATTAGGTCTGGGTGTAACGCAAACACCAGCCGTTACAGCTGAATTAGCTAACTGACTACCAGGCGAGAGCATTAGCTCCTCAAAAAGGCTTTGAGTTTTATCCACCTCATGTTGTTGTTGCTGCTCTAATAAGGCAGATATTTTCTTATTGGCATCATTCAGTTCATGTTCCAGGTCAGCAATCCGGTTCAGGGCTCTCTCATATGTGCTAAACTGTTCTTCATAGCTGCTGATGGTACTCTCAAGTTGATCTTTTTGTAGAACCACTTCCATATGTTGAGTATGCAAACTGGCTAGTTCGGTCTTCAACAGTGAGTTACGTCCGACAATGTTTTTGATTTCTTCTTCACTGTCATCACGCTCACGTATTAGCTGGCTGCATGTATCCCTGGACTCCTTTAACTCCTTTAGTGCCTGCCTCAGCTTCAATTTGGTGTTGTTGTTTGTAGCCTTGCGGGTCAGCATTATGGTTTAAAAATCTAAAAATGTTAAAACAGAATCAGAAACTAATATATTATATCAACTAACTCTTACTTTTGTTAAAATTACAGATTATTCTAGTGCTAAATGCGTTTTATTAAATTACAAAATTCTTATAAGCCTTGTTGTAAAAAAGAAAACTCTTTAGTATCTATAATATTAAAATACAGAAATAAATCTGTATATAAGCAGCTGCAAGGTGTCACCATCAAATTGACTTTTGTTCAAGCAAAGTGAGAAAAACGTTTCAGAAGTATTTTGTCAATTTATTTAAATTTTAGTAAATATGTTTAATTCTACGACCCACTAATTATTTAAATAAAGAACTATCACAAGACTAATTTGGTAAACTAGTTTCACAATCTTTGATTGAAATGATTTAGATGTCTCTGTATAGATGTAGTGTATGCAAAGTGTAGCAGTAAGGTGTATGCCTGTGACAGTAGTGGTCACCGTCAGCTCTACTTCCACAGTTTGTCAAGTAAAGAGAGGTTATCATCAATGCCAAATCGTTATGGATTGTGACGTTGCTCACTCAAAGTGAGCTCTGTACTAGTAATGATGAATGTACAGTGAATGTGAAACCAATTTGGCATTTAAATCCTGTGTGTTAGTTAAATTTAAAAGAAATAATCACTAACTAAAATATTAACAAAATATGTGGGTAGGTATTTTGAACCCAATTAAAATTAAAAACTTCACTTTATTACTAAGAAATTTATACACTGCAACTAGTTATTCAGGCTGTAAGGGGGATGGCAAAACCTGCAATCACTTAATAAAGTCTTTATGTTAAAATTAACTAAGTACCAAGTATATTAAAAGATTGAAATGGTCGGAGTGTCGCTGAAGTTTAACTACTTATAACACAATGCAAACAAATGATATTCTTAATCAGAATCAGAAAACACTTGTTGTTGTTAATAGCATACTCAAGTGTTTGGTCTAACAAATTAATGAAAATTTAACAACTACAAACTACAAATAGGTAGTTGGTATCAATATCTATAGATAGGTAAGTAGGTAAGTAATAAAAGTTTCTATTGGTCTGAGAATGCAATGTGAGTGATGTAAATTATGAAAACAATACTCCCCAGGTTTAAGAAGAAGCCGTCCACAGTATTTTTAGCTTTTCAATTTAAATTTGTATCCTCTTCTGGATTGACAGTTGGGTCAATTTTTCCTCGCTATATTTCAAATGTTAGCGCATTAATCTTGCTGATAACACTACCACTTGTTAAATAACACGTAATTAAGCTAATTATTACAAATAATTTGGAATTTAACGTGAATTACTAATAAAATTAATTAATTAAAATTACAAAGCAAGCTGACAAGTGTTGCTGCCAGTGTTGCCAGCGCAAAAAAAAAAAAGAAAAAGCGATCTTTCGAGCTTGACATCGATATTCAATGTGCCTCTTACCATACGGTGATCGCTTCCTGTCTTAACAGCGTTGATCACACTGACATCATTGAATATGTGCTTCTTCGTCGACATGATAAAATCGATCTCGTTTTTGACTTTACCGTCCGGACTGATCCAGGTCCATTTGCGGCTTACGGGCTTCCTAAAGAAGGAGTTCATCATATAGAGGTTCTCCCTCTCCATAAAGTCTGCCAGCATCTGGCCTCTATCGAACGATACGCCTCTATCGAACGATGAGCTGAGAGTGGGGCAATTTGGATTTGGGCAACGGAACCGTTGCCCAAATCCAAATTGCCCCACTCTCAGCTCATCACCGCAACGTTGCCCCAACTTTGCATTGAAATCCCCCATCACAACCGTGTAGTGGGTTTTATGGCTATGCATGGCTTTAGAGATCTCCTCATACATAGCCTCCACTTCGTCATCGTCGTGTGTCGAGGTCGGAGCGTAGACCTGCATAACATTCAGCGAATATCGTTTCGATAATCTGAGTATCAGGCACGCTACCCTGCTCGACACACTTCCGATGGTGGTCACGTTGTTGACAAGGGATTTATGGACGATGAACCCGACACCACCAATGGACTGTTGGTCGCCCTCCCGGTGGTAAAGTAAGTTGCCGGATTGCAGGGTTATCGAGTCCTCCCCCTCTCTTCGGACTTCAGATAACCCAATGATATCCCAATGTAACTTACTTATTGCCTCTTCCAACTCTACGAGCTTCGCGTCAAGCCTCAATGTGCGCGTGTTGTAGGTTGCCAGGTCGAGTCGTCGGTGTTGGTAGCCGGAGCCTACCCGGGGATTCTTAGCACCCCCTGCCCCGCCGTTACCATAGCCGCTACCGTAGCTAGGAATAGCGGGGCCGCCGGGGACTGGGGGCCGATTTGTTGGTTGTGTTGTCATTTTAAGGGGGGGTTTGTGCCATAATCGCCACGCTTGGCAGGCGGGTTGGCGATCGCAGTATTGGCCTTTTGTAACTGGAGACGCTGCTGCCCATCTCCTGATGGCAGTTTTCCCTTAGTCGCCTCTTACGACACCCACGGGAAGAGAGGGGGTAGTGCTATTCTATTTATGTGCCGGCACTACACGGCACAAAAAAAAAAAAAAAAAAATGATGATGGTGAGTGAACTATGATGTTGGTGAAATATAAATAAAATAAAAAAATATAAGACCCTAATAGTGCCAAACACTAAAGTATATTTTTTATGTGCAAAGATTAGAAGGTACCTAATTAACTTTGCCCGCGCGCAGACTTAACAGACGCACACTCTAATTAAGTACAACTATTAAACAAACTACAGTTGAAAAAGCTTTTATTAAAAAACTCAAGAAAATCCTCTATTGTATTTTAATAGACTGGAAAACTGAACTACATCTTACCTTTCTTTTAAAGGCATTGCTTTGTCCCTCTCTAACACCAACTCTGACCCTCAACCTGTCTCTGTCCGTACACAATGCCATATTACCTACCACAAAAAGAACAAGAAGCGATAGTGCATATAAGGTGTTTGTTTTTATCGATATCGATATTAGACATATTTTTAATTATTATTTTTATATAGGTAACGTGCTCTTAGTTGTCGTATATGTTGTGTTTTAAAATTTGATTAATGTTTTTATTATATTTTGTGTCCAGAGGTTTTCTTTCATGCAATGCGATAAAACAAATTGTCGAACTGTTAAACGAAAATAGTACTTTAACCAAAAATATATTATCTTTTTTTAAGCTTTCACAGCATCACTAACTCGTACATAGCTCCGATCCTAAATAAAGTAACCTAAGAACTCAAGCACTTGCGTTATGGAAATGGGAAACGACGAAATGGGAAAATATAGAAAAAATTGTCATGGAACACGGTGCCTCAGAAATGGCGGCACCTTCTTTTTTCTTTTATCTACGACGGGGTAGCACTTAGCCTTCATCACACATAATGTTATGTGGTGATAAGGCTGAAGGTGGAAGCGCACTACTCCCGGAATCCTCAATCACTGAGGAACTGGCTATTTTATCTCTAACTGCCAGAACACAATAATGCTGAAAACATCATTGTTATGGCGTCAGACTTAGATAAGATGGTGGTAGCTAGCCAGGCGGACTGAGAACAAGTCCTACCACCAACTAAACCGAATACAATATGTACCCCCACTGGGAATCGAACCCGGGACCTCTTGGTCTGAAATCGGTGGTGTGAACCACTAGACCACAGAGGCGGTTAAAACTGGTGTGTACACCGCTCAACCATGGAGGTCGTCTTTTCATAAATAAATTTGCGGGTTTAGGCTTGTTCAATTGACATAAAAACAAAATTATAAACTTAATAATAACATACGTTTACTGAATTCAGAAGAACCTTTTATAACAAAACAAAAGCTACTAAATGTTTAAAAGTAAATTAAAATTTTTCATTAAATTGTTCTTCCATCTCATATCCGTGCTGCTAACAATATTGTACTGAAAATTGATCTGAACTATCTATTATATTCATAAATTCTACTTTATCAGTTATTAATAATAAAATATATCGATAACAAACAACATACGTTAAAACAACACTACTTGTGCTACTGCCACAAAAAAAAATATTTTATCGTGCACGGGGCAGCCTAAAAAACCAAACGGTCGGTAAGTCACTCGTCGTGTGGCGGAGAGGAAAGTTATTATTTTTTTGTCGCGCTGGAAGGCGACCGGCCAGTTGGGGGTGTGGTGCTCAAACTGTGATCAAATAGTTTTATAAGCCCGTTTTTACATTACGAAACTTATAATGGAGTGGTATCCAACGCTAGTCGCTGAAACCTGTCATTTGTATTGAGAAACAGGTCGGATACCGGTAGCGTACTGTCCGAGTCACTAAACAAATGTTTGGGAAATACGCCTCAGCTACCTCGTCTTTGCAACTGGCGTCGAATATTATTGGTCTATAAGAACGAGCTAAGCAGCATCTTTTATTTCAAATATAGATTCAAAACCAATGCATTTTTACCACAAACGCAGCATCTCTTATTTCAAATATCGATATAGTTTCAAAACCAATGCACTTTTACCAAAAACGCCCTGCGTATGTACTTATTTTGTGCTTTTACCTACTATCTGAATAATTATGTTGGTTTGGCTATTGCTACAAAAAATGGTTGCTAAAGGTGAAATTGCGCAATTCCTGGAATTAAGAAATGGATATCTTTTCTCTAGCTGCTGGAACACAACACTGCTGCATAAATTGTTATGGCGAGACTTTGAAACGATATGGTGGTAGCTAAATTAGCCAGGCGGACTTAGAAGAACTCCTACTACCAACCAAACCCATGAAATATGTACCCTATTCTATGAAACGGGAATAAAACCAGAAACCGATAGGTCTGATAATAATAAACAATATTTACTCATTATCTTGTTTTGGTTTATAAAGACAGCTAGGGTCCTCCTCTTAAGAACATAAGCACCTCAGATCAGATAAGTAATATCTAAGCACCCGTGTTCCCCGCTCTTCGTGTGTGAGTGACTATAAAAGTGTACTGTGTCAGCTAAGTTCTTCAACTCCATGTTTTTATTCTTTAGGGTTTTTTACGTTCATGCTTATTCAAAGAAATAAATCTGATAGCGGTGGCGTTTCCCACTTGACTGTAGAACCACTTTTACTACATAAGTAATATTTTGTATAATAATAAAGAACAAAAAATTTAAAGACAATGTTTGAGAACCATTGTAAGGTATGAGAGGTGCATATTTTAACGTTCTGAAATGTAATAGGTACAATACAAAAACCTAGCTTTTATGTACGACGAATAGTTACAAAACAGTTTTCTCACATTTCTTAGATGTAGATATCGTATACAATTAATTTTATATGATATCTGGATTAAAGCAAAATCAAATTTCAAAGCAGGCTATAAAGTTGGTAAATAATAATAGGAAAATTCATCTTAATTTAAAACAGTGTCATTTAAGTTTTTCGTTACAACATTTTATATTTTATAAAGTTTGACGACCTCCATGGCCGAGTGGTGTACGCACCAGTTTCAAGGTGCCGCTATATATAGAGGTCCCGGGTTCGATCGGGTAAATGTTGAAAACGAACTTTTCACTATTTCCTCGGGTCTGGGTAGGTAAAACCCATCGTTGTTTCCAATTTCCATAATACCAGTGCTTAAGGTGTATCGATGAGCTCAGTGGCGCCGCCTATGGAAATAAATCAATTGCATTTTATTAAAGGCTTGGATTAAAAGTTTTGGTTATTTCGCGCAGGTGAAAGAGTGGAATGCATTTTATAAATATACTTTTGAGAACTAAACCTTACGCAATAAGCCGTGAATATCAATAGTGCCAAAAGTGGCCACATTTGGCAATATCGAGATCCATAACTTGGTGCTCATATTTGAGGCCATGAAAAAACAATTAAAAATTGCATTTTGCTCTTCTTTTTGCGCGAAATAACCGAAACTTCTAATCCAAGCCTTTAATAAAATGCAATTGATTTATTTCCATTGGCGGCGCCACAGAGCTCATCGATGCACCTTAAGCTACTATACCTTGGTATTGGAACAATGTATGTGATGGTATATTTATAAAGCATCGTTAATTTTCATTTGATTCTCGCCGTTTAAATACGCAACTGATTATAATGCAGTTTTTATCAACAGACAAAGTGATTTAGGAGTGATTTATTTATTCTAAATTATTATATAATTCCGTGCTTCGGAACGGAAGGCACGTTGCCATTGGTCCCGGCTGCATTTGCAGTCGTTAGTACCCACCAATCCACATTGGGCTCACGCCAAATCTCCTTATCCATCCATAAGGAAGGCCTGTGTCGGAGCAGTGGGGACTTATAATGGCTGACGATGATGACGATGAATTTAACCGCCTCTGTGGTCTAGTGGTTCACACCACCGATTTCAGACCCAGAGGTCCCGGGTTCGATTCCCAGTGGAGGTACATATTGTATTCGGTTTGGTTGGTGGTAGGACTTGTTCTTAGTCCGCCTGGCTAGCTACCACCGTGTTATCTAAGTCTGACGCCATAACAATGATGTTTTCAGCATTATTGTGTTCCGGCAGTTAGAGATAAGATAGCCAGTTCCTCAGTGACTGAGGATTCCGGGAGTAGTGCGCTTCCACCTTCAGCCTTATCACCACTTAACATCAGGTGTGATGAAGGCTAAGAGCTACCCCGTTGTAAATAAAAAAAAATATATAATTTTACAATGGATTTTCTGTAATTCACCAAGAATCGAAACAAAACCTTTGCAAGTTCGCAAAAAAAAAAGACGAACGTTACCGGAATCAAACCAAGCTCATAATATATGAATTTTGGTCGCGAAACGTATAATAAAATACAATAATTCTCTACTTCAGAGAGTGTTTGTTCGAACAATGCAAAGTAATTTTAGGGCGAAGACGCAAAGGTATGTCTTTATCAAAATTAGGTGTGTAATCAAACCTTGACAAATAATGACGGATCAAGGGATTATAGGCAGAATGAACGATCGTATATTCTTTAGGCGATACTCGGAAAAATTATGCTAAAGCGAGATAGCAATGAGAAAAAGACGCGCGCGGGAGCGAGACCAATTTTGCAGATTACGCAAAAAAAAAAAACAAAATCACTTCGTATTAAAAAACTATAGCGATTTTAAAAAAATGCTTCTATACGATCCTAAATATTATTGGTGTGCACTAATTAAACTAATTTCTAATAGTGTAAGTAACCTCATTTAAGAATAATCTTGATATTTCGTATTTTTTAGAGGTATTTTCGAAAATAAACAGTGTCGAGGCAAAATCATAAAAACGTGAACTATACGATTCTTGATAAAGGTATGAAGAAATACATATACCAGATTACCAGATACTTTTTACCAGATTTATAACAACTCTAACCGTCCTTTAGTTTTATATAAAAAAGTCCATACTTTTTCCGAGTAGCGCCTTAATAATGATGATAAGATTTGTTCCTTTCGGTAATGGAAAGTAATTATTATAGGCTACCGCGCCGTATCAAACCGTCAAAACGTATAAAAGAGTGCTGAAAAATACAATGGTGCTAAGTGTTTTAGCATAAAACCAAGTTTTTGACAAAAAACCATTTATTGAATCAATAAAGCTGTGGAGCAGGTAATTTATTATGGGCACCTTTATCTTTAACATAAATCTAGTTCTTATATTGATATACTTAACAATAAAATAAGTCTTATATTTGCTACAATATAGAATTTTTAATGTCGTATAATTAGAAAAGTGCTAACTAATACAAGAGTTTCTCTACAAAGTTACTAACTGTCCCCCATTCATTACCTACAATAATCCTAAATGCATTAAAACTATTTATTCTATTTGTTTTAACAAATATATTTTAGGCACATACTTCTTATCTTAAAAAAAATTAATTGATAGTTAGTTGACAGTTAGCACCATTGTAAAGAAAAATATACATGAGTTGACGCTAGTGCCATCTTTGAAATAGAATTAGAGCTATAATAGCGACCTGTCTAGATTGGCATCTTTGTACGATAGGTACTGACCTATTTAGTAGTTTAGTATGTACTGACCCTTTGTAACGCAAAAAGCCAGAATTTGTTTTTGAATAGTTAGCACCTTTGTAATTTTCAGCCCTCATTAGGTATGTAGGTAGGCACTATTTTAATTTAAAAAGTGCGTTGAAAAAAAAGTATGTTTCTCCAACACGTCTAGCTAATCACAAATTAATAAAAACCACACTATAAAAAAACTTGTTCGTATAGTTTGTGTCCTAACAACCACTTCTGTTACTAACTCTTAAACCCTACCACACTGAGAATTTAATTATTCCTACCACGGGGTACTGAAGTACCCCACGCAAAAACATGTTAATAAAATAAAAAAAATTGATATTTTTTTAAATATTATTTTTATTATGAGAAAGTAATAAGGAGAGACAATTAAATTTATAAATAGATATTTTTGTCGTTATATATAGGATAGATTTTTTATTGATGGTCAACACAAATATGGGGGCGACTAGCGTTACAGACAGATCGAGATTTTCTGTCTTTTGTGCGCGGACAGCAGCAGCAGCGACCGGGTTTGGGATTATCAGGGACCAGCCTATGATCTTCAGTATGAAAATTCAAGACTGCACTTATAGTTTTTTTGATATCCCGGGGTAAACTTGGCCATTGTAATTTTGCTCTCATATGAGGTCTTTTGAGTGCCATTGACAAACTCTTGCATCTTCTCCTAACTTAGGAGAAGATGCAAAGAAGAGATAGCTCTTCGTCATCAGAATACAACAAAGCAGATGCAATTTCATCCCCCCCAAGGTGTCGACTTCGAGTCTGGGATGCCATATCTGAAAACACCTCTCATTACACTGCATACATTACATTCATAACACTATTGGGAGCAGGCCTTCCCTATCACCAGTTTACTCTAACCAGTAAAGTAAATCACAGATTATGTGTAAACTTTCCAGAGAGATGTCGAAAAACAACAGTAGTAATTCAAGAATAACTAGAAGAAAGAACTAACACTATTCCTACCACGGAACACCTGTGGACGCCACTGCACTTGTCTGGCGGTCACGGTTTACTGATGTACTTACGCGCCATTTATCGAGAGTTAATTAGCTAGAAAGACTTTTGCAACAGTGCAGTATTCTTAAAATTGTCGGTATTTTAAACACCCGGGGGGTACTCGAGTACCCCAGGTAGGGTTTAAGAGCTAAACATCTTCGATCAACAATAGTACTAGATGAAGGCTCACGAACTAAATTAAAACTTTATATAGCACAGACTGACTTTTTTTAAAACGGAGAAAAGAGGTTACGAATGTTACGATTTTACATTATAAATGACAGGAAGAGTTCCAAGTTTGAAATACCTAACTATTATTGACAATGTCAAAATAATCTACTTATAATTATACTCTCAAGTGGGCGTATAGCGCTCGGCCATGTCTGTCACGTATCTAGAACTAGGTGTTATTGTTGATCGAAGCTAAACATTCATCCATACTGACATTACAAATGTGTCAGTGTGTTTATTTATTTGTTTGTCCGTCTTTTATGGCAAAACGGAGCAACGGATCGACTTGATTTTTGATAAGCTGGATAGTTAAACTACTTTTTATCCCGAGAAATATCATTTTCCCGCAGGATAAAGTTGTGTCGCTACGCAAGTGAAACCGCGGGCGGAAGGGAAGTACTAAATGAAAAAAAGCCAATAAAGTACGTATCCAAATCTCAACTATTGTAGGTAGAAAAACACTCTCGCTTGCATACAATTTGTTCAAATACGCTCCAAACAGTTGAATATCTATGTACCATCTCTAGAATAACAAATGATACACTAAAAATCACAGGCGACATCAGTCCATCACGGTACTTCGAGACTTAAAACAAAAAGCAACCAATCTCTAATTAAAGCTCCATTGCTGTTTTCGCTAACAGTAACTTCTGTTCTTTACTCACTAATAGTGTAATGTATACTATAGCTTTTCGATAGTATTGTTTTGTGTTTGTATTCTCGTTTATGATTTCGGGTGTGCCATCAATCATAATCGCCATCTTGGCTTAGATCACAGAGCATGCGCGGTACGCCCCCCACTGGGCGCCACGCCTCTCTCGATGGGGTGTCCAGGGGGTTATAGGGTGACATAATGTAAGATTTGGGGGACAGTGGAATTTTTATCTTTGATTTGTGTTTTAGGTTTATGAAGGCAAATTCAGTAACCTTTGAACTTGTGATGTGTTACGAGAAAAATTTAATCGATAGTAAGTAAGTACTTACCTACAACGAAAAACAATCGTAATCGTTATCGTGATCGTAATCATATTATTTAATATGAAAACTCTTCTCTTTCGGTCGTATAAGGAACTAAAATTCAATAGATATTTGACAAAATCACTTTGACAGCCACACTCTCTACTTACTTAGACTGTGGTATTACTATCACGCACTTGGGCTACTGGACTGCTGATTCTTTGTAGTTCATTTGTATTTTCCAGTGCCCTATGCAACCATTTTTAAATATCCTTTAGAGCCTATTTTTGCAAATTAACTGTCTGTCTGTATGTATTAACTCCAAAATGAAAACTCTAAAAGATGATAAGGTTTTTAACCGGTATTGAAACGGCAAGGTTAATCTATTTTGGTTATTTTCACAGTATTATGTCCTACGGCTTTTTGTTGTGCGGCTCAGGCTGCATGCATTGGACTAAGGTTTTATTCCAAGAATAACGCTTACTTTCGGATAGTAATGTCAAAACCCCCTTTTTAATATACTATATCTATGGTCAAACCCCCATACCAGTTTGACATTAGTATCCGACAGTATAAGCGATATTCTCGGAATTAAAGTTTGGTCGAATGCGGCCTCAGCGGCTAACATCCAAAGTATATTTGTGCTCCAAAAAAAGGCTATTCATGCTACCTCCGATCGAGAGATTTTTTAAGAGATCTATTTCAAGAAATAATTATTTTAACTGTTGCAGCATTTATAATACATTAGAATTTGTAAAGCACAGCGATATTCATCGCTTTAACACAAGAAACAAAGATAAACTTGTCGTTCCTAAGTTTAGGCTAGAAAAAACCAGAGCCTCGTTTCTGGGGAAAAGCATAGCCTTTTTTAATAAAGTTCCACAGCATATAATTGAACTACCTTTCCGTAAATTTAAATGTTACATTAACGAGTCGCTGATGAGCAAAGGATATCTAATATAAGATAGACGATTATTTGAATGACACCAATGCATGGTCCTGATGTAACACATAACATAATCACTTGAAAAGTTTTAAATGATGTATTTTTTTATACTGTAATATCGCATCGCCATTGTTGTGCTCTAATTTTTGCATAGGGAAGTGACAAGCTTTTAATTAATATTGAACCTGTTTCGTACATCCAAATCACTAAATTCTTCTTAGCGTGTCGATGGCGATTAGTACTAAATTATTGCAGCCAAGAACCCGGGACACTTTGACAGCGTTGTCGGTTCATCATCATCAGCCATTTAATGTCCCCACTGCTGGGGCACTGGCCTTCCTTATGGATGAATAAGGAGAATGAGCCATGACCCACCACGCGGGCTCAGTGCGGATTGGTGGGTATTAACGACTGCAAGTGCAGCCGGGACCAACGGCTTAACGTGCCTTCCGAAGCACGGAGGAGCTCGAGATGAAAAGTTTTTGGTCACCCATCCCGTGACCGACCATTGCGGACGTTGCTTAACCTCAACGATCGCAGGCCGAGCGCGCTATCCACTGCGCCACGGGCTCCTCTTGTTGTTGAGTTGAGTCTTGCTCTTGCGTTGTCGGTTACTGTCATCAAATCCTCCTGCGTGCAGGTGTTGGAGCACACAGGGCACGATGATAGATGTGCCATCGTTTGAACTGCACCGCATATTATTATGCAGTTTAAGCAGTCACAGTAGAAAAGCTCCACCTTACCATGTTTTCCTTGTTTCGGCCGGTCTGAGTCCGAAGCCTATTTAAGGACTTCCAGATTGGCCAGAGCGGGACGAAGGGGACAGGCAAAGTCACTCTCTCACGCCAAAGATTGCACCTTGCTTGTGTGGGCTCGGTAAACATGAAAGGATGAAATGAAAGGAGCCTCCACGTAGATGTCCCACACGCTTTGTACATCGGGCACAGCCTGGTAACAGTTTAGCGAAACCCTTACAGCTAACAAGCAAATCCTTTCCCTACGGTGGCAAACAAAGCCCTTCAATAATGGAGCGGGTCCTGCGAGTGGTGTCTATTAGTTTCTCACAGGCAAAGTCAGAGATCCTTTCTGAACTCAGCCGCACGACATGCTGCGACATCCTCTGTGTCCTAGAAACCCATAGGGCGCTTGTGCTGTAAATGTTTCAAATCCTAAACTACACGAAATAAAATAAATTCTTACTATTATAAATAGTTTATTATTAAAATACAATCATCCGTTTTTTCCGGGACGGTAAAATTCAGTGTACTGCACAAGCGCCCGAGTCCAGACCCAGTGCCGGCCCTCTACATCCCTGAACTCACGCTCAATGCCGAGACCTACCATCACTAAAGTACTTGGTTATTTGAAACGTCAAGATGGTCAAGAAACAAGACGTCACTAGAATTTATTGAAGTATTACTGACGCGTGTCTACCGTGACACCGTCGCGCCACTGCACCGCTTCATTACTGAGATACTTGTAGTTTTTTTCACCCAGTGTTACCACTGAATGAAGCGCCTCCTCACGCCTCCAATTTTAAGGCGCCCTGAATATTATAAACAATTGATATCCAAATCTTCGTAATATCCGTATAAAGGCATGCTGTATCTATGTATAACGGCGGGTTTTGATTTCATTTAGTTCGGTATTCGAACACTACTCAGAGTAGTCTACTCTATTGGCGCTACAATCGTTTTCTAGAGTACTAGAATGGTGATTTTCGATCTTGTTTCGATTTTGATCTCAACTCGATTCCGTCAGGAATTAGCCGCCCAGGTTCATTACAGCGGCGGCGCACACAGGGGGATCAACGTTTAAACACAACTTTGGTCTCGATAATCTCTACTACACACTGCGCAAAACTGCTGGTTTCAAAATGTGGTAGCGCAATTGAGCCTGCAACATGGCTCTGACACAAACGGACACGACACGAGTAATGAGTATGTCAATTTTGGCATACCTAAATTTCTGCATTTTACATGGACTCTGGCGGCAACGTGAAGACCTATCATAAATCTCCCAATGACTAATTATGTTTTTTTTTTAAGTGTAACAAACAATTTATGTCTTCGTATTTAGGTGTGGTGTGCCATAATGTAGGAGGTATTTGGCAATTTGTCGGCCGACTACTTAATCAGGTTCATTACAGCGGCGGCACACACAGGGGGATCAGCGTGTTTACACAACTAGCCTTTATTGCGGACAGAATCGATAGCCGCTAATTTTGGGACGGGTAGGGCTGCCTACTTGCAGATAAATAATATAACTAGTTAACTAAAGTCCTACAATCACATTTTCTTGAAAGACGACCTCCTTGGCCGAGTGGTATTCCCACCAGTGGCGAAGGATCCATACAAGTCGTAACAAGGCTTTGCTTTTAAAAGTCCCTGAATCACTACCTATCCCCACCGATCCACCATGCTGGGGCCCGATTCTCAGGCATTCGAATTTTTTCAGTGTGGTAATTCGTATGTCGAACATTTTGTTTGTGGTTTCTATTGAGAAGTTAGAACGTTTCAAACAAACTAGAGTGCTCGTCAGATAAGTCTGCGCGCGGTAAAAATCGAATAAGTACTAATCTTTTCTATAACATTAGAACAAAAAAATGCACTGTAGCTAGCGCCAAAAACGCGCCAGGCACGTGCAGAGTTATCTGACACACACTCAGCTGTCCCACATGTCAACAAATTCATTTTGACAGCTAAGTTCGTATACGAACATCGATTGGTCCGTACCACTCGTTGCGTTCGACTGGTTTTCGATCGAACTTTTTCGATTGTGAAATTCTGACAATACAAAAACTATGTTGTATTTGAATTTCGAGCTTATAAATGTGAACTTTTCTCGATTGAATTGAACTTTTCTCAGGCATTCGTACTTTTTCAGTGTGGTAATTCGTATGTCGAACATTTTGTTTGTGGTTTCTATTGAAAAGTTAGACCGTTTCAATCAAACTAAGCTGTCTCACATGTCAACAAATTCATTTTGACAGCTAAGTTCGTATACGAACATCTATTGGTTTTTACCATTCGTAGCGTTCGACTGGTTTTCGATCGAACTTTTTCGATTGTGAATTTCTGACAATACAAAAACTGTGTTATACTTGAATTTCGAGCTATAAATGTGAACTTTTCTCGATTCCCTGAGAATCAGCCCCCTGATCATTAATTATTACTTACTTACCACTTTTTGGTCGGGCTTACCTTAGCCATATTTCGACCTATCACTACTGGTAGGTACCCAACGGTCTCAAGGTGCCGCTCGTTGTTACTAACGTCCATAACACTAGTGCATAAGCCACTAAAGTTTGGCATTGGAGCAATGTATGTGATGTTGATGGTGTCCAAAACTTTATCTAACCCAAATGCCACAGTGTCAGTTGAGCTGACACCAACTGTCGTGTCATACATACATACAGTGCCACAATCTTTACTGTTCCGGTGACAGCGGCGCTACGTACGTTTTCCTTTTTTTGTAGCAATTCAACCGGCCCTGACCTCTAAGAACTTCAGCCGCCCGCAGCGATATGGTTGGACATCAACTTGACAGCAAAATGGCATTTATAAAAACACGTTAGTTTCACATTTTGGCCACCGGAACAGAAAAGATTGTGGCACTGTACATACATACATATATACTCACGCCTATTTCTCACGGGCGAAGGCAGAGACTATGGATTCAGCTCCGCGCAGCTCCATATCTGTGGAAACACCTGCATATGTCTACGATCAAACACAATATCGGAAAACCAGCAGCAGGTCAGTGCAGCAGTGGCTGTAAATAATACCAAAATTTATGTGTGTTGTTGTTGTCATTATAATATCGGTTTAACGAAAGCTTAATAAACCCTTTTTGTGCATGTAAATTACTCCCGATATCATCATCATCAGCCATTTAATATCCCCACTGCTGGGGCATTGGCCTCCCTTAGAGCCAACGCGCGCTTGTGATTTTTAATCGGGCGATAGTTTAGTCGGAATCGTAAGACGATCGTGATCAAACTGTCGGCCGATAGTTTGGTTTTGAGAGCCTGGGCACTTGTGATTTTTATTCGACCGATAGTATTGGTCGATAGTTTAGTTGAATCCGGGCGCGCGCTCACACAGTCCTTCATGCACAGGCCGATAATTGTGTGCGATAGTTTGATCGTACAACTATCGGCCAGTCATTTTCAATAGTTTTATCGGTCGATAGTTTAATCGTCAGTGCGCGCACTGCCATATAACTCTATACTGAATCCGAGAACGATCAAACTATCGGCCGATTAAAATCATAAGTGCGTGTTCGCATTTATGGATGGATAAGGAGAATGGGCCATGACATGACCCACCACGTGGGCGGGTTGGTGGGCATTAACGACTGCAAATGCAGCCAAGACCAATGGCTTAACGTGCCTATCGGAGCACCGAGGAGCTCGAGATGAACAGCTTTTGGTCACCCATCCCGTGACCGACCATTGCAAGAGTTGCTTAATCGCAACAATCGCAGGCCACTGCGCCACGCTTCCAATACAAGTTATTAGCAAAAACAGCCACCAAGCACAGTTTTCGCGCGGTTCATTTAATTTACTGTTAGAAAATTATACTTCGTGTGCATATTTTTAAGGCTCTTTGGATTTTTTCTACGTTTTGGCACACAAAACATTAAATATGTATATAATGCCCGTTAAAATCCGTAAAAAAATATTCTATTTCAACTTTCTCATGTCACAGCCCTAACACACATACATACGTGTTAATTGGTGGTGTGGCTGTAGATTGGATCAGTCGCACTTGCCTATTGTCCACCCGTGATTTGGGATCGAAATGAAAATTATCCAGATACGACAATCAAGGACGAAGCGCTAATAATGTCGTATCAAAGGAAATTGTAATATTTATCTCGACAATTAGGTAATATACCTACATACCTAGCTAGATAGATGTTAGCAGAGATAGGTATGGTTAATTTGAAATCGTATTGTAGGAATTTTCAAAATGTTTAAGAAGGATTTCGCTTTATATATTCCAGTTAGAGATTGCACATCTTAAAGTTGCATAATCTTCATCTCCATTTAGTTAAGTTGCTCCCTCTCCAGAAGAATCTGCTTGTAATGTAAGTAACATTTTCAGATAAAATTTTGAGAATTGGATAATCAAAACCTACTACCTCCGATACACTGACTTTACGAGCATTCGCCTGTAATGTAACGTTAAATTCAACACGCTCTAACGAGTAGTGCTCATTGACGATACAAGTTGTATCAAAATATAACACACTAACACCCAATTGCAGGAAGCTCCATTAAAGTTAATGCTTCATTAAATCTATTGCTGTCACTTTTTATTTCTTGACAACGAAAAGTGACAGCAATAGACTTAATGAAGCATTAACTTTAATGGAGCTTCCTGCAAGTGGGTGTAAATCATGGATTTGCTGTAATTGTCGGTTCTCTTTCCTTACTGTTGTAATGTTCGAATTTGTAACGTGACATTACATAATGAAAGCTACTGATGAGGAAACACCTTTATTCTGATTTGGTCAGGTTGTCTGTTCGTATTATATACAAATACTGCAAACATGTTGTGTGGAGATAGCTGTGATGCATCTTTACTTACCTGTTGACAAATAAGTAAGTAATAGAGGTATTTAGGAGTTCGGTTGCATTTTAGAGGATATAATTCTTATCCTTATTCCTATAGAAAATGTATCCCCGAAGTGCGCACCGAAGTGAACACGCGCGCAAGTTGGCGGTATCGCTAGGTAGTACACAAGTTATTTGTCACCGTTTTTATCTATTGACATAAGATACAAAAAAAAACATAATGATTTAAGCGGATGATTTTTATGTATAAAAAATCGAAATATATTGCACCCATGCCATGTTTCGCTGGGGTGGTAGTGCCTTATAAAGTAGAAACGAAGCCAGCAGTAACGTTTTAAAAATTAAACTGCCCGCACACGGGCCACTGACCACAACTACAAAACGACGCCGCCTTTTTATACAGGGTGTTAGTTAAAACAAGGGACATACAGGGGGTGAAAGTACCCATCAATGCAAACAACTTTTACTATGGGACAAAGTGCGATATCGCAAAAAAAAAACAGATTTTCCATACATTTTGGGCCATTCGGTATTGCACTTTTGTATGATACTTGAGAAGAGATCTCCACTTGAGTGACATTCTATAATACGGGCCTACTTTGACATAGAGTAACTAAGTATAATTATGTCGTGGTCAGATCATAAAATTGGTTATTTCATCTATTGTCATGAAATGACCAATTTAAATTGACAATATCGTTAAAAGTTCAACGTTTGATGATAATTTCAACAACGTTTGGCCATATCATGAAAAAGTTACCATTTCATGAAATGATCATCCAAATCATGAAATTATCAAATTTAAGTTTAGAAAATTTATGGTTTCCGTGAGATCAAAGTTTGTCTTTTTAACCGACTTCTAAATCAAAAAGGAGGAGGTTCTCTATTCGTCTGTATGTATGTTTTTTTTTTATTATTTTTTTTTTTATGTATGTCCACCGATTACTCGAAGACGGCTGAACCGATTGAAATGGTTCAAACGTTATTACATCAGGTTGGTTTCTAAGTTGGTCCCATTTTTTGAAATTTTGAAATCGGTTCAGTAGTTTTCAGGAAATCTTGAAAATACTGTCGTTTTCGTTACCACTTTATGTGAATTTAATACGTATCTTTAGGCATAATTCCTTTGTGTATAAACCGATTTAGATGATTCTTGTTTTGTTAAAAAGGGGATACCTCAAGGTATTTTAACCGACTTCGAAAAAGGTGGTTTTGAGTTTGATCACATACCTATTTACCAGAAAACACGCAAATTGCCTGCACGATGCACTAAAAAGAGTGAAATAAAAATTATTTTTATAAAAAAATAAAACCGCCTTCTAAAAAACCACATCAAAAAAGTAAGAAATAATTCCTCACCAAATAAATAACGTAAGTACTTTGAAGTCGGGCGGGTTTTAACAAAAACAACAAAAAATTGTTTCACGCCCGACTTCAAAGTACTTACGTTATTTATTTGGTGAGGAATTATTTCTTACTTTTTTGATGTGGTTTTTTAGAAGGCGGTTTTATTTTTTTATAAAAATAATTTTTTTAATTTTTATTCTGGCGCTTCGCCGGCCGCTGCCGCAGCGCAGCACTCTTGCTTCGCTCGCTCGGCACGCGCTGTTTTTCGTCACTGTTCTAACCATGAAGCTCGACTTAATACTGAGGTAACTGGAGTTCTCACCCTGAATAAAAAAGTGTACCCAGCAAGTTTGACATTTATGTATGTAGTTGCTGTCAGTTGTCTCATATGACCATACGTATTTTTTTAAAGTGTAGGTGAGACGGAAGACAGCCACTGTGTAATTTTTGGTCACAAAAAAGTGTTAGTACTGCACTCTCCAGTTACCTCAGTATGAAGTCGAGCTTCATGGTTACAGACTACAGATTAGATAGATACTACAGATAGATAGTTAGATAACTACAGATTATCAGATTAACGCTGTCACATGATGAGAGGAAAAAGAACATAACTCCATGAAGATGTGTTGTTTTGTTTTAATAAAAAATCTATCCAAGTAATGCCACTTTAATATTAAATAGTTAATGGGTTTGTGTCGTTTTTCTCACAAAGTTAGATTTATGGTAAAAAAATTAAGTGACTTATAAATGTCATAACTAAAATATCGCGCTTGTGTTGTTTTTGCAATAAGTACAAGATTAATTTATTTTTTTACTTCTTAATTTTTAGTGTAGATTGACACCTGATTAAAAATCAAACAGAATCATCTTGATATTGACTTTTGAAGCCGCTGCCCGAAATATGGAGGTTTTTAAGCCAAGAATGTCTTTTTCCAACAAAATGCTTTCCTGCAAATTTTTCCCTGAATTATTTTATCAGAATGCTTGCCTCTAGGTACATTTGTTCATTGCATTCTGCGTCAATGTCGGACTCAGCCCCATACAACAGTACTAACAGAAAAAATGTAACATCTAAGCCCGAGGCTTAGATAATAATACCTACACACACTTTCGAAATTTAGCACACGTGCTAAATAAAACGCTATAAGTAAGTTATTTAAATTTTTACTTTTTTGCATTCACAATGCAATTTTTATCATTGAAAAATGGAAAATAAAGTATTTAGAAAAAATCGGAGCTAGTTGTGAGACGGGTCGATTTTTTCTAAATACTTTATTTTCCATTTTTCTACGCTATAAGTACTCAAATAATAACCAACCCCTACAATATCACTTAGATACAGGTCAAACTGCTAACCTCCTAATGATTATGGACATTTGTATGCTATTAGCGCCATCTACCAGGACATTAGTAAATTGCGGTATAGCCGCTACACACGCTCCTATCCGACCGCCGATTTGGTGCGGGCGAACTTCACTACAGATCTGATCCGCGCCTACACACGTTCAAACCAAATCTGCCAGACCAAATCGGTTGGCGCTACACACGTTCCGATTTGGTCTGGCCGACCTCTAGCCGTTGTTGCAGTGTTGCCAGCCACTGCTAATCTCCCAATATTATTATTATTTATAAACACTGAAAACATCAATTTGCTTGCAATAAATAAATTAAAAAGAAAAATATTTTCGGTTTTTAATGTTTTATTACTATAAAAAAACAATTTCATTATTTTTAAATTTTCTGTTATTTTCAAAAAAATACTAAAACATGCTAAATATTTACTAAAAGCAGCACTTATTGATGAGGTGTTATGCCCTTTTTATATATATTTAGTTTTACGACAAATTGCGAGTTTTAAATAAAATATTCAAAAAAAAAACTAATAGATAAAAATAACCTTTTCATAAATGGCCATATTTAAACCTTTCGTTCGTTCAGTCCTACGTAAAACTCATGAACGAGCATTAAATTGAATCCTCTGAAAATCCCTTAAAGTAATTCTATCTGCTTTAAATATTTCCGCTTTTACATATTTTCTCCCTAAATCTAGGGGAAAACCTCCAAAATTGTCAACACTGCCAAGTTGGTCCGGTCGGAAGCGTACACACGTTCCGATTTGGTAGGAAGTGAAGTTCGTGCGAACCAAATCCGGCCGACCGCGTCAAACACGAATATGGTCGGACGACTACGCTACACTCGTCCAGATTTGGTCTGGAGCAGACCAAATCGGCGGTCGGATCGGAACGTGTGTAGCGGCTATACCATGCCGTAACTTTCAATAGCAAAGGATTAGTCGAACGATCTGTTAAGGTTCCATAAAATTACGCAAGATGTCGTCAGCGAAAATAAATTAACAATGAAAATGTGATTTATCTACCGAAACGTGAAAATAATTAACTTTTAATACTTGTTCATTTCAATGAGTAACGTAGTACTTAATTAAAATGTTAACTGATTTAAGAAAGTGGAAGTGCAATATTAAATTGCCGCAATAAGGATTTAAGGATTTTTTTACTTTTAAGAAATAAGTACTAAATGGTCTTAGGTATTTAAGACACAAATTATATCTTAAATTATAGATAATTTATCTACCTTTAAAGGTACATTTTTCTAATTTATTAAAGTCAAAAAGTTTTTTTTGAGTGTGAGAGATGCCAAATGTACCGGTTTTGGCCACTTACTGATAGTTAAACTTTTGTAAATATTGCGAAAAATCAAAACCAAACTCAAGTAAAATCAATATATTATAATGGGCTAAAAACCAGTCAATTGCAAAACAACAATTTAATTGTAAAAAACAAAGGTTTATAAAGTATTTCATCTACAACAAATTTCTTAAAATTTTCATACAAAACATTTTTTCAAACGGAAAATGGAATTTATTGAAAAAAAATCTTATGACTTAAGGAATTCTAACGGTTGTTATTATTACCTTAAAATACCTTATTTTAATTGCCTTTATCAAAAATGGCTTAAAGTTGTTTAGAAAACTTTTAGAGCAAAAAATGGCCAAAACCTACCGGTTTTGTAAAAAACAAAACAAGGTGGTTTTGGCCACTGTACCCAGTGGCCAAAACCGGTACGCCTACCCTATTTCATGAAACAATTTCTTTTATTTTTTATGGTCATACAATCAGAATAATAATTTTAAGTTATATTATCATAATTCAGAAATGTATGGGATATGATTATTTTTATTTTGTGATGATTTATTTATTGACCTGGGATTTGAGCGCCATCTATTGCTGACTTTAAAGATCTTATTGCAGGCTTTAAAGCAGATCTATGTGTGGATACAGAGTCTACCTGGTGCGTTTGATTCAACGTAGAGGGTGTTTTACGGATTATAGTCTTTACACACGTTCCTATCCGACCTCCGATGTGAACGTGAACGATGGAACGTGTGTAGCGCAGATTTGGTCTGGCCAGACCAAATCGGAACGTGTGTAGCGCAGATTTGGTCTGGGAGCAGACCAAATCGGCTGTCGGATCGGAACGTGTGTAGATACTATTAGGTACAGGCCCATGTTTTCTTTATAAAGCCGCGATATTTTTTTTACCATCGAAGCTTCTAATAGTGTCTACACACGTTCCTATCTAACCTCCGATTCGGTCTGCTCCCAGACCAAATCGGAACGTGTGTAGCGCAGATTTGGTCTGGGAGCAGACAAACCCCACCCCCTGATTCACAAACCGTCGGAAACGCTCCCGGCAGCGGAATGTATAACCTGTCTCTGTCACTCACTATAGAATAGAAAAAGACAAAGCACAGAATTTGAATCCGATTCCGTTTCCGACGGTTAGTAAATCAGGGGGCAAATCGGCTGTCGGATCGGAACGTGTGTACCTAGATGGTATAAAATTTTTCTAACCATCTTTTTTAGGTATAAAATTAATTAAAAACGCTTTGGATTCGTACCTAATTAAAGTAGGTAGTGATATTAAGAAGGAAAAGTTTGATTAGATATTTGAGGTAACTCTCTGAAGCGATTTTGAAAAATATTTCTTCAGTTTAATCGTGATATTCCCACGGGAACAGGTACCATGCGAGTAAATCGCGAGGAACAGCTAGTTTATTGATTCAAACGATCTTAAAATGTTACAAAATCCAAATTATTAGTTAGCTTAACTTAATAGATTGGGTAGGTACGTCTTCTTATTAAAAATAAAAAAGTAAGTAGGAATAATATTTTGTTCATAAAGAATATAGCAATCGCATCCCAACAAGGGGGTCGAAAGTCAATTTTTACCATCCCAGAAATTTGCATGCAGAAGCTCCACTTCAAAGGTAAATTCATAACTACCTTTCTGGAACCAACACTGGATTTTCACGCTTATTTCCTGCACTGTACAGTTGGGAATACTACGGCTATCACTGCTACATTTCCAAATAAAAGCGGTAAGCTTAAATCGTCTCTGTATCCTTGCAATAAGGTGGTTTTATCAAAGTTTATAATATAGCGATCTTTTATCTAAAATCTCTTCAAAGATTGGTTCATTTCGAAAACGTTGTTCTAGCACGGAGGGGTGGTTTAACACAATTTTGCACCGGTGAATGAGTTTTGGTAGCCGCCAGCCATTTTTCTTTCAGTTGTCACGTTCAAAGAAAAACAAAAGAGATTATAAACGTATTTTGGCATGAAATAGGTAACACGTTTTAATCAAGTTTGAGTCGTAAGTCAGTATATTTCTTACTCTTTAATTTATTATTGCTATCGATAAAACACTTTATAATTCAAAAGATTCCAATGAAAACTGCAATGAGAAATTCAAAAGCTTGTTTTACCCTTTTTTGCGGTAAATTTTTGCAGTAAATTTTTGCAGTCGGGTTTTAGTTTTGTTAGGTAATAATAATGTGTTTTATTTTAGACTTTTTGGTTTATTAAGTATCAATAAATCATTTTTCTTATGAAAGTTTCTTTTTTAGATTAATAAATGCGGAGAGTTTTGCAAAACTGGAAGTAAGTTATTTAATATACTGTGTAGATACATATTATGTATACACGGTAATTTTTTATCACCTTGGATAGTTTCAGGGATTATTCTGCTAATGAAAACAAACAACTTTTAATATGGGACCAAAACTGAAATCGCGAAAAAAAAATCAGCTGTTCTATACAAAAGTGCAATTTTTTTTTTCTGATAATGTGTAATATCTCAAAAAGCGCTTACTATATCTCGTTCAAACTAATTTTTGTTGATAGTTTCTATTAAGATCTACAGCAAATTATTCATTCTAGATTTTTCAATCTTTTATTTCAAAAGTTAGAGGGCACACACATTTTACCACTTTTAAAGGCTCGATCTTTCATAGGATTGACATTGAGAAAAAATTGTTTAAGAAACCTTCAAGTATGTCATTTTTAGGGTTCCGTAGCCAAATGGCAAAAAACGGAACCTTTATAGATTCGTCATGTCTGTCTGTCTGTCCGTCCGGCTGTCCGTTTTTTTATCAAAGTCAATCAATATTTTGAAAGATATACACTTCCAAAGTGGTAAAATATGTGCCCCCTTCCCCCCCCCCCCCCCCCCCTATAACTGTTAAAATAAGAGAGTGAAGAATCTAGTCCATCCAGAAATAAGCCGTCTTGAAAAGTCACTCCTCATTATTATATCGAGCTTGTCACTCGCCAGCTTACTTTTGCGAGCGGGTCGTAACTTACCAGCGATAAGACCGAACGTCATGGACGCTTATCGGCGTCGAAAAGCACGCTGATGCCGCATCTGTTTCATGCCAGGCCATGCTATGCTACTGTAACGCGTGCGTTCAAATTTGAATAGAGAGTGACAGTACGTACTTCATGTATACAGATAGGGTCCGCACCAGATAACTCTGAGCGTGACTGGGATGTTTTTGCGCTAGTTACAGCTTTTTTCTTCAAAGGTTATACTAAAAGATTAGTTTGCGTATTTGACCGCGCGCAGACTCATCAGTCTGGTACGCACTCTATGATAGTGATAGAATAAAAAAACTTTTTGAATTTCATTCCTAATACAAACATGGTCAAAATCAAAAACCCGTGACGAAGGTCTAACAATCAAAATTCTTTGACCTTTTGAGCATCTATTTTTACTGATTTTTACAAGCCTTTTATTAACTTGCTATGATGCTAGTTAATTAGTATGTTAGTTAGTTAGTGGGGGACATATCTTGCAAGCTTAATTTGACCTACTTCGCAATGTCTGATGGAGCTGAAATTTTGTATACAGGTTTGGTTTAGATGACAATACAATATTAAAGTACAGTCAGCAAAAAATATTATATTGACTTATTCGTCAACTCGCGAGTGTAAAACTCGCGTGCGCGTGCGTGTTGGCACCTTCCGATTTTAATTATTTTCTTTGTCGTCAACTCAACTCGCGCGCATATTTATTTATGTACAGTCATCTACAACAACTTTAAGATAAATTTAATATGGTTACTTAGTATTAGTAACGGTTTAAAATACACGGACAATGTAGCTTTGCGAATTATCGTTTGGGTTCTAAAGTACCAGGATAACATAGCTATGGAGGAGGTAGTTATAGTTGCGACTGGTTAGAAAAAATCTTTACCTGTGTACTATAACTACCGCCTCCTTATCTATATTATCCTGGTACTTCAGAATCCAAACGATGATGTGGACTAGTGATGTAACGAATGTTAATTTTTAAACATTCGCGAACGCGAATGCGGTTGCGAATATCTGACTCTGATATTCGCGAATGGGAATACGAATGCGAATGTTTCACACAAGCTTCAAAACGTATAGAAAGAAAGGCTCAAAGCTCTCAATAAACTGTCACAACCGCCTTACCAAATGTACAAAGATCAGTACCCCTAGTGTAAGTTTTTATGTCAAAAAACGCAAACTATCGTGAGTGCGTATTTATGTCAATTTGTATGAAAACTGTATCAGCGCCTCTAGCGGCGAGTAGCGCGCTTATGCAGTTTTCATACAAATTGACATAAATACGTACTCGAAATAGTTTGCGTTTGCTTGACATAAAAACTTACACTCGGGGTACAGTATATCAAGCAAACGCAAACTATCGCGAGTACGTATTTATGTCAATTTGTATGAAAACTGCATAAGCGCGCTACTCGCCGCTAGAGGCGCTGATACAGTTTTCATACAAATTGACATAAATACGGAGTCGAAATAGTTTGCGTTTTTTGACATAAAAACTTACACTACGGGCACAGAACACCTTTTTATCACTCGAATTCTACTCAAGACGAGAAGAATATAGAATGCCTAGGCACGTCTCAAGATTAAGTCTCAGAACAGTAACTCTTATATTATTACAGCGTTTTTAGAAGTCCAGGAGTCTTAATGAATTTACGAATCCACAAAAAAAAACCCAACTGACTTCTGAAAAGTGGATATTTTTTCTTGCGTTTGTGAATAGGAATGCGAATCCGAATATCAAGAAATAAGCTAATATTCGCAAATGCGACTGCGAATGCGAATATTCGTTACATTACTAATGTGGACCCATATTGCATCGAATTAGATCGAAATGTTAGTAGGTTGATACTTATCAGAATCATTCAGTACGGGCGAAACTGCGGGGAATAGCTAGTTATTTATAGTTTTTGTTCCAATCCGTTTTTACTCGACTGTACTTTATATGTGCGCGTGAGTTGACGACAACAAAAATAATTAAAATTGGAATGTATCAACTCGCGCGAGTTGACGAATAAATCAAAATATGACTTGTCATACAAATGAATTTTTTACTAAAAACTTATTACACTTATGTTTTTAAATCAGTGATTCCAAGTATCGAGCCTGTCGATCGCCAGCTCACATTTGCGTGTGGGCTGTACCACCGATAAGGACGATAGTGGTATCGACGCGTATCGGCTGCATCTGTTCTCTACCATGATAATAGGTAGTTACTTACTACGACGCGTGCGTTCTAATTTGAGTATGGAATCGGAATTTACAAAAAGAGGTAGGATGGTGATTGAATAAAAACTCCTTTTTGATTTTAATCCCAAATTCAAACGTCAACCAAATACCCGCATCAATTTACTGTCGAATAAACTCAATTGGGTAAACTTTTTGAGCATCTAATAATAATAAATAAATAAATAACTTCTTACAATCACATTATCTAAGCCCATGTAAATTTCTATGTCTGTCTGTCTGTCTGTCTGTCACAGCTGGATATTTCGAGAAATACTATGCTATCAACTTTGGAATAGTTTTATAGTATATTTCTAGTAAGCCTCATTTACCATCACGCCTAGGATGCGTATCGTCGGCTATTTTATCGTCTTGGATGATAAAATTTACTCGAGAGCGTGAATAAATATTTATATTTTTTTGCAACAGGGACTGAAAGGGAGTCTTAAAAATTCGAAGTGGGGCTACTAGGGCATATAAGAAAATCATAAAAAAGAGTGCTGCTTGCACTTTCTCAAACTTTTTTCTTGAAAAATAAAACGATGTCATTAAAAAGTACTTAAACTTTTTCAGAAATCGCCAACAAAAATTACATTACTTCCACACCGCAATTTTTTTGACGAATTAGCCTTGCCGATGAAAATATTTTTACTTTTTACTTATTTACATTTATGATTGTACGGAACCCTCGGTGCGCGACTCGCTCTTGGCCGGTTTTTTTTTATTTAGAGAAGGTTAGGTTATTTTGTCTAGCGAGTCTATTCCTTGATGATGACGAACAGGCTTTTTTAGGGTTCCGTTCCGTAGCTGAATGCCAAATAACGGAACCCTTATGGATTCGACATTTCTGTCTGTCTGTCCTTCCGTCCGTCCGTTCGTTCCTCCGTATGTCACAGCCAGTTTATTCCGAATCTATAAAGACTACACAGTTGAATCTTGGTAGGTAGATGTATTCTGTAAACTGCATTGAAAAAATTATACGAAAATAAAAAATAAAAAAACTGTTTTTTTTTTATTTTTCATCAATCCTGTTCGAGTGTGGTGTCTATAGATATCATAGGTCTTTAGATACCTAGACACTTCCAAAGTGGTAAATGTGTCCCCCCCCACCCCTCTAAAATAAAAGAGTAAAGTCTTTAAAAAATATATGCTATAGATCTTTTTTTTTATCTACTACGGGGTAGCACTTAGCCTTCATCACACCTGATGTTAAGTGGTAATAAGGCTGAAGGTGGAAGCGCACTACTCCCGGAATCTTCACTGAGGAACTGGCTATCTTATCTTTAACTGCCGGAACACAATAATGCTGAAAACATCATTGTTATGGCGTCAGACTTAGATAAGATGGTGGTAGCTAGCCAGGCGGACTAAGAACAAGTCCTACCACCAACCAAACCAAATACAATATGTACCCCCGCTGGGAATCGAACCCGGGACCTCTGGGTCTGAAGTCGGTGGTGTATAGCCTTCCAACGAAAAGGTTAGAACGATATATAATTATAGCAGTTTTTGAGATTTTCAAAGACCGCAAATGTTACTTTGTCATTTTTAAACTCAATTCTTAAACCTTGTTCCTAGATCGAAAAAAAACAGTGGAACAAAAGCAATGAATTAATGGGTTCAAATCAAGATTTGAACATTTTTAAAATATTAGAAGATTTTTCTTCTGACACATAATAATTTTAACAACATAAACGTGTCCCATCGGAGCTAGTTGTGAGACGGGTCGATTTTTTCTAAATACTTCATTTTCCAATTTCAGTAGTAAAAATTGCATTGTGAATGCAAAAAACTAAAAATTAAAATAAGTAACATAAACTATCTCACAGTCTCTGAACCTAATAAAACTCCACTGCGAAATGTGTTACACAAATAAAGTTATCGTTTAATTCAAAGCAAACATTGAAGATATATCGGTGACAGGTTCATACAGTTAGAAAGATTAGTTATTTATCTGTTCAAGTAGTAGCTGTCACGATTGACGTATAAGTCAATAATGCTACTTTCCCACAAGATATTAATGCTTTAAAGTAGTGGAGAAATGCCGAAATTGTGACCTGTTTTCTGATCTTAGAGAAAAATGTTGATATTTTAATATCAAAATGTAACACGTAAAAAGTGTATGTACGAGAAAAGAAACTTTGTGTTCTGTGGTATGTACACATCTTTAGAATGCTCAAAACTTTTGATTCCTCGCAAAGCCTCTAAATGCCACCATTTATAAAAAGAAAAACATGCTTTTAATTTTCTCTTAAATCAAACATTACTTAGATCCTACATCAAATATTTTTTACTTTTTAGCATTCATAATGCAATTTTTTGTGGAGCTATCTATACCCTTATACCTATACCTAATTTTAGCTGAGCTACGGAATCGTCAATCAGTGGATCAAGAATTCACCCGGATATTGAAGTAACTATTTAGTAATCTGTACCCCGAGTGTAAGTTTTTATGTCAAGCAAACGCAAACTATTTCGAATGCGTATTAATGTCAATTTGTATGAAAACTATATAAGCGCGCTACTCGCCGCTAGAGGCGCTAATACAGTTTTCATACAAATTGACATAAATACGCATTCGAAATAGTTTGCGTTTTTTGACATAAAAACTTACACTACGGGCACTGTACCCCTAGTGTAAGTTTTTATGTCAAAAAACGCAAACTATCGTGAGTGCGTATTTATGTCAATTTGTATGAAAACTGTATCAGCGCCTCTAGCGGCGAGTAGCGCGCTTATGCAGTTTTCATACAAATTGACATAAATACGTACTCGAAATAGTTTGCGTTTGCTTGACATAAAAACTTACACTCGGGGTACTGGTGTGAGACGGGTCGATTTTTCTAATACTTCTAGGTATATCAATATTTTCAAACAATACATACCTAGCCATCAATCAATTTATATTTTCACTTTATATTAAGGCGGGGATTCTCCAAAATAGGATATTTTAAATTATGGATAACTCGCAAATCACAGGTAGGTACATAAAATTTGTAAAAAATATATGTTATTTTACAGTTATTTATCTAGTGCTTCCGTTTTTTTTTCGATTGGTGATATTTTACTGTGTCAAATAAAATCCCAAACATCGGTCTAATTATAATCCAAATATCCTATTACTTGCAGTATACTTGTTTTTCGTTATTGAAAAATATACGAAAATAATTGTAATAGCCGAGGGATTCCGGCCGTCATAAGTTTAAAATTTTGTAATTTAATTTTTAATTGAATTTTAAGTGATTTTCGATTCGCGGGGCGCTCGCGAGTTCACAGTTCAGCCTGAAGTGTATCGCGCACGGCCGAGCAAGCGTTAGCGTGCCTACTTCGGTCGGGAATTATCGCCTTAAACTCTCTGCGGAGAGATCATTTTAAGGTTTCCGTACCCAAAGGTAAAAACGGGACCCTATTACTAAGACTCCGCTGTCCGTCTGTCTGTCTGTCACCAGGCTGTATCTCATGAACCGTGATAGCTAGATAGTTGAAATTTTCAGAGATTATGTATTTCTGTTGCTACTATAACAACAAACACTAAAAACAGAATAAAATAAATATTTAAGGGGGCTCCCATACAACAAACGTGAATTTTTTGCCGTTTGTTGCTCGTTAATAACGGCAACAGGAAGACGCTTGAAATATTCACAGAATATTGAGTTGTATGCTTATTCACATCAAAAGTAAATAATAAAACAAAACAAATTAAGGAGGCTCCCATACAACAAACGTTATTTGTGTGAAGGTATTATACGGTACCCTTCGTGCGCGAGTCCAACTCGCTTTTTTTTAATGGGTACCTATGTTAAATGTTTGTATGGAGTGTATTGTATGTGAGCATCCCTTTATTCAACAAACGGTACCTTAATTTTACCATTACTTTTCACTTTTTTAAATAGGTAAGTATGTGGTAGGTAATACCCGTCGTTGTTTCCAATTTCCATGACACTAGTGCTCAAGCTACTACAGTTAGTTAGGTATTGTAACAAAGTATGTGATGGTGTTAAAAGTATGTCCTGGGTGCCTACCATCAATTAAGACAGCGATTCAAAAATAGCGCGATGCAGAATAGGTTCCTAAAATGAATTGCTTTCTTTCGTACTATGATCTTCTAAAAACTGGATCGCAAATGTATTTGCTAAATGTGAATGACCGAACGATTTGTGTCCTTATTTGTTCTACCCGTCTCTTTCACTCGATTCTGTCATGCCCGGAGAGTGAGAGGGACGGGTATAACCTGCAGGTGTCATGTTAGCTTGGCCGTGTCATAAGTCAAATAAGAGTTCTTGACAGCTTAGCGGCTGTGAAATGTCATTGAATGATCACTGAATCGCTGTCATTGTTACTAAGCTGTCGTGGTACGAATAAGCGAAGCAGATCAGTTTAGGTCCTAAACAAAACCGCAATAAGAGTTGATGGTAGGCACCCTGATTGACGAAATAATAAGTGATACTAATTTTGAGTTTCACTCTGAAAAGAACTGGACACACGTGTGTCCAGTCTCTCGTGTCGAGTTGGTGAAAAACCCAACTAAACTATATCTACTAGTATTCACAGCCAAGCTACCGCGAGTCCTGGGAACCAAAACATCAATCCGCCTTATCAGTCAAGTGGAGTGACCTGCGGCGAAATGGAAGACACATAATCGCCTAGCTGACAGATTCGGCTGATATAGTATCGTGAGAATTTTGGTAGCTATTACTTACGGCGATGCTAAATGTGTAACCATCTGAAAAGTAAGTTAAACCGTTATGGATCACATTATATTTTTAGGTAGATTAAGGTATTGTCAGTTATCAGAAAGAATATTTAGATTTTTTTATATTTGTCCGACCGGGAATCGAACCAGGGACCTCTGAGATAGTGGTTCGGCACCAAATTCTACTGAATATTTATGTAATGTAAACCTAATATTGAAACTGTTGCTTGCAAATTTTTGCCAACCGTTTTATATTTAATAGGAAAAGTTGTTATTAAAAAAACGGGAAAAGAACCACCAGCCGTATAAGAAAATTTTCGGACGGGATTGTGAATGCAATAACTATTTTTTAAATTAATCTGTGTATGTTCTAGTTTTTATTTTTTTATGTGTGATTTAGTCTTTATATTCTAAGTTTTTAATTTATAATATTCTATAATATTCCATGTCGTGACCACTTATAATTAAGACAGCACTTAGCTTTATGTTTTACTTGTGTTTTTTTCTTGTACTGGTGTATGTTTTGTTGGCGGTTCATTTAAGTAAGTATAAAATAAAATAAACTAAAATTATGTAGGTAGTTCAAAATAAAGTCTGAATTATAATGTTTTTTAACATTCATCCCATACCAAAATGATTCTATCCAATCCAGAATTCCATGAAAAGTTTAGTTACATTGATTTAAAACTTTTCCTTAACTTCGTACATAGAATTCTGAGTTGTAATTTCATCGAAGTAATGAATAATCTTTTTATCTATTATATTGTTACTGGTTACTTCTGTTTAGTGAGCCTTTTATCTTAAATATATGACTGCTTCTTTATTTCCATAGAAAAATATTATTGTTCACCGATAATAATACTCGAATGTCATTCTCTATTTCAACAAATGATATCACATATTTACCGTGTCACATCACATTGACGATTCATTCATTGATTACGTATAGGTGCAATCTAGACGTATGCGGTATGCCCAGGAACGATCATTGTTAAGATCCTTGCCTGTGTCCAGCAGTGGGCTGACAAGATGATGATGATTTTATCCTGGAAAAATATGATATTCCTGCGGGATATGCGGGATAACGTCATGTAGTCCACGCGGGCGAAGCCGCAGGCGGAAAGCTAGTTCTGTATAAATTTGTTTTGATGATCTCCGTGGCCGAGTGGTGTACGCAACGGTTTTCAAGCTACCGTAATCTCTAGAGGTCCCGGGTACGATTCCCAGTCGGGTAATTTTTCTATTATTTATTTCTCAAATACTTATTACAATTAAGATAACAATGACTTACACCAACAAACTGCTAAAGCAGTTGCTAAAGCAGTTTGTAGGCATTGTATTGAAAACGAACTTTTCAATATTTCCTCGGGTCTAGGTGTAGTAAGTATGTGGTAATACCCGTTTCCGTTATTTCCAATTTCCATAGTGCAAAAGCTACTGCAGTTTGGTATTGAAACAATGTATGGTGATGGTGTCCAATATTTATATACCTATACGTATATATTTTTTATATTTTATAGCTGCTTCCCGTGGACCCACGTCATAGCCATTTACGTTGGAATGTCGAAATAAAATATTGCTTATGTCACTAAGGTATAATGTGGTTTTGCACTGGTGAAAGAATTTTCATTTGTCCAGTAGGTACCTACTTAGTTTTTTAGTTTATTCATTTATTATTTATTCATTTACTAGTGAATCCTCGCGGTTTTACCCGCGTGGTACCCGTTCCCGAGGGAATATCGGGATAAAATATAGCCTATGTCACTCGGGAAGAATGTAGTTTTCTAATGGTCAAAGAATTTCCGAGATCGGTCCAGTAGTTTCGGAGCCTATTCGATGCAAACAAACAATCAAATCTTTCCACTTTATAATATTAGCACCTATACACAACGGGGTAGCACTTAGCCTTCATCACACCTGATGTGGATGACAAGAGAAATTGTAAAAGATATAATTTAAATATTAGTAATTTTGACTTAACCATATGTATAATATTCTCACGATAAAAAGTAATAATCGTTACATGGCAAACATTTGTATAACTTCTGAGATAATTTTCTAATTCTCGCGATAAGCGTGTACTACAGTACCTACAGTGTGTACCTACAGTGTGTGAAAATTACAAATTATTAGGAAAAGTCACTGTAAGTTATTATGTAAGTATATGTTTTTTTTTGTTTTCGGTCATGGCCTGATTATATGAAGCTACAGAAGCACTAGTTACTGGATTTAAAATCAAACGCCTAAATTTTACTCCATACCAGGGTGCTTACCATCAACTCTTATTGCGGTTTTGTTTAGGACCTAAACTGATCTGCTTCGCTTATTCGTACCACGACAGCTTAATACCAATGACAGCGATTCAGTGATCGATCAATGACATTTCACAGCCGCTAAGCTGTCAGGAACTCTTATTTGACTTAGAACCCGGTCGATTTAACATGTCACCTGCAGGTTATACCCGTCCCTCTCACTCCCCGGGCATGACAGAATCGAGTGAAAGAGACGGGTAGAAGAAAAAGGATACAAATCGTTCGGTCATTAACATTTAGCAATTCATTTGCGATCCAGTTTTTAGAAGGTCAGAGTACGAAAGAAAGCAATTCATTTTAGGAACCTATTCTGCATCGCGCTATTTTTGAATCGCTGTCTTAAAGTTGATGGTAGGCACCCAGGGCTGACTGACACCAGGTAGGGCTAGCACAACTTAGCACGACTTCACTCTTTGTCGCGCTCCTTCCAACCAATCAGCACGTCGCCAAAGTGCCCGGACTCTAGACCTACAGCGCTGGATTGGCATGTGTTTACGTGATTACGTGTATATGTGATAGGTAAGTAATTTATTTTCATCTGGAGATTGATCAGACCATGCTTGTATCTACGCCTATGTAAACGGAATGGTGGTCGTCGTCTATCTCTACTTTCGCCGTGTTCCGTGGTAAGAGGCACGCAGTTGTTTTCAACAATTAATCCTGAATTAATCAACAATGTTTTATTATTTTATATTGCATTGCATGCATTTTATGCAGCTAGTTTAATTTTCCTGACACCCGTTATGAGAAGTCCCGGTTATGCGCCTTGTTCAAACAATTCTTTTTGCACAATATTTTCAATGTCACTCAAACACATTACTTGAACAATTGTTTTACAGCTCTGTCATCCGTTATACATTGGGTAATTGAAAACGTACAATTAAATATACAATTTTAAACCTTATTCTGTGTACAAAAAGGAGTGATATGGCAAGAGGCGAAGCTTTTTGAATTCTGTACAACTTCTTTTTATAGATATCTTGGCGTGCTCCGTCCACGCGCCAGGGCAGTAAAACAATTTAAAAATAATAAAGCACGAAATACTGCAATTCTATACGCATCATAACAGAGGGACAATGTTTTCGGAAGGTCGCTCCCTTAATAACTGACTTCTAGCTAAACTATATTTTTTTGTTAAAATTAGTTTTAGTATTATTAATCCTTGTCAACATCTAACGAAAATGATTATCAAATACCTACCACAATTAAGTTATTTATTTTTGAGTAGAAAACTTCATGAGCTGTTTTGAATCTATTTGTCTTTTATCTACAACGGGATAGAGCCTTCATCACACCTGTATGAGCGGCTTTTATCACGCGATATGATATGGTATGGCATGCCGTCTTGCTTACACTTTAGTGGAGTAAGCAAGACAACATGCCGTACCATATCATATCGCGCGATAAAAGCTGCTCATGCCAGACCGGCTGATGTTAAGTCACATGGTTAAGTGATGATAAGGGCTTGTTCGGACGACACGCGTCGAACACGCACAGGACCCGCACACGCGTTGTGCTCGCCTTACACCCGCGCACGCCACGCGCACGCCTCGGTAGCTAGCCAGGCGGACTTAGTCGTGGGCCACACTGGAGCGGCGCGTCTTGCGTCCGCGTTGAGCGGGAAAAACAAAT
The DNA here is from genome assembly GCA_949710035.1 of Crambus lathoniellus. Classification (NCBI taxonomy): domain Eukaryota; kingdom Metazoa; phylum Arthropoda; class Insecta; order Lepidoptera; family Crambidae; genus Crambus; species Crambus lathoniellus. The sequence goes on from OX453296.1 coordinate 11,606,546, forward strand.
ATATTGAGACGGACGGGAGGGGCCACACTGGCGCGTCCAGCAGCGACCGGCCGAGGGAAAAGTACGTGTTCGCGCGTCCTGCGGATCGCTCCAGTGTGGCCCACGACTTAGAACAACCAATCAAAAATGTATGGTCACAGATTACTAAATAGGTACTACGTGTATTTTGTCTTTTGTATGGTGTTAATTTTTATAAAGACTGTAAGCAATGACTGTAGGTCAGGTAAGTAGGTAGATAATATTATTTTGAAGTAAAAATGTATGAAAAGGCAAAAATTCATTTCAGCAACTTTTTTCTTAGCTATTCTTAGCAAATGTTGTAACAATGTAACAAAAAATTCTTTGTACTTATTACATTAGTTTGCGTAAAAAGTATGAACACATTATTGTTATTTTGGTTAGTGATTCCCAGTAGGCATAAATTTACAAAAGATCAACTCTCATTTTTAAACTTTTTTGTTGTAGAGTCGCGTGGCGGTTTCATTTAGGGCTCTATCTCATCCGGACGCCTTGATGGGACGCCAGCAGCTTGGCGTCTCGCAACGCAATCAAGCCGCCCCGCCAAAGTGAGGTAGGGCTAGGAATGTTTTATTATACGCCTTATTGCACTCAAGAGATACAGTAAAAATACAATATTATAAATAAAGTATGCAAGGGAGAATTTATCCCTAAAAGAGACCTCTTCCAGCCAACCCAGGACGTGTGAGAGAATGAAAGTAGGAGATGCAAAGTGCAAAGTGCAAAAAAAAGACAATTAATACCTACCTATTAAAATATAAATTTCATATACTTACATACAATACAAATAAAATATAAAATTATACTATAAGTACTATAAAATAACTATAAAATACATAAAAAAACGAGTTGGAACTAGGAGAGGTCTGAATGTTTGTCGGGAGTTTGTTCCAGAGCATTGCAGCTCTAACGGAAAAGGATTTAATTAGTGATGAAACGATTACCACTTAGTGATTACGATCGCGATTATGATTATTGTGGCTTATTTATAATCGACGATTACAATTTATTTTTACGATGATTTGTGTTTAATAATAAAACATAACTATTATCGAAAAATCAACGTATACAAATTCAAATAATGATTGATGGAAAATCAATACTTAATCAATATTAATAAGTAAACTTACTAAATTTAATTGTTTGTTCAAAAACAACATTTCTAGCTTTTCTGGCGTCAATCTGTTCCATTCTCTTGGTTTGAATTAATTCAGCAGTGGGGAATATATAACCTTTTTTTAATAAAAGACTTAAATAATCGCTAGAAAATTGTTACATAATTGGACGATTACGATTAATCTTGCGAAATGTCCATAGTCGTCGATTACGTTACGATTAACCGTAATCGTTTCATCACTAGTATTATTACTATCTTAAGATTTTAAATTATTTTTATCCATTCACAATGCAATTTTTGTAAGTATAGGAAAAATGTGATAGTAAAAAACCCACGAGCCCTATAAGTAGCTTTCAGGCGGGATTCGAACCCGCGCCTCCGGGAATCCGGCCCGATGCTCTGACCAACTAAGCTACCGAAAGGCTTACACGACTTGTCGAATATTGCTATCACTTGTTACGCTGTAGGCCAGCGTTGTTTCATCAATGTGAGGAAACCCTCGCATCCGAAAGAAACATTTTTACAAATGTTTAACAGTCGATTAAGATGAAACAGCCATTAAATAAGATTTTAAATTATTTTTATGCATTCACAATGCAATTTTTGTAAGTATAGGAAAAATGTGATAGTAAAAAACCCACGAGCCCTATAAGTAGCTTTCAGGCGGGATTCGACGAGTCGTCTAAGCCTTTCGGTAGCTTAGTTGGTCAGAGCATCGGGCCGGATTCCCGGAGGCGCCGGTTCGAATCCCGCCTGAAAGCTACTTATAGGGCTCGTGGGTTCTTTACTATCACATTTTTCCTATACTTAATACTATCTTCTTTTCGTGTGGCTAGCGTCACACCGTTTAATTGCAGTATGACATATTTTTTGGCAACTGACTGCCGGCATCAGTCCGTCGCTGCACTGGAACCCTAATGAGATAGAGCTCTTATGGCTGTTTTTACCAAAACTTCTGAATCGTAAGTCTTTGCTTAACTACTACCCGAACAAGTTAACTCGCCACCTGTGTGTAAGCGACTTTTCTGAGCCAGGTGCCAAGTTAACTTGTTCGGGTAGTAATTACGCACAGCGACTAAAGCGGTTCATAAGTTTTGGTGAAAACGTCAATTTTCTCACATTGATTCAGTTTCATTAACTTACATCTACACTTTTAGACCAATCTACCTACACTAAATCATAAAGAGGTTAACCCTTGGTTACTCGCGTGAAAATAATGACACTACCTACTGCTTGGGGTAAAATTTTACCCAAATTTTCAATCAAACCAAAAATACATGCAAAATCAGACTTTTAATTAGGAAACATGATGAAACAAATAAAAAATCTTAAACAAAATATAATAACTTTGTTTAAATTAATCAAATTAAAGAAAAATACACTTTTTAATTTTCAATATTTTAAACATGACAATTTCGGCAAACAATGATTTGATGCTCATTGCATACATTATTGTGGCATAATGGTACACACAAACTTTTTTAAACACTCTCTCCTAGTACAATCAAATCAATCAGCGCAGACCTCGGCACTAATTAACAAAGGTGACGGCATTATTAGGAAGCTTCTAGAAAAATGCGGCGGTAGAAGCAAAAAATTTATGATGATATTTATGTATGTTTGTTTGAATACCCTCTGGGGTAACAATTTACTCTACGTTAGTGTATGTAGGATCTCTGGAATCTCTGGAACGATTTTGAAAATTCCAGTATACAGTTACATTACTCTTGAAGACATACCTAGGCTGTATTTTATCCCGATATTCCCATGGGATGGGCAACTCGTTAAACCGAACGGCGCAGCTAGTTTAACAATTACATTTTCTCACTCATGCTCTGAAATGTTAACATTCCATTTGAAAAAAAATGCGGCACGTGTCACGTTTCCAAGGTGAAAATTCAAAATTTGAAAATCAGTGCGGAAATGAATTTCAATACTTACTTCCCGCACTTGTGCAGGAATTAAGTATTGAAACGACGTGACTGACAATTTTAGTCAGCAATGGAACATACCCATTGAATGACACATGACACGAAACATGGCCGCACAAACCAATTTAAAAAATCACATTTACTAAGAAAATTGTATTTCCTCGCAGTTGAGAAAAGTTTTATACAAGCCTTGAACGGGAAGCAATTACATTGCCTCGAAGCCATTCAGGCTTCAAACCATCCTCGACAATGTAATGTCTAAACTTCCCGTTCTCGGCTGTATTGTACTATTAAAACTTCGAACAGCAATGCCACTATATGTCGCATCACGAACTAAAACACAACGCAATTTTTTTTATCCTCATCTGGGTAGCTCTTAACCTTTATCACACCTGATGTTAAGTGATGATAAGGCTGAAAGTGGAAGCGCACTACTCCCGGAATCCTCTATTTCTGAGGAATGACACCGAATGACTTTTTATTAAATTCTATTTGGATTATACGTCCAAAATGACAGGAATCGATAGGAAACAAGAGCGCACCTTTGATGCGCGCTGTTATTCGCTCGGCCATTTTTTATACTGCAACCGGTTAGCTAGTGGTGTGGTTGATCAAAGATCTAAAAACATGCAAAATACATTTCCCTTTAAGTAGGGGTACTTACTTAAAACAATGTTGTTTTTCAGATTTTAGTTTAAACTTTAAACGACCGATTTGGCGCAGGGGTCTGCTGCGCCAGAGGTCTCGGGTTCGATTCCCGAACAAGACAAATATTTGTGTGCATGAACATGTCTATTTGTCTTGGTCTGGGTGTTTACTATGTATATTAAGTATGTATTCACAAACAAAAAGTATTTAAGTATATATTTATCCGTTATCAAGTTTTCCATGATACAGTTTCTTAATGGAATTAACATGGGCTTAGATAATTGGTGTGATTGTAAGAAGTTATTTATTTATTTTATTTATTTATTTATAATTTGGTTATAAGTATTGGTTCTACCTTTGTAAATATAATAAAAAAATACCAAAAATAAAACACGGATAAACTTGCTTTTCTCCAAGTAAATACCTAGTTTGGAAATACGTGCGCCAGCCAAACGAATTAAGAAGTCTTGTATGTTTACAAAATCAACGTAACGCGACTATGATTCCGAAGATCTTTTTATTCTTCACCTCCCTTCACAAAGACGCAGCATCTCATTTACAGTTAAATGAAACAACACAAAGAGTGATCACGAGAAATCGGCGTCATGCATTAAACTCAGTCCAAGCATCAGCGGGAGACTCGCCGAAAAGGCTCATACAACATTAACACGCGTTAAATGCACAAAATCACTATTTGTACCCAACAAACAGACAGAGCCATTACGTTAAACACATTAACACAAACAATGTACACAATGGTACGACAATAAGTCGCTCGTGTCGCCTTTTGTTTCATAAATAAAACCATTAAATATTATTGGCCAGTGTTGTAGAAACAAACTTTTTGGAACGGTCGTACTCGGAATTTTGGGTGATGCGAACAAGTGATCGTCGTTTGTCAAATACAGTCAATACATCGCTAATGCGGATCGAAGATTTTTGTTTTTTTTTGCCCTGGCTGGTTTTTTAGTGGTGACAATTATTTTGAATTTATCTTCCGCGATTCGGTTTTTGAATTTGAATAGCTTAATTTTTGTTTCTTTTTTGTTGAAAGCGTGTGAATAATATTGTTTCGTTTTCGTTCAATGCAAGTGTTTGCTTGCTGTTTTTAATATCTGTAAGGAAGCAATGAATTTAATGTCTGTACTTTTTTGTACCTAAATAATGATTATGATATTTTTTCCAAACGCGGGTCATAAATAATTATTGCGTATCAAAATTTTAATGCCGTAAGTAGTATATTTTGTCACTTAAATGTATACTCCAAGTTACTCTATTCTTCTTTGCAGGTGTAAAAATTTCAACGAGAAATCATGCGGCAGCTGCAAGTAATTTATTATTTTATAACTTGAAAATTAGACCTACCGTTTTTATAACTTTGCCACCCTGCCAAACTGAACCCATACAAGAAATCGACTTAAAATCGGTTTTATTACCAAATTCAACGATTAGTTCTCGATGGTTTTTGTTTGTCAAAATAAAAGGTTTTTACTGTCGAGATTTACGTAAACACGTTTTGTCACTACGCTACCCTTTGATTACTAAACCCCGACAAGTATTTTATATTACTACTACACTTAACTATTTTCAACTCTAATTCAAAGCATTAGAATCTACAATATAACTTTAAGGGTTTAAATATAAAACGGTTAAAATAAAACGGGGTGCTCACATGATTGACATTTTACGATGAGACTTTGACAAAATTTATAGTTTTACGAATTCGCGGAACGACCGTTTCCGTAATAAAACCCTTTGCGTAGGAATTAATTTTTTACTAAAACTTCAAGTCGTTTACATACTAAATGTATGATAAAATAGTTTCGATTAAGTAGTAGGTAGTATATATACAAAATATAACTTCTCCAATCCCAATCTTAACATTTTCAAAGTTTGACTTATAGTATGTTCCAAAAATATGGTTTGACAGTCACACAGATTAGATAAAAAGGAATTTACTATTTAAAACTTTTTATCTTATCCGTCTTGAATTGAGTTCTAAATCAAAATATTATAATAGATTTTCAGGTAAAGTACTAAAATACTAGTATGACATTTATGTTTTGAATTCTAGAGGTCTGGCAACGCATGGGCGCAATGTTGAATGCACAGAACAAGGAAAGATTTTTTTCTTTGTTGAATGTGTAGCAAACAGTCTCCATACAAACAGCGATAACGTTTCCCCCCCTAAAAATTTAACAATACAGCCATGAATTTTCGGTATGTTGTTGAAATGCTTAAGAACTAGGGCTGTACGTCTTGTTTTTTATATTCATTGTAGATTTGAAAATATTGACACTATTTTATTTTGTATGAAATCAATAAAGTGCAAATATTTCAAAATCTATGATAGTTATGAATAAAATTAAAAATCAAAGTTTTAAACTTATGACGGCCTATTCAAAGACAATTTATTTTCGAATACTTTTCTAAACTTAAACTCTATATTTGAAAAACGATCAGACTGATGTTTGAAATTTTACTTGATGCAGTAAAGTATCACTAGTAGAGTATTGAATGGCCGGAATGACTAGATTTTATCTAGAAATAACATTATTATGTTTTTCCAAATTATGAGAATTTGCGAGTAATCCATATTTTTAAAAAACCCTATTTTCAGGAATCCTAGCCTTAAAAGATCTAAGCATACAGATGGCGGAAAGCAACTTTGTTTTTATACTAAGAATCGACCGATTTGGCGCAAGGTTAGGATACCTGCCTTTTGCGCAAGAGGTCTCTGGTTCGATTCCCGAACAAGACACATATTTGTATGTGTGATAAATAGACATGTTATGAACATGTCTATTTGTCTCGGTCTTTATGTTTTCTATGCATATAAAATAAGTATAATGAAATTATTTACAAACAAAAAGTATAAGTATAAGTAAATATTCACCCGTTATCTAACTTCTATAACACAGTTCTTTAATGAAAACTACTTATGATCTAGATAATTGGTGTAAAAAAAGGTACCAAGAGATAGATAGCAGAATGCATTTTGCCACCCCGCAAAATGCATTCTGCAAACATAGTAAAGTGCATATCGTGGTCATTGTTAACTGCACTGCAATACTGAGGGAGCTGAAGGACTTGCAAATATGAGTTGATGGAAAAACATGTTAACTATGATTGCTGCTTTGTGTGTAAAATCTAATCTGAAGTGCATCTATATACCTGAAGCTTTTTCTGTTCAGTCACTTATTTTCAAATCTTACAAAAATTATGTAACTATGTAAAAATAAACAAAATAAAAATAAACAAATATTTAATTGTTCTCTCACACAACGCAATACCTATACTTACGCATTTAATACTCTAACCTAAAATACAAAAAATGAATAGTTTCTGTTTGAGAGACTGGGTGCCTATGCCTACCATCAACTCCTAATGCGGATTTGCTAAGGACCTAAACTGATCTGCTTTGCTTATTCGTACTACGACAGCTTAATTGCGATCGAGATTTTATTGCGTCAGTGACAAGCGATTCAGCGACATTTAACAGCCGCTTAGCTAACATGACACCTGCAGGTTATACCCATCCCTCTCACTCTCCAGGCATGACAGAATCGAATTAAAGAGACGGGTAGAATAAATAAAGACACAAATCGTTCGTTCATGCACATTCTTTTAGAAGGTAATCGTATGAAATAAAGCAATTCGTTTTAGGAACCTATTCTGGAACGCACCAGTTTTGAATCGCTTTCTTATAGTTGATGGTAGGCACCCGGGTATCTGTACTTGGAGACCAGCCCCATGATTCACAACCGTTCGAAAACAGAATCGGATTCAAATTCTTTGCTTTGTCTTTGTCCATTCTGAAGTGAGTGACAGTGAGAGAGCATACATTCCCAACGGTTTGTAAGTAAGGGGTCTGGTTAGTTTGGTTGATAGTAGAACTTGTTTTTTGTCCTCCTGGCTAGCTACCACCATCTTATCTTAGTCCTACGCCATAACAATGATGTTTTCAGTATTGTGTTCCGGCAGTAAGAGATAAGATAGCCAGTTCCTCAGTGATTGAGAATTCCGGAAGTAGTGCGCTTCCACCTTCAGTCTTATCACCACCTAACATATTAAGGTGTGATGAAGGCAAATTAATTTAATAATTTTAAAGTTTAAAATAAGTACAGAAATCATGCTGCACAAAATGAGCTTAAACTTTTTTGATTGGGTAAACTTTATATTTTTCCTAAAGTTCCCAGTTCCCGTTTCCCACAACACGCAAGTACTTAAACATCACCTTTTTTATGTCAGATTTCGCCTTTAAATATGTAGATAATAATCGATTCTCAAAACTATTGAAAGACTGATTTATACACCCTTCTGAAGTAAAGAGTAGAGCCACTTAAAGTAGCTGTGACAGAATCATGAGTGGCTTAACATTCCTGAAAGTAACATGTGTCTTGCCATTAGAGTCCTCTAAAATAAAAATAAAACTATAAAAGTGAAATTTCCAAGGAAAAAGAAGCCTTATTCATATGACTTTACGCATTAAATTTGGTTGAGTAATCATTGGATACTCCTCCGCTGAAAAGTCGGTAAACTTATCTCTTGTGACCTCACTTATGAGCTAGATAAAGCCGCTTACAGAAATTGAATTTCATGAGCTTTCAGCAATAAAGAGCTAAAGTAGCGGTGTCAGCAAACGAAAATTTTCGAATTTTTAAATTATACGTTTATGGTTTCTTTTTTTTATAATACGTACTTAATTAAAAGTAAGTAATCTCTTTACTAAAAAAAAAGAGTGTAAAGAACCAGCTACTGATAATGTTGTTAGGAATATTGATTTTGTAACAAAAATTATTAAAAATACATCATGTATTTTTATCCAGTCCAAGGATTTTTGATAAAATAATACTTATAGCGAATTAGTTTCAACAAAAAAGAAAACGCGTAGTATTTCGCTCAGGAAGCTATTGAAACAAAATAAAAAAGCTTGTAAAAAGCGCTACGTTAGCTGAACCATTTACGACATGTTTCATTTCTCAGATAAGAGTGAAAATGTTCACGGGGTAGGTGTCTTACACTTGAAATGGTTATTTTTAACACTCCAGAGTTAAGGGTTGGAGCTATTTTGAAATTTTATCGCAAAGTATGAAGTGACGTTTTTGCTTATCTAAAATTTTACAACTTTTTTGGAACAATCTTTCTGTACCCAAAGATACAGTATTTTAAGTGTGCGAAAAATAAGTACTTACCTCACTTTTTACTTACCCAAACATTTTAATAATCTAAGTGCGCTTTGAATAAATATCGCGAGGTCACGGTTTCCATTCCCGGTCGGGTAAATTTTACAAACAAACTTTTCAATATTTCCACGACACGTGTTTGGGTGTATGTGGTAATAACCTGTAGTTTTTTTCAATGTCCATAATAATACTAGTGCTGAAGCTAATACAGTTTGGTGTTGGAACAATTTGTGTGATGGTTTCCAATATTTATTTATTCATTTTAATACTATAAACCTTCACCACCCTTCACCTAGAATCACTCTGTCTATTGATGAAAACCGCATTAAATTCCGTTTCGTAGTTTGAAACATCTAGCTAAGCGAACAGACGGCGGGATGTAACTTTTTCTTATACTATGTAGAGATAAGTTAAGGCGATACTCGGAAAAAATGTGCTGAAGCGAGATAGCAATGAGAAAACCACGCGCGCGGGAGCGAGACCGATTTTGCAGATTAGGCAAAAAAAACACAAAATCACTTCGTATTAAAAAACTACAGCGATTTAAAAAAAAATGCTTCTATACGATCCTCATTATTATTGGTGTCCACTAATTAAACCAATTTCCAATAGTGTAAGTAACCCCATTTAAGAATAATCTTCACTTTTCGTATTTTTTAGAGGTCTTTTCGAAAAGAAAAAGTGTCGAGGCAAAATCATAAAATCGTGTTTTTGAAACTATACGATTCTAGATAAAGGTATGAAGAAATATATATCTTATTACCAGATTTGTAACAACTGTAACCGTCCTATAGTTTTAAATAAAAAAGTCCATATTTTTCCGAGTAGCGCCTTAATACCATTATAATTTACTAGCTTCCGCCCGCGACTTCGAATTTTCTTCGAATGACGTAAAAACGGCTGATCGGATTTTGATGAAATTAAAACATAGAATACTTTTTATCCTGGTTATTTGGTCCCCTAAGTATTTACTCGAATATCAACGAGGACGAAGTCGCGGGCGGAAGCTAATAAATAATAAGTGTATGCTTCACAATCGACAAGTTAGTTCTGATTAGCTTAGGTACCAAGAACTTGTTAGGTACCAAGATCTTTTATGTACCTACTTGAGATGAATTAGGTTTATTTAGGTAAGTATAATTTACCCCCTGGGTTTGATTTTTGGAAAATTACGAAATGGATTGCCTTTTTGTTTTTAGAAGTACGCCTAGAAAGTTTCAAGTTGAAATGCCAATTTACCCCCTGATTACTCATTCAAAATTTCACTCCTATCCTATTTCAACTTTTTAGGGGTTGAATCATGTCCAGCGTGTTGAACATCAAAATAAATGCCATTTTTGCAATCGTCATCCCATATAACTTCAATAACGACATCCACATCGATTTTGAGGTTTATCCCATTTAACTTCGAAGGCGTTGATCTTCAAAAAAATACAAAATTTGTGTTTGCTTATTTGTTTTACTTTTCAACCATAGACCAAAAAAATAAATTTAATGAAGGACTTTCCAGATACAACATTTCATCCCATGAAGCTCGACTTAATACTGAGGTAACTGGAGAGTGCAGTACGAAAAATTTTTTGTCACCACAAATTACACAGTGGCTGTCTTCCGTCTCACCTACACTTTAAAAAATACGTATGGTCATATGAGACAACTGACAGCCACTACATACATAAATGTCAAATTTGCTGGGTACACTTTTTTCTTCAGGGTGAGAACTCCAGTTACCTCAGTATTAAGTCGAGCTTCATGTTTCATCCCGTCAAAAACTGTCAAAAACGGTCAACTGTCAAAAACGCTGACACACGTAAATATTATGATCGGAGTCGGAGTAACGACTCCGTAGCTCAGTGGTTAGAGCAGTCGCCCGGATAGCGAAAGGTCGTGGGTTCGAGTCCCATCGGAGCTGGTTGTGAGACGGGTCGATTTTTTTTAAATACTTTATTTTCCATTTTTCTATGATAAAAATTGCATTGTGAATGCAAAAAAGTTAAAATTTAAATAACTCACGTAAATATTATTTTCAATTGCCAGCCTAAATACAAAATTTGAAGAGCCTAACTTCAAAACTGACGGACTTTCATACAAACAATTATCCCCTATTATACCCCCAGGTCTATCTACTAACTAAATACTGTAAGGCAACTTCCGACGCTCCATCTAGTGTACCGCTGGCCGACGACGGGATCCCGTCGCAACCTTAAGGGCACGTACTCCAAATTATCGAAATCAACCTATTTTTCATTCAAAAGTAAACAATCAAATATTCTTTATTATGAGCAGATAAAAATATAATGTTGAGGTTTGATAAACGATCTTGATTATTTTGTGGCTAGAAACACGATATTCGTATCGTAACTAGTGATGTGCCGCTGGGAATATTCCCATTTCCAAGTAATTTACTCATTGTAAATTTACGGGAATATTCCCAATGTTCCCGGGAATATTCCCAATGTTCCCAGACTAATTTAATTTCAAGTATGGCAAAATTTTCTGTCATACTTATATTTCCTTTTTACTCCCATGGTTGCGCAACTACTTACTAGTTTTTGCCTGCGATTATACTTCTCTTAATCTCTATTAAAACATAGAACAAGACTTCTGAATGTTAAACTACATAGTTTAATTTGTTAACTGAGCAAAGTAACGGTCTTAAGCCAATATACTTTGCAGCATCGATTATTATAGATCCCCATAGCCAAGGAAGTCAAGGAACAGATATCACATCGAAGAAAATATTAACGCATGCCAAGTGACTAAAAATGTTAATCAAGACCTTTTAACTTCTTGAAGATTTATCAAACTACAAGTGCAGACATGAAATTTGGAGTCGTCCCGTCTTACAACTAGCTCCGATGGAACTGGAACCCATGACCTTTGTACGGGCGAATCGAATTTATTTAATATTTCTTATAAGATGTTGGCCAGAGTTTATTTCATCAATGTGAAGATATTACTACCCCCGATATTTAATAATAGAATATTTGATACGATATTTTTTATATGGAACTGGGCAGGCATTTGACCACCATCTTGTTTAATTATAGGATGTGGTTTAAGATGCTGGATGTTTGCCCAGGATGCCTGTTCACTCTGGCCTTGAAGTGTTCAAGCTTGTAGTTATCGGGGGTCACATAAGCAGGCAGCGCATTCCATTCTTTAGCGCTTCGCATAAGAAACGAAACTGCGAAGCGCTTGGTGCGGACAAGTAGAGTGACAAACAACATAATAATGATAAGATAGCCAGCGTCAGGTTCCCCGATGGTGGAAAGGGGCTGAAAGAAAAAGGTAGGGCAGTTCTCTCACACACTCACAAAAGCGTAATCTATAAAATACCGAAAGACACGCAACTTTGGGTTGGTGACTGACATTCTGGAGTTCCGCCGGCGCCGTAGCCAACGCTGAGTTTCCAATGAACCTCCTGACACGGTTTTTCAATCAACTCCAGAAGTCGAGCTGATACTTAGCAGAACCATTCCATAAGTGACAACAGTACTCCATGCACGGACGAATCTGCGATTTGTATATCGAAAGCAGTTGGTCCGTCCGGCGTGAAGTACCGTTTAGAGCCCTAGAGAAGACGCCCAGTTTATTAGCAGCACACTTTGCAATGGAATCGATGTACTCGCCAAAATTCAGGTTGGATCTTGAGTTCAGGCCAAGAAGTTGCAGATGTTCAGTTATCGACAGGAATACACCCTGGAAAGTTAGTCAGTTAGAAAGGACTCCGTTTTGCATTGAATAAAAAAACCATTGTCTGAGTAGCATTGAAAGTAGCAGATTAATTTGCTCAACAAGGGACTCTCGACAATAGCAATAAATTATTTATGATTTATGACAAGACTGGATTTCATCATTCGTAGCCTTTACAGTTGATTGAGATATATCTGATGGTAGTTTCATCTGCATACCCGATACTATTCCTCAATGTCTCAAGACTAAGGTCTTTGACCAGTGTGTGTTGCCAGTTATGACTTATGGAAGCGAGACGTGGTCTTTTACTATGGGTAGGATGGGAGCGATGCTTGGTATTTCCCTGCACGATCGAATAAGAAACGATGAGATCCGCAGGAGAACTAAAACGACTGACATCGCTCGAAGGATTGCTCAGTTGAAGTGGCAGTGGGGGCGGAAAGGTTCTCGAATGGTGACCGCGAACCGGACGAGACGTTCCGTGGGCAGGCCCCCTACAAGATGGACCGACTATCTGGTCAAGGTCGCGGCCGCTGGATGCGGGCAGCGCAGGACTGATAAAGATAAAGGTCTTGAGACTTTTTGCCGTGTGAATATGCCATAATAATAAGTCTGCGGTAGTGACTGATTATTATCTTGTTCTTTTTTAAACAAATAATAAAATGTAGTAAATAAAGAGAAAATAAAATAACTAAATACACATGTGGGGAATATACGTTAATCAAGCTGTAAATTTTTATAAAAGTTTAATATTATATTACGACATCATGATACGACACTATTGTGATTTAAGTTATTTTAACAAATGACTAGCGGATCCTCGCGGTTTTACCCGCGTAGTACCCGTTCCCGTGGGAATATCGGGATAAAATATAGCATATGCCAGTCAGGAAGAATGTAGCTTTCTAATGGTGAATGATTTTTTAAAACTGGTCCAGTAGTTTCGGAGCCTTTTCGATGCAAACAAACAAACAATCAATCAAATCGTTCCTATTTATAATATTAGTATAGATTATTAAAAATATTACAAAAAAAAATCTGTTTTACTAAATAGGTATTGGGAATATTCCCGGAAACATTGGAAATTTACTGGGAATATTCCCGGGAAAATTGGAAACTTTCGCCATAGAAGTGATATTAAGTTTGGCATACTCATTTTGCTGTGTAATTTTTGCCAATGGAACGGTTAGCACAAAACAAAAAAAGATTGAAAAACAATATAAGCAATTTTCCCCAAAATTTCCAGTTTTGGGAATATTGCCGGGAACGCTTCTGGGAATATTCCCAATGTTTCCAATATTTCCGGGAACGGCACATCACTGATCGTAACTCGACAATAAAAATTTTCAAAAACAAAGAAAATTTTCATTATTTTTATATATTTTTGGTTTTATACTTAGATTATTAATCTCTAATTCAGGAATAATATATAGAAAAATAGGTAATGACATATTGTAGACTATACTCAGGCTACTTTTTCAAAAAGTGAATTTATGATCAAAATAATAACAAAAACATTGAAAAAATTAAAAAGTGAGGTTATTTTCATTACTCTTCACGCGTAAGAAAAAAGACAAAGACAGAGTTTTTGGAAGATCCTGCCCTTAACGATCGCAGGCCGAGCGCGCTAGTACCACTGCTCCAAAGGCTCCTTTAAGTCCTTTTGTCTAATTAATTGTATTAAATGAAAATTAGAAAGAAATTCGATACGCTAGGTATCCCAACGAAACTTTGTAACTGCGGGGCGGCAGCAGCCGATAACAAACCAGATGCCTTCACCATCCGCCCACTGGTCAGGTTACCAGAATTACCCACAGTGATTCACTGGATATTATTATTATAGTTGCTACACACGATGACTTTTAACTGTCAGTTTACATCCCTTGTGCTACACACGTTCACCATAAACTGAAGAAAACATTATTTTATTTTCAATATGTCATTGGACGACCACGCTCAGTTCCGTTTGATCAGTTAAAAAATATGTGGCCTCAATATATCATCACATATAACTGGTAACAAAATACTGATAGTTTTAACGTAAACACAATCCGTTTTCACGTCAGTTCAAACTGTTCAGTTAATACTGAGAAATGAAAGCGATCGTATGTAGCCAATATTAGTTTAAAAAGTTTCATCATGGTACCAAACAGTTTCAATGTAAAACTGAAATTAGTTTATGTGCTACATAAAAACTATTTATTTATTGCATGGATATTTATTTCATTGCAGTATTAATTAATACAACACATGTTTTAATGCCCCTACTAAATAGTAATTGGCTAGGACTAAAAAAATACAGAAATTATTGTAGCTAGCACAGTTATTTCAAATAGGTCTACCGATTGCTCGAAACACCACCAACATAGGCTAGTAACATAATTATATCTTGTTTTTAACATCTACTTTCCGGTAAAGCGGTATTTTTGTATCGATTTAATACAAAAATACCGCTTTTTTGTAATAATATTTCCCAATATTTGCGCACAGTTACGATTTATTTCTAGATACTAACTACTGTATAAAAGCAAGGTAATTATGAAATGTCAAAATCCTGTAGAAACAACAAGAAGAAAGAAATGAAATCAATTAGTCTACTACAGAAAACTAAATTGGGTGAGTTACAGGAATCGATTTGTTACGAACGCCTCATCAGAAAGCGGTGTAAGTAACAAATCTAAATTTTTTGCTCCCTCTCAATTTCACGACCCGTTTGCATCGAACGGGATCATCTCCAATCTCCAACTCGACATTTCGCTGAATTCCGACGCAAATATCAAAACTACTAGTATTATAGATCAGGTCGAGTTACAAACTGTCACATGTGTTTGTAATTTTTTTATGCAAAATTCATGCGTGTGTTCGGGTTTGCCTACTTTTTTACAAGATAATTTTTGACACAGATTTCGCTACCGAGATACTCGATAAACATTTGACACACGTGTAAAGTATTAAAATTCAAATCTGTTTAGCACTTAGCCTAGTAAGAGCTCTTGTCGATAGGAGGACATGTGGTATTAACAAATGTATTTTTTAAATGAGTTATTTCAGTTTTTGAGTGTTTAGCCACTTGATATGATTTGCTAACATTTATTATACAATTATTGCTTTCAGATGAATGCTGAATTTGTAAAGTGCGTGCCGACCTTGGAAAGACCATTAATAAGGTTTCCGCAACATATTTTGAAAGTGTTTTTTGATCATACCTACTTTAAATTTGTAGTTTAACTGACGCTAGTAATGAGTGTATAGGTATTTTAGTATATAGTCAAGATTCATTAAGTACTTATACTAATTCTTTCATTAAAGAAGACATTTTTTGAATTATTAAAGTTATAAGTTCTTAAAAATTTTAAAATGGAAAATGAAGTATTTAGAAAAAATCGACCCGTCTCACAAGTATTTCTAAATACTTCATTTTCCATTTTTCAATAATAAAAATTGCATTGTGAATGCAAGAAACTAAAAATTAAAATAACTTCTTAAAAATTGTTAAAAGTCTGAATGCTCTCAAGGCAGCTATGGGTTCGCAATAATAATATGATGATGATGATGATGATATGAGAAACATAACCAATTTTGCCGTCGAGGGACACATTGGTTGATTTATAATTATTAAAAATTTTGCACATTCGTTTGTTTATTTTCTACCTAAGCCTAAGCTTTAGCTTCATAAGCTACATTACAGTCAAAAACTCAAATAGATAGATCAACGTTTATTGTTGCCTAAATACTAACAGCGTTACTGAACTGACATACACCGTCGTTTAGTACCCAACTGATAATTCAATAATTCAATTCAATAATTCAAAATCGTTTATTCAATTTAGGTTTGTTTAACAACACTTATGAACGTCAATGAAGCTACGCCATCGGTTCGCAAATCCTACGGCAGGAGACCTTGTAGCGAGAAGAACCGGCAAGAAACTCGCCAAGGGCTATTTTTTTCTCCCTGATACAGAAACACCACCATTGTCGTCCTCCCATTGTATACCAAGTTCATTCCTGTAATACCAACTTAAACTGTATAACTTCACGCGTGTCAGTGCTATTTGTCACTTGTGCACCCCGCTACGCTACAGTTACATCACTGTTCTTCAATAATTACTTTGGTAAAGGTTCTTTTCTATTCTTTTCATTATTAAAACGGTCGAAGGCGCACGCTTAGTCGCCACGTGCTTTTGTCATTTCTTCGACACACACCGCAGTTGTCACAATTTCGGTTTTCGGTTCTAGGAATGTATTCGAAACATTTTTGTGCGTCGAAGGTTTCAAGGTCCGTTACACAAAATTTACACTCGCGTCTGTTGACAGTTAAACTTTTTTTTTTCAAAGAACTTTTATGAGAACCAATAAATATTTCAAACTGGAGCAAATTATTCGAACAATCTTCCATGGTAGCCGATAACTGTTCTTACTTTCGGTGGCGTGTTTTTTTGCGTGTTTTTGACAATTGAAGGTATTTTGTTTTTGGACCAATAAACGGTTTCGCTTTTAAAGGTCGTTTTGGACACGCGCGATGAGTAATATTTTTCATAAATATGCTAAAAATAACTAGCCAGCAAAAAAATTTGATCTACAGGTGTCTATTTTCGTATTGCTAAAATCGGCGGTGCTTTGAAAGTTCGATAATAAATAACTGACCTAGCTAGATCACATGTATAAGTGGAAGGTATGTTGTACATTATCGACAACAGCAGTCCGGATATAACGTCATATAACGATAAAAGTCATTATAAAGATGAAAATAATGTTAGTTTAATCAGCGAATAGCATATTAATCACCAGTAAGAATAAGGTGTTTTGTTATAAAAGAAAGCAGGCATATTCATATTTTTAAAATAGGTGTAAAGGGACCCACAGACTATCAGTAAAATCGATGATTTATTACAATTTGATCCATTATAAAAGGAAAATGTTACTAGCTTCAAGTACCTACTTATTAATAATCACTATAATCAGATAGATAACGTTATTTAATTTCGTCTAAAGTGCGTAAGTTCTTAATAAAAATAGGAGTGGACGATTCATCCTTCCGAATGAATACGCGGCCATATTTAACCCACACAAACTTATATTGTTTTTCTTTTACGAACCTTCTTGTCACTTACTTACTAGGGTCCTATTTTACCCTGTCGTCGGTCGGTACGGAACCCTAAAAAATCCACCTGCCTTAGTAAAAGCAACGATGCAATCGAGATGCAGTCGCGTGGCTATCAAACTTTTAGGTATTGATGCGAAAAGTTTGGCCCTTGTCCACTTGCAGCAAATAATTGCTAAATCACGATTTAGCCAAAACTAGATTTAACCCATACAAAATATCAAAATGTTAAATCTAGTTTTAGTTAGACGAAGTTTTAGCAAAATTGATACAAGTATTGGGCCTTGAAGCTTATTAAATTAAATTTTTTCTCATCTCCGTATGGCTGTATGATTAACTTTAGAGGAAAAATCTGACATATGGGCAGGCTACCATTGATAGCAATAATAACTCCAAGAGTTCATTATTTTTTAAAAAAACAACAAATTCGCTCCATTATATTGTATCTAGTGAAGAGAGCATAGTGAAAGTGCCTAGTAAACAAATGTTGTTATACGACAATATTATTCCAAACAATCTACAAAAGAAAACAACAGCCAAATGTAATTGTCACAGTGAAAGTAACTCTCCTTGCTTCCATCTACTTAAATAATGGAGCATCGCAAATGCTGCATAATACATCGGAAATTTCACTTTTACATTCTAATTACTCTAAACACCCCTTTACGCTTGTAAAATAGGATTTATGGTCACACAGTTTCGCGCAAGCAGTACAATGACACTCGTCAAGGTTGAACCATTAAAATGCAACTCTTTCTCTTTTGACGCATTTAGCGGTCCTTTTCAACAGGCTTTGAAGACCGTTCGGACAAACGGTGTTAGTTACGGTAAGCTAAAGGGTAAATACGGAACAGTTAGACACTTGCTTCAAGCGTTAGTGCAAGGAAATTTCAATGTTAGATGGAAGGAAGAAATATGAATTTGAGTTGAAGGTTTGAAGATAAATTTATAGCTTTTGCTAATTGTTTGCAAGAATATTGCTAACCCTTGCGCGATTTCCAATTTTTTATTGCATTACGACGTTTGCGAGTTTCAAGCAAACTCTTTCGTTTAAGTATATTAAATGTGCCGTTAGTTTTTTTTGTTCAAAATCCATTATATTTCTTGTTTTCTGTTATATTCGTTGCTAATGTCTGTTTTATATTTATTGAGGTTTTTTAGTGATGGGCAATCAGCAAAAGGATTGCAAAAAGGGTTGTACATTTACAAACCTATTGCTTTTTTAGGTTTTTAGGAGATGTGATTATTGTTCCGCAAAGCTTTGGTTGTTTTTCTTTTCACAGCAGTATAAAGCAGCAAAACTAATTGCACATTAGTTATGTTGCTAAAGTTAGTTGAAGATCACTACACATCTCAATATAATATTCAATTAGTTACATTTACTACAGTTATAATGGTGAACTCACATACTTTCAATAAATGTGAAAGGATCATCTCAAAGAAGATTGGCTACATATTGGCGAGTTACGCACTAGAGAGACATTATTACGTAAACTGATGCAGTCGTCTAACCCTAAGAATTCAGCTCAATGTATATTTATGTAGATCTGTGTAAGCGTGTAGGTACCTAGGTATAATATTTAATTATTACGAAAAACTAAAAGAAGCTAAAATCGAGTTAAATGCTAATCGTTTGAAGAAGTCAATGGCAATAGAAAGATGCAGTTTCAAGCTTATTGTTAATCATTTAAACATTAATTTTTTACAGAAATAAAACATTATTTTTACTCAATCTCAAATATGTACCGTGTGTTCCAAAATAGTGCACTTTAAGCATTAAGCGCTAAAAAGGTTTTAATTTTTGTGGCCTGTCACGAGCTTTAACACAATCGACATTACTTTAATATTGATATGACAATTAAGCCCCTTGCTGTTCATGTCCCTTTAACAAGCAAGTAGGTATAATGCCGGCTCCAAACTATCGTCCAACACTCCAACTGTTCGTCCAACCTTCCACGTGTGGAGAGGATGTTCGTGAATGTTTGACGATGTTAAAACGTGTTGGAGCGAGATCGGTCCGATGGCGGTAAATCGTACCCAGATCAAAGGAGTTGGCCAACTCGCACAAACAGACCCTCCACACATCAGTGTCGTCACTTCACTCAGCTAACCTACAATAATTTATTTCGAGCTTAAACAAAATACCTACTTACCTTGTTATATTCCTATGTATACTTAACATCCACCATCTTCGTTTCCGTCATGGTTTTTTGATTTTACTTCGTATATGAACTTGCAAAAAATTATTTTATGCACACAAAGGGTACAGCGCAGAAGCACCTATCACTTCAATGTCCTAGTAGCGAATAAGGTTGGCCGAAGATTGGCCGATACGTGGAGAGTCTGTTTTGATCGATCGTGAGTTGGGACAAGATTGAAGGATGTTGGAGTGTTGGAATGTTGGACGATAGTTTGGAGCCGACATAACGCTATAATAAACTATGATTTAGCAAGTCACTTACAACAAATGATTAGTTAAAAAAATCTACAAAGGTAAATAAAAATGGGCTCTCCGTTTACAACCACTAATTTCAAGATTATGACAATGTGGTATGTATTTTTGTTTTTGGTTTTCCCGGCGTTTTGCCGACTTATCATTCGGAAGGACCAGCCATCTCATCCCTCGCAAAACGCGTTGTGATTAAATTTTTTAAAAACAACAATGTAAAAATATATTTTTTCAAATAGACTTGAGAGTAAAACGCCTTTTATTATCAAATTTCTTGTTAATATTTTAGACTATTTTAATTAAAATTAAAGATGCGCGCGTAAAACAATTGACAGTTTTCTCTGATGTAAAGAATTATTAAGAATCGTTTCGACCTATGTAATAATTTATTACAATAAGTGAACATCAAAACACGAAAATCTGTGATTTTACTTCCACCCAAATTCTTGACATATCAAAAACTAACCTACAAAAATTATTAGGTTTACTAAGTAGGTATTCAAACATTCTACACCACAAAGGCTTATCAAACACTGCAGTTTTGGATTAAAATCTTATCAAGTAATTACTTCGTAGTAAAAATTATTTCACTCACACTCCAAACATCAAGGTAATATACTTTTAAGTACTATTATTAATTTCGTGGTAATATGTCGAAATCAGTTACGAGCCTTTTAGCCATATTTGTTTTTTCAGCTCCAACAAATAAATAGATAAACTCTTACAATAAATGAAACGGTATTGGTTGTCGGTGTTTACAAAGCAGAAATTGGACTAACGGAAAGAAAGTAGCCAGTTATAAAAGTGTATAGGGTCATAAAGCTCCTTTACTTTTACCGTAATATTTGTAACTGGCCCAAAATTATGTCCGAGAAAAGAAATGTTAACGGATATTAGGGCACAGAGGTTGTATAACTATAAAAGTAACGGAATTCCAAGGATGGTAAAGAATAGGGTCACGCGAAATGCCTGTTGCAAAACTTTCTACTTACCTAATTTGAGAAAAGAAGTTTGCATATTAAAAGATACTTTTAAAGAAAAAAAACTAAACTCTCAAAGTTTACCTCTTAGAAGCGCTAGCAAAATCAATTACCTAGGTACCTACCTCAAAAAGGTGCACTTTGAGGAATAGTTTAGTGCGCTAAATTAGTTAAAAATCGTAGGTAGGTACGCTATGTGGAAACCACACCCAATTTTGTAACAGAAATTACTAAATGAATTTTATAACCTTCAAAAGTAGGCTAACAATTAAATAGCAATGATGGTGATTATTTATGATTCTAAATTGCCATTATTAATATTTAGGCTAATAATTTCGAATTTGTATTTCGCGATACAAAGAACTTTAAAACAATCTTCTGTCATTAATATCGATGTTAATAGACTATTATTTTCAAAGAAATCAATCCAAATCAATTAAAAAATTACAATAAAATTCAAGGATATAGAAATCAGTACCTACAAAAGGATTTTGAATCCGGCATTGCCTAAAAAAAGGTCTCTTTCGCAATTTCTCTTCGCCCAAATGTTGTTGCGCAATAATAATTTCTTCAAGTATAATTCTTAAATTACCTTCATAAAAAAAGTTTCTCTAACACTCATTTTACGCAACGCCTTTTTCGCTGCAAAAACTTGCGAAGATATTCAGGCATATCTTTAAAAGTTCCTACGTTCGTCTTTGCTAAAAGGCCGCTAATAGTTTCAAGCAATAGATCTTTACAATTCGGAAGTTTACAACACTGTAGAACAGTAGGACTCAATGACCTTTTTGTTAGTAAAAATGGATGTTTATATCTTCGCATTGTTATAGACGGTTCAAATAGTTCTAAAAGGTGCCGATGGGCGCAGACTGTCTCATTGTTTTATTCTTTTTTGGTTTTTTATTTCCTTTTTTCAGTTGTACCTATGTGCCAGCTTTTATTTGAAGCAAAAATTTTGGGAGTTATGCAAGCAAACTTTTGCGGGAGGTCATAATTTTATTGCTAACAGCGTTCTTAGGTGGTCTGCAACCTTCGTCAGTAATAAAAAATACTGCATTGATAAGAAAACTCGTTGGTGTTATTTCCTCTCTGGGTGTTTTACCGATGTTAACGTAACGATCCGTTAACATAGCATTAATTAAATTTGTAACTACCCCAAGGATAATGTCACTAACTTCCTCCCTGCTTATAAGCGTATAATGGAACTAATTTGTTGTTCAAACAGGGGATCGTCTGTATACAAACATCTATAGTAACTTTGATCTTGCTAAATAGTTCTTCGGTCGCGTAAACATTCGTCGCTTTTAATATATTAGCAGTAAAGTCTTGATTGCCTTGACAATGTTACTATTTAATGCATTGTTTAGTTGTGTCCCAAAACTCCAGGACATTTATTTGACACGTACCGAAAGCAATTGTCGTTCACAGTCCATTGTTTGTACAAAAGGAACATAAGATGGTGTAAATGACCATCGTGATTTTGGCCTGATGTGTCGGATTTACTGTGATGGGGAGGCTGCGTATTAAAAAATAATGGCCAAGTATTAGCGTAGGTATTGGTATCACGTTAATAATTATTACTACCAAATGGCTTAAGGTCAATGGAACAGTTATTAGTGACTTTAATGATTATTTATCCAGAACTTAAATGGTCGATGACGATTTTAATCTCTGGGTTTATCATCGTGCGTCGTTCTGATATCTAAAGTTTATTCAGTGAAGTAAAAGATTTTATTTAAACAAATTTGACATGTCTTTTAATATAAAATGCAATAATAAAATATGACGTACGTATTCACTTAAAGTAATCATTCTTTTTTTAATAGAGTGTAGTATGATTGTTTGTGTGACTTTAAGTAATCTTCAAAGTTTTAAAATCATATGAAATTTTCTCAACGCAATCTATGTATATTACGTAGGTACATGGTATATTAACATTTATTCAAAATTCATATTTTGCATATAAAAAATGGCCAGTTATTTAAATTTTTACTTTTTTTGCATTTACAAGGCAATTTTTATTATTGAAAAATTTTAAGTGAAGGGTAGTAATATCTTCACAATGATGAAATTAAAGTTGGCTATGCAGCGCTTAAGAAGTAGGTACTGGATAAATTCGACGCTTCTCGTAACGACTCCGTAGCTCAGTGGTTAAAGCAGTCACCCGGATAGCGAAAAATCGTGGTTTCCTGTCCCATCGGAGCTGGTTGTGAGACGGGTCGATTTTTCATATATACTCGTACATCATTTTCAATTTTTCAATAAAAAATAGGCCCCAATTTTTTATTAAAAAAGTTTCTCTTCTCAAAATTATAAAATTGAAAGTTTGTAATATACATTCGTGAACCTAGTTACATAGGATTTTAGTTGAATTTTATTCAAAGAAATTTGACAGTTTGTAGTAACCTGACGTGCTGACGACTGTACCTAATCCATGTCAATGAAACGTAAAACTTCAATATTTCAAAAATGGTTGGACATAAGGTTGAATTTTATTTAAAGAAATTTGACAGTTTGTAGTAACCTGACGTGCTGACGACTGTACTTAATCCATGTCAATGAAACGTAAAACTTCAATAATTCAAAAATGTCCAGTGCAGTCATGCAAGCCCACTACATATAGGTGGAACGTAACGACCAACGACTGCTTAAAATGCCTTCTGAAGTGCAGAGAAACTTAAAAGGTGATTTCAATTTTTTGGTCACCAAAAGCAAATTGCAATCTGATACGTTAGGCCACTGCACTAAGTTCCACACATGAGTTGAATAAAAATCAATAAAAAGATAAAATCAATCTATGGATCGATTGCACATCGATTGGCGCTTGATTGACAGTCTACAAATCGATATGAGAGCTTTTTGTCACTTTCCGTTTAGCTTCAGCAAGCGTAATATTTGCACGTGTAATTTCAAACTACTGAACTGCGTAAGTAAGTATAACGAAAAAAAAATTACATTCGTTGTGTGGTCTCCGCGACAATTGAAATCAAAATGGCGTGAAATTGCGTCACTTTATATTGTTGATTATGTGAGTGTCAAATGCGGTAGTGAGTGACGATCTCCAAATGACTGTGTCGATACACCTTAAAGTGTAATCGCGTGTGAAGGGCCTATTGTAGTAGTTTAAACTGTTTCTGATATTTGAAGCTCATTGAGTTGCGTAATACGGGTTTCATTGAAGATATTTACTTTTATACAAAGCATTCTGGATTTATTTTTTAAGCCAAGTTATTTAACGGTTTTGAGTGACTTGAGAACTTTTTGGTCATGTTATAGAATATACAGTTGCTTAAAGAAATAATTTTAGATTTTGAGTGTCAAAATGTGGGTGAGAAGTGACGAGTAGTTGCAGTGATGGTGTCAATATGTTCAAGTGTAGCGGCGGCTTAACGTTCTTTTTAGGGTTTTGCATGTGTTTTAAATTCGGCATTTCAAATTACTTAAGTCAGAATTATGAAATGTATTTATTTGATCCTTAAGCACAGAATATAGGTACTTATAATAGTACACATAAGTACTATTTTTAAAATTAAAGAATTGGAAAATTTGAATTTTGGTAATGGTATTACCTACCTACTTACCTACCAACATCAATATAACTTGATACCCTTTAAAGGAAATAAGTACATACAAAGTTCATTAAACACTACCGAAACAAAAAATAATAATTCTAGATTTAAATAGTGTGTTGAAATGGTAATAATGTTAAATTAATCTTCACTGATTGTCAAAGTGTTTTGATCCGTACGAAATCTTTTTCCTCATTTACGATTGGACCTATATCTATACTATGCCTATACAAAATGTAGGAAGGTAAGTATGTGTTTCTCTTGTATGTAAGTAGATTTTTTTTATTACAAAATAATTTTCAATCGAGTTGAAGTAGACATCATAGCATCATCAAATCTAGAATGTTAGTAGTAGCTATATAATAGTATAATTTATAGTATTTTAGTAATATTTTTATTTATTTTCCCGTTTCGTTTTAAAATAAACTGTAAGATAATCCGGCGCGTGCAAAAAGCCCAACTTGGGTGGTCTTAAGTGGCGTCAAAGCTTGGAGCATTTTTGGTTTGTATACTTTGACCATCCCATTTAAGTAACATGGCATTTTAAACTTTATTACTTGACACAGAGAATACGAATTCCAATTTTGGGCTTATTGTTTTGTCATAGCATCGTAACCAAATATTTGCTTTTAGCTGTCGTTTATGAATGAAATTTCCAAACTACAAAGTTTAAGGTTGGCACAGTGATATGGTACCATACTGATGAATCAACTGGACGGTTTGGGACCTGTTTGGATAGCTGAGAAGTGGCGCTAAGCTTTTGTTTAAATAATATTTGAAGATTATGACATTCATGATACTAAGATTAGCTGTTCTTCACTAGATTTTTTTGAAATCAGAGGTAAGAACTTTCAAATTCATGAGGTGTAGCAATAAAATATCTTACATATCTATACAAATAAAATTATATAGTAACTAATCGAATTAAAAAGTAAAAACAAGCTCTTCTTGCAGTCAGGTTTCTTTTATCATTTTTTATCAAAGTCAATATTTTGAAAGTTATACACTTCCAAACTAGTAAATGTATCCCCCCCCCCCCGCCCCCCCACCCCTCTAACTTTTAAACCAGGGTGCCTACCATCAACTCTTATTGCGGTTTTGTTTAGGACCTAAACTGATCTGCTTCGCTTATTCGTACCACGACCGCTTAATATCAATGACAGCGATTCAGTGATCATTCTATGACATTTCACAGCCGCTAAGCTGTCATTTACTCGTATTTGACTTATAACTCAGCCAAGCTAACATGACACCTGCAGGTTATACCCGTCCCTCTCACTCTCCGAGCATGACAGAATCGAGTGAAAGAGACGGGTTGAAGAAATAAGGACAAATCGTTCGGTCATTCATATTTAGCAATTCATTTGCGATCCAGTTTTTAGAAGGTCATAGTATGAACGAAAGCAATTCATTTTAGGAACCTATTCTGCATCGCGTTTTTTTTTGAATCGCTGTCTTAAAGTTGATGGTAGGCACCCAGGTCTAACTTTAGTCCACGTTTTGGAATAAGGGGGATAATGTCCAATGACCAATAAACGCAAAAGAGCGGGGGTTAGGCGGTCAGCGAAAATTACTATGGAATCAACGAGCTCGACACTAAAAATCGTAAGCGAAATTGACACTTTTTTACAAAAAGTTTATAAAAAGGTTTAGTTTTTTAAAAATCTAAAACAGTCACCCATGTGTTTGTGATTTAATCGGAATTATTATTGTAATACACGGTCGAAGTTTGCATTTAGGTGAAATTTTAGAGGTAACTTCAGGATTTTTTTCTATCGAGCAAAATTTTTCCAAACGTGTTTTCGAAACAGTCCTCCCATCACATATACGTTCATACATATTAGATATTTCAATGCGAATAATCTTCAATGTTTCAAATGACAGCTAATAGAAAATAGGCAATTTTGGCGTTTTCACTTACTAAGAGCCCTTAAGAAGGTACTGTATGCGCGACATGCTACTTAGGTACCTATTTCTTGTAGTTGAACAAGAAAGAGCGTGAGCTTTACCCTTCTTCTAGATCACCGAAGACAAGGTCTTATGCACTAATACAGTTTTGCCCTTAAAATCTAACTTCCATTGCATTTTCCGAACACATTTCCTTTATCTACTAATAACTGATGCAATGATAGCGGCTTTACAGAACTGTCACCATCGGCATCATAAATAAATATATCACGTAGGGAAAGTGAAAAGCCATTTACTAGTGATTCGCGATTAAGCCTGCGGCTCCATTTAACACTCGATACATTAACCGCACATTTTGATTGTATGGTGGGGCACAAGTGATGAAAGTACGCGATTTGTCGATCTGTGGACGTAAGCATTGTTTCAGTAAGTTTAATTTTGTTTCATTTCTTTTTATTTCAAGTCGGGGACTTAACATCCTCAAGTTAATAAAGGGAATAACTCATAGTAGGCTTTCAAATGAATTTGCTGACATGAATATCAATAAGTAACTCTAAGCACAGTAAAACTTCTTTTTACAAGCTTTTATTTAACTTGCAGTGTATGTATTTATGTATGCATGTCCGTTCGGTTCAAATCTTGCAAGCTAAATTTGACCAACTTCACATTGTCTGATTGAGCTGAAACTTTGCATACTTACAGGTTTGGTTTGGATGACAATATTAAGATTTAATATTGTAAAATACAGTCAACAAAAAAGCTTGTCATAAAAACGATTTTTTTACAAATCACATTTTTCTTATTATTATCAGTTATTTGTAAGTGTTTTGGTGTTTCTCCCAATAAAATAGGTACCTAGTTAACGTTGATTTGTTATTCATATCATTTTTTTTTAAATAAAGCAGCTTTTTTATGATTTCAATAAGTAAGTTTTTTTTTTGCGAAACGTGGTCTTTTACTATGGGTCTCATAAGAAGGCTCAAGGTTACCCAGCGAGCAATGGAAAGAGCGATGCTTGGTATTTCCCTGCTCGATCGAATCAGAAATGATGAGATCCGCAGGAGAACTAAAACGACCGACATCGCTCGAAGGATTGCTCAGTTGAAGTGGCAGTGGGCGGGACACATAGCGCGGAGAACCGATGGCCGTTGGGGCGGAAAGGTTCTCGAATGGCGACCGCGAACCGGACGACGTTCCGTGGGCAGGCCCCCTACAAGGTGGATCGACGATCTGGTCAAGGTCGCGGGAAGCCGCTGGATGCGGGCAGCGCAGGACCGATCGTTGTGGAGATTCTTGGGGGAGGCCTATGACCAGCAGTGGGCGTCGTACGGCTGAAATGATGATGATGAAGTAAGTTAATTATAATTATTATGCCATTCTGTATTCGGAAAAATTGTGTCAGAAACAAACCACCAGGGGCGCTACTGCGAGCTGTCAAACAATATTATTGTAATGTTGATTGCAGAACGAAGCATAAACTGCGTATAGCGCCATCTCGTTTAGAATATCATGTAACATGGGAAGTTCACAGTAATGCCCCAGTCTTCCCAAAATCCCACCAGGAAATCTTTTACACAAGTAGTTTTTTCACAATTTTTTTGCCTATTCTATTAATTTTGATAGTTTCTTGTATTGCGCTCTATTTTCCTAACTTGAACCACAACTTTCTATCAATCGATGCGTGTTTAGATAACACCTGTCGAAGTAAACCTGCGATGGCTATTACTTTTACTGTAGTGTCTTATAATAATATATTATTATGATGATAAAATAATGTCAATGATTCATTGAAAAAGTAGGTCCTTTAGCATACCTTTGTTTTGACCGATACTTACTACCGATTTGATTTGATGTAATTTCCTATAATATTGTTCCCATTTTATACTTAGTTACTTACTTTATTTAGTGGAATATTAATATTAACAAATCTACAGTACAAATAACTACGATGGTCAAGCTATTTTGTTGTTTAAATGATTAACATAAAACAAAAATAAGGTTAAGGTTTTTAAATAGTAGATTGTACAACAAGTACATAAAACGTACTATTGTACCCGAGACGTATTATATCCACCCGAGCCGTAGGCGAGGGCGGATAGTCAAGTCGAGGGTAAAATAGGTTTTGTTATACACTCTGCTTTTCACTTCGATTGTGAGGAAATTAAATATCAATAATGCAAATAAGAAAAAATAAAGACTTCGCCATATTGGCGGGAAGACTTTTTCTTTTTTTTATACGCGGCAGTGGCAGGGCAGCACAGTGACATTATCATAGATCGTAGTCCATAATGCTACTTATTTCTTAGAAAACTCATTAATATTGCCTAGTTTTATTAATTTAGTATTATAACATGGATAATGTACAAAATTGATTGACTAACGAGTTTATTTAACGAAGTTTAATTGCGTGTGTGACTGTTTACCTGACGACCTTTGTCTTAGAGTCTGAGACTTCGACGAAGATTTTACTTTATGCACTAGAGCATAAAAAGCGATTTTATGCAGCCTATACCCAACATAAAGACGAACTTTACGAGCATGAAAAGTGAAAATATTTTTATGCATTCGCATTCAAAATTGTGATAGAAAAATAAACCACCAGCCCTAAGTACCTAGCTTTAAGTGGATTTTTTCTCTTCCCTTACATATAGGTTTTATTTAATTTTGGTATCTTATTATTATTACTTTGTCATTTTACCACCAACATGAACATTACACGACAATGACCGAATACCAATATCTGAATCAAGCTTGAAAAATGTCAAGGTTGAAAATCAAGTGCCAATATTATTTGTCAATCTTTTAAAAACTTATGTAGGTATCTATAGGTACATCAAAACCAATGCCACCGTAATCATGTTTCAGTTTTAGAGATAAGACTTAGTGCAATAGCTGAATAATACTGCCACCATGAGAGCAATGTTAACATCATAAACGTTAGTTGTTGTGCTCCGGCAGTTAGAGGTAAGACAGCCAGTTGAGGAGTGGTTGCAGAGGTCCGGGAGTAGCGTGCTTCTAACTTCAGCGATGGCTGTTTGGGTGGCAAAGGTTCTCGAATGGCAACCGCGTACCGGACAACGCGAACAACGGGCAGTGGGCCGATCGCCGTAATTCTATGCAGCGCGTCTTGATCACGTTGTTTGCGTCTTGACGTTTAACTTCGTATTGCCGTAATGACATAACGACGCACACGTCACGCTAACCTATAGTCCCACAATCCTGTCTGATCCGGTGACATCCGTGACAGAGGAACCACTTGCAATACGAAATTAGCTGTCAAAATAGACTGTCGTATGAAAACTGTTTTAGTTCCAAAGTTTATCACTGGAACACAAAACGTTGTCGCACTGTCAAAGCCGCGCGGTTTATCAAAGTTTATCAAAAACGGTTTTGCACGTCAACTGCACGTACACTTGACTAATGCGTCATTGGATTACCGCGATTGGGGCCCAGGCCCCCTACAAGGCGGACCTACGATCTTGGTGAAGGTCGCGGGAAGCCACGCGCAGGACCGACCGCTGTGGAGATCCTTGGGGGAGGCCTATGCCCAGCAGTGGGCGTGGAACTGCTGATGATAATAATGATGAACTGCCCCGCGCAGTTTTACCCACATGTTCCCTACCCCATGGCAACATCGCGATAAATCAAAGCATATATTGCTGTTGTCGCAATTCCAAAAATGCTTCAGAAGTTCCAGAAATTTAACTTTACCTCTTTATAATAAAAGTACAGTTTATTGGTGACTGTTATAATATAATACGCAGTCTATAGTTTCATTAACGATGCGGAGTATTTAACCTACAATTTTGTTTGTAAGCAACCCTCTGCGCTGTGTCCCGTCGTCGGACTCGTCACATAATATGTAAACTCGTCATGATGTTCCAACATAGAATACCTATTATATATTCTTCCTAGGTAGTTTCAACGCAGTACATTGCCAGACTAATAATAAGATCAAATGTTATTGCCTTCATTTAAAAGTAAGCAAAAGTACATTTACCTAAATTAACGAAATACCACATACTAGAGACTAAGGCATATTATCTACGTAAACCGCACGTCATGCGCACGCTTTCGTCAAATGACCATTGCAAGACGAAGGCTTGCATCTTGCGTAGAAACACATCAAAACTGTGTCCGCGGAGCGGCAACGCATGACGAACGCATGACGAAAGGCTGAGCTGACAATAGGCCCTGAAAAGAAACGATCCTCGCTTTATTGAACAATCCTCCTTATGCTGGGGCTTCACCTGCGTGACGCCTAACGGCGTTAATAACGGCATGCGCGTCTTAGCGCGCTCGTTGTATCAAATTAGTGCGCTAAAACCCGGCTACACCTGCGTATTATATCAAATAGCGCGCTAACTAATGGCATTAGACGCAGGTGAAGCCCGGGCATTATCGATCCATAAGAAAGGCTGGTACTTCAGTAATGGGGCCACATTAAATAGTTGAATCGCGTTATAGTTGATATAATGCGGTTTGTTCGATCACCTGATTGAAGTCCGCCAACACACTTAAGTGTTTTTTATTTTTATTTCATAAGTCTGTAGGTAAGGTTTTACCTATTCTAAAAAAATTATCAAAAGCTAAGTTCAATGACGTCACCACATAACCTAAGAAAGAGGTTAAAAGGAATAAAGACTTCAATGATATTTATGTATTCACAATGCTATTCTGTAAGTAAATAAAAAAAATTGATAGTAAAAGACCACCAGCCCTGCAAGCAACTTTCAGGCGGGGAGTAACTTTCAGGGGGAAGCAAAATTCGACGAGTCTCGTAAGCCTTTCGGTAGCTTAGTTGGTCAAAGCATCAGACTGGATTCCCGGGGCCGTACTCTGTAATGCAAATCCGAAACTTCGGTTAGGACCACTCCTTTCACTCGATTCTGTCATGCCTCGAGAGTGAGAGGGACGGGTATAACGAAGTTTCGGGTTTTGCGTTTCAGAGTAGGCCCTCCGGAGCGCGGGTTCGTATCCCGCCTGAAACTTTCCGGGCTGGTGGTTTTTACTACTTATCACAATTTTTCCTTCAGGTTTGAAAGAATATTTAACGCATATTTTTGTCTTGGCTGGATTGTGGAATCAAAAACAAGGTAGATGCCATGATAACTTGGTAAAATGGTAAAATGTTTGGAGAGTTAGCTGCTTTAAAGCATAGGGTTTTCCTACGCATTGCCCCTCCCTGTCCTTTTATTACTTCTAAGGTATGTGTTATGTTGACATTATATGAGTTAAAAAGAAATAGTTTTCGATTATTAGATGTTAATAATTTTACCAATAAATTATCAAATTCGAATTCATTATAAATCACTAGTTTGCTAGACAAACGAAGCAAAAATGCTATATTCTTTGTTTTTCTAGTTATCGACGTGTTATAATAAGTATACTTAACCGCATCGTATCGCCAGCACTCATACTGACACGTATTATCGTAACAGATTAGCCATAATGTACGTACGGAAC
Source organism: Crambus lathoniellus (assembly GCA_949710035.1). Lineage (NCBI taxonomy): Eukaryota > Metazoa > Arthropoda > Insecta > Lepidoptera > Crambidae > Crambus > Crambus lathoniellus. The sequence continues at coordinate 11,638,615 of OX453296.1, forward strand.
AATACACTGGTAGTCACAGATATCGATTCAAAGTATCCGATAACAGATCAAAGCGTACCGTAAAGCGATATCGGACATCTAAAGCGCCGACAATCGTAACGGTAGCCGGTGCTGCGAGGACAATATTTTTTTTTATTGCGAAACGTTTGATGTCGCCGCCAGATATGTGATAATTTTAACGAATTAGACTAGTCGGTTAGGAATCGAAAGGTGACGTATGTTGTGCGGAATTATCGTGAGTTTCGGGAAATACTCTATTTGAAGTACCTAAATGTTGTATTTTGTCTAATTGGGTTTATTGATCGGTGCTGAAATGAACGTTATTTTTCTTATATGGTTTCAATGACGTTTTATTAATTGGTTTGCTGCAATTCTACTTAGGTTACGGCAAATGACTTGAATTTTGGTAAAATACACTTTATCTTTTAAACTTTTCACCATTAGACAAAGTGACCATAGTGAACCGCGATTGTTGAGCCCTTGGCAACATCCTTAATTTGGGAGCACTTCTTCAGACATAGGGCGTTTGTGCACTACAATGAATTTTACCGATCCGGAAAAAAACAATGTTTCATACCCTAAACTACACGAAATAAATAAATTCTTACTATTATAAATGATTAATTATTAAAATACAAGCATCCGTTTTTTCCGGATCGGTAAAATTCAGTGTAGTGCACAAACGCCCTTACGGTTGCGATATACGTTAGGATTACATGGCTAGATTGATATGGTGGCAAGTCCAACGAATCTGGAGCGGGTCATTTGTTCGAAATAGAATAAATCCGCCTCTGTGGTCAACTGGTACACACTAGGTACACACCACCATTACAAAACAAAAGGTCCCGGGTTCGATTCCCAGTGGGTATTATACCATATTGTAGGAATTTGGTTTGGGTGGTGGTAGATAAGACTTGTTGTAAGTCCGCCTGGCCAGCTACCACCATCTTATCTAAGTCGAACGCCATAATAACGATATTTTCAGCATTTTTGTGTTCCGGCAGTTAGATATGAGATAGCCAGTTCCTCAGTATTGAAGATTCCGTGAGCAGTGCGCTTCCATCTTCAGCCCTTCACTTAACATCAGGTGAGATGAAGGCTAAGTGCTACCTACTCCGTTTGTGGATAACAAAAAAAAACAATATATTGCTTAAGTTTATTAATGCCTACAGATGCTCAGGACATAATTCGTATATGGTTGATACACTGGTTAATGTTATTTTCTCCTTACAATAATAAAGTGCCAACTACGAGTTTAAGGCATGAGTTCAGCAAAAGACGGTTAGGTAGATCGTTAGCTGATTGGTGTTCGTATAGGTTAATCAACGGCTAACGATCGGTTAACGTAACCGACTGTTGGAGTGTTTTACAGAGTCGGTAAGATGGTGGTTGATTAGCTAAATCTACAAATTCTACCTGAAAAATATACAGTATAAAGTTTTGAAACGAAATTTTCACAATTTTGTTCTTTTCTCAATTCCAGTTCATACTTATATTATAAACGTCAAAAAAGAGCAACGGATCGACGTGATTATTGATATGAGGACGGTTTGGGAGCTGGAGAGTGACATACATAAATTAGGCTACTTTTTAAAGATCGTAAAAATATCACATTCGCGCGATGTATCCTCGTGAAGTCTACGCGGGTAAAGCCGCGGGCAGAAGGCTAGTTGTGGAATAAGCCGCGAAGGTTAATTATTAAATAGACAAACAAATGCATATTAGATAAACATCAGATAGTGATCTTATCATAAAACAGTAGATATACAGTAAGGAATTAATCCATGCAACTGATATTGCCTTCAAGATAAAGAAACTTTGAGATGGAAGTTTTCTTTATTAAAACCTAAGTAATGATAAAGCGCTTTAGCAGTGTAGGTAACTTACCTAGTATATTTTGGTACTTAAGTATATTGGTCTGTGTTAATTTAACGTCACATTTCTATTATTAAATTGGTTTCCTGATATTTCCTATTGTAGTACAGTCGAACCAATTGAATTATGACCCATTTTTAATCATTTGTTTGAAATTGACAAAACTATAAGGCTACGTCCGTACAGGGTGCCTACCATCAACTTTAAGACAGCGATTCAAAAATAGCGCGATGCAGAATAGGTTCCTAAAATGAATTGCTTTCTTTCGTACTATGACTTTCCAAAAACTGGATCGCAAATGAATTGCTAAATGTGAATGACCGAACGATTTGTGTCCTTATTTCTTCTACCCGTCTCTTTCACTCGATTCTGTCATGCCCGGAGAGTGAGAGGGACGGGTATAACATGCAGGTGTCATGTAAGCTTGGCCGAGTTATAAGTCAAATAAGAGTACATGACAGCTTAGCGGCTGTGAAATGTCATTGAATGATCTCTGAATCGCTGTCATTGATATTAAGCTGTCGTGGAACGAATAAGCGAAGCAGATCAGTTTAGGTCCTAAACAAAACCGCAATAAGAGTTGATGGTAGGCACCCAGGCCTGCCTGTGTGCGGCTTCTTGGCGCCTAGAGCCTAAGTGGCTTGAATTCTGGCTACTTGCTAGGATACACGGTGGCGACACTGAAGGTGGTTAGCGTGGTGGGTCGCTAGGTGCCTTTGTCATTTGCTTGTCGGCACGTCGGCATGTCACTTTCAAAGATAGCTCTAAAACTGCTACTAACAGAAAACTCATTTTACGGCTTTAAACATCTTATTGGCTTCATGACATAACAGCCAAGTCACAGTATTAAAAATCTTAACACTGTGGTCAAGCCGTTTAATGTTATGTATAAAGAAATAAATACAAAAACAGTATAAACGTTACATTCCAACCACAACTGCATTTTATGGAGTTTATCTAAGATCTCCGTGACTTTCTGACAGATAATGACGTAAGAGAGCACGTGACGGGTCGCGCGCGTATTGAATGATTATGCAGTAGATATTTTTAGAAGCGGCAAAAATAAAAAAATAAAAAAAAACTTTATCAAAAATGTATGGAATCGATTCTACTCTCGATTCTGAACCAACTATTTTCTCAGTTTCGGTTAAAGTATAGTCCATTCGCTTAGATAGTGTCGCTCTGCCACAATGCCGTGCGGGTGTACCGACACTATCTAACCGAACGGACTATATTACATAGGAAAGATGTAGGTAAGTACATACTTGTAAAGCGAGATAAGTATGCCATCCAAAAGAAAATGTAATTATTCGTGTAATTGTATTTTTTTATACATTCGAGCGTGAGCTTTTCACGAAGAGATTGCTGATACTGAACGGTCCTTGCTGAACTGAAGTAGAAAAATCTTACCACCTGGTATAAAGTTAGGGATACTTTTAATAAAACAATGTAATTTAGATTATCAATATTTGTTTCATAAATACTTATAGTCAAATTTTGTTTTTGTTATTAAAATGAAAAGGTATTTACTTCTTATCCTGGCAACGTTTTTCTTTCCTTGTTAGCTCCTACGTGAAATCCTCTGATTCCCATAGAAAAATACCCTGGAAATTACCGGATTCAAAATTACACAGAAAAAACCGCTCGCGTGCCGGCTTATTAAAATAACAGCATCAGCTGAGACCATGAATATAAAATTGTGTTTACTGACTACAATCCTGAGATAAGACACAACTTACGTAACAATTATTGCCAGATTACCTTAAATCTTGACACGACACTTATGAAGTGTCACTTTATGAACGTAAATGCCGAAATTTTTACGTATTTTAGACAATCTAGTAAAGAAATCTACGTCGCTCACTATCACATAATAATATCAAAAATACTAAATGATAATAATAATATAAGGTTTCCACTATAGTTTTTCTGGTAACTTCATTGGTTTTTTAGATCCGGTACAAACACTTTAAAAAACAAATACTTTCTTGTTTTTGTCTTATTTATCAACCCCACAGGCCACAAAATATAAGAAAGATGTTAGGCTGCCATCAGACTGACTGCACTCCGGTACAGGCAGTCGATATACAGGGTCATTTTAAAGACAGTATCCAAACTTATAAAGGGTTTTTCAATAGGGACGCTCGAAATTTGAAAGTTGATAGCGGCCATCTTGGAAAAGCGATAGCTGTCAAATTTGGAGGGAATAATTATATTTATTTGTGACATTTCACCATAGAACATGTGGTTGCAAAAGGACGGCGCCACTTGCCATACTGCACGGGAAGCATAAAATTTATAGGATGAAAAGTTTGAGGGCTTCCTTATGTGGTGACATCAACTGGCCACCGAGATCGTGTGATCTAACTCCGCTCGATTACTTTCTGTGGGGCTACGTGAAATCCTGAGTCTATGTTGACAAACCACAGACAATTGCTGTCCTGAAGGCCAACATAACTCGCGTTATTCATGAGATTGAGCCCCATTTATGCGAAAATGTCGTCCAAAATTGGTCCATCAGGATACACCACCTTCAGCGGAATCGCGGTGACCATTTGACTGAAATTATATTCCATAAATAATGTCATGAAATGCTCGATGTCGAGCGTCAAGAATTGTACGATTATCACTTAAATGGGTTGTTTTATTCCATTTCAAAGTTCGAGCGCTCTTAATGAAAAACCCTTTATATTATATTCTTTGAAGAAAATAACAACAACGGTATTTTTTCTTTTAATATTACCTACCTAGTAGTAAAATATTAAGTTTAGGCTATACAAAGTTATCCAAAATAAAACTACGTTTGCTGACACAACACACCCTGCGTAGCAGAATATAACGCGCCCCCCGCCCCGCCCTCCTCGGATGATAGTATTTAACCGGTAACCATGCTGTTGTTATAACTAGCTCGTAAATATTATTTTGAGAAAAATTTACTACGTATTTTTTTTATTTAGTATTGATCACGTTTTTCGTATTGCCGTAATGACAACGAACGCAAATCTAAACGCCGCGTGCCGTGCGTCGTATCGCCCTAATAGAACGTGAGTTACGCCATAGTAAAAGTATATTTTACTATGGTTACGCGTCTTCTGTATCGCACAAAAACGGTATCGCGCTAATTTTTTGACTTTTCCATTCGATTGCTTCACGTGTAGTAGACGCACAGCACTATGTACGTAACGATCACGCGTAATTTTATTTTACGGCGATCCGACGTTTGCTTGCGTTTAGTTTGCACGTCGCGTAAACGTCAACTGCACGTACAGTACAACCGACTAATGCGTCTTATGATTACGGCAATCGGCCCGCAGTACCTATGCGTCAACACTACACGACCGCAACCAACCGCGTGAAATTGAGGACACGAGTGTATGCAGCTAATATAAACTCCACATGACTGCAGCCGACCGCATGTAGTTGATATCAGGTTTGAACGAAGTCGAACGTGTACATCTGTCTGCATACAGTTGAACATATCGACTACGTGTGACTGTGGTTACTCCAGTGTAGTCCATCTGATCAAATTCTTCGTCGTGTCAATGGCTGGCACCAAATGAAATGACGTTGGCCCAAAACTGTGCCACTCTTACGGCGTTATCCGCAGCCAACATGAGGTCCGTCTGATGGCAGCCTTAGAAGTAGCAAGTGGTGTGTCAAAATCCTTTGTACAAAGATTAAACAGAGGTTGTCATGATACCTACTTAGTTTGTTTTCTTTTCCACGTTTCATTAAGTAAAATTCGTAACATGCTCCTTTTATTTAACCACTTTCAAGTGTTCTGTGATTAACATATTCGGTGACATTGCCGGACACAATATAAAAGTTAGTTGGCTGATAAAATGATCTGATGCCATAAAATTTTGACATTGTAACACATATTGACATAAACACACACTTCTAAAACTAAGTAGCCACATTTTATACACGTACAAATATACTAATAAGATGTTAGATACACCTTGATGAAAGAAATAAGTTAATTACTCTCAGTTTACTTCTTAATTTGTTCAAAGATAAGAGACACTACAATGATACGATACACATTATCTGGATTATCATTGTGAGTGAGATTGCGATAATTTTACGATATGCAAACGAAAAATCCTAATTATAGTAGTATTTGGGGGCCTTCGCTAGATGGTTTTATTGGACACGAGTTTGACGTATCTGGAAAACACAATTACAGGAAATTACGTTCAATGTTGTAAGTTAAATCCCACCAAAAACATCCTTTAAAAAACTGCCCAAACCTCGCTGGAGCTGCTTATTTTTCTATAAAAAGAGATGTAATATCTCAGTAAAGCCAAGTCAACTCTAATGTTCCTTACTGCAATTTCTTCATTGATGTAGTCAGATTTTATGTGACATGGACGTTGAACATTTTTTAAGCATTCTTACATGTTGGTGGACACGAATCAACAACCAAAGTTTTTTTTACATGGTGTTTTGGTAGAATTTCATATCTATTTGCAGAAAGCTTCAGTTTCTTAAACCTCAGAAGAAGGGGCTAATCTCACTGAATAACTTTTGTTAAAGCAACATTTCCATTATCTTCCATAGTTTAACTGAGCCCTTAAAGGTTATTCATCAGTTACTCCAGACCTTCAACTTTTGTGTCTTAAAAGAAAGGCCCAACCACGCCGAATATATTTGTAAAGACAACATGCCAATAATTTTAATTGTTTGGCTGATCTGTTACGGTTTCTCCTTAGGGTCATCAGGTCTTAGGATCTTCCAAGATCCTAATTTTGGTAGTATGGCTTTTCCTTAATGTGGGCATTAAACCCTACCCTTATTCAAAATTTCAGATCTCTAGGTTTATGGAGAGTAGGCACTAGTTTTATTTTGGTGATCAGTGAGTCAGTTTAAATTTAGTACAATTTTGCTATCGTATAACTACGAAAAAAAATTTGATAGGTACTAACTTGAAATTTAGGAGTGTGTGTTTATAGTTTACTATATGGCGATAATTTCACCGTTCTAGACCTACCCATAGATCCTCAAATAGAGGCTTGAAAATAATCTGAAATGGTTCTAGAAAAGGATGGTACCTACGGCAGTGTTTGCTTCGCGCTCGTCTTGGCGGGGGCAGTGCCGTGCCCCCAGATAGTATCCGTCATCTTCTTACGTCTACTAATAAAATTCAGCCTTTTACTATTATAATAAATAATAGCTAATATGCTTATAATAATAGTAAAAGGCTGATGATTAATTCTCTGTAAGTACCTACCATTAGGATAGCAATGTTTTGCTATAATTTTAATTTTAACAGAATACTTAATGAAAAGCTAAGCTGGTTTCGCTCCATTTATCCTCTGATTGTAAGAAATAACCGAATTTATGAAAATTATGTAAAAAAAATTGGATATTGTTCATTTTTATAATTTTATATAAGTACATAAGTAATTATAATTTTAAAATACAGAAGAGAGTGGAGAAAATATTTTTGTTTGCTTCAAATCGACATGTTAACAGACCACCAAGAAACCACGTGTTATTTAAAAAGGTCAAAAGAACCAAACATACAATATGTTTTGTAACATAATTAAGTAAAAAGGTACACACACACATAGGTATACATTTAGGTACTTTAAGGTCACCACGCACATCGTTCTAATACGACCCATTATGAAAATACAAAAGGTCGAACTATCAAAAGTTACCGAAAATCTGCGAACTATTGTAGTATTGTTAGAAGACATGTATGGGTTTTCTCTGGAAGGTCACAGGTTGTATGAGCTCTTTATTTGTGTATTGTCTATGCTATGTCTTCATGATAAGGCAGGCAGGTAGGATCGGCTTCATCAAACGAAACGGTGGCAAGCAAGGCGCCTTAATGCCATTGTGCATATTTTAAACAATACTGAAAGATGTTTACGACTGTAGACAGGCTTTGTGCATTGTCTTTGTCGGTGCTTTGAAGTTGAGGAAATTGGAGCGATACCTACATGATTGCTTCGTAAACATTCTGTGAGCTTTTGGGAACCTGGCGATAAGGCACGGAGTTCAAACGACATGCAAAATAGCTTGAAGAGTACCCTAGTTCTTCCTTTTCAATTATTTACCGCGTCGAGTCTGATGAACGATATTTAAAATAATACTTTTATTTAAAACTAGGTTTCCGCCCGCGGCTTCGCCCGCGTGGACTACACGACGTTATCCAGTGAGAACGTTCTACTTTTCCGGGATAAAAAGTAGCATATGTTCCTCTTCAGGCTACAAAGTATCTGTGTCCCAAATTTCAGCCAAATCCGTTCAGCCGTTTTGGCGTGATTGAGTAACAAACATCTAAACATTCAAACATCTAAACTTTCACATTTATAATATTAGTAGGATTAAATATTATAACAAATCGACTCGTCCCATCCTATTGGAGCTAGTTGTGAGACGGATCGAATCAATTTCAATAATGAAAATTTCTTTAAATTTAAATTTATTTCATAAAAAATACTAAAATACATTACTTTTACTTTTTTGCAGTCACAATGCAATTTTTATTAGATACTAGCTGACCCGGCAAACGTTGTTTTGCCATATAAATTTTATTGGACACGATCTTCGTATCACCTGCCTGACACAATGTTACTTATTAAAAAAAAAGAAATACTAAGCGGCAAAAATGTCAGTGATTACATACTCTTTGACATACCTTCTCTTTGGAAGCGGCTAAGAAATGACAGTTGTGTGAAGTATGACAGTTTAACGGTTTTCTATACAAAATTACCATTTTTATTTTATAATTTTCCTGGATAAAAAGTAGCCTATGTTACTCTCCAGCTCTCAAATTATCTCCATACCGAAATTCTCGTCGATCCGTTGCTCCGTTTTGACGTGAAAGACGGACAAACAAACAAACAAACAAACAAACAAATAAACAAACAAACACACTTTCACAATTATAATATTAGTATGGATTAAAAATGAAGTATTAGAAAAATTACTCCGTAGCTCAGTAGTCAGAGCATTCGCCCGGACAGTGAAAAGTCGTGGGTTCGAGTCCCATCGGAGCTAGTAGGTAGTGAGACGGATAACTTTTTCTAAACTTCATTTTCAATAGTAAAATACATTTTTAAAGAAAGTTAATTCCATTCTTAGAAACAAAATTATTCTAAGATTCTCGTTAAATTACTCTAATTCAATAAAGCGTAGAAAAATAAAGTTGAATATCGAATAGCTCTCTTTTTGGTAATCCATACTAATATTATAAATGTGAAAGTGTGTTTGTTTGTTTGTTTATTTGTTTGTTTGTTTGTTTGTCCGTCTTTCACGTTAAAACGGAGCAACGGGTCGACGAGATTTTCGGTATGGAGATAATTTTAGAGCTGGAGAGTAACATAGGCTACTTTTTATCCAGGAAAATTATAAAATAAAAATGGTAATTTTGTATAGAAAACCGTTAAACTGTCATACTTCACACAACTGTCATTTCTTACCCGCTTCCAAAGAGAAGGTATGTCAAAGAGTATGTAATCACAATGTTTGCCGGGTCAGCTAGTCTAAACATAAAATGTTATACTTTGAAGTCATTCATTACGTTAAAATTACTCACTTTTAAATCACCAATTAGAAATCAAAGCAATCCAAAGGGAACTAACTCTACTTACTTATCATTTGATAAAATCTCGATGAAGTGCGAGGGACACAAAGGGTTGTAAAGATTACCAATTGGCATTGTGACTTCATTATCATTATGAATCAAATTGCGCATGAATAAATTTGTATACTGAATATAGTTTATACTAGCGGCCGCCTATGACTTCTTTTTCGTTGACAGGGATTGTATCTGACACGAAAACGGGCCGATCGCGGTAATTCTATGACGCATTAGTCAAGTGTACAGTGGCACAAGCTTTTCTGTTCCGGTGACAGCTATGACAGAGTATTTTTGATAACGCGCAGCTTTGACAGTGCGACAACTTTTTCTGTTCCGGTGATAATCTTTGGAACTAAAACAGTTTTTATACGACAGTCTATTTTGACAGCTAATTTCGTTTTGCAAGTGGTTCCTCTGTCACGGATGTCACCGGATCAGACAGGATTGTAGGACTATAGGTTTGCGAGACGTGTGCGTCGTTATGTCATTACGGCAATACGAAGTCAAACGTCAAGACCCAAATGCGATGAAGACGCGCTGCATAGAATTACGGCGATTGGCCCGCTGTCAAGGTAATCGTAATAATACTAAATACTATCCGTCAAAAGCCGTCAAATTGCTGTTGTTAGATAATCTTAGTATTATAAATTTTGATTCATTACCTAAACGACCATTCGTACGGCTGAAATGATGATGATGATGATGAAACGACCAAAAGAAGCGCTGCTCTGGTTTTGTTTTCATGCAATATAATACGATCACCATAACGATTACGATAGTTTTTTGTTAAGGGCACAGTTTAACATTGTAGCTGAATTGCTGAACAATCAATTTCAATTACTTAGAAAAATAATAGAAATGACTTGAAAAACTTTGAGTAAAAAGTATTTTCCTTTGAAAGAACGTAACATACTACTAAATACTAATACTAACAATTATTTGTCTAAACTGGCTAGCTACCACCATCTTAGCTAAGTCTGACAACGTAACAACTATGTTTTCAGCTTTGTTGTATTCTGGCAGTTACAGAACATATGGCTAGTTCGGCAGAGTTGAGAAATCTGGGAGTAGTACGCTTCCATCTTCGGCCTTATTTCACTTAACATCGTCCGTGTGATAAAAGATAAGTGCTACCCCGTTAAAGATTATGAATAAAATAATTTTTCTTTGAGTAAAGCAGTTCGTATATTTTTTTAATACTCGTAAGTATTGTACTTACATACATACAACATACATTGTACAACTCCATGCGATCATTAAAAAAACAATTAAGTATTGCTATAGCGTTTTAGGTAAGTTTTGTTTTATGGATCATACATGGGCACAGCCGTCTCTATCGTCTTCTACAAGCCATGCTATGATACGGAACGGCAACATTGCTGTGAACCGGTTTACTCCTTTGAGTACTAAATCCTATGGAGGTGGCATACCTACGAAAAAGTGAGGTGTAACTAAGTCACAATATAAGAAAATCTTGGAATTCAATTTTAAACTTCTTCTAATTGTCGTATTAATCGGTCCAGCCGTTTCAAAGATGCTAATCTTCGGAACAAACAGACAGACAGACAAAAATTGTAAAACATGTCATTTTGGTATATGTACCGTATATTTAATCATATGCACGTAGCAAAAAGCGGTTATTTAATGTTACAAACAGACACTGCAATTTTATTTATTTGTATAGATGTATAGAAGATATGCCATCTCCATAGGATTCAGTACTCGAGGTTTACTCGCTGTTTACCTGTCAAACGGTGCAAACGATGTCAAATCGGTTCACTTAAAACTACGTTGCCAACTTTATGCGCATGGCTTGTAGAAGACGATAGAGATGGCTGTGACATGGGTCCAACATGGGTCATACGGAAAGCAAACTTCTCAACACAAACAGGGGACTTATTGTCTCACCCAACATCTATCGCAAATCACTATCGTTTTCAGTTTGTCATCCATCACTTGTTGTTAAAGGAAGTTGAAAAAATAGTAGATTGTACAACAAGTGCATAAAACGTATCATTTTACCCGAGACGTATATATCCACCCGAGCCGTAGGCGAGAATGGATAGTGAATTCGAGGGAAAAATAGGTTTTATGAATGAGTTATACACTCTGCTTTTCACTTCGAGTGTGAGGAAAATAAATAACAATATTGCAAAAAATAAAAAATAAAGACTTCGCCATATTGGCGGGAAGACTTTCTTTTTCTTTTTTTTATATGTGGCAGTGGCAGACGGTGACTTTAGCATAGATCGTAGTCCATAATGCTCTTGACATACTTATTTCTTAGAAAACTCATCAATTTTGCCTAGTTTTATTAATTTAGTAATTTAACATGGGTTATGTACAAAATTTAAGAAACAGAATGAAACAACAAGTTTATTTAACGAATTTTAATTGCGTGTGTGACTGTTTACCTGACGACCTTTGTCTTAGAGTCTGAGACTTAGACGAAGATTTTACTTTATGCACTAGAGCATAAAAAGCGATTTTATGCAGCCTATACCCAACATAAACACGAACTTTACGAGCATGAGAAGTGAAAATATTTTTATTACTGCAGCAATGTTGTCTAATCCAACATCTATCGCAAATCACTATCGTTTTCAGTTTTTCATCCATCACTTGTTGTTAAAGGAAGTTAAAAATATTTGTATTACTGCAGCAATGCTTGTTTAATATCATTCAAACTGAAAGCGATCTCGATAGATATTCGAATTACATATTCAAGAGGAAGAATGGTAACTTTTGCCCATTATTATCCTTACTAATTCAGCCATCGAAGTTTTAATAGCCACAATGCTTATCCTCAGTTCATCAAGAAGCAAATAACATTCAACTACTCACTAGCTAAGCAGAAATACTTACAAGTCTCTTTATCTTGATTCTTGTTTATAGTTGGCTTCTGTTTCAAAGCCGCTATTGTTTATTCAGAGATTATTGTGTGACGTATTAATCTCTGTACTTAATTTGTGGAATACATCTAATACGCTCGTTACTGTAAAGATAAAATTGAAAATTGTAAATTATTGTGGTTCCCTGTGGTTTTGTGTGGCAGGCTGGTTGCCACCTGGTTCCCGTGGCAATATTAGTATAAAATTTAGCCTACGCCATTTAAGAATCCCAGATTTTCTATGGTGAAAGAATTTTTAAAATCGGTTTAGTTGTTTTTCAGTAGGTAAGTATATCCATCACAAACATCCAAACAAACAAAATCAAACCTTTCTCTTTCTAATGTTTGTATACCTTACTTATAGATCAAAGGTTCTCGAATGGCGACCGCGAATCGGACGACGGACGTTCCGTGAGCAGACACCCTACAAGGTGGTCCGACGATCGTAAAGGTCGCGGGCAGCGCAGGAGCGATCGTTGTGGAGATCCTTGGGGGAGGCCTTTGCCCAGCAGTGGGCGTCGTACGGCTGACATGATGATGATGAGATATATTATTTCCAACCAACGGTTAATTTCCAAATAAAGAAAATTAAATTAATGATAAGATAACTGAGGACTGTCATTTTAAAAAGTCTTAAGTTCTTTCAGTTTTTTAACCGACTTCTAAATCAAAAAGGAGGAGGTTCTTTATTCGTCTGTATGTATGTTTTTTTTTTGTGTATGTCCACCCATTACTCGAAGACGGATGGACCGATTGAAATGATTAAAAAGTTATTACATCAGGTTGGTTTCCAAGTTGGTCCCATTTTTTGAAATTTTGAAATCGGTTCAGTAGTTTTCAGGAAATCTTGTTAATAAAAATACTGTCGTTTTCGTTACCACTTTATGTGAATTCAATAGGTACGTATCTTTAGGCATAACTCCTTTGTTTATGAACCGATTTAGATGATTCTTGTTTTGTTAAAAAGGGGATACCCCAAGGTATTTTAACCGACTTCAAAAAAGGAGGTTTTCCATTTGATCACATACCTATCTACCAGAATACAAGTAAATTGCCTGCACGATGCACTAAAAAGATTGAAATAAAAATTATTTTTATAAAAAAATAAAACCGCCAAAAAAAAAAAAAACACATAAAAAAGTAAGAAATAATTCCTCACCAAATAAATAACGTAAGTACTTTGATTGAAGTCGGGCGGGTTTTAACAAAAACAACAAAAATTCGTACTTACATGTTTCACGCCCGACTTCAAAGTACCTACTTACGTTATTTATTTGCCGTTAAATTATTTCTTACTTTTTTATGTGATTTTTGGAGAAAATCAAATAATAATTGGGATCCAAGTGGGAGTGTAGAGAAGTATTAGGAGAGGAAATTTGGAAATTCAAAAAAATGGAGTTCACGCAGACGAAGTCGCGAGCGGAGCTCGTAGGTACCTAGGTACCAATATAATTTCAGACTAATCGATTTTTCTTCAGCAAACTGACTTACTTAATTCCATTTCATACATTTTAAAGCGCAGAAAGACCCCAAAATACCTTCAATCTGTGTTGCTTTATTTAAATGTATTTGGCAACTCAAGTCACCGAAAAGGCCTAGAAGCCAGCCCTTATTAAAAAAAGGCTTATTCCCTTAGAGTAGGTACTTAAAAAGTGGCTTATTTCCTGTAGTTCTGAACAAAGTGATTTATTTCCAAAGCAATTTTTAAATTCACTCCAAAATTTATGTAATTACTACCTACTGTCACAATTAGCTAATTTAAATACTTAAGTGTCCCTTTTTGGTTAAGTGAAAAATAATAATAAATGAATGACCAGATATTTGCATTTTATTGAAAATATGGATAAGGTGGAAAAAGTCCTTTTGAAATGACACTCCTCACTTTTACTAAAAATAACTGGACAGGAAAAAAACAAATAATAATAATTCCTTTTTAATATATTTTAGTGTAAGTAGTTAAGTGTAGATATCATTGGGAGTTGAATATAGGTACTTCCTTTTACATAGGGATTATATTTATGTTATGGTCAGAATTTCATTGGGCACATGTGGTTGTAAATGATCTGTTTTAATTTCAAGGCGCTACTCGGAAAAAGTATGGACTTTTTGATATAAAATTATAGGACGGTTAGGGTTGTTACAAATCTGGTAATATTATATACATTTCTTCATACCTTTATCTAGATTCGTATAAGTAGTTTTAGAAACACGATTTTATGATTTTGCTTCGACACTTTTTCTTTTGGAAAAATAAAATACGAAAATTCAAGATTATTCTTAAATGGGGTTACATAACTAGGTACAATTGGAAATTGGTTTAATTAGTGGACGCCAATAATATTTAGGATTGCGTAGGTTGCGTATTTAAAAAAAACTGCTATAGTTTTTTGATACGAAGTGATTTTGTGACTTTTTTGCCTAATTTGCAAAATAGGTCTCACTCCCGCGCGCGTCGTTTTGTCATTGCTATCTCGCTTCAGCATAATTTTTTCGAGTATCGCCTTAATCAAACCAGTCGTCAACAAAACATTTGCTTACGAAAACAGATGATGCTTTGAAGAAATATTGTTTTGCAGGTGGCAATGAGCGAAGCTTCTAAAACATTAGATATCGCACATCTCACAAACATAATATTGAATTACAAAGTCAAAGTTGTTACTTACATTACATTAATTACTAGCAACTCAGCATTAGTTTCGCTCGCACTTTGCCTATTCACCTTAACGAGGCAACTTCTAGACACAACAGTGTCTACTGCCATATGACCTCAACACCATCATAAACACTAAAAAGATAGCCAATCCATATTAGAACTTAAGAACACATAAACAAGGGTCATATTTCTGATGCTTGTGTTGATGTCGGCACGTTTGATGTCGGCACAAAGGGCGCCGCGCGATGTCGCTCGCCCACCTGAACGATGTTTGCGCTGTGGTTTGCGCATACGCATTCATAGGTGATACTGGACACACGACTGGGGTTTTGATGTTTGTACAAAAGATTAGTATTTAACTTAGGGCAAAATATTATAATTATAAAAAAATCTCTGTAGGTACTAGAATTACATTAAAAATTAAATTAAAAAGTATTGAATAGGTTATCACTACATAGTATAAAACAAAGTCGCTTTCTCTGTCCCTATGTCCCTTTGTATGCTTAAATCTTTGAAACTACGCAACGGATTTTGATGCGTTTTTTTTAATAGATAGAGTGATTCAAGAGGAAGGTTTATATGTACTTTTTATCCCGATATTCCCACGGGAACGGGAACCACGCGGGTGAAACCGCGGGCGGCCGCTAGTTCAATAATATATCAAAATATTGCGTGCCTACTCAGGCAGACACATAACATAAAAACGTAGACTTCTTGATACCTACTTACTTACTTATTACTGAAATCAGTAGTCTCAGACAGCCATAGAATCATAGTAACCTATATACCTACCTACCTCATTTGTTATTAAAGCTAAACGCTTTTAATTTCAAAACTCTACAACTAGTAGGTACCTAGGTATATTGCCTCAGACAGCCACAGAAACTTAGTAACCTATATAGGACCTCATTTGTTATTAGGTAAAGCTAAACGCTTTATATTTGAAAACTCTACAACTAGTTATACCTATTGTAGGTAGAGTCATGAACATGAAGTAAAAAAACGATAATGTAGAGTCATTCATATTTTCATCATTCTTCTGCCCTTAATTCCATTATTTCATAATTTTATAAAAAAAATGGGCTCTACTAATTCTATATTAGAACCTACTCAAACATGAATAAAACTAAAATTGAGACTATTTGATGTTGATCTATTTATTTTTAATATTAAAAACTAATTGGTACCAATAGTATTTTGTTAAACTAAATTAATTTTGGATTAATTAAAACCGCAGGATCGATCGTTGTGGAGATCCTTGGGGGAGGCCTATGCCCAGCTGTGGGCGTCGTTCGGCTGACATGATGATGATGATGAAACAAATACCATTAGTATTAGTTTTTGGGTAAGTAGGTATTAGAAAATAATAGATCATAATGTTAGGTATCTCGGTTAATCCAGTGTCGAGGTGATTTACTGCTTTTTGCGATATCATATCATCAAGTAGGTACTAGGTAGGTATTAAAATTAAAACCTCTCATACTTAATGCCTAGTTCTTTACAAAAAATATCTGATACAACTTTCACTCACTTTCATACATATAAGTACAATCACTATAGGTACTATACGCACGTTTATGGGTACCAAGAAAATTACAAAGAGCCCAAACAATAGCATCTGCTACAAAGACTTGCCTACAAAACGAAATTACGAGAGCAATTCGCTCACCTAATAGCTTCACTAGCTGTGTCACCAAAAATTTGCATTGAGTTAGCTAACCTTATTCAAATCCAAAACATCATACAAACATCCCAACTTAAGCCGACAAGGTTGCAACGCAAACGCAAGCTATACAAACATAGAACTGTGTCGTAGTAAGTAAAGAAGTGGTTGAGTCGATTCGCGATAGTTGCCGATCGATTCCGAAGGCATGGCTCGGTAGGCCCCGCCTACTGGGAGGCGCGAGCTGCCTCGGGAGCTAGCACAGGCGGCGGCGCGTTTGATCCCCCCCTCCCCGCCGCGACGCAGGCGCAGACTGTGATACGGAACGCACACATCCTCATAACGCTCCGCGCGCTCTCTCAAGCCGGTTGTCAGTTCCCAAACCGGTTTGCCAGTGACGACACAGTGTTGATACCAAAGTGCGTACGGCAAGTACAGTGGCCTAGTGTTTGAATGGATTGTTTAGTGGAAATGGAAGACAAGCCGTACAGTGTTGACTCCTCGGATGATATCAACATTGAAGAGGAGGAAGAACATATAGAGGATAATCACGGTAAGTTTAAGGTTTATCTCTACATTTTCCGGTTTGTTTTTTTAGGTGTTTGCGAATTTACTACGCGTCATCAATTTTAACATTCATAAAATGAATAAAGTAGTTTCTTTGTCAACTTTTATCGTCTCATTTTTGAAATAATTGACTAGATTAAGCGATATACCTGTTATAATGATATTATTAAGTTATTTTATTTCATGGTTTACTGTGAATATAATTTTTATAAATCATTTCATTGTTATGTTTTATTTTTTTAGAATTAACTTGAATACAGATTTTAGTTCTAAATTAGTCTTTTGTGATTGTAGAACTATCAGATGTCATTATGTCTCTCCAAATTTATTTATTTATACTACCAGTCGTAAACACATTTACCTTAAAGTTTTTCTTTTGTTTTCCACAGATTACCCTCCCGACTTTCCGATCGAAGCGTTGGTAAAGCTAGAGCGCCCCTCGCCTCCCTTGCCAACCCCTCCTCATACGCCCACGGACGACACGCCTCCCGCCGTCGTGATCTCGAGGCACCAGCCCGGGTGGACCCCACCGCAGTCCTACCCCTACCCCCGACCAGCCATGCAGACCCCACAAACCCCTTACCCTTACGACAAACCCCCAGTACCGAGCTATGCGCACCCCATGTCGGCATACATGCACACTCAAGTCGCAACCCTACCACCTTCGGCACCCTACCACGCGATGCTCGTCAACCAATGGATCAGAAACGCAGCTCTCTATCACCATTCTCTAAGATACCCCGGAGCCATGGCCCAAAGAATGCCAGGAAGAAATCCACCGCCTCTGAGAGCACCAGGCGTGCCCGGTGCTAGGCCTAAAAAGCAATTCATCTGCAAATACTGCAATCGCCAATTTACAAAGTCCTACAACCTCCTCATCCACGAAAGGACACACACGGACGAGCGACCCTACTCCTGCGACATCTGCGGCAAAGCCTTCAGGAGACAAGACCACCTCAGAGACCATAGGTATGTATGTATCATTATCTTGTCTATCAATTTCATTAGTTAAAGTCCCACCTGCCATTAAAATTTGTTTCGTTAGATTGAGTGCTATAGATTCCCCAGATAAGTTAGTTGCTTTTAACAACCAATAATTATTGGAAAGACTTTAATTTCAATTTAATGGTTTCTTTCTAATATCAACAACGTGATTTAAGACGTGTTTCATCGGTTTTGTTGACGATAAGATAGGAAAAAAAAAACAAAAGTGTAAACCTTTTTGTGAGGTCGCGAGGCGGCCGCACGCGCTCCAACCGGTTTCGTTCTTTACGATCACCATATCTGTCTTGCTCTGCCGGCGAACAAATTACACGTTATATTTCTTCGCTTTTACGAGACAAAATTTACTTTTTCTTCTCTCACGTCGCGGTCTGTATATATTAACAATCTAATGTAAAGTCGACTTGATTTTAGATCGGAACGGTCATTATAGCGTATCGTTATTGACTTTTTAACTTTAAGACTCATTCTTGAGAAAGTTATTTAAATGACTAATGTTAATTTCTCTATTTTTCCAGGTATATCCACTCGAAAGAGAAGCCTTTCAAGTGTACGGAATGCGGGAAAGGATTTTGCCAGTCGAGAACGTTGGCGGTCCACAAAATCCTGCACATGGAAGAATCTCCTCACAAGTGTCCGGTTTGCAACAAAAGTTTCAACCAAAGATCGAATCTGAAGACTCATTTGTTGACGCACAGTGACGTTAGCAAGCATCATCTAGATCACCTCGAGGGTTGTCAAGAGGTGTCATCAACGAGCCAGGTTTCCGAGAACTCCTTGCTAGACCTCTCACACAAACCATCTCCTCCGCCAGCACCACAGCATCAGCAGATGCTGGCCAGCCCTCACCAATCACCAGTAGAAGCACCTAAAAGAACTTTAGGATTCTCTATAGAAGACATTATGAAACGTTAGATTCATATTTAGACTTAGTTTAAGCCACCGTTCCTTTTGTAAATATTTATTTAATTTTTCTGATCCGTTAGTATATTTGTCAAGTAATTAATCGCTCTAGAAAAGAGATTACACTTCATCTTAATTATGTATTTATAATTTGCCAAAGAATTATCGCATCGACTGATATGTAAGGTTATTTTTGTACCTACTTAATTACTTTTTCATTTTGTTAATAAAAAACTTGTTCAACCAAAATTGTAATGCATGTACCTCTGTATCATTTTATGAGGCTAATTTCATCTGACGATCTTGATCAAGACAAAAAGACTGAAGAATTGTTTTAGAATTATTATTGTTATGTTTTGTTAGAGTTTTATTTATTGTGATAGCTTTTAATATTAGGCCCGAGTTAGTTGTTAACAAAAGTTACCGCAAAGTATTACCATTTCAATCCAAATTTTAAGAGGGCATGTTCTAATTGGAATAGATGTACTTTCCCTAATTAAGTACCTAATTAGTACAATTTGATCTAGTTAGTTGTATGTAATTACTTTGTACATTCCTGTAAATATGTATAAGTCAATAGTGTTTAAGTCAACGAGGCTACTTATAAAAAAGTAAATATAAAGGAAAAGAATTGAAAATGAAAAATTATTTATACTGGTTTTATTTGGTTATCAATTCAACACGCTCTATATAATGAAACTCAAAAATACCTATTTTCTTTTTTATCCTTAATTTATTAGAGTTACAAATATAACGCAGACTTACAGATATATTCATATTTTTACTACAGTATAGAATGAAAGTTACTTCGATAAATCACCAGGTAGAGTCAAAATCTAAATAAATATTAAAGATAATATTTTAAAAAAAGATTCGAGATATTCTTAATTTTATTAACTAACGCCTAAAACTAAAAACAAGGTAAGATTGTACCAAATAATCAAAAGATTATTTACAGAAAGTTATACTCATCTACATCCGTAAAATAGATATTTCATTAAAATGAAACTACATATTTTTATTTATATAAAAAAGGATAGATTGGCCGTGTTTGTGCAACCATGTCATTAGAGAGTGACCTACACACCAAAATACACCTATGGCCAACACAGTTTGTGCAGTTATTATATGAGTAATGCAACACAAAAAGTTAATTATACCTACCTAATATAGGCTGCGCGAACAATCAATTTTGTGAAGAGATTACGGATCTGTTTTATTAGGAGACGCTCTAATAAGTTTATATTATTATGTAAAGGATTTATATGTAAAGGATTTTTTCTTTTCAAAACATAATCCGGTAAGTTGTAGTAAACAATCAACGTTCTGTGCAATCAACTTACCGCAAATCAAAAAATTACATAAGTACATAAATCACTTTAGGGTTTGTTCATTATTGAAGTACCTAGTGTAAGTATAAGATAAGCATTACCTATGACAACGTGTATTTAAGAATGTATAAATTTTTTTGTCGCTATTTTTGATTATTACGGAATAACTGAATTATTTTTATAATATAATACAACGGGCACTACATTTGAGAAAAACTAAATCTGTTTATGAAAAAGCATTGCAAGTTTCTCAGGTAGCTTACGTAGCGCCATCTAGTAGCAAACGGCTGGACTGTAAAATGTCCTTTGTCACAGCGCGATGTCGCCACTCGTAACATTTATGGTTGCGACTCTACAATCTCTACATATTGGAATAGTTTGATTAACACCAGTTGCACTAAACTAGGATTTGTTGTTTTTTTACTAATCCTAATTTTATATAGGTAGGTATATGCGTTTTTTTACTAAATTTATTTTGATCGGTATTATTAGTAATTTCGAATTCAACACAATCGAACCACAATTTAGAGCCAAATTATGAGCTAGCTTTTTAACTAATCGTAGGAATTAAGTTAGACAGAAAAATTACTCAGAAAGATTCTAAGTTTCCAAATTCACTGATTGATGATTGAAGTTTATCAGCAATTTGGCAGTCAATGAAAATTGCAACGATTCTGTTTGATTGCGCCCGGATCGCTTGATTCGGTAAATTGTCCAATTCCCAGGACTAGTTTGGTGCAACATTCCCAAATATTCCAGATTGTGTTTGGGTTTCTTTTGTTTTGCTCCAATTAAAGCAATCTGAGGAAATTAAAGTTGAATTTGGATGAAACTAAGGGTCATAATTCAAGTTATTCTGTTTCCTGCACCTTCTCGCCACAATTGTTATGATTTATGTATAAACTGCTTTGATTTATCGTTGTTAATTCAGGCAGTCTTATTCAATTAGCGATGATCGATATTGATAATTGATAGGTTAGAACTAGCATGTTCTTTTGTTTCATGATCTGAGGCGTAATAGTGACGTTCATGTAAAGATTTTTTGTATTTTTGTGTTGTTTAACACGCCTGACTGTTAGTTGCGTTTTGAACATTATTTTATTTAATCTACAAATACATTCTATAATTCTAGAATTTATAAAATAACATGTTCACATGGAGCGTTAAGAAAGGGAAAGATATGAGAATTATTGTAAATTGATGCCAAACGATATTTTTAGCTCTTTTCCTGTAAGCTTTCAGTCCTCACAAAAACTTTTCGAGTTCTTATAAAAACTATAAGTAACGTAATGACAAAACAGAAGAACTATGATAGCGTGCAAGAACAATTGCTTTATTTAATGAAGATTGCGTTTAGCCCCCGGCTTCGGACGTAACGACCCTCTGAAGTAGCACACAAGAAACATTTTGTAACATTATTTTGAAATTTATTGCTACTTAGATGATATTATTGTGTTCTATACTTACTTATTATTTTGATGGTGATTTATGTTATGGCTTAGAGCGATCTACTGATTTCGATGGAAGATGAAAACCTTATTTTTTGAGGAGGAATAGTCTGATTTATTGCTCTAAAGGTGGTTTACGGTTTTGCTTGTTTCTTTGGATAAATTTTGATAATTAAGTGTGACTTACCGCCGGTTTCTGAAACGCCAATCAAAATTAAAATTAACTAACAGACTGTCACAATTATTTCCCAATTAAAAGCACCTTGGGTTTCTGAAACGAAAATTATCTCACAATTAGGTTTAGATTTGTATGGGCACTGACAGACTGTTCACAGACTGTTGACAGTCTGTCACATTTTTCTTTCAGAAACCCAAACTACAATTAATTGGAGATTATTTATTGGGAATTAGGTAATTTTAATTTTAATTGGCGTTTCGGAAACCGGCCGTTAGAATCCTATATTTAAATCTTCCAAAAATGTTTATTGGTGAGATTCTCTCTAATTAATTAGATACCAGATATCTAAAGTAAAAAATTACCTCTTTGTGAGGAAGATCTAAACTTAACATCATCACCATCATCATCAGCTATATTTTAAAGTCTCCACTGCTGGGCTAGGTTCCCCTAGGTCGGGCAGCCCCGGACCCATAAACAAAACTCATAAAATTTTGGAAATCATAAGAATTAAATGTTTCTTTTTAATTTTGAAATTATGTACAACCTTTTGGCCTTACTCACGTCGCAATAGTAGTAAGGCTGAGAATGATCGATGTCTACACAGGCTTCATGCGCCCAATCCTTACATTTATGACACTGAATCCAGTCTTTTTCGAAGGTTTCGCCTTAAATGAAGCACTCTGTTTCCTGATCCCTTAGCAAAGTCTGAATGTTCTGCTTTGTTTTCATTGTTGCAGTTGCCCCTTTGCCTTTATTGGTTTCAGTATTCTTTTTACTGGTTGTAGTTGTGTTGAAAGGTGAAGATGTAAGAATCTCGCTTTTTTGAGTTTTTCGTGAATGCGACAGAAGACATTTCTTGGATGCATCAGGAAGAAGAGAGAACTGTTTTAGCAGATGATCGGCAGTATTATAACTAGTGAACGACTGGTGGTGGTGGCTAAATGATGGCCGTGATAATGCATGAGTGGTTACGACGATAGTGGGACGAAATGAGACGAGACGATTTGATTGCTGTTTGCCGCTAATTGATGGCTGGGATGTTACATTTTTTGATGGCTGATTATCTAAAAATTTACTGGTTGATGGGTGGGGTATGGGGCTAAAAGATGACTGTTGGTTCTTTAGCCTATATTACCTACAATAATAGCATCAGAGTTATTAAAATAATGACATTCTCTCAACTCAAAAAGTGGCCGGAGGTACCCGACAAAAGTGTGGTCTTACCCGACCGAGTGACATAAGCCCGCCACCGACATGGAGTACACTCGTGTGATAAAAAAGATAAAAAAAAGAAAAATAAGAAGAAAAAAAAGATAAAAGAAAATAAAATAAAAAAAATAAATGCTCAAAATAAAGTTCAAAAAATAAGATAAAAAATGAAAAAAAAGATTTTAAAAAGGATAAAAAAAGATAAAATAGACCAAAAAAATTAAAAAAGAGATTGAAAAAAATATCAAAAAGTCTAAAGAAAGATCAAAAGAATACAAAAAAAACAAAAAGAAGATAAAAACATACAAAATGACCAAAAACATGAAAAAAGAGATCGATTTAATTTGATTAAACAATTTGATAAAAAAGATTAAACATTAAAAAAAGACAAAAAAAAGAAAAAAAGACCAAGAAAAGAAATCTTATCATATCCTATTATGTTGAGTGTTATTTTAGTCTTTCTTATAGAATATTCCGGATATGTGATCTAAGTAAATTCATAAATACAGTGTAAGAAAGATTCATAAATACCTACTGTGTAATAAAGGGCTACTTAGGTCACGGCTTCGCGTCACCTAAGTGCGGGCTTAGGTCACACTGTGCTATAAAATTAATAATACGGTATTAAGTTTATAATGCGTTTATTTGCTGTTGTTTTACACACAATATTTAATTTTAATTATAAAAGTTAATTTTCCTTTCGCAGGCCTGAGTGGTAATGTTGGTCTTATGTAGGTAGGTATAATGAGAATCAGTCATCATAACATAGGACCAAAATTATTTTAAGCCCCATTGTAGGTAGGTAAGTACAAAGTTTATAACGGTTTTGGTACCGCTAATACCAAGTTGTTTGTTCAATAGTAAACAATGGTTGTTAAAAAACTTGTTCTAATCCAAACCCTTAGGGATTAATTCTGTCTCTTTGTAGTGGCATTTTAAATAACGAATTATTTTGTTGCAAAATGATACACCGTTTACCGTAAGTGGGCTCAAATATTTTTTTTCACTTTTTAATTTATATTTCTTTGCGAACTGTAAAATTTTCTGGAGATCAATAAGTTGTTAGTACTTTAAGTGAAACCAGGCCTATTTCACTCCCCGTGTCGGCTCGAAAATGCGGCGGTCACGCCGGCGTTGTAAATCCATAGAAATTAGGTCCGCAAAAGAGCTAGAATATATGCGATAGAAAGAGGTGCAACGACGAGTGGCCGTTCGTAATTTGCCTGCGCCGTACAAGCTGAATTCTACTTTATTTCGTTATAGTTAGAGTTGCTATTTATTTAAATGACTTAGCGGAGTGAACTATCTGTTACATAGTAACTATTTAGTAATCTGTGGTGAAACTATTTAGACAAGACCTTATTAAATAACTCAAGACGAGACGACAAGATGTGAAGACAAGACCTTAGTTAAAAAATGTTGGACTATTCATGAGCATTAATTTTATTTAATCTACATAATATATGAATATTAAAACTATATGAATAAAAAAATTGAATTTGACTCAAAATTATTCCCAGTTCCATAACTCATACCAAAAATTTAATGTTTTGATACTTTTCAGCTTCAGTGGACTGTAGTTGCAGCGGCCTTATAGATAAACTGGTGACCCGCCCCGGCTTCGCGCGGGTGCAATGTAGGTAGATAGGTATGTCATATTTACGATTTGAATTTATTTCTTGAATAACTTTGTCAATTGAAGAACACAGCATTAAAATCCATTGCATACTTAGTTTGAAAGATCTACGCCTACGAACGGCGGAAAGTGACTATATCTTATACTATGTTGTAATAGTAACTTTCATATCAATTCTACCAGCCAATATCAAACACTAAAACACTCGTTAACTTGTTCTCTACCTAATAGTGATGGTTCGTCATTCACAGCTAATAACATCAGCACGAAACACCAAACTTACAGAACGTCAATCCGCAAACTCAGCACCAAATTGTAAACCAAACACCACCTGGCACCCCACGCAATGATTGGCAGCTGCCAATCATCACAAATCATCGAACATAATACGTTTCATTTCGGCCAATTACATCCAGTTCTACCCACGCGATCGCGTTAAAATACACGGCTAATATGCCGATAAACTGTTGTTTACGAAACGAATGGTGAAAGAAAATTGATTTCTTATTTCGAATGGTTTATTTCTTGCGGTAATTAAGGCACTGTTTATTTTTTTATCGATTATACCTAGTGCTGTGGTTTTGCTCATCCTCACCATCACAGAACACGGAAAGATTTTTTTCGTGCTCACCATCATCAGCCATAAAATGGCTTTTACTGGTACTTTCAGATGGTTTCGCTTAGCAATAGCATTAGTCTTGTTCTTTATTGTATAAAAGGCATGCAGCATTTTGGCGATTTTTTGAATACGGATTGGATTTTAGGTACTTACATACTTTACAATCCTTAAAAAAATTGAGTTAGAAATATACGAGGAAAACTTAATCTTCTAAAAACTTACCCAAAATCGATTTAATCCGAATAAAATAATCTTAGTTTCCCGGAACATTAATGCTACTAATTCCTAAAACTTGAATCAAGATCAGATAAATACCATAAGAATTATCTAACCTTTTTCAATTTTTGTTTGACAAGCCTATGTCAGCAATGAAAACCGTTACCGCTTGGGCCAAATCCCGTTTCGGTTTGTAAATAGATCTGTGAACCTTAAGATTAGGGTTTTAGAGTTTAAAATCACTATGAATGGGTTGTCTTAAGTTGTTATTAAAGTTCTATGATAGGACTTCTCTAAACGCTTGGTTGTCAATCAATGAGATGAGTTTGACAGGACAGAGCAAGGTGTTGCGGTCGATGTAAATAATTTGAGTTACATTGAACTTTTCGTTTGTAAAATTAATAACTGTGGACGTGTACTGAAAACCTATGATTATGATATTTTTAAACATGATTATTTTTAGGAAAATCACAACATTATTATTTACCTAAGCTTCACTTGGTGCAAGTGGCTGGGTTAACACGATTAACTCAGAGTTATAAATGCTACTTTAGTGTAAAATTTTATAGTTATGGAAGAGTTAAGGGTAATTATAAACATGCGATTTCTGAACGTAATTTAATTGAATGGATTTAAAAATATGTTTTATTTGTATTTGAATCCTTAGTTTTAAGAAAGTATTGCTTACAGTATAATTATGCTTTTTTACATTAAGCTTCATCCTAGCTAGTATAGGTAGCTCAGATACCTACACTTAATCACGGTCGATCATTGGAGGAAAGTAAAATTGAGTGTATGTTTTTGCCTCAGTTAAAATTGGCCTGAAGTAGTGCTTGATTAGTAATGTAATAAATAGTGAATTACTACAACATTTTGTAAATCCCTGGTAATTAAAGCATTAACATTAAAAACTTAATCCTTAAACTTTAAAATTATTTCATTTAACAAACGTTAGAAGGCAACCAGTTAAAAAAGCGATTAGTAAAGTCTCGACGTTCAGATGTACTTAAAAAATAACGCACGTTTTACTAGACACCTGCTTGTTAAATTCTTTTCAAATTATACGCTAAAACGATATTTTGATACATTTATATTGTTGTTATTATACGTACTAGTTTAGAACCTCCAATTAAATAATAGTTGAGCAATTAAAATAGTAAAATACAGTGCAATCTCTTAATCAAAAACACGGAACCTTCGTCGTAAAACCAGGTAAACTAAAAAATTTGAAATAGAAATATAAAGGTATAATTATAAAACATCAAAATGTGAGTTGCGCGGTTTGGACCAGTTATTAAATACAGGGGCAAATGCGGTTATAATAGTGTAGTTCCGAATGATATGGTATTATATTTTCGTTTTTATTTTGTTGCGTTCTTAGATGATTTTTTGCAATAGTTTATTTAACTACGTTTTGGTTGTAATAAAAAGATTATTAGACCGCGACGTCAAAAGAATCGTCAAGTCAGGAATATTTTTGACGAGCTTCCGCTCGTGCATTTGCTCGTGCGCGTGAACTAGGTACTCGATGTTTTGCCGTAGGAACAGGATTTTTACCATAATCTATAACTGTGCCGTTTCGCCGTTATTAAGTTACATCAATCAAACATCCATCCCAACTTTCGCATTAATATTATTTTTATTACTAATATTGTATTTAAGATAATTCTTCAGTAATTTTATATTAGTTTCAATGTATTAGTCATTGCACATATTTTTTCTAGTCTTACTTAAATTGCGGTTCAGGTAGTAGTCACCGAGCAAAAACTTTACCACAAAAATTAAGTGTCAGAATGACATTTAATGACACACATGAACAGATGAACAGGAAAACGTCAAATTAAACTACTACCTACTATCCAAGTCCTATAACCGACAATTTGTTTCAAATATCGGGTTACTACATTTTAAAGGACGTGTCTTCCGTTCTCTCCTATGTTATTTAGCATGCAATAAGAACGGCAGAAAGGACGATTTCATTTCGATAATGAATGCTTTTGTGACATAAGAATGTAAAAATAAGAGATTTATTGCCGTTTTTGGGGGCAATGATGACAAATCTTCAGCAATTTCGTAATTATTGCAAGGTGCGCTTTGGACCTTACAAAATTGATATTCCTTAAACTGTGCGATTTTTTCTTAGATAATTTGGCTTGAGAAATTGAGGTGATTTAAGTTGCATAGTAAGCTATTATTTTTGATGATATCATAAGAATTAGTATTTTGAAAGTTTTAAGACGAGAACTTTTTAATTTAAAGAATAAACTCAATAAACTATTAAGATTTATTCACTGCTCAGTAGGAGCTATTAATATTAAAAAGAATTTTGATGATAGAACATTACATTACTTTTCTTAAGTAAGTTAAAGAGCCTACGTGACTATCGTCTCAACAGTACCTATACCTCACGGAAAAGCAAACAGCATTATATAAAAACCACGATAATTTTACATAACCCTTAGCTCCATGAAAGCTTATTAATATGAATCACATATTTTTAGCTTTTAGATTTGAAGAGATTTTCCGAATCAGCAAATAAATACACGTGTAAACAACAAACAAATTCAGAGAAAGAGTTTAAGTTTCTCTGAAAATTTGAAACAAAATTGAACATTAGTAAATAAAAAACATCATAGAAGAACCGACAAGAATCCAGTAGACTATAATATCTTTAATGGCCAATGAATAATTTTGGCGGCGCTGCTGGCGCCACCGCGCTTGCTTCGGGTTGCTTCGGCCCCATTGACCGCAGTGTCCAACCGCAAACTAATCAAACAACCACTCATTATACCGTCATTTTTTGGAATCAACTGGAATAGGCGAGGGACGGGAAAGTTGCAAAAGATTAGTCGACTTGCAAACTTTTTCTGCCTACGGAATGAAACCTCTGAGAGGGCTACCACAGAAGGTTTACAATTACCAGCGGCTTCGCTAAGCGGCTCGATGAGACTTACTTGACAGGACCGAGGGCCTTGAACTGTGGCATTCGATTGAATAAAACGACTTTAATATACATGTAACTGCTGTAAAGTCTCGTGGTGTAGATAAACAATTCAAAATGAAAATCGTTAACGTTCAAACATGAACACAACGAAAATTGATCTAAAAACTTAAAGCTTTCGATTCTTGTCTGTCTAAAACAGCTATGGAAAGGCGACGAAACGTCGAGAACACCAAAAAACTTAAAATAAACTCTTAAATAAATACAGAAATGGCAATAAAACGTGCATAAGCTATCCGTTAAAGTTGTATTTCAATGATCGTTACGCGCAGAAATCTAAGATGTGCTTTTATTATCTATTCTTACCTATCAATGTTTGCATCATAAATCTACTTCTGCAGAGAATACCTATTCTTTGCAAAAATTATGAGGTGTTTACGTTCGACATGTCAGAAATTATGGCGTCCTTTATTTGTGAGAACCATTTGGGCTGACCACCTATCATTACAAGAACGATACTTTTTTTACTTACAATTTGTGAATGGGAAGTTACAGTTGCGAATTTTGTAGGTACTTAATTAGATTGTTTGTAAAAAAATAATTAGTTGAATGGATACTGGGAACATTGTTAACGTCTACAACTAATGTTTGGGTTAGAGAATTTCAGGAGTTTTTTTACAGTAATAGCAATTTGTGTAAACAATTATTGAGCACTTTTATATACTTCATCATCATCATCATCAGCCATTTAATGTCCCCACTGCTGAAGCTATATATACTTACCTACATGTAAAAGGTTTCAAAGGAACAAAAATAATGCTTAAAATCATTATATTACTCTTTCGGAAAAGAGGTGCGAGACGTATCCAAAACCCCTAATACCTTTTTAGAATAATATTTCAAATTAACATAGTAAAAGTGCAGAAAACCCAAATAAAATTGGTATATTCTTACATTTAAACCAATTATTATTAAAATTATACTCTTTGTAAAAAACAGTTTTCAACAACATAGTACCTACCTATGTCCCAGTTGGAGAATTAAATTTTCTAGATATTTTTTAAACTGATCTGCGATAACACTTAAATAAAGAAATTCATGTGTGTTGCATTTTCCACATTAACGTCAACAATACCTTTCTTCAAGATATTAAAGCATCACGAAAATTAAATTAAAAACACAGTCTCAAAATCAAGAAGAGGCATCAATGTAAGGGCTACTCGCATACCCCTAGAACGAAGAGGTAAACAAAATGAATATGACAGATAAATTGACAAGATTACTCACATAGGTGGTCTTAACTACCGTTTAAGGTAATTTTTGTACGAGATTAGAATTTTAATGTCTTGGGCACGTGCTGTATGGTGACGTTAATGCGATATGCGTTGGACATTAAGTTACGCATCATTTAATGACGTTTTATATAAAACAAAAGGTACACAAAACATAACGTAGGTTTAAATAAGATTTCTTAAAAATTTCATTTTTATGACAAGCTATTTTGCTGACTGTAATTAAGGCGCTGATTCCCGACCGAAATAGGCACGCTAACGCTTGCTCGGCCGCGCGCGATACACTTCACGCGGACGCAGCGGCAGCCGGCAGTGAACTGTGAACTCGCGAGCGCCCCGCGAATCGAAAATCACTTAAACTTCAATAAAAAATTAATTATAACATTTTTAAACTTATGACGGCCGGAATCCCTCGGCTATTCAAAGACAATTATTTTCGTATATTTTTCATTAACTAAAACCAAGTATATGTACTGTAAGTAATACTATATTTGGATTACGATTAGATGGATGTTTGGGATTTTATTTGACACAGTAAAATATCACCAATCAAAAAAATACGGCCGGAAGCACTAGAAAAATAACTGTAAAATAACATATATTTTTTCCAAGTTTTAAGTACTTGTGATTTGCGACTAATCCATAATTTTAAATACCCTTTTTTGGGGAATGCCAGCCTTAAATATTGTATTGTCATCTAAACCAAAACTGTATACAAAATTTCAGCTCTATCGGACACTGGGAAGTGGGTCAAATTAAGCTTGCAAGATTTGTCCCCCACTAACTAACAAACTAACTAATATGGCAAGTTAATAAAAAGCTTGTAAAATGGAGTGCTTTAATAACTATAATATTTAGTAAATTCAATTTTTTACTGATTTGGTGTTATTCAATCGAGACTATTTTTCTTTCGATTAATTTATTGTTTTTCAAATAACACTTGTTCTTGCTCGATATTTTTTTTAAGATTTGACAACAAACACCAAAAAGCACTTAGATTTGCACAATTCTTAAAAAAACGATCTATCGATATACTTACTTAAAAAAGTCAAAAGTTACTCTGTATCTCTTTGTTATTTTTTCACAGCTGAACCAAAAAGCTTGCCTAGATC
This sequence comes from Crambus lathoniellus, assembly GCA_949710035.1. Classification (NCBI taxonomy): domain Eukaryota; kingdom Metazoa; phylum Arthropoda; class Insecta; order Lepidoptera; family Crambidae; genus Crambus; species Crambus lathoniellus. The sequence continues at coordinate 11,669,747 of OX453296.1, forward strand.
ACCGCAGCCGCTCAAATCACCTGCCACAGTAGATAACACCCAAAACATTAACCCAAGGGCCGGCACGACTTTAGCCCCAAGCGAGTCACTTATTAAGGATGCGCCGAGCACCTGTGTGAATATTTCCATAATCCTCCTAATTAGAGGTTTGCAGATCTTCCCAAAGGCAGAAACGGTTGGGCCTTTACTGTGGAGGCTATAAATTGTTCGACATTTGACCCCGTGGAGCAACTTTTTTGGGAATTTGCCCTCAGGTCGTCAGGGCCGAGGCGCCGCCACAGAGTAATGTACTAGTTCAATAAGATTTTTCGTAAAAATGTCAGTCATTTGTTAGATGTGACTAAACTTTGGTGACGTTTAAAATAATCTCATGGTATAAACAATTAAGCCTAATATTTGGTACATATGAAAAAATATGATCAAAGCAGAGATAGAAAACCAAACTTTTCTTCTAACAACTAAATCGAATGTAAACGTAACCAATAAAGCGGTTTCTACCTGTAAATTTTCCAAGGAGTTTCGAAACTTATGTTTCACACGACAGTCTCTGATGGCCGCATATAAATCCACCCACAGTATGGGTGCTCTGTGTTCACTAATGTCGGACATATTTATCGCGGCGATCGTCAACCGTGGCGAGTAGCCCCGGGCCTTCTCCGCCTCAGCCCCGGCTTTCCCACGTGCTCTGAATGCTCGTATTGCGTGCGACTTCATCTACTAAAGCTACGCGTTCGTATAACGAGCACATCCCACCATCAACTAAAGCCCTACCTTCGAAACTAAATTTAACATTACCAGTATCTCAAGCAACTTCAGCGAATCTTTTTTCGGCTGTGGCTTTACTAATGACTGTTCGGTGTTGTATGGGTGAACACAAACGGACGCCGTTGCTGCTGCAGTGGGTCTACCGTTTGCTCCAGGCTAGTTCTTGGTTCTCACCTTAGACTTTTACGACCGTGGGATTTTGGTATAATGAATTTCATTCGAGATATTGTAATGATAAGTAAAACATTATAATTTTGGATGAGGAAAAGATACTTTAGGATATATTTATTAAAATAAGGCATTCTAGTGTGTTGCTCAATTAGCCCTTTTAAATAATCGTTATGAAAAGTCAGTTTTAGTTAGATATATTTAATATGCCAAAGAGTAAGTAATAGTTCGAGAAATCAATGTCTAGACTAAAATGCTAAAAATATCTTTAAATTCATGTGTGTAAAAATTTTCATTCTGCGTAATATATCAATTACTCTTTACAATATAAAACAAAACTAAAGATAGTTTTATCTGCGCTTTGTATAAAAGATATTCAACGCACCATTCCAGACTGGTGTCGATAAAAAGTAAAAACAGTATAAAAGTTCACCATAATAGCTGCATTCATGGTAATAACGATACTAAACCAGAGGTGATTACAAGCGTTTACCGAATGATTCGGTAATTGATCGGTAATATTGGGAAGACGGGGATGAAATTTGAGGAATTCCTCAAGGAACGTCAACTGGTAATGATATCGTCTGGACGAAAAATTTAAGTGTAAATACAGTGTTTAGTGAAGTTGCTGTAATGATAGAGCTTACCGTGACTGTCGATAGATTCCAATAATCTTATTAACATTTTTGAGTCTTATTAGAGAAGAATGCTGGTCAGAGGGTGTAGTCAAGATGCAATTAAGCTTTTATCTTATTTTTCACACTTATGCTCTGAAATGTTAATATTATATTTGAGAAAAGAATGCAGTACGTGGCACTTTTCCGAGGTAAACATTCTAAATTTGAAAATCACTGCAGTAATGAATTTCAGTACTTACTTACTGCACTGATTTTAGTGCAGTAAGTAAGTACTGAAATTCATTACTGCAGTGATTTTCTATGGTACTACCAACTTTTTTTCTTTATTTTTTCTTTAGTTATTCCTGTGTATAAAAACAGAAAAAGCAAAGGGACATTTGCACCATACAGCCACATTATTATTATATCATATTAGGTTAACTTTTTTTTAAATACGGTGCGCACAGAGTATATTACTTCGTATTGTACCACAAGCGCTATGTACCCTTAGCACCATGAAGCTCGACTTAATACTGAGGTAACTGGAGAGTGCAGTACGAACAATTTTTTGTGACCACAAATTACACAGTGGCTGTCTTCCGTCTCACCTACACTTTAAAAAAATACGTACGGTCATATGAGACAACTGACAGCCACTACATACTAAATGTGAAATTTGCTGGTGTTCACTTTTTTATTCAGGGTGAGAACTCCAGTTACCTCAGTATTAAGTCGAGCTTCATGCTTAGCACGAACATCAATCGAAAAAACAAAATGAGATTTATCATAGACAAAATATCCTTTACGAGTAATTTTGTATGGGAAATATATACAGCGCCATCTACCGCCCAGAAGCGGGTATTGAAGTTGCGCATTTTAGTAGCAAGTAGTAAGTAACACTAGGCTGTATGACCGTTCGACATGGCCTCACAAACCAATATTAAAAAAACGGCGGGAATGATTTTCAGCGGTTGATTAAATATCAATACAGTTTACTATATATTGTGTAATAAATTATCAAAATGAGTTCTGCCAATGAAACATATACAGACATTGTATGTACCTACTCCACCAAATTTGAGAGCAGAAGCAAAATTAATAACAGAAAACTTACTGCCAGCAAAATCAAAAGAAAGATATATGAAAACCTACGATCTGATTTGGAAAAGTGAAAAAAAGGCGCATACGTTTTCGGAATCTGTGTTGTTGGCGTATTTTAATGATACATCATTAAAATAATATTATTATGGGCGATTTATACATAAGTGTGCCCGGGAAAACAATAACGTTTACATTTAATAATTGCCCGAACATGTGTGATATAAATTTTAATAAATATTATTTAGTTAAACAGTTTTTTTTATTTCCTCGCATTTCTTGAGAAATCAACGTCAACCCGGGGAATTAAAATTTGTAAGATAATAAACAGCTATGTCGATCTACAGCCTATATGTTTACAAAGACCAATAGCTATAATAACAAAAAAGTTTCATTTGAGAAACGCCGTCAACAGACAGACAGACAGAAAGACTGACAAAAAAATAAAAAACCATATTTTTGGTATCTGTTTCCCCCTAGAAGACCCCTGAAGGTATTTTTTTTTTCAATTTCTTTTCAATGGGCTCGTTTACAGTTTTACTATAATTTAAGATTAAGTTAAGATAATTATAATATAGATATTGATTAATTTTGATGTGAACTTAGTTCAAAATATTTTTAGTTTTCATTTTTTACAACAAATAATAATCAGTTTAAGATGTTAAAGTAGGATTTACCATGACTCATGTCATGACCTTTAACTAACGTAAAGACCTTCCATGTTCCAAACTCTTTAACGCCCAGCATTAATGATTTCCAAACTTTCCTGTTTAATCTAAAACCCATTTCGCGGCTAAACAATCATTAGGATCTTTGAACGTCGAACCTCCCCAATGGTTGTCGGCTCGATTAGTTTCGCCTACCGCCAATTAGGGTCAATTTTCGGCTAGTATAAAGGGCTCGTGTTGTGTTGTCCTAAACATCATTGGTAATTAAAACAAATAGGGCTGAAAGGACCCGCCCGAGGCGCCACGGGGCGGCCACGGCACCGTCTCGGCGTCGCCGCGGGCCTCCAACCCCCTCATTACAAACTTAATCTAATTATTGAATTCGTACAATGTTGTGTTTACATTTTTTTTTCTCATTTGCCACACTATACTTAAGAGAGGATGCGTAAGCGCTAAATGGCACGTTTAGAGCAATATATCATATGGACGAAGTCACTGCCGCGCCGAAGGAGGTTTTCTCACGATCGATGCCTTAGTTTTTTGAGGACCAACTCTGGGTTTTGGTCTCAGATTAAGGCGGTCTTGGATTATTATAAGGTTAAGTTGGCCTCTAGATGATTGTCACGATCTTATTCCGCACAGGTACCTAGTTGGTTGCAGGTTGATTTTAAAATGATTTTAACAATTTTGGTCGAGTTCATCATATCGAAAATGAAGAAAAGGTTCAATCGTTTTTTTATATAATTTTAAATACGTAATGATAAGATGAAGTATTATTTAAATTTTTACTTTTTTGCATTCACAATGCAATTTTTATGGTTGAAAAATGGAAAATGAAGTATTTAGAAAAAATCGACCCGTCTCGTGTGGGGGTAGTAATATCTTCACATTGATTAAATTAACGCTGGCTATACAACGTGTAAGAAGTATTTGATAAATTCGACGCTTCTCGTAACGACTCCGTAGCTCAGTGGTTAGAGCAGTCGCCCGGATAGCGAAAGGTCGTGGGTTCGAGTCCCATCGGAGCTGGTTGTGAGACGGGTCGATTTTTTCTAAATACTTCATTTTCCATTTTTCAAGATGAAGTATTTTCATTCAATAAGGGTAGCATTCACATTAAAGTGCTATTGAAAGCTGTTACGCATGAGCAACGTGTTTAAAGCTATGCTAAACTCCAAAAGCTAAGCGAAACCCTAGTTAAAACTAGCCTACAATTTCAAAGTAATACAATTTCAAAGTAATACACCGCCTAATACAATTTTAAATTACACGCAACTTATTATTGACAACTCATTTAAATAGCTAAAATAGCTGAGGCGAGGAGAGCCGCAGGCGCATGCGCAGAGGGCTCGGATTTCTTCGGCTTTCGTCGGCTATTCTCGGAGGAGATCGGGTGATACCATCCATCACTCCAGTAACGACCTCTATGCAAAACGTTGACGCTGCCTGTCAACCTTTGAGAACTTAAAGAGATGATGGAGCGTGACAGAAATTAAATTGGTGCTTCAATTTTTTTCAGTGTCATGTACCCAGTGTTTATACGGCTGTGTTACGCCAAACGCTTTTTTTTGGCTGGCAACACTGGGCACTTGTCTTTTGCACAGTTGTGTGTAGCTGTTATGTAGTCAATTTTGAGTCGCGTTTTACAAAATTAATCGTGTACTACATTCTTACATTGGTTTCGGCGTTTTGAGATAAGTAGTTTGAGTATGTCATGCTCTCTGTAACATGTCTGCGGTGGTTTCAAGTGAGGCGGATCGTTATGTTCCCTAAAACATGGTTGAGCGAAGCGATGCATGGCTGGTTCAAGCGTCATGCTCGTGAACGGGTTACACCAGTGGGATAGGAACATAGGCTACTTTTATCCCGGAAAAATATCACATTCCCGCGCGATAACGTCGTGTAGTCCACGCGGGAGAATCCGCGGGCGGAAAGCTAGTCTCTCATACATTTACGCTACAAAAGTGGTGAACGTGTTATAGAAAATAATAATAACCATTAAAAAAAAACTTTTTTTATATAAAACTGGGCAGGCATTTGACCACCATCTTGTTTATTAAAAGGATGAGGTCTAAGATGTTGCCTGCTTACCCAGGAGATGCCTGTTCACTCTGGCCTTGAAGTTATCAAGGTTGTAGCTATCGGGGAACAGATAGGCAGGCAACGCATTTCATTCCTTAGCGGTTCGCATAAGAAACGGAACTGCAAAGCGTTTAGTGCGGACAGTTGGAGTGTCAACAACGTTAGGGTGATAAGCTAGCCTGTGTCTGGTTCCCCGATGGTGGAAAGTTGCTGGGGAAACAAGGTCGTGCAGTTCTCTCGCACACTCCCCAAAGTGTATTCTATAAAAATCCGATAGACACGCAACTTTGCGACGGTGACTGAGGCTCTGAAGTTCCGCCGTAGCCAACGCTGCGTTTCCAATGGGCTTTAAATTTTTAAGTTTAATACCTCAGTCAAAATATGCCAAGAAAAATATTTTCCTTACACATGTTGTAGTATCATCTCTATACAGATACAACTCTAAGTTTTATGATTTCATTTCATAATTTATACATACGTCTGGATCATTATTTACTGTTTTGCCCGGGGACAAGACCGGGGTCAAAAGATGCCACCACAAAAAATCACCGGACCCCTGTTTAATGGACTCGCCTTTATGTACTACGTAATAAGGAATGTAATTACATGAACGTTGGAAAGCTATTTATAAATGGATTGTGCTTGATTTTTAATGCGCACCTATATGGAAAGAGGTATTTTGCTTATTATCATTTTGGTATTCATTTTTGTCAGTAAATGTTGATGATGTAGGTACTAAGGATGTACTTATTTGAAGTATTTAGCTTTAATAAATGTATTTTTTTTAATTTGGTTATTTTCATTAAACACTTTTTAATGTAATTTTGAATGTTGTTAACTCCGATGAAAAGTGGCATATAAGAGAAATGAGTTGAACTAAGTTTCAGTGCATTTTAAAATACTTAAATTTCCCTTCCTTCCCTTTGTTTTCGATGTATTTTAGATAGGTTATTAGAGTTTTAACAATACGAACTAGCTATTTTAAACTCTAACAGCAACAGAAAACTAAGCACGCTACATTCTTAAAATTGAATAATCAGTGCATATTTCACACATGACCACAAATGTAGAATACATTTAGTAATTTTTGAATATTTTCAGATCGAAATTCCGATACGACTGTACCAAAAAAAGTCCACATAAATATATCAAATGAAGAATGAAGTTCTGGTACACCTCATTAATGCTCATTTGGCGCGATATTTACAGACCAATTACATTATGGTGCGGCATATTTATATGCGCATGCGTCGAAGATTTAGCGCGCCATCGTTACTGTCAAACTGACAGCATATTTCAGGGGCAAATATTAAGCGAGCGTTAGTACCACTTAAAACTATCGACTGGTTTATGTAGAAAAGTGATTAATAGGATTAATATTAGTAAGTAACCCTTACGGACTACCGTTGTGATTATTTGTCAAATGTCATTTTATAATGGATTGGTTGACAATTAAATTGTGATTTCGAATTTTGACGAGATTGTGGTTTATTATCACTACATAGTATAAAACAAAGTCGCTTTCTCTGTCCCTATGTCCCTTTGTATGCTTAAATCTTTGAAACTACGCAACGGATTTTGATGCGTTTTTTTTAATAGATAGAGTGATTCAAGAGGAAGGTTTATATGTACTTTTTATCCCGATATTCCCACGGGAACGGGAACCACGCGGGTGAAACCGCGGGCGGCCGCTAGTATTATTATATTATGTTGTAGTGGCGTAGTAGTTATTACCCATTATTATTCTTTATGAGGTTATAAAGTTAAATATGTTTAATATTTAGAAATTAATAAAAAATATATATATTATATTGTTTTACTTTCTTGAAAGCATAGTTTAGCTCAGGGGCAAATATTAAGCGAGCCTTAGTACCACTTTGACTTAAATTTATGAACTGGTTTGTGTAGACAAGTGAATAATAGTCCGGTTCCTTAATCCTGTATGATTACTTATTTGTCAGTTGTCGTTTATGTGATTAATATGTCATATTGGATTAGATGACAATCGAATTTTGACAATGTTGTGGTTTGAATTTAGTGTAGTTAGAACTAACTAGACTAAATTCAAACAACAACATAATGATAAACATATTTCGAGGGCAAATATTAAACCACTTAAAATCAATGTCTGATTTATTTAATTAGAGCAATTATTTGTAGGGTCACTTGATAATTTGACAGTTATATTTTCCATGATCTCGTGATGAATAGGAAATGTGGCAAAAAAGGTCTCATTTCAATTGCCCAATGCGTCTAGATACGGCGGCGATCCCTTTTCAATAGTACGGTTACTTTAATAATTAATAATTAATACCTAATTAGTTTATTTTTTAATAACAAAAGCATACATTTTCAATACCGTAACATACACAATACATCAGTGAAGTCAAGGCACAGGAACATAATATTGAAAACGGTGACTACTGTTGCCCGTTAACCTGTATTACAGGCAACAGGGGTTCCCTCACAATTGGAGTAAAATATTATTGCCAATTTGAGCATTACCAGTTTGCCAGTAAATCTAAATGTACATTATTATCTAGTTATTAAGATTAACACTAACATTAAAAACAATAGAAAAATTAACTTAACTTATACGTATGCTTCACGCAACGCACCGTACCGTAACCCACTTAGGTATAAGTAACCCCTTATATACATTTTTGCCAGCCAGATCGTGGCAAGAGTTACCACACTACAAAGGCTTAATTTAAATTCTCCCGTGTTTTTAGATACCGCAGGGCTCCCGTCTCGGCGGCTAAGCGCAGTGAACTAGTGAAAGGAAGTGCGCTACAACTCACATTGAAACTACGCCCAAGCCAGATCAGATAAGGCGTTTCTAGTCCAGATTTAGGATAGTGTTTTGTTTTACATTGTTAACTAAAGTACTTTAGGTACGTAAGAACTAAGGCGTATTGTTTTCCTACATACAGCACACAGAAGAATTAAGTGCATATCACTATAGGTAGGTACTTGTCTATTACGTAGGTACATACAAAAAAAATATGATTAGTTTAATGTCCATTCAATGTCCTAGCCACTATTGCACATCAGTATCTATTATATCTACCTGCATGGTTCCCGCTCCAGTGGTAAAAGCAGGATAAAATATCAGATAGGAAAAAAGTGAAGGAACAAATTGTAATAGAAAAAACCACCAACCTCGCAACTACTTGCGATTGATATTTTTTAATTCGGTCCAGTAGTTTCTGAGATTAGCGCGTTCAAACAAACAAACAAACAAACAAACTTTATAGCTTTATAATATTAGTATAGACTGGAGGATCCTTGCGGTTTCACCCGCGTGGTACCCGTTCCCGTGGGAATATCGGGATAAAAATACCCTTTGTCACTCGGGAAGAATGTAGCTTTCTAATGGTGAAAGAATTTTCTAAATCGGTCCAGTAGTTTCGGAGCCTATTCGATGCAAACAAACAATCAAATCTTTCCTCTTTTTAATATTAGTATAGATAAGACAAGATGCTTAGATCAGATTTTTCGATGGGATCTACATCCTATCCAAAAATCTACAGATTTGCATTGTAAATGAATAATGTTGATAAAAAACATTAATGAAAATAAACATTCTATGGTGTAAAAATTTTCAAATTCGGTTTAGGAATTCTTCAGATTACTTCCTACATCCTACAATCTTTAATTCTTTAAAAGTTAAGATTAAGGTCCGGTTGCTCGAAGCTTGGTTAGGGTTAAATTATGGTTAAAGTAAAATTAACCGGCGGTCAAATTTAAAAAGCGTTGTTGAAGCAGCGGTTACTTTAACGAGCAGTCAAATTACAGATTTAACGGCGGTCAAAATAACCGACAGGGTGGGGGTGGTTTAAATTTTGCCATTAGTAATTAAGGGAAGGTTAATAAAATAGTACAGACAACACTTTTAACCCTAAAATAACCAATGTATTTTTCTTTTACCGATGTCAAAATTGACATCAGTTAAATTTTAACTTTTGTCAATTTTGACAAAAGTTAAATGTACGAGCAACCGGACCTAAGAAAAACAAAAAGGTATTAAATTATTTCTACTTTTTGCATTAACAATGCAATTTTTATTATTTAAAATGAAGTAAGTACATAAGAAAAAAAAACCGATTTACCTATATGGAGGTAATAGACCGTGAGCCAGATAGTATATTTTGTCAGTCATTTCCTCTCGAGCGAAAACTCGTGCAATGCTTGAGAGAGTTGTATTCTGAAGTATGGTGAACGTCAGCTGCCGCTCCGTGGGTGGGTGGTGCAGTGGCAGCCCCTCAAACAAGTATTTTTTTTTTTATTTTCAGTCATTTCCTCCCGACTGAAAATTTGTTAAATGATAGTTAACGCAATTATAAGAAGATAAAAAAAGTCAGCTGGCCGTTCCGTGGTGGATTATACGTCAGCTGGCCATAGGAACATGCAAAAAAAAAATCTTTCAGTGATTTCCTCTCACTTGAAAATGTGTCAGATGATAGTTTACATGCTATTTTGAATAAATAAAAGCGTCAGCTGGCTCTATGTTGGTGGAAAGGTCGTCAGCTGATGCAGTGAAATAGGGAGCATGAGAGTCAGGCGTGAGCGCCGATCGCTTATTTAAATACGTCAGCTGACGGGTTTTCCACCAACATAGAGCCAGCTGACGTTTTTAGGGTTCCGTAGTCAACAAGGAACCCTTATAGTTTCGCCATGTCCGTCTGTCCGTTCGTCTGACCCCAGACTAGCTCATAGACTCTGAGTACTAGAAAGCTGTAATTTGGCATGAATATACATATTTATCACGCCAACAATTGGTAAAGTAAAATTTTGAAAGACATTTTTTTAGGTTACCTCCCCTACACGTGAAGTGGGTATGTAATTTTTTTTCTTGTCTACCCCATAGTGTGGGATGTCGTTGGATAGCAATTTCAAAAATATTGTGGGTTCGTAAAGACAGTTTTTGGATTGAGGCATCCGTTCGTGAATTATTAAGCTTTAAAGTGCAAAATTTTGTCCCACCTACGGAGCGGCAGCTGACGTTCACAATACTTCATAATACAACTCTCTCAAGCATTTCACGAGTTTTCGCTTGAGAGGAAATTGGTCAGTAAAATCTGTTGCTGGCTCACGGACTATAAAAGACACAGTTTATTATCAGCTACGAATGCAGCATCTTATATTAAAACCAAAATCATCGTACTCGTACCTACATGATAAAGAAATCTATCTTACGATAATCACAAACCGATGACTAATTCGTATGCGAAGCCCATGGGAACGAACGGGGAACAGAACCAGAACCTCGGCCCCCGCGTCACAAATTACAAGGCGGCTCACAGGTAATAACATATGCTAGTGACATTGTAATAGTTTGTGACCTTAGTGACCGAGGTTTATTATGCAAGGAAGAACTGTGATTGGTCAATAATTTGAACCATTTAAATATGTTTCGTCGTTTTTATTAAAACACTAGCTTCCCATCTGTGGCTTTGCCTGCTTACTAGACGAAGTTTTCCCTTGGGAATGAGAGGTAAAAGAAGTATTAACTATATTCTATTCTAGATAAAAAAATCTATCACTGTACTTACCAAATTTCATTCAACCGCTTTGCCGTGCTTAAATAACAAACACCCAATATCTAAACCTCCAAACATAAAAATCTAAACATCCAAACTTTCGTATTTATAATATTATTACAAAAAAAGTTTGAAAAAATATTAAATTATAGAAATAATCATTATGACTTGTCGTATGAAGAATCTTTAAAAAAATACAAAATATTAACTTTGCAAAATCGCCGTAAACAATTTGACATATCTTTTCTTTACAAATTGTTAAATTACCACATCAGTTCGCCTGAACTTTTATCTAAAATTAATTTCATCAATAAAGCTCGACTCTCCGCTCACGCTCCTCACGTGTAATTCATGCTTTTATTCCTCCTCGCACTCGGAAAAACTACACCTCTAACAGTTACTTCTCACGTTGTATTCGCACTTATAATAAAGAATTTCATGACATAGACCTCTTCAGTACTTCTATAAACAAGTAAAAAAATTATCTAATCAATCGACTAACTTAGGTTGGGTTAGGTTAGGTTAGGTTAGGTTAGGTTAGGTTAGGTTAGGTTAGGTTAGGTTAGGTTAGGTTAGGTTAGGTTAGGTTAGGTTAGGTTAGGTTAGGTTAGGTTAGGTTAGGTTAGGTTAGGTTAGGTTGTACATCGGACCGGATGGCTGTCGGCACTCCAGAAAAATGACATGTGGAGTCCCGCAGGGGTCGGTGCTTGGGCCTCTGCTCTGGAATATTGGGTTTGACTGGCTATTGAGAGGAGTGATGCTTCCACGGATGAAGCTGGTCTGTTACGCCGACGACACCCTCTTAATAGTCAGGGGGGATGATGTTGAAGATTGTGCTCGGCTAGCCAGAGTAGGAGCGAAATTGGTCGCGGATAGAATCCGAATGCTGGGTCTGGAGGTGGCTCTCGGAAAGACCGAAGCCGTCGTTTTTCATGGGCCGCGCGAAAGGTTACCAGCTGAGTTGGGTATCGTTGTGGACGGGGTGAGAATTCCGGTAAGGCGCACCATAAAATACTTGGGACTTACATTAGACAGTCGTTGGTCATTTGCAGAGCACTTTAAACTGCTGAGCACGCGGCTCACTAAAGCTGCCGGTGCATTAAGTCGTTTGCTTCCAAACGTGGGTGGTCCGGAGACGGCAAGCCGAAAACTTTATGTCGGGGTACTGAGGAGCATGGCCCTATACGGGGCCCCGGTGTGGGCTGAGGCCCTTAGCAACCAGAACTGTCGGCAACTCCGCAAGTCGCAGAGGATAATAGCACTTAGGGCTATACGCGGATACCGCACCGTCTCTGGGGCCGCGGCCCTCGCACTCGCAGGAACCCCACCGTGGGAACTTGATGCTAAGGTGCTCGCAGCGGTACACAGCTACAAGGCTGAGGCGAGAAGTCGTGGCGAACGGCCCACTATAGAGGAGACAGCCAGAATAAGACAGACAGCGGAGGAGGTCACAATGGAGGTGTGGACGGAAAGCCTGGAAACAGCCAGGTATGGTTCCCGCACCATCGAGGCTCTCCGTCCAGTCCTAAATGAATGGGTATCGAGGAGGCATGGGGCACTAACCTTCCGCGTGGCGCAGATCCTCACTGGCCACGGCTGCTTTGGCAACTATTTGCACCGAATCCGGAGGGAAGTGTCACCCAGATGCCACGAGTGTGGCGCTGCCTTGGACTCGGCGCAGCACACTCTACAGGTGTGCGCGACCTGGAGTCGGCAGCGCAGTGACTTAACGTCAGTCTTAGGTACTGACCTTTCACTGCCCAGTGTAGTAAAAGCTATGCTGGAGAGTGAAAGGTCTTGGTCAGCGATGACCTCTTTTTGTGAAGAGGTCATAGGAAATAAGGAAGCCTTGGAGCGACTCCGCGAGGACGATGCCTTAGCGGACCAACTCCGGCGCAGACGCAGAGGAGCACGGCGAAGGCGCTATGCGCATGCTTTGCTATAATGAATGTTTTCCTTCCTCGAGCGCGTGTGCGAGTGTTGTGTGCGCAATGCGCGGAAAGGACATCCCGCATTGCGCGCGCAGCGCTCGCGCACGCGTTCGAGGAGGCACCTTTTTGACCGGGTGCCTCTACGATTGGACCAGGCGTAGCCAAGGTCGACCGGGGTGACCGTGGTTGATTCCGAACAAGGAACCCATGGCGCCGAAAACCGGCAGTGAGGTCAACGGGGGGTTTTTAGTGTTCGGTATGCCCGCAGATCATCTGCGGGCGAGTCCCATTTCCCCCGCTCCAGTTTTCTGGTTGCGGGCGGTGCGTAATAGCATTTTCCCCCGTCACAAAAAAAAAAAAAAAAAAAAAAGGTTAGGTTAGGTTAGGTTAGGTTAGGTTAGGTTAGGTTAGGTTAGGTTAGGTTAGGTTAGGTTAGGTTAGGTTAGGTTAGGTTAGGTTAGGTTAGGTTAGGTTAGGTTAGGTTAGGTTAGGTTAGGTTAGGTTAGGTTAGGTTAGGTTAGGTTAGGTTAGGTTAGGTTAGGTTAGGTTAGGTTAGGTTAGGTTAGGTTAGGTAGTAGTAGTACTGGTTCTGCATCCAGCTTAACTTAATAAACTACTTAACTATTTATTTAAGTGTCAAACGTGAAGGATAAAAAAAAATAAAAAAATGTATGTTTTCGAATATATACGTAATCTGCCACGTTTTTCTACATTGTAGAAAAAGTTATTTGTAATTTTTTTCTGTTTGTTTGTTTTAAGTATAATTAATTTTAAGTTCGTTTTATGCTAGCAAATACTATGTTGTTAATAATAGTGGACACTCCTTGTCTATCATATAAGTAATTTGTTTAAGAGTAATTTGTTTTGTAATGACTGTATGTGTCAAAATAAAGAGAAAAAAAAATTACTAAGATAAAGTAGTACAAAATTCACCACCTACGAATTTTATATGTCCTGAAATAACATTAAAAAGAAATTGACATAGATATGTGACATTGTAGTAGTTTGTGACTTTAGTGACCGAAGATTTGTGATTGGTCAATAATTTGAACCATTTTGAACATGTTTCGTAATTTTTAATTAGAGATAAGAACAAAATAAAGTTCTTAAGTACTTATTTTTTGTTTCCTCTCAGTTACATGAGTTACTTTTCAACACACTTGCTCATAAAGTGAGCCTTATTACATCGATCTTAGGGCCATAAACCAAACTATAACCCACGTGTGCATAATAATATTACAGTACTAGTTGCGTAATAGAATTATCCCTACAAAGTTAAGTAAGTACCTAACTGCAAATTATATGCGAGTAAACAGAGACTTTTCAATTTAACCGGGTAATAAAGTATCCCTACAAAGTTAAGTTAGTACCTAACTGCAAGTTATATGCGAGTCAACAGAGCATTTTCAATTTCTGCGGGTAATAGATACAGTTCTTTTTTTGTAACAACAAAGAGGTTTTATACGGCTGAAAATCCATTTACGTTTTTAGAATAAATAAATGTGTCCCTAATTAAGACAAAAAACATAATTAAGTATATTATTATCAAATTATTTATAATTCACAATAATTTGTTATAACACATTTGCATTTTATCACTACTATTATACTTAATTATTTTGGAGTAGGCTGTATGGCTGTATTTATTATACATTTGGCGCGTGCAAAAAAAAAACTTGCGCGCTTTTTCCCTTAGTTAATATTAGGTTAATACAATATGTATGCAATAAATGTTTGTTTTTCCTCGCAAGTGTGTTGAAAAAGTGCGTATGAAACTCGTGAGCAACTTACTCACTAGACACTCGGCTGATTTACGCCCTCGCCTGCGGCTCGGGCTACAACCCCAGCCTCGTGTATAATGAGCAACCTGAGCTCACTTGTATCATAATATACTATTACTTAACTGTACATGGGTATTGGTTGGTCAGTAATTTTCTATTTATAGTTTTTATTTTTTGGTGTAAGAACGAAAGATTATTCTAGTACCCATTTGTTTAATTCTTTTTGTTGATTCAAAATATTTGAACGTTAACATATATCCTAACATTGTAATTTTTTGTGACCTTAATGACCAAAGTTTATTAAGCAAGGAAAATACATTATACTTATACATTGCGCCCATCCGAAGTCGGGAATATTTATTACAGGATTTGTCATTTATTAAGGCGCTACTCGGAAAAATATGGTCATTTTGATATAAAACTATAGGACGGTTAGAGTTTTTACAAATCTAGTAATAAGATATATATTTCTTCATATCTTTATCTAGATTCGTATAGTTTCAGAAACACGATTTTATGATTTTGCCTCGACACTTTTTATTTTCGAAAAGACCTCTAAAACATACGAAAATTCAAGATTATTCTCAAATGGGGTTACTTACACTATTGGAAATTGGTTTAATTAGTGGACACCAATAATATTTAGGATCGTATAGAAGCATTTTTTTAAAATCGCTATAGTTTTTTAATACGAAGTGATTTTGTGTTTTTTTTGCCTAATCTGCAAAATCGGTCTCGCTCCCGCGCGCGTCGTTTTCTCATTGCTATCTCGCTTCAGCATGATTTTTCCGAGTATCGCCTTAAATAACTAGTGACCCACTAGTACTGAAATCTGGCATAGAGAAGAGATAGAATGCAACTTGATGAAAAACGGATTGTACCTTTAAGGCTGGCATTCCCCAAAATAGGGTATTTCAAATTATGGATTATTCGCAAATCACAAGTACTTAAAACTTGGAAAAAATATATGTTATTTTACAGTTATTCATCTAGTGCTTTCGGCCGTTTCTTTTTCGATTGGTGATATTTTACTGTGTCAAATAAAATCCCAAACATCCGTCTAATCGTAATCCAAATATCGTATTACTTGCAGTATACTTGGTTTAAGTTAATGAAAAATATACGAAAATAATGACCGACTATTGCGAAAGTTGCTTAGCCTCAACGATCGCAGGCAGGCCTAGCGCCATGGAGATAAACTTAATACTGAGGTAACTGGAGAGTGCAGTACTAACACTTTTTTGTGACCACAAATTACACAGTGGCTGTCTTCCGTCTCACCTACACTTTAAAAAAATACGTATGGTCATATGAGACAACTGACAGCCACTACATACTAAATGTCAAATTTGCTGGGTACACTTTTTTATTCAGGGTGAGAACTCCAGTTACCTTAGTATTAAGTCTATAGCTTCATGCCTAGCGCGGTAACCACTGCACCACTCTACCACTATCAAGTTTTACATTTACTCATGTAAGTACTTGTGTAATAGAGACCTACTCATGTAGGTAGGTAAGTACCAATAATATGTAAACAACATAGAACTTTGTCACATTGAAGCGTTCCGAGTGAAAACTATTTGTGCCACCAAAAATCGGTTTAGTCGCATAATGTCGAGTTCGCGAAATGACTACATAGTCGCAAATTGACCAATTCTCGAAATGACTAATTCTCATAATGACCAATTCGCGAAATGACTACTTACCTAACTATTTTTATTGCATGAAAACAGTATTTTTGTTATGAAATTTAGGATTATCTGTGATTATAATGAACTGTTTCAAATAAATTATTCGTTATTCATTAAATTGCATTTAATTTACCACATTCTTAAATTTGATAACAAAAATACTGTTTTCGTACAAAAAGTTAGTCATTTCGCGAATTGGTCATTATGAGAATTTGTCATTTCGCGAATTCGTCAATTTGCGACTATGTAGTCATTTCGCGAATTGGGCATTATGCGACTAAACGCAAAAATCATTCAACATTGTAATATGACAAAGTTCTATGTTCTATACATATTATTGCACGTGACTGTACCTATTCCGTTGCATTGCACCCAGTTCCACATGAGGGATTCTCCATATCAACACATCGTGGGGTCAGAAACTGCATGGAGAACGTTACATAAGTCGATCAGATAGTCCACGAGTGGGCGTGGGATGGGCGGGCGCCGCATTCTAAATTCAAATTGCCGGTTGCTCACGCGAACTAGTTGCGAGCTGCGTAGATACAAGATGTTAAGTGGGAAAATTATGTATTGATAGCTGTGAAGAGTTATATCGAGTTGCGGGATTCGTAACAATGTAGCAAAACAATTTTCTCATTCGAAAAATTGTTCTTCAGAGTTTCAATGTAAAAACTTAAATTGAAAAAATGAAAATGAAAAAGGTTTATTTCAACAAAATAGAATACTATAAAATAGGATTATACACAACTAGCGGGTCCTCGCGGTTTCACCCGCGTGGTACCCGTTCCCGTGGGAATATCGGGATAAAATATAGCCTATGTCACTCGGGAAGAATGTATCTTTCTTATGGTCAAAGAATTTTTTTAAATCGGTCTAGTAGTTTCGGAGCCTATTCGATGCAAACAAGTTCGAGTCTAGTCTATACTAATATTAGAAAGCTAAAAAGTTTGTTTGTTTGTTTGAACGCGCTAATCTCAGAAACTACTGGACCGAATTGAAAAATTATTTATTTTTGTGTTGGATAGTCCATTTATCAAGGAAGGCTATTATAACATCCCGCTACGACCAACAGAAGCGGAGCATTTATGAAAAATGTTGCACGAACGGGGAAAAAACATTTGTTTTCAGTAGGTTTTTCCTTTTCCTCAAATTAACGCAGGTGAAACTGCGGAGCACAGCTAGTGGATGGATAAGGAGAATGGGCCATGCATGACCCACCAATGCGGATTGGTGGGTCATGCACTAACTAATAATAATATAATATAATGTACCTAATATGATAATATGTATGTTAGTCTATCTATAGGGTATTTATTGTATGGGCCATTAGAAGCCTGCTTTAAATAAATAAATAAAAAAATTAACGACTGCAAACGCAGTCGAGACCAAAGGCTTAAGGGGGGTTAGCGGTCAGCGAAAAATCACTATGGAATCAACGAGCTCGATACTAAAAATCGTAAGCGAAATTCACACTTTTTATCAAAAAGTTAATAAAAATGTTTAACTAGTTTTTTTTAATCTAAAACTGTCACGTAATAGAAAAGGTATACCTATGTGTTTGTGATTTTATAGGAATTATTATTGTAAAACACGGTCGTAATGTGCATTTATATGAAATTTTAGAGGTAAGTACTTAACTTCAGGATTTTTTTCTATCGAGCAAAATTTTTCCAATCTTGTTTTCGAAACAGTCCTCCCATCACATATATGTTCTACATATAATACATATCGGAAATTTCAATGCGAAAAATCTTTAATGTTTCAAATGACAGCTAATAGAAAATAGGCAATTTTGGTTTTTCACTTACTAAGAGCCCTTAACGTGCCTTCCGAAGCACGGAGGAGCTTGAGATAATACATTTTGGTCACCCATCCCGTAACCGAGTAATGCAAAAGTTGCTTAAAAATTCAAAAAAATTCAAAATTCAATATCGTTTATTCAATTTAGGTTTGTTTAACAACACTTATGAACGTCAATGAAGCTACGCCATCGTTTCGCAAATCCTACGGCAGGAGACCTTGTAGCAAGAAGAACCGGCAAGACGTAGTAACTTCAACGATCGCAGGTCGAGCGCGCTTGTCACTACGCCAAAGGCTAATCAACCGTAATTATCTTCACTTTCTTAATTAAAATGCGTAAAATTAAATTTCAAGTGTGATGCACAGGGATAATTTTCATAGTGCTTACATAATATGTCATCGTCTAAAACGTTCTCGAAAATTTGCATACTGTAAAAAATTGTACACCACTAAACTGTCGTGCCCGGGACCTGTAGACCGGGCGTCTATATACAGTAATGCAAAAGTAGGTAATCTTTATGCACCATAAATGTAAGTTATTTTCCATAAAAATACCATAACTCCTAGTGGTACAAGTAACGTCCATTCAAATAAACTTAACGTGTTTGGAATAGCTTTTAAATGTGCCCCCAAAGGCAACATCATACAAAAACGTTGCGTGCCAACACAAGTAGCATCGCAACACGCAAACGACAAAACTTATATCCTTTTAAACAACCAAGAAACACCAAGGGAAAAACCAACTTTTCGAAATCGCCTTACAGCGTCGAAATTACAATTCATTTTCCTTTGATATTGTTGCTGTACTTTCGTTGTTGGGTGTACATCAAATTTATAGGCAGAACAGATAACTAATGAGCTTTATAATAGCAATCAATTTATTGAATTCACCGATTGAGATATCCTTAAGGTTAAAAAGGTAGCAGTTATTAAGTGGCGAGAGACACGCAAACTCAGGTATCTTTCTAAAGACTTAAATTAATTTTAGAATGTAACAAATTGCGAACTGTTTGTACAATCAGTCTTTGGATAAGGCGATTTGTAAACAAGTGTAGGAAATTTATAATTATTAATCTGGCAGTGGTATTAAGCAGCTAATTAACGAATGCCTTCAAGAATAATTCAAGAACAAGCTTGCGTTTTAATTTTTTCCTCGGATACAAAAACATTGCCGCGAGTACAAAATCCCCCTTTTAAAATACTTACTGGTAGATACATTGAAATGCTTGATGTTAGTTGCAATTTAATAAGTAATCCATACTTATATTATAAAATATGTGAAAGTGTTTTGTTTATCCGTCTTTCACGTCAGAACGGAGCAACGGATCGATGACGTGATTTTTGGTAGAGGGATAGTTTGAGAGCTGGAGAGTGACATAATGCTACTTTTTACCCTGGAAAAACATCACGTTCCCGCAGGATAACGTCGGGTAGTCCACGCGGGCGAAGCCGCGGGCGTTAGGCTACTCCATCACATACATTTTGGTCCCATACTAAAATTTAGTAGCTGTATATGAAAATTGGAAAGAAAGACGGGTATTACCACACACACCCGAGGAAATATTGAAACGTTCGTTTTCAATATTTACCCGATTGGGAATCGAACCCGGGACCTCCAGGGATAGCGGCACCTTGAAAACCGGTGCGTACACCACTTGGCCACCTCTGTGGTTATTTATACCCTCAGATCATATAATACTATGTTTATACCCATCCATCCCGAGACGGGACGGGACGGAACCAGAGTGAACGACGGAACGGTCCGTAAATGCGAACACTATAAATAATAATAAATAAATACTTCTTACATTCACACCAACTATCTAAGCCCATTTTAATTTCATTTAGAAACTGTATCATGGAAAACTTATGATAACGGATAAATATATACTTAAATACTTTTGTTTGTAAATACATACTTAATATACATAGTAAACACCCAGACCAAGACAAATAGATGTTCATGCACACAAATATTTGTCTTGTTCGGGAATTGAGACCACTGGCGCAGAAGGTGGGTAGCTACCCCTGCGCCGTAATCGTAATCGGTCGTCAAAGTATAGGTGAATGGTGGTATATTTCTGCCAAAAACATTTTCTATTGTTACATTATTGCATAGTGAATCCATAAAATGAGGGGCCCGTGGCGCAGTGGTTAGCGCGCTTGGCCTGAGATCGTTAAAGTTAAGCAACTTTCGCAATGGTCGGTCACGGGATGGGTGATCAAGATTTATTATCTCGAGCTCATCCGTGCTTCAGAAGTCTCAGCTGCGTTTGGTGGGCCATGGTCCATTCTCCTTATCTTTCCATAAGGAAGGCATGTGGCTCAGCAGTGGGGATTTATAGTGGCTGATGATTATGATGATGATGATTGCATAAAAAGAATGCAAAATCTTTATAATTAGTAAAACCTCTATAAAAAATTCAACCACTTTGTGTGTGAGTGACGCATCGATGGCGTGACGTATCAAGATGCTATATCTCTATTTAGTTTAATTCAATTCAATTTATTTATTTGCATAAATATGAGTACATAAAAGGTCGTAAGAGGTACAATATTGCGTCCGTCATATTTTACTCATAATGGATGTGCAAAACAATTGTAATAAAATATTTAGAAAAATCAAATCAAATAGTATGTTAGCAAATTAATTAATATTATAAAATGTCAGAAAAGGTAATTAAAATTAAAATTATAGAATATCAAAAATTAAAAAGTTAATTATATAATGTCAAAAATTAAAACTAATGTTATATAATGTAAAAAATATTAAAGAATCAGACAAATTATAAATCAAATTAAAAAAATGACAGAAAAGAAAATTAAAATTATAGAATGTCAAAAATTAAAATGTAAATTATATAATGTCAAAAAAAAGTAGTGTTACATAATGTCAAAAAAAATAACTACGCAAATTACAAATCAATACAAAAATGCTTATATGAATAAATTGTCACAAAGAAAATCCTGTATAGAATAATAGCATTTCTCAATAAGTTTTTGTTTCATTTTTTTCCTGAAAGTTGTGTAGTTGCAGTACACTATCTAATTAAACAAAAGCCGATCGACTTAATCCTAAAATATCTATACCAAATAAAGCTAAAACTCGATCAAGTCAATCCAGTGTCAAGGAAAAATACAATCACGTCCGAACTATCTTAATACCAATTTCCCATAATGGCTACCGATTATCTCGTTTCTCACAGTGCCATGAGAACTTCAATCAGACCAGCTATTTTTATTGACCCGCCATTGTAAATGATACGATATTCCCACTGCACAAATACAGTACTCAAATTATAATGTGTTTTGGAGATTTTAATGATGACGTAGAGATAAATTATTGCAAAGAATAAAAAAATCAAGAAGACTTAATAAATACTTCATATATTTTACAATGTACTATTTTTTTTATGCATTTTTTCAAACATACTTACGGCCGATTTTTCAATGCCTGGATAAGAATTATTCGTCTGATATCGTTCAGTACCTTCAAATTGAAAAGCAATTTCTCATTAATATCTCTCGTTTTTAGAATGACATTAACTTTGGTTGGTTATTAATTTAACTGACTAATAACTATTTATCTGATGAAAGACGGGATTTTTACCATGTTTATTTCGTTTTTCGAGTTCCCGATATTTCGACGCAGTTGCACACGCTATGATCACCGAGTAACAGTTACATGACCATGTAAGTTTAAAATCTTATTTATCTGATGATTGAAAAATCAGCCCTTAATGAAAAAAATTTTTTTTATTCGATGTATTCCCCGTTCGCTTCACTAAGTTTCGCCCCACATGATTTCTCCTCAAAAGGAAAGTATCACATAATTTATTATAGCCTGTGAAGTTGATTTAGAAGTCGGTTAAAAAGGTTAATAATGGTACGATCTAACGTCAAAAATTACAGGAACTACTTATAAAAATACGCTCAAGCACAGAATATATAATAGTACAAGTACAGAATATATAATAGTACTAACGTGCTCAAGTGGCCGAGCGATATACGCCCTGTATCGCTCGGCCATGTTTGTCACTCCAACTAATGTATTGTTGATCGAAGCCTGTCAAAAATAAAATAAATCCACTGCTGCGTCACAGGTCTTTAATATTGGATGCAAAAGAAGCATGAATTCGGATAAGTGGATGTTATACCTGACCCATCATAAAACTGACCAAAATGAACGTTGCTCAACCACCACAACCGCAACTTTGCAACGCACCCCACAGCCTTAAATTCAACTTATTGACAGTCAATAATGTTTCATGTGTCAGCCATTTACGGTTAGTTAAAAAAAACTTAAATTAGTTGTCCGAGTATTCTGTAAGTACCTAATTATTTATTTAAACCACCATAATTTAATTACACGAGTGAGTCAGAAATGTAATAAACGGGGTGTCTTTATGAAAATGCACGTTAACAAATAATTGATTATTATCTTTACCCATCCAGATAATCTTGTATGGACACGATCTTAAGAGTCTGCGAACTTAAACATCTTCGTTGATCGTGATTAGCGTGAGAAAATATTTCGCGGTTGTTCTTAAAAAAAAATGAGAAAGAATTTCGACCAAATTTGGCCCGACGGACGTATGATCCTACGATGTCGATTATTTTTGAACGAGTAACTAAAGTATTTGTATAGAGCTGTTCATGTTATAGCTCCAATAGTTTTTTTTAATTTAATTTATATGTCTTTAATTCTTTTGTAAATGAATTTGTAATGTTATGAATTATAATTTGAATGAATGTGTTTGTAAATGAGTTAGATTAGCAAGCTTATATAACTTTGCTGCCCAACTTATTCTTAAACATTAAGTAATTAATTAAAATATATATTATGCACAATTATAAATTATATAATTATCAATGATTTGCTAAATAGGGCTAGAATGCTAAATGATATGATAAATATTTAAAATTGAATCTCGAATAAAGTGACGTTTAAATTAAAACAGCAGCAGTTTAAGCATTTACGCTATTCCTACTTTGGAACATTATCTTGCTTTTTATTAATAGAACTTCACCAGAACATACTTTTTTCAGCAATGTAATACAATTGTTACGAGCCTAGTCTTCATAAGCCCAAACTAACCTTGAATTTTAATAAATTAATAGGTTTATATAATCAGGTATCAAATCATATCAATCTGCTAGATTTTCGCTTTAAGCTTCGCGGAAGGCAAACCGTCGTTTCATCCCAGAGGATTTTTTTTACAAAACGCCAACTACCGAAATGCGTGCCCAGCAATTTGAGTTGCATCCGTCAAATAGTGATCAGACAGTCCCTATTTTTTAGAGTTCCGTAGCCGAATGGCAAAAGACGGAACCCTTATAGATTCTTCATGTCTCTCTATCTGTCCTTCCGTACCGTCAGCTACTTTATTCCAAAACTATTAAGACTACACAGTTGAAACGATGTATACTTACTGTAAACCGCTTTACAATTTTTATTATCAATAAAAAATACAAAACTAAGAGGGACTCCCCATTATAAGGAACTAAAACTAAAAAAAAAATTTTCGTCTAACGTATTCGTGTCACTATCTATAGAAAGATCTTTAAATAAAAATAATATTGATTTTTGAAGATAAACACTTTCAAAGTATGTTTATTTTAGATTTTAGCTCTCTTATTTTAAATGTTAGAAAGGGGAGGGGACACATTTATCCACTTTGAAATGCTGTAGACCTTAATAAACACTATCAACGAAAATCATTTGTCTTTTTCTATATGTGTGAAAAGTAATGAAAACAACCTAACTTTTTAATTTTTTCAATATTTTTGTTGTTATTTTGAGCATAAATTCACTTATTGAAAAAGTTACCAGAGAATATTTTACAATATGTCAATACCTATTTTTCTATATATTATTCGTCGATTAGATTAATAAACTAGATATATTATATAAAAAAATGAAATTTTTTTTGTCTTTGATATTTTTATAGTCAAGTGAAGATACAGGATATTCGTATTTTTAACCACAAATTAAGTTTTTAGTAAAAAAATCATTTTTATGACAAGGTTTTTTGCTGACTGTACTTTAATATTGTTTTGTCATCTAAACCAAACCTGTACTTATACAAAATTTCAGCTCCATCTGACACTGGGAAGTGAGTCAAATTAAGCTTGCAAGATTTGTCCCCCACTAACTAACTTACAAACTAACTAACATGGCAAGTTAATAAAAATCTTGTAATAATCAAAATCGTTTATGAAACTTTAACATTTAAGTAGGTATTTTTATCTGCTCAAAATAAAAAATATTTGATTGTTTACTTTTGAATCAAAAATAGCCTAATTTTGTTAATTTCGAATAACCTAGCCTTAAGTATTAAGTGCAGCAATAAAATAAAAATAAACGTCTAGTTTTAGGGCATTTTCCAAGAAGCCAAAAACAATTATCTGAAGCTTTTTTATACACCAAAATAATAATAAACTATAGTATCAACTCTTTATAGTTCCCGCTGCGTAATCGTTTTCTTTTTACCCGCTGCGCACGCGCTTGTGGGTGGATTTCTTCACGTTTTGCCGCGATTAGAATGGTAAACTCCCATTACGTACCCTTTATTGTGCCGACATACAGTTTACTTTTAATTTGAAGGTCAATTAACAATATTGGTATTTATCTAAACGTCCAAGTATTTTAGTACATCATATTTACGAGAAAGTACTATTCCAGGAAGTTTTTTACGTTGTTAAAATTTTTCTTCAGAGGTAAATTATATTGGTACTTATATCAAATTTATTTCAGTATTTTTAAATGGATTTAATTTAATTTAATAAATTATGTACTACGAACAAACTCCTCTATCACAAAAAAAAATTGACGTTCGTCACATGTAAAATTTAACATAAGTATTGCTTAGGTTTTGTCAAAGATAGTACTAATTTGCACTGTAGAAATCGACATCAAAAGTTTAGATATTTTTTCGGTAGGATTGGATTGCGACAATACTCGCGATATACTCGGATCATCAAGTGACCCAGTATCCTTGCCCCCTTCTGCCTTGTAACGTACGCAGCCTGCTCCTCGTTCCTTCTACCAATAAATTAGAAATCATTTTAAACCTATGTGAGAAGTTTTCGTAAATATTGAAATCAGATTAAAAGGTGCTTGAAAAAGATGTTTGATCGCGTAATATTCGCTCGCTCAGCTCGCTCGATGTTCTGGCTATAGTGTGCTCGATCATTTAGTGACTCAGTCATGCGACCCAGTGCCGTTGCACACTCCTTATTGATAGTTATTCTGCCTTGTAACTTAACCAATATAAAAACGTATTTTTAAGAGGTAGACTTACTAAGACTTAGTTACCTAGAGTTTCTTGTTAATCAGTCTAAAATTATAACAGTGGTTGCTGAAACACGTAACAAAGGTGTTTTTTTTACTAGTAACAGAAATTACAACTGCCTACAGGTGATAGAGAAAGTTGTTTGTGAAAGTGAAGAGAAATAATTTAATCGTGAAAAATTTCGTTTGCGTAATGTTCGCTCGCTCTGCTCGCTGGAGTATGCACGATCACTAAGTGACCCAGCCTGCGACCCAGTGCCCTTGCACTCCTGATTGGAATTTATCGCCCTCCTGCCTTGTAACTTGCAGTGCGGCGTGCTCCCCATGCCTTTTTTCCTTTTTAACTGCAAAGGGAATGGTAAATCGGTACCTTTTGAGGCTTTAGCAGTAGGCGTTTAAAAATAATGTTTTTCCTATAAATAGCAAAATAAAAATAGATAGGTGGGATAAATATTTTGTAGTAATAGATTTAATTTGCCAACTATTCTCAATTTGGTTGTACAACATAATTTAATGTTTAATAGATACCTACCCAAGGTAAACTTAAGTCATTTTTGTGACCTAAAAATTGCTTTGATAAATTAAAAAATATTATTTATTGTTTAATTTCCAATCTCAAAATAAACATGATAAGTTTCAAACTTTAATACCAACGTAAAAGCTAATCGAAATATGTACGTTAACTCATTTTTTTTCTGTCCCATTCACTTGCAAAGTTTCATGACGCGCCTCGGGGCACGCTCGGTTTCCCACGATATTATTTCATATGGAAAACTGTCTTAACTTACATAAAAAACTATAATGAAAAGTGTGCCTTATGACTTGACCATGAAGATTAAATTACAATGTCATTAGCCATCGCATACAGCGCTCAGACACAATTTCTCTGAACTCGGGTTACATTCCTTATAGACACAAATCGTCTTAAGAATTTTAAGAACGTACAGACAAAAATGTACCTTTATTCGTTGTGATAGAGGTCTGGATGTCAGGCTAATGAAGAGATTAGAAGTTTGGTCTTACGTGTTTTAAAGAATTTTCTCTCGGCTCCTTTTGATATAGCACGCGTCAAATCGTAAAGCGGTGTTTACAATGTGGGATTTAATTAAAGAGAGTAAGTTCTTGATATGAAGAAAGAATAAGAAACATGTATAGTAGTCCTTCATTGTACCTAAAGGTAGTAATTTTCATTTTCTGTGATGGAAAGTGATCTTACTTATTATATTATGTTAGTCACTTTTCAATTTGACGACTCTGTATGAAATATGACAGGAAGAAAAAAATGGCCTAGGCGAGTTTCTTGCTGGTTCTCCTGGTTACTGCTGTTTCCTTGTAGAGCATTTAATTTATTCTAGTGGTAGAATCACAGACAGAACTGAGGAAGAAGCTATCTTGTCCACCTTGCAACCTATTAACCAATCTGCTATGTTAGCTTGGAAATCTGTGCGTTTTTTTTGCAGAAAAATCAGCCAAGCTAGACAGTTTTACAGCCAAGTAAGCATCGGCTCACGACGGCGCGCGGCGACGGGGAACAGACGTTTGGTGACTTTTACAGATAATTTAGATTGATGGTGGATCCACATGATGTCACCTTTGCATAAAAAATGATCATCCAAAAGGATCCAATTATTATTGTTATAACAACTTTTCAGACGTCTATGTAGCTCAAGAAAAGAGTTAAATAAATAAATAATTTCTTACAATTACACCAATTATTGCCCATGTAAATTAAAAAAAAATGTTTCGGATTGTTAACGGATAAATATATACTGAAATACTTTTTGTTTGTTAATACCTACATAATATACATAAAAGAATACCCAGACCAAGACAAATAGACAAGTTCATTCACACAAATATTTGTTTAGTTCGGGGATCAAACCTGAGAGCTCTGCCGAAGAAGGCAGGTATTTGTACCCCTGCGCCAAATCGGTCATCGATTATAAGGTATAAAAGTATCATTTATGTATATGATTTATTTCGCGTCCGTGATAGACACGGTCTCACATGAGTGCACGGGTCGGGTCATACGGACCCGGCCGAAGACAGAGAAAACGTCGCGCGCATTCTCACAGAATGCTTACTTAGTTAGATGGATGGCTGACTCCAAGTGCTATGTTACTGAATAACTGATGTTTTACCAGCTTTTCTGACGTCGTAGTTTTCTAAAAGAGATAAAAATATATAAAATCATATGTATGCAACCATATAGGCTCATGATGAGACGGCGACACGGGGCCAGACGTCGCGCGCTCTGTGATTCTCGCAGAATGTTTATATAGATGGAGGGTTGACTCATATGGTGTCAATCTCTCAATTAATGGAATATAATATTAAGATTAGATTATTTTACGTGCCCAGATAGACGCTGATATACCGCACCGCACAAGCTTATTGCAACTATCGGCTCACGACGTCGACGAGCCAGACGCTCGGTGATTCTTAAAGAGTGCTTAGGTGTTTAGATTGATCGAGGACTGAGGGTGCCACCTTTGCTATAAAAATTATGGGTCTACCTTTTATGGCAGAACTTTTTATGTCATAATATTGTTATGCATAACTATAAATGCAGAAACTTCATTTCGCAGAAAATCGTTTGGCATACACTCATCTAGCATACATTTAAAATGCAGAAAGTTTCTAGTCAGAATTGTTCTTTGGCATAATTTTAGTATCTATAATAATTATATGGCAGAACCATCATATCGCAGAATTTTTACAGTCAGAATCGTCATTTGGCATAAGTTTCGTATCTATAATAATTAAAAGGCAGAACCATCATATCGCAGAAAGTTTGCAGTCAGAATCGTGCTTTAGCATACATAATACATAACAGAAAATTAACAAGAATACAGAAAAATATTATTCCCCGGGACATACGACGATGATATTTATTGCTACTTATTTCTCATCCGGCGTTAAACAAATAATTTTTATTTATGCTATACTAGGAGGGAGTCATTATTCGATGTGATATTTATATATGTATGTTATATTCAGTGGTGATACTGCTTAAATGTTTATTTCCGTATTAGAAGTTTGCAAACATGCAAGCAAACAGCAAGCAAGCATGCAGTAATCAAGCAAGCATGCAGCATTCAAGCAAGCATGCAGCATGCAAGCAATCATGCAGCATGCAAGCAAGCATGCAGCAGTCAAGCAAGCATGCAGCAGTCGAGCAAGCATGCAGTATACAAGCAAGCATGCAGCATGCAAGCAAGCAAGCAGCATGCAAGCAACCATGTAGCATGCAAGCAAGCATGCATCATGCAGCAGGCGTGAGTTCTGTCACAGCTCCGGCGCTGCGGGTCTCTGGTGGTCACACGAGAGCTTATCGTCGCAGAAGGTTTTCGCTCACCGCAGTGGCTGAGGCTGGCCGGCGAAGCCGGCCAACAAGCCGAAGTTACGGTTAAAACCACCTGCTCCTTAAGCTCGCGGGCCGCCTCGCCCCTCCGCGCCTACGCGGGCTTAAATTACACTCTAGGGGTAGGGCATACAAGACTACGTGAAGTCGGTTTTGCAGCGATTCGTTTCTGGCACTGACTTTAGAAGTACAACATTTTTAAAACACAACTTAATGACTTTTTTATACAATATTTTAATTCAGTTGAAGCTTAAAATGTAATTTTAAAGAAATAACAGTATGCTTTATGAAATTATTCCAAATAAAATTCTGCTATCTTTTAAGTATGCCAAATAAAATTATACCAAATAATCGTGACATTAATCGTTATGCTCAACGAAATTCTGCGAAATTTAAATTATGCCAAAGGTAAATATACCATATGAAATTCTGTCATCTGAATAGTATGCCATTGTAAATTCGGACATACAAACATTC
This sequence comes from Crambus lathoniellus, assembly GCA_949710035.1. Lineage (NCBI taxonomy): Eukaryota > Metazoa > Arthropoda > Insecta > Lepidoptera > Crambidae > Crambus > Crambus lathoniellus. The sequence goes on from OX453296.1 coordinate 11,699,029, forward strand.
GGCCAATCAATAACTATGCTAAATATGTTTTCTGCCTTACAACTATTCGACAAAAGAAGATTATGCCAAGTATGTTATGCCAAATAAGTTTCGGAGGATCGAAATTCTGCCAGATAGATGCAACCCAAAAATTATTACTTAAAATGAATAATTTTAATAATTAAATTGATTGAGTTTATGATACGTTTCGTAAAGTCGATTGTAGCTCACGAATAAAGATAAATAGTCAAAATCAAACTTGTTTATTCAATTTAGATTATTATTTACAATACTTTTGAACGTCATAGAAGCTACGCCATCGGTTTGCAAACCCTACGGCGGCAGACCTTGGAGAAGAACCGGCAAGAAACTTGAAGGATTGTTTTTTTCTTTTTATTTCATACAGAGTCAAATTGAAAAATGACCTTAACATAGTATGATTTTTAAATCAAATAGTAAGATTATTACGACAATATGACGTCTGAAGTATGTACTCATTTCTCATGGCCTACCATCAACTCTTATTGCGGTTTTGTTTAGGACCTAAACTGATCTGCTTCGCTTATTCGTATCACGACAGCTTAATTGCGATCGAGATTCCATTGCGTCAATGACAAGCGATTCAGCGACATTTCACAGCCGCTTAGCTGTCATGAACTCTTATTTGACTTATAACTCGGTCGAACTAACATGGCACCTGCAGGTTATACTCGTCCCTCTCACTCTCCAGGCATGACAGAATCGAGTGAAACAGACGGGTAGAAGAAATAAGGACACAAATCGTTCGTTCATTGACATTCAGCAATACATTTGCGATTCAGTTTTTAGAAGGTCAAGGTAAGTACGTTATAAAGCAATTCATTTTAAGAACCTATTCTGGAACGCACCAGTTTTGAATGGCTTTCTTAAAGTTGATAGGCACCCAGATGGACGCGGTCTTACCGCACCGCACGGGCCGGCTCGTGCGACCGTCTCGGCTCACGACGACGGAGACGGGGCCAGACGTCGCGCGCTCGGTGATTCTCTCTCACAGAATGCTTATTCAGATGGATGGTGGACTCAGGGTGTCACCTTTGCCTGCGCCAATATAAAATAATTTTACTGACAATGTCTAGACGCTGACTTGAAGCTAGTTTTTAGAGATGTGTTTGATACAAGCCCTTTTTAGGGTTCCGTACCCAAAGCTGCCCGACTGTCTGTCTGTCTGTCTGCCACCATGCTGTATCTCATGAACTGTGATAGCTAGACAGTTGAAATTTTCACAGATGAAGTATTTCTGTTGCCACTATAACAAAAGAAAACTAAAAACAGAATAAAATAAATATAATATAACATACTACAAACGTGATTTTTTTGCCATTTTTTGCTTGAAATATTCACAGAATATTAAATTGCATATTCAATTTAAAAATAAATAATTACAGCAAAATAAAATCAATATATAAGGGAGGCTCCCATACAGCAAACGTGTTTTGTAATTTTTCTCGTTATTAAATATAGTGTCTAATGTTGTAGGTATATAGATTATTATTGTACAGTATGAATAGTGTCTAATGTTGTATAGATAATGGAACGGAACCCTTCGTGCTCAAGTCCAACTCGCACTTGGCCGGTTTTTGTGTTGTAGAGCTTGTAGAGAGATTTATTAGGTTTCAATCAACTTGCACGACATTTTTTATGTAAGTTAGCAAAATGATATTGTTATCTAACTCTTACTGTCAGTGTTTTACCAATAGTGTAGTAATTCCTATGCGTATTATTCTTTTTAACCGGCTTTAAGTCTATGTATACAGCTTTGATTCATCTGAATAATAGTTACTTAGCTAGATTTATTGAATTTGTTGAGAGCACTATTAGTACTTAAGTATGATTTAAGTATGTAATTACAGTACAATTTGTAGACCTCCTATTCAGAAAATCACTTCGAACTAATTTATCATAAAATCTATAACAAAACCATAGCATGGACTAAATAATATATAGTAATTTGTCGCTGAATTTATTTTCTAATATATTTGATATCTTATTGTTATGGAAATACGGGGCACAAAACCGATCAATAGATATAATTTTAGCACATAATTTTGAGCTTTATGGGCTATGTAATAAGCGATGTTATTGTGATCTGAAGCATGTCACATTGGTGTGAACTTATAAGGCTTATAAGTCAGGGGTCGAAGTCAAACGTTCGACAAACTACGCCATTGTAACACCATTACTGAGCCTGTGCTGATACAAAGAAGGAGGTAGCTGAGAATTCTACAAAATTTAATTGTAGGTGAATTACTAATTTTAAGCAATAAACGATAATGTGTTGTGATTAAAAAGTCAATAAAAAACCTTCATTCGTAACTGAGGGCCTACTCTGAAATGCAAAACCCGAAACTTCGTTATACCCGTCCCTCTCACTCCCCAGTTGTGACAGATTCGAGTGAAAGGGACGGGGCTAACCGAAGTTTCGGATTTGCGTTTCAGAGTACGGCTCCTGTTTACGAATAAGTTTTAAGTAAAAATGACATTTTCATGACCAGCTTTTTTGCTGACTGTACTTAAATATTGTATTGTCATCCAAACCAAACCTGTATACAAAATTTCAGCTCCATCGGACACTGGGAAGTGGGTCAAATTAAGCTTGCCAGATTTGTCCCCCACTAACTAACAAACTAACTAACTAGCATGGCAAGTTAGTATAAAGCTTGTAAAAAACCTTAATTTCGTGGACGATAAAAGCCGAAATACCGCAATGCGACATCGCGTTAATGTCTTTCAAATCAGACATCGAACAACAGTCGTTGAAATTTTTGAAATCTGTTCCTTTGTGCAATAAAAATTGAGTCGAAATTCGGGGGGCTTATAATAATATTATATAGTACCTTCTGTTTGTTTTATGTGCATGTGATGTTTGGGTAACTGACTTATGAATAATTGAAATCAATTTTATAATACCTAAGTACCTATATAGCTTCAATCAAATTGGCAAAATAACGTAGTCATGCAATGATAGGTTTACTACCTATTTGCATGTGATGTTTGGGTAACTGACTTATGAATAATTGAAATCAATTTTATAATACCTAAGTAATCAAATTGACAAAATAACGTAGTCATGCAATGCTTGTAATACATAGGTTTACAACCTCAGATCATATATAGTATTATATGATCTGAGTTTACAACCTATTATTAATATTATTCGTTATTTGATGTATTTTAATAAGTAGCAATTAATAATTCTGCAATAGACATAGAAATGCCGAAACCCTTACAGGGTATCACATGTACCTACTAGTCTCTAACATTGTCAACTACATAAGTACCATGTGGTTGTGCAATAAATAATTTATGAATTCTAATATGGCCATATTATGTCTCCTAGTGCCCCCGGGCACTCTTCCCCGGGCACTCTTCCCCGGGAACCTCTTCCCGAAGAGGGAGTACTCGATTCTACACTTGGTACGTTATTTTTTGATAATATATGTTTTAGTCCTTGATCATTTTTGTTTACTTTTCATCTCCAAGCCAGTATTTCGTATTTTTCATTTTAATTCGATTTTTTTCTTTTTTTTCGATTTGGTGTTCCTTGATGGCAAACTGCGGATTCATGACTAAAACATAGTTGCGTACTTCTGCTGGAATAAAAGTTTATCATAAAATCATAAAAGACTCTCGTTGCTTTAAACCCTGAAATTGCAGTTTTTGAACTTACACCAATTCCATTTCTCCTAGTATTTTGGTAGAGCTGATGGCCACACATAATAATGAAAATTTTGATAGGTAAGTAATGCCTGGTGCGCAGTTTTGAGGTGTTAACAAAGCACTACTCATAAACCAATAACAAAAGTAAAATATAATTGTTCTTATTACGAAACAATTAAGTCATATGTATAAACATGCACACGCAAAATAAATTTTTCATTAGTCTTAAACAATTATAGGGATTTTACCCACTTTTGCTTCCGCCAAATTTTTTATCGCGCAACTGACCCTATACACACACAATAGCAAGCGAACTAATTAGTAAGAGATATCAAACAGTGAATATTGTTAGAAATATTTCTATTGGCCATGTCTACCGTATGGCCAACTCTCTCGGAATAACTCTACATTTTTCCATACCTACAACAATGCACAGTAATGCATAAAATACTAATCATATTTTTTATAGTTTTGACTCTATGAAAACTAGGTAGGTATATTTTATTATAAATAATAACAACATTTCTGAATTTCCAGCTACGTCCTCGTGTCGAATGCTCATCATTCGTAAGGGCGTCGACAGCTCGTTGCGTGTGCCCGCGAGCGGCGCGCGCGCACGCTCTCAAGCGTCGACTATTGCTCCAGTTACACTTCGCGAGTTATGGTTATAAGATAAAAGTACCTATTATAAGAATCACGAAACTAGTGACAACGTAACAAACTCTGTTCGATCTTTCGCTATCCGGGCGACTGTTCTAACATCTAATCTAAGCTATGGAGTAGCGATAGCGAAAGGTCGTGGGTTCGAGTCCCATCTTAGCCAGTTGTGAGACGGGTCGACTTTTTCTGTACTTCATTTTCAATAATAAAATTGCATTGTGACTGCAAAAGGGGTTTGGGGGAGGCCTATGCCCAGCAGTGGGTGTCGTTCGTTCGGCTGACATGATGATGATGATGACTGCAAAAAAGTATAAAAAATTAAGTTAAAGGTTTGTCTACCGATGAATGTAATTTTTACAAACTTTTTATTAACTTGCCATGTTACGAGTAGGTTAGTTAGTTAGTTTGTTAGTTAGTGGGAGACAAATCTTGCAAGCTTAATTTGACCCACTTCCCAGTGTCCGATGGAGCTGAAATTTTGTATAGGTACAGGTTTGGTTAAGATGACAATACAATATTAAAGTACACTCGCCAAAAATCTTATCATTAAAATAAAATGTTTACTAAAAACTTATTGACGTTTCGTTATAGACAAAACCTTATTCGATTGAATCATGCGTCACCAGGGCGGAAGTTGGAAGAAAGCTACATTATATATTTATTTTTCACAATAGACAAAACTTTTCTCGAGTTCATCATGCTACCCGTGCTGGGGCCTTACTGCGAGCTGTCAAACAATGTTATAGTAATATTGTTAGCGAGTTGGCGCTATAAGCAGTGTATAACTCGGGCCAATTCTAGCGCTTCACTATCACTACATAGTATAAAACAAAGTCGCTTTCTCTGTCCCTATGTCCCTTTGTATGCTTAAATCTTTGAAACTACGCAACGGATTTTGATGCGTTTTTTTTAATAGATAGAGTAATTCAAGAGGAAGGTTTATATGTACTTTTTATCCCGATATTCCCACGGGAACGGGAACTACGCGGGTGAAACCGCGGGCGGCCGCTAGTTTGATAATAATATCAAATTAGATAAAGTCCGCGCCACATAACTTGGCATTTGTCAGAGGGCGCTGATCGTCGTGGTTGGTCAGATAAAGGTCACAGCAGATATATCAACTCGGAAAGGGATCGACACCGTATCGCCTTTCGCCTCGCCGTCAACCAGGCGTCAACCTAACGCAAGCACGTAGCCAAACCGGATCAGCGCCGGTACGACGTCGGCTCGGCTACGGCTAGGCGACGCCGCGCTTACGGCTCGCCGCACAGTGGTTCCATATCGAGAAAAGGTAGACATGGGATCAAATCTCGGAATTACAGTCTGATTTTTTAAAATGTGGTTAATTCATTTTCATTTTCAGACCACTGTGCGTAGAGCCGTAAGCTCGGGTACGGAGAGACGTGAGCGCGTGGACGACTAGCGGTCAGCGCGGGGATAGCAAGTTGAGCGACCCGCAAAGCGGTTCGTGAGCTGGGTGCCTACCATCAACTCTTATTGCGGTTTTGTTTAGGACCTAAACTGATCTGGTTCGCTTATTCGTACCACGACAGCTTAATATCAATGACAGCGATTCAGTGATCATTCAATGACATTTCACAGCCGCTAAGCTGTCACATACTCTTATTTGACTTATAACTCGGCCAAGCTATCATGACACTTGCAGGTTATACCCGTCCCTCTCACTCTCCGGGCATGACAAAATTGAGTGAAAGAGACAGGTAGAAGAAATAAGGACACAAATCGTTCGGTCATTCACATTTAGCAATTCATTTGCGATCCAGTTTTTAGAAGATCATAGTACGAAAGAAAGCAATTCATTTTAGGAACCTACTCTGCGTCGCGCTATTTTTGAATCGCTGTCTTAAAGTTGATGGTATGCACCCTGGTCCCGAGGCGAGGCGATTAGGTTACGCTTGCGATTAGTGTGCGTTGCAGTTGAGAAAGAGAGAGTTGATACGTTTACGATCCGTTTACGAGTTGATAAGTCTGCTGTGACCTTAAGCCTCATTCCCATGACATAATTTTAGTTCCAGCTATTGACACACGCCAAGTTATATGGCGCGTACTGTCGAAATAAAATGTCGGATGTCAATTGAAACAGAATTTTCGTAGCCACTTCAAAGAAATGTGTATGCCCAGCGCTCGACTTGCATCGATTGGTAAATGTCATCCGATACCATATCGCGCGTCAAGTTGTATTTTTAGACATTTTTGTGACATTTCTAGTACCTATCTGATAACTCTGCGCGCGAATGGGACGTTTTTGGTGCTAGTTACAGTACTTACATTTTTTGTTCAAAGCTTAAAGAAAATATTTGACGATGTCGAATTAGAGATATCTCTATAAATCGCCCCACAGAGGGGCAATTCTCAAATTGTATTGATTTTGGAACAATTTTAATTCGACAGTACCTACGCGCCATATAACTTGGCGTGTGGCAATATCTGGAACTAAAATTATGACATGGGTATAAGGCTTATTCTTCCGACCAACTACGACGATCAGCGCCCTCTGACATAATATGCCAGGTTATGTGGCGCGGACTAATTCTAATTTGACATCATGCCTATTGCGCGAGAATCGCCTCCCGGTTCAAGTACAACATCAGCATTACAGATTAGCGATTTTATATCAAGTTCTTTCCTCCTACCATCCTTAAGAACCCTATTTCAAAATAAGAATTAAATTATATTTAACTAGCGGATCCTCGCGGTTTTACCCGCGTAATACCCGTTTCTGCAAGGATAACGGGTTAAAATATAGCATAATGTTGATCAGGTATTGTGGCATTCTAAAAGTGAAAGCATTTTTGAAATCGGTCCAGTATTTTTTGAGTTTAATCATTATACAGGGTGACAGTGAAACTCGACCGATTCCTTGAAAGGGGTTAAACTAGAGGTCATTAGCAACATATTATCAATACTGGATGGTTACCGAGTTGCGACGTTTCTTTGATTTTTAGATTTTTTTTCTATTGTTACCAAAAACATTAATTGTGTATTAACTACTCCACTTCAAACATTGAGTTGATACTTTTCTGAAAGCTGAAAAATTAGTAATGATTTTTAAAAAAAAAGCGCTTGCCCAAAACTTACAAAGTCTCAGAAATAAAAGGTCTTTAGAAACAATAATTTTTATTTCTTGTATTTTTCTCCAACTTCGCCGTAAATTATTGTAAAAAAACTGTATAAAACGTTAGCGTACAAATTAGTAAAATGACTTGCTAGTTTCATAAGCTTTACTCGCTGTTTTTAAAAAAATAAGCAAAAGAGCGCAGAAGGTCAGACTTTTCATTACGATTTGTAAATTGAATTTGGCTCGAAAAGTTAACAGTAACGTAGTAAAACAATGTTTGTTTTCAGTACATTTGAAACACTCTCATATTGACTGTCCCACGACTTAATAAAGACACTCAGTTTCTACAATTAGAAGTTTTAATCTATCGCGTTGAGTTTTGTTGAATTTGATAGTGATAGGCATTTACACCGATAAGTATGTAGGTTTTGTGCAAGCGCTTTTTTTTAAAAATGATCACAAATTTTTCAGCTTTCAGAAAAGTATCAATTCAATGGTTGAAGTGAAGTAGACAATTAATGTTTTTGGTAACAATACAGAAAATATCTAAAAAATCAAAGAACCGTCACAACTCCATAACCATCCAGTTTTGACCCCTGGTTTACCGGATTTATTTGTTGCTAATGACTTCTAGTTTAACCCCTTTCAAGGAATAGGTCGAGTTTCACTGTCACCCTGTATACATACACATATTTCCTCTTTCTAATATTGTAACCAATAAGTTGGTATGGATTTGTCACATAATAATTTAGCGATGACAAAGACGTACTTATTAGTTAATTCAATTCACTGAGAACAGAAATGTCAATAAATTACATAAATAAATAAAATAGAACTGCGATGATTGTAGACTACTTATGCTTTATTTATTGGTGATTCTGAACTGAGTTGCAATGGACGCTAAATATAATTTTATTACTCGAATGGCATTTATTGACAAAACTATTAGTTTGTTATTTCAAAACACATTTGGAAAATATGGCGATTGCTGCAAATTATTCTCGTTATTCCAACAAAGTAGGTATTCTGTCATAGAATATTATAATAGTACTAAGGTACTGTACAGATAGCACTTAAACTGTCGTTATGGTAACCGTTATCGTGATCGTATCATAAAGATAAAGATAAAGATAAAAATATTCTTTATTCACTTAGACATAATAAATATGTACTTATGAATCGTCAATATTTTCCTACCACCCATTCAAGACTTTTTTAACTGACAAGAAGAATGGGCGCAAGAAACTTGCCAGCGTTTCTTAGTTAGGTAACGACATTTACAAAAAAAAAAAAAAACATATCGTTACTAATACAACAATTGCTTAGTATAAAAATACATCATATTAAACAGTGATTATGTTATGTGTTACATCATGACCATGCATTGCGGTCATTCAAATAATCGTCTACATTATAGTATCCTTTGCTCATCAGCGACTCTTTAATGTAACATTTAAATTTATGCAATGGTAGTTCAATTATATGCTGTGGAACTTTATTAAAAAAGGCTATGCTTTTCCCCAGAAATGAGGCTCTGGATTTTTCTAGCCTAAACTTGGGAACGACAAGTTTATCTTTATTTCTTGTGTTAAAGCGATGAATATCGCTCTGCTTTACAAATGTATTATAATACTTTTTCACATAAATTATATTTTCATAGATGTAATGTCCTGCAACAGTTAAAATGTTTATTTCTTTAAATAGATCTCTTAAAGAATCTCTCGATCGGAGGTTGTAAATGGCGCGAATAGCCCTTTTTTGGAGCACGAATATACTTTGGATGTTAGCGGCTGAGCCCCACAACAAAAGGCCGTAGGACATAACACTATGAAAATAACTAAAATAGACTATTCTAGCCGTTTCAATATCGGTTAAGAGCCTTATTTTCTTAACTGCGAATGCAGCCGAACTGAGTCTACTCGCCAAGGCTTCGATATGAGGATCCCATTGTAGTCGCGAGTCTAATATAATACCTAGAAATTTTGTATTGTTAATGAATTCGACCGTATCGCCGTCTAGTCTAATATGAAAATCAACTTGTCTTACATTAGGTAACGAAAATTTTAAACACTTAGTTTTCTTTGAGTTTAATGATAAATTATTACTATTAAACCAATGTGACACTTTTGAAAGAGCACTATTTACTTCGTCAGAACAGTCATCACCTCTATCTACTTTAAAGACTAGAGATGTATCATCGGCAAATAGCACCGTCTCACATAAATTCTTCGCGTAGTAAGGAAGGTCATTTATGTATATTAAAAACAACAGCGGGCCCAATATTGATCTTTGGGGTACGCCCATAGTAATGGGAGCTCCGGTAGACTCAGTTTTATTAATAACTACCTTCTGAGTTCTTTCATACAGATATGAATGCATAAGGCTTACTGACATTTCAGAAACACCATAATGTTTTAACTTCCTTAATAGTGTTTGGTGATCAACACAATCGAATGCCTTGGAAAGGTCACAAAAAATAGCGATTACATCCTGCTTGTCCTCCCAGGCATCAAGTACATGTTTTAGAAATGCAACCCCAGCATCAGTGGTACTTTTACCTTTTGAAAAACCAAACTGTTTCTCATGCAGTATACTATTTAATTTAAAATATTCTAAAAGTTGAGCATAAATTAATTTCTCAAATATTTTACTTATTGCTGGTAGTATGGATATAGGTCTAAAATTTGCTGGGTCACTTTTGTCACCAGCTTTAAACAGAGGAATAATTTTACTATTCTTCATTAAATTAGGAAAGACCCCTTCACTTATACATTGGTTAAAAATTATTGCTAATGATGGAGCTATCACATCAATTATTGATTTGATGATACTTGTAGATATGCCCCAGAGATCTTCTGTTTTCTTAATATTTATTGCTTTGAATGCTTTAATAATATCTTCGGTAGTGACATAGCTAAAACTAAATGTTTCCTGGCACTTGTTCACACTAGATTCCATAAGAGAGACAGCGGTGTTGGGGCAAGAATTAAGTCTGCTAGTAGTTTCTAACGGTATTCGAGCAAAGAAACCTTCAAAAGCACTAGCCACCTCAATATCCGATTCAAAAGTCTGATCACTAATTTTTAAGTTAAATGAATTAATTTTGCTTTTTGTTTTGCCAGTTTCTTGGTTTATAATACTCCAGGTAGCTTTTATTTTATTTTCAGATGATTTAATTTTATTTGAAATATACCTAGATTTTGCCAAAGCACATACTTTCCTAAATGTTTTTGAATATTTCTTGACATATTCAATGAAGCTAGGATCACAGGAGGTCGTTTTTTGTGCATAGAGTTCAAATAACTTTCTTCTACTATTATAAATACCAGGTGTGGCCCAGTCACTGAACTTCTTACGATCATTACACTTTATAACTTTTTGTTTAAAATTGTTACTAAATTCTTTTTCAACAATATCAAATAATGATTGATAAGAGTTATTAGCGTCAGCAGAAGCTGGCAAACATTGAACTTTATCTTGTACATTATTTCTAAATTTATTAATACCACGTTTCGGTATTGGCCTGCAAATTACTTCGCGTTTAGGAGTAACATTATAGTGCTCAAAAGAAGCTAGTTGTCCACTGTGGTCGGATTTAATAATATTAATTACCGATTTCTCAATTAAGTTACAGTTGGAAAAGATGTTATCTAAGCAAGTGGCCGATGTTGGCGTAATTCGCGTCGGTTCATTAAAAGTGTGAAGCAAATTAAATGATTTAAAAAGATTAAGGAATTTACCGGAGAGTTGTGCTAATTTAATATCTAAGATGTCTATATTAAAATCTCCACAAACTACAATTTTTTTATTCTTACGACAGCATATTTTCAAAACATCCTCCATAGTGGACTCAAAGACTGTGTAATTTGCTCCAGGGGGGCTATATACACAGATTATAATCATTTGTTCAAGTTCCACGCATGATATCTCACAAATTCGTTCAACAGAGAGGGATACTATATCCTTTCGCTCTTTATATTGTGTGTTATTAGGTAAAATTATTAAAGAACCCCCCCTTATTGTAGTTTTTCTATTAAATGAACTTACAACACTATAATTATCCAAATTTAACAATAATTCATATTCTTTTAACCAATGTTCAGTAACACATAACACATCAATATTTTCACAATTTAAAAATAAACTTATTTCTAGGTCTTTGCCAGCAGAAAAGCCTTGGATATTCTGGTGTACTATTTTTAAACATTTAGGCCTTCCTCTTGTCAATACTGGGCTAGAGTATGCCTCCGTTGTCTCTAATGGTAATTTAAATTAACCATGTCAGTATTTGGATTCAAAAGAATCGAATTATTTGGAACAGATTCCAAAGTTACATTAGAAGTATCAAAGTTAAACTGCTCAATAGAAGCAGAGGTTATACTAGCCAAGTTGTTGGCTAATTGTTTAAAATAAAATGATAGCGATACCGCTATTTGTCGCTTAAGATAATTAGGCAGATAATATTTATCTTTAGTCAAGTTAAATTTGTATAACAATGTGTTGATGTCAATTAAATGCATCTGCTGACTATTATGATAAGCTATTGTGCTTAAGGTTAAGTTTAAGTTATGTCTAATTTTATTTTCTAGCTGTGAAAAACCTTGACTATAAGGAAATGTAAACATAACAACTTTTTTTACATTTAAAGAGCATAATGAGTTACAGTATGATATTAATTGGCTTTTATTAATATTACCTCTATTTCCAATTAAAACTATCAAATTAGTGTTTTCATCATAAGGTTTTCTGACAATTAATTTCATTATCTCATTTAAGGTTGAGCCAGGCATACAATAATTAATAATGCTTTCTTCAGAGTGTTTCTGGATGAATTGGCCTAAATTTTTCCCAATCTCATCGCAGAACATAATTGTTTTAGTGTCATTAGTTTTAGTAGGTGGGCTATTTTCATTATTCAGCAATAAACTATTAATATAATCTATAGTATCAGTGTTAGGGACTTCAGGGTTGGTTGGTAAAATAACCTCCTGCGGAGTCAGGTCTAATGTCTCATTTTGACATGAATGACTAATAAATAAAATATCATGTTGTATGATAACCAGATCAGCGCCTCTTGCGGTCGTTTATGGAACTAAAATTCAATAGATATTTGGCAACACCATTTTGACAGTTTTTGACGGATAGTATCGCACTACTATTACTATCGCTACTCAGTAGTAAAATACTAGTATTTTACAAGATTTTTATTAACTTGCAATGTTAGTTAGTTTTTTAGTTAGTGGGGGACAAATCTTGAAAGCTTAATTTGACCCACTTCCCAGTGTCCGATGGAGCTGAAATTTTGTATACAGGTTTGGTTCAGATGACAATACAATATTAAAGTAAACAATCGGCAAAAAGGCTTGTCATGGAAATGAAATTTTTACTAAAAACTTATTTCATTTAAATTATTTCAAGAGTTGTAAATATCAAGAGGAGGCTCTTGTTACCTACTTCGTTAAAATTTATTTAATTGACGTACAAATTGAAACTATCTTTTTTAATTAATATGTATCTAACCTTTCAGGTAAAATTAAGTTATTTAAGAGTCAAGTGGCGAGAGGTCTTTTTTTTAAATTTAGTTAAGTAGTTTAAATTGTCGCGTACTTAAATCAAATCTAATTTGAAAAAATACTTTGAATGCAATTGAATTTCTTGTTAGTAATAAAAGAGTGATTCCTTTAAGTATAATGAGTTAAACTAAAAGATTAATAGTAGATTGTATTACAAGGGAGCAAAATAATATATTTACGGCGAGGGTGCTATTTTGAATCCAGAGCGCAGTGAAGGATTCTATAGTAGAATCTCGAGCGCAGCGAGGGATTCTAAAGTAGAATCCTGAACGCAGCGCAGCGCAGCATCCTTCAATATACGCCGCCCGAGGTGAAAATAATTTTGTGGCCGAGTAATACACTCTGCTTTTTATCCCCCTCTATAAAAAAAGCAGTAAAGACAACTCAAACTACCTACCTTTCTTTGTCGTTCGGATAGATCATAGCGCTAGTTGGGCAAGAAAAAAAAATTGAGTTTTGAAATAAAAAACAAAATAAATAAAAAAAATATATGTCCATCAGATTCCTTATAAGTATTTCCGGGATGCTGTAGGGGGGGTTGAAAATTTTGTTAGATTTTAGCTACGACTCACCGTTTACGAGACATTCTCAATTTTATAAAATTCCGTTTATGAAAATTTCTCGGTCCCGAAAAAAGTCCCGGCCCCCATACAAAATGAGTTGAAATTTTTTTTAAGTACTGCACACCCTTTGCTACACTCCAACCAATGCTTCTTTAATTATGTTCTAAATTCAAATCTCATCGTTTTGGACCCTGTTATGAAGCTGTTCAAAATTCAAATCTCATTTATACCCTCTTGTCATAACAGGTAAACAATGAATCGTTTTGGACCCTGTTATTAGATAAACAATCATCGCTTTTCGAATCGATGGGATGAAAAGACAGTTTTCCGCCAGGTCCCGTTTATTTTGTCCACCCTGTTCTATAATCTTGTCACCTAAAAGCCGAAACTTAGAGCAAATGTGTTAGAAAAGAATGTCTTAATTTTTTTTTCATGAAACGTGCTGGACCCTGAAATTTGTCGTTATAGTAATCGTATAGTAAACCATAACATTCGTCAAAAGAAAAAGGATTGGACATCCATCATTGAGGTAATATTGTTCCAAAATGAAAAGTATCTGTGCACTAGTGCAATGTAAATTGGAAGCAACGACGGGTATACCGGATAACCACATACTTACACGAGAAAATATCGGAAAGTACCTACTTTATAAAGCGTCATCTTGAAAACCGTTGCATACATCACTCGACTACGGGGGTAGTCAAATTAAAGTTCTGCTATCTTATATCTATTTTATTCAAATGATTTATTTAAAATCGTCTTAAATTTCGTAGTTATTTTTTTTGTGACTCCGTCAACTTATGGGAAGATAAAATAGCTTACGGAAAAAATGATCGGCTTAGGCGTTTAATTGAATGGCGGATTCAACCATTTGGCTGCGACATAGGTATCTGTTGATTTATACTTAGTTCCTTTTACGACTGATAGAGGCGCTTTCTCTGGTTTTCATACAAATATCACGATAACGCTAAGACTGATACAATAGTATTTCATGCTAGGGGTACAGATGTAGATATACAGGGTGATCCATCGGGACGGGTCAGTGTGGGAAAATTTTAAACTATAAGAGATAGAGATATTTGTTCTAGAGAACCATGTCATCGATTTTAGAGTTAAGAATAACTGCATTCAAAGATTTTCATAAAACTCATACACGACTCGGGAATCGACAATAATATAATATAATAAATAGCTGTCATTTTGAAATTTTTTTTTTTTTGTAAAATGCAGCATTTTCTTTGATTTGTAGACATATGGTTCCAAAGTAGAATGTATTCCTAACAACCTACACAATCAACTTATTAATAAAATGACATAATATTTTAGTTTTGAAAACTAACAAGGTTCGATTTCCGAGTCGTGTATGAGTTTTTTTGAAAATATTTGAATGCAGTTTTTCTTAACTCTAAAATCGACGACATGGTTCTCTAGAACAAATATCTCTATCTGTTATAGTTTCAAATTTTCCCACACTGACCCGTCCCGATGGATCACCCTGTATATTATAGAGGAGACACCTTTCACATGTGGTCAAAATAACAATCACTATAATCACAGATTATCAACAGGAAACTTCATTGTTCTCGATATCCTCTTATTTGCATATAAGCTCTCATCTGCATCGCATTGTGGCGTGTTTGTTCTTTTTTAGCCCATTCATGTTTCGGAAATTTATTCAGAGAATAGAAAAATCGATGGAGTATGATTTTCAATTGATTTTATGCATTGCAATTCTGTAGGTACGGAAAACAATATTAGCTAAATATTAAAATAAGTTTTTAGCAAAAATTTCATTTTCATGACAAGCTTTTTTGCTGACTCTACTTAAATATTGTATTGTCATCTAAACCAAACCTGTATACAAAATTTCAGCTCCATCGGACACTAGGAAGTGGGTCAAATTAAGCTTGCAAGATTTCTCCCCCACTAATTAAATAGGTAACACGACTTGTAAAAAAACCACACAGCTCCATCGATATAAATAAAAATGAATATGAATAAACGCAAAACTCAAGAACATCTGGACCACTTAGGCATTTTTTTTTCATATTGTATTATTTTCAGGTTTTTATTTTTAATTTTTTTTTATTATTTTATTTTATCTTAATTTTTAACAATCAAACATTTGACGTAAATCGTTTATCCGTCTTTCAAATGCAACGGATTGACGTGATTTTTGGTCTATGGATAGTTTGGGAGCTGGAGAGAAACAAAAGTTACTTTTTATTCCGGAAAAATGTTAGGTTCCCGCGGGATAACGTCGTGTAGTAAAAAATTAGCCTAAAACATATTATATATACGAATAAGCTATAAAACCATGGACATGACTAGGCGAGTTAAAAGTAAATTTTCGCCATGACGAGTAAGGCTAAGCAAGGTGTGGTCCGTAGTGCTGTGACAAATAATTTGTCGCTACCAGATAAATACCTGAAACAATTACTTAATTAAAAAGATTTTTTACCATCAAATTCATAAAATTGACTTATCGTTTAGGAATAGTTTTAGTAATAATTTGAGGCGCTACAATTGACACTTTATATTGAGTAAATACTCAGTGAACGGTTTGTTTATTTAAAAAGAGACAAAATAGTTGAATTATCAGTTCAGATATATCTGTATCCAAAAGAAATAATAGTTTTTGAATTCATTTGAGTATAAAAATCAAAAACTGGTTCATATACTTTAAGTATTTTAAAAACACATTTACTTAAACAACACAATTTTATTATAGTAACTGACAATCTATAAACTTATTTAGATTTTAAAATTTCCATACCAGCCAAATCCATTATTTAAAAAAGTCGGTATCGAAAAAAAACATACCGAATTTACTGCTGTAACTAATACCGGTACCAAATCTCTTATCCACGTGGCCCATCACTAAACCGACTCGCGTGACCTCTGCCCTTCGCTCGCGCTCGCACACATGCCTCGCCCGTAGCGGTCACGCCCCAAACCGTTTTGGTATCGACAAAAAAAAAATACCGAACTGAACCGATGTGATATGAGTATGATGCGATCCAAGTTTTGCGTCGAAGGATTTGTTGTTTCCTGTAGGAATGTTATTTTATAACTACGACGGTAAAATACGGATATATTATTATAAAACTAAGTAGACAATAACACCCAGACACTGTACAAACATTATTCTTAAGGGGCTACTCTGAAAAAGTAGATAAGACTTTTTGATGTAAAACTATAGGACGCTTAGAGTAGTTACAAATCTGGTAATCGTAGGAGTAGGAGTAGTCCTATAGTCTTAATAATATTGTAAATGTGAATGTTTATACGTTTAGATTTTTAGATGTTTGGATGTTTGTATGTTTGTTACTCAATCACGCCAAAACGGCTGAACGGATTTGGCTGGAATTTAGGACACAGATATTTTGTAACCTGGAGAGGAACATAGGCTAATTTTTATCCCGAAAAAATATCACATTCCCGAGGGATAACGTCGTGTAGTCTACGCGGGCCAATCTGCGGGCGAAAAGGTAGTAAGATACCTTATTCATAAAGTTTCAGAAACACGATTGTATGATTTTGCCTCGACTCTTTTTCTTTTCTAAAAGACCCCTAAAAATACGAAATTCAAGATTATTTTAAAATACGGTTACTTAAACTATTGGAAATTGTTTTAATTAGCGGACACCAATAATATTCAAGATCGTGTAGAAGAATTTTAAAAAATTCGCTAGTTAATTTTTTTACTAAGAAGTGATTTCGTGTTTTTTTTCCTAATCTGTAAAATCGGTCTCGCTCCTGCGTGCGTCGTTTTCTCATTGCTATCTCGCTTTAGTCGATGTAATGTGCTGTGTCCTTTAATCCCTGGCATGTGCCAAAGCTGAATCGCTATTATCGCTATTATATGATATCGCTATGTTGGATAGGGTTATAATAAAAAAAAATGTAAAATCAGGTAAAATATTCAAAACCATGAATTATATTTCAAATAAAGATAAAGATAGTACTGGAAAATAACGATGGGTATTTGTTAAAAAAATCCTAAAATATAGACGACAAAGCTTGCTTTATAAACGCCAAGTCACAAAACTAAAAAAATAAACTAAAACTAAAGCACGCGTTCAAAAAACATATGTTCGTCATTAGGACACCTTTGAAGAATATTCTAAATTCCAAGCACCACTCTTTTGTGAAGCATTCATCACAATACGAAGAATCCAGCTTGACTCAATTAAATCTTAATTCGTACAAAGGAGTCGATTAATGAAATTAAGTCGGCATTTACTCGACTAACCATCGAATGCACACAATAGCTTTAAATAGTTACAATCAAACCAAAAGATACTCGAGTTCCAACAAAGGGTCTAACTATCCCGACCTTACCGTGACTATTAAAATTTAATGACATGATTTATTCAAGGTAAAAAAAACGGAGAAAAAGGGTATGTTACGAACCATTTTTCATATAACGCAGTTGGTAGCAAATGGCCGAATAAAAAATGTTTAACAGGACCGACACTTTATGAAAAACGGTGTCCGACGGTGTCCGACGGCGTCCGCCTTTGTCATCGGCCGGAATTTATTCATGCTCACCCGTTGTGCCACGGCTGTGAATAAAATATAAAGAATATTCCGTTTTTCTGGATTTGTATTGCGTAAGGTGCGTGGCGGCACGAAAGTTCGGACTTTATTAAATCAAGGAAATATTACTAATGTAATTAATTTTAAGACAACAACTTTAGCACTAACGCAGTTACACCCAAGATATTGTAAATATTTAAAGATAGGTAACATACAAATTTTAATATTCATGCATATTTTTTGTAGTTCGGGAACAAACATACGACTCCTAGCTTTATGTATGATGCTATACAGCTAAATATACAGCGTCATCAGCCCATTTACAAGTTGTATAGTCAGCGTCAATTATAGGGTGCCATCTAAAGTGGTCAAATAGTTTAGAACACCATACAATTGGTATGGTGTGGCGAACTATTTGACCACTTTATATTGACGCTGACTGTACAACAATAAACTTTACTATGTCTCGTAAATTTCAGTGTTCCCAAAAAAGTACTTAAAGCATTGGTGCTTCAGAAAAAGAAACGGTAACACAATGAAATATAAACATACAGATATGACAATGTAGATAAATTAAGTTTAAAAATAAAAGAGTTGAGTTGATTATATTTCACCAGGCACTAGAATACCAGATGTGGCCAAATATTTATTTTTCCGAATTGATTCATCAATAATTATACTTGACAACTTTAACTACAACTAATCATGTATTCATAAAAAATATTAAATTGATTTAAAAAGTGCTTGAAAAAGAATAATTTGTTTGAGCAATCGTATTTTGAATAGGTGAATACCTAAGCATTTTTAAGGCCAAAGGGTTGGAAATTAAGTACATCATTCGTTTACCGCTTATTTTAGAGGTTCTTTATTAGTGCAAGCATTAAAAAAATAGTCCAAGCTAAATGTTTTCTTATTCCTCTATTTATTGATAAAAATAAAATACTATAATTTCACCAGTTCGTCAACACTGTACTTTCGAGCAGCCATGCATCCAGAAATAATATTTGGTCATTTTCTTAGTGGTAGCCGTATCATTTATAATATTTTATAGAAATCAACAAAACAGACTCGAGAACATTAACATGGCGGGCACAATGATCTCGCCCCGGTTTTGTTACATTTTATAGTGAATTACTTGATATTAAGGTGGACGATAAAATTTTATATTGATTCTTTTTGTTTTGAATGTTTTGCAATCTGGCTTTGTGGTAAAGATTTAGATGTTTTGCACATTTATGTTGTATTGTCTTTGGTTTCTTTTAAAATAAGGAATAATTGTTTGTTTTTGTTTCATATCTTAGGAGGAGGTACTGGAACTTCCCATGATTTTCCAGGCGCCTTATTCACAAACAAAACAGATGGAAACGTTCCCGAATGGTTGCATCGACACTACACCACGGCATACATTTTGATCTATTTGATTTCAAATTTTCTATGGAACAGCTGATTTTTTTCGCGATTTCAAAGTTCGTACAATAGTAAAAGTTGTTTGTATGCATGAGTACATTGACCCCTCAAAATTCCGTCGACTTTTTTTACAACACTCTTTATAAGAATTGAAAAAAATAATTGAACCGTTTTGATCTTTGTTAACTAGGTCTCAATTTAAATTATCGTTTCGATATTTTTGTACAGTTAAACGCAGTCGATAGTCGATATTATTTCAACATTATATTGAAGCAGTTACGTGGGTAGTTGATAGCCATAAAATATTGTTATAGATCTGTTATTAAAACACTATAAAATGCTGAACACGGAAAGAAAAAGCTGACTATGAGTTTTGTACTTTACCTCACGTAGTTTTATTATTTAAATAAATACATTTGTCTATACATAACAACATTAGTTAGTTAAAAGTGGAAGCGTACCTAGTCGGTCGGGAAGTTAAATCTGTAACATTCATTCGTTCATCGTAGAAGTGCCCCGTTTAATATGAACTTTGAGAGTTTCAGGTAAATAGTTATTTCCTTATCACATTATTTTCTGTACTTACGTGATATCATCATCATTATCAGCCATTTAATGTCCCCACTGCTGGGGCACTGGCCACCCTTATAGATGGATAAGGAGAATGGGCCATGGCACACCAGGCGGGAGCAATGCGGGTGGGCATTAACGACTGCAAATGCGGCTGAGACCAACGGCTTAACGTGCCTTCCGAAGCACGGAGGAGCTTGACATGAAAAGTTTTTGGTCACCCATCCTGTGACCGACCATTGCGAAAGTTGCTTAATCTCAACAATCGCACTGTTATCACTGCGCCACGGGCTTCTTGTGATATTATTCGACATTATAGCATACTGGCTTTTCGCCTGCGGCTTCGCCCGCGTGGAATACACGACGTTATCCCGCGGGAATGTGATGTTTTTCCGGGATGAAAAGTAGCCTATCCTCCAGGCTACAAAGCATCTGTGTCCCAAATTTCAGCCAAATCCGTTTAGCCGTTTTGGCGCGATTGAGTAACAAACATACAAACATCTAAACTTTCACAATTATAATATTATATATACTAGCTGACCCAGCGCGACTTCGTTCCCGTGGCCCTACCTCCTACTCCACCCTACCCTACCCGTACTCTACCCCTACCCTACCTTACCCCTACCCCACCCCTACCCTACCCCTACACTACCCCTATCCTACCCTACCCTTACCCTACCCTACCCTACCTTTACTCTACCCTACTTCTACTCTACCCCTACTTACCCCTCCTTCCCCTTTTTTTTTGTATCAAAAGGAGAATGCGATCTTTAGGCATACCAAACGGCATTTTGGACTCGGTCACACCTAGGGCATGTTCCTCGCCGCACCCAGCCCTCCCGCCAAGCCTAATAGGCTTCGCGTCAGGGCTGGGCGGTTCTAACCCCTGCCCCGCCCACTAACGAGCTCGAAAGCTCGAGAGGGGGCCGGACAGGAGGAGAAAGCGTCCTCCCCAGCTCCCCACGTGGCTACCCGCTCGTGGGGGCAGGCCAGGTGGGGCGAATAGGAGGAAGCACCACTACCAACTAAACTCCTCTCGAAGACCTGCGCCTTACCGCCGGGTCTGTGGGAACGTTGTAGCACGCGCCACTTGACCCGTGGAGAGTGGCCCGTTAGGGCTCCACCCTTTGGGGGACAGAGGGCCTTACTGCGCCCCCCCTGCGACGCACCCCCCCTCCCTCCTTCCCCTATTTTCTCACCGTTAAAACCTTCCTTGGACTTCCACGAACATTTCAAGACCAAAATTAGCCAAATCGGTCCATCCGTTCACGCGTGATGGCGTGACCAAGGGAAATATGGATTAATTTTATATATATAGATATACTAGCTTTCGTAGTTTAAGTAAGTTTTGGCATAAAATTAAATGTATATTTAATAAAGGTAATATTTTTTTAAAACAGAAATACTAATTATTTTTATGCATTCTCATCACAATTGCTATTTTGTAAGTAAAGGATAAATTGTGATTCACAATATACGTATACTAGTGTTTTGTATAACCTATCTGTAATAAGACAATGAATCATGTGAGTAACATTTTTTATAAGTCTCTCTAAAGTAAAACATATTGATCACCAGATTTAAATTAAATTGCTTTCAAAACCTTCAATATCCCTAAAATATTCTATTATGATACACCCAAGCTCAACAACCTTATTTTTTGTTAACTAAAAAGCATGAAAGCTCATAAAACCTCCCCTTTTTGTCAGTAAAAAGCATGAAGTTCACTAAATAAAATTGACAAACACCAGTTTATTAAATTATACTCAAAACTATTAAGAACAGTCAGACAAAAAGACGCCGTCATCCAAACACAAAATTTACAAAAAAAGGCGTGGGTGAAGAAGCAATAAAACTTGATCCAGAACTACTAAATTTGCCAAGGTCATCATGACTCTTTCCTAATATCCACCCCGTATGTCACCATCTATTGTATTCGGTTAAAATGGTAGCGATTTTGACATTGATAAAGGGATTCCATACTCTCTACAAAAGACTTTTTTCTAATTTGATACAAAAGACTTTTTTCTAATTTGAAGTGGTGGAAAAAATGTTAAATTCATACGATTCACAATATGGGAGCACCTGTTTCTAATTGCCACCTTTTGACGGCAAATCCCTTTAAAATTACAAAAAATGGATGAAAGTGACGTTTGTGAAATATTAAAAAAGAAATATTAGTAGAATGTCATTAGATGTTATTGTTTCTAGGTATGTTTTTGGAGAGTTGCGTATTTTTATTTTCACATGCCTTGATATTATAATCATTATTTTAATTTATTTTTATAACTTATATTATTTTTAGTTGAATTTCTCAATACGTGAGTATTAAACGCATAGAGATACTATGTGTTTTTGAAAAAAAAACTACTCTTTGAAGTGATTTAGAAAAACAATAATTGGGTTCATACATTTATTTTGCTCATTACATAATGCTTACCTTTTTAAATTTCTAGGAACGGAAATAATAAGTAACATTTTCAAATATTTTTCTTTTATTAAGGACCTGATAAATATATAATTCAAGGGTTGACATAGGTACTAACAGATTCTGTAGAAATTGTAGCTCAAACTTCAAAAGAAACAGCCTACACGAAAACAGTGTTCCTTAATCAGTGTACGATCGACACCACACCACGCCTCAACCTGGTACCACACCTCGCATCTGTCGACACCGGTCAAAAGTTCACCAGGTGAATCAGCCAACTAATGTTATGTATCTATTCAATCGCATTAGCCCTCATGTCTCGAATCAATCATCAATTTGAATACATTCAGATACATCTACTAAGTTATAACTGGTAACTTAATAAAAATCAAAGTTACACTGCACGTGTACGGTTTGAAATATGAATGGACTGTTGTTTTGTTCTTTGTGGTGTTAAGTTTGATTGCGATGAACTAGCAGAGGTCAGGCACTAGACGCGTGGGCAAACTAACATAGGTTAAGGTAAATGGTAGTTTGCTTATTTGCCTATATCCTCATAAGTATCAGGAGCCCGATTCACATCACTGGAAACTATTGGTTGGTACAAGATATTTTCAAAAAGATATAGAAAAAAAATATACTCATAGAAAAAACCACCGGCCCCATTATAGATTTTTTATTAATTTTTTTCCTATACTAACATAATTGCACTGTGAATATATAAAAAGAAATTAAAATCTTAATTAGTTTGTAATCTTGTTTAGCCATACTAGTCTAAAAATACTTTATGATTTGGTCCGCTTTAAATTAATAGCATACCTTTAACTTACCTAGTGTTAGATGATTAAGTTTTCAGCAGCTTAATTAGACGTTCTGTTATTAAAGAAATTTAGCTGCAAATATGTTGTTACAACCCTTCTTTTATTTAAATTAAATCTTCCTCAAAGAGCTGAACATAGTTTAAATCTCTTTGTACCTAAGTAAATTATTTTCCTAATAATCTTTAAAGTCGAAGTCGTAACCAGGTTTCTTTTTTCTTTAAAATTTTAAATAGTTTCTATTTATGTTTCTCAACTCCCAGCATAATAAAACGGAGCCACACCACCTCGTACATAATCATATTAATCCTTAAAATGGACCAGCTAACAAGCCGAACAGTTTGACAAATGTCCCGGCTCTTAACTTATGACAATTCGCAAGTGTACACCTCTCGTTCCCCATAAATATGCTACCTATTAAATGTTAATTTCCAACTCAGTAATCCATTTGGCACGGCTGTTGGTCCAAGAGTTAATTGTGGTGGAAAAGAAGGTTCCATACTGGTTGGATCTTCAGCTGAATAGCAGATGGACTGTTTGCATAAATCATTGAGGGAAAGAATAAGTTTGACAATCATCCTACTAATATCTTACTATATTATTTTAATATTATCCTACTTAATATTATAAAATGTTTAGATGTTTAGATGTTTGTATGTTTGTACTCAATCACGCCAAAACAGCTGAATGGATTTGACCGGAATTTAGGACATAGATACTTTGTAGCCTGAAGAGGAACATATTAGGCTACTTTTTATCCCCGAAAAATAACGCGGGCGAAGCCGCGGGCGGAAAGCTAGTTGTTAAATACTTTTTTGTCAAACAAAACCTGTCGAAATGATTACTTTACCTATCATGCATAAAATCTCTGAGTTGAAACGAGTTCTTCAGAGTAATTTATTAATATAATAAATGCAACACGTGATATTTAATTTAAAAATAAAAATAGTATTATAAAAGACTTTAACCTATTAGGAATGTCTACTACTTATTATCTGAAATAGTAACGTACTTACCAACATTATTATATTTTATACATTATTAAATAATAATAATAAATTTAGTTTTTCTTTCACATAGCACAATAATGAACATTTAGACTTAACTTAGTTTTCTACATTCAATAAAATCTATGTAAAAGACCCAGTTTATACTAGGTACACCTTTATGACAGATTACCAGCTTCTCCACAACCGAACCGGTCGAAAAACAAAACAGTTTATGAAGGACATTGTTCCAATACCAAATTTTAGTAGCTTGAGCACTAGTGCTATGGAAATTGGATACAACGATAGGAATTATCACATATGTAAGTACATCCAGACACGAAAAAATAACTTAACCTAGTTTTCGACATTGACCCTCCTGGGAATCGAACCCGGGACCTCAGAGAAAGCGACACCTTGAAAAAGGTGCGTTCACCACTCGACCATGGTCGCCGAGGTACTTAATATGAACTGCGCCTTATTCAGTAACTAGACAGACTGACTTAGAGAGCTACAAGCGACCAGTCATTGCAGCTGGTTTCAGCATGACCTATAAATAGCGAATATAAGTAGATATACGTGTATCGAAAATTTACGGTATATACCCGTTACTGAGGGAGTAACCGTGCATACATATCAGGGTAGAGTGCAACTGTTCTCAAATGGCATATTGATGTAAGCACAGAACATTGGAAAGAAGTTAGAAGAAAATTCTTCTAAAAGCAGGTAAAGCCGCGCAAAACAGCTAGCATTTTACATTTTTGTAATCTTAAGAACTTCTTAGCGTTGTAATGGCAACAAGCCTTTATTATCCACAAACGGGATAGTACTTAGCCTTCATCTAACTTGATGTTAAGTGGTATTAAGGCTGAAGGTGGAAGCGCACTACCCCCGGAATCCTCAGTTACTGAGAAACTGGCTATTATCTGATCTCTAACTACCGGAACACAATAATGCTGAAAACATCGTTGTTATGGCGTAAGGGAGACTCAGAACAAGCCCTACCACCAATCAAACCAAATACAATATGATCGCCCACTGGGAATCGAACCCGGCACCTCTTGGTCTAATACTGGTGGTTTGAACCACTAATAGACTACAAAGTCGGTTAAAAGTTTGTTTTCGATTCCATGCTTCATTCAGCAATGCATGACATGCTTTTCTTATAGTCATTGTGTGTAGTGAATTTTGGTTTAGGGATTAAAATTGTGTAAGTCGGTTTGTTTTTGTTTAAAACAAAAATAATATTATAACTCGCGCGGATAAAGAAACAATCTGTAAATGGCGGCCAAGCATTAAGTGTGAGCGCGATAGCATGACCCACCCACGTGCTCTACATGCAGCATGACGGTATGTGAGAGCGAGATAGCATGACCGACCGGCCGCCATTTCCATATTGTTTCTTTATCCGCGCGGCCACAGCCATCTCTATCGTGTAGAAGACGATAGAGACGGCTGTGGCGCGGCTTATAAAATACATACACGTTACACAATGCTATTTGGCTAATAGTTATGTATTTGAAAAGTACTCGTACGTTACCTATCAAATTGATAGCGGTTGATACATACAATTCCTAACATTTAAAATATTGAAGTGTTGGGTGGAATTTCGATAGAGCATTTGGTAAGATTTTGTTTCCCGACGCCGCCTGAAAGCTACTTATAGGGCTCGTGGTTTTTTACTATCACATTTTCCTATACTTACAAAATTGCATTGGGAATGCATAAAAATAATTTAAAATCTCAAGATTTTGTTTGTCGTTTTGCAATATCTGCGTAAATCTAAACTTATATAATTATGAAATATTAATGTGAAATATGTTGTTTTTAGGCAAGCAGGTAGGAGGAGCCCGTGGCGCAGTGGATAGCGCGCTCGGCCTGCGATCGTTGAGGTTAAGCAACGTTTGCAATGGTCGGTCACGGGATGGGTGACCAAAAACTTTTCATCTCGAGCTCCTCCGTGCTTCGGAAGGCACGTTAAGCCGTTGGTTCCGGCTGCACTTGCAGTCGTTAATACCCACCAATCCGCACTGAGCCCGCGTGGTGGGTCATGGCTCATTCTCCTTATTCATCCATAAGGAAGGCCAGTGCCCCAGCAGTGGGGACATTAAATGGCTGATGATGATGATGATGAGGCAAGTTTGGAAATAAGGTAATCTATGAGAACTACTAAGACAACTTTGAAAATGGCATTGAACATGATTTTCGTCTTATCCATGTTCATTTTAAGACCCACTGTTTGGGAAGCATTACTGAGATCTTCGAGCATTGTGTTCAGGAGTTCCAAGGTCTCAGCCATGAGAACTACATCATCGGTAAACTGAAGGTGTGTTATGTACTCGCCATTGATGTTATTGCCGCATCCTTTCCAGTTCAGAAACTTAAATATATCCTCCAACGCAGCTGTAAACAGTTTCGGAGTGATGACGTCTCCCTGTCTCACATCTAGCTTAGGATTGGATATGATTAGAGCTCAGGTTCTGTAATCGGACCGACATGGTGGCGTTTTGGTATACTTAATCGTTTATTTATCGTTTGGCAAGTTGTACTCTTCGGTCTTCTGTATAACTTGCCGCAGCGTATGAATGTGGTCTACGGTACTATTGCCTTTCGGAACCCGGCTTGTTCGGGAGGATGGAACTCGTCGAAACTGCGAGCGAGACGATTCGTAATGACTCTCGAGAACAACTTATAGATATGGCTCAGAAGCGAGACGGGTCTGTAGTTATTTAAGAGATTTTTATCACCCTTCTGCCAAGGTTCTGCCCCATGCCTTTGGCGTTTTGCCCTCGAAGATGACTGAATTGAAAAGCTTCCGGAGGACTTTAAGTATCAGCTTACCGCCGAGCTCTCAGAAGATCAAGCTAGCTCAGCTCAGCTCAGCTACAACAGCTAGTGCATAAAGTTCTAAATATTTTTATTACTGATACCACCAATCCAATACATGCGAACCACACCAATGCCGAAGATATAACATATTGCGTTTCCAATTAAGGGTGTGCTCCCCGCTGCGTCCTACTACGAAGGAACAATTTAAATAGCCAGACCACGATTCGACCCTTTATAAACACCCACATCTATACCACAAAACTTGACCTTATGGCTATGGCCATAAGAGTGACACGACTGCATGAGTTAACTTTGTAGGTGACTTTAACTATTAGTAAGGCCCTCTGGTCATAGGCGCGATCAGAACTTTCGACAGCTCCTAGGTGACAAAGAAAAAGTGTATCAAATTAAATGAAAAAAAGGGACTGCTAGTGTTTGGAAACAATTATATTATTCAAAGAGTATTAAACTAAAAGATATCTTTTATTACTAGTCTGCACTACACTATTAAAATATACTACTCAAAACGAAATAGGGGGCTTCTGCATGGGCTTTTTTCATACAAACGTGCTCAATTTAGCATCTCATAGATGAGTAACTTTTTGCATCTCTGCAATGATTTTTACGTCAATGCCCAAACGCCCAATTAACAAATCTTGTTTTTTAAAATTGCCAAAAACTGCTCTATATTTTTAAAAAGGAAAAACAGTAAGTCAAACTTCATGTGCCATAATACCTAACAATATATGGAGCGTAGAGTTCGGTATAGGCTCTTTGTATAGGAAAGCCAAAAAAAATCGTATTTCTACATTTTCAACCTATGTGCTTTGGACTTTATGATTTCTTTTTGATATTAAAAGGAACACAATATTGTAGTTATATATTAGGTATTGAGGTACATATTGCTCATGAGTGTAGGTAGGTACTATTATATTAG
Source organism: Crambus lathoniellus (assembly GCA_949710035.1). NCBI lineage: Eukaryota > Metazoa > Arthropoda > Insecta > Lepidoptera > Crambidae > Crambus > Crambus lathoniellus. Next base: position 11,727,096 of record OX453296.1, read on the forward strand.
TAGTATGTTATTGTAATGTGCATTTACATATTTTGTTTTGATTGCTGGTGAGAGACTTCGTACAACCAGACAGTCGCAATCTCTACATCGACAGCCTATCAAACCAAACCAATAGACACAATATGCACAGATATATTACATTTCCTATTAGTTATAACCACACCATTTCGGAGTTCATTAAGCATCTTAAAGATGGACAGGTCGTTTCTCATACGCATTGTTTGTCTCAGTCAACGAGAAGGCGAAAAAAAACCTTGTAAATAGTGTTTGCTTCTCAATTTACGTCTGACACATTGGAACAAAGAAATTAATTGATGTTAGTAATGAAGGAAACTAATGATGGCTGTAGAGTAGTTGTTGGAACAGAGAACTTGGAAGTGTTTATTTATAGATCGCATTTTGAAAGAAATGTTAAAGGCCATTTCTATCACTCGAAGAAATGTATCGATGATTCTTTAATCTATTCGAATATTATAAAGTGTAATTAATAAAAGGAAACTTAAATTTATACCCCAAAAATATTCTTATAATGTCGGAAAAACTACTTGTTTTACCAAAATGGTTGAGTACGATCCAAAACTGGCAACACAAAAAGGTTTTCAGATAATTCTATTTCGAGTTCTTTTCTGATCTCATGATTAAATGTCTCTACCCCCCAACTTACTCTTCCCTACCCAATATCAGTCATTTCGATCCATCAAACATGGCTCTAGGCCATATTCGTCCACACCGTGACTTCTGCGATTGCCCTCCGTATTATGTTTACTTTTAATTAGCTGACACGAGCATCGGTTAGTGCTGCCATAGTTGGCGATGGCCGTTTCTACTAAGACTAATGGCCGCAGTTGGCGGAAGGCGTGGGAAATGATTTACGAATTCGAGATGTTGCGACCGATTGTGTTATTAGATTTAAAATCTGTTTGTAGTTGCAATGAGCAAACCTTTGGAGGGATTTCTTGTGTTGTTGCCGCGCTGAACGGTTGTTTGTTTGAACCTTTTAATTTAACAGGCCTGTATTATACATAACAATCATATTTAAAGAAGCACAAATTAGATATTTTACTAGTTAGAACAATCATCTCCTTAACTAATATTAGCGTCCACTTTTCATTATGAAACTTCATGTTCGATAATATACTCCTATTTCGAAGTATATCTGCGCTAAGTATACAAATTACATCAAGCTAGCGGTGGATACACACAAGTTGTAAAACAAAACTTTATAAGGTAAGCAAAACTTTACAGATACGGCTTTGGTAAAAAACAAATTCAAATACTTACTTTTAATCTTACCCTTTTGTCATAATCCTTCTAGAACTATAAAAACCGAACACTTAAAAAGATTTCGGACTTCTCCAAATCGGGAATTAAATCATATTTTTAATTCCCATCATCTCATTAGGTGCTTCCATAAAACTTGAACTAAAAATTGGGGATTTATTTTAAGGGATACGCGCAAATGTCAAAGCAGTAAGTAAATCACCGTGGCAGTAACAAGGAATAATGATTTACAATAAGCAATTAAAAAGTTAATGGGGTCCACAGACTAACAGACGCAGCGAGGGATCAATAAAAGTGATCCGATGGGCGTTTCTTCATTGGCTGATGCGACACGACACGACATCCGCCACCGACTTCGGTAGACGCATCATCGTCATCAGCCATTTAATGTCTGCACTGCTGGGGCACTAAGCCTGCCTTATACATGGATGAGGAGACTGCTGGGCCATGACCCATTACGGGGACCCAATGCGCGTTGGTGGGTATTAACGACTGCAATTAATGCAGCCGGGGCCAGCGGCTTAACGTGCCTTCCGAAGCACGGAGGAGCTCAAGATGAAAAGTTTTTGGTAACCCATTCCGTGACCGACCACTGCAAAAGTTGCTTAATCTCAATGATTGCAGGCCAACTGCGGTAACACTGCGCCACGGGCTCCTCGTAACACGGTGGACGCATATAGCAACCTGTTCGCTCGGAGACGTGACGTGACACCCGTCAGTCACGACCTTGTAATGGCAGAATTCGAAATTTAAACTGTATTAATTACATTGTAACGTCATTTTTCGAGTGGTTGGCTGAGGCACACATGTGTGCCCAATCCGAGTAATATGACGATATAATATTTAGGACGTCTGTGTGCCTCCGAGCGTACAGCGGGCCGATCGCCGTAATTCTATGCAGCGCGTCTTGATCACGTTTGCATCTTGACGTTTGACTTCGTATTGCCGTAATGACATAACTACGCACACGTCACGCAAACCTAGTCCCAAAATCCTGTCTGATCCGATGACATCCGTGACAGAGAAACCACTTGCAATACGAAATTAGCTGTCAAAATAGACTGTCGTATGAAAACTGTTTTAGTTCCAAAGATTGTCACCGGAACAGAAAAGGTTGTAGCACTGTCAAAACTGCGCGTTATCAAAAACGGTTTTGCACGTCAACTGCACGTACCTACACGATCGGCCCGCAGGTTACTTGTCCGACCCGGCCGGCATGTCGTGTTGGGTCGTGCCAATAAGACAACGTACTATTTCATAGAAAAATGCTTCCACCGATGTCGTTGTTGGGTGTCGTCTCGGGTCGTGTCGGCCAATGAAAAAGCGCTCGATCGCTGGAGATTGGGTGATTCGCTGCGCTGTCACCGACCACCATAAAATATTTTCGACAATTTCGCTTAAGGTTTACCTCGATAGAATTACGGTTGGCCGGTGTCGCGTAAATCATTATGTTTGAGGTTTTGCGATCTGAGTCGCATGGTCGAGACAGCCTCGTCCAGTTTAGTGAAAACGATCAGGTTAGCTTCAATGGAGTCATAAAAACGAAAGGACGCGCCTCGCACTGACTGCTATTACGATTTACGAAGTATTGTAGACTGTTTGCCCAAACTCCTGTGTAAACATACGAGACCTGTGACAATTTTTATTAGAGGTTAAATTTCAGTTTTTATTGCGCTGAGTAAAATCCTGTTTACCTACTTAACGTGTGAAGAGATGAGGTTTCGTATTTTTTTATTAGGTATAAGACACTTGAAATAACATGGAATGAGTTTATTTAAAAGTGGAAGACTTTGAATAACTTACAATAAACTATACTTAACTACACTACAATACAACAGTAGAATGTATTGAGACAACAATATCTAAGTAATTACCGGGTGTATAACATTGCAGTCGCTAATGTAATTCTTAGTTGAACCCCTCAAACTTTTTTCTGTTCTTTTAGTTATTGTTGTAGTATACATCATAAGGGTTACAACCTTGTTCTTAGATATAAGGTAATTAAGATTTAATGTGCGTTCTGGTTGAAACCTGTTGTGTATATCTTTAAAATAAAATAAAATAAAAATAACGTATTCATCAATGAATCAGTAGTAAATTGAAAATGGTAAATTGAAACTGTGTCTACGTGAACTTGATAACGGATAAATATATACTTAAATACTTTTTGTTTGTAAATACTTACTTAATATACATAGAAAACACCCAGACCAAGACAAATAGACATGTTCATGCACTCAAATATTTGTCTTGTTCGGGAATCGAACCCGATACCTCTGGCGCAGAAGGCAGGTAGATTACCCCTGCGCCAAATCGGTCGTCAAACACGACGACACGGTAGTTTCATTCAAAGATTCCATTTACAAAAAAATAGATAGCTCAATTTTTTTCAAATACTTTTTTATCCCAGCGAATCGTCATAACAGCATGGCTACTACATCAAAAATAAAGTCTGTCTGAGGCGAAAGTCGCGGGAGAGAGGAGGGAGAGACGTATGAGGACGGATGAGGGACGTAATAACACAGAATAATGGTAATAATCTGCGTACGGCGCATGGTGTTAGCGCGCGCAGTTTTATTTAGGATAACTTAGAACTAGACTTAGGCTGCCGCTACTTGTACTATCTATTAAGATCGCCACTATCAAAACTTCCACATTTGGGCCAGAGAGTCAAATAGATGTCATAAGCTGTAAATGGTAATCATTGGTCATATTTCTAAAACCAAATAGAAAGATTATTTTTTTGTTTTGTTTTTATAATATAACACAATCTGTAACTCAAAAATTCAAAGAATACCATACCTAATTAGATTTGTAAATCAAATAAAAACTAAGTGGAGCTTCTAATATACCCAACAAACTTCTAAATCGTGATTCACCAATTCCACGAAAAAAGAATCATTTATTCAAACCATTTGATAATTGTTTACATTTCCCGTCCAGAAGCCAGAAGGGCTGTTCAAGATCACTAAAAAAAACTCAGATCATTAACAAGAAAAATAATTAAATTTTATAACATCTCCGCCTATTTTTGGCTACCAAAACCACTCCTGTATTCAATTCTATTAAAACTTAATTAACTTTTTCTCGGGAGTTATAAATTTTAATAAGCTTTTAAACCGAAAAAGGACTCGATTTGTTTTGCTACTTTGGACCGTCACTTGTCGCTATGATAAATGTGTTCTTGGTTAAAGAAAATTGCATTTTGTTTAGGCAAATGCCGACGATACGGGATCGTCACGGGTGTTAAAAGGACCGGCCGACAGGTTGGTGAGTTATGATTTAACCTCGTGGGCATTTCACAGCGCATTAAGATGGGTGATCATTTTGCTCACCTAATTAAATGGCTGAATGGCTTTAGCAACGTTCGCAATGGTCGGTCACGGGATGGGTGACCAAAAACTTTTCATCTCGAGCTCCTCCGTGCTTCGGAAGGCACGTTAAGCCGTTGGTCCCGGCTGCACTTGCAGTCGTTAATACCCACCAATCCGCACTGAGGCCGCGTGGTGGGTCATGGCTCATTCTCCTTATTCATCCATAAGGAAGGCCAGTGCCCCAGCAGTGGGGACATTAAATGGCTGATGATGATGATGATGAATTAAATGGCATTTTCAAAATTAACATATACATAGAAGATTGATTAACCCAAAGTTTCCGAAATCAGACACGAAGCAGCAAAATAGAGTAGGTATAGGTACTTGGCCATTGTAGCTTAGCTTGCAATAGTTATAGATGGATAAAAATCCCTTTCATGAACTAAGTATTAAGTTGTACGCTGAAGAATCATCATGAACGTAGGACATCTCCTGAATCAGTCGCTGATCTTCGTACACCCAGAAAATTCTTTCATACAGAAATTTTCTACGGGGATCTGGATACAAGTCGACACAGACAAAGTCGCTGGAGGCCACTCATGCAAAATAAAAGAGTAGGAATACCAGCAATGCAGGACATGCCCTGGGGTAGTCAGCGATCAACCGCCACTCCTCGAAATTGCTTTACTGATGACAGTTTATACAGTTTCTTCCCACTGTTCACAGCCAGAAAAGGAGATCGATTTTGAATTTTATGCTTTGTCCTTTTTCCTCCTCCATAGTAGACGAATACTCGTTAAGAACTAAAGAGTGGAAATGTCAGCAACGCAGGACAAGCAAGCTGTGATCTTATGAGAATGTTTGCTGATAAAGTGCTTCCCTGATGAAAATGTATTCGATCATGGCACACCCAGACCATATTTCACGGGACTCGCTTAGAACAGCCTTTCTAATTTATAAGCATTTGGGCACCAACTAGCGTAATATAAAGCAAGCTTTAGCTTCAAGAACATGCTTGCCCAGAACGTGCAATACTGGCAGAAGTTTCTATGGAGATCTGGAAACAACTCTACTTGAAATAAGTCGAGGAGCATGCTAGTCCACAAAGCACTTCACCGCAGCAAGTTTCTTAAGACATCTTTATCCAAATCCACATGGACGAAGTCATTGGCGATCGCTAGTTCAGAATAAAAGAGAAGGAATGCCAGCAACGCAGGACATGCCTTGAGGCGATCGCCGATCATCGCACACCCGGACCATATTTCACGGGACTCGCCGACCGTTTGGGAACACCCGCTGTGCTTCTGAATTAAGTAAAAGCCTTCCAGCTCTTGTTTCTTGATACCTCTAGTTGGGTAAAGGCACATGCACAGTGGAGAGTAGGTCAGTGCTTGCAACCTAGTTCTAGCTTTAGGGTTTGATATTTTTTACATTTCTTACACTGGTAAAAAAAGTTTATGTATAGGGGGAGAGAAGAGTGGATCATCTTCGTAGCTATACTCTTTTCTTTTGAACCGGCCGCACTTGCATAAAGATCTCTGGTACTCACTCTGACTAATATCTTGACTTTTGCAATGCCACTCTTTGAGTTTTTATAGTTATAACTACCTTTCTACGAAGACAATCAATGAACGATAAATGAGTCATAATACCTACTTGAAAAACCAATTTGAATCTTATTATTTGCATGTTATGCTACAAATCTGGTTCTGCTAAACCTATAATATAACATCACGTCCATCGAATTTCAAAGGCACGACCCATATTGGTCAGTTTGGACCTCGACGACGACAGTTCACGAGCAAACACTTTCAAATCATTATACACGAGCAAAGTGTGTGAGCACGAATTAGCTTTTACTAATACAACTGTAATTTGCACACTATAGTTGAAATAATATTAAAACACTTTTACCTTTTATCCTTGGATATTGACTAACACTGATAAAAAATTCGGTTTACAAATTTTTAGGTAGGTACGTATGTATTATGATTGCAGATTACATCATAGAAACAATTTGGTCCTGTAACTTCGATCAACAATAGTACGAGATGAGGGCTCACGAACTAAATGAAAACTTTATATGGCACAGACTGGCTTTTTTTAACGGAGAAAAAACGTTACGAATGTTACGATCTTGTATTATAAATGACACGAATCGTTCCAAGTTTGAAATACCTTAGTATTATTGACACTGTCAAAACAATCTACTTATACTCTCAAGTGGGCGTATAACGCTCGGCCATATCTGTCACTCCAAATATTATCTAGAACTAGGTATTATTGGAACTAGGTGTTATCGTTGATCGAAGTCCTGTAATAAAAGATTTTTGTTACTTTCGCACATTTTGTTCAGAATCAGTGGTATTTTTTGATATTCCATTCCATTTTCAAATTAAAATCTGAGGTAGGTAATTGTCCAAAATAACCTAAGCGCAGGCTTTTAAACAGTAGGTACATCAGTTATTTTCTATTTATTTAAAACCACGCTCAATATTCCAAAAAGGATGTGTCTCAATATTTAACACTCTTTTCTGAAAGGTAACCGTAAAAATGTGTAACCTAACCGCTGTGTTCACACCTTAACCCACCTTAATAGATGTCTCGGTCCAATTTTACATTTGACGTGTTTTTAATTTAACGTCTTCGCCCGCGGCTGCCGTCGGAACCTAAATAATGTACATATTTTACCCAAATCATGCGCGGGCACTCATTATGAAGCTCATTTGAATATCAACCCGCTGTTTATGTTCTTGAATGGGGAACAAGAGGTTTGTGACACTATTTTAAGGCGAGTTGTTTGGATTTAGGATTTGGTGTTTAATCGCGATTGAGTGCTTTAATTGTTGTGTAAGTATCTACTTTTATTACTGACTGGCCTTCCGCCCGTGGCTTAGCCCGCTTGGACGACACGACATTATCCCGAGCTCTCAAATTGTCCTCATACCACGAATCACGTGAATCTGTTGCTCCTTTTGTCGTGAAAGACGGACAAAAACACAAACAAACAAACACACTTTCACATTTTTAATATTAGTTGTTATTATTATTATTGTTTTTTATTATAGCCTCTTTATTCCACAATAATAAATTACATTTCGAATGATTAAAAAAATGTATAAGTACATACGTTAATAATGAATTGATTAAACAAATTACATGCAAATAATATTAAATTAATTTAAATAATATAAAATCAAAATAAATAATATAAAATAAAGCTCATATTTATTAATTAAGGACCCCTCGACGCGACGGGTAAAGACCTCCTCCATCTTTATCCACATACTTCTATCCAGATCAAAAGAAAGATGGACAGACGAGATACATAAAGTAGCTGGCTGGCTGATTAGTGGGTGTACCTACCTATATTGTAGTGGTGGTTTAAGCGATGGGCCTGCTTTCTTTGAGGGTATGCAATTTTCACAATGGTCGGCCACAGGATTGGTGGCCGGAAATTTATTATCTTGAACTCCTCCGAGTTTTGGAAGGTACGTCAAGTCGTTGCTCCTCACTATGTTTGCAGTTGCTTACTTCATCCATAAGAAAGGTCTTCGCCCCAACAGTGGGGAGGGACATTAAATGGCTGATGATAACTTTTACTATTGATAGCTAATTTGCGAAAGTTAAAGTACTAACTACTGCTTAATTAAAACACTCGTTTTCATAATTTAGGTTTAAATTGAATTTTATGACTTGACAATTCAGATGTAAAGTAAAGACTGCAATTGCAGAAAAGACCAATGGCATAACAAGCCTTGCGAAACAAAAAATTACGGATCATCTATCCTGTGACTCACCATATCAAAAGTTGCTTGACTGTTACAAACAGGGCCGAATACAAGTTAAGTAACTACGCTATCGATCATCATTCACCACACTACCTAATACTGCCTCTACTAATATACTTTTCACTTCTCATGCTCGTAAAGTTGGGTATAAGCTGCATAAAATCGTTTTTATGCTCTAGTGCATAAAGTAAAATCTTCGTCTAAGTCTCAAGACTCTAAGACAAAGGTCGTCGGGTAAACAGTCACACACGCAATTAAACTTCGTTAAATAAACTTGTTATTTCATTATGTTTCTTCAATTTTGTATATAATCCATGTTAAATTACTAAAGTAAGTAAAACAAGTTTTCTAAGAAATTAGTATTTCAAAAGCATTATGGACTACGATCTATGCTAAAGTCACTGTGCTGTCACTGCCACGTATAAAAAAAGAAAAAGAAAGTCTTCCCGCCAATATGGCACAGTGTTTATTTTTTCTTTTTTGCAATATTGCTATTAATTTTCCTCACAATCGAAGTGAAAAGCAGAGTGTATAACTCGTACATAAAACCCATTTTACCCTCGACTTGACTATCCACCCTCTCCTACGGCTCGGGTGCATATAGGTATTACGTCTCGGGTAGAATGGTACATTTTATGCACTTGTTGTACAATCTATTATTTGTATGCTTTCTTTTATGTTTACATCCCTGTGTTGTTTTGTTTCTGCAAGAAATAAACGAATTCTATTGTATTCTATTTTTAATGAAATTGTTATTATTTCTCTTTAGTTCATATTAATCCTACTAATATTATAAAATTAAATGTGAAAGTTCAGATGTTTGTTACTCAATCACGCCAAAACGGCTGAACGGATTTGGCTGAAATTTGGGACACAGATACCTACCTTATAGCCTGGAGAGAAATATACTACTTTTTATCCCTAGAAAATATCACATTCCCGCGGGATAATGTCGTGTAGTCCACGCGGGCGAAGCCGCAGGCGCAAAGCTAGTGGTCAAAATATTAAAGGCGTTTGTTTTTTAAATACTGTTGCACATATTCATTCACTTATTCCATAGCACTGCATTTCTCGTATATATTATTTTCGGTTCGTAGGGTTCGATTCCTTGCCTGGTAAATGTTGATATCGAACTTTAAAATACTTTGTCGTGTTTAGGTGTATGTGGAAATACTCATCATTGTTTCGCATTGTATTAACATGGCTGACTAAAGCGCGCTTACACGAGCAACGGAAATAGGGCATTCCTGTCAATCCCCGCCAAATATGACGTCACGACCACATGATTCGTAATAATTCATAATTCAAATGATTTATTCATTTTAGGCAGGTACAGCATTTGTGAACGTCAAATGAAGGTACGCCATCGGTTCGCAAATCCTACAGCCGGCGGCGCGTGGGAGCCTTGTTTATAACGATAAAAACCGGCAAGAAACTCGCTAATGGCAATTTTTTTTCTCTATGTCATATTTCATACAGAGTCGTCAAATTTAAAAGTGACTATAACATACACTCGCGTGCAATGAAATCGAGTCACTGTACTTTTTTCATACAAACATGCTCATCTTAGCGTCTCATAGATAGGAAACTATTTGCATCTGCGCAATGATTTTTACGTCGATGAAAAGGCAAAACGCCAAATTGTTGAATTACACATTCAAAAATCTTCAAACTGTCTTCAATTTTGCGAAAAAGAAAAAAGCATAAACCGAAGTCATGTCTCCATATAACGTTGTATGGAGACATGACTTCGGTTTATTCTTGCCAGCCACAGGAAATTATTGCCAGTAAAATTGCCCGTGTACGCGCGCTTTTACTTAGTTTGCTATTTGGAACAAAGTATGCGATGGTGTCCTAATTTATTTATTACCACTTGTAACTGAGACAAAATTTTACATACCTACACTACACATACTAAAATAGTCATAATGTAACACATCCATCGTGCATAAATTCGTCGTCACAACAATTTGTGTCAGTGTGAGTCACAAGCTGTACCGGTAGGGGTCACGAGGGGTCATATGCTCAACTTTGACCAGGGACTGTACTCCAAAATCGAAGTACAAAACTTCGTTATTCAATACGAAACATTGTTAGTCTTTCACTCGATGCTGTCACTACTGGAGACTGAAAGGGACGGGCATAACGAAGTTTCGGATTTTGCGTTTTGGAGTTGACCCTTAGGCTCGGGTGGCCGAAAATAGCTTTTACATCTCTTACGATTGGATTATCCGATGCCAAGAAGATGGGATTGGTAACAAAATTTCAGATTGTAGTGCTAAAAAAAAGGAAAATGGATTTTGAATTATGTAAGGACGTTGCGTTGGTACTTTTAAATATTCTGTGATTAAGGTCTGCCACTAGGTGACACATTGAAACGCATACAGATGATTGTCATAATTTCATTTAGCATACACCATAAGGCATAATATTGAAAAGCGTTTTATTCTTTGGCATAATTTCATAACCCATAATAATAGTTGAAAGGCATAATATAAAAAAGCATAATCTTCGTAACTCATAATATATTTTCGTTTGTCATAATTTTGTAAAGCATACTTTAAAACGCATAACTGTATAAACAGGTATTTAAGTTACATCCAATGGTATTTTATTTTGGGGAAAATTTGCTATTTTTTTATCTTATTATATAGGTAATTTCTGTATTAAGTACAAATGAAAAAACAATCGAGAAGCAGGTGACGGAGAGCCGCAGCCCCTCACTAAGGGGGGGGGGGGGGGCAAGTTAGGTTAGAACAGTGACCAAAACGCCGCGCGAGCCAAGCGAGCGTGCCGCGGCCGCGGACGGCGAAGCGACAGAAAAGTTTTTTTTTATTTTCATAGACCTAACTTCAAAATAAATTTTGAATATTATGCCTTATTATTACCCTAATAGCAATTATTGTTGGCATTTGGTCGGGCCGGGTTCACCTCGTTCGTTGGCCAACGGTTAGATTTGTCCATCTTTTTGAGGTAGGGCCTACAACAAAGGCCCTCTTAACACAATATTAACAGTTACCCTACAGTTGGTAAACGGTTATGGGGTTTGGTTTACAATTTTCATTATCCCAGCTGTGTGTGGGAAATACATACATTTGTCATAGGGGTGAGCTCGAAGACTGGTGCTGGACTTCCTTCACCAATTACTCAAATAATTAACAAACGTTGTCAAGCTTCACAACAAAACTCGTTTTCCGGATTTCAGATGCGCACAGTGCCATCTAGTAACAACTTCTGGTACTAAAGATATACGTTGACATTTTATTAAAATTATTAATAGCCCAACGTTACCTAAATTGCAGAAATGCCTACAGTTTTTAGCCAGCGCTATGTAGTAAAAGCATTGGCTCAACCTTGGCAAATAGTTGAAAATCAGGATAATATTGGTCTGCTAATGATAGTTTTATATAGGCATTCTTATTAACAATATCTCAACGAATTCCCCACTGTTGGCCAATTGGGGCCACATAAAATCTACATGTCATTTAAAAGTCATACCTCTAGTCTAGATGGTTATGCCTTTCGATGATTATGCCTTCCAAAATTCGGTCAAACTAAGTATGCGTTATTAAATTATACCTTTAAGAATTATGCATTTCGATGATTATGCATTTCAACACGATGCGTTTCATGTTTATGGCGAAAAATGTTATGCGTTTCATTAGGTAACCCTGCCAGTAGGATCACTATACCTAACAAAGGTTAGGTTAATAACATGGCTACCAGTAATATATATTTTTCACATCGAAGCACACATCAATAACGCGATTATTACTGTCTATGTATTATTTCTAATTTTAAATTTCTGTTCTTAACTATGCTGGAACACCTATTTTGTTAAATTGATAATGTTATTATTTTGGGGTTCTGCCTATTAATTTCTATTTGAACTCTACAATTCATTTTGAGATTGTTTGTGCATAAATATTTAGAATGAAAAAAATTTGCCATATATAGCATATTAATTTATCAACAAAAATCCAGCAAAATAAAAACACAACTCAATTTGTCACTACATACAAAATTTATATTCTAAAACCGGTTTCTAAATTACCAAAAGCCCGTCGAACGAGTGTTGTTTAGTGAATTTGCACATAAATTGTCGTAATTTGCCATTATGCTGTCAATCCTCTTTTATTTATACGAACATAATAGTGGTATTACTATTTTGACCTATGGCGTTACTCTCATTATTATTTAGAAGTTATAATATAATATTACGGAAATGTGGCCAGAAAAGTTTAATATTTAAAAAAATATATGTTTGGAATTTTTTTTTAAGGCCTCCTCGGCCGAGTGGTGGTGGTGGATCCCAGGTTAGATTCCCGATCGGGTAAATATTGAAAACAAACTTTTTATTCTTTCCTCGGGTTTGTGTGTATGTGGTAGGTAATACCCGTCGTTGTTTCCAATTTTCTTAATACTAGTAGCCAAGTTAAGGGCTTATTACACTTGGCTAAATTCAGCATCTAGCATACATTGCTTGTTTTGATTGCATCACTTGCTACAAATGAGCTCAAAGAAAGCAATGTATGCTTAATTAGATGCTGAATTTAGCCAAGTGTAATAAGCCCTTTACTATAGTTTGGTACTGGAACAATGCATGTGATGGTGGCCAAAATTTATATAATTTAATTATATAATTTATTTATTATTCTTATCTTTAGGAGTAATTTTTAGTAAACTAACTGTTGCAATTTGCATACAACCTCCTTGTCCACGCGGCGATATTTATATCGAGTTTTATATTTACAGGTACAAGCGGTCAGAGTAACATAAAAACAAGTAAGTACTTAGGTAATAATTAAATCTATACTAATATTATAAAGAAGAATGATTTGATTTTTTGTTTGTTTGTAATTATTAAACTCAGAAACTACTAAACTGATTTCAAAAATTCTTTCGCTAGTAGAAAGCTACATTATTCCCGAGTGACATATGCTATATTTTATCTCGATATTCCCATGGGAATGGGTACAATACGCGGGTAAAACGGGGAGCTACTAGTATTGAATAAAACCAAAATAGGCGACGTTACGTTATTTAATGGACGTGGAACATTAGAAAAAAAACCAAAATTTTATTCTTAGTTTTAACATATACTTACCTAATTGCTATACATTTTACTGCAATCACCATTTTTATTCTAGCTGTAAAAAATATTTTTATAACAGTCTTGATTTAAATCGCTATTAAGTTGGGTTGTTGAAAGTTCAAATGTTTTAAAATAATTTATTGCTTGTTTCCTTTCCGCAGTGTCCATCCACCAATAAATTACTGATATTATGATTATTAAAAAATACTTAATATTCATGTTTCAAACACCGTTTCTATAATTGAGTAAGTTATGGTGTTTTAGTCACGTTTGATTTTAAAAATACGTTCCGTTGAATTTTTAAAACACTTATTCGTAGCTTAATTGCTAAAGTTATAAGCTGCATTGGTTTTTGCAAAAAGAAGTATTTCCATACTAGTTAATACTTATTATTAATGTAAAAGTGTATTTGTGTGTTTATCCGTCTTTAACTTTAACACGGAGCAACGGATCGAAGTGATTTTTGGGATTTCGATTTTTTGAGATTGAGAATGGCATCCTCTTTACCCGGAAAATATCACGTTTACGCGGGATAACGAAAGGCTAGTTTTCTATATTTTCTTGTATCTGGATGTGGTAGGTAGTAACCCGGCGCTGTTCTCCAGACAGCCTGACCAGAAGAATAAAAAACCTGGCTTAAGGCGACATTTTCGCCTCTTCATTATGTATGTACTAAATGTCAAATTGGGTATTTGACTGTTGTTGAAATGTTGATATTTAATTATGAAATCTATATATATAAAATTCAAAGTGCTGACTGACTGACTGACTGACTGAGATCAACGCACAGCCCAAACCGCTGAACCTAGAGACTTCAAATTTTGCACATAGATACGTTATACAGTGTAGGCATCCACTAAAAAAGGATTTTTGGAAATTCCACCCCTAAGGGGGTGATATAGAGGATGAATGTTTGTATGATAGTCCGTCAGTTTTGAAGTTAGGATCTTCAAACATTGTATTTAGGCTGGCAATTGAAAATTAATATTTACCTGTGTCAGCGTTTTTGAAAATTCCACCCCCGAAGGGGTGAAAAGGGGGATGAAATGTTGTATCTGGAAAGACCTTCATTTAATTTATTATTAAGGCTAATAATTATTATTAAGGCACATAATAAGCATTTTCTCGAATATCCACGCGGACGAAGTCGCGGGCTTAAGCTAGTTCAGAAATATAACATCATTGAATAACAAATGTGTAAAAAGAAATTCAATGAGCTACTTAATTGTGACTCTAGCTGTCTCTTTCTAAAACGAAATTTTCTATGGCGAGAGTGTGGCGCTATAGAAATGTGACGTCACGTTTCTATAGCGCTCTCCTTGTCTAATTAGAAAGTTTGATGCTCTATATCGCTGAAAATATGCAAGATATTTGAAAATAAATACCTATGTTGTGTTGCTACTAATTAAATTAACATTTTAAGTCAATAAAAAAAATTCAGTCAAATACCCAATTCTATAGAAAAATTTCGTTTGTCACATTTCCGCAATATGGCGAGGTTTTTTTTTATTTTTTTAGTCAGACTTTACCATAACACAAGTCGTGCTTCAGCTTCTTAATATGGAATTGGAGCAGTGTATGTTATGTTGACCAAAATTTATTAATCTACTGTTGATTCAAATTCATTCGCATAAGTTCTTTGTATGCGTTAGTATTTTTGTTAGTTCTGCCATTTAAACAAAATTGAGAGAGGGAGAGTCGTTAGGGATTAGTTAAGATTTGTATTTGTATGAGTTGCTATTCTGTAGTACTTTAAAGGTGAACGCACATTTATCCGAGGCGGACGCGTCGCACGAGCGGAACGAGACGAAATGGCTTTTTACAAAAAACAGCACATGTTAAAAAAAATAGTTTTTGTGATTTTAATGCCATCTAATAGGGAGATTGCTGAGCTTTCTCATTAAGTATTGCGTTTCCACAATAACGTCATATGAACAAAGTTATACTACTTTAAAGTTTGTTTGATTCCACCAAAAACAACAGAAATCAATAGTTGTTTCTGCAAAAAACACATTTCAAGTGACATAAGTAATTTTTGAACGAAACTGGACAACTTTTGAATCATATTTCTCTTTGAAGCATAGCAAAGCAAACATATAGATGTATATTTAGTGGCACATTAAAATCCCTATATTCTTTGTTATATAATATTATAGGACTATTATTTACAAAAACATGAAATAAGTGGAGAAATATGGTTTTTTTTATCTACTAAAGAACTTTTTTTGACATGTGCTGTTTTTGTAAAAAGCTCTTCATTTTTGGAATTATCTTTACGAGAACTTATGAAACCTCGCACACCTGCCGGAGGCGAATCGTCTGAATCATCAACGCAGGTTTTCATTCAGAATTCTAAAATTCGTTTTGATGGCGTGTTCGCCGCGGACAAGTGTGCGTTTACCTATAGTTAGCAATAAACTTTTCGCACATAATATAATTTTTTTGACGAAGTTAGACACAGTACGTACATACAGACGTAATTACGTTAGCTTCTCTCTTCTTGTCACTTCCCTTTATGTTATATTATGTATGTATGTTATTTTTGATTTAATGACTTCCGTCACCGAGTGGTGTACGCACAGATTTTCAAGGTGCCGCTATCTTTAGAGATGTGGGTTCAACCCGGTCGGGTAGATATTGAAAAAGAACTTCTCAATTTTACCATGGGTCTGAGTGTATGTGATTAATATCCGTCGTTGTTTCTAAACACTAGTGCACAAGCTATAATTTGATAAGTGAAAGAAAGAAAGAAAGAAAAATTCAATCAAACAAAAGAAGAAGGTACCTACTTAGGTAGGTACATGAGAGAAAAATATAACGAAAAAATAAACTTAAACTAAAAAATTACTGATACAAGAATAAATTGCAACAATGTATGTGATGGTGTCCAATATTTATTATATATTTCAGTATTTCACTTGTATTATCATGTCACTTGCTAAACAGAACACTGTTTGCAAAAAGTCCATTGCACCAAAACTTCAAACCAAAGGGCCATTTTAATGTCAAGGTGCAACAGTTAATCAGTATTAAAATTCGTTTGCGAAGCACACAATCCACAAAGGCCTCCACAAACAATCCCAAGAACCAAACATTTGTATTCCCTGTCCTTTGTCAGACAAACGAGAAAAATGTCACGACGTAAAATGCATCCTTACATTTCGCAATGCCTCATCAGATTTTTATATATTTATCGTCACCCTTTTAAGTTGAAATCGCACCAATACGTTTGGTGTCTCTACCTAAAACAAACAATTTGTAATCCTGAATTATGTGCTGCTGAATGCATACATTTAAGAGATATGAATCTATAAAAATAAGGATGTGACACTTGTGGAGTCGACTCAATATTTTGTCGATATTTTTGGCAAATAACATCGTGGTTTAAGAACTTCATGTTTGTAGTTAAGTTTACTAACTCACACCTTACACTTTTAAGATACCTTTACTTCTATGTTTTCTACAATAAAATTATAACTTAAACATTACATTGTTTTGCAAAAATTTGCGATAGGTAAATTATGAAAAAATATTTTTTTGTAGAGTTTGCGGAGTCTGCTAATTAAGCGTTAAATAAAACTATCGATAAAAACCAACACTAATATTAAGTCATCGGCTTAAACAAATAAAAGCATCGAAGTGTCGCCTCGCCGACCTTTGCAGGATGGCGTGACTATTTGTCACTTGCTCTCGACTCCCGTACGGTCTTGCTGCGAACATTTTGATTCTCATCACCAGCAAAAATTTTTAAACAACATAACTACAAGAGAAGCAACGCGATAATCAACTTTAAAATTTAATCATTAAGAACCTTTTTTGTAAAAGGTCTTTCTAAACTTATGATGTTTTTATGGATTATACAAATTTATTCTTACACATTGCAACTAAGGATAACGTTGTTCTAACCACGTTGCGATCAATTTGGAAGACTCTCTTTGAATTTTTAATTTTATGGTGTATATTCAATATATTATTCTTTATGTTATGTTATATTATTTATATTTGCTTACGATGTATTAAGTAGTTTGCTTTATTAATTGTTTGCGGATTGTAATTAAATTTTATTTAAGACTAATAAATTTTACTTATTAGCTCGTAATTTTTATTTATATTTGTTTTCTTAATCATTATTAAAGATACGTAACTTGAAATATATTACAAGGATTTGTCGGATTTGACAAACTTTGGCAGATATCTATTTGTCGCAGGGATATGAGGTAATCAGAGATTTCACGAAATCCCTGATTTCCTCATATCCCTGCGACATATTCATACCAGAGGGCCTAGACAAGTGGCTTTCTATTATTGATATCTCCAGTAGAATAGAAAGAAAATGTATGGGATTGACATTAACGGTCACGTGACATTTCAATTGTTAATGTAATAGTGTCTACACACGTTCCGATCCGACAGCCGATTTGGTCTGCGCCCAGACCAAATCTGCGCTACACACGTTCCTACACACAGGTCGGATAGGAACGTGTGTAAGTACCTACTATTAATCCCATACATTTTCTTTCTATTCTACTGGCGATATCGATAATAGAAAGCCACTTGTCTAGGCCCCCTGGGTGCCTACCATCAACTCTTATTGCGGTTTTGTTTAGGACCTAAACTGATCTGCTTCGCTTATTCGTACCACGACAGCTTAATATCAATGACAGCGATTCAGTGATCATTCAATGACATTTTACAGCCGCTGAGCTGTCATCAACTCTTATTTGACTTATAACTCGGCCAAGCTAACATGACACCTGCAGGTTTTACCCATCCCTTTCACTCTCCGGGCATGACAGAATCGAGTGAAAGAGACGGGTAGAAGAAATAAAGACACAAGTCGTTCGGTCATTCACATTTAGCAATTCATTTGCGATCCAGTTTTTAGAAGGTCATAGTACGAAAGAAAGCAGTTCATTATAGGAACCTATTCTGCATCGCGCTATTTTTGAATCGCTGTCTTAAAGTTGATGGTAGGCACCCAGGTACTTTCTATCTAGCCCAATCTGGGTGTCACCCGCGTGGTTCCCGTTCCCGTGGGAATGGCAGGATAAGTATAGCATATGTTACTCGGGAATAATCTAGCTTTCCACTGGGGAATAACTTTAAAATCAGCTTATCCGTTTTTGAGTTTATACATAGAAACAAATCAAACCCAGCCTATTTATAACAAAGATAATCTTACATCATAGTTCTTGGTAAGTACTTGATACAAGGATGTTATAAGAATTTGTGAAAAATATGAAACCACTGCTGTCTTCTGCGCCAAAGGTCTCGGGTTCCATTCCCGAACAAGACAAATATTTGTGTGCATGAACATGTTTATTTGTCTTGGTCTGGGTGTTTTCTATGTACATTAAGTATGTATTTCATCATCATCATCATCATTTCAGCTGTACGACACACACTGCTGGGCATAGTATGTATTTACAAACAAAAAATATTTAAGTATATATTTATCCGTTATCAAGTTCACGTAGACACAGTATCTTAAGAAATATACTATGGGGCTTAGATAAAATTGGTGTGATTGTAAGAAAATATTTATTTATTTATTTTATTTACTGAGCCAGGAGTCGCACATTCGATCTCTACCTTTGGACAAACAGACATTCATTCATCATCATCATCATTTCAGCCGTACGACGCCCACTGCTGGCATAGGCCTCCCCCAAGGATCTCCACAACGATCGGTCCTGCGCTGCCCGCATTTCATTCATTAGTTATATAGATATAGGCCAGATAATTGGGCTTGTCTGTTTGTTCGTTTCAATCTCACGCCTAAACCACAAATTATGATGAATTTTAGTTAAGACTCTGAACTTGAGAGATACCTATTTATTTATTTATTCACAACGGGGTAGCACTTAGCCTTCATCACACCTGATGATAAGTGGTGATAAGGCTGAAGGTGGAAGCGCACTACTCCCGGAATCCTCAATAACTGAGGAACTGGCTATCTTATCTCTAACTGCCGGAACACAATAATGCTGAAAACATCTTTGTTATGGCGTCAGACTTAGATAAGATGGTGGTAGCTAGCCAGGCGGACTAAGAACAAGTCCTACCACCAACCAAACCGAATACAATATGTACGTCCACTGGGAATCGAACCCGGGACCTCTGGGTCTGAAATCGGTGGTATGAACCACTGGACCACAGGGGCGGTGGCACCTACCCAGTGCCACAAGCTTTTTTTATGTTCCGGTGACAGTCGTGACAGAGGAGCCACTTGCAATACGAAATTAGCTGTAAAAATGGACTGTCGTATGAAAACTGTTTTAGTTCCAAAGATAATCACCGGAACAGAAAAGATTGGCGCACTATACCTAGATTTGACTTTGGAAAAAGGCACAGGCTACTTTTGTCATTTGAAGTGTCATATTAAGTAGGTCCTTAATTCTACACACACGAAGACGTATGTTGAACACGTGTCACCTAAGTATGTTGCTTTCGCCCGGGTGGACTACACGACGTTATCTGTGAACTTGATATTTTTCCGGGAAATATATAGTAGCCTAATAAAAGATAGTAGCCTATGTCACTCTCCAGCTTCCAAACTATCCCCATACCAAAAATCATGCATCAATCATCGGCGATCCGTTGCCCCGTTTTGACATGAAAGACGGATAAACAAACATTCTTTCACATTAAATAATATACTTAAGTATGGATACACAGGGTGGTTTTTTTTCATGCCACATGGAGGAAAAGCACCTGGGTTAATCGAACCTATAATTGGAATATTACTGAAATCAGTCAAAGGAAACATTATAGTAGTACCAAAGAATACAATACATTCCGTAATTAAAATAATGGAGATAACAGATTTCAGGCTTCATGAAATAATTTTATTCCACCTTGTAGGTACATTTGGAATAATCTTTGATGGCTTTGGTACCCGCAACAAAGTGTTGGGTTGAAGTAATCAGGCAAAGAAGAAAGCTCAAAAAAGCCGGCTGGCAGAAGTGAAAAGTGCTCCCTAGACTTTTGCACAAAAAAGAAGGAATTTGACAAAAAAAAGAAAAAACAAGGACTGGATTTGAACCGAGGTGTTCTGGCTTCAATTCCGCCCGTTTTCTAATCTGAGCTATTACAACTTTGGAAACTGTGGCGAAATTTGCCTTCGTTTTCTAATGACATTGTAACAGTTTTTCGATCAGGGTCACGTGTCCGTCTTACGAATTTTCGATCTGACGATCACGTGTCCTGACGCGAGTTTAACATTTTTTACCCATCACCAAAAGTGCACAAAAACGCCGCTTAAAAGTTTTCACTTCTAAAACCCACACTTGGTTTAAACGTAATGTAACATAAATTGTAATATACTTTTCAATTTGCAAAATTTAATCACTTATGTTAGCTTACTAGCTTTTACAGTCGGGCCTTGTTTTTTTTATCATAATACTTTATGTGATGTTGTCTGCTTTGTGAAAATAAAAGGTGATGAATTATTTTCAAAATACAGTTATTTGGATAATGTCGTTCATTATGAGGCCACAACAATCGTTGTCACAAAACAAAACCAGCTACGGTCGAAATCAAATGAAGTTATAACAAGGGCACCGTATGGCCTGATGAATAAACATGTAACTGCCATTGATATTCGAATGGCTGTTTTAGGCTGCCGATGTTATGGCATCGTTATGCTATGACCGTTACTATTCGATGGCTATTAAGTTTGTCTCTCGCATAATCAACGTGTGGTCACTAGATAAGTTTTTATATTCGGTCAAAATTCAAAATTAAATCTATTTGGACGTGATTTTTGTATAGGTGGTATAAAATAATAAAAATAAAATATAAATGCCTACCTACGCAACCCTTAGTATAACATAACTGAAAAAAAAAATTGACTGTTTAGGCTGTCTGTCAATATTATGACATTGTTAAAAATACGACTTTAGTTTAAGTATTTATCAGTTTTCTTTTGTTTTTGAATTCAACAAATATAAAAAGAAAAATATTATTGCATTGTACTATTTTTTATTTTATTATAAATTACCTTAAAATTACTTTGTTTCAATTGATTAGGGAAACAATATAAGAACTATATAAGAGCAATAACGTACACCTACTTAAATCTCAGTAATTTTATCATTTAACTAAGATTTTCACTACCACCACTCCGGCGCGTTCCGCCTCGAATTTCAGAAGAATTAAAGTGTAGGATGAAAACTAACTAACCTAAGAGCTGATGTGACAAAGTTTACAAGCATAACACTACTATCAAACGGACCTTCTGATTGCCTATTTATTATACCTTTCTGGATTTAAACTCTGCTTCATATTCATATCATATCATATTCATGATATTGTTTGAGTTACTTGATTCGCTTCAATATTACCATCCCATCTCATTACTAAATCAATTCTATAAATTGGAATAACGTTATACACAGCCACGAATCCAGTGTGAATGGTTTTCTAAATGCGTAGGAGTATCTACAGGTCGTGGAATAAAATCAACTATCGGAATGATCGTCGAAATTTATCTTCATGTTTACTCCAATCATCTAAAAATTGTTGGAAGTTCACATAAGAATAACAACCATTAACTGTGATTTTTTGTAGTCAGTAGTTCTACGATCTAGTTTTCTACTAAGTCTTGATCAACTTTTTCAAATGTTCAAATGACGTAACATTTAACAGACAAATTCAGATCTAGGTAAAAAATCTTAATAGAGCGGAGTTTGAAAGAACAATAAAAGCTTAGAGCACTTAAGGCGAGCATTTCCCAAAACAGGGTATTTTAAATTATGGATTACTCGCAAATTACAAGTACTTAAAACTTGGAAAAAATATATGTTATTTTACAGTTATTTATCTAGTGCTTTTTTTTTCGATTGGTGATATTTTACTGTGTCAAATAAAATCCCAAACATCCGTCTAATCGTAATCCAAATATAGGATTACTTGCAGTATACTTGGTTTTAGTTAATGAAAAATATACGAAAATAATTGTCTTGGATTAGCCGAGGGATTCCGGCCATCATATGTGTAAATTTTTTATTATTTAATTTTTAGTTGAATTCTAATTGATTCTCGATTCGCGGGGCATGGCGGGGCGCTCGCGAGTTCACAGTTCACTGCCGGCTGCCGCTGCGTCCGCGTGAAGTGTATCGCGCGCGACCGAGTAAGCGTTAGCGTGCCTATTTCGGTCGGGATTCATCGCCTTAAAAACATATTTCGCTATGGTTGATCAAGGGAGGGATCACCAAAAGAGAGACACGTTAGTTGTACCATCGAACTTGGTCTATACCTAATTCAAATAAATAACAAAAACCTTTTTCCAGAACTTGTCAGTCCCGAAGGTTTATCAAGGTGCAAAAATATAAAACTACATAAGCCTTAATACTTCATGTTACACTGTTATCACGACAAACGATGAAGTGTCCAATCTTCTTTAGAGCAAACTTATCCATTTCTACCATATCAATGAAGAGCGAGCATTTTGTGGCGCGTAATGTACGACAAAGCTTAAAATTTTATTGAAATCTTTCTAATCCTTATATTCAAACGGATGAGGTTTGGATATCTAAAAGTAACAAAACCAGGTTATTATTCTCTGCATAAATGATCAAAACTATTTTAAGAGCTTGCAGTCCGCATACTTGCACCACCATTGAAAAAAACATCATACCTAGTGCTTAAATAAAGACAAAATTGAAAATTATCTCCCTGTAGTGCACTCTGAAGAAGCTTTGTGGTACTTTTTATCGCTTATATGATATTTGTTAGCCTGTCGTTTAGTTTAATTCAGTTTTTTTGCGAAAAGTGGCCACCTTTAGCAATAAAACTCCATTAAATTAAACGACAAGCTAGAAAATAGAGATAAAGCAATAGAAAGTACCACAAAGCTTCTTCGGAGTGCACTATAGAGAGATAATTCGCAATATGATCTTTATTTAAGCACTATGTTTTTTTTTCAATGGCGGCGCTCTAGTGTGCAGACTGCACGCTCTTAACGACCGGTTATTAACAAAACTTTATTAACGCAATAACATAATATAAAAATTATAACATTATGAATAAGTCATATTAATTATAATACCAAAATAATACGTTTATCCAAGTGTAGAGCAATAAAAAAATAGGTGAAAGAAAAAACAGAACATTAATTTATACGCACACTTCTACTTTGCATAAATAATAAATAAAATTGACATCTTGTTCTCGACGTAGGAAGTATTGACCGTCCCATATATGAATTATTAGAAATTGATTGAATTAAACTTAATAGACGCCCGGGTGAGTGATATCGGCGGCGCGAGCTCACATTATGCTCGAATCATAAATTACCCACAGTCAAACCTCGAATTAAGTTGAGTACCGCATTTGGTACAATCATTACTCTTCATAAGACATCGTACTCATCTAATGATTCCCAAAACTCCGACTACCGGACTAATAAACATCAATCAAGCGCCAAATCGTTATAAAAACGTATCAATCATGGCATTGTCTATAACAAACGTGAATTCATGCAAAGAGGATAAACAAAAGTATTAAAAATTAAAGAGAATAACGTTTGACGTGAACCTACTGTGCAATGTACGAGAGATTCGATTAGTCATTATTTGATTTAGTTCGGCAGGCTCGGTGGAACCTGGGGTGCGGCGGCGGGGGGCGGCCACGATCGCGGCTGCTCTGACTGGTGCAGTCGTCATCAGCCTAACCTTCGACACTTTATATATTGCTGCGGGCGAAATGGATGATGCAGCTCTTTATCCGAGCCATACACCATAGACAACTTTCTACCCGACATTAGATAGTTTGTCAGTTCAGATACGGATGCTATAAAAAAATATTTTTATAGCAAAATCAAATTTTGGCCGTTCGATAGCTATATTTTGACATTCCAAGCAAAAAAGGTAATTCTCTGTTTAGTTTAAAATCTGATTCACAAAAATCGTAGATGAACAGTAAAAACTTCACAATAAACACAATTAAGTTTAATAAAATGATAATAAGTAGCAATAAAATCACAAGACTTTATGCAGATACAATACATAGCTCAGATTTCTCATTTATCAAACGCAATATCTTTGATTGAAGTTTTCCATTAAGGATTTCCCAACGAAACAGTGCCTCTATTTGAATATATCATCATTCATGCAATTTATAAACGTGTTGCTTGATAGACACTTTAGCGCAGAACGACCATCAACAAATGTTGAAATCAAAGGAACTGCGTGCATTCATTTACTCGTACAGAAGTAATAAACTTCAAGGGGGGCTAATTATGAATAAGCAATCTTTTGTTAATAAGTAAAAAACACCTGTAATATGAACTGAATGTAACATAATTTAAAGACTTTACATGCTCATTTGTGATTAGCCGGCGCGAAAGGGCAAATGCTTTATTAAGATAGGTAATGAGGTTAAATTCATAACTCAATTCTGTAACGGTGCAACTCACAGCTTGGTGCAGTTTAATTTATATTCTAGCAACGAGTATGATGGTACTTATTGGTAACGAAGCGACCGAAGTTGCTGACGAAAATGCGGTAGAAATTTAAGTATAAAAAGATGCATCGTTTAATACAGAATCAAGTATTATGAACTCACAATGAGTAGTAAATAAAGCTTATATTGTAAGAGATGATTTTAATGAAAGAAAGAAAGAAGTTAACGATGGATTGTGTGGTAAGTCGGCACCCTGCTGCCGCGGACCCCGACCGCGCCTATCACGGACAAGACATCGATTAGTGATCGACTGAATTCAATTGCATGGCGAGACATGAGTCGATACCGTCGACGAATCGAGATGAACCGATCGAGATTTACATTGTTCAGTTTTTCGAAAATTTGCATTTTGAGAACGTCACGTCAACGACAACGCTGAGTCACCTGACAAATGGAACGAACCGATCGAGCCCCGATATCGGACGCGTTGACCGTAAGCTCCGCTTTTATTGTTGTTGTAACATGATTACTGTCAACCGAAGCAGCACGCGTAGATTTCGATTTAAAAATCAAATCGTCACTGCACCGTCATCCGATCAATCACAATGGTGTCAATTTGTAATTCTTCTTAGGTAGACCTTGGTTGCGATAAGTATCTATAATTTTGTCATATTCCCGTTTTTGTTGATGACCCCAATTTGCCGAACAAATTGTTTTGGGAAGTTTTTCGTTCAACCTTACTCGTTTTTTGGTGTTGTTTTATTGCGTGTAACTATTCTTGTATACTCGTATCTTGAAAGTCTCCATCACGCATGCGTCTCACGATCTCATGATATTTCACTTTTATTGGTTTAAGTCATGACATCACCGTATGTGGTAGAAGCATTGACGTCCATACTTAATATAAAAAATTAAGAGTTTATTTTGACCGCGGCGATGCGTATATCATATTGAGACTAAATATGAGTGTTTTATGGGTCAGTAGCGGTACATTATGAGCATTCATATTTATTTAATTAACTTTATTGGGGTACCTGGAGTGTTATGATTGGGCTCTGTATGATCAACCAATATTAAAATATGGATGTCATTAAATAATTTTGTAATCCTAATTTTATTAGGTTCCACAGTAAGTTAATTTAAATAGGTAAAAATATAGGTACTTATGAATAGAATAATGTACGTAATAAAAAGCTTAACGCTCTAAAATAAAAGACAGTTGGTATGGACAACATTTCGCTTCAAGTATGAATTCAAAAATTTCAAATTGAAATTAAACTCATTATTCTTATAAATTATCAGCATCTACACTTCACTACAGTAAGTCCATACAAAGAAATCGTTTAAAATTACGGGGTGATTCTATATTTTTGCATTCCTCACACAGTAGGGCTCCCACTAAATCTAATAAAGGAATTTGAATAATGCCATTAATAACATCTCGGGTCTTTGTTGGTTATTAATAGAACTATACTTGTGCATAAATGATAATAATAATAACGATTGTACTAAGTGGATGTTTAATTTATATTATTGACTAGCTGTTGCCCGCTACTTCGTACGCGCGGTGTAGTGACTTTTCTCAAAGAATATATACACTCTTTTGTGTTAGTTTAGTGTGTTTGTTGCCTAGATTTCATAACGCTCTTCTTGAAGTCCTATTCTCTACTAAAAGTGTCTAAAGAATATCGAATACGCAGGCTAGGGTATGAACATGGTATGTTGTTATGATATGCTGCATGAACTTAGTTAAGAACTTTTTCTCATGAATGCGTGGGAGGTATCAAGCTGAAATTTATATCAAATTAAATACTTCAAGTCTGCAATCCCTTAGAGCCGAGAAAAAAAATCAAACTTCTCTTCTCTTCTTTTTAAAAGGGCCACTTGCAGCAATACTTTGCTTCCGTTAAATCTCGATTTTATTTTAAATCCCATTTAGCTACTTGTTGTTACCGATCTCGATTTAAATTTAAACCGCTATCTAGGTCGGCTTAGGCTGTTAAATCTCGATTTACAGATTTACTAAGTGGATGTTATTTTTTTTTATTGATGACTACATACTGAAAATAATAATTAGGTATCCAAGCGTCAATTAATGTGTGTTTTGGTGTTAATACATATTATTATTATTTGTATATTTGTGTTTCTCGATTTAGTTCAGTCCAGTTTCTTCGAGAACAGTTTTACACCGAAAATCGATTTATGTACCTACCGTTTTATAGATCTCGCGGCCGGACACTGCACAAAGTCAAAGTCATGAATTTTTTATTCGTATAGAATAAATAAATTTATGCTTTCATCCAACATTTTTAATCTAGGTGGGGCAAAGGTACCCTTTGTGGCCACTTTAAGGATTTTTTTACTTTTAAGCACTAAGTACTAAATGGTCTTGGGTATTTAAGACACAAATTATATCTTAAATTATAGATAATTTATCTACCTTTAAAAGTACATTTTTGAAATTTATAAAAGTAAAATAGTTTTTTTTTATATTACACACAATGTGTGAGAGGTGCCAAATGTACCGGTTTTGGCCACTTACTGATAGTTAAACTTTTGTAAGTATTGCAAAAAATCAAAACCAAATCCAGGTAAAATCAATATATTCTAATGCGCTAGAAACCAGTCAATTTCAAAACAACAATTTAATTGTAAAAAACAAAGGTTTATAAAGTATTTCATCCAAAACAAATATCTTAAAATTTTCATACAAAACATTTTTTCAAACAGAAAATGGAATTTATAAAAAAAAAATCTTATGACATATGGAATTCTAACGGTTGTTATTATTACCTTAAAATACCTTATTTTTATTGCCTTTATCAAATAGCTAAAAGTTGTGTAGAAAACTTTTAGAGCAAAAAGTGGCCAAAAGCGGTACAGTGGCCAAAACCGGTACGCCTGCCTTATGTACCCGTTAAGGCTAGGAATCCCGAGCGCAGAAATAATTTGAGGGGGTGAAGAACGTCGCATACGCTCCGCCCATCGGAGGGACACCCCGCGCGTCTCAGTATACTTGCGCGGCCCTGGCCGGCACACACTGCGAAATTTCACGATTCTAGCTCAACTTAATTAAAAATAAAAAGTATCTAAATAAAAATAATTTATATCATAATATTAAACCTAGATAACCAGTCATTGATCTATCATTAAGCTTTTTAGTGTAGCAACCTTAGGTTTAACATGGCAACTCGTCAAACTTTGATATTTTTTTAACTACTTCAAACACATTTTATTTGATGTTGTTTATCAGAAGCTGTGGGAATAAACTGTGCTAAATACTTATTGTAGTTTATTGTTTGGACTGTTTTTAATCAATTAAGGTAAATATTTAATTCATGTCGCTATTAAATTGCTAGATTTTCCAATAGTTTATGAGCACTATTTAATTAATATTTTTTTTCGTTTTTCGTAGAAAGCAGATAAGTGAATTTTTTTACAACTGGTTTCGAACGAAGAAAAAAGAACGAAATGTTGTAACATGCCCATACATACTAAATACTTATGACATAAGTGATTTATCGAGTAACATTCCGAGGGTTTTTAAAGTTTTCGTTAGCAGCTTATGCAGTAAAATTGAGATTAAATATCAGAAAAGCCAACAAAAACAAACAAGGATTTTTGTCTCTAATGTTCAATGGTTAGATAGCGAATTGCAGCTGCCAGATGATTTTTTTCAAGTTTCTGCCCTCTACTTCTATTGAAACTTGTATACTGCCCCTTGCACAATTGTTTGAGGAAGCCCAGGAAGCCAGCAACAAGGAATCCAGACGTTTCCGTGAGCATTTGAGCGTGAAAACCTGTAGAGAAAATACGAACCGGGATGTTCTCAATAAATTTTTGGTCTCTTTAGATCCATACCTTACCAATATGAATAAAATACGAACCCAAAAAAACAAACACTTCCTCGAGAAACCCTTGCATTTCTCAAAAGTCCAGATGTGTCTTTTGATAATGACAGTTATAACAGAGAAAAAAATGTTCCTTTTTGAAATATCTAAGATCTTTTTTTACATTTGTTTAGTTTTTTTGTAATTCATATAATTAAATACGGAATCATATAATTAAGGATTATTTATTTTTATACCTAACCGTTTTTCGAACAATTATCGTTTTTAATAACGGTTAATCCTATTGTGACTTTATACAAATAGTTAAAATCAATAATTAATATAAAATTTTACATTAATTGCAGTTTTTATAGACTGAATTTAGTTGAGCTAGAACCGTGAAATTTCGCAGTGTGCGGCGGCCGATATCGTGCCACAGTGTAGCAGCAAGACAGTAGTGACTGATATTCAGTAGAACCACTCAAGTTTCATTTTTAATGTAATATGTTATGTTTATTATTTTAAAACGAAATAGGTAGATAACTGTAGTACAAATAATATTATTACCTACCACTGTATACCATACTATAATATTACATTGAATGTATTACAATATTGTTACGGTGAGGGTGTTATTATGAATTTCAAGCGAAATGATCGATTCTAGAATAGAATTATAGTAAACAAGCTGTTGCCCTCGACTTCGTCCGCTTGTATTTCAGTTAAAACATGAGTTTCAGTTAAAAAGTACCCTATATCATTCTCGATCGTCCTATTTATCTCTATACTAAAATTAATCAAACTTGGTTTATCGGTTTTGGGATGAAACTTATCAGACAGACAGAGTTACTTTCGCATTTATAGTACTAGCTTAATCCGTAGATAAATGCAAATGTCACTTTGCCTGTCTGTTACTTTATCACGCCAAAACGCTGAATGATGATGAATTTTGGAATTTTGAAATACATTGAACCTTGCAGAAGGTCATAGAATATTGTTCATGCGATAACCGAAATCCACGTGAGCGAAGTCGCGGGCTGCATCTAGTAATTTGATATACTAACTGTGGCCCGTAACTTCGTCTGCATGAACTTTGGACATTGCATTTGTATTGTAATTGCAGTTATATCGCGTAAAAAAGTAACCTATGTCCTTCTCCAAGATTTGTAATCTCTGTACCAAAATTCATCAAAATCGGTTCAGCTGTTTTGGCGTAAAAAGTAACATCATCATGGCAGCCGAACGACGCCCACCGCTGGGCATAGGCCCAAAAAGTAACACATGGACGAACAATTAGGCAGATAGAGTTACTTTTTGTAGGTATGGATAGTGCGTGAGAATCGGAAAGGGTATCAGAGTGGGGATTACAGTGGGACTGGAAAAGGAAGAGAGGATCGTGGAGGAAATCAAAGTGGTGATCGGAGTAAGTGAATAGGAGTAAAATTAAAATAAATAAGTATGTCAATAATAATGGTAAAACATTTATTAAAATTGGCTTAAATCTAGAATCTTGACTCAATGATATCTTGAGCTGAGAACGCACTTGTGTCAAGGCAATATCGTGCCATTTTTGATAGTGCCATTCCAAATTCTCTTAGAACGTCCACCGCTGAGGCCGCCGCGGTTGCAACTAGTCAAGCTATTAAAGCATACCACCGCAAATCATACCGCCCGCCTTGCCTCTTGAGCAGGGTACTCACCGAGCTGTGTAACACGTAACGTAATGTAACTGCTACTGTCAAGTGAGTAGGTACATGGGAGGCACGAGCTCGCTGCGTGCGAGCCGCTCGCGCGTGGTTCGCAGTAAGCTCGCAGTGACCCGCCGAGTGGCGGTATCGCTACGAACACAAAGGCGGCTCGCAGTGTGCGCGTGGACTACGACAAGACCTCTTGTGCAGTGATTACGCGCGACGCGAACTTCAAACGAACGCAATCATGGAGTGAGCAGAATTTTGTCGGCGTGATTTCGTCACAAGCACAGTGGATCCGGTAGCTAGTAGCTGATGCCGTACTCTGAAACGCAAATCCGAAACTTCGGTTAGCCCCGTCCCTTTCACTCGATTCCGTCACAACTGGGGAGTGAGAGGGACGGGTATAACGAAGTTTCGAGTTTTGCGTTTCAAAGTAGGCCTTCTGGTTACGCGGTGACCGTGGACGAGCCGTACTCACTTTCAGGTTGATACAGTAACAGTTAGGTTACGTGCTACAAGCTAGATGAGTACCCTGCTTTGCAGCACCGCACGCCGCACCGCTAGAGACTGTGGCCGACGTTATACCTAAATATACAAATGTTTTAATATTTAACCGAGTAATTTCGCAGTAAGTACATAAAATGACTTATTTATACCAGTTAGTATGTAATACTTGATAAAAATCCAAAACATTTTCCAAACATGAGTACCTACTGCTATTGTACTTATGGTAATTCCTTTTTTTGACCCTCATTTTCATTAATAATTGCTCAGTTTTTTTTTCTTATATGATATTAAAATGAAATTTGACGTCACGAGTAAGAAAATCCAAAAAAATGCATACGAATATTAATTTATTTTAAACAACACAAATTCAGTACCTATGGGAAATTTCTCAGCATTATTGCTTTTTAAAATTTTGTGTAGTCACATAAAATACCAAAAATACCATAAAATACCAAAGTGATATACCACAAATCTTAAATATCCAAAAGGAATAACATCGAAAGTTCGACATAGAAATTTTCCATTTCAAGTAACATCAAAATTTCATATTAGATTAAAATTTGGTTTTTCTGTTGGGATATTTTTTTGGATATTGCCTAAATTGTTTTATACGTTATATAAATATGTCCGGTGAAGAAAGTTTAAACGGATATTTTTTCCTGAAAAAGATATCAATGAAATAAAACTTTATTAAAAATACCTAATTTCTATTAACTATTAATATTCTTTGGAAAGTTATACAATACTTTTAATTTATTGCAACTATATCATCATGCTGTAAAGTTTTCCCTGACTAAGGAATTACTGTGGGGGTCCACTAGGTTAACTTCGTACACTGCCTCACCTATCTCTATACACTGTGACACAACTTACTATTTAGAAATCTATGTAGATTAATATCCGATTCGTTCCAAATGAATAAAAAAATTCAAATCACTTAGTTACCTTTTATGTTTGTTTATCCTTCGCAGAGTCTGCGACGAAATCTTCATTTTTTATTCTTTTTATTGGCCATTTTATCGTAATCACTATAAAATATTTACAGAATTATTCTTGAATGAACCTAGTTAATGCATAAAACAAACAGTAGATACATATTAAATTTAAAATACATATTTTCCTACAAACTATTATTATATATTTGTACAAACTATAACTAGGTACATTACACGACACCACAGATAATTATTTGTATCTATATAGCTTACTGAACTCTCTACACAATCAAATATTTGAATTGTTTTTAATCCCGCTCGTCGCAGGTAATTGCGCCGCAAAAATTGGCACGCGTCCGACCTCTAACTCATTCCGCAGGGGACTGATTGATTGAAATTACGACCGTCAAAGTAGCAAAATAGGTTTTTTTCGAAAATAAACAATGCCTTAAAAAAAAATAGACTTATGACGGCCGGAATCCCTCGGCTATTCAAAGACAATTATTTTCGTATATTTTTCATTAACTAAAACCAAGTATTTTGCAAATAATATGATATTTGGATTACGATTAGACGGATGTTTGGGATTTTATTTGACACACTTAAATATCACCAATCGAAAAAAAACGGCCGGAAGCACTAGATAAATAACTGTAAAATAACATATATTTTTGCCAAGTTTTAAGTACTTGTGATTTGCGAGTAATCCATAATTTAAAATACCCTATTTTGGGGAATGCCCGCCTTAAGGATATCTTTAAACTAACAAGAAAAACGGACGAAAAACTCATCAGCTTTATCAGAAGCAACGCATTTACAAATAATTATGTCATTGCAAGACATACTGATACAAATAGAAAGAAAGAAAGAAAATTATTTATTTAGTGACACACACTCGGCCGGCGGTACAGTAAGGTGGTAAACACAGAACACGGAAAGACTTTTTCTCGTGTGTGGTAAACATGTAACTAATAACAATGTGGCACTAAAAAGGTATCCACTCAGCATGTATCGGATGTCATAGACACTCCGAGGCTGATCTTCCGTGAATTTAGTCTATACCGATTTGGCTGAAATTTGGCATTGATATAAGAATATAGATATAACCTAATTTAACGCAAGCATGGCTGCTGGTAAAGGCTAATAAAGATTATAAATAGTTATGTAAAGTATTTATATGTATCCTAATTTGGTAATTATAAGGTGACCATCAGCCCTCTGCTTCAGGAACCGTCAGAAACGGAATCGGATTCGAATTCTGTGTTTTGTCATTGTCTATTATATGGTGAGTGACAGAGACAGTTTATACATTCCGCTGTCGGGAGCGTTTCCAACGGGACATGAATCAGGGGGCAGATCAATCTGGCGCCAGTTCAATCTGTGGCCATTGGATGTCAAAAGTCAAATTTTCTGGATAATAAACATAAATATTGAATTGAACATAACCTTATTATTTCTCCCCATAATATTTCTTTAACGTACCTAATTAAAAATTCAGCCAAGTGCTAGTTTGACTCGCCCATGAAAAGTTCCGTACCCACTTAATGTACGTACTGATTGCCTATCTATACATAGCCAAAATGCCACTATCATTTTTCATATCATTCCACTATAATCAGTAAAGCGGTTCACAGAATACCGGAAAAGCGCCAGAATAAAAATTAAAAAAGGCAAACTTTGATCTCACTGAAACCTTACATTAATTTCCTAAAATTAAATTTGATAATTTCATGATATGGTTGATCATTTCATGAAATGGTCAATTTTTCATGATATGACCGAACGTTGTTGAAAATATCATTTAACGTTGAACTTTTAACGATATTGTCAACCTTAATTGGTCATTTCATGAAATACGACTATTTCATGAAATGATCGACAATATCATGAAATTACCAGTTTTATGATCTGGCCACGACATATACATATAAAAAATCTTATTACAAACGAAGAATGTGACAAAAGGCAAAGAAAAACATAAAGAACCGTACTCTTCTATGGTACTTTCATTCATGGGTAACTTGTCGCGTAAGATAAGATAAGATAAAAATATTCTTTATTCACTTAGACATAATAAATATGTACTTATGAATCGTCAATATTTTCCTACCACCCATTCAAGACTTTTTTAACTGACAAGAAGAATGGGCGCAAGAAACTTGCCAGCGTTTCTTAGTTAGGTAACGACATTTACAAAAAAAAAAAACATATCGTTACTAATACAACAATTGCTTAGTATAAAAATACATCATATTAAACAGTGATTATGTTATGTGTTACATCATGACCATGCATTGCGGTCATTCAAATAATCGTCTACTTTATAGTATCCTTTGCTCATCAGCGACTCTTTAATGTAACATTTAAATTTATGCAATGGTAGTTCAATTATATGCTGTGGAACTTTATTAAAAAAGGCTATGCTTTTCCCCAGAAATGAGGCTCTGGATTTTTCTAGCCTAAACTTGGGAACGACAAGTTTATCTTTATTTCTTGTGTTAAAGCGATGAATATCGCTCTGCTTTACAAATGTATTATAATACTTTTTCACATAAATTATATTTTCATAGATGTAATGTCCTGCAACAGTTAAAATGTTTATTTCTTTAAATAGATCTCTTAAAGAATCTCTCGATCGGAGGTTGTAAATGGCGCGAATAGCCCTTTTTTGGAGCACGAATATACTTTGGATGTTAGCGGCTGAGCCCCACAACAAAAGGCCGTAGGACATAACACTATGAAAATAACTAAAATAGACTATTCTAGCCGTTTCAATATCGGTTAAGAGCCTTATTTTCTTAACTGCGAATGCAGCCGAACTGAGTCTACTCGCCAAGGCTTCGATATGAGGATCCCATTGTAGTCGCGAGTCTAATATAATACCTAGAAATTTTGTATTGTTAATGAATTCGACCGTATCGCCGTCTAGTCTAATATGAAAATCAACTTGTCTTACATTAGGTAACGAAAATTTTAAACACTTAGTTTTCTTTGAGTTTAATGATAAATTATTACTATTAAACCAATGTGACACTTTTGAAAGAGCACTATTTACTTCGTCAGAACAGTCATCACCTCTATCTACTTTAAAGACTAGAGATGTATCATCGGCAAATAGCACCGTCTCACATAAATTCTTCGCGTAGTAAGGAAGGTCATTTATGTATATTAAAAACAACAGCGGGCCCAATATTGATCTTTGGGGTACGCCCATAGTAATGGGAGCTCCGGTAGACTCAGTTTTATTAATAACTACCTTCTGAGTTCTTTCATACAGATATGAATGCATAAGGCTTACTGACATTTCAGAAACACCATAATGTTTTAACTTCCTTAATAGTGTTTGGTGATCAACACAATCGAATGCCTTGGAAAGGTCACAAAAAATAGCGATTACATCCTGCTTGTCCTCCCAGGCATCAAGTACATGTTTTAGAAATGCAACCCCAGCATCAGTGGTACTTTTACCTTTTGAAAAACCAAACTGTTTCTCATGCAGTATACTATTTAATTTAAAATATTCTAAAAGTTGAGCATAAATTAATTTCTCAAATATTTTACTTATTGCTGGTAGTATGGATATAGGTCTAAAATTTGCTGGGTCACTTTTGTCACCAGCTTTAAACAGAGGAATAATTTTACTATTCTTCATTAAATTAGGAAAGACCCCTTCACTTATACATTGGTTAAAAATTATTGCTTTCTTCTACTATTATAAATACCAGGTGTGGCCCAGTCACTGAACTTCTTACGATCATTACACTTTATAACTTTTTGTTTAAAATTGTTACTAAATTCTTTTTCAACAATATCAAATAATGATTGATAAGAGTTATTAGCGTCAGCAGAAGCTGGCAAACATTGAACTTTATCTTGTACATTATTTCTAAATTTATTAATACCACGTTTCGGTATTGGCCTGCAAATTACTTCGCGTTTAGGAGTAACATTATAGTGCTCAAAAGAAGCTAGTTGTCCACTGTGGTCGGATTTAATAATATTAATTACCGATTTCTCAATTAAGTTACAGTTGGAAAAGATGTTATCTAAGCAAGTGGCCGATGTTGGCGTAATTCGCGTCGGTTCATTAAAAGTGTGAAGCAAATTAAATGATTTAAAAAGATTAAGGAATTTACCGGAGAGTTGTGCTAATTTAATATCTAAGATGTCTATATTAAAATCTCCACAAACTACAATTTTTTTATTCTTACTATTATTATTTATTTCTTTATTTCTTTATTTGGGATAACAAACAGTTGTCACTTAGAAAATATTACAATAAATGAAATTATCTATTACTAAAGTTTTATAAAAGTGCAACCCACACCGCTATCCACAGATTGGTAGATTGCGTTACTCAACTATTGCAGTACACAATATAAATGGTGGAATTTTAATACAATTAAGAAAGGAAGTATGAAAATGGTAATCTTTAACATAACATAATTATTCGCGTAATAATGATCAACACAATATTAACAAGGTCTTATTTTTTGGTTTTTAAAATACTTAATATTTGAGTTCTAAATTTACTCTCAGATGTAGCAAATATATCTGCATCTAGAAACAACTTATTAAAAATCTTGGTCATTTGTCGAAGAGGCGCACGCTCCCCAGCGCGCGTCTTGCTCGCCGGCAGGTGGAAAAGCCGGGGCTCACGCGCCGCGCGGCGCTGCGATCGGCGCGGAACCACATACTGTATCCCGTTACTTAGCTCAGAGCAGTCAAATTTATTGTTAAGGATTTTGTATAATGCCATTGCACTGAGGAGTTTGCGCCTACATTCAAGACCAAGAATGTTGTATTCATCCAGTAGCTGAGCGTATGATAGAAAAATACGATGGTGCTTATAGTAAACAAAACGCAAAAATTTTTTTTGGATTTTTTCTAACGACTCCGCGTAGATATTGTAAATAGGGTTCCATACTTGGACAGCATATTCCAGCTGAGATCTTACAAGGGCTTTAAAAAGGAACAGAAAAGTAGAGGGGCGTTTAAAATCAATCGAAGATCTAGTAAGAAAACCGTACATTCTGAGAGCTTTATCTTGAATAATATGTATGTGCTGATCTAAATGTAATTTAGAATCCAATGTTATTCCCAGATCCTTAATTGATTCCGCTGACTTCAGTTCAATGTTTAATAATTTATAGTTATTCGCAACTATGTTAATATTTTTAGTAAAAGTGATTGTTAGGCATTTGGATATACTAAGCTGAAGTTTATTTTTTATACAATAAGTTGAGAATCTATCTAAGTCCTCCTGTAATGAGATAACATCAGATGTATTTTTAATAGTTTTATATATTTTCAAATCATCGGCATACATAAGAAAGTTAGAATGAAGGAAGCATTCTTTGATGTCATTGATGAAGAGGTTAAACAATAAGGGGCCCAATATTGACCCCTGAGGGACTCCTGATGACACACTTACAGTTTGTGAACTAAAGCCATTAAGGACAACCGTTTGCGATCTATTTGTAACATAGGAAGCAAACCATCTGAGCAGGTTACCACGGATTCCATTATACGCTAGTTTTCTAAGAAGAAGCTCATGGTCCACCTTATCAAAACATTTTTGAAAATCAGTATATATAGTATCCGTCTGTAATCGTCGGTCCATATTTGAAAATAAGTAATTAGTGAATATCATCAGGTTAGTGGTAGTGGAGCGGCGCTTAACGAAACCATGCTGTTCAGGTATGATGATGTTATGGAGGTGTGGATATATAAGATTATGCACTAATCTTTCAAACAGTTTCGCGACGACGGACAGAATAGATATAGGACGATAATTTTCGACGTTATGTTTGTCGCCATTCTTATGAATGGGTGTGATGTGAGCATGTTTCCATGTGGTTGGGAAAGTACCGTCCGAGAGACATCGATTAAACAGGATAAAAAGAGGTTTTGATATTTCATCCGCGGTTGATTTAAAAAATATTACTGGCAGGCCATCAGGTCCAGGACCCTTCGACACATCTAGTTTTTTAAGTTCGCATATTATGGATTCAAGTGTTATATTGACGTCGGAAATGAGTATTGAGTTTTCAGCTAGACTGGCTTCGGGCTGCCAGCGTGACGAGTCCAGGGTCGATGGTTCATAAACATGATGGAAAAATGATGAAAACAAATTAGGGGTTTCATTAGGGTTATTTGAAGACTCGCTGTTATAATAAACTGTGTCTGGTACTCGAGATGTTTTTTTTCGATTAGCTATGTAAGACCAAAAGTATTTTACATTGGATGGTATGCTATCTTCAACTAATCTTACGTAGTTGAAATAGCATTTAGAACACTCAGTTTTAAATTTATTACGTAAACAAGCAAAAGTCTCGTAGTCTGAAATGTTATTGTATGTTTTCCATTTTTTCCATGCACTTTCTTTGTTTTTAAAAATATGTACGAGAGCAGGGGAAAACCAATTCGGAAACTGGTTTGACTTATAACGTGCAGTAGGTATGTGAGTCCGAATTAAGTCATATATAATTTCATAAAACTTTTGTACAGCAGTGTCCACATCCAGACTCTTAAAAATAGTTTCCCAGTCAATCCCTCTTAACTCACGGTTTATTATGTCATAGTCAGCCGAATTATACTTAAATTTAGTTAAGGGACGATACTTCATTGGCTTAAAATATAGATTTAAGTTAAAGTTGGCCATAAAGGGTGGGTGATGATTATCAATGGATAAAAGACAGTTACAAGGTGACACACTGCATTCTAAATCAGATATAAGAAGATCGAGTATATTACTATTTTTGTTTTTTAAGTAGTTGTATTGTTGGCTATTTGTTAAAGAAATAAAATCAGATAAATACGTAATGTCTGAGGCGGCGACGCCTATCATGCCAGATCCGTTAATATCAGCGCTTCTCCACTCAATTTGGGGCAAATTATAATCTCCAACAACCAGAAAAGACTCGACACAATTACCTGTTACTAAGGCGTGTAAACGTTCGAAGTGCATGGAATAAACATCAGCTGGCGTATTGGGTGGTATATATGCAGCGCTAATTATATGTTGTTTGTTATTATGACCCGCGGCCGGCAGAGCGATGATAACGTGTTCCATAGCATCGAGGGTGGGGAGCGACATCTCAATACTAACGGGCCGCAGTTCGCGTTTAACAGCTATTAAGGCGCCACCTCCGTCGCGCTTCCCTGTCAATGTACGGTTACGATCACACCTAAAGACTAAATACCTTTCATCGCAAAATTCCGTATCGGTGATGGTTGGCGTAAGCCATGTTTCCGTCAAAATAATTACATCGTATGAGCACGCAAGTATGTTCATGTATAGCATTTGAAGTTTAGTACGGAGCCCTCTACAGTTCTGATAATATAATGAGATTTTATTTTGAGCCATATTTAAGGGAATGGTTTATTTATAGATAAAATTAATAATAGGATTAGATAAAGTGTTATATGGAATAATATGCGTGATACTTGAGGGTGCTATGAGATACGCCCCGCCACTGGTGAAACAAGTACCTATTTTATTTGTAACAAACATAATATTTCGCGTTAAAATAATTCTAACTGAGACCGAAAAATAAATAAAAAGTGACAAGTTTGTGTTAGCTAGATTAGGAATACAAGCATTTCTCAAAAACATTTTAGAATCTCGGATAATATTGTGCAAGTATAGAAACAGTTTTGGTGTACATTTAATTAAAAAAATTATTATAATTACAGTCCAACACGTATTAAGGCACTTAGCCAGTATGTTGGTTAGTAGCCTAATTTGAAGTGGTGTCGTTTGAGGTTGTAGCCATGTTCGGTGTTTTACTTGCCGAAATATCCTCTGCACGAAATGTACCAAATTTAGCGATATCTTCTTGAGACCTAATCGTGAAGATAGGAGAAGTGTCCGATCTGCGGGCCAGTATAGTGGCATTCCTGATCCAAACGTATTTACAACCATGAACCTTTGCAGCTTCACGGCTTTTTCGAAACAATTCTTTGTTGCGTAATGTCAAATGCTCGTTCATAAAAATGGTATGTGATACGCCATTGATACCGATCTGATCCGTCGTAAGTCCTTTAGCCAAACGAAATGCACTAAGTATATTATCACGCAACATGCGGGTGCGCAATTTAACTATGATATTTTTCGGTCGGCTAGAATCTTCTTTACGTGCTTGTGGAACACGGTGGATTGAAAGTATATCATCACGATTTATTTGACATTTAATTAGCTTACTTATGCGTTCCATTAAATCGAGTAAGTTTTCGCCGCGCCTCTCGGTAACACAACATATTTCGAGGTTATTTTGACGCGCCTGTTGTTCCATTGAATCTATCCGAGATTGAAGGCTCGAAAATGTATTCTTCAGGAAATTAATATTTTCAGGTTTAACTGTCTCGATTTCCTTTTTTAAGTCAGACTGTACGTTGAACTGAAATTCGATAGAATCTTTCATGGATGAGATTTCATTATTAAGGTGCATGTACTTAGTATCCAGTTCTGAAATGTCACTTCTCATAGTGGAGTATTCCGACCGTAGTTCACTTATTTCATTTTTAATTTCAGAAGTGGTGGTCATTATGTTAGATAACTCGCTTTTTAGTGTAGCGTTTATGTTCTCACTAATCTTACTTATGTTGTGGTTCAACTCAGACCGAAACTCGGCCAAAATACTACTAATTTGATCAGCTACTGTTTTTTCCAGCTTTTCTATGGTAAAAGAAACATCATTTTCCGATCTTTTTCTTTTTCTAATCGCAATATGAGATGTATCATTTTTATTCGCCGCAGTAAGGTCGGGATTTGAATGATGATGCGAGTTCGGTGATCGACTCATTCTTCCTTGTTGCGCACGAGTATTGAGCACAGCGTAGACGAAGATAGCGATAATAGCACTTCACTTTTTAGTACACCGTGACACTGCACAAATTAGCACGACTGGTATAGGATTTTAATCTTTATTAACCACTGTATACTGCAAATCGAGCAACACGTCTGCTCACGGGAGTGACGAACGACGTGATGCTTACGACAGCATATTTTCAAAACATCCTCCATAGTGGACTCAAAGACTGTGTAATTTGCTCCAGGGGGGCTATATACACAGATTATAATCATTTGTTCAAGTTCCACGCATGATATCTCACAAATTCGTTCAACAGAGAGGGATACTATATCCTTTCGCTCTTTATATTGTGTGTTATTAGGTAAAATTATTAAAGAACCCCCCCTTATTGTAGTTTTTCTATTAAATGAACTTACAACACTATAATTATCCAAATTTAACAATAATTCATATTCTTTTAACCAATGTTCAGTAACACATAACACATCAATATTTTCACAATTTAAAAATAAACTTATTTCTAGGTCTTTGCCAGCAGAAAAGCCTTGGATATTCTGGTGTACTATTTTTAAACATTTAGGCCTTCCTCTTGTCAATACTGGGCTAGAGTATGCCTCCGTTGTCTCTAATGGTAATTTAAATTAACCATGTCAGTATTTGGATTCAAAAGAATCGAATTATTTGGAACAGATTCCAAAGTTACATTAGAAGTATCAAAGTTAAACTGCTCAATAGAAGCAGAGGTTATACTAGCCAAGTTGTTGGCTAATTGTTTAAAATAAAATGATAGCGATACCGCTATTTGTCGCTTAAGATAATTAGGCAGATAATATTTATCTTTAGTCAAGTTAAAATTGTATAACAATGTGTTGATGTCAATTAAATGCATCTGCTGACTATTATGATAAGCTATTGTGCTTAAGGTTAAGTTTAAGTTATGTCTAATTTTATTTTCTAGCTGTGAAAAACCTTGACTATAAGGAAATGTAAACATAACAACTTTTTTTACATTTAAAGAGCATAATGAGTTACAGTATGATATTAATTGGCTTTTATTAATATTACCTCTATTTCCAATTAAAACTATCAAATTAGTGTTTTCATCATAAGATTTTCTGACAATTAATTTCATTATCTCATTTAAGGTTGAGCCAGGCATACAATAATTAATAATGCTTTCTTCAGAGTGTTTCTGGATGAATTGGCCTAAATTTTTCCCAATCTCATCGCAGAACATAATTGTTTTAGTGTCATTAGTTTTAGTAGGTGGGCTATTTTCATTATTCAGCAATAAACTATTAATATAATCTATAGTATCAGTGTTAGGGACTTCAGGGTTGGTTGGTAAAATATCCTCCTGCGGAGTCAGGTCTAATGTCTCATTTTGACATGAATGACTATTTATTTTGGTACAACTACAGCTGCATTTTTTTCCTAATGATTCAAACCGATCTGAATTAAAATTGCAAAAGTCAATCATATTATATGCAGCCATTTTTTGATTACTTAATTGTTTGCGAGAAAACTCACACAAGTTGGTGTACATTTCCCTAAGTGAAAGTTCCAAAATGTCAATCTTATTACCTAATTGACTTCCTATTATTTCACTTTCTTTGTTCTTATTACATGTTTCCATGTTTATCACATTTAATTGTTCTAACAATAGCTTGCGCTCTTTCCTCAATTGACAGTATTTATTATAATAATTTTGTTTTTTAATTAATTTCTGTGTTTTCTTTATGTACCTATTAATTTTGATATATTTCTTAATTTTTTTCCCGCTACTAAAATGACATATACTTTTATTATTAGCAAATGGTTTACTAACATAGTTAACACATTCCGAAGTGGAATTGTCATGTGTAGCAGAATTGCATTGCATCAACTCATCAAAGAGGCTTTGAGAGTGCCTTTCTTCGATGATACTTTTATTAACCTTTTCTAGATCAAGTACTGTTCTTTGAGCTATAGACAAACTAATTTCTAAATCTGTAATGCGACTCAAAGCCT
The DNA here is from genome assembly GCA_949710035.1 of Crambus lathoniellus. NCBI lineage: Eukaryota > Metazoa > Arthropoda > Insecta > Lepidoptera > Crambidae > Crambus > Crambus lathoniellus. Next base: position 11,769,772 of record OX453296.1, read on the forward strand.
GATCATGAGTGTCATAACAAGCCCTAAATGACTGAATATAGTCTTCCATTTGGTTACACTTGTCTAAGAGTTCGGAGTATTTTGTATAAATTTCAGCGAGTTCACTCTTGAGTTCTGTGTTGCGGGTTATGGTCTTGACAATCTCTTGTTCGCCTTCCTCTCTTTCCTTAATTAAAGAGTTATTTAGGTCTCTTGTTGCCTTGAGATCCTCCAGAGCATTTTTGAGTTTAAGCTCCATGTCCTTTGCCGTTGCCATCCGGGTCATCATGGCTATAGATTGGGTTTTTAAGGCCGCTATCACTAAAAATAAACAAAAGTGATTATTAACTAGTTAAAAAAAAACAGATTAGGTAAGTGTTGTACTCTAGAATCAATAAAGAGTTATTTCTTTAAATAAGTTACTTGTACAAAAATAATAATAATAATAGATAATTAACAATAAACTTAAGTGTGTCAGGTACTGTTATGTTAAAACAATAGGTAATACCATCAGTATTCCTTTGAGTAAAGGAAAGCGAGGCCAACCAAATTGTTATAGTGAAGTTAGTTGTGTTTGCTTAGTGTATTAACTTTAAAAAATAATAAGAACGGAGGAATTAGTACATGAGAGTTATATAGGTATCACCATCAAATCAACTTTTAATAAAGTAAATAGAGGCTAACCATTTAGAGGTATTGTGTAGTGTAATTATATAATTTTGCATACATATATTGAATATAAAGAATCCTAAATAGCTAAGTAGTCGGCAGTACTTAACTAATATTATTATATCCCTTCACAAGTACAATTAAATTAACAGACTTATTATTAGTTATTGTTATTGCAAACTAGTTTCACAGTCTTTGATTGAAGTGATTTGGATGTCCCTGTATGGATGTAGTGTTTGGAAAGTGTAGCAGTAAGGTGAATGTCTGTGACAGTAGTGGTCACCGTCAGCTTTACTTCCACAGTTTGTCAAGTAAAGAGAGGTTGTCAACGATGCCAAATCGTAATGGATTGTGCCGTTGCTCACTGAAAGTGAGCTCTGTACTAGTAATGATAATTAATGTACAGTGAATGTGAAACCAATTTGGCATTCAAATCTAGTGTGTTAGTTGAGTTTAAAAGTAATGATCAATAACTAAAATTATAACTAAATATGTGGGTAGGTATTTTGAACTCAATTAAGATTTCAAAAAGTGTTCTTTATGGTTTTCCCACTCTATTACTAAGAAATTTATATACTGCAAGTAGTAATTCAGGCTGTAAGGAAGATGGCAAAACCTCTAATAACTTAAAGTCCAATTTATGTCAAAATTTAACTACCTACTTATATATTTTAAAAGATTGAATGTTAATTAGAGGTAACACAATGCAAACAAATGAAATTCCTTAGAATAATAACGTGAAATTCGTGAAATGTTAATAGCATATACCTACTCAAGTTGTTTGTCTAACAAATTAGTGAAAATTAACAACTTGGTTATCAAGATTGTCAAGATGTATTTGTCGGTAATATATGTTTATATTGGTCTGAGAATGCAATGTGAGTGATGTAAATTATGAAAACAATACTCCCCAGGTTTAAGAAGAAGCAGTCCACAGTATTCATATCATTTCAATTTGAATTAATATCCTCTTCTTGAATGACAGTTGGGTAAATTTTTCCTCGCTTTTAATTCAAAAGTTTGTTCATTAAACTTGCTGATAACACTTCCACTTGTTATTTAATACGTAATTAAGCTAATTATAACAAATTATTAGGAAATTAAATGAGAATTACTAATTAATTAATTAATTACAATTACACAGCAAACTTTTAAGTGTTGCTGCCAGTGTTGCCAGCACCAAGGTCCCCAAGGTAATTCTAATGAATGCTGTGTGTGTAGGTTTGTGTGTGTGTGTGTGTGTGTGTAGGTTTGTGTGTATGTGTGTCTGTGTGTATGTGTGTGTGTGTATGTGTGTGTGTGTGTGTGTGTGTGTGTGTAGTGAGTGTGTAGCGTATAAAGTAGTTCTTGAGTGTCTACTACGAAATGGGACGTAGGAGCTTTTCCGTTTCCTGATCCTCTTGTAACAAACTAACATGGCAAGTTTAATAAAAGCTTGTAATAATAACAAAAATAATAGGTAGTCTAATTATTTTTACATTTTTGCATTCACAATGCAGTTTTTGTTATTGAAAATGAAGAAAAAAAACCGGCATGTGCGAGTCGGAGTCGAAGGATTTGGTCCGTACCATCAAAAAAATCACGGTTCTTGCATGGGAGCCCCCCTTAAATATTTATTTTACTTTATATTAATGAATTATTTTTGAACTGAATATAGGTACAACTAAATACTCTGTGAATATTTCAAGCGTAAGCGTAGCGTTGAATAGCTACATTGCTACATTAGCTACATAATTGCTACATAAACTGCATAAAAATTACTAATGCTGCTTTTTTTATTCCACTATGTAGCCTAAGGAACTTTTTGCTTTGCATGAATGAGCTATCATAGGACCCATGCTACGTTTAACAAAATATATACGTTCACTAGCCTTACGCCCGCGGCTTCGCCTGGGAAGTGCAAAGTGTGTGTATGGAATGTGATTTTTCCGGGATATTAAGTAGGTAGCCTTTTGTCACTCTCCAGCTCTCAAACTATCCCAATACCAAAAATCACGTCACTTTCGTTCATAAGAAGGGTTTTTCACCAACTTGACACGAGAGACTGGGCACACGTGTGTCCAGTTGGTGAAACTCAAAATTAGTACTACTTATTACTTCGTCATCTGGACAAGCCAAGATTTTGGCGTATTTCCAGATAGTGAAACTTAAATTAAATCACTTTAGCAAACTGTCTCATACGTGCAAACTTATTGTACTAACTACTACTTATTGTAATAAAAAAAAAGCAGCATTAGACATTTTTATGCAGCTTATGGTAGAAAATAAGACCCTATTCCTAGTTAAGAAACTTTAAAAACATTTTGCTTTACACGAAAATGAGCTGTCATCGGACCCATGCTACATTGAACAAAGAATAACAAACATAATAATGGTATAGTAGGTATATTTAATTTTATACTACTATCAATAAAGCCTTTAAACTCTATAACCAGAATGTATCCATGTGTCGCATCTCCATGTTTTGATCAATCCATGCGTGGTAATCGATTTAATTGCCGTAGGTTTGCTTGTCGGCGCGCACGCGCATATGCCGCCTCACTTGTTATAAAGAAAACTAAGTACGTGAATAACATAGTAATTCTTACTTTAGGTTCCTCTATAACTACTTTTTTTCAAATAAGCAATCTTTATTTAAAAATATATTTTTTATATCCAACTTACATGGAATTGTGTTTTCAAGTAAAACATTATTTTATCTTTTTTAAATTTTTACTTTTTTACATTCACAATTCAGTTTATATTGTTGAAAAATTGAAAATGAAGTATTTTAGTAAGAATTTTTTGTGAGACAGGTCGAGATTTTTTCTAAAATAAGTAAGTACTTTAAGTATTTTAAATTTTTCTTTATTTTATCTTATTTATTAAAGTCATATAAATTTGTTAAAGTTGTCTGGGTCTGGATACTTAAGCTCAGTTCAATACCATGCCGGTACCACCTATGGTTTAGAAAACCTTTAGAAGAATTTTTCATCTTGCCGAACTTACTCAGCCTACGATGATCATGGTTTACCTCTCAAATCACACCCGACTGACTCTCAAACAGTTTGATATAAAAAAATAGTTCTTATAACTACACATTTTAAACACATTAAAAAGATGCAATGTGTTCCGTGCTCTCACATAATCAGTCTCACTTTATAGCAAGTTACTTTGTTTTCTTTTAACACAACCTGTCCATATAAAATACCCGTTTGTTTTTTTAGCGCCAACGTTATTAGCTGACGTTAAGGAATCATAGTTGTTAGTTTTAACCTCAGCCAGTTTATTAATAATTGATTTTTAGTTATGGCGTCCGTAACAATGTTTAAATACCGATAAATTTTATTTCAAGTAAACTGTTACTAAAATTTTTTTGGGAAAATAGAATGTTGATGATAATTTCGTTTTTAGTTGTAAGGAAAAGTATTAAATTTGAAAGCCTGTTGTGACCTTGTGACCCTTTTAAACAAATAGTTAATAAAGGGTAGCAATTTTATTTCACCAAAAGGTCTAAAAACTGTTGAGTTTTTCTTGTGAAGAAAATCCTGACAAATTGATTATAATAAAACGTGAAACATGACGATCACAAATATTCCTTCTATGTAAATGCGAAATTGATTCTCAAAATAAAGTCCGCAATTAATCTTAAAGATGAATTTGCTTAATTGTTCAATTAAAAATAAGTCATTGCAATACATAAGTAATTGGATTAACACTGCGTGTTATTATACCCATATCGGTGCCTCGACCTAATGAGAATTATATAGAGTCGTTAAAATGTCTACCAACCGTTTGCACTAAACATATTTGTTCTTATCCTAATTCACTGCTTCACCTGCGACTAATGCCATTAATTAGCGCGCTATTTGATAGTATTTGCAGGTGTACCCGGGTCTTAGCGCACTAATTTCATACAATAAGCGCTCTAAGACGCCGTTAGGGCGTTTGTGCACTACAACTGAATTTTACCGATCCGGCGGTCCGTGTTTTTACGGACCGGCGTGGCATGAAAAACACGGATGATAGGCTTGTGCACTTGTCCGGTTTTTTACTGGCTGGGGCAGCGCAGTGATCTCTTTGAAACTACACTCTACGGACGCGTTTTAAACGAGAGGAATAATGAGTTCCTTGGAACGTCAGCAATTACTTGCTTTATTGCTTTATGTACGAAGACGTAGAAGACAGAAAGAGTTTTGGGTTCATCCTCTTATCAGTGAAAGGTACCTGACAGGGTCATTTTACCGAAATCACAATTAATTGAGGCTTGATGAAAAATTATTTTTTAACTACTATCGAATGTCTACAGCTAGCTATATAACAAAAAAAGTTTTATCAAAATCCGCTTAGTAGTTTTTGCGTGAAACACGGACAACAGACAGACAGACAGACAAACAAAAATTTCAAAATCCATATTTTTGGTGCTAGATATATTACGTGTTATTGGTGAAAAATAATAATAATAATAATAAATAAATAAATTCTTACATTCACACCAATTATCTAAGCCCATTTTAATTTCATTAAGAAACTGTAACATGGAAAACTTGATAACGGATAAATATATACTTAAATACTTTTTGTTTGTAAATACATATTATACATAGTTAACACCCAGACCAAGACAAATAGACATGTTCATGCACACAAATATTTGTCTTGTTCGGGAATCGAACCCGAGACCACTGGCGCAGAAGGTGGGTAGCCTACTCCTGCGCCAAATCGCTCGTCAATCGAGAAAGGCGCTTTAATTTATTTTGGCGTGCGTTAATTTATTTGCGATAACTCCTAAGATATTCATTTAAATTATATGGTGTAAGAGAGTAAAATAATGTGCATGGAATGCTTAAAGCAACTAACGTATTTAGATTGATAAGGGTTAATACTGTATCCGTTTAAATAGCTTTCCAAATTACCGCATTGTTCGTAACCATTTTTTAAGAGATAATATGGCTAGAATATGCTATCCTTAAAAGATAGACATATGCTATCACGGACTTTTTTGTAGATCTATAGAAGAGGAATATCCCAACATGCATTATTTTTTTAAACCTCGAAAGGATTAGGCAGCGTTTTTGCAGAAAACTCCCGGGCGGCTTGCCGTTTGCCGGCACTTTCGACAATTATCGTTATATTTCTACCAATTTACACAAAACTTTCATAAATTATATACTAAAATCTTTCTGAAGAACCACGCTACCTGTTAGTGAAAACCGCATAAAAATCTGTTTCGTAGTTTTAAAGATTTAAGCATATATAGGGACAGACAGACGGGAAGCGACTTTGTTTTATACTATGTAGTGATTTATGATTAAAATACAACCATCCGTTTTTTTCCGGACGGTAAAATTCAGTGTAGTGCACAAGCGTACATATGTTTTTCATTGCCGTCATCTCGGAACGGAAAAAAACGGTCCGGAATGGGGAAAAGTAAAATGACGGACGGTAAAATTCAGTGTGGTGCACAAGCGCCCATATGTTTTTCATTGCTGCCATATCGGTCCGGAAAAACCCGGATCGCCGGATCGGTAAAATTCAGTGTAGTGCACAAACGCCCTTAGGCGTCACGCAGGTGAAGCCCCAGCCACAGAATATATATTAGTAGGTACCTCCAGCATAAGAGCGCAGTCGCTGTGCTTCCCGCGTTTCACCTACGGGTGACGGCTGAAAATCGGTGTTTTGCCGACTGACAAATTTACACACTGAGCCAAAGAGCATGTAATCACTACGTTTACACTGAGCCTTGACCCTTTTTGCTGCTGCACACATATGCATACTAATTTATTTTTTTCCTCTGTTTCATGTGCTCATAGCTTTAAGTTAATTGTATGTCTGTTCTTTCTTATATTTTTTTTTGGTTTCTGTTGTAATGTCATGTGTGTGTTGTAGCGAATTAACCTTTTTATCTATCTATCTATCTAAACTTAAGAATCGCCTATCTCTTTTCCTAGCTAACTTAAGACATTCTTAATAAAAATTTGCTTTGCACTATACATGTTTCTACTTTAGGAAGGTAGATTCACTCAGAATGTAATGACGAACTTCTCAATGCTTCCCAAGCGTGTAAAAACTAACTACGTGACATTGGCGGAATTGTGAATAAACACAAAGCAAGCCATAAGGAAGAAGAAGAAGAAGGCTAAGTGCTACCCCGTTGTGGATAAAAAAAACTTACTGCTTTTACAAACATAGTATCCTTAACTAAATTATTGGTTGATTACAATAATGTTTAAAACCCTTCCTTATGGATGGATTAAGTCAAGAGAATAGGCCATGACTCACCATGCGGGTCCAATAACTGGTGAGACCATCGGTTTAACGCCTAAAGCATGGTAGAGCTCATAATTATCAAATAATTGGTCACCTATCCCGTGCGTGACCACCGACCATTTTAAAAAGTTGCTGAACCTCAAAACTCGCTTGCCTAGAGCGCTAACTCTACGCCATAGGCTCCACATCCTACTATCCTACTTCCCACTATAATCTATATATATAAAATTCAAAGTCCTGACTGACTGACTGACTGACTGACTGACTGAGATATCAACGCACAGCCCAAACCGCTGAACCTAGAGACTTCAAATTTTGCACATAGATACGTTATACAGTGTAGGCATCCACTAAGAAAGGATTTTTGGAAATTCCTCCCCTTAGGGGGTAAAATAAGGGATAAATGTTTGTATGAAAGTCCGTCAGTTTTGAAGTTAGGATCTTCAAATTTTGTATTTAGGCTGGCAATTGAAAATTAATATTTACCTGTGTCAGCGTTTTTGACAATTCCACCCCCAAAGGGGTGAAAAGGGGATGAAATGTTGTATCTGGAAAGTCCTTCATTTAATTTATTATTTAGGCTTATGGTCGGAAAGTAAAACAAATAAGGAAACACATATTTTGTAATTTTTCGAAAATCAACCCCTTAGAGGTTAAATCGGATACATAAACCTAAAAATTGAGATAGATGTCGTTATTGAGGTTTTATGGGATGACGATTGCAAAAACGGCATTTATTTTGATGTTTAACACGCTGAACATGATTCAACCCCTAAAAGGTTGAAACTCATTTTAGAGATATGGAGAATGAAATGAAAGTAATAGAGAAGACCATCGAAAAATTACAAAAGGAGTTGAATAATGTTAAGAAACCGAAAATAATGGAGGTAATGAACTTGGAAGAGAAAACCACGGACAAACAACACAAAATATGTATAATATCAAGCACCAATACAAGTAATATTTTGGGAATTATAGATAACATGGACATGGGACAAAAATATAATTACTGCCATTACATAAAAAAGGGGGTTGGAGCCTTACAACTATTAGAAGAAATAGATTTGAAAATCAAAGATTTTAGCCTCAGTGATTATTGCATCATATTGTTGGGAGACAGCGATTTTTACCAACAAAAGGATTATAATACTTTAGTCACAGAAATAAGAAAAGTTCTGAAAAATATTGTGCATACTAACATTATCGTAGTTCCTCCGACATATGTCTGTGGTGCACCCATATTTAATTATAAAATAGAAATTTTTAACAGAGCATTATATAGTGACGTCCAAAAACACCAACATATATACATGTTTGACTCCAATCGTGATTTGGAATTTACTATGTTTTCAACAAAAACAGGAAAACTAAATAAAGCTGGCATGCGATCAGTCTTAACAAATGCTCAAAGTCTAATACACGATATAGAAAAGCAACGCAGTTTTTTTCGTGAATGATAGATATTGTACCCGAGAATCACTTAACATAATATCCAACGGAAACCTAGAAGATTTAGGCCAGCACCACTCTTCAATTGGGATTTTGCATCAAAATATCAATGGAGCTTTGAATAAACAAGACGAACTACAATGTGTCATTAACGATCTAGAGAAGAAGGAACGACTGAAAATAGATGTAATTTGCCTCTGCGAAACAAATTTGAGCGCGGGAACAGAGTCTAATTTACGTCTTAATAATTTAAAAACAGCAGCGTGGTTTTCCAGAAAAAAACTCAAAAAGTGGTGGTGTAGCTATATTGATAAACAAAGACATTGAGTTTAAAAGGCTAGAACATTTAGAAAATATGTCTAAAAAGTTTGTCTTTGAATGTTGTGGGGTAGAATTAATAGCGTATAATATAATTATAATTTGCATTTATACCCATAAAACGCCAACTTCTACAAACTCGATATTTTTTCAAAAAATGGCAGATATTTTACACAATTTATGTAAAAAGAAACGAAAAAAAATTGTTATATGTGGTGATTGGAATATTAATAAGTTATCAAAAACAAAAGTATCGATTGAATTAGAACAACTATTAGAAACCTGTAATTTGAAAATGAAAATAAATGAACCTACTAGAATTACAAAGAATTCCAAAACTTGTCTTGATCAAATAGCAACTAACATTAGAAGTAGTATATCAAGTGTCCACGAATTAGGTTTATCTGATCATAAAGCGGAATTACTCAAGATTCCAATAAAAGAAAGAAAAAACCCAGTCTGTAAAAATAGGTTTTGGTATGAATTTCAGAGAGATTATTGTATCGAAAACCAAGAAAAGTTTATTGATTGTCTTAAAAATCTATCCTTTTTAAATGTTTATGAGAGTAAATTAACTGCTATGGAATCGTTCAATGAATTCTATAATTTGTATAAACTTTTCTATGATCTCTGTTTTCCAACGATTAAAGTTAAAATATACTCCAAAAGGCAAACTACAAAATGGTTAACTAAGGGGATACACATAAGCTGTAAAAATAAACGTAAATTACATTTAAGTTGCCGTAATGATCGCAATAGATATAAAACTGTATATAAAAAATACTCATATATATTAAAGAAATGTATTAATATGTCACAAAAATGTCATAACTTAAGTTATATAAATAAAATGGATAATAAATGTAAAGCAGTGTGGAATATTATTAATAAATATACTAAGAATTATAGTCTAAACTCAATAGATAAAATTTGTACTCCTGAAAAAGAATATACAGATCCGCAAGAAATTTGTGATGTTTTTAACCAATATTTTATCAAGAGTGTTTTAGAAAATTGCCCTGAATCTAGTTCTATGAAATTTAATGAAAATATTGAAAATGTGTCATCTACTATATTTTTAAATCCAGTTACTGAAAAAGAAATGATAAAAACTGTACTATCTCTTAATAATTCTAAATCTGTCGGATATGACGACATTCGTACTGATATTGTTAAACTAAGTATTTTGGAGATAGTTCAACCTTTTACATATGTGGCAAATAAACTTTTAGTAGAGGGTACATTTCCGGATATTTTGAAGAGGTCCATTGTGAAACCACTTCATAAAAAAGGTGATACTACTTTATTGCAAAATTACAGACCTGTGACATTGATACCAATATTTTCAAAAATTCTGGAAAAGATAATGTTTCTTAGGATAAATAATTTCTTTGACAAAAATAATGTAATAAAAGAGGAACAGAATGGATTCAGGAAAAAGAAAAACACCTCATTAGCTACTTTTAAGTTAATACGAACTATAACCAGCTGTCTAAACGATGACATTCCAGTAACCGTTTTGTTTCTTGATATGACAAAGGCCTTCGATTTTGTGTGCCATAAACGTTTACTTTTTAAACTTTACAAAAATGGTATCCGCGGGCCGTGTTTGGACTGGATTGAACGATATCTGACAGACAGAGAGCAATGTGTAGTAACCCAGAGATGTTGTTCTAAAAGTAAATGTTTAGAAAATTATAAGTCCTCTTTTAACGTGAATAAATTTGGAGTACCTCAAGGTAGCATATTAGGCCCACTACTTTTTCTTTTATATATTAATGATTTACCTAATAGTATCCCTCATGAATGTATTTTGTTTGCAGACGACACCACAATAGTAGTCAAAGGTGATAAAAATCTAAATCCAAAAGATTATGAAAATCGAATTAATACGGCTTTGTTGGAGGTAATTAAATGGCTTGATGGTAATAATTTAAAAATCAACGCAGAAAAAACAAAATACATCCAGTTTGGTAGTTATAAAAGAAAACATTCAGAACTCAACATAAATGTCAATGGACAAAGTATAGAAGCAGTAGCACATATTAAATTTTTGGGTATAAGTATAGATTGTTTTTGTAATTGGAAACAACATATATTGGAACTTTGCTCTAAATTAAATAAATTCGTTTTTGCTCTCAGTCGAATCAGTAAAATTGTATCAGAAAATGCTGCTATTACTGCCTACAACGGTTACGTAAATTCATGTTTGCGCTATGGAGTTTTAATCTGGGGTAATTCTGCTGATAGGGAAAAGGCATTTGTAATTCAAAAGAAATGTATCCGCGCTATATTTGGGCTAAAACCAATTGATTCGTGCCGACCATACTTCCGAAAATATAATTTGCTTACACTGCCTTGTCTCTACATATTCGACATTTGCTTATTTGTATACCACAACAAAAAATTATTTGTTCATAAACATGAAATAACTAATCGCAATTTGCGTTCTGCATACAGAAATAAACTTCAATGGCCAACGACAAAACTAACGTTAGTAAGCAATAACTGTTACTTAATGTGCATTAAAATTTATAATAAGCTACCAGACCATTTTAAAGAACATAAGTCACATAAATTTAGAATTTCTGTTAGAGAATGGTTGGCAAAAAAATGTTTTTACAGCATTCAAGAATATTTAGAATATAAGTAGTATATGTTATTTATTAGTTTGCCTTGCTATTTTTTTATTATTTTTTAAAATATGGTGTAAATGCCTGAAAAGGTAGAAATCAGTGATTCAGTTTTGTAATTAGCACTAAGACCTGTTTATGTTACCTTGTTTCTTTACACAATAAATACTTACTTACTTACTTACTTACTTACTTACTTACTTAATAGGGGTAAAATTTTGAATGACAAATCAGGGGTAAAATAGACATTTCAACTTGAAGCTTTGTAGGCTTACTTCTTAAAACAAATAGGCCACCCATTTCGTAATTTTTCCAAAATCAAACCCAGGGGTGAAATAGGGGATGCATATGTGTATGAAAGTCCGTCAGTGTTGAAGTTAGAATCTTCAAATTTTGTATTTAGGCTGGCAATTGAAAATTAATATTTACCTTTGTCAGCGTTTTTGACAATTCCACCCCCAAAGGGGTGAAAAGGAGATGAAATGTTGTATCTGGAAAGTCCTTCATTTAATTTTTTATTTAGGCTTATGGTCGGAAAATAAAACAAATAAGGAAACACATATTTTGCATTTTTCGAAAATCTACCCCTTAGAGGTTAAATGGGATAAATAAACCTAAAAATCGATATGGATGTCGTTATTGAGGTTTTATGGGATGACGATTGCAAAAATGGCATTTTTTTTTATGTTTTACACGCTCAACATGATTCAACCCCTAAAAGGTTGAAATAGAGGTGAAATTTTGAATGAAAAATCAGGGGGGAAAATAGACATTTCAACTTGAAACTTTGTAGGCTTCTTAAAACAAATAGACAACCCATTTCGTAGTTTTCCGAAAATCAAACCCAGGGGGTAAATAAGGTATAGAAACCTAAATCATCTTAAGTACCCTAAAAGTTCTTGGTACCTAAGCTACTCAGAACTAAGTTTTTGATTGTGAAACAGACACTTATTATTTACTAGCTTCCGCCCGCGACTTCGTCCGCGTGGACATTCGAAAAAATACTTAGGGGACCAATTACCAGGATAAAAAGTATTCTTTGTTTTAATTTCATAAAAATCCGATCAGCCGTTTTTACGTGATTAGGCGGGTCCTCCCTCACCAAACGAGCAGCCTCGCGCGAGGCAGAACGTTTGCCACGTGCGGCGGACCTCGCACGAGGCTGCTCACTTGGTGAGGGAGGACCCGCCTAATCACGTAAAAACGGCTGATCGGATTTTTATGAAATTAAAACAAAGAATACTTTTTATCCTGGTAATTGGTCCCCTAAGTATTTTTTCGAATGTCCACGCGGACGAAGTCGCGGGCGGAAGCTAGTAATATTATAAAAATGTGAAAGTGTAGATGTTTGTTTGTTTGTTACTCAATCACGCCAAAACGGCTAGATGGATTTGGCTGAAATTTGGGACACAGATACTTAGTCGCCTGGTGAGCAACATAGGCTTCTTTTTATCCCGGAAAAATATCACATTCCCGCGGGATACCGTCGTGTAGGTATACCACGCGGGCGAAGCCGTGGGCGGAAAGCTAGTATCCTACTAATATTATAAATGTGAAAATTTTGATGTTTGGATGTTTAGATGTTTGTATGTTTGTTACCCATCCTACTTCCTACTAATATTATAAATGTGAAAGTTTAGATGTTTGTATGTTTGTTACTCAATCACGCCAAACGGCTCAATGGATTTGGCTGAAATTTGGGTCACAGATACTTAGTAGCCTGGTGAGGAACATAGGCTACGTTTTATCCCAGAAAAATATCACATTCCCGCGGGATAACGTCGTGAAGTCCACGCGGGCGAAGCCGCAAGCGGAAAGCTAGTTATTAATATCTGATCTATCGGCGCAGTAGTTCTATGCAAGGCGACTTGATTTCCTGTAATTCCTATTGGTTGATAGCCGTAAAAATTATTAATGAGATGAACACTTGCTATCGTTTTGTGTCTGGGTATACGATTTATATTTAATTAGGTAAAGATATTTACCTCCGTTACTTCACCATTTCAGCCGTACGACGCCCACTGCTGGGCATAGGCCTCCCCCAAGGATCTCCACAGCGATCGGTCCTGCGCTGCCCGCATCCAGCGGCTTCCCGCGACCTTGACCAGATCGTCGGTCCACCTTGTAGAAGGCCTGCCCACGGAACGTCGTCCGGTTCGCGGTACTCCGTTACTTATTTCTACTTATTTCGGAACAGATATGTGTGTGATAAAGTTAAGTAGACTATTATTGGACTGAATGGGTCAAAAATCATTGGGGAGTACATTAACGGTTTTTAAATTTCAATTGTAGTTTGTGAATATGGCAATGTTTTTTTTTCTTGTTTACTGTTTCCTGATTTATATAAATTATAATTACTATTTATGAACTAAGAATAACATAAGCCTCTATTGTACAATCAGCTCTGTATAAATATCGCAGGCAATTCAATGTACGCTCAATTGCAGTTTGATGTATGCGAAACAATGTATTATAAATCCAGGATTAGTTTCACGTGAACTTAGTAATGCAGCCATTACTGTTTCGCTCCTGCATAGTGTAGGCCATTTCGATTATACGTGTGCCGACTTTAATAGGTTGGTCGTTTAATATTAATGATTTCTTCAGGCTGTGATGTAACTACTAATAACGATTTATAATGTATGTAGGTATAGTCTAACAGGAACTGATCAGACAGGATTGTGGGACTATAGGTTTGCGTGACGTCATTACGGCAATACGAAGTCAAACGTCAAGACGCAAACGTGATCAAGACGCGCTGCATGGAATTACGGCGATCGGCCCGCTGGGCCCCTAAAAATACATCATTATCAACAGCCATATAAGTTCCCACTGCTGAGGTACATACAGGCCTTCCTTATGGATGGATAAGGAGAATGGGCCATGACCCACCTCGCGGGCCCTATGCGAATTGGTGGGTAAACAAAAATACAAAAAGTGAAACGTATAATTAATTTCCCTTTTTTAAGTCAGTGAAAACTTTTTGAAGGAGAGTTAACATATTTAAAATTTTAATGTTTAGTTGCATTTTATATAATAATATGCATTTTCGGCAACAAGTTTTTGTCTACCTGAAAATACCGCAATATCACTTTAATCCGACTTCCATAACAAAATGCAAGTAACCGTTAAACCATAAATATTCTTAAAGTATCGCAATCAAAGGACAAAAACCTTAAGGTGAAAAATACCAGGTCAGTCCCAACTAAACATCGGGCAATAACATTTTACATTCACCCTTTATACAACAAACTCATAACGACCAAAATCATTACGTTTTTAATGATTGTCGTATTCGACATAAGCGGTCAGGTCCACGCAAATCAATGTTGTTTTTGTTGACTATAAATTACTAATTAAAACAGTAAACGTCAAATCATTTTCGATAATGCTCATTCTCATAAATCGCGGACTAACCGATTTGAAGCTAGTGATGGTCGTTAGTGGAAAGTGTTATCGAAAATTGGCTTTATTTGATTGATGTCTGTCGAATAAGGAATGCGTGAAAATTTAAAAAAATAGAATGATTAACTAATAATTATGGAAGACTTACATTAAACCTTATTGTGCAATAAATAACTTCTACTTATTTAAGGAACAACTTTAACTCATAGAAAATTAGTCAAAATGCAAATTTATTTAAAAATATCGATTTGAATCATCATTATTATTAGCTGCTAGGGTTCACTTATGTATCTTTGTTGCCCTTTCTTTGCTAGGAAAAAAGGAATCCATTTTTACTTGTTTTTACAATATTTTAAATGTAAAAATAAGTTTTGAATCTTACTAGTATAACCAGAGAAACAATTAGTTACAACATAAAAAACTCTACAGTTTTATTCCATTAATATTAAAGTTGCCACAACTCAATTGAACCGAAATATCAGTGAAACCAGAGTTTAAAAATAGGTACGTTTTAAATAAGCTTTGTAATATGATTTAAAAAGTATATTTAACACCTTCACAGTTCAACCGCTATCATCTTAGATCTAAAATACCATAAACATAATTTTCTTTGTAACCACGCTTTAAAACTCATTCGAGTGTCGTACTTTACAATCTATATTAAGTTACATCGATATAAAATTCGGGTTTCACTCAGCACTCATACGATTCGTGTGTGGTAAAAAACAAATAAAGTGATTCGAGCTTTTATTTACCCAAATGTGGCTGTTAAACATAAAAAATCGCTTTCCACCAAACTTAATTGCCTGCAATGAAGTAATTAAATGTGACAGTCGTAAAACACTGCGGACCCCATAAAACATTATAGCCGTGGCGACTTGGGGTCGGGTTTGTCCTGTGAAACGTTTAAGATGGCGGAGTTGGAACACTCATGCGCATAGAATAAGTATTGCGAAAATCGGGATCCCACTAAAATAAATTACGGCAACATGAACTATTTAAAAAAAATACTATTTGTAAATTTTGATACTAATATAATGGGAACTTGAAATAAAACTAAGATGTGCTTATAATAATACCTACCTACTGAAAATACCAACTCCAACCAGCTATAAGAGCAAAGAAAACTAAGCAAACATAGTTTTGGGTGATTCTGAGCGCATATAGAAGAACTTAAGAATTAATAAACAAATAATTTAATTTAATGAATTTAAATGTATGAACTTAAGAATTAATGAACAAAATCAAAGTGCTTATAATATATTTCAAATTTCGGTTCAATATCATTGCAATTAAATTAGCAAGAACAATAAACAAAAAGAAATCCTAATAGCCAGAACCGGTTTGCGGGAACCGAGGTCAGAGGTCGCAGCCGAGACTTAGCTTAAAACGAGAGGAAGTTAGTTCGAGGGATGAATATTGGAATTATGTTGCAACTTTGGGAAAAAATCGGATAACTAATTGCGAAATATATTACTAATCTGATAAAAGAGTTTCTAATAAGGACCGGTTCGCGGGACCCAAAGTCAGAGGTCCAAGCTCACATATAGCCTAGGTTACTTACTTACCACGACGACCGATTATCCGAACTATATTGTAAAAATAATTATAGGTATTTCGAGAAAGTAATCTGGCAGTTGGCGATGACAACTCTACGTGCCCTTAAAGGGGTTTATTTTTCTTAACAAGTAGGTAAGTGATAATTCTACGAAAATGCGAATCTGGTCCGTTTACACTTTACATGGTTCTTATAATGACGCATAATCATTTAAGTAAAGCTTGATGTACCTACTTTCGAATTTATAAATGTTTTAGTTAAAAAAACTGAAAATTGGCAAATATGTTATCCACCTACCTACAGGACCTTTAGAGACGTTGCTTGTTGACAAATTTCAAGATTCTAGTTATGTTAACATCAGGGGCACATATTTAAATGTTTTCCTAAAATTATAAATAAACTGACAAGTTAACTTCCTATATTATAAACTGTGAAATAGACAATAGAACTGCAACAAAAATTTGAAAGATTTTTATCGCAATTAACATATTCTATTCATAGACAAACACCAAATTAACAAAGACCACAAACATTCTTCACATCTCTACATCCCACGTAATTAAGCATTTATAAAAACAACAGGCCATTTCACGATGTGCCATTGCCATTATTGAACTGTCACTTCTAAGATGACGTAGAAATTACACTTACGACATCGGGCGTTTAAAAATATGATCATTAAACAACGGTTATGGATTTGTTTGAAAGGTTAATATCGTTGTTTTGGAGGTTTGAGGACCAATTTAAGCTTTTTATTTTAGAAATCTTTTTATACAATACGACTAACTAATGTCTCATTTGTATTAATTGAGACTGGTGGAAATCATCAAATTATGATGATAATAATACTTATATGATATAAGGTATAGACAATCAATACTGACTACAAGTGAGAAAGAAAAGATTTATGGCTGAACCGTATATGTACTTAAATTTTAAAACAAGACAAGAGTAATTTTAGCTCTGTGTCTATTACGGTCTATCTAAGGTAAAATTACAAATATCTGGTTCTAAACTTGGAAAATATCATTCAATGAGCTTAACATAATAAGCGTTTAATGCTTATTATGATGTGTTTGTTATTTACTCACCAAGTATCTAGTATCTAGTCGACATTTGGAAAGGCTCGCATTGTATCTGAGATGCAAATTGTCCATCAAGCGCGCGTGTGACGCGTGGGTGTGCCGCTAGAGTCACGCACGGTAAGAATAGACAGCGGTCTAAGCCACAAGAGACAATCTGTAGCCAAGCAACTGTGCAAGCCATGAGTGGAACTGCTCAAGCCATTTTGGACCGCCAACCAACGACTAAGGAACAGAACTGTCAACCGTAACAGGCCTATTTCACTCCCCGTGTCGGCTCGAAAACGCGGCGGCAACGCCGGCGGTGTAAATCCATAGAAATAAGGTCTACTAAAGAGCTAGAATATATGCGATAGAAAGAGATGCAACGAGTGGCCGTTCGTAATTTGCGCCGTACAAGCTGGATTCTAGTTTGTTGCGTTATAGTTAGAGTTGCTATTTATTTAAATGACTTAGCGGAGTGAACTATCTGTTACATAGTAACTATTTAGTAGTGTGACCGTAGCTAAGAGAGAAATACGGACGGTTGATGGTGATTCGATTTCCTGAGCCTTATGAGACCACACTGCAGTTAATCTACTCTCTTAACCATGAGGGACACTTTGTAGCTAAACAGCTGACGTTCAAAGCTACGAAAGAAATACTGTTGATTTTTGTTGCAGATTGCCTAAGCCATAAGAAACACTTTGTAGCTAAACAGTTGTGCAAGCCACACCGCAGCTAATCAACTAGTTATCTATGCCATAAGAGATACTCTGCACTAATGGTCAAGCCTTTATCATTAGTTATTGCAAAACTATTATTGTTCTATTGAGCATATAGACGATAGTTAAAAAGGTCCGCATAGCGCCACTTGTATTATGGTGCTGTGCCACTGCTCAACTATGAAAAGCTACGCAAGTTGACAAGCACCAAAAGCAATTTTTATGTCCAAACTGCTGGGTCAGACTAGATTGGTCAGTTTTAACGTTTGTATAGCCCAGCTATTCACAGGCATCGACAGTCTTAGGAACTATGGTGTATAAAAAAGTAAAAAAAATTGTTCGCACATCGCGCAGAAAATTAATTATTAGTGTCACGGAGCTCCTTTCTTATTTCAAAAACGTGTACAGTCAGCATCAAAAGTAACTGAACAAAAACAAGGTAGCAAAAGTAATAGTCACGTATAAGTGTCTAAACACACTCATCATTTAACATTTCAGAATTATATGACATTTTTTGTGTTCATATTAGATGGTTAAGGCAATAATGCAAAAGTATTTAACCTTACATTTTCCAAAAGAATCGTAAACAATATAATTTCAAAATTAACGGTAAGTGCAAAAACTCACAAGAGAATGAACGTATTTGACGCCTTGCATATTATCATGTGTAGCGGCTAGACAGAAATCCATACTAAGATTATAGGGGGGCTATCACTAAAATCAAACGTCGAAAATACGGTTCGATCTGACGATCATATCGCCATCTCTCGAATATGTAATTTTTCGAAGTTCTATTTTCATGGTAGCCCTCCTCATAAAGATATATATTTTGGAACTTATGCGTGAATGTCAACTATGTCAACTAAGAAAAGCAAATTGAAAAAAAAAATATTTTAATTTTAGAACAATCACTTATTTGGATACATTCCAAAGAGTTATCACAAATGTATTTCAGTTACTTATGAAACAGTAACAGGTCAGATATTTATGAAATGACACATAATCAAATAATTATAACATCTCTGAAATTATCTATTTTAGAAATTTAAGTTTTAGTTTATTTAGAAGTTAGTGACGGTCATGTACTTTTGACTCAAAAGCTATGTCAGACAACTCTGGTCATTTCAACCGTAACAATAACTAGAAAATTTCATATGCTAAGCTACTTTTGATGCTGACTGTACACCATTAAACTTTTTGTGGAAATTTGGAAATGTAGTTTTTTTTTGTTAGTATATGATTACATAACTGTACCTATATATCAATAGTACTGTTTATTATATGTATATAAGTTATTTGTATGTAAATTTCCCTAAAATAACAGAATAAAATAAAACTGCTCTCACTTAAACCACAAGCTAAAAACCTATCAAAATGCATTACAGCTTTCTAAGAGTTTATGTGGAGAGTGATCAGAAGTGTGGGCCATAATAGACCCTCGTTATGATTAAGGGCATAATTTCAGGTATCACTTGTTGGTAAGCCTTTATCAGATACCTACGCTTGAATCCCGCGACTTCGTCTGCGCGTTCGACTTCTTTCAGTGGTTTATATCTCATGGCATCGCCTCTTCGAACTTATATGATCGAAGCATCGCCTGCAAAGGATTCTGAATCAACTTAATCAAATCACAATTTATTTGGGCATTTCTACGGAGACGACCGATTGACCTACTGGAGCGAAAAAAGTACCTTTAAAATTGAATTAAGTACTTGAAAAAATTCACACATATTTATAGGACTCTTGGCCTGATGGAGAGCATATCTAGAAGACCGCCAGGTTTTACATATCGCCTAAAAAAATCTGAAAGTTCAAAAACGGGCAGAATTTGGCTTAAAATGGAGTGTCCGGTTTCCAGAATTTACTCGTTATTGTTTCATAACTTTTAAAATAATAACTTGCTCATTATGATTCTCACATTCACAGAACAAGGGATAAACAATAAAGCCTTAGACGTTATTATATTTATTGTACATCATTGGGTTTTAATACAGTAACACATTTAAATTTTGTCCGAGGCGTGTGCCTCAATTCGGTGAAATTTACTTTTGCTTACCTATATCACAAACTACGCGCAGTACGAATGCACACTACTGATTCTCGCCACCCGGGGGTCGCGCCCGAGCAGCCGAGCAGTGTGGACAGGGGACCTGTCGCATTGAGGAGCATTTTTCGAAGGTTCGAAATCATTCGGTGTTTTTGGGGTCGGGTCATTTCTCAAATCGGTGTGCGACATTCAATTTGTTTATGAAATATTTAATGAGATTTGAGGTAAATTAATTGAGTGTTTAACTGATATCTGCCAGTATGTTTTATAGAAATTGTTGTAATTTAAAATATTTTCGAGTAATTTGATGAATTGTAATATTTTCTCAATTCCGTGGATCTCAATTCCATGGAAAATAGGGCATCGAATTGAGAAAACTTACACCGAATTGAGATTTCACATATTATGAATTCAGCTGTAAGGGCCATTCATACATGATAATGGCAATCTATAGAGCTTAATATCATAGTCGATTACTTCCCTGGTTGCTACTGCTTGAGTTGCCAGTAAAATGCCAATACACTCAGCTTGAAAGACAGTGTTGTATGTACTTAGTGGCAGCGCAATTTGTATGTTTAAGTCTTCTGAGAACACACCTGTCCCTGCTGCATTAGAGGTCTTGGAGGCATCGGTGTATATCAGAAGTGCTCTGTGTTGTGCCTGAGAGCTTTCTAAGTCATCCAGTTGTATTTTGTATTTCTTATCAAAGATGAAGGATGGTTTGACCTTATCACACACCGCCTCCACAAGGAGTGTTGTTTTGAAACGCTTCCTCTATCTTACCGACTAGTTGATTGAGTGCCGATTCTGTGGATTTGCCAGCACTGTAGGCTAGTGCTTATGTAAAGGATGTACAGATTGTATTGTATCTCGTAAAAACCATTCATATACCCTTTCCATGGTCTTCATCAGGAAGGAGGAAAGGCTAATAGGTCGGAAAGCTTTCGGGTTCGTGTAGTCGGACTTACCAGGTTTTGGTATGAACACTACCCTGAATTCCCTCCAGGGGTGTGGGATGTAGCCATGCGCCAGGCAGGCTCGAAAAAGATGGGTAATGACCGCAACGAGTTGCTGATCCCCCCATTGCAGAAGGGCATTAAAGATGTTGTCCGTCCCTGTTGACTTAAAAGGCGAAAAACTATTTACTGCGCATCTTACCTTTTCTTGTGTTATCACCCTTTTAGCCAAAGACCAGCGGTCATCTGTTGAATGACTTGCTACGTCCTGCCTGCCACTCGATATGCTGTAGAGGATGGCAGTTTGGGAAGTGGGTTTGTGGGGGAACGGCATTCATCTCCTCCTGATCCAAAGTCATAGAGCCATCAGGTTTACGCAGGTTACCCAGTAGGCCAGGACCCTGATTCGATATTACCTTCCTTACCCGGTTTGCTTGTTTTGTGTAGTTTATTTGGCTGGTGCCTTGCCATTAGAACGTAGATCCTTTTACTATTTGGTTATGTATTAATAGGGTAGAACAATGAATTTATCCCTGATGCTACATGACAGACATGCCATGGAACGTTCTGAAAGATATTTTTGTTAGGAAAGAAATTAAATAATTTGGTATTGGAGTGGATAGGATTGCGATTGGATAAAAATTAAGACTATTTCTTAGTTCTCTATTGAAAAATTAAACATGTTTATTTGAATTTTAGTTTTTATTATTTTTATTCCAATTAAAGATAGATAAAAAAAAATTAAAAAAAAATATAGATAAGTAT
This sequence comes from Crambus lathoniellus, assembly GCA_949710035.1. Classification (NCBI taxonomy): domain Eukaryota; kingdom Metazoa; phylum Arthropoda; class Insecta; order Lepidoptera; family Crambidae; genus Crambus; species Crambus lathoniellus. The sequence goes on from OX453296.1 coordinate 11,791,586, forward strand.
AAAAAAAAATATAATAGATAGACGCACTTCATCGTAAAATAAACCATTTAATAAACTAATAGACCAGCAATCAGTTAACAAAACGTTTATGGTATTTATTATTTTGATCATTTAACATTGTTTCTATATTAGGTACGTCAATTCTAAATTCGATGGGCGATTTTGAAATTCGGTGATTCATTTTCTCAATTCATAAACCACTTCACAATATTTAGTCCCATTGTTATTTTTAGATTTAGGATGGAATAAACTTAAATTTTTATTATTTAAACTACTTAAAAAACCAAATATTAAATCAACCACCGAATTGAGAAAAAAGGAACCCTTTTGTAGAAATGCTCATTTACACTTATTCCTATCATAGTCTTTGACACCGGAATCTGGGTGTTCAATCACATTAGCTGTAAAACTTGATAGAAATACATTTTGTGAAAGAAGCGAGGTAGTATCTGGTACTGTATATCCGAATTCAGCTTCTTATAACATTTATTAATTAGGAAAAGTGATTTTCTATTTTATTGAAGAAATATATAGTTATTTAAATTTTTACTTCTTTGCATTCACAATGCAATTTTTATGGAGAGATACGAAATTACTATGGCAAGTTATATAACTTACCATAGTAATTTCTTCTTTAGCGATTGTCAAATATCTGGAAAGATATTTCTTTCGCGTGTGGGGGTAGTAATATCTTCACATTGATAAAATTAACGCTGGCTATACAGCGTGTAAGAAGTATTTGATAAATTCGACGCTTCTCGTAACGACTCCGTAGCTCAGTGGTTAGAGCAGTCGCCCGGATAGCGAAAGGTCGTGGGTTCGAGTCCCATCGGAGCTGGTTGTGAGACGGGTCGATTTTTTCTAAATACTTCATTTTCCATTTTTCAACCATATAGTTTCACTCGCTATTCTAACTAAGGGCAGTCACACGTCGATTGCACATCACGCATAGTGTTGACAGGCGTACATATTCCTTACCAGCTTATCCACAGACAGGTCTCACGGCATCGCCACCGCCGCAAGGCATCGCGCGCGCACGACTCATAGCAGATATAAAATTAATTTATCTATAACTGTATCCATGTTGTGGGGAAAAAAGAGACTGGAAGATATTGATGGGGAGGCTTTTGTGTATCACGTGTGTGTTCACTGGGAAATTTTAGTTGTTTCTTTTGTTTCTGTATTTATTTTGGTTGGCGGTAGAACTTGTTCTTAGTCCGCCTGGCTAGCTACCACCATCAAACCTGACACCATAAATATGATGTTTTCAGCATTATTGTGTTCCGGCAGTCAGTTCCTCAGTTATTGAGGATTCCGGGAGTAGTGCACTTCCATCTTCAGCCTTATCACCACTTAGGTAACATTAAGTGTGATTAAGGCAAGTGCAACTCCGTCGTGGATTAAAAAATATATTATCTTTTCTGTAAAAACCGCTTTAAAATAAATCATTATTACATTCAATAGAAAACAACAGAAATAAAAGTTTTAAAGAAACACAGTAAAAAAAATACTAAAGTTAGAAGTTTACACTTAACACTGTAACGAAACACTGGTTTCATGAATAGCAACCATGATTATTTATTTGAAGTGCCATAAAACAAAACAAAGTCTAATTTGAGGACCTCCTAAAAACAAATACGCATCAAACTTAAAAACAAAACGGACTCTCACTTTCGTCACGCACGCACGACCACGTTGTTCTTCCCACAAAACTGTAACGTTTGGACACCCAAAAGTTTATTTTATAACATTTTAGCTTTCTCCACCAAGCCGTGCTGTGATTTACCGCCTCGCCAAACGTGCCTTTTAGGCTCACATTCGGTACAGTTAGATAGACGCCTCCGATCGCATGTGATGTGTATTCGTGGCTTATAATAATAGGGTTGTCCCTTATTGTCGTTTATTAGACTTGATTATATTAAGAAAATGCATGAATGGAAGTAAAATAATAGAAGTATGAAATGCCAAAACAAATGACAAGCTTTAATTTGGGTTAGGACTTTTTAAGTTATAATTACCCAGCGAGCAATGGAGAGAGCGATGCTTGGTATTTCCCTGCTCGATCGAATCAGAAATGATGAGATCCGCAGGAGAACTAAAACGACCGACATCGCTCGAAGGATTGCTCAGTTGAAGTGCCAGTGGGTGGGACACATAGCGCGGAGAACCGATGGCCGTTGGGGCGGAAAGGTTCTCGAATGGCGACCGCGAACCGGATGACGTTCCGTGGGCAGACCCCCTGCAAGGTGGACCGACGATCTGGTCAAGGTCGCGGGAAGCCGCTGGATGCGGGCAGCGCAAGACCGATCGTTGTGGAGATCCTTGGTGGAGGCCTATGCCCAGCAGTGGGCGTCGTACGGCTGAAATGATGATGATGATGATGATGAAGTTATAATTTAAATAAGAGTTCTGTAGATATTTTGTAGTTCAGAAAATCATGTCTGTCTCCTTATCTAAAACAGGAATTATTTTAGGGTTGGCACAAGAATTTTATCCATTTAGATAATTCTTCTCTGTTTAGGTATTTACTAACTTCCCAATTTGTTTTACTTATTTCATTTACTTAACAAATTGGTAACATCGTTTCTTCACCCCTATATTTCATTATGAAAGCAAAGAAGCAGCATTATCGTGTTACGAAATTAATTAACAGCATGGTTGTAGGCTATAAAGCAGTCAGCCGTTATCATATCGTAATGTGGCGTTATTTATACCGTGATTAGGTCGAAGGTCGAATATCATCATTTAGTTTACCTTTCATATAGCACGTACAAATGGACCAAAATACCAGATGTTGATGCATGGACCGAGTTCAGGGGGGTTAGTCTGTAGAATACCTGTGAGTGTGAATATTAAAAAAAAAGGTTTTGAAAGTTTATTGGACATTGTTCTAATACCAAACACGAGCAACCTTATAACAAAACGTGGACTAAATAGTCCTGGTTTAAAACTGGTACTAAACTAGTGCTGTCACTTTCATTTTCCAAATGAAAGACAGAATTAGCATCAATTTTAAACCAGGGTGCCTACCATCAACTTTAAGACAGCGATTCAAAAATAGTACGATGCAGAATAGGTTCCTAAAATGAATTGCTTTCTTTCGTACTACGACCTTCTAAAAACTGGATCGCAAATGAATTGCTTAATGTGAATGACCGAACGATTTGTGTCCTTATTTCTTCTACCCGTCTCTTTCACTCGATTCTGTCATGCCCGGAGAGTGAGAGGGACGGGTATAACCTGCAGGTTACATGTTAACTTGGCCGAGTTATAAGTCAAATAAGACTACATGACAGCTTAGCGGCTGTGAAATGTCATTGAATGATCACTGAATCGCTGTCATTGATATTAAGCTGTCGTGGTACGAATAAGCGAAGCAGATCAGTTTAGGTCCTAAACAAAACCGCAATAAGAGTTGATGGTAGGCACCCAGGTCTAACTTTAGTCCAAATTTTGTAATAAGGGGGAAAAAGTTTACACTTGTATCATGGGAATCGGAAACAACTACAGGTATTACCACATACTCTGCTGTGGTGTAGTGGTACATACCACCAGTATCAGACCAAGAGGTCCTGGGTTCGGTTCCCAGTGGGGTACATATTGTATTCAGTTTGGTTGGTAGTAGGACTTGTTATAAGTATGTCTAGCCAGTGGCTAGCTTAGCTACCACGATTTTATCTAAGTGTGATGCCATAACAGCGATGTTTTCAGCATTGTTGGGTACCGGCAGTAGGTATTATATGATCTGAGGTTCCGGCAGTTAGAGATAAGATAGCCAGTTCCTCAGTGTTGAGGATTCCGGGAGTAGTGCGCTTCTATCTTCAGCCTTATCTTCACTTACCGTCAGATGAGATAAAGTCTACGAGTTACCCCGTTTGTGGATTTAAAAAAACTCATACAAAGACTCGAGAAAATATCGAATAGTTTCCGACATTTACCCGTCCGAGAATCGGATTCGATCCCGGGACCTCAGAGGTAGCAGCACCTTAAAACGGTGAGAACACCACTCGGCTATAAAGGCCGTACTTGTTTAGCAAACTGATGATGTGTTTTTGACTGAAAAAGTTCATTAGTTACACAAGGAAATGTAATATACTTACTGCATATTATAATACGCATATTTTTATTACAAATAGCGGATCCTCGCGGTTTTACCCGCGTGGTACCCATTCCCGTTGGAATATCTGGATAAAATATAGCCTATGTCACTCGGGAAGAATGTAGCTTTTTAATGGTCAAAGCATTTTCTAAATCGGTCCAGTGTTTCGGAGCCTATTCGATGCAAAAAAACAAACAACAACAATCAAATCTTTCCTCTTAATATTAGTTACAAATACTTTTATTTGTACTATTAACTTCAAGAGTGTCTATGTAACGAACTATTTAATGTATTACCTATTAATTTTAAAAAAGTGATATAGCTACCTAGATAGTTTCGCAAGAGACTAAATTCAACTCTTCTAAAAAAATTATAATTCAACTTTACTAAAAAAATGTGAAAGTGTGTTTGTTTGTTTGTTTGTCCGTCTTTCACGTCGAAACGGAGTAACGGATCAACGTGAATTTTGGTAACTATAGGGATAGTTTGGGAGGTGGACAGTGACATATACTACATTTGATCTCAGAAAAATTCAAGCTTCCCGCGGGATAACGTGGTGTAGTACATACGTGGTGGTGTAGATAATACTGATTACCATAACATTTTCATTTGATCTCGTTGTCTTAAAGATCCTAGATGGTGGGAGCCTATGATGTCCTGTGCTAACGGGTATTTTGTACCTATTTCAGGAATCATTCTCACACAAATGTAGATAAGATTAGTATTTATAAGGCATACACTAAGAGTTTGTGATGAGAAAATAAAGTTTTTTTTTTACTATTAGTTATAAATAACATTGCGAAAGTTGGAGTTAAAAATATGGTATACCTACAGCTAAATGGTCTGATTGTTCGTTTCTCATGTCAATTGTAATTATCACGCTCTATTGGAGCATACGGCTTTGTCTGTGTTTAGTAACCGTAGCGATTGCCAATCGAAGTGTTGCGATTGCTAAATTGCAGGATAGGAAGTTGTACTGTTAGTAACTATGATTAAATGTGGAGGAATCCAAGATCTTACTATATTAAGTTAAGTATTAGTAAAAATTTCATTTTCATGACAAGTATGAAGGTAACAGCAAGCCCATACTATAAAAAATGGCTTTTTTGCTGACTGTAGCTACTTAAATATTGTATGTTATCTAAAGCAAACCTGTGTACACAATTTCAGCTCCATCGGACACTTGAAAGTGGGTCAAATTAAGCTTACATACAAGATTTGTCCCCCACTAACTAAAATTCTTACCGTCGCCGCACGTCGACGAACGCCGCCCTCATGCTAGAATAAGAAACAAGTGACGATAACCGACGTCAGTCGTATGAGTTCATTTAATGTATGAAGAGGGTGCCTACCATCAATTAAGAAAGCGATTCAAAACTGGTGCGTTCCAGAATAGGTTCCTAAAATGAATTGCTTCATTTCATACCAAGACCTTCTAAAAACTGAATCGCAAATGAATTGCTGATTGTCAATGAACGAACGATTTGTCTCCTTATTTCTTCTTTACGTCTCTTTCACTCGATTCTGTCATGCCCGGAGAGTGAGAGGGACGGGTATAACCTGCAGGTGTCATGCTAGCTCGACCGATTTATAAGTCAAATAAGATTTCATGACAGCTAAGCGGCTGTGAAATGTCGCTGAATCGCTTGTCATTGACACAATAGAATCTCGATCGCAATTATGCTGTCTTGGCACGAATAAGCGAAGCAGATCAGTTTAGGTCCTAAAAAAACGCAATAAGAGTAGATGGTAGGCACCCTGGCGGCGTTTTGTGGTTGTGGCCGGTGGGCTGTGTGCGGCCTGGCTTTGAAATAACCACTAGGGTAGAGACACCAAAGAGTACGCGCTAACGCAGCTTTTAGTCATGCAGATCGGCAGTCTTTTTGTTCCGGTGAGAGCGGCGCTATGCATATTTTTCATCTTCTTGTAGCAATTTAACTGACTTTGACTTCTAAGGCCTCATTTCCACCTGCAAGTAAGTCTTCTGCGATAAATGTCCGACAGTCTGTCCGATAGCAACTTGCAAGTGTAAACTACGTGTTTAATACTAACTACTAACTGCGACAAATGTCCGACAGTATGTCCGATAGCAACTTGCAAGTGTAAACTATAGTTTACTCTTGCAAGTTGCTATCGGACACTTATTTGCAGGTGGAAATGAGGCCTAAGACCTTCAGCCGGCAGCAGTACTATGGTTGGACAACAACTTGACAGCAAAATGATTTAAAAAATCAGATTGAAAACCGGAACAAAAAAATAATAATAATAATTATAAATACTCTTTGGTGGTTTCTGGTTTGGTTGAGGATCCGTGGCGCAGTGATTAGCGCGCTGGACCTGCAATCGTTGAAGTTAAGGGGCTGTCTGTTAATTACGTAAGGCTCAAAGGGGGAAGAGGGGGTCCGGAAAAAAATCACCAAATATCACAGGGGGATTTGCAGTGTCGTTTCAATTGGGTGTTTGACTGTTGTTGAAATGTAGATATTTAATTATTACATTCAGAAATAAAACATTATTGAATAAGTAATGTGAAAAAAGAAATTCAATATGTATTATAACAAGCGAATTATGAGCTTCTTAATTGTGACTCTAGCTATCTCATTCTAAAACGAAATTTTCTATGGCGAGGGTATGGCGCTATAGAAAAATGACGTTACGTTTCTATAGCGCTCTCCTTGTCTAATTAGAAAGTTTGATGCTTTATATCGCTGAAAATATGCAAGATATTTGAAAATTAATACCTATGTTGTGTTGCTATTAATTAAATGAACATTTAAGTAAAAAAAAAAAACAGTCAAATACCCAATTTCCCCGCCATAGCGCCACCTGAAGTATGTAGAAAAAAGTACACGTGATCTTAGGTGGGGGTGCGGAGGGATAGTGCAAAACCTCACCATGTATCACCAGGGGGGAGGGGGGTCTTAAACGTTGCTGAAAAACATCACGTGATTAATGGACAGCCACTAACCAACTCTCGCAATGGTCGGTCATGGGATGGTAGTCCAAATTTTTTTTATCTTACATACACGCACATAAAAAAGTCGTATTACGACCAAAAGTTCCTTGAACATTTTGATTTAGTTCAAATTTTTTACACATTAAAACAGTACTGTATTATTGTTTTAAGGACCTAATGATGGGACACAGATAGGTTAAAAGTAACTAATTTAATTTTTAAAAATAATATAAAAATAGTGGATTAAATATTCAAGAAGGTTTGATGAATTTCCACAGTTGTTTTTCATAATATATTATGTAACTGAATGAATTCAAAATTACAAATAGCATAGTAGTAGTGCAAGTTCCTACTATGTTGTTTACGACACGATATTTTCCGGCCTTTCTTCAACTGCAATATTATTTATATTATTTTTATAGATTATTTGCCGTCAAGTGATTTTCCAAAAAAACTTTAAAGGCAGTTTAATTATTTTTGAAAATAAATGATTGTTTCCTTTCAGTACTATTTGCAATAATCAATATTAAGGGTACTTTTCCTCCAACCACGGTCTTAATAAATGTTTTTATCTTTCTTTCTTTCTAACGTAATTAAACTACTAAGTTGCAAAGAAATAAATTTTAGTATTTTAATAAATTAAAAAGGTTGTACCTACCAAATTAAATTTTTATGTCTCTATTTCTGTTAAATCCTTAACCCTTAGGTATCCTTAATCCTTAAAGTTTTATTTGCTCTATATATAGTTTTTGTAAAGAATCCTATCCTATACATAATAAAGACATAGTTTTTGAACAAGTCAGCATAGCATAAACATTTTTGTCGATCTCAAAAATAGCTGTCCTAAAATGTAACACAACACCTGTTGTAGATTTATCCTGGAGTTCAATTTTGTCCTGTCTACTTATTCACAAAGCGTCGGAAACGTTCCAGCCGACAGCGGAATGAATGCTCTGTCACTGTAACTCACTTCAGAATAGACAAAGACGAAACATAGAATTCGAATCCGATTCCGTTTCCGAACGGTTGTGAATCAAATTGCTGGCGCTTGCATCATTATTAGGCCAAGAACATACCATTAAGAGCAATCGTTATTTTCTTTCCGATTGATCTCAACCTTCAATTTATAAATAAATTCTTCTACGCGTGGCTTCGCCCGCGTGGACGACACGACATTATCCCGCGGGAATATGATGTTTTTCCGGCCTATGTCACTCTCCAGCTCCCAAACTATCCCCATACCAAAAAATCACGTCGATCCGTTGCTCCGTAAGTATTGATGTGAAAAACGGACATACAAACAAAAAAACACAATTTTACATTTGTTACAATTTTAACAAATTCTTTTTACAATCCTGACTTATAAAAATTATAATTATCATCGTATCAAAATGAAATTCACACAAGAATATTCAAGTTCTTAAGAATATGAAGTGACTTAATATTACCGGTGACATATGTAAAGTTAATGCCCACTTTTGTCTCAACTCGGTTTATAGGCCTGCTCTGGCTATGCCACTTATAATTTTAATGTCCCACCCATCAAGAATAGCCTACAAAAAGATACACTTTTATAACGCAACCTAAACGGACTACGTTTCCTGTTTATGCGTAGGTTTTAAATCTAAAATTGGCTAACGATTTAGTATTCTACAGGTCGAACTAGATTGTATTAATTTGAAACAAAACGAGTGAATGAAACCTTAAAAAAAGTATTGTTGCTGATATTTTAAATTGCCACCTGTAGCCCAAGCACAAAAAACGGTCATTGAAAAGCGTACAGTAAACTTTACAGTCCGCCAAAAGCTGTCAAAGTGTTGCTGTCAAATATCTATTGAATTTTTGTTTCGTGTACGACCGAAAGAGGCTGGTTCTGCTTTGAAGCCTTAGCACGAAAAACTGTCAAAGTGCTGCTGTCCAAAATATGTATTGAATTGTTGTTTTCTATACGACCGATAGGGGCGCTGCTCCTGTTTTCATACAAAATAATATGAACACGATAACGATTACGATAACCATTACCATAACGCTAGTTTTTTGCTTGGGGTACTATTGCATAATCATCGATTATGTTGCGAAGTAACTATCACTTTAAAACAATTCAACAATCAAAGTGTCAGCAAGGCTCATATTTAGAAATTACCTAATGTCATAAAACATTTTTCCACTCAGTTAAATAGATCAAATATCGATTGTTAAACCGACGCGTGACCCACTAACAAAACAAGCTGAAGCATCGAGAACATTGTTTTCCCATAGCAGCCCATTCCATTCAGAATCTCATTACACTTCAAAAGGGGTACACAGATCTGGCGCAATGCTGTTCTCATGGACGTGTCTGTCGTTAGGGCAGCGTGAGGTGACCATTACTACGTACAAAGAGTTGCCTAAAATAGAGAGCTTTTGTGAGGCGGGCAGGCAGAGACGCGAGGAGGGGGCGGGGCAGCCGGCTGCGGCGCGCCGGCTCAGTCGCGCCGCGCCGCACGGACACCTCGCACGCCGCAGCCACGCGCCGCACCAAGGCGCACGCGCACGCGATACCCCGCCGCGCCCTTCCCCAACACGTGCTCCCAAGTGACTCCATGATTACACCCGATCACCATGCAAGAGCAAAGTTCGTCGCGTTCAAGTAAATCCACGTTAAACTCCCTGGAAAGCGCTATCATCAAGCTAAAGAACAATTTGCAGATTCAAGACACCAAGACTACGGACATGAACGGACTGTTAGCCGTCGACCCACCTTCTCCGCACGTGGATACCAAAATTAATGCAAGTAAGAACCCTAGTTCGTCTACGACAACAAATATTAACCTGTCTATTGCATCAGCCGCGCTGTTACAAGAAAATATGCTTCAAAGATCTCTACAAGGTGTAGTTATATCCTTGCAAAATGCGATGATGAATTCATTGCAACAAGCTGCACTACTTCCTTCAAATTCTGCAGCAGCAGCCGCCCTTAACCTACAAGCGCTAGAATCTTATTTGACTCTACAAAGATTAACGTCAGTTTCTACTGTTAGTAACACTAGCCAAACCCCTTCTGAAACTAATCCTTCTCCAAAACCAGACATATTAAGGATAGCGACTGCGAGTGCAAAAATAAATGAAGTAGACGCTTCTGATAGTGCACCTAGAGAATATTCACCGAAAACACCTGAGGAATACCCTATAAACGACGCCATAGCGGCCGAAGATGTAGATTTATCGGAGGAAGTCGAAGAAGATTTAGCGTTACTAGATAATGAAGACGATTATACTTTAGAACAACATTTGGAATCTACGTCGAAAGGGTACGGGTATAGCTCACAGAATTTAGATAATGGGTACCCGAGTTTATTAATGAACGCTATGTATCAACAGCAAATGAATGGTAGTCCGGCACAGGCCCCTTTGTCGCCGCAAGCTTCGAACTCGTCGAGTTCTAAATCAACGAATAGCTCAACGTCTTCGACGGGTAGTGGGATATCGAATAAGCAGAAGACGGCCGGAAGTGGTGCGCGGACGAAGAAGCAATTCATCTGCAAGTTTTGTAACCGCCAGTTCACAAAGTCCTACAACCTGCTGATACACGAGAGAACGCACACCGATGAGCGGCCGTATTCTTGCGACATCTGTGGCAAGGCATTCCGACGGCAAGATCACCTAAGAGATCACAGGTAAATATTTTTGTTCGTACTCTTTCCAGTTAAGTATTATTTTATACATCAACTAACATTAATTTGATATTTACTTACACATCAAAGAATACAGTTCTTTCTTTGGATTGTAAGTTAATTTGCATATATTTGTAGTAGTAGTAGTAATCGTATAATTATAGTGTTCTAAAACACATTGCTATTGGTAAAACTAAGTTTAGTAATCATCTGTTAAGATATAATATTATCACTGTTTTGCCATATATTTTTAACAATTGCATCAATAAATTGAAATACAGAATCGTACCTACCTAATACATATGCATAAAATAAGTATAATATTTTCAGACTAATTGAACTAAATTTATTTTAATCCTTTCTTGGCATATTTAATACTATCTATACAATGCAACTTATTTCGTTAAAATATAAATATAGTAAATACTTAAATTTAAGATTAGGTATAATAATTGCTATCGTCAATAAACTTTATTTCAGCGGATTCATAAGTTTTTCATTCTACATTAATTTCATCACAATTAAAACATTTTTATGTAATCTCTAAAATTAAAATATTATCAATTAATACGAAGCTTTGGGTGTAATCACAAAAACAGTCATTTTTAACAAACTGTAAATATAATGATACACAAAACTTAAGATTAGATACAAAGCAATGATAAAACTTTTCAATGTTTTCAATCAAATCACCTACGTTCGGGCTTCAAGAATTTACCCTAAATAACCTTTTTAAAGACGCCATATAACCTGTATCTTTATCAGCAACATTATCTTCACGCTCAAGAAAATAGGTAAATCAATTGCAGTCATTAATACTGTGCCTTTACCCCGAAACACCGGATCGAATGGCCCAGACTTTTTTATAAGATAAAGTGTCAAAACTTTGGAGGGCATAACGATTCTTATTTTTCGATATCAATAAAAGATTTTAGTCTTTGGGTTTCAACGCGAATCGTTATGAACTTTTGAATAATGGCGGTGCGGTTGAAAATTTTAAAACAAAAAGGGTTAAGTATGGACCGAGCAGATGCTATCGACACGTCGTTCGTCACGCCCGTAAATTATTTCACAAAACTGCCGCTAATCCGAAAAGGGCCAGTGTTTTAATTTTGGCCTTCACTATGTTTTTTTTTCCTCTCTTGGCATTCCTTGTAAATCTTTGCGCAACTTAATATCTAAAATAACTTTAGTGACAAACACTCCTAACGCTTTTAATACCATTAATGAATACCAATTTGAAACAGTCTTCGGAACGTTCTTATGTATCTCAAAAACAATAAATATCTTAATGCTGTTACAACAAGTCATAATCTCTCTTAATCTATTTTCGACTTATCTGAGCTCCACCCAAAAAGAGTTAAAGGTGTTGAATTTTTAACACCTGTCTCTCGGCAATTTCCTTCCAAAATCACCGTATCTCTTCGGCAATAAAATAAATTTCGTGTAGGCGCTCGAGGGTTATACCCGGTCCGGCCTGTCGATGTTCAATCGATGTTCGTTGACACCATACATTATAATGGACCGGAGCGAGAATTCGACGGGTTTTAACAAAGCACGTGGTGATCCTGACGTGAGGATTAATATAGACGACAAAAAATAAACCTTTGCATGTACAATCGGGTTTTGGAGCAGCGTTCGAGATTCTTTTTGTTGATGATGTTTTCAAAAGATCGGATGGTTTTGTTGCTAATCATTGTTTTTGACACAAACGTGGGTGTTTAAGAAAAGCAAGTATGTTCCGTAGAGTCGTAATATCGTTGAATATTGGACGTTTAATTAAGGAACGGAATGGTCGCGTTAAATCCAGTTAGGCCTACAAGGCGCGGCGGGCGCCCGCGCCGGTGACTGGTCGCGCTTCACTGCGCATGCGCTCTACTCCGTCCTAATCGCCGTGTTTTAATATTCCAATTATTATTTCATTCATCATCCAACACAGTTTTATCGTCACCGATCTAACTAATCCAATCCAAACGATTATTATAGATATTACGTTACGTTGAACACATCGTAATTTCATATTTTGTTTGTTTATTCGATGCACGGATAATTTCTCGGCTTGGGCATTTGAATGCCGTAATTCTTGTTATGCGTTATTATTGATTACGGGTTATGCGGTGTTAATTATATGTTGTAAGTCTAAATTCAATTTGATGGTAGTTCTTCGAATTCTTTAAGATATTAATGGCGAGAACGTGATTTAACTTAGTTTGGGAATAAACAGTTATTGCGCTTAGTATATAGGTTGCACGTAATAATGTTGCACGAGTTTACTAACAAGCAAACCTATAATTACAACTAAAACCTTATGAGAGCTATAAAACAAAACATGGACCTCTAAAACCGCTTACAATGTAAATACGCTACAATAAATTTCGTCGGGTCATCTCCAAAGATAGCCTTAACTAGTAAACGCGGGGCAACATTTGTTATGCCCACATGCTTTTGCTGGCGTAAATTAATGATTATAGCAATAAAAACAAGGTTGTACGCCAATTTATTACCAATATCCCGCGGGGGCTTGTTTGATTCCCGCCTGCCTTCCACGAGGTGTTCTCAACACGCTCCGATGTTTGGTGCCTGAAGACATGACGTATTTATCGGACTCACAGCATCCTGCGCTAAATGGTGTACTCCTTTTTCGTACCCTCTTACTTTATTGTTTTATATTTTATCTTCAACTTTCTTTCGTGTTGGAACCCTGGTAGTTTGATTGTAGAATTATTGTTTACAAATTGTTTTGATGAAACGTATCAACATTAATATCCTAATATAAAATATTAGCTAATCTCAATAATACTAAGTATTTTAAGAAAATATCTCGTTATAATCTTCAAACAAGTTAAGATCGTATAACTTGAAATAAAACTACTTTTTACTGATTGAATCACGCGTATATTGCAGACATAATTGGTAATTTTGAATTGTGTTTTTAAAAGATTTTTCGTTTTGTTCTGACGTTTTGGCACGTCGATCGTAAAAATCGTTTAAAAACGCAATTAATAATTACCAATTACGTGTTGCAATATAGGCTCTGTCAGCGAGCCCGGAGCTCGAGAAAAGGTATTATTTTCGAAGCCAAAATAGACTTTATTCAATTAGATTTTAGTACGTTTTCCTACTCGTACTTTATTAATCCATAAAAGAGTTTTATTTTAATGAACCTTTTTCTAATCTTCTCGTATTTATACATACGTTAGAAAGGTACTCATCAGATCTTACTAACTCACATTCTTTATAGGTTTATGCAACTATGTTTGAACCATTTTTTTCTGTTACAGGTATATCCATTCTAAAGAGAAACCTTTCAAATGCCTTGAATGTGGTAAAGGGTTCTGCCAGTCAAGAACACTGGCCGTCCATAAAATCCTTCACATGGAAGAGTCCCCCCACAAATGCCCAGTCTGCAGCAGAAGTTTCAACCAGAGGTCCAACTTGAAGACCCATCTTCTCACTCACACGGACATAAAGCCTTACAACTGTTCTTCTTGTGGGAAGGTGTTCAGGAGAAACTGTGACTTGAGACGTCATAGCTTAACCCACAACCTCGTTGGCATGGCGTCCGTTAACACTTCTCCTAGTGGTAGTAACGGGAAGAGCCCTCTTCTTAACCCTAACTTCCCAATAGACAACATAGACACTGAAGACGAGAATTGATAGGTTATTATCGTTATGTGTATAGTGAGTGGCAAGTGTTAAAAGACTGATTATGACTATTTGATGCCGTATAGTTTTATGGTTGTTGCCGTTACAAAATGTTCGTTAATTTCTGTTAATGTGTAGGTTTGACAAATGCCTATTTGTTCTAACATTGTTGAGTTTAATTTTAGTTCCATTCAGGTTGAAACTTCATAAATTTATGTTTTAAGTTTGAAGCCAATAGGAACCAAATGTATTTCTTTTACATTAATTATAATTTTTATCAATAAATGTTAGATAAATGAGCCCTAACTTGTAATTCTAGATATTTCTATAAATTATCTTTCCGTCCATGTCTGTTTGTAAAATTAGAATACCTACAGTTATAATAGTAATAGTTAATTAGTCAAGTATTAAAAGCATTTTGTTTTGGCATACAGGATAATTTTTTTATCAGTGCACAAATTTTTAGGATCGATTCAGAATCGCTAAGTGAACAACTTTCTCCTAGAAACATAGGTCAAATTATGACAAAATTTTTTTGACCTTCCATACAAATCGGACTGATCACGTGATCGAATTAGTATGGGAAGTCCAAAAATTTTTGTCGTATTTCGACCCATGTTTCTAGGAGAAAGTTGTTCACTTATCGATTCTGAGTCGATCCTAAAAATTTGTGCACTGATAAAAAAATTATCCTGTATAAATTGGTAAAGAATAAGACTTGCAATAAGATGATTGAAATCTTTTTGTTTAGTATTATTTAGGTTAACTATTTTTTTCTGAAATCTTGTAAATTTTCTGATCTCATTTTATGTGTCTGTAAATATAAATTATGCTTTAGTCAATGTGTCTGTCCGTCCACCCTTATTTTAATTAAAAATATATCATCGAAAAGTATGTTACAATAAAATTACGAAGTGTAAATGAATTTATAGTACTTAAATAAAATTGTCTTCCTCTTTTGGATAAAATATTAAATCAATCATTTTTGAGAGTTGTACTATAGATTTTAAATATAATTAAATCGATGACCTCAAACAATTGTTTTATTTAAAAGATAATGGAGTTAAATACATACATTATGGATACATGGATACGTGTACATTATGGATTCGACATGATTATCCAATAATTTATTATTATTATTATTATAGGTAAGCTAACAGCAAAACATATACAAATTACATAGAAATCTTAAAATAAGTAGGTCAAGGATCTTATATGTTAGCCTAATAAAAGCTTACACAGCATTCGCTAAAACAAAGACAGCCGTAACAACAAGAAAAACATAATTACCAAGTACTAAATTAATTAATGAAATTGAATTGAATTACAATAATTATACAGACAAAAAAATATAAATTAAACAAAACTGAAAATGTCTAAGTACTTAAAACTAAAACACATAATTTATTAAAATTTAAAAATTGTGGAAATAAAAAGAAATTGTCAGCAATTATCCTTACTCATATATATTATATATTATATATTTTATATATTATATTATAAATGCGTCTCTGTCTGTCTGTGTGTTACACAATCACACCTAAACTACTGAACCGATTTGAATGAATTTTGGTACAGAGATAGTCTAGAGCCTGAGAAAGGACATAGGCGACTTTTTATTCCTGAAAAATATCACCTTCCCGGGGGATAACGTCGTGTAGTACACGCGGGCAAAGCAATTTATTGTGAATATTATATGTGTAATATGTGATTTATAGAAAAAAATACATAGGTACTTATTTAAAAATTTTGCTCAGTCGGATAAAATAAGTTGTGATTTTTTTAAAGTAATTTCCAAGTTTATAATAAAAATCTAAACAAAACAACACAAGTCTCAAATAAATAACAGAGTACCTGCAGGATATAAAAATTAAATGCTGATTATCAATCATTAGTAATCACCTTACATAATATTTCAGCTTTGAATTCGCAATGCATTTCTTATCACTGGAAATTAAGCATGAGAAAGAATCGACCATTCGCCCATTCATTCATTCGCCCGGACAGTGAAAGTCGTGGGTTCGAGTCCCATTGGAGCCAGTAGTGAGTGATATACCTACAAAATAATCACCTTACATTATTCACACGCGCATTAAGTACCCTCACACGCGATAATAATATCTTCACATTTCGCTTTACTGGTTAAATCCGCCATTCAATTACTTAAATGCCTAGGCCGATCATTTTTTCCGTGAGCTATTTTATCTTCCCATTAGGTTTACGGAGTCATAAAAAAAATAACCACGAGATTCGCCGGATTTAACCATCCGCCTGTGACATATAATTATATTGTTTGACATTGACAGCGCGTAAGAAGTATTTGATAAATTCGACGCTTCTCGTAACGACTCTGTAGCTCAGTGGTTAGAGCAGTCGCCCGGATAGCGAAAGGTCGTGGGTTCGAATCCCATCGGAGCTGGTTGTGAGACGGGTCGATTTTTTCAAAATACTTCCATTTTCCATTTTTCAATAATATAAATTGCATTGTGAATGCAAAAAAGTAAAAGTTTAAATAAAATTAATGTTGTTTTGCTCTCTATACCTCTTACCCAAATAAAGAGGCAATAATGGTGAGAAAAAAAGCAAAGCTTTTTGTAGTTGGCGCTTTTGTGAACTGAGGTAGGTATATTAAAGGCACAGGTTACAAATGTATACCTGAGAGGTGTTTAATATGATTATATTATGTTTTAGTTATTATCTACTTTGGAGCTTAAAAGACAAGTGTACTTCGTAGAAGGAAAGAGGCAATATTAACTGGAAGTAAGCCGAATTGATAAAGCGGTAAGTATTTCAAACATATGAGGTTAGATTTCATTATTATTTGGTGTAAACCTTTTAGGGTGAGATTTTAAATTATTTTTATGCATTCACAATGCAATTTTTGTATAAATAGGAAATATGTGATAGTAAAAAATTGCATTGTAAATGCATAAAAATAATTTAAAAACTCAATTTAATGGCTGTTTCATCTTATTCGACTGTTAAAAATTTGTAAAATGTTTCTTTCAGATGCGAGGGTTTCCTCATATTGATGAAACAACGCTGGCCTACAGCGTAACAAGTGATAGCAAAATTTGACGAGTCGTGTTAGCCTTTCGCTAGCTTAGTTGGTCAGAGCATCAGGCCGGATTCCCGGAGGCGCGGCTTCGAATCCCGCCTGAAAGCTACTTATAGGGCTCGTGGTTTTTTACTATCACATATTTCCTATAACCTTTTAAGGCACAAATCTGAGGCAGAGTCTAATACAGGTACCTACTCGTCGATCAGAATCTGCAAGATTATTCAAGAAAACAAATACTTAAGTACTTACTATTTATAAAATCCCTTACATTTTGTCAGCAGATAATTATGTCAAATATTAGACAGAGCGCAGATGCGCCCTCTGTCGTGTTAAACATTATTAGTTTTCCTCCCCATTAATGCAAAAAATATATAAAATGCTAGCTTTCCGCTCGTGGTTTGCCCACGTGACCTTGACTAGACTATTCTAGATCTTACATCTCTGTGACAAATTTTATTTCGCAGTGATTTAGTGACAAACATCCAAGCTTTCGCATTTTATACCTATTAAGTAAAAAGAAAAATTATAATATTGTAAAGATACATATGAAATCGTATATTTTTTATTCAACACGATCAGTTCTTAACGTATTAAAGAGATGGCGTTACTTGACACATTATTATAAGTTTAGACAAGTTAATTATCTCGATTATTATCCAATCACGTTCACAATACAACCATCGTATATACCTACCTACCTACCTTCATTTAAATGAAATTAGTATTGTAAGATGGTACTTGGGTTAAAAAATAGTACTTACTTATAAAAAGATTATTAATAGCTTGCTTAGAACAAGCCTGAATGAATTCAGATATAAGTACTTACTTAAAAATAATTTGAAAGTATCTTGTAATACATACACCATAAGTACATATAGAAAAATTCGTTAAACATTCCTATGTATTAATAATTACCTTTAATAAGTGTGAACTATAGGTAAGTGGCAGTTTTATTAAAAACCAAACTGAAACTAAGCGTCTTCTGTTTTTGTTAATAAGTACCTACTACACTTTTTGTTCATTACCCAAAAAATGGAAAAGTTTAGTAACTCAGTTTTAAAAGTAGGTACACTAACAAGTTAACTGCCATCTACAATTTCCCAATGCTTGGAAATTTTAATTAGTTAATTTAAGGCGACTTTTTGATATAATACTATAGGACGGTTACAGTTGTTACAAATCTGGTAATAAGATAATTATGAGTACTTCTTCATACCTTTATCTTTATCTAAATACGATTTTATGATTTAGCTTCGACACTTTTTCTTTTCGAAAAGACCTCTAAAGAATAAGAAAATTCAAGATTATTCCTAAATGGGATTACCTGCATATACTATACTATACTATTGGAAATTGGTTTATTATGTGGACACCAATAATATTTAGGATCGTGTACAAGCATTTTTAAAATAACGCTATAGTTTTTCAATACGAAGTGGTTTTGTGTTTTTGTTGCCTAATCTGCAAAATTGGTCTCACTCCCGCGCGCGTCGTTTTCTCATTGCTATCTCGCTTCAGCATACTTTTTCCGAGTATAGCCTTAAAAATATTCCGCCTGTTCAGAAAAACCTTTGAATTTGAAGCAACAGATGCATCCACTAACAAACGTAAAAGTGTTAATTACAAAGTTCATAGTAAAAGGCAAGACGAAACGGTGCTATTAGCAACAAAGGGAGACTACCGAGCTTGAAAAATCGATTCAATTCAAAACCAAATCGATGCGAGAGGACCAAAGTTATTCACACGAATAAAAAGAGCCCATTGTCGAATAAAACCCGCACAAAAGCTCTTAAGAGTGTATCAAAATGACATAAAGCTCGATTATTCTCGTAACACAAAACAAGGTATAATGGGGCCACATGTCTTAGGTTTTTTTCACAGATTTTGGAAATGGATGACGTGTTAAAAAGTTAACAAATTGTCGTCGCTTCGGGGTTCGGTGTCGTTTTGCTGCCGCCATATTTTACGTCGATTCGCGTTCGAAATTCGAATTGAACGATGTGATTTGCCACGGTTTTAGCGCCTTCTTCTTTTGCTTTTGTGGTTGGTTGCTTTTATTTTTAATTTTGTTTTGGTTAAAATGAGAATTAGTTATTAACATACCTATTTTATTACTTACCACTAAGCATCTCTACAAAGAATGAAACTATTAGGAATTGATGTTATTTTTAAAGATTTTACTCAAAGTTTTCTGGATGTCTTGATTACTGCAGCTAATAAAGCGTATTTTATGGAATAATTAGGTTCATCTCGTGGTTGGGTATGATTTGTAATTGTATTTTGAGGGTCTATTCACCAAAATTACGGATTTTATTTTTAACGCAATCCGTCAAACGATATAACAGTCTCACCGTAACTACCTACAGTCGGGGACAAATTCGATGAACCACTCCTTACGTCTTTTCGAGTGGCTGGCGTCTCACCGTTTACTTGCAGGCCCTATCCCTATTTTTTTATGCTGTGTACTATCCCATACATATAACCAAATAGTATAAGGGTTTGCACGGGAATGGCGAGGCACCAGCCACACGAAAAGAAGTAAGAGGTGGTTCACCGAATTTGTCCCTGACTATACATGAGCCACACGCGACTGCCACAAACGCCGCCACTTGAAACTAGAAGAAGAAAGGCTCAACTCACATGAACCACAACCACACCACAACCACACCACGTGGGCGGGGCGCATTTTGTATTGGAAAAAAATAGTCCATTCACACGTACCACATTTTGCAGTCACTATCGACCGCGTGGGTGATACCGGCCACAACGCAATCACCAGCCACAAAACGCTGCGTGCGAACTAGCACCCCGCCACATCCACATCACAACTACTAGCGACATAAGGACATTTTGTCGCACAACCATAAAGGTCACAGCACATACATCAACTCGGAAAGGGATCGTAAACGTATCAACTCGAGCGGTTCAGTATTCTTTGTATGAAACCCCCTACTGCAAAGCACACTAATCGTAATCGTAATCGCCTCTCCTCGGGACCAGCTCACGAACCGCTTTGTGGGTCGCTCAACTTGCTATCCCCGCGCTTACCGCTAGCTCACGTCTCTCCGTACCCGAGCTTACCGCTCTACGCACAGTGGTCTGAAAATGTAAATGAACATCAATTTTTTTTATTAATGTTTTTTTCTCATTTTTTTTATTTTTTTTACTTATTTTTTTTTTCTCTCGGTTTTTTTTTTTATGGAACCACTGTGCGGCAAGCCGTAAGCGCGGCGTCGTCTAGCCGTAAGCGCGGCGTCGCCTAGCCGTAGCCGAGCCGACGTACCGACGCTGATCCGGTTTGGTTACGTGCTTGCGTTAGGTTGACGCCTGGTTGACGGCGAGGCGAAGGCGATACGGTGTCGATCCCTTTCCGAGTTGATGTAATGTGCTGTGTCCTTAACGCAACTGCAAAAAGTTGCATCGACACTATTCACACGTACCATATTTTAGTCGCTGAGATGTGGTGTGGTTGTGGTACGTGTCGACACAAACAGAGACGACTACCGACCGGTACCATGTGCGGCAAGTTCAAATATGTTTGAAAACTACAGGAAATTTTGTGGATGTGGCCAGTGCCCCAGCAGTGGGGCATTAAATGGCTGATGATGATGATGATGAAACATAATAACATTATACTTTAAACAAACTTGATTAAATAGATTTCTAGGCAGTACATACTTGAAAACTGGAATTGTAAAAAGAACAAATATATTAAAGATTAGATAAAAAAAACAAAGTTTAATCCGCATCGACACCGTCTGCGTCGGTGCTTACCCCTGTGACAATTTAATAATAGATCTTAGAACTCATTCAATCTTCAAATTATTCGCAAATTATATAGCAATAACCCCAGTGGAGACCCGCTGCGATAAATAAAGTGCACAAAGCCATTGTCTAAAATGCACCACAGACTTGCGATTTTTATTTTAGTATTTTTTTGTGGCAGCTCTGTAAAAGTTAGGTAGCGTAAATTTTGCAATGCTGGGTAAACTAAGTTTACCCAGCATTGCTATATAATTTGCGAATAATTTGAAGATTGTTAATACTTACCAATAATACTGAAGTAACACTGTCCAGTTATTACATTTTTCGTAACTGGACCAAAGCTTTTATATTTTAATGAGCTTTGGAACAGGTTTGAGTGTTTTGTTGAAAAATAAATCTTTAGGATACCGAAAGAGGATATGAAAGTTATTTATCTCTTTCCCTATAAACAAAGCGACGACAATTTAGTTTATTTATTCATCTTCATCTTAAGCTTAGGTACCTGCAGCTCTTATGATAAAACACATTTTCTTTGTCTACCTTATGAAATAATTTACGAAACTGCGTTTTCAACTGGGGTCAGCAACGCATATTTTGTTGCAAGTTGCATCTCTGTGGCAGTCCCTGAGTGCGTAAGGTGTTATTCTTTTTTTTGCAAACACCACATTGTCATCGACACCGAAATTACAGGCAATTGTCACAAAGGATTACTTTCCCGTTCGAGGTGTTTGAAAAATATTTGCTTTTGCCGTTTCGAGTGTGCATTATACGAATTTAGTGGCAGACTGGCGGTCTTTATTCGCGACGGCCACACACGACTGTTTTTTTTTTTCGTTTTTCCTTGCGCTGTGAAATTGTATAACGCATTTTGACAATGCTCACGAACGTGCGTCGAAGCTGTTTCGAATGTTAACCACGGTTCGCAGTTATTTGTCTTAGCTCTGTGGGTGTTTTTTTTTTGTTTTGTTTTGTGTTAAGTTTTCTTGGTTATATACTGTGTATTTAAGTACATACATGTAAGATGATGATGTTTTGAGGTTTTGTAACTAAGTTTAAAATTAGGTATAATTTAAACGTGAGTTATTATGATATTTGGACTTGTAAAATTTTTGGTAATGCAAATACTTAGGTAATGCTGTCATTCTTATGTGGTTGTTTTTTGGAAGTATGTTAAAAGCAAAACTTGCAATTTAGGACGAATCAATATTTCTAATAGAGCGTTACCTTTTTCCAAAATTAGATCTCTGACCTAAGGTTGATGACAAAAATCAAATTTTCTGTATATTACATGATCCATTTCAATCTGGCATAAATGAACACCTTACAGGATCAATCTGACATATACCTACTTAACCAAGGGCACCATAGATTGATCGTCTAATCGTCTTACCTGAAAATTTATACTATAAATCTTCAGGTAAGACGATTATTATAGTAATACCTACCTTACTTAAAGTTAGTGTCCTCACTCAAATAAAATAAAAAAGGTAAACTTATACCTAGCTATAAAGTTACCTAATTACCATGAAAGTTTAAAAGTTACTAGTAGGTAAGTAACTTTTAAACTTTCATGGTCATTAGGTAACACTGTTAATACTTTTTAAACTTTTATGGTCATTAACACTGTAAATATAATATTTACACTGTTAATACTTACTTAATTAGTATTAAGAATAGCGGCATTGAAGTAGAGAAGATTTTAAATTTTTTTTTGTTAAACGGGATCATTACCACAGATTTTTACCACATAATAATATTGTCTTTACCTTGTTCCAACGTTATGGTGTCTAGCCCAGGTAAAAAAAATACAAAATAGTTATAGTGACAGTGACCACAAAAGTTTAAAATCTTACAAGCAACATACAATCAAACAATATTAAACTTATTATGATTGCAAACGATGATATCCTGAATAACAAACATACGTCAAAAAACTATAACCGCCTACATTCATAAAGCCACAAACTACTAGTCCCGCAAACACATAACAGTAATCGTCCTTACGCAATTCTCCATTCGTTTAATAGTGTAGTCACAGTTTCGATATCACGAGTATTATCACAAGTATGCGAATTAACGGTGACAACTGTGATTACGTACGCCATTCTGCGCGAACTTCAATGTGAAGATTACTAAGTGCTCGATCTGGGAAGCTTATTCTGTACAGAGGTGCCAGTTAGGAGTTTTATACCTACAGCCAGATGAACACGGGTAGAGTTAACGATACAGTAACACGGTAGAGTTTCTACTGTGCTACAAACTTATCGGACCCGCTGGTCCTGGTCATGTTTGGAACCAATAAAAATCCATACTCCTGCCATACGATACGACAGTCTATTTTGACAGCTAATTTTGTATTGTGAGTGGTTCCTCCACCACCGCTGTCCTGGATATTGACCGGGTGGGATGTTCTTGAACAAAATTACCTTGGTCTTTCCTTGCGCTAATGTCAAACATCAAAAATATAGACTGTATTGCTAAGGTTTACAAATTTAATTGTAATTTCGCTCAAAGTTAGGTAACCCACTTAGAGTATGACCATATTGTGATTCGCTAGTTCCAACAAACATTTTGGCGTTAGCGAGCTCTTATTTTAATTCCATAAGAAATGAAGAGGTCATATTGTAACTGTTTAGTAAGTTCTAAGTCACACATATGAAATCAGTGAACTATTATGGTATAGATCTACCTATGATTAAGTATCTACTTTTTGACACCTCACCTCTGTGAGGTTGTTTTTACTAACAAACTTTACCAGAAGTAGGTATCAAGATATTTTCAGCAAGACGGTTTGCCCATTCATCAAAGAATATTCCAATCTACACCACAGTTGATCTTTCTCAATGCCCACGTGCGGGTATTGCGTCGCCTTTGACAGTAACGGGGCGTCGCGCGATAGTTCGCTAGATAACACCCTCACACCATGCACACAAACAAACGTATTCACAAACTGTCGGAAATGTTCCGACAGCAGAATGCATCCCTTGTCACTGTCCTGTCCATCACTTTGGAATAGACAAAAAGGAAACAAAAAATTCCATTTCGATTCCGTTTCCGACTGTTTGAAAATCAGGCGGCTGAAGTCTTAACTTAGTTTGCAGCAACAACTTTTGCCCACTCCTCAAAGCATATTCCCATCTACACCAGCATCACAATTGATCTTTGTCAATGCCTACGCGCGAATATCACGTCGAACAGTAACGGCCGGCGTCGCGCGGCCCTCACACGACGTATGTACATGCCTTACTGGTTCCACTACAATTAATGGGATCTTCTACGCAATCCCAACCAAACGAGACATTATTCAGTTTGACTTGGGCACTTAACCTGAAGTTTCACGTTGATTTTCAGCAAAAAGTTTTACCCACTCATCAAAGAATATTCCCATCTACACCACAGTTGATCTGTGTGAATGCCCACGCGCGGTTATCGCATCGCCTCTGACAGTAACAGCGTCGCGCGATAGTTCGCTAGATAGCGCCCTCACACGACGCACACGCCATACTGGTTCCAACAAACGTATGGGGTCCTCTACGCAATCCCAACCAAGAACTGATTCAGTAAATTTAAAACTTTGTATAAATAAACTCGCTACGTTTAAATTTACACGTTTGCAACACGATAGCCGCGAGTAACGTTATACTTTATACATTTTCTTGAATGAAATAAAATCGTAATAAAAAGTTGGGAAACCCGGTAAAACGACCTAACTCTATTATCTGTAATCCAATACTCAATAAAAATTGTGGCGAGAGGCGGTGGGCGGGGCAATTTTCGGCAACGCCCTCTGCCCACAAGACCTCCGCTGTCATTGGCCGATGGATTATCGCTTGCGCGCGCGCATTGAAACCGCCTGAAGAATGCAATTGAATTGATCGAAGTATTCTCGAACGTTCTTTTATGTGTACTACTCTAATAGTTCAATTAAATTTTAGACCCCACAAGATTGGAAGTAAGTAAAAGGTTTCTTTTCTATTGAAATTTATGCCTGCAGTAAAGATTTCAAATAGGTAGAAAACTATTGGCATTTAAAGTTTACAGGCATACAAATGCTTTGAGAAACAAAACAATAATAGAAACTTAACATCAATAACCAAACAAAGAAGTTATTGTCATTTCAGTCTGGGATTACACATTTCATCAGCATTTTCAACTATTTTTAATGTTTGGCTCTTTGATTGCTACGGCTTTCTAATTTCCAAATATGGATTGATACGGATGGACCATAACGCCGAATATAGATTCGAAAACATTGGGTAGGTATGTCTACAACAGATGCTGGCACCAACACTCTTTGAAAACACAGAGGAACTCGAAATTTATACCTACTAATTTATACCTAATACCTACATACTATACTTTCTACTAATACCTATTATAAATGTGAAAGTATAGATGTTTGGATGTTTAGATGTTTGGGTGTTTAGATGTTTGGATGTTTCTTACTCAATCACGCTAAAACGGTTGAACGGATTTGGCAGAAAATTGGGACACAGAAACTTTGTAGCCTGGAAAGGAACATAGGCAAGGAAGGAAGGAACTTTTTATCCCGAAAAATATTACATTCCCGCAGGAAAACGTCGTGTAGTCAACGCGGGCGAAGCCGCGGGCGGAAAGCTAGTAATTATTATAAAGAGGAAAGATATGATGTTTTGTTTATTTGTATGTTTTATAATGGACGAAATAAATTAGTATGGATAGCTAAATCATGGCTTCAGGCCATCATGCTGAACAACGCACAGTAAGAATTTTTTGTCGTAAATGCATAAAATATTCTAACACCCTCTATATGCTATAGGTACTTATTTAATCCTGATATTGCTGGAACAACACGAGTAAAACTGCGTTGAGCCACTAGTTAAGTACCTACTAATGTAAAAGTGTGTTTACTTGTGTGTTTGTCCGTTTTTCACATCAAAATGGACCAACGATCTACGTGATCTTTGGTATAGGAACAGTTTGGGAGCTAGAGAGTGACATAGGCTAATTTTTATCCCGGAAAAACATTACCTACAATCAGGCGGGATAACATCGTGTAGTCCAGGCGGGCGAAGCTACTTGCTAAATAAATGTTATAGGTCATCCAACCATATAAATTTAACTTTGCCCTCACTGTAAACAAATTAAAAGGTCATCCAACCCAAAAGAAACGCATCGGTATTTTTTTTTACATGACTAATAGAAGGAGGTTTATTGCAAAATCCTCTGAAAGTAGAGCAAGTAGGTAGGTTAATATTTGTATTCTACTTATAATAGAAATTCAATACAAGTGTTATGTTCATAACAAACTAATTTAAAATGCACCATGTACTAGGTTATAAATGAAATCAGGATTATATAGACTATCAACAGTGTTAACATGCATAACACCGACAACCGATACGCAGAGGTACGGATAGATACCTACCTGCCTTCTGCGCCAAAGGTCTCGGGTTTGATTCCCGGACAAGACAAATATTTGTGTGCATGAACCTGTCTATTTGTCTTGGTCTGGGTGATGTCTATTTATTTTAGGTACCTATGTAAATACAAACAAGTATTTAAGGTAGGTATTAATAAATATATCTATCCGATAAGTATCTACATATCTAGTTTTCCATGACACAGTTTCCTAATGAAAATTACATGGGCTTAGATAAAATTAAAAAATTATTTATTTATTTACTATGTATAAGAAATTTTTGGAATACAGTTTTACATGCAACTTAACCCTGATAAATAAAGGGTTGTATTTTATTGATCACCAAAACTTAAAACCGTAAAACCGTAGAAGCTAAGAGTTCGCATACACAATTGTTTGGTAGTGCGGTTGGGAATGAAAAAGTAATGCTGTTTATAATTCCATTGTGCACTACTACACAGTAGTGCAAAAGGGAAGAAATAATTCCTAACGACACTACCGGTTTGACAGCTGGTAGTACAGTAGTGCAGATAGGACAAAATATTCCAATCTGCACTACCGGTAGTGCAGATTGGTAGTGCAGAGTGGAAGGAATGTTTTTTTTATGACTGAATTAATTATTTCTCATAAATATCCACTCTTTCGGTACAAGCTAACAAGCTGATAATTTTCAGCTAACAGTAACAACATCTATTTATTATGGGGCCAATACACTAAATTCAGATCGCTATCACACCCGTACCGTACATTCCTGACACAATACCTACGCAGTTGCGAAATGGCTACTTCACGATTTGTCACTTCCCACTCAAACAGATTGGTTTGTGTTACCAAACGGTGTACAACCACCTTTATTGATGTAAGACAACACTAGCTAAATGGGCATAATACTAGTACAAGTTACCCTAAGTTATTGTTAGATTTATAACAAGTAGATTAGTGCTACCACTGTCAGTTTAGGTAGGGTAAAAGCCCCTTTTATGGACAATTTAAGAAATTTTCAACATTCAGTGGTCTAAGGTATTTAAGACAAACATTAATCTAGAATTATAAGTGTTACGAAACGGTATAGATACCTACAACTACCTTTATTGATGTATGACAACACTAGCTAAATGGGCATAATACAAGTACAAGTTGCGCTAAGTTATTGTTAGATTTATAACAAGTAGATCAGTGCCACCACTGTCAGTTTAGGTAGGGCAAAAGCCCCTTTTGTGGCCTAAGGTATTTAAGACAAACATTATATCTAGAATTATAAGTGTTACGAAACGGTGTAGATACCTACAACTACCTTTATTGATGTATGACAACACTAGCTAAATGGGCATAATACTACTACATGTTGCCCTAAGTTATTGATGGACTTGTAACAAATAGGTTAGAACTACCACTGTCAGTTTAAGTAGAGTAGAAGCCCTTTTTTGTGGCCATTTTAAGAAATTTTCAACGTTTAGTGGTATAAGGTATTTAATGCCAGAGTTATAAGATAAGTGTTACGAAACGGTGTACTGCCGCCTTTATTGATATAAGACAACACTATCTAAATGGGCATAATACTAGTACGAGTGGCCCTAAGTTGTTGTTGGACTTGTAACAAATAGATTAGTGCTACCACTGTCAATTTAAGTAGGCCAGAAGCCCCTTTTGTTGCCACTTTAAGAAATTTTTAACTATTAGTGGTCTAAGGTATATAAGACAAACATTTATATCTAGAATTATAAGTGTGACGAAACGGTGTAGATACCTACAACTACCTTTATTGATGTAAGACAACACAAGTTAAATGGGCATAATACAAGTACAAGTTGCCCTAAGTTGAAAAATGGAAAATGAAGTATTTAGAAAAAATCGACCCGTCTTACAACTACCGGAGCTAGTTGTGATGTGAGAAGGGTCGATTTTTTCATAAAACTTCATTTTCTATTTTTCTATTTTAAACTTATAAACAGTTGACTTACTTGACTTAATGTCCTATGTCCCCTGGATGGGGCAAAGGGCGTCCACAGTAGATCTCCAACGCAGTCGGTCTTGAGCATCGCGTTTCAATTCGCTCCACGTCTTCCTAATGCTTTTCGCTTCTGCCAGTACGGTGCGACGCCAGGTTTGACGAGGACGGCCACGTCTTCTTTTTCCTTGGGGATTCCAATCGAGCGCCTGCTTAGGTATATGGTCGGAATCTCTCCGGAGCGTGTGGCCGATCCATCGCCACTTCCGGCGCTTGATCTGCTGGTCGATCGGAGATTCTTGGCAGAGCTCTAACAGCTGGTCGTTAGAGATGGTCTCGGGCCAGAAGATACCGAGAATACGACGAAGGCAACGGTTGACGAAGACCTGAATCTGGCGCGAGATGTCTTTTGTGACCTTCCACGTCTCGCACCCATACAGGAGTACCGATTTAACATTGGACCCGAAGATTTTGAGTTTGATCCTCCGGGTCAGCTTCCGTGACTTCCATATCCTCTCAACTGGTCCGCGACCAGATTCGGGACGCGTCAAATAAGGTGCGTCTGGCAGCCGACCCGAATCGGGATTGTCAAGTGGTCAAATTTTTTGCGCCAATTTAAGCGGCTCTACCACTTGTTATCCTTGTTGCACTTAAAGAATACTCATAGAATCATAAAAACGATAGAGTAGGATAGCATTCAAGCGATAATACGCACAAGTTTCGATGTTGAAGTTCATTCAGTCTTCGCCCGAGTAAACTGATGGCAGTTCGGGCGTGTGTTTTGTGTGTGTTTTTTTGTGGTTTTTGCAGTGATTTAATTGTTTTTTCATAGAAAACTTATTTAATCACGATATCTGAGTAAGTAATCTACCTCTTCTGCCTCTCAATACTTTTTGTTTGTTGTGATAAGTGTGCGTTTTTCACTAATTCAACTTCACTTGTTTTTTTTTTTTACTTTACTTTCCTCTAAATTTACGCCAGAACTTTTTATAAATTATGAATGAGTTTAAATGCTTATTCTTGGGAAATTTTATGTAAAATCCAAATATATATAGAAGTCGGTACATATTCTAACAAATTATCGAGTAATCTTCAAAAGAATGCACCTGTTCCCACCCGTGAGCGGCCCCGTCAGAGGCCCCGCGGGGAGGTGAGCCAGACGGGGGAAACGGCACGCGCGCACCGAGCCAGTAGAGAGGTTAAAGGTCCCAGGCGTGCGAAGGTGGCTCTGGCTTTGGCGATCCGCGAAGTGATGTCCTCTTCAGTTCCTCCGGGTTCTGAAACGACGCTCCCGAGGTAAGTGAATTTGTGGACGCGCTCCACAACCTCTGTGCCTAACAGCAACGGTGTACTATTCTTCACTCCAGATCGCATCTCTTGAGTCTTTCTGGTGTTAATTTTTAGACCCACTCTGGCTGCCTCCCCCTCAAGATCGTCTAACTTTGCTTGCATGTCGGCGTGTGTATGACTCAGCAGGCATAAGTCGTCGGCATAGTCCAAGTCCTCTAAAACATTGGACAGTCCCCACTCTATCCCGCGACGCTTGTTCTGATGTATGCTAAGCAAAATTCCGTCTAGTACAACCAGGAAGAGAAGAGGCGAGAGTAAACAACCTTGGCGAACTCCAGCATGAACCGCAATATCCTCGGATACAAGGCCGTCGATGGTAACTTGGACAGAATATTTTCTGTAGACGGCTTGCAGCAGGTGGACGATTTTTGGCGGTACCCCAATATCAAGAAGACGGGACCACATGCTGGGCCAGCTCACCGTATCAAAGGCTTTTTCGAAGTCCACGAAGGTGAGGTAAACCTCCCTCTGCCATTCTGATGCCTGTTCGAGTATGATACGGAGAGTGTTGATCTGGTCGGTGCACGAGCGGTTCGGGCGAAAACCAGCCTGCTTCTTGCGCAGGAGGGGTTCAACGGCCCTAGACAGTCTTTCCAAGATAACCTTGCAAAAGATCTTGGAAGGAGTCGAGAGCAGAGTTATGCCTCTCCAGTTACCACATTGGCTCAGGTCTCCTTTTTTTGGAACAGTTATTAGAAGTCCCTTGTTCCAGTCATCTGGCAGTTCTTCCTGGCTCCAGATTTTCTCTAATAAAGGAGTCAGGACATCGACAGCAGAGGGTAAGTCAGCTTGAAGCATTTCCGCAGTAATTAGGTCGAGTCCTGGAGCCTTGTCGTTTTTCAAGGAGAGAATAGCCTTAGCCACCTCGCCACGTGATGGTGGATCAGTATTGATATCGAGGAGCCGATTTGGTGGAGGGTAAGTGTGCAGTACTTCCGGAGCTGACGTGGTTGGTGGTCGAAAGACTTCTTCAAAGTGTTCACGCCAACGACGAAGTTTGCCTTCCGATGTCACTATGACCTGCCCCTCTTTGGACTTCAAAGGTCTCTTCGTGGTACCGCTATTTCCGGCCAGGATTTTTGTAGTTTTGTACAGCTCTCTCAAGTTGCCGGTATCTGCAGCGTGTTGGGCTTGTTCAGCAATACCATCAGCCCACATTCTTCTATCTTGTCGCGTGCTACGATAGATTTTTCTGCGTAACTGGCGGTATTGCTGCTTGAGAGTATGGCGTTCTGGGTCAGCATGTGTTGTAAGCAGTTTTTGCGAGAGTTACCTTCTGTCTTCAATAAGGTCCCAGGTCTTTTGTGTCATCCAGTCTTCACGAGTGTGTGCGCGCTTGTGCCCTAAAACAGCGGAGCTGGCCTCTGTATAAGCCACTTTGATGCGTTTCCACTCCTCGTCTATTGTGCTTGAAGTTGTGACGAGACCGGAAAAACGGTTACGGAGTTCAAGCCGAAACATACTACAGGTGTCAGGGTTTCGCAGTTTCTCGACGTCAAACCTTTTTCCCGCTTTCCCAAGTCCGCTGGCTGAGCGTGCTATCGCAACCTTGAGTCGCACTTCTGCTACCATCAAGAGGTGGTCGCTATCAATATCTGCGCCTCTGCGGTTGCGGACATCAAGCAACGACGAACGCCATTTTGAACTGATGGCAAAGTGGTCAATTTGGTTTCTGGTCGCGCCATCGGGCGATGTCCAAGTGTACTTGTGGTGGTCTCTGTGTATGAATAATGTTCCGCCGATGGTCAGGTCGTAATTTTGACAAAACTCTATGAAACGCTCCCCGTTCTCATTGCACACACCAAGTCCCTGTGTACCCATGTGCCGCTCACGATGAGCGTTGACGCTTCCCACTTTGGCGTTAAGGTCTCCCATGACGATGATAATGTCCTGTTTTCTTATAGATTTAAGGGTAGCGTTAAGGCGGTGGTAGAAGTCGTCTTTGGTCTCGTCTGATGATGAATTAGTGGGTGCATAACACTGCACAAGAGTGATCTTACGGGCTCTTGAGTTGAAACGAGCGCAGATTATTCGGTCTGAGATCGGTTTCCAGTCTAAAAGACTTTTCTTGGCCGAGCTAGAAAGGAGGAGTCCTACGCCGTATTCCCGCACATCATCCTCCATTTCTTTACCGGAATACAGGAAAGTCAAGCCCTTAGACGTTCTCAGCTCACCGAAAGAGTTGCGTCGCACTTCGCTAAGACCGAGTATTTGCAGGTTGTATTGTAGCATCACTGCTTCTGCTTGGGCAAGTCTACTGTCATCGCTAAGCGTCCGTACATTCCAAAAAGCAATTCGTGTCCGTTTTTTCATGCCAAAGGTCGTCGGTAGTTGATCGGTCGGTTCTCTATCTGTTTCGGTTTCGGTAATCAGTTGATTGTCGGGCAAGCGAGTGATTAGCCCACTGTGCCTTAATCCGTTAGTGGGGCTGCCACTTCAGAGCCAACGGATATACTCGGTTTTGTACGGGTATCCTCCCTAGTGATAGGATTCTGTTTTGAGGCGCAGAATGCTCGCCTTGCGCCCTGCATCCTCAGCTCAGCTACAACTCTGAAGCGGGCACGCAGAAGCGTGGTTGTAGCAGGTCCCAGGGTGGACGGCGGGGACGTGGATGACTCGGACTGGCCGGGGCTCTGCTTATAACGTGTGCCGCTACTACACAGCAGATGGTTTCTTGGTACTTTATAGGTAATGCTGGTGTCACTAAACCAGCGATTCCCACCAAGACCACACCTCGGCTTCCCACACGGAGTTATAAGATAAGTGTTACGAAACGGTGTACTGCCGCCTTTATTGATATAAGACAACACTATCTAAATGGGCATAATACTAGTACGAGTGGCCCTAAGTTGTTGTTGGACTTGTAACAAATAGATTAGTGCTACCACTGTCAATTTAAGTAGGCCAGAAGCCCCTTTTGTTGCCACTTTAAGAAATTTTTAACTATTAGTGGTCTAAGGTATATAAGACAAACATTTATATCTAGAATTATAAGTGTGACGAAACGGTGTAGATACCTACAACTACCTTTATTGATGTAAGACAACACAAGTTAAATGGGCATAATACAAGTACAAGTTGCCCTAAGTTGAAAAATGGAAAATGAAGTATTTAGAAAAAATCGACCCGTCTTACAACTACCGGAGCTAGTTGTGATGTGAGAAGGGTCGATTTTTTCATAAAACTTCATTTTCTATTTTTCTATTTTAAACTTATAAACAGTTAGTCTAAGGTATTTAAGTCAAAAATTATACCTAGAATTATAAGTGTTACGAAGTGGTGTACTACCACCTTTAGTTGATGTAAGATAACACTAGCTAAGTAAGGGCATAAATAGTAAGTACAAATTGCCCTTAGTTATTGTTGGACGTGTAACAAGTAGATTAGTGCTAGCACTGTGAATTTAGGTAGGCCAGAAGGCCTCATGAAGGTTTTTTTTTAAAGTCTAATAAGACAAATATTATATGAAGAGTTTTAGATAAAATTATATTTACCTTTAAAAGTACAACTTCTAAATTAAAAAAGTGGCCTCTGTTTTAAAATTTTATAAATAAAGATGAGTGAAGGATTCCGATTGCCCCGGTTTTAGCACTTAGTGATAGCCAAGTGTTAAGCCAAGCCAAAAAAACGATAAACCAATCCAGATAAAAAGTAGATAACTCTAATATCAAATTTATAAATAGCTATACTATGTTTTAGTTTGTAAAAATCAAAAGTTTGTAATAAGTTTTATCATTTACATAATATTAATTTGAAATATTATAGAAAATTAAATAAGTAATCGCGTTTATTGTAAAATATCATAAGGAATGCTGACTTCTGTTATTACCAAAGAGCCCATTCTTTTACTCGTCGATCGAATAAAAGTTATTCGTATAATTTTTAAACTCAAAAGTGGCAACCAGGGCAGTGGCCCATACCGGGGCTTCGACCCTACTGGATGTTGATACTTTCAAGGTGACTGAGCAAATTGAGTGCATTTGCTCGCAAATTGCAACACGTTGCCTGTTTAGTTTCGAAAGCATTGTTTTTATCTGGTAATTGATTGTGGGGCTATGCATTATTTGGGTTGCTATTTAAATATAAAGTGTGGTAAATTTTGTTGCTAACTTACAAGCTTATTTTAACAAAACTAACCAAACAGAAAAATGGAAAATGAAGTATTTTAGAAAAAATCGACCCGTCTTACAACTAGCTCCGATGGGACTCGAACCCATGACCTTTCGCTTTCCGGGCGACTGCTCTAACCACTGAGCTACGGAGTCGTTACGAGAAGCGTCGAATTAAGTAATTTGTAAGACGGGTCGATTTTTTCTAAAATACTTCATTTTCCACTTTTCTGTAATAAAAATTGCATTGTGAATGCAAAAAACTAAAAATTAAAACTAACCAACTTTAAATAATTTTGTTGCGGCTAACTTTGAATATCAAATACCATTTGAAAAAACAAAATGTACAGGACTACATAACACATAATTTTAGATACATATAGATGAATGAAGTAGTTACCTACATAGTAATTAATTATTCGAGTACCTATAGTAATATAACATTTACAGTCCAGTGTATCAAATAAAAATATTGATTTTTTTCTTTAATATAATATAAATAAGTACCTAATTAATAGGCCTCTAAAGTAGCAAAAATTAATACTAAAACCTTATCTTAAATGTATCAAATATTTTCCTGAATACCGCATCAATATCGGTTTAGCCAAACGCGAGATAATCGCGTACAAACATACATACATACATACCAACATACATACATACAGGTCAAACTGAGAACCTCCTTTTTTAAGTCGGTTAAAAATAACCATGGCTTAAAAACAATAATCCAAAATCATTAGACGTTCAGAGGAAATTCTCTCACAAAATTTAAA
This sequence comes from Crambus lathoniellus, assembly GCA_949710035.1. Taxonomy (NCBI): domain Eukaryota; kingdom Metazoa; phylum Arthropoda; class Insecta; order Lepidoptera; family Crambidae; genus Crambus; species Crambus lathoniellus. The sequence continues at coordinate 11,826,349 of OX453296.1, forward strand.
GTTAATATCGTACTCATACGAGTATTTCTATCTAATAAAATTACTACACAACACTTACAAGTGACAAAAGCTGTTAGACCACACTTAGAAGACTGTGACATTACATTTAAATGCACTTAGTTTTAACATAATCTGTTCAACAACCTAGTTAGGTTGCACTAAATTATGTTTACCGCTTGAATACAATTTTAGTACAGTCAGCGTCAAATTGATTTAAGCGTCTAGAGTAGTCAAAAAGATCTGAAAAACATAAAACCAATTCGATCTAGGCAGTTCGAATCATCATTTGTTATAAGCGCGCAAGGTGTTCAAAATATCTAGGCACTCATTGTTTCATATTTATATAAGCAGTCAGAGTGTTATCAAGTGGTGTACGCGCCGGTGTGCGTACACCACTCGGCCACGGAGGTTATTTTTTGTTATTTTTATTATTTTGTCGTTGCAAATAAGTAGTAGATAGCTAGATAGTATACCTAGAGGTGAAGTTAACTGGATATAATTTTAAATAATGATATCTAATATGGTTGGGATACTTAGATTAGTTTACTTTTTTAACTAGCCTTCCGCCCGCTGCTTCGCCCACGTGGACTACACGAAGGTATCTCGCGGGAACGGGATATTTTTCTCGCATAAAAGGTAGCCAAGCCAACCCTCTCCAGCTCCCAAAATATCACCACACCAAAAATCACGTCGATTCGTTGCTCTGTTTCAACGTATTTTTTTTAAACGTCCTTGATCAGTTGCATTGCATTCGATTTTAACGAGAGAGTTTCTTTTGACGTTTGATCCATATTTCAAAAATTTATACCAGGGTGCCTACCATCAACTCTTATTGCGGTTTTGTTTAGGACCTAAACTGATCTGCTTCGCTTATTCGTACCACGACAACTTAATATCAATGACAGCGATTCAGTGATCATTCAAAGACATTTCACAGCCGCTGAGCTGTCATCAACTCTTATTTGACTTATAACTCGGCCAAGCTAACATGACACCTGCAGGTTATTCCCATCCCTTTCACTCTCTGGGCATGACAGAATCGAGTGAAATAGACGGGTAGAAGAAATAAGGACACAAATCGTTTGGTCATTCACATTTAGCAATTCATTTGCGATACAGTTTTTAGAAGGTCAGAGTACGAAAGAAAGCAATTCATTTTAGGAACCTTTTCTGCATCGCGCTATTTTTGAATCGCTGTCTTAAAGTTGATGGTAGGCACCCAGGTGGTGCTACCCAACTATAACGACCTAACTTTTTCAGATTTAGTTAGTATAGATTCAGAGTATACAATCTAGGCGCAACAATTTGCACCAGAAATGCCATTAGGGGTATGATAAAAGATCTGAAGAAGTAAACGAACAAGTACCTAGTAGAAAATAGAAAAGAAAAGTTTTGCAAAAAGTTGCACAGAGCGTATCCTCTGAAGGAGGTGAGTTGGGAGGTGTTATTAGGCTGAATGAACGAATCCTTTGCTATAATATGCTGAAAAAAGTAGGTTGTGTTACGGTTACAGCGCCATCTAAATAATATTAGTAAACTTAATAATATTAGTCGCCATATCCAATTAATTAATATAATACATCGTTAACCTATAAAATTAATGTTGGCAATCATGAATAATAAATTAATCAGAATCTATTACTTTTGCCACAATTTACATTTATTGAGTTATCGTAAGTGGAAATCTGTTCTGTTGGGTAGAGTATGCCCAAATGTGTTATGCGTTATGTCACGTATTGACACCGAAGCGTAATAGGCCAGTCACCGTAGACATGAAAATTGCGTTAGGTCGCATAAAATCACCAGCTCCTATTATTTTGGTATGTTGTTAAGATACCAACTACAACCAAATTTGCAAAGTCAAAAGACCTGTCCAGGGGTGCTCAAAAAACTTCGAAAGTTTCGGCCTTTTTTAGTTTTTGGCTTACAACTTCTAGCATTTTTCAGTTAGCGCATGTCTTTCGAGGTTGCAAATTTGGTTTTACACTATTGGTGTTTATTCTAACAACATCCCAAAAAAAATCCGGACCTGACTATTTTTAGCGACCTAACCAGAATGTTTTAGATGACTGGCCTATAAGGTCTCGGCTACAACACTGCCACGATATTGATATTAAATTAGTTCAATATTAAAATTATCATGGTTTTCACCAGAGTCAATTTAACCTTTATTGGCTCTGGTAATTCATTTTTAAATAACAGGTAGGTACACTTGTTTTATCTCACGAGCGCGTGTGAGCCATACTTGTAGTTGTAATCAGTGTAGACACGCGCTCCTGTGTGCGTCGGCCATTGACTCAGCCTAAACGTTGTGAGTTAATATTCTATGGCAAAAACTGAGCGCTGCCGAGCTTACGTACACATAAGCGTGACTCGCCCGCGCAAGCGTGGCTCACCCGCGCTCGTGAGATAAAACAACTGTAATATACGAAAAAATATGATACCGAAAAATCTTAACAACAAGCCATCTCTGCTAAATAAGAGCTCAACAAACAATAAGTATAATACAGTAGAATTTAACTTTATGTGAAACTTGTATATTATGTAGTTAATTTGTAATAACTCTGGTCTTGGTCAAGTTCTATTGACGACAAGTTCAAAACAAGGGCCGGATTTCCAAGGTGATGAAAATCCGAACGTAAGGTTCGAGTTTCGTTACAGTGCCGTTACCCGATAGTGTTACTCTACGGTGTGACACGCACCCACCCAGCACGCGCTAGACTAGACACATCAAAAGGTATTCCCATTACAAATATTGACGCGCGCACACGCAACGCCCATTGTGTCGGCTGAGGCAAAAGGTTATCTTATCAACTGTTTGCCCTCAGAACACACGCCGTGTTTAGAGAGAGGCGCTTGCCCGTCTGTCGGTCTGTCTGTCCTCAAATAAACCTTATCTTGCGGTAATTGACGTATTGGTCGGGATTAGGAACGCTCTTTCCGGGAAGTTTCCTGGGACCTTTGTTTTTTAAGATGTATAGAAGTACAAATATTTGGGCTATTTTTAGGTACCTACTAAAAATTGGCTCTCAAAAGTTAGTCACTAGAATGGAACAAAATAAGTCTTGAACCCTACTATTAAATCTAGAACTAAACTATAATGTTAGTTTTGAGAAAGAAGGTAAGATTTACTTTTTTTTTTAGATTTGCGGCTATGAAAGAGACTTGGTTCTTTTATTTGTTCAATGCTTGCTGCATTTATTGTAAAGCTGCTTTAGAGTGAGGCGTTTGCCCATCTGTTGGTTTGTCTGCGCTCAAATAAAGCTTATCTTGCGATAAAATGACGTAGTGGTCGGTATTATGAACGCTCTTTCCGGAAAGTTTCCTGGAACCTTTGTTTTTTAAGATGTTAATAATAACTTCCGACAGTTAAGCCATAGTTACTGTTGTTGTGTTGACTTTGAATAGCAAATGTTGGTGGAAATGTAAATTCGTGTATATGTTGTTAATATATATAAATAAAGTAGTTAGATACTTGATGTAATTAGATTTAAATAATCTAGAATTAAGGATAGGAGCACTGCACATTACTAGTATACTTAATATTAATAACTATTTTATTTTATATTATGAAATTTTATTGCACAAAAGACTTAAATGACAGACTTAATGCCATAAGGCATTCTCAACCACTATCTACTATCACAGTATTTGACAAGAACGGAGTGAAATTGTTCCTAAACTAATGACGCGCTTACCCGAGCAACTAAAATTGCGCAATCTCTGTCAATCCCCGCCAAATATGACGTCACAACCACATCGAGCAATTAAGGGCTATGGCAAAATGTTAAAATGTAGCAACCTTTGCTAAGATACGGCCAAACAGTACCATGAAATATGGAGCAATGACTCCCACTGACCTCTATTATTTTATTAAACACTGGACTGGCTGCATTCATAATATTTTTGTGGCTATTTGAGTATCACCATTTTGGCGCTGTAGGCCCAGCAGTAGGTAGATACGAGTGTCCATGTAAATAAAATTAATGATGTTCTTATGTCGACTGTGGTAATGATTATGTCAAAGTTAGTTCTCGGGACACTCGTAGACAATTTGGCAATTTGAATCGTCACACTAAATTAGCTGTCATTTATATAGAGACAGCCTGTCCAGTGTGTAATAATAGAGGTCAGTGAATTACTCCCATTCAGATTCATTACAGTTGCCAGGCAATTATTGCCAAAGAAATTGCTCTTGTACTCGCGCCATAAGACCTTAATTCTAGTTTTTTCTATATAAAGTTCAATACTAAATTGTCTTTTTTAAAAGCGGAAGAAGATGATAGCGTCATTAATTTTGAGGTGGATAATTAATTTACCATCCAAGGATTTTAAATAAAAATTACAGCTGCCAAAACAATGAAGCTAATAATAGCTTTAAATAAGCCAATAACCCATAGACAGAACCGACAAAACGAGTAGGTAAACCTCTCAATTTTAAGTATATGGTAGGATCAAGTAGGCCCTGACACTTAATTAGTTTATTGAAGCAATATAGCCGAAGTACCTTCTTAATTAACAGGTTTATTTATAAAGAATTAGACCACCGTCTCTCGGCAGTAATTAGCCCATATTGACCGACAAAATAGGGGCAAGCTAATTAAAATGTCTTAATTTTATAGGCCTCCCTTCGGTAAGGGTTTATTGTGCCCTATTTAAGAGAGCTGTAAAGATAGAGGAAAGATCTGTTGTATTGGCGAACAGCAGGTTATAAGACTGATTGTTAAAGTGGCAGTCGGGAATTGGAGCTGCTTAATATGTGATACGAATAAAAAAAGTTTTATTGTAGTAAATGGGCTGATGAAAAAAATCACTGCCCGATTCTCAGGCATTCGAACTTTTTCAGTGTGGTAATTCGTATGTCGAACATTTTGTTTGTGGTTTCTATTGAAAAGTTAGAACGTTTCAAACAAACTATTCTGTCCCACATGTCAACAAATTCATTTTGACAGCTAAGTTCGTATACGAACATCTATTGGTTTGTACTACTCGTTGCGTTCGACTGCTTCTCGATCGAACTTTTTAGATTGTGAAATTCTGACAATACACAAACAGTGCTAAATTTGAATTTCGAGCTTATAAATGTGAACTTTTCTCGATTGCCTGAGAATCGGCCCCCTGATCTCATTTCTGGGTTAGAATCAGAGTGTTAATACGTCTCTCTGGAAGTCGTTTTAATCACCTAATGTTTAGTTTAGACGACCTCCGTGGCCGAGTGGTGTACGCACCGGTTTCAAGGTGCCGCTATCTCTAGAGGTCCTGGGTTCGATCCCCGGTCGGGTAAATGTTGAAAACGAATTTTTCAATATTTCCTCGGGTCTGGGTGTATGTGGTAATACCCGTCGTTGTTTCCAATTTCCTTAATACTAGTGCTTAGTGCGCCCGCACATTGAGCCACTATCGCGGCCACTAATCGCGACCACTGGTGGCTTAGTAGCGGCCATCTGTCACAGCCACTGAGCCACTACCACAGTATAGCCATTTTTTCATACAGTAGGCCGACGACGTAGACGTTTAGGTAGTATGATATAATAATATGATATAATATAGTATGTGTGAAGTCAACGTTCTTATTTGGTTTTACTATGGCTTGTGGCTCGAACGCGGCCACTCGATCGCTCGGTTTGCGCCGATGCTAATATACAAAATGTATGAAAATCGCAGCTTGTCGTCGCGTTTGGTGGCCGCGATTAGTGGCCCAATGTGCGCCCGCACTAAGCTACTATATACCTTGGTATTGGAACAATGTTTGTGATGGTATCCTATATTTTTTTATTTTTATAGGGAGCCCGTGGAACCCGTGGCGCAGTGGATAGCGCGCTTGGCCTGCGATCGTGTTAGTATAAACTTACATTTCTTCACTAGTCCTGCTCTCGTCCCTCGCATGCCTGTCACCTCACGTCAGGTGCGACAGACAATAGCGTTCTGCGCGTAGTAAACGCCGAAACTGCCGCTTAATGTAATTTTATAATGAACTTTGACAAATTGATTCTCATATTTATTAAGTTACAAGCTGACCCGGCAAACGTTGTTTTACCATATAATAGTGGACCATTTTTTTATTCTAAGCTTATAGAAAAGATTAGTATTCGATTTTGACCGCGCAGACGTCAGTGATTACATACTCTTTGGAAACGGCAATGGAAGAAAATGACAGTTTTGTATCGAAGTTACGACAGTTAAACGATTTTTCATAGAAAATTACAATTTTTACTCAATTTTCCTGAATAATAAGTAGCCTATATTACTCTCCAGCTCCCAAACTATCCCCATACCAAATATCACGTCGATCCGTTGCTCCGTTTTGGCGTGAAAGAAGGACAAACAAACAAACAAACAAACAAATAAACAAACAAACAAACACACTTTCACAATTATAATATTAGTATGGATGACTTTGAGAAAAATGATATTTCTACTTTTAATGAGTTTTAATGAATTTTTTTGATTAACTTTTATATTTACATCTTAGCTTAAGATTTTTTTTTTCTTTTAACATAAATTTATTTTATTACCTATGTGTGATTTGGAGAATGCTGTGTTTAGCTTTAAGTAGTTTACACACTGGGCCGCATAGGAAATAAAAATGTATAAATGTTAAGTGTGTTAAACTGTTGCTGAACCAATAAATAAATAAATGAATAAATGAAACTGATAGTTTTATTTGAATTACTCGTGGAATAAACATTATTTTTGCAAATCGTTAGTAGGGTCGCTAGATAATATACTTAGTTTGATATTATGTATTAAAATATTGGCTCAGTAATATGCGTCAAAATGAAAATAAATTAATTATAGCTGAAAATTAGACCAGACTTTGTGATTTTTTTTATCGACAAAATGTTATTATTTTATGTTTTCACTTAGACCAATCCCTTTTAAGTATGTTGTAATATCTATAAAACTTTTTCCAAATCAATTTTGGTTTAATTTGTAATGAAAAAATCAAATCTAAGACTGGCGATTTACCTTTATACCCCCTCTAAAGCAACTTTTGGTATGGTCGTTCATGGGATGGGTGACCCAAAAATGTATTATCTCGAGCTCCTCCCTACTTCGGCCATCGGTCCCTTCTGCGTTTGCAGTCGTTAATACCCACCAACCCGCATTGGGCACGTGTGATAAGACTTGACCCATTCTCCTTATCCCTCGTCTATAAGGAAGTCCTGTGCCCCACATACCCCAGTGGGAACTTTAAATGGCTGATGATGATGATAATGATGATGATAAATATTTAGTTTATGAGATTAAGTTTTGGATTATAAGGTTTTAGTTTAAGTTTTAATTTGTGTCTTTTAATTATGTCATTTATTTGTCTACCATCCTCTTTATCTTTACAAATTATACAGGGTGTTAGGGGCACCCTTGCAAAAACTTTAACCATGGCTTCAGGCCTTCATGCTGAACAACGCACAGCAAGATTTTTGTCGGAAATGAAAAAATATTTCGACTCTCCATACAAAATGTCCCGATAAAATGCTAAATTTGTATGAAAAGTCCATTTTTTTTCCTTTCCGACCAAAAATTCTTGCTGTACGTTGTTCAGCATGATGGTCTGAAGCCATGGTTAAAGTTTTTGCAAGGGTGCCCCTAACACCCTGTATTTAGGTACCTATCAAAGAATCCAATCAACAATTTTATTTTAGACAAATACATATATTGTTGGTACCTCGAGCTGAGTTTCCATAAATGTGGTGCAAGTTTTGACGCGTGCCATTGCGTAATATTATAAATATTTTGATTTGTTATCGAGGTCCCGATATTTTGGCACAGTTGCATTGTATGCGCCATGGCCATGAAGTAACAACAATTACTGTGCATGCAACTGTTCCGAAATATCGGGGATACTACAACAAAACAAAACATGGTAAGAAGCCCACATTTCGTAATCATTATAGGTACCATACTGAGTGTTAATGACGATTTAAAAACTAAACGAAAGTTTAAAATTTTATCGCGTAATATGAAAAGATGCATGGATAGATTATATCCACAAGGAGAATTCCGGCTCTTTTAGGGGAGGCCTCTGCCCAGCAGTGGGCGTCGTATGGCTGATGATAATGATGATGATTACAAGATCGCATAACGGAGCCTTTGACTACAACGGACAGAGAGAGTTTATACCCACTAATCATTACATTATAGGCACTTTAAAAATCGCCATAAATTAAGCAGTGATTATAAAAGTCAACTAAATAACTCACTACCCAAAAATTTAACTTAAAGTTGTCACTAATTTTCTCCGCACAATAAACAAATAAAAAACAAAACCGACAAAAATTAATTGAATTTTTATTTTAGGTCACATAACTTATAACAAGCGACGCAATTAAAACCATAAACTTCTGTCCCTTAAGGAGGTCCAGTAAAATGGTCCGAGAAATCGTAAATAATCTTTTTTTAAAGTAACGATTTATAATGAGTTTAAAATGTGATTGGAATTTTTATTTTAAATAAACTAAGAAGCTGCTTGAACTAATTTTGTATGGAATTAAAACTGAACGCGTTGCGACCACAAATCTGGACATTTTATTGTAAATGGCTGTTGAAGAAGCTTCCAATTGGATGAATGGCGTTATGCTGTAAAGCCAAAATAGCTAGCTATTTTTATTAACAGTTATTTTTGTATGATATTTGGTACTAATATTTTCAATATAGCTTTTATGAGATGCTTTGCGTTGGGGTGATATTATAAGCATTCTAGCGTAACTTGCCTTCATAAGTATAATTATGCTTATGTTAAGGCTTGCTTACCCGCTGCACCAAGGATGACTCAGTCGCATTAACTGGTCTCAGAAATAATTTATAAGCATTATATAATTTTATTTAATCTATATGAATAAAAATTTATTGACTTTGACTTTGATTTATTATGCTGCTGAGTGGTCAAGTCAAATGCTCACATTTTTATAAAACTAGTAATTGAATAGCATACTCAAATATCAATATCTTCAAACATTTAGTTATCCTGCAGCATCGATTCAAAAATAGAGAACTCTGATTAAAAAATACTGTTTACCTACTGCATAATGCTCTTCAAATTAGAGGGGTCTTTCTTTTTTGTGGGCAGTATGTCGCCATAAACGCAATATGATGGGACGGGGAACCGGTAATTACGGCCTTATTTATTATGAAAAGGCCCTTTTGGAAGTTATTTAAATAAAAGAATTTAGCATTTAAATTGGCTTTGTAGCTATATTATACATTATAGTTATTCGTAGCATAGAATTTTTGATTCTCTCCGTAAACATGTCTAATGAGTAGAACAGATGTTGGTGTTGTTTTTCTTTTGTATAAAAAATGTGATTGGTTAGACTTAGAATGGTCAAATCATCGGCATGTCGATTCGAAATTATTTGACGCTTGTTCGAAGTAGGTTTTCAGAACAAAATACAATAAAGAGTTATTTAAATTTTTACCTTTTTTGCATTCACAATGCAATTTTTATTATTGAAAAATTTAAAATAAGGTATTCAATTTTTTTAAATACCTACTTCATTTTCCATTTTTCTACAATAAAGAGGTTTGAATGAGCATACTCACATATCACGTTTTTTGTACTGAATGAAACGTAAATAGGGTATTTTACTTATGTTTTTTTGACTATAAAATGTTACTTACTTATTTGAAATATTTTATTTATTTATTTTTATTTGAATAAATAAATAAATATTAGTTACTTACACAAAACAAGTTTTTGTTTTGAACTATCTTGAATATTATTTACAAAGTTATAGGAGATCAAACTTTCTAATTAGACAAAGAGGGAACGACTATCTTTGTGACGTCACTAAGTCAGTAGTGTCATAGTCTCGCTCATAGAAGATTTCGTTTTAGAAAATCAAAATTAAACAGCTTTTAATTAGCTTGTTCTATTACAAATAATATTTTCTTGTTCTAACCATCACGATCAAAAAAGAAAGATAAATTGAAAAAGACATTAATTTCTATTTCTTATCGTACCTACCTTAATCCACAATTTACCAAACAGAACCTTAGGACAAATTTTTATACAAATTTTTAAAAACTGTTGGTATACTTAAATAACAAGTCAATTTGTGAATTCAAATTGTAAATTTTTCCAATCAAAACTTCGCAGCCCAAATTTACAAGATACCAAGTAATGGTACGATTATCACAACACGATCAGTCGATAAAACTCGTACTGGACGATAACGATACTCGATATCCGCAATGAAATAATTCGCAACACTTTATTAAAGGTGCTCTAATGAATATCAACATATTGACTTAGCGGGTGGTACGATTGCTAATCGAATAATGAGCGTATTCTTAATTAACGCGCAAATTTAAACCTTAAAGCGGGTCAATAAAGGCGCTGTACGCCGGACAAATTGAGATGTATGCAATCTGGATTAACACGAGTTCGTTAGCGCTGGCCCTAATTTGAGCGTAATTGATGAAGTTTAATTTGTGTATGCACGTTAACATTGCACATTGCAGAGGGAATCGAGTTTTTATTGACGATAATTTCAAGCATATGACGTAATGTAGCGTTTTTAATTTTGTTGTAAAATTATGCTGCTTACAAGTTTAAAATAAATAAGTACCTACTTACCTACTTACTCATTAAGATAGATGAGTAGAAGTAGAAGCGATAGAAAGTGCGGTGGAAGTTTTTTATTAAAACGTGACTTTAAAAATAAGGTTACTTATAGATAGTTTCATTAAACTTTTTATTCAGTTCGATTCGGTTTCTACGTTAAAATATTTTTTAAACAAGTGACAACCGTAATATCATTGTTTCCTTTTAAGACTCAACACCAACCTCTTTTAAAAATACCTATAATGAAAATAGGTAACCGACCTCTTTTGACAATTGACAGTCCAAAATTAATTGCTAAACAAAAAAGTTTCGAACACACAAGCATCACCTTTGTATAACACCTTTTTTTATTCAAGTCGCTCCGGTCTGCGGTTCGAATAAAAATGTCGTAACCACACTTCATCACACAATTAAATTCCCGCGAAGAAAGGGTATCGATGGTCGACCATTATGGGTCCTATTGTTACCATTCGACTCACAATGCCTTACTTATGACCCGTTTAGGACACGAAAAAAGAAATGGCTAAATGTTAGTGACACGCGACCTAGTAGTCTGAAGAACTTAGTTAAATAAAGATTATTTTATAATAGTTAAAAAATGATTATGAACATTGAATTCCGTGCAATAATAACTGTATTTTAAGATAATAATTAAAAAATTAACGCCTAAATTAAATTTTACAGAATAAACACGATAAACATTTTTAGAAATCGAAACCGTAACGACAGTCTGTTTTAATTCACTATCTTTGTTTTTTTTTGTTACGAGCACTTATGAACATTTTGCTTGTTTAACGGCCTAGATTTAATACATCAATTTTCTTTTTATTTCTTCCTTAATAAGTTCCTACCTAGTTTGAGTTAAAGTGTTTATTTTTTTTTATCAAAATGTAAACTTAAAACGATAACAGTTTTTCTTAATGACCTTCATCGTGTTGAAAAAACGAGCTTAACTCTTATAGGTTAAAATAACTTAATAATAATTTTCTTACTGCTGTCCATTTTTCACGTCTGTGTGTATCAATGCTATTTCGGACCATAACAAATCCGTCAGATCGACGCGGCAAGCCTGACGGCAGTTATGGATTCCGATGTATGAATATTGTGATTGGTACTTATTGTTACTAACGCTGGCATATTACGAAATATAAATAATAATTATTGGAAATATTGTTAACAAACGTAATACTGGTTCATTAAAGTTTGAATGTTTACTTCGATAAGTAATCAATACACTTTTAATGTTAAACCTTTGTTAGCTAACGACGCTTTTATAAACGATATAAGATAAAATATGTGTCGCCTAAAACCAGCGGCGTCCAAAAATAAATCAATATCAAAACTTCCCATTAACCGCTGATTAACTAAATAAATATACAGTTAAACCAAAACTACACATATATTACTACCATGACGTTAAAAAGCCATAAAGAACTTTACCGATCAAATAACGAATTTTGACTGTCATCCAACCTCTGCCCTAGATCCAATACATTGGAGCAATCAGAAAAATGGCATCCAAACTTATTTAACCCTTGCTCTGCAGCGCGGTAATAAGGACCCTACCCGCTTTAGTTACAGTTGAGTGAAAGCGAATAGGTTTTGTGGTGCCGTAATGGTATAGCACTGGTTTCATGACAGTTGATTAAAAGGGGCCGAAAGCGGGTCTTAGTTGGGGGCCAGCGACAGCGCGGCGGGTGCGTCCCCGCGGGTGGCACCCTTGATGATTGTGTTTAAAATAAATAAGTACCTCAATGAACGATTGTATGCGCATTCCCGCCGCCCGATGCTTTATGGATGCGCGATTGTGCTTCGATAATTTATGCGATGTACACGGAGCGAAAATCTGACAAAAAAACATTAATTTTTACTAAAATTGTCATAAACCCGAGGACAACAAATGTCTTGTAATAATTGTAAATCGATTTTTGTAAATGCAGTTAGTAAATATTACATGTAACGTTTTTGTAATTTCAAGAGTGGTTTAGTATATACGAATTGATGACGTCATAGACAAATACTAAACAGTTTTGTAATTTTAAGAGTTCAATAGTAATATCGGGAATGATGACGACATTGACAAATACTAAACTATTTTGTAATTTTAAGAGTTCAGTATTAATATCGGGGATTATGACGTCATTAATATTACTAACCGTTTTGTAATTTTAAGAGTTCAATAGTAATATCCTGAATGATGACGTCATAGATAAATACTGATTTTTAGTTTATTTAGTTTTAGTAATTTATGTAGTTTAGCAATTAAAAGTAAAGACCCATACTAGCTGTTGTTTGTAACAGAGACATCAAAAGAGATTTATAAACCTCTTTCGATGAATCTGATACAACAGTATGTATGGGTCTTTACTTATAATTGCTAAACTACATAAACTACTAGAACTAAATAAACTAAAAATCACTATTTACCTATTTATAGATAATTTATAGATAAGTATGTCATAGACCTCTTAATGTTAACTTATAATTACTTTATATTAACCTACTGTGTTCGTGCAATGAAATACTCTTTTAATTTTCCTATTTTATTTATTAAAAAATAACCATGCAAATTAAAAGGGACGACGCTACCGTTTTTTGCATCAGTAACAGATGATCATCTGGGTGAAATTTTTCTTCTTTCTAAATCTTGTTTGGAATGAAGTTGATGAAGATGGATGGAGTCATTCAATTTGCCTTTTTTAGGCCTTTGTTTAGTATTGAATTGCCGTCATGTGTGCATTTCAGTGTTTGAAGAACCTTAAACATAAAAATGTTTTATAAGTACAATAAGCTACACAACATAAAGAACAACTAGAGCTAGTAAAAATAAATACTAATACCCACATAATATGACTGATACGGGCTGGCTTGAATCGGGATTGGAGTACTGCGATGCTGGATGAAGTTTGTAGCCTCTGATTTGACTGTGGAACTGTAACTGTTTGCTATAGTGGGTTCTTTGGTTCTTGTATGAGAAGCGATGCCAATAATGGGTCTTCCTCAAACAGATTACTGTACTGACTGATAGGGTAGGCGCCTGGAAGTAAAAAATGAGTTTCATGAACAAATTTTTACACCTCTCATACAGTTTACTCTCTACAAACTCTTACATAAAGTAAATGACTTGTCAATAAGCTTACCACAGAATGCACCAACGTATTCAATGAGACGCCAATTTCCTAAAGGTCCCTGATGATATTGTCCATTTTTAGGGTTTTTTCACTGATTATTGATGATGTTGATTTTTGAAACACTAAAACTTGGACCACCATTTCACTTGACACAAGCGACAATTTGATCGTTTTGGCCATGTTTTGGCACATCCATTAATAGCGACGAATTTTCTTTGGTTTTATTATGACCGCAACGTGTCACTATATCGAATCGCGTGCGCGTGCAAACTAGAAAAGAAACGAAATGGCGAACAGCCGGACAAGTAGGTAGGTACAGACAATTACTAAAATGGAACTTGGAATTACAAAACGTGTTTGTTTTATTGTTTTAAGAAATACGGTAGTAATTTCAAGAAAATCGTTTGTAAATTTAAAAATGTTGTTATTAAATATCACAAAAGTTTGTAATATTGCCATTACTAAACACATTTCTTGAAACTACAAATGACCATTTTTAAATACACTAAATCAGTTTGCAAAAATTACAAAACTTTTGCTATATTTACCACAATTTGCAATAACCATGAAAATATGTAATATCTTACATTTACTAAAACTGAGTTTTAGGAATTACAATTACAAATACTAAGGTTTTGCTTAAAAGTAATAATGGTTGTTAAAATAGCAAAACTTTTGTAAGTAATATAAAAACTTAGTTTTTTCGTCAAATACAAAACAGTTTCTTAATTTTTGGTGGTCATTTTTTTCTCCGTGTAGGTACGACGTAAAAAGAGTATCGCGATGTCATCCGCGGGTTAACTCAGGACGTTATTTAGTGTCGTCCTGAAACGTCGTCAAATTGCAAGGGTTATAAATCGTCGTAAACGCTTTAAGAGGGCCTTGATTAAAAACCTTACCAGTAAATTGGAGGCAATCATGCTATTTCCTACGCCCCGGCGCCGCCGGTCTGCAGAAAATAGATAAGTACAGTCAAACTAACTGAATCGTGACATATAAGACTTATTTCTAATACATATTAAATTGAAGAATAAAGCATTGGTTATTTAATTTCAATATGGCAACTATATTTTGTATTACAAAAACACTTTTTCAATTATGTCAAAAAAAAAACAAATTGCTTATGTATATAAACGAGATAAAATACAATCGTGTTTCCAACTGAAAAAAACCCTGCAGTTGCAAAAATTTACAGCCTTTGCTTCCATAAAGCTTTTAATAACATACTCAAAATAATCTTTTCATAAGCTTCCCTTACAATCTAAATAATAGCTAGTAAAAAGAGGCGTGACACAGCCATTGAAATTAAAACTACATCAAAGGCAGGAATGAACAGCGAGTAGACAACACATTAACATCACCCTACTTAAGTTAAGGGTTAGATGTATTTATAATGGTTTTATAATACACTACTTGCTATAGGTAATCATTAGATTAAAGTCTTTTTTTCAGTATAGTTTTCATTAGGGTTGTAATAATCAGTTCAGTTAACCCATGATCAGGTTAATACGAAAATGCTTTATTTTTGTAAACACGTAATTAAGGGTTAGGGATGGTTTTGTAAAAGGTTTAGTTTAAAGGTAATAAAGCTTTTAATGGTTATTTTAATGTTTCTTAGGACAGTTGCTAACAGTTTCGAGATTTCATAAAAAATCTTGAATTAGGTAATAAATCTGATGAAGTTAATATTAACATTTTCTGGAAAATAATAGCTTTTCAAATTATTGGCTAACTTGGAAAACTTGTTGTTAAAGCAATATTGTAAGTTGTGAGCTAAATATAAACTTATATTGCATAAAACATGAAGTTTTAATAATGTACAAAACAACTCACTGTTATTTAATTAGGTACTATGTTTTATTTTTATTTACTTAGCTACTATTATCCTACTAATATTATTAATGTGAAAGTTTAGATGTTTGGATGTTTAGATGTTTGTATGTTTGTTACTCAATCACGCAAAAACAGCTCAATGGGTTTGGCTGAAATTTTGGACACAGATACTTTGTGACCTGGAGAGGAACATAGGCAATTTTTTATCCCGGCAAAATATCACATTCCCGCGGAATAGCGTCGTGTATACCACGCGGGCGAAGCCGCGGGCGGAAAGTTAGTAGTGTTATAAATGCTAAAGTTCGCATGCTTAGGAGTTTATAGGTTTGTCACGGCGCGCGTCTAAACAAATCAGTAACTACAGAGCTTAAAATTGGCTAGCGCGATTTTTGTCTAAAGTAGCATAATAAAATTATGTTACCTTTAATCCCGGGAAAATATCTTATTCCCACGGTAAAACATTGTGTAGTTTTCGCGGGAAAATCCGCGGGCAGCTAGTACTTAAATAAAAAGAGACGTGTATGTCCACAATACAGATTTAAAGCAGTCCTCGAACATAATTCATGGAATCATAAAATTTATACTCTCAATTCTGTGAAACCGCGAACAGAGCACCTAAGTGTTGTTTGTTTTTTGATAGGCCTGTGTAACGTGCCCTTTCTCTTTTTCTTAAAAAAATAAATGTTTTTTTTTTCTTTTCTGTGCACCGAATAAAAGAGGTGGCGTATCCTACGTTACTTTTTTCATGGAAATTGAGATATCATTAGCAAACAATGTTCTTGTTAGGTTTTGTAAAGAATATATTTGTGGAGACAAATCTGGCAAAGTGAAAGGAGTGACGCGTGACTCCAAAAATTCTGTATTTTTGGAGTCACGCCTCACTCCTTCCACTACGGCATAGTACGTATACACGCTACGGTCTACCGGAGAGGTCTACCGGGGCCCGATTCTCAGGCATTCGAACTTTTTCAGTGTGGTAATTCGTATGTCGAACATTTTGTTTGTGGTTTCTATTGAAAAGTTAGAACGTTTCAAACAAACTAAGCTGTCTCACATGTCAACAAATTCATTTTGACAGCTAAGTTCGTATACGAACATCTATTGGTTTTTACCATTCGTAGCGTTCGACTGGTATTCGATCGAACTTTTTCGATTGTGAATTTCTGACAATACAAAAACTGTGTTATATTTGAATTTCAAGCTATAAATGTGAACTTTTCTCGATTGCCTGAGAATCGGCCCCCAGGGGCCCGATTCTCAGTCATTCGAACTTTTTCAGTGTGGTAATTCGTATGTCGAACATTTTGTTTGTGGTTTCTATTGAAAAGTTAGAACGTTTCAAATAAACTAAACTGTTCCACATGTCAACAAATTCATTTTGACAGCTAAGTTCGTATACGAACATCGATTGGTCGGTACCACTCGTAGCATTCGACTGCTTTTCGATCGAACTTTTTCGATTGTGAAATTCTGACAATACACAAACTGTGTAATATTTGAATTTCGAGCATATAAAAGTGAACTTTTCTCGATTGCCTGAGAATCGGCCCCCAGGTCTCGTCACGTGTGTGGGAAAAGACCTGTGCAGTTTTTTGAACCTGGTTGACACAGGCAAACCTGCACAGGTAACCTCTTCAGTAAACCGTAGCTTGTATGCCTTACTTCAGAAAAATTACAGTACTTACATTGTTTGACAATGCTAATAACCAACAAACCAGAACCAGTCCAAATAATCCTTAATTTTGCCTTAGTTTTTGTTTGTTTGTACCTAAGATAGGTTGTCGGTATTTAGATGAGTTTGAGCTCGGTCTCTAATCCAATAAAACGTAAGAGAAAGATACTTACATGTTAAAGTCGCAATCATAGACCGAATGCACTAAACACTGCCTCATACACCTCATTAAACTACGTCATAAAGTTCCAAATAAGCCATTAAACATTTTATTCCAAACTAATTCTCCGATCAGATAACATCAAGGACCCACAAAAAAACGTGTGACACAAATTCCAATACAAATTATACAAACATGTTAATCTCTCCTTGATCAGTGTTAAGACGGCCATAATTATTATTTGGCATCCTCGACTCTAGATATTATAGTAGATAGCGCGAGGTAGCTGGGAATGTAAAGTTATAGATTGTTAGCGGGTGATTCACTAAGATGGCCTCTTTTATCGCATTTTGAAGCTTGACGCACCCTAAAGACTATTATGACTGTGTGATATCAGAAATTATAAATGTATTTGCAATACCACTTATTATTTTATCAGACAAATATACAATACCTGATTACGCTTTCTGGCTATATTTCTGGTATATGATAATTTAAGCACAATGTTTCTAATGGTGTAAGAAGTTTTTAAATAAATTCAGCCGTTTTTACAAGCTTTTATTTAACTTGCTATGTTAGTTAGTTAGTAGGGGACAAATCTTGCAAGCTAAATTTGACCAACTTCCCAGTTAGTGTAGTCAATGAAGCCAGTCGACCCCCACAGTAATTCCTCAGTCAGAAAACACTTTACAGCATGATAGAGTATCAAAAAATTAAAAGTAAGGGATAAATATCCAAAAAATAATAATAATAGAAGGTTAGGTATTTTTAATGAAGTCTTATTTCATTGATATCTTTTTTAGGAAAAATGCTCCGTCTAAACTTTCTTTATCGGACATATTCATGTAACGTTTATAAACAATAATATGAAATATCCAAAAAAATGTCCCAGCAGAAACACCAAATTTTAATAAAATAATTGGGGTGACTTGGACTGAAAAATGTCTCTGTCGAACTTTTGAACGGAATTATACCATTTTGCCAAGCGTGTTTGAAAAAAGTTTTGGATTTTTATCAAGTATCACATACTAGTATAAATAACTCATTTGCTAAAATAAATTTCGACTGAGAAATTACTCGGTTCAATATATAAAAAGATTTGTATTTGTAGGCATAAATACCTAACTTCCGTGTGAGTTTTTTTTTTGGATAATCATTTAAAAGTTTATGGCTCATGCCTTTTTTATAACTCGCAAAGTTTCATCGACTGAGGAATTAATGTATGGGTCTCCATACAAAGAATCTGTTCATTGCCTACACTAAGTGTCTGATTGAGCTGAAACTTTGCATGCTGGTTTGGTTTGGAGGACAATACAATATTAAAGTACAGTCAACAAAAAAGCTTGTAATAAAAAAATCTTATTTAGTTAATCCTTGTATTGTATCTAGATTCGATTTTTTGTATGTAAACACACAAAAAATCGAACCTTTCCTCTTTATTCATAATATAATAATACAGTATGGATATATACAAGTGCATAGAAAAATCTTAGGTCATTAAAAAAAATCCTACTTCTATTCTCCCGAATACCTAGTTACTAGAGTATTTTTAAACCGCATCCGTGGCGTGATAACTAAATATATCTCATCCAATGTTTGTAAGCACGGGCGAATACAAAAAAGCGACATTAGCATT
This sequence comes from Crambus lathoniellus, assembly GCA_949710035.1. NCBI lineage: Eukaryota > Metazoa > Arthropoda > Insecta > Lepidoptera > Crambidae > Crambus > Crambus lathoniellus. The sequence continues at coordinate 11,845,348 of OX453296.1, forward strand.
TGACAAATGCACAAACCCGCCCACAGGGGGCGCCACTACTTGTTCGCTGTCAACGCAATTTTTATATGTCCCCGACTTGAATACGGCGCATACGTTTCTTGTATTTACATATGAGTGGACACAGAATGTCGCTGTTCAGTTTTAATTTCTGATTTATCACTTTATTTCTTGTCGTTTTCTGTTCGATTTTTATGTGAAACTGTAAGAGAAAATAGAAAATAATAGTTGTGATTCTTCTAGTTGTATTTAAATAAAATTGTAGTTCTATTGAATTTCCCATTAAATGGAAAGGAAATGGCAACAATTTGGAACTTTCTTGAGAAAAATGTACAGATTCACATGGTCTTTTTTAAAACAATCAGATAAAAAGTTTTAGGTCACCCATCCCGTAAGCGACCAATTCAAAAGTTGTTTAGCGGTCATAATCGCGAGCCGAGCGTACTAACTAACACACTACGCGATGGACTCTAAATAAAATTGTATAATTCTTTCATTACCTCATCAAATTTTTAGGATTGACTCAGAATCGGTAAATGAAAATCTTTCTCCTAGAAACATAGGTCAAAATATGACAAATTTTTTTTGACTCTTCATACAAATCGGACTGATCACGTGATCGATTTAGTATGGGAAGTCAAAAAAATTTTGTCGTATTTCGACCCATGTTCCTATAAGAAAGTTGTTCACTTACCGATTCTGAGTCGATCCTAAAAATTTGTGCACTGATGAAAAATTTATCCTGTATATAAAACTATTGCGTTACTGACTGACTGACAGAAAACGCACAGCCGAAACTACTGTGCGCACGAAGCTGTAGGGGAGCACTATGAGAGGATTTTGGAAATTTTCCCTCTAAGGGGGTAAAAAGGGGGTCCACGCTGACGAAGTGGCGAACGGAACGCTAGTATTTAGATAAAGAGAATGGACTGAGCGGTGCAACCACACGGCTCAATGCAGATTGGATGGTATAAACGGCTGCAAATGCAGTCAGGAGATTCGATTTAGAGTGCCACAACACGCAGGAGGATAAAATGTTTTTGGTTACCCGTACCATTGCAACGCGAGCCGAGCGGGCTACTATTTTTTGATTAATTGTTTCATTACGGTTTTATATAAAGACATTGCCGATTAAACTGAGCTTTAGTATTCCATTTAAAAAAATGTACGTTGCCGCATGCCGTGGTGGTTCATTCAAGGCGACACACGTCTCGGTTCAAGCGAGTGCATCGCGGAGCGTGGCGCGACAGTCGAACTAATGTCAAGGCAAGCGCAATCAGCCTGCGTGGGCACAACGTAAGGCGTAACGTGGATATGACCTGGAGCCCTAGCACTAGCACGAAAACTGTTGTTATCTTGACTATTTATTAATCTTAGCAGTTAATCTTAACTGTTGTTTTAATTATATAGTCACTAAAACAATATCATATGCATAGATTTAGCTCGTAGGAAATCGATTACAAAGGCGACATCTTCAAGTGCAAATCCTTGTTTATGTGAAAGTTGAGATGTTTGAATGTTTGTTACTCAATCACGCCAAAACGGCTCAACGGATTTGGCTGAAATTTTGGACACATATACTTTGTAGCCTGGAGAAGAACAAAAGCTACTTTTTGTCCCGGAAAAATATCACATTCCCGCGGGATAACGTCGTGTAGTCCACGCGGGCGAAGCTTCGGGCGAAAAGGTAGTAATTAATTACAAGTAGACAAAACTTAAGTGATAGGTTGAGGCAGAGATTTGGCCTCTCCTTTAAATAACTTTTTTACAATCACACCTTTGATCATTTGTATTAATATTCTAGCTTTCCGCCCGCGGCTTCGCCCGCGTGGACAACACGACGTTATCCCGCGGGAATGTGATATTTTTCCAGGATAAAAGTAGCCTATTGTTCCTCTCCAGGCTTCAAAATATATGTGTCCCAAATTTCAGCTAAATTCATTCAGCCGTTTTGGCGTGATTAAGTAACAAACATCCAAACATCTAAACTTTCACATTTATATTATTAAGTAGGATTAATCTACAGTTCTACACTGTCAGGATCCATTTTCAAAAAATTACAATACGAGAAATAAAGTCCATTCCACACTAATCCAACGTCCCCAGCACTCGCGCTTCAGTAATTGAACGGCGATGTAAAAGGTATCTACGGTGCAAATAATAAAAAAGCGGGCATAATCGCGGGTCGCGCCGCCACGCCCCGCGCGGTTATTGTGTAGGGAAATAAAAGTACCATTCAATGGGCCGAGGCTCACAGCGGATAATTCGAAGCACAATGATAATTCCAGACTTCTTGGGAACTTAAATTAAGCTTATTCAAATAGAGTGTTTTGTTCGATTAAATTATATGTTTTGCGAAAGATAGGTTCCTTTCCCATGACAATTTCTTACAGACTAACACCCGTTTGCACTAAACTTAAGAATCGCCTAAGTTTTTTCCTAGCTAACTTAAGACATTCTTAACAAAAAAATGCTTTTGCAGGACATTCCTAAATGCACTTTAAGCTTTTCTTAAATTACGGGCCCAATATCCAGTGACCTACTTTACCTCGCCAGTTTTAAAATCCATAAACAATTAATATTTACATTCATTCATTATTTCTCTTAGCAAGGCGATGACTAAGTTACGACGTAGTCTGTCAGTGCAAACAAAAATTTTAGCTAGGCTGTTTTAGGCTGTTCCTAAGCTAAGATGTATCTTAACTAGGACAAGCTCAACCTGAGTTTAGTGCAACGGGCAGTATCTTTATAATAACAATGCTATCGTTCGGGTTGATACGCTAGCTGCCAATAATTTTGAGCACTTTAGTTATTCCAGACTTCTTGAGGACTTAAATTAAACCTGCAGAGCGATATTCATCGCTTTAACACAAGAAATAAAGATAAACTTGTCGTTCCCAAGTTTAGGCTAGAAAAATCCAGAGCCTCATTTCTGGGGAAAAGCATAGCCTTTTTTAATAAAGTTCCACAGCATATAATTGAACTACCATTGCATAAATTTAAATGTTACATTCAAGAGTCGCTGATGAGCAAAGGATACTATAAAGTAGACGATTATTTGAATGACCGCAATGCATGGTCATGATGTAACACATAACATAATCACTGTTTAATATGATGTATTTTTATACTAAGCAATTGTTGTATTAGTAACGATATGTTTTTTTTTTGTAAATGTCGTTACCTAACTAAGAAACGCTGGCAAGTTTCTTGCGCCCATTCTTCTTGTCAGTTAAAAAAGTCTTGAATGGGTGGTAGGAAAATATTGACGATTCATAAGTACATATTTATTATGTCTAAGTGAATAAAGAATATTTTTATCTTTTATCTTATCTTATCTAATGAAATCGAAATGTTTAGTTTATTAAATAAAATAATATATTAAAAATAAAATTACAAGAAATTGCTCTCTACAGATGTGTTTTGAGCACTATGAGAATTCCAGAAGACTTAAGATCTTAGATTAAGCTTATTTAAAAGAGATAAGTGTTTTTCAGTAAATATAAAATTACGTGTTTGTTGTTATTGGAGAAATAAATAATAGTTGTACCTACTCGTGTTACCTATATACCCTTAAAATACATAACATTATCATTAATTAGTCCCTGTACACTAACAGTCGTAAATTAACGAAGACCTTAAAACATCCCATCAAAGATATCACTTAATTGTTAAGACACACGAAAAGGCGACTCTCAATAACATCCACATCTTCATCAAACACATTAGCTACACGATTTTTATCTTCTGTACTTCAAAAACCAAGTTTTATCTCAACGTAACCACACACCAAGAGTTCGAATCTAAAAATCAATGCTGGCTGATAAGATAATGGAACTCGGCCATTCAATAAGACCTCTGCAGGTTGAAGCTTTTGTTTTGAAATACACGTTCATTTGTTTTTGTCGCAGCTCCTTTAATACTGGTCTTTAAAGATGGCCGTCCCAGCCTTAATTAGACTTCGTGGTGACCGTCAAGTCGTATTAAAAGTTCGCTTCATCAGTACAGTTGTATTCTGCATGAGAGCATCGGCCGGGAGGCGCCCGCGCAACCGGCGCCTTAAAAGGTCGACTTGTATCGTATTACAAGTCTGTTCTAGCAATGACGTCATTTGGAAATAGTGAGCTGTCAAAAAATGTTGTACAGTTTCCTTTATAAATAATTGTGGTGATAAAAATATACGGTTGAAAAATGTTTTCTTTTTTGAGACAGAATTTCGGATATGGGCAATGTCATTTGTTTTGTTATATTTAAATTATGTTGCTCAATATATATGTAGATACAAATGGAGCTTTAACAAATAGACACGTATATTTATCAAGATATTAAGGCATGTAACAGTTAGCAAGGAAAGGTAAACTTCGAGACCACCCATAATAAAAAAAAAGAAAAAGAAAACAAGTGAAACTAGAAACCAGCATGACATTTTCTAAGTGTCCTTTCTATTTCTTTTCTCTCCTGTATGTACGTCTCATTGAATGGTTATTTAACAAAACAACTTTAGTAGTAAAATATTGTGATTTAATCTTTTATTTTGACTTTCTCCCAAATTCTCCCTTGGGAAATCAACGTAGGCAAAAGTTTAATAAGCGTAATATGTAAATAAAGGCTAATCCATATCCTAATACTTTTAACGAACCCTTAAGACCACACAGATGATGGATTTTTACACAAAAAAATGGCTATTCTTGCGTTCCATACGCTGTAGACAGCTGCATTTATGAAAGCTGAGCTAAGCTGCGCAATTACTCGAGTATGTATATATTTCGATACATTAGTTACGGAATACGGAAGGTATACCTTGCGAGTGCGCCATAGTCGAGTATGTTTTCAAGCAAAAAATCCATAAGTTATGTTTCGCTTCGTATTCGCTTTAAATTTCTAACTTATCACGTGTTCCACAGGACTTCTGATTCCGGGGCAAACTCGCTCTCACTTGTGTCTATTATTCATTGACCTAGTATAGTTTCAAAATTTCTTGAATATCCGACGAAGTGTAAATTATCGCGTATATATCGAGTAACTTTCCAAACATATATTTTGACTAGTATGGGTGCGCGCTGGATTAGTATACTTTCAATAAAATGCTAAACAGCTTCAGGAAATATATAAAAATATATTTTTAGTAGGGCAGGCGTACCGGTTTTGGCCACTGTACCGGTTTTGGCCACTTTTTGCTCTAAAAGTTTTCTAAACAACTTTTACCCATTTTTGATAAAGGCAATTAAAATAAGCCTATTTTAAGGTAATAATAACAACCGTTAGAATTCCTTATGTCATCCACCTTCTGTTTGAAAAAATGTTTTGTATGAAAATTTTAAGAAATTCGTTTTGGATGAAATACTTTATAAACCTTTGTTTTTGACAATAAAATTGTTGTTTTGCAATTGACTGGTTTCTAGCGAATTAGAATATATTGTTTTTACCTGGGTTTGGTTTTGATTTTCCGCAATACTTACAAAAGTTTAACTATCAGTAAGTGGCCAAAACCGGTACATATGGCACCTCTCACACATTGTGTGTAATATAAAAAAAAATATTTTACTTTTATAAATTTGAAAAATGTACCTTTAAAGGTAGATAAATTATCTATAATTTAAGATATAATTTGTGTCTTAAATACCTAAGACCATTTAGTACTTAGTGCTTAAAAGTCAAAAAATCCTTAAAGTGGCCACAAAGGGTACCTCTGCCCTACGTTCTACCACATTACGAATAAAAAGAAAAGTATGAATTTATTGAAATTTTTATTTAAATTTAACTTTTTTATTGTATTGTATTATTTGTTTAAATGAAGTAGTTGTAAATCTAATCGACTATTATCCTCTAAAACACCGACCACAATGACAAACTTAGCTTAGCTAGAGCTGTAACAGTAAACCAACTTTTTTGAGCACAGATTAAAACTATCCGAAAAGCAACAAAATACAAAAACAACACCGAATCCAAAGTAAACAACCGTATTATATTCAGTAGCAGATTTTTAGCAAAACTCATAAATCATTCACAAACCTTTCCCTCACTGATTCGGATCATCCCCTGCATTTCGAACACAAAACTGTTTTTACTTTAATACCATTAAAATACGTTGTAAATCCATAAAGAGAAAACACGAACCGTTTTATTTAAACAGTTTTTGAACGAAACTTTCGACTTGTGTGGGATTAACTTAAACAATTATATTTTCATAGAATATCCGATTAACTTCTATTCCTGTCAGTTGGGAGACAAAGAGTCTGATGTTTTGTTGGTTCATCCCTTACTTTTTGGATTTCCGCAGCTTGTGGTTGCCTAGTAAATACACCTCTTTTGGGCGTTTTGTTTTTTCGTATATTTATTTATCCGTAAGTAAAACTAACAAAATGATTTGTTAATAAGATTAACTTTGCCATTTTTTGTTTGATGTTGTGAATACCTTAACAATAATTGCTTCAATATATTAATGATAAAAATCATTTATACGTATGAGCTACCTCTGTACCGACATTCAAAGATTGATCAGCCCCTTACTTACTCTTGAAACAAATTGCAATAGCCAATCCGTCCGTTGCGAAAAAAACTCTGTTTGTCTGTCTGTCTGCTGCGCTTAGACGCCTAAACTACTTAACCGATTTTGATAAAATTTGGTAAGTACAGTAAATTTTTATCACGGAAAAAATATCCGCTAGTTTTATTAAATAAATGTCAAACATCGAATCAGCCTTCAGCCTTAATTCTTCATTCATTCAGCCTTATCGCCTTATTTTTACGTTTGACATCAACTCAATCTAATGCTATGGAGAGCAAATGGGCAAATTTAGTGACAGTAGATGTGATAAATTTTAATTAATCCTAAAAAACTGCACACAAAAAAAAAACATTGATGTAGATTTTGATTGAAGTTTAAGTGACGATTTCAATGTTTATGATGACAACTACCAATTTTTTTTTTAATTTGTGCCTTTATCCTTACAATAATATTTAGGAAAGGCGTTGCTTGGATTGTTAATCCATATTATTATTGCATTGTATATAATATTGTCTTTCCGAAAATATATTATGTCATTAGGAAAAACCCAATCAGTTTTTACAATCTTAAGAAATACCTGACGAGGTGACCCTAGGCATTGCATATCAAATCAGTAATTTTTCCTTTAAAGCTCCCGACAATACAGTAATCAATATCTTTTCATTACGTAAATACTTCTTGCTCGGTCGATTAAGTAAAAACTAACCAACAATAGTCTTCAATCAGTTACAACAAAAACTTGGAGATGCGGTGTTCTCTGATGTTTAAAGTAAGCATGATATAAGCACAATCTAATAAGATTAGAACGCGTTTCATCTTTATGTCCTAATCATCTGCTAATTCTGTCTTATTATGGGATATTATACGTTTATTGGTGTAGTGAAGGATGATCAAGATAATTACGCGAGATCTAAAATGCTGATAACTTTTATTAGCTGTCAACAAAAGTTCAACTTTATAGTGACGAATAAGAAAATATACACTAAGCGTACTCTTATAACAAGTATTAGGTACCTACTACTTGTTATAAGAGTACGCTCAGTGTAGTACCTCTTTATCAAAACATTTTTACTTTTTGCATTCACAAGGCAATTTTTATTAATGAAAATGAAGTATTAGAAGAAATCGACCCGTCTCACAAGTTAGCTCCGATGGGACTCGATCCCACGACGCTTCACTGATCGAGTGAATAATGTCAATGCTTTATTCATTCACCTGTATATATATTATATATATATTGGAGCTAGCTGTGAGGCGGGTCGATATTTTCTGATACTTACTTCATATTTAAGTACTTAGTACCTATATTATTTTAAATATTTTTGAAACCCTTTTTAGAACTCTGTGTCAATTCTTATTTAAGAATTGAAACAGAGCTCTAATAGGAGTTTTTAATTTTTATATTTAAGCGGAACGGAGATGATTTTGATAACGAAATTCTATTGGTTGTTTGAACACATCTCCTCTCCTCGACGCTTTGATGGAGCCTGGTCCTAATTATTTAGAAATATTGGCGCAATGGCCGCTTGCGAAGCGATGAAAATTCCACATCTGTACCCATCTTTAGAGATCTAAATAATAATGTTAAATCTTTTTTTTATTTTGAAAGATAGACGGAATCCTAAAGGGATAAAGATTCTTCAGGGTTTTACAGGTCGTATTTTAGTTGACAATTAAAAGCCATAATGTTATTAAAAGAAAAGCATTATTATACTTTATTGTCTCTCAAGCTTAGAATCGGGGAAACTCTGAGATTTTCGGTAATAACTTCTGAATAGTTTCGTCGCTTACTTGTGATTGTGAGTAAACTAATAAAAGAGGCGCCATGCAAACTTTCGAAGTGTGACATCAAACATTATTGGGCATATTGTTTTCAAAACCGGAAAACAATCTTAAAATTGGGTCCAGCATCTAAGGTGGTCCCTTATCGTCCGAAGCCGTCGATGCTTCCAAAGAGACATTTCACCTTTTTTATAGCCAGGCTCTTCGCGACTTCAGTGTAAAACAACAGTATCTTTACAGCGACAAAAAAGGTTAACAACCTTTTTGTAATAACATTAAAGTTGGGATTTCTTTGTTTTTATGTTTCTCGTTGTAAGAGTTCACTTGGTTTCAAGTATAGTTTTATCTCTGTCTACTTTCCCACCTTTTTACGAAGTAACGTGTGAGTCGAAGTGTCGTAGATACAATTATCGATTAGGCAAAGTTATCGGTGCTGATCTTTAGTCTTCCGGTTTATTTTTGTTGATTTAGGTCAGTTTCAGGTTATTTAGTGGCGTTTGAAATGATGCCATTTTCCTTCGGGTCTCATTGAACGTTTTTATTGGTGTTCCTTGTGAATGGCTTGGCGCCGGTGTGAGTTGGGAAACTGATACTTTGTTAAAAAAAGGTTGGTGGTTTTTAGGGTTCCGTAGTCAACAAGGAACCCTTATAGTTTCGACATGTCCGTCTGTCCGCCTGTCCCCAGTCTAGCTCATAGACTCTTAGTACTAGAAAGCTGTAATTTGGCATGAATATACATATTTATCACACCAACATATAGGTAAAGTAAAATTTGGAAAAAAAATTTTTTGGATTACCTCCCCTACTCTTGAAGTGGGTATGTAATTTTTTTTTCTTGTCTACCCCATAGTGTGGGATAGCAATTTCAAAAATATTGTAGGTTCGTAAACTTCGTAAAGACAGTTTTTTGATTGAGGCGTCCGTTTGTGAATTATTAAGCTTTAAAGTGCAAAATTTTGTTAGAGTCAAGTGTCCTAGATATTATTCGCGTATTGAATTATGAAGAAAAAGTTTCGGCACTATTACGGCCTTTCGGCCCCAAGACCTTTAAAATGGTACCAGAACCACATTTCTACTCATAGGTACGTACTTACAGCGACTTACACTGCAGGGAAAAAAATTAACTTTCACAATGAAAAGATAGATAATTAATTTAATTAAATACTTGATTTATATAGAATTGTTCCTCCTAATCACATTCACTGACGTTGCTTTACAATTCAAGAATGTGTAATGCATTTCAACTACCTTTTTGTACCTTTTTAAATTTGTTTTATTTCAGTGACAATCTAAGTTAATATAGCAACACAAAAACTGTTGTAATAGACTAAGATAAAACCTAATTTAAATGTTGTGCGCGGTTGTTATCGAATTGCGAATTTTATATTTTGCAATAGCTAAGATTATTTAATTGAATGTGTTAATTTGTATTTTGTTACCGTGCCAAAGTAAATAAAATAAAATAAAATAGACTAAAAACTATAAAAGCTTGTTTTGTTAATTTGCTCTACAATTTGTTTTCTCAAAATGGAATTCAGAGACCAGCCCTTTACTCTTGAAACAACAAATTCTAATAGCCAATCATTAAATTAATGTCAAACATTGAAATCGCCTTGCAATAAAGTCCATACTTTACTCGTATGACATGAATTCAATCTAATGCCAATGCAATTTCGTTCAAGAGTAAAGGGAAAGGGGGTCTATTTTACAAGCTTTTTATTAACATGCCATGTTAGTTAGTGAGTGGTGAACAAATCTTGCAAGCTTAATTTGACCCTCTTCCCAGTGTCCGATAGAGCTGAAATTTTGTATACAGGTTTGATTCAGATGACAATACAATATTAAAGTACAGTCAGCAAAAAAGCTTGTCATAAAAATGAAATTTTTACTAAAAACTTATTTAAATTTCGCCACTCGTGTCGAGCGCTCGCTTAGTACTTATATTTGACATATTTTACTCATATTTGACATGAAAATGAGAACAAACTTAGTGAGCGCTCGATGCGAGTCGCGAAATTCAAAAATAAGTCCCCAGGGCTTGGCCAATTTTAATCTTACATTCTTGACTCCAACTAAAAGTGGTCAGACGAAGCACCAAGTATGAATTTGCAACTGTAACCGTAGACCGGTCACTAACTATTGTTTTACACTACTAAATATATTCTACTATAAAAGCAAATCTTCCGATAATTCCGAAGGGCCGGGATTCCAAAGCAATAAATAGTTAACCCTTTTATTTTATAAATGAAGATGAGATGAGAAGTTATCACTTCTGCCGAGCGGCAATATTAATTTCAAAACATTGCTACTACAATGAAGTGTTGCCTGCAACTATATTTCTAGCGTAACCATCCCATAATTTTAGCTCTGGTATTAATACTTACGCTGGTTCTGCTACTTCAGTATGAAAATCGAGAGACATTGTAAATTAAAGCCGAGAATCAAATTGCATAAAAGCTGACTTAAATATGTGCATATTATTGCATTCGTATAAAGACGTCAAAAAGTACCGACAACATAGTAGGTAGGTAAGTCAAACAAAATATAAAGAATTCATGAACGTAAATGCAAACCTACCTATGATTAAATATACTTAAAGATAGTAAGTTCTTTACTTTTTTGCATTCACACTGCAATTATTATTATTGAAAAAAAAATGTTTTTCAATAAAGATAAGCAGGTACAAATAGCCGCCGCAAATTTGTCTGCGTGTTATTTGGTTACATGGCGCTGCTTAGAGATCAATTCAAATTTTTAGGATAAAAAGTAGCCAATGTCCAAGGTCTCTCCAAGGTTCATTTCAGCAATATTGATTCAGTGGTTTATGCGTAAAAGGTAGCAGACCGACAGACATAATTCTTATCGCATTTAGGTATATAGGTAATATTACTATACTAGTGCGGATTGTTAGGACAATTAATTTTTAATGTCTCTACTGCTGGGGCACTGGCCTACTACGAATGCAATGTATCATGGTCCAAGGTGCCTACCATCAACTTTAAGACAGCGATTCAAAAATAGCGCGATGCAGAATAGGTTCCTAAAATGAATTGCTTTCTTTCGTACTATGACCTTCTAAAAACTGGATCGCAAATGAATTGCTAAATGTTAATGACCGAACGATTTCTGTCCTTATTTCTTCTACCCGTCTCTTGCACTCGATTCTGTCATACCCGGAGAGTGAGAGGGACGGGTATAACCTGCAGGTGTCATGTTAGCTTGGCCGAGTTATAAGTCAAGAGTTCTTGACAGCTTAGCGGCTGTGAAATGTCATTGAAGGATCACTGAATCGCTGTCATTGATATTAAGCTGTCGTGGTACGAATAAGCGCAGCAGATCAGCTTAGGTCCTAAACAAAATCGCAATAAGAGTTGATGGTAGGCACCCTGACTGAAGTGCGAAGCGTAGAAGCGCTCAATATAATAAATTTTGATTACCTAACCCATAATCGAGCTCTGTAACAGTTGCTTGCTACCACTGCGATACCAATTAAACATTTAATTTTAAATTTTGCACAATTATGGGCCAACTGTTTTGCTGTCCGTATGTCCTAGAAAGTTATACGGCATCAACGTGCGCGCGCACTACAACAGCCACAACCACCTATTTGTTGCAGGCTCAGCATCTCTCATTGCATTGTTATAGTCCACAATATCTCAGATCGCCTACTAGTATTTTATGTATTTTAATGCATTTCGCAACACGTTGTTTTGTTGCTCGTTTAAGTTTCATGATCATCGCCATCATTAGCCATTTTAATAAAGACGTTACAAGGCTGATACAAACGCATGAGACTGGATCATAACACATATGCGGACCAGATGTGGACAGGTGGTGTCAACAACTGCGATTGCAGCCAGGCTCAACGGGTTGACGTGGCTAACAAAGCACGAAAGATTTCGTTATATTTAATCTTGCTCGTCCAACCAGTGATTGGTCACGAATCAACTGTGACTACACCCACAACAACACTCTTAGACAACTGACACAATGGTGGACCATTTCGACAGTTACTTGAGCGACGCACCCGCAACCTGAGTGAACTAATCAATTCGCCAACGCGCTCTTCAATTGTCCAATCACAACAAAAAGGGTGTTTTCCTATAATATTCGCCGTTTTGCCACATGAGTACACTATAGTAGTATTTTTTACCCTGTGGTTTTGCTGTCCGTACGTCCTAGAAAGTGATACGACATCAACGTGCGCGCGCACTACAGAGTCCACAACACCCGTCTCTCAACAACTGACACAATGGTGGACCATTTCGACAGTTACTTGAGCGATGTGCCCGCAACCTGAGTGAACTAATCAATTCGCCACCGCGCTCTTCAATTTGTCCAATTACAACGAAAATTGTTTTTTTTCTATAGTATTCGCCGTTTTGCCACATGAGTACACTATAGTAGTATTTTTTTTACCCTGTGGTTTTGCTGTCCGTACGTCCTAGAAAGTGATACGACATCAACGTGCGCGCGCACTACAGAGTCCACAACTACCTATTTGTTGCAAATTCATTTTGTACAGCGTCTCCCATTCCATTGTTATAGGCCACAATAACTCGGATCGTCTAGCACTTTGTGTGTTTTTATACATTTCGCAACACGTTGGTTTGTTGTTCGTGTTTATGGTTCATGCTGCAAGAGGTTACGATCGAGCTAAATATCCTAATTAAAATTCTTATTGCAAGTTTGTTTTTGCCTGCTTTCATCGATTGTTCTCTGTTTATTGAATGTTATTTCGGAGGTTTTTAATTTATGATCTCTTCATTGCGTTGTTATGAAAATTATTGTGCTATTATACACGTATCGCTTTTACATTTAGGTATCTAAGTATGTAAAAAAACTGTATTTTTTAAATTGCACTCAAGCAATTTTTGTAAGCTTTAAAATTTTTACCCTATATTTTGCAATAAATTGTTCATGTAGCAAATTAAAACTGTGTTAAATTAATTGAACCTTAAAAGTAAGTAATTTACTTAGTGCAGTATACGTTTAGCTTAAGAATGTCTAAGTAAAAGATGTAAGTAAGCAGTTAATAAAATATTTAAACTTCTTTCGAACTGCGGTGGTTTAGTGCAAACGTAGTTCGAAGTTGTTAGAAAAAACTACTACTTAGAGCAAAAGAAGATCAAACTCTGTAAAATATTTTCACTACGGAATGCATATCAAAATTTTATCTTATACTTATGCCCGTTTGCACTAAACTCGGGTTGAGCTTGTCCTAGATAAGATACATCTTAGCTTAGGAACAGCCTAAAACAGCCAAGCTAAAATTTTTGTTTGCACTGACAGACTACGTTGTAACTTAGTCATCGCCTTGCTAAGGGAATTAATGAATAAATTCAAATATTAATTGTTTATGGATTTTAAAACTGGCGAGGTAAAGTAGGTCACTGGATATTTTTTTGGTTGAAACTTCTCATTGATTCCTTCGTGAGTTAAAAGGAGACAAAAGCTAAGGCGTTGTCTATTTAATTTGGTAGGGGTAATTCAACATAAATACAGTTTTTTTTAATAAATGATGAATGACGTATGTCACATGTGTTGTGTCTCTATCTAACAAACAAGAATACAAAAGCCACATGCTTTTCTGTTCCGGTGACAGCCGTGACAGAGGAGTCACTTGCAATACGAAATTAGCAGTCAAAATGGACTGTCGTATGAAAACTGTTTTAGTTCCAAAGATAATCACCGGTACAGAAAAGCTTGTCGCACTACTCTTTGCTCACAATGCCACAGACAATAACCACTGATATAGGTATTTCTTAAGCCTTAGGTGTTCGATATTGGGCCCGTAAGTAAAGAATAGCCTAAAGTGCATTTAAGAATGTCCTAAGGTTAGTGCAAAGCAATTTTGTGTTAAGAATGTCTTAAGTTAGCTAGGAAAAGACTTAGGCGATTCTTAAGTTTAGTGCAAACGGGTGTTAGAATCCTAAGCCGAAACTAGTTCAACCTCAGATCATATAATACTATGATCTGAGAGTTCAACCCTTGACCCTGTCCAGAACTACGCGCTTTGGCATACAACGTCCGCATTAGGTAAGCGTCTCAATCTGCCACATTGATGTTGATGTAATCAAACTCGATCTTTCTTGTCAAGCGCTAAGCATCTAGATTACATAAACACTTCTATGATAAACTTAGTTGTCATAGTTTCACAAACAAAACCGACTTCAGAAAAGGTCTCATCATCATAAGTAGTTTCTCTTTGCAGGCGCCACTTGTCACATTACTTGTATATAACATTATTACTTACCTGCATGTGGTACAATTACGACCCATATTGTTGACCATATTAGTAAAGTGTGATGTACTAACGACTATGACGCCATGTGGTAATGTAGATTTCCTTAAATTACTAATAACGACGATTTTTTTCTTTTTTTTTTCTTTTTTAATGGAAAATGTAAAATAAAAATAGACACTGAATAGTAAATAAACCGCAATATTATTATATTTCGACGTTCCATAGTATAAAAAAGAATAAAGACGCATAGGTAAAGAAGCTGCGTCGTGGCACAGGGTAATAATGGTTACGGTTACGGTTCAAAAGTGCAACAATAATGTTTTTTTCTCAAATGCATTGATTGAAATATTGTCATTATTTTCGAAAAAAGAACACGCGAAGTATCAAATTTACGGACAAAGAAAATCAAATCCATTGCAGGAGCGTTTTTTTTAATTTGGAACATTACAACGCTCCAGCATTATGAAACGGCGGGCGGCGTGCAACATTTTCTTTTAGTTATTGCCCCAATATGACTGTACGGTACAGATAACCGCACAGAATATTCATCATCAATCACATTTATTCAAATCAGCATATTTACGCCAGTGCGCCGAATCTGGGGCACAGCGCGTCAGTCGTAGTACATCATCCAACCGCGATTCACACTTCATCTATTAATAACCAATAATAATAAGTAATTTTGTATCAATAAAAGTATATCAGTGTTAAATCATAAAATATCTTTCTTTGGTGTTCACACTAACCCTAACAATGACTAATGTAACTTTTAATATTAATGAAATTAAATGTATAATATAAAAAGAATGTGTTATTTCCTTGCATTTTTTTGAGAAAAGAACTACCTATATATGTCTCGGCGGAAATGGCAATTGCCTGTCTCGTGTTAGTGAAGTCCACGCCTACGGCTCGGCCTTAAAACTCATACTCGACCTGCAAAAATACACGGCCTTTGCAATTATGTACTATTCCTATTTACTCTGGCCCCTCCCCTGTTTCTTAAATTTTCTGGCCCCCAATCAAAAAATTTTAAGGAGCTAAATTTCAATAGCTTTGGTAGCATTTTGACAGATTCTGATGGTATAGTTTACTACAGTTTTACGTGCTTCGTGTACAGTTCTATCCAGTCAATATCGTATTTTTTTTATCAAAACCTTTTAATAATCTCTCATATTTCTCAACAGAGTTGACCACTCTCTCTTGTTGTGAAGCAAAATTAATAGCCTAGGTAGTTAACTAGTAATGGCAATTTCAACCGAATACTGGATGTGTTTAGCATAAAACCATCCCACCCGTGATGTTGTTACTACGTGTTCCATTATTTTTAGTACTTTATTTGTCTGTAACAAAACATAAAATAATCAAATGCGCTTATTAAACTCAAGCTAGGCCAATACGCATGGTGGTAATTTGTCCATTCAGATAAACAAGTAGACTAAGAATTTGACAGACAGGGTAAAAGCGCATAATCTCTCCAAAAATTGGTTATAATTGATAAAATATTTTATATCCCCATAATATAAAAAAATCTAATATCTTGTGATGTCACAAGATAGGTTTTTCTTGCGAGTAGGTGAAGAGACTACGCTTATTTTATTACTTGATTGATTTGATTAAAAGACTCGGGATTAATGTTCCCAATTCCATCCATCCATCCAAACCGTCGATTTGCGTTAAAAATATATTGTTTGAATCATATTTTACAGTTGAAAGGGAACGCATATTTAAATAAAAATAGATTTTAATGAAACGTCATAGCAAGCATAGTACAAAGAACAGGTTTATTATAATACACGTAGCCTTCAAGATTTAGTTTTAACTATTACTGTTTATCTCTAAACTTCCGTTAACATTATCCGTGCCGGCAGCACCGCGGTCGTTTGTGTAATCGAAGAAATCAAAACAATTAGGTACTTATACTTTGGAGTAATGGGGAGATGCTAGATATTTTCGTAGTGGTAGGCTTTGAAGAGGTTTTTGATAAATTAAAAACATTAAAAGCAGAAAAACACATTAATAAAGGTTTACAACGTTATTCCACCCGCAAAGTATTAACCGAGCATTGTACTACCAACCAATTTCCAAAATAACTGGACATGTCTATATCAGTTTTAATGTCTATGGCTAAACTTCTGTTTACATTATCCGTGCTGGCGACATCGCGGTCGTTAGTATGTCACACTGGGCTAATAGAGACACAAACATGTAATTGCGTGTTGCAGTGTGGTCGCAATTTAATTGCGACTGCAAATATCGCAACTATCAAACGTAAATCAAAGAAATCAAAACAACTATGGGAGTAATGTAGAAAGTAAATGCTTTGGTTGTAGTAGTTTTGCCGAGCACTGTTAACATTACTGCTTTTTATAGCCTAACTAGCTATGCCCGTGGCTTCGCCCGAGTGGACTACACGGCGTTATCCCGCGGGAATGTGATATTTTACCGGGATAAATAATAGTCTATGTCATTCTCCAGCTCCCAAACTATCCCCATACCAAAAAACACATCGATCGGTTGCCACTACACTCAAACGAACAAACAAATAAATTTCTTACAATCACACCAAATTATCTAGCTCATAAGTAGTTATAATTAAGAAACTCTGATATGGAAACGAGATAACAGATAAGTATATTATGTATACTTATTTAGGTTTTTTTTTTTGTAAATACATACTTAATATACATAGATAACACCAGACCGAGACAAATATATAATATATATTATGTTGATGCAAACAAATATTTCTCTTGTTCGGGAATCGAACTCGAGACCTCCGGCGCAGAAGGCATCCTACCCCTGCGCCAAATCGGTCGTCGAACAAACAAAGTGACTTTAACATTTAGAATATTGGTATGGGTTGTAGAGCACATTTCGTGCTTAATATAAATATGTCTATATCAGCTTGTTTTCTTATAGCACAAGTTTTGTTTATAATAGTAGTAAATAACCTATGTAAAAGATATTAAAATAAAAAAAAACTTGTGCTATGAAAAATTAGAAGCAGATAAAGATATACATTTACTGTAAACCTTTATTGTAAAAACACTTTTTATCTTACCAATAGAAATGTTTATGGAATAAAAGTATTTTTTATCATAGGCATAAGTTTGTATTTTTTTTGCGTTGTGTCTTATGCGTTTATTATTATAAAAGTACGGTAAAAAAAACCGTTCTTCTATATACAGGTACGTTCGACCTGCGATCATTGAGGTAGGACTGTACTCACCAGGAGCATTCGTTTCACGAACGAGCACTTGTAGCACACTCGAGCATATCCTTTGCGAACCAAAGATTTTGGTGAGTACCTACGTTAAAACGAATATCGAAAGTTGTGCACGCGAAGAGAATAAATAAATTTACTTATGCATCAAACGCTCCCGCAGCGAATGCTCGCTAACCAAATTCGTTAAACGAATGCACCCGGTGAGGCAACGTTCGCAATGATCGGTCACGGGATGGGTGACCATAGCCCAGGCCCAGGGAATGTGGGTCATGGCCCATTCTCCCTATCCATCCATAAGGAAGGCTATTGCCCCAGTAGTGGGGACATTAAATGGCTGATGATGGTAATGATGATGCAGAGGTCGTCATTCATCATCACCTTCAGTCCTCGATGAAACATAAATCGAATTGAATATTAAGAAGTTAAATATAATTAATAATGCTGAGAGTGTACAATTAATTTGGCTGTAGGGGCGGGGTATGCCCAAATACATGACTTACAAAAAGGATGCTTAATTTTGCACAATCATTTCTTTTGTGGTTATGTCAACAAACATAAACGTTATTTACATAATTCATTATTGCTTTTAGGGTATGGACTTTGTAATTATTTTGAGGTTGGTTTATTTACAGAATTACAAAGACCTATAGTGCAGTGGTTAGTGACTCTTCAGGGGTTGTGATTGCGATCTCCACAGGATAAATATTCATGATTTTTGTCAATTTTTGGGTTTAAATTTAATACGCGCAGTGTGCTTACATGGGAAATTTCTAGAAATAATTGCTTAGCAACTGTAATTGATCACTCTGGAGAAACTTGAGCAACCACAATAAATTGCGGCAATTGTTTCAGGAATGTTGCTTCTAATTGCTTAAAATGCATTGTTAAAGTAACAAATTGGCCTGCCATGCCGCAATAAATACTGGCCACTGAAATCAAAACATCAATTCACACGACAAATTGGCGTCCGGCTAGACGTGGAAAAAAATTCGCTCCGGTGAAAAAAGAAAAAAACGTTTTATTAAGGCTAACAAGCGACCGATGCTATCGCCAGTATTACTTTCATCCCTTATCTGAAACTGTAGCAAGTGACCGCGCCCTTATAATTGGTTAAGGGTTGGCTTACATGGTGCCAGAATGTAGTTTGTGTTTATCCGTACTAATCTTCGATCACAAACTAGATGGCACCTCATGAACTAAAACATAACGCAAATTATGGCACTGAATGTTATTTTTTTAGACGGAGAAGAAAGTTACAAATTTCACAATCTTACGTCATAAATGACAGGAATTGCTATGAAATAAGAGCGCACCATGAAGACCTTTGAGAGTTTGATAGTTTGACAGCTGGAGAGTGACAGAGGCTACTTTCTATCCTGAAAAAATTTCAAATTCCTTCAGGATAACGTCGTGTAGTCTAGGCGGGGGAAGCCGCAGGTAGAAGGCTAGTTGTAATGTAATTACTTAAGTGTTATGTTAGACTGTAACTTACTAAAATAATTATTAGCTAACAAGTTGTTCTCATATTATAAATTTATATTAATCCAAATAATATGATGACGAAATGTTTTTGTAAAATCCAATGTAACTATCTCCACCATGTAAGCCCACCGTACAATTTTTTGTACACAGTTTCACCGATAATCATGTCACACGTTTTTTATAACAAACCACACAGGACAAAACGGCGTTACCATCAGATTATCGGCCTTGTGGTCGGATTATTACTTCATTTTTTCAACCCTCACCTACCTGTCGAAAATCGAGATCTCTTAACGGATAGGACCAATTCAAACCCTACCTTAACTTGACCTCTCACAACCAAACATACAGTTAGAAAGAAAGGTCTTAACCGAATGGCCGCTCTTTACAAATTAATAGGGCAAGCAAGCTTCTTAACCGGGTGAATATTTTGTTTATTATAACTATTAGAGATTTGTCGAAACATTTTAGTCGAGTGTGTTAATACATTCTGATCTTTATTTTCCTTAAGCCTATTAAATATTTGTGGCAACTGTTAGAACCTGATTTGAGTGTTTGATCAAACATTGTTATGCGATAAAATTCTTCTAAGCATTTGACTTGGTTTAATCCTTTGTCATTCACGAGAATGGACTTTTTAGCCATTTCAAGGTGATGCACGAAATATGTATCTTTGTACGTGGTTTATTTAATTTGGTTTTATAGCCGTCACGCTTGGCATGCAGGTTGACGAACACATTCTTAAAGAATTCAGAGAATACATGTAGCCTCAGCACGAAATTTGTCGTTATTATATTCGTAATAGTAAACTGTACCTACTAATAGTATACCATGCTATAAGTGGTCAAAATGCTGCTGTCAAATATAATATCTATTGAATTTAAGTTCTTTATGCGACCGAAAGAGGCGCTGCTCTGGTTTTCATACAATATAATACGATACGATAACGATTACGAGATTTTTTTATTGCTTGAAGTACCGCCTACCCACCACTCCGCATTGGGCCCGCATGGTGGGTCATGGCCCATTCTCCTTATCCATCCGGATCATAAGGAAGACCTGTGCCAGAGCAGTGGGGACATTAAATGGCTGATGATGATGAGGAGTCACGTCTCGTGTTTTTTTCGACTAAGGTTATTCGTAGGCGGTGCAAGTTGCTGGCTCGCGATGAAGCATGCTTGAGTCTCTGGACCGGCTCATTTCTTTTCACGAAAAACGTAATCAACGCAATTAAGTGCCTCACCATGCGAGTTACATGCACCGAGCGCCTTTCAGCCGTACGACGCCCACTGCTGGGCATAGGCCTCCCCAAAGGATCTCACAACGATGCGCAAACCGTATCTGCCCGTATCCAGCGGCTTCCCACGACCTTGACCAGATCATTGGTCCACCTTGTAGCTGGCCTGCCCACGGAACGTCGTCCGGTTCGCGGTCGCCATTCGAGAACCTTTCCGCCCCAACGGCCATCGGTTCTCCGCGCTATGTGTCCCGCCCACTGCCACTTCAACTGCGCGAGCGCCTTTAGACATAAAATATATTAAAGCTATTTTAAGCCACTTGTCTTAGCAAAAAAATACAAACATTCTGTTTAACGATTTCGAGACGAAGAAGGAAAATTGTTTTAAATAAACATCTTCAGAAATACAATACCCTAACCACGCCTAGACGTTAACGCAACATAAAGCCAAACCGACAAAGTAGGAGCTCAATGAACAGTAACTGTTGAGTTATAGCCGAGATAACAACCTTATAACTCTGCTCCACTGCTGCGAAGCTTTGCCACACATAAAGGTTTTTTTTAAACTTTTCTGCAGCATACAAAATAGCTTCGGTGACTGACATTAGGGGCTTCCAAAACGCTAAGTCGTAGCTCATGGTGCTATAAAAAATAAAATTATTATCACTTAAATTCCGTTATTAAACTTAATACCGTGCGGCAATTTTGGCCCCCGTGCCCCCTAATCTCACGTGAGATTTTTCAAAATTTGTATTTTTAGGGGAAATACTCTAATGTGGGCTTGATTGCGTGGAATTTATTAAAGAAAAAGCTTTATTAATTGCACTGTTATTTTACTTATTTTAACCCAGTTTTTATTATTATTGATAGGTAAGCGCTTGCCCACTATCACGCCTGATGGTGAGTGATAAGGCGATCTACGATGAATCGCGCTTGTCTAGACTAAAAAGATACCTGTTTTCTCGCGACTTGAAGGTTCCCAGATTATACCTACTGCGAAACACAGACTTAGACAAAAAGTTACATTCTCTATCATTGTCCGTCTGTCTTTGAAATATCCACGAAAAATGGTGGCGCTGATTCGTATGTCTGATTGTCCGATGAAAGAAGGGAGATCACTCGCCGAAATGAAACCATAAGCTTGCAACCTTGTTTTCAAGCAATTTTACAGTTTCTTGTGGACAAAAAATTACGTGACATTTGCCGAGAACCCCCTCTCCCCCACGTGAGAAACGATGAGATTCGACTCGACCCCCCTCCCCCCCTAATCACCTCACGTAATTAATGGACGCCCCTTAATAGCTTTATTGGGATATATCATTTAAGAAGCACAGCCATGTGCACGTAATGCACATGGTACCTATAGGTTATCATCTAAGATAATTATGCACAAAGGCTACAGCACGTTAGTAAGTCTACTGTCTCGAAATTTGATCACTAACTCGCATATAAATTCGCTATTCTTTTTCGCTTGACTGTCACTTCTTCCGTGTCCGCTAGATGCGGGCAGTGCAGGCAGACTGATCGTTGTAGAGGCCTACGCCCAGCTGTGGGCATCGCGCGGCTGATGATGATGATGATGTCATTTATTATGGAAGTAAATATTCGTGTTCAAATTCGTTGTGAACGTGAAGTGAAGAGACGTTGGAATATCCTTAGAGAAATGCTTCCCCTGGTGCGTTGAT
Organism: Crambus lathoniellus; assembly: GCA_949710035.1. Classification (NCBI taxonomy): domain Eukaryota; kingdom Metazoa; phylum Arthropoda; class Insecta; order Lepidoptera; family Crambidae; genus Crambus; species Crambus lathoniellus. The sequence goes on from OX453296.1 coordinate 11,867,512, forward strand.
GTATTTTCTATAGTAGTGTTCTTGTACGAGCCATCGCATCGCACATGTATGTAAAACATTTATATATCATGCGTTGATCGGTGACTCTAAAAACTGCAAGCAGGCATTTCTGTTGCCCTCAATTATAGATTTATTTATATTGTAGATATATAGCAGTGCAATAAACGCATTCAATCATCGCGGTCGGTTTATCATTTTCTAGCATTTCCCGTCCGCGAATTAGCATCATTTCTAGCATCTATCATTTTAGCATATTTTATCATTTAGCATCAGCATAGCAGTATATGTAGGAATAAAACCCTACAGTTCTAATAGATACGCTTTCCATACTGTGTTTGCAGGAGAGTTCAAACCAGAAGCCGTAATCCGAAACGCAAAATTTTTAAACTTTGTTAGCCCCGTCCCTTTCTCTCGATTCTGCCATGACTGGAGAGTGAGAGGAATGGGTAATCGAAGAATGAAGGTTAAAGTTTAGATGATCTCGTTTACGAGAATTTTTGCGAGCTAAATGCGTTACGAGGTTTTCTTCATTCATTTTATTTTCTAAATCTCTTTTAGATCTCAGGTATTTTTTTTATTCAAGCGTTAAAACAAGTTAACTCCGTGTATTGAGGCGTTTTATCGGGCGTCAATTGAATTTAATAGGCTTTTACACGGCCCGTGGTTTTACGAGTGGTCCGGGATTGATGTTGAAGCGGCGCTGAGAGTCCTTTACGCCAATCCGGCCTTTTACGATGAACGGAAAATGTTAATGTTTAGAGACAATTGCTATTTATACCTTATTAACTAGCTGCGTCGCGCGGTTTTAGCTGAGTTCCCTGTGTGTATCATCATGATCATAGTCAGCCACATGGCCATACTGTAGGGAGAAAATATAGCCTGTAGCTGACTACTGTTGAATGAACTTCAAAATCGGTTTAGTAGTTTCAGAGATTTTTTCTGGCATACCTACAACCTTACCTTGTGAGTTGTGAGTGTGTTTGCCGCTGTGGTATATCTGCCGCTCATTATAATATCTGGCATCATCTACATTTTCTAATACAATTTCACCCATCCTTAGCGTTGATGTGATTGTGATCGATTCGCGACAGGCGGCGGCGACAGCGATGCGACAGTGATGATAGGAACTATTAAATTAGTAATTAATATAGTTTGTCTTTACGAAATCGCAGTCACCCGTACGGCCTCGTCCTCAGTATGACTTGAAGCATAAATTGATTGCTAGATCGATAGATACAGTTACATAGTAAGTACTTTGTAAAAATCCATAACATCAAAGAGTAATAATTCAAAGAGAAACGCTGCCAGTCCACGCTGGGACAGTAATGGGCCCACGCCACGTGTTATCCAGATAACAAAGTAAAAAGTGGCGTGTCCCACAATCTTTATTGCTGTCCCCCTCTATATATCAGGGGCCGTTATTAGTCTAGGTTTAGCAACCGAATGGCTTCCGCTATGTTCTTTAGTGGTGGGACACGTAGGTACGTTATGTTTTTTAAAGGTGCTTCCTTAGAGCGCCCGCACATTTAGTTTCGCGACCACTGGTGGCTTAGTAGCGGCCACCTGTCGCAGCCACTGAGCCACTACCACAGTATAACCAATTTTTTCCATACAGTAGGCCGACAACGTAGACGTCTAGATAGACGTAGACGTCTATGTGTGAAGTCAACGTACTTATTTGGTTTTACTATGGCTTGTGGCTCGAACGCGGCCACGCGATCGCTCGGTTTGCGCCGATACTATACAAAAGGTATGAAAATACTCGTCCGCAGCTTGTGGTCGCGTTTGGTGGCCGCGACTAGTGGCCTAATGCGCCCGCACTTACCCGTTCTAATATAATATTACCGAGTCGAGCATTAAGATTATTAGGATTTTATAAAGATAAAAAAATACAGGATCTTTCAGGACCAGTTACAAACAGTTAAAATAAATCGTCAACTCGTCCCATGTTATTTTTTATGTGGACCTTTAAACTTTATCAGCGTCTGTACAGTTCGAAGAACAAAGTATAAATTTTGCCTCTACTCATATTGCTGACAAAAATATTTGACAGGGTAAGAGACCAAATGGTTTTATCTCTAAGGGAATACCAATTTCGGTTAGTGGTAGGACTTGTTCTAAGTTGGCCTGGCTAGCTACCACCACCACTTTTATATCTGTCGCCAAAACAACATTGTTTTCAGTACTGTTTTGTTTCGACAGAGAGATAAGATAGCCAGTTCCTCAGTGGTTGTGGATTCCGGGAGTAATACACTTCCACTCTCAGCTATGTCTTCACTTAACATCAGGTCTAACGAAGGCTAAGTTCTATCACGTTGGTGATACAAAAAATATATTGATAGAGGTGAGGTACTAAATGGATTTATGGCTGAGTAGCTACTTACCTATTTATTTACATCAATTGCTATGTCAACTACTATTTTATTTTTATTTTATTTGTGAAGCAATACATGTAACAACCATAAACACCATAAAAGAAAGATACACTATAACTTATGGACTAGGTTAACCAATTGACACCGTTTCTGCTATCTAAAATAACCATAGTTTTTATAAAAAATAAATACACTATAATTTAAAGTATTTCTCTTCTTATTCCCAAACACTTTAATTGCAGATTTGTGATTTATCCAAATGAATCTAACATTTAAAGCAAATAAACAGCTCAAACATTTTTTCTCACCAATTAAGCACATCACTATTATTACGTGGCTGATAGAAAACAATAAAGGTATCACAGTGTGGGTGTTCCGAACATCGTCTTTGTTTTATGGTAATACCACTTTTATTAAGGTGTAGGCCATAATATGGCAGCGAGTAATATTGCTGACATTTTGAAACGCACAGCATTTTTGTCCAAACTTTGTTTTCTCGCACAAAACTGTAGGATTTTTATATAGAAACAAAAACACATCATCAGCAGCCATTTCGATGTTCCCACTGCTAGAGTAAGGCCATAACCCACCACACGGGCCCAATGCGGACTGGGGATCAAAGACTACCAAGGTTACATGACATTTTTATACAATTAATGTTTTTCAACATTAATTATACATCATTAAGTTATGTGTTTCAAAGTATGCTTAACGAAATTATGACAAACGAAAATATGAATTTCGAAGATTAAGTTTTTAATATTATGCCTTTTAACTAATATACATTATTATCATTATGGGTTATGATTATGAATTTATGCCAGAGAATAAAATGCTTTTCAATATTATGCCTTATGACGTACTTGACAATCAACTGTATGCGTTTCAATGTGTCACCGACTCAACACACCTTCGATCGACGGCATAACGAAACACGGAGGATCTTTTAATAAAAAAATACCACCTATCTCGTGTTTGACCATAGCGAAAGTTGCGTAACCATCGGAGGCTAAAATATGCCGAACCATGGCACAGAATAAATAATAGTGCTACCATGGGTTCCTTATACGACACATACATATGGAAAAACAAGATCACTTCGAAAGCATTTTCACCTTGCTTGATGCAGAATTTACACTGAGCAAATACACAATGACAATTAATTTCGTATCGTTATCCAATAGTGGACGGTCACTATAATTACCTATACGATGCCAATATTGAACTGGCTTAGTGTATTGCATTTGGCGTTCCTTAAAAAAAGGACAAACCACAAAAAAAAAATACGGAATCAATTAGCAAAAATCTTTGTCTTTCAAATTGAGCTTTCACTCGTTAATTCCGAAGCGCGCTGCAAAACCTCAACAGATTGTATCAAATATCGCTAAAAAACAAAAGAAAAAACAATGGAATCTCGTATCTTGCCAAGGCAGCTCAATCGTGGGGCGAAGTGTGTTATTTATTATTGTAGATTATCACAACAAATCACCCAGTCGATTGCCATACCGGAATCATTTGGTGTAACCCGAGAACACCCCTTATATTCGATGATTGGACAAATAAATATATTTCCCGTATCCTGTTTATCGGGTTTAGGGTGTTAATAAAAATGTAGGGGAGTGTCGGTTAAATAGGATAGGGCTAAATTAATTGATTGTTATGTTACGGACTAATCTTCAAAAAAATAGCTGTTCTACATTTGTGTCGATTGTATTTATATTTTGCAAAAACCCTAATAGATACATCGGTACTCATTTGGGGACCGATTTAACGCAGGGGTACGATACCTGCCTTCTGCGCCAGAGATCTCGGGTTCGAATCCTAAACAAGACAAATATTTGTGTGCAAGAACAAGTCTATTTGTCTTGGTCTGGGTGTTTCCTATGTATATTAAGTATGTATTTACAAACAAAAAGTATTTATGTATTGATTTATCCGTTATCAAGTTTTCACATTATTTTTAATTAAATTTACATTGGTAAATGGTAAAAAGTTATTTATTTATAATTTATGTAAATTCTTAATTATGATATCATGGTCTTATCAGAAATTTTATACCTAAACTATCTGCACTGCAGCTCTTGCTACTCATTTCTTATTTCCAAAAAAATCTTTTACACGTTTCCGTCAACTTTATTTACGCTTACATTAAACCTGTAAGCAAATTTCGTACTATCTTTACGACAAGATACTTCTGAAAAGTATTTACTCTTCTCTTCTTATAAGTGACTTCTCATTGATCCACTCTAGCCCCATCTCCCCTCTCACAGTGAATGGATCCATGGTCGGGGTGGCCCGCGTCCGTCGTGCTATCGTCCCCAATAAATTAGAGACCGCTAATACAAGCCGTGCCCTCACAGAAGACTCGCCGTGTCACCACTAATGTACTACCATGATAACACCTTCAAAATCACCTCACCACAACACCAGGACAAACTGACCCTTGACTGCTACCAAATCTCGTAAAACTTAAAGCTCAGTTTTTGATGGTTACAAGCCAGGCACATTCGTTTTATTGAGCCAGGATAATACTCGCTCTTTTATATCGTTAGTTTAGGATTCGCTGTCACGTGGCGCTTTGGCGTGATGTAAATCCTTACACACTTTATAGTTGATGTGAACCGGCAATTGATTTCTTGAGATTTATGCTTTTACGGTATGAATTTAGCTTTTTCTTGGTGTTGGATGAGAAAATGTACTTTAAAATAAATTTTAAGAAATTAAACGTAAGTATATATTATTTTAAGTACACTCATGTTATAATATTCGAATAATGAACTCATGCCTGAACGTATAATGATACACTTTGTGCCATAATCAACTTTAAAAAATTAAATTGCATCATAATCATAATGAATAAAAAAGTGTACCCAGCAAATTTAACTACGTAGTGACTGTCTGTTGTCTCGAATATGACCATACGTTTAATTTCTAAGTACCTATAGGTGAGACGGAAGGCGGCCACAGTCTACAAAAAAGTGTTAGTACTACTATCTCCAGTTTCCTTTGTTGAATAGTACACTTATGTTTCTTTATTTTACAGTCTCCATGGCAACCGTAGGATTTACCGGCCCTGACTTCCAACTCTTTAAAGTCCTTTACCCTAGCCACACACGATCACTTTTAACTGTCAGTATTCACTGAACAGTTTAAACTGACAGTGAAAACTGAACCTGTTACCACAGTCTAATATATTTCCCGTGTTCCTATGAAAAACTATCAGTTTTCATCCTACACACGTTCAGTTTTCACTGTCAGTTAAAACTGTTCAGTGAAAATTGACAGTTAAAAGTAATCGTGTGTGGGGCCTAGCCGGCAACAATAAGAATTTTTATTTAAATTAGAATTTTGAATTTAGATGGTATAGACCGTATAGACTCCTATCGACCCCACTCGGTTTGGCACCAATTCATATTTTTTATTTAATATTGTTTTGCTTTATTTTTGAAATATCTATTAAATGTAATGAGTGTAGATAAAGTAGTGTATGAGACTGCTGCACACCCCCACTATGCAACAGTCACATAAATTACTTTTATCTACACTCATGTTATAATATTCGAATTATGAACTCATGCCTGAACGTATAATGATACACTTTATGCCATAGTCAACTTTAAAAATAAAACTCTTTAGTAATGGTCATTATGATACAACCGGATACAGCTTTCACTTATTATAAAACACTTATTTTTCTTAATTTTACAATCTCTATGGCAACCATAGGATTTACAGGCCCTGACTTCCAACTCTTTCAAGCCCTTCTTTAGCCGGCAACAATCAGAAACTTTTTTAAAATTGGAATTTTGAATGTATAGACCGTATGGACTCCTATCAGTGGGGTTTGGCGCCAATCCACATTTTAAATTTAATATTTTTTGCTTAATTTTTTAAATATTTGATAAATGTAATGAGTGTAGATAAAGTAGTGTATGAGACTGCACATAACTCGGTATTAAATGACTCGTAAAATACTATTAAAAAACATGCCAAGGCTCGTTTTTTTAAGTCCCACTTGTGTTTTAATACCCCTCATTATGCGACAGTCACATAAACTACTATTATTACGCAGTTTTTATTTAATTAAGCTTTTTCGGAATCATTATTTTGAGAGCAAATTAACTAACTAACTAATTAATTAAGTAACCGCCTAAGTGGTCTAGTGGTTCATACCACCGGCTACAGACTCAGAGGTTCCGGGCTCGATTCCCAGTGCTGGTACATATTGTATTCGGTTTGGTTGATGATAGGACTTGTTTTTAGTCCGCCTGGCTAGCTACCACCACCTTATCTAAGTCTGACGCCATAATAATGATGTTTTCTTTCAGTATTATTGTGTTCTGGCAATTAGAGATAAGATTTAGCCAGTTCCTCAGTGATTGAGGATTCCGGTAGTAGGGCACTCCCACCTGCAGCCTTATCACCAGTTAACATCAGGTGTGATGAAGGTTAAGTGGCTACCCCGTTGTGTGTATAAAAAAACTAAAAAGATATAATTTACAATAATTATAGTAAGTAACAGACAGCTTCAAATAATTTTTCTGAGCGTCTAGAGTAGTCAAAATGATCTGAAAAATATATAAGCAATTTGATCTAATTTAATTTTTTGCCGTTTCTAAAAATGTTAGTGTCTACTGCCTATTCATTCAATACGCGCACAACATTTTTACCATTTGAGAAATTTTCGCATTTTTACAAGCTTTTTATTAACTTGCCATGTTAGTTAGTTAGTTAGTATGTTAATTAGTAGGGGACAAATCTTGCAAGCTTAATTTGACCCACTTCCCAGTGTCCGATGGAGCTGAAACTTTGTATACAGGTTCGGTTCAGATGACAAAACAATATTTAAGTACAGTCCGCAAAAAGCTCATAAAAAAAATGGTTTTTTTTTTTAATAAAAACGCCACAAAAGTTACAAAAATGCCACAATATAATAACTTAGGAGTATCAACATAACAAAACACATCAAATGAAATTTACATTAGCAAAATAATAAAAAACTCGTACAATAATACCTACGCCAACCGTGTACTTATCAATTTATTGATGTCGATAGCGACTGATTGCGTAATCTGATGTTTAATTCCCGGAACAAAAAGTACGAGATCGCAAGACCACTTCACAAAATAAAGATACACTGAAGACAGACTTAATACTCTGCTCTCTCGAGTAATGGACACAGGTCTCACAACTACGGAATGTTAAACCAAAGCTCGAGTTAACAATAAGCTTTTTTGGGTTATCACTTGAAAATTAAAGATGTAAGTTAGCTTTTATTACTAACTCACGTATGACAAATAAAGAAATAATCATATTTAGATAGCCAGACTTAGGCCGTATGCAGAAAGAAAGCTGGCAGCTTATCAGCGCTTATAGGAACCGGTCTACGCAGGTAACCGGCGAGGCAGTCTCTATGAACAAGCGCCGATAAGCGCCGAACGTCGCAGACAAGTTCCGACACGCGCTGGTCAGCGCTGGCCAGGCCCATTTGTTTATAATGAGTATCTGCTTCAATCGGCTTGCTTTATGTAGATGTTACCGGAATGGACCAGCGCTCATAAGCGCCGGTCGGCTTCCAGCTTTCTTTCTGTATACGGCCTTAGAATGCTCCGATTTCCAGCGATTTTTTTTACTTAAATACATTAATAAGCTACACTTCCCGTCATCATCTGTGTGCCCACTTAATTCTATTTGAGGTCGACGATATCGGCCCTTTTCTTCCACTGCACTCTATCACCTGTCATCTCATCGTTTACTACCTCCTTTCATGCGACTCATCATCAGCAATTTTAATGTCCCCAATGCTGAGGCACTGGCCTTCCTTATGGCTGCATAAGGTGAGAAAGCAATTAGTTACTGCAATTGCAACGGCGTAACGAGTCCAAGGATTTTGGTCACCCATCTAGTGACCAACCATCGCAAATTGCTTAACGACCTCTACCCACCTGGGTGCCTACCATTAACTCTTATTGCGATTTTGTTTAGGACCTAAACTGATCTGCTTAGCTTATTCGTACGACGACAGCTTATTAAAGCGAGATTCTATTGCGTCAATGACAAGCGATTCAGCGACATGTCACAGCCACTTAGATGTCATGAACTCTTATTTGACTTACAACTCGGTCGAGCTAACATAGCACCTGCAGGTTATACCCGGCCCTCTCACTCTCCGTGCATGACAAATCGAGTGAATGAGACGGGTAAAAGAAATAAGGACACAAATCGTTCGATCATTGACATTCAGCAATTCATTTACGATTCAGTTTTTTGAAGGTCATGGTACCAAACAAATAAAGCAATTCATTTTAGGAACCTATTCTGGTATTGAATCGCTTTCCTAAAGTTGATGGTAGGCACTATGTACTCTTCTTATTTCGCAAATATTTAGCAATTGCTAAGTCTTTAAAGGATGAACTACTCGGTTGACGATCGATCGTAATCGATTCGACGCATCGATGCTTATTCGATAATTGAAACTTGTCAGTGTCGCGGCTCTACTCATACCTTTCTGCATGATGCGTAATCTTATTAATTTATGAGATACTTTTTAATCTTTTTCTGCCCTCTTTGCAGTTTGAATAACTTAATATTAAATTAGTAGTTCTTGTGATTATCATTCTATAAATATATAAAATGATAATCACTAGACAACCGAGTGGTGCACGCACCGGTTTTAAGGTGCCGCTATCTCTAGGGGTCCCGGGTTCGATCCCCGGTCGGGAAAATGTTGAAAACGAACTTTTTAATATTTCCTCGGGTCTGGGTGTATGTGGTAATACCCGTCGTTGTTTCCAATTTCCATAATATCTTGGTATTGGAACAATGTATGTAATGGTGTCCAATATTTATATTAACTATACTATATTATAATAACCTCCTTCTTTTTTTGAAGACGCTTAAAAGTGACCTCCTTTTTTAAGTCGGTCATTAGTTTAATTAACCGGTCATTATATAGGTACAGATTTCTGAACCAAACAAGAAACCAAATCTGTACATGAATGTTTTTTTTTTAAATTAAATAGCTGCTACTTGTTGTTTACAGGATATAAACCACAATTGACATTTTTGTCTGTTACTGTTCATTTTCACGCTACAACTCTAGAATGGATTTTTACCAGTGAATGTTGTAGATTTATTATTACATACCGGGTCAACATACGGGTACCTTTTATTGGGGTAAGATCTGTTGACAAACTTATATTATTTTTTAATAGTTTTATTATGCGATACGCGATAAAATAATGTATAAAATAATTGTACTGTATATTCTCACTTCCAGGCACACATAACTAAACTAACACAACAGTCACTACGTACGAAGACGCGGGCAACAGCTAGTATTAGATACATAAAGTGACCTTATACCATTGTTGAAGAAATTAAAGCCTTATTAAGATAATTTAACTCCAGAATTACAACTGATATATATATATATATATATATATATAACTGATTATAGGTATTAATTTTGTACCTATAATCAGTTGCAGTTGGATCTAACTTTTATTCCAATGCTATTTAACTATTGACGTTAAAAATTTAATACGGACCTTAAAAAATACCAAATTAAGTATATTTCAAAGAAATTAGGTTACAAATTCTTATAACAAACTAATCACTTGGTACCTAATCCTCACAACATATACTTTATGACGTTGCCAAATTATAGGGGACTTAGCGAACCTAATATTTAAGCTCATTTATAATAAGCGGGCTTGGTAGTAGGTAACAAAGTTGCTCAACACGATACTGCAGTAAACTTAATCTCCGTTTAATTACTGCATTGTTAAAAATTAACAGAAGCCATTTTTTGCGGAAAACATTCGCGCATCAATAATAAATAAGTTTAAAAAAAATCGAGCTAAGTTTGGGAAACGTTGTCTGTGATTCTAACACAGTTGCAATGAAATTTTAATATCATTCAAATTACTAAGTTTAAAACCTTTACCGCATTAAGTATTCGTCATTATCTATGGGACCTAAGGTCGATATTCTAAAATTCGATCAACCCTCATATCATTTTGATGTTCAGTCGTTTATTTTGAATATGACTAAAAAAATCGTGTTGGAATGCGCAGTGAATATAAAATAACGGCGAATTATCCGTACAGAATATCACTGCTGAAGGGTACAGTCAAGGAAGTTAATTTCCTACCCAGTTCCTAAAAATGTTAAATTATACTTTGTACAATGTGGGTCCTATTCGCTCATTTTAGTGCAAAGCAAAATGTTGCTTCTGAACACAGGGAATCGGGTCAAACTTTTTAGCATAAGTCGCTTTAAAAAATGTCTGATGCAGTTTTATTTGATTTTTATTCCAATAACATAAAGACATTTTTGCTTTGCACGAATAATCTGTCATAGGACCCATGCTACAACGTAGACATTCGCAATGCAGTAAGGTTGAAAGTTCAATGATAGTATTGAAATGTCAATACGTACTTATTTGTCAAATGTCGTTGTTAATTGTCAGAAATTGAATGAATCTCTTTGAAATATGATTGTCAACGTAGTTAGTTACTAGGCAACAGATTTACGTAACTAGGCAACAGATTAACTTAACTAGGCCACAGACAAACTTAGGGTGACTTTCACCACTGATATTTAAACGTCATTAACGCTAAACGTGTTTAAAACATAGCTCTGTCTCTGTCATCTGTTTGAATGTGACAGAGACAGAACTATGTTTTAATCACGTTTAGCGTTAATCACGTTTAAATATCAGTGGTGAAAGTCACCCAGATGATCTATTGCCTAGTTACTGACATAAAACAATGCATTCGACATGTCAAAGCAACATCGTGATCTAGCTAGCTCTTTCGGTGTAGTTTGCTGTTCAATATTGGACCATAAGTGGGTTGGAAATAAAATTCCGGGACTGTACATCTATACTAATATTATAAATAGGAAAGATGTGATTGTTTGTTTGCATCGAATAGGCTCTGAAACTACTGTACCGATTTTGAAAAGTCTTTGACCATTAGAAAGCTACATTCTTCCTGAGTGACATAGGCTATAATTTTATCCCGATATTCCCACGGTAACGGGTACCACGCGGGTAAAATATTAAGTAAAGAAAACTAAGCACACGTCGATATTTTTTTATCCACAAACAGAGTAGCACTTAGCCTTCATCTCACCTGATGTTAAGTGAAGATAAGGCTGAGGATGGAAGCGCACTACTCCCGAAATCTTCAGCACTGAGGAACAGGCTATCTTATCTCTGACTGCTGGATCACAACAATGCTGAAAACATCGTTGCTATGGCATCAGACTTAATAAGAGGGTGCTATAGGTGGACTTTTAACAAGTCCTACCACCAACCAAACCGAATACAATATGTACCCCCATTGGGAATCGAACCCGGGACCTCTTGATTTGATACTGGTAAGAATAGCACATCAGAGGATGATCATCGGTTGTGACGGTTTTGAAGACCAACGTCTCTGAATTAAATAAATTTCCTACAATCACACCAATTATTTATCGATCCCATATTAAATTTGTTAAGAATCTAATGTTATGGAAACTTGACAAATGGGTTAATTTGTAGAAGGCAGGTATCCTTACTCCTGCGCCAAATCGGTCGTCAGAGATTTTATTGCGAGACGTTTTGTCGCTCGCGTCATTCATTGAAGGCGAAGCTTTTAGAAGTCGACGGCGCTGGAGATTTTCAAGAATAAGTAAAGATCGAGTAAAATTGATTCCGAAATCGATTTTATCCTTTTCTCGGGACGTAAACGCAACATTGACGATTGATTCTCGAACAAGGAGATTTTTATGGCCGTATATACGATCTGGGATTATATTTCTCGACCTCGTTAAAGTTCCTTTATGTTTGGGAAACTTTGTTGTGAATGCAAATGTCTTCTTTATTTTAATGCCGCAAATTTAATACATGAACATTTATACACAAGGTTAATAAAGTTTGCAATAAATGCTAGACTAAAAGTCGAATTCTCAACTATATGAGCGTCTTAAACATGCATGGCCCTGTTGCTTTAAATGTCATGATGTCTGACTCCCAAAGCTGAGTAGCGTTAGAGTCGGTTTGTTGGCAAGGGCTTGTCAGTTAGCCGCAACAGGCCACGCACTCAGAGTTCCCTTTAAGGTTGAGGACTGACGGCAGACTTATCAACTCGGAAAGGGATCGACACCGTATCGCCTTTCGCCTCGCCGTCAACCAGGCGTCAACCTAACGTAAGCACTAAGCACGTAACCAAACCGGTACCCCTAGTAAGTACCTACGAGTTTGGCAAACTGTATTAGTAATCGAAAACTATCGCTCTATCTCTTTCATGTCCTTTGACTGATTTACCGACATGAGCAGTTCATCCGATAGTTTTCGTAAACATTGACAGTTAAAATCAACTCATACTAGGAGCACTGATCAGCGTCGGTACGTCGACTCGGCTACGGCTAGGCGAGACGCCGCGCTTACGGCTCGCTGGTCCCGAGGCGAGGCGATTACGTTACGAATTTACGATTCCGATTAGTGTGCGTTGCAGTAGGGAGTTTCATACAAAGAATACTGAACCGCTCGAGTTGCTACGTTTACGTTCCGTTTACAAGTTTATAAGTATGCTGTGACCTTATGCGCAGGTATAGATTGTAGCCGCTGGGCGGCGTGGACCAATGTCGTCAGGACATATAGGCCGGACAGCAACTACCGACTAAAACTAAAACTGACGACTAGCCGTTGATAGTCGTCAGTTTTAGTTAGCACCTGTTTTCGACTATTGCTGACATGCAATGATCGGTCTAGTGTTTGGCTGATGGAGGTCTCGAAAGGCAGACGGCCTATTCGATCCAAAGAGACTACTCTGGCCGTTTTTGACACATTTGCTATCTACTTCTGCGAATGATGAGGGTGGAAAAATAAAAAAGGAGAAATAAAACTGATTCAGAGTTTACTATTTCAGTTTTTTTTGTATGTGATTGAGCGGATTTTTTTCATAAATAATGCCGGCCCTGCGTTGGGAGCGGGAGGCGCGGATAGTGGACCAGACGTACATACCACTATATTCAGTCACACAATGCTTTGTATGCAAACTAAAATCCGCTACGTACCGTGCGTGCGGGGTGCGTCTGGCGCGGGCTAGTGGACGCGTACCTTTATTTATGAAGTATAAATAAATAAAGTATTATTATCAGAAAAAAGGGATAATATCGACATAAAATATCGTCCTTGTCACTCAGGAAGAATATAGCTTTCCAATGGTGAAAGAATTTTTTAAATCAGTTAGTGGTTTTTGAGTTTATTCAATACAAACAAACAATCAAAAAATCAAACCTTTCCTCTCTACAATATTAAGTATAAAATATACATTCAGATTAAGCGACTAGTTAACCCGTCACAAGGCAGTGGACTAGGAGTGCCAAAAGATCCATCAATGGATCTTTTGCATTGGATTTAAGTGGACATAGGGAATTATTCGTGTAGCATTAGCTGCAAATACATCGATAAGACGATTGATTTGGCGCAGGGGTAGGCTACCCACCTTCTGCGCCAGTGGTCTCGGGTTCGATACCCGAACAAGACAAATATTTGTGTGCATGAACATGTCTATTTGTCTTGGTATGGGTGTTTACTATGTGTATTAAGTATGTATTTACAAACAAAAAAAGTATTTAAGTATATATTTATCCGTTATCAAGTTTTCCATGATACAGTTTCTGAATGAAATTAACATGGGCTTAGATAATTGGTGTGAATGTGAAAAGTTATATATTATTATTTATTTTACATCCCAAACGACAAAAGAGCACGAAGTATACTTAATTTTTGGTCCCCCATCCTGTGTTCGACCATTACAAACGTTGCTCAACTGCTGCAATCACAGACTGGACGCTACATGTGCTACAACTACAAAACTATCAATAACAACAAAAGACTATAAACTTAGAATATTTATTCTAGTTCTGTACGAGTGGTACGAGTAACATTTTTTAACAAACTGTTAATGCAAAAAATAACAACTAAATCTTCTAGAATTTTCTCAGCGAGTGAACTAATCAGTTTACATTACGTTACTTTGCCGTTTCATTGCCATGTCATAATGTTGTGGCATTTTCATAGTCGGCACGTTACCTATAATTATAAACGCTGACTACTTAACTAGTTTGATAGGCCATCAATCAGGTGGCTATTGTTTAGTTATTGATTTATCGATCGTAGATCTTTAAAAGCTCTATTAGGAGATGGTTTTTGCGGTAGTCGATAAAGGTTTTAATTGAATTGTTCGCAGTGAAATTAATACGCTGGTGCGAAGGTGTAATTGGAAAGGTATATAAGGGTCGTTTAAAAATAATGGCATTGAAATAAATCTTGTTTATAATATTTATTTTTCTAACGGACCAATCGTGATTTTATTATGTAACTATATATTTTTGGTATGCTTTCTCTTGAAAATTAGCAAATCTCTTTAATTGCTATTAATTTAATACTACTTTCGAAGTAATATTATTATTAAGTAATACTACCTTAAAAGAAATTACTCAAGGAACCAAAGTTTTCACATTTAGTAGTAACTATGTATTGTTTGATTGAGTTTTCTTGCGATGTGATAAAAAATAAGTAATGGCAGTAAACTAAGCTCCTTCTTAGTAAATTACTGGCAAGAGGTTTTCTTTAGTAAAAAAAAATATAAATTGGATGCTAGCCCTATCTTATCAGCCCCCCTAGACAAGAGGCATTCTATTATCGAATTCGCCAGTCGACTAGAAAGTTAATGTATGGGATTGACATTAGCGGTCACGTGACATTTCGATCGCTAATGTCAATCCCATACATTTTCTTTCTACTCAACTGGCTAATTCGATAATAGAATGCCACTTGTCTAGGGGAGCAGATCACCAAATTCACACAGAATATTCACAGGTACCTAATCCTGTCGCTTTCTTCAGTCGACACAATGCCTTGAAGACACGTGACCTTTGTATAATGCACTGTCCATCCATAGTGATAGATAGCCAAAACTGTAATTACCTCCGTAAGTATTTGTGCCGATCCCACGATCTCGAAAGATATGCTTCTCAGAACTTCTCGCTTCGGTTAAAAGGTTTTCGATTAGATAATTATACGTAATAGGGGGATGGGTGATACGCTTAGTATTGAGCTTTCTTCAACAATTAGCGCTCTTGGCATTTTTGTTTAATAATTTGGTTTAAAGAAGATAGTACAACTTGTGAAGAAAATAAACAAGTTAACAGGTTTCATAATAATATCTTCTTTGAAATATAAAAAACGAAATCACTTCCCGCCCGCCGCCGCCGTCTAGTACCCCGAGTGTAAGTTAATCAATGTGCAAACTTTAAAAATCTTAAAAAAATCTATTCTACTACTAGTAGTACTACAAGTACTACCTAGTACTACTACTAGACCCCATTTCTTTTCAATAAGTTATAATCTATCCGTCAAAATTGATCTCAAACGCGATGCGATTCTACTGTATTCATTGAAATAAAATCACTTTACTCGGATTTAATCACGCGTATATTGCACACATAATATTGGTAATTTTTAGTCGTGTTTTTAAAGGATTTTTAGTATTTCCGACGTTTAGCACCTTTCCAGAGGCCGTAGTCATGGAAACACGACCCCTGGAAAGGTGCTGAAACGTTTCAATAGGGTATTTGATTAAACTTTTTTATTGACTTAAAATAATTATTGAAATATTAGCAGCAGAAAATATTTATTTATTTATATTGAAATATCTTGTATATTTTCAGCGATATAAAGCATCAAACTTTTTAATTAGACAAGGAGAGCGCTACAAGCCATTGACGTCACATGCTGGTAGCGCCATACTCTCGCCCTAGAAGATTTCGTTTTAGAAAAAGATAGCTTAGCTCAAAATAAGCTTGTTAAAATACAAATTGAATTTCTTTCTACACATTTGTCAATAATGTTATTTTTCCGAATGTCATAATTAAAAATCTGCATTTCAACAACAGTCAAATACCCTACTAAGGAAATGCCTTGCTAGTAGATATAAGCTCCGAGTCTGGTTGTAAACGTATATCTACATTTCAAAAATAGTAGATTGTACAACCATTTTACCCGAGACGTATATATCCATCCGAGCCGTAGGCGAGGGTGGATAGTCAATTCGAGGGTAAAATGGGTTTTATGTACGAGTTATACACTCTGCTTTTCACTTCGAGTGTGAGGAAAATAAATAACAATATTGCAAAAAAGAAAAAAATTAATAAAGACTTCGCCATATTGGCGGGAAGACTTTCTTTTTTTTATACGTAGCAATGGCAGCACAGTGACTTTAGTATAGATCGTAGTCCATAATGCTCTTGAAATACTTATTTCTTACAAAACTCATTAATTTTGCCTAGTTTTATTAATTTAGTAAGTAATTTAACATGGATTGTGTACAAAATTAAAGAAACAGAATGAAATTACAAGTTTATTAAACGAAGTTTAATTGCGTGTGTGACTGTTTACCTGACGACCTTTGTCTTAGAGTCTGAGACTTAGACGAAGATTTTACTTTATGCACTAGAGCATAAAAAGCGATTTTATGCAGCCTGTACCCAACATAATCACGAACTTTACGAGCATGAGAAGTGAAAAAGTCTTTTAACACATAAGTACATTACAGCTAATGCGGATGACGTCTTATTAAAGTCTTTCGTATAATGATTTGAGTTATTCTAGATGATTAATTTGTGCCTTAGTACTACCCTATAATCAAATTAGTATTTACAAAACATTACTAACCTGTATTTATATAATTAGTAACTGCTATTATTACGAGGCTTCGTGATTGATTTACTGAGTAAGGAGCTCAATGTAACAGCAGTAAAAGTATTTTTATAATTGTTCCTGTAATAAAGCACACGTAAATATATTGAAGTTAAAACAACAGAACGTTATTAAAGAGCGTATTTTTTTCCTGGGGCTGGTTTTGACTATAAAACACCTTCAATATATTTTACGTGTTTAATTTGTTTTAATCTTTATTTTGATATTATCTTTCATTGTATTTAATTTAATTTTTTATTATTTTCTTTTTTGTAATTGTGTTAATTAATAATTTAATTTTGAAATACATAAATATGAAAATCGCATAACCATCACTTTTTTAATGATATATAGATGTATAGAAAAGTTTATTTACTACAACACACATAACACATAACATTATAATAAAAACCAAATAAAAAAAGAATAGACATACCTACAAATTGACTTATAGCTATGAGCAAATGACACAGAGAAATGTGTGCAGCAGCAAAAAGGGTTAAGGCTCGGTGTGTAACATTCCAACGAATAAGAATCAGTTTATCTATCTTTATTTTTGTGTGTATCTTACATAATATTTTATCTTTATTTGCAGAAAGATCCTGCAATTTCAGTTTATTTTTTTTTACTGTCATCTGCTAATCTGAGTTGCTTACACTTTCTTCTCAAGAGCAAAAAATTTGCTCCTTTAGAAAATATTTATCGATTCCTTCCTACAAAAAGAGGGCAATTATTCGTAGATTTCGATATCGATTAAGCGGTAGCTTACCGATAATAGCTTTTACATTTCAAAATCGGTATTGATGGGCAATTTAGCTGTCAGTTTTAAATGGAGCGGTGTGCTATACCTAATTTGTTTGGTTAAAAATGGCGTTAAAATATTTTGAGATTTTGAAGTGTGTTTTCGAAACTGGTTATTAATCACAAAGCTTTTGTTGATTCATTGTGAATTGTTAATATTGCATTGCAAGTTGGTAATTTGTTAAGATAGTGGATGTAATACGCCAAACCTAAATGGGCTTGTGGGGCAGTCGTTACACCGGTTTCACACGAGACGATTTTAGTTGATCAACTGCTAAATCGCATGCAATTTGAACCGTCTGAACACAAAAATCGATTACTAAACTAAATTACTTGCAATAGCAACAATTTCATCTCTAGCAATTGTCAAATATCTGGAAGGGTATTTCTTTCGTGGGTTAGGGTAGTAATATTTTCACATTGATGAAATTAACAATCTAGGGAACTATAGGTTTTTAAGTACATCACGTCGTTTTGTAATTAATATTATATGTAAAACAGTTTGTTCCAAAAAAAAAAAATATTAACGCTGGCTTTACAGCGCGTAAGAAGTATTGGATAAATTCGACGCTTCTCGTAACGACTCCGTAGCTCAGTGGTTAGAGCAGTCGCCCGGACAGCGAAAGGTCCTGGTTTCGAGTCCCATCGGAGCTGGTTGTGAGACGTGTCGATTTTTTCTAAATAAGTCATTTTTATTTTTTCGAAATTGATTCAATAAAAGATAGCCACCTCTCAACTTTTGTTGAACGATAAACGTTGATCAACTAAAATCGCCTCGTGTGAACTCGGTATTAGGCCGGAGCCTTCAATCAACAATAACACTAGATGACGCCTGAACAACTAAAAGACATGGCACCGAATACCTAACCATTTTTACAAGCTTTTTATTAACTTGCCATGATAGTTAGTTAGTTAGTATGTTAGTTAGTGGGGGACAAATCTTGCAAGCTTAATTTGACCCACATCCCAGTGTCCGATGGAGCTGAAATTTTGTATACAGGTTTGGTTTAGATGACAATACAATATTAAAGTTCAGTCAGCAAAAAATGTTGTCATAAAAATGAAATTTTTACTAAAAACTTTTTAAACGGAGAATAAGGTCACGAATGTTACGTCAAAAAACACAGAAATCTAAATGAAATAAAAGCGCACCTTTGACGTGCGCTCTTATTCGTTCGGCCGTTTTTGATACTTCAACCGGTTATCGAGTGGTAGTCATGATCGAAGGCCGGAGCATTTGGGAAAAAAAAGAAATTGTCCTCCAAGCAACAGAACTGGAGCTCGCTGGATTCGTGCAGACAGGCGAAACTCGAAATGCCGCGCGTGGACGCGCGTCTATTCAGGGCCCTGATACAACTGTGCAGACCGCAACTTCGCCTGGTAACAGGTGCTATTACTGGTCATGGACAATTTAACAGACATCTTTTTAATTTAGGTGTCTCTGACAGTCCCCTATGCAGAGGGTGCATGGAGGAAGAAGAAACAGCTGCCCACGTACTGCTGGAATGCAGGGGGGTGGCCCCCTACCGGGCGAGGTACCTCGGCTCGCCGGGCAGCGTCCAGGAAGCGATCACGAATGTGAAAGCTCTTGGAGCGTTCCTGGCTGAGTTGGGCTGGCTGGAGTGATCTGGCCGCGCACCCTCCGGAAGCAAAATAGGCGCAATAGACGTCGAGTTGCGAAAACCGCCCGTACTGTAAAGAAGAAAAAGAAGAAGTAGAGAAATTGTCCTCCAGAGGAGCCCGTGGGCCCCGTGGCGTAGTGGTAAGCGTGCTCGGCCTGCCATCGTTGAAGTTAAGCAACTTTCGCAATTTATTATTTCGAGCTCCTCCGTGCTTCAGAAGACACGTTAAGCCGTTGGTCCCGGCTGCATTTGCAGTCGTCAATACCAATCAATCCGCATTGGGCCCGCGTGGTGGGTCATAGCCCATTCTCTTTATCCATCCATAAGGCAGGCCAGTGCTGTAGCAGTGGGGACATTAAATGGCTGATGATG
This sequence comes from Crambus lathoniellus, assembly GCA_949710035.1. NCBI lineage: Eukaryota > Metazoa > Arthropoda > Insecta > Lepidoptera > Crambidae > Crambus > Crambus lathoniellus. Next base: position 11,887,440 of record OX453296.1, read on the forward strand.
GTGATGATGATGTAACCAGAAAGAAGGAGTAAAACTGGTCAAAAGAACTAAAATCCACATAATTTCTGTTCACAAACTTATAAGCAAATAATAAATTAAATCAAATTGGCAATTACTCATGCAATACGCGCCTAAATGGACTTAAGGGGCAGTCATTAGGCCGGACTATTTGCGGAAAAAAGAACAAACTAATAAGTATTGTCCTATGTATGATCACAAAGTAAAAGTAAAAGTCAAAACCAAAACATAAAAACATACTTTACACAAACTTACAAGCAAATAATAAATTAAAACAAATTGGCAATTACTCGTGTAATACGCTTGGCCTAAATTGGCTTAAGGGGCAGTCATTAGCCGGACCATTTGCAGCTTCTGTACGCCTTTTTGTATGGCTCGATTACCGGCGATAATGCGCCGATACGCATCTCGACTGGAATGTGTGATACAGGCTGATACGGTTTACCTACATCAAAATTTTTTCAAGGCGTAAGAGGTTTTGCATTTGTATTCATAGCGTTTTTGAAACTACAGAAATTATTTTATTACATATTGTTTACTTTTAAAAAACTTCCAAAATTGTGTTATATATTTATTACTATCTGAATACAAATTAACAAACAAAATGCTTTATTCTTTTAATTTTGATGTTTAATATAAACATCGTTGTTATGACAAGTTTTTTAGAACTCCTCCTTTTTACAGTTGGTTAAAAAAACTATTCTACTTAATAACGAAGAATTTATTTTGTGTGCAAACTTAGAGCTGCTTATAGTTAATTTACACAAAAAATACAGTTATTATTTTCTTTGGGGCCTTACTGCGAGCTGTCAAACAATGTTATAGTACCTAATGTTGATTCCAGGACGGACTATAAACTGCGCATAGCGCCATCTCGCTTATAATTGACATTGTTGGTCCCTGGTTTAGAGATTGTGATGCATTTATTATAATTTTAATAATATTTGTACATTTCCAAAAAGAGCGCTGTGAACTATACAAGATTGATGTGTTGTCGTGAATATTTAACATGTTTTTGCGGAACAACCTGTACACGCATGTTAGGAATAAAATACGTCAGGGTTGTCAAAAAGACGTAGTGGCCACGTCAATCAACGACTCCTTGCCAACAAAAAACAAAAGTAGCGCCAATTATAGGAGGCTCACCCTTAATGGCTTTTAGTACCGAAACACATAACCGCGTTGCGACGTCCGTCAACCGCACAAGTAAGCAGGATGCCAAGCTAGTATAAACCTTATTACCTGACAAATACTAGAGAGGAGAGTAAAGAGTAGAGAGGCGCTGGCGCCGCCGATTTTGGCGTTGCGTCGTCGCAACGTGTTTCGGCTTTGAGAGAAACGAAAGGTGTATTATATTACGCAGGATTTTTAAGTAAATTCCGTACAGTAAGAAGTGTGGAAAAATTTTGATAAGATCTTTTCTTTTAATTGGAAACAATGGGTATTTAAGTTGATTTGGTTTAAGATTATTTGTGTAAATGGACTTTGGGACATGTTGAAAACAAATTGATGGATTGAATTTAGGTTGAATAATATGAGTTTTAAAACGCATAATTAACGCAAATGTTTTATTCGAAATATCTTAGTAGATTGTGTTTTTATGAGTATAAGTAATTAGGTAAATTATTATTACACTTTCGAAGAAGACCAATGTCTACACATCGATACGAATATTATATATTTATAGTATTTGTTTATTTATATTTTAAAAAGGTTTACAGCTATCAAAGACACAGTAATTTAAAAACTTACATCTTCAAGCCAGTTACAAACCCTCACATATAAAAAATATTGGATTAAGTGATTATTATTAAACTTATTATTTTAGATAAATAATTTGTACGAAATCTGAAACTCTGAAATCTACAAAGACGAAAATGCATAGTAATCTCTACCAAGTAAGCATTGTTATGAGAGAGTATTGTATTGGGCCAAATATGGCGTGGCATGTCCCGGATCTAAAGTCGAAGATTAATTTGTGAGATAAAATTGCAATGATTAATACAATAGAGTCATTTATTAGTCACAGTTTCCGGTATCCGAATATAAAAATTCTGATTATTTCCGTACACTGAATGGTAGGTATATGGTACTTTCGCCAATTGATTTCACAGCCGATTATTCGATCGGAAATCACGATAACAAATAATCAAAGTTTAATAAATAAAAAGACTAACTAAATATTCGTTTTAATAATTCTGCTATTCGTGTTGCACGGGTAACGGTCTTGAATGCAAGGTAAGATGTTTAAATAAATATTACTCAAATTGATTTTAAGGCTGGGATTCTCCAAAATAGGGTAAGTATTTTAAATTATGGATTACTTGCAAATCACAAGTACTTAAAATTTGGAAAAATATATGTTTTTTGACAGTTACTTATCTAGTGCTTCCGGCCGTTTTTTTTCGATTGGTGATATTTTACTGCGTCAAAGAAATTCCCAAACATCCGCTAATCGTAATCGAAATATCCTATTACTTGCAGTATACTTGGTTTTAGTTATTGAAAAATATACGAAAATAATTGTCTTTGAATAGCCGAGGGATTCCGGCCGTCATAAGTTTAACATTTTTAATTTTTAATTGAATTTTAAATGATTTTCGATTCGCGGGGCGCTCGCGAGTTCACAGTTCACTGCCGGCTGCCGCTACATCCGCGTGAAGTGTATCGCGCTCGGCCGAGCAAGCTTTAGCGTGCCTATTTCGGTCGGGAATCATCGCGCTCATACTCGCATACCGTAAGTAGAACTAATAAGTGATCTTAGACTTAATTTCTAACCCCCGACTGCAAGAAGAGGGGTCATATATTCTGTGTAGTATATGTGTGTCTGTCTGTGGCGTCGTAGCTTTTGAACGAATAAACCGAATTTTATGCGATTCATTTTGTTTGAAATGGGGCCGATATGAATATATTTTTGAGCTAACAAGCCGTACTACTAAGAGGTTTTGCGCTTATTCATTAACATCCTGTATTTGAATGTTATCTTTTTTTATTGCTCCTCCATAATACTATGAATTTTGTTAGTTTAATCATTCTCTTGCATGTGCGCAGAATGGTTAAAAACAGCTATACAAAGCTAAGCTAACACATAGGTACTTACTCACACAACACGCAACACAAACATGAAAGTATGAAATTTTGATTCATGCCTCATTGCCCCCGGGGTAGATTAATATTTTATTTTATTGTCCATTAGCGATTTTTGACAAATTCAATGATCAGCGATAGGTATTGTTTTAATATTGTTGAATATTGCATCATACGAAGTCTAGTTTTACACATATTTTATTAAACTTTTTGTGCTAGGTCGAATATGTGTTGATTTTCCTTGTCTCCTACTATACAGTGTCTCCTATTTATAAATGTATGTCGTGTAATGTAATTGATGAATATGTGTGTGTCTGTAGAAAAGCAATTATCTATCTATCTATCTATCTAGTAAAAGAATATCAAAATAAAAAACATTTTAAACACAATTAACAAACTTAAAACACAAAATTTTATCTCAATCACATAATAACAATTTCTATCCGTATCTATGAAACTATAATAACAGGGTCTATTCCTCTGTCTGTCTGTCGTCTGTTTGCGCTCATCCCCTGCCACTGAAAGACGTTTTGACAGACAGACAAAATTTTAATTGCATATTAGATACCGCTTACATAATAATAGGAATAACAGATGCAATGTGCCATTATAGAAATTATAGTGGTCACGCTACAGTATATTTAGCTCTGATTTTGTAATGATGTGTGGTGAAATTGTTTATTTTTACTTTTGTTTGATATTTAATTGTACATTTATCCAAGGTGTAAAAAAACAGTATTATTTTTCCCCTCACTTAAAAAAAAGAAAAAGTGAGTGATTCTAGCCATTACCTAAACTGAAAAACTTTTCTCTAGAGACAGGTCGAAATATGAAACTTTCGTCGTCCCATACAAATGGATGATACATTTACTAATCGCACACAGGTGGCGCTCTACTGCTTCTTAAAAAAACACAATTGCCTTTAAAAGGAAATTCATAGTAATCAAGGTCTAGCAATAAACGATTCGTTTATCGCACCCGTCCTTCCTCCCCATAGCCAATCAGACAATGGTTTGGGATCATTTCGTCTAATCCCACATACGAACCGCCGATTCCCATAAACTATTTGATTAAATCCAAATTCTACAACGCGTGAAGGGTGCAACTCTATAAAATTTGCTTTTTAATTACACCTTTAAGGCCCGATTGGCTTTTGTTTCTCCCGATATAGCGGCGGCAAGGGGATCGTCAAACATTCGGCCTTATTGACGATTTTATAAGGCCAATAATCATTATTGACTGTGATCATATAATTAACTAGTTGGGGTTGAGGGTGCATTTTGACTATTGAAAAAAGGTAGTGTTCGGAAGAGGGGCTTAATTGATATGTAGTTAAACTCGTGTTAATTAAAAAGACTGCCTCTTTTTGGAAAATAATTGTTAAAAAACATAGAAATTTTAATTTAACATATCGTGGTTTACCTACATAATGTACAACAGGCTAAAGTTAACAGCAATAAAATCGATCTTCTTATTGACATAATTAAAAAGTAATAATAGGCTATAATCATACTCGGACTAGTAAAAAAAGAAGTACGCATTAAAAAGGGTCTGATCACAGCCTGCTCTATAGTCTTACGATAGAGAAGGCTGTGGTCTGATTCATTCACTTGACGGAGGTGAAACAAAGTGTCAAATAAAAAGGGTATAGTTTTTGTTTTACGCGCGAAAAGTCGTAAATTACTTTTTCAAAAGTATCCCATCTCAGAGCTGATTAATATCATGAACACCAAGGTGGTCACAGATAACGCTGTTTGGACACGTCCCTACTTATGCACTGTTCGGACACACCTTTTATCTAAATCACCAACGGCTTTGGAAGCCTTTACATATCTATTTAAATTCCAATCTCAATTAAGTCTTTCCGAGAAATCGACATATCGAAACATGTCTCCAATCACGAAATTAGCATTTAAGAATAAAATTACTCTACGAAGGTGTTAATTTACATCATTTTTTACACTTTAAAAAACGTCTTTATTCGTGAAAATTAATTGAAAAGTATAAGTCTTATTGGCCCACACAAAAAGTGTTAAACTAGGCATTAATTAAGGAGGAACATTATCTGGTAATCGTGTAGGTGACAAATTAATTTATTTAATCAACGGAGAGTCGCACGCCATACATCAAGGGGACAGCGGGCAAAGATAACGTAGTATGTGATATACGAGGCCCGGGTACCGGCTTTTTGAGACCATTCAAGAGATTTACGTGGTCGATCCGAATGTGTAATGCAATTGGTGTATCGTGAGGAAACTGAAGCAAGGTTTAAAAATGTCTTGTTCATGCCAATTTTCATTGAAGTTGGTGGTAAGACTTGTTATAAGTCCGCTTGGCTAGCTACCACCATCTTACCGCCACCTGACGCCATAACAACGATGTTTTCAGCATTGTTGTGTACCGGAAGTTGGAATAAGATAGCCAGTTCCTCAGTAAGTGAGGATTCCGGGAGTAGTGCGCTTCCACCTTTAGCCTTATCACAACTTTAGGTATGATGAAGGCTAAGTGCTACCCCGTTGTGGATAAAAAAAGTAAGTTATGCCTTACAAATTGCTGATGGTGCCTTTAAGTTGGATTATTTATGGCAATAAAAAAGGCACAAAACAAATAGGTACAGAAGTCAATCTACATACAAAGTGCGCTCGAGCAACGCACACATAGACACCGCTCACGGACACGATACAGGTCATAGCACATACATCAACTCGGAAAGGGATCGTAAACGTATCAACTCGAGCGGTTCAGTATTCTTTGTATGAAACCCCCTACTGCAAAGCACACTAATCGGATTCGTAACGTAATCGCCTCGGACCAGCTCACGAACCGCTTTGCGGGTCGCTCAACTTGCTATCCCCGCGCTTACCGCTAGTCGTCCACGCGCTCACGTCTCTCCGTACCCGAGCTTACGGCTCTACGCACAGTAGTGGTCTGAAAATGAAAATAAACGTCAATATTTTTTTATTAATGTTGTTTTCTCATTTTTTTAATTTATTTGTTTATTTTTTTTTTTATTTTTTTCTCTCATTCTTTTTTTTTTATATGGAACCACTGTGCGGCGAGCCGTAAGCGCGGCATCGCCTAGCCGTAAGCGCGGCGTCGCCTAGCCGTAGCCGAGCCGACGTACTGACGCTGATCCGGTTTGGTTACGTGCTTGCGTTAGGTTGACGCCTGGTTGACGGCGAGGCGAAGGCGATACGGTGTCGATCCCTTTCCGAGTTGATGTAATGTGCTGTGTCCTTATCTCGGAACGGTTGGGAATAGTACGAGCGCGAGTGCCATCCGCTTGAGACACGCGTCTGTGAACTTTTTTGTGCAAAAATGGAGCAACAAAAAAAGTTATCATAACTGTTCAGTGGAAGCTCATTAAGGCGATACTCTGAAAAATTATGCTAAAGCGAGATAGCAATGAGAAAACGACGCGCGCGGGAGCGAGACCGATTTTGCCGATTACGCAAAAAAAATACAAAATCACTTCGTATTCAAAAACTATAGCGATTTTAAAAAAATGCTTCTATACGATCCTAAATATTGTTGATGTCCACTAGTTAAACCAATTTTTAATAGTATATGTATCCCCATATAAGAATAATCTTGATATTTCTTATTTTTTAGAGGTATTTTCGAAAATAAAAAGTGTCGAACCAAAATCATAAAATCGTGTTTCTGAAACTATACGATTCTAGATAAAGGTATGAAGAAATATATATCTTATTACCAGATTTATAACAACTCTAACCGTCCTATAGTTTTATATCAAAGAGTCGATACTTTTTCCGAGTAGCGCCTTAAAATTCAACATTAAACTGTGAAATGATGTTTTTTAGCTTCCTGTTGTTTTAGGGAGTACCTACTAAGTACCTACTTACCTATACGTATTCTTTCCAGAACAAATACCTATTTGCTTGTATTCATATAAGTATTTTCTACTAGCTTACTGCAAACAATTGAACATTAAAAATGCGAATTTATTACAATTATTACTCTTTACAATATAATTATCGTGCATTTCGCCAATGTCAAAATCATCGCTAGATATTTTCTGTGACAATATTTGTAAGATAGCAATAACATTAAAATTAAAATATTTTTGTTATTATTGGTTTGTATTTCCGTTATTCCTGTTTCATTCTAGCAATTAATCAAACAACTAGATACGAGTGCCACTACCACAATAGTTTTTTGTGCATAAGCCAAAGTTAACAACCCTAGCGCAACCGCCGAGCGTAGGTATGAAAGTGAAGTACATACATGGGATTGACTTCTGTACCTGTCTGTTTAGTGTAAAAGGGCATGTCAACTGTTAGATTAAATACTTTGCCATAAAATGACGTAGGTATGTACCTAAGTAAAGATTGGCATTTGGAAATAGAGGTATTTCTACGAGTATGTACTTCGAAAAGCACTTTGTGAGTAATTGTACTCGTATCATTTTGTACACTAACCGCCTCTGTGGTCTAGTGGTACACACCACCGGTATCCGGCCCAGAGGTTCGATTCCCAGTGAGGTATTTCGGTATATATTTAGGGCGTTTGTGCACTACCACTAAATTTTACCGATCCGGAAAAAAACGGATGCCTGTATTTTAATAATTAATCATTTATAATAGTAATTAATTAAATACAAGCATCCGTTTTTTTCCGGATCGGTAAAATTCAGTGGTAGTGCACAAACGCCCTTATTGTATTCGGTTTAACTATTATGATCACGGAGTAAGTAACTGTTACTCGATCATGGCGTATGCAACTGCGCCGAAATATCGGGAACTCGAAATCAAATTCAAAGATGGTAAAAATTGCGTTTTTCATAATAGTTATAGTGGTAATGACTATGTAAGTTTAAAAAATTATTTTGTATTCGGTTTCGTTGGTGGTAGGACATATTCCAAGTCCGGCTAGCTAGCTAGCTACCACCATCTTGACAATGATGTTTTTAGCATTGTCGTATTCCGGCATTTAGAGATAAGATAGCCAGTTCCTCAGTGATTGAGGTTTCCGGGAGTAGCGCACTTCCACCTTCAGCCTTATAACCACTTAACATAGGTGTGATGAAGGCTAAGTGCTACCCCGTTTTGGATAAAAAAAGTAACAAAAAGGGATAAAAAGCAATGATTTAAATTAATTTCAATAGAATATTGATTAAAATTAATTTCATGTCTAATTAAAGTTAAATAAAAAGCATACACGTTATAAACAATCCCACGTTTGTATGTGATTTTTTATCAACATCATAACGATCATCAGATACACTAACTGTCCAATGATTAATAGTATATGAAACCTAGTATCTGTGTGGAAGTAGACATATTAACTTGTTACAACACCAATGAAGAGATGAGTCTATTAAACTTGATTAATACAAAGCCATAAGCTTATCCATACTGTGCGTTCTATGTAGTTGTGGAGACTAACATTAAGCAGATATCAATATACCTAATAAGTTTATTACAAAAAAAATTTTTTGACAATTTGTTTTGCTAACTGTACTTTAATATTGTATTGTCATATCCAAACTAAACCTGAGTGCACAATTACTGCTCAATCGGACACTGCGGGAAGTGAACGGACATACACTGCAAGTTAAAAAGAAGCTTGTAAGTTCTGTGAAAGGGGCAAGTAAAACATAAGGTCACCTTTATTTTTAAAATTCAAGGAAAGAAAGTAATCTCACCAAATAAAAAAATAAAAAAATTTTTTTGTATGTTTGTGTCGACACCATGCGCATAAAGGCCTTGATTTTGATAATGATAACAAACACAATGTTACCTAACAATAAGTTACAAGGAATAGCTAAACGATAACCGTATAAAAATACATCAAAAACATACATTCACGAAAAAAAACTTCGGGAAGAACGATTGTTTTTGAACAAACGCATTAGCGCACTCATCCTATAACTATGAAAAAAAATGCACCCAGCTCTTAGCCTATACACATCATCTGATTAAGAATAGTTCGCCCGGTGCGTCATGTAATTTTTTTCAACCAAATTCTTCGAGTTGTGTCCACAAAAAATAATTTTAAAAATACCCAACGCGACTTAAACATATCGCTTACACGGTTTTGCAATTTGATCACGCTTTGTTTACTTTTTTAAATGCAAAGAGGTTTAAATTAATTTTCTTCCACTAAATATTGCGTACCTACTGTAGAAGTGATGAGAAAATGACCACCAAAAGCTAAATTTATCTTACGTCGATTTTGTTTTCGTTACGTTAGACTCGTTTGAGCAAAGTAGTATTTTGTTTCATTTATTGAAAACAGATTTATTGAGAACCACGATGGTTCAACGACTTAGCCCTTTGGACCTGCTTCACACTGTACCACTAGCTTCTCGATGTTATGGAAAAACATGTGTTGTTCCTAGCCCCCTTTAATCACAAGGATATATCCTAGACTAGAGGATGATTACTAATCCTTATTTTATTTACTCTTGAAAGCCTCTGCTTAAACAAGTGGAGACTTTATAAATAGTTGTGAAAGTACTTATTACTTTTACTTGCAATACAATCGCATTTGTCGCATCTAGGTATATTATGACTCAAATTCACATATCCATATCAATCTAGATAATATTATTCATACAAGTATAAGGGCCAAAACGTCGGAAAAGCAGAAAAATATAGGTATCACTTTTTTTTATACACAAATTTTTCATAGCACTTAGCCTTTATCTCAAGGTGGTGATAAGGCTGAAGGTAGAAGCGCACTACTCCTGGAATCCTCAATCACTGTGGAACTGGCTATCTTATCTCTAACTGCCAGAACACAGCTATGTTGAAAACATCTTTGTTATAGTGTCAGACTTAGCATAGATCGGGTAGCTAGCCAGGCGGACTAAGAACAAGTCCTGCCACCAACCAAACCAAATACAACATGTACCCCCACTGGGAATCGAACCCGGGACCTCTGGCTCTGAAATCAGTGGTGTAAACCACTAATCCACAGAGGTGATTAAAAATAAATTATAGTATTTGTATGGATAAACTAACCTAAACTGATCAAACTTATACATTTGTCATTAAGCACTGCGTCTTTTTTTCTCGTGTTTTATTCAAATCTTGAAGCGCCACAATAAGAAACCACTTTGCTCAGTAACCTGCCAATCTCAAAGGAATTTGTCCCAAGGCTATTACCAACCGTATAATCACAACATCTATCTAACAGAATGACTGATCGCTTATTGTCCGCTGGCTACCTGTGTTAACACCCTCTTCTCATGTCAGAAGCGACTCAAAAACCAAATTAAAACAAACTAAAATAAACCTTCAGTGTTTGAAAAAACAGAGCCTTTTACAATGGCATCTGTTTTGCATTAACGCATCCGGAGTTGCGTGGGCTTCATAAGCCTCGCTACTGGTGTTACGAATGATTACATTCGCTCCAAAATGTACATTCTTGCTCATATTTTAAGGCTTATGTTTGGTTGTAGATATATTTTTTGTTCGTCGATATTTGTAGTACAATTTACAAGCAAATCTACCCTACATTTAGCTGGAACGCATTGTTCTCTCAAATGTGCATGTCGCATCAGATACAACCTGTGAGCGCTAATTTCGTAGTATAATAAATCTTGATATTTTAAGATTTGTAAAATTTTGCGTTTCCAAGATAAAGTTTTATTTTTTGCAACTTTATTCCTCGTATTTAAGACATATTTCTTTACCAATAGAATATTTAAAATGTTTTACGCCCTGTCATAGTAACAGCGAAGGCCAAAGCAATTATGTAATATGGCAAAAAGCTTTGTTACGTTCAAATTGGTTTCATGTCAAATTTTAAATAAATTAATGACCAAAACGTTACACCGATATCCTTCGTAATGAATATTAATTAAGAAACGCCGGAAACTTATCATATTTTCATAAGTTTTTACTAACTAACTGAAACTAATTATTCAAGGCTTTAATACATCACAAAAAGGATGTTAACCACTTAGTTCCTACTAAAAGAACGTCAAAAACCGCGTGGTACCCGTTCCCGTGGGAATATCGGGATAATATATATATATAGCCTATGTCACTCGGGAAGAATGTAGCTTTCTAATGGTGAAAGAGTTTTCTAAATCGGTCCAGAAGTTTCGGAGCCTATTCGATGCAAACAAACAAACAAACAATCAAATATTTCCTCTTTATAATATTATATATTTAGTATGGAAACGCATGGCAAAAGCCTTAATTTTGACTCTTTCCAATGTAGATTTTGGATTTCATCACGTTGCCAAAGCGCTTGTTTTCGAGGCAAAACTTATTTTAATTATCAAATGCATATTGTGCTCTTTCTAACCTTTTTCTTGTGTTCGCTGTCAACTATCAAGATCTTTCAGTCGTAGTTGTTAGATTGATTTAATAACATCACCAGTGCCGATGGTTCGATTCCAAAACGCTTTTGATTTGGCGGCAAATTATTATAATCTGTCTCTGGAACAATGGAGGGCGGGGCGAGGGGTGCATCCATTGATCGGGACGCTTGCGCAGACTCGGACGCGCAACTTCAATGTACTATTTTTGTGTTGATGTTATTGGTCATCGAACTGTATTTAAATTAATGAGAAAATGTATTAAGTTAAATTTTAAACTAATTTGTATACTCTTTTTAGAGTGGGACATACTAAACTAATGAGTATTGTACCAACTGTAACAAACTATGTTCTTGACAAATAAATTATTCTTATTCTGATTCTTGCTCCCCGCTCGCGGCTTTGCCCGCGTGAGCTACACGATGTTTACACGTGGGAATGGCATGACGCTATCCCGAGGTAAAAAGTAGCTTATATGCAACACTAGATTGTAGTAGGTATATGTCAGTGCCAAATCCAATCCAAATCCGTTCAGCTGTTTCGCCGAGATTAAGTGACTCAGGCGCGTATCTTCGTTTGTAAGAGGAGGTAATTTTTTGTATGACATAATTATTGTTTTAGTTAGGTATTACTTAAGCATTTTTGGTTTTATAAGGAAAATATCATCAAAAATAATAAATTAATATTATAAACCGTGTTGTCTTCCCATTGCCCCTACTATATTTAAGCACTAATCCAATATTGAATTTCTTGGTACCTATTAGGTGTCCGTTACATAACCAAGCTGCACAAACCAGCATAGTTCCTAAATACGCGTCGCAAGCGCATTATACAGGGACAGCGCCGTTGCATCTCCATAAGGTAAGGAATAATCACGGACCGAAACGTCGAGACCAAACAGAAAGTGAGTACGGGCCATTAATTTTGATGGTATTACACACGTGTGAGGTCGACATCTTGAATTTCTTAATTTGTTGTTGTGAAATGGACTCTTTGTTTGCGTTTACGGAAGAAGGTAAAAACAATATTGCCAAAAATAAACTGTGTATGAAACTCTCAAGACCGACCGCATTGCATATCCCACAATAGGTACATGTAGTCAAAACTGATTTAACTAACTACCGTTCACTACAAGCAAAATAACCTTTCCCCAACACCGCTGTCTCTCTTATGGAATCTAGTGTGAACAAGTGCCAGGAAACATTTAGTTTTATAGGTTGTTCATGTAGTTCAATAATATCTGTGCACATTATGAACTTTGACGTAAGTAGTACTTAATTATACAGAATGTCAAAGACGATGTCAAGATACTTAATGCGACAAAGTCCAAAAATGCAAAGATATTAATGAACTCGACTGTACCTACCTCTTGTTGGGACCCCCAGGGACATAGGATAGGATATAAAGACAAGTAAATCATACCACTGTATAGAATAAGCAACAGTGAAATTTCATACCTTCATTCATACCACGTACCTATTCATAAGTATTTTTGTTGTTTTCTAATGACTTTGAATAGTATCATTGTACGAGCTGCTTCCAGTAGTTTTACTCGCGTGATAGTCATTTCTGTGGGAAAAAGATAGATAGAAACTAAGATAGAATAGAAGAAAGCTAGATAAAAAATAGCCTTTGACACTCAGGGGCAACAACAATGTAGTTTTCTACCGGTAAAAAAAATTATAGTCGGTTCAGTGATATCAGAGGTTACCTCTTACATCAAGACGTAATAAATTGAAATATATTTGAAGTCGGAAACCAATCTTTATCTGTAAAATGATTATCTTTTATTTACTAACTCTTCAACCACAGGTTAAGGTCAACATCTCACGTTGTTACAAACAAGAACTTTGAACGGAACAAACACAATTAGGTTTTTCAAGTACACATCATACATACACTTCCGTTGGAAATATTAGAAGGAAACGACGTTGACTAAACATATAGGTATAGGTAGAGCGCGAGCACCATTGATAGAATCTAAGGCTCTACACAGACGGACTGCATTTGAACTGCACACCAGCTGCAAAATTGCAGTTTGAAAGCAGTTTCCGTGCTGTCGGCATGACGGCGTCGAAACTCTGCTAGAACTGCATGCTAGCTGCAAGTGCACTGCGACGAACTGCGCAGTCAGTGTGCAGTTCATTTGCAGCCGCCGAGCAGTTCTAGCGTAGTTGGTTTGCAGTCTCATTGCAGTCATACTAACTGCAATCAAACTGCAATTTTGCAGCTGGTGTGCAGTTCAAATGCAGTCCGTCTGTGTAGGTAGAACCTAAGCGAATAATTAAACAAACATTTATTTTATTGGGAAAAAAACTCATTTTTCGCGACAAGATTTTGCTAGTTGTTTAGTATTGCATTGTCATCCAAACTTGTATGCGAAATTTCAACTCAATCGAACACTCGGTGGGCAACAACGTCGCAATTCGTGTGCGCGCGTATCGCCCTTGCGTGAACTAAAGGCTTGAGCACACCAAACGCAGGTCAGGAGCAGCGCTGTTTGAATGCGGGCCCGCGCATGTTGTAATACAAGAAACTCTATAAACTACGTCACACTAAATTTGAACGCGGGCCCGCGCTCAAACTGCTCTGCGCCGCACCGCGCCGCACTGCAACTGCCGGACTACAAACCGGCGGCGGCGGCGCGGGAGCGGGGCAGAAGCAGCGCAGGCGCGGCGCAGAGCAGTTTGAGCGCGGGCCCGCGCTGTAGTAAAACTATGGCGGCCATGTTAGCATGACACACCGAGGCAGGGCGTTTGATATTCGTGATGGATTCCGGTGAAAAATTAATAGAATTAGTTCGTAAAAATAAATGTTTATATGATTTAAAGAACAAATATTATAATAATGTAACATACAAGCTGCGATTGTGGGAGAACCCGTCAGAGTGAACGCGGTTTGAACGCGGGCCCGCGTTGCAACTGCTTTGAAACTGCTGCTGCGTTCAATGTGCCGACTACCGCGCGCTCCCGCGCTGCTACTGACCTGCTCTGCTTCTGACCTGCGTTTGGTGTGCTCAGGCCTTAAACGTATTTTGTGACGGGCGCGGGGCGTGCAAGCTATTTTAACCTTAGAAGTGGTTAAGCGACGCTGTTGCTCGCGGTACATACTTAAACTGCTAAATAAAATCTTATAAATATCATCATCTACAGTCACTTTAATGTCCCCGCTGCTTAGTCACAGCACAGATTACTAAATAGTTACTATGTAACAGATAGTTCACTCCGCTAAGTCATTTAAATAAATAGCAACTCTAACTATAACGCAATAAAATAGAATTCAGCTTGTACGGCGCAGGCAAATTACGAACGGCCACTCGTTGTCGTTGCATCTCTTTCTATCGCATATATTCTAGCTCTTTTGCGGACCTAATTTCTATGGATTTACAACGCCGGCGTTGCCGCCGCGTTTTCGAGCCGAAACGGGGAGTGAAATAGGCCTGGTCACAGTCAACCCTTTCTTACGAATGGACAGGGAGTCCAATGTTAATGAAATTGAATTAAATTATTTGCATTTCCACTCGAGTGGAATGGAGCCGAACAGAACTGTTTTGTCAGTGTAGCTGGTTCCAATCAAATGTATGAAAAACACGGCTTTACTCCGCATATTAGCTCTTAGACTACCTACAGCGATGCGCACCCAAAGCGTATAACAACCTAGGTACTTACTCAAATTCCATATAAAGTCGAAAAATATAAAATGAAATAAAATGTCATGCATGTCGTAACTTCACGTATTTCTACGATACAACACAGTTGCTAGTCACACATAGTTGATGCATTTATATCAATTCTCTTTAATTTCCAAAGAAACCGAAACTAACTACCTACACTAAGCGACTACTTTGCTTTTTACGCTCTAAATAAGTACTAAATTCATTTAAAAGTTACAATTTTAAAATCGTTTACCAATCAAATCATATTAAAAGTCTTTGTAACTCAACCTTTTATTTAAACATAAAAACTTAGCACAATTTATAAGAAAGCTATTAAAAACTTCCACACAATAGCTGAATAAAAATAAGCAAGCACCTTTAAACAAAACGATACATTCCATGAGCATCATAACAAGAAGTACGACCTAAAACAATTGAAAGGCGACGACGCAAGCTCGAGTCTGTATGGGGGACGGCAAATGAAATGGCATTAGACATTTAACGTACAAGGCTATATATTTTAAGGCCCTCGCTTATGGGCCGTTTGTGACCTTATGTTGTCTGTCGCCGTAGCCGCCATGGGTTGGCGAAAGATTGCGCCTGCGACGGCTAGGGGTGGGAACGTTAAAAGTTTGATATATCGATCGAATTTTTGAAGTGAAAACTTCTTTAGCGGCGTTGTGCACTTTTTGTGATGGGTAAAAATGTTAAACTCGCGTCAGGACACGTGACCGTCAGATCGAAAATTCGTAAGACGGACAAGTGACCTTATCGAAAAACTGATACAATTTCATTAGAATACGAAGGCAAATTTCGCCACCGTTTCCAAAGTTGTAATAGCTCAAGTTAGAAAGCACATTGAAGCCACAAGACCTCGGTTCAAATCCAGTCCGTATGTTTTCTGGTTTTTTTTCAATTTCTTTTTTTTTTGTGAAAAGTCTAGGGAGCCCTACTTCTGCCGGCACTCACGGAGTGCAACCCGTTTTTTTTTTAATAAAGAAACGTATTCTGGCTTTCTGTTCTTTGCACAATAATAAGAAAACTATTAAAAACTTCCACTCTATTGCTGCAAAAAAGTAGAAACAAGTACCTTTAAATAAAACTATTTTTTCCATGGACAATCAAAATAAGAAGCAAGGCCTAAAACCATTAAAAAGCTTTACTAGTCCTAGCGGTACGCCAAAAAAAGCTGCAAATGGTGTTAAAAGAATGAAAATCGGAACGATTGATCTTTACGATCATTCTCACGACAAGGTGTTCTTTGTATAATTTCCATCACGATTTTTATTTTTTAATCAATTTTCTAAACCCAAAGCAATTAAATTTGGAAATAACGTTAAACTGTAGATAACTATGTATTTGGTACTTCGATGTAGTGACTGGTTTTGGATTTATGAAGCTACAAAAATTTGGGCGTAATGGAAATTAAAAAAATTGCGCAATAAAAATTATATAGGTATCTTATTGTTATAAGACTTTAACAAAAAATGAATACTATCCAATATAAAATAAACATTAGAAGTAATTGTTCAGTTTAAAAAATAACTGAATGGACAATTTTAGGAGTCAAGGAACATTGTATGTTATTAGGTATTTTATAATTATTTCAGGTAACATAAAGTAAAACACGATGGTATTTATGAGATAAAATTTGAATGGTAAGGAATACGGTATATTCATTTCATTTATTTCATTCATTCATTCATTCATTCATTCATTCATTCATTCATTCATTCATTTCATTCATTCATTCATTCGTAAATTGTGACACAGGACTGTGTCGGTTACTTCAGTTAGTGCCAAGGCAAGCGCCTTGGCACTAAATGAAGTAAGACGACGTTGCGGTGGGTATGGGAATTGGTTACTCTGCTAGTGAGATATTCGCTAATTGTTAACTAGTGACGGAAATTATGTATAATGAAAGGACAAACATATTTATCGTTCTATCTAAGAAAATATAGGTAGGTAACTATTTAAACAGTTTTTTTATGAATAATAAAATGTATTAATTAACTGAAATGTACCAATCGTAGCTTACTTTGCGACTGTTGAAGGTAGAAAGCTTGATTCTGGTTTCTGGACAGCGACCGGAACTTAGAAGAATAACTTAGAAAAAATAATTTTGAGTGTTCTTTTACCAAATTATGTGTACTTAACATATAATACCAATTCATAAAAGGCAAGGCTAGACGTAGTCCCAAAAAAATCCAGCTCAAAAATATTTCAAACTAGTCAGATATTTTGATGGACGCTCAAAAACCAGGGGCCCGATTCTCAGGCATTCGAACTTTTTCAGTGTGGTAATTCGTATGTCGAACATTTTGTTTGTGGTTTCTATTGAAAAGTTAGAACGTTTCAAACAAACTAAGCTGTCTCAAATGTCAACAAATTCATTTTGACAGCTAAGTTCGTATACGAACATCTATTGGTTTTTACCATTCGTAGCGTTCGACTGGTTTTCGATCGAACTTTTTCGATTGTGAATTTCTGACAATACAAAAACTGTGTTATATTTGAATTTCGAACTATAAATGTGAACTTTTCTCGATTGCCTGAGAATCGGCCCCCTGGTCTGCTGAGAATGACCGTTTAGCCCATACTGAATCAATTTGACCCGTAGCACAAAAAAAACAAAAAGGAGGAGTTTTTTGTTTTTTTTTCGTGCTACAGGCTAAATTGATTCGTCTTTTATCATTTACGACATTTTGTCACTAGTATTTGTAGTTTGTAATTATTTTCTCGGTTGACTGGCGCATGTTTCATAGGTGTACACCAAAATATGTCATTCTTGCAACTTAGGTCAATAAGGTTCGATGCCTTTTGTATTGCATGTTTTAAGTTGGGTTTTGTAGTTTTTCTTTTATTTCAGCAACTGTTTTTTTTACAAAAAAGTTTGTATAACTTGTTTTTTAGTATAAAATAAAAAATATCGAAAGGAATAATAATACGTTTATCGATATTTTCTCCTTTACAGGTCACGTCACTACGGGCCGCCCACGCAGGTCGCTCTCGGCGCTCGCGCGGCCGCCCCGCGCTCGTGACATAACATCAGAAGATCGTTCAATATCTTTCGCAAGTCTGCGTCGCGCATCCGCAACCTTTGGACTTTAATTAAAAAAATACAATTCGAACTTACTCTTGAACCTTTTTTCATTTTAACGCAAAGGTTGTCATTTGTTTGATTTCTTTAAACTCGTACGTAAATAAGAAATGCCAACAGTTATTCTTTTACAGAACCATTCAATAACTTTCGGAAGTCCGCATCGCACATCCACAACGCACTTCAAAAATGCAATTCGAACTTATACCTATTAGCTAAAACTCTTTTCTCTTGCTTTATTTTGTTTCTTCTTACGTTAACAAATGTTATTCAAACATCACAGGATCGTTCAATATCTTTTGCAAATTTACATCGCGCATCCGCAATTTAATTTAAAAACACAATTCGAACTTACACTTAAATCTCTTTTTTCTTTAACGAAAAGGTACTAATTTATTTTTCTCTAATACTTATAGTAAAGCAGTGACAAAAGTTAGTTAAACATAACAGAATCGTTCAATACCTGCCACCAATACATTTTGCAAGTCGACATCGCAACATCCGCAACCTTTTACTTAAATTAGAAACACAATCAACTTTCTATGTTAGCTTGTCATTTATTTTGTCCTAGCCTAGCAAGAGATTATTAAATATCATAAGCCGTGACAAAAGTCATACTTCATTTCAATGTATATTATTTCGCAATGAACTTACGAGTATGATGGGATTGTGTATTAACTGAATAACGTAAATTTGTACACTAAAAAAAACAATAAGTAGTAAGTAGTTTTATTTTTTAATGGAAAGAAAAAATGTTTATTTTTATTTATTTCTTATCCAAAACGGGATAGCACTTAGCCTTCATCATACCTGATGATAAGTGGTGATAAGGCTGAAGGTGGAAGCTCACTACTCCCGGAATCCTCAATCTCTGAGGAACTCGCTATCTTATCTCTAACTGCCGGAACACAATAAAGTTGAAAACATCATTTTATGGCGTCAGACTTAGATAAGAGGGTGGTAGCTAGCCAGGTGAACTAAGAACAAGTCCTATCACCTACCACAAACCAAAGTCCTTCTAAAGTAAATCGGATTGCCATTACAATTAAAAGTAACCACCGTTTGCACCAAAGTTTTTTTACATTATACTTTTACTTTTACAGGGTTTTTTTAAAAATGTATGGAATTTGACAGTTTTGACAGCAAAATTCAGTTACTTTTTACGAATTCGTAAAGTGAATATTTTGGTGCAACCGGCTGTAATAGTTAATTACTCAATTCTTTAGTTAACGTGTAATACCTATACATGCTACTAGAGTACGCTTTGAAATTACTTTCCTATCATTGCTTTTTAACTTACATGATAATTTCATGAATAAACTAGTAAAAGAAACTCTTAAACTCATCGCTTCTCACCACTAAAATGTTTTTCCAATCAAGCTATCCATCCTAAGGTACACTCGCCCACTCAAGATAAAATATGAATGTAACCCACAACATTCATTCAAGCGCCAATTAAGACATGTCCAATGTTCATTGACTGCTCCGGTTAGCTAGTCACAATATTGTAACATAATATCTCGTCATTAGAGCGCTTAACGCGGAAACGTGTGGGTGCAAAACCACCGTAGCTAAACTATAATTCGAATAGTCCGTAGCTCCGTTATAAGTCTGTAATGGCCGTGACCGGACATAATTGCTGAAGATATTTGTTAAACTTAGACTTTTAATTGATACGAGTAACACGTGCGTTTTGGTTTTTGGTAGATTGGTTATAGTTGGTTGGTGCGTGAATTAAAAATTAGAATTTCGATTGGTTTACCTACTGATAAAACTGATGTGTCTACCTAATAAAATGCTAAAAATCAACAATAGCACTAGATGACGACTCTTGAACTAAAAGGCAACGCAACGCAACAAACATGGCACCGAATGTATTTTATTAAACGGAGAAAAATGTTACGATCATACGTCAAAAATGACAGGAATAGACATTGCATGATTATAGCTGGTTGATGCGTGAATTAAAGATTAGAATTTCGGTTGGTTTACCTACTGATAAAACTGATGTGCCAACCTATTAAAATGCTAAAATACACCAGAAGCAGGATATACTCGTTTAATGCCATAGGTACCTACGTACTTCGATCAACAATAACACAGATGACGCCTCATGAACTAAAAGACAACGCAAGAAATATGGCATCGAATGTCTTTTATTAAATGGAGAAAAATTTTACGATCATACGTCAAAAATGACAGGAATCGATATGACATAAGAGCGCACCTCGGCCGTTTTTTATACTCCAATCGTTTATCTAGTGATATTGTTGCACTATCCAAGCAAAGCTATTTTAGCAGTTAACGATAAGTCAACTCAGCAGGTACTGTAAGCGCACAGGTAGGTTCGAGGGTCCGACGCCGGTGGAGTAAATTAACCCGCCTCCATCCCTGCTTTTCAGCTTCTGGGGACTTGGGGAACTGGGTGAAATGGTCCCGACCTACGTGACTGATCACCCGTCCGGCTTCGCTGGCGTCCCCCCTAATAATAATAATAGCTATGAAACTACCAAATACAGTACATATTTCAATAAAATGTTGTGGTTTGTCTCTACATGGTTCATGGAAAATGAAAAAAGTAACTTTTCGCCGTCTATACGCAGATCTTTCAAAGTACGCAGCGGATTTATAAGGTTTTCATCAATAGACAGACTAATTAAATACATTTCGTCATCGTCGTTAATTATTAAATAAATTACAAATATAAAGGTAACTTAGTTAAGATAGTTGGCTTCGTCAATGACATAAGTGGCTATGGTACTATGAGGAAAGTGTCAAAAAAACAATCAAAAATAAGCGCATGCATTTAAACACAAAGTTCAGTGTGAAAACTCATTCTGCCAACATCTTTGGTTGTTGTTTACGTTCACAATATAAATATGAATATATTGCAGCACTAAACTGTTTAGTTTACTTACCAACCTACTTTTGGTGTAGTCATTGGTTCTCAATCTGACCCGTTGAACCCCGCCCACTCGCACGGCCCTTATTACCTAATTTTCAACTGTCAAATGGAAAGCCGAGCCCATTTTATATTAATGTTTATGGTTCCGGTAATAGGTGGCACTGTTACCTTAATAGGTGACTAATTAATTTTGATTTAAGTCGTGGAAATTGGAAACTGCGTTGATGCGTCATTGCAAAACAAAATATGTTGTTTGCGTGGTGATAGTTCCTAGAGATTTGACCAAGAATAACTTAGCGATTTAATTTTTTGTGCATAATGTTAGGTATTATTGTTACCTTTATTGTATGCCATGCCATTGTCGGCTTAGAATAGCACTGAGAAGACACCAAAATTAGTATAATATTACTGGCTGTCTTCAATTATGACCAAATCTTCAGACGCTGCAGCCCATTTTCCTGATGGCAATTTTCCCTCTGTCACCTCTTACGACACCCAAGAGAAGACAAGAGGTAGTGCTATTATTTTTCGGCGTCGGTCGGCTGACATGATGATGAACCGAATCTGGTATATACCGAATTTTTTGTATTTTCAAAATTCATTCCGACATAAAATTCCCTATTCTACCTATTCCAGTGGTTTTCAACCTCTGCCCTACCACAAAACCACCGCTTCTCCTCACCTTCCTTGAACATTCCAATCCATACTGACTGAAAAAAACTTTTTTCGTGTTTGACTGTGTTTCCAAAACAAATTTTACATATTCCAGTGGTCCTCAACCTCCAGCCAACCGCATCGCTGGCACGCGTCCTCCCCACCTCTCTCTGCATACTGACTGAAAAAACTTTTTTGTGTTTGACTGTGTTTCCAAAACAAATTTTACATATTCCAGTGGTCCTCAACCTCCGGCCAACCGCATCGCTGGCACGCGTTCTCCCCACTCCCTCTGCATACAATCCGCACTATTTATTCAATGGAGATCACTTCTACGGTTTCACTTGTATTGATGGCTTTTATGTTCGCTAGGGTTGATACAAAGGTGAGAATAATATAAAATTGCAAGCATTTACCGGATTCAGGCGTTAGTGTTGTGACACAGTTTATCTATAATTCTATACTAATATTGTGGAGATCCTTGGGGGAGGCCTATGCCCAGCAGTGGGCGTCGTACGGCTGAAATGATGATGATTGTAAAGAGGAAAGATTTGATTGTTTGTTGGTTTTTTGTTTGCATCGAATAGGTTCCGTAACTACTGGACCGATTTAGAAAATTCTTTGACCATTAAAAAGCTACATTCTTCCCGAGTGACATAGGCTATATTTTATCCTAATATTCTCACGGGAACGGGTACCACGCGGGTGAAACCACGAGGATCCGTTTATTTATACTTAATGCAGTTACTAACGTACAACCAGGGACAAATTCTCTGAACCACCTCTGTACCTACTTCTTTTCGTGTGGCTGACGTCTCGCCGCCGTTCACTTGCATTCCCTATCCGTAATTTTTTGTGCATCGTACTACCCTAGTTTAATTCATGGCGAAATAGCAAAACGGCCTGCGCGTGAATGGCGAGGTACCAGTCACACGATAAGAAGTATAAAGTGGTTCACCGAATTTGTCCCTGACTATACCAAAAAAGGTAAAATTGTATTTTTCTTACAAAGAAATAAATGTTTTTTTTTTGTTTGGAGAGTTAAATATTATATTAAATTGCAAACATAATTAAAAGAAGATGGTCTAAATAACAGAGAACCAATTGAGACTAACTGGGTGCCACAGGAAGGGGTTCATTGTCTAATGCACAATTTTAACCCACTTTTAATCGAGATGTTTCCAAAGTATATGTGCACCTAAGTATATGAAAAAAAGACTTGCATACAAGTGCTTTTTAGTAACTACATTTTATTATTTTAAGTTTTAACAATATCAGTATAACTGTAGTACCTACATGATTTATCTACTGTCGGACGTAAAAACAAATATTTACGGTATGTCGCCACAGTCGAAAGAGAAAACATGAGCGTTTTCTATAACAATTGGCAACCCTTTTCAACATTAGAGCAGCATTTTTCTAGTGAATGGGAAGCACTAAAGAGCGCTGAATGCGGTCCTTGTGATACACGATGTACCGACACTCGGCGCATGCGCCGTAGCAGTAATTTATATCCAGTGTGAACGAGGCTTTGTTTTATCCGGCCATTTCAAAAATCGAATCGAGCATTTTATTTAAAGGAGGTTGGTATTTTGCTTTTAAAAATAAAAAAGGATAAAATTCTCTTTTCATTGAATTTGAAATTGAAATATATAATGTATAAGTTTGGTAAACAGTGCAAAAGTCGCATTGTTCTAAGTGGCAGTTTCAAAAATTTTATAGAGCAGATCAGTTTTATTTAAAAGATGTTCTGTACCCCTAGTGTAAGTTTTTATGTCAAGCAAACGCAAACTATCGCGATTCCGTATTTATGTCAATTTGTATGAAAACTGTATCAGCGCCTCTAGCGGCGAGTAGCACGCTTATGCAGTTTTCATACAAATTGACATAAATACGGACTCGCGATAGTTTGCGTTTGCTTTACGATCCGATCGAGTAAAACTACAATAATCACGCGAACTGCAATAGACTGCAAATAAACAAGCTTGACCCCCTAGTCTATTGATACAAAATATGATGATGTAGAATTCCATTGAAAAAGAAACAACGCGATGCACTCAGGGAGTGCCAGCAGAAGTGAAAAAGGCTCCCAAGACTTTTTCACAAAATAAAGGAATTTGCCAAAAAATATTGGTCTTCAACGGTTTTAATGCCGCCCATTTCCTAACTGAGCTATTAAAGCTTTGGAAACGGTGGCGAAATTTGCCTTTGTATTCTAATGTCATTGAAATAGTTTTTCGATGAGCCCCTAGTGTACGTTTTTATGTAAAGCAAACGCAAACTATCGCAAGTCCGTATTTATGTCAATTTGTATGAAAACTGGATAAGCGCGCTACTCGCCGCTAGAAGCGCTGATACAGTTTTCATACAATTTGACATAAATTTATACGGAATCGCGATAGTTTGCGTTTTTTGATATAAAAACTTACACTAGGCTTCAGTACCCCTAGTGTAAGTTTTTATGTCAAGCAAACGCAAACTTTTTCGATTGCGTATTTATGTCAATTTGTATGAAAACTATATAAGCGCGCTACTCGCCGCTAGAGGCGCTAATACAGTTTTCATACAAATTGACATAAATACGGAATCGAAATAGTTTGCGTTTTTTGACAGAAAAACTTACACTACGGGCACAGTGCCCGTAGTGTAAGTTTACTGGTCACGTGTCCGTCTTACGAATTTTCGATCTGACGGTCACGTGACCACGCGAGTTTAACATTTTTTACCCTTCGCAAAAATGCACAACGCCGCTAAAGAACTTTTCACTTTAAAAACTCAAAGTATTAATAAGTTAAATAAGGTAAGGTACCTAAGGGCGTTTGTGCACAAGCACGTACCCAGGATTTTTGTCGGGGGGTGTCCGTTGGGGGGGGGGGCCCGGGGGGGGGTAGTTTAGATGTTTGGACGATTGTTACTCAATCATGCCAAAACGGCTGAATGGATTCGGCTGAAATTCGGGACACAGATACTTTGTAGCCTGGAGTGGAACATAGGCTTCTTTTATTCCGGAAAAATATCACATTCCCGCGGGATAACGTCGTGTAGTTCATGCCCATCCCGCAGATGTATGGACACTTTCGGGGGGGGGTCCAGACCCCCTGGACCCCCCCCCCTGGGTACGTCCTTGTTTGTGCACTACCACTGAATTTTACCGATCCAGAAAAAAACGGATGCTTGTATTTAATTAATTACTAATATAAATTATTAATTATTAAAATACAAGCATCCGTTTTTTTTCCGGATCGGTAAAATTCAGTGGTAGTGCACAAACGCCCTTCGGGTGTGACGAAAAGTTCCGTCAAAAGTCGGTTTGGACCGAAAGTCAATTTGGGTCCCTTTACCGCTGACCGCAAAGTTGACGTTACTCGTAATATCGCCTGACACCGACCGCACACAAGACTCATCGACTCACTTATTATTTTTGAATGAAGTGATTTTTTTATGAAACCTTTATAACAAAGTAACGACGTTAGTACAAGCATCCAATTATTTTCTTCCAAATTAAGACACGCGCATCGATACGACACTGCGATTGTAAAATTAGACTGCAATTTTCCAGATTAAAATATTAAACTCGTAGTAGTATGTGGGCTTTACAGAGTAAACTCCATTTTTAGGGTTCCGTAGCCAAATGGCAAAAAACGGAACCCTTATAGTGTAACGATGTCGATTCGTACCAGTCATTATGGATGGTTAAAAACTCTATGATGACTGGAAACTCCATCTAGTTCTACATACTGGCCATTAATTTTATCGAATCCTATCCTGTTCTTTCAATTCAAATTCAAAATCTTCGTTTCACGTGTCCTGTTCATCATTTTTGATTCAGTTCTACTAAAATCACCAAACCATACAGAGCTCTCGGAGCATTACCAGTTTTTTATACCAGTTTCAATTGTTTGTCATAGTATTAAATAAGTGGAACCCTTGACCCTTGGAAAGGGTTCCTATGCTTCCTAATCTTCCTATTCTTCCTATACGTTTCTTTATTACTACCATCTATATATATAAAATTCAAAGTCCTGACTGACTGACTGACTGACTGACTGACTGACTGACTGAGATATCAACGCACAGCCCAAACCGCTGAACCTAGAGACTTCAAATTTTGCACATAGATACGTTATACAGTGTAGGCATCCAATAAGACAGGATTTTTGGAAATTCCACCCCTAAGGGGGTGAAATAGAAGATGAAAGTTTGTATGAAAGTCCGTCAGTTTTGAAGTTAGGATCTTCAAACATTGTATGTAGGCGGGCAATTGAAAATTAATATTTACCTGTGTCAGCGTTTTTGACAATTCCACCCCCGGAGGGGTGAAAAGGGGGATGAATTAATGATGTATCTGGAAAGTCCTTCGTTTAATTTATTATTTAGGCTTATGGTCGGAAAGTAAAACAAATAAGCAAACACATATTTCGTATTTTTTCGAAAATCAACCCCTTAGAGGTTAAATGGGATAAATAAACTAAAAAATCGATATGGATGTCGTTATTGAGGTTTTATGGGATGACGATTGCAAAAATGGCATTTATTTTCATGTTTAACACGCTGAACATGATTCAACCAATAAAAGGTTGCAATAGAGGTGAAATTTTGAATGAAAATTCAGGGGATAAAATAGACATTTCAAATTGAAACTTTGTAGGCTTACTTCTTAAAACATATAAGCAACCCATTTCGTAGTATTCCTAAAATCAAACCCAGGGGGTAAATAGGGTATAGAAACCTAAATCACCTTAAGTACCCTAAAAGTTCTTGGTACCTAAGCTACTCAGAACAAACTTTTTGATTGTGAAACAGACACTTATTATTTACTAGCTTCCGCCCGCGACTTCGTCCGCGTGAACATTCGAGAAAATACTTAGGGGACCAATAAACAGGATAAAAAGTATTATATGTTTTAATTTCATAAAAATCCGATCAGCCGAAGATTTTTACGTGATTAGGCGGGTCCTCCCTCATCAAGTGAGCAGCCTCGTGCGAGGCCCGCCGCACGTGGCAAACGTTCTGCCTCGCGCGAGGCTGCTCGCTTGGTGAGGGAGGATCCGCCTAATCACGTAAAAACGGCTGATCAGATTTTTATGAAATTAAAACAGAATACTTTTTATCCTGTTTATTGGTCCCCTAAGTATTTTCTCGAATGTCCACGCGGACGAAGTCGCGGGCGGAAGCTAGTCTATATATATAAAATTCAAAGTCCTGACTGACTGACTGACTGACTGACTGACTGACTGACTGACTGACTGAGATATCAACGCACAGTCCAAACCGCTGAACCTAGAGACTTCAAATTTTGCACATAGATACGTTATACAGTGTAGGCATCCACTAAGAAAGGATTTTTGGAAATTCCACCCCTAAGGGGGTGAAATAGGGTATTAATGTTTGTATGAAAGTCCGTCAGTTTTGAAGTTAGGATCTTCAAATTTTGTATTTAGGCTGGCAATTAAAAATTAATATTTATCTGTGTCAGCGTTTTTGACAATTCCACCCCCGAAGGGGTGATAAGGGGGATGAAATGTTGTATCTGGAAAGTCCTTCATTTAATTTATTATTTGGCTTATGGTCGGAAAGTAAAACAAATAAGCAAACACATATTTCGTATTTTTTCGAAAATCAACCCCTTAGAGGTTAAATGGGATAAATAAACCTAAAAATCGATATGGATGTCGTTATTGAGGTTTTATGGGATGACGATTGCAAAAATGGCATTTATTTTGATGTTTAACACGCTGAACATGATTCAACCCCTAAAAGGTTGCAATAGGGGTGAAATATTGAATGAAAAATCAGCGGTAAAATAGACATTTCAACTTGAAAGTTTGTAGGCTTACTTCTTAAAACAAATAGGCAACCCCTTTCGTAGTTTTCCGAAAATTAAACCCAGGGGGTAAATAGGGTACAGAGACCTAAATCATCTTAAGTACCCTAAAAGTTCTTGGTACCTAAGCTACTCAGAACTAAATTTTTTGATCGTGAAACAGACACTTATTATTTACTAGCTTCCGCCCGCGACTTCGTCCGCGTGGACATTCGAGGAAATACTTAGGGGACCAATAACCAGGATAAAAAGTATTCTATGTTTTAATTCCATAAAAATCCGATCAGCCGTTTTTACGTGATTAGGCGGGTCCTCCCTCACCAAGCGAGCAGCCTCGCGCGAGGACGTTTGCCACGTGTGGAGGGCCTCGCACGAGGCTGCTCACTTGGTGAGGGAGGACCCGCCTAATCACGTAAAAACGGCTGATCGGATTTTTATGAAATTAAAACATAGAATACTTTTTATCCTGGTTATTGGTCCTCTAACTATTTTCTCGAATGTCCACGCGGACGAAGTCGCGGGCGGAAGCTATTATAAATAAAAGTCAAGTCCCTATAAACATCATCTTTTTTTATTCATCTATTTTCTACTACTAAATACTGCACGGCGTCACGTGGGAGGCCACTTCGTCACACTGGCTCTCCGGCTACGAATTGAACACCCGTCACGTCACACTGGCTCTCCGGCAAAAGAAGAATCGAAAAAGGATCTCTCTCCGAGGCTAGGACTCCGGAGTGCAGATAACCATATCCCTATACTATTTTAACGTTCCCATTCTCCATTATCTGTAAAAAAAATATTATTAGGACTTTTGTGTTATGTACTAATTTTCCCCACTTTCCTTTTTCTATGTTTTAATTTTAATATCTTGTATTATATCAACCATCCCCATTTCGACACACTATACCGTACGATTTCACTACTTAATACACTTCAATCACCCTAACACACATTTTTCAGACAATAAACGATCGACGCTACTACTGCTGGTTACAAATGTAATCGGTTCCCGATGCTTTAGTAGCGAAGGCATTTCACTCACAAATTTTACCTACTATACTTATTATCACAAAAATACTTTCAGTACCCTATACTATTAATACTACAGCTCTACAGACATCACCTACTCTACGGCTTGTTTAACCGACAGCTACATAAACACTCGAGGTTTTGGGATTTAAACCATAGTTCCACAAATTATTTACTATGGATATTTTACAACTAAACAAACCTGAAATTATTTACAAACTTAAATTACGTAACGCAAATTTCCAACCGACTCAAACTGCCGTTGAATTGCGTGAACTATAGCAAGTACTTATTTTGCTTGTTTTACCTCAATCTCTTTAATTTTACTAGATTATTGATTAGCTAACATCCTGATTGTAAGTTTCTCCTACTGCTTCCGTTAACTTTTCGACTAGTTTTTGGTCCCGCTTTAACTTTTTCGATCACATTTATGATTTCTTTTATCTAAAATTAAAATTACTTTTAACCTTTCTTCACGCTTGTTACTTACTTTTAATTTTTCTTCACGCTTGTTACTTAAAACAGAGTAGTCAGGTCGGCCGTTCAATAAGCCTTTCACTCGAGCGGATTAGATAACTCGTTAATTTAAGCCCTTTTATCTCGAGCGGTGGCGACTCGTAAAATAAGCCTTCGCTATGTATGCAGAGCGGGTGGTGACTCTGTGGTTACAACCCGATCACTCTGTTATAAATGAAAGTGGTTTTATTTTTTTCATCCTTCAGAGAGACTACTAATTCTCTCTCGGATACTTCTACTTGTACTTTCTTCTTCTACTATACTTCTACTTTCTTCTTCTACTATACTTCTACTTTCTACTTTTACTACTATGATCCTCTTCCGTGATCTAGTAAACTACTTCTACTACCTAGCTTGATGGGTAATCTTACTTAGGCCTCTACTTTGGTCTAGTGATCTACTTTTATACCTAACGGTAATCTTAACTAGGCACTCTACTTTCGCCTAACTATTCTCTAAGAAACATGGATTTCCCAATCCTAACTCATACATGGTCCACCTCATATATGTTTCAGGGGCCGTTGGAGAAATATAATGTAAATCTTTACGTACTTACATTTTCTTACTTTACTACCACACTAGTTCATTTGATAAATATTTTTCGGCAACATAGGACTATTTTATTATTATTTTTATGATTGTTTTATTCATGGACATTTTATTTGTTTAACTACTTTAATTTGTTATTTATTATTACTTTAAGTGACATGCACACTTAGTCTTATGATTTATATAGGTACTGTTTTTATATACACCTCCATCCCTTTGGCTGATCCATCAACTACTTTATCAATACATAATTTTGTACATACATATAAGATAATTACATTTTTTTTAATTTAATTACAATACTACGTCGTATTTACGATTATTATAATAAGTTGCCTACTGCAACATATTTAATTTTAAACTATAATATTACTTATTTATCTAAATACTTACGTGTAAGTTAGTAACACTTACTTATTTTAGTACTTTAACAAGTACCTATTTACTTAATAGTCTCTAACGAGATTAAAGTCTTATTTTCTAGCCATTTGTTAAGGCTACTAAACTTGTAAATTTTGAAGACACTTTACACAAACATTTATACATGACATTCATCACACACATAAACACTAAACATAATCACCAAAAGCCAGCGGGTTGTGACTGGCATATTTAAATAAGCCTGCACTAATCTGGGTTGGTTTCATGAGAAACATCTTCTATTATAAAAGATTTCTCTACGTAACTGATGCCTTAATTCTAAAACTTATGGAATTAAGACTTTGTTAGATACGACGGATGTTAGTATTTGTATGGAACCGAAACCAACCTAGTGTAAATTTCTCACTGTAAAAACCATTCATACACTCAAAATTCTATCATGCACTTCCATTAAATTAATTAATATGTTGTTACTTGATCTGTATTTACTTTTATAAGGGACTTGTTTGTAAATACCTACCTATCTTCTAACTAAAAAAAATCCTTAGAGATTTTTTTGCCCCGGCCGCCCCGGTATTGTAACGATGTCGATTCGTACCAGTCATTATGGATGGTTAAAAACTCTATGATGACTGGAAACTCCATCTAGTTCTACATACTGGCCATTAATTTTATCGAATCCTATCCTGTTCTTTCAATTCAAATTCAAAATCTTCGTTTCACGTGTCCTGTTCATCATTTTTGATTCAGTTCTACTAAAATCACCAAACCATACAGAGCTCTCGGAGCATTACCAGTTTTTTATACCAGTTTCAATTGTTTGTCATAGTATTAAATAAGTGGAACCCTTGACCCTTGGAAAGGGTTCCTATGCTTCCTAATCTTCCTATTCTTCCTATACGTTTCTTTATTACTACCTTTACAATAAAAAGTCAAGTCCCTATATATCATCTTTTTATTCATCTATTATCTACAAATTAAATACTGGGCGGTGACTTCCGACGTTCCGGCTAGTGTACCGCTGGCCGACGAGGACGTCCCGTCACAATAGGTTCCTCATAATATATGTCTGTCTGTCCGTCCGTCCGTATGTCACACCGTATGTCTATAGATTGGTCTTGAAAAATGGCATACTTAAAGGAATCTCAAACTATTTTGCTTTCTTTTTTCAAAGTCAATCTTTTGAAAGAGAGACACTTCCAAAGTGGTAAAATATGTGTGTCCCCCTCTAACTTTTGAAATAAAATAGTGAAAAATCTAGAAAAAATGTAGAAGATGTAGGCTGTAGACCTTAATAAAAATCTTCAACGAAAATTGGTTTGAACAAGACTTTTTGAGATATAGCACATTTTTAAAAACCGCAAATGCAACTTTGTCATTCATACAAACACTATGAAAAACAAAGTTATATTTTGCTGACGAAAAATGATAGTAGAATTTTGTGAATGTGAATGTCTCATTTTTTGGTTTTTGGATTATATCTTGGAATCTATTTGTCCCAGCGACATGTTCATTATGTACAAAATAAAAGCTGATTAAATTTGCTACAAGTTTTATTCAGTCAAACTTTTCAATATCTTGTATAGTATTTGAGATATTTGTCCTTGAAAGTCTGTAATTTTGGTATAAATATTTTTGCAACTTTTGACCAGATAACTTTTCAACGATGCACCGAAAAACTAAATACTGTCCATAGGGTTGTAGAGCATTAAATTCTCTTCAATAGTATATTACTTTACTACTAGCGCTCCCCCCGCAACTTTGTCCCCGTGGAATTTATTATAGTCTCTTCTTCTTAGCATGGCGATCTTTCGGCATTAGATCTTGTTATGGCCCTGAGAAGGGCCTAGTGGGATTAAATGTATTCGCCATCGATCGTGGTGAAAGGATCGGCCACTCTACGTTATTGACTAAGCTGTCTACGCAAACTTTTGACCGGGGTGCGCCGGACGCATAGTTTCATTGATGCGACACACGGGAAGGCTCTTTTCTTGCACCCCAACATAATACCTAGATAGTCAAAGGTATCGACGCAGTTGTGATCATAAATATCTCAACATTTGTGGAAAAAATACCTTAATTTTGTAACACACAGTCTAAAATCGTTACCATTTTCACATTTAAGTTGTCAAAAACGATTTTGACGATTATTGTGGATTTGTATTAAACCATGATTTATTGTAATTTAAACTATGTGTTATCTATACCTTAAATGTGTAACACAGTGTTACACATTTAAGGTATATATTTTCCACAAATGTTTAGATTTTTACGATTTTTTGCATCGATTTATTGAAAAGTCACTGCTCTTATATGTATGGCAAATTGTATGTTCTGATGTTATGGACTTTATTTAGTGTAACGAATTTATTGAAATTAACTAATGATCCGAAGTATTTGCAGTACCTCGACCGATTCGATCCTACCTATCTGATGGCGACTGTACAGTCGAGTTCAATAATACCTGGGCACTTTTGAACTTTGTCGTAGTTATTATTGTGAAAATTTGTACAGAAAGTCAAAGACGATGTCAAGAAACTTAATGCGACAAAGTCCAAAAATGCACAGAATATTATTAAACTCAACTGTAGGTTATGAAGGTCCGTCCTACTTTAAATTGCGCAAAGCTTGATTTACAACGTATTGAACCTCTTCCCGTTGCCACTTCAATAAATTGCGTCAGCATTCAGTGCTATGTCTCAATCGAACCGATGCTTAGCATAGAATCATGCATGAATGAAATCATGTCAGCGTTTTAAGTGTTATTCTGTTATTCTATTGTATGAAATGATAAACGTTTATGACGACTTCTTAAAATTGTGAATAACGAAATATATGTAGCTTACTTCCGCAAAAAACACAATATGCAAGATGCACCGCCCGCCCGCCCGCAAAAAATTGCACATGCACACCACGAAAACACCAGTGCACAATACCTGCATCTAGCAAGACAGCAATACACCTTGCACCGTCACCGATTAGACTACTCTACACGTGTTTCGCCCCAACCCGGGGCATCCTCAGGAGATAGTTCGTGCTAGTTCGTGCGAAAAACCAACACCAATCATATTCACAATGGTTAGGGACTTCCGCCAAGTGACGCCTGATTCAATCAAAGACTTCTTAAAATTTTCGCGATTAAGTTCAGCCCATACTATGTAAGACTAAAATATGCTCTATTTATGCATAATTGGTTCAGTGGTTATGATATTAACAAACATTTACAAACTCGCAGATAGAGAGGTTTATGAGGAATATGACTAGCTTTTGCGTGCTATTCGGGAAAAGCATACCGTCGTTTTTACATTTTACATTTTTTTTACCACACCAGATGTTAAGTGATACACCCAGAATTCTCAATCACCGAGGTACTGGCTATCATACTTATATCTAACTGCCGGAGCACAATAATGCTTAAAACAGCATTGTTATGGCGTCAGACTTATTTAGGACTAGCTGACCCGGCAAACGTTGTTTTGGTTTTGCCATAAAAATTTTATTGGACACGAACTTTGTATCACCTGCCTGACACAATGTCACTTATTAAAAAAAAGAAATCCTAAGCGGCAAAAATGTCAGTGATTAGATTACATAGTCTTTGACATACCTTCTCTTTGGAAGCATTTTGGAAGCGGCTAAGAAATGACAGTTGTGTGAAGTATGACAGTTTACCGGTTTTCTATACAAAATTACCATTTTTATTTTATAATTTTCCTGCATAAAAAGTAGCCTATGTTACTCCCCAGCTCTCAAATTATCTCCATACCGAAAATCTCGTCGATCCGTTGCTCCGTTTTGACGTGAAAGACGGACAAACAAACAAACAAACAAACAAACAAATAAACAAACAAACAAACACACTTTCACATTCATAATATTAGTATGGATGGTGGTAGCTAGCCAGCCGGCCTAGCATGAGCGGCTTATAACACGCGATATGATATGGTACGGCATGCCGTCTTGGTCTCATCTTAGTGGGGTAAGCAACACAACTTGCCGTACCATATCATATCGCGCGATAAAAGCCGCTCATCGTCGGCAGGAGGACTAAGAGCAAGTCCTATCACCAACCAAAAACATATTTTGAGTATCGCGCCTCCCGCCCGCGCTTTCCGCTGCCGCTCCCTACCGCAGCTGAAACAACTCCGTGGTCGCAGAAGTTCAACCTGTCTGAAAGAAGAGCACCTGCGCCGAATGTTTCCTTACCAGGCCAAGATAACCAAGGTTTTATCGACGTTCGAGACAAAAGGCGACATCGTCAGCGCGCAACAAACAAGAACCAGTATGGTACCACACCGACAGGGCCCAACTTCCTGCTGCGAGCTGCCCTACCTACCACGGCGTTATACCTGTCCCGCCTCCACTACACCGTCTCCAGTACATCAAGAAGAAGGCCAACTACTGCTTGAGAGTGCAGCCTTTGGAATCGCGCCACAGTACAAACTTCAAGTCGTTTGTGGTGCGCGTCCCGACAACACGGTAAGATATTTTCATTTATAATAGTTTTCCATTCTAGAATTAACTGCCATACAAAAAGACAAAAACAAACTTTAGTGAATGGGAATCTGAATCGAAATCAATTTTATTGTGGTTTCCAGACAATAGTTTTCATTAATGAAACTGAATGAATGATCTCCTATTTTGTCCTCAATGAACCATTGATTCAGAAATTAAAAAAAACAATTTAATCACCAGTCTGTGGTTTTCAAACTTTTGATACGAACAATTAAGTACAAACATTTTTTTGATAGTTTTTACATTAAAAAACTCTAATTAATATTCAACACGCAACTAATTTGAAGTAACTGCTGCTTCGATATCGTCTCGGGGTTATTTGTGGATGTTTCATTGACAAAAGTCAATTTATATGTGGTTTAACCGTAAAACCATTAGATTTAATTGTTTCTAGTTTTGGACCGAGTGCCAAGTAGAGATGCAGCTGTGGATGTAGCGGTAAGTAAGAGCGGAAACGTTCAGTAAAATCACAGGGAACGGAAAGAAAATCTTCATTCATAATTTCATTTTTCTAAATTGAAATTGATTCTAAAAAAAAACTAATATCACTTCAGCTTAAAATTATAAGGCACTATTATTCAGCACTTCAAAATTTAAACTTGTATATTGTATGAACCATTACAGGCAGTACATTTCATAATGATAAAAATGATAGAGAAAATAATGTGGAACACTAATTTATTGCTAATTATATTAATTACACTTGATAAATTACGATAAATTGCTTATCTCGTATCATAGAGTGCACGATATGAT
This sequence comes from Crambus lathoniellus, assembly GCA_949710035.1. Taxonomy (NCBI): domain Eukaryota; kingdom Metazoa; phylum Arthropoda; class Insecta; order Lepidoptera; family Crambidae; genus Crambus; species Crambus lathoniellus. The sequence continues at coordinate 11,922,725 of OX453296.1, forward strand.
GACTAATTGTGAACTAGTTAATAAATTGTTACAAATAAAATAAGTAGGTAGTCGATGCTGGCGTAAAATGCTGACCGCGCGGAACGTACGGTATGTACCGTACATATCTACAAATGAGTACAAATGAGTCAATTTTTACTCTTTTCGTAATTTACTCAGTTTCACCGCTTCTTCTTCATCTTCTTCTTAACAGTACGGGCGGTTTCCGCAACTCGACGTCTATTGCGCCAATTTTGCGTCCGGAGGGTGCGCGGCCAGATCACTCCAGCCAGCCCAACTCAGCCAGGAACGCTCCAAGAGCTTTCACATTCGTGATCGCTTCCTGGACGCTGCCCGGCGAGCCGAGGTACCTCGCCCGGTAGGGGGCCCTGCATTCCAGCAGTACGTGGGCAGCTGTTTCTTCTTCCTCCATGCACCCTCTGCATAGGGGACTGTCGGTGACACCTAAATTAAAAAGATGTCTGGTAAATTATCCATGACCAGTAATAGCACCTGTTACCAGGCGAAGTTGCGGTCTGCACAGTTGTATCAGAGCCCTGGATAGACGCGCGCACCACGCACGGCAGTGCGAGTTTCGCCTGTTTCACCGCTACATTTATAGCCACTGCCGATGTGTCGATCTAGCAATTGGGCCTGTATCAATATTTTTCCTATACAAAATTAAAACTATAGAATTTTATGATTTTATTATTAAAGCTATTAGGAAAGGCGTAGGTGTTTAGACAGATTATGGATTTTGATTGATATTTTTTGTCTACTAGCGGCTATCATATTCAAATGAGATAAAACGGACTTCGGACTTAATCGGTGTGAGGAGAAGTTTTTTTTTAGTTAAAAGGCATTTGAAATCGACGTGTAGGTATATCAATTATTGTCAGAACTAGATAAATAAGGTAATAACAACTTTACGAGACTACATACACAGGAAATTGTAAAGATAAGTAAAACAAAAAATTTGGGTTTCAGATCACTTGGCCACCGAAAAGTGAACAGGCTAGGCAAGTAATTTAAACAACTACGCTCCAAGCCAGTTTGCCTTGCTTTGAATGGCTGAATATCGTTCATAGGAAACGGCTGCGGCTGAGACAGGCTTTTGAGCAATTTTTTTTTAATCTCAATAAAAAAATGACAGCCTCCGGGCCGAGTGGTGTACGCAACGGTTTTCAAGGGGCCGCTTATCTCTAGAAGTCCTGGATTCGATTCCCGGTTGGGTAAATATTGAAAAAGAACTTTTCAATATTTCCTCGGGTCTGGGTGTATGTGGTAATACCCGTCGTTGTTTCCAATTTCCATATATTAGTGTTTAAGCTACTATAGTTTAGTATTAGATTGTTTAGTTTAGTATTAGTCCAATATTAAAATTACATTCCAATACCTCACTAGGAGCTAAACATCCACCTAGTAGACAATGTGTGTGAACTATACTCATTACGGCGCCTACGCGCGCCCACGCGGCCGGCGCGAGTTTACCGGGATTACGGACGTCAAATGGGTACCGGTACACGAGAAAAAATACCGTAATTAAACAGACCATTGGTTTTGGTACTTAGAGGGGTTTGGGATGTGATTTTAAAATTTTGAAGTGAAGTAGAGAGGGTATCCAAATGCTATGGTTTTTAAAGGACTAGCACAATCTATCTTTTTATTTTACAAAATAGATATGAGTAGGACCTTTTTTGTACTTTTTCACTTTTTCGCTGGGATAAATAATAATTAACGAGATATGGAAGGAAAAAGATGGTCAAGAATAAGTTTTTAGTAAAAATTTCATTTTTATGACAAGCTTTCTTGCTGACTGTACTTTAATATTGTATTGTCATCTGAACCAAACCTGTATACAAAATTTCAGCTCCATCGGACACTGGAGGTGGGTCAAATTAAGCTTTGTAAGATTTGTCCCTCACTAACTAACTTACATACTAACTAGGTAACTAACATGGCAAGTTAGTAAAAAGCTTGTAAAAAAATAAACTCACTTTTCTCAAAAATGGCACATTTATTCGTAAAAATAAAATTTCTAATTATATTTTATATTCAAAATATCATCATCATCATCATCATCGACGTTGTCTTCGAAGGAGGCTCCGTTAGTACATAAGTCAGAGCATACACAGCAGACACTGGAGCAGGCTATTCCTGTTTTCCGACAGCCGCATCGAACTACACACAGTCTTGCATCGGCAAAATATGGTGTTAAGAATGGAGTCAGATTCCAATGTGTCGTTGGTTGTCACCGGCTTTAGGATGCCATCGTCGCCCCTGGCCAAGGGGGGGCCAAGAGCTAAGGGGGGGGAGGGCTTAAGGCTTAGCTCTTCGGTACTTTTAATATATTATTTTGGGCACTTTCTTTTAGACTTATGCCAAAATTCGCTTTTACACGAAATTTTTCCGGCATTTTTCCATCGCCGGGGCGCGACTTTACCGGGATTACGGATGTTTAAACAGGTACCGGTACACGAGAAAAAATACCATATTTAAACAGATAATTGGTTGCCGTATTAATACTGAGTGTGTAAAAGATTAGAAGTTATAGTATTCCAATCCTATACATCGATCGATCGAAGGACTTGTACGAACGAAATGAACAGATTAACATACACACAGACAAATATGCAGAGATTTGCGTTCCTGCAATTTCAATGCGCATTTGTATCTAAGCTTCCTATGTTCTTTACAGGCGAGACTTCCCGCGTCGTGTTACAGCGCGCGGGTTTGTCCGCAGAATCGAACAATGCGCGGAAGGGCCCAGGGTGTCACGACCGCCCTGGTTGTTCCGCAGCCACTCCGCAAATATACTAATAGTTTGCACGTAATTGTCTAGAAGCGCAAGTGAGAAACTAACATTTATCCAGATATATCGAAGGCCGGGAAGGCACTTATAGCCATTTCATTTTTTCAATTTATTTGAGTTTAATATGTGTGGAACTGTGCTATTAGGTATTACGCATACGCCGCTACCCCGTGTCGAGACGATTGAATTTAAAAATAACGATTTAAAACCTCTAATTCCACTCAGGCGAAGTCGTGGGCCAAAGCTACTCAACAGTTAGTTTTCAAATCATTATTGCCAAGATATTCCACAATCTTTTACGAAACTAAGGCGTGGGAAACCTCTCGAGTTGTGAGTTGTAACGTAAAAATTTAGCTTTCTCGCCGCTCCGGCTTCCGTTGGATGACCTCAGATAGCATCGCAGATGGCCGATATATCGCGAAACGACCGCCTGAATCACGCTTGTGGGTGCTTCGGATGCTCACGGATGTGGTACCTACTCTGGTTACGTAACTGATTCTAGGGTAGATTATGGATAGATTGGGCCCAAGAGTAAACAAGTTGATGATACTACTTAAGAGGAACAGTCTTTGGGCGTATATAGAGGAATAAATACTGTTGTTCTTCTCGTTTAATAATGTTGTCAAGTGGTAATGGTAAGTATCGATGAATCTAATTTGTAGTTGCGTTGGTAATTCACAAATGTTGTGAAGTCCAAAAAAGTTGTAAAGAGGAAAAGTCTTAAGGTCATAGCCCATTTAAGGTCACAGCACATACATCAACTCGGAAAGGGATCGTAAACGTAAAACGCCTGGTTGACGGCGAGGCGAAGGCGATACGGTGTCGATCCCTTTCCGAGTTGATGTAATGTGCTGTGTCATTTATACCGCACCGCTCCCACCCAACCAAAGGATGAACAGCCAAATATGGACTTAATGTCGTTCAATGTAGTTACAGTAACAATATAAAATAGCGGACAGCACGCGGTCAGCGAGCTTACCGCCGTCAGACTGCTCGGTAGTTGACGCCTCGCTGATATCGCGCGGTCCGCGCGCTATCCGCGCGCTGACTGTTAGCGGTCGCCGCGCCGTGTCGCCGCCGCGCACCTTAAGGGTCACAGTATATATATCAACTCGTAAACGGAATAAACGTATCAACTCGAGCGGTTCAGTATTCTTTGTATGAAACCCCCTACTGCAGAGCACACTAATCGGAATCGTAACGTAATCGCCTCGCCTCGGGACCCTCACGAACCGCTTTGCGGGTCGCACAACTTGCTATCCCCGCGCTTACCGCTAGTCATCCACGCGCTCACGTCTCTCCGTACCCGAGCTTACGGCTCTACGCACAGTGGCAGTGGTCTGAAAATGAAAAAATGAACTAACCACATCACAATTTTTTTTTCATCATTATTATTTTTTTCTATATAGAACCACTGTGCGGCGAGCCGTAAGCGCGGCGTCGCCTAGCCGTACCCGAGCCGACGTACCGACGCTGATCCGGTTTGGTTACGTGCTTGCGTTAGGTTGACGCCTGACGACGAGGAGAAAGGCGATACGGTGTCGATCCCTTTCCGAGTTAATGTATCACATTACATCAACTCGGATCTGGGACCGTACTCTGAAACTACAAAAACCGAAACTTCGGTTAGCCCCGCCCCTTTCACTCGATTCTGTAATGACTAGAGCGTGAGAGGGACGGGTATAACGAAGTTTCGGGTTTTGCGTTTCAGAGTAGGCCCTCAGCGTCGCGTCGGTACGTCGGCTCGTCTACGGCTAGGCGAGACGCCGCGCTTACGCCTCGCCGCACAGTGGTTCAAATCTCGGAATTTCAGTCTAATTTATTGAAATGTGGTTAGTTCATTTTCATTTTCAGACCACTGTGCGTAGAGCCGTAAGCTCGGTTACGGAGAGACGTGAGCGCGTGGACGACTAGATAGCAAGTTGAGCGACCCGCAAAGCGGTTCGTGAGCTGGTCCCGAGGCGAGGCGATCACGTTACGCTTCCGATTAGTGTGCGTTGCAGTAGGGGGTTTCATACAAAGAATACTGAAACGCTCGAGTTGATACGTTTGCGATCCGTTTACGAGTTGATATATTCTGCTGTGACCTATAGAGGGAATAGCAGTCGACGCGTGGACAGCTAGGAGCCTGCTAGCTGTCGCCGCGTGGACTGCTGGGTGCCTGCTAGCTGTCGCCTTTGTTTATGGCGGTGTTGGGTTGGAGCGGTGTTGGAGCGGTGCGGTATAAGTGGGCTATGACCTTTAGGGTGAATCTTGTGTCTGTGCATAGCGTACAACAACATCATGCATAATAACTTAGAGAGCTTTGTTTGCTTAGATAATTTTGAACACTCTGACTGCTCATATAAATATGAAACAATGAGTGCCAAGATATTTTGAACACCTTCCGTGCTTACAACAATAATGATGATTCGAACTGCTTAGATCAAATTTATTTTATGTTTTTCAGATCATTTTGAATACCTACTCTAGACGCTTTATTAATTTGACGCTGACTGTACTATTTAAGAGGAACAATCTTTGGGCATATCTAGAACACAAGATATACTATTGTTCTTCTTGTTTGACAATTTTAAGAAAAGTTAGAACCTACCGATTAATCACGCTTGTAGTTGCCACGGATTTTTACAAATGTTATGCAGACCAGACAAGTTGTAAAGACGTAAAGTGTTTGGACAAATCTACAGCTATTGTTATAGTTTAATAACCGAAGTACCTATCCCGCATAACGTAGAAATTCAGCTTTCTTGCCGCTTTGGCTTACACTACTTAGCATTAAACTTGACACCTAACTGAATTATTCGCGTAAGTGTATATATTCTTTGGCTGCGGACAAATGACAACCTCTGTTGCCGATTGGTGTACGCGCCGGTTTTCAAGGTGCCGGGTTCGTTTCCCGGTCGGGTAAATATTGAAAACGAACTTTTCAATATTTCTTCGGATCAGCGGGCCAATCGCCGTAATTCTATGCAGCGCGTCTTCATCGCGTTTGGGTCTTGACGTTTGACTTCGTATTGCCGTAATGACATAACGACGCACACGTTACGCAAACCTATAGTCCTACAATCCTGTCTGATCTGGTGACATCCGTGACAGAGAAACCACTTGCAATACGAAATTAGCTGTCAAAATAGACTGTCGTATGAAAACTGTTTTATTTTCAAAGATTATCACCGGAACAGAAAAGAAAAGTTGTCGCACTGTCAAAGATGCGCCGTATCAAAAGCAGTTTTAGAGCGCTCGTCAGATAAGTCTGCGCGCGGGTAAAAATCGAATACTAATCTTTTCTATAACATTAGAACAAAAAATGCACTGTAACTAGCGCCAAAAACGCGCCAGGCACGTGCAGAGTTATCTGACACACCACACACTCTACACGTCAACTGCACGTCAACTGCACGTACACTTGACTAATGCGTCATAGAATTACCGCGATCGGCCCGCTCTGGGCGTATGTGATGCGGTAATACTTGTAGTTGTTCCAATTTCCATAATACTAGTGCTTATGCTACTATAGGTAGTTTGGTATTGGCATAATTGTATGTGATGAATGGTGTTGGTGTCCAATATTTAAAAAGAACTAGTAAAATAAAACCAGATCCGGCAATATGGATCAGTGGTAGGTTACGCATCGGACCGATGAGTAACGCAGACAAGCCGTCTGCCACCGCGCTACGCGAACCGGTTCTGATGTCCTACCAGGCAGAACTTATGCTCCTATAAGCAGATGCGGATTTTATTTTTAACTAGCGGCCCGTGGCTACATTTGTATGAAAGTCTTCCAGGTGCGAGTTGATTAAATATTATGTTAAACTTTCGGCAATGGTGGTGCCAAAGTACGATTTTCACAAAAACGTGTTCAAAGCGTCTCAGGGATGTGGAGTGGACAAAGTCAAAGTCAAAGTCAATAAATTTTTATTCATATAGATTAAATAAAATTAATGCTTATGAATCGTCCAACATTTTTTTAACCTACCACCTGTTATGACTTCGCAATTTTGCAATTATTCTTACAAAAACGGGAAGGCCAAATACTCATTCTACGAATACTCAAAAATTTTATGCAAACCATCAAACTCCACGCTTACGTATGTAATGTTATAAAGTCAGAATTATTGTTCGTTTATTTTTTTGAAAAAATTAAGCAGTTTTTATATTATTATATCATCTATATAAAAATCATTGCAGAGATGCAAGTAGTTTCTAATCTATTAGAAGATGTTATTGTACATTGGTCAAGATTCGGTGCCGGTGTACTTATATTATTATTACCTATAAAATAGAAATAAATTTTCTTTTCACTTCAAAAATAACTAAAAGATCTAAATACCTACCTAATACTTACTTAATTACTTTTTCACCGTCTCTGTGGTCTAGTGGTACACTCCACCGGTATCAGACCCAGAGGTCCCGGGTTCGATTCCCAGTGGGGATACATACTTGTCTTATTGTAAATATTCGGTTTGGTTGGTGGTAGAGATTGTTCAAAGTCCGCCTGGCCTAGCTAAAATTGACTTCCTGACAGTACAAGCAGAAGGGTGTCACTCCGCAGTTTAAGTACGTTCGGACGGCGCGCCTGCCGGGCAGGCGTATGGCATAGAAATTAGGTCCGCAAAAGAGCTAGAATATATGCGATAGAAAGAAAGAGATGCAACGACAACGAGTGGCCGTTAGTAATTTGCCTGCGCCGTACAAGCTGAATTCTACTTTATTGCGTTATAGTTAGAGTTGCTATTTATTTAAATGACTTAGCGGAGTGAACTATCTGTTACATAGTAACTATTTAGTAATCTGTGGTACGAGTATAAGGTTCCCGATGCGTAAATAAATAACATTATCATTCATGCCAAAAAGTTGTTAGCTCTTTAAATTATATTACCTAACTGGTGCTCCGCTCGTAACTTCGTCTGCGTAGACCCCCTTTTTACCCCCTTAGAGGGGGTATTTCTAAAAATCCTTTCTCAGTGCTCCCCTACACTCTCCAAGGAACATTCATGCCAAATTTCAGTTTCTTGCGCACAGTAATTTCGGCGTTCGTCAATCAGTAGGGTTTAATATTTAGATACCTGACACCAAAGCCTTGATCATTGCTAAATCGCATCACTTCTATTATTTTCTGATTTATGTATATCTCTTAATTTGATCTATGAAATCAAAACAAATTTAATTTATGTAGGTATGTGTGAAAAATCCATAATTTACCTACAATAGACACCTTCAATTTTCTACCTTCAGTACTTAGGTATACTATTTTCCAATAAACATTAACGTCACAGTAAGGATTTAATTTTGGTTCTATAGATCAAAATAAGCTTAATAATAATTTCAGAGAACATAGGAAAAAAATATTAAATACCTGTGGTTCAGGAATCAAAACTGCTTCTGCGAATGGCCTATAAGAATATAACTCTTGAATAAATCACATTATATCCTTTTTCTAATACACCGATTGTCACACTTACTACAAACTATTATTAAACTCGTATACCAAGTCATTAATGCGAAATTCTTATTTGATTATAGAGTACCTACCAATGCAACGAAGCACGATGCGAACCAATACCAAATAGTAAAATAATACCAATGCGTCGACAGGATACTGAAATCTCGGATTTATAATAACTATGAGGTTGGGTAGTTATGATAAATCTACCTTCATACTGAAACTACATAAATAATATTTAAACTTTTACTTTTTTGCATTCACAATGCAATTTTTATTACTGAAAAATTAAAAATGAAGTATTTTAGTAAAAATCGACCCGTCTCACAACTAGCATAAATTCGACGCTTCTCGTAACGACTCCGTAGCTCAGAGGTTAGACCAGTCGCCCGGATGCGAAAGGTCGTGGATTCGTGTCCCATCGGAGATGGCGTGAGACGGGTCGATTTTTTCTAAAATACTTCATTTTCAATTTTACTACATAAATATTACATTTGAAGCTTTTTTTTGCAGGCTGACTGCGCTGGCTTATAAAGCAGGGTACTCACCGAGCTGTGTAGCACGTAACGTATCTGCTACTGTATCAAGTGAGTACTAGGCATGAACCCGCTGCGATCCGCTGCGTGGATCGCAGAAGTTCGGAGTGACCCGCCCAGTGGCAGTATCACGTAACTATTTAGTATATATAGTATATATTTATTTTATATTTAACCGCCTCTGTGGTCTAGTGGTTCACACCACCGATTTCAGACCCAGAGGTTCCGGGTTCGACTCCCAGTGGGGGTACTTATAGTATTCGGTTTGGTTGGTGGTAGGACTTGTTCTTAGTCCGCCTGGCTATCTACCACCGTCTTATCTAAGTCTGACGCCATAACAATGATGTTTTCTGCGTTATTGTGTTCCGGCAGTTAGAGATAAGATAGCCAGTTCCTCAGTGATTGAGGATTCCGGGAGTAGTGCGCTTCCACCTTCAGCCTTATCACCACTTAACATCAGGTGTGATGAAGGCTAAGTGCTACACCATTGTGAATAAAAAAAAAAGTAATCTGTGGTATCACTGCGAACACAAAGGTGCGGATCCGGGAGCTCGTAGCTGGACACGCAGTGACCGTGGACGAGCCGTACTCACTTGCAGGTTGATACAGTAGCAGATACGTTACGTGCTACACAGCTAGGTGAGTACCCTGCTTATGGCCTCCAGCCTTATAACGTTTCAGACATCTACTTAGTTTTTTATTCATAATCTTCCATCAACAATACCACAAGATAACCGGTAGCAGTATCAATAACGGCCGCGCGAATAAGTGCGCACTTCAAAGGTGGGCTCTTATTTCTAATCGCTTCCTGTCATTTATGACGTAAGATCGTAATAGTCGTTACCTTTTTCTCCGCTTAAAAATAAGTCAGGTAGTGCCATATTTAAATTTTGTTTTTGTAACGCGTTATCAAGTGGTATAGTTTGTTGATCGAAACCCATAATGTAAGTAATTATCTGTAATCTGATTAACTTGAAAGAATATGAGTGTGTATGACGTTTAGTAACTATTAGGTACCTATCTATAGTCGGATTTTTAATTAGACGAAGTAATCTGACAGTTGCTAATGTCACTTAGTGAAATAATGCTGCCATGTTCAATGTAATAGTGATGTGTTCTATTCGTTCATTCACAGGAATGAATGATGATGAATGAATACTTTTATATAATTTTTCGATATCTTCTGTGTTGTATATTTATTATAATCATATTTTATTTCTATCTATTTAAAAAAACACACTGGCACGTGTATAGTCGAAAAACAACCGTTTCAAACTATTATGGTTGAATAGGTACCCGACTCTGCCGAAAAAAATAAGTTACATTTTATTCATCTTGACTAACTTACTGAACAGGCTTAGAGATATATTAGGGCGAAGTTTACCGGTTAGCGACTAGCCTTCCGCCCGCGGCTTCGACCGCGTGGACTGCATGTTCGTTATCCAACAGGAATATGATGGCGGCCAATTTTTTTGTTTGTGGGCCGATTTTGATGAAAGTCGGTTTTGGCACTATTTTGGAAAGGAAACAGCAACGCAATGTTAAAAATATTAACAAATCCAAGATGGCGGCCAACTTTTTTGTTAGTGGGTTGATTTTGATGAAACTCTGTTTTTGGTACTATTTTGACAAGAAAACAGTAACGCAAAGATAAAAATGAAAAATGATCAAGATGGTTGCCAACTTTATTCTTTTAGGGTTCCGTACCTAAAGGGTTAAAACAGGACCCCATTACTAAGACTCCGCTGTCCGTCTGTCTGTCCGTCTTTTTGTCCGTCTGTCTGTCTGTCACCAGGCTGTATCTCATGAACCGTGAGTTGTAATTTTCACAAATGATTTATTTCTGTTACCGCTATCTACTTATAACAACAAATATTAAAAACAAAATAAAATAAATATTAATCTGAAATTACACCATGACCTGGCTGCTGCACCCAGGATTAGCTCCAGGCGAGAAAACTCCTCAACGCTCAACAGCACTGACACGAAATTTTATATATGCATTCAATTATGGTGACTTGGCTCCTGCACCCAAGGTTGGCTCAAGACGAGACAACTCCTCAACGGTCAATAACAATGCCATGAAATTTTATACAAGCAATCCTTGATGAGAGTTCGTTCTGAGTTCCTGATGGCCTTGATTAAGTTCAACAGGTAAAATTAAATTATTATAACTAAAAAGCAAAAAAAAAACAAAAAAATATTCTTACAGGCTTTTATTAGTTGTTAATAAAAAAACTTAAAAGTAAAAAAATAATTTTATTCAGATTGGAAATAAGCCACTTCATATTTCTTAGCCATTGAAGCTTCTTCGTCTTTATCAAAATCATCCCATATCAAAATTATATACATATTTTTAAACCCTAAAACATCTTAATATATCATTTAAGTATTATAAAATATTTGTGTAGGTATTTGTCACTTTCTCAGGTTTCCAAATAATATCGTGTTACATTTTACTAACAGCAAAAGAAAAAAAAAAAACAAAGTTGGCAACCATCTTGATCATTTGTCATGTTTAACATTGCGTTACTGTTCTCTTGTCAATATAGTACCAAAAACCGAGTTTCATCGAAATCGGCCTACCAACAAAAAAGTTGGCCGCCATCTTGGATTCTTTAATATTTTTAACATTGCGTTGCCGTTTTCTTTCCAAAATAGTACCAAAAACCGAGTTTCATAAAAATCGACCCACAAACAAAAACCGTGCCTACATGGCACAACTAGGATTCGAACCCGGGACTCGATATCGGTAGCTCGGTGTTCTAACTACTCCTTAAGCCACCGAAAGAACTAAGTATACTTGATATTTATATTAATAATAAAATTATAATATTTTTGTTTCATTCATTTCTTTTTGCAGCGTCACTATTTATGTTTAGTCAAAACCTGACAACCCAGTAAACGTCAGATTACTTCGTCTAATTAAAAATCCGACTTTAGTCTGTGCTGACGTTTAATAACGTGCACACGTCAAGGTGGCGCGCATTATTGGTTTAGCGGTCAACCCGAGCCGACGTGTGCGCGTTCCTTGGTAAAATCAATGAATGTCTTTCATTTAACAACCCTATAAATAATCAGGACACCACAGTGTGCAAAATATCTAATGTGATATATTCCATTTTGAAAAATATATCAAATTAACCATTTTAGTACTCATCTTAATGCAACTATTTAGCGCTGACTTTGCTTTGGTGCTTACGTGAAATGAAATTGCCATTAGGTACAAATATTAAGAATCAAGAATGTCTACTATAAAATTAAGTTATCGTGAGATATAAATATTTTAGAAACAGCACCACATTTTTATTTATTTTAGTTACTTTATGATGTTTATCATAATTAGGTTAGATGAAATTTTATTCAGTGTTTTTTGATAAAGCGATAAGAAAAACAACAATTTATTTTATTATTCAATCATTTATTATCATCAATCTAAATAATAAAATGTAATACGTACATATATAAAGTAATCAAATATTAAATAAGTATATTTTTTTACATCTAAAATCTATGTGAAGAATATGGCTAACGACAGAAAACTGTCCGTTTATTGGCACATTTGACATTAAGCCTAGTTCACACTATGCAAAAGTTGACATGGGTGGGACATGTTTCGACATGTTTAGTCATTACATTATTAAACTGACTTTCTTATGAACATATTATATGAAAAATATTAACCTTATGACATTTTAATGAAAAAATCTGTTGTAAAAGTATGATTCATAATGCTGCGTTGAACAATAAGTACAAACATCACATGTTACATGTCAATTCTTGCATGATGAAAACGAGGCTTAAATCATTTCTAGTTTTCTACATACGATTATTATTAAAGCATTAAGCAGTTTAGAAAATGTCTTATATGACAAATCATATATAACATATTTATATATAGTGTATACAGACAATAAATCATTTTTTTAAAACCTTACCGCATGTATTTCGCAAAAGCATCGAAATATGGCAAAGTTTAATGGAAGCCGATTTATAAAAGAATAAAATTTTCTGTTACACATTACACAATAATATTTTTTTTTATAAACACATCAAAATAAGTGTATTTTATAATAAAACACTATTTGTATTTTGATATCAGAAAATTATATCACATTTCTCACGAAAAGCATAAAAAAGAACACAGACTTACAATTATTATTGTTTTATACCGTCAATATCTTCTATATTATATTATTTAGTACCATTTTCTTACAGTATGGCTCACATGTTTTTTGTGTCTGATTATATTTATGTCAAAAATACAAATCACTTAAGTATATAAATTTTTAATCACATTGTTTTTAATTAAGAACTTACAGAAAACTCAGTTTTAGAAATTGTAAAAGTTTCGTTCACTATAGTAATTATTCTGTGGTAAGCATTTTTGACATAAATGTACTCAAATAAATAATTGTTATTATTAATACATATCACTTTGAAATTTCAAAATTGGCCCCATAAATTTGGAGTCAAATAAAAGTAAAACAAAATCATAGTTATTAATAATTATTTAACTTCTTACATTATCTAGGAACAACCCTCAAAATATACATCAATTAATTAAGAAACAAATGGAATGTTTTTAATTATTCAATAAATATGAAAACCCCTTCGTACAATCCCAAACTGTCGTTTTTTCTGAACATTATACGTTCTACGTATCTTAACAGTAATAACAATATTTATTAAATACAACATAAATATTACTTTACATTAAAATATAGTTATGCAGTTAAGTTGTTTAAATGCTAATTACTTATCCTACGAATACTATTTACAAATCACCAGATGGTCCAGCTGTCAATAGTCAACACGGAATATTAAATAAAACAAATGAAAAACATTCTTCATTTGAAAATGTCAAAAGCTGTCAAACAATAAAATAAAACGTTTTTCATTTGGTTCTTTCACCGTCTAAGTAAACAGTTCGCGTCAAAACTTTTCTTTTTACCGATTCTAAATATATCACATAAAAAAATTATTCTTTTAACCCCCAGCTGAAGTCAGGGTTAGAAAATGACCTCAGATGACACTATTCTGAGTAATAACTCTGAGTAATTTGAATGTGATTTAAGCTGAGCCGAAACTGTAACATCCTTAACATAAGCGAACATTGCATTATCCCATTCTGGCGGTGTTAATGATGAAGCACGAATACTGTTACGTAAAATAAGAGGTTCCATATGATATTTGTGATGACGTCACTTTTTGGGAAGTCACCATCTTAAATACATGGTCTCCTTTGAAGGATTGTAATGTATTTCTCTGTAACAAAACGACAATGTTAGTCTAAGTTCAAGTTTAAACAAAGTCAAGAAGAAGATGAAAAACAAATCCATTGGTTAATAGAATGCTTGTAGGGCTTACTTAACAGCACGATCAAATTATTGTATTCGCATTCTTTATTTCACAATAATTATTATCTGCGGTCCTCCTCTTTACAGAAATATTCACAATTTAAACACAACAACAGCATAATTTTTAAGAGACATCTCTGTTATGAATGTTACAAATTATGATGTTTCATGAATGAAATGAAAATAGTTCTTACTCTATTGTGTAAGAGAGACCGCTGGTAGGATCGTGCTAACTCCATCACCTTCACCGCCACAAGCATTGACTACATCTACAACAATTGAGAAAAAAAATGTTATTAGTAATCCTAGAACATGATCAAAAGGGTAGTAACACAAACACAACTTTCATTGAGTTGTTCAGTGTTATTTTTTTATTCATCAGTATAAAACCCTCAGTTAACCCTTTTGATAAACCATATAAAAAAGACCTTTATACAGATCAAAAGAGAGATGCTAAAATTCCAGAAGTATGCAATATCAAAAGGGAAAAAGTTAACTCGAAAAATTTTACCAATTCCATTCACAAAAAGAATAAGTAAGTATGCCAAATTATTCGTTAATACGGTGCTTCCAGATAAAAGTTTAAAGTGTACAGTTAGTCGGTTAATTTTAAATCTCTAAAACCTTTACCAAAAACAAAAATATAAACAGATTATAAACAACGACAAAAACATCGTAGAACGGTGTCCTTTTTTTAATACTCCGTTAAAGTCCTAAAACGAGATTAAGGTTTAATCTCAAAAAAGTTTGAATACTTTGGAAGTTTTTGGCGTTTCGCTGGCCACAAAGAAAATTGTTGGCATGTTTTTAAGAGGATTATTATCCACACCGTACCGCCAACATCTTACTTACAAAGCGTATTAAGTGCGACCAAACGATTCTTTAGAAAAGCGTGATGATTAATATTTGACCACATTTTTAACAGCCAAAAACAAATAATGAAGGATACAAAATAACATTGAATGTCCGATGCCGGCTCTAAAGTATTAAAAAAAACACAAAACAATTTAATTTACCGAAACAGTTCAAACGAAAAAAGTAGGCTTTCTATTCAGATCGAGTGGATGCTAAAGAATCTATCTACTATAGACGTGGCTAACATAATTTCGCATTTTCAACTACTAATCTTTTAGTATACCTTTTTACTAAAATAATTGTTAAACTTTAAGTTTTCGACACCAGTGCTAGCTCAGATTGCGATAGTGCAAAGGGCGCGAGGTGACAGGGCGGCTCTGGTTTCACTTCCGCGCCACAGACTGGGTTACTTCGTGAGCGCACCCTGTATGTGCGACTGTGGGAAAAGGCACTTTGCTTTGCATACAGGGTGTAAAAAAGTTACGTTTAATTTGGAATAATTTAAAGTGCCGTGTAGGGTAACATGTTGGTTTCAGTGACAAGAATGAGTTAAATTGAATAAGTGGATGTAAATCGAATAAATGAATGAAAGTAAGTATACTTATTTTTATTGATAAAAAAAATATTATCAATTATCAGTTTCATCAATGATTTTAAAATTATTTTAGTACCGATTAATACCGAAAAATGATTATCCTACTAATACTATAATATTATAAATGTGAAAGTTAAGATGTTTGAATATTTAGATGTTCCAAAAATCTGTTTGTTACTCAATCACGCCAAAACGGCTGAACGGATTTGGCTGAAATTTACATACTTTGTAGCCTAGAGAGGAACATAGGCTACTTTTTATCTCGGAAAAATGTCAAATTCCCGGGGGATAACTTCGTGTAGTCCACGCGGGCGAAGCCGCGGGCGGAATGCTAGTATCAGAATAAAACAAAAGTTTTCAAATGTGATACTTTTCTGTGTATTGTAAATTTTTTAAAAGAACACAATTTTTTTCGTTATTTTCCACAATACTGAATACCAGTGGCAAAGGGCTTCTCTTTAATCCCTAAAACCCCACACCACCGGCAGCGCACCGATCCACTATGCAGATCATTCATTATTGTCACAAATTTGTGGTCCAGTTGACCTTCGCCATATTTCGACCTGTGTTACATCTGGTGAGTATTAATTGTCTTATATTTTTCCGTCTATGAGAAAACTTTTTATCGCCATGATATTTGAATTAAAATCCCCACCCTGTATAAGATGTTAGTCACCTAATTAACCGGCAGCACCTCGCTAACAATAGTGTAAGCCCGACGCTTGCAGTGCGATATCAAGGGATTGCGACGGAACCATTATGGGAAACATACAGATCTGGTTTTAAATGCGCGGCGGCCGGGTTAAAAACCAAAGATAAAAAAGTCATATTATGATAAAGAAATTTTAGTAGATATTTTGTTTTTATGATTCATTTGTTTTTTTCTATTGCTTCGTTCGACTTGCTGTTTAGAAGTATCTCGAACAAATTTTGTGTGTCTCAATTTCATTATAATATTCATCAGTTCTAAAAACATTGAAGTAGGTTTGTAAACAAAACCATATCCTAGAACTTTAGAAAAAATTGAACCTACCTTCAAATTATAATTCAATCCGTATTAATCTAAAAATAAAATAGATCAGACACCTACTTAACGTCACATTCAAAAGACATGTTCAATTATATTAATCGTCTAAGTATCGATAACGCTCACGTCACTGCGAATTTAATCGGCGATCCTTAAATCGATAATATGTCAACTAGGCTCAAGTCGTGAATCCACAGGATGGCGGATCGATAAGAAAGCAGAAATACGCCGAGCCAGTGACCCAGTACGCTAACTAAATGGGACATCTGACTAGACTAGACTATGGGCAATTTAATTAAAATGAACTGGATTTGCTGATCGCGATATGTGAGGCTGGTTCTGTCTGATCGATCCTCAAATATCTTTTAGAATCATTTTTATCAGAAAATTTTGGTACTTGATACCGCTTGTGAAATGTGAGGGTTGGCATTTGTTATCTTTAATCAAATGTTTTTAATCATTGTAATGTTTTGTTTGTTTGTTTTTCGGTTGGGGTAAGGTTTTTAATGTTTTCTTGTCATCCACACCAAAAGTTAAAAAGGAACAAATTTTTCTCCTTTGTTTTAAATGTAATTAGCATCCTACTAATATCCTACTATCCTACTAATAATCTAAATGCGAAAGTTTAGATGTTTGGATGTTTAGATGTTTGGATGTTTGTTACTCAATCACGCCATAACGGCTGAACGGATTTGGCTGAAATTTGGAACACAGATACTTTGTAGCCTGGAGAGGAACATAGGCTACTTTTTATTCCGGAAAAAATCACATTCCCGCGGGATAACGTCATGTAGTTCACGCGGGCGAAGCCGCGGGCGGAAAGCTTAAATCTTGCAGGAGCTTGTCCGCGGTACTAGGACCTGATTGGTAGCTCAGATTTTTATCCAGCTCAGGTATCGTCTCTCACAAACTTAATTTATTGTATTTTAAATTATGTGTCTTACAGATTAATAAGTGTTATCAATAATGTAAATTTGTGATGTGAGAAACAAATGTTTATTATTATTTTATTTTTCACATACCTATATCAATATACTTATGGTAGGATTCATTAACGCTTTTGTGGGACTGTGAGTCAACACAAAGAGGCATTTTGGATATTTTAGGGGATTTTGATGTAGTCTGAGTTACCTTGTGAATTGATCATCTATTGTATTTTCGGAGACATCTTAGAACTTTCTAACTATTCTGCAAGTGTTGAGAATGGCGGCTTTTTTAAATTTAATGTATGCGGATGGTTGGATATCTAATAGCTTAATTGATTGATATAAATGTTTTGGTATAACGCCAGTTGTCGAAAGAAATATTGGGACTATGACTGTATAATTTGTCTTGCCTCTAAACTCTAGTTATTACTTCTTTTAGGTCTGTGTATTTTTTTAGTGATAGTTTTTGTAATATTGTGTGAGTTCGGTACTGCAGTGTCTATTAAGTACCTATGTAGATTTGCAATTAAAAACCCTTCTGTCTCTGGGAATAAACTGCCTGTCTTTAGCTACATGTTAGAGCCTTTTTTATCTATGTGAGATTTGTTCATAATCATTTGGGTGTCGGCCGTGTAAAGCTTTCTTCTTCCAGTCTTCTATTTTCTTTTGCTGTGGGTCTGTGGTTGTTGGGTTAATTTGTTCTATGTCTAGATCAAGTGGTGTGATTTATTTTTTATTTTGGGATTATTACTTTGTCAATGCTACTGGTTTGTGCTTTGAAGTAGAAAAACTTCCGTAAACTAAAAATTTGTTTCTGCCACAGGTATTGAATGTTGAAATATAATTTTCTTGGAAAAAAAGCGATCGCGATTCAAAGATGCGCCAATATTCATTAAAAAAAAGCCGTCATGTAATAATGCAAGGTACTGTTACAGTAGCGTTTCGCCCTCGGCCCTCATGATTCGCGGACGTATATTTCACACGCCACTTTTTATTATTTCCTTCGTCATGAACATATTATGCGGTCATTCGGTTCTCGTTCAGACTCGTTTGTGTGTTTAGTAAGCTATGAAAAATCTCGGTAGGTACTAAATTCAATAATCTAAAACTATTTTGAGGATTTGTTATTTTTTAGACAAATTAATAACTAAGCTTTTGAAATTAAGCTTAGCGTTCGATTAAATTAAAATTTTTTTAGGTTGATTGTTTAGAATTGTAAACCAGAAAGTGGAAAATACTTTGATTTTGTAAATAGTTAAATCAGCATAAAAATTTATCGGTCTAGGAAAACATAAAAAATACAATATTTATGGATTAAGAATTAAGATCGATTAATAACCGATCGTTGTGGAGATCCTTGGGGGAGGCCTATGCCCAGCAGTGGGCGTCGTTCGGCTGACATGATGATGATGATGATGAATGAAATTTACCGTTTTTTAAAACATTTAGCAACATGAATGGATTATACTTACAGCCGGTTGCACCAAAATATTAATTTTACGAATACGTAAAAAGTAACTGAATTTTGCTGCCAAAACTGTCAAATCCCATACATTTTTAAACCATAAACCCTGTAAAAGTAAAAGTATATGGTAAAAAAAACTTGGTGCAACCGGTGGTAAGACTCATTTAAATGACATTAGAAACAATAGCATAAACAAATGCAGTAATTTCATAGTTCCATCTTCCAAAGTCTCCCTTTTTCAAATTTGATTTTTTTATGACATAACTTTACAATAACTAAGAAGTTTTATACCATCATATAAGGAGTATTTAACTGTCTAATAAACACAATTCATTTCATTAAGCTAGCATTCTTAGTTTCCGAGATTTATAGATTTCTGTAGGTAAGTGACCCGGATTCATAGCTCTCGAGTGTAGTTAGTAGTGCGCTTCCACCTTCAGCCTTATCATCGCTTAACATCAGGTGTAATGAAGGTTAACTTCTACTCCGTTATGGATAAAATAGTCTTCCCACTGCAATACAAAGCTATGTCGAAATAAGCTTAGCTCACACTCCTATCATCATTCCTAAACGCAACACGGTAAATGCGCGTACCGTTCAGAAATCGGCACCCCAATAGGAAGCATCGAACATGGCCCGACAAATTGCGGCAATCATACCTTCGGATCGGTGAACATCGCTGTTCCTTATTCGGCCCGTGTTTAGGGATGTGAGTATGAGTAAAAGGAAACAATATGGGTAATTTATTAGACCATGCGTCATTATGGGCCCACTTTTTCAATTTTGTTATGTTCATAAGATTGCAGTGTTTCATTAAAGTTAAAATCCAGCGTGTTAATAGGTGTTTTGGTCTTTGGTGCGTTTTTTTAACTGTTCGTGCCGGATTTGAACTTAGCTGCCATAGTACTACCTACGCGCTAAGAGCTTTTATGTGACATAACTTTAATCACTGTTGGACCATTTCGAAACGTGAACGCCCATGTTTATTATTATGATATTGATAAGAAAATATTTCTTTTATTATAACAGAAAAAAGCTTATTCATCTCTAAATAAGCTTTCCGTCAAAGTACTGAAGATGAGTATTTATTTATTTTTACTATATTTGTCGTTATTTTTGACACAGATATAGCTAATTAAGTACTTTTAAAGACAATAACAATATAACCAACCATCAAATCAGACTATTATTGTACCTATTTATTAAACAATTGTCTCTTGTAGTATCTTATTCTTAGTATCTTAGTATAATATTCTTAGTATAGTATCTTATTCTTCTAATCTTTAAAAAATACAAAAAAAAAGTAATTTCAATCTTTTGAGTCTCAATATGTTTACATCTATTTTCATCAATATTGAGACTGATCTTAAAGTCCCAAGACCTTGGGCCTTAGCCAAAGTAACAATTAAAAAACGATAACGAAGTTCGAAAGAAATTCAAGGTATAGGATTGGCGGATTGGTATAAGCTGCGCTAAATCACGTGGTCTTGCCGCAAGTTGATTGGAGCATAAAGACGATAGCGAATATATTTGTCGTTTCGCCACATAACGATGTTACTTTGGCTACAGGCCCTTAGCACCCCTACTCACGTTGCGATCGTTCACGTGTTCGCCTGCTACCGTCCGCGTTCGCACAGTTTCGGAAGCATTAGCGGTCATTAAGCCCCGTTAACACGCGGCCGCGTCACGCGCGCACGACCCGCGTGAGCGCGCTATCTCGGTAGCAACGCGGATCCAAGATTCACACGGGCCCTTTTGTTTTACTTCATTGTAAGATATGTTGATAGTGCCTTGTAACGATTTTATAAGTTGGTAGTCCTTCACAAGATTCGTCGTAGAATGACTTCGACAAAAATTTATTATTTTCTGCAAGCTGAAGTAAAACTACTGTAATTTTATGCAGTTTTCCATTTGGTTACTGCAGTGTCGAGGTAGTAACTCGGTTATAAGATTACACGGCGTCGTATCCTACGAAAAGTTGCGTAATTGCAAAAGAGCAACTTTACAGTAGAAGCTTTTTGTGTTTATAAAAAAAACTATAAAATATAGGAATAAGCTTAAAAAAGATAAAGGTACCTACCTATTGATAATGTTTGATTTCAATAGCTGGCATCCTGTTCTTTGCATAAAACATGATTTTGGTAATAATAATAATAATGTTTAGAAATATAATTTTGTAAGTATTTTAAATGTAAAAAAGGAAATAATAATTAAAAGTATAATTTTGTATGTATTTTAAATGTAATAAAGGAGATAAATATTCAAATAAATAAGTTCCTTAATTCCTTATTCTCCTATGGATTTCTGCTAAAGAGCTTCCAACTTGGGTCCTTATGTACATTGTGGCCTTATTTGTCGGAAATGTAAAGGCAACAAAAAACATAAATTTCGTTTACTATTTAAAAACACTAGTAAACCTCATAATATGATATACTATAACTCGTTAATAAGGACTTAACAATTCATTTGACGTAGAATAAAGACACAAATGACATAAGGGCTTCCTCTATTCCATACTTTCGTTTTTTTCTATTCCGTAGAAAAAGGACACAACCAACACAAAGGTTTTTATCAGCGTTTTACGAGGATTAAGGCTGTATATAAATCGAATCATATTTACTATTACTCATAACTAAGTTATTTAAGATAGGTAACACGGTAATTATTGATAATTTCTCTCTCTAATTATGAGTCAGTAATATTAAATAGTGCTTAATGTTGTGATTGACGAACTTGTCGACTACTATACGGCAAATGCACTCACAATCGCGGTCCATGGAATAAAGACCGCTACGATGGCCCTAAAGGCGGTTGTGGCTTTATTCGACGTTAAAATTTTCCACCACGCAATCAGGGCTTTTTTAAACTTGAATATCAAGAACATTTTTGAACTTTTTAAGACGATTATTCGACTGAAATATGCCTAAATTAACGTAGAATCCAAAAATCCAATAAAAGAAATAACCCTTTATGAACATTGGGGCAGCTTTCTTGGGATACGACGACGGGCCATTTTATTTTACTTGTACACTTATGGGAGGTAGCGATTGTGTTTTATATCGATCGTTGTGAGTTTGGTAATTTGGTCTTTTTTAGAGTCCTGGGTGCCTACCATCAACTTTAAGACAGCGATTCAAAAATAGCGCGATGCAGAATAGGTTCCTAAAATGAATTGCTTTCTTTCGTACTCTGACCTTCTAAAAACTGGGGCCCGATTCACAGGCATACGATCTTTTTCAGTGTGGTAATTCGTATGTCGAACATTTTGTTTGTGGTTTCTATTGAAAAGTTAGAACGTTTCAAACAAACTAAGCTGTCTCACATGTCAACAAATTCATTTTGACAGCTAAGTTCGTATACGAACATCTATTGGTTTTTACCACTCGTAGCGTTCGACTGGTTTTCGATCGAACTTTTTCGATTGTGAAATTCTGACAATACAAAAACTGTGTTATATTTGAATTTCGAGCTATAAATGTGAACTTTTCTCGATTGCCTGAGAATCGGCCCCCTGGATCGCAAATGAATTGCTAAATGTGAATGACCGAACAATTTGTGTCCTTATTTCTTCTACCCGTCTCTTTCACTCGATTCTGTCATGCCCGGAGAGTGAAAGGAACGGGTATAACCTGCAGGTGTCATGTTAGCTTGGCCGAGTTGTAAGTCAAATAAGAGTTGATGACAGCTCAG
Organism: Crambus lathoniellus; assembly: GCA_949710035.1. Classification (NCBI taxonomy): domain Eukaryota; kingdom Metazoa; phylum Arthropoda; class Insecta; order Lepidoptera; family Crambidae; genus Crambus; species Crambus lathoniellus. The sequence goes on from OX453296.1 coordinate 11,945,413, forward strand.
CGGCTGTGAAATGTCATTGAAAGATCACTGAATCGCTGTCATTGATATTAAGCTGTCGTGGTACGAATAAGCGAAGCAGATCAGTTTAGGTCCTAAACAAAACCGCAATAAGAGTTGATGGTAGGCACCCTGGTTCAAATTTGTAAGTTTGCAAAGATATGCAAAGATAATGCAAAGATAATGTCTGTCTTGAAATATTTATTACCTGCTTGCTTAAAAATAAAAGGTATTAAAACAAAAGACTACCAATGTTCTTCATATTTTTTAAATCATCTGCCGCTAGAAACAGTGATCTGCCGACGAAAACCTATCGACATAAGGTCAGATCTTAAAATGTCAGTTAAAGAGGTTGTATTAGATCTTGTGCGAAATCAGTCGGCACTGTGGCGCAATCTTAGAACGAGAAGCTATAGGAATTGAGAATTACCGAGTGAGAAGTTTCAAAACTAATATAACGTTCATACATCTGTTTAAGTAAAAGGCAAAGGTGACTAACTGATCTATCAACTCAGAGCTCAAACTACTGGCTCAAAATTTCAGACGTAGGTATACGAACGTAGGCGTACGCTAGGAAAGGATTTTGTAAAAAAAACACTTAAGGCGAGGATTCCTGACCGAAATAGGCACGCTAACGCTTGCTCAGCCGCGCTTGATTACACTTCGCGCGGACCCAGCGGCAGCCTGCAGTGAACTGTGAACTCGCGAGCGCCCCGCGAATCGAAAATCATATTAAAATTCAATCAAAAATTAAATAATTAAAAAAAATATGACGGCCGGAATCCCTCGGCTATTCAAAGACAATTATTATCATATGTTTTTCAGTAACTAAAACCAAGTATACTGAAAGTAATATGATATTTGAATTATTATTAGACGGATGTTTGGAATTTTATTTGATACAGTAAAGGAACACTAACGGAAAATATATAAATATAAGCACTAGATAAAAGACTATATTTTTATAAAATAACATATATTTTTTCCAAATTTTGAGTACTTGTGGTTTGCGAGTAATCCATAATAAATTTAAAATACCCTATTTTCGGGAATCATCGTCTTAGGGGTTAAAACGCGTTTTCCGAGTCTCACGCGAGTGAAGCCGCGGGCAAAAGCTAGTACAGTATATGATTTCCAAGTTCTTTACATCTTCTTCTTTGACTATATTACCAAACAGTGTGTTATGCAAACGTTTGTACTAAATAATTTCACATTTCTGTTGATAATGGCAGATCACGCTACGCAAGGTTATAGAGTTTTTGTCAAAACAATTTTGACATAAACCTTTGAATAACCTAATACGTTTTTCTGATTCAACTTGTACGAGAGTTGAGTTGACAAATTTCCTCTCGTTTTGAAGATTTACATGACACATGCTAACACGCTACCGTGCTATTGTATGGTAATCATGTTGTCAACGAAGTTGTCAACTGGCTGCGAGGTGTCTGGTCAGACCAGTCAACTCGTGGGAGAATACTATGAGTCATTCATAGCTAGAATATGCTAAATATTTTGTAGAAACTAGGAAGAGACTGTAGCTTTTTGAGGAAAATGTTTTTTTTTCTAAATACCTTACAAAATTAGGAGTTTTCCGGCCCGATGCTCTGACCAACTAAGCTACCGAAAGGCTTACACAACTCGTCGAATTTTGCTATCACTTGTTACGCTGTAGGCCAGCGTTGCTTCATCAATGTGAGGAAACCCTCGCATCCAAAAGAAACACCGAAAGGCTCGTGGTTTTTTACTATCACATTTTTTCTATACTTACAAAATTGCATTGTGAATGCATAAAAATAATATTAAATCTCAGTTTTTATCAACTTTTCTAATATATTTATATAATTTTTCTAATTTCACAAATAAATAGTCTGAGTAGATTTCGGGATGGGCTCGACTATCTAATCCGCGCGGAGGTGTGGTCACATGTGACTATTATTATTATCATCTTTATTACATTTTAAATACAGACAAAATTGTATTTCTAAATATTAAACTTTTACAATGTATACCAAAAAATATAACATTTAAAAATACAAAAATGCAGTTCCCCAGCGGTAGCAAGATCAGGGTCCCGGCTACCGATGGTTAAGGGCCGAGTCCAGAAGTACCATATCGACTTTCGATACCACGCAAAACTGGGGGCTACGGCTAATTATTATTATTAATCTTTTCATTATTACTATTGTAGCCAACTTTGGCTTTAAACGTACTTGTATTTTAATTTCAATAATTACCTATAGCAACCCCTCAACTGTCTCAAATTATGAATAACAGACGGTGATTTATGAAGAACTGCAAACAGTTTTCAACTTTTCAGTTCCACTGACCTTCAGGGGGTAACTTCCAGCTAAAAATATGGAAATTAAATTGACTTCAAATGTCAAATGAAGCCCATGCTCCGTAGCCCTGTAGCCCCCAGTTTTTAGTGCTATCGAAAGTCGTTATGGTAAATCGAACAGTAAATTATAGCTACCATCCTTCAAAAGCTGTCGAAAGTGCTGCCGTCAAATTAGCTATTGAATTTGGTTCGACATAGACGACATAAAGAGGCGCTGTTCTGTTTTTCATATAAAATAATTCGATCACATTAACAATTAGGTATTCTAAACGGAAGTTTTTCATGCTAAGGCTCAATCCACACGAACCACAACCACAACCACACCACGTGGGCGGGTGCATTTTGTATTGGAAATGAATAGTCAATTCACACATACCACATTTTGCAGTCATTATCGACTCCGCGGGTGATACCGGCCACAAAGCGAAGCGACAACGCAACCACAACGCAACTGCAAAAGCTACATCGACACTATTCACACGTAACTACATTTTGTGGCTCCGATGTGGTACGTGTGGGTAGGTACGGGTGTATTTTATAGGTAAAAACACCTAACCCACTTTGCTTGCACACGCACTCTGTAACAGTAGTAGCGGACCACTGCGTCCTACCCAGCATGTGATCGACCAGGCACTAATACCAACTGACGTGTCAGCCGCAGCCTTGTCACCTGACTAACTTGTGGTGGTACCATGTGGGTAACCAGCCAAGGTTGCCACTTCAGGAGACGAACAACGAGGTCGCCTAAATAATAAGGTATAGCTATACGAACTGTATAGTTTAAACTTTTTTTTATTTATTTTCTTAAGAAATATTTTTATTACAAAGTTGTTATACTGGAGCCAAGGAGTTTGTACAAGGTAACTGGAGTTTTCAGCCTGAATAAAAATGTGTACCCCGCAAATTTGACATTTAGTACGTAGTGGCTGTCAGTTGTCTCAAATGACCATACGTATTATTTCAAAGTGTAGGTGAGACGGAAGACAGCCACAGTGCCACAAAAAAGTGTTAGTACTGCACTCTCCAGTTACCTCAGTATTTAGTCTAAGCTCTTTGACTGGAGCCATGGATGTTTCCAGTCAAGGTTGTTTACTTCGTGATACAAAGCAAAGAAGTTGAAATTAATCTGTTTTTCTTTTGTTTATGGAGTTTTTAGTCTACATTTCTATTGAAGTACCAAACTGACTTGTTAGAATTGTCTTATCAGCCAAGGTGCTACTTATCGAACAGAGTCTGTTTTTTTACAAAACTTAATAAAAAATATTATCTTGGCCTTTGTTGTTGTTTATTTACAAAAATATTAAATGTATTACAGGTTTAAAAAATGCAAAGGGACAAATATTTTGATTCGAACAAATTCGGACGAATTCGGAAGTTTTCAATACAGCTATATAAATAACTAGCTTTCCGTCTGCGGCTTCGCCCGCGTGGACTACACGACGTTATCCCGCGGGATTGTGATATTCTTCCGGGATAAAAGTTGCCGCGCGGTACAAAGTATCTGTGTCTCAAATTTCAGCCTAATCTTTTCAGCTGTTTTGGCGTGATATCTTGAGTAACAAACATACAAACATCCAAACATCGAAACTTTCACATTTATTTGTAGGATATGATTCGGCTCTCGGACATCAAATTGATATTCAAACATTTTCTTAATCGACGGGTCAAAACTTAAAGGTCTCTATTTTCCATGTGTTTTCCAAGTAAATACTTCAACAATGGCTTTTATCTGCAATGTAACTGCAATTTCTATGAAATTTTCTTTTCTACCAGTTGATAGGCATTGTAACTCCCTAATCAATCCCCAAATTCTAATTTCTACTCAATTATTATAAGTGATTAATTTGATGAAACACCTATAGATGTAACGTGAGCATGATCCAAATATACAAAACTTACTTATAAATTATTATAATGAACAACGAGATTTTCACCATGATTAAGGGTAAAAATCACGTTTTGCATTATATTTTTTTATTTACCAAAACGTTGTCGTTCTACGATTTCTTTGTAAATAAGTACCTTTGTAAATAAGTTTTGTATGTTTGGGGTATAGTGGTGATTAGCGTTTCTTTATTAGCCGACACGACACGAACCAAAAACAACATCGTTTGACGCATTTTTCTATGAAATCGTATTGTATGCTGTTTCATTGGCACAACATGGCGGCGGCGGCGGCGGCGCCGACAATTTTATTCAATAATTGATGTCGGTGCCGGATGTTAAGTCGGCCAATAAAAAAACGCCCAATGAAAAAACACCCATTGACGAAGAAATTTTAAATGTTAAAGTAGTCAATTTCAAACGTGTTGCGACTCACCTGTGCTGGCGCAAGTTGTCCTGCCTCTTAAAGCTCTTCCCACAGACCTCACAGCTGAAGGAGAGTTCCGGGCTCTTGTGGGTCCGCTCATGTATCATCAGGTTGTAGGACTTGGTGAAGCGCCGCTGGCAGTACTTGCACACGAACTCGCATTTCGGACGCAGCTTGCGTCTGAAATCCCGCGTATGGTCTTCGTCGATCTGCATCACAGCGAACATTTTGTCTGGTCTATGATGTGATGCTTTGCGGGCGGGGCTTGGCCTGTAGAGTGATAGCTTATCAGAGCGAGTCGCGACTTTCTTACTTTGCTGTAAGGTCGCAAATGCAGTGCCTCGTGATAAGAATGTAGGTTGGCACTGTCGTGTTATTGTTTACCTAGCTACGCGTAGAGCGTCTATTGTTTTTATTGTTGGTTGATTTACTAACGCAAGTGGGTGCCATAAAACAAATGATTGTCAATGATAAATTTTGTTTACCTACATGAAAAATGTTGAGGAGATGGCGTTACCAAGCAAATAAATAGTAAATAAATAATTAAACAATCATCAATGTAGCTAAAGTGCGACTTAATTAATTATTATTCAAATATAGAGTGATCATCATTGTTTTTTAAAGAAATGTATTATACTTAAATCCTTGGTTTTGTATTGCACGCATTAAGTTAGCTGTTAAAAGTTTATTAATCAATTTTAAGGTAAAATGTAAGTAAAGGAGACATACACATAAAGGCCTTTAAAAATAATATGAAGTAAGAGAAAACTTTTGCAATCATAATTAAATAAAAACGTGGGCAATCATTGTATATAAATTCACGAAGGAGATCGTACCACAAGTTTACGAACACAGATTTTAACTATTCCTAAGAATAGTTAAAATCTTAATTAACAGAAAAGAGTGTTAAATACGCACCTTCAATGTAGAGATTACAAACGTTTTATTGCTTTACTAAAGTATACACTTTCACTATATCAAACATAAACTTTTGAATCACGACAACGTCCGTAAGGTTAAGCCAATAAGATTTAAAATCACTTGAAATAATTTTTTAAACAAGATTGTATACGTATAAAGGATGTATCAGACGTGCGACCAGCAGCGGGTGTGTTTGGCAACTGACTGAGGGTGCGGAAACTACTGATAACGTTACGCGGAAGCATGCGCCTGCGCTGCGCCCCACCACGTGGCGGCACAGGTAGCGAGCGGCAAGCGGCAGCGGCAAGCAGCGGGGAAGTGGTAGGCGGGCTTTATGCGACATTTATGCCTTTATTTGATACCGACCCACGAACTACGAACGGTGTAGAATGATTCTAGAAGCGTGCGAATGGTTTGGTCATCGATTTCTGAGATAATGAGAAATATCATTAATCAATAACATTTTTTATTTTAAAGCATAAGTATTTCTACACATATAGGGCGTTTGTGCACTACCACTGAATTTTACCGATCCGGAAAAAAACGGATGCTTGTATTTAATTAATTACTAATATAAATGATTAATTATTAAAATACAAGCATCCGTTTTTTTTCCGGATCGGTAAAATTCAGTGTAGTGCACAAACGCCCTTACACTTTGACGTGAATACGTTTTTAATAAAAAGGATAGGTAATAATTCATGGTTTTCGTAACGGGAACACACATTTTTTCATTTTGGCTAGCAATAAACATATTTTTTGTTTTAAGACTTTTTGTGGCTCACATAAAATATCAACAAATTTCAATCTTAATACGGTAGTTTACGATAAAATGTACCGACAGTAGATTAAGTACTTTCTTCAAACAGTTTACACTGTGGGAAAGCGCTGCTTGGCTCGCGGCGCTACCGTGGGTTTCACTCACGACACACACATGACCTCCACTTATTCGGCACCGGTACTTGCAAGTAAATTGGTGATGATTTTTGGCTTCTGTCATTACCGTGACCGCGGGCCTTTACTCTCTGAATTATGTGGTGCGGTGTAATTAAAGATTTTTGTACGACATTCAGAGCCAGCGCGCACGAAAAAAGTCTTAGCAACTAATTTATGTCTCACATCGAAATACGTATATTGGTTTGTTTGAAAGTGCGCGGATTAAAGACACGTCACACACAAGACCTTCACTTACTCGGCATCGGTATTTCGGCACTTGTTAGTAAAATTGGTGATGATTTTTCGCTTGTCTCATTACCGTGACCGCGGGCCTTTACTTATCTTGTATAGCCTGAATTATGTGGTTCGGTGTAATTTAAGATTTTTGTGCGACATTCAGATGATGTAGGGTAGTCAAAAAGATATAAAATTTTGTATGGAATAATATGAATGAGAACGGAGTACCTATTAGTAAAGAATATATATGTCGCAGGTGGATGGTTGAATCTGCCGTATGGTTAAGTATGGCCGCATGTACCCCTCGGAAGTCCTGTAGAACACGTGATAGGTTAGAACACGCACGGAAAGATATTTTTCTCTTTACTTTCCATGTTCTGTGGGTTAGAAATTTAGGTAAGGCGATCACGAAGCGCAGCGAAGCGTTTTTGTGACTCCGACAATTTATGGGAAGATAAAATAGCTTACGGAACAAATGATCGGCCTAGGCGTTTAATTAAATGGCGGATTCAACCATTTGGCTGCGACATATACACTAACGCGAAGTATTAGGTAGGTAGTTACTCCTTTTTCATGGGGAGATGACAGATGATACAGTAGAGGACGATCTGCGCTAGCCCCAAATAGAATTGGGATAAGTTCAAGAATATGATGATTCAGATTCAGAGATACTTAATCTTTGTTTGGGCTTTCAAAGACGAGTTTTCTACCTAGCTCTTGTTTTTAAAATCTAATTATGAATACAGAAGAAAAGAAATACGCCATCGGTTCATAAAACTCTATCGGTGGGAGACCTTGTAACTTATGCAACTCTAACCCCTTAGAGTTATAACGAAAATCACATATTTCCTACTCATATATTTGTACCTACTTACTTTTGTTTTTATATTCATATAACCTTCAAAATATCTAGGTTACGCTTTATAGTAACTTGTTGTCTCAGTTCCGAACTAAAGAAGAATTTATTTATTAAGTTATAATTTTATTTATCGAGATAATCTAAAGCGCATTACATAAGAGTACATACTTAATGATAAGTTTACCAAAAAGTAGGACCAATAACAGATTTCCCTCCTGAGATCCAAACATACATACCTAAACTTAAACTATTTATTTAGTTAGAAGTGGTAAAAACAAAAATTAAATGTGTTTTTAAACAAAAAGTCTCATATTTCTTCAAACGATTGTTTTAAAACTAAGCTCCAACTGCTCATATACTCAAATTTCGCGTCCGAAGTTATAGTAACAAATCTTGGAAAATACGTGGTATTGCACTTATGTGCATTTTATTGCCCGTAATGACCCCGCCACACAAGATGCGGTTGCACCTCTACGGTCCCTATTAAACGCCATCTTAGATAAGTAGGTACTAACAATATTACTGGCACGTTATATTGATTTTAGTAAGCACTTTTAGTAGGTAAGTAAGTACATAACGAAGAAAATTTAAAAGATGATCTTTGAAATTACTTGCAATTAAATTGAAGTCTTACAAAAGGGCGAATTCGCCGCGATTTTAACAACGATTTTCATTACATCACTGTCAATGTGGCAGATAAGACGCGGAACGCCAATACTTAGCGGGCAATGTATGTTCTTCTAACTCGCGTGTAGTCTGGACAGGGACTACAGTTGGAAAAAAACATCTGCAAGTTATTAAAATTTTAAACTTTTTTGAATTCACAATGCAATTTTTAATTTGGAAAAATGGAAAATGAAGTATTTTGAAAAAAATCGGCCTGTCTCAAAACCATCCAGTCCAGTCCAGGTTGTGAGACGGGTTGATTTTTTCAAAATACATCATTTGCCATTTTTCAAAAACATCTGCATTTAAACACGTGTGGTGGGTCAATCGTTTTATCCTCCAGTCTTTTGATTCACAAACCGTCGAAAACGGAATCGAATTCGAATTCTTTTTCTTTAGCTTCGTCTTTGTCTATTCTTAAGTGAATGGCAGTGACAGTGCATATATTCCGCTGTCGGGAAAGTCTCGGTTCGTGAATGAGTGGACTGAAAAAAAATTCAGTGCCGAGCCGTTTTTCATTATAAATGAGTATCTCTTCTGAAAATCGTTGCAGCGTTTGTGTACCAGGGTTTTGTTTTTATTTCCAACTAGTGGTTTCCTGTGGTTTTAACCGCATGGTACCCATTCCCGTGAGAATATCGAGATTAAAAACACTCAGGAAGAATGTAGCTTCCTAATGGTGAACGAAATTTTATAATCGGTCGATTAGTTTTTGAGTTAATCCGACGTTGATCCATTACGAACATACATACAAAAATTAAATCTTTCCTCTTTAAATAAATTAGTATAGATGACTTATTCATATTCTTCACAGCTGCGGAATTCTAAAATCCGTAATTTTGATAACATCCTAAAACTAACTAAAGTAGTACCTAACTTTTTTTACACATCACGACTCAAAAAGCTTTGCAAAAACGCAATCTGCCATCTTCATATTAATACTAAACTCCGTTTATGGTACCAGGTTAGCAGCGTAACTTAGGAGATAGGCATCTCACGAGGGTCTACTTACGTGGACATAAAAGAGTTTAAATGCCGAAATCTGATAAACACGTTAGTGACAGTAGGTTATAAAATATCACCCGTAGTAAGACCACGTTCTAAGACCACTGTTGTAATTGTTTTTTGCTACCGATTGTATGATATTGATTTGATTGAGTAAGGCGTCACCTGGCGGAAATCCCCAACCTTATTTCTCGTTTCACAAAGATCTGATTTTTTCACTTGGTAAAGCTCTAACAAAATAGGAGAGTATTGTGTTATTAATTTTTAATGCCGATTATCGTTAATGATGCTTATTTTTTTGTAAATATTATTATGACGTAATTATAGAAACGTATTTTTATTCATTTAAAACCAAAACAGCTTTTATAAGATTACTTATAATAAGGCAGATTTTAATTTCTTACTAATTGTTTTTAATATGATGGATAGTTTAAGAAATAATACTGTAGCATCTGCAATCAAAACAAGTTTCAATTAAGGTATATTATTATATTATTACGGTCCTTTTCAATCTTTTTATAAATCACAGCCAAAATATGTAGAAATGTTAAGCTATAAATACTTTACACATTTTTAAACAAGGTATAGTGTTTATACCTAACAGCTACTACTACTACTATAATAATTAATGGGTTAATATCATCTTAACGCGGATCTCCGAATGACTCAGAAACCGCAAACTCAAAACATCTGAACATCGCAGAACATGAGTCACATGGACACGGTCCCTTGAACTATTGACATGACATTTTCATAGAAAACAAAATGACCTGTATATTTGTAAAACCCAACATTTTATGTGTACAAGATATGACTTGTATATTCGTAGAAGGTATTCATTGCGTAGATTTACTTTGAAAAAAATATTATTTCGTAATTTTTCGGCGTCTGAGAAATGCATAAGACACTGGGTTAATTGAAAGGTAAAAGTTCTAACTATCCCTTTGTCAGTTGACGCAGTTTAAGGAAAACGGTAATTTCTCACGTACACCATATCACGTAAACAAGAATAGGGTAAAAACATATGAATGTGGTACTACGATCAGCTGTTATTAATGCAGATGTAAGCCAGTTTAATGTATTACGCCAGCGAGATGGCGTAATACATTAAATAAGCTATTCAACTAAAAGGTTTCGATTAGGTTAGTGTTCACACCTTTCTTTGTTTCTTTCTTTCTTTCTTGTTTGTTTGTTTGTGTTTTTGTCCGTCTATTACACTGGATCGACGTGATTTTTGACTTACATATCACAAAATACAAATGACTCGTCTGCGCGACTGGTAAGTATCCGGTTAATAGAAAATACTTACTTACACATTTATTTTATTCTGTGTTTTAGTAGGTAACTGAGCCAAAAACTTCTATCAATAATAAGCACCCACCATTAGATAACGCCCTAGGAAGTGAGACTAAACATAAATATGGCACCGGCTGACTTTTTTTCAAAGGGTACGAATGTTACCATCTTACGTCATAAATGACAGCTATCGAAAAGAAATAAGAGCGCACCCTTTAAGCGCGCTCTTATCAGCACGGCCGTTTTTTACACTCCAACCGGTTAAATAGGCCAAAACGCGTGGTTTACCAAAATCGGAGCCGTAGTGCAAAGTACCAAAACGAAACAGTACCTACGTATACGTACACATACGTAACACGGTTGTGCTATAATACGTTTTACGGTGCTTATTAAAATTTATCGCGTAATAAAATGACCCGTGCGGTTTTGCTTTCAAATTGTCTGACTCAATGTATGTGATTAATTAAGATTTCTCTAAAGGTGAGCGGTCGGGGCGGCCGACCGTGCGTCACGGAATATGAATCGTCGCCTCTCGTTTTGATTACTAGTTAGGTAGTTGGAAATTGTGCCAATAGTTAGCGATTATAAAAATACTAAACGCAAAAGAAATGGTTAAAAGACATTGTACAGTGGAGATTTAGCTAACCTTACCTCAATAAGGGTAGCCTCTCTTCACACTTGATGTTAAGTGAGGATAAGACTACTCGGAATCATTATAGATAAGATTGCCAGTTCCTCATTGGTTAAGGACAACAATGCTTAAAACATTCTTCTTGTGAAATTAATAATTAATAACGCCTTTTCCCCATATAAATAGAGCTACTTTGAAGCCTAAGATTCTCTTCTCTTACAGTCTCTTTGCACATACCTAAAATCAGCAAAAAGAGAAACGGAGGTTTTTAAACAATACTTACTTATATATGCCCTTTATTTTTGTAAATCTGTATTTCTATCTTTACGAAAATCCACGTCCACACGAGCTCGTTATGTTAGTATACTTTGCACCAAGATTGTTTTGTGTTCATCTTAAATTTAATAATCATCATCAAAAAGTTGAAAATGAAGTAGGAATTTTAGAAAAAATCGACACGTCTCACAACCAACAATCAACAATCATCATCATTAAAAGTCACAAAAGTGCTGAGGCACAAAACTTCCTAACCGATGAAAATAGACCATGACGCACCACGCGGGCCCAATACGGATTGGTAAGTATTAACGACTTGACACACAGCCGAGACAACGGCTCAAGATGCCTTCCGAAGCACGGAGGGCTCAAAATAGTCAATTTTAGTCACTTTACCGGGCCGACTATTGCGAAAGTTGCTTTTTACGATCGCAGTCGCATGTCATTCGCGCTAAAAGGTGCGCCAGGTGCCCCGGGCACACCGAAGGAGAGTGAGGAGGAAGCATCGAAGGGACGCCGGTACGGGGCGGCCGCGTAATCTACCACACATGCCGCGTAATCTCCGTCCATGTGCGGAGGGAGCACGGTACGGGGCGGCCGCGTAATCTACCACACATGCCGCGTAATCTCCGTCCATGTGCGGAGGGAGCACGGTACGGGGCGGCCGCGTAATCTACCACACATGCCGCGTAATCTCCGTCCATGTGCGGAGGGAGCACGGTACGGGGCGGCCGCGTAATCTACCACACATGCCGCGTAATCTCCGTCCACGTGCGGAGGGAGCACGGTACGGGGCGGCCGCGTAATCTACCACACATGCCGCGTAATCTCCGTCCATGTGCGGAGGGAGCACGGTACGGGGCGGCCGCGTAATCTACCACACATGCCGCGTAATCTCCGTCCACGTGCGGAGGGAGCACGGTACGGGGCGGCCGCGTAATCTACCACACATGCCGCGTAATCTCCGTCCATGTGCGGAGGGAGCACGGAACGGAGCGGCCGCGTAATCTACCACACATGCCGCGTAGTCTCCGTCCATGTGCGGAGGGAGCACGGTACGGGGCGGCCGCGTAATCTATCACACATGCCGCGTAGTCTCCGTCCATGTGCGGAGGGAGCACCCTGGGGGTTTTGGTGGATTCAAGCACCACATAACCCCCTCGTCTCTCGGTACGCGAAGGCTTTTCCCCCAGGAGATAAAAAAAGGTCATCAATCAAACACAACGCAACGAGCCTCTAAGTAAAGCAATATTCTATTCCATTTAAGAAAAAAACTGTAGGTATCCCTAACAAAAACAAACAAAAAAAAAGAAAATTTTGTAACAAAAGTAAACAATTACATAGAGCCTCCTTTTTGATATAAAAATATCTGTGCCAGGAGGCACTGCACTTCCATATCGATTTCTGTACTTCTAGTTATATAAGTACAAGACTTAAAAACTAAAACCATTATAAAATTACATTTTACTTTCCATGTGTGTGTACCTATCTATTTTGTATACAAACATGTGTGTGTGATTGTGTGTGTGTATGTGTTTGTGTGTGTGTGTTTTTGTGTGTGTGTGTGTGTGTGTGTAAGAGTGTGTATGTTCGGCTAATACAAGAAAAACTATCGTTATCGTGATCGTATTATTTTGTATGAAAACCAGAGCATCGCCTCTTTTGGTCATTGGAACCAAAATTCAATAGATATTTGACAGCTTTTGACGGATGATAGGTACCTATAGTTTATTATTACGACAGTTTCCATGCTGGGGGTGCTGATTGGAAGTTGTCAAAGCTTTGAAATCCATACACATTTTCCTATCTTTAAAGTAATGTAGTGTATAATAATAATAAGTAAGTCTTAATAATCAAGCAGGCCCATGTATCTATGTCGTGGTATAATAAGTTTATTTACCGCTAAAATAGCATTGTGCCATTCAACATATTAATTTTGTGAATCTTTGATTGCAAATTAACGTCATTTTATCATTAAGATAAATATCGTTCTCTGAAACAACTGAACGTTTAACAATAATCTATTTTAATTAAAGATGTAAATGTCAATACTTGACAATTTGCTGTTTGTCTCTTGGAGTTCTTAGTAATAATTTTACTTTAACTTCTACATCATTAACAACACTGTAACACTTGCATACATTTTACAATAATAAATCCGTGTAAGAACTACCATTTGGAACTTAATAACGCAAAATTCCACACAGTAACATAATCATAACATAGGCTACTAAACCATTGTTGCAACATAGTGTTGGGTAGGTTATTGCGCGGCTACGCTATCGTCGAATGGCAAGGTAATTAACGTGCGAAGTGGCTAGGGAAGTCGTGTGGCCGCACACTCGCTTTGCTCAAGTGGCTGACGTCAGAAACACACTTAAGGCGCGCTTATACGACCAACTAAAATTGAGCAAATCCTGGCAATCTCCGCCAAATATGACATCACGCCTACATCAAGCAATTAAGGCGATGATTCCCGACCGAAATAGGCACGCTAACGCTTGCTCGGCCGCGCGCGATACACTTCACGCGGACGCAGCGGCAGCCGGCAGTGAACAGTGAACTCGCGAGCGCCCCGCGAATGGAAAATCACTTAAAATAAAATTTTACACTTATGAGGACCGCATCCCTCGGCTAATCAAAGACAATTATTTGCATATATCTTTCATTAACTAAAACCAAGTATACTGCAAGTAATAAGATATTTGGATTACGATTAGACGGATGTTTGGGATTTTATTTGACATAGTCAAATATCACCAATAAAAAAAACGGCCGGAAGCACTACATAAATAACTGTAAAATAACATATATTTTCTCCAAGTTTTAAGTACTTGTGATTTGCGAGTAATCCATAATTTAAAATACCCTATTTTGGGGAATGCCCGCCTTAAAAATTAAATAATTAAAAATTTAAACTTATGATGGCCGGAATCCCCCGGCTATTCAAAGACAATTATTTTCGTATATTTTTCATTAACTAAAACCAAGTATACTTACTGCAAGTAATAGAATATTTAGATTACGATTAGACGGATGTTTGGTACACAGTAAAATATCACCAATCAAAAAAACGGCCGGAAGCACTAGATAACTAACTGTAAAATGACATATATTTTTTCCAAGTTTTAAGTACTTGTGATTTGCGAGTAATCCATAATTTAAAATAAAATAGGGTATTTTGGGGATTCCCAGCCTTAAGGACGATGGCAAAATGTCAAAATGTAGCAACCTGTTGCTAAGATTCGTCCACACAATATGTACCATGAAATATGGAGCAACATCGCTCCACTTAATTGCTCCAGATTGATCCATTACAATTGCCAGGCAATTATTGCCAAAAAATTGCTCGTGTGCGCGCGCCTTTAGGAACCTATGTGCTGTGACGCGACGCCAGCATATCTGTTTCATACACTTAGTATGGGACACGGCAGAGGCCACAGGCCACACTGCATTATTGTACTGATTTCTAACTGATGAAACCGATATGCGTGGTACCGCGCGTCAACACACTGCGCCAGACAAGACGTGTGTTTCGCCGTCCGTTCGTCACGAAGTTAGCGCGAGTGAGTGAAAGGGCAAATATTTAGTGAATTATTATTAAACTATTAATAATTTACCTAATAAAAACAAATAGTGGGTAGTTTCCGTGACCATGGCCCTTGAAAAGGTGCTAAAACGTCGGAAAAAATCTAAAATTCTTTTAAAAACACAACAAAAAATTACCAATTACCTATGTGTGCATTATACGCGTGATTAAATCCGTAAATAGTGGTTTTATTTCGACGAACGATGTGCTTATTTTGTAAACATTTACGGCAATTCGAACGCGTACGCAAGATGAAGAGTGTAGCAGCGCCATAACATTCGTGAAGATAAAACGTATTTAGCAACTGTAGTGACTGTGAGTAAGACTCGGTAATAAACGTTAGTTCGTTATAAACACTGAGTGTTACCTCAATCGTAAGTTATTGAAGCTATAAGTAAAGCTGATAAAATAATTAAACCCAACCAACAGGAGGCGATTCTGTAAGGATATTACGCCACCACTTCAAATTCGAATGTGAATCTGTCTCTAATTCAAATTCAAAACAGCGAAGGGTTACTCAGCGAAGCGAGTTGATGATCGATTTTTAAAGAAAGAAAGATCTACTGCCTTGTTTCTTTTTTCACCTAAGACTCGTCTAATATTTATCAAGCTTTGTGGTATTACATTGAACAACCTTTATATTGGCATTAAATATAAATGACATATGATTTTACATAAACAAATTAAGCTAAGTACAAATATTAAAGTATTCCTAGTTTTCCTAAATGTTCGAAAAGGGACCCCAAAAGCGCGTCTAATACTTATCAAACCATTGTGGTGTTACATTAGTCAGCCTTTATATCGGCATTTAAAATAAATTTAAATACAACCTAATGAAGCTACTATGAAATACAAATATTCTATCCTATTTTTCTGACTTCAGACGAACTTCATTAACCATAAGAATCCACATAGCACCTCCTTTTGTTAGAAAATCGAAGCAGTATTAGATATACAAGAATGTTACAAAAATGTTCGAAAAGGGACGCCGAAAGCTCGTCTAATATTTATCAAACCATTGTGGTGTTACATTGGTCGGCCTTTATATTGGCATTTGAAATAAATTTACATACAACTACTGAAGCTATCTATGTAATACAAATATTCTATCCTATTTTTCTGACTTTAGAGGAACTTCATTTACCATAATAATCCACATAGCACCTCCTTTTGTTAGAAAATCGAAGCAGTATTAGATAGACAAGAATGTTACAAAAATGTTCGAAAAGGGACGCCGAAAGCTCGTCTAATATTTATCAAACCATTGTGGTGTTACATTGGTCGGCCTTTATATTGGCATTTGAAATAAATTTAAATACAACTAATGAAGCTATCTATGTAATACAAATATTCTATCCTATTTTTCTGACTTTAGAGGAACTTCATTTACTATAATAATCCACATAGCACCTCCTTTTGTTAGAAAATCGAAGCAGTATTAGATAGACAAGAATGTTACAAAAATGTTCGAAAAGGGACGCCGAAAGCTCGTCTAATATTTATCAAACCATTGTGGTGTTACATTGGTCAGCCTTTATATTGGCATTTGAAATAAATATAAATACAACTAATGAAGCTATCTATGTACTTAATACAAATATTCTATCCTATTTTTCTGATTTTAGAGGAACTTCATTTACCATAAGAATCCACATAGCACCTCCTTTTGTTAGAAAATCGAAGCAGTATTAGATAGACAAGAATGTTACAAAATGTTCGAAAAGGGACGCCGAAAGCTCGTCTAATATTTATCAAGCCATTGTGGTGTTACATTGGCCAGCCTTTATAGTGGCATTTAATACGGTCCATTATACTATTGAAGCTATTGTGAGTTTCAATGAGACCATTCTGCCGAGTCAGCGTGAGTCTGAACATCTTTTGCCAGTCAGCCGACAGGCTTTCTAGGAATTTCTCGTGTTTTGTATTTGTTAGTGATTGTGTAGATTAATTTGTTAAACTAATATTTTTGTGTGTTTTATTTAAATGCTTTTGGAATTTCTATTTTTAATGGATGGAATTAAAAGTATTTTGTACCTAATCTGGAAAATGTATAATGTTTTTCTTACTAAAATTAAGGGAATGTTATCCTGACATGACTTTAACTATAACAAATTTTCAGCTAGATTTTATATTTTGCTATTTATTCTTCTCTATTTTTATTTAGGCTATTATGTAGAACTTCTGGAAATTCCGGTTTTAGGGGTGTGAAATTCTAAAAATGAAATATTACATAAAAACAACCCAACAACATCCTCCAAGTATAGCTCCGCCGCGAATCGAATCCGGGACCTTTCACTGTCCGAGCGAATGCTCTGACCGCTGAACTACGGAGCCGTTGAAGGAAGCGTCGAATCTTTCTAATGCTATTTGCACCGTTTGTGAGCTACATGGACAATGGGTCGTCGTTTTCTAATTAGGTAAGTACTTCATTTTCAATAATTCTAAAAGTAAGTTATTCGTAAAAATCGTCAAATAAAACTAGAGGCAATAAGGCCCCACCCTGTCACACCCCCCCAACCAAATTCACCCCCCCCCCCCCTCACAACCAAATCCTGAGAATTGTGAAAAACGAAATATATGTAGCTTACTTCCGCAAAAAAATTTTTTGCGGAAGTAAGCTACATATATTTCGTTTTTCACAATGGTTAGGGACTTCCGCCAAGTGACGCCTGATTCAATCAAATTCTTACAAATCCTGAGAGACTACTCTGAAACGCAAAATCCGAAACTTCGTTACACCCGTCCCTCGCACGCTCGAGTCATGACAGAATCGAGTGAAAGGGACGGGGCTAACTTCGGATGTACGTTTCAGAGTACGGTCCCTGAATCTACACCTAGATCTAGGTCGTCACCTAAGAGAGCAGCAGACAAAAGCTTTCAAAAACGTGTCCAAGCCAAGATAACCTTTATCACGCTGGCTGCTATTAGCAGCCGAAATGTTTTAACCTTTTTGCGACATTATTTTCGTAACACGATCGTGAGCGAGATTGATTTGAATAAAATGATTGCCTTCGCATTGTTCGGAACTCATCTTACTGAATTTGTTCGCGTTAAACGGACTACCTTACCCCACCGCCTTTAGGGCTATTTTGGGAGAGAAGATGTTTTGACACCGACCCTATATTTCAACACGGATTTTTTTGTTTATCATTGTATTTGACATTTTTATGAATAATAAGATATGTTTTCTCCCTCCCACTGATTATTATCTTTAGAAACGAATGACATGAGATATACCTACTTCGTAAGAAGTAAAATAAAAGTAGTAAGTATTATCCGATTAAATGGTAGGTAATCTTTACATACCAAATTATTTATCAAAAACACTAAGTAGTTAAACACTTCTCACTATTAGTTTCTTAATAAGTACTATTTTTTTTAGTAACTATGATTTTTATAACTACCTAATAGAAAACCAAAGTCAACTTCCACACTACAAGCAACTATAATACCTACCATAAGCCGAGCTCAGACCACGAAATCCGCGTATAAAACGTAATGGATATAATGATTACAATTATGTGAATTGAACCAGGCTACACTAAGCCGGGCCAAATTATAATATACAAATGAACGGGTGAGCAGAAATAACGAAACAGTTTATGTCCCGCCAGTTCCCACAGGAACGGTATGCGCCTGCGCAGCGCAGCGGTGGCGTGGAGTCGCTTTGCGCTTAAAAAATTCTAATAAAGATAATTGGAATTTTAATTTTGACTTTTATTTTGTAGATGCAACTAAATACCTACCTATTGACGAGGACTTTAAAAAAGCATATTTATAGATAGATCGTGGTTAAGGGGCTGGGAATGCTCAATAGTTGGTTGGGTTAATTGAATAAAATTCAGATATTGGTATTTAGTCTGTAGACATTTTGGGGGGGTATCTCGTCGAATCCAGCTCGGATGGGCAGCGTTGGGGAAGCTCCGGCATATATTTTCGCGTCCGAAATACCTCAATGTCTCAAGACGAAAGTCTTTGACCAGTGTATGTTGCCAGTAATGACCTATGGAAGTGAGACGTGGTCTTTTACTATGAGTCTCATAAGAAGGCTCAAAGTCACCCAGCGAGTAATGGAGAGAGCGATGCTTGGTATTTCCCTGCTCGATCAAATCAGAAATGATGAGATCCGCAGGAGAACTAAAACAACCGACATATCGCTCGAAGGATTGCATCATTGAAGTGGCAGTGGGCGGGACACATAGCGCGGAGCACCGATGGTTGTTCTCGAAGGTTCTCGAATAGCAACCGCGTACCGGACGACTTTCCGTGGGCAGGCCCCCCACAAGGTGGACCGACGATCTAGTCAAGGTCGCGGGAAGCCACTGGATGCGGGCAGCGCAGGACTGATCGTTGTGGAGATCCTTGGTGGAGGCTTATGTCAAGCTGTGGGCGTCATTCGGCTGACATGATTAAGATATGGGTACCTATTTAAAAAAATGTTTTTAGGAAGTTTTAATAATACTTATCTATAACATCTACCGGCTGATATAATGGGAGTCTTGGCTTAGTCGCTGGGCTATCAACAGTTTAAAAGAACAATCATTATCATGTATTTTGCATACCTACTTCTAACGACTTAATAACATTTGATCGCTCAAAAGTGACTACTCCACACTCGCCTAATAAACCTCTATTCCATAACAACATAACATCTACCGGCTGATACCTATACATTGTAGATCTTGGCTTAGCCCCAGGCGATTGCCTTTTAGCTATGGAATCAACTTGTGTATGAGTTAATAGGTAGTTAAAGAAGACTACTTAATAAAAAAAACTATTGACTCAAGACTGGCTACTCCACACTTACCTATGTTCGGTAACAACAGAACATCTACCGGCTGATATATTAGGGGTCTTGGCTTAGCCCCCGGCGATGCAGACGCCAGTTAAGTAACTCGGATATATGGGGATTACCTCTTAGCTATGAATTCATGTTGAATGTAAGAATAAAAGTTAAGTATGTAATTCAAAGATAAAAGCTTGATTAAAATGTAATAATTACTTTAAACTTGACAGTTTACTCTAGACTGGCTACTCCAGACTCGCCTCTGTTCCGTAACAACAGAACTTCTACCGGCTGATATATTAGGGATCTTGGCTGAGCCCCCGGGGCGGTGCAGACGCTGGCTAAGTCACTCGGCTATGGGGATTACCTCTTAGCTATGGATTCAACTTGTAAGTTTATGAGTTAATAGTATATAAAGCAACATATTGCCGATTTTTAAGGTAAATTGTAAATGTTTTTACATAGTAGGGGACAATTCAAATAGTCATTTACGCAATCGCTTTATTTTCTCAGAATTAATCATTTAATATAACTTTTGTAACAGTAAAATAATGTTGCAAAATAATTAATAGAGCCACAACACACAAAATACTGAGCAAGCCACTAAAATACCTATTGAAATACACGCAAAGTGTAGAATTGTTATGCTAACTTAGTATTTTTGTGGGTTTGATTAGGTTTGTTTGGTGAACAATTAATTACAAACGGCAGTAGGTACCTTTTTTATGTAGGTATCTTTACGTTAATATATCGTATACCAAATGCACTAAAAATACCTATTGAAATACACGCAAAGTGTAGAATTGTTAGGTGCTAACTTAGTATTTTTGTGGGTTTGATTAGGTTTGTTTGGTGAACAATTAATTACAAACGGCAGTAGGTACCTTTTTATGCACCTTTTGAATACCTAATGCACTAACAATTTATAGATGCAAACACTGTATCTATAATTTTACAAACACCTAACCCAGGAATAGGCGATAAAGAAACTTTTTAACAAAGCCAGGGCAAACACCTCAATATGTTTACTTTAACCACCCTCTCCAACCGCGCTTATATACAGACAGACAGACAGAGGGGCTCTTATCACATAAGAGTCCCAATTCCCAAAGCTATCAGGGAGGGAAGCATGTAAACGCACACGCAAGCGCGAACGCATACAAACGCATCACGGATGCATGCTACTGGCTTACGCACCGACCAATCAAATTAGGAAGATTTTAAAAAGGATTCCGAAATATGAGAGGGAAAAATTAATAAGTAGGTCATAAAAACATAAGTGAGATGATTTTGGAATAAGATTTTTTAAATGAGTTCGTAATATGAGAGGAGAAAATTGGTAAGATTTCATAAGAACTTATGAAAAAGATTTTGGAATATTATTAAAGCTAGTAATAATAAAATTGTTTAACTACATTAGTTTATATTTGAAATTTTTGTTTTTGTTTTTATGCTCTACCTTTTTGTTATTTTTGATATGTAAAGGAGGAGCGGAGTCTCCAAACACGGAATACGCTCAAATAACCACAAGTCAAACATTGGTAAAAGAAAACTAAGTTAATATTTTGTTTATCGTATTTTTTTAGTAACTGCGTTAATTGCGATTTATCACTATCTACCAGCCATTTTATGTCCCCACTGCTGGGACACGAGTCCTCCTTATGAATGGATAAGGAGAGTAGATTCAGATTACATAAATGTCAAATACTTTAAAAAAAAATGCTAATGGTTTTAAAAATCAATAAAGCTGCGAAAAGGTAATTTACTACCTAGGTACGTTTGTTTACTAAAAACAAAAACAATTTCCCTGAAAATAATCTGGATAAGTCTCTAACACCTATTGGAATTTCAAAGGGAGTAGAAGCTTTGTTTAGAGACGTTAAACTTGTGTACTAGGTATATATGGTAGGTAATTAAGTAATTTGCTGTAATTTCAGCTTACACGTTTAAAAAGTCACCATTTTCATACTCTACAAAATGTAGAGTCTACGGTCATATTTTCACATATCACCAATAAGCAACTTCATTTTCAACAATACAAAAGAAAGACACAGCAAGTACCTACTTACTGTGATGTGATGCTCGTTTGTTCATATAAAACTCCTACACACGCAACAGTGCGCATGCGCGGCGGCTACTGGCTTACGCGGCGGCCAATCAAACGCGCCGTAGGTATCACGGTATGCATGACAATTGTAATTTGAAAATGGAACCCTCTTTTTATTTTTTTTGTTTAAATTTCGTTTGAAAATGGATTTCTTTTTTCCGTTTATGTATCGTTACTTTCGTTTGTTGTTCAAAAAGTTTTTAGTTCAAAAAGTACGCTCGGATCAGGCACACAGACGTCCTAAACATTATATCGCGCTAACTCGGATTAGGTACACATGTGTGCCTCAGCCAACCAATCGAAAAATGCTGTTACAGTGTAATTAATACAGTTTAAATTTCGAATTCCGCCACTACAAGTTCGAGACTGACGAGTGTCATGTTGCATCAAATCTCCGAGCGTACCGGTTTAAGAGGTAAGTAGGTACTCTAGATATTTCTGTCACTGCCAAGTGTGTTTTCTTTTGCACAGATGATTGTTCTCTGTTGGTGTATACGGTAGGTACTTACCCGTCGGCTGAAGCTACATTAGTTTGGTATTAGGACCAAATTAGGACAATGTATGTGATGGCGTCTAATATTTATTTAAGTACTTTTACTTATTTATTACTCTATGTTTCGTGATGTAAACTTATGAAGTTTGTATAAATATTTCGACCTCCTATTTTTGTTCTCTTTTCAACATGGGTAGTATTTAATTCTAGTCGATCTCCGTCATCAGAATGATTAGCAATCGGCATTGTTTGAGCATTGCGATATTATTTAAATTATTTATCACTTTGATTAGGTACTTTAGTATCTCAAAATCTAATTTAAATTATTGTGATCAAAATTTTGAAGAAAACAGTGCACAGAAGAGAATAAGTATATGAAAAGTAATCAATTGACTTTTACGAAGAAAATTTATAAGTATTCGGCAGGTAGCATTTAATCTATCAAAGTACCTATTTTAAAACTGCAAAAACGACAATAAATTCTTAAATAGTGTAGTCAATGAAGCTAGTTGACCCCCACAGTAATTCCTCAGTCACAAAAAACTTTACAGCATGATAAAGTATCAATAAATTAAAAGTATGGTATAAATTTCCAAAAAATAATAATAATAGAAGGTTAGGTATTTTTTAATGAAAGTCTTATTTCATTGATATCTTTTTTAGGAAAAATGCTCCGTCTAAACTTTCTTCACCGGACATATTCATGTAACGTATAAAAACAATAATATGAAATATCCAAAAAAATATCCCAGCAGAAACACCAAATTTTAATAAAACAATTGGGGTGACTTGAACTGAAAATGTCTCTGTCGAACTTTTTAACGGAATTATACCATTTTGCCAAGCATACTCATGCTTGAAAAAAGTTTTGGATTTTTATCAAGTATCACATACAAGTATAAATAACTCATTTGGTCAAATAAATTTGGACTGAGAAATTACTCGGTTCAATATATAAACAGATTTGTTTATTTAGGTATAAATACCTAACTTCTGTGTGAGTTTTTTTTGGATAATCATTTAAAAGTTTATGGCTCATGCTATTTTATAACCCAGCAAAGTTTCATCGACTGAGGAATTAGTGTATGGGTCTCCATACAAAGAATCTGTTCATTGCCTACACTAAAAGGCTGCTGTACACGGGTAGAGTAAACGGTAGAGTACTAACTATCCTACTAACTATAAGTACTAATGTAGACATCATTGGAAGAGTAGAGTACTGAAATTTGGTAGAGTAGCTAGCACCGCGGGCAAGCTACTCTACCACTTTCCTTCCCCCACCCCGGCGTCCACTCTGCTCTACCGACTACTCGACCCATGTAAAGAGTTAGTAGAATAACTAGTTCAGACTTCATTAGAGCGTTCCTTACAATTTCTTGATGATGCCGGGGCAACACTATCGGAATACGCCGATAATCAACAGGATATGCCATATTTCAACACAATATAGCCACGAGGAGCCCGTGGCGCAGTGGATAGCGCGCTCGGCCTGCGATCGTTGAGGTTAAGCAACGTTCGCAATGGTCGGTCACGGGATGGGTGACCAAAAACTTTTCATCTCGAGCTCCTCCGTGCTTCGGAAGGCACGTTAAGCCGTTGGTCTCGGCTGCACTTTCAGTCGTTAATACCCACCAATCCGCACTGAGCCCGCGTGGTGGGTCATGGCTCATTCTCCTTATTCATCCATAAGGAAGGCCAGTGCCCCAGCAGTGGGGACATTAAATGGCTGATCATGATGATAGCCACGTTATCGCGATAATTAACGCGATAATTTTACTACGGCATTCACTACGCCTCGTATGCCCTTTGCCTATTCACCATTCACTCGGGTGGCGGTACAAAGCGATTACCGCGAGAATTTTTGCTATCGAGCGGCTACACTATCGCGATAAATTTGCCGCTATAATTCACGCGTCAATTCACGCGATGTTGGACATCGGCATATCCCGATAGTGTGGCTCCAACATGAGTGGCATTCATTTTGTTCTAGCGTTTCTTATCGTGTGACATAAAAGCGTTACTCTACTAACAAAATGAAACTTTACTTGTATACAGTTACTCTACTAAAACTGGTAGAGTAGTATGCTGCCTTTAGAGACAGCCACGCACGACTGGACTAATGTTCAATATAATACATAACAAACAGATTGTGCGTCTGCGCATAAAAAGCTTAATCTGGCTACCGTTCGCCAATCAGGGTAAAGGGCGGGGCGCGTAACACGGCAGTTCAAAAAACGAACACCACAGATTATATTTACCACGTCTAAAACGTGAGCCGCGTGGGTGGGACTTTCTATAGCCTCAGGCTTTCTCATGGGACGAATATTGTACCGTGAGTACACCACCGTTAAGTGGAGTGAATCTAAATTATAAGTTAGAGTTACGTTAGTGATCGATGACTCAAAGAAATCGTATGCGGAAGGATTTCTCTGTAATATTTTACGTGTTCACATTAGTAGCCGATTTAGTGAAAGAGTTTTAAGTTTGGTTTAGGATTATGTAGCTTTCTATATTTATGAATCGTAATTATCTATAATTAATAGCAAAATTAAAAGGACGAGAGAAAACACTATTGTGCAGCGTATAAAAACTAAATTATTTAAGTAGATACTTAATAGTGTCTCTAATGTCGGGGTTTCTATGAATCAATTGACTCATTTTACCGTCCGATTTCTTGCTACCGATGCGATGACGAAATTTTTATAAAAATCTGAAATAGTAATCTGGAATAAGAACTACAACACGTATGCAAAATTAATAGTTTATCAAAATATAAGTACGTAACCTACTTGTGATACCAGGCATAAATTGTATAAAATAAAAAGCAACTTTTAAATACATTGACCACTGGTTCTTGTTCTAAAATTTAATAACCGCACCGTCAATAACTTTGTATCTCAACTTCATTCATTCGAAACATCGAAAAGGTTTCGCAAAAAAGTCCTCAATTCAAACTATAAGCACAGTCTAAATAGGTCTAACACCCTAAGCACACAGCGAAAAAAAAAGAAAAATACACACCTGTGGCGCTACGGACCTCGCGTGTCTGTGCTCAAGTGCAAACATTGCTGGGCTTCACAAACAACAGACAATCAATGGTCGAAATGGTCCGAAGTTTTGTGAATGAAAAACTCCGTTTCCGTACTTCACAATGCAAAGGTGTTAATTTGCTTTTTGGGTATGTAAAAAAGTGGCAGTGGTGTGTAAGTTTAAACGTCTAAACGAAACATGGAAGATAAAAGATTTAAAAATATTTTGAGAATAAAAATTGTCTTGTGTCTAAAGAAAACATTTAAAATGTTAAAATTGATGTAAAAAAAAGTTTATCTTTGTACTTTGTTTCCGAATGAGGTTAAATGAGTAAGTATAACAATAACAAAGAAGGTCAAATCACCATTACAATGATATCAAAGGAAGCCGAAACATTGCATTATTTGTACAAGTATAATGCATGCCATAAAATTGTATCAGTTTTCACGGATGCTCGTTATCAATAAGTTTTCGAATCCTTTGTTTAAGTATTCGTCGAATGTTATCTTTCAGTCGGAAAAGGCTAAAAGGGAAATCACATATTGGTAATGTTACTGGAAAATAATCTTTAGTGCTTTAAGATAGAGTTTACTCGTAATCGATATCGAAGCATACATGACGCCTGCCCGTGCGCAAACAAAAGGCTCAAAAGATAAGACGCACCTTTGGAGAAAGATATTTATCTTTTAGGTAAGTTATTCAGCTTTGGCAGTGTAAAAGATAACTTAAACGAAGGTTTACAATCCAATTAAACTTATTATGATAAAGTTGTAAATGATTAAGTCTTATTATATGGATATTTAACGATACACAATGTAAAATTTTACTTCTACAATTAGTAAAACACTTAGAAATATTAGATACCTACTTGATTGATACCTACCTACATAACCTTTCAGTTATTGTACAGAATATTAAACCATCACGAAGAATTAAAGTATATACTTACACCTACCTACTTAGATGAATAGTTTTCGGAAAACATGTTACCTACTACGTTTATCGTCAGAAAAAAATCTAAATGTGGGGTGAAAAATTTACACTTTCATGTTCTATCATGTATACCTTCCGACATCTCTAAGAAGGCTTAATGTAAGTATAATACACCTATCTATCTGCACCCCCCGTGCGAAGCTAGGGCTGATAGCTCGTCGGTGCAGTGCCAGGAGATAGTCGCTGCGGTTTAGCCGGTCCTCTCGCTTCCCAATATCACAGCTGTGATGCTGCAGAGTGAGGGGGGTAGCAGGCCGTGGTCTCCTCCTGCGATGATGTCATCTCGCAAAAGGAGGCCGCCGAGAGAGTTTGCGAGGCGGACGTCACAACGAGCCAACTCCGGTTAGAACGAAACGCCGACATGCGTATCTTAATCTCCCCTAATCGCAAGAGGGGGTGCCTTATGGAGTGGTTGAGGGGAGGCTCCCTCCCTCTGCTCGTCCTCTCTCGAGTTTTTGAGCTGGGCAGGGTTTAGAACTACCAGCCCTGACGCGATTAGGCTTAGCGGCAAAGCTGGGCGCGGCGAGGTACACGTTCTGGATCTGACTGAGTACAACATGCCGTTGGGTATGCCTAAAGATCGCATTCTCCTCTTGATACAAAAAAGGCGCGCGTTAGTAAACACATACTTATATAGAACAAACACACCAACGAAGGCGCAGCTAACTTAGCAGTGTTGAAAATGAAAATTAAAATAATTTACAAAGTCTAGGCTGATACAGCAGTTGTGATTGTAAGTTCTAACGTCAAAGAAGATACGCAATCGGTTCGCAAATCCTACGGCGGGAGACCTTGTACTAACGAGAAGAACCGGCAAGAAACTTGTCAAGGGCTATTTTTCTTCCTGTTTTATTTCATGCAGAGTCGTCAAATTGAAAAATGACATTGAGGAACTGGCTATCTTATATGTCTGTGCCGGAACACAACAATGCGGAAAACATCGTTGTTATGGTGTCGGACTTAAATATGATGATGGTGGTAGCTAGCTAGGTGGATTTAAAACAAGTCCTACCACCAACCAAACTAAATACTGGTCAGACACCGGTGGTGTGTTCCATACACTAGACCACTGAGGCGGATAAAGTTTAAAGAGTAAAACTTCAAAGCGTTCATTTCCTCAGTTCACTAGCCTTTTACGGGCGCCCTCAACCATCTTTTTGTTGATATTTAACATCCCAACCAAGGAATGCTCTTATCTTCAAGATAACCAGATAAGGCCGCCCAACCTTTGTCTCTATCTCAACCAAACAATAGTTTCCTGTGTTACTTCGCTTGGACAAATTATGTGTTCACACTCGACCTGCTATGTACCATAAAAGGCAACTTGTTGACTCAAAAACCTGAGGCCTGTGTGAATTTTTATATGGCAATGTCAAGTATTTACACACGGAACGGAAAAGTTTCGAAAATAGTCATAAGAAAAATGAAAAACTTATACTTACTTAACTAGTTAGGTTACTAAAAAGTTTTGTAATACACAATCCGGTATCGTTAACATCAAACACACAAATATTTTGAAATCCATAAAAAATCCTTGACCAACCGAAGTACCAATGATAAAAAATGGCTTATTTACATAACGTTATAAATGATCGGCGTTAAATCGGCCGCTTTGTAGTCGAAAGAATCAAAGGAATGTTAACCTCATAGACGCCACTAATATTAACATGATCAAAAAACCATGGGCCATTGGGCATAATCTATTCTGTGTCCTCGATCAACTTTCGAAGTTCGAAGTTATAAATGGGCGTAATATCGGCGCAGCGGTGTTATGACAAAAGCTACATAAAAAGAAATCATTGTCTTCCCCTGGCTCGTAAACATGAGCCAATGTGTTAATACAGAGAACGTAAGTATATGTGACAGAGGTTTTTTATACTTTTTTAAATCGCTTGTTCGGCGCGGTCAAAAGAGTGGCGCGTACTCAGGCGCCCCGCCGAGTTGCCGAAACGAAACGGGCGTTCGAATTCGAAATTTTCAAATAAAATCCGTGCAAGATATTGCACTTTGTCACTTTCATCGCGGTTGATATGGGTTTTGAAAGTACGCATTATGCTTAATTAGAATAAATTATTGCTTATCATTAAAATAATTTTCGACTAACTCTTGACACTTTTATAATTCAAATACTATAGTTTTATTTAAAAAGACATGTCCATAATCATCATTAGCAGCCATTATAAGTCCCCACTACTTGGGCACTGGGTCCTTATGGATGGATAAGGAGAATAGGTCATGACCTACCACGCGGGCCAAATGCGGATCGGCTAAGCACGGAGGAGCTCAAGATCATAAACTTTTTGGTCACCGTGACCGACCATTACGATTTTTTTATCCACTATTGCTTAACTTCAACGATCGCAGGCCGAGCGCACTAACCACTGAGCCACGGGCTCCTCTAAAATGTTAGTTCTGTGTAAACGCCATTTATGGAGGTTAACATTTATATTCATTCATTCAACAGTGTCTCCAGCCAAATACAATTTGGTCGATTAGTCGATGCATGCCATATTAAGGAAATTGCGCGGGCGTCGCGTGGCGAGCCGGTGCCACCGTGTTACGCATAGTCCAGGAGATAGACACCCGATTATATTTGATGAATACGACGATATTATCAAGAGGAAAGATTCGAATGTTTGCTTGTTTTTTTGGAATGGATACACTCAAAAACTTCTGAACTGCTGGTGGAAATTCACCACAATAGATAAGTAGCTGTATTTATTCTAAGTGACATAGGCCCTATTTAATTCCGATATCCCCACGGGAACGGGCATCACGTCAGGGGGGTGTCACTCCGCAGTTTAGGTAAGTACGTTCGGACGGCGCGCCTGCCGGGCAGGCGTATGGCATAGAAATTAGCTCCGCAAAATAGCTAGAATATATGCGATAGAAAGAGATGCAACGACAACGAGAGGCCGTTCGTAATTTGCCTGCGCCATACAAGCTGAATTCCACTTTATTGCGTTATATTTAGAGTTGCTATTTATTTAGATGAGTTAGCGGAGTGAACTATCTGTTACATAGTAACTATTTAGTTATCTGTGATCACGTGGAAAAGCTGCTGGGAGCATATATGATATATACCTAGTTTAACAAAAAGACTAAAACCCAACAAGAATTCCTTTACTTACATTTCAATAAATCATTGTGTTTTTGGCTAAAGTAGTCGTAGGTAGGTATATTCCGAACACCCTAAATATAAAACAACCAACAACTTGCGAAATAATTGTTTTCATAGAATTGCAGAATAGATAATGTGCCACGGAAAGTAACTTAGTTTAAAAGAAGCTCATTGACATTTATTTCGTCAGTTTAAAGGAGTTGCGAAAGGTATACAAATTTATGTTTTGCATTAATTCAAATAGTCATTTAAAGAATTAGTAAAATTACATAGCAATGTTGACACAAACTGCACAAATATTTTCACGTTTATCAAAATGCTTTTATGACAAAAAGTCATCTCTTGGACTATAAGACCACTCGTCGATGTGTAATTTTGGATGTAAATTTGTTTATACCCGGCGGGCTCAAGCCAATGATAAAAATTAACTTATTCAACATACAATCAACAGATATCATCAAATTTCACACTTATGCTGATAAAATAAGGTTTAATTTGGGAAAAGTGAGACAATTAATATTTTCTATATTTCGAGGTGTATCATGTAACTTAGATGGGTAAATTTCAATCGCTAATTTGGAAACTATCACAAAACATAAGATATTTATTTTAGTGATAGGCAAAATCTTCTTCTCTGCCCTGAAATTAATAATATTCTTGTAATGTTACCTACGCTAAAACCATTATAACTTATATACACCGATTAGCACCTCATCATCATCATCATAATCAGCCTATTAACGTCCACTGCTGGACATAGGCCTCTCCAAGAGTACGCCATCGAGCACGATCAGTGGCTGCTCTCATCCAGCTCTTGCCAGCCACCCTGCAAAGATCGTCGCTCCGCACCTAGTCTGAGGGCGTCCTACACTACGTTTGCCGATACGCGGTCTCCACTCTAGTACTTATTATTACCTAATAGCACATAAAAATATCGTAAAAATCGTTATACTTTATGATAAATATATAAAAGTTTTATAGATTGATTAACATATAAAATTACATAGCAATGTTGATACAAACTGCCAAAAATTTTCACGTTTATCAAATGCTATATCATATAAAATTTTAAATAGATTTAAGATTAAATACAATAATTGGATGAATAGAAATAATTTGCACATAAACATTAATAAAACTAAAGCTATACAATTTCGTTCATATAAAGCTAAGAAAGAATGAAAACGTAAACTCTACACAATTTTCAGGTACTATCATTGATGAAAAGTTAGGGTGGAAAAATCAAATTGAAAATGTATGCCGTGAATAGAATCAAAAGAGTTGCATCACTGCAAAGTGCATTGCTAGCATACCATGGTTATATCTCCTCCGTACTCTGCTAATTTGGCTCAAATTATCAAGCCATAGCGGAGTACAGAGTACCCCAAATTATTTGGGGTAATAGTGTCGATTCTGAACGGGCATTAAAACCTGAACCGTGGTTGGTTCAAACAATACAAAATATTAACACTGCCGTGTATGTATACAGAAGTACTTTTGTAAAGCGATATCCCAAACTTTTATCACAGAAATGCAAATGCAAGAAAATGTAGACAAAACAAGTTATGCGTACCAAAATGAAACTTAGCCCTTTTCAAAGAAAATTCATGGCGATAAAAATTTATAATAATACCACAATACTTGAGAAACCTAGGTACTTACAGAGAAATATATTTTTAAGGCGCTACTCGGAAAAAGTATGGACTCTTTGATATAAAACTATAGGACGGTTAGAGTTGTTATAAATCTGGTAATAAGATATATATTTCTTCATACCTTTATCTAGAATCGTATATTTCTGAAAAAACACGATTTTATGATTTTGGCTCGACACTTTTTATTTTCGAAAATACCTCAAAAAAATTTGAAATATCAAGATTATTCTTAAATGAGGATACATATACTATTGAAAATTGGTTTAATTAGTAGACACCAATAATATTTAGGATCGTATAGAAGCATTTTTTTAAAATCTCTATAGTTTTTGAATACGAAGTGATATTGTGTTTTTTTGCGTAATCGGCAAAATCGGTCTCGCTCCCGCGCGCGTCGTTTTCTCATTGCTATCTCGCTTTAGCATAATTTTTCCGAGTATCGCATTAAGAAATCTTTACTCTCTTGGCTCACAGAACAGGGTTTCTACTCGAGTGAGTACTTAGAGTATAAATGTTTTAACAAAAAAATAATAATTTTATGTTTTGTCAAATTTGTGTTAATCTGATTCTTTTATTTTATTATATTTTTTTCTAAACAGATTTTCTAATCAGTGTGTCAATTTTTTTTTTATTGTCTACAATTAACATTATTTTTATATTATTAATAATTATTTGAATGCCTTCATATTAAAGGCAAATACTGTATGGTAGATATAAAAACTATAATTATAATTTCTAAACAACATATTAACCCAGTATTATCAAACACTTATAGCAATAGCGAGAATATACTATCTATTGTTATTGAAAATCATATTCGGAATTAATATTTTTAAAGAATCGACCTAGATCGAGCTGCTAGATAGTTCCTTTTAAAGGTATACTCTGTATAATGTAATGTAGCAAGGGTTCTATCACAGTTCGTTCGTGCAAAGCAAAGAGTTCTTTCTGATAATGGAATAAAACTCAAGAAAACAGCATGAGACATTTTTAATGCAGTTTATGCTAGAAAATTAGATACTATTCCTTGTGTAGAAGCACCATTTTACTTCGCACGAAAATGAGCCATCCACGTAATCTAAGTAGGTACTACGTTGTTTTTGTGATGGCGTATTTCCAATCAGCAAATTATTTGTTAAACATATAAAATTAGCTCAATTACAGTAAAACTTAACAAAGGTAACTGAGCTAAGTTTATAATTATAATTATTTTCATTAATTTCAAGAAGATTGAACAGGAAATAATGAATATTTTAATAAGTAACTGACTCGACTAAAGGTTACTGCAAAACACCGGTTCTCTACTCAACACTTATTATCTTTAATTATTAACTACAACCTACGGTATTAAAACGAGCAATTTTTTAACAATGTATTATTATTCTGTGGCGCGTATCAAGAAAACTTAACTTCCGTGACAGAGATAAGTTTTTTTGCGACTAGGTGACTTTTTAGTGGCTTTTTTCTCAAAATAAAGATATTAATTCTAAAATTTTTCGCATTTTATTGATATTTTCTAAAATTATTAGTAAAAATCAATGCTTTACTTTAAAAATTGTTAGAAGGGCTCAACAAAATTTTTGTTTCTTGTTTATGAGGTTTGTTATTAAAAGAATTGGAAAACAGAAAGAAAATTTCATGTCCGGAAAGCAGCAGGTTGAATATAGTGAATTATAACCTTAAAATCATATATTTCAAAACCTTGTTGATATTGTATTTCTTATTCGATTGCATTAGCTGAAAAGCTTTAAAATTATCAAATCAGTTATTATAATTGCAATACAACGAGATGACGTGAAAAAAGCGTCATTCCAACAAAATATTTCTAAATAAAATTTTAAAAAATTTAAGTAATAAAAAAACGTTGTCGATTAAGCAAATTCATGGTCTATCAGAGACCATGGGAACTCAGAGGTGTCAATAACGGTGCCTAATGATGCGTGCAATACAAAACTTAGGGACACAAAAAGCACAATATTAACTATACCCGAAAATATTTCAAAGTTTTTTTCTTAAAGGCCATTCCTCTTTTATTGTTAAATAATCCATAAATCGTTATAAAATGGTCAGTTTGAATGGTGAATAGGGATCGGGTGCTTATGATTTTGAATGAAAAAGTCCTCGTTTGACAATAATTTTCGAAGCCTTTGTGTAAACTAGCGCCGAAGAGGCGCTAAGGTCAATTTCCATGATAACGACCAGGATTATTCAAATACCACTTGTTTGTATATTAAACGCCATGACCCTTTCCATTAAAAAACCTTTTTTATTTAAACGTCACGAATGAAATAATGCCGATAAGTTTTTTTTATCTTAAAATATGTTCGGAATTCAATGAATTAGTATTAGAATAAGATGGTTATCATGATGCATAAGTACAAAGAATTAATGAAAAGTGTCTACTGCAATTTTTATTTTACAAATTTGCAAATCAGAAGTATTTGAGACATTGCTCCCTATTAAATATTATTCATAAAATAATACTATTTTGATCGTCGATCATAATTTGAAAAATTGCAATACACACGAAAAAGAGTTAAAATCTTATGTTCTCCTAATATTTCAAGTTTAAAACAATTGTTCGCCAACATGCGCAACATTTAACAAATCTCGAAGTAAATCGAACAAAGTAAACTAAGAGAACATAGATTTCACTTAAAAAAATATGAACAGATGTTAGGGTACTCACTGTGTTTGGGCGCTAACAACTGCGATTATTGCTGATTAATGTTTATTTTTACGTATAAATTACTCGACTGCGCGGCGGTGACTGTTGCGAGTGCAGTAAAAAACAGTAATTTATTAGTGGCGACTTCTCGTCTTGGCACTGGCTTAACGAGTGTGTGGCGTGCGGTGCCGTGGACAGAAAAAACTGGCTCGCTTGCTACGTAGCTCGATCAGTAGTGGCCTAAGGAAGAATAACCCCAGGAGTCGATGGGAGCTGCCACCGCTTCCGAACGGCCCCCGCGCCCCGCGGCCGCCCCCCGCCCGATACAGATCACGCATTCTACGAATACCTTCAACCACGGCGCTGGCGACCACCGCCCGTCCCTTTCGCTCCAACGCTGCGGCTGCTGCCGACGCCGCCGTCTGCGCGGGACGAAGCAGCTCTCTAATGGACATTTCACAGCGGACGACGCTTCCTAAGTTCACCAGCTAAAGGTCACCCGAGCTAAGCGAGCCGAGCGACGCGGCGCGAGCGTGGAACTCGGCCGAGGTAGCGCGTGCGCAACACCGGCAGCGCCCACATGACCGACAGTTTCGCTTCGAGCGTCGCTCGGGGAACGCTGTTCGTCTCTTTCGTCTCCTTGTGACTGAGTAAAGCCTCTCTCTCGCACACGACGACGTGGAAAAATGTATCTAGTTCTGTGGAGGCGACGCGGAGTGCAGTAGCATTTTTTTTTCGTTTCAATAAATTTGTGGTTGTTCGTCTCTGTTAGGCGCCCGGGGCGTCGAGCGAGACGGTAGATTGCCACCGGGTTACGCCTTCCGCGCGTTCTGGTTATTATGTAGGTTGGTATTAGCCACCGTGTACTGTCGGGTTGTATAAAACATAATATTATCGTAAATACGGCTTGTTTGCGGCTGGCCGGTTGTTTATGTGCGCCCGAGGCTACTGTGATACGCGCCGCCTCTCACGTCCGGTTTTCACGCTATCTCTTGAACAGTAGGTATACAACGTGAAACTTTTAACAGTATGAAAAATAATGTATTTTCTGGAGCGTTATAAATGTAATTACTACTGAATTTTACTTTGTTATGGGAATTTAGGATTAAGTATTTTATTTACAATGAAAATCATTGTAAAATATTTAGACTCTCAAATCTAAGTCTGATACAAATAAAAGTTTTGACTACTGTATTGGAAATTGTAAAAACGTGCGAAAATCATTTACCTACCTACTTTAGCTATCATTTATCTTTACCACCATTTATTTTTTCTCATTTCACATACATAATATTAAATGAATCAAGTATTTTTACTCAATCTTGAAGCATTATAATGGTAAAAGAAAAATGACATATTTTCTGAAAATTATTTATAAGTATAAGAAAAGTTTGTTAATATTAATAGGTACCCGTAAAATTAGTGGAACAATAAATAGTATAAAAATGGCACTTAAAATTACAAAGTGCTTACCAATTAATTAATGCGTGTACATTTCAGTATGGGAAATATTTAATTGAGCTACAAAAAAATACTGAGTGATACTTACCCAACCTAAATTGCTGAAATGCACACCAAAACGCAGTTTGGTGAGCAATGAGCCTTTTAGGTGTATTTGAATAATTTTTTTTAGGTTGGGTTATGTTAGAGTCGTGAGCAGTTAAAAACCACCCTTTCAGTAAGTGTACGTACTTACCTAGCTACATTATGTTATGGTTTATTAGTAAAAAATGCCGGAAGAAGATATCATTGTCATCATTTAACCGCCTCTGTGGTCTAGTGGTTCATTTCTACTGATTTCAGACCCAGAGGTCCCGGGTTCAATTCCCAGTGAGGGTACGTATGTACATTGTATTCGGTTTGGTTGGTGGTAAGACTTGTTCTTAGTCCGCCTGACTAGCTACCACCATCTTATCTAAGTCTGACGCCAAAACAATGATGTTTCCAAGATCATTGTTTATTGTGTTCCGATCCGGTAGTTAAAAAAAAGATAGCCTGTTCCTCAGTGTTGAGGATTCCGGAAGTAATGCGTTTTCACCTTCAGCCTTATCACCACCACCATCAGGTGTGATGAAATGGACGAAAAACTTACTTAGCCATTAATTTATCGCTGTCAATGAAGCACAAATTATGCTGCCATCAAATTCAATTTAATAGACCAAACAACAGCAACAAAAAAGAAGGAACGGTTGTTTCAGCGCGTGGTGAAACAAAAATTTACAACAATAGCAGCAATGTCTGAAAAACAAAAGAAACAAGAAGACAATGCTACAAGGACAATATTATTTGACATTTACAACCAACCGTGAAAATGAACATCAAAACAAGTTAAAAAACAATTGTTTCGTAAATTGACTTTTATTTAGTCCAGGGGGTAAGCAAAGCAAACACACCAAGCACACAATTTTTTTCTTCTTTGTAAGAGAACTAAGAAAAATCGTATTTTACGAAAAAAAAATACTTAAATACTTATATAAATTATTGAAAGTATTAAACAATTACTTAAGAATATTATAGTTGTGTTTGGATAATTATATTTTATGTGATTAGGCATTAAACATATTCTAGGAATAGTAAGCTGGTGTCACCAACAATTTAACGTTATTAAGTTTGTTCACAATCACAACACTTTCAAAAGCATAAATATAGACTTTCAACACTTTCTGAAGTATTTATTTTCATCAGGCCTTTAATTATTTTTCCTTTATTACAACGTTCCCTACAGAAGTAGAGACATTTATTTTATGTTCTTTAAGTCCAGTTCTTTAATTTTGTTTTAAAGAGAGTTAAATTACTCACTGACTATGTCAACCTTATAGAAAAGCATACAATGAACTAAATTAACTGTTTAACTTTAAGTGTTTGTGCTAATTAATTCTACTTGCTAAATTTTACAGCATCCTCTTCTCTCAGATAAAGATGAAGCGTTACAGGTCGCATAAAGACGAAAGTTACTACAAAGGATTGATGGGAAAAATCTGAAACCTAGCTATAGAAACCTTGTTCTTAACAGTGTATGCAGAGTGACCGATCCCAACAATAGCCTAACGGGGCCTGCGACACGCGACAACAAAACACCATTGCCACAAAGGCTCGCAGTCACGGCTCTAAGCTGACAATCAAACAAAACCAAACACCAAAACATATTATAGGACCGATTGTTTCCGAAATTGGACGGCTTTATTCAACACTGCGGGTAGCTCATACAGTCATTGTCACATCTTATGGCGCTGTTTGCTTACAAAATCAAGGGACATTTATGGCACAAGGTGCTATCGCTTTTGTCCCATTGAACGGTCAAGCGACCACACTAGACGGTGACGTGCGTTGCTAATTCGGACATTTATACCTGTCTAACGTGTCAAAAATGCAATGATGTTTTCGATTTTAATTTCTAAGTGACCGCTAAACTGTTTTGTTTGCAACAATGACACTTTGAAAGATACCCTTTTCGGCAATGTAACGGTGATTTTGGAAAATTACGTTTCGTGAAACAATGTTCGCTTTTGTAAGGCTGTGCAAGATTCCCCTATTTATAAATTAATAAGATTTTGAATTATCATAAACGATCGTGAATCATAAAGTAGTATGGTGATTTGAACGGTAAATCCAAAATTAAATTATTTAAAGTGAAATAATTTGTGAATGATTCCAGAAATGTTTCGCTCTTATTATGGAAATATCTTTGAAACTAAACATAAAGAGCATAGAATACTAATCCCATTAAGCTTTGAGCATTTGTATATTTTTTACACACAAATAATAACGAGATTTCTACAAATACTAATTATTATAAATTTATGCGAAAATTTGTGGGGTATAGTGGAGGTTTGTCTGACACTTTCGCGCAAAAACTACTTAACGGATTTAGATGAAACTTTACAGTAATATAGCTTATATATCAGAAAAACACACAGACTACTTTTATTCCAATATTCCTACAAGCGGGCAATAACGCGGAACAGCTATTATTGAAATAAATACTACTAAGTGTAACGCGTTGAAGTCTTTTGTATGTTGCAGTTTGATTGATAGTCGAAAATATCCTTCTTTAGCTCTTGTGTAGGTATATGACGTAGCCAGATCATAAAATTGGTAATTTCATGATATTGACGTATTTCATGAAATGACCAACCATTTCATGAAATTATCAATTCAATGTTCTGACCACAGGATCTGAGCACAGAAAGATTTTGGTTCCGACCGTGACATATATGTTTTAATATAAGTACCTATACATGATATGCTTTGTTATTATTGATCGAAGATGATATGTTATAAATTGAATCGAAAGGGGATAAATATATTTTTAGATGCAAAAACGAACTGATCAACAAAATAGGTAAGGTAACGCGTTGAAATCTTTTGTATGAAGCAGTTTGATAGTCGAATTTGTAACTCACAAATAGATTGTAAACGTTGCTGGGTTTTTAAATGGTTTTATTATAATGCACGCAATTCCGATTTGTTAGTACGTTGAAAAATAACTTTAGGTCGATGCTAGAATCAACAAATATTTTGATCATATTTTTTCTTTTACATATTCTTAACCGGACAAACAACAGTTAAACTATAGAGAGATACGATCGTCATTGATAAACATTACAGCGGACGGACATTCGATACGAGATCCGAACAATCGAATCGAAATCCGAAAACTCGAATAAGCACTGCCTACAAGCTACCGGCGCCTTTTATGGCAAATCTATACAAGAATCTCTATTGACTTGTATTCATTAAATTGCATTAAAACTAGATACTTCGGTCTTATACAGTTATACGGAGAAGTCAAAGAATTGTTATGATATTATTTTGTTTGACTATGTTTACAAAGGGTTTTTATTTAATAAATTATTTATAATTGTCGTACTTTTGCCTTCGATTTGCCTTTGCTGTCGATTGAAAATTGGCATTTGTTACAAGCCATAAGTACCTACTTCAAATTTAAGCTACGATTTATAAATCAATTGTTGTTGTTTTCTATTTTAGGGTAGATAAAAGTTTTCATGCATTCCTGAATTTATAACTCTGAATATTTTTCAGAACAGAAAAGTGACAGATGGTAGTTTGTTTTTTGGAACCGTTTCGATTTGAAAATATTGATAATTTTGAAAAAATCGATGATTGTATTCATCTAAGTTTTTACTTAGAGTTTATACTGTCAAGTTATATTGACAGTTACTTGATTAGAGAGTTAGTTAACGAACTTTTGATAGCTTAGAAGCCCATTGAACTAGGTGTTATTGTTGATCGAAGCCATTCTTACATTACGACTGTTAGGTATCCAACGCCAGTCGGATACTGGCTGCGTCACAGAACATAGAAAGACATAAAAAACTTTTTATGTTCTGTTGGTAGCGTAGTGTCCGAATCACAATACAAATGTATGGGACTGATAGGACATACGCCTCGGCGACTCGTCTTCGTTGACAGGCGTATGATACCAGTCGTCAGAAAGTACCGTAAGGTCCGGGCTGAATTTATTCGAAAACACGTGCCCCGATCATAAAGCCTTCTGACACAAATATAGCGTCAAACTTTACCTATTCCCAAATAAATGAGTGTGCTATCTAAAAATAATATTTTAGCTCATCATTAACCGACAATGCGAGTCGATCGGTTCGAGCTTTGTCTTTTTAGTCGCTGACGCAATTCGAACCGAAACGGAACAATAAAATTACAACATTAGTCAAAGCAAAAAGTATTGTAAAGCTCAAGACACAAAGGTGGTATTGCCTCGATGGAAGTTTTGTTGATCTCCTAAAGAATCGTTCGTTGACAACAGAGACATCGATGCTGTTCTTTTTTTGAATATCGATTGTAAAGAACATTCTCATGACTCTGTGAGAACTGAGGAGTACTGTCGAGGCTTAAATTCCACCTATTCAACGGCTGTGTCTTTGTGTCGGCTCAAGTTTTGGTATTATAACGCTTGTCAATAAATGCCTAGTGGATAGTGTACAATGTCTCTATGATACTTAACGGAAATCATTGTGAGAAATCTTTCACCATCACTTAATAAAAAATTATACCGCCTCTGTGGTCTAGTGGTACACACTACCGGTATCAGACCCAGAGCTGTAGGGTTCTATTCCCAGTGGGGTACATATGGTATTCAGTTTGGTCGCATCAAAATCGGTAAAATCTGCGTGGCTAGCTACCACCAGCTTATCTAAGTCTGACGCCATAATAACGTTGTTTGCAGCATTGTTTTGTTACGGCAGTTAGAGCCAACGCGCACTTGTGATTTTTAATCGGGCGATAGTTTAGTCGGAATCGTAAGACGATCGTGATCAAGCTGTCAGCCGATAGTTTGGTTTTGAGAGTCTGCGCGCACTTGTGATTTTTAGTCGACCGATAGTTGGTCGATAGTTTAGTTGAATCTGGGCGCGCGCTCACATAGTCCTTCATGCACAGGCCGATAGTTGTGCGATAGTTGTCCGATAGTTGTGCGACAGTTGTCCGATAGTTGTACAACTATTGGACAGTCATTTTCGATAGTTCGATACTGAATGCGCAGTCTACCGATAGTTGGGCGATAGTTTAGTTGAATGCAGTGCGCGCGCTCACATAGTCCTTCATGCACATTACCGCCCGGCCGATAGTTGAGCGATAGTTTGATCGTACAATTATCGACCAGTCATTTTCGATAGTTTGATCGTACAATTA
Source organism: Crambus lathoniellus (assembly GCA_949710035.1). Taxonomy (NCBI): domain Eukaryota; kingdom Metazoa; phylum Arthropoda; class Insecta; order Lepidoptera; family Crambidae; genus Crambus; species Crambus lathoniellus. Next base: position 11,985,997 of record OX453296.1, read on the forward strand.
TCGACCAGTCATTTTCGATAGTTTGATCGGTCGATAGTTTAATCGTCAGTGCGCGCACTGCCATATAAGTGATATAACTCTATATTGAATCCGAGAACGACATAACTATCGCCCGATTAAAAATCACAAGTGCGCGTTTGCTCTTAGAGATAAGATAGCCAGTTTCTCAGTAATTAAGGATTCCTGGAGTAGTGCGCTTCAACCTTCAGCCGTATCGTCACTTAACATCAGGAGTGATGAAGGCTAAGCGCTACCCAGTTGTGGATAAAAATAGTAGATTTCATTACAAGTGCGGAAAGCCTGTCATTGCAAAGAGTTCCGACAAATGTCTACCCGAGCCGAGGCGCAGCCGAGGCGCAGCCGAAGGTGAGGGTTGACAGTCGGAACAAGTTGCAATGACGGTTCCGCACGTGTACTGAACAACTATTTTTAATACAGTTGCGAAAAAATTAAGCAATTTAATAAAATAATAAAACACAATAAACTCAACTAACTAATCGTAAAAGAATATAAGCAGAGACTTTTTTTTTGTTTTCTTCACCCATTCTGGGTTGGCAAAGGAAACTATGATCATACAGCCAAGGCTTCAGTAGAATTTTTTTATTGATATGAAATGAAAATTAAATTAAATGAGATGAAATGAAATGAAACCAAACAAAAGCAATCCGAATCCTACAGGAGCGCCTTTCTTTATTTCTCTCTTTTACCACATCGTTTTCCATTAAAGCCACATTATTGCACTAATTCCACCATACTAAGTACCTACCACAATAAAAACCAGAAAAAACTAATTTAGAAAATTAAGAAATAAGGTCCCTCATTTTCTTTTCACTTACTTGCGCAAACTCCTTTAAGCAGATACTATGGTAAATAGTGCGCGTCATACCATATTTAGTAATCTGTGGTCATACAGCCAATTTTATGTATTTTTTATATTCATAAATTTAATTTGGCCGATACTAATATTAATTTAATGTATAATTAAAATTACTTTTAAATCTGATATTGAAACAAATTAGTAGCTTCTTTTTAGAAATATTTGCATGAATCATAAAAACTTCTATGATTTTTTTTTAGTAAAAACTTCGTGGTTGGTTTTTTCTTTTTAATAGACCATATTTTGACAGTTGGGAAAGAAAACGCACGAGTTCGGGAAAGGTAAAGAAAAAGTTCGAGTGTGTAATAGCCCACATCCCGAACGCTATACGTCCCTGCAATACGCCACTTTTTGAGCAACTGTATTAAAAAATATACAACATCACTCATATTTATGTTTCTGAAGTAAGAAGCTTAAGCTAGTGTTATGGATATCGAAACTATAAAGACGTTATTCGATACATAAAAATAATTACACCCAGACACGGAACAAACACAAATGGTCATCACATAAATCTTCAAAATAAATGACAACATTTTTTTTAGATTCCATTGTTCAACATCATGATGTTACATAAGCTTCTCGCTGTGGCGTTTGGTAGAAGCGTGATTGCTATCAGCTTTAACTAACTGAGCATCGAAAGGGTATGCCTCCAATCAATCGCTTGTTTCATGATTTGATAATGTGTACACCGCCTTAAACAACCTCCTGGCGGAATGGCTCTAATTTGCAGTGCTTACCCGTGGTACTACCAGTAGTCCTACCAGTAGTACCATGGGAGATTTTTTTTGCCAGTGGTACTACTGATGTGTCTGGTAGTACTACGGGCAATCATTTTTACCCCTGATACTACTAATTAAATATGTAAATAAAAGAACACCCTGATATACCGTGAAAAATTTTTTCAAACCAAACTTAAAGGGTAAGTTAGTCATTTTACGTGTTTAGAATAACTTCCGAATTTTCTATATGACATATATGTCGAATCGGGTGTGGTGGTTTTAATAGTTTTTTTTTATTTTTTTTTTATTTAATTACCTTAAAAATGTTTTAATTTTTTTAACTGTTTGAAATGTTTTATTTTATTATTCTAAACATCGACAATAAGTTTGAAATACTTACCGTAAAAAAAATATATTAAAAAAATTCACGAAATTTATTCTAAACACGTTAAATGACCTACCCCTTCGGTTTGGATTAAAAAAATATTTCATGGTATATACTATCAGGGTGTTGTTTTATTGACACATTTAATGAGTAGTATCAGGGGTAAAAATAATTGCCCGTAGTACTACCAGACACATCAGTAGTACCACTGGCAAAAAAAATCTCCCATGGTACTACTGGTAGGACTACTGGTAGTACCACGGGTAAGCACTGCTAATTTGCAAGTTTCGGTGCGTGTGTCAATCTCGGATGGTTTGTTTATTTATTATTTAACTTCGGAGCTTTTTAAAAGTTAAATAGCACCAAGCTTTGAAAATTAATAAATCAGATTCCTTATAAAGAAAATTATAGATAATGTAGGACGATTGGCCTTTGTGAATTGAATGTGTTCTAATATTTTAAGAAATGCTTCCAATCAAATGTTTTTCTTTGATGAGAAATTGGATAGTAGGTATATTGTTAAATAATCCCAATAGTAATTATACGTATGGATAATTTGATATATACAAAAGAACAACTTGTCTATGTTAATTTGAATTCCAACCCAATAACCAAACAAAAAATTCCAATACAAAAAATATCAACACTGTAGCAATCGGCCTTACTCAATATCACATCTAAACGTAAAAAGAGAAAAACAAACAGCAAACGATATTTACAAAACTTAAATTTTCGAGAAATCTATATCGATATTCGATCGATTGACGATTCATGGAATGCTTATTCGAATGTTACCAAATGATTAATGCCACTAATCTGAAATCTGCCACCGGATTCTTGCGTTCCACAGGTAGTCATAAACCTTATTAAATCATTATGTCTTTTTATAAAACAATAACTTTTATAACCGTCGCAAATTCAGAGAAACGACACAGTGCAGGCGAGTATTAAGTTTCATATCGTTAATTTTCACAAATTAAGTTGTTAATTAGTGTTACAACTGAATTTAAATTTAATTCGCAATTTATTTTTTACGGGAATCAAATAATGTTTGACGTAAAAATATAATTGTGGCTTTAAGGGCAGGATCTTCCAAAAACTCTGTTTTTGTCTTTTTTTATGTGTGCAGAGTCTGAAGAACCTCACTTTATCATTTTATCAATGTTTTTGTTGTTATTTTGAGCATAGATTCACTTTTTGAAAAAGTAGTCTGAGAATATATGTCATTACTTTTTTTCTACATATATATTATTCGTGAATGTGAATTTTCTTTCTTTTTGAACATTTTTCTATGAGTGAAGATACGAACACTTATCGTGTTTCTAGCCACAAAATAATCAAGATCGTTAATGAAACTTTAGCATATATTGTTACCTGCTCAAAATAAAGTATAAATGATAGTTTACTTTTGAATAAAAAATAGGTTGATTTCGATAATTTCGAAGATCGTACCCATAAGTGGTGCTTACATTATATTGAACAAAAAAATGGACAATATGGCAAAATGCTTGCAAGGACATCTGCTTACTACTACCAGGGGCCTTACTGCGAGATGCTGGTCAATGACAGTTCGTGGCAGGCAGTAGTCTCCTTTTGTGAGAACGTGTCTTCCATAAGGAGACAGCGGAGAGGGCTCGCGAAGCTAATGCGCACGCGGCCCTTATCCGCCGCAGATGGCTGGGCAGAAGGAGGCGACAGTATGTCATAGTGATGTCAAGTCGACGATGATGGGTGTACTATCACCGACATCGCACGGCTTGCACCGTCTGGGAAGGTGGCCAAACTTGCTCGGCCATCTTCCAGCCGCGAAGGGGCCTGGATAGCCGGGCCGCGGCTGTCAGGTATCAGGGGAGACGGTCACCCCGATCCCCCATATCCCCCATTATTAATGACTGTCACGAGAGCAAATACTGGGAGTTTTATTGGGTAGGACCCCCAAAGATGAGTCCCACATTTCGAATCACCCCTGCAATGTTATAGTAATGTTGTTTGAAGGACGAGAAATGCACTGCGTATAGCGCCATCTCGCTTACAATATTACTATAACATTGTTTGGCAGGTGGAGCGACGACCTGCGAAAGATGGCAGGCGGGGGCTGGCTGCGAAGAGCTGAAGACCGTATTCTCAGTGGCGTAAATTAGGAGAGGCCTATGTCCAGCAGTGGACGAAAACGGGCTGATGATGATGATGATGATTGTTTGGCAGTTCTCAGTAAAGCCCCAGGTTAAGACTATTTTAAATTAATTTTAATTTTAAATGAGTAAGTATCAGAAAAGTATGACAACAAAAATTCATGCCACTTTGATATCGATAAACTCAAACATTTGTCTCCAGATCCTTATGGCCAACACTGCAGTTTCAAGTAACAAGGCAAAATCGGATTTCTTCCAAAGATCGATTTTTAGGACCGCACCGAATCAAATTGATTTGATCGCAAAAAGAGCAAGAAAGCTTTGGCCGCCGGATAATTGTGTTTTACAATCAACCCGAATAATAAATAATTCAATTTTGCGGTCCGACGATTAAATTACAGTCTTTGTTCGTATATAAGACACCATCCATTTTATAATCGGAGTGACCTTTATGGATTTAAGAATAAAGGTTAGATTACCTTGTTTTTCTCGACACTGAACGGCCAGTAACGTGTTGGCGACAATAAAAATGCAAATCTGCAACAACGACCTTATAATTTACGACATTTGGACTAAAACAATCTGGCCGGTTGTTATTTGCTGACCGTTTTATGAGAAGAAATTCCTCTTTTTGCTACTTAATCCATTTGGAGGTAGTATATCTACCTACACTATCAATTTGGCTGCACAGATTTAGTAACTCGTATTAAATAAAAAAAACCTTTTTACATTTATTTCGCTTAAAAGCCAAAGATCTTGGGAGTTGATTTAAATCTATTGCAAACTTGTACCTAGCTATTGGAAAATTCGAAAATATTATTGTAACTTGCCAAACAACTGTAACATAATATTTAATTTAATTTGTTTTTTTTTTATCTCCATGACAAAATATGTTACTTATTAAATAAAAAATAATAAGATGGTGAAATGAATTTAATCAAATCATTCGCAAGAATGAAAGAAATACAGGCGGTTGTATGAAAAATTTTCGTCGTTTCACCTATTAAGTATTAAGTGACGTCATTAAGTGGTAGGTAGGTTACCTACCTACCACTTAATGACGTCACTTTTTCTTTATTACATTCAAAACCTAATGTGCCAACGTTTCTATGCCTTATTTCCTTCCTTATCAGCTGCCAGATGTTTTATAATTCCATCAGAGTAGAAAAAAAGAACAATTTGCATGTTATTAAATGCATGTATTATGCTAATTCAATCGATTTTTAGTCTTTGAATATCAATAAATTGTCAGAGGCGAGACAAATAAGTCATAACTTTGAGAACCAAGGAAAGGACAAGGTCATTTTGATGTTTTTTTCTGCATTAAAACAAGAATCGACATGTTTTAAAACAAAAAACTATACAGCTTTATCTATACGATGGTATTTGGGCTATAAACTGAAAATGTCACATATAGGTAGTAGGAGATTTAAGTAAGCTCTCAAAATATTTAATGGCCATAATAATATATTATGTGGCTCCCCGGTTTTACGTGGAAATATCCGGATAATATGTCGCCTATGAGAGGTATAATGTAGCTGTTTACTGGATTTAAGTTTATCCGTTACAAACAAACAAATATACTTACCTACAAACAATCCAAAAATCTCCTATACAATCCTTTTCCTTAATCTTTCCTCGTTATAATATTAACGATAGACAAGGGTCGTTCGCACATTCGATCACTTCACACATTGTGGTAGGTAAGTACTTTTATTTGCCAATTAAGATCCCTCTAACCATATATAATCAGAATCCATTTAAATTCAATAAACCCCTCTACTACCCGAGATATGGTTAAGCTGTACGTGGGGGTAACATTTTTACCTCACTCTCTCTACCTCCCTCTCTCTCTAGCCTTCTTCAACCAATGTTTTCTGCTTCACTTGTTCGACTTCCGGCCCCTCAGAGTAACACCTACTAACTTCCTCTCCATTGCCCTTAGCGCCACCCTTAGTTTTTGTATGGTGTCCTATGGTGGTAGCCCAGATTTCAAGATTATTATAAAATTATACAGATTGGAGCATCACCTCAGATAAAATACTTTTAAGTATCTTTCTCTCTCATTTCTAAAGTCACAATAATATTTTAATGACAATATCACTACATAGTATAAAACAAAGTCGCTTTCTCTGTCCCTATGTTCCTTTGTATGCTTAAATCTTTGAAACTACGCAACGGATTTTAATAGATAGAGTGATTCAAGAGGAAGGTTTATATGTACTTTTTATCCCGATATTCCCACGGGAACGGGAACCACGCGGGTGAAACCGCGGGCGGCCGCTAGTACAAAATAAAATTACAAGATACTTAAGTACCTACTTACAGATATTTTGTTTGTCAATTGCTGTAAATTAATAAAGGCTTAATTTCAGTTAAAAAAGTTTGTGTATGTTACGTTATTTTTCTCTACACAGGGAGCATTTTGTTTGACGACATCCAACTTTACACATCTTGGTGATGATTTGTTTGTATGTACTTAGGTAACAAACAAACAAATCACCGCCAAAATAACGAGAACAACCTCAATATACATTCTTGGAACCCCGCGGAAAACCGATAGGGTGTCTTTACGGTTTTAAGCAAAGATTGTAATAAATATGCTCGTGCTGTTGGCGAAAAAAAAAAGAATAATGAGCTTTATTCAGTGGTGTTAAGACTTGTTGTTGTGTGAGATTGAAGTGTAGTGTTTCTTAATGTTATTATGCGTCAATGTTGGTGGTGACACCTCGCAAATAGTGCTGAGGTGATGCTCAGACCACCGATATTCGTCGGAAAGTTTGACTCAACAAGATGGGAGGCCCAAGGTACTATCGAACCAATTGAAGCGTGACCCAATTTGCTAATAATTTGTTTGAAAGCGGCAAAATTACAAAGGACAGTGTCAATGTCAACAAGTTTGAATTTTGAACTAATTTAATTTTAATGACTGTATGAACTTATGGTGGGACACAATTCAATATTTATCATAACCCATTGTGTAATTGTGATGGAAACAGACTGACCTTAGTCATACCATGTTAAGGTCATTTTTCAATTTGACGACTCTGTATGAAATAAAACAGGGAGAAAAAAACAACCCTTGGAGTTTCTTGCCGGTTCTTCTCCAAGGTCTCCCGCTGTAGGGTTTGCGAACCGATGGCGTAGCTTCTATGACGTTCACAAGTATTGTAAATAACAATCTAAATTGAATAAACAAATTTGACTCTTTTGACTCTTGAAAATTACGTAAATCGACTGTACGCAGACATTAAATCGGCGGCTTTACCCAAACGATTTCAGTTGCTTTTACTGAAAATCTCTTTTCAGGTTAGCATTATTTATTGTTAGCATTGAATCGTGTTCAATTATTACAAGCTTTTATTTAGTTTCCTAAATTAGTTTAGTTACCTGTCCCGAGTTTTGTAGGTAATCAAATGTTTGTAATCAAATCTTACAAGTTAACTTTGACTAACTTCACGGTGTCCGATTGAGCTGAAACTTTGCATACAGGTTTGGTTTGGATGACAATACAATATTAAAGCACAGTCAACAAAAACGCTTGTCATAAAAACGAAGTTTTTCAAAAACTTGGTTCGACTGTACTTCAAGCATTCACTGGGTTAACTTTTATGTATTGTTATTTGAATATTCAAATATCTCATGTATGTACTCGTACATGAGGTATCTACAATACAACTACGGTGTTGCATAGCTTTGTTGCGATGTGTCTTCCTGTTAAGGTTGCAAAGGTAGGTAATCTTTGTGTTTCCTACCATTTGTTTAGAATGTTAGAATAGAAACCGACTGGTTATTAATTTTAAATAAGTAAGTACGAAAGTTACGCCTTTCTTTTGCATACAGCAGTAGGTATATAAGTTTCAAAATGACTGATGGGACTACAAAATTCTAACGTTTAAATAGCACCTACTAAGTATTATGTACATATTTTAATCAACCAAATATAGGAATACAGATACACAATCATTTATTGACATAATATTATCTATAAATTCAACAGCTTGATGAACTTTCTTACCTTGTTAGTTGATAACGATATTAAGCTTTTAATTTTAGTAGGTATTTCATTAAAAACTGTAAATTACATTTCATATTCATTCATATACGTGCAATAACCGAAAAGCCCAGACACCCCAACTAATTTATTTTATACTAGCTGTTGCCCGCGACTTCGTACGCGCGGTGTAGTGACTTTTGTGTTAGTTTAGTTTATGTGTGTTTGTTGCCCAGATTTCATAACGCTCTTCTTGAAATCCTATTCTCTACTAAAAGGGTCTAAAGAATATCGAATATGCAGGCTAGAGTATGAACATGGTATGTTGTTATCAAATGCTGCATGAACATAGTTGAGCCCTCATTCATAGATCTGTCCGTCTATCTATCAAGAAACTTTTTCTCAAGTATGCGTGGGAGCTATTAAGCTAAAATTTATGTTCTTACTTAGTAATGCATAATATCAGGCCAATCATATTTTTACTATAAAATGAAAAAGAGATTGTGTGTATCCATACTAATATTATAAATGTGAAAGAGGGTTTGTTTGTTTATCCGTCTTTCACGTCAAAATTGATGCAACGGATCGACGTGACTTTTGGAATGGGAATAGTTTGGCAGCTGAAAAGTGACATACTTAGGCAGCCATTAGACAGTCAATCTGGATCGCGATCCGTGATCAAAATCAATGATCGCGATCCAGATTGACTGTGTACGAAGGTGATTGACGGCTCGCGATCTTGATCGCAAAATATCTACATAGTAAATCTCGATCGCGATCAAGATCACGATCAGTGATCGCGATCTGGATGGACTGTGTAATGGCTGCCTTAGACTACTTTTTTTCCCTGAAAAATATCATATTCCCGCGGGATAACGTCGTCGTTTAGTCCGAGCTTGCGAAGTCGCGGGCGGAAGGCTAGTATTTTGATATGGAGACATTTCCTATTTGTGAGAGCTTGTAATTAACTTTCTTTAAGTAACAGGTATAAAATGTAATGATATACCATTTAATTATTTAATTTAACATAATACAATGTACACATACAATACATTTAACATAATACAATGTACATATACATACAATGTAAGTTTTCCTAGTAAATAAATGAATAAATAAGTTAGATAGAAAACTATTTTTAATATTCCTTTATTTTATTGGATGGTACCTACGGCTGAAGGCCTAAGTAGCCAGAGCCGGTTAAATGACATAAAAAATGGTAGGTAGGTGTCGGTATCTACGTACTGGCCACTTAGCGTTTATGAGCAAATTTTTCAAAATTACATTGGTGACATTTTGTCTACATTTTGACAAACTTATTTCACACTGTGGTTAGTTTTTGGTACTAAATATACTGTTGACTGCCGGCAGTCCATTTTGACAGTTAATTTTGTATTGCTAGTGGCTCCTCCACGACCACTGTCACCGGGTCAGATATATTTGTGGCACCACTATACTTACTGTAGCGACATCTAGCGTCGAGTGGAAATGCGAAATAGAAATATTACATCAATAGGGTGAAAACTTCAGTTTTGGCCACTGCCCCGAGTGCTTACTTAGCTTAAAACATTTCGTTAATAACTTTTGCTTGATAATATACTTTTTATCTATGACTTTTAAGTCATAATAACAATAGTAATAATTCAGTTTACATCGAATTAGATGTTTCTTTTATTTTATCTAAGTTAGTTAGGTATGTATTGATTTCTCGATGTATCTTTTAAAATTAGATTAACAAAAACACATCAATCGGCACCCTTCGCACATTTTAAGTTTAAAGAATAGGTTTTTAATTTACTAAAATAAAACTAAATTTTGTAAGTATATGAATACTTAGTTATAGGTTTTTACTATGTTTGTCCACGAATTTCTCGAAATCTTAAGGCATATCGAGATGGTTCTATTTGATTTAAATTAGGTGTATTCTAACTTTGGCAACAGTCTAAGATTCATCAAAATCAGTTTAGTAGTTTCCGTGGGTATGTTATAGTACAATTCACTAAAACTTATTGTTATTGTACACTAAAACTTAAGAAATAAAAAGTAATTAAAAAAATAAACTGACTGGCACCGACCTCAAAAAGGTACCTAAATTATAGATATTATATTTTTCCTTTTCAGTTGACAAATAAATACTTTTTGGAGTCTGTAAAATTTTTTTAAGTAGTTTTTTTGTATTGTAAGAATTTAAAAATGTAAAGAAAAGTATAAGATACATTCTTGACAATTTTAGATATAAATGTTGTATTTTATAGATACCTACTTAAGACCATAGGCGAAAGAAGTGAAAAACATCTTAAAGTGGCAACAGAGGGGGCTTTCATCCTACTTAATATAATCATTCGAATGTACATTTGTGAAAGGTATATCGTAATCTTACTGATTTCCTGCGCCATCTATTGCTTAGTAGTTATGATGCGAAAGAAGTGAAAAACATCTTAAAGTGGCAACAGAGGGGGCTTTCACCCTAATTAAAATAATCATTCGAATGTACTTTTGTGAGAGGTATATCTTACTGACTACCTGCGCCATCTATTGCTTAGTAGATATAATGACGTAAACAACATGAAATTATTTTTATGATTTTATATGGGCCTGGATGGGTTTCAATTTATATTATGTTTTGAAGCAGGTAAAAAAAAAATAACATGATTCATTATTAATTGAGACAGCGATTAAATATAACGTATTTTCATAATCATGTGGCGCCATCTATTTTAGTAAGAATCAGTCTTTGTATTTTCCCGTAGGAATAAGGGGTTTTTATTCAATAAAAGGTACCCTATATGTTGACCCGGGTTATAAGCTATTACTTCACAAAATTTGGTAAAAATCCGTCCAGTAGTTTTTGCGTGAAAAGCGAACATACAAACAGACAAACAGACAAACAGACAAACAGACAAACAGACAAACAGACAAACAGACAAACAGACAAACAGACAAACAGACAAAAATTTTAATATCTATCGTTTTGGGGTCTATATCCTGTACACATCACATAGCAGTAATTATTTTTTTTTAATCTTTCATGTACAGACTTTTTTCCCGTTTCTGTTTTATTATATGTATAGATTAAATTGAATTCCATTTTTTCAAAGAAACTTTTAAGATATTCGTGCTCAATAGGTCTCCGTGACTTTCTGACGGATTTGAAGCTCTACCTATGACGTAAGAGAGCACGTGACGGGTCGCGCGCGTATTGAATGAATAGGCAGTAGACACAAACATTTTTAGAAGCGGCAAAAAATGTTTTTTTTAACTGTAACCCCCTATGAAAAATGAGTGGAATCGATTCTACTCTCGATTCTGAACAACCAATGTTCTTAGTTTCGCTAAAAGTATTAACACGTTGTATATATGTCGCAGCCAACTGGTTGAATCCGCCATTCATTTAAACGCCTAGGCTGATAATTTTTTCCGTAAGCAATTTTATCTTCCGATAAGTTGACGGAGTCACAAAAAAAATAACCACGAAATTTAAGACGATCGTTTCGCTGCGCTTCGCGATTGCCTTAAATTTCTAACCTATCACGTGCTCTACAGGACTTCCGAGGGTTACATTCTGCCATACTTAACCATCCGGCGGATTTAAACATCCGCCTGCGACATATAGGTATATCAGTTCCTCAGTGATTGAGGATTCCGGCAGTAGTGCGCTTCCACCTTCAGCCTTATCACCACTTAACATCAGGCGTGATGAAGGCTAACTGGTGGTAGATACCCCGTTATGGATAAAAAATATATTAAAATCTTGCAATTTTACGCTGTCCTATATAGAAAGCTATTTAAACGCTCAACAGTTTTCATTCTGTAAATTACAAATAAATGAATATAAAACAAATGTTAACATTCCTTGAAAACTTCTATCTAAATTAAAGAATATAAAGAGAACCATATTTTGTTTTTCCAGCGAGCTTAAAATCCAAACAACAATTTTTAATCTTTTCAAATGCACATAATCTTTTAGCGCACATTGAAACAGACTTTTTTCTTCATATTTATGTTTTACATTTAGTACATAAGTACTCAATTCGGTTACTCGTACCTACACTCGCCATCGAACCTTGTCACATCGGTATATCAAAAGCATCCTTTATCATTAAAGATTATGCTAATGTAAGAAACTTAACAGAAACACCTAAATCATCACGGTATGTCGATGCACAGATATGTGCCGTAGACATGACATGTAGGTACAGTCAGCTGTGTCTGTAGCTATATAAAACTGTCAAAGGTAACCAAGTAATTTTAAACCTTATCTTTATTGTAGTTAAGTTCAAAATAGTTTAATATGTTTTAAGGTTTTATGGTTAGTTGGTGTATTGCTGGCTGTACCTTATTTATACTCGGCTGCGTGACGCTGGCATAAAGAGACGCCGCCACAATGCCAGGACAGAGTTCGAACATGTATAGACAGAACCAAGACCATTCATCTTGAAGAGAGCTGGCTTAAGATACTCATAATTCCTGCATTCGCTGACTGGGACTGTCGTAAAGGGCTAACTAGTCCAAAGTCCACTTAGTATGGTAAACGGAAAATTTTCTCGCTGGTGTTTCGTTTTATTTTGTACGTAGGTAGGTATCCAACCCGAAGGACTAAAATTTGAGTTATTCCCATCCGATCCACTGTAACTGATCCACCGTGAATTAAAAATCCCAACCGATCCCCTTATAGTTTTGAATTCCCAACGGATCCCCTCATTGTGTTTCTAAGCAAGATAAGGTAGGTGCGAGTACAGTCAGAAGAAAAAGAAGTATTTAAATCAAATATTCATTTACTGAGCAATTCTTTTTAATGTAATGGCTATATTTACTCTCGTGTCTGTAATTTTGCGTTATACATCTTTAAGTGTACATAGCGTGCATTCTAATTCGAGTACCTAGTAGGTAGGTAATGTTACTCATTATTAATGTGAATGTAAATGAAGTACTGAAGCAACATCTGTAGAAATTATCAAAATATTTCTTAGTAATCTAAAAATTAAAGGAATTATTCAGGCTAAACGTATGTTTATGTACAGTTATATATCCACTTTCATATATCCAACTAAACAAAACGCAACCAGGAGAAATTCGTTTTAAATACCTCACAAGATTTACAATTCGCACCGGCTGTAAAGACGAGAAGAGGTCTAAAGTGTCGTTTAGCTTGACTGAGTTTCAGAGTAATCGTGAGCCCGTCAGTTTCAGAACGGTTGCCGCGGGCGCTTTAAACGTGGGAACCGCCTGGCTGAACGGTCACTCGATCTAAAACAAGACTTATTTTATCAGCAACAACATTAGTTCTTACGCAGCTCGAAAGCTTAAAAGCTAATTGCGGGCATTTCCTAGATTCAAGTAAGTACCTACTGTAGGTTAGAGCACAGCTCATAATTGCTTAATTTTATTCTATTCCTATGGTCAGTTCCAAGTTTTAGACATACTATGCTACTTTTCCTAATTAGAATTTATAACATATAGGGGCTCACCGTGATATATTACTCATGCAGTTCTCGTTCCCGTGGGAATACCGGGATAAAATATAGACTACTAGCTGACCCGGCGCGACTTCGTTCGCGTGGGCCTACCCCCGACTCCACGCTACCCCTACCCTATCACTACTCTATCCCTACCCTACCCTACCCTTCCCCTACCCTACCCCTACCCTGCCACTACTACCACTAATGCTGAAATTTTAATTAAAATTAAATTAAACAATATGATTCTTCCACGAGATATCTAGGTATACCGTTATTGTACCTACTATTAGATCTGTGGGAAATCATATCTACGACGTCGCGCAATTATGTTTGGAAAAAGATAATATGAAAATGTTATAAGTACAATTTGTTTTTTCTTTTGTTCGATTGGTAGATGGCAATTTAATACCTTTGGCTTTTATAGTAGTTTTATCTCACGAGCGCGGTCCGCCTTTTGTTGTGTGCACCCGTGTATATCGGTTTGACAGACAGTTTGTATGACAAAAGGAGGCTGCGGTCTACACACACAAGCGTGGCTCACCCGCGCTCGTGAGATAAAACATCTATACTAAATCTATTACTTTTATACGTAGAATCATCAGGAAAGTTTCTTTCACTTGAGAGTAATATTCCTAGCAGTAAGCAAAGTGTAAATTGCAAAAATCGACTCGTCTCTTAATTAATACTTACTTCATTTTCAATAATAAAAAATTGCATTGCGAATGCATAAAGTAAAAATAATTTGAAAGTGTAAAATGAAAAAAATAGTACGTAAGTAGGTACGTGATTGAAAGCCTGTTTAAATGAAGCTCAGAAAATCGCCGATTGGCTATTTGACTGTTGTTGAAATGTAGATATTTAATTATGACATCTATACTCTATACAAATAAATAAAATTGGAGTGTCTGTTTGTAATATTAAAATAACCGGTTTTTACTACATGCATATGATTGTATATACGGTACATATACCAAAATATTTTTTTTTTCAATTTTTGTCTGTCTGTCTGTCTATCTGTCTGTCTGTCTGTCTGTCTGTTTGTTCCGGCTAATCTCTGAAACGGCTGGACCGATTTTGACGGGACTTTCACTGGCAGGTAGCTGATGTAATAAGGAGTAACTTAGGCTAATTTTTATCCAAATATTGCCACGGGAACGAGAACCACGCGGGTGAAACCGCGGGCGGCCGCTAGTTCAGAAATATAAGTAACATTTTTGAATAACAAATGTGAAAAAAGAAATTTAATCTGTATTATAACAAGCGAATTATGAGCTACTATCTCTTTCTAAAACGAAATTTTGTATGGCAAGAGTATGGCGCTATAGAAATGTGACGTCACATTTCTATAGCGCTATCCTTGTCAAATTAGAAAGTTTGATGCTCTATATCGCTGAAAATATGCAAGATATTTGAAAATAAATATCTATGTTGTGTTGCTACTAATTCAATAATCATGTTAAGTCAATACAAAACTATCAGTCAAATACCCCTATTGTGGTATACAGGATAATTTTTTTATCAGTGCACAAATTTTTAGGATCGACTCAGAATCGATAAGTGAACAACTTTCTCCTAGAAACATGGGTCGAAATACGACAAAAATTTTTGGACTTCCCATACTAATTCGATCACGTGATCAGTCCGATATGTATTGAAGGTCAAAAAAAATTTGTCATATTTCGACCTATGTTTCTAGGAGAAAGTTGTTCACCTATCGATTCTGAGTCGATCCTAAAAATTTGTGCACTGATAAAAAAATTATCCTGTATATGCGGTCAAAAATCTCTAACTCTTTTGTGCTTAAAAGCCAGCCAGTCTGGCTTTGGAGGAATCAATCCGTAAGCGGAGGATAATGCTCATCTTTATCTATCCATAGGAAAGGCATGCGTCATAGAAGTGGGGACAATCAAAATGGCTGATGAAAATAATGTTCAACTGAAAGATGGTAAAAATTAACAATGACTTTAATTAACGTTTAGGAAGTAGTACCATTTGAATCTAGTTATCTTCAATTTGGAAGTTAAATTCTGAAACTGAACGAGTCCAGTATCGTTCTTTCGCTATAACTACAATACGAGCAAATAATCTAAGTTTAAAAGTTATCTCCCAAAAGCCCAGCCAAAAAACAACGTGTCTTACAATGAATTTCAGTCTGAAATAAGACTACAAAGCCTTATAACAAACATTCATTTGAATGCAATAAAACTATATGAATATCTATGCGAAACACGTACTCGGGAGCATCTGTTTATACAGACTCGGCAGGGCATCTCATGCCTTAGATATTTTATTACTCTCCTGACCTAGACTTGCGCTTGAACCCCATAAAATGAACCATAAGTCAATGGGATAATGACCATAATAACTTCAGTGCAGTTGCGTTAAATGCATCCGTGTAGAGGTCAGACTGCCAACTGAAGTAGATTCAATTATACAGTTGGCCCTGAACTTTTTAGCTCCTACTGATTGTGTGATCTATGACGTTTGTTTGAAAGGGTAGAGGTAATTAAGAATGGAATGATTCCTTTAACATGAGAACGCTTCAGTTAATTCATCCAGTAAGCTGACGCGACTGTTAAATAATATTTTTTTCGGTAAAGTGCAGCGATTCCATTGGTAACTTTTTTTTTTAATTTAGTATGTGTGGAACGTTAACTTAAACTTCTTTTAAGTGGAAGCTTGTTATTGGCCTTCTTTATTTAAGTAAGTTAATACTTTTTCTAATCCTACCTAGTTGTAAGGTTCCCTAAGATTGTAAAATAAAAATAAATAATATAAAAAAATACTGAAAATATTGAAATGAAATATTAGAAAAATCGAGTCTCACACTACTTATAAATGTTATGGTATACCATTTTGACAAATCTCGCCCAAATCCACCAGCCACAACCTATAGTTAAAATTGTTATTTTACTCCCTAATAAAATTCACTTACCTACTTTTTGAATTATGCGGATTAGTCTTATTAAAAAATCTAAAAGTTGGAATCCAAATAGGAGCTCTTCCTTGTGTTCCAATAAAATTGAATGCCTAAATTGTAAAATACGTAAGTATGTACCTTCCGATTGGATCTGCTCACAGTAAACATTGATTAATTTGTAAGAAGCATTCAGCAATACTTATCATAGAGACTTTGTTTAATGATTCATCTGAAATAAATTGATTAAGGCGCTACTCGGAAAAAGTATGGACTTTTTGGTTTAAAACTATAGGACGGTTACAGTTGTTACAAATTTGGTAATAAGATATAAATTTCTTCATATCTAGGTTCGTATAGTTTCAAAAACACGATTTTATGATTTTGCCTCGACACTTTTTCTTTCCTTTCGAAAAGACCTCTAAAAATACGAAAATTTAAGATTATTCTTAAATGGGGTTACTTACACTATTGGAAATTGGTTTAATTAATGGACACCAATAATATTTAGGATCGTATACAAGCATTTTTTTTTAAATCGCTGTAGTTTTTTAATACGAAGTGATTTTGTGTTATTTTTGCCTAATCTGCAAAATCGGTCTCGCTCCCGCGCGCGCCGTTTTCTCATTGCTATCTCGCTTCAGCATAACTTTTCCGAGTATCGCCTTAAAGTACCAAAATCAATAAAATTATGAACTCCTATCAAAGCGTGATGATGGATCATCGCATAATACCTCTGATATTTGGTAAAAAAGCACTCATGGTTTTCGAAAAAGCTTACTTCCTTTTGTTACAGCATTATTATCTATTTACTACTTTTTCACATAACCTTTTAAAAGTGACTTCCCATACCCACACCACGCTTCAAACGAAGACCTTTCATTCACAACTACTAATAGCATTCAATTCATTAAACGCTCCACAGCGCTTGTCAGCGATTCTTCTAATTATCACAGCATCTTTCCAAAGCCCAATTTACCATTATCTGTCTTAAACATCATTTTCAACCTTATATCTATGAAACAAAGTAGCTTTCAAACTTCGAGATAGCAAATGCTGTTGGGTATGTCTATACAAATATTCGTCACGGTGGAACAACAGATGATATAAAAAAACGGAACGTCGATCGCCATGTGCGGCCTAATTAAGATATGTATCCGTTGATCCTGCCCTCCGCTTTCAAACACTATTGTCCTTAGCTAACATGAAAGTGATTGGACGCATGCAGTGCAGTACATAAATAAAGGACCTTATTGTCTCGGATCAAACTCAACTTGATTAGATGTAGCCATACTTTTTTATTCAAGCTCTTTTTAAAGGTCTGGTATCTACCTTCTTCTGCCAATTACAAATTCAAAAAGTTGTTCTAGAACTACAGATTAAAACACACTAAGTACCCACACATGACATCATTTATTATAGCTAAAGTCACGGTGTTAACACATAAGATTAGCGTTCGTAATCCGTTCAATCACCTAACAAAGTAGGTAGGTAGGTATTATTCAAACATCCGCTTTTGTTGGTCTGATGGTGGATTTTTTACTAGGCGTGTGCCGGCGAACATCATAAACAGTACATTTGCATCCCAAACGAAGCCCACCGCAGAAACCACCTCAATCGATCGCTAAAAAAATTCAACGCATTATACTCGCACAACTACCTATATAGCATGTTCTCGATGACTAACATCCTACAAAATTCAATAGAAAATTTGGAATTTGAGTCCTATACCGTTGAACTAAAATCGTTGTCAGATCGTGGGGGTACAATCTCGTAAGCTGTTATGGGCAAGCGAGATTCCTATACAATAATACGTGCACTGGGCCGGCGCGCGCGCAGTCTGATCTGACCACTACTGTGCATTTCCCACGGGCTGCGTAGTCGTGCGTCCCGCTTGCTCGGTATAGCACCGTCTCCGTCCCTCCTGATGGACTGCCGCTCTTTCGTTAAACGCAGCACACCCACACACGGTGTCGGTATTTCAGTTTGTTCCGAGGTGGAGACCGACATAGATTACGTCAGCCCACGGGTTAGGAGTTTGTTATCGATGTAGCACCACGCTTGAACACCCAGCACTAAGCTTTTGTTCCGCAAATTGCAGGATACACGCGATAAACAATTTATTAACTATGCTACACCGCATATTTAAGTTTGAATTGTGGACTTATGCAATGACGATTTTAATTGTACTTATCAATTTACATCACAATCGAATAAAGCACCTACGAGAATTTTATTTTTTCCTAATATCTTGTAATAGTAAAATTATTATATTTAAAATACCATAGACACCCCTAGCTTAGCCTGTTACAAACAAAGTTAAATCTCACGAATACTTTTGTTTAACTTATTTTTACTTTTTGGATTCACAATGCAATTGAAGTAAGTATTAGAAATAATGGGCACATCACCAACTAACAATTTGTTATTGTTTATCTACTTAAAACAGGTGTGTTACCAAAGGAGAACGTTTGATAACTTAGTTAGATTTACAAAATGTAATACGTGATTTTTAACCTTTGAAGCAGGCGAAGCTAGGGATCTCTACTACGGTACCTACCTTCCTACTTTCGTATTTTAGAAAGTTATTGTGAAATGTCACGGTTCTTCAGTCAAAAATAAAAGAAAAATATTATTTGCTAATGAAATTTTTTTACTTACCTTTGAGACGCCTTTTCTTGAGTAGAACGGTCGGTCGGTCGATCTAAAAACTTGCTCAAGTTTTAAATTTGTTGTATCACACACATCTTTTCTCCAGGTAGCTAAATCATATAAAGGAACTGAAAAATTCAAAATAATGCACTAAACTAAGCAATCATAAATTAATAAATATCAATGTATTATTAAATACAATTAATATCAATGTATTTATCACATGCCTACAAACACTATTACTTACCTACCTCAATCAATGCCTTGTATTTCTCGAAATTAGGCCGGCCAAATCATCCTCTCTACAACATAATAATATTTGAATCCCACTTCCAAAAACTGCATTAACAGGTGATAATCTTAGACGCAAAATAACGATAAGAATTTCCCACCAATTTCAAATTACAGAACCGTGAGTAATAGTAGACCACTTAAGCCGTGTCTACCCTTTAAGCTGGAGTCTCGTAATCACGATATAATTGTGCTGAATCTTAATTTGTGCATCCATTTCTCTCGATCAGAGGAAGTTGCCTTCAATTCGTTGAATGAAGCCAGCAGTAGGTTGTAAAACGTGAGAAGTTTTCTATAAAGGATAATTGCAGAGTGGATCTCGATGCTCGCTTGTCTAATTCCCATCTGTCTAGAGCGCATGCGCGGCGCGTCTCCTGTCAAGACTAGCCGCCGGCGCAGACTTCATTGCATTTAATTAGGTCGAAATATTTCGGATACCGATCGGCCCCCATTTGCAAAATTGTCTGCAAATAGAGGTCGCTTTTGATCGAAAGCTGTTTGTGTTCGCGATTTACATATTGTTAGCGTTTCTATCAACGATAGGAAATTTTAGATGATGCTAGTATTGTAGCGATCAAACGAAAGTCTCAGGGCGCTTAAAGGTTTTGAGAAAAAAACGTATCTTTGTCTATGTCCTATAAATTAATGGTCAGAATTCAGTTAAAAAAATTGGTACCTACATGGTACCTACACTAATACGGAAAGTTGGCGAATTTCTGTAGTAAACTGAATAACAGTGATATTGTTATGTATTCTGTTCGAAATTATAGGTAGGTATAGGTATAGTATAGGTTTGTACGGCTGAATTGATGATGATGATGATAGGTATAGTAAACAAATATGTATTGTTAAAGGAAGGAAGGAAGGGATGTAAAAAGGAATAATAAATTGGAAAGTTAAATTAGAACACAAATTGTAGTCTTATTTTGTTTATTTTTTAGAAACGAAAAATACTTAAAATTAATTTTATTAACTTAAATCAAACGGTGGGCGTCAAATCTCTCAACTTAATTATTTTGTATATTGACAGCACGAAGAATTTTTTTTTCTTTTGAACATCGATAACCGCATATGAAACATATACATATTGCAATAGTTAAAAAAAAGAATGGGGTTAGTCGCAAGGCTCTTGAGAGGTTATATCGCAATCACATCTTTAAAGAACATTTACTTACAATAACTAATCGATTACCTACATGTTGAAAATAATTTCAGAACCTCTATCACAAGTACCAGATAAATTATATAATTTTGATTGTTGACATAATATTCAAAAATACCGTCCTATTTCTCATCCAACTCTGGTTTCGTCATGTCAAAATGTTTGCCAATACATTGAAACGGGCCACAATTACACCCGATCATTTCATTTACAAAGGCCGATTCTCATAATTCAAGTACACCACTGTTCTTCACTTTACTTTTCTACTTCGCCAAAATTTAAACCAATGTAAATAAGAGAAAGAGGACAGTACCTAACTACTGTACCAAAAATATAAGTCCTTTGGATTGCATTATACTGTGTACATAGATGAAACAGTACTGAAACTATAATAGGTATAGAAACAACACAATATTTTCGATAACATCCACTCAATATAAATTTTCTTGTCATCATTGTATCTAAATACAGAAAAACTTATAATAGCATGAAATAATATCAGAACAATGAATTGAATTAATCATTCGACAAAACACAAATTAAGCACCTATATTCAGAAAAAACTTATCAAAAATTAAAACTGATACCGTACAAACATGTGAACGCCAAAGAAGCTACGCCATGGGTTCGCAAATCCTACGTATCCTGTCCTGTAACGAGAAGAACCGGTAAATGTAAAAATAACAAAATACCTATTGAAAAGTGTTTTGTCTAATGAATAGTCATTATAATAGCTAATCTTATATAAAATACTATCTACTAGTCTAATTTGCATCATGCACTTGTGTCACATGCTCAGATGAGACTACTAATCTTAGATACAAAATAAACTTCTTTAATTTCTTCCATGTTATATAATTTGTTATAATTTGTATCATGCAAATGCACTTGTGTCACATGCTCAGATGAGACTACTAATCTTAGATACAAAATAAACTTCTTTAGTTTTTCCATATTATATAATTTCTTATTTCCCATAGGCACAAAAAGTACGGCAATATGAAATTACAAAACGACTTTACAATAACTACTTAAATGAATACTTACCTATTTTAATTGAGCCTCAAACAGACCAATCGACTTAAGTACAAATTATTATTAGAATTATTATAATATAAACAAAAGGAACACAAATAATTTGTTACTAGACTCTTGCCATTTTTGATTTGTTGTAGAGTCCCTAATACTTCGTAGCAATTTATAGTGTAATGCCTTATCCATCCATCCATAAGGAATGCCTGTGCCCCAGCAGTGGGGACATTAAATGGTTGATGATGATGACGATAGTGATAATGAGCATGAATGTTTAAAATGGTAAAAGTTATTGATTTGATAAATTTTAACAATAGGTCATTGAAATTAGTTCGTTTAACTTGTTCATTTAATGGAACTGAAAAGTAATAAAAATAAGGAATGCATGGGCTTGAGCAGTGGGACGTCGAGAGCTGATAAAAATCTATAATATAATATTGTCTATGTGTCAGCGTCACGTATACTTTCCATTACCCCCTCAGCCACAGCCTGGGGTAATGGATACTTCTTTTATATAAGGCAGGTACAGTACAGTCAGCGTCATATATATTATATAAGGTCCTTCTTAAATAGTGCACATAATTTTAAGGGGTCAATGTACTCATGCATACAAACAACTTTTACTATGGTACCAACATTGAAATCGCGAAAAAAAAATTCAGCTGTTCCATAGAAAATTTTAAATCGAATAGATCAAAATGTATGGAACAGCTGATTTTTTTTCGCGATTTCAATGTTGGTACCATAGTAAAAGTTGTTAGTATGCATGAGTACATTGACCCCTTAAAATTATGTGCACTATTTAAGAAGGACCTTATATATATAAAGTATATATGACGCTGACACATAGACAAGTTATAGGGGCAATCGCCCGCCCCCCGCCCCTTACAATTTTTTTTACCCAATTTCTTTTCATTCATACTTGTTACAGCAAAGCCAATAACAATCAGAGCGTATTTTGCTGTAAATGTGCGTCAAATATAAAATTAGTGGGCCTTACACTTTTGAAATAAAACGGAATAACTATTTCTATTACCAGTGGTCGGTGAAAATAACAGATATATGAGCAGGTAGCTTCATTTAGTGCAAAAATGTGCGCCAAATAAAAAAATAGGTAAGTGGCAATGAATGGCGCATTTTAACAGCAAAATGCGCTCTGATTATACAATTAAACTAAAAAACTACTACTAAAAAAAACTACTTTGCTGCTGGGGTAACGGACTCATACAAAATATACTTAAAGTAGGTAAATAAAGTATTGACGATTACTTAATCAGGATATTTAAAGATTCTACTCTTTGAGTAAAAACGGGTCATATGCTTAATGTCACTCTTTCATTATTGTCATATTTTTGGAAAATAAGTATAATGAATAATGAATGAATAAATGAATAACTTCTCACAATCACACCAATTATCTAAGCCCATGTTAATTTCATTAAGAAACTGTATCATGGAAAACTTGATAACGGATAAATATATACTTAAATACTTTTTGTTTGTAAATACATACTTAATATACATAGTTAACACCCAGACCATGACAAATAGACATGTTCATGCACACAAATATTTGTCTTGTTCGGGAATCGAACCCGAGACCTCTGGCGCAGAAGGTGGGTAGCCTACCCCTGCGCCAAATCGGTCGTCAGAATAATACTTATGTCATCTTTTTACATTTGGGTGCGATTAAAATTCCTTATAATAATCATTCATCATGCCAGCCGAACGACGCATCATTGAATAATTACAAACATTATTATAAACTCTATCGTTTGTCTAATTTAATATGTATGTATAAGAATAAATACCATTTAACATAGGTAAATATAATAAGTATATCAATAACTTAAACTACAAGGAATTATTATTATTATTTATAGAGGGGACGCCAGCGAAGCCGGACGGGTGATCAGTCACCTAGGTCGGGACCATTTCACCCAGTTCCCCAAGTCCCCTTAAAGCTGACAAGCAGGAGGGTGGCGGGTTATCATTTACCCCACCGACGTCGGACCCTCGAACCTACCTATATACAAGGAAAGAACAATACAATAAAAATAACTACATTATTATTATGTTGTCGTTATTAGGTTGTCATAATGCTATTCCAGCAGTGGGCGTCGTACGGCTGAAATGATGATGATGATGCTATTTCATATAATATCAATAACTCTTTATATCACATAACTCAGGTAGATCGTCTCGCTGTAGGATATTAATATAAGCTTTATCATCTTGGTAACTTATTTTCATATCAACTACAATACAATAACTGATAATTTTAACTTTGTGGTGACATAATTAGTCGTGCTAAAGGTGAAGGCACATATATTCGAGGGGAGCGAAACGAATTTTAGAATTCTTGATATTAGTATGAAATCCTACAAAACCTCGCACATTTACCGAAGTTGAATAAATTCATAGGATTTCTAAAATTCGTATCGTTCGAAGCGTTCGCCTAGGACAAGTGTGCGTTCACCTTAAATCGTTATAGTACCTATTTATATGGACTGGACGGTTTCTTTTTTATTTTAATTATTTTCAGAAATATCAGAAACACAACACAAGTATTTATTTTTAAATATTTTAGTTATTTTCGGAGATATAGAGCATCAAACTTCCTTATACAACAAGGACCGCACTACTCACTTGTAACGTCATAAGCTAAGTGAGTAGCGCCAATATAAAATTTCGTTTTAGAAAGAGATAAGTAGCTAGAAACACAGCTATTCACAATTCAGCAGCTCATTACTTGCTTGTTTAGGTATAAACAGATTGGCTTTTTTCACCTTTGTTTTTCTTCAATGTTTCTATTAAATAACAGTTCGGTCCCCTATTGATCGTAAACATAGTCGAGAATAAATTTAAATTATAGTCGTTATATTTGCAATATACCATTTCAAACATGTTTTATGTGCCTTCCGAACTTTAGTGTCGACCCACACGTACCACAACCACACCACATCGCAGCGTCAAAATGTGGTCACATGTGAATAGTGTTGATGCAGCTTTTTGCAGTTTCGTTGTGGTTGTGAGACAAAATGTCGATGTAGTTGCTTTATCGCTAATAGTTGTGATTATATTTCGGTCCCGGGCTCCCGGCTACGGGAATTCCCGGAAATATTGACGTTCTCGATTCCGGGAACATAAGGCCGGGATCCCGGAAAAAAATACATTAAATGTACTTATCAAAACTACACAAGTAAAAGGCTCGCTTAGATTAGACGCTCTACCAAACGCAAACTATGTGTGTGAAAACATCTTACTGCTTGGCTTAATGTTCAAATCGAGTTATTGGATGTTTTCACATCAAATATTGGATTGCAATATTTACAATAGGGAACTTGCATTATTTCATTAATGTAGTCTATCTGAAAAGTTTAAGGATTGCATGAAGATATCACAAGCGAAAAAGTTGAAATATGCATTAATTATTTATTTAATGCAAATCAAAAATTAACATTTCAAAGTCCGAGCGTAAACGCTCAATGGCCGGATGTGACGTCATTTCTTAGGACGTCAAACTTTTCAATGTGCATCTGAAAGGAGTGACCAAGAAATTTTGACAACTAACGACAAACGGTGAAAGTGAGTGACCAACGATTTCAGTTTTACTGACTAGGCTTCGCCAGATAGATAAATGAAAGAAAGCTTAAGTTTTTAGCGAAATCTTTACTAGAAGTTGGTTTATCATCCGTTTCTCTAAGTACCATACTATAAGGGGTTGAATTTAAAATTTTTGTGAAAACAAAATTATCAGAATATGGCTACCACCATATTTTACTGTTTTTTAGGAAATTAAAAATTAAGTAAGCTTTGCGTAAAACGCACTAACATATACGTATTGAAAATATGCCTATTTTGCATTAGTCTAAAATATTGTGAACGCTAACATTGACAAAGGCAAAAATACTTGTTGTTGCTTGATTACTTGATTGATTATACTGATACTTGATTTATTTCTGCTGCACACTGGTGTAAATATACTGTAAAATTGTTATAAATATACTTATTGTTTAAATGAAGATGTTAATGTTGGTAGAAAATATAAGTACTGAGGTATATTTACTACATATGTATATGTATCAGTCAGCAGGCAGGCCGCCTGCAGTCCTTAATCGAACAGGCCACCTGATATTCGGTTTTTAAGGGCGCGCACTAGGCCACTTGCAAAAGTAATAACTGCAACGGCCAACTGCAAAGTAAATGCTGCATTATTTCTATATAATTTTCTGGCATCATTCGGCCGGTCCGGAATGAAGAAATGAAGGAAATTCTTTTTTTAAAGGATATTTAAAGGTTATTTACAAAAATATATAACCTAAGCACTGCCTTATCTATAGTGTAGTTATAATAAACAGTTTCAAGCTTTATTTTAATGTATTATTTGAATACTAGCTGTTTATCGTGGTAATTATAGTAATTTGGAGGCAACTTTTTTCTATCGAGAAAATTTTATGTAATCGTGTTTTTGAGTAGGTAACATAGTCACTAGTGTTGGTCCTGAAGTTTGCTGCATCTTAATTTGAAATTCAGTTTTTATTAATATTGATATTACAGACGTACCCCAAGAGCTATCCGATATTTTTGTAAAAAATTCAATAACAGGCCAAATTTTTGTAAACGGCCCTTAAATATAATTTTAAGAGACTATATTTTGGAATCCAACATAATATCGCATTGGAAGGTATAAAAAAAAAGTTATACCCCGAAAATGGTGCAATTCTTTCAGCAAATATGCTATCACCAATTTTATCGTTAACATGTGTTTATGTTAACCATATCTAAGCACCAAAGTCGAAATCCATAAAGATATAAAACGGGAAACTAATACTTTAAGAAGAAGTCGGTTGTTTCTGATAGCATTTTTAACATAGGTGTAATGCCAATTTGAGTTTACGTAGAGAGTTTTTTTTAAAGTTTATTTGTTTTTCATTAACAAATATAGGGAGATTATATACTTTTACGAAAGATAATAATAAATGTATTCAAATGTAAAGTGAATAACACTTATACCATTTTTGCCTTTTTTTTATAGATTTTTTAAAGCTTTGTATTTGTTTTTTTTAATGTCGCGGTCATAAATATTGGTGGATTACTAATGAATTATTTATTAAACTAGATAATCTAATTTTCAATGTTAAGAAATTACTGATATAGAATTATTGTTGAGTCTCCATAGAACGAATTAGTTTGGCTCTCGGGCTAACGATCATATAAAGCAATCTGATTTTCGTTGGCCTATAGCGGGCCCTTAATATAAAACTGTCGGTGTGTGGGCGAATGCGGCCAATGACAGGCCATTGCCTGCAGGCGGACTGATAATCTGTTGCATTGCATTGCATCCTTCATAGTTGCGACCGCATTCGCATTGCCTTGATCTTTCTCGTAAATATTTTCATAGTGTCCACACACTTGTGCACTCGCGACGTTTACCGCTGTGCTTCGCATTCCAATGTTTTTCGTATGACAGGATGAACAACAACGATATCGGCATTTAAAATCCTCAAAAAAAGTAAAAACTTAACGTAACACTGTCAATTTTGTTCTAACAAAAAATAAAAATTCAATCTCTAAAAGTATGGTACTCTTAGAGAAACGGATGATATGCCAACTTCTAGTAAAGATTTCGTAATAATTATAAAAAAAACTAAAAAAACCCGAGAAGTGAAGAGCTAGTTTTTTCATTTTTAATGGGTAATTTTTGCAGTCGTGTTTTTAGTTTTTTAATTATTACGTTTTTATTTTAGACTTTTTAGTTCATTGTCAATAATCATCTTTTTTAAGTAAGAACTTACTAATTTAAAAATTCGTTAATTCTCTTTTTTAGATAAATTAATGCGGAGAGATTTACAAAACTGCAAGTTATACTATGTTTATACAATCGCTAATATTTAAAACTCTTTATTTAATACCCCACTCGATTAGATTTAAAAAAATTTTTTTTTACAATGCACCGAATAATATGCCGCCTAAAAGCCGCCATTTTGTTTTTTGTTAATATTGATGTTCTATTATCACTCGGGCTATTAAGACGAATCTGATGACGTATCAATTAATAAAATCTGTTTATCCGTTTAGTAGTTACGAAGGAACATAGGAACAGAAACACATACATTCAGGTCAAAGACATAACACTTTTTGGGCTTCGCCCGCCGCAGTCAGGTAATTTTGGGCTTCGCCCGCCGCAGTCGAGTAAAAAACTTAAGCTTACTATGAATCTATGTGGCGAAGCCTAGTCATTAAAACCGAAAACGGTGGTCACTCAGTTCAAACGATTGTCGTGTTTCTTTTTTGGTGGTCACTCCTTTCAGATGCACATAACTTTTCATGGCGCGTAGGTAAATATTGTTTTTATATGACAGAATTAATATATTTCAGTTTTATTTGACATATTATTATACAAAAAAGACGGTAAACGATACTTCATTACTTACTACAATGGATAATTCTTTTACAAGTAAAGATAAATCTCACAAAAAAGAGTGTGCAGTTATCTGTTGTTTTTCTGTGTCCTCCTAATTCCATGACGTTTCCTAACTTAGAGAAAAGTGGATGAAAGGAGCTATAAGACAATATTCAACGTCTTCAAAATCTGCCTTGCAATGTTGTGAAGATCATTTTGATGTAAGTACGTTGTATTCGTAAAAATCATAACCTCGTAAGATCTTGCATCAACAGTAAGTATAGAAAGTAAACAGCAATCTGTACTCTTGAAAAATTTGAATTTTCCATAAATAACCACCGCACTATGTCCATATAAACCTTAGGCGAATCTCGCGAGTCGGATTTAGTAAAGCCTTTTTCCATTTTGTAGATATTTTTAATGTTTTAAGACATGTTTTGAATGGATTCACCTATATGTTTATGAACTCAGCTTAAGTGACTAATGGAATGACGTCACTGCGCGCTGATTGGTGTTTCAAATCACGTTTCAATTTACGTAACTTTAAATTAAAATATTTTGCAAAATAATAATAATTTTGGAATAAATCTTCCACGAATGCACTTTTAATGGCTATCATCATTGGATTATTAATATAATTTCTCAAAATAATTTTAATGCAAGTTCCCTATTAGGGAAATCTTTATTAACTATGTAAGTAAAGTACGATTTGTTTTTGTTGTGTTAATTAATATAGCGGCGACACGAGACCGGGCGCGGGCGGGCTAACAACAATGTGCTGTATTGTGATCGCATCAGCCTGAGCGATAAATCCATAGATAAGCCTTCTTGAAAAGTTAGTTTCACTTAACTTAGACTACATGTACATCGAGGTGCTGAGGTACTTATACCAAAACGCCACCATGTCAGTCCGATTACAGAACCAGAGCTCTAATCCTATCCAACTACAGCGAGGTGTGAGACAGGGAGACGTCATTTCTCCGAAACTGTTCACAGCTGCGTTGGAGGATATTTTTAAGCTACTGGACTGGAAAGGATTCGGCATTAACATCAATGGCGAGTACCTAACACACCTGCGGTTTGCCGATGACGTAGTTCTCATGGCTGAGACCTTGGAAGACCTGAACACAATGCTCGTAGATCTCAGCAATGCTTCCCAAAGAGTGGTTCTGAAGATGAACATGGATAAGACGAAAATCATGTCCAATGCCCATGTTGCATCCGCTCCAGTTAATGTTGGGAACATTACACTCAAACTTGTTGACCACTATGTCTACCTAGGACAGTCAATCCAATTAGGTAAGTCCAACTTCGAAAAAGAGATCTCTCGTCGAATCCAGCTCGGATGGGCAGCGTTTGGAAAGCTCCAAACGCTGCCCATCCGAAAATATTTGCGTCCAAAATTCCTCAATGTCTCAAGACTAATGTCTTTGACCAGTGTGTGTTCCTAGTTATGACTTATGGAAGCGAGACGTGGTCTTTTACTATGGGTCTCATAAGAAGGCTCAAGGTTACCCAGCGAGCAATGGAGAGAGCGATGCTTGGTATTTCCCTGCTCGATCGAATCAGAAATGATGAGATCCGCAGGAGAACTAAAACGACCGACATCGCTCGAAGGATTGCTCAGTTGAAGTGGCAGTGGGCGGGACACAGCGCGGAGAACCGATGGCCGTTAGGGCGGAAAGGTTCTCGAATGGCGACCGCGAACCGGACGACGTTCCGTGGGCAGGCCCCCTACAAGGTGGACCGACGATCTGGTCAAGGTCGCGGGAAGCCGCTGGATGCGGGCAGCGCAGGACCGATCGTTGTGGAGATCCTTGGGGGAGGCCTATGCCCAGCAGTGGGCGTCGTACGGCTGAAATGATGACTAGCAGTCAATAGTCGTCAGTTCTAGTATTAGTCGGTAGTTTCTGTCCAGCTCGGCATTGGTCCGCGCCACCCAGCGCAGCGGCCAATAGTGTGTGGCAACACTATGCCTGCGCATTAGCCGTCAGTTCTAAATCTTAAACTGGACTGTGAGTTTACCGATTGCGGTCAACTGACAGACCGTTGCAAACAGGCGGACTAATCGTCTGTGGGGCCCTTTACACTGCACTGTTTCTTACAAATATCTCTTTATTTGGGTGCTATGTGCACGACATACACCTACCTGTGTACCTACGTACAAACTAAATATAACTAATATAACTAATATAATATTTTACTGTATTAATTAATTAATACGAAAAATCAACACAATCAATCAATTACAAAATCTAATTATTATTTCAAAAGATAGTTTTCTTCATTCACATTTGGATAAATCAACATCAATATAAAATGATTACATTTTCAACTGACAGCCGATTCGTTCAGCTTGCGCACTCATACAATTTTTTTCGCATTATACTGATATGTGAGCAAAGTGACAGTCAAAATTAGGGTTGCGAACGCCTCGACGATTCCGCCACATGTTGTCGCATTCTCGCTCTAGTAAATGACGTTTTGGAGCGTCAGAAAAGGATAGCAGCATAGGAAAGTCTGTTCCGTGCTGCCAGATGTGGACCAACCCTAATTTTGTCTTAGGGCTCAAACAGACAAGCGCTACTTTGTTGGCAGCAGATACAACTGCAGCCGACGCCGCCCATCGACGGTAGCCCCGTCGCGTCGAAGTCGCTGGCGACGCTTGCAGTCATGGCGTGCCGCGTAGATCTATAGCAGTCGTGGTCGACTGCAAGCGTCGCCAACCGCCAACGACTGCCGTCAATGCATTGACGGCAGGCACCGATCTGTTAGACCGGGCGGAGACGACAGTTAGTGTACAATTTTTTAAATTATGCAAATTTGCGAGAACGTTTTAGACGACGACATATTATTATGTAAGCACTATCAAAATAAGAATTTTTATCCCTGTGCATCACACTTGAAATTTAATTTTAAAATGTAACAAAAAAGTACGCGTGTGAAAAGTATGCAAACGCATATTTGTCACTTATACTAGAAACGTTATCGATACAACAATTTGCATACTGAAAAAAGTGATTGTTTTAGAGTCTTTTATTTATTTTATTTTTTTATTCAATACGGGGTGGCACTTAGCCTTGATCACACCTGACGTTAAGTGGTGATAAGGCTGAAGGTGGAAGCGCACTATTCACGGAATCCTCAGACACTGAGGAACTGGCTATCTTATCTCTAAGGCCTCATTTCCACCTGCAAGTAAGTCTTCTGCGATAAATGTCCGACAGTCTGTCAGATAGCAACTTGCAAGTGTAAACTACAACTTGCAAGAGTGTTTAGGCTTGTAAGTTGCTATCTGACAGACTGTCGGACATTTATCGCAGAAGACTTACTTGCAGGTGAAAATGAACTAAGCCTAAGACGTTCTCGCAAATTTGCATACTGTAAAAAATTGTACACCTCCTTGTCGGCTGGTGCCAACAGGTGGCGACGACGGCTGCAGTGGGATCTGGTTCGATCAAAAATACCACTAGATAACCGGCTGGAGTGTCAAAAGCGGCCGATGGAATAAGAGCGAACGTGAAAGATGCGCTGTTATATTTATTATCACTTCCTTTCATTGATGAGGTAAGATCGAAACATTCGTAACCTTTTTTAAGTTTAAAATGAAGTCAGTGGTGCTAAATTTGAGTTTTGTTTAATTCGAGTCAACAAAGTTCCGCTCGTCTGTATGAGCACTTTGTGAGCATCAAAGACCGTCAAAATATTGCAGAAGCACTCTTACATAAATCTTAATCTTAATAATCTTAAGAAACAATTAATTTCGAAACCTTACAACGAACTAAATAACAACGATTCATTAAAAATCAAACGATAATGTCAAAATAGAACGTACAAAAATAGATGAATCACACTAAAGTTCGCAAGTATTTGTTCATCGTTAACAACGATGATTGTTACTTATTAAACGATAACGTCAAAATGGAACTTACAAAAATACATGAACCACTCTAAAAGTTCGCAAGTATTTTTTCATCGTTAACAACGATAATATTACTTATTAAACGATAATGTCAGAATGGAACTTACAAAAAAGTTCGCAAGTATTTCTTCATCGTTAACGACGATAATTATTACTTATTAAATGATCATGTCAAAATGGAACTTACAAAAATAGATGAACTTCACTAAAGTTCGCAAGTATTTGTTCATAGTTATCAAAGATAGTATTTAAAAGCAACTTAATACAAGGAGGTACATATGTATACGGTAGGTTTTCTTACAAAAAGAATAGTTTGTTTGCTAATGCCTCTGATGGCGATTGGTGGATACTTTGTCCGACTAGGAAGGCGAGTTTGTGGGCGTACTGGCAAGGGGCGGGCACGCGGACCGTGCCAGGCCAGTTGTAGTACAAGTGGCACATTTTGTACGTGAGCCTTTGGCACTGGTCCGGCGTCATGCCACTGTCGTCGTAGGCTACTATGTAGTGAGTGGGCGTTACTGTACCTTGATTGACTTTCTGCGAGACAATGAGGAAGTCGTACCTGTAGGAGAAAAGTTGGATTTTTAAGTATTTTTTTAAGTCTAATGTACGTACTTACATACGTTCATACATAACTGAATTCCAATTTCCAAGCACGAAAAACTTTTCATAAGTTGATCGTAATAGTAAACGGAATATAATAAACCGACCGACTAAAAATTACTAAATTTACCGACTAAAATACTAGGTTTGGTTGCGGAAAATAGGTTTAGGTTATGTTAGGTTGGCGACTGAGTCGCTCGCCTAGTATTTTAGTCGGTAAAAAAGTATTTTAGTCGATCGGTTAATAACTACCGTCAAAAAATAAAACGAATGCTATCACTGCTGCTGTCAAATATCTTAAATTTTAGTTCCTTAAATGACCGCAAGAGGTGCTGTTCTTGCTTCGGTTTTCGTACAAAATAATATGATCACGATTACCATTACGAGAACGAGTATGTTTCGTGTTTGGTCGGTTAACTGAATACAAAATAGACGGTTATGCAGTATACAGCAACATAGAACTTTGTACCATTGAAGCGTTCCGAAACAAAACTAGTGCCACAAAAATCATTTAATATTGTAATACGACAAAGTCCTATGTTGTTTACATATTTTATTGTTCGTGACTGTACACCTTGAACCAATAATAATATTATAATTTTATTACATTTAACTTGTCAGCCGGTGAATGTTTATACAATAGAAACTTCAAGACATCTTCAGGACATTGCCTTACGAAAATAAATTTATACCAAAATAACCTCTATATCCATCGCAATAAAATCCACTTACCAATCACGCCTCGTAATAGCATGGTCCAGAACAGTGCCAGGGGACGGGTTTTCGTACCCGCCGCCTGCCTTCATGAAGATACGCGTGTTTATTCTCTTCTGCACGATAACGTACGTCAAAGTCGGCTCGTACGAAACGCCGACGAGTGAGAAACAAACCTTCATTTGAGGTATTTCGAAATCTCTCACTAGTTTTAGTTGACCGTCGCCAACGCCATCTCTGGAAAATGAACGAGAATAAAAATTATAAAAATATTGTCAAATGAAATTGGAAAATCCGTATTTTATGCATTGTCACTCTCACTCGATTCGATTCGATACAGAATAAACAACGAGCAAGCACAAAATTCGAATCGGATTCCCGTTCCGAACCGTTGCGAATCAAGCCTAGTGTTGCGGACTCTTTTCTGCAACCTTATACTTTTTCTATTTAAATTATTTTTGAAGTATTACTATTTGTCATTCATTACCATAACAACGTATATAAAATTCACACCTTTTTTCCATCTGACCTGTTTATTTATTTTCGTTGTTATGGTAATGAATGACAAATAGTAATACTTCAAAAATAATTTAAATAGAAAAAGTATAAGGTTGCAGAAAAGAGTCCGCAACATATCTCCCCGGCAATGCGGCTAAGCGCATTCAGGTGCAGTCGGAAGACGGACGATTTTAACTGCAGGTCGCCGCAACACCCCGCCTGCTGTGCGCACGTCAGCAACTCGGACGCGCCCGCCCGGATGATGCGGTTCATTTTCACGCCACAATAATCCCACTTCCCATCTCTTGCCAACTTCAGCTCTTCTAGCTGTACGTTGCCGTTGGAGGATCTCGAGTGCTCTTTCATCTTCTTTACTTTGCTTCATCTTGTTCGTTACTCCAAGGGAATCGATTTTGAAATAGTCAATGATCAAGTCATGCATCTTTTCTTCGGCATGTCCGACGAAATGGACAGTGTTGTGGCATGGTTGAGAAAACCCATGAATAACCCAACCGAGGGCTGTCAAGGAGGCCACGGGTTCATTTCTTTTGCCATGACGGGTCTCCCTGGATACTATTGCATGCCAGTTGTCTTGTCCCACGAGCAGTTCAGGGACCGCATGTTCGTAGCAAAGTCCCGTGCTCGGTAGATCTTGCAGGTGGGTGTATTTGTCCATGTCTGCTTCCGTCTCTGGTCCAATCGGAAGCCGTCTAACTGTCCGAACACCATAGAGTTCTAATGGTATGTTGGACGGTCTCATGATCTGGACATCGACATTTTCAGATTCTGGTTCTTGAGTAATAGCGTTTATGCCAGCTAAGGTCAACGGGTCACTGGTTCCTTTAAGTCCGATTTCAGAAGCAAGTTCTCGCTTCATTAAGGTCAAAGTGCTCCCTCCGTCTAAAAGTGCGTAAGTTTGTTTTGAAGACGTAGGTCCTCGTACTTCTACCGGTATTATTTTCAATAAAACTTGAGATCTACGGTTGGTTCCGCTGCATGCCGTAATCTCATTCAGTGGTTTCGCAGCTATCGGTTCTGGGGTCTCTTGACTATCGGAAGTCGATGGATTGATGCAGGCTGACGTTTCTGGTCGTCGACACGTCGAAGAGTGGAGCAATCGGTTGTGCGACATACGATAACCGTCGACGCCGCAAGGTCGGGCCCTGCAGTTCTCCCAACGATGTCTCGACTTTAGGCATTTGAAGCAAAGTCTGGCTTCTTGCGCCCGTTTCCAGCGATCGTCATTTGTAAGACGTAAGAACTGGTCGCAGTCCTTAAGGTGCAGGTGTGTTGTCGATTTGCAGTGAGGACAGTTCGTTTCAGAGGGTTCATTGTTCTGGTTCGCAGCGTAACAGTGTTCTTGGTCGTCATCTTCAATTTCTGCAAAGTGGGTTCTATTCGGATAGTTCGGTTTCAGTGAAGTTCGGGTCGGCTCGTGTAACCAGTATTTCGATGCAGATTGGGCTTCTTTCTTCAAAAAATCGGATAGCTTCACAAGTTCAGGTTCGTCGCTGTGTTCGTGTTCTACAGCGTATGAAATCCATCTAGATTTTAGGTGAGGAATTTTCTGCTTCAATGTTCGTAGTAGTTCGGTGTTCAGAAGATGATGCGGTTTGTTCAAAGCCTTGATCGTGGAAATGCAGTTGCGTACTTTACAGGCAAATTTGCTTAGCTGTTCCGTGTTGTCCATCAGCCTAGGAAGGTCTTTGAGCGCTTGTATCTCCTCTTGCAAGATCAAATCAGGAAGGCCAAATCGTAGTTCGAGGGCTTCCATTATTTCGCTGGGTGGAACGTGAGTGTCTAGTAGCGAGGCAACAGTTATGCGAGCTTCTCCTTTCAGGCAACGACGAAGTTTGGATATGAGTTCATTGTGGGTCACAGTAGCTTGAATTTCCATGACGGCAGCTTTAAATGATAGCCATTCATTTACGCTTCCATTGTAAAATGGTAATTCTTTGGGTTCAGATGGTCGCCTTAGATTCGCAATTTCTCGTGCTAAGAGCTGAATGTCACTTGGTTCGGGGTGTGCGCGTTCATTCCTCATTTCATATCTTGGCTTAGTTCTTTGCACGGGATAAGCAATGCGTACCTCTGGTTCTAATGGTGGGTTCGGGGGATCGACGCTGGGTTCTTCTTGTTCATGTGGATGAAACTCGGTTGACAGCCATTCCTGAACGTGACTGTGATTTGAGCGGCTAGATCCAGAGCGGTGGCTTCCGCTATTCAAGCGTGCGAGTTCTACTTCAAGTTCCTTTTGTATTAGGTCTCGTTCCGTATTGAGTTCTATTTCTGCCTTTTTTCTCGTGGCTTCAGCTAACTTTCTGGCCGCCGTTAGTTCGGCCTCTTTGGCTCTAAGTAAAACGCTACTCGCGTTGGAGCGCACAGTGCGGTGACTTACGGAATTGGTTTCGCTTCGAGATTTTGTATTAGCCGATACGGGTACGGGTTTGGCAGAAGCAGGGGTCGATGTCGGTAGTTCGGGTTGTGCTGGTTCGGGGATCGGATCTATCGAGTTCTTGGCGTAAAGCCGTGTGACCGGCCGCGACATGGTTCGGTTCGGGTTCTTATGTCGGGCGGTCGGAGGCACTGGATCATCCGGCTCGAAGGACCACTATGTTACCGTCGCTCTATTAAGATGCGCACGATAACATTTCAATATAAATTTATCGGAATTAAAAAGACTTTAAACTGTTGCAATAAAATTCACACCTTTTTTCCATCTGACCTGTTTATTTATTTTCGTTGTTATGGTAATGAATGACAAATAGTAATACTTCAAAAATAATTTAAATAGAAAAAGTATAAGGTTGCAGAAAAGAGTCCGCAACACCTAGGTTCTAACAACCTGAAAACGGCATGTATGAGCGAATGAGCTATGGTGTAATTATACAAAGTTCGGTTTCAACATTTTGACACTTGATATCAATCATTGAACTAGCTGTGGACCGGTTTGACCTGCGTGTTTCCCGTTCCCATGGGTATATCGGGATGAAAATCAGCCCATTATTGTACCAAGACTTTTCTGTCCCATATCCTTGGGCGGACCTGGGTTTTTTTATATGGCCAATTTTTTTATGTAAACAAAGCACTTAAGAGCGCGCTATCGCACTCCCGAACATCTTATTATACTTACGAGGTCTTTGGTTACATTTATGAGTAGCTGATTAGCAAAAGCAATAAAGTTAAGCTAATGGACAGTTATACGACATGTTTTGTTTTTATAATCGTCGTTCAAACTCTACCTTTGTGTAAACAAATGACAATAGTGCGGTACATTCGAAATCAATTTTTTTCACATAGTTATCGATGAAATAACATATAAAAAGTATATATATTTAGAATCTACAAAAAAAACCTATCGAATAAGAATATAATAAAAGGATAAACAATGTTTTTGATTTTTTTCCAAATTTTCAAAAATTTAATTACTTACTTCCGTTTTGAAAAAAACTCAAAATTCAAAATTTTTTATTTATTTATTTTTTTCCGGATCACATATTATAGTTTATTTTTACAGTACGACGAGTTTATCTCTCTTTTGAACATCGAAAACCGCATTCAAAAAATCAAAAAACTGCAATAGTTAGAAAAAAAAGAGTCCCCTACTCTTTTTTTTCTTCAGATCCGCGGCATAAGCCGCCATAGGTCCGCAAGAGGATATTTCATTCAGCTAGATAAATTCAGCTGTTCTAGAGTGATTAAACTGATTAAGGAACATCTATTGTGATAAAGAAAGAAAGAAACATTATGTAGCTTACTTTCGCAAAAAACATGTAAGATAAACACCGCCCGCCGGCCCGCAAAAAAAGTGCAAATGCACACCACGAAACCATCAGTGCACAACAGCAGGTATTGTGCACTGACCTTCACTAATTAGACTACACTACAAGTGTTTCGCCCCAACCAGTCGCATCCTCAGGAGTTGTTGGACCGTGCAAAATCCAGCACCTAATCGTTCGGTGTGAAGGTGTGTCACTGTCTTGCTGTCTGCAGCTACAGGTATTGTGCACTGATAGTTTCGTGGTGTGCATGTGCACTTTGTAGCGGGCGGGCGGGCGGTGCATATTGCATGTTTTTGCGGAAGTAAGCTTCGCTACATAAAGTTTTTTTTACAGTGGGTGGAGGGAGACTTTCGTGAAGTGACGTCTGATTTAGCAAATAAGATACGTATAAGCAAACTTTGCTATTTTCTTACTAATATTATAAATGCGAAGGTGGGATGGATGTTTGTTACTCAATCATGGAGACACAGCTAAATATATAAGATGAATTTCGCCAGAGATAGATTATGGTCTAGAATAGTTTGAAGTACTGATAGGCAACTTTTTACCCCGGGAAAATGTCTCGTTCCTGCGGAAAAACATCGTGTAGTTCAGGCGGGCAAAGCCGCGGGCGGAGAGCTAGTTTATAATAGTACTAAGATAAGTAAATACCTGTAAATAATAATCCTGTCGGGTAGTTTCCCGTTGGCTTTCAGATAATGGGCCAAGGCATCGTGGAAGCAACCCTTGAGGACGTCCACTATCTCTTGACCTCTCTCTTGGAACACTGCCTTTGAATACCAGTGCGTCATCGTCTGATTGTAGGACGCGACGAAGGCTGGAAAGAAATGAGGAAACGTGAAATAGTAGATTGTATTACAAGGGAGCAATTGAGCAAAATAATATTTTCACGGTGAAGGCGCTCTGTATTGAATCCAGAGCGCAGTGAAGGATTCTAGAGTACGATGTATCCGACCGCCAAAGAAAGACTATAAATAAGTTTTTGTAAAAACTTCGTTTTTATGACAAGCTTAAATATTGTATTGTCATCCAAACCAAACCTGTATGAAAAGTTTCAGCTCAATCGGACCGGACACTGGAAAATTGGTCCAATTTAGCTTGCAAGACCCGAATGGACATACATACATACACTGCAAGTTAAATAAAAGCTTGTAAAAAGAACAATAATAGGTAGTTTTTCTAGGTTGTTTTAGTTGTCCTTATTGCTTTTCTTATAGAGGGGGACGAAAAAAAAAGTGTATTACTAGGCCGCAAAATTATTTTCACCTCGGCGACGCGACGTAGTAAAAATGTTATTTTGCTCCCTTGTAATACAATCTACTATTTTATCTTGATGATGTAAATAATTATATTGAGATATCTCGCC
Organism: Crambus lathoniellus; assembly: GCA_949710035.1. NCBI lineage: Eukaryota > Metazoa > Arthropoda > Insecta > Lepidoptera > Crambidae > Crambus > Crambus lathoniellus. Next base: position 12,024,911 of record OX453296.1, read on the forward strand.
CCTCACATCGAGATAAAGTTCTCTTACAAAGTAAGTTATGGTAAATTCAAAATATTTTTAACTTATAAAAGCTGATGTTAAGTTAGTGCAAAAATAAATAGAATGGGTACCTACTGTATAATAAAGATATGTAAAAAAATGTCGTTGACAAATAAAGAAATTTACAGAATGTGAATATAGAGTTTTATGTGGTAAAACTGTTTTCTTTTTTTTTTTGCACCAAATTATAAAACGTACTTAAATGTAAGATGAAAGCAAAAACTATCAGTGTAAACAGCAATCAAGTCTATTTACTTATCTTTTGTAAGTAATATACAAGGCGGACATACGTATTTACGTGCACGTATATACGTATGTAACTAATACACCACTAAATTTTAATTAGATAGTAGTTCGTGGCTGGCCCTATAGTAAAAGTTGTTCATATTAACAGACACTATAATCCCATAAATCTTTGTACTAAATAAAATTTAGTGGAGTGTATGTCAAGATAAATAGTACTTACAGCACACACTTTGCTTCTTTCTGCTCGCGTCGTGGAATGAATCTATGCCGATGATCATTGCGGTCTTATACGGGATGGCGATATTCCACAAGGTGCCACCGAGCTTGCAGTTTATTTGCAGCAAGATCTTCTGAGTAATGGCACGAATTTTTTGCTGATTCATCAGTGTGCGAGCGTTTATTACCTATAGAAATTATAATAAAAATAAGTTGAAGTATTAAGTCTGTGGTAGCTTTGTAGGTTCTAATAGTCGTAATCAGAGCAATGTGATGGTAATTTATTTTTGACTTGCCACTTCATTCGCGTGTAATTATTTACTGCAGAGTAATGTAATGAAATTTTTTATGGCTAGAACCAAAGCCATCTTCTATGAACGTCAAGATGACGGGATCACTGCTTGTAATTACCAGACTATCCCATATTTCTTATGTACTCGTTTTGTACCTTTTTGTACCTATAATTATAATTTTGGTACCTTCTTGGTCTAAAGGATATTAAAAGTAGATACTGATCCCGCCATTATGACGCATCAAAATGACGGGATCAAGCTGTTACCACAAAACTTCTATTAATTTTATTGAACTAACTACACTAAGATTTAGTACTCATTTAGTACCTCCCGAAAGTCATGTAACATTACTGGAGTTTCGTTTAGCTTTTTTGTTATTTAAAATCTTCCCTTTATCAGCTTTTACGCCTGAAAAATTGCCAAGAGCAAAGTTTGAGTTGAATAAATGTTTGCTCTTCAATTAGGGAGGAGCCCGTGGCGAGTGGTTAGCATGCTCGGCTTGCGATGATTGAGATTAAACAATGTTCGCAATGGTCGATCACGGGATGGGTGACCAAATTTTTTTCATCTTGAGCTTCTTTATGCCTTCCGAAGAAGGAACGTTAAGCCGTTAGTCCTGGCTGCATTTGCAGTCGTTAAAACCCACCAATCCGCGCTGGGCCCGCGTGGCGAGACATGACCCATTCTTCCTATCCATCCATAAAGAAGACCAAGTGCCCCAGCAGTGGGGACATTAAACGGCCGATGATGATGAATTACGCCTGCCATAATTGAAGAGCAAACATTTATTCAACTCAAACTTTGCTCTTGACAATTTTTCAGGCGTAAAAGCTGATAAAGGAAAGATGTTAAATAACAAAAAAGCTAAACGAAACTCCAGTAATGTTACATGACTTTCGGGAGGTACTAAATGAGTTCTAAATCTTAGTGTAGTTAGTTCAATAAAATTAATAGAAGTTTATTGGTAACAGCTTGATCCCGTCATTTTGATGCGTCATAATGGCGGGATCAGTATCGACTTTTAATATCCTTTAGACCAAGAAGGTACCAAAATTATAATTATAGGTACAAAAAGGTACAAAACGAGTACATAAGAAATATGGGAAAGTCTGTTTAAAACAAGCAGTGATCCCGTCATCTTGACGTTCATCATCTTCTATCTCACTCGTTGCACTTGTAACAAGCCATGCTCCTTGGAAAAGCGGCAACGTTGCAGTCGATTACGTCAACGTGTTCTGTTCCGGTGGCCAAGACTGGAACTAACGTGTTTTGTTCATAATGTCATTTTACTGTCAAGTTGCACTGTCCAACCAGCGCTGCTGTCACCGGAACAGAAAAGATTGTTGATATAAATAAACAATCGTGTAGTGTTGCCAGGTTAGGCGATAACTCTCAAATTATGTGGAAGTAAAAATCAACGAATACTCGAAAAACAGTATAGAGGTAAATGCTTGGAACACAATTTTTGACTTTGTAACTTTGTTTGGGCTAATAAGGAGGTAAACATAGCAAAAGTCCCCGCCCGTAGCCCTTAAGCCGGGGGGGGGGGTTTGAAGGTCTAATTTTTTTTTCAACCCGATTTTAGGACAAACTAGTTTTTCCTAGGCCAAACTAGTTCATCGCGTTGACATTTCAGAGAGCGACTTTGCCTCGGAAGACCTGTAGATGTAGAACATGACACAAAAAAAATAACCACCATTTTAACCAATCACGTGTTCTACAGGACTTCCGAGGCAAACTCGCTCTCTGAAATGTCAACGCGATGAACTAGTTTGGCCTAGGAAAAACTAGTTTGTCCTGAAATCGGGTTTGGCCGGTAAAATATATACAGTATTATACACAACTTTTAGCCCAAACAAAGTTCCAAAGTCAAAAATTGTGTTCCAAACATTTCCCTCTATATCTCTTCGTTGACTAGGCTAAACTTGATATAATATAATAATAAAAAATAACTTTCGCCGTAATTCAATTCACATCTTAGATTTCTGCGCGAACTGTTCATTTAAATAATACACTTTCTCGGATTTTGCACGCATTTATTTAACAACTTGGTTAAATTTGCTTGTTACAAAATAAAAAGAAAAATCTATTATTTTTGCACATTTTGGATAATTTTTTTATCTGGATGTGGCAAGTCGGAATACTCTTTGGTCATGTCAAGAAACGTTGCTGTTTAATTTTCTTGAATGCTTTGTGGGTGTTTTAATACAATATTTATTCTATAATTAGTGCATATAAATACGTGATCATTGTTGGAAATTACTTATGAAACCTTGAATCTCGAAAGATTTGGATTCCCGAAGGAGGAACACTGCGTCAGCGATGGATTCGTGCGATACCTCGAGCCGACTGGGAGCTTACAACATCAGTAGGAGTGTTTAATAAACATTTTCGTGACTGTGATATAGTTAAAATAAAACAACCCTTAGTTATGTACGCGTATTATTTGATTTTAAGGCGCTATAATCAGGAATTCATCTCATCTCATGCATACAAGAAATTAGGAGCAGTGGTGCGACATTGACATTTATGACGTTGCCGATCCGAGCAGCATGGCCTGTAGGAGCGCAAGCAGCCGAGAAATAATAGCGGGCCATGCTAGAACCCAAATTCCTCTTTGTAACATCTGATTTCTACCAAGCGGTAGTTTCGACCAAGTGAAAGCCGGTGAAATAGGTCGAACCATTATGGTGATTAACTCCAACAAGAGAAATTATATCGATTTTTGGGAAGACTACTAATATTATGCGTACTGAGCAAAAATCAGGTTTTTTGACATTTCAAACCGTCATTCATTATATTTATTAATATCATGCACGGGGTTTTCAGCGCAACACACTTTCTTGATAGCGGCGTAACGGTCGTCTCTTGCCGTGGGACAGATAACGAAAACAAATTGCAGAGTCGACTTTTCCTTATAAGTGTCGTACAGTCTTTACCTAACTGAGGGTGGTATTCAACTTATCAAATATTGGATCAAAGAAATTGGACGAGGCTCTAACCACTCCGTAGCTCAGTGGTTAGAGCAGTCGCCCGGAAAGCGAAAGGTCGTGGGTTCGAGTCCCATCGGAGCTAGTTGTGAGACGGGTTGATTTTTTCTAAAAACTTCATTTTCCATTTTTCAGTAAAGAGGTTATTTAAATTTTTACTTTTTTGCATTCACAATGCAATTTTTATCATTCAAGAATTGAAAATGAAATACATATTTTAGAAAAACATCGACCCGTCTCACAACCAGCTCCGATGGAACGGTTGGTTGGATGGTCTAATTATTAAAGTAAAACTTAATCTAAGTAATTATTCGGTCTATCTGATCTAATAGCTAAGTAGGAAAAATTCTTATTCTTAGAACAACACATACAAAGCTGCAATTGAATTCACAGCTTTCTACGAGGAAAAAAAAATTCTCCTTTGATAACTGGGTAATCTAAGAAGAAAAAAAAATTCTTCGTAGAAAACTTAATAAAATTACAGTTTTCTACCAGGAAAAAATAATTCCCATTTGAAAACCGGGTAAGCTAGGAAGAATTATTTTTCCTTGTAGAAAGCCAGTTATCAAACTTGGTAATGTACGAGGAATAAGGGTAGCGGTCGTCTCTTTGCCGTGAGACAGATAGCGACGACCAGCTGAAGTGTCGACGAGCTACTTTTCCTTATAGCTGTCGTACAGTATTTACCTACTGAACTTCTTATCTGGGCATCAGACCGAGGTGATAAGGTTCGTCTTCTACTTATTTCTGTTATTTTACAAAATTCTCACCTGAGAAGGCACTGGGTTTTCAGCGCAACACACTTTCTTGATAGCGGCGTAGCGGTCGTCTCTTGCCGTGGGAGAGATAGCGACGACCAGCTGAAGAGTCGACGAGCTACTTTTCCTTATAGCTGTCGTACAGTATTTACCTACTGAACTTCTTATCTGGGCATCAGACCAAGGTGATAAGATCCGTTTTCTACTTATTTCTGTTATTTTATAAAACTCTCACCTGAAAAGGCACGGGGTTTTCAGCGCAACACACTTTCTTGATAGCGGCGTAGCGGTCGTCTCTTGCCGTGGGAGAGATAGCGACGACCAGCTGAAGAGTCGACAAGCTACTTTTCCTTATAGCTGTCGTACAGTATTTACCTACTGAACTTCTTATCTGGGCATCAGACCGAGGTGATAAGGTTCGTCTTCTACTTATTTGTTATTTTACAAAATTCTCACCTGAGAAAGCACTGGGTTTTCAGCGCAACACACTTTTTTGATAGCGGAGTAGCGGTCGTCTCTTGCCGTGGGAGAGATAGCGACGACCAGCTGAAGAGTCGACGAGCTACTTTTCCTTATAGCTATCGTACGGTATTTACCTACTGAACTTCTTATCTGGGCATCAGACTAAGGTGATAAGGTTCGTCTTCTACTTATTTCTGTTATTTTACAAAATTCTTACCTGAGAAGGGACTGGGTTTTCAGCGCAACACACTTTCTTGATAGCAGAGTAGCGGTCGTCTCTTGCCGTGGGAGAGATAGCGACGACCAGCTGAAGAGTCGACGAGCTACTTTTCCTTATAGCTGTCGTACAGTATTTACCTACTGAACTTCTTATCTGGGCATCAGACCAAGGTGATAAGATCAGTTTTCTACTTATTTCTGTTATTTTATAAAACTCTCACCTGAAAAGGCACGGGGTTTTCAGCGCAACACACTTTCTTGATAGCGGCGTAGCGGTCGTCTCTTGCCGTGGGAGAGATAGCGACGACCAGCTGAAGAGTCGACAAGCTACTTTTCCTTATAGCTGTCGTACAGTATTTACCTACTGAACTTCTTATCTGGGCATCAGACCGAGGTGATAAGGTTCGTCTTCTACTTATTTGTTATTTTACAAAATTCTCACCTGAGAAAGCACTGGGTTTTCAGCGCAACACACTTTTTTGATAGCGGAGTAGCGGTCGTCTCTTGCCGTGGGAGAGATAGCGACGACCAGCTGAAGAGTCGACGAGCTACTTTTCCTTATAGCTATCGTACGGTATTTACCTACTGAACTTCTTATCTGGGCATCAGACTAAGGTGATAAGGTTCGTCTTCTACTTATTTCTGTTATTTTACAAAATTCTCACCTGAGAAAGCACTGGGTTTTCAGCGCAACACACTTTCTTGATAGCGGCGTAGCGGTCGTCTCTTGCCGTGGGAGAGATAGCGACGACCAGCTGAAGAGTCGACGAGCTACTTTTCCTTATAGCTGTCGTACAGTATTTACCTACTGAACTTCTTATCTGGGCATCAGACCGAGGTGATAAGGTTCGTCTTCTACTTATTTGTTATTTTACAAAATTCTCACCTGAGAAAGCACTGGGTTTTCAGCGCAACACACTTTTTTGATAGCGGAGTAGCGGTCGTCTCTTGCCGTGGGAGAGATAGCGACGACCAGCTGAAGAGTCGACGAGCTACTTTTCCTTATAGCTATCGTACGGTATTTACCTACTGAACTTCTTATCTGGGCATCAGACTAAGGTGATAAGGTTCGTCTTCTACTTATTTCTGTTATTTTACAAAATTCTTACCTGAGAAGGGACTGGGTTTTCAGCGCAACACACTTTCTTGATAGCAGAGTAGCGGTCGTCTCTTGCCGTGGGAGAGATAGCGACGACCAGCTGAAGAGTCGACGAGCTACTTTTCCTTATAGCTGTCGTACAGTATTTACCTACTGAACTTCTTATCTGGGCATCAGACCAAGGTGATAAGATCAGTTTTCTACTTATTTCTGTTATTTTATAAAACTCTCACCTGAAAAGGCACGGGGTTTTCAGCGCAACACACTTTCTTGATAGCGGCGTAGCGGTCGTCTCTTGCCGTGGGAGAGATAGCGACGACCAGCTGAAGAGTCGACAAGCTACTTTTCCTTATAGCTGTCGTACAGTATTTACCTACTGAACTTCTTATCTGGGCATCAGACCGAGGTGATAGGTTCGTCTTTGTTATTTTACAAAATTCTCACCTGAGAAAGCACTGGGTTTTCAGCGCAACACACTTTCTTGATAGCGGAGTAGCGGTCGTCTCTTGCCGTGGGAGAGATAGCGACGACCAGCTGAAGAGTCGACGAGCTACTTTTCCTTATAGCTATCGTACGGTATTTACCTACTGAACTTCTTATCTGGGCATCAGACTAAGGTGATAAGGTTCGTCTTCTACTTATTTCTGTTATTTTACAAAATTCTTACCTGAGAAGGGACTGGGTTTTCAGCGCAACACACTTTCTTGATAGCAGAGTAGCGGTCGTCTCTTGCCGTGGGAGAGATAGCGACGACCAGCTGAAGAGTCGACGAGCTACTTTTCCTTATAGCTTGCAAGTAAGTCTCGGGCCTGTCGTTTTGCAGACGAATCATTTCTGGTTGGGACACCGTTATACCCATAGGTTTGCTTGAGCGTTTTACTACGTCGAGGAAGTCCTGAAATTGAAAGTGTAGTTTGAAATTTTTTAACTAGAATGGTATTTTGCGAGTCACGGCCATGAGCGACACTAAGTCCTTCAGCACTTTCTTGAATGGGCTTGGAATAATAATTTAATTTTTTTACGTGATAGCGTCATAAGAAAACATTTATGAAAAATTATGTCGAATTATAAGGTTACCGTACCAGCGACCTCTATCGTCAACTTGATTATACAACAAGCTCTCTATCACACATCTAATTTACATGCTTGTTTAAGTATTGTAGTTTGATTTACATGGTACAAAATTATGTTACAGATAACTGAATTTGATAATTGCAACAAGTATCATGTTATCAAAAATGTTTAAAATAAAAATAATTTAGTTATATCTATGCAAATTATCTTAGTTTTGATAGTTTCCCCTTTATGTGCTCTTTAAACCAACCTCTGTACCAAATTTCAGGACACCAGGGTTATGGGAAGTACTAGTTCTATTTTTTTTTAAGTTATATTTTCCGCTCAGGCGGAACGTGACATTGCGTCATCCTTTTTCGTGAGTGCAGGCGGCGTTCATCGATTTATAAGACGTTATCACGTCATAAAATGCAAGTTGAAAAACAATTAACGCTATGCAAACAACAACTACAGCTTACCGTAGCAACTTGCTTATCGCGATCAGTGAACAATAAGACCCATCTCAGTATATCGACAGCTTGCATCACTGCATTCTTGGTGACTTCCCCGTTCCAGTCGGCGTTGGGTTTGCCCGAAACCCTAGCATTGTTGCCAAAGAACAAAACCTCTGGAGGCAAGGTACGGGCAGTCAAGTTGATCGTCTCAGGAGCTATGCTCAAACCCCAACCGGCTAGGCGATTCTTAGCCGTTTCGTTGTTCATGACGTTTTGAATAAACTGCAAATAAATAACAAATTTAGATAGTGTTAATGAGAAAACGACAAGGAAATTTTATTTTGCAGGATCAGCCTTTTTAATATTACTATCCTATCTGATGGGGCAAAGGCCTTCCTTATTTATTAGATGAAATATTAAATAGGATAAAATAAAAGCTAAATAATTTTGGCTATGTTGCAACAGGAGCGAAACTGTTAGTTAATCAAATCTAAAAAAAACCTTTTTAAACGCAGCATGTCGCTGATTGGGCGTGATCCTAGTGTAGGTAGCGACATCCTTCATCAGTTTGAAGTTGGATCGCTGATCGTCAGTCAATCCAGTTAGCTGGCACAGCTCGGGCACCAGGCAAATCATGAAGTCTGTTGGTTCATTTGAACCCGACATTTTCTTGGATTCCCTGTAATATGATTTTAAATAAATATTAAATTAATTTTGTATGTTTAGGAAAAATTGAAATATAAGAAACACAGCCCCATTTGAACCCGTCCAGAAATCTACTACTATGGGGCTTAATTAAAACAAAACTATCCTTGTAATATACATATTTTTATCAACATCCGGCAAATCCATACTAATGTTATAATATTGGTTACTTTTTCACACCTAAACCAGTTTTGATGTTTAGCACAGATATGGATTAGACCTTGGAGAAGGGCATAATGTTACTTCTTGCCTCTATCCCTAAGGACGAAGTCGCGGGCGAAACGATAGTATAACAATTGAAAAATTATTTGAGTGATTATTTCTCAATCACGCTTTTACAACTGAACAGATTTGTATAAAATTTCCCATACAGATATACCATAACACAGTATAAGACATTAATGATATATATATGATCTATATACGTAAACAATCAGACACATTTACAAGCTAATGGCTAACACAACTATATTATTGTTACCTTGATATAAGCAGTGGCTGGTCCCAATCCATAATGTCAATCCCATAGTTCTTTTTATAATAATCAATGTAGCTGATTTTTATAGTCTGTCCTTTTTCATTCTTCTCAAATGTTGATCGGGGAGTCATTGTATCGTCAATGCTATCAATCCTAAAATACAAATATATACTTATATTATTTATTTATATTTTTTAGCATCTTATCTATTATTAAACGAAGATAACATTATAAAGTTAATTAAGATGGATGGATATTTTACTGTGTAAAAAATTTACTATTTTACTACACAGCAACGTTTTTGAATATGTCTTGAGATTATTTTGTATGAGCAAATAAAACAGAATACTACTAAAAACTCTTTTTTTTTGTATAAATGTCATATTTTCCAGAGTCACCTGAATAGTTTCTTGTTATAAGTCGTCATGACTGACGTGTCGACGAGCTTCTCGGCCACAGCTCTTTTCCAGTTAGCGCCTTGTGTTTGAACCTGCTCCTTTATGAACGAGAGTACCGATTGAGTCCTCAGCACACGGTGAGTGGAGTCGAGGGTCAACATCAAACCACCTTCGTACTCGTCAACCGCTGTGACGTATCTGGAAAATTATATTATTAATGAAACACATTACATATCATATTTGGGTGAGGCCGCCATTTTTTGCTGATTTCACAAACTTTTTTCTCCGCGGTCAGTATTTTGAAAAGTATGATATTTAGCAAATTTTTGGTAACAGTTTCGAATTAAGCAACAAAGAGGCTCAAGTGGACATTATGATTGTTTCACTTCAGATAATCAACCAAAAATATATTTCGAACAAAACATGAAAAAAGGTAGGAATATCCCACAAAAACTCATATCCGTTGAGGTAGAGGTGCATTTTGATTAATGGTGTAGCAAAAAGTATGAGAGTTATTTAGACACGGTGAATATGTAAAGAATACTTATATAAATGGCTATCTGTGCTTTTAATTTCATAACGACTTTCCTAAGACTTTCTTTGAAAAATCTTCTGAATCAGTTTATTGACAAAAACTATAATTCTACGCCACTTTGTCAACGCCACCGATATTTTATATGTCTATGAAGGTTTCGGTTCAGGAAGTTTTGTATCGGGAAGTGGCAACACTGAGTTTCTATAATAAATGGACAGCAGCTCGATGGTGGCCATTTTTTTGATAGTAGACATGTGAACGTCGGATTCGGATTGTGTACACATTTTTTTTGAGAGGTGACTTTTGCGTGCTAAAAATTAAGTTTATCTGTTACAATAAAACCTATCAGTGCACCATGTAAGTAGAAGTGAAAGCCATGTTTGGAGCTAGAATGCCACTCAAATCGTACGTTATTTACAGAGATATGAATCGTTTTCTCAACGCGACGATGGCGTAGAAGTAGAAATTCGCCACCATTGTCTTACTTTAACGCCACGGTAGCGCAGATATCCGTCACCTCCTCTACACCACCAAAATAAAGGTGAGTATCCACTCGTTTTTTCATACTAAATGTTATAGAGAGAAAATGTTATAGAAAATACAGTGACAACAAAAACATTATTAAGTAAATCATATCAGTAGGCATGAATATCATGCTATTAAGTGTCTAATAACAACTAATATTAATAAACCCTTTAAGTTTGTCTTATAATAGGAAATAGCCGTCGCCCGCAGATAGGTACGTACCTACATACGCCCGCGTTGTTTCCTCTTTTCCTATGGACCCTCGCGTTTATCTCCTAAAGTCACCTCACCATACACAGACAGCGGATGCATAGCGGAGGCATCGGTGATTTATTGTTTTTTTCGGTCTAGTTTCAAAACTACACACACAAGCCGTGGTGGGCAGTGAGTGGCTAGGCGGCGCGATGGCGGCATGCGCGGCGAGTGGCGGAGAGAAGTGGCGGTGCGGTGCGGGCGCGAAGGCGTGCGCTTGTGACCGTTGTATTCTTTACTAGTGTATTGTATCGAGTGACTTGCCACTAAGAGTAAGAAGTAAATAAAGTTTATTTTATTCATTCAGAGAGTTTCCTTGTGCATTTATATACCTACCTACAAACTTATAACTAGGTATATTTATACAAGATTCATAAAAATAATTACATAGTGGCATGTGTATGCGAACCTTTACATTTATTCGTCACTATTATACGCCACTAAACGCCACCGACGCGTAGAAGTTCTACGCTACCATCACAATACTTCTGCGCCATATCAGCAAAAAATGGCGGCCTCACCCATTTATTGACCTGATTGATTTTGACTAGAGCCGAGATGCTAGGTGAACCCAGCATAACCTTTGGTGTGGGTAAATGCTTTTGCCCTATCTTAAATAAAAAAGGGTGCCAATAATTGAGGGAGTGCCAACAATGGACTGTTTACCCTAAGGGCGTATTGTATACATGTAGAAAGCTTGGATTTGGCTACCAGCGCCGAACCTCGCCGACAAGACCTACTTATCGGCGTTGGTTTGGTACAAAGTATAGACTACCTGCACCGACTACCTACGCGGACCGGTTCCGATAAGCGCCGGCAGATCGGCGCCGGTAGGGTAGCCAGTTTTCTAAGTGTATACCCTAATACAAGTTAAGTATGGCGGCGTGTTCGTTGTAATGCTGTGCGCTAGCAGCCCCGCGCGGTTTTACTAACTGCGAAGTACCTGTTCCCGTGGGAATATCGTGATAAAATATGCCTATGTCACTCCAGAATAATAAAGCTTCCTACTGGTGAAAGAAAGGAAATGGACAAAAAAAGACCCAGAATCGACAGAAACGAAAAGTGTGTCGATAGATTAACTATAATTAAATTGATGATGATGATGATTGTAGAAGTGTAGGAGTGTAGATTAGTGTTCCTATAAAGAATGTAGATATATGAAAACTGAAGCTCTGTAGCGACGTTTAGTGGTTGTCGCCTGTGTCAAATCGAGAGTTAGATAATACAGGTTAATTACCCAGGCCACACTTCCAACTTGTGTTGCGGTATCTGTATGGCGGCGTGCTCATTAAAGTGCTGGCGGCCGAAGCGGATGAGCTGCAAGTCCTTCATTATGTGCTTGAACAGCACGTTGTATATATGTATCATCTCGGTGAGGCGGCGGGTACGTCGGAAGATTATCTAAAACGATAAATAGTTCATAGTAAAAGTAGGGTAAACTTCACTCTGGAGATGATAATAATATACTAACTATACGAACTATTTAACATTTAAAAGCACCGCACTTGAGTAATACATTTTTTTCCTTGTTTTCCAGCATAAATCTAGGGTGCCAATCATCACCTTTTCAATCACTGTAAAAAACATTGCGCACGGCGAATCTTGATCAATTTCTCCTTTAGGCGCATGTGGTCTAATTCGCGATTGGTACAATTCACATTATTCGCGGTTAGTCCAATTTTTGCTTAGTCCAATTAGCAGTTGTCCCAATTCGCAGTTAGTCCAATTCGCAGTTGGTCCAATTCGCGGTTGGTCCAATTAGCGATTGGTACAATATAAAAGTGTATTTCCAAAATTAAACAATATAAGTAACACATTTTCATGTACATATTGTACTGTATTTATTCATAATCATATTACATACATATGCACATATTTACTGTATTTATTCATACTTATTTACAATCATAACTTGTGTTTCACTCCTTCAAATAATTATTGGCTTTGAATTTTCACAAAAAAATCAACCAAAAGAAACAAAAAATAAATGTATTACGTAGACCGACCTACCGGGCGAGACCTTAGCCACGTTATAGATTCCATTCTGTAACTTGGGAAACATCCATTTTGGCCCAAACACGAGTTGGACTAACTGCGAATGAGACAAACTGCTAATTGGACCAACTGCGAATTTAGAACCATTTAGACCGAATCTAGTGCACTACCAGTTTCAAAACCTACCAGCCACCACTGATTAGAAGGATGTATTTTGTCACTATATTTAATACATTCATCACTTACCTGACTGGGTCAAGGACAATAAAAGTCACATCCCTCACAACTCAATTACCTACTACAATTTACAAACAAAAATATATAAGTACCTACCTACTTACTTAAGTATATATTTATCCGTTAAGTATCAAGTATTCCACGACAGTTTCGTAATTAAATTTACATCGGCTTAGATAATCGGTGTAATTGTAGGAAATTGTATTTATTATTAAAAAGAACCATTTATTTATTGTTCATGCCTAGAAAACGCCCGGTGCTAGTACGAAGGCAACGCAACATTGCGACGCTTCCGAGTGGCAAACATATACTTATTGCATTTTTATTCATCATAATTTATTGTAATCAACCAGTTTTTATTATCATTAATTATTCACCAAGAATTCATTCGGGATTCATTGGTGACTTCACGAAATATTGAAGACCAGCGATATCCATTAATAAAATAAATAAAATGGCTTGACTACACGAATAGCAACAATCATTGTGAGTTACGACAAATATAACACCAAACTGATGAGAAAAAGTTTTCATCCGAATCTAGTATTAAGGGTAAGTCTGAAGTACTTACAGTAATCTCCACTTTGCTGTTGTCAAACGGATTGGTTGATACCAAGTTGAGTGCTTCATCAGGCAGCTGGTGAGGCACATAAAGAGTTGTGCCATCAAAGGTCTTCTCCTTGAAATATTGATTATGTTCTGAAAAAGTAAGACGGTTTATTTACTCCATTATAGTTTATTAGCTGACCAGGCAAACGTTGTTTTGCCGATGTTTGACTCGTGGTCCCACCAATTTTGTCCCACTGTTACTCGTGGTCCCACTAATCTTCAACACTAGGACTCATGGTCCCACTGTTTAAAGGGACCACCAGTCATAGTAATAAAGTAGGGTTCGTTGTCCCACTAATAGTGCTGCGACAAGCATTTCTGTTCCGGTGATAATGTTTGGAACTAAAACTGTTTTCATACGACAGTCAACTTTGACGTAACATACTTTGACAGTTAATTTCGTATTGCAAGTGGCTCCTCTGTCACAACTGACACCGGACCAGATACCTAGAGTGCGCGCCAAATAAGTATGCGCGCGGTCGAAATCGAATACTAATCTTCTCAATAACTTCATAACAAAAAACGTACTGTAACTAGCGCCAAAAACGCCCCAGTCGGGCGCAGAGTTATCTGTAACTCACTCTAGGTATTATGCATTTTAGAATAAGTCAAGACCAGGTCAGTTTACGTTTAGTTTTGTTACTGCTAAGAACAAAATTTAGTTCATAAAAATAATAAATAAATTTTATAATGTTACCTACTCCTTTTAATTTGTAAAACATAGATGGATTATAAATAATAATTACATTGTGAAAACTAAATATATGTAGCTTACTTCCGCAAAAAACACAATATGCAAGATGCACCGCCCGCCCGCCCGCAAAAAATTGCACATGCACACCACGAAAACACCAGTGCACAATACCTGCATCGAGCAAGACAGCAATACACCTTGCACCGTCACCGATTAGACTACTCTACACGCCCCAACCCGGGGCATCCTCAGGAGATAGTTCGTGCTAGTTCGTGCGAAAAACCAACACCAAAATCATTTTTTTCGCTACGTACTACTTCGCCACGCATCACTAACTTATGTGCGATTCGTATGAGATTGCATCTTTGGATTCGAATGGCACGGCTCTGATTGAAATAATTCTAAAAACTAAAGCTTTCTCATTTTCGTGTAAATACAGTTCCCGTCTTAATTACCAACACTCGTTTTCGCTGCACAAGAGCGTCCCGCGGAATGAGACGGCCATTAATGTAGCCAACATCGCTAAGCGCGCTAAACTACCCACTAAAACCCTTTGATATGTCAAAAACCCGACACCCGAGCTATCGCTTAACGTTTTATGTTATTATGCCGTTTGTAATTTAACACATTAAAATGTTGGCCACATCTACGTGACGCCTAATTTAACGTGCTAATTTAGCCGTTAAAACGCAGGTGGAGCAGTAGCATTACGAAATTATTACAATATTATATTATTATGAATTTGTATTTTTACACTACAAAGTATTTTTTACTTTTTCATTTACTTACACTTATCAATCTTATCATAGTTGACACAGACAATGATAATCTTTAAATTCGGAAATTGAATAGTTTTACAATAACCTCAAATAATAGGCATTAAAAGTACCTACGTGCTTTTTTTCTGTAGCAAGTTTGTGATTGTTTAATAAAATTACACATTTGATACAGAAAAAAAAATAGTCTGTTTCGACAACGTTCTACAAAAAGAAAAACAATAAACAATGCAATATTTTCTAAGGTACTCGAATTTCTAGCCATCTGTCACGTATTTGTAGGTACCTACCTACCTCCTTTAACTACAAATACGTGACAGATGGCACGTACAAATTATTACGAGCGGCATCGGCAGCGCAATGGCTCAGCGCAGGGCGTGCGTGGCCGCGCGGGCGGTATTACGTACGGCGGTGCAGCCCTGACTGACTGTCGCACCTGTATCATCCATAACTTTTGTCAGAGTGTGCGTGCGACGATGCATACGTACGGGCGCGCTGACATACGAACCGTTTGCGCTGCCTATGTACGAAGTCAACGTACTTATTTGTTTCTACTATGTCAGCAGCTAAGCTAGTGATGCGTGGCGACGTATTATCCAGTCTTTGTCGTTTTCAGTGATACATGAAGAATTGAAAAAGAAAAAAAAAGTCAATAATGGGATACTATCGTATTAATTTAAACAAGTAATAAAAATCTTTAAAATCAGGTGCAGGTCAAAATGATTTGTGTATTAACACGTGACTTCTTGAAGAATTAACTGTTAACGGAATTGTAACCCAAATTTAGCCAACGCACATTTTTAGCGCATTAATTAACGAGTAGTTGGCCTTTTAACATTAATGTTAACGCTAACCCAGATGGAGCAGTAGATGACGTCTAATGTCATTAAAGCAAATTAGCGCGCTACGACCGGCCACACCTGCGTACTATATCAAATAGCGCACTAATTAATGGCATTACACGCAGGTGAAGCCCCAGCATTAAGCGATGCCTCGGGTGTCGGTTTTTTTATTTTATTTTATTTTATTTTACAGTTTTTGGAAAACTTACAGCTAATTAAAAAGATACACACATTTGACACATCAAAAGTTAATGTGCAATCAAAATCAATAAAAAAGCCATAAATTCTCTACTCACCATTGAGAAGCTTGAACCTCAGATGTTTGTAGTCCTGATCGGGCTCGTATTTGACATCGTACTCAAACACACAATTCTCCTTGAAGTTGAGGTATATGAAGTTGGCCGTGACTTCCACAGGGTTGCCAGTCTCGCCCTTCATCACCACTGGTGGTGTATCCTTTATTTCTTTCTGAAAAGAAAGAGGGTAATTTAATTGAATCTTAACAGGAACTAAGAGGAAGTAAATAAAGTAGGCTCTAACTGCCGCACTCAGAGACGTCAATATACTTTAATTGGCATTAAATTGTCATTCCTACTTTATTCAATACTGGACATAAAAAAGAGACAGATATAAAATTTAATTGACGTCTCTGAGTGCGGCAGTTAATGTATTTATCTAAGCGTAGACACAAATGAAGATGCCCTTCAAAATGTATCATCATCAGTCAAAAAACTCATTTTTTTACAAAAGCATATTGTATTGTGTAGTCTATAATACTAATATTATAAATAAAGATAAAAAGATTTGATTAGGAAGGTTTTGTTTGGATTGAATAGGCAACGAAAATGCTGGACTGCTTTAGAAAATTCTTGAAGTACGTTATATAATTGTCATTTATTTAAAACATGCTTTGACTGGATAGATATTTGTTTAACATAACATCCATACTAATATTATAAATGTGAAAGTGTGTTTGTTTGTTTGTTTATTTGTTTGTTTGTTTGTTTGTCCTTCTTTCACGTCAAAACGGAGCAACGGATCGACGTGATATTTGGTATGGGGATAGTTTGGGAGCTGGAGAGTAACATAGGCTACTTTTTATTCCAGAAAATTATAAAATAAAAATTATTATTTTGTATAGAAAATCGATACAAAACTGTCCTTTCTTCCATAGCCGCTTCCAAAGAGGAATGTCAAAGAGTATTGTAATCACTGACGTTTTAGGCGCTTTGGATTAAGTACCTACTTTTTAATAAGTGACATTTGTGGCAGGCAGTGTATAAAACTTCTTCGCGATTATTTATTTTCATCTGTCTGTCTATAATAGATGTTGGTGATACGAAGTTTACCGGGTCCGGTGTCCGGTCGGGTATAATTAATATGGCAAAACAACGCTTGCCGGGTCAGCTAGTCCTACTAATATTATAAATGTGAAAGTTTAGATGTTTGGATGTTTGGATGTTTGGATGTTTGGATGTTTGTTACTCAATCACGCCAAAACGGCTGAACGGATTTGGCTGAAATTTGGCATATAGATACTTTGTAGCCTGGAGAGGAACATAGGCTACTTTTTATCCCGGAAAAGTATCAAATTCCCGCGGGATAACGTCGTGCAGTCCACGCGGGCGAAGCCGCGGGCGGAAAGCTAGTTATTAATAAAAGTAAAAAAAATGGAAATTACTCTTACGTACACAACAACATAATTTTTCGAAGGGATGTTAGAAGGATATTTTTTTCACGGCATTGAAGCCAGAAGACCTCGGTTAAAATCCAGTCCGTACTTATTCTTTTTTTTGTCAAATACCTTTTTTTTTTGTGAAAAAGTCTAGGGCGCCCTTTATCAAAGCATCTAATTCATCTCTGTATATTTTTAACCGACTTCAAAAAAAGGAGGAGGTTATCAATTCGACTGTACTTATATTTTTTTTTTTATGTGTGTTACCTCAGAACTTTTTAGTTAATGAACCGATTTGGATAATTCTTTTTTTATTTAAAAGGTGACGCTTCTCGTGTGGTCCCATTCAAATTTCATCAAGAACTGGCAAGAAGTTCAGGAGTTATCCTGAATAATGTGTATTCAGACTTTATTTGGGTATATGGACGATTTCATAGTTTCATCAAATTGGGGATCATTTTCAAAATATATTTTTTTTCGAAAGTTGGTACTTCTGACCTGATCTTACTTTCACCAAGTCAGGACCAGAGGATCAAATCCCAGGAAAATTGAGAGAAATTCTCAAATATAGGCAAGCCTTATGCGTTCCATTTATTTTTGAAGTTAGTCAAGTATTTGCATCTGGTAGTCATCATCTCATAGTGATGAGCTGGTGATGGAAGCTACAACTCCTTAATGGTTAGGAGCTGGAGAATATTTATTTAAGTATTAATCGTACGTATGGGCCAATAGTTATATTCTTTCAGGTTATTAGGGTGAACTGCTGATGAGAGGTGAAACTCCTCAACAGTTAGGAGTTATATTATGATGTTTTATAAATACCATATGCACGAATGGACCTTCAGTTGTATTCCTTCAAGTTATCTAAGTAGCTAAAGATGGAAAGCTGAGTTCCGTAACGGATAGGATATTTACAACAATTTATCATAATCACCATGTAGTTTCTTAGGCTACTTCACTAAAAATCGAAAAATAAAACGTTTTTGAAAAAAAAAGTAACCGCCTTCAAAACGGATCTTCAAACAAAAATTAACAAACACTAAAAAACGAAAAAAATAATAAGATTGTTTAATTCAAAGGACGATGATACGTGACTTTTTCTAATTTATCTTGGTACTTACTGAACTGTTTGAAGTCGGTGCCAAGCCAAAAAGAATAAGAACGAAATATACTGAGTGAAATAACTAACATATAAAAAAAACCCGGTCCCAAGCGTGAGGTGTAGGACGTAATTACCTCAATACGTATAAGACGGCACCGACTTCAAACAGTTCAGTAAGTACCAAGATAAATTAGAAAAAGTCACGTATCATCGTCCTTTGAATTAAACAATCTTATTATTTTTTTCGTTTTTTAGTGTTTGTTAATTTTTGTTTGAAGATCCGTTTTGAAGGCGGTTACATTTTTTTTTTCAAAAACGTTTTATTTTTTCTAAAAATCAATGGGTTAAAAATTTAAGGAAATCAAAAATGCACCACGTCAATATTCAAGTTTTCACTTCTGCCGGCACTCCCGGAGTGCAACCCGTTGTTTTTTTTACTCACAAAGTATTTATTCTTGCCCACACTTGTAGTCGTTTTCTGCGCAGTTGAAGCAACAGTCGACGAAATTGTACTTTCGGCCATTCTTTGCGTTACGTCCTTGACATCGCCCTGACTTCCTGGATCTGCAAGTTTTGCTGCTTGCCTGAAAGAACATTAAATTGGTGCAAAAACTCGTTGAGAAACTGTAGTATATTGATTCGTCAATACCTCTTTGTACGCTTGAAATATGTTGTAGTTATAGTTACATATATATTTTGAAAGCTATATCTCGAATAGTTTGCGATAAACCGTTTTAGTAGGCTCCAAGTGTTCGTTACGGATTGTTCATAACCTTTAGGCCCATTTAGTCCAATTCGCGATTGGTCCAATTCACATTATTTGCGGTTTGTCCAATTCTAGGTTGGTCCAATTCGTAGTTGGTAAAATTCGCAGTTGGTTCAATTCACAGTCTGTCCAATTCGCGTTTGGTCCATTTCGCGATTGGTCCAATATAAAGTGTATTTCCAAAATTACACAAAATAACACATATTAATATTACTTTATTTGCAAAGGAGAAATTCTCCTAAACACTATAAATCCTAATCCAAATAAGTAAGTATATATTTAATGTAGATCAAAATTATCATGCCTTATTTCATTTAAATGAATATTTTAGAAGTTATCACAGATTTATAACCTACTATCACTGTCGAAGCACCAACAAATTGTTCAAAGGACTCCGTGCGAAGCCAGGCTGGGTCGCTAGTTATAAATAAATCAAATAAGAGGCGCAACTGTACTGGCGCACAGAAGGAATACGAGCTATGCGTTAGAAAGAGACGCAAATTGTGAGTGAATAAAATGCTAGGCATTTAGCGCGGTACGACGTGAATTGCACTTTATTGCGTCGTAGAAGACTAGCTATTTGTTTGATTGGTGTTGCGGAGTGAACTTTCTGTTGTACTATTTAGTATTCTGTGGTAGCGCCTATTCCACCGGGTTAAATATGTTTATAGGACTGCACACTAGGCGACAAAGTAGAGTTGACATGACTTTGCCTTTTAAATAGTACGTTTGTAGAACAAGAAACATTGGCCGGATAATACGTTCATTCGCAGTTCACTCGCTAAAGACGACCAACAATTAGAATTGCATAGTAAAACGACTCTTACTTTGCTCGGGAATAAAATGGTGGATTATAGAAATTCTCATTATAGCAATTCTCGTTTATTTTGAAGTTTGGTCGAACCCAGCCTCAGTATGATCATGGAGAAAAATATATTTATACTTAATAAATATATATAAACATCTTGAACAAGTTTTATAAATCAACCTAACGTACCTACCTGACCTTATGATTATTATTTTAACAGATCTTTCATCAAAGATATAAGATAAAACATTTTTTTTTTCTCCTACTTACCTCAATATGATAAGGGAGAACGAAATGTAATCATATATATTTGCTTAAAGGTATGATAGATATATTATATTATAGATACACTTTTTACCTACCGGGCGGGACCTTGGACACTTTATAGATTTCTTTCTATAACTTGGGAAACATTATCCATTTTGTCCCAACCGCGAATTGGACCAAATGCGAATTGGACTAACTGCGAATTGGACTAACTGCGAATTGGTCTAAGTGCGAGTTGGACTTTTTTTTACATTTGACCAATTTATTATATGACCAAATGCGCCTAAAGGGTCCACAACACCACATTACGACGTCGACAACGTGGACGTCGACGTTGAACGTTACATTGTGGTTGTCACACTTCCGCCACTACATTAGTAGAGGAAAGCGCTTGGCCACCACCTTCCACACGTGTGTGGCTAGCTAGACTCTACGATGGCGCTTTGCACAAGGGGCGGGGCGGAGCAGTCTATTTGACCGCGAAGCAAAAAAGACCGCGTCTGGCCGTCTATGCCCAGGGCTACCCTCACCGCAAACACAAAGTAGTTTGAAGCGCCCGAACACCAGTGCCCGCTGGGCTACTGCGGCGCGGTCTTTTGCCCTCTATGTGCGTTGGTAGTACATGATTCCCTTTGCAAAGCGCCTAAATGTGTAAAAATTGTGAAGTGTCTGTCGCTGGCCATGCGGTGGTTGTGATAAAAAGTACCACAAAGCTTCTTCAAATAGATAAATCAAGATAATTTACAATTTTGTCTTTATTTAAGCACTATGTTTTTTTCAATGGCGGCGCTAGTGTGCATACTGCACAGCCTTAACTGCAGAGGTGATGGCTGATAGAAATGAATGGAATAAAAAACATACTACGCTGACCCCAAATAAATGGGATGGGATGGGCAGATAAATAATGACTTAATATCAAGTAAAGATAGTCCCACATTTCTATCTGTTCCGGTGATAGCCGTGACGGAGAGGCCTTTGCAATACAAAATTAACTGTCGAAATGGACTGTTTTATGAAAAAGTTTTGTATCCAAAGATTATCACCGGAACAGGCTAGTCGCACAATATCTTATAATTCCATTAACTAAAACTTACAAGTTTTGTAGCAGCTTCATACCCCGGCCGGCCCCTTTCGTTAAGACTGGAGGACTAGGACTGACATCTGATGCTGGGGTGTACGTCACTCCTAAAACAAGAGTAACTAAATGTAAGTGCTAGGTTCAAAATAATAGAATTAAGGCGCAAATTGTTGTCCACTAGCGCCGCCAATTCATTTTATACGTAAACCAGATCAATATTTGAAAAAGAAAACAACCATGCCCTCTTAAATTGTATCTTATATATTTTTCAACAGTTTTCATCCTTTCTGTAAGTTTTAAAAAGGTTTTAAAACTAGTACAAAGAATAAAAAAATAATAAAGGGTTATTAATAAAATATAAGGAGACAATTTAAGAGGGCATGGTTATTTCCTTTTTTTAAATATTGATCTGGTTTACGTATAATAAAAATAAATGAACTGGCGGCGCTAGTGGAAGGGCAAGTAGCGCCTTAATATTAATCGTTCTAGCTGTAAGAACTGCGCGGGCCTTCGCTGTTGTATAACTATGGCGGCCATGTTAGCATGACACACCGAGGCAGGCCGTTCGAAGTTGACGAGATTTGTATTATGCCTACTGGCTGCCTAACCCATCACACTGAACGCGGTTTGAACCTGCTGCTCTGCGTTCAGAGTGCCGACACCCGCCGACTCCCGCGCTGCTACTGACCCGCGTTTGGTGTGCTCAAGCCTTAAAATGGTTGGGTGTGACGTTGGAAAATGTTTTAAGGCGTGCAAGTGCTTGGCTCAAAAGTTTAACCTATCGAGAAATAGAAATAGAAAAGAAATGACACCAAATTAACTTGCTGGCCCGCAGGTCATGTCTCGTCGCTTTTTTATCCGAAAGGTTAGTTGGCGAGTTCACAGGGTTACAGTTCACACTAAACTGTAAACTATCATAATCATCTATACATACAAATAAATAAAATTGGAGTGTCTGTTTGTAATATTAAAATAACCGCTTTTTACTACATGCATATGATTATATATTATACGGTAGGTACACATACCAAAATCTGTCTGTCGGTCCGTCTGTCTGTCTGTTTGTTCCGGCTAATCTCTGAAACGGCTGGACCGATTTTCAATGGCAGGTAGCTGATGTAATAAGGAGTAACTTAGACTACTTTTCATCCCGATATTCCCACGGGAACGAGAACCACGCGGGTGAAACCGCGGGCGGCCGCTAGTAATCAATAAATTTTAAGGGTTGCATACCCAAGGGTAAAAACCGGACCCTATTACTAAGACTTCATTGTCCGTCTGTCTGTCTGTCACCAGGTATTTTTAGGGTTGCATACCCAAGGGTAAAAACTGGACCCTATTACTAAGATATCACTGTCCGTCTGTATGTCTGTCACCAGGCTGTATCTCATGAATCATGATAACTAGACAGTTGAAATTTTAGTAATAATAGAATATAAATAATAATAGAGATAATAATAGAGGTCAGTGATTTCTGTTGTCGCTATAACAAAAAATACTAAAAACAGAATAAAATAAATATGAAAGGGGGGCTCGCATACAACAAACGTGATTTTTTTGCTGTGTGTTGCTCGATATTAATAATGGCAACAGGTAGACGCTTGAAATATTCACAGTATATTTAGTTGTAAGTACTTATAATCAATTTAAATCTAAATAATAAAAATATTTTTTACAATTACTTTGTAAATACTAATAAATAATATTGGAATAACGGCTTCTATACTGGTATAGGATAAAATTGAACTTTTTTGAAAATTGAAAGTACCTATAGTATTTGTTTACGAGATTAATTTTTATTTTATCAGGATTTAAAAACATAATATCAAGTTTATTATTATCTCAACAATCAGAACAGGGGGCCAAGCCTGCTAACGTTAAGTCATAATCGTGTCTCAATCGTGTTTCAATTGTAGGTCAGTTGTAGTGCTTTTTTAAATACTAGTAACAAGAATTATGACAGTATGATGTGATGTGAATGTAGTGTGTGGTGTGACCATCAATAGTATGGTGAAAAAAGTACATATTTCTTGTAACTAGTGTGGAAAGAAGCACTACAACTGAACTACAATCGAAACACGATTAAGACACGATTGTGAACAAACGTTTGCAGACTTGGCCCCCAGCTGTTTAAACCAAACCAACTTGGCTTACACAAAAATAGCGCAAGGTGTTTTTAAAGTAATACTAATAATAAAAACTCATGCTGTTAAGGTTAAGCAACTTTCGCAATGTCTCTCACAGATGGGTGACAAAAAACTTTTTATCACAAACTCCTCCATGCTTTGGAAGGCACGTTAAGCCATAGGTCCCGGTTGTATTTGCAGTGTTAATACCCACCAATCCGAACTGAGCCCATGTGGTTGGTCATGGCAATAGATGTAAAAAACCAGTTATTGACTGTTATTAACCGAAAAACTTAACCGAAGTTATATTTTATTGGGTAGCGAATGGCGGGGGGTATCGCCTCTCGAGGCCCTTGGAGGGTGGGGGGATGCGCCCCTTGTCCTCCGCTTGATATGCCGATTTTAAATTTCAGACGTTTTACTAGTAGGTCATTTTGCTTTTGTGTTTTTCGTCCCAGAAAGACATTTTACTAAATTGTCCTTTTGATACGGAGGGGTTATTTCCATATTTATACAATGTTTTCAACTCATAAAGTTAAAAAAAAATATTCCATCGGATGACTTACAAGTAGGTACTCGCGCCATAGTAAAGGAGGCGTGGGCGCGGGTAAGCAGCGAGGGGCGGGGCGCCGTCCAAAGAGTTATTAAAATCAGATAAAAAAAGAATTATTAAAATCAGTTAACAACTGGCGAAGTTATGGTAAACATACATAAAAAAATACAGTCGACTTGTTAACCTCCTCCTTTTTTTGAAGTCGGTTATAAAATCGACCCGTCTCACAATACTTCTTTCTAATATTTCATTTACAATCAACAAATCAAATAAAAAAATCGTCGCGAAACTTATACCTACCAAATCAAGCCGCTAGCGGTGGTTTTTAGCGTAAAAAACCAAAATAACCGTAAATTACGAAAAAAACCGTTAATAACGGTTGGTTATTATCGTCAATAACCGGCTTCGCATCTATAGTCATCATGGCCCATGCTCTTTATCTATATACTAATATAATATTATAAAGAGGAAAGATTTGATTGTTTGTTTGTTTGTTTGCATCGAATAGGCTCCGAAACTATTGGACCGGTTTAGAAAATTCTTTAATCATTAGAAAGTTACATTCTTCAAGAGTGACATAGGCTATATTTTATCCCAATATTCCCACGGGAACGGGTACCACGCGGCGGGTGAAACCGCGAGGATCCGCTAGTCCATTCATAAGGAAGGACAGTGTCCCAGCAATGGGGAAATTAAATGGCTGATGATGTTGTTATTGTGGGTTCATCACAAGTTGATAATTACCTCCAGGCTTCGGCTGCATTTTTGACAGCAACATGGCTGCCACTCTACCTCTTCCACCAATGGAAGCGGTACTTGTGGAAGTCACCTATAAATAATAATAAATAACTTTTTACAATCACACCAATTATCGAAGCCCATGTTAATTTCATTGAGAAACTGTGTCATGGAAAACTTGATAATGGATAAATAAATACTTAAATACTTTTTGTTTGTAAATACATACTTAAGATACATAGAAAACACCCAGACCAAGACAAATAGACATGTTCATGCACACAAATATTTGTCTTGTTCGGGAATCGAACCCGAGACCTCTGGTGCAGAAGGCAGGTATCCTACCCCTGCGCCAAATCGGTAGTCAATAAAAGGTTTAATGAAACAATCTAATACAACAAAATTGTTACTTTGGAAAAAAGGTAGTTTGAACAATTGAAATATAATTAACTATGTAGCGATTATGAGAACACAAATACAAGCAGGCCTTGGAAAGTTAGACCATCAACAAGACAAAATTCTTTCCCTCTCTATCAAAATGACCAGATAGAAGAAAGACGATTTGGTCAGGATGACCTACAAGCAGAATACCTAAAATGTCAGAAGACAATTCAGCAAAATGACATCAAATCAGATAACCGCATCAGCAGACTGTCAATTCAGCCGGAGGACTGAAAATCACAATGATCAAGTAGCAAAACGTCTGGAATTTTAAATATTATATGAGGAGGTTCTTTTCAAAACTTGACAATTCCACTTTTGACAAAACATGATTTTTATTTTTTTTGGGTTGGTAACATTAAAATCTACACGATGCGAAAACAAGAGTTTAGCTAAACGTGATAGATCCACAAAAAAAAAAAACACACGATTTGGTCAAAAGTAGTTAAATCCACTTCAAAATGGCATTACACATTTCAAATATTCATTTTTGGAACAAAATATGATTAATCCTGAAGTAAATTAACTATTTCAGTCTAAAATGCAACAAAACATGTTTTATGATTTGTATGATTATTCCTCTAGAGCTCATAACAAAACTTGATTATTCCTATCAGCCGCGTCAGAACTAGATTATTCCATTTTAAATTGTCGATTTATTCAGAATATATTAATGCTAAACTTTTGAAACAAGTACCACCTAATGAGTATTATGCTCGTATACAATATTCAACAAAAAAAATGAATAATATACATTACTGCATACTTAAAATACATTTTTCTCAAATTCTGAAAAAAATAGAAAAGTGGAATAGTCAAGTTTTGAAAAGAACCTCCTCATATTAATTAAATAACTTACTAGCTGAAAGTTATGTTAGTTAGATGTCACGTAAAATGTATTATTGGCGAAATGTCTGGAAATACAAAAGTCACGAAATTCAGGTAGGTTTTTTTTCCTAAATGTAAATTGTACTTATGTTACAACTTTGTTGGCATTATGAATTTTTATATACAGGGTGTATCGTTGAACTTTTACATCCCTTTGATAACGTATTCTACTTATCATTGTCAACAACTTTTGTTCTTCGACTTTGCCGAATTTGCAAAATCTATTTTCATCATCCCATACAAAACTGCTGAATGATCTGACCGAGTTTGTATAAAAAAGTCAATGGTTTTTGTCCTAATTGTTGTTTAGAATGGCGAATAGAACATGAGGTAAAAGGAGTCTACTGATAAATACCTAGGTATATTGGTAATCCATGACTTTCACAATAAAAGCACAACTATCTTAACTATGCGAATGAAGTTGCAGGCAAAAGCCAGTGTACTTATAATAATATCACGCGTTAAGTCAGGAAAACGCCTGCTGAGCTAAAATACTTGTAATAAACCTCCAACCCTTCATCCAAATATATTCTGTTAAATTTTCTGGCAGCAATTGAAAATTTTGCAAGATCGCACAATATCCTTTTTTTAAACATTTGCCCACCATGGGGATCCTCCATCAAGATCTCTTCCTACAGATAAAAATCCAGACATTTTGCTACTAAGGCATTTAGAGTTTAGGTCTGTTTAGTGACTATAACATTTAAACATCCAGACGTTGTTACAAATGGCATTTAGCGTTCATGACCTTTTAACAACAGTTGTTTTGTAATATCTGTTTGTTTTGCTACTAGGCCTTTCTGAATCAAGACATTTTAAAATCTAGATGTTTTGCTACGAGGACATTAAGCGTTCTTGCCTATTAAGTAACAATGGCATTTTAAGTTTACGTCATCCCAACTACATAGACTTTTTTCTTAGGTACTGGTCATTCTGATAGAGAGGGAATTTTTTCAGTGTTGTTGTATAAATTGTTACTAAACCCCTAGCTAGTGTAAGCCTTATGGCCCTTACGTCACTCGGAGCGACACTGGGACCAGGAGTCACATTTGGAGATGGCTCTTCTGAAGATGGAGGCGACTCCATCATTTGGCTCTTCTTCAAGGCTTGGAGCAAGGCCAAGCCTCGACCACGTCCCTTGCTAGGGTCCATGATGAGGTTCAATTACGTAGGTACTGAAAATATCAAAAATTATTTAATTACATAGGTACTAGTACTCACAGAGTACTGTAGAAGTAAATAGTAGAAACAACCAATGAATATCAATGGAAAGAAAAGAAAATAACGTTGTGAGTCTAATATTATAGTCGTAAGAAACATTAGTAGGTACTTTATATCCAAATCGTATTACCAAATCAACCTTGTTTCTGGAGCACTCGAAATTAATGATACCTTGGCGGATTCAATACATCTATCAAACGAACGAGAAATTTATCAGGTATTCTCACATTTTTTGTTAGAAAGTTGCTCGTTGCTAGAGTGACTAATAAAAATACTTTTATGTACCTATCTAGAATACCTAAAATATAAATGAAAAATACTTACTTTGGCTTCCTGATCTACAAATTCTTCAAACATACAATACTACAATACAATCGCTACGAAACGAATGTTGATTGAATGAAATCATAAAAATGCAAATGCAAGCAATGAAATGCAAAAATGTGGCAAAAATGAACAAACCGATGAACAAACAAAACATAGGAATGAACAATGTGTGGGTCATCAGCTTCCTCATAAGACATAGAGAAATTCTAAGCATGCTCTATTTTGATGCAAAGTTGGTGCAATCAAACGTGTCAGTAATAATTTTAGTGCAACCACAAGTTCGTTACTATGAGTTGTTTTTTGTGTGTTAGCTGGAGAAATGTGTCACCAGCTTACACATGCCGTTAAGGCAAACCAGTGAGGTTAGGGTTTTAGACTATAGTCCAAAAGTTAATGCACAATTGGTGCAATGAGAACCAGAAAAACTAACCGTCACACTCTAATACTGTTGAAACTACGATCATAAAAGTGTGTGCGAGCTGGAGTACCGTGTCTCTGGCTTGCACATCTGTATCTTCGTAATTATATAAGGTACGATGATGTGTTATACCTCAAAAGTTGCTGCAAAATTGATGCAATTAGAACCAAATTTATCAAATCTTTAGGTAAAATAGTTTTGGAGCTACGAACCGATAAGTATGTGTAAGCTGGTGACACGTAACACGGGCTGACACATGGTGAATCACTGTAACTGTATAAGTAAGAGTTTCGTATTATATATCAAAAAAAACCTTATAGTTGGTGCAAACACGAGGCATGATTTCAAATATCTCGGCCTCTTAGTTTCAAAATTATAGGCAAAAAACTGTTTTCCCGCCAAAAAATTCAAAATAATGGTCTTGGACGCAGCTAAGTGCGGCGTTGCCGTTCCGTGCGCTACACTGTTGCAAACGAGTTTGAACTTAAGAGCTGGTGTTATTAAGAGTCACTTTAATTGCGCTTTCGATCGTTTTCATTTCTGTTCTAAGAATTTTAGGCCAGGAGCCGTCTGATATAAGTACGCTGATTCCTAACCTTTTTATGAGAAACAGATGGTTTAATTACAAGTAATTTTTAAATTTTGGCGTTAGAAACTTCACACTCATTTGTTGATAAAGCAAAGAAATAATTAGATTTGGCACAATAATAAACATAGAGGAATGCAGAAAGGTAAAATTTATGTAGGTACATATAAAACCTACTACCTACGTATTTATTACAGAGAGAAGGCTTCATTCATAGAACGGTGCGAAATGATTACACTACTACCAGTCTACTTACTAGATCGCGTTTGATATTGGCGAAAATGCCGCCGATGTCCAGACAGTTGTAATACTGTAAGGGTTGTCACGCGTATAGTTGTACGAAGTCTTACTTCGCCGAAAAAAAGGAGTTACATTTTATACATCTTGCTTGACTAACTTACTAAAAAGGCATATAGATATGGCGAAGTTCTCAGGTTTATATTGTGACTATCCTTCCGCCCGCGGTTTCGACCGCGTGGACTGCACGAGAACGAGACGTTATCCTATGGGAATAATATGATGGCGGCCAACTTTTTTGTTTGTGGGCCGATTTTGATGAAACTTGGTTTTTAGTACTATTTTGACAAGAAAACTGCAACGCAATGATAAACTTTTTAAAAAATCCAAGATGGCGGCCAACTTTTTTGTTTATCGGCCGATTTTGATGAAACTCAGTTTTTGGTACTATTTTGACAAGAAAACAGCAACACAATGTTAAAATAATTGAAAATCCAAGATGGTAGCCAACTTTTTTGTTTCTTGGCCGTTTTCGATGAAACTCGGATTCTGGTACTATTTTGACAAGAAAACAGCAACGCAATGATAAAAATATTAGAAATCCAAGATGGCGGCCAACTTTTTTGTTTGTTGGCCGATTTTGATGAAACTCAGTTTTTGGTACTATTTTGACAAGAAAACTGCAACGCAATGATAAATTTTTGAAAAATCCAAGATGGCGGCCAACTTTTTTGTTAGTGGGGTGATTCTGATGTAACTCGGTTTCTAGTACTATTTTATCAAGAGAACAGCAACGCAATGTTAAAAATATTAAAAATCCAAAATGGCGGCCAACTTTTAAGTTTTTGGACCAATTTTAATGAAACTCGGTTTCTGGTACTATTCAAAAAAAAAAGCAACGCAATGTAAAACATATTAAAAATCCAAGATAGCGGCCAACTTTGTTGTTTGTGGGCCGATTTTGATGAAACTCGGTTTTTGGTACTATTTTGATTTTTAACAAGAAAATAGCAACGCAATGTCAAAAATGTAAAAAAATTAAAGATGGCGCCCAAATTTTTGTTTGTTGGCCGATTTTGATGAAACTCGGTTTCTGGTACTATTTTGACAAGAAAACAGCAAAGCAATTTTAAAAATGTAAGAAATCCAAGATGGCGGCCAACTTTTTTGTTTGTGGGCCGATTTTGATGAAATTCGGTTTTTGGTACTATTTGGAGAAGAAAAGCAGCAACGCAATGTTAAAAAATATTAAAAATCCAAGAGGGCGGCCAACTTTTTTGTTTGTGGGCCGATTTTGATGAAACTCGGTTTTTGGTACTATTTTGACAAGAAAATAGCAACGCAATGTCAAAAACGTGAAAAATTAAAGATGGCGCCCAAATTTTTGTTTGTTTCCCGATTTTGATGAAACTCGGTGTTTGGTACAATTTTGACCAGAAAACAGCAACGCAATGTTAAAATTATAAAAAATCCAAAATGGCGGCCAACTTTTAAGTTTTTGGACCAATTTTAATGAAACTCGGTTTCTGGTACTATTTAAAAAAAAAAGCAACGCAATGTAAAACATATTAAAAATCCAAGATAGCGGCCAACGTTTGTGGGCCGATTTTGATGAAACTCGGTTTTTGGTACTATTTTGATTTTTAACAAGAAAATAGCAACGCAATGTCAAAAATGTAAAAAAATTAAAGATGGCGCCCAAATTTTTGTTTGTTGGCCGATTTTGATGAAACTCGGTTTCTGGTACTATTTTGACAAGAAAACAGCAAAGCAATTTTAAAAATGTAAGAAATCCAAGATGGCGGCCAACTTTTTTGTTTGTGGGCCGATTTTGATGAAATTCAGTTTTTGGTACTATTTGGAGAAGAAAAAGCAGAAACGCAATGTTAAAAAATATTAAAAATCCAAGAGGGCGGCCAACTTTTTTGTTTGTGGGCCGATTTTGATGAAACTCGGTTTTTGGTACTATTTTGACAAGAAAATAGCAACGCAATGTCAAAAACGTGAAAAAATTAAAGATGGCGCCCAAATTTTTGTTTGTTTCCCGATTTTGATGAAACTCGGTGTTTGGTACAATTTTGACCAGAAAACAGCAACGCAATGTTAAAATTATAAAAAATCCAAGATGGCAGCCAATTTTTTTGTTTGTGGGACGATTTTGATGAAACTCGGTTTTTGGTACTATTTTGACAAGAAATAAGAAACGCAATGTTAAAATTGACGAATTAAAATTAAATATAAGCATGTAAAAATAAATTTTGAGACTTCCTGCCCCGATTTTTTTTCCACAATACCTTCGGGGTCCTAAAACATCTACCTTCACATTTTAAGACAACCCTTCCGTACTAACGTTAATACCTATACAGGTGTCGGTATCGCTCAACTTCAAGGGCCTACTGTATGGAAAAGTTGCTGTTTTCTTGTCAAAATACTACCAAATACCTAGTTTCATCAAAATCGTGCATATTTATTTATTTAATCTTTATTGCAAAATATATAACAAATGGCGGACTCAATTCTCTTCCAGTCAACTGGAAAGGGTGTCAGGAAGAAAATGAACAGCATCAATAAAAAAAATTACAGTTAAAAGAAAACAGAAGGAACTAATTAAATGTAAGAAAAAAATACTAAAATTAAATAACAAATGACAATTTGTAAATGCTTATAAATATATGAGTATTAAAAGGTATACATACTAAAGTAGCAATAACATGATATATAATTTATACATACACATATTATACATACAACTATAAATAAATAACACATAAAGTCAGAACAGATCTATCACGATAAGTGTAATCAGCTCGAGTAATGTTCGCGGACCATTTTCTTGAACACGCACTTACTTGGGGCACTGCGGATATTTTAAGGGCAAATCGTTCCAAAGTTGTACAGGCGAAAAAGAAAATGATTGGGAGACGAAGCCAGAAGAGTGGGATGGTGTTTTCAGGAGAAAGTTGTCACTAGAGCGAAGGCTACGTTCATTAGAGTCGCCCAGAAACTGAAATCTGGATTTCAATTAATCTGGGGTAAGTGATCTAATAGAATATTGAAGAGCATGCAGACAACTCTAACGTTCCTACGCTCGCGAATAGGGAGCTAATTGAGCTGCTGACGGTGTTGAGAGATATCGTATTTACGTAATCGATATATGAAACGAATACAGTTTTTAAGGAAACGATCCAACTTACTGAGAAGGTTTTTTCTTTTGAGGTTGGTACTACAGACATCAGCGTAGACAATTATAGGTAAGACAACCGTCTGTATTGGAGCAATCTTGATACTGGTAGGCAGAAAGAACTTAAACCTATAGAGAGATCTAAGTGCATTAGTGAGACATGCTTGTTCGATATGATCTTTCCAAGAGAGGCAGGCATCGATATAGTGAAACCCAAGTCCTTCACTTGTTGTGAGTAGGATATTATCACGCCGCGCGCCGTTAAATACCAAATTGTAGAAACTATTCCAGTTTACGCATGACAGCTGTCGAGAACTACCCTACCAGCAATTAAAGATTGACATTTAGGCGCGTTAACTGATATGCCATAATTAGTCGACCACACAGAAATCTTCATCAAATCGCAGTTGATTAGCGCGACAACATTATTTTAACTGTGGATATTATGTTGCGCATAAAGTTGTAGATCGTCGGCATAGAGATGGAAAGAAGAGGAGAAATGAGAGGTCAGAGAGTTGATAAACAAGGAAAAGAGAAGAGGGGAGAGTACACCGCCTTGTGGAACGCCAGCCTCCAAGTCGAGCCAGTCAGACAGCGTCCGATCTACTCGCACGGCTTGCTGGCAATCGCCAAGATAGGAAGAGAACCAAGTAGGTGCCATAGAAGAAATACCTAACCGACCGAGCATAGCTAGGAGAATTTCGTGACTAACGGCATTAAATGCGCTGGAAAAATCTATTAAAACTAGGACAGTTAATAATTGCTTAGCAGACCCAAAAACCCATTACATGACACCAATATCACAAAATACAAAAAAAAAACGCAGCTGCCATCTTGAATTCCAAAACACATCAAAATCGAGCTTAGCATCCCTAAAAACCCCTTACATGACACCAATACCACAAAATTTAAAAAAAGCGCGGCCGCCATCTTGGATTCCGAAACGCACATCAAAATCGAGCTAAACATCCCTAAAAACCACTTACATGACACCAATATCACAAAACTGAAAAAAAGCGCGATTGGACATTATTTCTTATTCTACGATTAAAATAAGGTGTCTAGATTAAGATTGGTATAATTTGGATAGGAACAGGGAGTGATTTGACACAATTAAGCAAAGTATTTTAATTAGATGTCAGCTTGCCTCCAGGAAGCAAGAAACCATTGGAGCGGGTAAAAATACTTGCCTCTGGGAGGCAAGGAACCATTGAGTAAATAATATGTTAAAATTTAGTATAAGCACGTATGAGCAGTTTTCAGGCTACGCTTTTGCATTAACTCTCGAAAGATGGCACTAGTTAAAATTTAAGAAATGTATTTTATAAGAATTTAACCGGCCATGGCTTCTAAGTAGTGTTCCCGAATACTATATATAGGCTTTTAACCCTAACATTTAACATATTATTTACTCAATGGTTCCTTGTATCAAGGCATCATCCAGAGGCAAGTATTTTTACCCGCTTCAATGGTTTCTTGCCTCCTGGAGGCAAGCTGACATCTAATTAAAATACTTTAATTAATTGTGTCAAAACACTCTCTGTTCCTATCCAAATTATACCAATCTTAATCTAGACACCTTATTTTAATCGTAGAATAAGAAATAATGTCCAATCGCGCTTTTTTTTTCAGTTTTGTGATATTGGTGTCATGTAAGTGGTTTTTAGGGATGCTTAGCTCGATTTTGATGTGCGTTTCGGAATCCAAGATGGCGGCCGCGCTTTTTATTAAATTTTGTGGTATTGGTGTCATGTAAGGGGTTTTTAGGGATGCTAAGCTCGATTTTGATGTGTTTTGGAATCCAAGATGGCAGCTGCGTTTTTTTTTGTATTTTGTGATATTGGTGTCATGTAATGGGTTTTTAGGTCTGCTAAGCAATTATTAACTGTCCTAGTTTTAATAAATTTTTCCAGCGCATTTAATGTCGTTAGTCACGAAATTCTCCTAGCTATGCTCGGTCGGTTAGGTATTTCTTCTATGGCACCTACTTGGTTCTCTTCCTATCTTGGCGATTGCCAGCAAGCCGTGCGAGTAGATCGGACGCTGTCTGACTGGCTCGACTTGGAGGCTGGCGTTCCACAAGGCGGTGTACTCTCCCCTCTTCTCTTTTCCTTGTTTATCAACTCTCTGACCTCTCATTTCTCCTCTTCTTTCCATCTCTATGCCGACGATCTACAACTTTATGTTCAACATAATATCCACAGTTAAAATAATGTTGTCGCGCTAATCAACTGTGATTTGATGAAGATTTCTGTGTGGTCGACTAATTATGGCATATCAGTTAACGCGCCTAAATGTCAATCTTTAATTGCTGGTAGGGTAGTTCTCGACAGCTGTCATGCGTAAACTGGAATAGTTTCTACAATTTGGTATTTAACGGCGTGATAATATCCTACTCACAACAAGTGAAGGACTTGGGTTTGACTATATCGATGCCTGCCTCTCTTGGAAAGATCATATCGAACAAGCATGTCTCAGAGCCACTAATGCACTTAGATCTCTCTATAGGTTTAAGTTCTTTCTGCCTACCAGTATCAAGATTGCTCCAATACAGACGGTTGTCTTACCTATAATTGTCTACGCTGATGTCTGTAGTACCAACCTCAAAAGAAAAAACCTTCTCAGTAAGTTGGATCGTTTCCTTAAAAACTGTATTCGTTTCATATATCGATTACGTAAATACGATATCTCTCAACACCGTCAGCAGCTCAATTGGCTCCCTATTCGCGAGCGTAGGAACGTTACAGTTGTCTGCATGCTCTTCAATATTCTATTAGATCACTTACCCCAGATTAATTGAAATCCAGATTTCAGTTTCTGGGCAACTCTAATGAACGTAGCCTTCGCTCTAGTGACAACTTTCTCCTGAAAACACCATCCCACTCTTCTGGCTTCGTCTCCCAATCATTTTCTTTTTCGCCTGTACAACTTTGGAACGATTTGCCCTTAAAATATCCACAGTGCCCCAAGTAAGTGCGTGTTCAAGAAAATGGTCCGCGAACATTACTCGAGCTGATTACACTTATCGTGATAGATCTGTTCTGACTTTATGTGTTATTTATTTATAGTTGTATGTATAATATGTGTATGTATAAATTATATATCATGTTATTGCTACTTTAGTATGTATACCTTTTAATACTCATATATTTATAAGCATTTACAAATTTTCATTTGTTATTTAATTTTAGTATTTTTTTCTTACATTTAATTAGTTCCTTCTGATCAGGCACAATTGTGATGACCATCTACTGTGTTCCACAGTTTATTGAAACGGATGTTTCTCATGCAAAATTAAGTTACTTTTAAGTAACTTAATTCTCTCGTGAAGGTAGGACTAGCTTTTAAGCTAGTCCTACCTTCACGAGAAGATACTGTCCATAATCCAGGGGGGCTGATCGCTGTCTCGCCGGCGCGCGCGCCTGGCAAATCGATCTTCACCCAACCCCCGATGGGAAACTCTTATAGCTAACACTCTTATAACTACACAATGCCCTAATAGACAGCTAAAACTTTCCCGGCGCTTTTCAAGGCGAACACACACGGGTCACAAGTCTGTACCCCGACCGGGCACTCGTAGGTGCAAAAAACTCGAAATCTCGGTCACAATACAGGTAGGTTTCCTGGCGCGGCACGTCGCTACAGGAACACACAACCTCGCCTCCCGACGGCTTACGGCGAACTAACGAAAGAATCCTACACGGTACACCCGGCCCGAGCGCAATGACAACTGACCGCTCGCGCGCGGCGTGAACATCCCCCCGTCCCGGACAGTAGCAAACTGTCCGCCAACTCAATCTAAGGGCAGGCGAGAGAGGGTAGCGATCGCTCGCTTCAAAACAGAGTCCCCCACCAGGACCTCGGCAAACCTGGGCACACCATCCGACCCCGGATGAAGCTGAACAATGCGTCCTAAACGCCAGCGGAGGGGCGGCAGGTTTGGATCCTTTACCAACACGAGGTCTCCGGTCTTGGGTGGGGTCGTCCTATCCGACCACTTAACGCGTTGCTGCAAAATGTGCAAATACTCCAGATGCCAACGGCGCCAAAAACTCTGCGTAAGCTGCTGGAGCAATTCAAATCGCGAGAGCCGTCCGGAGGGCACTTCGGAATAAGGATATTCCGGCAAGGCGTTAAGCGGTCTGCCAATCAAAAAATGGCCCGGCGTAAGGGCCTCTAAATCATTCGCGTCCGAAGACAACGGACACAACGGACGCGAGTTGAGGACCGCCTCAACCTTACAAAATACGGTCGCGAGTTCCTCAAACGTGAGGACCGTCTCCCCAATAACGCGACGAAGGTGAGTTTTAGCGGCCTTTACAGTTGCTTCAAAAATCCCTCCCCAGTGGGGGCAGGATGGCGGGGAGTACTGCCATCGTACCCCTCTGCGAGAGAGTGTGGATCCGATCTCAAAATTATTCCTATCCAAAAATTCACAAACTTCCTTTAAATACCTATCATACCTAAGTGCCCTTGAAATTGGTTCAACAATCGGACCTGATTAACGACGGCATTCCGCGGCGAGACACAAAACGATTCAACGTGGCTACAAAGGCTTCTGTGGTGAGGGCACTAACCACCTCCAGGTGGACCGCTTTAGTGGCCAAACAAACAAATACACACAAGTAAGCCTTTTCCGTTCTAGCATTACGAAGCCGCGATGTCTTAACGGTAAATGGCCCCGCAAAATCCGTTCCAACTCCTGAGAAGGGCATCGATTCGTTCACTCGATCGGCAGGCAAATCACCCATCTGGGGCTGCATCGTATCGGCGCGCAAACGATAACACGGGAGACAACGAAAAATAACGGATCGGATTATTCTCCGCGCTGACAAAATCCAGAACTCTCGTTGGAGAAGCGCGGTCAAAGCATTACAACCGGCATGAGCATTCTTTACATGTCGGTCTGTAATCAACAGTCTAACTAACGGTCCATCCTTGGGGAGCAACAAAGGGTGGCGTGATCCGTACGGCAGGTTGGCATGTCTGAGCCTACCTCCGACACGCAGCAATCCGGTACTGTCCAAGAAGGGATTCAACCGCACCAAGGGTCCCTTCAACTTGGACTTACTTGAGCGCAGGGCTTTCAGCTCCGGTTCAAACTCTCGCTGTTGCGTCACTCGCAACCAATGCAACAGAGCGTCTTGCCGCTCTTGTGGGGCGAGGACCGGAGACAACGATTTCTCCTGAGGCTGGCGACAATTTCGCACAAAGCGCCTCATCCAAGCAGTCACGCCGAGCAACTTATCAAGAGAACTGTAGCGGTCTAACAAAAACTCCATCTGCGGAGCCGCCACCGTCTCCACGGCGTGAACACGCATGCCTAGGTCTGGGACTCTGGCCACAGCCGGGGTGGCAGGCCATGAGCGCTCAGGCCGTAACAACCATGATGGACTCCACCATAGGTGGTGGTCCACTAACTCAGGCGCCTCGCAGCCGCGGGAGGCACAATCTGCGGGGTTCAATTCGCCCGGTACGTGGCGCCAAATCAACGGGGCCTTTGAAGTCTGAATTTGTGAGACCCGGTTGGCCACAAAAACCTCAAGGGTGTGGACTGAACTCTTCAGCCAACAAAGGACGACCTGGCTGTCAGACCACGCAAATATCGACTCCAAGTCGACACCGTTTCCCAAGGTGTCGGCAACATGATTGAGTAGCCGTACTAAGAGAGTGGCGCCGGACAATTCCAACTTCGGAATGGTTAGCCTAGTCCGAAGGGGGGCGACCTTACTCTTGGCCGTAACTAAGTGTACAGCGACAACGCCTGCTGCATCCACCGTTCGGATGTAAACGGCTGCCGCGTATCCGCTTTCGGACGCGTCACAAAAGCCGTGCAGGGAGGCTTTAAACTTTCCCGAAGGCAGCATTTGCCTCGGTATACAAACCCGATTGACGTCGGGTAGGGATGACACGAACCTCACCCACTCTCGTAGGAGGCTACCAGAGAGGGGCTCATCCCATGACAATTCCGCAGCCCAGAGCTCCTGTAGGAAGCACTTCATCGAAAACACTACAGGGCTGAGCCAACCGTTCGGATCAAAGGTACGGGCTACAGTAGACAGCACCGTGCGTTTAGTCCAGACCTTTGGGTCTGGCAGTTCCAATCTATATGTGAACAAATCCGGGACTGGTCGATACTGGACTCCCAAAACAGACAGCATGTCTGGAGTCTCCGGATTTTCAAAGAGGAGCGGCTCTTGCTGGTGGTCCTTAGGCAAATCTGCCAATAGGTCCGGTGAGTTAGACAGCCACTTCCGCAACTCATAGCCACCAGCCCTCAAGAGCGCAATCAGCTCATCGCGTAAGACGAGAGCCTCATCTAAGCTCGAGGCCCCCGTGCAGATATCGTCGACAAATAAGGCCCCCCCCTCAATAAGAGCAGATGCCCGGGGATAGCGTAGCCGTTCGCGCTCTGCGAGCTCCAAAAGCGAACGGATCGCCACAAAGGGGCTCGACCGCAAACCATAAGTGTTGGTGTTCAGCTCGTAAGCCAACATCGGATCTTGGGGATCCTCACGCCAAAGGATGAGCTGGTATCGTCTATCCTCCGGGTGAATCACGGTCTGTCTGAACATCATGCGGATATCGGCCACAAAGACGACAGCGTGCCGGCGGAAGTTGGTCAAAACATCACAGACATCGTGATGCAACTTCGGCCCCGCATGCAGACACTGATTCAACGACACTCCGGTTGACGTGGGCGCTGAACCATCAAAGACCACGCGGATCTTCCCATTGGAAGTCTTCAAAACAGCGTGGTGTGGCAGGAAGTAATGTTCCACATTACGCCAGTCCAACTGCGAGATGGACATGTGCCCAAGGTCCAAATACTCCCGCATGAAGTCTATATACTTCTCCTTGAATGCGGGATCCCTGGCCATCCTACGCTCCATGGACAACAATCTCTTCTCGGCCATTGGTCGGGAGCTCCCTAAAGGAGGGCGAACCGCCAAGAAGGGCAAGCGGGTAATCAAGCGACCCGAGAGGAGGCGCCCAGTGTTGTTCTGGTAGAACAATTCGCACTCCTCGGCTAACGGATCCAACCGCTTGGCAGTGGGAGGTTCCTCCACCTCCCAAAACTTTTGGAGAACGTCGGACAAAGTAGAACCGACAATGGTCTGGCGGTCTACCGACGGGGTCTCTGGTGTCTGTGGTACCTTTCCCATCACCACATGACCCAGCGACGAGGACAAGGCGACAAGATCGGCTGTCTGCAAAACTCGCTTGCTTCCACACAGTACACGACCGAGGACATCCGCACCAATCAACAAGTGTATTGGGCCCGGTCGGTGGAAGGAAGGATCAGCCAAAGCCAGTCCAGACGTCAGCTCAATCGTGGATGGCGGCACTCGCACTTGCGGGAGTGGTCCAACCACCTTATCAAAAACTATCGCCGAAGCACCGATCTTCGGCCTTGGCGTGAAGTGGGGGGAGAAGGAGAACTCAACTCGACC
The DNA here is from genome assembly GCA_949710035.1 of Crambus lathoniellus. Lineage (NCBI taxonomy): Eukaryota > Metazoa > Arthropoda > Insecta > Lepidoptera > Crambidae > Crambus > Crambus lathoniellus. The sequence continues at coordinate 12,064,653 of OX453296.1, forward strand.
AATCGGATCAGGGATCCGCGAGTCTCCCACCCCCCGTACCGCTTCGTGATGCGGCACAAGCAAAAGACCCAGCTGTCGGACAAGCCACCTGGACATTATGCACCCCTGGGCACCTGAGTCCAAAAGGGCACGCACCGTGACAACATTGCCCTTAGGTCCCCAAACATTCACGGAGGCTGTTGGCAACAGTACAAGCTCCGGAGGGGTGGTTGGGTCCGACAGGGGCGTCATTAAAAATTTTGGGGGGGTACTTGTCCCCCTCGCGCCTGAGTCGGCGCGCCAAATGTGGGACGCTCGTACCGGGCGAGCGGGTCCCAATCGGGTACATACTGGCCCCGACCAACAGCACTCCTAGGTGCAGGGTAATACCCGTGTGGGGCGTGCCTCGGTGCATAGTACCCCAATCGAGGCCTCTCCATTAGGGGGGGGGAGTAGCAAATAGGGCCCGTGCCCATCGCCACCGTGGCGTACTCTTGTGGTACCCCCCTACCCCCGCCCGTGGCGGGGGCGTCTCTCCTATAGTTCCCCCTCTCCGGGGGGGACTGAACGGGGGGGCTAAGCCCCGCCGAATCTCTAGGGGACCGGTTCCGGGCTGCCGGGCCCCCGCCCGTGCGCGAGGAATTCGAACCCCGGTCGCTCCCGGCGTCCTTGCGGTCCAAACAAAGGAGGGGGTGATGCCTCCCTCCGCAAAGACGACAATCCTCTGTCTGGGGACACGCCGACTGCATGTGTCCCCCCAAACACCTATAGCACCATTGGCGCTGTCTCGCAACGGCCCTCCGTCCCTCTGGGCGGAGGCCTCTAAATTTGGCACATTCGTGCACCACGTGCCTATCTCCCCTGCAATACCTGCACCGCTCACTCGGTGCGGGGGGAGGGGACTGCTGGAAGGCAGCATACCGATTGGTCGGGCGACGGGGCTGTTCCCTCGCCGCCACCATACGACCAACACCTGGAACCGGGGCGGGCTCCAGGTGGTCCGTCACCCTACATTCGTCCTCCAAAAAAACGAAGGAGGTCCGCGAAGGGCGGGAAATACGAGGCGCTGTCGCCTCCGTACCTCTGCTCGAAACGCCCCTTCATTTCAGCGGGCAATTTGGCGAGGACTATGTGCAGCAGTACAAAGGACCACTGATCCACCGGCAGGTCCAATCGCCTTAGGGAGTTGACCGCTGACAGTAGCGGGTTCAGCAACTCCCTCCGTAACAGGTGTACCCGCGTGATTCGCGGGAGGGCCAAAATCGTGGCCACGTGGGTGTCCGCCAGTAACCGGACATTCTGGTACCTGCTAACCAGAAGCTGGCGAGCCACCTGGTAGTTGTCGTCGCTGATGAGCAGGTGCTGGATTACCGCGCTGGCCTCTCCTCGCAGGGAGGAGCGCAAATAGGCCAACTTCTCACTAGGGGATAAGTCTCGTCGTGAATCCACTAAGCTGTCGAACAAGTTAATGAAGCCCATCCAGGCTGACAGATCCCCATTAAAAGTGGGAATCCCAACGTAGGCAATCGGCCTAGCAACGCCGTCGGGGTAGGTTTGACCTCCCCGCTCAAAACCGGCTCCCCCTTCCGAACCGCCAGGGCCCTCTCAGCCGCCTCCGTGAACTGGTCAGCCAGCTCATAGGCCTGGGCTACATCCTGCTCCAGCTGTTCCGACACGGCATCATCAGCTGGGGGGTTCTCCAAATAATACGCGTGACACTCCATGGCGTGGCGCTCCAGGTCTTGCAGCCGAGCTGCCAGCCCGCCATACCGAGCTAGCAACGCGCCTACCCGGTCGGCTCGGTCTATTAATGTGACCGCATAAGCAAGCCAACGCAAAACTCCTTGGATGCCAGCCCTGGATACGGCGAGCGGATTCGTAGGAGCCATTTATAATCCGTTTAATAAACAAAGCAAACAAAGACATATAAAAGTGGTAAACATCAACAAAAAAAACAATAGAAATAGGTCGCGTCACGATAATATAAAACACAATTAAAATTCGGACGACATACACGGACCCTACTATTTTCATAAATTATTAACAACTTACCAATTTCAAGGGCTAACAATATAACGGTATAAACAAAACGGTATAGGATAAACGCTATGGCATACACGGCACGGCCAGGTCAACCTCGCAAATCAACTTACTAAACCGTTATCAACAAACAAAAACAAAACTATTTTTAATAATAATACTCGTAATTTAATACTACTAATAATTAAAACTAGTTCCACTTTTTTAACTAGGCAAGCGGACTCGGAACAAACACTAGTATGTGGTACTAATAAACAACACTTTCGAACGAAACTATTCGTCAAATAAATCCGGACACACAAAAAAAATATACACATCTAGGCGAGTAAACTCGTATCAAATCACTAGTATGTGACCACAATTATATAAGTGTCTATCTATTATCGGATCCACCAAGTGAGAAACATTCGCTTCGAGAATTTACTAGAACAATTTCTTAGTACTTCAAATCGTCTCGGAATACCCTCGAGATTTTAACAAAAAAAAATTTTATTTTTACTATGAAATTTTATGTAGTTATTTTTAATATGAAAATTAATTATATCAACTAAGCTCTGCTACCAAAAATATGATCAGGCACAATTGTGATGACCATCTACTGTGTTCCACAGTTTATTGAAACGGATGTTTCTCATGCAAAATTAAGTTACTTAAAAGCTAGTCCTACCTTCACGAGAAGATACTGTCCATAATCCAGGGGGGCTGATCGCTGTCTCGCCGGCGCGCGCGCCTGGCAAATCGATCTTCACCCAACCCCCGATGGGAAACTCTTATAGCTAACACTCTTATAACTACACAATGCCCTAATAGACAGCTAAAACTTTCCCGGCGCTTTTCAAGGCGAACACACACGGGTCACAAGTCTGTACCCAGACCGGGCACTCGTAGTTGCAAAAAACTCGAAATCTCAGTCACAATACAGGTAGGTTTCCTGGCGCGGCACGTCGCTACAGGAACACACAACCTCGCCTCCCGACGGCTTACGGCGAACTAACGAAAGAATCCTACACGGTACACCCGGCCCGAGCGCAATGACAACTGACCGCTCGCGCGCGGCGTGAACACCTTCTGTTTTCTTTTAACTGTAAATTTTTTTATTGCTACTATTCATTTTCTTCCTGACACCCTTTCCAGTTTACTGGAAGAGAATTGAGTCCGCCATTTGTTATATATTTTGCAATAAAGATTAAATAAATAAATATGCACGATTTTGATGAAACTAGGTATTTGGTAGTATTTTGACAAGAAAACAGCAACTTTTCCATACAGTAGGCCCTTGAAGTTGAGCGATACCGACACCTGTATAGGTATTAACGTTAGTACGGAAGGGTTGTCTTAAAATGTGAAGGTAGATGTTTTAGGACCCCGAAGGTATTGTGGAAAAAAAATCGGGGCAGGAAGTCTCAAAACTTATTATTTTACATGCTTATATTTTATTCTGATTCGTCAATTTTAACATTGCGTTTCTTATTTCTTGTCAAAATAGCACCAAAAACTGAGTTTCATCAAAATCGTCTCACAAACAAAAAAATTGGCCGCCATCTTGGATTTTTTATAATTTTAACATTGCGTTGCTGTTTTCTGGTCAAAATTGTACCAAACACCGAGTTTCATCAAAATCGGGAAACAAACAAAAATTTGGGCGCCATCTTTAATTTTTTCACGTTTTTGACATTGCGTTGCTATTTTCTTGTCAAAATAGTACCAAAAACCGAGTTTCATCAAAATCGGCCCACAAACAAAAAAGTTGGCCGCCATCTTGGATTTCTTACTTTTTTAAAATTGCTTTGCTGTTTTCTTGTCAAAATAGTACCAGAAACCGAGTTTCATCAAAATCGGATAACAAACAAATATTTGGGCGCCATCTTTAATTTTTTTACATTTTTGACATTGCGTTGCTATTTTCTTGTCAAAATAAAACCAAAAACCGAGTTTCATCAAAATCGGCCCACAAACAACAAAGTTGGCCGCTATCTTGGATTTTTAATATGTTTTACATTGCGTTGCTGTTTTTTTGTCAAAATAGTACCAGAAACCGAGTTTCATCAGAATCAGCCCACTAACAAAAAACTTGGCCGCCATCTTGGATTTTTCAAAAATTTTATCATTGCGTTGCAGTTTTCTTGTCAAAATAGTACCAAAAACTGAGTTTAATCAAAATCGGCCGATAAACAAAAAAGTTGGCCGCCATCTTGGATTTTTCAAAAAGTTTATCATTGCGTTGCAGTTTTCTTGTCAAATTAGTACTAAAACCAAGTTTCATCAAAATCGGCCCACAAACAAAAAAGTTGGCCGCCATCATATTATTCCCATAGGATAACGTCCTCGTTATTAACGTTCTCGTGCAGTCCACGCGGTCGAAACCGCGGGCGGAAGGCTAGTCACAATATAAACCTGTGAACTTCGCCATATCTATATACCTTTTTAGTAAGTTAGTCAAGCAAGATGTATAAAATGTAACTCCTTTTTTTCGGCGAAGTAAGACTTCGTACAACTATACGCGTGACAACCCTTACAGTATTACAACTGTCTGGACATCGGCGGCATTTTCGCCAATGTCAAACGCGATCTAGTAAGTAGACTGGTAGTAGTGTAATCATTTCGCACCGTTCTATGAATGAAGCCTTCTCTCTGTAATAAATACGTAGGTAGTAGGTTTTATAGGTACCTACATAAATTTTACCTTTCTGCATTCCTCTATGTTTATTATTGTGCCAAATCTAATTATTTCTTTGCTTTATCAACAAATGAGTGTGAAGTTTCTAACGCCAAAATTTAAAAATTACTTGTAATTAAACCATCTGTTTCTCATAAAAAGGTTAGGAATCAGCGTAGGGCAGAGGTACCCTTTGTGGCCACTTTAAGGAATTTTTGACTTTTAAGCACTAAGTACTAAATGGACTTAGTTATTTAAGACACAAATTATATCTTTAATTATTGATAATTTATCTAGCTTTTAAGGTACATTTTTCAATTTTTTTAAAGTTAAATAGTTTTTTGTATATAATACAAAATGTGTGAGAGGTGCCAAATGTACTGGTTTTGGCCACTTACTGGTAATTAAACTTTTGTAAGTATTGCGAAAAATCAAAACCAAACCCAGGTAAAATCAATATATTCTAATGCGCTAGAAACCAGTCAATTGCAAAACAACAATTTAATTGTAAAAAACAAAGGTTTATAAAGTATTTTGTCCAAAACAAATTTCTTAAAATTTTCATACAAAACATTTTTTTCAAACAGAAAATGGAATTTATTAAAAAAAAACTTATGACATAAGGAATTCTAACGGTTGTTATTATTACCTTAAAATACTTTATTTAAATTGCCTTTATTTATCAGAAATGGCTAAAAGTTGTTTAGAAAACTTTTAGAGCAAAAAGTGGCCAAAACCGGTACAGTGGCCAAAACCGGTACGCCTGCCCTACTTATATCAGACGGCTCCTGGCCTAAAATTCTTAGAACAGAAATGAAAACGATCGAAAGCGCAATTAAAGTGACTCTTAATAACACCAGCTCTTAAGTTCAAACTCGTTTGCAACAGTGTAGCGCACGGAACGGCAACGCCGCACTTAGCTGCGTCCAAGACCATTATTTTGAATTTTTTGGCGGGAAAACAGTTTTTTGCCTATAATTTTGAAACTAAGAGGCCCAGAGATTTGAAATCATGCCTCGTGTTTGCACCAACTATAAGGTTTTTTTTGATATATAATACGAAACTCTTACTTATACAGTTACAGTGATTCAACATGTGTCAGCCCGTGTTACGTGTCACCAGCTTACACATACTTATCGGTTCGTAGCTCCAAAACTATTTTACCTAAAGATTTGATAAATTTGGTTCTAATTGCATCAATTTTGCAGCAACTTTTGAGGTATAACACATCATCGTACCTTATATAATTACGAAGATACAGATGTGCAAGCCAGAGACACGGTACTCCAGCTCGCACACACTTTTATGATCGTAGTTTCAACAGTATTAGAGTGTGACGGTTAGTTTTTCTGGTTCTCATTGCACCAATTGTGCATTAACTTTTGGACTATAGTCTAAAACCCTAACCTCACTGGTTTGCCTTAACGGCATGTGTAAGCTGGTGACACATTTCTCCAGCTAACACACAAAAAACAACTCATAGTAACGAACTTGTGGTTGCACTAAAATTATTACTGACACGTTTGATTGCACCAACTTTGCATCAAAATAGAGCATGCTTAGAATTTCTCTTTGTCTTATGAGGAAGCTGATGACCCACACATGAATGAACAACATGCAGAAATGCATGAAAACACAGACTAAAGAAAGAGATTACGGATACGGAAAAAAAGAAGAAACAACGCTACTTTTCTCTATGGTTGGCGCGAGCGCCAAAGTTTTATGCCCCCAGTACACGATGGCCGATCATGGTCGGCGACCATGACCAATACATCGTACATTGACACTTTTGAACGAACAAGTTTAAAAAGGTTCTTTCAAAAGTGTCAATGTACGATGTATTGGTCACGGTCGCCGACCATGGTCGGCCAACCTGTACTGGGGGCTGTAGAAGTGTGTGTCAGACACATAAAGTTAATATACCTATCGGAAAAGGTATATTAACTTTATGGTCAGACAAGAAACTTTAACTATAACCATATTATTAGTATTCTTTGCTATAACTCTGCACGTGCCTGGCATGTTTTTGGCGCTAGTTACAGTGTATTTTTTTGTTCTAGTGTTATAGAAAAGATTAGTATTCGATTTTTACCGCGCGCAGACTTATCTGACGACTACAGTTCCATGGTGTCAGATAACTCTGCACGTGCCTGGCGCGTTTTTGGCGCTAGTTACAGTGCATTTTTTTGTTCTAATGTTATAGAAATGATTAGTATTCGATGTTTACCGCGCGCAGTACTTGGACTGCGTTCCGTGGTTTTGGGTGCGGTTGTTTGGTTAAAGTTTCACCCGTTTGAGTTGCAACCGAGCCACGGAACGATCGAGTTGTTTTCATAACCTCAAAATTTTTGACGACGCTTGTGTTGGAAATTATTTATTTTTGCTCGAGTTTTATAGCTATTTCTGCAATATTTTGACTTTAATCTTCCTGGAAGATGAAAAACGACAAAAAAAACAAAAAAAACTCTAGCATACGGTTTTGTCCACGCGTGTGATGTGCTTCTTCAACCTGAACCATAGACTCAAATTTATGTTATACTTTGATATCATTGTATCAAATATCAAAAAACATAATCAATGGGCGATTTTCTGAAAGCTCAGTCACTAGATGGCGCTGTCCCACCTATGCAGTTAGAAGGAACGGAACGTTATAAATTTTACCTTGACGCGACTTTTTTACGTAAAACGGAACGTCAGACAGATGTTATTTATTTACCTAAATCTTTAAATTTACCTATTTCGTTTCTGTTCCTCACAGTAGTACTTATTTAATATATTATTAGTTTCCTTTGGGTTTTTAAAAAGTAATTAATTTAAATTTGTTTCATACCAAAATATGCCATAGACATGTACATACTTATTCAACGCCATCTAGTGAAGCAATCGGAAGCTTTTTTTTTTTAAATGGCCTCTCAGAAAATCGCTCATTGTTTTGTGTGTGACTCCTCTACAATCACTTCAAAAGACGACAACGACGGAGAAAAAAAGAACATTGGGTGCACATAATACTAAAAGATATAATAGACGCTTGGAATGTATTTTACATTGTATCAAAACATTGACCTAAGTTTTTCAAGTGTTTTAGAATTCCTATAAAATTATTTGATGAATTTCTGCATATTTTATAACTGACATTACGGATGATTCATACAAAATTATAGTCTCACTTTCCCAAAAATTTTTCCCAATGTGTGTCCACTCTACACGAAAGCGCGCGATCACATGTACAGTCCCAATACAAGGCAGACCAGATGAGGCAGACCCTGTATCTGAGAGCGCGCGGCTAACGCCAAAACTGACAGCTCGTGTCTGACGCGCGTCAGTCAAAAAGCGCGCGGTTCAATGCATTGGCATTCGCGTAAGTGTATATATTCTTTGTCTATGGTTCAATGTGTACGAAACATCAAAAATGTATGAGATGACAGGTTCTCAGAGCGCGCGTTACCAAAGCGCGCGCTCGAAAGCGCCCAGTGTGTACCAGCTCTTAACGAGAAGCCAAAAAATGCGAAAGTTGCTATGTTCTCCCTGTAGGTGCACACTTTGCACATAAATAGTTCACTAAAGTCAACGATAGATGGCTCCAAGTTAATACACCCACCCACAGTATAGAAAAGAAGAGAAAAATCCTTTTTTTTCTATACTATATTGTTGAAAGTTGATGGAAGAGTATAAACTTTAAAGAGAGTAAAGTGTACTTATGGAAAATAATGTCAAATAATCTAATGTCAAGTATTCTATATGTATGCTACTGCCAAGGATTCTATCAGTAAGATAAATATATGGATTCTATATTAGTGCATTGCATGTGCATTGTGCGGCAAGGCAAAAGAAAAGCTTTATCGCTTAACTAGCGGCCGCCCGCGGTTTCACCCGCGTGGTTCCCGTTCCCGTGGGAATATCGGGATAAAAAGTACATATAAACCTTCCTCTTGAATCACTCTATCTATTAAAAAAAACGCATCAAAATCCGTTGCGTAGTTTCAAAGATTTAAGCATACAAAGGGACATAGGGACAGAGAAAGCTACTTTGTTTTATACTATGTAGTGATAGTGATGATTAATGAAACCAGAATCAAAACGCAAATGGAAATGCAATATCTGCTCAGGAACATCAAACAACTACTGCAACTTCGTCAAGCAAATTCCATTCACTATTACGACTAGGAAAAAGAAACTGTTGGCAATAGGAAAATCTGTAAAAAATGATATTTCTACGTCCACACCAAACACGAGCATAAAAGTAGTTTCATTGACAGTAGCTGCTACACATGGGCAAAATAATATAACTGACCAAATAAAATATATACTGAAAAATTTGGTATTAATTTTATTATGAGTAAGTACCTACTAACAATTTCTCTACAAAAAGTAATGATATCTCATCAAAAACATAAAATATGTCAAGTGAGAGCCAACTTCAATATTAGGAAATATGCCTTGGTTGTTGACTTCAACGACAAAAGATGTGAGATCTAAATGGGTGCCAAGTTTAACGGTCAGTCCTGAAAATTTAGTACATAAAATGTTTTATAACAACTTAAAATATAATTTCTTCTTATAACTTAGGATAATATATTGAAGCCTAAGGTCTGACTTGGCTAGTTTTCATATACGAATTATATATATATATATATATATATATATATATATATATTATAGCCTTCGCAAGCTCTAAAGCCGAAGTTCTTATTGTAATCTTCCGAAAATTTGGCTTGCTGACACACTAGAAACTAGACATGAACATAGGGCTCTTTCATGACTGTTTCAGTAAGTACCTAATAATAATTCGTATACAAGAACTAGCCAAGTTAGACCTTAGGCTTCAATATATTATTATCCTAAGTTATAAGAAGAAATTATATTTTAAGTTGTTATAAAACATTTTATGTACTAAATTTTCAGGACTGACCGTTAAACTTGGCACCCATTTAGATCTCACATCTTTTGTCGTTGAAGTCAACAACCAAGGCATATTTCCTAATATTGAAGTTGGCTCTCACTTCACATATTTTATGTTTTTGATGAGATATAGATCACCTTTTCCATCCACCCTAAAGTAAAGTTTACTTATGAGATGGAAAATAACAGAGCCTTGGCTTTTCTGGACGTGCAGATCAGGGTAAGGCACGACGGTACTTTATCTCACTCTGTTTACCGGAAACCTACACACACAGATAGATACCTACACGCCTCATCTCACCATCATCCACGGCAACTTCAATCCGTGATGACGTCGTTGACCAACAGAGCTCATAACTTGTGTGACCCTGAACATCTTCAGTCGGAGCTTGCGCATGTTCAGGAGGTACTAAAACGAAACGGATACAAGGTGTCGCAGCGATACAATAGGCAAAAGAAAGGGGTAAAATATCCGGACGTGAGTCGTCAGGCAGCATTTTTGCCATATATCAAAGTCGTAACGGATAAAGTTGGAACAGTGCTTAGAAAATTCTCCATCAAGACTGTATATACTCCGTTATGTCAAATATCTAAGCAACTGCGGCCGCCAAAGGACGTAATACCCTTTCAGACTCCGGGTGTATATAAAATCGATTGTAGTTGTGGTAGTTCATACATTGCGGATTGCGGACAAACAAAGCGGACTATCGCAGAAAGTGTCAAAGAACATATCGAAGCTGTTAAAAATCGACAGACGAGTAAATCCGCGGTAGCTGAACATCTTCTGGAAGCTGTAGTTAATCATTGGATGGAGTTACATGATCCAAAAATCCTCTCCACCGATCGTCATTACCATACTAGGATGGTACGAGAAGCGATTGAAATCAAGAAGTATAAAAATTTCAATCGGGAGGACGCGTTTAAATGAGTCGACACCAACACATCAAAATATGTCTATAAAAATTACTGCATTTAATGCGCGTACTCGTGCAAGTACTAATAGTTTTTGTTTCATCGAAATCTGGCCAGGATTTCCAAAGATACAGCGTTGTAAAGTTTCACCAGCTTTTGAAAATTTGCTTTCCTTGCGCGCTATTGCGATGACGTCATGTCGCACTGACATCTCCGTTTGAGGCTGTTGCGGGTGATTTCCGTCTAACAGTACCTACATAGAGTTCGTCTGTGCGCAATCTTCGCGCAACTCGTGCGTTTTTGACGCTAGTTACAGTACATTTTCTTCGTTCTAAGGTTATGGTAAATGATTAGTATTCAATTTCGACCGCGCGCAGGCGCACTCTAAAACTGTCACCTACTGTCGATACCGAAAGACATTTATCCCACAAACTTATCTGACCCTGTGGTGGAGGCGCCACTAGCAGTATAAAATTATCGAAATGGCTGACAGTTTTTAGGGTGCATATTTAACTACCAAGTCAGTTAAGGTTGTAAGTACATTTTGTTTTGACGGTTGCTATATGTATTGACAGAATCCCGCCCGCCATTACGAAAGTTGATTTAATTTATTATTCACGAAAATAAAACATTATTTGAAGGTGTTTTTTCACATGGGCTCAATACAAAATAACTTAAACATTTCATTGATCGACTATAAGAAAAATAAATAAATTTATTACGAAACCGTGAGAGCGCAACTATATAGCCAAAGGATTCTATGTAGGTATACGGAAGTGCGACGTGACGTCACACGTTAATGCCATTGGTTCACCCAAATTTTCCTCGGAGGCCGTACTTTAACGTTTAATATCTCAGTCATTTTTGAAGATAGGAAAAAAATAAAAACAGATTCTTTTTTCTCGAGTTACATATTTTTTAGATATGCTGATAACAAAAATCATTGGTGTGACTCATTGTCATCAGCGTGGAATCCAGTGATTAACAAGTGTAAGCCGCGAGTTTTACCGTTCAAAACAAACCCCGATACTGTGAGTGTTGTGTGCCGTAATCCCATCACTAGCGATGACAAAAACAAAAAAAGTGACAATTTGAGGGTGGCCGAAGATCTTCAAGCCCGCCCGAACAGACGTCGCCGCGCACCGCCAGTCTGCTTGTGACCACGCCACGGTTGTAGCAACACAGCCGAAACGTCAAGCTGTAAGTACATAATAATATGTACTTCATACACTGATCTCTTGTGGTAATAAATAGAGGTCAGTGACTTCATAATAAATGTCGCGTTGAGTCCCGTTACTCTTGTTTATAATTATAATGGAACGCGAAAGTTTAAAATCTTATTTTACGAAGATAACTCAAGTCAAGTTTGACGTTTCATTTGACATTAAGTTGATCCTTAACAATTAAGCAGCCGTTTTCTGTGTTCTAACTTTAGGAGCTTCTTAACTACTTAGGGCATTCTTAAGTTGTGAGTGTCTTTATAAAGTAGTGGGACAGTCAGTATGACAGTACTTCAAATGTACTGAAAACAGATATGGTTTTACAACGTTACTGTCGACTTTTCGAGCCAAATTCAATTTACAAATCGTAATGAAATGTCTGACCTACAGCTCTCTTTTGTTGTTTTTTTTAAAGATAGATGGGAGAGTTAATGATTTAAGTACCTTTTTGTAAAACTTATGAAACTAGTAGGTATGTTATTTTACTCATTTGTACGCTAACTTCCATACAGTTCTTTTGCAAAAAATTACGGCAAAGTTGGAGAAAAATAGATAAAACAAATATTATTTTTACTAAAGACTTTTTATTTCTGAGATTATGTAATTTTTGGCAAAGCGCTATTTTTTAAAATGATCCCGAATTATTCAGCTTTCAGAAAAGTACCAATTTACTGTTTAAAGTGGAGTAGTTTTATCACAATTTATGTTTTTTGGTAACATATCGGAAAATTTCTAAAAAATCAAAGAAGCGTCACATCTCGCTAACCAGTTGCTTAATTTGTTGCTAATGACCTCTAGTATAACCCCTTTCAAGGAATAGGTCGAGTTTCACTGTCACCCTGTATAATTTGTGCTCTCAAGTCCACAAATTATATAGACTAGTAGTACTCGAGTCTCTCGAGTGAAGCCACGGAACACACCCACCCCCGTGTCATGCGTCACATGCCATGCGACTTCTACTCTTTTTTCCTGTTCTGTTCTGTGGTGCAGTGTTGCTAATTTAGCGCTTTTAGAGCTAAATTTAGCTCTATTTTCAAATGTATAGCTCCAAAAAAGCAAGTTTAGCTCTTTAGCTCTACTTTTCTACAATTTAGCTTTTTTTCCATGTACACTATGAATAAACCTTTTTGTATTATTTTTAGCTTAAAATACTTGTTTCCAGAGCCAAAATGTGCCTACATTGTCTGTGTTCGGTCTATCCGGTCTATGGTTATTCTTTAATGGTTTATGGTATGGTTGGGTATGGCGGATCCCACACTGCCGCCGCATCCCGCTCGGGCGTACGGAGGTACGGATTCCGCATGCGGCTGCGGAGGCACGGATCCGCACCACCATACGGTTTAATCCGCATCTCCGTCCGGAGCTGCGGTGCACGACGCCCGGCATTCATTACGGCCCTGTTATAACCAAATTTACATATTACTAATTGTAACTTTATGGCACCGCGTCTTCGTTAGTTTTATAGGTAGTTTACGTGTTTTATAGATTTTCTAAAGTTTTTTTAGTATTTGCTGGTAGTCATTATCTCATGCTGATGAGCTGGTGATGGAAGGTACAAATTTCTCAATGGTTAGGAGTTACACCTAATTCTTTAAAATATCGTTAATGCGAAAATATTTTTAGTTGTATTCTTTCAGGTTATTTAAGATAGCTGATGGTGGAAGGTTAAAAAACTGCATAACAGTTAAAAGCTGTTGGGGTTGGTGCTTGTCTGAGTATTTATTTTTACTAGAACTTTGATTTGATAAATCCTATTACCTACCTGATTAATAATGATTAATATTTATAAGTAAAATGATAATTTAAAAGTATTTGAAATGAAATATTAGGAAAAAACCAGCTAAGTGCGAGTCGGACTCGCACACAAAGGGTTCAGTACATCAAAAAATCACAATTGTTGTATACACTTGTATAGTACCTAGGTACTTGTGTAGTAGGTAGTAGTAGTAAAATAAATAAGATAAGATAATAAATTTGTGGGCCGATTTTGTTGAAACTCGGTTTTGGCACTAATTTGACAAGAAAACAGCAACCCAAGATGGCGGCCAACTTTTTTGTTTGTGGGCCGATTTTGATGAAACTCGGTTTTTGGTACTACTTTGACAAGAAAACAGCAACGCAATGTTAAAAACATAAAAGACCAAGATGGCGACCAACTTTTTTGTTTGTAGGCCGATTTCGATGAAACTCTATTTTTGGTACAACTTTGACAAGAAAACAGCAACGCAATGTTAAAAATATTAAAAATCCAAGATGGCGGCCAACTTCTTTGTTTGTGGGCCGATTTTGATGCAACTTGGTTTTTGGTACTATTTTGACAAGAAAACAGCAACGCAATGTTATGGCGGCCAACTTTTTAGTTTGTGCGCCGATCTTGATGAAACTCAGTTTCTGGTACTATTTTGACAAGAAAACAGCAACGCAATCTCTAAATTTTTTGTTTGTTGGCCGATTTCGATGAAACGTGTTGGTACTTACTATTTTGAAAAGAAAACAGCAACGCAATGTCAAAAATATAAAAATCCAAGATGGCAGCAAATTTTTTTGTTTGGGATCCGATTCTGATGAAACTCGGTTTTGGTACTATTTTGACAAGAAAACAGCAACGCAATGTTAAAAATATTAAAAATCCAAGATGGCAGCAAGTTTTTTTTTGGGGGCCGATTCTGATGAAACTCGGTTTTTGGTACTATTTTGACAAGAAAACAGCAACGCAATCTCAAAAATGTAAATAAATCTAAGATGGCGTCTAAATTTTTTGTTTGTTGGCCGATTTTGATGAAACTCGATTTCTAGTACTATTTTGAATAGAAAACAACAACACAAATTAAAAATCCAAGATGGCGGCCACCATTTTTGTTTGTCGGCCGATTTCGATGAAACTCGGTTTTTGGTACTATTTTGACAAGTAAACAGCAACACAATGTTAAAAATATCAAAAATCCAAAATGGCGGCCAACTTTTTGTTTGTGGGCCGATCTTGATGAAACTCAGTTTCTGGTACTATTTTGACAAGAAAACAGCAACGCAATGTCAAAAATGTAAAAAAAAAATCCAAGACGGCACCCAAATTTTTGTTTGTTGGCCGATTTCGATGAAACTCGATTTCTCGTACTATATTGAATAGAAAACAACAACACAATGTTAAAAATATCAAAAATCCAAGATGGCGGCCAACTTTTTTGTTTTCGGGCCGATTTTGATGAAACTTGGTTTCTGGTACTATTTTGACAAGAAAACAGCAACGCAATGTTAAAAATATAAAAAATCCAAGATGGCGGCCAACTTTTTTGTTTGCAGGTCGATTTTAATGAAACTTGTTTTTGGTACTATTTTGACAAGAAAACAGTTCTTAACACAATGTTTAAAAATACAAGATAATGGTCAAGATGGTGGCCGTCTTTGTTTTTTCTCTCTTTTTGTGCTTATTAAAATGTAACAGGTTTTTATTTGTAAGTTTGAGAGAGAGTCAAGTATACAAAGATTTAATTAATTATTAATTTGCTTTAAGATATTACGTCGTAATTTACTGTGCTGACAGCTGTAAACCTTCTTAAAAAATAAATAAATAAAATTATAATTGATATTAAGTTACAGAGTTTGAAAATATATGATTGTGATATGAGATGATTTTGATATAGACGGAGGCGCTTTAAAGGTTAAAAAATATGAATTGACTTATGTCCAATCCGAATTTTTTTCTACTAACAAAATTTTTGCCCATTTAAACGTTAGGAGTAGGTCAAATTTACCTTGCAAAATTTTATGATAGGCAGATAGTTAGATACAATTACAGGCGAAATTAAATAAAAAATGTATTATATTTTATTTTGATACTTCTTACCCCTTATATGCTAACCATAATTAATTATTTTATTTTGTTTCGCAATACACCAAAACGTACCTGCCACATTTTAAATTTGTTACAACGCTTTCGTACTTACGGAGTTACTATATCGGCCCACAAACAAAAAAGTTGGCCGCTATCTTGGATTTTTGATATTTTTAACATTGCGTTGCTGTTTTCTTGTCAAAACAGTACCAGAGACTGATTTTCATCAAAATCGGCCTGCAAACAAAAATAGTGGCCGCCATCTTGGATTTTAATATTTTTAACATTGTGTTGTTGTTTTCTATTCAAAATAGTACGAGAAATCGAGTTTCATCGAAATCGGCCAACAGACAAATAAGTTGGCCGCCATCTTGGTTTTTTTTTAACGATGCGTTGCTGTTTTCTTTTCAAAATAGTACCAAAAACTGAGTTTCATCGAAATCGGCCGACAAACAAAAAAGTTGGCCGCCATCTTGGACTTTTAATATTTTTAACATTGCGTTGCTGTTTTCTTGTCAAAATAGTACGAAAAACCAAGTTTCATCAAGATCGGCCCACAAACAAAAAAATTGGCCGCCATCTTGGATTTTTAATATTTTTAACATTGCGTTGAAGTTAAAAACTGTTTTCTTGTTAAAACTAATTTATTTATTTTTGCAACCTATACAATGTGCACTAGTATTTAAAAGCTATTAGAAAGTATTTAAAATGAAATATAAGATTAAAACGACTGATCCTGTAAAAAGCACCGCTAGGAATCGAACCCGGGACTTTTCACTGTCCGGGCGTATGCTCTAACCGCTGAGCTACAGAGTCGTGAATTATAATTATTCTAAATTTAATTTTCAATAATAAACATTGCATTTTTAATTTGTGGTTCATGTCTTTCGGGTCCTTTCTACACAAAAATCCGTAAAAAATATATATCAACTCATGCCAACTTGGTATTGATATATTTTGTGATGGTACTAACACAGTGATTCAAATTCGTGAAAAAAAATTATTTTCTTTTTTTTTTGTATGAGGCAAATTAAATAATATAGTTTTTTTCGTTACTGTTTCAAACTGGTGCGCTGTAATTTATACCGGGTAAAGCGGCTGCGATGGTGATTTTTATGAGCTATAGCATGCATGTCGCGACTTGCCGCTTCGGTCGCTACACGACACTGAAATTTCGAAATTGTTAACGTTTACGTATACACATTAATTACTGTAAAACTTATCATCACGTCAGCCGAACGACGCCCACTGCTGGGCATAGGCTTCCCCCAAGATACTTACCTACTTATAGTGCTCATGTAACTAAAACTAAGTAGGTACCGTTCGACTAATTAGTTAATTTAATAATAATATTGAAAATGAAGTATCAGAAAAAACGACCCATCCCACAACTAGCTTCGATGGTACTCGAACCACTCGAATTCACTGTCCGGGCGAATGCTCTAACCTCTGAGCTACGGAGTCATTACGCGAAGTGTACAATTCTTACGCGCTATATAGCCAGCGTTTATTCCATCAATGTGAAGATATTACTACCCTCACACACGAAAGAAATACCTTTCATATTTGACAATCGATAAAGACGAAATAATTGCGATTTCTAATTACTTTTACTTTTTAACCGACTTCTAAATAAAAAAGGAGGAGGTTCTGTATTCGTCTGTATGTATGTTTTTTTTGTGTATGTCCGCCGATTACTCGAAGACGGATGGACCGATTGAAATGATTAAAACGTTATTACATCAGGTTGGTTTTCAAGTTGGTCCCATTTTTTGAAATTTTGAAATCTGTTCAGTAGTTTTTAAGAAATCTTAAAAATACTGTCGTTTTCGTTACCACTTTATGTGAATTTAATACGTATCTTTAGGCATAACTCCTTTGTTAATAAACCGATTTAGATGATTCTTGTTTTGTTAATAAGGGGATACCTCAAGGTATTTTAACCGACTTCAAAAAAGAAGGTTTTCAGTTTGATCACAGACCTATTTACCAGATTACACGTAAATTGCCTGCACGATGCATTAAAAACAGTGAAATAAAAATTATTTTTACTTATAAAAAAATAAAACCGCCTTCAAAAAAAATCACTTCAAAAAAGTTAGAAATAATCCCTCACCAAATAAATAACTTTGAAGTCGGACGTGAAACTTGTACCATTTTTTGTTGTTTTTGTTAAAACCCGCCCGACTTCAAAGTACTTACGTTATTTATTTGGTGAGTAATTATTTCTAACTTTTTTGAAGTGATTTTTTTTGAACACGGTTTTATTTTTTTATAAGTAAAAATAATTTTTATTTCACTCTTTTTAATGCATCGTGCAGGCTATAGGTAACGAAAACGACAGTATTTTTAAGATTTCTTGAAAACTATTGAACAGATTTCAAAATTTCAAAAAATGGGACCAACTTGAAAACCAACCTGATGTAATAACGTTTTAATCATTTCAATCGGTCCATCCGTCTTCGAGTAATCGGCGGACATACACAAAAAAAAACATACATACAGACGAATACAGAACCTCCTCCTTTTTGATTTAGAAGTCGGTTAAAAAGTAAAAGTAATTAGAAATCGCAATTATTTCGTCTTTATCGATTGTCAAATATGAAAGGTATTTCTTTCGTGTGTGAGGGTAGTAATATCTTCACATTGATGGAATAAACGCTGGCTATATAGCGCGTAAGAATTGTACACTTCGCGTAATGACTCCGTAGCTCAGAGGTTAGAGCATTCGCCCGGACAGTGAATTCGAGTGGTTCGAGTCCCATCGAAGCTAGTTGTGGGATGGGTCGTTTTTTCTGATACTTCATTTTCAATATTATTATTAAATTAACTAATTAGTCGAACGGTACCTACTTAGTTTTAGTTACATGAGCACTATAAGTAGGTAAGTATCTTGGGGGAAGCCTATGCCCAGCAGTGGGCGTCGTTCGGCTGACGTGATGATAAGTTTTACAGTAATTAATGTGTATACGTAAACGTTAACAATTTCGAAATTTCAGTGTCGTGTAGCGACCGAAGCGGCAAGTCGCGGCATGCATGCTATAGCTCATAAAAATCGCCATCGCAGCCACTTTACCCGGTATAAATTACAGCGCACCAGTTTGAAACAGTAACGAAAAAAACTATATTATGTAATTTGCCCCATACAAAAAAAAAGAAAATATTTTTTTTCACGAAGTTGAATCACTGTGTTAGTACCATCACAAAATATATCAATACCAAGTTGGCATGAGTTGATATATATTTTTTATTTTGAAAAAAACAAAACTTAAGTCTCAATGTGTATGAAACGTGATTTACAGGCCACTGTGCGCCGCCGCGTGGCCGCATCTCCGTACGGAGATGCGGTGTCAGTGTGTTGTACCCTCCGGTTTTTGTATGCAAATCAAGATTCTACATACAAAGTTAAGAACCGCACTACTGCATACCGGAGCGGTGTCCGGTGCAGTGTGGGATCGCCTTATCCGATAATTTTCCTAATTTTCTTAATGTAATGTATCGGCCTCGGCTGCTGAGAAAGTAGTATTATTGATAAACAACATAGTGAGTTACTCTTTTATTGTCAGTGGTAAGTTCGCTCGCAGCCGCACGCAGTGTTAAACGGTCGCTTGTAAACATTTGTTATTATTTTAGTCCACTCATGAATTGTTTAATAAATTATAGTAAGATGGCGCAAAGTAAGCAGCCCTTTACACAGAAGTTCAGTTAAGAATAGCTGTCTGTACCAGACTTTCAAAGTTGGCTTCAAGCAGTTAAAACAGACCCAACTGCAAATGCGAGGTTAACTCTAAAAAGGGGATTTATTAAATCATATAAAAAGAAAAAAACACTAAAAGCGGCGGCAGTACATGTTTTTTAATAAAAATAGCAGATTATATATAGTTTAGCTCTTTTTTCTGAAAAAATCTAGCTCTTTTCTAGCTCT
The DNA here is from genome assembly GCA_949710035.1 of Crambus lathoniellus. Taxonomy (NCBI): domain Eukaryota; kingdom Metazoa; phylum Arthropoda; class Insecta; order Lepidoptera; family Crambidae; genus Crambus; species Crambus lathoniellus. Next base: position 12,084,116 of record OX453296.1, read on the forward strand.
TTTTCAGATATGATCTAGCTCCCTTTGAAACAAATCCGAGTTGGCAACACTGGTGGTGAAGCCAATAAAAAAAAAAGAAAAAAAAAGTCTATACAATTAAAAATTTGTGACAAGGGCAAAAATAAATAAATTGTCTTGTCTGATTATTTTTATCAACAAAAAAGCGCTAAAAATGTTACGGAATTCACTAAGAATATTGCAAAGAAACCATTGTTGTAGTCGCGTAATCGCCAACAATGTACTTCGGTAAGCATTTGTTTATAATCGTTATGTTGTTATTCTTCAATTATGTTACGGTTTTTCTTGCATTTAAAAATTATGCCTTCAGATACGTTGACAAGAGAGCTTTTAGTGGATTGCAAAGACTTCAAGTACCTAAACCGCAAGGCTCATCAATTTATCCATGTTCTTGCCGCACAATGTTTATACAGACGCAAGATACTCCGAACCCTAACAGTCTCAAGTTTATGCCTGGTACCAAAGTTCTGGAGCCAGGTCAGACTATGGACTTCCCTAACATAGGAGCAGCACAGTGTAGTCCTTTGGGTATGACTTATACTCCTAAACATTGACATTTCTGTTAAACTAAATTATTGTTCAATACTTATTATTTATTTATTTATTGCTTGTTAGAATATATATACATATATTTATTATATGTACTATACATATTTTTTGTATTATTTGTCCATAGATACTTTTGATCAGTACCCACCTACATTGTTTAAAATCCATTATGTCTATCCCACAGCAAAAATGATTTTTAGAATTGATGGAGTAAAAGCTGTTTTTTTTGGACCTGAATTTATAACCGTAACCAAGCAAGATGATGATGTTGAGTGGAAACTGTTGAAACCGGAAATATTTGCAACCATTATGGACTTTTTTGCTAGTGGCCTGCCTATTGTGACAGATGCTAAACCATCTGGAGATACACGTAAGTAGAAGTTTCATCTTTAGTTTAACTTTGTGTGATTTGCATACCGTTGGGGTTTGGTTTAGAATATGGGCTGGGTTTAGAAATAAGCTCCCTCGTTCTGGGAAAACTGACACCGTAGGGGGGCTCAGGGGGTCTTACTGAGACCCCTGATATCGATTTTGGTTGCCGGAGAGGTACCTACGTATTTTTTTTATATTTTTCAATTGCTAAGTTTTTGTGTGAAACTAAACGAAAAACAACACGGAAAAGTACACATTAACGTGAAATGAAACGTTTCCTGTCAAAAATGACGTGTAATGTGATTAGAGAAACGTCATTTACGTAGTAAAATTAAACTTTTACCTAATCTGTGGTCAGGCCGCCATTTTATGTTGTGTTCTGTGTGTGTGTCATTCGAATTCGATTTTGATTTGATTGCTTACTTACGAATCTACGCGAATGTGTGGAAACAAATTAATGTTTGTTTTTTATAATTAGTGACAGAACCGAAGTGGCACGGGGAAGCGGGGGGCCGGGGGGGCGCAGCCCCCCGTATAGGGGGCTCGGGGGGCGAAGCCCCCCGCAATGAAAAAAGTCTAAAGAGTTCATTAGGTTAGGTTAGGTTAGTATGGTGACCAAAAACGCGCGAGTCGAGCGAGCGGAGCGAGCGTGCCGCGGCAGCGGCCGGCGAAGCGCCAGAAACGACGTTTTTGTATATACCTCTCCCCTTTCCCCACCTGTTTTTAGCCTCCGTTCTGCAATTTTTTGTTTTGAGGTTATGTTTACAGATATGATTATCGAGAGAGCTTATTTCTAATGCATTACCATAAGCTCCTTCGGTCTGGGGAAACTCACACCGCAGGGGGGTTCAGGGGTTCCTACTGAAACCCATGATATTGATTTTGGTTGCCGGAGAGGTACCTACGTATTTTTTTCTAATTGCTAGGATTTTGAGTGAAATGAAACAGAAAACAACACAGAAAAGTAAAAAATAAAGTGAAATGAAACGTTTCCTGTAAAAAAATGATGTGTAAAGTAATTAGAGAAACATCATCAGGCCTATTTCACTCTCCGTGTCGGCTCGAAAACGCGGCGGCAACGCCGGCGTTGTAAATCCATAGAAATTAGGTCCGCAAAAGAGCTAGAATATATGCGATAGAAAGAGATGCAACGACAAAGAGTGGCCGTTCGTAATTTGCCTTCGCCGTACAAGCTGAATTCTACTTTATTGCGTTTTAGTTAGAGTTGCTGTTTATTTAAATGAGTACCTAACGGCCAGATTTAATAACCTATCTACAGATAGGGATAGGTGCGATCCAGATTAGTTGCTATTAGTTTGATTAGTGGCCGTTAGTGGAGTGAGCTATCTGTTACATAGTAACTATTTAGTAATCTGTGACGTCATTTTACTTAGTAAAATTAAACTTTTACCTAATCTGTGGTCAGGCCGCCATTTTATGTTGTGTTCTGTGTGCATGTCATTTGATTGTTTACTTAGGAGTCTACGCGAATGTGTGGCAATAAATTAATGTGTGGAATACATAATACCTACATACTTTTTATTTTTATAATTAATGACAGAACCGAAGTGGCGCGGGGAAGCGGGGGGACTGGGGGGAGCAGCCCCCCCACAGTGGGGGCTCAGTGGGCGAATTTATTTCTCGAATTTACGCATCTCCGGTAGATGGGGGTTGCAGGGGGGGTTGTACCCCTTCCCCCCTCCCCTCCCACCCCCCAGCAAATCTCTATCGAGGGTGCTTATTAATAATGTTTTACCTACCGTTGCGCTTTTGTAATAAACAAACATACAACTGGGGCTTATTATGAGCTGTCAAAGCAATGTTAGTAAGATTGTGAAAGGGATGGCACTAGCATATGCAGTGTATAGCATCTTTAAATCAATCTTACTTTAATATTGCGTTAATGGGTGGTGGTTAGGGGTTGCAGTCCCGGTACTGTAGAGAAAACGGAATTCCCGGTACTGCGCTAACTCTGGTACCGGGAATACCGGGAAATTCGGTACCTACTAAAATTGTTTTTAATAATAGGTCTTTACATATGAAATTGCCGTCTTTTTCTCACATGTTTATTGGTCTCTAATTTTTTAATTAATATTAATATATCAAAGGAGACGGAATAAAACCCCCCTAAGAAGCAGCTGGCATAATGAGACTTGTAATCGATAAAGCCTTTAAAACGTAATGTTCTTACGTTATTATTTAAATTCTAAAGCTAGCCCATTATTTTATATTTAATTTTTAAAATACTCCTAATTGCGTTAGGGAACGAAGCTATTCTTGGCTTGAAGATGAGAACATACCCTATTTTAAAAAAGTGAATGTCAAATCAAGTGTGATTGAGCGTCTGGTTGGTTGACAACATAACATGTCAATGTCACTTTAGTTGAATGAACAATTTGTTAGAGATGTGTCAAATATATCCATATTACTCGAGTTGAGTATCGATTCATTATCGATTGGGTATCGATTCATGCCCGATATGCGGTGACATTATATTAATTCGCATAAAAACTCATGCTCTTAACTTAGTTTTAATAACTCGAAACATCATGCATATTATCGCGTTGTTTTTTATCTCGTAACGAAATATCGAATGAAATACAAAAGTGTTGCAACAAATCTAAAATCGATACAATTTCCCGCAATACATATCGATACTGTACATCAAATCGAGACACACTGTTAATGATTGACTCCATCTCTTCTCTACGGCTTGTGCTAGTGCTGCTATTTAAAACAAACAACATGGCCATGTAAAAAAATGAAAAAAATATTTAGTTTTCAAAAATTAATTGTGAAAAATTGGCTAGACTAAGATTTTTTTTTTCGACTCATACGAGTTCTGGATATTGCATTCTCCCGATTTTCATTCATTTTGGTGCAGCTGCATTTTAGTGAAGACCTTGTATGGAAATCTAGACCGTCTCCTTTATAGTCAGTTTCGAAAATATAGTATAACGTCATGTTAAACATCTAAGAAAAGAATAATTAAACACGCGTCCAAATTTTTTATAACTGCTTCAAAGTACCGCTCTTTGGTTGTCGTCAATTTGACAGCTTTGAACAGATTTTTTTATTATTCTAAGACAGTTTATTAAATGAGATTATAGGCAATAGTTAGATTAATTTTGTCTGATCATATCTCGATAGTTTCGTTGAATTCGGAGTTCACATGTCCAAGAAACCCCCAAATATCTTTGTATGCTAATTCCAACTTCCTACAATATCCCCATAGAAAACGGCAATTTCATAGGTAAAGGCCTATTATATCGTAAATAAAATAAATTAAAAAAAACATTCGTATTATTGGTAATTCGTTTTAATCAACAATCATTCTTCATCTGACTAAAGTAAAGCTTCAATCTAAATAGGACACAAAAACAATATGAAACGAGAGTAATGAAATTACTTTTGACTTATAACTGAAGGAAAGGATTAGGCTTCAGTGCTTATAAATCTAAAGAGAACGTAAAAACATAATATAAAACGAGATTAAGTAATTTACAACTTGCACCTATAAGTCATCATCATCAGTCCACTGCTGGACATAGGCCTCTCCAAGAGTACGCGATCGAGCATCAGTGGCTGCTGTCACCCAGCTCTTGCCAGCCACTTGCTTGCCGTCACTCCACCTAGTCTGAAGACAAAAGTAGTGTAGGCACTATGTTTGCCGATACGCGGTCTCCACTCTTAGAACTGGTTTACCCAAGCGGTTATCAGTTCTGCGGCTTATAAGGCCGGCCCACTGCCACCTCAGTTTGCTAAGCCGCTGGGCTATGTCGATTACTTTGGTTCTCTGTCAGATTACCACGTTCCGGATTCGATCCTTTAGAGAAACTCCGAGCATAGCCAAAGGCTATGCTATAGAGCTAGCTATCGAAAGCTATTGCTCGTTGAGCGACTTTGAATTTGTGAACCAACCCTGCCGTGAGTGTCCACGTTTCGTCTCCGTATGTCATAATCATAACAGGTAAGACGCACTGGGTGAAGACTTTCATGTTTAGACTCTGTGGAATAGGCGACGTAAAGACTCGACAAAGCTTCCCATATGCTGCCCATCCCAGCTGTATTCTTCTACTGGATTCCTTCTCGAAGTTATTTTTTACCTAACTGTAGAATTTGCCCAAGGAGTACATACTTCGTGACAACTTCAAGAGTACAACAATCGGCAATTGTACTGCAATCGGTTCTAGAGAAATATGTTCTTTGACATTACCTTGGTTTTGTCCAAGTTCATCCGAAGACCGATGTGTTGACAGGATACAGCTGGGCTGTTCAGCATGTGTTGAAGATCCTGCAACGTTTCTGTGACGATGTCATCCGCAAATCGCAAGTGTGAGATGTATTCGGCGTTGATGTTAACGCCACGTCCTTTCTAGTCTTATAAGTTATATTATAACCAAAGCCAGGAATCAAAAACCTTTAGTGCTTATAACGAAGTAAGTTTTTCGCTCACTTCGTTATAAGCACGCGATTAAATATAAAACGAACACAAAAACATAAAAAAATCCGTTATCAAATTACTTCGCGCTTCATTCCTTAATTTTCGTTCGCATTGCAAAATAGTGGCATTTTTAAACTAATAGACGCTTTTGCAAACACGGAGCTTAATATTGGCGTAATTTTAAGTTATAAACATGGAGCTAGACTTAATACTGAGGTAACTGGAGAGTGCAGTACTAACACTTTTTTGTGACCACAAATTACACTGTGGCTGTCTTCCGTCTCACCTACACTTTAAAAAAATACGTATGGTCATATGAGACAACTGACAGCCACTACATACTAAATGTCAAATTTGCTGGGCACACTTTTTTATTCAGGGTGAAAACTAAATCTATAAAAAAATATCTAATGAAAATTTCTAAATCATCAACCACTCTGTAAACAAAGCCCGGTAAAACTGATTGACTCATTAAAAAAATATATGTAAATAAATAAAAAATATATATTACAGAAATAAATGAAGATGACGATGAAATTGTCCAAATGATCAAAGAGTTGCTCGACACCCGCATCAGACCTACGGTGCAAGAAGACGGTGGTGATGTACTATTTGTAGATTTCAAAGACGGAGTATTAACCCTTAAGATGCAGGGGTCTTGTTCATCCTGCCCAAGTTCAATAGTTACTTTGAAAAATGGGGTAAGTAAATTGTAAATTTCTTAAAAGTAATATGCATGTTTTGTTTCGAACATTTTTTTCCTTTTCGCATTTTAAATTAAGTAAATCCAGAAAAGTGATTTATCAATTTCGTTGACAGTTCCCATAATAATATGGTTATTCGCTGAAGCTTAGATCTAAATGACATTTCAATAACGTCATGCACTATGTGACAAAGCATGGCCCGCTATTATTTCTCGGCTGCTTGCGCTCCTACAGACCATGCTGCTCGGATTGGCAACGTCATAAATGTCAATGTCGTCTACTAATCCTAATTTCTTGTATGCATGAGACGAGATGAATTCCTGATTATAGCGCCTTAAAATCAAATAATACGCGTACATAACCAGGGACCGGAAAACCCCTGTTTTTGATTAAGCTTATTATTAGGGAAACCTTGTTAAAGGGTAACCGTATTATAGGGTTACCCTATCGATAGTGTAAGACTCAAGAAAGGGTAACCCTTTCGAATTAAAATAACTTCTTTCCAATGGGCTTACCGTATCGAAAGGGTTTTGAATTAAGCACTTACCACATAATTGGGTTACCCTATTGTCTCCTGCATCGCATCAATGGTCTCCTGTCTCTTTTCCGCGCATTCTGCATACCGTATCTCGGGGTGGTGGGCGTCCGTCTTGGTTATAATTATGTTGTGTTGTGTGTTGTAGATACTAATAATTTTTAAGCGCATTTGGTTTTTCTTTTGTGGTATATCTATCTATACTAATATTATTAGGAGGAAAGATTTGTATTTTTGTATGTAACGAATAAACTAATTAGGTACTGGACCGATTTAGAAAATTCTTTCACCGTTAGAAAGCTACAGTCTTCCCGAGTGACATAGACTATATTTTATCCCGATATTCCCACGGGAACGGGTACTACGCGGGTGAAACCGCGGGCGGCCGCTAGTTATGTATAAAGTAAAGTCCCGTGGACTAAAATAGGTAAGTACCATATCAGAAAAGCTCAAATTAGGGAAGTATTTTTTTTTTCTTGTGATAAATCAAAAGATCATAATATAAGTTTTCTAATAAACTATTTTTATTTTTTTTGCAATATTCAAAAGTTATATCAAAATAAAAATTAGTATTTCAATCGAACCGAAGACACGCCAAAACAGCTCCCCAACACACTTGAGCACGTGTGACGTCATAATGTTAACTTTCACTCATTGCAGTACCTGTGAAGCATCGGCGGGGGCCTCGAGGCACCCGACATGCCAACTAAATGCTGCCTTATTACTATAGAAATAAGGTCTCTATTTTCCACTGCCAATCGGCAACCGCTATATTTCAGAGGCTCGGACAACTGACAGACACACAGACAAAAACTTCAAGTTTTAGCTTACTTCGCCATCACCACGTGGAGGTAGCTTTTATGATTTTTTATTTTGGGGGCCGATTTTGATGAAACACGGTTTTTAGTATTATTTTGACAAGTAAACAACAACGCACTTTTAAAAATAAAAAAAATCCAAGATGGCGGCCAACTTTTTTGTTTGTGGGCCGATTTTGATGAAACTCTGCTTTTGGTACTATTTTGACAGGAAAATAGCAACGCAATGTCAAAAATGATAAAAAAACCAAGATGGCGGCCAAATTTTTTGTTTGTTGGCCGATTTTGATGAAACTCGATTTCTAGTACAATTTTGACAAGAAAACAACAACGCACTGTTAAAAATAAAAAATCCAAGATGGCGGCCAACTTTTTTGTTTGTGGGCCGATTTTGATGAAACTCGGATTTTGGTACTATTTTGACAGGAAAATAGCAACGCAATGTCAAAAATTATAAAAAAACCAAGATAGCGGCCAAATTTTTTGTTTGTTGGCCGATTTTGATGAAACTCGATTTCTAGTAGAATTTTGACAAGAAAACAACAACGCACTGTTAAAAATAAAAAAATCCAAGATGTCGGCCAACTTTTTTGTTTGTGGGCCGATTTTGATGAAACTCGGATTTTGGTACTATTTTGACAGGAAAATAGCAACGCAATGTCAAAAATAATAAAAAACCAAGATGGCGGCCAAATTTTTAGTTTGTTGGCCGATTTCAATGAAACTCGATTTCTAGTACTATTTTGACAAGAAAACAGCAACGCAATGTTAAAAATATAAAAAAATCCAAGATGGCGGCCAACTTTTTTGTTTGTGGGCCGATTTTGATGAAACTCAATTTCTAGTACTATTTTGACAAGAAAACAACAACGCACTTTTAAAAATAAAAAAGTCCAAGATGGCAGCCAACTTCTTTGTTTGTGGGCCGATTTTGATGAAACTCGATTTCTAGTACAATTTTGACAAGAAAACAACAACGCACTGTTAAAAAACAAAATCCAAGATGGCGGCAAACTTTTTTGTTTGTTGGCTGATTTCGATGAAACTCGGTTTTTGGTACTATTTCGTCAAGAAAAGAGTAACGCAATGTTAAAAAAAAATAAAAATCCAAGATGACGGCCACCTTTTTTTCTTGTCGGCCGATTTTGATGAAACTCGATTTTTAGTACTCTTTTGACAAGAAAACAACAACGCACTGTTAAAAATATAAAAAATCCAAGTTGGCGGCCAACTTTTTTGTTTGTGGGTTGGGCTGATTTCGATGAAACTCGGTTTTTGGTACTATTTCGTCAAGAAAAGAGTAACGCAATGTTAAAAAAAATAAAAATTCAAGATGGCAGCATTTTTTTTTGTTTGTGGGCCAATTTTGATGAAACTCGAAGTCTAGTACTATTTTGTCAAGAAAACAGCAACGCAATGTTAAAAATATTAAAAAATCCTAGATGGCGGCCAACTTTTTTGTTTGTGGTGTGTTTTGTGTCAATGTTAAAAAATAATTTATATTTTTAACAGTGCGATGTTATTTTCTTGTCAAAATAGTACCAAAAACCAAGTTTCAAAAAAATCGACCCACAAACAAAAAAGTTGGCCGCCATCTTGGACTTTTTTCTATTTTTAAAAGTGCGTTGTTGTTTTCTTGTCAAAATAGTACTAGAAATCGAGTTTCATCAAAATCGGCCCACAAACAAAAAAGTTGGCCGCCATCTTGGATTTTTTAATGTTTTTAACATTGCGTTGCTGTTTTCTTGTCAAAAGAGTACTAGACTTCGAGTTTTATCAAAATTGACTCACAAACAAAAAAAATTGCCGCCATCTTGAATTTTTATTTTTTTTAACATTGCGTTACTCTTTTCTTGACGAAATAGTACCAAAAACCGAGTTTCATCGAAATCAGCCCAGCCCACAAACAAAAAAGTTGGCCGCCAACTTGGAATTTTTTATATTTTTAACAGTGCGTTGTTGTTTTCTTGTCAAAAGAGTACTAGAAATCGAGTTTCATCAAAATCGGCCGACAAGAAAAAAAGGTATCTTGGATTTTGATTTTTTTTAACATTGCGTTACTCTTTTCTTGACGAAATAGTACCAAAAACCGAGTTTCATCGAAATCAGCCCAGCCCACAAACAAAAAAGTTGGCCGCCAACTTGGAATTTTTTATATTTTTAACAGTGCGTTGTTGTTTTCTTGTCAAAATAGTACTAGAAATCGAGTTTTATCATAATCGGCCCACAAACAAAAAAGTTTGGTCGCCATCTTGGTTTTTGTTTTTTTTAACATTGCGTTACTCTTTTCTTGACGAAATAGTACCAAAAACCGAGTTTCATCGAAATCAGCCCACAAACAAAAAAGTTGGCCGCCATCTTGGATTTTTTATATTTTTAACAGTGCGTTGTTGTTTTCTTGTCAAAATAGTACTAGAAATCAAGTTTCATCAAAATCGGCCCACAAACAAAAAAGTTGGCCGCCATCTTGGATTTTGATTTTTTTTTAACATTGCGTTACTCTTTTCTTGACGAAATAGTACCAAAAACCGAGTTTCATCGAAATCAGCCCACAAACAAAAAAGTTGGCCGCCATCTTGGATTTTTTAATATTTTTAACAGTGCGTTGTTGTTTTCTTGTCAAAATAGTAATAGAAATCAAGTTTAATCAAAATCGGCCCACAATCAAAAAAATTGGCCGCCATCTTGGATTTTTTATTTTTTTAACATTGCGTTACTCTTTTCTTAACGAAATAGTACCAAAAACCGAGTTTCATCAAAATCTACCCACAAACAAAAAAGTTGGCCGCCATCTTGGTTTTTTTTTTTTACTTTGACGAAATTTGACGACTTCCGTGGCCGAGTGGTGTACGCAACGATTTTCAAGGTGCCGCTATCTCTAGAGGTCCCGGGTTCGATCCTCGGTCGGCTAAATATTGAAAACGAACTTTTCAAATAATCAAATTTCTAGCGCGTATCTTTTTAATAAAAATGTTAAAAAATGCCCATTTCCAAAAATTTATTACTCGGTACCCAAGTGGAATTGTTACACGGGAGTTCTACTCTTGCATTTGTAAAGCTTAACTCTTTCCAATAATTGAAAAAAAGGGGGATGTCCGATTTCAAGGGTTTTGGAAACACCGTGCATGGCCATGGCCACCATCATCATCATCATTTCAACCGTAAGACGCCCACTGCTGGGCATAGGCCTCCCCCAAGGATCTCCACAACGATCGGTCCTGCGCTGCCCGCATCCAGCGGCTTCCCGCGACCTTGACCAGATCGTCGGTCCACCTTGTAGGGGGCCTGCCCACGGAACGTCGTCCGGTTCGCGGTCGCTATTCGAGAACCTTTCCGCCCCAACGGCCATCGGTTCTCCGCGCTATGTGTCCCGCCCACTGCCACTTCAACTGAGCAATCCTTCGAGCGATGTCGGTCGTTTTAGTTCTCCTGCGGATCTCATCATTTCTGATTCGATCGAGCAGGGAAATACCAAGCATCGTTCTCTCCATTGCTCGCTGGGTAACCTTGAGCCTTCTTATTAGACCCATAGTAAAAGACCACGTCTCGCTTCCATAAGTCATAACTGGCAACACACACTGGTCAAAGACCTTAGTCTTGAGACATTGAGGAATTTTGGACGCAAATATATGCCGGAGCTTCCCAAACGCTGCCCATCCGAGCTGGATTCGACGAGAGATCTCTTTCTCGAAGTTGGACTTACCTAATTGGATTGCCTGTCCTAGGTAGACATAGTGGTCAACAACTTCGAGTGTAATGTTCCCAACATTAACTGGAGCGGATGCAACATGGGCATTGGACATGATTTTCGTCTTATCCATGTTCATCTTCAGACCCACTCTTTGGGAAGCATTGCTGAGATCTTCGAGCATTGTGTTCAGGTCTTCCAAGGTCTCAGCCATGAGAACTACATCATCGGCAAACCGCAGGTGTGTTAGGTACTCGCCATTGATGTTAATGCCGAATCCTTTCCAGTCCAGTAGCTTGAAAATATCCTCCAACGCAGCTGTGAATAGTTTCGGAGAAATGACGTCTCCCTGTCTCACACCTCGCTGTAGTTGGATAGGATTAGAGCTCTGGTTCTGTAGTCGGACTGACATGGTGGCGTTTTGGTATAAGTACCTCAGCACCTCGATGTACCTGTAGTCTATTTGGCACCTCTGAAGAGACTGCAGCACTGCCCAGGTCTCGATCGAATCAAAGGCTTTCTCATAGTCCACGAACGCCAAGCATAGTGGCAAGTTATACTCTTCGGTCTTCTGTATAACTTGCCGCAGCGTATGAATGTGGTCTATGGTACTATAACCTTTTCGGAACCCGGCTTGTTCGGGAGGTTGGAAGTCGTCGAACCTGCGAGCGAGACGATTCGTAATGACTCTCGAAAACAACTTGTAGATATGGCTCAGAAGCGAGATGGGTCGGTAGTTTTTCAAGAGAGTCTTATCACCCTTCTTGAAGAACAGCATCACATCGCTTCTGCCCCATGCCTTTGGCGTTTTGCCCTCGAGGATGACAGAGTTGAAGAGCTTCTGGAGGACCTTAAGTATCGGCTTACCGCCCGCTCTCAGAAGTTCTGGCCACCAAAGTCCACCAAAATCGCTGTATCGATTTGTTTTTTTTTTATGACAGATAATGAATTTCCTAACAATGTTTATATGAAAAAACTGACAAATGCGCAGTTATTGAGAAAAAAACTAGTTTTTTTGTATGAAAAAATATTAGTTTGCGTCGAGATTGCATCACATGTTAAAGAAGGCTAAATACTATTAGTACCTACGTAGATTAACAAAAATAGGCGAATCCAAAAAATTATGTGATTTTTTATTTCTTTTTGATAATTTTTGTTTTAAATGACTAATAACGTTGCAGGCCATAGCCAGTTAAATTTATATGAAAAACGTTTCTACAAAGTAGCATTATATCAAATATTACTTTTTCTATAAAGCTATTTTATAAAGCTTACTATTTCTCACGCTAGAGTTTTTGTACAATATTTAAATTTATAAGTTTTTATAGGTACCTACTTCGAGTCTTGTATTGTAACTGTACATTATTAACTTAAAATGTAGCCATACTGTTGAGTTTACAATAACTTATTATAATTTGTTAAAATTTTGTAATTTACTAGACCTAAGCAAATTGTAAACTTGTTCATGGTTCTGTAATAAATAAATAAAAAAAGCTACTAGCTGCTCGATCGGCGAAATTTGTCCGGGTCCAATTGTAAATCTAAATCATTCTGGAATCCGCCTGAAGACACAAAAAAATTCATTGAAATCGAAACTGTTTAGGAGGACTTCAGTTACATACACACGCACAGAAGAGTTATATATATAAAGAATTTACTGCTTACAAATAATTAAAAACGATCGTCAGTAACAAAAACAAACAAACACGTGTAATGTAGCGGTCATATTAAACAAGTTCCTTCCTTCCGTTTTTAAATGCCGGCGCCGCGGCCACTCGGATAAACAATAGCGAGCGGCGGCGACCGACGGATCACGCGAAAATGAACTTTAGCGTGAACGACGCATGATTCGTTATTATCTGACGAAGCGAAGATTTTGTCGATGCCGCGATCACACTTGAAATTGTTATACAATAATAAGTCTAATGTAGTGCGCGCAGAAGTTTAAATTGCTTTGACGCTTCAAAACCCTGTCGCAGGGTAAGACTTAAAAGGGTTTTTCGTTTATGGTAAGCGCTTACCCGAATTAACTTGATTCATTTGGTTACCCTGTCAATACGGTAAGTCGATGATATGCTTATCAATTTGAAAGGGTTTGTAGAAACAAGTCTTTAAAATACCCTATAAAAACCCGGGTTAGGGTAAGCGGTTCCGGTCCCTGTACATAACTAAGGGTTGTTTTATTTTAACTATATCACAGTCACGAAAATGTTTATTAAACACTCCTACTGATGTTGTAAGCTCCCAGTCGGCTCGAGGTATCGCACGAATCCGTCGCTGACGCAGTGTTCCTCCTTCGGGAATCCAAATCTTTCGAGATCCAAGGTTTCATAAGTAATTTCCAACAATGATCACGTATTTATATGCACTAATTATACAATAGATATTGTATTAAAACACCCAAACAGCAATCAAGAAAATCAAACAGCAACGTTTCTTGACATGACCAAAGAGTATTCCAACTTGCCACATCCAGATAAAAAAATTATCCAAAATGTGCAAAAATAATAGATTTTCTTTTTATTTTGTAACAAGCAAATTTAACCAAGTTGTTAAATAAATTCGTGCAAAATCCGAGAAAGTGTTTTATTTAAATGAACAGTTCGCGCAGAAATCTAAGATGTGAATTGAATTACGGCGAAAGTTATTTTTTTTTATTATATTATATCAAGTTTAGCCTAGTCAACGAAGAGATATAGAGGGAAATGTTTGGAACACAATTTTTGACTTTGGAACTTTGTTTGGGCTAAAAGTTTTGTAAAATACTGTATATATTTTACCGGCCAAACCCGATTTCAGGACAAACTAGTTTTTCCTAGGCCAAAATATTTCATCGCGTTGACATTTCAGAGAGCGAGTTTGCCTCGGAAGTCCTGTAGAACACGTGATTGGTTAAAATGGTGGTTATTTTTTTTGTGTCATGTTCTACATCTACAGGTCTTCCGAGGCAAAGTCGCTCTCTGATATGTCAACGCGATGAACTAGTTTGGCCTAGGAAAAACTAGTTTGTCCTAAAATAGGGTTGAAAAAAAAAATGAGACCTTCAAACCGCCCCCTCCCCCCCGGATGAAAGGGCTACGGGCGGGGACTTTTGCTATGTTTACCTCCTTATTAGCCCAAACAAAGTTACAAAGTCAAAAATTGTGTTCCAAGCATTTACCTCTATACTGTTTTTCGAGTGTTCGTTGATTTTTACTTCCACATAATTTGAGAGTTATCGCCTAACCTGGCAACACTACACGATTGTTTATTTATATAGAACAAAGAGTAAAGTGTATAGATCAACAATCTTTTCTGTTCCGGTGACAGCAGCGCTGGTTGGACAGTGCAACTTGACAGTAAAATGACATTATGAACAAAACACGTTAGTTCCAGTTTTGGCCACCGGAACAGAACACGTTGACGTCATCTACTGCAACGTTGCCGCTTTTCCAAGGAGCATGGCTTGTTACAAGTGCAACGAGTGAGATAGAAGATGGCTTTGGACAAAGACATCAATAGAAATCATAGATTTAGAATTTTTAACGATAATGATAGAAATCGTCACTTTAGACTTTATCGAGCTACAGCATACAAAGAAAAAAATTAAATAATTAAAGTTAAGAAATTGTTTCAGCAACTTATAATACACACACATATTGGTCTCTTTCTTCCACTCTTCCACAGTCTCCCTGCCTTTCTGTTACTCAGTCCCTGAAAACCGCCTCAGAAGCTTGGCAAATATTTTATTATTGATAAGTATGAATATTTAAAGCCAGTCCTTTAAGTTTAGTAACTGGTGAATGTAAGAATTAAAATAAAGTACCAAACTGAATAATGGGATACTACTTTGGTCAATCCCAGTAGTTCCGCTGGTGGAGTGTTTTTTCGTAATAGCTCCATGGATGAAGAGTATTTTGCTAATCCCATTAGTTCAATTCTCTAGATTGACTATGGTACAAATGTGATTTTTGCTTTGCCCGGTAGTTCCATGTAACTGAAATATGTTTTCACATTAAGCTCACTAGTCCCATTTTTAACCGACTTCAAAAAAGGAAGAGGTTCTCAAGTCGTCTGATTTTCTTTTTATATATGTTCCACGATATCTCCGCGAATTGTGAACCGATTCTGATAAATCTTTTTTTATCTGATAGACCAAAGTTTCAATTTGGTCCCATAAAAAATTTACAGTAGTCGGGCAAGAAGTTTTTTTCAGAATCCTGAAAAAAAACACATTGTTGTCGTCTGTTAGTTTCTGCTTTACGCTTCAATATCTTCGCGAACTATTAACCAATTTCGATGTTTTTTTTTTTCATTTGAAAGAGTATAAGTACTCCTGAGGTGGTTCCATTGTAACCAAGTCAGGATCTTATTGTGGAATCCAGGGGAAATTGAGAAAACTCACAAGTTTTATAGATATTTTACGTGTTTTATATTTTTTTTAAGGTACAACTCCTCAATGGTTAGGAGTTGGTGGATGTTTTTTTTAAATATCATTAATACGTAAAGATTTGTAGTTGTAATATTTATGGTTATTTAGGTGATATATTACAACTACAATCTTCAGTATCATTAAGTTCCAAGATTAGTTAGAAAAAGTCAAGCATTTTCGTCCTATGAATTAAAAGATTCAATTTATTTTTCTTTTTTACGTGTTTTGGGAAGTGAGTTTTTGTTTGCAGTATTTAGTATTGAAGGCATTTAATTTTTTTGAAAAAATTTTTTTTACTTGTCTCCTGTCAAAAGGCTCCCATTTTACTTGTCTCATGCCAAAAGGCAGTTTGCCAGTTAAAAAATTGGCAGCATGAAAGAAAGTTATTAATTTATTTTGTTCATCAGGTTCAAAACATGATGCAGTTCTACATACCTGAAGTATTAGCTGTGGAACAAATTGACGACGAAGGTGATAAACTAAGCGAGAAAGTTTTCAAAGAATTCGAACAACTCAAAGCTAAGGAGAAGAAGGAATGAACTTTCACTTTTATATTTGATAAACGAATCTGTATGTAGTTTGTAAATATTTTTTTAGAAATAGTATTTTACACACTCAAAAGAAAATAGGCGCCACTGGGCTTTTTTCACACAAACGTACTCACTTTAGCGTCTATGAGTAACTTTTTGCATCTCTGCAATGATTTTTACGTCAATGGAGCGACGAAACTCCCAATTATCAAATCTCGTTTTCAAAAATTGCCCTACCCGCTCAATTATCACAAAAAGGAAAATCTGTCAAGTGCGAGTTGGACTCGCCCATGAAGGGTTCCGTACCCACTTAACGTACCGATTGCCTATCATCATCATTTCAGCCGTACGACGCCCACTGCTGGGCATAGGCCTCCCCAAGGATCTCCACAACGATCGGTAGCCTATACCTAGCCTAAATCACAGAATATATAATAGTACTAACGCATCCTAAATACCACTATCATTTTTCGTCAGCAAAAAGTAAATTTGTTTTCCATGTATGAACGACAAACTTACATTTGCGGTTTTTGAAAATGTGTTATATCACAAAAAGTGCTTACTATATCTCGTTCAAACCAATTTTCTTTGAAAGTTTTTATTAAGATCTACAGCATACACTTTTTCTAGATTTTTCACTTTCTTTTTTTAAAAGTTAGAGGGGCTGGACACACATATTTTACCACTTTTGAAGTGTATTTCTTTCAAAATATTGTCTGTGATAAAGAATGATAAAAGAAACCTAAATATTTTAAATACCTATCTAAATACACCCCTAGGTAACGAATATGTTTTCTGAAAATATATTTTTTCAGTTTCAGTACCATGTATGGAGAGCCCCTCTTAATTTTTTATTAAAATCCTAAAGCGGTTTACAGAATTTATCTACCTACCAAGTTTCAAGTACCTATTACCTATGTACCTAGTCTTACACTAGTTGACACTTGACTGTAACAAAATTTCACTTTAAAGCTTAATAATTCACAAACGGATGCCTCAATAAAAAAACTGCCTTTGCGAACCCACAACGTTTTTGAAATTGCTATCCAACGACATCCCACACTATGGGGTAGACAAGAAAAAAAATTACATACATACCCACTTCACGTGTAGGGGAAGTAACCTAAAAAAATTTTTTTTTCAAAATTTTACTTTACCACTTTGTTGGCGTGATAAATATGTATATTCATGCCAAATTACAGCTTTCAAGTACTTCGAGTCTGAGCTAGACTGGGGTCAGACGGACGGACGGACGTACATGGCGAAACTATTAGCGTTTCTAGTTGACTACGGAACCCTAAAAATGGTTTGACCGCATGAAAAAGTGTTTAAAATGTAATGGAGAATACTTCGAAAAGCAGTTAATATATTACTTTTCTCACTCATGCTCTGAAATTTTAACATTACATTCGAAAAAGAATGCGGTAAGTACGTGGCACTTTTCCGATGTCAACATTCTTTAGAAAATCAGTGCGGTAATGAATTTCAATACTTACTTACCTCACTAATTTTCGTCCGTTAAGTACAATGCGAAGCTGATCTGGGTGGTCTGCGGCACAACTTTTTTTCTTTATTTTTTCTTTCGTTATTGCTGTTTTTAAAAACAGAAAAAGCAAAGGGACATTTGCACCATACAGCCACATTATGATTATTAATATAATTTAATAAGGTACATACGAGGGCTGTTCAAAAAATAAGGTGACTTTTAAATTTTCACGGATTACGTGAATACAATTTTTGATTTTTTTGTGGCTTTATTTTGGTACTCCTGTAAGTCGCTTATGCTGACAAGGTCGGCCATTTTGGAACTTTAATTAGTTTTTGACAGCAAAAAAGCGCGAAGATGTTTTTTCTCTGCGGCGATTTTTGCCTATTCCAAGAAATGGATCAAAGAATATGCATCAAATTTGGCGTGAAAAACATAATAAAGTGCGCAAAGATACTATGGAACTGTTGCGTGTAGCCTCTGGCGATTCTATGTTGAGCAAAAAAAGCATTTATAAGTGGTACAAGTTGTTCGCGGAAGGTCGAGAAGATGTCAATGATGAGGAGCGTCCTGGACGGCCCAGCACCGTTTTCTTCACCGTTTTCTTTGATTGCAGAGGCGTGGTGCGTTTCGAGTTCCTACCACAGGGTCGTACGGATAATAAAGAGTACTACCTCAAAGTTATTCGCAGTTTGTGCGAAGCCATTCGCAAAAATCGATCAGACATGTGGAAGGATCAGAAGTGGCTTTTGCACCACGACAATGCACCGGCTACACATCGTTCCTTGTGCGCAATGTTTTGGCCAAAAACAACACCGTATAGCTGCCTCAGCCACCGTAATCGCCGGACTTGGCCCCCTGCGACTTCTTCCTATTCCCCAAACTGGAGAGGCTCATAAAAGGACGACGATTTGGCACGATTGAGGAAATTAAGACAACATCGCTGGAGGAGCTGAACAAGATCCCGAAAAACGATTTTCTCAAGAGCTTCGCGGATTGGAAGAAGCGTTGTGAATTTTAAGCGAAGTGTATTTTATCAGAGGGTGATTACTTTGAAGGGGGCAAAATACAAATTGATGAATAAATAAATGGTTTTCGAAAAAATTCAAAAGTCACCTTATTTTTTGAACAGACTGTGTACATAGTTTAATATCATAATAAGGTTACATTTTTTTTTAATATGGTGCGCACAGTGTATGTAAATCGTATTATACCACAAGCACTATGTATCCTTAGCACGAACATCTATCATAAAAACAAAATGAGATTTATCATAGACAAATCCTCTACGAGTAATTTTGTATGGAAAATGTGTACAGCGCCATCTACCACCGAAAATTGAGAACTCATCTAGCGTCATTTTATAATAATATCAATAGACTGATCGTTCCACTCCACATGGCCTCACAAGCCAACATTATAAAAAAACGGCGGGCATCATTTTCAGCGGTTGATTTGATATCGATACAGTTTATAATGTATAATAATTATCAAAATGAATTCTGACAATGAAACAGACAAAATTACAGACATTGAATGTACTCCAAGTAGAGAGAAGTAAAATTAATAACAGAAAACTTACTGCCAGCAAAATCAAAAGGAAGATATTATATCAAAACCTAATTTGGAAAAGTGAAAAAGGCGCATACGTTTTCGGAATCTGTGTTGTTGGCGTATTTTAATGATCTAGCTAAATCCAAGCGACCGTCTACATTATGGACGATTTATTTGATGCTTAAATGTACCATTCAAATAAAACACGATACCGACATCAAGGAATACAAAGTATAAATTTTAATATTAATTAGATATTATTAAATTTTATTTAGGTAATCAGTTTTTTATTTCCTCGCATTTCTTGAGAAAAGCACTAAGTATACAAGCCTTTTACGGTAATTATCTAATTACTTACCGTCCTCGGCTGTAATGTACTATTACATGTGAATTGTTTTAATAATGAATTACGCAAAACTTTCAGTGTACCCCTAGTATAACGATATATGGAGCGTAGAGTTCATTTTATTGTTTATCCTTTTTGAGAAAATTTACCGGCTTATGGCAATTTTCGAAAACGAGATTTGATAATTGGGCGATAATTGGACGTAAAAATCATTGCAGAGATGCAAAAAGTTATTCATCTATGAGACGCTAAAGTGAGTACGTTTGTATTAAAAAGCCTGGTCTTTTCTTTTGACTAATAGGTATACATATATGAAAAAAGTATTTTTTTTAAGAGCCTAAGTAATATATGGATGGCTTAGTTCTAAAAGTCAGTAACTACATTTTTATCAATGAATAGCCAGTTCATAAAATTAAAAAAAAAGTTCATAAAATTCTCCGTTTTCTCGATAGATTGTCTATCGATTGACCAAATTAGTTTTTCAATAAAATGACGTTAAGTAGGTTTTTACTGATTAAAAAAGCACTAAATCCTGTCAAATAAATTCAGAAAGTCACTAAAGCCACCCAATGAATTTTGTTACGAAATCTTTAACTCCACATGTTTTGCGATAAGTCCTAAATTTTAAGTGAATCATACTGCGCATAATAATTGAGTTATTTACTTTTATAAAATGTCACTTTGAAGGTTACCAAATAAAGCACTGTTCTATTTTTTATTTACTTTTTTGATACAATCATTAAAAAAAAATTTTGCGCTTCAAGTGACTATCTCAAAACAAGAAAAAATGGACTTAGTGACTTTTATGCTGGGACTTCACCTGCGTGACGCCTAACGGCGTTAATAACGGCATGCGCCTCTTAGCGCGCTAATTGTATCACATTAGTGCGCTAAGACCTGGCTACACCCCTCGTATTATATCAAATAGCGCGCTAATTAATGGCATTAGACGCAGGTGAAGCTCGGGCATTATAACTAAGCCATCCATATAATAATATACCACATTGTTATACCTATATAAGTACAAACTATTATCCTTAGGCTCTTATAACATTTTTTTTTATTATTTTCAATAGTCTATTCTATTACAATCAAAACTATTTAAATGTGTAACAATCTTTTCTTTTATTTTATTGTATAATACATTTTTGTTTACTTGGTAATGAATGTTTACAAAGTAGCTCATGTAAAGAACTCTTATAGCATAGCATCATTTTGTTTTAATCCCTCAAAAACGGAAATAGCGGAAATGCCTTTTTTGTATGTGATAAAAGGATTGTTTGTATCACCGACCGGTGAACAAAGAATCCCTGAGCAGTTAAATATGTCTTTTAATTGTTTAGCCTTTACTCACAATAATCTTCGATCAACAATACGGAATACCACTAGTGACTAGATCTAAGATTATTATGCATCAGTTGAATCGAATTGATCGAAGCTTATGGAGTGTAAAAACAGCCGAGCGAATAAGAACGCACTTCAAAGGTGCGCTTTATTTCATATCGATTTCTGTCATTTTCGGCGTAAGATCTCAACATTTGTAACCTTTTTTTTTCGTTTAAAAATAGTCTTTCGGTGCCATATTTGCGTTGTGTTTTAGCACATGAGTAAATAAAAACTACTACCTACGTATGTTTTAGTTCGTGAGGTTTCATATAGACAGGTCAACAGACTACACGACACGAAATTGCTCTTATTCCTTAGGTATGTGATGTGATAAAGCAGCACCTAAGGTAAACCTGGGGCCTTACTGCGAACTGTCAAAAAAATTTATAGTAGGTAAGCGAGATGGCACTATACGCAGTGAATACTTCCGTTTTGCAATTAACATTACTATAACATTTTCTGACAGCTCGCAGAAAGGCCCCCGATCTGACCCCTGATTCACAAACCGTCGGAAACGCTCCCGACAACGGAAAGTATGCACTGTCTCTGTCACTCACTATAGAATAGACAAAGATAAAGCACTGAATTCGAATCCGATTCCGGTTCGTGAATCAGGGGGTTGTAAAGCTCTCGTATTTCAGACAGAACCCGTAACAGTTAAACGTTCCTTAAGTATTATGAATATCGTTACGAAATCTATTTTGGACCTTATTTCTTTAGCATTACGATCTATCTGTTATCTATCTGTCTGTTGTACTAGCAAACGTTACTATCACGTTTGCTAGTTGACAAACTTACACTATTGTACAAAAGTACCGTCGCGGAGCACGAAGAATCCCGTACGATGACCTGGGGGGTTATTGTCTAACTCAACATCAATCGCAATCGCTTTCAGTTTGACATCCATTTGACATCCATCACTTGTTGTTGAAGAAAGTTGACTAAATTATTTATATTAATGCAGCAATGGCCGTACAATATCTTTCAAACTGAATGCGATTGCGATTGATGTTGAGTTAGACAATTACCCCCCTGTTAATAGCTGTCCCTGCCGCTCCCGCGCAAATATAGTGCGTCACACTTGCACGCTTGCGTCAGCGTGACGCAGTCTTTTTGAAGTGAAAACTTCTTTAGCGGCGTTGTGCACTTTTTGTGATGAGTAAAAAATGTTAAACTCGCGTCAGGATCACGTGACCGTCAGATCGTAAGACGGACACGTGACCTGGGGGCCGATTCTGCTAACGTTAAGTCATAATCGAGTCTCAATCGTGTTTCAATTGTAGTTCAATCGTAGTGCTTTTTTACACCCTAGTTGCAAGTATTATGACAGTATTATGTGATGTGAATGTAGTGTGTGGTGTGACCATCAGTAGTATTGTGAAAAAAGTAGCTACACATTTCTTGTAACTAGTGTGTAAAAAAACACTACAACTGAACTACTATTGAAACACGATTGGGACACGATTATGACTTAACGTTAGCAGGCTTGGCCCCCAGGTGTGATGAAGGCTAAGTGTTACCCCGTTGTGGATAAAAAAAAACAACGGGTTGCACTCCGGGAGTGCCGGCAGAACTGAAAAGAGCTCCTTAGACTTTTCACAAAAAAAAGGAATTTGACAAAAATATTTAAATTTTGAACCGAGGTCTTCTGGCTTCAATGCCGCTTGTTTTTTAACGAGCTATCACGACTTAACGATGGCGAAATTTGCCTTCGTATTCTAATGACATTGAAACAGTTTTTCGATCAGGGGGCCGATTCTGCCCAGATGTTAAGTGACAGGTATAATATAACAGGTCAGTACGGCATTCTTCGATTTAATAATTTTATAATATTTTTCTAATGAAATATATTATACGAAATCAATCCACTTTATGATTTTTCAACACACTTGCTCATAAAGTGAGCCTTATTACATCGATCTTAGGGCCATAAACCGAACTATAACCCACGCGTGCATAATAATATTACAGTAGTAGTTGCGTAATAGAATTATCCCTACAAAGTTAAGTAAGTACCTAACTGCAAATTATATGCGAGTAAACAGAGACTTTTCAATTTAACCGGGTAATACAGTATCCCTACAAAGTTAAGTTAGTACCTAACTGCAAGTTATATGCGAGTCAACAGAGCATTTTCAATTTCAGCGGGTAATAGATACAGTTCTTTTTTTGTAACAACAAAGAGGTTTTATACGGCTGAAAATCCATTCACGTTTTTAGAATAAATAAATGTGTCCCTAATTAAGACAAGAAACATAATTAAGTATATTATTATCAAATTATTTATAATTCACAATAATTTGTTATAAAGCATTTGCATTTTATCACTATTATTATACTTAATTATTTTGTAGTAGGCTGTATGGCTGTATGTAATCAATCAACTCACATATGGCGCGTGCAAAAAAAAAACTTGCGCGCTTTTTCCCTTAGTTAATATTAGGATAATACAATATGTACCTATGCAATAAATGTTTGTTTTTCCTTGCAAGTGTGTTGAAAAAGTGCGTATGAAACTCGTGAGCAACTTACTCACTAGACACTCGGCTGATTTACGCCCTCGCCTGCGGCTCGGGCTGCAACCCACAGCCTCGTGTATAATGAGCAACCTAAGCTCACTTGTATCATAATAATAGGTCTTTACCTATGAAATTGCCGTTTTGTATGGAGATTTCTGTAATTATTTTTTTTCCATACTAACGTTTTTGTTATTATTTAACGACTAATATTATGTAAATTTACAAAATTTTACACACGTATTTATGGACATTTTAACTACTAAATGACACATTCGTTAAGAGAAAAATTTTTTTTTTCACTAAGTTACAACTAATAAAGTACGAAATTCTGGAAACAAAAATAGTCGTAACTTTCGGAATAAGTTTTTTCTATGTAAATAATCAAATATCGTGGTTATTAAATTATCAAAAGTTGCTCGATAAGGTCTTAATGTAATGCAATATTAAAGAAATTATATATTTCTAATATTATAAAAGTTGTTAAGTTATATGTTGATCACGCACAATTGTGATGACCACATCTACTGTGTTCCACAGTTTATTGAAACGAAGGTTTCTCATGCAAAATTAAGTAAATTAAAACTAGTCCTACCTTACTAGAAAATAGTGTCCGTAATCCAGGGGGGCTGAACGTTGTCTCGCCGGCGCGCGCCGGGCAAAACGATCTCCACACAACCCCCGATGGGATACTCTTACAACTAACACTCTTATACTACACAATGCCCTAATAGGCAGCTAAAACTTTCCCGGCGCTTTTCAAAGCGAACACACACGGGTTACAAGTCCGTACCCCGACCGGAGCCCTAGTAGGTGCAAAACGAAATCTCGGTCCCAATATGGGTAGGTAACTTGCGCGGCACGTCGCTACAGAAACACACGAACTTGTCTCACGGCTGCTTACGGCCAACTGGTCGCGATGTCGCGCGGGCGGCGGTTGGCGCCGACCCCACGAATCCACGTGAATGAATGAATCACGCGCGGCGTGAACATCCCCCCGTCCCGGACAGTAGCAAACTGTCCGCCAACTCAATCTAAGGGCAGGCGAGAGAGGGTAGCGATCGCTCGCTTCAAAACAGAGTCCCCCACCAGGACCTCGGCAAACCTGGGCACACCATCCGACCCCGGATGAAGCTGAACAATGCGTCCTAAGCGCCAGCGGAGGGGCGGCAGGTTTGGATCCTTTACCAACACGAGGTCTCCAGTCTTGGGTGGGGTCGTCCTATCCGACCACTTAACGCGTTGCTGCAAAATGTGCAAATACTCCAGATGCCAACGGCGCCAAAAACTCTGCGTAAGCTGCTGGAGCAATTCAAATCGCGAGAGCCGTCCGGAGGGCACTTCGGAATAAGGATATTCCGGCAAGGCGTTAAGCGGTCTGCCAATCAAAAAATGGCCCGGGGTAAGGGCCTCTAAATCATTCGCGTCCGAAGACAACGGACACAACGGACGCGAGTTGAGGACCGCCTCAACCTTACAAAATACGGTCGCGAGTTCCTCAAACGTGAGGACCGTCTCCCCAATAACGCGACGAAGGTGAGTTTTAGCGGCCTTTACAGTTGCTTCAAAAATCCCTCCCCAGTGGGGGCAGGATGGCGGGGAGTACTGCCATCGTACCCCTCTGCGAGAGAGTGTGGATCCGATCTCAAAATTATTCCTATCCAAAAATTCACAAACTTCCTTTAAATACCTATCGGTGCCCTTGAAATTGGTTCCACAATCGGACCTTATTAACGACGGCATTCCGCGGCGAGACACAAAACGATTCAACGTGGCTACAAAGGCTTCTGTGGTGAGGGCACTAACCACCTCCAGGTGGACCGCTTTAGTGGCCAAACAAACAAATACACACAAGTAAGCCTTTTCCGTTCTAGCATTACGAAGCCGCGATGTCTTAACGGTAAATGGCCCCGCAAAATCCGTTCCAACTCCTGAGAAGGGCATCGATTCGTTCACTCGATCGGCAGGCAAATCACCCATCTGGGGCTGCATCGTATCGGCGCGCAAACGATAACACGGGAGACAACGAAAAATAACGGATCGGATTATTCTCCGCGCTGACAAAATCCAGAACTCTCGTTGGAGGAGCGCGGTCAAAGCATTACAACCGGCATGAGCATTCTTTACATGTCGGTCTGTAATCAACAGTCTAACTAACGGTCCATCCTTGGGGAGCAACAAAGGGTGGCGTGATCCGTACGGCAGGTTGGCATGTCTGAGCCTACCTCCGACACGCAGCAATCCGGTACTGTCCAAGAAGGGATTCAACCGCACCAAGGGTCCCTTCAACTTGGGCTTACTTGAGCGCAGGGCTTTCAGCTCCGGTTCAAACTCTCGCTGTTGCGTCACTCGCAACCAATGCAACAGAGCGTCTTGCCGCTCTTGTGGGGCGAGGACCGGAGACAACGATTTCTCCTGAGGCTGGCGACAATTTCGCACAAAGCGCCTCATCCAAGCAGTCACGCCGAGCAACTTATCAAGAGAACTGTAGCGGTCTAACAAAAACTCCATCTGCGGAGCCGCCACCGTCTCCACGGTGTGAACACGCATGCCTAGGTCTGGGACTCTGGCCACAGCCGGGGTGGCAGGCCATGAGCGCTCAGGCCGTAACAACCATGATGGACTCCACCATAGGTGGTGGTCCACTAACTCAGGCGCCTCGCAGCCGCGGGAGGCACAATCTGCGGGGTTCAATTCGCCCGGTACGTGGCGCCAAATCAACGGGGCCTTTGAAGTCTGAATTTGTGAGACCCGGTTGGCCACAAAAACCTCAAGGGTGTGGACTGAACTCTTCAGCCAACAAAGGACGACCTGGCTGTCAGACCACGCAAATATCGACTCCAAGTCGACACCGTTTCCCAAGGTGTCGGCAACATGATTGAGTAGCCGTACTAAGAGAGTGGCGCCGGACAACTCCAACTTCGGAATGGTTAGCCTAGTCCGAAGGGGGGCGACCTTACTCTTGGCCGTAACTAAGTGTACGGCGACAACGCCTGCTGCATCCACCGTTCGGATGTAAACGGCTGCCGCGTATCCGCTTTCGGACGCGTCACAAAAGCCGTGCAGGGAGGCTTTAAACTTTCCCGAAGGCAGCATTTGCCTCGGTATACAAACCCGATTGACGTCGGGTAGGGATGACACGAACCTCACCCACTCTCGTAGGAGGCTACCAGAGAGGGGCTCATCCCATGACAATTCCGCAGCCCAGAGCTCCTGTAGGAAGCACTTCATCGAAAACACTACAGGGCTGAGCCAACCGTTCGGATCAAAGGTACGGGCTACAGTAGACAGCACCGTGCGTTTAGTCCAGACCTTTGGGTCTGGCAGTTCCAATCTATATGTGAACAAATCCGGGACTGGTCGATACTGGACTCCCAAAACAGACAGCATGTCTGGAGTCTCCGGATTTTCAAAGAGGAGCGGCTCTTGCTGGTGGTCCTTAGGCAAATCTGCCAATAGGTCCGGTGAGTTAGACAGCCACTTCCGCAACTCATAGCCACCAGCCCTCAAGAGCGCAATCAGCTCATCACGTAAGACGAGAGCCTCATCTAAGCTCGAGGCCCCCGTGCAGATATCGTCGACAAATAAGGCCCCCCCCTCAATAAGAGCAGATGCCCGGGGATAGCGTAGCCGTTCGCGCTCTGCGAGCTCCAAAAGCGAACGGATCGCCACAAAGGGGCTCGACCGCAAACCATAAGTGTTGGTGTTCAGCTCGTAAGCCAACATCGGATCCTGGGGATCCTCACGCCAAAGGATGAGCTGGTATCGTCTATCCTCCGGGTGAATCACGGTCTGTCTGAACATCATGCGGATATCGGCCACAAAGACGACAGCGTGCCGGCGGAAGTTGGTCAAAACATCACAGACATCGTGATGCAACTTCGGCCCCGCATGCAGACACTGATTCAACGACACTCCGGTTGACGTGGGCGCCGAACCATCAAAGACCACGCGGATCTTCCCATTGGAAGTCTTCAAAACAGCGTGGTGTGGCAGGAAGTAATGTTCCACATTACGCCAGTCCAACTGCGAGATGGACATGTGCCCAAGGTCCAAATACTCCCGCATGAAGTCTATATACTTCTCCTTGAATGCGGGATCCCTGGCCATCCTACGCTCCATGGACAACAATCTCTTCTCGGCCATCGGTCGGGAGCTCCCTAAAGGAGGGCGAGCCGCCAAGAAGGGCAAGCGGGTAATCAAGCGACCCGAGAGGAGGCGCCCAGTGTTGTTCTGGTAGAACAATTCGCACTCCTCGGCTAACGGATCCAACCGCTTGGCAGTGGGGGGTTCCTCCACCTCCCAAAACTTTTGGAGAACGTCGGACAAAGTAGAACCGACAATGGTCTGGCGGTCTACCGACGGGGTCTCTGGTGTCTGTGGTACCTTTCCCATCACCACATGACCCAGCGACGAGGACAAGGCGACAAGATCGGCTGTCTGCAAAACTCGCTTGCTTCCACACAGTACACGACCGAGGACATCCGCACCAATCAACAAGTGTATTGGGCCCGGTCGGTGGAAGGAAGGATCAGCCAAAGCCAGTCCAGACGTCAGCTCAATCGTGGATGGCGGCACTCGCACTTGCGGGAGTGGTCCAACCACCTTATCAAAAACTATCGCCGAAGCACCGATCTTCGACCTTGGCGCGAAGTGGGGGGAGAAGGAGAACTCAACTCGACCAATCGGATCAGGGATCCGCGAGTCTCCCACCCCCCGTACCGCTTCGTGATGCGGCACAAGCAAAAGACCCAGCTGTCGGACAAGCCACCTGGACATTATGCACCCCTGGGCACCTGAGTCCAAAAGGGCACGCACCGTGACAACATTGCCCTTAGGTCCCCAAACATTCACGGAGGCTGTTGGCAACAGCACAAGCTCCGGAGGGGTGGTTGGGTCCGACAGGGGCGCCATTAAAAATTTTGGGGGGGTACTTGTCCCCCTCGCGCCTGAGTCGGCGCGCCAAATGTGGGACGCTCGTACCGGGCGAGCGGGTCCCAATCGGGTACATACTGGCCCCGACCAACAGCACTCCTAGGTGCAGGGTAATACCCGTGTGGGGCGTGCCTCGGTACATAGTACCCCAATCGAGGCCTCTCCATTAGGGGGGGGGAGTAGCAAATAGGGCCCGTGCCCATCGCCACCGTGGCGTACTCTTGTGGTACCCCCCTACCCCCGCCCGTGGCGGGGGCGTCTCTCCTATAGTTCCCCCTCTCCGGGGGGGACTGAACGGGGGGGCTAAGCCCCGCCGAATCTCTAGGGGACCGGTTCCGGGCTGCCGGGCCCCCGCCCGTGCGCGAGGAATTCGAACCCCGGTCGCTCCCGGCGTCCTTGCGGTCCAAACAAAGGAGGGGGTGATGCCTCCCTCCGCAAAGACGACAATCCTCGGTCTGGGGACACGCCGACTGCATGTGTCCCCCCAAACACCTATAGCACCATTGGCGCTGTCTAGCAACGGCCCTCCGTCCCTCTGGGCGGAGGCCTCTAAATTTGGCACATTCGTGCACCATGTGCCTATCTCCCCTGCAATACCTGCACCGCTCACTCGGTGCGGGGGGAGGGGACTGCTGGAAGGCAGCATAGCGATTGGTCGGGCGACGGGGCTGTTCCCTCGCCGCCACCATACGACCAACACCTGGAACCGGGGCAGGCTCCAGGTGGTCCGTCACCCTACATTCGTCCTCCAAAAAACGAAGGAGGTCCGCGAAGGGCGGGAGATACGAGGCGCTGTCGCCTCCGTACCTCTGCTCGAAACGCCCCTTCATTTCAGCGGGCAATTTGGCGAGGACTATGTGCAGCAGTACAAAGGACCACTGATCCACCGGCAGGTCCAATCGCCTTAGGGAGTTGACCGCTGACAGTAGCGGGTTCAGCAACTCCCTCCGTAACAGGTGTACCCGCGTGATTCGCGGGAGGGCCAAAATCGTGGCCACGTGGGTGTCCGCCAGTAACCGGACATTCTGGTACCTGCTAACCAGAAGCTGGCGAGCCACCTGGTAGTTGTCGTCACTGATGAGCAGGTGCTGGATTACCGCGCTGGCCTCTCCTCGCAGGGAGGAGCGCAAATAGGCCAACTTCTCGCTAGGGGATAAGTCCCGTCGTGAATCCACCAAACTGTCAAACAAATTAATGAAGCCCATCCAGGCTGACAGATCCCCATTAAAAGTGGGAATCTCCAAGGTAGGCAATCGGCCTAGCAACGCCGTCGGGGTAGGTTTGACCTCCCCGCTCAAAACCGGCTCCCCCTTCCGAACAGCCAGGGCCCTCTCAGCCGCCTCCGTGAACTGGTCAGCCAGCTCATAGGCCTGGGCTACATCCTGCTCCAGCTGTTCCGACACGGCATCATCAGCTGGGGGGTTCTCCATATAATACGCGCGACACTCCATGGCGTGGCGCTCCAGGTCCTGCAGCCGAGCTGCCAGCCCGCCATACCGAGCTAGCAACGCGCCTACCCGGTCGGCTCGGTCTATTAATGTGACCGCACAAGCAAGCCAACGCAAAGCTCCTTGGATGCCAGCCCTGGATACGGCGGTCGGATTCGTAGGAGCCATTTATAATCCGTTTAATAAACAAAGCAAACAAAGAAATATAACAGTGGCAAACATCAACAAAAAAAACAATAGAAATAGGTCGCGTCACGATAATATAAAACACAATTAAAATTCGGACGACATACACGGACCCTACTATTTTCATAAATTATTAGCAACTTACCAATTTCAAGGGCTAACAATATAACGGTATAAACAAAACGTATAGGATTAACGGTATGGCATAACGGCACGGCCAAGTCAACCTCGCAAATCAACTACTAAACCGTTATCAACAAACGAAAACAAAACTATTTTTAATAATAATACTCGTAATTTAATACTACTAATAATTAAAACTAGTTCCACTTTTTTAACTAGGCAAGCGGACTCGGAACAAACACTAGTATGTGGTACTAATAAACAACACTTTCGAACGAAACTATTCGTCAAATAAATCCGGACACACAAAAAAAATATACACATCTAGGCGAGTAAACTCGTATCAAATCACTAGTATGTGGTACTAATAAACACACTTTCGAACGAACTATTCGTCAAATAAATCCGGACACACAAAAAAAATATACACATCTAGGCGAGTAAACTCGTATCAAATCACTAGTATGTGACAACAATTATATAAGTGTCTATCTATTATCGGATCCACCAAGTGAGAAACATTCGCTTCGAGAATTTACTAGAACAATTTCTTAGTACTTCAAATCGTCTCGGGATCTTCAAATACCCTCGAGATTTCAACAAAAAAAAAAAATTTTTAGGTACGCTTTTTAGGTACGCTTTTTATTTTTACTATGAAATTTTATGTAGTTAATTTTAATATGAAAATTAATTATATCAACTAAGCTCTGCTACCAAGAATATGATCACGCACAATTGTGATGACCACATCTACTGTGTTCCACAGTTTATTGAAACGAAGGTTTCTCATGCAAAATTAAGTAAATTAAAACTAGTCCTACCTTACTAGAAAATAGTGTCCGTAATCCAGGGGGGCTGAACGTTGTCTCGCCGGCGCGCGCCGGGCAAAACGATCTCCACACAACCCCCGATGGGATACTCTTACAACTAACACTCTTATACTACACAATGCCCTAATAGGCAGCTAAAACTTTCCCGGCGCTTTTCAAAGCGAACACACACGGGTTACAAGTCCGTACCCCGACCGGAGCCCTAGTAGGTGCAAAACGAAATCTCGGTCCCAATATGGGTAGGTAACTTGCGCGGCACGTCGCTACAGAAACACACGAACTTGTCTCACGGCTGCTTACGGCCAACTGGTCGCGATGTCGCGCGGGCGGCGGTTGGCGCCGACCCCACGAATCCACGTGAATGAATGAATCACGCGCGGCGTGAACATATGTACAAAAGAAAAAAACGGCAATTTCATATGTAAAGACCTATTATACTATTAAAATACTTGTTGCTATTAATTGTAATTGTTTCTGTAAATAAAACTCAATGGTTTTTATCCAGGCTCGAGTTTATTTTCGTATATTATAAACACATTGAGTAAATTGGTATACATTAAAAGTTGGACATTACATTACAATTATTGTTAGTATTAACTTAACTTACATTTCAATTACAATATTATATTTGTATACTAATTTAATTTGTGAATTTTCTAAGCCTTCTTTCAGCATTAACTACAGCTATTAGACAGTAGCGTAATAATATTGTCAGCCTCACAACGAAAGTTGGAAGAATTTTTATTATAAAACTAGGTACTTGGGTACTATAATCAAACTTAATTAAAATGACACTACAAGTAGGTATACAAGGTGACTCCGCAGACGTGATCAGAAATCACTTCTTCAGACTTGATTATTTGTTGGCCACTTCCAAGCAATAGTTGTTACAAGAAACAAAACGTTTTTTTTATGTTAACTATCCATGATTTACTGAATCGGTGCTTTAGTTAAAGGGAAAATTATAAAAAGTCCGTGTTTGTTTATCATTAATTATTATTGGAATTGGAAATTCCATCAATTACCGAGTCAAAAAATTATTTCTGATCACGTTTGCAAAGTCACACTGTATAATTTTACAGAACATGAACTTACGAAGTATATTGTTAAAAATATACCTATTACAATTATTCAATGTTGCATGTTGAAATAATATAATATATAAAGGGTCATCGTATTACTTGTGCTTTATGACAATTATACTGTACAATGGCAGTGATTAAACATAATATCTATAATAATTGATAATTCATTATTGCTACTTAGATCGAATTAATAACTATTTATAATATTGTTTTAAAAATCGTAATATGTCAAAGTCATAATATAATTAAAGTCTTATTAAATATTGGGTTGTGATACTTGTGATATCTCAAAATCTGCTTACATCAAGTAACAGAGAATATGCGGCATAAATGCAAATAAGTAATAAATTTTTTAAATAAAATAATCAGAAAATAAAAAAAGAACTGTTGCGTTAAACGTTAAAGTAACATCTTAATATAGAATTTTACTAGACTTCTCTCGTCCCATTTTATATTGCACAAAATACATTTCAGGAATGTGCTAATAACATTTTAAAAAGACCTATAGTTTGTGCGGTGTAGCATGGTCCCTATGACAGCTTATTCGTGCAAAGCATAAAGTTCCTCATGTTATTGGAATAAAACTCAAGAAAAGCAGAATTAGACATTTTTAGTGCAGCTTATGCTAGAAAATTAGACCCTATTCCTTGTGCAGAAGCTACATTTTGCTTTGCACGAATGAGCTGTCATAGACACCATGCTACACCGCACAAACTATAAATATCCCAGTTGTAGAAAGGTAAAATATAGTTATTTAAAAAGAGTAAGAACATAAGAAATATTAATATAAGAAATTAAAGCATGGTATTAGGCAAAAAGGCAAGAAGGTTAACGAAAAAGTGTGAAGTTTAAAATTGAAATATTTTTATATAATTCCTCAAACAAAGATTGACGGTCAGTTCCAGAAGAGCCAGAGTTTTTTTTAGTTCCTAGCTAAAAAAAAGGGATATATGCCTGTCTTGGTGATGTTTAATAGTATTGATATTTTTGTGAATTGTCCCAAATTATTTGTACTTACTTATAAATAAATACATTTTGGACATATTGCAGTCCAAGTCGATAAATATCAAGAAGTACAGTCACGATGTTACATTGAAACGTACCGAAACAAAACAGTCTGCCACAAAAGTTATTCAATATTGTAATGTGTCATAGTCCCAGGTTATTTACATATTATTGCTTGTGACTGTACACGCTAGTAATCGAAATCAATTCGAATAATAAGTGTAGGTATCACGTATCGTATCAGACAAAGCTACCGACTTTAAGGATAGTTTTTAAACTACCCCAAATAATTTAAGTAATTCTTGTTTTTGCTGTTTTTTTAATGGTTAAAACTTGTGAGGCCTTTTATTCGCCCAAATTCGAAGATTTGAAAAAGTATCAAACCAGTTATAATCATGGTTTACACGTAGCTTGCTATATACAGGTGATCAGTGGTTTACACCGCCATAAACAAGCTATTATCAAGGGCTACACCAACAAACACAGTCTATAATCAAGGGCACACCGACAGACGCAGGCTATAATCAAGGGTTACACAGTTGGCCAACACAGGCTATAATTGGGTACTTGACTAATTTTTTTTATTGACTTAAAATATTTATTGAATTAGTAGCAACTACAGTTGCAAAACTTCTGAAGTATTCGGAATAATTACGTAATACTTCTCATAAAGTTTCTTTCCATCAGAATTTTTCAAAATAAATTCGTTTGAAAATATTGGCATTTTTTTATCTTAGGTCAATCTTGCTAGAAAATATTGTGCCCGAGTCCGGCGGGCGACGACGACGACGGATGAACAAACAACTCGTGCGCGGCGCGCGGCGCCCGCCGCAGAACAAATTCTAGTGGCGCATGGCAGGCGGCGCGCGCGGCGCGCAGGGCGGGCGGGCGAGATTAGCGGGGCGGGGAGTAGGAGGCGATGCCCCCCGGGGAATTATTCGACCGCTCCCCTTCCCCGCAGAGAAGGATTCATAATGTTTCGCAATAATTCGCGGTCTAAGAAAATATTTCAATTTCGATAAAAATAAACGTGAGCGTTGTTTTTAAAAACGAAGTGCTTACCTATTTGCTCAGTGATGGATTGATGGTGAATTGGTTGTTATTATTATTGTAGCGTAATTAGCGTAAGTAAAATTTGAATGTTTATTTTATTCCTTACCTATGTAAGGCGACATTAACAACAAAAGTAGGTAGGTACCTACTTACAGCAAAACACTAATTTTTATAGGTACTAGCGACCCAGCCCGGCTTCGTTTGAACAATTTGTGGGTGCTTCGAATCTGTGATAACTTCTAAAGTGTTCATTTAAATGAAATACGGTAAAGGATAATGTTGATCTAAGTACCTCAATGATATCGTTTTACCTACATTAAATGGCCAAGGTAACTTATATAGGTACTTATTTGGATAAGGATTAATACTGATTAGGAGACATTAGCTTTGCAAATAAAGTAATATTTTTAAATAACTTAATAAATATAAAAATTACTGTGAGTCAACCTATAGAAATAAGGCGACTTCGGGTCTTTTTTGTAGGCCTCTATGATATACAATGCCGTAGTAAATTATTTTGATGTAGGTAGGTATCTCATACGGTTAAGGGTGGTATTCCACTTATCAAAGATCTTTGTCCAAGAAATTGGACGTCGAATGTATGAAATTGGACGTCAAAGTCGTCCAATATGCGTCCAATTTCTTGGATCCAATGCATACTGGACAAAGATCTTTGATGAATGGAATACCACCACCCTTAGCCAGCAGCGTTCGCAATATACCTAAGCGCTCGAAAAATCGTTTTTTGACGGCTTCATCAAAAAACATCCTAATTTTTCTCTATTATATAAATACGTAATTAGAATGTTTTGTATGTAGGTATTTATTTATAAACCTTCGAGAATAAATTTTCTAAATAACAGTGACAGCTGCATGCATCGAAATCCGATGCGTGGTTTAAAAGAAGAAAGGTTAGAAACAGACAGACAGAGGCGGAGAGTGACTTTATTTTATACTATGTACCTACTACCTACTTACCTACCTAGTGATAGTGAAGTGATGACCTAAGCCTCGGCACGGCACTTGTATTGCTAGGTACGACCACTTATATTGTGGTTCGACGGCTATGCCGATGACGGCTATACTCCGTGACTCCGTGCCGAGTTTTGTACCTACCTAGCAGTGGCAAAACGAAAGGGTACATACCTACAAGCCGATTCTAATCGGCTTACCTTATTATGCCCCCAGTACACGATGGCCGATCATGGTCGGCGACCATGACCAATACATCGTGGATTGACACTTTTGAACGAAGAAGTTTAAAAAGGTTCTTTCAAAAGTGTCAATGTACGATGTATTGGTCATGGTCGCCGACCATGATCGGCCATCGTGTACTGGGGGCTCTATAGTTTAAAACCTTTTACCATAGTTTAAAAATATGTTTTCATCCGTTTCAAACAATTCAAAAACATTAAAAATTCGCTAAAATAATAGGTACTTAAGTAGGGTATATGTGCCTACTTAAGTACCTACTTCTACACTTAAAACTTCCACAGACATTTTATTTAAGAGGTACCTAGATAGTAAGATATCCATCCATACTTCTTTTACTATGATTGACTATTTTTCTTGCTTAGGTAGGTATTTAAAAATAAGTGTCAAAACTGCTTTCTACTGCTTTTTTACCGATTGCTGCTTTTTTATCGTTACCTACTCCCGTATTTTTCGACGATCGAAATATTCCGAATGTTTCGTAATACTTCGGAATATTTCGTAAGTATTCCACGGGAAAGATTCGGAATTATTCCCGACTGCAACTGTAGTAGCAACACAACGTATTTATTTTCAAATATCTGGCAAACTTTCAGCGATATAGAGCACCAATCTTTCTAATTAGACAAGGAGAGCACTATCGAAATGTGACGTCACATTTCTATAGCGCCATACTCTCGCCATAGAAAATTTCGTTTTAGAAAGAGATAGCTAGAGTCACAATTAAGTAGCTCATAATCCGCTTGTTATAATACAGATTGAATTTCTTTTTTCACATTTGCTATTCAGTAGCGTTATATTTCTAAATTTCATAATTAAATATCTACATTTCAACAACAGTCAAGTAGCCAATTAAGGATTACACCGACGAACACAGGCTGTTTTCAAGGTCTACACCGACATACACAGGTTATAATCAAGGGTTACACCGGCATACACAGGTTATAATCAAGGGTTACACCGGCACACGCAGCAGGAGGGGAACAGGAACCAATCCATGAAGATGCCGGCGCAGTCGTCGTTGGGGTCGTAGGCGAGCAGGCGATGCCACTTGTACTTCTGCTCGCAGCCGCAGTCGCCGGAACACCGCGACGTCGACTTTTTACTGAAACGTGACACATTTTAATACATTTTTGGCGGTCAATTTTGAGGTCCCCTACACAGAATACCTACATAAAAATGTAGGTAAATATAATATGAATTCTTGAGCTAGATATTTTCTTTTTTCATTGATCGATATAGAATTCCGCCAAGTGACGCCTATTCTATTTAAAAACACTGAGATAGCAAGACCAGCGTCTGACTGACTGCGACATCCGACAAATGCTGTAGTAGGTACCTACTAAGTACTACCATACATTATTTTACCTTACTACCATTTAAGTGTCACAATGTTATTATAAGATTATACCTACTACATAATCTATTTGTTTTTCATATTTCTTTCTATCAATACCAAGATCAAATTTTGGGGGTAACATTAGTCTAGGGTGAATGTTCTACTCGTCGACCTCGTCCCATCGGCCGACCAAAACGTTAAAAAAACACCCAAAGTTAGAAATACCGACAACACTGAGTAATGGTTTTGATGTCAATTCATATGGCAACACCATATCTGTCACCTGATCTACACGGTCGCATCATAATGGTCGTAATATTTTAAGTTTCATTTAAGTGTCACAATGTTATTATAAGATTATACCTACTACATAATCTATTTGTTTTTCATATTTCTTTCTATCAATACCAAGATCAAATTTTGGGGGTAACATTAGTCTAGGGTGAATGTTCTACTCGTCGACCTCGTCCCATCGGCCGACCAAAACGTTAAAAAAACACCCAAAGTTAGAAATACCGACAACACTGAGTAATGGTTTTGATGTCAATTCATATGGCAACACCATATCTGTCACCTGATCTACACGGTCGCATCATAATGGTCGTAATATTTTAAGTTTCATTTAAGTGTCACAATGTTATTATAAGATTATACCTACTACATAATCTATTTGTTTTTCATATTTCTTTCTATCAATACCAAGATCAAATTTTGGGGGTAACATTAGTCTAGGGTGAATGTTCTACTCGTCGACCTCGTCCCATCGGCCGACCAAAACGTTAAAAAAACACCCAAAGTTAGAAATACCGACAACACTGAGTAATGGTTTTGATGTCAATTCATATGGCAACACCATATCTGTCACCTGATCTACACGGTCGCATCATAATGGTCGTAATATTTTAAGTTTTTTGACGTAAAGACGGCTCCCGGTATATGCCTGTCTGTTATACTAAGAATATTTTTTATTTATATCTTGCGTAATCTTCATTCATTTTGAAAGTGTTACTTATATTTGTTAGTAAAACATGACAGCGGTATTAATGATATACTAATCGACTAACTTAGAAGTGTTATTTCTGCATTTTCAATGGTGGTATGGTTTTAGGTGGCTGTTCCATACTTTGGAACCGAATTTTGATTAATTTCCCTAATTCCGGCCATTGTGGTCGACTATTGGAAAAGATACATAATGATAAAAGTGCTCTGTATCTTTGATTATAAATAAACTAGAGTTGGTGTGTATGTATAGTTATTAAGATTTCTTAACTCTATATGTGGTCGTTTTCCAATAGTGGACCAGGGTGGTCATCCATTAGTACTGAGAGAAAATTCGCTGACCCAATGCTTGAACACGTGCTTAGCTAGTTATAAAGACTTCTTACTCTATATGTGGTCGTTTTCCAATAGTAGACCAGCAGGCTAATGGTCTTATTTCAAAATCTGTCACAAATATCGCAATTGCTTTCATTTGACAGATGAATGTGACACATTGATACTTCTCTTTGGCACAATTAAAAATTTAGAAAGAAATGAAGCAATGTCGACCCCCCCCGCGAATAATCCGGTAACCGAAAAAGTCAAAATGTTCAGGAAAAATAAAAGAAGCATTTTTGTTAATAACTCGACAAAAAAATAAGTATCAGAGACTTTTTATATCACATATGGAAGCTATTTTTTTCAGCTATCTTGTTATTTCAACAAAATTTAGTTAGTACCAAGGTATTCGTTACAAATTAACTAAATGCATTTTACTATACTAGTATAGGTAAAGCTCTGATCAGTAGTGTCTCTTACGATATTATTCGTGTAAATTTCTAGTGCCGTCTGCAACAGTAATATCGTGTTGCGATATTATTCGTGTAAGTTTATATTTTCGACTACAAACAGTAATATCGGGTTGCGATATTATTCTTGCAAATAGTTTTGTTTATTGTACATTTGTAGAAGCCAATTACTATAATATTCGCCTGTCATGAAATAAATGATATTATAGTAAATGAATAGTATTGTGCCGTGTAGTGCCGGCACATAAAAAAGAATAGCACTACCCCCTCTCTTCCCGTGGGTGTCGTAAGAGCCGACAGAGGGAAAACTGCCAAAGGAGATGGGCAGCAGCGTCTCCAGGCTTCAACAGGCTATACTGCGATCGCCAACCCGCCTGCCAAGCGTGGCGATTATGGCAAACCCCCCCCGTAAAAATGGATACACACACTAAAAATCGGCCCCCAGTCCCCGGCGGCCCCGCTATTCCTAGCTACGGTAGCGGCTATGGTAACGGCGGGGCAGGGGGTGCTAAGAATCCCCGGGTAGGTTCCGGCTACCAACACCGACGACTTGACCTGGCAACCTACAACACGCGCACGTTGAGGCTCGACGCGAAGCTTATAGAGTTGGAAGAGGCAATTAGTAAGTTGCATTGGGATATTATTGGGTTATCTGAAGTCCGAAGAGAGGGGGAGGACTCGATTACCCTTCAATCCGGTAACTTACTATACCACCGGGAGGGCGACCAACAGTCCCAAGGTGGTGTCGGGTTCATCGTCCATAAATCCCTTGTCAACAACGTGATCACCATCGGAAGTGTTTCGAGCAGGGTAGCGTACCTAATACTCAGAATATCGGAACGATATTCGCTGAATGTCATTCAGGTCTACGCTCCGACCTCGAAACACGACGATGTCGAAGTGGAGGCTATGTATGAGGAGATCTCTAAAGCCATGCATAGCTACAAAACCCACTACACGGTTGTGATGGGGGATTTTAATGCTAAGTTGGGGCAACGTTGCGGTGATGAGTTGAGAGTGGGGCAATCTGGATTTGGGCAACGGAACGAAAGGGGCCAGATGCTGGCAGACTTCATGGAGAGGGAGAACCTCTACATGATGAACTCCTTCTTTAAGAAGCCCGTAAGCCGCAAATGGACCTGGATTAGTCCGGACGGTAAAGTCAAAAACGAGATAGATTTTATTATGTCAACGAGGAAGCAAATATTCAATGATGTCGTTGTGATCAACGCCCTAAAGACGGGAAGCGATCACCGCATGCTTAGAGGCACATTGAATATCAACGTCAAGCTGGAAAGATCTCGACTAATAAAATCTACGCTCCGACCAATACCTGCTCAAATTCAAAACCCCGAGTGCTTTCAGCTCGAGCTCCAAAACCGCTTCGAAGCCCTTGAGAACAGCATCGATATGGACGATCTATACAACATGGTGGTGGACACTGTCCGCACGGTAGGGTCCAAGCACTACAAAACCCACCGTCCTAAATTAAAGAAACTCTCCAGCCATACTATCCGACTCATGGATCAGAGAAACGAAATGAAACTACAGAACTCAGCGGATGCCCTTCGTTATCGACAGCTAAATAGGCAGATCTCCAAGTCCTTGACAAGCGACCTTCGCCAATTTAATACCGAGCGTATTAAAGAGGCCATTGAGCGGAACAAAGGCTCCAAAGTGTTCGCTAGAGATCTGGCTATAGGGCAAAGTCAACTGACGAGGCTGCAAGCTGAGGACGGTAGTATCATTTCATCAACACCTGAAATCCTGAGGGAGATTGAGAGTTTCTATGGACAGCTATATTCCACACAAACACCTGTTGAAAGTAAGGCTACAGAACCTAGAGCCAAACTTACCCGACACTATACCGAAGATATCCCGGACGTCAGCCTGTACGAGATTAGAATGGCTCTCAAGCAGCTCAAAAACAACAAGGCGGCGGGCGATGACGGAATCACAACAGAACTTCTGAGAGCGGGCGGTAAGCCGATACTTAAGGTCCTCCAGAAGCTCTTCAACTCTGTCATCCTCGAGGGCAAAACGCCAAAGGCATGGGGCAGAAGCGATGTGATGCTGTTCTTCAAAAAGGGTGATAAGACTCTCCTGAAGAATTACCGACCCATCTCGCTTCTGAGCCATATCTACAAGTTGTTTTCGAGAGTCATTACGAATCGTCTCGCTCGCAGGTTCGACGACTTCCAACCTCCCGAACAAGCCGGGTTCCGAAAAGGTTATAGTACCATAGACCACATTCATACGCTGCGGCAAGTTATACAGAAGACCGAAGAGTATAACTTGCCACTATGCTTGGCGTTCGTGGACTATGAGAAAGCCTTTGATTCGATCGAGACCTGGGCAGTGCTGCAGTCTCTCCAGAGGTGCCAAATAGA
Source organism: Crambus lathoniellus (assembly GCA_949710035.1). Lineage (NCBI taxonomy): Eukaryota > Metazoa > Arthropoda > Insecta > Lepidoptera > Crambidae > Crambus > Crambus lathoniellus. The sequence goes on from OX453296.1 coordinate 12,124,866, forward strand.
CTACAGGTACATCGAGGTGCTGAGGTACTTATACCAAAACGCCACCATGTCGGTCCGATTACAGAACCAGAGCTCTAATCCTATCCAACTACAGCGAGGTGTGAGACAGGGAGACGTCATTTCTCCCAAACTGTTCACAGCTGCGTTGGAGGATATTTTTAAGCTACTGGACTGGAAAGGATTCGGCATTAACATCAATGGCGAGTACCTAACACACCTGCGGTTTGCCGATGATGTAGTTCTCATGGCTGAGACTTTGGAAGACCTGAACACAATGCTCGAAGATCTCAGCAATGCTTCCCAAAGAGTGGGTCTGAAGATGAACATGGATAAGACGAAAATCATGTCCAATGCCCATGTTGCATCCGCTCCAGTTAATGTTGGGAACATTACACTCGAAGTTGTTGACCACTATGTCTACCTAGGACAGACAATCCAATTAGGTAAGTCCAACTTCGAGAAAGAGATCTCTCGTCGAATCCAGCTCGGATGGGCAGCGTTTGGGAAGCTCCGGCATATATTTGCGTCCAAAATTCCTCAATGTCTCAAGACTAAGGTCTTTGACCAGTGTGTGTTGCCAGTTATGACTTATGGAAGCGAGACGTGGTCTTTTACTATGGGTCTCATAAGAAGGCTCAAGGTTACCCAGAGAGCAATGGAGAGAGCGATGCTTGGTGTTTCCCTGCTCGATCGAATCAGAAATGATGAGATCCGCAGGAGAACTAAAACGACCGACATCGCTCGAAGGATTGCTCAGTTGAAGTGGCAGTGGGCGGGACACATAGCGCGGAGAACCGATGGCCGTTGGGGCGGAAAGGTTCTCGAATGGCGACCGCGAACCGGACGACGTTCCGTGGGCAGGCCCCCTACAAGGTGGACCGACGATCTGGTCAAGGTCGCGGGAAGCCGCTGGATGCGGGCAGCGCAGGACCGATCGTTGTGGAGATCCTTGGGGGAGGCCTATGCCCAGCAGTGGGCGTCGTACGGCTGAAATGATGATAGTAAATGAAACAACTTTGGTTTGTTTATGATTGGTTGGTTAATTAATGATTGTTATGATTAACATTAAAAAATTACACTTTGGCTTAAAGATAGAACATAATGAATGAGATTATATTTAAGTAGAAAATTATTTTCTATTCCTATTCCTTCGTTAGGATTACTGATTGCTCAATTATGTTTACAACTAAACAAGAAGTAAGACAGAGCTGCATCTTGTTCCCTGCACTGTTAAACAGTGCAGGGAACAAAATGACATAATATGGTGAGCAAATCATACGGAGGACCATTGAAGATTGGGAGAAGGGTTTCCCTGTAGGCGGAAAGAGACTTCCAATTTTAGATATGCTGACGACACCGTACTATCTATGGATGATAGGAGTGAGCTATTCCATAGACTCGAGGTGGAGAGTGGCAACGTTGGTCTCGCAGTGAACAGAAAAATAACTAAAGTGATGATAGAGGATCGAGTCGGAACGTTATCAAATGTCACCTGCAACATTCCTGGCGTAGGCATCGTCGACCGCTACATTTATCTGGGCTCCCAAATCTGCAAAGACTGCAGCTGTGTACCGGAGATAAAAAGGCGTACGGGATGGCAAAGGATGCTATGACCCGTTTAATATTATATGGAGTTGAAACATGGACAATTCTGGCCCGCGAAAGGTAAAGGATGTGGTGCTGAAGGCGAATGCTAAGAATACCTTGGATAGCGTAACGCACTAATGCATCAACTCTAACCTAACCCAGCTCCAAATTAAAACTCACCTATCGACCACATTCCAGCAATGCATTCTTTCATATTTCGGTCATACGGTACGCAAAGGTGACGACATCCTAAAACAACTAATTGTAGTCGGGAGCATCGAAGGCAAGAGATCGCGCGGTCGCTCACCTACAAGATAAAATACCGATCAAGTAAAAGACTCATCATCCTTCATACACACGGTCGTAAGAGAGGTGCTGGACCGGAACCGGTGAACCCTGATGCTGACCACGATCCTTAGACATGAGGGACTGACCCCAGAAAGAGAGATTCTTTGCTTGTGTAATGGGAATCGACTTCGGGAAATAGACTAATAGAGTTTCCTATCCTGTGTTCTGTATCTAGCTTCATCTAATGTGGTATATTCAGATGTTTTCCTCTTTTATCAATCAAACTATCATCTCTTTTAATTTTTTCTAAGGGTGTGTAATCATTTTGTTCAAGGATAGAAAGCGTGTTTAAGAAAAACACTTTGCATACCTGGGTTTCTTCATTGTTGAGGGGAAAATAATATTTTAATGTTTGAGATCGGTTTTCTTTTCCTATTAACTGTTACTTTTTGATATTACTGGATGTCACATGACGTAAAATGTATTACCATTGAAGTTCACGATTGACAAGTTTATGAAAATCACTGTGTAGTGGTAATCTGTCTTCTGCGATGAACTTTAACCAGCAACTTTTTTAACAGGCACAATTAGGTAAATTATATTAATAGACCAATTAGATTTGATTGAATCAATTCGGTGTTGGTTTTCGCACGAACTATCTTCTGAGGATGCCACGGGTTGGGACAAAACACGTGTAGAGTGGTCTAATCGGTGAAGGTGCAAGGTGTATTGCTGTCTTGCTAAATGTAGGTATTGTGTACTGGTATTTTCGTGGTGTGCATGTGCATTTTATTGCGGGCGGGCGGTGCATCTTGCATGTTGTGTTTTTGTGGAAGTAAGCTAGGTACATATATTTCGTTTTTCACAATGGTTTGGGACTTCCGCAAAGTGACGCCTGATTCAATCAAATAAAAAAAAACCTGTATTACTTATTACATAATTACGGTAATAAATTGTTTACACGAATAATATCGTAGAAGTGTTTACTGTCAAATGCTTTTGGTATTTTTTTTCGTAAAGATTTAAAACAATATTATTCGTTCAAAATACTTTTTAAGGCATTTTAATGGAACAGACACGCAATTTTTCACATCTTTGTAAATATCAATAGAAAAATTCTGAAAAAAAATCACATGATTCATTTTAGTTTCTAGATACCTAAAAACACATAACATGAAAAACCCCGTAATAGCTCATTACCGGATTATTCGCGGGGGGGGGGGGTCGATGTGTCCTATAGTCCCATCCATCTGACAATTAAATCTATCGCAAATAGATTTTGTAATTAGAAAATAATTAGCCTCTAGGTGGTCATCCATTAGTACTGAGTAAAAATTCGCCATCCCAATGCTCGACCATAAACTTGCTTTACTCAATGCAGCTTTTGATCAACAAAAAATATGTCTATAGCTATTCAATAATTTTAAATACTAACTAATGTTTTTAATTTCTTTTTATTGCCCTTTTTACGCTTTTGATAGTGGTCGGCTAATGGAGCATTGCCTGGTCAGGTATTGGTTTTTGATGGTCCAGGGATGGTACATTTCCATTGGTGCATAGCATATACTAATAAATGCTTTTTGTAAAACAATGCTATGTATATAAGTCATCAGAGTAAAGCCCGCATAATCATTTAAAACGCCTAAATCCATGGTTGGTAAATTACTAGTGACCATCAAGAATTTAAAAGTTAAAAATCTCTTAACTGGTCGACAAGTAGAACATTCACCCTACGACTACACTTTGTTCAATGTATCATCTTTGTACGAATGAGCTAGGCTAGTAGTGATATACCTACCGTGCCCGGGCACGTTCCCAAGGACTGGAATTTTGTCGGCAGCGTTGCCGGCAGTGTTCCCAAAGTTCCCAGCAATATTCCCAAGGACCATTTTTAGATGAATATTTTATTACCATGCAAGACAATTTAAAATAAGACTAAAACTGTTTGATTATATTGAATTACTTATGTTATAAATAGCCACCAATATCAAAGGTATCTAAGCACATATGAAATTAAATACGATGGTTTATTTTTTATAATCAACAACTTAAAAAAAAACAAAACAAAATAATCTTGCCAATAATTAACAACAAATTATAAAATTGTAAGACACAAGAAGAACAATAAGTAAGTACTTATTTATTTCTATAATTTAACAAAACGACAACAAGTCTACTGGGAATTTTGAGCAATACCTACCTATTCCCAATGTGCCCGGGAAGAGTGGAAAATTTCCGGCAGTGACAATATTCCCAAGCGTACACTAGCTAGGACCTACCCATGCTACATTGAACAAAGTATAATTATTTCGACGACCGATTTGGCGCAGAGGTAAACTACCTGCCTACTGCGCCAGAGGTCTCGGGTTCGATTCCTGAACAAGACAAATATTTGTGTGCATGAACATGTCTATTTGTCTTGGTCTGGGTGTTTTCTATGTATGTAGGTATTTACAAACAAAAAAAAGTATTTAAGTATGTATATATTTATCGGTTATCAAGTTCACGTAGACACAGTTTCATAAGGAATTTACTATGGGCTAGATAATTGGTGTGGTTGTAAGATATATTTATTTATTTATTATTTATTTATTTACTAAAACTTGGTTATTATTGCTAAGGTTAGGTACTGGTAGCGCAGTTAACGCATGCAATATCAAAGATTCAAAGATTCAAAGAATCAAAGATTCAAAGATTCAAAGATTCAAAGATTCAAATTTGTTTATTCAATTTAGATTGTTATTTACAATACTTGTGATTTATCATCCTGTAAACTTACCTGCAGACTTCTTGGTGTATTGCTTGCTCGAAGTGCATCGTGTTCACGATTGCCCTGAGCTTTCTCGCCGAATTCAAAGCCCAATACGGCGTCATTATCTCCGTCTTGCTCTCACACGCGTCTATCCTGTAAATTAGAAGAAACATTTATTATTTACTAGCCTTCCAGTATCCCAGTAGGTAGTTCCATTATGGAACTAGCGGGATTTTTTTCGCCCAGTAGTTTCATGGAACTGGAATGACGTTTAGCATAAAAAACTTAGTCCCATTTTTATAAATATAAATGCACAAGCTTTCCGCCCGCGGCATCACCCGCGTGGACTGCACGACTTTACCCCGCGGGAATGTGATATTATTTCAGCCTATGTTCCTCTCCAGGCTACAAAGTATCTGTGTCCCAAATTTCAGCCAAATCCGTTCAGCCGTTTTGGCGCGCTTGAGTAACAAAAATCAAAACATCTAATATTTCACATTTATAATAATAGGGGTTAAAGAATGAAATTGCCGTTTTTTTCTTTTGTGCATATAACTTAACTTTTATGATATTAGAAATACATTATTTATTTAATATTGCGGCTTTTGATAATTTAATAACCACGATATTTGATTATTTATACCTACATAGAGTAACGTTACTCCCCACAGTGTGGGTGGCAAGGATATATCTATGAATTTACCTCTAAATAAATAAAATTAATTCGGGCGCCACGTTGGATTGTGTCTCCAACGAATTGAAATAAATTAAATTAAATGCCCCAGGACATCCAGCGGAGAGATCAAACTTTATTTTCTAAGGGCAAGGTGGCTGGAAATAAAAGCGTTGCTACCAAAACATTTTCTTTTATTTAAACTCCCTTGAACCAACTTTCCTTTTACTTATAATTAAACAGAAACTACTATTACTATTTCGAACATTTTACAATGGCTAGTATAATACTAGTTTTAAACGGGGATACATTGGAATATAATTATGGAGGGATACAGATTTTAACGTTGAATACATGAATATAGGATAAACTAATAGTTGAATATAGGAATATAGGATAAACTAATACCTAGTTGAATATAGGAATATAGCACCGCATTTCTTTAAATTAATAGTAACATAAGGGAAAACCAACCTTATTTGAGGCCATCTAAATACCTCTAAGTATCATCGCGTCAGCATGGCAACAATACCGCCGGGCGCAGTCCCAGTCCAAAATAAGGCAGACGCAGAGGAATACTTGAGTTAAATTGAGAAAAAGAGAAAAATCCAGAGGATTGAGAGACGCGAAATGCTGAAAAAAAACATACAATTATTACCGTGTCCGGCTCAACAATATCGAACGTTAAATCGCGCGTCGTTCTGCGAAAGTAAGAAACTTACCGTCTCTCATTAAAATCCTGGGCCTAGATAAATGTGCCCATCATATCAATGGTCAGTTCAACACGAAACCAAATAATTATAAGTCGTCACTGTAAAAAAGCAAGTGGTTAATTTTGGTAATTCCAACAAAAAACGTGTTTTCTGAAATCGTGGAAATACGCCTTTACTCACCAAACGATTAAAGGGTTAGGCATTTTAGAAGCCTTTTTAAGCCCTTTTAAACAACGGCTCCCACGGGTGGGATTAGATTAGGAAAATTATAAATTCGCCATTGCTAACAGCGGCGGATGAAAGATAACAAAATGAAAGAGCTGTCAGTCTAAACGTCAAACTACAAAATGTTCACCTCTTTGGTCGAGGCGAAGGATAATCGTCTTACAGCCAAGCCTTACATTGATGAAGATGCAAAAAAACGCGGACGGCGCATTCACACGGCGGCGACGTGTAAACGCAGCTGTCAAGTGAACAATGTCTATTAAAAATTGGACATGTAATGGCGTTCCGAAATACGACATTACACCCGTCCCCTCCTAAAAAAAATAAAAGAAAAGACATTTTCTTTTATGACCAACTTTACCAAAACTCTACCAAAACTTTCCAAAGACTCTACAAAATTTTAATAAAAAACTCTACAAAACTATTTTTAAAGACTCTACAATTTTTTATTAAAAAGCTCTACAAAACACCACCAAACTCTACCAGCACTAGAACCGAAGTAGTACAGGGGAGTTTCAAAACAACACAACACAAACCCCAAAACTAGGTATACAAATATCTGAAACCCAACACCAATCTTACTTTATTATAAAAATAAATTAAACAACAAGTGTTTAAAAACCAACACCAAACTAAACCATCACCAAGAGTGAATCCCAAACAAAACAAACTTGGTCAGACCCTAAGGTCGACACAATACCAATAATGAAATTATCAAACAAACAAAATATTCTTCTACTCTACCACTGCTGAATTGGTTGGAAAAACTATGTCACCAAATCGAACAACCTCCAACAACCCACTAGATATCGGTTGGACAACCAAGGTCACCGAGTCTAAAACTCTCCTTCCTTCAAACTATGGAGAAATCGGTTCGACAACTAAGATCACCGAGTCTAAAAGCACATTCCTCCTGACCAGCAAAAGCATCATAATTGATATCGGTTGGACACAACAGTCACCGAATCAAGAGCTCCTGCGATCCACCACGATCGCAAAATCGCAACTCGCGTCGTACTACAACGCGTCCAAACAGACACTAAATGCCCCAGCCAAAGCAAGGCACTGTCGAACAAAAGCGACAAAAAACCAAATGTTAGACAAACGTCCAACCAAAGTTTCATCTGTGATCAGCACAACACCACTGACTTACTGGGCACAGAGTCAATAAAAAAAGAAATTCTGAAAAGAATTCAACAAACAAAAGTGAATTTGTGATCGGCGCAACACTATCCGACTTACCGGGCACAAAGCACAAAAAAACATAACGGAACGAAAGTCCGTCACATCCCAAAAATATGGTAACCATAAAATGGAACCCCAAAAAACAAAAGTCAAGGAAAACCAAACCAAGAGTTTTCCAAAACTGCAAAACCAAAGATAACCAACAAAAGTGGTATCCAAAAGAGAGATTGTCCAGGACAACCAAAGGGTGTCCAAAAGGAACAAAATGTCAGGGACTAACATAAAATGTTATCCAAAAGAGAGAAAGCTGTACCAATGAGCAATTTTCCTGAAAAGAATAAATTGTCTGGTCAGAACTAAAGTCATATCCGGGTATGGATCCAAAACTTACAAAATAAACAAAATTAAGTTTAAACACAAACACCTACAAATAACTAAACCAACTTAGTCTTAAGTGTAGACAACAAAGTGCAAACAACAAATGTCCAACAAACAAAGTACACTATTTTATACAAAATGTACAAACAAACTAAACAAATCATTTACTATGGGTAAACACACCAGAGAAATTACTTCCTATCCAAAGTGACCTAAGTTAAACTTTAGAACAAACTCTATCGACATCCGTCATGGAGTTTCCTTATCATACATCATCTAAAGTTTACAAACTGCAATAACCTCACATACATCTATCTAATTCTTCCTTCACAAATGCAGTCCCCAAAACAAGACATCAACAGTGAGCCTGAAAGGTTCCAAAAAGATTTAAATTTTAATATTTAATTATATCCTTAACGGGTCAGGCCGTAGATTTTGCCACAAATAGCGCAATGGTGACGCAAAATTTTCTACGAGTCGGTCGCACAAAGTGGTGCAAAATGGTAGCGCAAAATTATTAAGGAGCACGTACATTAATGTGATTTTATTTAACAAACATGTACTAACAAGAGGTATTGCATCAAACTAGAAAAAGAAACACGATGTTGGTATGTAAGTATGTTTAATTAATAATTAACAATCATTTACCTATGAGTAATTCTTTTTTATATATTGCGCACAATGAAAAGTTAAACAGGATGACAAAAACTAGTAAGTACCTATGTATGATTTGTTCAATTTACAAAAAAAATACATTTAATTTGTTAGATGGAGGTATTTGGTATTATTCATTATTAATTATATAAATATAATACAACTTTAAAATTTATTTCAACTCTTTTCAATGTTTGAGAGTCCATTACTTTGACTCTAGCAACAACCTGCTTGAGGTATCACTTTTAAAAGGACCTGCCAACCATTAGGATGCCAAAAATAATAAAAAAAATTGATCTGTCAATAAAAAAAAAGTTACATGGGTTTAAAAGTTAGTATGAAAGTGACGAAATTCCAAAACTTATAAAATACAAATTAAAAAAAAACTTTGGACCTAGGTAAAATTTTTGAGGCTGGTTAGGTAGCAGACCACCACACCTACCCCTATTTTCGTATGTTTAACGTTCTGCCGAACACCCTGTACTTATAGAATATTAACAAAGTCTAACAAATCAATTAATAGTAATGCTAGTCATGTTTTTAGCGGAATTACAGCTAAAAGTAATTTCAAAATAATAAAAAAACTTGAAAACCTTGTGTGCATGCACTATTATTCAATAGCGTAAAATAAGTGGCGCAATTTCTACGCAACCGGTATCGCAAAGTGACATAAAGACAGTTTTGCGGAACCGAGGCGCAAATGAAATCGATTATAACTCTTAAAATATACTATTTAACAAGGCTAGTTTAACATATACAGATCACACACATCTAATTAAACCATGCGCAACAACAATTATAAGTTTTAATCAAAAACTTACCTTGAAATCTCAAAAAATGCACTCTGCAAAGTAGGCGACACTTTTCACTTTGATCGGAGTTGACACCGAAATGTCAAAAAATATGGTCGTCAACGCTGCATTGACCATAGAATACGATACTTTGGTGATGCCAGCACTCAAACAAAATCTTAATAAATGTTTTAAAACCATAAAATGGGTGAAAATGGTTGCGCAATATAAGTAGCGCAAAGAAATGGTTTTTCAAAAAAAAAATCTTATTGCCGAAATTTTATCTTTTTTCTTAGGAAAGACGCAAAGATATTAAAGGAATGGCAACCTTATTATTATTTTATAACGTCAAATCAAACAGCTCATCAATAAGTTAAAAAATGATAATTTTATCGATGTTTAAGCTGGACACCTACCACTGCGGATTCGCGGTTTTTATAAAAAATCCGTCACTTTTGGGAGGGAAATGTCAAATAGTTTTCCAAATATATAAACTTATCCAAATATCTATATCTGCCTTGGTTTGCTATTTCTTAGGAAACACGATGATAAGATTGAGACATTTCTAAGAGTACTATATTTAAAATTATATGAGGCGGAGACTTTTGTACCCTCGAATGTGGCAAAATCTACGGCCTGACCCTAACATGATAACGACCAACGTAACCTTTTTCCAAATCCTTCAAAACATGAACGTTATCTGAAACTTTTTCTATAATTTTACATTTTACAAACTTAGGTGCAAGTTTAGCCGAAAAATAAGCCGGAGCATTAGATTGAATAAAACTTCGCCTCCAAACAACATCACCCACAGCAAACGAAATAGTTCTGCGACCTTTATTATAATAGGCCGCATTACGCTTATAAGCCCTAAACAACTGAGTCTGAACTCTGACAAAAATATCACTAAGTGAATTTAAAGAATGAGCAAAAGAATTTCTTTCACCTAAACTAACTGCATCTAAATTATCAAAAGAATTACTAAACCTATGCAACGAGGCATCAACAATTAACTCTCTACCAAACATGAGAAAATTAGGAGTAAAATCAGTAGCAAGATTAACACTACTATTCAAAGCTAGCTGAACATGAGGCAACAACTTAGACCATGTTCGCTGATCATCTCTAACAAAACATGATATACAAGTTTCAATGGTTTTATTGTATCTCTCTACAGGATTATTTTGAGGAGTATACAATGTATTATAAAATATTTTAGTAATGTTGTAATTTTTCATGAAATCTACAAAATGTTTAGAAGTAAACTGAGTACCATTATCGCAGACTATTATTTTGGGAACACCAAACTTAAGAAATATGTCCTTTTCAAATATCCTACAAATTGCCAAAGTACCTAGTAGCCTTAGCTAAAGGAAATAACCAACAATATTTAGTAAAAACATCAACGACGGAAAGAATATATTTATGACCAGAATAACTTCTAGGCAAAATTCCTATTATATCAACTGAAAGCATAACCATGGGAAAATCTACTTTTTTAGGATTTATCATATGGCCAAAAGGTGGAGAAGTACTATGTTTGTAAGCTGTGCAAACATCACAAGACTTAATGTACAAATGAACGTCTCTAAACATCCCATTCCAAAAATAATGTTGTTTAAGCTTTTTTAAAGTTTTATGAACTCCAAGATGACCAGAATTGACATCGTCATGATTAGAACGAATAGTATCTAAAATATGTTCTTTTGGAACGACAATTTTCCAATCTAAACGGTTACTATAACCAAATTTACTTTTACAGTATCTATATAAGGTATTGTTATCAACTCTAAAATTTTTAAACTTAGTAGGAAACTTTCTCTAAAATAGAATAGTATGAAATAAAGCAATAAGAATGTTAAAAGTGCCTATAGCTGTCTGTGCAGAACCATCAGCCAAGTAAGTATAAATTGAAATAACTTTAGAAAATATTTTAACTTTAAACCTCTCAATGACCAAGAGCCTCATATAATGCTCCTGCAACTATTATGTCCCAAAATACATCTAACCAAACAGAAAATTATTTTGCAAGTACCTTCAGGTTTATCACTAACAAATTTAAACAACAAACAACAATTTTACACACCGACTCATCCATAGTTTCACTAAAAACTGGAGATCAATGCAACCTAATCAATTTTCAAACTAGTAGAAACATTATAGCCAAAACATATACCTCACAATCTCTAATAGTGACCCCTAACCTGCTACACTATAAACAAACTATACCAAAAAATTTCAGAACAAAAATTTTAAATGGGTGGCCAATTTATCCATACTTCAAACAAATTGTACTCCATACCGTCATCACCAGTGCAGGTACCAGCTGATTTAAGAGTAACACTGTCACCAGGTAAAATATTGTCAACAGGCGGACACTGAATTGCTTTATCCATTTTAAAAGTTGATAAAGTTAATGTTAAAAGTTAAAGTTAATTTAATGTTCAAATTTATTTAAGTTATTAAACTGTAAACTATTATTTTAAATATCAAAATCGGTGCTTTATTCACTCACATTAAGTAACTGTAGCTTAAAGTAAACCGTTCAACACTTGATTAAATTTTAAATTTATATTACCTCTTAAGAGATACAACTTAACACATAAAACCCGTGTTAAGAGATCATTGTTTGTTATTAATATTAGTTAGTTTAGTTACCGATAGATGGCGCTGTAGGTACTGTTTACGTATGTTCTGAACGGCGGTGTTAAGATTTTTTGTCTTATATGTATATTCTAAAATTTAGTTTGAATAAATAACTTTCGCTATTGCGTGAATCTGTTGTTTGATTTACCTAATCAACACGGACTTTTTTGGGATTTGTTCATGGTCCTTCGTTGCCGGTCCTATTATTGCGCGAACGGCACGGGGTTGATCTGTACATTTCCAGCTCTAAAAACGGAGTTGCAAGTTAGCATCTCCTAGGGTTTTTTAAATTAAGTTTCACCGTCAAAGGCGGGGGGAAACTGGGTTCATTCGCGGGGGGGAGCACCTCCTGAAATACACCTTTCGGTGCACAATGCGAGTGGTGAGGGGAGCACCTCCTGGGACACCGTCCAGTCGAGCTGCGGGGGGAGCACCTCCTGGGACATCCTCGACTTGGCCAGCCAAGCGGCGGGGAGCACCTCCTGAGACACCTTCGTGTGGACACCCCATCTTCTGGCGTTGGAGTTGGAGCAAGCTGAATCATCAGCCAAGGCGTGACGTGACGTGAGTTGTGACTTGTGAGAAGAAATTGTGAGTACAATTTTGAACCTTATTTACTGCGAGTTTCTGACTTTGAAAATAATCAAGATTTAGTGCGCGATACTTTGTGAGAAGATTTTAGTGTTACATTTTGAACCTTATTCGTTTGAAGATCTGAACTTAGTAAAATCAAGATTAGTGCATGTTAAATTTTCTAAGTGTTTTGGACTTAGAATAGTTTTAAGAAAAGTTATCCAACGGGGAACCTATGCCGGTTTTCTGAGCGAAGTGTCAGTCCAAACACTTAGAAAAATTTCGACAAAAATTTCATGGACTTTGACTTTTAATTAATTTCCTTCGTAGAACTTGTACTTAGTTTGTAAGATTTGAGCTTCTTTGTGTTTGCTGGTTTTTTCTAACTTTGTGTTTATTTATTTTTTTGTTCGGTATAGTATTTATTTGACAATATGGCGGAGATATACTTTAAATTGCAAGAAGATATTTCCAAAAAAATTAGTAAAGCTCATACCAATTTTAAAAAATCTCCTCGTGATAGAATTGTACTATCTTATGTCACAGTGCGTTTAGAGGCATTAGAACAAAATTGGTCATTGTTTAATAGTAACCATCAAAAAATTATATTGGAACTTCAGGAAGACAAGTTAGAGGCATCAAATTATCAGAGAACCGAAGTGTATGAGCAAACAGAGGAGTTGTATTTTGGGTACAAGTCTCTCTTAAAAGAAACATTGTTAGCATTAGAGCCTAAATCTGTCGATGTACCTAAGGAAAGTAAAGTTCGTGAACAAACCGCAGTAAAACTACCAAAAATTTCAGTTCCAAAATTTTCCGGGAAATATTCAGAATGGGTCAGTTTCCGCGACTTGTTCACTTCCTTGATTCATAAGAACTCTGGTCTCGACAATGTGCAGAAACTCCACTACTTAAAAAGTTCTGTAACTGATGAGGCAGAACAACTTATACGGCATATACCAGTCACAGCAGACAACTACGACATCTGCTGGAATCAGCTAGAAAGCCGTTACAATAATAAAAGGTATCTCGCGAATAATATTTTGAAAAGGTTGACTAGTCAAAAGCCCTTAGTTTCCGAAAATTGTAGTGCTATCAAACAATTACTGGATACCACAACAGAATGTTTGTCTGCTTTGACCAATATAGGAGTTGACGTTAGTAATTGGGACGTTATCATAATATTCCTTATTAGTCAAAAATTAGACCCTGAATCCCGAAAACAATGGGAACAGAAGGTTAGCGATTTAAGTGGAAAGTTACCTTCTTTTGTTCAGTTCGAAGAGTTTCTGCAAAATAGATTTAGATCATTAGAATTTATAGATACCAGAGTTCAAAGACCGGAAAAACCACATTGTACACACGTCGCAGCAATCATTGCCACTTGTGGCTTTTGCAACGAGAGTCACAAGTTGAGTAATTGTAAGAAATTTGCACGGGAAAACACGGACGCACGTCGTAGCTTTGTCCAAAGCAACAATTTATGTTTTAATTGTCTTGGCAGGAGTCATTCAGTTTACCAATGTACATTGACAACGCGGTGTCGTCTTTGCAATAAAAAGCACCATAGTTTACTCCATCCCAAAGGAACTAAATCAGCCACTGAATCAAAGGCTGTACAGTCTGCTAATGGTGTTGTTGAGGTGGCAGATAATGCCAAGCCAACCCATTCTCAGACTCATGGCGAGGGTCAAAGGCCTTCAGTAGTTGCATCTTGCTTCACAAGTGCAATCGACCAAGTATTATTGGCCACCGCTTTAGTTAAGGTAGAGTCGCAAAAATCGAAAACAGCTTTTGTCCTTAGATCGTTACTCGATCAAGGGTCTCAAGCCTCATTCATAACTGAAGCGGCGGTTCAATTGATCGGGCTCAAGAAAATACCAGGCACTAGTTTGGTATCAGGTTTAGGTGGTGACCAAGCGACACTTTCCTCAAAGTCGTCGGTGATTTTAAAAATTCAGTCCCGCCTGGACCCCGGCTTTACTATTTTCGTTAAAGCTCATGTCTTGACAAAGCTCACAACCTTATTACCAAGTAGTAAGGTCTCAAGTCTTCCGACGTTACCAGCTCTCCCGTCCACTGAATTAGCAGATCCATATTTTGCAACACCAAGCAAAATAGACCTGCTTCTTGGTGCAGAGGTGTACAGCCAGATTTTGTTAAATGGTTTAGTCAAGGATCCCCAAGGTACCGTTGTTGCCCAACGTACAGCCCTAGGTTGGATCCTCTCTGGCAAAGTACCTTCCGCTCATAAAGATACCAACCAAAACGGGTCATGCCTTAATGTAGTGAGCCTACATTTAACTCAACCCACTGAGAACGAACTCCTCAAAAGGTTCTGGGAGTTAGAAAACGAACCATCGTTTGACAAGTCCAAGCATCTATCTTTAGAAGAGAAAAGGTGTGAGGATTTATTCAGCCAGACAACTAAGCGTGACGAGTCTGGTCGATTCGTAGTTAAGTTACCGTTCAAAACACAAGAACCATCTTGCTTACACGGTAACTTGAATGATATAGCACTCAAACGGTTCTTCATGTTAGAAAGGCGGCTTCAAATGAAACCAGAACTGAAAGCGGAGTACACAAAGGTCATAAAAGATTACCTTGACCTAGGCCACATAGAAGTGGTAAAAACGCATGATGTGCAGAATAGCAATGTGGTATACCTACCACATCACGCCGTTGTTCGCCAAGACAAGACCACCACCAAGGTGCGTATGGTTGTTGATGCTTCATGTAAGGATTCCAATGGGGTGTCACTCAACAGCGATTTGATGGTTGGTCCAACACTTCAACCGGAACTTCGGCACTTAATCATGAGGTGGCGTCGCTATCCGATAGGGTTGGTAGCTGACATTGTAAAAATGTATTTGCAGATAAGAGTAGCGGATGAAGACGTCGATTTTCAGCGCATTTACTGGCGAGAAAAACCAGATGATAATTTACAACATCTTCGGTTCTTAAAAGTAACCTTTGGGACGTCCTCAGCTCCTTATCTAGCCGTACGTTGCCTAAATCAATTAGCCTACGAGGATGGCGAACATTTTCCTTTAGCTGCTCCCAGGGTCCTCAATGAGTTCTACATGGACGACCTGATGACCGGTTGTCATTCTGTAGAGGAGGGACTCCAAGTATATGAGCAGATGAAAGGTTTGTTGCAACGTGGAGGCTTTCCGCTTCAGAAATGGTCCAGCAATAGCAAGGAGTTGCTGAACGAAATCGCGGAAGAATCGAGGAACGTCAACTCTAACTTAGAGCTCAAAACGGATAATGATGTCATCAAGATCCTCGGGTTGAAATGGGACAGAGAATCTGACGAGTTTCGCTGTACAATCGATCTACCTCCTCTGCAACTTCCCGTGACAAAACGGAAGATGGTCTCCGACATTGCACGTCTGTTCGATCCTCTGGGCTGGATAGCACCCGCCGTCACTACTGCGAAGATCTTCATACAGAGAGCGTGGTTGGCTGGCATAGACTGGGACGCCGAGCTGCCTGCTCCGCTGCTAAAAGACTGGCTTGAATTCAGGGATGATCTTCATACGCTTGCTAAAGTTAGGTTGCCTCGATGGATGCACACTGATAAAGAGGACCAACTATTTGAACTGCATGGGTTTTCCGATGCGTCCAATGCAGCCTACGCTGCGGTGGTCTTTGCACGCATAATTGATAAACAAGGGAAGGTTTACGTGTATCTAGTTACCTCCAGGACAAGAGTAGCTCCTGTTAAGCAGGTGTCAATTCCCCGTCTTGAGTTGTGCGGTGCAGTCCTATTGGCAAAACTCCTGAAAGAAGTAGCAGAGACTTTAGATGTTCCGAGGGAACATTGGCATGCGTGGACCGACTCGTCGATTGTTTTGGCCTGGCTTAAAAGTCATCCCAGCCGCTGGAAGACTTTTGTGGCAAATAGAACCTCAGAAATACTTACCATTTTAGACGGCGTTCAATGGTCCCACGTTGTATCCAAAGAAAATCCTGCAGATCCAGCATCACGAGGTCTACGTCCATCGGAGTGTGCTAATAACCTGCTTTGGCACCGAGGTCCCGATTGGCTATACCTAGAAGAAATTAAATGTAGAAATGGAGAACTTGAAGGTACAGATCTGGAAGAAAGAAAGCAGAATTTAAAAAGTTATACCATTACCGTGCCGGGTAATGAAATTGAGGATATAGTGTCAAGGTTCTCGTCACTTACCAAACTTACCCGAGTGTTGTCCTTTTGTCGAAGAGTCCTTCGGTGGAAGACACCTGTAAAAGAAAGCACAAATACAATTAATACATGGTTATCAGCAAAAGAAATAAATAAAACACTACTTACCTGTATTAAAGGCTGTCAAAGAGAAAACTTTCATGAAGATATTGACTGCCTACAAAAAACGGGAAATTTACCAAAGAAAAGCAAACTTACCTCCTTATGTCCATTCTTAGACGCAGATCAAATTCTTAGAGTAGGCGGGAGGATTCAAAATGCTCAAGTCAGTGATGACGTAAAGCATTCTATCATCCTTCCCCATAACTCTCACCTTACAAAGTTGATAGTGGATGATGCACACGAGAACACTATGCACGGGGGCCCTCAAATTATGTTGAACTACCTAAGGAGCAAATATTGGATTATTGGAGCTAAAGATGCTGTTCGTCAATTCGTGCATAAGTGTATTTCGTGCGTCCGTCAAAAGGCAGCAGTAAGTCAACAACTTATGGGTCAGCTGCCTACAGCGAGGGTAACCCCAACTAGACCGTTTCTCAGCAGCGGCGTCGATTACGCCGGTCCAATCAGTATTAGAGCTACAAAGGGCCGGGGCCATCACTCAACAAAGGGTTACATATGTTTGTTCGTATGTATGGCCACTAAGGCCATTCATCTCGAAGTGGTGAGCGACATGACCTCTCAAAGTTTTATAGCTGCATTTAAACGGTTTGTTGCACGGAGAGGCCATGTCGCTGATTTGTGGAGTGATAATGGCACCACCTTTGTAGGAAGCGCGAGAGAGCTTCGAGAACTGTTCGCTGCGGAAAATTCAGGGTATGCATCTGAAATAGCAGATTGGATGGCTTCCAATGGTACCAATTGGCACTTCATCCCTCCCCATTCTCCAAATTTTGGAGGATTGTGGGAAGCGGGTGTTAAGTCGACCAAGTACCATTTAAAAAGGGTCATAGGTAACAGCACCCTCACGTTTGAGGAAATGACAACTACCTTGTCACAAATTGAGGCGTGTTTAAATTCAAGACCCATTTGCCAATTGTCGAACAACCCAGAAGATCCGACACCACTGACGCCGGGTCATTTTTTGGTAGGAGAGCCGTTAGTACTTGCTCCAGACATAAATTACGAAAACGCCAATATTAGCAGCCTAAAAAGATGGCACCTGACGCAACGAATGATTCAGGACTTCTGGCGTAAATGGTCCCATGAGTATCTCACTCAACTTCAGCACAGATACAAATGGTCACAACAAGTTCCCGAACCCGAAGTAGGAAGAGTAGTGCTAGTGAAGGAGGACGACCTTCCACCCTCCAGATGGCTGTTCGGAGTCATAACCGAAAAACATCCCGGTTCGGACAAACTTACGCGTGTCGTTACATTACGCTACAAGGGCAACAACATTAAACGACCTGTATCCAAATTAATTTTATTACCTATAGATACCTAGGATAAGCAGACACTTTTGCAGTGTCACGTTGTAATTTCTAGTTATTATTATATTTTTAGTTAAGCATGTTACTTGTTGTTTTTATTTTAGTTGTTTGGCTCTATCAACCGTTTATGGACTATGTCCATGGCGGCCGGAATGTTAAGAGATCATTGTTTGTTATTAATATTAGTTAGTTTAGTTACCGATAGATGGCGCTGTAGGTACTGTTTACGTATGTTCTGAACGGCGGTGTTAAGATTTTTTGTCTTATATGTATATTCTAAAATTTAGTTTGAATAAATAACTTTCGCTATTGCGTGAATCTGTTGTTTGATTTACCTAATCAACACGGACTTTTTTGGGATTTGTTCAACCCGTTTCTGTATAGTTAAGTTAGACAAAAACAAAATATAGACTAATTGTTAAAGTTAACAATAGCTTATCCAAATGTTAAAGAATAATGTATTCTTAACAAACAAAACCATTAAAATTAGTTTTAAACTAAATAATGTGATACATGTTTTTACCAACAAACAAACAAATTGTTCATAGACTCAATTGTTAACAATAATAAAGTCAACATCTAAAGTTGTAACAAATTATGGAAATTTCCGATAACAAAATTACTAAATACACGGTGCTATATTCAAACAAAACAAAATGGCAAACTTAATATACCCAAACAAACAAAAGGCTCGTCTTAAACAAGTCATAAAACTAGTTAATCGAAACAACTATACCTTTAATTAAAGGAAAGAAAGTCAGGTCAAGTCCCTGTTCGCAGGCGACAATTGTAACGTTACTCCCCACAGTGTGGGTGGCAAGGATATATCTATGAATTTACCTCTAAATAAATAAAATTAATTCGGGCGCCACGTTGGATTGTGTCTCCAACGAATTGAAATAAATTAAATTAAATGCCCCAGGACATCCAGCGGAGAGATCAAACTTTATTTTCTAAGGGCAAGGTGGCTGGAAATAAAAGCGTTGCTACCAAAACATTTTCTTTTATTTAAACTCCCTTGAACCAACTTTCCTTTTACTTATAATTAAACAGAAACTACTATTACTATTTCGAACATTTTACAATGGCTAGTATAATACTAGTTTTAAACGGGGATACATTGGAATATAATTATGGAGGGATACAGATTTTAACGTTGAATACATGAATATAGGATAAACTAATAGTTGAATATAGGAATATAGGATAAACTAATACCTAGTTGAATATAGGAATATAGCACCGCATTTCTTTAAATTAATAGTAACATAAGGGAAAACCAACCTTATTTGAGGCCATCTAAATACCTCTAAGTATCATCGCGTCAGCATGGCAACAATACCGCCGGGCGCAGTCCCAGTCCAAAATAAGGCAGACGCAGAGGAATACTTGAGTTAAATTGAGAAAAAGAGAAAAATCCAGAGGATTGAGAGACGCGAAATGCTGAAAAAAAACATACAATTATTACCGTGTCCGGCTCAACAATATCGAACGTTAAATCGCGCGTCGTTCTGCGAAAGTAAGAAACTTACCGTCTCTCATTAAAATCCTGGGCCTAGATAAATGTGCCCATCATATCAATGGTCAGTTCAACACGAAACCAAATAATTATAAGTCGTCACTGTAAAAAAGCAAGTGGTTAATTTTGGTAATTCCAACAAAAAACGTGTTTTCTGAAATCGTGGAAATACGCCTTTACTCACCAAACGATTAAAGGGTTAGGCATTTTAGAAGCCTTTTTAAGCCCTTTTAAACAACGGCTCCCACGGGTGGGATTAGATTAGGAAAATTATAAATTCGCCATTGCTAACAGCGGCGGATGAAAGATAACAAAATGAAAGAGCTGTCAGTCTAAACGTCAAACTACAAAATGTTCACCTCTTTGGTCGAGGCGAAGGATAATCGTCTTACAGCCAAGCCTTACATTGATGAAGATGCAAAAAACGCGGACGGCGCATTCACACGGCGGCGACGTGTAAACGCAGCTGTCAAGTGAACAATGTCTATTAAAAATTGGACATGTAATGGCGTTCCGAAATACGACATTACAATAGAAAAAACTTATCTCGAAAGTTACGACTATTTTTCTTTCCAGAATTTCGTACTTTATTACTTAGTTGTGTAACTTTGAAAATATATTTTTTGCTTTTAACGAATATGTCATTAAAATGTCCATAAATACGCGTGTAAAATTTTGTAAAATTACATAATATTAGTCGATGAATAAATTACAAAATCGTTAGTATGGGTTTTTTTACAATAATCACCATACAAAACGGCAATTTGATACTTTAACCCCTAATATTAGTACCTAGGATATGTTTGTAATACTCCCAGTGTTTCTGATATCTCTGTAACTGAAGTGATGCTACTAAAGTGGAGAGGGGTATTGGGTACCTAGGTAAGCATTACCTTAAGAAAGTGCGCTTTCTTAAAAAACAGACTATATATTATTACTTTCATAGAGACAGATAAATATAAATATAGTCTCAATCCGATCAATGTGTGTGATGTTTTGAGATAAGCATTTTTTTATTAATTAACCTTTTATTTTAAATAAGCTTATTCTCCTTAATTTTAACCGAATCGAAACAAATTGGTGACGAATGAATTAAAAATAGCTTAACGGTTGGGGTGCAGTGCAGTTTATTTATTTATTTATTTTAGTTAGGGCTAATAGTAGCCCTAACTAAAATAAATAAATAAATAAACTATATACACCTATATTGTTGACGACCACGTTGCTAAACAAAAGTTACTTGTCGATACTCGGAAAAAATGTGCTGAAGCGAGATAGCAATGAGAAAACGACGCGCGCGGGAGCGAGACCGATTTTGCAGATTAGGCAAAAAAAACACAAAATCACTTCGTATTAATATACTACAGCGATTTAAAAAAAAATGCTTCTATACGATCCTCAATATTATTGGTGTCCACTAATTAAACCAATTTCCAATAGTGTAAGTAACCCCATTTCAGAATAATCTTCACTTTTCGTATTTTTTAGAGATCTTTTCGAAAATAAAAAGTGTCGAGGCAAAATCATAAAATCGTGTTTTTGAAACTATACGATTCTAGATAAAGGTATGAAGAAATATATATCTTTTTACCAGATTTTTAACAACTGTAACCGTCCTATAGGTAAGTAGTTTTAAATCAAAAAGTCCATGTTTTTCCGAGTAGCGCCTGAACAACTTTCAATTGTTCTTGTATTAAAGTATTTATTTTATTGCTATATTCTACAAAACACAAAGTAAAGTGCAAGGGCGGGCTTAACGCTAAAGACATTCTCTACCAGCCAACCTTCGGGAAAACAGAAAGTTCAAATGCGGTACAATAAAATATTTTAAACAGAACATACCAATAATATAGACACAAATGGGGATAGGAAGGTATGTAATACCTATATTGTACTTAGCTAATACACACCTAAGTACCTACATACATAGTTACTGCCGCACTCAGAGACGTCAATTAACTTTAAACTATCATTCCTACTTTATTCAATACTGGACATAATAAGAGCAAGGAATTTATAAGTACTACGTACAACAGGAAGGTGCACTCCGTATTTTTGTGTATTTAAAAATACACTTTAATATTATGAGATAAGGTTTATATTTCAATACAAAATGTCAACGGTCCAGCTGAGACCGCAAGAACGAGGTGAGGGTGTCCCTTTCTCTGAAATTGCCAGCACTCTTAAATAACAGGTTTAGTAGATTTATGGTTCACAACTTTCGTTATAAAAATTAAATATCGTAAAATTTCCGCTTCGTATTACTTTTAGTCAATAGAAAACATCGCATATTAATTTAGGTATTACCGTATTAAGCATAAAAATGTATCAGAGCGTTTAAGTTTTTTATGACTTATCCTAGAAAAGAATTTGAATGATAGATTTCAGAATGTTAAAGTAGCAACATTACAAGCCGAATGACGTTTTCTGACGTTTTCCGTCTTCGTTGTGTCAAGTTCGCAATTCGCTCGTCGCCGCCCGCCGCCCGTCGCGCATGTTCGTGGCCGCCGTAATGGGATGGAGTGAGATAAACTGACCTCGTTCTTACTATCTCATTCAGACCGTTTTTTAGCAGCAGTGCACCTTCCTGTTGTATTATAAATTCCTTGAATAAGAGACAGATATAGATTTTAATTGTCAAGTTAATTGACGTCTCTGACGGCCGGTTTCCGAAACGCCAATTAAATCACCTAATTCCCAATTAATCTCCAATTAATTGTAGTTCGGGTTTCTGAAAGAAAAATGTGACAGACTGTCAACAGTCTGTTAACAGCCATACAAATCTAAACCTAATGAGTCACACCAACACATCAAAATATGTCTAAAAAAATTACTGCATTTAATGCGCGTACTCGTGCAAGTAATAACAGTTTTTGTTTCATCGAAATCTGTCCAGGATTACCAAAGTTACAGCGTTGTAAAGTTTCACCAGCTTTTGTAAATCTTTCCTTGCGCGCTATTGCGATGACGTCATGTCGCACTGACATCTCCGATTGCGGCTGCTGCGGGTGATTTTCGTCCTCTGAGACTCAGAGTTTCCGTCCAACTGTACCTACATAGAGTCCGTCCGTGCGCAATCTTCGCGCAACTGGTGCGTTTTTGGCGCTAGTTACAGTACATTTTCTTCGTTCTAAGGTTATGGTAAATGATAAGTATTCGATTTCGACCGCGCCCAGCCGCACTCTAAAACTGTCACCTACTGTCCATTTGACGGCTTCGTGTTATTGTTGATCGAAGTTTGACGGTTGCTATTTATATTAAAAGAATACCGCCCGCCATTACGAAAGTTGATTTAATCTGGGGGCACGGTAGTGCCCCCACCAAGTCGAGCGCGAAGCAAACACTGCCGTACTATCCTTTACTGGAACCATTTCGCCGCATTTTCAGGCCCCTATTTGAGAACCTCTGGATAAGACCAGAACGCAGAAATTTTC
Organism: Crambus lathoniellus; assembly: GCA_949710035.1. Classification (NCBI taxonomy): domain Eukaryota; kingdom Metazoa; phylum Arthropoda; class Insecta; order Lepidoptera; family Crambidae; genus Crambus; species Crambus lathoniellus. The sequence goes on from OX453296.1 coordinate 12,147,927, forward strand.
GTCATCCAGTAAGTTATAATTACATACTTAAAATCCAAAATTTCAAGTCTGAAGGTCATTAAGTTCCGAAGTTAAGAGAAAGCAAAGTTTCGCATTTATGACACTCGCTCATGATCATCAAAATAGAACTAGTACTTCCCATAAACTCAGAGAGCTGAAATTTGGTACAGAGTTAGGGTTTAATGGCCACATAAAGGGAAAACTATAAAAACTAGGATAATTTCTAGTTACACCAACTGCATAAATTACTTTGTAATCCTTTAAAAATATATTGGATTACAAAGTATTTTATGCAGTTGGTTATTTGCAGTAAATAAATCAGTATACCTGTATTTATTACTTATTATGTGTAATACTTACCTAGCAAAAATATATGAAATCTCACCAAAATCGTCGTATAAAAAACTGACCAACTCTCGCTGGAGCTGCTTATTTCTTTACAAAAAGCGTTGAAATCTCTCAGTAAAGTCAAGCCAACTCTAATGTTCCTTTCTGCGATTTCTTTATTGATATAGGTAGTTACGTTTTAATTTTATATGACTTGGTCGTTGACTTGTGCCCACCAAACTAACCACCATGTAGAATGTTCAACGTCCAAAGTCACATAAAATTAAAACGTAACTATATCAATAAAGAAATCGCAGAAAGGAACATTAGAGTTGGCTTGACTTTACTGAGAGATTTCAACGCTTTTTGTAAAGAAAGCAGCTTCAGAGAGAGTTGGTCAGTTTTTTATACCTAGGATGATTTTGGTGAGATTTATTAATCACGAAAATACAACTTAGCTATGTATTTGAAGGTGTTTTTCTCATGGGCTCAATACAAAATTGATCATTGATCGACTAAAAGAAAAATAAATAAATTTATTGCGAAACCGTGAGAGCGCAACTCTTATAGCCAAAGGAGAAATACGGAAGCGCCAGCTCTCAATCGCGATGTGACGTCACACGTTAATTCCATTGGCTCACCCGAATTTTTCACGGGGGCCGTACTTAAACGTTCAATACCTAATCTCAGTCATTTTTGAAGATAGGAAAAAAATAAAAAAATATTCTTTTTTCTCGAGTAACATATTTTTTAGATACTTATGCTGATAACAAAAATCATTGGTGTGACTCATTGTGTGATAGTTTTCGTTACAGAAACCCAAGGTACTTTTAATTGGGAATTAATTGGAAATTAATTGTGACAGTCTGTTAGCTAATTTTAATTTTGATTGGCGTTTCAGAAACCGGCGGTGAGTGCGGCAGTTAGACATTATTAATTAAACAGTGAAGATGATCAAAATTACATTCCACATCATAACAGAAGGAACGAAACATTCCTTTTAAATGCGAGCTTGGATCGAGATCTTATAGAATCTGGGAGACTTCCAAACCGATAGCTTGCAGTGTGAAAGAGTCTGCCATATAGCCAGAATGGAAGAGGGGAGTGGAGTGCTAGAAAATCAGAAGAGCGAGTAAAGGAGCCCACAGATGATCAGTCGGCCTGTCGGCACAGAGGACTAGTATTTTTTTTTCCTCTGTGCTGTCGGCAACGGCCTGTCAAGAGTCAATACCCTTGTATGAGTTTGGCAAACTGTATTCGTAATCGAAAACTATATCGCTCTATCACATTCATGTCCTTTGACTGCTTTACCGACATGAGCAGTTCATCCGAGTTTTCGTAAAGTTGACAGTTAAAATCGACTCGTATTAGGGGTAGGTACTGACAGGCCGTTGCCGACTGGCGAACTGATCCATCTGTGGGGCGCGTGAGTAGGTGCCTCAGTATTTATTAAAGTCACAAGTTACTTAATCTCACCTGCCTGTACTATTGATAGATTGCGCATCAGGCAGCGGCGTGTTGGTCGCCTGCCGCGTGTGCCTGAAGTACGAATCGCCAGTCTCCAGGTCCGGCACCCCGGGGGCCCGCCGGACCCTGCTCCCGCCGGGGGTCGTGAACGACCCGTACATGCGTTTGATTAACGCCTTATTCTCATCTATGAAGTTTTCTATTTTATCTCTGAAAACATAATAATAAAAAATCTTTTCAACTGCATAGGTAAGTAGGTAGTCAATAAAAATAAAAATTTAAAAACTCCTGACAAAAAAACCAAAACATACATTTTCTCTCTCTCTCTCGGGGTACACAAAAAGAGAAGTACTAAAAGGGTAGGTACATTTCAATATTATGCCTTATGATGTATGCCAGAGAAATTATGACAATCAACTGTAAGTATGCGTTTCAATGTGTCACCCAGCAAGAGGCATCGACGACTGTTACAAAAGTAACCTCACTGGGATTAATAATTTTAACAATAATTCGCGAGCAAATTCCTACGAGAACTGTCACTATGAAGTGTTTCGTCCTATGCAAAAACGATCAAAATAACAACATCATAAAATTACAAACGAAAACTATATACTTAAAATAAAATGCGCGGCTGCAACACTACTTAGGTATATTACACACGTTGGGGGTCCCCCGACCGAGAGAGAAATTTTATTTTTTGTCGTTGAGGTTTTTGTCGGCGAAAATATATTTATTTCATCCTTTTTAAATTACACACAAAATTAAAAAACTGCTTTGACATCGCTTGTTTAGGCACTACGAATATAATTGTACAGACAGACAGACATTTTATTGCCGCCATTTTGTTTTTTTTTATTGCACCTAAATTTGCCCAGGATGTAGGTAAGTAGGTAAGTACCATACATTATTTTAGTCAAAGCCACCTCTGTATCTTGTACCGTTTCGGCAGGCAGTGGACCATCTCCATAAATGACCGGATGGATTTTCATCAAACGTGGCTAAAAACCATCTCGATTAAATAAGCTTTCAATTAAAAAAACTTAACCCTCCTTCTGTCGCAGACGGAAGTCGCGTCATCTACTAAGCAATGGTACTGCGTTGATGTCTTTTGAATGGTGAAATGTGTTGCACACTGAGCACTCACTTCTGGCGTGATAGAGGCCAAGTACTGTACCTGCCTATCAATCAATAAAAACAATTAGGCAGGCGTACCGGTTTTGGCCACTGTACCGGTTTTGGCCACTTTTTGCTCTAAAAGTTTTCTAAACAACTTTTAGCCATTTTTAATAAAGGCAATCAAAATAAGGTATTTTAAGGTAAAAATAACAACCGTTAGAATTCCTTATGTCATAAGATTTTTTTTCAATAAATTCCATTTTCTGTTTGAAAAAATGTTTTGTATGAAAATTTTAAGAAATTTGTTTTGGATGAAATACTTTATATACCTTAGTTTTTAACAATCAAGTTGTTGTTTTGCAATTGACTGGTTTCTAGCGCATTAGAATACATTGATTTTACCTGGGTTTGGTTTTGATTTTTCGCAATACTTACAAAAGTTTAACTATCAGTACTATCACACATTGTGTGTAATATAAAAAAACTATTTTACTTTTATAAGTTTGTAAGTACCTTTAAAGGTAGATAAATCTAATTTAAGATATCATTTGTGTCTTAAATACCTAAGACCCTTTAGTACTTAGTGCTTGAAAGTCAAAAAATCCTTATAGTGGCCACAAAGGGTACCTCTGCCCTACCTATAGATACGTAGGTACTAAGAAAAGTCAGATAAAACAGCGAGTTGCACTCCGGAGGTGCCGGCAGAAGTGAAAACTTGAATAAGTATATTAACGTTGTGCATTTTTTATATTCTTACATTTTTTAAACCGTTGATAGCCGTTGATTTTTTGAAAATATACTTAGAGATGAATTAGATGCGTTGATAAAGGGCTCCCTAGACTTTTTCACAAAAAGAAGGATAGGTATTTGGACAAAAAAATAAAATAATACCGACTGGATTTGAACCGAGGGTCTTCTGTTCTGCCGCCGCGCGCCGCTTGTTTACTGAGCCATCACAACATTGGGAAAGATGGCGAAATATGCCTTCGTATTCATTAGAATGTCATTAGACATTGTAACAGTTTTTCGATCAGACGTCTTACGGTCACGTGATCGTCTTACGCTTACGGTCACGTGATCCTGACGCGAGTTTACAAGTTTTTACCCATCACAAAAAGTGCACAATGCCGCTCAGGGCCGGATTTAAGAACTATGGACCCCTAGGCTCGGTCTGTGGTGCGGGCCCCCCGTCTATACAATTGGGCGAGAAATATATTGGAGTTTTCGGAAGTCGTTCAAAAAGACTGTTAAATGATTAATTATTGATTACAAAATATAATGACGTTGTTGGGATAATCCTAAAGTAAATACATACATACATACATATATATACTCACGCCTATTTCCCACGGAGGTAGGCAGAGATTATGGATCGCCACCTGCTACGATCCTTGCACACTTCTTTCGCTTCATTCACATCCATCAATCTTTTCATACATGCCCGGCGATTTTCGTCACTGCGTACACCAGTCTTTTTTATTAAACCTCCTATTGATCCGTGTAGGTTTTTCTGGGACGCCCTTGCGCAACCGGTCCAACCACAATCACATCATTGCTCACTCTATCACTCAATTTAACTCCACATATTTTCCTCAACGATCGCATCTCTACCGCATTTATTCTGCTTTCATTCTTCTTCTGCCATACCCAAGGCTCACTTCCATACACCAGTGTCGGCACCAGCACTCCGTTATGAATAGCTATTCGCGCCTTTTCAGATACGATTTGGTTACTCATAACCGAGTGTATAGCGCCGTTCACTGAATTCCCTTTCTTCACTCGTCTTTCTATGTTTTCCTCACACTTTCCATCCCTTGTAAATAATCTGCCCAAATATACAAACTCACGCACTTGTTCCACTTTCTCACCACCTATCATTACCATAAAGTCAGACATTTCTTCATCTCGCTCAAACACCATCACTTTCGTCTTACTTCCTATTACTTTCATCCCTTTTCTCACAAAATCATCATTCATAACGGGCAACATCTCCTGCAACTCCCCCACAGACGAGGCAAGTATAACCTGGTCGTCCGTCAGCATAGAAGAGACACTTGAATTGAGTCCCATTCATCAAACTTCCACAGTCACGTTCTCTCAGGCCTTTCATACAACTGTCTAAAAACAATTTGAAGAGCCATGGCGTCGCAACACATCCCTGTCTGACCCCTCTAGCGATGCCAAACCAGTCAGTGTAAATACCTAATTCTATTAATCGGTTTTTGTCTACATTTCATCTAGATGAAGTTGCTGATAATGTCTTCGTGGTTAATTTGCCTGAAAACGCCATTTTCAATGCTCAATAAAGCCGAAAAGTATACGTTTATTTCATTCGTAAAGATCTAGCAAGGTGGCAAGAAGAGCTTTATGGGCAGAACAATCTTCGTTTACGTAGCATTCGCAGCAAATGTTCTTTTAGGTTATGTCGGCGGACAAAAGTCCCTCGTCTGCGCAGGGCGTAAACCTTAACATACAGCAATGAATTTTTGGTATCTTGTTGAAATGCATAAAAACTAGGGCTGTACGTTTTTCATCAGTTTCAGTTCAGAAAATGATATTCTTAATACAACTTCCACATTTGAGAAGCAATCTTTGACACGATAATCAAACAAAAATTTGCTCATCCATCTTTCTTTGCTCATAACTTTCCTATTTTTTTTCGTAGTCTGATTCAACTCGATTGCTTTTTCTTCAGTCGTTGAATTGAAGCTGTACCTACCATTTATTTTCTATGAAATGTTTTAGCAATGTCAGTGTTGAGGCAGCTGTGTCTACATCTAATCTTGGGTTTTGTAGAGGTTCACTGGCTTTATTCACTTCTCTGTTTATTTGCGGCAGCGGCGACTCAACGACACGACCAATTTTCCTTTACTTAAGGTAGACTTCCGAGCATCGCGGCCGATCGCAGCCGCGCGCGATCGATCGCGTGCGACTGACGCGTGCGGCTGATGCGACAATAGTCAGTGTATGAAAATGTATGGCGCCGCTTCCGAGGTATGCGACAGACGCGTGCGGCCGACGAAAGACGTCGGTCGCACGCGGCCGTAACTATAATGAAAACTTCTTTGTTTTGTATAGATACTCACTTATCAAGACTAAAATCCATATTGTTTCTGACTTCACGCTTAAAAATTATTTTTATAAAAAAATAAAACCGCCTTCTGAAAAACCACATCAAAAAAGTAAGAAATAATTCCTCACCGAATAAATAACGTAAGTACTTTGAAGTCGGGCGTGAAACATGTACAATTTTTTGTTGTTTTTGTTAAAACCCGCCCGACTTCAAAGTACTTACGTTATTTATTCGGTGAGGAATTATTTCTTACTTTTTTGATGTGGTTTTTCAGAAGGCGGTTTTATTTTTTTATAAAAATAATTTTTATTTCACTCTTTTTAGTGCATCGTGCAGGCAATTTACGTGTTTTCTGGTAAATAGGTATGTGATCAAACTCAAAACCTCCTTTTTCGAAGTCGGTTAAAATACCTTGAGGTATCCCCTTTTTAACAAAACAAGAACCATCTAAATCGGTTTATAAACAAAGGAGTTATGCCTAAAGATACGTATTAAATTTACATAAAGTGGTAACGAAAACGACAGTATTTTCAAGATTTCCTGAAAAGTACTGAACCGATTTCAAAATTTCAAAAAATGGGACCAACTTGGAAACCAACCTGATGTAATAAAGTTTGAACCATTTCAATCGAAAAAAAAAAACATACATACAGACGAATAGAGAACCTCCTCCTTTTTGATTTAGAAGTCGGTTAAAAAAAGGAATTGCAGTCTCTTGAATCTCGGTGGGGTCGAAAACGCTTCGTACCGCCACAATGTCTGGTTTAGTATGAGGTCTACAACGCCGCCTACCGGACCAATGGAAAGAATAGCTAATTCAGTGCCGCAGTGAGCGTGATACAGAAAGGGCGTTTGTGCACTACACTGAATTTTACCGTCCGGCCGGGGCGGTCCGTTTTTTAACGGACCGGGCGGCGGCGGCGTGGCATGAAAAACACGGATCATTGGCTTGTGCACTTGTCCGCCTTTTTACTCGCCGGGGCAGCGCAGTGATTACCCTCTCCCCCGCCCCACCCGCTCATGAATATCACGTTTTCACTTCAATATCACAGTTTCAATGTTTCAAAGCCGAAACTACATGAAATAAATAAATTCTTACTATGTATTATAAATAATTTATGATTAAAATACAACCATCCGTTTTTTTCCGGACCGTAAAATTCAGTGTAGTGCACAAGCGCCCATACGTATTTCATTGCTGTTATCTCGGAACAGAAAAAAACGAACCGGAAAACATCATTGACCGGAATGGGGAAAAGTAAAATGTCGGACGGTAAAATTCCGTGTAGTGCACAATCGCACATATACATTTTATGGCCTGCCATATCGGATCGTAAAAAATCGGACTGCCGGACGGTAAGATTTAGTGTAGTGCACAACACAAAAGGAGAGTATATAATAATCATCTCAATCCAGCGTTGACACATAAATTTTCTAACAGTGACAGACAACCAAAACTTAGAGATCAAAATAAGGAATATGCTATTACATTAAACATCGGTCTGTAGTTAATGCCACATCTAGTTTTGACTCGCGTTGTACATCCAGGTTCCATGCCCGAGCATTTCGTAGCTATACACATCCGACACCTTGTCGTTGGTGACAATCGTGCGGGTCTAGTTATAAATAATAACTAGTAGGTAGTTAGTGTTTTTGTAGCTCAAATAATAATATACTATAATTTAATTATGTTTTGTTCTTAGTTTGTTCATCTGTGCTAAAGTTATAAAGTGATACAATTTGTGTACCTATTTCACAGTAAGTGAATTAATGTATTATTCTTATGAGAAATAAAGATTCTTTAACCATAAAAAAAAAGATGCATGGAAGTATTACCTAAACTAATACTTCCATGAGAAGATGACAGAAAAGTGAGTATCTATACAATACAAAGAAGTTTTCATTATAGTTACGGCCGCGTGCGGCCGACGTCTGTCGTCGGCCGCACGCGTCTGTCGCATACCTCGGAAGCGGCGCCATACATTTTCATACACTGACTATTGTCGCATCAGCCGCGCGCGTCAGTCGCACGCGATCGATCGCGCGCGGCTGCGATCGGCCGCGATCCGCGGAAGTCAACCTTTACAATGAGCGATTTTCTGAGAGGCCATTTAAAAAAAAAAAAGCTTCCAATTGCTTCACTAGATGGCGTTGGATAAGTATGTACATGTCTATGGTATATTTTGGTATGAAACATATTTAAATTAATTACTTTTTAAAAACCCAAAGGAAACTAATAATATATTAAATAAGTACTACTGTAAGGAACGGAAACGAAATAGGTACATTCAAAGATTTAGGTAAATAAATAACATCTGTCTGACGTTCCGTTTTACGTAAAAAAGTCGCGTCAAAGTAAAATTTATAACATTCCGTTCCTTCTAACTGCATAGGTGGGACAGCGCCATCTAGTGGCTGAGCTTTCAGAAAATCGCCCATTAAAAATTAAATGCTATTTAGTATTAAAATTACGCTGTACTGCGTACAATGTGATTCATAATCGATTAGGTTAAAATTCGAACGAAGCATAATTTCGGTTGAGTTGTCTTCACTGCCGTATATTTAAAATTGTAAATTGATAATTTTTTTATTATTTTTATTTCTTATTTTTAATGTGCATGCCGCATGCCTGTTTGACTACTTAGTAGTATAAAAAAATGTGGTGCGGGCCCCCTTGTGGTGCGGGCCCCTAGGCTGCAGCCTATGTAGCCTGTGCTAAAATCCGGCCCTGATGCCGCTAAAGAAGTTGTTACTTCAAAAAAACCCGCATCAAACACCGGGATTGCGGCCCGGCCGGGTTCGAATCCCGCCTGAAAGTTACTTGCAGGGCTGGTGGTGGTTCTTACTACTTATCACAATAGGGTATTTTACTGTTGTTGAAATGTAGATATTTAATGATGACGTTAAAAAATATTGCAATTAAGAATACCAAATGTGAAAAAATAATTTGAATCTGTTTTATAATAAAAGAATTATAGTCTGTTTGATTTTGACTATAGCTGTCTCTTTCTAAAACGAAATCTTCTATGGCGTGACTATGACGCTACTAACCCACTGACGTCACTAAAAATGAAAACTTGTTTTGTGTAGCTAATATTTCGAAAAACATTTTAAAGAAATAAAAAAAAATATCAATAAAATACCGTATTTTTATTTAAATTTTTACTTTTTTGCATTCACAATGCAATTTTTATCATAGAAAAATGGAAAATAAAGTATTTTAGAAAAAATCGACCCGTCTCACAACCATTTTTTATTATTTTCCATTTTTCTATGATAAAAATTGCATTGTGAACGCAAAAAAGTAAAAATTTAAATAACTTGCCATAGTAATTTCTTCTTTAGCGATTGTCAAATATCTGGAAAGGTATTTCTTTCGCGTGTGAGGGTAGTAATATCCTCACATTGATGAAATTAACGCTGGCTATACAGCGTGAAAGAAGTATTTGATAAATTCGACGTAACGACTCCGTAGCTCAGTGGTTAGAGCAGTCGCCCGGATAGCGAAAGGTCGTGGGTTCGTGTCCCATCGGAGCTGGTTGTGAGACGGGTCGATTTTTTCTAAAATACTTTATTATCCATTTTTCTACCGTATTTTTACTTACAAAGGGTATGTGTTCCCAGCTGTAGGACAGTAAAGCTGGTAATTCCTCTTGACACATGGCACCCCCCTGATGATCTGGCCTTGCAGCTCGTATCCTAGTGCTACTGATAGTGCCGTCCATAGGATCTGAAAAGATATATCGAGAAACTTGTTAATGAAGTTAATCTTGATGGATTACGATTGATCGTGTATTCTCTTCTTATTATTTGAAAGAACAAGTTTAAAAAGGTTCTTGATAATTGATAAAGGTTGATACTTTTTCATGCTAGGGGTGTAAAGATCGCCGCTGTCCCGCGCCGCCAAGTGAATCAGTTAATAAAAGCAACTAAACAAAACAAAATATTTAAATGTAGGTAACTAAAATACTTATTCCAAACATGTTTACGTCGTAAAATTTCGCTTAGAATTATTATTATTTAGAGCGCGATCTCAACAAGTTGCGTGGGACTTTGCTGAACATAATGGGTAGGTACAGTCAACAGCACAACAATCGTAGCAGTTGCAGTAAGAAAGCAGCTCTTATTACGTATAGTGTAAGGGCGAATCACTGTACCACACTGTACTATTTAACAGCGTCTTTGGATCAAGAGCGCAATGTTGAAATTATTCAGTGATATCTTTTTCGACTATTATGATGGTCAAAATTAAGCTGTCTTAAATTTTTACAATAAGTTACTAATACAATCTACTATTTTAATTATTATGGTACTTAATTATAATGATATCTTGTAAATAGAGTTAATTAAATAAGTAGTCTGTGTATTATTTTTCCAAATGATATAATTACCTACTTATACCTATGAAGGTATACTTAACTACTTACTCTTAAAATAATATAATAAATAAATAAAATAAATAACTTCTTACATTCACACCAATTATCTAAGCCCATTTTAACTTCATTAAGAAACTGTATCATGGAAAACTTGATAACGGATAAATATATACTTACTTAAATACTTTTTGTTTGTAAATACATACTTAATATACATAGTAAACATCCAGACCAAGACAAATAGACATGTTCATGCACACAAATATTTGTCTTGTTCGGGAATCGAACCCGAGACCACTGGCGCAGAAGGTGGGTAGCCTACCCCTGCGCCAAATCGGTCGTCAAATAATTAATAATGTAAGTAAGTACCTACCTAAGTATTTCGTACATGAAAAAGATTTAAGCGTGTCTTTGAGCCACTACACTTTTGATTAATTAATTTATCTTGAAAAGCATATTTTAAATATTTTCTGGTGCAATAACGAAAACACTTGAAAAGGACGATTTTATGCACTGTTTATGCACATCAAAATAAGAAAAATTAAAGAAAAAATAAAATTTTACTCACATTTATATGACAAAGCCCGTACAAATTCATATCCGCTACTTACAGCAGCAATTAACACGTCTACCGCCTTTTAGCCTCACTAATTAACTGAACTAATCCCAAATAACTTGCGATGTATAAAAAAACCCAGTCATCTCCATACAGCGTAACGCGATTGTGAGAAAATACTTCCTATCATTCATAACTTTTGATTTTGTACGGTCGCCAGCACGTCGGGTTACTACAAAATGTCAAAATTTATTAATTGAAAATGAACTCTATCTGTTGGAGATAAGGTTGAATTTTATTTAAAGAAATTTGACAGTTTGTAGTAACCTGACGTGCTGGCGACTGTACTTAAAGTCTTGAGTGAGACAATGTTATTGCATTGTGTTGCATCTGATTGTTTTTATGATTAAACAAAAGCAATTGTAAAACACAAGATCATATTTTATTTAATACCATTTCTGTCACTTGCATGTGTAAGCGCATGTCTCCGTTCCCATTGCAACGGTGTTATTTTAAATTTTTGGTAGGCATTGGTTGCAGGATCTCTAACATTTGCAAACATTCGTACCAGGAGCCGTACTCTGAGGGCCTAGGTACTCGGAAACGCAAAACCCGAAACTTCGGTTAGCCCCGTCCATTTCACACGATTCTGTCACAACTGGGGAGTGAGAGGGACGGGTAAGTATAACGAAGTTTCGGGTTAGGCACTCAGATAGGCCTTCGATCAACAATAACACCTAGTACAGGGGCCTTACCACAAGGGTTGCCACCTTTTTTTTGAAAAAATATAGGACTTTTCCCAAAAAATGCCGTAAAATATAGTACTTATGAGACATTTAGGAAAAAAATAGTACTTACACATTTATTCTTGATCATTAAAGCGATTTGCCACCTTATCCCAACTAACTACGAAGGAAAGGCAAAAAGGCTTAGTTGGAAGGTAAATATTTAAAAAAAATATCACATTATTTAATTTCCACGTTTACTTGCCATTAAGTAAGTACGAAATCGAAACACCCCATTCTAGCTATGGGTGCGCTACATGCTAGCCATGCAGTTAAATATAGTATTTTTCGTACTATATTATTTTTCTATAATATACCTATTGTAAAATTGCCTGAAATATAGTACGATACTATATAATATAGTACCTACAGGTGGCAACCCTACTTACCACAGAGGACTATGGATTATATCGTACATATGGACCGATAGTTATATTCTTTCAGGTTATTAGGGTGAGCTGATGATGAGAGGTGAAACTTCTCAACAGTTAGGAGTTATATGATGTTTTATAAATACCATATGCACGAATGGACCTTCAGTTGTATTCTTTCAAGTTATTTAGGTAAGTAGCTAAAGATGAAAAGCTGAACTCCGTAACGGTTAGGATATTTACAACATTTATCATAATCACCATGTACACTAGTTTACGAATGTTTACACAAAAAATCGAAAAATAAAACGTTTTAAAAAAGAAAATTCAACCGGCTTCAATTATTAATTTTCAAACAAAAACTAACAAACACTAAAAAACGAAAAAAATAATTAGTATTTTTAATTCAAAGGACGAAAATGCGTGACCTTTTCTAACTTATCTTGGTACTTACTGAACTGTTTGAAGCCGGTGCCAAGCCATAAAGAATAAGAACGAATTACACTGAGTGAAGTAACAAACATATTAAAAAAACCCGGTCCCAAGCGTGAGGTCAAATACTTATTAGACTTGACACCGACTTCAAACAGTTCAGTAAGTACCAAGATAAGTTAGAAAGAGTCACGCATTTTCGTCCTTTGAATTAAAAATTCTATATAATTATTTTTTTCGTTTTTTTTGTGTTTGTTAAATTTTGTTTGAAAACTCTTTTTGAAGGCGGTTGCATTTTTTTTAAAAAACGTTTTATAAAAGAACCTTAAAGAAACGAGCAAATTATTACCAAGTATGGATGATAATAACACTATCTACATAGGTACATTTGAATTCAAAATGGCTAACGCAACTTCAACCACTCTGTCGGAATACCAATTCTTAGGTATAAAATATGCACGATTATCCATGGGAATAGAAAAGAGAAATGCTAATCATATATCTTTGAATATTTGTTAGATTTGTGCGTGAGAAATACCTGTGTTGAGAATGGTACCTTTATAAATAACTATCATCATCATCATCAGCCATACGACATCAACTGCAGCCTCCCCCAAGGTTCTCTACAGCCATCGATCCTGCATAACTATAACTAACATAGGCCTCCCCCAAGATTCTCCACAGCCATCGGTCCTGCATTACTATAACTATTTCTAAAAATATTCACTGGACGGCACCTCTTAATTGTGTACAAGTAGGTACAGGTGGACGATCAAAAGTTTGGTGAAAATTAAGCAAAAATGGGTAACATGGTAACACCCCTATAATTGTTTCAGACTAATGAAGCAGGTTTCAACATAGGTAACAGCTATTTTTTACTATTGTTATTGGTTCATGAGTAGAGCTTTGTTAAAACTTCAAAACTGCGCACCTGGTATTTGCAATATTTTTTATATTATGTGTGGGCATCTCCTCCAAAATATTAGGAGAGATGGCCATGTGCAAGATGTCATATCATAATGGCTGCCCAAAACAGAAAATGCAGCAATGCAGATTAATCCAGCAGAAGTACCTACCAGACTATGTTTTAGTCAAGAATCAGCAGTTCGCACCAACAGAAATTATAAAAAATCTTAATAAAATAAAAAATACGGATTACTGGGTTAAGACGAAAACTAAGCAAAAATAATCAACAATATTAATAAATAAATTAATAAAATAAATAAATAAAACAATTAATAAACCATAGACCCAAAACATAACGTAGGTACCAAGAGCAGAATCAAGTAGGTATCTCTCTATAACTCTTATTTTATTCCTGTGGTTTTCTCACCCGGGCACTAGGGGAGAGATGGAAAATCGTGATTTTATATCATTGGATTTTACAAAGAAACCGATTAGGTTGATCCCATTGAAAAATGTTTAAGTTTTGTTACTTATTCTGAAGTTTGATGATTAAAGTGTTATGCTAAGAAAAGATAATTATAGAAATGTTTATATTTTATTTATGGCAGAACCTAGAAATAATTATGGCCAACTACCCGGACTTACCCTAATACTTAGTAAAGGTATTACTGTTAAACATGTAACTATGGTACACTATTTAAATATTGTAGCATGTTATGTTAGACTTACTTACCTATTACTAATACGGCAGGTCATAAAGAAAACCTATTTACGAGTAAGTAGGTAAGTAATGGAATGGAATATTTTTCATGAAGATAGACATTGACTTTTATCATCCAGTCGTAAATCTGCCACATAACTTTGTTTTCTTGTGATTAATTAGTTTTTGCGGTTATGAAATATATGTAGGTAGGTTGGTATTCATTTGTAAAGGAAAACTAGATCGCCTTTAATTTGGCAAGATTTCGTTGTTTGGCAAGACTGGTCTCTGACGAGACGAGTCAATAACCTTGCATTGAAAATAAATTTGCATGTATTTCAATAGCAATAAATATATGAGGCGCCTAGCCTGCTGATCATCGGTACAGTCACGAGCAATAATATGTAACAACATAGAACTTTGTCACATTGAAGCGTGCCGAAACAAAGCGCAGAGGTACCCTTTGTGGCCACTTTAAGGATTTTTTGACTTTTAAGCGCTAAGTACTAAATGGTCTTAGGTATTTAAGACACAAATTATATCTTGAATTATAGATAACAAGCGGCCGCCCGCGGTTTCACCCGCGTGGTTCCCGTTCCCGTGGGAATATCGGGATAAAAAGTACATATAAACCTTCCTCTTGAATCACTCTATCTATTAAAAAAAACGCATCAAAATCCGTTGCGTAGTTTCAAAGATTTAAGCATACAAATGGACATAGGGACAGAGAAAGCGACTTTATTTTATACTATGTAGTGATTTATCTACCTTTAATAGTACATTATGATACAAGTGAGCTTAGGTTGCTCATTATACACGAGGCTGTGGGTTGCAGCCCGAGCCGCAGGCGAGGGCGTAAATCAGCCGAGTGTCTAGTGAGTAAGTTGCTCACGAGTTTCATACGCACTTTTTCAACACACTTGCGAGGAAAAACAAACATTTATTGCATACATATTGTATTATCCTAATATTAACTAAGGGAAAAAGCGCGCAAGTTTTTTTTTTTTGCACGCGCCAAATGAGAGGTGATTGATTACATACAACCATACAGCCTACTTGAAAATAATTAAGTATAATAATAGTGATAAAATGCAAATGTTTTATAACAAATTATTGTGAATTATAAATAATTTGATAATAATATACTTAATTATGTTTTTTGTCTTAATTAGGGACACATTTATTTATTCTAAAAACGTAAATGGATTTTCAACCGTATAAAACCTCTTTGTTGTTACAAAAAAAGAACTGTATCTATTACCCGCTGAAATTGAAAATGCTCTGTTGACTCGCATATAACTTGCAGTTAGGTACTAACTTAACTTTGTAGGGATACTGTATTACCCGGTTAAATTAAAAAGTCTCTGTTTACTCGCATATAATTTGCAGTTAGGTACTTACTTAACTTTGTAGGGATAATTCTATTACGCAACTAGTACTATAATATTATTATGCACGCGTGGGTTATAGTTCGGTTTATGGCCCTAAGATCGATGTAATAAGGCTCACTTTATGAGCAAGTGTGTTGAAAAGGTACATTTTTCAAATTTATAAAAGTAAAATAGATTCTTTTATATTACACACAGTGTGTAAGAGGTGCCAAATGTACCGGTTTTGGCCACTTACTGATAGTTAAACTTTTGTAAGTATTGCGAAAAATTAAAACCAAACCCAGGTAAAATCAAAATATTCTAATGCGCTAGAAACCAGTCAATTGCATAAAAACAATTTAATTGTAAAAAACAAAGGTTTATAAAGTATTTCATCCAAAACAAATTTCTTAAAATTTTCATACAAAACATTTTTTCAAACAGAAAATGGAATTTATTGAAAAAAAATCGTATGACACAAGGAATTCTAACGGTTGTTATTATTACCTTAAAATACCTTATTTTAATTGCTTTTATCAAAAATGGCTAAAAGTTGTATAGAAAACTTTTAGAGCAAAAAGTGGCCAAAACCGGTAGGTACAGTGGCCAAAACCGGTAGGGCGTTTGTGCACTACACTGAATTTTACCGATCCGGCGATCCGGTTTTTTCCGGACCGATATGGCAGCAATGAAAAACATATGGGCGCTTGTGCACCACACTGAATTTTACCGTCCGTCATTTTACTTTTCCCCATTCCGGACCGTTTTTTCCGTTCCGAGATGACGGCAATGAAAAACATATGTACGCTTGTGCACTACACTGAATTTTACCGTCCGGAAAAAAACGGATGGTTGTATTTTAATCATAAATCACTACATAGTATAAAACAAAGTCGCTTCCCGTCTGTCTGTCCCTATATATGCTTAAATCTTTAAAACTACGAAACAGATTTTCATGCGGTTTTCACTAACAGGTAGCGTGGTTCTTCAGAAAGATTTTAGTATATAATTTATGTAAGTTTTGTGTAAATTGGTAGAAATATAACGATAATTGTCGAAAGTGCCGGCAAACGGCAAGCCGCCCGGGAGTTTTCTGCAAAAACGCTGCCTAATCCTTTCGAGGCTTAAAAAAATAATGCATGTTGGGATATTCCTCTTCTATAGATCTACAAAAAAGTCCGCGATAGCATATGTCTATCTTTTAAGGATAGCATATTCTAGCCATATTATCTCTTAAAAAATGGTTACGAACAATGCGGTAATTTGGAAAGCTATTTAAACGGATACAGTATTAACCCTTATCAATCTAAATACGTTAGTTGCTTTAAGCATTTCATGCACATTATTTTACTCTTTTACACCATATAATTTAAATGAATATCTTAGGAGTTATCGCAAATAAATTAACGCACGCCAAAATAAATTCAAGCGCCTTTCTCGATTGACGACCGATTTGGCGCAGGAGTAGGCTACCCACCTTCTGCGCCAGTGGTCTCGGGTTCGATTCCCGGACAAGACAAATATTTGTGTGCATGAACATGTCTATTTGTCTTGGTCTGGGTGTTAACTATGTATAATATGTATGTATTTACAAACAAAAAGTATTTAAGTATATATTTATCCGTTATCAAGTTTTCCATGATACAGTTTCTTAATGAAATTAAAATGGGCTTAGATAATTGGTGTGAATGTAAGAATTTATTTATTTATTATTATTCCCTTTATTACATTTTAAATACTTACAAAATTATATTTCTAAACATTAAATAATTATTATTATTATTATTATTTTTCACCAATAACACGTAATATATCTAGCACCAAAAATATGGATTTTGAAATTTTTGTTTGTCTGTCTGTCTGTCTGTTGTCCGTGTTTCACGCAAAAACTACTAAGCGGATTTTGATAAAACTTTTTTTGTTATATAGCTAGTTATGAACCCAAAACTCTTTCTGTCTTCTACGTCTTCGTACATAAAGCAATAACGCAAGTAATTGCCGACGTTCCAAGGAACTCATTATTCCTCTCGTTTAAAACGCGTCCGTAGAGTGTAGTTTCAAAGAGATCACTGCGCTGCCCCGGCCAGTAAAAAACCGGACAAGTGCACAAGCTACCATCCGTGTTTTTCATGCCACGCCGGTCCGGAAAAAAACGGACCGCCGGATCGGTAAAATTCAGTGGTAGTGCACAAACGCCCGTACGCCTGCCCTACCTATCAGTGCCACAAGTCATTCAATACTGTATTTATAATTATCACATAGTTCCATGTTGTATATGTCAGCGTTAGATTGTGAAACCCGTTTGTTTATAATATAATCTACCTAGTGAGATTATAATTTTTACCACACTTTTATTAGCTTCACTTGTAACTAAGTCACAATATAAGAAAATCTTGGAATTCAATTTTAACCTACTTCTAATTGTCGTATTGATTTGAAACTTTGCAAGTCTATATGAATCCGATGACAATACAATAATTTGCTACCATCGAGCTGATCTGATGATGGAGTCAAGAGGTGGGCAATAGAACTCTTCAATGGCTGCTAGGAAACCCCTCGAGTTTAGGCTCATTTGTTTTGTTCTGATGAGACCTATTCGCTACACTTAATGGTGAGGGTCTGATGATGGAGCAGGGAGAAGCCGGTGGCACTTCTTAATGACCACTAGGAAAACCCTCGAGTTTAGGCTCCGTTGTTTCGTTCTGACGAGACTTATAAGCTGCACTTGGTGGTGAGGGTCTGTTGATGGAGCAGGGAGGCAGCCAGTGGCACTCCTTAATGACCAATAGGAAACACCTCGAGTTTGTGCTCATTTGTTTCGTTTTGATAAGACCTATTCGTTACACTTGGTGGTGAGGGTCTGATGATGGAGCTGGGAGGACCCAGTGAAACTCCTTAATGACGTCAAGAAAACTCCTCGAGTTTGGGCTCATTTGTTTCGTTCAGACGAGACCTATTCGCTACACTTGGTGGCGAGGGTCTGATGATGAAGCTGGGAGGAAGCCAGTGGCACTCCTTAATGGCCAATAGGAAACCCTTCGAGTTCTGGCTCATTTGTTTCGTTCTAATGTGGCCTATTCGCTACACTTGGTGGTGTGGGTCTGATGATGGAGCAAGGAGGAGGTCAGTGGCACTCCTTAATGACCACTAGGAAACCCTTCGAGATGGGCTCATTTGCTTCGTTCTGATGAGACCTATTCGCTACACTTGGTGGTGAGGGTCGGATGATGGAGCAGGGAGGAAGCCAGTAGCACTCCTTAATGACCACTAGGAAACCCCTCGAGTTTGGGCTCATTTGTTTCGTTCTGATGAGACCTATTCGCTACACTTGGTGGTAAGGGTCTGATGATGGAGCAGGGAGGAAGTAAGGGTTCGGCTCGCGCATCTGGTAACTAATAGACTCCACTTGAATTTTTAAAACTAAATACATACAATCACGCCTTTGAGTTATAATGTTTACGGGGTGGGCAGACACATGAATGGACTGTGAAATCGATTACCATCCCCATCCATAGCTTGCCATTTGTTAAACTAAAAAGTAAAAAATAAATATGTAGTTTAAAAAACTATAAAAACACACTTTTGTAGGAACAGACTAAAAGTACAAAATAACCGTCTATTCAGTAACTGAAATTAAAAAGCGTGGTGCGCCCTTTGCAAAGCATGCATTCAAGTACTTAATATTGACAACGCGCACCGCGCTTTTTAATTTCAGTCACTGAATAGACTGTTATTTTGTACTTTTAGTCTGTTCCTACAAAAGTGTATTTTTATAGTTTTTTAAACTACATATTTTTCCTTAAATTATGAACTGTACGTATACGAGACAGTAGGTATGCTAACGGCTGCGAGCTCACGAATTTGCCTCGGAAAAGTCCTGTACTCCTCGGAAGTCCTGTAGAAATGGTGATTGATGAGTTATTGATTTTTCTTATTTATTTTAAAACTTCATTATTTACGTTTTTGTCTTACAATAATTAACTGTGAGTATGATTTCAAGCACTGAGTTTGTAGTACTTTGTAGTGGCAGTAATTATTTTAACGAGTTGCTAAAGAAGTCATTTATTTTTATGACGCTAAGTGGCAACAGTTATTCTGGGTAGGTCCGTTATTAACTCGTAGTTAATCATAGCAAGATAGGTATTTAAGTTATGTTGTTTGTTACGGCTTTTATCTTTACATCCATACTTGGTTGCCATTCAAAACCGCAGAGAGCGTTTTAAGGGCCTAAACTGCGTCACGCGGACGCCCGCGCGGTTCCATACAAAAGTGCTCCGTCGCGGGCACCCGCGCGGGCAACCTTCGCGGGGAGGCGGGCCCCGCGCCCGCGCCTTATGACCCGTTTCCCCGCGACGGTCGCCCGCGCGGGTGCCCGCGACGGAGCCCGCCAGCGGTAGCACGGTAGCACGCACGGGCTTGTTCAGTTATGGTTCCACGGAGCCCGCGCGCGTCTCCACGGAACCCGCGCACGTGTCCTCGGACGGAGACACGCGACGTGTGCCCGTCGCGGGCGCCCGCTTTACTCAGTTGATCATGCGAACAGCCTAGGAGTGGAATGCCCAGCCGACGACACTATTTTCCTCAGTAACTACCTACACTACAATACAACTGAAACCTCTTCAAGGTGCAGGTGAATAGGATTCTTCATGGGTGAATTTGCTCTATCTTAGACCTCTTCTTTGCCCTTGGGTCAGATGGAGATGAAGGAAGAGTACCTAAGGCGTCCATACCACTGCTGCGGTTTCCGCTCCGGTGATGGACGGAGATGCGGCGTGAGTTTGTTATACACTGCGGGTTGTGTATGCACATCAAGATTCTACAGCCATAGTTAAGAAGCGCACTACCACAAACCGGAGCTGTGTGCGGTGCAGTGTGAGAACCACCTAAGCCCATTTAATATAAAAAAAAATTATCTTAGATACCCCGTTAAATCTATGCATTTTTAAGTATTATGACATTTAAAAGTTATGCCTTTAGATAGTTAGTTATGCTTATTGAAATTATGCCTTTTGATGATTATGCCTTGCAAAATTCGAGCAAAGAAAGTTTTCGATGATTACCTATGTCTTTTTCAACACGATGCGTTTCATGTTTATGGCGAAAAATGTTAAGTATGCTTTTCATTCATTAGGTAACCTTCTAGGTTATCATTATCATCATTCCATTAGCAATATGAAGATTGATTTATCGGTTGATTTAGAATATTCTTTTTAACCCCCGACTGCAAAAGTAATAATTTATAAGTTTGACGCGTCTGTGTATCTGTCTGTGGCATCGTAGCTCTTGAACGAATAGACCGCATTTAATGCAAAATATCGAAAATGAAGCATTAGAAAAAATCTCTCCCGTCTCTCAACTAGCTCCAAAGTGACTCGAACCCACGACCTTTGGCGAATGCTCATGGCTAGTTGAGACGGGTCGATTTTTTTGTAATGCTTCATTTTTATTTTTCTATAAGTACTTACTACAAAAAAGTTGTGAATATAAATTAATTGAAATAGCTTTTTAATGCGGTTTGTTTTGTTCTAAAGAGCTGACATGATCGAGTTGGTTCTTAGCTATAGGTACGTATGTAATTTGTGACGATCATTCAGATGCTTCAAGGTCATCACACAACAACAACGATGTTTTCAGCATTTTTGTGTTCTGGCAGTAAGAGTTATGATAGCCAGTTAATCAGTGGTTGAGGATTCCGGGAGTGGCGCACTTCCACCTTCAGCCTTACCACTAACTCCGTTGAGCACAAAAAAAAAACACTTTAAAAAAAAAAAAAAAAAAAATTTACTTTTTAAGTAAGTAGGTACCTACCTACCAACCTAATAATATAAACACATATTATTAATATCGTATTTGGTAGGTAGCTACAAAATGATTAATCATAATATATAATTTATGAAGATGTCCCTTAGTGGAATTTAGTGGTGTTAACTTTTGGTTAAGCTCAGTAGGTATGCCTGTATTACAATAAATTTAGTTCTTTATCTCTTTTTATTGTGAAAATAAGCTAGAAGTTGAATTAAGCGTTAAATCTTAATTGTTTTTCATCGTTACTAAATAGGCTGTATTTATGCATAAATATTTCTTAATCCACCATACAAACATATCCGGAGAGTCGGGTGGACCACGGATAAAATAATTTCCCGTGGTCCACCCAGGTGGACAAGCGCGGTTGGAGCACGGGCAATGGGACCGTACATCAGGCTTAATCCTTCATCGCCCCAGAAACGAGACGCAATAGATTTTCCTTTGTTCTCCGGCCCTATTCGGCCGGTCAGGCGTCAATGGTAGGTACTTTAAGTACCTACTTACCTATCAACATTGTACTTCTTATATTCAAAGTTGAGTCAACACCTCGTCGCGTCGTTGATCAATGGTCTCCCTTTTATGAATGGTGCGAATAATTTAACGTCCATTAATGTGACATGGTATAGGTAGGCGCCCGCAACAGCGCATTCCATTATGTCATCTGTTTACGCTACCAGTTAGACGAGGATCTTCAATGGATACGTCACTAAGAGTGAATCAACTGTTTTTATAGCTGCGAACTCAATCCTTGTGTGGATGGGAAAGTACTTATAGAGGACTGCTTATGTTATTATTCTTAAGGATTACGTTCACTCGTCTCGTCATTATCACTATCTGTGTTCACTATGGTCTTTTTCCTAAATGTTGGCTTATAGAGAATGTTTTTTTGTACCATCAGTTCACTACCATAAGACCAAGGTAGGTACTATTATAGTATATTCTGTGACATAAGGCAAAACAATTAATTATTCTGACCAGTAGTCCGTTGGGTGGCTAATGTGAGGCCTGATGGGAAAGTGGCGCTACTGAGTAAGGTTACGAGCACAGAACACGAAAAAATAATTTCTCTAGAGTCCGATCTCTACGTATCACGTATCCACTATTTCTAGTAGGTATTAACTCTGTGTAGGAATGTCAGTTATACCTACTATGAGTAAATAAATAAATACCTACCTACTTATTTAAAAATAATAGAATAAACAAAAGTGCAAAAATATTTAATCAAAATGTATGGAACAGCGGCTTTTTTATTCGCGATTTTAGTTTTGGTCCCATAATAAAAGTGATTTGTTTTCATGAGTAGAATTTATCCCTGAAATTATCCGGTGTGATAAAAAAATACTGTGTATAACTATAAGTCTCAGCTAATACCTATGCCCGAATACTCGAACGCTACTTAACTTTGGGAGCGTCTCAAGCATGGCCCTGTTGCTTTAAATGTCAAACGTATGAAAGAGATGCCATGATGTTTGAGACGCTCCCAAATTTGATTTGCGTTCGAGAATTCGGGCGATAGCTACTTAATCTGTATGTATCTGTTCTTTTTATAATGTTAGTTATGTCGGTATGATACAAAATACTAAAATGCCATATTCACCATTGCAAAGGATACTCCCTCAGGCGGGAGGTGGTGAGGGATAGGACTACTAAAACTCCGAATTCTTGCTCCTGATGCCTGGCCGCAGGTTGCTCACCATCTCGAGTGATACCTATGGCGACAGTTGCCTATCAGACTTAGCGACATGGAAACTAGGCCTAATCTGATTAATCTGTATGGGTAACTTAGCAGCAAAGTGGCCATAATGCTGTTTTAGAATTGCGACAGCGTAGGATCGCAGGAAACGGCCGCCCTAGCCAACGTTGAGTCACGCGTGGGCCAAGATAAAGTAGACGTGACCAATTTACGACATTGGTCGGCTCGTAATTTATGCCCTTAGAACGTTCACCTCAACGTTGTAATATCGAGTTTTATAATAATAGTAACAGTAGAAATGTCAGGATATCTTGCTTGCACCCTTTGTTTTTGGCACACAGGCCAGGTGTCGCAAATCTGCTAAGTACTTTACGTACTGCGATAACTAGTCGCCCGGATACATACCCTGTACATACGGCTCTAATTCTCGAAACTGTTTGTATACTAGTATAATTATATTAATAACTAGCGGCCGCCCGCGGTTTTACCCGCGTGGTACCCGTTCCCGTGGGAATATCGGGATAAAATATAACCTATGTCACTCAAGAAGACTGTAGCTTTCTAACGGTGAAAGAATTTTCTAAATCGGTCCAGTACTTTTTGAGTTTATTCGTTACATACAAAAATACAAATTGTTCCTCTTTATAATATTAGTATAGATTAGTGAAAAATTTAAGAGTTCTAGTATTTTCCGATTTTCAAAAATAATGATTAGAGTGGTTACTAATACTACATAGTTGCCAAATAAAAAATATTAGTCTGGCTTTGCTGAATGCGCACATATTAATGTCATATTGATATCGTGGTCAGATCATTGAATTGATTATTTCATGAAATGGTTGGTCATTTCATGAAATAGCAGTATTTTATGAAAATATCAAAATCCGCTGGTCATATCATTGAATGATTTTTATATTACGCGCGCGCTGTGGTGATTCCCCGCACCCTCGAGTGCGTTTCCTCTTCTGCGGGGAGTGCCCGTATCTTCGATCAACACTAGGTGTTATTGTTGATCGAAGGCCCGTATGGTGTTTAACGACCGAGTTATAGACCAGTGTAAGTGAGCCATTACAGGTGCTTAGTATTTTGGAACACCTGTACCCTAAGCTAGTTATCAGTATCAGCTAGAACTTCTGGAGTCGATCGAAAACCGTGCCAGGAAGCTCATTGGAAACTCAACGTTGGCTACGGCGGAACTACAGAGCCTTAGTCACCGTCGCAAAGTTGCGTGATTATCGGTTTTTTATAGAATACACTTTGGGGACTGTGTGAGAGAACTGCACGACCTTGTTCCCCAGCCCCTTTTCACCATTGGGGATTCAGACGCTGCAGACTTGCAGTTTATCCACGGACGATCCGGTCCGATTTTTTCTCGGATGACGGAAGCTGGTGTTTGGACTTAGACGGATGGAAACCGGAATACGTTTGTCCACTGCGTCCGAACCCGGACGTGCCACTTCATACTGAGAGGTTGTGCGTGTGAGTGAAACAGTTATATGGAATCTACGCTCACACTTCGGTACATCCGATCTAGCCAAATTCCCGGAGTCCGTCAAAAAACCGGATGACGGAACTCGGACGCCGGGACTCGAGTGGACAGACGGTCAATACAAATATATGAACCGCTTCTTCGATCCGTCTAGCCGGATCCGGCGAGACGGACGTCGTCGTGGACAAACGACCTAACGTTGTTGACACTCCACCTGTCCGAACTATACGCTTTTCGCAGATTCGTTTCTTATGCGAACCGCTAAGGAATGGAATGCGTTGCCTGCCTATTATACATGTTCCGATAACTACAACCTTAGTCGCTTCAAGTGCAGAGTGAACAGGCATCTCCTGGGCAAACAGGCAGCGCCGCCTTCGGTCGTTTAAGGAACTAAAATTTCATAAAGCAGCACATTGACAGCTTTGGTAGCATTTCTACGGATGGTATTTTTTTATATTTTTTTATCCACAACGGGGTAGCACTTAGCCTTCATCACACCTGATGTTAAGTGGTGATAAGGCTGAAGGTGGAAGCGCACTACTCCCGGAATACTCACTTACTATTCGTTGCATCACTTTCCAACGCATACAGGGTGTTAGGGGCACCCTTGCAAAAACTTTAACCATTGCTTCAGACTATCATGCTGAACACCGTACAGCAAGAATTTTTTGTCGTAAATGAAAAAAAAAAATAGACTTTACATACAAATTTAGCAACTAATCAAGACATTTTGTATGGAGAGTCGAAATATTTTTTTCATTTCCGACAAAAAAAATCTATGGATTTGCACCGCCGCCGGCGCGGTAAGGGCGAGATTTGCGCGCAAGTACGTCGAGTGACAGACGCCTGCCCTGGATCAATTCGCTAGCTGACAGATGGAGAAGCGTCATCGCCGTGTCATCAAGTGCATCCAAGGAATTTATAAGTACAAGTGCCACAACCTTTTCTGTGCCGGTGACAGCGGCGCTACGTACGTTTTTCTTTTTTTTGTAGTAATTTAACCGGCCCTGACTTCTAAGAACTTCAGCCGCCAGCAGCGCTATGGTTGGACATCAACTTGACAGCAAAATGACATTAAAAAAAATCACGTTAGTTTCACATTTTGGCCACCGGCACAGCAAAGTTTGTGGCACTTGTACTAGTGCATCAGATGCAAACTACCAAAGCCATCTTCTATCTCACTCGTTGCACTTGTAACAAGCCATGCTCCTTGGAAAAGCGGCAACGTTGCAGTAGATTACGTCAACGTGTTCTGTTCCGGTGGCCAAAACTGGAACTAACGTGTTTTGTTCATAATGTCATTTTACTGTCAAGTTGCACTGTCCAACCAGCGCTTCTGTCACCGGAACAGAAAAGATTGTTGATCTATACACTTTACTCTTTGTTCTATATAAATAAACCATAAACTTATTATACTCTAGTAATAGACGGACAGAGTTCGCTTGGTTGTGAGACCGAAAATGACATGAGCTAGTGTGTGTAATTTGTAAACGTGTGTGTGAGTTTTAGAGCTGCCCTCAAGCCCATTTTAGGTTGTCGATAACAATAATGTAAATAAAACACAAACAAGATTTATTAATTCATATGATATGAAGTATACTTCAATGGACATGGGAAAATAAAAATAAAGTTCATGTTATTTAAATTTTTACTTTTTTTGCATTCACAATGCAATTTTTATTATTGAAAAATGGAAAATGGATTTTATTTTCGAAATACTTCATTTTCCATTTTTCAATAATAATGGTCATTTCACTTCAATACGATAAGTATTTACAAAGTTATTGTAAAAATTAATTTACTTAAAACACTATTGCCTCGGTTGTTCGCTAGCAATCGGCTTTTACCACGTTCGGGCGTTTGTGCACTACACTGAATTTTACCGATCCGGAAAAAAACGGATGCTTGTATTTTAATAATTAATTATTATAAATATTAGAATTTATTTATTTCGTGAAGTTTAGGGTTCGAAACATTGAAACTACACGAAATAAATAAATTCTTTATATTATAAATGATTAAATTATTAAAATACAAGCATCCGTTTTTTTCCGGATCGGTAAAATTCAGTGTAGTGCACAAACGACCTTCGACGTCATTCTTCCCGACCGCCCGTATACCCCACGGGCCGGTCATACTTACCTACTCGCACAGCTGCACTGGTTGAAATCATGTTTTTTAATAAAACTAGTTCTGGAGTTTTTGGAGTCCCTTTTCATCGCATTGCACCAAATTTTTCGATTTTTTACGAATAAATATTTTTATTCTGCGTTTTGATTTTGATCGAAGTATTCGTACATAGAGGCACAAATACAGTATTTAAATACCTTAGGTACTTTGTGAAGACATGTTGATAATTTTCTTGAATTATACAATATTGTATAAGACTATACAATATTGTATTATTCAAGCACGCATTGTGCCTGTCACGAAAACACTAGCACGTGAAAAATTGAAAATGAAGTACCTATTTAGAAAAACTACCCGTCTCACAACCAGCTCCGATGGGACTCGAACCCACGACCTTACGCTATCTTAGGCTGCTCTAACGACTGAGCTACGGAGTTGTCAACGACGACGACGACGACGAATACAACGTTCAACGACTCCGTAGCTCAGTTCTCACTTCAATTTTCAAAAAAACGCATTGTGCATGCAAAAATTTAAAAATTTAAATAACTTGGTCGTCATTTATACGAATCTTTAAAAATTCATTGTGAAGTGTTTTGAAGGCCTACGGTAAAAAAATTAATGACATTTTAAGTTAAAATGTATATATTTTAAAAATAAATAAATAATTATACCTTCGATTCTTAAACCCATTGATATTGTCCTCTGAAGAGAACAATTTTATTTAAATAATTTCTCAATGTTTCTTTGCAGTTTTGCTTGAAATATTTGCTGCACACCACAAAGTTTTGGCGAAGCTCCCAGTCTATTCTATTTATTAATTTTATCCAGTTTAACTTAATCACTGGATTTACAGGAAACCTGAATATATTGTTAAATTGGTACTGAAGTAGGTATAATTTACTATTTAAAAAGTGTCGGTTAAAATCAGCTTTAAATAAAACTATCAGTGTTCACAAAGACAAACAAAGTTATATTGGAAACCATCAACATGAGTACCTATCGATAATAATATCGATAATTTTTGATCAACCTCTACGTCATATTTTCTCAAGTTCACGGATATAATATCTTTTTATCTAACACATAAAGTTTAAAAATCAGCTTTTATTTAGAAAATAGGCGATAAATAGTATGATATTAATGTGTCACTTAGTGTATTTGGGAATATATTCAACTAAAATATGAACTATGAAAATGGTAATTGTACAATCCTATTTACCTGTGAAATTAGTGTTTATTTGGTTTATTGTCGTAAGTAACATTACAATTCAACACAGAACACTACACCATTATTAATTTATATAGTTATAAGAGCCAAATCGACGCGATCGCGATAAAAATCACAAAATAATCGAGTGGACGCTTTTCATCAAGATGATAAAAGACGCTAAATAAGTCAAATCGGGTTCTGCTGTCATTTTCTTCCAACTCTTTCTCGCACATAGCTTCTGCCGTAAGGACTGGTTTCTCACTCGCACCATTGTCCGTCTATTACCCCTAGTATAAATAAGTTTATGAAATAAACAATCGTGTAGTGTTGCCAGGTTAGGCGATAACTCTCAAATTATGTGGAAGTAAAAATCAATGAACACTCAAAAAACAGTATAGAGGTAAATGCTTGGAACACAATTTTTGACTTTGTAACTTTGTTTGGGCTAATAAGGAGGTAAACATAGCAAAAGTCCCCGCCCGTAGCCCTTAATCCGGTCGGGGGGCGGTTTGAAGGTCTCATTTTTTTTTCAACCCGATTTTAGGACAAACTAGTTTTTCCTAGGCCAAACTAGTTCATCGCGTTGACATTTCAGAGAGCGACTTTGCCTCGGAAGACCTGTAGATGTAGAACATGACACAAAAAAAATAACCACCATTTTAACCAATCACGTGTTCTACAGGACTTCCGAGGCAAACTCGCTCTCTGAAATGTCAACGCGATGAACTAGTTTGGCCTAGGAAAAACTAGTTTGTCCTGAAATCGGGTTTGGCCGGTAAAATATATACAGTATTTTACAAAACTTTTAGCCCAAACAAAGTTCCAAAGTCAAAAATTGTGTTCCAAACATTTCCCTCTATATCTCTTCGTTGACTAGATATAATATAATAAAAAATATAACTTTCGCCGTAATTCAATTCACATCTTAGATTTCTGCGCGAACTGTTCATTTAAATAAAACACTTTCTCGGATTTTGCACGCATTTATTTAACAACTTGGTTAAATTTGCTTGTTACAAAATAAAAAGAAAATCTTTTATTTTTGCACATTTTGGATAATTTTTTTATCTGGATGTGGCAAGTCGGAATACTCGTCAATGTCAAGTGTCAAAAACTCCAAATTAACATCAAGACGGGCATAAAAGGGCTCGAAAACCCAGTGCCGTTAAATAACTTTCCAAAAAAAAAAAAATTTGGTCATGTCAAGAAACGTTGCTGTTTGATTTTCTTGATTGCTGTTTGGGTGTTTTAATACAATATCTATTGTATAATTAGTGCATATAAATACGTGATCATTGTTGGAAATTACTTATGAAACCTTGGATCTCGAAAGATTTGGATTCCCGAAGGAGGAACACTGCGTCAGCGATGGATTCGTGCGATACCTCGAGCCGACTGGGAGCTTACAACATCAGTAGGAGTGTTTAATAAACATTTTCGTGACTGTGATATAGTTAAAATAAAACAATCCTTAGCCTATGTACGCGTATTATTTGATTTTAAGGCGCTATAATCAGGAATTCATCTCATCTCATGCATACAAGAAATTAGGATTAGTGGTACGACATTGACATTTATGACGTTGCCAATCCGAGCAGCATGGCCTGTAGGAGCGCAAGCAGCCGAGAAATAATAGCGGGCCATGAAACTACCCCTGACAGCCTGCGCGAGAATTTGCCGCTCTCGCTCGCATTGATTTCTTTAGCCACGATAATAAGTTTTTAGTAAAAATTTTCATGACAAGCTTTTTGCTGACTGTACTTAAATATTGTATTGTTATAAACCAAACCTGTATACAAAATTTCAGCTCCATCGGACACTGGGAAGTGGGTCAAATTAAACTTGCAAGATTTGTCCCCACTATGAAACTAACTAACAAACATGGCAAGTTAAGAAAAAGCTTTTAAAAAATAGCCTCCGATGCACTGCTTGAATCGTCTGAAATAGACGCAAAGACCTTTCATCATCAGCAATTTCATGCCCCCACTGTTGGGGCATTGGCCTTCCTTATGGATGGATAAGGAAAATGTGCCATGCATGACCCACCACGCAGGCCCAGTGCAGATTGGTGGGTTTTAACGATTGCAAATGCAGCCGGGACCAACGGCTTAGCGTGCCTTCCGAAGCACGGAGGAGCTCGAGTTGAAATTTTTTGGTCACCCACCCCGTGAACGACCATTGCGAAAGTTGCTTAACCTCAACGATCGCAGGTAACCACTGCACCACGGGCTGCTTTATTTAAAAAGGCCTTTATATGTCTCCAACTTTACATAAATGTCTTCGTGACCTAGGTCAGTTCCAGTGAAGTAAAGCGCTAGTTTGTTGACAGTGCTCTTCTGTATACTTAACAAATAGAATTAGTACCTTCGCATATTACGACGTTTTTGAACGTTTGCAAATAAACAGTGACCAAACATGGACGGTGTTATACGATAAATAAATAGTGTTTCGTTTTTATTTATATGTTGACTTGAATATAGTTGTTTGCTCCTAAACGAGGAATTCAAAAGATTTGTTGCAAAATTCCTAACTTTATTTGTGTACAAAATTAATTACTTACATTATGAGATTTACAAATGTGAATGTTTAGATGTTTGTTACTCACTTTACTTACTTTGTTAATTGTATGTGTGTTTCTCAATCACGCCAAAACGGCTGAACGGATTTGACTGAAATTTGGGACACAGATACTTTGTAGCCTGGAGAGAAACTGACGCTATTTTTATCCAGGAAAAATATCATATTCCCACCTCCTCCTCCTCCTACTCCTCCTGTTCTAAGAAATTGTATTAAAAAATTAAAAAAAAAGTAGTAGGTACCTAATTAAACACAACCATTTCTTATGCCGGCTGTACACATTGGCCCAATCATTGGCCAATACATCGTACATTGACACTTTTGAACGAACAAGTTTATAAAGGTTCTTTCAAAAGTGTCAATGTACGATGTATTGACCATTGATTGGGCCAATGTGTACAGCCGGCATAAGAATTTAATTTAATTAGTAGATATAATATAATTATATAAGATAAGTATTATGAAATGGGTCCATGAATTAAGCCCTTTACTTTTTTTATTAACAGAATCCACTAAAGGATTATAGCTACGTCTACCAATTAAAGGATCCTTGAACTATGAAAAGAAATTCATTGATGAAGAAACCGGTTCAAAGTAAATGTCAAGTTTTACACAACGCTAACGAAATTAAATCTAAATATATATTTGAGATTCAGCCTCTTTGCTTGTTATACAAACACGTGGAGTTCATCAAGACAACCTCGTTTAATTGAGGAATAAACATTGTGGTGTAATTATATGTAAACTAGCTAGCCCCGGTGCTCCGCTCCCATAGAATTTCGAGTTAAATAAATATGTAGTTTAAAAAACTAAGAAAACACACTTTTATAGGAACAGACTAAAAAGTACAAAATAACCGTCTATTCAGTAACTGAAATTAAAAAGCGTGGTGCGCATTGTCAGTATTAAATACTTACTTGAAATGCATGCTTTGCAAAGGGCGCACCACGCTTTTAATTTCAGTTACTGAATAGACGGTTATTTTGTACTTTTTAGTCTGTTCCTATAAAAGTGTGTTTTCTTAGCTTTTTAAACTACATATTTATTTTTTACTTTTTAGTTTAATAAATGGCAAGCTATGGATGAATGGTAATCGATTTCACAGTCCATTCATGTGTCTGCCCACCCCGTAAACATTATAACTCAAAGGCGTGATTGTATGTATTTAGTTTTACAAATTCAAGTGGAGTCTATTAGTTACCGGATGCGCAAGCCGAACCCTTATTTCCTCCCAGCTCCATCATCAGACCCTCACAACCAAGTGTAGCGAATGGGTCTCAGCAGAACGAAACAAATGAGCCCAAACTCGAGGGGTTTCCTAGTGGTCATTAAGAAGTGCCACTGGCTTCCTCCCTGCTCTATCATCAGACCCTCACCACCAAGTGTCACGAATAGGTCTCATTAGAACGAAACAAATAAGCCAGAACTCGAAGGGTTTCCTATTAGCCATTAAGAAGTGCCACTGGCTTTCTCCCTGCTCCACCGTTAGATCCTCATCGCCAAGGGTAGCAAATAAAGTCTCATCAGAACGAAACAAATGAGCCGAAACTCGAAGGGTTTCTTAGTGGTCATTTAGAAGTGCCACTGACTTACTCTCTGTCCCATCATCAGACTCTTACCACCATGTGTAGCGAATAGGTCTCATCAGAACAAAACAAATGAGCCCAAACTCAAGGGGTTTCCTAGTGGTCATTAAAAAGTATCACCGACTTCCTCCCTGCTCCATCATCAGACTCTCACCACCAAGTGTAGCGAATAGGTCTCATCTGAATGATACAAATGAGCTCAAACTTGAGGGGTTTCCTAGTGGCCATTAAGGAGTGCCACTGGCTTCCTCCCTGCTTCATCATCAGACCATCACCACCAAGTGTAGCGAATAGGTCTCATCTGAATGAAACAAATGAGCCCAAACTCGAGGGGTTTCCTAGCAGTCATTAAGGAATGTCACTGGCTTCCTCCCTGCTCCATCATCAGACCCCCACCACCAAGTGTAGCGAATGGGTCTCATCAAAACGAAACGAATGAGCCCAAACTCGAAGGGTTTCCTAGTGGTCATTAAGAAGTGCCACTGGCTTCCTCCCTGCTCTATCATCAGACCCTCACCACCAAGTGTAACGAATAGGTCTTATCAGAACGAAACAAATGAGCCAAAACTTGAGGGGTTTTTTTATGGTCATTAAGGAGTTTCACTGGCTTCCTCCCAGCTCCATCATCAGACCTTCACCACCAAGTGCAACGAATAGGTCTTATCAAAACGAAACAAATGAGCCCAAGCTCGAGGGGTTTTCTATTGGTCATTAAGGAGTGTCACTGGCTTCCTTCCTGCTCCATCATCAGACCCTCACCACCAAGTGTAGAGAATAGGTCTCATCAGAACGAAACAAATGAGCCAGAACTCGATTTGCTTCCTATTGGTGATAAAGGAGTGGCACTGGCTTCCTCCCTGCTCCATCATCAGACCCTCACCACCAAGTGTAGTGAATAAGTCTCATCAGAACGAAACAACTGAGCCCAAACTCGAGGGGTTTCCTAGTGGTCATTAAGAAGTGCTACTGGCTTCCTCCCTGCTCCATCATCAGACCCTTACCATCAAGTGTAGGGAATAGGTCTCATCAGAACAAAACAAATGAGCCTAAACTCGAGGGGTTTTCTAGCAGCCATTGAAGAGTTCTATTGCCCACCTCTTGACTCCATCATGAGATCAGCTCGATAGTAGCAAATTATTGTATTGTCATCGGATTCATATAGACTTGCAAAGTTCCAAATCAATACGACAATTAGAAGTAGGTTAAAATTGAATTCCAAGATTTTCTTACATTGTGACTTAGTTACAAGTGAAGCTAATATATGTAGTTTAAAAAACTAATAAAACCCACTTTTATAGGAACATAATAAAAAGTACAAAATAACCGTCTACAGATTCAGTAACTGAAATTAAAAAGCGAGGTGCGCGTTGTCAATATTAAGTACCTACTTACTTGAAATGCAGGCTTTGCAAAGGGCGCACCACGCTTTTAAATTTCAGTTACTGAATCTGTAGACGGTTATTTTGTACTTTTTATTATGTTCCTATAAAAGTGGGTTTTATTAGTTTTTTAAACTACATATTTATTTTTTACTTTTTAGTTTTATAAATGGCAAGCCATGGATGGATGGTAATGGATTTTACAGTCCATTCATGTATCGTCCTACCCCTTATACATTGAACGAAACAAATGAGCCCAAACTCGAAGGGTTTCTCAGTGGTCATTAAGGAGTGTTACTGACTTACTCCCTCCCCCATCACCAGACTCTCACCACCAAGTGTAGCGCATAGGTCTCATCAGAACGAAACAAATGAACCAGAACTCGAGGGGTTTCCTAGTAGTCACTAAGGAGTGCCACTGACTTCCTCCCTGCTCCATCATCAGACTCTCAGCATCAAGTATAGTGAATAGGTCTCATCAGAACGAAACAAATGAGCCCAAACTCGAGGGGTTTCCTAGTGGTCATTAAGAAGTGCCACTAACTTCTTTCCTGCTCCATTATTAGACCCTCATCGCCAAGTGTAGCGAGTAGGTCTCATCAGAACGAAACAAATGAGCCCAAACTCGAATGGTTTCCTAGTGGTCATTAAGGAGTGCCACTGACTTCCTCCCTGCTCCATCATCAGACCCTCACCACTAAGTGTGGCGAATATGTCTCATCTGAACGAAACAATTAAGCCCCAAACTTAAAAGGTTTCCCAGTGGTCATTAAGGTGTGCCACTAGCTTCCTCCCAGCACCGTCATCAGACCCTCACCGCCAAGTGTAGCGAATAGGTCTCATCTGAATGAAACAAATGAGCCAAAACTCGAGGGGCTTCCTAGTGGTCATTAAGGAGCGTCACTGTCTTCCTCCCTGCTCCATCATCAGACCCTCACCACTAAGTGTAGCGAATGGGTCTCATCAGAACGAAACGAATGAGCCCAAACTCGAGGGTATTCCTAGTGGTCATTAAGAAGTGCCACTGGTTTCCTCCCTGCTCCATCATCAGACCCTCACCACCAAGTGTAGCATATAGGTCTCATACAGTGAATCTGAATGAAACAAATGAGCCGAAACTCGAGGGTTTTCCTAGTGGTCATTAAAAAGTGCCACTGGCTTCCTCCCTGCTCCATCATCAGACCCTCACCACCAATTGTAGCGCATAGGTCTCATCAGAACGAAAGAAATGAACCAGAACTCGAGGTGTTTCCTATTGGTCATTAAGGAGTGCCACTGGCTTCCTCCCTGCTCCATCATCAGACCCTCACCATCAAGTGTAGCGAATAGGTCTAATCAGAACAAAACAAATGAGCCTAAGCTCGAGGGGTTTCCTAGCAGACATTAAAGAGTTCTATTGCCAACCTCTTGACTCCATCATCAGATCAGCTCGATGTTAGCAAATTATTGTATTGTCATCGGATTCATATAGACTTGCAAAGTTTCAAATCAATACGACAATTAGAAGTGGGTTAAAATTGAATTCCAAGATTTTCTTACATTGTGACTTAGTTACATGTGAAGCTAATAAAAGTGTGGTAAAATAGCCTACAACGAGGAGGTTCTTTTCAAAACTTGACAATTCCACTTTTGACAAAACATGTTTTTTTTTTTTTTGGGTTGGTAACATTAAAATCTACACGATGCGAAAACAAGAGTTTAGCTAAACGTGATAGATCCACTAAAAAAAAAAACACACGATTTGGTCAAAAGTATTGAAATCCACTTCAAAATGGCATTACACATTTGAAATATTCATTTTTGGAACAAAATATGATTAATCCTGAAGTAAATTAACTATTTCAGTCTAAAATGCAACAAAACATGTTTTATGATTTGTATGATTATTCCTCTAGAGCTCATAACAAAACTTGATTATTCCTATCAGCCGCGTCAGAACTAGATTATTCCATTTTAAATTGTCGATTTATTCAGAATATATTAATACTAAACTTTTGAAACAAGTACCACCTAATGAGTATTATGCTCGTATACAATATTCAACAAAAAGAATGAATAATATACATTACTGCATACCTAAAATACATTTTTCTCAAATTCTGAAAAAAATAGAAAAGTGGAATAGTCAAGTTTTGAAAAGAACCTCCTCACCTATTCTCAGACCTTCCAAATACAGTTAATATACAAGAAAATTCATAAATATCGGTCAAGTCGTTTCGTAGGAATTCGATAACAAACACTGTGACGCGAGATTTATTTCAATTATATTAAATAAAAAAATAAAAAAAATGATTTATTTCTCACCACAAGCCAAAAGTAGTAATAAGTTTATATTAAATTTACATTACTATACAAAATATAGTACCGCTAAGTACTAACTACTATTTCTACTAAATAAGATTAGTTTTGGCTGTGGATCGCTGGTGCCTGTGTGGGTAATAGTACCCATCTTACAGGCCACCATGCAGGTCTCCACCCCACGATTTGAGCTATACAATCTTCGATCAACAATAACACCTAGTTATACAATGCAATAGCTTAAATTAATCTGAAATTTATTACAATTTATTTATTACAATTCGGAAGCGTTAAGGACTGTGGGAGATAATATGATGCTGGGTTGTGTATGTGGGTATGTGTCAGTGTTTGTGTGTGTAAGGTAGTGTGTCGGTCCATGCGTGTGTATGTATGTGTATGTGCGAGTAAGTGTGTGCGTGCATGTGTAGATTATTTTAGAACCACCAAGAGATTTTCAGTATCCGCGTATGAGAGTGCAAGAAGCCACTGATTGATAGTTATTTTTAGTTTATAACGATTAAGGGTAAAAATGGATAAAATCTTGTGGGCATTATTATATAAGTGAGGGCCACAGAAAACAAAAAAGCTACAGTACCTACTGCTAAAGGCTGTCCTTAATTTGGGGCATGGAGCAATGATGTGATTGCGGCGGTTGCGAGAGGATTCTTGGGAGAAATGGATCAGGGAATGCTGTTTTATAATCGTTGCCTGTATGTACAACTGCCTAACTGTGAGTACTTGGCAGAATTCAGAGTCAGTAGAGTAAAGAGTTACAGAATTCATAAAAAAAGAGTTAGATCATATGACTATGTCAGTTCCATACATACCTAATAGTACTTTAATTAAAGTACTATTAGGTATGTATGGAACTGTTAATTAATCGAATGCCACTTCTCTAGGCTTTGTGACCCATCAAAGTTGATACGTGTCCCCAAAAGCTAAATTAATACCGCAGATCGTTCTAAGTGTATCATCTATGGTTCTAACTGATTAGCAAAATCTTTGGCAACGCAAAGACGTTAGCTGTTTTAATTTATCAAGTCTACATTGTGTAACAGCTCAACAGTATCGTCATGTCAGTCGGCCGTTTGTCTTTTACGTCTGCAAATTGTCGGTGTTTGTTTAACCTAGCTTACAGATTTTCGTTTACGCAAAATGTTCTACGCTAATCATATACACCAATGTATATATCGTGATAAGATCATTATAAATAAATAAATAAATAATATATCATGAAATTATCAAAATCCGCTGGTCATATCATTGAATGATCAGCGTTTAATGATATGAAAAGCTAAACGAATGGTCATTCCATGAAATGGTCAATCGCTAGTGATCATATCGTAAAATACTTACATTGTGCCCCGCTAGAGGCGCTGATGTCGTTTAGTTATTGTTTGTTCACATTTTTTTAGCACAAAAGTTAGTAATAATGCGACAATTTGAGATACAAGTACAGTCAAATGCACGTTAGAGTGTAGCAAAGGGGCACAGTGCTTAGAAAATGCAAATCCCAATAAAATAAATAGGTAATTTTTGGTTAGGTTAGGTTAGAACTGTGATGAAAGACAGCGCGAGCCGAGCGAGCCGAGCGAGCGAAGCGAGCATGCCGCGGTAGCGGCCGGCGAAGCGCCAGAATAAAAATTAAAAAAGACAAACTTTGATCTCACGGAAACCTTACATTAATTTCCTAAAACTAAATTTGATAATTTTATGATATGGTTGATAATTTCATGAAATGGTAATTTTTCATGATATGGCCAAAAGTTGTTGAAAATATCATTAAACGTTGAACTTTTAACGATATTGTCAATTTAAATTGGTCATTTCATGAAATGACCGACAATATCGTGAAATTACCAATTTTATGATCTGACCACGACATATACAAAATAATAGATATACCAAGAAATTTGTAGTGTTTACCTACAGTTCCATGAGATATACACAATACGCATGGGGCTGTCATCTCTAATTCATACTAATACTAAGAATGTGAAAGTGTGTTCGTTTGTTTGTTTGTCCGCCTTTTACGTCAAAACGGAGTAACGGATCACCATGATTTTTGGTATGTTCATAGTTTCGGGGTTCGAGAGTGACATAGGCTTTATAGTACTTTTTATCCCGGAAAAATATCACATCCCCGCGGGATATAAAATAGTAAATAAAAAAACAAAGTAGTTTTCCGCTGTCTGTTGCAAATCTTTCAAATTTCGCAACGGATGTTAGCGCGGCTTTCATCAATATACAGACAGGTTGATTAAAAAACGGTTTATATTTGCATAAAGAATTCATAATTATGTGTGAAATCTCTGATATTGTCATTTCCCTGCGACATATAAGTATCTACACTAGTGCAAACCGGAGCGGGTCGCTAGTAGGTAGGTACCTACTTTGAAAGTGTTTCATGGGACTTCGAAAAACGTATATGAACTTTTCGGTGTAACGTCGTAGTTACATCAGGGTGCCTACCATCAACTCTTATTGCGTAATATCAATGACAGCGATTCAGTGATCATTCAATGACATTTCACAGCCGCTAAGCTGTCAGAAACTCTTATTTGACTTATAACCCGGTCGATTTAACATGACACCTGCAGGTTATACCCGTCCCTCTCACTCTCCGGGCATGACAGAATCGAGTGAAAGAGACGGGTAGAAGAAATATGGACACAAATCGTTCGGTCATTCACATTTAGCAATTCATTTTTAGAAGGTCATAGTACGAAAGAAAGCAATTCATTTTAGGAACCTATTCTGCATCGCGCTATTTTTGAATCGCTGTCATAAAGTTGTTGGTAGGCACCCTGTACTCCTAGTGTAAGTTTT
This sequence comes from Crambus lathoniellus, assembly GCA_949710035.1. Taxonomy (NCBI): domain Eukaryota; kingdom Metazoa; phylum Arthropoda; class Insecta; order Lepidoptera; family Crambidae; genus Crambus; species Crambus lathoniellus. The sequence continues at coordinate 12,186,408 of OX453296.1, forward strand.
TATGTCAAACCTCTAGCGGCGAGTAGCGCGCTTATAATACAGTTTTCATACAAATTGACATAAATAGGGAATCGCGATAGTTTGCGTTCGCTTGACATAAAAACTTACACTAGGGGTACAAGGAAAGCAAAATAAGCAGTAAGTAATGTAATTTCTTGATAGCGTTTTGAATTTTGATATACAGAACTACGGATAGTGCACAGAACATAATTTCTGGTGTTCTGTGGGATATTGCTTCTTAATAAAAAAATTAAAACTTTTTTATCATTAGTAAAACATTAAATAAATAAAAACAGTATCTGCACATTTTCAAAGGACGCTTGAATTAACCGCAAGTTGTGTAAGCTACTTCTTACATACTTAGTGCAGTTTATCATTGAACGTTGTTTTTTAATGTTATAATATTTTATTTACCTATATATAAAAATGATTGGACCTTGAAACGATATAGTTAGCTAAAGTGTTTTAGTTGCTACTAGATACTAGACTAGCGATTCGAGGTTAAATTTATATTTTTATTACCCTTATTTTTTATCAACATTTACGAAATTTACTTTAGTAAAGAGTGTCTGGTATCTATTATATTATTATATTCATTTTACAATCCCATTCCACTAGTTAGAACTGCCATGAACACGAAATTATTGTTAGACGCCATTTATTCTTTTTTCGTGCCTGGTCACACTCGCGGGATTAACTGTGGTTACATGGTTCACTTTTGCCTTTCAATTTGGATGAAGAAACCAAATTGAACAATGTAAACGTAAAAGTGAATCATTCAATGTTAATGAGCGCCTGTATTTCTGCGCCTTTCAACCAAAGTGAATCAATTTGGTTGAACTGTGTAATATTAGCATTATGCGCAAATCGCTCGAAGTGCATGCGCAATGAATGCTCAAGGAAACTCAAGAAGCTCAAGGCACGGGCAAACGGCGAAATCTAGCTGAATGGGTTCATTTGTTTGAGTTCATTCAATTTATGCGTATAAAGCCGGCGCCAGACATAGCACAAACATTTGAACAAATGTTTGGACATATTATGTGTAGCAAGGTTATTTGAGTATTTGTTCAAAGCTTCGATAAAATACTACAGTAGTACTTTGCCATGTCAGAAGGCAAAGTACCTATTCAAATATTTGTTCAAATGGTTGTGCTATGTCTGGCGCCGACTTAATGCGTAGTGTGTCGGTGGGTTGCTCTGGATGTGGACACAATCACAGCCCAGTTTCCAAAATACGTTGTGGTCGTATATCATAACAGCCACGACACAAATTTTACTATTGTGGTCTTTCTGTGATTTACACAGCGCGTCGTCGTAAGCGTTTTTTGTAAGAGCCATAACACGAATTTCACGATATAGCTATTTTACAGTGACCATAATGCGTTTTGAGCTAAGTTCATTCGCTCAATGAGCGATTCTTTATAACATACTAGCTTTCCGCCCGCGGCTTCGCCCGCGTGATATACGCGACGTCATCCTGCGGGAATGTGATATTTTTCCAGGATAAAAAGTAGCCTATGTTCCTCTCCAGGCTACAAAGTATCTGTGTCCCAAATTTCAGCCAAATCCATTCAGCCGTTTTGGCGTGATTGAGTAACAAACATCCAAACATCCAAACATCTAAACTTTCACATTTATAATATTATAGTAGGATACATTTTCTTGCTAAGCGATGCTTGAGTTGAGGCAGCCTTTGCGTGCGCTGCGGTGGGTTACACCAACCGATACGCAAATCACTCGAAGTCTCCGCGCTAAGCCCGTTAGTGTGGCTACTAACTTAGCCATTTTCAAGGGTTACTTTTAAAGGTGTAATACCGGCGCCAGACATAGCACAAACATTTGAACAAATATTTGAAAACTTTGCCTTCTGACATGGCAAAGTACTGTATTATTTTATCAAAGCTTTGAAGAAATACTCATACATGTGTCCAAACATGTGTTCAAATATTTGTTCAAATGTTTGTGCTATGTCTGGCGCCGGCATTAAAATAAGAACTTACAGGTATTTGGTAGAAAGATCCGTTGTTGACAGTGGGGTAGGAGGTGAGCGGCACCACAGGGACCGTACCGTTGCGCAGGAGAATAGGCCCCTGCAGGGGGGTTATGGCTGGTTGACCAGGATCTGGAAAGGGAGAACATCTAGATATAAAATGGCATAAGTTCTAAAAATATACTTCAGTATAAGGGTTATTTGTAAAACACTAACTTCGCAGGAGAAGAGTACTAACATAACTTGTGTTAGGTACTTACGGTTTTTCCGAAAAAAATACTACTTTCCGTACAATAATGTGGGAACAGCTGATCGATTTTGGTATGAAAAGTCAAATACTCTTTTTGTTGGTTGTTGGTTTTTTATAAATAACCCTGTGTAGCTATTCCAAAGGTGAGGTGATGGATATGAAAGTTGATGGATGGAAAGGAAGAGGCAGACCGCAAAAAAATTAAAAAATGTGTGCGTAATAATAATGTTACAATTTCTTTTTACTTATTGTCATAAAAATTTGAATATACGGCCCAGCTTACAGTTTATTTTTAATAATCCTATAATCTGAATAAAATTTGTATGACTATTAAACTACAGTAATTATTATTCAATTCCTTGCTTAGTTGAAAATTGTTTACTGTTTTAGGTAATAAGCAAAAACGTATTTAATTTAAGTATTCTGTATTTAGCTCAGCTCATATATGTAATACTATACGTATGTAAAAGATGATAAGTTACCTTACTATTATGTGAAGGTCATTTTTCAGATTGACGACTCTGTATGAAATAAAACAGGAAGAAAAAAATACCCTTGGTGAATATCTTGCCGGTTCTTCTCATTACAATTATACAAGGTCTCCCGTCCCGCGCCGTAGGGTTTGCGAACCGATGGAGTAGCTTCGTTGACATTCATTTATATAAACTAAATTGAATTGATTTGATTTGATATGATATAAATGAGGAAGATGTAAATGAAAGATAGAGTGGAGTGGAGCAGTACGTACTGCGCTAACCTCTAACATTATTTTTAGGTCTTTACCTTTGGCGTTTTGTACCTATTATCAAGAGTTACAATGAACGTTTTCCATACTAACATTTTTAGGTACAAACAATGTTTGACCACTTAGCTAACTAGTGCCATTAATTTTATTATGAAAAAAAACGTCACCTCTTTATGACAGTTAATAAAGTGGTCATGGAATTTTTGCTCACAATTAAAGTAGAAATATTCAAAGTATTTTTTTCATGTTTAAAAAAATTAAACGAATTATTTTATTATTACTTACTAATAATTTTACCTTTAATATCATAATTTAATATTTTATCAAGCATCGGATTAATTTAACCCACAGAAGCTGCGAGGTTATGTGAGCCGTGCAAGAGCGGCAATTTCTAAATTCATAAAAACCTTATTTAACAATATTACTTCACTACATAGTATAAAACAAAGTCGCTTTCTCTGTCCCTATGTCCCTTTGTATGCTTAAATCTTTGAAACTACGCAACGGATTTTGATGCGATTTTTTTTAATAGATAGAGTGATTCAAGAGGAAGGTTTATATGTACTTTTTATCCCGATATTCCCACGGGAACGGGAACCACGCGGGTGAAACCGCGGGCGGCCGCTAGTAATTGATAAATAGTACTTTCCTACCTATAAGGAAATAGTAAGTATCATAAAAAAGTAAAGCGTCAAGACTGCTAAGTTAAGGAATAATAATAATAGGAAATCGCCAAAAGTGCAATGAGAGATTAGGTACAGATTGCAATGCAATAAAATTACCATGACGTCGTCGTAATAATATTGTCTACATTCTTGATCAAATACAACACAAAAAACAACCTGAAAAAGTTGGATCACTGCTGTTGAGTCTGGCTAATAACATAATTAATCTCTTTGAGAAAACAACAACACTTTCTCCTCTTATCTTCATCTTTTGCTGCGTGTCATTTGACTTAATAAAAACTTTCTGTGGCATGTGTAAATTTTATTAACATTCAATAATCATTCGTAAAGTTTTTAAGCATATTGCCGAATATGTATTAAAATGGTGCTTGGTAACAACTCAGAGTTTCCAGCCGTTGCACAGTGCGTAATTCTGATAATCTACAGAGACAAAAGTCAAAATCTACACTAGTCTATTCTGGTAAAATAGTTATTTATATTCAAAGAAGACGAACCAAATTACGTGTTATTAAGGTTTATTTTCCAATAACTCGCTCCACACAATATAAAAAGGGTCAAAAAACGCTCAAAGCGATCGCGTCATTCGGCTGAGTTTACTCGTTGAATAAACTGTGTTTATGTGCGCTTCTAGTTGTCGTGAGTTTTTATTGTTTTCTTTGGAGTTTTAAGGTAAGTTTCCATATGCATTTGTTTTAATGTGTCTTAAAATTTAATCACAAGCGCCATTTGAAAAGACATTGATTATTTTTGGTCGAAATATTACCAAATTAATTTGTTGTTGACTTTTAGTGCATTATATCGAAGTATACAGATCCCTTATTATATTTATTCGAAAGAACAATTTGTTAGCTGCAAGAAAAATATTCATTTGTTTGCGAATATTTGCGACACTCATATAACTTTTTTTTATTTTCAGAATGACTTAATAAATCGGTTACTTATAACTTCAGACCCCTACATTGCAAGCTTACGTGCTGCTCCCAAAACTAGACGTAGCAAAATGACTCCTGAAGTCTGTGAGCTTTTAGAAATGAGAACTCCTGATTTTGAACACGAAGGAATTGAGTCTGAACACTCCGATTCTGATACCCATAGCGAGTTTGAAGAATCTCATTATTCTGACTGAATGCCTTCGTGTTCAGGGTTTTCGTGATTATTCAAACGATATTAAGCAATATTTATATCCCATTTTGATCCTGATTTGATTTCATTCTGATTTTTTGTCTAATAATTACATGTTTTTTTCGATGTGTATTGTCATTTTTGTGTTAAGTCAGATAATAATGTTGCAATAAATGCCTAAAGCCGTCACAATGTCTTTAAATTTCATTCAATACACTTTATCGCGTAGTAAATATGTTCAGTTTGGGTACAAGACTTTTGTCCCTCTAGATTATTAAAATTACGCACTGTGCGTTGCCGCGTTGTTTCTACATCGTAGGTGCGTCACCTATTCGTGTCAAAGGTTATGAAATCACAGAGAACGCATAGAACTGCGATCGCTTTTGGTGTGATTAAAATCTCGCCGTCCTGTCCATTAAAAACCGATTAACTGGAGGTAACTCCAGTAAAAATTTTACAATTTATAACAATCGATTCATTTTTTTCAGTTCTGTCCTCTGCCAATATCGGTTACGCAGAAACCCCACAGTTATTGCAGAGATACTCTGAGCAAATAAAGGGTAATTTTATCCATTTCTGTAAAAAGTCGCCAGACAAAAGTTTTTCGATATTACGTATTAAACTCTTTTTATTGATTTTTCATTTACGCACTGGAGCGGGTCCATAGACGATTTTTCTGCTATAGTATTTCAAATGCCATTAGCCGGTTTTGGAAAAATATCTACATAAGTATTGAAACTTTAACATACGTCAACAAAAAATATAGATTAACTTTATCTCATTTTGACCCGCGCCCTTAACATGCAAGGGGTGAAAAACGGGGGTAAAGTTTGTATGGGACAACGTTATTCCTTTGTCCAATCTTTTTCAAATTTTGCATAAACATTCTATAACAGAATTAATCGAAGATGTGTTTCATATTTCATTGAAACTCATCGCCTAACAGGGTTAAAAAGGGATAGAACGTTATTTTGGGGGTGATTTGCAAGAAGTTGATATCAATACTCCTTAGTGCTTTTGATTTTTAATTTTATTTTGTTTTGAAAAATGTTTGAAAACTCAATCCGTTTTGTTTTTACAGTGCAACCATAGTGCAACGTACGAGTGGACGTACCTCATTGCCACCTGCCACCAAAGCAACTAGCGTATTGCCACTATAAATTATTAAGAAGGAGAAAAAAACCTTCGCTTTGCACGAATGAGCTGTCATAGAACCCATGCCACATTAAAAAGTACCTTAGCAAAGTATTGACTTGATTTTTTGCATTTTGGTAGTTCAAGAGTAGGAGAATGTCCGAATGTGGTCCGGATATTATTCATACGAAAGTAGCTACTTTTTGTCTAGATATCGTAACCTTCTTGTGCCTAAACCACTGATCTGACTTTCATGTTTGGTGTAAAGTAGGTACCTATAGGTAGCGTGCTTGGCCTGCGATCGCTGAGGTTATGTGACTTTCGCAGTGGTCTTTCACAGGATGGCTGTTTAAAAATATATGGTGCACGATAAGCGGATGGTTCTAGCTGCATTTGAATTGGTTAATACACCATAACTGCAATGGGCCCGTGTGGAAGGTCGTGGTCCATTCTCCTTATCCATTAATATGAAGGCCTGTACCCCAGCAGCGGAGACATTAAAATGGATTGATGATGGTGCTGATGAGACCTTAGAGAACGCCTATCTTATCTACCTACTTTTTGACATGAAATCTTGCTATGTACCCAATATAATCACTCACGGACGGACGTAGTCGAGGCCGGCCAATCATATTCATATTTCTACTATCCCTAATATTATTATAGATGCGAAAATTTATGTTTGTCTGTTTGTTTGTCTGTCTGTCTGTATGTTCTGTTTTTACGTCAAAACGGCTGAACCGATTCAGATGAAATTTGGAATGGAGATATTTTGTGACCTAAGTAAGGACTTTTTACCGCGGGAATAAGGATCATTCCCATGGTAAAATAAATTTTAGCACGGGCATAGCTGTGGAATGGAATTGGTATTTAAGGTGATAGTTTAAGTTAATGGAAAGGATTATATTCAGAAGACAAAAATCATTTTAAGCGCGGACTAATTTGCGGCCAGAAATTAGTACTTACCTATTTAAGTAAATAATTTGAGAACCTGGGAAGGATTATAATAGGCTACTTTTACTTTTTACCCAGGAAAGTATAATATTCCCACGGGAAAACCAGTAGGTAGGTATTATTTGTTTGTCCGTCTTTCACGTCGAAACGGAGCAACGGATCAATGTGATTTTTGGTACGGGGTTAGATTGGGAGCTCGAAAATGTGACGTAGTTTATCCCGGAAAATATCACATTCCCTGAGGATAATGTCGTATAGTACACGCGGGCGAAGCCGCGGGCGGAAAGCTAGTCTAAGTATAAAATCCAAAATATATAAAAATAATAAAAAAAATCTTTGTTTTTTTTTATCGAGTAATGATACGAATACCTATCGTGTTTTTAGCCACAAAATAATCAAGACCGTTTATGGAACTTCAACATATAATTTTATGTGCACAAAATAAAGAATATTTGATTGTTTACTTTTGAATCAAAAATAGGTTTAACTCGATAATTTCGAAGATCATGGCCCTTTGCTAGGTTGCTGTTAACATATTGAGGTGTGTTATGCTTGTACTAACCTATTGGGATCTCTTTTATTTCATGGATATATATCACAAGTTCTTTTGAATTAATGCTTGTTTTGCTTAAAAAACGCAAACTTCTCTAAAATATAAAGTGAAGTCAGAGTTAGTACTTACCTACCTAAAACTAAAAAGTCAAGACGTAATGATGGAACTCCCACCACATATTGCTCATAAATATTTTTTTGAGCAATAAATGCTCTGTTTAAATGTGAACTATTGCCCCATATTAGTAAGCCATACCTAAGCAGAAGAGCCTACATGGGCATGGTACGCACTTATTGCCGTATTGATATATTGTCACATTCCTAACACATTTTAAAGCATAAACAAATGAGTTAATTCGCATACAAACAGTGTCTATGTGATTTTTCTACTACAATTCTTTATCGATTTTATTGCCTAGAAATTTATTTTGTGACACTTCATCAATATCAATATTTAATGTCAGTGTTAATATTTTTATATTTATTGAATTGTATATATTTTGTTTAAGTCAAATTATTTTTTAAATGATATATGTCAAGAAATTGAATTAGTTTAATTTACATTATTTCCCTGTTCTGTTACACTACTATTTGAAGTAACTACGACAGCTACCTATATCATCTGCAAACGCGATGCATTTATGTTGGCCCGTTACATTAAAAATGTAATTTATATAATGTCGGTCGACGCCTGGCCGATATCTGTAAGTAGGTTCGTAATAACTTATAAGCTTTTCTTATTTATTGCGAAATGTTTGAGTACTACGGAAAAAGCTCTTGTTGGGTTTAAGAGTCAAGTATAATAGTAGATTGTTTAGCAAGGGCTGTATGGCACCCATAACAGTCGAGTGATTTGGCGCACGAACGAAGTGAGGGCGCCGATAGTTCGAGACTGTTATGGGTCCATACACCCGAAGTAAACACTCTACTTTTCATTTCGAATATGAGGATAGTAAAAATAAACAGAAATAATCTAAAAAATATTTTTCCTATGGCCGCGGAATTTTCGAAAGACTATAACTTTTTTGTTTATTTTCTCTATTTTAGGGAAGGCAAGGGAAACTAAGTCCATACAGTCTTGTTTGGTGTTTGACCCGTACTCTATGCAATTCCATGAAATGAATAGCCTGATTTTTTATGTTACAAATAACTTATTTGGTTTAATCTGTTTTTAAAAACGCATTCTTTAAAAAAAACAATGCTTTAGATATTAAAATAATAATTCTACGATATTAATTATTTTATATAATAGCAAAACATGGCTGTATAGGCTTCTGTGCCTTTGCCTGCATGCATACCTTTGGTAAATAAATGTCCAAAGAGATACTTAAAGACTTTACACAGGTTCCTATCCGACCTCCGATTCGGTCTGCTCCCAGACCAAATCGGAACGTGTGTAGCGCAGATTTGGTCTGGGAGCAGACCAAATCGGCTGTCGGATCGGAACATGTGTAGATGCTATTACAGATTTTGACATGACCCCTCCTATTCCTTTTTTAAATTTCATGACGGCCCTAGGGCCGCCACATACCACTTTCAACCCGCATTTTAGGCAAGTTAGCAGTTACTTTCAGAATATGAGACATGAAAAGATATTGATTTGACGTTCTGGGAACGAACTGTGTTATCACACACTGAACATGGTCGAGGGCCCGCAATTAATAATGATTTATGAGACATTTATAAAAAAAAAACTATGGGTTGCGAACTTGTTGCATATGAGCCCTGGAGCTGGGCATTCGGTATGCAGACGTTGAACGGTTAAAGAGTGGCCCACGAACTCGTTATTCGCTTCCTAAAACCTAGTCTTAGAAATAATGTTATTAGGATAACTAGATCGTCACTTAAAGGCAGTGTTAATCGCAGCTAGATTAGGTTGATTCTTATCAACCTTCTTGTTGTGTAGTAGTGTGTGTGTGTAGTAATGTAGTAGACTAATTTTTTGGAAGCCATAAAGTAAATTTTTGTTGCAGTAATCAATTAATTGTTTTAACGTGCATTTTTCAAAATTTTTTGAAAGCACTGATATGATAGCAATTGGACGATAGTTATCTAGTTCATCAGTGTTTCCTTTTTTAAACAACGGTTTAACTACTGTGATTATAAGTAGACCTGGAAACACACCAGTAGAAAATTACTGATTTATTAGGTAAGTTAAAACGGTGACAGTTTTTCAATACTTTAGTACACATTTCATCATAACCTTCTGCTTTTGTGTTATTCAAACTCTTTATTTCTTTTTTCACACCTGTCTCAGTAAGGGGTTGGAGAAACAGCGAGTTTGATATTTGGGATTGGCTATCATGATTTTTTATGTGCTGTAGTCATTTTTAGACACATTTACAAAATGTTCATTGAAAGCTGAAGCTACTAAGAAGGTTTGTCAGTTTTTCGTTGCTGGAGAGTGCTAAAAACCCAGCTACGATAGAAAGGAGATGTACATCTCAATTATTCAACAATAATACGTAATAAAATAATAACTGGTAATGATCACGATCCTTACTTGCAAACATATAAAAATTGCTAGTTTCATTAAACAGGCGTCGAGTTTTAAATTTTTTATTATGTTTAATTAATTATTTTCAATTAAGTACTACATGCGAGATGCGGATTTCAGATTTTTTTTTGTTAAATTTAGGAGAAAGTTTTGGTATTACAACGGACTTTAAATACCGATGAGATAACGTACCGATGAGGTACACACGGCGGCACATCAGACTATACATGTTGACCTTGAGACCGCCTTTATGCCCTACGTAATAAAAGCTGTTATCGCAGTTCAACTGTTTAACCTGATGTGCTGTCGAGTGTACATACCGCAATCGTAAAGCGGTTCACAAGATACATTACCTACCTGGGTTACATCAACTTTAAGACAGCGATTCAAAAATAGCGCGATGCAGAATAGGTTCCTAAAATGAATTGCTTTCTTTCGTACTCTGACCTTCTAAAAACTGGATCGCAAATGAATTGCTAAATGTGAATGACCGAACGATTTGTGTCCTTATTTCTTCTACCCGTCTCTTTCACTCGATTCTGTCATGCCCGGAGAGTGAAAGGGACGGGTATAACCTGCAGATGTCATGTTAACTTGGCCGAGTTATAAGTCAAATAAGAGTTGATGACAGCTCAGCGGCTGTGAAATGTCATTGAATGATCACTGAATCGCTGTCATTGATATTAAGCTGTCGTGGTACGAATAAGCGAAGCAGGATCAGTTTAGGTCCTAAACAAAACCGCAATAAGAGTTGATGGTAGGCACCCAGGTTTCGACTCTCAAGTCTTAATAGTTTTTGATTAAATTGGCTGTGACATACTGACGGACGGACGGACAGACAGACGGACAGACAGACATGACGAATCTATCAAGGTTCCGTTTTTTGCCATTCGGCTACGAAACTAGAAAAAAAATCATATTTTTAAAATTCTAAAATTTTTCGGAGCTCATAGCTAGACACCGATTGGGAATAGGTAAAAAGTGTAATCACCAAAGTTGTGAGAATTTTAGCGTCTTTGATTATGTGCTACAACAAAATTTCTTATGATGCATCGTTTTCAAGATGATAGCAAAAACCCAAAAACTTCACCTCGGAGGGGTGAGGGCTTTTGGTATGTTTGTCTCCTAAACTAGCCTAAACAAAATTCTGAAGTAAAATTTTCTGCTTTCTTCCATCTAGACCCCCCATGTGAGCACTCGTTTTCTGAACTAGGTGAGAATCGCGGCGATGAGAATTACCAACTACCCTATCTTAAGTCAAAACTCCACTATGAATCAATTTGCGACAGTATTATTAATAGGTGTTGAACTGAACACAAATACGAAATCAACATTATCAGTGTTCGTAAAAATTTATTCACACGAAAGATAAGTTTATAAATATCAAAATGACCTTGCTTCCGTTTCTAAATCGATTGATTCAATGACAACAACGAATTCACAGATGTCATCATTTTTATTTGATGAATGATTGATCAGGTTTCAAATGTTGATACTTGCCTTGGTCAAGATAAAGATTTAGAATTCCCATTTTTAGGGTTCCGTAGCCGAATGGCATAAAACGGAACCCTTATAGATTCGTCATGTCTGTCTGTCTTTCCGTCCGTCCGTCCGTATGTCAAAGCCACTTTATTCCAAAACTATTTACACACTTGAAACTTGGTAGGTAAATCTTCTGTGAACCGGCTTAGGATTTTTATACAAAAATAAAAAAAATTAAGAGGGCTCCCCTTACATGGAACTGAAACTGAATAAACTGGCGCTGTTCAAACGTAGACACTTTTTTTTTATATTAAACTGGGCAGGCATTTGACCACCATCTTGTTTGTTAACAGGATGTGGCCTGAGATGTTGCATGCTTGTTCAGGAGATGCCTGTTCACTCTGGCCTTGAAGATACCAAGGTTGTAGTTATCGGGGAAAACATGGGCAGGCAACGCATTCCATTCCTTAGCAGTTCGCATAAGAAACGAATCTGCGAAGCGTTTAGTGCGGACAGGTGGAGTGTCAACAACGTAAGGGTGATAAGCTAGCCTGCGTCTGGTTCCCCGATGGTGGAAAGGGGCTGCGGGAACAAGGTCGTACAGTTCTCTCGCACACTCCCCAAAGTGTATTCTATAAAAAACCGACAGACACGCAACTTTGCGACGGTGACTGAGGCTCTGAAGTTCTTTCCAATGAGCTTCCTGGCACGGTTTTCGATCGATTCCAGAAGTTCTAGCTGATACTTAGCAGAACCATCCCATAGGTGACAACAGTACTCCAGGCACGGACGAATCTGCGCTTTTTATTACTGGAAACTGAGTTGTTGTGTTCGGTAGCGGTGTTCGTACACTCAGTTTTATGCTGGGGCTCCAATAGCAGACGATAAATGCGTGTCGCGTTGCTAAAATCATCGTTGCCGGGCATAGGTACCTACGCGATGTTTGTCTAAACTAGACGGGCGTAGATTCGTGTATTAAGTGGGGCTCCCATACAACAAACGTGATATTTTTGCCGTTTTTTTGCTCGATAATAATACCGGCAACAGGTACCTAGATGCTTGAAACATTTACGGAATATTTACTTGAAAATTTACTTAAAAATTAAAAATAAATATTGCTCGCACTTGGCCGGTTTATCGCGATAGCCCGTAGATTTAGCGCGCCAACGCGCACGGCCCCGATAACTTCGTCTTGTCGTGATGTACCTACTACGCGTTGTCGCGATGTACCCGGCCACCTTCGAGCAACGCGGGCCTTCCGTTCCGGGACGGAAGACCCGCGTTGCTCGAAGCCGGCCACACTTAATATCGCGTTGACCCGATAATTTGCCTTAGCCCGCCAATGTGGCCCAGCATGACACGGACTGACACGTACGGCACACCATCACCCGAAACCGAGTTGCTGCGTCCGGTAGCGGCGCCGGCGTAGCGCAGTTGCTTTATCACTTCAATTGACTACTTTATAGAGCCCTCGCCTTTGTAGCGATTCAGTAGCGAGGCTGATGCGCGTTAGTAGTGATGCGGTAGCGCGTTAGTAGCGATACTGTCGCGATGTGGTCGCTAGTTGTGAGCCCTCGCCAGTCAGCTACAAGCTATAATAAAAACCTTAAGATTTTAATATGGGTACTTGGTATTCTAGTAACGGTTAATTTGTGAATTATCGTTTTGATTCTAAAGTACCAGGATAACATAGCTATGGAGGAGGTAGTTATAGTTGCGACTGATTAGAAAAAATTTTTTACCTATGTAAGGTCGACCAGGAAAGTGCTTTAACAGTTTTGTTGACAGTTCCCATACATTTAAAATATCGCTAAAGCTCAGATCTGAATGACATTTCAATAACGTTGAATCTTATTGATTTACAGAATACAGTGAATTTTAAAACTAAAAGTGCTAAAGCAATTTCTTGGTTGAGTTTACCGACTATAACTACCGCCTCCTTATCTATGTTATCCTGGTAGGTACTTCAGAATCCAAACGATGATTTGGAACATTGTATTTATATACATGTTTAATGTATTATTTTAGTAGTTTTTGTTCCAATCCGTTTTTACTTGACTGTACTTTATATGTGCGCGCGAGTTGACGACAATAAAAATAATTAAAATTGGAAGGTATCAACTCGCGCGCTCTCGCGAGTGTATACACTCGCGAGTTGACGAATAAGTCGCGTCTCGTAAACGCGCGACAGCATCGCTTCAAAAAGTCGCCGTGGGCGAGGACCCTTAGTTCACCGAACACTTTTTAATCGGCGACGAATATGTGTCAAGTATAAATAACTTGACGCAAAAAGTGTCTACGTCTAGGGAGGGCTGATTTTACGACCTCCGTGGCTCTAGACTAGAGGTTCCGGGTTCGATTCCCGGTCGTGAAAATATTGAAAACGAACTTTTCAATATTTCCTCACGTCTGGGTGTATGTGGTAATTAGTACCCGTCGTTGTTTCCAATTACCATAAAACTAGTGCTCAAGCTAATATAGTTTGGTATTAAGTAGAACAATGTCCGTGATAGTGTCCAATATTTTCTTTAATTTGATATTAACCGGTGATTTTGTATCTCACACAAGACACGAAAATGTCTAAGTTTGCGCAGCGTCGATGCTCGTGTTTAACAACTCCAGTTATTTAGTGCATGTACCTAACACTTGCTTATTTGCTGGCAATGCTATCACTGTACAAATAATGTTTTAATTGTCATCGATGGTTGACGTTTTTGTTGTACGTTTAATAAGTAAGTCGAGCAAAAAGGAACAAGTATTTAAGGTCGCCATTTGAAAGGACTGTCTAAGCCTTTATAAGTACACCTGGTCATTTAGCAGTTATGTCAAATTCACGATTGAATTCCTCGATTTTATTAGCCTGCCGGGGTTTTAACATAAAACGAACAAAGACCTTGGACTGCTTGTGTTAAACTTAATAAATTATAGTTATATTTTGTTTTATGTTCTGTTCCGAGTCTACGCATTTGCAAATTATATTACGTACAAACTATACCTTTGTATAGAAAATGTATTTACTTACGACTACGTAGTAATGTTATCATTAATCACTACAAAACGGATCGCAAAGGACGTATTTTTTGCTTAGAACCAAAACAGGGCAGAAATGTTAATGAAATCTCATTGTTGCACAGGTTTTCATTAATGCACTGTTTTTTATTTAGATATTAATTTACCAAAGAGGTTTACTGTCTCTCATTAAGTACAAAAAGATCAAAAAGATACTGGCAGGTATACCTCTAAGCGCACCTATTTTCAAGCGCACTTAAAAGGCGCTTGATGGAGGAATCAATTAAAAACATTATAATTTTATTCCTCGAAGCGCACCAATGTTAAAATTTTTAATAGAGATGGGAACTAAAGAACGAATATCGACATGAGGTAACTCATGTCGATAATTTTCAGTTAGTTCCCATATAGACATGGTATTACTACCAAATGAGTAAATCATCTGGACAGAGAGTAAGCTTCCCATAACAGTGCGAAATGATTACACTACTACAAGCATGCTGGGCATGTTGTGCGTGTCCACTGCCGCTTGTCACTGGTCAATCTCGTTCAATTTTGTCAATTTTCCAGTTTAAGTGCGCTTGGTTAGGTAAGCTTGAAAATGTTTGCGCTTAGAGGAATATCTCGAAAATAAAAATCGGCTGAATAAAACCGACTAGGTTAAAAAAAACAAATGCCGCGCATTTTGTACCATTGTAAAACTTTTATAGGTCCTTCATATTTAGCAAGAAGAGTTTTAAATTAAATGTTCGAGGAGAAGATGAATTAACCTTTTTTTACGTTAACTTGAGTTTTTATTTTGAGTGGGTATATTTTATCACGGTAGGTAGATTGGTAGTTGAAAGAAAAGTAGATTACGCACCTTGCTAAAGTGAGTAATTAATGCACGCGTGTTAATTTAGTGCCCTCGCGTGCACTCGGGCACCAACATAACACTCGTGCATTAATAACTCAATCTACTATTTCTCACTCGATGCTCTGAAATGTTAACATTGCATTTGAAAAAGAATGCGGGGCGTTTCACATTTCCGAGGTGAACATCTAAATTTGAAATTCAATGCGGAAATGAATTTTAATACTTACTTTCCGCACTTGTGCGGGAAGTAGTATTCTAAATTCAAAACTATAGAATGCATCAGCTAGCATTAGTTTTTAAAAAACTTTATGGTTGCATGACGGTCATTAATTAGCATGGCCGCACAAACTAATTTATAAATCACAGTTTTACTAAAAATTATATTTCCTCGAATTTTGTGAGAATAGTTTTATACAAGCCTTGAACTGGAAGCTATTTGCATTGCCTCGAATGATTAAAGCCCTCGCCTGCGCCTTGGGCTTCAAACCATCCTCGAAAAGGCAAATGCTAGCTTCCCGTTCTCGGCTGTAATGTACTATTGTGTATATGATGTACTATGTGTATTTTTAGGCTTTTTCTGTGTTGATATTACAAGGAATTCTAATTGGTCAGAATAGGTAGGTACCTACATAATTATATCAAATTTCGTAAAAATAATAAAAGAAATATTTTTATTAAACTTTTTATAAAATTAAATACTTACTTTAATAAATAAATAAACATTTCAGTATAATGAGTTCATTCAAAAGTTTGTAAACAAATATCGAAAGACTAAAAGGATTTTATTTAACTCTACGTAGTTTCCAGATTTTACTCTTCATTACGACATAAAGTTTCTTGTTACATAATAAAACGTCATAAATGCACACGATAAACCTGTTTTGAACGATTACGTTACAATTTTTTATAGGACATTTGTGTCTAACATAAGTGCAGAACGCGACAACACGTGAAAAAAGTGTCTATTATAAAGTTCGTTACAGGAAAATCTAATTCTAATGACAAAGAAAAAAGTATAATTAATAAAAATATAAAACCGCCTTCAAAAAAATCACATAAAAAAGTAAGAAATAATTCCTCACCAAATAAATAACGTAAGTACTTTGAAGTCGGGCGTGAAACATGTACGATTTTTTGTTGTTTTTGTTAATACCCGCCCGACTTCAATGTACTTACGTTATTTATTTGGTGAGGAATTATTTATTACTTTTTTGATGTGATTTTTTTGAAGGCGGTTTTATTTTTTTATAAAAATAATTTTTATTTCACTCTTTTTAGTGCATCGTGCAGGCAATTTACTTGTATTCTGGTAAATAGGTATGTGATCAAATTCCTCCTAGCTTCCTCCCTCCTTTTTTGAAGTCGGTTAAAATACCTTGAGGTATCCCCTTTTTAACAAAACAAGAATCATCTAAATCGGTTTATAAACAAAGGAGTTATGCCTAAAGATACGTTATTAAATTCACATAAAGTGGTAACGAAAACGATACTATTTTCAAGATTTCCTGAGAACTACTGAACCGATTTCAAAATTTCAAAAAATGGGACCAACTTGGAAACCAATTTAATCATTTCAATCGGTCTATCCGTCTTCGAGTAATCGGTGGACATACACAAAAAAAAACAACAATACAGACGAATAGAGAACCTCCTCCTTTTTGATTTAGAAGTCGGTTAAAAAATAACAAGGGAAGACGAATTTAAAGAAAATCAAATCCATTGCAGGAGCGTTTTTTTAATAATTTGTAATTTGTTTTTTAAAAGATCTTCAGTAGTTTTATCATCATCATCATCACCTAGTAAGAAGTCAAATATCGATAGTAAAAAAATAATTGTAAACCGCTGGAAAGTATTGTAAAACAGAGTGCATTTATTAGTAAAAAGCTAAAAAGATATTAAAATATAAGAAAGATCTCACGATGAAAAAAACTCTAACCTTATACGTAAAACGTCGTGCTTATAAACGAAAGTGCTAACGAGCACACCGAAATCGAAAGTTGTGATCCGTAGCATGTTTTGCGTTCCGAATTGAGCTTTCACGCGACTATGAATTCAAATACAACCGAATAAGGTACAGTAAAATCAAATTATGAGTCTAATGAAGTTCTCAGATGATGCAACTTAAAGATACCACTCGCAAGTTCACGATGCTTTCTTCGAAGGAGGTCAAGGTCACGCTTGTAATACCATCTCGATTGACTGCTAATTTAATACCTGATGTTGTAATTTGATTGTAAGGTGATGCTTTGGGATCAAAAGATGCGCTGTGTTTAGTTTAAAGAGATTGTCTGACCTCTTTCTTGAATCTGTGTACATTGGTGAAATAAGCTTCTCGATTAATTTAAGCACCTACTGTTAATTTATTCCGCATACTGTTGCTTATAAATAAATATTAATATTATGAAAAAAAAAAACTAATGATGGTGTGTAACTTACCTAAGATGATGTTCATTTCAGATATGTTCTGATTGTGAATGAATAATTATCTTAAACGACAGATAAAGTAAATAGGTCCTACTTCCTCCTTTGTCTAAATATAAGTGAAGGCAGAAGAACTCCAACTTCAACAGTCCTCAATGGACTGCAGACTTGACAATACAGTTTTGAAAGTGAAACCAAGGTTACAGCAAAGTGAAGACACAACGTGATGACTCGAGATTTGCAGTCAACTTAATGCTAATGCCCATGTATGCTGTCACAAACTGGTCTTCGAGTTAAGTAACTGCGGTTTTCGTATCTGCATTTCGTTTGCTTTTTGACGTCCTCGCGTACTAAATTGTGGTATGCGGCAGAAAACAGGCGACTTAGTAAAATGTTCTCAGATTCACCATTACTCAATACATAAATTTTTAATATCCATAAATATGCGTTAAATTAAAAGTAAGAGTTTTGGTACAGTCAGCTGTCTTTTATAACTTAGCATAATTTTTACACAAATCATATTAAAGAGATACTGGAAAATTCCCAACTAAAATTGAACGTCAAATTAAAGAACTAAGCCAATATCGTTTCACAGTTTTCAGAACTAAATAAATTTTATATCATTTTTATGCATTCACAATGCAATTTTGTAAGTATAGGAAAAATGTGATAGTAAAAAACCACGAGCCCTATAAGTAGCTTTATCCCGCCTGAAAGCTACTTATAGGGCTCGTGGTTTTTTACTATCACATTTTTCCTATAACTAAATAAATTATAAACGGACCCTGTAATCGAAGATATAAAATATTTCGAATAAAAAATAGACACAGAAGCTCATTTTACGATTTTGTAGAGCTCATAAAACTGAGAAGAACCGTAATAAAAGAATTCCTTTAAAAACTTGACGTGTTGACATTGACCAGAACATTGCACGTGGATTTGTAACTTGTAATGATTTTAATGATGCGATTGACATCTTTATTACTTCTTCCGATCACGATGCGAGTGACTATGCTAGAGCCGGAACATGTTTTTTTAGGTAGAGATTGCAAGAACGTAAAATCTATAATTAATTGTATTTATGGTTTCGTGAAAATCAGGCGCCGTACCATGAAATTATGAATTTAATCGAATATTAAAAAATTATATTTCAAATAAAAATTAGGCACGCAAGCTCATTTTAAGATTTTGTAGAGCTCATAAAACTGAGAAGAACCGCAATAAAAGAGTTACTTTAAAAACCTGACATGTTGACATTGAACAGAACATTGCACGTGGATTTGTAACTTATAATGATATTAATGATGCGATTGACATCTTTATTAGTTCTTCCGATCACGATGCGAGCGACTATGGGATGGGATATGAACAATAACTCTAGAGCCGAAACATGTTTTTTGCAAGATCGTAATAACTGTGACACACGACACTGTGTCTGCATGCCGCGTAATCTCCGTCCAACCAAGTGCCCTCTGCACTTGCATGCACCCTGGGGGTTTTAGTGGGTTTAAGCCCCACATAACCCCCTCGTCTCCTCGGGCGGGGGGGTACGCGAAGGCGTTTCACCCAGGAAAAAAAAAGTGGCGTGTGTCTGAAATGGTGTCGTGAAAATCAGGTGCCGTACCATGAAAGTATGAATTTTCTGGAATTATTTAACTCATCTTAACTTAGAGATTAACCATCTAAGAGCTTTGGTTTGTTTACAAATCTGGAACAAAACAGACATAGTGCAAGGGGAAAGATCTTCAATTCTTTAGTATTATTCGTCATACAATTAATACATAATTATACGTAAAACAACTGTTATTATTTACTAGTGGACGCCCGCGACGTCGTTCCCGTTGCCACTTTTATCCTGTGCCTAGACACTAGATAATTTTTTACAATCATTTTTTCCCAAAAAACCTCATAGTCTCTTAGTTATTTAAAGGATTGTCTCAAAACCCACTTGAATTTTAATTTTTCAATTAAACTCATATTGCACTTGAATTTTTAATAATATTTTATTTTCATCTGTAAATATGGCTCGGAGGTTACGTGTCCGGACGGAACTCCACATACGACAAATGCTTTCACCCTTTTTCTGAAATTTTCGATGGCATTTTGATAAAATTGTGGTTAGATTTTGTCAAGAACTTGACGAATTTCTGTTTTGTGCTCTGGGTGCCTACCATCAACTCTTATTGCGGTTTTGTTTAGGACCTAAACTGATCTGCTTCGCTTATTCGTACCACGACAGCTTAATATCAATGACAGCGATTCAGTGATCATTCAATGACATTTGACAGCCGCTAAGCTGTCAAGAACTCTTATTTGACTTATAACTCGGCCAAGCTAACATGACACCTGCAGGTTATACCCGTCCCTCTCACTCTCCGGGCATGACAGAATCGAGTGAAAGAGACGGGTAGAAGAAATAAGGACACAAATCGTTCGGTTATTCACATTTAGCAATTCATTTGCGATCCAGTTTTTAGAAGGTCATAGTACGAAAGAAAGCAATTCATTTTAGGAACCTATTCTGCATCGCGCTATTTTTGAATCGCTGTCTTAAAGTTGATGATAGGCACCCAGGAATCATCTGTAGATATTAGATAATGTTCGTCCTCGTAGAGTAAACCTTAGATTTTTATAGTTGGTGTTTAGGACAAGAATTCATGTTCATGTATCAATGTCTACAGTAGACTGGCTATTGTTCGAGTGGCATTGGGCTCCGGCGCTCAACTAATCGAAGGCCTTTCCAAACAAGATGTAAGCTTTAGCGATTAGGGATGCTTTTTTTTTTTAGGCTGGACTATCTGTCGTATTTCCTCATTTCCCAATTGTATTTGAATAGAAATTAGAAAAAAAATCTGATGATGGCTTCCTGTGGTTTCCCAATTAATGTGAAAAAACAAATTCTTTGACCAATCACAGCATAAACATAATTATAGTTGGTTACATTGAAATTTTTAAAGAAAGAACTGGGGGCCAATTCTGCTAACGTTAAGTCATAATCGTGTCTCAATCGTGTTTCAATTGTAGTTCAATGGTAGTGCTTTTTTACAAACTAGTTACAAGAAATGTGTACTTTTTTCACCATACTACTGATGGTCACACCACACACTACATTTACATCACATCATATTGTCATAATTCTTGTAACTAGTGTGTAAAAAAGCACTACAACTGAACTACAATTAAAACACGATTGAGACACGATTATGACTTAACGTTAGCAGGCTTGGCCCCCAGTATTATTGACATTGTTTACGACTCGGCTCGAGCTTTATTTTATCGCTAACTGCGAGTTATTGAGAACCTTATTTCACATAATAAAATTGCTCGTGGTAAGAATTGGAGCATTAAGTAGTATCGCTACTACCTATCTCCAGTGCTCCAAAGATAACTATCAATACAGCTGCCGACCAATTTATTTCAATATACTGTTATCGCGAGCACATTGAACAGAATTTATTTGTTAAGGTACGATTCGGAAGTTGGCGGCGCGGCAAAGTCGCGCGACCGAAGTGACCGATTGCTAAAGGGGCTATTTCACCTTCCTAAATAACTTTCTCATATTATAAGCTAATCGATTTCAGCCATTTATCCTAATTTTAGATTTACCCTAAGATTTACCTTTAAATTAACCCATATTCACAAACATTACTATAAGGTATCACGGTGCGCTGACGCACAAAGTACAATTAGAAAGGGATGTAAATACATGCAAAGAATACATTCATCCCTCGCTAACTATAAGACAAGTAGGTACTTGAGAAATAACTCCACTTCAGTGTCGTTCTTGCATACGGGTATTAGTATCGAGAAGGGTCCTTGGTCTAATGGTCTCAGTTCTCAATTGGCCCCATTGGAAGTGACCGATTGCTAAAGGGGCTATTTCACCTTCCTAAATAACTTTCTCATATTATAAGCTAATCGATTTCAGCCATTTTCCTAATTTTAGATTTAACTTCAAAGCTACTAAGAGAATTTTGACTTGATTCCTAAGTTAGATTCCTAAATAGGCGAAGCAAAATCCAAGTAAAATGTACCTACTTCAGAAGCTTAGAAGTTAAAGCTTCAACGATGGAATTTGCTTTGTATAGGAAAACATTTATACAGAGTAGTGAATGCCCCCGCTAGACCTATTTCGGTCGCTAGGGTCCCGCGACCCTGCAGTGCCACCAACATCAGAATTGTACCTTTAGCTGGCCACCTTGAAGGTCGTGAATTTTATCATTTAACCTAAACAATTCAATACCTTTTACGATAGAGCTGGACAGTGATAGGAATCTTAAATAATATATTGTTATGTACTTAAGAATAGAGAAAAGAGTACGTAATGATGTGCTATTACCTGGCCCAGGAACGTCATCATAATAATCATCATCGTAGTCTAATACAGCATGCAGCTGAGTTTTGCCTCCAGAGCTTCCCGTTTCTACCTTCGTAAATCCTCGCGGCCGGTCGGGAGGCTGGCCGCCGCCACCAGAGTTACTATTACTGCCAGTTTTAACTACCGACTCCTGCGTTCTCGCAGGTGGAGGCGAAGGTGGTGGTGGTGGTGGTGGTCTATTTGCAAAATTGAAATTGTTCACATTTTTGTTCGAATTCACATCGAACTTTCGACTAGAAGGGGGTGTGGTTGCAGCCGGGTAAGGCGCATTCGTGAAACCACTATACGGTGGACGAGGAGCATTCGGATTTATCCTCCTCTGCTCGTAATCATAGTCACCGGTCGGATCGTGAATATACTGTCCCGTGTTGTCAAACTGTGCATTCACTTCCTGTACTCGCTGATTGTCTATCTGTATGTCTAGCCGTGTGTTTTGTTGGTACACTTGTGTGTGGAGCTGGCCATTATAAGGATTGCGTGGGATGTCGTCGTGTGGGTAATGGGTGAACTGGTTAGGGGGAGGGAGGTAGGTGCCGCCTGCGCGCTTTCTTAGCTTAGGCCTCCTTTGTTGGTTGGTGGGTGGGGAGTAGGGTTCGTTGCCGGGTTGGGGAGGGTACTCGGCTTGTTCGGGGGAGTAGAGGAGATCATCAAGGCCGATGCGCAGAGGAGTCGGGGAAGCTGTCGTCATTGCTGGAGCCGCAGCTTGAGCGGCTGCCAGCGTGAAATTTGCTAATGCCATTTCTTATTCAGACGGCATTGGCGGCAAATGTAAACCCGTTATGTCAATATAAGGTGCTTTAATACGGCCGCGCTTGCATAATACTGTGAGCGGCGTGGGATAGTCTAGAATTCTAGATGCACGATCGTCTTCTCATTGTTGGAACACTGCACTGACACTTGAACACTTCACCAATCTGGAACAAATGAGATAATCAGATAAATCAGTGAGAATGAAAAAGTTTCTATATTATAGAAACATACACATACGTAATAATGAGATCAATACATACTAAACAGAAATTATATCATTAGGTACCTCTTTCTGAGAATCTTGATTTGGCATTTGTGAAAGTCAGTTACATTTATAAAAATAGCTCTCTAGCTCAAAAACATACATTATAGTTAGTATTGGCTTTATCTATTTAAATATTATTATGTGAAGAATAAATTAAATTCTGAGTTCCTTAAATTTATTAACCGAATGAGTCAGCCGCGTACCTAATTTAAAGACGTGTTACAGTTCGCATATATTGTATTTTAAGCTTTATTGTTGGTTGTCGTTTTATGAGCGGTTTTCCCCTCGTTTCGTGATATCCTTGCCACTTCGAATGGCATTCCGTTTGAAAGGCTAGAGTCGTGAACTCGAATATTCCGGACAGTTTGGACTTTATGTACTTATAAAAATACTACTTGTACCTACCTGATGACTCAATTTATTTTTTTATTTTGATGAGCAGTTTAATTTGCAAGATTGGTCCTTTGCTTTGTTCTGTGAATGACATCAATTGACAAATGAAACATTTAAGTAAGTATTTTGTTTCTATTTGTTCAAATTAATCCATACTAATATTATAAATGTGAAAGTGTGTTTGTTTGTTTGTTTGTTTGTCCGTCTTTCACGTCAAAACGGAGCAACAGATCGACTCGATTTTTGGTATGGGGGTAGTTTGGGAGCTGGAGAGTAATATAGGCTACTTTTTATTCCGGAAAATTATAAAATAAAAATGATTATTTTGTATAGAAAAACGAAAAACTGTCGTACAGTGACACAAGCTTTTCTGTTCCGGTGACAGCCGTGACAGAGGAGCCACTTGCAATACGAAATTAGCTGTAAAAATGGACTGTCGTTTGAAAACTGTTTTAGTTTCAAAGATAATCACCGGAACAGAAAAGCTTGTCGCACTATACTATACAAAACTGTCATTTCTTCCATAGCCGCTTCCAAAGAGGTATGTCAAAGAGTATTGTAATCACTGACGTTTTAGCCGCTTTGGATTATCTACTTTTAATAAGTGACATTTGTTTCAGGCAGTGTATAAAACTTCTTCGCGATCATTTATTTTCATCTGTCTATCTATAATAGATGTTGGTGGGTGATACGAAGTTTACCGGGTCCACTATAATTAATATGGCAAAACAACGTTTGCCGGGTCAGCTAGTATTCAATATATTTTCAGAATGCACAAACATTCCAAAATGTTTCCGAGTACAGGGTGCCTACCATCAACTTTATGACAGCGATTCAAAAATAGCGCGATTAGAATAGGTTCCTAAAATGAATCGCTTTCTTTCGTACTCTGACCTTCTAAAAACTGGATCGCAAATGAATTGCTAAATGTTAATGACCGAACGATTTGTGTCCTTTTTCTTCTACCCGTCTCTTTCACCTGATTCTGTCATGCCCGGAGAGTGAGAGGGACGGGTATAACCTGCAGGTGACATGTTAAATCGACCGGGTTATAAGTCAAATAAGAGTTTCTGACAGCTTAGCGGCTGTGAAATGTCATTGATCGATCACTGAATCGCTGTCATTGATATTAAGCTGTCGTGGTACGAATAAGCGAAGCAGATCAGTTTAGGTTCCTAAACAAAACCGTAATAAGAGTTGATGGTAAGCACCCAGATTCCATTTATTGTCTTTGTTGTTTACTTCACAAAAGACAAAGGCAGAGCAGTCCTACGATTCACGAATTTTCACCGTCACATCGTCGTTCACTTCGATTCTTTATGTCAAAATTTATAATAAACAAGTGAAAGTCAAGCGAAAAAGAACGTCGAGTTTGTTGATTGAATCTTAGAGAATCGCACAACAGGTGTTATTGTTGATCGTAGGGCAGAGCATAGAAATTCAATACCAATCCATTGTCAATCTTTTACAAATTAGGGGGTAGATGATTATTTTACTTTTGATTCAAATAATAGGTTGACCTTATAATATACCTACCCTTAGGTAGGTATTATACCTACTCTTTTAGTCACCAACAAACTAACACACACTAACACCCATATTCACAAACATTACGATAAGGTATCACAGTGCGCTGACGCACAGAGTACAATTAGAAAGGGATGTAAATAGGGCAGAGGTACCCTTTGTGGCCACTTTAAGGATTTTTTGACTTTTAAGCACTAAGTACTAAATGGTCTTAGATATTTAAGACACAAATTATATCTTAAATTATAGATAATTTATCTACCTTAAAAGGTACATTTTTCAAATTTATAGAAGTAAACTAGTTTTTTTTTATATTACACACAATGTGTGAGTGGTGCCAAATGTACCGGTTTTGGCCACTTACTGATAGTTAAACTTTTGTAAGTATTGCAAAAAATCAAAACCAAACCCAGGTTAAATCAATATATTCTAATGCGCTAGAAACCAGTCAATTGCAAAACAAAAATTTGATTGTAAAAAACAAAGGGAT
This sequence comes from Crambus lathoniellus, assembly GCA_949710035.1. Classification (NCBI taxonomy): domain Eukaryota; kingdom Metazoa; phylum Arthropoda; class Insecta; order Lepidoptera; family Crambidae; genus Crambus; species Crambus lathoniellus. The sequence goes on from OX453296.1 coordinate 12,211,909, forward strand.
AAAAAGTATTTCATCCAAAACCAATTTCTTAAAATTTTCATAAAAACATTTTTTCAATCAGAAAATGGAACTTTTTGAGAAAAAAAAAATCTTATGATTTTATGACATAAGGAATTCTAACGGTTGTTATTATTACCTTAAAATACCTTATTTTAATTGCTTTTATCAAAAATGGCTAAAAGTTGCTTAGAAAACTTTTAAAGCAAAAAGTGGCCAAAACCGGTACGCCTGCCCTACATGCAAAGAATACATTCATCCCTCGCTAACTATAAGTACTTGAGAAAGAACTCCTCTTGAGTGTCGTTCTTGAATACGGTATTAACTTGTATCGTTCTCGATACTAATACCCGTATTCAAGAACGAGGGTCCTTGGTCTAATGGTCTCAGTTCTCAAATGGCCCAGTTCACTACTGGATTTTATAACCTTCGAGTGGTGCACAGTAATACTCAACAACGTTGTGATAATGCAGTATTTTTTATGCGCACAAATGGTGTTACATTAATTCCTGTAGATACTTACAACTTAAATTAATTATTGTAATACCTACTTTTGTGTACTTCCCTTTTTAATGCCTGGGATTGATGTTAAAAAATTACATTTATGTTTTTAGCAAACCGTTAATTTATTAGTGAGAGAGAATATAATAATTCCTATTTGAATTCAATTCAGTTTTGCAAATTTAAACGTAGCACGTTTAAATTTACAAAACGAGTCAGGCTACAAATTGATTCTGATTTTTACAGTTTTTACATTTTTAGGGATCTTGGGTACTTCATTGTTTTTTAATAAATAGAGAAGTAATACGATAATGCTTATCCGCATTTGAACAACCTGAAAAAAGATTTTTTGTCAAAGCAACTGAAATCGTTTTAGTAAAGCCGCCGATTACAAAGAATATATATGTCGTAGATCGTTGAATCCGCCGGATGAAAAAGTATGGCAGCATGTACCCCTCGGTCTCGGAAGTCCTGTAGAACACGTGATAGGTTAGAAATTTAAGGCGATCGTCTTAAATTTCGTGGTTATTTTTTTTTGTGACGCCGTCTAGTTATGGGAATACAAAATAGCTTACGGAAAATCGGCCTAGGCGTTCAATTGAATGGCAGATTCAACCATTTGGCTGCGACATATACCTACACTAACGCGAACCCTAATGTCATAAACGTCACTTGTATTCTTTCCCATAAAATTATTTTTTCATTACTACTACTACTACAGCTCTTTCCTGATTGAACTTATAGAAGGGCTTTAAATATTTAAAAAAAAAATAGGTTTTTAGGGTTTTCCTGATATTTAGACGCGTGCCTCAGATCTAAGATGTGTCTATTCTTTAACCATACTTTATACATTAAATTCTTTAATTAATCCGAGAGAATAATATGAAAAAACGACCTTAATCCTAAACTAGGTCTTTTGTTCTTGCACAAAATGCTTATAGTATTTTGACTTTCGGCCTTGCTGACTATCGATGAAGATCATCAGACTCACGACGAGACTCGCACGATCCTCTTTCTGACATTTTTACTTTTATTTGCATGTCTCGACTAGAGAGAAAATCTTAATACCTAATTACAGGAAATGGAAACAAATCCGTTGCTTTTTGGCTTAAGATGGTACTTGGGTAGGTTCTTACTTAAGTATCTTTCAAATAAATAAGAAGGTATTAAGTTTTATGACAAACATCTGAATAAATAGATTTATACATAAACTAGCATCAGCCAGCGACTTTGTTTGCGAATACCCTGCTTCTGTAGTTAGCAGAGTCCTAAATTATATTTCAAAAGTTGCCTGACCCAAGTCCCTTTTTAACACAGTTTGGTAAAAATCGGGCCAACAGGTTTGCTATGAGTAACCTTAAAATAGGTACATTTAGTGAAACTTAATTTGATATCACAAACAGTCTTAAATTAAAAGATATAAGTAAGCTCTTGAAATTGAAATAATAGTGTAATAATAGAGTGCAAAAGCCTCGAGCATAGACGCAAAGTTGCAAGCTTATCGGTTTTTTATCGGATACATTTCGGCGAGTGTGCAGTGGAATTGCACAACCTAATTCCACCATCTCCCTTCTTCCAACGGACAACCAGACGTACGAATCAGCGCCACCGTTTTATAGTGGATATTCCTGGGACACGGACTAAGCGTTTTGCTTCTAATTTTATTATCCGTACCGCTAAGGAATGGAACTCCTTGCCTGAGTCTGTATTTCCCGATAGGTACAATCTGGGGGTCTTCAAGTCGCGAGTGAACCGGTACCTTCTAGGTAAGCGCGATTCATCGTAGATCGCATCAACGCTTAACATCAGGCGTGATAGCGGACAAGCGCTTGCCTATCAACCAATAAAAAAAAAATAAAAAAAATAGAAAAAACGACCCATCCTCCAAGTAGCCGGGAATCGCACCCGGGACCATTCACTGTCCGGGAGAATGCTATGTCCGCTGAGCAAGCGTTCGAGGCTTCCTTTAACCTCTTCTTAGCTAAGCATGGCCGCATATGGGGCACGGACCACAACCACAAAACGTCGCCACCGACCGACCAAGGTATTTCCTGTAGTTATTATACATTATGTACTTAACTACTAGCTGACCCGGCAAACTTCGTATCAACTGCCTGACACAATGTCACTTATTAAAAAAAAAGAAATCCTAAGCGGCAAAAATGTCAGTGATTACATACTCTTTGACATACCTTCTCTTTGGAAGCGGCTAAGAAATGACAGTTGTGTGAAGTATGACAGTTTAACGGTTTTCTATACAAAATTACCATTTTTATTTTATAATTTTCCTGGATAAAAAGTAGCCTATGTTACTCTCCAGCTCTCAAATTATCTCCATACCGAAAATCTCGTCGATCCGTTGCTCCGTTTTGACGTGAAAGACGGACAAACAAACAAACAAACAAACAAATAAACAAACAAACAAACAAACAAACACACTTTCACATTTATAATATTACTAGCTGACCCGGCAAACGTTGTTTTGCCATACTTATGATAGTGGACCCGGTAAACTTCGTATCACCAACATCTATTATAGATAGACAGATGAAAATAAATGATCGTGAAGAAGTTTTAAACACTGCCTGCAACAAATGTCACTTATTAAAAAGTAGGTAATCCAAAGCGGCTAAAACGTCAGTGATTACAATACTCTTTGACATACCTCTTTGGAAGCGGCTATGAAAGAAATTACAGTTTTGTATAGTACGACAGTTTATCGATTTTTTATACAAAATAATCATTTTTATTTTATAATTTTTCCGGAATAAAAAGTAGCCTATATTACTCTCCAGCTCCCAAACTATCCCCATACCAAAAATCGAGTCGATCCGTTGCTCCGTTTTGACGTGAAAGACGGACAAACAAACAAACAAACAAACAAACAAACAAACAAACAAACAAACACACTTTCACATTTATAATATTAGTATAGTATATAGTATATAGTATAGTATATAGTATATAGTATATAGTATATAGTATATAGTATAGTATAGTATATAGTATAGTATATAGTATATAGTATATAGTATATAGTATATAGTATATAGTATATAGTATATAGTATATAGTATATAGTATATAGTATAGTATAGTATAGTATAGTATAGTATATAGTATAGTATGTAGTATGTATTTAGTAATCTGTGACATTATTATGTGGCGGAAACGGTCTTGCCGCATACGAGCCACACCCGACATCCACAACAAACGTCGCCACTTGAAGCTAGAAGAAGAAACAAGTGACGAATGGCGTCAACGTGTGCAGCGAGTTAAGGCGATACTTGCCGTCCACTAGCGCCGCCAATTCATTTATTTTTATTATACGTAAACCAAATCAATATTTAAAAAAAGTAAACAACCATGCCCTCTTAAATTGTGCCCTAATATTTTTTTAATAACCCTTTAATGTTTTTTATTCTTTGTACTAGTTTTAAAATGGTTTTAAACCAAAAGTGGCAACCATTTTAAAAGTTACAGAAAGGATGAAAACTGTTGAAGAGTTATTCAAAAATTATTAAATACAATTTATGAGGGCATGGTTGTTTTCTTTTTTCAAATATTGATCTGGTTTACGTATAATAAAAATAAATGAATTGGCGGCGCAAGTGGACGGCAATTAGCGCCTTAATAATTCCCTTATTCCTTGGAGATAACTACAGCCAGATAACTGGTTATTAAGTACCTATGAAAACTACAGTAAATCGGGTGAGACAGAGTGATCGGTAGCTCGTGTGCGGCCAGGCTAATACCAGAGAATATATAATGTCGCAGTAAGATAGATAAATCCGTGATATAGTTATATCCCTAGGGATATAATTATGTTCCGTAACATACTAATGAATCGCTTTCATATAACTAATCTTACTAGGAATATTTATAATACGGTTTAAGTTTAGTGATATCCTACTACAATATTATAAATGTGAAAGTTTAGATGTTTTGTGTTTGTTACTCAATCACGCCAAAACGGCTCAACGGATTTGGCTGAAATTTGGGACACATATACTTTGTGGCCTGGAGAGGAACATAGGTTACTTTTTATTACGGAAAAATATTACATTCCCGCGGGATAACGTCGTGTAGTCCACGCGGGCGAAGCCGCGGGCGGAAAGCTAGTAGTTGTATATTCCTAGATTTGTTTCAAGAAATAATTGTAGGAGTGTAGCCATGTAAAACACGTGAACGTGATAGGTTAGAAATTTACGGCGACCGCGAAGCGCAGGCGAAGTGATCGACAAACTGTTTTTCAATCTTATTATTGTAATTGCCACAATCTCTGCCTGAGGAGCTAAAGTTGGACGACATTGATACGTTGTCATACCGTGGGAACTGTATCTATGTAGGTACCTACTATGCTTGGGAATCGAACTAGAAATTAATAGAAAGACAGGTTGAGAGGTTATCAAGCTACTAGTCCGTATTGCATAATGCTAGTGCCATGTTAGTTTTTATTTTATTGTAATTGTGATGCGAATTGGTACGAATAATATGATTTGATTTCAATTGTGTAAATAGCAGAAGAAGGCTCCTCGCGAAACGACCGTAACGATATTCCAAAGTTTTAAATAATAAAAATAGGTTTTAAACTTATTTTTCGGCTTCGCCCGCGTGGTATACACGACGTTATCGCGCGGGAATGTGATAATAATATCTTTCCGGGATAAAAAGTAGCCTATGTTCCTCTCCAGGCCACAAACTATATGTGTCCCAAATTTCAGCCAAATCCGTTGAGCCGTTTTGGCGTGATTGAGTAACAAACATACAAACATCCAAACATCTAAACTTTCACTTTTATAATATTACTAGCTGACCCAGCGCGACTTCGTTCCCGTGGCCCTACCCCCTGCTCCACCCTACCCTACCCTACCCCTACCCCTACCCCTACCCTACCCTACCCCTACCCTACCCCTATCCCTACCCTACCCTACCTTTACCCTACCCTACTTCTACTCTACCCCTACTTACCCCTCCTTCCCCTATTTTCTCACCCTTAAAACTTTCCTTGGACTTCCACGAACATTTCAAGACCAAAATTAGCCAAATCGGTCCAGCCGTTCATGCGTGATGTCGTGACCAAGGGAAATAGGGATTCATTTTTATATATATAGATTAGTAGGATTTCCATCCCATATAAGTAGGTAATTATTGTTGGACTACAAAAAGTGTTCCACATCAATGTTTACTCATACTCGTAGGTATCTACATCTATAAAAATACCTACTGTGCTTTTAGCAGTCGGGACATTAACCTTTTATCCGCCCCGTCGTCTTTTCTTGGCTGTACCAAGGACTATTTTCGTTATCCTCCAAAAAATGTCTTTCAATAGATAAGCATAACAGAAACACAAGTTTACCGGCCATAGAAAAGATCCTGAGTTTTACATGGTAAACGAAAATAATTGTTCGTATAAATCCGACTTAGGAGAACTTAACTTTCCCAAAATAGGGTATTTTAAATTATGGATTACACGCAAATCACAAGTACTTAAAATATTGAAAAAATATATGTTATTTTACAGTTATTTATCAAGTGCTTCCGGCCTTTTGTTTTTCGATTGGTGATATTTTACTGTCTCAAATAAAATCCCAAACATCCGTCTAATCGTAATCCAAATATCCTATTACTTGCAGTATACTTGGCATTAGTTAATGAAAAATATACGAAAATAATCGTCTTTAAATAGCAGAGGGATTCCGGCCGTCATAAGTAAATTTTTTTTATTATTTAATTTTTAATTGAATTTTAAGTGTTTTTAGATTCGCGGGGCGCATAGTTCACTGCTGGCTGCCGCTGTTGCAAAGCAATTTCTGAATAAAAACGTCGAGTGACGAAAGTGGAAGTGAATTTGTACGTTTTTTATATAAGGTTTAATAAAACATTGATCCTAGTAAGTAGCCTTGTTTTTTTATATTCTCGCAAAAGGTGAGAAAAGTAGAGTGTTCTCTTTTGGGATGAAGCTGTTTTCTTCTTGGGCGAGCTTGAATCCCTCGCTGCACTCAGGACTTCGTTTTAATGCCCTCGTTTCGCTCATGAGTAACCTCTTAACACCCTCGCTACGCTTGGGAGTTAAATCTGGAGTAATTAATTTGCTCAGAATTCAATATCGTGCCCATGACATAAACAGTGCTTTATCCCCTCGGTGTATAATCTACTATTAATTACCTATTGACTTAAAAAACATCTATTTGGAATTCAACAACCAACCGGATATTATCATTTCCGATATTCGTTATTCGAAGGATAACAAACTTCATTTTATCGTAATAGTCGACACCATAGCAAACATTACTCATGAATATAGTATGTAACTGGAGTATTTCCCGTCTGAACTGGTCTATAAATCTTGTCAGATATTAAATCTATTAATAGTGAAACGCCTATTGTTGAATAAAGACAATGAGTTATATTACAGGCTGTTCTGTATGGGCGCGGCGTATCTAAGTGTTAAAACTGTTCTTTCTAATAACAAAGTTATTTCGTATTATTAAGGCGATACTCGGAAAAAATGTGCTGAAGCGAGATAGCAATGAGAAAACGACGCGCGCGGGAACGAGACCGATTTTGCAGATTAGGCAAAAAAAAAACACAAAATCACTTCGTATTAAAAAACTACAGCGATTTTTAAAAAAATGCTTCTATACGATCCTCAATATTATTGGTGTCCACTAATTAAACCAATTCCCAATAGTGTAAGTAACCCCATTTAAGAATAATCTTGACTTTTCGTATTTTTTAGAGGTCTTTTCGAAAAGAAAAAGTGTCGAGGCAAAATCATAAAATCGTGTTTTTGAAACTATACGAATCTAGATAAAGGTATGAAGAAATATAAATCTTTTTACCAGATTTGTAACAACAGTAACCGTCCTATAGTTTTAAATCAAAAAGTCCATATTTTTCCGAGTAGCGCCTTAACTGCGTTGATATGATAAGAGTAAAAGTTTACCTTAATAGAATAGAACATTATTAATTCTGATTTCTAAAATATAGGTAACTTAGGTACCTACGCAAAATATAGACATGCATACGAATACTTATTTCTAAATGAATCGAAATCTTTTGCATATTAAATAATAGTTCAAATAGCTATTTATATTTTTTTGTTAACGATAAATACCTAACTGACAAAGAACATTTATAAGTTTGTATATTTTTTATTACGCTTATGTAACTCTTTTTCTTTTCAATTAATATCTGCTGCCAATACTGTATACATACTTAGATATTGCTGATGATATTGCATAGGTAACAAAGTCATAACAGTATACCCATGACGGATATGCAACATTAAAACAAGGAGACTTCTACCTAATTAAAATTTAATGTCGAATTAATTTATATATAAGTATTATTTTTATCAATATATTGAGCCAGATTATAAAAGGGTTTTTGTAATCACCAAGCCTTGAATTTAAATTTAAATAGAGGAAAGTTTAAGGATTATGTCTGTAGGCAGATGATTGAAAATTTTGATACCGGAATTAAAAGCACTTTTGTAACACATTTGGTTGTTGGTCCTGGGCACACATAGAACATATTTATATTTATCACGGAGATTTGGACGACAAAACACTTTAGTTTTGAAGTATTCACTAATTTGTTTAATAAATATCTCATCAAAAACATAAAATATGTGAAGTGAGAGCCAACTTCAATATTAGGAAATATGCCTTGGTTGTTGACTTCAACGACAAAAGATGTGAGATCTAAATGGGTGCCAAGTTTAACGGTCAGTCCTGAAAATTTAGTACTTACATAAAATGTTTTATAACAACTTAAAATATAATTTCTTCTTATAACTTAGGATAATATATTGAAGCCTAAGGTCTGACTTGGCTAGTTCTTGTATACGAATTATTATTAGGTACTTACTGAAACAGTCATGGAAGAGCCCTATGTTCATCTCTAGTTTCTAGTCTACCAGCAAGCCAAATTTTCGGAAGAATACAATAAGAACTTCGGCTTTAGAGCTTGCGAAGGCTATAATATATATATATAATTCGTATATGAAAACTAGCCAAGTCAGACCTTAGGCTTCGATATATTATCCTAAGTTATAAGAAGAAATTATATTTTAAGTTGTTATAAAACATTTTATGTAATAAATTTTCAGGACTGACCGTTAAACTTGGCACCCATTTAGATCTCACATCTTTTGTCGTTGAAGTCAACAACCAAGGCATATTTCCTAATATTGAAGTTGGCTCTCACTTCACATATTTTATGTTTTTGATGAGATATCATTACTTTTTGTAGAGAAATTATTAGTAGGTACTTATTCATAATAAAATTAATACCAAATGTTTCAGTATATTTTATTTGGTCAGTTATATTACTTTGCCCTTGTGTATCAGCTACTGACAATGAAACTAATTTTATGCTCGTGTTTGGTGTGGACGTAGAAATATCATTTTTAACAGATTTTCCTATTTCCAACAGTTTCTTTTTCCTAGTCGTAATAGTTTATGGTGTTTTGCTCGACGAAGTTGCAGTAGGTATTTAATGTTCCTGAGCAGATATTGCATTTCCATTTGCGTTTTGATTCTGGTTTCATTAAGCGATAAAGCTTTCCGGACAAACTACGAAACTATGTAATTGCTAACGGAATTACGGATCTTTACGAAACAGAACATAGCAAATAACAAATTTAACAAACAAAAGTATAATTTAGATTACCTATTTGACATTATTTTCTATAAGTACACTTTACTCTCTATAAAGTTTTTACTCTTCCATCAACTTTCAACAATATAGTATAGAAAAAAAGGATTTTTCTCTTGTTTTCTATACTGTGGGTGGGTGTATATGGAGTCATCTATCGTTGACTTTACGATCACCTACAGGGAAAACATAGCAACTTTCGCATTTTTTGGCTTCTCGTTAGTTCCCATTTATGTAAGAAGATTGCGCCCCCTGGTGGTCGGGTTATAAGTACTATGCTCCGTTTTGACATGAAAGAAGGACAAACAAACAAACAAACACACTTTCACATTTATCATTACGACTCCGTAGCTCAGTGGTTAGAGCAGTCGCCCGGAAAGCGAAAGGTCGTGGGTTCGAGTCCCATCAGAGATGGTTGTGAGATGAAGGTCGGTTTTTTCTAAATACTTCATTTTCCATTTTTCAATAATAAAAATTGGACTGTGAATGCAAAAAAGTAAAAATTTTAATAACTTTATAATTTATATTAATATTAATAATTATTTTAACTGAAAGGTCGTGGGTTCGAGTCCCATCGGAGCTGGTTGTGAGATGAGGGTCGATTTTGTCTAAATTCTTCATTTTCCATTTTTCAATAATAAAAATTGGATTGTGAATGCAAAAAAGTAAAAATTTCAATAACTTTATAATTTATATTAATATTAATAATGAATAAATAATAATAATTATTAAATAATAATATGGATATCGTGCTAGATGGCGCAAGCTTGTAATTTATTTAACGCGAGGACAAAAAAGTATTTGGGTAATCTGGGGTTCGAACTTGGTTCTCTCGAGTCCTCAATATTGAATGGCCACTACGCCGTCGGCGCTAGCTGAACTTTTAGAGGTATGACGAAATATTGGTATATAACAGAATAAAAACTATTACAAACTTATATTTGTACTTCATCTTATACAAGATCTTATACAGGATAAGTGCATAGGGAACGCAAATATAAGTTTGTCAACGTTTTATTTAAAAAAAATACTAGTTTCGGATTTTTTCCTTTGTATTCACCAGATTACCTGTCTACATGCCAAATTTCAGCTTTCTAGGTCATCTGGAAGTGGGTTAGAGTTTTGATTATAGGTGAGTCAGTGATAAAAATAACGATTTTTGGACGTAAATATCTAAATAACCGTTTGAGGTGTGTATATAAAATTTGGAGCACATATTTATCTCGCTAGTCTCAATACATAAGCCAAATTTGACATGTTTCTGTGTAATAGTTTTTGAGTTATGAGGGGGTCAAAAGTGGCTCCAAATGGTTCGTGTTAAGATAGACACGGTGCTGCTCGCCAGTTCTGTTTGCGTTTGAACTTGGCTGATACGCTGCCGCGTATCCAGATTGAAATTTCTAATATAGAAATACAACATAAAGTAAGATAACCCTTTTCCTTAAAATATTTCTTACTTTTTTTCGTATCGTTTCTATGGAATATAAATTATAAATAATACTTTAACATTTCTTTTGTAAAATAAAAGTTATAATATACAAGAGTTAGTTAAAAGAAAACATGCAATGAGGAAAGTTTTACATATTCCATTGATGTTAAATGTTAATATTGCTGTATTTGACAATTATTGACAAGCTGATAAGATAATAGATCCACCAAAGAAAGCAATAGTTTAAACTTGTTTCAAAAAGGGCTAATTCGCAGCAATTTCATATATGTATTATAGAACGTATAAGTATGTGATGGGAGGACTGTTTCGAAAACACCATTAAAAAAATTTTGCTCGGTAAAAAAAATCCTGAAGTTATAGAAATCCTGAAATTAATTCATCATTTGTGCTAACATAGTATTTAAGTATTTTTTACTAACAAACCTGGATCTTGATATCTAAAAATAAATGATTTTAATATTTTTTTTTGTATAGAGGTCTATTTCATATAAATGCACATTACGACCGTGTTTTACAATAATAATTCCTATAAAATCACAATCACATAGACCTTTCCTATTTCGTGACTGTTTTAGATTAAAAACAAAATTTAAAAAAACATAGTCTTTAAGATACTATTAAAAAAACATTGAAATGAAGCCGTTTTCAACTTGAAATACGCTACTGCTTCTAAACTACAAGTGATATTTTCACGTTTCTTTCAGGAAAAGATTGCTGACTTGTTTAACTTAAAACTGAGCATTTTTAGTTTTAAAATAATACATAGTTGGCAGAGAATACTTTTAGTATTAAGTCCGCCTTGTATATTACATTATGTATTTTGTACAAAAGTTTAATAAATAAAAATAAATAAAAATATAGGAAAAATGTGATAGTAAAAAACCACGAGCCCTATAAGTAGCTTTCAGGCGGGATTCGAACCCGCGCCTCCGGGAATCCGGCCCGATTTTCCTATACTTACAGAATTGCATTGTGAATGCATTAAAAATAATTTAAAATCTAAATAAAAATAGTTTTGACGAAACGTGTGTTTAATTAAGCTGTTTTGGTGCGGTTACCGGGCGGGAAAATTAGGCCACTTTTCTATGCCCAAGGTCGTTGGCGATACCACGGGTCTTAACTTTTTTAATAAAAGTGTGAATTTGGCTTACCATTTTTAATTTCGAGCTCGTTCATTCCATAATGATTTTTCGCTGTAAATCGCATTGTTTGCGTGAATTCGCTGCATCGAGACATGATTGGCGGCCTTGTCGAACCATTTCGATTGGTTCGGCGGAATGTGCGACCGTGAATGTGTAGCAGGCTTCGATTTTTTAACGATGGTTTAAATAAGTACAATAGGCATGACGACAATTTTAAAAATATATAAAATATCTCTGTTGCAAATTTCATCCAGATCCGTTTAGTAGTTTTTGCGTGAAAGAGTAACGAACATCCATATTTTATTTCATTTTTTTACAAGCTTTTTATTAACTTGCCATGTTAGTTTGTTAGTTAGTGGGGGACAAATCATGCAAGCTTAATATTTTGACCCACTTCCCAAGTGTCCGATGGAGCTGAAATTTTGTACTGGTTTGGTTCAGACGACAATACAATATAAAAGTACAGTCAACAAAAAAGCTTGTCATAAAAATGAAATTTTTACTAAAAACTTATTTTCATATCCATACTCACAAACTATAGTAGGATTGTGTTTATTAAAAAGGTTTCTGCCAAATTTGCTATAATTTTTACGGACTAACTAAAGGTCTCATCTTAATAATTTTTATACTTTTTAAATGGACTTGGATTTTAATTTTTGCGCACTAATAAATATAATAAATAATAAGTTTAAATTGTCATCTACATTCCTAAACTTATTTTAATAGAAGGGGTAACTTTCATTATACATGAAGGTCCAGTTCTTCATCAAAAATATGTCTCCAAGTTTTTAGCTTAATACTTAATTCTCAATACGTATTTAGTATTTAATTCCTCTTACATTCAATTTGGCTAAGCTAAACATTGTTGCGTATTTGGTGAGGTCATGAGGCATTTGACGACAAACATAGCTTTTTACTACTTATTGATGTCAGTGACTCGGATTATAATTAGATTAATTAAAATTAAAATATTAATTTTTGATAAAGTAATTTAAAATAGAAAGGCCGTAATTTTTGTGAAAAACGGAAGAAGCCAATTCACAAAAAAAATAACAAAGATAAAAACAATATTCAGTAAAAAACAACGGGTTGCACTCCGGGAGTGCCGGCAGAAGTGAAAAGGACTCCCTAGACTTTTTTTTTAAAAGAAGGAATTTGGCAAAATAGAAAAAAAAAACGGTCTGGATTTGAATCGAGGTTATCTTTACGAGGTGTTTTGGAAACAGTGGCGAAATTTGCCTTCGTATTCTAATGACATTGTAACAGTTTGACGGTCACGTATCCTGACGCGAGTTTAACATTTCTAAAGAAGTTTTCACTTCAAAGAACAATTATTTTATCTTAAAATTCTCAGTCAAATAATAAGTGTGTTGCTATGCCAATATAACATTTATCCGATCGCCTATAAAATCTGCCCACACATTTTGGTATTTCGTATAACGACCATGTGTGACTACCGATAAATTATATTAGCAGAAATTGGAATGTTTTCGAGCCAATTTGTCAACATTTTGTTCTAATTTGGAAAAACCTAATCCTTATTTTATTTGTCTTCTATTGCACACGACACACAACACATTTTCCGAGCCGAAAGAAACTAATTTCAGAATACTTTATTTGAATTCTTCTTCAAAAGTTCACCGCGCGGACAAGTAGTGTGCGTTCATTAAGGCTAGGACTCCCTAAAATAGGATATTTTAAATTAGGGATTACTCGAAAAGTACAAGTACTTAAATTTGGGAAAAATATATGTTATATTACAGTTATTTATCTTGTGCTTCCGGCCATGATATTTTCTATTAGTGTTAGGTACTTTATGCCCGAATACTCGTACGCTACTTATCTTTGGGAGCGTCTCAAACATCGCCCTGTCACTTTAAATGTCAAACGTATGAAAGAGATGCCATGATGTTTGAGACGCTCCCAAAGATGATTTGCGCTCGAGAATTCGGGCGTTAGTTACTGTATCAAATATTTTTTTTAAAGGCATTCATCAGTTTCAAAATTACCTATTTTGCTAAGTATACCGAGACGCGCGGGGGACGTTTTGCTACATAGACATTTTGCTAATGAGACTTAGTTACTGCTCATTAGACGTTTCGCGCTGTTGGACATTTAGCTATATAGACCTTCTGATCAGGAAGGTATAATAATATGATATTCTTCAGTTGATTCTGCGGTCGGGAATTCACGCCTTAAAGGCTGACACACACAGGCTGTCATGATTTGTAGTGGTCGGTACACACGCAGCGACTTTGATCGATGGCGACTTGCTGGCGACTTATGCTTACCTTGAGTCCTTAAGTCGCCAGCGACAATTAATCGCTGCTAAATTCACGTCCACACATGATTTTGACATCGCCAGCGAGTCGCTATCGACCAAAAGTCGCCGCCGTGTGGACTGACCATAATATATGAATTAGGTTCATACCGACAGTGACGCAGCCTATTTACAAATTTAACTGCATTTAAAAGTGACTAGTGATCATGAGTTTTGAAATACGCGAAAAGTTAAGACGTCGTGGTGTGGGGTGCCGGTGTGAATTGCTTTATGTCGCAGCGTGCTCAGTAGCAACGCAACGTGTTGCTCACGCATCAGGTATGTGGTAGCCTTAAAGCCTTGTGGTACACTTTATCCCGTAAAAACATTATATTCCCGCGGGACAACGTTTTGTAGTATAAGCGGACGAAGCCGCGGGCGGAAAGCTAGTATTTTCAATAATTATCTCAGTATAGGTATATTTCCGAGTATGCTAAAGAGATCTTTAGTCATACCTATCTTTAAAAGAAGAGAAACAGCGTCATGAATTACAGAAGTGTATCTATTCTACCCTCGCTTTCGAAAATTTTAGAAAAATCATCAATACTTAATCAATTTGTTAATTATCTTGACAAAAATAGCATTATTTTTAGGAAAGTCTACAAATGAAGCGGTATTTGCCTTAACTGATTTTATTGCAGATAGTTTAGACAAAAGTAAAAAATATTGCAATCTTCCTCGACTTAGCGATAGCTTTTGACACTGTTTCTGTACCACTTTTACTTATCAAACTTGAGCGCATAGAAATACGGGGAATCCAATTAAAAATGTATAAAGATTACCTGTCAAACAGATACCAGTGTGTAAAAATCAATGAACACGTTAGTGATGATGTTCCGATTAATTATGGTGTCCCGCAAGGGAGTATACTGGGGCCCACATTGTTCCTAATTTATATAAACGAATTGGCTAAATTAGAGTTCTCCCACGAAAAAATAATTTGTTACGCAGATGCCACTGTTCTATGTTTTCAGCCAACACCTGGGATGATGTTTTTCAAGATGCGCAAAAAGGTTTGAATTTGGTAACAATGTGGCCTTCATAATAATATGTTTACCTTGAACACAGTAAAAATAAAGTTCATAAATTTTTCTATTTACAAAAGCACTCTTTGTAATAATCACAAAATTTTTGCCCGTGTGCCAGTTTACCAGTGCTTGCTCTCTTCACCAAATTGTTTATGCGAAAGCTTGGAAAACGTAAACACAATTAAGTACCTTGGGGTTTCTATCGATGGACAGCTAGATTTCCGAAGTCATGTTAATTTGATAGGCTCGAGAGTCCGAAAGTGAGGTTCGTTTTTAAAAACCTCACTTGTGAAAACACAGACATGTGTTGGAACCTCATCAGTTAAAACAAGTTTTACTATGCATTACTGACATAATGCATAGTAATGCATAATTACTTTGCATTACAATCAACAGTTCAATTAATATCAAAAACGCCAAAGTCCACTATAAACAATTTTTGGTAAAAGACGTTTTTATTCTATCTCAATATTTTAACTAGTACAATCTCTGAGTTATGTTCTGTGCTATGAATAATTACCTAGCAACACCGAAGAAATTAAAAAAACCATAAGATTTCTGTTCTAAATCAATAATTTCGATAATTTAACAAGTAACTATAAAGTAATATCATAATCACCTAAGGACTTAGGTGATTATGATATAATGCTAATGGACTTGGTCAGTTTTGCAATAAATGACTCTGGACTGGACTTAAGCGAGTTTGACACACATGCACAGGACTTAGGCAAGTTTGCTTTATGAAAAAAAAACAGGAATGGCGGCCATGATAGATGAACACAACATGTGATTGGCTGTTATGGACTTTGGTTCTTATGATTTGAAACGCGTGTGTGACTTAGGTTGGATTGAAAAAATCTGTAAATTTTCGCTCTTAAATTTTTTGGGAAGCCGTGGACTTAATACATATTGATATATATCAAAATACGCGCCTTGAGTTTGATATCTACCGACACTTACTACAATCAATCAACAACATCAAATCAACTATAAGAAAGCGATTCAAAACTGGTGCGTTCCAGAATACGTTCCTAAAATAAATTGCTTTATTTCGTACCATGACCTTCTAAAACTGAATCGCAAATGAATTGCTGAATGTGAATGAACGAACGATTTGTGTCATTATTTCTACTCGTCTCTTTCACTCGATTCTGTTATGCCCGGAGAGTGAGAGGGACGGGTATAACCTGCAAATATCATGTTAGCTCGACCGAGTTGTAAATCAAATATAGTCCCACAATCCTGTCTGATCCGGTGACATCCGTGACAGAGGAACCACTTGCAATATGAAATTAGCTGTCAAAATAGACTGTCGTATGAAAACTGTTTTAGTTCCAAAGATTATCACCGGAACAGAAAACGTTGTCACACTGTAAGAGTTCATGACAGCTTAGCGGCTGTGAAATGTCATTGAACGATCGCTGAATCGCTTGTCATTGACGCAATAGAATCTCGATCGCAATTAAGCTGGCGTGGCACGAATAAGCCAAGCTGATCAGTTTAGGTCCTAAACAAATCCGCAATAGAAGTTGATGGTAGGCACCCAGATCCCTACTGTACTGTGGGCAACAGCGTCGCTCAACCAGCTAGCAACAAAAAAGCAAACCGCATCAAAGCTACAATGCCACAGACAGACACAAACACGTTAAAGTTTATAACACCCCTCTTCTTGGCGAGGGATTAAAAAGTAACGACTTCACTGCAAGGCGATATGGTTTACAGATCCAATTATTGACCACAAACGCGTGGCCCCACCATTTAGCCCCATTGGTGGGTCTACGGTTAGATTTATTGACACTGGCGCAAGGATTGTCTATTGCAATTTTGTTCCTGGTATAGTTTTAAACGTCTCAAAAAGGAGCGCACAACAAGAATAAGCTGACAATTAAATAGTTTAAGATTAAATAAGTTCAAATAAGTTTATGACAAGCTTTTTTGCTGACCTTACTTTAATATTGTATTGTCATCCATAACCAAACCTGTATACAAAATTTCAGCTCAATCGGGCACTGGCAAGTGGGTCAAATTTAGGTTGCAAGATTTGACCCGAACGGACTTACATGCATACATTTTCGTATTTTTAGAGGTCTTTTCGAAAATAAAATGTGTCGAGGCAAAATCATAAAATCGTGTTTCTGAAACTATACGAATCTAGATAAAGGTATGAAGAAATATATATCTTACTAGCGGCCGCCCGCAGCTTCGCCCGCGTGGACTACACGACGTTATTCCGCGGGAATGTGATATTTTTCCGGGATAAAAAATAGCCTAAGTTACTCCTTATTACATCAGCTACCTGCCAGTGAAAATCCCGTCAAAATTGGTCCAGTCGTTTTAGAGATTAGCCGGAACAAACAGACAGACAGACAGACAGACAGACCGACAAAAAATTTAAAAAATGTTATATGCATGTAGTAAAAAGCGGTTATTTTAATATTACAAACAGACACTCCAATTTTATTTATTTGTATAGATTACCAGATTTGTAACAACTCTAACCATCCTATAGTTTTATATCAAAAAGTCCATATTTTTCCGAGTAGCGCCTTAAATGAAAGCTTGTAAAATGGATGACACGCGAATGAAGTCGTGGGAATCTACTTGTAAGTCAGTTAAACATTAGCACTCCCACGAAAAACTATCGTTATTATCGTAATGGTTATCGCAATCGAATAAGCCGTGGAACTAAAATTCAATATAATAGGTCTTTACCTATGAAATTGCCGTTTTGTATGGAGATTTCTGTAATTATTTTTTTTCCATACTAACGTTTTTGTTATTATTTAACGACTAATATTATGTAAATTTACAAAATTTTACACACGTATTTATGGACATTTTAACTACTAAATGACACATTCGTTAAGAGAAAAAAATTTTTTTTCACTAAATCACAACTAATAAAGTACGAAATTCTGGAAACAAAAATAGTCGTAACTTTCGGAATAAGTTTTTTCTATGTAAATAATCAAATATCGTGGTTATTAAATTATCAAAAGTTGCTCGATACGGTCTTAATGTAACGCAATAAAAAAGAAATTATATATTTCTAATATTATAAAAGTTGTTAAGTTATATGTACAAAAGAAAAAAACGGCAATTTCATATGTAAAGACCTATTATACTACTCATAGCAAAATTGGGGCCACTTGTATAAAAAAATCACAGTGGCCTACTCATCTATGAGAGGCTGTTTGCATCTCTGAAATGATTTTTACGTCAATGGAGAGACCAAACCACCAAATTGTCAAATCTCGTTTTCAAAAATTTCCAAAAACCGCTCAATATCTATACATATAATAAAACAGAAACGGAAAAAAAGTCTGTACATGAAAGATAAAAAAAAAATAATTACTGCTATGTGATGTGTACAGGATATAGACCCCAAAACGATATTTATTAAAATTTTTGTCTGTTTGTCTGTTTGTCTGTTTGTATGTTCGCTTTTCACGCAAAAACTACTGGACGGATTTTTACCAAATTTTGTGAAGTAATAGCTTATAACCCGGGTCAACATATAGGGTACTTTATATTTAATAAAAACCCCTTATTCCTACGGGAAAATACAAAGACTGATTTTTACTAAAATAGATGGCGCCACATGATTATGAAAATACGTTATATTTAATCGCTGTCTCAATTAATAATGAATCATGTTATTTTTTTTTACCTGCTTCAAAACATAATATAAATTGAAACCCATCCAGGCACATATAAAATCATAAAAATAATTTCATGTTATTTACGTCATTATATCTACTAAGCAATAGATGGCGCAGGTAGTCAGTAAGATATACCTCTCACAAAAGTACATTCGAATGATTATTTTAATTAGGGTGAAAGCCCTCTCTGTTGCCACTTTAAGATGTTTTTCACTTCTTTCGCATCATAACTACTAAGCAATAGATGGCGCAGGAAGTCAGTAAGATTACGATATACCTTTCACAAATGTACATTCGAATGATTATATTAAGTAGGATGAAAGCCCCCGCTGTTGCCACTTTAAGATGTTTTTCACTTCTTTCGCCTATGGTCTTAAGTAGGTATCTATAAAATACAACATTTATATCTAAAATTGTCAAGAATGTATCTTATACTTTTCTTTACATTTTTAGATTCTTACAATACAAAAAAACTACTTAAAAAAATTTTACAGACTCCAAAAAGTATTTGTCAACTGAAAAGGAAAAATATAATATCTATAATTTAGGTACCTTTTGAGGTCGGTGCCAGTCAGTTTATTTTTTTTAATTACTTTTTATTTCTTAAGTTTTAGTGTACAATAACAATAAGTTTTAGTGAATTGTACTATAACATACCCACGGAAACTACTAAACTGATTTTGATGAATCTTAGACTGTTGCCAAAGTTAGAATACACCTAATTTAAATCAAATAGAACCATCTCGATATGCCTTAAGATTTCGAGAAATTCGTGGACAAACATAGTAAAAAACATATAACTAAGTATTCATATACTTACGAAATTTAGTTTTATTTTAGTAAATTAAAAACCTATTTCTTAAACTTAAAATGTGCGAAGGGTGCCGATTGATGTGTTTTTGTTCATCAAATTTTAAAAGATACATCGAGAAATCAATACTTAACTAACTTAGATAAAATAAAAGAAACATCTAATTCGATGTAAACTGAATTATTACTATTGTTATTATGACTTAAAAGTCATAGATAAAAAGTATACTATCAAGCAAAAGTTATTACCGAAATGTTTTAAGCTAAGTAAGCACTCGGGGCAGTGGCCAAAACTGAAGTTTTCACCCTATTGATGTAATATTTCTATTTCGCATTTCCACTCGACGCTAGATGTCGCTACAGTAAGTATAGTGGTGCCACAAATATATCTGAACCGGTGACAGTGGTCGTGGAGGAGCCACTAGCAATACAAAATTAACTGTCAAAATGGACTGCCGGCAGTCAACAGTATATTTAGTACCAAAAACTAACCACTGTGTGAAATAAGTTTGTCGCAATGTAGACAAAATGTCACCAATGTAATTTTGAAAAATTTGCTCATAAACGCTAAGTGGCCAGTACCTACGTAGATATATATAAAAAATGGTAGGTAGGTATCGGTACAATACCAGTACCGACACCTACCTACCATTTTTTATGTCATTTAACCGGCTCTGGCTACTTAGGCCTTCAGCCGTAGGTACCATCCAATAAAATAAAGGATTATTAAAAATAGTTTTCTATCTAACTTATTTATTTATTTATTTACTAGGAAAGCTTACATAAATGATGTTAAATTAAATAATTAAATGGTATATCATTACATTTTATACCTGTTACTTAAAGAAAGTTAATTACAAGCTCTCACAAATAGGAAATGTCTCTATATCAAAATACTAGCCTTCCGCTCGCGACTTCGCAAGCTCGGACTAAACGACGACGTTATCCCGCGGGAATGTGATATTTTTCAGGGATAAAAAGTAGTCTAAGGCAGCCATTACACAGTCCATCCAGATCGCGATCACTGATCGTGATCTTGATAGCGATCGAGATTTACTATGTAGATATTTTGCGATCAAGATCGCAAACCGTCAATCACCTTCGTACACAGTCAATCTGGATCGCGATCATTGATTTTGATCGCGGATCGCGATCCAGATTGACTGTCTAATGGCTGCCTAAGTATGTCACTTTTCAGCTGCCAAACTATTCCCATTCCAAAAGTCACGTCGATCCGTTGCATCAATTTTGACGTGAAAGACGGATAAACAAACAAACCCTCTTTCACATTTATAATATTAGTATGGATACACACAATCTCTTTTTCAGTTTATAGTAAAAATATGATTGGCCTGATATTATGCATTACTAAGTAAGAACATAAATTTTAGCTTGATACCTCCCACGCATACTTGAGAAAAAGTTTCTTGATAGGTAGACGGACAGGTCTATGAATGAGGGCTCAACTACTTATGTTCATGCAGCATTTGATAACAACATACCATGTTCATACCCTAGCCTGCATATTCGATATTCTTTAGACCCTTTTAGTAGAGAATAGGATTTCAAGAAGAGCGTTATGAAATCTGGGCAACAAACACACATAAACTAAACTAACACAAAAGTCACTACACCGCGCGTACGAAGTCGCGGGCAACAGCTAGTTCTCAATATAACGATACATGGAGCGTGGAGTTCGGTTTATTGCTTTTCCTTTGAGAATATAGCGCGGGTTTTGGCAATTTTTGAAAACGAGATTTGACAATTGGGCGTTTTGTCTGTACAGGCAAAAAGTTACTCGTATATGAGACGTTAAAGTGAACACGATTGTTGAAAAAAGCCCAGTGGCCCCCTGTTTTTAGGGGTAAGGTATTATCTCGCCCGAAATCAACTGGCCCGCATATTTGTTTTTGGTTTTATAGATCACAGTTCTAACCCTAACCAAATGAACTTAAGTTTAGAGTAATTTGTATTTTAAATGATTACAACAAAAATGGTTAGGTTAGGTTAGAACTGTATCCTATAAAAATAAAAACAAAAATGCGGGCCAGTTGACTTTGGGCGAGATAATACCTGCACTTTGACAGCTTTTGAAGGTTGATGTAGTTTACTAGTCGCTTAGTACCGAAACTGCCAAAACGATAGTTTTTCGTGCTACCTAGGGCTACAAGTAATATATTTTCACGAAGAACATAGCCAAGCCAAGTAATAAAGTAACGAAAATGAAACATTATGATTTTCCAAGCACATATGTTGGACATTATAAAAGAAAATAAGCTAGACAGTCTGATTCAAGATTTAAGTATGACTGACAACACTTTTATTCACTGCCTCTAATGGATTCTATGAATCATGTGCTATTGATAAACTACCTAATTAACTAATGTAACTTATTTGGACATCATTAAACGCTCCAAACATTTTTAAATCCAATATATATTTAATTAGCCAATTTAACATAGGTAGCTGTAATTTGATTTGTTTTTTGTATGTTTTATGTCTTTACTTATTGTGAAAAAATAAACATATATATATATAAACATATATATTATATATTAATTAGCCAATTCAACAATGCGCTAATAATTTACTTTAAATATTTTTTTATGTAATCTTATTCGACGTAACCAATTCATGGCATTATAGGTAGGTATGTCCTCCAATACATGTGTCGTCGTGGTCAGATCATTGGATTGATCATTTCATGAAATAGTCGTGTTTTATGAAATTATCGTAATTCGCTGGTCATTATCATTGAATGATCAGCGTTTAACGCTGTTCATATCGGTAAACGCTGATCATTCAATGATAATGATGTCGTTTTGTTATTGGTAGTTGTCCGGTTGTTGTTTAATGCCGGACATTTTTTTTACAATGGTTAATATTGTGCCAATTGGAGGAACAAGTGCAATCGAAGGCGCATTAGAGTGTAGCAAGAGGGTGTAGTACCTGCTTAGAAAACTGAAAACCCAACAAAATAAAGAGGTAATGTTTGGTTAGGTTAGGTTATGTTAGAAATTCTAACATAACATAACCTAACCAAACATTACCTACACTACTAACACAGTTCTAACTTAGAACTGTGACAAAAAACAGCGCGAGCTGAACGAGCGAAGCCAGACGGTGCCGAGGCAGCGGTAAGCGAAGCGCCAGAAAACAAATTAAAAAACCGGCCAAGTGCGTGTCGGGCCATGCGCAGTGTAGGGTTCCGTAGCCCACCTCATGTAGCATCATGTAGATACTACCGGTTTCACACACCTGAAAACGTTATTATAAGTAGTTCCCTATGAGGAATTTGTACTGCGCCAAGTCCATTTTCTAAGTTGGTCGACTGTTACTCGTAAACTTGTAAAGCCTACTTAGCTGTGATAGTTTTCCTTTTAAGTTCGTGATATATACAACTATCGTGAATTTTTCACGTATCCAAAAACAACCATTTGGCTTAGTAATTCACAAACGGATGCCTCAATCAAAAAACAGTTTTCAAAAAACCCGCAATATTATTAAAATTGCTATCCAATGACTCCACACTATAGGGTTGACAAGAAAAAAGAAAATTACACACCCACTTCACGTGTAGTTCATGGCGAAACTAAAGGGTTCCTTGTTGACTACGAAACCGTAAAAAGACGAACTTTGATCTTATGGAAACCCATCATTAATGTTCTCTAACTAAATCGATCATATAATGATATGTTTGATCATTTCATGAAATAGTCGATTTTTCAAATATCAATAAACATTGATCTTTCAACGATATTGTCATTCATGAAATACAACTATTTCATGAAATTATCAATTTTATGATCTGATCATGACAATTATATAAGTAGATTGATAGTTCAGCAAATTATGAAATCATAAAGATACAATTGCTTTCGCGGTATAATTCTACATAACAGCCTAATACCTAAGCTTACAGTGACAACTGCTTTAAGTTTTGCCACTAATTAGTCTGGAAGTATGTATATGTCGCAGGGATATGAGGAAATCAGGGATTTCACGAAATCCCTAGGGATACCACAAAATCACGGAAGATGTGGAATAGTCTTATTTACGACGTCTTCTTCCTAAACAAGTTCAGTGATATGTCATTCCACTAAACTAAATCTAGTGAAATGAAGAATGACTGAAAAAAAACAGTAAGCTCACGGCTGCAGGTGACAGATATGAGCGAGTTTGTATCGGAAGTCCTGTAGAACACGTGATAGGTTAGGTTCGTGGTTATTTTTTTCTTTGTGAAACAACTTATGGATTGCTTTCACAAAAAAAAATATAAAATCCACTTTACTGACATTTCACTAGATTTAGTTTAGTGACATGACATATCACTGAACTTGTTTAGGAAGAAGACGTCGTAAATAAGACTATTCCACATCTTCCGTGATTTTGTGGTATCCCTAGGGATTTCGTGAAATCCCTGATTTCCTCATATCCCTGCAACATATACATATAAAGAAAAATATCTGTAACTAAAAAGTCGGTAACTTTTCGTGATAGGGTACGTACAATGTGATTAAGTAGTATTTGACCCGGTTATGTCAATCAGACAAACGATGTTGCGTCACTGCGATCGGCTTTTTATGGAAAGTGTAACAGGTTTCATGTAACATTGACTACATGTAGAGTAAGACGTCTCGTGAGGCTTGACATTGAAATTGTTAAGTAAATTTATCCATTTTAATGTCCCAACTAGCATTCTCCTCTAACCCTCCTCTAAGCCCTCACTATAAAAAAAGGGCAAAGGCCTTCCTTATAGGTGGATAATGAGAACGGTGATCATGATCCATCAGGTGAGCCCGGCAAATTGGTGAGTAATAACTTCTGCAAAATTAGTTAGGACCAACTGGCTTCAGCACACCATACGCGCAGCTGAAGCCATCCGAAACACGGAGGACCTCGAGATATAAAATCTTGATCACCTGTTCCGTGATTGACTTTTGTGTCCCTGACTGATCACGCTAACCACTGCACCACGGGCTCCTCTATGTGTCTAGGGACACTATGTGTCTAGGGACACTATGTGTCTAGGGACACTATGTGTCTAGGGACACTAATTGTGTCTGAATTATTCCCTCATCATCAGACATTTTAATGTCTCCACTGCTAAAGCACAGCCCTTATCCTTATGGATGAATAAGGGCTGACCCATGACCCCACAGAACATGGTTGATTACCCTTACCTCACCATGACTCTTTAAGCGGACCAAATCTAGGAATCAATTTATAAAAACTTACTGGTTACCAAATAAATCAAAATTAAATAAGTACTTATTTCGTAAAAAAATCATTTTTCTGACAAGCTTTTTTCCTGACTGTAGGTACTTTAATATTGTTTGTCATCTGAACCAAACCTGTATGCAAAATTTCAGCTCCATCGGACACTGGCAAGTAGGTCAAATTAAGCTTGCTAGATTTGTCACCCACTAAACTATCTAACATGGAAAGTAAATAAAAAGCTTGTAAAATAGGTACAACACAAATAAATAAGTACCTACAAATGCATCAAAAAAATGGTACCTACTTATTAACATCTGCAACCGAAACGAACTGCTTGAGATGCTTCCGAGTTTGTTCGGGGGGTGCCCCCCGTGCCTTAGTCACCCATCCCATGTCCGACCTTTTGTGCTAATTACTGCACTAAAGTCTCTGTTTAAGGCGAGGATTCCCGACCGAAATAGGCACGCTAACGCTTGCTCGGCTGAGCGCGATACACTTCACGTGGACGCAGCGGCAGCCGGCAGTGAACTGTGAACTCGCGAGCGCCCCGCGAATCGAAAAACACTTCTCACTTCAATTAAAAATTAAATAAAAATAAATTTAAACTTTTGACGGCCGGAATCCCTCGGCTATTCAAAGACAATTATTTTCGTAGATTTTTCATTAACTAAAATCAAGTATACTGTAAGTAATATGATATTTGGATTACGATTAGACGGATGTTTGGGATTTTATTTGACACAGTTAAATATCACCAATCGAAAAAAATGGCCGGAAGCACTAGATAAATAACTGTAAAATAACATATATTTTTTCCAAATTTTGAGTACTTGTGGTTTGCGAGTAATCCATAATTTTAAATACCCTATTTTTGGGAATCAGCGCCTTAATAGTGACTTCACTTAATATTTTGTCTTAAAGCTCACTAAACATTTCATTAACCAGGATTAAACAAAATTAATTTTTCCAAACTACGTTAGCCTACAATTTCTCCGAAACTCCTACATCACAGTGTGAACGACATTTCAAGGTAACCCGGAACAATGCGAAGTGTGTGTATTCAACCAAGTTTTTACTTATTAAAAAACCCGTTTAATTGGCCGCACTTTCGATTTAAGGTCAAATATATGAGACAAATACCTTACCAACAAACGCACCTTTCCGGGTATGGAAAAAAAAGTCAGTACTAAACACGTGTCCATTTCGCGTAGGAAATGAGATTTTTGTTAAAAGGTACTAAACTTACTACGGTATATATTGTTTATTATTTACTTAATTATATAAGCTAACTCATAATATTGAATTTCTCATTTTTAAAGCGCTCATATATAAGTAGAATAGCATCCGTAGTAAATTTCATGCTAATACAAATAGGACAAGATTGGATTCAAGGTCGTTTAAGTAGGTAAATTTAAAGTTAACAAAACTATAAAGAATAAGATAAGATCTACTTACTTCTCTTATATAACTGTTATAGGCACCTAATCCTGAATCGAAATCGGTGTTTCCCTTTCTTTATTTCATTTTATTTCACACGCAACGTAAGTACCTAGTAATTTTTTCGAAAATGGTATTTTTTTCTATACCTCCACCCGAATTTAACTGTCCTATGGCAGTAATGCTAATATTACACGGTTCAACCAAATTGGATCAAGCAACCAAATTGAACAATGTAAACGTAAAAGTTGATCATTCTATGTCAATCTGCGCCTGTATTTCTGCGCCGTTCAACCAAAGTGAATAAATTTGGTTGAACCGTGTAATATCGGCATTAGGCTAGAGTTCATCAGTTACGTTAACCAGTTTGTTAAACCGTCGGTTAGTTGGCTGGTTAGCCAATCACGTGTGTTAACCGACCAACTAACCAACGTTTAACGTAACCGACTGTTGGTGAACTCAGGCCTTACTATCGTAAGTATTATTAATCACATTTATTCACAGTTTTATTTTAAAAAAAAGATGAGTGACTAAAAATTTAATAGGGAAATAATATAAAAGTATAGCTCCAGCAAACAAAATATACTGCTCTAATTTCGCACTGGTGGGCAACATCTGTTTTTTTTTTCAATGACATCCCACACATATTATTGATTGCTAATATCAGCTCCTTCATAATAATTCGATGTGGGTAGTAGATATTAGAACATTCAAAATTGAACAATATGCAATAAGATTTATGAGTATAATGACTTTCTACGAGTAAAAAAACCTATTAACTGCCGTTTTTAATAATTTAGGCCCAGTAATGCTGGGGCCACACTATGGGGATATGCCGATGTTCAACATCGCTTGAATTATCGCGAGAATTTTTGCGTTAAATTTATCGCCATTGTGTGGCCGCTTGATCGCAAAAATTCACGCGCTTATCGCCACTCGAGTTATCGGCATAAGGCATACGGTGTAGTGAATGCCGTAGTAAAATTATTGCTTTAATTATCGCGATAACGTGGCTACACTGTGTTGGAATTTGGCATATCCCGATGTCTATTGGCGTATTCCCACAGTGTGGCCGCAGCATGAGGGATAGGCATTCTAGAGTTTAGGCTGCCTAGATATTTTGATCTATTCCTTTCTAATACCAAAAACTAATACCAATGGTATTTGTTTATAACCACAGTTACGTATCCGAAATAGGCCTATCTCTTACTAAGGATTAATTATCTCATTATTGGATCTGGCTCTCAATTATTTATTTGATAAGATCAAATCAGCCATATTTAATGGTTTTTTGTAGATCATGCTTTTTTATCCTGCTGTGTCGGTGTAGGAATAATAGCTTTCTCCTTGTGAAAGTCTTCAAAATCGGTGTAGTTGGTACCTAGGTACCTAGTTACCGATATTACCTCAAATATAAAAAAAAATTAAAGTCCCTAAATCATTAATTTCGAAGTAAAGATAAACGAGAAAGGATATTAAATAAATTGTAGTTATAGTAGGTAACGAACGATAAGTTGGTAATATAAATTATCTTCAGATATTTTTACATAAAAAACCTTTTAGTTATATTTTAGAATTACATGTGAGATATAAGTAATTTTAAAATATTACATTATACCTAGTAAGGTTTTAATAGATAATAATTTCTCTACATATGTATTTTCATATAAAGAGAAAACTTTTCACATTGCTTAAGGATTTTTTTAACAAAACCAGTAGTTACCTACGTTAAATAAAATACCACACAATGACAAACACTTTTATAAACAAAAAGTGCACACACTACTGTACAATTCAATACAATTATTTACGCTCATGTTTACAAGTCACGCTTGAATATATATATTAGAATTAAATTAATGTAAGTACCTACGTCTACGTACATTTGTCGTGTCTGATCTGGACGAAAAACGGTTGCGTAAATATTGGCGACAACATCAAGGTTACCTCTTCAGACATAAAACTAATAGTAGGTATGCATTAGATTACTATACACGTAATATGTAGTAGATATAGCATTTATAGTAGGCATAGTAGGCAGTAGCTCATACTCATACTTATGTTTACATGACATAGATTTCACTATAGGTCATGGAGTACAATATACATTTAAATCTAAATACCCTCAAAAAGGTTCATTTTAAAAGCAAAGTAATCGTAATGTGACATCAAGCAAAGTTTCACTCATTAATTTAGTCTCAAAACACATTAAAATAATTAATTACACCTCATTGAACATAATGATAGTTAATTTAGTAACATACTAACCTACAGCAAAGACTGTTATTAAACTCTTATTTTGGACATTGGTCGTCAAGCTTGACATTTAATTTGAGATATTACTTAAATTGCACAAAATTGAATGTCAAATGGATTACCTAATGAGCGAAAAATAAATAAAATAAACTTACCTTTGTATCTAATATGTTTGCGTTCGCAGAAAAATCTCAACAGTTTTCCCTCCTAAAGTCCACAGATAATAAAAGAGTAACTGTCACGAGAACTTTTTCACACGTAATTTAAAAGTTAACGTTCACGGCATCGGCGTGCGCGCTCGCAGCCGCTCACGCGAGAACTAAAGAACCAAGAACTATAGCGGCAAAGGTCCAAAAGTTTGTATCCTTTTCGTGGCCAGTGTCAGAGAGCTGGTGTGGCCGCACTGGCCGCTGGGCAAAGTGATCTGTTTATTAAACTTCCGATGATGTATTGTGGACGGGTGGAATTTATAATCAGATACAGTATTATTGGTATGACACGCGGAAACGGTTGCGGATCAGTATCGTGCGGGTTTCATTGGAAATAGGGAATGCTGCCAGCACTATTATTCTATCGGAGTTTCTAATAGGTCTTTACATATGAAATTGCCGTTTTTTTCTTTTGTACATATAACTTAACAACTTTTATTATATTAGAAATATATAATTTCTTTAATATTGCGTTACATTAAGACCGTATCGATCAACTTTTGATAATTTAATAACCACGATATTTGATTATTTACATAGAAAAAACTTATTCCGAAAGTTACGACTATTTTTGTTTCCAGAATTTCGTACTTTATTAGTTGTAAATTAGTGAAAAAAATTTTTTTTCTCTTAACGAATGTGTCATTTAGTAGTTAAAATGTCCATTAATACGTGTGTAAAATTTTGTAAATTTACATAATATTAGTCGTTAAATAATAACAAAAACGTTAGTATGGAAAAAAAATAATTACAGAAATCTCCATACAAAACGGCAATTTCATAGGTAAAGACCTATTATTTTCAGTTAAAGGTGACTCCGACGACAGGTGTTAGTCATAAAATTATGACAAAATCGTAATTTATAAATGATACGTTATTGTATAATGACCATCATTTTGACTACATAAAAAGCCATTTAAGCAGATGTAGGTATATTAATTTTACTATAGTAATAGTTAAAACTACTATTAGAATACTTACTATTTATTTATACAGATGTAGGTATATTAATTTTACTATAGTAATAGTTAAAACTACTATTAGAATACTTACTATTTATATATTTAATGAATCTCATTTCAGTGCGAAAGGAATTTAGGAAGTACGAAAATTTGTCCTGTAAAAGACATCAACGAGTGTTATTTGTGTGACATGAAAACATGCACCCATACTCATAGTAATTTTTGTTAATATGCCTATTATTATTACAGACTATTGTATAGCTAGATTTTGAATGAATTACAGATAAGCAAATCTTTGATTTGTGCGTGAACTGTTGATTGAAATAAAACCACGTAAGCATTTTTGAGATTTCGTTGTGGAGATCCTTGGGGGAGGCCTATGCCCAGCAGTGGGCGTCGTTCGGCTGACATGATGAAGCGTTTTTTAATTTAACACATCGTAAATTTTAGGACTGTGTAGGATTTTTTGTTTTGTCCGACGTTTCGGCACCTTTCCGGGGGCCGTGGTCACGAATACTAGAGAATGAAGGATTTGACCACTATAAAAGTTTGATAACTGAAAATAAAGTAGTTTTAACTGACTTTTCATCACAATCAAACATTTCGAAAACGACTATAAACGTCTCTATAACGTCTTATAAATCGATGAAAGCCGTCTGCACCCACGAAAAATCATGACGCAATTTGTCACGTTCTCCCTGAGCTCAAAATAGAACTAGTACTTCCAATAAACCTTAAGTCCTGAAATTTGGTCCAGGGGTTGGGTTTAATGACCACATAAAGGGAAAACTATCAAAATTAGGATAATTTGCATAGAAATAACTACATTTCTCACAATCTCACACTCAAATTAACATTACTAGATGGCACAATGCGCAGCTGACTCGCGCTATGTGTCCGAGTAGAAGAGAGAGCGGCATATTTTTAAT
Source organism: Crambus lathoniellus (assembly GCA_949710035.1). Classification (NCBI taxonomy): domain Eukaryota; kingdom Metazoa; phylum Arthropoda; class Insecta; order Lepidoptera; family Crambidae; genus Crambus; species Crambus lathoniellus. Next base: position 12,242,496 of record OX453296.1, read on the forward strand.
AATCAAATTAGCTTTAAAATACATTAGTGATAACTTTAATAGATACTTGTTTGAATTATCAAATTTTTTTATTGTATTTTACTAAGAGTACAAAAGAATTTCATCATCTGTATCAACTAAAAGTTTAGAGGAGTAAATAATATGATAAGTAAAACATAAGACAGAAAACCGTGTAATATCTTTATCCACGCTAATATAAACCATTTGTCACAAGTCGTATTATGAGAACTGGTGTTATTTGTTATGGTTGTCACAAATGCATCTGTATGGAATGAAATTATATTTATCATCGTTATTTTAGAAATCAGTAGTTTTGAATATCGGAAATCAAAATATATTTAATTTAACAATACTTTTTGTCACCATTTATTTTTTAGGATAGAAACTCAAAATACAGTAAGTATTTAAATAATAATCCATTGTCGAGAAAAACCGTTTAAACTCTTTTCATAATTCATAATTCAATTCATAATTCAATAATTCAAAATCGTTTATTCAATTTAGGTTTGTTTAACAACACTTATGAACGTCAATGAAGCTACGCCATCGGTTCGCAAATCCTACGGCAGGAGACCTTGTAGCGAGAAGAACCGGCAAGAAACTCGCCAAGGGCTATTTTTTTCTCCGTTTTAACTTATACAGAGTCGTCAAATTTGAAAAATGACCTTCACATTTAATAGTAAGGTTACTTTCCATCACAATACAGAATACCGATTTTACTATTTTGCTTATGACCTAAAACAGTAAACAATTTTCAACCAAACAAGGAATCAAATAGCTTAATGAACACACTAATCTTAACTTATTCACTCATCTTATATTATAGGATTAATAAAAAGGAAACTGCAAGCTGCGCCGCATATTCAAATCTATAAGTATTAACAAATAAAAGGAATTTTTGAATAAATAATACAATTATTAGATAAATTGCTACAACTGTAAGACACGGGTACCAAAATTACCATGAGACACACCAGCTCGCTCATAAAACTATATAATACTATTGTAAACCATATCCCGAACACCTTTAACACAAGTAGACATGAGCAGACCCACTCCACTGGCAGCACCCGTTCACGAACATGACGCATGAGCCAGCCATCGCTTCGCTCAACCATATTTTAGGGAACGTAACGACCCGACTCACCCGGCTTTTACCCTTAAACAACACTCTTACATAGATAGGTATATTAAAAAATGATGGAATATTAAAGAAATATTTTTTGATGATTAATAATAATATAAATAAAAATAAAAAATCGTCAACGTGACAGGACATTCTTTTCCCATTTTACTATTTAATATTTTATTCAGAGTTTATAATATTCATTCAGACTGCAAGACCATAATTATTAATTACTCAATATTACCTTTTACAATACCAAAGAGAAAACCTACCTACACTGAAATAGAAATACTGACAAATTCACAATGAATACTCCAATGACATTTGAAAATGTCATTACCATAGTACCAAACCAAACAAATTGAAAAGAATGCAACATAAAATATGTTGACGAGAAGCAGAGCAGCACGCTCAAGACCTCCGGGCTCGTCACCTCGCTCCGCCTCGCAGTTGTCGGCAACTATCTCAGTGCCGTGTGTCCAGCTGACATCTGCAGTTGTGTCGAGCGATAGTGACGAGTACTTCTCTCCGCCGTCGTCGCCACCACCTGTACGCCGGAGGAGGGGCCGGCCACCGAAGGGTTTGGGGCTTCCGGGGCAATCGGCTCCGGTCAGGGCCCCCGCTCCCGGTGGAGTGCAGCGCATGCGATGGACATTATCCATTAATGAAAATGTCATGCGCGCATATTTTGAGGCAACAGAGGCAGGAACTAATCTTACTGCGTATCGTGTTCGGATGCTTTCTCTGTTTCAGGCTCTCGAACCATCTATCAACGTTTCGGCTCAACGACTGTCGGATCAGGTGCGAGCCATTCAACGGGGTCACTTGTTGGATGACTCCGTACTTGATCGGCTCCGTACAGAGGTGCAACGTAACCATATCAGTACTACTGCATCGCAGGCGGCAACTCAAGCTTCTGCCGCGACCACATTGCAAGCTGACGTTGCTGATGGTGGTGGTGGAGATGATATGGTTACTACTGTAAGTCCCCAATACAATGATATATTGAGGAGTACTCTTGAAGATGTAGTTCTGGAATTTCGATCGACTTCGATTCACCTTAGACCTCGGCTTCCGCGTTTTCCCATGCACAAAAAAAATAGGGCGCTGATGTGTGCTTTAGATTCACTACTATCAAATTACTTTGATAGTAGTGAAGACCTGGCTGATACTCATTCGATCTTGTATTGTGCGGCTATTACGGCTTGTCGTGTTGCTCATGTCAAATTTCCAAATACTGACACAGCAACACGCCCTCGTCTGGCTGTACCAGCCTGGCAGTGTAGGATTGAACGTCGTATCAGTGAGGCTAGGGTACTCATCGGTAAGCTCAGCTGCTTTAGGGAAGGCAACATGCGCCCTAGGGTCATGCGCTTTGTGAAGCGTGCATTCCTGGGGACTGGTATTAGTCCTCAAAATTACATTTCATGTGTCACAGAGCGCATCGACTTCCTGAAGCAGAAAATTTGTGCATGGGCTAATCGTATTCGAAGGTATAGGGTGCGAGTCGATCGCTTTACTCAGAACCGCATGTTCGAGAGAGATCAACGATGTGTTTATGCATCCTGGGAGCGATCGAATCAGAGTGATACTGATATGCATCGGCCGGATGATGATGCCATGATTTCTTTTTGGCACAACATCTGGTCTGTGCCTGTCACTCACTCTGAAGGCGCGTGGATAAGGGATGTTGAGCGATCGTGTGAGCTTATACCTGAGATGAATGAAGTAACCATTGACTACCAAGACGTAGTTTGTGCAGTTCGTTCCTTACCCAACTGGAAATCTCCAGGCCCGGACGGACTGCACAATTTCTGGTATAAATGGTTACCTAGCTCGCACGTTTGCTTAGCATCTCAATTTCAAAGTGCTTTATTATCTCGATCGCTTCCAGAATTTATGACAACAGGCATAACCCATCTGCTCCATAAATCTGGTAGTACTGCGGACCCTAAAAACTATAGACCTATCACCTGTCTGCCAACAATTTATAAAATTCTTACGTCCATTTTGAGGTCGAAGATTAATAAACACATTGATCAAAATTCTATTATGTTCGCCTCTCAAAATGGATGTAGGAATGGGGCCCGTGGTACTAAGGAGCTACTCCTCATTGACATGGCTATTAACCAACAGGTTCGTCGAAACCGAAAGAACCTGTCGACTTCCTGGATAGATTATAAGAAGGCCTATGATTCCGTGCCGCATTCGTGGCTCATGAGGGTGCTGGAGTTGTATAAAATTAATACAACTCTACGCACTTTCTTGATGTCGTGCATGCGAAAATGGAGAACCGTCCTTTTCTATCCAGGATCTCGACGGGTTCTAGGTCAGAGCGAGCCTATAAAAATAGAGCGAGGTATCTTCCAGGGTGACGGTCTGAGTCCATTGTGGTTCTGCCTGGCCTTGAACCCTCTGAGTACACTTCTCGAGAGTTCAGGATTAGGCTACCGTTTACGGAGAAATGGTCAAGTAATATCACACCTGCTATACATGGATGACCTGAAACTATTTGCCCATAGCAGTTCTCATTTGACAGCGTTACTGAAGGTTACTGAAGCTTTCAGTAATGCCATTAAAATGGAATTTGGTGTGGACAAATGTGCAGTCATGCATGTAAAGCGTGGTCAGATAATGGAATCCACGGGTATACAACTCTCGGATTCTATTAATCTTAGATCTCTCTCCGTTAACGAAACCTATAAATATTTAGGTATGTCACAGGCATTAGGCATCAACGATGCTGACATGAAACAGTCGTTGCGTGAGCGTTTCTTGGGGCGCCTCTCAAAAGTCCTTAAAAGTCTTTTGTCTGGCGGAAACAAGGTTCGCGCATACAATGGATGGGTCATGCCGGTACTGATGTATTCCTTTGGCATACTTAAATGGACTCAAACTGAACTGGATGCCCTGGATAGAAAAGTTCGTACATTGCTAACAGCACACCGCATGCATCACCCACGTTCATCGACCATGAGATTGTATATCCCGCGGAAGTGCGGTGGTCGTGGCTTCTTAAATGCTAAGACATTGCATAACCGCGAGATATGCAATCTTAGGGAGTATTTTCTCCAAGTCGATATTGGGTCTCATAGAGATGTAGTTGCTGTTGACAATGGACTGACTCCTCTATTTTTAGCAAAAGAAAACTGGCGCAAACCTGTAGTACTTAGTACTTCCGACCGCAGCATTGTGTGGCAAAGCAAGGAGTTACATGGCAGATTCTACCGGGCTCTCCATGGGCCCGACGTAGATTTATTAGCCTCAGTATCCTGGCTCCGTTTTGGTGATCTTTTTGGTGAAACCGAAGGTTTTGTCTGTGCAATTATGGATGAGGTTGTGATGACGAATAACTACCGAAAGTATATCCTAAGGGATGGCACAGTGGATATTTGTCGAGCGTGCCATCGTCCGGGTGAATCCCTTAGGCATATAATCTCCGGTTGTTCCCGTCTCGCAAACGGCGAGTATTTGCATAGACATAACCAAGTGGCCAGGATAATACACCAACAACTTGCTTTGAAACATAGTCTTGTGGCATCCGAGGTGCCGTACTACAGGTATGCACCAGAACAGGTCCTTGAAAATAGCCATGCCACATTGTATTGGGATCGATCTATCATTACAGACAGGACTATTGTAGCTAATAAGCCTGATATTGTATTGATAGATCGACACGAACGCCGCGCAATAATTGTTGATGTCACTGTTCCCCATGACGACAACCTTGTGAAAGCTGAAAAAGATAAAGAAAACAAATATCTTGATTTAGCTCACGAGATTGTTGACATGTGGGACATTGATTCAGCAATTATTGTTCCGATAGTCATATCTGCCCATGGTCTAATAGCCAAGAACCTCGATAAACACCTTAAGAGGCTTGCGTTAGGTGGATGGATCGGGAGTCAGATGCAGAAGGCAGTACTTCTGGACACGGCCCGTATAGTGAGAAGGTTCCTGTCTCTGGATCCTTAACCATCGGTAGCCGGGACCCTGATCTTGCTGCCGTTGGGGAACTGCATTTTTGTATTTTTAAATGTTATATTTTTTAGTGTTATACATTGTAAAAATTTAATGTTTAGAAATATAATTTTGTAAGTATTTAAAATGTAATAAAGGGAATATTAATAAAAGAAATCACATCGAAACTAATGAAGTAAGGAGTTTATAACAAGGCGACGAGGTTCACGGATCTAACGATTGACTTGGCTAGTGGAATTTGTTTTTTTTAATTTATTTTATTTATTAGAAACCTGGCAAGCATTTGACCGCCATCTTAGTTTCAAGACTAAGTGCCTTTTCACATGCACACGGTTACGGCCCGGTCGCCGTGCCGTGATAGATAGAAATGTATGAGCTATTGAAAAATTGAAAATCAAGTATTTTTGAAAAAAATCGACCCGTCTCACAACCAGCTCGGATGAGATGGGATGGGATGTGGGACGGGTAGATTTTATCTAAAATACTTCATTTGCAATTTTTCAATAATAAAAATTGCATTGTGATTCCAAAAAAGTAAAATTCAAATAACATGTATGAGCTACATAGACAGCTCTCACATGTGCACGGCGACCGTGCTGGGAACCATGTTGATGTGAAAAGGCACTTAGGGGTGCTTATCGGTTAAGGTAATCTATTTAGAATCATAATTGTGCATTGTTTATTAATACTGGACGATTTCAGAACGACTGAAGCGTCTTTCAACTAATGAAACATTTAACTTTTATTAATATTGGTAATTTTAACTACAGGATTTCTTTAGTGAAAATAAAACGTTAAATCTTTTTATTTATGTGACATGGATGTGTTTAATCCATATCCATACTTATATTATAAATGTGAAAGTGTGTTTTTGTATTGCTTTGTCCGCATTTCACGTCAAAACGGAGTAACGGATCTACGTGATTTTTGTTATTGGGATAGATTGGGGGCTGAAAAATGACAAAGGCTTCTTTTTATCCCGGACAAATATCACATTCCCGCGGGACAACGTTTTGTCCACGCGGGCGAAGCCGCGGGCAAAATGCTAGTAAAATATAATAATGTAAATCAAATAAAGCCTATTTTGGAATACGGAATTTGGTCTATTGTATGACATGTGTACGAGGGAACGGTGTTGACTCTCACGAGTAGAAAAATGTGACATTTCAGTTTTGAAGGCGAAATGAGTCACCTGTCTAGTCTATTTTCTTGTCTGAGAGTTAAAACTTTAAGTAATTTAAGGTTTATCAAGTTATAAACAATAATGCTAGTGTTTATTAATGCTTATGTGTTATCTTTAAATTATATATCAGAAAAACTATCTTTAACTACTATGAAAAACGGGATTTTTACTATAGGGTTTTTCAATAAAACAACCCGTTTAAATGATAATCCCTGAATTTTTATTTTATTTCAAAGAGCAGTGTATCCTGATGGATCAATTTTGGGCGACATTTTCGTATAAATGGAGCCCAATCTCATGAATAACGCGAGTTATGTTGGCCTTAGGGGAGCAATTGTCTGTGGTTTGTCAACATAGACTCAGGATTTCACGTAGCCCCACAGAAAGTAATCGAGCGGAGTTAGATCACACGATCTCGGTGACCAGTTGATAACACCACCACGCGAGATAACGAAGCCCTCAAACTTTTCATCCTATAAATTTCATGTTTCCTGTGCAGTATGGCAAGTGGCGCCATCCTTTTGCAACCACATGTTCCATGGTGAAATGACACGAATAAATATATATTCCCGCCAAATTTGACAGCTATCGCTTTTCCAAGATGGCCGCTAACAACTTTCGAGCTTTTCGAGCGTCCCTATTGAAAAACCCTTTATATTTAACCTTCTGTAGTAACTCGTACTGGCTGTGCATCAAAATGATCTAGTTACATTACTAGATATTTTTACGTTATCCCATTTTTTTAATATAAAACTTTATCCTTTATCCTCTCACTGGCCGTTTGGAAAAAAAATCAAAATGAAATAAGCCGTGCCCCTGTACAAGACCTACTCTTTCTCTTTCTTTTTTATTTTACTTGTGTGTGTACTAAATCTATACAAAATATATATATTATCGATGCACCAGCAAGCCGGGGCAAAGAATTTCTTTTAAAAGATGAATTAACAAGAAGAACCACGATAGTGCTTCGGGAGGCACGTTATGCCGTTGGTCTAGCTTCAAACACCTATCAATCCTTATTGGACCTGCGTGGTGGGACCATAAAGTTAATATATTAACTTTATGGGTGGGACCTGAGTGCCTACCATCAACTTTAAGACAGCGATTCAAAAATAGCGCGATGCAGAATAGGTTCCTAAAATGAATTGCTTTCTTTCGTACTCTGACCTTCTAAAAACTGGATCGCAAATGAATTTCTAAATGTGAATGACCGAACGATTTGTGTCCTTATTTCTTCTACCCGTCTGTTTCACTCGATTCTGTCATGCCTGGAGAGTGAAAGGGACGGGTGTAACCTGCAGGTGTCATGTTAACTTGGCCGAGTTATAAGTCAAATAAGAGTTGATGACAGCTCAGCGGCTGTGAAATGTCATTGAATGATCACTGAATCGCTGTCATTGATATTAAGCTGTCGTGGTACGAATAAGCGAAGCAGATCAGTTTAGGTCCTAAACAAAACCGCAATAAGAGTTGATAGTAGGCACCCTGGTCACACTTCGTCAAACCCCTCCCTCCCCCTTATCGTGTGACGTAATTTATGGATGGCCCCCAGCCGGCCTAGCATGAGCGGCTTATAACGCGCGATATGATATGGTACGGCAAGTTGTCTTGCTTACCCCACTACGACGACCGTACCATATCATATCGCGCGTTATAAGCCGCTCATGCTAGGCCGGCAGGCTGCGTGTGACTTGCGTGAGTATCGCGTTTGTATCGATACAAACGCGCGTCGACGGCGCCGGCGGCGCTGCAAAAAGTCGCGGTGTGCATAGGCTCTTAGGATGCAGTTCAAGGTTTAAAACCATTTATTTATTTTAGGCTGATACAGCCACAGAACATGGTGAGAAATCGTGTTCTGTGGATACAGCACTTGTGAACGTCAGAGAAGCTACGCCATCGGTTCACAAATCCTACGGCGGGAGGCCTAGTTATTAAAACGAGAAGAACCGGCAAGAAACTCGCCGGGGGCAATGTTTTTCCCCGTCTTATTTCATACAGAGTCGTCAAGATGAAAAGTGACTTCAACGTACCTACTATATTTAAGGTCACTTTCTATCACAAAATCCATAACAAACTAAAGAACCCGGTAATCATAGCAGTAAATAATTTTTAATAATAACTTTGGACACGGTGGATTCAAGAAGAGAAAAATCTGCTTTGGCTTCACCGGTGGATCCTGGCGGTGGATCCAAGTGGACGGAGGGGTAGTTTCTTTATAAATAAAGTATTTAAATGTAGGGAACAACTCTAGGACTCCGTATAATTAGAAAAAATACTAAACAAATTAATGAAACTTTGAATAGTATAAGAACACAGAATCAATAAGTGCCGTACAAGACAGGATATAATAAAATGAATAATATTGTAAACTTTATATATATTTTTTTTTATAAAAATCGGCCTTTTTTTGACACAAGCAGTTAGGAGCAGACCCATCCCACTGGCGGCACCCGTTCACGAGCATGACGCACGAACCGGCCATCGCTTCGCTCAACCATCAACCAACTTCGGGAACGTAACGACCCACCTCACACGACACCACCTCAGAAATGGTTTACAGAGAGCATGACATACTCACTTACATGTAGACATACATACTTAGGCATTATAACAGTGAAAAATTAAGACCGCTACTATATTTGTGGATGGCAATTTTTTCAGAACCTTCGGATAAGCCAGGGAACTCAAAACGAGACAGATTTTGAAAATTTTAGTTTGCCATGAAAACCTATGAAGCATACGTCCCGTAATCGTTATAAATATGTACTTCCGAAAAGAACATCTAAACTGTTCAAAAACAAAAACCCTAAATAAGATGTTAGCTTTTGGTTGGCTGGTTAATAATATTAAGCTCGCCTTTTTTGCCTTACTGTGTATAACTGTTAAATAAAGCAATAAATACCTAAGTAAGTTGTCAAAAAAATAGTGGGTAGACAGTTGAACTATTATTTATGGACTGTTGAGTAAGATGGCGGCTGGCTAATTCAAAGGCAGTGAGAGTTGAGTCACAAAAACAATAGAGATCCTCGGAGCCGTTGCGTAACCCATTACTCATAGTTAGCGGCAATAATTAAACAATAACATACTCATGTTATGCAACATGCAACATACAAAGATGTGCGTATATTCTATCTTTAGGTTAGCAGCGTCCAGCGTCCCCGTAAGAATATTGCGATAAAATATAGTAATTATGTGCTATTCCAGACTCTAATCTATCTATGTGCCAAATTTTAATCAGATCGATTAGTAATTTTGCCGTGACAAGGCGTTTCTTCATTGGCCGGGACGGTATCTATTGTATGACATTTGTCGGCGCCCCGGCATGTCGTTTTGTGCCAATGAGACAGCGTACAATACGATTTCATAGAAAAATGCGTCCACTTAAGTCGTTTTTGAGTGTCATGTCGTTTTGTTTCGGGTCGGCTAATGAGGAAATGCCCATTGAGTAACAAATCCCAAACTGGGTATGGCAAAATGGCCGCCCAAGACTTAAGTTATTGCATACAATTTGTTGTAAAGGGTTTTTCAATAGGGACGCTCGAACTTTGAAACAAAGATATTATAATATAACAAGATTGTGCACTATGAAAATAAAAGCAATGTCAATTCGATTCTATGCAGTTACAATAAGGTTTATTAAATAGGATTGCATCCCTGTCTACTGGGCTGCCACCATGAAATATTTTTGGTTGTAGTAGAACTTAATTCAAATTCATATTTCCTGTTCTCGAGAATTTTAAAAATATTAATTAATTAAAAGGAATGTTAAGCTGATAATAATAAAGTCCATATCATTTGTATTATTTAAAACCTTGAAAAACTACTTGTTTAATGTAAGAGTCGGTGTTATGGTAGTTTTAATTATAATAAATTTGCAACACTTTGCGTCTGGACAATTTTAATAAAAATAAAAACATCATCAATATGGCGACGGCAAATTAATTTATGTGTGTAAAGTTAGTGTGTGGATCTTAATTATCATTTTAAAATTACGTTTAAATCAATAAAAATGGTTCTCACTTGATGTGTGAAAGGATGCAAAAGCGCATCATATAAACGTAGCGGTGTATCTTTTCATAGGTAAGTATTTAGCCAAAGTTTTATTCTTGCGTATAGTAGGGTGTCCATTTCGTTTGTAATCTATAGACTGGAATTTACTTTCTTACTTAACCCAAACATTAATTTTCATTGTTTCAGATTTCCTAAAGATGAAGAAATTAAAAAAGGTTGGCTTAACGTCATACCTGAAAAAGAAGAAGAACTTTATCAGAAAATAGGCATGAAACAGAACTTATTAAATGTATTATAAAATCTGTATTTTAATTTAAGGTTAAAAAAGTAGGTACGCAAAAAACGAATCTTTAAAATTAATTGGACACAAAGCCTCCATGCGTCAAAAGATCCGCAAGACAATTTTGTTTAGCAATGTATAGTCTAACTAATAAACAGATTTTTATTACTGTACGTGGACTTTTTATTTCTATCCATTTTAGCAAAATACGCCTATCAGAAATACAGACATACATCATATAAGTACATACAGGTCAAACTGACAACCTCCTCTTTTGAAGTCGGTTCAAAAGTAAGTATGCTTATAAAGCATATGTGTATGTGTCGATTGTCACATTATTGCCTCATAAGTAATGCAAAGTACCCTCTATGCTTTGCCGCGCGGAGTCCTCATCTTAACTAAAATTATAGAAAGTGAGTTCGGAGCAAGAGCTCCCTAGGAAGCGTGGTGTTCGAATCCTACGTCAGCCAAGTCTGGTTATCTATAAATTATCCTCGAAAAAACCAAATCGTGTAGTCACTCACGTCTCTCTCATTAGAGAGGGACGCACACCATAATAGGCCTATCTCGCTCGGCTCGGCTGTAACTCATGAGTGCGCAATCTTGTTATATTATAATATCTTTGCTTTGAAAGTGGATAGCGGCCATCTTGGAAAAGCGATAGCTGTCAAATTTGGCGGGAATACATACTCGTGACATTTCACCATGGAGCATGTGGTTGCAAAAGGACGGCGCCACTTGCCATTCTGCACTAGACACATTAAATTTATTGGATGAGAAGTGTAAATTCTTTGTTATCTCGCGTGGTGGTGACATCAACTGGCCACCGAGATCGTGTGACCTAACTCCACTCTATTACTTTTTGCGGGGATACGTGAAATCCTGAGCCTATGCTGACAAACCACAGACAATTGCTGCCCTGAAGGCCAACATAACTCGCGATATTCATGAGGTTGAGCCCCATTTATGCGAAAATGTCGTCCAAAATTGGTCCATCAGGATACACCACCTTCAGCGGAATGGCGGTGACCATTTGGCTGAAATTATATTCCATAAATAATGTCATCAAATGCTCTTTTAAATAAAATAAAAATTGTGGGAATATCACTTAAACGGGTTGTTTTATTCTATTTCAAAGTTCGAGCGCTCTTAATGAAAAACCCTTTACATTGCTTTGTAAGTTTAAACATTGCTATGGTACTTTAAACTTACATAGCAATGTACTGCAAATTGTATGCAATATCGCACTCCGCATTCTTCAAGGTGATTGGCATAGATATTATATAGATCTATGCAAAGTTTCATCCAAATAGTTCGTTGGTTGGCGTAAAACAGTACCAGACGTACTTCAACATTATAATATTAGTAGGTACGGATAGATTTTTAAATATTTGTTGGTTCTAATATTCTAATTTAAGACTTGTTAAATCTTAGAATCACATAAGTAATGTGTGTGTGATTGTATAATCCAAATTAATTAGAAAAACAACCAAAGTTTTGTGTGAACTTAATAAAAATTTAAACGCAGTAAATTTTGCGCTTTTGAGGTTGTTTCTTTAACCGCAAGCAACAAATTGCCTTAATTTAAATAACAGTTAGTAAAAAAATTAATAAAGGCTAAGTGAATTAAAAGCGGCTAACTCAAAACAATTTCATTAATGAGGCGTGAAAATAAATTGACATTGTCCGATCAAGATCTCCGATCCTCTTTGTGCGGCGATCAGCAAAGTCATTTCATGTACAATAGTATTATGAGTAAGTATAATATTATACTTTGTGTAACTATGGATCATTTTCACTGGTCGATAACTCGACACTTTCAGTGCATCTAAAAAAGTCTAAGGGTCGGAGCAGACAGAACGGAAAAATCGTAGCGGAAATTTTTGAGGTCATTGAAAAATGAATCATGACACCATTGCCTTAAATACAAAATTGTATGCGTACGAGGCGACGCTGACTTCTCTGTTGATATTCATAATTTTTTTTATTTTAGGCTATGGTGATATGGTTCATTTTTCAATGACCTCAAAAATTTCCGCTACGATATTTCCGCTCTGTCTGCGCTGACCCTAAGAAGTTTTTATTGTTTTTGTCACGCTTCTTATGTATAGGTCAGGACGTCCAGCCAGGTACAGGACAAAAAACGCTCTAATTACATTCACCATACAGTCGCTTTCAATGGAAATATGTTAACTTGATGTATTGTGGAACGTGTAATGAATCTGCCCGGGATTCCCTCACTTCCGCCAATGCCATGGGGTTTTCTCCGCATTACGACATTTTTTTTCTTCGACAATACGTTCCGTTTTATGTAGCCGGATCTATTTTTTTGCGTTTGCGATCAATCTACTTAATATGGTACATTATTTTGTCAATGGATAGTTTAAGTACCTACATACAATAGGCATCGAATTTTACGGACTAGTGGATTTGGGTAAAGGGAATGAACAGTAAGTAAAATGAAAATATTGTAAATATTATGTCCTTTACGATTTACTTTCGCGGAAAAGGTAATTCGCGTCCAATATCTTAGCTTAGTGGTAGTGGTAAAATGATGCATAAAAAAGGTAGGTACCTTATTGAAAGATTTCTTTATTTAAAGACTAGCTTTCCGCCCGCGGCTACGCCCGCGTGGACTACACGACGTTATACCGCGGGGATGTGACGGTTTTCCGGGATAAAAAGTAGCAATAGTCAATAGTCAATAAAATATTTTTTCATATAGATTAAATAAAATTAATGCTTATGAATCGTCCAACATTTTTTACCTACCACCTGTCTAGCCTATGGCACTCTCCGGTCCTCATACCAAGTAGATAAAATCAAGTAGATCCGTGGCTCCGTTTTGACGTGAAAGTCTGATGAACAAACACACTTTTACGTTTATAATATTCGTATGGATATATCTTTACTGTTTTTATTTCTATACACAACTAAATTTTAATAAGTACAATGATTCTAGGGGATGGTAGTGTCCATCAACACGATAAATGTTTACTATGGGGCCAACCACGGAACGCGAAAAAAATCAGCAATGGCTGTTCCATACAAAAGTACAACATCGACTCAACTGAAATGTATCGAACAGCTGATTTTTTCGCAATTTCGTGGATGACCCCTTTGTTCTTATTGATAGACACTATCATTCCCAAAATCTATGTAAGTAGGTACTTTTTTAAATTTTGAGGTGTATTAGTCGTTTGCTAAAACAACTGCCAATGACTACAATAAAATTTAAATGAAATTATTTTTTATGACAAATAATATATTAAATAATTCTAGTATAATAATATTTAAATAGTGTGCTATTGAGTGAATTGGCTTTCACGGTTTTCCAGTCTTAGGCCCCCAACAAACATTTGTAGGTCGCCGCGAGACGTCGTCGCGTCGTGTCCATTACGTTACATCAGGGCAAAAGGGCCAATTTTATGCGACACAGTGTCGTAATAGAGTCATGTAGGTACCGGTCGTATAGACCATTTTAATTTGATTATTGACCGTTTAGAGGCTGTATAAATGTAGTGGGCTCTAAGTTGTATTGGTTCTAAAATTACTTCAATACGATGATTTTAGCTCTTTCAGTCACGTAACTTTCACATATTACGACTAAAATGTCTGTTGGGCCGTGAGCACCTTGGACACGAAATAGCATCGTATGTAAACGTAAGCTCAGTGGTCGTACTAATTTGTACGAGTACCTACGACTGACGGTACGACTAACTTACACCCAGTATGCGCACTCCTTAGATTAATAACTCTTGGCGTTATTTTTCTGGGCTGTCCATTAATCACGTGAGGCCGAAAGGGGGCTGGGGGGTCCGGGAAAAAAACACCAAGTATCATAATCACATAGTAAAAAACCTTAAAACGTATCACCAGGGGGGAGGGGAGTCTAAAAAGTTGCTATAAAACATCACGTGATTAATGCACAGCCCCTAAGGCGCACTCCCATAGTGAGTGACTGAATGAAAGGTCGGGATCATTCGTGCGTGTTCGTACGGCTAAATTCTTACGAAAACGTATGCAAACTGCTCACGCCCTCTGAGCTTACGTTTGCGTACGGTACGATGCTAATTCGTGTCCAAAGTGCTCACGCCCATGTCCACACATTGCTGCTTATATTTGCATTTATTTATATTTAACTAGCGGCCGCCCGCGGTTTCACCCGCGTGGTTCCCGTTCCCGTGGGAATATCGGGATAAAAAGTACATATAAACCTTCCTCTTGAATCACTCTATCTATTAAAAAAAAACGCATCAAAATCCGTTGCGTAGTTTCAAAGATTTAAGCATACAAAGGGACATAGGGACAGAGAAAGCGACTTTGTTTTATACTATGTAGTGATTATAAATTCATTTAGTCGACTTTAGAACGGGCATTTCATGTTGATTTTTAGCGAGCCCTTATAAAAAAATGCCAATAACAGTGATTTTCCAATCGCAGCTGGCACCCTTAAGGTGGTGTCAATTTTAAATACAATAGTGTATTAACACAGTGATTGATTGGTCACCGATCACATACAACAAATACCATGTCAAAGATTATGTTGTCGTGAGAAGCGATGTCTTTCTAAGGGCCGACATGTCTATAAGATATAGAACTTATTTAACCTTGATCTTATTGTAGATACCTTATTAGAAAGACCTTTAATACACGTAAGTACCTACCTTCTATTACAAATGGTTATAAAGCGACACACATATGTAAACAAGTTATCGTGTTGTATATACAATAATAAAATTAAGAATAATTATAACATTTCAAATACCCCAAGCACGAAATACTGTCGATAAAAATATACCTACTTACTATCCGTCAGAATCTGTCAAAAATCTATTGAATTTAAGTTCCTTAACGACCGAAAGAGTTCGAAAGTACCCAAGAGAGAGTCAGGCAGGCCACAGAAAAGTATAACAAAAAAATACGAGGAAAATTGTCTGCATGTCATGCTAGGCTAGGCTATGTATACTATTAAAATATTTATGTTATTACAGGTTATTACTTTGTTCAATAATAAAACTCTAGGGGAAGACGCTTGTAAAATATATTTGAAATTACCAAAATATTCTCATTTGAACTAAAATTAAGGTCACACCAAAACATTGTCATGAGCTTCTAACTCTAGACGCCCTAACTCTACAAGCCTAACTATACACATTAGTCAAAATATGTGGCTGGACCGTCGCAGTACCGTTACAAGGTGGTAAATTTATTCATTGTTTATTAATTTTCTGTTACACAATAGTTCTTATAGTCAAAATAACTCTTAAACTAACATAAAATGTAAGTAGGTATCTACCTTTGTCATACAATTTGTAAAAACATATCTAAGACTTTGTATGTTATGCCTTTATTTGATAACTAGCTTTCCGCCCGCGGCTTTGCCCGCGTGGACTACACTACGTTATCCCGCGGGAGTGTGATATTTTTCCGGGATAAAAAGTAGCCTAAGTTACGCCTTATTACATTAGCTACCTGCCAGTGAAAGTCCCGTCATAATCGGACCAGTTGTTTCAGTGATTAGCCGGAACAAACACACAGACAGACAGACAGACAAAAATTGTAAAAATTTTAATATTACAAACAGACACTCCAATTTTATTTATTTGTATGTATATGTATGTATAAATTAGGTAGTTTTGTTGATCGCGATATTTTTTTTCAATATAGGAGAATTACTATCAGTTTCACACTCAAAACTTCGTTCAACCTTGAACTAAGGTCATTAAGCAAAAACCGATTTATAAATAGTTCTACAACTTCATATTTGTTACAAAGGAAAGGTGAACAACCTCTAGATTAAATAAAGTCTGAACTAGTAAATTGATTCTTTCAACCGATTAGAAGAAAAACACTATCAATTGACAGGTAGGTACTATAGATTATATTACATACAATACCACAATATTAAGATAATTGCATGCAATTGTAGTCAATTGTTTCCATCTATTGTATGACAAACGCGATTTTCCAGTTCTATTTCCGTATTGCATTACCTACCTACATAATTTGATAGGTACTTACTAAAGTGAGAAAAAGTAGTATTAGGTATTTACCTAATTAAATATAATGTGATAATTCATAAAAAAAACAAGTTTTATTATAACGACTTTGGTCACTGGAGAAGTCGTCGAGTACCTAAATCATTAAACCTAAATTAGATAAATACAGGAATGATAATAAAAACCAGTTGTCAGTTTTATCAAAACATCTGACAGCTTAACAACGATGTTTTCATCATTGTTATGTTCCGGCAGTTAGAGACAGCCAGTTCCTCAGTGGGTGAGGATTCCGAGAGTACAGGGTGCCTACCATCAACTTTCAGACAGCGATTCAAAAATAGCGCGATGCAGAATAGGTTCCTAAAATGAATTGCTTTCTTTCGTACTATGACCTTCTAAAAACTGGTTCGCAAATGAATTGCTAAATGTTAATGACCGAACGATTTGTGTCCTTTTTCTTCTACCCGTCTCTTTCACTCGATTCTGTCATGCCTTGAGAGTGAGAGTGACGGGTATAACCTGCAGGTGTCATGTTAAATCGACCGGGTTATAAGTCAAATAAGAATTCCTGACAGCTTAACAGCTTCATTGATCGATCACTGAATCGCTGTCATTGATATAAAGCTGTCGTGGTACGAATAAGCGAAGCAGATTCAGTTTAGGTCCTAAACAAAACCGCAATAAGAGTTGATGGTAAGCACCCAGTAGTGCTTCCATCTTCACTTAACACAGGTGCGATGAGCGATAAGTGTGGAGTCGTCGTCCAAGTCCGCTGTGGATAAAAAAATGCAAACACACATTTCCAGTTCAAAAGGAAAGTTATTGCCCAACAGTGGGACGTCAATGTTATTGTTACAATACGTCAGTCACGATTGTGTCCGACATCCGGTTGTATTGTGCCGAGTTATGATAATTATTATTGGTTTATAATAAGAAGTCAATAAAACCACGTTGGCGATATGTCACGGTAGTCGCCTATATTAGCGGGCGCCTTAAGGCGATGCTCTTCATTAATTAGGAAGTATATACATAATATAATAAGCAAAAACTTGTAGCAAATAACTTTTATACAGGGTCATTTTAAATAACTAACATTTAATTAAAGATTAATAGTAAAATTATATTAGTTTTATTTGTATCCATCTTTTTAAATCCTTTCTCACGCCAAACCAAAAAGAGAAGGCTGTAGCACATGTAGTTTAACGTGTAGAGTGATGATTATGCACTGCACTACTCAACCAACTGCATCCGCCGCGCTACCTGCTGCCGCCCGGGACACCAGCCAGCCGGCCGAGCGGCTTTTATCGCGCGATATGATAATGGTAAGGCAAGTTGTCTTGCTTACCCTACTAAGGTGTAAGCAAGACGGCATGCCGTACCATATCATATCGCGTGATAAAAGCCGCTCATGCTAGACAGGCTGACTGCAGGGCAAAGGCAGTGGGGCGCGGGGGTGATCGCATCAAGCGGTCTCGTGATCCCGTCATGGCGCCTCGATGTGTGAGAGAAATGCGCTTGAATTTATTTTGGAGTACGTTAATTTATTTGCGATAACTCCTAAGGTCCATCAAATGCTTAAAGTAAATAACCTACTTACTTAAACTGATAAGGAATTAATAGTATTCATCTAAATAGGTTTCAAACTACTGCATTGTACGTCACGTTGTAATAACAATTTTTGGTGGTATAGAGAAATTGGGGTACCCATTAGAGAATTTGGGGGACCCGTTGGAATTTCACTGGAATCAACCCTAGTAAGTTGTTTTCGACTCGGCTAGCTCAAATTGCACTTAGGATCGTAGGTAGGCGTAGCTCAAACATCTGGGGTTATAATTAACCTTGGGCGCCGTTGATATTAATCACAAATGCAAGTTACTAAAAGTATTAAACTTGTAAGCAGAAGTGCTAAAATGTCTATGAATTTATTTAAAAAAACCCCAGATTGAAACAAAGTGAATTCAATGAAAACTCATATTTGATGCATTAATAAACATTTAATCGGCACTGATACAATTAGTACAAATCCAGTATAATGGTATTAATAGTAATGAAATAAATTATAATTACTTAACCAGAATACGACACATAACCGTTGCTTACTTAAAATGTTATACGGGTAACATTATTATATATATTTTTATACCCTTTATTACATTTTAAATACTTACAAAATTATATTTCTAAACATTAAATTTTTACAATGTATAACACTAAAAAATATAACATTTAAAAATACAAAAATGCAGTTCCCCAACGGCAGCAAGATCAAGGTCCCGGCTACCGATGGTTAAGGATCCAGAGACAGGAACCTTCTCACTATACGGGCCGTGTCCAGAAGTACTGCCTTCTGCATCTGACTCCCGATCCATCCACCTAACGCAAGCCTCTTAAGGTGTTTATCGAGGCTCTTGGCTATCAGACCATGGGCAGATATGACTATCGGAACAATAATTGCTGAATCAATGTCCCACATGTCAACAATCTCGTGAGCTAAATCAAGATATTTGTTTTCTTTATCTTTTTCAGCTTTCACAAGGTTGTCGTCATGGGGAACAGTGACATCAACAATTATCGCGCGGCGTTCGTGTCGATCTATCAATACAATATCAGGCTTATTAGCAACAATAGTCCTGTCTGTAATGATAGATCGATCCCAATACAATGTGGCATGGCTATTGTAACGGCTGCCATTTTTACTTACTTCTTTCATTGTTTTATCCATAATAATCGCACCAACTATTAATTTTATGAAAAAATCATTACAATTATAAACAAATATGGTCTATTCAGTTCTATTGTATTTATGTGATAGGAGCTGTCAATGTCAGATGCCACTCAGCTGTCTGTTTGTTTGCGATGTTCCGAAGTAACATAGCTATAAACCGCCGCGCGTTCCGTGGCAGACTGTGATCTGTATGCGAAATACTTTGATTGTAGTTTCGTGCATATTTATATTGCATTTCTTAACGTAACAACATAAATAGTCTATTGGAAGCAATTTTGTCTTACGCGCGCCATAGATTTTACTAAATTAATCTTCCAGATAATTCTGAAATCTTCGCGACGTAATTAGTCGGTGCCTTGGCTGTATGATTAAAATCCAATGACAAGTTGAATCTATCTATGCAAAAAAATTATAACCCTACTTACAGCCAGAATGTTCTGGAAGATTTTTAATATATAAAGGAGGATTTGCTAAAGATTTCTCCTTTTTCTGGTTTCTCGCCCCAACATAATTGGGTGAGTGTTTTGTGCGCGTTTTATTTTCGTGATAAATAAATTATATTCTCGGTGCTATAACCTCAAACAGCCGTTCATCAATTCTATTCTTTTACATATTGTTTTCGATGAGATGTTTATTTCGTCATCGAATTTATACTAATATAAACTGCAATTGCCACACGGTGAACGGAATACTAAATATTCCGGGATCCAAAAGCAATTTACAGCCTAATATTTCCTTGTAACCTTGTCGTGACCGGTACCTAGAAGAGTGGGTTGTCTTTATTCAAATACATTTTAACTTACACCTTTAAATTGTCCCTCTTGTTCTGTAACTTTTAATTAGTATAACAATAGCCGCCGACATGAAAGTTAATGTGCTCCTCTTTCTTTAATAGTAGCCTAATTTAAATGACAATATTCCTATCTCAATTGTAGCCCAGTGTCATACCCACTCATACACAGCGGGCGGATTTAGTGAACACATGTTCATACCTGTTATCGTAACATTTCAGGGTCGTATCTCCGGGCAACATCTCCCCGAGTCTCACCGGTACCTACCTGCTGTACCTGCACCAGTACCTGCCTACTTCGTGCCGCTCTCCACCTGTTCCTGCGCGCCTAACCGCCAGGAACCTGCTCTGCTCCGGCCTACCCCGGACCAGACCCCGCTGCCTCTAGGCTACAGCGACTTCTCCCCTCTTTAGGAAGTCCCTAAGTTAAGTCCTCCCAACTTGTTCTTTGCACTGATCCCCGAGCGACAGAACCCACGGTCTAATTGTGGAAAATAAAATACACTTAATTTCATATACCCTCTTTTATTTCTGACTCGTGCTCTCCGGCTCCTCCAGCCAGGAGCGTTTCAGTGGCGCCCAGCTCATTCAGGCTCGCTTGGTGATCAGTGCTTTATTAATTTATTTATTTTTGTGCTTCGTATGTGGGTACCTATTTTTTTATCCGAGTTTGTGTAACGAACGGCTAACCGTGGTGATTTAACTGTAATATTTTCTTTAAATATCAGCCTTTCCTTGGTTCTAAACCAGGAAGCCTGTGATTTTTATTTTAACCAACTTAAAAAAAAAGGTTACTTACCTTTCCTTAATAATTTTTTTTTTTTTTTTTACTTTTTAACTTAAAGCCATTGATATTCATTTAACCTACTTCAAACAAGGAGGTTATTTACTTTCTTCATTTAAATTGTAATTTTTTTAAATTGAACTTACAACTGTTATAGTTACCCACATACCCCTTTTGTTACTTAAGTAGTGGTTGCACTTGAGTAGGCTCGTCGCGCAAAAGACTCACCTAACGTACTTAAATATGGCTGTGCGTAAGATAAATTTTCTTTCCTTACAAAAGTCGGAACTTGAATACGAAGTCGGACTTCGCGGAGAAACACCGGCTGATAACGTGGCCGATTTAAGGAAGCAAATTACAAAGATCTCTAAAGAACTTCCTTCTGAGGAGATTTTAGCCTCGCATTTGTCTTCTGCTGACGACTTAGACGGCATCTCAGCCGCATTAAACAAATCTAATAAAAACCTTGAATTATTAAAATCTAAATTTGATAGAGGTGTTTATTTGAGAACGGAGGTTATTCTTAACCACGTTTTTCATCGGCTCGGTAGAGTTGATGCAGCCGAGGACGCGTTATTATTGGGTGCCCTTGCTGAATGCAAGCGCGGCTTGAGGGCCCAGGACAGGGAACTGTCCACTTTAAAGCCTAGGGAGACGCCTGTCTCAGGCGCGAATGCGGGTGACCCTTTGCTCCCCGGTCCTTCTACTTCCAGCCGAGAGCAAGTCAACGCGACGGAGTCTATTATTAATGTTACTATCGATCGGGCTCTTTCCGATTTCACTAAACTTAAATTCAACGGGAAAACTTGTGTTGTTTCCTTTATTCAAAAGGTTGACGAGTTTGTCACAGCTAGGGGCATAGATTATAGTAGGGTTTTGTCGTTTGGTTACGAAATTTTTACCGACGACGCCTTGTATTGGTTTCGTTGTGCCAGGCCAAAAGTAAATACCTGGGGAGAGTTAGTAGCCTTGCTGAAGGCTGATTTTCTTCCGAAAAACTATGACTCTCAATTTAAATCGGATATTAGAGCTCGTACCCAGGGTGTTAACGAACCAATTGCTATATATCTTTCCGTAATGGAGGTTATGTTTTCTCGCCTCACGAAACCAATATCAGAGGAAGATAAATTAGAAATTTTACTTACTAATATTAGGCCTTGCTACGCTAATGCTCTTACTCCGTCTTCGGTGATAAGCTCCATCGACGATCTTAAAGCTATTTGTCAACACGTTGAAAAAATACAGTGTCAAGTGGCAAATTTTGTTGAGCCTTCTGCTTCTAATATGTCGAACTTAGCTACGGAGTTCGTTTACCGCGGTGCTACTAGCACTCCGGTTGTTAATAAACCTTTTACTAAAACTAATAAGTCATTTGTTTCAGCTGTGAACAATGATAATATATATTGTCCTAGATGTCGTTCTAACACGCATAATTTGAAAAACTGTACTCAACCACGAACAATAGTTTGTTTTAAGTGTGGCAAAGATGGTGTTCGCACCCCCGAATGTCCGGATTGCAATAAGCCCACCAATCAAAAAAACTAATTGATCGGGATTGTGAAACTAGGCAGCTTCGCTCGAGATTCTCTAGTCGTTGCGATGAAGCTGAATGGAAAGAATGGTTATCTATTATATCTAATCTATCTCATAGTCATTCTGAGTCTCCAATCCCGGAATCTGAAATTAATTTTTCTCGACCGTATATTTCTGTTATTATTGGTGATAATCATGTCGTTGGTCTTTTAGATACCGGTTCCGGCATATCCTTACTTGGGAATAATTATCAGGAATATATATTAAATCCTAATAATAAACTTTATTCTTGTGACCCGTTACAGCTTTCTGCAGCTGGCGGTCAAACTTTTACTGCCTCTAAATATGTTATTCTACCTTTAAATTTTAAAAATAAAACTATTCATATTAAATTATTTGTTGTGCCGGAAATTAAAAACAAATTAATTCTTGGTATGGATTTCTGGAGGAAGTTCGAGTTGTTTCCGAGTGAACTCGATAGCCTTTTGCTGGATGAGTCTAACGAATTTAATATATCTAATATTGCTCTTGACGATCCTAAACAAATTTGTTCGTACGCTCAACTTAACAACGAACAAAAGGAAAACGCTGATAATATTATTTCTCAATTTCGTAGCATTTCCTATGAAAAATGTGGTTTAGGTCGTACTTCGTTGATCACTCACGCTATAGATACAGGTGACTCTGTTCCCATTCGACAACGTTACTATAGAATGTCCCCTCAGAAGCAACAAATTCTCTCCGATCAACTGGACGAGATGTTGAAAGAAGATGTTGTCGAACCATGTGAGAGCCCTTGGTCTAATCCCGTGCTTCTTACTCCCAAAAAGAATGGCGAGTATAGATTCTGTCTCGACAGTAGGAAACTAAACTCTGTCACTCGCAAAGATGCTTACAGCTTACCTTATATAACTGAAATCCTAGATAACCTTAGGGATGCTAAGTATCTATCTAGTATAGACCTATCTAAATCGTTCTGGCAGGTATTAATTAAGCCTGAAGACCGATGTAAGACTGCATTCTATATTCCCTCTAGAGGAACCTTCCAATTTAAGTCTATGCCTTTTGGGTTGACCAATGCACCTGCCACGCAGCAAAGATTGGTAGATTTGCTGTTTTATGGTCCTGAATTCGAAAATAAGGTCTATGTATTTGTTGATGACGTAGTAATTGTGTCTAATTCCTTTCAGGAGCACATTTCTTTACTTTTACGAGTTTTGGAGAAACTAAAGTTCGCAAATTTAACTATAAATTTCGAAAAATGTCAATTTTTCAGAGAAAAATTAAAATATTTGGGTTATATGGTCGATTCGAATGGGCTACACGCCGATCCGGAGAAAATTGAGGTCATTGTGAATTATCCTACTCCTACTAACAGGAAGGAAGTTCGTCGTTTCTTAGGTACTGCTTCTTGGTATCGTCGTTTTATTCCCAATTTTAGTTCATTGGCTGCACCATTGAACAAACTTACCTCTCAGGGTAAGAATGCAATTCCTTTTGCCTGGTCACCAGAAGCAGAAACTGCCTTCAAGAAGCTCAAAGAGTGTTTAACGTCCCCTCCGATTTTATCTTGTCCGGATTATTCTGAACCGTTTCAAGTCCATACCGACGCTAGTGATTACGGGATTGGAGCTATACTAACTCAAATTTTAAATGGCGAAGAGGAAGTTATAGCCTATATGAGCAAGTCCTTGTCGGCACAAGAACGAAACTATAGCGCTACGGAGCGGGAAGCGCTCGCAGTAATTGTGTCTATAGAACATTGGCGCTGTTATTTGGATAATGGCCGGAAATTTACCGTTTTTACTGATCATTCGTCTTTAAAATGGTTTCTAAATATTAATAACCCTACAGGTCGACTTGCCAGATGGGGAGTACGTCTTTCTGCGTTCAACTTCGACATCAAACACAGACGTGGCAAGGATAATGTCGTTCCAGATTCGTTGTCCCGTGCGGTGCCTGTAGCGGCTATAGATAGCGTCAACCGATCTTCTTCACCTCCTGTACTTGATCCCTGGTATTTGGAGCTATTTGCCGGTTGTCAAAATTCCCCTACCTCTTTTACCAATTATAAAATAAATAATAATAAGTTATATCGCTTCATAAAAACTATAAATCCCTTAACTAGAGAATTTGAATGGAAGGAAGTTGTTCCTAAAGAATCTAGAATTGATATACTTAAAGACTATCATGATAATCCTACTTCTGGACATTTAGGGATATTTAAAACTTTTAAAAGAATTTCTTTAAATTACTTCTGGCCTGGCATGCATAAAGATGTCGTAAAATTTGTTAATGAGTGCGATGCTTGTAACTCTCACAAACATGCAAATCATCCTACCTTAGGATTTATGGGACGACCTAAGGAATGTTCTAGACCATTCCAAATGATTAGTGTGGACTTGGTTGGTCCCTTACCTATATCTAGAAAACAGAATACTATGCTACTTGTAGTCACTTGTTGTTTTTCGAAATACTCGCTTTTGTTTCCTATCCGTCGTGCTACTGCCGACATTATAACTAGTTTAATTGAAGAGAAAGTCTTTCTTGTTCATGGCATTCCTAGTACTGTTTTGATGGACAACGGTAAGCAGTTTGTCAGTCAAAAGCTTAATCACAT
Source organism: Crambus lathoniellus (assembly GCA_949710035.1). NCBI lineage: Eukaryota > Metazoa > Arthropoda > Insecta > Lepidoptera > Crambidae > Crambus > Crambus lathoniellus. The sequence goes on from OX453296.1 coordinate 12,267,531, forward strand.
GTTTTCTCAATATAAAATACCAAACGTACGCTTTACTCCTAAATATACTCCACAGGTAAACACGGTTGAGCGTTATAATAAAACCATCATGACTGCTGTTTCCACCTTTATTGAAGAGGACCACAGGTCCTGGGATAACAACATTCCCAAAATACAATTCGCACTTAATACAGCCGTCAGTGAAGTCACAGGTTATACTCCGTCATTTCTGGTTTACGGGAGAGAGTTAGTGCCGTGCGGTTCTCACTATCTGTCCGATGAAATTGTTTTTGCGCCTAGGGATGTGTATGCTGAAAACACTGGTAAACTTAGAAAAATTATGGACCAAGTGCAAAGTTCTCTTATCAAGTCTCATTCCCGAAACTCTGGGCATTACAATCTTCGTCGCAAAAACTATAACTTTAACGTTGGTGATACTGTTTGGAGAAAAACTTATTATCAAAGTGATAAGGATAAGCAGTTTTCTAAAAAACTTGCTCCTAAATATATAAAATGTCTCATTAAATCTAAACTATCTCCTCTAGTTTATGAACTTGAAGATATGAATGGGAAAAATCTAGGTTCCTGGCATATTAAAGATTTTAAAATAAATAACTATTCCTAAATTAAATAAATTTTTTAAATAGAAATTCTACAAAGTATTAGTCTTCGTCGTTATTTTTACCTTTTTATAGCAAAATTTTGTTTTAGATGTATTGAATAAATTGTTGGTCATCGTTTTTTACTTTTTAATCTGATTATTTTTAGCTAGGGCTTTTATTGCATAAAATTATACATAAATATAATTTTAATTAAATACATTTATAGCTAGGGAACCTGTTCGTTTGAATTGTGTCTGCATGAAGTTTATCTCTCGACTATTTTATTTTTAATTTCGCATTGTTTTAACATTAGCATTCTCAACGGGAATGTTGATTCAGTTACACTAAATAACTGGAATTCTTCTCCTGTCTTGCGATTCTTGGTCCTTGTACCGTTCTATTCGATTAGTCTTGAACTGGTTGTCGATACCTCTCGTCAATTTTATGGTGTTACTTTTACTGTCGATAACGTACAGTTAGCTTATCTTATTGTATACTGCTACTCTAAATCTTAGTTTTGTATTCGGTGGTTTTGTGTTTCTTAGTGGATTTTTCCCAGGCAAAATCCTTCTCTAAAAAGGGGGATATGTAACGGCTGCCATTTTTACTTACTTCTTTCATTGTTTTATCCATAATAATCGCACCAACTATTAATTTTATGAAAAAATCATTACAATTATAAACAAATATGGTCTATTCAGTTCTATTGTATTTATGTGATAGGAGCTGTCAATGTCAGATGCCACTCAGCTGTCTGTTTGTTTGCGATGTTCCGAAGTAACATAGCTATAAACCGCCGCGCGTTCCGTGGCAGACTGTGATCTGTATGCGAAATACTTTGATTGTAGTTTCGTGCATATTTATATTGCATTTCTTAACGTAACAACATAAATAGTCTATTGGAAGCAATTTTGTCTTACGCGCGCCATAGATTTTACTAAATTAATCTTCCAGATAATTCTGAAATCTTCGCGACGTAATTAGTCGGTGCCTTGGCTGTATGATTAAAATCCAATGACAAGTTGAATCTATCTATGCAAAAAAATTATAACCCTACTTACAGCCAGAATGTTCTGGAAGATTTTTAATATATAAAGGAGGATTTGCTAAAGATTTCTCCTTTTTCTGGTTTCTCGCCCCAACATAATTGGGTGAGTGTTTTGTGCGCGTTTTATTTTCGTGATAAATAAATTATATTCTCGGTGCTATAACCTCAAACAGCCGTTCATCAATTCTATTCTTTTACATATTGTTTTCGATGAGATGTTTATTTCGTCATCGAATTTATACTAATATAAACTGCAATTGCCACACGGTGAACGGAATACTAAATATTCCGGGATCCAAAAGCAATTTACAGCCTAATATTTCCTTGTAACCTTGTCGTGACCGGTACCTAGAAGAGTGGGTTGTCTTTATTCAAATACATTTTAACTTACACCTTTAAATTGTCCCTCTTGTTCTGTAACTTTTAATTAGTATAACAATAGCCGCCGACATGAAAGTTAATGTGCTCCTCTTTCTTTAATAGTAGCCTAATTTAAATGACAATATTCCTATCTCAATTGTAGCCCAGTGTCATACCCACTCATACACAGCGGGCGGATTTAGTGAACACATGTTCATACCTGTTATCGTAACATTTCAGGGTCGTATCTCCGGGCAACATCTCCCCGAGTCTCACCGGTACCTACCTGCTGTACCTGCACCAGTACCTGCCTACTTCGTGCCGCTCTCCACCTGTTCCTGCGCGCCTAACCGCCAGGAACCTGCTCTGCTCCGGCCTACCCCGGACCAGACCCCGCTGCCTCTAGGCTACAGCGACTTCTCCCCTCTTTAGGAAGTCCCTAAGTTAAGTCCTCCCAACTTGTTCTTTGCACTGATCCCCGAGCGACAGAACCCACGGTCTAATTGTGGAAAATAAAATACACTTAATTTCATATACCCTCTTTTATTTCTGACTCGTGCTCTCCGGCTCCTCCAGCCAGGAGCGTTTCACTATTTTCAAGGACCTGTTCTGGTGCATACCTGTAGTACGGCACCTCGGATGCCACAAGACTATGTTTCAGAGCAAGTTGTTGGTGTATTATCCTGGCCACTTGGTTATGTCTATGCAAATACTCGCCGTTTGCGAGACGAGAACAACCGGAGATTATATGCCTAAGGGATTCACCCGGACGATGACACGCTCGGCAAATATCCACTGTGCCATCCCTTAGGATATACTTTCGGTAGTTATTCGTCATCACAACCTCATCCATAATTGCACAGACAAAACCTTCGGTTTCACCAAAAAGATCACCGAAACGGAGCCAAGATACTGAGGCTAATAAATCTACGTCGGGCCCATGGAGAGCCCGGTAGAATCTGCCATGTAACTCCTTGTTTTGCCACACAGTGCTGCGGTCGGAAGTACTAAGTACTACAGGTTTGCGCCAGTTTTCTTTTGCTAAAAATAGAGGAGTCAGTCCATTGTCAACAGCAACTACATCTCTATGAGACCCCATATCGACTTGGAGAAAATACTCCCTAAGATTGCATATCTCGCGGTTATGCAATGTCTTAGCATTTAAGAAGCCACGACCACCGCACTTCCGCGGGATATACAATCTCATGGTCGATGAACGTGGGTGATGCATGCGGTGTGCTGTTAGCAATGTACGAACTTTTCTATCCAGGGCATCCAGTTCAGTTTGAGTCCATTTAAGTATGCCGAAGGAATACATCAGTACCGGCATGACCCATCCATTGTATGCGCGAACCTTGTTTCCGCCAGACAAAAGACTTTTAAGGACTTTTGATAGGCGCCCCAAGAAACGCTCACGCAACGACTGTTTCATGTCAGCATCGTTGATGCCTAATGCCTGTGACATACCTAAATATTTATAGGTTTCGTTTACGGAGAGAGATCTAAGATGAATAGAATCCGAGAGTTGTATACCCGTAGATTCCATTATCTGACCACGCTTTACATGCATGACTGCACATTTGTCCACACCAAATTCCATTTTAATGGCATTACTGAAAGCTTCAGTAACCTTCAGTAACGCTGTCAAATGAGAACTGCTATGGGCAAATAGTTTCAGGTCATCCATGTACAGCAGGTGTGATATTACTTGACCATTTCTCCGTAAACGATAGCCTAACCCTGAACTCTCGAGAAGTGTACTCAGAGGGTTCAAGGCCAGACAGAACCATAATGGACTCAAACCGTCACCCTGGAAGATACCTCGCTCTATTTTTATAGGATCGCCCTGACCTAGAATCCGTCGAGATCCTGGATAGAAAAGGACCGTTCTCCATTTTCGCATGCACGATATCAAGAAAGTGCGTAGAGTTGTATTTATTTTATACAACTCCAGCACCCTCATGAGCCACGAATGCGGCACGGAATCATAGGCCTTCTTATAATCTATCCAGGAAGTCGACAGGTTCTTTCGGTTTCGACGAACCTGTTGATTAATAGCCATGTCAATGAGGAGTAGCTCCTTAGTACCACGGGCCCCATTCCTACATCCATTCTGAGAGGCGACCATAATAGAATTTTGATTAATGTGTTTATTAATCTTCGACCTCAAAATGGACGTAAGAATTTTATAAATTGTTGGCAGACAGGTGATAGGTCTATAGTTTTTGGGGTCCGCAGTACTACCAGATTTATGGAGCAGATGGGTTATGCCTGTTGTCATGAATTCTGGAAGCGACCGAGATAATAAAGCACATTGAAATTGAGATGCTAAGCAAACGTGCGAGCTAGGTAACCATTTATACCAGAAATTGTGCAGTCCATCCGGGCCTGGAGATTTCCAGTTGGGTAAGGAACGAACTGCACAAACTACGTCTTGGTAGTCAATGGTTACTTCATTCATATCAGGTATAAGCTCACACGAACGCTCAACATCCTCCATCCACGCGCCTTCAGAGTGAGTGACAGGCACGGACCAGATGTTGTGCCAAAAAGAAATCATGGCATCATCATCCGGCCGATGCATATCAGTATCACTCTGATCCGATCGCTCCCAGGATGCATAAACACGTCGTTGATCTCTCTCGAACATGCGGTTCTGAGTAAAGCGATATATTTATTATTACGAGTAACATCATCCGTACAAGTGGGACGATACCTTTATTAAGACACACATTATTGCTGGCCTTCGCTCCAGCTCAAGCATATAAAATGGGCAAGCGCTGGTTTAGGACACTACACAACACATTCTCATTACACATATATATAAATGTCTCTAAGTTGAGTTAAAATAAACTAGGGGTAATACATGCGGCAAAGGTAGATGAACACTGCCATACGAACATGAACCAGTTATATATTTGGCATTTATGTTAAACAGTTGGACAGCGGCATGGCTTAACAATACTTTAAGATTCCGCAGGTTACCTCAATGAGTCCCTGAGTTTTGCTGAATTGGCAAAACAGGTCAACAAATTTGGAACACCTATTCATCCTCACATTCCGAACTAGCAAGCGGGTGGACCATCAACCTCACACGGCGCACATAATATTCCACGTCACGGCCGTGGACAATTGGATCTCCCTGCTACAGGTGGGGTATGGAGCCCTAAAACCATTAAAAACATTTTGTCAGTACGAGCCGCCATTTTGTGATGAAGCGGTACGAACATGTGGAACAACGAACTTGTCATGAACTTACCTAAACGGGCATAATTTCGTGACGTTAATCACGCCATAAGGCCAGCGACATGGCTATCCATCCCGCGCGCAAACCTCGCACAAAGGCGCATTCACCTGAAAATCGAACAAAGTCACTATTTACATCCGGCTCATAGAAAATCACTTCCAACCAACGTGACACACTTAACTTCACATGTCGCTCACCTGAAGAACTCCATCGCGATAAAATTAATTACAGATCTCCGATCGCAATTACATTTCGGAAGATCAAGCAAAGTGCCACACAAGCGATGACGAATCACTTTCGCCGGCGTGTTCCGTCTCACGACTCGTGCCAAAACACAAGTCCGTCGCTTCTAAAAAGACGAAATCTCCTTGGCAGAACGCAACAAAGATAAAACATTAAAACGAAATTGGCCATCAAATTAGCTATGATCAAGCTAATACAAAGATAACAAAAATACTTAACACACGAATTTATAGGCTCCGCATTTATTGAAATGGATCCTAATAATAAAAGAAAATTAAAAGTTCGACCAGGCATCTCTGTTCTCGCCAGACGGAAACTCTGGTCTGTGCGAGTCAATGCAACTGTCAACCGCCCGCCAAACGTCAACTGTCATTGTCACACGTCAGACAGCTATCAAGTGACGTTATGAAAACAAAACAACCTCGTCAGCATCAAAGTGAAGTGAATAAATTAGAGCTCAAAATCAATCAATACGGAAAGGATTCTGTGACAATTACTGTGTATAAACAAGGATCGCTATGCGAAACCAGGCGAAAAGGTAAAACTTCCATTCACAAAAAATACGGTGTTACACCGTGACAATTACTTTAAAAGATAATGGCTATAAAAAGCTATCCTGAAATATAGACATATGTCATCGCAGTCTTTTTGTAGATCTATAAAACAAAAGGCAAAAAGCTACAAAAAGCAAATAACTTGGGATTTTTTTTAATTAATGTTGAGATTCCCAACATTAATTATTTATTTAAACCTCGAAGGGATTGGACAGCGTTCTCGCTAAAAGATCTAAGGCGGCTTTGTTTTTTCCGACTCTTCCAACAATTATCATTATATTTTAACCGATTTACCAAAAACCTTGATTAAAATTATATACTAAAACCATTCTCAATAATCACTCTAAGTATCTATTGGTGAAAAACCCACAGATCACCTGTAGTAGCGAAAACCGCATGCCAATCCGACAGAGAGACAAACGCGGCGGAGGACTTTGTTCTATAATAATTATGTAAGTAGTGAATTTTAAAGTAAGTATTTTATTACTTACCTTTGACGTGAGGCCATTGGCATTGGCATACGGCCTGTCGAAATGATCGGTCAGCAAAAAAATGTATCGAGCTCCATACCAGCATTTCTAATTACATTAAGGCGCCCATTCCCCAAAATAGGGTATTTTAAATTATGGATTACTCGCAAATCACAAGTATTTAAAATTTGGAAAAAATATATGTTATTTTACAGTTATTTATCTAGTGCTTCCGGCCGTTTTTTTTCGATTGGTGATATTTTACTGTGTCAAATAAAATCCCAAACATCCGTCAATAATAATTAAAATATCATATTACTTGCAGTATAATTGGTTTTAGTTAATGAAAAACATATGAAAATAATTGTCTTTGAATAGCCGAGGGATTCCGGCCGTCATAAATTAAATGTTCTTATTATTTAATTTTTAATTGAATTTTAAGTAATTTTCGATTCGCGGGGCGCTCGCGAGTTCACAGTTCACTGCCGGCTGCCGCTGGGTCCGCGCGAAGTGTATAGAGCGCGGCCGAGTAAGCGTTAGCGTGCCTATTTCGGTCGGGATTCCTCGCCTTAAAATAAATTATAATGGTGAAATTGTGTATGTGTTTCACGAGAGACACGCTATTTATAATATTAACTAATTTTGAATAATGTAATGCCACTGCTTCAAAGTTACCAATATGTCTAAAATTAAACGAGAAGAAAACGCAGTATACCTCTATAGCCTTCTGATCACTTCGTCCACAAAATCTAAATGTAGGACAACCGTGGTAATCAATACAATGTTCCATTGTGTTACATTACAGTACCTACTAACGGGAAATGCTAAAATTTAATCGATTGGGTGTGGCGTGAATTGCATGTATGTTTGTATGACCTAACCTTCGAAATGCTGAATTCGTGTTTACTAGTCTAACAATAAAATAAATTATTGTTCGGGCACAGGCACCTCACGCACGCCTTTCATATGGATGGAAAAGGTAAATGGGTCACGACCCACCCACCACACGAGCCCGATCGGCGGATTTAGGTGTATATGCAGCCGCGGCCAGCAGCTTGACGAGCTTTCCAATGCACGGAGGAGCGCGAGGACAATTTTTTTTTGGTCACCGATCCCCTGACATGTCGGATACTGGTAGCGTAGTAGGTGTCAGAGTCACTATGCAAATGTATGGGAGTTACGCCTCTATGACTCGTCTCCACAACTGGCTTCAGATATTAGTCTGTGAGTCTCGTAAGTAAAAACGAGTTTACAGTCAAGTAACGTTGGATTATACGGGCGCAAGGGATAGCTTCGCCTTAATCATGCCGCTGCCGGTAGCTTTGATTGTCAGGGCGGGGCAAGTTCACTGGTGCATTCTCGGGCCTATTTAGGAATTTATTACCTACCAACTAATTTAACTTGTTTACCATTCTATGCGTAATAGTAATCTGAAGTTAATTTCCTTGTAATAAAACACCGTTACAGTTCGGAATTTATACTCGTAATTTTTTCTTGTTTCATATTATATTATGCACTTAACTTACTCTACAAAAAATGAAATCTAAAATTTATTATTTGCGTCGTCTATTTGGTTAAAATGTAAGAAATTATTAAATAAAAATCTTATTTTATTTATTCTGTGACAAGCTAACGGCCAAGGCCCAGTAAGGAACTCACATAACTTTTTATAAAGAAATAAGCAGCTTCAGCGAGAATTGCCTAGTTTTTTTACAGGATGTTTTTGGTGGGATTTCACTACTTTTTGCAAAAAGCTTCAGTTTCATAAACATAATAGAAGGGGCCTAACACACAGAACACCATTTGCTAAGGTGACATTTCCATATATCCCATATTTAAACTGAGTTCTGACGATTCTTCATTAGATCAGATACTCCAGACCTTAAATTTTTTAATATAATAAGAAAAGTCCAACCACACTAAATACATTTTGAGAAGACACAGAATACCAATAACTTTAATAGTTTGGCTAGTCCGTTAAAGTTTCTCCTCAGGGTCACCAGTTACTCAGGATATTCCATTATCTTAGTTTTGACAGTTTTCCCTTAATGAGGTCATTAAAACTAACCTGTGTACCAAATTTCAGGACTCTAGGTTTATGGAAGTACTACCTAACTAGTTCTATTTTTATGATCATGATCAGTGAGTATCGAATAAGCAAAACTTTGATTTCGTTTATGTAACTTCGAAAATATATTAGCTACAAACTTGAAATTTTGGGGTCCTTGTGTGAGCATACAGTTTAATTTATGACGATAATTTTAGCGTTTGTTTTTTTATATCTCTGTACCTATGTGAAAAGTGGTGTTTTAATAAAGTATTAAATAATAATAATAATAATTTCAGCGTTCTAAACCTATCCAAAGATCTTCAAAATAGAGGCTTGAAAATACGCTGAAATGGATCCAGTAAAGGATGGTACGGCAGTGTTTAATTCGCGCTCGTCTTGGCGGGGGCACTGTCATGCCCCTAGATTATAAAAAAGGACCTCTCTAAATTACTGTTTTTACCTATTATTTTTAACTATTTCTCGAAAAGCAGTAGTATATTTTTGTTTATGGCTAGCGGCCGCCTGCAGTTTCACCCGCGTAGCTCCCGTGGGAATATCGAGATAAAAAGCATCCTATGTGTTACTTCAGACTTTAATCTATCTCTGTTGCAAATTTTATTCAGATCCGTACAGTAGTTTTTGCGTAAAAGAGTAACAAACATCCATTCCATACTCACAAACTTTCGCATTTATAAAATTACTAGCGGATCCTCGCGGTTTCACCCGCGTGGTACCCGTTCCTGTGGGAATATCGAGATAAAATATAGCCTATGTCACTCGGGAAGTATATAGCTTTCTAATGGTGAAAGAGTTTCTAAATCGGCCCAGTAGTTTTGGAGCCTGTTCGATGCAAACAAACAAACAATCAAATCTTTCCTCTTTATAATATTAGTATAGATATAGACTAGCGGCCGCCCGCGTTTATACCCGCGTGGTTCCCGTTCCCTTGGGATAAATAGTATCTTATGTGTTATTCCAGCCGTTCAGTAGTTTTTGTGTGAAAGAGTAACAAACATCCTTACATCCAGACATCCATACTTACTCACAATCTTTCGCATCTATAATATTAGTAGGATAGTAGGACTATAATTATGTTCCACGCGCTTACCTGTGTCTGGATAAAAAAATTGCCTAAGTTACTCAAACTTTCTACTAGTGAAAGAATTTTAAAATCGCTCCAGTAGATTTTGAGTTTATTTATTACTTACGTACATTATCCGTTATCAAATTTCCATGACACAGTTTCTTAATAAAATTAACATGGGTTTAGATATTATGCGTATACTGAGTTGGGTGCAGTTTTGGCGCCTCTCGCGACGGTAGGTACACAGTGTTAAATGTACACAGTAAATGTTTTGTTTTGTGTAATTGTGTACCTACTCGATTCATGTGTCAAAATAAATTACTTTTCTTTCTTTCTTTCAGATAATTGGTGTAAAAATAACAAAAAATCGAATCTTTCCTCCATATAATGATAGTGTAGATAAAAAAATGTTATGTGGAACGGTTGTAGATACGTGAACACATTAAATTAGAATTATTAAATACACAATAAATATCGCAGTAATTATTCATTTTAATACAGACAAAATAAAAACTGATATATCAAAACAAAATTAGGCTATGACCTTCACTAAATCCACTAATTGAGTATACACAACCTAAATAGGTATAAAAGATAAGCGTAAATTTTCCATACATTTTCAATGATTATGTAAAAAATATACACTCAAATTTATTCATAGGTTCGTGAATATTGCGACATCAAAATCCGTATCAATCATTTAAAATAACAGCCTTTAGGTTGACATGTGTCAATATTAATTAAGAGATTTATTTATAATTAACATCACTCGCGGATCTTTTAATTTACATTTTAAGTTGATTTACATGCATGGTAAGTAATTAGTTTTTCTTCACACCTGTTGTAAGAACAACCGCACGTCAATGATACCAGTATTTATATGTCCTTACAGATGTTTGTCATTTTGTGGATAGTTAACTATACTTTTGTCTGTCAATATTTGAAAGTTTATAGTGCGACAAGCATTAATCTGTTCCGGTAATAATCTTTGGAACTTAAACAGTTATCTTTATCTTTTTCTGCCTTTTATGAATGGCTTGCTTTGTCATCATCATCATCATGTCAGCCGAACGACGCGCATTGCTGGGCATAAGCCTCCCCCAAGGATCTCCACAACGATCGGTCCTGCGCTGCCCGCATCCAGCGGCTTCCCGCGATCTTGACCAGATCGTCGGTCCACCTTGTAGGGAGCCTGCCCACGGAACGTCGTCCGGTACGCGGTCGTCATTCGAGAACCTTTCCGCCCCAACGGCCATCGTTTCTCCGTGCTATGTGTCCCGCACACTGCCACTTCAATGATGCAATCCTTCGAGCGATGTCGGTTGTTTTAGTTCTCCTGCGGATCTCATCATTTCTGATTCGATCGAGCAGGGAAATACCAGGCATCGCTCTCTCCAATGCCCATGCCTTGGATCATGTTCAATGCCCATGTTGCACCCGCTCTAGTTAATGTTGGGAACATTACAATCGAAGTTGTTGACCACTATGTTTACCTAGGACAGACGGTCCAGTTAGGTAAGTCCAACTTTGAAAAAGAGTACTCTCGTCGAATCCAGCTTGGATGGGCAACGTTTGGGAAGCTCCGACATATATTCGCGTCCGAAATACCTCAATGTCTCAACACGAAAGTCTTTGACCAGTGTGTGTTGCCAGTAATGACCTATGGAAGTGAGACGTGGTCTTTTACTATGGGTCTCATAAGAAGGCTCAAAGTCACCCAACGAGCAATGGAGAGAGCTTGCTTTGTGTTTATTCACAATTCCGCCAATGTCACCCAGTAAGCTTTTACACGGTTGGGATGCGATTGCATAGTTCGTCATTCATTACATTCTAATCTAAGCGAATCAACCTAGAAGGGATGAAAACGCCACAATAAACATCACAGACATTTAACATGTAGTTGGTTCATACATTTATAATTTTAGATTATTATATTTAATTAATAAAGACAGTTTTTTCAAAAAGGGGGTGCTAACAAGACATAACAGGGATTTCATATTTATAGGGCGGGGAACATTATTGGGTAGGAAGTCGTACTATATGGAAATGTTTAACTTAGGGCAATTAATAAAGAATAGGTGATCCACGTAACCTTCCTCCATCTTATTTCCTTTCATTTTCCTTTTTTTATGTATGTTCCACGATTTCTCCGCCAATTGTGAACCGATTCTGATAAAAAAAATATTAGACAGACCAAAGTTTCAATTTGGTCCCATGAAAAATTTACACTACTCGGTTCAGAAGTTTCTTCAGAATCCTGAAAAAACACATTGTTGTCGTCTGGTAGTTCTTGCTTTACGCTTCAAACCAATTTCGATGATTCTTTTTTTATTCGAAAGAGTATACTCCTGAGGTGGTTCTATTGTAACCAAGTTAGAAGCTGATGGTGGAATCCTGGGGAAATTGAGGAAAACTCGCAAATTTTATAGGTGTTTTACGTGTTTTAAATATTTTTAAAGTTTTTCAAGTTTTTATCTGTTAATTATCATCTCATGATAATGAGCTCGTGATGGAAGGTACAACTCCTCAACAGTTAGGAGCTGGGGGTAATTTTTAAATATCGTTAATACGTAAAGATTTGTAGTTGTAATGTTTCAGGTTATTTAAGTGAGCTGATGGTGGAAGGTAAAACTTCTTAACGCTTAGGAGCAAGAGCATGTTTTTTAAGTACCACATGCATGAATAGACCTTAAGTTGTATTCTTTCAAGTAATTTAGGTAAGCTGAGTGTGGAAGCCAGTGGAAGGTTCAACTATATAACAGTTAAGAGTTGGAAGGCGGAGCTTGTCTTGGTGTTCTAATTTAGATATGGACCACCATTGGACACAGTGGAACAGTTTTATCGTTGCACTTTGCAGTACACTTGCTCATCATGTGGTTTCTTAAGGTAGATTTCTTACCTAGACTAAAACTGAAAAAAAAAAACAACTTTTTTCTAAACAAAAAACTGCAAACAAAAACTGACTTCCAAAAACACTTAAAAATGAAATATAAACTGAATGATTCAATTCATAGGACGAAAATGCTGTTTATTTTTCATTTTTACGTGTTTTGGGAAGTCAGTTTTTGTTTGCAGTTTTTTGATTTTTTAGTAATTGGGCTTAGATAAAATAAATAAGATAAAATTTATTGGCGATAGGCTACGCTAGTTGGGTCATGTCACCCTCTTAAGCAGTTCATAATGAATGCTGTAGAGTGGGTAAATTATTTGGAATGCTATAATTTTTTAATTAATTCTAGTTTATATTTCAGTATTTATTTATTTATGTAGTTTTTTTATCTATTTGGCTAAGACACCAACAGTGGACACATTAAAGACATACTTACGAATAAAAAAATACAACCTTAGGTATCCCTGATATGAACAATAATAATAGGCGTGTAAAGCATTCACAAATTGCTAGCCAAATAAGTAAATCATTCACAAATAGTAGGTACACAGTTACAGCTAACATATAGCGTAAAACATTTCCAAAACTGAAGATTAATAATTACTGAATTAACAAGAAAACAACGAAACAAACAAACAACCAGCTTTAAATAATTATTATAAAAAAACAAAAGTATTTGTAAAACTAAACAAACGATGCATCTATCTGTATGCCTAGTAGGTAATTTAATGTAAGCTGACTGGCGCTTCTCGGAAAAAGTATGGACTTTTTGATAAAAAACTATAGGACGGTTAGAGTTGTTATAAATCTGGTAATAAGATATAATATATTTCTTCATACCTTTATCTAGAATCGTATAGTTTGAAAAACACGATTTTATGATTTTGGCTCGACACTTTTTCTTTTCGAAAATACCTTTAAAAAATACGAAATATCAAGATTATTCTTAAATGGGGTTACATATACTATTGAAAATTGGTTTAATTAGTGGACACCAATAATATTTAGGATCGTATAGAAGCATTTTTTAAAAATCGCTATAGTTTTTTAATACGAAGTGATTTTGTGTTTTTCCGAGTATCGCCTTAGAAACTTATTACGTCTAAAATACGATTATTAAGCTAATTTGTGTCATCTGTTTAGATATTTCTATTGCATTCCATACTGTTTTTAAACACTGTCAAGAGCAGAAAAACAAACAGCATTAAATATTATAAAAAAAACATTAAACTGTTATTATTGTAAAACTAAACAAACGATGCATCGATATGCCTAGTAATTTAGTGTAAGCCGACTTAAAATATACAAAAGACTATAAAACAAACTTATTACGGCTAAAATACGGCTATTTAGCTACGGTTAACCACGAAAGGCTTTAAACTGTGGTCACGATCTAACCATTGTTGGCTATGGACACCTGCCTGCTAGTAAAACGACTTTGATCTAATAATTAACTAATAAACTAATAAATCGAGTTCTTTAATGTTTTTAGTTTAATGTCTATTGAGTAGTAGACTGAATATCGATAGAAATTTTTATCAAACTGCATTGACACTATTTAATGATGTTTAACAAGGTTCAAAGTTTAGTATAGTACAGTTCATTTACGAATACCTTTTTAAAATAGGTTTTAAATGCTCACCGTACAATGTTGCGCAAAACCTAAAATCAGTTTGTTTTGTGGGTTGGTGGGTTGATTGCAAAAGCAGCTGGGACCAACATGGTGCCTTCCGAAGCACGGAGGAGCTCGAGATAACAAAGTTTTGGTCACCCATCCCGTGACCAACCATTACTAAAGTTGCTTAACTTCAACGATCTAACTCTCAGTGGGCTGAGTCGGGATACGCTTACTATCGCGTTTGAGTTTAATTTCGACAGATAGATTGTATTTTAGTAAAAGAAGTAAGGCCTAGAATATAAGGTACCTAGTTATTCTAAACGCGTACGTGATATTAACGTTTGCACATTGAAGTTTGTAAATTTCGAATTGTCACTCGGGGAATAAAATCGAAAGTAGCGTCGAATCCAGTAAAAAAAACAACACTGAAGCTCCATATAAAATTACATTACCGACTCAACCAAAATGTATACATGTGCGTACCTTAAGTTGTTCGTATTAATGAACACTTTCATTCCCTGAAATATTAACTTACTAACTTTAAAATAAGTTTTGTAGGTACTTAAGTACATATCATTATTTTGTAGTACTTAAATGCGAATAGTCATTTAAATTCATTAAATTTGGTTCAGATTTACTTTAATATCCTAATCCTACTAATCCTACTAATATTATAAATGTGAAAGTTTAGATGTTTATATGTTTAGATGTTTGGATGTTTGTTACTCAATCACGCCACAACGGGTGAACGGATTTGGCTGAAATTTGGGACACAGATACTTTGAAGCCTGGAGAGGAACATAGGCTACTTTTTATCCCGAAAAAGTATCACATTCCCGCGGGATAACGTCGTGTAGTCCACGCGGGCGAAGCCGCGGGCGGAAAGCTAGTATTATTATAAATGTGAAAGTTTAGATGTTTTGATGTTTAGATGTTTGAATGTTTTGATGTTTGTTACTCAATCACGCCAAAACGGCTAAACGGATTTGGCTGAAATTTGGGACACAGATACTTTGTGACCTGGAGAGGAACATAGGCTACTTTTTATCCCGGAAAAATATCACATTCCCGCGAGATAACGTCGTGTATACCAAGCGGGCGAAGCCGCGGGCGGAAAGCTAGTCATATAATAATTGTATGGACTTGGTCACACTGACGAGACGTGCCAGCACCTGTGGGCTTTTCCAGAAGCTTTCCATAAATACGTCTTCAATAAAATTAAAATGCTATCATGTTATTTATTACATACCTATACCTATAGTATATACACTAACCATAAATAACATAAGTGTTGATGTGGTCGAAATCAATGACCATAAAACCTTAAGTAAAAAAACCGGTCAAGCGCGCTTTTAAATCATACAAGGGTTCAGTACGAATTATTTGTTATGGCATAAAACAAAATAACAATTCACAACAGTTTTTCATTTGCCTACTGCGCTGTGACATTTCCAGCTAATTCTCATATTATTTTCTAATATCTAACAGCCTTATTCATAAACGCTAATTAACTTTTAAGCATCACATTAAGTAATATTTAAAATCATTTATCATTCATAAACGTTGTTAAGATTAATCAACTATTTAAACTCGTTCTTAAATAGCTGTCAAGTTAAATAGCCTCACATACTTACTAATAGTTTAAATTTTAATCATCAACATGGCGAACATCATGACAGAACACATCAAATACTATTTATTACCCTATGATAATACCACACCATATTTTGCCATGGGTTTTTGCATACATTGCTTAAATTGTACCGAGAGTACCAAATTCTATCAAAATGTTGCAAGAGTTGAAAAAATTAAGCAATGCCTAACTAAGCCACTTCAAACTAACGTTTATGAATAACAAATTTTTAAACATTGTTTAAGGACTATACTTTTTTGGTAACACTTTTCATTTATTATCACTAACTTAACAATTTTTTAGTTTATGGTTGATTATTAAAATATTATGACTTTTTTATTCCCGCTATTGTCGGGCAATGATTTTGAATTTCCATAGTTTCAACCAAACTTACTTATGTGTTATTCTGATAGAACGCGACTACGTGGTTTAGTCTTACCACATATTATAGTCACGCGACAACATCACGCGAATTCCAATAATAGATGCTCATTTCTATTTGACATTATAGCTTCTAAAATTCGCGCGAACTTGAACTCTGCAACTCAACAAAAAAATCAGCTGTTTCATACAAATTGTCAATACCTACCCGACCAAAATGTATGGAACAGCTGTTTTTTTTTTGTTGAGTTGCAGAGTTGGTCCCATAGTAAAAGTTGTTCATATTCATGAGCACAATCACTACCTAAGAGGTTTTGGGTTAATTCATTAACACGTTGTATACTGTGAGAGATCTCACAGTCTCTCACTTTATTCTACAGGTATTCTTCAATAAAATACTTTCTTCTGGTAATTGGGTTTTTATTTCGTTTTTCTCTGTATTATTTTTATTTAAAAATATGTTATACTTTTAAAGGAACTTCTCTCTTTATTATCGTCTAATATATGACTGCGTCAAATCCATCTTTCATTTTTAAACTCATCTTTTTTAAAGATTGATTTGAGAATATAATCGTAAAACAGTTTCTATTCCTTTTTAAAAAGCTAACTGCCCACAGCCTACAATTTCATCTAACGGTTGTGGTTATACACACTACAATCATTCCCCCCTCCATTCAAAAAAAAAATTTTTCATCGGAGAAAAAAAATTTTTTTTCAACAGGTGACAACCCTAAGAAAAAAATTTCGATCATACATAAGGCATGACCCTCAAAATACATACCTAACTACACTTAAGGTGTAGATCCTAACCCCAAACTCCTATCCACACTTAAGGCGTAGACCCTACTTAACCAATAACCTATCCACACTTAAGGTGCAGACCCTACTTAAATAATCATTACAAGTTCCAATACATTTTATATCGCGACTTAAAATCTAAACTAGCTAAGACCAGAAACGGAATTATAAACCATAGAACCATGGAAACATGACCCAGCTAGGATCTAGCTTCTCGAACGATCATCATTCGATAAACTATCTGGCAAAAAAAACTGGTCTAAAAATTTACCAGAGGTTCCCACGATCCCGTTATTTATTAACACTAAACTTTCCTCCTTGCCAACTATTATAATTATATCACCAACTCGTGATCTATTTCCACCGAATAGAAATAATCCAAAATTAACGCAGGCAAAGACAGAAAAAAAAATTATCTTTTTCAAAATGCAGAAAATAACACATATGTAATCAAGACGATAAAAATACAACCAGATACAAAAGCTTCTTAAAGAATAAACTATATTCAAGATGCTTAAGAATGAGGCCATAGATATTGTCCCAACCGCACAGCGAAATCCACTACTTTTAAAGCCGATACCACAATATACAATCATCTCACATAATCTATCGAAGTTCACGAAATGATCTGTTACCATTCAAAGTTTCAAGATGACTATCGTGAGTTCAAACGATTACCCAAGGTAAAATACTACAAAGGAATTCCGAACATGCATAGAATACCCGATTTATTCCACGTCAGAAATTACTTTCTTTGAGAAACATTCGTTATCAACCTTGGGAACGATCCCTTACTCTTACCTTACCAACTCGTCTCAATCTCATTCTTAAGGGCGTGGGACCAAAACCAGGCCCCCATGACAAATAGCTTATTGCCTTATCATGTTGCTCCCAAAAATAAAATCAAGCGATCGGTCCAACAAATTATGCCAACCAACAAATATTTCTCATATAAAGGTAGACTACCACGGAAATTTCTAGTATGCTACAAGATATATCCTTGGGTCCTCGCAACGCACGACCTAGCACGCTTATAATGTGGCCTCATTCTCCAGCTCATCAGTCATCAAAGCTCAGGATCAACATGAAAAATATGTAGTTTAAAAAACTATAAAAACACACTTTTATAGGAACAGACTAAAAGTACAAAATAACCGTCTATTCAGTAACTGAAATAAAAAGCGTGGTGCGCGTTGTCAATATTAAGTAAGTACTTGAATGCATGCTCTGCAAAGGGCGCACCACGCTTTTTATTTCAGTTACTGAATAGACGGTTATTTTGTACTTTTAGTCTGTTCCTATAAAAGTGTGTTTTTATAGTTTTTTAAACTACATATTTATTTTTTACTTTTTAGTTTAACAAATGGCAAGCTATGGATGGGGATGGTAATCGATTTCACAGTCCATTTATGTGTCTGCCCACCCCGTAAACATTATAACTCAAAGGCGTGATTGTATGTATTTAGTTTTACAAACTCAAGTGGAGTCTAATAGGTACCAGATGCGCGAGCCGAACCCTTACTTCCTCCCTGCTCCATCATCCGACCCTCACCACCAACTGTAGCGAATAGGTCTCATCAGAACGAAACAAATGAGCCCATCTCGAGGGGTTTCCTAGTGGTCATTAAGGAGTGCCACTGACCTCCTCCTTGCTCCATCATCAGACCCACACCACCAAGTGTTGCGAACAGGTCACATCAAAACGAAACAAATGAGCCAGAACTCGAAGGGTTTCCTGTTGGCCATTAAGAAGTGCCACTGGCTTCCTCCCAGCTTCATCATCAGACCCTCGCCACCAAGTGAAGCGAATAGGTCTCGTCTGAACGAAACAAATGAGCCCAAACTCGAGGGGTTTTCTTGACGTCATTAAGGAGTTTCACTGGGTCCTCCCAGCTCCATCATCAGACCCTCACCACCAAGTGTAACAAATAGGTCTTATCAAAACGAAACAAATGAACACAAACTCGAGGTGTTTCCTATTGGTTATTAAGAAGTGTCACTGGCTTCTTTCCTGCTCCATCATCCGACCCTCACCACCAAGTGAAGCGAATAGGTCTCATCAGAACGAAACAAATGAGCCCAAACTCGAGGGGTTTCCTAGTGGTAATTAAGGATTGCCACTGAGTTCCTCCCTGCTCCATCATCCGACCCTCACCACCAACTGTAGCGAATAGGTCTCATCAGAACGAAACAAATGAGCCCATCTCGAGGGGTTTCCTAGTGGTCATTAAGGAGTGCCACTGACCTCCTTGCTCCATCATCAGACCCACACCACCAAGTGTTGCGAATAGGTCACATCAGAACGAAACAAATGAGCCAGAACTCGAAGGGTTTCCTACTGGCCATTAAGGAGTGCCACTGGCTTCCTCCCTGCTCCATCATCAGACCCTCACCACCAAGTGCAGCTCATAAGTCTCGTCAGAACGAAACAACGGAGCCTAAGCACGAGGGGTTTCCTAGTGGTCATTTAGAAGTGCCACTGGCTTCCTCCCTGCTCCATCATCAGACCCTCACCATTAAGTGTAGCGAATAGGTCTCATCGTAACAAAACAAATGAGCCTAAACTCGAGAAGTTTCCTAGCAGCCATTGAAGAGTTCTATTGCCCACCTCTTGACTCCATCATCAGATCAGCTCGATGGTAGCAAACTATTGTATTGTCATGGGATTCATATAGACTTGCAAAGTTTCAAATCAATACGACAATTAGAAGTAGGTTAAAATTGAACTCCAAGATTTTCTTACATTGTGACTTAGTTACAAGTGAAGCTAATAAAAGTGTGGTAAAAAGAAACACCGGTTAATATCATATTTACAACAATACAATACATCTTTCCTAAAACACAAATATACAACATGGATAAAATTACAGGTTAAAGATGTAACCACAAATAACTTTCTTATTTACGAATAATAACTATCATCTAACATTCTATCAGACAGATACATCAGCGTGGCACGAAACGTTTCAAACGATTCGAATGTACAACCACCCCACGCGATCGCGAATTTATACGACGTATCAACAAATCAGACCGTCCCACATTCTGTACGACCCTATAAGGACCACGGTACAGCCGCTCCAACTTCACACATCTACCCGTAACTCGCCTTGGCACATACAATAAGACCTGGTCATTGACCCGAAACGATCTAGGTCGTACCTTCCTATCATAATACCGCTTTTGAATAACTTGCGCCCTCGCAATATTATTCAACGCCTTAGCAAGCAGTCTCCCCATACGATTAACCCTTTCTGTTACCGTTTCATCTAAACCTATTACATTTAACCCCAGCGAACGATCTGCTGCTGAATGCTTTTCCCTACCTAACAAACTACTAACTGGCGATACCTTTGTTGACGCCTGTACATTACTATTATTCGCGTGAACCTTTTCCAACACATTGATGCTCAACAAATCTACACCATCATCAGGTTCAATATGTAAAGAAGATTGCTTCTTTCCTACCTCTCGCCCTTTCTCCTCATTAAACGACTCCCTACTTACAAAATCTAGCACTACGTTGGCTTTACCTATAACGTCCCGTTGCACCGGAGACTTATCCCCACTCATCTCTATCTTATTATTAACCGGCATTATCCCTGGCTTATCTAACTGTTTGCTCGAAGAAGAAAACTTGTCTACTTTCCCCTCTGATAATCCTAACAAATCCCGCTTATTAATCCTACCTAAATCCTTCTCTACCTTAACACGTTTCTCTTCTACCCCACACGCAACTTTGCGCGAATCCGAACAATCAACATAATCTTTCCTATTCAAACCCTGAAAACCCATCGAACCTACTACGTCACAACCCTTATTGTCAGCTGTTCTACTGAACTTCATTTGTTCGTTCACGATCGAACTCGAACTGTCAAGAAAAACTGACTCTATCATTTGTTCTGAAAGAACCCTATCACGAATCGTGTTTTGTTTCTGACTGTCATCACAAAACAATATTTTATTCTGGAAAAAATACACACATGAATTAACAATATCGATATTCATTCTATTCTTTATTAAAAAATCTACTCCTAAAATAACACTACGGTTCAAATCAGCTACTACCAAAAATTCATGGCAAAAATTAAAATTATTAAGAGAAAAATCTATATTACATTTTCCTACTATCTGTAATAAGCTCCCATTCACTGCTTTCGCACACCTTTCATCATCAGCCACACGCCTAGCATTCATTTGCACCGCAGCGGTCTGGCTGATACATGAAATTGTAGCACCTGTATCGATCAAGGCCACATCTGCAAAATTATGCGCATAAAAAGGAACAACTGGTCTGACCTGCCGATTCGACGACGCTCCGTCCGCAACAACATTCGCATGTCCCAATCGTCCTACTTCTTCCGTGCCATGCTGCTGCATCCGCCAGGAGAGATGCTCTCCCTGTCCTACGTCATTGCGACGTGGTACATATTCCGCTCGCCTAGAATATACATTGAAACCATTAACATTATGACTAATATCAGCTTCTTGAGCACGCGGCGATGATGAATATCTTGCTCGGTTCTGTACCGGCGTACTAAAATTAAATGGCCTGCACGGCCTACTATCTCCCTTTCACCATAATCCAACTCCACAAATTCTTCCTTGAATTTTTCCACCAATTCATCAAATGTCTTAACAGAGCTCTTAACTTCCCTAAAGAAATATAATGCCCCGTTCTTCAAATATGATGGTATTAACATCAGGAGTTCATTCGACGAAATGAATTTTTGTTTGGCAGCCGCTTCCTTGAACTCTTCTAAGAATGATGAAAAGGATTCATGCGGACTGCCCGAGAAACAGGTTGATATCGACTCCATTGTGAAAATTTTTCCGTGAAAATATTTTCTCACAAAATGTCCGCCGATCAGAAAAATGATATATTTTATATTTTTTTTATATCAAAATATTAGGGCCACTCGCTTAGCTGCTTTTTCCTAGGTATACGGGGACAAAGAAAATTATGTATCTACAATTAAATATACAATACTTCCATTGGTTTCTCCAGTCTTCGACCCGGCGGCTTCACCACTGTGAGAGATCTCACAGTCTCTCACTTTATTCTACAGGTATTCTTCAATAAAATACTTTCCTCTGGTAATTGGGTTTTTATTTCGTTTTTCTCTGTATTATTTTTATTTAAAAATATGTTATACTTTTAAAGGAACTTCTCTCTTTATTATCGTCTAATATATGACTGCGTCAAATCCATCTTTCATTTTTAAACTCATCTTTTTTAAAGATTGATTTGAGAATATAATCGTAAAACAGTTTCTTTTCCTTTTTAAAAAGCTAACTGCCCACAGCCTACAATTTCATCTAACGGCTGTGGTTATACACACTACAATACCTACGTAGGTACTGCTGAACTAGCAAAGGTTTTTCGTTTTCGTTCGAACGAGTTTCAAGATTCAAGATTAAAATTTGTTTATTCAATTTAGATTGTTATTTACAATACTTGTGAACGTCATAGAAGCTACGCCATCGGTTCGCAAACCCTACAGCGGGAGGCCTCCGTTTTGTGATGCGGATCCCTAAAACGTAAGCCTAAAATTGTCTTCACATAAATGTCATTTGAGTCTCGTTATCAACAGTTCAGAATTAGGCCTCGGGCTATAACAATTAACAAGCTACCGGATCAAAATAGTTTCAACCGATATAAATATTAGATTACATTTATAATTCATAAGGCGAGACGGAACAACGGCCGCTGGCCAACTCGTGCAGTCTTTGTGTCCTATTGTCCTAAGATTTAAGTCAAAAATATATTTAAATCTGGTGTAAAAATGTATCTCTAAAAAAACAAAGAAAAGACAAAAGAAACTAAGATAAACGAATAATAAATTTAACGCAAACACATTTGGTTGTTGGTAGGCTTGGTAGTGCTAGCTACCACATATCGTATGTAGTACCTAAGTCTGTCACAATAATCAACTATGTTCTTAGCATCGCTGTGTTCCGTTCCGGCTGTTTAAGACAAGATAGCCAGTTCCTTATTAATAAATAAAAAATATATGTTTATAACGGGAAAAATGTGATCGTAAAAATACCACGAACCCTTTATAAGTAGTTTTAGGTGGGATGCATGCGTCCCGCCTGAAGGCTACTTATAGGGCTCGTGGTTTTTTACTATCACATTTTTCCTATTGTGAATGCATAAAAATAATTGAAAATCTTAATGTTATAAGATTTTAAACTTTCATGGTCAATTTCACTATAACTATAATAAACAACGGGATATTTACCATGTTTAGATATATTTATGAGTCCCCGATATTTCGGCGCAGTTGCACGCGCCATGATCACGGAGTAACTGAGTAACTGTTACGGAGGAGAGTAAATATCCCGTTGTTTATAATAGATATCTTAATGTTTATAACAATTCCCCAATAAATATAAATAGTATTTATTGGAAAATCAGTGGATGAGGAATTTCCCTTCCACGTGCAGCTTTATCTTAACTTTACAAGTCTCAGTGCTTTCTCATTGCGGATAAAAAATCTACTCTGAGGGAAACATTATGATATTTAGTTTGCTAATGAGTCCAATGACACAAATTCTTTATACAAGTAGCGGCACGAATCTCTGCGCTGACCGTTATTGCGCAGAAGCGCAGAAGTCAAAAATAAGGGCGTGTTTGGACGACACGCGTCGAACACGCACAGGACCCGCGACACGCGTTGTGCTCGCCTTACACCCGCGCACGCCTCGCGCACGCCACGCGCACGCCTCGCGCACGCCTGCTTATAATACGGCTGCGTTTATGGTTCAGACGACACGCACCCGCTAAGGGCGTTTGTGCACTACCACTGAATTTTACCGATCCGGAAAAAAACGGATGCTTGTATTTAATTAATTACTAATATAAATGATTAATTATTAAAATACAAGCATCCGTTTTTTTCCGGATCGGTAAAATTCAGTGGTAGTGCACAAACGCCCTAAGTGTACACTAGTGACTGTGACTACTTCGTTCAGTAGACATAGATGTAGCGCGGGCACAAGGCGTGTGCTGGTCGGGTACAGGGCGGGTGCAGGGCGGAAGCGAGGCGGGCGCGAGGCGGGCGCGTGGCATGTGCGGGTGGACTTTTATAAATGCAATTTGAGATCTATTTATGTGTCATAAGACTTAAAATACATACAATACATTTTAAGGTGGCAATGGCATGGCAATCAGTCTGGTAATTTGACACCCAAGAGAAAACGTAATTAAAAGTCGACAATCAGTCAAGACATAAAGTATGACATTTTCTTCTTATCATTAATTAAATTGCAAAAAATCAAGGGAACAAGACCGGTTTGACCGCTTTTCAGTTCTTCGAATCAGTTTCCTTTGAAGAGTTTCTTAGTCCGATATAATTGGTGTATCAACACAACACGCACTGCGCCCAGACCCGATCGCGGTAATGAGGGCTACCGTTTTCTTGCTCACCAGTTGGCGCCACTGTCGCGAGAGGTCCTGTTAAAGTTTGTTTACTACGGCCCCTACGGCTCTACGGGTGTGAAAGAAAACAAATCTTGCCACCAAGGTTGTTTTCTTTCACACCAGGTGCCGATTTTTTTTCGCGATATTCCACTTGGTCCCGTAGTAAGTTGTTTGTTTTGATGGGTACTTGCACCCCTCAGATCATATAATATAGTTTTCACTTCTCATGCTCGTAAAGTTCGTGTTTATGTCGTGTATAGGCTGCATAAAATCGCTTTTTATGCTCTAGTGCATAAAGTAAAATCTTCGTCTAAGTCTCAGACTTTAAGACAAAGGTCGTCAAGTAAACACACGCAATTAAACTTCGATAAATAAACTTATTTCATTCTGTTCCTTCAATTTTGTATCTACATACCTAATCCAGGTTAAATTACTAAATTAATGAAACTAATAGGCAAAATTTATGAGTTTTCTAAGAAATAAGTATTTCAAGAGCTTTATGGACTACGATCTATGCTAAAGTCACTGTGCTGCCACTGCCACGTATAAAAAAAAGAAAAAGAAAGTCTTCCCGCCAATATGGCGAAGTCTTTATTTTTTCTTTTTTCAATATTGTTATTTATTTTCCTCATCATAGTGATCTGTGTTTTCCTCGCACTCGAAGTGAAAAGCAGAGTGTATAACTCATTCATAAAACCCATTTTACCCTCGAATTGACTATCCACCCTCGCCTACGGCTCGTGTGGATATATACGTCTCGGGTAAAATGGTACGTTTTATGCACTTGTTGTACAATCTACTATTTATATGATCTGAGTTGCCACCCCCTGAAGTATGTCCCATCTTTAAACAAACAGCCTGTATAAGGCCAATGAGTAAAAAAATATTTGAGTAGTCAATACTTACTTTGGGTCAATACTTACTAAGGGTAAAAACGGGACTCTATTACCACCACAACCTTATAATGTGCTAACTAAGACTCCGCTGTCCGTCTATCTGTAACCAGGCTGTAATATCTCATGAACCGTGACAGCTAGATAGTTGAAATTTTCACAGATGTATTTCTGTTGCCGCTATGCTTCATCAACAAATATTAAAAATAGAATAAAATAAATATTTAAAGGGGCTGCCATACAACAAACCTGACTTTTTAATGGTATGGAACCCTTCGTACCCGAGTCTGACTCGCAATTGACCGGTTTTTTTGTAACTAAGTACTTTATGACAAGTATTCATTACTCATATTTATGTTCAAAAAGTACCTATAGAATTATTTTGTAAGTTTTCTCATTCATTAGAATATAATAGAAATAATTTATTTCACACACAGCAATACATGCATAAAAAATTCATGTAGTAATCAGAAAAATTCTAATTTGTTTTATTAGATTTTTCTATTAAAATTTACTTTCATCCTTACTAGAGCATTTAAATCCCTCGGCTCATACCTATTAGGTATAATTAATTTTGGAAATGCACGGTAAACACTTTTTAAGATATCTAGGTTTTTTAGAAAAAAAATTAAATCTAATTTATAAATTAATATTTTATACTAGCTTTCCGCCCGCGGCTTCGACTACACGACGTTATCCCGCAGGAGTGTAAATTTTTATCGGGATAAAAGTAGCCTATATTCCTATACAGGCTACAAAGTATATGTGTGCCAAATTTCAGCCAAATCTGTTCAGTCGTTTTGGCGTGATTGAGTAACAAACATTCAAACATTTAAACATCCAAATATCCAAACATCTAAACTTTCACATTTATAATATTAAGTAGGGTTAGTAGGATTAGGTAAATAAATACCTACCTAAGTAGTTTCTTTAAAGAAAGAACAGAAACAATTGTTTTCATACTTAGGTCAAACTGAAAGTTTCTGGATTCTGATAAATAAGACTACTTACTAATATTCTATGATTAACTAACTTTCCGCCTGCTGCTTCGCCCGCGTGAACTACATGACGTTATCCCGCGGGAATGTGATTTTTTCTGGGATAAAAAGTAGCCTATGTTCCTCTCCAGGCTACAAAGTATCTGTGTTCCAAATTTCAGCCAAATCCGTTATGGCGTGATTGAGTAACAAACATCCAAACATCTAAACATCCAAACATCTAAACTTTCACATTTTTAATATTACTAGCTTTCCGCCCACGGCTTCGCCCGCGTGAACTACATGAAGTTATCCCGCGGGAATGTGATATTTTTCCGGGATAAAAAGTAGCCTATGTTCCTCTCCAGGCTTCAAAGTATCTGTGTCCCAAATTTCAGCCAAATCCGTTCAGCCGTCTTGGCGTGATTGAGTAACAAACATCCAAACATCCAAACATCTAAACTTTCACATTTATAATATTAGTAGGATAGTAGGACTAGCTTTCCGCCCGCGGCTTCGCCCGCGTGGACTACACGACGTTATCCCGCGGGAATGTGATACTTTTCCGGGATAAAAAGTAGCCTATGTTCCTCTCCAGGCTACAAAGTATCTATGTCCCAAATTTCAGCCAAATCCGTTCAGCCGTTTTGGCGTGATTGAGTAACAAACATCCAAACATCTAAACATCCAAACATCTAAACTTTCACATTTGTAATATTATATAGTAGGATTGTTTTACAAAGTAATATACCCTCACTATTAACACAATTTTCCATTCGTTGGAACCATTGTGTGAAGCAGTGTGTCCAGTCTTCAGTAGGGACCTCTTCAACGGCTTCTTGGAATGCATTCACCGCCGCTTCTGGGCTTGAAAATCGTAAACCTCTAAGTTTATCTTTTACTCTTGGGAATAAAAAAAAGTCGCAAGGTGCGAGGTCCGCACTGTACAGCGGATGCGTCATCAGTTCCACATTTTGAAGCCTTCAAATACGCATTCGTCTCTTAGCGGAATGTGCGGACGCGTTGCCGTGGTGAAGGTGGACATGACTGCGAGGACGATTTTCACGAACTTTTTCTAAGACACTGGGCAAGCAATGGTTTACCTACCAATCTGAAG
This sequence comes from Crambus lathoniellus, assembly GCA_949710035.1. Classification (NCBI taxonomy): domain Eukaryota; kingdom Metazoa; phylum Arthropoda; class Insecta; order Lepidoptera; family Crambidae; genus Crambus; species Crambus lathoniellus. Next base: position 12,294,901 of record OX453296.1, read on the forward strand.
TCAGAATCATAATGTCCAGTTTTTCCGAAGTAAGATGCAACCATTTTTTTGCGACTCTTCTTTACTTTTTTTTTGGCAACTATTCAAAAGGAAAGACCCATTCTGCTGACTGACTTTTTCTTTCCGGTTCGAAACAATACATCCAGGTTTCGTCACCTGTCACGATATTATAGACGGCCAATGACTCTCCTCCATTAAACTTTTCTATATTTTTTCGGAACCACTCTACACGCAGTCGTTTCTGGTCTTCCGGTATCCATCGAGTGCAAAGCTCCCGAACCTTCAGTTGCTCATGCAAAATGTTTTGCACTTTACTCATTCCAATGCCTAATTCAGAACGAATTTGCTGACAAGTAATTTTTTTGTCAGTCTTAATTAGTTGCCGTACGTTAGTGATATTAGAGTCAGTAACCGCAGTCACCGGCCGATCTTCACGTAAATCGTCATGGAGATGATCTCTTTCCACGTCTAAATTTTTCGAAGTACCGAACCACGAATACACAGAGCTACGACATGGTGCTTCATCACCAATCGCCCTCTGGCAACTCTCTTGTTTACTTAAGCCGCAGCGAAAATCGTAAAAAAATTTTACGAAAAAATTTCATTATATTAGCTCTGAACCCCACCAAATTGAAAAACAATTAAAACGTAATATGTTACTAGAGTGTTCCATTTTTAAATTCTGTTATTGGTTTTTATTTTATTTATTGTAAGTGGCGTTCCAGAAACTTTCAGTATGCCCCACGTATATATTCACGTCTTTTAATTCGATTTACTTTTATGACATTTTATTAACGTGGAAATGTACGTTCATTTGTTTTGGCCTTTGCCATCAACATTAATTTTGTACCCAAGAAATTAAACTTTTGCTAATGAGTGTGTTGAACTTTCAACTCGGCGTCAGTACAGTAGGTAAACACAGTAATTTTAATGGTCTTGACAGTGTTGCCTTTCCGGGAGACAAAAATTTATAAGAATAATTTAGTTTAAATGAAGGACGCGTGGAGCATTGTTAAGAATCGAAATGCCACTATAATTATTGGAATAAATCAATTTAATATAACACAGTGCATTCACTTTCTTGGTGCATTCACCTTTTTTGTTTGTTTAAGTTTCATTAAAATCGGTTCGGTAGTTTTTGAGATATGGATATTTTATGGTACATTTTACACTAAAAATTATGAAATAAAAAAGTACTTAATAAAAAAAATTAAACCGACTTCAAAGCACGTGTGCTAAATTTAGTTAGTGGAGTTTTGTCCACGAATCCAAAAAGTCATATTAAGATGATTCTTTTTGATATAAACAGGTGTATTCCATCTAAGGGACCAGTTTAAGTTTCTTTAAAATTGGTTCGGTAGTTTTTGAAATATGAATATTTTTAAAATTATGAAATAAAAAAGGAATTTAAAAAATTAAACCGACTTCAAAGAGTACCTGTCAACTGAAAAGGGAAAAATAATCTATAAAGTACCTTTTTGAGGTCGGTTCCAACAAGAGCACAGCCAGGAGCAGGAAATAGCCAGAAAAAGGCACCAACCTCAAAAAAAAAAACACTTTTTGATGTCTAGCTAGACTACATGGTTTGCCTTACTTTAAATAAATTATTTTTTCCTTTTCAGTTGACAGGATTTAATGTTTTAAATTACCTAAGTACTTTGTGAATTTTAAAAAGTAAAATTTTAACTAACTTCTTTTTGTTATTGCCCTTGATTTACACACTATTAGATATATAATAGATTGTACAACAAGTGCATAAAACGTACCATTATAATCATTTTAGGTAGGTATAATTTACAAATAATAATTAAACCGTATCATATTATTTGGAGGAGCTCAAATTTGGTCCCCCTTATTCCAAAACCGCCTCTGTTGTCTAGTAGTGCACACCACCTATTTCAGACCAAGAGGTCCCGGGTTCGATTTCCAGTGGGGGTACATACTGTATTCGGTTTGGTTGGTGGTAGGACTTGTTATGACGCCATAACAATGATGTTTTCGCCATTATTGTGTTCCGGCAGTTAGAGATAAGATAGCCAGTTGACACTTGACTGAGTTCTGAATCAGACATTTTAAAAATATGCATAGATTTTGCAGTTTCTAAAAGTTACAGTAGTCTTGTTTGCAATAATTTATACACAATTATTGTGAATCTCAATCGTACAGCTATATACTGATTATTACAGCTGCCAGGAACCTTTCTTAGTTATGTTAACAGTTTGTTTTAATTTTACTGTTAAAAAAATTATTACCCCCTACATACAAACCTTTTAGGGGATGAATGTGTCCTTCTTTTTCTTTTTACTTTTTTATGGGGCAAGCCTAGCAATCGACTTATTTATTTATTTTATTCTCTTCTATGGAACAGCTGATTTTCAAACATTTTGTACTGAGTTGTTACAAGCTAGTTACCACGATAAATTGAAAAAATTCAAATCAAAAACAGTTTCTTAAAACAACTATGAAGGGTTTGTTCGCCCCCACTCACCACGTCCACATAATAATTCTTCTTTGTGTATTTGTGGTAGGTAGACACCACGTAGACGCCTTTTCCAAAATTAAATATTACCCAATCTAAATAGATGCAACTTGTTCTTTTTATGCTGCATACACACCGGACCTACAAAGGCCATCGAACGCCGCCGGCCAAGGGGTTCTGTTTTCCCCTTTGTCTCAATCAGATGATCTGAAAATCCGAATATGAACTGGAATCACTCCCAGTGATCCTTTACCTAGCGATTGATCTTCAAAGGCCAGAAATGTGCAGCGGGCAACGCCAGATGTCGTTCGTTGGCGTTCGTTGGGCCGGTCTGTACGCAACATTACACAATGTGTGACGTGACTCCGACACAATGAGTGATTCGTTCAACTGTCACCGTGCAGTGCTACAAACTTATCTGACAAGGTGGTCAAATTTAGAACTAAAAAACTTCTTGCAGCTGGCGGCCACTTCGGTAATTTTGTATTGCTAGTGGCGTCGCTAACAACTGCTGAATATGTTTGTGGTACTGTATTTTGTCTCCGGAAACTGTGTAAGGCGAGGACAGTCGCGATTGATCATTTCACTACTTCCCGTTCGTTGGAGGTCGCCCACATCTCTGTCCGAAAGCTTCAAATTTAATTACTACCTATAATAGAAGTCATTAAAACTTTATTAGAGCAAGGCTTGACAATAGCTTTGTTAAACGAAGTGTGTTTTGGATGAAGTGAACCGGATGTGGTGTAGGAAAATAAGGTAGAAGAAAATTATCATCATCATCATCATCATCATCAGCCATTTAATGTACCCATTGCTGGGCCACTGGCCTTCCTTATGAATGGATAAGGAGAACGGGCCATGACCCACCATTCGGGCCCAGTACGGATTGGTGGTTATGAACGACTGCAAATGCGGACCAAACGGCTTAGTGTTAAAAGGTTTAACCTACAGTGAGATAGAAAATCTTTTACAACCTGTGAAATAATAAGTATGTCAAAGTTAAATAGAATAAAAAGTACATTGATTCTTAAGCTTATATAGCCGAACATACACACTCTTACACACACAAACACATACACACACACACACACACACACACAAACACATACACACACAAATGTTTATATATACAAAATAGATAGGTACACACACATAGAAAGTAAAATGTAATTTTAAATAAGGTTTTAGTTTTTAAGTCTTGTACTTACATAACTAGAAGTACAGAAATCGATATGGAAGTGCGGTGCCTCCTGGCACAGATATTTTTATATCAAAAAGGAGGCTCCAGAAATCTATGTAATTGTTTACTCTAGTTACAAAATAAATATTTTTGTTTTTTTTTTATTTTTGATAGTGTGCCTTCAGAAGCACGGAGGAGCGAGAGATGGAAAGTTTTTGGTCACCCATCCCGTGACCGACCGTAGCGAAAGTTGCTTAGCATCAACGATCGCAGGCCGAACGCGCTAAACACTGCGCCACTTATTTATATACTGTGGCCACGGGCTCCTCAAGGAAAATAAATAAAACACAAATAAAAGAGGTTTTGATCTCCTCCGTCCCTCTTGAAATAGATTCATAAAGTTAATAAGTATACCTAATATATTAACTTTATGAATAGATTATGATTTTATTTAATACTAGCTGACCCAGCGCGACTTCGTTCCCGTGGCCCTACCCCCTACTCCACCCTACCCTACCCCTACCCTACCCTACCCTACCCTACCCTACCCCTACCCTACCCCTACCCTACCCCTACCCTACTCCTACCCTACCCCTACCCTACCTCTACCCTACCTCTACCCTACCCCTACCCTACCCCTACCCTACCCCTACCCCTACCCTACGCCTACCCTACCCCTACCCTACCCCTACCCTACCCCTACCCTACCCCTACCCTACCCCTACCCTACCCCTACCCTACCCCTACCCTACCCCTACCCTACCCCTACCCTACCCCTACCCTACCCCTACCCTACCCCTACCCTACCCCTACCCTACCCCTACCCTACCCCTACCCTACCCTACCCCTACCCTACCCCTACCCTACCCTACCCCTACCCTACCCCTACCCCTACCCTACCCCTACCCCTACCCCTACCCTACTCCTACCCTACCCTACCCCTATATCCTTCCTTGGACTTCCACGAACATTTCAAGACCAAAATTAGCCAAATCGGTCCAGCCGTTCACGCGTGATGTCGTGACCAAGGGAAATAGGGATTCATTTTTACCACACTTTTTATATAATATAGATCTGCCTGCCTTTGAACTGACGGCGGTCGGTCCTAGTGTGAGTCGAAAACTCCTTCATAGATTTTGGGCGAAATACGAGTATATTGTAATTTACGTTAAGGCGAGGAATCCCGACCGAAATAGGCACGCTAACGCTTGCTCGGCCGCGCTCTATACACTTCGCGCGGACCCAGCGGCAGCCGGCAGTGAACTGTGAACTCGCGAGCGCCCCGCGAATCGAAAATCACTTAAAATTCAATTAAAAAATAAATAATAAAAAAAAATAATTTATGACGGCCGGAATCCCTCGGCTATTCAAAGACAATTATTTTCATATGTTTTTCATTAACTAAAACCAAGTATACTGCAAGTAATATGATATGATATCATGGCAAATGAATAAATGAAATAAATGAATAATGAAATGAAAAATTTGAATTATTATTAGACGGATGTTTGGGATTTTATTTGACACAGTAAAATATCACCAATCGAAAAAAAACGGCCGGAAGCACTAGATGAATAACTGTAAAATAACATTTTTTTTCCAAATTTTAAGTACTTGTGATTTACGAGTAATCCATAATTTAAAATACCCTATTTTGGGGAATCGGCGCCTTAAAAAAGGGTTGACACCTTATGGTTTTATTACATTCCCGCGGGATTACGTCGTGAAGTCTAGTGTTGATAATAAGGCAGTGATCTGATTACGTTATGCAACCTTATTGTAAATGGCGACACGTTCTATAACATATTTAAATAGTAATACAAATAATACAAGTACCTTTTAAATAATAATACAAGTGCTTGCGATAGAGGAACGACGAGCTTCGGTTATGAACTTATGAAAGGTAATCGCTTGCTACCAACGCGAACGGTAGGTAGGTACGTAAATCGGAAAGTATGACTTTTATCCCTTGGACTAAAATTAAAAGAATGTTTAAAATCAAAAAGTTGCATGCATTTACTAGTTATGTTGGTACTTAAAGCTGTAGTTATTACAGTTCATGTACGAGTAGGTATGTAGGTTTAGGTTTAAAGACATTATAAAAACATAATATGTACAATGTTCCCTTAAAATGAGATTACAAAACAATGTAGGGTAAATCACGGATCGATGCCGCACTTTTTAAAATTGCCGCACTACTTACTTAACTTGTGCAAAAACAACAAACTATTTATGAATACAACTCATTGACCCAAATTTTGCCAATTGCCAATTTTGCCATTTTTAATTTATTCTCATCACAATTTGTTCCAAATCTACGACATAACGCCGCATCTAAGTAGTTTTCGATTAATTTATATTACATGGTAGCCCGGACTTTCTTTTATTTTTGCACTGAATCGAAAGAAAAAGAGCATTAGAGTGTGCGTTTGTAGTGAATAAACGCCTCTAAGGGTATCCATCCCGATCAAAAATGAGGCAATTATCCTTTTCGTAGAGGATAGATGCCTTCTTTATAAATACGAAACATAATGAATGTCCTACTGGCAGAGTACAAGGGGCGGGCTATCTAGTATACTGCAATTCGGGCTTGAGGTCATTACCCTTATAAGAGTTTTTAAAATCGCGGCATGTATCCCACCGTGACCTTCCCTAATCTCATTTCAAGTGAATAGTAAATTATAAACAACAAAGATGTAGGTAGCTACCTAGTTTCTTTCTGTTTCATGGGTAACTTTGAAGCATAGGTATTATAATTTACCAAAAGTTTAAACTTAAAGTCTACGAAATTAGGTATAATTATATTAGCACTATTTCAACCAGAAATAGTTTTCAACTTTCATTCTCCAAACGTCAACGGAGAACAAATCAACTAGAAATAAACACAGATTAAATATATCCAAGGACTTTTGTCTGGCGCCGCACGCCTTATAAAAAATAATCACGATTTCGATAAAGAAATAGCAAAGTAGGTAGGTACCTACCTAAGTACATGTTATTATTTAATTGCCTTTCTAATTAATTCATAGCTGGAGTAATAGGCACCCTGTGAGGCAATTTAAAATGACCATGTAAAGTTGTTAGCAAAAGTGTTTGTAAATTTTATTATTGTTTGCTTGGAAAATTGTAACCACAGAACACGGAAAGACTTTTTTCTCTTGTTCTGTGATCGTAACGGTCAGTGGGGAAATAATTTTTTTTACCGCTCAAAAAACCACACAAAATATAGCATAATCCTCAGTGGTCACCTAATGGTTCCGGGAAAAGGGCGTTTTCTTATCGTTATAATAGCGATTTTAAAAAATTAAACATAAAACGACAAATTATCGCTTTGAATGGAGCTGTTCACATAAATTGGATCGAACTTCACTTGGTGAGTTCGTTTGATCTTCAATTATTAACACTCGTGAGCTCGTGGCCTTTTACATTGCTACTTTTTGCAGCGACTGTATCGCTGTAAAATCGTTGTAGTAAAAATTCGGTGGATACTGTCGAACGCGCGTTTGTATCAATGCAAAACGTAAGATCAAATTGATAAATAATCCCTGATACTTAGTTCTAAAACATAAGAAACTTTTTAATTCTATTCAAAAGCCAATTTATGCACGACTGTTGCCCAGTCACGAGCCGGTTTGACCGGCTACCTGTCAATTGTCGTCCCTTGTCAAAACTGTTATTGTTCCTCATTGGAACACGCACTATCGGACAATACTCATACATGTCAAATGTATGGTACAGTCAGCGTCAAATTGATATAAGCGTCTAGAGTAGTCAAAAAGATCTGGAAAACATAAACGCAATTTGATCTAAGCGGTTCGAATCATCATATTGTTGTAATCGCGCAAGGTGTTCAAAATAACTAGGCGCTCATTGTTTCATATTTATATAAGCAGTCAGAGTGTTAGAATTTATTTAAGCAAACAAAGCTATCAAAACATCTGTGCATAATGTACAACGCCATATTGCACAGATATTTTGAGAGCTTTGTTTGCTTAGATGATTTTGAACACTCTGACTGCTCATATAAATATGAAACAATGAGTGCCTAGATATTTTGAACACCTTGCGAGCTTACAACAATATGATGATTCGAACTGCCTAGATCAAATTGGTTTTATGTTTTTCAAATCTTTTTGACTACTCTAGACGCTTATATATCAATTTGACGCTGACTGTACTCGTAATTATTTTCTAATCATTAGACGACATGAATTCACGGCAGGCCGCTTTGCCGTTCGTCGCTTTACGCAGGATGGTGAATGAAGTCGCAGCCTGCATGGTGGCCGGCAACACCAAGCAGGGACCGTACTCTGAAACGCTAATCCGGAACTTCGGTTAGCCCCGCCCTTTTTACTCGATTCTGTCCCGGCTAGAGAGTGAGAGGGACGGGTATACCGAAGTTTCGGGTTTTGCGTTTCAGAGTATGCCCTCTGGATGCGACTTGAGTCCTGCACAGAACGTGCATCATGGCGAGGCAGGACAGTGTGTGTGCTATGTGCAGGCAGGATAGTGAATGGGTCCCTTTAGATTTAACAGACATCACCCACTTGCAGGAAGCTCCATTAAAGTTAATGCTTCATTAAGTCTATTGCTGTCACTTTTCGTTGTCAAGAAAAAAAAGTGACAGCAATAGATTTAATGAAGCATTAACTTTAATGGAGCTTCCTGCAATTGGGTGATAGCCCATAAGAATTGCATCCGGTCCTCTAAGAGACATGTAGCCTTTACTAAATGTATTAGGTACAACCGTACCCCTAGTACGAAAAACTATCGGTATCGTTCACAATGGTTATCGGGATGGTACAATTTTGTATGAAAACCAGAGGGCCTTTTTTGTGCGGACGGTGGTTATGTGGGACTCGCCAAGGGAATGTTAGGAATACCCACTAAACCCCTCACTTTGCACCCACAGAGCCTACCCTGGTCTTGCGGGATCCGGAGCGGACGTAGTCTAGTGGCTTTCTACTATCGATATCGCCACAGAATAGAAAGACAAATGTATGATGCCGGCTCCAAACTATCGTCCAACATTCCAACACCAACATCCTTCAATCTTGTCCCAACTCACGATCGATCAAAACAGATCCTCCACACATCGGCCAATCTTCTGCCAACCTCATTCACTATTAGGACGTTGAAGTGATAGGTGCCTTTGCGCTGTACCATTTGTGTGCATAAAATAACTTTTTGCAAGTTCATAACTGACGTAAAATTAAAAAAATCATGACGGAAACGAAGATGGTGGATGTTAAGTATACATAGTAATAGAATAAGGTAAGTAGGTATTTTGATATGCTTGAAACAAATTATTGTAGGTAAGTAATCCATTAATTGAGAGAAGTGACGACACTGATGTGTGGAGGGTCTGTTTGTGCGTGTTGGCCAACTCCTTTGATCTGGGTACGATTTACCGCCATCGGACCGATCTCGCCCCAACACGTTCCAACATCGTCACACATTCACGAACTACCTCTCCACACGTAGAAGGTTGGACGAACAGTTGGAGTGTTGGACGATAGTTTGGAGCCGGCATGAGATTGACATAGCAATAATTGAAATGTCACGTTACCGCTAATGTCAATCCCATACATTTTCTTTCTATTCTACTGGCGATATCGACAATACTTAGAAAGCCACTTGAATTGGCCCTCTTTCTTAGCACTTAGCAGTATTGCAATTCAATTCTTTATTACACATCATTAAACAATTTAACAAATATGGACCGCACCACGAAAGCTTCGCAGGGTTGCGTCGCCGGCGTGTTGCTATTCACCTATGTAGGTAGGTAGATAGTATGTATTGCTTTAGTTTAAGGCGTACTTTTTAGTAGTAGGACTAAAATTCCATTGATTTTTAATAGCAGAACTTTGACAGCTTTTGAGGGGACTTTTGACAGCAGCTCTTTGACAGCTTTTGAAAGGATGGTCTATTTGGGGGGGCCGAGCTTAGAAGCATCCACCCTAGATAGTATTGCTTTAGTTTAAGGCGTACTTTTTAGTAGTAGAACTAAAATTCCATTGCTTTTTAATAGCAGAACTTTGACAGCTTTTGAGGAGACTTTTGACAGCAGCACTTTGACGGCTTTTGAAAGGATGGTCTATAATTAATTACTATTCGATTACCATAACGCCAGTTTTTCATGTTAGGGCTACTGTACGTAACGTACGTAGGTATAATAATTAATTCCTACAGTCGAAACGGTTTTTCTTTATCTAAACAATTCATGATATTATCATGTCTGCTAAACTATTTGTATATCAACAACATTTAAGAAAGTTAATATCTTTATATATACTTAGATATTTTTTGTTTTGTTAGGTTTGAGTTTGGTTGATTTCTTTACGTCGTCTGTGCGAATTCTTATGTATAATTCCTTGCTATTTTGGCTATCTTTTACTGGACTTTTGCTAATAATCTTAAAGTGACCTAGGCTGTACACTTCGGATTTTCTATTTTTGCTAAGTGATTGTTTCTTTTTTTTCATTTTTATTCTTCCAAGCTTTTGACGTTTTGACGCCATTCAATTAAATGCCTAGGCCGATAATTTAAGCTATTTTATCTTCCCATAAGTTGACGGAGTCACAAAAAAAAAATAACCACAAAATTTAAGACGATCGTTCGCTGCGCTTCGCGATCGCGTGTTCTACAGGACCGAGGGGTACATGCTGCCATACTTAACCATCCGGCGGATTCAACCATACGCCTGCGACATATATATATATTCTTTGGTACAGTAGAGGAATAATACTATCAACTGATTATGTTAGCTCCAATAGCTGCAAGACAGCCTTAAGCATTTAAGGCAGCATTTGCAAAAACTCAATTTGGAAATGAGTAATTGGTTAGTACCTAGTTTACAATCCAAAGGTGCATTATGTATGATGTTACCTTATCTGATCGTCGTGACCTGATGCGTTTAAAGTCAGGGCAAAAGCTATGCTTATGTGAATCGGAAATCGCTGGTTATAAGGAAAGTTCACGGCTGTTCACAGAATATGTCTCGAGCGGCATTCCGATTTGACCTTTAGTCGAGACGATGTTACACAATCGTATCCTATAGTTTTGGAGACAGTCACGATATGGTTCACTTCATTTACCTCGTACTAGCTTTAGCCCGCGGTTGCGCTTGCGTTAAATTAATGGTAACTTGCTCACTGTATAGTACCTATAGAACATTTTTACAAATAATATAATAAATGATTTAAAAAAATTTCGTGTCACGTGTTTGTTATCGTACTCCTCCGAAACGGCTTGACCGATTCTTATGAATTTTTTGTGTATATTTGGTAGGTATATCTAAGAATAGGCTTTAGGCTATTATTTATGCCAAAACACCTCGGGAGCGAAGCCCCGGGGCGCAGCTAGTGATAATATAAAACTTAATTACACACGACTTCTTTTTTCTTATTCTTATTCTAAAAAGACAAAAGATAAAAATATGTTACTAGAATGAAAAGGAAGAGATAATACATTTTTTTTTTGAAAAAAGCAAGGAAGTTGATTCTTATTTAGTTTCAAATGATATCAGAGATTGAGCCTTTTTATGTCTTCTGCAAGTGCGTTCCATAGTCGAACGACATTCACAGCGTATATTCTTTATCATTTCTCCATTCAATTTTTGAGCCCCCTCATCATATAACTTAGGGGGTGAATTTTTGAAAAATTCTTTTACAGCGGATGCTTCCTTTAACATAAACATCTGCAATTTCAGATCAGCTGTTATGGAGCTGTTTGTTGATAGTTCAGCCAGTAACAGTTTTCTCTTATGTTACAGACGACTAGTGCCTCTTTGCGACATTGTCCGCGTGGAATACTGTTATTCTGATTTTGTTTGGTGTAATATAAGTAGGTAAAAAGTATTTAAGTAAAAATATCAATCTGACTACCCTGGTGTAGTAGACCCTTAGACTAATCCACATGAGATAATATACTTTATGTATATCAATCTGATCTATTTGATGACCTTGCGAATAAGAAAGAAGATTTCAATGCAAACTACACCATTACCTATATTAGGTTTTATTAATGAATTAGATTCCCAATCTTTTTTTTATTTCAATCTTTGATTAGGCGTTGCAATTTGTACAGGATATCAATTAGTTTGGGTATAAAATGTTCAAAATGTAAACGACAGTTTCATGTTTTTCAAGTATGCTAGGGAAATTAAATAAAACACAAAATATGTCAGTTATACTAATGCCGGGTGTAAAGCAAAACTTGGCTAATTGGTGATAGTTTGATTATTTAATCCAATGATTTATTGATTTAATCACATAGTGTAGGCAATGAACAGATTATTTGTATGCAGACCCATACATTAATTCCTCAGTCGATGAAACTTTGCTGGGTTATAAAATCGCATGAGCCATAAACTTTTAAATGATTATCCAAAAAAAACTCACACGGAAGTTAGGTATTTTATAAGTACCTAAATATACAAATCTGTTTTCAAATTGAACCGAGTAATTTCTCAGTCCAAATTTATTTAACCAAATGAGTTATTAAAACTAGTATGTGATACTTGATAAAAATCCAAAACTTTTTTCTAACATGAGTACGCTTGTAAAAAGGTATAATTCCGTGAAAAAGTTCGACATATACATTTTTCGGTGCAAGTCACCCAATTATTTTATTAAAATTTGGTGTTTTTGCTAGGTTTTTTTTTTTGATATTTCATATTATTGTTTTTATACGTTACATGAATATGGCCGTTGAAGAAAGTTTAGACGGAGCATTTTTCCTAAAAAAGATATCAATGAAATAAGACTTTCATTAAAAAATACCTAACCTTCTATTACTATTATTTTTTGGAAATTTATACAATACTTTTTATTTATTGATACTTTATCATGCTATAAAGTTTTTTCTGGCTGAGGAATTACTGTGGGAGTCCACTAGCTTCATTGCCTACACTAACATCAACTTCGGCTGTGCGTTGTCAGCCAGTCAGTAACGCACGAGTTTTATATTTAGAGTTATAAAATTGAGTAACTATTTTATAAAAATAGATTGAATCTAATCCAAATTGCAGTAAAATAACTACTTACTTCTAATACTCATAGTATTTAGTTGAATACTAAAGTTGAAAACCAATTTTATCTCCAAGTATCTACAGCTGTTGATTTCTGCATAATCCTTAGATTGTTTGTATCATATCAATTCCAAGAAATACTTTACAACTAAAGTAGACCTTTGAGGAGTGAAAGGCTCTAGCTTACATTGTACAGTTGAAGAAATTCCCGGTCGAGAACTATACGGCGATTATTGCTCGCGCTCCATTTCAAACGCGCTTACACGTATAGTACGAGTACGCTAGTCGTATGCAAGCGAAAGTCGCCGAAAAGTGGTGGAGGCTCTCCGATCGTACCAGGAATGTCGGTGCAATTGAATACGGTATATTTTTGTAACACATAGTTCATATGAGTAATCGGATTTTAACAAATTAAGAAAGGCAAAGGACAGATATTATCTTAGCAGGAATAAGAATGTACTAGGTATGAAGATTGGAATTTGTATCTAGGTACTATACCTGTGGCGGAAAGAAGCTGAGTTATTCCCATCCGATCCCCTGGTGAACTGAAGTTATGGTATCGTTTAATAAACTATACCATGCGCCAAAATACCACCAAAGCTATCGAAGAGTTACTGACAAATAAACATCTGGTGTACCTCAAGGGTCACGTCTAGGACCGATCTTATTTACGGTGTTAATAATGTCAATATTGTAAGTTTCAACTTTTCAGTCAGTCCACACATTGGAAGACATTAGGCTGATCCAGGAGGTTCTATCAAGAGTGGTGTACTCGTATCAAGCTTTACATCACTAACGCCCGAATTCTGAAACGCAAATCATCTTTGGGAGCGTCTCAAACATCATGGCATCTCTTTCATACGTTTGACATTTAAAGTGACAGGGCGATGTTTAAGATGCTCCCAAAGATAAGTAGCGTACGAGTATTCGGGCATTTAAGTGTTACCATGTAAAGTTTTCACGGAAGAAAAAACCAATACCATTGCAAAGAGCTTTTTTTTATCCACAATGTCTAGCACTTAGTCTTCATCAAACCTGATGTTAGGTGGTAATAAGGCTGAAGGTGGAAGCGCACCGCACTACTCCCGGAAACCTCCATTACTGAGGAACTGTCTATCTTATCTCTAACTGCCTGAACACAACAGTGCTGAAAGCATCATTGTAATGCCTTCAGACTTAGATAAGATGGTGGTGGCTAGCCAGGCGGACTTTGAACAAGCCCTACCACCAACCAAAACCGAATACAATATGTACCACCACTGGGAATCGAACTGGGCACCTCTGGTGATACCAGTGGTGTTTACCACAATACCACAGAGTAGGCGGTTCAAAGTTCAGTTGATGAGATGAAGGATCTTGGCGTGATTTTGGATAGCAAACTTAGCTTTGTATCACGTATTTATGCGGTTGTGAGCAAGGCGGCGCGTATGCTAGGTTTCATAAAGCGTAACACGAAGAAAAAACATGCATCTACTAAAATCGTTTTGTTTAATGCACTGGTTAGGAGTCTGCTAAATGTGCCAGTATATTGTGGAATCTATTTTACGCAGCTCACTCTCAGCGGGTCCAGAGTATACTCTGGACGCACGTTAACTAGACACCTTGCATATTTTTCTCTGGGTTCTCCCATCGTAGCATTCGTAGCGGCTATGAATGAACTTTGACCTTTTTCAAGATGATCTCTCTTCGGAATCATCGTAGGAAGCTTATGCCCGTTTGCACTAAACTCGGGTTGAGCTTGTCATAGATAAGATACATCTTAGCTTAGAAACAGCCTAAAACAGCCGAGCTAAAATTTTTGTTTGCACTGACAGACTACGTCGTAAATTAGTCATCACCTTGCTAAAAGAATGAATGAATGAATTCAAATATTAATTGTTTATGGATTTTAAACCTGACGAGGTAAAGTAGGTCACTGGATATTTTTTTGGTTGAAACTTCTCATTAATTCCTTCGTAAGTTAAAAGGAGACAAAAGCTAAGGCGTTGTCTATTTTATTTGGTAGGAGTAATTCACCGAGAAAAGAAAAAGTCAACTGAGCTCAACTGTCAGGAAAAACATAAATACAGTGCGCAACCTTTTCTGTTCCGGTGGCCAAAACTAGAACTAACGAATTTTGTTTTTAATGTCATTTTGCTAATACTTTCATGTTTTGCTGCTAAACATAAGCGCCGCTGTCATGGGAACAGAAAAGATTGTCGATCTGTAATGTTTTTTTTAAATAAATGAGGAATGACGTATGTCACATGTGTTGTGTGTCTATCTAGCAAAAAATAATACAAAAGCCACAAGCTTTTCTGTTCCGGTGACAGCCGTGACACAGGAGTCACTTGCAATACGAAATTAGCTGTCAAAATGGACTGTCGTATGAAAACTGTTTTAGTTCCAAAGATAATCACCGGAACAGAAAAGCTTGTCGCACTACTCTTTGCTCACAATGCCACAGACAATAATCACTCACTGATATAGGTATTTCTTAAGCCTTAGGCGCTCGATTTTGGGCCCGTAAGTTAAGAATAGCCAAAAGTGCATTTAAGAATGTCCTAAGGTTAGTGCAAAGCAATTTTTTGTTAAGAATGTCTTAAGTTAGCTAGGAAAAGACTTAGGCGATTTTTAAGTTTAGTGCAAACGGGTGTTAGTTTACTATGGCTTAGTGTTCCTCCATAAGCTTTTTAACAGTGGTCTTATTTATAAAGACATTTTATGTCGCATTTATTTTAACGTACCGCGCACTATTACAAGGTAGGTACTTACACCAGGGACAAATTCGGTGAACCACCTTTTCATTCTTTAGGAGCGGCTGGCGTCTCACCGTTTACTTGCAGTCCCCATCCTTGATTGCTTCAGGCGAGCAACACGAAAAGAAGTAAGAAGTGGTTTCGAATTTGACATAGACAGATCATTTTCGATTTTATTCGAAACCGTGGCGGTACATATTGAAAACAGGAGTTTTTATCACTGCAGTGCACTGTGATCAATCGGTATAAATCTTCAAATTTACGAATTGATTTATTGTAAGTTCTTCAAGAAGTTTTAGATTTATGTATATGTATGTGTAATATCTTAGGAATAAAACATGTTTTTGGTTTATCTCTCATCATTTTTTCTTAAATTTTTTTCTTGGTGGGAATAATATTCCCTTTAATCGTGAGGAGGAACTAAAGTGTGGTTTTTTATTTTACAGAATGACTAAAAATGAGCATAATTGATTGATTGAAAAAAAAATTATCTGCCGACATATAAAAGATGCCGATATTCTAGTCCGAAGTTACAGGATAAGCGTTCCAAGATCAAGTGTAGGTAGCAAAGGTGATGTTCCTTATGGGTAACACTTTGCTTCCTGAAATTTCATAAAAAAGCATCAACATAATTTTATACTGTTTCTTGGTTGCTTCATAAACATGCAATAAAAATAACGTTTACATTTTTTTTTTTACCTTACTCCCCTTAGTCTAAATGCTGTGTTTTTCACTCATTTTTCACGGCCTATGCCTCTAAATTGTCGGTTGTTAACAGGCGGAGAGAATATTTTTATTACGACCAGTGAAAAAATATTTTTTTTAAATTTTATTTTATTTTATGGTTTAAGGCATTAATAATAATCCTAAATCGAATTCGGATTAAATTTATCACGTTTAAGGGGTTAACACCATTTGCAGCTTTTCAGCTTTTACTGAATTTAGCACATCTAGAGTGAGGAGGCTAATTAAGGCTCGTGGTATCGCCAACGACCTTGGCCATAGAAAAGTGGCCTAATTTTCCCGCCCGCTACGCGCACAAAAACAGCTTAAACACACGTTTCGTCAAAACTATGTATTATTTTAAAACGAAAAATGTTCAGTTTTAAATTAAACAAGTTAGCAATCTCTTCCTGAAAGAAACGTGAAAATATCACTTGTAGTTTAGAAGCAGTAGCGTATTTCAAGTTGAAAACAGCTTCATTTCAATGTTTTTTTTAATAGTATCTTAAAGACTATGTTTTTTTTAAATGCTCAGATTGAAGTTTATATATCAATATTTCATATATATTAATTCTGGATTCATCAGTAGGCTAATTTATGAGTTTTAGGGCCTCAAAAATGATCGTTTCACGACTACATGCACCTTAAAAAGCCAGATTTGCCAGTGCCATCTATACATTTTACTTGTAACGCTTTGTAACTGCTATGTTATAGCCGCTACACACGTTCCGATCCGACCGCCCCGATTTGGTGCCAACGAACTTCGCGCAAATCTGCGCCCTGATTCACAACCAGTCCGTCGTCGTGTCGGAAACGGAATCGGATTAAAATTCTGTGCTTTGTCTTTGTCTTTTCTACAGTGAGTTACAGTGAAAGGTCATACATTCCGTTGTCGGAAGCGTTTCCAATGGTTCATGAATCAGGCAGGGGCTGATCCAGGCCATGTTCAAACCATGTCTGCCGCACTAAATCTACACACGTTCCGATTTGGTCTGGCTGGCCGCACCAAGCTGTAGTTGCAGGTGTTGCAGCCACTGCTAATCTCCTAATATTAATATGATTTATAATTACTGAAAACATCGATTTGCCTGCAATAGATAGAGAGTAAAAAGAAGAATATTTTTGGTTTTTTATTGATATTCTATTGAATTCAATTTCATATATTTTTAATTTTCTGTTATTTTTATTAAAGTACTAAAACTTGATAAATATTTACTTTTAAATAAATTTAGGTAAACGAGAAAATGCGAATTATTAATTAAAATAAACGAAAAAAAATTGCAATTTTAAACCTTTCTTTTGTTCAGTCCTACGTACTACGTTAAGTCATGAATGAGCATTAAATTGAATCCTTTGTAAATCTCTCAAATGTATTCTTTAAAATATTTGTCTGCCTTAAATATTTCCGCTTTTACATATTAAGGAAAAATCTCCGAAGTTGTCAACACTGCGTAGTTAGTCCGGTCGGGAGCCTACACTCGTTGCGATTTGGTTGGAAGTGAAGTTCGTGCGAACCAAATCCGGCTAGACCGCGTCAAACACGAATAATAATAATTATGGTTTGATACGCTACCCACGTCACAGATTACTAAAATTTGGTTCGGTGCAGACAAAATCGGCGGACGGATCGGAACGTGTGTAGTGCCTTACGCTGGAAATTCACGTCCGATCAGACAGCAGACTATCGGAGAGAAAAATCGGGCGTGTACAGGGGTGCGATTCTCTAACGATGTTTCACCGTCACATCGTCGTTCACTTCGATTCCTTATGTCAAAATTCATAATAAACAAGAGAAAGTTGGGCGAAAAAGAACGTCGAGTTTGTTGATTGAATCTTAGAGAATTGCACCACTGAAGACAGAAAAGTCCCTTCGCCCAACGATTTTCACTTCGTATGCTTTAGTTCTTGTACGAACTAACAGATGTCGCTAACAGTCACGTTTCGAGAGAGCTTCTTGTTGTGTTGTGTTTCTTCATAGGATATAGGGAAGAGCCAAGTTTGACTTACATAGGAAAACAAAATAGGTAGGTATAATTCGAGATTGTATTGTACACGCATAGGTTCCTTTACTGAAAGGGAAAACGATATTTATTATGAGGACACATCAGGATACAGGATATTAATTTATGTATAGGTACAGCTAAACGTACTACGTACTTACTTACACACAAACTTAAAAAATTACAATGTAAATGGCATTAGATTTTTGCTTCCACTTACTGTTTAGGTGAGTAGGTACATAGTAATATTATAGTATTCTTTGGTTTAGTTAGGTTTACAAAAATCTATTACTGTTTTGCAATATTTAAACTGAGAACAACAAAAAACTGAAATTGAAACTTTTGTAACTTTTACTTATTTCGAATCGAGTCGCCAAGTCTAGTCAAGAGAAGCGCAAAGGCACTACCTACCTACCTTTTCCCATAATAGCGCTTCGTAGTTTTTTTGAACCCTCATAACTTGGGTTCGGATTATACCAGATAAATAAAATTCTCGGCATATAATATAATGTATAGACTTATTAAATACTAGCTTCCAATATATGATTTCACGACGTTATCCCGCGGGAATGTGATATTTTCCGGGATAAAAAGTAGTCTATGTTCCTCTCCAGGCTACAAAGTATATCTGTGTCCCAAACAGCTAAATCCGTTCAGCTGTTTTGGCGTGATTAAGTAACAAACATCTAAACTTTCACATTTATAATATTAATTAATAGGATATAGAGTTTCAATTGCATAGCTCTTTTACTTTAGATTTTTTTTATTTATACTTATCTAAAAACGAATTTGTCACTCACTCACTCACTGTTGACTATCAAAATTACCAAACCTTCATATAAATAGCACATTACTACATACAAATACATACATACAAATAACCTACATAATCTTATTCAAAAAGTGGCTTGACCGTGTCGTATCTTCAAGAAATTTGTTTAACAGAAAACTCATGAACAGTGAAAAAAAATCACCTTGCTTCCAAAATGTGATGGTAGCAAAAAGGCCAAGCCACAGATTTTGACTAAGATAGAGTTAAGGCGCCGATTCCCGAAAGTAGGGTATTTTAAATTATGGATTACTCGCAAAGCACAAAGCAAAGCACTCAAAATTTGGAACTTTACAGTTATTTATCTAGTGCTACCGGCCGTATTTTTTCGATTGGTGATATTTAACTGTGTCAAATAAAATCCCAAACATCCGTCTAATCGTAATCCAAATATCCTATTACTTGCAGTATACTTGGTTTTAGTGAATGAAAAATATACGAAAATAATTGTCTTCGTCAAAAGCTTAAATTTATTTTTATTTAATTTTTAATTGAATTTTAAGTGATTTTCGATTCGCGGGGCGCTCGCGAGTTCACATAGTTCACTGCCGGCTGCCGATGCGTCCGCGTGAAGTGTATCGCGCGCGGCCGAGCAACCGTTAGCGTGCCTATTTCGGTCGGGAATCCTCGCTTTAATTTATGAAGTTTGGGCTTGTAGAGTTAAGGCGATACTCGGAAAAATGTGCTGAAGCAAGATAGCAATGAGAAAACGACGCGCGCGGGAGCGAGACCGATTTTGCAGATTAGGCAAAAAAAACACAAAATCACTTCGTATTAAAAAACTACAGCGATTTTTAAAAAAATGCTTCTATACGATCCTCAATATTATTGGTGTCCACTAATTAAACCAATTTCCAATAGTGTAAGTAACCCCATTTAAGAATAATCTTCACTTTTCGTATTTTTTAGAGGTCTTTTCGAAAATAAAAAGTGTCGAGGCAAAATCATAAAATCGTGTTTTTGAAACTATACGATTCTAGATAAAGGTATGAAGAAATATATATCTTATTACCAGATTTGTAACAACTGTAACCGTCCTATAGTTTTAAATCAAAAAGTCCATATTTTTCCGAGTAGCGCCTTAAGGACAGGTAGAGTTAGAAGCTTGGCTCTACGCTCTATATGAGATGATAATTCTCTGATCTGACAGTGCGAGTGATATGGAATCGTCTTGGCACCGCTTTACATGAAAACGTTTTTGGTGGGAATATCTATACAAAAAATGTCAATTAGAAAAAAAAATATTTAGGTTTTTTAAACATGCAATCCTATAATCTAGGGAAATTGAAAATTTGTTATAGCACGATTAATACATAGTTTAATACTAAAATACGTATTAAAGTGGTTTTAGTTCAATTCTCCCAAAACGTGCACATGGGCACAACAATACAATACTACTTAGTTCCTCATCCAAATTCTATGTATGTAATTTCCTAATGAATAACATAAATTAATAGTATTCACTATTGATAGTTAATTTACCTATTTATTCATGTACTTAATGATGATGAGACATCTCATTACTGCGAAACACTGAAACAAACAAATGACAATCAAATACGGTTGATACAATGACTCAATTTGCCTATTCATTTGTTTCTTCAGGAAGGAAATACCAAAAGTAACTAGGACACTTAATAACTACGATCGCCTTTGTCCACTATTAACATCCTGATTCCTGAAGCAATATTGACTACCTACACTATCGCGAAGAATACCAAACTTTCAGTCATATCGTGTACGTTCAGTCGTTTCGCTTCGCTCGCTCTATATCGGTGTGGTCTCAATAGCTGCGGGCGAACGTTAACTGACGTGGAGATATTCCGTTTGCAGCAGATAGCCCTGTCTGTTGAATAAGTCGTCACTGATAAAAATGAGTTTTATTATTTTATTTAATGTATGTTAATAAACTTGAAAGTAATACATTTGGTAACTTGGAGTACATAACCTATAGAATGGAGTACAATAATGCTGTAACCCACAATATTATCCACATATTTTAAAAACAAAGGTAATTATCTAACTAAAGTGTCAAGTTGCATCCACTAAATAAACATACTTATTCAAAGTCTACCTAAATACTAAACAAATTAAATTGGTCGTGTCATGGTCTAGTGTTGCCGTTCGATAGTCCACTATCGATAGCATTTCGATAGTCTATCGATAGTTTACGCAAAAACAATAGTATCGATAGTTTTCGATAGTATCCATAGTATCGATCTCTCTTTTAGTGCAATACTATCGGTAAGCAGCAATACTATCGATAGTATCGATCCCTGACGGCGAATAAACTATCGATGGTATCGATAGTATTGCTTTTGAATATTAATAAGCTATCGATACTATCGATAGTATCGATACTATTGATAGTTTTGGACAATCGATTGTTACCTTTATTTCAATAGTATTGATTGCATTTACACTGGCAGAAGGGTAGAACCGATACTATTGAATTAAAGGTCACTATCGATTGTACAAAATTATCGATAGTATCGATAGTTTATTAATATTGAAAAGCAATACTATCCCTATCCTAGGCCTATCGATAGTTTGGCATTTTTCGATTTAAACTATCGATAGTAAAACTAACGATGTCTCGGCAACACTATCATGGTCCAGTCCAGAGTTAGACCGTGGTTGGTTTTTGGTCACCTATATTGTGACTGACAGTTGCGAAGGTTACTTATTGCCCACAATCGCAGACTGAGCGCAATAAACTACTACAGCTTTCTCAAAACCCTTTTCTTATCCATAGCAATTTATTAAATGCGAAAATTACTAGTTGGTCTATATTTTACAAGCTTATTTAACTTGCATTGTATACAGGGCGTCTCAAAACTATGCCACATGGAGGGAAAGTACCTTAAATACTGGAGATATAAAAATTTTTACTGAAAGGAAACTTCATTTAAATTTAAAAAAGAAAACGAACTGCCTTCAAAGAATTTCAAATAATCGCATGTCTGAACTGGGAATCGAACCCGCTGAATGTGATTTTTTTTTAAATTTTATTGTATCGATCGAAAGGCTCAATTATAATCATTTATTTATTCTAAGTAACATAGCATCTTAAATAAAAGGAAGTCTACGAAATTTTACATTTAATTTTATATCAAGTTTGTGCAGCGTTATGGATAGCCTTTTCTGTGGCTATCGTGCTCAAAACAACTGACTTTAACATTTCAATGTATTACTAATGAAATTTATTTCTCACTTAGAGAGGATGAATGAAAGGCAAATCACGAAAGAGATATATTGTACGAATGTAGAAGGACCGGTTGCGCAAGGGCGACCCAGAAAAACCTACACGGACCAAATAGGAGGTTTACTAAAAAATACTGGTGTACGCAGTGACAAAAATCGCCGGGCATGTATGAAAAGATTGATGGATGTGAATGAAGCGAAAGAAGTGTGCAAGGATCGTAGCAGGTGGCGATCCATAGTCTCTGCCTACCCCCGTGGAAAATAGGCGTGAGTATATGTATGTATGAGTTCGATTCTCGGTTTGAACAGGCGATTATTTAAGTCTTTGAATGCAGTTCATAAAAATGTCATGTTAATAAAATTAAAGTCTTATTTCCATAAAATTTTCAATCTAAAGATTTGGTGCGGTCGATGCCACCATGGCATACATAGTCATGGGGCGCCCTGAGAGCGCCCTGAGGGCGTCCCAGGACTATACCACATGGTGGAATAAATAGACTGCACCAAATTATGTAGATTTAAATTAATTGATTTGGTGTTACTTATCACATTACGTATAACTTTTTCACACACTTATGATAGGGAAATAAGGTATAATATTGCTCCAATATTCACTCATTAGTGGAAATACATTGAAATGTTAAAGTCACTTGTTTTGAGCACGACAGTCAGTCACAGAAAAAACTATCCATAACGCTGCACTTACTTATACTTGTTATTCAACATTAAATGTAAAATTTTGTAGTCTCCCTTTTATTTAAGATGCCATATTACTCAGGATAAATAAATGATTATAATTGAGCCTTTCGATCGGTATAATAAAATTACAAAAAATAAAAAATTTCAAGTTCAGCGGGTTCGATTCCCAGTTCAGACATGTGATTATTTGTAATTCTTTGAATGCACTTCGTTTTCTTTTTAAAATAAAAATGAAGTTTTCTTTCAGTAAATTTTTAAATTGTCAGTATTTAAGGTACTTTCCCTCCATGTGGCATAGTTTTGGGACGCCCTGTATATGTATGCATGAATGGATGTCCGTTCGGGTCAAATCTTGCAAGCTTTTGAACAACTTCCCAGTGTCCGATTGAGCTGACAATTTGCATCCAGGTTTGGTTTGGATGACAATACAATTAATATTGTATTGTCAGTACAGTCAGTACAGTCAACAACAAAGCTTGTAACTAAAACGAAGTTTTTACAAAAAACTTATTTCCGTTACCTTTTCACGTCAGACTGCTGAGAATTTCCCACTGATGACCACAAGTTCTTGTGTTCTGTTTGAATCTACCATCTTATGTAAGTAATAACAGAAAGTCGCAAGTCGCTGCAACCGAAGCTCCACCCCAAAGCGACTTTGTTGCTCTATCTGACCTGGCGTTAAAAACAAGGTCGAGCAGGGGTGGATTTAATAAACAACGCAATCGACCCACTTAGATAGGACCCGCGGCGCCTGCCTTCCTGTTCCTAATGTCCAGCGCAGGGGTGTTTCTTGTTCTTCAAAACATGCAACGCTATAGTACAAGAGTTTTGTAGCCCCACTTGTTCTATTAAACAGTTTGTTTGGCGGTTGTGACACAGGTGCTTATTTTGCTAAAATTTAATTTATAATTACGTTAAGAGGATAATTGGTGTAATCGGAATGAAATAAAGAATTTAATAATTTATTATTATTATAAACATGGAAAGTTACAATTAAATTCCTATGAATTTCTTCTATATTTTAAAGTAATAGATGCCTACTACTAATTTGATTAATTTATTAATTGCTATTAATTGCGCAACTTAGGTAGTTCTTCAAATTTCCTGGATAAATAGTAGCATCACGTCCTTCTTTTAGCTTTTTATGTTAAATTCTTTATGATTTATTGTTATATGAGGAGCCCGTGGTAGTAAGCGCGTTCGGCCTGCGATCGTTGAGCTTGAGCAACTTTCGCTTTGGTTGGTCATGGGATGGCCACTAGCTACTTATAAGTACTTATAAATAGGTAACGCCCCGGTGACTCGTAGTTGCAAAATGTCCTGTTACTTAAACACACTATTGTGTAGAAGGGAACTTTATACAAACATCCACCTATTGCGATATATTTGATAGCATATGAGTTGGGTTTCTAGCATTAAAACAGTTTATGCAGAGACTGTATTTGCCCAAGTCACATCATCACATTAAATCGATATTATTGATTTCAAATAGGAGGAGACGTTAGAGCAGAGTTAAGGTCATAGCCCACTTATACCGCACCGCTTCCACCCAACCAAAGTATAAGCAGCCAAATATGGCCCCTAATATCGTTCACTGTAGATGCACTTTACAGTAAGCGAGCCTTCCGCAAGCTAAATAACAACAGTAAGCGAGCCTTCCGCAAGCTAAAGTGCATCTACAGAGCACGACATTAAGTCCATATTTGATTGCTCATACATGTTGGGTAGGAGTGGTGCGGTATAAGTGGGCTAAAGGTCATAGCCCACTTATACCGCACCGCTCCGATCCAACCAAAGTATGAGCAGCCAAATATGGACTTAATATCGTTCACATGCACTTTATAGTAACAATATAGCATAGCAGACAGCGCGCGGACAGCGCGCGGTAAGCGAGCCTGCCGCAAGCTAAAGTGCGTCTACAGAGCACGCCATTAAGTCCATATTTGACTGTTTATACATTGGTTGAGTGGGAGCGGTGCGGCATAAATGGGCTATGACCTTTAGTCCTTTAGCGCGCTCCTCTGTCTGTGATCGTTGGGGATGGTCCTTGACGGGATTGAGGACCAATTTTTTTTTATCTTAGCTCCTCTGTGGTTCGGGACTTTCGGAAGGCATGTTAAACCGTTGGTCCCGGCTGAGTTGGCAGGCACCACTCACCAATTGGGCCCGCGTAGTGGCTCATGGCGCCTTCTCCTTATCCATCCATAAGGAAGGCCTGTACCCGACCAGTGGGACATTAAATAGCTAACATGATAATGAAGTATTTTCGTAGGGGGAATAACCACTTGATCCTTCAACGCCCCAGAAATGAGACACAATACTTAGTTATTTAAATTTTTACTTTTTTGCATTCACAATCTACTTAAGGCCATACTCGTAAAAAATATGCTGAAGCGAGATAGCAATGAGAAAACGACGCGCGCGGGAGCGAGACCGATTTTGCTGATCAGGCAAAAAAAAACACAAAATCACTTCGTATTAAAAACTACACCGATTTTTTTTAAATGCTTCTATACGATCCTAAATATTATTGATCTCCACTAATTAAACCAATTTCTAATAGTGTAAGTAACCCCATTTAAGAATAATCTTGAATTTTCGTATTTTTTAGAGGTCTTTTCGAAAATAAAAAGTGTCGAGGCAAAATCATAAAATCGTGTTTTTGAAACTATACGATTCTAGATAAAGGTATGAAGAAATATATATTTTATTACCAGATTTGTAACAACTGTTACCGTAATATAGTTTTAAATCAAAAAGTCCATACTTTTTCCGAGTAGCGCCTTAATTTTTATTATTGAAGAGTTGAGGGTGAGGTGTTTTAGAGACAATGATCCGAGCAGTCGCCCGGATAACGAAAGGTCGTGGGTTCGAATCCCATCGGAGCTAGTTGTGAGATGGGTCGATTTTTCTGAAGTACTTATTTTTCAATTATTCGAGACACAAGAGATTTTACATTGTTCTCCGGCCCTATTCGGACGGTCAGGCGTCAATGGGTTAAATGGTGATCATATTGTTTGATCATCATGGTACAAGTTGTGCTTTGTGGTTTTATCACGTTATTCCCTTTTCCCGGTGTGAATAGATTGCGCGTTCATCTGAAATAATTAGGTAAGCTATAATTTTGGCCCTTAAATATAATTTTGGCCCTCTAAATTATTTCCTATAAACGGTAAAGCTTGGTCTTTTATCTACTTATACCTATTTGCAATTTGATCATCAACTCGCATATAAATTCGCTTTTTACCTAATTAAATTTGTGTGTTATAAATTGACATAAAGATTCGTAGGTACTTATTCCAATGCGAAAAGAATGTGACAGCGGAATGTCCTTACAGAATCACACCCCTGTTTCCATTTCATGCTAAACCAGAACCGATTTAGATGATAGGATTAGACCACAGCACAAGGAAATATTGATTAGACTTTTGAATAAGATGACACCATTTATATTATAAGTTATTAACCTGTAATTATAATATCATTGGATGGCACAGCTTCTTTGACGAACAGTTGGTTGTCAGCCTTGACAGTAAAATTGTTTTTGTTTTGGTTTTTCTTTATCATATAAATCTAAATTGGTCGTCAAACGCGATATTAATGGAATTTTAATGTGGATGATGTCGCGAGCGTTCACTGTGTACCTACTTATATTTTGATGATAATTTTGGATAGTGGTCAACATGAACCCACTATTGAAAACAGAAGCATAGAAGACAGATGGTTCGAAGTCATGCGACGTAATAATGTTAGACTTCCAAAGTATCACAAATTTACTATTTTTATTGACGCCATAGATTCCGCATTTCTAGGGCGTAGACAAGATGCAAAGCGATTTTATTTTTCACTAGCTGTTGCCCGCGACTTCGTACGCGCGGTGTAGTGACTTTTGTGTTAGTTTAGTTTATGTGTGTTTGTTGCCCAGATTTCATAACGCTCTTCTTGAAATCCTATTCTCTACTAAAAGGGTCTAAAGAATATCGAATATGCAGGCTAGGGTATGAACATGGTATGTTGTTATCAAATGCTGCATGAACATAAGTAGTTGAGCCCTCATTCATAGACCTGTCCGTCTACCTATCAAGAAACTTTTTCTCAAGTATGCGTGGGAGGTATCAAGCTAAAATTTATGTTCTTACTTAGTAATGCATAATATCAGGCCAATCATATTTTTACTATAAACTGAAAAAGAGATTGTGTGTATCCATACTAATATTATAAATGTGAAAGAGGGTTTGTTTGTTTATCCGTCTTTCACGTCAAAATTGATGCAACGGATCGACGTGACTTTTGGAATGGGAATAGTTTGGCAGCTGAAAAGTGACATACTTAGGCAGCCATTAGACAGTCAATCTGGATCGCGATCCGCGATCAAAATCAATGATCGCGATCCAGATTGACTGTGTACGAAGGTGATTGACGGTTTGCGATCTTGATCGCAAAATATCTACATAGTAAATCTCGATCGCTATCAAGATCACGATCAGTGATCGCGATCTGGATGGACTGTGTAATGGCTGCCTTAGACTACTTTTTATCCCTGTAAAATATCACATTCCCGCGGGATAACGTTTTCGTTTAGTCCGAGCTTGCGAAGTCGCGGGCGGAAGGCTAGTATTTTGATATGGAGACATTTCCTATTTGTGAGAGCTTGTAATTAACTTTTTTTAAGTAACAGGTATAAAATGTAATGATATACCATTTAATTATTTAATTTAACATCATTTATGTAAGCTTTCCTAGTAAATAAATAAATAAATAAGTTAGATAGAAAACTATTTTTAATAATCCTTTATTTTATTGGATGGTACCTACGGCTGAAGGCCTAAGTAGCCAGAGCCGGTTAAATGACATAAAAAATGGTAGGTAGGTGTCGGTACTGGTATTGTACCGACACCTACCTACCATTTTTTATATATATCTACGTAGGTACTGGCCACTTAGCGTTTATGAGCAAATTTTTCAAAATTACATTGGTGACATTTTGTCTACATTGCGACAAACTTATTTCACACAGTGGTTAGTTTTTGGTACTAAATATACTGTTGACTGCCGGCAGTCCATTTTGACAGTTAATTTTGTATTGCTAGTGGCTCCTCCACGACCACTGTCACCGGTTCAGATATATTTGTGGCACCACTATACTTACTGTAGCGACATCTAGCGTCGAGTGGAAATGCGAAATAGAAATATTACATCAATAGGGTGAAAACTTCAGTTTTGGCCACTGCCCCGAGTGCTTACTTAGCTTAAAACATTTCGTTAATAACTTTTGCTTGATAGTATACTTTTTATCTATGACTTTTAAGTCATAATAACAATAGTAATAATTCAGTTTACATCGAATTAGATGTTTCTTTTATTTTATCTAAGTTAGTTAAGTATTGATTTCTCGATGTATCTTTT
The DNA here is from genome assembly GCA_949710035.1 of Crambus lathoniellus. Taxonomy (NCBI): domain Eukaryota; kingdom Metazoa; phylum Arthropoda; class Insecta; order Lepidoptera; family Crambidae; genus Crambus; species Crambus lathoniellus. Next base: position 12,323,190 of record OX453296.1, read on the forward strand.
AAAATTTGATTAACAAAAACACATCAATCGGCACCCTTCGCACATTTTAAGTTTAAGAAATAGGTTTTTAATTTACTAAAATAAAACTAAATTTCGTAAGTATATGAATACTTAGTTATATGTTTTTTACTATGTTTGTCCACGAATTTCTCGAAATCTTAAGGCATATCGAGATGGTTCTATTTGATTTAAATTAGGTGTATTCTAACTTTCGCAACAGTCTAAGATTCATCAAAATCAGTTTAGTAGTTTCCGTGGGTATGTTATAGTACAATTCACTAAAACTTAAGAAATAAAAAGTAATTAAAAAAAATAAACTGACTGGCACCGACCTCAAAAGGTACCTAAATTATAGATATTATATTTTTCCTTTTCAGTTGACAAATACTTTTTGGAGTCTGTAAAATTTTTTTAAGTAGTTTTTTTGTATTGTAAGAATCTAAAAATGTAAAGAAAAGTATAAGATACATTCTTGACAATTTTAGATATAAATTTTGTATTTTATAGATACCTACTTAAGACCATAGGCGAAAGAAGTGAAAAACATCTTAAAGTGGCAACAGCGGGGGCTTTCATCCTACTTAATATAATCATTCGAATGTACATTTGTGAAAGGTATATCGTAATCTTACTGACTTCCTGCGCCATCTATTGCTTAGTAGTTATGATGCGAAAGAAGTGAAAAACATCTTAAAGTGGCAACAGAGAGGGCTTTCACCCTAATTAAAATAATCATTCGAATGTACTTTTGTGAGAGGTATATCTTACTGACTACCTGCGCCATCTATTGCTTAGTAGATATAATGACGTAAATAACATGAAATTATTTTTATGATTTTATATGTGCCTGGATGGGTTTCAATTTATATTATGTTTTGAAGCAGGTAAAAAAAAATAACATGATTCATTATTAATTGAGACAGCGATTAAATATAACGTATTTTCATAATCATGTGGCGCCATCTATTTTAGTAAGAATCAGTCTTTGTATTTTCCCGTAGGAATAAGGGGTTTTTATTAAATATAAAGTACCCTATATGTTGACCCGGGTTATAAGCTATTACTTCACAAAATTTGGTAAAAATCCGTCCAGTAGTTTTTGCGTGAAAAGCGAACATACAAACAGACAAACAGACAAAAATTTTAATAAATATCGTTTTGGGGTCTATATCCTGTACACATCACATAGCAGTAATTTTTTTTTTTAAATCTTTCATGTACAGACTTTTTTTCCGTTTCTGTTTTATTACAGGTATGTATAGATTACGTTTTGATGTACTCCCTTATGAGGTTTGTTGTGCGGTGGCCACAAATGCACTTACCTACATACAGTCTTGGAATTGTGATGCAAGATAGAGAAGGTTAAATTAATAACAAATATTTGAGATTATATAAAATGACAGTGGGATCGCCCCACGCCCCAGAGCGAACAGAACAGTCCATAGAGCAGTGACATAGTAAAGTTAAAAAGTCTTAAACTATATGATACTAGCTTCCGCCCGCGACTTCGTCCGCGTGGACATTCGAGAAAATCCTTAGGGGACCAATAAACAGGATAAAAAGTAGGTATTCTATGTTTTAATGTCATCAAAATCCGATCAGCCGTTTTTACGTGACGTTACGTCACCAAGCGCGCTGCCTCGCGCGAGGCAGAACGTTAGCCACGTGCGGCGGGCCTCGCATTATTGGATTTTCTCGAATGTCCACGCGGACGAAGTCGCGGGCGGAAGCCAGTAAATAATAAGTGTCTGCCTCACAATCAAAAAGTTAGTTCTGAGTAGCTTAGGTAAGTACCAAGAACTTCTTAGGTACCAAGAACTTTTAAGTAAGTACTAAGATGATTTAGGTTTATACACCCTATTTACCCCTTGGTTTTATTTTCGGAAAATTACAAAATGGGTTTCCTATTTGTTTTTAGAAGTTAGTACGCCTACAAAGTTTCAATTTGAAATGTCTATTTTACCCCCCTGATTTTTCATTCAAAATTTCACACCTATTTTTACCTTTTAGGGGTTGAATCATGTTCAGCGTGTTAAACATCAAAATAAACGCCATTTTTGCAATCGACATCCCATAAAACCTCAATAACGACATCCATATCTATTTTTAGGTTTATTTATTCCATTCAACCTCTAAGGGGTTGATTTTCGAAAAAATACGAAATAATACATTTCATGAAGGACTTTCCAGATACAACATTTCATCCCCCTTTTCACCCTTTCGGGGGTGGAATTGTCAAAAACGCTAACACAGGAAAATATGAATTTTTAATTGTCAGCCTAAATACAAAATTTGAAGATCCTAACTTCAAAACTGACGGACTTTCATACAAACATTCATCCCCTATTTTTTTTTTATATATAGTATGGGCTTGCTCTTGGCTTCATACTGAACCTTAGGGTTGAGAATTTTACCCCCTTCGGGATGGAATTTCCAAAAATCCTTTCTTAGTGGATGCCTACACTGTATAAGATATCTATGGGCAAAATTTCAAGTCTCTAGGTTCAGCGGTTTGGGCTGTGCGTTGATATCTCAGTCAGTCAGTCAGTCAGGACTTTGAATTTTATATATATAGATAGATACTTACCAAAGATTACGTCCTGTCGTGTGAGAGACTGTTGACTACAATGGGCCTCCAAAGAAAGCCGGTTACATAGGTCACCAGGCCTCCCCCCGCAAGATGATAAGCTTAGCTGAATTACAAAAACCAGTATCGTTAGAGTAAAAAATAAATTAAAAAAAAAAATAATAAAAATTAAATAACATAATTTACTTCCAGTACATCGGTGTAAGAGGGTGTGTGTATGTGAGAGAGCATATTTTTAGGTATGTATAATTATGTGTGTGCTTTTATGTGTGAGCGTACGTGTGTTTGTGTGGTGATCCTGTGTACGTTTTTTTGCATGAGTGTCGATGTGAGAATGTAAAAAAATTGTGTGTATTTTGTACGTCTAGGTACGTATAGTGCGCGTGTGTGTTTATAGGTGAGTTCAACATTTCAAGATCGGACAATGTACACAGACTATACAAGTAAAGGGTTGCCACAGTTTAACATTCCTATCGTGAACCATTTTATAAGATTTTCTTCGTACAGAGGCGGCACTTGGACTTAACGTTCATTCCATATTAAGTTCCATAATAATATAAGTAATCCATACTATAATATTATAAATGTGAAAGTGTGTTTGTTTGTTTCAGTATTCGATTTTCACGTCAAAACGGAACAACAATGGATCGACGTGATTTTTGGTATGGGAATAGTTTGGGAGCTGGAGAGTGACATAGGCTACTTTTTTATCCTGGAAAAGCATCCAGTTCCCGTGGGATAACCTCGTGGAGGCTACGCGGGCGAAGCCGCTGGCGGAAGGCTAGTATAGTTTGACCGCACGCGCTGTACCGACCGCTCAGTTAAGGCGCGGTTAGGTGGGAAGCGGTGCAGCGCTTGCGGTCAATCTCAAGTAATTTAATTAATAATAAATAAATTTTATTAATAATATAATAAATAATAAATTAATTTAATTAATAATAAATAAATTTTATTAATAATATAATAAATAATAAATTAATTTAATTAATAATAAATTAATTTAATTAATATTGAATTAATTTAATTAAGTAATAAAAAAATCATTTATTAAATAATGAAATTAAATAATGAGATGTATGTGTAGCAAAGAATAAAAGGCAGCCAAGAAATATTAACAGAAAACTAATGTTCGAAAGTCCGTATGGAGAGATAGTACCAAAAGAATATATTAATGTCTACTAATATTATAAATGCGGAAATATTCCGATCTGTCCCCTTGCTCTGTCCCCATGGGGTGACAGAATGGACAAAAAAGTTTGATCTGTCCCCCTGTTACCGATGAGGGGACAGTTCGAACTTTATTCACCTCTTAATGTTTTATCTGTCCCCCTATCGGTATTAGGGGGACAGATCAAACTTTTCTATTCCTGTTTGTCCCCCATAGAATTATTATTTATATTTATTATTTTTATTTATGTTCTTAAAAGTAATGCAACCTTTTATTAAATAAAAGACAAAATGGTTTCGGTTTATAATCGCATTTATTTATATAAGTTATAACTTATAATAATAACACTAGAAACCTATTGCAAGCACGAAAAACGCGCAACTAAAATTAAGCCGTATCTGGCTCAGTTCTCAAGATCTGACGCTGGCAGTCCTTAAGGTGACGTTATGTCGAACACAGCTCGCGAAAAATATTTCAAAATGACTGTTTGCACTATAAATAAGTGTTCTAACAACTCAGAAAAACAAAAAATAGTGATCAAAGGTCACATATTCTACATTTTCTGTACGTAAATCGACAAAAAACAAATAATTTGAAACATATCACTATCAGTGTTGCTAGTTTTTGGAAAAAAATTGCACACAGTGATGTTTTAAGTTGGTTGGTTTTATTTGCTACTAAATGTTTGTGTTATAAGTTTTATGAAAATAATTTACCATTTATTTTATTCGTTATTTATCTAGTGATTCTGTCTGGCCATTCAATACTCTAATAAATAAATAAATAAATAAATAACTTCTTACAATCACACCAATTATCTAAGCCCATGTTAATTTCTAGGCCTATGTCCAGCAGTGGACGTTAATAGGCTGATGATGATGATGATGATGATGATGTTAATTTCATTAAGAAACTGTATCATGGAAAACTTGATAACGGATAAATATATACTTAAATACTTTTTGTTTGTAAATACATACTTAATATACATAGGAAACACCCAGACCAAGACAAATAGACATTTTCATGCACACAAATATTTGTCTTTGAACCCAGGACCTCTAGCGCAGAAGGCAGGCATCCTACCCCTGCGCCAAATCGGTCTTCAGACTCTATTAGGGATACTTTATTGCATCAAATAAAATTTCAAACATCCGTCTAATCGTAATTCAAATATTCTATTACTTGCATCATACTTGGTTTTAGTTGAAACATAATAGGTATACAAAAATTATTGTCTAGGCGAGGGATGCCGGCCGTCATAATTTTACAATAAAAAAAGGCATAAGTACATTTTCATAATTACTTAACTTTTTTGCTATATCACACCATTATTACTATTTTGTCCCACTATTTTGTCTATGATTTTTATGGTGTGTTAACGTTTTGTGTAAATGTTTCGCGAAGATGTATCTCACAAAAGATGCGTCTTTATGTGAATTTATCATACAGGCATTTATACTTAAACGCAATGAACGGCGGCATTTATCATAAGACTAATTGTTAAATTTGCTGTTATTTTGAAAACACGTACTTAGGTAATATTCTTATTAATATAATCATATTCATCTTTATCCCACTGGATGCGGGCAGCGCAGGACCGATCGTTGTGGAGATCCTTGGGGGAGGCCTATGCCCAGCAGTGGGCGTCATTTGGCTGGCATTATGATTCATCTATATGTATCATCATACCAAACACATGGCAAATCATAGCATAACGAAGCAGCATTTTTTCCCATTTTTCGTGGGTAAGCGCCCAATGATGGTTACACTGAAGCCATATTTTGTGTGCGTTAGAAGAGCGTAGAAACATACAGCTTACGCAAATAAGGATAATGAAGATGGCACGCGTTTACGCATGTATTTTGGTTCAGACGCGGTTTCTAGGTGTTATTATTTTAAGAGTTATAAACATTTCTTTTATTTCTCTAATAATTATCAGTCTCATAAATAACGAAAGGTATATATTACACAATCAGTCTTATTAAGATGCAAATATCTATATTTAAACTTACTATTATAACATCACGAATATTTATCTATCAATTAACATAAAACCTTGCTATAAATATAAATCACAGTAGATAATGTATTAAAATCAGTCTTCTGATTTGACTTCTTACCTAGTTACTATAAATGAAACCTGGACTAATAAACTAAAAGTAAATATTGTAAACTGATGATTATTAGAGAATAAAGGTGATTATAAACCGAAACCATTTTGTCTTTTATTTAATAAAAGGTTGCATTACTCTTAAGAACATAAATAAAAATAATAAAATTAAATAATAATAATTTTATATATTTAATTCAATGGGGGACAAACAGGAATAAAAAAGTTTGATCTGTCCCCCTAATACCGATAGTGGGACAGATAAAACATTAAGGAGGTGAATAAAGTTCGAACTGTCCCCTCATCGGTAACAGGGGGACTGATCAAACTTTTTTGTCCATTCTGTCACCCCATGGGGACAGAGCAGGGGGACAGATCGGAATATTTCTAAATGCGAAAGTTTTGATGTTTGTTACTCAATAACGGTAGGGAAACGGCTGAACGGGTCTGAATGAAATTAGGCACAGAAATAGATGGACCAGACCAGACTTACATGGTCTCTAAAACAGTATAAACGGTATGTTTTATTCCGGGAAAATACCTCATTCCCACGGGTAAAGATAGTTGTCTATAAAGGTCTTTATAATAAACTACTTACGTTACTCCGAATTTAACGCGAGCGAAGACAAATTATAGTTTCTAAATCTGCAAGTTCAGCTTAACCGCCTCTGTGGTCTAGTGGTGCACACCAAAAGTATCAAGCCAAGAGGTCCCGGGTTCGATTTCCAGTCGGGAGTATACCTACATATTGTAATCGGTAAGGTTGATGGTAGGACTTATTATAGGTCCGCCTGGCCAGCTAACACCATCTTATCTAAGTTTGACGCCATATCAACGATGTTTTCATCATAGTTGTGTTCCGGCAGTTAGAGATAAGATAGCCAGGTCTTTAGTGTTGAGGATCCCGGGGGTAGTGCGCTTCCATCTTCAGCCTTATTTTCACTTAACATCAGGTGAGATGAAGGCTAAGTTCTACCCCGTTCATGGTTAAAAAAAAATGTAGGTCTCAGTACAAGTATTTCTTCCACATTGCCACTTGCCAGCAAGCAACTCGACATAACAAGTTCTCAGTATAGGAACGTAGAATAGGGTGGTATGGTATGGTATAGGTAAAAGATAAAAGTCAAACGTGGGTATGACGTCATACTTCGTATCGGTTGTTCCTAAGTGGGGGGTCAGAGTTCAACCTCCTTGGGGGTGGCTCATGGCTCGTCGTCTCGGTGTCTGACCAGAGAACGAACAACACGGCTATAAATATCTCCGGCCACTAATAAATCGCAACTGCCTCACAATAACCCGTTGAAAGTACTAGATTATATTATTATCGGCTTTTCTGATTACTTACTCATATTCAGTCAAAAAATAAATGCTTCTCATCCATACTTTACTATGAGCTGTTAGAGCAAATGTTAAAGAAAGATTGTGAAAGAGATGGCACTATACACACCACTTCGTCTTACACACCCACTTGCAGGAAGCTCCATTAAAGTTAATGCTTCATTAAGTCTATTGCTGTCACTTTTCGTTGTCAAGAAATAAAAAGTGACAGCATTAGATTTAATGAAGCATTAACTTTAATGGAGCTTCCTGCAATTAGGTGATAATCAAGCTTACTTAAATTAGGATGGAGATGGAGGTCTGGGCGGTGGTATACAGTGGTACAGGGCCTGTATTGCGCTTGCGCATGAGTTTACCTGCCTTCTGCGCCAGAGGTCGCGAGTTCGATGTCTACACAGAAATATTTGTGTACATGAACATACTCGTAAGTATATACAGGATAATTTTTTTATCAGTGCACAAATTTTTAGGATCGACTCAGAATCGATAAGTGAACAACTTTCTCCTAGAAACATGGGTCGAAATACGACAAAAATTTTTGGACTTCCCATACTAATTCGATCACGTGATCAGTCCGATTTGTATGAAAGGTCAAAAATTTTTTGTCATATTTCGACCTATGTTTCTAGGAGAAAGTTGTTCACTTACCGATTCTGAGTCGATCCTAAAAATTTGTGCACTGATAAAAAAATTATCCTGTATATTTGTCTTGGTCGGAGTATTTATGTGTATATTATTCGTATATTCGTAGTATATTGTATTTACGAAAAAGGGTATAAAAATACCATGTCCGATGTCTGGGATACATAGTACGGGCGATTGTGCACTAACCGGAATTTTACCGTCCGGCAGGACCGTAAAAAAACGGACTGCCGGGCGGTAAAATTCCGTGTAGTGCACAAGCGGCCTACAAGTTCTTAAATAACTATAAACAGTCAGTAAGAAATGGATAAGTAAGTCAGTAAGAAGTGGATTAGTAATTGGTTCACCGACTTAGTACCTGACTGTAAGTGTCCTTTTTTTCAACTAGATAACGGATAAATATATAGTTACATAAGTTTATAATTTTCTTTTGTAAATACATAGGGACCTCCTTAATAATACCTACATCATAGATAACACCCAGACCAAGACAAATAGACAATGTTCATGCATACAAATATTTGTCTTGTTCGGGAATCGAACACTAGACTTTAAAAAATTATATACTAAATAAACTAAATAACTTTTGTTAAATTCCACCTAGAAAGAGACAATGTCAGTTCCATGTTATGGTACTTACATATTAAAATCATTTAATTTAATCTCATGCATACTGTCTAGGCTAGGCGATCTAAATGTTTTCGGCACAAAGTGTCAAGTGCTGGTAACACTGAATAACGTTAGTAATATGACATGACACCACCTTTTATCACAATTAGTAACTAAACCTTAATGTATTTACCATACTACCACACTATTACTACCGGTAGGTAGTACTACTACTTACACATACTAATTTTCAATCCTAACTCTTCGCAGTAAGGTGCATTGTAGGTACTTATATGTATATTTTTCCTTGAATGACAAATGTTGAATGGGGAGGTAAAAAAACATTGATGATTCAAAGTAACTTAGCTTTTGTGTTAATTGTATTAACGATATTGTTTTCTTTAAACATTATAACTCAATGCCATATCATTAAATTTCTATATCGGATATATCTAGTTATCCAGTTTTCATAACACATCTACTTAAGAGCTAGATAACTGTTATGATTGTAAGAAATTTATTATTGTAAATATTACTTCAAATATGTGATATCCGTCATACTATACTATACCTAATGAGTATTCGTAAATGTATAATATATAAGAGAAAAAGGACCATTTAAATGCCTTGTTTAAATAGTGCTAGTTAGTACTTAGGTATACCCAAAAGCAAGTTTGTACGAAGGAAATAGGAGGTCTATTACGAGTATATACGGTACTTTTTTAACGTGATAACGTCTTATAAATCGATGAACGCCGGCTGCACGCACGAAAAAGGATGACGGAATGTCACGTTCCGCCTGAGCTCAAAATAGAACTAGTACTTCTTTTTTTTTTTTTTAATCCTCAACGGGGTAGCACTTAGCCTTCATCACACCTGATGTCAAGTGGTGATAAGGCTGAAGGTGGAAGCGCACTACTCCCGGAATCCCCATCACTGAGGAACTGGCTATCTTATCTCTAACTGCCGGAACACAATAATGCTGAAAAACATCATTGTTATGGCGTCAGACTTAGTGATAAGATGGTGGTAGCTAGCCAGGCGGACTAAGAACAAGTCCTACACCAACCAAACCGAATACAATATGTACCCTCACTCGGAATCGAACCCGGGACCTCTGGGTCTGAAATCGGTGGTGTGAACAACTAGACCACAGAGGCGGTTGAACTTCCCATATACCTAGAGTCCTGAAACTTGGTACATGGGTTGGGTTTAATGACCACATAAAGGGAAAACTATCAAAACTAATATAATTTAAAATTAAATACCTAACTAAATTTCTCACAATCACATAAGCTCAAATTAACATCACTAGATGGCACTAGACGCAGCTGGCTCGCGCTTTGCGTCTGAGTATAACAAGATACTGAGGCATATTTTTAATAATCAAATTAGCTTTAAACATTATTGACAACATAATACTTGTTTCAATTTTATTATCAAATTAACTGTAAAGATTCGTACATACATGGTACAAAATTATGTTACCGATAAAGATATTGGTAACATAATTTTGTACCATGTAGGGCAGGCGTACCGGTTTTGGCCACTTTAAGGATTTTTTCACTTTTAACCGCTTAGTGCTTAATGATCTTAAGTATTTTAGAGAACATTTATAATGTAGAGTTATAGATAATTTATCGACCTTTAAGGGTACAATCTACAAAGTAAAAAAAAACAATAGTTTTTTTATTTATAACAAATTCTGCGGAGGGGGCCAAATACACCGTTTGCATTGGTTTTGGCCACTTTCATAAAATTACTATATTTAGAAGTTGAGTTTATGCTTAATTGATTTCTTATTAGAGTTCTGGACTAAAACACTACATGAAATAGTATTTCAATCACAGCTAGCTCCTTACTACAATTTTATAAGTATACCTTTATCACTTGATTAAAAGAAAATTAGCGGATTGAGTCTAGTGTAGGCTAGTGCCTACACTAGCCTCAATCCGCTAATTTTCTAGTACGTTAGCTAACAAAAGTGAGTTGTGAGTCTTTTAAAATAAATGAACTTTATGATAGGTTGCAAACTTTCTACTAATGCCAAAGTGGCCAAAGGTGGCACAATGCTAAAATTTCTAGCTCCACTTTTGGCCACTTACTGTTTCCCAACTTTTTGTAAGAACAGTGAAAAAACAACACTTAATCCATCTAGAAGAAACATATTCCAATATGATATAAAATATTAAATAACCATAAAATAATTTTATTGTAGAAAAAAAATGATTTTACAAAACCTTTACCCTTAACATTTTGCTTAAGAATTTTTACAAAATGTTAACTTTGAAACATAACACGTGTTTATTTCTAAAATATCGTACTACCTACATAAAAAAAACTAAGTGCTGTAATTATTAAGGCGATACTCGGAAAAATTATGCTAAAGCGAGATAGCAATGAGAAAACGACGCGCGCGGGAGCGAGACCGATTTTGCCGATTACGCAAAAAAAACACAAAATCACTTCGTATTAAAAAACTATAGCGATTTTAAAAAAATGCTTCTATACGATCCTAAATATTATTGGTGTCCACTAATTAAACCAATTTTCAATAGTATATGTATCCCCATTTAAGAATAATCTTGATATTTCTTATTTTTTAGAGGTATTTTCGAAAATAAAAAGTGTCGAGCCAAAATCATAAAATCGTGTTTCTGAAACTATACGATTCTAGATAAAGGTATGAAGAAATATATATCTTATTACCAGATTTATAACAACTCTAACCGTCCTATAGTTTTATATCAAAGAGTCCATACTTTTTCCGAGTAGCGCCTTAACTAAAAGTCCAATCTTTTATTCGCCATTAATAAATATGAGCAATAATTATGTAATTCCTATTTATATAACTTTAAAGTGCAAAGTGACCAAAACCGGTACAGTGGCCAAAACCGGTACGCCTGCCCTAAATCAAATTAAAGAAACTAAATTAAGTGTCACTCGTGACACAATGCTTCAACAAGCATGTAAATTAGATGTGTGACAGAATGCTTGTTCTATAATCAAGTTGAAACCTTCTACTTCGACATAATGTTATCGATGTTTTTTTTATGACGTTATCACATAAAACTATCACCATCCGTAAACCAACTTTACAGACAACCAACTTTTATCATCCCGGATACAGCTGTTCCATACAAAATTGCAAAAATATTTAACCCATTAACGCCTGCGGGCCGATTCTCACGCAATCGAGAAAAGTTCACATTTATAAGCTCGAAATTCAAATATAAAACAGTTTGTGTATTGTTAGAATTACACAATCGAAAAAGTTCGATCGAAAACCAGTCGAACGCAATGTACAGACCAATAGATGTTAGAACTTAGCTGTCAAAATGAATTTGTTGACATGTGGGACAGTTTAGTTTGTTTGAAACGTTCTCAATAGAAACCACAGAAAAAATGTTCGTATACGAATTACCACACTGAAAAAATTCGAATGTGTGAGAATCGGGCCCCTGATCAGCCGAATAGGCCGGAGAACAATAGAAAATCTATTGTGTCTCATTTCTGGGGCGTTGAAGGATTTATCCAAATGTATGGAACAGCTGATTTATTTTTCGCGATTTCATTTTTGGTCCAATAATAAAAGTTGTTTGTTTTCATGAGTAGAATAATCCCTGAAATTATCCGGGATGATAAAAAAATTACCGTGTATACAGTCGATCTTACTAGGAATAATACACCATTCCTAAATATCATACATTTCTTTTGACATCTATACTATCATACTAATATTAGAAATGCGTAAATTCGGATGTTTGTTACTCAATTACAGTGAAAAGGCTGAACAGTACCCCTATGAAAACTGTATTAGCGCCTCTAGCGGCGAGTAGCGCGCTTATATAGTTTTCATACAAATTGACATTAATACGCATTCGAAATAGTTTGCGTTTGCTTGACATAAAAACTTACACTACGGGCACAGATCTGGGGGAAATTTAGCACAGAGATAGATTATGGTCTAGAATAAGTAGTAGGTACCACGCGGGAAAGACCACGTGGAGCCTCTAGTATTGAAATAAAACAACTTTTACGAATTAAAAAAGCGCTAATTAATTGTTGATATTTTTTAATTATTTTTAACCATTCACAATGTAATTCTGTAAGTATCCCGCCTGAAAGCTACTTATAGGGCTCGTGGTTTTTTACTATCACATTTTTCCTTTGATTTAGTTGTTGTTTTGATTAACAAAATTTTGGTGATACACAATTCAGAGCTATTTAAAATGACAATCTTGTATTAATTGCAATGAACGTGCGCGAACAAAAAGGATTGCGATTTGCTTAAAGCAACAATGGTAATCTCGACTCTAATTTTAATTTAAAACAAGTGAATGAATTACTATAATGATGTAATATATTTTTAGAATCAGACAGGAACCCTTTCATTAAGATACCACACACGATAGGATTCATAAAAAAAAAATAAGTTTCCATTCAAAAAAGCTGCTCTCCTTTTTTGTTTTTTTTTCATGCTACGTATGACCTAAATATCAATCGTTCCGATTTTTTTAACTCCTTTGCAGCTTTTTTTGGCGTACTATTGGTCCCGGCTGCGTTTGCAGACAATAAATCCACCAATCCGAATTAGGCCCGCGTGGATGAATGGACATAATAAGTAAATAATATATTGGACAGCATCACATACATATAGCATTATGGAAATTGAAAACAACGACGGGTATTACCATGTACAGTTTACACCCAGACCCGAAGAAATATTGAAAAGTTCGTTTTCAATATTTACCTGACCGGGAATTGACCCTCTAGTCTAGACGGACCTCTAGCTGCTAGTGACGATAATGATGATTTCCATTTAAATGGACCAAAACATTGTTACGCCGATTGTCTTCCTTTTTCCACATGGAGTATCTATTTATAGCCAGCGCACTTTTAAAAAGACCATCTAAAAATACTCTACATCTGTGATCTGATTTTAATGATTGACTCATCCAGCTGGCTGTTACATGGCATGATGTAACTTACGTCGAATGGTCTATTTCGACAACTTGTGTGTCAACTGTAAAACTGAGACAACGTGTGAATCTGACCGATTAATTCCTAGTCGTGGATCCAGGATTTGGTTGAGGGGGATAGCTTGTTGCACATGGATAAATGATGGATAAGAAATATAAAAGTAATAAAGGACTGTCAGGGTACCCCAAACCAAGCTATGAACCCACTTGCCTTTGCCTTGGATACCTTGGACAAAGAATATATTTGTCGCAGGGATATGAGGAAATCAAAGATTTCACGAAATCCCTAGGGATATCACGAAATCACAGAAGATGTGGAATAGTCTTATTTACGACGTCTTCTTCCTAAACAAGTTCAGTGATATGTCATTTCACTAAACTAAATCTAGTGAAATGAAGAATGACTGAAGTAATAACAGTAACTCACGGCTGCAGGTGACAAGTATGAGCGTGTTTGTATCGGAAGTTCTGTAGAACACGTGAAAGGTTAGAAAGGCGAAAGGCTTTTTGTTTTGTGAAACAACTTATGGATTGTTTTCACAAAAAAAAAATAACTACGAAATTTAAGGCGATCGCGAAGCGCAACGAAGCGATCGTGTAACGGCTGCCATTTTTACTTACTTCTTTCATTGTTTTATCCATAATAATCGCACCAACTATTAATTTTATGAAAAAATCATTACAATTATAAACAAATATGGTCTATTCAGTTCTATTGTATTTATGTGATAGGAGCTGTCAATGTCAGATGCCACTCAGCTGTCGGTTTGTTTGCGATGTTCCGAAGTAACAGCTATAAACAGCCGCGCGGTCCGTGGCAGCCTGTGATCTGTATGCGGAATACTTTGATTGTAGTTTCGTGCATATTTATATTGCATTTCTTAACGTAACAAAATAAATAGTCTATAGGAAGCAATTTTGTCTTACGCGCGCCATAGATTTTTACTAAATTAATCTTCCAGATAATTCTGAAGTCTTCGCGACGTAATTAGTCTGTGCCTTGGCTGTATGATTAAAATCCAATGACAAGTTGAATCTATCTAGGCAAAAAAAAAAAAATATAAACCTACTTACAGCCGGAATGTTCTGGAAGATTTTTTATATAAATAGGAGAATCTGCTAAAGATTTCTCTTTTTTCTGGTTTTTCGCCCCAACATAATTGGGGTCGTATCTCCGGGCAACATCTCCCCGAGTCTCACCGGTACCTACCTGCTGTACCTGTACCAGTACCTGCCTACTTCGTGCCGCTCTCCACCTGCTCCTGCGCGCCTAACCGCCAGGAACCTGCTCTGCTCCGGTCTACCCCGGACCAGACCCCGCTGCCTCTAGGCTACAGCGACTTCCCCCCTCTTTAGGAAGTCCCCAAGTTAAGTCCTCCCAACTTGTTCTTTGCACTGATCCCCGAGCGACAGAACCCACGGTCTAATTGTGGAAAATAAAATACACTTAATTTCATATACCCTCTTTTATTTCTGACTCGTGCTCTCCGGCTCCTCCAGCCAGGAGCGTTTCAATCGCCTTAAATTTCGTGGTTTTTTTTTAACTTATCACGTGTTCTACAGGACTTCCGAGGAAAACTCTCACCTCTGAAATCCACCTTTCTGACATTTCACTAGATTTAGTTTAGTGAAATCATCTTTCCGGCTTTGTTGTAATAACAATAAATAAATTTTGTTTTTATCCATAACGGTGTAGCACTAAGCCTTATTCACACCTGATCTTAAGTTATAATGAGGCTGAAGGTGGAAGCGCACTACTCCCGGAATCCTCATTAACTGAGGAACTGGCTATTTTATCTCTAACCGGAACACAAAAATGCTGAAAACATCGTTGTTAAGGCATCAGAATTAGATAACGCGAACTTTGAACAAGTGCTTCCACTAACCGAGACCGAATATAATGTACCCCCGGAATCGAACCCGGAACCTCTGGGTCTGATGTCGCTGGTGTGTACCACTAGGCCACAGAGACAGTTAAATTAGATAACGTCTCTCATATTGTATTCGGTTTGGTTGGTGGTAGGACTTGTTCTTAGTCCTTTTGGCTAGTTACCACCATTTTACCTAAGTCTGACGTCATCATAACAATGATGTTTTCAGCATTATTCTGTTCCGGCAGTTAGAGAAAAGATAGCCAGTTCCTCAGTGATTAAGGATTCCGGGAGTAGTACGCTTCCAACTTCAGCTTATCACTATTTAACATCAGGTGTGGTGTGATGAAGGCATGATTTTTATCCATAACGGGGTCCTAGCTCTCAGTGCTAATTTTTTTCCCGAGTGGAATTCGACCCCACCGTCCCTGGCGCAAATAAATAGGTGGTATTAGTGACATTCCGACATTGGGCCCCTAAAAATTCACAAAATGCATTTTTGACGATGTCCAAATCGCTCAACCAGACGATTATTATTTACGCTGTCCTATATTGAACACTAGCTCTCCGCCCGCGACTTCGACCGCGTGGACTACACGACGTATTCTCGCGCGATATTTTTCCGGGATAAAAAGTATACTATGTTCCTCTCCAGGCTACATAGTATCTGTGTCCCAAATTACAGCCAAATCCGTTCAGCAGTTTTGGCATGATTGAGCAAAAAACATCAAAACTTTCACATTTATAATATTATAGTAGGAAGTAGGATAATGGAAGGGAAATGGAAGGGAATGCATTTATCCTATATTCAGTCGAGATTCCCTTTCATTTGCCCTATAAAATTACTGTCTAAAAATATACATCATACTTCGCAGCTTCGTGCTGAAGTGACTAATCACAGCCAGTTCCAGTTAGTAAGTATTCTATACATATTGTGTCATACAATATTTATTTAATAAACGCTCTTTTACGATAATTCTTTTATGAACATTTAAGTATATTAAAACTATTTATAACATAGTAAACATTCACAAAACGCATTTTTAACGATATCCAAATTGCTCGTCAAGTCAATTGCTTTAATAAACTTTTATTCTGTAGACTCCCATTTGGCCTATAAATTGTCTTGCCCTATAAATAAAAATGACTGTCTAAAAATACCCCCTGACTTGTTATCTGATCGTACTGGAGCGACCCCCTTACCAGCTGTTAACGTAGTGAGGTGAGGACCATCAATCAAATGAAAAACTTACGACGTAAATATACGCACAGCATTTTCCATATTCTGTGCGCACAGCCTTATGTATAACTCTTTCACACTTATGTACTTACTAATGAAGCGTTTCTTTTGACCAAAAAAACTATTATGTATGTTCAGTCATGAGATGGGTGACCAAAATGTTATTATCTCGAGCTCCTCCTTGCTTCACGCAGAAGGCACGCAAAGCCGTTGGTGCCGGTTGCAATAGCAGTCGTTCATACCGCTGCTGTTTGCTCATAGACCCACTAATTTGTCCCACCAGTGGGGCCACGAGGAACACCGGACTCATTTTGGTCACACATTTTGGCCACGAGGAATACTTATTGATACATGTGCCATGGGGCACTGATAACATTTAAACCAATTCAAAATTTTCATTCCAATAATTTTAAATATTTTTTTAAAGTTTTATGAATAGTTTTACCCTCTTTCCGTGGGAATATCGGGATAAAATATAGCCTATGATGTCACTCGGGAAGAATAAAGAATTTTCTTAATCGGTCCAGTAGTTTCGGAGCTTATTCAATTCAAACAAACAATCAAATCTTTCCTTTTTATAATATTAGTATAGAAAACTAACCTTTTAGGGTTCCGTAGTCAACAAGGAACCCTTATAGTTTCGCCATGTTCGTCTGTCCGTCTGTCTGTCCCCAGTCTAGCTCATAGACTCTTAGTACTAGAACGCTGTAATTTGGCATGAATACATATTAATCACGGAGACAAAGAGGTGAAGTAAAATATTGAAAAAAAATGTTTTTAGATACTTACCCTACACGTGATGTGGGGATGTATTTTTTTTCTTGTGTACCCCATAGTACGGGGTGTCGTTTGATAGCAATTTTAAAAATATTGCTGGTTTGTGAACACAGTGTTTTGATTGGGGCATCTGTTTGTGAGAGTCAAGTGTGCCTGTCCCTGCTAACCAAATGGTTATTTTTGGATACGTGAAAAAATTCACGATAGTTGTATATATGACGAAGTTAAAAGGAAAACTATCATAGCTAAGTAGGCTTTACAAGTTTTTGAGATATAACACATTTTCCAAAACCGCAAATATAACTTTGTCATTCATAAGAAACACTATGAAAACAATTTTTTTTTAGGCGAAAAATGATACTTAGTGGTATTTTTGCTAGGACCCTTCATGAGCGAGTTCGACTCGCACTTGACCGATTTTTTGTTATTATTTTTTCTATTGTTTTAATTAATATAGAAAAATAATAATGTTATTAAAACAGAAAATATTAAAATAAAAATATTAAAAATATAAATCTTAATAAGAAAAGTTATTGGAATTAAACTTAAAATAGAATTGAATAAAATGTTATCAGTGTCATGAGTCGGCTATTAATCAGTGGGTTTACGAGGAATAAGCCTTCCTCGTGATCCACCGGTGCGCCAGTTTAGTGGCTCCAATGAGTGCGTTATCTTATTACTCAGTGGGTCCACATAAGAATCACGCTGAAAAAGTTCTTCGCTCCTGGCCGCTCATAAATGTTTTAATTTCGAATGTTATATTATTTAAGACGGAAACTCAATGATTGACTTAAAAAAAAATTGGCGAGAAATCGCGTGTCATTTGTTTTTTAACACAAGCTGCGAAAAGATTTTAGGGCTATGATTTTGCATGACTTTAAAAGTTCACTGTCTCCGCAAGACTGCACTGCTCGTCTTCAAAATGCTTTTGGCAGGGAAGCACCTCATTTGAGCACTGTAAGGCGTTGGTACGAAGAATTTGACCATGACTGTGTTTCTATCCATGATGAAATTCGTGAAGGTCGGTCGGTTCGGCCGGAAGAGGCCTTGCGTGATAGCTTTCAACCAGCGCGTGAAAACATGCCCTCAGCTCTCAGGACCAATGGGGTCCTTATGTTTTCAAAAATGGTTTGACCGAATTAAAAAGTGTCTAAAATGTGATGGAGAATACTTCGAAAAGCAGTTAATATATTACTTTACATGTGAATTGTTTTAATAGTGAATTACGCAAAACTTTCAGTGTACCCCTAGCATTCCTCGTCTCACCAGTGCACAGTGGTAGTTCCAGTTCCTTATGTACCCACCCACTAATTTAGTGGGTGGGTACATGAGGCAACAGCGGTTCATAGCTACCTACCAAATCATAGATATTATTAGATAGAAGATCATGGCCCACATCCTCCTAATCCATACTTATATTATAAATGTGAAAGTGTGTTGGTTTGTCCGTCTTTCACGTCAAAACGAAGCAACGGAACAACATGTAACGGATATATTGGGAGCTGGGGAGTGACATAGGTTTTTTTTATCTCGGAAATTATCACATTCCGTGGGATAATGTCATATAGTCCACGCGGACGAAGCCGCGGGCCGGGCGGAAGGCTAGCCCATCCATAAGTATGACTAGAGCCCTAGCAATGGGAAATTAAAATGATAATAGTAATAATGACGACGATATCATTACGCAGTACGTTTGACAAAAAGAAGGCAGTATTATTTCAGATGTAAGTATTCCATAATGATGTAAAATTAACACAATCAAATAAACGACTTAATTGAATGGTCAAGTGGAAACAAATATGGGCCTTGGGACGGAAACTATAGAGTCCGTGTCAAATAACTCTGCGCGCGACTGGGGCGTTTTGGCGCTAGTCACAGTAAATTTTTTGGTCCAACTAAGGTTAAGGCGCCGATTCCCGAAAATAGGGTATTTTAAATTATGGATTACTCGCAAACCACAAGAACTCAAAATTTGGAAAAAATATATGTTACTTTTATTTTTGCTTCCGGCCGTTTTTTTTAGATTTGTGATATTTAACTGTGTCAAATAAAATCCCAAACATACGTCTAATCGTTATCCAAATATCATATTACTTGCAGTATACTTGGTTTTAGTTAATGAAAAATATACGAAAATTGTCTTTGAATAGCCGAGGGATTCCGGCCGTCAAAAGTTTCAATTTATTTTTATTTAATTTTTAATTGAATTTTAAGTGATTTTCGATTCGCGGGGCGCTCGCAAGTTCACAGTTCACTGCCGGCTGCCGCTGCGTCCGCGTGAAGTGTATCGCGCTCGGCCGAGCAAGCGTTATCGTTGCCTATTTCGGTCGGGAATCCTCGCCTTAAGTATGTGATTAGTATTCGACTTAAATAGACTTTAATATTGTATTCGATTTCAACCGAGGGGCAGACATCTGCCCCCTGATTCACAAACCGTCGGAAACGGAATCGGATTCGAATTCTGTGCTTTGTCTTTGTCTTTTCTACAGTGAGTGACAGAGACAGTGCATACATTCAGCTGTCGGGAGCGTTTCCGACGGTTCGTGAATCACGAAGCTGCTGGTCTGGCGAGCACTCTAGCTCATGTTTCCAAAAAGAAACATTCTTTTGTTTTTCAAAAGGAACTAAACTGCATTAATGTTTTCTACCTCGCATGATTCGTCTAGGAATCGAACCGGCCAAAATGAGAATAAAAGAACATCATGTAGTTTTATAGCACCAATCGATAAGGCCAATCAGGAGGATCAAATCTCTAACGACCATGATAAATTAAATAAAAAGTAAACAATAAAAGATAAAGGATTCGATGTCAACTCGAGTCGATGTTTTACTTTTCTATGAAAATCTGTTTTTTTAAACATCAATGCAGTTTTGTCTCTTTTTGAAAATTGAAGAATGATTCCTTTTAGTATACTTACTTAATGAATTTTTATATCATCCTGTAGGTCTGTCTGAGAGATATGGTGCTTAGAAGATAGTTCCTAAGAATAGAATTTTTAAATTGAGAATAGAATTTTTACATTGAGAGCTAGAAGATGACACTGACAGGGACAATATTTAAAATAAGGTATTTTGAAAAACTTCGTTTTCATGACAAGCTTTTTGTTGACTGTACTTTAATATTGTATTGTCATCCAATCCAAACCTGTATGCACAGTTTCAGCTCAATCGGACACTGGGAAGTGAGTCAAATTTAGCTTGCAAGATTTGTCCCCCACTATTAACTAAGTAACTGACAGGGCAAGTTAAATAAGTTTTTAGTAAAAATTTCATTTTTATGACAAGCTTTTTTGCTGACTGTACTGTAATATTGTATTGTCATCTAAACCAAACCTGTATACTTACAAAATTTTAGCTCCATCGAACACTGGGAAGTTGGTCAAATTAAGCTTGCAAGATTTGTCCCCCACTAACTAACTAACTAACATGGCAAGTTAATAATAAGTTTATAGTAAAAATTTCATTTTTATGTACTTAAAGGTTTTTTGCTGACTTTACTTCAATATTGTATTGTCATCTGAACCAAACCTGTACTTATACAAAATTTCAGCTCCATCGGACACTGGAAAGTGGGTGAAATTAAGCTTGCAAGAATTGTCAACTAACTAACTAACTTTGCAAGTTAATAAAAAGCTTGTAAAAAATCGTGTAAAAATCCTCTAGTTCATTTTAAATGTTATAGATAAGCAAAAGTATTCCAAACGTATTTTCGTGTCCATCGTTCCAGCAGCGCCACGGTCTCCGATTTGCTTGAAAAAAATACACCATGCAGGCCAATTTTTTACCAGTCGGGAAAAAATACGATTGATTTTTTCCCCCCACTGGATCCGAGGATATACGGGGATTTCTGTGGCGCTGCTGGAACGACGTCGTCCTGGCAGCGCCCCGCTATTTCTCATTAATTACAAAAGCTATAATAAATCTAATAAGACACATATTTTTGGCTTTTTTTTCCATTTCACATAAGCTAATGTCCACCTGTAAATGTCGACAGATTCAGGAGTAATCGTAGGTCACTTGGGGCGCTGCTGGGACGACGTCGTCCCAGCAGCGCCACGGCCGAATCTCAGCAATTCGATTTTTTTACTGAAAACAGTGTGCCTGTATATTTACTTCCTTCATCATAGAGTACGGAAAAAATTGAATTTCTACATTTCATCATGGAATAATGATTTTATAGGCATCGAAAAATTATAACCTCAAAAAAATTTTTTTTTGCTCTAACGCCTTTAATTGATGTATTAAATAGCATTTGCGCATTCTTTTATCTTCCTATAAAGGGAAAAAAATAAACCACTCTCGCAGCATTAACTATTCCAGAGAAATCCTAGGTTTAGATTGTGTTCATACATTTAGGCATCGTTCCAGCAGCGCCACACCCAGTACAGCATGATCCAGGGCACCTGTCACCAAACTGAGCATGCTAATATTTACTACTACCATAGCGAACACGGGAAAAAATCTGATAACGAGTATAACACAGCGAATTTCCGAGAAATAAGCCTTTGATTCAATATGCCATACAATTGGTACATTCGAGTAGAAAAGTTTTATTTAAATTCTTTTTAGTGCCACAAACTTGGGGGCTTTAAGCCCCCAGTACAGGCTGTCCGATCATGTTGGCCGACCATTATGATGGGCCATCGTGTACAGGGGCGGTTTGCGTGTGATTGCCGTCTGCGAGCAACGCAAACCGCCCCTGTACACGATGGCCCATCATGGTCGGCCAACATGATCGGCCATCCTGTACTGGGGGCTTCATACTTCATGTTTACCGGGCTTGTCAAGCATTGCATTGCATCATTGGGGCACAACATCGGTATCGCTATGCGGATCGCAGCTCAGCATTATTATGGTGCAAATAATGCAATGCAAGCAAAGTAATATTAACGTAATAAAGACCGTACGAGCCAAAAAAAACGTTGGCCATTTGTTTCCACATGCCATAGAGAAAGGTTAACCTATGGTGTGTAGGATAGAAGCATGATAGAAGTGGGTAAAAAACCACATCATCCATCATAGCCTGATTACACCTACCGAGTAGAGTGGCGAGACAAGTGCTCTCGGCTCGGCCGAATACTAGGTACATGTAAACACAGTACTCGGCCGAGCTCGGTACAACATTAACTCGGTCCCGTCAGATACTTTTGATTGGGTAATCGATACTTAGATTATTTGAGCCAATGACATATCATTGATTTGAGCCCCAAAAATAATCTACAATACAATGGGTGATTTTCTGAAAGCTCGCTCACTAGATGGCGCTGTCCCACCTCTATGCAGTTAGAAGGAACGGAACGTTATAAATTTTACTTTGACGCGACTTTTGTTACGTAAAACGGAACGTCAGACAGATGTTATTTATTTACCTTAATCTTTAAATGAGGAATTTTCCAAAAGGTATCGTAAGCTTATTTCAAGTAGGTGCAAGAGATGGCGCTAGCGAAACTTTTCTTTTTTTTTTAAATAACAATACATTGGACGTTTGTCAGCCTACGCAAAACAAAATAAAATTTTAAAATGTAAATAAATATGTAAATAATCTTGTTATATAAGGTTTTATTTCTAAACTAGCTGTGCCCGCGACTTCGTCCGCGTGGAATAGTGACTTTCGGCACCATTTTTAATTTTTAAGGCTAATAAGCTATTTTGTTTTTTTTATTTATTTATCCTACTTATATTATAATATTACAAATGTGAAAGTTTAGATAGACAGACAGACAAAAAATTCAAAAACTATATTTTTGGTATCTGTTTCGTTTAAGAAGACCCCTGGTGGTATTTTTTTCTATTTCTTTTTAATGTACAGAATTGGATCGTTTACAGTTTTATTATAAGTATAGATAGATTTGTATCTCTTGTAGTTTAGCTGGGCTGCTATGGTTCCACATCAAGTGTGCCAGACCTTCGATATTTTTCCGTCATTAGAAAATGTTCATTACGTGAAACACCTTTTCTTAAGACGCCATGTTTGTATCTCATATAGTTTATCCTGGCTGCTAGGGTTCCACATCAGGTGAACCAGACCTTCAAATTTTGTACGTCAATAGAAAGTGCCCATCACGTTTAACAATTTTCCTTAAGACGGTATTTTTATATCTCTCATAGTTTGGCTGGACTGTTATGTTTCCACATCAGATATTACGATCTTCAAAATAAATTATAGCATTTATGTTGGCGAGGGCCAATAGCTGTATAACAAAAAAAGTTTCAACAAAATCCGTTCAGTAGTTTTTGTGTGAAACGCGGACAACAGACAGACAGACAGACAAAAAATTCAAAAACTATATTTTTGGTATCTGTTTCGTTTAAGAAGACCCCTGGTGGTATTTTTTTCTATTTCTTTTCAATGTACAGAATTGGATCGTTTACAGTTTTATTATAAGTATAGATAGATTTGTATCTCTTATAGTTTAGCTGGGCTGCTATGGTTCCACATCAAGTGTGCCAGACCTTCGATATTTTTCCGTCATTAGAAAATGTTCATTACGTGAAACACCTTTTCTTAAGACGCCATGTTTGTATCTCATATAGTTTATCCTGGCTGCTAGGGTTCCACATCAGGTGAACCAGACCTTCAAACTTTGTACGTCAATAGAAAGTGCCCATCACGTTTAACAATTTTCCTTAAGACGGTATTTTTATATCTCTCATAGTTTGGCTGGACTGTTATGTTTCCACATCAGATATTACGATCTTCAAAATAAATTATAGCATTTATGTTGGCGAGGGCCAATAGCTGTATAACAAAAAAAGTTTCAACAAAATCCGTTCAGTAGTTTTTGTGTGAAACGCGGACAACAGACAGACAGACAGACAAAAAATTCAAAAACTATATTTTTGGTATCTGTTTCGTTTAAGAAGACCCCTGGTGGTATTTTTTTCTATTTCTTTTCAATGTACAGAATTGGATCGTTTACAGTTTTATTATAAGTATAGATTACTACTTTTAGGATATGACTTAAAGTTCAACCGTAGGTTTTTATCCATACTCTGCTATTTTTGTTGTACCTATAAAAATGTACAATAACTGTCAAGTTGAAAAGTTTGTTCAAGTTTGTTTTTGCATCTAGAGAATGAAAATTCAGTACATAGGTACTAACTTCTTAATTAATTTGAGCTATTAATTTCAACTTTTTCATGAAAATGCCACTTTTTCCACATTTTCTTTTCTTTCTGACAATAACAGTTATTTAAATTAAAATATAATCAAAATCAGGTAAAATAAGAAAAAAACGATAACTCAGTAATATATATACGCAACAAAATTCGTGAAACAATACATTCAACTTTCCCGTAAACTGGGGAGCGCAAAAAAACATACCATAGAGTGTGCCAATCTTTTCTGTTCCGGTAATTCTCTTTGGAACTAAAACAGTTTTCATACGACAGTCCATTTTGACAGGTAATTTCGTATTGCAAGTGGCTCCTCTGACACGACTGTCACCGGAACAGAAAAGCTTGTGGCACTATACATGAAAATTAAGAAAAAAAAGAAAAGTGGTCGCAGCGACATCTATTGAGCATTATAGAACCTACTGGAAAACTTCTCATTGCCGTGTAGTGCCGGCACATAAATAGAATAGCACTACCCCCTCTCTTCCCGTGGGTGTCGTAAGAGGCGACTAAGGGAAAACTGCCATCAGGAGATGGGCAGCAGCGTCTCCAGTTACAAAAGGCCAATACTGCGATCGCCAACCCGCCTGCCAAGCGTGGCGATTATGGCACAACCCCTCCTAAAATGACAACACAACGAACATATCGGCCCCCAGTCCCCGGCGGCCCTGCTATTCCTAGCTACGGTAGCGGCTATGGTAACGGCGGGGCAGGGGGTGCTAAGAATCTCCGGATAGGCTCCGGCTACCAACACCGACGACTCGACCTGGCAACCTACAACACGCGCACATTGAGGCTCGACGCGAAGCTCGTAGAGTTGGAAGAGGCAATAAGTAAGTTACATTGGGATATCATTGGGTTATCTGAAGTCCGAAGAGAGGGGGAGGACTCGATAACCCTGCAATCCGGTAACTTACTTTACCACCGGGAGGGCGACCAACAGTCCATTGGTGGTGTCGGGTTCATCGTCCACAAGTCCCTTGTGAACAACGTGATCACCATCGGAAGTGTGTCGAGCAGGGTAGCGTACCTGATACTCAGATTATCGAAACGATATTCGCTGAATGTTATCCAGGTCTACGCTCCGACCTCGACACACGAAGATGTCAAAGTGGAGGCTATGTATGAGGAGATCTCTAAAGCCATGCATAGCTATAAAACCCACTACACGGTTGTGATGGGGGATTTCAATGCAAAGTTGGGGCAACGTTGCGGTGATGAGCTGAGAGTGGGGCAATTTGGATTTGGGCAACGGAACGATAGAGGCCAGATGCTGGCAGACTTCATGGAGAGGGAGAACCTCTATATGATGAACTCCTTCTTTAGGAAGCCCGTAAGCCGCAAATGGACCTGGATCAGTCCGGACGGTAAAGTCAAAAACGAGATCGATTTTATCATGTCGACGAAGAAGCACATATTCAATGATGTCAGTGTGATCAACGCTGTTAAGACAGGAAGCGATCACCGTATGGTGAGAGGCACATTGAATATCGATGTCAAGCTCGAAAGATCGCGACTGATAAAATCCACGCTCCGACCAATACCAGCTCAAATTCAAAACCCCGAGTGCTTTCAGCTCGAGCTTCAAAACCGCTTCGAAGCCCTTGAGAACAGCATAGACGTGGACGATCTATACAACATGGTGGTGGATACTGTCCGCACGGTAGGGTCTAAGTACTATAAAACCCGCCGTCCCAAATTGAAGAAACTCTCTAGTCAGACTCTCCTACTCATGGATCAGAGACACGAAATGAAGCTGCAGAACTCAGCGGATGCCCATCGTTATCGGCAGCTTAATAGACAGATATCTAAGTCCTTGACGCGCGACCTTCGCCAATTTAATACCGAGCGTATTAAAGAAGCCATTGAGCGGAACAAAGGCTCCAAAGTGTTCGCGAGAGATCTGTCTATCGGGCAAAGTCAATTGACGAGGCTGAAAACTGAGGAAGGTAGCATCGTTTCGTCAACACCTGAAATCCTGAGGGAGATTGAGAGTTTCTATGGACAGCTATATTCCTCGCAAACACCTGTTGAAAGCAAGGCTAACCCTAGAGCCAAGCTTACCCGACACTATACCGAAGATATCCCGGACGTCAGCCTGTACGAGATTAGAATGGCTCTCAAGCAGCTCAAAAACAACAAGGCGGCGGGTGATGACGGAATCACAACAGAACTTCTGAGAGCGGGCGGTAAGCCGATACTTAAGGTCCTCCAGAAGCTCTTCAACTCTGTCATCCTCGAGGGCAAAACGCCAAAGGCATGGGGCAGAAGCGATGTGATGCTGTTTTTCAAGAAGGGTGATAAAACTCTCTTGAAGAACTATAGACCCATCTCGCTTCTGAGCCATATCTATAAGTTGTTTTCGAGAGTCATTACGAATCGTCTCGCTCGCAGGTTTGACGACTTCCAACCTCCCGAACAAGCCGCGTTCCGGAAAGGCTACAGTACCATAGACCACATTCATACGCTGCGGCAAGTTATACAGAAGACCGAAGAGTATAACTTGCCACTTTGCTTGGCGTTCGTGGACTATGAGAAAGCCTTTGATTCGATCGAGACCTGGGCCGTGCTGCAGTCTCTCCAGAGGTGCCAAATAGACTACAGGTACATCGAGGTGCTGAGGTACCTATACCAAAACGCCACCATGTCGGTCCGATTACAGAACCAGAGCTCTAATCCTATCCAACTACAGCGAGGTGTGAGACAGGGAGATGTCATCTCTCCCAAACTGTTCACAGCTGCGTTGGAG
Organism: Crambus lathoniellus; assembly: GCA_949710035.1. NCBI lineage: Eukaryota > Metazoa > Arthropoda > Insecta > Lepidoptera > Crambidae > Crambus > Crambus lathoniellus. The sequence goes on from OX453296.1 coordinate 12,350,382, forward strand.
GATATTTTTAAGCTGCTGGACTGGAAAGGATGCGGCATCAACATCAATGGCGAGTACCTAACACATCTACGGTTTGCCGATGATGTAGTTCTTATGGCTGAGACCTTGGAAGACCTGAACACAATGCTCGAAGATCTCGGTAATGCTTCGCAAAGAGTGGGTCTTAAGATGAACATGGACAAGACGAAAATCATGTTCAATGCCCATGTTGCACCCGCTCCAGTTAATGTTGGGAACATTACACTCGAAGTTGTTGACCACTATGTTTACCTAGGACAGACGGTCCAGTTAGGTAAGTCCAACTTTGAGAAAGAGATCTCTCGTCGAATCCAGCTCGGATGGGCAGCGTTTGGGAAGCTCCGACATATATTCGCGTCTGAAATACCTCAATGTCTCAAGACGAAAGTCTTTGACCAGTGTGTGTTGCCAGTAATGACCTATGGAAGTGAGACGTGGTCGTTTACTATGGGTCTCATAAGAAGGCTCAAAGTCACCCAGCGAGCAATGGAGAGAGCGATGCTTGGTATTTCCCTGCTCGATCGAATCAGAAATGATGAAATCCGCAGGAGAACTAAAACAACCGACATCGCTCGAAGGATTGCATCATTGAAGTGGCAGTGGGCGGGACACATAGCGCGGAGAACCGATGGCCGTTGGGGCGGAAAGGTTCTTGAATGGCGACCGCGTGCCGGACGACGTTCCGTGGGCAGGCCCCCTACAAGGTGGACCGACGATCTGGTCAAGGTCGCGGGAAGCCGCTGGATGCGGGTAGCGCAGGACCGATCGTTGTGGAGATCCTTGGGGGAGGCCTATGCCCAGCAGTGGGCGTCGTTCGGCTGACATGATGATGATGATGATGATGAATCTTTAAATTTACCTATTTCGTTTCTGTTCCTCACAGTAGTACCTATCAGTACTTATTTAATTTATTTTAAGTTTCCTTTGGGTTTTTTAAAGTAAATAAATTAAATATGATTCATACCAAACTATACCATGTACATACTTCGTTCAACGCCATCTAGTGAAGCATTTGGAAGCTTTTTTTTTAAATAGCCTCAGAAAATCGCTCATTAATCGATTCGGATCGATTATCCGGCAACAATCACTAACAAAATTTAATTAACGGATTTATTTGAAAATGAAATTGTATTAATTTTATGAGAACACAGAATCCTAAACTTATACTAGGCTCCTCAGTGTTATCTGATATGCAGTGTAGTCTCTTTAAATGATCTCGAAGATTTGTTAGGTACCTATGTTTCCACAAAGCTTTATTTTCTTTTTACAAGTTTTATTTTTCTTTTACAAGTTTTGCACGTGGCCTCCAGTTCCCCCTCTCTTCTCAAAATGCGTCCAAATACGAAATTTACTTTTTAACAACGACAGATAAATAAATAAGCAGCCCTAAATTACCGCCCAAATAACTCTACAATTCAAAGGTAACTGTACTGTCATTGTCATGTCACTATATGACACTACAGTCTGTAAAATTTGGCATGGTTGGAATAGCGGCTCATTTGTGCAAAGCAAAAAGATGTTAATGCTATTGGAATAAAGCTCAAGAAAAACCACATCAGATATTTTTTATGACAATGTAGCTTACGCTAGAAAATTAGACTCTATTCCTTGTGCAGAAGCAACGTTTTTCTTTGCACGAATGAGCTGTCATTTTGGCCATGCTGGGTTTTACTGTTAAGCCCCCAGTACCTTTTTAAACTTGTTCGTTCTAAAGTGTCAATGTACGATGTATTGGTCATGGTCGCCGACCATGGTCGGCCAACTTGTACTGGGGGCTTTACGTTACGTTACGACTCCTTGCCAGAAAGTTAAAAAAAAGCAAAACCATGTCTGATGAACGCCATCTGTTGAGTTTTTAGGAACTAACTTTTTTTCTTTTTTAATCATCTGTTAAGCCCCCAGTACAGGATGGCCCATCATGGTCGGCCAACCAACATGATCGGCCATCCTGTACTGGGGGCTTCAGAAAATCCCTCATTATGACGTTCGGTTTTCCCCATGACTTTTAATGGGGACAAGGATCGGGACCAAATATAATTAAATTTATTCAATTCAACGGGAATACAGGGCTGAGACATACATGGACAGACATACATATATGACGAATCTATAAGGTTTCCGTTTTTTCCCATTAGGCAACGGAACCCTAATAAAAAGTCAAAGTTAAAAACATAAAATGTAATAAGAAAATTATTTATTAACTTATAAAATAATGCACAAATAAGGACCATGTCCCAGCGTGTGTCAAATAATGCCACAAGATGATAATTACCTACTAATCTGTGATGGATTATTTTTAAATACAAAAACTTTTCTACTCGAATGTACCAATTGTATGGCATATTGAATCAAAGGCTTATTTCTCGGAAATTCGCTGTGTTATACTCGTTATCAGATTTTTTCCCGTGTTCGCTATGGTAGTAGTAAATATTGGCATGCTCAGTTTGGTGACAGGTGCCCTGGATCATGCTGTACTGGGTGTGGCGCTGCTGGAACGATGCCTAAATGTATGAACACAATCTAAACCTAGGATTTCTCTGGAATAGTTAATGCTGCGAGAGTGGTTTATTTTTTTCCCTTTATAGGAAGATAAAAGAATGCGCAAATGCTATTTAATACATCAATTAAAGGCGTTAGAGCAAAAAAAAATTTTTTTGAGGTTATAATTTTTCGATGCCTATAAAATCATTATTCCATGATGAAATGTAGAAATTCAATTTTTTCCGTACTCTATGATGAAGGAAGTAAATATACAGGCACACTGTTTTCAGTAAAAAAATCGAATTGCTGAGATTCGGCCGTGGCGCTGCTGGGACGACGTCGTCCCAGCAGCGCCCCAAGTGACCTACGATTACTCCTGAATCTGTCGACATTTACAGGTGGACATTAGCTTATGTGAAATGGAAAAAAAAGCCAAAAATATGTGTCTTATTAGATTTATTATAGCTTTTGTAATTAATGAGAAATAGCGGGGCGCTGCCAGGACGACGTCGTTCCAGCAGCGCCACAGAAATCCCCGTATATCCTCGGATCCAGTGGGGGGAAAAAATCAATCGTATTTTTTCCCGACTGGTAAAAAATTGGCCTGCATGGTGTATTTTTTTCAAGCAAATCGGAGACCGTGGCGCTGCTGGAACGATGGACACCGTATTTTCCAAACTTTTCTACGCAAAATAAAACTATTCTGTTTTATTCTTGTGTCTCATTGTAGGGCATCCACAATTTGAGTGTTGTTAAAAAATCGTAGTTTTTATCACGATTTAAATAGGATAATAGGAAAGAGGACTCAAAATAAATAACATTAGGAAATATCGTCCTATGACCCATTATTGTAAATTAATTCCTGCTTTTCATACTAACCGACTTATCATAATGTTTTAATGAGTAACAGAAGGAAAATAAGCAAAGACTTCCCTTAGTTATATCACGAGGCGTCCAATATTTTTGAAATGCTTCGGACTTAATATTAAAGAGCTAGTTTTTAGGGTTCCGTTGCGGAATGGCAAAAACGGAACCCTTATAGATTCGTCATGTCTGTCTGTCCGTCCGTCCGTCCGTCTGTATGTCACAGCCACTTTGTTCCAAAACTATTAAGACTACACACTTGATACTTGGTAGGTAGATGTATTTTGTAAACCACTTTACAATTTTTTATAGGAAAATAAAAAATAAAAAAAAATTAAGGAGCGCCTCTCCATACATGGAACTGTTTTTTTTTTCATCCAACCTATCGTGTAGTGTGTGTGACTTGACTATAGATAGGTTTTAAAAAATAATATACCTAAAGGTTTCTTTAATCACTTTTTCTCATAGTCAATATCTTAAAAGATAGACACTTCCAAAGTTGTAAATGTGTGACCGTCCTCCCTCCGCCTCTAACTTTTAAAATAAGAGAGTAAAAATCTGAAAGAAATATATGCTGTAGGCCTCAATAAACACTTATAACGAAAATTGGTTCGTACGAGATATAGTCAGCAGTTTTTGAGATATAACACATTTTCAAAAACCGCAAATATAATTTTATCCTTCATACAAACACTATGAAAAACAAAGTTATTTCAAAAACAGCAAATACAACTTTGTCATTCACACAAACACTATGAAAACAAAGCTATTTTTTGCTGACGAAAAATGGTAGTGGTATTTTAGCTAGCTGTATGTTATCGGTACGTTTAGTGGGTACGGAACCCTTCATGGGCTAGCTCGACTCGCACTTGGCCGATTTTTATACAAATAATTTAAACAAAAAGTCGCTGCCTATAGTTGTATATGGCTTGGCTACTGCGGAACTTTGTACGTACTGTGTGTGATATAGCACAGCCTTCTCTATTGTGTATATAGGAGGCTGTGGATATAGCCTTCAAACGAGATAGATAGAGCATATTCTAGATCAAGATCTTTTAGTTCCGATCTAAGTATACTACTTTCCTGCAAGTAAATAAACCAAGACCTAGGTTGGATTAGTGAACAATCACATTTTTCACCCTTTGTTTCGAACAGCAAACCCTCCTTTGCCCGATTCTTCCCGTTGCCATGGCAACATGGTAATTTTCGATTCCATGCTAGAACCAGTTGGTACATAGTTACTTAAATACTTGGCATGCTCCTTTTGTGCTTTTTTGTGTTCTGTAATACAGCCTCAGACTTAAAAAAATAAATCAAGTTTTTTGAGCAAAGCCGTTTTTACCCGACTGGTACGAAGCTGGTTATGTATTTGACCTGAATGTATGTGTGTGTGTCTGTTCCTGTGTTCCCTCGTAACTATTAAACGGATGAACCGATTTTTATAAATGATACGTCGTTAAAATCAACTTAATGGCGCAAGTGACACCAAGAACATCAATATAAAAAAATACAAAATGGCTGCTTTTAGGTTGCATATTCTTCAACATTTTTCAATCCCATCGAGTGGGGTATTATCAATTTAAAGGGTTTTTATTGGCGATTCTATAAAAACATAATATATCTTGCAGTTTTGCAGAATTCTAACTTCGAACATAGTATCTGTGTCCCAAATTTCAGCCAAATCCGTTCAGCTGTTTTGGCGTGATTGCGTAACAAACATTCAAACATCGAAACTTTCACATTTATAATATTAGTAGGATTAGTTGGGGGGAAAATCCGACTACTTGTTGGCGAAAAAGAGTACTCTACCTAAATGTTTGCAGATGATTACTCGTTTTTTAAAATGGGGTTCTTTATGGGCCCGCTCCGCTCGCAGTGCAGGCTTAACTCAAGCCCGTTTCAACCAGGCTGTTGGGTCGTACTACACAACGTATAAATTTGTCGACGGGCCTCATTCTGTAAGCTACCGCGGCGGAAAGTATGACTTATCAAAAACACTTGATTTTAAGTTTATTTTGACCAATATTAAGTTCACAGAAAAAATCTTTCCGTGTTTTGTGATTAAGTTAGTCTTGTTTTGACAGTAGCTTGAACTCGAGTTTTATTTGAAAAACTAATACTCGAGTCTGTCCCGTTTCAACCTAACCGTTGGGTTGTCCTACGCAACGTGTAAATTTTTTGGACGGGCGTCGCGCTGTCGGCCCGTCGCGCCGGCCTCAGTCTCCGCCGTACACCCGCACCAGACGATCGCACATCCTCAACCATGGCCCGATCAGGAGTAGCCGCTTTGAGCATCGCCGTCTTACTGGCACTAGTCGAAATCGGTATGTTTTTGTTTTTTATTTTTGGGCGTAGGGAACACTACTCGATGCGTTTTTGTTTTTTTAAATAGGTATAAATTTGTTGTTCAAAAACTTTATTAATTGGCGTTTGGAAGTAGTTCGAATTTTGAATTCTTTGACAGCCTTTTGAAAAATCAACTGTCAAAATTAGCAACGTTTTTTTATTAGTCCAATACTAAATGAACATCGGTTGAATTTTGGAGATATCTTTGTGAATTTAATGCGACTATTATTTGTTTTCTTTAATAACTTTTCATAAAACATTTTAGCTACAAATTTAATGTCTTTAAATCTTAATAAGTACTTACTTAATAAATTATAATAATTCTTACTTATATTATAAATGCGTCTCTGTCTGTGTGTCTGTGTGTTACACAATCACACCTAAACTACTGAACCGATTTGAATGAATTTTGGAACAGAGATAGTCTAGAGACTGAGAAAGGACATAGGCTACTTTTTATTCCTGAAAAATATCACCATCCCGCGTGATAACGTCATGTAGTACACGCGGGCGAAGCCGCGGGCGGAAGGCTAGTAAGCTATAAAACTTAAAACTAGTCATTATTATAAGAATCATTCTTTATCATCTAAGTACATACTAAATTTTAAGCGGTCAGATCCAAGGTATAAACAAAGCTAGAAAAAAAACCAGTAGATACCTATGTTTCGTCTTTGCGGGGCCGCTATGCCCCAGTGGAAAAGTGATGTCATCGCGGCCTTGTAGGAAATAATAACGTCTATCTGTGCTCTTTCTAGTCGAAAAACATCTTACGCTTCATAGAACGTTAACGTTTTTAACGCATTTTTTTCGGTTGTTGTTTGTTGTAGTTGTTTAATCACAACACTACAATAAAGAAGTAAATTAAAATAGAAAAAAAAACTGAGGAAAAGAAATGTAAAGTATCGCCAAATAAGCTTGATTTTATCAAATAAAAATAAAAGAAGTAACTGCCGGGAGCAGTTGTGATAATGATAGTTATTTATTAGAATTAATAACCCTTTTTGGCCTTTGCCGCAGACGGGTAAAAAGAGTAAATTATAACTATATTGTGGTTGTTCAAATAAACTAGACGCAGGATACGGTGACCAAAAATTTATTATCTCGAGTAACCCTCCGAGCTTCGGAAGGCACGTTAACCCGTTGATCCTGGCTGCTTTTACCTACAGTCGTTAATACCCCAAACCGCATTGGGACGGGTGGTGGTGGCCCATTCTCCTTATCCATCCATAAGGAAGACCTGTGTCCCAGCAGCGGGGACATTAAGTGGCTGATTGTGATGATCATGGGGAATTTATTTATAAAGCTCCCAGTTGAAGTAAGAAATGCGTAGAAATTATTTCTTAGCATAGTTACAAGAGTAAGGTGTGGTCACGACTTCAAGACCAACCGAACCATTAAATGTTAAACTTATTTCTTGAATAACTAAAGACTAGTAATAAAATGAGCATGAATAGCTCGTGATCGTGACACGACAAATCGAGAAGGCAATCAATTTAATCTTAGAAGTAGCCATTAAATTATAATAAATATAACCACCAGAGATGACATTTTACCCCTGGTGTATCCTTTTGGGTTATTATTTTGGCTTTTTCCATATGAATGTATAAGGGTAGTTCCGGCTATTCTATCCGAAATAAGCCGAAAATGCTTCCCTGGTTTATCTCAATATTTATAAGTGAAATAGACATAGAAAATGTTTTTCTTATATTTCACTAGTTAAGGCCTGCGTAATTGTCCGCGTGGAATGCGATTATATCGTGCTGTTAGGGATCACTTTAAATTTCGCGGTGGCGGGCGGTACTAAGATTGCTTAACACATTAAACTAAGATTGCTTAACACGTTAAACGCCGCGTCGGTCACCGGTGACCGGAGTTAAAATTAGTTTATAATTATTATTTTTTGAAAGAAGTGATATTGTATACCTATTATCTATAATTTTCTACAAACGTTTTTCTAATTTGTTCATTTATTTTTAGTGTTTCATTCATGTAACAAGGACAGGACAAGTAACAGACGGACAGAATTTATTTTTCATTTTTAATAATTGTATGGTGTGGTAGGTATGGATGGATCTACACTATATCCTACCTGTACCTACATTATACCTACCTACCTACGTATGGATAGACAAATCTAAGGAATATGGGAATGATAAAGTTTTTTATCATACTTACTTTTAGAATTTTTATTATTATACTCGAATTACTTTCTTGAAAGTCTTCCACAGCAATAAGTAAAAGGAAATATTAACTTTAGGTTCATTTAAAAAAATCTACTACTTACTTTCTGTCTTTTAATTTTCCGAAATATAAAGATACTACGGGTTGAATGTGAATGACCTCTTTTTGTACTCATGCCAATTTTTAACGAAGTGTTACTTGTTTGGATAATTTGTGATGAAAGATAAGCTTATTCGTTTTTAATTAAAACGACGGAAATGATTTACCTACATAGTAACCTTACATTAACATTTTCACTTATGAATTTTGCGTTGATTTACCTATAAGAAACTTTATAAAACTTTATTTATTTATATATAAGTACCTAAGTAGCAAAATATTTGAAAGCTCGACTTTTCAGAAGGCTGCAAATGATTATAACAAATTATCGTAGGTTCCGGTTTTATAGTCAAGTTATAAACTTCTGTTTTGATTTAAAAATAGAACTGACCGTGACTGACTGACGATTATGTTAATTTATATTTAAGTAAACGGATTTGGTAAAACAAACTGTAAATCTGTTAATTTAAATTCATATCATTGCAGTCTTGTTAAATTACTTAATTAAGTACTTAGACTGAATTGACATTAAAACTTTTCAAAATTTACTTACGTTGCCTTGCCAAATTTGCTTAATGTAACTTTTAGTTAAAAAAACTAAGTTTAATTGTTTAAAAATTTTTCAATCACAAACTGCTTTGGAAAATGCATATTGATTTTAGCCTGGAATGTTGTATAAATATTACAACACGCGGAGTACCTACCTACCATCAAGTCTGGAACTTGTCCAGATTTTTACGACCTTGTACGATAAACTATGCGTAGCATTCACACCATGAATTTTCTTTTTTTTCTGAGTTCTGCTAATCGTTGTTTACGGGTTTGGATTGCGGCGGTGCTTATCATGTAACTTTTTTATATTAAATATCGAAATAAGATGGACATTATCCACCACGCGGCTTCAATACCTACATTTGTGGGTAAGTATGAATTTGAACCAATGCACAAAAAGTCACAATTAGTATACTCCTACGTTCAAACAGTATACGAACATAGGATGGACAGAGGACACCCATCCTAATTCCAGCCAAACTACAAATTTCTTAACCGCCACAAACGACTAACGCCTGACTCGTCAACCACTGCATCATTAATTCGCCATTATAATTATAATTTACCTATGAAATTTTTTCTTAGTACTTGTCAAATGTATACTTACCTAAATATGAATTTTACTTTTTATATTTGTGTTGATGTTTTCTACTCTAATGAATAGAAAAAAATATACTTAGAGACTTGAAAATAAAATTATAGCAATTACTTAAGTATAATACTTTTACTGAATTATTGTTCAATGAAAAACACATCTATTTCACATAGTTCGCACAAGTGGAATTATGTTTTTATTGTGCATGGTTTTTGTTGGTTTAGCTTATTCATTTGAAAATAATTGGTTGCCGATTAATGCCTTGACACTCTCGTGTCAAATATAGAGCTATGTTTAGACTATTCGGTAAAGAAAGCTATATATATAATTCTCTCTGTAATTAGCGTTACACACTGGTGAAGGGTTATGAAGGGTTTTGTAGAATGTACCTCTGGTCTAGTATAGCTTAATGGTATATGACACGGCTCGAATTAATAAATAATACCTAAGTACTTGAATTCAACTAAAACTATCACTTATTTAAAACGACAAGTATGAAGAACTATTCTATACTATACGCCAAAAAATAAGAATAAGTACACGTGTATTTTAAGAGACACCAAAAAGGAAAACTAGGACACCTTGCAAAACATGATAATGTATTTACTACTAAATTTGGAATGTTGCCAGCACAGTTAAGACAAAAAATACAAAAGCAACTGCGGAGTATAATGTAGTGGTGAAATTAAGTGGTATCATTATTATAAATTTTGGCTCGTAAAGCATTTGTACATTATTCAAGCAAATAGGTTCATTAATACGCAGTTGTGGCCGCAGTATACGCAGCAGTGTACCTACCTACAAAAAAAACATAATAAATATTTTTTATCCCCTACCTATCCCATTCATTTTTATAACGCATCTTTTGACATTGTCCACGTAAGGTAGGTAACAATAAGACATACTTAAACCAAATACCTTTCTTTGGACTTTGCGTGTCTTTTTAAGCCTTTTTATCATTATTGCTTTACCACAAGCAAACCTTAAAGTTTTTGTCTCAAAACAATTTTATCTTATGAATTATGATTTACGAGTCAGTAAGTATTTGAAGTGAGGCTGCCCGACCAGTTACATTGGTGATCAGCTACAAGGTCACACTGACTCAAATGACATCATCTTACGGGCGTGTGGCACAACAAAATTAAATGCGTCAAGTAAGCGGCCACTTCATTTCGCACGTGATCTAATTTGTGCCTGACTTCATTGAAATTTAGTGATTTCATTTAGCGTCAAACTGAAACTTCTTTTCGTACATGATCTAATTGTAACTGACTTCATTTAGTGATTTTGTGCGCCATGGGCCAAGCAGTAACTTAACCGATCGTGATCTAATTAGTTTAGTCATCATTGATTTAATGGCACTATGTATGTAACATTTATGATAAATCTAATTTGATGATCTGGTTACAGGTTAAGATACAACCCATTTCGTTAAACGTTTTAATGCTCTTTTGTATTTAAATAATATAATAATATTGTAAAGTTCCCATAAAAAAATCAATTGAAGAATATAATAGTAGATTGTATTACAAGGGAGCAAAATAATATATTTAATATAATAATAATATATTTGAAAATAATTTTGCGGCCGAGTAATACACTCTGCTTTTCATCCCCCTCTATAAGAAAAGCAGTAAAGACAACTCAAACTACCTACCTTTCTTTGTCGTTCAGATACATCATAGCGCTAGTCGGGCAAGAAAAAAAAATGAGTTTTGAAATAAAAAAAAAATTAAATAAAAAAAATATATGTCCATCAGATTCCTTATAAGAATCTCCGGGGATGCCGTAGGGGGGTTGAAAATTTTGTTAGATTTTAGCTACGACTCACCGTTTTCGAGATATTCTCAATTTTATAAAATTCCGTTTTTGAAAATTTCTCGGTCCCGAAAAAAGTCCCGGCCCCATACAAAATCAGTTGTTTTTTTTTAAGTACTGCACACCCTTTGCTACACTCCAACCAATGCTTCTTTAATTATGTTCTAAATTCAAATCTCATCGTTTTGGACCCTGTTATGAAGCTGTTCAAAATTCAAATCTCATTTATACCCTCTTGTCATAACAGGTAAAAAATGAATCGTTTTGGACCCTGTTATTAGATAAACAATCATCGCTTTTCGATTCGATGGGATGAAAAAGTGTTTTCTTTACATAGGACTAAAAAAAGCGCACGCACACTAATTTGTTCTCGACCACTCGTCTCGACCCAACAGCGCAGTCGCTTTGCTACCCGCATTACATCTCTGGGTGACGGCTGAAAATCAGTGTTTGTCGACTGGCAAATTAACGAGTCCCCTATTTGAAATCTAATGACGATTGATCAAACATCACTTGCTCGAAAACTTTTGCTCAATACACCGAGCCTTGACCCTTCTCGCTGTTGCACCTACGTACATACCCTCTAAATAAGTACATATTTTGGTTATATCATCTAATATGTAGCTCCTTCTAGAAGAAAAAGGGACATTCCATTCGCTCACTGAGCGTGCAAAACACTAGACTAGACGCCCCTATTTTATTTTTATTATTTATAACTACATAATTATAGAAAGTTCATTACATTTCGTGAATCCTGCAAGCTGTTTCATTGAAACCCATCCAGCGAGGGCTGGAACAGTGTCAATCATTTGATGTCTTCTGTAACTGACAGTTTGTTTAGACCTCTCTTTCGCAGAAAGACTGGTTAAAATTTTTTTTGATATCTTAGTTAGGTAGTTAACTTTTGACTGCCACATTATTTCGTAACTTACGAGTTTAATAAAAAATAAAAATGCTTATAGCGACTAAGGACGAATTCTTGTTGTTCGTATATTGATTACCTTATTATTAAAAGCGATATTAAAAAGTCATTTAAAGTCAATTGACTTCTGATTACCTTAGGCAATTAGACAATAATTAATGACTAAAATTAATGAATCATGGCCCTTTAGTTGGCTTAGACAATGGATGTTGAATGATTCACTATTTCCACACTTAAGTTTATGTCGTACGTAATCACGCCACTGAAGACAGAAATTTGAAAAATCTTTAACAAGGCCCCCCGCATGATAGCTTAATCAATTGGGTATGATTGTAAAAACTGTCTGCAAAACCATTTTTAGGAAGGAAGGATTCTCTTTCCTATTATTAGGTTGAGCAAAGTGCAAGAAAATATTCATGTACCTACCTGAAGTCCACGGTTATTTGGTAATATCACACTCCTAAGAATTCACGTCAAATTTTCACGACAAAAGAGGACTATGTCCTTTTCCAAGGTCTAATCTTTCTCTATGACAAAACTGGTTTAGGTGAAAATGTACCAGATAAGTAGGTGCAGCATATTTTAAGTAAAGGCATTGGTATACACTTATATGTATATTACAGGAAAAATATAAGTAGGTAGTTTTATGGTAGTCGAATCGTATAAGAAAACGGCATTATATGCGAAAAAACTTATATTTACAGTTGGTAATAGTTTTCAATACAGTTTTAAATTTATTGATTCAAAACACTCATTTATTACACATCCCTTTAATTAGAATATTTTGCAAATTGTACCGAACGACACAATATATACCTAGGTACTTATACCTATTTCTTCTTTTTAATGAAAATAACATTATCTGCTTTCTCCATGCGGCATCTGTCCAGTTATAAGTAAAGGCGTTGGTATTCAAGCTCGTGGGAAAGGATCGCTTTTACACAAAATAATATACGTACATTTATTAAGATGGCATTTCAATTTTATTTATCGTCATACATGCATGAGCGCTATTATTTTATACTTAACTTTGTTTTAATTTTTTATTTTTCTCATTGCTATTAGGGCAGAACACATTACTTTGTACTTATGGGTCATGATCATGTATTAGGTAATTCATATAATAATGTTGTCTGCATGCCGCATATATACCTACGATGACACGATACATCTTTTTCAATATATATATCGTTTTGTTAAAATGCCTGATAAAAGATACTGTGAGTGGTATATTAAATGGAACTAGTAAATGTAACAATGAAAAATGACCGTTAGTATGTTTTGTGCAAGGCTTTGAACACCAGCCAACCGTGATAGGTAGTTCAAAATGGGGCAAGCGCGTATCAAATTGATGATGGTGTAGAGCACAACAATAAGCATTAACTTAGAACAGGGACGTTCAATCGAAAACCGGTTGAACCTATTTAATTCTCTTTGTGCGAAGTAGCTTCGAAGGACACGGCACTACCATGGCCTACGTGGAAGTCTCTAAAGAGACTCCGGACGATGGTCGGCCGTAGTAAAAATAACCTGTCTATATAGGATGTCTATTCTTGGTCTATAGCTGTGATGTTGTTCCTCAGACGATGCAATGCAACATGAACATAGTATAAAGTTAACTTTATACTATGTTCATGTTGCATTGCAGAGATATGAGATAAAAGAAATCTTGGTTTCTGGCTGCAAAAATTAAACAATTTGTTGTTTCAAATGCAAAGCTAGCTAAAACCAAAACATTATGATGAATTACTAAGTATCGCAATTTATTTTTAACAACAATATTAAAATCTAAATTACATAGATGTGCGAATTTTTAGCATTTTTTTTTTGGAAAGTGGTCATTTTATGGGTAGAGCTTTAGAAAACACACCATTTAAAACAGTGGCATTTTAAGATAAATAAAAACATAATATCTGATTGCAAACCCACTTTTATAAAAAAAAATGTAGGACAGGATCCCTTTGTGGCCACTTTTAGGAATTTTTACTGTTAAGCACTAAATACTAAATGGTCTTAGGTATTTAAGACACACTTTATATCTTATATTATTCAGAATTTATCTAAATTTAAAGGTACGTTTTTCCAACTTTAAAAAATAAAAATAGGTTTTTTGTAATAACACAAAATGTGTAAGAGGTGCTAAATGTCCCTGTTTTGGCCACTTATTGATAGTCAAACTTTTGTAAGTATAGCGAAAAATTAAAATCAAATCCAGATTAAATCAATATATTCTAATGGGCTAGAAATTAACCAACTGCAAAACAACAACTTATTTGTAAGAAAACAAAGGTTTATAATAACTTTTACCTAAAACAAATTTCTTTAAATTTTCATACAAAAAAATTATAATCAGAAAATGGCGTTTATTGCCAGAAAAAATCGTACGACCACAGAACATGGACAGAAAAAAATCTTTCCGTGTTCTGTGCGTACGACCTATAGAATGCTAGCGATTTTTATTATTAAGTATCCTAAAAACATTATTTTAATAGCCTTTGGCAAAAATGAGGAAAAGTTATTCAAAAAACTTTTAGAATAAAAAGTGGCCACAACCGGTGCTCTATCTGCTGCTCTACTTAAAAAAATGAAAATGAGTGTAATGATACTCTTAAAATAAGACCATTTGAAATAGGAATTCCGATATCTTAAAGAAATAACTACATCGTGGAGTTTGATTCTCGTGTCGCAAATATCTTTAAACAACATCAAAATGGAGAAATTGCAATAGATAATTGCAAAAAAAACGCAATTTAACTAGATATTGAACATAAAGCAACTTACGTTGATTATTGGTATTTAGATATTGTGTGTTGTCAATTTTTTTTGCATTTTATGTCTCTACATAGTGTAAGTAATGTAAAGTAATATAATTAAGCAAATAGTTCTACAAGAATAACTTACAATAACAAATGATTATAAGTACCCGTCTAAATCTAAAGGACATTTATTTTTTTAAGATCTTTATAATTGTAAGAAAAATAACACTTTCAGTAGAAATATGCATAAAACATATTTGACTATAGTCCGTTCGGTTAGATAGTGTCGGTACACCCGCACGGCATTGTGGCAGAGCGACACTATCTAAGCGAATGTACTATACTCCTAACTGTTTATAAGGGTTTTCCTAAGTGTATCGAGTGTAGAGACCAACTTAGGTACTTGTATTTTTAGATACGCAAATAGTACAAAACGTTATTGACTTGTTAGGTAATATCGATATGTTACTTTTATGGTAAATTTTATATTTTACTTGTGCTACTACTTATTTAATTTGAACCAACAAGTAATAAAAAGTTATTTGTAATTTCAATTAGGTCTTCGGATGAAAAGGGAAATTGCTGTAGGTATTTCAATATTTATTGAAATCCATCGGGATGAGTCGGTAATAGATAATTTTTTATCAGGTCTGTAGAATAGAAAAGCTATTATTAATTATACTTATACCAATATCGTACAACTTAACAGTGCAATGAGTCACATGTGACCGACTCATTGATCTTTGAAACAAAAACTATTTTTATGAATACTTATGTACAGTGTGAATGCTATTTAAACAGAAACCAAAGCCTAAAAGTAATGGACATATGGCTGGTAGTTGTAAATTATTGTATGGAGCAGTAAAGTTGTACGAACTTGTATCTCATAAAGGCATCTTATAAGGCACTGACAACTAATATCGTGTCAAGACTACAAGTCGACCTCGAACATGTTAAAGAGGAATGTTTGGCATAGGTACTTTACCTAACGTTTAGGTATCTAAGTTTTGTTAGTATTAACACGTTAGTACTATTATATATTCTGTGGTATAAACGCCTCTGTGGTCTAGTGGTTCACACCACATTTATAAATGACCTAAAGGTCCCTGGTTAATTGAATCATGTATAATATAACATATAGTATTAGTATAGTATTTAAATATTTTTTTACCGACTTCAAAAATTGAAAAGGAGGAGGTTATCTATTCGTCGCGTTTATTTCTTTTTTTTATATGTATGTACACCGATTACTCGAAGACGGCTGAACCGATTGAAATGATTCAAACGTTATAACATCAGGTATTTTCCCAAGTTGGTCCCATTTTTCGAAATTTTGCAATCGGTTCAGTAGTTTTCAGGAAATCTTGAAAATACTGTCGTTTTCGTTACCACTTCTTATGAATTTAAGACGGATGTTCAACTATCATACCTATTTACCAGAATATTCGAAAATTGCCTGCATGTTGCACTAAAAAGAGAGAAATAAAAATTATTTTTATAAAAAAATAAAACCGCCTTCAAAAAAATCCACCTAAAAGTAAGAAATAATATCTCTAATAACGTAAGTACTTTGAAGTCGGGCGGGTCTAAACAACAACACAAAAAAACAAAAAAATTAACAGGTTTCACGCCGGACTTCAAAGTACTTACAAAGTTATTAGAGGTATTATTTCTTACTTTTAGGTGGATTTTTTTGAAGGCGGTTTTTTGTTACTTTATTTTATGTAAGTAGGTAGGGCAGAGGTACCCTTTGTGGCCACTTTAAGGATTTTTTGACTTTTAAGCACTAGGTACTAAATGGTCTTAGGTATTTAAGACACAAATTATATCTTAAATTATAGATAATTTATCTACCTTTAAAGGTACATTTTACAAATTTATAGCAGTAAAATAGTTTTTTTTATATTACACACAATGTGTGAGAGGTGCCTAATGTACCGGTTTTGGCCACTTACTGATAGTTAAACTTTTGTAAGTATTGCGAAAAATCAAAACCAAACCCAGGTAAAATCAATATATTCTAATCCGCTAGAAGCCAGTCAATTGCAAAACAACAATTTGATTGTAAAAAACAAAGGTTAATAAAGTATTTCATCCAAAACAAATTTCTTAAAATTTTCATACAAAACATTTTTTCAAACAGAAAAAGGAATTTTTTGAAAAAAAATCTTATGATATAAGGAATTCTAACGGTTGTTATTATTACCTTAAAATAGCTTATTTCAATTGCCTTTATCAAAAATGGCTGAGTGGTAATGGCTAAGGCTGGTTAGAAAACTTTTATAGCAAAAAGTGGCCAAAACCGGTACAGTGGCCGAAACCGGTACGCCTGCCCTACTTAAAATACACTTTGTAGGAGATATAAGTATAACAATTGAAATAAATCAACTTTTAACGGGTAACTAAAGGAAATAAGAAGTATTTCAAGTACCAACAAATAATTTCATCCTTATGTAATACTTTACTTCCATATTATGAAAGAAAACAAACATTTCAAAAGGCGAAAAGTGCTTACATCACTTCCATTCTCTTTCACCACAAAAATATTGCGATAAATTCTCCAGTTTGACTCGTAATATCTTTGTTTGTTCGCGATGTGTATTATTCCACAAACGGGTCAAACTTCTCGTAGTCGAAAGAATAGTTCGTATAGCTCTTTCGTCTGAACTTTCTTACGCGATGTCTGGCTGTTAATTTCATATCATTCAATTCCTTAAAAATTTAGTTTGTGTCAATTCCATGCTTTAAATCCAGGTTTGCAGCTTGTATAACTTTGATTGCAATAGGTAAATAGGTATCTTTATTGTCTGTCGATTTATCCCTGTAGGAAGAACTATAGTAGATAAATAATATCGTATTTTCGGTTTAGCGTTATTTTTAATAGTTACGTCTACCTACAGGAACAAACCGCATTTCATGAATCCATTTTTATTTGTTGGGTCATATCAAATGAATTTCGTATGACCCATCAATGAGCTTTTTAAACAAAGTACAAAAGGTAGTTGCTGTGACAATGCTATTCCACGGATTACATAGTTCCAATCTTGCTTCAATGTCCTAAACACACTGAAACCGCCATAAATGATATTTACTAGCTTTTGCCCTTTAGAGGTTGAATCTCAATAATCCTTTCTTATGCTAGGGCTTCACCTGCGTGACGCCTAACGGCGTTAATAACGCTTCTTAGCGCGCTAATTGAAGCAAATTAGTGCGATAAGACCCTGCTTAACCTGCGTATTATATCAAATAGCGCGCTAATTAATGGCATTAGACGCAGGTGAATCTCCAACATTAGCGGACGTGCCAAATTTTAGCTGCACTCGGTAACGTAGCGTCACCTTTCGTTTTCAATATTTAGATGACTATCGACGAGTAGAACACGTCTTTTTAACCGACTTCTAAATCAAAAAGGAGGAGGTTCTCTATTCGTCTGTATGTATGTTTTTTTTTTTTTTTTTTTTTTTTTATGTATGTCCACCGATTACTCGAAGACGGCTGAACTGATTGAAATGGTTCAAACGTTATTACATTAGGTTGGTTTCCAAGTTGGTCCCATTTTTTGAAATTTTGAAATCGGTTCAGTAGTTTTCAGGAAATCTTGAAAATACTGTCGTTTTCGTTACCACTTTATGTGAATTTAATACGTATCTTTAGGCATTAACTCCTTTGTTTATAAACCGATTTAGATGATTCTTGTTTTGTTCGAAAGGGGATACCTCAAGGTATTTTAACCGACTTCGAAAAAGGAGGTTTTGAGTTTGATCACATACCTATTTACCAGAAAACACGTAAATTACCTGCACGATGCACTAAAAAGAGTGAAATAAAAATTATTTTTATAAAAAAATTAAACCGCCTTCTAAAAAACCACATCAAAAAAGTAAGAAATAATTCCTCACCAAATAAATAACGTAAGTACTTTGAAGTCGGGCGGGTTTTAACAAAAACAACAAAACATTGTACATGTTTCACGCCCGACTTCAAAGTACTTACGTTATTTATTTGGTGAGGAATTATTTCTTACTTTTTTGATGTGGTTTTTTAGAAGGCGGTTTAATTTTTTTATAAAAATAATTTTTTAATGTCCTCATTCGTTACAAATAATAGTAAAAATATATATCTCAGGCACTCGGATTATTTTTATTCGTGTTTACCACGTGCGTGGGACTATAAAAAGTTAAATTGTGTACGTAAACTGAGGATTATTATTTGATAAAATGATATAAACAGATAAAGATATACACGCCGTCAATAATTATCGTTGTTTAACAAGTTTATCGGTGTTTAGTATATTTTTTTATTAAATATTTACAGATTATTGCTAGTTAGCTTTAGCTAGTTAGTCAAATACAGAGATTGATAAAACAAATTATTGTTATTGACTATTTGATTGATTTGAATGATTTGATTGAATCAGGCGACACGTGGCGGAAGTCCCTAACTATTGTCAAAAAAGAAATATATTTGGCTTAGTTAAATTAAGCTAAATATATTTCTTTTCCCACATTGAATTGAATTATTTAATGCAGTTTATTGTATTTTTTTAGTTTAATGTAAACTCAACACCTATTAACTATAGCTCGAAACGAAACTTTAAAATTATTTGTATGCCTTATATATGATCGTTAAGGTCCGATTTCCTTTGAAAGTTTAAATTGGCATCTTCTACTGATGTCATTGTCGACATAGTGCATGACGTTATTGAAAATGTCATTCAGATCTGAGCTTTTAGGAACTGTGAACGAATCTGATAAAGCATTTTCCTGATCGACTTTACAATTACTTACCTACTTGAAGACCTGTTTGGCGCAGTGGTACGGATAGCGCCTCCTGCGCAGAGGTCGCGGGTGCAATTTAGCTTAATTTAACTAAGCCAAATATATTTCTTTTTTGACAATAGTTAGAGACTTCCGCCACATGACAAATATTTGTGAGCATGAACATGTCTATTTGTCTTGGACTGGGTGTTTCCTATGTATAAGTATTATTATGTATTTTATTTACAAAGAAAGTAAAAGTATTATCCGTAGCCATAACCCAAGTTCATAAAGAACTTACTTTAGGCACAGAATATATAATTGTACTAACGTCTTTAGGTTACATGTTAGAAAGTTAGTTGGTTTGTTTGTGTGTATGATGATGACTTAAGACTCCGCGTGGATGGAAGAGGTTTATAAATTATAATCAACAACGGGGCGCAGCACGCCTGTATCGCACCTGTAGTAAGTGTATATATTCTTTGCCTGTAGTGCTAGCATAACTTAAGGGCACGATCTTCCAAATTATCGAAATCAACCTATTTTTTATTAAAAAGTAAACAATCAAATATTTTTTATTATGAGCAGATAAAAATATTATGTTGAAGTTTCGCGAATCGAAAATCGCTTAAAATTCAATTAAAAGTTAAATAATTAAAAATTTAAAATTATGACGGCCGGAATCCCTCGGCTAATAAAAGACAATTATTTTCGTATATTTTTCATTAACTAGTATACTGTAATACGATATTTGGATTACGATTAGACGGATGTTTGGGATTTTATTTGACACAGTAACACCAATCGAAAAAAAACGGCCGGAAGCACTAGATAAATAACTGTAAAATAACATATATTTTTTCCAAGTTTTAAGTAGGTACTTACTTGTGATATGCGAGTAATCCATAATTTAAAATGGGTTCCCTACGCCATATCGAATACCAAATGATCGAAAATCAAAATATCGAACACTATTCATCGAACGGTCAACAAATCGAACGTTCAAAATATCGAATTTACAAATAATCGAACGATCAAAATATCGAATGGTTAAAATATCGAACGCTCAATACATCGAATGATTAATTTATCGAATATCAATATTTTGAAAAGTTTTTTACATCATGAACAACCAGTAGATATTTCAATGAAGTTTCATAAAACTTAATTTCCGAATGAAGCTATTGCGTCAAATAGTTCTTGCTCTACCCAATAACGGAGTAATATTTTGTATGTGGAACGCTATTTATGTGTGAATTAAGTATTTTTGTGCTAAAAAACTAATAAATTTGGACAATAATGTCCGTGGGGCCCTACTAAAGCTTATCCTGAGAAACATTTTGGACGGATTCAAAAAACAATGCAAAATATTGAAATTCGATAAATTAATCATTCGATGTATTGAGCGTTCGATATTTTAACCATTCGATATTTTGATCGTTCGATTACTTGTAAATTCGATATTTTGAACGTTCGATTTTTTGACCGTTCGATGAATAGTGTTCGATATTTTGATTTTCGATCATTTGGTATTCGATATGGCGTAGGGAACCCTTTAGTAGGTAATTTGGGGAATCGCAGCCTTAAGCCGACACGTGCTGATTGGTTGGAAGGAGCGCGACAAGCTATGTCGTTGCCGTCATGCTATAAATGCCAGCCCCGCTGATGATTAGTAAAGATATGGCTAAAGGTGAAAACGCGCTAGGTACTCCCGGAGTTATCAATCACTGTGTAACTGGCTATCTTAACGCTAACTGCCGGAAAAAAATAATGCTGAAAACATCGTTGGTATGGCGTCAGACTTAGATAAGATAGTGGTAGGTAGCAAGCCAGTCAGACTTAGAACAAGTCTAACCATCAACCAAACTATCTAAATTAATTTTGTCTCGCGTTGAAATAAACTCTTAAATGGTGGCTTCCCGCGATTTTACCAGAGTTAGTGTATATTTCTTTGTCCGAGTGGTGGTGCGGTGCCCGTTCCCGTAGAAGTATCTGAGTAAAATAACCTTTGGCACTCAGGAAGCATATAATTGTCATTATCATCAGCCATTTCATGCCCCCACTGCTGGGGCACTGGCCTTCATAATGGATGGATAAGGAGAATTCGCCATGAATGACCCACCCACCACGCGGGCTTAGTGCGGATTGGTGTGTAGGTAAATGGTGCCGCGACCAACGGCTTACCGTGCCTTCCAAAGCACGGAGGAGCTCCAGATGAAATGTTTTTGGTCACCCATCCCATGAACGACCATTGCGAAAGTTGCTTAACCTCAACGATCGCAGGCCGAGGGCGCTAACCTCCGCCACGGGCTCCTCGGGAAGCACGTAGCTTTCCAATGGTGAAAGAATTTTTAATGTCGGTCCAGAAGTTTTTAAGTTTATTTGAAACAAACAAAAAAAACCATGTCTAACATTAGTATAGCAGTATAGACAACTACCTACTATTGTTTTAAACTATGTAGTTATAACCTAAATTAAACGGTAGGTCAAGAGAATGGCATCGCTATAAATAGACTATCCAGACTACAGTCAGTGTTAATCTAGTGTCTAGCTTAAACTCTTCCAGACGTCTAATTTGAGCTGAGCATGTAGCTGCGTGCATGAATAATAAATAAATAAATAAATAAATAAATAACTTCTTACATTCACACCAATTATCTAAGCCCATTTTAATTTCATTAAGAAACTGTATCATGGAAAACTTGATAACGGATAAATATCATACTTAAATACTTTTTGTTTGTAAATACATACTTAATATACATAGTAAACACCCAGACCAAGACAAATAGACATGTTCATGCACACAAATATTTATCTTGTTCGGGAATCGAACCCGAGACCACTGGCGCAGAAGGTGGGTAGCCTACCCCTGCGCCAAATCGGTCGTCAAATAATATCAATAATAATATCAAATGGGCCAATTGTGTGCAATTAGTCCATTTTACAACAAGTAAGAAATTAGTAAGAGAGTAATTTTGTTTGAAAGAGTTTCAAATCACAAGAAACTACTTAGTCGAGTTTATGTCTTACAAGCTTTCCGCTCGCGGCTTCGCCCGCGTGGACTACACGACGTTATCCCGCGGGAATGTGATATTTTTTCGGGATAAAAAGTAGCCTATGTTCCTCTCCAGGCTACAATGTATCTGTGTCCCAAATTTCAGCCAAATCCGTTCAGCCGTTTTGGCGTGATTGAGTAACAAACATACAAACATACAAACATACAAACATCCAAACATCCAAACATCCAAACATCCAAACATCCAAACATCCAAACATCAAAACATCAAAACATCCAAACATCTAAACTTTCACATTTATATAATTTAGTAGGACTAGTAGGATTTAGCCTCCCGCCGACGGCTTCGGCCGCGTGGATTAGGTACACGAAGATATTCCTTAGGGACATCCCCTGAGGATGTGATAGTTTTGCGGGATAAAAAGTAGCCTA
Source organism: Crambus lathoniellus (assembly GCA_949710035.1). Classification (NCBI taxonomy): domain Eukaryota; kingdom Metazoa; phylum Arthropoda; class Insecta; order Lepidoptera; family Crambidae; genus Crambus; species Crambus lathoniellus. The sequence goes on from OX453296.1 coordinate 12,373,222, forward strand.
CGTCCCTCTCCAGCTCCCAAACTATCCCCATACCAAAAATTACGTGAAAAGCATCCGCTCTGACGTGAAAGGCGGACAAACACACAAACCAACAAACTTTCACATTTAAGTATGGATTGTTATTTTAAAAGATTTTCTTTGTAATTTTTCAGGCTCCTGTACGAAATGCTACCAGTGCAACTCACAGAACGACCCTAACTGTCGAGACCCCTTCCAAAAAACTTCCAAGATTGTGGTAAGTTTCTCTTTTAGATATAATAAATATTTACCCGCGTGGTACCCGTTCCCGTGGGAATATCTGTATAATAATGTAGTTTTCTTTATGTGAAACTGTTACCGTTTGTAGGAGAACCCAGACTACCCAGTATTTATTTATTGGACAAAATAGTTAAAATTAAAATATACCAAAAAAGAACTTGCTTTTGAAAATATTGAAAACTAGCCTTCCGCCCGCGGCTTCGCCCGCGTGGAATACACGACGTTGTCTCGCGGGAATGTGATATTTTTTCGGGATAAAAAAGTAGCCTATGTTCCTCTTCAGGCTACAAAGTATCTATGTCCCAAATTTCAGCCAAATCCATTCAGTCGTTTTGTCGTGATTGAGTAACAAACATACGAACATCCAAACATCTAAAATAATAGGTTAAAGAAAGGTATATTGGTGATATAAGTAATTTGGTGATAGTTTTGTAAACGGATTACCACAAAGTTCCTTATGCGAGCTCATTCATGAGACAGCGCTAGCGAGTTCCTACGAGTGTGAGGAAGATAGACATATATCACGCGCTACGCTTCAACGTTTCTGTGTTTAGTAAACAATCTTTATATAAAACTAGCTGTCCGCCCGCGGCTTCGCCCGCGTGGACTACACAGCGTTATCCCACGGGAAAATGATATTTTTCCGGGATAAAAAGTAGCCTATGTTCCTCTCCAGGCTACAAAGTATCTGTATCCCAAATTTCAGCCAAATCCGTTCAGCCGTTTTGGCATGATTGAGTAACAAACATCCAAACATCCAAACATCTAAACTTTCACATTTATAATATTAGTAGGATATCACCAAATTACTTATACCATCAATATACCTGTCTTTACCCTACTACTAGCTTTCCGCCCGCGCCTTCGCCCGCTTGGACGACACGACGTTTTCCCGCGGGAATGTGACATTTATCCGGGATAAAAAGTAGCCTATGTTTCTCTCCAGGCCAAATCCGTTCAGCGTGATTGAGTAACAAAAATACAAACATCCAAACATCTAAACATTCAAACATCTAAACTTTCACATTTATAATATTAGTAGGATTAAAGGAAGTAGGACGAAATATTAGGGTTTAAGGGCCCAATCAGTCCGCCTGACGTTCGAGAACTCCATTCAGACCGATCATTGCCTGTCGGCAATAGTTGAAAACCGGCTTTGAGGCCACGCACTAGCAGTTGGTAGTTGTCAGTTTTAGTATTTATAGTCGGTATTTTCTGTCCTGTCGACATTGGTCCGCGCCACCCAGTGGCCACACACTATACCTCCGCATTAGACGTCAGTTCTTAATCTTAACTGTGATTGCGGCCAACTGACAGCCCGTTGCCAACAGGCGGACTGAACGTCTGTGGGGGCCCTTTAGAAAAGATCGACCCGTCTCACAACTCACAACTAGCTCCGATGGGACTCCTCAAACCCGGACGACAGAACGACATTTCACGACAGAGAAAGATCTTTTTATTACTTCATTTTCAATATTTTCATTGTTAAAAATTGCATTGTGAATACAAAAATGTAAAAATAATAAGACCTTGCCTTTACAATCTCAAGAATTTCAGTTCAATACCACGTTCTTTCTTTAGCTCACATACTGACTGTATACTTTACCCCTGTTCCAGGATTGCGCCACTCAGGACTCCGCTAACTACAACAACCAGTTCCTGAGGTTCATCCTGCCCCACCAGGAGTCCATGAACCTGAACCTCGCTGGTGCCCCCAGATACTGCCACAAGATCGTCACACGTTAGTATAACATCATAATCAGCTATTTTAATGATTGCCCATTACTGGGCCTCAGACCGTTAGATCTCAGGCCGTACCTAGGGATACGTAAGGATATTTCTGGTCACAAGTTCCGTGACCCACCCTTACAAAAGTCGAAATATCTTCAAAACGACACCATGTCTGTGGTCCGATTACAGAACCAAGGACCGTAATCTGAAATCCGAAATTTCGGTTAGCCCCGTCCCTTCCACTCGTTTCTGTCATGATTGGAAAGTATATCGAAGTTTCGGGTTTTGCGTTTCAGAATAGGCCCTCTGATCTCTAATCCAATCAACTACACAATCTAAATGTGAGACAGGGAGATATTTTTATGCTTCTGGACTGGAAAGATACGGCATCAACATCAATGGCGAGTCACTAATACACCTACGACTTACCGATGATGCAGTTCTTATGTCTGAAACCTTAGAAGACATGAACACAATGCTCAAAGATCTCAGTAATGCTCCCAAAGAGGAACATGGACAAGACGCAAATCATGTCCAATGACCATACCCGCTCCAGTTAATGTTGGGAACATTACACTCGAAGTTTTTGAACACTTTGTTTACCTGAGACAGACAGTCCGGTTAGGTACCTAAGTCCAACTTCGAGAAATGATCTCTCGTCGAATCCAGCTCGTATGGGCAGCGTTCGGGAAGCTTTGGCATATATTCACTCACGTCCAAAATTCCTCAATGTTTTAATTCCAATTGACCAGTATGCGTTGCCAGTTATGACATATGGAAGCGAGACGTGGTCTTTATTATGGGTCTCAGAAGAAGGCTTGGTCACCTAGTGAGCAATGGAGAGAGCGATGATTTTTACCTTAAAAAATTGCATTCATCACTTTACCACGTGAAATAAGATAAGATTGCCCCCCTCCCCCCCCCCCCTGGATCAAATTTGCCCACCTCAACGAAATCCTGGATGGATCCAAGCCTGATGTCAAAGTATATGAAAGATGTATCCGTCATTTTTCACGATTCGTCATCGTACGAAAAAATTATGATTTGCTACCCCGAATCGTAAATGACGGTTCTCGTGTGTACGAAGTCTTATACCTACAGTTTTGTAGTTTAAAAACCTAAGAAGCTTTGGGAATGCAATAACCATATTATTTTTTTACAGAAACCAACACCGTAATCCGTACATGCCTCGATTCGAACCCGTTGAACAAAAACCAAACCTGCAACATGTTGGACCAGGCCGGTATGCTCGACCCTTCGAAGAAGATCATCCACTGCAGTGTGTGTGAATCTGACAACTGCAACGGAGTAGGAGCAATTTCCTCTTCACTCCCTCTTGCTGCTCTCACCTTCCTGCTGTCTTACCTCGTCTACAAGCAATAATGGTGACGAGGCTATATAGTAACACAATAGAATTGGTCTAAGCTTAATGCTGAACGCTTCAATGGTATCTAAGCAGCATCTGAAAATCTTCAGCCAAGAGACATAATTGTCATTCTGAAATAATATAGTTTCAACCGAATAGTAATAAGATCTTCTCAAACATCGTGGCGACTCTTTCATAAGTTTGATATTTTACTCCTTCGTTCGGAGCGCCGCACATTTGTACGTGATCCGAGCGGAGGAGTAAAAAGCGACAGCATGATGTTTAAGAATATCTCAAACTTGAGTAGCATTCTGGATCATTCGTCATCGTATGAAACAATACGGGCGTTAGTCCTAATTAATAACTAACTTTTGTCTCTTAAAATTAAAGAACGTTTATGTTAACAAAACTTTTTTTTTGTGTTCCTCTTCAATTTTTGGTTTCGTGTATGAAGAATTAAGTAAGGTTTTCTAAGATGTTGTTAAATAATGCCTTGATTTAATTCAAGACCGTCCAAGAATGGTGTTACTTTTGCTTTGTTAAATAAATAACAAATAGATTCTATGTAGGTGAATAGATAAGTTAGTTTGTAACTTAATGTCAGACAATCTATAAATTTCTTAATACCTAGCTACTTATTTTGGTACCTTTAATAATTTAACATCTTTTTTATCCAAAATCTGTTCATTTTCTTTAACAACAAAACAAATTTCATGTACCTACATGTTACAGTTACATTAATTAATTCTGATGTTGTATTTTTTTATTCCATTGTTTATGTCTATCATAACCATGAATGTAGTTACGATATTATTACCAATCGATATTAATATTTATAAATGTTGCTATATTGTTGTTGATGTTTTCAATAATTGATAAGAAAATAAGCAGTGCCTATTTATAACTGTACTATATGATTTTAATAAGATATTATAAATTATTAGAGCTGCATAAAATGTTCATTGTAATGGTTTTGCGAAACGCAATTTTAATGCACTGTACAATTCAATGTCAAAAATAGATTTTAATATATATAATAAATATTTACAATAGGTATGTTATTTATAAATCATTCTTATTATAAAAAACTGATGGATTTTGCTATGTATACGTTTTTTTACGCTCGAATTTACAAGAATCTCTTTTTAACAATCTCTTTTTAACAATCTCTTTTGATACAGTAAAACCGACCAATATAATATACACCTTTTTTGTCTCATGCAATAATCCTGTGTATTTGAACCGAAATTAATTAAGTATGTTAAACTTAGCATTTAATATATTTGAATAAAATTAAGTTTACCTATTGACAATTATTTTAAGTTTTTAAAAATAAAGTAAATAAATTTACAATTATTATTTTATTTAGACACACATATATTTATGTATAGTTCAGCCAGTCTAAAAACGAATAAATATTTTTCATAAAACGGAATTAGTCTTCTTTTCGGTGTGTTTATATGTTTATATCTATTACTTATAGATTTTTAAATAAATAATCCAGTGTTTTTCCGACTTAAAAAATGAAACAGTCTATGGAAATATGAAGGGGGAAAACCGAAAAGTGTAAAAAGTTTAACTAATCCTCTTTTCAGTAACGTGAAGTTCTGATTATCACAGATTATTTTTTGTTATCGTAATACCTACAAATCCTTTATTCGAGGAAACTGGTTAATTACACGCCGGCGCCGTAACTTATCTTTCATATTTTATGCCAAAATGTGCACACATGTATGGTATAGTGCAACAACGTTTTCTGTTCTGGTGGCCGAAAACTGGAACTAGGTTTTTATGTCATTTTTCTGTCAAGTTGTTTTCGAACCATAGCTCTGTAGCGTTACCATGAGTTGCTGTCGAAAAGTCACATTCGTTTACTACAGTCGCTATCGCTTAATCACGTATCGAATAGTTTTCAATATTAGTCGTACCATGAGTCGAGTGGACTCGCTAGCGACAACTCGTTTCTCGATAGCGGTTTTGAGTCGTTATGTTGGCACACAAAACTATCATGACTAACTTCACACATATTATGCTGCTTCTTTCTAGAGCACTAATAAAGACAGAGTAAGGTAGATAACAGAAAACGTATCGGTATCCCTGCTAATTGCAAGCGTCACCTAGCAGCGCTTCTACGTTAAGTTTAAGTGTTTTTTAAATTGGTCGTTTTGCTCATCATTCATACTGTCAAACTTGTTTTGTTCCCACACATTTTGATTTTCTTTTCTTCGTTCATATCATTAGAAAGTAATTAAAATGACGCGCTGTATTGTACCAAAATGCTGTGAAATTGGTGTATATTGCATCCCAAAAGATAATAAAATTCGTCGCCCATGGTTAAAAGCTATCCGCCGGGCAAATATAACACCAAAAAATTGTTAGAAGTAATGTCGAAAACATTTTGTTGATTGTGTGATTATCTGAAAAAGGCAGTAAATACACAGGTAAGCAGTTCCTCAATAAATTTATTTTATTTCTGTGGTCAAAAATGGTTCATACGCACATTAAAAAGAAACATCAATAGTAATGTTGGCCTACTAGTTTACTTGGTAAAGTATTGTAATAACATTCTTGTTTGTTCCAGGAGTTGAAAATCAGCATAGATGCCTCAAAAAAGGTGCTGTACCTACAATGTTTCCATGGAACATGCAACCAGTTTCAGAGGAGGCAAAAGCAAGAAAAGTTAGATTAGAAGCTTGTAACCTCAAGAAGAAAAACAACTTTTTGAAAGGCCATCAGACATAGTGTCCCTTGAAATAGTGTTAGCAGTGTGGACCTCGACTTTGATTCATGTATCTCAAGAGAATGTGATCAATCGAGTGCAATACAAATAACTCCAAGGCTTGAACCTTTTCAAGAATGTAAAACTTGTGGCACTCAAACTTCCAATGTATTAAGATTATTCTCAACTGAACTATTACTTGCAGATGATGAGACAGTTCAATATTTTACAGTGTTAGAAAAAGCTGCTAAATTGTCGTTAATTTTAAGTACAGTTTTTGGTGAATAATATAGAATATCGTTGGAGTAGTGATCGGCTTATATCAGTAGAAGATCCATTTCTACTCCTAGTTTACGACCCTAGTTTTATCACTTATTTATACTACATATAATCATTACATAAAGGCTCTCATGGTGATAATTTCCTTTTACAGGCCGGCTGGTAGAAATTTTAATTTGAAATAAGCCGTGACTTTTTCTATTTCTTTCTTTTCTATTTTGCTTTTATGTTTGTGTGTACTAAATATGTAAATAAATAAATAAAGCAGCTCTTTAGCTGTTGTTAATTAAACTAAGAAGAAACACTATAGATTTCGAACTAGACAAAATATTTGTTGTAAGTAAGACTGAAGTGTCGAATATTATAGTTGCATAGATATTTTTTTTATGTGACATTTAGAGCTTGTTCGACATTTGGCCTAGCCGAAGTTTAGTAAATTTTATATGCTAGACAGTTTAAAAAAATATTATCCCTCTACAAGAGCCATTATAGATGAGACTGCAATAAGCATACAGAAGCCAAGTTAGCCGAGCAACCAAAAAGTTTTATTTTGAACATACAAACATAAGAACACTCAAATTTGAGGTTGGCGCTTCACCAGGAGGTTTAATTACTTATTTTTCTAGTGGCTATGCGGGTTCAGTTAGCAACAGACGAATAGTGGAACGTAGCCGTAAAGGAATTGGAATAAATATTCCAATTCCTTCTGGCCAATTAAAATTGGACCAAAAATTGGCTAGTGTTTAATATAGACCAAAGGGTGGGTCCATATTGAAAGACATTAGGACTAACAAAAACTTGAAAAAAGTGAATTGAACCACTTTTAGGTCCCACTAGCATCAAACATTTTCTCCTTATACTATGTTTTGTAATTTTAGAGTAAGAATTGTAAATAAAAATAAATAATACAATTAAATATTGTTTTATTTTGTTAAATCTTCATAATTATTATATACATCTTTTCCAAGCAAGGGAACAAGCTAGGCTGGCACCAGTGGCACCATGCCATCTGAGATAAGCTTATTTCATAACTTATCCATTCCATAACTAAGTACAGTTGTACGATCCAATTTATTATTATAAATGCGAAAGTTTGTGAGTATGGATGGATGTTATTTACTCTTTCACACGAAAACTACTGAACGGATCTGGATGAAATTTGCAAAAAAGATAGATTATAGGCTCGAATAACTCATATGATATTTTTATAACGATATTCCCGCGGGAACGGGAACCACGCGGGTGAAACCGCGGGCGGCCGCTAGTTATTCATAAAAGGATTCTGTTCTGTTTGTCCGAAGAATTACAAAATGCCAACCAGCCAATCGCAATATTTGAACAAATATTCAAAAGCTTCCTTATTGAGTCGAGTCTATTATTTTCATTGATTTGCAAAGTGCATCAGCTCCAAGTCTCTTTCGCAATCATGTTCGCTTGGAAATCTCTTCTTGATCGCGTCGTTCGTCTTCATATGCAACCGACGCTAACATATTCTATGCTAAATAATTCCTACCGGACATCATTGACACGATATAGTTCAGAAATTAATTGTAAATGAAATAATAATTTTGACTGACTACGCATTCACGCTTCATTATGCTAGTGAGCTACTTTACTACTGTCGAAATGGTATTTGTCGACGGCATCCGTCAAATTTGTAACTCATGGTGCCGATTTCTATAGAAACTGCGAAAAACGTTAGTCGTTAGCGAAAACATTTCGATAGGTATTTTACTAAGTGAACTCATGTTACCGATTTTAGTTCTGCAAGTGACCGCTAGAGGCGCTGTGCAATTTTCCATACAAATTTTTTACGTCGTCGCTAGCGAGTAGGATCGATGTAAACTCATGGTAACGGTACTGTTGCCGGCTGAAGGTCTCGGAAGTCAGGGCCGGTTAAATGGCTACAAAATGAAGAAGAAAATACAAGGCGCCCGCCGCTGTCACCGGAACAGAAAAGTTTGTCGATCTGTAACCATTCCAGTATTTCTGATATTAAAGTTTGCGCCACATAACTTGGCATTTGTCAGAGGGCGATGATCCTCGTGGTCGGTCGGTTAAATAAGCCTTATTCCCATGTCATAATTTTAGTTCCAGATATTGCGATACACGCGCACGCGCCAAGTTTTAAGGCGCTTACACTAGTACCAAAGAGCTTAGACTAAATACTGAGGTAACTGGAGAGTGCAGTACTAACACTTTTTTGTGGCACTGTGGCTGTCTTCTGTCTCACCTACACTTTGAAAAATACGTATGGTCATACGAGACAACTGACAGCAACTATATACTAAATGTCAATTTTGCTGGGCACACTTTTTTATTCAGGGTGAAAACTCCATTTTCCTTGTACAAACTCCTTGTACCTACCATCTTAGATTGTTTGTGAGATGTTGCAATTGCAGTTTGCAACGCGATTATGTGTATACAGGCCTTCGATCAACAGTAACAGGCTCTAATTTTTGCATCGCTGAAGAAATGTTTGAGAAAGGTGTTTTAAAAGCTTTACCCATAGGTACCTACATTAAGTCCACACTATAAACTTGTACAGAGGATATAATAACCCAGTCAATATCGACATCAAACATCGCAAACTCGCATGTAACTACGAATTTTTTATATGTTGTTAGGTCCCTTAAGAGAAGTTTACACCCAAGTTTGCAACCCTGAAAATACCACGGTGCTCGAAAAACTGCAAAATGTTGGCACTTGTTTCAGATTTTTCGAAAAAACTACACTAAGGAAGCGTTTTCAAGTATGGCTGCTGTATAATTTAATAAAGCCAACTAAATTTACTACAATTTGAACTTAACCCCAGCACTCTAGGTCCAATGGTTGCATAGATGCAGCTGTTCAAAGATAGGCATTTTTTTTAAGTGATAATTTTGTGTTTTTGTCATATTCAAAGACACGTACTGGCTAAACTAATAGTCTTAGAGAAAAGTATGAGGCAAGAATTTGTAGAAAATTTTATTACGTTCAATTTGATGCAAAAGTAGTGCGTCTAGGTTGAAACCTTGACGCACTACTTTTGTTATTTTTGAGGAAACTATGAATAGTTTATTATCTTTGGAACTAAAACAGTTTTCATACGACAGTCCATTTTGACAGCTAATTTCGTATGACAAGTGGCTCCTCTGTCACGGCTGTCACCGGAACAGAAAAGCTTGAGGCACTGTACATTCCGCTGTCGGGAGCGTTTCCGACAGTTCGTGAATCAGGGGGCTGGTCTATTCTTTTGGATTCTTTTGTCTGAGAATCAAACCACAGATTTATATTTTTTTTTACATTGAAAAGACTCCACACACACAGAATAACACAAACTTCAACATATCGGTTATTATATCGATATATAAAAATTAGTATAAAAATAGAAACCCTAGTCTTATAAGTAGATCAAATATTTATAATAATTTGATAGCCGTTTTATCGGCAGGAAGTCTAGTAAAAATACTAGATACTGAAGATAAAATTTCAACTTCAATTGCTAGTCATAAAATAACATACAGTGCTAAATATAATGCTGTTATCGACGCATATTCGTCATATTTTATTAAAGATAATACGCCAGTAATTATTAAACACATTCCTAGACAATTGCTCGTATCAGTTAAGAATCAATAGAGTTAGTTGGTATATAAATAAATAGACATTTTTCATTAATTAACCGACTTCTAAATCAAAAAGAAGGAGGTTCTCTATTCGTCTGTATGTATGTTTTTTCTCTTTTTTTTTTTTTTTTTTGTGTATGTCCACCGATTACTCGAAGACGGCTGAACCGATTGAAATGGTTCAAACGTTATTACATCAGGTTGGTTTCCAAGTTGGTCCCATTTTTTGAAATTTTGAAATCGGTTCAGTAGTTTTCAGGAAATCTTGAAAATACCGTCGTTTTCGTTACCACTTTATGTGAATTTAATACGTATCTTTAGGCATAATTCCTTTGTTTATAAACCGATTTAGATGATTCTTGTTTTGTTAACAAGGGGATACCTCAAGGTATTTTAACCGACTTCGAAAAAGGAGGTTTTGAGTTTGATCACATACCTAAAAAGAGTGAAATAAAAATTATTTTTATAAAAAAATAAAACCGCCTTCTAAAAAACCACATCAAAAAAGTAAGAAATAATTCCTCACCAAATAAATAACGTAAGTACTTTGAAGTCGGGCGGGTTTTAACAAAAACAACAAAAAATTATACATGTTTCACGCCCGACTTCAAAGTACTTACGTTATTTATTTGGTGAGGAATTATTTCTTACTTTTTTGATGTGGTTTTTTAGAAGGCGGTTTTATTTTTTTATAATTTTGATTTAAGTGACAGTAATTTGTTAGTCTATTAAACGCCAATAATTATTTACACATTCCTAGACAGTTTCTCGTATCAGTTAAAAATCGACAGAGAAGTAAATACTTCTCTGTCGTAAATAAATAGATAATTTTCATAAATTTTGATCTTCCAGCAACGCGGGCCATGTGCCCGTTGAATGTCGCTTTGAACGCGAGCGTCTGAACGTACCATGAATGGTTTCATTGATAAATTCTTTGATCAAATGCATGTCGCAGGCGGATGGTTGAATACGGCAGATGGTTAAGTATGGCAGCATGTACCTACCCCTTGGAAGTCCTGATTTTGATTTTACTAAGTGACAATAATTTGTTAGTCGATAAAACTTTTTTTAATTCTAATTCTCTTTATTTCAAATGACTTTTAAATAAGGAAACAATAAGGTTAAAGATTAAGCTGCCAATGGATACTTAAAACATATAGACACCTAACAACGATCAATCTGTCGTAAGTTCAATAAGTGACCTTGGATTGATGCAAAAAATCAAATTTTCTGATCGATTTCAATCTGGCAATCGAGATACACCTTACACGATCATTCTGACATCAATCTCAAACTCTTAACTAAGGTCACGGATCAAACTGACGCAGATTGATCGTCTAATGGTCACTATAGGGCTCTTAAAGGAATCAACACTACCAAACAAAGCATACAAATGTAATTCTTGCTACAGGAAAATGCTGTAGTTTAAAAGCTTAAGGTAAAGATATATACGATGTACGATTAGGTACATGAGATTATCAATAGGAAATAAATTTGAATGTAACTAGTAGGTATTGTAACTTTAAATAATTATTTTTTATATCACAGTCTTATTTAAATATTTACCAAATAAATCCACCCTGCGATCGAATCTGATATCTTTTAAGTCAAAACTTTGATTCAGGATTATTTATTAACTATTGATAATAAAATAGCCACGAGTAATATAAATAAAAAAGGAAACCGTCTACGGCTTATAAGAAGTTTGGGGCTGTAGGGCCTGTATATATTTGCGTATATTTGGCAGCAATATCTTCAACAGTTTATTAGAAACCGTTACGACTGAGGCGTTTGATGATAATGATGATTTTAAATTTAGTGACACTAAATCTAGAAAATTTAGGACCTATAAAGACCTTTTTTATGATGTTTGACATTTACTCAAGTTATTTTCAAATGCAATTTTATCAACCAAGACTTTTAGTCAAGAAGCTAGAGAACTAATGGTTCCGGAACTTCCGCCTGAAGTAGCCATTCACAGTGACAATGACAATGCAACGAAGAAACTTCCGATACAAAAGATGATTCTTCTTCAGAAGAAGGGTGGGAGTTGTCATCAGAGTGATTATTGTACTTGTTTTTAGTATTTTTTATTAGACTTACTTACTTATATTTTTTCTGTTATTTTTTCATTAAAATCTCCTAAAAGTTCCAAATTTTATTTAAATTACCCTAAACTAACGTTTGTTTAACTCAAATCAATAATCCAAGTGATAATACTATACTCGTCGAGCCTACAACGCCCTACGGGTGCAGTTCAACAATGCATTTAGGGTGCTGTTGCGGTTGCCGCGCTTCTGCAGCGCATCAGGGATGTTTGCAGAAGCGCGAGTAGACTGCTTTTATGCAACTATGCGGAAGCAGTGCGCCTCCCTGGTGCGCAGGGTGCGGGGCAGCACCAACGGCATCCTAAGCATGATTGCAAGCAGGCTGGACTGTCGGTACGTGACTCATTGCTGCACAACATCTGCCGGGGTGGTGCGGGTATGAGTCATGTGCATACAGTCAATAATTGTAATAATAATAAAAAAAAAAAAAAAAAAAAAAAAAGAATCGTCAACGTGACAGGACATTCTTTCCCCATTTTATATCTAATATTTTATTCAGAGATATTCTCATATTTTCTGTAATACTTCGATCAACAATAGCATCCAGTTTGTAATACCACAATTATTTCATATTTATTAGACCTAAAATACCAAAAACAAATAGAAAATTTACTATGACATTTGAGAATGTCATCACCAGTCATCATCATATTGCCAAATTACGAAATCAACAAATGGGATAACGAATGAAGAAATAGATGTTGACGAGAAGCCGAGCAGCACGTCTTCCACCTCCGGGCTCGTCACCTCGCTCCGCCTCGCAGTTGTCGGCAACTGCCTCAGTGCCGTGTGTTCAGCTGACATCTGCAGTTGCGTCGAGTGATAGTGACGAGTACTTCTCTCCGCCGACGTCGCCACCGCCTGTACGCCGGAGGAGGGGCCGGCCACCGAAGAGTTTGGGGCTTCTGGGGCAAACGGCTCCGGTCAGGGCCCCCGCTCCCGGTGGAGTGCAGCGCATGCGATGGACAATTTCCATCAATTAAAATGTCATGCGCGCATATTTTGAGGCAACAGAGGCAGGAACTAATCTTACTGCGTATCGTGTTCGGATGCTTTCTCTGTTTCAGGCTCTCGAACCATCAATCAACGTTTCGGCTCAACGACTGTCGGATCAGGTGCGAGCCATTCAACGGGGTCACTTGTTGGATGACTCGGTACTTGATCGGCTCCGTACAGAGGTGCAACGTAACCGTATCATTACTACTGCATCGCAGGCGGCAACTCAAGCTTCTGCCGCGGCCACATTGCAAGCTGGCGTTGCTGATAGTGATCGTGGAGATGATATGGTTACTACTGTAAGTCCCCAATACAATGATATATTGAGGAGTACTCTTGAAGATGTAGTTCGGGAATTTCGATCGACTTTGGTTCACCTTAGACCTCGGCTTCCACGTTTTCCCATGCACAAAAAAAATAGGGCGCTGATGTGTGCTTTAGATTTGCTACTACCAAATTACTTTGATAGTAGTGAAGACCTGACTGATACTCATTCGATCCTGTACTGTGCGGCTATTACAGCTTGTCGTGTTGCTCATATCAAATTTCCAAATACTGACACACCAACACGCCCTCGCCTGGCTGTACCAGCCTGGCAGTGTAGGATTGAGCGTCGTATCAGTGAGGCTAGGGTACTCATCGGTAAGCTCAGCTGCTTTAGGGAGGGCAACATGCGCCCTAGGGTCATGCGCTTTGTGAAACGTGCATTCTTGGGGACTGGTATTAGTCCTCAAAATTATATTTCATGTGTCACAGAGCGCATCGACTTCCTGAAGCAGAAAATTTGTGCATGGGCTAATCGTATTCGAAGGTATAGGGTGCGAGTCGATCGCTTTACTCAGAACCGCATGTTCGAGAGAGATCAACGACGTGTTTATGCAACCTGGGAGCGATCATATCAGAGTGATACTGATATGCATCGGCCGGATGATGAAGCCATGATTTCTTTTTGGCACAACATCTGGTCCGTGCCTGTCACTCACTCTGAAGGCGCGTGGATGGAGGATGTTGAGCGTTCGTGTGAGCTTATACCTGATATGAATGAAGTAACCATTGACTACCAAGACGTAGTTTGTGCAGTTCGTTCCTTACCCAACTGGAAATCTCCAGGCCCGGATGGACTGCACAATTTCTGGTATAAATGGTTACCTAGCTCGCACGTTTGCTTAGCATCTCAATTTCAATGTGCTTTATTATCCCGATCGCTTCCAGAATTCATGACAACAGGCATAACCCATCTGCTCCATAAATCTGGTAGTACTGCGGACCCCAAAAACTATAGACCTATCACCTGTCTGCCAACAATTTATAAAATTCTTACGTCCATTTTGAGGTCGAAGATTAATGAACACATTAATCAAAATTCTATTATGGTCGCCTCTCAGAATGGATGTAGGAATGGGGCCCGTGGTACTAAGGAGCTACTCCTCATTGACATGGCTATTAACCAACAGGTTCGTCGAAACCGAAAGAACCTGTCGACTTCCTGGATAGATTATAAGAAGGCCTATGATTCCGTGCCGCATTCGTGGCTCATGAGGGTGCTGGAGTTGTATAAAATAAATACAACTCTACGCACTTTCTTGATATCGTGCATGCGAAAATGGAGAACGGTCCTTTTCTATCCAGGATCTCGACGGATTCTAGGTCAGAGCGATCCTATAAAAATAGAGCGAGGTATCTTCCAGGGTGACGGTTTGAGTCCATTGTGGTTCTGTCTCGCCTTGAACCCTCTGAGTACACTTCTCGAGAGTTCAGGGTTAGGCTATCGTTTACGGAGAAATGGTCAAGTAATATCACACCTGCTGTACATGGATGACCTGAAACTATTTGCCCATAGCAGTTCTCATTTGACAGCGTTACTGAAGGTTACTGAAGCTTTCAGTAATGCCATTAAAATGGAATTTGGTGTGGACAAATGTGCAGTCATGCATGTAAAGCGTGGTCAGATAATGGAATCTACGGGTATACAACTCTCGGATTCTATTCATCTTAGATCTATCTCCGTAAACGAAACCTATAAATATTTAGGTATGTCACAGGCATTAGGCATCAACGATGCTGACATGAAACAGTCGTTGCGTGAGCGTTTCTTGGGGCGCCTTTCAAAAGTCCTTAAAAGTCTTTTGTCTGGCGGAAACAAGGTTCGCGCATACAATGGATGGGTCATGCCGGTACTAATGTATTCCTTCGGCATACTTAAATGGACTCAAACTGAACTGGATGCCCTGGATAGAAAAGTTCGTACATTGCTAACAGCACACCGCATACATCACCCACGTTCATCGACCATGAGATTGTATATCCCGCGGAAGTGCGGTGGTCGTGGCTTCTTAAATGCTAAGACATTGCATAACCGCGAGATATGCAATCTTAGGGAGTATTTTCTCCAAGTCGATATGGGGTCTCATAGAGATGTAGTTGCTGTTGACAATGGACTGACTCCTCTATTTTTAGCAAAAGAAAACTGGCGCAAACCTGTAGTACTTAGTACTTCCGACCGCAGCACTGTGTGGCAAAGCAAGGAGTTACATGGCAGATTCTACCGGGCTCTCCATGGGCCCGACGTAGATTTATTAGCCTCAGTATCCTGGCTCCGCTTCGGTGATCTTTTTGGTGAAACCGAAGGTTTTGTCTGTGCAATTATGGATGAGGT
The DNA here is from genome assembly GCA_949710035.1 of Crambus lathoniellus. Classification (NCBI taxonomy): domain Eukaryota; kingdom Metazoa; phylum Arthropoda; class Insecta; order Lepidoptera; family Crambidae; genus Crambus; species Crambus lathoniellus. The sequence goes on from OX453296.1 coordinate 12,388,943, forward strand.
TGTGATGACGAATAACTACCGAAAGTATATCCTAAGGGATGGCACAGTGGATATTTGCCGAGCGTGTCATCGTCCGGGTGAATCCCTTAGGCATATAATCTCCGGTTGTTCTCGTCTCGCAAACGGCGAGTATTTGCATAGACATAACCAAGTGGCCAGGATAATACACCAACAACTTGCTCTGAAACATAGTCTTGTAGCATCTGAGGTGCCGTACTACAGGTATGCACCAGAACAGGTCCTTGAAAATAGCCATGCCACATTGTATTGGGATCGATCTGTCATTACAGACAGGACTATTGTAGCTAATAAGCCTGATATTGTATTGATAGATCGACACGAACGCCGCGCAATAATTGTTGATGTCACTGTTCCCCATGACGACAACCTTGTGAAAGCTGAAAAAGATAAAGAAAACAAATATCTTGATTTAGCTCACGAGATTGTTGACATGTGGGACATTGATTCAGCAATTATTGTTCCGATAGTCATATCTGCCCATGGTCTGATAGCCAAGAGCCTCGATAAACACCTTAAGAGGCTTGCGTTAGGTGGATGGATCGGGAGTCAGATGCAGAAGGCAGTACTTCTGGACACGGCCCGTATAGTGAGAAGGTTCCTGTCTCTGGATCCTTAACCATCGGTAGCCGGGACCTTGATCTTGCTGCCGTTGGGGAACTGCATTTTTGTATTTTTAAATGTTATATTTTTTAGTGTTATACATTGTAAAAATTTAATGTTTAGAAATATAATTTTGTAAGTATTTAAAATGTAATAAAGGGAATAAATTATAATTGTAATAACTTATTTAATATTATTTAATTATGGTTACTAACATAGGCTAAGTACAAATTGTTACTAACAAATATGAGTCAATGTTACTTGAATAATAAATGAATTGAATTGAATAATAACAAAAAATTGTTTTGGCCATCTTTTTCGGTGAAAAACTCCTACGTGCCCATAGGGTGACGAAGCTTCTTTGACGTTTACAAGTGCTGTATCAGCCTAGATTGAATAAAAATTATTCATTTTCATTACATGCTTAATCAGTTTTCTAGTTTAATAAATAATATTTTTATTTTCGCGATCAAAAACTAAATTAAATTAATCCTCTAAATCTGTTCATAAACATTTCCAAGAAGTTAATTATCTTATCGGACGTAACTACTTAAAAAATAAACTGGCTTAAGTCAATCCATACTTACATACTAATATTATAATTGTGATAGTGTGTTTGTTTGTTTGTTTATTTGTTTGTTTGTTTCTTTGTCCGTCTTTCACGTCAAAACGGAGCAACGGATCGACGAGATTTTCGGTATGGAGATAATTTGAGAGCTGGAGAGTAACATAGGCTACTTTTTATCCAGGAAAATTATAAAATAAAAATGGTAATTTTGTATAGAAAACCGTTAAACTGTCATACTTCACACAACTGTCATTTCTTAGCCGCTTCCAAAGAGAAGGTATGTCAAAGAGTATGTAATCACTGACATTTTTGCCACTTAGGATTTCTTTTTTTTTATAAGTGACATTGTGTCAGGCAGGTGATACGTAGTTCGTGTCCAATAAAATTTATATGGCAAAACAACGTGTGCCGGGTCAGCTAGTTATAATATAACTTGGTAGATTTAAGGGGCTTCCCAAAAGTCTAACAGAAAGACAATGAATAATACCAATAAATATAAAACAATGAAACATTGGCTTAAATGTTGACATAGCTCTTCACGATATGTTCTAGTCACTTAGGGTGTTTGTACAACGGTGCAAGTAGCTGGAGCTAGTAAAAATGCGGGTTACAAGCGTGAGTAATATGCGCAAGCTACTTGTTCAAGTTACTCGCTTGTACATGGTGAAAATAACTGGAGCAAGTAAATACACGGGCTACTTGCGCAAGCAGTACGCACAAGTTATTTGCTCGTGACCACAAAATGGTCACACTGAATCGCGCTTGCGCACGAGCGACTTTAAGGTCACAGCACATTACATCAACTCGGAAAGGGATCGACACCGTATCAACTCGAGCGGTTCAGTATTCTTTGTATGAAACCCCCTACTGCAAAGCACACTAATCGGAATCGTAACGTAATCGCCTCGCCTCGGGACCCTCACGAACCGCTTTGCGGGTCGAACAACTTGCTATCCCCGCGCTTACCGCTAGTCGTCCACGCGCTCACGTCTCTCCGTACCCGAGCTTACGGCTCTACGCATAGTGGTCTGAAAATGAAAATGAACATCACATTTTTTTTAATCTTTTTTTTTATAATTTTTTTTCACCTTTTTTTGTTTTTTTTTTCATTTATTTTTTTATTTTTTTTATCATTTTTTTTCTCATTTTTTTATATGGAACCACTGTGCGGCGAGCCGTAAGCGCGGCGGCGTCGCCTAGCCGTAGTCGAGCCGACGTACCGACGCTGATCCGGTTTGGTTACGTGCTTGCGTTAGGTGGACGCCTGGTTGACGGCGAGGCGAAAGGCGATACGGTGTCGATCCCTTTTTGAGTTGATGTAATGTGCCTGTACCTCGTGCATGTACCTTAAAGGTTCGCTCACATTTTGTCGGGGCGCAGCGGGCCGGGCCGCAGCGCAAAAATCCGTCCAAATCGCTCGTATGTATTTTATATGAACTATCGCACACTATGCCGGGGCGCAGCGGGCCGCATAATCCGCCGCGGATTTTGTTGCGTGCGTGCGATGCGATGCGGCCCGCCCCGCCCCGCTGCGCCCCGACACAGTGTGCTATAGCAAGCGGATTTTTCTCGTACTACTCGGTCAGATAACATGACACCTACAAATTATACCCGTCTCTTTCACTCGATTCTGTCATGCCCGGAGAGTGAGAGGGACGGTTATAACCGGCAGTAGTAGAAGAAATTGGATGTTTGAATTTGGTTGTACTCAAAATCCGTCAATGCGCTGCAGCCCGGCCCGTCACCAATGTGCTATACTCAAATCCGTCAATGCAATGCGCTGCGGCCCGCCCCGCTGCGCCCCGGCATAATGTGCGCGCTCCTTAAACCTGCTCAAGTAACATTCACGAGTGACCCGCGCGATTGACCCGCGCGCGCCGCAGAGGACGCGGATTAGTTGCGCGGGTGGCTCGCTTTGGTACATGTTCGAGTCGCTAAACCCGCACATGTTTTTGAACGGTAGTTTACGATGCCTAGGTATAACCCGCGCAAGTGCCGAACATGCGCAAGCTACTTGTACCGTGTAGGTACAAGCACCTGCCCTCTTTTTTTTTACAAAAAATTGGTACTTTGATATAAATCCAGATAATTAAAAAAAAATGTATCTGATTCTAAAGAATGAAATCAACAGCTAGTATAAAAAACATTTCCATCATTCATTATTTTTGCCTGGAGCTTCGCTCGCGTGATATTCGGGGTTACCTAGATATTTTACATAAAGAATTTCTATGAACCTCCTGCGCGAAAATCTTGCAAGGCAAGAGGTTTTTTATACCTAAGTACTTCTTTATCAATAAAATCCATACTAACATGTATGTTTGTTTGAAATAGAAATAGAAATATTCTTTATTCAAATAAACATTTTTAAATGTATTTTCGAATCGTCGTTTTGCCCTACCACCCATTCAGGACTCTTTTAACTGACGAGAAGAACGGGCGCAAGAAAAAAACAATGACGATATTTACAATAAGTATATACAATAAATACAATCAAAATATTTACATAAAGTATTTTTGAATTGCATACAGGTTACAAAACTAAAAATATTCAAAGGCAAAGGCGATTATTTCCACACATTTTTGTCCTTTAAATAATCATAAACATTTGTGTCTTTCACGTCAAAACAGAGCACCAGTTCGACGTGATTTTTGGTATGAAGATAGTTTGGGTGCTGGAGAGACATCGTGGGCTACTTTTTATCCCGGAAGTAATATCACATTATCGCGGAACATAGTTGTCGTGTACTCCACGCGGGCTAAGCCGCGAGCGGAACGCTGGTTCTTTAATATTTCTCCATACAAACTTTAGACCTTCGTTTCTTCATGGGCATCTTTAACTTCTACGTTTTAATGACTATCTACGTGCCAATAGCAGAGCATCCGTTCAATGGTTTAGTCTGTGTGTTGATATATCAGTCAAACTTTGTTGTACGATAATAAATGGAAAAATAATAATAACTTCTTACATTCACACCAATTATCTAAGCCCATTTTAATTTCATTAAGAAACTGTATCATGGAAAACTTGATAACGGTCAAATATATACTTAAATACTTTTTGTTTGTAAATACATACTTAATATACATAGTAAACACCCAGACCAAGACAAATAGACATGTTCATGCACACAAATATTTGTCTTGTTCGGGAATCGAACCCGAGACCCGCGCAGAAGGTGGGTAGCCTACCCCTGCGCCAAATCGGTCGTCGAAATAAATTGTAAGTAACCTCAATAGATAAACTGTACGAAAAATCAAACAGACTATTCAGTAAAATTTCGTGGTTACCACAATACTCACCTTTGCAACACTTAGTGCACCTGTCATTATATTACCTAACCCTCATTCTATTGCAGTCGGGTAAAAATTCTCGCTGAGTTGTGTTTTACTCCTAGAGCGAATTTTAATAAGAAATTTTAAAGCAGCAGCAAAGAATATGAAGAAGATGATAGGTAGTTGACTCGCAATGGTATGATCATAATGATGGGGTCGAATGAATGGCATATGGTGGAAAAGGTATAGAGATAAATGGGAGAAAAATACATGCTGCGGCGACCTTGAATAAATGAAAAAAGGCAGAATATTAGGTTTTGATTAAAAGTGGACAAAAATAACAACCACATTACAATATCTGTGTAGATATTGTAATGTGGTTGTTTTCTTCTCCTTTTTTGGGGCAGTCGTGTAAAAAGACAAACTATAGGTATGCAGTTAATTCCTTCATTGTTATCAACTAGTAATTTATTGCATATCGTCACTCTTTCATATTTCAATAATAAGTGCCAAGTTCCATTATCTTTGATAATGCGCCTATATAAAAAATACTATCAAACCCTCGTTTATCATTTGGCTTAGTAGAGCAGTGTAATGCACTAGTAAAACACTTATGGTGAACAAAATGTATAGTGCAAAACTTTTACTGTGTACATTCGGCCTTATGGTCATCTTAAGTTCCTTTGGCCAAAGTAAGTAACAAACTCAATTTTATTATATTTAGATGTAATTTATAAATGACTTTAATAAGTTATTTAAATTTTTACTTTTTTGCATTCACAATGCAATTTTTATCATAGAAAAATGGAAAACAAAGTATTTAGAAAAAATCGACCCGTCTCACAATCCGTCCGTTCCATCGGAGCTGGTTGTGAGACGGGTCGATTTTTTCTAAATACTTTGTTTTCCATTTTTCTATGACTTTAATAAAATAAAAAAACTAAAATAGAGTAAGTACCTGACCAATGACAATTAGAATTTTCATAAAAAGTATTAGGTACATACTTACATAATAATATAATGTAAATTATTTCATACTTTAGTTAGACTTTAGTATTAGGTTTACATAATTAAATACTGGGTGGCGCAAAAGTAATGGCACTATAAAAAGTACGTATATTTTTTAAATGACATCTCCTGTTGTTTTAGTCATAGTCATAGTCATAAATTTTTTATTCATATAGATTAAATAAAATTAATGCTTATGAATCGTCCAAATTTTTTTTACCTATTACCTGTTATGGACATCTTTTAACTGACAAGAAAAACAGGCGAAAAAAACTCATCAGCTTTAACAGAAGCAACGCATTTACAAAAAAAAAAAAAATGTCGTTGCTGGACAAAATGATACAATAATAAAATTTATACAAAAAGCTAATGCTGAAGGAAAGTATTCTCATACTTCTGCTATTGAAAACTGTGTAGTAAACAAATGTAAAATTCACTTAAAAACATGAACCGATATACTTCCCAAGAACGTGGAATAATCGTGTCAATGTTTTCACGTAATAATTCATCAGTGATAAAAACACAAATTGAATTTCGTCAACGATTTGAGATGACCCGATCTTACCTGTCCAGTCCAGACTTCTTTCTTTGGGGTTACTTGAAATCTCTGATGTACCTATATGAACAAGCCACAGACTCTCGCAGGCTCACAGCCCTAAAAGGAAACATTTATTTAGAAAAGGAACATATCGAAGGAATTGTTACGGCAAGTTATGGAAAATGTCATAAATAGGGCTCAAATTGCGTCAACTCTGGAGGTCACCATTTAAGAGACATCATCTTCGAATCCTAATGAGACGAAATTTCATGGCATAAATATATCTACTTATAAAAAAACTAATTCTAGTTTTCTAATTTAGAAACAAAGTTGTAGCTGAACCAAATAGTGAAAGTACATTTGCGCTACCCAGTATATGATTACAGTTTCATAACGTGAGGAAATAGTGTCCATTTATGTGGAAAAAAGTTTTTAATTATTCATATCAATTTACAAAATTATCCTTCTCAATTTATTCATAAGTTGGTTGTAAGTTGTTTATAAAATCGCCTAACTAACACCTAGAATAGCATTTGACAAAAGCAATGATGATGATGAATTCTAGCTTTATAAAGGTAGTTACTAAGGATATAGGTCCAAAAAAATCAGTAAATATGGTAAATTGAGAAAAAGAAAAAAAACTTTTTTTTAATATGAATTTTAACATTGACATTGAGGTTCGTGCTGTGAGCATATTTTCATGCAAAATCCACATCATTGTGCCTTGCCTATGACAATATGTTAAGTGACAATAAATGTTTAGTACAAAAATGTCAGTTGTTTGTTTTAAAAAAACTTACGAGAGAAAATATGGTTAGATATAGAAAATATCTTGGGAAGTTTTTCCAGTTTTATTTTTAATGTATGATACATTAGCGTGATTTGAAAATCATAAGACGAAATTTTAGTTACATTTTCTTTGAAAAATTATAGATGAGAACAGAAAAATACTTTTTTGTTTGAAAACTGATATAAAATTGTGTAACATAAAGCAAGCACTCAACAGCTCTGTAGATAGATATTATCTTATTGTGACATGTACAGCCTACTACCTACAATACCTTAATAATATTAATAATCAACAGTAGCCCTAGCACAAAAAACTGTCGATATGTTAATCGTATAGTAATACCATCCGTCAAAAGCTGTCAAAGTGAAATTTGCTGTCAAATATATATTGAATTGTAGTTCAATAAACAAACGAAAGAGGCGCTGCTCTGGTTTTCATACAAAATAATACGATCCATGACGATAGATTTTCGTGCTTGGGGTACAGGTATGGCAAAGAAAGCTTTCTCTAGGCCTGTTGTCTTTCCCATGGTCAGTGCGAGCACGTCCGCTCCGGATCCCGCAAGACTCTGAGGGTGCAAAGTGGGTATTCCACTCTGTGGGGTATTCCTATCATTCCCTAGGCGAGTCACACATAACCACCGTCCGCACAACGAAGGCGGACGGGATATGCGTAAAAACATTCCCCTCAGTATAAAAAACGGCCTGTTATATTTCAATAAATTTTAAATATGAAAACCTGAAATTAATTTAGTTAACTTTCGCTGCAACTCAGAAACTGCAAAACCAAGAGTTTAACATGACTTTAATATGAATAACTTGTAGACCTAATAAAAACGTTGTCATATGTAGGGATTTCAATGTAGATATTTTAGACCGTAAATTGGCCACACTCCCAAGTAGATTTTTAAACTTTTTTAAGACATTTAATTTAATACACACTTTAATGAGCCTACACGAATCACACCCACATCTGGCAGTTGCTTGAACAATTTACAGATAGAAAAAAAGGTAATTGATATCATAAAATCTGACCATAGTGGACAAATAGCCTCTATAGAGCGCCATCATGTCTGTCCTAAACATAAGAAATAATATGAAGGCCAATTACGATAAAGGGGCTTTGATAAATTTAGAAATAATGTATTTGATAAAATTGAAACTATACCAGCTCCTATTATGGAACCTAATAATCTCTATAACAATTTATTTAGTGTAGTTCAAAGCGAATTTAGTAGGTAATACATTCAAACAAAAGGTGATCAACTGTAAAGAGAGAAGTTTAGTGATTGGGCCACGCCAGGGATTAATACAAGTAGAAGGAAATTATATGAACTTTATGCGTTATAAGCAAACTTCATGTAACCCTAGTTTTATTGAATATGTCAAGAAATATTCTAAAACTTTAAAAAGGTGTGTGCGGCTGCCAAGTCCACTTACATCGCTAATAAAATAAAAGTAGCTGATTATTAGATCAAGGCTACAGGGAATATTATTAACCAAGAAACTGGTAAAACAAAAAATCATATAAATTCCTTCACTCTTTAAGTAAATAATTAAACATTTAAATCTGACGATGAGGTTGCCCGTGTTTTTGAAGATTTCTTCTCTCGGGTACCCTTAGAAACTACGAAAAAATTTAATTCCTGTCCTAATATTGCGGCTTGTTGATAAGTGTAACAAAGTATTTCATTTTCAACATATAAATGGCGAAGACATTCTTAAAGCTTGTAAAACAATAAATATTAAAAAATCAGGAGATTTATGGGGTATATCAACTAATGTTATTAAATCAATAATTGATCCAATAGCTCCTTATTTAACTTTTATTTTTAATAAGTGTATTGACCAAGGAGTCTTCGCCGATTTAATGAATTTCCGTTTTTTAAATCTGGAGACAAGGGTGACCCCACTAACTTTAGGCTGCTATCAATTTTACCAGCACTTAGTAAAATTTTCGAAAAGATAATACCTATACGCTCAATTAGTAGATTAAAAATACCACACATGCTGGAATTGCACTTCTTAAACATATTCTTGACGCTTGGCAGGGTAGGCAGGACGTAATTGGCGTATTCTGTGACCTTTCCAAAGCTTTCGATTGCGTTGATCACCAAACTCTTTTAATAAAGTTAGAACATTATGGTTTATCGAAAAAATCAGTTAAACTTTTGCGTTCATATTTGAGTAATAGAAATCAAAAAGTGATTGTAAATAATACTGCGTCCTCTGGATGGGCGTGCCCCTAGGCCCATTATAATGGGCGTGCCCCAAGGCTCAATATAGGGTCCTTTACTATTTTTACCACACTTTTATTAGCTTCACTTGTAACTAAGTCACAATGTAAGAAAATCTTGGAATTCAATTTTAACCTACTTCTAATTGTCGTATTGATTTGAAACTTTGCAAGTCTATATGTATCCGATGACAATACAATAATTTGCTACCATCGAGCTGATCTGATGATGGAGTCAAGAGGTGGGCAATAGAACTCTTCAATGGCTGCTAGGAAACCCCTCGAGTTTAGGCTTATTTGTTTTGTTCTGATGAGACCTATTCGCTACACTTAATGGTGAGGGTCTGATGATGGAGCAGGGAGGAAGCCAGTGGCACTTCTTAATGACCACTAGGAAACCAGTCGAGTTTGGGCTCCGTTGTTTCGTTCTGACGAGACTTATTAGCTGCACCTGGTGGTGAGGGTCTGATGATGGAGCAGAGAGGAAGCCAGTGGCACTCCTTAATGATCAATAGGAAACACCTCGAGTTCTGGCTCATTTGTTTCGTTCTGATGAGACCTATTCGCTACACTTGGTGCTGAGGGTCTGATGATGGAGCAGGAAGGAAGCCAGTGAAACTCCTTAATGACCAATAGGAAACCCCTCGAGTTTGGGCTCATTCGTTTCGTTTTGATAAGACCTATTCATTACACTTGGTGGTGAGGGTCTGATGATGGAGCTGGGAGGACGCAGTGAAACTCCTTAATGACCAATAGGAAACACCTCGAGTTCTGGCTCATTTGTTTCGTTCTGATGTGACCTATTCGCTACACTTGGTGGTGTGGGTCTGATGATGGAGCAAGGAGGAAGTCAGTGGCACTCCTTAATGACCACTAGGAAACCCCTCGAGATGGGCTCATTTGTTTCGTTCTGATGAGACCTATTCACTACACTTGGTGGTGAGAGTCTGATGATGGAGCAGGGAGGAAGTCAGTGGCACTTCTTAAGACCACTAGGAAACCCCTCGAGTTTGGGCTCATTTGTTTCGTTCTGATGAGACCTATTCGCTACACTTGGTGGTGAGGGTCCGATGATGGAGCAGGGAGGAAGTGAGGGTTCGGCTCGCACATCTGGTAACTAATAGACTCCAATTGAATTTGTACTTGTATTTGAGTTATAATGTTTACGGGGTGGGCAGACACATGAATGGACTGTGAAATCGATTACCATCCCCATCCTGGGCTTGCCATTTGTTAAACTAAAAAGTAAAAAATAAATAATATGTAGTTTAGAAAACTATAGAAACACACTTTTATAGGAACAGACGAAAAAGTACAAAATAACCGTCTATTCAGCAACTGAAATTAAAAAGCGTGGTGCGCCCTTTGCAAAGCATGCATTCAAGTAGGTACTTACTTAATATTGACAACGCGCACCACGCTTTTTAATTTCAGTTGCTGAATAGACGGTTATTTTGTACTTTTTCGTCTGTTCCTATAAAAGTGTGTTTCTATAGTTTTTTAAACTACATATTTTAATCTACATAAGCGATCTACCTTACTACTCGCATAATTTATGTGAGACAGTACTATTTGCAGATGATTCTACTCTAGGTATTTTTAAAATTGACAGAGGGAATAATTGCTCTGACGAAATAAATAGTGTTCTCTCAAAGGTCGCACATTGGTTTAACATTGTCATTAAACCCGAAAACAAATTGTGTCAAATTCTCACTAACAAATGTTAGGAAGGTTGATTTAAGTATTAGTTTGAATGCAGATGCAGTCGAGTTAGTTGACAGCACGAAATTCTACGACTATAATGGGATCCACATATTGAGGCCTTGTCGAGTAGACTCAGTTCTGCCGCTTTTGCAGTAAAAAAGATAAGGCTATTAACTGATATTGAATTGGCAAGACTTGTTCACTTTAGTTATTTTCCTAGTGTAATGTCCTATGGTGTGTTGTTGTGGGGTTCAGCAGCCAATATGGAAATATTATTGTACTTAAAAAAAACCACATCAAAAAAGTAATAAATAATAATTCCTCACCAAATAAATAACGTAAGTAGGACTTTGAAGTCGGGCGTGAAACATGTATGATTTTTTGTTGTTTTTGTTAAAACCCGCCCGACTTCAAAGTACTTACGTTATTTATTTGGTGAGGAATTATTTCTTACTTTTTTGATGTGGTTTTTTTGAAGGCGGTTTTATTTTTTTATAAAAATAATTTTTATTTCACTCTTTTTAGTGCATCGTGCAGGCAATTTACGTGTTTTCTGGTAAATAGGTATGTGATCAAACTCAAAACCTCCTTTTTCGAAGTCGGTTAAAATACCTTGAGGTATCCCTTTTTTAACAAAACAAGAATCATCTAAATCGGTTTATAAACAAAGGAGTTATGCCTAAAGATACGTATTAAATTCACATAAAGTGGTAACGAAAACGATAGTATTTTCAAGATTTCCTGAAAACTACTGAACCGATTTCAAAATTTCAAAAAATGGGACCAACTTGAAAACCAACCTGATGTAATAACGTTTGAACCATTTCAATCGGTTCAGCCGTCTTCGAGTAATCGGTGGACATACACAAAAAAAAAAACACATACAGACGAATAGAGAACCTCCTCCTTTTTGATTTAGAAGTCGGTTAAAAATAAGCTTGTAGTTCCAACATTTAGACTTGAAAAAAGTAGAGGCTCGTTTTTGGGGAAAGGCATAGAATTCTTTAATAAAGGTTTACAAGAAAGAATCGAGCTGCCTTTGAATAAATTAAAAAAAAAAACATGTTAAAAAGACGCTCTTAAGCAAAGGCTATTAGAAGATTATTTAAATGATCGCAACGCATGGTTGTCATATAGTATCTAACACTAACAAGTATAAAAGGAAAATATTCCGATACTTACATAAGTATGAGGAAACTTTCCTTCTGCATTAGCTTTTTGTATAATTTTTATTATTGTACCATTTTGTCTAGCAACGACATAATTATTCTGTAAATGCGTTGCTTCTGGAGTTTTTTTCGTCTGTTTTTCTTGTCAGTTAAAAGATGTCCATAACAGGCGGTAGGTAAAAAATGTTGGACGATTCATAAGCATTAATTTTATTTAATCTGTATGAGTTTTTTTTTTTTACTTTGACTTCATGACATACCCTATACTTCTATCACTTACTCAATGCACACTTTGGTGACCTTCGTGGTCGGGTGGTGTACGTATGTACCTACTTACCGGTTATCAAGCTGCCGCTATCTCTGACGGTCCGAGTTCGCTTCCCGGTCGGGTAAATGTTGGAAACGTACTTTTTAATTAACATTTTCTTGTGTCTGGTATGTATTAATACCCTTTGTTTCTAATTGCCATTACACAGGTACTTAAGCTACTTATTTTTGGATTGGAACAGTTTTGGTGATGGTGTCCAATAATTTCATTGTCGACACTTCAAAAAGCGAGTTTAAGAGCCAGAATTATGGTTCCAATATTATTTTAAACACAAAAAGAAACACAGACAATGTTAAAGCCGTCAATAAAACTGGACGCGGGTAAAATGGCACCTGGTACTTCATAGTTTTTGCATATTACCATTTGAATTTAAATTATTTCTTTATCATTCGTAAAATCATCCTAAACGCATCATCATCTTCTCCTTGTCCCAATTATATTACGAATAGTAAACATTAAAATTCAGTCCACTTCGTTTGACGTTTTAGCATGCACAAACTAACATTGCTTAAATATTTTGTTACAGGTGAAGCTCTTAGATGCTATGTATGTGTCGGATGCACAACTGTAACAGAAGATGATATTGTAACATGCACGCCGCAAACAACAACGACGACCACTACAACTGAGACACCAACTACGACCACGACAACTGAGACACCAACTACGACCACTACAACTGAGACACCAACTACGACCACTACAACTGAGACACCAACTACGACCACGACAACTACGACCACGACAACTGAGACACCAACTACGACCACTACAACTGAGACACCAACTACGACCACTACAACTGAGACACCGACTACGACCACTACAACTGAGACACCGACTACGACCACTACAACTGAGACACCAACTACGACCACTACAACCGAGACTCCAACTACAACCACTACAACTGAAACACCAACTACGACCACTACAACTGAGACACCAACTACGACCACGACAACTGAGACACCAACTACAACCACTACAACTGAAACACCAACTACGACCACAACAACTGAGACACCGACTACGACTACTACAACTGAGACACCAACTACGACCACGACAACTGAGACACCAACTACGACCACTACAACTGAGACACCAACTACGACCACTACAACTGAGACACCAACTACGACCACAACAACGGAGACACCAACTACAACCACGACAACTGAGACACCGACTACGACCACTACAACTGAGACACCAACTACGACCACTACAACCGAGACACCAACTACGACCACTACAACTGAGACACCAACTACGACCACAACAACGGAGACACCAACTACAACCACGACAACTGAGACACCGACTACGACCACTACAACTGAGACACCAACTACAACCACTACAACTGAAACACCAACTACGACCACTACAACTGAGACACCAACTACGACCACAACAACGGAGACACCAACTACAACCACGACAACTGAGACACCGAGTACGACCACTACAACTGAGACACCAACTACGACCACTACAACCGAGACTCCAACTACAACCACGACAACTGAGACACCGACTACGACCACGACCATACCGGATACTGGAGTAGAGGTAAGGTATAGCAGATAATTTATATATGTAGATGGACGACATGAAATCAAATCGAAGAAGAAAAGAGCACAACAACGTTCTTAAACTTTTTAATATTATAAAAGAAATAAATATAAACATAATAATAAAATCTACCCGTCTCACAAGTTTCACTACTAGCAGCTCCGATGGGATGGGAGGGAACCTCACAAAATGTGCATTTCTAAATAAAAATTAAAGTCCTAGTCACGCGAGCCATTTTTAAAGACCTTGGAAACATATTTTCGATTGTCCTCTAGAACCACTTTTTAATATACTATATCTATGCTCTAGAACTATTTTCTAATCTGTGCCTCTAATTAGTGTTCTATAAACAATCGACTGCTTATCCGTTATCTCTGAACACACGGCATGATAACAAAATGCATAGAAAGCACAACGCTAAATTTCAAGACTCTCTGAAAAGCCACGTTCATAAGCTTCTTTTTACTACTGTGTGTAATTAATTTAGTTATTTCTATTTCAGACGATGAGCAACCAGCATAATGAGCAAAGTTTTGTACCTGTACGGGGAAAACGGTCAATTTTATACAACGAGGAAAGAGCAGATAACATGAGATGCGTCGTCACAAGCATTGAAGGTAAAGACATTGATTTAAAAAAAAACTTGAGTCCTATCTAATCAGCTATGACAAAAGTGTGTCAAACAAAAAGAAGACATTTGCTCACTTACTATACGAAAATATAACTCCAATTAACAAATTATCTTTTAAATTTCTTATCTACATGACTCAACTAGGTACGTACCGGACGACGACGTTCCGTGGGCTAGCCCCCTACAAGGTGGACTGACGAGTTGGTCAAGGATGCGGGCAGCGCAGGATTGATCGCTGTGGAGATCCTTGGGAGAAGCCTATGGCCAGCAGTGGGCGTCGTATGGCTTATGATGATGATGATGTAACTCAACTAATGTTGCTTCGATGTAGGCAACAGCATTCCAGGCACGCTTTCGTAAAAAAAAAATTGTATCCGTCAAAATGCTGTTAAAGTTACCAGTGCCAACCGCCTCTATGGTCTAGTGGTTCACTCCACCAGTATAAGACCCAGAGGTTCCGGGTTCGAATCTCAGTGGGCGCACATATTGTATTCGGTCTGGTTGGTGGTAAGACTTGTTCTAAGTCTGCCTGTCTAGCTACCACCATCTAACCTAAGTCTGATGCCATAACAATGATGTTTTCAGCAATATCGTGCTCCGGCAGGTAGAGATAAGATAGCCAGTTCCTCAGTGGTTGAGCATGCCCGGATACCTGCACGCGACAGGACCTCATGTTGGCTACAGATAGCGCCGTGAGAGTGGCACAGTTTTGTGCCAATCTATATATATAAAATTCAAAGTCCTGACTGACTGACTGACTGACTGACTGACTGACTGACTGACTGAGATATCAACGCACAGCCCAAACCGCTGAACCTAGAGACTTCAAATTTTGCACATAGATACGTTATACAGTGTAGGCATCCACTAAGAAAGGATTTTTGGAAATTCCACCCCTAAGGGGGTGAAATAGAGGATGAAAGTTTGTATGAAAGTCCGTCAGTTTTGAAGTAAGGATCTTTAAACAATGTATTTAGGCTGGCAATTGAAAATTAAGATTTACCTGTGTCAGCGTTTTTGACAATTCCACTCCAGAAGGGGTGAAAAGGGGGATGAAATGCTGTATCTGGAAAGTCCTTCATTAAATTTATTATTTAGAATTATAATCGGAAAGTAAAATAAATAAGCAAAAACATGTTTCGTATTATTTCGAAAATCAACCCCTTAGAGGTTAAATGGGATAAATAAACCTAAAAATCGATATGGATGTCGTTATTGAGGTTTTATGAGATGACGATTGCAAAAATGGCATTTATTTTGATGTTTAACACGCTGAACATAATTCAACCCCTAAAAAGTTGCAATAGGGGTGAAATTTTGAATGAAAAATCAGGGGTAAAATACACATTTCAACTTGAAACTTTGTAGGCTTACTTCTTAAAACAAATATGCAACACATTTCGTAATTTTCCCAAAATCAAACCCAGGGGGTAAAATAGGGGATGAATATGTGTATAAAAGTCAGTCAGTTTTGAAGTAAGGATCTTCAAATTTTGTATTTAGACTGGCAATTGAAAATTAATATTTTCCTGTGTCAGCGTTTTTGACAATTCCACCCCCGAAGGGGTGAAGAGGGGGATGAAATGTTGTATCTGGAAAGTCCTTCATTAAATTTATTATTTAGGCTTATGATCGGAAAGTAAAACAAATAAGCAAACACATATTTCGTATATTTTCGAAAATCAACCCCTTAGGGGTTAAATGGGATAAATATACCTAAAAATCGATATGGATGTCGTTATTGGGGTTTTATGGAATGACGATTGCAAAAATGGCATTTATTTTGATGTTTAACACGCTGAACATGATTCAACCCCTAAAAGTTTGAAATAGGGGTGAAGTTTTGAATGAAAAATCAGGGGGTAAAATAGACATTCCAACTTGAAACTTTGTAGGCTTACTTCTTAAAACAAATAGGCAACCCATTTCGTAGTTTTCCGAAAATCAAACCCAGGGTATAGAAACCTAAATCATCTTAAGTACCCTAAAAGTTCGTGGTACCTTAGCTACTCAGAACTAACTTTTTGGTTGTGAAACAGACACTTATTATTTACTAGCTTCCGCCCGCGACTTCGTCCGCGTGGACATTCGAGACAATACTTAGGGGACAAATAACCAGGATAAAAAGTATTATATGTTTTAATTTCATAAAAATCCGATTAGCCATTTTTAAGTTATTAGGCGGGTCCTCCCTCACCAAGTGAGCAGCCTCGTGCGAGGCCCGCCGCACGTGGCAAACGTTCTGCCTCGCGCGAGGCTGCTCGCTTGGTGAGGGAGGACCTGCCTAATTACGTAAAAACGGCTGATCGGATTTTTATGAAATTAAAACATATAATACTGATCACGCACAATTGTGATGACCATCTACTGTGTTCCACAGTTTATTGAAACGGATGTTTCTCATGCAAAATTAAGTTACTTAAAAGCTAGGCCTACCTTCACGAGAAGATACTGTTCATAATCCAGGGGGGCTGATCGCTGTCTCGCCGGCGCGCGCGCCTGACAAGTAGGTCTTCACCCAACCCCGATGGGAAACTCTTATAGCTAACACTCTTATAACTACACAATGCCCTAATAGACAGCTAAACCTTTCCCGGCGCTTTTCAAAGCGAACACACACGGGTCACAAGTCCGTACCCCGACCGGGCACTCGTAGGTGCAAAAACTCGCAATCTCGGTCACAATACGGGTAGGTAACTGAGCGCGATGTTGCGCGGACGGCTGTTGGCGGCGAACTAAACGAATGAAAAAACACCCGGCCCGAGCGCATCGAGACATTGACAATGACAACTGTCCGCTCGCGGGCGCGGCGTGAACAAATACTTTTTATCCTGGTTATTTGTCCCCTAAGTATTGTCTCGAATGTCCACGCGGACGAAGTCGCGGGCGGAAGCTAGTAACATATAATTTGGTACTTGTCATTGACACGTTGAAGAAGAAGAAGTGGTTGAGTATTCCAGGAGTAGTGCGCTTCCACCTTCAGCCTTATCACCACTTAACATGAGGTGTAATGAAGGCTAAGTCCTACCCTGGTGTGGATAAATAAATAAATTACCAAAACCACCGTTTTTCGTGCTGGGGTACATATAATTAACTAAAAAAATATTTATTCACTTAGACATAATAAATTTGTACTTATGAATCGTCTACATTTTCAGTTGTCTGAACTTAATTTTAATATTGTTTTTCAGCGCTTGGTGCGATAAATGTATTCCGCGGTTGTTCCGAAGCCCCTGATGAGGAGAACGACGAAGAAGCCCGCTGTAGGGCTCTGCTAGGCTCTGGCTGGACCGGGGACCTGTCCAGCTGCCACCTCTGCGACGAAGATCTTTGCAACTCCTCAACGAAAGTATCCCTTCCTTTCATGCTTCTCGTAGTTGCAGTATTATTCAACTCGCTTTAAATACAAGATGCAAACGTTTTTAAAGTGATCTAAATTTTCTCTACGTACTTATATCGTAAGCGTTTTTTTATTCGTCCATTTAAATCAAATCGTATGCCAAGACCAAGTAGGGTTGCCACCTTTTTAATGAAAAAATATAGTACTTCTCCCAAAAAATGGCAAAAAATATAGGACTTATTTAGGAATAAAAATAGTACTTAAGAATACATTTATTCTTGATTATTAAGGCAAAAGCGATTTGCCACCCTATCCCAACTAACTACAAAGGAAAGGCAAAACGGCTCAGTTGGAAGGGAAATATTTAAAAATATTTTATGTCACATTTTTTTTTACGTTAAGTTGCCCATGGTACTAAATTGAAACACCCCATTCTAGCTATGGGTGTGCTACATTCTAGCCATGCGGTTAAATATAGTATTTTTCGTACTATATTATTTGTCTATAATATACAGGATAATTTTTTTATCAGTGCACAAATTTTTAGGATCGACTCAGAATCGGTAAGTGAACAACTTTCTCCTAGAAACATAGGTCGAAATATGACAAAATTTTTTTGACCTTTCATACAAATTGGACTGATCACGTGATCGAATTAGTATGGGAAGTCCAAAAATTTTTGTCGTATTTCGACCCATGTTTCTAGGAGAAAGTTGTTCACTTATCGATTCTGAGTCGATCCTAAAAATTTGTGCACTGATAAAAAAATTACCCTGTATAGTAAAATTGTCTGAAATATAGTACGATACTATAAATATAGTACAGGTGGCAACCCTAAGACCAAGTGTCCTTACGTCAGTTCCACAAATACTAGGCATAATAACTTCGATCAAAAATAACACCTAGTTCGATCGAAGCATAATAATCTAAAAATTGTTAACTTTGCATCCAAAGTGTCAAAATGTCACATTTACCCACAGATGAAGGTATACCTATGAAAATCGCTTTTGAGTGCGTGAATATTTGTAAAAACTTATTAAATCAACTAGGCTTAAACATGTGATGGTTTTGTATTGAAAAGCAGTTTAATGTAAAATCATTGAACTTCAGATACCGTCCGTTTTCTTGATACTTATAACGAATATCCATTAAATTATTTCAAATAGGAAAACCCGACAAAAGTTGGCAATGATTCTCAATTTAGAAAAAAAATAATTACGTGAGGCGATTTTCGACCAACATTTTTGGTGAGATGTGCGAAATTTTGGTTCGTTTCTTCTCTTCCCCCCTCCCCCTAATGTCACGTGAGATTAGGTAGGTGCGGCTTTTAGAAAAAACCATGATGAATATCATTGTGTAAGATACTATATTGTTGTGGTGAAACATGTTTTACTTATTTTATAGAATAGATGAGATTCGGCCATTACTTTAAATGCCTATGAATCCTATGATGCGTCTTTATCAAAATACCAATTTAACTACCTACCTAGTAACAAAGTAGTAGTCTAGTCTGTGTGATTATGTAAATAAAATGAACAGTATTTTCATAAATTATTCTTTTAAGTAAGTTACCATATAAGTATTTATAAGAAATATTTTTTAATGATTTTTAAAAAATAAAAGTTCTTACTTATTATTTTCTTATCACTTGCTTTATTTATCAGCCCTATTGTTTATTGTGTTTCTCCAATGTTTCGAGTCCATACTTTCCCTCTAAGTGACATAAAAATTCCATCCAGAATATGAAGGTGCGTCCACACTTCGGTTTTTGGATTTCGGTTTTCGATGTTTGGATGTTTGTTACTCAATCACGCCAAAACGGCTGAACGGATTTGGCTGAAATTTGGGACATAGATACTTTGTAGCCTGGAGAGAAACATAGGCTACTTTTTATAACGGAAATATATCACACTCCCGTGGGATAACGTCGTGTAGTCCACGCGGGCGAAGCCGCGGGCGGAAAACTAGTAATATTATAAATGTGAAAGTTTAGATGTTTGGATGTTTGTATGTTTGTTACTTAATCACTCCAAAACGGCTGAACGGATTTGGCTAAAATTTGGAACACAGGTACTTCGTAGGCTGGAGAGAGACATAGGCTACTTTTTATCCCGGAAAAAGTACACATTCCCGCGGGATAACGTCGTGTAGTCCACACGGGCGAAGCCGCGGGATAACGTCGTGTAGTCCACGCGGGCGAAGCCGCGGCCGGAAAGCTAGTATTATTGATAAAGGCAAAAGTAAAAAGGTGAAATTTTGACGCTTCCGCTCTTAAGAGTACGAATATTTTCAGCCCCCTAATTCACCAACTGTTCATCATTCACCATTCTGTGCTTTGTCTTTGTCTATTCTATGGTGAGTGACAGAGACAGTGCATACATTCCGCTGTCGGGAGCGTTTCCGACGGTTTGTGAATCAGGGGGCTGGTCCGTATCGCTCTTCCTGCAATTTCTATCTATTTCTAACCTACATGGCCGAGTGGTGTACGCACCGGTTTTTTCAATATTTATCGTGTCTGGGTGTATATGGTAAACACACGTCGTTGTTTCCAATTGCCATAACAAAGCTGTGATGGTATCCAATATTTATTTATTATAGTGACAAAATGACAAGTAGGTGGTGAGTAATTGACTTTTATCTTTTAGCCGATAAGTACCTACTGTACCTACTCAGTTCTCTGTAAAGTCCCAAGTTTAACAGACATTGATTATCAGAGATAATAGTAGAAAATACTTTTTTTTTAATACTTACTACAGTGCCACAAACTTTGCTGTGCCGGTGGCCAAAATGTGAAACTAACGTGATTTTTTTTAATGTCATTTTGCTGTCAAGTTGATGTCCAACCATAGCGCTGCTTAGAAGTCAGGGCCGGTTAAATTACTATAAAAAAAAGAAAAACGTACGTAGCGCCGCTGTCACCGGCACAGAAAAGGTTGTGGCACTGTACATATTTTAAATCGTACTTCTTCAAAGTCAACTTGACATTTGAAGGAAATCATCAAAGACACTTTGTATACCAATATACCTATTGGCTTGCTTTGGCCCTAAGAATTAATTATGATGACTTAGATCAAAGTTACCCATTAGCGTTATACTGTACTATTATATATACAATGTGTTAATGAATAAACCCAAAACCTCTTAGGTGGTGGTATTGTGCTCATCAATATGAACAACTTTTACTATGGGGCCAACTCTGCAACTCAACTCAATTGACGACCGATTTGGCGCAGGGGTAGGCTACCCACCTTCTGCGCCAGTGGTCTCGGGTTCGATTCCCGAACATGACAAATATTTGTGTGCATGAACATGTCTATTTGTCTTGGTCTGGGTGTTAACTATGTATATTAAGTATGTATTTACAAACAAAAAGTATTTAAGTATATATTTATCCATTATCAAGTTTTCCATGATACAGTTTCTTAATGAAATTAACATGGGCTTAGAGAATTGGTGTGAATGTAAGAAGTTATTTATTATTATTTATTTATTATTAGCGTTATACTGTACTATTATATATATAATGTGTTAATGAATAAACCCAAAACCTCTTAGGTGGTGATTGTGCTCATCAATATGAACAACTTTTACTATGGGGCCAACTCTGCAACTCAACTCAATTGACGACCGATTTGGCGCAGGGGTAGGCTACCCACCTTCTGCGCCAGTGGTCTCGGGTTCGATTCCCGAACATGACAAATATTTGTGTGCATGAACATGTCTATTTGTCTTGGTCTGGGTGTTAACTATGTATATTAAGTATGTATTTACAAACAAAAAGTATTTAAGTATATATTTATCCATTATCAAGTTTTCCATGATACAGTTTCTTAATGAAATTAACATGGGCTTAGAGAATTGGTGTGAATGTAAGAAGTTATTTATTATTATTTATTTATTATTAGCGTTATACTGTACTATTATATATATAATGTGTTAATGAATAAACCCAAAACCTCTTAGGTGGTGATTGTGCTCATCAATATGAACAACTTTTACTATGGGGCCAACTCTGCAACTCAACAAAAAAATCAGCTGTTACCATACATTTTGGTCGAGTAGGTATTGACAATTTGTTTGAAAAAGCTGTTTTTTTTTGTAAAAGTTGTTCATATTTATGAGCACAATCACCACCTAAGAGGTTTTGGGTTTATTCATTAACACTTTGTATATGTTGTGCCGTTAGGGCCAAAGTATGTTTAAACAGTTTAAACATACCGTCCTTCGGTGTTAACATTTATCTATCAGCTGCTGGCTATAGCCCATGGATTTAGGGGAAGTAATATGCTCAGTTGATTATCAAATCGCAGAACAAACGGGGTCAAAGTTACCCCTTAGGGCCAAAGTAGGTTACCCAGTTTTACGGTAGGTACTTACTTAAATAGATAATATTTTCACTAGCTAGGTAGTCACAAAAATGTACATTTATCAGCCAAAATATTAATCTGAACATTAACCCAATTCTGTTTTATAATAACAGTCGTAAACATAAAACAATTGTTTTCGATAAGAACGTTTAAATCAAACACCTTGTATTTTAAAGTATGTTTTCTATCAATTTGCGAACACTAATCAGTTATTTAATCGTACATAGGTAGTAGTATCTTTTGTTCCGCGAATCATTAAAGTGCATTGATTCACATTTCAAGTCGATAACTAGCCGCGCTCGCGGTTTTACCTTCCTGGGTGCTTACCATCAACTCTTATTGCGGTTTTGTTTAGGACCTAAACAGAGGGCCTACTCTGAAACGCAAAACCCGAAACTTCGTTATACCCGTCCCTCTCACGCTCCAGTCATGACAGAATCGAGTGAAAGGGACGGGGCTAACCGAAGTTTCGGATGTGCGTTTCAGAGTACGGTCCCTGATCTGCTTCGCTTATTCGTACCACGACAGCTTAATATCAATGACAGCGATTCAGTGATCGATCAATGACATTTCACAGCATTTCATTTATTATTTCTTTATTCTTCTATTCCCAAGGGAGCCAGGGTGTGCCTACCATCAACTTTAAGACAGCGATTCAAAAATAGCGCGATGCAGAATAGGTTCCTAAAATGAATTGCTTTCTTTCGTACTCTGACCTTCTAAAAACTGGATCGCAAATGAATTGCTAAATGTTAATGACCGAACGATTTGTGTCCTTTTTCTTCTACCCGTCTCTTTCACTCGATTCTGTCATGCCCGGAGAGTGAGAGGGACGGGTATAACCTGCAGGTGACATGTTAAATCGACCGGGTTATAAGTCAAATAAGAGTTCCTGACAGCTTAGCGGCTGTGAAATGTCATTGATCGATCACTGAATCGCTGTCATTGATATTAAACTGTCGTGGTACGAATAAGCGAAGCAGATCAGTTTAGGTCCTAAACAAAACCGCAATAAGAGTTGATGGTAAGCACCCAGGTCTCCACCAATAGAAACAATATAAAGTAATAAGCACTAAATAGATCATTTAGGAACACGTTACAGAGTGTCGGTTAACACTAAGTTTTGACCTAAGATGTAGGTACTAAAACTTAAAATAGACACAAAAAATAAAAAAAATAAAAATTAAGTTAAAAATGAAAAGGTAAACAGCGCCCTCAAATTTTTATGCTGCCATTATATAAATCAATTGGTTAATTGCTGCTGGTATATTATTATTATAATTATAGATTAAGATTATTAGAAAAAAGAAAAATATACATGGAATAACAACATGAGGTAAAGTACATACAGAGTGTACCTACGCGAGCGCGGCAACAGTGCGTCCTCAAGTCAAGTCCTCAAGTCCTTGAAACAACGTATAGGTACAGTGGCACAAGCTTTTCTGTTCCGGTGACAGGCGTGACAGAGGAGCCACTTGCAATACGAAATTAGCTGTTAAAATAGACTGTCGTATGAAAACTGTTTTAGTTCCAAAGATAATCACCGGAACAGAAAAGCTTGTCGCACTATACGAGCCGTGGCACTGTAACTACCAGTACCCCTAGTGTAAGTTTTTATGTCAAGCAAACGCAAACTATTTCGATTCCGTATGAAAACTATATAAGCGCGCTACTCGCCGCTAGAGGCGCTAATACAGTTTTCATACAAACTGACATAAATACGGAACCGAAATAGTTTGCGTTTTTAGGGTTCCGTAGTTGCGTTAAAAACCCATTTAATGCAAATTAAAAAACATTAACAATAAATTAAAGTATTTTGAATATAAAAGAAATATTATTGCACATCCTAATAGAACCGGATAGACCGTTTTCTTCGAACTACTGTGGCATTGCTGAACTCAAAATTGACGTAGGTACTTCCCCTTAAAAACGGACTAAAGTTACATTTTTTAAATCTCACAAGCGCGGGTGAGCCACGCTTGTGTGTAGGTAGACCGGTATTTTTTTTTTCATTTTTCATCAAAGGTCGAAAACTATGCGGCCTAAGAAAAAAAGAAAAATGTTTGAGAATGTGCAAGCAGCGCTCTTTTATATGATAAGTACCCCATATCGTCGCTCGCATGACATACTGTCGTATCTTACAATTTTGTCGTAACTGAACTGAATGCAGTAACATACATAATTTCTATTGCTTTTCATTGTCACAAAGTGTCGCATCTGTAGGTAGCATAGTTTTGGCAATAGACAAGTTTAGGAACGACGTATCTTCAAAGAAATAGATTTTTTTCGTTTTACTATATGACTTAAGTAACCTAAGACATTTTGTAAAATTAAAAAATAAAGTTTCTGTTTTTATCTGAAAGACGTAAGTAACTTACGACGGTTAGTGGTGTAAAATTAATGAAGTTAATTACCATTTACGACTGTTCGATTTATAAAAAGTGCAAACGAAACAGTGTTGTATTGAGTACCATATAGGGATCATAATGGAATATAAGTAGAGAAGGGGATATCGCATTTAATGCGACTCTGACGACATCTAGTGCACCCCCCAAGCCGATGACCACACCACAACACGTTGCAACAAAAACAAGACTGGCACAACAACAAGATTCGGCACAGCGCCATTAACTATGCAATAAAAAAAATGGAAACATTTTTATTCCTAGTCAGCTCAGCTGGTACCCATTTTTAAATTAGCTCACAGGAACAAGCCATATGAAGTCATTAGGCTTGAGTATTCAGATATGCTGGATTTAAAAAAAAATTAAGCGACTTGAAGCTCCTCTCCATTACGCACAGATAGTTCTGGTCAGTCAGTCAATTGGACAGAAATGGTTAAATTCCAAGTCTTTAAAAGCAATCCTACTGATTTTTTTTCAACACTAGCCATGCAGACAAAATCCCGAGAAAATTATCTCTCAAAAGAAATGCTTCAAACGACTTGAGTAAGAGAATTCCAGCTCTTCACCAGTTTCCTCCTAAAATAGCTAGCCAAATACAACGATTTACTATCATTGACAACTGGGGACACCCCAGTAGGGGAAATGTGTCCAAAATGATCCCCCTAAGGGAAATCGGTTACTGTATCCAAAATATTATAGTAAGAGCAAACATTGAAAGAGTTTTGGGTAAGTCATTTAAGTGTTGATAAACTGGCATGCTAATGGCATGCCAGTTTATCAACACTTAAATGCAGTTTGATTTAATATCTTTATATTTATTAGAGATTTTCCAAACCTCTACTAAAGGATCATTTTGTACACCTGGGTGTCTAAAACGATCCCATACTATCTTATTTGGTTAACCCATACATTTTTGGTTCAATATATTTTATGTGCTCAACGAGTTCTCTCTCATGCTTAGGTGTAAACACCGTTTGTTTAAGGTGTATCGATGAGCTCAGTGGCGCCGCCAATGGAAATAAATCAATTGCATTTTATTAAAGGCTTGGATTAAAAGTTTCGGTTATTTCGGATATTGCCAAATGTGGCCACTTTTGGCACTATTGAGATTCACGACTTATTGCGTAAGTTTGAGTTCTCAAATGTATATTTATAAAATGCATTCCACTCTTTCACCTGCGCGAAATAACCGAAACTTTTAATCCTAGCCTTTAATAAAATGCAATTGATTTATTTCCATTGGCGGCGCCATTGAGCTCATCGATACACCTTAATGCCCAAAATCTTAGCTGCACCAACTGCGTTTTTGTTTTTAGCACCATTACAGGTACAGAAAACTCACTCCCAGTTTTGCCGGTAGGTTTTTCTTTGATATGTACGTGGCATGCAGATCATGATCTGTAAAAAGTACAAATAGATAGGAATACAAAAAAAAACATGACTAATTTAAAATTGTTTTTCAAGTTTGGTAACATTATTCCTGGGATCGTTTTATACCCACTAAAGGGGATCGAAAGAAATTTACCCCGAATGTTGAATTTACAAAAGTTATCGAAGTATGACCGCAAAACATTATCTTGGTGAGATCAAAACGAGTTTCAAATGTTACTGAATATCAATAAAAACTACCAGGAAAACTTTTATTCACATATCCACATAAGAATTTCAACAATGTAACTTTGATGGCAGGCTTATCTTAGATCGAAGACAGATATTTTCAATTTTTTGCAATAAATCGACGCACTGTACTCACACCGCCATGACACTTTATTGGGCTACTGAGTGGAGTACAGGGAAGACGTTAGCCAACAAATCGCAAAGATGGCACTAGTATTTTCGTTGAAACTGTAGGGAATCATTTTACCTCGCTTTGGGATCATTTTGTTCACCTTTCCCCTAATAAAATTAAATTAATATGTTGATTTTTATAAGTCTTTTAATAATTATTTTTTAAGTTATGTAGATATAACATTGTTCACTACTATCATAGTTATTTGATAAGTTGATTTTACTTTGATCACTTTTATTATTATTGAATTATTTGATTTTAATCAATGTTGAGTTTAATTATTTTTAAAGTTATGGTGTTTTATTTTTAACTAAATGAATATAAACTTGATATAATAAGTTGTGTAAGTCTGTGAACTGACTGAAAACGAAACTGAGACTGATTTATTAATAATATTGTGCTGGAAACTTGGGAACATAGTTATTACTCGTAGATTTAGAAGTCTTATTTTAGTTGATTATTTATAAAATACTAGCGGATCCTCGCAGTTTCAACCGCGTGGTACCCGTTCCCATGGGAATATCGGGATAAAGTATAGCCTATGTCACTCGGGAAGAACGTAGCTTTCTAATGGTCAAAGAATTTTTGAAATCGGTCCAGTAGTTTCGGAGCCTATTCGATGCAAACAAACAAATAAACAAACAATCAAATCGTTCCTTATAATATTAGTATAGAAAAGTGTTGTTTTTTTAACTATTTAAACTTGTTAACTTGTGTAAGTCTGTGTACTGACTGAAAACGCAACTGAGACTGATTTATTATAATATTGTGCTGTAAAACTTAAGATTTAGCTACTAGATTGAGTCTTATTTTAGTTTGGACATTTTTAAAATGCTACCTATTGATTTATGATTAAAAAAGGTGTTGTATTGTGATAGAAATATAAATTTGATTATTTGATTTTGAATAAGGTGATTATAAACTAATTCTTATGTACAAATTTCCTTTTTATTACTTTGCGAATGTAGTGTCGTAACTACATTTTTGTCCCTCCTACAAAAAATAAAGTTATCACAAAGTGTCCTATCTGTTTTAAAGCTGTATTACACAAATAATATAAATACATATTGATAATGATATATGCAGAAATAAAGAGAAAAATATACTTAACTAAAGTACATTCTTGATTTCCTGGTAGAGTTTATAATTAAAAAGTTATATCGTAAAGTATTGACACCAAAATCTAAAAAACGTTGCTGTGAACATTTTGATTGATGTTAGTTACGACTGTATGTCATGCGAGCGACGATATGACCTAGTAGCCCCACTTCGAATTTTTAAGACCCTCTTTCAGTCCCTGTTGCAAAAAAAATATATAAATATTTTTATTTCTCCCTTATTTGCAAAATAGTTGGGCAAAGGTCATCTAAAACTATTCCAAATTTCAAGTTGATATCATTAGTAGTTCTCGAGATGTCCAGCTGTGACAGAGACTGAGTCTCAAGGGTTATTTACCATTTTGGTTCGGAACCCTAAAAACGGCAATTTCATACTTCAACCCCTATTACTTTAGACACCATACCTAGTACCTATACAGCTTAAGCCCCTGTGTTACATTCACTCAGACACAAAAAATAATTAAGTACCTATACAGCTTAAGCACCTGTGTTACATTCACTCAGACAAAAATATCAAAAGTTTCAGACATTCAGCGGACCGGGAATCGGACACGGGACCTCAGAGATAGCGGCATCTTGAAAACTGTTGCGTAGGTACACCACTCGACCGCCGAATTCGTCAAAATTCCCGAGAGCAGATATTTTCATCAACCGCTTTCAACCTGCCCGAAAAGGTTTTAGATAAAAAGTTACAAGTACAATCTAATCTGGTAATCACTACGCTACCTCCATAATTAAGCCAGATTATCAGAAAATCGAATATAAAACATAAAACAATGTAGGAGTGACATGGTCTATATCTGATGCATAGCAAGACTCTTCCAACCATGCCCAAAATAAGGTTGTATCAGGTTATGCAGACTTTAATCAATGATATTTTTTTTCACAACGGAGTAGCACTTAGCCTTCATCACACCTAATGTTAATGTTAAGGCTGAAGGTGGAAGAGCACTACTCCCAGAATTTCAATCACTGAGGAACTGGCTATCTTATCACTAACTGCCGGAACACAATAATGCTGAAAACATAATTGTTATGGCGTCATACTTAGATAAGATGGTGGACGATTGATATAAACAAGAAATCTTTGATTAAATATTGATAAATCAATCGATAGTTATCATTAAAGTAAAGTGTTTCCGAATGATTATGCTACTTTACTAGCTTTCCCCTATGGCTTCGCTCGCGTTCATTGGTATAAAACGTCTTTCTAAACAATCTTTATTTTCCCGTGCAAACTTTTCATCCACTTAGGGAGGATTTTGAAAAATCTGTGCGTAGCGGATACTTACAGTGTTATCCGTTCAGTGGTTTGAGCTGTGTGTTTATAGATAAGTCTCTAAATATAAGGAAGAAAGAAAGAAAGAAAGAAAAACCATTTATTTTGACATCACACGACATAAACAACAAACATTTTAAGTTAACCACAAGTACAACAAAGAACTAAAAATAACACAGATAAGGAAAAGAAAATAAAAACTGTGACGTGTGATGTCAAAATGGCGCCCAACTCAGTATAAACCATGTAGGTATAAACCAATGGTATAAACAGCAAGCTTGGACTTGCTGCACTGATATTCTGTTGAACGTAGTACTGACATCAGTGACGTTACAAAACAAATATAAAAAATTTAAAAAGAAAATCAAGTATAAATTAGAAATAAACCACTTAACTAGAAAAAAATACTCAACACAAACATACAAGACAAGTTGGTAAGTATTTACACCTTAAAAAAAATAAAAACAAACGTTCGGCAGACTGCCGACTACTTCTTCGCCACACATGTGAAAGGAAACTTATCATAAAAAACAAAAAAATACCATAAACTTATTATACTCTAGTAAAGTATATATAAGTTTATGGATAGAACTAATATCTAGGTAATATGTGATACTATGTACAAATTCCTTGGGCAAAATACATACAAATTTCTTGGGCAAAATCAAGCAATTTATTATGTCTACTCTGTGTTGTCCATAGAGCAACCAATGTAACCATACATAGAGTAACTACTATGCGATAATTATAAGAATAGGACGGGTTGTTGACAAACTTCACTCTGAAAAGGTACAGTTCGCAAGAAAGTACAAAACAAAATGAAAATAGTTTTTTTTTTATTTTGGCAGAACGTGGTTTGAGTATTGCCACTTTCAAAACGAAGTTTTATTTTATTTTTTTAATCCACCTACTCGTTATGCCAGCGCCAGACATAGCACAAACATTTGAATAAATGTTTGGACACATGTGTAGCACGGGTATTTGAGTATTTGTTCAAAGCTTTGATAAAATACTAGAGCATATTTCTACAGTACTTTGCAATGCCAGAAGGAAAAGTCTTCAATGTCTTTGTAGCAGTAGCAGCTGCAGTAGCAGTTCAGACCAGCGGGACGATGATTCTCAAATGAATGGAATAGAAGAGGTGGAATAGCATTAGCAAGCATAAGCATAAGTATCGTGTCCACAATAGACTATTTTACTGATTATTTTTTTATTTGTTTTTACAATGTATTTTATAGGTATAAATAAATGAAAAATTTGGTAAATTTTCGATAGGTATATTAGCTACACAAAACTAGATTTTATTTTGAATTATCTTGAATATTTTCAAAGTTATATTACATCAAACTTTCTAATAGGATATTTCACTGTTGGTGAAATGTAGATAAGTAAGTATTCAATGATGAAGTTATGGTGACCATACACCATCCTACCTATCGTCTAATCGGTATAACGGCAGGATCAATCCAATCTGCAGTTCGTCCATATTGTTATTACACCATGTATTATTTTTCTCTTTGATTACACCTTAGTTTGATAACTGTCATGCCAATTCACGCCCACCCACGGTCGATTCTGCTTGATCCAATCTATTTTTGATTCAAAAGTAAACAATAAAATATTGAGATTTTATATTATTTTTATGCATTCACAATGCAATTTCGTAAGATAGGAAAAATGTGATAGTAAAAAACCACGAGCCCTTTAAGTAGGTAGCTGAAATCCCGCCTGAAAGCTACTTATAGGGCTCGTGGTTTTTTACTATCACATTTTTCCTATCATACAATAAAATATTCTTTATTTTCAGCAGATAAAAATATGTGTTGAAGTATCATAAACTATCTTGATTATTTTGTGGGTAAAAACACGATATTCGTATTTCGTATCTTCACTCGACTATGAACATTTTTGTAATTTTTATATTTTTTGGATAATATACTTAGATTATTATTCTCTCATTCACGAATAATATGTAGAAAAATAGGTACCTACCTAATGACATTAGAAGATTATTCTCAGGTTACTTTTTCAAAAAGTGAATTTATGCTCAATAACATAACAACAAAAACATTGAAAAAATGAAAAAAGTGAGGTTCTTTTCATTAATATTCATATCACACATAAATAAAAAGACAAAGTAAGTAAGACTGTGAAATCGGGCGGGTTTTAACAAAAACAACCTTCAAAGTACCTACTTACGTTATTTGGTATGAATACAGTATTAGAAGGATGATTTTTTACTTTTGTGATGTGATATTTTTTTTAAGGCGGTTTTATATTTTTACTAGTAGGTACTTTCCTTCCGTGTGGCGTAGTAGTGGGACGCCCTTCATAAAGAATTACTACTTAATTGTTAGTTACCTACTAGCAAATCATTGTTTAAGTAAAAGATCGAAAAGAGAATTAGACATTCAAGCAGCTTACAGATTTTACGATTTCCGTTTCTCGAAATGATCTTCTCAATTTTATTTGCCTCTTTTGTCTAGAGATTAACTACTAGTATCAGACCCTAAGGTCCAGAGTTAGATTTCCAGTTGAGGTACATGTACTCAGTTCGGTTAGTTGTAGGACCTGGGGGGCTACCGGCTAAGAAATATGGATATGGGTATGGGCTTCAACTGTCATTTGAATTCCTTATCTTGATTGCTTTTTGCTGCTTTGTTCTGTTGAACGTTGCAAGCTAGTTATCGTTATACCTGACGTCACAAAACAAGGAACTGATAACGGCTAGTTTCTTTATAACATTGACTTAAATTTCCCAAAAACGTATGAAGTTCATACCCATAAAGTTACGCGGTAGCCCCCCTGCTCACAGTCCGCCCGGCTAGTTGCCGCCATCATAACTAAGTCTGACGCCATAAAAACAATGTTTTCAGCATTGTTGTGTTCCGCCACTTATCCGCATCGCATGGGAAGAATCGACCGCGCCGAAAAAATCGAACACGCAGAACGAATCTGCTCCAATGTTGCCAGATGCTTGTTCTTCATTCCCCCAAGTCTGATCCGGAATTCTCTTAATCTGGCATCAATGGTCTGGCGCGAAATCCACCCAAAACTGTGGGTTTAAAAAAAAGGCGCCCTATGAGCCCAGCCTTTGTAGCGGGCGTTTTCTTTTTAGTTTACTGATGACATAATTTTTATGTAAGTTTATAGTGGTTTATATTTGTTTGTGGGTTCCGTCCGACTGCTCATTTATATTAAGAAACACAATTTAACAATTGAAAAAAAAACTGAATCGCCCCAAATTAGACGGAAATTATCCCCCAACCCCCCAAACTGGCATCACTGCACGTACTTTTCAGAATTGCGAGCTCTCTTGGAGTTCTGAGCTTCTTCTGATTCGGACGATTCGACGCGGTCAGGCGTGCAGGGTCTCTTATTATAGGCCTTCATATTAAGAATTCTAAAATTCGTTTCGTTCGGCTTGTTCGATGTGGTCGCCACGGACAGGTGTGCGTTAAACTTTATCAACACTTCACATCAAGACGGGGGCTGAGCGTTTTCCCGTAGTATCTTCTTCTTAAAATATTTTCCTTTCACGCTTAACATGTTACTAGCAAGATCACATCACGGGCAGAAAAGTTTTCGAAAAATTATTGAAAACATAAAAATAGCAGTCAGTGATAGGAAAACAGGCCCACAGTTTTCAAAATTCAAAATTCAATATCGTTTATTCAATTTAGGTTTGTTTAACAACACTTATGAACATCAATGAAGCTACGCCATCGGTTCGCAAATCCTACGGCAGGAGACCTTGTAGCGAGAAGAACCGGCAAGAAACTCGCCAAGGGCTATTTTTTTCTCCCTGTTTTAACTTATACAGAGTCGTTATATTTGAAAAATGACCTTCACATAATAGTAAGGTTACTTTCCATCACAATACAGAATACCGCTTAAATTAAGTACAATTTTGCTTATTACCTAAAACAGTAAACAATTTTCAACTAAACAAGGAATCAAATAGTTTAATGGACACACTAATCTTAATCTTATTCCCATTATATTATAGGATTAACGAAAGGGAAACTGCAAGCTGCGCTGTATATCCAAATTTATAAGTATTAAAAAATAAAAGGAATTTTTGAATAAATAAAACAATAATTAGAAAAATTGCTGTTACTGTAAGATACGGATACCAAAATTACTATGAGACACACGAGCTCGCTCATAAATCTATATAATACTATTATAAACCATATCCCGAGCACATTTAACACAAGTAGACATAAGCAGACCCACCCCACTGGCAGCACCCGTTCACGAGCATGACGCATGAGCCAGCCATCGCTTCGCTCAACAATATTTTAGGGAACGTAACGACCCGAACGTTTCGGGGGATGATTCCCATAATAAAAATAACTAATTTAACTAAATACCTACGCATTATGTAAATCTTTAATAGTATGGTTTCTAAACGTAAATATAAACAGCTGAGAGCGACGCTCGCGCAGTAGCTCCTCGCCTCTCGCGCCACCTCGACAAATCGCGATGACCGCGGTCGCTTCGTCGTTCCAAATCGTGTTTTTGAGGAGGACCGGCGCTCACCTGGCTCGTCGGATGGCTGATGATAGTAATGGTGATGTAGAGGCGTAAGTGGAGGCGATTAATGCTATACTAGCTTCCCGCCAGCGGATTTCCTTGCGCGAATTACACGATGTTTTCCAGTGGCATCGACACAATACCTACCTGGGGTAAGAAGTAGCCTAGGTATATGCTATTATATATGCTAGACTTTTATATATTTCTTAGTCAAATTTCATCTAAATCGGTTTGGGCGTTTCGCCGTGATTGAATAACAAACATCAATACTCCCAATAGAATATGAGATGTTTAATCAGATCCTACGGGACGCTTAAATTCAAGAAGTGAGAAATAGTAAAATTTAGAGCAACCCTAGATTGAATCGATAGTAATGGTATAAAAGCAGTGTGCTACAAAACACGCATACTTTTAAGGTACAACGACCACAATGAAGACCACTACTGTACTACTTGTGACCGCTGCGCTTCTCCTGTCCTATTCTTTTACCACAGGTAAGGCATTCAATTTATTATAAAAGATATAATCATCAGTTATTAACACAGACATACGTTATTAAGGCCCAGGCCTTTCTTGTCGATGGATGGATGGATGGATGGATGGATAAAGAGAGTGGGCCATTCTGACCCACCGCGCGCGGTACAAAAAGCTTAATAACCTCACAAATCTTTTTTTTTAAGGCGATACTCGGAAAAAATGTGCTGGAGCGAGATAGCAATGAGAAAACGACGCGCGCGGGAGCGAGACCGATTTTGCAGATTAGGCAAAAAAAACACAAAATCACTTCGTATTAAAAAACTACAGCGATTTAAAAAAAAATGCTTCTATACGATCCTCAATATTATTGGTGTCCACTAACTAAACCAATTTTCAATAGTGTAAGTAACCCCATTTAAGAATAATCTTCACTTTTCGTATTTTTAGAGGTCTTTTCGAAAAGAAAAAGTGTCGAGGCAAAATCATAAAATCGTGTTTTTGAAACTATACGATTCTAGATAAAGGTATGAAGAAATATATATCTTATAATCAGATTTGTAACAACTGTTACCGTCCTATAGTTTTAAATCAAAAAGTCCATATTTTTCCGAGTAGCGCCTTAAGTACAGTATGTTTTAGAAATATGTGCACGTCAATTTACTTATGTCACAAAGTAACTACGCGGGCGGTCGTTATGTCGTCCAAGTTTTACATACCTATGAAATTAGTTAACTAAAATATAACGTGTTCGTGGAATAATTAATTAAGAAAACTGTTCAAATGTTTATTTTCAAACATACTTTCCGTAAAATGGCTGGAGCTATATAGAAGAAAATACTAGAATACTGAAAATCGATCATTATTTGATTTCAGGCACATTCATTTATTATTAACTAAACTCAGTCTTTTAAAATTTCGTAGGACAACCTCACGAAGAAACCTCTATAGAAGAAGATGATGATGGAAGGCGGAACTTCGCGGACGCGCAAGCCAGCGCGGTAGCTTCTTACCCTTACAGACCTGGTCCAAGTCCAGTTGGCCCAAACTTCGGTCCAACTCCCCTCCCTAACCCCTTACCCCCTGGACCAGCTATGGGTGGATGCTACTCTTGCACTGACTGCCCAACGGTCCTGCTTAATACTACAGTCCGAATGTGCGGGTTTAGCGCACCAAGATGTGTTGTTTACTCTGAAAAGTATAACCGTAAGTACAAACAATACATTAACAGAATAAATGTTCAAAATAATGATTAATGATAAAAGAGAAGATTTTAAAATTAAATTTATAAAATATTAAAAAAAAATTGAAGAATCTGTCTAGATTCTAAGCAAAATTGTATATTCAATAGCCGAGATAGATTAGAAATATATTCATAGCTGTTATAAAACCAAATATTTTGTGCTACTTATATTTTTATTTTCGTAATTTTATTCTAAAATAAATCTTCTATTTTTAATGTCCATACCGTTGTTCCTAACAGTGAAATGTATGTCAGGTCCCGTCTAAGCAAAATGGAGACGAGTTGTTTTATTTTTTATATTTTTCCAGACCTCTCCAAACCCTTACACATAAGGGGTTGCGTTTCCGAGCGTGGTTCCTGTGAAGACATAAAGAGGTCCCACGAGGGTCACCAGAATGTCCTGAAACTTGTCACATGTCACGAATGCCAAGGAGACAAATGCAACACGAATGGTGTGCCAAGACAATTGCCAGACCTTACCACTGCACTTTTCTTCATTGTGGTCATCCCGGTCGTTAAGAAGTTCGTGCTATCTTAGACATCTGACTTGGGCTCAATTTATATTTCCGTGTAATAGAAGGGAAACGATACGATATTTACTTTTATGATTCATACATAATGCATCACAATTTTACTAAAAGTCGCTTCTTTTCCATTACATGCCACAGCAGTGGATCAAAAAACTAACCTAATAATTATTACTTGACCTATAAAATTTTGAAAAATTAATACCTACACGGCTCTTTATTTGATAAAAATTTATCATTGCTTTATTTGTCATACGATCAGGTAAAAAAGTTATATTTATTTTATATTTAAAAACAATTTATGTTAATTAGCTCGTATTTAACTATATTCAAAGCAAAGTGTCTCGTTAGTCAATAATTTACTACAATAAACAAAACAATTCTACATTATTTTCGCTAGTTTTACCTAATAACCCACCCCGGTTTTGTTAGCTCAATGTTTCTAGACTCATTTCATATTTCAAAGTCAATAGAGTTCTTGGGGAGAGATGAGGTTTACTGTTTGAGTTTGCTGACGCTTAGACCCTTATGCACACCGCGTTTTGTAAGCGCGCCCGGGGAGCGGCGCGCGGCTACCCGTAAAAAACTCGTTTAAAAAAGGTTTTACAGGAAAAAGAAACAAAGAAAGCAAAATATTTTTTAGAATGATCCATGATTATTAACAATTGAAAAGAAATAA
Source organism: Crambus lathoniellus (assembly GCA_949710035.1). Classification (NCBI taxonomy): domain Eukaryota; kingdom Metazoa; phylum Arthropoda; class Insecta; order Lepidoptera; family Crambidae; genus Crambus; species Crambus lathoniellus. Next base: position 12,425,149 of record OX453296.1, read on the forward strand.
AAAAAAATGTTTTTCACTTCTCATGCACGTAAAGGGTTTGATTACCAGTGAGGGTATATTGTATTCGGTTTGGTTGGTGGTAGGACTTGTTCTAAGTCGCCTGGCTAGCTACCACCATCTTATCTAAGTCTGACGCCGTAAGAATGATGTTTTTACCATTATTGTGTACCGGCAGTTAAAGATAAATAGCCATTTCCTCGTTGATTTCGGACCTTCAGCCTTATCACCACTTAACATCAGGTTTGATGAAGGCTAAGTGCAGTAGCACTTTCTATATCCAAAACGGAGTACCGTTGTGGATATAGGTAGAAAGAAGAGTGAGATGAGAGGGACGGGTGTAACGAAGTTTCGTTCTTCTTTGAATTAGAGTAGACCTTCTGGCTTTTTTCAGTAAGACTGAGAAATGACATCACCATTATCTAATTATCTGTTTTTTGCAGTTTCTCTTGTACTTTCACGTTTATCAAATCATCCTAGGACATACAACTAGATACAAACGCGCTGTCAACACGCGTGTGTGTCGATACAAATGCGACTCTACAAGTGTGCAGTTTTTTACGTGTAATAAACGCGGTGTGAATAGTCACTAGTACCTACGTACAGACAGTCTACAGTTATTTTCTCATTGAAAATGTTAAACGGTATGTTGAGTTGAGTGTATGTTGAATAGCTATTTGTTTTAAATAGGAGTTACTCATTTAAAATTTATCAATTCTCATCTATATTAACGCCACCTGTGACTTGTATACGTGCACAAAAGATTGCAGATTTGAAAATAATATTTTTTTCCTTTAAAGTAGCCTTAAAATCTGTTAAAAATTAGACAGATAAGAAATAGATGCTGTTCGCGCCGCGCTGCGAGCGGTGCGTTGTCATTGTCAAGGTCACGAGACAATGCGCTCGGCCGGCCGGTGTAGGATCGCCAGTTGGCCGTAAGCAGCCGCGAGACAAGTTCGTGTGTTTCTGTAGCGACGTGCCGCGCAAGTTACCTACCCATTTTGGGACCGAGATTCGTTTTGCACCTACTAGGGCTCCGGTCGGGGTACGGACGTGTAACCCGTGTGTGTTCGCTTTGAAAAGCGCCGGGAAAGTTTTAGCGGCCTATTAGGGCATTGTGTAGTATAAGAGTGTTAGCTGTAAGAGTATCCCATCGGGGGTTGTGTGGAGATCGTTTTGCCAGGGCGCGCGCGCGCCGGCGAGACAACGTCAGCCCCCCTGGATTACGGACACTATTTTAGTAAGGTAGGATTAGTTTAATTTACTTAATTTTTGCATGGGAAACCTTCGTTTCAATAAACTGTGGAACACAGTAGATGTGGTCATCACAATTGTGCGTGATCATATTTTTGGTAGCAGAGCTTAGTTGATATAATTAATTTTCATATTAAAATTAACTACATAAAATTTCATAGTAAAAATAAAAAGCGTACCTAAAAAGAGTACCTAAAAATTATTTTTTTTTGTTGAAATATCGAGGGTATGCCGAGACGATTGAAGTACTAAGAGATTGTTCTAGTAAATTCTCGAAGCGAATGTTTCTCACTTGGTGGATCCGATAATAGATAGACACTTATATAATTGTTGTCACATACTAGTGTTTTGATACGAGTTTACTCGCCTAGATGTGTATATTTTTTTTTGTGTGTCCGGATTTATTTGACTAATAGTTCGTTCGAAAGTGTGTTTATTAGTATCACATACTAGTGATTTGATACGAGTTTACTCGCCTAGATGTGTATATTTTTTTTTGTTTGTCGGGATTTATTTGACGAATAGTTTCGTTCGAAAGTGTTGTTTATTAGTACCACATACTAGTGTTTGTTCCGAGTCCGCTTGCCTAGTTAAAAAAGAGGAAAGTGGTTTTAATTATTAGTAGTATTAAATTACGAGTATTATTATTAAAAATAGTTTTGTTTTTGTTTGTTGATAACGGTTTAGTAGTTGATTTGCGAGGTATGCCATACCGTTAATCCTATACGTTTTGTTTATACCGTTATATTGTTAGCCCTTGAAATTGGTAAGTTGCTAATAATTTATGAAACTAGTAGGGTCCGTGTATGTCGTCCGAATTTTAACCCTTGAACCCCGTTGGGGCCAATTCTGACCACGCATATAGCTGTCAACGTTCACTCAAACCCGGGGCGGCCAATATTGACCAGGCGCCGGCCGGCACAGATTACTTGTGTTTTATATTATCGTGACGCGACCTATTTCTATTGTTTTTTTTGTTGATGTTTACCACTTTTATATTTCTTTGTTTGCTTTGTTTATTAAACGGCTTATAAATGGCTCCTACGAATCCGACCGCCGTATCCAGGGCTGGCATCCAAGGAGCTTTGCGTTGGCTTGCTTGTGCGGTCACATTAATAGACCGAGCCGACCGGGTAGGCGCGTTGCTAGCTCGGTATGGCGGGCTGGCAGCTCGGCTGCAAGACCTGGAGCGCCACGCCATGGAGTGTCGCGCGTATTATATGGAGAACCCCCCAGCTGATGATGCCGTGTCGGAACAGCTGGAGCAGGATGTAGCCCAGGCCTATGAGCTGGCTGACCAGTTCACGGAGGCGGCTGAGAGGGCCCTGGCTGTTCGGAAGGGGGAGCCGGTTTTGAGCGGGGAGGTCAAACCTACCCCGACGGCGTTGCTAGGCCGATTGCCTACTTTGGAGATTCCCACTTTTAATGGGGATCTGTCAGCCTGGATGGGCTTCATTAATTTGTTTGACAGTTTGGTGGATTCACGACGGGACTTATCCCCTAGCGAGAAGTTGGCCTATTTGCGCTCCTCCCTGCGAGGAGAGGCCAGCGCGGTAATCCAGCACCTGCTCATCAGTGACGACAACTACCAGGTGGCTCGCCAGCTTCTGGTTAGCAGGTACCAGAATGTCCGGTTACTGGCGGACACCCACGTGGCCACGATTTTGGCCCTCCCGCGAATCACGCGGGTACACCTGTTACGGAGGGAGTTGCTGAACCCGCTACTGTCAGCGGTCAACTCCCTAAGGCGATTGGACCTGCCGGTGGATCAGTGGTCCTTTGTACTGCTGCACATAGTCCTCGCCAAATTGCCCGCTGAAATGAAGGGGCGTTTCGAGCAGAGGTACGGAGGCGACAGCGCCTCGTATCTCCCGCCCTTCGCGGACCTCCTTCGTTTTTTGGAGGACGAATGTAGGGTGACGGACCACCTGGAGCCTGCCCCGGTTCCAGGTGTTGGTCGTATGGTGGCGGCGAGGGAACAGCCCCGTCGCCCGACCAATCGCTATGCTGCCTTCCAGCAGTCCCCTCCCCCCGCACCGAGTGAGCGGTGCAGGTATTGCAGGGGAGATAGGCACATGGTGCACGAATGTGCCAAATTTAGAGGCCTCCGCCCAGAGGGACGGAGGGCCGTTGCGAAACAGCGCCAATGGTGCTATAGGTGTTTGGGGGGACACATGCAGTCGGCGTGTCCCCAGACCGAGGATTGTCGTCTTTGCGGAGGGAGGCATCACCCCCTCCTTTGTTTGGACCGCAAGGACGCCGGGAGCGACCGGGGTTCGAATTCCTCGCGCACGGGCGGGGGCCCGGCAGCCCGGAACCGGTCCCCTAGAGATTCGGCGGGGCTTAGCCCCCCCGTTCAGTCCCCCCCGGAGAGGGGGAACTATAGGAGAGACGCCCCCGCCACGGGCGGGGGTAGGGGGGTACCACAAGAGTACGCCACGGTGGCGATGGGCACGGGCCCTATTTGCTACTCCCCCCCCCTAATGGAGAGGCCTCGATTGGGGTACTATGTACCGAGGCACGCCCCACACGGGTATTACCCTGCACCTAGGAGTGCTGTTGGTCGGGGCCAGTATGTACCCGATTGGGACCCGCTCGCCCGGTACGAGCGTCCCACATTTGGCGCGCCGACTCAGGCGCGAGGGGGACAAGTACCCCCCCAAAATTTTTAATGGCGCCCCTGTCGGACCCAACCACCCCTCCGGAGCTTGTGCTGTTGCCAACAGCCTCCGTGAATGTTTGGGGACCTAAGGGCAATGTTGTCACGGTGCGTGCCCTTTTGGACTCAGGTGCCCAGGGGTGCATAATGTCCAGGTGGCTTGTCCGACAGCTGGGTCTTTTGCTTGTGCCGCATCACGAAGCGGTACGGGGGGTGGGAGACTCGCGGATCCCTGATCCGATTGGTCGAGTTGAGTTCTCCTTCTCCCCCCACTTCGCGCCAAGGCCGAAGATCGGTGCTTCGGCGATAGTCTTTGATAAGGTGGTTGGACCACTCCCGCAAGTGCGAGTGCCGCCATCCACGATTGAGCTGACGTCTGGACTGGCTTTGGCTGATCCTTCCTTCCACCGACCGGGCCCAATACACTTGTTGATTGGTGCGGATGTCCTCGGTCGTGTATTGTATGGAAGCAAGCGAGTTTTGCAGACAGCCGATCTTGTCGCCTTGTCCTCGTCGCTGGGTCATGTGGTGATGGGAAAGGTACCACAGACACCAGGGACCCCGTCGGTAGACCGCCAGACCATTGTCGGTTCTACTTTGTCCGACGTTCTCCAAAAGTTTTGGGAGGTGGAGGAACCTCCCACTGCCAAGCGGTTGGATCCGTTAGCCGAGGAGTGCGAATTGTTCTACCAGAACAACACTGGGCGCCTCCTCTCGGGTCGCTTGATTACCCGCTTGCCCTTCTTGGCGGTTCGCCCTCCCTTAGGGAGCTCCCGACCGATGGCCGAGAAGAGATTGTTGTCCATGGAGCGTAGGATGGCCAGGGATCCCGCATTCAAGGAGAAGTATATAGACTTCATGCGGGAGTATTTGGACCTTGGGCACATGTCCATCTCGCAGTTGGACTGGCGTAATGTGGAACATTACTTCCTGCCACACCACGCTGTTTTGAAGACTTCCAATGGGAAGATCCGCGTGGTCTTTGATGGTTCAGCGCCCACGTCAACCGGAGTGTCGTTGAATCAGTGTCTGCATGCGGGGCCGAAGTTGCATCACGATGTCTGTGATGTTTTGACCAACTTCCGCCGGCACGCTGTCGTCTTTGTGGCCGATATCCGCATGATGTTCAGACAGACCGTGATTCACCCGGAGGATAGACGATACCAGCTCATCCTTTGGCGTGAGGATCCCCAGGATCCGATGTTGGCTTACGAGCTGAACACCAACACTTATGGTTTGCGGTCGAGCCCCTTTGTGGCGATCCGTTCGCTTTTGGAGCTCGCAGAGCGCGAACGGCTACGCTATCCCCGGGCATCTGCTCTTATTGAGGGGGGGGCCTTATTTGTCGACGATATCTGCACGGGGGCCTCGAGCTTAGATGAGGCTCTCGTCTTACGTGATGAGCTGATTGCGCTCTTGAGGGCTGGTGGCTATGAGTTGCGGAAGTGGCTGTCTAACTCACCGGACCTATTGGCAGATTTGCCTAAGGACCACCAGCAAGAGCCGCTCCTCTTTGAAAATCCGGAGACTCCAGACATGCTGTCTGTTTTGGGAGTCCAGTATCGACCAGTCCCGGATTTGTTCACATATAGATTGGAACTGCCAGACCCAAAGGTCTGGACTAAACGCACGGTGCTGTCCACTGTAGCCCGTACCTTTGATCCGAACGGTTGGCTCAGCCCTGTAGTGTTTTCGATGAAGTGCTTCCTACAGGAGCTCTGGGCTGCGGAATTGTCATGGGATGAGCCCCTCTCTGGTAGCCTCCTACGAGAGTGGGTGAGGTTCGTGTCATCCCTACCCGACGTCAATCGGGTTTGTATACCGAGGCAAATGCTGCCTTCGGGAAAGTTTAAAGCCTCCCTGCACGGCTTTTGTGACGCGTCCGAAAGCGGATACGCGGCAGCCGTTTACATCCGAACGGTGGATGCAGCAGGCGTTGTCGCCGTACACTTAGTTACGGCCAAGAGTAAGGTCGCCCCCCTTCGGACTAGGCTAACCATTCCGAAGTTGGAGTTGTCCGGCGCCACTCTCTTAGTACGGCTACTCAATCATGTTGCCGACACCTTGGGAAACGGTGTCGACTTGGAGTCGATATTTGCGTGGTCTGACAGCCAGGTCGTCCTTTGTTGGCTGAAGAGTTCAGTCCACACCCTTGAGGTTTTTGTGGCCAACCGGGTCTCACAAATTCAGACTTCAAAGGCCCCGTTGATTTGGCGCCACGTACCGGGCGAATTGAACCCCGCAGATTGTGCCTCCCGCGGCTGCGAGGCGCCTGAGTTAGTGGACCACCACCTATGGTGGAGTCCATCATGGTTGTTACGGCCTGAGCGCTCATGGCCTGCCACCCCGGCTGTGGCCAGAGTCCCAGACCTAGGCATGCGTGTTCACGCCGTGGAGACGGTGGCGGCTCCGCAGATGGAGTTTTTGTTAGACCGCTACAGTTCTTTGGATAAGTTGCTCGGCGTGACTGCTTGGATGAGGCGCTTTGTGCGAAATTGTCGCCAGCCTCAGGAGAAATCGTTGTCTCCGGTCCTCGCCCCACAAGAGCGGCAAGACGCTCTGTTGCATTGGTTGCGAGTGACGCAACAGCGAGAGTTTGAACCGGAGCTGAAAGCCCTGCGCTCAAGTAAGCCCAAGCTGAAGGGACCCTTGGTGCGGTTGAATCCCTTCTTGGACAGTACCGGATTGCTGCGTGTCGGAGGTAGGCTCAGACATGCCAACCTGCCGTACGGATCACGCCACCCTTTGTTGCTCCCCAAGGATGGACCGTTAGTTAGACTGTTGATTACAGACCGACATGTAAAGAATGCTCATGCCGGTTGTAATGCTTTGACCGCGCTCCTCCAACGAGAGTTCTGGATTTTGTCAGCGCGGAGAATAATCCGATCCGTTATTTTTCGTTGTCTCCCGTGTTATCGTTTGCGCGCCGATACGATGCAGCCCCAGATGGGTGATTTGCCTGCCGATCGAGTGAACGAATCGATGCCCTTCTCAGGAGTTGGAACGGATTTTGCGGGGCCATTTACCGTTAAGACATCGCGGCTTCGTAATGCTAGAACGGAAAAGGCTTACTTGTGTGTATTTGTTTGTTTGGCCACTAAAGCGGTCCACCTGGAGGTGGTTAGTGCCCTCACCACAGAAGCCTTTGTAGCCACGTTGAATCGTTTTGTGTCTCGCCGCGGAATGCCGTCGTTAATCAGGTCCGATTGTGGAACCAATTTCAAGGGCACCGATAGGTATTTAAAGGAAGTTTGTGAATTTTTGGATAGGAATAATTTTGAGATCGGATCCACACTCTCTCGCAGAGGGGTACGATGGCAGTACTCCCCGCCATCCTGCCCCCACTGGGGAGGGATTTTTGAAGCAACTGTAAAGGCCGCTAAAACTCACCTTCGTCGCGTTATTGGGGAGACGGTCCTCACGTTTGAGGAACTCGCGACCGTATTTTGTAAGGTTGAGGCGGTCCTCAACTCGCGTCCGTTGTGTCCGTTGTCTTCGGACGCGAATGATTTAGAGGCCCTTACGCCGGGCCATTTTTTGATTGGCAGACCGCTTAACGCCTTGCCGGAATATCCTTATTCCGAAGTGGCCTCCGGACGGCTCTCGCGATTTGAATTGCTCCAGCAGCTTACGCAGAGTTTTTGGCGCCGTTGGCATCTGGAGTATTTGCACATTTTGCAGCAACGCGTTAAGTGGTCGGATAGGACGACCCCACCCAAGACAGGAGACCTCGTGTTGGTAAAGGATCCAAACCTGCCGCCCCTCCGCTGGCGTTTAGGACGCATTGTTCAGCTTCATCCGGGGTCGGATGGTGTGCCCAGGTTTGCCGAGGTCCTGGTGGGGGACTCTGTTTTGAAGCGAGCGATCGCTACCCTCTCTCGCCTGCCCTTAGATTGAGTTGGCGGACAGTTTGCTACTGTCCGGGACGGGGGGATGTTCGCGCCGCGCTGCGAGCGGTGCGTTGTCATTGTCAAGGTCACGAGACAATGCGCTCGGCCGGCCGGTGTAGGATCGCCAGTTGGCCGTAAGCAGCCGCGAGACAAGTTCGTGTGTTTCTGTAGCGACGTGCCGCGCAAGTTACCTACCCATTTTGGGACCGAGATTCGTTTTGCACCTACTAGGGCTCCGGTCGGGGTACGGACGTGTAACCCGTGTGTGTTCGCTTTGAAAAGCGCCGGGAAAGTTTTAGCGGCCTATTAGGGCATTGTGTAGTATAAGAGTGTTAGCTGTAAGAGTATCCCATCGGGGGTTGTGTGGAGATCGTTTTGCCAGGGCGCGCGCGCGCCGGCGAGACAACGTCAGCCCCCCTGGATTACGGACACTATTTTAGTAAGGTAGGATTAGTTTAATTTACTTAATTTTTGCATGGGAAACCTTCGTTTCAATAAACTGTGGAACACAGTAGATGTGGTCATCACAATTGTGCGTGATCAGATGCATATCGTGGATTTGCTCACTTTATGAAATGATCGAGAATATTATGAAATGGTCGCATTTCATGAAATGACCAGTGAATTTTATTGCCAATTGAATTGACAATATTTTTGAATCGTCAGTTTTGACCTATCACCCATTTGTGACTCGTTAACTGACGAGAGAAACGAAGAAACTCATCAGATTTATTCTGGACTGATTGGATCATATAGAAAGAAATTAAATAGGGGTTTTCTTTTTTGTCTACATCGAGAATTGGAAGAACTAAACTAGCGTTGACCAGAAATGACTTATATTTAAGTATATATTAAATACCTACCTAATTAGATCTAAAAAGTGGAGCTCAAGAACCAAACAGTCGAAGAATAAAATATAAATTTAGGTATCCTACTTCCTACTAATATCATAAATGTGAAAGTTTAGATGTTTAGATGTTTGTTTCTCAATCACACCAAAACGGCTTAACGGATTTGGCTGAAATTTGGGATACATAATTTGTAGCCTGGAGAGGAACATACTTTTTTTCCCGGAAAAATATCACATTCCCCCGGGATAACGTCGTGTAGTCCACGCGGACGAAGCCGCGGGCGAAAAGCTAGTTAGTAATATCTTTACATTGATGAAATAAACGCTGGAAATTCGAACCTTCTCCCAGCGACTGCGTACCTCAGTTGTTAGAGCATTCGCCCGGACAGTGAAAGGTCGTGGGTTCGAGTCCCATAGGAGCTAGTTGTGACTGGTCGTTTTTTCGAATACTTCATTTTCAATAAGTAGGGCAGGCGTACCGGTTTTGGCCACTGTATCGGTTTTGGCCACTTTATGCTCTAAAAGTTTTCTAAACAACTTTTAGCCATTTCTGATAAAGGCAATTAAAATAAGGTATTTTAAGGTAATAATAACAACCGTTAGAATTCCTTATGTCATAAGATTTCTTTTCAATAAATTCCATTTTCTGTTTGAAAAAATGTTTTTTTATGAAAATTTTAAGAAATTTGTTTTAGATGAAATACCTACTTTAAACCTTTGTTTTTTACAATTAAATTGTTGTTTTGCAATTGAGTGGTTACTAGCGCATTAGAATATACAAAAGTTTAACTATCAGTAAGTGGTCAAAACCGGTACATTTGGCACCTCTCACACATTTTGTATTATACTTATACAAAAAACTATTTAACTATTAAAAAATTGAAAAATGTACCTTTAAAGCTTGATAAATTATCTATAATTTAAGACGTAATTTGTGACCTAAATACCTAAGACCATTTAGTACTTAGTGCTTAAAAGTCAAAAATTCCTTAAAGTGGCCACAAAGGGTACCTCTGCCCTACCTATGTGGTACGTGGTATTCACCTGTAATTGTTTATACATTTAGCAGTATATATTTAGATAATATTTTATATAAGTATAACCCAAATTTAATTAATAAACGTTGGTGGATCAATAAATAAATAAAGTAAAAATAATTTGAAATATACTTATGTTATTGAATCGATTGTTGTCGTACCTATGTAAATACAGTACAGATAATAGTATTACCTACATCCTAATTTACATTCCTTCTTGTTTTTCCTACTGAATGATATCAATGACTAGTAGGTCAATCTACACATGTAGGTACCTACTGACATTTCAATGCCAAGAATCATACAAACGTGAATCATGCCACCTTGAAAAGGTACCAGGTACAGTCGAGAACACGTAAAGTTTGGCATGTTAAGTTTGATCGCCTTTAATGAGTACGCAGCTAGAGCGATTTTCGTAATTCGTAAAAAGGTTTTTGCGTTGTCGGCTTCGGAAGTTGCTAAACACTTAGGACCTTATTAAAAAACACTGTTCAAGCATTATTTGGCAAACATTGTTTTATCTACGTCATCCAATCGCCATTTTTTGAATTAGTGCAAAAGAGACAAACTATGTAGGTATAAATGAATAATGTTTTTACTTAAGTGTTTTTAAAAAAAGTATGTCATATTAATAATACGAGTAGTAGGTAAGTACTAAGTTTTTGAATCCGAGACGTTTCGTTTTTGACACTAGTAAATTACTTACCTATTATGAGATTACAGATGTCGAGCCACGAACAGCCAAATACTTATATTTCGTCGTATCCCAAGAAAGTTGCCCCAATGTTCATTAGGGCTTTTTTCTTTTATAGAATTTTTGGATTCTACGGTAATTTAGGCATATTTTATTCTAATAATCGTCTTACAAAGTCTAAAAATGTTCTTGATATTCAAGTTTAAGAATAAGCCCTATTTGTGTGGTGGCAAAGAACGTAGAAATAGCCACGACCGCGCCGAAGGCACACGTGTAGAGTAAACAATAGAGTAGAGCGGTAGAGTATGCCCGCGGTCGCGGTGCTAGCTACTCTACTCTACCAAATTTCAGTACCTACTCTACCAATGATGTCTACATTAGTATAGTTAGTAGGATAGTTAGTACTCTACCACTCTACTTACCGTTTATTCTACCCGTGTATAGCAGGCTGGCCATCGTAGAGGGGGCGCAAGCGCCGTTCGGTCTCTATTCCGCGGACTGCTGCACTATCGTGTAAATCCAAAACACTGTAAAGTCACATACAGTATTTTGTCGCTATAGTGCTTATTCGTTTTCTTATAGCCCAATACATATCCGCTATTGTTAGTGCATTTATCCTTCAGGCTGCATTCGACCATACTTTAATTCCAAGAATAACGCTTATTCCGAAACGCCAATTAAAATTAAATTACCTAATTCCCAATTAATATCCAATTAATTGTAAGTAGTTTGGGTTTCTGAAAGAAAAATGTGGCAGACTGTCAACAGTCTGGTAGCAGTGTGTCGGTGCCCATACAAATCTAAACCTAATTGTGAGATAATTTTCGTTTCAGAAACCCAAGGTGCTTTTAATTGGGAATTAATTGTGACAGTCTGTTAGCTAATTTAAATTTTGATTGGCGTTTCAGAAACCGGCGGGTTCACAACCATTGATATATACGATCACAACATTATGCACTATTTGATGTGACACGTAATACGTAATTTGAGAGAAAATTATCAATAATTACCGTGTTTAGCTATCTTAAATTGTTTAGTTATAACAGTAAACTGTGAAGACTTGTGTTGGTGGTGTGGTGTCTTTATCTGCGGAATAGAAAAAAAAAACGAAAGTATAGAAAAGTGGAAGCCTTGTCATTTGTGTCTTTTTTCTACGTCAAATTAATTGTTAAGTCCGAGTGCTAGTAAGTATATAAAATCCGACAAATCCGTTTAGTAGGTTATGCTATTTTAAACCATCTCCGCTTTATGAGAATTTTAAAACAATTCTTTTGCATTCATCGTTCCACAAAGGAATGTAGTTAATTCAAATTTAGACGCAGGTTGACGAAACTTCCGCGTTTCGTCCCATCTATTCTAAACGCATACTACATTCTTACTGCATGCATTCATTATAATATCCATACTAATATTAGTAATAGGGTTAAAGTATCAATATGCCGTTTTGTATGGTGATTTTCGTAGGTAGGTACAATTGTTTTCCCATAGTACTTAACGTTTTTTTTAAATTACTTTAATATTTATGGACATTTTAACTAGGTACTAAATGACACATTCGTTAAGACCAATAAAAATTATTTCAGTAACTTACAACCTTTGTATTATACTATTTTTTTTCTATGAAATATCGTGGTATACGCCGCAATATAAAAGAAATTTTATTTTGTAATATTATGAAAGTTGTTTAGTAATATGTAAGTACAAAAGAAAGAAACGGCCATTTTATTTTTGAACCCCTATTTTACTGTCTTTTTTTCGGTCTGTCCATTACCTTTTTACACCAAATCCACTGAACCAATTATATGATGATTAAAGTTTAACAATCATATTGACAAAATACTAGAAAAAAAACGACCCGTCTCCCAACTAGCTCCAGTGGTATTCGAACCCACGACCTTTCACTGTCCTGAAACCTTTCACTGCGGTCTGGTGTCTCAATCGTGTTTCAATTGTAGTTCAATTGTAGTGCTTTTTTACACACTAGTTACAAGAAATGTGTACTTTTTTCACCATACTACTGATGGTCACACCACACACTACATTTACATCATATTGTAATAATTCTTGTAACTAGTGTGTAAAAAAGCACTACAATTGAACTACAATTGAAACACGATTGAGACACGATTGTGACTTGGCCCCCAGAGCATTCGGCTCTGGGGGCCAAGTCAAGACGTTAGGAAGACGCTAGAGACCGACCGGAGTTAATTTTTCCAGCTTTTCAATATTATAATACATACTTCCATATAAGTACTAATATTGTAAATGTGAAAGTGTGTTTGTTTGTTTGTATTGTCCGTCTTTCATGTGATTTTTGGTAAGTATGGGGATAGTTTGGGAGCTAGAGAGTGAGATTGTCTACCCGCTACTTTTTATCCCGCTAAAATATCACAATCCCGCCATTGAGACGTCAGTACATTATAACTTCCGTGTTCTGTGATTATAACTCAATGATTCCCGCGGGAAAACGTTGTGTAGCTCGTCGGCTAGCTGTGAAATTAAAAAACAAACATTGTTAAGGCAGGCATTCCCTAAATTAGGGTATTTTAAATTATGGATTACTCGCTATTCACAAGTACTTAAAATTTGGCGAAATTATATGTTATTTTACAGTTATTTATCTAGTGCTTCCGGCCGTTATTTTTCGATTAGTGATATTTTACTGTATCAAATAAAATCCCAAACATCCGTCTATTCGTAACCTAAATCTCCTATTACTTGCAGTAGACTTGTTTTAGTAAATGAAAAATATACGAAAATAATTGTCTTTGAATAGCCGAGGGATTCCGGCCGTCATAAGTTTAAACAATTTTAAATGAATTTTAAGTGATTTTCGATTCGCGGGGCGCTCGCGAGTTCACTCACAGTTCACTGCCGGCTGCCTCTGCGACGACCGCGCGAAGTGTATCGAGCGCGGCCGAGCAAGCGTAAGCGTGCCTATTTCGGTCGGGAATCCTCGCCTTAATGCAAAAGAAAGTACCTAATAAATCATTTACGATGATTAATGATATTGAAATGCCCAGGTTTGAATGGAACGCAATTAAATCTGCATCTGTCGCATCTCGCATATTGCTAATCTTTGTTTACTTATAAGAAATCTAGAATTAACTGTAACTAACTAACTAACATAATGATAATATGTAGGAAAAATTGTGATAGAAAAGTACCACCAGCCCTGGAAGTAGGTAGCTTGATATATTTTTATGAAGAGTTGATTTGTCTTGTCTGAATCAAATACTGAAACTCTGTAATGGTATCTAGTTCATCATCAGCCATTTGGTATCCCCACTGCCAGACCATAGCCGCAGAGGCCTTTCTGGATGGATAAGCAGAATGAGCCATGACAATGGCCCACCACGCGAGCCCAATGCGGATTGGTGGGTATAAGGTATTAACGACTGCAAACGCTGCTGCAACCAACGGCTTAAACCTGCCTTCCGAAGCACGGAGGAGCTCAGAAAATCTAGTTTTGGTCACCCATCCCGTGACCAACCATTGTGAAAGTTGCTTAACCTCAACGATCGCAGGCCGAGCGCGCTAAACAGTGCGCCACTGGCTTCTTTAAGCTATTAGTATCGAGTTACCATCCGTCTTTTTAGTCACATGAACATGACCTCATTATTTGTAGGTGTTGGGTAATGGCTGTATTAGTTCTGAGTTCTGTCTGACAGTTAGATAAAAAACAGAACTGTATGTACTTCTGGTTTTAAATTATACTATTGGCTTCCCGCGGTTTTACCCACGTGAAACCCGTTCCCGTGGGAATATTGGGATAAAATATTGTCTATTTTCCGGTTTCTGAATTGAGAAATCGATGTTGGGAACTACTCAAGTGTTACTCAACTTAAATTTCTCAATTTCTGAAAACATAAGAAAGAATGTAAGTAAGTAGCTTTTATAAAAAGTGATCGATATTTTTTTTAATCGGTCCATTATTTCTTGAACTTATGCCTTACTTACAAGCAAACAAAAAAATCTAATCTTTCCTCTTTATAATAATAGTAAAGATAATTTAGGAGTAGTACTACTTTAGTTTATGTTGGCAACTTGAAGCGACGACGTATGACGCGTAGAGAGACGGCGCACGGAAGTGTCACATTCCCGGCTGATTAGGTCCGGCGAAATACAATAAGAGGGCTTTGTCGGGCTCGTAGAAATGAATTTGTTTAATGATAAAATGTGATTGATGACTTTGTTTTTAAGTTAGGGCTCAGGCGCGAGATTATCGCGCCGGCGGCGGCGGCGCGCCAACCCGGCAGAGCTTGGTCCATAGAGTACTATATTACCTACATGCTTGGTCGTATTGAGATCGAAGTGGTTGTCGTGAACTTAATTGCATATTTTATTATTGTGCATTATATTAGTGAGTGTACTACGTTGTTTTAATTGAACGCAATTACGAATTCTAGTATAGTTATCATTTACAATATTGTGACTTTGTTTCAGAACCACAGTATCTACTACCTACCTGAACGAAATTTCACTTTGGTCGGTGACGTGAAGGGCTACTAAAAATATATCGTCTCGAGGCTTTCCGTGGTTCGGCATCCTCGGAAGGCACTGCATTTTCAGTCGTTAACACCTAGCAATCTGCTTTGGGCCCGCGTGGTGGGGCATTGTAGGGCCCTTTTTTTAGCCCCGACTGGAAAAAGAGGGGTGTTAAGTTTGACGTGTCGTTTTTCTGTCTGTGGCATCGAAGCTCCAGTACCCTTATTAAGAGTTTGGCAAACTGTATTCGTAATCAAAAACTATCGCTCTATCTCTTTCATGTCATTTGACTGCTTTACCGTCATGAGCAGTTCATTCGATAGTTTTCGTAAACGTTGACAGTTAAAATCAACTCAATAATAGGGGTACTGAATGACTGGACCGATTTTGATGCGGTTCGTTTTCCTTATCCATCGCGATGAAGCCAGACAGAGCTGAGACCCAACAGTGGAGTCGTTAAATTTGTGATTGTAAAATGCGTGTTTTTACACGCAGATAAATTATTGGATTTGGCCACCTGTACCGGTTCTGGCCACAAGTTTTTCAAATAACTTTTAGTCGTTTTCACAAAATATAAGTAATAAAATAATAATAATAATGACCTTTGTTTCTATACAATTAAATTGCTATTTCGCAATTGATTGGTTTCTAGCACATTAGAATCATATTGTTTTAACCTGGGTTTTGTTTTGATTATACAAAAAAACTATTTTATTTTTTTTAATTTGAAAAATTTACCTTTCAAGTTCGACAAATTCTCTTTTGTGTCTTAAATACTTAAAACCATTTAGTACTTAGTGCTTAAATGTGAAAAAATCACAAAAGGGTCTCCTGTTTTAATTTTAATTTTAAGAACTGTGTTTGTGACACTATTTGTAAAAATACAAACAACAAAATCAAATTGTTTTGTTACAGAAATTAACTACAGGTAGTATGAAGGAACCAGTTAATTTAATATGTTGATACTGATAAACATCCATCTCTGACGTTATCGAAACTTCGAGAAACGAAAAACCTTACCAAACAACAACAAAACAACTAATTTCTATAGGTAGGTACAATAAACAACGTATGAATCCGTGGAAGTTCTACAATTCAATGAAAACATAACACTCAAATGTTAACGTTCACCAGTTTCTCGGTAGTGGGTTTGATCAAACTTTTTACTAGTTGTTTAAGAGCTAGCCTACAAGCCTACTCTTTGTTATTTTTGTAGTAAAAAGCTGTACGCATGGTACCGTATTCGCGCCAATCCCCTACGTTTGTTCGAACGACGTAATTGTTGTTCCCTGTAGAGAAGCAGTTGGAACGCTGCTGAGCTAAACTTCTATAAAAAGTGCCTCACACATATGAAACACGTTAAAAATCCCGTTTTTCATAATATTTCATAAGTTTAAAATGTTAACTGAGCTAAAAAACGACTTAATGACTAAATCGAAAAAGTCACCGCCCTACATAAATAAAAAGAAGATAATCGCTCGCTATGTGCTACTCGGTGCTACTGTGCTGATGCTACTACTGTGCTACTACGATGTGCGTGAAACATGTAAGTAAGTACAATGTTTCTTTTAAAAACATCAATAGGTATGTACATCAAGAACATGCAACAATATTTATCACACAAATATAATAAGTTTGTTTAAGAAAATAAATATTTAAACAAAACATACACGACCAACCTTGAAATAAAACTCCAACACAAAATACATGGCGCTAATAACACGCGCGCCAGCGCGATCGCAGAAAGAGCGCTACACAAAGGATAAGCTACTAAAAATAATTATTGAAGTCGTGTAAAAAGTTCAGAAAATGATAGTTTTTTTTAATTTTCGAAATAATTTTCGAATTTTTCCATATATTATTGCACCATATCCTGACGATACGCGTCTTTTGAGACCTCAACCATAAGCGTAGCCCAAAAACTCGCGAAGCCTTAACAAAATCTCACTATTTTGTAATAAGAGGGCCTACATTAGGAGCCAGTGAAAATGCATTTTCAATGCTATAATTCTGATAGAAAAAACCACCAGCCCTGAGGGTCAGCCCAGCCTTCAGGCAGGATCTCGCTGAAAGCTACTTGCAGGGCGGGTAGTTTTTTTAATCAAAATTTTTCTTAGATAGGTAGGTACTTAAGTAAATTTTGTTTTTTTATATATTTTCGAACGCAACGTGTCAACCGCCGCGTGTCAGCCGCTACTCTGCGCGCGCCATAGTTGATGCACATTGCGACACGGCCACCGCTCGCCATTCAGCGCCAAACCAGTGCCGAGCCGACCGCCTGTCTAGACGCGATATTACGATAAGCTGTGATCACTATTCTGTGGATTAAATTAAAAAAATGGCAATCTCATTGTTAGTGCCAGTACTCCTTTTGGCTGCATTCGTACAATATGGTGAGTTTTTTTTTTATCTAATTATCTGTAACTTTTAAATGTTACTTGAGTAAAAGTTGTAGTAAACACGTTTGCATATTCTTGCGTCCTACGTATCGAAAGTGTTGTTGCTCGTATCCTAAGAAAGTGGTTTTTATGATGTTTTTATGTAATTTGATATTTAACATTCGCTCGCAAACAAAACTTTGCTGAGGTTTCTTTTTACACGTTATTTTCTAGTATTATTTGAGTATTTTCGTTCTCGTTTACTTGTTTTGAATACTCAAGACATCTTTTCGTTAATTAATGCCTATGAAACAAATAGAATGGTAAACAAAACGTGCTAACTTTAACTTACTTCACCTTTTGAAGTTGGCGTTCTTGACACCAATAACTTACTCGAGAGTACTTACTTGTGATACTTCTAAGAATACCATAAAAGTAAGGTTAGTACGTGCAAATGTCAAAAAATTGATGTTAAATCAGGACCTGTTATTTCTGAAAAAATATTTCGGTTCATTGTTTTTAGATTAAGTACCTATATATATTTTAGGATATATGGACATCAAAACCACATAATAAAATTCTCAGTCTTATGTATAAATTGTATCATGGAGACTTACGAGTTTTCATGTTCATGCACGCATCAATTAAAAAACTTTCAACGTGTTTTTGGGTGGTTTTTGATAATAAAAGGGCTTATTACACTTGGCTAAAGTCAGCATCTAATTAATCATACATTGCTTTCTTTGAGCTCATTTGTAGCAAGTGATGCAATCAAAACAAGCAATGTATGCTTAGATGCTGAATTTAGCCAAGTGTAATAAGCCCTTTAAGTTGCAAAAGTTCCGAACGAACATTCCTTGATAAGGCTTACGCGCCAAATGTTACATACACAGATCTGAGTCAAACCTGTGTAACCGGTTTGGATTTATAAATATTGAGTTACGTATTCGCCAAGAAAGTGGGCGCGCAAACAAGGATAAAAAACAAGATACGGATACTTTTTGCCCGTTAAAAGGGTAAAAAATCAGTCAGTTACCTATTGTACTGCCCGCTTCTTCTTCACCTTCGCCTTCTTTATTTATACCGTGTCTAAGTGTTTTCATTTATTGTATTTTATTCTTGTTAAATTTCATAGTTTTTTGTTCCGGACAAATTATTGTTACACAAATACACAAGCCACTTAGGTACCTATATCGGAATCGGATCCTATCTGATAAAATAATCGTATATTTCGTACTTACCCTGTTTTGCTTAGTTCGTATACAAGAGCAGTTTCATCAGATAAACCATTAGATTTTGATATGTACTGGTTAGTGTGAAAAATAACAAAAAAATAATCCTACTAATATTATCAATGCGAAAGTTTTTGTCTATTGATGTATGGATGTTTGTTACTCTTTCACGCAAAAACTACTCGACGAATTTGATTGAAATTTGACACACCAATAGTATTCGCTTAGATAGTGTCGCCCTTTTAATGCATTTAATCGCAAATGCAATCAATACTTCAACCGCTGAATAAAATAAGTTCGTTAATCGTATGAGAATTTCTGATTATAAATTTAATAATAATAATAATTTGATAATATTTTCACAGCTTTTTTTAGAAAGAAAGATAGAAAAAATATTTATTTGGGACATTACAACAACATAACATAAACACAAAATCGGTATGTTCCAAAACGGTCCCAACTCGGCTTATATAATGCTGGGCTTGTGACCAGCGTAACTATTTAGACTGCCAGCGCATCTTCCGTCGGAACGTCGGAACTGTTTTACTGCACTGCAACCTCAATGTTTTACGTATCTGCGTTTATTCATATTCAGTTTTATTATCGATGACTATATGTAATTACTAGCTTTCCGCCCGCGGCTTCGCACGCGTGGACTACACGACGTTATCCCGCGGGAATGTGATGTTTTTCCGGGATAAAAAATAGCCTATGTTCCTCTCCAGGCTACAAAGTATCTGTGTCCCAAATTTCAGCCAAATCCGTACAGCCGTTTTGGCGTGATTGAGTAACAAACATCCAAACATCCAAACATCTAAACTTTCACATTTATAATATTAAAGTAGGATAATATATAATATATAATAATATATAATATATAATATATAATATACAATAATATATAATATAATATAATATAATATAATATAATATGATATAGTAGGAGTAGGATATATGAATTAATTAAACCTATAAAAGTTTTCTTTTGCATGGTTTTTATTTTTATGACAGTGACATGTTCCAATTTCAACAAAAACTTTTCCGTAAATTTTCAATTTAGTCTGGTACCTACTTTGCTCTGTTGGTTCCGTTTCCGTGGTACCTACATTAACATTAAGTAAGTAACTATACTAAGTTCTCATTTTGTATTGTTATCGGTACGCGAGCTAAGTACATACAACCACGTTGCGTAAAACATAAGTACATAGGTACAACACTTTCGCTCGAAAGTTATCGCAGAGGTTTGACACACTTTTTGGAGCCCTTTTCTGCTGCACTTCATATTTTTGAACCTTAAGTTGTGGTAGCACAGGTCATTTTCTATTAGATTATTTAATTTGAACCATGGGTTTGGTGAAGGGACCGCTTTCTACCGTGACGTTCGCATTCCATGTTATGTTGACACGACATCCACATTGAATTCAAATTTTTGTTTGGGAGTTCGCTTGCTAAATTTTAAACGGTCTTTTCATTGATTTTAATTCCTAAATACGAGATTTGAATGCGTCGAAGCGTGGTACTAGAAATAGAACAGTTAAATATTGAGCCTGTTGTTCTATTCTATGCATAGTTGCGGAGGTAGTTATTTCTGTACCAGAAATAATTTTCGTGCGAAACTTGCAAAACAATGGACGGAGATCAGTAGAAAATTAAGTTTTTTCCACTTAACTTATAGGCGCTACACACGATCACTTTTAACTGAACAGTTTAAACTGGTTTTAACAGACAGTGAAAACTGAACGTGTGTACGATGAAAACTGACAGTTTTTCATAGTAACACGTATAGTTTTAACCCGCCATCGCGCCAGTTAAAAAACTGTTCAGTGAAAACTGACAGTTAAAAGTGATCGTGTGTAGCGCCTATTAGAATGTGTTCTTGTACAACAGTCTTTCATCATTTGAGTGCATTGTCATACCGACTTTATATCATGTTAAAAAAAACTTTTTTGCATTCACAATGCAATTTTTTAAAAAGTATTAGAACAAATCGTTCCGTCTCGTCTCACAACTAGCTCCCGAGTCCCGAGCAAGTTGTAAGGGTTGTAATATCTTCACATTGATGAAATAAATGCCGGCTAAACAACGCGTAAGAGGTACCTAACCTACTTATTGGATAAATTCGACGCTTCTCATAACAACTCCGTAGCTCAGTGGTTACAGAATTTGCCCAGACAGTGAAAGGGTTCCATAGTCTCATCGTACTTAGCAAGTTGAGAACTGGAGAGACGGGTCGATTTTTCTAAAACCCACTTAATTTTTAATATTTATTTCACGTTTTTTTTATGTTATCATCACTTACTTACTACCCTCTACAATAAGGACGAAATGATTTATTGCTTCAAAGTACCAAAATAACCAGCTACTTTTAAGAAAATTATAGATACAATAGACTATATAAGAAGTACCACAGGTAAATAACGTAGTTTTTTTTACCCTGTAGTAGTCCTGAAACACAATTCAGTATTTAAAAGCTCAATTCTTATTTAAAAACTTCAAGTAACTAAATCACCTTGAAAATGTACAAAACGTAAACAACCATTTTGTCGGTATTATCTAGGGTTACGTCACATAGTCAACGACGACACGAGAATGATGTGTCATCGGTGAAAAACAAAGCTAAACTAATAAATTATTATTATATACCTACTGATTACTAAATAGTTACTTACTATGTAACAGATAGTTCACTCCGCTAATTCATTTAAATAAATAGCAACTCTAACTGTAACGCATTATAGTAGAATTCAGCTTGTACGGCGCAGGCAAATTACGAACGGCCACTCGTTGTCGTTGCATCTCTTTCTATCGCATATATTCTAGCTCTTTTGCGGACCTAATTTCTATGGATTTACAACGCCGCGCCGCCGGCGCGCGGCGTTGCCGCCGCGTTTTCGAGCCGTCACGGGGAGTGAAATAGGCCTGGGCCCTGTTTAACCATTTTTACAAGTCTACAATTATGTAAGAAAGCTACAAATTTGTAGACTTGTAATACAAGTGCTGTTTAACCAACATTACAAATATGTAAAACTTCTACAACTAAAAATCTTACATATTTGTAAAGTCTAATGCTGTTTAACCAAAGTCTACAATTCTAGAAAACGCCTGTAGATTACAATTTACATATTTGTATTAACATATTTTTAGTTGTAAAATACAATTTACAAGTTGTAAATTTTTGAAGATGGTAGATTAAAAACAATAGAATTTTAATCATCATCAGCCATTATAAGTCCCGTAAGTAATAACTGATGGGGTAAAGACCTTCCTTATGGATGGATATGGAGAATGGGCCATGACCCACCACGCGGGCCCAAAGCGGATTGATGGGTATTAACGACGGCAAACGCAGCCGGGACTAACGGCTTAAAGTGCCTCCGAAGTACGAAGGAGCTTGAGATAATAAAATTTTGGTCACCCATCCCGTGACCAACCATAGCGAATGTTGCTTAACTTCAACGATTGTAGGCCGAATGCGTTTACCACTGCGCCACTTGCTACTCTGTTTTTTTCTAATAAAAATATTTATTTAAAATTTTGTTTGAAGAGTACTAGGTAAGTACCTACTGCTGTTTTAACTAAAAAGAAAGTCATGGAAAACTTTAATAATAATACAATTCTTTCACTACTAGTGGCTAGAAGCATTTTTATGTGAATAACAATTTAATTTCTTTACTTATTCGGCTGGTGCAAACAATTGTAAAGTTCTGACACAGGGTGAGACCGCCTGTAGAAATCGTGCTACAATTTACATATTTGTAGACTTGTAATTACAATTCTTCGTTTAACGAAACGGTTTTCCTTACAAATTTGTAAATTGTCACCTGTAACTTGTAAATGTTGGTTAAACAGAAATAATAATATGTAGAATTGTATCTACAATTTACAAATTTGTAAATTTTCCACCATGGTAAACTTGTAACTTGTAAATGTTGGTTAAACAGAAACTTGTAGACTTGTAGCCTGTAAATACAATTTACAATTTGTAAATTGTATTTTTGGTTAAACAGGCCACTGGTAGAAGTATGGTAAATAGTGCAGTGCAACGAAAAACACTTGCGCTGATATTGTTTTAGAACGGATTAGCTATTGAAATAAGACTCAGGTTTCTAATGTATTTAAAGATGCGGTCTTAGAGATCATTTCCCACAAAGAACATAGAAAGATTTTTCTATGATTCCCCATTTAAACGAACGTGGTTTTCGGTCGCAGGACCGCATTTCCCGAACAATGCTTTATTTTGCAAATGCCAACACCAAGTAGGTATTTACACCCCACCGAAAGCTAGTTAATGTATGGAATAAGATTGTACAAAATGATTTTCTTCAAATAAATGTGTTATTTTCGAGTACAAATTAACTGAAATAAGAAAAACTTTTTTGCCGGTTGACAGCCATTTCGCTAATTCTGTACTGCTGCAAATTATGACATGACATGAAATAAGGCTTATTTTTCCGTCCGACCAAGACGATCAGCGCCTTCAAATAAAAGTCAAGTTATGTGGCGCGGTCTTTGTAAGCTTTGTCAATGTGCAAACATGAGATAGTTCGTAATGGTAGAAGAATTAATAGTGTCTATACACGTTCCGATCCGACAGCCGATTTGGTCTGCTCCCAGACCAAATCTGCGCTACACACGTTCCGATTTGGTCTGTTCCGACCAAATCTGCGCTACACACGTTCCGGTTTGGTCTGGGAGCAGACCAAATCGGCGGTCGGATAGGAACGTGTGTAGATGCTAGTACGTGATAGTTACGTTTGCACATTGCCAATTCACACTTTTAACGTCACTTCTATTCGAATTGTCGACAACGTTTGACTAGAAGGAGCTCATATTTATTTTCGCCATATTGTGTACTTTACGCGTCCGGTTGTGTCATAGTTTATATGGATCCAACCCATGGTAAAACTCATGATAGTTATTCCCCATGTCGTAAATAAACCGCTGGCACCGTGCCGTTCGTAAAAACTGTACCTTTGACGTCACCGCGGTTTTACTCTAAATAATTCGTTTAATTAAAAATGTGATCAATGTTAAAGATACTGTAATGTTCTTACTAAATTGGGTCTAGTAAAAATATTTTTCAGTTTATTTTAAATATATCGCTTTTATCATACTTTTATCTTCATATTTTATCTATACTATATTGACCAAACTTTTATTATGAATGTGAAAGTGTGTTTGTTTGTCCGACTTCCACGTTATACCGGATCAACGATTCAACGTGGTTTTTTGGGTGCTGGAGAGTGACATAGGCTACTCTTTATCCCAGAAAATGTCTCATTCCCAAGAAAAACATCGTCTTATTAACGCAGGAAAAGTGGCGAGCAATAGGCTAGTGCTAAATTACTAACTATAAAGTGTCGCTTTGATGATTGAAAAACTAGTAGTAGTAGTTTCGGAGCCTATTTAATGCAAACAAACAAACATACAAACAAACAAACAATCAAATCTTTCCTCTTTATAATATTAGTATAGACAAAACTAACTGACACAGAAAAATCTCCCTTTGAAGAATTTTATTCACAAACCACTAAAGATATCGAAGAGCCCGCATTACCGTGATCAGCTCAATAAAAAGCCATGACCCCTATAGGATTCATTGACCATCACTATTGTATTCAGTGATGGCAAATCGCACCATTCATCGATTTAATAGCCACTATTGTAAACGAATGTCCTTTGATAAAGATAATATTTATTGAAAGAAAGAAGCTAATTGTTGAACGACCTCCGCGGCCCAGTGGTGTATGCACCGGTTTTCAATGTGAAGGTCCCGTGTCCGATTCCCGGTCGATTGAAAACGAGCTTGGGAATATTTTTCGTGTCTGGGATATGTGTGTGGGTGTATGGTAACAACAGTCGTTGTTTCCAATTTCCATAACACTAGTGCTCAGGCTTCTAAAGGTTGGTATTGGAACAATGTATGTGATGCTGTCCAATATATATTATATACTAGCTGACCCAGCGCGACTTCGTTCCCGTGGCCCTACCCCCTACTCCACCCTACCCTACCCCACCCCTACCCTACCCTACCCTACCCCTACCCTACCCCTACCCTACCCTACCCTACCCTACCCTACCCTACCCTACCCTACCCTACCCTACCCCTACCCTACCCCTACCCTACCCTACCCTACCCTACCCTACCCTACCCTACCCCTACCCCTACCCCTACCCTACCCTTCCCCTACCCTACCCCTACCCTACCCCTACCCCTACCCTACCCCTACCCTACCCTACCCTACCCCTACCCTACCCCTACCCTACCCCTACCCTACCCCTACCCTACCCTACCCCTACCCTACCCCTACCCTACCCCTACCCTACCCCTACCCCTACCCCTACCCTACCCCTACCCCTACCCTACCCCTATCCTACCCCTATCCTACCCCTACCCTACTTCTACTCTACCCCTACTTACCCCTCCTTCCCCTATTTTCTCACCGCTAAAACCTTCCTTGGACTTCCACGAACAATTCAAGACCAAAATAAGCCAAATCGGTCCAGCCGTTCAGGCGTGATGTCGTGACCAAGGGAAATAGGGATTCATTTTTATATATATAGATTTATACTTATTTTTATTTTTATTTTCATTGATATCCTCAGTAATGTTACTATCAGTTTCTTTAAGATACTTGTCGTAACGAAATTGCTATCAATAAGTAGGTACCTAATTAAGAGTTCGATAACAGGTCATTTATTTATATTACAATGTCAGTGAAATACCTAAGTCTCTTATTAATTTCTTCGTCACTATTTTTATATCAGACTTTTCTTTCGTTTATTTCTTGTTTTTAATTTTAAGGCAAAATTATCAATATTCTCAATTCATAATTCTCAAAGTTGTTAATAAAGACAATAATGATTCGGTTAGATGTGACGTGGCAACAAACTTGTTTAAAAGTGCAACTATTTTAATAAAACTTTCTAAACGATAACTTTCACCAATTTAGAAAAAACTAAAAAAATCAAAAATAAGTATTTGCATTTTTTTAAACGAACTGTTTTAACCATTGAAATGTATATATGTAATGTAAGCTTCATTGAATCTGTAGGTACTTACACAAACACAATACACAACTAAAGCTCAAGACAGTTACGTGTAACCAAAAAAAATAAACTTCTCATAACACATCTGTTAATCCTATAATAGATCAAGTGGTCCATTACAGAGACCATGACCCGTGACCCTTCAAGTGTGATACAGTCAGGAGTCACGTGAATCATCAGTTAATGACCAGCGGAATTAGTACAACGCTCCTCTGACCCAATCTACCTAGCCTCATGTCTCCACGCAACGCAAGATATTTTTGGACAAAATATTGTCTACATAACGTTCACATCGACCTATTTCTGTTTGACCTCGTTCTTTCGACTACGGTCAGGGAAATTAAAGAAAAACAGCTGTCTTTTCACATTGTGTTTATTATGGCTTGTCCTTTTATGAGAATTATTAGTGAGGTTTTGTTTTGTTTGAATAGTGTGAATAAGATGTTGAAGAATATTAGATTGTATTACAAGGGAGCAAAACAATATTTTACGGCGAGGACCCTATTTTCGGAGGGATTCTCAAATAGAATCCTGAACGCAGCGAGGGATTCAATATAGGTACGTCGCTCGAGGTGAAAATAATTTTGCGGCCGAGTGATACACTCTACTTTACATCCCCGTCTATGAGAAAAAGAAATAAGAGGCGCTTCTAGATACAACTAATGAATTAATTTATGAATAATTGTATTAAGTACCTGTATAATGTTTTATTGTAAAAGAAATAAAGTAACAGCTTAAATTAGTATTTATATTAGAAAACTTTTGAGCAATTTCAAAATTTTATAGTCATAGTTTTATTGGGGACAGAGATCTTGTATATAGTTCGCGCGTTTTTCATTTAGGTAAATAAGTACCTACTTATTTTTTCGCGGCGCGGCACGCGCCATGCACCTATAGCTGTATATCTGCCAGTGACTTTTTCATACAATATATTCGTGTGATCTTTTTGGTCAAGCAAGGAGCACTAAGGAACGATGTTAATGTTCGAAAATCAAATCTCATTACTGCCCTGTGTAAAAGTCACTGTGAAAGTCAAAACACTGTGCGACATTGCCGCATGCTACATATTGTATTGTGGCGTAGGTCATCTTGTGGTATACTACATAATTATCCAACATCTGCGGCATGCGGCAGCCTATGTCAAAAATATCACATGGAATCTATCGTGTTTGGATACAAGCTGCGACAGTCTACCACATGACACAGTGTGTTGCCATGCCACACGACTGTTGCCACAATGTGCGACATTTTTAATTTTGTAGCATGCGGCATGGCATGCAGCATGTCGCACAGTGTTGTTCCGGCGTAAAACAGCCTTTGCCGGAGCATATAGAATAGTATGTACTTCTCGAATCACTAATATTTGTTTTATTAAGTATTATCTCATAGTTATCTCATCCAACATGCATCCCGGGAGTAGGTTGGGTAAATGATAATTTATTCTAAAAATAACAGCAACAAAATTTAGGATTAACACTATCGGAAAGGAAATCGTTGTCCGCATTACATTGTATTGGTACAACAAGAAAAATAATAAAAAGATCCATACTGATTGAAAATGATGGGCTGATACGAAGGGGATCTTAATGCCGGAAGGGAGCAAATTGCTCTTTTCAACGCACTCGTAATTTACCGTAATTTGATTAACGAGGTGAGGGAAAAAGAGCTCTCTTATAGGACATTTAGAATTATTATTGACTTACCTATATTATATCTGACATACATTATATTTACCTATACACTAGTATAGTATTATATTATCTGTGCCTATACCTACTTAACTAATATTATAAAGAGGAAAGGTTTAATTTTTCGTTTGTTTCTTTGTAGGATGTTTGGAATGGATAAACTCAAAACTATTGATCATTTTAAAAATTCTTTCAACAATGGAAATGTTCGTTCTTTCTAAGTGGCTACTCCTACGGGAACGGGTACCACGCGGAGCCTCTAGTATTAGCACAGAATATATAATAGTACTTACTAAGTTAGTAATAAGTTTTTAGTAAAAATTTCATTTTTATGACAAGCTTTTATGCTGACTTTAATATTATATTGTCATCTGAACCAAACCTGTATACAAAATTTCAGCTTCATCGGACACTGGGAAGTGGGTCAAATTAAGCTTGCAAGATTTGTCCCCCATTAACTAACAAACTAAAACTTGTAAAAAGCTATGCCACGCGGTTTTATTTTACCCGCGTGGTTCCTATTCCTGGAGGAATATTGGGAATGAAAGCAGTATAATATGTGCTTTTCCAGGTAATTAATTATCAAACTTTGCGCCAAATTTTATCTAGAACTGTTTTGTCGTGCGTCGTTGAGTACCTAAACCCCAAACCCCAAACCAAACAAACCAACCCCAAACCAACCATCAAAAAATTCACATTATTTTTAAATATTAGTGATTGATCACAAAGCTTCAATTGAAATAATTTTTATCAATCTAAATAATTATGACAGTTGTTTATTTTGTTTAGCAAACATAACCACTCAAGTTAATTTTTATTTAAATATTCAAAAACCTCTTACACTATTTTTATAAACGTATGACGTTAATGGTGTAATATGCGCGTAATTTATTTATATTAGGGGTTAAAGTATCAAATTGCCGTTTTGTATGGAGATTTTTGTAATTTTTGTTTTTTCCATACTAACGTTTTTGTAATTTATTCAACGATTATTATTATGTAACTTTACAAAATTTTACACACGTATTTATGGACATTTTAACTACTAAATGACACATTCGTTAAGAGAAAATATAATATTTTCACTAAGTTACAACTAATAAAGTATGAAACTCTGGAAACAAAAATATTCGTAACTTTCAGGATAAGTTTTTTCTATGTAAATAATCAAATATGGGGTTACTCAATTATCAAAAGTTGCTCGATACGGTCTTAATGTAACGCAATATTAAAGAAATTATATATTTCTAATATCATAAAACTTATTAAGTTATATGTACAAAAGAAAAAAACGGCAATTTCATTCTTTAACCCCTATTATTATTATACCTAAGACACCTAGATGTACCTACCTATTAAATTATACATTCGTAATCGTAGGTAACGAGATGCATGCATACCTAACTATAAAATTTCCGTTAAGTATATAAATATGGCTAAAAACAATAAAAATATTCAAAATACAATTAAAAACAATATTAGTCAAGTTAGGGCTAGTTTTACTGTGTTTCACTTTTATTTGTGTTTTTAGACTTCGCGGCCTGCGCAATGGCGTATAATTGAGACAAAACGTGTTTATCTGACAATCTGATGCATAATAATAACACAGTCACCTACAATCATTTTAAGAAATAACGAGTCATGCTGAACAACTTCACGTGCATTGTCGTGTGGATAACAAGACTTCGAAACTATAACAAAGCTGTTATGATTGTTTGTTAGCTTTAACTCTTTAACTCCAATATTTAATACTTACCTACACCTAAATAGTCCAGTTTTTGAGTGTCAGATTGACTGCGAGCTGTCAAACAATGTTATTGTAATATTGTGATGCTATAAAGGTAATGCTAAAAATGCTAATATCTAAGGGCTTCACCTGCGTCTAATGCCATTAATTAGCGCGCTATTTGATATAAAACGCAGATGTAGCCGGGTTTTTGCGCATTAATTTGATACAATAAGCGCGCTAAGACGCGCATGCCGTTATTAACGCCGTTAGGCGTCACGCAGGTGAAGCCCCAGCATAAGAGAGATGACGCTATGCTGCGTGCGTAAATAGTGGTTATTTCTTAATAGAGATAACTATTTCCATGATTGTATGTCATCTGCTACCTGTAATATGTTACCCCAATCAAGTGCAAATAAATAAAAAAATGTTTACAGCAATCACTCAGCTTTCATTTTATTTTCTTAAAAAAGTAAGTAAGTACTTGAACTTAAGGCACAGAATACTCTTAAGGGCAGGATCTTCCTGAGGTTATTTTCATTTCTCTTCACTTCGCACTTCTTTGTCTTTTTCTTTGTCTTTTTCTTTTTTCATTTCCGACAATAAATTCTTGCTGTACTTACATTGTTCAGCATGATGGTCTGAAACCATGGATAAAGTTTTTACAACGGTGCTCCTAACACCCTGTATGTATGTATATATGTCATTACCTATTTTTCTATATATTATTCGTGAATTAGAGATTAATAATCTAAGTATAAAATCCAAAAAATATAAAATTTATAAAAAAAAACTTTGCCTTTGATTTTTATTTTTAACTTTAACCTTTAACTATTACTTACTACCCTTAACCCTTAAATAACGTAAGAAAATGAGATCCTAAAGTAGGTACCTACCATAACTGCACTGATGCAGCTGTTAATTTATACTGTTTAAAGTACGATACGATTTAGTTGGGATCTTATTTCCTCAACAAATACCTGAAAATTATGCTTCAACTATAATAATATATATATGAACAGTGTCAAATGACTAAGAATGATAAAAATAGGCATTGGAAGAACAATAGCACACTATTTGTATGGAAGAACGTTCGTGATTAATGGTTCTTTCGAGCACAATATCTATCGATTTGAGGTCACAAGATTAGTCTAACTTATATTGAATCATTTTTACCCACAGAAAAAACCCACAAGGAAAAATACTTGGGTAACGACATAAAAATAGGTAATCTACAGACATTTTAATGCGCAAGACCATTATTTGAATTTAAAACGACATTCTTGCAATGATATTGTTATTTACTTAGTTAAATGAAAATGAATCTATAGTTGCATTGACTTTATGATTACTATTTTTCTTTTCAAAACTTTCTTAATTACTTTCCATGGAAATAAAAATGTTACTACGCGCATCTAAGTAAGTATATCTAACTTTTTATGGTTATCGTAACATTGCAAAAAAAACCGACCATGACAACCTTATTATTTCTGGAACTCGAGTTTCAAATGATCTTCTTAAGAAAATTCAATACTTAAAGTCCGTTCGGTTAGATAGTGTCGGTACACCCGCACGGCATTGTGGCTCTTGCTATAAAATGCAGATATAAAATAATACACTCAAGTTGAGTACCAAAGTCAATTTTAATAAAAATTTTGATATTTTTATATAAAAGGAAGTTAAATAAGTGATTTACAAACAATAATTATTATTATAATTTTTTTAAATGATTATTATGATTACTTATCATCGCTCGAATTGTCACAAGTCATAACCGTCGTTACCACCTGTATTTATAATAAACATAGATTATTTAAGAAAATATAATTTAATAAATGCCGAGTCCCAAAATCCAATTCCATTTTCGGGTGTACGCCGCACGCGGCTTCTTTTGTTTATGCGGCGGCATCCTTTGAAAAATCAAAGGGCGACACTATCTAAGCGAATGGACTTTACTTAAAAGTATTTTGAAATAAATAAAAAAAACTAAGTGGGCCCTATTTTGTTTTAAGTAGTACCTACCTACCTACCTACCTATAGAAAAATTATCCGAAATGACCGATTTTATGTTTTTTTGTGTATTCTTCATAGGTCTGAGAATAGGTCGTCGTCGTAGGCTATTTTTTATTCCGAAATTCCACGGGAGCAAAGCCCCGGGGCGCAGGTAGTATTAATATCAAAAAACCGGCCAAGTGCGAGTCGAACTAGCGCACAAAGGGTTCCGTTCCGTACCATAAAAAAACACGTTTGTTGAATTGGAGCCTCCCTTAAATATTTATTTTATTTTAATTTAATAATTTATTTTTAAAGTAAATTTACAACTAAATGTTATGTGAATAATTCTAGCGTCTACCTGTTGCCGTTATTAAGGCGAGGAATCCCGACCGAAATAGGCACGCTAACGCTTGCTCGGCCGCGCTCTATACACTTCGCGCGGACCCAGCGGCAGCCGGCAGTGAACTGTGAACTCGCGAGCGCCCCGTGAATCGAAAATCACTTAAAATTCAATTAAAAATTAAATAATAAGAAAATTTAATTTATGACGGCCGGAATCCCTCGGCTATTCAAAGACAATTATTTTAATATGGTTTTCATTAACTAAAACCAATTATACTGCAAGTAATATGATATTTGAATTATTATTAGACGGATGTTTGGAATTTTATTTGACACTGTAAAATATCACCAATCGACAAAAAACGGCCGGAAGCACTAGATAAATAACTATAAAATAACATATATTTTTTCCAAATTTTAAGTAATTGTGATTTGCGAGTAATCCATAATTTAAAATACCCTATTTTGGGGAATGGGCGCCTTAATATCGACCAAAAAATCACGTTCTATGGGAGCCCCCCGTTCATATTTATTTTATTCTGTTTTTAGTATTTGCTGTTATAGCGGCAACAGAAGAACAGGTACATTATCTGTGAAAATTTCAACTGTCTAGCTATCACGGTTTACGAGATTCAACCTGGTGGCAAACAGACAGACAGACAGCGGAGTTTTAGTAATAGGGTCCTGTTTTTACTCTTTGGGTAAGGAACCCTAACAAATGGAGTGGTATTGCACAAATAAAGCTTAATAGTATACGAAGGCCACTCAAAGAATTCCTATTTGACGTTTAGTTATTTAGTTGAAGTACAGTTAAATCTTGAATGAAAGGGTACCTTTATTTTTGTATGGGTTTAACAGCTGTCGCACTGGGAATCTCTTACTTTTTAACCCCTCCCTCCTCCCCCCCCCCCATAAAAAGAGAAGTAGATACTAAAAGGGTATTATAAATGTTGCTCCCCCGACCGAGAAAGACATTTTATTTTGTAACTTTTTTTTGAGTTTTTTTTTTGTTTTGGAGGTTTTTATTTATTTGGAGGAGGATTTTATTTTTATCTACTTCTAAAGGTGTTTTACCATTTTCTTTTTCATATGCAACTCAACAATCTACCTATAGGTTGTCGTCGTAGGTAGTCGAAAGAGACTGTTACGATACGATACGAAACTTTCATACTTTCGTTTTTATTGTGCAATTATTAATATGCTTTCAAGTTTTAGAGTGGGATCATGGTTGATATACTTTCACATTTATTTTATTTAACTTTTTATAGATATAAACTATACTTAGGCACACAGATATAAATAAGAGTTTAAAATAGCAATAAGGTTTATTTTTCTTAAATTCCCATTAGAACGGGAAACGAAGCCCGCAGGTAGAACCGCTAGGAGAAGCTAGTACTAGTACTATAGCACATTACATACAATATATAGTACCTATGTCGCAGGCAGATAGTTGAATCCGAAGTATCCTCGTCGGATAGTATGGGGGCAACTACGAGTATTTAAAAATTGGGTTTATATTTCGTCTTACTCAGAAAATAAGGTTTACATTCGGTTAGGTTAGGTTAGGCGGGGCTCCTTATCGCTATGGGAAACCGTCAACTTATGGGAAGATAAAATAGCTTACGGAAAAGAGTATTGGCCTGGGCGTTTAATAAAATGGTGGATTTTACTATTTAGCTGCGACATATTTTTATACATTACAAAGCCTCTTCAAAAATTGTTCGGTCCCATTTCGGTCCTCACAATGTATGTGTATGAGTAAATGGCTTCGTGTTATGAATGCCAAGTAACTACCCACTATTGCCCACTTAATTACATCACCATTCGTGTAATGCTTTTGTCGCCGACGTATTTCTGGCTTATTAGGAGCCAAGTTAGTAATGCTAATATTACACGGTTCAACCAAATTGATTCACTTTGGTTGAAAGGCGCAGAAATACAGGCGCACATTGACATTGAATGATCCACTTTTACGTTTACATTGTTCAATTTGGTTGTTTCATCCAAATTGAAAAACATTATTCTGTGTTGAAAGGCAAAAGTGATCAGTGTATTTCCGCTATAAAACAGTAGGAAAGTAAGGAACCTACGCTCAAATTAACTTAAACTAAGACAAATTATTTTTACTTATATGCATATTCGCAATGCAATGATAGGTATTGGATAATATTCTCCTAACGGCTTCGTCCGTAACTCAGTGGTTACAGCATTCGCCTGGACAGTGAAAGGTCGTGGGTTCGAGTCCCATCGGAGCTAGTTGTGAGAAGAGTCGATTTTGTTTTAATATTATTTTCATTAACTTATACACGTTAATTAAATACCGTGTTATAAAGACTTCTCCTTTGAAAACTTTAACTACTTTCTGTATTTAGTTATAGACTAGCTTTCCGCCCGCGGTTTCGCCCGCGTGGACTACACGACGTTATCCTGCGGGAATGTGATAAGTTTCCGGGATAAAAAGTAGCCTACGTTCTTCTCCAGGCTAAAAAATATCTGTGTCCCAAATTTTAGCTAAATCCATTTAGTTGTTTTGGCGTGATTCAGTAATAAACATCCAAACTTCCAAACATCGATGAAAACATTTTCACGTTTTATTTATTTATATTTATGATGGTACGGCGGAACCCTCGGTTCGCGAGTCCGACTCGCTTTTGACCGGTTTTTTAATATTAAATGGACTTACTTTCAACCTCAATCTGGCCCAGGGCTGAGATGAAGTCCAAGATGGAGCAAGTTCACCTAGAAAAAGCCTGTTCACTTGCACCTTGAAGAGGTTTGGGTTGTATGAGCTCGGGAAACAGACGCCGGCAGGGCATTCCGCTCCTTGACTGTTCGCAATTTCGCATGGATAAACCATAAATAGAGATAGAACTTGATACCAGCCAAAACCCCACAACTATCCAAAGTTCTTTGACCTCTTTAAACAGACTTGTTATTGGATTATCATCGAAGGAGTTGTGTTTAAACTATTGGTGTATTATGATAATAAAGTGCGTCGGCAGTACGACGACACGCCTAGACCGGTATTTCTGCTTGGTAAATCGAAGCGAAAGCGATGGGAACGTGCGGTTATGTACCAATGAAGCAACGTTACACTTTGAGCTTAAAGAATTATACACAGATACCTGTGAGTAGGGTTACCATATCTCAGGATTTTTGGACTCATCTCAGGATTGCGGCCTGATTTTGCAAAACTCATGAAATCTCAGGATTTTTAGAATTTCCAATAAAATACAGCTTAGATTAAAAGATCTTTATAAATCTTTTAGAACAAACCAAACATACCTATTCTTCCTTTGGTAATAATTGCACAATTAAAATAATACTTAATTATCTAAGTCTTCGATCAAGCAGCTGCACCCCCACCCCAAATAAACTCATTCTCCGGACTTTTGGAGTTTTCACCTGGTAAGGGCGTTTGTGCACTACACTGAATTTTACCGATCCGGCGATCCGGTTTTTTCCGGACCGATATGGCAGCAATGAAAAACATATGGGCGCTTGTGCACCACACTGAATTTTACCGTCCGTCATTTTACTTTTCCCCATTCCGGACCGTTTTTTTCCGTTCCGAGATGACGGCAATGAAAAACATATGTACGCTTGTGCACTACACTGAATTTTACCGTCCGGAAAAAAACGGATGGTTGTATTTTAATCATAAATCACTACATAGTATAAAACAAAGTCGCTTCCTGTCTGTCTGTCCCTATATATGCTTAAATCTTTAAAACTACGAAACAGATTTTCATGCGGTTGTCACTAATAGGTAGCGTGGTTCTTCAGAAAGTTTTAATATATAATTTATGAAAGTTTTGTGTAAATTGGTAGAAATATAACGATAATTGTCGAAAGTGCCGGCAAACGGCAAGCCGCCCGGGAGCTTTCAGCAAAAACGCTGCCTAATCCTTTCGAGGTTTAAAAAAATAATGCATATTGGGATATTTCTCTTCTATAGATCTACAAAAAAGTCCGCGATAGCATATGTCTATCTTTTAAGGATAGCATTTTATAGCTATATTATCTCTTAAAAAATGGTTACGAACAATGCGGTAATTTGGAAAGCTATTTAAACAGATACAGTATTAACCCTTATCAATCTAAATACGTTAGTTGCTTTAAGCATTTTATGCACATTATTTTACTCTTTTACACCATATAATTTAAATGAATATCTTAGGAGTTATCGCAAATAAATTAACGCACGCCAAAATGAATTTAAGCGCCTTTCTCACCAATAACACGTAATATATCTAGCACCAAAAATATGGTGTTTGAAATTTTTGTTTGTCTCTCCGTCTGTCTCTTGTCCGTGTTTCACGCAAAAACTACTAAGCGGATTTTGATGAAACACTTTTTTTTGTTATATAGCTAGCCGTAGACATTCGATAGTAGTTAAAAAATATTTTTTCATCCTGCCTCAATTTATTGTGATTTCGGTAAAATGACCCCGCAGGTACCTTTCACTGATAAGAGGATGAACCCAAAACTCTTTCTGTCTTCTACGTCTTCGTACATAAAGCAATAAAGCAAGTAATTGCCGACGTTCCAAGGAACTCATTATTCCTCTCGTTTAAAACGCGTCCGTAGAGTGTAGTTTCAAAGAGATCACTGCGCTGCCCCGGCCAGTAAAAAACCGGACAAGTGCACAAGCTAACCATCCGTGTTTTTCATGCCACGCCGGTCCGTAAAAACACGGACCGCCGGATCGGTAAAATTCAGTGTAGTGCACAAACGCCCTAACCCTACCTGTGAGCGTGTAGCGCGAGCCTGTAGTGAGTCACCTACGCGGTTTTCCACACAGGTTTTCTGATTTCGTGGAAATTCTATCTATTTTAACCACCTTAGTGATGTAGTGGTACACACTACCGATATCAGACCCAAAGGTCCCAGGTTCGATTCCCTGTGGGGTGGGGCATAATATTGTATTCGGTTGGGTCGGTGGTAAGACTTGTAGTCCGCCGCACCGTCTTAAGGCGATACTCGGAAAAAATGTGCTGAAGCGAGATAGCAATGAGAAAACGACGCGCGCGGGAGCGAGACCGATTTTGCAGATTAGGCAAAAAAAACACAAAATCACTTCGTATTAAAAAACTACAGCGATTTAAAAAAAATGCTTCTATACGATCCTCAATATTATTGGTGTCCAATAATTAAACCAATTTCCAATAGTGTAAGTAACCCCATTTAAGAATAATCTTCACTTTTCGTATTTTTTAGAGGTCTTTTCGAAAAGAAAAAGTGTCGAGGCAAAATCATATAATCGTGGTTTTGAAACTATACGATTCTAGATAAAGGTATGAAGAAATATATATATCTTATTACCAGATTTCTAACAACTGTAACCGTTCTATAGTTTTAAATCAAAAAGTCCATATTTTTCCGAGTAGCGCCTTATCTAACTTTCACTGCCATAACAACGATGCTTTCAGCATTTTGTGGCTGGTAGAGATAAGCCCCCTGATTCACGAACCGTCGGAAACGCTCCCGACAGCGGAACGTATGCGCATGCGCTTCCACCTTCGGCCTTAGCATCAGTTAACATTTGGTATGATGTGGTATGATCAAGGCTAAGTGCTACCCCGTTGTGAATTTCATAACTTTCATCACAAACTAACAACTGCAATACCCACGCCAAATTGTATTAAAAAACATGGGTAAATATATGGTAAATAATTTTAATTAGAATATAATAACTATCTATTCTAGACAACCCTACTTCAAAGTTATTTCTACAATGTGCTTGAAAACCACTTAATTTCAAAGGAGAGTGTAGACAGGTACATTCATTTATTTACAAATTGAATATTTTCACGAGGAGTTTGACCTAGTGGCCTCGATAAAGGACAATATAGTTTACAACTGAGCCTATATGTAGGCATATTGTACATTTATGTCTAATGAGGTCAAGCAAACACGACCTATATTATTGGTACTTTCCCACAAAGACGTTGAAACCTCCTTTGATGAAAGCTTTTCAGATGCATTTATTTTTAGAATAATTAGGTATTTTGTGCGACACTACCACTACATACATAGACAAGTTTCGGTTAACGATATTAATAAAAAAAAATGTTGGTTATAAAAACTTAACTTTTACTTTGGATTACAATGTTTTATTGAAAACGAATTAATATATTTAACTAATAGATTGTACTAGCGGACCCGGTGAACTTCGAAAGTGCCAAAAATAAAAGGGCAAATATTCACAAGTGCGATTTCTATAGATTTTGAAATCTAGTTTATTTTACGTACCTAATGAAATAGTAAAATTTTAATTTCGCTGTATTCTAGTGTTTATTTATTTATTTAACCTCAATTGCATATAAGCAATTAATCAGAGAAAAGATAACTATATTTAGTGATCGAGCTTTTATTACAAAAAGTATTTTTCTTAGAATAGGTAGGTAGGGTTATCTACTAACTCAGAAAAGTGATTAAAAGGCACATTTGCTATCGCGTAATTGTAACTAACTGCTACTTATTTATTTTATTATTGTTTCTATTTCATCCGTCTTTTGTTTGAATTATAAACGCTAAGACGTGATGATAATATTATACTAGGTACAGTTGATAAGGTAGCAAACCAAATCATGCTGCACTTCGATTCAAACGCGTCTTTACCACGATCGTAATAAGTGTGATTGTCATTTAGAACAATTACCTACCTATATTATATTCTGTGGTCATACTACAATTTGTTGACTTTGTTGTGTTGTGTGTAACTCGTTACATAAGATAAACAAACAATACACACACAAGCACAAATTGACACCAAGATTATTTACACGTATGTACTGGAATTTTCCGATGTTGCATCTTTCACACACAAAATACTTAGTTACCTAATTACCTACCTAGTTGATAAAAGGAAAATTCTTAGCGACATGCTACTGTTTTAGTAGGTACGTTTATCTTTGTAGGTGAAACATATTAGTTAATCGTTTTAGTTATTATTGGGACTTAACACTAGTGCATATGGTCGTTTGATAGAATTTAACCACAACCGTTGCTAAAATAAATTATTTAACAGATTTCATGTACTTACCTACTTATATTTATTAAACTTTATAAATTACAAAAATCAAATTATAAATCCTTATTAAATAACAGCAATATTAAACAATATTACTTAGTCTACATATATATATTTAACAGATTATTTTTATTTCTTTAAAAAACATAACTACGTGTAAACTCTCGTACTCGTAAGTATGCAGATTTTTTCATGTATCCCTCTTTTTCTCTTTTTGTACTCCTCTTTTAATGTGTGAGTGAGTGGGGTAATATTGGAGCACATGAGTACCTATGTGCCCCAATATTTTTGTACATAGGTATTCGTTCATAAAATAATTTTGGGTTTTTTTTTTTGTATATTGTATGTAACAGTACAGTAATTTTTCCTCAATGTGTCTTTGAATTTGACCTAAGTACAAGGTTCAAAAACAATTCCGAGTAGGTACCTACTGAAGACAGTACCTACTCGGAATTAGTAGACGAAGAAGACCTACCTATTTTCACTGTTTTAGATAACCTATTAAATCTCTGATAACAAAAAACATAAGGTAAACTATAAAGGATACTAAGGATTATTTTTTATCATGCCGCGTTTGAAGATCGCTCATTCATCTGCATCTGCTAAAAAAGAGTAGGTATTACTAAAAAAAACATTTAAAGTAAGTACTTACAGATATAAAAAAGTATCACGACCAAATAAAGCCGTTATAACTAAAAAGTGAGGTACATGTTATGCCCTTCCATTGTCGGTGTTCAGCGGACTGTGAACTAGAATAGGGTTATCAACTTGTTTACAGTTCACAGTTTATATCACAGCATAACTAGATTAATGATTGGTCTCCGCGTTAGCTACGTACGACTACGTGCTGCTGAGCAATCGTACCTGAGGGCCTACTCTTAAACGCAAAACCCGATACTTCGTTATACCCGTCTTTCTCACTCTTTTGTCGGGACAGAATCGAGTGAAAGGGGCGGGGCTTACCGAAGATTCGGATTTGCGTTTCAGAGTACGGTCCCTGTTACTATAGCTTTCGCGTTAAGGCGCTACTCGGAAAAAGTATGGACTCTTTGATATAAAACTATAGGACGGTTAGAGTTGTTATAAATCTGGTAATACGATATATATTTCTTCATACCTTTATCTAGAATCGTATAGTTTCAGAAACACGATTTTATGATTTTGGCTCGACACTTTTTATTTTCGAAAATACCTCTAAAAAATAAGAAATATCAAGATTATTCTTAAATGGGGATACATATACTATTGAAAATTGGTTTAATTAGTGGACACCAATAATATTTAGGATCGTATATAAGTATTTTTTTAAAATCACTAAGTATAGTTTTTGAATACGAAGTGATTTTGTGTTTTTTTTGCGTAATCGGCAAAATCGGTCTCGCTCCCGCGCGCGTCGTTTTCTCATTGCTATCTCGCTTTAGCATAATTTTTCCGAGTATCGCCTTAAGGGCAAGATCTTCCAAAAACTCTGTCTTTGTCTTTTTCCTTACGTGTGAAGAGTAATGAAAATAACCTCACTTTTTCATTTTTTCAATGTTTTTGTTGTTATTTTGAGCATAAATTCACTTTTTGAAATAGTAGCCTGAAAATAGTCAACAATATGTCATTAGAAAAATGGAAAATGAAGTATTTAGAAAAAAAATCGACCCGTCTCACAACTAGCTCCGATGGGAAATACTTCATTTTCCATTTTTCTATATTAAAAATTGCATTGTGAGTGCAAAAATTAAAAAATTAAAATAATATGTCATTACCTATTTTTCTATATATTATTCACGAATTAGAGATTAATAATCTAAGTATAAAACCAAAAAAATATAAAAATAATGAAAATTTTCTTTGTTTTTGAATTTTTTTATTGTCGAGTTACGATACGAATATCGTGTTTCTAGCCACAAAATAATCAAGATCGTTTATGAAACTTCAACATTATATTTTTATCTGCTCATAATAAAGAATATTTGATTGTTTACTTTGAATCAAAAATAGGTTGATTTCGATTATTTGGAAGTACGTGCCCTTAAGATAAGAGGGGCTATAAATGCAAATCGCCAGTTTTAGATTTGATTTTTACAATACAAATTAAACCACTAATTATTTGCAATAAAGTTTATAGATATTACAACATACTTTATAGATACTTACTACTACATTTTGTCGATAAAAAAAACACAAAGTTCTAATTTTCAGCTAAGTATAACTAATCAATTTATTTTCATTATGACGCTAGATCTTATTTCTTTACAATATATATGTCAAAATTACAAACGCGATAGTATGCGTATTTACTAATACTCAGCTTTATCTGAAGTGTCGAGTATGTATGGTAAGTAAGTAATAATGCCAAACAATGTGCCAGGAACCTAGGTTCTTGAAGCGATCGCGGAAATTAATCCTAAATCTATTGGTTCATTGTTATATCAGCATAACATATCTAAACCTAACGCAATTTTTTTTCATTACTTGGCTTTATTATTAGTATTCATAATTTTAAATTTATTTCTTAATGACTTTGGTACAATTGTTACATTTCTTATACCTATTAGGTTCTTATTCTTACTTTGTAAAAATTTCATCATCTTTAACAAGAGCGTCAAATTATTTTGACATTTTTGTACTCACAGTGCAGTTTTTATTATTGAAAATATTAAAAATGAAGTAACTATAAGAAAAATGAGCATTCGCATGGACAGTAAAAGGTGGGTTCGAGTCCCATCAGTTATTAAGAGCTACGCTTTTGTCCTTGTCTTGACCCTTGGTTTCCTGAATTTCATAAAGCACCTAATTCCAAGAACAATATTATTTTGAATTAAGTTTAGCAGCATTTTCTTTCTTAAATAAAGTTTTCGTAGCAGCCCTATTGTAAAACGCAGCTATAGGGCCTTGCAAGAGACTATTCAATGTTTCCGTCAATTCCCATCGAAGGTCGATTCGTAAGCGAAAAAGTTTTTCGTGTTGAAGATCCATTGAATTCAATGCTATAAAACGGAATCAGTCATGCGACGAAAGCAAGAAACGATACTAGGTACGTTATACTACGGTATTATAACTTTGATATTCCGTTCGCTTTAAAGCTATTCAGTCGTTAACATAAAGTTATCTTGCTGTTTATACCTACATTAACGAAAGCAAATCGTGCAATAAACCTGTCAAAAAGTTAGTAGGTATCTACCTACCTAATCTTTTTTTCATTAGTCGCTGTACGAAAGATTTAATTTGGCAGATTCTATTTTAAAAACAAGAATATTTTTAATTAGGTAGGTACCTACATAAGTTGACTTCATGTTGCATGAAATAACTTAGCTTTGATTTTGAATTGCAACATTCAACATTTAACTGGAACTGTAAACTTATTTCTAAATTTAACAACTATAATATTGTAAGCCATATTATACATAAATTAGTAGGTACTTACTTAGTAGTTACCTAAATAAAAAATATACTTTAACTTATCCCTTTAAAAATTTATTTTCACTACTTTCAAATGAAACTCGCCTTAAATCACAATAACTGATCAACTATTCGCATAGACACAATGGCTACCGACTATGTTCTAAACAATAATGGGAGATAGGTACCTACATACATAATCATGGGAAATGGAGAAAAACTACGCAGTTTTTACGCTCTGCAAGTAGACACAATGAATAAATTGGAGCAGATGATAAAACCAGTTTTACACGGTTCAACCAAATTGAATCACTTTGGTTGTGGTTGAAAGGCACAGAAAAACAGGCGCTCATTGACATTGAATGATTCACTTTTACGTATACATTGGTCAATTTGGTTGCTTCATCAAAATTGAAAGACAAAAGTGAACCGTGAATTTCCGCTATTAGGAATAGCCAGCTTTAACTAGGTACCTACATACCTGTATTGAAATTTTAATGAGATGAACTGCCTATACGTAGATTATTTGAAGAAAACTTGGGTAATTGAGCATACATAACCTATTCTCCTGATTAAAATGGACACAGCATGGCGTATATGAGAAAATACAGCTGTGAAAATAGAACGTCTAAAACTTATTTATAATGTCTTCAATGTGTCCTCCTTACTAAGTTGTCTGACAAATTGTTTCTTTTTACTACCGTGTTAATTAAAAACTTTATAACAATGTCATTAAGTGAAGATTAGACCCTATTAAATGAGTAACTTGTTTTGTTTTATTTAATGGCTACCTACCTACCTATGAATCAGACAGATTGCCATTGTGTTTATTTGTTTAAAGTAATAAACCAATTGGAAATAAAGTTACGGTCACACGACAGCGTAACGTGATAAAACTACCTACCTATTACCAAAGAATATATACACTAATGCTATTACTAAATATGTAGAACGTCAAAGATATTATTTAACACAATCATGTAGGTACCTACAAATTCACGTAGCCGTTGATTCATAATTAAAATTTGATGTATTTTATTGGCTTATACCAAAGATGTAGGCTTATACCACAGCCTTTTTACACTGTGCTTATACCATGAAGTTTAAATTAATAGACCATCTCTGTTCAACTCTGCAAGGAATATGCCCTAAAAATAACTTATAAGAAACTAAATGATCAAAAAATTTTTGAAGTCGGTTAAAAAAGTAATACAAGCAACGCACTTTCGCGTTAGTTAATAATTCATAATGTTGAATTGAACCACCGTGACACGTTGTTTTATTTTTCTATGTTACATCAACGAAACCCAATTATTTTACGTGTGTTATTTCTTACATTCCAGGTGAATCAGTACGGTGCTGGACCTGCTCCTCGGACCTGAACCCTCACTGCCAGGACCCGTTCCTGTACGGCAGCAGTATAGACAACACCTACTTCCGGCTGGAGAATTGCGACGCCAACACTGGTGCCACCTACCCTTATCTGACGTCTTCCAAGTCTGCCTGCAAGAAGCAGAAGAAATACAGTAAGTTAATAAGGCCCTCATTTAATTTTTAAATAAGTGCCGCTTCTTCT
This sequence comes from Crambus lathoniellus, assembly GCA_949710035.1. Lineage (NCBI taxonomy): Eukaryota > Metazoa > Arthropoda > Insecta > Lepidoptera > Crambidae > Crambus > Crambus lathoniellus. Next base: position 12,468,431 of record OX453296.1, read on the forward strand.
GGTTTCAATATCTACTGTGGAGGAAGTGTGCTGGAACTTGTTCTAAAACTTGGCTATTAGCTACCACCATCTTATCTAAGTCTGGACGTAGAATGTTGTAAACTATAGTATGGTAGGACTTGTTCTAAGTCTGAAGAGGTGGTGGTAGCTGCCACCATCTTACCATGTTATCAGAATTGTTGAGTATTTCAAGATTGTTGATAAAATAAGACGGTGGTACTCGGTGGTAGCTAGCCAAGTCTTGGATAGCCAGAGGTACGTCAGTGGTGTGAGGATTACGGGAGTAGTGCGCTTCCACCTTCAGCCTTATCTTCACTTAAGGCGATACTCAAAAAAATTATGCTGAAGCGAGATAGCAATGAGAAAACGACGCGCGCGAGAGCGAGACCGATTTTGCAGATTAGGCAAAAAAAACACAAAATCACTTTGTATTAAAAGCTACAGCGATTTTTAAAAAAATGCTTCTATTCGATCTCAAATATTATTGGGGTCCACTAATTAAACCAATTTTCAATAGTGTAAGTAGCCCCATTTAAAAATAATATAATTATTTTGAAATAAGTAAGTATACTTTTTAAAGTATCTATAGACAAATCAAAAATGGAACCAAAAGTAGTTTCCAATATACTGCACTGTCTAGCCTCTTCAACATAACAAAGAATTACGAGTGATGTTATGTACGAAAAACTTCTACAAAACAATTGAAGGCAAAAGGGGCTACAAACAGGGACTCTATGCATTCTATGATTAGGTTGAAAATTAAACTTTTCTTAGTTCTAAATAGTTCAACATTTATCAGATCATCGTGCTGCGTTTATTGCGTTGGTCCCTCTGCCCTAAATAGATTGTGTACATAAAATGTAAATAAAATAAAATAAAGATAAAGATAAATTAAATCTAAAACGTATTCAGTTAATCAGCATTGTCTTCACGCATACTAACATCCAATATTTTATGGAAGAGTGAACGTGTAAACAATAATAATAATAGGTACCTCTACCCTACATATACTGAGTTGGGAAAGGCAAAACTACATTCAGTGATTTTAACCCATTTTTAACAGCGGAAAACAACATTTAAGTAAGTAGTTTAATGGGATAACTATGGCGTATGGTATCTCATTCTGACCTTGTGCCTAGTACAGTCGCCATAGTTACGCCATGAAAATAGATTTTTTACGAACTAGTGACCCGCCCCGGCTTTGCACGGCACGGGTGCTATGTAGATGCAGTAGGTATACAAATAAACTTTCTTTTTTGAAATACAACGGGTGTAACACTTACGCAGATTTCATCACAACAGGGGGCCAAGCCTGTTAACGTTAAGTCATAATCGTGTCTCAATCGTGTTTCAATTGTAGTTCAATTGTAGTGCTTTTTACACACTAGTTCCAAGAAATGTGTACTTTTTTCACCATACTTCTGATGGTCACACCACACACTACATTGACATCACATCATAATTATTGTAACTAGTGTGTAAAAAAGCACTACAATTGAACTACAATTGAAAGACGATTGAGACACGATTATGACTTAACGTTAGCAGGCTTGGCCCCCTGATGTTAAATGGTGATACGGATGAAGATGAAAGCGCACTGAATTCCCTGAATCCTCAATCACTGAGGAACTGGCTATTTTAGTCTACCTGGCTAGCTACCACAATCTTATACAGACTTGTATAAGATTGTGGTAGCTAGCCAGGTAGACTAAGAACAAGTTCTACAACGAACCAAACCGAATACAACACAAAAAAATATGTTCGTGTTCTGTGGAATACAATATGTACGCCCACTGGGAATTTAAGGTCCAAAAAGTAGGTACCTATACTTAATAATAAAAATAGCTTTTATTTTTCAGTAGGTATTATTCTTATTACTTACCTAGTTCTTGTTAAATTTGTTGATTTTTCAATATTATGTAAGTAAATTTTAATTAAGTGTATCTTCTATCTACAATAATGAACTCGGTAAGTAATAAATTAAGATGCAATATGAACAACGACAAAAGAAATTCAATCCATTTCTTTAACTGACCGAGTTATAGGACGCTCTCAAGGTTAACATGACATAATCTTTGTGTGCTGTCGATTAGACCTACCTTACTATATTGCGTTTACGTCACATGACAGCAACACGAGCAAGAAAACAGCCCATTATAGGCATGGTCATTGCCAGTTATAATGCCAATGTCAAAGCTAACAACAAAACTAAACAAAAGCTGAAAATAGTAGTTTATGTGACTGTCGCATAATGAGGGGTATTAAAAAACGAGTGGGAGTTTAAAAAACGTGCCTTGGGAGTTTTTTAATAGTATTCCACGGGTGTTTTAATACCGAGTTATGTGCAGTCTCATACACTACTTTATCTACGTTCATTACATTTATCATAAATTTCAAAAATTAAGCAAAAAGAATATTAACTATAAAATGTGGATTGGCGCCAAACCCGAGTCTATACGGTCTTATACCTTCTAAATTCAAAATTCTAAGTTTAAAAAAGTTTCTTATTGTTGCCGGCTAAAGAAGGGCTTGAAAGAGTTGGAAGTTGGAAGTCAGGGGCGGTAAATCCTACGGTTGCCATGGAGATTGTAAAATTAAGAAAAATAAGTGTTTTATAATGAGTGTTGTATCATAATGACCATTATTAAACAGTTTTTTTTTTAAGTTGACTATGGCATAAAATGTATCATTATACGTTCAGGCATGAGTTCATAATTCGAATATTATAACATGAGTGTAGATAAAGTTTATTTCCTATCACATTGTGCAAGCTGAAAAGCAACTCCATGTAGGTCTTAACTGATAGGTAATAAGGGTTTTCTCAAGTTCTGTGGTCTAGTGGACTACCACTAGTAGTGCAGTGTGGTACGCACAAGCACCGATATCTAACCCAGAAGTCCCGGGTTCGATTCCCAGTGGGGGTACGTCACAGAACACGGAAAAAAGTCCGTGTTCTGTGGGGTACATATTGATATCGGATTGGTTGGTGGTAGGACTTGTTCTAATAACATAACACATAAGTCTGATGACATAACAGTGATCTTTTCAGCATTAGCTTTCTCTTCTGATAGTTAGAGATAAGAACGAAAGACAGTTCCTTAGAGTAACCGCGGTGGTGTGAACCACTCGACCACAGAGGCGGTTAACCAAAAAAATTACATTAATGCAGTTTTTTATGTATTCACAATGCAATTTTGTAAGTAGGTACCTAATATGCAGGGCTCGTAGTTTTTTACTATCACATTTTTCCTATACTTACATTAATGCAGTTAGTATCATAACCACATTTCAGGTAACAATGACAGACAAGGAAAAAATTTGCTCACGATCATTGTTAAATTTCTTTCGAGACATTGCGTGATTAAAAGACCTTGACTAACCAACGATGAAGTTAAATTTAAGGTTAACAACTGTTTAAAATAAACGCAGTAATTCATTTTTTACCTTGCAATAGATATTCGTAATAATTTTTTTAAGGAAGCTTAAACAGCGAACGAGTAGGTATAACTAAGCTAAAAGCGCAACGAATTTTATTCAACAGTAGGGGAAGTTTTTGTCATTACTAATTACATTCTAAAATGTAGGTAATTGTAATAGTTACCGCTGAATGTGCTAACGTTACCTACGCGTCTGAGTTGCGTTTGAGTAGAATTTTGACATATGGCGAAATTAGGGTTGCCAACTATACTGCTAAAAACAGTATTATACTGTTTTTCACTACATTATACTTTTTACTGTTGAACAAAAAAAAAGTATACAAATATACTGTTTTCAGCAAACGTCACTGGTATCCATAGGTCTATTTTTTAAAAGTAAACGCCCAACACTGCATTTCTCCTGTAATGATGCTTACGAAGCTTTCCAAAATGACTCAAAATTGATAAGTTGTGCGAGAAGCACAAATAAATATGTCTTCAAAACAACAAAACATTAAAAACAATAAAATACTGCTCGTTTTTCTAAAATACTGTTTATTTTTCTTATCCGACCTTAATATACTTTTCTTTTGTAAAAAAAAGTTGGCAACCCTAGGCGCAATCCCAGTGAATCAACATGACGTCACGAACATATCAAGCTGTTAAGGGCGATGGCAAAATATGTCAAAATGTAGCAACCTGTTGCTAAGATCCATTCACATAATATCACTAAATTTGCATTCATATTGTCCTAGATTAATCCATTACAGTTGCATGTTCTGGTGTTATAACCTTACATCTAGTTACTAGAGAGAGAATTTATTGAAAAATTTAATGCTGCTCAGAAATATTTGAAGACCTCGCCAGCTATAATATCTGATGGCGACTGCACATGTTTAACATGTTGTGTAGGTAAAAGTAGATGTAGATATAGGTATGGAATGCACATGTGCATTCCATATATCTACATAATGTAGGTAAAATATCAATTACATTACATTGCATTCGATAAACGTATAAACGTTTATAGATTTGTTAAAACAGCTTTTCCGTTTAATGTTCCGAACAGTGGAACGTGACTTAGCTAATTTGAATGGCATTGTTTACAGAGAAGATGTCATATGTTCTATACAATTCTATTGTTCTACATAAACGCCTATAATTAAACCGGCGACATCAGAAGTACTTACCTAGGTACGAGTAGCTTAATATGACAAGGAAAATCTTCAGTTTTGTACAAACTGAAAATTTTCCTACGATTTTCCTGTATTATATAGGATTGAGCTAGGTAGGTAGATACTTTATATTAGGTATTGTTTGCTGTAAATATTGGATTTCATGCTAATCAATGGATTCGTGAGCAAATATTTTGTTCGAAACGTTTAAAAAAGCACATTTATGTTATCTTTGTATTTTAAGACATTTTAACAAACAAAGGAGATCATTCTTGTTGGGCCCAAAATCAAAAGTGCCGGCCAACAAAAAAAAAAGTGTCAGCCTCATAGGGGAGGTTTATTTCATCATTTTTTACTAGGTATGGCGCCAAATGTCTACAGCCATTCCATCTACTGTTTTTTTATTGTAAAATAAATTATGTGTCAGGTAAGTACCTACTCAACTCTTAAACAAGTATTTTTCATTAATTGTTTACTAACCGTTAGCTTCACGTTTTAACAAAATGCATGGAAATCGATATTTCAATTTAAAAAAAACAGAAGAAGGAATAGCTGTATAGTCATTTGGCGCCATAGTAAAAATATGCTTAGATAGGGTTCTCCGATGGAGGCTGACACATTTTGTTTTTGTTGGCCGGCACTTTGGATTTTGCCTCCAACTTTGTATGAAACGTGAATGATCTCCTTTCTAAAGATCATACAAAATTATATTAAATTTTTACGTTTAATGTGAAGAAGTTGTAAGAAATGACATCACCTAAATTCTAAACGATGTAAGTCGCTATGCTAGCCAATAAGTAGTTGCTCCACATTTAAATTTAGACAGACTGATGTTTCAACCATCTCTAAATACTATTTCGCTGGGACAATTCACGAAACATCGTAAATAGTGAACAATGGCTGACAATTAATTGCCCACTATACAGGAAATTCGTGTGTTTTGTTTTTGGAAACCGATAAACGGTTTCCCGATACAAATACAGTCCCTCCCCAATGTAGAATTGGGACCGGCATTTGAAGAAAAAATTCTTATTCAAAAATGTTCCTAATGGCGTACAGCATTTTCAAGGTATTTAATTACTATTACCATGATAATATTGTTTAACACAAACGGATCGTACCATCTCTGTTTGTAACTGTGATGTCATACATTGTGGACATGAAAAACTAAACGCGCCTTCTTTTGTTTCCAGTAAACGGCCTTCTCGTCATCTCGAGAGGATGCACATGGAAGCGTCAAGATGACTTCACGAGCGCCTGTCCCAGCTCTTCGAACGGACCTAACGAGGTCACATACTTCTGTGAGACCTGCGAATACGACGGCTGCAACGGTGCCGCGACCATCGGCAAAACTATAGCCTTGCTGCTGGCACCTCTTGGCTTACTGCTCTTCAAGTAGAGATTGCCAGCAAAGAGTTTCGACACCATTCAAATATTTTGTTAATGAAGCTGGAACTTTGTATTGAACTCTTTTCAGTTGAACACAAAAACACCTGATAATTTAAAGCTTAAGTATCCATTTTTATTTAAAAAACAAAAACAACGATAAGTAACTAGCTACTTCCTTTTTACATTATTTTTATCGTTACCCAATATTTTGAAGTAACCGAGAAGTAGCATTAAAAGCTCGTAATACCTATTTGTGTTTTAATTAAATATTTTAATTAAATACGTGAAGGTTTTTTGAGCATGTTAGCTTATCTTATTTAATCTCAGATCCATAGTAAGGAGTTACTCACTTCCTGTCTTGTTTATGTTTGTTAAAAATTAAGAGAAATTTTAAGTTACTACTAAGAAGGGGAGCTGACTCTCGTATAATACTTATGTACAATATAAGATGTAATAATTTTGTAAATCGTTTTTTTGCACTGGCATTTCAGCCTTTAGTACAAACTTAGTTTCTGTGTACGGGATCATGTGCATAATTTGTTCATAAACTAACGAGTAGGTGCCCACCGTAACGTTTTAAGTTATTTTAAAATGCACATAATACCTAATGTTTTTATCGTTATTGTGAACTTAGATTGTAAAATAAAGCTACGATGTAAATTTTTAACCAATAATTTCATTGTTAATAAATATCTCAAAGTTGGTTAATCACTTTTATAATTTTTCATTATTGAATCTCCAGGTAGCTTTTATAGTAATAACTTTGTTATTCTTGCTGGTTAATTAATAAATTAAATACTTAACTTTTAAGCAAGTAACTTTTTACTTGCTTAAAAGTTAAGTATTTAATTCAGTTAGATTTTAAACACTTCATTTCATCCGATCAAAAATAACGATTATCTACAGTAAAATTTAGAGTCGTTTGCCATCTAAACTAACCTTTATAAACTGAAATGACCAATTTGCCTTTAACAAAGCTGATAGCAAGTTATTTAATATCAATAAATAGGTAAGTAAGTCGATATAAATATTGTTAACTGTAAATAATTTCAAATTAAGTGGTGAGCAAATGTCGTGTTGTATTATATATCTGTATTTAAGGAGTAAACATATAATACAATGAAATAAATCATTGAATAAAATATGCGCCTAAACAATTTAGCTTCTAAAGTAGGTACTTACCTACCGAAAAAAATCAAGTGAGTTAAACATATAGGTACTTACTTACTATTTCAAAAATATTACATGATTTATATTATTTTAGATAAATTAAAGTACCTACCTATGTAAAATCTATATTAATTCCAAATTATCCAAAAATAAACTTACTTATTAACATTAACCACTATTTACTAATAAAGAATATTATTTTGTTCGCTAATTAAAAACATTTGTGTCGATACAGAAGCAATAAATAATGGCCTATTACTGAAATAACAAAGTATCCAATTTCTATAAATGTATTATGTCGTTATTTGTATAGTTACTATTTCAAAAATATTACATGATTTATATTATTTTAGATAAATTAAAGTACCTACCTATGTAAAATCTATATTAATTCCAAATTATCAAAAATAAACTTACTTATTAACATTAACCATTATTTACTAATAAAGAATATTATTTTGTTCGCTAATTAAAAACATTTGTGTCGATACAGAAGCAATAAATAATGGCCTATTACTGAAATAACAAAGTATCCAATTTCTATAAATGTATTATGTCGTTATTTGTATAGTTGATCTATGTAAACAATACACAGTAGTCGAGCTTAGGTTGGCTACCTATATTAATGAACAGAATCTAAATCGAATATTTTTTCCAGATTATAGTAATTAAGCACTAATGTTAAGATAAGAAATAAAATATTGTTAAAAAGTGTTTATTTTATTGATATTCCCGTTATCATAAATCTATTACTTAAGTAAGTACCTAAAAATTGAAAAGCTTACTTAGAGGTATGTGGAGCAGAAGCCCCGGTTTTGGCCACTGCACCGGTTTTGGCCAGTTTTTGCTCTAAAAGTTTTTTAAACAACTTTTCGCCATTTTTGCTAAAGGCAATTAGGGATGTGAATTTTTTTTTCTTGCGATAAATCGAAAGATCATACTTACTTATAAGTATAAGTTTTCTAACAAAGTACCTATTTTAATTAACCGACTTCTAAATCAAAAAGGAGGAGGTTCTCTATTCGCCTGTATGTATGTATTTTTTTTTGTGTATGTCCACCGATTACTCGATCCCATTGGGTCCCATTTTTTGAAATGTTTAAATCGGTTCAGTACTTTTCAGGAAATCTTGAAAATACTGTCGTTTTCGTTACCACTTTATGTGAATTTAATACGTATCTTTAGGCATAACTCCTTTGTTTATAAACCGATTTAGATGATTCTTGTTTTGTTAAAAAGGAGATACCTCAAGGTATTTTAACCGACTTCAAAAAAGGAGGTTTTCAATGTGATCACATACCTATTTACCGGAATACAAGTAAATTGCCTGCACGATGCACTAAAAAGAGTGAAATAAAAAATATTTTTATTAAAAAAATAAAACCGCCTTCAAAAAAATCACATCAAAAAAAGTAAGAAATAATTCCTCACCAAATAAATAACGTAAGTACTTTGAAGTCGGGCGGGTTTTAACAAAAACAACAAAAAATCGTACATGTTTCACGCCCGACTTCAAAGTACTTACGTTATTTATTTGGTGAGGAATTATTTCTTACTTTTTTGATGTGGTTTTTTTGAAGGCGGTTTTATTTTTTATAATTTTTATGTTAAATCAAAATAAAAATTAGTTTTTGAATCCAGAACCGAAGAATACGTTTTCGGAATCTGTGTTGTTGGCCGTCGCGTCGAGTTAAGGTAAAATGAGCAAAGGAGATGTCCTAAAATGGATTTTTCACTTCTCATGCTCGTAAAGTTCTTGTTTATGTTGGGTATAGGCTGCATAAAATCACTTTTTATACTCTAGTGCATAAAGTAAAATCTTCGTCTAAGTCTCAGACTCTAAGACAAAGGTCGTCAGGTAAACAGTCACACACGAAATTAAGCTTCGTTAAATAAACTTATTATTTCATTCTGTTTCTTGAATTTTGTACACATCCATGTTAAATTACTAAATTAATAAAACTAGGCAAAATTAATGAGTTTTGTAAGAAATAGGAGCGTTTTACCTACCATTAAAACGCATATTGTGTCCGGAGCCTTATTCGAAGCCTAGGTAAACATATTTTGAGAAAGCCCTTTCCGTTTCCGTTCGACATCAATTTTCCTATTGGTCAATTTTACCCACGTGACGTCACTTCCGTAACGTCATCATAAGTCACGTGATACGAGTTCACCTTTTAGCAACGGCGGAGGATTTGTGTCATTGTAGTCTCAAAATCTGAAACACTTGACAACCATTAAGGATAAAATCTACACCAGGCAGGTCTTAAAGCTAGGCTTCGAATAAGGCTCCGGACACAATATGCGTTTTAATGGTAGGTAAAACGCTCCTATTGTGTCCTTTCGCCGTTATTCGAAGCCTAGGTAAACATATTTTGAGACCTTGTTTGTTATCGCCTGGTGAACGAGGACGCCAATGTGACATGTATCAGCAACCACGACATTAATCTTATACCCCTCGACAAATTCGACAGGTACAAGGGGTACAAGAATTAATTGTTTAACTTTATAACTCAACATCACAAATTAATACTGATATCAGAAACATTATGCTATTACTATCAAACATTCCAGTATGTCATACAATAGTACGTAAGTACCTATATAATGAAAATATGAGCACGGACTGAACATGATTGAAAAGAAAATAAAATGTATACTTATGCTCAATCTATCAAACCTTATTCATAAATATGTAAACTATGTTACATAAATCATTTACATATTCTTGAAATATTCAAAAACTGAAAAGAAACAAACATTACATTAACACAACTTGTGCTATCCCTTATATATTTTTGAAGCAAAAACATCTGAAAATCTTTTGGCTAAGTCTCTTCTGATATAACATCAATACGATATGATCTGAAAACACATAATAAAGCAAAATATAAGTACAATATAATAATTGTAAAAACTTTCGGCACAAGAAACCATAAGCACAAGACTCTTATCTTCCCTAACTGTAAAATCATGTTGCTTTAAATTATTATGTTACACCTGCTAGTGACACGCTAAACTCCCGAGCACTAGCATTGTTACGAAGCTGACGACTGTTTCTCAGTATATCCTTTACCGCTATAGGGAAATTATTGTTCATACTAAAATAAATAATTTTGGGAATTTTAATATACCACTGTGTAGCCCCAATCTAGGCAAAGCTTGTCCTATGGCCAAGATGCCCAAGTCGTAATTCTTATGGTTCTGTAGGGTGCGAAGCATTAAGTCCACCTATGTACTGTAATTAGTGCATGAAGAATTAAATAAATAAATAAACATGTATTTTGTAAATACATGGTTGTGTTACATACAAAACACTTCGATCAATTAAACATAATATTATACTTAAAATATCGAACCCACGACGTTATTTTTGGCAGTTAAACTGTTGACTCACTACCTACACCAAATTCAAGAGAAAAGACACTATTTAAAGCTCTGTGCTAGAGAAGAAGTCAACTATTGCTATGTCTGTGCAGTGCAAGATGCATTAAAGTTTGATTGCAAAAATTAACGTTAACATTATTCGAATAAATAGGATCGCAGATCGCAGGATGTTATATGTATAACATCCTAAACTACTTGTGCCGGCTTGTCTTACTGGTCTGACAAAAAGAGCGATCATGTATAAAGGTCAAGTAAATTTCTGAAAATAATGTAAGCACATGCCTTATTTTACAAGATCAAAACAAAAGTAGTTCGTATATTAACTTCTTTAAAGCATCTGCTATTTTGTAACAAATCTCATTTGCATACAAATCGAATTAATGTAACTCTAAAAGATAAATTGCAAAAGATTTGCAATATTTTGTCATAACTTTATCTACTACTTATATCTATCAATCAATCAAATATTGATTTATTCACATAGACACACAATAAGCATGTATGTACTTATGAATCGTCAACACCCTCCTACCACCCATTCAAGACTTTTTAACTGTAACTATACATATAAATATAATAATGACAACGAAAATGACTGGTAATGGCCGATAATGACAGTTTCACTTTATATATTTTACCGACACGGTCCCAAGTTGCATTGCAGGACACAATTTTTTATATAGACTGCCATTCTAAAGACGCGTTTCTCTTATTATTAATTACCATCGAACCAATGAAAAACTCCCGTTAATTACTGTCAATTTAGCTACACGGAACATCTTAAATAGTTATATCCAATCTAGCAAAGAAACATGAATATACAAAATTAAAAAATTTCATTGAGTTATGGCTCATTATACCCATCCATTTAGTAAAAATGGGTTAACCGGGCACATTATATAACTTCGTAATGAATACAAACAATCCTAACATAATGAACTAAATATATATATATATATATATTAAAACTCACCAAAGACATTGTTTATCAGAAACATAAGAGACTTCTTTTCCTCATCAACGAAACAACGAGCAACTTCTTTTAGTTGCCCTAATGCTTGCCCTAAGGGCATAATTTTGCTATTGTACAAGACAGTGTTCTTGTGGAGCGACTGTCAATCTGAAAACTCGTAAATTATTATCAATGATCTGATCTACTAATTTTACATTTGTATGGGTCCGTGTCTTTGCGAAATCAATCTCAGAAACCCATTTTTACTTATTCTTTCCAAAACATTCATAATTTATCCAATTTTTATGATAATGATTCATTAAAGGTTCATAAAAAGATGTCTTTGTAGACAATATCATTGTTGTAGACCCTGTCAATCTCCAAACTGCATTCATTCTAGCCTGGAAAGGCGTAATTTTTCTATTGTTTAAGACAGTCAAAATCATTTACGTACAAGTACTTTTGACTGAATACATGAATAGTTTATATCATGATAACAAAAGGTTTACATTTTCAACATCATTACATACACAATTACATGAGTTACATGAGCACAGGAAAAAATAATATCGGTAACGTTGACTGCTATTGCCCGTTGTAGGTTGATCTGTATTACAGGCAACAAAATATGGTATATATCCTTTTAAAATATTATTTGCCTTGCACTTGTTGGTTAGTTAATACATACATAGCGACGCTTGTTCCCATTTTTAATGCAGGTAGCACTCACATACAGACATGGGAGTAATAAAAGTATAACAGTAATCACACACTATGTGCCGGTATAGATACATGATCAAAAACAAAACGTTGAAACAAAAGCAACTTAACAAAATTAGTGCTATACCACTCGACTATACTGACATTATTTTCGAACTGCAATGATACTTTTCCAATGGACATGATAACCATTAAAGAAAATGTAGGTACTTCAAAATGCTTTCGTAACAATAAATCGCCACAAGAAGTCGGCCTACCTAGTTTTGCCATTTTAAAAGACCGTGATCGTCAGAATTTGTCTCACAATATAAATCTACGGTGCCATGGAGCAGCCTGCCATGTTTATACATGACGATGAGTAAGCATAAACAATGCCTGTATCAGATGACTTCACTCTTCTAGACGGCTAAAATAACTATTGCCTATAAATTTTCTAAAACATTCTACTGATGAAATAAAGTAAAGTAATAATTTATTCGGTGCTTTACACTAACAATAGGTACACATTTACTTAATCTAAACTAAATTTAGGTATGAAACAGTCGAAAGGGCAGACCCGATCGGCTCGTGCTGTTGCTTACAGCTATGTCAGACTGTCAGGCTCTTTTAGATACGCAAAACGCCAGACACGCATTATCAGAAATCGCAGAATGTCAGATTACACTAAAAGTCAGAATCGCAATATCCCAACTGGCTTTATAGCATAATTACTTTGACTGCATAGCTTCTAGTCAGTAGGTACCTATTATTCGTTAAAATACTAATTATTGCTATCACTGGTGCCCATAGGGAGCCACCGCAGTATTTCAATAAATATATGAACTATTAGTGCCAAGCACAGCTTCCAGCGTGCCTAATACTAGCGGGGCTTGTTCGCATATAAACATGAAAGGTATGTGTAGTCGAAATACCTATACCCCCCCCCCCCCCTTTTTACTTATATTTATTTGAATATACAGTTTCTACTTTCAATCATAATTATGGCATTGACGGCACTAATAATATCACGTAACCCAAAAAAAATAAAAAGATTATAATGCTTATTGTCAAAAACATTGCACCCTGATACTTGCGTAAGCAGGAAATGCCACCCGTTACTTGCGTAAGCAGGCTAATTTAATTAATGTTAAAAATAAAAAGATTCATAATGCTTATTGTCAAAAACATTGCACCCTGATACTTGCGTAAGCAGGAAATGCCGCCCGTTACTTGCGTAAGCAGGCTATGTTTTTTTTTTTTTTTTTTTTTTTTTTTTTTTTTAATATATAACATATTAATTTTTTTTTTTTTTTTTTTTTAAATGTAACCACAGCTTAAAATCTGCATTGAATATCATATTAAAAATGTCAGGGATAATGAATCCAATTACGTATCCATTAATAAAACATTATCGAACCAATGGTAGGGGGGTTCGGGGGGGCTGAGCACCCCATTTTTCAATATCAAATCACTTGCTCCATGCTACATTACACGACCCACATAAACACTCCCTAAAAGGGGCAAGGGTCAACTGTAGAAAGTATTTAGAATAAACTTTTACAACAACAGTATGTACTTTTAAAATCATTAAATTAAATACACTATTCTGTAAAATAGGATTTATAAACTAAACAAGAGAAAAGTGTGTCAAGGTCAAGCACGGGCGACGACGGGAGCCGAGACCCACTGTATACTTCCCGATCCTTTCAAAATCCGTAAATCACATTGTATCACTATTAAAAGGAAATCTATTTGACATAAATGATTATGATTATGATATAATCTCTCAGCGCAGATCGCAAAATCTCTCTACTAACTATCACATGAACAGATTTTTCATGGTGAGAAAATATAAAATTTCTTACTTGCTTGTGGGTAAGAAAATAAAAATCAAAACTTTCACTGACCTGGCGAGGTGTTAAATTACCTCAATTCCTATGTGCCAATAAACCTGATACTCCATCTCGTCGTCCTAAATGCGTTGGGTTTCCACGATAGGTACTTTGAAATTAACAGGTGGACCTCGAGCCCGACCCGCCATGTTTTCGCGCGCTCACTCACAGGCACGCTCTTTTAAAATTCGAACAATTTTCATAACTAATAATATTACTTTATCCGAGAAAGTAAAATAAAAGATCCACTCGTACAAATTTTTAAATTTTTTAATTTCGAACGCTAACAGCGTTTATGACTAGATGTGAACGGTTGCGAAAAATGGACGCCAATGACACAAATCCTCCGCCGTTGCTAAAAGGTGAACTCGTATCACGTGACTTATGATGACGTTACGGAAGTGACGTCACGTGGGTAAAATTGACCAATAGGAAAATTGATGTCGAACGGAAACGGAAAGGGCTTTCTCAAAATATGTTTACCTAGGCTTCGAATAACGGCGAAAGGACACAATAAGTATTTCAAGAGCATTATGGACTACAATCTATGCTAAAGTCACTGTGCTGCCGCTGCCACGTATAAAAAAAAGAAAAAGAAAGTCTTCCCGCCAATACGGCGAAGTCTTTATTTTTTATTTTTTGCAATATTGTTATTTATTTTCCTCACACTCACTCGAAGTGAAAAGCAGAGTGTATAACTCGTACATAAAACCCATTTTACCCTCGAATTGACTATCCGCCCTCGCCTACGGCTCGGATGGATATATACGTCTCGGGTAAAATGGTACGTTTTATGCACTTGTTGTACAATCTACTATTTAAAAATCATATCAACTAACCACAGTGATATAAATTTATATAGATACTTAGTCCAAAAACAAACCTATAAAGTAAGTTGTATAATTTTAAAGGCCTCCAATTCCGAGAAAATTAATTTAAGGTGTTCATGAAAAAGCTTCCAAAATGCCTGCCATTAGGCTTAAAAAACAGTATCCAAAGCCGTAAATAATATTGGAAGTAAAAGAAAAGGACTTTAGAAAACATTTGCTGTCAAAATTATTATTGCTAATGTCATAAAACTACAATTGAAAATAGAATCGATTCTTATTTCGATTATTGGTACAGACGCCATCTAGTTTGGTTAGATATAAAACATATTATTTGGAAAACATTTGGATAAACATTCAGAGATGGCGATGCTATCGGCTAAATTATGTTGTTTGCTATTAGCATAGGGCTGTATTCCACTTATCAAATATTTGATCAAAGAAATTGTACGACGACGAATTTATGAATGGTTTCATTGATAAATTCTTTGATCAAATGCATATTGGACAAAGATCTTTGATAAGTTGAATACCACCTCCCCCTCCTTTTGAATTTGACATGACATTGACAATGTCCTATTTGACAGTGTAGGTTGTTCAGTGTTGCCAACCCTATGTAAATATTTCTACCATAGGAATAAACAAATTATTTAATTAAAAAAAACGGAGGGCGTTATAATTTTTATTTTAGAGATTTTGGGTTTTCAATTTTTGTTACTATTAGATAAATTCACTTTTATGGTGGTTAGTTATCCTTCGGAATAAAAATCTTATCTCCATACAAAAAGAGGACATCTCCTTTCACTCACATTCAGACATGCGCTCAAGGTCAAGCGTGCGGTGTCGTGCTATAGTCAAACTAATCACGTTGATCCTTTTAACTTAAGTTTAAATATTATTTAGTGTAAATAATAATAATAATAAGAAAAGAAGATTACCTACATTACATTGCAATATTTTTAAAAATTAATCCCTGTATGACAATGTCATAGGTACTTCACAACAAGACCAATACAAACAAAAAAATTGATATGAATGAATAAATAGATGTTGACGAGAAGCCAAGTAGCACGTCTACCACCTCCGGGCTCGTCACCTCGCTCCGCCTCGCAGTTGTCGGCAACTGCCTCAGTGCCGTGTGTTCAGCTGACATCTGCAGTTGCGTCGAACGATAGTGACGAGTTCTCTCCGCCGACGTCGCCACCACCTGTACGCCGGAGGAGGGGCCGGCCACCGAAGAGTTTGGGGCTTCTGGGGCAAACGGCTCCGTTCAGGGCCCCCGCTCCCGGTGAAATGCAGCGCATGCGATGGACAATTTCCATCAATGAAAATGTCATGCGCGCATATTTTGAGGCAACAGAGGCAGGAACTAATCTTACTGCGTATCGTGTTCGGATGCTTTCTCCGTTTCAGGCTCTCGAACCATAGCTATCAACGTTTCGGCTCAACGACTGTCGGATCAGGTGCGAGCCATTCAACGGGGTCACTTGTTGGATGACTCTGTACTTGATCGGCTCCGTACAGAGGTGCAACGTAACCATATCAGTACTACTGCATCGCAGGCGGCAACTCAAGCTTCTGCCGCGACCACATTGCAAGCTGGGGTTGCTGATGGTGGTGGTGGAGATGATATGGTTACTACTGTAAGTCCCCAATACAATGATATATTGAGGAGTACTCTTGAAGATGTAGTTCTGGAATTTCGATCGACTTCGATTCACCTTAGACCTCGGCTTCCGCGTTTTCCTATGCACAAAAAAATAGGGCGCTGATGTGTGCTTTAGATTCACTACTATCAAATTACTTTGATAGTAGTGAAGACCTGGCTGATACTCATTCGATCTTGTATTGTGCGGCTATTACGGCTTGTCGTGTTGCTCATGTCAAATTTCCAAATACTGACACAGCAACACGCCCTCGTCTGGCTGTACCAGCCTGGCAGTGTAGGATTGAACGTCGTATCAGTGAGGCTAGGGTACTCATCGGTAAGCTCAGCTGCTTTAGGGAGGGCAACATGCGCCCTAGGGTCATGCGCATTGTGAAGCGTGCATTCCTGGGGACTGGTATTAGTCCTCAAAATTACATTTCATGTGTCACAGAGCGCATCGAGTTCCTGAAGCAGAAAATTTGTGCATGGGCTAATCGTATTCGAAGGTATAGGGTGCGAGTCGATCGCTTTACTCAGAACCGTATGTTCGAGAGAGATCAACGATATGTTTATGCATTCTGGGAGCGATCGAATCAAAGTGATACTGATATGCATCGGCCGGATGATGATGCCATGATTTCTTTTTGGCACAACATCTGGTCTGTGCCTGTCACTCACTTTGAAGGCGCGTGGATAAAGGATGTTGAGCGTTCGTGTGAGCTTATACCTGAGATGAATGAAGTAACCATTGACTACCAAGACGTAGTTTGTGCAGTTCGTTCCTTACCCAACTGGAAATCTCCAGGCCCGGACGGACTGCACAATTTCTGGTATAAATGGTTACCTAGCTCGCACGTTTGCTTAGCATCTCAATTTCAAAGTGCTTTATTATCTCGATCGCTTCCAGAATTTATGACAACAGGCATAACCCATCTGCTTCATAAATCTGGTAGTACTGTGGACCCCAAAAACTATAGACCTATCACCTGTCTGCCAACAATTTATAAAATTCTTACGTCCATTTTGAGGTCGAATATTAATAAACACATTGATCAAAATTCTATTATGTTCGCCTCTCAAAATGGATGTAGGAATGGGGCCCGTGGTATTAAGGAGCTACTCCTCATTGACATGGCTATTAACCAACAGGTTCGTCGAAACCGACAGAACCTGTCGACTTCCTGGATAGATTATAAGAAGGCCTATGATTCCGTGCCGCATTCGTGGCTCATGAGGGTGCTGGAGTTGTATAAAATAAATACAACTCTACGCACTTTCTTGATATCGTGCTTGCGAAAATGGAGAACGGTCCTTTTCTATCCAGGATCTCGACGGGTTCTAGGTCAGGGCGACCCTATAAAAATAGAGCGAGGTATCTTCCAGGGTGACGGTCTGAGTCCATTGTGGTTCTGTCTGGCCTTGAACCGTCTGAGTACACTTCTCGAGAGTTCAAGATTAGGCTACCGTTTACGGAGAAATGGTCAAGTAATATCACACCTGCTATACATGGATGACCTGAAACTATTTGCCCATAGCAGTTCTCATTTGACAGCGTTACTGAAGGTTACTGAAGCTTTCAGTAATGCCATTAAAATGGAATTTGGTGTGGACAAATGTGCAGTCATGCATGTAAAGCGTGGTCAGATAATGGAATCCATGGGTATACAACTCTCGGATTCTATTAATCTTAGATCTCTCTCCGTTAACGAAACCTATAAATATTTAGGTATGTCACAGGCATTAGGCATCAACGATGCTGACATGAAACAGTCGTTGCGTGAGCGTTTCCTTGGGCGCCTCTCAAAAGTCCTTAAAAGTCTTTTGTCTGGCGGAAACAAGGTTCGCGCATACAATGGGGGGGTCATGCCGGTACTGATGTATTCCTTTGGCATACTTAAATGGACTCAAGCTGAACTGGATGCCCTGGATAGAAAAGTTCGTACATTGCTAACAGCACACCGCATGCATCACCCACGTTCATCGACTATGAGATTGTATATCCCGCGGAAGTGCGGTGGTCGTGGCTTCTTAAATGCTAAGACATTGCATAACCGCGAGATATGCAATCTTAGGGAGTATTTTCTCCAAGTCGATATGGGGTCTCATAGAGATGTAGTTGCTGTTGACAATGGACTGAGTCCATTCTACGATATTAATTATTTTATATATTAGCAAAACAGGCTGTAAAGGCTATGTGACTTTGCCTGCATACCTTTGGTAAATAAATGTCCAAAGAGATACTTACAGATTTTGACATGACCCCTCCTATTCCTTTTTTATGAAATTGAATTGAAATTTAAAAAAGGAATGAGGGGTCATGTCAAAATCTGTAATTCATCTACACACGTTCCGATCCGGCAGCCGATTTGGTCTGCTCCCAGACCAAATCTACGCTACACACGTTCCGATTTGATCTGGGAGCAGACCGAATCGGATCGGAGGTCGGATAGGAACGTGTGTAGAGTCTTATCTCCTTGGACATTTATTTACCAAAAGTATACAGGCAAAGGTACAGAAGCCTATACAGCCATTTTTTGCTATTTAAAAATAAGTAGTAAATAAGTAGATTCTAATATCTAAAACATTGTTTTTTTTTAATGAATGCGTTTTTAGAAACATATTAAACCAAATAAGTTATTTGTAACATAAAAAATCAGGCTATTAATTTCATGGAATTGCATAGAGTACGGGTCAAACACCAAACAAGACTGTATGGACTTAGTTTCCCTTGCCTTCCTTAAAACAGAGAAAATGAAAAAAAAAGTTATAGTCTTTCGAAAATTCCGCGGCCATAGGAAAAATATTTTTTTAGATTATTTCCGTTTATTTTTACTCTCCCCATATTCAAAATGAAAAGTAGAGTGTTTACTTCGGGCGTATGGACCCATAACAGTCTCGAACTATCGGCGCCCTCACTTCGTTCGTGCGCCAAAACACTCGACTGTTATGGGCGCCATACATCCCTTGCTAAACAATCTACTATAAAATATTTAGCTAGTGCACGCTAGTGTTAGTTGGGGAATTGATCCCAAAATCGTTAATATGGTTTTTAAAGCTATTGTACGCAGTCACTATGACTACTGTTTGATTGTATATATAAGTTTCATTAATAATACTTTAGTTCGTAAATTGGAAGTCGTGCAAAACAAAGGTCTTAGACTTATAACTGGAGCAATGTGCTCCACACCAATAAATTCTCTTGAAATAGAGGCCGGTATACCACCCATACAAATTAGAGCCAAATACTTGGCTGAAAAATTTTGTATAAAAATGTTGTGTAACTTAGAGTATTTTAGTAGATTTAAGGAAAATAAGGTGTTTATAGGAGAGACAATGAAGCAACAAGTAATGGCTGAAACAAAGAACATTCAGAGAACAGATAAATGGGACTTAGGGAGTTTAGAAACACAACTAACGAAAACTAATGTATTGCATACATTAGTAAAGAATAACTCAAGAGTTCTTGAATTTTGTAAATACGCAGAAGAAAGAGCACCGAAAGATTTTTACGGACGGTTCGAAAACTGAGACTGATGTATATGCCGTTTTTTATGACTCGCAGCGAAAATTAGGACGCTGTTTCCATCTGGACTCTAACTCGTCCATATTTACGGCTGAAGCATTTGCCATATTCAAACTTTGAACTACATAAGAAGTATTACCGATGAAAGGTTTTTGATAATTACAGACTCTCTTAGTGTCTTACTCGATGAAGCACAATTTCCCTGCCATTCCTATTTACACAAACTCTTCAGTGCCTTTTACGGACTATTTTTCAACATTGAAGAAAAGGATGTTTACAAAGTGGGATAACTACTGGAAAGAGACACTCATACAAAAAGGAGCTTGGTACGCCAGCGTTCAATGGACTATATCTGAAAAACCGTGGTTCTACAAAATTAAGAATCCCACGCGAAAGTTTATTTCAACTATTAACCGTATAAGATTGGGTCCAGGGTGCTTACCATCAACTCTTATTGCGGTTTTGTTTAGGACCTAAACTGATCTGCTTCGCTTATTCGTACCACGACAGTTTAATATCAATGACAGCGATTCAGTGATCGATCAATGACATTTCACAGCCGCTAAGCTGTCAGGAACTCTTATTTGACTTATAACCCGGTCGATTTAACATGTCACCTGCAGGTTATACCCGTCCCTCTCACTCTCCGGGCATGACAGAATCGAGTGAAAGAGACGGGTAGAAGAAAAAGGTCACAAATCGTTCGGTCATTAACATTTAGCAATTCATTTGCGATCCAGTTTTTAGAAGGTCAGAGTACGAAAGAAAGCAATTCATTTTAGGAACCTATTCTGCATCGCGCTATTTTTGAATCGCTGTCTTAAAGTTGATGGTAGGGTAGGTATAATCATAGATTTAGAATGTACAAGATACACAATGACGGCTCGAAGATGTGACTAAAAAAATTATGTACATGTGTTCATGAATGTCTATGTGTGAGTTAAAAATAGTGTTGTCCAGGATATACTTTTAAATTATCGATTGTTTCAGTAGGTAGGCCTTGTTATACATCGTTCGTCAGGAAATTTTAAGTTGGTACCTACGTCACACGTTACTAGCGCCCCCAATAGAAATAAATCATTTAGGTACTCTACTTACACAGACCATTAAGAATAAGTAGCTACTTAATCTCAAGGACTTGGATCGAAATTATTGAGTGTTTGGCGCAAATATCTAAATATATAGTCTAATCTGCTTTTTAAATATTTTAGCCGAAAGTATAGACAATAAATTATGTTTGTGTAAATGGTCAGAAGTCGTTTAGTGGTAAAGAATTAGTAAATTAACACTTAACAAATACGTTTTAAAGCCGGTTTTGTTGTTCTTTTTAATATATATTTTTTCATGTTTATTATTAATTTTAATTAGTTTTATTACATAAGAGATGGCATCCGCGGAAGATCAGCAGCGTCTTGTTTATTACCAGGATATAATTTATCCTGGTAAATGCTGAGCGGAGACCATTTTGATGCATGCAAATAAACTTTTGCGGAAAATACTCAATTGAGTATTTTCCGCAAAAGTTAAAATAATTATTTTGATTTAAGTCCTTGAGACTGAGTAAATGATTTATTTCTACTAGCGGCGCTTGTGTGAGTGACAATCCACTGGAACGCTTAAAAATCGAAGAGGAAGCGAAAAATAGAACTCACCAATTTGACTGCGACATTTAATGCTCTCTCAATGTAGTGAGACGTTTAATAATACAAGTACACGAAATTAAAACACTTTGTGAGGGGGTTTCTTCTTAGAAGTCTTCGGAAGTGCAGGATAACGTAGTTGGAGCAGTAAAAGATGGTATGATACGGGTAGCAAGAAGTTTATTACAAAGCAAGCCGATAATTACAGTGCAGTAAGCGGGGAAAGGAATGTTCCAACAACCTTTTCCAATTTAGGACGAAGGCGTCAGATGCCTGCCTAATATAATGTAATGCAAGCAAAGCAACTGTTACGGTATAGCTCTTTCCAGGAGGACGAGAGTATAGGTGGATGCAGTAGCGTAAGCGTCGCGTAAGAAAGCTTTGTAGTTCCAGTACAGGTACAGCTCTTTCCAGGAAGACGAGAGTATATATGGATGCAGTAATAGCGTAAGAGAGCTTAATGAGCTTAAACAAAATTTGTGAGCTTCTGGGTTAGCTCGCTCCATCGTGGATCCTGTCTTAGCCCACCATGGGCTTGATTGGGATCAAGATCAAACCCAATAAAAGTAAAAAAATAATATAATTTTACCTCTATTTTACCTATAAATTCAAGAAAAGATAAATAATAATAATGTATGACGTCGGCAATCTTTCTTTCCTACTACTTATCTACGATTTCAACATAATCTTGGCTAAATTACTTTGTATTCATGTCACGATGTCAATAAAAAACAATTTTATTGTTTTTATCGATACTCGTGACGTCACCGCTTTGTCAAGCACTAGCGTAACCATCAATTTACTATTTATACATAATTTCTTCGCAAATATTGTTTTAAATCACGATTTACACTCAAACAGAACATTACAATTTAATATTCTACTGTAAACATCTTTTTCTGAGACGATTTCTGTCAGAAATTTGATAAATTAAGGTTTGAAAACTTCCAATGATAAAATCGATTTTACCTGTGAAAAGTGTATTTATCCGGATTATTGCGTCTTGTAACTCCACATTCACGTACATTCACGTACCGAACATGTCACCATTATTGCACTTTTCACTTGTAATCGAAGGATTACCTCAAATATGCTCAAATTGTAACGAGACGTTGAACAGCTGGGACGCTATGGCCTCTTACTCGTGAAAATAATGACATAGCGGTGCTTATTTGCTGTCTTTTTCTCTCTTGGACATTTATAACTTGATTAGGATTTCTCGCTCCCACGCTTCGTAGATCTTTTTGCGTAGCGAAAAAATTCTACATCTATGGGTATAATAGAGGTCAGTGTGATGGTAGGCACCCTGGACAATTTAAATCTCATTTGAAAAGAATCAACTTAGAAAATGACGATTCTTGTAGATATTGCAATGCCGAAAATGAAGAAGAAACTCTGCAACATTTAATACTAAAATGTGGCGCCTTCAGCTTACAGAGGATGGTTATGATAGATGGCTTACTAGAGATATATAAAAACAAGAGCATTCCCGCGGATTTGCCATCTATCCTACAGAACAAGGATACATATAAACTCCTCTATGATTACATAATCAACACCATAGGAAAACTTTGAACATAAATAGATAAAACTTATGACAGGCCAATATGGTTCAGACTATGGCCGTAAAGCCACAAAATAAAGAGTTTACAGAAGGACCGCTCCCACCATTTTTGAAAATCTATACCTATCCTTGTCTGACTCACTAGGGTTACTTCTGTATTGATTCTGAATTTAAAAAGGAGTAAGTAGTAAAAGTTAACAATCATACATAAATAAATTCGTTTATACATACATCGTAACAAGTTTACATGCCTTAGATGCTGCTTAGATGGTAAACAGAGCATCTAATATCCATTTAAAGTCCCGACGCCACACACGACGAAGACAAGATCCTATTGTACCTATACCGTACCTATTATGTTGTAATGTATTCCATTCCTATATGTTATAATGTACTCTATGTACAAGATATAAATATGGTGTGATAGTTATCCCACTAAAAACATAAACGTGAAAAAGGCACTAAGTAAGTTCGATGAAAACATAAAGGTAAAAAAGGTGCCAAGTTCAGCGAAAAATAGTTGAAATCTAAATGGGTTACAAGTTCCATAAATTTTTTCGTTCAAGAACTTCAAATAATTAATATTTTCTTAAATGCTGAATTTCTAACTTGTCATCTACAAAAATTTAAAAACCTTTATAACGCAAGAACTGTATCAAGCAATAGTGGTAACTATTTTGAAAACAAGAAAGTGTATTTAAATACCTATGTTGTGTTTTTATCGTATATAGGTAATTAAAAAAATATAAGTAGTTTAATAGTCAAAGTCAAATTTGTTTATTCAATTTAGATTGGTTTTTACAATAGTTGTGAACGTCATAGAAGCTACGCTATCGAGATGTAAACAGGTTCATATTTGTTTCTGGCGCAGCTGTTCTTCATAGTCTTTTCTTGCACTCAAGAATATCGTTTTTCAGCTTTCTTTTTCTGGGAGAATTTGCAGAAACGTGAGTTGCTATTTGTGAATTTGAGTCACATTTAACTTTTTCATATTGTGTACAAGATTCATTAGTCTCCACAGTTGCTTGCGATTCTTCATTTAAATTTTTTTTGACAGGTAGCAAAAGTTTGGGAACCGAACTGTCCTGAAAAAGGCACTAATGCCTTTTTCAGGACAGTTCGGTTCGATGTCTTGATTATAGAATTGGTTTCGAAATGGGCCTCACAAACTCGAAGATATGTTGACCATTTGTTGCGTACATCTTCTCGATCAATTAAACTTATCCATAAGGTTCGTCTGAAAAAAAAATCATTTGATTTTTAAAATGAACTAGTTAGTTTTGCAACGAAAATAGCCTATGGCATTCCTACGATTAAGACGTTAAAATAAATAGGTATACGCATAATCGTGCGTGGTTCGTTTTCTCCTGAACTTGGCTGGCACACTGCCGTGCGTCAAAAAAACTTTACTGCAAGTAAAATGTTATTTGGGGTAAGTATAATGACTGGCGTTCTCTCCCAAGCACAAGCACACTGCCGTGCGCCTAGATAAAGAAAACTTTACTGCAAGTGAAATGTTATTTGGGATTTATTGATTGGCGTCCTTTCCTGAACTTGGCTGGCACACTGCCGTGCGCTTAGATGAAAAAAAAATACTGCAAGTAAAATGTTATTTGGGGTTTAATGACTGAAGTCTCTAAAATGTAAGTAGGATTTCATAACACTGCTAAAATAAAAGAAAATGCAACGACAACTTTTACTTGAAAATTCGTCAACATGACTTGTGGCTGTGTTCGCTGAACCGCCAAGAAGTTTTGAGAATACTATAACATCTAAATAAGGACCATAGAACCCAATTACTGGCGTTTTACCACAACCAGCTAACTATAAGATGAATGTGTATGGTTCATCGTCGTTATCAAAGCGGCTAGTCCCAAAAGTACCTAGGTATACTCACCTACCAACAAGAAAAAACAGTTTGACATAACTTACCTATCAATATCGTTTGGAAATTTAAAGAACGTGTATGCACAGTTTTTAGTCGTATTTAGACAACCAAATACACTGCAACTGTAATAATATTGGTTATTAATTTTTGTTAATTAATAGTAAAATTGGTATATAAGTGTCACAGTGACACGTAGCGGCGCGGACGTGAAGTGATCAATTAAATGCTCTTTGGAACTTGCGATCACTGACCTCTTTGCGATACTCGCGACTGAGTACTGTCCCAAACTGTCCCATTTTGCCTGTATATGTGACGTCTATGTGTGCGTGACGAAAATGGAACTTTGTTCTAAGCGGACTCTCTGCTAGGGCGACCGCCCGCCCGCGTAGTTACTTTGTGGTAAAGCTAAGGAAAAAAAAAAACAAATTGCTTTGCGTCCGACTTGTCAACAACCGTGGTGGCAAATCTTATTTAATATTATTGTGAAAATAGTGAAAAATAAGTGGTTTTGTGTGGTGAGATTTGGTAAGTAATACATTTAAAGTATGTAGATTAAGAATAAAACAAGATTTGGGCAATATGGTGAAATTTTACATAATTTTGATAACGATTTTTACAACGGGTAAAATTTGGCGCGTATTCATCGAGTTGCTTGGCTTTTTTCTCATATTATTTCAGTTAATTGTTGTATTTGAAGCTATTTTTTTCATGTAAGTAGGTAAAATAAGCTTTTCAGGAATATCTTTATTTTAATCATACGCACATACAACAATATTGTCTAAGTATACAAAATGTCGAAGTTGGCTTTAATTTCCAGTGGGTCGCACGAATTTTGTAAAAGTTAAAACGTCTGCAAATAAATATATTTTTTTGTAAAATGTTGTTTGTTTCATTGTTTTTATGTTAACCATGACTTAAGAAAGTAATTTGACTTAAAAAACCTTATGTCGTCGCTTTACTTATAGAGCTACGTGGTTTTAAAAAAAACGCGCTCAAAAATGCGCCTTTTTTAATTTCTTGCCTCATATTTCTACGGAGTACTAAAGTTTCAAACCAAAACACCCATTACTTCAAAGATTTATTATTACTTCTCATCATAAAAAACAACCGTTCAAGCATCTAGCTTACAAACAAGTCACAGTGACCTTTATTTCATCACTCGGCGCGCGGCGATAACGGGGGCCCGTAGGGTGCGCAGCCGCAGCCGACACGGTGATTTTACATTTGTCTCTTGCGCACTCGAGCGGTTAGTTTTGCTGTGCAGTGCAGGCAGATCCATATTTTAATATGGCGAACATCAACAATTATTTCCTTTGCATCATCTTTATACTTTATGTCACACCTTTAGGTAAATACGATAGGTATATTATTTTGAGCACGCCCAATTGACGCCCAAGCATTACATGAATGGTATTTTTATGTTGTAATTCTTTAGTTTTCAGTGTTAAGTGCTGGGACTGCCGATCCAGTAATGACCCGAAGTGCGCAGACCCTTTCGATAACAGTACTATCCCGATAACTGATTGTAACCAGGAAAAAGGCTTGTCGCATCTCGATACGATGTGCCGGAAAATTCGGCAAAAAGGTAAGGTTTTCTAGTAGTCATATTATTGATTGTAGTTTTTAGAGCATAAATACTTAACAAACGAAAGACAATTAATGGTATTTAGGAGATTCAAGTATTTGGATCCGCTCCTACCGCGACAGCGGACAACCTAAACATTATTAATTTAAAAGTTTAGTGAGTTATGAGTCTTTTATAATAAATGAGCTTGAAAAGTTGGATACTTCCTACTAATGCCAAAGTGGCCAAAGGTGGCACAATGCTAAAATTTCCAGCCCCACTTTTGGCCACTTATTGTTTTCCAACTTTTTGTGAGAACAGTGAGAAAACAACACTTAATCCATCTAAAAGAAACATATTCTAATGTGATATAAAATATTAAATAACCATAAAATAATTTTATTGTAGAAAAAAAATGATTTTTCAAAACCTTTACTCTTAACATTTTGCTTAAGAATTTTACAAAATGATAACTTTGAAACATAACATGGTGTTTATTTCTAAAATATCGTACCTACAGCGTAAAAAAGCTAATGTTAGAATTAACTTAAGTTAATAATAAAAGTCCCAATTAACACTAACTATTTAAATCAAAATCAAAATCAAAAATCATTTATTCATTTTAGGCTGATACAGCACTTGTGAACGTCAATAAAGCTACGCTATCGGTTCGTAAATCCTACGGCGGGAGGCCTTGTAACGAGAAGAACCGGCAAGAAACTCGCCAAGGGCTATTTTTTTCTCCCTGTCATATTTCATACAGAGTCGTCTAATTGAAAACTGACTTTAACATAATATAATATGTAAAGTCACTTTCCATCACAAATTAATCTTAAGTTTAAAAACAAAATAAAAAACCCGGTAATCATAGCAGTAAATAATTTTCAATAACTAAGAAATAGACATCCAAAAGGTAGTTTCTTTAAAATACACACCAACCAAAAACGTAGCAAATAAAATAATAAATATAAATGCCAAACAAGGGTACCTAATAAAACTTTGAATAGTTTAAGAACATAAGAATTATGATTAAGAAGAAGAATAAACAGTGCCATACAAGCCACGATAATATAAAACTAATAACAATAAAACATTAAAAATTTGCATATTTTGAGACAAGAAGCCAGGAGCAGACCCATCCCACTGGTGGCACCCGTTCACGAGCATGACGCATGAACCAGCCATCGCTTCGCTCAACCATATTTTAGGGAACGTAACGACCCGCCTCACACGACACTTACTACAACACACTATAATATAATTCATTAAGCACAAATAACACTTTGAACAGAGTACCGGAGCGTGTACGCTACAAGACGGTTCTTATTCAACTCTTCTCAGTTCCAACAAAGCGAATTCATGTTACATACAACTCAGCTAAATTTAAACAAATAATATCAGAACCAACACACGGGACTTAATTAAGTACGTTAATCTAAACAAAATGTACAGCGTCCCAGCGTTGAAACACTACGCCGCTTGGTCATTTATCAAAACTTCTATGTAAACACATTCCAGGGGCCCGGCACAGGACAAGGCTCGTCGTTGTTTCTTGACTCGCGGCCAGTAAAATCTTCTCGTTGCCAACACTAAGTGCTGTAATTATTAACTAAAAGTCCAATCTTTTAGTCGCCATTAATAAATACAAGCTATAGTTTTTTAATTCCTATTTATATAACTTGTGTCCCATACAGACCGCTCCGGGTTTGACGGAACGGTGAACGCTATATCGCGTGGCCAATATTGGCCGCGATGGGGACCAAGAGTTAAAGTGAAAAGTGACCAAAACCGGTACAGTGGCCAAAACCGGTACGCCTGCCCTATATAGCTGGACATTGACGATCAGTTTTGTCCTAAAACTGTGGCGTAAAACCGTGGCGTCACTCCAAATGGTTTTAAGCCAACTAGATTTCCCCACTAACTGGCGTGACGCCGGCTCTTCAGTTTTCGACCGGCCGGGCTGTTGAAAGACGTGTACTCATCGTGTACTACTTATTTTTGTCAAGAAAAAAAAGGATTCTGATTCCGAATAAGTAATAGCAGTATTTTAAGCATCTACATGTTGCCGTTATTAATACCCAGCAAAAAACGGCAAAAATCACGTTTGTTGTATGGGAGCCCTCCAAATATTTATTTTATTTTAGTATAGCTAAGTACCTAATTATCTATTTTTAAAGTGGGTACCTACCTATACAACTAAATATTCTGAGAATATTTCAAGCGTCTACCTAAGTATTGCCGTTATTAATATCGAGCAAAACACAGGAAAAAATCACGTTTGTTGTAGGGGAACCCTCCTTAAATATGAACTTCATTTTATTTTAATTATTTATTTTTAAAGTGAGTAGGTACCTATAAGTAGGTACAACTAAATATTCTGAAAATACTTAAAACGTCTACCTATTGCCATTATTAATATCGAGCAAAAAACGGCAAAAAATCACGTTTACTTTATTGGACCCCCCCTTAAATATTAATTTTGTTCTGTTTTGTTTTTAGTACCTATTTGTTGTTATAGCGGCAGAAATACATTATCTGTTAAACAATAATTGTCTAGCTATCACGGTTCATGTTATACAGCCTGGTGACAGACAGACAGACGGACAACGGAGTCTTAGTAATAGGGTCCTGTTTTTACCCTTATACTTCCTTTATACCAAAAACTATTCGCAGCACCACCGCAGCACGCTCGACCACCGCACCACCGCGGGCGGGCGCAGCGATCGAACTCACATCGAACTGACGCGATTGCGTGGCGCGTCGTCACGTCGTCAGTTAAAACTCTGGAACTCTGGGGGCCGATTCTCAGGCAATCGAGCACTGTAGGTCTAGCACAACTTAGCGCGACTCTTTGTCGCCCTCCTTTCAACCAATCAGCACGTCGCCTTAAGTCACGCCCGCTATCTACGAGCGATCTGATAGGTTGAAAGTGCCCGCGACTCTTTCTCACACGACTCGCGCTCAAGTTGTGCTAGCCCTACAAATCTCTATTATACCACTGGATAATCCACTGGATAGGCTGTCTCCATACAAATGACAGCTAATTATGTATAGCAATTTGAAGCGCTACTAGTGTCACTACGATGGTACTGAGAACTAATTTTGACGTGAGATTGTGACAGCCGCGAGATTTTTAAAAGTCTTTATTTTATTTTGTGTTATTTCGGTGTGATTTCGTATTTAATTCTAAAAGTTATTGAGAAAGTTAAGCTCATAGACATGAAGAAATGTGTGGTTTGTAAAACTCGGTACGAAAAAGGGAGTAAAACCAGTAAAACGTATTTCACAGGTGAGTGTATTAAATTTTTGTTTTTAGTCAAAATTGACCTAAAATTGTGTGTAAAGCATTTGATTACTATCTGAAAAGTGTTTGCAATGATATCTTATCAATATCTATGCATTATAATGATGAGTTTTGAGAGAATTATGTAAAAAATGTATTGTTTATAATTCACTAGTGATTGACAAATTCTTATCGATAAAATGTCGATATTCAATTCCAAAAGTTGATAGAGCTCAGGCTGATTCAGTAGCTGTTGTACACCCGTCTTTCGGCATTATGGTAGTACCTAGCTCTCCGCCCGCGGCTTCGCCCGTGTGAACTACACGACGTTATCCCGTGGGAATGTGATATTTTTGCGGAATAAAAAGTAATAAGTAGCCTATGTTCCTCTCCAGGCAACAAAATATCTGTGTCTCAAATTACAGCCAAATCTGTTCAGCCGTTATGGCGTGATTGAGTAACACATACTTCCTACATTTATAATAAATCGACCTCGCATAGCATATTGTAGGGTCAACCCAGGTTTTATTTTTTTTATGCTACCCATATTTTTTTTAAAGAAGTAGTTTAGTTTTAGGTTTAATTGTTAATCCTAAAACTAAACTAATTAATTATTAATCCTAAAACTAAACTACTTCTTTTAAAAAATATGGGTAGCATAAAAAAATAAAACCTGGGTCGACCCCACATGCTATGCGAGGTCGATTTATTCGACAATTGAAATTCGAGTCTTATAATACGTATACAGAAAATAGTCGTGGTTTTAGTAATAAATCTTTTTTTGTTTTAAATTACACATGTAGTTAATTAAAATTTTATCAATTATTTTTGCAGATTTCCTACCGAATTGAGTCTAAGTAACATGTGGTTAGAAAATATGAAAGCCCTAAACTGGACCCCGAAGGAAACAGATTCACTTTCTTCAAAACATTTGGACACCTAGTGTTTCTTCACACATAACACCTTTTTTTTAAATAAACTTGTTACTTGAGCAGTACTTATTTCTGTTTTTTATTTTGTATAAGCTACCCCTTTATAACATAAATTAAGTAATATAACGTCAATTAAAGCTGTAGTTGTGTGTGTCAGTAAACGGTACGGATACGTACCTTGTAGTACCTCGATAGAAAAAAAGAGTACCTCAGTATTTCAACAGTTAGGTATAACACATTTTTGGTGGCCGGGCTGCAACACATAGGACCCAACCCTTCCGCCGGCGCCGTGGTAACACACGTATTTACAAACAAAAAAGTATTTAAGTATATATTATCCGTTATCAAGTTCATGTAGGTAGACAGTTTCTTAAGAAATTTACTATGGGGTTAGATTGTAAAAAAAAATTATTTATTATGTTTATTATCATCGATATATTATCATTACCACAGTCGACCTAAGAACATCACTAATGTTAGTTCCATGTACCATCGTATCTGCCTACAGCGCCAAAATGGCGATACTCAAATGATCACAAAAAATTTTTACGTCAACCAGTCCAGTGGTAGGTATAATAGAGGTCAGTGCAATCGAGAAAAGTTCACATTTATAAGCTCGAAATTCAAATATTTTTTAAAAATAACACAGTTTGTGTATTGCCAGAATTTCACAATCGAAAAAGTTCGAACGAAAACCAGTCGAACGCAACGAGTGGTACAGTGCCACAACCTTTTCTGTGCCGGTGACAGCGGCGCTACGTACGTTTTTCTTTTTTTTTGTAGTAATTTAACCGGCCCTGACTTCTAAGAACTTCAGCTGCCAGCAGCGCTATGGTTGGACATCAACTTGACAGCAAATTGACATTAAAAAAATCATGCTAGTTGCACATTTTGGCTACCGGCACAGCAAAGTTTGTGGCACTGTACAGACCATGAAGTTCGACTTAATACTGAGGTAACTGGAGAGTGCAGTACGAACAATTTTTTGAATACCACAAATAACACAGTGGCTGTCTTCCGTCTCACCTACACTTTAAAAAAATACGTATGGTCATATGAGACAGCTGACAGCCACTACATACATAAATGTCAAATTTGCTGGCGACACTTTTTTATTCAGGGTGAGAGCTCCAGTTACCTCAGAGTATTAAGTCAAACTTCATGGTACAGACCAATCGATGTTCGTATAAGTACGAACTTAGCTGTCAAAATGAATTTGTTGACATGTGGGACAGATTAGTTTGTTTGAAACGTTCTAACTTTTCAATAGAAACCACAAACAAAATGTTCGACATACGAATTACCACACTGAAAAAGTTCGAATGCCTGAGAATCGGGCCCCTGCCTGGAGTGACGATTCGAAATTCACGATCAAATTTTGGATTGACGCCGGAGTTTTACGCCACAGTTTTAGGAAAATTTGACCGTCAATGGCCAGCTTAAGGTGTATAAGATTGTACCTGGCTAGCTACCTAGCCAGGTAGACTAAGAACAAGTTCTATAACCAACCAAACCGAATACAATATGTACGCCCACTGGGAATTTAAGGTCCAAAAAGTAGGTAGGTACCTACCTATAGGTATAGGTATTAGGTTAGGTTTATATTAAACATAGTTTTTATTTTTCAGTAGGTCTGTATTATTGTATGGAAAACAAAGATATTATAATATAACAAGATTGTGCACTATGAAAATAAAAGCAATGTCAATTCGATTCTATGCAGTTACAATAAGGTTTATTTTCGTATGACATTACGATAAACGGAAAAACGAGCCGAGCGAGAGGCTCCTAAATAGGATTGCATCCCTGTCTACTGGGCTGCCACCATGAAATATTTTTGGTTGTAGTAGAACTTAATTCAAATTCATATTTCCTGTTCTCGAGAATTTTCAAAATATTAATTAATTAAAAGGAATGTTAAGCTGATAATAATAAAGTCCATATCATTTGTATTATTTAAAACCTTGAAAAACTACTTGTTTAATGTAAGAGTCGGTGTTATGGTAGTTTTAATTATAATAAATTTGCAACACTTTGCGACTGGACAATTTTAATAAAAATAAAAACATCATCAATATGGCGACGGCAAATTAATTTATGTGTGTAAAGTTAGTGTGTGGATCTTAATTATCATTTTAAAATTACGTTTAAATCAATAAAAATGGTTCTCACTTGATGTGTGAAAGGATGCAAAAGCGCATCATATAAACGTAGCGGTGTATCTTTTCATAGGTAAGTATTTAGCCAAAGTTTTATTCTTGCGTATAGTAGGGTGTCCATTTCGTTTGTAATCTATAGACTGGAATTTACTTTCTTACTTAACCCAAACATTAATTTTCATTGTTTCAGATTTCCTAAAGATGAAGAAATTAAAAAAGGTTGGCTTAACGTCATACCTGAAAAAATTACACAATACTCAGCAGAAGAAGAAATAGAAGAAGAACTTTATCAGAAAATAGGCATGAAACAGAACTTATTAAATGTATTATAAAATCTGTATTTTAATTTAAGGTTAAAAAAGTAGGTACGCAAAAAACAAATCTTTAAAATTAATTGGACACAAAGCCTCCATGCGTCAAAAGATCCGCAAGACAATTTTGTTTAGCAATGTATAGTCTAACTAATAAACAGATTTTTATTACTGTACGTGGACTTTTTATTTCTATCCATTTTAGCAAAATACGCCTATCAGAAATACAGACATACATCATATAAGTACATACAGGTCAAACTGACAACCTCCTCGTTTGAAGTCGGTTCAAAAGTAAGTATGCTTATAAAGCATATGTGTATGTGTCGATTGTCACATTATTGCCTCATAAGTAATGCAAAGTACCCTCTATGCTTTGCCGCGCGGAGTCCTCATCTTAACTAATATTATAGAAAGTGAGTTCGGATGTTTAAATGTATGTTTTTTTTAGCTACAAGAGCTCCCTAGGAAGCGTGGTGTTCGAATCCTACGTCAGCCAAGTCTGGTTATCTATAAATTGTCCTCGAAAAAACCAAATCGTGTAGTCACACACGTCTCTCTCATTAGAGAGGGACGCACACCATAATAGGCCTATCTCGCTCGGCTCGGCTGTAACTCATGAGTGCGCAATCTTGTTATATTATAATATCTTTGATGGAAAATCGATATTTCAATTTTAAAAAAAACAGTAGAAGGAACAATGATATTTAGAAGGAATAGCTGTATAGACATTTGGCGCCATAGTAAAAAAATGCTTAGATAGGTTTCTCCAATAAGGCTGACACATTTTTTTTGGCCGGCACTTTGGATTTTGCCCCCAACTTTGTATGAAACGTGAATGATCTCCTTTCTAAAGATCATACAAAATTATATTAAATTTTTACGTTTAATGTGAAGAAGTTGTAAGAAATGACATCACCTAAATTCTAAACGATGTAATAAGTCGCTATGCTAGCCAATAGTTGCTCCACATATAAATTTAGACAGACTGATGTTTCAACCATATTATTATCTAAATACTATTTCGCTGGGACAATTCACGAAACATCGTAAATAGTGAACAATGGCTGACAATTAATTGCCCACTATACAGGAAATTCGTGTGTTTTGTTTTTGGAAACCGATAAACGTTTTCCCGATACAAATACAGTCCCTCCCCAATGTAGAATTGGGACCGGCATTTGAAGAAAAAGTTCTTATTCAAAAATGTTTCTAATGGCGTACAGCATTTTCAAGGTATTTAATTACCATTACCATGATAATATTGTTTAACACAAACGGATCGTAATCTCTGTTTTAAACTGTGATGTCATACATTGTGGACATGAAAAACTAAACGCGCCTTCTTTTGTTTCCAGTAAACGGCCTTCTCGTCATCTCGAGAGGATGCACATGGAAGCTTCAAGATGACTTCCCGAGCGCCTGTCCCAGCTCTTCGAACGGACCTAACGGGGTCACAAACTTCTGTGAGACCTGCGAATACGACGGCTGCAACGGTGCCGCGACCATCGGCAAAACTATAGCCTTGCTGCTGGCACCTCTTGGCTTACTGCTCTTCAAGTAGAGATTGCCAGCAAAGAGTTTCGACACCATTCAAATATTTTGTTAATGAAGCTGGAACTTTGTATTGAACTCTTTTCAGTTGAACACAAAAACACCTGATAATTTAAAGCTTAAGTATCCATTTTTATTTAAAAAACAAAAACAACGATAAGTAACTAGCTACTTCCTTTTTACATTATTTTTATCGTTACCCAATATTTTGAAGTAACCGAGAAGTAGCATTAAAAGCTCGTAATACCTATTTGTGTTTTAATTAAATATTTTAATTAAATACGTAAAGGTTTTTTGAGCATGTTAGCTTATCTTATTTAATCTCAGATTTATAGTAAGGAGTTACTCACTTCCTGTCTTGTTTATGTTTGTTAAAAATTAAGAGAAATTTTAAGTTACTACTAAGAAGGGGAGCTGACTCTCGTATAATACTTATGTACAATATAAGATGTAATAATTTTGTAAATCGTTTTTTTGCACTGGCATTTCAGCCTTTAGTACAAACTTAGTTTCTGTGTACGGGATCATGTGCATAATTTGTTCATAAACTAACGAGTAGGTGCCCACCGTAACGTTTTAAGTTATTTTAAAATGCACATAATACCTAATGTTTTTATCGTTATTGTGAACTTAGATTGTAAAATAAAGCTACGATGTAAATTTTTAACCAATAATTTCATTGTTAATAAATATCTCAAAGTTGGTTAATTACTTTTATAATTTTTCATTATTGAATCTCCAGGTAGCTTTTATAGTAATAACTTTGTTATTCTTGCTGGTTAATTAATAAATTAAATACTTAACTTTTAAGCAAGTAACTTTTTACTTGCTTAAAAGTTAAGTATTTAATTCAGTTAGATTTTAAACACTTCATTTCATCCGATCAAAAATATCGAATATCTACAGTTAAATTTAGAGTCGTTTGCCATCTTAACTAACCTTTATAAACTGAAATGACCAATTTGCCTTTAACAAAGCTGATAGCAAGTTATTTAATATCAATAAATAGGTAAGTAAGTCGATATAAATATTGTTAACTGTAAATAATTTCAAATTAAGTGGTGAGCAAATGTCGTGTTGTATTATATATCTGTATTTAAGGAGTAAACATTTAATACAATGAAATAAATCATTGAATAAAATATGCGCCTAAACAATTTAGCTTCTAAAGTAGGTACTTACCTACCGAAAAAAATCAAGTGAGTTAAACATATAGGTACTTACTTACTATTTCAAAAATATTACATGATTTATATTATTTTAGATAAATTAAAGTACCTACCTATGTAAAATCTATATTAATTCCAAATTATCAAAAAATAAACTTACTTATTAACATTAACCACTATTTACTAATAAAGAATATTATTTTGTTCGCTAATTAAAAACATTTGTGTCGATACAGAAGCAATAAATAATGGCCTATTACTGAAATAACAAAGTATCCAATTTCTATAAATGTATTATGTCGTTATTTGTATAGTTGATCTATGTAAACAATACACAGTAGTCGAGCTTAGGTTGGCTACCTATATTAATGAACAGAATCTAAATCGAATATTTTTTCCAGATTATAGTAATTAAGCACTAATGTTAAGATAAGAAATAAAATATTGTTAAAAAGTGTTTATTTTTTTTGATATTCCCGTTATCATAAATCTATTACTTAAGTAAGTTACCTAAATATTGAAAAGCTTACTTAGAGGTATGTGGAGCAGAAGCCCCGGTTTTGGCCACTGCACCGGTTTTGGCCAGTTTTTGCTCTAAAAGTTTTTTAAACAACTTTTCGCCATTTTTGCTAAAGGCAATTAGGGATGTGAATTTTTTTTTCTTGCGATAAATCGAAAGATCATACTTACTTATAAGTATAAGTTTTCTAACAAAGTATTTTAATTAACCGACTTCTAAATCAAAAAGGAGGAGGTTCTCTATTCGCCTGTATGTATGTATTTTTTTATGTATGTATGTATGTCCACCGATTACTCGATCCCATTGGGTCCCATTTTTTGAAATTTTTAAATCGGTTCAGTACTTTTCAGGAAATCTTGAAAATACTGTCGTTTTCGTTACCACTTTATGTGAATTTAATACGTATCTTTAGGCATAACTCCTTTGTTTATAAACCGATTTAGATGATTCTTGTTTTGTTAAAAAGGAGATACCTCAAGGTATTTTAACCGACTTCAAAAAAGGAGGTTTTCAATGTGATCACATACCTATTTACCGGAATACAAGTAAATTGCCTGCACGATGCACTAAAAAGAGTGAAATAAAAAATATTTTTATTAAAAAAATAAAACCGCCTTCAAAAAATCACATCAAAAAAGTAAGAAATAATTCCTCACCAAATAAATAACGTAAGTACTTTGAAGTCGGGCGGGTTTTAACAAAAACAACAAAAAATCGTACATGTTTCACGCCCGACTTCAAAGTACTTACGTTATTTATTTGGTGAGGAATCATTTCTTACTTTTTTGATGTGGTTTTTTTGAAGGCGGTTTTATTTTTTATAATTTTTATGTTAAATCAAAATAAAAATTAGTTTTTGAATCCAGAACCGAAGAATACGTTTTCGGAATCTGTGTTGTTGGCCGTCGCGTCGAGTTTAGGTAAAATGAGCTCACTCACATTCAGACATGCGCTCAAGGTCAAGCGTGCGGTGTCGTGCTATAGTCAAACTAATCACGTTGATCCTTTTAACTTAGGTAAGTTTAAATATTATTTAGTGTAAATAATAATAATAATAAGAAAAGAAGATTACCTACATTACATTGCAATATTTTTAAAAATGAATCCCTGTATGACAATGTCATAGGTACTTCACAACAAGACCAATACAAACAAAAAAATTGATATGAATGAATAAATAGATGTTGACGAGAAGTCAAGTAGCACGTCTACCACCTCCGGGCTCGTCACCTCGCTCCGCCTCGCAGTTGTCGGCAACTGCCTCAGTGCCGTGTGTTCAGCTGACATCTGCAGTTGCGTCGAGCGATAGTGACGAGTTCTCTCCGCCGACGTCGCCACCACCTGTACGCCGGAGGAGGGGCCGGCCACCGAAGAGTTTGGGGCTTCTGGGGCAAACGGCTCCGTTCAGGGCCCCCGCTCCCGGTGGAGTGCAGCGCATGCGATGGACAATTTCCATCAATGAAAATGTCATGCGCGCATATTTTGAGGCAACAGAGGCAGGAACTAATCTTACTGCGTATCGTGTTCGGATGCTTTCTCCGTTTCAGGCTCTCGAACCATCTATCAACGTTTCGGCTCAACGACTGTCGGATCAGGTGCGAGCCATTCAACGGGGTCACTTGTTGGATGACTCTGTACTTGATCGGCTCCGTACAGAGGTGCAACGTAACCATATCAGTACTACTGCATCGCAGGCGGCAACTCAAGCTTCTGCCGCGACCACATTGCAAGCTGGGGTTGCTGATGGTGGTGGTGGAGATGATATGGTTACTACTGTAAGTCCCCAATACAATGATATATTGAGGAGTACTCTTGAAGATGTAGTTCTGGAATTTCGATCGACTTCGATTCACCTTAGACCTCGGCTTCCGCGTTTTCCTATGCACAAAAAAATAGGGCGCTGATGTGTGCTTTAGATTCACTACTATCAAATTACTTTGATAGTAGTGAAGACCTGGCTGATACTCATTCGATCTTGTATTGTGCGGCTATTACGGCTTGTCGTGTTGCTCATGTCAAATTTCCAAATACTGACACAGCAACACGCCCTCGTCTGGCTGTACCAGCCTGGCAGTGTAGGATTGAACGTCGTATCAGTGAGGCTAGGGTACTCATCGGTAAGCTCAGCTGCTTTAGGGAGGGCAACATGCGCCCTAGGGTCATGCGCTTTGTGAAGCGTGCATTCCTGGGGACTGGTATTAGTCCTTAAAATTACATTTCATGTGTCACAGAGCGCATCGAGTTTCTGAAGCAGAAAATTTGTGCATGGGCTAATCGTATTCGAAGGTATAGGGTGCGAGTCGATCGCTTTACTCAGAACCGCATGTTCGAGAGAGATCAACGATATGTTTATGCATCCTGGGAGCGATCGAATCAAAGTGATACTGATATGCATCGGCCGGATGATGATGCCATGATTTCTTTTTGGCACAACATCTGGTCTGTGCCTGTCACTCACTTTGAAGGCGCGTGGATAAAGGATGTTGAGCTTTCGTGTGAGCTTATACCTGAGATGAATGAAGTAACCATTGACTACCAAGACGTAGTTTGTGCAGTTCGTTCCTTACCCAACTGGAAATCTCCAGGCCCGGACGGACTGCACAATTTCTGGTATAAAGGGTTACCTAGCTCGCACGTTTGCTTAGCATCTCAATTTCAAAGTGCTTTATTATCTCGATCGCTTCCAGAATTTATGACAACAGGCATAACCCATCTGCTCCATAAATCTGGTAGTACTGTGGACCCCAAAAACTATAGACCTATCACCTGTCTGCCAACAATTTATAAAATTCTTACGTCCATTTTGAGGTCGAATATTAATAAACACATTGATCAAAATTCTATTATGTTCGCCTCTCAAAATGGATGTAGGAATGGGGCCCGTGATATTAAGGAGCTACTCCTCATTGACATGGCTATTAACCAACAGGTTCTTCGAAACCGACAGAACCTGTCGACTTCCTGGATAGATTATAAGAAGGCCTATGATTCCGTGCCGCATTCGTGGCTCATGAGGGTGCTGGAGTTGTATAAAATAAATACAACTCTACGCACTTTCTTGATATCGTGCTTGCGATAATGGAGAACGGTCCTTTTCTATCCAGGATCTCGACGGGTTCTAGGTCAGGGCGATCCTATAAAAATAGAGCGAGGTATCTTCCAGGGTGACGGTTTGAGTCCATTGTGGTTCTGTCTGGCCTTGAACCGTCTGAGTACACTTCTCGAGAGTTCAAGATTAGGCTACCGTTTACGGAGAAATGGTCAAGTAATATCACACCTGCTATACATGGATGACCTGAAACTATTTGCCCATAGCAGTTCTCATTTGACAGCGTTACTGAAGGTTACTGAAGCTTTCAGTAATGCCATTAAAATGGAATTTGGTGTGGACAAATGTGCAGTCATGCATGTAAAGCGTGGTCAGATAATGGAATCCATGGGTATACAACTCTCGGATTCTATTAATCTTAGATCTCTCTCCGTTAACGAAACCTATAAATATTTAGGTATCTCACAGGCATTAGGCATCAACGATGCTGACATGAAACAGTCGTTGCGTGAGCGTTTCCTTGGGCGCCTCTCAAAAGTCCTTAAAAGTATTTGATTGAATCAGGCGTCACTTGGCGGAAGTCCCTAACCATTGTGAAAAATAAATATATGTAGCTTTCTTCCGCAAATAAATATTATTTGCGGAAGAAAGCTACATATATTTATTTTTCACAGTCCTTAAAAGTCTTTTGTCTGGCGAAACAAGGTTCGCGCATACAATGGGGGGGTCATGCCGGTACTGATGTATTCCTTTGGCATACTTAAATGGACTCAAGCTGAACTGGATGCCCTGGATAGAAAAGTTCGTACATTGCTAACAGCACACCGCATGCATCACCCACGTTCATCGACTATGAGATTGTATATCCCGCGGAAGTGCGGTGGTCGTGGCTTCTTAAATGCTAAGACATTGCATAACCGCGAGATATGCAATCTTAGGGAGTATTCTCTCCAAGTCGATATGGGGTCTCATAGAGATGTAGTTGCTGTTGACAATGGACTGAGTCCATTCTACGATATTAATTATTTTATATATTAGCAAAACAGGCTGTAAAGGCTATGTGACTTTGCCTGCATACCTTTGGTAAATAAATGTCCAAAGAGATACTTACAGATTTTGACATGACCCCTCCTATTCCTTTTTTATGAAATTGAATTGAAATTTAAAAAAGGAATGAGGGGTCATGTCAAAATCTGTAATTCATCTACACACGTTCCGATCCGGCAGCCGATTTGGTCTGCTCCCAGACCAAATCTACGCTACACACGTTCCGATTTGATCTGGGAGCAGACCGAATCGGATCGGAGGTCGGATAGGAACGTGTGTAGAGTCTTATCTCCTTGGACATTTATTTACCAAAAGTATACAGGCAAAGGTACAGAAGCCTATACAGCCATTTTTTGCTATTTAAAAATAAGTAGTAAATAAGTAGATTCTAATATCTAAAACATTGTTTTTTTTTAATGAATGCGTTTTTAGAAACATATTAAACCAAATAAGTTATTTGTAACATAAAAAATCAGGCTATTAATTTCATGGAATTGCATAGAGTACGGGTCAAACACCAAACAAGACTGTATGGACTTAGTTTCCCTTGCCTTCCTTAAAACAGAGAAAATGAAAAAAAAAGTTATAGTCTTTCGAAAATTCCGCGGCCATAGGAAAAATATTTTTTTAGATTATTTCCGTTTATTTTTACTCTCCCCATATTCAAAATGAAAAGTAGAGTGTTTACTTCGGGCGTATGGACCCATAACAGTCTCGAACTATCGGCGCCCTCACTTCGTTCGTGCGCCAAAACACTCGACTGTTATGGGCGCCATACATCCCTTGCTAAACAATCTACTATAAAATATTTAGCTAGTGCACGCTAGTGTTAGTTGGGGAATTGATCCCAAAATCGTTAATATGGTTTTTAAAGCTATTGTACGCAGTCACTATGACTACTGTTTGATTGTATATATAAGTTTCATTAATAATACTTTAGTTCGTAAATTGGAAGTCGTGCAAAACAAAGGTCTTAGACTTATAACTGGAGCAATGTGCTCCACACCAATAAATTCTCTTGAAATAGAGGCCGGTATACCACCCATACAAATTAGAGCCAAATACTTGGCTGAAAAATTTTGTATAAAAATGTTGTGTAACTTAGAGTATTTTAGTAGATTTAAGGAAAATAAGGTGTTTATAGGAGAGACAATGAAGCAACAAGTAATGGCTGAAACAAAGAACATTCAGAGAACAGATAAATGGGACTTAGGGAGTTTAGAAACACAACTAACGAAAACTAATGTATTGCATACATTAGTAAAGAATAACTCAAGAGTTCTTGAATTTTGTAAATACGCAGAAGAAAGAGCACCGAAAGATTTTTACGGACGGTTCGAAAACTGAGACTGATGTATATGCCGTTTTTTATGACTCGCAGCGAAAATTAGGACGCTGTTTCCATCTGGACTCTAACTCGTCCATATTTACGGCTGAAGCATTTGCCATATTCAAACTTTGAACTACATAAGAAGTATTACCGATGAAAGGTTTTTGATAATTACAGACTCTCTTAGTGTCTTACTCGATGAAGCACAATTTCCCTGCCATTCCTATTTACACAAACTCTTCAGTGCCTTTTACGGACTATTTTTCAACATTGAAGAAAAGGATGTTTACAAAGTGGGATAACTACTGGAAAGAGACACTCATACAAAAAGGAGCTTGGTACGCCAGCGTTCAATGGACTATATGGGTCAGGCCGTAGATTTTGCCACAAATAGCGCAATGG
This sequence comes from Crambus lathoniellus, assembly GCA_949710035.1. NCBI lineage: Eukaryota > Metazoa > Arthropoda > Insecta > Lepidoptera > Crambidae > Crambus > Crambus lathoniellus. Next base: position 12,510,921 of record OX453296.1, read on the forward strand.
TGACGCAAAATTTTCTACGAGTCGGTCGCACAAAGTGGCGCAAAATGGTAGCGCAAAATTATTAAGGAGCACGTACATTAATGTGATTTTATTTAACAAACATGTACTAACAAGAGGTATTGCATCAAACTAGAAAAAGAAACACGATGTTGGTATGTAAGTATGTTTAATTAATAATTAACAATAATGTACCTATGAGTAATTCTTTTTTATATATTGCGCACAATGAAAAGTTAAACAGGATGACAAAAACTAGTAAGTATGTATAATTTGTTCAAAATACAAAAAAAATACATTTAATTTGTTAGATGGAGGTATTTGGTATTATTCATTATTAATTATATAAATATAATACAACTTTAAAATTTATTTCAACTCTTTTCAATGTTTGAGAGTCCATTAATTTGACTCTAGCAACAACCTGCTTGAAGTATCACTTTTAAAAGGACCTGCCAACCATTAAAATGCCAAAAATAATTAAAAAAAAATTGATCTGTCAATAAAGAAAAAAGTTAGATGGGCTTAAAAGTATGAACGTCATTTCGTGTGTACCTTACTCCTTCTGGCTTAAGAGCTGTAAAATCCTTCAGTGACGGATAAACCATTTCTTATTTTAGTATTCAGAACAAACGTAACGCAAGAGTTTATGAATTATTGACGTTTGAACAAGGGCCACACGACCTGACGCTTCAGATTATGGATGCTGAAAATAACAAAAACTAGCTAACGAAAGTCCAGTTTCACTCCCTAGCTGCTCAGTGACGCAAAAATAAATAAGATTTAACACACAAACATCATTCAAAACAGAATAGATCTCTTATAATCGTTGTTCAAACAAGGGCCACACGAAACTGTGTGTACCAGATTTAATTTGTCAAAATATCGATAACCATACCATTTGGAGCCAAATAAAGCAGTCCAGCAGCGTCATGTTTGATATGTGACAGTATACAATACTTCAAATCCGTTCGCATAACAACACATCAATAGAAAAAGCGAAAACAATATTTCGACCCGTCAGACTGTGTGGCCCTTATTTAAAACCGTCACATAACGTAAATTTGGCGTTACGAATGTTGAAAAGCACATAATAGTCAAAAGAATTTCCGTCACTGAGGATCTAGCTTTACCTGGAACCAATCACTGCAGTAGTTACGATGCAATCCTTGATAAAATTTGTATGAGATTTTTAAAACAGGGTGACAACAATGTACGTTCATTAATGGACAAAAAGCCTATAATTGTCCTGTTAGTTAGTTAGTTTCACAGCTTTGCATTCTAGCGACTAAAGTTTCCTAAATATAAATAAATAAATATTTGTAACATTGTAAGGTAATTTCAGTTAATATTACAAATAAAATCTATATTTTATTAAAAGAAAATAAAAAAAAATTAAAACAAAACATTTTTGATAACAAACAAAACACAACGACTCCGTAGCTCAGTGGTTAGAGATGTCGCCCGGAAAGCGAAAGGTCGTGGGTTCGAGTTCCATCGGAGCTAGTTGTGAGAGGGGTCGATTTTTTCTAAATACTTCATTTTCCATTTTTCTATTATAAAAATTGCTTTGTGAATGCAAAAAACTAAAAATTAAAATAACTTGCAATAGTAATTTCATCTTTAGCGATTGCCAAATACCTAGAAAGTTATTTCTTTCGCGTGTGAGGGTAGTAATATCTCCACATTGATGAAATTATCGCTGACTATACAGCGCGTAAGAAGTATTGGATAAATTCGACGCTTCTCGTAACGACTCCGTAGCCCAGTGGTTAGAGCAGTCGTCCAGAAAGCGAAAGGTCGTGGGTTCGAGCCCCGAGTTGTGAGACGGGTCGATTTTTTCTAAATACTTCATTTTCCATTTTTCAACTTTGTTTAAGTTTATTTTTAGGTACATAAAATGATTGACCTGTGATGAACAAAAGAATATTTTAGAATACCTAGTTGGTACCTATAGTACTCGTCTGATTTTCAATAAATCATTTGTACATATTGTGATTGAACTGTGATATTTTTGACATTATTGACATTATTGACATACTTGACACAAAATAACTTGAAAAATGGAAAATGAAGTATTTAAAGAAAATCGACCCGTCTCACAACTAGCTCCGATGGGACTCAAACCCACGACCTTTCGCTTTCCGGGCGACTGCTCTAACCACTGAGCTACGGAGTCGTTCTTTATTCTATAAAATATTTCAATCATTATATATCAATAGAAATACTTCATTTTCTATTTTCCAATAATAAAATTTGCATTGTGAATGCAAAAAACTAAAAATTAAAATAACAAAACAACTTTTTTTAATATGTCACACTTTAGCGTTAATACTTACCTAAATCATAAATTGTTGAACAATTTACTGTAGTTTTATTTGTTTAAAATCCTAATGCTACGATAGGTAAGCTCAGTGATGGGTAATGTAAAAATTTCGGAATGAAAAGAAAAGAAAAAATGAAAAAATTCCAATATTTTTCCAAACAAAAATTTTGCGTTTCGGTAGAATGACCCATTTGGATTCAGATTAATCATGAGTGACGTAATTATATATGTTTATGTCGTAAAAAATAAACCATTGTACATGAATCTGTATTAAAATATAACTTAGCACATTTGTTTTTTTTTAAACAACATGTAAGTAAAGCCATTCAACCCTTTGAATTTCAACTTATTATGAACCATATTTTATTTTTACTATTTAATTTAAACTAATAATTTCGATAGAAAGATATATTTCCATTATTTTTCCAATTTTTAAATTTTTCTGAAAAATAAATTGAAAAAATGTTCGAGTTTGAAATTTTTCGGAAAATTACCCATCACTAGGTAAGCTACATACATTCTAAGTAAACTTCAATACGATGTCCGCAAAAAATTACTTCGTGGTCACCCTAGCTTATTTTCATACTAATTTTAAACTTGAATTGCATCGTAAGTTCTGCAGTAATTGGATCCAGGTAAAGCTAGATCCTCAGTGACGGAAATTCTTTTGACTATTATGTTCTTAACAACATTCGTAACGCTAAATTCACGTAATGTGACGGTTTGAAATAAGGGCCACACAGTCTGACGGGTCAAAATATTGTTTTTGCTTTTTCTATCGATGTGTTGTTACGCGAACGGATTTGAAGTGTTGTATACTGTCACATATCAAACGTGACGCTGCTAGACTGCTTTATTTGGCTCCAAATGGTATGGTTATCGATATTTTGACAAATTACATCTGGTACACACAGTTTCGTGTGGCCCTTGTTTGAACAACGATTATAAGAGATCTATTCTGTTTTGAATGATGTTTGTGTGTTAAATCTTATTTATTTTTGCGTCACTGAGCAGCTAGGGAGTGAAACTGGACTTTCGTTAGCTAGTTTTTGTTATTTTCAGCATCCATAATCTAAAGCGTCAGGTCGTGTGGCCCTTGTTCAAACGTCAATAATTCATAAACTCTTGCGTTACGTTTGTTCTGAATACTAAAATAAGAAATGGTTTATCCGTCACTGAAGGATTTTACAGCTCACAAGCCAGAAGGAGTAAGGTACACACGAAATGACGTTCATTTAAAAGTTAGTATGAAAGTGACGAAAATCCAAAATTTATAAAATACAAAATAAAAAAACTTTAAACCTAGATAAAATCTTTGGGGCTGGTTAGGTAGCAGACCACCGCACCTACCCTTTTTTTCGTATGTTTAATGTTCTGCCGAACACCCTGTACTTATAGAATACTAGCTTTCCGCCCGCGGCTTCGCCCGCGTGGACTACCCGACGTTATCCCGCGGGAATGTGACATTTTTCCGGGATAAAAAGAAGCCTATGTTCCTCTCCAGGCTACAAAGTATCTGTGTTCCAAATTTCAGCCAAATCCGTTCAGCCGTTTTGGCGTGATTGAGTAACAAACATCCAAACATCCAAACATCCAAACATCTAAACTTTCACATTTATAATATTAGTAGGATTAATAAAAGCTAACAAATCAATTAATAGTAATGCTAGTCATGTTTTTTAGCAGAATTACAGCTAAAAGTAATTTCAAAATAATAAAAACACTTGAAAACCTTGTGTGCATGCACTATTATTCAATAGCGTAAAATAAGTGGCGCAATTTCTACGCAACCGGTATCGCAAAGTGGCATAAAGACAGTTTTGCGGTACCGAGGCGCAAATGAAATCGATTATAACTCTTAAAATATACTATTTTACAAGGCTAATTTAACATATACAGATCACACACATCTAATTAAACCATGCGCAACAACAATTATAAGTTTTAATCGAAAACTTACCTTGAAATCTCAAAAAATGCACTCTGCAAAGTAGGCGACACTTTTCACTTTGATCGGAGTTGACACCGAAATGTCAAAAAATATGGTCGTCAACGCTGCATTGACCATAGAATACGATACTTTGGTGATGCCAGCACTCAAACAAAATCTTAATAAATGTTTTAAAACCATAAAATGGGTGAAAATGGTTGCGCAATATAAGTAGCGCAAAGAAATGGTTTTTCAAAAAAAAAATCTTATTGCTGAAAATGTATCTTTTTTCTTAGGAAATACGCAAAGATATTAAAGGAATGGCAACCTTATTATTATTTTATAACGTCAAATCAAACAGCTCATCAATAAGTTAAAAAATGATAATTTTATCGATGTTTAAGCAGTACACCTACCAATGCGGATTCGCGGTTTTTATAAAAAATCCGTCACTTTTGGGAGGGAAATGTCAAATAGTTTTCCAAATCTATAAACTTATCCAAATATCTATATCTGCCTTGGTTTGCTATTTCTTAGGAAACACGATGATAAGATTGAGAAATTTCTAAGACTACTATATTTAAAATTATATGAGGCGGAGACTTTTGTACCCTCGAATGTGGCAAAATCTACGGCCTGACCCATATCTGAAAAACCGTGGTTCTACAAAATTAAGAATCCCACGCGAAAGTTTATTTCAACTATTAACCGTATAAGATTGGGTCCAGGGTGCTTACCATCAACTCTTATTGCGGTTTTGTTTAGGACCTAAACTGATCTGCTTCGCTTATTCGTACCACGACAGTTTAATATCAATGACAGCGATTCAGTGATCGATCAATGACATTTCACAGCCGCTAAGCTGTCAGGAACTCTTATTTGACTTATAACCCGGTCGATTTAACATGTCACCTGCAGGTTATACCCGTCCCTCTCACTCTCCGGGCATGACAGAATCGAGTGAAAGAGACGGGTAGAAGAAAAAGGTCACAAATCGTTCGGTCATTAACATTTAGCAATTCATTTGCGATCCAGTTTTTAGAAGGTCAGAGTACGAAAGAAAGCAATTCATTTTAGGAACCTATTCTGCATCGCGCTATTTTTGAATCGCTGTCTTAAAGTTGATGGTAGGGTAGGTATAATCATAGATTTAGAATGTACAAGATACACAATGACGGCTCGAAGATGTGACTAAAAAAATTATGTACATGTGTTCATGAATGTCTATGTGTGAGTTAAAAATAGTGTTGTCCAGGATATACTTTTAAATTATCGATTGTTTCAGTAGGTAGGCCTTGTTATACATCGTTCGTCAGGAAATTTTAAGTTGGTACCTACGTCACACGTTACTAGCGCCCCCAATAGAAATAAATCATTTAGGTACTCTACTTACACAGACCATTAAGAATAAGTAGGTACTTAATCTCAAGGACTTGGATCGAAATTATTGAGTGTTTGGCGCAAATATCTAAATATATAGTCTAATCTGCTTTTTAAATATTTTAGCCGAAAGTATAGACAATAAATTATGTTTGTGTAAATGGTCAGAAGTCGTTTAGTGGTAAAGAATTAGTAAATTAACACTTAACAAATACGTTTTAAAGCCGGTTTTGTTGTTCTTTTTAATATATATTTTTTCATGTTTATTATTAATTTTAATTAGTTTTATTACATAAGAGATGGCATCCGCGGAAGATCAGCAGCGTCTTGTTTATTACCAGGATATAATTTATCCTGGTAAATGCTGAGCGGAGACCATTTTGATGCATGCAAATAAACTTTTGCGGAAAATACTCAATTGAGTATTTTCCGCAAAAGTTAAAATAATTATTTTGATTTAAGTCCTTGAGACTGAGTAAATGATTTATTTCTACTAGCGGCGCTTGTGTGAGTGACAATCCACTGGAACGCTTAAAAATCGAAGAGGAAGCGAAAAATAGAACTCACCAATTTGACTGCGACATTTAATGCTCTCTCAATGTAGTGAGACGTTTAATAATACAAGTACACGAAATTAAAACACTTTGTGAGGGGGTTTCTTCTTAGAAGTCTTCGGAAGTGCAGGATAACGTAGTTGGAGCAGTAAAAGATGGTATGATACGGGTAGCAAGAAGTTTATTACAAAGCAAGCCGATAATTACAGTGCAGTAAGCGGGGAAAGGAATGTTCCAACAACCTTTTCCAATTTAGGACGAAGGCGTCAGATGCCTGCCTAATATAATGTAATGCAAGCAAAGCAACTGTTACGGTATAGCTCTTTCCAGGAGGACGAGAGTATAGGTGGATGCAGTAGCGTAAGCGTCGCGTAAGAAAGCTTTGTAGTTCCAGTACAGGTACAGCTCTTTCCAGGAAGACGAGAGTATATATGGATGCAGTAATAGCGTAAGAGAGCTTAATGAGCTTAAACAAAATTTGTGAGCTTCTGGGTTAGCTCGCTCCATCGTGGATCCTGTCTTAGCCCACCATGGGCTTGATTGGGATCTAGATCAAACCCAATAAAAGTAAAAAAATAATATAATTTTACCTCTATTTTACCTATAAATTCAAGAAAAGATAAATAATAATAATGTATGACGTCGGCAATCTTTCTTTCCTACTACTTATCTACGATTTCAACATAATCTTGGCTAAATTACTTTGTATTCATGTCACGATGTCAATAAAAAACAATTTTATTGTTTTTATCGATACTCGTGACGTCACCGCTTTGTCAAGCACTAGCGTAACCATCAATTTACTATTTATACATAATTTCTTCGCAAATATTGTTTTAAATCACGATTTACACTCAAACAGAACATTACAATTTAATATTCTACTGTAAACATCTTTTTCTGAGACGATTTCTGTCAGAAATTTGATAAATTAAGGTTTGAAAACTTCCAATGATAAAATCGATTTTACCTGTGAAAAGTGTATTTATCCGGATTATTGCGTCTTGTAACTCCACATTCACGTACATTCACGTACCGAACATGTCACCATTATTGCACTTTTCACTTGTAATCGAAGGATTACCTCAAATATGCTCAAATTGTAACGAGACGTTGAACAGCTGGGACGCTATGGCCTCTTACTCGTGAAAATAATGACATAGCGGTGCTTATTTGCTGTCTTTTTCTCTCTTGGACATTTATAACTTGATTAGGATTTCTCGCTCCCACGCTTCGTAGATCTTTTTGCGTAGCGAAAAAATTCTACATCTATGGGTATAATAGAGGTCAGTGTGATGGTAGGCACCCTGGACAATTTAAATCTCATTTGAAAAGAATCAACTTAGAAAATGACGATTCTTGTAGATATTGCAATGCCGAAAATGAAGAAGAAACTCTGCAACATTTAATACTAAAATGTGGCGCCTTCAGCTTACAGAGGATGGTTATGATAGATGGCTTACTAGAGATATATAAAAACAAGAGCATTCCCGCGGATTTGCCATCTATCCTACAGAACAAGGATACATATAAACTCCTCTATGATTACATAATCAACACCATAGGAAAACTTTGAACATAAATAGATAAAACTTATGACAGGCCAATATGGTTCAGACTATGGCCGTAAAGCCACAAAATAAAGAGTTTACAGAAGGACCGCTCCCACCATTTTTGAAAATCTATACCTATCCTTGTCTGACTCACTAGGGTTACTTCTGTATTGATTCTGAATTTAAAAAGGAGTAAGTAGTAAAAGTTAACAATCATACATAAATAAATTCGTTTATACATACATCGTAACAAGTTTACATGCCTTAGATGCTGCTTAGATGGTAAACAGAGCATCTAATATCCATTTAAAGTCCCGACGCCACACACGACGAAGACAAGATCCTATTGTACCTATACCGTACCTATTATGTTGTAATGTATTCCATTCCTATATGTTATAATGTACTCTATGTACAAGATATAAATATGGTGTGATAGTTATCCCACTAAAAACATAAACGTGAAAAAGGCACTAAGTAAGTTCGATGAAAACATAAAGGTAAAAAAGGTGCCAAGTTCAGCGAAAAATAGTTGAAATCTAAATGGGTTACAAGTTCCATAAATTTTTTCGTTCAAGAACTTCAAATAATTAATATTTTCTTAAATGTTGAATTTCTAACTTGTCATCTACAAAAATTTAAAAACCTTTATAACGCAAGAACTGTATCAAGCAATAGTGGTAACTATTTTGAAAACAAGAAAGTGTATTTAAATACCTATGTTGTGTTTTTATCGTATATAGGTAATTAAAAAAATATAAGTAGTTTAATAGTCAAAGTCAAATTTGTTTATTCAATTTAGATTGGTTTTTACAATAGTTGTGAACGTCATAGAAGCTACGCTATCGAGATGTAAACAGGTTCATATTTGTTTCTGGCGCAGCTGTTCTTCATAGTCTTTTCTTGCACTCAAGAATATCGTTTTTCAGCTTTCTTTTTCTGGGAGAATTTGCAGAAACGTGAGTTGCTATTTGTGAATTTGAGTCACATTTAACTTTTTCATATTGTGTACAAGATTCATTAGTCTCCACAGTTGCTTGCGATTCTTCATTTAAATTTTTTTTGACAGGTAGCAAAAGTTTGGGAACCGAACTGTCCTGAAAAAGGCACTAATGCCTTTTTCAGGACAGTTCGGTTCGATGTCTTGATTATAGAATTGGTTTCGAAATGGGCCTCACAAACTCGAAGATATGTTGACCATTTGTTGCGTACATCTTCTCGATCAATTAAACTTATCCATAAGGTTCGTCTGAAAAAAAAATCATTTGATTTTTAAAATGAACTAGTTAGTTTTGCAACGAAAATAGCCTATGGCATTCCTACGATTAAGACGTTAAAATAAATAGGTATACGCATAATCGTGCGTGGTTCGTTTTCTCCTGAACTTGGCTGGCACACTGCCGTGCGTCAAAAAAACTTTACTGCAAGTAAAATGTTATTTGGGGTAAGTATAATGACTGGCGTTCTCTCCCAAGCACAAGCACACTGCCGTGCGCCTAGATAAAGAAAACTTTACTGCAAGTGAAATGTTATTTGGGATTTATTGATTGGCGTCCTTTCCTGAACTTGGCTGGCACACTGCCGTGCGCTTAGATGAAAAAAAAATACTGCAAGTAAAATGTTATTTGGGGTTTAATGACTGAAGTCTCTAAAATGTAAGTAGGATTTCATAACACTGCTAAAATAAAAGAAAATGCAACGACAACTTTTACTTGAAAATTCGTCAACATGACTTGTGGCTGTGTTCGCTGAACCGCCAAGAAGTTTTGAGAATACTATAACATCTAAATAAGGACCATAGAACCCAATTACTGGCGTTTTACCACAACCAGCTAACTATAAGATGAATGTGTATGGTTCATCGTCGTTATCAAAGCGGCTAGTCCCAAAAGTACCTAGGTATACTCACCTACCAACAAGAAAAAACAGTTTGACATAACTTACCTATCAATATCGTTTGGAAATTTAAAGAACGTGTATGCACAGTTTTTAGTCGTATTTAGACAACCAAATACACTGCAACTGTAATAATATTGGTTATTAATTTTTGTTAATTAATAGTAAAATTGGTATATAAGTGTCACAGTGACACGTAGCGGCGCGGACGTGAAGTGATCAATTAAATGCTCTTTGGAACTTGCGATCACTGACCTCTTTGCGATACTCGCGACTGAGTACTGTCCCAAACTGTCCCATTTTGCCTGTATATGTGACGTCTATGTGTGCGTGACGAAAATGGAACTTTGTTCTAAGCGGACTCTCTGCTAGGGCGACCGCCCGCCCGCGTAGTTACTTTGTGGTAAAGCTAAGGAAAAAAAAAAACAAATTGCTTTGCGTCCGACTTGTCAACAACCGTGGTGGCAAATCTTATTTAATATTATTGTGAAAATAGTGAAAAATAAGTGGTTTTGTGTGGTGAGATTTGGTAAGTAATACATTTAAAGTATGTAGATTAAGAATAAAACAAGATTTGGGCAATATGGTGAAATTTTACATAATTTTGATAACGATTTTTACAACGGGTAAAATTTGGCGCGTATTCATCGAGTTGCTTGGCTTTTTTCTCATATTATTTCAGTTAATTGTTGTATTTGAAGCTATTTTTTTCATGTAAGTAGGTAAAATAAGCTTTTCAGGAATATCTTTATTTTAATCATACGCACATACAACAATATTGTCTAAGTATACAAAATGTCGAAGTTGGCTTTAATTTCCAGTGGGTCGCACGAATTTTGTAAAAGTTAAAACGTCTGCAAATAAATATATTTTTTTGTAAAATGTTGTTTGTTTCATTGTTTTTATGTTAACCATGACTTAAGAAAGTAATTTGACTTAAAAAACCTTATGTCGTCGCTTTACTTATAGAGCTACGTGGTTTTAAAAAAAACGCGCTCAAAAATGCGCCTTTTTTAATTTCTTGCCTCATATTTCTACGGAGTACTAAAGTTTCAAACCAAAACACCCATTACTTCAAAGATTTATTATTACTTCTCATCATAAAAAACAACCGTTCAAGCATCTAGCTTACAAACAAGTCACAGTGACCTTTATTTCATCACTCGGCGCGCGGCGATAACGGGGGCCCGTAGGGTGCGCAGCCGCAGCCGACACGGTGATTTTACATTTGTCTCTTGCGCACTCGAGCGGTTAGTTTTGCTGTGCAGTGCAGGCAGATCCATATTTTAATATGGCGAACATCAACAATTATTTCCTTTGCATCATCTTTATACTTTATGTCACACCTTTTGGTAAATACGATAGGTAGGGTAAAACCGCCTTGTATCGGCCACGTCCTGGTATCGGTCACTTCCTACGAATTTGATCAAAAACTATTTAATATTCGATATACTTGCACAAATTTTGCTCTATAATGAACATTATATTGTTGTCTTTAAATGAATTAAATGAGGTGGCGATCAAAGTTCATTTGACAGTTCAGTGGCATTGGATGTTGTAACCTGCGCATTCGTGTCGAAATTCACGCCATTTTCTAGTCAAAATTGACGAGTTCGAGGTTACGGGGGAAAGGGTTTGCAACTTATCTAGGAGGTTTAAAACGTTGATTTTTGCTTGTGAAGGTTAAAGAGATTATAACGCAACATTATTGATTAATTTTTTTGTGTTTTTTTTTAAATTTTAATAAAAAATCGAATGGCCGGATTTAGGGTTGATTATTTCATAAAAACGCCTGATATCGGCCGTTAAAAATGGTGATGGCCGATACAAGGCGAGTCAAAATCCTGATATCGGCCACTAAACATTAAGTCATGGACGATACAAATGTTACTTCATACAAATCTAGGTACACTAGATTAGATACTTAATTTAGGTACTTAATTATAATAAAAAAATATTTAAAAAATCTCGATTTTTTGTTTAGTTACTTTTATGTGGAAGTATCATTGTTGATGTGCAAACTGTAATATTAAATTTAAAATAAATTGTTAATAGTATTTGATTTATAGACTTTCCTTTATTAAAGTTTGTAAAATAATCTAAAATCTCTAAAAAAAAAATCCGACTTCAAAATTTATTTGTTACTATTAGGTAAGAATATCTTTATGCAAGAAAAAAACTAAATCATATTTTTTTTTATTTATTCTAAACACGTTAAATTATGTTTGGATTGTTAAAAAAAAACACGGTATATTATGTATGTTTTTTATATATATCTATGTATATCTTTGTATATCTATATCTTTCTTTATTAATTCGAAGTATATTTGTATTGCTCATAATGTAAGCCTAGGCCGATACAAGGCAAACAGGTGGGCGATTTTTGGGCGCAAGTGGCCGATATTAGGGAAATTGGGTGTGTACAAAGAAAAACATCAAGATATAAAAATGTTATTCAAATTTCAAATACTTTATTAGTTCATAGGAAAGTCAAATAATAACAGTTTATTAAAAAATACCTCCTAGAAAGCTAGGCTAATAAATGTGAGAATAGGAAGCAAATCAATGTGAAATATTGTTGAGGTGGCCGATACAAGGTGGTTTTACCCTATATTATTTTGGGCACGCCCAATTGACGCCCAAGCATTACATGAATGGTATTTTTATGTTGTAATTCTTTAGTTTTCAGTGTTAAGTGCTGGGACTGCCGATCCAGTAATGACCCGAAGTGCGCAGACCCTTTCGATAACAGTACTTTCGCGTTAACTGATTGTAGCCAGGAAAAAGGCTTGTCGCATCTCGATACGATGTGCCGGAAATTTCGGCAAAAAGGTAAGGTTTTCTAGTCGTCATATTATTGATTGTAGTTTTTAGAGCATAAATACTTAACAAACGAAAGACAATTAATGGTATTTAGTAGATTGAAGTAGGTATTTGGATCCGCTCCGCTACCGCGACAGCGGACAACCTAAACATTATTAATTTAAAAGTTTAGTGAGTTATGACTTATGAGTATTTTATAATAAATGAGCTTGAAAAGTTGGATACTTCCTACTAATGCCAAAGTGGCCAAAGGTGGCACAATGCTAAAATTTCCAGCCCCACTTTTGGCCACTTATTGTTTTCCAACTTTTTGTGAGAACAGTGAGAAAACAACACTTAATCCATCTAGAAGAAACATATTCTAATGTGATATAAAATATTAAATAACCATAAAATAATTTTATTGTAGAAAAAAATATATTTTTCAAAACCTTTTTACATTTTACATTTCGACCCCCTCCCGCGAATAATCCGGTAATGAGCTATTACGGGGTTTTTCATGTTATGTGTTTTTAGGTATCTAGAAACTAAAATGAATCATGTGATTTTTTTTCAGAATTTTTCTATTGATATTTACAAAGATATGAAAAATTGCGTGTCTGTTCCATTAAAATGCCTTAAAAAGTATTTTGAACGAATAATATTGTTTTAGATCTTTACGAAAAAAATACCAAAAGCATTTGACAGTAAACACTTTTACGATATTATTCGGGTAAACAATTTATTAGTGTAATTATGTAATAAGTAATACAGGTTTTTTTTATTTGATTGAATCAGGCGTCACTTTGCGGAAGTCCCAAACCATTGTGAAAAACGAAATATATGTACCTAGCTTACTTCCACAAAAACACAACATGCAAAATGCACCGCCCGCCCGCATTAAAATGCACACCACGAAAATACCAGTACACAATACCTACATTTACCAAGACAGCAATACACCTTACACCTTCACCGATTAGACCACTCTACACGTGTTTCGTCCCAACCCGTGGCATCCTCAGAAAATAGTTCGTGCGAAAACCAACACCGAATTGATTCAATAAAATCTAATTGGTCTATTAATATAATTTACCTAATTGTGCCTGTTAAAAAAGTTGCTGGTTAAAGTTCATCGCAGAAGACAGATTACCTCTACACAGTGATTTTTATAAACTTGTCAATCGTGAACTTCAATGGTAATACATTTTTCACACTTATGCTCTGAAATGTTAATATTATATTTAAGAAAAGAATGCAGTACGTGGCACTTTTCCGAGGTAAACATTCTAAATTTGAAAATCACTGCAGTAATGAATTTCAGTACTTACTTACTGCACTGATTTTAGTGCAGTAAGTAAGTACTGAAATTCATTACTGCAGTGATTTTCTATGGTACTACCAACGTTTTTTCTTTATTTTTTCTTTAGTTATTCCTGTGTATAAAAACTGAAAAAGCAAAGGGACATTTGCACTATACAGCCACATTATTATTATCATAATTAGGTTAACTTTTTTTTTAATACACAGAGTATATTACTTCGTATTGTACCACAAGCGCTATGTACCCTTAGCACCATGAAGCTCGACTTAATACTGAGGTAACTGGAGAGTGCAGTACGAACAATTTTTTGTGACCACAAATTACACGGTGGCTGTCTTCCGTTTCACCTACACTTTAAAAAAATACGTATGGTCATATGAGACAACTGACAGCCACTACATACTAAATGTCAAATTTGCTGGTGTTCACTTTTTTATTCAGGGTGAGAACTCCAGTTACCTCAGTATTAAGTCGAGCTTCATGCTTAGCACGAACATCAATCGAAAAAACAAAATGAGATTTATCATAGACAAAATATCCTTTACGAGTAATTTTGTATGGGAAATATATACAGCGCCATCTACCGCCCAGAAGCGGGTATTGAAGTTGCGCATTTTAGTAGCAAGTAGTAAGTATCACTAGGCTGTATGACCGTTCGACATGGCCTCACAAACCAATATTAAAAAAACGGCGGGAATGATTTTCAGCGGTTGATTAGATATCAATACAGTTTATATTGTGTAATAAATTATCAAAATGAGTTCTGCCAATGAAACACATACAGACATTGTATGTACCTACTCCACCAAATTTGAGAGCAGAAGCAAAATTAATAACAGAAAACTTACTGCCAGCAAAATCAAAAGAAAGATATATGAAAACCTACGATCTGATTTGTAAAAGTGAAAAAAAGGCGCATACGTTTTCGGAATCTGTGTTGTTGGCGTATTTTAATGATACATCATTTGAAATAATATTATTATGGGCGATTTATACATAAGTGTGCCCGGGAAAACAATAACATTTACATTTAATAATTGCCCGAACATGTGTGGTATAAATTTTAATAAATATTATTTAGTTAAACAGTTTTTTTTATTTCCTCGCATTTCTTGAGAAAAGCACTATACAAGCCTTGTACGGTAAGCAAATTACCTTGCCTCGAATGATTAAAGCCCTCGCCTGCGGCTCGTGCTTCAAACCATCCTCGACAATGTAATTTCTTACTTACCTGTCCTCGGCTGTAATGTACTATTTCACACTTATGCTCTGAAATGTTAATATTATATTTGAGAAAAGAATGCAGTACGTGGCACTTTTCCGAGGTAAACATTCTAAATTTGAAAATCACTGCAGTAATGAATTTCAGTACTTACTTACTGCACTGATTTTAGTGCAGTAAGTAAGTACTGAAATTCATTACTGCAGTGATTTTCTATGGTACTACCAACTTTTTTTCTTTATTTTTTCTTTAGTTATTCCTGTGTATAAAAACTGAAAAAGCAAAGGGACATTTGCACCATACAGCCACATTATTATTATCATAATTAGGTTAACTTTTTTTTGAATACACAGAGTATATTACTTCGTATTGTACCACAAGCGCTATGTACCCTTAGCACCATGAAGCTCGACTTAATACTGAGGTAACTGGAGAGTGCAGTACGAACAATTTTTTGTGACCACAAATTACACAGTGGCTGTCTTCCGTCTCACCTACACTTTAAAAAAATAC
Source organism: Crambus lathoniellus (assembly GCA_949710035.1). NCBI lineage: Eukaryota > Metazoa > Arthropoda > Insecta > Lepidoptera > Crambidae > Crambus > Crambus lathoniellus. Next base: position 12,526,418 of record OX453296.1, read on the forward strand.
GTATGGTCATATGAGACAACTGACAGCCACTACATACTAAATGTCAAATTTGCTGGTGTTCACTTTTTTATTCAGGGTGAGAACTCCAGTTACCTCAGTATTAAGTCGAGCTTCATGCTTAGCACGAACATCAATCGAAAAAACAAAATGAGATTTATCATAGACAAAATATCCTTTACGAGTAATTTTGTATGGGAAATATATACAGCGCCATCTACCGCCCAGAAGCGGGTATTGAAGTTGCGCATTTTAGTAGCAAGTAGTAAGTATCACTAGGCTGTATGACCGTTCGACATCGCCTCACAAACCAATATTAAAAAACGGCGGGAATGATTTTCAGCGGTTGATTAGATATCAATACAGTTTAAATTGTGTAATAAATTATCAAAATGAGTTCTCCCAATGAAACACATACAGACATTGTATGTACCTACTCCACCAAATTTGAGAGCAGAAGCAAAATTAATAACAGAAACTTACTGCCAGCAAAATCAAAATAAAGATATATGAAAACCTACGATCTGATTTGGAAAAGTGAAAAAAAGGCGCATACGTTTTCGGAATCTGTGTTGTTGGCGTATTTTAATGATACATCATTAAAATAATATTATTATGGGCGATTTATACATAAGTGTGCCCGGGAAAACAATAACATTTACATTTAATAATTGCCCGAACATGTGTGATATAAATTTTAATAAATATTATTTAGTTAAACAGTTTTTTTTATTTCCTCGCATTTCTTGAGAAAAGCACTATACAAGCCTTGTACGGTAAGCAAATTACCTTCTTACTTACCTGTCCTCGGCTGTAATGTACTATTACGTCATGTGACATCCAGTAATATTAAAAAAGTAAGTTAATAGGAAAAGAAAACCGATCTCAAACATTAAAATATTTGTTTCCCCTCAACAATGAAGAAACCCAGGTATGCAAAGTGTTTTTCTTAAACACGCTTTCTATCCTTGAACAAATGATTACACACCCTTAGAAAAAATTAAAAGAGATGATAGTTTGATTGATAAAAGAGGAAAACATCTGAATAGACCACATTAGATGAAGCTAGATACAGAAGACAGGATAAGAAACTCTATTAGTCTATTACCCAAAGTCGATTCGCATTACACAAGTAAAGAATCTCTCTTTCTGGGGTCAGTCCCTCATGTCTAAGGATCGTGGTCAGCATCAGGGTTCACCGGTTCCGGTCCAGCACCTCTCTTACGACCGTGTGTATGAAGGATGACGAGTCTTTTACTTGATCGGTCTTTTATCTTGTAGGTGAGCGACCGCGTGATCTCTTGCCTTCGATGCTCCCGACTACAATTTAGTTGTTTTAGGCTGTCGTCACCTTTGCGTACCGTATGACCGAAATATGAAAGAATGCATTGCTGGAATGTGGTCGATAGGTGAGTTTTAATTTGGAGCTGGGTTCGGTTAGGGTTGATTCATTAGTGCGTTACGCTATCCAAGGTATTCTTAGCATTCGCCTTCAGCACCACATCCTTTACCTTTCGCGGGCCAGAATTGTCCATGTTTCAACTCCATATAATATTAAACGGGTCATAGCATCCTTTGCCATCCCGTACGCCGTTTTATCTCCGGTACACAGCTGCAGTCGTTGCAGATTTGGGAGCCCAGATAAGTGTAGTGGTCGACGATGCCTACGCCAGGAATTTTGCAGGTGACATTTGATAACGTTCCGACTCGATCCTCTATCATCACTTTAGTTATTTTTCTGTTCACTGCGAGACCAACGTTTCCAATCTCTAGCTCGAGTCTATGGAATAGCTCACTCCTATCATCCATAGATAGTACGGTGTCGTCAGCATATCGAAAATTTGAAAGTCTCTTTCCTCCTACAGGGAAACCCTTCTCCCAATCTTCAATGATCCTCCGTATGATTTGCTCACCATATTATGTTAAACAGTGCAGAGAACAAGATGCAGCTCTGTCTTACTTCTTGTTTAGTTGTAAACATAATTGAGCAATCAGTAATCCTAACGAAGGAATAGGAATAGAAAATAATTTTCAACTTAAATATAATCTCATTCATTATGTTCTATCTTTAAGCCAAAGTGTATTTTTTTAATGTTAATCATAACAATCATTAATTCATAAACTAACCAAAGTTGTTTCATTTACTAGAATATCATTTATTTCATGACAGGCGAATATTATAGTAATTGGCTTCTACAAATGTACAATAAATAAAACTATTTGCAAGAATAATATAGCAACACGATATTACTGTTTGTAGTCGAAAATATAAACTTAAACGAATAATATCGCAACACGATATTACTGTTGCAGACGGCACTAGAAATTTACATGAATAATATCGTAAGAGACACTACTGATCAGAGCTTAACCTATACTAGTATAGTAAAATGCATTTTGTTAATTTGTAACAAATACCTTGGTACCAATTAAATTTGGTTGAAATAACAAGATAGCTGAAAAAAATAGCTTCCATATGTGATATAAAAAGTCTCTGATACTTATTTTTTAGTCGAGTTATTAACAAAAATGCTTCTTTTATTTTTCCTGAACATTTTGACTTTTTCGGTTACCGGATTATTCGCGGGGGGGGTCGATTTTGCTTAAGAATTTTACAAAATGATAACTTTGAAACATAACATGGTGTTTATTTCTAAAATATCGTACCTACAGCGTAAAAAAAGCTAATGTTAGTATTAACTTAAGTTAATAATAAAAGTCCCAATTAACACTAACTATTTAAATCAAAATCAAAATCAAAATCAAAAATCATTTATTCATTTTAGGCTGATACAGCACTTGTGAACGTCAATGAAGCTACGCTATCGGTTCGTAAATCCTACGGCGGGAGGCCTTGTAACGAGAAGAACCGGCAAGAAACTCGCCAAGGGCTATTTTTTTCTCCCTGTCATATTTCATACAGAGTCGTCAAATTGAAAACTGACTTTAACATAATATAATATGTAAAGTCACTTTCCATCACAAATTAATCTTTAGTTTAAAAACAAAATAAAAAACCCGGTAATCATAGCAGTAAATAATTTTCAATAACTAAGAAATAGACATCCAAAAGGTAGTTTCTTTAAAATACATACCAACCAAAAACGTAGCAAATAAAATAATAAATATAAATGCCAAACAAGGGTAATAAAACTTTGAATAGTTTAAGAACATAAGAATTATGATTAAGAAGAAGAATAAACAGTGCCATACAAGCCACGATAATATAAAACTAATAACAATAAAACATTAAAAATCTGCATATTTTGAGACAAGAAGCCAGGAGCAGACCCATCCCACTGGTGGCACCCGTTCACGAGCATGACGCATGAACCAGCCATCGCTTCGCTCAACCATATTTTAGGGAACGTAACGACCCGCCTCACACGACACTTACTACAACACACTATAATATAATTCATTAAGCACAAATAAAACTTTGAACAGAGTACCGGAGCGTGTACGCTACAAGACGGTTCTTATTCAACTCTTCTCAGTTCCAAAAAAGCGAATTCATGTTACATACAACTCAGCTAAATTTAAACAAATAATATCAGAACCAACACACGGGACTTAATTAAGTAGGTACGTTAATCTAAACAAAATGTACAGCGTCCCAGCGTTGAAACACTACGCCGCTTGGTCATTTATCAAAAGTTCTATGTAAACACATTCCAGGGGCCCGGCACAGGACAAGGCTCGTCGTTGTTTCTTGACTCGCGGCCGGTAAAATCTTCTCGTTGCCAACACTAAGTGCTGTAATTATTAACTAAAAGTCCAATCTTTTAGTCGCCATTAATAAATATAAGCTATAGTTTTTTAATTCCTATTTATATAACTTGTGTCCCATACAAACCGCTCCGGGTTTGACGGAACGGTGAACGCTATATCGCGTGGCCAATATTGGCCGCGATGGGGACCAAAAGAGTTAAAGTGAAAAGTGACCAAAACCGGTACAGTGGCCAATACCGGTACGCCTGCCCTATATAGCTGGACAGACGATCAGTTTTGTCCTAAAACTGTGGCGTAAAACCGTGGCGTCACTCTAAATGGTTTAAAGCCAACTAGATTTCCCCACTGACTGGCGTGACGCCGGCTCTTCAGTTTTCGACCGGCCGGGCTGTTGAAAGACGTGTACTCATCGTGTACTACTTATTTTTGTCAAGAAAAAAAAGGATTCTGATTCCGAATAAGTAATAGCAGTATTTTAAGCATCTACATGTTGCCGTTATTAATATCCAGCAAAAAACGGCAAAAATCACGTTTATTGTATGGGAGCCCTCCAAATATTTATTTTATTTTAGTATAGCTAAGTACCTAATTATCTATTTTTAAAGTGGGTACCTACCTATACAACTAAATATTCTGAGAATATTTCAAGCGTCTACCTAAGTATTGCCGTTATTAATATCGAGCAAAACACAGGAAAAAATCACGTTTGCTGTAGGGGAACCCTCCTTAAATATGAACTTCATTTTATTTTATTTATTTATTTTTAAAGTGAGTAGGTACAACTAAATATTCTGAAAATACTTAAAACGTCTACCTATTGCCATTATTAATATCGAGCAAAAAACGGCATAAAATCACGTTTACTTTATTGGACCCCCCCTTAAATATTAATTTTGTTCTGTTTTGTTTTTAGTACCTATTTGTTGTTATAGCGGCAGAAATACATTATCTGTTAAACAATAATTGTCTAGCTATCACGGTTCATGTTATACAGCCTGGTGACAGACAGACAGACTGACAACGGAGTCTTAGTAATAGGGTCCTGTTTTTACCCTTATACTTCCTTTATACCAAAAACTATACGCAGCACCACCGCAGCACGCTCGACCACCGCACCACCGCGGGCGGGCGCAGCGATCGAACTCACATCGAACTGACGCGATTGCGTGGCGCGTCGTCACGTCGTCAGTTAAAACTCTGGAACTCTGGGGGCCGATTCTCAGGCAATCGAGCACATCTCTATTATACCACTGGATAGGCTGTCTCCATACAAATGACAGCTAATTATGTATAGCAATTTGAAGCGCTACTAGTGTCACTACTATGGTACTGAGAACTAATTTTGACGTGAGATTGTGACAGCCGCGAGATTTTTAAAAGTCTTTATTTTATTTTGTGTTATTTCGGTGTGATTTCGTATTTAATTCTAAAAGTTATTGAGAAAGTTAAGCTCATAGACATGAAGAAATGTGTGGTTTGTAAAACTCGGTACGAAAAAGGGAGTAAAACCAGTAAAACGTAATTTCACAGGTGAGTGTATTAAATTTTTGTTTTTAGTCAAAATTGACCTAAAATTGTGTGTAAAGCATTTGATTACTAGGGTAAAACCGCCTTGTATCGGCCACGTCCTGGTATCGGTCACTTCCTACGAATTTGATCAAAAACTATTTAATATTCGATATACTTGCACAAATTTTGCTCTATAATGAACATTATATTGTTGTCTTTAAATGAATTAAATGAGGTGGTGATCAAAGTTCATTTGACAGTTCAGTGGCATTGGATGTTGTAACCTGCGCATTCGTGTCGAAATTCACGCCATTTTCTAGTCAAAAATGACGAGTTCGAGGTTACGGGGGAAAGGGTTTGCAACTTATCTAGGAGGTTTAAAACGTTGATTTTTGCTTGTGAAGGTTAAAGAGATTATAACGCAACATTATTGATAAATTTTTTTATGTTTTTTTTTAAATTTTAATAAAAAATCGAATGGCCGGATTTAGGGTTGATTATTTCATAAAAACGCCTGATATCGGCCGTTAAAAATGGTGATGGCCGATACAAGGCGAGTCAAAATCCTGATATCGGCCACTAAACATTAAGTCATGGACGATACAAATGTTACTTCATACAAATCTAGGTACACTAGATTAGATACTTAATTTAGGTACTTAATTATAATAAAAAAATATTTAAAAAATCTCGATTTTTTGTTTAGTTACTTTTATGTGGAAGTATCATTGTTGATGTGCAAACTGTAATATTAAATTTAAAATAAATTGTTAATAGTATTTGATTTATAGACTTTCCTTTATTAAAGTTTGTAAAATAATCTAAAATCTCAAAAAAAAAAAAACCGACTTCAAAATTTATTTGTTACTATTAGGTAAGAATATCTTTATGCAAGAAAAAAACTAAATCATATTTTTTTTATTTATTCTAAACACGTTAAATTATGTTTGGATTGTTAAAAAAAATCACGGTATATTATGTATGTTTTTTATATATATCTATGTATATCTTTGTATATCTATATCTTTCTTTATTAATTCGAAGTATATTTGTATTGCTCATAATGTAAGCCTAGGCCGATACAAGGCAAACAGGTGGGCGATTTTTGGGCGCAAGTGGCCGATATTAGGGAAATTGGGTGTGTACAAAGAAAAACATCAATATATAAAAATGTTATTCAAATTTCAAATACTTTATTAGTTCATAGGAAAGTCAAATAATAACAGTTTATTAAAAAATACCTCCTAGAAAGCTAGGCTAATAAATGTGAGAATAGGAAGCAAATCAATGTGAAATATTGTTGAGGTGGCCGATACAAGGTGGTTTTACCCTATCTGAAAAGTGTTTGCAATGATATCTTATCAATATCTATGCATTATAATGATGAGTTTTGAGAGAATTATGTAAAAAATGTATTGTTTATAATTCACTAGTGATTGACAAATTCTTATCGATAAAATGTCGATATTCAATTCCAAAAGTTGATAGAGCTCAGGCTGATTCAGTAGCTGTTGTACACCCGTCTTTCGGCATTATGGTAGTACCTAGCTCTCCGCCCGCGGCTTCGCCCGTGTGAACTACACGACGTTATCCCGTGGGAATGTGATATTTTTGCGGAATAAAAAGTAATAAGTAGCCTATGTTCCTCTCCAGGCAACAAAATATCTGTGTCTCAAATTTCAGCCAAATCTGTTCAGCCGTTATGGCGTGATTGAGTAACACATACTTCCTACATTTATAATAAATCGACCTCGCATAGCATATTGTAGGGTCGACCCAGGTTTTATTTTTTTTATGCTACCCATATTTTTTTAAAGAAGTAGTTTAGTTTTAGGTTTAATTATTAATCCTAAAACTAAATATAATTAATTATTAATCCTAAAACTAAACTACTTCTTTTAAAAAATATGTGTAGCATAAAAAAATAAAACCTGGGTCGACCCCACATGCTATGCGAGGTCGATTTATTCGACAATTGAAATTCGAGTCTTATAATACGTATACAGAAAATAGTCGTGGTTTTAGTAATAAATCTTTTTTTGTTTTAAATTACACATGTAGTTAATTAAAATTTTATCAATTATTTTTGCAAATTTCCTACCGAATTGAGTCTAAGTAACATGTGGTTAGAAAATATGAAAGCCCTAAACTGGAGTCCGAAGGAAACAGATTCACTTTCTTCAAAACATTTGGACACCTAGTGTTTCTTCACACATAACACCTTTTTTCAAATAAACTTGTTACTTGAGCAGTACTTATTTCTGTTTTTTATTTTGTATAAGCTACCCCTTTATAACATAAATTAAGTAATATAACGTCAATTAAAGCTGTAGTTGTGTGTGTCAGTAAACGGTACGGATACGTACCTTGTAGTACCTCGATAGAAAAAAAGAGTAGCTCAGTATTTCAACAGTTAGGTATAACACATTTTTGGTGGCCGGGCTGCAACACATAGGACCCAACCCTTCCGCCGGCGCCGTGGTAACACACGTATTTACAAACAAAAAAGTATTTAAGTATATATTATCCGTTATCAAGTTCATGTAGGTAGACAGTTTCTTAAGAAATTTACTATGGGGTTAGATTGTAAAAAAAAATTATTTATTATGTTTATTATCATCGATATATTATCATTACCACAGTCGACCTAAGAACATCACTAATGTTAGTTCCATGTACCATCGTATCTGCCTACAGCGCCAAAATGGCGATACTCAAATGATCACAAAAATTTTTTACGTCAACCAGTCCAGTGGTAGGTATAATAGAGGTCAGTGCAATCGAGAAAAGTTCACATTTATAAGCTCGAAATTCAAATATTTTTAGAAAATAACACAGTTTGTGTATTGTCAGAATTTCACAATCGAAAAAGTTCGAACGAAAACCAGTCGAACGCAACGAGTGGTAATGTTCGTATAAGTACGAACTTAGCTGTCAAAATGAATTTGTTGACATGTGGGACAGATTAGTTTGTTTGAAACGTTCTAACTTTTCAATAGAAACCACAAGCAAAATGTTCGACATACGAATTACCACACTGAAAAGTTCGAATGCCTGAGAATCGGGCCTCTGGAGTGACGATTCGAAATTCACGATCAAATTTTGGATTGACGCCGGAGTTTTACGCCACAGTTTTAGGAAAATTTGACCGTCAATGGCCAGCTTAAGGTGTATAAGATTGTACCTGGCTAGCTACCTAGCCAGGTAGACTAAGAACAAGTTCTATAACCAACCAAACCGAATACAATATGTACGCCCACTGGGAATTTAAGGTCCAAAAAGTAGGTAGGTACCTACCTATAGGTATAGGTATTAGGTTAGGTTTATATTAAACATAGTTTTCATTTTTCAGTAGGTCTGTATTATTGTATGGAAAATCGATATTTCAATTTAAAAAAAAACAGTAGAAGGAACAATGATATTTAGAAGGAATAGCTGTATAGACATTTGGCGCCATAGTAAAAAAATGCTTAGATAGGTTTCTCCAATAAGGCTGACACATTTTTTTTTGGCCGGCACTTTGGATTTTGCCCCCAACTTTGTATGAAACGTGAATGATCTCCTTTCTAAAGATCATACAAAATTATATTAAATTTTTACGTTTAATGTGAAGAAGTTGTAAGAAATGACATCACCTAAATTCTAAACGATGTAATAAGTCGCTATGCTAGCCAATAGTTGCTCCACATTTAAATTTAGACAGACTGATGTTTCAACCATATTATTATCTAAATACTATTTCGCTGGGACAATTCACGAAACATCGTAAATAGTGAACAATGGCTGACAATTAATTGCCCACTATACAGGAAATTCGTGTGTTTTGTTTTTGGAAACCGATAAACGGTTTCCCGATACAAATACAGTCCCTCCCCAATGTAGAATTGGGACCGGCATTTGAAGAAAAAGTTCTTATTCAAAAATGTTTCTAATGGCGTACAGCATTTTCAAGGTATTTAATTACCATTACCATGATAATATTGTTTAACACAAACGGATCGTAATCTCTGTTTTAAACTGTGATGTCATACATTGTGGACATGAAAAACTAAACGCGCCTTCTTTTGTTTCCAGTAAACGGCCTTCTCGTCATCTCGAGAGGATGCACATGGAAGCTTCAAGATGACTTCCCGAGCGCCTGTCCCAGCTCTTCGAACGGACCTAACGGGGTCACAAACTTCTGTGAGACCTGCGACTACGACGGCTGCAACGGTGCCGCGACCATCGGCAAAACTATAGCCTTGCTGCTGGCACCTCTTGGCTTACTGCTCTTCAAGTAGAGATTGCCAGCAAAGAGTTTCGACACCATTCAAATATTTTGTTAATGAAGCTGGAACTTTGTATTGAACTCTTTTCAGTTGAACACAAAAACACCTGATAATTTAAAGCTTAAGTATCCATTTTTATTTAAAAAACAAAAACAACGATAAGTAACTACCTACTTCCTTTTTACATTATTTATCGTTACCCAATATTTTGAAGTAACCGAGAAGTAGCATTAAATACTCTTAATACCTATTTGTGTTTTAATTTAAGTTAATACTAAGAAGGGGAGCTGACTCTCGTATAATACTTATGTACAATATAAGATGTAATAATTTTGTAAATCGTTTTTTTTTGCACTGGCATTTCAGCCTTTAGTACAATTATGCTCTAGTGCATGAAGTAAAATCTTCGTCTAAAGTCTCAGACTCTAAGACAAAGGTCGTCAGGTAAACAGTCACACACGCAATTCATTCTGTTTCTTCAATTTTGTACATAATCCATGATAAATTAGTAAATTAATCAAACTAGGCAAAATTAATGAGTTTTCTAAGAAATAAGTATTTCAAGAGCATTAAGTATGGACTACGATCTATGCTTAAGTCACTGTGCTGCCAATTGCCATGTATAAAAAAAATAGAAGAAGAATGTCTTCCCGCCAATATGGAGGTCTTTTATTTCTTTTTTGCAATATTGCTATTTATTTTCCTCCCAATCGAAGTGAAAAGCAGAGTGCATAACTCGTACATAAAACCCATTTTACCCTCGACTTGGATATATACGGGTAAAATATACGTTTTATGCACTTGTTGTACAATCTACTATTAATGGCTAGTAAAATAGTTGGACGATTCCTAAACAGTAATATTATTTCATCTAATTATATGAATAAAAACTTTTTGACTTAAACTTCTTTAAACTTTTATCGACCACTGCACTACACTAGTGTCCCCTAATTTTATAAATAAAAACTATGCATCTTCTTGTCTCGCTTTTATTCTGCCATCCCTATCAGCACAGCCATCTCTATCGTCTTACATAGAGACGGCTGTGCTATCAGCACTGACCTCTATTATACCTACCACAGCCGGTCTAGCATGAGCGGCTTATAACGCGCGATATGATATGGTACGGCATGCCGTCTTGCTTACACCTTAGTGGGGTAAGCAAGACAACTTGCCGTACCATATCATATCGCGCGTTATAAGCCGCTCATGCTAGGCCGGCTGGACTGGTTGACGTAAAATATTTTTGTGATCATTTGAGTATCGCCATTTTGGCGCTGTAGGCAGATACGAAGACATGGAACTAACATTAGTGATGTTCTTAGGTCGACTGTGGTAATGATAATATATCGATGATAATAAACAATAAATATTTTTTTTTACAATCTAAGCCCATAGTAAATTTCTTATACTTACTTCGAAACTGTCTACCTACATGAACTTGATAACAGATAATATAAACTTAATTACTTTTTTGTTTGTAAATACGTGTGTTACGTTCTGCCTGGCTACGGCGCCGGCGGCGGCGTCAATTAAGACTAAACGGTACAGATACGTACCTCGTAGTACCTCGGTGGAAAAAAAGAGTACCACAGAATTTCATCAGTGAAACACATTTTTGGTGGCCGGGCTGCAATGCATAGGACCCAACCCGGCCACGCTTCTATCGAAATAAATACTAAGTTTATGATGCAAGTTTGGTACGGGGTGATGGTACCTATTCTGTACCAACGAAAATGTGTCTGTTTTTCCTTTAAAATCGTAATTAAATTAATGTTTTGGGCATCGAAATTTCTGACAAAAAACGCCTGACATTCATGATTGAGCAATATACGTAACTCGACGTCTTGTGTCGATCAATCATAATGTCAGGCGTTTTTTGTCAGAAATTTCGATGCCCAAAAAATTTATTTAATTTTAACGGAAAAACGGCCGGTTCCGGTCCGTACCGTTTACTGACACACACAAATACAGCCTTAATTGACGTTATATTACTTAATTCATGTTATAAAGGGGTAGCTTATACAAAATAAAAAACAGAAATAAGTACTGCTCAAGTAACAAGTTTATTAAAAAAAAAAAAGGTGTTATGTGTGAAGAAACACTAGGTGTCAAAATATTTTGAAGAAAGTGGATCTGTTTCCTTCGGGGTCCAGTTTAGGGCTTTCATATTTTGTAACCACCTGTTTCTTAGACTCAATTCGGAAGGAAATCTGCAAAAATAATTGATCAAATTTTAATTAAGATCTACAAGTGTAATTTAAAACAACAAAAGATTTATTACTAAAACCACGACTATTTTCTGCATACCTACGTATGATAAGACTCGAATTTCAATTGTCGAATAAATCGACCTCGCATAGCATGTGGGGTCGACACGGGTTTTTTTATGCTACCCATATTTTTTAAAAGAAGTAGTTTAGTTTTAGGATTAGTAATTAGTACTTCTTTTAAAAAATATGGGTAGCAGAAAAAAAATAAAACCTGGGTCGACCCCACATGCTATGCGAGGTCGATTTATTATAAAAGTAGGAAGTATATATTAGTATTACGCCATAACAGCTGAACAGATTTGGCTGAAATTTGAGACACAGATATTTTGTTGCCTGGAGAGGAACATAGGCTACTTATTTAATTTAATTTAATTTTATTTTATTTTATTTATTGTGACAACAACAGCCATACTTAAACTAGAAAGACAAACTTAACTAAAACAGTTACATCTTCGGCCAAAAAGTTGTTATTATTATTATTATTACTTTTTATTCCGCAAAAATATTACATTCCCACGGGATAACGTCGTGTAGTTCACACGGGCGAAGCCGCGGGCGGAGAGCTAGGTACTACCATAATGCCGAAAGACGGGTGTACAACAGCTACTGAATCAGCCTGAGCTCTATCAACTTTTGGTATTGAATATCGACATTTTATCGATAAGAATTTGTCAATCACTAGTGAATTGTAAACAAAAATTTTTTTACATAATTCTCTCAAATTCATCATTATGATGCCTAGATATTGATAAGATATCATTGCAAACAATTTTCAGATAGTAATCAAATGCTTTACACACAATTTTAGGTCAATTTTGACTAAAAACAACAATTTAATACACACCTGTGAAATGACGTTTTACTCCCTTTTTCGTACCGAGTTTTACAAACCACACATTTCTTCACGTTTATGAGCTTAACTTGCTCAATAACTTTTATAATTAAATACGAAATCACACCGAAATAACACAAAATAAAATAAAGACTTTTAAAAATCTCGCGGCTGTCACAATCTCACGTCAAAATTAGTTCTCAGTACCTTCGTAGTGACACTAGTAGCGCTTCAAATTGCTACACAAAATTAGCTGTCATTTGTATAGAGACAGCCTATCCAGTGGTGGTATAATAGAGATCAGTGGCTATCAGACATAATATTATTTTGGTATATGCGAGCGAGACAGGTTATTATGACATCACTGAAAGAAATGAATTTCAAATGCAGTCTTATTTATTGGTAGTTTGATTGTTGCTGCACAGTGTGATAGGTTTATTTTAAATTCCTGCAGCGCCAAGAGAGGTTGATTGTAAGGTTTTATTTGTGTGCGGAATTAATGCTTACAGTAGGAAGGAGGATTAGGAACACACATATTCATAGACGCGGCGACATCGGTCCTCGCATAGATGTATTATATTATTATAATCACAGCCGTCTCTATCGTCTTCTACAAGCCATGCGCATAAAGTTGGCAACGTCTTTTTAAGTGAACCGATTTGACACCGTTTGCACCATTTGACAGGTAAACAGCGAGTAAACCTCGAGTAATGAATCATATGGAGATGGCATATCTTCTATACATCTATACAAATAAGTAAAATGTAACATATGTTTGTAACATTAAATAACCGCTTTTTACCACGTGCATATGACTAAATATACGATACATTTGTATCATGACATGTTTTTCAATTTTTGTCTGTCTGTCTGTTTGTTCCGGCTAATCTCTGAAACGCCTGGACCGATTTTGACGAACCGATTAATACGATAATTAGAAGTAGTTTAAAATTGAATTCTAAGATTTTCTTACATTGTGACTTAGTTACAGGTGACGCCAATAAAAGTGTGGTAAAAAGCACTACAACTGAACTACAATTGAAACACTATTGAGACACGATTGTGACTTAACGTTAGCAGACTTGGCCCCCTGTTTTATTGTTCAGACGTCCGCGTCGAATTTATTTTTGATATTTTTATAACAAAGCTTAACGACAGACATCTAGTGACAGAAAAATATAGTGAATCTTGTATTCATAATGCGGCGGCTACATTAGCGGCCGATAATTCGTGCGAGTTGTCGCGCTAAAATTATCGTTGTCGGGCATACGCGATGTTCTTGTCTACATTAGCGGGCGAAGCTTCGTGTTGCGTTGTCGCGCTAAGTATCGCGATAAACCTGTCAAGTGCAAGCGATATTTACTTATTTTATTTCTAATTATTAGTAGCACAGCCCTCTCTATCGTCTTCTACAAGCCATGCTATGAAGCGGAACGGCAACATTGCTGTGAACCGGTTAACTCGCTGTTTTACCTGTCAAATGGAGTGTAAATATTCTTCTTATTACCTATCTTATTATTTTTTAAAATTATAATTAAAATTACCGGCATCTATTTATATTTAAACGTGCTTGTAAAGGTTTCAAAAAGGTAAATAAATATACATTTCATAAGAATCATGTCTAAATCGAGTGGACGCTTTTCATCTACGTGATAAAAGACGCTAAATGAATCAAATCGGGTTCTGCTGTCATTTTCTTCCAACTCTTTCTCGCACATAGGTTATGATGTATGGATTTGTTTCTCACTCGCACCATTGTCCGTCTATTACCCCTAGTATAAATAAGTTTATGGTGTAGTATGCCTCACTTTTTCGTAAGTATGCCACCTCCATAGGATTTAGTACTCAGAGGAGTAAACCGGTTCACAGCTTGTTGCCGTTCCGTATCATAGCATGGCTTGTAGAAGACGATAGAGATGGCTGTGTTATAATACATCTATGGGTCCTCGAGCAATCAAGCTGTCATTACATTACACATCTATTTAGTACTAGCTGTTGCCGGCGAACTAATTATGCTGCTATTAGCTGTTGTTTATTTTATGTGTAATCTACACTTCCTTCCAGTGACCGCAAGGTATTATGTGTGTGTATATGGGTGTAGGTCTCGGAAGCGCGGGATTCAGTGTTGCGCTCGCGATTGCTTGTTAACCGAGCTTCACGGTCCTCATCGGTTTCAAAAGCACGAAGTAACCTCATCCTCTTAGCTCACGTAGAGCCTTGCGATAAATTACTATTTTTTTTCTAGGTATTTCAAATAGGTAACAATAATCGTAATCAAATCACAATAATCAATGTCCGTTTTCCAACAATTCAAATTGATCTACAAATCAATAAATCGAAATCTAATTCAAGTATAGTTTACGTATTTTTAATTCATTTAAATCACAATAACTGAGTTTTCTCAGGGTGTCAGCCGTCAAGAGTAGGGTCACGTGTAGGGTTACCATATCTCAGGATTTGGCCTGAGATCTCAGGATTTTTGGACTCATCTCAGGATTGCGGCCGGATTTTGCAAAACTCATGAAATCTCAGGATTTTTAGAATTTCCAATAAAATACAATAGAAATAGTAAAATAAATGCTTAGATTAAAAGATCTTTATAGATCTATTAGAACAAACTAACTTCCTTTGGTAATAATTAATTAATAAGTACTAATTATCTTAGTAGATACATATCTTTTTAAGTAAGGTTTTTTCTTTAATTATTGATTTATTGCCCCCTCCCCCCCCCCCCCCACGCTCTCAAACTCAGGCTTTTTCAAGGACTCAGGACTTTTGTTTTTTTCATCTGGTAACCCTAGTCACGTGGTTTACAGTTGATCACTTTTTTTTAGACGGCTTGTATTTCGGAAACTATTACATGTAATGACTTGTAATTTAAGTGACAGAGGTTGTTTATTCTACTTTAAGAAAAATAATCTTTCAAAGATGTATCTGTAGCCAAAAAATAAATAACAGATTTTTAAAAAAATGGGATTTGATCGACTGTGCACAGTAGATCGGCCCATGGGGAACAGTCGATAAAGGGATTTTTCATAGAAAATGAAGCATTTGTGTCAGGAATTTATTTTCATAAAAAAACAAGAAAATCGACAGTTTTCAGTGTTTATTTGTGAAAATGTAACAATAACATAATAATTATCAAATTTTTATTAACTCGTACTTATTATTGCTTGATAATTAAAAATTTATCGGAAATACATCACTTTTATTAAGGCGAAGCTCCTTAGGAAGTACCTACCATGACAAAGTTTTCAGAAAGGCAAAAAGGAATTCATTTGCCGCCTGCCTTATACTTTTCTATTTTTTTATTTCAGCAAGGGCTTTTTTCATGTGATCCTCGGAGTGTTTTCCTTTCATTTCTTTGACGTGGCATCCTGAAAGCAGAAAATATTAAATAGTTAATACACCTTTCTCCACTAGGGACTTAACAGCAATGTCCTTTATGCTAGCGCCACATTACACCTTTCTCTATTGTTTGGCAGAATTTTTTTGCCTCGCTATACATAACTATTATCCTAATTACTTAATCCAATCAAAATATTAAATTAAAAATCATTCTTGTCATAATTAAATATAAAGTTAAAATAGTCAATACCTCACCGTATCCTAGCTGTTTCCGAACGAAAAATAAGGTAGGTATATTCTTTTATTAAAATAAAAAAATAGTGGGTAGTTTCCGTGACCCCTATTTCAGCTGGAAAGGTGCCGAAAGGTCGGAGAAAATACAAAAATCCATTAAAAACACAAATAAATTAACTTAACGTTCGCAGTTCAGTTCCTATAGACTTCCGTCAAAAGGGGTTTTATTTAAAAGTAATAATAGAGAAATACTTTTTTATAAGGTGGCGCTAGCGTCAACGTCTTTTGCATGGGGAGGCCTTTTAAACTAGTTTAAGATAAATATGAAGTGTAGGCGTTTATATTTTTATTTATGTATAAATCATTTCTACAGAGAAAAAAATGTAAAAAGGTACTGTCTCCGCCTTAAATGATGTACAATAATAAATGATCGTACTAGTACACAGTCGATCAAGATCAACTGTGTACTACTACGATCAGATCAACTGTAGGCCTTGGGGTCATCTTTTAATAAAATATTAAATTAAAATTATAAAGCTAGATTTCTACTAGGTTGAATAAAAAAAAAGTTAGACTGTAAACTGTTTCATACCACAGTAAAGAAATGTTATGGAATTTCATTATAATTTAAAAAATATAAACAAAGTTGCAACTTACGTAAATATTGTTTTTCGCACCACGTTCCAAAATCTGACACTCACTCTTCCACCTGTCACGATAGCGCGCGTGCGACAAGAGGAGAGGGGTTTATTTGCGTGGGCGCTTCTTTGCACACAAACGCAAAGACACTACATACAGTAATTATGCTAGAAGTGTACGTTATCGAGTGTGCCCCACTGATCAGCTGTTTACCATTTCACCCTAAGCAATTTAATATAGTCCCACACTTCTGTTCCGGTGACAGCCGTGGCAGAGGAGCCACTTGCAATACGAAATTAGCTGTCAAAATGGACTGTCCTGTCGTATGAAAACTGTTTTAGTTCCAACGATTATCACTGGAACAGAAAAGCACGTAAGCAGCCATCATGTTAGTAGCTTTGTAGTGATAACAAACTGTAAAGTATTTTTTTTATTGATTGATAGGCAAGCGCTTGTCCGCTATCACGCCCCTAAGCGTTCGTTGATGCGATCTACGATGAATCGCGCTTGCCTAATGCCATATTCTGTGCTAATGCTGCGTACACACCGGACCAACAAAGGCCAACGAACGCCATCAAAGAGGTTCTGTTTTCCCCTCTGTCTCAATCAGATGATCAGAAACTCCGAATGTGAACTGGAATCGCTCCCAGTAATCCTTTACCTAGCTTTAGATTGATCTTCGAAGGCCAGAAACGTGAAGCGAGCAATGCCTGATGTCGTTCGTTGGCGTGCGTGGGGCCGCCGCCCGCCGGTCCGTACACAGTCTAAAAGGTACCGGTATAAAATATACTAAGAAGAAACCAGTCAAGAGCCAGTCGGATTCGCGCCCCGAGGGTTCCGTACCATCTTTTCTTTTATAAAATAGACAAAACTACAACTGTGCTTCACCCAAAGCGACCTGCGAGTATGTAGGAAGGAGGACATTTTAAACGTAAAAACATTGAGTTATAATGTACTAACGTAAAAATATTTTCATCGGCGCGGCGTGGCATATTCGTCCGAGAATTCGCGATGTAGAATATTGCAGTTTTTGGTCAGCTCCATCTCTTGACCGATAGTGGAACTAATATAATTTTGGTATTTTTTTACATTTTTCATCATAATTCAAAAACTATGCGGCTTAATACAAAAAGAAAAAATATTGAGTGTGCAAGCAGCGCTCTATTAAGCTGCGTCCAGACTTGTGTCATGCATGACATCGGACCGGACTCCGTGTCATCGTACAAGACTTGTTACGCTCAATGTGGACGGTCTAGGTTGTGCTGACACGGTCACAGACCATGTACGATGAAATGTTAAACACTCGTAATATTTTGGCGTGTCCGAACACCGTGTCTTTATCATGCATCGCTAGTTTTGTTGGGCATGCGCTGTGGTAATACTGTATCAAAGCGACAATGTATTATAAAGACACGGTGTTCTGACACGCCAAAATGTTACAAGTGTAGACGCATGGTGTCAATCGAACAAGACTGCGTGGCAAGGCACCGAACTGCTGAGTTCAAAGATGGAATAAAAAATAAAGATTATAAGTATTTAGGCCGTCCGGGTGTCCCAAAGGGGGTGCATAAATATTTTTTTTTCAAAAAGTGAAAAATATCATATAGCTTTCGAAAAAAGATCTAAGACGAAAAAATAAAAAGTTATCTTTTTTTTTTTTGGAAAAAAAAGTTTTTTCTGCCGCTTCGCCGGCCGCTGCCTTCGCTCGCTCGGCTCGCGCTGCGTTTTGGTCACAGTTCTAACTTAACCTAACCTAAAACGACTATTAGGATTTCTTGGGCTCGGGGGGCGGCGGCGGGGGGCTTAGCCCCCCGAACCCTCTTGGTGGGGGGTTGGCGCCCCGTCCCCTGCTTCTCTGTTTTCATCCATTTGAACTGAATTCAGAACTTATAAAGTTAAAAAATTTTTTTTTTGAGTTAACAGATCTCAAAAAAAAAATTTTTTTTTTACCATTCGATGTCTCTTAAATACCTTCGGGGTCATTAAAAGGGTATCAAAAATTTCGATAGATTTTGGCTACGACGCACCGTTTTCGAGATATTGTCATTTTTATAAAATAATCATCTTCTGTACTTGTATTTATTCTGTGATGCCGGCACATGTCACGACGTGATCCATTCCTATCCCGTGTCTGTATCTGTGTCATCTGGCGTACTTGTACGCGTGTCATAAACACAAGTGTGGACGTCTCCTTGACACGCGGACAATTGCGAAATCCTTTGATAAAAACCGACTCTCGATGGATCGGCTCGTAACACGTAACTTCGATGCGTAACAGCACACAGACCAGCGTCCACACTGCACCTTCGTAACTCCGTACATTGTCCGTACATTTATCTGTATCTAGCAGTTTCTTCCAGTGTTCGGAATGGATTTGAAGCTTGTAACATGTACGCGAACTTGTTCGCGTGTCAAAAGACGTCCACATTATCCGTTCTGACACGCGTGTCTGACACGGTACGGGGTAATGTTCGGTGAAATGTTACAAGTCTGGACGCAGCTTAATGTGGACGTCTTTTGACACGCGAACAAGTTCGCGTACATGTTACAAGCTTCAAATCCATTCCGAACACTGGAAGAAACTGCTTGACACAGATAAATGTACGGACAATGTACGGAGTTACGAGGGTGTAGTGTGGACGCTGGTCTGTGTGCTGTTACGCATCGAAGTTACGTGTCTTACGAGCCGATCCATCGAGAGTCGGTTTTTATCAAAGGATTTCGCAATTGTTCGCGTGTCAAGGAGACGTCCACACTTGTGTTTATGACACGCGTCGAAGTACGCCAGATGACACAGATACAGACACGGGATAGGAATGGATCAGGTCGTGACATGTGCCGGCATCACAGAATAAATACAAGTACAGAAGATGATTATTTTATAAAAATGTCAATATCTCGAAAACGGTGCGTCGCAGCCAAAATCTATTGAAATTTTTGATACCCTTTTAACAACCCCGGAGGTATTTGATTTTTTTAACTTTATAAGTTCTGAATTCAGTCCCCGAAGGTATTTGAGAGACATCCAATATCCAATGGTAAACAAAAAATTTTTTTTAGGATCTGTTGACTCAAATTTTTTTTTTTTTACTTTATGGGTCAGGCCGTAGATTTTGCCACAAATAGCGCAATGGTGACGCAAAATTTTCTACGAGTCGGTCGCACAAAGTGGTGCAAAATGGTAGCGCAAAATTATTAAGGAGCACGTACATTAATGTGATTTTATTTAAATAACATGTACTAACAAGAGGTATTGCATCAAACTAGAAAAAGAAACACGATGTTGGTATGTAAGTATGTTTAATTAATAATTAACAATAATGTACCTATGAGTAATTCTTTTTTATATATTGCGCACAATGAAAAGTTAAACAGGATGACAAAAACTAGTAAGTACCTATGTATGATTTGTTCAATTTACAAAAAAAAATACATTTAATTTGTTAGATGGAGGTATTTGGTATTATTCATTATTAATTATATAAATATAATACAACTTTAAAATTTATTTCAACTCTTTTCAATGTTTGAGAGTCCATTACTTTGACTCTAGCAACAACCTGCTTGAAGTATCACTTTTAAAAGGACCTGCCAACCATTAGGATGCCAAAAATAATAAAAAAAATTGATCTGTCAATAAATAAAAAGTTACATGGGTTTAAAAGTTAGTATGAAAGTGACGAAATTCCAAAACTTATAAAATACAAAATAAAAAAACTTTGGACCTAGGTAAAATCTTTGAGGCTGGTTAGGTAGCAGACCACCGCACCTACCCCTATTTTCGTATGTTTAACGTTCTGCCGAACACCCTGTACTTATAGAATATTAATAAAATCTAACAAATCAATTAATAGTAATGCTAGTCATGTTTTTTAGCGGAATTACAGCTAAAAGTAATTTCAAAATAATAAAAAACTTGAAAACCTTGTGTGCATGCACTATTATTCAATAGCGTAAAATAAGTGGCGCAATTTCTACGCAACCGGTATCGCAAAGTGACATAAAGACAGTTTTGCGGAACCGAGGCGCAAATGAAATCGATTATAACTCTTAAAATATACTATTTAACAAGGCTAGTTTAACATATACCGATCACACACATCTAATTAAACCATGCGCAACAACAATTATAAGTTTTAATCAAAAACTTACCTTGAAATCTCAAAAAATGCACTCTGCAAAGTAGGCGACACTTTTCACTTTGATCGGAGTTGACACCGAAATGTCAAAAAATATGATCGTCAACGCTGCATTGACCATAGAATACGATACTTTGGTGATGCCAGCACTCAAACAAAATCTTAATAAATGTTTTAAAACCATAAAATGGGTGAAAATGGTTGCGCAATATAAGTAGCGCAAAAAAATGGTTTTTCAAAAAAAAAATCTTATTGCCGAAAATTTATCTTTTTTCTTAGGAAAGACGCAAAGATAATAAAGGAATGGCAACCTTATTATTATTTTATAACGTCAAATCAAACAGCTCATCAATAAGTTAAAAAATGATAATTTTATCGATGTTTAAGCTGTACACCTACCACTGCGGATTCGCGGTTTTTATAAAAAATCCGTCACTTTTGGGAGGGAAATGTCAAATAGTTTTCCAAATATATAAACTTATCCAAATATCTATATCTGCCTTGGTTTGCTATTTCTTAGGAAACACGATGATAACATTGAGACATTTCTAAGAGTACTATATTTAAAATTATATGAGGCGGAGACTTTTCTACCCTCGAATGTGGCAAAATCTACGGCCTGACCCTTATAAGTTCTGAATTCAGTTTAAATGGATGAAAACAGAGGAGCAGGGGGACGGGGCCGCAGCCCCCCCACCAAGAGGGCTCGGGGGGCTAAGCCCCCCGCCGCCGCCCCCCGAGCCCAAGATTCAGATTCAAGATTCAAGATTCAAGATTCAAGATTCAGATTCAAGATTCAAATTTGTTTATTCAATTTAGATTGTTATTTACAATACTTGTGAACGTCAAAGAAGCTACGCCATCGGTTCGCAAACCCTACAGCGGGAGGCCTTGGAGAAGAACCGGCAAGAAACTCCAAGGGTTGTTTTTTTCTCCCTGTCTTATTTCATACAGAGTCGTCAAATTGAAAAATGACCTTAACATGGTATGACTAAGGTCAGTTTCCATCACAATTACACAATGGGTTATGATAAATACAGTTAAGTATAGGCGAACTAATGATCATAGCGGTGAACAATTTTCAGTTACTTAGGAACTCTACTTAAAGCTTTAATATTAGTTTAAAACAAAAGACAAAAGACAAAAGACAATTCTACTATATACTGCAAGTTGCGCCATACATGTTTCAAATGTAATTCTTAATAAAATGAATAAAAACAAAAGAAAACACATTTTAAGGCAAGCAGATAAGAGCAGATCCTAACAGTCGTTTTAGGTTACTTTAAGTTAGAACTGTGACCAAAACGCAGCGCGAGCCGAGCGAGCGAAGGCAGCGGCCGGCGAAGCGGCAGAAAAAACTTTTTTTTCCCAAAATCAAGATAACTTTTTGTTTTTTCGTCTTAGATCTTTTTTCGAAAGCTATGATTTTTTTCACTTTTTGAAAAAAAAGTTAGTGTTATTTTTATGCACCCCCTTTGCGACACCTGGACGGCCTAAAGCGTATATAAATAACTAATAAATAAATAAATAAGTTCTTACATTCACACTAATTATCTAAGCCCATTTTAATTTCATTACGAAACTGTATCATGGAAAACTTGATAACGGATAAATATATACTTAAATACTTTTTGTTTGTAAATACATACTTAATATACATAGAAAACACCCAGACCAAGACAAATAGACATGTTCATGCACACAACTATTTGTCTTGTTCGGGAATCGAACCCGAGACTACTGGCGCAGAAGGTGGGTAGCCTACCCCTGCGCCAAATCGGTCGTCAAAAGTATATGCAAAATAATTTGCCTTAAAAATTTAAAATGCTGCTGAAGTCACAATTCCACGCGGACGAAGTCGGGGGCACAGCTAGTAGGTATTAAATACTTATAATCTTTATTTTTTATTCCATCTTTGAACTCAGCAGTTCTGGTGCCTTGCCACGCAGTCTTGTTCGATTGACACCATGCGTCTACACTTGTAAAGCTGCGTCCAGACTTGTAACATTTCACCGAACATTACCCCGTACCGTGTCAGATACGCGTGTCAGAACGGATAATGTGGTCGTCTTTTGACACGCGAACAAGTTCGCGTACATGTTACAAGCTTCAAATCCATTCCGAACACTGGATGAAACTGCTAGACACAGATAAATGTACGGACAATGTACGGAGTTACGAAGGTGCAGTGTGGACGCTGGTCTGTGTGCTGTTACGCATCGAAGTTACGTGTTACGAGCCGATCCATCGAGAGTCGGTTTTTATCAAAGGATTTCGCAATTGTTCGCGTGTCAAGGAGACGTCCACACTTGTGTTTATGACACGCGTCGAAGTACGCCAGATGACACAGATACAGACACGGGATAGGAATGGATCACGTCGTGACATGTGCCGGCATCACAGAATAAATACAAGTACAGAAGATGATTATTTTATAAAAATGACAATATCTCGAAAACGGTGCGTCGTAGCCAAAATCTATCGAAATTTTTGATACTCTTTTAACAACCCCGGAGGTATTTAAAAGACATCGAATGGTAAAAAAAAAATTTTTTTTTGAGATCTGTTAACTAAAAAAAAAAACTTTAACTTTATAAGTTCTGAATTCAGTCCCCGAAGGTATTTGAGAGACATCCAATGGTAAACAAAAAATGTTTTTTAGGATCTGTTGACTCAAAAATTTTTTTTTTTACTTTATAAGTTCTGAATTCAGTTCAAATGGATGAAAACAGAGGAGCAGGGGGACGGGGCCGCAGCCCCCCCACTAATAACTAATAAATAAATAATAAATAAATAAATAACTTCTTACATTCACACCAATTATCTAAGCCCATTTTAATTTCATTACGAATCTGCATCATGGAAAACTTGATAACGGATAAATATATACTTAAATACTTTTTGTTTGTAAATACATACTTAATATACATAGAAAACACCCAGACCAAGACAAATAGACATGTTCATGCACACAAATATTTGTCTTGTTCGGGAATCGAACCCGAGACCACTGGCGCAGAAGGTGGGTAGCCTACCCCTGCGCCAAATCGGTCGTCAAAAGTATATGCAAAATAATTAGCCTTAAAAATTTAAAATGCTGCAGAAAGTCACAATTCCACGCGGACGAAGTCGGGGGCACAGCTAGTAGGTATTAAATACTTATAATCTTTATTTTTTATTCCATCTTTGAACTCAGCAGTTCTGGTGCCTTGCCACGCAGTCTTGTTCGATTGACACCACATGCGTCTACACTTGTAACATTTTGGCGTGTCTGAACACCGTGTCTTTATAATACATTGTCTCTTTGATACAGTATTACCATAGCGCATGCCCAACAAAACTAGCGATGCATGATAAAGACACGGTGTTCTGGTTTTGACACGCCAAAATGTTACGGCAGCACAACCTAGACCGTCCACATTGAGCGTAACAAGTCTTGTACGATGACACGGAGTCCGGTCCGATGTCATGACACAAGTCTGGACGCAGCTTAACATTTTGGCGTGTCTGAACACCGTGTCTTTATAATACATTGTCTCTTTGATACAGTATTACCACAGCGCATGCCCAACAAAACTAGCGATGCATGATAAAGACACGGTGTTCTGGTTCTGACACGCCAAAATGTTACGGCAGCACAACTTAGATCGTCCACATTGAGCGTAACAAGTCTTGTACGATGACACGGAGTCCGGTCCGATGTCATGACACAAGTCTGGACGCAGCTTAAGGGTTCCTTTACCAGTTTTGTTCGGAACCCTAAAAATCATCATTATCATTAAATCATTATAATTTGTCTTAAGCATGGTATTAGGTACATTATTGAATTATACAAATAATGGAAAATATCCTAAAATTGGTTATATATAAGTATGTCTAAGTAATATCACAGAAAAAACTTTTTCAAACTTTTGACCTAGTAGAATCATAAAATTTGGCAAACTTCAGATCTTACAGTACAAATAAAGGTAAAAAAATAATGGTAATTTATAGTTTAATCATACAATACAAACTTATGTGATGTATGAGTCAGTTTGTCTACGTTTTATACACAATTAAAGGTAAGTACCTTTTATGTTGAACCAGGTTATAAGTTATTACTACCTACACAAAATTTGGTAAAAATCCGTCCAGTAGTTTTTGCATGAAAAGCAAACATACAAACAGACGCCCGCAAATATAAGTTGGTCAACGTTTTTTTTAATATAAAGAAATTTTCCCGCAATAAAAGGTAAGTACCCTATATGTTTAACCAGGTTATAAGTTATTACTACACAATATTTGGTAAAAATCCGTCCAGTAGTTTTAGCGTGAAAAGCGAACATACAAACAGACAAATTTTTTATTATATCTATCGTTTTGGGGTCTATATCCTGTACACATCACATAGCAGTAATTATTTTTAAAAAATATTCCATGTACAGACTTTTTTTCCGTTTCTGTTTTATTATTCTGTTTTATGCAAAATTCATACATTGCGAGGGCGAGTAGGTGTTTCAATGTAATAACTAAAAATAACGACGTCGACTTATTCGAAACGTCCGTTACTCATTTAAAACGTATGCTAGCAAATATTTTTTTTTTAATTAAGTAATCTTTATTTTTTAAAACTAGGTATTAGATTTTAATTACAGTTTTTTGGAAAATTAATGTCCGTCCTTAATAAATTAATTAATATCTGTGGAAACTTTTAAATGGCCCTCAGTAATATAGTAACATTTACACTGTTAACTAGCTGTAAGTTTTCCTTAACATAAATAAAATAAAAATAAAATAAAATTATATGTATAGATTATATGATCTGAGGTTTCTATAGTTCCTATGCTTCCTATTCTTCCTATATTTTCTTAATTCTACCTTACAATAAAACAAATCAAGCCCCTATAAACATCTTTTTTATTCATATCTAACTGGGCGGCGACTTCCGACGTTCCGGCTAGTGTACCGCTGGCCGACGAAGACGTCCCGTCACAGCGTGATATGTGACCGAATGAGGTCCGCTCTAAAGGTCGTCGAACAGTGGTGCACTAAACACAATCTAACAGTGAACCCAACAAAGACAGAAATGATCATATTAACAAACAAACGGAGTCTAGGAAATCTTAAACTCCCAAAACTTTTTAATACCAGTCTGTCCCGAAGCAAGGAAGTCAAGTATTTAGGAGTGATACTAGACAACAAACTCTTCTAGAATAGACATCTCGAAAGTAAACTAAACAAAGCCACAATCATCTTCTGCCAATGTAAAAGACTACTCTGCAAAAGTTGGGGACTATCACCGAAAATAACGATGTGGCTGTATAAAACCGTTATACGTCCCATAATCACATACGGAGCCTGGTGGTCCAAAACAGAGCAAAGCACGTCATCAACAAACTGCAGAAATTCCAAAGATTGGCATGCTCTGCGACAACCGGCTGCATGCGAACCACCCCCACAACCGCCCTGGATTTAACACCCTTGGATCTGTTTATACAACAGGAAGCCTCCATGGCTGCTATAAGGCTTAAACACCTGGGTCTGTGGTACAATCGAGAAGGTCCTCACTCCACATTGTGGAATGATTTAGTGAAACACAAGTCACTAATCGCTGCCCCATGCGGTAGGATACCCAAGCAATACATTTTCGAAAAGAAATACATAATATTTTACAAAAGAAAAACTGACCGAATAGGGATGATTGACACAAAAAGTAAACATTTTTTTATATGTACATAATCGATTTTAATTATTCAAAGTCAAAGTATAAAAAGTTACTTTCACAAGGACGGATTCAGTTCAGTCTTACTGCATTGTAATTCAGCTTATAAAAACATACATACACATATTTAACAATTTATCAGTGCTACTGAGCTACCTATTAAAAAATATATCACGTTCACAGAGACCTATTTTATAATCCTGTAATACCTACTTTACTATTTTCTTTTTCAAGGATGCATCTGAGACAATAATAGGTAGGTACTTACATTAAAATGTATAAATACTTTATTATTACATTATTAATTGATTTAAAAGAAAACAAAATAGAAAATAGCTACATTTTTTTATATTTATGTTTGTGATGATTTCTACAAATACCTATTAAACAAGCAAAGATTAACTTATGCTTATTTTTGTTCTAATAATACATCTTTCAATCAGCTTATAAAATCTCTGATAATCATTAAAATAGCAGAAGTTTTAAATTCACTTCAGTTCTATAGTCATTTATGCAAACAACATGTAGCTTAGTAAGTTGTAAGTTGCTACCATTTCTCTCATTTGCAAGAAAACACACATTACAAATAGAAATACATACTTAACAAAGAAATACAAAAGATATTGAGATTTTCTCACAGATATAATTTATAAACTTATCCAATTTATTTTTATTCTTACATAAAACTATGTCTTACTCATTCATAGAAAGGCACAATATTTTCAAAATATTTAAAGCACATTGTGCAATAAACATTGTTAAAATTCATAATATTTCATAATTAATGAAACAAAATATTAGATGACAATATGTAATTGTTGGCATTATTCCACATTTGTAAATCATTATGTGCATCCCATTTTGGATGTATTTATTCTGTTATTAGGTATTATTCTGATTATGGATGGAATCATATAAATGTGATGCCCAGCCCAGATTATGATATTGCAGAAAAAACTTCAACTTTACTTCTCAAGAGTTATGAAATGTGGAAAATTATTCATGATTATTTTAGGCTGATGATATTCAATCAACAATATTGCTGAATAACCATAATGGAGTGTCAAAATGGCCCAGCGAATAAGAGCACACTTTGAAGGTGCTCTCTTGTTTATTATACTTACTTACTTATCTTTATTTAAAAAAAACATCAGTCGGTGCCATATTTAAGTTTTTAGTTGCCATATTTAAGGCTATGGTTCTGAATATCTAATGGTATTGTTTATCAAAGCTGATGATGTTTCATGACTTCTATCATACTGATGATATGAAATCATGTTGTTTGGATTTGGATTCAATTTAGCTTGCATTACTAAGGTCAGTGCAACATTTTCTTATACAAGTAAGAAAGAGAAGCCATTATTGTTAACCATAATGGCATAGGGTTCAGCAATGACGAAGAATTGCATCCATCTTTACTGTTGCATGTGCAGTATTCAATGAAGATGTTGTACGTGCCAGTTCTCATGAGACAGAATCTCTCGTCTCCTTGGATACCAACCTCGCCTAAATAAGCACAACCTCTAAAGTAGCGCCAAACTCCATTCACTGAAAATGAAAAAACTCAGTTTGTGTAATTGTAAGTATAAATCAATATTGAGTACCTAAAGCATAAAATAAGTTAATAGGTACAAAAAAAATTACGATATATTTTTTACCAACTCAAACCCAAACCTAAATAATATAATTTGCATCAAATTATAAATAAGTACTTGGATCTCCTAAATACCATTAATTGTCTTTCGTTTGTTAAGTATTTATGCTCTAAAAACTACAATCAACAATATGACGACTAGAAAACCTTACCTTTTTGCCGAATTTTCCGGCACATCGTCGGTCTTACACCATGGAGATGCGACAAGCCTTTTTCCTGGTTACAATCAGTTATCGGGACAGTACTGTTATCGAAAGGGTCTGCGCACTTTGGGTCATTACTGGATCGGCAGTCCCAGCACTTAATACTGAAAACTAAAGAACTACAACATAAAAATAACATTCATGTAATGCTTGGGCGTGCCCAAAATAATATACCTATCGTATTTACCAAAAGGTGTGACATAAAGTATAAAGATGATGCAAAGGAAATAATTGTTGATGTTCGCCATATTAAAATATGGATCTGCCTGCACTGCACAGCAAAAATAAAACAAAATAACTTGAAAATATAAATTAAAATCGCTTTGATTGATTGATCTGTCAGGTCAAACCACAAATTATATAGACTAGGTACGACTAGTCGGGCCACATATATAGTGATCTGTGGTCAACTGCTAAGGGTGGTATTCCACTTATCAAAGATCAAAGGAATACCCATAGATGTATTATTCCTGTAGATGGATCACAAAAATAAGCTATAACTCACCCATCCTTTACCCCTTCTAACACTATCAAATTGTCATTAGATAGAAAGAGACATACATGTTAATCTGTTGCGTCGCAATGAGCGGTTTTCCCATGAAGTTCGACTTAATACTGAGAGTATTAAGTCAAACTTCATGGGTTTTCCTTTGATATCTGTCAACGTCAAAATTAGTTCCAAATCTTTTAATAGATGTCACTATTTCGAGTCAGCTGTCAAACTATTATATATTTTATAGTCGTTGGTAGCCATCATAGATGTATTATTCCTGTAGATGGAGCATAAGAAAATGAAAAATTCCTTCTATAATCGACTCTCGTCTCTCAAATGGCGACATGTCGTGTGTTAAAAAGAGATAACAATAGCCCAACGTGTGCGTCTTAATGAGCTGCGCGCCACTTGAAAGTAAACGTCATATTTGTTTGTTAACCAGCTGGTTAACAAATGCTTCAGAAAGAAAAGCTTTTTTTGTACAAAAATATAGAAAGATTTGATGGTGTGGTGCGGTAAATCTGTTGTTTGTTAAGAATGGCCTGTACTGTTCCCAGTTATTCAAGCAGAGTGAGTGTTTTGAAAGAGAATAATGAACACATATCATTTCAGAGGTAAGTCACACTCATTGATTTGTGTTTTTGCGAACACAGTTTTAATGCTTACTGGTCCGTATTTGCAAAAATTAAATCGCTGTACGTGTATATACAGTTTAACATTGACGTGGTTGAAGAAAATCGGGTGTTTTAAGCTAAAAATATATAATTTAAAGCCAATTGGGATTTTTTGACAATTGACCAACCTGATAGTGTTGTAGTCCGATTTTATTATGTAATATCGATAAAAAATTGTAGTGGTAACAATTTTGTATGTAAACTTAATTTTTCTCAATTCTAAACAGATTTCCCACCGCCCGCCGTGCCGCTGCGCCGTACATGTAAAGGAAACGTGAATAAGAAACGTAAGAAAAGGCGACGATTGGAGACCTTCGCAACAAACAAGAATATGCTCGATGCACTTATTAAAGCAAATTGTGGATTTATACTTGAAAAATTGAATACATTAAAAGTATAAAAATTAGCGTGAAATCTGTATTTTTTTACTTGATATCATTCAGAAGATTATTTAATTTAATAAATTGATTAGAAATCTCGTTCAGTTTTACGAATATACCTCCTAGTATAAATAGTATAATTATCATAATTATCATATTAATGTCCTCACTGCTGGGTCTTCCCTGTGCAAGAAAACACCACAGGTAGAACGGGCCATAAGTGCCATAACCCACCTCGCGAAGCCAATGCGGATTGGTGGGTGAGGGTGCCAACGACTGCTAATGCAACCGGGACCAACGGCTTAACGTGCCTTCCGAAGCACAGAGAAGACCGAGATAATAAAGTTTTGGTCACCATTCAGATGTCCAACCGCAACGAATGTTGCTTATCATCAACGACCGGATGCAGAATGCGCGTACCAATGAGCCATCGATCTCCTCAAGTATAATTATAGTACCTACTTCATATTTGGCACCTATTCAAAATTAAAGGGCTTGCTTAGACCATGAAACTGAACAACTTTTTCTTTGGAGCATAGCATACGTCGAAATATAAAAAAAAATATTCTGTCTGCCACACTAAATCGATCAGCTGAGCGTGCGCTTTTGTCTGGAGGGAAGAAATTTTTGCCATATTTCGACCTATGCTGAAGTTTCATAGCATAAACAAAATTCTAAGGCCGTGAGCACTTTGGACACGATTATTACTAAAAACTGTCAGAAAAGCGGATTATGAACCGCCCAATTCCATTAAGTCTAGCCGCATTGAAAATCGCGAAGCGCTCTATTCAATGCGGCGTACTTTCGATCAGCCGTATTGAATACGGCGTATCTTGAATCCGCCGCATTACAATGCGGTAGTGTTTTTTCCAATACAGCTAGTTGCTATGTAATACGGTAAAATATACAATACGCCTGCGATATATACATATACATTGTAATTTTATGTATCGCATTACATTCGCATTGCATTCAAATTATTTTGACATCTTTTATCGATAACTTGTTATAAAAAAAAACACAGCACTATCATTGCATCATCATCATCTAGCATTGCATAGTCAAAATGGAGACATTCACTAATGTCGACGCAACAGATTAACATGTATGTCTCTCTCTATCTTATGACAATTTGATAGTGTTAGAAGGGGTAAAGGATGGGTGAGTTATAGCTTATTTTTGTGATCCATCTACAGGAATAATACATCTATGGTAGCCATAGATATAGTTTGGTAGCACTGTTTATATTAGCTTAAAATATATTTACTGTGTTGGTATTGGTAGTACCTATATAAGTAGTCTGTGGTTCTATCAATAATACAAATAAATTTTATTATTTAATAAATAAAGATTGAGATTGCAGTTTAACATAAAAAACCATACAAACAAAATAGATAACTAAATAAAAACTATGAACCTTTGCACAAGAATAGCTTTTTTCCCCGTAAGCTTCGCATTTCTTTTCTTCAGCTCTGCTTTCAAAGCAGTGAGTGTCCACGATCCGTAGTCCTTGTCCATGATGCACGGCACGGCCAATCCCGTTCAAACGTCTTGTCCAAATCGCAAAGGCAAACTCAAAGTTCGTAGAATACCTACGCCAAGGGTTTTTGTCTCCGCAACTATTTTGTCACTCGCATCAAGTCTAAAGGTTAGTATGAAAGTGCGCGCACGTAGCGACGCGACACCCGGGCACAGAATAATGACCCAGGAAACTTTCTTGTCCGCGGGTTCGAAGACAAGCCCGCGACGCAACTGTCTCCTTCTCTATTGGTTTCAATGCAAGTGCGCGCACGGCGACAAATAAGTTGCCGGTAGGCCAGTACTTAGCTACTCAACCGTCGCCCGGGGTGATAGCGGTGATAGTGTGTAGTAACGGAAAATATACATACGCTTCCTACTATCGATCTAAAATATAGTTAACTAGTTTTCCGCCCGCGGCTTCGCCCGCTAGGACTACACGACGTTATCCCGCGGGAATGTGATATTTTTTCGGGATAAAAAGTAGCCTAGGTTCCTCTCCAGGCTACAAAGTATCTGTATCCCAAACTTCAGCCAAATCCATTCAGCCGTTTTGGCGTGATTGAGTAACAAACATCCAAACATCTAAACTTTCACATTTATAATATTAAGTAGGAAGTAGGATATCCTTAATATTATTAAAATACCTTTTAAAATGCCAGTAGTAGAAGAAGATATTGATAATGTTATACAATAAAAATTTAAAAGAATATTCAGATGTTCATGCTAAATCTTAAGCTTAGGGAGAAGTTTGCCAGCAGCGATTCCAGGTTTCCAGGTTCTTCGGCTTCTTTAGACAAGTGCACAGACCATAACCGCCTTTTCGAAATCCATGTTGATGACTGCAAACAAAAATTACAAAAAAGTTGTGTCGCTGTCGCTCTCGTGTGCGCATCTTTTCGCGTCGAAGAGACGGCCGGAGACAGTGACAATTAAATTGCCACGTATCTAAGTCACCCGTGCGCGCTAGCTCTTATCTTATCATGCATAGAAGAGTCGTCAGGACAGGCACCAGTAGGAAAAGCCAAAGTCGTCGGTTATAATAATCCACGGAAAATACAAACGAAAACAACGAACCACAAACAGAAGCGAACAAAACACACCGACTATAGTTTTTTTACCCTGTGACACTGACGAGACAAACAAAGACAAAATAACACAGAAAGCATAGATTATTTTTGCTTGAGCGAGTGATCAGTGAGCAATGTTTATGGTCTTTAACATGCCTTTATCATTACCTTGTATACAATTTTTGACAGCTGAGATTAAAATGCGACATCTATTGATGAAAAAATGTACTAAAATCTCTACCTGTCAGAAAAACGCTCATTAGTGAATGTCTCCATTTTGACTATGCAATGCTAGATGATGATGCATGATGCAATGATAGTGCTGTGGTTTTATTTTATAACATGATATCGATAACAAAATAACAAATAATTTGAATGCAATGCGATACATAAAATTACAATGCATATGTATATATCGCAAGCGTATTGTATATTTCACCGTATTACATAGCAACTAGCTGTATTGGAAAACAGCACCGCATTGTAATGCGGCGGATTCAAGAAACGCCGTATTCAATACGGCTGATCGAAACTACTCCGCATTGAATAGAGCGCTTTGCGCTTTTCAATCTGGCTAGAGACAATGTAATTTATGTAATTGGGCGGTTCATGATCCGCTTTTCTGTCAGTTTTTAGTACTAATCGTGTCCAAAGTGCTCACGGCCTTAAAATTTTGTTTATGCTATGAAACTTCGGTATAGGTCGAAATATGGCAAAAAATTCTTTCCTCCAGACAAAAGCGCACGCTCAGCTGATCGATCTAGTGTGGCAGTTCTTTTTTTTATATTTCGACGTATGCTATGCTCCAAAGAGAAAGTTGTTCAGTTTCATGGTCTAAGCAAGCCCTTTAATTTTGAATCAGTGCCAAATATGAAGTAGGTACTATAATTATATTTGAGGAGATCGATGGCTCAATGGTTCGCGCATTCTGCATCCGGTGGTTTATGTTAAGCAACATTCGTTGCGGTTGGACATCTGAATGGTGACCCAAAACTTTATTATCTCGGTCTCCTCTGTGCTTCGGAAGGCACGTTAAGCCGTTGGTCCCGGTAGCATTAGCAGTCGTTGGCACCCTCACCCACCAATCCGCATTGGCTTCGCGTGGTGGGTTATGGCACATACCTACTTATGGCCCGTTCTACCTGTGGTGTTGTCATGCACAGGGAAGGCCTATAGCCCAGCAGTGAGGACATTAATATGATAATGATGATAATTATACTATTAATACTAGGAGGTATAGTCGTAAAACTGAACGAGATTTCTAATCAATTTATTAAATTAAATAATCTGCTGAATGATATCAAGTAAAAAAATACAGATTTCACGCTATTTTTTATAGTCTTAATGAATTCCATTTTTTAAGTATAAATCCACAATTTGCTTTAATAAGTGCATCGAGCATATTCTTGTTTGTTGCGAAGGTCTCCAATCGTCGCCTTTTCTCACGTTTCTTATTCACGTTTCCTTTACATCGGCGGCGGCGTGGCGGTGGGAAATCTGTTAAAAATTGATAAAAATTAAGTTTAAATACAAAATTGTTAACACTATAATTTTTTATCGATATAACATAATAAAATCGGACTACAACACTATCAGGTTGGTCAAATGTAAAAAAATCCCAATTGGCTTTAAATTATATATTTTTAGCCTAAAAACACCCAATTTTGTTCAACCAAGTCAATCTTAAACTGTGTATACACGCACAGCGATTTAGTTTTTGCAAATACGGACCAGTAAGCTATAAAAATGTGTTCGCAAAAACACAAAACAATGAGTGTGACTTACCTCTGAAATGATATGTGTTCATTATTCTCTTTCAAAACACTCACTCTGCTTAAATAACCGGGAACAGTACAGGTCATTCTTAACAAACAACAGATTTACCGCACCACAGCATCAAATCTTTCTATATTTTTGTACAAAAAAAGCTTTTCTTTCTGGAGCATTTGTTAACCAGCTGGTTAACAAACAAATATGACGTTTACTTTCAAGTGGCGCGCAGCTCATTAAGACGCACACGTTGGGCTATTGTTATCTCTTTTTAACACACGACATGTCGCCATTTGAGAGACGAGAGTCGATTATAGAAGGAATTGTTCATTTTCTTATGCTCCATCTACAGGAATAATATATCTATGGGAATACCGACCTTATTACCATAGTCCTAAGGGTGGTATTCCACTTATCAAATATTTTATCCAATCTTTGATCAAATATTGGATCCAAGAAATTGGATCCACCATTAGAACGGTGGTAATAAGAGTGGTATTCCTTTGATCAAATGCAATATTGGACAAAGATATTTGATAAATGGAATACCACCCTAAGGTAAGGATTTATCTTACTCTATGGGCTAAGGCAGGCAAGGCATAGAGTAAGTTAAATAAATATAATATAGTAAGCCAAGGCAAGGCAAAGGCAACTGTACGTACACATTGGGCCAAGCATCGTTGTTACTTTTGAAAGAACTATACTTACTTGTTCTATCAAAAGTGTCAATGTCGAATGCTTCGATCAACAATAACACCTCGTTCCAGATACATACTTGGAGTGACAGATATGTCCAAGCTTCATAAGCCCACTTGAGAGTATAATTATAAGTAAGTAGATTATTTTGACAGTGTCAATAATACTAAGGTATTTCAAACTTGGAACGCTTCCTGTCATTTTTAATGTAAGATCGTAACATTCGTAACCTTTTTTCTCTGTTTAAAAAAAGTCAGTCTGTCCATATAAAGTTTTCATTTAGTTCGTGAGCCTTCATCTAGTACTATTGTTGATCGACGGTCGAATGTATGAAATTAGACGTCAAAGTCGTCCAATTCCTTTGGTCAAATGGGTCAATAGTTTGGACAAAAATCTTTGATAAGTGGAATACCACCTTTAGCGCCAGCGCGGGGGTAATAAAATACATTTCTCAAATTTTAACAATCGCCATCTCTCGAGAGTTAATGCAAAAGCGTAGCCTGAAAACTGCTCATACAGTGCCACAAACTTTGCTGTGCCGGTGGCCAAAATGTGAAACTAGCGTGTTTTTTTTAATGTCATTTTGCTGTCAAGTTGAAGTCCAACCATAGCGCTGCTAGCGGCTGAAGTTCTTAGAAGTCAGGGCCGGTTAAATTGTTACAAAAAAAATAAAACCGTACGTAGCGCCGCTGTCACCGGAACAGCAAAGTTTGTGGCAATGTACGTGCTTTGCGTTGACCATCATGATGGATTTCTTCCGCCGACGAAGGCGGGTTCGGGTTTGAGCTTCCTGCTCCTTCCCCGGGCTTCATCTCGTGCGTGAGGCTACTGCCCCACGGTGTTTGGAGCCGCTTTGCGCGGCCGTCCTCGGGACGGGTGGTGTGCCCCACCGGATGTTTGCGGCCCTCGGCGCGGTCAGCCAGCCGGGTGAGACCCCTTTGGGGGAGGCCCAGCTAGCGCCTGCGAGCGGGCGCGCAAACGGGGTATGGGCTATAATTTAGGTAGGGGTGTTTGAAGGGATGTGAGGATTGGGTGAGGTGGGCTGGGGAAGTGGCGGGGGCACAATATCGCGGGGCAGCGCCCATTTCTTCGTGGCTCTGGTGTTGGTGGTAATGTTGGGGGAAGGAGCTGCTGAGTCATAAATTTCTAGCGGCGGTGGTCGTCGTCTGGGTGCGATGCCCTGCAGGTGTTTGTGGGGGCCATGATCGGCGCTTTCAAACATTCGACGCGCCAGCAGCCCCACGAAGTCCTGCAGCGGCTGGATGTTGAGGTGCCGCGCGATGACCTCGTTGCGGACGTAGCGCCCCGCTTGGGTGATGATGCGGAGCGCCACGTTCTGCTGGGCTTGCAGTCTCTTCCTCTGCGTCTGCGAGCAAAGAGAGTACCACGCCGGCGCTGCGTAAGTGAGTCGCGACGCGACCGGACGTGGGTCTTGAATATTGTGAGTTTCGCCCGCAGCGGGAGTCTGGAGCGAAGGACAGGGCGTAGGATGGCCCGCGCGGCGCGGGCAGACGATATGGCGTGATCCACCTGGGTGGCCATAGTCAGGCCGCGGTCGATGTGGCAGCCCAGGTATTTGATGGTAGGCTGCCAGGCGATCTCCTGCTCCTTCATCGCCAGCTTCGGTGGCATGATCCGCTGGGCCCCGATAAGGATTGCGGTAGTATGTGCGTTGACCGAGCTTGTCCACTGGCTGAGCTGTCGTAAACCAGTTTTTTTACGTCACATACGTGACAAGCCAATGACAAGCGGCCAGTGGACAGTACAGTGCCACAAACTTTGCTGTGCCGGTGGCCAAAATGTGAAACTAGCGTGTTTTTTTTAATGTCATTTTGCTGTCAAGTTGATGTCCAACCATAGCGCTGCTGGCGGCTGAAGTTCTTAGAAGTCAGGGCCGGTTAAATTGCTACAAAAAAAAGAAAAACGTACGTAGCGCCGCTGTCACCGGAACAGAAAAGGTTGTGGCACTGTAGTAGTGTACAGTGCCACAAACTTTGCTGTGCCGGTGGCCAAAATGTGAAACTAGCGTGTTTTTTTAATGTCATTCTGCTGTCAAGTTGATGTCCAACCATAGCGCTGCTGGCGGCTGAAGTTCTTAGAAGTCAGGACTGCGTTCCGTCGTTTTGGTTGAAAAACAACCGGTTGTTTGGTTGCTGCACTCTGAGCCACAGAACGGGTAAAACCATAGTGAAACTACACTCTGACAGCTGTCAGAGTAAAATTTCATCGAGCCACGGAACGGCTAGAGCGCGCCCCGGAGTGCGCTCGTGTGCACTCGATCGAAGCGACGGAACGCACAACAGGGCCGGTTAAATTGCCACAAAAAAAATAAAAAACGTACCTAGGGCCGCTGTCACCGGAACAGAAAAGGTTGTGGCACTGTAATCATTTCGCACTGTTTTATGAATGAAGCTTTCTCTGTGAAATAAATACGCAGTAGGTTTTATCGGTACATAAATTTTACCTTTCTGCATGTTTATTATTGTGGCAAATCTAATTATTTCTTTGCTTTATCAACAAACTAGCGGCCGCCCGCGGTTTCACCCGCGTGGTTCCCGTTCCCGTGGGAATATCGGGATAAAAAGTACATATAAACCTTTCTCTTGAATCACTCTATCTATTAACAAAACGCATCAAAATCCGTTGCGTAGTTTCAAAGATTTAGGCATACAAAGGGACATAGGGACAGAGAAAGCGACTTTGTTTTATACTATGTAGTGATGAGTGTGAAGTTTCTAACGCCAACATTTTAAAATTATTTGTAGTAATGAAACTATCTGTTTCTCATAAAAAGGTTAGGAATCAGCCATTGATATATACGGTAAGGATATGCCATCCGAACTTGTAACCGACAAAAAACAGAGAAATTACAAACAAAAGTAAACACACAAAAGGCGGCCTTATTGCTATATAGCAATCTCTACCAGACAACCTTGGGTGAAAGAGAAAAATAAAATAAAAAATATAAAATGGAATTGGTGCAAAAAGAAAATAATAAGGAGTAAGTACATAAGATATATGAATACAGATAGAAAGAGAACAAAAATAAATAAATATGATAACTATAAATTCGGAGATACAGAAAGGAAATGACTTCTAACTTGAACGTCAACGGATCTAAGACTTTGAGCCTTTCTGATACCTACCGGTAGCGCATTCCACAATCGAACAGCATGCACAGAAAAGGAGTAGGAAAGGAAGAGTGACAAGGAGTTTCTAGGGAAAGGTTAGAAGCAGAACGCAGAGTACACTGTGAAGATGAGGATGAAGAACGAAAAGAAAAGCATTTTTTTAAGATATGGTGGGGTAGAAGGTAGGAAAAGAATGGAATATAGAAGTTTGAGAGTGTGTAAGTCCCTACGCCGGCGAATCGGGAGCCAATTTAGTTTGCTACGGAATGATGACACGTGGTCATATTTTCGGAGATTGAAGATAAACCTGATACAAAGGTTTTGCAAACGTTCTAATTTGTCGAGTAACACCTCAGACAGATCAGTGTAGCAGACATCAGCGTAGTCAATAGTGGACAATAGAAGGGATTGTGCTAGAGTGATTTTGGAGCTGGTCGCCAAAAAATTTCGTAGCCGGTTAATTGAACTATACGCCGCAAACACCCTTTCTCTTACTCCTTCTACATGGGGTCTCCACGATAAACATTGGTCAAGAGTAACACCGAGGTTCCTGACAGTAGTCGAGAACGGGATATCGGTGCCGTCCAAAGAAACCATCAGAATTTGTGTTGAATCGATCCTGGAAATAAAATGAGGTATATTAAGTATGTATTTACAAAAAAAAAGTATTTAACCCATTATGGACGGAATTTTCTAAAGTTATAGGAGATGCGTGATTTTTTATATAGTGGTACTTATGGACATATTATACTACTATGTTTACCCTACAAAAGTTTCGGTGAAGTTTTAGTTTTTCAATAATGAGTTGATGCCATATGGTACCGCTAGACTCCTATGTTAGCAAATATAGATATTTTTTATAATCTTCTTGTTTGGGTCAAAATTAAATAAAACGAGTTTTAGCTTTGGTTTATTAGAAATATATAAAAAGCAATTGAATGTAAAATGGAAAATAAAATGTAGAACATGTAGGTAGAACTAGGGTCGCGAGAATTACTACTGCGAGAAGAACCAAGGGCGCGAGAAGCATAGTTAGCGACATGATAAGTAAATTTACAAGTCCACCTTCATCTTCAGCAGCCCAGTCTTCATCAGAACGAACCGCAAAATCTGGGGGTTCAATATATAAAAGATCGTCCTCATTTTCAAGAATAGATAACGCTACATGCAACGTGCATAATACAAATAATCATAATAAATAATTTAATACACCTTTATAACTAAAGTTAAATTGATAACTTCAATATTTAAAGCTATAAATAATGTAAATAAAATGTTTTTTTTTTTTGAAAAGACAACATAGTGGCCTTGCGGTGCCAAACAGCATCACTAACATTTAACACAAACTAAAAAGCAAATGCAAAGAGATAATTGCATGTTTCAATTATTATTATTTCTGAAATATGTCTCAGTTACCAATAACAACAGCAAAAGTATCAAATAATATCAAATAAATAAATTGTAATTTACTTACGTAAACACGGCGTCCATCGTTGTCAAATTTCTTGAAAGACTACCTTTGACCAGCTCGTGCATGCAGTGATTAAGTCTCCGACCACTCAGAATGCACCTAGGTGACAGCCACACTACTTCCGCATTGTTTGAAACCAACTACATTCAAATGGGAACTAAAGTCGGATTTTTAATTAGACGAAGTAATCTGACAGTTGCTAATGTCACTTAGTGAAATAATGCTGCCATGTTCAATATAATAGTGATGTGTTCTATTCGTTCATTCACAGGAATGAATGATGATGAATGAATACTTTAATATAATTTGTCGATATCTTATGTGTTGTATATTTATAATCACATTTTTATTGATGAATCATGGTTTTTGGCACTATTTTGACCAGAAAACTGCAACGCAATGCTAAAGATATTAGAAAATCGAAAATGGCGGCTAACTTTTTTGTTTGTGGGTCGATTATGATGAAATTTGGTTTTTGGCACTATTTTGACTAGAAAACTGCAACGCAATGTTAACAATATTAAAAAATCAAGATGGCGGCCAACTTTTTTGTTTGTGAGCTGATTTTGATGAAACTTTTAACCGCCTCTGTGGTCTAGTGGTTCACTCACACCACCGATTTCAGACCCAGAGGTCCCGGGTTCGATAACCAGTGGGGGTACTTATTGTATTCGGTTTGGTTGGTGGTAGGACTTGTTCTTAGTCCGCCTGGCTAGCTACCACCGTCTTATCTAAGTCTGACGCCATAACAATGATGTTTTCAGCATTATTGTGGTCCGGCAGTTAGCGATAATATAGCCAGTTCCTCAGTGATTGAGGATTCCGGGAGTAGTGTGCTTCCACCTTCAGCCTTATCACCATTTAACATCAGGTGTGATGAAGACTAACACCTGTTTGCACTAAACTTAAGAATCGCCTAAGTCTTTTCCTAGCTAACTTAAGACATTCTTAACAAAAAATTGCTTTGCACTAACATAAGGACATTCTTAAATGCACTTTAGGCTATTCTTAACTTACGGGCCCAATATCGAGCACCTAAGGCTTAAGAAATACCTATATTAGTGGTTATTGTCTGTGGCATTGTGAGCAAAGAGTAGTGCGACAAGCTTTTCTGTTCCGGTGATTATCTTTGGAACTAAAACAGTTTTCATACGACAGTCCATTTTGACAGCTAATTTCGTATTGCAAGTGACTCCTCTGTCACGGCTGTCACCGGAACAGAAAAGCTTGTGGCTTTTGTATTCTTGTTAGTTAGATAGAGACACAACACATGTGACATACGTCATTCATCATTTATTAAAAAAAAACTGTATTATGTTTTTCTTGACAGTTGAGCTCAGTTGACTTTTTCTTTTCTCGGTGAATTACCCCTACCAAATAAAATAGTCAACGCCTTAGCCTTTGTCTCCTTTAAACTCACGAAGGAATCAATGAGAAGTTTCAACCAAAAAAATATCCAGTGACCTATTTTACCTCGCTAGTTTTAAAATCCATAAACAATAAATATTTGAATTTATTCATTCATTCTCTTATCAAGGCGATGACTAAGCTACGACGGACGTTACGTCTGTCAGTGCAAACAAAAATTTTAGCTCGGCTGTTTTAGGCTGTTCCTAAACTAAGATGTATCTTATCTAGGACAAGCTCAACCCGAGTTTAGTGCAATGCAAACGGCCATAAGTGCTACACTGTTGTGAATAAAAACTCGGTTTTTGATACTATTTTGGAAAGAAAACAGCAACACAATGTTAAAAATATCAAATAATCCAAGATGGCGGCCAAGTACCAAAAACCGAGTTTCATCAAAATCGACCCACAAACAAAATGTGCCTACATGGCACAACTATTAAGTAAGACTAAATTTAGATTCATTTCTTCTTCTTCATCGATGCACTCTTGGCAGAGCGGTCGTGGTCGTCATGTAGTCGTGGAAGTGGAGGGGGCAGATACAGCACGCCGCACGATGCCTCGCCATTTTTCTCTGCTCGAAGTCATCCTACTGCACTCGTTTATGGACCCGCCCACAAAAGACTTGATCTGATCGGTCCAACGCGTAGGTGACCTCCCGCGCGGTCTGGTGCCTTCTACTTTCCCCTGGACGACAAGGCGCTCGATGGACACGTTATCGCGTCTCGAAACGTGACCAAAAAATGTTAGTATACGAGACTGTACAGTGGAGAATAGACGCTGCTTTATGCCGAGTTCCTGGAGTATGGAGACATTTGTACGAAACTCGGTCCATGAAATTC
Organism: Crambus lathoniellus; assembly: GCA_949710035.1. Taxonomy (NCBI): domain Eukaryota; kingdom Metazoa; phylum Arthropoda; class Insecta; order Lepidoptera; family Crambidae; genus Crambus; species Crambus lathoniellus. The sequence continues at coordinate 12,568,399 of OX453296.1, forward strand.
CAAGCATTCTTCTCCAGCACCACATCTCCAGAGCGTCTATCTTCTGCCTTTCCACTTCTCGTAAGGTCCACGTTTCGGCAGCATAAAGAAAGATGGGGAAGATAAGAGTGCGCACGAGCCTGGTCTTCGTGGTTTTGGTGATATTCCTATTCCTCCATATTTTCTTCATTTTGTCCATCGATGTCCTCGTGATAGCCATTCGTCTTTATCTCATCTTTATCTCATCTATGCACCCGCCATTGTTCGTGATTAACGCTCCAAGATATACGTAAGATTGGACCACGTCACAGTTCGCAATTTGAGTAATTTCCGGCGAGTTGCTGTTGGCGCGGTCGATAATCATCATTTTTGTTTTGCTGCGATTAATCTTTAACCCAAATGCAAGGCTTGTGCGAGATTTATTTACTTAAGCCTTTTTATGTTATTTCAATGTTTAATCCGATTTATGTTTTGTTAGTTGTCCATAAACAAATAAACAAATAAACAAACTAGGATTCGAACCCGGGACTCGATATCGGTAGCCCGGTGTTCTAACCACTCCATAGGCTACCGAAAGAACTATACGTGATATTTATATAAATAATTATAATATTTTTGTTTCATTCATTCACTTTGCCCCGTCACTATTTATTTTTCGTCAAAACCTGACAACCCAGTAAACGTCAGATTACTTCGTCTAATTAAAAATCCGACTTTAGCAAGAAGCCAAAATATGCGAAAGTTGCTATGTTCTCCTTGTAGGTGCACACTTTGCACATAAATAGTTCACTAAAGTCAACGATAGATGGCTCCAAGTTAACACACCCACAGTATAGAAAAGAAGAGAAAAATCCTTTTTTTCTATACTATATTGTTGAAAGTTGATGGAAGAGTATAAACTTTAAAGAGTAGAGTTTTAGAGACACTTTACTAAAGTGTGTGTCAGATAACTCTGCACGTGCCTGGCGCGTTTTTGGCGCTAGTTACAGTGCATTTTTTTGTTCTAATGTTATAGAAAAGATTAGTATTCGATTTTTACCGCGCGCAGACTTATCTGACGAGCACTCTAGTGTACTTATGGAAAATAATGTCAAATAATCTAAATTATTTAATCTAATTTTTGTTTGTTAAATTTGTTATTTGCTATGTTCTGTTTCGTAAAGATCCGTAATTCCGTTAGCAATTACATAGTTTCGTTGCTCGGAGTACCGCTTTTTGAGAAAAAGACTCGTTTGTTTTGAGTGTGATGTTATTGAGAGATTTTCTGCCAGCAAATAAAATAAAAAAAGTTTATTTATTAGCTCGATAGATGGCGCTGACCTGACATGAATCCCTCACCTCTTTTGTTTATTACCACTCAGAGATGGGCCTATTTCTCGAAAGATACAAGTTTACAAGATCACAAGCTTCGAAATGTAACATGGACTTGTAAATTCTGTTTCACGAAGTAAATAACAAGTGTTTTTACGGTAACAAAAAAGAGTGTTATTGGAATACCTAATGACATATAAATGCATTGGCTGATGAATATTTTTCATCTCTCATATTCGAAAAGTGATGCATATTTAAGGCCTAATCAGACGAAGGACTTTTGTCCCCGTAGGACTAAAAGTCCCTGTACGTCCAAAATATTTCCTCCGGGTACTTGTCGCGGACTCAACGCATATAGTGTGCGGTCATTTGTTTAATATAAAACTTATCTTTGTAATATATGATTTTATACGAACTATTTTTACATTAATATATATTTTATCTTAGATATAAGTTAACATAAATTATTAGTTTTAAGTTTACTATATAAGCAATAGAATAGGATACTTGTACATAGATATTACAATTTAAGCAATGTAAATTAATTTGTTTTACATTGTAAGCAAAGAGTAAATAGATTTAAATATATTAAACAAGGTAGTTTATTTATAGCTAAATCAGAGCTAAGTTCTAATGTAGGTACGCTACATCACCCCGTAGTAGACGTACTTCATTATCGGGCGCTCAATGCAGACTAAAGTTCGTTGTGTGCGTTGTTACGCCTATTTACGTTTGTTCTATTTTTTTTTGGGGACTACCGCGAACTTTTGTCCAGTCCAGTCTCTCGGTGTCCGCCGTACTTTCGGGGACTTAATGTCCGCGGTACTTTTAGTTCCTTGTGTGCGTTATTCGATACAATTTATAAGAGATCTATATCGATGGACAAAAAGTACTCGGCGGACAGTCCCTCGTCTGATCAGGAAATAGAACTGAATTTGGTTACAGTCAACCATAGAGTTATCTCATCGGCAATGAAAAAGTTTTCTACTGATGTTGTATGGGGTGGTGGGGCCGTTTCAAAAATGAATTTTATAAGAATGAGAATATCTCAAAAACGGTGCGTCGAAGCTAAAATCTAACAAAATTTTCAACCCCCTATGGTACATATACATATGTATACAATACCAAATGTGAAAAAATAATTTGAATCTGTTTTATAATAAAAGAATTATAGTCTGTTTGATTTTGACTATAGCTGTCTCTTTCTAAAACGAAATCTTCTATGGCGTGACTATGACGCTACTAACCCACTAACGTCACTAAGATAGCGTCCTGTCCTTGACTAATTATAAAGTTTGAAGTCCTATATCTTTGAAAATATTCAAGATAATTCAAAATGAAAACTTGTTTTGTGTAGCTAATATTTCGAAAAACATTTTAAAGAAATAAAAAATATCAGTAAAATACCGTATTGTAGACTTGTAAAAATGGTTAAACAGGGCCCTTGCCAGCAAATTTAAAAAAAAGCAAACCCATGTCTGATGAACGCCATCTGTTGAGTTTTTTGGAACTAACTTTTTTCTTTTTTAATCATCTGTCAAAAAATCCCTCATTATATAGAATTCTTTGGTGATGTGCTGTGTTTGAAGAAAGACTTCTTTGAACATTGTTAATGCCTTTAGTGATTCATATTTGTTGTTTTATTGTTAATAAATAATATTAATAAAATACACTGAAACATTTGGTATTAATTTTATTATGAATAAGTACCTACTAATAATTTCTCTACAAAAAGTAATGATATCTCATTAAAAACATAAAATATGTGAAGTGGGAGCCAACTTCAATATTAGGAAATATGTCTTGGTTGTTGACTTCAACGACAAAAGATGTGAGATCTAAATGGGTGCCAAGTTTAACGGTCAGTCCTGAAAATTTAGTACATAAAATGTTTTATTACAACTTAAAATATAATTTCTTCTTATAACTTAGGATAATATATTGAAGCCTAAGGTCCGCTTTATCTGATGAGGCGAGGATGCTATACAATTTGGTAAATAGAATTAATGTATGTAGAAGCTAGTTTTTTGTTAATGTCAATAATATGTATTGTTTATTGGTTAATTTATTGTTCATGATTATACTTAGATTTCTTTACGGGGGTGACATAGTCAGTATGTGACTAAACCCTCTTTTCAAACAAGAAAAAAAAAAAGATTGTTTAGGTAAAATCTTTTGCTAACTGAATAGATTGTAGCAAGAAATTATTTTGTTTATTTAAAAATCGATAAACAACCAATAAAAATAATGTAAAGCATCCTACCGATGATAGGATATGTCCTGTAACCTTTTATTCTTCTTTTCGTAGTTTTTGCATCCTGAAACCACACAATTTGGAATTTTGTTGACGCGTCAACCAACGTCTGCTAACCATACGTTTGTTGACGCGTCAACCAACGTCTGCTAACCATACAGCTGGTTGCACCAAAATATTCATTTTACGATTTTATTCTAAAAAAGGAACTGAATTTTGCTGTCAAAACTGTCAAATCCCATACATTTTTAAACTATAAACCCTGTAAAAGTAAAAGTATAATGTAAAAAAAAACTAACTTGGTGCAACCGGTGGATAGTTTTCCGCTTACAACTAACCCGCGTTAGTGGCAAAACTGTCATTTTGCTACAAGCGCGCGGGAACATATTTCATTGGACCGTTGGACAGGTCCTTACTTTTTAAGTCAATGGAATCAGCGTACTTAAATCAGACGACTCCTGGCCTAAAATTCTCAGAACTGGTGCCCTACCACAAGCTCTAATAGCAGTTATTTTTAAGTTGAGAGAGTGAGACGCCGCTATACACGCTGTATAGCGAGAGGGCACCAGTAGTGATGTGATTTTATACGGATAAATACTCAAAATGGATAAATACTCATAAATACCCATTTTTACTCGAGTATTTATCCAAAAAGGCGGATAAATACTCTTTGGACATTTTTATTTCTATTTAATAATAATAATAATAATAAATAAATAATGACGAATAACTACCGAAAGTATATCCTAAGGGATGGCACAGTGGATATTTGCCGAGCGTGCCATCGTCCTGGTGAATCCCTTAGGCATATAATTTCCGGTTGTTCTCGTCTCGCAAACGGCGAGTATTTGCATAGACATAACCAAGTGGCCAGGATAATACACCAACAACTTGCTCTGAAACATAGTCTTGTGGCATCCGAGGTGCCGTACTACAGGTATGCACCAGAACAGGTCCTTGAAAATAGCCATGCCACATTGTATTGGGATCGATCTATCATTACAGACAGGACTATTGTAGCTAATAAGCCTGATATTGTATTGATAGATCGACACGAACGCCGCGCAATAATTGTTGATGTCACTGTTCCCCATGACGACAACCTTGTGAAAGCTGAAAAAGATAAAGAAAACAAATATCTTGATTTAGCTCACGAGATTGTTGACATGTGGGATATTGATTCAGCAATTATTGTTCCGATAGTCATATCTGCCCATGGTCTGATAGCCAAGAGCCTCGATAAACACCTTAAGAGGCTTGCGTTAGGTGGATGGATCGGGAGTCAGATGCAGAAGGCAGTACTTCTGGACACGGCCCGTATAGTGAGAAGGTTCCTGTCTCTGGATCCTTAACCATCGGTAGCCGGGACCTTGATCTTGCTGCCGTTGGGGAACTGCATTTTTGTATTTTTAAATGTTATATTTTTTAGTGTTATACATTGTAAAAATTTAATGTTTAGAAATATAATTTTGTAAGTATTTAAAATGTAATAAAGGGAATAATAATAAATAATTTTAAAATTAGAGTAGGTAATTAGTATTTTTAAGATAAAATATGTGTTTCTGCGTTTTTAAATTACAAATAATGAATAATAGCAAAAGAACTATCTATTATTTCAAGTTATTTATATTTTTTCTTCTTGCATTCACAATTCAATTTTTATTATTGAAAATCGAAAATAAAGGACACTATGAAAAACAAAGTTATTTTTCGCTGGTTAAAAAAAAATAGTGGTATACCTGACTCTATTACGACAAGATTTTGGTACTTTGGTTTCGGATTTTGGTACTATTTTGACAAGAAAACAGCTACGCAATGACAAAAATATTAAAAAATCCAAGATGGCAGTCAAATTCTTTGTTTGTGGGCTGATTTTGATGAAATTCGTCTTTTTGTCATTTTTGACATTGCGTTGCTGTTTTCTTGTCAAAATAGTACCTAAAACCAAGTTTCATCAAAATCAGCCCACTAACAAAAAAGTTGGCCGCCATCTTGGATTATTTAATATTTTTAACATTGCGTTGCTGTTTTCTTGTCAAAATAGTTTCAAAAACCGGAGTTCCATAAAAAGCGGCCCACATTCGTCAAATCTAGTCCAGCAAAACAAAAGTTGTGAGTGGATACAGCTAAAAAGATATTTATCCGTGATTTTGAGTAAATATCAGATAAAAACGGATTAAAACGAGTATTTATCCATTTTCGATAAATATCCGAGTATTTACTCTTTGAGTATTTATCCACTGCCCATCACTAGGCACCAGGAATGAAAACGATCGAAAGCGCAATTAAAGTGACTCTTAATAATACTACCTCTTAAGTTCAAACTCGTTTGCAACAGTGTAGCGCACGGAACGGCAACGCCACACTTAGCTGCGTCCAAGACCATTATTTTGGAATTTTTGGCGGGAAAACAGTTTTTTGCCTATAATTTTGAAACTAAGAGGCCCAGAGATTTGAAATTATGCCTCGTGATTGCATCAATTATAAGGTTTTTTTTTTAAATATATAATATGAAACTCTAACTTTACGTTACAGTAATTCACCATGTGTCAGCCCGTGTTACGTGTCACCAGCTTACACATACTTATCGGTTCGTAGCTCCAAAACTATTTTGCCTAAAGATTTGATAAATTTGGTTCTTATTGCATCAATTTTGCAGCAACTTTTGAGGTATAACACATCATCGTAACTTATATAATTACGAAGATACAGCTGTGCAAGCCAGAGACACGGTACTCCAATTCGCACACACTTTTATGATCGTAGTTTCAACAGTATTAGAGTGTGACGGTTAGTTTTTTTGGTTCTCATTGCACCAATGGGCGATTTTCTGAAAGCTCAGTCACTAGATGGCGCTGTCCCACCTATGCAGTTAGAAGGAACGGAACGTTATAAATTTTACTTTGACGCGACTTTTTTACGTAAAATGGAACGTCAGACAGATGTTATTTATTTGCCTAAATCTTTAAATTTACCTATTTCGTTTCTGTTCCTCACAGTAGTACTTATTTAATATATTATTAGTTTCCTTTGGGTTGTTAAGAAGTAATTAATTTAAATATGTTTCATACCAAAATATACCATAGACATGTACATACTTATTCAACGCCATCTAGTGAAGCAATTGGAAGCTTTTTTTTTTAAATGGCCTCTCAGAAAATCTCTCATTGTGCATTAAGTTTTGGACTATAGTCTAAAACCCTAACCTCACTCTCTGTTTTGCCTTAACAGCATGTGTAAGCTGGTGACACATTTCTCCAGCTAACACACAAAAAACAACTCATACTTGTGGTTGCACTAAAATTATAACTGACACGTTTGATTGCATCTATTATGAATCAAAATAGAGCATACTTAGAATTTCTCTATGTCTTATGAGGAAGCTGATGATCCACACCACACATGCTTCCATCATGATGTTCTCTTTCAACTTTGATCTAAGTGGAATAGCACCCTCAAATAGTGTCTATGGAGTAGTGACAGTGACAGTGACAGTGACACTGACACACTGACATGACATTTAACAAAGATGTACATCTTTGACATAAAAAACATTTTGTGCACAAATAAATTATCACAAATTATATATATTCTTGACTGTCTTGGTTGGGTGGGGTGTGTTGTGTTCTTTTCGTTCTTGGCTTGGCGCAGCTTGGCTAATCAAAATGATCGTCAAATTATGCTTTCTTTTAGTGCTTTGCATAATGCCGACGGGTAAGTAGTCACTCTCGCACACTATCATCGTATCATTTCAATACAAAACAAAAACATTTAAAATACTTCATCTATACCTTGTTTTCAGTTTTCTGTGTTAGATGTTACCAATGTGCATCATTCCAAGATGCCAAAGGAGAAGATACTTGTGGTGCATATATGAAATTCGATAAACAGACTCACATAGCTGTTGAATGTAACAGTGATGAATCGCATACTCCAGGGTCTTTCTGTATGAAACTTACTCAACAGGGACCAAAGGGCTTCATCTGTAAGTATTCTCACCAACTAATTTACAGTCAAAACCATATATAATGATATTGTTTATAACAACGGATCTTGTTCCAGCAAAACAAAACAATACAAACAATTTTCAAACTTAGATCTTATTTTAATCTATGAAGGAATGTTTTTTACTTACTATTAGCTACTAACATGTTCTCCCATCGACCATGCATGTTTCACAATGTCGAAAGTCGATAGGGTGAATAAAAGGTTGATTTGATAAGTTTTGGTTTTGATCCTGTCTTTTTTTCACATAATACATATCAAACATAAACATACATGTATGTTAATATGGCTACTTGTGTATATTGCATAATATAACTATCAGACATAACATCCGAAGTTATATGGTCCCTCCAGCTTTGCTATATCCAATTTTGACTGTATTTACTTTAATCATACAAAACTAGGGGCTCCGCGCCGTTTTACCCATGTGGTACCCGTTCCCGTGTAGGGTTGCCAGGTCTTAAAACCGAAAAGGTGGACTGTCCAGTTACTTTATCCAGACTCTTGTATCAAGGCATGACACCTAAAAAAAAACCTTGCTTTATTTAATGCTTTAATTCTTAAATAAAAGTTATATTTTCCATGAAACCAGCGGATTCGCAAGTTGGCCAAGGAGGTAAAAATGAGAGGGGCCGGACACTGTCTAATTAAGCTGTACATGCGTCCAAAAGACCAGACCCTGTCCGGCTTTATCTGGACAATAACAAAACGACATCAGCGCCTCTAGCGGGACACAATGTAACTATTTTACGGTATGATCACTAGCGATTGACCACTTTATGAAATGACTATGCGTTTAGCTGTTCATATCATTAAACACTGATCATTCAATGATATGACTAGCGGATTTTGATAATTTCAAGAAATACGACTATTTCATGAAATGCCCAACCATTTCATAAAATAATCAATTCAATGATCTGACCACGACGTATACATCAAGTCTATTTTTAAATTGGTTGGTGTTGGAGGCTGAGTCAACATTGTGTGGGAGCTTTTTCCATTCACTTACAGCCCTGTTGGATAGAAAATATTTATTTGGGTTGCTGTTAGCAGCACGGGTTGAAAGCTGTGACCTCTGATCTGAGGTGTGTATTCTGATTTGTATGGAAAATCGTATGTATGTCACAGAGATCATAGTGCCCATTTAATATTTTAAAGGTTTCAATTAAGTCACCGCGGCTCCTGTGGTCTTGTAAGGTTGTGAGATTCAGCGCATCCAACCGTTCCTCGTATGTGCGTCATGTCAGCGTCTAGGTGTCTTGGTAAAGCTTCGCTGCACTTTCTCCAGTTTTTCAATGTCCTTGGCGAAATAGGGACTCCAGATCTGAAATGCGTACTCAAAAATGGGTCAGACAAAGTTTTTATAAATCTCAGCATCATTTCTAGAGTCAAAGCACCAAAAGCTTTTCTGATTAGGTATCAAAGTTTTAGCTTTCTTTGCTATGGTTGAAATGTGCTCCACCCATTTTAATCTTCCGAAATCTTCACTCCTAAGTCCATTTGAGTTTTGACTTCTGTAAGTTTTACATCATTTAGGGTATAAGACAGGTGTGGATTTCGGTTCCCTATGTGCAAAACAGTGCATTTCGTGGCGTTAAGGATGAAAAGCCACGGATTGAATTCTGTTGTAATCAAGCAGCGGGTTCCCGAATAACTTTGTATCGTCTGCAAAGCAAACATACTGATATGGCACTGCACGGACTGAGGAAGGTCGAATGTGTAAATATAGTGTAGTCAATTAAGCTAGTTGACCCCCAGAGTAATTCCTCAGTCATGTCTCTGTCAAACTTTTTAACGGAATTATGCCATTTTGCCAAGCATACTCCCGCCTCCCGCCTGAAAGCTACTTATAGGGCTCGTGGTTTTTTACTATCACATTTTTCCTATACTTACAAAAATTGCATTGTGAATGCATCAAAATAATATAAAAAATCTCAAGCATACTCATGTTCGAAAAAAGTTTTGGATTTTCATCAAGTATCATACTAGTGTAAATAACTCATTTGGTAAAATAAATTTGGACTGAGAAATTACTCGGTTATATATAAACAGATTTGTTATTTATGTATAAATACCTAACTTCCGTGTGAGTTTTTTTTTGGATAATCATTTAAAAGTTTATGGCTCATGCTATTTTATAACTCAGCAAAGTTTCATCGACTGAGGAATTAGTGTATGGGTCTCCATACAAAGAATCTGTTCATTGCCTACACTAATAATGAATAGTACTGGACCAAGAACCGAGCCTTGCGGTACACCACTGAGTACTTAACGCTGGTCAGACAATTCTTCGTCTATTTTGACTTGAAAGGTCCTTTGTTCCAAAAATGCCCTTATTCAATTGAGAAGTTTACCGCGTCTTCCTACATGTGCCAGTTTATTTATGCAGTAGTTATTTTATGGGAACTAGTTTACCGCGTATTCATACATGTGCCAGTTTATGCATTAGCCTTTTTATGGGAACTTTATCAAGCGCCTTTTCGTAGACAAGATAGATTAAGTCTGTAGGTTGTCTTACATTGTATTGTTCTACCCACAGTGACATACATGTTAACAGGTTAGTCACAGTGGAGCGGCGCGGACAAAACTATGTTGGTACTCAGGAATTACTCTGTTTTCAGCAATAAATTTGACTATGATCTTTTCCATTAACTTGCAGACTACACTAGTTAGGCTTATTGGTCTGTAATTGGCGGGATCAAGCTTGTTTCCTTTTTTTAAATATTGGGGTTACTAAGGCATTTTTCCAATTGTCGTCAGGTAGATTTACAGTATCATAAGACGTTTGCATTACTTATATTATTATGTGCTAGACTAGACCAGCGACAAGGTTACATCTTTGCAAAACAGCTACTGTGATATTGTCCGAACCTGGTGAAGAGTCTGTATTCATCTCTTTTAGTGCGTTATTGATGATGTCGTTGGTAAATATGATGTCTGCTACAGAATTTTCAACCAATTGATTAGGATTTAAATCGGGTAGTGGGCTAGTGGGTCCAATGGTTCTTCTTGAAACACACTCGAAAACTGTTCCGCAAATAGTTCGGCAATTTCGTGTGATCCAGTGACAGTTAGGCCTTGTTTATTACGTAGGGCGGTTAGTATGCTAACTTTTGATAATACTTGTTTACTCAAATATTAATAGTTTTTTTTTGCCCAGCGTTCAGAAGGTCACTCTCATAAGCAATGCGAGCTGTTTTATTTTGATTTGCTAACCTATTATTAATCTTTCTATATTCATGGTATGTTTTGTCAAGTCCGGTCAACAATTCAACATGTACTTTTTCCATAGGGTGTGTTTTTGGTCGATGAGAATTTTCGTGTCCTTTGATATCCATGGCTTGTCGGGAGCTACACGTCGAACTTTAATTTTTGGCGTAGACTCGTTCACTGCTTTCAAAATTGTGTCCGTAAAAAGTTTATATTTCGGTCTCTCAATGTTTCCAAATTGTGCAGTAACGTGTTCATTCTATCTTAATCAGTTCTTTTATGGTTTAATCGGATGCGAGTTTTGGCAGCTTGTTCAACCGTTGAAAATTGCAAAATTAAATTGGTGCAAATGTTTTTGTTTTGAGTTTATCTATTACATTACAAACAAATAAAAAATCAAAACTCTCTTTATAATATTAGTGTGAATTGATAATCCTATTAAAATAAACTACAGATGCATCAACTTCAACAGTCTGTATAAATAATGGTCAGTTTCAGTGGTTACTTCTGCTCCTGTTGCAATAATTTTTAAAAAAGAAACAGAACTGAGTCTTAAATGAAGTCTTTGTTTCTTAAAAGCTTGGCCTGATCTTCTAATTTCTGGATTAAAAGAACTCATAAAATAGAAAGACTTTTATTAAGCCCTTGGATGTTACAAAATAGTATCTCTAAATCATCACTTGAGTTATGTTGCCTAAAAACTAAAAATATTCATAATTTTTTGCTTTGTCAATTTTAGGGGATGGCAGATGGCGTCAAGTGATTCGACGGTGCGCATCGGTAGCTGATACCGGTGTAACGGGAGTCTGCAACTGGGGTGTGTACCCCAATGGAGTTTACTGGGAAGAATGTTATTGCTCTTCCGATGAGTGCAATAACTCCAACTTTGTCCGATCATCATTACTATTAATATTGGCCGCTTCTGTAATTACCTGGTTGCACTTATAAAAGAGGGTAGGTATAATACGTAGTTGTAATTTATCCATTTAAAGACTTAAGCTTATATTTTTTGCCTCTACAATAAGTATTTGGTATTTTTAGAATTTAAGATCACTCCTTTTCGTATTGCAGATAGGTAGTAGGTACTCCATTCAACAAGTGCCTTAGATTGACTGAATGATATCAATGTGTTGTTGCATAATAAAGTAACAATACTAGCATATACCTATGAATCTCATATTTCACTGCAAGTAATGTGGGTAATAAAACAATTTTATTTTGTTTGTTTTTTAAAAGATCATACCTCTGAAGTAAAAGTCCAAGTATGTACTCTCAACATGTTTACCATTTTGCAACAGAAAACCATATTTTTTTTAAATATACACCTTTAAATAATTAAGTTATACAAACAATTTTTACTAGTGCTATGGCGCCAACCACGGAACCGCGAAAAAAAATCAGCTGTTCCCATGCTGTTCCATACAAGAGTACAACATCGGCTCAACTGAAATGTATGGAAAATTAGTTTTATTTTTCGCCATTCCGTGGTTGGCCCCATAGTAAAAATTGTTCGTATTGATGGACACTATCATCCCCTAAAATCTTTCTACTAATCAAAATTTAGAGGTGTATATTTTAGAATACTTCGATTAAATTGCCAATTTTAAAGGAAAAACTTTGTAAAACTGTGTAGGTAAACTGTAAAGGATTTTGTGAAGCTTCTGTTTACAATGTTTTTATTGTTTTTGTGTATTATATTACTTATATAAGAACTTATTATAAGATAAACAATGTCAAATCTCAATATGTCCCTCATTAAAAGTATCTAATGAGAAATATATAGCCTGAGCAAACTGGTTTATTTAAAATATTGAAAATGAAGGAAGTACTCACCTACTTATTAAAAAAATAAAAATAACCCGCCGCACAACCCGAACCTACGACCTTCTACTGCCCGGGCGAATGCGCGGCGAAGAGCCAGACAGTGAAAGGTCGTGGGTTCGAGTCCCATCGAAGCTAGTTGTGAGACGGGTCCACTTTTTCTAATACTTACTTCATTTTCAATAATAAAAATTTCATAGTGAATGCAAAAAAATAAAAATTATTTGGTTTATCCGGCGACACGTCCGTCTCCCATACAAACAAAATACCAAAATAATTTAAAATTTCGAGAACCATTGACTGTAAGTACATAAGTAATATGATGTTATTCAGATTATGCCAGTATTTATCTAGGTCGCTTAAAAAAATATCCAATAAAAAAATAAAGCATTAAGTACATTTTTCTATACAAAACTGCAATTCCCATTTACTTATTTTTAATTATGTAACTCATTAAAGTGGTTCTTGCTTAGATCATATCATGCTTAAGTCAAACTTTTCCTCGCTTGCACTTGTTACTAACCTACTTACCTATTTTGTTTTTGAAGACCTTGATAAATGCTGTCTTAAATCTGAATAACATCTCGACAACATTTATGTAAGTATAATAATAATGCTCAAATTTTAAATTATATTGGTATTTCGTTTGTGGGCTCATTTTAGCTGACCCGTGTGGCGGGCCCGGCGGCATGCGGCATCTTAAATTAACGGAATAGCTATTTTGCAACCATTATGGCATGTTTATTGACATTACCAAGTGACAAACATAAAAACCAGTTTTTTAGTTTTTCCTAGGCCTAGTTTTTCTTGTGTAAAAATATTCCAAGACCTACCTCACTAGGCGGGGCGGCTTGGTTGTGACGCCAAACCGCCAATGTCCATTCAATCAATTGTCGTTGGCTGCTGGCGTCCCAATGGAATAAAGCCCTGACGTCCCAATCGAAAAAAGCCCTAAAGCGTCGCAGCCGTATCACACAAAAATCTATTGAAATTAAGCGCATACCTACCTAGTTAATAATGATAAAGCGCCAAGTTATTTATCAGTAGTAACTGAAGATTAAAGTGACTGTATTATCTATTGAACAACGCCGTATAAAAAGACTAGACTGAATTATAGGACTTTGTCGCATTAGATAGTTGAAAGGCGATATCACACTCGAACTGCTTTGTTATGTGATAGAACTAATACGACAAGATTCTATATAACTAATAGAGTAAGTAGGTACTTATGTATTCCTACATACAATCTGAATATTTTAAGCATAAGTTTGTAAGAGAAACCATCAATATATTTTATAAAAGTACCTATATTTATAATAATCTATACTTTTATGCTTATTATTTAACGATTCCGTCCAATTGTATGTTTTTTTTAAAGTAGGTATTACTGAATTAAATTTTTATACATAAAGTAAGTTTATCAGTTAAACACAGAACCCAAGGTTAGAGAAGCGTCTCATTTTGTACTGAATAAAGCTTGAATCGAAAACAATATAGTCCCACATGCCTGTCTGTTCCGGCGACAACCGCGACAGCGGAGCCACTTGGAATACAAAATTAGCTGTCAAAATGGACTGTAGTATCAAAAAGTTTTAGTTCCATTCCAAAGACTACCTAAAGACCGGAACAGATTATGCTTGCATTGTCGCACTATAGTTACCTTGACAACTTGAAAACATTCAAAATCGTACAAATAGTACTAGGTCTTATGGAAAAAAAGCTGCACTTTGTGATAAAGGAAAGCCGCTTTGCACAGTGATACTAGGGACGAAAATAAGCGATTTCACCCGCAGCAGCGAAACTTTCATCCATTCAGAACAGAGCTGGCGCCACTTCTTGAAAAAAAAATCTATAAGCCAAACCACCGCACCGATTTTGATAAAGTAGGTGTCAAATGAAAGATAATTACATAATCTATCAAAGAAAAAAAACATTGTAAAATCATTCATTTAAAAATGCCCAAATATAAGCTTTGCTTGGAAAAATATTGAGAAAATTGTCGGTTTTTACTTAATAAAAAAAAAATTGTTCCGTAGGGTATCTTTTTATCAACTAATATTGTTGACAATTAAATAGAGTATTTGATAAAAAAAAACTGCTTGTCGATATCTTTAATAATTATGGAGATATAAAATTACAAATGAGGGCAGTAATTTCTCGGGCGCACCGATTTCAATGATCTATGTATGAAACGACTTTTTTTTTGTCTTTGTGCATATTGCATATTTCTTATATGCATTTAAAAATATGTTTTAAAAAGTATGTAGGTACTTAAAAGTTTATTTTTGTGAGATTTAAAAAAATATGTCATAAGTTTTATTTTAGAAATACCTAATGCAAGTAAAATACATAACAAAATAATTTTCCTAAATGGTTCACTGCTACACAGATTTGGTCAGGTCAGAGTTAAACCTTATCGACCATTGCGGGTGGAACTTCCTGCAATACTATGCGCTGTAGCTGTCGATGTATCGGCTTACCATGTACTCTACAGTGCAAATTTTGCAATAGTGGCTGTGAAAATCCAAGGTTAATGTATAAAAGATACACTATTCAAAAATATTTCCTATAAAATTTAACAATTACCTTAATCAGTACCTAGCTTTCAGGCGGGATATTACTACTACGGGCTACTTATAGGGCTCGTGGTTTTTTTACTATCACATTTTTCCTATACTGACAAAATTGCATTGTGAATGCATAAAAATAATTTTAAATCTCAATTACCTTTATCATTTAGTAGATACTTATTTAAATTAAAACCTTTAAACTAAAGCATTTTGCACTAAATAATAAAATTTTGTTTTTCTTTTCAGTTCAAACAGTACCATCGTCGGTTTTGAGGAAGATTATGATTAAATAAAATTATGTTGTTATGTATTTTACTTGCATTAGGTATTTCTAAGGTAAAACTTCTGACATATTTTTTTAAACCTCACAAAAATAAACTTTCTGATACTTTTTAAAACATATTTCTAAATGCATATAAGAAATATGCAATATGCATAAAGACAAAAAAAATCGTTTCATACATAGATCATTGAAATCGGTGCGAGAAATTACTGCCCTCATTAGTAATTTTATATCTCCATAATTATTAAAGATATCGACAAGCAGTTTTTTTATCAAACACTCTATTTAATTGTCAACAATATTAGTCGATAAAAAGATACCCCACGAAACAATTATTGTTTTTAATTAAGTAAAAACCGACAATTTTCTCAATATTTTTCCAAACAAAGCTAATATTTGGGCATTTTTAAATGTATGATTTTACTATATATTTTTTTTTGATAGATTATGTAATTATCTTTCATTTGACACCTACTTTATCAAAATCGGTGCGTTGGTTTGACTTGTAGATTTTTTTTTTTTTTTTAAAGAAGTGGTGCCATGTCTGTTCCTAAGGGATGAAACTTTCGCTGCTGCAGGTGAAAACGCTTATTTTAGTCCCTAGTTTCACTGTGCAAAGTGGCTTTCCTTTATCATAAAGTGCAGCTTTCCGACGAAATATCGCCATAGTACTAAAAGGTACAAGGTACAGTCAGAGTGAACGAAGGAATTTATATGTACTACGTACACAACATACTTTCTTGCGTACAAGAGTAGTATTTATAAATTCCTTGAAATTGCCACAATCTTTTCTGTTCCGGTGACAACGGCGCTGTGTACTTTTTTTTTCAGCAATTTTCCCGGCCTTCGGCCTTCGATCAACAATAAAGGTAAGACCGCACTAGGCGGAACTGCACGGCAGCGGAACTGCACTGCAGCGGAACTGCGCGACACTGCACTTCAAAATATTGTTTCTAAGAAAACGTATTAGACATAGGTACCGCACTGCGCGGCAATAGAACTACGATGCGCGACACGGCGCCCCGGCGCGACAAAGTTGGGTAACCAAGCAAAGTTATCGCGCGGTGCCGCAACGCGCAGTTCCGTTGCCGCTAGGTGC
The DNA here is from genome assembly GCA_949710035.1 of Crambus lathoniellus. Taxonomy (NCBI): domain Eukaryota; kingdom Metazoa; phylum Arthropoda; class Insecta; order Lepidoptera; family Crambidae; genus Crambus; species Crambus lathoniellus. The sequence continues at coordinate 12,584,934 of OX453296.1, forward strand.
GTCATACTAGTATAGTATTATATTATCTGTGGTCATAGTAAGCAGCGCGACCGCGACGCGTAACTTCATATTTCATACACAAGTTAGAACGTATCGGCAATTTTTTTAATAAAACGGATGAAGAAAAGTTAATTTCTATTAAATAGTAACTATTCAGAGCTACTTATATGATTTACAAAATGAAAATTATATTAAAATACTACGAGAAAAAAATAAGATTTGGCTAGAGATTGCAAAGGAAATTGGAGTAAAGGGTAAGTAAACAATCTTTATTTCGCTTTAGTAGGTAAGTACATATTAGAAGTTAGGTACAGGTTCAACATCAATTTCATCCATCGCGTTTAGTGGTTGCCGACCGACTAACACACAAAAGTGTCGCGTCGCTGCAGTTTCAGTGCGATATACCAAACTTCATCTAGCCGTGTCGCGCGGTTCCGCTGCCGTGCAGTTCCGCCTAGTGCGGTCTTACCTTAACACCTATAGTTCCAGCCACGAAGCTCGACTTAATACTGAGGTAACTGGAGAGTGCAGTACGAACAATTTTTTGAATACCACAAATAACACAGTGGCTGTCTTCCGTCTCACCTACACTTTAAAAAAATACGTATGGTCATATGAGACAGCTGACAGCCACTACCTGCCACTACATACATAAATGTCAAATTTGCTGGCGACACTTTTTTATTCAGGGTGAGAGCTCCAGTTACCTCAGAGTATTAAGTCAAACTTCATGGTTCCAGCCATGAAGTTTGACTTAATACTCTGAGGTAACTGGAGCTCTCACCCTGAATAAAAAAGTGTCGCCAGCAAATTTGACATTTATGTATGTAGTGGCTGTCAGCTGTCTCATATGACCATACGTATTTTTTTAAAGTGTAGGTGAGACGGAAGACAGCCACTGTGTTATTTGTGGTATTCAAAAAATTGTTCGTACTGCACTCTCCAGTTACCTCAGAGTATTAAGTCAAACTTCATGGTTCCAGCTATGGTTGGCCACCAACTTGACAGCAAAATAACATAAAAAAACGCGTTAGTATCACACATGAAGTTTGACTTAATACTCTGAGGTAACTGGAGCTCTCACCCTGAATAAAAAAGTGTCGCCAGCAAATTTGACATTTATGTATGTAGTGGCTGTCAGCTGTCTCATATGACCATACGTATTTTTTTAAAGTGTAGGTGAGACGGAAGACAGCCACTGTGCTATTTGTGGTATTCAAAAAATTGTTCGTACTGCACTCTCCAGTTACCTCAGTATTAAGTCGAACTTCATGGTATCACATTTTGGCCACCGGAACAGAAAAGATTGTGGCACTGTATGCGCACTTTCTACTTCTAAGGCTACCATCAGACGGTCGGCACCGCAGCATCCGCGCGCAGTCGGAACCGCGCGCAGCCCCTATACTCAACTACATACAGTTGTAACATAGGTACCACTATGTTCAACTTCATTCAGTCGTGATATCAACTTTACGCGGACGGCTGCAGTCGTATGCCGTGTGTGATACGTTCTGGCCCGGCCACGGTGTCAACTAAGGCTGTGGTTGTGTCGGTATACGGTACGGATAAGTACCTCGTAGTACTTTGATGGAAAAAAAGAGTACCACAGTATTTCATCAGTTATAACACATTTTTGGTGGCCGGGCTGCAACGCATACGACCCAGCCCGGCCACGCTTCTATTGAAATAAATAGATAACTTAACGATGCAATTTTGGTACGGGGTAATGGTACGTATTCTGTACCAACGAGAATGTGTCCGTTTCTCCTTTAAAATGGCAATTAAAACAATATATTTTGGCATTGAAATTTCTGAAATAAAACGCCTGATATTGTTGATTGAGCAATATACGTAACTCGACGTCTTCTGTATAATTTTTTTTGTAGGCGCAATGGCTCATATGATTTAAACTAGGCTTAGTTAAAATTTGATAAAAAATTATAATTATACATCTATCTTTTCCCATTGGTCTTTTTCCACTTACATTTTGTTTAGTGTAAAATAGTTTCTAAGACCCCAAAATATTTTAAAAGCTTAGCAGTCAGGGCTGCCTCAATACAAAAAGGTTTTCGTAAAGAAGAGTAAATATATTTTCCTATACATTTCGGAAGGATGATATAGTATGGTGGTCCCTTTTTATGGGCATATTAAAATAATAAATAAAGTTTTTGAAACTGAACCGTGCGACATAACTATACCATAGGTATTAGAAAAGATCGAAGAGAATTTCGTTTCGCAACTTGCCACAGTAGGACTCAAACCCACGACATTTCACTGTCGTCCGAGTAAATGCTCTGACTACTGTGCTACGGAGTCGTAAAAAGACGCATCGAATTTCTCTAATACTTCTTATACATCGATAGGTACGTAATCTTCAAACTGTCTTAAATGCGAAAAATAAAAAGAATAAATCGAACTCATCGCTTCATTATAACGTTATATGGGGGTAAAGTTTGACTTATTGTTTTTAGGGTTCCGTAGCAAAATGGTAAAAAGGAATCCTTATGGTGCGACTCTGTCTGTCACAAACTGGTTTACTCGAGAACCACTTATGCTATCAACTTGAAATTAGATGACGTTTGCCCAACTATTTTGCAAATAAGAGAGAAATAAAACTATTAATTTTTTTTTGGAACAGGGTCTGAAAAATTCGAAGTGGGGCTACTATGGCATATGAAGTATCATATGAAAGAGCGCTGCTTGCAAATTCTCAAACATCTGTTCTTTTTTTGTTTTAGGCTGCATAGTTTTGACTTATGATGAAAAATGTAAAAAAAATACCGTTCCCTCTTATCGCCGAAGTTTGCAAAGAGAAAATCTGAAATTCTTATATGTAATAGAAGTTCATGTAAAGATTACAGGAAAAATAAAACTCTCTCTTAATAGTAAACTTTTTCAGAAATCATCAACCAATTATTATTTACATTAGTTCCACTATCGGTCAAGAGATAGCACTGACCTAAAACTGCATTATTCTACACCGCAAACTCTGACGACTATAGCCTCGCCGATGAAAACATTTTCACGTTTTATTTATTTATATTAATGATGGTACGGAACCCTCGGTGCACGAGTCCGATTCGCTCTTGACCGGTTTTTTATGTACTTAGTTCCCTGTTGTGGCTGTTGTTTTCGTTATCGAAGTTTAAAACCTGATTGTATCTACTAATATATTAAGTACAACAAAATAAACATTGATTTTGAAAAAAAAATAGTAGTTTTTTTTTCTTCAATATCCATTTCATATATAACGTTTTTTAACCAACTCAAAAAAGAAGGAGGTTATCAACTCGACTGTATATTTTTTTATTTTTTATGTGTGTTACCTCAGAACTTTTTCCTTAATGAACGGATTTGGATAAATTTTTTTTTTATTTGAAAGGTGACGCTTCTCGTGTGGTCTCATTCAAATTTCATCAAGAACTGACGAGAAGTTCTGGAATTATCGTGAATAATGCGTATTGAGACTTTAGTTTGGTTATTTAGACGACTTCTTTATTTTCATCAAAGTGAGGATCTTTTTCAAATATTTTTTTGTCGAAAGTTTATACTCCTGACGAGATCTAATTTTCACCAAGTCAAGATCAGGAGATGAAATCCCAGGAAAATTGAGAGAAATTCTCTAATATAGGCAACATCGTTACATTAATTTTTGAAGTTAGTCAAGTATTTGCATCTGGTAGTATGATCATCTCATAGTGATGAGCTGGTGATGGAAGCTACAACTCCTTAACGGTTAGAAGCTGGAGAATAATTCCTTAAGTATTAATCGTACGTATGGACTAATAGTTACCTATATTCTTTCAGGTTATTAGGGTGAGCTGATTGATGATGAGAGTTGAAACTCCTCAACATAGTTATAGGATGTTTTATAAATACCATATGCACGAATGGACCTTCAGTTGTATACCTTCAAGTTATCTAAGTAGCTAAAGATAGATGGATAGCTGAACTCCGTAACGGTCAGGATATTACAACAATTTATCATAATGTAGTTTCGCTACGATTATTTACACTAAAAATAGAAAAATAAAACGTTAAAAAAATGTAACCGCCTCCAAAAAAAATCTTCAAACAAAATTAACAAAAAAAGTCGGTGCCAAGCCAAGCCAAAAAGAATAGGAACAAATTATACTGAGTGAAATAACAAAAATTGAAAAAACACGGTCCCAAGCGTGAGGTGTAGGACGTATTTACCTCAAATACCTATTAGACTTGGCACCGACTTCAAACAGTTCAGTAAGTAGGTACCAAGATAAGTTAGAAAAAGTCACGCATTTTCGTCCTTTGAATTAAAAATTCTAATTACTTTTTTCGTCTTTTAGTGTTTGTTAATTTTGTTTGAAGATTCTTCTTAAAGGCGGTTCCCTTTTTCAAAAAAATGTTTTATTTCTATTACTTAAAATTCGTAAAACTCATATTTACAAACAATTTTTTGTATGGAGGCAGCCCTGAGTGATAATCTCTCAAGACGTCAAATTACGTTAATTTGCTCAAACAATAATGTCAGGCGTTTTATTTCAGAAATTTCGATGCAAAAATAAATAGTTTTAATTACTATTTTAAAGGGGAAACGGGCACATTCTCGTTGGTACAGAATACGTACCATCACCTCGTAGCAAAATTGCATCGTAAAGTTACCTATTTATTGCGATAGAAGCGTGGCCGGGCTGGGTCGTATGCGTTGCAGCCCGGCCACCAAAAATGTGTTATAACTGATGAAATACTGTGGTACTCTTTTTTTCCAACGAAGTACTACGAGGTACTTATCCGTACCGTTTACTGACACAACCACAGCCTTATTTGACGCCGTGGCCGGGCCAGAACGTAACACACAGCGCTCGCTGTCGCCCGCGCACGCGCACGCGCCGTCTATATTAACTGAATAAAGTTTCGATCAACAATAACACCTATGTTTGTTGATAATTATAAAAAAATAAAACCGCCTTCAAAAAAACCACATCAAAAAAGTAAGAAATAATTCCTCACCAAATAAATAACGTAAGTACTTTGAAGTCGGGCGTGAAACATGTACAATTTCTTGTTGTTTTTGTTAAAACCCGCCCGACTTCAAAGTACTTACGTTATTTATTTGGTGAGGAATTATTTCTTACTTTTTTGATGTGGTTTTTTTGAAGGCGGTTTTATTTTTTTATAAAAAAAAATTTTATTTCACTCTTTTTAGTGCATCGTGCAGGCAATTTACGTGTTTTCTGGTAAATAGGTATGTGATCAAACTCAAAACCTCCTTTTTCGAAGTCGGTTAAAATACCTTGAGGTATCCCCTTTTTAACAAAACAAGAATCATCTAAATCGGTTTATAAACAAAGGAGTTATGCCTAAAGATACGTATTAAATTCACATAACGTGGTAACGAAAACGACAGTATTTTCAAGATTTCCTGAAAACTACTGAACCGATTTCAAAATTTCAAAAAATGGGACCAACTTGGAAACTAACCTGATGTAATAACGTTTGAACCATTTCAATCGGTTCAGCCGTCTTCGAGTAATCGGTGGACATACACAAAAAAAAAAAAACATACATACAGACGAATAGAGAACCTCCTCCTTTTTGATTTAGAAGTCGGTTAAAAAGGCATATCTACAGTCATGATGGACAGCGTGCGTCGACACTAACGATTGCAGCCGACCGCGTGAAGTTGAAATCAGGACTGTAGGTATGCAGTTAATATCGACTCAACAAAACTGCAGCGGACCGCGTGAAGTTGACATCAATCACGATTGAACGAAGCTCGCACGTACAACTGCATACAGTTGAGTATAGGGGCTGCGCGCGGTTACTGATCCGACACCGCGCGTTAGCTGCGGTGCAGTCCGTCTGTTATTATGGTCTGTGAACCCTTTACTAATGTAGTCGCCACATGACTTGGTACGTGTCAAGATCTGAAACTAAAATTATGACATGGTAATAAGGATCATTTCTCCCACCGACCACTACGATCAGCGCCCTCTGACAAATGCCAAGTTATGTGGCGCGGACTCTAGTATCAGTGCCAGATTTCTCTGCGCGCGACTGGAGCGTTTTTGGCACTAGTTATAGTAGGTACATGAAAGATATGGAAAAGATTAGTAGCTAATCGATTTCAACCGCGCGCAGACTTATCTGGCGCGCACGTTACTCCATGGGCTTGTGCAGCGTGCCGGCGATCGATGTCGCGCGACTTAAGTCATCCCGACTAGTCGTCGGTCGTCAGTCGCAGGCACGCTGCACTAAGCCGTTATGCAGGTTCAATCAAGTCGGTGCGACCGAAGTCGCGCGACATCGCTGGCACGCTGCACGAGCCCTAAATTGCATGTCTCATTCATCCATTCCACTAAACGTAGTGATAACATGCTCTTTGCATTCCACATCAGTGTTGTTAGTAGGTAATGAATTATAAGTACAGTCGAACCAAGTAAATCGTGATCGTGATCGTGACCCACCACGGTGGGTTAGGTTAGGTTAGGTGGGTCACCCATCATAAGGCTATTTTGGGTTACGCCCCCGGTGTGTGACGCCCCCGTGGTGGAGGACCCCGATTTCGTTTTAGTGCTATAAAAATTTGAAATATTTTTATCCAAAGTACAGTCAGATAGCAAAGTGTTACCTATTATAAAAAAATATAAGTGTCTAAATGAAATAATTCTTTCTTACTCTTTTTAATATAAATCTTTATTTATAATGTTGGTGAAACTACAATTTGCTTATCTATAATATCACATTAGTCAAGGTACAATTTAAAAATCTACAACGGTGTAGCACTTAGCCTTCATCACACCACACCTGATGTTAAGTGGTGATAAGGCTGACGGCTGAAGGTGGAAGCGCACTACTACCGGAATCGTCAATCACTGAGGAACTGACTATATTATCTCTAACTGCCGGAACACAATAATGAACACATCATTGTTATGGCGTAAGACTTAGATAAGATGGTGGTGGCTAGCCAGGCGGACTAAGAACAAGTACTACCACCAACCAAACTGAATACAATATCTATGGTACCCCCACTGGGAATCGAACCCGGGACCTCTTGGTTTGAAATCGGTGGTGTGAACCACTAGACCACAGAAGCAGTTTGAATTAACTTTGTGTTAAACCCTGTGAAGGACCTGGAATTGCCATTTTGAGATGAAATGACCGACTTAACTTTTCTAGCTGTAACTTATTGCAACAATAAAATAACTTGACTTCTGTCTGTGCGAAAGACGTAGTGTCCATCGCTATATTCTCTATTGCCAGTTATGTCCGTTTGCCTGAACTCTATTGTTTTCATCCTTTGCACGAAAGTGATACCTATGTAAGAAAGCGATCTGGCTTTTGTCTAAAACATATCAAATAATTATAGGTACCTGTAACACATCAAGTACTCATACTAATCCTAAACATGTAACAGTTTAATTTAACTACTTAGTTCATAAACACTTTTGAAACTAATATGATCAAAATGGGTCATGATTTTGCAAGCATTGGTTTCAGACATTACAACGCCTAAACCACGTGAACTGGTAGGTAATTGTGAAAAGTTAGTACATACCTAGGTATAGAGATAGATTAGGTAGGTACCTAGCAAGACCTCAGAGAAGGACATGGGCTACTTTTTATCCTGAAAATTAGAAGTAGGTAGGTACCTATGTAACGTGATCTCGGTCGGAGATAATGATATCGATATGAGCGAATATGTCGCGGCGGGAATCTATTGTCTAACTAATACTAAATTAAAACTAATTAGCGAATTTGGGACTTCATACAACAGGGATCAGTTTCATACTCTAGCTCTACAATAAATTGAAGGAAGGTAGGTACCTACTTAGGTACTTTTTGTTTAGGTACTACACACAGGAATCTCCAGTGCAATCATCAACAGTTTCACAGCTACGCTACGAGCATTCATCCATCACGCATTCATTACAGCCAAATGCAATATCAGAGGCTATATCCCCCTCTGATTGCATGCGCGGTGCGACACCGCTGGCTGGCTTAGGTAGGTAAAGGCATATGTACAGTCAGCGTCAAATTGATATACCTACATAAACGTCTAGAGTAGTTAAAATCATCTGAAAAACATACAACCAATTTGATCTGGGCAGTTCGAATCATCATATTGTTGTAATCACGCAAAGTGTTCAAAATATCTTGGCTGGCACCCATTGTTTCATATTTAATTTTATATGAGCAGTCATTTTGAGGAGCCCGTGGCGCAGTGGATAGCGCGCTCGGCCTGCGATCGTTGAGGTTAAGCAACGTTCGCAATAGTCGGCCACGGGATGGGTGACCAAAAACTTTTCATCTCGAGCTCCTCCGTGCTTCGGAAGGCACGTTAAGCCGTTGGTCCCGGCTGCACTTGCAGTCGTTAATACCCACCAATCCGCACTGAGCCCGCGTGGTGGGTCATGGCTCATTCTCCATAAGGAAGGCCAGTGCCCCAGCAGTGGGGACATTAAATGGCTGATGATGGTGAGCAGTCAGTGTTCAAAATTATCTAAGCAAACAAAGCTCTCAAAATATCTGTTCATAATGTACAACACCATAATATTGCACAGATGCACACCACATTACAACAATATGATGATTCGAACTGCTCAGATCTTTTTGACTACCTACTCTCTAGACTAGGGATGTTACGAATATTCGCATTCGCTTATGCAAACGAAAGTATATACCTACCTATAGTCATTTGGTAAGTAATCATTTAAGTTTCCTTAAGGCGCTACTCGGAAAAATATGGACTTTTTGACTAAAAACTATAGGACGGTTACAGTTGTTACAAATCTGGTAATCACTACATAGTATAAAACAAAGTCGCTTTCTCTGTCCCTATGTCCCTTTGTATGCTTAAATCTTTGAAACTACGCAACGGATTTTGATGCGTTTTTTTTTAATAGATAGAGTGATTCAAGAGGAAGGTTTATATGTACTTTTTATCCCGATATTCCCACGGGAACGGGAACCACGCGGGTGAAACCGCGGGCGGCCGCTAGTAAGATATATATTTCTTCATACCTTTATCTAGATTCGTATAGTTTCAAAAACACGATTTTATGATTTTGCCTCGACACTTTTCCTTTTCGAAAAGACCTCTAAAAATACGAAAGGTCAAGATTATTCTTAAATGGGGTTACTTACACTACACTATTGAAAATTTGTTAAATTAGTGGACACCAATAATATTGAGGATCGTATTGAAGCATTTAAAAAAAAATCGCTGTAGTTTTTTAATACGAAGTGATTTTGTGTTTTTTTTGCCTAATCTGCAAAATCGGTCTCGCTCCCGCGCGCGTCGTTTTCTCATTGCTATCTCACTTCAGCACAATTTTTCCGGGTATCGCCTTAAGACTTGTTATGGCAAGGTAGGCAATGAGGCTCGGAAAGTATCAATTTTGTAGCAAATTAGTCGACGCGAACGCGCACTCGCACTCGTTCAAGTGAAAACTGTCTGCCAGCGGTGCCGAGCAGCGTTGCTATACCTTACAATTATTTTCCCATGCATCGGTGTAAACTTTTTGTAATAAAAAATACCCACTAAGCCTAAATATAGTAGAGTGCCAACTTTTGGGTGGGGGCCGGACTTAGGAGCATCCAGGGGCAGGGCACTTTTCTTTATTTTACTTTTATTTTAGGTAGTGAGGACAAATACTGTTTTTACGTATACCAAGCGGCATGTAGGACTCAGTCAGACACAGGGCCTGTCCCTCGCCGCGCCCATCCCTCCCGCCAAGCCTAATAGGCTTTGCGTCAGGGCTGGGCGGTTCTAACCCCTGCCCCGGCCCCCTAACAAGCTCAAAAGTTTGAGAGGGGGCCGGACAGAGGGAGGCAGCCTCCTCACAATCTGCCCATAAGAAATATTATTCCTTGCCATAAGGTTACCCACTCAAGGTGGGAGGTGAGAGGAGCTGCCGGAGGGGGTGTTTTATTTTCCATTTCTTGACCCTGGCTTCGGCAGGGAGGGCGTCAAGGGGGGTGACGGCTCTTAGGAAGCTATTTCGGTTTTTAAGTCGGGCCCTTTGGTATCTGATATTGGAAAGGTGGGGGTAGGTGGTTCTATTTTCTTTTCAACGGTGCTGGCTCAGGCAACATCGCGACGAACCGAGGAGGGTAGGGCAGAGGCACAGAATATATAATAGTACTAACGTGCAGAGGGCTATTCCTGCCAGATGGTAGAGACTGTCGAGTGGAGTTGCTTAAATGCATCCGGTAATTTATCTTTAGCTGTTATTGCGTGTGGCCATAAATGCAACTGACAAATCACACTGAAATTAAGTTATATTTCTTCTCTTCGAAATTAATATTTAAGTATACATGCTTTCCCAAACCGAGATCTATTGGTCTAAGCTATTGTCGATGACGATGCTCTTACGATCAACGTGTGCCCAAAGCTTTTTGTCATCCTGTCCATGATGGTAGTACATTAAGGGTTGGACCACATCTGTCAGTACGGATCAGCACTTTCCTATGCTGCTATCCTTTTCTGCCGCTCAGTACCGCCATTTGCTAGAGCGAGAAAGATAGCGGGAATGCGACAGCAATAGCTCGCGGCGGTATCGAGGCGGCCTCGAGGCGATAGGCAGCACGGAAAAAATGCGATTGGCGCCGGCGATGAAACGCTATACCATTTAATACCATCCGATAGCATGCTGAAGCGCGCGTCAGCACGCTATAGAATCCAATAGCCGATAGACTTTTTCATAATAGGTACCTAAGTACTTCATTTTCCATTTTTAGGGTTCCGAACCAAAATGGTAAAAAAGGAACCCTTATGATGCGACTAAGTCTGTCTGTCTGTCACAGCTGGATATCTCGAGAACTACCAATGCTATCAACTTGAAATTTGGAATTGTTTTAGCTGACGTTTGCGCAACTATTTTGCAAATAAGAGAGAAATAAAAATATTCATAATCAATAAGTGGCCAAAACCGGTACATTTGGCACCTCTCACACATTTTGTGTTATATACAAAAAATATTTCACTTTTTTAAATTTGAAAAATGTACCTTTTAAGGTAGATAAATTATCTATAGTTTAAGATATAATTTGTGTCTTAAATACCTAAGACCATTTGGTACTTAGTGCTTAAAAGTCAAAAAATCCTTAAAGTGGCCACAAACGGTACCTCTGCCCTATATATTTAAACTGAGCAGCGGGTTAAAAATTATAAGTCTTTCGAAAATTCCGCGGCCAAAGGAAAAATATATTTTAGATTATTTCTGTTTATTTTTACTTTCCTCATATTCAAAATGAAAAGTATAGAGAGTTTACTTCGGGCGTATGGACCCATAACAGTCTCGAACTATCGGCGCCCTCACTTCGCCCGTACGCCAAAACACTCGACTGTTATGGGTGCCATACATCCCTTGTTAAACAATCTACTATTTCACCTCGGGCGACGTATATTGCGTTACATACGTTATACTTCCTAATACGAGATGTAATAATATCAATATGGCTATGCCAACTCGGATGTTGATCAATATCAATACCCAAATATTTAGTGCTCTGGACTTTTTCAATACTAATACAATCACAGCATGATGCAGAATTTTTACATAAGTGTGCAGTGAGTTGGAGAATAGGATCTGATTAAGAGGACTTTTGCAGGGAGAAAGTTATATAATTTGTCTTCTTCTTTCGTGTTTAGCCAGTGTATAACTTGGTTTAACCCCGTTTGTGCCTTAAGCTATACTTCTTCCCAGGAAGCGCCATGAAAAAGATAAGAGCTGTGTCGTCGGCGTAAGAAAAAACTTTACCATTTGCTAACTGTAATTGAGCGAGTTCATTGATGTAGGTAAGAAACAAGGTAGGTCCGAGGACACTACCTTGTGGAACACCGAAAGGTTTTTAATTCTTCTGAACTAAAAGTTGCATCAGGTTTAACTTGTTGAGTTCTATTTGTTAGATAATCGTGTTCCTAAAACCTGTAAGCCTTTCAGTCCCTGTTGCAAAATAATATGAATCTTTTGTAAGGACATTCGTCAACTCGCGAGTGTAAAACTCGCGAGCGCGCGCGAGTTGGCACCTTCCGATTTTAATTTTTTTTTGTCGTCAAATCGCGCCCACATTATTTATGTACAGTCAGCTACAACATCCTATGGGTACTTCGGAATTCTAGTAATGGTTTAATGTTCAAGAACCATGAAGCTTAGCGAATTATCGTTTGGGTTCTAAAGTACTAGGATAACATAGCTATGGAGGAGGTAGTTATAGTTGCGACTGGTTAGAAAAAAATCTTTACCTGCAGGTAAAAAATTTTTTCTTGTACTAGGGGAGGGTGGGGACAGTTGATACGGGGGTCACTTAAAACAAAGCCGTTTTCTTGGAAACTACGCACGTTGTCTATGTGTGCATGGCAACAGTACACGCCTTTAAAGTGACCCGACAAATGGTCGGTCCGCCGGCAGCGTCAGATAGCGTGGTTGTGTCACAGGACGTTTTAAAGTTTTTCGAGTGTCAAAGTAAGTTTATTGTCGTGTGCAATTAGTTTCATTTCTCCCAATTGAAGTAAGTACAAGTTGATTTGACTAGATGTGCATAATCCGTGGTTATTTGCGCTTGTTTTTTGGAATTTATGATTTAACAGTGCTTAGAGATTTTAAGGAAATCGAAGTTTTAAAATTAAAGGGCATATGGGGTCAGATGAGACACTTTTTGCAGGGACAAATGAGACGTCTCAACTGTCCCTGTGTGTCAACTGACCCTGACTTTTTTTACCTATAAATATGTATAATGTATGACTTGTAATTTTTATTTTTACTTAACTACAGCGAGGGTTATGATTTTGACCGCGGTGGATGTATTAATAATACAACTCTTAAACTTTGATCGGGTTTTATTAAAAATCACAATATAGGTAAGTGATAGACATGTGCATATGCGCGAGAGTTAGACAGTGGTCCGGTGACAAAGAATATACCTATACACTTACGCGCCGGTGACGACTGCTTAGTGACAACAATTATAACCAAAATAATTTAAATAGGACCTTTATTCTTTATGCTGAATGTAGTACCTATTTATCTACATAAAGTAAACTTGCGATCAGTTTGTTCATAACTTCAATAAATAATAACAAATATTGCTTAAAAGTTTTATCCCTCTGAGGAAGTAAATTTAGTATTTTGTATAATCTTATTATAATTTACTTTTACAGATGAATAAAAGTATTTTAAACAACATTTGTTATTATTTATGATGAAGTTACATAGTAAACTGATCGTAGATCTACTTTTTGTAAATAAATAGGTACTACTTACTTATAGCGTAAAAAAAATTGTTATTTGCAGCAGTAGCTCCATCTATTATTGGCCTTGCGATCACCACAGATATTTTCTTTTATTATATAAAACTTTAAAAAAGACTGATAATGTCTTAGACTAAGCTATTATAATTTGTTAGGTATTTTTAAAGTGCCTACATGGAACTGTTGTTAAATGTCGATATTTTTCAAACTTTCAAGGCATATTATTATTATCTTTATTGTCATTCATTATACAATTAGTGACTAGACTGTAAAATTAAACCAATCAACATCAAAAAGTGCTTAATATTATTTCAGTATCCTATTTCACGTAGATAAATAAATTGTTCAATTTGAATAGTGGGTTGGGTCAGTTGAGACAGTGGGACACTTGAAACAGATATATTTTCATACTAACATTTTGCATCAATATTTTTAGTTTATAATACAATTTTGATAGATATGTTGAATATTTTGAAAACATGAAATAAAAGTACGTCAAGCTTTTGTTTTCAAATAGCTTTAAATGAAATGGTTAAAATTTTAGCAATGTTTTATTGATATTTTTTTTGTAAGCTAAATATCAAGTTCTGCACTTTTTATCCACATTGTAGCTTAGAAACATGAAATTTCCTTTCTATTCTATGAAAAGCATTTGCTTAGTTATGCTGTTAAATGAGTTTTTCAGGAACTTAAAAATTCGTATCATCTGTCCCTATTGAGGGGTAACTTGATACGATGTCCCCCGCCCTGGTTTTTGATCAATAACTTCCAAACTATTGAATATTGAACAGAAATGTATTAATCTTTATGTACCTTTATAAATAATTGAAAGGACATGGAAATCACTTCTCTTCCAAGTATCGCAGTTTTGATGCAAATTAGCGGAAAGTAAAAATCGTCTCAACTGTCCCCACCCTCCCCTACTTATAACCACTTACCACCTCCTTATCTATGTTATCCTGGTACTTCAGAATCCAAACGAAGATATGGACCCATATTGCATCGAATTAGATCGAAATGTTAGTAGGTTGATACTTATCAGAATAATTTAGTACGCGCGAAACTGCGGGGAATAGCTAGTTATTTATAGTTTTTGTTCCAATCCGTTTTTACTTGACTGTACTTTATATGTGCGCGCGAGTTGACGACAACAAAAATAATTAAAATTGGAAGGTATCAACTCGCGCGTGCTCGCGAGTTTTACACTCGCGAGTTGACGAATAAGTCTTTGTAACTAAAGCGAAAAATCAAAACCAATCAATGTATTCTAATGCGCTAGAAACCAATCTATTGTAAAACAACAATTTAATTTTAAAAAACAAAGGTTTATAAAGTATTTCATCCAAAACAAATTTAAAATATTCATACAAAACATTTTTTAAAACTGAAAATGGAATTTATTGAAAACAAATCGTATATGTTATGGAATTCTAATTGTTGTTATAATTACCTTAAAATACCTTATTTTAATTGCTTTTAGCAAAAATGGCGAAAAGTGATTTAGAAAACTTTTAGAGCAAAAAGTGGCCAAAACCGGTACAGTGGCCAAAACCGAGGCTTCCTATATCACTTTTCGAATATGAGAGATGAAATGAAATTTTTGTGGTGGGTGACATATGTAGCCCACGTATTCTAATAGTAGATTATTAACCAAGGGGATAAAGCAGTGTCTTCTGTCGCGGGTGACGATTAAAATCGCGAGCGTAACGAAGGACTCTAGGTTTACTCCCGAGCGTAGCGAGGGTGTTAAAGACGAGTCCTGTGTGTAGCGAGGGGTTTAAGTTAACCCAAGACTAAGACAGCTCTATCACCTAGGAAAACACTCTACTTTTCGTACCATTTGCGAAAAAATTAACACAATAATAATATGAGATAAGCATTTATTAAAAATAATGACAATTAAAAGTAAAATAAAATTTGAAGAAAACAAAAACGCGGCAAATTCCTAGACTAATATTTTTTTGTCGGAAAAGCAAAGGCATCAATCTCATTCGGCCTCGTCGGTTGACTGCATAATAAATGCGTATTCCTTTTTCAAAAAGATGTGTAATGCTTATATACAAACTCAATGGTGTAAACACAGATGTAGTTCAGTATAAACGGTAAGTATTCCAAATTTAAATCACATTTTCTCCCTAGAGGATGAATGAAATTCAGTACAATTTTCTTTCCCTGTTTTTAACAGATTAAAAATGACTATTGTTATGTTCGCTGTTTGTGGCATAGAATGTCACTTTTTTGAGCAAGTGGTACGAAATAGTAGATTGTATTACAAGGGAGCAAAATAATATATTTACGGCGAGGGCGCTATTTTGAATCCAGAGCGCAGTGAAGGATTCTAGAGTAGAATCTCGAGCGCAGCGAGGGATTCTAAAGTAGAATCCTGAACGCAGCGAGGGATTCAATATACGCCGCCCAAGGTGAAAATAATTTTGCGGCCGAGTAATACACTCTGCTTTTCATCCCCCTCTATAAGAAAAGCAGTAAAGACAACTCAGACTACCTACCTTTCTTTGTCGTTCGGATACATCATAGCGCTAGTCGGGCAAGAAAAAAAAGAGTTTTGAAAAAAAAAAAAAAAAAAATATGTCTAATAGATTCCTTATAAGTAGGTATCTCCGGGGATGCCGTAGCCCGTAGGGGGTTGAAAATTTTGTTAGATTTTAGCTACGACTCACCGTTTACGAGATAATCTCAATTTAATAAAATTCCGTTTTTGAAAATTTCTCAATCATACAAAATCAGTTGAATTTTTTTCAAGTACCTACTGCACACCCTTTGCTACACTCCAACCCATGAAGTTTGACTTAATACTCTGAGGTCTAAGCTTTTTGCTCCAACCAATGCGTCTTTAATTATGTTCTAAATTCAAATCTCATCGTTTTGGACCCTGTTATGAAGCTGTTCAAAATTCAAATCTCATTTATTTATACCCTCTTGTCATAAGTGTCATAACAGGTAAAAAATGAATCGTTTTGGACCCTGTTATTAGATAAACAATCATCGCTTTTCGAATCGATGGGATGAAAAATATTTTTTCAGCCCATCGATTCAAAAAGCGATGATTGTTTATCTAATAACAGGGTCCAAAACCATTCATTTTTTACCTGTTATGACAAGAGGGTATAAATGAGATTTGAATTTTGAACAGCTTCATAACAGGGTCCAAAACGATGAGATTTAAATTTAGAACATAATTAAAGAAGCATTGGTTGGAGTGTAGCAAAGGGTGTGCAGAACTTAAAAAAAAATTCAACTGATTTTGTATGACCGAGAAATTTTCAAAAACGGAATTTTATAAAATTGAGATTATCTCGTAAACGGTGAGTCGTAGCTAAAATCTAACAAAATTTTTAACCCCCTACGGCATCCCCGGAGATACTTATAAGGAATCTGATGGACATATATTTTTTTATTTAATTTTTTTTTTTATTTCAAAACTCAAATTTTTTTTCTTGCCCGTCTAGCGCTATGATTTATCCGAACGACAAAGAAAGGTAGGTAGTTTGATTTGTCTTTACTGCTTTTCTAATAGAGGGGGATGAAAAGCAGAGTGGCCGCAAAATTATTTTCACCTCGGGCGGCGTATATTGAATCCCTCGCTGCGTTCAGGATTCTAGAATCCTTCACTGCGCTCTGGATTCAAAATAGCGCCCTCGCCGTAAATATATTATTTTGCTCCCTTGTAATACAATCTACTATTTCATCCCATCGATTCGAAAAGCGATGATTGTTTATCTAATAACAGGGCCCAAAACGATTCATCGTTTACCTGTTATGACAAGAGGGTAAAAATGAGATTTGAATTTTGAACAGCTCATAACAGGGTCCAAAACGATGAGATTTGAATTTAGAACATATTTAAAGAAGCATTGGTTGGAGTGTAGCAAAGAGTGTGCAGTACTTAAAAAAAAATCAACTGATTTTGTATAGGGCTGGGACTTTTTTCGGGACCGGGAAATTTTCAAAAAAGGAATTTTATAAAATTGACAATATCTCGTAAACGGTGAGTCGTAGCTAAAATTTAACAAAATTTTCAACTCCCCTACGGTAGCCACGGAGATACTTATAAGGAATCCGATGGACATATTTTTTTTTTTTTATTTTTTTTTATTGAAAAATGGAAAATGAAGTAAGACCTTATTTAGAAAAAATCGACCCGTCTCACAACCAGCTCCGATGGGATGGGTTTTTTTTTTATTTCAAAACTTCAAATTTTTTTTCTTGCCCGACTAGCGCTATAATGTATCCGAACGCCAAAGAAAGGTAGGTAGTAATTTGAGTTGTCTTTATTGCTTTTCTTATAGAGGGGGATGAAAAGCAGAGTGTATTATTGGATTGGATTCCGTCCGGGAGTAGTGCGAAGTGTGCTTCCACCTTCAGCCTTAACATCAGGTCAGATGGAATGAATGACAAGTGCTACCCCGTTGTGGAATAAAAAAATATCATACCCTTTATTTACCCTTTAGTACCTACTGTACTTACTTGAAGTTTAAATAGGTTATAATAATAATACTCATAAGAAGAACAATACAAACGTGTTTAAAATACAGGAAACAATATTCTTGCGACCAATGACATCACTTCATCATTCGACCTTAACCCCTTTGTAATCTATGTTAGGTGTTCATCTTGTTTGTCGTCTAGATATTTAGTATTTTTAAGCAATACTTATTTCGGAGGTCCCTTGGAAATACAAAACATATTTCACTTGTAAGTTGACTAAGGTAAGCCGAAATATCTTTACGTAAGATTATTAATTGAGCAACGAGAGGTTAGTTGTAAGTCAGAAACATGATTTAACCTTTTTATAATTAATTTAATAATCTTAAACAACCAAATATTTGCCTCTTAATTGAATTAAATTGTTGGAGAGCCTTTATAAATTTGAAGCGGCCGGCCGGGAGCCGGGGAGGTATCTGAGAAATGTCCTTTTCATATAATGAATTATCGTCACTCATTGAGCTTTCGTCCGCGGTCTTTCGTCGACTAACTTCGTATCCCTTCGTTTTACCCGAAGTTCGTGAACGGTCGAGGAATAAATCAATCTGACCTCTTCTGATTCATAGCTGAGTCAAAGCGATGACAGAGTCAGTTGCAGTCGCTCAGTTCCCTCGCTCGGGCATTCTCGTCTAGTTCCCGGCAGAGGGGTGATATTTTCCTGTAGGCTCAACCCTCAGTCCTCTGAAAGTCACGGAGGGAACTCGCATGGCCGTTCCAATCACCCGGCTACGCAATTTCATGTGGAATGATTAAGTAACCATTTGATGGAGCGATATGTTTTTCAAACTGAAGTGTGACTGAAAATAAGTGCGCGCTGAGAAGTGTCGTGTTTTTTATTTTACTTTTTCTTTAATAGGTTTTTATTGGACAATTTGTGGTGAAGCAGCGCACGTTATATCATCGTCATTGAGCGGTTCGCGAAAAGCACAAGACTTCAGCGCGGTGAGTAGGGAAACTCTTATTTATTTCAGTTTTGTTGAATAATAAGTAGGTTTTATGTTTATTGATTAGTTCCAATTTGTTGTGATGGGGAGGTCGAGTATTGCTGAGCTAAAGGTTACGACCTATCGGCATAGGGCTGCGAGGCTGTGACGGTCTATGTAGATGTTCACCTTGAGAAAAATCTAGATAGCTTATAATTTTCTCTTATTTATTACCTACTCCATAATTTATAATGTCATTACTACTTATAGAAACTTTTACTTGTTTTGTCCGAAAGTATAGGTTAAACGCCACAGGTGCTTATGAAGTTCATATTTTATTCAGGTCATTTCATTTTAAGGACTTACCTACTAATTTAGCCGCTTTTGTTTTTTTCAGCTGTAGTATTTTATTCAGAACATCTCCTGTTATAAAAATAACAATCAATTGGACCAAGTTCAAATAAAAAAGAAATTGAATAAAGATCTTGAAAGACTTGGTCACACCAATAGTATTTTCATTTCGTATTGCAGAATTGTTTACTAACTGCTCGTAAGGGGTTTTCTAAGAAAAAGATTTTACAAAAAATTCTAAGAACAATCATCGAATCCGTATTAATTTCTATCGTTTTCTTCTTTCACTTCGAGACTCAATTTCAAGTAAAACCGGGATAGATGCCCCACTTTTTGAAATAACCTCCTAATTTTATAAATATTAATTTTACATAAGTAAATTAATTCTACGAATGAAGCTAGCTTCATCATCCTTTATAATAAGTTATTATTATTTTTTAACCTATCAATTACAGATTTTGCAGAATTTAGCTTTTTGTGGAACACTTTTTTGAGGATAGATGCCTCTACCTGTATGAATAGTTACCCCACCATGAAAATACTAAGAAGGATAAGTACATGCCCTTTTTACTGTGTATACCAAAATACTCAACCAAATTTTATGAGGTCGTTCTACTCCAAAACAGCAACTGTCTCCAAGATATGGGTCGAATTATAAAAAGCATTATGCCATTATGCATTTTTTAAATCCTTTTATTTTGATTGGTAGAAGATAATTCTGACACAAAAAGGGGTTCATGATTTTTCGAGGTTTTCAATGTCTCGGGTCTCGAGAATTCTCGAGGCTAATTTCTCGGGTCTTCTCGGGTTGTCGAGAAATTTAAATTTACGTACGTTTTTGCATATATTTTCGGTTCCAATAATGTGATTAATCAACAAATTGAGTGCCTTTCCTCTCAAATAAAAGTATCAAAATAATTATAAAACTTTTAGTGACAGTTTTCAATTAAATTCGCTTATCTGCTTCATAAAGAAAACAAAAAAAAAATATTCTGTCTGACTTAAAATTACAATCACAGCACCATTTTTGGCTGGTTAAATAGAAAAAAAATCACAGATCTCGTGCTCTACACGACTTGAAAGGGCATTGAAAATAAATCTACCTATTATAGATAATAGATTATTAAAAAAACATGTTTTTTCCAAAACCAACTTTTCCAAAATATGTTTAAATCATCTTAAAACCCTTCGAATTCCGCATCTTTTGAGCTCTCATTCGTCCTCGTGGCCCTATACCTCAGGGTATCACGGGCGAGTCACACTTTCAGCGAAAATGGGCCTACTGGAGCAAACGAAAAAACATTTTCAATGTTAAAAATCAATTTAAAACTTATCAACAAAATTAGCTTCTATTAAACAAAATAAAAATAAACAATCATTTCAACATGAAAACGTTAAACAAATTAATTATTATTTGTAAATCACTCATTTAAATTCCTTTTATACTTACACAGTAATTTTTTATCACCTTGGATAATTTCAGGGATTATTCTACTCATGAAAACACAAACTTTTATAATGGGACCTAAACTGAAACCGCAAAGAAAATATCAGCAGTTCCGTACATTTAGAATTAATATTTTTGCACTTTTGTATGGAACAGTTGATTTTTTGTTCGCGATTTCAGTTTTGATCTCATAATAAAAGTTGTTTGTTTTCATGAGCAGAATAATCCCTGAAACTATCCGAGGTGATAAAAAAAATACCGTGTATAAAAATATCCAAATGTTCATTTAAATTGAGTTTGGTACCCAACTTGTGTGTATTATTTACATCTGTAATTTAAAGCAAGAGCCACAATTGCGGGTGTACCTACCGACACTATCTAACCGAACGGACTTTAAAACAAACGGCATACGCAAATAGTTTTCTTTACTAATATTATAAAGAGGAAAGATTTGATTGTTTGTTTGTTTGCATCGGATAGGCTCCGAAAGTACTGGACCCATTTTGAAAATTCTTTCACCATTAGAAAGCTACATTCTTCCCGAGTGACATAGGCTATATTTTATCCTGATATTCCTACGGGAACGGGTACCACGCGTGTGAAACCGCGAGGATCCGCTAGTATTTTGTAATTTCATAGACTCAAATATGATTTCTCGAATTCTCGACTTTTCTCGAGCTAAATTTTCCAGGAACAAAGCCCAAAGATTTCCCGAGAATTCTCGGCTCGAGAATTCCCGGGCATGAACCCTAGACACAAATAACCATATATATTTTAAAAGCATTTGTACAACAAAAATATGAACTCTTAATTGTTAAATAAAAAATATTAATTATTAACTTTTAAGAAACATACCTACTCATACTTTTGTTTTAATTAAATTTTACAGATTTTTTCCAAACATATAATAAAATATTAAGTATTGTGTGTCAATATCAACATACATAATAATCATACTGTTTTAATTATTTTTTAAAACATTCTATGCAGTTATAGTTATACTATAGTTATCCTGTCCATCTTTCTTAGTATTCTTCACAGGCAAACCTTTAGTTTTCCTTTCTTTAATTTCATAGTTAGGTGGATTGTCTTCATCATTCGCTGTTTGAACTGTAAATAATTTGTATTTCAATTTCCATGCCCCTCTAAGGGCATAGATCTATACCCCGAAAAATCAGAGCAACTTTCCATTGTGATAGGGATAGATGTCAAAGTGTTTTATAAATAAATTTTCAATTATTTCAATTATGGGCAACAGTCTGCGTGGACAGCTTAGTCGGTAACGCAGACTGGCTTATCCTTTCACCACGATCGATGGCAAATAAACCGAATCCCAAAATGCCCTTCTTAGGGCCCTACCAAAAAAGGTCCTTTTTAGGACCAAAACCACGAGCTAAGCGGCGAGAGGCTGAAACTCCAACACTTAGATCAGCTCTCAAGGTTCTCTCTATTAACATAGAAGGTTTCTCCGCTGATAAGTCTGATATTCTCTCCAACCTATGCCGTAAAGAAAAGTGTGACATCATCTGTGTCCAAGAGACCCACCGCGACGACAAACAAACAAGACCTTATATCAAAGGAATGACCCTGGTAGCTGAGATCCCACACCCGAAACATGGTAGCGCCGTATTTGTTGATCCTGATGTGATTGTAAACTCTACCTCCTGCTCTGCTAGCGGCGACTCTGTCGAATTGATCACTATAGTTATTGGAAACTGTAGCGTAACATCAGTTTACAATCCTCCCGGTTCACCGTTTCATTTTAGTGAGCTAAAGAACTTTAGTACTTATGCTACCAAAATAGTTGTTGGTGATTTTAATAGCCACAGCACCACGTGGGGATACCAAGATACAGATGCGAATGGTCTTGCTGTTGAAGAATGGGCGGACGCTTATGACCTGGTTCTGCTACATGATGCTAAATTGCCGACTTCCTTCAACAGCGGCCGCTGGAAACGTGGATATAACCCTGACCTCATCTTCTCGAGTGCAAATGTCAGCCAACAAGCAAAAAAATCTGTCTGTGTCCAGAACACAACATAGACCCATTTTGTGTTCCTTGAATCCGGTTATCCTTCCCATTGAAGTGCCATTCCGACGCCGATTTAATTACCAAAAGGCGGACTGGGAGAACTTCGCGAATGCGGCTGACGAGTCACTTTCTGCCATTGAACCCACACCAACCAATTACGAAAAATTTGTTAAAGTAATTGCAACTGCATCAAGACGATATATCCCGCGCGGTTGCCGCAGTGCATATTTGCCCGGATTATCTACTGAATCGGCTGATACTTTGAAACAGTACGAGCGTAAGTTCAACGAAGATGCCTTCTCGGAAGAGACCATTCAACTCGGCAAAAAACTAATGCTTCAAGTCAGTGAAAATCGGCGCGATAAATGGACAGCCACGGTGTCAAATATTGACATGACCCATTGCAGCAAAAAAGCGTGGAATACTAACCGAAAACTTACCGGCGAGCCACCTCCAGCTAAAACTCCATGCCAGGTGACCGCTAACCAAATTGCTCATCAACTTCTGCTAAATGGCAAGCCTCCCCGCCGTATTGCTCACCCACCTAAAAGCAATGACGGGCATAACAGCAATAACGGTATTGGTTCACCTTTTTCACTTGCAGACATAACCACTGCCATTAAAGCACTAAAAAATGGTAAGGCTTCGGGAGTAGATGAGATCTCAGTTGAACAGATCAAACACCTCGGCCCTGTCGCGGTATCCTGGCTGCTAGCCATGTTCAACACATGCACAGAGTCCTACAAAATACCTCGATTGTGGAGAAAATCTAAAGTTATAGCGTTGCTCAAACCCGGTAAACCGGCTCATGACCCTAAAAACTACCGCCCTATCTCTCTGCTGTGCCATACGTATAAGCTCATGGAAAAAATGCTGTTAGACCGCCTCAATAACACTGTGGACCCCAAACTTATCTCTGAGCAAGCTGGATTTAGACCTGGCAAGTCGTGTTGTAGTCAAGCTTTAAAACTAACCGAACACCTGGAGAATGGGTTTGAACTTGGCTTAGTAACTGGCGTCGTATACGTAGATCTTTCAGCTGCATATGACACAGTAAACCTGAAGAAACTTCTGTGGAAAGTCCGAAACATAATAAGTGACCACAATTTCTCGAAGTTCTTGGGTGAGGTGCTCCAGAACCGCCAGTTCCAAGTTCACCTTAACTCAACAAAAAGTAGATGGAGGTCTCAGAAGAACGGCTTACCACAGGGTAGTGTCTTGGCTCCTCTACTTTTCAATATATACACCAACGACCAGCCCTCAACACCTGACACTGCTCGCTTTCTCTATGCCGACGACCTGGCACTTACCTCACAAGCATTGTCATTCGAGCAGGTAGAGGTTAATTTGTCGGCAGCCCTTAATGCTCTGAGCAACTACTATGATAGTAACTCACTGAGACCCAACCCTAGTAAGACCCAGTCCTGTGTTTACCATCTGAGGAATCGTGAAGCAAACCGGAGCCTGCATCTGCTATGGTGGGGCGAACTGATTGCCCATAACGATCTGCCTAAATACCTGGGCATCACACTTGATCGAGCGCTGACTTATAAAATACACTGTAAAAACACCCAGCAAAAAGTAAATACACGTAATAACTTGCTGCGGAGGCTCACATCAACTAAATGGGGTGCTTCACCGGAAATGTTACGAATGACGGGAATGGCTCTCTGTTTCTCAGCGGGTGAGTATGCCAGCCCGGTATGGAGTCGATCAGCCCACACCAAGCTAGTGGATGCAGCCCTTAATGACACCTGCAGAATCATAACAGGCTGCCTCAAACCTACCCCGGTAGAAAAGATATACCCGCTGGCCGGCATTGCTCCCCCAGACATCCGTCGACAAGTAGCGAGTTCTGTTGAATGTAACAAAGTGAAACTTGACGCAAGGCACCCACTTTTCAACTATGCCCCGGTGCCTCAGAGACTCAAAAGTCGGCACAGTTTTGCAAAGCTCACGTTTCCCTTAACGGGCGATGCTAGCAAAGCTCGCTGTAGGCTCTGGAAAGAAAAACATCCAACAGCAACTCCGAATACCATCAAGGAAAGTCTGCCCCCCGGGCATTGGTTACCGTGGCTAACCTGGAAGTCATTGAACAGACTTCGGACCCAGGTGGGCCGTTGTAAGCATAATCTTTGCCGGTGGGGCTATTCCTCCAACGAAGGATGTGAATGTGGTGCTTCCTCCCAAACCATGGCACATCTGATGTCCTGCCCCGCGTGCCCTTCATCTTGCACGCGCGAAGAACTATATAACGCCACTGAGAACGCAGTACGTGTGGCGCAGTATTGGGCTGAACGGATTTGAAGTCAAGTTGATCGACACGCTAAGAAGAAGAATAAATTAATAAATTTTGTATCAAGTCAAAACCAACAAATTTATTACATTAAACAATCTATATGTTTTAAAAGCTTGTCGCTTTAATTTCATATGTCAAATATAAGTAAAAGCATTTGTGTTTAGTGCAAGTAGCCCAGTAACAATAAAATCTCGCGACAAGTTTTTAAAACATATAGATTGTTTAATGTAATAAATTTGTTGGTTTTGACTTGATACAAAATTTATTTTATTCTTTTTAGGACATTTGAATAAAAGCTTGATTTTAAATAAAAGGTTTTTTTAAATATAATTTATTTTTGTATTTTTAGTTATTATTGGACGTGTTTGTAAGTCGCTTCATTTCATTTAATGCATCATTATTGCATGGTCGTTTGCCAGTTAATTTATTACAGTCTAGCTCTTCAACTGCATTAAGTCTGCAAACACACAAATATATTTTACCACCAAAAAGGGATTGTAGATTCCGAATTAAATCGGTCCAGTAGTTTCGGAGCCTATTCGATGCAAACAAACAAACAAACAAACAATCAAATCTTTCCTCTTTATAATATTAGTATCTATACATAGATAAGTACTATATTTACCTACCTAACTGTAGGTACTAAAAATAATTTTGCGGCCTAAATTAATTCTGCGGTACAATTACTAGTTTTATTTCAAACGTGTGACGGGAACAGAAAACATTTAATGCCACTACACCTGCAGGTTATAATGGAGCTGGAAGCTTCGGTAATAGGGTTACGTACTGTGCAAGAGCTTTTAACGCCAAAAACTTGTTCAAAATTCCAGAGGATAGGTTTATTGCATTTTCAATTTACCTAATATGTAAATTGAAAATGCAATAAACAACATTTAACAGTAAATTAATAAGAAATTATTTACAATCTTAACACCAAAAGGCTGGATAGCAAGGTATAAGTTTCAGGAACTTGTGGTCTGTGGTCTTATAACGTATAATAATATAACTTTTTGTAAATACGTTTTTATTATACACAGAAAACATCCCACAAATGTCTAGATATCTTCATGAACACAAATATTTGTCTTATATGGGAATCAAAGCCGACACCTAGGTACCAGTAGAAGACATTTTTTTATACACAATTGGGTAGCACTTAGCCTTCATCGCACCTGATGTTAAGTGAGAATAAGGCTGAAGGTGGAAGTGCACTACTCCCGGAATCCTCAAACACTGAGGAACTGGCTGTCTTATATCTAACTGCCGTAACACAACACAACACAACAATGTTGGAAACATGGTATCCATAAACATCATCAAGTTAAAACGATTTTAAATTACTCGCAATATACAGGGTGTTAGGGGCACCTTTGCAAAAACTTTAACTATGGCTTCAGACCATCATGCTGAACAACGTACTTACAGCAAGAATTTTTTGTCGGAAATGAAAAAAAAAAAAACTTTTCATACAAATTTAGCAACTAATCGGAACATTTTGTATGGACAGTCGAAATATTTTTTCATCACCGACAAAAAATCATGCTGTGCGTTGTTCAGCATGATGGCCTGAAGACATGGTTAAAGATTTTGCAACGGTACCCCTAACACCCTGTATTGAACACACGTGTAGTCTATCCAAGCTTTAGACTCTAGTCTGGCCGAATGAATACGAAAAATAAGGTCGCTTCCAAAGCGCTTAGCATCTTAACTAGGCCTGCTCAACTAGCATTTTCTGATTAAAGGCATCCGTGGCCTAGATGACGCCTCAAGAACTACAACAAAAGGCAAATCATTATGGCACCGAATGTTTTTTTTAATGGAGAAAAGGGTTTAAAAATGTTATGATCTTACGTCAAAAATTACGGCATTCGACATGGAATAAGAGCGTACCTTTGAAGTGCGTTTTTATTGTGGAAAAAATTGTGTCAAAAAAGTCTTGCGTAAGTGACTGAGTGACAGACAACGCAACAGCCAAAACTACTGGGCGCAAGAAGCCGAAATTTAGCATGTACTTATGTTCCTTGAGGAATGTAGGGGAGCACTAAGATAGGATTTTTGGAAATTCCCCCTCAAACGTGATAAAAAGGGGGTCCACTCAAACGAAGTGGCGAGCGGAGCGCTAGTTCAACATAAATGTATGGAAAAGATGTACCTATTTTTATCAATCTTCTCATACTTACGGCCTTACATTAATGAAAGCAACAATACCCAAATAACTCGCTACAACTTTTTCGTGTCTGGGCACGCTGTTAGTCAGTCCTTTATCATTTACTCAAGTGTCTGATACACTTCAATAGGTAGATATATAGGTAGATAGCAGCATCGTCTTGAAGAAAGCTTCGGATAAATTTATTAGCTGCCAAATGCTTTGCGGTCGTAACAATCAGCGGGTATAAACGTAAAACGTGAGAATGAGAAACCTTCAAGTTGAGTACTATTGCATTATTTGGCCAGTTTCACGATTAGATGATCCATAAAGAAAATAGGTAAGGGTACTGTAGTGGCCCGCTCTGTGGCACTACGTGTTTATAGGGGGTTGAATAAAAGAATGGTTGCACTTTTAGGATAATTATTCCTATAGAACGATTCTACTTTGTATCACATAGCTTTATTTATAGAATAAGGATCTTGCCCTGAGGACGGGCTGTCTTCCATTACGTCAAACAACAAAATTAAATAGCCCACAACTACTACTAGTCAATATCGACACAAAAAAGGTCAAACATTGCAAACGCGCATGTAACTACGATTTTTTAATATGTTGTTAGGTCTCTTGAGAGTAGTTAACACCTAAGTTTGCAACCCTGAAAACCCTGTGCTACCACCATGGTGCTCAAAAACTGCGAAATTTTGCCCCTTGTTTCAGGTTTTTCGAAAAAACTACCCTAAGGAAGCGTTTGTCAAGCATCTGTATTCTACACTTTAATAACGATAACTAAATTTGCTACAAATTGAGTGAAACCTGAGCACGCTATGTCCATTGGTTGCGAAGATACAGCAAGTCAAAGATGGGCAATTCTCCCGCAGTGCTCGGAAAACTGTGAAATGCTATCACTTGTTTCAGTTTTAAAAGACCCTGCTTAAAATGGTGGCTTGCAAATGCAAAATAGCAATTGTATTTGCAAGCCACCATTGCAAAATGCAGAAAGGCCGGGCTCGAGTGCTCTATCCTATCTTCCTTTTGCCACGGTCGAAATTGCAAGAACACCATACCTATCGTCCTGGATGAGGAGGACGAGAATGTGGACGACCCAATACCATATGCCAACCTGCCTCCACCTCCAGAAAACATTTCTCTCTTCCCCACTCCCCCCACTGTACTAGACTGAATGAGATTTCGCCCTTCCAAAAGGGCGAAAGTCTAAAGTGTTCTTGCTTGACCGTGTAAGTTAAAAGTGTGAAAAGAGCTAAGTGCTACCCCGTTGTGGATAAAATTATCCAAGTTCATACACAGCATTTTAAAAACCAAAGTCATTTAACTATAAAACTACCTACTGGTACCTAGTGAGAAACGCCAAACGAGCCGCTTCCAATCATGTCTCTCTATTCTATAGCATACATAGTGACTGGTGGTAACTTATATATGATTGAACACAGTAACGATCATTTAGGCCGCTGGCGCTGCAGGCAATTTCCTATTGTGTACGCATTGTCAGGTACTGTGAACACCAAAACAAGGGTAGCAGCTGCTCTAGAGAAAATGCTCTTATTATACAGGAACATTTTTTGACCAGTGCACAAATTTTTAGGATCAACTCAGAATCGGTAAGTGAACAACTTTCTCCTAGAAACATGGGTCGAAATATGATGAAAAATTTTGGACTTCCCATACTAAACCGATCACGTGATCAGTCCGATTTGTATGAAGAGTCAAACAATTTTTGTCATATTTAGACCTATGTTTCTAGGAGAAAGTTACAATTACCGATTTTGGAGTCGATCTTAAATATTTGTGCACTGATTAAAAAATTTCCCTGTATACTCAATAAGGGTGTTCTCAAAGTCTAAATGTAATGTCTAGTGTGCTCATACTGTAGTCAAGTTCGAATCAATTTGTTACAATCAATGAATGAACTCGATGACGTCACCCGTTTGTAATGTTGTCGTTTGTAACGTCACCGTGCTAGATTTTAATTGGCTTTTAAACGAATGAGTTACTTTTGTCTTGGAGTCATGATATAAGTAACGTAATGAAAATAACATTAGAATAGTTTTTAGTTACCCATGGTTGCTTAACTTCAACTATCGCAGGCGTTGCGCACTTACCACTGCGCCACGGGCTCCACGCCTCTATGTTACTTACCTACGTGTTTTTATACAAATATGCAACCTTTGCTCGCTGTATGTATAAAGCAGTGTGCCTAAGTCGCGTTATGCCTATATGTCATTTCAAATAAGCGTTTGGTCTTTATCTCACATAGTCCATTTCGCGATACGACTATGTCGCTATTGGACTATATCTCACATTGCCCATTTCACGATACATCATCAGCCATCTAATGTCCCCACTTTTCAAGGACCTACCTTCATACGTTCGATGATTGTAGGTAATATCCGGAACACAAGTGCAGTGCAGCTGCTTTTCTGCAATCTGCCCCTTGAATCAAAAACCGTTGGAAACGGAATCGGATTCGAATTATGGGCTATGTCTTTGTTTATTCTATCCATAGTGAATGACAGAGACAGTGCATACATTCCGCTGTCGGGAGCGATTCCGACGGTTTGTGAATCTGGGGGCAGATCAGTGTTTGTTTATGATGCTTCATAGTTTTTATCAAAATATTAGAGATATGGTATTATTGAAGAAAATATATTTTATTTGGAATTTTAATCACACGCGTATTCAACTGCATCAGCCTTCGATCAACAATACTGGGGGCCAAGTCTGCTAAAGTTAAGTCATAATCGTGTCTCAATCGTGTTTCATTTGTAGTTCAATTGCAGTGCTTTTTTACACACTAGTTACAAGAATTACTTATGACAGTATGATGTGATGTGAATGTAGTGTGTGGTGTGACCATCAGAAGTACTTTTTTTTTATCCACAACGGGGTAGCACTTAGCCTTCATCACACCTGATGCTAAGTGGTGATAAGTAAATATTTCTTGTAACTATTGTGTAAAAAAGCACTACAACTGAACTACCATTGAAACACGATTGAGACACGATTATGACTTAACGTTAGCAGGCTTGGCCCCCTGATCGAAGGCCAGCCCGTTTATTTTTACATGACGACTGCAAAAAAAAGAGTGTATTAATGAATTAATGTTAAAATATAAATCCTGTCTAACAAGTTATACCTATATGTTTGGTAAAATCTAAGGTGCCCTGTAATTAGTGTCAAATATTTTCAGGGCATAACATACAAGTCATACAAAAGAGTTAAGCAAAAAATGGGGTAGGTACTCTTTGCAGGTTAGTTTGCAAGATAATATGACAAACAGCTTGGTATTTGATTGAATCAGGCGTCACTTGGCGGAAGTCCCTAACCATTGTGAAAAATAAATATATGTAGCTTTTTTCCGCAAATAATCACAAAACTTGCACCTTCACCGATCACACTGATCGGTGAAGGTGCTGAAAGGTGCACTGAAGGTGCAAGTTTTGTGATTATTTGCGGAAGAAAGCTACATATATTTATTTTTCACAAACAGCTTGGTTACCTAATCACAAAAAATATCACCCTAAACAGCCGAGCAACCACTACTTTTGCAACGACTTACAATAGCGTACTCTTGCACACATGAGCGGGCGGCGCGCTTTTAAACACAAGCGAATGCTATGCGTATTCTTATAGTAATTCTTATGATAGTGTGAGTGCATATGTACCTACAGGTTGAGTTTATTTTATAAAGACTATGGCATTATTTTTTGTTTGAAATATTAATTTCTGAACTAAAGTGTGGAGTTTTGAAATATTTTTGATCCGTTATCCATATGACTTAGAATATGGTCAGTCCTGAAAATATTTGAAACTAATTACAGGGCACCATAAATAACTCACACACACCATCTATCTATACAACAATGGAATTCAAAACAAGAAGATAATATTTAAACATTGTAAAATAATTAAATCCTCGTAGATTCTCTAGTTTTTGCGAACAATTTTCCGGGTTGAATTGAAATTCGTTAATTGCATACAAAGTCAAACCTTTGGTGACCATAGCGATCACGAAACAAAGGACACGTCCTTTAATTGTGGTTTCTAATACAATAGAATCTTAATTAGTATCTGGATTCTGGAGGAGCCCTCGGGCGAAGCTATCCGCTTTGCTTAGCCGAGGCGATTTAAAGCTGAAATTACTGCCCCTATGGCTTGTTTGAGTATACGGTTCCTTGAACATTGTATCAGACAGGTACAGCCTCTAACCATGCAATTAATTAAATAACACACGGTCCACCGGACTTCTAAGCCGAGCGAGCGGAGCAAGCGCCGAAACGGCAGAGTTGAGGAAAACAACGGTTTTACAACATTCTCTGCTGCGGCCTTACCGTGCTGTTAAGCGATTTAGAGCGTGATGGTGCTGTACTGTACTGTACGCAGAGTATAGCACCGTCTTTTAACTCATGTGTTAATTACAGCTTATGATGGCTGTGTGCAGCTTAGTACAAGCAGTGCCCCTAGCATGAAAAACTATAAGTAATATTATAGTATTCTTTGCTATAAGTATGTATAGTTATGGTAATCGTATAGTAAAGTATACCTACCGTCCTTAAAAAGCTATTACAGTGCTGCTGTCAAATATGTATTGGTTTCAGTTCCTTAAATGACCGGAAGAGGCTCTGGTTTTCACCCTACTTATATTATAAATGCGAAAGTTTGTGAGTATGGATGTATGGATGTATTATAAATTCGAAAGTTTGTGAGTATGGATGGATGGATATGTGGATGTTTGTTACTGTTTCACGCAAAAACTACTGAACGGATCTGGATGAAATTTACAACAGAGATAGTATAGGCTAGAATAACACATAGGATACTTTTTATCCTGATATTCCTACGGGAACGAGAACCACGCGGGTGAAACCGCGGGCGGCCGCTAGTACACCGCTAGTAACATAATACGATCACGTATAGTTAAGGCGTGGAATCCCGACCGAAATAGGCACGCTAACGATTGCTCGGCCGCGCTCGGTACACTTCGCGCGAACCCAGGCGGCAGCCGGCAGTGAACTGTGAACTCGCGAGCGCCCCGCGAATCGAAAATCACTTAAAAATTAAATAATAATAAAATTAAATTTATGACGGCCGAAATCCCTCGGCTATTCAAAGACAATTATTTTCTGACTTAACTAACTTAACTTAACTAACACCAAGTATACCTACTGCACGTAATATGATATTTGAATTATTATTAGACGGATGTTGGGGATTTTATTAGACACAGTAAAATATCACCAATCGAAAAAAACGGCCGGAAGCACTAGATGAATAACTGTAAAATATCATTTATTTTTTCTCAATTTTAAGTAAGTACTTGTGATTTACGAGTAATCCATAATTTAAAATACCCTATTTTGGGGAATCGGCGCCGTTAGGTTACCATAAGGACAGTTTATCGATGGGTAAAATAGGACAGTGTCGCCTGTATTTAATAAGTCGATTACTCATTAAAAGTTGAACTGTAACTGTCATTTGTTTTGCAGTGTTATTTCCCTAAACCTATTGAAAACTTACCAAACCTATTAAATTATCAAATCTGTGTCAAACTAAGGGTCAGCTCAGACAGAACAGAAAAATCCTCGCGCATGTTCGAGTTCGAACCTCCTCTGGCCGCAATAGGGTATTTCACTGTTGTTAAAATGTAGATAATATTTAATTAAGTATAACATTCAGAAATATAACATTATTGAATAACCAATATGAAAAAATAAATTCAATCTGTATTATAAAAAGCGAATCTCGTTCTAAAACGAAATTTTCTATGGCGAGAGTATGGCGCTACAGTACTATAGCATGTGATTTCACTGGCTGGTAGCGCTCGGCTCTCCTTGTCTAATTAGAAACTTTGATGCTCTATATTGCTGAAAATATGTAAGATATTTGAAAATAAATACATATTTTGTGTTGCTAATATTTCAATGAACATTTTAAGTCAATAAAAAAATCTGCCAAATACGGAGGGTATTTGGCAGATTTTTTACTTAGGGACATTGAGAGCAAAACTGCGCTACAAGTCGGTGAAACATGAAACAACTCAAAAAAAGAACATCCTCGAGAACACCCGAGCGGTCGCGCGCGAGCGAGCATACGCGAAGCGAGGAGGCGACTTTGTCTAATATTAATAATACTATTTTCTACTTTAGGCTATAGTCCTTTTTAGGGTTCCGTAGACCCGTCGTCGTACCGTATGCACCATTGACCTGCACCATCAATGGTGCAGATGAGACATACGACTTTCCTTGACATCGTAAAAAAACCAATATATTTTTTTTTTTTTTTTTTTCCATTTAAGAAAAAAATATAAGGCCGTATTTTGTTTAAACATAAAAATAAATAAACCAAAAAAAAAAATGCTGTGGACTTCAATAATAAACACTTACTTACCTATAAGTAACGAAAATTGTTCGAACGAGATATTATAGTCAGCACATTTTACCACTTTGGGAGTGATGTTTTCAAAATATTGACTATAAGAAAAAATATTAAATATACCTTTCTTTGTCTGAACTGCCCCTAATTTAATAAATTTATTGATAACCAGAAGTATTAATTGATTTAACTAGAAATTTTCCTTCAACGTCAAATAAAATAAACTTGTGGCCAGCAAAGAAAAAAATGATTAATGTTTTAATCAAATTTTTACAAACTAGACATTGTGAAACAAACAAAGAAAAATTGATTCCACTTCTGATTGAAAAACATTCTGAAGCCTCAGGCGTGCTTCTGCAAACACAACTTCGCTTTCATCAAGTAAATTCAAGCTGCTTTGAACCTTAAAGTGAAAGCATTAAGAGTCTCTGATTGAGAGAAAACGACACTAGGAATATTGTTAACTTTTGCAGAAGTTCTTTGATTGTCGAGAATCTAGAGGAAACATTTTAAGTTTTAAAAGTCGGTCACGTAAGTGGTATAAAGAGCAAACTGGAAAGTTCATCGTTACCTAACCGATTCGTAAAGCCCAATTTTCACTGACTGGGGCTAAAAAAGTTCGTTTTTTTGCTTTGCTATCCCTGGCCTGCCCAATTTAAAAATTTATATTGAATTAATCGAAATAGGTATATAAATTTATTATATTTTGATATTTACATTTAATATTAAGCAAGTTATACGTTATAAGATAACATTTTCTCTAAATTGACATTGAATTGTTGAAAGCTTCAATTCTTCAATAAATTGATTCAATATACCTATTCATTATTAAATCTAGTAATTTTTCCTTATTATAATGCCTACTCTTTTATGAACTCAATAAAACCTCTATCAAAACATTAATTAACTCATTTGCCAGAATTAGTTTTACAAGGATAAAATCTTTACAAAATACAATGACACATGACAATTACTTTACTCTGTATTATACTGTACAGCGTTAAGACACCAAAAAATGTACCTACAGTGCCACAAACTTTTCTGTTCCGATGAAATTTATTTCGTGTAATTTAGGGTTTAAAACATTGAAACTACTATAAATTCTTACTATATTATAAATAATTTATTATTAAAATAAAATCATCCGTTTTTTTCCGGGACGATAAAATACCGTGTAGTGCACAAGTGCCCTAAGGCAGTACCCTGACCGAAACTGGCGCCGCCGCCGCCGGGTTGAATAAATCTAATACACAATTTTGATGAAACTTTACGGGGAATTTTTAGGTCCCTTAGGCCTCATTTCCACCTGCAAGTAAGTCTTTTGCGATAAATGTCCGACAGTCTGTCCGATAGCAAACACGTAGTTTACACTTGCAAGTTGCTATCGGACAGACTGTCGGACATTTATCGCAGAGCTTGCCTGACTGCCTTGACTTACTTGCAGGTGGAAATGAGGCCTTAGACGATATCATTCCATTCCCTCGTAGTCACTGCTAGAAGTAGATAGCAAAACTGCTAAATTGGCCGTTTTTGACACATTTGCTATCTACTTCTATGAATGACTATGAGAGAATGTAGCGATACATTCTAAAAAATACTAGATTATGGGCCCGTGGGCTATAAAAGTTCCCCGGATAGTTTTATAAAAATCCTTTTCTATTAGAGACTTATTAAATAAAAACCTCTGAGGGCGCCACTTTCGGTCAGGGTACCGCCTTAAGTTTACGGGGTATATTCTCTTTACATCCGC
Source organism: Crambus lathoniellus (assembly GCA_949710035.1). Classification (NCBI taxonomy): domain Eukaryota; kingdom Metazoa; phylum Arthropoda; class Insecta; order Lepidoptera; family Crambidae; genus Crambus; species Crambus lathoniellus. Next base: position 12,620,012 of record OX453296.1, read on the forward strand.
CCGTATCGTAATACATAACTTTGTTGGAACTTTATTACACTGGCTCAAAACTCGGGGGTTTATTAAGATTGAAATGGAAAAAGGAATCTAAAATATATTTGCCTTTGTTTATTCAATTAGCAGTTGGTTTTGTTGTTTAAGGCATTTAGTAACAAGGATTTCAAAGACTAGCCCGCCATTTGCTCTTCTCGCAATAAATCTATACAAATAAATAAAATGGGAGTGTCTGTTTGTAATAATAAAATAACCGCTTTTTACTACATGCATATGATTATTATACGGTACATATACCAAAATAACATTTTTTAAAAATTTTGTCAGTCTGTTTGTTCCGGCTAATCTCTGAAACGGCTGGACCGATTTTGACGGGACTTTCAGTGGCAGGTAGCTAATGTGATAAGGAGTAAGGACTAAGTTAGGCTACTTTTTATCCCTTTATTCCCACGGGAACGAGAACCACGCGGGTGAAACCGCGGGCGGCCGCTAGTTATAAATAAATAGACAAGCAGTTCATTCTTCTTCACAACGGTAGCATCCATCGCACCAGATAAGGCTGAAGCTGGAAGCGCGCTATTCCCAGAATCCTCAACCAGATTGAGGAACTGGCTATCTTTAATTATCACTAACTGCCGGAATACAACAATGCTGCAAACATTCTTATTCTTATTACGGCAGTAGTCTTAGGTAGGTACAATTTGTGGTAGCTCGCCAGGCGAACTTAAAACAAGTCCTATCACCAACCTAATTGAAATTATGTAAGTACCTCCAAAGCGAACCTGGGACCGCTGGATCTGATACCGGTGGTCTGTATTACTAGATCAAAGACAAAGAATATATACACTTACGTCACAGAGGCGGTTACTTTCCCTTTCTCTCACCATTATTCAACATAATGTAAACAAAGTTTTTTTTAATCCACTACGGGCTAGCACTTAGCCTTCATCACACCTGATGTTAATTGGTGATAAGGCTGAAGGTGGCGCACTACTCCCGGAATCCTCAATCACTGACGAACTGGCTATCTAATCTCTAACTGCCGGAACACAATAATGCTGAAAACATCATCTGCTTCCGGAATCTTCAATCACTGGCTATCTTATCTCTAACTGCAAGAACACAATAATGATGAAAACATCATTGTTAGCGTCAGACTTAGATAAGATGGTAGTAGCTTGCCAGGCGGACTAAGAACTAGTCCTGCCACCAACCAAACCGAATACAAAGTGTACCCCCATTGAGGCCCATTGGGAATCGAACCCGGGACCTCTTGGTCTGAAATCGGTGGTGTGAACCACTAAACGACAGAGGCGGTTAAAGTAGGCGGTTAAAGTTAGAGTACTGTAAACTAGCGCTTGTTATAACAGGACTCGCAGTCCTTCCGTGTTTCAATATAAACTCGGTTAAAAATTGCTTTTTCTCAGTCTCTTATAGGGTTTACATGGTAATGGCCACTGAATTATGCATGGGCGCGGACTCCCACCTCGAGGGCGAACTTCGATTCTTACCATGATAGATTTTAAAGTATAATTTTAAAGTGTTGAAATATACTTGCCTGTTCTACGTTAATGTAAATCAGAAGCTTTGTCTAATAAGACCTGCTACTTACAACTTCTTCTTATTAATTGTGTCGAGGATTCACGCATTTTCGTATAAGCTTGACCCAGTATGTGTCACAGTGTATGTCACCATGTCTCCTTGCTTCATCGGTTGCCTTCATTAAGTACATTATGTCGTGGCATGATCTGTAAAAAGTACAAATAGATAGGAATACAAAAAAACATGACTAATTTTAAATTGTTTTTCAAGTTTAGTGAAATTATTCCTGGGATCGTTTTATACCCATTAAAGGGGATCGTTTTACCCCGAATGTTGAATTTACAGGAGATGTCGAAGTATGATCACAAAACATTATCTTGGTGAGATCAAAACGAGTTTCAAATGTTCCTGAATATCAATTAAAACTACCAGGAAAACTTTCATTCAAATATCCACAAAAGAATTTCAACAATTTAACTTTGATTGCAGGCTTATCTTAGATCGAAGACAGCTATTCTCATTTTTTTGCAATAAATCGACGCACTGTACTCACATCGCCATAACACTTTATTGGGCTACTGAGTGGAGTACAGGGAAGACGTTAGCCAACAAATCGCATAGATGGCACTAGTATTTTCGTTGAAACTGTAGAGACATCATTTTACCTCGAGGGATCATTTTGTATACCTTTCCCCTACTAGTTCTATCTTGATGATCATGATCAGTGAGTGTCGAATTAGCAAAACTTTGCTTTTTGTATAACTTCGGAAATAAATTAGCTACAAACTTGACATTTTGAGGTCCTGGTGTGTGTGTACAGTTTACTATATGACGATAATTTCAGCGTTCTAATACTATCTAAAGGTCTTTAAATAGAGGCTTGAAAATACGCTGCAATGGTTCCAGTAAAGGTTGGTACGGCAGTGTTTGGTTCGCGCTCGACTTGGCGGGGGCACTGCAGTGCCCCCATCGTAATTATAGTCTAAAGAATTTATCTACATTTAAAAGTACCTAAATTTTTTAAATTTAAAAAGTTTTTATAATATTAAAATGTGTGAGAGATGCCAAATGCCCTTTTAGCCACTTATTTGTACAGTCTAACTTTTGTAAGTAAAGCGAAAAGTCAAAACCAAACCCAGGCTAAATCAACAATAATAATTATTGATTCTAATTCTAATGTGGTAGAAACTAATCAATTGCAAAACGACAATTTAATTGTAAAAATATTATAACAAAAAATACAAAACAACATTTCTTAAAATTTTCATTAACAAAACAAAAAAATGCGTTTAATGAAAAAAAACATATAACAAGGAATTCTAACGATTGTTATAATTACCTTAGAATGCCTTATTTAAATATTTACTTTTTTGCATTCACAATGCAATTTTTATTATAGAAAAATGAAAAATGAAGTATTTTGAAAAAAAAAAAGAAAAATCGACCCGTCTCACAACTAGTCCGATGGGACTCGAACCCACGAAGAATACCTTATTTAAATTACCTTTGGCAAAAATGACGAAAATATTTTTTGAAAACTTTTAGAGCAAAAAGTGGCCAAAACCGTTATACAGGTAGCCAAAACCGGGACTTCTGCCCTATGTAAGGGGTTCTCCGACCAAGACAGGAATTGTATTTAATATTTTCTTGTCGAGGGATTTATATTTTTTTTTAACAATGAAAACTCGAACGAAGTACTTAAGTAGCGGTTGGTCGCCAGTCCCAAAGTCTCAATATATGGATGCATGTCTTTTTAGCACATTGATTCTAATCAGCATTGTTTTATAGCTGCATGAATTGACATTTTCGTTCTAAAAAGTGTCCCGCTGGTGTTTGAATCAGAACTTTAGGGTTCCTTATCGCATCGTGGGGAACCCTTGTCACCGCATTACAATATATGCCTGTCCTTAACTTCCCGAATTCGTGCCACGCAACTTTGGACTTAAAGCACGCTTTGTTATAATATTTGTTTTATCTACTGAAATGAGAAGTAAATCGTCCTTATTTCCAAACTGCTTATAAGTTATTTGACCACCTCCGAGGCTGAGTGGTAGACGTAACGGTTTTCAAGGTGCCGCTATCTCTCAGGTCCCGGATTCGATTCCTCGGTGGGGTAAATGTTGCCAAAATGTATTTCAAAGATTTGGAAGGAGATTTGAAACAAATTCAACTCAATATTGAAGACTTACTTATTTCCTTAATAATGTACCTACCTACTGGAAGTAGGCTAAAAGTGAAAAGATTGATGATTTTGTTCACAAGTGTATGAAAACTTGGCGATCGTTAAATGTAAAAGCTACAGGTTGCAAAATTGTTATCTTAGCAAAATGTTCTCGGAGAGTTTCACAATGTAATTATGTTACGGGCCTTTGCCGAGCCTTAGCAAGAAGGCACGTTCAAGTTTTGAGGATTTCCTCCACTTCTCTAGTACCTTCTGTCCTTATTATATTCTACGTTTTTCAGGCAATTGTATTTGTATACGATTTTTTCGCTAACGACGAAACTTTGGGAGGAACGGATTTGAAATAATACAAGCGCGCGCGACTGATTCCGGGTTTGCATTGCAGGTATGCAAATATAGCCACATCTGTATAGATATTTAAGGCGCTACTCGGAAAAAGTATGGACGGTTAGAGTTGTTATAAATCTGGTAAAAAGGTATATATTTCTTCATACCTTTATCTAGAATCGTATAGTTTCAGAAACACGATTTTATTATTTTGGCTCGACACGTTTTCTTATCGAAAATACCTCAAAAAATACGAAATATCAAGATTATTCTTAAACGGGGTTACATATACTATTGAAAATTGGTTTAATTAGTAGACACCAATAATATTTAGAGCCGTATAGAAGCATTTTTTGAAAATCGCTAATAGTTTTTTAATACGAAGTGATTTTGTGGTTTTTTTGCGTAATCGGCAAAATCGGTCACGCTCCCGCGCGCGTCTTTTTCTCATTGCTATCTCGCTTTAGCATAATTTTTCCGAGTATCGCCTTAATACATGCATATAAATTTCAATTTTTGTTTGCAGATTTCTATACTTACCTAAGGTTTATGTTCCTTAAATCTTCTTATCATTCTGACAATAAAACTATAATCTCATTAGGTTAACAAAAATATATTTTATTCTGGAGGATTTTGCCTTGTCAAAGGTGATAAAAAGAAACTTCTAATAAAAGTAAATAAATACATACATACATACATATTGGACACCGTCACATACATTGTTCCATTATGGAAATTGGAAACACCACTAGGCCATGGAGGTCGTCAAATCCTAAAAAAATAAAATCCCTCATGAAAACTTTTCACACGTTGAACGCCATGGGGGACACCATGTGACCCCCACTAATTTAGTACACGACGGGGCCAATCAAAAATTATAGAAATGTCCAACTATAATAAAACAATTGTTTTGTTCTTTATGACAGGAAATACATCAAAACCTATAACGCAATATAAAATAATCGATTTCTTTACTTATTTCAATTTAAATACAGCTGTCACTCAATAGCTGTCCCCCGTGGCCTCCCAGGAAAAAAATTCGTTTTCGGCGGGACACCCACGCCCGCCGCTAAATAAATTGTTGTGTTCAACTTACAGTATTATTTACTTTTTGAATATGTATGTTTATGTACAAAAATAAAAATTAATAGATAAAACTGTTGTTTTTTTAATCCATAAGGGACAAAACCGGTGCTTTTAAGTTCTCCAAATTACATGCAACGCGAACGAAGCCGCGGGCAAATGCAAGTATAGGCATGTGACCTGAAGGTTAAAAGTCAGAAAAGTAACTATTTATAGTAACCATAAATCGATTCTTGTTTTTACTGCCGCGGAACCGCAAAAACAACTTTATTTCCCGGCAACAACATCGAAAATGACGTCATTATCGACAATTCCGATTGAGAAAAGAATCGACAGACTTCGCGACTGTGTTTGTTTGGACTTTTTTTTTATATGGTACAGCCACAAGCAAATGATAATTAAGTAAACAACATAGATCTTTCTTTGAAGCGTGCCGAACTCCCCCCTATAGACAAGAGGCTGTATATTTATCGATATCGCCAGTAGAATAGAAAGAAAATGTTTGGGATTGGCATTAGCGATCGAATTGTCACGTGACCGCTAATGTCAATCCCATACTGTTTTTTTTTTATTCTACTGACGATATCGATAGTAGAAAGCCACTTGTCTAAGCCCTCAGATCATCAACCCCCTTATTACAAAACGTGGAGTAAAATAGTCTTGGTTTAAAACTGGTACTAAACTGGTGCTGTCACTTTCATTTTCCAAATGAAAGATCGAATTAGCATGAGTTTTAAAATCAGGTCTAATAATCCACGTGTAGTCCGGTAAATTTAGACATCCGGAAAAGCTGAAATTTGGTAAAATTGTTCAAAACATAATAATTTTAAATGAATTTTAAAAAGTCCTCATCGATCCGGTACCTGAAAAATAAATTTCGAGGTCAAAGGTAAACAAATGGGTTTTTCGCGATTTTCAGCAAAACGGATAACAAAATTTTTAAGGTAAATCACGGAATGATGCCGCACTTTTTGAAATTGCCACACTTCTTCCTTGACATGTACAAACTTTCATATATAAAATCATGTAGCAGATATTAGATTATTGTAGTTAGAGTATGAGCAACAATAATTTTTGCAGACCTTCAATTAATTATTGGGGGGATATTTGCCGCACCACGGATTGTCGCCTCACCAGTCAAATAGGGCGGAGGGATAGCTGCCCACCTGAGAAATATTTAGAGTTTTGAGTATATTAATTCAAAAACATAATTTGGAAAGGAAATAAAATATATTGAAAAACATTTTTTCTATTCGGAATAAGTCAATAACCCACATTCTGCATTATAGGATAGACGCCATGGTACAAAAAGCTATGTATTTACTGTTATTCGTATCATTTTATAAAAAATCTATCGTTTTTAAACTTGCTTAAACTTCATGGTATGCTGTTCCAAAGAAATCATAATGATAATCAAAATATTCCATTATCAAAGAATTTCCCCAAAGGCGCCTATCTTCCAAATTTGTTGTAGAAACGAATATAAAAGAAGATCTGCAGGATAGATGCCATTTTGAATATATCCTCATGTCATTTCGTTCCAAATCGACTATCGCCGCTTCTAAGTCATTTTTAGATTAATTTATGTAACGTGGTTGGACCCCAGACTTATTTTTATATTAACGGAGCATTTTGGTACTGTAAAGGAAAGAAAATAATCGTATTAGAAGTATACGTAAGTAAGGAATACGTGGTTGGTTTAGGGATAGACGCATTTAAGGACATCTATCCCGTGGGCCGACTACTCTATGCGAAGTTACAGTGATCTCCGTATCCTTTATAATAACGCGTTCAGGGTGATTATGAGGCTGCCCCGATTTTGCAGCGCCTCGGGCATGTTTGCAGAGGCGCATACCGCCTGTTTCCACGCGACTATGCGCCTGCGGTACTCGTCATTAGTGCGCGGGGTACGACGGGCTAGCTTCAACGTCATATTGAACATGATCGCTAATCGAATAGACTATGTGTATCTGTGCGCCACCTGCTGTGATAAACATGTAGCGGCGCCGGCGCCGGTGAGGAATTATTATTTATTGAATTATTGGTTTGATTATTTTTATTTTATTTTATTTTCTTTATAATTGTATTGATTTAATTTGATTTGAGATTTTATATTATTTTTATGCACTCACAATGCAATTTTGTAAGTATAGGAAAAATGTGTGATAGTAATTTTTTTCCTATACTTAATTTGATTTACTTAATTTTATTTATTTTGATAATTTAATTTATAATTTTAGTGTAATAGTGAAATTTTATACTAATGCTGTCGCGTAGTTTATGGACTAATGTCATAGTAAAAGTATATTTTTACTATGCTAATGTTGTCTGAAATAAAATATTTTTTTTTATTATTTTTATAATAGAAAAAACAGAGGCGATGCCCCCCACCACCATTTCTTTATTTTTCTAGGTAGTTTTAGTTGTTTTTATTGCTTTTCTTATATAGGGGGATGAAAAGCAGAGTGTATTTACTTTCCTTATATTCAAAATGAAAAGTAGAGTGTATTACTCGGCCACAAAATTATTTTCACCTCGGGCGACGTATATTGAATCCATCGCTGCATTCAGGATTCTATTGTAGAATCCCTCACTGCGCTCGGGATTCTACTCTAGAATCCTTCACTGCGCTCTGGAACCAAAATAGAGCCCTCGCCGTAAATATGCTATTTTGCTCCCTTGTAATACAATCTACTATTTTCTATACAGCCACTGGTGGCAGCAGACTCATAGGTTTAGAATTTTTTCGCCATCTATGGGCAGACTAGACACTTCCAAAAAATATTTTCATAAAAAATATTCGTGTGGGGTGTTTTTAGATAGGTTAATTAAAAATGATATTTAGATTTCTTGTATCATTTTTTATCAAAGTCCATATTTTGAAAGATATACACTTCCAAAGTGTTGTTGGTTACAGTATTACCTATTTAGTCATCTGTGGTATTGCTTTACTTTATAGGTACTTTATGTTACCAAATGTATTAATTTTAAGTTTTGTTTACTTACACATATATTGTAACTATTTGTTATCACCTAAATAAATAAAATAAAAAAGTGGTAAAATGTATGTCCCCCCCACCCCTCTAACTTTTAAAATAAAAGAGTGAAAAATTTATATCAAATATATGCTGTTCGGCTGACATTATGATGATGATGATGATGATATGCTGTAGATCTTAATAAAAACTTTCAACGAAAATTGGTTTAAACGAAATATAGGAAGCAGTTTTTGAGATATAACACATTTTCAAAAACAGCAAATGTAAATTAGTCGTTCAAACAAACACTATGGAAAATAAAGTTATTTTTGCTGACGAAAAATGATTGTGGTATTTTGGCTAGGTAAAGGCAATCGGTACGTTAAGTGGGTAAGGAACCCTTTATCGAGTCCAACTCGCACTTGGCCGATTTTTTCAGTCCTGCCGGGCCATCGCCAACCATCTTTCCCGCTACGCTTCGCAGACGCGTGGTCACGCCCGCGTCTGCGATAATGAGATTAAAATCTTAATGTTCAAAGCATTACGATTTTAATTTTCCGACACTGTCTTGACCAAACTTAATTCCTTAATAGTATCAGAGCAAAAATATTTCGTTTCCTAAAGGAATCTTTTCGACGCGATATCTGAGCGAAATCTAAGAAAATATCTTGCACCAATAAAAATAAGTACCTATTGGTTTATATTGGATACTTTTATCTCGGGAAAACTTGAAGAAACTTCGCTCTCAAGAAAAGGCAAATCAATTGATATTAATGATCTGATACATGTATTTATTTTCGTTTATTTCTGGTAGTAGGTATTGTTTATAAATAGACAAATAAAACATCACATTAGAAAGTTTAAAAATTAATGGTTGCTTTTTAGGGTTCCGAACAAAATGGTAAAATGGTGAACCCATAAAAGTTTGTAGTATTAAGGTGAGACTTTGTCTGTCTGTAAAAATAAACATCTCGAGAAGTACTAATGCTATCAACTTGAAATTTGGAACAGTTTTAGATTACATTTGCCCAACTACTTTGCAAATAAGAGAGAAATAAAAATATTTATATTTTTTTTGCAACATCCACTGAAAGGGGTTCGAAGTGGGGCTACTAGGGCATATGGGGTATAATATGAAAGAACGCTGCTTGCACATTCTCAAGTCTGTCTGTTTGTTGTCCGCGTTTTATCTATATTCTATAAAATCCAATATTCTCGTAACTGGTTGTATGTAGAACCCGTCGTTGTTTCCCAAATAACCATAACTCAGATGCTTAATTTGACACTGGATCAATGTAGATAAGTGATGGTGTTTAAAATAAATAGTTCTTTCTTTGTATTTTGTTTTATCTATTAAGTGCAATAAAAATATTATTAGGTACCTACTATTAATATTAATATATTTGTAAGTCTTGCTACTTGTAAATACCTACCTACAAATAAAAGAGTTGTACCTACGTAAACACTACGATACGTTCTACAAAGGCGTTTAGAAAATTGCATCAATGCAGCCTACTGTCCGATGCAGCGTTTTAAAGGGTAACGGAATGGGTTTCTAAAAATAGTTTATTGTGAACTAGAGATGCCCGATCTGAATCGATCTTCTGGAAGATCGATTCACGGAAATACAATCTACCGATATTTTGAATCGATTCAATTGAATTCGAGCTTCACCCAGATCGAATCGCATGCAAAGATCGTATAAAAAATTTTCTCATCATTCATCAGAAACCGAAACTGTTTTTATTTTATTTTGCAAACACTATCATTCTTAAGGACCCACTTATACCGCACCGCTCCTACCCAAGCCGAACCAATGGACTTATTCGTCAACTCGCGAATGTAAAACTCGCGAGCGCGCGCGAGTTGGCACCTTCCGATTTTAATTATTTTCTTTGTCGTCAACTCGCGCGCACATTTATTTATGTACAGCCAGCTACAACAACCTTAAGATAAATTTAATATGGGTACTTGGTATTCTAGTAACGGTTTAAAATACAAGGACAATATAGCTTTGCGAATTATCGTTTGGGTTCTAAAGTACCTGCCGGCCTAGCATGAGCGGCTTATAACACGCGATATGATATGTACCCCAAGAGCTATCTGATATTTTTGTAAAAAATTCAATAACAGGCCAAATTTTTGTAAACAGCCCTTAAATATAATTTTAAGAGACTATATTTTGGAATCCAACATAATATCGCATTGGAAGGTATAAAAAAAAAGTTATACCCCGAAAATGGTGCAATTCTTTCAGCAAATATGCTATCACCAATTTTATCGTTAACATGTGTTTATGTTAACCATATCTAAGCACCAAAGTCGAAATCCATAAAGATATAAAACGGGAAACTAATACTTTAGGAAGAAGTCGGTTGTTTCTGATAGCATTTTTAACATAGGTGTAATGCCAATTTGAGTTTACGTAGAGAGTTTTTTTTAAAGTTTATTTGTTTTTCATTTACAAATATAGGGGGATTATATACTTTTACGAAAGATAATAATAAATGTATTCCAATGTAAAGTGAATAACACTCATACCATTTTTGCCTATTTTTTATAGATTTTTTAAAGCTTTGTATTTGTTTTTTTTAAATTTCGCTGTCATAAATATTGGTGGATTACTAATTAATTATTTATTAAACTAGATAATCTAATTTTCAATGTTAAGAAATTACTGATATAGAATTATTGTTGAGTCTCCATAGAGCGAATTAGTTTGGCTCTCGGGCTAATGGTACGGCATGCCGTCTTGCTTACACCTTATTGGGGTACTCATGCTAGGCCGGCAGGATAACATAGCTATGGAGGAGGTAGTTATAGTTGCGACAGGCAGGCTCGCTTACCGCGCGCTGTCTGCTATTGTATATTTGGTTGGATGGGAGCGGTGCGGTATAAGTGGGCTATGACCTTTATGCTATTATGTTAGTTATTGGTGGTAACAGAATAACTAACTAAGTACATTAAAGTAAGATTCTATAATATAATGTTAATATGATGTTCCATCAAATTGAGCGGTAATTAGGTAAGTAGGTACCTACGTATGTATGTAATAGGATCATTTTTTGTTTACTTTCTGTCGGGAGTGTCAGTATTCTGTAATTTGCTCTGATTTGTTTGTAATTCGTTATTAAAGCTATCACTATACGAAGTGTTCTATTTTTGGAGATTGAGTGTACTTATTTGAATTTTTTTTTAAATATTTTTTTTGGGAAGTGTAAAATATGTACTTAAACAGATTGTGAAAACGAAAGGAAATAAGTACATTTTTTATTGTTTAAATTTAATCGATCTTCCGAGATAGATTCAAAACCATACGATTCAGATCGAGAATCGATTCACGAGGTTATGATCCATTACGATCCAAAAGATCGATTCAATGCAAAAAATCGGGCATCCCTATTGTGAACTCCTTTCAATATTACGCAAGCGTTGGAATTCTTTGCTCGAACCGCCCGCGTCTTCAGTCGATTCCTGATCCAGTGGAGAAGAAAATTTCCATGTTCATAAAATAAACATAACAGCAAGGGAGAATGTTTCGTATGCTTTCTACGATTTTATATTATACTCGTTCTTTCAAGGATGGTTTGAAACTCACATCTTCGAACTGTTTCATGCATGTTTTACGTAAGTAAGTACCTACAAAGTTTTATACATTGTTGGTGTGTTGGTGTGGTGGTAGGCCTTGTACTTAGTCCGCCTGGCTAGTTACCACTATCTTTTCTAAGTCTGACGCCATTACAATGATATTTTCAGCATTGTTGTGTTCCGGCAGTTAGAGATAAGATAGCCAAGCCAGTTCCTCAATGATTGAGGATTCCGGGAGTAGTGCGCTTCCACCTTTCAGCCATATCACCACTTAAGGCGCTAATTGCCGTCCACTAGCGCCGCCAATTCATTTATTTTTATTATACGTAAACCAGATCAATATTTGAAAAAAGAAAACAACCATGCCCTTTTAAATTGTCTCCTAATATTTTTTTAATAACTTTAATATTTTTCATTCTTTGTACTAGTTTTAAAATGGTTTTAAACCAAAAGTGGCCACTTTTAGTTTAAAACCATTTCAAAACTTACAGAAAGGATGAAATATTGACCTGGTTTACGTATAATAAAAATAAATTAATTGGCGGCGCTAGTGGACGGCAAGTAGCGCCTTAATATTAGGTGTGATGAAGGCTAAGTGGCACCCCGTTCACAAAGTAACTACGCGGGCGGGCGGTCGCCCGTTGTAGATAAAAAATACTTACCTTATTTCTGCCAAATTAGAATTCATTTTCTCAATTTAAAGCTTTCCTTTACACTTTTAAGGCGATATTTCCCGAGCGAAATAGGCACACTAACGCTTGCTCGGCCGCGCACGGTACACTTCACGCGGACGCAGCGGCAGCCGGCAGTGAACTGTAAATTCGCGAGCGCCTCGCGAATCGAAAATCACTTAAAATTCAATTAAAAATTAAATAACAAAATTTTAAATTTATGACGGCCGGAATACCTCGACTATTCAAAGATAATTATTTTCGTATATTTTTCATTAACTAAAACTAAGTATACTGCAAGTAATAGGATATTTGGATTACGATTAGACGGATGTTTGGGATTTTATTTGAGACAGTAAAATATCACCAATCGAAAAAAACGGCCGGAAGCACTAGATAAATGACTGTAAAATAACATATATTTTTTCCAAATTTTAAGTAAATACTTGTGGTTTCCGAGTAATCCATAATTTAAAAGACCCTATTTTCGGGAATCGGCGCCTTAACCATAACACTGTTTTACAGCTCGCGACATGGCCTCAGAAATTGCTAATAACTATTTTCATAATTAAAAAATCGGTTGTCTGTAAAGTCGGTTTACGGACGATAATTTTACGTGATAACAATATACCGCTGTCTCTCTTCTACTCGGACGCATCGGCCGAAATATCCACTTTCTGTATTTAAAACTCATATGCGCTGATCATCTAGCCAAGTGTATTGTGATTAGTGTCACGGTTGTTTTTCCTTTAACTTACTTTTGACATTAATTTAAACACAGAATTTCGACGTAACATTGCACGTTAATTATATTATCCTTCGTTTTGGAAGTTAACTCGGTACGCGAGAAATAAGGAGAAATCTGGCAAATGTTCCACGGATGTCTTCTATCGAGTCATTACTCATAGCTAAGTTGCATTTTCGTTCGAAATGAACGGTAGGTAGTCGATAGATAGATCAGGGTGCTTACCATCAACTCTTATTACGGTTTTGTTTAGGAACCTAAACTGATCTGCTTCGCTTATTCGTACCACGACAGCTTAATATCAATGACAGCGATTCAGTGATCGATCAATGACATTTCACAGCCGCTAAGCTGTCAGAAACTCTTATTTGACTTATAACCCGGTCGATTTAACATGTCACCTGCAGGTTATACCCGTCCCTCTCACTCTCCGGGCATGACAGAATCGAGTGAAAGAGACGGGTAGAAGAAAAAGGACACAAATCGTTCGGTCATTAACATTTAGCAATTCATTTGCGATCCAGTTTTTAGAAGGTCAGAGTACGAAAGAAAGCGATTCATTTTAGGAACCTATTCTGAATCGCGCTATTTTTGAATCGCTGTCATAAAGTTGATGGTAGGCACCCAGTTGGGCGCGGCGAGGGACAGGCCCTGTGTCTGCCTGAATCCAACATGCCGTGTGTTGTATACGTAAAGACAGTATTTTTGCCCTCACTAAAAAAAAGGCATGCGGGTGCAAGTTATTTTAGACCTAATTGTCGCGTGGAAAAGATTGATAATTTATTGTAACTGTTTCAGAAGTAAGCTTTCTGTACCTTTAGGTATATTATTCTGTGCTCAGGCAGAACGTGACAATGTGTCATGCTTTTTCAATCGTGCAGCTAGTCCAGTCAAAATAAATGTTTTTGTATGGAGTAGGCTGCATTTAACCCGGCGAGCATGACATCTCATACCCTGTTACATTTTCAAAGTCGTGTATTCTGACAACACTAGCGCGCTCAGTAGCTGGAGGAAGGGGCTCGCAGGGCAGGATAGTGCCATGATCGCAGTGTGGCCCGGGATACCGGCTGCGATATTAGTGCGCATACCTGTTGGGGGGTATGTCAGACCATGACAGCGATTAGTCATATTTTTACCAAAATATTCATTATATTTTTTTTACGAAGAATATCTCATTATCTCTTAATTTTAAGTGAATTAAATTCCAAAGAATAATTTTATGTATAATTATAAATTTTTGAAAAGCTATAAAGATTTGTTACTATGATTACCTACATAGTTTATGAAAAACGAGATTAAATAAAAATGGTTGTATAATTCTGAACGATTTATTTAATTTCCTATTAAAGACTATACTTATACTTATTACAAAATCAAACCAATTAAGTTTATAAAATAACAATAAGAACTAAATTGTGGTACATTAACTTATTAACTTACCCTGCCTCATGCTTGATGTAACTTTATTTCACCTCATGCTCGCCGGGTTAAAGCACTTCGGGTGATAGTTTAGAATAACATAAATGAATACACAGCCTTCCACAGTAAACAACTTCTATGTCCAAATTGAACTTGATACTCCATATAGATCCTGTAGTTTCAGAACCAAGAACCGGAAACGAAGTTGATATAATCATGGTGTATGTTATGTATTTTACTATTGTACGTATATATAAGTATATTATGTCTCTATGTATTTAATCGTATCAGTATGAATTATTCATATAAAAGTTTATATGCTTTAGGTATGTAATGTAACCATTATAAGTAGGTACCTATGTGTCTATTTGACTAATACGGTTTATTAAAATTTTTTTTATTGCCGCTATAGCCTTTTGTCACTCTTTTTTCCGGTTACCAGTTCCGGTAGTTCCGGTAGAGAATGCCTAAGGGCATTAAGTCCGCATTTTATTTGTTTTATTTAAGTAATAAATAAGTACTTAAGGATATAGCATAAGTAAAAAAAATATCGTCGATGGCTGTTGCTTACACAAGCGAGGGGGTAAGACTCCGGCCGCGGCACTCTCGTAGACTGAGAAATACGTGTAGACTTGTAGACGCGGCATGCAGCGCGGCATTCTATTTCCATCAAAAATATCATCACCATGTGCGCTTTTTCAATGATACTTTGTCAGGAAATTTAATTTAAAAACATTGAAAATTCTGAATATGATCGCAGGAATGCCCTTAATCTAAGTTGTAGGTAATTTCAATACACATCTACTATTATTATAAAGCTGAAGAGTTTGTTTGTTTGTTTGTTTGAACGCGCTAATCTCAGAAACTACTGGATCTAATTGAAAAAAATCTTTTTTTTTTAATAGTCCATTAATTTATCGATAACATCACGCTACGACCAACATAAGCAGAGCATTAATGAAAAATGTTACAAAAAACGACAAAAATATTTTCTTCCTTTTCCCCAAATTTACGCAGATGAAACTGCGTGATACAGCTAGTAATATTATGCAACTCAAGAGTTTGTTTGTTGGTTTGTTTGAACGCGCTAATCTCAGAAATTACTGGAATGAAATTGAAACATTCTTTTTGTGTTGTCCATTTATCGAGGAAGGCTTATAGGCTATCGACCAACAGAAGCGGAGCATTAATGAAAAGTGTAGCAAAAATGGGGAAAAATATTTAATTTAAGTAGATTTTTTCCTTTTCCTCAAAATAACGCAGGTGAAACTGCGAGGCACCTATAGTTAAAAGATAATACTTCTAGCAATAAAAATAAACGTGGAAGGAATGAAATGCGAAGGACTTGAAAACCTCTGAGGGTATAAGCGAGGAAATAAGGAAATAGGATAATACAACTTCCTACCTTTTCATTTTCTCAAGCGATGAAATGTCGGTCAAGGCTTGAAAGGGCTGACCCACAGGGCCACAGACAGATTGAGTTAGCTTAGCCATCAAGTTAAATATACAACAATGGAGTTAGCATCGTCCTCCCTAATGTCCTTAAGGAAAACATTTGCCTTTTGTAAACGATATTTTGATTACTGTTATATGTGTGCGTGCGGCAACACATCCGCCATGTTACAAGAAATTTGTATAATTTGAATGTGCTTTACCTACAGTTCCATGCCATGTTATTATTGAATAAACGTCAGTACAGTACGCTAACAATAAGCAATGGTTTCACTTGTCTCCGTTCCACGTATCTATCATTTACAGAAACAGTCGGGTAGGTAGGTTCAGTCGAACCAATTGAAGCGTTACTTAGGTACCATAAGATTATTTGCCAATAAATACTGAAATTCAATTTCCAACAAAAGTTCAAGCTTGACATTGACACTGGCCTTTATAGTTTGACGCTTGCAAACAAATTTGGATGTTGGCGGCACGGTGACAGGGTCGCGCGATGGTCGCGGGACCTAAGCGACCCAAATGAGTCGCGCGGCGGCCGCAGCTTCGTATGGATTTATTAAATGAAACACTGACCGATGCAAGTGACCGCAGTACGCGACCTGTGGCGTGGCTTAATGTTAATCCTACGAATATTTTAAATATCATTGTACTAACACTAATTTTCGGTTCTTTGTTTACATAATGTTTAATAACGGCGGACTATGGGGAGGCTAAGGAGGAGTTCATATACAACATGGCGTATTTTTCTTATTCGTGTCTTTGACATTTAAAGTGACTGAATGATGTAAAATTAGCTCTCAAAATTAAGTTACTATTAAGTATTTAGTTTAAGGCGATGTTTCCCGACCGAAATAGGCACGCTAGGCCGCGCGCGATACACTTCACGCCACGCGGACGCAGCGGCATCCGGCAGTGAACTGTGAACTCGCGAGCGCCCAATTAAAATTCAATTATAAATTAAATTTATGACGGCTGGAATACCTCGGCTATTCAAAGACAATTATTTTCGTGTATTTTTCATTAACTAAAACCAAGTATACTGCAAGTAATAGGATATTTGCATTACGATTAGACGGATGTTTGGGATTTTATTTGACACAGTCAAATATCACCAATCGAAAAAAAACGCCGGAAGCACTAGATAAATAACTGTAAAAAAACATATATTTTTTCCAAATTTTAAGTACTTGTGATTTGCGAGTAATCTATAATTTAAAAAACCCAATTTTGGGGAATCGCAACCTTAATAAACTTTAAAATCTCAAAACTTTAAACTTAGCGTTCAAAATTTTTCACCGCGAGAATCGAAGTTGCGGCGCCCTCGAGATGGGCAACCGCGCCCATGCATAATTCAGTGGCCATCATCATGTAAATACAACCCTGGAAGAGACTGAGAAAAAGCAATCTTTTCCCCTTACAACCGAGTTTATACTGAAACACGGTGGGACTGCGACTCCTGTTATTACAAGTGCTAGTTTTCAGTACTTTGTTTACATAATGTTGAACAACGGCGAGAGAAAAGAAAACTGATCGAACTTGAGGACTATACAATCAGATGTCAATGCTAAAGTTTTGAAGTAACTATAATGCTAATAAAGAAATATATAAAATAAAATTTAATGGGGTTGGATTGTGGAATCATGTTATTTTCATACGATGACGAATTGTGAAAAATTACCTAAGTATATATTTTTCATTATTATTATTGATAGGCAAGCGCTTGCTACTGATGGTATAAAGCGTTGATGCGATCTACGATAAATTGCCTGGAAGGTACTACCGGTTCACTCGCGACTTGAAGGCCCCCAAATAATCGTCCCACCGTTTTGAATGAGGGATATTAAGGTCGCGATTCCCCAAAATAGGGTTTTTAAAATTATGAATTACTCGCAAATCACATTTTACTTAAAATTTGGAAAAAATATATGTTATTTTACTTTTATTTATCTAGTGATTCCGGGCATTTTTTTTCGATTGGTGATATTTGACTGTGTCAAATAAAATCCCAAACATCCGTCTAATCGTAATCTAAATATCCTATTACTTGCAGTATACTTGGTTTTAGTTAATGAAAAATACACGAAAATAATTGTCTTTGAATAGCCGAGGGATTCCGGCCGTCATAAATTTAATTTATAATTGAATTTTTATTGGGCGCTCGCGAGTTTACAGTTCACTGCCGGATGCCGCATCGCCTTAAACTAAATACTCAATAGTAACTTAATTTTGAGAATGAGAGAATATAGAAATGAGGGTATGAAAACTGGTATGTTGGATGTCACGATAGAAAATGATCTGCATACCTATGCGAAGTTAAAAAACCCCCTAATGGGCAGAAAGGGGGTGTTAAACTTTTTATCCTCATTTCATAATTAAGAATTATGAAAATTTGTATGTTGCAAAGATGATCTGCGTAAGCGAAGTTGATGGGGTAGAGAGGGGATATGGAACTTCCTCATTTCTAGTATAAAAAATGGTATGTAGGATACTATTATGGTCACGATTAAAAACAGTCTGCGTAGGTGAAGTAAAATAACTATCCCTAAGGAGAGGAAAGAGGGGTTTAAAGTTTATATGGAACTTCCTCTCCTCATATATAAAAATGGTATGTAGGCTCGAAGCGGGTCAATGGTACCCAGCTCCTAATTTTATATTAATTAGTACCTACATATTTCAATTAATCACCCATAGGAGTCCTAAAATTTCTCGTGTCATCAATCGACTTAAGTAGGTACCATATTTGGTTAAAAGCTTTCCATTTGTACCGACATCGACACTCGGATAAAATGAAAAGTAGGTCGATCGTGTCATAAACAATCGTTGATCTCAGCAACCAATTAATTATTAATGTTGGACTTAAAAGTGCTCTTAATCCTGGTATTTTTATTGTTCAAGCAGAATATTTTACAGAGTCTAAAATTGAAACAAATGATTTTTTTTCCACAACGGTAGCTCTTAGCCTTCATCACACCTGCCCCATAATTTTCTTTGTCTATTCTACAGTGAGTGACAGAGACAGGGCATACATTCCGCTGTCGGGAGCGTTTCCGATGGTTCGTGAATCAGGGGGCTGATGTTAAGTGAAGATAAGACTGAAGGTGGAAAAGCGCTACTCCCGGAATCTTCAACCACTGAGGAGTTTTATGGAGGCTATTTTATCTTTAACTGGCTAACATAACGATACTGAAAACATCGTTGTTATGATGGCCTCTGACTTAGTTAAGATAGGTGTCAGAGGATATATTGACTTAGATAGGATAGGCTCTGTAAAGCAGTCTGAACGAAACTGATATTTGCTAAAATATCTTTGCTTATTTTTAAATAATAAAATTAGTGACGAAAATTCCTCGTTGTGCTATAGCTCTACTTCATCATCATCATCATGTCAGCCGAACGACGCCCACTGCTGGGCATAGGCCTCCCCCAAGGATCTCCACAACGATCGGTCCTGCGCTGCCCGCACCCAGCGGCTTCCCGTGACCTTGATCAGATCGTCGGTCCACCTTGTAGGGGGCCTGCCCACGGAACGTCGTCCGGTACGCGGTCGCCATTCGAGAACCTTTCCGCCCCAACGGCCATCGGTTCTCCGCGCTATGTGTCCCGCCCACTGCCACTTCAATGATGCAATCTTTCGAGCGATGTCGATTGTTTTAGTTCTCCTGCGGATCTCATCATTTCTGATTCGATCGAGCAGGGAAATACCAAGCATCGCTCTCTCCATTGCTCGTTGGGTGACTTTGAGCCTTCTTATGAGACCCATAGTAAAAGACCACGTCTCACTTCCATAGGTCATTACTAGCTCTACTTAGCGTGGTTTATTTGTGTTATGCCAAAATGGTCTTTAACTTCGGGAGCGACAGCCGCGTCTCCGATGCACCGGAGACGGACAGAGTCATATGCGGAGCTTGTACGGAGTCTATCCTCTTAAAATGGTGGTAGCTAGCTAGTCGAACTTCGAACAAGTACCAAAAACGAAAAACTACCAAAAACCAAACCGAATACAATATGTACAGTCAGCGTCAAATTGATATAAGCGTCTAGAGTAGTCAAAAAGATCTAAAAAACATAAAACCAATTTGATCTAGGCAGTTCAAATCATCATATTGTTGTAAGCGCGCAAAGTGTTCAAAATATCTAGGCACTCATTGTTTCATATTTATATGAGCATTCAGAGTGTTCAAAATCATCTAAGCAAACAAAGCTCTCAAAATATCTGTGCAATATGGAGTTGTACATTATGCACAGATGTTTTGATAGCTTTGTTTGCTTAGATAAATTTGAACACTCTGACTGCTCATATAAATATGAAACAATGAGTGCCTAGATATTTTGAACACCTTGTGCGCTTACAACAATATGATGATTTGAACTGCCTAGATCAAATTGGTTTTATGTTTTTTAAATCTTTTTGACTACTCTAGATGCTTATATCAATTTGACGCTGACTGTACCCTCACTGGGAATCGAACCAGAGACCTCCGGATTCCGGATGATACCGGTGGTGTGTACCACTAGATCACAGAGGCGGTTAAAGGTTAGGAGTTTCCAGTAGGTACAATACTTTCAACGATGCTTTAAGCTACCAGCAGCGGGACTAATTCTGAAAGATGCAAACAACTATATTTTTAATAAAGAAATACAACAGTTTATCACGACAGAGGGCGCATTATCGACTGTTCCTTATATACCTATCAACTGGTGTCAAGATGTTAAAGTTTTTATAAATCATTCTTGTTTTCTTGAATAATCTTGTCGATTGTGATCTTCATGATATAATACATTAGTTTTGTGCCTTAAAAGGTTTACTTCCACCAAATGAACCCTGAATAAACTAACGAAAAAGGAATCTAACCTCAAATGTTAAATCCTATCCAAAATCCTTATGAGGCACCGCTGATGGTATTTTTTTGTATTACACTTTTCCTATTTTTGCAAAAAACTGATTTTAACCAATAGGTTTAGGTACCTCTTTAGAGTTTCTTACCTACCATTATCAAGAATTGAATTGACGAAACCACAAACGGCAAACAACAAGCTAACGTTATTCGTAGTTTGTGACATAGCAGCTAAAAAAAACCAATAAATATAGTGATCGCCGCCAGTGATCATCTACTAAAATCGCCATCGTCGTCAGCATAAAAGATCCCGTGAGCGCTTTTAATGTGTGCCTATAAAACGACTTTCTGCTGCGACTGCGATTATTATCAGCGGCGATTGCGATTAGGAGAAGAGCCCTCATTTTTTTATAGTCACACAAGTAGGTTGCTACAACAACGAACTCTGTGAGTCAGCACTTTTAGAAGGCGGTTGTGGGTCGGCCGCACGGTGGGTTTAAGTAAAGTTTGAAAGTACTAGTAGGTAGGTATAATGCCTTATGGGTAAGGCCGTCAAATTGGCCTCATATAACATAAAAGTAACTTAAACTTTTAAGTTACCGGGTAACTTAAAAGTAACACAAAAGTTTCAAAGGGGATGTCTACAATAGGACATATTCATTTTATTTTTCGATAAATTAATAATTATGTATACTAACTTCAGTAAAACTCGTTTTATTTTTTTAACCATTATTTTTTCTATAAAAAACAAAATAATAACGTCCTAAAAATTATAATACTTCTGTAATTAAATTAAAAATCAATAAAATATTTTTACTGTTATTGAGTTAAATCTCGCCATTTTTGCCTTTTCTCTTCTTTATCCTGTTTTGTATATTTTTCAGTATTCCCTCTTTGTATTTCCTCCCAAACTTTTTTGTTTTTGAGCGGGAGTGAGAGGCATCTGTCATATGAAAAACTATAATATCACTATCAATAATTCTTAATAGGTACATTATTTAAAAAAATCAACTTTTAAAATCAGTAATCACTTTAATAAGATTGAATTTAAGAAACAATCAATATAAATCTGCGGTGCGTTAATTCACTGCAATTTAATTAATGCTTTATTTTACAGTCCCAAATGTGCATTAGGCTTAACATCACTTTTATGTTACGTAACTTAAATATAAACAACAATAGTAACATAAAAGTAACTTAAAAGTAACATAAAACCTTCCTTTTTTTCAAAAGAAGCTCAATCTATGACACTATAATGAATAATTTATCAATTTTTATAACTTAAAACTCTCATTTATAGATTATATTTATCGAATAATCTGCCGATTAAAGCAAAACGATACAAATATTACCTTAAAATCACATACCACTTTTTTGCGGCGAACGTAAGCACGATCTGGGGCAAACAAACTTAAGTAGCACCTCAATAATGGCCGACAGGTAATTGTCATACCATAAGTAAGGTACTGGTGTTGCCAATTATTAAAAACGGATTCTACTGCTCAATTACTTCGTGTTATACAAGATAATGGTAACTTAAAATCGGTAACATAAAAGCATAAAATACGAGGACAATATTATTAATATAAAAATGATTATTATTTTAATTGCTAAACTGTAGTAAAGTAAATAAACAATGTCTAAAATAGGTGGTTCTTCAAAGAAAATATTTTAATTGCCAGTGGAATAAACAGAAATTTAATATTAATACCGATTCTGTATGGGGGATCATTTGGGACACTTTTATTTGTTCTAGCAATTGTGTATACCCGTTTAAAAAATATTTTTATTAAATGGAAAGAAGTAGTTTTACAGTCGTCTGCGTATTTAGATACTTATATAAATGATACTTTTTTAAGAGGAAAGCTATAAAATTTGATAGTTTTAAATATTTTTACCTAAAAAGTTACTGGACGCCACGTCGTCTAGCAAATTATCATTATTTGGCGGCCTTACCCTTATACATCTTTCCGTGTTCTGTGGCCTAAACCTTTGAAAGACCTGCGAATAAGCATACAAATGAAGAAAACGGTAAGCTATTGAAAGGCCTACGAATAATAAAGAATAATGTTTACGCATGAATGCATGCATTCCAAGATTTCCAAGTAAAATAAGGCTTACAATAGAAACAGCTTACAATGAATAATAACAGATGCCGAACATTTTATCGTAAAACATCCATTATATTTCACAATAAATGTGAAAACGTTCATATGTTTAGACACATTTCTCAGCTTTCGAAGTACCTAGGTATTCGTCGGTCAAATGTGTTTTGTTTTGTGTCAATATTTTATTAATAGGGAGCCTATGGCGCGGAGGAGATTTGCACATCATCCTTTTTCAAAATAATTACAAGTGGATTTGTAGAAATCCACTTGTAATTATTCATCCATATCCATAGTTAGAAGTGGATTGGTCAAATAATTACAAGTGGTGGTTATAGAAAAAACCTTTTATTCGCAAAACTTTCTGAGTCGCCTGGTTTTGTATATTGCAACGAACTTGGAATTATTTAGACACGCGGTAGAGTGTCAAAGCCAAATTCAAAAGCTAACAGAACTGGCGAGCAGCACCGTGTGTATCTTAACACGAACCATTTGGAGCCACCCACATAACTCAAAAACTATTACACATAAAACATGTCAAATTTGGCTTATGTATTGAGACTTGCGAGATAAATATGTGCTCCAAATTTTATAAGCACACCTCAAACGGTTATTTAGATATTAACGTCCAAAAATCGTTATTTTTATCAATGACTTACCTATATATCAAAACTCTAACCCACTTCTAACAGGAAAAAATTCGAAACTAGTAATTTTTTTAAATAAAACCTTGACAAACTTGCACTTATTTTGTATGAGATGAAGTACAAATATAAGTTTGTAATAGTTTCTATTCTGTTATATAACAATAATTCTACATTTATCTAAATGTTCGGCTAGCGTTGACGGCGGCGTAGTGGCCAAAGATCTCACATCTTTTGTCGTTGAAGTCAACAACCAAGGCATATTTCCTAATATTGAAGTTGGCTCTCACTTCATATATTTTAGTTTTTTGATGGGATTGTTAATTTATGGAACAAAAAATGATTTTTTTTACAGCCAATCCATTTTCACAGCATTGAAAGTAGTTGCTCCATTACCTACGGCAATTTATGTCACCCACCGGGTCAGAAATGTGTAAATACCCTGATGATTGACAATGTTAAAAAAACTTTTAAATTGGTAATCTTCTCAATCCCAGGGAGCATGAAAACTATCGTTATGGCAATGGTTTCGTGATCGTATTATTTTGTATGAAAACCAGAGCAGCAGCAGCGCCTCTTTCGATCATATAAGGACTTTAAGGACCTGATTTTCAATAGATACTTGACAGCAGCATTATGACAGCTTTTGACGGATGGTATAGTTTAGTACATAGATGGTTTAGTAGGTACATATTATAAGCTAAATGCACACGAGCCACAAACAACGAGAAGAAGAAACAACTGACGATTACCGGCGCGGCGTTAATAAATAAATTTGACTGTCTCTCTGTATAAGTTAAAACAGGGAGAAAAAATAGCACTTGGCGAGTTTCTTGCCGGTTCTTCTCGCTACAAGGTCTCCTGCCGTAGGATTTGCGAACCGATGGCGTAGCTTCATAGACGTTCATAAGCGTTGTTAAACAAACCTAAATTGAATAAACGATTTTGAATTTTGAATATAAAAATTTATGAAATCTAAAGGAAAGAGGTCGGTGGCGGCATTTTTCGGTGGCCCGTCGTGTGCGGCCAGACTTACCGTCTCGCCGAACACGAGCCACACGCGACTAGGGTTACCATACGTCCGGATAAGTCCGGACATGTCCTGATTTATAGAGGTTTGTCCGGCTTTTTACTTTGTCCGCATTTTTTTGCTTTAGATGAAATATGAGTAAAATCAAATCGAATCAAATCAGTCTTTCATTTTTATTAACTTTTCGCTCATCTAGCAAAACGCTCATCTTAAAACAGCCCCGAGCGAGCATATCAGTGTACTTTATCACTGTTACTAAGTGGTTACCTAATGTTTGCATTTTGTGACTAAAATGTCCGGACTGTTTTTCAACTGTCAGGATTTTTGTCAGGACTTTTCAAGTTTCTAAATGGTAACCCTACACGCGACAGCCACAACCATGAAGCTCGACTTAATACTGAGGTAACTGGAGAGTGCATTACGAACAATTTTTTGAATACCACAAATAACACAGTGGCTGTCTTCCGTCTCACCTACACTTTAAAAAATTACGTATGGTCATATGAGACAGCTGACAGCCACTACATACATAAATGTCAAATTTGCTGGCGACACTTTTTTATTCAGGGTGAGAGCTCCAGTTACCTCAGAGTATTAAGTCAAACTTCATGGCCACAACCGCCGCCACTTGAAACAAGTGACGACTGGCGCGGCGGCAGGCGTCAACCGTATGCGCCGAACCATGGCCCGCTATTATTTCTCGACAGTGCAACGAGTGAGATAGAAGATGGCTTTGGGCGAACTCATATAAAAAATGTATGCAAACTTCATGAAATAGGTCTGTGGGGGCGTTTTGTGGTTGTGGTCGGTCGACCGTGTGCGGAGAGGCTTTTTTGTGCTTCGTCTACTGTACTAACCGAGAGCACCTGTCTCGCCAATTTAATTTACTCAGTAAGTGATATCCAGGCATTGTAAAACGTTACTTTTGAATGAAAGCTCGCTTTGCTAATGAATTGTGTTTCTAATGTGTATCTTATTGTTACAGATATACCGACATGATTTGAAGAACAAAGGTAAGAATATTATTGAGTTCCGCTCTCACTTTATTATTAAGTATAATGAAAGCAACAAAGCTTAAAATTCTAAAATATCAATAAACTCAAGTCTGTAATGTAACAAATATTGTAACCTAAAATCATAATCAAACGATTAACCCAATTCAAGAGCAATAATAAAGTGTACTTTAAACTTCACCGTCAACGGAACTGTGACTGAACCGTCTAAAGTTCAAGAGTTCTCAAACTTTCGTTATAAATCGATAAGAGGGCAACATATGGAAATAAAATTGCCCTTACGTCATACGAACAAAAGAAGCGAGCGTAGTGTACTGAAGCAATCCCTGGAAAATGTTCAGGAGAAGTTTTTGCGAAACACCCGGTGACGTCCATGTTTCCAAAGTCTCGCCGTTTGACGAATGTACAATCGACACTATGAGAACCGCTCTTATTGCTACGTAATAAGGTTGCATTTAAGTTCAAAGTCACAGCCGATTCCAATATCTTTACAATCATAAGTGTTGTTACTTGCCTTTACCGATCGTGAAACTTTAACTGAACAGTTTTAAAAATGTATTAGTTTTCTTTTAACTTTTGTCTTTCATCTGTTTTTCTATGCTATCTTTATACATATTTATACTGGGTGGCGCGAAAGTACTCTAAAAATTACTTATATTTTTTTATATGACATCTCCTGTTATTCTGATATTGAAAACCTTCGACACAGTTTATACATGAAGTAGCATATATATTTACTGTGCCTTCGAGCAACGCGGGCCTTCCGCACAAGAAGACCGAAGACTTCCAAAGACCCGCGTTGCTCGAAGTTGAAAATTGTGTAGTAAACAAATGTAAAATTCACTAAAAATAAACATGGACTGATACACTCCCCAAGAACGTGGCATTATTGTGTCAAAGTTTTTACGTAATAATTCATCAGTAATAAAAACACAACGTGAATTTCGTCAACGATTTAAGATCACCCGATCTGACCTGTCCAGACTTTTTCTTTGGGGTTATTTGAATTCTCTACTATATGTGAACAAGCCACAGACTCTCGCAGCCCTAATTTATCTAGAAAAGGAACATATCGCAGGAAGTGTTATTTACGGCAAGTTATGGAAAATGTCATAAATAGGGCTCAAATGTGCGTCAACTCTGGAGGTCACCATTTAAGAGACATCATCTTCAAATCCTAATGAGACGAAATTTCATGGCATAAATAAACATTATATTAAAAAACTAAATCTAGTTTTCTAATTAAGAAAATTAGTTGTAGCTGAAGCCAAAAGTGCCAGTATTTTTGCGCCACCTAGTATGTGATATTGCATTGGAAGATGACGGCAAATAGTCAAATACCAGTGTCAAGTCAGTTCGGGTTTAAATGGTGAGTTGAGAAATATGAATTGGCCAGTGTTTGGAGGAGATGTCGAACGCGCGGCAGTCATATATATTTCTTTTGTGCATGTATATGTAACTGAACTCTTCCTAAACGGCTGGACCGATTTTAATTAAACTTTTTGTGTGTCTTCAAGTGGATTCGAGAATGGTTTAGATTTACAATTAGACCCGGTAGGTGGCGTGCTGTCGATAAGGCGGTACAAAGTTCGCCGGATCAGCTCGTATTTATGTATTTGTGAATTTTGTGAACGCAATAAAATTATTATGATACAATTTTGAACAAATTTTGATAAACATAATATATACTCCGTTTAGTTCTATCTCGCTTTGACATTCCTTTTTTTAAGGCCACAGGGCAAAACTACCCTTAATGTGATGAAAATGCAGGAAGCCATATGGTTAAGTAAGAACCATAGCAAGTGAATACAAAGTGATCTCTACCTACCGAGCGACGGAATAGAGTGATTTTATTTGCCTACTAATGGCTCTCCGCGGTTTCACCCACGTGGTAGCCGTTCCCGTGGGAACACAAGATCAAATATAGCCTATATTACTCACGAATAATGGAGCTTTCTATTGGCAAAAGAATTTTTAAAATTGGTCCGTAGTTTGTGAGTTTACTCTCTCTATAACACTATAATATTGTATTCAAGATTCAAGATTCAAATTTGTTTATTCAATTTAGATTGTTATTTACAATACTTGTGAACGTCATAGAAGCTACGCCATCGGTTCGCAAACCCTACAGCGGGAGGCCTTGGAGAAGAACCGGCAAGAAACTCCAAGGGTTTGTTTTTTCTCCCTGTTTTATTTCATACAGAGTCGTCAAATTGAAAAATGACCTTAACATGGTATGACTAAGGTCAGTTTCCATCACAATTACACAATGGGTTATGATAAATACAGATAAGTATAGGCGAACTAATGATCATAGCGGTGAACAATTTTCAGTTACTTAGGAACTCTACTTAAAGCTTTAATATTAGTTTAAAACAAAAGACAATTCTACTATATACTGCAAGTTGCGCCATACATGTTTCAAATGTAATTCTTAATAAAATGAATAAAAACAAAAGAAAACACATTTTAGGGCAAGCAGATAAGAGCAGACCCATTCCCACTGGCAGCACCCGTTCACGAGCATGACGCATGAACCAGCCATCGCTTCGCTCAACCATATTTTACGGAACGTAACGACCCGCCTCACACGCCACGCGTATGGATGTAGGTATTATTATTATTATTTATTTCACGAAAACAGTCACATTATCAATTACATATTAGATTACTCGCAAAACTTATGTACGTACCTATCTACCTATCAAAAGTTTGAAAACCGCTGTTTTATACCCAATGCAGATGCTTGTCGTCCCTTTCTTATATCTTCTTCTTGAAGCGGCTGGAAACAAGGCAGTGTTACGCAAAATTTTATTGAGAAATAAAACAGCCGGCTTAAAGTTTGTGCGCATAGTCTTTTTGCAAGGGGAAAGCTCTTTCACTGAAAACAAGAGTAAAACATTTCTTCACGTTCCAATGTTTCTGTTTTGTTCCTAGCGTTTGATGTTGGGATTGAACTGGGTGTGTGCTGCTTCCAGTTACACATAATTTTTTTTAGTAGTATTTTATTTCAAAAGTGAGATTCTCCGTACTACCTACTGCTACACTGAATATTCTCAATTTGCCCTTATAACTAACACAGTTACAAAGCTGGTATGTGTGGAAGCTTGTAATTAGCATTTTTGTAAAAACTTTATGTTGGTATGTACCTACTAATTTTATTGTATAATTAACGCTGTTAGCTGTCCGCATGTGAAGATATGAAACAAATCATCATAAAAAAAAGGGTGTATTTAATAAGTCATCATTATACATCACAGATATAGAATTTACTGAGAAGGAAAATTCATGTAGGTAAGTATCTCGCGTCTCCCAACCCCGACCAAACGCCACGGTTGGTCGCCGCCACTCGCCGCTAACAAACTCCGCGCGCGTCTTTTGTTGCAGCCGGCTGGACGGTCTAAAAAACTAAAAAAGTCCCTCGTTGTGCAGTAGCCCAAAATGGTTTCAGTTTGGATTTCCCTCACTAAATTTCGGCTGTGACGTCAGTCACAGTAGGTGTTAAATAAATGTATTGAAGCCGTGTGCTGACACACGGCTTCAATACAAATCGTGATACTTGCGTTATCTATGTAAATCTATATCTGTGTTATAATACCTACTTACCTTACCAGTGGTGAGGGGACAAAATTTTATGGCGAAGGTAAGCCGAACAAAATTATTAAAACGAGATATTTAGACTGTAGTTGGAGTAAAAGTGTTAGGAACTCTACTTTTCATTTAGAATATAACGAAAGTAAAATACACTCTGCTTTTCATCCCCATCTATAAGAAAAGCAATAAAGACAACTAAAACTACCTAGAAAAATATAAGAAAGGTGGCGGGGGGCTTCGCCGACTCTGTTTATTTTATAAAATATAAAAAAATTTAAGTTTTGAAATAAGTAACAAAAATCGAGATCAAAAAATTTTTTTTTATGTCCATCGGATGCCTCTTAACTTGTATCTCCGGGTACCATAGGAGTTGAAAATTTTGTCAGATTTTAGCTACAACGCGCCGTTTTTGAGATATTCTCATTTTTAACCGACTTCAAAAAAGGAGGAGGTTCTCAAGTCGTGTGAATGTTTTTTTATGTCAAAAATTGACATAAAAAACCCGGACGGACACCTTGACGGTCGTGACCTGATCGAAAAACTGTTACAGTGTCATTAGAATACGAAGGCAAATATCGCCACCGTTTCCAAAGTTGTAATAGCTCAGGTTAGAAAACGGGCGGTATTTAAGCGAGAAGACCTCGGTTCAAATAGAGCCCGTATTTTTTTCTATTTTTTGTCAAATTCCTTTTTTTTTGTGAAAAAGTGAAAACACTTCTGCCGGCACTCCCGGAGTGCAACCCGTTGTTTTTTTTATGTATATTTGCTGATAATTAATTTATTTTATTAGCTGATAGATCAAAGTTTCATTTTGGTCCCATGAAAAATTTACAGTAGGTAGTCGGTTGAAGTTTCTTCAGAATACTGAAAAAATACATAGTTGTCGTCGGGTAGTTCTTGCTTCACGCTTCAATATCTTCGGGAACTATACCCCGGATAAAGAGTAAGTAGGTACTATACCCCTGAGGTGGTTCCATTGTAACCAAATTAGGATCTGATGGTGGAATCCAGGGGAAACTGAGGAAAACACGTAAATTTATAGGTATTTTACGTGTTTTATATTATATTTTTCAAAGTTTTTCAAGTATTTGCCTGCTAATCAACATCTCATGATAATGAGCTTGTGACCTACAACTCCTCAACGGTTAGGAGTTAGTGGATGTTTTTTTTAAATATCACAAAGATTTGAAGTTGTAATATTTATGGTTATTTAGGTGAGCTGATGTTGAAAGGTAAAACTCCTTAACGCTTAGAATATTTTTTAAGTAGTTACCTAAGCTACCACGAATAAACCTTTAGTTGTATTCTTTCAAGTAATTTAGGTAGGTAAGCTGATGGTGGAGGCCAGTGGAAGGTTAAACTGCATAACAGTTAAGAGTTGGAAGGCGGAGGTTGTCTTGGTGTTCTAACTTAGATATGGACCACCACTGGACAACAGTTTTATCGTTGCACTTTGCGGTACACTTATTATTTTTTTATTATTATTTATAGGGGGGACGCCAGCGAAGCCGGACGGGTGATCAGTCACCTAGGTCGGGACCATTTCACCCAGTTCCCCAAGTCCCCTAAAAGCTGAAAAATCAGGGGGGGAGGCGGGTTATCATTTACCCCACCGGCGTCGGACCCTCGAACCTACCTGTGCGCTTACAGTACCTATTGAGTTGACTTATCGTTAACTTCTTTAGATTTGTCCGTTCCAAAGAGCTCCCAGCGCAGTGATGCCTACATCGGGCACTCTGCCATGAAGTGGTAGCTTGTTTCTTCTCTTTCTTTGCATTGCGGACAGATCGGGTCTTCTGCGGTACACTTGCTCATTATGTGGTTTGGGAAAATAAACAAACTTTTCAAAAAAATTAAACAGCCTTCAAAACAAAAAAAACTGAAAACATAAACTCACTTCCCAAAACACTTAAAAATAAAAAAAATATTGAATCATTAATATATTTAATATCTTTGTGAAACAATATACATACAGAATATAATAATGTGAGTGATGTAGGCTTGACACCAGTAAGTTCCAAGATTAGTTAGAGAAAGTCGCGCATTTTTGTCCTATGAATTGAATGACTCAATTAATTTTTAATTTTTACGCGTTTTGGGAAATGAGTTTTTGTTTTCAGTTTTTTTGTTTAGAAGGCGGTTTTTTTTTAATTCTTCTCCACCGTAGGGTAGAACGCAGAGTTTAACCTGCTGCTCAGTTTAAATATACATCACTTTCTGAATATGAACCGCCTTTGTGGTCTAGTGGTTCACACCACCGATTTCAGACCAAAAGGTCCCGGGTTCGATTCCCAGTTGGGGGGTACATATTTTATTCGGTTTGTTTGGTGGTAGGACTTGTTCTTAGTCCGCCTGGCTAGCTACCACCGTCTTATCTAAGTCTGACGCCATAACAATGATGTTTTCAGCATTATTGTGTTCCGGCAGTTAGAGATAAGATAGCCAGTTCCTCAGTGATTGAGGATTCCGTTAGTAGTGCGCTTCCACCTTCAGCCTTATCACCAGTTTCACCACTTAAAATAGGCTAATGCCCGAATACTCGTACGCTACTTATCTTTGGGAGCGTCTCCAACATCGCCCTGTCACTTTAAATGTGAAACGTATAAAAGAGATGCCATGATGTTTGAGACACTCCCAAAGATGATTTGTGTTCGAGTATTCGGGCGTAAGTGCTGCAGCGTTGTAAATAAAATAAATAAAAAATAAATAAAAAATGACAAATACCATATCTGCTTGGTCGATCGGTGGGGTATGATTTCTAAAAGGGAAGTCGATGAGAATCGATATGTATGGACCCTTTCGCCACTGATACTCACGATACTAAACTAAAAGCTAATCCTGCACGGGTAGCATGATGACCTCGAGAAAGGTTTTGTCTATATCGAAACGTCAAAAATGACATTTCATTGTAGACAAATCTTTTGTTCGGCTGTCAATAAAAGACTTACGAGTTCTCGTGTTTGTCATGCTACGCGTGCCTGGCCGCACATGGGCCACCGAACAAAACCACAAAACACCCCCACCCTTTCCTGTAATTTTCATACATTTCATATGAACGCCGCCGAGAGCACAGAGGACTATGGACATACCTCAGATCATATAATACTATGTGTACGGGTTTTAGTGGGCCCGTACATGAGAGTTTGTAGTTATCTGTAGTAGTCAAGGAACACTGACGGTTGTTGTAGTTCTAAGTAGTAGTTATGGCACACCGATGATTGTTGTAGTTGAATAAAAACACTGATTCCCGTAATAGTTGTAATAAGTGTAAAAAAGTACTTATAAAAATATAGTAATTATTTAGGATGCTAATTTGTTTCGCGGTAAATCAGTTTTACGAATGCGCCAAGTTAGAAGTAAACAATAACATTTATTGGGCGCGTAGCGCTGATGTATGCAAAACGTTATTGTGCGGTGAATGAACCGTACACTATGTATTATTTACGTAGTATTTTTTTTTACCCTGTACCGAGAGGCCCGGTAGTCGTCACTTGTTTCTTTTTCTAACTTCAAGTGGCGGCGTTTGTGGCTTTGCGGGGACGGAAACGAGAAGAGACCGCTTCGCACGCATAGCGAACTACCTACGCTAAGGCGCTACTCGGAAAAATATGGACTTTTTGATTTAAAACTATAGGACGGTTACAGTTGTTACAAATCTGGTAATAAGATATATATTTCTTCATACCTTTATCTAGAATCGTATAGTTTGAAAAACACGATTTAATGATTTTGCCTCGACACTTTTTCTTTTCGAAAAGACCTCTAAAAAATACGAAAAGTGAAGATTATTCTTAAATGGGGTTACTTACACTATTGGAAATTGGTTTTATTAGTGGACACCAATAATATTGAGGATCGTATAGAAGCATTTTTTTTAAATCGCTGTAGTTTTTTATTACGATGTGATTTTGTGTTTTTTTTTGCCTAATCTGCGAAATCGGTCTCGCTCCCGCGCGCGTCGTTTTCTCATTGCTATCTCGCTTCAGCACATTTTTTCCGAGTATCGCCTTAAATTTGCAGTGTATGTAATTATGTAGTAGGTATGTCCAAATGATTGGGTCAAATCTGGCATGTTAAATTTGACCCTTATGCCAGTGTCCGATAGAGCTGATATTTTGCATACTGATTTTTCATAAAGCTTGTGAAATATTTACAAAAAAAAAAAAACAAAAAACAACAACATGAACAAAAGCGGATATGAAATTACGCGGAAGAAACTTATCTTCAGACGACTCACCCACTCGTCTTTACAATGGAATTTTTTCTTGCTAAAAAAGCCTATTAAAATTCATAATAGCTCAGTCTGAGCAAATAAGTGTACATACTACAAGCTAAAACTTATTGAAGTTGGCAAACATTTTGAAGGAAAGAAAGTAAGAAATATTACTTTTACTTCGACCACTTGTTACCGGCAAAACTCTCTTTTTTATTCTAGAACTATTTCTTTTATCTTGTTTCTTAAATGGACGACTTAAGTTAGAAATAATATTTAACATCTTATAGAATTCATATCAAATATCGCTGGCATCGCTGCCCATATTTTTTATTGGAACTGTATAATTATGAATTCTGACCGATATTACTGGGAAAGTTTATACTTACCTAGTCTAGTCAGATTCACAAACTTTGCACCAGTTCCGAAGATTTGAAATGGAAATTCTGTCCCATCTATATATATAAAAATGAATCCCTATTTCCCTTGGTCACCACGCGTGAACGGCTGGACCGATTTGGCTAATTTTGGTCTTGAAATGTTCGTGGAAGTCCAAGGAAGGTTCTTACGGTGAGAAAATAGGGGAAGAGGGGAAGTGGGGGTAGAGTAGGGTAAAGGTTGGGTCGGGTATAGGTAGGGTAGGGTAGGGGCAGGGGTAGGGTAGGGTAGGGGTAGGGGTAGGGTAGGGTAGGGTAGGGTAGGGGTAGGGGTAGGGGTAGGTTAGAGGTAGGGGTAGTGGAAGGGGTAGGGTAGGGTAGGGGTAGGGTAGAGGTAGAGTACGGGTAGGGTAGGGTGGAGTAGGGGGTAGGTCCACGGGAACGAAGTCGCGCTGGGTCAGCTAGTTTTAAAATATAACCAGAACGTAATCTGACTGGTGCTAGCACATAGTAGGTGTTCATAGTACCTACTGTATTAAGTTAAGTATTTAGTTTAGTAGATATGTGTATTTCAAACATTTGACCTTGATTACAAATTTTCCTAATCCTGTTTTAGAAAGGAAAATGAAGGCCCCTTTTCAGCGAAAAGGTCGTCATGGGTTACAAATAATCCTATAAATTATTTAATATCAGCAACCATTCATTGGGGTGAATAACATATGTAAAAGACACTGATTTGGTACGTTCGTCACACGTCCGTGACATTTGGTAATAAATTCCACGGTCTCAATACGATTCGCTTATTACGTTCTAGCAAAAAGGTTTCACGTGAAATTCGTTTCTCTCTCGTCTTGGGAAAATACATTAGACAGAGGCTTCAGAAGTAGGAAATGAGGTTATTGCTCGGGGCTGAGTCTAAACACCGAACAACCTACAAAGATCTAGCTTGTAAAATAGAACTACATCGTTGGAATTTCGATAATTCCTCTGTAGTCAATTCTCTGATTTGATTTTTATGGTATTGAAGATTGAAGTACCATATACCTATACCTATGTTTTTATTGATAAGCTATAATCTTCGATCAACAGAACTAGGTGTTATTGTTGATAGAAGGCTTTAATGGAGTGCGCGCCAGATAAGTCTGCGCGCAGTTGACATCGAATACTAATCTATTACTATAAACCTTAGAACAAAAAAAAATTACTGTAACTAGTGCCAAAAATGCCCCAGTTGCGCGCAGAGTTATCTGACACAGCCTCTACATTCCAGCAAAAAGGTTTCACGTGAAATTCGTTTTGCTCTCGTCTTAGGAAAATAGTCAAGACAGAGGGCCGGCGAAGTAGGAAATGAGGTTATCACGCGGGGCTGAGTCTAAACACCGAAAACCCTACAACGGTCTGCTCTGATGCTTGTAAAATTAAAATGGAAAAACAACGTTGTACTATCAAAGTTAGGATTAGGTAGGTACCCAAGTATATAATATTTAAGGTAAAATATCTTTTTGGAATTCATAAAAAACTGGAGCCCACTAGTCATTTAAATACATCGACAAGTAAAATCTACAGCTTGTAAAATAGCACATAAACATCACTGAAATTCCTTAAATTTACTAGTATTTTATAAAATTCTCAAATTCAAAATTTTTATGGGATCGATATTATTAAAACAAGTAGATGTATCAGTATTGAAACTAATATCAACATTAGATAGGTATGTTTTTCTGAGAACAACACGAATAAAATAGCTTCTCAACAACTCTGTCAAAAAGTGTCACATATTTCGACTCGGCATAAAAACTGTAAGTGAAAACTCCCCGTACATATTTACGTGGTATTTGAATCATTGAATTTTGCACGAAAATGCTTGGACTTTCAGCACAAACAAAGGACAATATACCTATAGGGGTTTGTATTGTTACATATCGGTTTAAAAAAAGAAACTTATTGGTGTTCTTAAAACGAGTGACTGTGAATGTCGGAAAGACTCTTCGCTAGACCCTGTTTATACCTATTTCAGATACCGTACGTTTTCTTGCTATTGTACTAATGTAATGTATTGTACGTCTAGTAACTAAAACTACCATTCGTGAGCCAAACTAAGGAGCTAATGGCTTTTCAAATATATCGAAACCCCGCATTAGGGATCTAGAAATAGTATGCAGCAGTACAGAAATAATAGAAAATTAAGAATTTTAAAAAAATCATTCATTTTCCATTCTTAGGGTTTTCGTACCAAAATGGTAAAAATAAACCCTTATGGTGAGTGAGACTCAGTCTGTCTGACACATTCTCAAACATTTTTTCTTTTTTTCTTGTAAAATAAAAATGAAAAAAAATATCCCCCCCCCCCCCCTTATCTCCGAAGAATATAGAGATATATAGAGAAAAATCTGAAATTATTTTATGTGATAGAAGTTTATGTAAAGATGAAACGATGTCTCTAAATACTTTTTCAGAAATCATCAACAATAATTATAATAGTTACACTATCGGAAAAAACCGGGGGTTGGCCTAAAATTGCAATATTCTACACCGCTAATGCTCTGACGAATCTAGCCTCGCCGATACAAACATTTTCACGTTTTATTATTAAAATTTATGATGGTACGGAACCCTCGGTGCGCGAGTCCGACTCGCTCTTGACCGATATTTTTTTCAATACTTAATTAAAATTGCATTGTGACTGCTGTAAAAATTTTAATAACTTTGATAATAAAAACAGAAGCTTGTGTGAAATGAAGCTATCTTACTAATATTATAAATGTGAAAGTTTGTGAGTATGGATGTCTGTGGATGTAAGGATGTTTGTTACTCTTTCACGCAAAAACTACTAAATGGATCTGGACAAAATTTGCAACAGAGATAGATTGTAGGCTGGAATAACACAAAGGATATTTTTTTTCCCGATATTCTCACGGGAACGGGAACCACGCGGGTGAAACCGCGGGCGGCCGCTACTTTTTCAGAATAGAGTGATTGACTTCTTCCTTGTAAAATTCTAATGCCTATGAGAGAAATGGGCTAGAGTCGGCTACACAGACATACTATAAAAGTTTGAAATTATATTAATAACTAGCTTTCGCCCGCGTGGACTTCACGACGTTATCCCGCGGGAATGTGATATTTTTTCGGGATAAAAAGTATCCTATGTTCCTCTCTAGGCAACAAAGTATCTGTGTCCCAAATTTCAGCTAAATCCGTTCAGCTGCCCCTTTTTAATATACTTATATCTATGTTCAGCTGTTTTGGTGTGATTGAGTAACAAACATCCAAACATTTAAACATCTAAACTTTCACATTTTTTATTATTTCAGTAGGATGAACTACCCTCCTCAGCACGGGACGAAAGGGCGCGCTCAAATAAACCAGCTGTCTACTGTAATTATTTATCAAATAAAATACAACTTAATTTAAGTTTCAGGCGTAAATATTGTGTTAAAAGGAGTCGACAAAGTTACGTAAGGTAGGTAACGTTAATTAAATTCTGTCCTAAAGGTGATTGTTCTCAAATTACTTTTGAATAAAGTCATTTGACTTTTTACAACTTGAAAACTAAAGCCTCATTCGCGTAGAGGGTTCCATATCCGGAACGATCCTTCGGTCGGTACGATAAATCTTAAACGATATCGTAACGATTGTTCGTACAGAATTTATCAAAACTAAACGATCGTTGGTATCTCCGATATCGTCTGCGGCAAATAGAGAAAGATCTTAACATACACTTAAAATGAAGTGTCGATCAGTCTGAACCGACAGATCGTAACGTAAGACCGATCGTATCGTATAAATGTAAATGTTTTCTAGGCCAGCCGTCTCTAGGTACTGAGAAAGGAAATTTAATTAACATTTCAGTACTGGCTTAATATTTTCAAGGTATTAGGAGTGAAGGGAAGCAAACAGGTTTAATTTTCGCTAGGAACTAGTTATATACTTACCTTCTTTCGTCGCGTCGCCTGCCTAAAATTGATGCGGAAATTTATTTATGGGATATTGAATATTATGTCTCTTGTCAAAGCGGAAACAAACGAGAGAATACGAGTCTCTGAGGGAACTCAGACCTCAGAGACTCGTACAAACTCGTATAGTGCCACAACCTTTTCTGTGCCGGTGACAGCGGCGCTACGTACGTTTTTCTTTTTTTTTGTAGTAATTTAACCGGCCCTGACTTCTAAGAACTTCAGCCGCCAGCAGCGCTATGGTTGGACATCAACTTGACAGCAAAATGACATTAAAAAAATGACGTTAGTTTCACATTTTGGCCACCGGCACAGCAAAGTTTGTGGCACTGTACGTGACATGCATGAATAATATTGAAATAAGTAACCTTTAGTTCACTACGAGAATTTTAGTACTTGAACAGGATCTTTGTAAAAATGTGAATAAAAATGCTTTTCTATTTTCATTTTTCTGAATTTACTGTCACATTCTGGGTACAGACGACAGCACTTAAAGCTGTA
The DNA here is from genome assembly GCA_949710035.1 of Crambus lathoniellus. Taxonomy (NCBI): domain Eukaryota; kingdom Metazoa; phylum Arthropoda; class Insecta; order Lepidoptera; family Crambidae; genus Crambus; species Crambus lathoniellus. The sequence continues at coordinate 12,658,261 of OX453296.1, forward strand.
CATTTCAATTACGAAATTCCGTCTTAACATGTACGCAAAAAAGATGCAGACAAGTTAAACATGTAAATCTTGATAAGCTGTCAGTTATACTATCAAAGTAAAGCTTCGGCCAAAGCTATAAGGTAGGTAGGTACGCGTCAGTGCAGCGGGGAGCGTAAGAGACGTTAAGCGAGGTGTCCACTGGCAAGTAACTTCCAGAATGTTTCCACTGACTGTAATTTTTCTATATGCAAGTCGCTTGTAGAAGTTGGTAGTAGTTAACTTCCTGCAAGAACTTGTTTAACCGTTTCGACACAAATTGCATACAAATTACTTGAGCAAGAGCGGTCAAAAAAGATGCCAAGCGGCAGAAAAAAATTCATTTAAAAATTCTACTACTACCACATATTATTCTAGAAAAGATTCAAATGTTTGTGTCTCTTCAAATAGCGATAAAGCTCAAAATGTGGTTCAAAAGCTTTAACGAAACAAACGAAAGGTCCATTAGTAAGGGTTTAATGTTATTTTGCGTTTGATGTTACAGATTGGGGGAAATGGGTTAGAAGTAACACATGGGAGACCGCTTTTTCTAATTGACTTTGCGTAAAAGTTCTTTATACTTACTATTGGAATAAAACTCAAGGAAATCAGCATTTGTAATTTTTTTTATGCAGTTCATGCTAGGAAATTAGACCTTATTCCTTGTTTAGAATCAACATTTTGCTTGGCACGGTAATGAACTTTACAAAAAACTACTTACTGGGGTCACAGGACCCAACCTACATTTAACAAAGTACAGTGAGTTGTTTTACTCCATTACTCTTGAAACAAACTCCAATAGCTAGTTAAAAAAAATAATGTCATATCTCACTGATCGCCTTCAAGGAATTTATAAGTACTACATCGCCTTACAATACCTGAAGTCATTCCTGTTGTCGTTTGCAATTAATTCAATCTAATGCCAATGTAATTTCGCTCAAGAGTAAGGGTCAAGGGGGCAGTGCTGACGCCAGCAGCAGCGCTGAGTAACAGATTACTAAATAGTTACTACGTGCTGGGTTGGCAAATCAAAACGTTTACACGAAGTGCAGCCCCCCTAGACAAGTGGCTTCCTATTATTGATATCGCCAGTAGAATAAAAATAAAATGTATGGCATTGACATTAGCGGTCACCGTGACATTTCGATCGCTAAATGTCAATTCTATACATTTTCTTTCTATTCTACTGGCGATATATCTATCCTCGTAAGGCCCAATGTATTTTATAATAAACAAAGTAATGTTTAGCATTGCAGCCCAAACAAGTTAAAAAGAACATTTCTTAAACGCCCAATGTATATTACAATATACATTATGCGTGGGCATTATGTAGTAGGATATAATATTATAAATGTGAAAGTTTAGATGTTTGGATGTTTGGATGTTTGTTACTCAATCACGCCAAAACGGCTGAACGGATTTGGCTGAAATTTGGGACACAGATACTTTGTAGCCTGGAAAGGAACATAGGCTACTTTTTATCCCGGAAAAATATCACATACCTGCGGGATAACGTCATGTAGGCCACGCGGGCGAAGCCGCGGGCGGAAAACTAGTTTTATAATAAACAAAGTAATGTTTAGCATTGCAGCCCAAACAAATTAAAAAGAACATTTCTTAAACGCCCAATGTATATTACAATATACATTATGCGTGGGCCGCAACTACATCAGAAGATAATGTATATTGTGTTATACATTGGGTGTTCAACTGTTCAGTAGATCTCTTATAATTAAACATGGGCCTTACGAGGCTATAATAGAAAGCCACTTGTCTACAGGGGGACTGTCATCGCTTTCGGCGCCAGTCACTCTTCAACCGCCTCTGTGGTCTAGTGGTTCTCACCGATTTCAGACCCAGAAGTCCCGTGTTCGATTCCCAGTTGGGGGTACTTATATTTTATTCGGTTTGGTTGGTGGCAGGACTTTTTCTTAGTCCGCCTGGCTAGCTTAGAAAAGATGGTGGCACCATCTTTTCTAAGTCTGACGCCATAACAATGATGTTTTCAGCATTATTGTGTTCCGGCAGTTATAGATAAAAATAGCCAGTTCCTCACCTCATTGATTGAGGATTTCGGGAGTATTGCGCTTCCACCTTCAGTCTTATCACCATTTACCATCAGTGTGATGAAGGCTAAGAGCTACACTACACTGTTGTGGATAAAAAAAGTAAATTCAGCAAAATACAAGAGCACCATAGATGACCATCTATCTAGCGCGCGGCGCGCGTACTGAATTTACTACGCGCGCGCGGTTACGCGTCGTGATCGTGATCCGTAACATCCCTAAAAACGTATCATAAAATTTCGTTTTTGTTTCAAAACCTAAAAAAACATTTCTTGCCAATATAAACTAATACAAGAAAGGAAGAAAAACTGGTTAAATGAGCTATCTAGCCATCAATTAACAGTAGCATTAGATACGATTTAAACCAACCGGCTCGCATCGGGACGGCCCAGCCCAGATGACATTTTACATTAAATTGAAATGTATAAACAGAAATTACAGTTCAAAAAGTATTACCTGCACCGCTAATCTCCGGTCTCTCAATATTTTAGGTCGCAGTGACGACATCTACTGCTGGAGATGCATAGCCTCTTACATTCAAAATAATCATGGTTTCATATTATGAAAGTGACGCCGGGTCCGAACTGTCCAACTATTGATACCTATCTATCTCCCGCTAATTAAAAAATCGAAATGAATATTGCATTGCAACAGTCATAAATCCTTTTTTTTATCCACCCCGGGAGCACCTAGCCTCCATCATTCAATGGTAAGGCTCAAGGTGGAAGCGCACTACTTCCGGAATCCCAAATAACAGGGGGCCAATTCTGCTAACTTTAAGTCAAAATCGTGTCTCAATCGTGTTTCAATAGTAGTTCAGTTGTAGTGTTTTTTTACACACTAGTAACAAGAAATGTGTACATTTTTCACAATACAGAGTTAGATTAGGTTAGAACTCACACTCTCTGGCCGAAACCACAGAGTATATAATAGCACTACCGCAACATCAAAAGCTTACCTACAATTTTTTATCCGTTGATGTTGCGTTATAAAAATCTATTAGCATCTATTTATTCGTTTCCCAGTGGATAAAACTTCACGCTAAAAATTAACCGTTGCTAACTAATCCGCCATTTAGCGAAGATCACAGTACCCGAGGTATTCCGCTTTGGCGGTCGCAATAAATACTTTTTAATATTCGTAATCTGCATCATAAATCCATTTGCAAGTGCTCCAGGATTATTGTGGTTGGTTAAACTGGGGGATGATGGCTTTTTCAGCTATCTCGTATTATTTTTGAACGCGGGAAAATAAATATTTGTTTTTCAGAGATTTGGGGCACTTGCGTTTTGGACATTAGGAAAAACTTTTCCACAGACTACAAATAGACGATAGGTAGTATATACGTCGCAGGCGGATGGTTGAATCCGGCGGATGGTTAAGTATGGCAGCATGTACCTACCCCTCTGAAGTCCTGTAGAACACGTGATAGGTTAGTAATTTATTTATTTATAGGTTAGAAGGCGAACGCGAAGCGCAGGGAAGCGAACGTCTTAAATATCGTGGTTATTTTTTTTTATAGGAATATAAAATAGCTTACGGAAAAAATCATCGGCCTAGGCGTTTAATTGGATGGCGGATTCAACCAGATGGCTGCGACATATATATTAGATAGATTATTTATCATCATCCTTATCAGCCATTTAATGCTCCCAATGCTGGGGCACTGGCCTTACTTATGGATGGATAAGTAGAATGGGTCATGACATGACTCATCACGCGGACCCAATGCGGGGTGATGGGTATTACTTAACGACTGCAAATGCCTGCAAAAACTAGCACGGAGGAGCTCGAGATGAAAAGTTTTTGGTTACGCATCCCGTGACCGACCATTGCGAAAGTTGCTTAAGGCTAGGATTCCCTAAAATAGGGTATTTTATATTATACTGTTTGGAATGGATTACTCGCAAATCACAAGTACTTACTTAGGTAGTTAATTAACCTACTTAAAATTTGGAAAAAATATAAGTAAGTATGTTATTTTACAGTTATTTATCTAGTGCTTCCGCCCGTTATATTTTATATTAGTAATACTTTACTGTATGAAATAAAATTCTAAACATCCGTCTAATCGTAATTCAAATTTCCTATTACTTGCAGTATACTTGGTTTTACTAAATGAAAATTATACTAAAATAATTGTCATTGAATAGCCGAGGGATTCCGGCCGTCATAAGTTAAAATTTGTATTAACTATGTAATTTTTGAGTAATTGAATTTCAAGTGATTTTCGATTTGCGGGACGCTCGCGAGTTCTGATCTGAGGGCTTCGTTCCTGACATGCGGATCTGCGCCCGCGTCCGGATCATGTCCGCATTCGACCTATCATAATTTTTATTCATGATTTTTCTATAATGGAGGCAGCACGCAGTGCGTTCACAAGCGTGCTGTTGCTACAAACATGCGGAGCAGATCCGCACGTGGACGAAAATCTGCATAACAGGAAAATGTCACACCATCAAGTTTCTCTAAACATATTATCTTATAACAGTATTAAGAATATTCCATGTCAAGCTTAGATTTCAAATTAAGTCCTGACATTGTGTAACGATAATAGTAATTTTGTATTGCGATACAGCGATATGTGGTACTAATTAGCACAACAATATCCTAAGGGTTTATTTCAGACTAGCGGCCGCCCGCGGTTTCACCCGCGTGGTTCCCGTTCCCGTGGGAATATCGAGATAAAAAGTACCCTTTGTGTTATTCCAGGCTATAATCTATATCTGTTGCAAATTTCACCCAGATCCTTTCAGTAGTTTTTGCGTGAAAGAGTAACAAACATCCATACATCCATACCCACAAACTTTCGCATTTATAATAAACTACACGACGCTATCCCGAGGGAATGTGATATTTTTCCGGGATAAAAAGCGCCTATGTTACTCCTTATTACATTAGCTACCTGCCAGTGAAAGTCCCGTCAAAATCGGTCCAGCCGTTTCAGAGATTAGCCGGAACAAACAGACAGACAGACAGACAGACAAAAATTAAAAACAATGACATTTTGGTATATAATCACATGCATGTAGTAAAAAGCGGTTATTTTAATGTTACAAACAGACACTCCAATTTTATTTATTTGTATGTATAGATGTGTTGTTGTTGTTAAGCCAAATGTACAAATTATTCCTATACAGAATTAATTGTATAGTGTTTCACGCCGTATATAACCTTTACATGGGTAGCAAAATAAATTACTTATATAGGTACTTAGTTAACAAGGAAATAACAATGGTTTGTTTACGGGAAACAATGTTTGTGTCACGTTTTGTATTTTCTATATTGCTTTATGATCGTAGGTTAGTTAATTTGTACCTAAACTACTACTTAAACACTATCTTTTAAAAAGTGTCGAGTATTATTATAGTAAAGGCCTCATTTTCTATTATTATACTTACTAAAATATCACAGTAATTACAACTGTCATTTCTAGAATAAGTACTAAAAATTACAATAATTTATACGACGTTTTAGTTAAGTTAGCAGATAGTAAGATTAGTCTGTCTGCATTGATAAACAACTTTTAAGGTACCTTAGCTAAGCTACCTCCTCGTTTGTAGGGCTCAGGAACTGACATCACACCCGATGAATAAAAAATCTGAATAGTTCTTTAAAAAGTGGAATGATTAGGTAACTATATTCCTTTGTTATCCACAACGGGGTAGCACACCTTCATCACACCTGAATCATCTGATGTTAAGTAATGATATCTACGGCTGAAACGTGGAAGCGCACTACTATCGGAATATAGTATTATATGATCTGAGATCGGAATCCTCAAATACTGAGAAACGGGCTATCTTATCTCGAACTGCCGGAACACAACAATGCTGAAAACATCATTGTTATGCTTATAGCGTCGTCATCATCATCATCATCGTCACTTAGATAAGATAGTGTAAGCTAGCCAGGCGGACTAAGAAAAGTCCTTCCAGCAACCAAACTGAATACAATATGTATCCCCAATGGGAATCGAAATTGGGACCTCTGACACCCTCTGAGCCTGAAATTAGTGGTGTGAACCGCCAGACCACAGAGACGGTACGGTCTTCAGGTACGGCCCTTTACGATACTTGCTAATCATTTAACTAAAAGCCTGTAAAGCGACTCATAAACACCAAGACACGCCATAAACCAAGTTAACACGTATCGAGCAGTTAACACTGCTGTAAACCGACAGGCGTCTGACGAATAGATTGCGTGCTCCAAATGACAATTGCCCGACGCGTTTGCAATAAAAAATTTAACGCATTGTAATGAGAAGTAGGGCAGAAGCCCCGGTTTTGGCCTCTGTACCGGTTTTGGCCACTTTTCGCTCTAAAAGGCAATTAAAATAAGGTATTTTAAGGTAATAATAACAACCGTTAGGATTTCTTATGTCATATGATTTTTTTTCATAAATTCCATTTTCAGTTTGAAAAAATTTAAGTATGTAAGAAAATTTTAAGAAATTTGTTTTGGATGGAATACCTACTTTGTAAACCTTTGTTTTTCACAATTAAATTGTTGTTTTGCAATTGATTGGTTTCTAGCGCATTAGAATATATTGAGGTATTCCAGTTACAGCACCACTTAGAACCGCACCATTTGAATGGCACCAAAAGCATTCCCGTTGGATTCCATTCCCAATATAGAGGTTGATTTAACCTGGGTTTGGTTTTGATTTTTCGCTATAAGTACTTACAAAAGTTTAACTATCAATAAGTGGCCAAAACCGGTACATTTGGCACCTCTCACTCATTTTGTGTTATATACAAAAAACTATTGCACTTTTTAAATTTTAATTTTGTACCTTTAAAGGTAGATAAATTACCTATAACTTAAGATATAGTTTGTATCTTAAATACCTAAGACCATTTAGTAGCTAGTTAGTGCTTAAAAGAAAAAAGGGTACCTCTGCCCTACATTCCAATTAATCAGATCTAAGTATATCAGAATACGATAACCACGCCTAAACCCATTAAACGGTTTTGATAAAATCTGGCATAGACTTACGCCTAGGGTTACCGTACGTCCGGATAAGTCCGGACATGTCCGGACTTTGTCCGGCTTTTTAATATGTCTGGAATTTTTAGCTTTGGATGGAATATGAGGAATGAAACTATCTATATACAAATAAATTAAATCAGTCTTTCGTCTTTATTAACTCCCCGCTCATCTAACAAAACGCTCATCTTAAAACAGCCCTGAGCGAGCGTATGTTACTTTATCACTGTTACTAAGTGGGAATCTAATGTTTGTATTTTGTGACAAAAATGTCCGGACTTTTTTTGCACTGTCAGGCTTTTTGTCAGGACTTTTCAAACTTCTAAATGGTAACCCTATTAATGGTAACTTATTGCATCACTTGCTACAAATGAGCTCAAAGAAAGCAATGTATGCTTAATTAGATGCTGAATTTAGCCAAGTGTAATAAGCCCTATACGCTTATTATAGACCGTTTGAACGTCTCTGTGGTCTAGTGGTATTCTAAGTGGGGGGGTATGTTGAATTCAGTTGTGTTGGTAGTAAGTATTACTTGTTTTAGTCCGCCTGGCAAGCTACAAAACCGAATACAATATGTTACCCCTACTGGGAGTCGAACCCGAGACCTCTGGTTTGGATACCGCGGTGGTGTATACCACTAGACCACAGAGGCGGTTAAAATTTCTCGATTTTAATAATCATAATATAAATATATTATTTTTATAATTTCCAATTTGCTCGAACAAACTTACACTACGACCACAGAATAAATAATAGTACAAGTACGGCTACAGTTAACACTACTGCTGTGAAACAAACTCGGTTCAGACTAATAGATTGCGTGCTCCGAATGACGATTGCCCGACGCGTTTGCAATTACCGACGCGCTGTAATGAAAAGAACATTCACGTTAATTTGTGTCAACAGTAATTAAATAAATGGTGATTCGCGTAATAACTGGTTAACGCAGTTTTTGGATAATTTGTAGGTAGGTAGGTTAGCTAACATTGTATATTCTAATAGGATTATATTATAATTCATTATAGTATTCATATAATAATTTTATTAATGTAATATTTATGAATTAAATAAATATTAAGAAAAGGCTGTTTGAGTGTGTACTTCAGCGCCAACTTTGACGGGTCATGAAAAAACTGTAAGTATGATGAAATTGAACGAAAGCAATAAAATATTGTAAAAGGATTAATCAATAGGAGATCGGACTGACTTTTTTTATTAGTTTAAAATGTTTTTATTAATATCAGAAACACGACACTTCTAATATTTTCCATACTTACGGAGATATAAGTAGCTCATCAAACTTCCTTATTAGACAAGGACAGCGCTAGACACATATGACGTCAGATGTGCTTAGCGCCATACTCACGCCATAGTTTTAGAAAGAGATAGCTAGAGACACAGTTTTTCACAATTCAGCAGCTCATTACTTTCACTTTTTTTATTCTTCAATGTTGTATTTTATAATTTTTCTACTTAAGGATATAGCATAAGTAAAAAAAATATCGTCGATGGCCGGCGTTGCTTACACAAGCGAGGGGGTGCTGGGAGCGGTGAGACTCCGGCCGCGGCACTCTCGTAGACTGAGAAATACGTGTAGACGCGGCATGCAGTAAATTTTTAGTAACTTTCCTAGATATGACAAAAAAAATTAGATTGATTACTCAAATAGTTATTGAGATAATTGAGTTTAAGACGAAAAAAAAGGGGTCTTGAAAATCATTTTTTTTAGTACATTGTATTTATTTGATTTAAATAAAATTTAGTAACTTCCTATCTCATATAATATTTTGGAAGACCTAGCAATGATACTTTGTCAGGAAATTTAATTTAAAAACCTTGAAAATTCTGAGTTTGTTCGCCGGTATGCCCTTAATATTACATATCAATAACAGTCCGATCCCCTATTGTATTGAAATCCTAACCTTGCTCAGAGGTAGTTGCTCTGTCTATCTGTAGCTGTGAACGAAAACTGTCGATATGGTAATCATTTGTAAACTATACCACAAAATAACCAGTGCCACAAGCTTTTCTGTTCCGGTGACAGCCGTGACATAGGAGCCACTTGCAATACGAAATTAGCTGTCAAAATAGACTGTCGTATGAAAACTGTTTTAGTTCCTAAGATAATCACCGGAACAGAAAAGCTTGTCGCACATACTTTGTGACTATACCATCCATGAAGTTTGACTTAATACTCTGAGGTAACTGGAGCTCTCACCCTGAATAAAAAAGTGTCGCCAGCAAATTTGTCATTTATGTATGTAGTGGCTGTCAGCTGTCTCATATGACCATACGTATTTTTTTAAACTGTAGGTGAGACGGAAGACAGCCAATGTGTTATTTGTGGTATTCAAAAAATTGTTCGTACTGCACTCTCCAGTTACCTCAGTATTAAGTCGAGCTTCATGATACCATCCGTCAAAAGCTGTCAAAGTGCTGCTATCAATAGCAATGTCAATATCTATTGAACATATTTTGTTCCATAGACGTCCGAAAGAGGCGCTGCTCTGGTTTTCATACAAAATTTATACGATTGCGATAACGATAGTATAATCTTTGAACAAAAAATACTGTAATATCGCCAAAAACGCCCCAGTCGCGCGCAGAGTTACCAGGGACCGTACTCTGAAACGCAGATCCGAAACTTCGGTTAGCCCCTCAGAACAATAACTAAAGCACACTAACTAGCTTTAGTTATTGTTCTGAGGTTAGCCCCGTCCCTTTCATTCGATTCTGTCATGAGTCGAGCGAGCGTGCGAGGGACAGGTATTACGAAGTTTCGGGTTTTGCGTTTCAGAGTAGGGCCTCTGATACGGACTCGGCTAAGCTTACACCTCGTAGTATCGTATCGTATCGTATCCGTATACAAAATGAATAATTTAGTGTAACAACTAATAACGACTAATTTAGAGTAACGACCCACGCTTACTATACAAGATTAGTTTTGTATTACTACAAGTACTACAACCGCTAAACTTGATGCGTAGCCGAGTGTACTTTAAATTTGACATTACCCTCTCAGCAGCAAAGCCACGAGTGGGCCAACTATTAAACTCATTTAGCTGCCATCGCAGATTGAACTTCAATATTGCACAAGACGTACCACAGAAGGAAATCAACAATCAAGGCTTCATCATTCTTAATAGACTGCGAAGGCTTTCTAAAGCGAATCTCTCTAAATAATTCTCATTGTATTTTCAAGGCAATTAAAAAAATATGCGCCGATCTCGGTAAACGATTACCGATTACCGAAAAAATATTTGATTAATTAATTTGACTCAATTATTTGTTGGTAGCAATGATGTTTTTGGTAGTGTTATTTTTCACATTGTTGTGATAAGAAAATCTTATTATTAATGTAGGTATTTATCGCTTTGATTGATACGCTATCCCGATCCCAACAGCGATAAAGTCTGTCCACGAGTGGGGTATAGTAGCAATAGCAAGCAATATCCTAGCTGCCAATGCTGCCATCGCAGATTGAACTTCAAAGTTGCTAAAGACGTTCTACGGAAGGAAATCAACTTTTCCCTAGGCTGTGGCATTCTTATAATAAACTGGGAATAGCTAGGCTTTTAAAAGCGAATCTCTAAATTATTCTCATTTAAAATCAATATTTTCTTGGTAAACAAAATTAATAATTATTTGTTCCTTGAAATATTTTTAGAACTTGTTGTCTAAGACTAGGGCAAGCTGCGTATTGGCACTTAGCATTAGAATTTAGCTCGAAAAATATTATTTTAGTAAAAATTTCATTTTTATGACAAACTTCTTTGCTGACTGTACTTACTTAAACTTCAGCTCCATCAGACACTGGAAAGTGGGTCAAATTAAGCTTGAAGATTTGTCCCCCACTAACTAACATACTAACTAACTAACATGGCATTTAAATGTGAAACAGTATTATAATTTTATAATTATGTAGGTACAAGGCAGGATTTTGTAAAAAGTGCAGCCGAAGTAAAAGAAATGGAGTTTACTCCAGGGTGCCAATAATGGGCGTTTTCACACTGGAAGATAACGACACCGACACGATATCGGAAGCAGCTTGCTATGCGGTTAGTCGCATTACGCCAGCTAAAGTAACCGCGCGGCTCCAAGTTTTATATTAGTTATTGTACTAGTATATTCGAGGTAATAATGGCAGCAGTAAACAAATTACGTTTGCTTTATCTTTTATATTTACGGCGATAAAAACGATATCGTCAAAGAACATTTTGGGTTGATCCTATTCTTCAAGTGCGATATTTAGAGGGAACATATTACCTTCTCTTCGATAAACTGTGTGCGCGAAGTAATAGTAGTTTATGTGACTGTCGCATAAGGAGGGGTATTAAAACACGAGTGGGAGTTTAACAAACGAGCCTTGGCGAGTTTTTTAATAGTATTCCACGAGTGTTTTAATACCGAGTTATGTGCAGTCTCATACACTACTTTATCTACACTCATTACATTTATTATATATTTCAAAAATAAAGCAAATCAATATTAATTAAGGTCAATGTGGGGAAGTCCGTCTAGGAGGTAAGTCCGTCTATCGCCAATAACTTCCATTTTTGAATGACTAGCTTCTTATGCCTCGGTCGGTAAAACAGTATTACGGAGCTAGTTCGAACTGAGAATCATAGACGTCGCTAACATCATTAGGTTGAAAGAAATTGGTAGGCCATTTTTTTTTCGAGTTTTGAACTTGAAGCTGGAGTGTAACGTCTCTTCAAATAACTAAAAAAAAGTAGAAAATCAATGGAGTTCTTGGAGTTTCTTTGATTACGCAAGTCATTTAGTGATCAATATACTTATTTCTGGTGATGAATTCATTTATAGCGCTTGAGTTTCGTAATTATTACCTGCAACAAATTACTAACCACAAAATGTAATAGTTGGGAAGTCCGTCTGGCATACGTAAGGCAAGTCCGTCATATGACGGTCTTGCCTCAATTGCAGATATTGTCAACCTTTTCAGCTGCACGTATTTTACCTGCATGATAAAGCCGTGATATAGATAAATCCCTAAGGATATAATTATGTACCGTAAGTTAGTAATGAATCGCTTTCGTATATCTACCTTATTAAGAATATAAAAATTGAATTAGAAAATAAAAAAATATGTTTTACTAGGAAATTGGCTACATATAATTTTATTAAAAATGTTTGCAACCACTGTCACCAAAGATATGCCGGACTTGCCTTAAAATAAAATAAAATCAATTATCTTTGAAATGTAAACCTTATAGACAAATACATAAATCACACATTTCAACGCTAGTTTAACGTCACTGCTAGAAACTGTTTTCATACATATTGCCTCACAAGTTATGGATATAGTGCTAGTAGACGGACTTACCCTAAACTGCACGGGAAGTCCGTCTACACGCCGTGTTTTAAAAAATATCATATAAATCTAAAGATAATTGCAATTCATACTATTTTAAGACCAATATAGGTAAATAAATATATTACCTATAATTTCCGACGACACAAGTCACTTTAGAAAGCGTATCTCGATTCAATAAGTTCAGTTGAACTTAAATTTTAGAAAAGTATGCCGGACTTCCCCACATTGACCTTACCTATAAAATTTGAATTGGTGCCAAACCCCACTCATAGGAGTCTATACGGTCTATTCCTTCTAAATTCAAAATTCTAATTTTAAAAACGTTTCTGATTGTTGCCGGCTAAAGAAGAGCTTGAAAAAGTTGGAAGTCAGGGCCGGTAAATCCTACGGTTGCCATGGAGACTGTAAATTTAAGAAATATAAGTGTTTTATAATGAGTGACAGCTGTATCCGGGTGTTGCATAATGGTCATTATCATGAAGTTTGACTTAATACTCTGAGGTAACCAGTATTAAGTCGAGCTTCATGGTCATTATGAAACACCCGGATACAGCAGCTTTATTTTTTTAAAGTTGAATATGGCATAAAGTGTATCAGTATACGTTCAGGCATGAGTTCATAATTCGAAAATTATAACATGAGTGTAGATAAAATGCTTTATAAATTTTTTCGAATGAGCCAGGACACTTTCGAGGACATTTTATTTATTTGGTGGATCAACAGTTAAAATACCAATTATGAAACTATTAATAGCTACAGTAAACCAATTATAGATCCACACCAATAAGGCACATTATTTTTACATGCACATATTACTTACCTATATAAAAAAGCGCCTTTAAAAATGCCACCAAAAAGTAAGAAATAAATAATACCTCTATACTGAATTAACACCAAATAACGTAAGTAAGTACTTTCAAGACGTCGGGCACTTCAAAGTACTTACCTACTTAAGTTATTTGTTCTGAATACAGTATTAGAGTTAGAGGTATTATTTCTGACTTTTTGACGGTATTTTTTGAAGGCACTTTTATTTTTTATAAAAATATTTTTTATGTCATTCTTTTTAGTGTATCATGCAGGCAATTTTCGTGTACCTACCTATTATCTTGGTAAATAGTACCTATAGTATAAGCACATCTTAGATTTCTGCGCGAACTGTCCATATAAATAAAACACTTTCACGGATTTTTTCACGCAATTTATTTAACAACTTGGTTGTTGTTAAATAAATTGCGTGAAAAAATCCGTGAAAGTGTTTTGTTTATACCTATAGTATGTTAGGATGTACACATAAACCGCATCAATCACAAATACTCATCTGATGTAAAACGTATCAAAATCGATTCAGCCAAACGTGAGATATTCACGGACAAACATACATAATGTACATAATAGGTCAAACTGAGAACCTCCTTTTTCAAAGTCGGTTGTAATACCAAAACCTTCTCCTAAATGTAACAAATACTTTTCTGAAAACCGCATCTCGCGGACAAACCTTCATACATACATACGGGTCAAACTGAGAACCTCCTTTTTTGAAGTCGATTAAAATACTAAAACCTTATCCTAAATGTAACAAATACTTTCCTGAAAACCGCATTAAAATCAGTTCAGCCAAAAGCGAGATAATCGCGGACAAACATACATACAAAAAAATACAGGTCAAACTGAGAAGCTTCTTTTTTTTGAAGTCACTTAAAAATTATTACTATCGTTCGGTCATTGTCGATATTACATACTCGAAATAGAAGGGAGAGGTGAGGCGGGAGGAGATCCACCTCCTCTCTCCTCTCCACCAATCAACAAGCAGGCATAATCGTCGCGGAACTCACACCTAGCAAATCAAGAAACAAGCGCTACCTAGCGGTGGCTTTTAGCGTAAAAACCCAAAAATGCAGTAAATAACAGATAAACTGTTAATTACCCTTGTTTACTTTCGTTAATAACCGGCTTCGCATCTTCCGTACTTGTGTCGTCACCGATATCGGCACGACAGACGATATCGTTGACGGTAACGACACAGTGTGAAAGCATTTAGTAGTGATTGTATGAAACTGCCAGTCCGACGATATCGTGTCGTTACCGTTATCGTCCAATGTGAAAACGCCCAATAGGATAGGATAGGGTCGAAACAATTGAATCGTGACTTACCATTTTAACAAGCTTTTTTTACAAGCTGTTTATTAACTTTCCATATTTTTGCAAGCTTAATTTGACTCACTTCCCAGTGTCCGATGGAGCTGAAATTTTGTATACGGGCTTTGTTTAGATAACAATACAATATTTAAGTACAGTCAACAAAGAAGCTTGTCATGAAAATGAAATTTTTACTAAAAATGTACCTATTATTGTCCAACAGATACTAAGTAAAATTCAATATGGTCGAAACTCAAGCTTGTTGACACTACAGCCTATAAACTTACTTTTGAAGCTTCAAACAAATTATTAACAAAATGGGTCATGATTTTATTGGTTCGACTGTATCCCTTTTTTAATATTTCATAATTGAAGACAGTATTATCGACATTTTAACTTTAATCAATTTAGTAACTTAAACGATGGAGATTCGTCTTCGAAGGCCAGAAACGTGAAGCGAGCAATGCCTGTATTTTTTTTTTTTTTTTTTTTTTTTTTTTTTTTTTAGTGTAAGTTTTTATGTCAAGCAAACGCAAACTATTTCGAATGCGTATTAATGTCAATTTGTATGAAAACTATATAAGCGCGCTACTCGCCGCTAGAGGCGCTAATACAGTTTTCATACAAATTGACATTAATACGCATTCGAAATAGTTTGCGTTTTTTGACATAAAAACTTACACTACGGGCACTGATGTCGTTCGTTGGCGTTCGTGGGGCCGGTCTGTACGCAGTCTAAAAGGTACCGGTATAAAATATACTAAAAAAACATCATTATCATTAATTCATTATTTGTCTTAAACATGGTAGTTATTAGGTACATTATTGAATAATACAAATAATGGAAAATATCCTGAAATTGGTTATATGTCTAAATAATATCATAGAAAAAAACTTTTACAAACTTTTGCCCTAGAATCATAAGATTTGGCAAAACTTCAGATCTTACAGTAAAAATAAAGGTTAAAAAAAAATGGTACTTTATAGTTTAATCACTAAAAAAACTAATACAAACTTATATTTGTAGTTATTTTCATACAAAATGTGTAGATACATAGTTCCGCAAATAAAAGTTTGTCTACGTTTCATAAGATGTCAAGAAATCTTTCCGCAATAAAAGGTACCCTATATGTTGACCCAGGTTATAAGTTATTACTACACAAAATTTAGTAAAAATCTGTCTAGTAGTTTTTGCGTGAAAAGCAAACATACAAACAGACGCCAGCAAATATATGAGTTTGTCAACGTTTTTTTAATTATAAAGACATTTTACCGCAATAAAAGGTACCCTATATGTTGACCCAGATTATAAGTTATTACTACACAAAATTTGGTAAAAATCCGTCTAGTAGTTTTTGCGTGAAAAGCAAACATACAAACAGACAAACAGACAAAATTTTTAATATCTATCGTTTTGGGGTCTATATCCTGTACACATCACATAGCAGTACTTAATTATTTTTAAAAAATATTTAATGTACAGACTTTTTTCCGTTTCTGTTTTATTATATGTACAGATGCGACAAAAAGAGATGAAGAGCTATGCCGGCTGGACAGGATTAGAGTAGGGTAGTTTAACCCCGAGACATAAGCATGAGGATTAGTAATTGTGCCGGTACTTAATAACAATGAGGTAAATAGCACCAAAGACAATATTAATATAGACAATGCAACAGAGTGAGAGAGTGGAAATTAGCAGTATTATTCCGCCACCACGAAAGGACCTAAGTTACGTATTACATTACAAGTGGACGTACCAGTGTTGGCAAAATGTTAATCTGACCTACGATTAAAAACTAACGTTTAAAAAGTTAGTCGTGACGTGACTAACGATTAAAAATAATTTGTCGTAAGTAATCATAGATTTTTATGATTACGATCATCAATCGTAATCGTTAATTTTGATTAAGATTAACATTGACTAGTTGCTTCGCGCGGTTATACAAGTTCCCGCAGGAATATTGGGATCTAATATAGGTAGCGTATGTCACTCAGGCCAGGAATAATGCTTTCTAGTGGATTCTTTTTGTTTTACTTTATTTATTAAGTAAGTGTGTATTTCCTTAAATACGTTCCTACTTGTTTATTTTTAAGCGAATATACGTATATACTTATGTACTTATATGCATATATATTTTTATTCTTGTAGACTTATAGGTACATATTCTTACTTATGTACTTGTATGCTTATATACTTATGTACAAATGTACTTATAAACTTACTTACTTTATACTTATGTAAGTACTTATATGCTTAAATACTTTTATTCTTGTATAGTTATGCAAACATACTAGTTTAGTAAGTTAATTGTTCATAATATTTTTGCATATTTTAAAAAGTGCATTAATCCGTTACGAAAATTAGTCACGATTACGATTAACGATTAAAAACTCACATTGTCGCGATTATGACTAATACTTTAATCGGTTAATATTTTAGTCATGACTAACTTCAATCACGATTAAATTAATCGAATTAACTATACGATTGAAAAAGTAATCGATTAAGCCAACACTGGTACAATACTGGTACGTAACATGTTATGTTGTGCATTATGTTTTGCTGGAAAACCAGGAACGAACGACCACACACCGATAGGGCGTTTGTGCACTACCACTGAATTTTACCGATCCGGAAAAAACGGATGCTTGTATTTAATTAATTACTAATATAAATGATTAATTATTAAAATACAAGCATCCGATTTTTTCCGGATCGGTAAAATTCAGTGGTAGTGCACAAACGCCCATAGGAGGGCGTTTGTGCACTACACTGAATTTTACCGATCCGGCGGTCCGTTTTTTTACGGACCGGCGTGGCATGAAAAACACGGATGATTGGCTTGTGCACTTGTCCGGTTTTTTACTGGCCGGGGCAGCGCAGTGTTCTCTTTGAAACTACACTCTACAGACGCGTTTTAAACGAGAGGAATAATGAGTTCCTTGGAACGTCGGCAATTGCTTGCGTTAATTTATTTGCGATAACTCCTAAGATATTCATTTTAATTATATAGTGTAAAAGAGTAAAATAATGTGCATGAAATGCTTAAAGCAACTAACGTATTTAGATTGATAAGGGTTAATACTGTATCCGTTTAAATAGCTTTCCAAATTACCGCATTGTTCGTAACCATTTTTTAAGAGATAATAATGGCTATAATATGCTATCCTTAAAAGATAGACATATGCTATCGCGGACTTTTTTTAGATCTATAGAAGAGGAATATCCCAACATGCATTATTTTTTTAAACCTCGAAAGGATTAGGCAGCGTTTTTGCTGAAAGCTCCCGGGCGGCTTGCCGTTTGCCGGCACTTCAACCAATTTACACAAAACTTTCATAAATTATATACTAAAACCTTCCTGAAGAACCACGCTACCTATTAGTGAAAACCGCATGAAAATCTGTTTCGTAGTTTTAAAGATTTAAGCATATATAGGGACAGACAGACGGGAAGCGACTTCGTTTTATACTATGTAGTGATTTATGATTAAAATACAACCATCCGTTTTTTTCCGGACGGTAAAATTCAGTGTAGTGCACAAGCGCCCATATGTTTTTCATAGCTGCCATATCGGTCCGTAAAAAACCGGACCGCTGGATCGGTAAAATTCAGTGTAGTGCACAAACGCCCTTATGATCATGAAGAAAAGCCATATGGCGTAGCCTAAACTATGTTAGAATAGGTCACATAGTTTTTACGGATCAACCAATTACAGCCCTGAAACTACTAAGCAGTTTCCTTTCAGTCTTTGAGTTTAATATTCTATACAGGGTGTTATGGGCACCCGGCACCGTTGAAAAAACTTTAACCACAGCACAGCAAGATTTTTTGTAGGAAATGAAAAAAATATTTCGACTCTCCATACAAAATGTCCCTATAAGTTGATAAATTTGGAAGAAAAGTCCAAATTTTTTTTTTCATTTCCGACGAAAATTTCTTGCTGTACGTTGTTCTTGTTCAGCATGATGGTCTGAAGCCATGGTTAAAGTTTTTGCAAGGGTGCCCCTAACACCCTGTATTTGTAATCATCTTTATTTTTTACAGCATACCAGACAACAAGAAATAGTAGATTGTACAACAAGTGCATAAAACTATGGTGGTTTTATGTACGAGTTATACACTCTGCTTTTCACTTCGAATGTGAGGAAAATAAATAGCAATATTGCTAAAAAGAAGAAAAAAAAGACTTCGCCATATTGGCGGGAAGACTTGCTTTTTCTTTTTTTTATACGTGGCAGTGGCAGCACAGTGACTTTAGCATAGATCGTAGTCCATAATGCTCTTGAAATACTTATTTCTTAGAAAACTCATTAATTTAGCCTAGTTTTATTAATTTAGTAATTTAATATGGATTATAATATGTACAAAGTTGAAGATACAGAAGGAAATAACAAGTTTATTTAACGGAGTTTAATTGCGTGTGTGACTGTTTACTTGACGACCTTTGTCAGAGTCTGGGACTTAGACGAAGATTTTACTTTATGCACTAGAGCATAAAAAGCGATTTTATGCAGCCTATACCCAACATAAACACGAACTTTACGAGCATGAGAAGTGAAATAGTAGATTGTACAACAAGTGCATAAAAGGTACCATTTTACCCGAGACGTATATATCCATCCGAGCCGTAGGCGAGGGTGGATAGTCAATTCGAGGGTAAAATGGGTTTTATGTACGAGTTATACACTCTGCTTTTCACTTCGAGTGTGAGGAAAATAAATAACAATATTGCAAAAAAGAAAAAATAAAGCCGCCATATTGGCGGGAAGACTTTCTTTTTCTTTTTTTTTATACGGGCATTGGCAGCACACTGACTTTAGCATAGATCGCAGTCCATAATACTCCTTATTCCTTAGAAAACTCATTAATTTTGCCTAGTTTTATTAATTTAATAATTTAACATAGATTATGTACAAAATTTAAGAAACATAATGAAATACGTTAGGTATTAATAAAGTTTATTTAACGAAGTTTAATTGCGTGTGTGACTGTTTACCTGACGACCTTTGTCTTAAAGTCTGAGACTTAGACGAAGATTTTACTTTATGCACTAGAGCATAAAAAGCGATTTTATGCCGCCTATACCCAACATAAACACGAACTTTACGAGCATGAGAAGTGAAAACCATATTATAGTGGCCCACCAAAAGCCAGGAATCAGTTACAGACACATGCCGCGCTTCACTACTACCACAATAAAACTGACCATTAAGCCGCAAGTGCTATACGCCCGCTGCGTCGGTGGCCGGTCCACAAACAAAATTATAATTAGTCCATTAGCTGCCCCGCCCCCCGCAACCTTCGGCACTCCGCAAACATGCCGCCCCGGCAATAAGAAGGTTCTATTGGAAAAAGACTAGTCTACCTTTAGAGGTAACTAGCGAAGGTTTGTGCTCGAATAACTAAAATGTCATGTATTTTATTCATATTTTGCATTCACAGTGAAATTCTGTAGGTAAGTAATGGAAAAAAAAAGTACCACCAGCTCTGCAACTAGATTAAGTCCGAAAAGCTGCTAGTGGTACAGTACAGGTTGAATGGCTGATGATGATGATGATGATATTAGTTATCATGATTACGTAATGTAAAATTGCATCATGAATTCGAATTTTTAGACTACGAATTTCACTTTCTCGAAAACGTTTAGACACTTTTGAAAACACGATAGGCAAAGTTTTTGAATTCCGATTTTCAATTGTCAAGTTTTTTAAATTCTATGTTTTGTAATCCCACTCAATTTTGGATTTAGTTTCTAAAAACTATTTTCCAAATTGTCAAAGGACAACTTTTTATTTGTTTTTTTTTTTAAAATCAACGTATATATTTTTCATTACCTAAAACCAAGTATACTGCAAGTAATACGATATTTGGATTACGATTAGACGGATGTTTGGGATTTTATTTGACACAGTAAAATACAACCAATCGAAAAAAACCGGCCGGAAGCACTAGATAAATAACTGTAAAATAACATATATTTTTCCAAGTTTTAAGTACTTGTGATTTGCGAGTAATCCTTAATTTAAAATACCCTATTTTGGGGAATGCTCGCCTTAAAGCAAGCATGCAGTATTAAAGCAAGCATGCAGTATGCTAGCTAGCATGCGGGCAAACATGCAAGTAAGCATGCAAGCAAGCATGCAAGCAGCATGCAAGCAAGTAAGCAACATGGAGCATGCATGGTTTCTGTCATCACGGACGGCTCTTGTTTTGCAGTGATTCGTTTTAGTCACTGACTTTGTAGCACAATATTTTAGAAAATCAAAGCCAATACTTTAATTTAAAATGAAGGTTAACATGCTATTTATATATAAAAATATATAGCTTTATTCATGTTGTCCTTTGTCATTATTTGGCAATGAATGTTATGGAAAAAGTATTAATGGTAAACAAAAAAGTAGCTAAGTAATAGGTAATAGCGCAAAAGTTACTTCGATCTCTAGGTAGTACTTCTAGAAATGGAATATATAGTAAGTAAGTAATCAAAACATCTGAGAAATTATTGAGAATTATTAGTTTTTCTGGAAAATTAAACATTCGTAAAATAAGTTTATGGACAAACAAAATCATGTAAAAAAATCTATCTGGTAGGTATTTGAAACTTCGACATTCTGTTTTCGAACATCTGAAATTCGAACAGAAAAGTTTCGAAAGTATGATAGGTTACCCAATTATTGACCGCCAAATAAAACTAAATTTCATATTTTCACAGACCAAATTATATTCCCACTCATTCCCACGGCAAATCCAATCCACTAAGAAATGTCTCGAAATTAAAGTCTGTTTTAATAATGCTTACTTTCCTTTGTTTTGTTTCGTCGATTGATCTTTAACGTAATCCTAAATAAAAGACAGGTGGACTTCATCCACGGAATTAAGCTTAGGTTACACTGAGAGCGAAGCGGAACGAATTACAGAACACTAAAGGTACCTACCTTGTTTAAGAAATAATGGTGAGCAACCCCCTGATTCAGAAACCCATGAAATATTCCCGACAGCGGAATAAAATTGTCATTAAAGAATTGACAAAAACAATGCATAGAATTCGAATCCAATTCCAATTTCAGTTTTCAGAAGTTTCTGTGCTTATCAAGGCGTTATTATTTTTTATTTTCGGAATACCAAAATTAAAAGTAACAACAGAAAACCAATTACAGGTCTTCACAAATAAAAAATAGAATAGGCATTCTAGCTAAGTTGCCGCTGTCCCGGCGACATTAATTTGCTGTTGTTAATGAAATCCCAACAACGCACATGGTCGAGCGGTCCCGCCCGGCATGTTTTCTACCCATCAACATCGAAGGCCAGGGTGCATACCATCAACTTTAAGACAGCGATTCAAAAATAGCGCGATGCAGAATAGGTTCCTAAAATGAATTGCTTTCTTTCGTACAATGACCTTCTAATAACTGAATCGCAAATGAATTACTAAATGTGAATGACCGAACGATTTGTGTCCTCATTTCTTCTACCCGTCTCTTTCAATCGATTCTGTCATGCCCGGAGAGTGAGAGGGACGGGTATAACCTGCAGGTGTCATGTTAGCTTGGCCGAGTTATAAGTCAAATAAGAGTATGTGACAGCTTAGCGGCTGTGAAATGTCATTGAATGATCACTGAATTGCTGTCATTGATATTAAGCTCTCGTGGTACGAGTAAGCGAAGCAGATCAGTTTAGGTCCTAAACAAAACCGCAATAAGAGTTGATGGTAGGCACCCTGTGCCCTATAGTAGTGGCCGGTGGGGATTTAAATAGTCAATGTTGATGGATAAGTAGGCAGTAGTGTGAAACAGAGAGATGTGACGCATGTTCTCCTGTATGCGAAGATATTATTTTGCTACACTTTATCATTGATTTTATTACGTGGTCAAGTCTGAATGCACAATAACAAGACGCGAAAAGGATCTTGTTTTGCTTCGCTCTCGGTGTACCCTGCTCTCAAGGACATGGAATTCGATTTGTGTTAAGTATATTGCACCTACAAAGACAGAGGATAAAGGTTCTTGTTATACAATACAATAAGCTACAAAGGCGAAATGTGTTTTCTACTCCACATAATATTTTGTTTTGTTTCGTGACTGTCTGTACTTCAAATTCATAGGCCTGAACCACACTAACGAACCTAGCGCGGTGACTTCCCATCAAACATTCTAGGCGTAATAAATGAAAGTTACGTGACAGTGCTAAAACATCGTCATCATTTCAGAATTAAAATCGAAATATAATGGTGAGCAGCCCCCTGATTCACTAACCCATGAAACATTATACGTTTATTTTCCACAAAAACAGCACTGATCTTCGAAGAAGCACAACGAGGTCCGGAAGGCCCGCGTTGCTCGAAGTTGCCGGCTAAAGAAGGGCTTGAAAGAGTTGGAAGTCAGGGCCGGTAAATCCAACGGTTGCTATGGATACCGTAAAATTAAGAAACATAAGTGTACTATAATGAGTGACAGCTGTATCCGGTTGTATCATAATGACCATTATGAAACAGTTAAATGTTTTAAAGTTGACTATGGCATAAAGTGTATCATTATACGTTCAGGCATGAGTTCATAATTCGAATATTATAACATGAGTGTAGATAATAGTATATTATAATACAAGTGAGCTTAGGTTGCTCATTATACACGAGGCTGTGGGTTGCAGCCCGAGCCGCAGGCGAGGGCGTAAATCAGCCGAGTGTCTAGTGAGTAAGTTGCTCACGAGTTTCATACGCACTTTTTCAACACACTTGCGAGGAAAAACAAACATTTATTGCATACAAATATTGTATTGTATTAACCTAATATTAAATAAGGGAAAAAGCGCGCAAGCTTTTTTTTTTTTTTGCACGCGCCAATTGTGAGGTGATTGATTACATACAGCCATACAGCCTACTTCAAAATAATTAAGTATAATAATAGTGACAAAATGCAAATGTTTTATAACAAATTATTATGAATTATAAATAATTTGATAATAATAATATACTTAATTATGTTTTTTGTCTTAATTAAGGACACATTTATTTATTCTAAAACGTAAATGGATTTTCAGCCGTATAAAACCTCTTTGTTGTTACAAAAAAAGAACTGTATGTATCTATTACCCGCTGAAATTGAGAATGCTCTGTTGACTCGCATATAACTTGCAGTTAGGTACTAACTTAACTTTGTAGGGATACTGTATTACCCGGTTAAATTGAAAAGTCTCTGTTTACTCGCATATAATTTGCAGTTAGGTACTTACTTAACTTTGTAGGGATAATTCTATTACGCAACTAGTACTGTAATATTATTATGCACGCGTGGGTTATAGTTCGGTTTATGGCCCTAAGATCGATGTAATAAGGCTCACTTTATGAGCAAGTGTGTTGAAAAATAAGTTATGTGACGCCTGTAGATTGTCAAGCAATATTATGATCATAATCTCCACACACTAAACACACATCCTTTTTTAATCCGTAACAGTAGTTTTATTTTAATTACAGTGCACGGGATAATTTCAGGAAAACCGATTACAACATGGAAAACAGAGAAATTACAGATAAGTAGGTATATTTAAGTTAAAATAAATGTAAGAGTTAATGGCACAAATGTTTTGTCCTTTATTTATTGTACCTAAAGCAACACGAGACGCCTTTTAGAAAATTAAAATCTTTTATCACCATCTGTTGTACAAACAAACTTAATCGATATTTCCATTATAGCGATTGAATTTTGTAATGGATTGCTTGATTGGTATAAGCCAACATAAATTACTTTACGATAACTAGAGGATCTACGCCGTTTTACCAGCAGCGTGACACCAGTTCCATCGGGAATATCAGAATAAAATATAGCATAATATGTCACTAAGGAAGAATGTAGCTTTCTAAAGGTGAAAGATTTTTTTTAAATCGGTTTAGAAAATTTTGTGTTTATCCATTACAAACATAGAATTAATCAATCTTCCCTCCTTATAATAATATTAGCACAGTCTGAATATTCTATGTAAGAAAGAGGTACCCTTCAAAATCAAAATCAAAATCAAAAATCATTTATTCATTTTAGGCTGATACAGCACTTGTGAACGTCAATGAAGCTACCCTATCGGTTCGCAAATCCTACGGCGGGAGGCCTTGTAACGAGAAGAACCGGCAAGAAACTCGCCAAGGGCAATTTTTTTCTCCCTGTCATATTTCATACAGAGCCGTCAAATTGAAAAGTGACTTTAACATAATATAATATGTAAAGTCACTTTCCATCACAAATTAATCTTAAGTATAAAAACAAAATAAAAAACCCGGTAATCATAGCAGTAAATAATTTTCAATAACTAAGAAATAGACGTCCAAAAGGTAGTTTCTTTAAAATACACACCAACCAAAAACGTAGCAAATAAAATAATAAATGTAAATGCCAAACAAGGGTAATAAAACTTTGAATAGTTTAATAACATGAGAGTCAATAATAAACAGTGCCATACAAGCCACGATAAAATAAAACTAATAACAATAAAACATTAAAAATCTGCATATTTTGAGACAAGAAGCCAGGAGCAGACCCATCCCACTGGTGGCACCCGTTCACGAGCATGACGCATGAACCAGCCATCGCTTCGCTCAACCATATTTTAGGGAACGTAACGATCCGCCTCA
Source organism: Crambus lathoniellus (assembly GCA_949710035.1). Lineage (NCBI taxonomy): Eukaryota > Metazoa > Arthropoda > Insecta > Lepidoptera > Crambidae > Crambus > Crambus lathoniellus. The sequence continues at coordinate 12,683,430 of OX453296.1, forward strand.
CACGACACCACCGCAGAAATGTTTACAGAGAGCATGACATACTCAATGTCCTTTGTGGCCACTTTAAGGATTTTTTGTCTTTTAAGCACTAAGTACTAAATGGTCTTAGGTATTTAAGACACAAATTATATCTTAAATTATAGATAATTTATCTACCTTTAAAGGTACATTTTTCAAATTTATAAAAGTAAAATTGTTTTTTTTATATTACACACAATGTGTGAGTGGTGCCAAATGTACCGGTTTTGGCCACTTAGTGATAGTTAAACTTTTGTAAGCATAGCGAAAAATCTAAACCAAACCCAGGTAAAATCAATATATTCTAATGCGCTAGAAACCAGTCAATTGCAAAACAACAATTTAATTGTAAAAAACAAAGGTTTATAAAGTACTAGCCTTCCGCCCGCGGCTTCGCCCGCGTGTACTACACGACGTTATCCCGCGGGAAGAGCCTATGTCCTTTCTCAGACTCTAGACTATCTCTGTACTTTTCAAATCATTCAAATCGGTTCAGTAGTTTTGGTGTGATTGTGTAACACACAGACAGACAGAGACACATTTATAATATAAGTAAGGATTTCATCCAAAACAAATTTCTTAAAATTTTCATTTAAAACATTTTTTAAAACAGAAAATGGAATTTATTGAAAAAAAATCGTATGACATAAGGAATTCTAACGGTTGTTATTATTACCTTAAAATACCTTATTTTAATTGCCTTTATCAAAAATGGCTAAAAGTTGTTTAGAAAACTTTTAGAGCAAAAAGTGGCCAAAACCGGTACAGTGGCCAAAACCGGTACGCCTGCCCTATATTAGTATAGACATTATAATTATAGAAAATCTTAATCTTAATCTATATAGATAAAAATAAGTCATTTAAATCTCGCGCCCCTCAGACCTCAGAGATCACTTCAGGGGTAAAAAAGAGACGGCACCGTGTTTGAGACGCTCCCAAAGTTGAGTTCATTATAAAAAGTACTCTGTGGTTGAGTTGCTTTCGAGTATTCAGTAGTCAACCTCTTATGCCCGAATACTCGTATGCTACTAAATCTTTGGGAGCGTCTCACACATCGCCCTGTCACTTTAAATGTCAAACGTATGAAAGAGATGCCATGATGTTTGAGACGCTCCCAAAGATGATTAGCGTTCGAGAATTCGGGCGTTATAGTCTTAACTGCTCTGTTTTATTCAAAAATTCATCAAAATCATGAATAAGGGTTCAGTGATTCAGCATGAATATATTATGTAGTACAGAATTAGTGTCGCTAAGTAAATAAGGTTGTAATAAAACTCTAATTATCTAGGTAAACGCGACGCTCTGTTTTAAGTATGATACCTATCGGCTGTACCTGAAAGACCCTGATATTTCTTTTGTTTTTCAAAGCTGTAATGAAAAAAGTTTACTCATTCATAATTTGAGGGACTTCCGAAATTGTATGTCATTGTGAATCGCCAAAAGCCTATGGCAAATTACCTGAGCAAAGATTAACTTTCCTCACGGAAAATTACCTCAGGTGAAAAGTGGTGATGAAGACGCGTCGCGTGTAATAGCTAGTTTTTAACATAGACGCGTCCTACTTTATCGGCTTAGATAAAATTAACTTTTTTAAACTTTCATGATCCGTGATCATGGATCACGGAGTAACCCCGCTTTTCGTAATATTTATAGTGTTAATGTCCATGAAAGATTAAAAAGTTAATTTTTAATATTTTGTAAAAACTTTGCGTCTGAATGTGAAACCGGAAGGTAGTGTGCAACTGCGGTGAAATATCGGGGACTCTACAAAAAATATTAAATGGCTTCTGCCCGCGGCTTCGCCCGCGTGGACTACACGAATCACCAAGAATCACGTCGTCGTCGATCCGTTGCTCTGTTTTCACGTGAAAGAAAGGTAAAACAAACAAGCAAACGCACTCTTTTATATATTATAATATTAGTATGGATAAAATGTACAAAAACGTTTGCGAATTAAGCAACGTAACGTTGTGCGAATATGATATCTGTAAACAAATCAAATGTAGTAGGTAACAACAATATCACAAGCTCCAATACCCGAAACAATAAGCCCGTTCTTCTATTCTTTATCGGCCACACACTCACAGTTTTACATACAAAAATCGAATGTTAAACAGCCAGTTTGATCGAGACTGCAGGCGGTCTACCGGCGGGCTGATAGTGTGTGGGTCTCTTTACAGACGGCTGATATCCGACGCCAGTCGCGGAGATCTGTCATTTGTATTGTGTGACATGTTGGATACTAGTAAAGTAACGTACCTAGTTTACCAGTTGTACGATTCATAATACAAATGTATGGAAGATACGCCTCAGCGACTCGTCTCCGCGACTGACGTATGATACCTGACCTACATATAGTCAGTAAGTATCGTAATGTAAGACCATAAACTTATTATACTCTAGTAATAGACGGACAGAGTTCGCTTGGTTGTGAGACCGAAAATGACATGAGCTAGTGTGTGTAATTTGTAAACGTGTGCGTGAGTTTTAGAGCTGCCCTCAAGCCCATTTTAGGTTGTCGATAACAATAATGTACCTAAATAAAACACAAACAAGGTTTAATAATTCATATGATATGAAGTATACTTCAATGGACATGGGAAAATAAAAATAAAGTTCATGTTATTTAAATTTTTACTTTTTTGCATTCACAATGCAATTTTTATTATTAAAAATGGAAAATAGATTTTTTTTTGAGATTTAGATTTTTCTAAACATTTCATTTTCCATTTTTCAATAATAATGGTCATTTCACTTCAATACGATAAGTAATTACAAAGTTATTGTAAAAATTAATTTGCTTAAAACACTATTGCCTCGGTTGTTCGTCGCTAGCAATCGGCTTTTACCACGTTCGACGTCATTCCTCCCGACCGCCCGTATACCGCACCGGCCGGTCATACTTACCTAGTCGCACAGCTGCACTGGTTGAAATCTTGTTTTTTAATAAAACTAGTTCTGGAGTTTTTGGAGTCCCTTTTCATCGCATTGCACCAAATTTTTCGATTTTTTACGAATAAATATTTTTATTCTGCGTTTTGATCGAAGTATTCGTACATAGAGGCACAATACAGTATTTAAATACCTTAGGTACCTACTTTGTGAAGACATGTTGATAATTTTCTTGAATTATACAATATTGTATAAGACTATACAATATTGTATTATTCAAGCACGCATTGTGGCTGTCACGAAAACACTAGCTCGTGAAAAATTGAAAATGAAGTTGGTAGATTTAGACTTATCATGTCATATTCAATAATTTTCACTTCACTATCAATCGAGTTAGACTTGTACCGATGCTACATCCCTAACCCAACTTCTACCCTCACATCATTTTTATCCTTTGATCCTATGGGGGTAAACCAACATCTCGCCGTGTCGTGTCGGCCATATTCGCCACTTCCGACCCAGCCTGCCCACGCGACAGTGTTTGAGTCGAGCTCTCCTGTTCCTCATCATATCGGTCAAGTAGTAACATCTTCCAAGTGATCGCAATGGTTAACTGAATTGACCATTGTGATCACGAACTTTTGGTGTGGAAAGTCAAATAAGAAGAGAGACGCGCGTCCTCTACAACCAGCACGCGGGAGCAACGTCGAACCAGGTTAGCCCCCTAAAATCTCCTTTTTTGACCGCCCAGAAGTATTTAGAAAAAATCGACCCGTCTCACAACCAGCTCCGATGAACCACTGAGCTACGGAGTCGTTAACGACAACGACGAATACAACGATCAACGAGTCCGTAGCTCAGTGGTTAGAGCAGTCGCCCGGATAGCGAAAGGTCGTGGGTTCGAGTCCCATCGAAGCTGGTTGTGAGATGGGTCGATTTTTTCTAAATACTTCATTTTCAATTTTTCAATAATAAAAACTGCATTGTGCATGCAAAAATTTAAATAACTTGGTGGTCATTTTTACGAATCTTTAAAAATTCATTGTGAAGTATTTTGAAGGGCTACGGAAAAAAAATTATGACATATTTTAAGTTAAAATGTATATATTTCAAAAATAAATAAATAAAAATACCTTTCCCAAACCCATTGAACATTTAGGTACACATTAATTATTGTCCTCTGAAGAGAACAATTTTATTTAAATAATTTCTCAAGGTTTCTTTGCAGTTTTGCTTGAAATATTTGCTGCACACCACAGAGTTTTGGCGAAGCTCCCAGTTTATTCTATTTATTAATTTTATCCAGTTTAACTTAATCACTGGATTTACAGGAAACCTGAAAATATTGTTAAATTGGTACTGAAGTAGGTATAATTTACTATTTAAAAAATGTCGGTTAAAATCAGCTTTAAATAAAACTATCAGTGTTCACAAAGACAAACAAAGTTATATTGGAAACCATCGACATGAGTATCGATAATAATATCGATAATTTTTGATCAACCTCTACGTCATATTTTCTCAAGTTCACGGATATAATATATTTTTATCTAACACATAAAGTTTAAAAATAAGCCTTTATTTAGAAAATAGACGGTAAATAGTATGATATTAATGTGTCACTTAGTGTATTTGGGAATATATTCAACTAAAATATGAACTATGAAAATGGTAATTGTACAATCCTATTTACCTGTGAAATTAGTGTTTATTTGGTTTATTGTCGTAAGTAACATTACAATTCAACACAGAACACTACACTATTATTGATTAATATAGTTATAAGAGCCAAATCGACGCGATCGCGATAAAAATCACAAAATAATCGAATGGACGTTTTTCATCAAGATGATAAAAGACGCTAAATACGTCAAATCGGGTTCTGCTGTCATTTTCTTCCAACTCTTTCTCGCACATAACTTCTGCCGTAAGGACTAGTTTCTCACTCGCACCATTGTCCGTCTATTACCCCTAGTATAAATAAGTTTATGTGTAAGACAGAGATAAATAAAAGCTACGTTGTCATGTGGCGAACCCGAACTTTGTAGATCCCATCATGAAAGACACTTTTTTACGCTAAAGCTCAAAACATACCGAGATGGAAGCGAAAAGCCGAAAAACCGCTTTTCGTCCATCCGAAAAGGCGCGCGGCTTCCAGACAGAGCAGCGCTGTCGCTGTCGTGAGAAGCCGCTCGTGACCGCACGACTGCACTGCACAAACCTCTTTTGGCCTTTTCAAACAATACTAGTCAACACTGGCACTGGCGTGTGTGGGCGCGGCATTAGACATCAACTAAGTACAACCCCATTTTAAAAAGAGAATGGGCATTTAATCTTAAAATAATCAAAAACAAAAAAATTCGCGCGGCAGTCTCAGACCTATAGAATATCAAAGTTGAGACAATAAGAAAAGTTAGACTCATAATAAGGTAAAAAAATGTTGGACGATTCATAAGCATTAATTTTATTTAATCTATAAGTATGAATAAAATAATAAATAAATAACTTCTTACAATCACACCAATTATCTAAGCCCATGTTAATTTCATTAAGAAACTATGTCATGTCAAAACTTGATAACGATTAAATAAATACTTAAATACTTTTTTATTTGTAAATTCATTCTTAATGTACATAGTAAACACCCAGACCAAGATAAATAGACATATTCATGCACACAAGTATTTGTCTTGTTCGGGAATCGAACCCGAGACCTCTGGCGCAGAAGGTGGGTAGTCTACTCTTGCGCCAAATCGGTCGTCGGCATAAATAAAAAAATACTTTTTGACTTTGAAGAAACTTTTTTTATGGCAGCCAACTTGAGTCATGGACGGAAGTACTTATATCTATTCTGTGGTCATGGTTAGAAATATAAATAATCCGTGATATATACAGGCAGGATTTCGAAAAGGTTACAGTACTATAGAACATATCTTAACAGTCCGTGTTCTAATAGAAAAGGCTACTGAATACCAGATGCCGCTGTGGTTAGCTTTCATAGATTATAAGAAGGCCTTTGACAGTGTGGAGACCTGGGCCGTTCAAGATTCATTAAAAAATGCACGAATAGACTATAGATACAGCGCATTGATAAGTAAAATCTACCAAAACGCCAAAATGAAAGTGTCACTTCCACAACTTACAAACTCTATTAACATTAAGAGAGGAGTTAGACAGGGAGATACTCTATCGCCTAAACTTTTTACACTGGTTCTGGAAGATGTGTTTAAGGAACTACACTGGCAGAAAAGAGGGATCTCGATATCAGGGGCACATTTGTCAAACCTAAGGTATGCAGATGACATAGTTTTGTTTTCACACACCCCGACGGAACTTCAGGTGATGATCGAAGAGCTACAAGCGGTATCCCTGAAAGTAGGACTCGAAATGAACCTTGATAAAACTAAGATCATGACCACGGACACTGACAATTTAACATCTATCAAGCTAGGGGGAGTGGAAATAGAACGGGTTCAAAAATATGTGTACCTAGGCCAGGAAGTGAAATTGGGAAAAGCAAACCAGTGTAATGAGATCGACAGAAGAATACGACTTGGTTGGGCAGCATTCTCAAAGCTGAACTTTGTCTTCAAAATGAAACTTAAAGCCCACCAGAAAGCTCAGATATTCGACCAATGCGTCCTTCCCGTTCTTTCTTACGGAGCTGAAACCTGGGTTACCACCCAGGACACCATACACAAACTGAGGGTGGCGCAAAGGGCAATGGAGAGGAAGTTAGTAGGTGTTACTCTGAGGGACCGGAAGTCGAACAAGTGGCTCAGAAAACAGAGTAAAGTCACTGACATCGGCCTCAGAGTGGCAAGACTGAAGTGGGAATATGCCGGCCACATTGCTAGAAAGCAGGAATCTTGGTGCAAGCGACTACTAGATTGGAGACCATGGGACCAAAAAAGACCACGAGGGAGGCCACAAATGCGATGGAAGGATGACATCAAGAAGGTGGCGGGCAGCAACTGGACCCTAACTGCCCAAAACAGAGATAGATGGAAAAAGTTGAAGGAGGCCTACACCAAGCTATTGGTCGAAGATGGCTAGAGAGAGAGAGAGAGATATACAGGGCGTCCCAAAATTAACTCACATGGAGGGAAAGTACCTTAAATACTGAAGATATAAAATTTTACTGAAAGGAGACATCATTTTTATTTTAAAAAGAAAACGAACTGCATTCACCGAATTTTGAATAATCATTTGTCTGAACTGGGAATCGAACCCGCTGAATGTAAAAAAAATATTTCTCTAATTTAATTGTACCGATCGAAAGACTCGATTATACCTAAGCATTTCTTCTAAATAACATAGCTTCTTCAATAAAAGGAAGACTACGAAATTTAACATTTAATGTTGAATAAGAAGTTTGTACAGCGTTATGAATAGCCTTTTCTGTGACTGTCGTGCTCAATACAGACTTTAAGGCGATACTCGGAAAAATTATGCTAAAGCGAGATAGCAATGAGAAAACGACGCGCGGGAGCGAGACCGATTTTGCAGATTACGCAAAAAAAAAACACAAAATCACTTCGTATTAAAAAACTATAGCGATTTTCAAAAAATGCTTCTATACGATCCTAAATATTATTGGTGTCCACTAATTAAACCAATTTTCAATAGTTTATGTAGCTCCATTTATTATTTAGAGGTATTTTCGAAAAGAAAAAGTGTCGAGCCAAAATTATAAAATCGTGTTTTTGAAACTATACGATTCTAGATAATGGTATGAAGAAATATATATCTTATTACCAGATTTATAACAACTCTAACCGTCCAATAGTTTTACATCGAAAAGTCCATACTTTTTCCGAGTAGCGCCTTAACATTTACATGTAGGTATTACTAATGAGTGAAGATTGGAGCAATTATACCTAATTCCCTATCATAAGTGTTTGATAATGTGATAAGTAACACCACCTCGATTGGTTTTAAAAAGTTTGAATAATTTCGTGCGGGTTCGATTCTCGGTTTGGACATGGATATGGACAAAAAATTGAATGCAGTTCTATTGTTATTTAAATAAAAATAAAGTCCTATTTCAATAAAACTCTCTATCTACAGTATTTGGTGTGGTCTATGCCACCATGTGACATAGTCATTGGAAGCCCTGGGGGCGTCCCACGACTATGCCATATGTTGGAATAGACCGCACCAAAGTAACTATTCAAACATTTTTAAACCAATCGAGCTGGTGTTACTTAACACATTATAACTTTATCAAACACTTTATGATAATTGCTCCAATCTTCACTCATTAGTAATACATTGAAATGTTAAAGTTTTGAGCATGACAGTCACAGGAAAGGCTATCTATAACGCTGCACAAACTTGTTATTCAACATTAAATGAAGATTGGAGCAATTATACCTAATTCCCTATCATAAGTGTTTGATAATGTGATAAGTAACACCACCTCGATTGGTTTTAAAAAGTTTGAATAATTTCGTGCGGGTTCGATTCTCGGTTTGGACATGGATATGGACAAAAAATTGAATGCAGTTCTATTGTTATTTAAATAAAAATAAAGTCCTATTTCAATAAAACTTTCTATCTACAGTATTTGGTGTGGTCTATGCCACCATGTGACATAGTCATTGGAAGCCCTGGGGGCGTCCCACGACTATGCCATATGTTGGAATAGACCGCACCAAAGTAACTATTCAAACATTTTTAAACCAATCGAGCTGGTGTTACTTAACACATTATAACTTTATCAAACACTTTATGATAATTGCTCCAATCTTCACTCATTAGTAATACATTGAAATGTTAAAGTTTTGAGCACGACAGTCACAGGAAAGGCTATCTATAACGCTGCACAAACTTGTTATTCAACATTAAATGTTAAATTTCGTAGTCTTCCTTTTATTTAAGATGCTATGTTATTAAGAAAAAATGATAAGCTATGATCGAGCCTTTCGATCGGTACAATTAAATTAGAGAAATATTTTTTTTTACATTCGGCGGGTTCGATTCCCAGTTCAGACAGTTGATTACTTAAAATTCAGTTCGTTTTCTTTTTAAAATAAAAATGAAGTCTCCTTTCAGTAAAATTTTATATCTTCAGTATTTAAGGTACTTTCCCTCCATGTGAGTTAATTTTGGGACGCCCTGTATTTCATAAGTGTGAACCTATTATTTTTATAGTATAGTTATATGCTAAATGTAAGGATTTATTATTTCAAAATAGGCAAATGAATTTTTTAACTATTGATCTCACGCTCGCTCACAAACAGGTACTTAAGTAAAAAAAAGTCACAGATTCCAACATGTGTGAGCGAGAGAGATATTAATTACTAGCGCCCTGTGCCTGATGCAGGTCTTTTTGGTAATTTCAACTAAAACTATTGTTATTCACAGTCAACATCAGTCTTCTGATACAAGATACAAGTGCATTTTAAAAGTCATTAAGTATAAAAGAAAATATTATATAAATCCTTAACTAACCGGTGTATTGTTTTCCTAAAATAGTTCTGCATTTAACGCGTTTCTAGGTTTCTAGTAATGCTTAGTCCTGGGACTGCCGTTTGATGCATAAAACATAGACCAAGCTCCATACATTTTTGCCCATTCTCCTTTACTTAAGTACAAGTACTTACTAATATCCCTACTCATATTTTTGTAGTTAAACATTTTACACGTAAGATTATGGTAGTTAATAAGATTTTGTACCAGTGCCAAACAAATGCAAGATTTCAAATGCTGGTTATACTAAGTGCGCCTAAATCTTTGAGACAAACATTGTACAGTGCCAAGAAATCTGTAGGTACCTAAGTAAATGAATTTAAATCAAGTGCTTTTTTAAGAAACGTTTGGTTTTGTTGCAAATATATCTTAAATATGTATTATAATATTCTATTCACTTTGTAGAGTGCTCACAGGAACTTCATAATCTTGTTCCTCCTGTCCCTTTCCACCATCGGGGTACCAGACGCAGGTTAGCTTACCATCCTTACTTACATAGTAGACATTCCACCCGTCCGTACGAAGCGCTTTGCTAGTATAGTTCTTTCTTGATGCGAGCTGCTAAAGATTGGAATACGCTGCCTGCGCATATGTTCCCCGATCATTACAACCTTGGCCTCTTCAAGTCAAGAGTGAATGGGCAGTCGTCAAGACAGGCACCTGTAGGAAAAGCCAAAGTCGTCGGTTATAATAATCCACGGAAAATACAACGAACCACAAACAGAAGCGAACAAAACACACTGACTATAGTTTTTTTACCCTGTGATACTGACGAGACAAACAAAGACAAAATGACGTACAGAAAGCATAGATTATTTTTGTTTGAGCGAGTGAGAAAAGTAAAAGATTTTGTTTATATTTTATATACAATTTTTGACAGCTGAGGTTGAAATGCGACATCTATTGATGAAAAAACGTACTAAAATCCCTACCTGTCAGAAAAACGTCCAAAAAAATTAATGGAAAGAGGTTGAAATATTAGAGTTCTTTTACTGTACCCCGTGTTTCACTTGGTTTCACTGAGCCCCACCACAGAATATATAATAGTACTCTTACCCTACTTACGTTGGTGTAGGTAGGTACTATTATTTATTATGTGCGTATGCGTATGTGGTATCTTTTTATTTGTTACGTCGTGTTCTACTCGTGCAGTAGTCTTCTTCTGTTCTCGGTAACTACCTACAAGAATAAGTAAGACTCCCTTCTAAACCGTCAAAATTGTCTCAAAAGTAAATATAAACTAAACATGAATGCTAATAAAACCACCTTCAAAAAAATGACATCAAAAAAGTAAGAAATAATCCCTCACCAAATAACGTAAATACTTACTTTGAAGTCGGGCGTGAAACATGTATACAATTTTTTGTTGTTTTTGTTAAAACCCGCCCGACTTCAAAGTAAGTACTTACGTTATTTGGTGAGGGATTATTTCTTACTTTTTTGATGTCATTTTTTTGAAGGCGGTATTATTTTTTTATAAAAATAATTTTTATATTTCACTCTTTTTAGTGCATCATGCAAGCAATTTACGTGTATTCTGGTAAATAGGTATGTGATCAAACTGAGAACCTCCTTTTTTGAAGTCGGTTAAAATACCTTGAGGTATCCCTTTTCCAACAAAACAAGAATCATCTAAACCGGTTTTTAAACAAAGGAGTTATGCCTAAAGATACGTAATAAATTCACACAAAGTGGTAACGAAAACGACAGTATTTTCAAGATTTCCTGAAAACTACTGAACCGATTTCAAAAATTCAAAAAATGGGACCAACTTGGGAAAACACCTGATGTTATAACGTTTGAATCATTTCAATCGGTTCAGCCGTCCTCGAGTAATCGGTGTACATACATATAAAAAAAAACGCGACGAATAGATAAACGATTTCAACTTTTGAAATCGGTTAAAAAAATGACAATTTTACAAACATATCGACAACTAGCTTTCCGCCCGCTGCTTCACATTTATAGCTAGTATAATATAAGTAAGGATAGTATGGATTTATCTGATATATTTATATATTTTTATAATCTATAATGCATGTTGCAAATTTCATCCAGATCCGTTCAGTAGTTTTTGCGTGAAAGAGTAACAAACATACATCCATACTCACATAATTACGCATTTATAATATTAGTAGGATTCGTCATTGTTTGTAGGTATTGGTTAGCTTGCATTGCGATAGGTACTAAACTAATTAATCACTGCTGGCATTACGAAGTCATTATACGCAACGTAATTTACAGTGAGTGCCGCAGAATGATATAAAACCGTTAACAGAGACCATTAACGATAATAAAGGGTTTAATTAATGAGGTTGAGGTAGGTTATGGTCAGGAAATTACATATAAACTAACATATTTATTTCTTTAACAGGAAACAGATTCTTGTAAAACGTAACTAAACACTTGCTACGTCTGCACATAAATTTATTTGTATGTAAATCTTATGTAAATACAAAAGATTTTCGACGTAATTGAAGCCGTTTTAGTTTTAGACACAATACTCGGAGGTCTCGGAGTGTATTGTTTATAAGTAAGTAAGTAATTGTTCTTTTTTTTCACAAAAAAAATATTTCAGTAGGGATTTTAATGAACTTAACGATACACTAAATGGGAAAAAATCAAAATTGCCCACGCCCATTGGATGTTTGTGACTCAACCATGCCAAAACGGCTGAACAGATGTGGCTGAAATTTGGGACACAGATATTTTGTAGCTGTAAAGAAACATAGGCTACTTTTTATCCCGGAAAAATATCACATTCCCGCGGGATAACGTCGCGTAGTCCACGCGGGCGAAGCCGCGGGCGGAAAGATAATGGACAATAAGGCTTAGCACACACTACGATAAAACGCACACGTTTAATAGTAAGTCTGAAACCGCCAAAAAATGTAGCACATATAAGTTTACTAAACGAGCGCACGCATTTGCGACTTTTTTCAGTGACTGATTTAAAAATCGTAACTTGCTTCATTTTGACCGCGGTTTGTAAACAAGCGATGTTTTTGAACAACGTTTAACCGCATTCGGTTTTTATTCAGTCGCGCAGTCTAGCTCGACTGGGCGAGCGTAGAGGGTAGAGGACAGTCCTTTGCAGCGCTAATGTTGTGATGTTGTATGACTAAGGGCGTTTGTGCACTACAACTGAATTTTACCGATCCGGCGGTCCGTGTTTTTACGGACCGGCGTGGCATGAAAAACACGGATGATAGGCTTGTGCACTTGTCCGGTTTTTTACTGGCCGGGGCAGCGCAGTGATCTCTTTGAAACTACACTCTACGGACGCGTTTTAAACGAGAGGAATAATGAGTTCCTTGGAACGTCAGCAATTACTTGCTTTATTGCTTTATGTACGAGACGTAGAAGACAGAAAGAATTTTGGGTTCATCCTCTTATCAGTGAAAGGTACCTGACAGGGTCATTTTTACCGAAATCACAATTGATTGAGGCTTGATGAAAAACTATTTTTTAACTACTATCGAATGTCTACAGCTAGCTATATAACAAAAAAGTTTCATCAAAATCCGCTTAGTAGTTTTTGCGTGAAACACGGACAACAGACAGACAGACAGACAAACAAAAATTTCAATATCCATATTTTTGGTGCTAGATATAACGTGTTATTGGTAAAAATAATAATAATAATAATAAATAAATAAATTCTTACATTCACACCAATTATCTAAGCCCATTTTAATTTCATTAAGAAACTGTATCATGGAAAACTTGATAACGGATAAATATATACTTAAATACTTTTTGTTTGTAAATACATACATATTATACATAGTTAACACCCAGACCAAGACAAATAGACATGTTCATGCACACAAATATTTGTCTTGTTCGGGAATCGAACCCGAGACCACTGGCGCAGAAGGTGGGTAGCCTACTCCTGCGCCAAATCGGTCGTCAATCGAGAAAGGCGCTTGAATTTATTTTGGCGTGCGTTAATTTATTTGCGATAACTCCTAAGATATTCATTTAAACTATATGGTCTAGAAGAGTAAAATAATGTGCATGAAATGCTTAAAGCAACTAACGTATTTAGATTGATAAGGGTTAATACTGTATCCGTTTAAATAGCTTTCCAAATTACCGCATTGTTCGTAACCATTTTTTAAGAGATAATATGGCTATAATATGCTATCCTTAAAAGATAGACATATGCTATCGCGGACTTTTTTGTAGATCTATAGAAGAGGAATATCCCAACATGCATTATTTTTTTAAACCTTGAAAGGATTAGGCAGCGTTTTTGCAGAAAACTCCCGGGGGGCTTGCCGTTTGCCGGCATTTTCGACAATTATCGTTATATTTCTACCAATTTACATAAAACTTTCATAAATTATATATTAAAATCTTTCTGAAGAACCACGCTACCTGTTAGTGAAAACCGCATGAAAATCCGTTTCGTAGTTTTAAAGATTTAAGCATATATAGGGACAGACAGACGGGAAGCGACTTTGTTTTATACTATGTAGAGTGATTTATGATTAAAATACAACCATCCGTTTTTTTCCGGACGGTAAAATTCAGTGTAGTGCACAAGCGTACATATGTTTTTCATTGCCGTCATCTCGGAACGGAAAAAAACGGTCTGGAATGGGGAAAAGTAAAATGACGGACGGTAAAATTCAGTGTGGTGCACAAGCGCCCATATGTTTTTCATTGCTGCCATATCGGTCCGGAAAAAACCGGATCGCCGGATCGGTAAAATTCAGTGTAGTGCACAAACGCCCTTAAGCTAGAAACACATTTCGTCGACTGTCGACCAGACCCGGGTGTGCACACTTTACTAGCGTGGCGCAGCGTTTCCTGACGAAATTTTTGATCAGTGTCAATCGAGTCGTTGCCGAGCTAACATCTGCATTATGTTTTCTTCTAATTTTGAAAACAATTTCTGTTCTTACTTGAACATATTAAATCCAAAAAAAAATATGTTGATGATTACGATGATAAGATGATGATGAATGATCACGAGATGCAATTTATATCTATACTAATACTATAAATACACTTTGTTTGTTTGCAATAGATAAACTCAAAAAATACTGAACCGATTTTAGAAATATTTAGTGTAATTTATTTTCAAATCAGAATAGTATAGTGTACTAAAAACACTTTAATACTGTTTTAACAGTATAATTAACAACCCTACATGATAATGTATTGGTGACTCTTCTAAACAAAAAAATATTTTTTAAATTGGCCCATTATTGACGGAGAAATCGGAGAACATAAGTAGTAAAAAGCAAAATGCAGAGCTCCGCTGCGCAGTCCGCTACCGAGCCATCTGACGATACAATGCTAGAAAGTGGTGGGGGGCCTGGCGCAATCGGAGCCGGGCGGAAACGCTGCGCTGCGCTGCGCTAGGGAAATGTGTTTCTAGCCATACGTAGGGCGTTTGTGCACTACCACTGAATTTTACCGATCCGGAAAAAGCCGGATGCTTGTATTTAATTAATTACTAATATAAATGATTAATTATTAAAATACAAGTATCCGTTTTTTTCCGGATCGGTAAAATTCAGTGTAGTGCACAAACGCTCTAAATGTATGAAACCGATCGCGCTGCGCTGCGCCAGCGAAATGTGTTTCTACCTTAAGAAACAACACGTTAGACTATGTTATATCGTTTATTAACACACCCAAAGGAAATAGGTATTAAGTTATTGCTAGCGACCCAGGACCTAGGATACAAATTTAGATACTAATAAATGTTACCTATATTATTATATTACTAGCGGATCCTCGCGGTTTCAACCGCGTGGTACCCGTTCCCGTGGGAATATCGGCCAAAAATATAGCTTACCTTAATATAGCTTACGGGAAAAACGTAGCTTCCTAATGGTCAAAGAATTTTTGAAATCGGTCCAGTAGTTTCGGAGCCTATTCGACGCGCAAACAAACAAACAAACAATCAAATCTCTCCTCTTTATAATATTAGTATAGATATAGATAAAAAACATTTCGCTTGGATCATCATTACGCAGACTTCACACCAGGCCAAAGAGTATATAATCACTGCACCAGGCTACGCAGACATGACATTCCATCGCGCATGATACACCAATCGTATGCAAGAGAGCGTGTGTGTTATAGGTTATTATTAGTACCTATTTGGTAAAGGGAAGGGAACATGAAGTTTGACTTAATACTCTGAGGTAACTGGAGCTCTCACCCTGAATAAAAAAGTGTCGCCAGCAAATTTGACATTTATGTATGTAGTGGCAGGTAGTGGCTGTCAGTTGTCTCATATGACCAAACGTATTTTTTTAAAGTGTAGGTGAGACGGAAGACAGCCACTGTGTTATTTGTGGTATTCAAAAAATTGATCGTACTGCACTCTCCAGTTACCTCAGTATTAAGTCGAACTTCATGGAAGGGAAGGAACGTTCAAACCTCAGAACAATAACTATATTGTTCTGAGGTTCAAACAGACAACCGTGCGTGATTGCGCTTCCCGCGCGCAATACTGCCTGAGGCTACGGGGCTTCACCTGCGTGACGCCTAACGGCGTTAATAACGGCATGCGCGTCCTAGCGCTCTAATTGTATCAAATCAGTGCGCTAAGACCCGGCTACACCTGCGTCTTATATCAAATAGCGCGCTCATTAATGGCATTAGACGCAGGTGAAGCTCGGGCATTACGAAAACCGCATTACAATCCGCTGCGCAGTTTCAAAGACCTAAACGTACTAAAACGTAGGTACTGAAACTACTACCAGCTACCCACGTCTTTTTGTGACCCCGGCTTCTGCAAAGTTGACGAAATTCAGGTAATAAAAACCGAACTATATTTTACCTTTAGGTATAGGCACATGAACACACTACGGTTTGAAAAATGGAAAATGAAGTATTTAGAAAAAATCGACCCGTCTCACAAGAAAATAAAATTTTAAATACATCATTTTCCATTTTTCAATAATAAAAAATGCATTGTGAATGCAAAAAAGTATAAATTTAAATAACATACTACGGACACTACGGTTTCTTTAGTCATATGCTCAGGCCATAAAACAAAATTATTCTATCTAACTAAAATAATGAATTCTAAATACTAATACAAACTGACTTTAATATCGTACGTCGAAAAAGAAAACGCAAGAAAACGCAAGGCAACGCATTCCATTCCCCGCTAAGGAATGGAATGCGTTGCCTGCTTATTGTGTTCCCCGATAACTACAACCTTGGTCTCTTCAAGGCCAGAGTGAACGCAGGCACATTGCACGCTTGCCTAGGAGCAAGCGTGCAATATCCTAGACCAAGATGGTGGTCAAAAAACGTGATCACACCAAACACACACACTGCCATATTTACAAACGCATCAGAGGGCCTACTCTGAAACGCAACAGCCAAAACTTCGTTATGTTATACCCGCCCCTCTCATTCCCCAGGTGTGACAGATACGAGTGAAAGGGGCGGATCTAACGAATTTTCGGATTTTGCGTTTCAGCGAGTACGGCTCCAGGAGCTGCAAAATGGAACGTCAATTTTCGTCGTTTCGCCGTTCTCATGAGGATTTCTTGCCTAGAGCCAATTTTCTTGAGGAAATCTGGCCTCGAGTCCCCTTGGAGAGAACTTGAAAAGGGTTGCTGAGACAAGTATCACCTGCCAGGCAATTTGCGTGAAATATAGCTGTTAAGAAAATCTCCAACTATTTTTCACGACGTTACGTCATAGCATGTCGTTAGGATAAGCAGCAGAAAACTTTATGTGAAATTCTTTTGCGAGTGAGATTATTAGGTACGACAGTATTTGCTAGGTTGCTCTAGCTTCATTGGAGATATTTACTTTGGAATGTTTGATTCTCTTATAAGGTAGTCTTACTTAAAGGTATGTCATCAGTTTGATTCAAAGCTTATAAAACTTCTGTTTATACTAGAAAAAGGCAAAAGCGAAAACATTAAAAAATATTGTGGAACAAAAGAGAGTCAAAACTTTACCAATGCTATCTATAGATATTCTTATAGGTAAGTATAATTAAAAATATAATAGTTCCCGTGGGAATATCGGGATAAAATATAGCTATGTCACTCCCGAAGAACGTAGCTTTTAATGGTGAAAGAACTTTTAAAATCAGTCCATACGCATTTTATACTATACAAACAAACAATAAATATATTTTTATTAGATTAGATGTTTTCGCTTTTGCCTTTTTCTTGTATAAACAGAAGTTTTATAAGCTTTGAATCAAATTGTGTTGACTAAGTTAAGACTAACTTTCGGCTTTAATATTACATCATTGTGTTTTTTATGACTCATTAAAGAATTGTATGAAAATTACTTAATTTAATCAAATAGATTGCCATTACTTTTTGTACCTAAGGTAGAAGTAGTTTATTTATTTGTATTATTTACTTCTATTCTGCTACTAAAAACAAGTAGAAATACTATTGTATCCCTAAAACGGGATAAACAAGACATTAATTCTAAAGCACTAAATGAACTTTCTCGCACATAAATTAGCTTTTATTTTAACTTTTTCAGTCTCATTAGTAGTAAGTACAACCGTTGAGAATAAAGATGAGTTTTTTTCCGACACTTTATCGAAGTGTTTTTCATTATTTATTCATTGAACGAACACTAGACTCAATTTGGTTTCACACATTTTGTTATTAAGTTTAATTATTGACGTAGGTACCACAAAGTAAGTAGGTACGCGGCGGTATTTTGTGTAGGTAGGTACTATAGTAGTATTATAGTATTAAATCTCAATTTTATGTAAGAATGTTTAAATTTCTATAATCCGAGTTTGATGATTATGATTATGAATCATAATTAAATGATAAATATTAAAGAAAAACTTGTTATTTTTTTATCCTTGTCGGCTCTGCAGCCTAGTCCATTAAGATTAAATTGAAGTAGGTATCAAACTATTTTCCGACTATAGACAGCCTACTTTTTTTTAATTTGCCCCTCTTTTTAGTGGAAAGAACCGCTGGTCAGACTCTAGCACCCTTACCTAAGACAATAGATATAGGGAAGGTTTTCTTTAATTGAACCGGCCAGGTTTTGAACCTGTGCGAGTGTTTTTGTTGTTATTTTAAATAAGTTTTTTGTAAAAACTTCATTTTTATGACAAGCTTTTTTGCTGACCTTACTTTAATATTGTATTGTCATCCATACCAAACCTGTATACAAAATTTCAGCTTAATCGGACACTGGCAAGTGGGTCAAATTTGAGTTGCAAGATTTGACCCGAACGGGCATACACGCATACATACATACATACACTGCAAGTTAAATAAAAGCTTGTAAAATAGCACTCAGCCCGCGCCGCGGCGTCACTCGCAGGGCAACACGATTGTTATCCCACGGGAAAGTATTTTTTTTTCCGGCTCCCAAACTATCCCTATACCTACCAAAAACCGCACGTCGATCCGTTGCTCCGTTTTGTCGTGAAAGACGGACAAACAAAGAAACAGACACACTTTAACAAATTAAATAAGGATTTTATTATATGCTAGCTTTCCGCCCGCGGCATCACCCGCGTCGACTACACGACGTGACGACGTTATCCCGCGGGAATGTTATATTTTTCCGGGATCAAAGTACCTAGCCTATGTCACTCTCCACTCCAGCCCCCAAACTGACCCCATACCAAAAATCACGTCGATCCGTTGCTCCGTTTTGACGTGAAAGACGGACAAACAAAGACACTTTCACATTTATAATATTAGTACGAATTTTATTTTTTATTCTCTACTGTATATGGTTAACGACTAGTTTATTAACTCGAACCAGAACTTGTTATCTGTTCAAAACTAAAATCAGGTGACATCACGATTCATCAAACTTTCCAGCATATCGGAGGCTAGTTAACTTGTTTTGAAATACGTAGGTACCTAGATCGACTATTCACAGCCTACCTACACTACAGTGGAATCAAGATAGAGTTCCTATGTATACTTAGTCTACATTTCACTTTCAGAGACACCCGTCTAAGTTTAGCCGTGGTAACTTTGCAATGTAACTCATGGATCGATGGTTCGAAGTTTGTCTAACGGTTCGTGTGCTTAGAATATATATCCTGGTTATCCTAAGCACAGAATAATATTTGTAATCCAAAGTTCGATTGTTTGGGCCGTAATGTGTGTTCAGTGTTGTCACAACTCAAAGGCTCAGGGTACTCTACTGCCTGAATATATTTTAGGCTGTCACGGGAGATGAAATCAAACAGCCAATTATGTGCTGACAGCTGCTGAGAGCCAAGAATTTATCTGTGTCAGCTGGATACATATAGCAGGAGTGTGTCCTCTAGACACGAAGTCTGAACTGACGCTAAGATTCCTTAAGGTAAAAGAACCAACCGCTTCTGTGATCTATAGGTAGTGGTAGTGTACTTATTAGACCCAGAGGTCTCGGGCTCGATTCCCAGTAGGGGTACATATTGTATTCGGTTTGGTTGATGGTAGGACTTGTCCCTACCGCCTGGCTAGCTAGCTAGCTACCATAAGTCGTGGCGTGGGCCACACTGGTGCGGCGCGTCTTGCGTCCGCGTTGAGCGGGAAAAACAAATATATTGGGACGGACAGGAGGGGCCACACTGGCAAAGAATATATACACTTACGCGAAAAGAAACGACACTTAAGCATGTGTGCACGTAAAATCGCTTGCGGCTATGTGTGGGTGTCTGGATGTGAGCGGGGGCCGCGAGAGGCGCGCGGGGCGGGGAACGGGCAGTCGCTGAATGCCTTGGCCGAGGGCTGCCAAATGTACGATTACGATTATTTATAATATTGTACGATCACAAACTTTCAGAAAATTTCTGATTTTCTGAAAATGGGAATTTGAATGGAAGTACGATTATTTTACTTTGCCAAGTACGATAGTTTTTTCCATGTACTTTCCGAGTTTGTATGGTTTTTGTACATTTGTGTATGTTTTTTTTTTAATTTAAAGTACAATTCTCGATCTTTTGCACTTAGAAGCCCTGGCCTTGGCCGAGGACTAGTAGCAGGGGGAGCAATCTTCTTTTATTCAAATGGGAACTACTAGAAGAACCTACTAGGAAGCCAAAAATGCGAAAGTTGTTAAATTCAGTAGCTAGTTTTAGCTTTACATATAAATAGTACACTAAAGTCAACGATAGATGGCTCCTAGTTAATACAACCACAGTATAGAAAAGAAGAGAAAAATCCTTCTTTTGAACCGACTTCAAAAAACGGAGGAGGTTCTCAAGTCGTCAGATTTTTTAATGATGTTCCACAATAGCTCCGCCAATATTGTTAACCGATTTTAATTATTCTTTTTTTATCTGATAGACCAAAGTTTCAATTTGGTCCCATGTAAAATTTTCAGTAGACAGTTAGGAAGTTTTTTCAGAATCCCGAAAAAACACATTGTTGTCGACTTACTTTACGGGTCAATATCTTCGCGAACCATAACCAATTTCGAAAGAGTATACTCAATGTCACCAACTAGTTCCATTGTCACCAAGTGAGGATCTGATGGTCCACCATCAGAGTAAATTGAGAAAAACTCGCAAATTTTATAGGTATTTTACTTGTTTCATATATTTTTTAAAGTTTTTCAAATATTTGCATGTGATAATCATCATCTTATGATGATGAGCTGGTGATGAAAGGTACAACTCCTCAATGGTTTGGAGTTGAAGGATTTTTTTTTTAAATCTCGTTCATACGAAAGATTTGTATTTGTTATATTTATGGCTATTTAGGTGAGCTGATGATGGAAGGTAAAACTCATTAACGCTTAGGAGTAAGAGCATGTTTTTTAAGTACTACATGCACTTAAAGACCTTTAGTTGTATTCTTTCAAGTAATTAAGGTCAGCTGGTGGTGAAACGTTAAACAGTATAATAGTTAAGAGTTGGGGTGGTGCTTGTATGAGTGTTCTAATTTAAATTATGGGCTACAGTTTTAGTCCTTTTGCACATTGCGCTACACTCACTCAAACTCAATTGATTTTGATGAAGGAATGATTCAATTTATTTTTAATTTTTACGTGTTATAGGGAAGTGAGTTTTTGTTTGCAGTTTTTTTAAGGCGTTTTTCTATACTATGTTTATACAATGGAAGTTGATGGGAGATTATGAACTCTAGAGAGAGTAAAGTGTACTTGTGTTTGTAATTGGTCGCTAGTTTAGTTAATTTTTCGCAAACAAAATATACCGCTGTTCGGTTTCTTATTGAAGTATCTGATCAACTGTCGTTCATATTTTATTTTGTCGGAAGTTTTATTATTCGCCATTTGTAAAGATATTTAATAAAAGTTGATTTAAAATTGAACGTGCCTTTCATTACCTAAATGTCCTTACACTTACATACGTTATATAATATCCTATTTGTAATCTTCTTTGGCACTCACAAGTCTATATTCCATTTCGGTATCAACCCTAGCGTTAGACGATCTGTCTCAAATGTCACCGGCGTTCGAACTCTCACGGACACGAAGTGTCACCGCTGTGACACTGGCGCGTCCGGCGACCGGCGCGGTTGCCGCGACCGGCGCGGGCGGCGGAGGGAATAGTACGTGTTCGCGCGTCCTGCGGATCCGCAGGTTGCCTCCGCGCCCCGCGGTCGCTCCAGTGTGGCTCACGACTTAGTCTTACGCCATAACAACGATGTTTTAAAGCATGGTTGTATTCCGGCAGGTAGGATAAGATAGCCAGTTCCTCAGTGCCGGAGGATTCCAGAAATAGTGCGCTTCCATCATCAGTCTTATCTTCACTTGACGTCAGGTGTGGTGAAGGCAGCTACCCTACCCTGTTGTGGATAAAAAATGAGTTTCTAATTCAGTGATTCTACGAGATAAACTGGTGTCCTTTACGGTTGGCGTTTCTGTCCTTTGTATGCAATCAAAGATAATTAGCATGCATAAATAACTCGTCAATATTGATTGCGAAAAGCGATAAAATAACATGTTTTATGACAGTTTTAGATAGATTCGCGATGTGGTCAGGAATGAGGAGGATAGATCCTTAATGTAAGTAGTTAGTTGTAAAATGATCATAAAAAGAGATAAAATGCTGAAAGCTTGCCAATTTCTTTTTATAAGTAATAAAAATGTACCAAGTTGCTTCGAGGAAACACTTATAATTTATTGCTGCCGTCTCATCGCA
The DNA here is from genome assembly GCA_949710035.1 of Crambus lathoniellus. Taxonomy (NCBI): domain Eukaryota; kingdom Metazoa; phylum Arthropoda; class Insecta; order Lepidoptera; family Crambidae; genus Crambus; species Crambus lathoniellus. The sequence continues at coordinate 12,705,904 of OX453296.1, forward strand.
GCCATTTTATTAAAGACTAGCTGACCCAGCGCGACTTCGTTCCCGTGGCCCTACCCCCTACTCCACCCTACCCTACCCGTACTCTACCCCGACCCTACTCTACCCCTACCCTACCCCTATCCTACCCCTACCCTACCCCTACCCTACCCCTACCCTACCCTACCCCTACCCCTACCCCTACCCCTACCCCTACCCCTACCCCTACCCCTACCCCTACCCTACCCTACCCCTACCCTACCCTACCTATACCCTACCCTACCTTTACCCTACCCTACTTCTACTCTACCCCCACTTACCCCCTTCTCCCCTATTTTCTCACCGTAAGAACCTTCCTTGGACTTCCACGAACATTTCAAGACCAAAATTAGCCAAATCGGTCCAGCCGTTCACGCGTGATGTCGTGACCAAGGGAAATAGGGATTCATTTTTATATATATAGATGACCGTATATTAATTTCCTATGATGTTGCTTTCCAATAATAACTTTGAATCTTACATAAAAGGTACCTACTTATCAATATTATTATAATATATTTAATTAATAATACTATTGGCACAGATTACTAAATAGTTACTAGGTACCTACTATTGGATTACTAGGTAGATACCTTTTATGTAAGTTTGAACTCAATTTACACTTCGACTGCACCACAGATTACTAAACTGCACACGAACTTGAATGACATTAGCCTCCTTTTGGGCTTCATTAATAAATAGGTACTTATTTACAAATGTATAATACAAACAGTAATCACCTCTTTATCCACTGACAAAATAAGCTGAAAAAGCCTATTGTGGCGATTTCTAATTTAAACGCCCAGTCAAAATCATTACTGAATAAATCTTATTTAACTTGGTAACGGCAGCTTAGCCGTAAATCCGATTAAAAGGGAGTGTTCTGTAAAAGTGTCAAAGCTAATAAATTCAAAAAGCAGAGCAGTCGATTTCAGGACCTTACTTTGTGCTGTAGCAATATACCTACATACAAGTAACATTGTGAAAGACATCCTTAGAATGGAGGATTCCGAGAGTAGTACTCTTACACCTTCAGCCTTATCAAACACTTAACATCAGGTAGGCTAAGTACTACTAAGTTGTGGATAAAAAAATACATTCCCTTGCTGTTTAATGAAATGATGTGATTTTTAGTTTTTGTGAGTTTATAGCATTTTTATTCTCATAAAAACACAAAGTTTATTTAAAATGAGAAAACAAGTATTACTTACATAAGATTATTTTCAGTGGCTATATTTGTGAACATCGGATACTCGGCATACATACTAATAACAAACTTGAAAACATTCTTGAAATTTTTTTTTACCCTGTGATATAAGTAAACAGACGTACAGAAGTACAGCCGCAGAATAAATAGTGAGTAAGTATAAATAGTAATAAGTACACGTAGGTAGGTATAGCCGCTAATGGCAAAGTTGGTGATGTTATTTCCACGCAAAATGAGGAGCTTCTCGCAATTTCTTCTGAGACATGAATTGAATTTGAAATACAATAAGTCAGTGCAAGTGTAAATAAGTTTTTAGTAAAAATTTCAATTTTATGACAAGCTTTTTTGCTGACTGTACTTTAATGTATTGTCATCTAAACCAAACCTGTAGGTATACAAAGATTCAGCTCCATCGGACACTGGGAAGTCGGTCAAATTAAGCTTGCAAGATTTGTCCCGCACTAACTAACAAACTACTATGCGATTATTATAAGAATAGGACTGTCAAACGGCATTTTTGATTTTTGTTCCTTTTCTTGCACATCCTACACCCTGAAGTGGAAGCGAAACGCAAACAAATATGGCCGTTTTGACAGTCCTATTCTTATAATAATCGCATAGTTACTAACATGCTTCGATCAAATAACACCCTAACATGGCAAGTTAATAAAAAGCTTGTAAAAAAACCTAATACTTATTATTTCAGAAACATTTTGAAGAGATTATAGTTTCTGATCTGAGCACCGACCGGCGGGATTGTCTCATATAGTATTTCCACTAAACAAAACAAATTCCTTTGAAACGTACTATGAACAAACATTCCGCCATTTTGTTTGTGTCGTGTCAACGCCATCAATCCTGGCAATAATGGCTTATCGGCATTTTAGTTGCTTTTGGAACACGCATTTTTTTACTGTAACGGCGGGCGGCATGGTACACTCACGAGGCAGTAACATGTAAATAACATAGAACTTTGTCACATTTAAGATTTTTTTTTATTTATTAATTTAAACTTCATTGCACAAGGTACAAATGGCGGACTTAATGCCTTAAGGCATTCTCAAACTAATACATAAATATAAAAACATAATAACAAAACATAAATATAAACATGATATACATACATACAATATAATATTATTATATATGAATACTATATTAATAATATCATATAAAAATATAAGAAATTAATTTTTAGATGAATGAGATGAAAATGGAGAGTTTAAAAAGTTATGGCGAACCTTTTTTTACAAATTATTTTACTTGGCGCTCTTTGAATATGGGAAGGGAGTGCGATCCAGAGTCCTATTGCCTGAAGAGTGAAAAAATTTGAAACAAAACCAGTATTGTGAGAAGGGTGCGAATAGTTAGTCTGCCATCTGAACGAAGGTTGCGGTTGTGTTGTGAGAAGCCCCCAAATACTGAAACTTGCATTTCAGGGGGGGACGGGGGGGGCGGTATTTTTTTTACAGTTCTCATCATAAGTTTCATTCATTTCATTTCATTTCTAAAACAAAAGAAAAAATGTTTGAGAGCAAGCAAAGTGTGCAAGCAGCGCCCTTTTATATGATACCCCATATGCCCTAGTAGGCATACTCACTTCAAAATTTTATATATATAAAAAAAATATCTCTTTTATTTGCAAAATAGTTGAGCTAATGTCATCTAAAACTATTCCAAATTTCAAGTTGATAGCATTAGTAGTTCTCCTGATATCCAGCTGTGACAGACAGACGGACAGACAGACTGAGTCGCACCCTATGGGTTTCTTTTTACCATTTTGGTTCGGAACCCTAAAACCACCAAAATTGTGATACTATCACAATTTTTCCTGTACAGAATAGCATTATAAATGCATAAAAATAATTAAAAAAAATCATAAATTAAAAATCTTAGATAAGTACTTGTAAGAATCACAAACCATCTTCACACACGAATTTTATTTTCCAAGACAGTAGGTAGGTACCTAGGTGTTTCGAAAACAACGTTTGTCCGGAAATAATTAAACTCGAAGCGGGAAATCTTTTTTTTTTTGGTCACTCATTTTTCTCGTCGGTCTCGCGAAGCGGCAGCGTTATTACAGTGCCACAAGCTTTCCTGTTCCGGTGACAGCCGTGACAGAGGAGACACTTGCAATACCAAATTAGCTGTCAAAATGGACTGTCATATGAAAACTGTTTTAGTCCCAAAGATAATCACCGGAACAGAAAAGCTTGCTGCACTATACCGACCTTTTTTGTGGCGTCATGTCGAATTTGTCGACGCGACTTTTTCTGCCATTTTCATCCATGTAGGCTCTACGCTAAATTAAGCTTCCAGTATATTCTGTTATTCTGTCATGATCATGAACTGTGCTGTGTTAATTTTGTCTTTGATTTATTTTCCATTTAGCTATTCAAAGTCAAAGTCAAAGTCAATAAATTTTTATTCATATAGATTAAATAAAATTAATGCTTATGAATCGTCCAACATTTTTTTACCTACCACCTGTTATGGACATCTTTTAACTGACAAGAAAAACACGCGAAAAAAACTCATCAGCTTTAACAGAAGCAACGCATTTACAAAATAATTATGTCGTTGCTAGACAAAATGGTACAATAATAAAATTTATACAAAAAGCTAATGCTGAAGGAAAGTTTTCACATACTTAAGTATAGGAATATTTTCCTTTTATACATTGTTAGTGTTACTTACTATAATTATTACAACCATGCGTTATGATCATAAATAAATAATAAATAATCTTCTACTTTGTAATAGCCTTTGCTTAAGAGCGTCTTTTTAACATGTTTTTTAAATTTACTCAAAGGCAGCTCGATTACTTCTTGTGGAACTTTATTAAAGAATGGTATGCCTTTTCCCAAAAAAGAGCCTCTACTTTTTCAAGTCTAAATCTTGGAACGGCAAGCTTATTTTTATTTCTTGTGTTAAAATTATGAATATCACTATTCTTAGTGAATGAGTCAAGATGTTTCCTAACATATAATATATTCTCGTAGATGTATTGCCCTGCTAAGGTTAGTATATTAATTTCTTTAAACAAAACCTTTAATGAATCGCGGCGGCGGAGGCTGTAAATGGCGCGTACCGCTCTTTTTTGAAGTACAAAAATATTTCCAATATTGGCTGCTGAGCCCCACAACAACACGCCATAGGACATTACACTATGAAAGTAACTAAAGTAAACAAGTCTTGCCGTTTCAATATCAGTTAATAGCCTTATCTTTTTTACTGCAAAAGCAGCTGAACTGAGTCTACTCGACAAGGCCTCAATATGTGGATCCCATTGTAGTCGTGAATCTAAGGTAATACCAAGAAATTTCGTGCTGTCAACTAATTCGACTGCATCTGCATTCAAACTAATACTTAAATCAACCTTCCTTACATTTGGTAGTGAGAATTTGACACAATTTGTTTTTTTAGGGTTTAAAGACAAGTTATTAATGTTAAACCAATGTGCGACCTTTGAGAGAGCACTATTTACTTCGTGAGAGCAATTATTCCCTCGCTCAATTTTAAAAATTAGAGAAGTATCATCTGCAAATAGTACTGTCTCACATAAATTATGCACGTAGTAAGGTAGATCGTTAATGTAGATTAAAAATAGTAAAGGACCCAATATTGAGCCTTGGGGCACGCCCATTATAATGGGGGCTCCAGAGGACGCAGTATTATTAACAATCACTTTTTGATTTCTATTACTCAAATATGAACGCAAAAGGTTAACTGATTTTTTCGAGACACCATAATGTTCTAACTTCATTAAAAGAGTTTGGTGATCAACGCAATCGAAAGCTTTGGAAAGGTCACAGAATACACCAATTACGTCCTGCCTACCCTCCCAAGCGTCAAGGATATGTTTAAGAAGTGCAATTCCAGCATCTGTGGTATTTTTACCTTTAGAGAATCCGAACTGATTCTTATGAAAGATTTGATTTAATACCAAATAATCTACTAATTGAGCGTATATTATCTTTTCAAAAATTTTACTAAGTGCTGGTAAAATTGATATCGGCCTAAAGTTAGTGGGGTCACTCTTGTCTCCAGATTTAAAAAGCGGAATTAACTTACTATATTTCATTAAATCGGGGAAGACTCCTTCGTCAATACACTTATTAAAAATAAAAGCTAAATATGGAGCTATTGGATCAATTATTGATTTAATAACATTAGTTGATATACCCCATAAATCTTCCGATTTTTTTGTTTTGTTTTGTTTTAAATGCTTTAAGAATATCATCGCCATTTATATGTTGAAAATTAAATACTTTGTTACACTTATCAACGCTTGACACCAAGAGGGCAGCCGCAATATTAGGACAGGAATTTAAATTTCTCGTAGTTTCTAAGGGTACCCGAGAGAAGAAGTCTTCAAAAACACGGGCAACCTCATCGTCAGATGTCACTTTACTTACTTTTATTACTTCTCTAGTATTAAAATTGTATTTTTAAATTTCGATGTGTTCCAAAATAGTATATTTCATTACAAGTGAGGAAAGCCTGTCATTGCGAAGAGTTCCGACAAATGTCTACCCGAGCCGAGGCGCAGCCGAAGGTGAGGGTTGACAGTCGGAACAAGTTGCAATGACGGTTCCGCACGTGTACTGAACGACTATTTTTAATACAGTTGCGAAAAAATGAAGCAATTTAATAAAATAATAAAAACACAATAAACTCAACTAAGAACTTAGCTAATCATAAAAGAATACTTATAAGCAGAGTTTTTTTTTTCTTCACCCATTCTGGGTAGGCAAAGGGAACTATGCCCATACAGCCAGGTCTTCAGTAGAATTTTTTTTATTGATATGAAATGAAAATGAAATTAAATGAGATGAAATGAAATGAAACCTAACCTAACAAGAGCAATCCGAATCCTACAAGAGCGCCTTTCCTTATTTCTCACTTTTACTACATCGTTTTCCATTAAAGGCACATTATTGCACTAATTACCACAATTAAAACCAGGAAAAACTAATTAAGTTAAACTAAGGAAGTAAGGTCGATTATTTTCTTTTCACTTGCCCGCGCAAACTCCTATAAGCAGAGACTAAGGCAGTGCACGTCATACAGGCAACTTTTTTGTATTTATAAATATTAATATTTATAAATACAAAATTAGCCGATACTAATATTAATATGTATAAATTTTAATAAAAATACTTTTAAATTTGATATTGAAACAAATAAGTAGCTTCTTTTTAGAAATATTTGCATGAATCATAAAAACTTTATGATATTTTTTTAGTAAAAACTTCGTGGTTGGTTTTTCTTTTTAGACATTATTTTGACAGTTGGGAAAGAAAACGCACGAGTTCGGGAATGGTAAAGAAAAAGCTCGAGTGTGTAATAGCCCACATCCAGAACGCTATACGTCCCTGCAATACGCCACTTTTTGAGCAACTGTATTAAAAATCATATTTTTAATACAGTTGCTCAAAAAGTGGCGTATTGCAGGGACGTATAGCGTTCGGGATGTGGGCTATATTACACACTCGAACTTTTTCTTTACCTTCCCGAACTCGTGCGTTTTCTTTCCCAACTGTCAAAATATTGTCTATTAAAAAGAAAAAACCAACCACGAAGTTTTTACAAAAAAAAAATCATAGAAGTTTTTATGATTCATGCAAATATTTCTAAAAAGAAGCTACTAATTTGTTTCAATATCAGATTTAAAAGTAATTTTAATTATACATTAAATTAATATTAGTATCGGCTAAATTAAATTTATGAATATAAAAAATACATAAAATTGGCTGTATGACCACAGATTACTAAATATGGTATGACGTGCACTATTTACCATAGTATCTGCTTATAGGAGTTTGCGCAAGTAAGTGAAAAGAAAATGAGGGACCTAATTTCTTAATTTTCTAAATTAGTTTTTTCTGGTTTTTATTGTGGTAGGTACTTGGTATGGTGGAATTAGTGCTTTAATGGAAAACGATGTGGTAAAAGAGAGAAATAAGGAAAGGCGCTCCTGTAGGATTCGGATTGCTATTGTTAGGTTTCATTTCATTTCATCTCATTTAATTTAATTTTCATTTCATATCAATAAAAAAAATCTACTGAAGCCTTGGCTGTATGATCATAGTTTCCTTTGCCAACCCAGAATCGGTGAAGAAAATAAAAAAAAAGTATCTGCTTATATTCTTTTACGATTAGTTAGTTGAGTTTATTGTGTTTTATTATTTTATTAAATTGCTTAATTTTTTCGCAACTGTATTAAAAATAGTTGTTCAGTACACGTGCGGAACCGTCATTGCAACTTGTTCCGACTGTCAACCCTCACCTTCGGCTGCGCCTCGGCTCTGGTAGACATTTGTCGGAACTCTTTGCAATGACAGGCACACTTGTAATGAAATCTACTATTTTACGAATCATATTAGCAACCTAGGTACTTACTTTGTAGTATCGGCAATCAACCAATTAATTACTTGGGATACCTACGTGGGAAAGATACAGTTTCATCCATAAATGAACCAGGGGTATAAGAGTATTACCTAAGTATTAAAAAGGATTTAGCCATTTGTAAGGTGAACCCACTCCTCGCCGAAAGTAGCAACTACGAGTTTATGTCAAAAAGTCTTTAAAAGTTTTCCTAACAGAATGGTTTCGCATTATTATGTCGGTCGGCGATGCTTTATCCGTACAGCGGAAAGAATCTAAAACATTTACCAAATGTGCTTATTTATTTTACGGTTGTATTAGGGGTTTGAGGAGCCCGTGGCGCAGTGGATAGCGCGCTTGGCCTGCGATCGTTGAGGTTAAGCAACGTTCGCAATAGTCGGCCACGGGATGGGTGACCAAAAACTTTTCATCTCGAGCTCCTCCGTGCTTCGGAAGGCACGTTAAGCCGTTGGTCCCGGCTGCACTTGCAGTCGTTAATACCCACCAATCCGCATTGAGCCCGCGTGGTGGGTCATGGCTCATTCTCCTTATTCATCCATAAGGAAGGCCAGTGCCCCAGCAGTGGGGACATTAAATGGCTGATGATGATGATGATTAGGGGTTAAAGTATCAAATTGCCGTTTTGTATGGAGATTTTTGTACAATTTTTTTTCCCATACTAACGTTTTTGTAATTTATTCAACGACTAATATTATGTAACTTTACAAAATTTTACAACACGTATTTATGGACATTTTAACTATTAAATGACATACTTATTCATTAAGAGCAAAAAAAATATTTTCACTTAGTTACTTACAACTAATAAAGTACGAAATTCTGGAAACAAAAATAATCGTAACTTTCGAGATAAGTTTTTTCTATGTAAATACTTAATCAAATATCGTGGTTATTAAATTATTATCAAAAGCTGCTCGATACGGTCTTAATGTAACGCAATATGAAAGAAATTATGTATTTCTAATATCATAAAAGTTGTTAAGTTATATGTACAAAAGAAAAAAACGGCAATTTCATTCTTTAACCCCTATTATTAATTTATTGTTAAATATTTACAATATTGTTCCAGAGGTGCGCGCTACAGCGCGGATGATGCGAGATGGGTGGGTCGCGGCGCATGTCCAGTGCGCTGCTCCTGCCCTTCGCGCTGCTCTCGCTGCCACCCGCCGACGCTGCCAACGCCACCACATACAGGGTAACATACAATAACCAACAATTTAAGGCGATACTCGGAAAAATTATGCTGAAGCCTATGCCCAGCAGTGGGCGTCGTTCGGCTGATATGATGATGATGAGATAGCAATGAGAAAACGACGCGCGCGGGATTGAGATCGATTCTGCAGATTAGGCAAAAAAAAAACAAAATCACTTCGTACTAAAGACTATAGCGATTTTTTTTAAATTCTTCTACACGATCCTAAATATTATTGGTGTCTACACTTTTAAACTTTTGCGTTGCATTTTATAGTAGGTAGGTGTTAAACACCTATGTTTAGTTTAAACGCGTTTAATACCGGTTTTCTTAATACTATATTATTGGTGTCTACTAATTAAACCAATTTCCAATAGTATGTGACCTCATTTAAGAGTAATCTTGAATTGTCGTATTTTTTATGTCATTTCAAAAAGAAGTGTCGAGGCAAAATCATAAAATCGTGTTTCTGAAACAATACGAATCTAGATAAAGGTATGAAGAAATATATAGCTTATTACCAGATTTGTTACAACTCTTACCGTCCTATAGTTCTATATCAAAAAGTCCATACTTTTTCCGGAAACGCTTCCGACAGCGAAGTGTATGGCCTGTCTCTGTCACTCACTGTACAAAGACAAAGCACAGAATCCGATTCCTTTTCCGACGGGTTGTGAGTTAGGGGGCTGTAATCACTAAGTAACAAATTAATCTGAACAGCACGGGGCTCTTGACCTTTGCGCTGCCACCCAAAGCCACAGAATATATAATAGTATTTTAGAAACAATAACCTTTAGAGTACCCAGACCTAGCTCTCGCTCCCAAAAACTGTTTGTTGTTCCTTTGTATAAGACAGTATATACCAACAATAATTTCTTTCGACGTAGTGTTGAAACATATAATAATAATTTTAATGATATAGATTTGTTTTGTAATAGCCTAGCTGGCTACAGAAATTTACTATCTAAAAAATAGTTAGCACTATCTATAGTATATTGCTATTATCATTTGCCTTCTTTATTAATAGGTTTATTGTAGTACCTATTTAATCTTTTAAAATGTGTCTGCTAAAAATACATGAACTGTGTGTAATTATAAATTTTATGGGACTGTAGGTCTATAAGATTTTTGTCATAATGTTTAGATTAATATTAATGTAAAAGACTGTTTGTTTCCTGAATAAAGTAAAATAAAATAAAAAAATAAAATAAAATAGTACTATCGTACCACAGCACCACATACAGGGCAACATGCCTACACTCAGACTCTCTAATATCATACTTCGGTATATACTGGCCGTATATTAGTCTGAACATAGCGCTGCTCCTGCCCTTCGCACTGCTAGCGCTCACACCGCAAATGCCGCCACAAACAGGGACCGTACTCTGAAACGCAAATCCGAAACTTCGGTTAGCCCCGCCCCTATCACTCGATTCCGTTATGACTCGAGAGTGAGAGGGACAGGGCTAACCGAAGTTTCGGATTAGCGTTTCAGAGTAGGCCCTCAGGATCATATACCTACTACAACATACAGCCTGTACGAGGTCTAAAGGCGCTACTCGGAAAAATATGGACTTTTTGATTTAAAACTATAGGACGGTTACAGTTGTTACAAATCTGGTAATAAGATATATATTTATTCATACCTTTATCTAGAATCGTATAGTTTCAAAAACACGATTTTATGATTTTGCCTCGACACTTTTTCTTTTCGAAAAGACCTCTAAAAAATACGAAAAGTGAAGATTATTCTTAAATGGGGTTACTTACACTATTGGAAATTGGTTTAATTAGTGAACACCAATAATATTGAGGATCGTATAGAAGCATTTTTTTTTAATCGTTGTAGTTTTTTAATACGATGTGATTTTGTGTTTTTTTTGCCTAATCTGCAAAATCGGTCTCGCTCCCGCGCGCGTCGTTTTCTCATTGCTATCTCGCTTCAGCACATTTTTTCCGAGTATCGCCTAAACAATGCGACGCTCTTGCCCTTCGCGCTACTCGCATTGCTACCCACCGACGCCAAACAGAGGAATTTTAAAGTAATTTGTACAATAACCTACAATACAGGGTGTTAGTTTGGTCAGTTGCAATGCAAGCCCGAAACCACAGCTTGTACTCATAAAATTGAACAACTTTCTCCAAGAGAAATGGGTCGAAATCTGAAAAAAAATTACAAAATCGATCAGTTGACTGTGCAATTTGTAAGGGAGACCAAAAATATTTTTCACGTTTCGACCCGTGTTTCTTGGGAAAAGTTGTTCAATATTATGAGTATTTACAATTGGGTATTTGACTGTTGTTAAAAGGTAGATATTTAATTATGACATTCAGAAATATAACATTATTGAATAACAAATGTGAAAAAAGAAATTGAATCTGTATTATAATTAGCGAATTATGAGCTACTTAATTGTGACTCTAGCTATCTCTTTCTAAAACGAAATTTCCTATGGCGCTATAGAAATATGACGTCAGATTTCTATAGCGCTCTCCTTGTCTAATAAGAAAGTTTGAAGTTCTATATCGCTGAAAATATTCAAGATATTTAAAAATAAATACCTGTGTTGTGTTGCTACTAATTTAAGAAACATTTTAAGTCGATATAAAAAATTCAGTCAAATACCCAATTGTACAAGCTGTGGTTTTGGGCTTGCAACTGACCAAATTTACACGCTGTACAAAGGCCATTCGGGGCGAATAGTCTGAAGAGTGAGCTGCTCCTGCTCTTCCCGTGTTCAATCCACCAAGCAAGCCACGGGTTCGTTAAGTTTTCATTTTATAATTACCACACTTTTATTAGCTTCACTTGTAACTAAGTCACAATGTAAGAAAATCTTGGAATTCAATTTTAACCTACTTCTAATTGTCGTATTGATTTGAAACTTTGCAAGTCTATATGAATCCCATGACAATACAATAATTTGCTACCATCGAGCTGATCTGATGATGGAGTCAAGAGGTGAGCAATAGAACTCTTCAATGGCTGCTAGGAAACTTCTCGAGTTTAGGCTCATTTGTTTTGTTATGATGAGACCTATTGGCTACACTTAATGGTGAGGGTCTGATGATGGAGCAGGGAGGCAGCCAGTGGCACTTCTAAATGACCACTAGGAAACCCCTCGAGTTTAGGCTCCGTTGTTTCGTTCTGACAAGACTTATGAGCTGCACTTGGTGGTGAGGGTCTGATGATGGAGCAGGGAGGAAGCCAGTGGCACTCCTTAATGACCAATAGGAAACACCTCGAGTTCTGGCTCATTTGTTTCGATCTGATGAGACCTATTCGCTACACTTGGTGGTGAGGGTCTGATGATGGAGCAGGAAAGAAGCCAGTGTCACTTCTTAATGACCAATAGGAAACACCTCGAGTTTGTGTTCATTTGTTTCGTTTTGATAAGACCTATTCGTTACACTTGGTGGTGAGGGTCTGATGATGGAGCTGGGAGGACCCAGTGAAACTCCTTAATAATAATAAATAAATAATAAATAACTTCTTACATTCACACCAATTATCTAAGCCCATTTTAAGTTCATTAAGAAACTGTATCATGGAAAACTTGATAACGGATAAATATATACTTAAATACTTTTTGTTTGTAAATACATACTTAATATACATAATAAACACCCAGACCAAGACTAATAGACATGTTCATGCACACAAATATTTGCCTTGTTCGGGAATCGAACCCGAGACCACTGGCGCAGAAGGTGGGTAGCCTACCCCTGCGCCAAATCGGTCGTCAAAATAATGAATTGATGACGTCAAGAAAACTCCTCGAGTTTGGGCTCATTTGTTTCGTTCAGACGAGACCTATTCGCTACACTTGGCGGCGAGGGTCTGATGAAGCTGGGAGGAAGCCAGTGGCACTTCTTAATGGCCAATAGGAAACCCTTCGAGTTCTGGCTCATTTGTTTCGTTCTGATGTGACCTATTCGCAACACTTGGTGGTGTGGGTCTGATGATGGAGCAAGGAGGAGGTCAGTGGCACTCCTTAATGACCACTAGGAAACCCCTCGAGATGGGCTCATTTGTTTCGTTCTGATGAGACCTATTCGCTACACTTGGCGGCGAGGGTCTGATGATGAAGCTGGGAGGAAGCCAGTGGCACTTCTTAATGGCCAATAGGAAACCCTTCGAGTTCTGGCTCATTTGTTTCGTTCTGATGTGACCTATTCGCAACACTTGGTGGTGTGGGTCTGATGATGGAGCAAGGAGGAGGTCAGTGGCACTCCTTAATGACCACTAGGAAACCCCTCGAGATGGGCTCATTTGTTTCGTTCTGATGAGACCTATTCGCTACACTTGGTGGTGAGGGTCGGATGATGGAGCAGGGAGGAACTCAGTGGCACTCTTTAATTACCACTAGGAAACCCCTCGAGTTTGGGCTCATTTGTTTCGTTCTGATGAGACCTATTCGCTTCACTTGGTGGTGAGGGTCGCATGATGGAGCAGGGAGGAAGCCAGTGGCACTCCTTAATGACCACTAGGAAACCCCTCGAGTTTGGGCTCATTTATTTTGTTCTGATGAGACCTATTCGCTACACTTGGTGGTGAGGGTCTGATGATGGAGCAGGGAGGAAGTAAGGGTTCGGCTCGCGCATCTGGTAACTAATAGACTCCACTTGAGTTTGTAAAACTAAATACATACAATCACGCCTTTGAGTTGTAATGTTTGCGGGGTGGGCAGACACATGAATGGACTGAGAAATCGATTACCATCACCATCCATAGCTTGACGTTTGTTAAACTAAAAAGTAAAAAATAAATATGTAGTTTAAAAAACTATAAAAACACACTTTTATAGGAACAGACTAAAAGTAAAAAATAACCGTCTATTCAGTAACTGAAATTAAAAAGCGTGGTGCGCCCTTTGCAAAGCTTGCATTCAAGTACTTAATATTGACAACGCGCACCACGCTTTTTAATTTCAATTACTGAATAGTCGTTTATTTTTAACTTATAGTCTGTTCCTATAAAAGTGTGTTTTTATAGTTTTTTAAACTACATATTTTAATAAAAGCATATGATTCGGCATTAACTAGCTATTATGGTGCTTATTTAGCTGATTCGGAAGTCGGGACGGGACCGTTTTGGGACATAGGGAGGTAAGTACTTGGGTTTCTTGTGATTTTTGTTTAATTTTATTTAAAAAAAGGTGAAACCATTCACCTTTTAAATAAAGCTATTACTCACCCAAAATCAAATCCTTCGGATTAGCTTCTAACCGTACGTAAAAGAATTAAAATATCTTAAAAAATGTAATCATCGTACATCGGAAATGCCTCATAAAAAATAAATCTTATAAGAAAAATAAAACAAACTCCAAACATTTATTCTCCAACAGAGCCTCTCAACTTTCTCGTAGCGCACAAACTCACTTAACACTGTTTTTCCTCGACTTTTACAAACTTTGATTGTACGTATACAACATTAAAACTCCAATTACCATCCTCTATTTCCGCAATTCCTTTCAGAAAGTATTCGATACAAATATACAATCTGTAAAGTCTACACTACTTCGTTACCGTATATGGAAACCAATTCCGCGATATTTACTGAAGATATTCGCCAATACTAGCACATACCTATTACTTTAGGATAGGTTGTATGCGCCAAATGCATCGTTCGCCGAACGAAATTGATCTTCGGAACGGAATAGCCTCCCGCCCGGCTGTTGACGCGATAGCGTACGCTATATCCGGGCTACAAGTCTGACCTGCACGCTGGATTTATACAGGGTTGTCTACATGTCGATATAAATACATTATACATCTATCTATCTATCTTATCTATCCATTGGGAAGATCGGTGCCCCAGCAGTAGGGACATAAAACTGACCGATGATGACATTCATAAAAATAGTAGAAAGTACGGGTACAATATATCAGGTAGTTAAAAAAAACAGTACAGAGATTTTAGGGGATAGTGTCCATCAATACGAAAAAAATACTATGGGGCCGACCACGGAATCGCGACAAAAATATCAGCTGTTCCATAAAAAAGTACAACATCGACTCGACTGGAATGTATGGAACAGCTGATATTCTGTTCCATAAAAAAGTACAACATCGACTCGACTGGAATGTATGGAACAGCTGATATTCTGTTCCATAAAAAAGTACAACATCGACTCGACTGGAATGTATGGAACAGCTGATATTCTGTTCCATAAAAAAGTACAACATCGACTCGACTGGAATGTATGGAACAGCTGATATTCTGTTCCATAAAAAAGTACAACATCGACTCGACTGGAATGTATGGAACAGCTGATATTCTGTTCCATAAAAAAGTACAACATCGACTCGACTGGAATGTATGGAACAGCTGATATTCTGTTCCATAAAAAAGTACAACATCGACTCGACTGGAATGTATGGAACAGCTGATATTCTGTTCCATAAAAAAGTACAACATCGACTCGACTGGAATGTATGGAACAGCTGATATTCTGTTCCATAAAAAAGTACAACATCGACTCGACTGGAATGTATGGAACAGCTGATATTCTGTTCCATAAAAAAGTACAACA
Source organism: Crambus lathoniellus (assembly GCA_949710035.1). Lineage (NCBI taxonomy): Eukaryota > Metazoa > Arthropoda > Insecta > Lepidoptera > Crambidae > Crambus > Crambus lathoniellus. The sequence goes on from OX453296.1 coordinate 12,721,265, forward strand.
TCGACTCGACTGGAATGTATGGAGCTGCTGATATTTTTGTCGCGATACCGTGGTCGGCCCCATAGTATTTTTTTTCGTATTGATGGACACTATCCCCTAAAATCTCTGTACTGTTTTTTTTAACTACCTGTAATATAGATAATTGTAGATAGAATTTTAACCTTATCTTTCGTATTTTACGCACCTTTCTGTCTCGGATGGAAATTGAACCCATTAGAGTCTAATGGGTTCAATTTCCAACTCTGTCTTCTATTGTTAGATTAACAAATGAGCCACCACGTATGTAGATCTGTAAAAAAAACTTTCTATGCACCTATGTAAGTATACCAACTTTCAAAATACAGAGAAAAATAATAAATTAATAAATATGTATAGGTACTTGTATGATTACGGAAAACTTCTTCATTGTGGCAATCACAATCATAATAATAACATTGCCGCCTTTGATTCCCAGCGGCATGCGACGACGCCGACGGTTTCATAGAAAAGTTTTAATAAACAATACAGCTATCTAGCTAGACAAAATACTAAAGGTCAGAATTTTATTAAATAAAACCAACATATTTTTTGAGATGATTACAGATGAAGACATGTTACATACTGAAATGGTTTTATAATTTTTTACCGTGTAGGTACAGTGGTACAGTGCATAATGCAACGTAGTTTTTTTACCCTGTGATACAAGCATTAGCTAAACTAGCACACTTGGCAATAGCAAAGCAAGTCATTGCGAATACCTTCTTTATCGTATAGCCTGAAGGCCTTCACGTGACATTGCACAATCGACCCTAGATATTATACGCTTTTGTGGGTTACCCGTATGTACGCTACATGTTTATTTGGAATTCTAGCTAAAATTTGAGATGATACTTGTATAGAGCAACTTTCTATCTGTAACGAGATGAATTTTATGAAATTAAACGCCTTTAGTGTGTATGGAAGTGGCATAAAGTATCGTAGCGCTCCGTCGCGTCGCGTCGTCGTCGTCTAGAAAATGAATATGAAAATCTTTTAATTGCTCGCGATATGCCATAAGGAGACGAAAAAATAGACCTTATTTAGAAAGCGTTTGCGTCTAGTTTCCTTTGAGCCCAGCAAAATTATTTTGTAGGTTTTACTTAGTAAATGAAAAAGTCTTAAAGTCGGTACGTCTACAAACTTAAGTACCTACTTGAACAGAGGTTTACTTTTAAGATTGGCATTTCCTTTCTATATGACCAAATGAAAGAAAAAACTAAATTATTAACTGATTTTTAAAAAAGGAGGTTATCAGTTTAATGATGAAAAAAGGAGGTTACCTGTATGTATGAAATTGTGAAGAAAACGCAGACTCCAAATACCACTCATATAATTCTTGGATAAACTACATAGGTGCAGATACAACAATTGATACAGCCGTCTAGAGATCTTATCTCCTCGAGGCAAGATTGAACTAAGCTCCCTTCCCTCGTCAGCAGGTCTCAAGTCCGGCTATTCCACAAAAGAACCTATTTAACTTAACAAAATGGCGTCAAGAGACGGCTATTACTATTAAAAATTATAAAAACCTACTAGAATCATGACAATATGATATATTTGGATTTGGATAATATTTGAGTCGTTCTACTTAGGCTTCCAAGCACATGTGCTAAAAGAGAATGGGCATTTTGGTCTATAAATAATTAAAAACAAAAAAGTGAGCGGCAGTCTCAAGTACTCATAGAATATCAAAGTTAGACTCATAATAAGAAACTTTTTATATGGCAGCTAACTTGAGTCATGGTTAGAAATATAAATAAACCGTGATATATATTTCATAAGTGTGAACCCATTATTTTATAGTTATACGCTACTAGCGGACCCGGCAAACGTTGTTTTGCCATATAAATTTTATTGGACATGAACTTCGTATCACCAAAATCTGCCTGCCATAAATGTCACTTATTAAAAATAGGTAATCCAAAGAGACAAAAACGTCACTGATTACATACTCTTTGACATACCTACTCTTTGGAAGCGGCTATGTAGGAAATGACAGTTGTGTAAAGTACGACAGTTTAACGATTTTATTTACAAAATTACCATATTTATATTAAAATTTTCCTGAATAAAAAGTAGCCTATGTTACTCTTCAGCTCTCAAATTATTCCCATACCGAAAATCTCTTCGATCCGCTGCTCCGTTTTGACGTGAAAGACGGACAAACAAACAAAAAAACACACTTTCACATTTATAATATTAGTATGGATTAGTATGGATAGTATGGATTTCAAAATAGGCGAATGAACAACATGTTTGTCGTTTCAACTAAAACTATTGTTATTTACAGTCAACATCATTAGTTTTTTGTAATAAAATTGCATTTTAAAAGTCATTAAAGTATAAAAAAAACATATAATTATTTCCTAAACTAAGCAATGTACCCACACAATTGTTTTTTTAATAGTTCTGCATTTTAATGAGTTTCTAGAAATGCTTAGTCCTGAGACTGTCGCTTGATGCGTAAAACATAGACCAAACTCCATACATTATTGCTATTTCTCCATTTGTAATATATTATGTATGTTTGTATATTTGTACATATATTTGTCCACGAATTTCTCGCAAACTAAAAGTCATATCGAGATGATTCTTAGGGAACCAACCAACTTAGGGAACAGTTCAAGTTCATCAAAATCGGTTCAGTGGTTTTTGAGAAATGGGTATGTTATGGTACAACCAACACTAAAAATTAAGAAATATAAATAGTTAAAAAGTAATTTAGAAATTAACCAACTTTAAGAAGCGCATATAAAAGTAATATCACAGTAAATATATATGGTAATATCTTTAAAGTACCTAACTTTTCGAGGTCGTTGCCAGCCAGGAGCAAGAAAAAGCTAAAAGAAGGTACCTACCGACCTCAAAAAGGAAGGTACCTACTTTTATTATTTTTTCCCTTTCATTAGACAGGTACTTTTTGAAGTCGGTTTCATTAATTAAATTACTTTTTTTTATAAATTATTGTCTTAACAGTAAATGACATTTCCTTGCTACGAGAAAACCGTAGCCGCAAACCGTAGCAATGAGGTAGGTACTTCTATTATTTTTCCCTTTCAATAGACATGTACTTTTTGAACTCAATTTAATTAATTAAAATCCTTTTTTCATAAATTATCGTCTTAACAGCAAATGATATTTCCTTGCTACGACAAAACTGTAGCCGCATACCGTAGCAAAGGGGTAGGGTAGGTACTTTTATTATTTTTCCCTTTCAATAGACAGGTACTTTTTGAATACGGTTAAATTAATTAAATTGCCTTTTTTCTTAAATAATCGTCTTAACAGTAAATGCCATTTCCTTGCTACGAGAAAACCGTAGCACAAAGTAAGTACGCTGACCGTAGCCGCAAACCGTAGCATTAGGTACTTGCACGAAAGCATTTATAGAGATATAATCATTCCAGACTTTTCTTAACGACCTCACATTGTCCAAAATAAGTTATTCTTTATCCCCCAAAATTACATTATATTTAAGAACTTATCAGAGGATATAGAGAATAAGTTTCAAATTAAGGTGAAGAATAGATTTCAGTTTCACTGAAGTATAATATTCACTCTATAAAAAGTACGGGGTAAACCAGTACAGCCTGTATTTACGGAGAAAGGATGGAGTCTCTAAATAGCTTAGGGGATGTATCATGCATGAGAGAGAGGGGAGAACGTCCAATACATTTTTAGCCTACGTGGATGCCTGATCAAGCTTATTCAAAATTCAAAAAAATTCAAAATTCAAAATTCAATATCGTTTATTCAATTTAGGTTTGTTTAACAACACTTATGAACGTCAATGAAGCTACGCCATCGGTTCGCAAATCCTACGGCAGGAGACCTTGTAGCGAGAAGAACCGGCAAGAAACTCGCCAAGGGCTATTTTTTTCTCCCTGTTTTAACTTATACAGAGGCGTCAAATTTGAAAAGTGACCTTCACATAATAGTAAGGTTACTTTCCATCACAATACAGAATGCCGCTTAAATTAAGTACAATTTTGCTTATTACCTAAAACAGTAAACAATTTTCAACTAAACAAGGAATCAAATAGTTTAATGGACACACTAATCTTAATCTTATTCACATTGTATTATAGGATTAATGAAAAGGAAACTGCAAGCTGCGCTGTATATTCAAATTTATAAGTATTAACAAATACTTATAAATTTGAATATACAGAACATTTGAATATTATAATTTATGTCAGTTCTTCGTAAGAACATCTAATTAATGTAATGTTAGTCTATAATGTTGGGAAAGTGAGAATTTCAATTATATGTCAGATTCAACAACTATTAGTCTATCTAGTAATAGTACCACAGATAAGGCTTCAACCCGCAATACCTAATTTACTAATATTACCTACCCAATACCTAATTTCAATTTTGGGCTTAAGAAAAATAACGAGTACCTACATAGTGTTTCTTTATTTTTTACGTGTTCTGTTTACTTTGTTTCTAGTTTAATTTATCTTAAAATAGCTGATAACCTTAGTTCTATATTCTTTCCCAAAAAAGATTTGGGAATTGGGACATGAAGATCAGCCGCGATCATTTTTTTTTTAACCACAACGAGGTAACATTTCGCACCTGATGTTAAGTGAAGATAAGGCTGAAGGAACAAGCGCACTACTCTCGGAATCCTCAACCACTGAGGAACTGGCTATCTTATCTCTAACTGCCGGAACACAACAATGCTGAAGACATCGGGCGTTTGTGCACTACCGTCGTACCGGGGGGTCCGTTGGGGGGGGGGGGGAGAGTTTAGATGTTTGTTGCTCAATCATGCCAAAACGGCTGTAATTTGGGACACAGATACTTTGTAGCCTGGAGGCTTCTTTTTATTCCGGAAAATATCACATTCCCGCGGGATAACGTCGTGAAATTCACGCCCATCCCGCGGATTAATGGATTTCGGGGGGGGTCCAGACCCCCTGGACCCCCCCCCCCCCCCCTGGGTACGTCCTTGCTAGCTAGCCAGGCGTAAGTACGTATTTAGAAAAAGTCCTATCATCAACCATTATTTTCAGTATGCAAATTAATGTATCGATAACGTTTCTAGTATTCTGTGGTATAAGGTGGTATAAGTGACAAATATGTGTTTGCATACTTTTTACACGCGTACTTACTTTTTTTTACATTTTAAAATTAAATTTTAAGTGTGATGCACAGGGATACAAAATCTAATTTTGATTGTGCTTACTAATGTCGTCGTCTAAGACGTTCTTGCAAATTTGTATACTGTAAAAAATTGTACACCTCCAACTGTCGTGTCCGCCCGGTCAAAGAATATATATACACTGCCCGGTCTAAATGTAAAATTGCGAAACGATTCTTTTGTTTCTTTTCTATAGAAATCACATTAGCGCAGAGTGCGCAGACCCCGTTGTTGAAAGCTAAGCTAAGCCAAAGAATATATTTGTCGCAGGCGGATGGTTGAATCCTGCGGATGGTTAAGTATGGCAGCATGTACCCCTCGGAAGTTCTGTAGGACACGTGATAGAAATATAAGGCGATCGCGAAGCGCAGCGAAACGATCGTCTTAAATTTCGTGGTTATTTTTTTTTGTGACTCCGTCAACTTATGGGAAGATAAAATAGCTTACGGAAAAAATCATCGGCCTAGGCGTTTAATTGAATGGCGGATTCAATAAGTTGGCTGCGACATATACACTAACTAAGCTAAGCTAAAATAGGTCCTTTTCGCCTTCGATCAAGACCTAGGTATTATTGTTGATCGAAGCTTTTCGCTCTACATTTTTGTTGGATAGGATTAGTTAGACGTCCGCGATAGGATATCATAAGCAACGGTGTTCTCTTTAAAAACGGATTCCAAAGAGAAATAAGTTTTTAGAAAAAAAAAACATTTTTATGACAAGCTCTTTTTCTGACTGTACTTTAATATTGTATAGTCATCTAAACCAAACCTGTATACAAATTTCAGCTCCATCGGACACTGGGAAGTGGGTCAAATTAAGCTTGCAAGATTTTTCCCCCACTAACTATACTAACTAACTAACATGGCAAGTTAATAAAAAGCTTGTAAAATAGACAAACAGGAACAATTTAGAGAAAAAGCCGTATAGCAATGACTTAGAATATATATGAAAACTTATGCTGGAATACTTGAGATTAGTTTTTCTTTTAGCAAGCCAGAGTGTGAGTAAGCTATCTCAAGCTAATGTTAGATAATCTACTTCTTTTGAATTCGGGAGGGCGCTGTGGGAAACATAGATTCATAAAAGCGATTTAGTGCAAACAAAACTAGCTTCTAGCTTACAAATTGAAGAAGTATAATACCTATTACACGAAGTCAGAGTTACCTCGCCACCTCGCCAGCTCACTAATACTAGCTTAGGTAATATCTTAGCTTAGAAAAACTACTCTCACATTATTTCGAGCATACTATTATGAATATTCTGTGGAATTAGCAATAATATTTAAGTTCAAAACCATCTCTAAAACGCATTAAAATAAGTGCTTATTATCGCAGTTCTATTTCAAAACTCATTATACTTTAATCCAAGGAAGTAAATATTAACTTAATATAATATTCCTGAAGGAGATTGAAACTAAATGCAGTGTGAAACTGTGAAATCAGAGAGATAGTTTGCCCATTCGAAGTTCGTTATAGTTGGCGGGTTAGCAAGCAGAAATCTAATAACTCAGTTAATTAGATATTAATTCGAATAGCTCTAGTGCAATGGCAAGAAGTTGCTTCAGTAAATTAAATTTAGTTAAGCCTGAGTTTTTACTGCTTTTAGAGTCGCTTTACTTGTAGAAAGCTCCGTTGTTTGTAGGTAGTATTTTAACATAACGATGAGTGGAGATGAGTAGAGATGAGTGTAAATGAATGGGATGGGAGCCGTGGGCGGTGTGGGCCGACGCCCACTTACGTAGTAGTAACTATTTAGTAATCTGTGCCCTCGGCCTCGCGGTGCATGAAAATTTCAAAAGTGCACGTCACAAGGTTTTACTTTAATAAATCAGATAATTCTGAACTCTGTCTGGTTTTTGCTATAAGTTATCGAAATCAATTTATAACGCTATTATCGTCAGTCTTTTCGTTCCCCTGGGACTATCGGGATGAAATATACCTACTTTCTACTGGTTAAAGAATTTTTGAAATCGGTCTAACTAGTAGTTTTTGAGATTATCCATTTCAAACACACTTGTTCTCTTCTTAGTCTGTGAAACACACGAACAAAAAATTAAAACTTTCGTCTGTAGGTTTACTAGGGCAATTTGATTGTTCTTTCGCAATTCAGTTCCTTAATAAGGATTTCCTTACAAGGCCACGCCGGGTTTATATAAATTAAGCCCGTTTTATTTAGTCGTTTTTTTGGAACAAAAGTGAGGCGATGTCTTAAAAGTATTCTTAGAAAACGGAATAACATCAATTTTGACTGTACGATTTTTACAGTAACTAGTAAAACTATCCATCATACCAAAATTTAATAGAAAATATATTCCGATGTTTCTGGACTTCTCATGGCATAAGTATTATAGAGGGAAATATATAGACCAGTGATTGTGATCATAGTATGTAATGTACATAAGTGGTCAAAGACTTTCGTTATGGAACTTTAACCACCAATGCCGCGGAATAATCAGAAAGGTTGATTTAGGATCTCTCTGAGGTTTTTGTTAAAAAAACATGTTATTTTTTTGGCAAACCGTCGAGTGAATAATACGAGAGATTACTGATGCTATGACCGTAAAGTTTTGTAAACATTGAATAATATTTTGGGTATGAAAATGCGTACCAAGTTTTTGGTACCTACCATAACTCATTAGCAATGATGTGCCGAAAAACGTTACCCACTTATTTTCGTCAAACTCTATCCACCTTATTACAAAACAGGGACTAAAATAGTCCTGGTTTAAAACTGGTGCTGTCACTTTCATTTTCCAAATGAAAGACAGAATTAGCATCAATTTTAAACCAGCCCTAGCATGACCAACAAAATTCGATATGATATGATAAGTTATCCGGTTTAACTGTCAAAAGACTATGGGTTTTGACGTTTGAATTTCGATAAGTCGCTCTATCATGCGATACATATCACGTTTTGGGTGGTCGGTCATGCTAGGCTTACAGGGTGCCTACCATCAACTTTAAGACAGCGATTCAAAAATAGCGCGATGCAGAATAGGTTCCTAAAATGAATTGCTTTCTTTCGTACTCTGACCTTCTAAAAACTGGATCGCAAATGAATTGCTAAATGTTAATGACCGAACGATTTGTGACCTTTTTCTTCTACCCGTCTCTTTCACTCGATTCTGTCATGCCCGGAGAGTGAGAGGGACGGGTATAACCTGCAGGTGACATGTTAAATCGACCGGGTTATAAGTCAAATAAGAGTTCCTGACAGCTTAGCGGCTGTGAAATGTCATTGAATAACCACTGAATCGCTGTCATTGATATTAAGCTGTCGTGGTACGAATAAGCGAAGCAGATCAGTTTAGGTCCTAAACAAAATCGCAATAAGAGTTGATGGTAGGCACCCTGGTCTAAGTTTAGTCCACGTTTTGTAATAAGGGGGTATGTATTTAACAGATTTAGTCAAGATTAGTGTTGTTTAGTTTAGTTTAAGATGATGACGACCTCCGTGGCCGAGTGGTGTACGCACCGGTTTTCAAGGTGCCGTCATCTCTAGAGGTTCCGAGTTCGATTCCCGGTCGGGAAAATATTCAAAACGGACTAAGTATTCAACACTTCCTCGGGTCTGGGTGTATGTGTGGTAATACCCGTCGTTGTTTCCAATTTCCATAACACTAATTTGGTATTGGAACAATGTTTGTGTGTGATGGTGTCCTTCACTTATTTATTTATTTAGTTTTTTCCGTTATTAGCAGCAAGTATTTTTTGATGATGGGTTAAAAATGTTGCGTCCGTCGCAGACTTCGGAAACGGCGCCATGCCATACATTTTCATACTCGGACTATTTGTCGCATCAGCCGCGCGTGTCAGTCGCACGCGCTCGAGCAGCGCGCGCTGCTCCGATCGGCCGCGATGTACGGAAGTCTACCACACTACACTTATAGTGTAATATATCTATTTATATTTTAATAGCTATTTTTAACCCACGACGCAAAAAGAGAGGTTATAAGTTTGACGTGTTGTGTATCTGTCTGTCTGAGGCAACGTAGCTCCTATCCTAACAGACTGGGCCGATTTTGATGCGTTTTTTTTTTAATTGAAAGCTAAATTAATCGAGGTGGTTCTTAGCTACGTTTGATGAAAATCCATCCAACCATTTATGGAGATGGTTAACTGCCTGACGAAACGGTAAAAGATACAGAGATGGGCTTTGGCCTTTGACTAAAATAATGTACTTACATTCTAGGCTTTAGGTGCAATAAATAACAGACAAATTTCCAATTTCTCTCTCGGTCGGGGGACCCCCAACGTATAATACACCCACAGAACATATTTGCTCTGTGAATACACCCTTTCAGTACTTACTTCTCTTTTTGTGGTCCCCCGACGAGAGAGAAATTTATTATTTGACTTTATTTTCTCCGAGGGTTTTTAAATTTTTGTTTTTATATTTAATGCCAAAATAGCCCTGTTATCTATCTGACGCGTTAATGTAGGTAGAGTCTACAATAACGCGACAACTACATTGTAGACGATAAATAGCCCACAAATCCACGTTAGACAAGCGAGTGAATTTTATAGACCTATAATTTTGGGAACGAAGCCCCGTCATCCATTAATTTATTTTAAAGTAGCCTACAGCCTGCGGCTCCGCCCCGTGTAGGTACACGACGTTATCCCGCGGGAATGTGATGTGTTTGCGAGATAAAAAGGTAGCCTAAAAGTATGTCACATCCCCATACCTACAGAAAATTACTTCGATCCGTTGCTCCCACAGACCTATGCGGTTGCTCCGTTCTGTCGTAAACGACCACACCAAAAACCAGACAAAAATTAAGTATTTTTAGAAAAAATCTACCCAAAAAAATGGAAAATGAAGTATTTAGAAAAAATCTACCCGTCTCACAATTAGCTCCGATGGGACGTTGTTAGTTGTGAGACGGGTCGATTTTTTCTAAATACTTCATTTCCCACTTTTCAGTAAGTAATAAAAATTGCATTGTGAATGCAAAAAACTAAAAATTTAAAAAAATCTACCCGTCTAAAATACTTCATTTTTTAATTTTTCAATGATAAAAATGGCATTGTGCATGCAAAAAAGTAAAAATTTAAATAACAGACAAAAATAGTCATATTTTCTAATCCATATTTTTTTCCACGCAGACGAAGTCGCGGGCGGAGCGCTAGTTTGTAATATTAGTAAGATTATTACTAACTAAAAACATTGTATTGTAACAGACTTTAAGTATAACGTTTTACACAACATCAAATCAACATCCACGGTACATAATGTTGCGCGACATTAAAATTTTGCGAACAGTCACATCTTCCTTAATTAGGGTTCGGGGACAAATGGAGCTCGTGTTGTTGACATGTGCGGTAGCAATGTATGTACGGATCGTTTGGATTTGACAAATTACCCGCCAAATCCCTATATTAACAGGAATACGTTAAAGATAAATGTCGCCGACATATTTTTATACCTTTTTAGGTCTCTGTAGCCGAATGGCAAAAGCGGAACCCTTATAGATTCGTCATAACATAACTGTCTGTCTGTTTGTCTGTACATCTGTCTGTTCGGCTGTCTGCCTGTCCGTCGGAAGCAGGTTTTTTGAATAATGAAATTACATAAGTCCACATTTTATTTTATTTAAGGCGAGGATTCCCGACCGAAATAGGCACGCTAACGCCTGCTCGGCCGCGCTCGATACACTTCACGCGGACGCAGCGGTAGCCGGCAGTGAAATGTGTACTCGCGAGCGCCCCGCGAATCAAAAATCACTTAATATTTAATTAAAAATAACCTAATAAAAAAATTAAAATTATGACGGCCGGAATCCCTCGGTTGTTGGATTACGAGACGGAAAAAAAACGACCGGAAGCACTAGATAAATAACTGTTTTTACAGTCATTTATCTAGTGCTTCCGGCCGTTTTTTTTCGATTTGTGATATTTTACTGTGTCAAATAAAATCCCAAACATCCGTCTAATCGTAATCCACAGTTCACAGTTGGCCGGCTGCGGCTGCGTCCGTCCGCGTGAAGTGCATCGCGCTCATAAAATAATATTACTCACAATCGCGCGCGGCCGAGCAAGCGTTAGCGTGCCTATTTCGGTCGGGAATCATTGCCTTAATACAGTTAAATAACTACAATAAATGTCAAATAATACAATTGCAGGAGGAGGTGGAATCGTCTTTGCGATTGGTGCACGCTGTGGCGTCAGGTGCGACCGGGGCGTTGTGCGTCACGCACAGGTACGGGCAGCTGCGAGCGCCACTGCACGCCGCGCGGTGGGACACGGCGCGGGCGCGGGCAGACCTCGCCGCCAACGTGCTGGAACAGCTGGGGCTGGAGACTGACGGTGAGTGATGATTGTTGGTTGTTATTGTGGGAGGTACCAGTCTTGCACAGGTACGGGCAGCTGCGAGTGCCACTGCACGCTGCGCGGTGGGACACGGCGCGGGAGCGGGCAGACCTCGCCGCCAACGAGCTGGAACAGCTGGGGCTGGAGACTGACGGTGAGTGATGATTGTTGGTTGTTTTTGTCGGAGGTAGTCATGCACAGATACGGGCAGCTGCGCGCGACACTGCATGCTGCGCGGTTGGACACGGCCCGGGTGCGAGCAGACCTCGCCACTAACGTGCTGGTCTGGAACAGCTGGGCCTGGAGACTGTCGGTGAATGATGATTGTGGGTTGTTATGGGGGCTGTAGGTCGTACACGTAGCTGTTTTATGTAGAATGAATAAGTTGCAGTTGCAGCCTTTCCAATCAGTTATCAATCAGCTATTCTGAAATCAAATCTTTTTCATAACTTTCTTTGCATTATTTTACAGAGGTGCTCATGGCAGTCTCTCAAGGGCTGGTGATGGGAGTCAGTCCAACAGAGAGGGCGGTTGGCTCTAGAGCATTGGCCTTAAGATCTGATGGCGTGGTGAACAGTGCGGTAGCTTGGGAACGATACGGCACGGCAGAACCAGTGGCTGTTGTGTCACCACAATTAGAAATGCCTCCAGATCCCGAATATCCATGGTAAGGAAAATAACTGATCGTATTTTTATAGAGCAATGATTTCTTACCTTTTTCGATGTGGTTCTTTTTTCTGTATCTATAGCCCAAATGTACAAAAGGTTTGACCAAGGAAGTAGTAAGTTGTACGTAGTAAGTACATAGTTACGTTTCATACTTTACCAAGTAAAGATAAATGTTGTTTACGTTAATGACTCGATTAAAATTTAAGATTTGAATTCGCACGTGACGTGATTAGTGCTATTTTTAATGTTGTCGCAACGCAACATACGAACACCCATTACGTGCGAGCATGAAATTTTAATCAAGTGATTACATAATCAACGATTAGTGAACTCGGCTCTGAGTCACAGGGTGAATAAAAACTAATTAGGTATCTTATCTACTCCTGTGTCTGAGTGAGTCATGTGTCTGACTGAGTGCAATAACTGTAGGTAACAATAACAGCTTTCGTGGACATATTTTTCTCTTTTTCTAGGTACGTGTCAGCACATAATAGTGAATCCCTTCGTTCTTCTAAGTTTATGCCCTCGCCACCTGGAGTGACCATGGAAGGGTGGTGGACCTACCCTTACTACAGTTGTGAAGCGAAACGATGGCTTCTTTCGTACACCGTACCTGTGTCGACCGTGCGTGGGTAAGAAATTAATTCATGAATGCATCCTATAAACAAGATAAACTAAAATTTTATTGAGAACAAAATGTAGCAGCGGTAAAAGGTTAGAAGCTTACTAAACCTACGCAGATGTGACGGTAATATAGTAAGTAACTCTATATTTATTTACAGTAAGGTAGGGCGGGGCAATTTCGACTGGTTTGACGCACATACAATTTTCTTGCATCAAAATTTTATACATAATAATAATGTAGGTACTCTAAATCAAACATAACCTGGTTATAAATTGACTTTTGGTGATTATTTATGGCAAACATCCATAAAAAAAACATGTTATATTTATTTGAAAACCTTTTTAAACATATAATGTCGGAATTAGTCGAAATAGCCCCTTTTCGGGAAATTCCAACTATTTCTTTTAATTTCTCACCTAGTCGTCTGAGAAAGCTCTAAGTTGAATTCAGAGTTGATAAACAGAACTGGCACGTAAATATGAACCTTATTTTAAATTAGAACGCTTCTTTTTCGTAAAAACACACTTTATAAATGAAGCACAAATAAATCTTAAAACCTTAGGACACTTGCTTCGACGTACACAACACACCAGAAAATGATGGCTGGGGCTGGCAAAGTATCATTGTTGTAAGCGTCATGCACATGCCTAGCGTCACCATCTATGTTCGAGGTATAGTAACTTGCTAACTAACTTCGGCTTCCTGTATATAGATGTCACTGTTTCAAATAACGGATAACACCGAAGTTATTCAAGGTAGTTTGAATTGCCCCACAGTTGTTATTGCCCCGCCCCACCTTACCTATTTACATTTCAACGCTTTGAAATAGTATTTTTTTATTTTTTCAGACTAAAAGGTGTTATTTCGCTAGATATAGACATATCTAATTTGGAAATTAATCAGTGCGAAGCTAGCCCTGATTACGACACTGATAATCAGATATTTTCTTTTCATGGCACTCACAAGTGCCCAAATGAGACTACTTATGTAAGTTTCACTTCTTATAATATAAGTAATAATTTTCTTGCTAGGTACCTACACTCGGAAGCTCATCAGGTTAAACAGTTGAACTGCGATAACAGCTTTTATACCGTAGGGCATAAAGTCGGTCTCAAGGTCAACATGTATAGTCTGATGTGCCGCCGTGTGTGCCTACACCTAAATAGTGGATTTTGAACTAGAACAATGTATAAATTTCAGTGTGACTACAAACCTAACAGAGAAATGAACGCACGATACGGAGGTTGGGCACGTGGTCTGTATATCTGCCGATGCAGACCAGGATATTATTCTGTTAATCATCAAGAAGGTTTTAATGGATCTTTAGTTGAAGGTAATTAATATTTATTTACTTTTTTTGAAAAAAATTAAGAAGACCCTATTTTTAGAACGTATGTTAGTTTTTAACACACTTCACGTCACGACAAATTTAAAAGTTTGATATGTCATTGTCAATGTGACGTTTTCAATTTTTGACATTGACAATGACAAATTATTAGATCAAAACAAAAGTCCAAAACGTTTTGTTTTTTTGTTTTTCAAATTACTACTTTATTTATATATTTAATTAATATCTTTACAGTTGCTTATCAAGAATTTGATGAAAACGGTTTAGAAAACTGGAGTGAACCTTACGAATGTCTAAAATGTCAGCCTGGATGCGAAACATGCAAAGGGCCAGAACCTTGCCTCGCTACTTACAATTGGCCTTTTCGGTGAGTTGATAAAGTTAAGAACTTACAAAGACTATTAGCATCATGGTATCAGTAGCCATGAGAACAACTCCCACGGCAGCCTCAGAAATGATACTAGGCCTTAGTCCTATAGATCTTGAGATCGAAAAGAAAGCTACAGAACAATGGTTTAAGCTGAAAAGCACTAACCTATGGATAGGAAGGCACAATGAAAAAAGGCACGCTGATATAGGGTATAAGGACGAAGAAAACCTTTCTATGATACTGGTTAATAATGACCTAATAAAAAGGAAAAGGATTTTCGACAAAAAGTAGGTACAGAATAAGCATCAGATCCAAAGAAGACTGGAACCTAGAACAAGACGATCTGGATAGCACCGTAGTATGCACACACCACACAAGCTGCCACATCATGGCAGAATGCCCGATGTACACATCACTGCGCTGGGAGCTCTTTGGAGCAGACAAGCTTAAGGAAGAGAATCTTAAGCAGTTAATGATAAGTCAACTCAGCAGGTACTGTAAGCATACAGGTAGATTCGAGAGTCCGACGCCGGTGGGGTAAACGATAACCCGCCTCCCCTGCTCTTAGCTTTCAGGGGCCTTGGGGATCTAGGTAAAATGGTCCTGATCAAGATGACTGATCACCTATCCGGCTCCACTGGCTTCCCCCTTTCTAAATAATAATATTTAAAAAAAAATAAGTTGATATAATAGGTACTAGGATAGTAATAGTAGATAAATGGATACTTATGCCAAAAGACGACACTGACCAAAAGCATACCAGTATTCTTCCAGACCCATGCTATGATACTTTTATTGATAACTGCAACAATTTGCAGCGCATGCTGTGTGAGTGATAAGATGTTTCAAATATTAAGTCATTGTATTTCCACATCCTGTATAGTGATTTATAGACTTATGTAGTCATAAAAAAGTGTTTTAAATCTTTTTTTACATTTCAGGATATCATTACTAGTGATATCGGTGAGCTGTGCAGTGTTGACGGTGTGCCTGACGGTCTACACCCGGCACCACCGGCGCGTAAAGGTGTTCCGCGTCGCCAGCCCAGTATTCCTATCTATAACTCTGCTTGGATGTGCCATTATGTACATGGAGGTGGGTTACCTACTCTTAAAATTATTATATTACTTTGATAATATACTTAAGTACTTCAGTGAGTAAGAAACTGATTTTACTCAAGACCAAGGTTACTGTTGTCAACTAGTTGTTATTGTACCTATCTCAACATGACAATTAACTAAAGTGCTCGTCAGATAAGTCTGCGCGCGGTAAAAATCGAATCTTTTCTAATCTTTTCTATAACATTTAAACAAAAAAATGCACTGTAACTAGCGCCAAAAACGCGCCAGGCACGTGCAGAGTGATCTGACACACACTCTACCTATATTTTAATACTAGTGGCTTCCCACAGCCTCATATGGTAACTACCTTTTTATGGCCAAGAATTTTAAAAAATTATTCCATTCTGAGGAGCCCGTGGCGCAGTGGATAGCGCGCTTGGCATGCGATCGTTGAGGTTAAGCAACGTTCGCAATGGTCGGTCACGGGATGGGTGACCAAAAACTTTTCATCTCGAGCTCCTCCGTGCTTCGGAAGGCACGTTAAGCCGTTGGTCCCGGCTGCACTTGCAGTCGTTAATACCCACCAATCCGCACTGAGCCCGCGTGGTGGGTCATGGCTCATTCTCCTTATTCATCCATAAGGAAGGCCAGCGCCCCAGCAGTGGGGACATTAAATGGCTGATGATGATGATGATGATGATGTTCCATTCTATTTTGATTTTATCCATTACAATCATACAAACAAACAAAAACTCAATTCCTTCCTCTTTTTAATATTAGTACTGTAGATGTTTATGCATTCATTAAAAGTTTCTTTCAGTTTCTAATTAAGTAAAATTAAGTCAACTGCCTGTCTGTCAATTAATAATAATAATAAAGTATGTTCAGCCAAATCTTTACTAATATTATAAAGAGGAAAGATTTAATTTTTTGTTTGGTTGTAATGGATATACTCAAAAACTAGTGGACCGGTTCTGAGAATTCTTTCACCAGTAGAAAGCCATATTATTCCCGAGTAACATAAGGCTATTAGTCCCGATATACTTACTCACGGAAACGCCGGAAACCACTTGTCTAAACTTCTATATTTTAAGAGCTTTGATTTTTGGTTATGTGGATAAACTCAAACTCTATTTAAAAAATTCTTTGACCATTTATGTTATTCCTGAGTGACTTAGTGCCAGTTTCACGATACTTTCCAGTTTACTTGACAGTTGACTGACTTGTATGGCCTATCTGACAAGTAACAGCTAATCATAACTTACTTAGACATAATGAAACTGGCCCTTAGTCTCTATTTAATTCCGATATTCCCACGGGAATGGGTACTGTGTGGGTAAAACTATGGGGAGCCACTATCAGTAATCATTTAAGAAATATGAGGAACTATCTATCGCTTCTCTTTGTTCATTTGGCGATTTTCACACTGCACCGCACACCGCTTCGGTTTACGGTAGTACGCTTCTTAACTTTGGCTGTAGAATCTTGATTTGCATACAAAACCCGCAGTGTATAAGACACTCACGACGCGTCTCCGCGCGTAGTGCGGAAACCGGCGGCCGGCAGTGTGATACCTTTTCTTGGACTACTTATAATCAAAATGCACTACCATTCAATCTTCAGATGGCAGCCATATTTCCTGTACTGGACAGATATTCCTGTATTGCTACAAAATGGACTCGTCATATGGGATTCTGCATTACTTACACAGCTCTATTAATGAAGACGTGGAGGTAAGCATTTGGTTTTAAATTATCACCTACCTTTTGTATTGACCTCTCTGCAACCATTCAAGGGAACCTAACACTACGATAGTTGCTTCATCAGCACCTTTAATGCAAGACCATCCCATATTTCTCTAGTATTTTTTTGTGTGGGTAGTAATTAAATAGTTCAGACCTAAATAGTAATTATAAAAATTTCATTAAAAAATTACTGAAACGTTGGAAATTTAATTTAAATAAATATTATTCTAAAAATATCAAATCTATTACTTACTAAAGAAATTAGCTTTATTTCAAATAGGAATGATTAAATATAAAATTCTTTTTAGGGTATCTTTAACATACCGAGTAAAGTCGGCTCACAAACTCAAACTGACAGACAAACAGCTTCTCCAATGGATGGCTCCGATACTACTTATTATGCTTGTTTACCTTGGAACATGGACTTTCTCATCACCACCTGATGCTGAGGATGTAAGTGAAACTCAGTTAGCACATAAACATAAATACAATTCCACAGTCAGCTTAGTTTATGGCCCTGCCAAAAACTAAGACAGTGGTTAAATTAGAAACAACAAATATCTGACACTGACAGCCATATTGGTTATTTGGCATTGCTATATTAAGTAGTATTGGTATTATATTAGTTATGTTTGTGGGACTGTACGTAAGGTTCACATTTGCTTAACGAAGTAACTAAAAATTTATGTGCAGTCACAAGCAAAAGCAATAATATGTAAGCGACATAGTACTTTGTAATATTACAATATTGAATGACTTTTCTGGCACAGATTGACACTGGCCTTTATAGTTTTGACGCTATCAAACAAATTATTAGCAATATGGGTCATGCATGATTCATTGGTTCGACTGTACAAGCTTTAACTAAACCTTTTAATTAACAACTCTGCTTAGAGTCATTCTAAGTATTTTGTCTTATTATTAGGAAACAAAAATTCAAATCGAAACAATCTGATAGTTTATTTATCACATTCTTTAGAATTTACAAGGCTGATGATAAATAATTGAAATTTCCAGATTACTGATAATAAAGGATTGAAATTCAAGCAGTGCACTTATAACTGGTGGGATCACAGTTTAGCTATAGGTAAGTAAAAATGCATAAAGTTATTCAGTGCTCCTAAAGATGTGATTTCCCTGGAACTACTAATTAACATTGGCGTTATAAAATTCCCCAAAATACGATGAAACGAAATATTTCACAATTAGGCATATCAAAAAGAATTTTGTATTAGAAAGAATCGATCATCTCCCAAGTAGGAGCTACTTAGCCCTGAGGTGGAATTCGAACCGATAATCTTTCACTGTCCAGGCGAGCACTCTGACCGCTGAGCTACAGATTATCACTACATAGTATAAAACAAAGTCGCTTTCTCTGTCCCTATGTCCCTTTGTATGCTTAAATCTTTGAAACTACGCAACGGATTTTGATGCGTTTTTTTTTATAGATAGAGTGATTCAAGAGGAAGGTTTATTTGTACTTTTTATCCCGATATTCCCACGGGAACGGGAACCACGCGGGTGAAACCGCGGGCGGCCGCTAGTATTATATATATCTTGTGTTTATTTCTCTAAACAAAGAAATATCCCTAAGCTAGTATAAATAAACCTATTCTTATGTCCTTGTAAAACTCTTTTGGATTCATGAACTTTGTTTTATTGCGTTTTACAGGGGAAATCTTATTCCTTCTATGGGGAGTGAGAGTCTGTTACCGGGTGCGCCACGCCGAGAGCCTGTACAACGAGGCGAGACTCATATCCATCGCCATTTACAACATATTCACTGTTAACTCGCTCATGATTGCATTCCAGTGAGTAGGTTTCTTTAACTTCTTACTATACCTGTCCTGTCACTATAACCTTCGATCATATAAACCCTAGATACACAATTCCATACTAAATGCGCTTGAAAAAGTGATTCCAACAGCGTCTGTCATTAGTAGTTATAGATATTTTGATTCCGAATACTGAAGTCACCACATTTGATATTCGACCCTAAGCAACAGTAATTGGATTTAAATTCGGTCGGCATTGTAGTACTTACGATCTTATTACATGGAAAGCTCAGATGGTCGGCCGACGCTAGAACAGCGAATCGTATTTCGTCATGTCTGCATCTCTGTCTTACTAACGCAAATAGAAGAAACGGTTGCGCGGCAAGTAATATTGCAATATTTTAGTATAAATAATGGAATTATGATAGTTTCAGTACATGTTTGACTTTAAATTAATTGTGCAATTATACTTACGTTCAATACTGACAGAAAATATGATATTACATCTCTTTTTTTCCTTTTTTCGAATTGTTTTTGCGCATCTTCTCAGCACATTTAGGCATCGTGTCGCCGGGCGGTCAAATGACTACTGAGAGCGATCTAATGCTCCCTTTCGAATGAGGCATTCGTTGGCGGCTTCATTTTCTGTGCGTTAACGCTGTATCTAGGGTTTATATGATCGAAGACTATAACATATAAAAAATGGATATGGAATATTATGCTTTATTAGATTGAACATAAGACTTAGAGCCAACGCGCACTTGTGATTTTTAATCGGGCGATAGTTTGATCGTTCTCGGATTCAGTATAGAGTTAAATGGCAGTGCGCGCACTGACGATTAAAAATCGACCGATTAAACTATCGGCCGATAGTTGTTCGATCAAACTATCGCACAGCACAACTATCGGCCGGTCGGTAATGTGCATGGAGGACTATGTGAGCGCGCGCACTGCATTCAACTAAACTATCGCCCAACTATCCGACAGTTTCATCACGATCGTCTTACGATTCCGACTAAACTATCGGTCGACTAAAAATCACAAGTGCGCGTTGGCTCCTAATGTTGCCGTCGAAAATAAAATTACCTATCTTTTTTGTATGTTATTGAAAAACTATTAAAAATTCAAAAAAAAACATATGAACAATGGTTACCAGTTTTATGTACAGTCACAAGCAATAATATGCAAACAACTAAGGACTTTGTCTTAATGCACTATCGAATGACTTGAGTGGCACAGACAGATAGCTTTGTTTTGGAACGCTTCAATGTGGCAAAGTTCTATTATGTTGTGTACATATTATTGCTCCTGACTGTACACTGTACAGGTATTCATTAAAGTCTGTCGGCTATTGTTTTGAGCCCTTAGCTATTCCTTTTGCCAGCTCCTAAGATGTAATGGATTTTATGATTACTTATCTAAATAGTGTTGTCGTGAAGAAGCAAAACTATATTAATGATCCTAATCTTATTTAATCCTTCTTTTATGATTATATCTGTAAATTTTACTAAAATCTATACTTTTTTTACAGTTTACTCATCCTGCCTCGTGCTGGGCCAGATATTAAATATCTTCTCGGCTTCATCAGAACGCAACTATCCACATCAACTACAGTGCTATTAGTATTTTTACCTAAAGTAAGTTTCCCTTTTATAAAAACTTATAAGTATAACATAAAACATAAAACTTATATAAAAACCGGCCAAGTGCGAGCACAGAATATTTATTAGTACCTTACGGTACAGAAATTTCACTCCCGAGTTTAGGTATGATAAACGCAAGCGTCCGATCACCGGACTAGTCTCAATAGGCTGGCACTCGCTCGACTTGTCGCACACGCAGCGCACGCATCCGCATGTGTCGCCATCTGTCTCGCTTCGCGTGTATTACTTTCACAGATAAAGTAGTACATCTGGCAGCCCTAGCAGATTGAAGCGAGACGGCAGACAGTTATCGTACGATGAACGCTATACGCAATGCAAAAGGTTGAAATTAGATTGTTTTCCAGAATAGTAGCTAAATATCTCGGGGATTTTGCGCCGCTTGTATGGAAGTGAGACAGGCCTGGTGCGAGTCGAACTCGCCCATGAATGGTTCCGTACCCAATTAACGTACCGATTGCATACTCACACGGTACACCTAGCCAAAATACCAGTATCATTTTTCGCCAGCAAAAAATAACTTTGTTTTTCACAGTGTTTGTATGAAGGACAAAGTTATATTTACGGTTTTTAAAAGTGTATTATTTCTCAAAAACAGCTGACTACTTATATCTCGTTCGAACCAATTTTCGTTATAAGTGTTTATTGAAACTCAGTGTAAGTAGGTATATTTATTTTAGAATTTTCACTCTCTTACTTTAAAAGTTAGAAGGGAGGCACACATTTTACCGCTTTGGAAGTGGTATCTTTCAAAATATTGACTATGAGAAAAAATGATTAAATAAACCTTTGTATTATTTTTAAAGACCTATCTATAGGCGAATAGGTTCAAAGAAAAAAGTTGTAAAAAGGGTTACAGAATATACCTCCCCACCTACCAAGTTTCAAGTGTGTAGTTTTAATAGTTTTAGAACAAAGTAACTGTGACATACGGACGGACGGATGGACAGACAGACATAGATTTGACGAATCTATAAGGGTTCTGTCTTTTGCCATTCAGCTACGGAACTCTAAAAAGGTTCACAAAAAATCATTTATTTTAACAAGAGCTGGAAATGGTTCATTGGTGTAAACGGTTTATTGGTGAATTTGGTACGCACAAATCTTTTATGTTATTATTACATTAAACTATTCTAAAGCAAGTGTGTCATCTTATCTGAGGGCCTACTCTGAAACGCAAAACCCCAAACTTCGTTATACCCATCCCTGTCACTCTCCAGTCATGACAGAATCGAGTGAAAGGGACGGGGTTAACCGAAGTTTCAGATTTGCGTTTCAGAGTACGGTCCCTGATCTTGTTGTTTATATTTTTTTCTAACTGTCATATTAGTAAGGTTTATTAATTAAGCATAGTGATATTTGCTTACAAAAATATTTAATATTTCTAATAACTGGTTCTAAAATCGGAATTAGCATAGATCTTTCTGCTCTACTTCTTCTCTACTTGCTTCAGCCACTTTCTGCCTTCTTCCACCAGGTACTCCGCGTAGTCCGAGGCACTGGCGACACGTGGGACAGTCGCGCGAGAGCGAGAGGCATTCCTGCGTCCTCTTCTCTCAACGGCATTGGTTTGGTGCCGGACGATCCACCCGACTTGTACCAGGAGAATGAAGAGCTTAAGGTACTTACTATATAGTAGGGTAGATGCCTTTCCTTCGACCTACAAATTTTATTCACAATCGAAAACAGCTAAGAAACTTTGGCAAAAGTTGGGAATATTTTGGAAAAATGTTGATCCACAATCTTCAATATAGTTTTATGAATTGTTTTCAATTACGGTGTCGTTTAAATTGTGAACATCTATGTGAAGCGGAGTTATCGTTTATATAGTAAGATAAGAGTCAACGCGCACTTGTGATTTTTAGTCGACCTATACTTTAGTCGGAATCGTATCACGATCGTGATCAAACTGTCGGCCGATAGTTGGCCGATAGTTTAGTTAAATGCAGTGCGCGCGCTCACATAGTCTTCCATGCACATTACCGACCGGCCGATAGTTGTTCTGTGCGATAGTTTGATCGAACAACTATCAGCCGAGAGTTGATAGTCAGTGCGCGCACTCCCATTTAGGTAACTTCATACTGAATCATCCGAGAACGATCAAACTATCGCCCGATTAAAAATCACAAGTGCGCGTTGGCTCTAGTCAAGCCAGCTATAGTAGTATTCTTTAGTCCAAAAAACCCTTCTCCTTCCCCCCGGAAAATTCGGTAAGTATAGCCAATCCCGAGTGCTTTCAGGCAGACATTTCACTCGTAAGTTGCTTTCGTAAATTTTATGTAAGTAACTTACGGCTGTATAGTTACACATACAAATAAACTTACAAAGAGTGTTTACATTTGCAAATTTTATCGTAAGTCGCTCACGTAAGCAACTTACGTGAGTAAAACTTACAAGTGTAAGATCGGCCTAAGTAACTTACGGCTGTATAATTACACATACAAATAAACTTACAAAGAGTGTTTACATTTGCAAATTTTATCGTAAGTCGCTCACGTAAGCAACTTACGTGTGTAAAACTTACAAGTGTAAGATCGGCCTAAGTAACTTACGGCTGTATAATTACACATACAAATAAACTTACAAAGAGTGTTTACATTTGCAAATTTTATCGTAAGTCGCTCACGTAAGCAACTTACGTAAGTAAAACTTACAAGTGTAAGATCGGCCTAAGTAACTTACGGCTGTATAATTACACATACAAATAAACTTACAAAGAGTGTTTACATTTGCAAATTTTATCGTAAGTCGCTCACGTAAGCAACTTACGTGAGTAAAACTTACAAGTGTAAGGTCGGCCTTAATGTAATCACACTTCGATGTCGTAAACAGGAAGAGGTGCAGAAACTAGCAGCCCAAATAGAATTTATGAAGATAGTCCAGATGGAGATGCACAACCGGCACTTGCGGCCGCGGCCCGGCGGGTACTTCACCGCCAACGCGCCGCAGAGCCCGCAGCAAGCGAAGACAGTCAACATCTCGCAGGTAATACAATGTTACATGGATGTAGCTAGCAGCACACATATTCATGGAGATAGTCCAGATGGAGATAGCCCGGCGGGTACTTCACCGCCAACGCGCCGCAGAGCCCGCAACAAGCGAAGACAGTCAACATCTCGCAGGTAATACAATGTTACATGGATGTAGCTACCAGCCCACATATTCATGGAGATAGTCCAGATGGAGATGGCCCGGCGGGTACTTCACCGCCAACGCGCCGCAGAGCCCGCAACAAGCGAAGACAGTCAACATCTCGCAGGTAATACAATGTTACATGGATATACAGTGGCGGTCACATAATTAAAGACACCAGTCGATTTTCATACAAACGAGGTAACTTTGAAGCCTTGGTTCTCCGCCAGGGATTGACCTAGCTGTGATCTGATAATGGCCATCTAGGGAGTGAATGAAGGAGATTCAGATCGCTAGACACACCCAACTGATCTGATCAGCGTTCTAAGAGATATAAGAATCAGAGTTTTCAGTTTCTGGATTTCCATACAATTTTATGCAAATTTTGCGGATTTTTTAAACATATCCTTATATCTTTTAGAATGCTGATCAGATCAGTTGGGTGTGTATAGCGATCTGAATCTCCTCCATTCACTCCCTAGATGGCCATCAACTGATCACAGCTAGGTCAATCTCTGGCGGAGAACCAAGGCTTCAAAGTTACCTCGTTTGTATGAAAATCGACTAGTGTCTTTAATTATGTGACCACCACTGTAGCTAGCAGCCCACATAGAGTTCATGCAGATAGTCCAGATGGAGATGGCCCGGCGGGTACTTCACCGCCAACGCGCCGCAGAGCCCGCAACAAGCGAAGACAGTCAACATCTCGCAGGTAATACAATGTTACATGGATGTAGCTACCAGCCCACATATTCATGGAGATAGTCCAGATGGAGATGGCCCGGCGGGTACTTCACCGCCAACGCGCCGCAGAGCCCGCAACAAGCGAAGACAGTCAACATCTCGCAGGTAATACAATGTTACATGGATATACAGTGGCGGTCACATAATTAAAGACACCAGTCGATTTTCATACAAACGAGGTAACTTTGAAGCCTTGGTTCTCCGCCAGGGATTGACCTAGCTGTGATCTGATAATGGCCATCTAGGGAGTGAATGAAGGAGATTCAGATCGCTAGACACACCCAACTGATCTGATCAGCGTTCTAAGAGATATAAGAATCAGAGTTTTCAGTTTCTGGATTTCCAAACAATTTTATGCAAATTTTGCGGATTTTTTAAACATATCCTTATATCTTCAAGAATGCTGATCAGATCAGTTGGGTGTGTATAGCGATCTGAATCTCCTTCATTCACTCCCAGTTCAGTTTGTATGAAAATCGACTAGTGTCTTTAATTATGTGATCACCACTGTAGCTAGCAGCCTACATAGAGTTCATGGAGATAGTCATGGAGATGGCCCGGCGGGTACTTCACCGCCAACGCCACTCCGCAGAGCCCGCAGCCATAGACTAAATAATAGTACATTGGTACAGAAACTTTACTCCGCTAAACCATTTAAATAAATAGCAACTCCAATCCAATTAAAACGCAATAAAGTGGAATTCAGCTTGTACGGCGCTAATTACGAACCGCCACATATTGCATCTCTTTCTACCGCATATATTCTAGCTCTTTTGCGGATCTAATCTTTCGGTGCGGGCGAGAGTAGCGAGCAAGTACATCGAGTGACAGACGTCTGCCGCAGCACCCGAAGACTATCAACATTTCACAGGTAATAGTCGTACAATGTTACATGGCTATAGCTAGCAGCACACATAGAGTTCATGGAGATAGTCCAGATGGAGATGGCCCGGCGGGTACTTCACCGCCAACGTCAAAAATTAAAAACGGCCTAAATTTGACCCACTGCCCAGTGTCCGATTGAGCTGAAACTTTGCATACAGGTTTGGTTTGGGTGACACTAGAATATTGAAGTACAGTCAACAAAAAAGCTTGTCATAAAAATGAAGTTTTTACAGAAAACTTATTCCCCCTTATTCCAAACCGTGGACTAAAATAGTCCTGGTTTAAAACTGGTACTAAACTGGTGCTGTCACTTTAATTTTCCAAATGAAAGAAAGAATTAGCATCAGTTTTAAACCAGGTCTAACTTTAGTCCACGTTTTGGAATAAGGGGTATAATGTTTATCGGCCAGAATTAATAACCTATCCACGGATAGGGATAGGTGCGATCCAGATTAGTTGCTGTGCAACGCTTGATATTAACATAACTAACGACAGTTGCCAGGGTGTTGCTAGGTGTTGCCTAGCAACTAATCTGGATCGCACCTATCCCTATCTGTGGATAGGTTATTAATGGGCGATTTTCTGAAAGCTCAGTCACTAGATGGCGCTGTCCCACCTATGCAGTTAGAAGGAACGGAACGTTATAAATTTTACTTTGACGCGACTTTTTTACGTAAAACGGAACGTCAGACAGATGTTATTTATTTACCTAAATCTTTAAATTTACCTATTTCGTTTCTGTTCCTCACAGTAGTACTTAATTAATATATTATTAGTTTCCTTTGGGTTGTTAAAAAATAATTAATTTAAATATGTTTAATACCAAAATATACCATAGACATGTACATACTTATTCAACACCATCTAGTGAAGCAATTGGAAGCTTTTTTTTTTAAATGGCCTCTCAGAAAATCGCTCATTCTGGCCGTTAATTATAACGGGTGTCCCAAAAGTAAGCAAAGGATGATTTGTCTCAATAAAACGCGAATGGATTGGAATTTATTCGTAGTTTTATTTTATTTTAAAGAAGAGACTTGTACAATTTTATCTGAATAGAATATCTGCTAAATGGCCGCCAAGGGCATTTTTGCTGTGTGCAAGTTTTTCATGACACTTTCACACATTTCGCTGCTAATTTCACGCATTTCGCTACTTATTTCACCAATAACTCGGCGAATACTTTGTCTATATTGTCTATGTTTTGTGGATCGTTGGTGTAGACTTTATCTTTGACGTAGCCCCAAAGAAAGAAATCCAGTGGCATCAGATGGCAAGATCTCGGTGGCCATTTAACATCACCTCTTCTTGAAA
The DNA here is from genome assembly GCA_949710035.1 of Crambus lathoniellus. Taxonomy (NCBI): domain Eukaryota; kingdom Metazoa; phylum Arthropoda; class Insecta; order Lepidoptera; family Crambidae; genus Crambus; species Crambus lathoniellus. The sequence continues at coordinate 12,748,069 of OX453296.1, forward strand.
TTACGAGATTTTTCGACCTTTCGACGAGTGTTTGTAATTGATCGTGAATTTTCGTTAAATATTTGTATAACTTCTATGCGCTGTTTTGTTGTAAAACGCTCCACGATTAATTTTACATATGTCAAGATGACGTATGTCAAATTTCAACCCGCCATCTTCAATATTTCGGAAATAGCGCGAAATTCAAATCCTATACGTACTTTTGAGACACCCTTTAAATTTAATATTATTTGTTGTACAGGACAGTACAGAATGGGCCGGCCCAGTGTGACTGGTGGCGTTGTGCGACAGCGAGTGGTCGTGGCCCGGGCCCGCGGCGAGGGCGGTCCGCACCGCCGTCGACCCGCGCCCGCCCGCCTACGTCTGACGGCCGGGAGCCAATCACCAAACAACATCATACAGTACAATACAAAAAGCTTAGTGTACGGCACTGACCTCTATAATACAAGTACGCTGGACAAAATGTGGTTTACGAAATGACAGTTGTTTTTTGAGCCGATTCAAAGCGCCCCTTTCGAGCGTCTCGGGTACTAGAATTGCAAATGTCTGATCGTTCTTTTAAATAATTCTCTGATAATTTACGTGAAAACCGTGGATTAAGACTTTACTTTGTTTATTTTATGTATACTACGTGATCTGAACATATTTTCATGAGAGTATGCGTATTTTGTAGAACTGGCTATCAAAAAGGCAGCGGGATAACCTTCCACAAGTAAGTGAATTTCATGGTTAAAAATGTTTCAAAAGCTTGTCTGAAGCTTATAAATACTATTTTATATTTATAATAAACGTTTTTATTCGTTTACCTTATTAGATTTAAGTGTAATTTGAGCTATGTTTTCATCTCTATAATTAGTTCCATGGACGCTCACGCTGCTATCAGCGCCAAAATGGCGAAAATCAAATGGCTTCATTTTGAAGTTGATTGTATGAAGTCCAGCGTACTTGTATTATAGAGTGTACGGCCAGAGTGCCCGCTCTGGTTGAGCGTCGGGCGGGGCGGGGCGGGCAGCGTTCATCATTTGGTTGCCGACGCTCCGGCCGCTACTCAGGACACCACTATGCGTTAGCATTTGTTGCGCACAGACCGGCCCAACGAACGCCAACGAACGACATCAGGGGCCCAATCCTCAGGCATTCGAACTTTTTCAGTGTGGTAATTCGTATGTCGAACATTTTGTTTATGGTTTCTATTGAAAAGTTAGAACGTTTCAAACAAACTAATCTGTTCCACATGTCAACATATCATTTTGACAGCTAAGTTCGTATACGAACATCGATTGGTCCGTACCACTCGTTGCGTTTGACTGGTTTTCGATCGAACTTTTTCGATCGTGAAATTCTGTCGATACACAAACTGTGTTATATTCGAATTTCGAGCATAAAAAAGTGAACTTTTCTCGATTGCCTGAGAATCGGCCCCCAGGCGTTGCCCGCTGCACGTTCCTGGCCTTCGAAGATCAATCTAAAGCTAAGTAAAGGATCACTGGGAGCGATTCAAGTACACATTCGGCTTTTCAGATCATCTGATTGAGACAGAGAGGAAAACAGAACCCCTTGGCTGGCGTTCGTTGGCTTCCGTTGGTTCGGTGTGTACGCAGCATAACATGAACGCTGCCCGCCCCGCCCCGCCCGACGTTCAACTACAGCGGGCACTCTGCTCGTACACTTAGACTACATACTGAGGTAACTGGAGAGTGCAGTACTAACACTTTTTTGTGGCACTGTGGCTGTCTTCCGTCTCACCTACACTTTGAAAAAATACGTAAGTATGGTCATATGAGACAACTGAGAGCCACTACGTACTAAATGTCAAATTTGCTGGGCACACTTTTTTATTCAGGGTGAAAACTCCAGTTACCTCAGTATTTAGTCTAAGCTCTTTGGAACAATACGTAGGGCACACCGAAAGTTCTGCGCTCCTGGCCGCTCATAAATGTTTTATTTTCGAATGTTACTTAAATTATTTAAGACTTAGGAAACTCAATGATTGATTTAAAAAAAATGGCGAGAAAGCACGTGTCATTTGTTTTTAACACAAGTTGCGAAAAGATTTTAGGGCGATGATTTTGCATGACTTTAAAAGTTCACTGTCTCCGTAAGACTGCACTGCTCGTCTTCAAAATGCTTTTGGGAGGGAAGCACCTCCTTTGAGCACTGTAAGGCGTTGGTACGAAGAATTTGACCATGACTGTGTTTCTCTCCATGATGAAATTCGTGAAGGTCGGTCGGTTCGGCCGGAAGGGGCCGTGATAGCTTTCAACCAGCGCATGAAAAACATGCCCTCAGCCCTAAGGACCATTGGGGTCCTCATGTTTTCAAAAATGGTTTGACCGAATTAAAAAGTGTTTAAAATGTAATGGAGAATACTTCAAAAAGCAGTTAATATATTACTTTACATGTGAATTGTTTTAATAGTGAATTACGCAAAACTTTCAGTGTAGCTAATACTAGGGGTCTAGTATTAGCTACAGCGTGCATATAACAATAAACAATAACAGTTGTTCCGCTTCGGTCAGCAAAGCCAGAGTCCTTTTTACCCGACTACGGCAAAGCAAAAAAAAGGAGGGTTATGAGTTTGACCGGTATGTATGTATGTATGTATGTTTGTATGTATGTTCATCTGTTCCCGCATAAGTTCTAAACTGCTGATCATATATTCACAATTGAGGTATCGTTGGAAGCGTCTTGATTGTCTGCTGGTTATAGGCTATGTCACGTCACATGAAATTGAATACGGCGCCCTCTAGACGACATAAAGTTGTGAACTAAAAAACTTTTTTCTGAGAAGAATATCGTGTTTGGTATCAAATGAAAGCTCTTGGTGAGCTCGTTTCAAAAATATATATTTTATAGTTGTTGCTGGCGGCTTTGCTTGCATAAATTGAATTTTGACTTTATCACGAAATTCATCATCATCATATCGCCGAACGATGCCCACTGCTGGGCATAGGCCTCCCCCAAGGAACTCCACAACAATCGATCATACGCTGCCCGCATCCAGCGGCTTCTCGCAACTTTGACCAGATCGTCGGTCCACCTTGTAGGGGGCCTGCCCACGGAACCGGTACGCGATCGCTATTCAAGAACCTTTCCGCCCCAACGGCCATCGTTTCTCTGCGCTATCTGTTCCGCCCACTGCCACTTCAACGGTACAATCCTTCGAGCGATGTTGGTGGTTTTAGTTCGCCTGTGGATCTCATCGTTTCTGATTCCATCGAGCAAGGTAATACCAAGCATCGCTCTCTCCATTGCTCGCTAGGTGACTTTGAGCCTTCTTTTGAGACCCATAGTAAAAGACCACGTCTCACTTCCATAGGTCAGTAAGCCAGTAATGACTGGCAACACACACTGGTCAAAGACTTTCGTCTTGAGACATGGAGGTATTTCGGACGCGAATATATGCCGGAGCTTCCCGAACACTGCCTATCCGAGCTGAATTCGTCGAGAGATCCCTTTCTCGGAGTTGGACTTACTAACTGGACCGTTTGCCCTAGGTAAACAAAGTGGTCAACAACTTCGAGCGTAATGTTCCCAACGACTGGAGCGGGTGAAACATGGGTATTGGATATGATTTTCGCCTTATCCATGTTCATCTTTAGACCCGCTCTTTGAGAATCATTACTGAGATCTTCGAGCATTAAGTTCAGGTCTTCCAAGGTCTCAGCCATAAGAATTACATCATCGGCAAACCGTATGTGTGTTAGGTGCTCGCCATTGATGTTGATGCCGCATCCTTTCCAATCAAGAAGCTTAAAAATATCCTCCAACGCAGTTGTGAACAGTTTCGGACAGATGACGACGTCTCCCTGTCTCACACCTCGCTGTAGTTGGATAGGATTACAGCTCTGGTTCTGTAATCGGATTGACATGGTGGCGTTTTGGTATAAGTACCTGAGCACATAGATGTACCTGTGGTCTACTTGGCACCTCTGGAGAGACTGCAGCACTGCCCAGCTCTCAATAGTATCAAAGGCTTTCTCGTAGCCCACGAACGCCTAGCAAAGTGGCAAGTTGTACTCTTCGGTTTTCTGTATAACTAGCCGCAGCGTATGAATGTGGTCTTTGGTGCTATTAGCATTTCCAGAACCCGGCTTGTTCGGGAGGTTGGAAGTCGTCGAACATCTTATAGATATAGCTCAGAAACGTGATGGGTCTGTGGTTCTTCAAAAGAGTCCTATCACCCTTCTTGAAAAACGCTTCTGCCCCATGCCTTTGGCGTTTTGCCCTCGAGGATGATTGAATTGAAAAGCTTTAAGTATCAGCTTTCCGCCCGCTCTCAGAAGCCCGCCCGCCGCCTTGTTGTTTTTAAGCTGCTTGAGAGCCATTGTTTTAAATTTGAGCCGGTATTGGTCGGAGCGTGGATTTTTGCCATCATCGCCACGCTTAGCCTGCCAAGTGTTGGCGATCGCAGTATGTCCTACTGTTCGCGAAGCCTATTGGGCTTGGCGGGAGGGCTGAGCGTGGCGAGAGACAGACCTTGTCCGTCTGAGTCCAACATACCGTTAGCGGTATACGAAAAGACTGTATTTGCCCTCACTATAAACAAAAAAAATATAAAAAATATGTCCTGCTGTTACATGGAGACGCTGCTGCCCCTCTCTTGATGGCAGTTTTCCCTCTGTCGCCTCTTACGACACCCTCGAGAAGAAAGGGGGTAGTGCTATTATTTTTATGTGCCGGCACTACACAGCGCAAAATTATGACCCCAAAATAATGTAAATAAAAATTAAGTTCAAAAACTAAAACCCGACTACTGAAAAATCACGCTCTAAAAAGTATGAAACAAGAAAATTTTCTCATCTGAAATTGCCGTGGTCGTATGCCCACGACTATATAATATAACAAAACAATATTTTCATTCTAGGGAAAAGTGGCATACGACCACGGCAATTTCAGATGAGAAAATTTTCTTGTTTCATACTTTTTAGAGCGTGATTTTTCAGTAGTCGGGTTTTAGTTTTTGAACTTAATTTTTTATAGAATAAAGTCTAACGGGTTGAGTTAGGCCGTTTCCCCATTAGGCTCACAGTGAGCGGCTCAGTGACTGAGCGGCGTAGTAAGCTAACTGAGCCGCAAGAATCGTTCGCTGCAACTCGGCCACTCACTGAATGAGTCGGCAAGCGAAACGCGCTGTCCGCAAACTGCGTACCTACAGTACGCGCTGTATAGACTGGACACTCCATTTAAAATATAATATAGAGACGCATTAGAGGCAAATAGTTAGCCGCTAACTGTGAGCCTGATTGGGACACGGTCTCGGGGACTTACAGCGTGCACAAAACTATATCATAATCAATATCAGTAAACTAATCAGCCGCCTTACTTTGAAACGAGGTTGTATTGGACTATTCTTAAGTTAATGCTCAAATAAGGACTTTATTGCAAGGCGTTAAGGTTCACAGTTTTGACAAAATTATTAAAAATTAAAACTGTGACCACTTACCGCATATTGTGCCAAATTAGGAACACTTACAAAATTTCGCCCTATATCATTAACTAGGTACAGTCGCCATCAGATATATTGTAGCAGACAAGGTGACCAAATACTTCTGAACAATTTAAAATGTCATGCTGTGTATGACAGCTATGTAAGCCTAACAGACAGGTATGGTGAGAACGGGCACAGATTTGCCTGCCTGATCTATCTAATCTGCAGTCGGCAGTGCTGTCCGCCAGCCAGATCCGTGCCAGGGACCGTACTCTGAAACGCAAATCCGAAACTTCGGTTAGCCCCGCCCCTATCACTCGATGCCGTCATGACTCGAGAGTGAGAGGGACGGAGCTAACCGAAGTTTCGGATTTACGTTTCAGAGTAGGCCCTCTGATGTTAAACATTTTATGGTTAAAGAATATTTATTTCTCATACGAAATACAAATTTCACTTACTGAGAAACATAAACAACTTAAATAAACTTAAATAGGTACTTGCACAAACGCACAAACTTAAATATGAAAAAAAAAAATACATAAATTGACAATAACATTGCGGGTTGACTAAAATAACATTCAAGCAAATGCTGTTTGACGCGTACGATACGAATCGAACCGAGCGCAGTCTTCGGTCGTCATCGTCATGTCGTCACTTTGTGCTAACATGGATGTAAGACGCGGCTGAGCGTAGGTACTGGACGCGGCAATGATGCACTCTGAATGTAGGTAATAATATTTTCTTAGTTTTGTTGATATTTAAATGCTGTTAAGATTTATTAATAAATTTAGAGTATTAAAACTAATTGCCAAATTATAATAAAAATATGGAATTATTACTATAAATTTATGGAGCATCAATTTTTTAAGAAATATATATATAATATTATATATTGAAATATATAATAATATAATACGACGATGGCTCTCGTCGAATCCAGCTCGGATGGGCAGCGTTTGGGAAGCTCCGGCATATATTCGCGTCCGAAATACCTCAATGTCTCAAGACGAAAGTCTTTGACCAGTGTGTGTTGCCAGTAATGACCTATGGAAGTGAGACGTGGTCTTTTACTATGGGTCTCATAAGAAGGCTCAAAGTCACCCAGCGAGCAATGGAGAGAGCGATGCTTGGTATTTCCCTGCTCGATCGAATCAGAAATGATGAGATCCGCAGGAGAACTAAAACGACCGACATCGCTCGAAGGATTGCATCATTGAAGTGGCAGTGGGCGGGACACATAGCGCGGAGAACTGATGGCCGTTGGGGCGGAAAGGTTCTCGAATGGCGACCGCGTACCGGACGACGTTCCGTGGGCAGGCCCCCTACAAGGTGGACCGACGATCTGGTCTAGGTCGCGGGAAGCCGCTGGATGCGGGCAGCGCAGGACCGATCGTTGTGGAGATCCTTGGGGGAGGCCTATGCCCAGCAGTGGGCGTCGTTCGGCTGACATGATGATATATTGAAATATTTGGCAAAAACTTTATATACTTATTATAAATAATAATTTTAATCATAATATATATAAGCATACAGGGTATGAAAATAATTGCTGGGAAACTACTTAAATTTTTAGGTATAATAAAAAACGGGTGTTTTTTCAGACACGCAATGAAACGCATGCAAAAAGTGTGCATGTGTGTGTGATTGCCCCGCGAGTCGTGCACCTTCGCGTAAACTCGACAGCTACCGTACACGTGTATTTGTGTGCGTGTGCGGCTCTGGCTGCGCTTGATATTCATTGCGTCTTCAAATTTCATAAGCCTATTTGACTAAGAAATTTTAATAATTTCGATAATGTTTCTTTAGACGAAAGTTTAGTAATCACGTTTTACATTTATTTTTGTCAAAACCAAAGTTACAATATTTTGACTTTGACACTTGATATCTCCATAATCAGAAGAGTCCCAGGTATGGCCCAGTACAGAAAAAACTTCGTTATAATGGACAGAATACGTGTCTTTCGGCTTCGTTAAGCTTCTTTTCATACCCTGTATATTTATTAATTTCATTTTGTAGCCAGTTATAAGATAAATTTTAATTATAAATTGATCTGTTATTTTATTTAAGTACCATTGAATTTTAAAAACTGTTTTAGTTATTTATTTTAAAATATTCATTTATGAAATGTTAAAGTATTAAATAATTTTTATTTTGTTAATAATGTGAGCTTTAAGCAACCGTTTGTATGAAGTCATTGATTTGGCGTTTTTTATAGAATCTGGTAATTTATTATAAAGTGAAACTCCATTATAATGAATGACGAATGATGGCGTGAAACAAGATCATTAGCGCTTCGTTATTGTTTATTTTTTTAATTTCATGTTTTTTCGTAAATGTTTTAGGTATTTGTGTTTAACATTTTTAGTTTGTTGAACATGTATCAACTATAGGAAAAATGTGATAGTAAAAAATATCACGAGCCCTATAAGTAGCTTTCAGGCGGGATACTACTTATAGGGCTCGTGGTTTTTTACTATCACATTTTTCCTATACTTACAAAATTGCATTGTAAATGCATAAAAATAATATAAAATCTCATGTATCAACTAGTTTTCCTAGCAAGACGTCCTGGAATCAGGGTTCGCAAACCTAGTTGATGGTGCATCACACAGTCCGGCGGCATGTGCCGGCAGCTTGACCATAATGATACGCCAGAGACGCGTATAGCGTAGCGCCGGCCGCACACAAACCTGGGGGGCTACCGCGTAACTTTATGGATATGAACTTCATACGTTTTTGGGAACTTTACGTCAATTTTATAAAGAAAATAGTGGCTATCCGTTCTTTGTTTTTTGACGTCGGGTATAACGATAACTAGCTAGCAACGTTCAACAGAACAAAGCAGCAAAAATATATCAAAATAAGGAATTCAAATGACAGTTAAAGCCCATACCCATATCCATATTTCTTAGCCGGTAGCCCCCCTCGGCGCCCAGCCCGGCGCGGTCCGGCCGCCGACACATGGCATGCCGCCGGGCTGTGTGGACTCGCGAAAACGGTTCGCCAGAAACTCCATGTTTCGCTCTTTCAGAATCGACTCAAATCAAAGATCAAAACTAAACGGTTCCTGCTCGAAATACCGTTTAATTTTAAATACAGCGCATACAGTGATCGAACACTATTTATGAAAGCTATTAGAAATAGCCATGCACAAAAATTATTACATCTTCAGTTAAAAGTGCTAAAAATAAAAACCACATCGGTAAACTTACGAAAGACAATTTAAAGAATTTGACTTGTAGTAAGGGGTGAGTATTGATATTACCATACGAGAGAACATAGTATCCATTTTAATTCTCGTGTGCAACTTAACAATTTATACGTATTATGTCAGTGGTGGTTAATTAATAGGAACAGTGTGTGAATATAAGTAGTATTTTTATATTAATTTATAGATAAGCCAGATGCCATTGTATCATCGATAATACATTGTATCTGTTTGTGCGTCTTGGTCCGGTAAGATAGGAATATACCAATGTTCCTTTTTCAAAGCTACTATGATCTGATAATTTCTAATTTTGTTTGAAATGTCCGGTATTCCTATCTTAAAATAAAATATAGTCTCGTAAGACGATTGTTGATGCTGTTTGTTAACAGTTATAATTATAACTCTGAATGCTAAAATGTAAATTACTTCATCAATGTTTACCTAAATATTGTATTTATCATATGGTTACCTACCATCATACCATTAAAAAATCTAGTCAATCAATAATTTAATACAATTTTAGGAGTTTTCATTTATTGCGTTTTATGATTATTGTCTTTATGAATAGTCATATGAATAACAATTTATAAAGGCGTAGGCTACGTCAAGCGGGATCAGGACGCGTAGTCGCGCGCGCGCGCGTAATATATTCAGCAAAATACAAGGGCACCGCTAGCTAGTGCGCGGCGTACTACCACGCGATGCTTTTATTATTATGCTGCGGCTACATTAGCGGGCTACGGCGAAGTATCGTTATATCTTTCTCTTTCTAATTAACCGGTAGTGGCGTATGGAAAGAGATAGTAGACAAATATCGTCCGCTAATGTAGCCGCAGAATTATGCTAGGGCCAAATTAGCGGGCTACGGCGAATTATCGGGTCGACGCGATAAGTGTGGCCGGGTACAGCGCGACAACGCGGTTTATTGCGATAGCCCGTAGATTTAGTGCGCCAACGCGACACGAAACTTCGCCCACCAAATGTAGACAAGAACATCGCGTTGGTATGCCCGACAACGATGAATTTAGCGCGCCAACACAAGACGAATTATCGTCCGCTAATGTGGCCCCAGCATAAGTATTTTGCTAAATTTACAACACGAGCGCGATTACGCGTCGTGATAAGAGTTGCCAACCCTACTATTTAATATTGTATCCTACTATATTAGGGCAGGCCTACTTCACTCCCCGTGTCGGCTCGAAAACGCGGCGGCAACACCGGCAGCGGTGTAAATCCATAGAAATTAGGTCCGCAAAAGAGCTAGAATATATGCGAAAGAAAGAGATGCAACGAGTAGCCGTTCGTAATTTGCGCCGTACAAGCTGAATTCTACTTTATTGCGTTATAGTTATGCCCGAGCTTCACCTGCGTCTAAAGCCATTAATTAGTGCGCTATTTGATATAAAACGCAGGTGTAGCTGGGTCTTAGCGCACTAATTTGATACTATTAGTGCGCTAAGACGCGCATGCCGTTATTAACGCCGTTAGGGGTCGCGCCGGTGAAGCCCCAGCATTAGAGTTGCTTTTTGTGAACTATCTGTTACATAGTAACTATTTAGTAATCTGTGATTAGGGTATCAAATACTACATTGAAAAAAAATTGTAGGCGAAACTACTATATTCTGCCTATAGCCTGCTCCGCTCTGCAAAGCCCGCGGATAGCGCGCGAAAACCGCGAAGGGGCGCGAACGCTATTATAGGTGTAAAGTGCTTATTACACCTTGGCTAAATTCAGCATCTAATTCAGCATACATTGCTTTCTTTGAGCTCATTTGTAGCAAGTGATGCAATCAAAACAAGCAATGTATACTGAATTAAATGCTGAATTTAGCCAAGTGTAATAAGCACTAAAAAAAGCCGATTCGAACGAATTATGTAAGGCATAGAGCAGCAACAAATATTCATTTATAAAATAAATACTTCAACCACTATTTTTTTTGCCATCTACTATATTTTTAGAGGCAACAACTTCGAAAATACTATATTTGATAGAAAAAAGTTGGTAACCCTAGTAGTGATCGCGCCTGACGCACCCAGCGTACAGGGCTTATTTATTACACTTTGCTAAATTCAGCATCTAGTTAAAAGCATACATTGCTTTCTTTGATCTCATTTGTAGCAAGTGATGCAATCAAAACAAGCAATGTATGCTTAGATGCTGAATTTAGCCTAGTGTAATGTGTAATAAGCCCTCGCCCTAAATGTTATGCACTAAGTGTGTGACATTATGCAGACAATAAAATGTTATATAAGTATGTATTTTACTTTTGTATATCATGTTGGCATAATGATATTTGGTAAATCGTAAAGTATTATCAACTTTAATTTAGAATTAAAGGTAATGTAATAACTATGTTTTGTAAAGTTTAAACCATTCTACCTTTTTTTTTTACCAAGAATTATATCTCGTACAGTATAGTTTAGTGGTTATAGAAATGTAAATATGAATCGTAAAGCATAAATTCTAAAGTGTTGTACATAGATACTTATTAATTTAATTTACATTATTTTACTGTCTGTGATAATGAGTACAGTATTTATCAATTACTTGTACATGTATCTTGCAGAAGTTAATTAATTAAATGTTTGCAGATCAATACTTTTGCATTTTACAAACCCTCCTTAGTTACCTACCTAGTAAGATATTAATAGATAGCATGCATAACATAGCTTTTCTCTCTTAAATTTTGGAAGATACTTCTTCACTATTCCTAAGTCTTTTTAAATTAATAGTAACTCAAACTTGACAATCATTCCTAGGCCCCATCCATTACACTTCCTACTAGATTTCTTCTCATAAGCATAGATAATGTTAATTGTGTGTATTTGCTTTACTATAAGAATCTACTCCAATTTGATGTATACTACAGATACTACTATGTAAAATTGTTTTTAAAAGAATAAGATAAACACCTAGACGTCTTTGGGACTGACTTACAAAAATTAAGATTGAAAATTAATATTTGTATTAATTTTATACATTAAAAAGACTTGAAATATTAAATGGGAGTCATATCCCAAAAATTGTCATGTAATATCATCATTGTATTAAATACACATGAGTGCCATCAGAATTATAATATATGACTTGGTATTAGTAATAGGTAAGTCTAGATATTAAAATGAATGTTGTTACCGTGTTCAGTAAATAGTTTATGATGTAGAGCAAGGCTCTTTCATTTCTAGTTTTGTGGATAGAATAAGTCATAAATGTGATACCAAAATGAAATAAAAGTAGTAAGCTGTTTTTCCTTTAAGATTTCTCAATTTTGTTATAAGCATTTTTGAAATAATGTGTACCTATGTAGTTATTGTGTGCCAAGGTAATTTACGAATAATTTTTGAAGTGTGTTATTATAATCACAAATTATACTAATGCATAGTTTCTTTCTTTTTATACTTATACTTTAATTCTATTTTCTATTACATATTGTAAACCAGATATTTTAGACTCCCAGTAACATTGTTATGTAACTTGGTTATTTATAATAGTGTATGTAAGAGGTTCTGTTTTTACATTAAAATAAAAAGTGACTGTTGATGAGGTTTGTTTTATTTATTGCGTAAAAAAATCTTTTGATGACAATAAAATACCCATTAATTAGGTACATAGTATATGAATTCCCAAATCACATTGTTGTCAACCAACATTTTGAAAACAATTTACCTATTCCTTTGATTAACTCATGACCAATTCTTACAAAATAATTTGAAGAAAATTCACTTCTGTTGTAACAAATAGTGGTTTATTTAGAAATGGTAATGTAGTTTACTGATGCTGGATGGTCTCTTATGACCAACTTTTGTCTCTATCAATGTGACATGTCATTCTCTCCATACACAGACTCGATAAGCCGGAAAACACATTGTACTAAACTTCCTTACTCAGTCTCTACTTATATTATTGATAACACCTTAAATACTTTCTGAAGTCCATGAACTTAAAAAATGTAGCAATCAACACTATTCATCAAATATATTACTTTCTTCAACTTCCTTCATAAAAGGAATACTGGCACATAAGAATTGGGTGTCATGCTGTATAGATTTAACACTGTCACTGGCTTCCGTGTGTTTTAAAAGTAAATCCAGCACCTCCATATCCTTCTTTGCTGTTTCACAAACTTTTTCAACTGTTGATAGCTCTTCTTCTTCGGCAGTGAGTAAGGCCTCCATCAAAGCTCCCCGTTCTACACGTTTACGAAGCGATGACACTTCCTCTTTCAATTTCTCATAATCTGCTTCAGACATATCTTGGAGTTGCACTTCGTCTTCAGCAAGCAAAACATTTTGTGGTATTTTCAACACACTCTCTATTTCTTGGTTTATAATCTCCAATGAAGGCCCAGCACGTTCGCAGTAAAGGCGAATTAGTTTGTCACACGAATGAGTTAATGTAGACTTATCAGTATCGTTGAGATCCAATGATTCTTGTAAATAGGATTCCATTTCTTTCAATCCTGCTCTTATTTTTTGCTCTACCATTTGTTGTACGGCGATTTTAAGACGTTGCGCACCAAAGCCGAAGTGTTGCGTCTCATACTCCTCTTCTGTGCCACCACTCCAAGGTGTTGTATTAATCATTTTGATTAAAAAACTACAAATATTGTAATGTAAACAAAAACCCACAAAATATAATCAAACTGCTGCAGTCAAGCCAAAACTTTGAAATGCAAATAACCGAAAACCGACCGACCGACCACAAGTGTCAAACGTCAAGTGTCAACCCAACCAATGCAACCAACCAACCAAAATTACAGTTTGGTTTTTTTATCTTGTAGCATCTACACACGTTCCGATCCGACCGCCGATTTGGTCTGCTCCAGACCAAATCTGGACGTGTGTAGCGTAGTCGTCCGACCATAATTATTATTATTCATGTTTGACGCGGTCGGCCGGATTTGGTTCGCACGAACTTTACTTCCGACCAAATCGGAACGTGTGTAGGCTTCCGACCGGACCAACTTGGCAGTGTTGACAATTTTGGAGGTTTTCCCCTAGATTTAGGGAGAAAATATGTAAAAGCAGAAATATTTAAAGCAGGTAAAATTACGTTTGAGGGATTTTCAGACGATTCAATTTAATGCTCGTTCATGAGTTTTACGTATAACTGAACAAACGAAAGATCTAAATATGGCCATATAAGCAAGGATTCCTTAACCTATTAGTTTTTTTTTCGTTGATTTTATTTGAAAACTCACAATTTCTCGTAAAACTAAATATTAACACACCTTATCAATTAGTGCTGCTTTTAGTAAATATTAAGCATGTTTTAGTATTTTAATGAAAAATACAGAAAACTAAAAAATAGGTAGGTATTGAAATTGAATTCTTTAGACGTAATCAAACATTGAAAACAGAAAATATTTAGCTTTTTAAACTAGGTATCTATTGCAAGCAAATCGATGTTTTCAGTATTTATAAATAATATTAATATTGGGAGATTAGCAGTGGCTGACAACACTGCAACAACAGCTAGGTGCGGCCAGACCAAATCGGAACGTTTGTAGCGCCGACCGATTTGGTGCGGCAGATTTGGTTTGAACGTGTGTAGGCGCGGATACCAAATCTGGACGTGTGTAGCGTAGTCGTCCGACCATAATGAGCGATTTTCTGAGAGGCCATTTTAAAAAAAAAAGCTTCCAATTGCATCACTAGATGGCGTTGAAAAAGTATGTACATGTCTATGGTATATTTTGGTATGAAATAAATTTAAATTAATTACTTTTTAAAAACCCAAAGGAAACTAATAATATATTAAATAAGTACTACTGTGAGGAACAGAAACAAAATAGGTAAATTTAAAGATTTAGGTAAAAAAATAACATCTGTCTGACGTTCCGTTTTACGTAAAAAAGTCGCGTCAAGGTAAAATTTATAACGTTCCGTTCCTTCTAACTGCATAGGTGGGACAGCGCCATCTAGTGACTGAGCTTTCAGAAAATCGCCCATTATTATCATAGCATCTACACACGTTCCGATCCGACCGCCGATTTGGTCTGCTCCAGACCAAATCTGAACGTGTGTAGCGTAGTCGTCCGACCATAAATATTATTATTCGTGTTTGACGCGGTCGGTCGGCCAGATTTGGTTCGCACGAACTTCACTTCCTACCAAATCGGAACGTGTGTAGGCTTCCGACCGGACCAACTTGGCAGTGTTGACAATTTTGGACGTTGAAAAATGGAAAATGAAGTATTTAGAAAAAATCGACCCGTCTCACAACCAGCTCCGATGGGACTGTTGTGAGACGGGTCGATTTTTTCTAAATACTTCATTTTCCATTTTTCAACTATAAAAATTGCATTGTGAATGCAAAAAAGTAAAAATTTAAATAATTTTGGACGTTTTCCCCTAGATTTAGGGAGAAAATATGTAAGAGCGGAAATATTTAAAGAAGATAGAATGGGCGATTTTCTGAAAGCTCAGTCACTAGATGGCGCTGTCCCACCTATGCAGTTAGAAGGAACGGAACGTTATAAATTTTACTTTGACGCGACTTTTTTACGTAAAACGGAACGTCAGACAGATGTTATTTATTTACCTAAATTTTTAAATTTACCTATTTCGTTTCTGTTCCTCACAGTAGTACTTATTTAATATATTATTAGTTTCCTTTGGGTTTTTAAAAAGTAATTAATTTAAATATGTTTCATACCAAAATATACCATAGACATGTACATACTTATTCAACGCCATCTAGTGAAGGAATTGGAAGCTTTTTTTTTTTAAATGGCCTCTCAGAAAATCGCTCATTACGTTTAAGGGATTTTGATACCCGTTTGCACTAAACTTAAAAATCGCCTAATGCTTTTCCTAGCTAACTTAAGACATTCTTAACAAAAAATTGCTTTGCACTAACCTTAGGACATTCTTAAATGCACTTTTGGCTAATCTTAACTTACGGGCCCAATATCGAGCGCCTAAAGCGAAATACCTATATCAGTGATTATTGTCTGTGGCATTGTGAGCAAAGAGTAGTGCGACAAGCTTTTCTGTTCCGGTGATTATCTTTGGAACTAAAACAGTTTTCATACGACAGTCCATTTTGACAGCTAATTTCGTATTGCAAGTGACTCCTGAGTCACAGCTGTCACTGTGGCTGTCACCGGAACAGAAAAGCTTGTGGCTTTTTTTGTATTCTTGTTTGCTAGATAGAGACACAACACATGTGACATACGTCATTCATCATTTATTTTAAAAAAACATTACAGATCGACAATCTTTTCTGTTCCCATGACAGCGGCGCTTATGTTTAGCAGCAAAACATGAAAGTATTAGCAAAATGACATTAAAAACAAAACTCGTTAGTTCTAGTTTTGGCCACCGGAACAGAAAAGGTTGCGCACTGTATTTATGTTTTTCCTGACAGTTGAGCTCAGTTGACTATTTCTTTTCTCGGTGAATTACTCCTACCAAATAAAATAGACAACGCCTTAGCTTTTGTCTCCTTTTGACTTACGAAGGAATCAATGAGAAGTTTCAACCAAAAAAATATCCAGTGACCTACTTTACCTCGCCAGGTTTAAAATCCATAAACAATTAATATTTGAATTCATTCATTCATTCTTTTAGCAAGGTGATGACCATGAAGTTTGACTTAATACTCTGAGGTAACTGGAGCTCTCACCCTGAATAAAAAACACAAATTATATACCTATAAAAAAGTGTCGCCAGCAAATTTGACATTTATGTATGTAGTGGCTGTCAGCTGTCTCATATGACCATACGTATTTTTTTAAAGTGTAGGTGAGACGGAAGACAGCCACTGTGTTATTTGTGGTATTCAAAAAATTGTTGGAGCTCTCACCCTGAATAAAAACGTGTCGCCAGCAAATTTGACATTTATGTATGTAGTGGCTGTCAGCTGTCTCATATGACCATACGTATTTTTTTAAAGTGTAGGTGAGACGGAAGACAGCCACTGTGTTATTTGTGGTATTCAAAAAATTGTTCGTACTGCACTCTCCAGTTACCTCAGTACAAGTAATATTGTTCTGTGCCTCAGTATTAAGTCGAGCTTCATGGTGATGACTAATTTACGACGTAGTCTGTCAGTGCAAACAAAAATTTTAGCTCGGCTGTTTTAGGCTGTTTCTAAGCTAAGATGTATCTTATCTATGACAAGCTCAACCCAAGTTTAGTGCAAACGGGCCCTTATTCCTCGTACATTACCAAGTTTGATAACTGGCTTTCTACAAGGAAAAATAATTCTTCCTAGCTTACCCGGTTTTCAAATGGGAATATTTTTTCCTTGTAGAAAACCGTAATTTTATTTAGTTTTCTACGAAGAATTTTTTCTTCTTCTTAGCTTACCCAGTTATCAGAGGAGAATTTTTTTTTCCTCGTAGAAAGCTGTGTATTCAATCACAGCTTTGTACATGTTGTTCTAAGAATAAGAACTTTTCCTATTTAGCCATTAGATCAGATAGACCGAATAATTACTTCGATTAAGTTTTACTTGAATAATTAGACCATCCAACCAACCGTTCCATCGGAGCTGGTTGTGAGACGAGTCGATATTTTCTAAAATATGTACTTCATTCTCAATTCTTCAATGATAAAAATTGCATTGTGAATGCAAAAAAGTAAAAATTTAAATAACCTCTTTACTATTAAATCTATATTTATACAAATAAATAAAATTGGAGTGTCTGTTTGTAAAATTAAAATAACTGCTTTTTACTACTTACATTATTGATTATTGTACGGCACATATACCAAAATATCATTTTTTACAATTTTTGTCTGTCTGTCTGGCTGTTTGTTCCGGCTAATCTCTGAAACGGCTCGACCGATTTTGACGGGACTTTCACTGGCAGGTAGCTGATGTAATAAGGAATAACTTAGGGTACTTTTTATCCGATATTCCTACGGGAACGAGAACCACGCGGGTGAAACCGCGGGCGGCCGCTAGTAATAAAATAAAATCAAACTGTTGTTCCCTCTAAAATTAAAATTAATCTAAGTAATAAAAATGAATAATTATTCGGTCTATCTGATCTAATGGCTACGAAGGGAAAATTCTTCTTCGTAGAACGCACAATACATACAAAGTTGTGATTGAATTCACAGCTTTCTACGAGGAAAAAAAATTCTCCTCTGATAAACTGGGTAAGCTAAGAAGAAAAAAAAATTCTTCGTAGAAAACTAAATAAAATTACGGTTTTCTACAAGGAAAAAAAATTCCCATTTGAAAACCGGGTAAGCTAGGAAGAATTATTTTTCCTTGTAGAAAGCCAGTTATCAAACTTGGTAATGTACGAGGAATAAGGGATAATAGTAAACGAAATTAGGGTAGGTTGTGAACAAATAAGTTTGAAGTGAAGAAAATATGGTTTTCAATAACATTTAAGCACCTAACTATATAAATAAATCAAAAATAAATAATAATTATAATAATATAAACATAAATAGATATAATATAATTATACTTACATACATACATACAAAGTATAAAATGTAATGTGCAAAACCGAAAACAAAAAAATAATAAATGAAAAAACATGATAATTCAATAATTCAATAATTCAATAACTCAAAATCGTTTATTTAATTTACGTTTGTTTAACAACACTTATGAACGTCAATGAAGCTACGCCATCGGTTCGCAAATACTACGGCAGGAGACCTTGTAGCGAGATGATAAGAGAGATAATAAGATCATGATAAGAGATACACTTCAAGGGAGGGACTCTTTGGATAGGAAGAACTCCTTAACCTGCGACTTAAAGGAATTTAAGGTTTGTGCACGTCTCACTTTGTCAGGCAGGGAGTTCCACAAATGAATAGCTTGCAGCGTAAAGAATTGGCTGTAGGATTTCGTCAAGTTCGGAGGGACATAGAGACGGAGACTATCGGGGGAACGGAGAGGGAGATCGTGTGTGGAAGAAAGCAATTTAAAACGTTCTTTTAGATACATAGGAAGTTTAGGACTGAACAGCACCGAGAAGAGGAGAGATAGGATGTGTATGTCTCTGCGACGACGTATGGGGAGTCACCCAAGTTGTTGGCGATATTGGCAGACATGGTCATATTTGCGTAAACCAAATATGAACCGGATAGAAAAATTCTCAAGACGCTCTAGGTTATTGAGCAGTTCTGAAGTAAGATCGGGATAGCATATATCTGCATAATCAAGTATGGGTAAGAAAAGATATTGTGCAAGGGTAATTTTGGTGGCTGTGGGCAAGAAATTGCGTAAGCGCCTCAAGGACCCTGCCGCGGCGAAAGTACGCCTACTGACCTCAGTAACCTGAGGACACCAGTCACCAAGACAGCATTTTGTCAAACAAAATTCCCAAGTTTTTCACTTTGTCTGCAAAAGGTACAGGAGTTCCGTCAAAGATGACTGACGGTAGCTGGCTCGAGTCAATTCTAGACATAAAATAAGGACTGCCGATTAGGATACACTGTGTCTTATTGGGGTTTACTTTAAGGCCATACATCTTACTCCAGTTTGAAATACGAGCCAGATCTTGGTTTATGGTATGAATGGCTACACTTAAGTTCTCAAACCTTTCTTGACAGTATATTTGAAGATCGTCTGCATACAAGTGGTAGGAAGAAGAAAGATCACGAGAAATAGAATTGATGAAAATTGCAAATAATAAAGGAGAGAGCACACCGCCTTGAGGTACACCGGCAGTAGTAGAACACCATGATGAAAAGGTATCACCTATGTGTACGCGTCCTTGTAGGTAACTACGAAGCCAGTCAATAACCGTTGGAGATATGTTTAAGGAACCTAGTATGCCCAGCAGAATGTCAAAATCGACATTGTTAAAAGCATTGTTGAAGTCCAGTAATGTAAGCAACGTGAGTTTGAGGTGCTCTATTCCAGCGCGAATGTCGTCGGTTATTTTGACAATTGCAGTAGCCGTACTGGGGGCCAAGTCTGCTAACGTTAAGTCATAGTCGTGTCTCAATCGTGTTTCAGTTGTAGTTCAATTGTAGTGCTTTTTACACACTAGTTACAAGAAATGTGTACTTTTTTCACAATACTACTGATAGTCACACCACACACTACATTCACAACACATCATACTGTCCTAATTCTTGTAACTAGTGTTTAAAAAAACACTACCTCTGAACTACAATTGAAACACGATCGAGACACGATTGTGACTTAACGTTAGCAGACTTGGCCCCCAGGCCCCAAGTCTGCTAATTTTAATTAAATAAGATTCTATTGATATTCTATTGAGACTCAATTACGATTCCATTACGATTACGATTAAACAAATTGGGTATTCTGTAAAAACTTGTACGTCAGCTCAATAGAATCGCAATTGAATCGTAATTGAATCGTAATGGAGTCTCAGTTGAGTTAATGGTGTTGCCTTCTAAAATCTACTAAGAGACTAAATTAATGAATGACCGATAGTTTTGATAAAAATAAACGTTTTGGTATTATTTAAGATAATCAAATAGAATTAAAATTTTATATTATTTTTATGCATTCACAATGCAATTTTGTAAGTATAGGAAAAATGTGATAGTAAAAAACCACGAGCCCTATAAGTAGCTTTCAGGCGGGATTCGAACCCGCGCCTCCGGGAATCCGGCCCGATGCTCTGACCAACTAAGCTACCGAAAGGCTTACACGACTACTCGTCGAATTTTGCTATCACTTGTTACGCTGTAGGCCAGCGTTGCTTCATCAATGTGAGGAAACCCTCGCATCCGAAAGAAACATTTTTACAAATGTTTAACAATCGATTAAGATGAAACAGCCATATTGAGATTTTATATTATTTTTATGCATTCACAATGCAATTTTGTAAGTATAGGAAAAATGTGATAGTATAAAAAACCACGAGCCCTATAAGTAGCTTTCAGGCGGGATTCGAACCCGCGTCTCCGGGAATCCGGCCCGATGCTCTGACCAACTAAGCTACCGAAAGGCTTAAACGACTACTCGTCGAATTTTGCTATCACTTGTTACGCTGTAGGCCAGCGTTGCTTCATCAATGTGAGGAAACCCTCGCATCCGAAAGAAACATTTTTACAAATGTTTAACAATCGATTAAGATGAAACAGCCATATTGAGATTTTATATTATTTTTATGCATTCACAATGCAATTTTGTAAGTATAGGAAAAATGTGATAGTAAAAAAAACCACGAGCCCTATAAGTAGCTTTCAGGCGGGATTCGAACCCGCGCCTCCGGGAATCCGGCCCGATGCTCTGAATAACTAAGCTACCGAAAGGCTTACACGACTCGTCGAATTTTGCTATCACTTGTTACGCTGTAGGCCAGCGTTGCTTCATCAATGTGAGGAAACCCTCGCATTCGAAAGAAACATTTTTACAAATGTTTAACAATCGATTAAGATGAAACAGCCATATTGAGATTTTATATTATTTTTATGCATTCACAATGCAATTTTGTAAGTATAGGAAAAATGTGATAGTAAAAAAAAACCACGAGCCCTATAAGTAGCTTTCAGGCGGGATTCGAACCCGCGCCTCCGGGAATCCGGCCCGATGCTCTGACCAACTAAGCTACCGAAAGGCTTACACGACTCGTCGAATTTTGCTATCACTTGTTACGCTGTAGGCCAGCGTTGCTTCATCAATGTGAGGAAACCCTCGCATCCGAAAGAAACATTTTTACAAATGTTTAACAATCGATTAAGATGAAACAGCCATATTGAGATTTTATATTATTTTTATGCATTCACAATGCAATTTTGTAAGTATAGGAAAAATGTGATAGTAAAAAAAACCACGAGCCCTATAAGTAGCTTTCAGGCGGGATTCGAACCCGCGCCTCCGGGAATCCGGCCCGATGCTCTGACCAACTAAGCTACCGAAAGGCTTACACGACTCGTCGAATTTTGCTATCACTTGTTACGCTGTAGGCCAGCGTTGCTTCATCAATGTGAGGAAACCCTCGCATGCGAATGAAACATTTTTACAAATGTTTAACAATCGATTAAGATGAAACAGCCATATTGAGATTTTATATTATTTTTATGCATTCACAATGCAATTTTGTAAGTATAGGAAAAATGTGATAGTAAAAAACCACGAGCCCTATAAGTAGCTTTCAGGCGGGATTCGAACCCGCGCCTCCGGGAATCCGGCCCGATGCTCTGACCAACTAAGCTACCGAAAGGCTTACACGACTACTCGTCGAATTTTGCTATCACTTGTTACGCTGTAGGCCAGCGTTGCTTCATCAATGTGAGGAAACCCTCGCATCCGAAAGAAACATTTTTACAAATGTTTAACAATCGATTAAGATGAAACAGCCATATTGAGATTTTATATTATTTTTATGCATTCACAATGCAATTTTGTAAGTATAGGAAAAATGTGATAGTAAAAAAAACCACGAGCCCTATAAGTAGCTTTCAGGCGGGATTCGAACCCGCGTCTCCGGGAATCCGGCCCGATGCTCTGACCAACTAAGCTACCGAAAGGCTTAAACGACTACTCGTCGAATTTTGCTATCACTTGTTACGCTGTAGGCCAGCGTTGCTTCATCAATGTGAGGAAACCCTCGCATCCGAAAGAAACATTTTTACAAATGTTTAACAATCGATTAAGATGAAACAGCCATATTGAGATTTTATATTATTTTTATGCATTCACAATGCAATTTTGTAAGTATAGGAAAATTGTGATAGTAAAAAAAACCACGAGCCCTATAAGTAGCTTTCAGGCGGGATTCGAACCCGCGCCTCCGGGAATCCGGCCCGATGCTCTGACCAACTAAGCTACCGAAAGGCTTACACGACTCGTCGAATTTTGCTATCACTTGTTACGCTGTAGGCCAGCGTTGCTTCATCAATGTGAGGAAACCCTCGCATGCGAATGAAACATTTGTAAAAATGTTTAACAATCGATTAAGATGAAACAGCCATATTGAGATTTTATATTATTTTTATGCATTCACAATGCAATTTTGTAAGTATAGGAAAAATGTGATAGTAAAAAAAACCACGAGCCCTATAAGTAGCTTTCAGGCGGGATTCGAACCCGCGTCTCCGGGAATCCGGCCCGATGCTCTGACCAACTAAGCTACCGAAAGGCTTAAACGACTACTCGTCGAATTTTGCTATCACTTGTTACGCTGTAGGCCAGCGTTGCTTCATCAATGTGAGGAAACCCTCGCATCCGAAAGAAACATTTTTACAAATGTTTAACAATCGATTAAGATGAAACAGCCATATTGAGATTTTATATTATTTTTATGCATTCACAATGCAATTTTGTAAGTATAGGAAAAATGTGATAGTAAAAAAAACCACGAGCCCTATAAGTAGCTTTCAGGCGGGATTCGAACCCGCGCCTCCGGGAATCCGGCCCGATGCTCTGACCAACTAAGCTACCGAAAGGCTTACACGACTCGTCGAATTTTGCTATCACTTGTTACGCTGTAGGCCAGCGTTGCTTCATCAATGTGAGGAAACCCTCGCATGCGAATGAAACATTTTTACAAATGTTTAACAATCGATTAAGATGAAACAGCCATATTGAGATTTTATATTATTTTTATGCATTCACAATGCAATTTTGTAAGTATAGGAAAAATGTGATAGGAAAAAAACCACGAGCCCTATAAGTAGCTTTCAGGCGGGATTCGAACCCGCGCCTCCGGGAATCCGGCCCGATGCTCTGACCAGCTAAGCTACCGAAAGGCTTACACGACTCGTCGAATTTTGCTATCACTTGTTACGCTGTAGGCCAGCGTTGCTTCATCAATGTGAGGAAACCCTCGCATCCGAAAGAAACATTTTTACAAATGTTTAACAATCGATTAAGATGAAACAGCCATATTGAGATTTTATATTATTTTTATGCATTCACAATGCAATTTTGTAAGTATAGGAAAAATGTGATAGTAAAAAAAAACCACGAGCCCTATAAGTAGCTTTCAGGCGGGATTCGAACCCGCGCCTCCGGGAATCCGGCCCGATGCTCTGACCAACTAAGCTACCGAAAGGCTTACACGACTCGTCGAATTTTGCTATCACTTGTTACGCTGTAGGCCAGCGTTGCTTCATCAATGTGAGGAAACCCTCGCATCCGAAAGAAACATTTTTACAAATGTTTAACAATCGATTAAGATGAAACAGCCATATTGAGATTTTATATTATTTTTATGCATTCACAATGCAATTTTGTAAGTATAGGAAAAATGTGATAGTAAAAAAAACCACGAGCCCTATAAGTAGCTTTCAGGCGGGATTCGAACCCGCGCCTCCGGGAATCCGGCCCGATGCTCTGACCAACTAAGCTACCGAAAGGCTTACACGACTCGTCGAATTTTGCTATCACTTGTTACGCTGTAGGCCAGCGTTGCTTCATCAATGTGAGGAAACCCTCGCATGCGAATGAAACATTTTTACAAATGTTTAACAATCGATTAAGATGAAACAGCCATATTGAGATTTTATATTATTTTTATGCATTCACAATGCAATTTTGTAAGTATAGGAAAAATGTGATAGTAAAAAACCACGAGCCCTATAAGTAGCTTTCAGGCGGGATTCGAACCCGCGCCTCCGGGAATCCGGCCCGATGCTCTGACCAACTAAGCTACCGAAAGGCTTACACGACTACTCGTCGAATTTTGCTATCACTTGTTACGCTGTAGGCCAGCGTTGCTTCATCAATGTGAGGAAACCCTCGCATCCGAAAGAAACATTTTTACAAATGTTTAACAATCGATTAAGATGAAACAGCCATATTGAGATTTTATATTATTTTTATGCATTCACAATGCAATTTTGTAAGTATAGGAAAAATGTGATAGTAAAAAAAACCACGAGCCCTATAAGTAGCTTTCAGGCGGGATTCGAACCCGCGTCTCCGGGAATCCGGCCCGATGCTCTGACCAACTAAGCTACCGAAAGGCTTAAACGACTACTCGTCGAATTTTGCTATCACTTGTTACGCTGTAGGCCAGCGTTGCTTCATCAATGTGAGGAAACCCTCGCATCCGAAAGAAACATTTTTACAAATGTTTAACAATCGATTAAGATGAAACAGCCATATTGAGATTTTATATTATTTTTATGCATTCACAATGCAATTTTGTAAGTATAGGAAAAATGTGATAGTAAAAAAAACCACGAGCCCTATAAGTAGCTTTCAGGCGGGATTCGAACCCGCGCCTCCGGGAATCCGGCCCGATGCTCTGACCAACTAAGCTACCGAAAGGCTTACACGACTCGTCGAATTTTGCTATCACTTGTTACGCTGTAGGCCAGCGTTGCTTCATCAATGTGAGGAAACCCTCGCATGCGAATGAAACATTTGTAAAAATGTTTAACAATCGATTAAGATGAAACAGCCATATTGAGATTTTATATTATTTTTATGCATTCACAATGCAATTTTGTAAGTATAGGAAAAATGTGATAGTAAAAAAAACCACGAGCCCTATAAGTAGCTTTCAGGCGGGATTCGAACCCGCGTCTCCGGGAATCCGGCCCGATGCTCTGACCAACTAAGCTACCGAAAGGCTTAAACGACTACTCGTCGAATTTTGCTATCACTTGTTACGCTGTAGGCCAGCGTTGCTTCATCAATGTGAGGAAACCCTCGCATCCGAAAGAAACATTTTTACAAATGTTTAACAATCGATTAAGATGAAACAGCCATATTGAGATTTTATATTATTTTTATGCATTCACAATGCAATTTTGTAAGTATAGGAAAAATGTGATAGTAAAAAAAACCACGAGCCCTATAAGTAGCTTTCAGGCGGGATTCGAACCCGCGCCTCCGGGAATCCGGCCCGATGCTCTGACCAACTAAGCTACCGAAAGGCTTACACGACTCGTCGAATTTTGCTATCACTTGTTACGCTGTAGGCCAGCGTTGCTTCATCAATGTGAGGAAACCCTCGCATGCGAATGAAACATTTTTACAAATGTTTAACAATCGATTAAGATGAAACAGCCATATTGAGATTTTATATTATTTTTATGCATTCACAATGCAATTTTGTAAGTATAGGAAAAATGTGATAGGAAAAAAACCACGAGCCCTATAAGTAGCTTTCAGGCGGGATTCGAACCCGCGCCTCCGGGAATCCGGCCCGATGCTCTGACCAGCTAAGCTACCGAAAGGCTTACACGACTCGTCGAATTTTGCTATCACTTGTTACGCTGTAGGCCAGCGTTGCTTCATCAATGTGAGGAAACCCTCGCATCCGAAAGAAACATTTTTCCTATACTTACAAAATTGCATTGTGAATGCATAAAAATAATATAAAATCTCAATATGGCTGTTTCATCTTAATCGATTGTTAAACA
Source organism: Crambus lathoniellus (assembly GCA_949710035.1). Taxonomy (NCBI): domain Eukaryota; kingdom Metazoa; phylum Arthropoda; class Insecta; order Lepidoptera; family Crambidae; genus Crambus; species Crambus lathoniellus. The sequence continues at coordinate 12,773,985 of OX453296.1, forward strand.
TTTGTAAAAATGTTTCTTTCGGATGCGAGGGTTTCCTCACATTGATGAAGCAACGCTGGCCAACAGCGTAACAAGTGGTAGCAAAATTCGACGAGTCGTGTAAGCCTTCGGTAGCTTAGTTGGTCAGAGCATCGGGCCGGATTCCCGGAGGCGCGGGTTCGAATCCCGCCTGAAAGCTACTTATAGGGCTCGTGGTTTTTTTTTACTATCACATTTTTCCTAGAATTAAAATTGTCCGCGTTGAAGAGCATTGTTAGTAAAACATGACACAATGATAATAAAACACTTTTATTCAAATACGGTGGCTGTAACCCAATTGTCATTGAGAGTACTGTCAAACAAATGTCAAATGAGAGTAGAATACCGATTAACTCCACAATCGAGCTACGATTGTAATACGATTGAAGAGCAGACTAGCAAATATTCCGATGGCAGTTCAATGGCAGTTCAGTCGTATACCATTGGTCTTAACTTAGTAGCAGAATACCAAAAATGTCAAAAACCGCTATTGAGATCCAATTAAGATTCAATTGAACCATTTGTAAATTAGCAGTCTTGGGGCCCAGGGCCCAAGTCTGCTAATTTTAATTAAATAAGATTCTATTGATATTCAATTGAGACTCAATTACGATTCCATTACGATTAAAACAAATTGGGTATTCTGTAAAAACTTGTACGTCAGCTCAATAGTAATTGAATCGTAATGGAGTCTCAGTTGGATAGTTAATGGTGTTGCCTTCTAAAATCTACTAAGAGACTAAATTAATGAATGACCGATAGTTTTGATAAAAATAAACGTTTTTGTATCATTTAAGATAATCAAATAGAATTAAAATTGTCCGCGATGAAAAGCATTGTTAGTAAAACATGACACAATGATAATAAAACACTTTTATTCAAATACGGTGGCTGTCACCCAATTGTCATTGAGAGTCCTGTCAAACAAATGTCAAATGAGAGTAGAATACCGATTAACTCCACAATCGAGCTACGATTGTAATACGATTGAAGAGCAGACTAGCAAATATTCCGATGGCAGTTCAATGGCAGTTCAGTCGTATACCATTGGTCTTAAGTTAGTAGCAGAATACCAAAAATGTCAAAAACCGCTATTGTGATTAGCAGACTTGGGGCCCAGGTCGGAAACCGGATTGGAAAGGATTCAGGAGATGATTTCTGTTCAAAAAGTCACTTAATTGACGATGGATAAGGCGCTCAAGGACTTTTGAAAGGAAAGGGAGTATGGAAAAAGGACGAAAGTCTTTCGCGTCAGCAGTGGGATTGGACTTTTTAGGGAGAGGGATGATTTGCGCTTCTTTCTATATTTGAGGAAAGCTGCCTGAGGAGATGGATCTGTTAAAAATCAATGTGATGACAGGAGTAAGGATGTCTATTAAGGGAAGGATCATATTACGGCTGACGCTGTCACTACCGACTGCTGCAGAGTCAATGGCACGAATGTTCCTTTCAACATCACAATCGGAAATTTGACTAAAGAGAAAAGGAGCAGAAACAGGTTTAGGCAGCGAATTAAGATGCAGTAAGGTATTTTCTTTAACGTTAATGTCAAGGGAAGATGATAGAGAAAAGTGATCATTTAACTGATTGATATTTAAATTATGAGGAATACTATTATTTTGTGATTTGCCAATACCCAACGTTCTTAAAAATTTCCAAACTTTTGCGGGGTCACCGTTTTCTACTGATTTATGTATGTGGCGTCGCTGTGCATCCCTACACACTGTATTGCAGCGATTCCTGGTGCGATGGTATTTGTCGCGATTCTCCTCGGTAGGGTTGGATTTATATTTGGCCTTTGCGTGATTCTTTCTATCCATTAAAGATTTTATGTCTTCAGTCACGGCGCGGGAACTTGTTTCAATTTAAATTTAAAGGAGCATGTACGTCGTACAGTTGCATCACTAGGTCATTGAATAAGCTGACCTGGGTGCATACCATCAACTTTAAGACAGCGATTCAAAAATAGCGCGATGCAGAATAGGTTCCTAAAATGAATTGCTTTTTTTCGTACTCTGACCTTCTAAAAACTGGATCGCAAATGAATTGCTAAATGTTAATGACCGAACGATTTGTGTCCTTTTTCTTCTACCCGTCTCTTTCACTCGATTCTGTCATGCCCGGAGAGTGAGAGGGACGGGTATAACCTGCAGGTTACATGTTAAATCGACCGGGTTATAAGTCAAATAAGAGTTCCTGACAGCTTAGCGGCTGTGAAATGTCATTGATCGATCACTGAATCGCTGTCATTGATATTAAGCTGTCGTGGTACGAATAAGCGAAGCAGATCAGTTTAGGTCCTAAACAAAACCGCAATAAGAGTTGATGGTAAGCACCCTGCTGGTCAACAGAATCTGCGTATCTACCTATATGCTAGCTGCTAGTAATACCTACCTACCATATTTTTAAGGAAGTCGCTTTCTAGTGAGATTTAACTAAGTCTAAACAAATAATACCTACATAGCTATAAAGTTTGACTTTGTCAAGTTTATAAATACTGTTAGACTATAATATAATATGTAAATTATATCTTTTTATGTTTATTTACAGGTAAGTACCTATCAATATTAAAAAAATATTTAATAAAAAAAAATATTTCATATAATTTCAATACTTACCACTATCACAGTGCTGATAATTGGCTCACTCTATGATGGTGCTGATAAATTAATGGTGAGATGGTAATTTTTTGCTCTTACCTATCTAAAAGAAAATTGGACAAAAATAAACTATATTATTTTAAATATAAATCTTACTGATTAAATATTGAAACTAGAAAACTCGTCATAACGGGTGAAAACGTATTTTTCAATGTGATATAGGGTTTAAGTTAGGACTTTACTCTTATGCTGGGGCTTCACCTGCGTGACGCCTAACGGCGTTAATAACGGCATGCGCGTCTTAGCGCGCTCTTTGTATCAAATTAGTGCGCTAAGACCCGGCTACACCTGCGTATTATATCAAATAGCACGCTAATTAATGGCATTAGACGCAGGTGAAGCCCGGGCATTAAAGTGATGATAAATTGGGTCCTTCACCCTAAGTATATTCTCAATATAGTGTGAGATGGCGTGTGCTACGCGTTACTATATTGCCCGGGCTTCACCTGCGTCTAATGCCATTAATTAGCGCGCTATTTGATATTATATGCAGGTGTAGCCGGGTTTTAGTGCACTAATTTGATACAATAAGCGCGCTAAGACGCGCATGCCGTTATTAACGCCGTTAGGCGTCACGCAGGTGAAGCCCCAGCATCAGTGTTAAATCAAGCTAATCTTGACGACGAAGCATGAAGTATAATATCCCTGTAGATGTAACTGTTAACAATCAACTTTCCTAACGTAAACATAGCCTTGCAACATTGAGTTATAATGTACTAATGCCTTGCAAATCCTTTTTTCGTCTGTCTGTAGCCTATAGGAAAAGTCCGATGACGGTATTTTCTCAAAAAAAATAAAAATTCGTTAGGTATGTCGTTCGTAGCGTGAGCGTGCGTGCGTCATTGAGTTATATTATAATATAACTAGCTGACCCGGCAAACGTTGTTTTACCATATTAATTATAGTGGACCCGGTAAACTTCGTATCACCAACATCTATTATAGATAGACAGATGAAAATAAATAATCGCGAAGAAGTTTTATACACTGTTTTTTATACAGTAGGTACCTAATCCAAAGCGGCTAAAACGAAACGTCAGTGATAACAATACTCTTTGATATACCTCTTTGACGACAGTTTATCTATTTTCTATACAAAATAATCATTTTTATTTTATAATTTTCTAGAATAAAAAGTAGCCTATGTTACTCTCCAGCTCCCAAACTATCCCCATACCAAAAATCGAGTTGATCCGTTGCTCCGTTTTGACGTGAAAGACGGACAAACAAACAAACAAACACACTTTCACATTTATAATATTAGCACAGAATAAGCAACTATAGAAAGATTGCTTAAACTGTGATATTAGTATGGATGGATGTAGGTACGCGTGCGTGACCATTTTTGAAATCACAATCTACTTCAGTGTTCAGTTCAGCCCCCTGATTCACGAATCGTCGGAAACATTTCCGTCAGCGGAATGTAATGCCCTGTTTCTGTTCTGTCACTCGCTATAGAATAGACAAAGACAAAGCACAGAATTCGAATCCGAATCCGTTTCCGACGGTTTGTGAATCAGGGGGCAGTTCGCGGCTTCATTCGCGCGCAGCGCTGGCCGCTGCGTTGCGTTGCGATTCATTCGTTTCGTTTCGTTCATTTCATTTCATTTTCATTGTCAGTCGCCGCGCGGTTATCGTACTGAGGTGACGTTTCGCTAACGTCGCTAACGGGAAAACAAAACATAACCTCTTACTTCGCGTAAACTTTTACTGCTGCTTTTCGTCAATCGAAATATCTGTGAGAGAAGTTTCTACATTTATTAGTGACAACTGAAGGTTTTTCTGTGAAACAACCGAGTGAGTGTGTGGCAAGTGCTCAAATAATTTGGTTTTGTTGAAATTTTGTGGTGATCCGCGGTCTTGCGCTTTCTGCGTCTGTGTTTCTGCGTTTTGGCCGTGAACTTGCTGGTTGAACTACTGGCTTCCGTGGCTGCCTGTGGTAAGTTCGCTGATGCATGAACATGGTAGGAAAACAAAATCAAACCTCATCGAAATTTGAATTATGCCTCGTTTTAAAACGTATTTATGTTAAACATCTGTTTTGTTATGCAATGCAACCTGTTGATTTGCCGGATAACGTTGGTTATGTACACTCACAACTTTGTTCAAATATTTGCGTTTGCTTAATCAGTTCGATTTCAGCAATTTCAGTCGATAAATACTTATGCGTAAATTTTAATGGGTTATGTGATAAGAAGCTTTGTTTCCAAGCTAGCTAGTCTACTTCCCTCAGATTTCGTCGTCGTATGTATTTACCTATAGAACTGGTCCTGTTCTTTTTATTTTATTTTTATTACTAGCGGCCGCCCGCGGTTTCAGCCGCTTGGTTCCCGTTCCCGTAGGAATATCGAGATAAAAAGTATCCTATGTGTTATTCCAGTCTGTACCTAATCTATCTTTGTTGCAAATTTCACCCAGATCCGTTCGTCCTTTTTTGCGTGAAGGAGTAACAAACATCCATACTCACAAAATTTCGCATAATATTTTATACTAGCGGCCGCCCGCGGTTTCACCCGCGTGTTACCCGTTCCCGTGGGAATATCGGGATAAAATATAGCCTATGTCACTCGGGAAGACTGTAGCTTTCTAACGGTGAAAGAATTTTCTAAATCGGTCCAGTACTTTTTGAGTTTATTCGTTACATACAAAAATACAAATCTTTCCTCTTTATAATATTAGTATAGATAAGTAGGTACCTACCTAATACTTAGCTAGTTTTCCGCCCGCGGCTTCGCCCGCGTGGACTACACGACGCTATCCCGAGGGAATGTGATATTTATAAGAATTAAGTTACTCCTTATTACATCAGCTACCTGCCAGTGAAAGTCCCGTCAAAATCGGTCCAGCCGTTTCAGAGAGTAGCCGGAACAATCAGACAGACATACAGACAAAAATTGTAAAATAAATGTAGCCTAAGTTACTCCTTATTACATCAGCTACCCTGCCAGTGAAAGTCCCGTCAAAATCGGTCCATCCGTTTCAGAGATTAGCCGGAACAAACAGACAGACAGACAGACAAACTTTAAAAAAAAAAATTTTGGTAATGTACCGATTGTACCGTATAATAAATCATATTATTACGCATGTAGTAAAAAGCGGTTATTTTAATATTACAAACGGACACTGCAATTTTATTTATTTGTAATAGATGTAAGTATAGATAACATACTTACTATACTATAAAATTCACCGCGAAATGTCTTCATGGATCAGGATGAATTAATTTGGCACTGAAATAGATTATGTCTAGAATACCATAAGGCTATTATTCAAACACCGTGAAAATAACTCATTCCTACGGGAAAACATCATGTTCCTACACTTCCTACCTGCCTAATTACTTTAACTTTTTCGCATTCACAATGCAATTTTTATTATAATTGTAAATGAAGTAAGTACCTATTAGAAAAAACTTATTGGATAAATTAGACGCTTCTCGTAACGTAACGACTCCGTAGCTAGCTTAGTGGTTAGCCGACCGATTTTGACGGGACTGTCACTGGCAGGTAGCTGATGTAATAAGGAGTAACTTAGGATACTTTTTATCTCGATATTCCCACGGGAACGGGAACCAGATGGTGGAATCCAGGGGAAATCGAGGAAAACCCGCCAATTTTATAGGTAGATTACCTGTTTTATAGATTTTCTAAAGTTTTTTAATATTTGCATCTGGTAGTCATCATCTCATGCTGATGAGCTGGTGATGGATGGAACAACTCCTCAATGGTTAGGAGTTAGAGGATAATATTTTAAATATCGTTGATACGTAAATTTTTTTAGTTGTATTTATTCAGGTTACTTAGGTGAGCTGATGATGGAAGGTAAAACTCCTTATCGCTTAGGAGTTAAAGCATGCTTTTTAAGTACCATATGCACGAATAGACCTTTAGCTGTATTCTTTTAAGTTATTTAGGTTAACTGATGGCAGAAGGTTAAAAAACTGCATAACAGTTAAAAGTTGGAGGTTGGTGCTTGTCTGACACCCGTTTGCACTAAACTTAAAAATCGCCTAAGTCTTTTCCTAGCTAACTTAAGACATTCTTAACAAAAAATTGCTTTGCACTAACCTTAGGACATTCTTAAATGCACTTTTGGCTATTCTTAACTTACGGGCCCAATATCGAGCACCTAAGGCTTAAGAAATACCTACCTATATCAGTGATTATTGTCTGTGGCATTGTGAGCAAAGAGTAGTGCGACAAGCTTTTCTGTTCCGGTGATTATCTTTGGAACTAAAACAATTTTCATACTACAGACCATTTTGACAGCTAATTTTGTATTGCAAGTGACTCCTGTGTCACGGCTGTCACCGGAACAGAAAAGCTTGTGGCTTTTGTATTCTTGTTTGCTAGATAGAGACACAACACATGTGACATACGTCATTCATCATTTATTTTAAAAAAACATTACAGATCGACGACAATCTTTTCTGTTCCCATGACAGCGGCGCTTATGTTTAGCAGCAAAACATGAAAGTATTAGCAAAATGACATTAAAAACAAAACTCGTTAGTTCTAGTTTTGGCCACCGGAACAGAAAAGGTTGCGCACTGTATTTATGTTTTTCCTGGCAGTTGAGCTCAGTTGACTTTTTCTTTTCTCGGTGAATTACTCCTACCAAATAAAATAGACAACGCCTTTGCTTTTGTCTCCTTTTAACTTACGAAGGAATCAATGAGAAGTTTCAACCAAAAAAATATCCAGTGACCTACTTTACCTCGCCAGGTTTAAAATCCATAAACAATTAATATTTAAATTCATTCATTCATTCTTTTAGCAAGGTGATGACTAATTTACGACGTAGTCTGTCAGTGCAAACAAAAATTTTAGCTCGGCTGTTTTAGGCTGTTTCTAAGCTAAGATGTATCTTATATCTCTATGACACGATCAACCCGAGTTTAGTGCAAACGGGCATGAGTGTTCTAATTTAGATATGGGCTACAGTTTTAAACGTTGCACATTGTGCGACGCATGCTCATTAGATTTCTTACATTAAAAATGGAAAAATATTTTTTTTTTATTCAAAAAAATTAAACCGCCTTCAAACAAAAACTCACTTCCCAAAAAAAACTTTATCTAATTAATCTTGGAACTTACTTATCTGATTGAAGTCGGTGTCAAGCCGAAAGTAACAAGAACAAAATATTTAGTGAAACAATAATACACAACATCTCATGCGCAGAGTGGTGTGAAATACATAACAATAGGTAGGTAATAGCTTGACACCGACTTCAATCAGATCAGTAAGTTCCAAGATTAATTAGTTAGATAAAGTTTTTTTTGGGAAGTGAGTTTTTGTTCAAAGGCGGTTTAATTTTTTGAAAAAAAAAAATATTTTTCCATTTTTAGTGTAAGAAATCTAATGAGCATGCGTCGCACAATGTGCAACGTTTAAAACTGTAGCCCATATCTAAATTAGAACACTCAGGGCCTATTTCACAATGTCCGATTAGGAGATACTTTCCAGTTTACTTGGCAGTTTTGTATGGCCTATATGTCAAGTAACAGCTAATCAGTACTTACTTTGACATTGTGAAACAGGCCCTAAGACAAGCACCAACTTTCAACTTTTAACTGTTATGCAGTTTTTTAACCTTCCGCCATCAGTTAACCTAAATAACTTAAAAGAATACAGCTAAAGGTCTATTCGTGCATATGGTACTTAAAAAGCATGCTTTAACTCCTAAGCGATAAGGAGTTTTACCTTCCATCATCAGCTTACCTAAGTAGGTACCCTGAAAAAATACAACTAAAAAAATTTACGTATCAATGATATTTAAAATATTATCCTCTAACTCCTAACCATTGAGGAGTTGTTCCATCCATCACCAGCTCATCAGCATGCGTGATGACTACCAGATGCAAATATTAAAAAACTTTAGAAAATCTATAAAACAGGTATTAAACTACCTATAAAATTGGCGGGTTTTCCTCGATTTCCACTGGATTCCACCATCAGCTCCTAACTTGGTAACAATGTAACTACCTCAGGAGTTGACTCTTTCGAATCAAAAAAGAATCTTTGAAATTGGTCAATAGTTCGCGGAGATATTGACGTGTAAAGCAGGAACTACCAGTCGAAAACTATGTGTTTTTTCAGGATTGTGAAAACATTACAAAACTGACTACTTAAAAAATTTCATGGGACCACACGTGAACTATTTTCTTTCAGATAAAAAAAGAATTATTAAAATCGGTTAACGACTGGTGAAGTTATGGTAAAACATACATGAAAAAAAATACAGAAGACTTGAGAACCTCCTCCTTTTTTTTCAAGTCGGTTAAAAATAGGTAACTTATAAAATATCCGTAACATTGCGTTTTAGTGACATTTTTATTTTTATTTTATTTATTAAAATTCGAACATTATTAACACATTATAATATTACATGAAAACAGTGTCACAAAAACCTGTTTAGGTTTGACCTTACACTGTTTCGCTTCGTCGTCTTGTGCAATCATACATTATTATAAGTAAGTAATTTAATTTAAATAACAATCATTTTTGTAGGGTATGCATTAAAAAATTTCTTATTTTATTATAACACAAAGCAACTTCTACCTGCCTAGTTCAACCAACGCACGAGCGGTGCAGCGGCGCGTACTCACGGGTGGATTTCTAAGCATTCTATCATCATACGTGATTGTTTTTTTTTTATTAACATTATTTTATATTATTCGTTCAAATTATATAATTATAACAACCAATATTACTAATTAAACTATTTCGGTACTTATTAATATTTTATTATATTTAATATCTTTTTTTAGATTTATTAATTTATTAAACATTTGAGAAATTGACATTAATGAATGTATAAATTACGCATTCAAATTATACAATTACATAATGAAACACTTTTCTAAAAAACACAACGTGTTTTCCACAATCTATGAAAGTTTTAGGGAGTGGTTTCACTGTTGCTTCTTTCCATATATCAAGGAAAACTCCTGTATCGATAGACTTATTTTATTAATGATGGACGTAATGATTTACAATTAGAAGGGTAGGTAAGGAAGTGGCTATCTCATCTCTAACTGCCGAAACAACAATGGTAAAACTAAAAACATAATTAGTTGTTATAGCGCCCGACTTAGATAAGATGGGTAGCTAAACTTGCCAGGTGGACTTCTTGCAAGCGGTGGGTGGAAAGCTTGAAAGACGGACATGCAACTTACATTATCTTTAAGTAAGTAGGTAGGTACTAACTAACGTACGAAGTGCCGGCCGGACAAACACTAATTACACATCTAAAAGATAAATAACTATGTATCATCATTTCAGCCGTGCGACGCCCACTGCTGGGCATAGGACTCCCCCAATAATCTCCACAACGATCGGTCCTGCGCTGCCCGCATCCAGCGGCTTCCCGGGACCTTGACCAGATCGTCGGTCCACCTTGTAGGGGGCCTGCCCACGGAACGTCGTCCGGTCCGGTTCGCGGTCGCCATTCGAGAACCTTTCCGACCCAACGGCTATCGGTTCTCCGCGCTATGTGTCCCGCCCACTGCCACTTCAACTGAGCAATCCTTCGAGCGATGACGGTCGTTTTAAGGCTTGAGCACACCAAACGCAGGTCAGGAGCAGTGCTGTTTGAATGCGGGCCCGCGCGTGTTGTAATACAAGAAACTCTATGAACTACGTCACACTCACACTAAATTTGAAAGCGGGCCCGCGCTCAAACTACTCTGCGCCGCGCTGCGCCGTTGCAGTGCAACTGCCACCACTGCAAATCAAACCACGTGTTCGACCTAATCTATATAGATATTTTTAACACAGAGCTAGTTGATATGTACCGAAATGTACCAACACCTCAAAGCCAAGTGCTACTGTCAAAATAAATATCAATTGGTTTTTTTTAGTTCCTTATACGACCGAAAAAGACGCTGCTCTGGTTTTCGTAGAATATACATATAACGATAACCAGACGATAACGATAACCAAACAATAACGATAAAGTGAGTTTTTAATTTTCGTGCAAGGGTACAGAACCGACAGACATGCCATGACTCGGATTAGTTTTAATATGTAAAGTCGGATTTTTAATTAGACAAAGTAATCTGACAGTTGCTAATGTCACTTGGTGAAATAATGCTGCCATGTTCAATATAATAGTGATGTGTTCTATTCGTTCATTCACAGGAATGAATGATGCTGAATGAATACTTTAATATGATTTGTCGATATATTATGTGTTGTATATTTATAATCACATTTTTATTGATGAAACATGGTTTTTGGCACTATTTTGACTAGAAAACTGCAACGCAATGCTAACAATATTAGAAAATCGAAGATGGCGGCAAAATTTTTTTTTGTGGGTCGATTATGATGAAATTTGGTTTTTGGCACTATTTTGGAAAGAAAACAGCAACGCAATGTTAAAAATGAGAAATGGTCAAGATGGTTGCTAACTTTATTTTTTTAGGGTTACGTAGGTTACGTACCCAAAGGGTTAAAACGGAACCTCATTACTAAGACTCCGCTGTTCGTATATCCGTCTGTTTTTCTGTCTGTCACCAGGCCACATCTCATGAACCGTAATAGATACAGTTGTAATTTTCACAGATGATGTATTTCTGTTGCCGCTATAACAACAAATATTAAAAACAGAAAAAATAAAATATAAATTTTCAAAAAAATCATGTTTGTTGTATAGAAACAATAAACGTAATTTTTTTGCCGTTTTGCCAAATTGCGCGATGCCGACACCTGTATAGGCATTAACTAACGTTGTACCACAGATAATATAATACTATACTGTTGTACGTAGGTCGTCAGTGACCAAAATTTTGTGGGTGTTCTATTGACCGTTGAGCAGTTATCTCGTTGGAGCCAACCCTGGGTATACAATCAGATCTTGCTTATCATAACAATGCATTGTCACCGGAACCAATCCAACATACAAAATTTCAGCCCATTTAAAAGTCAGAAATTAGGTCAAATTTACCTTGCAAGATTTCATGACAGACAGACACACAGGGATAGGTGAAAATAAATAAAAGCTTTTAGAATATTATATTTTGATACTTCTTACACCTAATATGCCACCCCGAATATATTATTTTGTAACTTTCCGTACTTACGCAAATGTTTATACAGGTGTCGGTATCGCTCAACTTGGCAAAACGGCAAAAAAATCACGTTTATTGTTCCCATTAAACAAACGTGATTTTTTTGAAAATTTATATTTAATTTTATTCTGTTTTTAATATTTGTTGTTATAGCGGCAACAGAAATACATCATCTGTGAAAATTACAACTGTATCTATCACGGTTCATGAGATGCAGCCTGGTGACAGACAGAAAGACGGACAGACAGACGGACAGCGGAGTCTTAATAATAGGGTCCCGTTTTAACCTTTGGGTATGTAACCCTAAAAAAGTAAAGTTGGCAACCATCTTGACCATTTCTCATTTTTAACATTGAGTTAAGGCGCTTGTACACTACACTGAATTTTACCGTTCCGGAAAAAAACGGATGCTTGTATTTTAATAAGAAATTATAGAATTTATTTATCTCGTGTAGTTTAGGGTTTGAAACATTGAAACTACACGAAATAAATAAATTCTTACTATTATAAATGATTTATTATTAAAATACAAGCATCCGTTCTTTTCCGGGACGGTAAAATTCAGTGTAGTGCACAAGCGCCCTTACTGTTTTCTTGTCAAAATAGTACCAAAAACTGAGTTTCATCGAAATCGGCCCACCAACAAAAAAGTTGACCATCTTGGATTTTTTAATGTTTTTAACATTGCGTTGCCGTTTTCTTTCCAAAATAGTACCGAAAACCGAGTTTCTTCAAAATCGACCCACAAACAAAATGTGCCTACATAGCACAACTAGGATTCGATCCCGGGACTCGATATCATTAGCCCGGTGTTCTAACCACTCCATAGGCTACCGAAAGAACTACACGTGATATTTATATAAATAATTATAATATTTTTGTTTCATTCATTCACTTTGCCCCGTCACTATTTATTTTTCGTCAAAACCTGACAACCCAGTAAACGTCAGATTACTTCGTCTAATTAAAAATCCGACTATAGGTATTTTGTCCCGATTTTGGTACGGGAATGACGCGGGTGAAACCGCGGGCGGTAGCAAGTCTTTTTTAGAATTTATTGTATTATTGTTTACAACTTTGGAAATGAATGTAGCGTATTTACTTTATGTGGGTCCTTGGTTTAAATATCTTATCTTACGTATATAAATTAAATTAAACGAAGATAGATAAGTATCTTATATTATTATTATTAACGTTCAGTTTGATTTCTGTGATTGGTTATGTGGGACTCGCTTAGCCGCTTCCTTACCCCTCATACAGTCGTCGCAACAGTCACAAGGGCTCGATGGGGGGTCAGGAGAGGGTATACCCACTAAACCCCTCACTACTTGCTCTCACCAACGTCAGTAGGAGTCGCAGTGAGGAGGGCCCGGTGTGACAAGCTCCTGCGACTCGACGGCCAGTGATTTCAATTTAAAGATAACTATAAAAAAGTAAGACAAAATAAATTTGCATTCTTTAAAGTAAGTAAGTACTTACCTACTTAAGTACTTAATTAATAAAACAGTTTCAAATTTTTCACGCCAATATTTAATTTAAAATGTCAATTATTGCTAAACAAGTTCCCAATTCCCATATCTTTAAAGCCATTACTTACCCCCATCGATTTTTCATCCATATCAGCCACCCACCATAATAACTGTATAGACAATTATTAATCATCAATGGATCAGCCAAGCCTCTATTTAGAGACTTGCGTCACATTCGCGACCTAAATGCGATGATGTAAAAGCATATTTTTGGAATGTCAACACTCGACAACAGTAGCTTTCAACCGAGGAACTTACTGACCAGCGAAAGGCAATTTTTGATTGCGCTTTATTATGATTTCTCATACATACAGTAGCGTGCGGATATATCTTTTGCAAGCGATTATCGCTCAATAGTGACTGCCCGGGAAATTCTTCGATAGTACGCATGTGTTTGGTTGGCATGCGTGTTGTAGTGTTGTTGTTCTACATTATTCTTTTGTTTTGATTATGTACGATATGTTTGCTGCACTGCATTTTAGTTGTGTTTTGTAAAGACAGAATCGATGGGTGCGTCCATTACAGTTTTAGTCCATTTCGCCCCCGGCCATTTCGATCCCACATTCCAAATTTTGTTTGTCCATTTTGCCCCCGGCCACCGATATATGTAAATTAAATACCGTTGGAAACCAAAGTGTTTCTATATTTTTAGTGCTGTTTGTGTGTACCTTCTGTCTGCATTAACCATATAATTAGTAAAATTTGTTTTTAAGTATTTCTTTATAAAATATTAAAATGCAAAATAACTATATAACTAATTTGTTCGTTTCCAAGGTAATCGAAAACACCGTGATAAACCAAACAAACAGTGAAAGGGTTATTATCATCATCATCATAATCTATAAATACATTTTTAGACATCGAGAAAAGTAGCTATTTCGGGTATAACTTTTCCGATAGTAGTATGGTGGTACAAAAATTTTCACTGGGCGTGAGGGGCGTGCGGGTAAGATTTACTTTTGATAGAATAGATTGAATCGAGGGCTGCCATCAATATTACAAATTTCAACATAAATATAAATAACTTAAAAACTAGTTCATTTAATGGCAGCCCGGACGAATTTTCTTGCGTTTGTTAAGTTCATAGGTCACATAAATTATTTAAGTCGGGGGTTTTTAAATTATTTTATCCTTTTCAATTACTTAACTGCTTACATTTTAATCGTCGTGGGTTTTAGTCGTGCTTTAGCTATAAGATTTACTTTTGATATAATAGATTGAATCGAGGGCTGCCATCAATATTTCAAATTTCAATATAAATAGTCGTGCTTTAGCTATAAGATTTACTTTTGATAGAATAGATTAAATCGAGGGCTGCCATCAATATTACAAATTTCAACATAAACATAAATAACTTAAAAACTACAAACCTAGTTCATTTAATGGCAGCCCGGACGGATTTTCTTGCGTTTGGTTGCGTTGGTTAAGTTTATAGGTCACATAAATTATTTAAGTCGGGAGTTTTTAAATTATTTTATCCTTTTTCAATTACTCACATATTAATCGTCATGGGTTTTTTTCAAAATGTTTAATTCTATATAGAATTAGAGATTAATAATCTAAGTATAAAATCCAAAAAATATGAAAATGAAGAAAATTTTCTTTGTTTTTAGTTTTTTTTATAGTCGAGTGAAGATACGAAATTGCTAGCAAAAGTGCTAGACAATTTTACTTCTTATGGTGTTTAGAATTCGGATCACGCACTAACTTATTGGACGTCTTTGATCCAGATTCACTGTTTTACCGCTAAGCACGGATTAGAAAATGGATTGCCTACCTTTTTAACCGACTTCAAAAAAAGGAGGAGGTTATCAATTCGACGGTATATTTTTTTTTTTTATTATTTTTTTTATTTTTTATGTGTGTTACCTCAGAACTTTTTAGTTAATGAACCGATTTGGATAATTCTTTTTTTATTTAAAAGGTGATGCTTCTCGTGTGGTCCCATTCAAATTTTATCAAGAACTGGCCAGAAGTTCAGGAGTTATCCTGAATAATGTGTATTCAGACTTTATTTGGGTATATGGACGATTTCATAGTTTTATCAAATTGGGGATCATTTTCAAAATATTTTTTTTTTCGAAAGTTGGTAAGTACTTCTGACCTGATCTTACTTTCACCAAGTCAGGACCAGGGGATCAAATCCCAGGAAAATTGAGAGAAATTCTCAAATATAGGCAAGCCTTATGCGTTCCATTTATTTTTGAAGTTAGTCAAGTATTTGCATCTGGTAGTCATCATCTCATAGTGATGAGCTGTATTGGAAGCTACAACTCCTTAACGGTTAGGAGCTGGAGAATATTTCTTTAAGTATTAATCGTACGTATGGGCCAATAGTTATATTCTTTCAGGTTATTAGGGTGAGCTGCTGATGAGAGGTGAAACTCCTCAACAGTTAGGAGTTATATTATGATGTTTTATAAATACCATATGCACGAATGGACCTTCAGTTGTGTTCCTTCAAGTTATCTAAGTAGCTAAAGATGGAAAGCTGAATTCCGTAACGGATAGGATATTTACAACAATTTATCATAATCACCATGTAGTTTCTTAAGCTACTTCACTAAAAATCGAAAAATAAAACGTTTTTGAAAAAAAATGAAACCGCCTTCAAAACGGATCTTCAAACAAAAATTAAAAAACACTAAAAAACGAAAAAAATAATAAGATTTTTTAATTTAAAGGACGATGATACGTGACTTTTTCTAATTAATCTTGGTACTTATTGGACTGTTTGAAGTCGGTGCCAAGCCAAAAAGAATAAGAACGAAATATACTGAGTGAAATAACTAACATATAAAAAAACCCGGTCCCAAGCGTGAGGTGTAGGACGTAATTACCTCAATGCGTATAAGATGGCACCGACTTCAAACAGTCCAATAAGTACCAAGATAAATTAGAAAAAGTCACGTATCATCGTCCTTTAAATTAAAAAATCTTATTATTTTTTTCGTTTTTTAGTGTTTTTTAATTTTTGTTTGAAGATCCGTTTTGAAGGCGGTTTCATTTTTTTTCAAAAATGTTTTTTAGCTGGGGCTTTGTTAGTCGTACTTTTTAATTTTTATGGCAAGATTTATAATGTTGAATTTTATGTTTTATGCATACACACGGCAATTATGTAAGTAGAGGAAGCATTATACTTAAGTAATAGAAAAATCTACCAGCCCTCTTGTATTTGATTTGCGGACGGACGGGGTAGCCTCAAAATAGCCTAATATATTTTGGGTCATGCTACTATATACTACTTGAAAAATATATAGTAGCCAAATCTACTATATTTTGACCATGATTAAACAGACATCATCGCTGTTGGTCGTTTCATTCTTGTGCCTGAAAAAAGAGTTCTGAAACCTCACGAGCTGTAGGTATAAGTATATTTTTTATGTTGATACTATATTTTTAGGCACTAAATAGAAATCCTCCTCCTCTTGTTCTAAATAAGTATGGATCATGTCTGTACATTATGTAAAACAAACTTTGTAATTAGTTAAAACACATTTAACAAGTTTAATACATCCAATTTGACCGAACACATCCAAGGTTTCGGCAGTCAAAGTATTAATTAGGTTATCGTCCTACATTACACGATGGGCCTCAATACCGCTACTTAATGTTTATATTATAATCGTGTCTCGATAACGGTTTTAATAAGGGGACATTAAAATATATACATATAATAGTAGTTTCAAGTACGTACCTACATTTTTTGTAGGATTTTGGCTTCTGTGGCCTTTGGTAGTATTTGTTTAATTCAAGTTCATAAGTACTTACCTACTGAAAAGTAACAAGGTTCTGTGGCTTTGGTAAAAAGTATGTAGTAAATAAATTCCTGTAAATAAGTTCCTCTAAAATAATAGCTTTCTACTGGTGCAAATCTTTAAAATCAAGTCCGTAAGTTCACCGCTGCCTTTAAAACCAAACTGACAACCAGTCAGCCATTTAATAGCCCCACAGCTAGGGCACCGGCTTTCCTTATGGATGGATAATGCTGCGTACAGACCGGCCCAACGAACGCCAACGAACGACATCAGGCGTTTAACCGCCTCTGTGGTCTAGTGGTTCACACCACCGATTTCAGACCAAGAGGTCCCGGGTTCGATTCCCAGTGGGGGTACATATTGTATTCGGTTTGGTTGGTGGTAGGACTTGCTCTTAGTCCGCCTGGCTAGCTACCACCATCTTATCTAAGTCTGACGCCATAACAATGATGTTTTCAGCATTATTGTGTTCCGCCAGTTAGAGATAAGATAGCCAGCTCCTCAGTGATTGAGGATTCCGGGAGTAGTGCGCTTCCATCTTCAGCCTTATCACCACTTAACATCTGCCGGCCTAGCATGAGCGGCTTATAACGCGCGATATGATATGGTACGGCATGCCGTCTTGCTTACACCTTAGCGGGGTAAGCAAGACAACTTGCCGTACCATATCATATCGCGCGCTATAAGCCGCTCATGCTAGGCCGGCAGGTGTGATGAAGGCTAAGTGCTACCCCGTTGAGGATAAAAAAAAAAGGATCACTGGGAGCGATTCCAGTTCACATTCGGATTCCCAACAAACGACAACGAACGACATCAAACGTTGCCCGCTGCACGTTTCTGGCCTTCGAAGATCAATCTAAAGCTAAGTAAAGGATCACTGGGAGCGATTCCAGTTTACATTCGGATTCCCAACAAACGACAACGAACGACATCAAACGTTGCCCGCTGCACGTTTCTGGCCTTCGAAGATCAATCTAAAGCTAAGTAAAGGATCACTGGGAGCGATTCCAGTTCACATTCGGATTCCCAACAAACGACAACGAACGACATCAAACGTTGCCCGCTGCACGTTTCTGGCCTTCGAAGATCAATCTAAAGCTAAGTAAAGGATCACTGGGAGCGATTCCAGTTCACATTCGGATTTTCAGATCAACTGATTGAGACACAGGGGAAAACAGAACTCCTTGGCTGGCGTTCGCGGTTCGTTGGCCTTCGTTGGTCCGGTGTGTACGAAGCATATTAAGGAGAATCGGGCCATGACCACTACGCGGGCCCAGTGCAGATTGGTGGGTATTAACGACTGCAAATCTTCAGAAGCACGGAGGAGCTCGAGATGAAAAGTTTTTGGTCCCATCCCGTGACAGATCATTGCGAAAGTTGCTTTTAACCTCAACGATCGGAAGCCGAGCGTGCTAAACATTGCGCCACGAGCTCCTCAAAGATTACGAACTTTACGTCTCTAAAATACTGTTTAATAATTAATTTTATTGGTCAAGACCTGGGTGCATACCATCAACTTTAAGACAGCGATTCAAAAATAGCGCGATGCAGAATAGGTTCCTAAAATGAATTGCTTTCTTTCGTACTATGAGTATGACCTTCTAAAAACTGGATCGCAAATGAATTGCTTCATGTGAATGACCGAACGATTTGTGTCCTTATTTCTTCTACACGTCTCTTTCACTCGATTCTGTCATGCCCGGAGAGTGAGAGGGACGGGTATAACCTGCAGATGTCATGATAGCTTGGCCGAGTCATAAGTCAAATATGAGTATGTGACAGCTTAGCGGCTGTGAAATGTCATTGAATGATCACTGAATCGCTGTCATTGATATTAAGCTGTCGTGGTACGAATAAGCGAAGCAGATCAGTTTAGGTCCTAAACAAAACCGCTATAAGAGTTGATGGTATGCACCCTGTAATTGGCTTTCTTTTGTTTTGTTATGTGTCTAACCTACTCCTGTAATATTGCTGTTGGTCTTCCGAAAAATAAATAATAAATAATTGTTAAGTAAGTAAGTACCCAGTTTTCAAAAACAAAATATTGTTTGCTTATTTTGGTCGCTGTTTAAAATACTTTAAACAAACATCACCATGCTAATTAATTAAGTATGCCAATATTCTCTGTTCGTATCCATCCATACCTTAATTAATTGCCTAATTAACGTACGTAATTATTAATTGGTTCAGTTCAATTACTTTGGAAATAAATTAATTCGTCTGAATGGGTACCTTGTTTACGTAATGCCATTTATGTGGTACTTACCTATTATGTTAAGTAATTGAAATTATCTTTGAAATGTGGAGTATACCTACTTACTTGGGTGGTTAAGATTTCTGAACAGACTTGCTTGTTTTATAACAAGAAGGCGGGAAATGATACGCAATTGCAAGTCGGCAATACGGAAACGGTCATAGTGATACATACCTTGTTTCTTGGCAAAGAGTTGTTACACTTCGTTGTCAAACTTTTTTGTAGTTTTTAGGTAAATAAGTATAATTTTTTTATTTTTTTTATTATTTGATTATGTTTGTTTGTGTATCTTTTGGTTTTTTATTCGTTCCTGATGTTGCTACTTAAAGGTGGCCCTTCCGAGACGGGCCGCAGACCGCAAACTGCAAGCGACACTATTGGTTTCTATGAATCCTTATGAAATTGATTCCAAGCGCGGCAAAACTGCGTGGACCCCTTTTTTACCCCCTTAGAGGGGGAATTTCCAAAAACCCTCTCTTAGTGCTCCCCTACACTCCCTAAGGAACATGCATGCCAAATTTCAGCTTCTTGCGTCCAGAAGCTTTTGCTTCGCGTTGTCTGTTAGTTTGTCAGTCAGTCAGTAACGCTTTCGCCCCTAACTAAATCATTGAACCAGTTCCGATCATTTTCATTTAGGGTACCGAGGAAATTGGATAAGGTACGGAAAACCTTATAGTCGGCTAGACAAAATAAAAAAAAATGTTTTTAATTACTCCAATTTAAAAACAGCGTAGTTTATTCAGTTTTCCATTAAGAATATCGTGTTATCAACACATGCGATTAAGAGATAAGCTATATAAAAAGTGGCTGGCCAAATTGGATCGTGGTCGTACACAATAAAATAAAAGTGTTTACTACGTTTACGATCTTAGGCTGTCCGCAGATTGAGCATTACGTAATATTAAAATATTTAAAACATTTTCATGCAACACTAAACGCTTCTTAAGTTCCCGTTGTTACCGTTCATCGAAATTAATAAGCAAGTTGACGGATTAAAATGCAAAATAAATGTGTATTTTGTGTTTTAGCGTTTTTTTTTTTCCTCGTCGTTTGGGTACCTGACAGTGGTGAGCGGAGGTCAACAGTTGGCGGGTGCGTAGGCAACGAATGCCTCTATAATAGCAACAAAGCAACTGCTTGAAGGTGCCTTACTCTTTTAAATTTTTAACAGAGTAAAAAAGAGTAACGTTAATGTAATATGTAACCGCCTCTGTGGTCTAGTTATACACACCACCGTTATCAGACCCAGAGGTCCCGCGTTCGATTGCCAGTGGGAGTACATATTCTATTCGGTTTGGTTGGTGGTTCTAAGTTCGTTGGCTAGCTACCATATACCGTATCTTATCTAAGTCTGTCGCTATAACAATGCTGTTTTCAGCATTGTTGTTTGTGTTCCGGCAGTAAAAGATAAGACAGCAAGTTCTCAGTGGATGACGTGGATGTGGATTCCGGGAGTAGTGCGCTTCCACCTTCAGCCTTATCTCCACTCAGGTAACATCAGATGTGATAAAGGTTAAATGTAACACTGTTGTGGATAAAAAAGTAAACATTATGAGCGTAAGATAAGCGTGGTAAAATAAATAACAATCGGATGCTCATTTCAGACGCATCTGCTTAGACACGCTATGCAGTTTCTGTACATTTGAAGTAGAGCGGACACTACATGTTGTCTGTTGTGTGAAATTTATGAAAATAAAAACACAGCTCGGATCCGCTTCTGTGAAAATGCACCCTTAGTAAACATTAAGAGGCTTGAGTTTAGATGTAACTGCTAACAACATTACGGTGGGTTGCCGAGACAGGCCGCAGTCCGCAAACGCAACCGCAAACTGCAAGCGACACTACTTGTTTCTATGAATGTCTATGAAATTGATTCCAAGCGCGGCAGCACTGCGGCCTGCAGTCGCGGCGCGTAATTTTCATAGAGATTCATAGAAACAAGTAGTGTCGTTAGCAGTTTGCGGTCTGCGGCTCGTCTCGGCAATAATCCCAATGTGCGGCAAGCCTTTAGTTAACATTTGTAGGTTATCCGATATAAGTTAAAAAGTAAAGTGCAAATAGGTTATTAACCTTAATAACTTATCGGCTCTTATCTGAATTTCTGACATACCTTTTTAGTTAGGGTACCGAACCAAAATGGTAAACTGGTGAGACTTCGTCCGTTTGTTTGTGAACTCGAGAACTACTAATGCTATCGTCTTGAAGTTTGGAATAGTTATAGACGACATTTGCCCAACTATTCTGCAAACAAGAGAGCACAGTAAAAATATTTATATTTTTTTGCAACAAAGACTGAAAGGGGGTCTTAAAAAATTTGAAGTGGGGTTACTAGGGCATATGGGGTATCATATGACAGAGCGCTGCTTGCACATTCTCATAATTTTTTTCTTTTTTCCTTAGCTCCATAGTTTTCGAATTTTGATGAAAAAGTAAAAAAATACCGTTTCCCCCTTATCTCCGAAGTTTGCATAGAGAAAAATCTGAAATTATTTTATGTAACTAATAGAAGTTTATGTAAAGATACAGGAACAATAAAACGATGTCTCTAAACAGTAAACTTTTTCAGAAATCATCAACAAAAATTATATTAGTTCCACTATCGGTCAAGAGCTGGCGTTGACCTAAAACTGCAATATTCTACACCGCAAATACTCTGACGAATCTAGCTTCGCCGATGAAAATATTTTCACGTTATACATAGGTATTTATTTAAATTTATGATGGTACTGAACCCTCGGTGCGCGAGTCCGACTCGCTCTTGACCGGTTTTGCTTTACGTATCGAATTCTTTTTAAAACAGTTTAGTGCTTATGTAAAAAAAAATATTGCCTTGATAAATATCTGACAAGAACATATCAATAAGTAAACAATTATTATTATTCATTTGTATGACTTGGATATGTTGTAAGATAGTCAAGTTCCATACAAATTGTGTATCTTATAAACGCAAACCAAAACAAGGTTATCATATCAGTTTATGACGAGTCCCTTGTACAGTCGGGGACAAATTCGGTGAACCACATCTTACTTCTTCTCGTGTGGCTGGCGTCTCACCTTTCAGTTGCAGTCCCTATCCGTAATTGCTTAGGCATTGTACTACCCTAGTTTAATACATAAAAAAAATAGTAAAAGGGTCTGCGCGTGAATGGCGAGGCACCAGCCACGTTAAAGAAGTAAGAGGTGGTTCACCGAATTTGTCCTCGAGTGTACGTACAGTCAACAAAGCAACAAAGGTATCAAAAAACTTTCAACATTTTATTTTGGTCCTTAAGGAAGTGGGCAGTTGATTCAAAGTTGATTTACTAAAATTGTAAATGTATTTGTGTGGTAACCACTGTAGCTGAATGTACTCTATCGATGTATGAACGCAAAAACTACATTGAGAATGTTATCATTACAGTTTTATTGCTAATTTACTTCCTACATTTCGTATCAGACTCATAGACTTGTATTGTATACATAATATCGTAATATGTATAATAAACCTACTTAGGAAAAACGTTAGTAGGCAAAGGCATAGATAGAATAGACTAGTTACAGTACTTACAGTGATATGAAAAAGTGTACATGGAGAATTTGGCAACTAATTTATACCTACTGACTACACACGCTGGCCATCGCTATAAACACTAGCCCCCTTACTGAATTATAATCATGGTGTAAAGTTACACCATGTGTAAATCTGTTGTTGTCAAGTTGTCTAAAACGCTGACAGACAGAGACAACAACAGATTTACACCACGTTTATTACTAAGGGGTAGTGTCGCGGGGCGTCCAGCCTCCTTCGACTAATGACTGACAGACATAATTATATGACATGTTGGCAGGGATGACACGGACAGACATATGACTATCGATCGCCAAACGGGACTGACCTGAACCCTGAAGACTGGAAGACGACCAGGACTGAACTGACCCGCAGACCTACGACTGACTCGCAGACCGACAACTGCGACCGAATATGTAGGTTTTTTCACTTTCTCAGACCCACTTTTGTAGGTACATACCTACACCTAACCACGTTACTGAACGTCACTGAGCGGTCACTGAACACAAGAAAAAGGTAATCGAAGACAGCACTAAGTTAGTACAGGGGCGGCGTCTAATGGCAGCTACAGTAGCTTAGCTACCAATTAACTCTCATGGGTGTCGTAAGCTCCTAAAGAAACGACTACCTACCGTTTATTCCTATTCCTCCTTTTCTTAGTTTCTTAAGTTCCTATTTTGTGTGTTGTTTTAAGTAAAATTTTTTACGGGCGTTATTCATCATCATTTCAGCCGTATGACGCCCACTGCTGGGCATAGGCGTTATTCAACAGACACATAATTATCTACTTATGTTAAATTTCATAAAAATACGCGCTGAAGGGGTGTGACAGCGGGAGTCATAAGTATTAAGTACTACGCTGCACTTTATCGTGACTTTATCAGTGCGTTGCAAACCGCATGCTAAATCGAACATTTTCTATGGAGTAATTTATCTGTTACGTAGTAACTATTTAGTAACTATTTAGTAATCTGTGCCATCAGATCTACACTTCGACCGATGACACTCCTAAGCATAACCTAAACATCCTTCTACCGTTAAATAGAGCTACTACTTTGTACATGCAGCAAAGAGCTTAGACTAAATACTGAGGTAACTGGAGTAGAGAGTGCAGTACTAACACTTTTTTGTAGCACTGTGGCTGTCTTCCGTCTCACCTACACTTTGAAAAAAAAAATACGTATGGTCATATGCAAAAAGTTTGGACTACATAACTGGAGAGTGCAGTACTTACACTTTTTTGCCACCAAAAATTACACAGTGGCTGTCTTCCGTCTCACCTACACTTTACAAAAATACGTATGGTCATATGAGACAACTGACAGCCACTACATACATAAATGTCAAATTTGCTGGGTACACTTTTTTATTCAGCGTGGAAACTCCAGTTACCTCAGTATTAAGTCTAGCTCCATGGTCATATGAAACAACACTGACAGCCACTACGTACTAAATGTCAAATTTGCGAGGTACACTTTTTTATCCAGGCTGAAAACTCCAGTTTCCTTATACAAACTCCTTGACATGCAGCATGGGTCCTATGATGACAGCTCATTTTCGTGCAATACAAAATGTTGCTTCTAAACAAAGAACAAGGTTTAATTTTCTAGCATAAAGAACTTTTTGCACGAATGAGCTGTCACAGCCTACTATGCTACATTGTACTAAATATAATCACTCACTCACGTGTCACTCACACTAACTCGCTTGCCAATCGCAGTTGTGGTTGAACGGCCGGCGCCGGGCGGTTGGCGGATAGACCATCTAACTAAAACCCTTAGTAATATACTCTGTGCTAAAACTAAATGGTCTATCCGCTATCCCGAGACGCTCGTAAAATGTCTGAAAATGAACCTAGTATAAGCTAGGGTATCACGCGGAGCTACCTACTTTTAATATAGGTTTAGTTGATGAATAGACTCATCAAGCATAAACAGGAATCCCACCCATCCCAACTGCACGGCACAAAGCCTACTGGTATACACGGGTAGAGGGTAGCATCAAGGTAGAGAAGTGCTACAAATTTATCTAACCCTGACAGTGGCGGCGGAGAAGCCGCCCAATACAAAATTGCATGTCAAAATGCACTGTTGTTCGTTCGGCTGCTCGAATCATAATGATCTGAAGTCGGCTGTCAGCAATATTAAAAAAAAATGTGGTCCAATATGACCACCTGCACGGGTAGCATGATGAACTAGAGAATGGTTTTGTCTATATCGAAACGACAAAAATGACATTTCATCGTAGACAATGTTCAGCTGTCTTATAGACTTTCGAGGTAGGCAAAACTCTTCTCGGGTTTGTCATGCTACGCGTGCTGGAGACGTATTTCCGTAGCGCACGAGTTTGAATTCGCATTCGAAATTGAAAACTTTGCATGCGAATTCCTAACATTGGTATTTTTGAATAATCACACCTATGAATTCTGCAACGGGTGGTCAGACCCACTGGTTGCAGAATTTCTTCTAGTAGAATTCATCGTCTTTATTAGTCTGTGGCCGCAAAATGTCGTCTCTGTTGTCAGCATGGAGCTAGACTTAATACCAGTATTAAGTCTAGCTCCATGGTTGTCAGTCATTCTTCCTGTCCTAC
Source organism: Crambus lathoniellus (assembly GCA_949710035.1). Classification (NCBI taxonomy): domain Eukaryota; kingdom Metazoa; phylum Arthropoda; class Insecta; order Lepidoptera; family Crambidae; genus Crambus; species Crambus lathoniellus. Next base: position 12,799,416 of record OX453296.1, read on the forward strand.
GACAAGTGTTTGTGTTTTCATTTTGCTGTATTTTTAAAGTTTCTCTGTGATTTTGAAACAATTAAAGAATAATAATTTATTGGCAATACAGATTTCGAATGCTACAACAATGCATGAAAACGGGTGTAATAGAATTCGATTTCGTAGACGACTGGTTGACGTATACTTACGTTTTCATTTCGTATTCGATTTTCATTTGGAGCGCTACGTAAATACGTCTCCAGGGTCACATAAGTTTTTAGCTACATACCGTTTACTCAACCCAGATGTAACTTAAGCCCTAGCACGAAAAACTGTCGTTATGGTAACCGTTAATAAATAAAAACTACGTGTAACCATAGATGTATTATTCCTGTAGATGGATCACAAAAATAAGCTATAACTCACCCATCCTTTACCCCTTCTAACACTATCAAATTGTCATAAGATAGAAAGAGACATACATGTTAATCTGTTGCGTCGTAATTAGTGAATGTCTCCATTTTGACTATGCAATGCTAGATGACATTAGATGATGATGATGCAATGATAGTGCTGTGGTTTTTTTTATTACAAGTTATCGATAAAACATTTAAAAATAAGTTAAATGCAATGCGATACATAAAATTACAATGCATATGTATATATCGCAGGCGTATTGTATATTTCACCGTATTACATAGCAACTAGTTGTATTGGAAAACAGCACCGCATTGTAATGCGGCGGATTCAAGATACGCCGTATTCAATACGGCTGATCGAAACTACGCCGCATTGAATAGAGCTCTTCGCGCTTTTCAATGCGGCTAGAGACTTAATGTAATTGGGCGGTTCATAATCCGCTTTTCTGTCAGTTTTTAGTACTAATCGTGTCCAAAGTGCTCACGGCCTTAGAATTTTGTTTATGCTATGAAACTTCGGCATAGGTCGAAATATGGCAAAAATTTCTTCCCTCCAGCCAGACAAAAGCGCACGTTCAGCTGATCGATCTAGTGTGGCAGTTTTTTTTTATATTTTGACGTATGCTATGCTCCAAAGAGAAAGTTGTTCAGTTTCATGGTCTAAGCAAGCCCTTTAATTTTGAATCAGTGCCAAATATGAAGTAAGTACTATAATTATACTTGAGGAGATCGATGGCTCATTGGTACGCGCATTCTGCATCCGGTGGTTGGTGTTATGCCGCGTACACACCGCGCCAACGAACGCCAACGAATGGGTTTCGATGCCCTTCGTTGGTCCTGTTTGGACGGTTTGGCGAAGGCCAACGATCGTTCGTTGGCGTGTGCCGGCGATCCGGAGCGTGGCGGTAACATCAAAGGATTTGAGCCATTAGATCGAACTCGGTGTGGACGGCGGCCGAAGGCCAACGAACGAACGCTCAGTTGAAGCATAGTTTCTACCAAAAGCGAGAGCGTTGAGTTTAATCTGTGCGTAATCTCTAGCGAAACTACACTATATAATTTGTGAGCGAAACACCAATCACAGCGCGTGAGCGTGATGAGGTGATTATTTGTGAATCATTTTTCTGTTCTTATAAATTACTAATTGTTTTTCTAGCTTTTGTTTGCAAAACACTGTAAAAGTTTGTGATAATAGCCAAACAAACCGTTTCAAGAGTCATCGAAAGTGCCCATTGAATAATACCTACCATGGAACCAGGCACAGCCTTCTCTATTGTGAACCGCTTCACGAAAGCCGATAATCGCAATGTCCGGCCCCAGGCAGGAATAGACATAATAAATAATAATGGTCGGCAATTTATTTGCCTCTAATTCAGATTACTGTGCTGCTGCATTTAAGAATGTGAAGAAAACATCCGTGTAAGTTTGTCAACCACTACATTATTTATAATCAAATACCTACAAGTTTAAAATCATTGCGAAAATAACATAACCTTAAAAGTGTAACTCATCTCATCATATTTTTAACTACTTATTATTTTTGTTATGTTCAACATAAAATATTAACGTTCCCTGTCTTTTCAGGTCGGCAAGATAATCTTACGGTGATGCTGCCGTTGGATATACTTCGGCGCGATTTGAATGAATTGATTTGAAGGTGTTGTAGAACATAAAGTCCGCTCGAAACAATGATGTTTTATATGGCTCGAAATCGTATGCAGCGATAGTGGGTGAAAAAGAAGGAAAAGTCATCAGCGTCCAAACATGCTGTTGCTCTCCAGATGTGAATACACAGGCGCAGTGAAAAACCATCCAGTACTGACACACAGTGCTAGGTACTGGAAGAAATCCAAATTAGCTCATGTTGGAAATAATTTGAAATATATCACGGCTGAAATGATGATGATGATGAAGGAAATATCAGCCGGTATAAGACCATGTTCTTAGCAGACTGCTTCCAAAACATGCTGACACAATTTCTACAAGCTGCGGCAAACTAAAATGTATCCAACTGTGAATTACTTAAAATACATCTAAGATTATGAGAAAAGGGAAAAGTGCAAATGTTATTGTGTAATGAAACTTTAGTTTTATTTTTTTCCAAAAGTGAATAATTGGAAACAAAAATTTACCATATAAATAGTATGAAAGTACAAAATAAAACAAAATGTAATAAAATATTATTTTTTTAATTCAATTCAATGTAAGCCCTAAATATTAATTAATTCATAAAAACACTAATAAAAATTTTGTGTTTATGTTAGGAACACTTTGGTCTTGATAGTTTCGTATGTTCTTCTTTGAAAGCAATTTAAAAGGAGATGTTGATATGGTAAACTTGGGTAAACTAGACCGATGTACAGTAGCGAGTTATATGCAAATAAACAATTAATCCATCTATTGATGATTCTTTTGATTGCTGCGATTTTGTGTGTGCGCCCAATATTGATTTTTACAAGCGTAATCAAACATATTATTAAATTTATAATATTATAGCAGGCTGAGTAAAATAAAAATTGGTATTTATAATGAGTGCATAATTTATTTAATATTTAATAGTATACTTAAATATTGATTATACCCAAGTAATATATTTAAGTATTACTACTAATTATAAATGCGAAAGTACTTCTGTCTGTCAGTCTGCTTCGCTTTCATGCCTAAACTACTAAACTGATTTTGATGAAATTTGGTACCTACAAAGATAGAGTTGACCTTGCGAAAGGGCATAGGCTAATTTTTATTCCGGAAAAGCTTGTACTCTGTAATCCATGCGGGCGAAGCCGCGTGCGGAAGGCTAGTAATAAAATTAAAATAAAGCCAAGCTCACCAAAAGCTCACTGACCTCTATTATTATTATTACACACTGGACAGGCTGTCTCCATACAAATGAAAGCTTTTATTTGGCAATTTGAAGCGCCACTACGAGTGTCCCGAGAACTAATTTTGTCATAATCATTACCACAACTGACTGAACATGACTAGTTTTAGTTACATAGACACTCTTCTACAGCGCCAAAATAGCGATACTCAAATAGGCACTTTTATGACAGCCAGTCCAGTCCAGACTCCAGGATGACTCCAGTGTGTAAATAATAATTTAATAATAGAGGTCAGTTGCCAAGCTGGACAGTGTTGCCAGCGAGGTCTTGTCAAAAGATACACCTAAACCCTGAAATGTACAAAAAAGTAACCTTCTGGCAACACTGGGCACTGGAGCCGGAATCGAGTGCCAACGATCGTTTGCTCAACGTTTGTTGTTTGTGCTATAACCTTTGATAGCCAACGAACGTGCGGCAGCCAACGCTGAATATCCTTCGTTGGCGTTCGTTGGCGCGGTGTGTACGCGGCATTAAGCAACATTCGTTGCGGTTGGACATCTGCTATGGAATTGCCTAAAGTCAATCGTATTCATTTGCAATTCATATTGTATCAAAATAAATGTCATTCCATACATATTGCAGCCGATTGAATTCGATATGAACTGTCAAATTAATACGATTATCCTACGCAATTGCCCCCCTGAATGGTGACCCAAAACTTTATTATCTCGGTCTCCTCTGTGCTTCGGAAGGCACGTTAAGCCGTTGGTCCTGGTTGCATTAGCAGTCGTTGGCACCCTCACCCACCAATCCGCATTGGCTTCGCGTGGTGGGTTATGGCACTTATGGCCCGTCCTACCTGTGGTGTTTTCTTGCACAGGGAAGGCCCAGCAGTGAGGACATTAATATGATAATGATGATAATTTACACTATTTATACAAGGAGGTATAGTCGTAAAACTGAACGATATTTCTAATCAATTTATTAAATTAAATAATCTGCTGAATGATATCAAGTAAAAAAATACAGATTTCACGCTAATTTTTATACTTTTAATGTATTCATTTTTTAAGTATAAATCCACAATTTGCTTTAATAAGTGCATCGAGCATATTCTTGTTTGTTGCGAAGGTCTCCAATCGTCGCCTTTTCTTACGTTTCTTATTCACGTTTCCTTTACATCGACGGCGGCGCGGCGGTGGGAAATCTGTTTAGAATTGAGAAAAATTAAGTTTAAATACAAAATTGTTAACACTACAATTTTTTATCGATATTACATAATAAAATCGGACTACAACACTATCAGGTTGGTCAAATGTCAAAAAATCCCAATTGGCTTTAAATTATATATTTTTTTTTTTTTTTTTTTTTTTTTATTAAAAACTGGTTAAGCATTTGACCGCCATCTTGCTAAACAGACAGGATGCAGTCTAGGGTGTAGCATGCTTACCCAGTAGGTGCCCATTCACTCTTGCCTTGAAGAGGCCAAGGTTGTAATGATCGGGGAATACATGCGCAGGCAGCGCATTCCAATCCTTAGCAGCTCGCATTAAGAAAGAATTAGCAAAGCGCTTCGTACGGACGGGTGGAATATCTACTATGTAGGGATGGTAAGCTAACCTGCGTCTTGTACTCCGATGGTGGAAAGGGGCAGGAGGAACAAGATCATGGAGTTCCTGTGCGCACTCTCCAAAGTGTATCCTATAGAACACAGATAAGCTAGCAACTCTACGGCGGTGATTGAGACTTTGTAGTTTATCTTTATCTAAAGTTGTGTCTCCAATGAGCCTCTTTGCACGGTTTTCAATCGAGTCTAAAACTGCTAGCTGATACTTCGCGGACCCATCCCAAAGGTGACAGCAGTACTCCATGCACGGACGAATTTGTGCTTTGTATAGCAGAAGCAATTGCTCTGAGGAGAAGTAACGTCTAGCCTTTGAGAGGACGCCCAGCTAGCCTAAAAACACCCGATTTTCTTCAACCAAGTCAATCTTAAACTGTGTATACACGTACAGCGATTTAGTTTTTGCAAATACGGACCAGTAAGTTATAAAAATGTGTTCGCAAAAACACAAAACAATGAGTGTGACTTACCTCTGAAATGATATGTGTTCATTATTCTCTTTCAAAACACTCACTCTGCTTGAATAACCTGGAACAGTACAGGCCATTCTTAACAAATATGCGTGTAACCGTTAGCACATGAGAAAATAAAAACTACGTATTGTGGTATTAGCGTGATCGTATCATTTTGTATTCGAAAACCAGAGCAGCGGATCTTGCGGTCGTATATAGAACTGAAATTCAGTAAGTACATATTTGACAGCCTTTGGAGGATGGGTATATTTTATTCGATTACCATTACGATAGTTTTTCATGCTACAGCTACTGTAACTGTACATCAGACTTAAAAACGCGCTGTAGGTCACCATTTAGGCATATAAAGTTTAATGTACACTCGACAGCACATCAGGTTAAACAGTTGAACTGCGATAACAGCTTTTATTACGTAAAGTATAAACACGGTCTCACTCAAGGTTAACCTGTATAGTCTGATGTGCCGCCGTGTGTACCTTCTACATTGCGTACTTGAATTTTACAGTTTTATTTTGCTCTACGGAGAATCTTGTGTCTTCACGCACACAGAACATTGCCAAGGTCGTACCAACATATTTGCTTTGGCTCGAATGGACGAGGCACTTGGGGCGTGATGAGGTCACCATTTGCGACTTAGCTTAATGCAAAAAGGGACGGAACTTGATGAAAAGGATAATGTGTGTTGTTTCAGTATCGCCAGTTTGTATTTTTTTTTTTAAAGTCTACAGTTTCTGCACTCTGCGTGTTCGAGTATGCTTTGAAATACTTTTACGGATATAAACCTTCGATCAACTACAGTGCCACAAGCTTTCCTGTTCCGTTGACAGCCGTGACAGAGGAGCCACTTGCAATACCAAATTAGCTGTCAAAATGGACTGTCGTATGAAAACTGTTTTAGTTCCAAAGATAATCACCGGAACAGAAAAGCTTGCTGCACTATAGGTGTTTTTACCTAGTTCTAGATACATACTTGGAGTGACAGATATGTCCAATCCTCATAACAATATACTATATCTATGCCTCATAAGCCCACTTGAGAGTATAATTATAAGTAGATTATTTTGACAGTGTCAATAATACTAAGGTATTTCAAACTTGGAACGCTTCCTGTCATTTATAATGTAAGATCCAAGGAATTTATAATACAACAGGAAGGTGCACTGCTGCTAAAAAACGGTCCTAATGAGATAGTAAGAACGAGGTCAGTTTATCTCACTCCATCCCATTACGGCGGCCACGAACATGCGCGACGGGCGGCGGGCGGCGACGAGCGAATTGCGAACTTGACACAACGAAGACTGAAAACGTCAGAAAACGTCATTCGGCTTGTAATGTTGCTACTTTAACATTCTGAAATCTATCATTCGAATTCTTTTCTAGGATAAGCCATAAAAAACTTAGACGACCTGATACATTTTTATGCTTAATACGGTAATACCTAAATTAAAATGCGATGTTTTCTATTGACTAAAAGTAATACGAAGCGGAAATTTTACGAAATTTAATTTTTATAACGATAGTTGTGAACCATAAATCTACTAAACCTGTTATTTAATAGTGCTGGCAATTTTAGAGAAAGGGACACCCTCACCTCGTTCTTGCGGTCTCAGCTGGACCGTTGACATTTTGTATTGAAATATAAACCTTATCTCTTAAAATTAAAGTGTATTTTTAAATACACAAAAATACGGAGTGCACCTTCCTGTTGTACGTAGTACTTATAAATTCCTTGGTAAGATCGTAACAATCGTAACCTTTTTTCTCTGTTTAAAAAAAAGTCAGTCTGTCCATATAAAGTTTTCATTTACAGTGCCACAACCTTTTCTGTGCCGGTGACAGCGGCGCTACGTACGTTTTTCTTTTTTTTATAGTAATTTAACCGGCCCTGACTTCTAAAAACTTCAGCCGCCAGCAGCGCTATGGTTGGACATCAACTTGACAGCAAAATGACATTAAAAAAAACAAGTTAGTTTCACATTTTGGCCACCGGCACAGCAAAGTTTGTGGCACTGTAGTTCGTGAGCCTTCATCTAGTACTATGTGATCGAAGATATAAACGCGTATTTTATACATTTGATACTAAGGGAATATGTATTTTCGTGTTATAAAAGCTTTTTGAATTTCTTTTCGATTTCGACTCTTTTACATTACAAGAGCCGTAGTCAGCCCATCAACCGGGATGTCAAGGTCTCCTACTGGGAATCTAGAACCTCTGGCACTCTGTAATGGTAATGGTCATGTAAGTAAACATTTAGACCACGAGGCGGAAAATTACTTTTAAGTACTACAAACTTCTTTAAATTTTTACTTTTTTGCATTCAGAATGCAATTTTTATTACTGATAAATTGAGAATGAAGTACTTACTTACTTATTTAGAAAAAAATTACCCGTCTCACAACCAGCTCCGGGCGACTGCTCTAACCACTGAGCTACGAGATGCGTCGAATTTATCCAATACTTCTTACACACTGTACTGTACCTATAGCCAGCGTTAATTTCATCTATGTGAAGATATTACTACCCTCACACACGAAAGAAATACCTTTCCAGATACCTATTTGATAATCGCTAAAGATGAAATTATTGCTTGCAAGTTATTTATAAATAATATACTATAAACTTGGCAAACGTAGGTACCGTGCTTGTAAGATATTTTTTTAAGAAATGATTGTCTCAATAAATCGTACTAACAACATTAGAAATGCGAAAGTTAGTGAGTATGTATGGTATGGATGTTTGTTACTCTTTCACGCAAAAACTTCTCGGCGGATTTGATTGAAATGTGGCACACAGATAGCAAATAGCCTGGATTAAAACATAGGATACTTTTTATCCCAATATTCCCACGGGAACGGGAACCACGCGGGTGAAACCGCGGGCGGCCGCTAGTATACTATATCCCTGTGGCATTTATGTGCTAAGGAATTAGTTCACCGCGTGTTTAGCGCGTAAATCTATCACTGCCATTCTCTATTTATGCCAGATGGCAAGACGCTTAATTTATTATGTACCTACTTAATTATACCGACTTTAATGGTTTGCCTAGACTATATTGCTTGGGAAAGTGTATTATATTTTTTATTATGTAAGTACCTACTCAATGCGTTTCAGCTCTTTGCGAAAAGCAACACTAACAACAGTTTCATAATTTATAAATTAAATCACCTTTAATCACCTTGTGATTTCTTAGAGAGAAATAATTTATTAAACACTTCTCTCTAAGATTACAATATTCACTTATTAGAGAAATACAATATTATGATCATTTAAAAAAATAAGCCATCTTAATAGGTACAAGAAAGTGCACTTCAGAAGAAAGTAAAGTTAGCCTATAAAACACAGAAACGCATTAATTTATATGAACCTACCTATACCTCCCATTAGGTATGGCTCATTTTCACTGGTCGTTAAGAGGGGGTGTAAACCTAGAAAATATCACATACAAAAAAAACAGAAAAAGTAAACGCCGAATTACTTTTATTTGAATTACTCGTAAAATAAACATTATTTCTTGTCCTCGAACTTCAATGTTGTGTTAGGGGGTACCCATCAAATGAGATCTTGCGTGTTATGTTGCATAAAGGTCATGCCGAGCTTTGTACCTAAAGTCGAGGTGCCGACTACCTACGACGATTCCTAAAATGTAACCAAATATTTAGCCCTAAAGTAAGGAGAACTTGTACTATGGGAGTTAGACAATGACTTTACAAAATATAGGTAATCAATTATAATGCACTAGCGGATCCTCCGTACCCAATCATGTGAGAATATCGAGATAAAATATAGCCTATGTCACTCGGGAAGAATGTAGCTTTCTAATAATGAAAGAATTTTCTAAATCGGTTCAGTAGTAACCAAACAAACAAACTCCTCAGCTTTATAATATTAGTACTTATAAGATAGGAAACAGCAGAACCAACATAAACATTTTATATTCCTTTTATATGTATGTATATTCAAGGACGTACCCAGGGGGGGGGGGGTCCAGGGGGGTCTGGACCCCCCCCCCCCCCCCCGAAAGTGTCCATTGATCCGCGGAATACGCGTGAACTACACGACGTTATCCCGCGGGAATGTGATATTTATAGATCGGATAATCGGATGCATATTTACCTAAAGTTAATATTTGGCTAGGAAATTATGGAAGCGGCTTCTCTAAAACATGTTTTTTTTTGGATCCAGAAAATTCGCGAATGCAAAATTAGTCAGTAGCATGGTGTGGAAAAGACGTCTTTAGCATGAGGTATTATTAAAAAAAACTCGATATACGAAAGTGCATTCCATAAAAGCTAACACCTCAACTTTGGGTTATTAGGCATCCGATTATCCGATCACTGGTGATATTTTTCCGGAGTATCTATCCATAGTATCTGTGTCCCAAATTTCAGCCAAATCCGTTCAGCCGTTTTGGCACGATTGAGCAACAAACATCCAAACATCTAAACTCCCCCCCCCCACCACCACCACCACACACCTTCAAATTCATCGTCAAAATAATTCTCTTCAGGAAGTCGATTAATGTATTCCAGCTCAATTTTTATTCACTGCAGCCCAATGCCTTCCAAGTTGCCATTCAGGAAGGCATTTTGAATTCAATACGCGCCGCAAAACGTTGTGTGCGACGATTTCTTAATTGTTACGGTAACAGCCGAAAGGAAACGAAGTAGACGAATTTAAAATAATTTAAATCATGGACTTTTAACTCAACAAATAAAAAACCAGATTTTAAGGTGATTTAAATAATAGTTTCCTTGCCCCTGAAATACCTTGTCGAATCGTGTGAAGGTTATTCAGATGAAATATTAAAATCTGAATCTCGATTGAGTTAAATACAAAAAAATGTGCCTGAGGCGATAATTATAATATTTATAGACTTTTTGTGTTATACATCGCCAATAACTTTGGCAAAATATCTGGGTCACTGTTATTGGGCTGGCCTCAAGAACTCTTTGATACGATATAGTGCCTCATAACACTGTGACAGTAAATGCACGTCTAAATGCTAATAAAACGCCGGAAAGCTAAGAGGCGTATCTTTATGGTTCGTCACTGGCAGACCGCAACCACCGCAACGGAGCAATAATAAAACGGCGTAGGATAGGATCCACTCTGAAGGCTGCGAACAAATGTGAAACAACGGCTTTGTGCCTGAAATTCAGAGATTTTCCTGTTTCTATGTAAGTCGTGTAAGCGCTTTGTATAGCTTTTATAGCTTGAATTGGTGAACCATTGGTTAAGAATTTAACATAAAAAGTAGATACCTACCTACTCGAAATCACCCTCATAGGTACAAATTGGGAATGAACAAACGACGTTGTTTTAAAAACTTGTCAATCATTTGTTTTAGATTCTGAACATATTTTTCGTACGATCGTATTTTGTTTTTGGTTTGGGTGACCGTCTTATAATGACTAGATAAGTACCCATACCCACTCAATAAAAAAATATAACCCTCATAGGTACAAATTGGGAAGGAAAAAACGACGTTGTTTTATAAACTTGTCAGTCATTTGGTTTAGATTTTGAACATAATCAATTTATGTTTTTCAATGACGATGATGACGTATGACGACCGATTTGGCGCTGGGGTAAGCTACCCACCTTCTGCGCCAGTGGTCTCGGGTTCGATTCCCGAACAAGACAAATATTTGTGTGCATGAACATGTCTATTTGTCTTGGTCTGGGTGTTAACTATGTATTTTAAGTATGTATTTACAAACAAAAAGTATTTAAGTATTTATTTATCCGTTATCAAGTTTTCCATGATACAGTTTCATAATGAAATTAAAATGGGCTTAGATAATTGGTGTGAATGTAAGAAGTTATTTATTTATTATTTATTTATTTATTATTCCGGAAAATTGAGTAAAAATTTTAATTTTCTATGAAAAATCGTTTAACTGTCGTACCTTCGATACAAAACTGTCATTTCTTCCATTGCCGTTTCCAAAGAGTATGTAGTCACTGACGTCTGCGCGGTCAAAATCGAATACTAATCTTTTCTATAAGCTTAGAATAAAAAATATGTAGTTTAAAAAACTAAAAAACACACTTTTATAGGAACATACTAAAAAGTACAAAATAACCGTCTATTCAGTTACTAAAATTAAGAAGCGTGGTGCGCGTTGTCAATATTAAGTAGGTACTTACTTGAATGCATGCTTTGCAAAGGGCGCACCACGCTTTTTAATTTCAGTAACTGAATAGACGGTTATTTTGTACTTTTTAGTATGTTCCTATAAAAGTGTGTTTTTTAGTTTTTTAAACTACATATTTATTTTTAACTTTTTAGTTTAATAAATGGAAAGCTATGGATGGATGGTAATCGATTTCTCAGTCCATTCATGTGTCTGCCCACCCCGTAAACATTATAACTCAAAGGCGTGTTTGTATGTATTTAGTTTTACATATTCGAGTAGAGTCTATTAGTTACTAGATGCGCGAACCGAACCCTTACTTCCTCCATGCTCCATCATCAGAACCTCGCCACCAAGTGTAGCGAATAGGTCTCATCAAAACGAAACAAATGAGCCCAAACTCGAGGGGTTTCCTAGTGGTCATTAAGGAGTGCCACTGACTTTCTCCCTGCTCCATCATCAGGCCCTCACCACCAAGTGTAGCAAATAGGTCTCATCAGAACGAAACAAATGAGCCCAAACTCGAGGTGTTTCCTAGTGGTCATTAAGGAGTGCCACTGACTTCCTCCGTGCTCTATCATCAGACCCTTACCACCAAGTGTAGCAAATAGGGCTCATCAGAACGAAACAAATGAGCCCAAACTCGAGGTGTTTCCTAGTGGACATTAAGGAATGCCACTGACTTCCTCCCTGCTCCATCATCAGACCCTTACCACCAAGTGTAGCAAATAGGTCTGATCAGAACGAAACAAATGAGCCCAAACTTCGAGGGGTTTCCTAGTTGTCATTAAGGAGTGCCACTGATTTCTACCTGCTCCATCATCAGGCCCTCACCACCAAGTGTAGCAAATAGGTCTCATCAGAACAAAACAAATGAGCCTAAACTCGAGGGGTTTCCTAGCAGCCATTGAAGAGTTCTATTGCCCACCTCTTGACTTCATCATCAGATCAGCTCGATAGTAGCAAATTATTGTATTGTCATCGGATTCATATAGACTTGCAAAGTTTCAAATCAATACGACAATTAGAAGTAGGTTAAAATTGATTTCCAAGATTTTCTTACATTGTGACTTAGTTACAAGTGAAGCTAATAAAAGTGTGGTAAAAATGTACTGTAACTAGCGCCAAAAATGCCCCAGTCGCGCAAAGTTATCTGACACTCACTCTACTTCACAGAGTAATTTTTTATATGTAGGAAATAGATACCAAGCTCGGGCCCCTTTATTGGTAGTGTGTAACTAGCGCTATCTGTTGTCTGATGTAGGCAACTTTTGGTGTATAAACACACACACAAGATGTTGGTGACCGGGTCCACTATTATATGGCAAAACAACGTTTGCCGGGTCAGCTTGTAAAAAATATAAGTAAGTTTTACAATCTTCATTAATCTTGACTGAATTTGACTGATAATTATAATATCATTAGCATTCCGCGCGCGGCTTCGACTACACGAAATTATCCCACGGGAATGTGATATATTTTCGGCAAAGAAAATAGCCTAATATATAATAGTCATCATCATGTCAGCCGAACGACGCCCACTGCTGGGCATAGGCCTCCCCCAAGGATCTCCACAACGATCGGTCCTGCGCTGCCCGCATCCAGCGGCTTCCCGCGATCTTGACCAGATCGTCGGTCCACCTTGTAGTGGGCCTGCCCACGAAACGTCGTCCGGTACGCGGTCGCCATTCGAGAACCTTTCCGCCCCAACGGCCATCGGTTCTCGGCGCTATGTGTCCCGCCCACTGCCACTTCAATGATGCAATCCTTCGAGCGATGTCGGTTGTTTTAGTTCTCCTGCCGATCTCATCATTTCTGATTCGATCGAGAAGGGAAATACCAAGCATCGCTGTCTCCATTGCTCGCTGGGTGACTTTGAGCCTTCTTATGAGACCCATAGTAAAAAACCACGTCTCACTTCCATAGGTCATTACTGGCAACACACACTGGTCAAAGACTTTCGTCTTGAGGCATTGAGGTATTTCGGACGCGAATATATGTCGGAGCTTCTCAAATGCTGCCCATCCGAGCTGGATTCGACGAGAGATCTCTTTCTCAAAGTTGGACTTACCTAACTGGACCGTTTGTCCTAGGTAAACATAGTGGTCAACAACTTCGAGTGTAATGTTCCCAACATTAACTGGAGCGGGTGCAACATGGGCATTGAACATGATTTTCGTCTTGTCCATGTTCATCTTAAGACCCACTCTTTGCGAAGCATTACCGAGATCTTCGAGCATTGTGTTCAGGTCTTCCAAGGTCTCAACCATAAGAACTACATCATCGGCAAACCGTAGGTGTGTTAGGTATTCGCCATTGATGTTGATGCCGTATCCTTTCCAGTCCAGCAGCTTAAAAATATCCTCCAACGCAGCTGTGAACAGTTTGGGAGATATGACATCTCCCTGTCTCACACCTCGCTGTAGTTGGATAGGATTAGAGCTCTGGTTCTGTAATCGGACCGATATATAATAGTACTAACGTGTTATGCGATGATTATTTTATAATAAACTTAACATATTACTATAAACGTAGGCATGGTAGGCGTGTCAGTCACTTGTTATCGTTCTATCCTATCAGGGAAAGGATTTTGGCAAATTGCAGATAAAGTCATGTTACGAGGAAGACTAGGTGTGATTGCGTTTTTAGGGTTCCGTACCCAAAGAGTAAGAACGGGACCCTATTACTGATCGAGACTTCGCTGTCCTTCTGTCTGTCTGTCTGTCACCAGGCTGTATCTCATGAACCGTGTGATAGCTAGAGAGTTGAAATTTTCACAGATGATGTATTTCTGTTGCCGCTACAACAACAAATACTAAAAAGAGAATAAAATAAATACTTAAGGGGGGCTCCCATACAACAAACGTGAATTTTTGTCGTGTTTTGCTCAATATTAATAACGGCAACAGGTAGACGCTTCAGATGTTCACAGAATATGTAGTTGTATAAGTATTCAATTTAAAAATAAGTAATTAAATTAAAATAAACTAAATATTTAAGGGGGGGCTCCCATACAACAAACGTGACTTTTTGCCGTTTATTTCTCGATAGATTAATATTGTACGTTATAAATAGTGTCTAATGTTGTAGTAAGTATAGATAATGGTACGGAACCCTTCGTGCGCGAGTCCGACTCGCACTTGACCGGTTTTTTTACACTGATGTCGTGTATAGAATCTTATCAGTCGTGATTGGTTTGTAAATCGTGGTGCTTGCTATCTCGCTCTATTGCGTTTTATAATTATCCTTGAACAAACATTCTTTTCGTTTACATTGATTATTTCTATAGCTCGATAACACGACGATAATGGGATTATTGATTTCAACGAAAATAACTGATGTCGACTCCGTCCGTCATCTCTCACCTCAACCAACCTCAACCGTGTCTTACGAACTATTAACACCTGCTTTACGGAGTTTGGCATTGCAGCATGACAACGATGTTTTCTCAGCATTGTGTTCCTGCAGATAGAGATAATAAAACCAGTATTTTTACTAAATATCAGGTGCGACCAGTTGTGGATAAAAAAAAAGAATTTGACATAAAGTTTCGTGATTTCGTATTCGGAGTGGAGGTGAAATTGACGGCGGAATTTTCACTTACAGAATAGCACCCCTGGTTAATGTTATAAATAAAACTTCCTTTGAAGTAGTATTTATCTTCCATTTTTTATTTGAAGTGCCTACATAATTTATCTGCTCATCATTTTTCATTTTATCTCTTTTTTTATTTCGTTTCGTTTCAGATTGATGATGGAATCAATCATTAGAACTTATCTCATTGTCTGAGATGTTTGAATGAAGGCTATTGTGATGGCATTATATGGGATCGTAATATTCTTGTTTTTATTAACGGTGATATCACGTGTATGGTAATATCCTTCCGCCTTTTGTTTTGTCTGCAAGAGTTTATCTTAAAACCCCCTTATCTAATCAGTGTGTAATTACCAGTGTTTGTTTTTTGTCTCTTTGAAAACTTTTTTAAGTGTTTTAACTATATGTAAATAGTAAAGTTTACTACGAGCATATATGCTCTAACCGTTCTTTCTAAATAAAAATTGCATTGTGAATGCAAAAAAGTAAAATGAATCTGTTGGACATAAAGCCATCTAAATTATGATGTCAATTAAATACAATGTGGAGCAGACGTACGATCACGGCTTCTTTTACGATCAGCCACTGTCAATATAATCGACTGACGTATAAATCATGTTTATGGACAGCAATAATAATCTTGTTACATCAACAGTTTTATTTTCTATTGCCTTGCGTGGGCGACGACGACGTTATGAAATTCACTGACGGATGCGGCGATACATACACCCACATCCTTCATAGCTATTTATTAAGATATCAATTTGTGATTTAGGAGGCACCTACTTAATTAAGTAGGTATTTAAGGCTAAACATGCACATTTTAACGGACTTCTAAATAAAAAAATCGGCCAAGTGCAAGTCGGACTCGCTCATGAAGGGTTCCGTACCCACTTAACGTACCGATTACGTACACCTAGCAATACACTGTCATTTTTTGCCAGAAAAAAATAACTTTGTTTTTCATAGTATTCGTATGAATGACAAAGTTATATTTGCGGTTTTCGAAAATGTGTTATATCTCAAAAACTTGTAAAGCCTACTTGGCTGTGATAGTTTTCCTTTTAACTTCGTCATATGTACTACTATCGTGAATTTTTTCACGTATCCAGAAACAACCATTTGACTGGTAGGGGGGGGGGGGGGGGGGCACACTTGAATCTAGCAAAATCTTGCATTTTAATTCACAGACAGATGCCTCAATAAAAAAAACTGTCTTTACCAACCCGCAACGTTTTTGAAATTGCTATCCAACGACATCCCACACTATGGGGTAGACAGAAAAAAAAAATTACATACTTACCCACCCTTACCCATTTTTCAAAATTTTACTTTACCACTTTGTTGGCGTGGTAAATATGTATATTCATGCCAAATCACAGCTTTCTAGTACTAAGAGTCTATGAGCTAGGCTGGGGTCAGACGGACGGACGGACATACGGACATGGCGAAACTATAAGGGTTCCTTGTTGACTACGGAACCCTAAAAAGAGGATTTTATACTTTTACTGTCTGTATTTCTTCTTAATGTTCACCCATTTCTCAGTCACTAAAATTGTGAACCGATTTTCATAATATTTTTTTTATTCAAAAAGTAAACTTACTCCTGACGAGACTAATGGGAACACCATTGTAAATAAGTCAGGATCTGACGATAGATCCCTTTTTTACAAGCTTTTTATTAAATTACCATGTTAGTTCTAGTTAGTTAGTAAGTATGTTAGTTAGTGGGGGACAAATCTTGCAAGCTTAATTTGACCCACTTCCCAGTGTCCGATGGAGCTGAAATTTTGTATACAGGTTTGGTTCTGATGACAATACAATAAATAAAGTAGAGTCAGCAAAAAAGCTTGTCATGAAAATTTTTACTAAAAACTTATATTTTATTAGAGTGAGGAGAATGCGTTTAAGCATACCAAATGGTTATGTTGGACTCGGTTAGCATTGGCCTTTCACTACCATCTAAACTCCTCACTTTATCCCTCATGGGATGGGCTACCAAGGTCTAGCGGGAACCGGAAGAGACTCGCGCGCTGATGATAGATCCTCAGGGAAACCCTCAAATTTCATAGACACGTAGTAGGTAGGTATGTGTTTCACATATTTTCTAAAGCTATTCATTCATCTGTTCAATCAATCTACAAAGACATCACAAAAATATTCTTCAACCAAAGTATACAAATAAATAAAATTGGAGTGTCCGTTTGTAATATTAAAATAACTGCTTTTTACTACATGCATTATATACGGTTCATGTACCAAAATAACATTTTTTACAATGTTTGTCTGTCTGTCTGTCTGTCCGTCTGTCTGTCTGTTTGTTCCGGCTAATCTCTGAAACAACTGGACCGATTTTGACGGGACTTTCACTGGCAAGTAGCTAATGTAATAAGGAGTAACTTAGGCTACTTTTTATCCTGGAAAAATATCACATTCCCGCGGGATAACGTCGTGTAGTCCACGCGGGCGAAGCCGCGGGCGGAAAGCTAGTATTAAATAAAATCGTATCCCACTCGGACGAAGTCGCGGGTGGAACCTCTAGTATTAAAATTTTGTTGTAGGTCTGATCTATATCTATGCCAAAGTTATCAAAATTATTTCAGTGTTTTATGCATGAAAGAAAAGGTAAGTAGGTAATGGTGCAAATCTAAAAATGCGTCGCTCTGGAGCCGATTTCGAGCTGCGCGCACGCTGCTTGTGAGCAGCGTGCGCGCAGCTCGAAATCGGATGTGATGTGTCACGCACGTCACGGCAAAATGGGTTGCAGCTCGCTCGTCCGCACAACGGAAGCGGCTCGCGAGCGGCGTATTCGCAGCACATTCGCTAGATCTGTACATGTCTGTACGCACCATAACCACAGTGTGTGCCATAACATATTAAGTAACTTTGGTTTTTAGGGTTCCGTAGTCATCAAGGAACCCAGTTTCGCCATGTCCGTAGTCGGTCCATCCCCAGCCTAGCTCATAGATTCTTAGTAAGTACTGGAATATACAATACATACCTATTAATCACGCCAACAAGAGGTGTTCACCTATTAATCAAGCCGACAAATGGTTGTTTTTGGATACCTACGTTTGATCGAAGACGCTACATGAAAAAATTACGAAGTTAAAAGGAAAACTAACAGCATGTTTTTGAGTTATAACACATTTTCAAAAACCGCAAATATAACGTTGTCATTCATACGAACGAACACTATAAAAAACAAAGTTATATTTTTGTGGCGAAAAATGAAAGTGGTATTTTTGTTAGGTGTATGTAATCGGTTCGGTAGGTACCTTAAAATTAAATATAGAACCCTTCATGGGCGAGTCCGACTCGCACTTGGCTGATTTTTAATAATATTAATGTAGAAGGGGCATATTACATTTTTAGACGACTGCCCTTTCTTTCTCTAGCTTTTAATAAAATAAAAGTAATAATAATATTGCAAGCTCAATAAGTTACACTTCATATGTCGTTGAATGTACTTTAAATAAGATTTAAGTATGTATGTATACACCGTGTACCTTGCCGTTTCTAGAGTGCGGTGTAGCGTAGCGTAGGCGGCCGCTTCCCAAAACAAACATTTCTGTTCCTAACGAGGTTTTTAATTATGCCGTGGGCGCATAAGCCTCAAATAGAACTTGGACTTTTCGTAATGTGTTCATACGATTATTGTTTTATAGTTTGTCACCAGAAACTTTATCAAACAGAATAAGATTATTGTAAAAAAATATTCTTCATGACAAGCTTTACTGCTGAGCTGACTGACCGACTTCTATATTGTATCCTGTATGCAAAATTTTAGCTCTATCGGACACTGTGAAGTGGGTTTTTATTAGCTTGCAAGATTTGACTCGAAGTACCCGAACGGACACACTCAAGTTAGCTTGTAAAAAATTTACCACTAAAAACGTTTTTGAAAAAAATGTAACCGCCTTCAAAACGGATCTTCAAACTAAAATTAACAAACACTAAAAAACGAAAAAAATAATAGGATTTTTTAATTTAAAGGACGATGATACGTGACTTTTTTCTAATTTATCTTGGTACTTACTGGACTGTTTGAAGTCGGTGCCATCTTATACGTATTGAGGTAATTACGTCCTACACCTCACGCTTGGGACCGGGTTTTTTTATATGTTAGTTATTTCACTCAGTATATTTCGTTCTTATTCTTTTGGCTTGGCACCGACTTCAAACAGTCCAGTAAGTACCAAGATAAATTAGAAAAAAGTCACGTATCATCGTCCTTTAAATTAAAAAATCCTATTATTTTTTTCGTTTTTTAGTGTTTGTTAATTTTAGTTTGAAGATCCGTTTTGAAGGCGGTTAAATTTTTTTTCAAAAACGTTTTATTTTTCGATTTTTAGTGAAGTAGCTTAAGAAACTACATGGTGATTATGATAAATTGTTGTAAATATCCTATCCGTTACGGAATTCAGCTTTCCATCTTTAGCTACTTAGATAACTTGAAGGAACACAACTGAAGGTCCATTCGTGCATATGGTATTTATAAAACATCATAATATAACTCCTAACTGTTGAGGAGTTTCACCTCTCATCAGCAGCTCACCCTAATAACCTGAAAGAATATAACTATTGGCCCATACGTACGATTAATACTTAAAGAAATATTCTCCAGCTCCTAACCGTTAAGGAGTTGTAGCTTCCATCACCAGCTCATCACTATGAGATGATGACTACCAGATGCAAATACTTGACTAACTTCAAAAATAAATGGAACGCATAAGACTTGCCTATATTTGAGAATTTATCTCAATTTTCCTGGAATTTGATCCCCTGGTCCTGACTTGGTGAAAGTAAAATCAGGTCAGAAGTACTTACCAACTTTCGAAAAAAAAAATAACTTTAAAATTATCCCCAATTTGATGAAACTATGAAATCGTCCATATACCCAAATAAAGTCTGAATACACATTATTCAGGATAACTCCTGAACTTCTGGCCAGTTCTTGATAAAATTTGAATGGGACCACACGAGAAGCGTCACCTTTTAAATAAAAAAAGAATTATCCAAATCGGTTCATTAACTAAAAAGTTCTGAGGTAACACACATAAAAAATAAAAAAAAATAATAAAAAAACAATATACAGTCGAATTGATAACCTCCTCCTTTTTTTGAAGTCGGTTAAAAAGGGAAAAACAAGCTCTTTAATTTCTCATTGCCGTCAGGGGACCGTTCGGTGACACACTTTAAAATTTAAGTAGGGCTTGTTTTTCCCTTTTTAGTGGATAATTTTTTGCAGAGGGATTATTCGTTTTATAATAATATTTTATTTCTCTAAATTAATAAAAATTGTATATTATTAGTACTTAAGTAAGTAACTACCAACATAAGTTCTTTTCTTTTTTAGATAAATTAATGCGGAACGTTCTGCAACACTGCAAGTTATAATATTTATGGAATCGCTATTTAAAACCCGATGGGATAGGTAGAATACTTTTTTGATAATTTGATATAAGTACTTCAAAAATCCGCCATCTTGCTTGTTTTTTATCCTACTAAGCTAACGACAGCTCACACGTTAAAATCCTTCAAAGAACTAGGTGTTATTGTTGATCGAAGCCTTCAAACCGTTGAACTGTACTTAGCAGGGCGCGTATAAATCTACAACTTAATGTATTTTAAAGATTTGTGCCTTTTCAAATAAAAAGAAAAAAATACAGTAAGTATTTTTAAAACATTCACCATCTTAGAACCAATTGATGATTCTTTTGTAGGTATGGATTTACTGTATGATACGATAAATTAATTTATTACTAAAAATGATTGATACAATACTCGTTACTAGTATACCATGGCTAGGGTACTAATAAACTCATAGGCTATAACCTAGTGTAAGTATGTTATGTTTGTCCAGCTGAAGTCCCACACTTCGATATTTAACTGTGACAGCCGTGACAGAGGAGCCACTTGCAATACGAAATCAGCGATCAAAATGGACTGTATGAAAACTCGTATGTTTTATTTTAGTCTGTCGCACTCGCACTATGCTAACTTGTCAAGATAACTAATGTTTGTTCAAGCCACGTGGGGTATTTACGCAACTACATTATTTAAACTTTAATCAACAACTTAGAAGAGTAAATGCTCATTGTCGTGCTCAAACGTGGGCGGTAGTTTTCCAAACAAACATTCTATGTATAACGAGGTTTATAATTACGTCATTTGTCCGATGAGTCCGTGAGTCCGTCAGTCTTTCTGAGTTTCATAATATTATGCTTTATTTTATTGAGATATTTCCACGAGAAACAAAGCGGATGCAACCACACGGGGCTCCGTGTCGATAGCATCGGATGCATTTTGAAAGGTGTTGTCGTACGGCACGCTTAGCCGCAAGTATCCAGAATTGCTGCAAGATCGGGTATTGTGTGGTGTTCAGACCAGGGTCACAGAGGAAAAAAAAAATACTACGTATAACAGAGGCTTTACTTCATATTGCGGTGCGCATTGATTACACTACTACAAGCATTTAAATTTAATTTAGTTAATCATCTTATTATTATGTATCGTTAAAGACATTCACTTGTTTGTTTTTATCTGTTTCTTTTGAAAATCAAGGTTTATCTATTGGATATACATGTACCTACGGTGTCACTGATTTGTGACATTACGGTGTCACGGATTTCTGACATCAGCCCCCCTAGCATGACCAACAAAATTCGATATGATATGATAAGTTATCCGGTTTAACTGTCAAATGACTATGGGTTTTGACGTTTGAATGTCGATAAGTTGCTCTATCATGCGATACATATCACGTTTTGGATGGTCATGCTAGGCTTACAAAACTTTAGAGCAAAATGAATAGATTTAACAAATAAATTAATAATAAAGTAGCTAAGTAAGTATATGTTTCTATGTATTGAGCAAAAACAACCTGTTCTATTATTTTTATTTTTATTGCACTTTTTTTTTTATCTACGTAACTAAGTGTGTTTGATTTAATTTGCGCAGGTTGCGTGGCAACAAAAAATTTGCTGTTTTATACATTTTGATGACATATTTTTGCACTTTTGTATGGAACAGCTGATTTTTTTTCGCGATTTCAGTATTTGTCTCATAGTAAAACCTACAAGGTGGACCGACGATCCGAACCCGCTGGATGCGGGCAACGCAGGACCGATCGCTGTGGAGATCCTTGTGGGCGGCCTATGCCCAGCAGTGGGCGTCGTATGGCTGATGATGGTCATGAAACAAACACAGGTGTACCTAATAAAAAGGATAAATAAATAAATAAATATTGTGTTCCTGCTGGGGAACAAACCCACGACCCGTGGTCTAGTAAAAATGGCCAACCAAAGAAAGGTCAATAGGGCCTTCAAACAAAACCATTATTTACAAAATGTCAAAATCTATCAGATACTCATTAGGCAATGTCTGATAAACGAGTGGCTCATGTCGCCCAACCAAATAGTACCTATTCATAATAGTTTATTAAGTGACAGTAGAAGTAGGCACTTCATACCACGGTCTAGCTAGATCCATAATTTTAGATAACTCTTGCGACTTAACACCGTCGTATCGAGCAGTCGAATGACACACTGAATATCAAATTTGAAATTTAGGGCGACTTTCATCACTGATATTTAAACGTGATTAACGCTAAACGTGTTTAATACATAGTTCTGTCTCTTTCATCTGTTTAAATGTGACAGGGACAGAAATACGTTTTAAACACGTTAAGCGTTAATCGCGTTTAAATATCATTGGTGAAATCGGGCCTTAAGGTCATAGCCCATTTATACCGCACCGCTCCCACCCAACCAATGTATGAGCAGTCAAATATGGACTTAATGTCGTGCTCTGTAGACGCACTTTAGCTTGCGGCAGGCTCGCTTACCGCGCGCTGTCCGCGCGCTGTCTGCTATGGTATATTGTTACTGTAAAGTGCATCTACAGTGAACGATATTAAGTCCATATTTGGCTGCTCATACTTTCGTTGAGTCGGAGCGGTGCGGTATAAGTGGGCTATGACCTTTAGAATAACTTAACGGCGAATGAGGATTGAGGAGCCCGTGGCATTGTGGTTAGAGCGCTCGGCCTGCGATCGTTGAGGTTAAGCAACTTTTGCAATTGTGGGTCACGGGATGGGTGACAAAAATTGAATATCTCGAGCTCCGTGCTTCGGTAGCCATTATGTAGCCTTTGGTTCCGGCTGCATTAGCAGTCGATAAATGTCACCAATCCGCATTTGGCCCGCCGCGTGGTGTATCATGGCCCATTCTCCTTATCCATAAAGAAAGAAGCCATCAGAATGGCTGATGATGATGATCTTCTTCATCGAGTCAATGGTTCAATTATTTATATCTGCCCTTCCCAGTATCGGGCGACGGCAACTGTATTATGAGTCGCCAAGTTGAGCTCCTCCCTGCTGCATACGGTGGGCGTCAGACGGCATTCTAATAAGTGCGCCATAGTGTAAACGAGACACGACGTGTTGCAGTGCGTATGCGTGTTGTCGCTGAAGCCCCATCTTGCCATATAGCGCCCGACCTGAGTTCGCAGTCTGTTTAAGGATTTCCACGTTTGCCACGGTAATTTATATCCCCGTGGCAGAGCCTCGATGGTAGAATGAACTGAGGAGGGACTGGCCAACGGGTTTCCCAAAATTGCGTTCTGGCCTGTGACGGTAAGGTGTCTGACGCAGCTGTACTTACACCTCAGAAAGCTTTTCCGGCTTTTGATGATGATAATGATAACTGCGAATGTTCATGTTTGCGATTTTACGTCGTTACTTCCGGGCCACGAGCAGCAATGGCCAGGGGAAATGCTTTCGCATTGCACACAAATGGGTGCAATTCGACATCGATTTGATTTGATTACATTCGTCGATTAAGGCGATACTCGGAAAAATTATGCTGAAGCGAGATAGCAATGAGAAAAGGACGCGCGCGAGAGCGAGACCGATTTTGCAGATTACGCAAAAAAAATACAAAATCACTTCGTATTAAAAAACTATAGCGATTTTTAAGAAATGCTTCTATACGATTCTTAATATTATACGTGTCCACTAATTAAACCAATTTTCAATAGTATAAGTAATCCCATTTAAGAATAATCTTGATATTTCGTATTTTTTCAACGTATTTTCGAAAATAAAAAGTGTCGAGGCAAAATCATTAAATCGTGTTTCCGAAACTATACGATTCTCGATAAAGGTATGATGAAATATATATCTTATAGTTTTATATCAAAAAGACCATACTTTTTCCGAGTAGCGCCTTAAACATAAGTACCTACTTATAGGAAAATTCAGCTAACCCACTGGCAACATATTTTTATTTAGCCTACTAAATTTGATTAAAAATACTGAGCGAATGTCGATCCCTACCCTATTCGTATCTCAGGCTATTACCTATTACAAACATAATATATTGTATGTAGGTCGTGTGCGAAAAAGCAGCTGTTTTATTTTACGTAATTATTCGTGAAGACCAAAGTCATATAGGTTGCTACTTATTAATAACTAGCTGTTGCCCGCGACTTCGTACGCACGGTAAAGTGACTTTTGTATTTGAAAGAAAGAAAGAAAGAAAGAAAAAGGTTTTATTTTAGAATCACACGACACTAAAAAATACAGTAAGTAGGTAACACCAACAATAGGAATAAACAACAGTTTCAAAGATAAAATTAGTGTCGTGTGATGCCAAAAATGCGCTCAACTCAGTATAAGCAGCAGGCGGGGCCTGCTGCACTGATATTCTGTTGACCGCATTATGTGACATCACTTATAACAAACTAGCGGACCCGGCAAACGTTGTTTTGCCATATAAATTTTATTGGACATGAACTTCGTATCACCAAAATCTGCCTGCCATAAATGTCACTTATTAAAAATAGGTAATCCAAAGAGATAAAAACGTCACTGATTACATACTCTTTGACATACCTACTCTTTGGAAGCGGCTATGTAGGAAATGACAGTTGTGTAAAGTACGACAGTTTAACGATTTTATTTACAAAATTACCATATTTATATTAAAAATTTTCTGAATAAAAAGTAGCCTAAGATGTTACTCTCCAGCTCACTCTCCAGCTCTCAAATTATTCCCATACCGAAAATCACGTCGATCCGCTGCTCCGTTTTGACGTGAAAGACGGACAAACAAACAAACAAACAAACAAATAAACAAACAAACACACTTTCACATTTATAATATTAGTATGGATATAAAAAAAATACATAAAAAATCACTTGCACAACACAATCCAAATTTAAAAAAAGAGAAAAAAAAGCAAAGATAACTCTGCACGTGCCTGGCGCGTTTTTGGCGCTAGTTACAGTGCATTTTTTTGTTCTAATGTTATAGAAAAGATTAGTATTCGATTTTTACCGCGCGCAGACTTATCTGACGAGCACTCTACTTATACATCTTACAAACTAGTAGGTAACACATAAACATGGCAGAACGGTCCAATACTCCTTCGCCTTAAATGAAGTGACAAGTAAAATAATAAAAAAGAAAAAAAGAAACAAGTGCTTTGCTTCGTGATCATAGATATTCGTGATAAGCTAATCTGTGATCTGTGGCTCCGTCCGTGAGAAAAAAAAAAGTGAAATGAAAACAAGAAACAAGCTAACAATAATAAAATATTTTCCTATGTCTAAGATCTATAAAATATAACTTAAAATTATAATTTTGTGCAACAAAAGTTCAACAAAAACAATAAAATAACTAGTTTTGTACTTAAATTGTGCACAAAATGCCAACCCCGATGCACAGCATGCAATACACATGGGTAAGTAGGTACCATAGAATACCAGAACCCCTTACCAATCAGACTTTTGTGTTTCTAATAGATAGTCTTTTAGGACTTTACTAAAATTGCTGCGTGTTTTTAGCGTGCGAACTCGGGGAGGCAAATTGTTCTAACATTTCGAGGCGGAGTATTTAAACGACCCACGGAAAGCCGCTGTCCTGTGACTGGGAGTTTGGATCAAGTACACAGCTGCTCTAGTGGGGTATGGATTCCTATCCTTAGCCCAGGCTAACTTACAATACAAGTACTCTGGTGACTCCGTGTGTATGATGTCGAACAACAAGGTAGCAAAGTGAAGCGTTCTCCGAGACTTCATTTTGAGCAGATTACAGTTATTTAAGAAAGGCGTCACATGCGCTCTAGGTGGTATAGAAAAACAAAAACGTGCACACGCATTCTGAACGCGTTGCACTTGCCGCTCAGTTCTTGACAGTAAACAAGAGCCAAACACCGTATCTGCGTAATTTAATTTTGAAAGAACTAAAGACTCGCATAGCCTGATTCTCATATCTTCAGAGAGAAAAGGGCGATACTTGTAAATCAATTTAAGCCGGTAAAAGCAGTTCCGTATAGCTTCTTGAGTGTGCTTTTCAAAGCGAAGATTGGACTCAAAGATTACCCCTAAATTGCGAGCCACTGTGACCATCTCAATAGGCTGGTTATTAATTGATATAGCAGGCATACTCTCACGAATAGTACATACTTGTTTGGCTGACCCAAGAATCATGAACTTTGTCTTGCTTGGATTCAATACCAGGCCGTTAATGCTGGACCATTTGGATAGTTGCTTCAGATCACAATTTATCCTCTCCACTGCTATAGATGTCTCTTTGGGATGACAACTAAGATACAGTTGGACATCATCGGCATAAAGGTGGTATTGACAATGTTTAATGCTTTCAGTTATGTCCGCTGTGAACAAAATAAAGAGGATAGGGCCCAAAATTGAACCCTGTGGTACACCACTAGCCAAGGCTTTACACTGGGAATGAGTAACCAAGCCATTGTCTCCTCTCACCTCAACAATCTGTGAGCGGTTCAGTAAATAGTTGTGGAACCAGCGAACTGTAAGAGGATCAAAACCGTAGTAAGTGAGCTTTGAGAGGAGGAGCGGTACATCCAAACAATCAAAAGCACGCGAGTAATCGAGGAGTACAAGTAGAGTACCCATACCCCTATCCTGAGCAGTAAGGATATTATCCACCACATCAAGAAGCGCTGTAGATGTGCTGCGTTTCTGTCTGAAACCGGATTGTACCAGGGGAAGCAAGGAGTTAGATTCCAAATATTTACCCATTTGTTTGCACACTGCCCTCTCAATGATTTTGGAGAGACATGAAAGGATACTTATTGGCCGCAGATCGCCAACACCAACTGGATTCGGTTTCTTCGGGATGGGCTTAATTAGAGCAGTTTTCCAACAATCGGAAAACTCTGCACAGGTTAATGATCTGTTCACAATAGCAGTGATAGCACCAAGAGACTGTGGTAGAGTCATGACCAACATATGCAAGGATATGCCATCTGTACCCACCGCATCTGAATGCAAGCTACGAATTATGTCAGCCACCATACTTTCCGAAACTGGAGAAAGAGAAAAAGTTGAGGTGCCATGCCTGTGGTGCTCATAAAAAGTCAGCTGTGATATACTAGTAGGTGGAGTAGGGGGCACTTTTAGGAAACTGTCATTTATGGTGTCAGGATCTAGACCAGGTATTGAAATATTTTTTTTATCATTTATCACCACATTTTGCTTTAAACTTTTGCAAAGCCTTTTTGGGTTGTTGATGTTTTTATTAATATTTTGTTCAAAATAACATTTTTTTTCATTCACTAAGGCTTGGGCAACTATAGATTTCATTTCCTTATAATATATCTTATGAGAATCCAATCCTGTCTTTTTCCATTTTGCATGTGCCTTATCCCTAATACTCATCATTTCTTTCACAGTGTCTGTGAGCCATGGGTAGTTATGTGACTTAATTCTAACCGTTTTGAGAGGCGCATGAAGATTGAAAAGTTGTAATATAAGAGAGTTGAAGGCAGCAACCATTGAAGTCAAGTCAGGTAATTTCGCTATGCAATTCCAGTCAACACATCCCAAATCCTTCTCAAACAGTTCAGGAATAATATCTTTGTTTATTTTATGTGTAATCTACACTTCCTTCCAGTGACCGCAAGGTATTATGTGTGTGTGTATATGGGTGTAGGTCTCGGAAGCGCGGGATTCAGTGTTGCGCTTGCGATTGCTTGTTAACCGAGCTTCACGGTCCTCATCAGTTTCAAAAGCACGAAGTAACCACATCCTCTTAGCTGACCTAGAGCCTTGCGATAAATACAGTGCCACAACCTTTTCTGTGCCGGTGACAGCGGCGCTACGTACGTTTTTCTTTTTTTTATAGTAATTTAACCGGCCCTGACTTCTAAGAACTTCAGCCGCCAGCAGCGCTATGGTTGGACATCAACTTGACAGCAAAATGACATTAAAAAAAATCACGTTAGTTTCACATTTTGGCCACCGGCACAGCAAAGTTTGTGGCACTGTAACTATTTTTTTTCTAGGTACTTATTTCAAATAACAATAATCGTAATCAAATCACAATAATCAATGTCCGTTTTCCAACAATTCAAATTGATCTACAAATCAATAAATCGAAATCTAATTCAAGTAGGTATATAGTTTACGTATTTTTAATTCATTAAAATCACAATAACTGAGTTTTCTCAGGGTGTCAGGCTGTCAGCCGTCAAGAGTAAGCAATTTAATCAAATCTAATCATGAAGCTAAACTTAAGGCGAGGAATCCCGACCGAAATAGGCACGCTAACGCTTGCTCGGCCGTGCTCTATACACTTCGCGCGGACCTAGCGGCAGCCGGCAGTGAACTGTGATCTCGCGAGCGCCCCGCGAATCAAAAATTACTTAAAATTCAATTAAAAATTAAATAATAAGAAAATTTAATTTATGACGGCCGGAATCCCTCGGCTATTCAAAGACAATTATTTTCATATGTTTTTCATTAACTAAAACCAATTATACTGCAAGTAATATGATATTTGAATTATTATTAGACGGATGTTTGTGATTTTATTTGACACAGTAAAATATCACCAATCGAAAAAAAACGGCCGGAAGCACTAGATAAATAACTGTAAAATAACATTATATTTTTTCCAAATTTTAAGTACTTGTGATTTGCGAGTAATCCATAATTTAAAATACCCTATTTTGGGGAATCGGCGCCTTAATACTGAGGTCAGTATTAAGTTTAGCTTCATGAATTTAATATAGTCCCACACTTCTGTCTGTTCCGGTGACAGCCGTGGCAGAGGAGCCACTTGCAATACGAAATTAGCTGTCAAAATGGACTGTCAAAATGGACTGTCAACTGTCAAAACTGTTTTAGTTCCAAAGATTATCACTGCAACAGAAAAGCACGTAAGAAGCCATCATGTTAGTAGCTTTGTAGTGATAACAAACTGTAAAGTATTTTTTTATTTTTTTTATTGATTGATAGGCAAGCGCTTGTTCGCTATCACGCCCCTAAGCGTTCGTTGATGCGATCTACGATAAATCGCGCTTGCCTAATGCCATATTCTGTGCTAATGCTGCGTACACACCGGACCAACAAAGGCCAACGAACGCCATCAAAGAGGTTCTGTTTTCCCCTCTGTCTCAATCAGATGATCAGAAACTCCGAATGTGAACTGGAATCGCTCCCAGTAATCCTTTACCTAGCTTTAGATTGATCTTCGAAGGCCAGAAACGTGAAGCGAGCAATGCCTGATGTCGTTCGTTGGCGTTCGTGGGGCCGCCGCCGGCCGGTCCGTACACAGTCTAAAAGGTACCTACCGGTATAAAATATACTAAGAAAAAACCGGTCAAGAGCCAGTCGGACTCGCGCCCCAAGGGTTCCGTACCATCTTTTAGAAAATAGAAAAAACTACAACTGTGCTTCACCCAAAGCGACCTGCAAATAGGTAGGAAGGAGGACATTTTAAACGTAAAAATGTTTTCATCGGCGTGGCATATTCGTCCGAAAATTCGCGATGTAGAATATTGCAGTTTTTGGTCAGCTCCATCTCTTGACCGATAGTGGAACTAATATAATTTTTGTTGATGATTTCTGAAAAAGTTTACTATTTAGAGACATTCATCATTATCATTAATTCATTATTTGTCTTAAGCATGGTATTAGGCACCTTATTGAATCATACAAATAATGGAAAATATCCTAAAATTGGTTATATGTCTAAGTAATATCACAGAAAAAAACTTTTACAAACTTTTGACCTAGAATCATAAAATTTGGCAAACTTCAGATCTTACAGTACAAATAAAGGTAAAAAAATAATGGTATTTTTTAGTTTAATCACTAAAAAAACTAATACAAACTTACATTTGTAGTTAATTTCATACAAAATGTGAGTCAGTTTGTCTACGTTTTATAAGATGTCAAGAAATTTTGCCCACAATAAAAGGTACCCTATATGTTGAACCAGGTTATAAGTTATTAATACACAAAATTTGGTAAAAATCCGTCCAGTAGTTTTTGCATGAAAAGCAAACATACAAACAGACGCCCGCAAATATAAGTTTGTCAACGTTTTTTTAATATAAAGAAAGTTTTCCCGCAATAAAAGGTACCCTATATGTTGAAACAGGTTATAAGTTATTACTACACAAAATTTGGTAAAAATCCGTCCAGTAGTTTTTCCGTGAAAAGCAAACATACAAACAGACGCCCGCAAATTTCAGTTTCTCAACTTTTTTTAATATAAAGAAATTTTCCCGCAATAAAAGGTACCCTATATGTTGACCCAGGTTATAAGTTATTACTACACAAAATTTGGTAAAAATCCGTCCACTAAATTTTGCGTGAAAAGCAAACATACAAACAGACGTTATCAACGTTTATTTAAATTTAAAGAAATTTTCCTGCAATAAAAGGTACCCTATATGTTGACCCAGGTTATAAGTTATTACTACACAAAATTTGGTAAAAATCCGTCCAGTAGTTTTTGCGTGAAAAGCGAACATACAAACAGACAAACAGACACACAGACAAACAGACAAACAGACAAAAATTTTATTATCTATCGTTTTGGGGTCTATATCCTGTACACATCACATGGCAAAAATTATTTTTTTCAAATATTTCATGTACAGCCTTTTTTTCCGTTTCTGTTTTATTATATGTATAGATTATACATTAAGTACTTATATAAAAACTATAATAAATAATAATAATAATAAATAATTTTATTGATAACCAAGGAAAAATACATGTTATGTATAACTACATAAGTTATTAGTATAAACATAACTTAGAGTTTATTGTATTAAACCTTAATAAAAACAAGACAATTGTAAACATCTGCACCCGAACTAGAAAACCTGTATCTCAAAATAATAACATCCATCAATATTTAAGACTAAATATTACTACTTAATTAAAGTGACTGTTTTGTCGCGATTTCGTGCGTCGAATTCACATATTACCTACACTCTAATTTCTAAGTAAGGCAGCAGACCCCTTTGTGGCCACTTTAAGAATTTTTTCACTTAAGTACTTAAGTTTGGTATTTATGACAAAAATTATATCTTAAATTATAGAGAATATTAATTATCAACTTTTAATTATAGGCCCGCGTGGACTAAACGACGTTATTCCGTGGAATGTGATATTATTTCCGGGATACAAGTAGCAAATGTTCCTCTCCAGGCTACAAAGTATCTGTGTCTCAAACAGTTAAATCCGTTCAGCCGTTTGGCGTGATTGAGCAACAAACATCTAAACATCTAAACTTTCACATTTATAAAATTAGTAGGATATGCTACAAACTTCGATCAACAATAACACCTTCGAAGACTAGAAATCAATCAATTGCAATACAATAATTTAATTGTAAAAAACCAAGGTTTTAGTAGGTACTTATATATTTTTTTATATTTAACTAGCTTTCCGCCCGCGGCTTCGCCCGCGTGTAATACACGACAACCGGAATTTGATATTTTCTGGGATAAACTACGTCACTTTCCAGCTCTCAATCTACCCCCGGACCTACCAAAAATCACATTGATCCGTTGCTCCGTTTTGACGTGAAAGACGGACAAACAAAATAATACCTACCTACTGGTTTTCCCGTGAGAATATGATACTTTCCTGTGGTAAATAGTAAAAGTAGCCTATTATAATCCTTCCCAGGGTCTCAAACTATTTACTTAAATAGGTACTAATTTCTGGTTGCAAATAAGCCCGCGCTTAAAATGATTTTCGTATGGGATTGAGATTTTTCCCGCGGTAAAAAGTGTTATGTCTTTCCCAGTGCCTTAAACTGTCTCTATTCTAAATCACCTTAAATACCAATTCCATGCCACAGCTATGCCCGTGCTAAAACTCATTTTACCATGGGAATGATCCTTATTCCCGCGGTAAAAAGTCCTTCCTAAGGTCACAAAATATCTTCATTCCAAATTTCATCTGAATCGGTTCAGCCGTTATGACGTAAAAACAGAAAATACAGACAGACAGACAAACAAACAAACATAAATTTTCGCATTTATAATAATATTAGGGATAGTAAAAATATGAATACGATTTGGAGGCCGCGACTACGTCCGTCCGTGAGTAATTTAATTATGTACCTACATCGCAAAATTTCATGTCAAAAAGTAGGTAGATAGGCGTTCTCTAAGGCTTCATCAGCACCATCATAATCCATTTTAATGTCCCGCTGCTGGGGTACAGTCCTTCATATTGATGGATAAGGAAAATGGACCATGACCTTCCACACGGGCCAATTGCAGTTATGGGGTATTAACCAATCCAAGTGCAGCCAGTACCATCGGCTTATCGTGCCTTCCCAAGCACCATATATTTTTGAACACCCATCCCGTGAAAGACCACTGCGAAAATCAACATTACCTCAGCGATCGCAGGCCGAGAACGCTACATGACGCTACCTATACTTTATACCAAACATGAAAGTCAGATACTTTACAGCTACTTTCGTTTAAGATTAATATTCGGACATTTTGGTAGTTCAAGAGTCCTACTCTTGAACTACCAAAATGCAAAAAATCAAGTCAATACTTCGCTAAGGTAGTATTTAATGTGGCATGGGTTCTATGACAGCTCATTCGTGCAAAGCGAAGCTTTTTTCTCCTTCATACAGTGCCACAAACTTTGCTGTGCCGGTGGCCAAAATGTGAAACTAACGTGTTTTTTTTAATGTCATTTTGCTGTCAAGTTGATGTCCAACCATAGCGCTGCTGGCGGCTGAAGTTCTTAGAAGTCAGGGCCGGTTAAATTACTACAAAAAAAAGAAAAACGTAAGTAGCGCCGCTGTCACCGGCGCAGAAAAGGTTGTGGCACTGTAAATGGCAATACGCTAGTTAATAAATAACACTCTTTGGTGGAAATGAGGTACAGTGCCACAATCTTTTCTGTTCCGGTGACAGCGGCGCTACGTACGTTTTTATTTTTTTTGTAGCAATTTAACCGGCCCTGACTTCTAAGGACTTCCGCCGCCAGCAGCGCTATGGTTGGACATCAACTTGGCAGCAAAATTACATTTAAAAAAACACGTTAGTTTCACATTTTGGCCACCGGAACAGAAGCGATTGTGGCACTGTACGTCGAAAAACGGATTGAGTTTTCAAACATGTGTCAAAACAAAATGAAATTAAAAATCAAAAGCACTAAGGAGTATTGATATCAACTTCGATGAAAATCACCCCCAAAATAACTTTCTATCCCTTTTAACCCTGTTAGGCGATGAGTTTTAATGAAATATGAAACACATCTTCGATTAATTCTGTCAAAGAATGTTTATGCAAAATTTGAAGAAGATTGGACAAAGGAATCACGTTGTCCCATACAAACTTTACCCCCGTTTTCGAAAGAATTTCGAAAAATCCTTTCTTATCGGATGCCTACATCATACAAGGAACACACCCTCCAAGTTTCAGGTCTCTACAATCAGCGGCTTAGGCTGTGCGTTTATCCGTCAGTGATTCAGGACAAAGGATTTTATATATATAGATGTATGACTCTACTATGCATGGGAGTAGCAAACATTCGCTGCATAGTTATTTGAATTGCGTACTTAATATCCATACACATATTATGTAGGTATGTTATAACAGTAATTTGAATTCAGTGCAATCGGTCGATCGATGCGCGTGCATACGAGACCGCGAGAAATATAATCAACTTATTAGGTACTTTACACCCACCTCGTATAGAATTACGTTTGTGGTTATAGAGTATATATATGTATAGAGTATGTATTATACTGCCTATAGGTTATATTGCATATAGATATGAAATTAACGCACAAGAATAATGCTAGCCCGTTCGAACATTACGATACGATACTTACGTACCACTACTATCCGACGCGACAAGTCGTCGAGATGTATCTGCCATTATTTGTATGTTTTCGCATACTACGCTACGCGATGTTCTTGTATAAAAACCAAAGCAGCGCTTCTTGCGGTCGTTTAAGTAATTAAAATTCCATTGATTTTTGACCACGGCACTTTGACAGCTTTTGAATGATGGTATTGTTTACTATTCGATTAGCTTATCGACAGTTTTACGCATGAAGTTTGACTTAATACTCTGACCTATTAAGTCGAACTTCATGGTTTTACGTGTGCTAGGGGTAGTGTTGAGCAAAATCCACAGTGAGGCTCAAATACCTCTCCGTGCGACGCAAATGAAACAATTCATGCGTACACTACACACTACACTACAAATACTTCAATGTTAATGTCTAGTTTTTTGAATGATAATAATATTAAATGCAGAAAGAAACGAAAGATTCGTCGCCAAAAATGTCCAGTCCATATCAATTATTGAAACAACCGGTTCATAAAACAAATATTTGAAACCTGTTTGTGGCGAAACGGTTAACTCGTCTGTGCTCTTAAAACACCCATTAAACTTGATCAAATTTAACCGGTGGCCGCGGCCGTCCGCAGCTTTATGCAAGTGGTCATTTTCAGTTTCCTATAGGGCCTTCCTTCCGGGCCGCGTTGCTCAAAGTTCCCATGCATAAACTTCTTTAGTATGTACGTAACACTCGATGTAGGGCAGAGGTACCCTTTGTGGCCACTTTAAGGATTTTTTGACTTTTAAGCACTAAGTACTAAATGGTCTTAGGTATTTAAGAGACAAATTATACCTTAAATTATAGATAATTTATCTACCTTTAAAGGTACATTTTTCGAATTTAAAAAAGTAAAATAGTTTTTTGTATATAACACAAAATGTATGAGAGGTGACAAAAATACCGGTTTTGGCCACTTATTGATAGTTAAACTTTTGTAAGTATAGCGAAAAATCAAAACCAAAACTTGGTTAAATCAATATATTCGAATGCGCTAGAAACCAATGAATTGCAAAACAACAATTTAATTGTAAAAAACAACGGTTTATAATAGTATTTCATCCAAAAGAAATTTCTTAAAATTTTCATACAAAACATTTTTTAAAACAGAAAATGGGAGATATAGAAAAAAAATCGTATGACTTATGGAATTCTAACAGTTGTTATTATTACCTTAAAACACCTTATTTTGAATGCCTTCAGCAAAAATGGCGAAAAGTTGTTTAGAAAACTTTAAGAGCAAAAAGTGGCCAAAACCGGTACAGTGGCCAAAACCGGGGCTTCTGCCCTACCTAATTATAAATAACAAAATGGGACATGTTTGTTAAAATCCGTGACAAATATCTTTAATTTCTCCGGTTTAGAACATCCAATATTCAAAATACCTCATTGTCTAATTTTTAAAAAGACTCCTAAAATTACTGAAATGTCTGATTCCCATTACGACTTGACAATTTGATATTTTTCAACACACTTGCTCATAAAGTGAGCCTTATTACATCGATCTTAGGGCCATAAACCGAACTATAAAACACGCGTGCATAATAATATTACAGTACTAGTTGCTTAATAGAATTATCCCTACAAAGTTAAGTAAGTACCTAATTGCAAATTATATGCGAGTAAACAGAGACTTTTCAATTTAACCGGGTAATACAGTATCCCTACAAAGTTAAGTTAGTACCTAACTGCAAGTTATATGCGAGTCAACAGAGCATTTTCAATTTCACCGGGTAATACGTACAGTTCTTTTTTTGTAACAACAAAGAGGTTTTATACGGTTGAAAATCCATTTACGTTTTTAGAATAAATACATATGTTCCTAATTAAGTCAAAAAAACGTAATTAAGTATATTATTATCAAATTATTTATAATTCTTAATAATTTGTTATAAAACATTTGCGTTTTATCACTATTATAATAATTATTTTGAAGTAGGCTGTATGGCTGTATGTAATCAATGACCTTACATTTTGCGCGTGCAAAAAAAAAACTTGCGCGCTTTTTCCCTTAGCTAATTAGGTTAATTAATTTATGAATGAATGCAATAAATGTTTGTTTTTCCTCGCAAGTGTGTTGAAAAAGTGCGTATGAAACTCGTGAGCAACTTACTCACTAGACACTCGGCTGATTTACGCCCTCGCCTGCGGCTCGGGCTGCAACCCACAGCCTCGTGTATGATGAGCAACGTTAGCTCACTTGTATCATAATATACTATTATAAAATACTACTTAAGTATTTTTCAAAATATTAAAGTGCCAGTGAGGATCGATTACGCACCGAGGGTTGTAAAACAAGGTATTTGACAGACCTGACCTCTGTGTTGTACTCATTGGTTTTCAAGGTGCCGCTCTCTATCTCTGAGGGAGGTCCCGGGTTCGATCTGAAAATTCTTTCACTATTAGAAAGCTTCATTCTTCTGAGTAATATAGACTATATTTGATCCCGATATTCCCACGGGAACGGGCACCACGCGGGTGAAACCGCGGCGAGCCACTAGTAATAGACATTTGCCGATACTTGGTATTTGGTCTAGACTTTTCTTAAACTTAGAACATCGATGTTAGGTGGGCCAAGTGAAAACCTTACACTTAATTTAACTTAATTTGCTAGACTTGTTCGCATGTTTAATCTACTGAAGGCGGCTGAAAACTAAGTACCTATTTTATGTGTTTATAATAAAAAATATACGTCAGAAAATGTATCGTGAGATTTATGAGATCTAACATTACGTCCAAGCATGGTGCGTCATCTGGCGTAGACAGTAAAGCGATATTCATATTTCGTTCGACTTTACGAAACACATCTGGAAAGGCAGCAATATAGGGCAAATATTCTCAAAGTGTGGCAATATCCCCCAAGGATGCGACTGATCCCCAAGCGCATTGGGAGGAAAAAAGTAAAATTTACATAGTGTGGATTTCGTTCTCCTTAAGTATTCATCCAAATATCAAACAGATAAAACCATGGTCCAAGGTGATGGATGTGAACTTGTTAAGCGGAATTCGAATTGCAGCAATCTTCAAACGTATCACACAGCCCTAGTTGCCACAGCCGCTCATGATTCTATTCGTCTCTCTAATCATTTTTAATCCCCGACTGCAAAAAGAGGTGTTATAAGTTTGACTTGTCTGTGTGTCTGTCTGTGGCATCGTAGCTCCTGAACGTATGGACGGGGGTTTTTTTAGAGCTGACGTGGTCACGATGGTTCTTAACTACAATTTGTGAAGATCTGTTCAGATCTTTCAAGGTCATCAGCGTTTTTAATTAGCTGCAGTAGGGATCTGACGCACATAATGGGTATTTAGTTACAAACATATGTGAATAATTTAAATAGAATGAAATAAAAACAAAAAGTTGAAGCAACCCCTGACAAGAAAACACTCTAAAAAGGAAAAAGAAAATCTCTCTCTCGGTGGACAATAAAAGGAGGACTGCCAAAAGGGTATAAATTATTACCATTTGTTGGGGGTCCCCCGACTGAGAGATATATTCTTTTTACTTTTTTTTATAACTACATCATTGTCAGATAACTCTGACCGCGACTGGGGCGCTTTTGGCGCCAGTAACAGTGCGTTTTTTGTTCCAAGCTTGGAAAAGATAAGTGTTCGATTTTGACCGAGCGCAAAATGATCTGGCGGGCACTCTAACTTTATTATTATATTAAAAGTTCTATTATGTCTATACGGAAACGGCCGTTTAGAAGCGGTGATAATCCCAGTGTACCTACATATACTGTGCGAAGCTGAGGGGTTCTTGAAGCTTGAAGAAAACAGTGTTGTTCTTCCTAAAATTTCTGGAGTGCGAATTAATTTAATGCGCTGGGCCAGCGATATTTATACCCGGTTCTAATTGTTTCTCCGAATTTCGAACAATAACGACTTTCAACAATCGTAGCGTTCCACGTGTAAGGGCTTCCTATCTGCGTCGATAAAGGCGCTGCTGTCGCGTGAAGTAAAAGGGGGCGGAGTGAAAGAGATAGCACCGCGCACTAAGCTACTTCACGGCAATACATTTTACAAATTATATTAGCTATTTTAACAATCTAAATCCACGAATTTTATTATAAACTCAAACACTATACATAGAAAACTTATATCTAAACCTCCTAATATTATCTCGACCTATCAGAGGGAGTAAAAATACACACAAAACAATCCTTTATTTTAAAAAGTACCTTAGGTCTAACACGATTTATTACATACGAAAACATCAAACTGTCCATAAAACTTAGGTCTAACACGATTACATACAAAAGCATCAAATACATTACAATAGATCTATCCCGCACAATTTCCGAAATCAGTTTTATAGTCGTCGGAAAAATTGGCAAGCAAAATGGGAAATGGCAAGCAAACGGAAAAATGGGCATGTTAAAGATAAGTTTGACAAACTCTATGATAAAATAATATTGTTTTAATTTTTTTATCTCTTTTATTGTTTGTTATAATACTTATTATTCAACATAAGCGTTGTTCTTACTTTTATCTATACGGAGATCCGAAACTTAGACTGAGAAACTAAGAAATTAGTAATGGGTGTTTATTTTACAATATGGCCAATCGAAAGATCAGCACATGATCATATTTATCTTTTCCATAATATGTTCAGCGTACGAGTTCATGTGGCGCGTGATGTTTGTTACCTACATTACATAGTGCTATGATGACGTACATATCTGTTATTATTGTGTGGTGTGGTGGTTATTATTGTTCGAACTCATATTAAAGAAATCTTAATCTATGTTATATTGTTACAGTAAACTCAAAGACTTTTGTTTGACTCTATTGGTGTAGGTAGAGATATAAAAAATCATACACATTACATTAGTGGCCATCGTCAACCATTATAAGTCAACACTGCTGGGGCACGGCCTTCCTTATGGATGGATAAGGAGAATGGGCCATGACCCAAAATGCGGATTGGTGGGTAAACGCAGCCGGGACCAACGGCTTAACGTGCCTTCCGAATGCGAAGGATGGAGCTCGAGATAATAAAAAATCTGAAATTATTTTATGTGTGTGTTAGAAGTTTATGTAATTTTACAGGAAAAATAAAACGATGTCTCTAAATAGTAAACTTTTTCAGAAATCGTCAACAATTACCTACATTAGTTCCACTATCGGTCAAGAGACGGCGCTGAACTAAAACTGCAATATTGTACTGTACACTGATTATATGTACTAGCCTTCGGTACGGAACCCTCGGTGCGCGAGTCCGACTCGCTCTAGACCGGTTTTTATTTATACAGATAGATTAGCTTGTACAAGTAGATTTTTTTATAATAGTGTTCAATATGTATAGTCTGGAAATTCAGGATTTTAATTGGTAATAAGTACTTAAATTCCAAAAAAAATTTATCCTTAACATAGTAAGATTACAAACCTAAAGTTAATGTAATAGATAAGGATAAGATAAGACTAATATGTAAAGCGGCGTCTATTTTCTTCATCAACAACGTCCAAAGTTCATCAAAACATCGCTCGTGCTTATCGTGTTTGTTTATGCGATATTATGATTAGCAAAGAGAATTCGCGCGTGCCATTTGTTCACTTAATATCTCTAGCTTTATGCCCTGATTTTTAGAGGAGCACGTGTTGCAGTGGTTGAGGCGGTCCCGATCGTAGAGGTTTTTTAAGCAACTTTCGTAATGGTCTATCACGGGATGGGTGGGTGACCAAAAATGTATTATCTCGAGCTCCTCCGTGCTTCAAAAGGCACCATAAGCAGTTTGTCCCGTGATTTTGCAGTCGTAAGGACCCATCAATCTGCATTGGGGCTGCGTGATTAGGTCATCCATCCATCCATAAGGAAGGAAAGTGACCTAGCAGTGGCGATATATAAAGGCTAATGATGGTCTTACAAACCCGATGAATGCATGATTATGCATTTGATGGCGCTAACAACAAAATCTTACCGAGTCATACTGAGTGGAGTTATAGGTGGTCCTTCTACCCATAAGGAAGCCTTGGATTCAATGGCTTGTCTAGCTTGAGTCAATGTCCGAAGCTTTGTTTTTCAAACGGGGCTTTGGGGCTTTATTTAGAAGAACATAATATTGCCACTGCTTGTGACGAAGAGGACCAAAAACAGGAAAACCTATGTTTTGGAAATAAATACTTGAGGAATACGTAAAATAGTCGCTAGTTATCTCATCCAGCAGTGATGATTTAGTGAAACATGAGTCACTAATCGCTGCTCCATGCGATAGGATACCCAAGCAATACATTTTCGAAAAGAAATACCAAATACAGTTATTTGAAAATGACCGAGATCACTCTGGCATACATGAAGTCCGAATCTATACGGACGGCTCCAAGATGGGGACTGGAACTGGAGCTGGAGTATTCTCACAAGATCTGAATATCAAAATATCACTAGCGCTGGGCCAACACAGCTCGATATTTCAATGCGAATGTGTTGCAATAATAAACGCCGCTACCACGGCCCTGTCTAGAGGTATGAAGGAACTAAACATCCGCATACTGACCGACAGCATGGCCGTCCTAACAGCACTGGAGGCCAACACCATCAACTCCAGTATCGTCTACGAATGCCACAAAGTTTTGGATCGTTTAGCATCCAACAACGGAGTAATCCTACAATGGATTAAAGGGCATAGTGGATCACACGGGAATGACGCCGCCAACGAGCTGGCTAGAATGGGATCCTCCACAATAGTGGCAGGACCTACACCCATTCTGCCACTCCCATTCAGCCAACTGCGCTCATGGGTAAGGCAACGAATTCGTGCTGCACATAATACTCGTTGGGTAGCTCTAACAAGCTGTAGACAGTCTAAGATGGCGATGAATGCAGTCTCGCCGCGTTTGACCTGCAGGCTGCTCAGTCTCAATCGTCCAGACCTCCGGATAGTTGTTGGTACACTTACAGGTCACCTTACCTTAAACCGACAACTATTTATTATGAATGCGACAGACAGTCCTCTATGTAGAGGTTGCCTGAACGCAGAGGAAACTGCCGACCACGTGATCCTGGAGTGCCTAGGTTTGGCCGCACAACGAACAGAAATCCTCACAGAGGTGAGGTCGCTCCTAGAAGCCTGTGAACGCCCCAGGAGGCTTCTGCGCTTCTGGAAGGAGCTAGGATGGCTCGACTAGCCGTTTTCACGCATAACGGACCAAATATGAGTCCAAATGCGGAAAAGTGTCAATACCAAATACCAAAAAAAAATACTCATCCAGCAGTGTCAAAAGATCACATGGTAATGTTTGCCTATTCTATGCGACGACCTCGCTCTTGCCATGTGTCTTCTATCTACCATTTCAAATGACGCGATGACTGTTGTTTGGAATAAGTTTATTGCACAAAAAATAATTGTATTTTGCTTACATACTGTTCTTTAATGTTGTATTATTTATTATCCAAACCAAACATGAATGGCCCACTCAAAAAAACGCAATATCCTAAACTTCGTTATATATACCCGTCCCTCTCACTCTCCAGTCATGACAGAATCGAGTAAAAGGGGTGGGCTAGCCTAAGTTTCGGATTAGCGTTTTGAGAGTGCGGTCCCTATATGCAAAATTCGGCTCAATCGGTTAAGGTTAACTTGTTCAAAATTCAGTTCCAAGATTTGTCCCACAAAAGACAGAAAGGTCAAAAGGATTGATTACTTACATGCTTACGACGACACGATATCGTCGGACCAGTAGTTTCATTCATACTACTTCTAGCTAGACTACTAGCTACACTAGAATACTAGCTAGACTGTGCTATAAGTGCTATGGCTTTCAGACTATGTCGGTGTCGTCGACGATATCGTTGCAAACATAAATTTGTCCGTAGCCATATCGACGGACGACCGTGCTGGCCTGCGATGGCGATGTGTTGTGTGTTTCAAAATCAAAATTTGAATCATGGCACAACTAGTTGTGCTGAAGGGAATCGTAGTTCTCCAAGGCACAACCAGTTGTGCCACGCGTAAGAAAGGCAAAATCGCGAATTCGTCGTTCGTTATAGTGAGGTAGTGAGGCTGTTACATGTTAAAAATAAAAACTTCAGTAAATATAGACTAACCTAAAACGACTGTTATATTTTATTGGGTGGTGAATGGCGGAGGGTTTCGCCTTTATTAACCGACGTCAAAACGGAGGAGGTTCTCTGTTGGTCTGTAATCTGTATGTATGTTTTTTTTTTGTGTACGTCCTCCGATTACTCGAAGACGGATGGACCGATTGAAATGATTCAAACGTTATTACATCAGGCTAGTTCCCAAATTGGTCCCATTTTTTGAAATTTTGTAATTAACTTAGTAGTTTTTAAGTAATTCTGAAAATACTGTAATTTGTTAGGTAACCATTGCACGAGTTTTTACGTATCTTTAGGCATAACTACTTTGTTTATAAGCCGATTTAGATGATATTTGTTTCGTTGGTAAGAATACCTTAAGGTATTATAACCGACTTCAAAAAGGAGGTTCTCAGTTTGATTCGTATATGTATGTTTGTTCGCGAGATGCGGTTTTCAGAAAACTATTTTGTTACATTTAGGGGAAGGTTTTGGTATTATAACCGACTTCAAAAAAGGAGGTTCTCAGTTTGATCCGTATGTATGTATGTTTGTCCGCGATTATCTCACGTTTGGCTGAACCAATTTTGATGCGGTTATCATCAGACAAGTATTTTTGATTGATGCGGTTTATGTGTACATCCTAACATGTCTATTAACTAGGATATTCACTTAAATTGCCTGCATGATGCACTAAAAAGAGCGAAATAAAAAATATTTTTATAAAAAAACCGCCTTCAAAAAACTGCCACCAAAAAGTAAGAAATAATCCCTCGTATACTGTATTCAAACCAAATAACGTTAGTTCTTTGAAGTCGGGCGTGAAACATGTAAGTACAATTTTTGTTGTTATTGTTAAAACCCGCCCGACTTCAAAGTAGGTACTTACGTTATTTGGTTTGAATACAGTATAGGTACCTATTATGAGGGATTATTTCTTTCTTTTTGGTGGCATTTTTTTGTAGGTGTTTTTTTTTAATTTATACTTAAGTACAATGTTTTCAACTCATAAAAAAAAATTGCTACTCCTGCCTGTGTAACACGGGTCAAACCTAGGTGTGACCTGTGTAACACAGGAGTAGCACTTGTCCGTCCGTTTGCATTATAAACTTTTATTACGGAAGAATAACATCGTTGGATGATTTTGTTGTCGTCCGAGGTGACGATAAATACCAGCGTCCGTGTCGTTCGTGTAGTTATTATATCGATTAAGTACTTATCATTTGATGGGAAAACGGCTAATTTCGAGCCATAAATGCTCATTTTATCATAGAAATGGCTCATAAAAGTAATTAAATTAGATAATTTGATTTTCATCTTGTTTTAAGAACATAATTTTATTAACTTAATATGGTTAGGTTTTATGTTTAGTAGCTGGTGACCCTGAACGGTAATGAAATGAGTCGTGATCATGAGCCGATGTTTTTTTTAATAACAGCATTATTCACAATCACAAGATAAATGGTTTCTTGTATTCTGTGATGTGATATTTTAGGTTCAAAATCATCTGGTTTCTTTTTACGAAATATAAAATAGTATAGATTGTACAACAAGTGCATAAAATGGGTTTTATGTAAGAGTTATACACTCTGTTTTTCACTTCGAATGTGCGGAAAATAAATAGCAATATTGCAAAAAAAATAAAGACTTCGCCATATTGGCGGGAAAACTTTCTTTTTCTCTTTTTTATACGTGGCAGTGGCAGCACAATGACTTTAGCATAAATGGTAGTCCATAGTGCTCTTGAAATATTTATTTCTTAGAAAACTCATTAATATTGCCTAGTTTTATTAATTTTGTTTTATAACATGGATTATGTACAAAATTGAATGAAATAACAAGTTTATTTAACGAAGTTTAAATGCGTGCGTGACTGTTTACCTGACGACCTTTGTCTTAGATTCTGGGACTTAGACGAAGATTTTACTTTATGCACTAGAGCATAAAAAGCGATTTTATGCAGCCTATACCCAACATAAAGACAAATTTTACGAGCATTAGAAGTGAAAATAAAATTTGTTTTTATACTTAAGAATTTTTAAATGTGATGTTAATTGTCATCAGTTGTACCTAGTTGTATTGTTGTCGATGTAATCAGTAAAGTTGTCTTGTA
The DNA here is from genome assembly GCA_949710035.1 of Crambus lathoniellus. Lineage (NCBI taxonomy): Eukaryota > Metazoa > Arthropoda > Insecta > Lepidoptera > Crambidae > Crambus > Crambus lathoniellus. Next base: position 12,843,761 of record OX453296.1, read on the forward strand.
CGATACTGAAAATGAAGTATTAGAAAAAATCGACCCGTTTCACAAATAGTTCTGATGGGACTCGAACTCTCGACCTAAGCTTTCACTGTCCGGGCGAATGATTTAACCACTGTTATAAAAATTGCATAGTGAATGCAAAAAAGTAAAAAAAAATATTACAATACTAATGACCGCTCGCGACTTCGTCCGCATGGAATTTGGTTACTTATATCGCTCCACTGCGCCGGTTACTGCAAGCTGTCACACAATTTTAAAATGTTGATTGCAGGACAGAGCTATACACTGCGTCTAGCGCCATCTCTCTTACAATATTACTATCTATTAGAGACCACTAAAATTTTCGTGATTAAAAGTTTCTAGTAGGAGTTACGTCCTTTTCCAAGGTTTAAGAGCCAACGCGCACTTGTGATTTATAATCGGGCGATAGTTTAGTCGGAATCGTAAGACGAACGTGATCAAACTATCGGCCGATAGTTTGGTTTTGTGAGCCTGCGTGCACTTGTGATTTTCAGTCGACCGATAGTTGGTCGATAGTTTAGTTGAATCCGGGCGCACGCACACATAGTCCATCATGCACAGGCCGATACCTAGTTGTCCGATAGTTGTACAACTATTGGCCAGTCATTTTCGATAGTTCGATACTGAATGCGCAGTCTACCGATAGTTGGGTGATAGTTTAGTTGAATGCAGTGCGCGCGCTCACATAGTCCTTCATGCACATTACCGCCCGGCCGATAGTTGTGCGATAGTTTGATCGTACAACTATCGGCCAGTCATTTTCGATAGTTTGATCGGTCGATAGTTTAATCGTCAGTGCGCGCACTGCCATACAACTCTATACTGAATCCGAGAACGATCAAACTATCGCCCGATTAAAAATTACAAGTGCTCGTTCGCTCTAACTCTACATCATCCTTGCCACATTTCACTACGATCTAGTTCGTAGGTACAAGAATTATAAACCCTATTAGTTATAAAACTCACATGAATTTTAGGTAGGTACCTACTACTCTAATAAAACAAAAATTGTGATTTCTGAGCTTTTCGTCAGTGACAGAATGTATTAAATATTCATGACACCCGTTCGTCGTGACATGGAATGTATAATGAAGAGGTCTTTGTTGTTCGCGAGACAACACAGATATATTCCATTCCATTTCATTTGACGAATCTCGTCAAGGTGCTCTCTACACACGACAGACACCAAGTCCCATTTGCATCGTAAATGAATTCCACCTAAAAACGAAATCTTGGTACCTACATTATGATTCATAATTATGATTATTATATTATATTATATTATATATTATATATTATATATTATATTATATATTATATATTATATATTATATATTATATTATTTATTATGATTCATAATGTAGGGCAGAAGCCCCGGTTTCGGCCACTGTACCGGTTTTGGCCACTTTTTGCTCTAAAAGTTGTCTAAACAACTTTTCGCCTATTTTGCTAAAGGCAATTAAAATAAGGTATTTTAAGGTAATAATAACAACCGTTAGAATTCCATAAGTCATACGATTTTTTTCAATAAATCCCATTTTCTGTTTTAAAAAATGTTTTGTATGAAAATTTTAAGAAATTTGTTTTGGATGAAATACTTTACAAACCTTTGTTTTTTACAATTAAATTGTTGTTTTGCAATTGATTGGTTTCTAGCGCATTAGAACATTTGATTTTTCGCTATATACTTACTTAAAACTTTAACTATCAGTAAGTGGCTAAAACCGGTACATTTGACACCCCTTCCACATTTTGTGGTATATACAGAAAACAATTTTACTTTTTTAAATTTGAAAAATGTACCCTTAAAGGTAGATAAATTATCTATAATTTAAAATATAATTTGTCTCTTAAAGACCTAAGACCATTTAGTACTTAGTGTTTAAAAGTCAAAAAGTCCTTAAAATGGCCACAAAGGGTACCTCTGCCCTACTTAGGGCCATTTTAATTTTGGTAAGTACCAAGATTAGGTGGAATTCATCTTTATACAGGGTTATTTATGAAAAACACCACCTACGTAGCAAACAACAACGACTTTCCAAAAAAGACGAAAAACCAATTCGAATTTTTCTACAGAACTCGATCAGCTGTTCGGACAGTTGTATGCAATGGAAAGTCAATCTTCATGTACTTCTGCGAGGTTGTTGGTGTTTTACAAATAACCCTGTAGGTATATAATTTGCGTAGGCGTTTCCATTGTGCACAAACAGAATAGTACGAAAAGAACGATTTTATGCCTAGAATTCCGGCTCTGGTATAGTTTTTAAGGTCTCAAAAAGGCAAAAGACAAAAATAAAGCCGATAATCGAACTGGACGCTGCAAAAACAGCGGGAGACCACTAGTTAATTGGTGTGAATGTAAGATGTTATTTATATTTATATTTATATATTTATATATTAGTTTTATATAGCAAGGAACTTTATGATTTAATAGCTCGGCGGAGCACTGCTAAGGTCTGCGATTGTAGCATTTTAGCGGTTAAGCACATTTCACAACAACGGTCAGTTTTTGGATGGGTGACCTGAAAAATTATAATCTTGAGCTCTTCTGCCCTTTGGAAATCACGTTATTCGTCAGTAGTAAGCAAAGTCTGCTCCAGCACAAAGGCCGATTAAAAAAGAGTTTGATTATAAAGATGATTGTCTTACTTATTAAACTTTGTCTTAGTAATAACGATTTCACTAATACAATATGATTTTAATTTTTATTTGATTTTATTTTAATCCATTAACTTTCATTAAATTCATCAAAATAGGTCGCATATTTTCGTGACAACATGGGGACAATCAAAATCCTCAAACGAGGATCAAGCTTGTTCCATAATAATATACTTACCACTAGCACAGCGGTGACACTCCGTGTCCGTGAGAGTTCGAGCGCCGGTGACATTTAGCCGACGCTAGGGTTGATACCGAAATGGAATATAGACATATATATGCCAAAGAAGATTACACGTGGGATGTTATATAATTTAAACTTGTGTAAGAAGAAGAACATCTAGGTAATGAAAGACACGTTCAATTTTCAATCTACTTTTATTTATTAAATATCTTTACAAATGGGAAATAATAAAATTTCCGACAAAATAAAATATGAACGACATTTAATAAAATACTCAAATAAGAAACCGAGCAGCGTTATATTTTGTTTGCGAAAAATTAACTAAACTAGCGACAATTTACGAATAACTAATTTCGAGTCGAAATAATCTTGTGGCATCCGAGGTGCCGTACTACAAGTATGCACCAGAACAGGTTCTTGAAAAGAGCCATGCCACATTGTATTGGGATCGATCTATCATTACAGACAGGCAGGACTATTGTAGCTAATAAGCCCGATATTGTATTGATAGATCGACATGAACGCCGCGCAATAATTGTTGATGTCGCTGTTCCGTGTTCCCCATGACATGACAAGTTGACGACAAGCTTGCTCGCTGAAAAAGATAAAGAAAACAAATATCTTGATTTAGCTCACGAGATTGTTGACATGTGGGACATTGATTCAGCAATTGTTGTTCCGATAGTCATATCTGCCCATGGTCTGATAGCCAAGAGCCTCGACGTAAACACCTTAAGAGGCCTGCGTTAGGTGGATGAATTGGGAGTCAGATGCAGAAGGCAGTACTTACTTCTGGAGAAGGTTCCTGTCTCTGGATCCTTAACGATCGGTAGCAGGGACCCTGATCTTGCTACCGTTGGAGAACTGCATTTATGTATTTTTAAATGTTATATTTTTTAGTGTTATATTTGTAAAAAAAAATATGTTTAGAAATATAATTTTGTAAGTTTTTAAGTAATAAAGGGAATAATAATAATAATAATATATGTACATAAAATAAGCTACTAACAGTGGGACACAGATAATCCAAGTGTCCGAATAAAATACTAAATCGTCCAAAGAAAATACTAAGTTAGCGACAAAAATACTGAGTGAGTGAATCAATAATCGCCCAATTAAAAATGAGTTCTCTCAATAATTATTTATTATCGACTGAATTTTAACAACTTTCGAATTTTTTGGTTTCTTAGTAGTTCCTATTTAAATGTATGAAGATTGCGCCAGCCCTCGGCCAAGGCATTCACCGACTGCCTGTTCCCCGCCCCGCGCGCCTCTCATGGCCCCCGCTCACATCCAGACACCCACACATAGCCGCAAGCGATTTTACGTGCACATATGCTTAAGTGTCGTTTCTTTTCGCGTAAGTGTATATATTCTTTGCCACTAGTTTATATTTCCGACCTATGTTAGTAGGTAGGTAGGTACGTCAGTTTTCTTATTCAAATAGACACAGGATTGAGTCTGCATGCGAACTCGATTTGCATAGGAATCGAATCACTGCTGTAACTGCAACTGCAACAAGATGTTGTACTGTACATGAATGAAACAAATTCTTGAATTGATTTTGTTTTGATGACGCCGACTAGTTAGAAACTCGTGACATTATTTGTATCTCATCTGATACTGTTAACGTTATCAATGTGGTTAAGTTTACAGACTCTGTAACTATTTAGTAACCTGTGACTCTGATGTTTTGTCTCACGAGCGCGGGTGAGCCACGCTTGTGTGTGTAAAGGCCTGCGTAGACGAGGGACTTTTGTCTGCCGACATAACCTAAAAGTAGGGTTGCCAACCCTACTATATAATATAGTATCCTACTATAATAGGGTATCAAATACTATATTTCTAAAAAAAATATAGTAGGCGAAACTACTATATTCTGCCTATAAGCCCGCTCCGCTCTACACAGCCCGCGGATAGCGCGCGAAAACCGCGAATGGGCGCGACCGCTAATATAGTAAAGCCGATTCGCGCGAATTAAGGCGCAGAGCAGCAACAAATATTAATTTAAAAAATTAATATTTTAATCACACAGTTGTTTTTCTTTCTTTTGCCATATACTATATTTTTAGAAGTAACAGCTTCGAAAATACTATATTTGATAGAAAAAAAGTTGTTCTGCCTATGAAGCTATCTAGCGACTCCTGATTCCTAGCTAGACCTCCACGAATAAAAAACCATCGATATGCGTTGAATTAGATCCCAAGTAGAAATTGCTGGTCAACCCAAATGACCTTTTGTTTCAACACATTATGAAAAATATCGTTTGTGTAGGGTTTGGACACTATTCACGATATGCGACACTATTGGTAGATTTACCAGATGGCAGTCCTTTACCAGATGGCAGTCCTTTACCAGATGGCAGTCCTTTACCAGATGGCAGTCCGTTGCAAAAGGACTTTAGTAGGTACAGTATACCTCCTCTAAAACTGCTGATGAACCTTACGGTGTATACCTGGTGGATTTGCTGATAGTAGGTACTTACTTCATTTTCACCAACACGATCATTAAGTTCACATAGAATCCAAGATGTCATTTCTCAAATAAGAAGTATTAATTCTACTAAGTTTTAACAACATTTGAGTAGACTTAACAAGACAAGCAGCAGCTTAAGTTATAACGACTCCTGATAAAATAAACTTCGAGGACCTTACTTTCAGAATTGTTTTAAAATTACACTTCAGTTCCTAACTTTTCAAAAGTTGTTGTTCATCTTGGCTGAAATGTATTTTTTTCTATACTTCGTTAAAATTAGATCATCTCTTACAGAGATTTTCTTGTATTTTTGAAGTAATTATGTATTCAAAACTGACATAAAATAATCACAATTTTTATTTTAAGAAATTGAATATACCTATATAAATGCAAAAGTCTGTTCACCTGTCTCTATCTATTCATGCCTTACTACCTGGACCAACTTCCGTGATTTTTAGCCTAGACAGATCTTGAAATCAATCTGGGGGTCTTCAAGTCGCGAGTGAACCGGTACCTTCTAGGCAAGCGCGAATAATCGTAGATCGCATCAACGCTTAACATCACATCAGGCGTGATAGCGGACAAGCGCTTGCCTATCAACCAATAAAAAAAAGGAACATACGGTATTTTTGGTTATGATAAGAAAGACCACCTCCCCTAGTGAGCATGATATAAGCATGGAAGTATTAGTTTAGGTAATACTTCCATGGATATAAGTAAGCTGATCGCTAGTTCCTAATAAACTTACTTTACTATTCGCCAAATCCGAAAGAAACATGTACCATTACTAGCGGATCCTCGCGGTTTTACCCGCGTGGTACTCGTTCCCGTGGGAATATCGGGATAAATTATAGCCTATGTCACTCGGGAAGAAAGTAGCTTTCTAATGGTGAAAGAATTTTCTAAATCGGTCCAGTAGTTTCGGAGCCTATTCGATGCAAACAAACAATCAAATCTTTCTCTTTATAATATTAGTATAGACTAAAAAATATTTAGTTTAAAAAACTATAAAAACACACTTTTATAGGAACAGACTAAAAGTACAAAATAACCGACTATTCAGTAACTGAAATTAAAAAGCGTGGTGCGCGATATTAAGTACTTGAATGCATGCTTTGCAAAGGGCGCACCACGCTTTTTAATTTCAGTGACTGAATAGTCGGTTATTTTGTACTTTTAGTCTGTTCCTATAAAAGTGTGTTTTTATAGTTTTTTAAACTAAATATTTATTTTTTACTTTTTAGTTTAATAAATGGCAAGCTATGGATGGATGGCAATCGATTTCACAGTCCATTCATGTGTCTGCCCACCCCGTACTTTGAGTTAACATTATAACTCAAAGGCGAGATTGAAAGTATTTGTTTTACAAACTCAAGAGGAGTCTATTAGTTACCAGATGCGCGAGCCGAACCCTTACTTCATCCTTACTCCATCATCAGACCCTCACCACCAAGTGTAGCGAATAGGTCTCATTAGAACGAATCAAATGAGCCCAAACTCGAGGGGTTTCCTAGTGGTCATTAAGGAGTGCCACTGACTTCCTCCCTGCTCCATCATCAGACTCTCACCACCAAGTGTAGCGAATAGGTCTCATCAGAACGAAACAAATGTGCCCATCTCAAGGGGTTTCTTAGTGGTCATTAAGGAGTGGCAATGACTTCCTCCCTGCTCCATCATCAGTCCCTCACCACCAAGTGTAGCGAATAGGTCACATCAGAACAAAACAAATGAGCCAGAACTCGAAGGGTTTCCTATTGGCCATTAAGGAGTGCCACTGGCTTTCTCCCTGCTCCATCATCAGACCCTCGCCACCAAGTGTAGCGAATAGGTCTCATCAGAACGAAACAAATGAGTACAAACTCAAAAGGTTTCGTAGTGGTCATTAAGGAGTGCCACTGGCTTCCTCCCAGCTCCAACATCACATCATCAGACCCTCGCCACCAAGTGTAGCAAATAGGTCTCGTCTGAACGAAACAAATGAGCCCAAACTCGATGGGTTTCCTATTGGTCATTAAGGAGTGTCACTGGCTTCCTTCCTGCTCCATCATCAGACCCTCACCACCAAGTGTAGCGAATAGGTCTCATCAGAACGAAACAAATGAGCCAGAACTCGAGGTGTTTCCTATTGGTCATTAACCCTAGACACCTAACGTTCGAACGTACCCCTTTATACCTAACCATTCGTCGAATCGACGACTATTTTTGGTGGTTCAAAATTATATATATATATACATTATTCTGTTACGTTTAATACATACATAGTTTAATAAGGTATTATTTTAGTAAATAAAACAATAAGTAGTGTTTCAGATCAATATATTTATTTAAGGTCAATTTTTAGTAAGGCACTTATGAAACTAGGCCACATGAGATCACTTACTTAAAAAAAAAATTAAAAATAAATCAACAAAAATAGCCTATTCTTCTGTGGCGAAACATTATTATAATAGTTTTCTTATTTATAAGAAAAAATAAAAACTATTTTTTTTAAGCACATTCTTTAATTTATGCAATGAGCACATACTTTAATTTATGAGTATTTAAGCAATTATTCTAAAAACAACGCACTTACCTGAACGACACGGCCTCCTCCGGAAAGAGCTCGGCGAGCACTGATTTAAATAGCGACGGCACGACGATCGGCGCTCTCGATAAAAAGATATAGCTATATTTCCGACGGGTATTCGTCGATTCGACGAAGGTTAGGTGTCTAGGGTTAAGGAGTGCCACTGGCTTCCTCCCTGCTCCATCATCAGAGCCTCACCACCAAGTGCGACTCATAAGTCTCATCAGAACGAAACAACGGAGGCCAAACTCGAGGGGTTTCCTAGTGGTCATTAAGAAGTGCCACTGGCTTCCTCCCTGCTCCATCATCAAGTGTAGCGAATAGGTCTCATCAGAACAAAAGAAATGAGCCTAAACTCGAGTGGTTTCCTAGCAACCATTGAAGAGTTCTATTGCCCACCTCTTGACTCCATCATCAGATCAGCTCGATGGTAGCAAACTATTGTATTGTCATCGGATTCATATAGACTTGCAAAGTTTCAAATCAATACGACTATTAGAAGTAGGTTAAAATTGATTTCCAAGATTTTCTTACATTGTGACTTAGTTACAAGTGAAGCTAATAAAAGTGTGGTAATAAGTTGGTTACAGTTCGCATCATCTCTCAATAAGGAACTGTCAAGTGCTGTTTATTTGTAAAGTATTAAGTAGGTAAAAGATATGTAATAATGTTGCTTGTTTTGCTCTTAACGTCGATATCGTTCTTTGTATTGTATTAATAATAAAACTAAGCGAAAGCTTATATCGGGAAATACGGAACATTATTGTCGGTACACACACGTAATAGGCGTAACTGTCGCAGGCGGATGGTTGAATCCGCCGGATGGTTAAGTATGGGTGTTTGTGCACTACACTGAATTTTACCGATCCGGGAAAAAACGGATGCTTGTATTTTATTAATTAATCATTTATAATAGTAATCGTTTATTTATTTCGTGTAGTTTAGGGTTTGAAACATTCAAGCTACACGAAATAAATAAATTCTTATTCATTAATTTATAAATAAAATTCAGTGTAGTGCACAAACGCCCTATGGCAGCTTGTACCCCTCGGAAGTCTTGTAGAACACGTGATAGGTTAGAAATTTCGTGGTAATTTTTTATTTTACTCCGTCAACTTATGGGAAGATAAAATGGCTTACGGAAAAAATTATCAGCCTAGGCGTTTAATTGAATGGCGGATTCAACCATTTGGCTGCGACATAACTATAGAAACAGAGTTGCTGGGCTGAGCGGCTAGCTGAAAAGACCTTGCTTGTAACACCTCCGAAGCGCCGCCGCCGCCGCCGCCGCGAAACTAACAAAGCGAAAATCGGGCTGAGTGCCAGTGCCCAGAAAGAGCGAATTCGCCGCGATTTCAACAGCGATTTTGATTATATCACTGCCAATGTAGCAGATGAGACGCGAGCCGCCAATAACTAGCGGACGATGTATGTCAAAACGCGTCTAATTGCGCGTAGTTCTGGCCAGGGTATTAATTAATGCACCACTAACGTATCGCGGACTTTTTTGCAGATATTGTTGTCCTCTCTAAAACTGTAGTACCTACCTACATTACTTTTTCTCTATTGTCAATAGTTTCAGCAGCGTACGCGGTATAAGGATTTTTTTGGTATCTTTTTTCACACCTTGAGTTACATATCGAAGTTTTGATACGGATCTCTAACTTTTTTCAAAATATTCCTATAGCCTAGGTATGTTAAATCAGGGATAATGTAGCATTCTAAAAGTGAAACAATTTTTGAAGTCGGTAAGGATAGATTTGAGTTTATTCGTTACATACTTACATGATACAAACAAATCTTTCCTCTTTATAATATTAGTATAGAAGTATATAATAGGTCTTTACATATGAAATTGCCGTCTTTTTCTCACATGTTTATTGGTCTCTAATTTTTTTATTAATATTAATATATCAAAATTAATAGTCAGTTTCGAAAATAGAGTATATCGTCATGTTAAACATCTAAGAAAAGAATAATTAAACATGCGTCTAAAATTTTTATAAATGCTCCAAAGTACCCCTTTTTGATTGTCGTCAATTTGACAGATATGAACAGATTTTTTTTTATTCAAATACAGTTTATCAAAAGAGATTATAGGCAATAATTAGTTAGATTGATTTTGTCTGATCATATCTCGAAAGTTTCGTTGAATTCGGAGTTCACATGTCCAAGAAATCCCCACATATCTTTGTATGCCGATTCCAACTTCCTACAATTTCCCCATAGAAAACGGCAATTTCATAGGTAAAGACCTATTATAAATTCCAGTCTCCGAGTAATGCAAAATTCTTTAGACGCTGATAATCCTATTATTATATCTAAAATTCAAACAATCTTTAACTTATGACTCTTATGAGTCTTCGGTAATACGAAAAATACTAGTAATATATCCTTCGAGAAATATATTGCGTTTTAATTAGTTTAAATTTGTTTTCGGTGGTGATTTTACTATTGATCATTAAAATAAAACAGCCGTCAACCGTTAAACCTATTAGGATAAAAAACGAAACAATAATACGCCTTTTAACATACGCCTCACTAAACATTACTTAAATGGCTATCAATCGCTTGATTTATTTCTAATTATTTCTTGCCAACGCCTAGGTACTGATAAATTACTTTGACTATGCTTAATTAATTCCATATTGATGTATTTGCATTTAAAACAATAGGTACTATCATGAAGGCTCCTAGACTTCCGAGTGTACTAACCTTTATGTTGCTGAGCTCTTTATACGATCAAACTTTTGATTTACTTAACTTAAAATACCTAAATAATGTTCACGTGCTAATATTTTTAATATTTGTAAAAAATACAAGTTAGCAATTTGCATATAGCCCAGTCAATATCAACACAAAAAAGGACAAACATCGCAAACGCGCATGTAACCACGATTTTCTCCCACGTTGTTAGTTACTCCCTTGAGAGTATTTAACACCCAAGTTCGCAACCCCGAAAACCCCGTGTAGTGCCATTGTAACCCCGTGCAATATATATACTTATTTTTTTTTCAGGTAAGCAAAGCAGCATTCATAAGTGTGCCAATGCCAAGTGCGTTACTTCCTAATTCGTAAGTATGTTGGTGTAAAACCTTTATGACTTAAGGCGATACTCGAAAAAATTATGCTGAAGCGAGATAGCAATGAGAAAATGACGCGCGCGGAAGCGAGACCGATTTTGCAGATTAGGCAAAAAACACAAAAAATCACTTCGTAATTTTGTTGTGAAACGCTCCACGATTAATTTTACATGTCGCCGCCCACGGCACATACAGGCGTATCTCAATTTCGAACACTTTTCAGGAGAGCCTAAAAACCATTTTTTTCCCCCGATTACTAAACGTTTTGATTTGTCATTTGATAACGAAGCCATCGAATCAAATGAAACGTGGTGATAATTGTTGCTTATTGATGGTAGTTTACATTTATGAAACAGTATTCAAAATATAGCAAAGCATATTTTTTTTAAAAATCATTGTTTTCAGATACGCCTCTTTGTCGAGTCCCAATTTAAGTATAAAGAATAATAGTGATGGTTACGCCCACGCCATTTCTTATAAAAAGCAATCTACAATAAGAAAAGGAAGACTGAAATAATACAAAAAAAATGCATTGATAGAAAAAGTTTAATCCGGTAGCAAATTTCAAGGAAAAAATAATAATGTCTATTCATGAGGCAGACTGTGATAGTAGTCCTTGTAGGCTTGAAGTATTATATATTTCCTGCGCAAAGACTAATGAGAACTGCATACTTTGCCTAGAAATTTTGTTCTGCTCCAAATTTAGGGGAGGTATGTCATCTTTTAAATACTTAGCCTCAGTTCTTTTTAAGTTTATTGATCTATAAGATGCCTCAGTGTGACTAGTTTTGAAATAAATGCTAGTAGGGCTATTTTTGCGGACATTTATTTCAGCTATTTCCGTCCAGTTAACATTTTTGTTACATTCGTCTGTGCAAGGAAAGTATTTTTAATTTCTTAGAAAATTGATTAATCTGTATATTCCAACCCAATGGGCGAACGTCATATGGCTGCGAAGGTCGGGCCATTTTCATAATAGGGTAAAGCTGTGTAGGCAGGAATGTATCTCCAGCCTTTTTCAGGGCATAAGCAATGGCACTGTGTGCCGAATCTCCTTCGTTCTGTCCATGGTTCGGTGCAAAGAATCTGTCATATTTTTCAGTTATATTGGAGCAGTCGTTAATTAACTTCAACAAAGCGCATGCCACTACTGAATTTTTGTTCTGGCCTGCGCAACCATCTGCATAAAGATAAACCGTATCAACTTGGGCTTCATCGCACTCCTTTAAAAAAACGTTAGAGCTGTGGCAATCTCCGAAGAGCCACGTTTACTTTCAGTCTCCGGCCATGTAAAACAAAAACAATCTTTGGAAGAAATATTTTATACTGTAAAATTATATACTGATTTTATAAAAAATAGCTCCTTTTTTGGAATTTGTCAAGTAGATCACCTGTTGGAGATCGAAAGCAGCACATACTTTTTTGTTATAGCTCAAGGCGCTGCTCTTGTTTTCTTCTTTTAGTTTTTTAACAGTTTCCTTTTCTTTCATGTGCTTATTCATACATTCTTCTGATACATTGTTCGATATAGGGCTGTTTGTGCCGCCCAATAATATAAACATTTTGGTTGCCGATAGGCGTTACTCAATATACGCCAGTATGTCACGACTCTTTTCACAGCTTATTGAGATAAGCCTCATAAGTATTTAGAGAACAAAAGTAGCTAGAGATACGCCTCTTTGTGGAGATATAAAGCAGAAAAAGGCGAACATTTTGGTATATTTAACTTATTTTTGACTTTTTATGAGATACGCCTGTATGTGCCGTGGGCGGCGATGTGTCAAGATGACGTATGTCAAATTTCAACCCGCCATCTTGAATATTTCGGAAATAGCGCGAAATTCAAATCCTATACCTACTTTTGAGACACCCTTTATAACAAGTAGGATCTGCAATGGGGGGGCAGCATAATTATGTTTGTATGAAAATAAAGCAAGTGCCCGTTTTTTTTTGCAAACGAGTATAAGTATTTGTATTGCTATTTTGCTTTCATTTACAATGTAAAAAAAATCATACGTCAATCCACATCACAATACAATACGTTTCAACAAAAAGTTAAGTATCACATGATCGCACACAATACCATTCATCATGATGTAATGAAATGACTATGTTACATACAATATATGGTTACATATATGTTTTGTTTGTTAGACCAAGCATGAAAATCTAATTTACATACATATACATAAGTTCAAGGAACCGCTTAGTGTAAATTTTTTAATATTTCCATAATACCCAATACAGTTTTACGTGTTGTGATTGTAGCGGTTCAGCAACTTTCGCTGCGGTCACTCATGGGATGGGTGACCAACAATACTTAACTGTTGTATAAGCGAAATTTAAGAAGTAAGCAACTAGGTTTTCCGATAGGGCTCCTAATTTGGGATTTCAAAGTGACTTCGTTGCTACTCATAGGTAGGTAAGTATATATATTACTTACTAATATTTGTAATATCAATGCCAATAACCTTATTATTTAATACTAGCTGACCCGACAGGCGTTGTCCTGTCTTAACTATGAATTAGAATAGTTATAATCGACTTAAAAATAATCATTTTTTTCTTCATTGAAATTCCAACTGATGCATCTGTTTTGAGCGGTATCTGCAGCATCCATTCTGTCAATCGTGCCAACTATCAACAACTGTCAGTTATGTCAAAAGCCAAGTTAGGTCCTCTAACTAACTAACTCTAGTTTGGCTTGAATTTCTTTGTCGCGTGCCAAGAAAGTACTTACGAGTACCTACCGTGTTTCGGCATTTGCCACTTGTGTTAGAACGATTACTGTTTCTGTGCCAGATGGCAACGTTAACTAGTATTTTAGTACTTAAGGCGCTACTGGGAAAAAGTATGGACTATTTGATATAAAACTATAGGACGGTTAGAGTTGTTATAAATCTGGTAATAAGATATATATTTCTTCATACCTTTATCTAGAATCGTATAGTTTCAGAAACACGATTTTATGATTTTGGCTCGACACTTTTTATTTTCGAAAATACCTCTAAAAAATAAGAAATATCAAGATTATTCTTAAATGGGGATACATATAAGTACTATTGAAAATTGGTTTAATTAGTGGACACCAATAATATTTAGGATCGTATAGAAGCATTTTTTTAAAATCGCTATAGATTTTGAATACGAAGTGATTTTGTGTTTTTTTTTTGCGTAATCCGTAAAATCGGTATCGCTCTCGCGCGCGTCGTTTTCTCATTGCTATCTCGCTTTAGCATAATTTTTCCGAGTATCGCCTTAATTAAATAAGCTACTTTATATAGATTTAGAAAATCATTTAAGGTACCAATTCCTTAATAAGTCGTTCATCAAAGAGAAACGTACTGAACATTCAGAAAGGGGTTTTAATATTGAACTTAGATTTAGGTATTTGTGTGTGTGGTACGTGCTGAGTGTTACAATAATAAATACTCTTCAGTTTGGCTTTCACAGCACATCTACATCACTTGTCAAGATAACGGATGACTTAACTTAAGTCATCTGTTATTACGCTTTGTGACGGAGGATCGTCAGCTTACGGTATTAATATTACTCGATTTCAATAACACAAATAATTCAGATGACTTCGATAATATCGAGGATATTATCCTACTTGGCGTTTTACGCTCTCTGAATATTATATCTCAGTCTGCAATTGATTTGTTTCAAAGTTACCTGCGCGGTCGGGTGACGGCAATGTATTCGCACCGGTGATTCTTACTGGGGGTGGCCTGATATCAATGCCGGTGTCCCTCAGGGTGGCGTCTTATCTTCTTCTTTCTTCTATATTTTTAATAATTTTATCACACAGACTCTTTCAAGTTCCCATCACCTCTATGCCGATGATCTACAGATCTACTCACAGACTCTTAAATGCAATTGCTACTATCAACAATCGATAATATTAATTCTCAAGTTTCCCCCTTCGATAAAAATCAAGACTGGGAAACTCCTGGTATTATGTTGTTCCCTACCTTCAGCACCGTGTACTGTACCCATAAATTGGCCGTATAAAAACTACCTACTTAGTTCAACACCTTATTAGAGTTCCGAACCAAAATGGTAAAAAGGAACCCTTATGGTGCGACTCAGTCTGTCTGTCCGTATGTCTGTCACATACAGCTGGATATCTCGAGAACTACTAATGCTAACAACTTGAAATTTGAAATAGTTTTAGATGACGTTTGCCCAATTATTTTGCAAATAAGATAGGAATAAAAATATTTATATTATTTTTGCAATAGGGGCTGAAGGGTCTTAAAAATTTCAAGTGGGGCTACTAGGGCATATTGGGTATCATATAAAAGAGCGCTGCTTGCACAGTCTCCAAAATTTTTTCTTTTTGTTTTAGGCTTCATAGTTTTATAATGAAAAAAAGAAATACCGTTCCCCCGCAGGTTGCATTGGGTGAAGCACAGTTGTAGTTTTTTTCTATTTATATGTATAAGATAGTACGGAACCCTCGGTGCGCGAGTCCGACTTGCTCTTGACCGGTTTTTTGTTTTCATCAGAAAATAAGTAAGTAATGTCTATTATAATACCACAAAATCCCATCAGACAAGTGATCTTAATTTGGTTGAAACTTGAAACATTTGAGTCAGTCATGCATAAACAATGGAGTGTCGCTATTGGCTCTTTCATTTCTTAATTATCAATTCAAATGAGGCTTAATGTACTATCAAAGAACTGCCGGTCAACCATTTTCTGGCGAATTTCGCTTGCACACGATCTCTAGAGAGCTCGCCAGATAAGTCTGCTGCGTGAGGTCGAAATCGAATAAGTACTAACATTTTCCTGAACCTTAAAACAAAAAAAATACTGTAACTAGCGCCAAAAATGCCTCAGTTACCCACAGAGTTATCCGTATTCTGTGCCCAGGAACTTTACTCTGAAACGCAAAATTCGAAACTTCGTTAGCCCCATCCCTTTCACTCGATTCTGTCCCGACTGGAGAGTGCGAGGGACGGGTATAACGAAGGAAAAACATGATAGTAAAAATCCACCAGCCTTGCACATTTTCAGGCGGGATTTGAACCCGCGCCAAGTAACTATTTAGTAATCTGTGCCCGCGCCCCCGGGAATTCGACCCGATCGATGCTCTGACCAACTAAACTACCGGATGGTCTCGTGTCGAATTTGTCTATCACTTTTTAACGGTGTAGGCCAGCGTTGTTTCATCAATGTAAGGAAACCTTCGCATGCGAAAAAAATCATTTTTACAAATTTTTAACAATCGATTAAGATGAAACAGCCATCAAATTAAGATACAAAATTATTTTTTGCATTCACACTGCTATTGTGTAAACTGTAAATAAAGGAAAAAATTGCTCGATTTTTCGATGAGCCTCGTAAGCACTGCTGGTAAGCCCAAGGACGTATTTTAAATCTTACGGCATAATGAAGTCCGGATTTTCCGTAATTCAGAGTAGTTCGGCCCTCAGGAATAGAAATCCAATAACGGGGACGGTTTTACCTACGAATGGTTTTATAGACGTCAGTGAACGAACTGGTAATGTTACTACAGTCCCACAATCATAACTGACCCGGTGGGAGCGGAGAGGCGCCACTGGCATTACAAAAATACCGAAACGGCTGTCAGTCAACTGTTTGGCCACCAACTGTTGGACAGATGAGTTTGTGGCGTTGAATGTCAATGTCATCGGTAAAAAAAAACGGATGGTACAGTGCCACAATGGGATGAATACGGAACAACTCAATCTTTTTTGTTCCAGTGGCAAAAATGTTAAACTAACGTGTTTTTTTAAATGTCACTTGCTGTCAAGTTGATGTCCAACCATGGTTTAACCATAGCGCTGCTGGCGGCTGAAGGTCTTAGAAGTCAGAGCCGGTTAAATTGCTACAAAAAAAAGAGAAAAACGTACGTTTTTCTTTTTTAGCGCCGCTGTCACCGGAACAGAAAAGATTGTGGCACTGTATCTGAGTATAAAAAGAAACCCGATATAAGAATAGTCTTTCCGTACGCGCGTTCAAATTGTAGCGTAAGCAAAAATCGCCGTAAAGTAGGCGGCCGGGAACTTCCTCGATTGTATATATTCAAAGACGACTTCCGTCACAGGCAGATTAAAGGATTGAGGACACTTTCAGGAGGAAATCCTTGGCACGCTTAAATAACCCCATTAAATGGAGTGGCTTTAATAAAATGCTTTTAGGGTCTTCCGATGAAGATTATGTTTAAGCTCAATCAAAATTACTTGAATACATTAAAAAAACGTAAGTAATTAATTTTTGTATTGCTAATATTACACGGTTCAACCAAATTGATTCACTTTGGTTGAAAGGCGCATAAATACAAGCACTCATTGATATTGAATGATTCACTTTTACGTTTACTTTGTTCAATTTGGTTGCTTCATCCAAATTGAAAGGCAAAAGTGAACCGTGTATTTCCGCTATAATACAATTTAAACATTCACTTAACAGGCATTGTAAATAAGGCGATGTGTAAAATTTGATCGAAGTAAAAAAAAGCAACATGAATACCTCGAATAATTTATCAGGATCTCTGGCAATTTTCGGCGGAATGTAGACCATTACCTACCTACTGTTTGTTAAGTTTACCTAACGACCTTCCTGAATGAAGGAATCCTGAATATTAGGTTCTATACTCCGTTCCTAAATCATAATAAGATTAAGATTTTAAATTTGTTTATTAATAAGGCCGTATGAGTGCATTAAAGTAGTTTACTCAAACATGCATGGAAATTGTTATTATTTTCGAAACAAGAACACGGGATCTATCGCATTTACGGTAAAAAATCAAATCGATTGCAGGAGCGTTTTTTAAATTTCTTTTCACAGGTTTATGGTTTCAAAACAAATAAACGTAAACACTGAGTAGGTAAATCACTGCGTTTTAACGTAAACATAAACAAATCTAAACTATAAAAATTAATACTAACTTACACAGTCAAGCAAGAACAGTTTACAGTTTCGCCCTTTTGGAAGGACCAGGGTCTCACCTCACTCATCCAGTCTAGATCAGTGTGGGGGAATGGGGGAGGAGGGATAATGTTTTCTGGAGATGGAGGCGGGTCGGCATTATGGTATTGGGTCGTCCACATTCTCGTCCTCCTCATCCAGGACGATAGGGATGGCGTTTCGACCGTGGCAAAAGGAACATAGGATGGAGCAATGCAATTGCTATTTTGCATTTGCAAGCCACCATTTTAAGCAAGGTATTTTTAAACGGAAACATGTGACAGAATTTCACAGTTTTCCGAGCACTGCGGGAGAATTGTCCATATTTGCTGTATCTTCGCAACCAATGGACATAGCGTGCTCAGGTTTCACTCAAATTGTAGCAAATTTAGTTATCTTGATTAAAGTGCAGAACAAAGGTACTTGAAAATGCTGCAAGTGGCTCCTCTGTCACGGATGTACCGGATCAGAAAAGCTTGTGGCACTGTAACTTCAAATTAGTGACTGGGTGGGCTGCAACATCTTATTTTAACCGTAACTAAAGGGTGTCTCAGTAAGAGTGCACTTTTTCATTTTAAAATAAAAACACGTATTTTTTGAGAGAGTTGTAATATTTTTATTGGATTATGAAGAAGACATGTTCCGATTATGTATGGAATAAAATCTGTCAAATGGCCCCTCAGATCATATAATACTATACAATGGCCCCCACGGCTCTGATGACAGGCCATTACTCTTTGCATGAAATTCATCAACTTGTCACAGAGAATGTGGCTGTATTTCACAAAGTACCTTTGTCAAGTACTTATAAATTCCTTGACCTTTGTATATACGGAAACTGTATGTCATCGATGACGCGTTAGATCTTGGATTTGGAGCTCAAATCTGGTTTATACGAATAAACCAGAAACAATTCCTGAGCTCAAATTGGAAATCCAACGCGACATATCGGTGGGATAATGCAGCCACATCTCTGTGAAAAAGTCATGGACTTCATGATTCTAGATTCAAGATTCAAATTTGTTTATTCAATTTAGATTGTTATTTACAATACTTGTGAACGTCATAGAAGCTACGCCATCGGTTCGCAAACCCTACAGCGGGAGACCTTGGAGAAGAACCGGCAAGAAACTCCAAGGGTTGTTTTTTTTTCCCTGTTTTAATGTCATACAGAGTCGTCAAATTGAAAAATGACCTCAACATGACTAAGGTCAGTTTCCATCACAATTACACAATGGGTTATGATAAATACAGTTAAGTATATGCGAACCTAATGATCATAGCGGTAAACAATTTTCAATTACTTAGGAACTCTACTTAAAGCTGTAATATTAGTTAAAAACAAAAGACAATTCTACTAGATAAGTACTGCAAAATGCGCCATACATGTTTCAAATGTTATTCTCAATAAAATAAATAAAAACATAAGAAAACACATTTTAAGGCAAGCAGATAAGAGCAGACCCATTCCCACTGGCAGCACCCGTTCACGAGCATGACGCACGAACCAGCCATCGCTTCGCTCAACCATATTTTAGGGAACGTAACGACCCGCCTCACACGCCACCACCGTAGAAATGTTTTAGTGAGCATGACATACTCATACTCATGAAAAGAGAAATAGCCTGTTATCAGGGCCGTGGGGGTCATTTTGACAGATATTTTATTCCATAAGTAATCGGAACATGTCTTCTTCATTCACCAATAAATAAAAATTTTACAACTCTCTAAAAAAATACTTGTTTTTATGCTCAAATGGAAAAGTGCACTCTTACTGAGAAAAAACCATATTTTAGGGAACGTAACGACCCGCCTCACACGCCACCACCGTAGAAATGTTTTAGTGAGCATGACATACTCATACTCATGAAAAGAGAAATAGCCTGTTATCAGGGCCGTGGGGGTCATTTGATAGATATTTTATTCCATAAGTAATCGGAACATGTCTTCTTCATTCTCCAATAAAAAATTTACAACTCTCTAAAAAAATACTTGTTTTTATGCTTAAATGGAAAAGTGCACTCTTACTGAGAAAAATGTCATCATCCCTAGCTGCCGTCTCGCCAAATACTGGGAAGGGAAAATCAAAATTTCATTAAACCTATTATTATTATAAAGGTAGAAGAAGAAGTAACCCTAACCCTACTTTCACTTTGCGTAATTTTTCAGGCAGAATTTACTGTCACCTGTTTTATAGATGTTAATTTAATAAAGTAAAATTCTATGCATGGAGGCTTTTCTTTAGGGTTCCTAATTAGGAACAAACAGAAAAGGGTACTGTAAGGCCCAGAGGGTATTTGCTAGATAAATCACATGGAGGTGAGATTACCATAATTATATTTGAGAGGTTCACGTACCGAAATGATTCTGTACGACTTCCATTATAATTTTATACCAGAACGCTTGTTTTCTGAAAACTTTGAATTTATGTGAGTCTAAGGGCTTAAAAGCGTAGTATACACTGAGAGCGAAATAAAACAAAAAGCGGTTGGCCCACTCTTCATACTTCTTAACGTTTTATTTAAAGTCTAGCCAAAACAACAACAATGCTTTCAACGTTGTTGTGTTCCTGCAGTTAGTGATAAGATAGCCAGTTCCTCAGTGGTTAAGTTTTCCGGGAGTAGCGTTACCTTCAGGCTTATCTTCACTTGTGTGATGTAGGCTGTGCCACAACGAAGAAAAAAACTTGCGTTTGATCTAAAACTCTAGTTCTCATCCTTTCAATGATTGTCGTTGACCTTGAAGTTGACGTCTCCAGATCATAACTTTAAAAGCCCCGTAAATATTTATTAAAAACATTAATCAAATAGGTAAGTATATAGTTTATTTAGCTTTAAAAAAAAGACCTTTATCTGTAAGGGTTTCTGGTAACGTAAATACTAAATACTTTTGAACACACAAATCATAATCAAATTATTAACTCACTAGATATGCAAGATGTGCAAACGTATACCAGTGGGAAGAGTAGTGTAGTGTACAGAGTGTGTAACAAACAGCACAGTTACGGTAGTAGTGTGTAGTAGTGTCCGGGTTTGCCACTAAACTATTTTAATATTATTCCTATTTTGTAAACGTATTGGCTCTATTAGACGCTTTCCAAAGTAGGCTGCTGCGAGTGAAAATACGCTCTCACTGTGACCTAACCTTTAATTGGTGTTATTTTAGTAATACGGTAAACGTATGTACGTTTACATAGTAGGTATACCTACCTAAATATGCACAAGTTAGGCGGAGGCTTTGTCTGAAGTCGCTGATTGCGAATTCTCTCTTTGAATTATTTCTGTGATAATTGCATTACCTAGGTACTCTCTCGTGAAGTACATGATAATTAGCAATTAAGGTTGTCTCTCCATCGTAAACTTTCAAGTCTCCAATATGTAAGTTCATCATAATCAGTAACTATAAATAATGTCCCCACTGTTGGAGGCACAGGACTTCTTATGGATAGATAATAAGAATGGATCATAGGTTTTTATTTAACTTGCAGTGTATGTATGTATGCATGCATGTATGTCCGTTCGGGTCAAATCTTGCAACCTAAATTTGACCCACTTGCCAGTGTCCGGGTGAGCTGAAATTTTGCATACATATTTGGTTTGGATGACAATACAATATTAAAGTAAGGTCAGCAAAAAAGCTTGTAATAAAAATGAAATTTTTACAAAAAACTTATTTAGAGTGAGGTGAATGCGTTTACGCCTACCTCGTCCGCGTCAAGTATGCGTTGCGTTGGTTATGTGGAACTCGCCTAGCCGCTTTCTGATCCCACATCTTCGTTAAATAAATTAGAAAAACGTTAAGCTACGTTAGGTATGGCTTTTTTTCGAAAACCTTTATACAAAACGGCAATTTGATACCTTAACCCCTAATATTTCTTTAATTCATAGGATTAAAATGCGCGCCTTTTTTCTATCTACTCTTGGAACCACAGACATACACCGAGAAAAGAATATAATATATTTTTACAGTGGCTGTTTTAATATAGCAAATAGTAAATTATTGTAATTTGGTTACTACTAGTGTAACACGACATATTCTCTGGGGTGCGATTTCGCTAAATAAGAAAAGGACTTTTAAATTATAAAATGTTTCACAGCACGGTCCTCTGACTGCAATGAGAAATGAAAGAGCTTGGTTTTCCCTTCTTAGTGGTAAGTTTTTTGCAGTAGTTTTTGTTATTTTTAATAGGTTTTAAATTTTAATCATATTCTATGTAATTTGTGTGCGTAAATTCAATAAATGTTTTTCTCTCTATCTTTCTATTACATCAAACTAAGCGTCCAAGACAGACCTCTTAGGTGACTGGGTCTCGACTGGTCTTGACACTATCAACAACGAATCAGAATATTCAATTAACTGAACGCGTTTCAAGCCTCTAGATATCTGGCGGCGCTTTAATTAATATCCTGTGGCCGTGAAGACTGTCAGCTTTCAATCGGGAACTGTCAAAGGTTTAATTGAATTAAGGTCATACTCTGAAAAATTATGCTGAAGCGAGATAGCAATGAGAAAACGACGCGCGCGGGAGCGAGACCGATTTTGCAGATTCGGCTAAAAAAACACAAAATCACTGCGTATTAAAAACCTACAGCGATTTAAAAAAAATGCTTCTAAGTATACAATCCTAAATATTATTGGTGTCCACTAATTTAAACCAATTTCCAATAGTGTAAGTAACCCCGTTTACGAATAATCTTGAATTTTCGTATTTTTAGAGGTCTTTTCGAAAAGAAAAAGTGTCGATGCAAAATCATAAAATCGTGTTTTTAACCGACTTCTAAATCAAAAAGGAGGAGGTTCTCTATTCGTCTGTATGTATGTTTTTTCTCTTTTTTTTTTTTTTTTTGTGTATGTCCACCGATTACTCGAAGACGGCTGAACCGATTGAAATGGTTCAAACGTTATTACATCAGGTTGGATTCCAAGTTGGTCCCATTTTTTGAAATTTTGAAATCGGTTCAGTAGTTTTCAGGAAATCTTGAAAATACTATCGTTTTCGTTACCACTTTATGTGAATTTAATACGTATCTTTAGGCATAATTCCTTTGTTTATAAAAGGATTTAGATGATTCTTGTTTTGTTAAAAAGGGGATACCTCAAGGTATTTTAACCGACTTCGAAAAAGGAGGTTTTGAGTTTGATCACATACATATTTACCAGAAAACACTCAAATTGCCTGCACGATGCACTAAAAAGAGTGAAAAAAAATTATTTTTATAAAAAAATAAAACCGCCTTCTAAAAAACCACATCAAAAAAGTAAGAAATAATTCCTCACCAAATAAATAACGTAATTAGGTACTTTGAAGTCGGGTGGGTTTTAACAAAAACAACAAAAAATTGTACATGTTTCACGCCCGACTTCAAAGTACCTACTTACGTTATTTATTTGGTGAGGAATTATTTCTTACTTTTTTGAGTGTGCGTTACCGCCGCAAAAACTTGTGCTTTAGAGAGATGAGACCTTATCAGATAATTAGTGTGTCGTGAGGAGAAATTTGTTTACTAATAGCAAAATTTGTGTGAATTGTAGTTTTTGAGATATTTGACAAAAACAGTTTTTGCCAGGGTCACGTTTTAAACGTTACCCTGGCAAAAAAAGTTGTTTTAGCTCGGAACTAAATACATGAATAGATAGCTTTTGTTGCGTTGTAAATGTTAGCAAACAGCAAAAATTGTGTGTGTTATGGTTCTCGAGTTATTTGAGTTTTTGCTGGGGTAACGTTTTGAGATTTCCCATATCTCAGAAACGGTTCAACGCAGAAGTTTGAAAAAAATACCAGTAAGAGACCTGAATTTGTTTAAATTTGTTTAAACATTAGTTTTTGATTTGGTTGTCGTAAACCAACGTAATTAAATGTTTTCGAAAATCAGAAAAAACTGATTTGTAAGTAAACTATTACATTTACAACCAAACAAACAGCTGCAAAAACTACCCGTGGTAGACACTTATTATGTCTAGAATTTTAGATCTTGTAACTTTACACGATTTAAAGATAAAGATAAATTTGATTAATTTTAGACTGGTCGTACTTTAGAGATCGAATACACAGTTTCCATAACATTATGGCATATGGCATACATTAAACAAATTTAAGTAATTCATGAACATTCGTTCCTGTTAATTTTAGCTTTCAATTACAGCTATCATGAAAGATATATCAAAAACAAGAACATGACAACAATTCTCTAGTAACCCGCCCAAATTGTAGAGGTCACGTAAAAGCGACCGCGCCATACATAAGCGTAACCATCTTAAATGAACGGGATGTTATGGATATTTTGTAAGTACAGTTGCGTACAAAAGTTCGCTGGTCAGATTATCTTTAAATATAAAATGTACGTTAGTCTCGCAAAAACTAAAGAATGGCTGGGCCGATTTTAGTTTAAAAATGTCTGTCGTATTCCAGGGGGAAGTTTAATTTAACGGTAAGAAATATATATGGAAAAATTGCGTGGAAAATTGTTAAAAAACATTTTCCCGTAAAAACTGTTCCTAGAGTGCTCGTCAGATAAGTGGAATGGACAGTAGGTGACAGTTTTAGAGTGCGGCTGCACGCGGTCGAAATCGAATACTAATCATTTACCATAACCTTAGAACGAAGAAAATGTACTGTAACTAGCGCCAAAAACGCACCAGTTGCGCGAAAATTGCGCACGGACGGACTCTATGTAGGTACAGTTGGACGGAAATCACCCGCAGCAGCCGCAATCGGAGATGTCACTGCGATATGACGTCATCGCAATAGCGCGCAAGGAAAGCAAATTTACAAAAGCTAGTGAAACTTTACAACGCTGTAACTTTGGAAATCCTGGACAGATTTCGATGAAACCAAAACTGTTATTACTTGCACGATTACGCGCATTAAACGCAGTAATTTTTTTAGTCATATTTTGATGTGTTGGTGTGACTCATTGTTTACGACACAGACTAATTCGTTGGCTGGGTCGGAAGAGCGAGCGTTCCCATCTCGTCTCGCGTCAAGACAATATTACGCACGGCTGCGTTGACATTTCAGAGAGCGAATTTACTTCGGAAGTCCTGTAGAACACGTGATAGGTTACAAATTGGTGACTAGTCTATATAATTTGTGATTTGGTGCCACTTCGCTCATCATCGCCTGAATTGTCACAAGTCACAACCGTCGTTACCACCTGTATTTATAATAAACATAGATTATTTAAGAAAATATAATTTAATAAATGCCGAATCCCAAAATCCAATTCAATTGCGTGTGTACGCCGCACGCGGCTTCTTTTGTTTATGCGGCGGCAACCTTTGACAAAAAGCGGCACGTGCCAATGCGGTGCAATAAAAGGGCGACATTATCTAAGCGAATGGGCGTTTTCACATTAGACGATAACGACACCGACACGATACTACACCGATATCGGCACGACAGACAATATCGTTGACGGTAACGAACGACACAGTGTGAAAGCATTTAGTAGTGATTGTATCAAACTGCCAGTCCGACGATATCGTGCCGATATCGTTTCGTTACCGTTATCGTCCAATCCAATGTGAAAACGCTCAATGGACTTTAAAACGGTAAATATTTGCGATAGGCGAACGAGGCGAGAACCGACTTGCATCGCGAAAGTAAACAAAGTTTAGCGTGGCGTTTTCGTTGCGTTGTGGTATAAAAATAAAACAATTGGTTTGACTAAAGAGAAACAACAAATTACTATAAATGTATTTATTGGTACATGATTGGTACTGACAAATAAATCACACTATAAATTGCTTACTGAGATTATTACCTACTTAGGTAGATATAGATTACTACTGACCAACCTTTATTTATTTGCCTTTAAACTAATAACTATCGTAAATCATTAAATTATGTAAAACGACTATTAATAAAAATGATTATTACTTATAAAATAGAAAACTAGTAGAATCAATACTTTACCAATAACGTTTTTCTGCGTAACTGTACAAAACATCGGATACTAAGCTGCTAATTTACGAAGATAGCCCGTACGTATGGTGCGGTCGCTTATAAGTGATCTTTACAATTTGGTCGACTTATTAAAGAATTGCTGTCTCAATCTTGTTTTTGATATATCTTTCATGATAGCTGTAATTGAAAGCTAAAATTAACAGGAGCGAATGTTCATGAATTACTTAAATTTGTTTAATGTATGCCATGTGCCATAATGTTATGGAAACTGTGTATTCGATCTCTAAAGTACGACCAGTCTAAAATTAATCAAATTTATCTTTATCTTTAAATCGTGTAAAGTTACAAGATCTAAAATTCTAGACATAATAAGTGTCTACCACGGGTAGTTTTTGCAGCTGTTTGTTTGGTTGTAAATGTAATAGTTTACTTACAAATCAGTTTTTTCTGATTTTCGAAAACATTTAATTACGTTGGTTTACGACAACCAAATCAAAAACTAATGTTTAAACAAATTTAAACAAATTCAGGTCTCTTACTGGTATTTTTTTCAAACTTCTGCGTTGAACCGTTTCTGAGATATGGGAAATCTCAAAACGTTACCCCAGCAAAAACTCAAATAACTCAAGAACCATAACACACACAATTTTTGCTGTTTGCTAACATTTACAACGCAACAAAAGCTATCTATTCATGTATTTAGTTCCGAGCTAAAACAACTTTTTTTGCCAGGGTAACGTTTAAAACGTGACCCTGGCAAAAACTGTTTTTGTCAAATATCTCAAAAACTACAATTCACACAAATTTTGCTATTAGTAAACAAATTTCTCCTCACGACACACTAATTATCTGATAAGGTCTCATCTCTCTAAAGCACAAGTTTTTGCGGCGGTAACGCACACCTTTTTTGATGTGGTTTTTGAAACTATACGGTTCTAGATAAAGGTATGAAAAAATATATATCTTAATACCAGATTTGTAACAACTGTAACCGTCCTATAGTTTTAAATCAAAAAGTCCATACTTTTTCCGAGTACCTAGCGCCTTAGCAGCAAACTCAATTGTTTAGGTTCAAAGCAACGTCATTGGTTCAAATTAAGACATTTGGCAGATTTATGTCATTCGTTTCGGTACAGATGGAAACTTATCCGTACGTACCTACCATGTATATTTTTAAGACATTTATTCACTTCAAATGTTTTTTTTTTACATTTTAACTCTAAAGACGGGTAGAGTAGCTCAGTGGAGTGCTACGAGCTTCTCGGACCAGGTGGTAATTTTGGTAGGTAGGTAGGTAGCAGTTAACCTACATCACATCTGATGTTAGGTGATGATGAGGCTGAAGGTAGAAGCGCACAACTCCCGGAACCCTCAATTACTGATGAACTGGCTATCTTATCTCTAACTGCCGGAAGACAACAATGCTGAAAACATCGTTGGCATAGCGTCAGACTTAAGGTCACAGCACATTACATCAACTCGGAAAGGGATCGACACCGTATCGCCTTTCGCCTCGCCGTCAACCATGCGTCAACCTAACGCAAGCACGTCACCAAACTGGATCAGCGTCGGTACGTCGGCTCGGCTAATCGCCTTTCGCCTCGCCGTCAACCATGCGTCAACCTAACGCAAGCACGTAACCAAACTTGATCAGAGCGTCGGTACGTCGGCTCGGCTACGGCTAGGCGACGCCGCGCTTACGGCTAGGCGACGCCGCGCTTACGGCTAGGCGACGCCGCGCTTACGGCTCGCCGCGCAGTGGTTCCATATAAAAAAAATATAAAAAAAAATATATTAAAAAATGACAAAAAAATTAAAAAAATTGACAAAAAATGTCAAAAAAATAAAGAAAAATAAAAAAATGACAAAAAAAATAAAAATATAAAAAAATCTGATGTTCATTTTCATTTTCAGACCACTGTGCGTAGAGCCGTAAGCTCGGGTACGGAGAGACGTGAGCGCGTGGACGACTAGCGGTAAGCGCGGGGATAGCAAATTGAGCGACCCGCAAAGCGGTTCGTGAGCTGGTCCCGAGGCGAGGCGATTACGTTACGATTCCGATTAGTGTGCTTTGCAGTAGGGGGTTTCATACAAAGAATACTGAACCGCTCGAGTTGATACGTTTACGATCCCTTTCCGAGTTGATGTATGTGCTGTGACCTTTAGAGAGCTAGCCAGACTGACTTTGAACAAGGCCTACCACCAAACAAACCGAATACAATATGTACCCGCATTGGGAATCGAACGGGATCTAATACCGGTGGCTGCTCGGCGGGCGGGCGAGAGCAGTCGCCCGGATAGCGAATGGTCATGGGTTGTTCGAGTCCCATCGGAGCTGGTTGTGAGACGGGTCGATTTTTTTTAAACTACTTACTTCATTTCCAATTTTTCAAGGCAATGATTTTTTAGAACTAAAAATATATAAGTACCTACTTGGTTTCTTCGTTTTAGAAGTTTGGTAGCAAAATAAAAGATTCAGGGCCTGTTTCACAATGTCTAACTAATAGGTAAATAAATCATACGTATTCTTTTGTTTTGTCCTGTTTTTTGTGTTAGGGCTCATACACACAGGATCCGTCTTTGACGATTCGGCAAAAAACACGAAGCGCTAGAGTAAACTGAAGTCGAATCTGTCAGTTTTCATGTTTCGTGATGCGAATGAGCATGGTGATTTAAAAAGCATAACCGCCGCCGCCGCCGCCGTCTCATCATCAAGATCCGTTCGGTAGTTTTTGCGTGAAAGAGTACAAACATACCTACATTTACAACCTCACAGACTTTCGCATTTATCCTATTAGTAGGATTTCTTAGCCTTAAAAGTCTGAAAAGAACTTCAGCTCTAGTTATTTCTTTAGAAACATCAGTTAAAGTCATCAGTTTATTAGCGTGACCCTGCCGCTCTTTATGAAGACTGTCACCCGTCCGCCATTAGGCCTATGTCAAATTATTAGTGACAGTCTATGAAGGTTCTTTCTCGAGTAAACAAAACGGACAGTTCAGGCAGAAATTAATATTATGCTATAAACGTAATCAAAGCGTTTTATTGTACGAGGCAAAATTGTAGTCCACACTAATCTGCACTAATATTATACTCGTATTATAATGGCTCACTTTCATTGCTCGATAACTCGGTCGTTGTACGTACAGTATACGGGCGCTCTCCGCTGGCAGATTCGATTCGATTCGACATTTGGGCGTTTTGTCTCTTCATTGACGTAAAAATTTACGATGCATATAACCCGCCCAAGTGCCTCAACATGCGCAAGCCACATGCAACGTGTACAAGCACTCTAGTTAAAGCGCGACGAACGACGTTGCCCAAGCTGCACCAACGGGGAGGTTATCTGACTTCGCAACCGCATCCCATCTTCGTATAAGCCTAAATTTGGTCACCTACAAGCGTAATCTTATAATAGCTTTAAGTAAGATCAGAAAAGAACATATACTTACAGTGCTTTTATGCAATGCTGATGATATTAGTCTGTCATTCTTACAATAGCATTTATTAAATTAAATATAAATCAAATGACCTTAAAAAATTGTTGTCTCAAACGCAATGAGTCTTGGTAAATGTTATTATAGGAGCAAGAGGCTTATAATAGTATTATAAAATGTTCTAATATACACACACATATGGGACTAGGTAATAAGACTCAGTGTTCCCGAGTCCGTAGTAGCTTGTCTAAGATTAATATAAGAGCGAAGAGATGTTCCAAAACCACTACAAGAGCGCTAAGTGCGCATTTGGAGACTATAATATCAACACAACTGTAAGACTGTAACCCTCAAATGTTTCTTTCACCATTTCAAAGGAGGGATAGTAAAACTGATGCGTTTCGGCACTTTCGGCCTAGCTTGACCTTTAGCTCAGCAGAGCTTAAGGGAAATTAACGCCCAACTGACCGTAAAACTACGCATATGAACGCAACCTGCGAATGATGGCTACCCCCAGGACAATGATTTATTCGACCTGCGTAAAGTCCACGCCAAAATAACACTTATTACAATGTCATAGAGCACTGGTAAGAACTGGCGAGCTAGTGGGAAAAAAACATAAACAACAAAGTTTGGATGAGTGGCAATGTATGTATGTATATGAATAAAATAGGGGTTAGACCTCATGACAGGCAGCTGTTTTCCACATTTGAATCGATGTAGTGTGTAGGAAATACGACGCATATCTGAACCACAACACACAACCGACACAACGAAATTAATGTTTGATTGTTGTGTTTTGGTGTGTTTATCCGTTATGCCTTTGATGTATGGCAAAATGCTGCAGCATTTGAAATCGATTGAAGATTGAAGAGAAGCGATTGAAATCAAGAAGTATAAAAATTTCAATCGAGAGGACGGGTTTAAATTGTCATCAGCGTGGAATCCAGTGATTAACAAGTCTAAGCCGCGAGTTTTCTTCCTCGATAAATTGAATATCCAACACAAAAATAATTTTTCAATTCGGTCCAGTAGTTTTTGAGATTAGCGCGTTCAAACAAACAAACAAACTCACCAGTTTTATAATATTAGTATAGATAGATAGAATTAACTTATACATTTAAGTACCTATTACAAAATTTACCAGGCGTAGTGTAGTACTGTAGTTGTATCTTTAAATGCGTGGTGATATTTCACTATTTCATAACAGACTTCTGCATATTATGTTCTCTTCATAATAAGATTCTAAAACGGACGACGTAACCTACGTTGCTATATGTGAGAAAATCTTTTAGCCATGCAATCTATGCAACGCTTGAAAATGCAAAGAAAAGCGTATCGGAACGTATTCTCGTAGGTATCGATACAATACGAGTACAGCCTAGCATAATTATCATTATATCACGCGATATGATATAGCACGTCATGCTGTCTTGCTTACCCCACTAAGGTGTAAGTGTAAGCAAGATAATAGGCTCTTTATCATGCGTCAATTGTCGATAAATGCCGCTCATGCTAGGCCGGCTGGAGTGGAGAGGGCAATTACTGAGTGAACCGTGAAAAGGCGCTTTATGCATTACTGGCTGTGTTCCGCAGTTTCACCTGCGTTAATTTGAGGAAAAGGAAAAATTTTCCCCTTTTTGCAACATTTTTCATTAATGCGTCGTCGTAGCGTGAGCCTTCCTCGATAAATGGACTACTAATCCAACACAAAAAGAATTTTTCATTTCGGTCCAACAGATTCTTTAGAGATTCGTTCTCGTTTAGAGATTAGCGTGTACAAACAAACAAACTCTTCAGCTTTATAATATTAGTAAATATAAGCATCGGCTGCGGATAATTGCTTCAAAAAGTAATGACGACGAAACAATTTGCCTGTGAATGTGGAATGATGAGTAAAAGATGTTATAATTATGTGAGCGTAGTACGTACCCCGTATATGACGGGAGAATAATAAGTTTTTAGTAAAAATTTCATTTTTACGACAAGCTTTTTTGCTGTCTGTACTTTAATATTGTATTGTCATCTAAACCAAACTTGCATTCAAAATTTCAGCTCAATCGGACACTGGGAAGAGGGTCAAATTAAGCTTGCAAGATTTAATAAAAAATAAAAAAAAAAAAAATTTGTTTATTTTCTCTTTTTTGACACAGCCAAGAAAGAACATTATCTTATGTTAAAATAAAATTAAAAATACACTATCGAAAGGAAGACTGGTGCTCAAACTAGGTAAACCCTGTATCTTGAGTACCTACCAGTGGCCTGATTCTGCTAACGTTTAGTCCTAATCGTGTCTCAATCGTGTTTCAAATGTTGTGCTTTTTTACACACTAGTTACAAGAAATGTGAACTCTTTTCACAATACTACTGATTGTCACACCACACACTACATTCACATCACATCATACTGTCATAATTCTTGTAAATAGTTTGTAAAAAAGCACAACAATTGAAACACGATTGAGACACGATTACGACTTCACGTTAGCAGAATCGGGCCACAGGTCTCAACCTGCCACATTTGACCCGAACGGACATATATGCATGCATACTGGCTTAGTGATGAGCAACCTGTTACCTTTGGAGTCCCGCAGGGGAGTGTCTTAGGCCCATCACTCTTCCTGGTTTACGTCAATAGCCTCTGTCAACTCCAACTCAATCAGGGTAGTATCTTCGCTTTTGCAGATGATACCGCTCTGGTATTTTTCGGTGAGTCTTGGAATGAGGTTACTCGCCTTGCCCAGGAAGGATTTGACACGGTATCTAAGTGGTTAAGAGATAACATTCTCACTTTAAACTTAGCAAAAACGAAATACCTTCCTTTTGCTCTTACTAAGACACAGCTACCAATTAATGTCATCTTAACCGGCCACCGATACAACCACTGTGTTAGTAATATAGCTTGTAACTGTCCACCTCTAGAGCAATGTAATAGTTTAAAAAATTAAGTTCAAAAACTAAAACCCGACTACTGAAAAATGACTCTTTAAAAAGAATGAAACAAGAAAATATTGTCATCTGAAATTGCCGTGGTCGTTGCCACTTTTCCCTAGAATGAAAATATTGTTTTGTTATAGTACCTACGACTAGGCATACGACCACGGCAATTTCAGATGACAATATTTTCTTGTTTCATTCTTTTTAAAGAGTCATTTTTCAGTAGTCGGGTTTTAGTTTTTGAACTTAATTTTTATTTATATTATTTTGGGGTCATAATTTTGCGCTGTGTAGTGCCGGCACATAAAAATAATAGCACTACCCCCTCTCTTCTCGAGGCGGTGTCGTAAGAGGCGACAAAGGGAAAACTGCCATCAAGAGAGGGGCAGCAGCGCCTCCATGTAACAGCAGGACAAACTCAGGACAAACTGCGATCGCCAATACTTGGCAGGCCAAGCGTGGCAATTATGGCAACCCCCCTTCCCCCCCCCCCCCCCCCAAATGGTTTTACACCAAAAAAATCAGCCCCCAGTCCACAGATGACTTGACCTGGCAACCTACAACACGAGCATATTGCGGACTGACTCGAAGCTCATAGAGTTGGAAGAGGTTGTTAGTAGATAAGTTACACTGGGACATTATTGGATTATCTGAAGTCCGAAGAGAACTCGATTATCCTGCAATCCGGTAACTTACTTTACCAACGAGAGGGCGAACAACAATCCCTAGGTGTTGTCCACATTCCACAAGTCCCTAGTCAACAACGTGATCACCATCGGAAGCGTGTCGAGCCGGGTAGCGTACCCGATACTCAGAATATCGAAACGGTATTCGCTAAATGTCATACAAGTATACGCTCCGACCTCGACACATGACGATGACGAAGTGGAGTCTATGTATGAGGAGGTTTCGAAACCCATGCATAGCTATAAAACCCACTACCTGGTTGTGGTGATAGATTTCAATGCTAAGTTGGGGCAACGTTGCAGTGATGAGTTGAGAGTGGGGCAATTTGGATTTGGGCAACGGAACGATAGCGGCCAGATGTTGGCAGACTTCATGGAGACGGAGAACCTCTTTATGATGAACTCCTTCTTCAGGAAGCCCGTAACCGGCAAATGGACCTGGATCAGCCCGGACGGTAATGTCTAAAACGAGATCGATTTTAATCTGTCGACCAAGAAGCACATCCTCTATGATGTCAGAGTGATTACCGCTGTTAAGACAGTAAGCGATCACCGATATGGTCAGAGGCACATTGAATATCAATGTTAAGCTTGAAAGATCGCGGCTGATAAAATCCACGCTCCGACCAATACCGGCTCAAATTTAAAACAATGGGTCTCAAGCAGCTTAAAAACAACAAGGCGGCAGGCGGGCACAACAGAGCTTCTGAGAGCGGGCGGAAAGTCGGTATTTCCCTGCTCGATCGAATCAGAAACGATGAGATTCACAGGAGAACTAAAACAACCGACATCGCTCGAAGGATTGTACCGTTGAAGTGGCAGTGGGCGGAACAGATAGCGCAGAGAACCTTTCCGCCCCAACGGTCGTTGGGGCGGAAAGGTTCTCGAATAGCGATCGCGTACCAGATCCGTGGGCAGGTCCCCTACAAGGTGGACCGACGATCTGGTCAAAGTCGCAAGAAGCCGCTGGATGCGGGCAGCGCAGGATCGATTGTTGTGGAGTTCCTTGGGGGAGGCCTATACCCAGCAGTGGGCGTCGTTCGGCGATATGATGATGATGAATTTCGTGATAAAGTCAAAATTCGATTTATGCAAGCAAAGCTGCAAGCAACAACTAATAAAATATATATTTTTGAAACGAGCTCACCAAGAGCTTTCATTTGATACCACACACGATATTCTTCTCAAAAAAAAGTTTTTTTGTTCCCAACTTTATGTCTTCTAGAGGGCGCCATATTCAATTTCATGAGACGTGCTATAGCCTATAACCAGCAGACAATCAAGACGCTTCCAACGATACCTCAATTGTGAATATATGATCAGCAGTTTAGAAGTTATGCGGGAACAGATGAACATACATACAAACATACATACATACATACATACCGGTCAAACTCATAACCCTCCTTTTTTTGCTTTGCCGTAGTCGGGTAAAAATACCTTGGGATTACTTTGGATAGTACACTCAGTTTCAAGGATCACATACAGACACTGGTAAGCCGGCTGCGTAGGCTTATCTTTGTGTTCAGGAATCTCAGACACTTAGCTGATCTAAAATTAATAAGAAGCGTTTTCCTCGCACTATGCCAGTCTATTGTCGGGTACTGCATATCTAGTTGGGGTGGCTCTGCTAAATCCCACATGCTTGAATTAGAACGAGCGCACAGAGCAATCCTCAAAGTGAGTGCGTATCTTCCCTTCCATCACCCGACTTTCACCACCTACCAACTGTGGGATGTGCTCACTGTTAGACAAATGTTTATCCTTGCTACTATTTTAAAAAAGCACACCAGCATTACATACGACCCTGGTCAACTATCCAACAGACGACGTAAAGACAAAGTATGTTCAGTTGTGAAATGCAACAAATGCTTCACCCATAGGTTTCATTGCTTCCTTGGAGGACACTTATACAATAAAATTAACAGCATTTTGTCCATTTACTCTGTACCTAAATTTTCCTGTAAAAATACCGTTTCGATTTGGCTAAAAAAGTTCAATTATGATGATACAGAGCAATTATTATCAATAATAAAATAACAACAAATCAGTGAATCAACTTAAACTTATTTTTCTACATTATTATAATTATGAAAACATACACCTTACTACTTTTATATTTATCATACCACTCTAATAATATAATGTAATAACAACATATTTCTTGATGAAGCTTGATGCACATTTTAACTTTGCTTGCGATTGTTTATTAATTATAATTATACGTAATTACCATTTTTATTTTCTGTAGTTTAATCTCTCTATACCTATAAATCTGAACACCCAGTGTATAAAATTGTCTTAGTTTGTACAAACCTAAAATAGTTATAATTCGAAGGGTGGAGTGTGCCTGGTGACTTGTCATACAGGGGGGTCTGACCCCACCTAGCACAGGCACCAGTTCTCTCCAATATTAGTTCTGTAACATAGTTTATAACTCAATACTGTTATTTAATTAGAAATAAGTAAAATGTAACTTTTGGAGAGAAAAATAAAGATTTTTTATTATTATTCCCTTTATTACATTTTAAATACTTACAAAATTATATTTCTAAACATTAAATTTTTACAATGTATAACACTAAAAAATATAACATTTAAAAATACAAAAATGCAGTTCCCGAACGGCAGCAAGATCAAGGTCCCGGCTACCGATGGTTAAGGATCCAGAGACAGGAACCTTCTCACTATACGGACCGTGTCCAGAAGTACTGCCTTCTGCATCTGACTCCCGATCCATCCACCTAACGCAAGCCTCTTAAGGTGTTTATCGAGGCTCTTGGCTATCAGACCATGGGCAGATATGACTATCGGAACAATAATTGCTGAATCAATGTCCCACATGTCAACAATCTCGTGAGCTAAATCAAGATATTTGTTTTCTTTATCTTTTTCAGCTTTCACAAGGTTGTCGTCATGGGGAACAGTGACATCAACAATTATCGCGCGGCGTTCGTGTCGATCTACCAATACAATATTATTATTATTATTTTTGCATTTTGTTTTATTTTTCACATATATACATATATGGTAAGATTTATTCATGCTTTTGTGGGACTGTGAGTCAACACATAGAGGCATTTTTTATATTTTCGGGGATTTATGATGTAGTCTGAATTAGTTTGTGGATTGATAATCTATTGTATTTTCGGAAACATCTAAGAACTTTCTTACTATTCTGCATGTGTTGAGAATGGCGGCTTTTTGCAATTTAATGTATGTGGATGGTTGGAGATCTAATAGCTTAATTGACTGATGTAAATGTTTTGGTATGACGCCAGTTGTCGAAAGAATTATTGGGACTATGTATACTTTGTCTTGCCTCCAAACTCTAGTTTTCCGGCTATATTTTCAGTCATTGACACTGATCTGTATTGGGCCAACGACGTGGGTAATTAATAAGTAAGGAAGGTTATTATTCTGTGGGCAGATAGTAGGAAATATTTACTCTGTATTTGTATGCAATCCGTTTTAAAGTGCTGATTATTTGAAATCAAAGTTGAAAAAGAAAAGTTTTGTTTTTACAAGCTTTTTATTAACTTGCCATGTTAGTTAGTTTGTTAGTTAGCAGGGGACAAATCTTTCAAGCTTAATTTGAGCCATTTCCCAGTGTCCGATGGAGCTGAAATTTTGTATAAGTACAGGTTTGGTTTAGATGACAATACAATATTTAAGTACAGTCAGCAAAAAAGCTTGTCATGAAAATGAAATTTTTACTAATAACTTATTTATTACAAGCTTTTTATTAACTTGCCATGTGTTAGTTTGTTAGTTAGTTAGTGGGGGACAAATCTTTCAAACTTAATTTGACCCACTTCCCATTGTTCGATGAACCGGAAATTTCGTATGCAGGTTTGGTTCAGATGACAATAAAATATTAAAGTACAGTCAGCAAAAAAGCTTGTCATAAAAATGAAATTTTTACTAAAAACATATTTGAAGTGAAAACTTCTTTAGCAGCGTGCACTTTTTGTGATGGGTAAAAAATGTTAAACTCGCATCAGGATCACGTGACCGTCAGATCGAAAATTCTTAAGACGGACACGTGACCAGTAGCCCGATTCTCGTAAATACAAACAATCTAAATATCGTTGTAGTTCAGAAGTCGTTCGATCGAAGTTCTATCCAAAATCGGTATTCTCGTGTTGCTTGGACGAGTTTCGATAGGACTTCAACTCAATAGGATCGAAACTCAGCGACTTTTCAATCGAGAGGTATTTTTTGTACATTTTTCATCAAAAGTCGAAAACTACGTGGTTTAGGAAAAAAAAACATGTTTCAGAATGTGCAAGCAGCGCTCTTTCATATGGTATAATAAATAATAAATAATAAATAATAAATCTTAATAAATAATAAATAATAAATAATAAATAATAAATAATAAATAATAAATAATAAATAATAAATAATAAATAATAAATAATAAATAATAAATAATAAATAATAAATAATAAATAATAAATAATAAATAATAAATAATAAATAATAAATAATAAATAATAAATAATAAATAATAAATAATAAATAATAAATAATAAACAATAAATAATAAATAATAAATAATAAATAATAAATAATAAATAATAAATAATAAATAATAAATAATAAATAATAATTAATAATTAATAATTTGTACCGCTTTAATTGTTTTCTGTTTCCCAACGGTTGACTGGCAGAGAATACTTTTAGTATTAAGTCCGCCTTGTATATTACATTACCTATGTATTATGTACAAAAGTTTATTAAATAAAATAAAAAATAAATAATAACAAATATGCTAGCCCCAAGCTTATTTTTCACATACAAAAGGTCCAGCTAATTGAACTTTTGTCCAACGACACTTGGATCGCTTATTTTGACGTTTAGTCGTTGAAATCCGATCGAAACAAAGGTCATCTAAATAGTAGAATACCTTCGAGTTATCGTTTTGAAACGATTGAAGGACGATTAATGTACCAGAATACACTTCGACGACACTTCGATAGAATCGCTGCCGCTCAAGTTCTATCGACAGTTGTGAATACGAAAATGGTTTCAACGACTAAATCGCTACGATATCGTCACGGTTTTTATTACGAGAATCGGGCTACTGATCGAAAAACTGTTTCAACGACATTAGAATACGAAGGCAAATTTCGCTACCGTTTCCAAAGTAGTGATAGCCCAGTTAGAAAACGGGCGGCATTGAAGCCAGAAAGACCTCGGTTCAAATATCTATCTATCCTATTTTAATTTTTTTTTCAGATTCCTATTCTTAAAAAAAGTCTAGGGAGCCCTTTTCACTTATGCCGGCACTCCCGGAGTACTGGTTAAGCATTAACAGTTTGAGGATAGAGTCTGTGCCAGATAAGTCTGCGCGCGACTGGGGCGTTTTTGGCGCTAGTTACTTGGCACCTACATTTTTTGTCAAAGGATATTGTATCATCTGTCATCAAATAAAACAGGCTTGTGTACCTAAATTATTATTAGTTTTCGATATCGACCGCGCGCAGACTTATCTGGCGCGCACTCTAGTTTGTAGTTTGACACATTCGATGACAGGCCGCCCTCACGGTAATGTAATAACATAATGTATTGCAAAAGTATTTATATTTAAAATACACAAGCCTGTTTTATTTGATGACAGATGATAAAAGATAACAATAACACTCAGAGAGCTGAGTGTTACCTATCCTACTATATCCTACTAATATTATAAATGTGAAAGTTTAGATGTTTGGATGTTTGGATGTTTGGATGTTTGGATGTTTGTTACTCAATCACGCCAAAACGGCTGAACGGATTAGGCTGAAATTTGGAACACAGATACTTTGTAGCCTGGAGAGGAACATAGGCCACTTTTTATCCCGGAAAAAGTCACATTCCAACGGGATAACGTCGTGTAGTCCACGCGGGCGAAGCCGCGGGCGGAAAACTAGTAATATTATAAATGTGAAAGTTTAGATGTTTGGATGTTTGTTACTCAATCACGCCAAAACGGCTGAACGGATTTGGCTGAAATTTGGAACACAGATACTTTATAGCCTGGAGAGAAACATAGGCTACTTTTTATCCCGGAAAAGTATCACATTCCCGCGGGATAACGTCGTGTAGTCCACGCGGGCAAAGCCGCGGGCGGTAAACTAGTAGTACAATAAAAATATCTTAAATAAAGATGTTTTGAATACTTATCAGAACTCGTGGTAATACGACGGGGGGTATAATTCAACAATATTTTCTCTTATCCGAGCAATCAAGGTTTTTTTCTAGCACGTTGGATTACTTATGTCAGATTTTGCGACACAAATATTTTTTTTTTGATAAAAAGTAATAACATTGATAGCTGCGTTAGATAGGGAGGGATAAAATCAGAACTTCACTTGAAAAAGATAATATAAAGTGTCGAAACACTCAACTATGTAAGCACGAATTTGGTGATTCATAGTGACATATTGAGATCATCTGATGCATGAATATGTGTTACGCTCAGATAAAGGAATCGCTAATTGGGCGAATAAAACAGCTCACATCACAACGCGTTGTGGTCACTGTAAAATATCCACATCGCGAAATTCGTGTTATGTCTCTGATGGAAACGGCTCACGCGACACTGTGGGAATCACAGAAAGATCACAAAGCGAAATTCGTGTCTTAGCTGTATTTTTTTCTGTGAGCGTAAAATATGTACCTATAGTACTTAGGACCTATATTGCAACTACTGTTTAAAATATACATCAATTGTTTGGTCCGAGGTATCGTCCTTAACATTTTAAAAGCAGTGCTACTGGCGAAGTAGCAAATTCATTTCCATTAATTTTGCTTAGAAGTGTTGGCAGAATTATGTGTAAAAAGTAGGTAGTCTATTGTTAAATAATATTAAATCCAGGTGCTGGCGCCAATGTCGCTCTCAATGAAGCGCTGGCACCAGTCCTGGAATTAAAGAACTGATTACTGGCGCCTATTTTAAATCGGCGCCAGCTACTGGACTCGTGTAACTCTGCCATAATGTTTTGGTGGTGTAGTTAGTGGAGTTTGGTGCAAGTACTTTACTGTATATTTTCTTTTGATTTTTAAAAACAACAAGAAAGTTATTTCAGTTTAGACCTCTCAGAATTTCTCAATTCCACCTTTAACGCATTAAAATAATCACCCCATTACGATTTTACAGGGCACTGTATTGGCACCGGTAGGTCTTAAACGATTTTTAAATGCCCCGCCATGGACGGTTTGTTTAGCAGCAATAAACGTTTAATGTCCTACTTTATTGTTTTCCTTCCACGTTATAGCAGAGAATAGACATTTCAATAAGCTATAGCATTGTGTATAATAGTTAATGAACCTCTCTGTATTTAGATGAGGCAATTTCAGCTGGTCGCTTGTATATTTATTTAATTATTTGCTCGTGATAAAATATGTTATTGTTATTGGTTTTCATTTCTATAATGTTACGTTTTTAATTTCGGCAAATGGTAGTAGCTTACTGTTTGTCGTAAATTCTGACTGATTAATTGAAACCGATAATGCCTTTTTA
This sequence comes from Crambus lathoniellus, assembly GCA_949710035.1. Taxonomy (NCBI): domain Eukaryota; kingdom Metazoa; phylum Arthropoda; class Insecta; order Lepidoptera; family Crambidae; genus Crambus; species Crambus lathoniellus. The sequence continues at coordinate 12,884,159 of OX453296.1, forward strand.
ATTCTTAGACATTAAAGAAAGAAATATATAAAACATCCCGATTTTTCATTTCATTTCATTCAATTTATAATGCTAAAATTTCTTTATGATCAGCCAAAGCAATACTTAGTAATAATATTGGGTAGAACGCGTTGCGCTCTCTCTCGCAAACACCTTTGCCATGAATGGATTAGGAGGAGACTGGGCAAAACCCTCCACCAGTGTACTCGTAATAGAGGTTTTGATCATTGCAATTGCACGAGTTTAACAGGTTTTAAAAAACACGGAATTTATGTTCACTCCTCTCATGTCCCACACAAAACAAATCGCCGGGCATGTATGAAAAGATTGATGGATGTGAATAAGGCGAAAGAAGTGTGCAAGAATCGTAGCAGGTGGCGATCCATAGTCTCTGCTACAGGCGTTAGTACCTATATGTATGTACCTATGTATGTGTCGCAGTAAGATAGCTGTAGCCGTGATATAGTTATATCCCTAGGGATATAATTACGTACCGTAAGATAGTAATGAATCGCTTTTTTATAACTATCTTACTAGGAATATAATTATAATACTAGTGATATAGTTATATTACTAGATTTGTTTAATGAAATAACTGTATGAGTGTAGTCCTGTATAGAACACGTGATAGGTTAGCTCTTGTTGCTTTCGTATAACTATCTTCCGGTATATAATTATATCCCTAAGGACTATATCACGGCTTTTTCTATCTTACTGCGACATATGTACAAAACTGCATATTCGCATCGCATCGCAAGAATCTGCGATGAGTGTCAAGTATTTGACAGGCAAAGATTTTTACCACTGAACATGGAAATTAAAAAAATCTTTCCGTGTTCTGCAATGTGTTCTGTGGTTTTTACCATGCCTCTTATTACTCTCTAGTGACTAGAGTCTAGTCTCTACTCCCCAATTTTAAATAAAAATACGTAGGCAAACTTTTCCTGAAGTCGTATTCTACGTAACAGATCACAATAACTTATTCCAAGACATAAAACAGTAGATAAATCTAGAAACATACGTTTCAGAACAACAAACAATAATTTTGTAGGTATGCGGTAAGGGTGTTGACCTCTCCTCGCCGATGCCAATGTTTTGCGTTCGTACAGTGAAATATATTCCCTAACTCACTAATTTATTGCGATAGGTACTTTGAACTCAATCCCAATTTGATTATGGAAGAGAATTCCCCAGCTTAATGAGAGATCTATTGGGATTCTCATTTGGCTATTATGTTGTTCGTATAATTATATGTAAGTGAATAGTATGTTAGCAGCAGACTTTTACAAAAAAACGTCTTTTTTTCTCAAGAGTGCTGACAATTTGTACAATTTTTTTTTTCAATTTTTTGCTTCGATCAACAATAACAGATTTTTTGAAAATGTAAGTACTTATGTGATTTTGAATCGATGAGGCTAAAACCAGCCAGAGTGATCTAAGTGACATTTCTACCACTATTGAGTTTGTTACACTATCGCATAGTAAAATCTAATTTCTTTCATGCCACACTGATCTACGTGCTTGCCAGTACTTTTTATACAAAAATAATAAAATAAAGATTCAAGGGTGCTTTCCATACAAGGAGCTGAAACTTAAATAAATTTTGTCATCTAACCTATTTGTGTGGGGTGTTTTTAGATACCTACTTACTTATGTCTTTAAAAATGATAGGAAGGTTTTTTGAACCATTAACCATTTTTTCTCAAAGTTTCACTTCCAAAGTGGTAAAACGTCTGTCACCCCAACAGATGCGAAGCCGGTTATGAACGAAAATAACCAAGCGTTATTAACGGTATTTGACTTTATTAGCGGCTATGTACTGCATTTTTGTGCTTTTAAGCTATGAACCACCGCTAGATGGCGCTAGCGGCTTCACAGAATTCACAGAATATGGGGCTTCAGAAAAAAATCTAAAAGAATAAGAACAATACCAACCACATGAGGAACAATACAGAAGATACTATCCTATTAGAATCTATTAAACAAAGAGGTTAATTCCACTTCTTTTCATTCCTGGGTTCCATACCGCGAACTATTTAGATTCCAAAGAAGTTCATCACTGAGGGCTTCCCTCACAAAACTGCGCTGTCAAATCGGTAGGTAGGTACTTGACACGCGTCACAGATTTTTGTGATGCGATGCTAATTGGCAGTTAACTTCATTTTAATTGCTAGCTTCACATTTTCATCTTGAAAATCAGAACTTTGCCAGCTATATATGCAGGGAGACACGAACATCCTTTGCTTTGCTGAGTATTGCGCTATTAATGTTTCTAATAAACAAAGGTTATTTGAAATGTATTTCTCTATCTATATATCAAGTAATTATACTACTGTCTAGTCCGTTCTGCTGACTACATCAGGCTTCATTAGGGCTGTATTGTCTAACAGACTCGGAGTTAGTTGCATTCTACATATAGAGAACAGCCTTTGAATATTCAGGGTGCAATCCGTTTTGTATAGTGTCTGGCAAATCAGGCAATTACCCCTATTGGGAGAGAAGCTTAAGCTGAACAACATGTTAATTCGCCTTCCTTTATACTTGAACTATGAAGCCAGAACTTCGCCAGCTATAAATGCAGAGAGACACGTACATGGACCTCCTTTGCTTCGCGAAATGTTGCGCTATTCATGTTTCGGGTGTTAAGGCGAGGATTCCCGACCGAAATAGGCACGCTAACGCTTGCTCGGCCGCGCTCGATACACTTCACGCGGACGCAGCGGCAGCCAGCAGTGAACTGTGAACTCGCAAGCGCCCCGCAAATCGAAAATCACTTAAAATTCAATTAACAAATAAAAGAAATAAAATTATGACGGCCGGAATCCCTCGGCTACTCAAAGACAATCATTTTCGTATATTTTTCATTAACTAAAACCAAGTATACTGCAACAAGTAATACGATATTTGGATTACGATTAAACGCATGTTCGGGATTTTATTTGACATAGTAAAATATCACCAATCGAAAAAAAACGGTCGGAAGCACTAGATAAATAACTGTGAAATAACATATATTTTTTCCAAGTTTTAAGTACTTGTGATTTGTGAGTAATCCATAATCTAAAAAGCCCTATTTTGGGGAATCGGCGCCTTAACATGCCAAAGCTGCTCGCGGTGCAGGTCGCACCTCGCGGTCGACCGCGATGTAAAAACAAAATATTTTGTTTGACGTCGGCATCCATGGAGACCGCGATGTATCGCGAGAGATATCGTTCAATTTTGAGCACAGTGCCTCGTTCGGCATGTGCGTACTGGGTGCCTACCATCAACTTTAAGACAGCGATTCAAAAATAGCGCGATGCAGATTCCTAAAATGAATTGCTTTCTTTCGTACTATGACCTTCTAAAAACTGGATCGCAAATGAATTGCTAAATGTGAATGGCCGAACGATTTGTGTCCTTATTTCTTCTACCCGTCTCTTTCACTCGATTCTGTCATGCCCTTAGAGTGAGAGGAACGGGTATAACCCGCAGGTGTCATGTTAAATCGACCGGGTTATAAGTCAAATAAGAGTTTCTGACAGCTTAGCGGCTGTGAAATGTCATTGAATGATCACTGAATCGCTGTCATTGATATTAAGCTGTCGTGGTACGAATAAGCAAAGCAGATCAGTATAGGTCCTAAACAAAACCGCAATAAGAGTTGATGGTAGGCACCCTGGTGAGCCTACATACAATTGTTTTACATCGAGGTGACATCGAGATGGCGAGGTGCGATCGCGAGGTGCGACCTGCACCGCGAGCAGCTTTGGCATGTTAACACCCTTTAAACAAAGGTTAGTAAAAATGTATTTCTCTATCTATATAATTATCATGGTAATTAGACTACTGTCTAATCGGTTTTGCTAGTGAACAGGATGCCTACCATCAACTCTTATTGCGGTTTTGTTTAGGACCTAAACTGATCTGCTTCGCTTATTCGTACCACGACAGCTTAATATTAATGACAGCGATTCAGTGATCATTCAATGACATTTCACAGCCGCTAAGCTGTCAAGAACTCTTATTTGACTTATAACTCGGCCAAGCTAACATGACACCTGTAGGTTATACCCGTCCCTCTCACTCTCCGGGCATGACAGTATCGAGTGAATGAAACGGGTAGAAGAAATAAGGACACAAATCGTTCGGTCTTTCACATTTAGCAATTCATTTGCGATCCAGTTTTTAGAAGGTCATAGTACGAAAGAAAGCAATTCATTTTAGGAACCTATTCTGCATCGCGCTATTTTTGAATCGCTGTCTTAAAGTAGATGGTAGGCACCCTGGCAACATTAGCGCTGCTTGTCTAAAAGACTTAACACTGACCGGTAATCTATTGAGAGAGGACCGGCATTGAATATTCAGGGTGCAAACCGTATTGTTTGGTGTCAGCCAATAATGAGTTTCCAGACTAACATGGTTGGTAGCTTTTATGATGCAAGTTGTATAAAGAAAATACGTATTTGGACGGAGGAAACATGTAAATGCATAACCCGCAAAGAATATTGAGGGTTCTTTAGTTAATATCTAAATTAATCTACATGTACTAATATTATAAGAATAAAATATTTGATTTCTTGTTTGATTGTAATCGATAAAGTTTCAAACATAGTCCAAACAATGCTGTTTGGACGGGCAATGAGCAAATTCCGGCATTTTTACAAGCTTTTTATTAACTTGCCAATCTTGCCATCTGTTACTTAGTTAGTGGGGGACAAATCTTGCAAGCTTAATTTGACCCACTTTCAGTGTCCGATGGAGCTGCTGTATACAGGTTTGGTTTAGATGACAATACAATATTTAAGTACAGTCAGCAAATAGCTTGTCATAAAATGAAATTTTTACTCAAAAGTTTACTTATTTAACTTGCCGTGTGATAGCATGTCACACACAGAGAACGGTTATTTTCGATTAGAATTACAATTTTCGAGTTTATTACAGATTTTTGCTTGTTTGTGTTTATAAATGTAATGTATAATTTAAATGTAACTGGTTTGTGCCATGTAATGTAGACAATAATGGTGTAGGTACTGTAGTGTGTGTAACCACAGCCGTTAGATGAAATTGTAGGCTGTGGGCAGTTAGCTTTTTAAAAAGGAATAGAAACTGCTTTACGATTATATTCTCAAATCAATCTTTAAAAAATATGAGTTTAAAAATGAAAGATGGATTTGACGCAGTCATATACTAGACGATAATAAAGAGAGAAGTTCCATTAAAAATATAATATATTTTTATATAAAATAACACAGAGAAAAGTGAAATAAAAGCCCAATTACCAGAATAAAGTATTTTATTGGAAAATACCTGTAAAATAAAGTGAGAGACTGAGGTCTCTTACAGTACCTACTTAAGAGGATTGGGTAGCAAAATATGGTCTCCATACAAACGGCGATAACGTTTTCCACAATCTAAAACCTTAACACATATTGTAACACTTATTGTATTGTCATCTGAACCAAACCTGTATACACAATTTCAGCTCCATCGGACACTGGGAAGTGGGTCAAATTAAGCTTGCAAGATTTGTCCCCCACTAACTAACATACTAACTAACTAACTAACATGGCAAGTTAATAAAAAGCTTGTAAAATGGAAGTCAATATATCTTCTGCATTTCGCTTTATCTCAAATAACAAACCTCAATACCTCATCGTCTCGGACCCGTTCAAGACGAAAGTAGATAGCTTGATTGATCAATGGCAGAAACTTTAGATTTATTTGCCGATCCCCCCTGATAAATTACGACAACCAATCGTACAACTGATAAAATTGAACACTTTCTTTGCCTGGGAACCCGATTCCCGAACAAGACAAATATTTGTGTGCATGAACATGTCTATTTGTCTTGGTCTGGGTGTTAACTATGTATATTAAGTATGTATTTACAAACAAAAAGTATTTAAGTATATATTATCCGTTATTAAGTTTTCCATGATACAGTTTCTTAATGAAATTAAAATGGGCTTAGATAATAATTGGTGTGAATGTAAGAGGTTATTATTTATTTATTTATAATTGATTAAATTCATTGTAACCGCTTTGTGGTTCACACCACCGGTATCAGACCCATAGTTCCCGGGTTCAATTCCCAGGGTTTGTGAAAACATATAATTGAGGAATTTGTGAATTATTAAGCTTTAAAGTGCAAAATTTTGTTAGACTCAAGTGGGCCTTCCAGCCAAATAGTCGGTTTTGGATACCTACCTACGTGAAAAAATTCACGATAGTTGTATTAATGACGAAGTTAAAAGGAAAACTATCACAGCTAGTAGGGCTTACAAGTTTTTGAGATAAGTATAACACATTTTCGAAAACAGAAAATATAATAACTTTGTCACCCATACGAACAGTACGAAAAACAAAGTTATTTTTTTCGGACGAGAAATAATAGTGGTGTTTTTGCTATAGGTGTACGGAACCCTTCATGGCCGAGTCCGACTCGCACTTGGCCGATTTTTTTCTTTATACTTACAGATTTGCATTGTAAACCGAGTGTAAATTCATAGAATTAATTTAATATTAAAAAAAATATTTGTGTAAATATTTTTATTTTTACACGGCCTAAGTAGTAGGTACTATAGCTGATGGAGGTCGTTAACAAGGTTACCATACAACATACTTTAATAATTGTGATAAACATGAAACGCGATGCATTTAATGCTAAAGAATGTAAGAATTGTAATTAACGTTATAATCAACATGCATGCGTTTTCCTTATCATTTATTTACCATCAGAGTGTCATTTAATATTATGCATGTTCCTTCTTCTAGTATGTTACAGAGGACACATTATTATAAAATTATTTCCCTTATTTTAATAGCTAATTATTTAATAACCAACAGTTTTATTTTATAAGAAGGTCAAAACATTTTATAGGTACTCTGATATATAACCGGATTTACTCAAAGCTCAATTGAATGTTAGTTATTTAAATGTTTACTTTCTTGCATTCACAATGCAATTTTTATTATTGAAAAATTGAAAATGAAGTACTTTAGAAAAAAACGACCCGTCTCACAACCAGCTCCGATGGGACTCGAACCTACGACTTTTCACTGTCCGGGCGAATGCTCTAACCACTGAGCTACGGAATCGTTAAAAGACACGTCGAATATCCAGTAGGTACCTATTTATAATAATTGCTCTGTTAGCCAGCGTTTATTTCATCAATGTGAAGATATTACTACCCTCTACACTCGATAGAAATACCTTTCCAGATATCAATTTGGCAATAAATAAAGATGAAATAATAGAGTATTTGACTATTCTTTTTTATTGACACATGTTCATTTAATTAGTAGCAACACAACATAGGTATTTATTTTCAAATATCTTGCATATTTTCAGCGATATAGAGCATCAAACTTTCTAATTAGACAAGGAGAGCGCTATAGAAACGTGACGTCACATTTCTATAGCGCCATACTCTCGCCATAGAAAATTTCGTTTTAGAAAGAGATAGCTAGAGTGACAATTAAGTAAAGTGCGATCCAGATAAGTCTGCGCGCGACTGGTGGCGTATTTAATGTTGCCAGTAGTTGTAAATAATTTTCCCATCACGTGTAGATGAGGAAAAAATCTAACTGGCTTTTGTCCGGTTGCTATAATTGAGAATACAGTAAATTTTATCTAGATACTTCCATTTATAATAGCAATATAAAACTGTAAGACATTAAAAACACTTTTATAAGCAGATAGATTTTACATTGTTTATTATAATTGTTAGTAATGTAGGAATTAAATAACAACAAAATAAACATATTTCGAAATATTTTATTAAGTAACTATAGTAACTATAGAGTAGATAATAATAGTAACTAAAATACCCCAAGCGAAAGCAAAATATCACATAATGGTCACCCTAAAAATGACCTATCAAACAAGCAGTCCGCGCCTGCACTTTAGGTGACTTTAGCAAATGGTTCAAGTAGCCTGTTATTGTCCTGTTTTATTTCGCAAGCACATCTCACCTGTAAAACAATCTCTCTTCCAGCACTTCTGATAACTATTGGCATGACGATTACTAAATAAACTAATAAAACTCAATGACACTTGACACACTCATTTCGCCTGTCACAACAAATACCATGGCGACCTGCCAAATTTGAAATTAGTTCCAAATTCGACCGCGCGCAAAGTTATCTGGCGAGCGCTCTAGCTCATAATTCGCTTGTTATAATACAGATTAAATTTCTTTTTACAAGCTTTTTATTAACTTGCCATGTTAGTTAGTACGTTAGTTAGTGGGGGACAAATCTTGCAAGCTTAATTTTTGACCCACTTCCCAGTGTCCGATGGAGCTGAAATTTTGTAAACAGGTTTGGTTCAGATGACAATACAATATTAAAGTACAGTCAGCAAAAAAGCTTGTCATAAAAATGAAATTTTTACTAAAATTATTTAACTTGCCATCAGCAGTTACCTAGTTAGTTAGTGGGGGACAAATCTTGCAAGCTAAATTTGACCCACTTCTCAGTGCCCGATTGAGCTGAAACTTTGCATACAGATTTGGTTTGCATGACAATACAATATTACAGTACAGTCAACAAAAAAGCTCGTCATAAAAACGAAGTTTTTTTCAAAAAAACTTATTTCACATTTGTTATTCAATAATGTTATATTTCTGAATGTCATAATTAAATATCTACATTTTAACCACAGTCAAATACCCGATTGGTAAGTATACTTAATTCAAATTATTTTAACTTTTTTTTTGTAACTAAGTTAATTCTTTGCGCTCATTTTATAATGCAAGTAAAAGTTTCATTAATCAGCAGCTGTACCAAAGTTCTTAACTTAATAAAATAATGTTTAAGCACTACTTAGGTATCGCAGTAGAAGTTGAAGGACGAAAAGTTATTTTGCAGTAAGTCCTTTCGAGCGTTTATCGTCCATTAATTTATTATATTAGTCTGATAAAATTGAGACCCCATTGTTTAATGCTCGCTAAATTAATTAAATTTCCGTTTGATATAAACATCGTTTTACTTTCAAACGAAATCCTATTAAATGTTGAAAACATTTCGAATCGGCCCGCTAAATTATAACAAAATATTTTAGTTTTTTTTTAACTTAGTTATGTTTGCTCGGTTTTAGATAAATATTTTTTATAATTCATAGCTATATTATTTAAACTCTTTGTTCATCGAAGACGAAACTTTAACTTAGGACCGCTGTTGATCTGTTTCAATTGGTCAGTTTAGTTGGTCAGGGTGGAAAAGCCGCCTAATGGCACCTTGCTCACAAACTCCATATCCTTCCTTGACCGTGGTACCATTAAACAGTACCATCAATGGTACTGTCGTAATTTCTTTTTGCCGTCGTTCCATTACATCGTGTTACCACTGCAAACTGTCGTAATTTCTTTTTGCCGTCGTAAAGACAACGTAAATACACAGAATAAATAATAGGTAAATAGTACATTGTTTATCGAGCGAGGGAAGAAAGAGCAGTTACAACGAGAAAAATATTAAGGCGCCGATTCCCCAAAAAAGGTATTTTAAATTATGGATTACTCGCAAATCACAAGTACAGTACTTAAAATTTGGAAAAAATATATGTTATTTTACAGTTATTTATCTAGTGCTTCCGGCCGTTTCTTTCGAATGGTGATATTTAACTGTTTCAAATAAAATCCCAAACATCCGTCTAATAATAATTGAAATATCATATTACTTGCAGTATACTTGGTTTTAGTTAATGAAAAACATATGAAAATAATTGTCTTTGAATAGCCGAGGGATTCCGGCCGTGATAATTTATTATTATTATTATTTAATTTTTAATTGAATTTTAAGTGATTTTCGATTCGCGGGGCGCTCACGAGTTCACAGTTCACTGCCGGCTGCCGCTGGGTCCGCGCGAAGTGTATAGAGCGCGGCCGAGCAAGCGTTAGCGTGCCTATTTCGGTCGGGATTCCTCGCCTTAAATTAATTAATAAAATTAACTACTACAGTAAAAAATATTGCTAAGGTACAATTGACAGCACATCAAGTTAAGCAGATGAACTGCGATAACAGCTTTTATTACGTAGGTAGGGCATAAAGCGGTCAACGTGTTTAATCTGATGTGCAGCCGTGTGTGCCATTGATGGTACCACGGCAAAAAAAAAAATTGCCCAGGTACCATTTGATGGTAGGTACCACGGCAAAATAAAATTGCCACCGTACCATCAATGGTACTGTCTAATGGTATCAACCAACGTAAAGTAAGGCTCTATATTAGGTTAGGTATATTATGTAAACAACATAGAAATTTGTCATATTAAAGCGTTCCGAAACAAAATTGTCTGTGCCATAGAACTCATTCATATTGTAATATGACACAATATGTTAGTTATTTAAATTTTTGCTTTATTGCATTCACAATGCTATTTTTATTACTGAAATATTTAAAATGAAGTAAGTATCTAGAAAAAATCGACCCGTCTCACAATCAGCTCCGCTGGACCTTCAATTAAAAATTTTCTTAAATAAGTACCTACTTCATTTTAAATTTTTCATGACATAATGTTGTTTACATTTATTGGTCGTGACTGTACAGGGGCCTTAGGCGAGCTGTTTACCAATGTTATTGTAATGTTAATTGCAGGACGGAGCTATACACAGCGTATAGCGCCATCTCGCTTACATTACTATAAATCAAACAATGGTGTGACAGCTCGCAGTGAGGCCCCTCCCCTTGACATCCAACTTATAAATGTGGATAAAGTATAGAAATAACATTTCTCCATTTGAAAAATGGAAAATGAAGTATTTAGAAAATTTCGACCCGTCTCACAACCATAAAAATTGCATTGTGAATGCAAAAAAGTAAAAATTTAAATAATTTCTCCATCTGTTAGTCAATTTGCGCATTGTTTGGCACACGTGTTCCGGCTGATTTCCTGAGAGACAGAATAACAGTCGATAGAGCGACCGAATACTTATGCGGATTAATGATTGATTGGTCGTTCATCGAAGACCAAACTTTAATTTAGGAGTGCTAATGACAACTTGGTTACTACTGGCAATCTACTCGACATCCAGCCTTATAAAAGTAAAAGTGGGTAAATAGCAGTAACATTTCCCGTTTGACAGCCAATTTGCGCGTTGTTGGCACGTGTGTTCCGGCTAATTTCCCGAGAGACGGTCGATGGAGGCTGCTTAATAAACTTCGCCCGAATACTAGAATGTTACTTAATTTTAAGATCACTCAAAAATAATCCTATCATTTTAAATATACGATTTAATTCAGACACCATAATTTTTAAGATTGTAACGATGCCGTTTCGTTGCGGTCTCATGGATGGTTAGATAGAACCTTTATGATGGCTGGAAACTTCATAGTTAAATTTACTGGCAATCTATAGTATAATTATTCTGGACCTGTCCATTCAAATTTAACAGTTTCGTTTCACGAACCTTGTTCAGCATTTTTGACTCAGTCCTACCAAAACCATCGTGATGAACAGTGCTTCCATACCAGTTATTATTTTGTTGAAATTGGTTGATTATAGTAATAATAAAGTGAAACCCTTGACCCTTGGAAAGGGGTAAGTTTTCATAGTCATACCTACTACTACCTACCTACCTACTTTTTGTTATTCATGTATTTTTTTATCTTGTTGTTACAGTTCCTTATTTCTACCTTTTACAATAAAACAAGTCAAGTCCCTATAAACATCTTTTATTCATATCTATTACCACTACATCTTGTGCGGCGATTACCGACGCTCCAGCACCTTTACTGTGGCCCTGTGCTACACTGGCCACTACGCTACACTGGCTCTCCGGCGGGGAATCGAACCCCGGTCTCCCGCCTGACAGGCGGGGATACTGACCACTATACTACCGAAGATATAAGGAACTGTAACAACAAGATAAAAAAATACATGAATAACAAAAAGTAGGTAGGTAGGTAGTAGTAGGTATGACTATGAAAACTTACCCCGTTCCAAGGGTCAAGGGTTCCACTTTATTATTACTATAATCAATGCCTATGCTTAACCGCATTTTTATGTGCGGGAAAATTGTATGTAATACAGCTGCTCGGAGCTGCCATGTTCATCATCATCATCATCATCATGTCAGCCGAACGACGCCCACTGCTAGGCATAGGTCTCCCCCAAGGATCTCCATTACGATCGGTCCCCAACTAGCAAAATATAATTTATAATTATCCTAGAACCATATTTTATCAGGACTATATAGGATTTATAACTAGTTATAAGTCCGGAAAAGGTCCCACTTTATAAGTCTATCTGCACTTGTAGGGTATTTATAATGGTCCGTGAATATGCCATTTACACCAACAGTGATTCTAGTTAAGAGCCACATCAACCCAAACAGACTTGCGGTATCTACTATTAGTGTCTTACAGTATAAAATGAGACTATTAAGCTCTCGGCAAATTCTTTTGTAAGTTTATTTCTGGCAAGTCGCGAGATGCAAACTAAATCGTCACGAAGTGGTTCTGTTTAATTAAAGCAGGTTGAAAAATAAGTAATGGGGAGAGTAATACATTATCTCTTCTAGAGGAGGTGACCTATAAATTATTGTGTTGTTGAACTACGTACCATGTTTTCGTCGGGAAACTTGAATTTTGTGTGAAACCCTATCACGTTTATAGTTAAAATTTTAACGCGCCACATAAATAACAAATTTTGCAATTTGACATATTAATATTTATTAATTATTTTAAGAAAAACCCGAGGTAGCTGTCATTTTTGCAGCTGCCATTTAGAAATGCTTTATAATGCTGTTATAGGATATTTAGTTTTATAAAGGCATGTGTGAAAACCGCAGAAATCGCCATGATTTTTTTACTTATAATGGCCATTTAATGTTATCCTATAATCGCTTTTAAGCCTAAGTAATAGGTGTAATTAGTCCTGAGTGTATTTACTCCTAACATTAGCTCTTATAAGAGCAGTGAGACTATAACAGCACGCAGGTGTTCTCTTTTAAACGCCTACAAGTCAAAGTAATCGGAGTAATTACTCCTCAGTTTTATAGGAGTATATACTCCTACTATAGGCTCTTATAGGAATCTACGATTATAATGGCATGAATATGTCCTCTTATAGGCACTTATAAGTCTATGTTACTAGACGAATTACTCCTCAGTGCAATTACTCTTGAATTATGCTTGTATAGGAGTCTTGAGCCTGTAATGGTCAGGGAAAATGATCTTATAGTCGTTTACAAGGTAAAATTATAGTAGTAAATGTACTCCAGTAAAAGCAGCATTTGCTTATGCTGTTTCAAGCGCAGTCGGTACTTTGGAGCCACTTTAGGAGGCTTACAAGTCCACATAGACTTATAAAAACGCGTCCCAGGATAATTTTGCTTGTTGGGTCCTGCGCTGCCCGCATCCAGCGGCTTCCCGCGACCTTGACCAGATCGTCGGTCCACCTTGTAGGGGGCCTGCCCACGGAACGTCGTCCGGCACCATGTTCGGATACAAATTGCCTGCAGCTGCAGCCTGGAATAGCACCTTAATGGTCGAGTATTCGGGCGTTAGTAGAGTTTCTAAGTTTTTGACAGTATCTCTCAGATATCAACATTTACTCTTCCCGCTTTCAAGCTGTGTGGGACACCACTACCTTATTATTACTATTCCTTATTTACCTATCGCAACACCAAACTTTATAAAAGTGGTAAAATACTAGTAATAATTTAACGGTTGGCAGTCAATTTGCGCATGTTGGCATTGGCACGTGTGTTCCATCTAATTTCCCGAGAGACAGTCGAGAGACACCGCTAAATAAACTTAAACTCGAATACTAGAATGCACCTATAATCAAACATCAAACATCATTTTATAATACAGACACGATAATTTTTAAGCCTATGCTCAACCACGACTTTAAGCACGCCGCCTTAAAAAGCGCGATGTGTAAGGGTCTTACTCTCAAGTATTCGGTAGTTAGTCTAGTTGCTATGTTTTTGACAGTAACTATTAGTATAATTTATTGTCGGACACCCTTGGGTAGCAATAGCAACATTACTCTTGCCGCTTTCAAAGTTTTAGGCACGCCACATTATTATTGTTATAATCCCCTAGCTAGTAACTTATCGCAACACCTAACTTTATAATAGTGGTACTTAAATATAGCACTAATATTTCACCGTTTGGCAAGGCAGCCAATTTGCGCCATGTTGGCTGGCGCGTTCTGTTCCGTCCAATCACTGAATCCGTCTTAATTTCCGAGAGGCCGCTAAATAAGCTGCCGCTTATAGACGTGCGATTGTAATCTAGCGGTGGCATAAACTGGTGTTTAGTTATCAGCCATCAGGAAGCGTTATAGCGATAATTATAAAGCTCTGAACAGACAGACGCGAATACCTACGCGTGAGCGAAACGGAAGCGACGACGTCACAGTATTAACATCTATGTTGTTGGTCTCGCGTCAGTCGTGCGGCGGACGCTTTCACTTCATAACATTCTACAACTAAAGGTCATAGCTCACTTATACCGCACCGCTCCAACACCGCTCTAACCCAACACCGCTCTAAACGAAGGCGACAGCTAGCAGGCATCCAGCAGTCCACGCGGCGACAGCTAGCAGACTCCCAGCTGTCCACGCGTCGACTGCTATTCCCTCTACAGGTGCGCGGCGGCGACGGCGCGGCGACCGCTAGCAGTTAGCGTGCGGACCGCGCGGCGTCAGCGAGGCGTCAACTACCGAGCAGTCTGACGGTCTAAAATCCATCTACAGTGAACGACATTAAGTCCATATTTGGCTGTTCATACTTTGGTTGGGTGGGAGCGGTACGGTCTAAGTGGGCTATAACCTTAAGCGACCACGACGAGAAAACTCCGCATCGGCGCGTCCGCGCGCGACTGGTGCTCCCGCTTCTTTGACGCTTGGTCGCGTCTGTTTGGTCAGAGCTTTATCCTCTCGATATTTCCCTTTTTTGACATACGAGCAAAAATATATACAAAAGTTCCTTTTCTACATTTACCCGACGATTATCGAACCCAGTACGGTGGCACCTTGAAACCGATGTGTACGCCACTCGACCACGAAGGTCGTCATAATGGGTCGAATACAAAAAAAACGACGGTCGTTGAATAGACACCAAGAAGTTTGGAAGACAATTGGGGTGGAGACACAAGAGGTCCGCTGCTGGACCGCAAATTAAGTGAAATGATGACTTGAACATATAACGTAACTGGTAAACAACTGGGATCTCTAAAATTCGAAAGGGTAAAACATCTCAGCGTATTACTGAAGGACTGGCTAAACGACCCTCTTATCAAAGCAGTATGCGACAAGGTTAAGCCAACCTTACAAACAACACAACAACAAAAAGTACAACTGTACAAAAAGTACAGAATACACCTGATAGACGACATCAGCTCAGAGAAAAAAACACAAGGCTCTCCTGATTTACACTGACGGCTCCAAGACCTCATCGGGCACAGGGTCGGGTGTCTTCTCAGAGGACCTCAACATACAAATTGCATCCCCCTTAAGCTCAAACAACACGGTCTTTCCGGCCGAGTGCATGGGCATAATAATGGCGGCTCAGGCAAATGAAACAAGAGAGGTAAAAGACCGCGACATCTTAATTCTCTCCGACAGTAAATCCGTCCTAAAGGCTCTCCAGGGAAGTCGCATCGCATCGAGCCTTTTATTTGAGTGTCACCACGCCTTAAATACAGTAGGTGCACTTAATACTATTACTATCCAATGGATCAAAGGTCACAGCGGATCACGTGGAAACGATGCAGCCGACGAACTGGCCAGACGCGCATCCGGCTCGACGCCTGTTGGCCCAGAGCCGATCGCGCCTATCCCGACGAGCTGGTATGCAAATAAGATCCGTGAACTTTCACATTTATAATATTACTAGCTGTTGCCCGCGACTTCGTACGCGCGGTGTAGTGACTTTTGTGTTAGTTTAGTTTATGTGTGTTTGTTGCTCAGATTTCATAACGCTCTTCTTGAAGTCCTATTCTCTACTAAAAGGGTCTAAAGAATATCGAATATGCAGGTTAGGGTATGAACATGGTATGTTGTTATCATATGCTGCATGAACATAGTTGAGCCCTCATTCAAAGATCTGTCCGTCTGTCAAGAAACTTTTTCTCAAGTATGCGTGGGAGGTATCAAGCTAAAATGTATGTCAAATTAAATACTGCAATCCCTTAGAGGCGACAAAAAAAAACAAACTTCTCTTCTCTTCTTCATAACTCAAAAGGGCCACTTGGATCTCGATTTTCTTTTAAATCCCATTTAGCTACTTGTTGTTACCTATCCCGATTTAAATTTAAACCGCTATCTAGGTCGGTTTAGGCTGTCAAATCTCGATTTACAGTAAGTTGTGATAACTTATCTATATTTTCATATGGTTTTTATACGCAAAAATGCATGTATCACACATAACAGTGTATAATGATAGCGATTATTTTGAACAGCCGTTCTTCGTTCTTCGACGTTGCTTGCTAGCGGGCAATAGATCTATTCTACGCGAGGTTCATAAGACTGAACCACACCAAACGATCCATCTTGGATTGGCCAACCACGATCTAAGATTGGGGATCATGGATCTAATTTGTTCTCTTGGTGCTCTTGGATCGCACGAGGCACGTCCACTCCGACCACTACTATGGAGCTCCAGTGGTGAAGCGCACTCTTGCCGCGCGCGATTAGAGCGCGTATTATCGTTTTGCGCATATGCGCGCTTTCACGATTCAAACAGAAGTTCTTACTTAGTAATGCATAATATCAGGCCAATCATATTTTTACTATAAAATGAAAAAGAGATTGTGTGTATCCATACTAATATTATAAATGTGAAAGTGGGTTTGTTTGTTTGTCCGTCTTTCACGTCAAAATTGGTGCAACGGATCGACGTGACTTTTGGAATGGGAATAGTTTGGCAGCTGAAAAGTGACATACTTAGGCAGCCATTAGACAGTCAATCTGGATCAATGATCAATGATCAATGATCGCGATGCAGATTGACTGTGTACGGTGATTGACGGCTCGCGATCTTGATCGCAAAATATCTACAAAGTAAATCTCGATCGCGATCTGGATGTAATGGCTGCCTTTGGCTACTTTTTATCCCTGAAAAATATCACATTCCCGTGGGATAACGTCGTCGTTTAGTCCGAGCGGGCGAAGTTGCGGGCGGAAGGCTAGTATTTTGATATGGAGACATTTCTTCTTTAAGTAACAGGTATAAAATGTAATGATATACCATTTAATTATTGAATTTTAATCAATCATCACTTATGTAAGCTTTCCTAGTAAATAAATGAATAAATAAGTTAGATAGAAAACTATTTTTAATATTCCTTTATTTTATTGGATGGTACCTACGGCTGAAGACCTAAGTAGCCAGAGCCGGTTAAATGACATAAAAATGGTAGGTATAGTGCGCCAATCTTTTCTGTTCCGGTGATTATCTTAGGAACTAAAACAGTTTTCATACGACAGTCCATTTTGACAGCTAATTTCGTATTGCAAGTGGCTCCTCTGTCACGACTGTCACCGGAACAGAAAAGCTTGTGGCTGTAGGTAACTACGTACTGGCCACTGAGCAAATTTTTCAAAACTACATTGGTGACATTTTGTCTACATTGCGACAAACTTATTTCACACAGTGGATATTTTTTGGTACTAAATATACTGTTGACTGCCGGCAGTCCATTTTGACAGTTAATTTTGTATTGCTAGTGGCTCCTCCAGGACCACTGTCACCGGTTCAGATATATTTGTGGCACTATACTTACTGTAGCGACATCTAGCGTCGAGTGGAAATGCGAAATATAAATTTTACATCAATAGGGTGAGAACTTCAGTTTTGGCCACTGCCCCGAGTGCTTACTTAGCTTAAAACATTTCGTTAATAACTTTTGCTTGATAATATACTTTTTATCTATGACTTTTAAGTCATAATAACAATAGTAATAATTATTTTAATTTTTAGTTTTTTGCATTCACAATGCAATTTTTATAATAGAAAAATGGAAAATGAAGTATTTAGAGCTAGTTGTGAGACGGGTCGATTTTTTCTAAATATTTCATTTTCCATTTTTCTAATAGTAATAATTCTTTATGACATAGGAATATTATTCAATAAACGCTTTTCAGTTTACATCAAATTAGATGTTTCTTTTATTTTATCTAAGTTAGTTAAGTACTGATTTCGCGATGTATTTTTTAAAATTTGATTGACAAAAAACACATCAATCGGCACCCTTCGCACATTTTAAGTTTAAAAAATAGGTTTTTAATTGACTAAAATAAAACTAAATTTCGTAAGTATATGAATACTTAGTTATATGTTTTTTCTACGTATGTCCACGAATTTCTCGAAATCTAAAGGCATATCGAGATGATTCTATTTGATTTAAATTAGGTGTATTCTAACTTTGGGAACAGACTAAGATTCATCAAAATCGGTTTGATAGTTTTCGTGGGTATGTTATTGTACAATATACACTAAAACTTAGGAAATAAATAGTAATTTAAAAAAATAAACTGACTGGCACCGACCTCAAAAAGGTACCTTAATTATAATATATATTATATTTTTCCTTTTCAGTTGACAAATACTTTTTGGAGTCGGTTAAATTTTTTAAGTAGTTTTTTTGTATTGTAAATTTAAAAATTTAAAGAAAAGTATAAGATACATTCTTGACAATTTTAGATACCTACTTAAGACCATAGGCGAAAGAAGTGAAAAAAAAATTAAAGTGGCAACAGCGGGGGCTTTTACCCTACTTAATATAGATAATCATTCGAATGTACTTTTGTGAAAGGTACCTATATCGTAATCTTACTGACTTCCCGCGCCATCTATTGTTTAGTAGTTATGATGCGAAAGAAGTGAAAAGCATCTTAAAGTGGCAACAGAGGGGGCTTTCACCCTAATTAATATAATCATTCGAATGTTCTTTTGTGAGAGGTATATCGTAATCTTACTGACTTCCTGTGCCATCTATTGCTTATTAGATATAATGACGTAAATAACATGAAATTATTTTTATGATTTTATGTGAGCCTGGATGGGTTTTAATTTATATTATGTTTTGAAGCAGGTAAAAAAAAATAACATGATTCATTATTAATTGAGATAGCGATTAAATATAACGTATTTTCATAATCATGTGGCGCCATCTATTTTAGTAAGAATCTGTTTTAGTATTTTCCCGTAGGAATAAGGGCAATCCCGCAATAAAAGGTACCCTATATGTTGACCCGGGTTATAAGCTATTACTACACAAAATTTGGTAAAAATCCGTCCAGTAGTTTTTGCGTGAAAAGCGAACATACAAACAGACAAACAGACAAACGGACAAACAGACAAAAATTTTAATATCTATCGTTTTGGGGTCTATATCCTGTACACATCACATAGCAGTAATTTTTTTTTTTTTAATATTTCATGTACAGACTTTTTGTCCGTTTCTGTTTTATTATATGTATAGATAATACTTCTAGGATAGGCAGTAGGATGATGAAATATCTCACTTGCTTTATAAAAGTGGTGAAACAGCTGTAACGTTTCACCGTTTGGCATCCAATTTGCTCTATGTTGGCACGTTCCGCCACGTCTAATTTCCTGAGACGGTCGCTGGTCGGTAAATAAGCTTAGTCGTGCGATCGTAAAGTACCGGGGCGGGCGCCGGCCGAGGTTTGACGATATATACTTACCCAAGTAATACGATGAATATACGTGGCTTAAAGGGCCCTAAAGATTTTTGTCACTTAACAAACTCAGTAATAAATACAACAACAATCCTAGCATTTATATATATTAAAATTTAAACCTACAGTTTTAATTTTCAAACCACGACTGATACATAATAGGGATGAAAGAAAGAAATCGCCGTTTTTTTCTTTTGTACATTATAACTTGACAACTTTTATGACATTAGAAATACATAATTTCTTTAATATTGCCCCAACGGACTCGCTGTCACACCATTTTGTCACACTGGTGTGACTACGAAGAATTTTTTTCCTAATAGTCACACCATTTTCAAAAAGTCATACTTGACGTAAATCACTTGATAATTTGATACCAGTTTGATACCACTTTGATATAATATACGTAATATGATATTAAATTAATTATTATATTAAAATATTATTAGCTGAAAGTACCAGGGTTGCATAGCTAACCAGGAGTTGTTTTAGATGTTTTGAGTTTTATAGGCAGCAGCATTTTAAGTAGGTATACTCGTAATAACTCCTGGTTGCTTAGGCTGCCCTGGTACTTTTTGTTCATTATTTTTCCAATATGCCTAGTGCCTAGTAGGTAGGTACTTCATTCGACTCAGGGGAGCTAACTTATCCTTTATGCAGTAGTAATGTGGGAAAAATATCTTCCGTGTTAGGTACTACTAGTGTGTGTCAGATAACTCTGCGCGTGACTGGCGCGTTTTTGGCGCTAGTTACAGTGCATTTTTTGTTCTTATGTTTTAGAAAAGATTAGTACCTACATAACACAGGTAAAGATTTTTTTTCTAACCAGTCGCAACTCTACTTTCCTCCTCCATAGCTATGTTATCCTGGTACTTTAGAATCCAAAAGTTCGCAAATAAACCGTTACTAGAATGCCAAGTCCATATTAAATTTATCCTAAGGTTGTTTTAGCTTACGTAAATAAATTTGCTGACTGTACGTAAAATTGGAAGGTGCCAACTCGCGCGCGCTCACGAGTTTCACACTCGCGAGTTGACGAATAAATCAGTTTGCAATCCATGTTATAAAATATGCACATACAGGGTACTCAATTTCCCCGCACTAGTAGTGTGACAACAAGTCTCATGTTTTGGCAGTTACTAATATTCACACCAAACAGTGTGACTACGAAGAAAAAAATGCTTCGTAGTCACACCAGTGTGACAAAACGGTGTGACAGCGAGTCCGTTGGGAATATTGCGTTAAGCTAGAAACACATGTTAGTATGGGAAAAAAAATTGTACAAAAATCTCCATACAAAACGGCAATTTGATACTTTAACCCCTAATACATACCTACGTCAGAAACTCATCTATCTCGACCTTTTACTATAATATCCTTTTTCTATGGCATTTTTATCAATTTGAGCTGCCATGCCGGACCATTAGAAGATTGCTTGAAATTTTCCACGTCGTTATCGAACTGTGTCACTGAGGTAAGAAGACCTGTCCTTATGTTCAGAATTTGTGTATTTGTTTGTATAAACATAAGTTTTGTTTAATTTGAGTGTTTATGTGGGTACGTATTTATTGAAAAGAAATATAAGTAAGTATGTTTATCGGTTACTTAGTTAGCTAGCATCCATTACACAAAGTGTGAAATAAGCTTTCCCTGGACTGATAAAATTGGTGTGATTGTGAAAAATATTTAATTTTTGAGATGTTCAAGAATTAACGTTTTTCTATCGACATAATATAATAGCTAAAAATATCATGCCACTGCTCTTTATTCGTAACAAGAAAAAAATAAGTGAACAAGTTATTTGTATTTATTTTTATGACAAGCTTTGTTGCTGACTGTGATATTGTATGTGTTCGCAAAGGTTCAGCTCGTTCGGACACTGGGATGTGGGTCAAATTAAGCTTGCAAGATTTGCTCCTAACGGACATACACTGCGTGCGAGTTAAATAAAGTAAATTACAACCTAATTTAATACTGCTGCTGCTGCAGTTCTCAAACATTGAAATAACTCAAGAGTCACTCCAAGTTTAATGAATTAACATCTCTATTTAGAACTTAGTTACCTACTCCGTCCGGTTTTGTTAGAGTTCTCCCAATTAGTCGAGTTTACCCGGTAGAATTAGTTAGTGCCTCGTTTCAACTTCTGTTTATATACGGAAGCATCTCGATAGTTTACTATTTGAGTGCAGATGAAACATTATTCATGTTCTATCTACTACCTTTTCTATTACTTATATACATAGGTTAGGTACTTATAAAATAGTGCCTGTAGTGAAGTCATAACTTTAAAATAACGTCTGCTACACGTTACAATTATGCCAGTTTTGCCATAACTAAATTGCCACATTTTACATGTAAGCCGACGGCATCCTGCAGGGCTAACATGACGGCAACGACATTAGTTTGTCGCGTTACTGTCGACCAATCAGATCGCTCGTAGATGCCGCTGATTGGTTGGAAGGCGCGCGACAAAATATGTCGTTGCCGTCATGTTAGCTCTACTGGTCGTAGCGAACCATTGAGTTATAATGTACTTTTAACTCAATGTAGCGAAATCAATTTTTGCTCCACTGTATGTCTGTTCGCAGTTCGCCCAAAATTCACAGACCTTGTCCCTTACTTTACTATTGACTAAATAATTATTATGCATTCACAATGCAATTCTGTACATAAACAAAGATTTTTTCTATTTTTATTGTATTTGTTTTGCCACCACCAAAATCATAGATTAATAACTCTCACCAAAATATTGTAAACGAAGCGTCAAACACAATTCTTCCGCGTCATCTCCAATCCAATATTCTGGTATGACGTTATCGCTCACGAAACAAAATCCTTTTTGTGACCTTAAGGCGATTTGGTTTCAGTATTATTGAGGTACATATTATAATAACCCTTTGAAGAAAAAACGGGCATTGCTTTATTTTCATACAAACATGCTCACTTCATGGTCATTTAAATAAAACTGTCAGTATATTTATCCAACGATTTTTGGGTCTGATGAAAACTTTGAAAATCTCTCCACATTCCCAAACTTTCAAAAATGTAAAAGAAAATTGAGTTTCGTTGAACGGTGTATGGAACGTGAACAAACTTTCAATGTTTTTCTGCTGTGGGGAAATTGGGAAGACTTTCTTCTTATTTGAGGCTTTATTTCAAAAGATGAGTAATTTTGCATTTTGATAAAAGTGTAAGTGTAGAGAAATAGCGAGTAAATGATTTGCAATGGAGACTGTGGAGTGAGCATGTTGGTATGAAATAAAGCAGTTGCCTTTGTTTTCTGCAAAATAGTGTATTATATGTTAACGTACAGTTGATATCCCCAAACGTATATATTGCAATACGAAAACCCTTATTTATTGTTGCTCCTATTTCATAAGGCTTTGAAACATCTCGATAATGAGCTGAGGTGCTGGCGAGTGCCGCCGTCTACTTATGTATAATATCACAATGTTATACTTAAATACTCATCATTTCTACCATTATTATATCTCTACTATAAAATCCTTCATGTTTGTAGTATATTGAATCTACGCATCTCAAAAAATCTTGTTGAAAAATGTTCCTCTCCAGTCTTCAAAGTATCTGTGTCCCAAATTTCAGCCTAATCCCTTCAGCCGTTTAGGCGTGATTGAGTAACAAACATCCAAACATCTAAACTTTCAGATTTATCTATATCTACTTCTATACTAATATTATAAAGAGGAAAGATTTGATTGTTTGTTTGCATCGAATAGGCTCCGAAACTAATGGACCGATTTAGAAAATTCTTTGACCATTAGACCTACATTCTGCCCGAGTGACATAGGCTATATTTTATCCCGATATTCCCACGGGAACGGGTACCACGCGGGTGAAACCGCGAGGATCCGCTAAAATATTATAAGGTAGGATGAACCTAATTATTTTCATACTTTACTTTTTTGCATTTACATTTTACAACGCCATTTCTATTTCACAATTGGGTATTTTACTGTTGTTGAAATGTAGATATTTAATGATGACGTTAAAAAATATTGCAATTAAGAATACCAAATGTGAAAAAATTATTTGAATCTGTTTTATAATAAAAGAATTATAGTCTGTTTGATTTTGACTATAGCTGTCTCTTTCTAAAACGAATCTTCTATGGCGTGACTATGACGCTACTAACCCACTGACGTCACTAAGATAGCGTCCTGTCCTTGTCTAATTATAAAGTTTGAAGTCCTATATCTTTCAAAATATTTAAGATAATTCAAAATGAAAACTTGTTTTGTGTAGCTAATATTTCGAAAAACATTTTAAAGAAATAAAAAAAAATCAGTAAAATACCGTATTGCATTGAAAATGATATGTCGATCGATTTTAGCTGGAGCAACTTGGGGCTTGGGTTGATATTTCTATAGTCTATTCAACTTCCTCTGAGACAAAAGGTAAACAAACAAACCAATGTTTCTCAAACTTTTGAAACGAACGAAATATAACAATTAATTTTTTTTCGTCATTAGCTTCTGCACATACCAATCAATGATAGGAACTGGAGCGTATTGTACACACAATCTATGTCTTTATAAAGATGGCTCCGTTCTATTTGTCACACCTCCTTTGTTCCAGGACGAACAAAGGATTTTTCAATCCGTTTCTACGCGGAAGTTCCCCAGAGACGGCAATATGGGTGAGACCGGACGTATTCGGAGTATTTTCCGAATGCTGGATGTATTATCCAGGAATCGGAAAATGTTCTTGAACTTGTTGTCGACTACTTTGAATTAATTAAAACTTATGTTCGCTAATACATATTGTATTAGAGAACACGGGTTTGGCTTCGCACTGGTGCAATGTAGACGTAAGTATTATAGGTAGGGCGGAACTTAAAGGTCCGCGGTTAACCCTTGGCATGCCTGGTAGGGTCTGATAGACAAACTGTTGCAAATAATCCTCAAAATCTTTTGTAATTCCAAATTTAGCGTTTCCTGTGCTTGAGTAGCTGCGCATTACGAATTCAAGGTCATTTTGGTGCCACTCCCGCAGTCCGGCTCTCACTCCCGTGTGACTAACACTTGCGCAAAGTGCACGGGTCTTATGATTTCATACTAAAATGTAAGATTAGAATGTATTGTTAAGGACCTCCATTTTTAAGAGGTTTGTTTGTTTTGTTTTTATGTATGACATTTGTTTTTTTATTTAATTTTATATAAAACATGATTGAATAAACCAATAAATATTAATAAAAATCTTCTAACAATCTATCTTTTATTACAAATATATTTTTATATAATGGGTCTGTCAGACCCACCAGGCACGCCAAGGGTTAAAAAGGTCCACCAGACACAAAATATTACTCTCCCGGTGGCGGCGTGCGTGGCGGTCAAGTTCTGTTCTCATTGCTGGTGGCGGCAACCTTAGTCCTCTCTCAGCCCCTTCCTCCGCCGCTCACTCTCTTGTCTAAGAGCCAACGCGCACTTGTGATTTTTAATCGGGCGATAGTTTGATCGTTCCCGGATTCAGTATAGAGTTATATGGAAGTGCGCGCACTGACAATTAAACTACCGACCGATCAAACTATCAAAAATGACTGGCCGATAGTTGTACGATCAAACTATCGCACAACTATCGGCCGGGCGGTAATGTGCATGTGCAAGGACTATGTGAGCGCGCGCACTGCATTCAACTAAACTATCGCCCAACTATCGGTAGACTGCGCATTCAGTATCGAACTATCGAAAATGACTGGCCAATAGTTGTACAACTATCGGACAACCATCGGCCTGTGCATAAAGTACTGTGTAAGCGCGCCCGGATTCAACTAAACTATCGACCAACTATCGGTCGACTAAATATCACAAGTGCGCGCAGGCTCTCAAACCAAACTATCGGCCGACAGTTTGATCACAATCGTTTTACGATTCCGACTAAACTATCGCCCTATTAAAAATCACAAGTGCGCGTTGGCTCTAACGGTAACTGACCTTTTGTTTTGCCGATAGGCATGGTGGACCTTTTTACCTTTGTATAGGTCACAGCACATACATCAACTCGGAAAGGGATCGTAAACGTATCAACTCGAGCGGTTCAGTATTCTTTGTATGAAACCCCTACTGCAAAGCACACTAATCGGAATCGTAACGTAATCGCCTCGCCTCGGGACCAGCTCACGAACCGCTTTGCGGGTCGCTCAACTTGCTATCCCAGCGCTTTCCGCTAGTCGTCCACGCGCTCACGTCTCTCCGTACCCGAGCTTACGGCTCTACGCACAGTGAATGACACAAGAATTATGACAGTATGATGTGATGTGAATGTAGTGTGTGGTGTGACTATCAGTAGTATTGTGAAAAAAGTTTACATTTCTTGTAACTAGTGTGTAAAAAAGCAATTATGACTTAACGTTAGCAGAATCGGGCCACTGGTCCCGAGGCGAGGCGATTACGTTACGATTCCGATTAGTGTGCTTTGCAGTAGGGGGTTTCATACAAAGAATACTGAACCGCTCGAGTTGATACGTTTACGATCCCTTTCCGAGTTTATGTATGTGCTGTGACCTTAAACCTTCCTCTTGAATTACGTAAAGTCAGGGACCAATTCGGTGAACCAATTCTTACTTCTTTTTGTGTGGCTGGCGTCTCACCGTTCACTTATCGTCCGTATCCGTAATTGTTTATGCATTTCACTATAATACAACATGCACCAGCCACACTAAAACAAAACAAAACTGCAAACAAGCACCACCCTCCAAACTCTTAACTGTTATGCAGTTTAACTTTCCATTATCAGCTAACCTAAATTACTTGAAAGAATACAAGCTCAAGGTCTATTCGTGCTTGTGGTACTTAAGGCGCTACTCCGAAAAAGTATGGACTCTTTGATATAAAACTATAGGACGGTTAGAGTCGTTACAAATCTGGTAATAAGATATATATTTCTTCATACCTTTATCTAGAATCGTATAGTTTCAGAAACACGATTTTATGATTTTGGCTCGACACTTTTTATTTTCGAAAATACCTCTAATAACCGACTTCGAAAAAGGAGGTTTTGAGTTTGATCACATACCTATTTACCAGAAAACACGTAAAGTGCCTGCACGATGCACTAAAAAGAGTGAAATAAAAATTATTTTTATAAAAAAATAAAACCGCCTTCTAAAAAACCACATCAAAAAAGTAAGAAATAATTCCTCACGAAATAAATAACGTAAGTACTTTGAAGTCGGGCGGGTTTTAACAAAAACAACAAAAAATTGTACATGTTTCACGCCCGACTTCAAAGTACTTACGTTATTTATTTGGTGAGGAATTATTTCTTACTTTTTTGATGTGGTTTTTTAGAAGGCGGATTTATTTTTTTATAAAAATAATTTTTATTTCACTCTTTTTAGTGCATCGTGCAGGCAATTTACGTGTTTTCTGGTAAATAGGTATGTGATCAAACTCAAAACCTCCTTTTTCGAAGTCGGTTAAAATACCTTGAGGTATCCCCTTTTTAACAAAACAAGCCGGCCTAGCATGAGCGGCTTATAACGCGCGATATGATATGGTACGGCATGCCGTCTTGCTTACACCTTAGAGGGGTAAGCAAGACAACTTGCCGTACCATATCATATCGCGCGTTATAAGCCGCTCATGCTAGGCCGGCAGAATCATCTAAATCGGTTTATAAACAAAGGAGTTATGCCTAAAGATACGTATTAAATTCACATAAAGTGTTAACGAAAACGACAGTATTTTCAAGATTTCCTGAAAACTACTGAACCGATTTCAAAATTTCAAAAAATGGGACCAGCTTGGAAACTAACCTGATGTAATAACGTTTGAACCATTTCAATCGGTTCAGCCGTCTTCGAGTAATCGGTGGACATACACAAAAAAAAAAAAACATACATACAGACGAATGGAGAACCTCCTCCTTTTTGATTTAGAAGTCGGTTAAAAAATAAGAAATATCAAGATTATTCTTAAATGGGGATACATATACTATTGAAAATTGGTTTAATTAGTGGACACCAATAATATTTAGGATCGTATATAAGCATTTTTTTTAAATCGCTATAGTTTTTGAATACGAAGTGATTTTGTGTTTTTTTTGCGTAATCGGCAAAATCGGTCTCGCTCCCGCGCGCGTCGTTTTCTCATTGCTATCTCGCTTTAGCATAATTTTTCCGAGTATCGCCTTAAAAACAAATTTTAACTCCTAAGCGTTAAGGAGTTTTACCTTCCATCATCAGCTTACCTAAATAACCTGAAGGATAACAACTATAAATATTTATGTATTAACGATATTTAAAGAATTACCCTCCAACTCCTAAGCATTGAGGAGTTATACCTTTCATCACCAGCTCATCATTGTGAAATGATGACTACCAGATGCAAATACTTGAAAATTGCTTATAAACCATTAAAGAAATCGTATCGCGCCCGTGAAATATTTAGTATTTAATTAATATTTCCGTTGACCATCTGTGGTCCTCATCATCAGTTCAACTTCACCAAATGGTGGTTACCGAAAGCAAATGTACGAATTACTAAAGGAATCTCCCAAATCCTTATAGGTGTGCCTGTAATATTTAAAGAGTTCCCTTGATTTCTCCAGGATCCCATCACCAGATCCTGACCTAATGACAATGGGACTAGGAAGTACACCCTTTCAAACAAAAAAAGATTTTTTCAGATCGGTCAAGCCGTCTCCTAGTAATCGAGTAACATACCTACATAAAAAAATGTCTCCGACGAACTGAGTACCTCCTCCTTTTTTTGAAGTCGGTTTAAAAGAAGTAAGAAGTGATTCACCGAATTTGTCCTTGAGTGTACGGCGCGTGGTTTGAAGGATCAGCGCACAGAAGACGGTGGAAAACGACTACCTATGTTTTTAATTAACTTCCGACGCAAATAGAGGGGTGTGTGTTAGAAGATTTTTTATAAGGTTATAAAAAAGATATGCTAAGTGTATGCTTCTGTGACTATATTGAAAAATAAAATAACATTTAATAACAGATAACTACGTCTTAGTCATTCTCACTACATAATGTACACCCCTCGTATTTACGTTTGGAAGTCTACTGCTTTTAGCAGGAAACTCTAACCAAATAATAAACTTCTTCAGTCAACAGTTTTAATGCACTATTAACCTAGTTGGTTTGCTGTCGTCCAACAGGTGGCGGAATCAGGATGTTAAAAATATTCGAGACCTTTTCTGGGGTAAGAATAATCTTGTCAAGTTTTGTTGATTTTGTATATGCTTTATCTGCTACGTCTACGTTATCACGGGTTATGTATTTACAAGTATATAATATCCTATCTTATTCTTGATACTAAAACTGGTAGACAGGTACCTACTCTACATTACAATATCTTCGAGTACTCTACATTACAATGCGTCTTATGCCCGAATACTCGTACGCTACTTATCTTTGGGAGCGTCTCAAACTTTGCCCTGTCACCTGTCACTTTAAATGTCAAACGTATGAAAGAGATGCCACGATGTTTGAGACGCTCCCAAAGATGATTTGCGTTCGAGAATTCGGGCGTTAAAGTATTTGACATATGCCCGATTACTCGTACGCTACTTATCTTTGGGAGCGTCTCACACATCGCCCTGTCACTTTAAATGTCAAACGTATGAAAGAGATGCCATGATGTTTGAGACGCTCCCAAAGATGATTAGCGTTCGAGAATTCGGGCGATACTTAACTATTTTTTTTAACAGGGGATGTCTTTCCGTAGTCTTTATCTTGTAAGTTGTGTTTTTGTAATATTTTTTAGTGACAACCATATGACAACTGTTTGTTATCCGGAATAAAGAAAATAAAATAAGCTTCCATAAGATTGTAAAATAAAATTAAATGAAACTTACACTCCACATTCAAATCTCTTTAAAAAGAGGTTAATTTAAGTGTTAAAAATAGCTTTTCTGGACGTTTTCACCAAAACTTATAAATCGCCAAGTCTTTGCTTAACAACTACTTACAGTTAACTCGGCACCTGAGTTTACGCAGTTGTGCGATTCTCTAAAACTCAATCAACAAACTCGACGTTCTTTTTCGCTTGACTGTCACTTGTTTGTAGGGCATGCAAAACCGGTTCTGGTTCCTTATTTTTAAAACCCGGGTTTTAGGCGAGTCAGAACCGGGTACCCGGGTATTACCCGGGTTTTTTTTCAGTTGTAAGAAGTTTTTTTATTATCTAAATTTATTTACTGCTCCAATTAAAATACATTAGAGGGAATTCGGCAGTTTGGAATGACGTGAATACGTGATGATGCGTCAGTTCTTTGCATTTTTTCCTTGGTGGCAATGCTGCTTTTCTTCAGAGGAACCGTCGAAATGCGCTGACGCTGTCACCGAGATCATACTTTGGGGTATGAAATATTAAATCCCATACTCCGATGTTCCCTCGAGCGGTAACGCTAGGCCCTAGTTCAATGCTGACTCTCGTGGCGTCGAAGTGCAGAAGGATTTAGCTTTTTAGCTTGGGCTCATGCTCGAGCACGCAAATCGCCGGAAACTCACATTCTGAAGAAAGCTTATATAACCAAGTAGCCAAGCCTAGTAAACGAATGTTGCGCAGGGCACGTTTTGCCCACATCGGCCGCATTGAAGTTAATAAACTTACTTCCCACCCATCTGGAAGTAGAGAGTTTTGGTTTCTAGCCAAAGCTGCCGAATTAGATTCTGTCGCCCTTCTTTTCCACCTCTGCTGAAACCTGATAGATCGCTTGCTCATACTGCGACTGGGAAAACAAAATTGTGTGTCTCTCTCTTTGTAGAAAATTGGCACCTTGATGTCGGTAACAAAGTTTCACCTATGAGTCCTCGTCCATAGAGGAGATAGACAATTAGACAGATACGCAACAAAGAGGTACTCAAAGCTCTCCGTATTCTAGATGCGAACAAAGCTATAGTGGTCCCGATGGTTTCCCAGCAATTGTTATGCGCAGTTGTGCACCTGAACTGGCTCCTGTGTTATCTCTCCTGTACCGCCTCTAACTTGAGACTGGACTAGTACCCCAATCGTGGAAACTAGCAAAACGTGGAAGCTTGCCTGTGCCCAAAAGGGGCAACTGTGCCGACCCTTCCAAATACAGGCCAATTTCAGTCACAACCGTACTCTGTGGGCCGTGTCTCTTGGGCCGTCTCCTCGAAGAAAACGACCTCCTCAAAGACCGCAAATTTTGGTTTTCGCGCTGGTCGGTCGACTGGAGATCTTTTTGTGTATGCCACCCATCTTTAAAGTGAAGCGATGGAGAAACATGGCGTATCCGTTGCCGTATCGCTCGACATATCCAAAGCCGAAGATCTGGCAGCCTTATAAGTAAGCTTCCCTCATACGGTATCGCTGATAGCCTTTGCACTTGGATTGCTGACTCCCTCCATAATTGCCTAATCCGAGTTGTGGTGGACGGTCAATCACATGACCCAAAAGCCATTGATGAAGTTGTTCCGCAAGGATCTGTCTTGTCTGCGACACTGTTCCTTCTGCATATTAATGACCTGCTGGTGAACAATACTTTCGGGTATGCAGATGACACCACCATACATAACTAGCAGTTAATCTCAACTGCAAAGGCTACCAATGTTTTTATCAATAGTCATTTTATTATCATATATGTGGTTTGGTTGGTGTTCGGAAAAGATCGACGTTTCTGAACGCAACTCTAATGTCACGTCAAATTGACATTAGCTGTCACTTGTAGTTGACAGCCCCACTTGATTGAAATTCTTGTAAGAAAATGTCGGAATAATTTTGCTGAATTTGTTAAAAATCGCTCGCGTTGAATGTGCCTGGCATATCGAGTTTGAATAAAATCTTAAATTATCCTGCCGATCCCGTGTTGTACGACCACGATTTTGATGCCATCCTGATGAGTGGCCGGTCGCGATGCTTTGAAGGATAATCATCCACCACACGTGTTGTTGCAGGGGCAATATATATCTTGACAAAAGGCTCCTCCGTGTGTTATTGTGTATCTATTGTTGAAACGCCCAGTGTCTTGTGAACGCTGTTATTTGTGTTGTGAGTGAGGTGACTAATTGGTAAGGTCTGCAGAAGAAGAAGATTTACCAGGGGGCGCGCCCTCTGTCTCCTCTGCCCAGGACCACAGACAGTATGTAAAATCACCTTACTTCACATTAAAATTCTCTCCGCTGTGTATCGCAGTCCAATTGTTCAGTTTACATCCCCGCTGAAACCAAGTTTTTGTCCGGAGTCTATACTCATGATACCTTCCACTGCGCCATGCCGGCTCCCCGGGTATAGGCAGGGGTGTACTGAACATTACTTGGTACCAAGAGCGTAGCTTGAAGGCCTGAGAGGCCCACGCCAAAACTTTGTATTAATCAGTGCCGTGTTGATGACCCAGTCTGGTCCGGACTAGATTAATTTGTACTTGTAAATGGTAATTAACTTGCATTTGAAAAGTAAAGGGCATTCCTTTGTTATTGGTTCCATGTCTTGTAATTAATGTATTGAAGTCATGTATTGAAGTTCCAAATTGTAAACAGATGCCTTTCTTTGCTCATAATAATTATTATTCAGTTTTGTTAGCAAATTTGAGTTGTGAATATTGACAAGTTTGTTGCTAAAATAATAGCTAATAAAAGGTTAGCTAATAAGTTTGCACTCAATACTTAGTGAAACTTAAATGATTTGGGACATTGTTTACACATTGAAACTCATTGAAACTTGTGCTTTGAAATAATTAAAATTAACTTGTTGTTGTGTAACAGTATGTTGTGTTGATATCCAAGTGAATTTCAATAGTCAGTGAGTTTTGTTGTTTTCTGATAACCTCCAGATATTTAAGAGTTTGTGTCATTATAAATACTTTGTTGTTGTAATATTGGAATTTTGTGGTTAGTAATAACCTCCAAATATTGGAGATTTTGTGTTATAGTGAATATTTTGAATTTGTTGTTTTTGTTGATAAATTTGTGACGTTACAATGACGGCCTCCTCTGCTAAAGCCAAAATACGTTCTGAGTTACGGTGGTTAGCGTCTGCAGTCGCATTGTTGGATCGACCTGATAGGACGGAGGCCTTGTTGAACAGATACGTAGATCTGCCCGTACGTTTGGCTGTTGTTGATGAACAGTATGCCTTATTTTTGGAAAGGACTGTTGAGGCCGATGTGGAAATGCGACAAGAAGTCGATTTGGATGTGGACCAGTGTTATGATTTTGCGGACAGAATTACCCAGGTGGCTCGACCTTTGCAAGTGGCAAGAGAGAATGAACCGAGCCCGTCCCCGGTCACATCTAAGAGTATGCCCCCTCTCTTTGCTAGATTGGCCCCCTTAGACTTAAGGCGCTTTGCTGGTCGTCTAGAGGACTGGGAGGGCTTTATTAATATTTTTGATAGTCTTGTACATGCCCGGGACGATTTGACCCAGGGCCAGAAGTTAGCTTATTTGTTATCCGTGTTGGAAGGGGAGGCCCTTGAATCAGTTCAACATTTGGCCCCCTCGGATGAAAACTACCCTTTTGCTAGGGATTTGATTGCCCGTCGGTACCAGAACGTACGACGTCTGGCGGACAACCATGTGGCCGCCATTTTGAATTTACCCCGCGTTGCCAGCGTGATGCACTTGAGAGTGGCTTTGTTGAATCCGCTGTTGGTGGCATACAACGCATTAAAAAACTTAAAACTCCCAGTGGAGCAGTGGTCGTTTTTGTTACTGCACATTGTCCTGGGAAAGTTGCCGGACTCTGTTAAGGTCCGTTTTGAGCAGCAGTATGGTGGGGATAGTGCGACTTATCTGCCACCCTTCTCGGACCTCTTGACGTTCCTGGAAGGAGAAAGTAGACTGGCAGATAATTCCTCTCTGGCCGGTCCTATGGGACCCGAACGACCTGTGCCACAGAGTGGATCCCCCACCGGACCCCCCCGTAGGGGGCGTATGGCCCCTCGCGCGCCCGGCCGCTATGCCGCCGTCCAGGAGACCGCCCGCTGCTTGTACTGTCGGGAACCGGGTCACAGCACGACCCGTTGTGATAAGTTCCTCGACCAGCGCGTCCAAGGCCGTCGAGCGATCGCGCGACAACGGACATGGTGCTACTCGTGCTTGGGCCTGCACATGCAGCGCGAATGTACCCAAGCGCACCCATGCCGCTTTTGTAAGGGCAACCACCATCCCCTCCTCTGCATGAACAGCCCAGAGGGCGGCGGAGCGCCGCAGCGCGTCGCTGCAGGATCACCTCGTATGGGTGGGGGGCTCGGACCCCCCGCGGTGTTTGCATCCCGCAGCAGTTCTAGTGGCCACCAGAGTGGCCCCAGACGCTCTCCGCCACGTTTGGACCCTCAAACGGGCGGGGGTCCCAGGGACCCCCCCATGGGAAACCGATCCCCAAGGATGGGGATGAATTATGCGAGCGTTGCCGGAGGTCGTAGAGGCCCCCCGCGACGTTTTGAGCCTCGCACGGGCGGGGGTCCCACGGACCCCCCCATGGGAAATCGGTCCCCAACTAGGGGGTTCGATTTTGCGAGCGTTGCGGGAGGTCGTAGAAGCCCCCCGCAACGTGTTGAGCCTCGCACAGCCGGGGGTCCCCGGGACCCCCCCTCTGAAAATCGGTCACCGTGCCCCCGCGACTATGGGGCGACGTACACGGTGGATGATAGGCACCGATTCTCGCCGCCGCTCGCCGAATACCCGCGTTTGGAGCGGCGCCCGCCCCGTCTTCAAGGGGCCGGGAGATATAACCCGCCTGATACCGGGCGAATTGGACGTAGGCAGTATGTGGGAGACTGGGACCCACTGGATCGCTATGAGCGACCCCCTTACCATGGGGGGACGTCTGGGGACCCCACATACTAGCAATCAACGTGTTTACGGTCGATTGTAGCCACCCCTCCAGAGACCGTTTTGTTGCCCACGGCCTCTGTGCTTGTCAGGGGATTGAATGGCGACCTTGTGGAAGTTCGCGCCTTGTTGGATTCCGGTGCTCAGGGGTGTGTTGTGTCATCTTGGTTAGTTAGGCGGTTGGGCCTCAAGGTGCACCCCCACACGGAAGGCGTGAGAGGTGTTGGCGATGTGAAAGTCCCCGGGTTGTTAGGGCATGTTGACTTCACATTTACATCACGTAATAAGTCCACGCCAGGCATTAAGACCTCGGCGATTGTGTTGGACACAGTTGTTGGCCGTCAACCTTCAGTTGACTTGGGACCGAGTATGTTGTCTTTGGTGTCTGATTCCCCACTCGCCGATCCAAATTTCTTCCGCCCAGGCCCGATTGATGCTCTCCTTGGAGCCGATGTCCTGGGGCGAGTTTTGTTGACGGGGAAGCGAGTTTTGCAGCCAGATGGCTTGGTAGCTCTGCAGACGACACTCGGTACAGTTGTGATGGGCCCTGCTCGCCGCGTTTTGGATTCCCTTGATGAGGATCGCGGTCTTGTTTTTAATGTGTCTCTCTCCGAAGTGGTGCAGAAGTTTTGGGAGGTTGAGGAACCTCCACCAGCCCCGCGGGTTGACCCAGTAGCGGATGAATGCGAGTTGTATTACCAGAATAACACTGGTCGCCTCCGCTCTGGTCGTTTGATCACCCGTCTCCCCTTTCGTGCCGGCCGACCTCCTCTGGGCGAATCCCGACCGCTAGCGGAAGGTAGGCTAGTGGCGATGGAGCGTCGCATGAGCAAGGATCCGGTCTTCCGCCAGAAGTATGTTGAATTCATGCGGGAGTATGAGGAGTTAGGGCACATGTCCGTGAGCGATTTGGATTGGCGCTCCGTTGAGCACTTCTTTCTGCCGCACCACGCCGTTTTGAAATCCGGAAAGATTCGGGTGGTCTTTGACGGTTCGGCTCCCACCTCTACTGGAGCGTCCTTGAACCAGTGTCTGCATGTAGGTCCCAAGCTGCACACGGAGATCTCAGACATTTTGACCAACTTCCGGCGGCACCAAATTGTATTTATGACTGACATCCGGATGATGTTCAGACAAACGGTCATCCATCCCGAGGATAGGAGGTACCAATTGATTTTGTGGAGAGAGAGTCCTAGGGACCCCTTGTTGATTTATGAATTGAATACGAATACGTACGGTTTGGCTTCGAGC
The DNA here is from genome assembly GCA_949710035.1 of Crambus lathoniellus. Classification (NCBI taxonomy): domain Eukaryota; kingdom Metazoa; phylum Arthropoda; class Insecta; order Lepidoptera; family Crambidae; genus Crambus; species Crambus lathoniellus. Next base: position 12,919,816 of record OX453296.1, read on the forward strand.
CCGTTTGTTGCGATTCGTTCTTTGTTGGAGTTGGCCGAGAAGGAGCGCTTGAGATACCCTCGCGCCTCCGCCATTTTGGCCAGTGACGTCTATGTGGATGACATTTGCACGGGCGCCTCATCTGTCTCAGAGGCGATTGTCCTGAGAGACGAACTCACCGCCCTTTTGAAGTCGGGAGGTTACGAGTTGAGGAAATGGATATCCAACTCGCCTGATGTACTGGTAGGTTTGCCCGAAGAGCACCAGCAGGACCCCCACCTATTCGAAAATGTTGATAATCCCCATGTGGTGACCGTCCTTGGCGTACAGTACAAACCGGTCTCTGACACGTTCACTTATTGTGTGGATTTACGACCACCGAAAGTCTGGACCAAGCGTTTAGTATTGTCTACTGTCGCACGTACCTTTGACCCCAATGGGTGGATTTGCCCCGTGCTGTTTATGGCCAAGTGTTTCTTGCAACGGTTATGGGCTTCAGGTGTGTCGTGGGATGAACCCCTCTCGGACGAGTTACTCCGAGATTGGTCGAGCTTCGTTTCATCCCTCCCCGAGATTAATGAAGTGCATTTGCCGAGGCTATTCCTCCCTTCTGAAAATTGTAAAGTTACTCTTCACGGCTTTTCCGATGCCTCCGAACTTGGATTTGCTGCGGCCGTGTACCTCCGCACCGTTACTGTTGACGGAGTTGTTGCTGTGCATCTGGTGATAGCGAAAAGCAAAGTCGCTCCCCTTCGGACTCGTCATACGATCCCGAGGTTGGAATTGTGTGGAGCTGCCCTCCTAATGCGTTTGTTGAACCACGTATGGCTCACATTAGGTCGATCTATTGCGATACAAGAGGTTTATGCTTGGACGGACAGTCAGGTCGTCCTTTGTTGGTTGAAGGCTCCGGCGCACACCTTGGACGTGTTTGTGGCCAATCGAGTGTCGCAGATTTGTAATTCCGACATCGAGTTGATTTGGAGACACGTGCCGGGAACCATGAATCCCGCGGATTGTGCGTCTCGGGGTTGTGTAGCCCCAACCCTAATTAAACACCCCCTCTGGTGGGGCCCACAGTGGTTGATGCGGCCTGAGTCGGAGTGGCCGCCCTCTCCAGCGTTGTCGAACGTAGCCGTTCCTGATATGCGGGCATGCGTCCTGGAGACTAGCCCCGCCGGGGAGAAGGATTTGTTGTTGGATCGGTACAGCTCCTTACAGAAGCTGCTTGGTGTTACCGCTTGGATCAGACGTTTTGTGTACAATTGCAGAAACCCACGCGCGAGGCGTGATTCGTCGGTTCTCACTCCGGACGAGCGTAGGGACGCGCTCTTGTTTTGGGTCCGGAGAGTACAAGCTGATAGTTTTGAGTCCGAGATTGAAATTTTGCGTTTGGGCCGTCGCAAGTTGAAGGGCGCGGTATCGCGATTGAATCCCTTCCTGGACGAGAGTGGGCTTTTGCGAGTCGGCGGAAGACTTCGAAATGCGAACCTGCCGTATGGAGCTCGTCACCCCCTTTTGTTACCTAAGGCCGGACATTTGACTCAACTGATAATAACAGATCGCCATGTGAATGCACAACATGCTGGCTGCAATGCTTTGTTGGCCATTTTGCAGCGTGAATTTTGGATTTTGTCTGCTCGTCGAGCCATTCGCACTGTGGTTTTCCGTTGCCTGCCTTGTTATCGATTGAAGGCCGCGACCATGCAGCCCCAGATGGGTGATTTGCCTGCTGATCGCGTCACGGAATGTAGAGCTTTTGCCGGAGTCGCCACCGACTTCGCCGGTCCCTTTACTGTAAAGGCTTCGAGACTGCGTAATGCTAAAACCTATAAGGCGTACTTGTGCGTGTTTGTGTGTTTGTCCACCAAGGCTGTCCATTTGGAAATTGTCTCGGAATTGTCTACCGAAGCCTTTGTCGCCGCCTTGAGCAGATTTGTTTCCCGTAGAGGACTGCCGTCATTGATACGTTCCGATTGTGGTACTAATTATAAGGGAACGTGTAATTATCTTAAGGAAGTAGTTAAGTTTTTTGTTGATAATAAAATAGACATTGGAACCACCCTCTCCCGGCGTGGGATAATCTGGAAGTTTAGCCCTCCAGCTTGTCCGACCTGGGGAGGAATTTTTGAAGCTTGTGTAAAGGCTGCCAAGACACACTTGCGTCGCGTGATTGGAGAAACTATTCTCACGTTTGAGGAACTTGATACGGTATTTTGTAAAATTGAGGCCGTCCTCAACTCGCGACCCTTGTGCCCGTTGTCTTCGGACCCGAATGACCTGGAAGCGTTGACCCCAGGTCATTTCTTGATCGGACAGCCCCTTTTGGCGTTGCCTGAATATCCGATTCAGGATGTAGGATCCCATCGTTTGTCGCGATACCAACTTTTGAAACAGATGTCCCAAAACTTCTGGGCACGTTGGTCGATGGAGTATTTGCATATCCTACAACAGCGCGTGAAGTGGACAGATAAAACCACCCCACCCCAGACTGGCGACCTCGTGTTGATTAAGGATGCTAACCTGCCGCCCCTATGTTGGCGAAGGGGGCGCATTGTTAAACTCTACCCCGGAACTGACGGAGTTCCTCGTTTTGCTGAGGTTTTGGTTCGAGATTCGGTTTTGAAGAGAGCCGTTAGTGGGCTCTCCCGATTACCCGTAGATTGACGTACCGTTCTTAACGGTCCGGGGCGGGGGGATGTTCGGAAAAGATCGACGTTTCTGAACGCAACTCTAATGTCACGTCAAATTGGCATTAGCTGTCACTTGTAGTTGACAGCCCCACTTGATTGAAATTCTTGTAAGAAAATGTCGGAATAATTTTGCTGAATTTGTTAAAAATCGCTCGCGTTGAATGTGCCTGGCATATCGAGTTTGAATAAAATCTTAAATTATCCTGCCGATCCCGTGTTGTACGACCACGATTTTGATGCCATCCTGATGAGTGGCCGGTCGCGATGCTTTGAAGGATAATCATCCACCACACGTGTTGTTGCAGGGGCAATATATATCTTGACAAAAGGCTCCTCCGTGTGTTATTGTGTATCTATTGTTGAAACGCCCAGTATCTTGTGAACGCTGTTATTTGTGTTGTGAGTGAGGTGACTAATTGGTAAGGTCTGCAGAAGAAGAAGATTTACCAGGGGGCGCGCCCTCTGTCTCCTCTGCCCAGGACCACAGACAGTATGTAAAATCACCTTACTTCACATTAAAATTCTCTCCGCTGTGTATCGCAGTCCAATTGTTCAGTTTACATCCCCGCTGAAACCAAGTTTTTGTCCGGAGTCTATACTCATGATACCTTCCACTGCGCCATGCCGGCTCCCCGGGTATAGGCAGGGGTGTACTGAACAGTTGGAGTGAGTATCGCTCTGTAACTGTAACATTAACTGGTTTTATTATTGGTGAAAGTTATTTTAAGTTTATGAAAGTTAGTTAGTGCTAGCTATTATGCTATGCTTCCTCTAAAATATGTATTAAGGTTTTAAATGACTAAATATTATGCTTAATTAGTCATGTTTTATCTGGAACTGGAATATTATCACGTCCCATTTCTTATCACATAAAACCCGGTTAAACCCGGTTCCCATTCCTTAGAACCGGTTCTAGCCGAACTTCCAAATACCCGGGTTATCCCGGGTTTTCGAGAACCGGGAAAACCCGGTTGCATGCCCTACTTGTTTGTTATGAATTTGACATAAAGAATCGAAGCGTACCCCTAGTGTAAGTTTTTATGTCAAAAAACGCAAACTATCGTGAGTGCGTATTTGTGTCAATTTGTATGAGAACTGTATCAGCGCCTCTAGCGGCGAGTAGCGCGCTTATGCAGTTTTCATACAAATTGACATAAATACGTACTCGGAATAGTTTGCGTTTGCTTGACATAAAAACTTACACTACGGGCACTGAACGACGAAGTGACGGTGAAACTTCGTTAGTTGCGACGTTTGCGAGCCAGATGCCGAGTTAACTTTATACGGCCATAATTATTTAATGCTAAGTAGGTATAGGTATATAGTAACTAAGCCCTATTTCAACGAAAATCGATGGGTTCCAAACAAGCAACCCTCAGTTTTATTACCTTTATTTGAATGTTGACTGTGAATATTTCCCTGTTCATGCAATAATGTTATTTATATTCATACGAACTACCTCATACATAAAGATATCAAGTTGTCCAAATCACGAACACACACGACCTCTGCTCTGTGGGTCCAAAGATTTATCCTTCACAAACAAAAAGGCAAAAACAGCTGAAGTTCGGAAAAGCCCGAAGCCTAGTTTCATTTAACCCCCAACCTTTACATCAAAATTCAACAATGGTTTTATTGCAAACGGGGCTGGCTGATAAGGCACCCACAAAAACTTAGCAAAGTAAGTGTATACAGAGCGTCCCAAAACTATGCCACATGAAGAGAAAGTACCTTAAATACTGAAGATATAAATTTTTACTGAAAGGAGACTTCATTTTTGTTCTAAAAAGAAAACGAACTGCATTCAAAGAATTTCAAATAGGTAACCGCCTGTCTGAACTGGGAATCGAACCCGCTGAATGTGAAAAAAGTATTTCTTTAAATTTTATCCGATCGAAAGGCTCAATTATAAGCATTTATTTCTTCTAAGTAACTTAGCATCTTAAATAAAAGGGAGACTACGAATTTTAACATTTATTATTGAATAACAAGTATGTGCAGCATTATATACAGCGGCTATGAAATACTAATGAGCGAAGATTGGAGCAAACTTACACTTAATTTCTCTATCATAAGTTATAATGTGATAAGTAACACCACATTGTTTGATTTCAAAATTGTTGTGGGAAAAGATTGATACTTTAATGTAACTGCTTCAGAAGTCAGCTCTCTGTACCATTACCTTGGTGCCTAGGCGGAACGTTGCTATTGCATCATGCTTTTTCGTGGATGCAGCCGGGCGTTCATCAATTTATAAGACGTTATCACGTCAAAAGGTTAAGAAAATTTGGTGTGGTGTATTCCAAGTTGTGGTCCACCAAAGTACGTTTTTTAATTCGGTGCAAAAAAAAGAAAACAGTATTACCATGTTAAAACTCTATATTCACATTCTGTAGAATTCTTTATTTGTGAACGACATTGCCGTTAGTTCAAAACATGCTTTGACTGGATAGATATTTGTTTAAAATTATTAATAAAAGTAAAAAAATGGAAATTACTCCTACTTAAACAACACAATAATTTTTCGAAGGGATGTTAGATGGATATTTTTTTCACGTAGTGGCAACACGCAGGCACAAAATATTTGTGACGCAGGGGTGACAAACCTACTTTCATGTGTGTGATAATTTGATTGATTTTGATTTGTATTTTGTTTACTTTATGTGGGCTCCTATCTGCTTCGCGTACAGTGCTTCTTTTACATTATTTTGTAGATTTCTTCTTGTTTCTGTTATTGTTTTTGTTTATTTTTAAGTTTGAACCGTTGTTACTTGTTAATATTGTGTCTGTACTATTACTATCTAACCCATTTTGCAATGTTTTATGCGCTTTACCCCAGGATATAGTTTTTATTAGAAGATTTTAACAAAATCTGTAAAACCAAAACCTCACAATAAATTTGGTTTAAAAGAGACACGAAGAAAAAGGTTTACGACACCCTGTTGCCAATGTCAAATGTGAAAGTGACTTTATTTTTTTTTTGCACCGAATTAATAAACGGACTTTAGTCGTGGGACGCCCTCAGGGCGCTTTCATGGCGTCCCATGAGTATGTATGCCACATGGTGGCATAAACCACACTAAATACTACCGCACTAGATTAAGAATTTTACCGTATTAAGACTTTATTTTTATCTAAATATCAATACAAACTGCATTCAAGAGTTTTTAAATAATCGCCTGTCCGAACCGAGAATCGAACTCGCACAAAATTATCCAAACTTTTTTAAACCAATCGAGGTGGTGTTACATACTTATCACATTATAACTTTATTTAACACTTATGTATGACAGTTAATTAGGTATAATTGCTTGAATCTTCAGTCATTAGTGTTACATTAAAATGTTAAAGTCAGTTGTTTTGAGCACGACAGTCACAGAAAATGCTAAATATCCATTAGAATGCTGCACAAACTTGTTATTCAATATTTTCAATAATAAAATGTTAAATTTCGTAGTCTCCTTTTTATTTAAAATTATATTATGTTACTGAGAAGAAATAAATGCTTATAATTGAGCCTTTCGTTCGGTATAATAAAATTAAAGAAATATATTTCTTTCCCATTCAGTGGGTTCGATTCCCAGTTCAGACAGGCGATTATTTGAAATTCTTTGAATGCAGTTCGTTTTCTTTTTAAAATAAAAATGAGGTCTCCTTTCACAAAAGAATTATATCTTCAGTATTTAAGCTATACTTTCCCTCCATGTGGCATAGTTTTGGGACGCCCTGTATATTATTTGGCAAAGGTAAGTTTTATAGAATACTGTTTGAATAGCGTTAGAAAACACTGGCTTTGTTCGAAACTTTTGTCGTTTATCTTTGGGGTTTAAAGTGCTGACAGCTCGAGGCGCAGTGCTGGCTAGTACCTACTTAATTCTTCTTCTGAATACAAACACAGTGTAATTAAGATGTAATTACTTGGCTTTCGTTTTATCAGTTAAAATATTCTTACCAGACAATCTGGAATAGATTAGTAAAAAGCTCTTCTTCATTTATGATGTACAACAGATTTCCTATCTTTTCAAACGAGTACCTACCAACATGTTATTATAATTTTTAGGCCCTTAGGGCCTGTTGAACCCTAAGCGCGACCGCCCGCTTAGTTACTTTGTGCCTAAGCCCTTAAATTTATTGGATTAGAGTTTACTTGACAGTTTTGTATGGGCTATCTGTCAAGCAGCTAAGACATTGTGAAACAGGCCCTAGGGACCCAAAAATTATAATAACATGTTGCTAGGTTAGTACACTCGTTTGAAAAGACACGAAATCCGTAGTATTTTTATTAACTAAAAGGCTCGCTATAAATAATAATAAAAGACTTGATTTGATACCTTTGACATTCTAATTTTCATAAGACACAAGACAAACACAAAAATCACAGAGGTCATTGAAAAAAATACAATAAACGACTTTTACAAAGTGACAAAGAAAAAGCAAAGAATTATGTATACATTATTATTTATTGTCCATTCATATTAAAATATTTTTAAAACGCAACTTTTTCATCATTTTCCAATCAAATGCTGTTATTTTGCACTACGCCACCTAGTGGTGTATCTTGTAAGTGGTTACAGTCCAACGTGCGCCGCGAGACGAGTTTTCCTTGCTTTCAATATGCTTTTCCGAACAAGGTTGTTCAGAATATCGTTCCTCTTTTCTTCGCTAGATGTCGCTAAAATTATATATGGGAAAATTGAAAGATATTGTTATTGCTTCGACAGGACAAGACGAATTAAAGAAGCATCGTTTTTTTTTCATATATTAATAAATTTATAATGCAAAAATTACAAATAAGTACCTACCTACCTAGATATCAATAATTCTCCCTTTTTAGGGCTCCGAACCAAAATGGTAAAAAGAACCCTTGACTCGGTCTGTCACAGCTAAATATCTCGAGAACTACTTGCTATCAACTTGGAATAGTTTCATAGCATCTACACACGTTCCGATCCGACCGCCGATTTGGTCTGCTCCAGACCAAATCTGGACGTGTGTAGCGTAGTCGTCCGACCATAATTATTATTATTCGTGTTTGACGCGGTCGGCCGGATTTGGTTCGCACGAACTTCACTTCCTACCAAATCGGAACGTGTGTAGGTTTCCGACCGGACCAACTTGGCAGTGTTGACAATTTTGGAGGTTTTCCCCTAGATTTAGGGAGAAAATATGTAAAAGCGGAAATATTTAAAGCAGGTAAATTACGTTTAAGGGATTTTCAGAGGATTCAATTTAATGTTCGTTCATGAGTTTTACGTAGGACTGAACGAACGAAAGGTTTAAATATGGCCATTTATGAAAAGATTCTATTTGTCTATTTGTTTTTTTTAGAATATTTTGTTTGAAAACTAGCAATTTGTCATAAAACTAAATATATATCAAAAGGGCATAACACCTCATTAATAAGTGCTGCTTTTAGTAAATATTTAGCATGTTTTAGTATTTTAATGAAAATAACAGAAAATTAAAAATAATGAAATTGTTTTTTTATAGTAATAAAACATTAAAAACAGAAAATATTTTTCTTTTTACTTTATTTATTGCAAGCAAATTGATGTTTTCAGTATTTATAAATAATAATAATATTGGGAGATTAGCAGTGGCTGGCAACACTGCAACAACGACTAGAGGTCGGCCAGACCAAATTGGAACGTGTGTAGCGCCGACCGATTTGGTCTGGCAGATTTGGTTTGATGAACGTGTGTAGGCGCGGATCAGATCTGCAGTGAAGTTCGCCCGCACCAAATCGGCCATCGGATAGGAGCGTGTGTAGCGGCTATAGATGACGTTTGCCCAACTATTTTGCAAATAAGAGAGTTTTTTTTTTCAACAGGGACTGAAAGTAGGTCTTAAAAATTTGAAGTGGGGCTACTGGGGCATATGGGGGATTATATATACGGTAAATATACCAAAATAACATTTTTTTAAATTTTTGTGTCTGACTGTCTGTATGTCTGTTTGTTCCGGCTAATCTCTGAAACGGCTGGCCCGATTTTGACGGGTCTTTCACTGGCAGGTAGCTGATGTAATAAGAAATAACTTAGGCTACTTTTTATCCCAATATTCCCACGGGAACGAGAACCACGCGGGTGAAACCGCGGGCGGCCGCTAGTTATGAAATAAATGAGTTACCCCCTGTACACACTGGGCGCTCGGCGAGCGTTTGGTGAGCGTACGCGAGATATTTTGTATGAGAATCTGTAGTTCTGCTACTAACCGCTAGAGGCGCTGTACAGATTTGCATACAAAATGCAACGCCAACGCTAACGCTAACGCCCAGTGTGTACCAGCTCTCAATAATGGGAGAGTTTCTTGCAGTAATTTTTCGATGCACTAGATGGCGCTGTAACCCTAACACAACCTACTTTTTTCAGCATATTATGGCAAAGGATTAGTTCATTCAGCTTAAAAAAGACTTGAGTGTCAGTCGGTTGTACTGTCAAATTAATCTGTCTGTGGTAAAGTTTTTGTTCTGTGAGGTCTGCGGATTGCTTTGCTTCCATGCGTTGGTGTTGGTGGTGTTTTGTGAGCGTATTCGTTTTTCTTGATAATTTGATTGAAACCTGGCTTGGACTGGTACTGAATACTGGACCCCGATTGGATAGCTTACATTTTGACCTGGCACTGAATACTTGACACTGATATTGCTTAACGTTTTGGACTTGCCTAATCACCGCACTGGTGAACGAACTTCAATCATATCGATAGACTATGGATCGTGTCGTCTTGATCAGGGGGGCTACCGCGTAACTTTATGGGTATGAACTTCATACGTTTTTGGGAACTTTAAGTCAATTTTATAAAGAAAATAGCCACTATCAGTTCATTGTTTTGTGATGTCGGGTATAGCGATAACTAGCTAGCAACGTTCAACAGAACAAAGCAGCAAAAATCTATCAAGATAAGGAATTCAATTGACAGTTGAAGCCCATACCCATATCCATATTTCTTAGCCGGTAGCCCCCCTGGGGGCTACCGCGTAACTTTATGGGTATGAACTTCATACGTTTTTGAGAGCTTTAAGTCAATTTTATAAAGAAAATAGCCGCTATCAGTTCCTTGTTTTGTGACGGCGGGTATAACGATAGCTAGCTAGCAAAAATCTATCAAGTTAAGGAATTCAAATGACAGTTGAAGCCCATACCCATATCCATATTTCTTAGCCGGGAGCCCCGCAGCCCCTTTACCGGCTAAAAAATATGGATATGGACATGGGCTTTTTTGACATTTGAAGCCCATATTTTCCTTGTATGGGCATAATATGGTATTCAAATGTCAAATGAAGCCCATGTCCATACCCAGATTTTTAGCCGGTATAGGGGCTGGTTATTAACCCTGACACATCGTATAAGACACGCGTCCCGGATCATCCCGGATCAAAGAAGCTTTTTTGATATCACGAGTGTGATACAATAGCGCCATCGATTACTGAAGAAGATCTAATGAGGTATTCTGTATTGGCTGAAAGAGAAAATGTTGACACTTCTGCCAATATGTATCGAGAGGGGTTTTTAATTACTAGCCGATTAACCTATGATAATACTGAAGGTGTTTATTTTGTGGCTGGTATAATGTGCAACAGAAATGCGAAAAACATTAAGTAATATAATGTCATTCGAAAAGTTGTCAATCACATAATATTAGAAGCTCAATGTGAGTGTGCGGCAGGGATGGGCCCCCATCCATGGTCAGTGCAAACATATTTTGGTTGTAATAAATGGACTAATTGATTTCACCAAGCATAAAAAAATAACAACAAAACCCATCTGCACAGAGACACACCAAAGCTTTCATAAGCCAACACAATGCATAGAGTAAGATAAATAAACTCAATGACTTTTCGTCTATTACTCAGAAATACTCAAGGAATTTATAAGTACTACGTACAACAGGAAGGTGCACTCCGTATTTTTGTGTATTTAAAAATACACTTTAATATTAAGAGATAAGGTTTATATTTCAATACAAAATGTCAACGGTCCAGCTGAGACCGCAATAACGAGGTGAGGGTGTCCCTTTCTCTGAAATTGCCAGCACTCTTAATTATCAGGTTTAGTAGATTTATGGTTCACAACTTTCGTTATAAAAATTAATTTTCGTAAAATTTCCGCTTTGTATTACTTTTAGTCAATAGAAAACATCGCAAATTAATTTAGGTATTACCGTATTAAGCATAAAAATGTATCAGGTCGTTTAAGTTTTTTATGGCTTATCCTAGAAAATAATTTGAATGATAGATTTCAGAATGTTAAAGTAGCAACATTACAAGCCGAATGACGTTTTCTGACGTTATCAGTCTTCGTTGTGTCAAGTTTGCAATTCGCTCGTCGCGGCCCGCCGCCCGTCGCGCATGTTCGTGGCCGCCGTAATGGGATGGAGTGAGATACACTGACCTCGTTCTTACTATCTCATTAGGACCGTTTTTTAGCAGCAGTGCACCTTCCTGTTGTATTATAAATTCCTTGGAAATACTTCTTCGTTTACTTCTTCAGAAAAAGTTAGGTCGCTATAGTGGGGTAGCGCCATCTAGTACAAATTTTTGAACTGAACGATGAAACGTCAAAAGAAACTCTCTCATTAGTTATGAAATATGAATGACACATGACACACTCATTTCGCCTGTCACAACAAATAACATGGCGACCTGCCAAATTTGAAATTAGTTCCAAATTCGACCGCGCGCAGACTTATCTGGCGAGCGCTCCTCATTGCCACCAAAGAGTAGTTATGTAACTAATAAAATTAAACAAAAAATCTCACTTTTGAGAGCTCATTCCCATGGGAAAATCACTTTAAGCGCTGCAAACTTACGGGCAGAAACTGGTATTCAGGTAAATAGTTTGAGACCCCGGGGGAAGGATTATAATAGGCTACTTTTACTTTTTACCAGAGAAATGTATCATATACCCACGGGAAAATCAGTGGGTATTATTTGTTTGTCCGTCTTTCATGACAAAACGGAGCAACGGATCAATGTGTCTTTTGTACGGGGGTAGAATGGGAGCTAGAGGATTGGATACACAGGCTACTGCCGGAAAAAAACACATTCCCTCAGGATAACGTCATGTAGTACACGCGGGCGAAGCCGCGGGCGGAAAGCTAGTGGAATAACAAAAATGCCAGAATGAAGTAAATTAAAGGTTTATTAAGATCATAATATTAAATTATTAGAAAGCAAAATAAATTGTTTCTGTGACTGTACCAAAAGTTATGTTTTGCTATTCGTTGGGAATAGATTGGGTAATTCTTGTAAATATTTAAAATTTGGTATTCGTTAGGAATAGAACAGTTATTACGATAATAAACAAATACCATTGGTATTAGTTTTTGGTATTAGAAGGAATAGATCAAATCTTGCAAGCTAAATTTGACCTACTTCCCAGTGTCCGATGGAGGCGATGGAGCTGAAACAACAAACAAACAAACTTTGCATACAGGTTTGGTTTGGATGACGACAATACAATATTAAAGTACAGTCAACAAAAAAAGCTTGTCATAAAAATGAAATTTTTACTAAAAACTTATTACAAGCTTTTATTTAACTTGCCATGTTAGTTAGTTTGTTAGTTAGTTAGTGGGGTACAAATCTTTCAAACTTAATTTGACCAACTTCCCTGTGTTCGATGGAGCTGAAATTTTGTATACTTACAGGTTTGATTTAGATGACAATACAATATGACAATACATAAATTGTAAGTAACTTTCCATTCAAACCATTGAATCATTTTTGCTGCACACTACTGATAACATATATTTTCTTGATATAATTAATACTGGACGATGTGCGATCCTTACCCGTTATGTTCAGAGTTCCCATCGATCGGGCACAGGCTTTTAACCAAATATTTAAAGTCACTCATCTGATGATCTACTCAAACAAGAACGCTGATACCACCGATAAGTTTTACCGTTACGTTTAACAATCAAGTTCAATTCTCTAAAATACTACATACTCGCATAAATCACTTCGCTAGTCTTTTTAGCTTAGCTTTAACTTGTTTACTATGAATTTGACATAAAGACTCGTGAAAATATTGAATATGAAGTACCTATTAGAAAAAATCGACCCGTCTCACAACTAGCTCCGATGGGACTCGAACTCACGTCCGGGCGAATGCTCTAACCACTGAGCTACGAAGTCGTTAGGGACTCGTGAGTAGAGTCGTGACTATGGACTAGTGAGACGCGTAAATTTTTTCTAATACTCACTTCATTTTCAATAATTTCAATAATAAAAATTTAATTGTAAATGCAAAGAAAGTAAAAATAATCGAATCGTGTTCCAATCCAACACAAAATGAATGAGGAGTGGCGACAGAATATCCTCACAAATTGCACCTCGGGGCCGATTCTCAGGCAATCGAGAAAAGTTCACTTTTTTATGCTCGAAATTCAAATAACACAGTTTGTGTATTGTCAGAATTTCGCAATCGAAAAAGTTCGATCGAAAAAAATAAAACCGCCTTCAAAAAAAAACCACATCAAAAAAGTAATAAATAATTCCTCACCAAATAAATAACGTAAGTACTTTGAAGTCGGGCGTGAAACATGTACAATTTTTTGTTGTTTTTGTTAAAACCCGCCCGACTTCAAAGTACTTACGTTATTTATTTGGTGAGGAATTATTTATTACTTTTTTGATGTGGTTTTTTTTGAAGGCGGTTTTATTGTTTTATAAAAATAATTTTTATTTCACTCTTTTTAGTGCATCGTGCAGGCAATTTACGTGTTTTCTGGTAAATAGGTATGTGATCAAACTGAAAACCTCCTTTTTTGAAGTCGGTTAAAATACCTTGAGGTGTCCCCTTATTAACAAAACAACAATCATCTAAATCGGTTTATAAACAAAGGAGTTATGCCTAAAGATACGTATTGAATTCACATAAAGTTGTAATGAAAACGACAGTATTTTCAAGATTTCCTGAAAACTACTGAACCGATTTCAAAATTTCAAAAAATGGGACCAACTTGGAAACCAACCTGATGTAATAACGTTTGAACCATTTCAATCGGTTTAGCCGTCTTCGAGTAATCGGTGGACATACATAAAAAAAAAAAAAAAAAAAAACATACATACAGACGAATAGAGAACCTCCTCCTTTTTGATTTAGAAGTCGGTTAAAAACCAGTCAAACGCAACGAGTGGTACCATGAAGCTCGACTTAATACTGAGTATTAAGTCAAACTTCATGAGTGGTACGGACCAATCGATGTTCGTATACGAACTTAGCTGTCAAAATGAATTTGTTGACATGTGGGACATATTAGTTTGTTTGAAACGTTCTAACTTTTCAATAGAAACCACAAACAAAATGTTCGACATACGAATTACCACACTGAAAAAGTTCGAATGCCTGAGAATCGGTCCCCTGGGCTCTGGTAGGCATCACTGAAGCGGTATATTACTTTATGATGAAATTTCAAGACTTTGAAGTACAAGCTTACTTACTTCTGGCTTGAACGATTTGTCAAATTTTCTGTACCGAATTCAGGACATAACCCACCACCTTCCCATGGCTATGCCAACCGTTTGCTCGTTTTGTTAAATGGCCGAATAGCGAGAGATGCATGCGGAGTGGAATAATTTCGCCACGTACCATGCTTGACTCTCTACAAATTTCGTTTTTACTCTGTTCCTTATGCCCCCGACCATTTCTCCCCTTTGGTAGTCCCCAATGGTATACCAAGCCGAATTCCAAGGACAATCTTATCAATGCTTTTTTGTGTGTTGTTGCAGGAGACGGCTTCAAACTGGCATCGTCGGGCCCGGGCAGCCCGGCGCCGCCGCCGGTGCAGTGGCGCATGCGCAGGAAACCAGGTAACCCCATATTTTTCATACAACATTCCTGAGAAAACAGAATTTTTAAGATTGTGAAATAATAAATATGTTGCTAATTTCCGCAAAAAAACCACTAAAGAAGTATATATATATAGAAGCTATATGTTGCTTTTTTACAAAGGATAGGGACTTCCACTAAATGATGCCTTCAATCAAATACTTAGAATTTAAAAGTTTGCGACATTATGACCTACCCTTTAATGGTTTTTTTACATACATAGGTTTAGTGTCAGGTGAAGTATCTGCATAAGTACAGTTCAGTGAGGCACTGTACCGCCTTGACAAATGTAAGAGCGAAACTCGCAGCGTCGTTTTTTCTATTGAATTTCTTGCGACGAGACGACGCAACGCAACGCACTACTGGGTCCTCGCTCTTAATCAGCCAATATTGTGCCATTTGTCACTTCACATTTTTTAAGCCGACGACGTTTACGATCTAATTAAATGTTTTTCAGTGTACATCATAACATCAGCATGCACTTCATTTTGTTTCTTCGTGAAATCTGAACTTTACTCCAGTTTATACAGAAAATATTTTTGCGAGAGATTGATGGGGATATTTCTATCATGTTTCTATCATATTATTTAAAAAAAAATCAAGCACTTCTTCCAATGTTTACGGTAAAAGATTCCAAGAACGAATAAAGTATGTCGCGTTTCTCATTTTAATCCATAGATCAAACTACGGACTTTGTAGATTGTTCATCATTTTCTAAAAGTTCTCCCTCCAGGCTAGCTATCAATTGCCTAGACAACGAACGACAGATCCCTGAGGAGGCGTCGATACGATACACCACGGTGTGAAGAATTTTTTTATTGGCAGCTCTGTAATATTTTGAAAGGAAACTTTTTCAGTTTTCTATTGTTTTTGTTTAAGTAGGTACTTACTTCATTTTTGCGACTTTGCGATTAACTGCTTTAGTAATTATTACTTTAAAGATTTTACTCAGTAAGTATGTGTTGTATTTACAACCTGCCTTATTAACACATCACATCTTTAAATGTTGTGTTTTATAGAAAACAAAAACAAAAGTGTTTAGCAGTCATTTTCTATCCTGTAAGTATGTATTCTAATGTTATAATTAAACTGTCATGTGGAAAAAGATCTTAGAATTCCTCGAGCTATAATGACAAGAATGCTATAAAACGAGTGACTAATTGTCTGGACTTGTCCATTCAACATAACTGACGTGGTACATTGAATGGAAATATCTGTCTTCAAGAGAACTGTTTCATGACTCATAAAGTCCTTAAATCTGCGATATTATTTAAGATCTGAATCGTCCACGAATGCCTTTCCTTTGAGGATTGTAATAAACTTTATGGCTTTGTCCAGGACTCCAGGCATTGTGTAGTTTCCATCTGTTTAAGTCCTATACTACACAATTGCTGTCAGCTACAAATCTCTATGTAGGGATTGTTAGGTTCATGGTCGCATACCGGGCCTTTGTAATGTCCCGGCGTGGCATCGCATTACTGTGACTGCGACTAGGCTTAGATAAGGGCCACCATTGTATTCGTATTTCTTACAGTTTGTTTATACAAATGTAATAAGAACGTCCTGTAGTTACGGGGCTTACGGGGCCCCTTTGTGTTGTTTTGGACTCGACAGCATTTATTCTAAGATTGATATTATAGCTCGGGATTATTGTTAGTTACGTCTGACTGCTAAACGATAGCACACGTTGTAACGTTGAATTATAAGAAATAACTATCTAAGTGCATTTTAATTGACTTTTCACCCACTTCTGCCTATATTTCAGAAGTGGGGATCGAACTATTACACCCACATAAGTGGAAAATTAAACTGTTAAAACGAAAGTTATTGCTTAGTGATTAATTGGACTACGAAAGTGAAAGAATAAAACAGTGTTTATTTCTGTTGTGAACGAGGATTTACTACGATGGAGTATGCAGGCGGTAGCGCAGAGAGGCAACGTAGCCGTATCAGATCTTCAGAGCAAAATCGAACGAAAGCAAAGCGGCGTAGGGACCGGAGTAGCACCGTTTCAAATAGCATGAAACAAAGTAAACGTCGAATGCATCGAGCGGTTACTGAAACGCCGCCACCACGTGGTGAACGTAGGAGTCGTTCACGAGAAAGGAGCGAGCGGCGCAAGGTTCGGGACAGAAAAACAAGTCGGAGGCGTCATCATGAGAACCGTCGGAGCCGTAGCATGGAGAAGAAAAGCAGAGGAAAGGACAGTAAGCGAGAACGAGATCAAACTAATGCAAGGAATTCAAGCGGTACTGTGAGTAGTGAACCCTTGTCTTCTCCACGAGAGCGCGTGAGTACAAGTGATTACTTATCATACGAGGAATCTCAAAGACTTTTGATAGAATTAGTAAAGACTTTATCCGATAGTAAGCCACGAGGCAATAAGTTTCCGATGCTTGGTAATGTAATACCAGAATTTGATCCTATGAGCAAGAGTCAGACTGTTTATATGTGGCTCAATAAGGTAGAGGAATGTGCCAAACTTTATGATTGGGATGATGATCAGATAATTCACTATGCGTTGCCCAAATTATCAGGGGTAGCTAAAACCTGGTATCAGGCTTTACCGTCAATGTCATTCTCGTGGTCCGAATGGAAAGTTAAATTAACAGACTCTTTTCCTACGAGTGATGATTATGCTGTAATGTTGACTGAAATGTTATCGAAACGTGTAAGGTTCAATGACTCCTTGGAGTTGTATTATTATGAAAAGATTAATCTGTTAAACCGTTGTCAGATAAATGGGAAGCGCGCTGTTGATTGTTTGTTGTATGGGATTGACGATCGTTCTGTAAGGTTAGGAGCCAAAGCAGCAAATTGTCAGGAACCAGAGCAGGTTCTTAAATATTTTCAATCCGTTAAGCAACGTGAGTCGGATAGATCTCGGATAAATGTAGACAAACATTTTAGTACAGCATCTCCTAGTAGTACAACAAAACGTTTACTTAATAGTGATCAAAAATCAACTAAGAAACAGACAAATGGGTCTACAGCGTGCTTCAACTGTAATGAATCTGGACATTTCAGTTTCAGGTGTCCAAAAAAGATTTTGAAATGTAATATATGTAATAAGTTAGGTCACCTCACTATTAATTGCGCTAGATTAATGTCAACTTCGACCCCGGACGATAATAGTAACAAAGAAACCGAACGTACTGTATTGAAAATAGAAACGGAGACTGATTCTAATAGTAAATATTTGATCGACGTTAAATTAAATGGAACAGTAATTCAAGGGTACATAGATTTGGGTAGTCAGTGCACCTTGTTACGACATAGTGAAGCTGTGAAATTGGGAATTAATTGGGTCACTGAGAATTTACCTACGATGAGGGGGATAGGTAACAATGTTGTGTTACCTCTAGGGTTAGCGAGCGTTGAGTTAGAAATAAATAATATACTCGAAAATGTTGACATTTACATAGTAGACGATAGTGTCATTAAATACTCAGCACTCATTGGTCATAGCTTTACTGAAAAACCCGGAATCGTAATTACAAAAACTGCCGACTCATTATTTTTTGAACGTCATCAACCAAGAAAATTACTATTAAAGCTGGATAAGGACGTTATGATTGCACCGAAGCAAATGATCGTGTTACCTGTCCAAGACAGAAATAGTAATTATACTGGGCCGGTTTACATAAATGGAACGTTACGTGGAGAACCTCAGAAGGAGATTTATTTATTACCTGGTGAGTATGATTTTAATAATGGAGTAGGTAGTTTGTTAGCACTGAATGTTACTGAAAACAAACTGATATTGACTAACAATAGTTTGATTACACGAGGCATATGCACAACTAAAAGCATGCATGTAAATGTTTTGAATTTTGATGACGAAGGTGGGATATCCGACTTAAGCTATGGCAAACAATTAAATAAAATTGAAATTATTAGATTAAAAGACTTGTTAAAAACGTACGAAGACTGTTTTTCCGATAATCTGCAACAATTAGGATTTACAAATGTCGTTCAAATGAAGATTGAACTAACCGATGACAATCCGGTAGTTTACAGACCATATAGACTTTCGTATTCAGAACGTGAACTGGTACGATCAATGGTTCGAGAGATGATCGATGCAGACATAGTGAGTGAGTCAAACTCACCTTACGCCAGTCCAATCCTGCTAGTAAAGAAAAAGACTGGTGAAAAAAGGCTGTGCGTCGATTATCGGGCATTAAATAACAAAACTCGTAAAGAACACTACCCGCTTCCATTGATCGACGATCAGCTTGATAGATTAGCTGGTAATTGTTTGTTTATTAGTCTTGATCTTGCCTCTGGGTATTATCAAATACCTATTGCAAAAGACTCGCAAGACAAAACTGCTTTTGTGACTCCGGATGGGCAATATCAGTTCAAACGGATGCCCTTTGGACTAGCAAATGCACCATCCGCATTTCAAAGGGCTATGAATAAAATATTACCAAGGAGTAAAGTCAATTATGTAATAATTTACATGGATGACATTTTAATACCTGCGACATGTTTTGATGAAGGAATGAGTCGTTTAGAGGAGATATTACGACTTTTGAAAGAAGCTGGGGTTACACTTAAACTCAAAAAGTGTCGTTTTTTCTGTACGGAACTAGACTTCTTAGGATTCCATGTTAGTGGTAGTGGCATACGTCCTGGTGCTCGAAAAACATTAGCAATTACCAATTTCCAAACTCCACGCAACGTTCATGACGTTAGACGTTTTATTGGTCTGGCCAGCTATTTTCGTAGATTTGTACAAAACTTCGCGTCGATAGCACGACCCTTGACAGACCTACTGAAAATGAGATTTGAATGGAAATGGACCGATGAACAAGTTAAAGCTTTTAATACATTAAAACAGAAGTTAACCGAGAGGCCAGTTTTAGCTCTTTACGATCCTACGCTAGAAACAGAATTACACACAGACGCTTCAAAAGACGGGATTGCCGGGATACTAATACAACGCGGGTTGGATAATTTGATGAGGCCGATATCGTATTACAGTCGTAAAACTACGGATGATGAACAAAAATTACATTCATTTGAATTAGAGACACTAGCAGTGATTGCTTCGCTGAATAGGTTTCGTGTTTATTTGCTTGGTATAAAATTTAAGATTGTAACTGATTGTAATGCGCTGAGGACGACAATGACTAAACGAGATTTGGTACCTCGCATCGCTCGATGGTGGGTGCAGTTTCAGGAATACGATTGTGAGATCGAGTATAGACCAGGTTCACGTATGGCACACGTGGATGCCCTTAGTCGTAATCCTCTTACTGAATCCACCATGAGCGATGATGAGCATATTATTGATGTTCTGCATGTAGACGTACAAAACTGGATTGCTACTGTCCAGATCGGAGACGACGAGATAAAGCGTATACGTGAAATTTTGCTAGATGAAAAGACTAAATATATTGCAGATGTATGCAAGAACTATCAGTTGAAAGGAAATCATGTATATCGGGTTCTTAATGAAGGGCTGCGTTGGGTCGTTCCGCGAGGTTGCAGATGGCAAGTTTTGCGAATGAACCACGACGAGATTGGTCACTTTGGCTATGAGAAGACACTAAAGCGTTTAAAAGGGTCATTTTGGTTTCCAAAAATGCGTCGCTTTACGAAGAAATACGTCTCTGCTTGCTTGCAATGTGCCCACCACAAAGCACCAGGTGGTCGCAAAGAAGGTATGCTCCATCCTATACCCAAAATTGAAATGCCGTTTCATACAATACATGCAGATCATCTAGGCCCGTTCGTTCGTTCTAAGCGAGGCAATACGCATATTCTTGTTGTTATTGATGCATTCACTAAATTCATTAATATTCGAGCTGTAAGAGACACCAAAACGACTTCAGCAATTAAGGTATTTAGAGAATATTTTAGTTACTTTGGAGTTCCAACTCGACTCATAACAGATCGTGGCTCATGTTTTACCAGTATAAAATTTAAACAATTTACTGAAAGATTGAATATTAAGCACATTTTGAATGCAGTTGCAACCCCAAGAGCGAACGGGCAGGTTGAAAGGTTCAATCGCACAATATCCGATGCACTCGGCACTAGATGTCATGACAAAAATGAGAATGAATGGGATGAATATATAGGTGAAGTTCAATTGGGTATTAATACAACCGTTAACAAAACGACAGGGAAAAGTCCATCAGAACTGCTATTTGGATGCAAGTTGATGAATGAGTCAGAAAACTTGTTGAATGACGTGATTATTGAAACATCAGGACGCGTTGAAGGGAATGAATTGATGCAGTTGAGATCTGATGCTAAAAAGAATATAGAAAAACAACAGGAATATTCTAAGAAAATATTTGATAAGCTTAGGAAAAGGGGTAGAATATATGAAGAAGGAGACTTAGTAAGGATAGAACGGAATGTATCTGATAAAGATCATATAGGTAAATCTAAGAAACTAACACCAAATGTTTTTGGACCTTACAGAATTGCTAAAGTTTTGCCCAATGACAGATTCCTTGTTGAGGATACGCCTCTAACAAGGAAAGGAGGTAAGAAATATGAGAATGTTGTTGCGCTTGATAAAATACACCCATGGGTGAATCTAAACGACATGAATAGTGAGGATAGCGAGAGTGACAGTGACGTGAGCCCTGCGCCAAATATCGATTAACGAGGTTGTGGCAAGGAGAAATTGAGAATTAGATATTTTATTATTAAATTGGTTTAAATTTAAAATTAGAATAAGAAGTTGAAAATAGAGAAATTATGATTTGTGTTAATACATGCCCATGGATCGTCATGAGCGATCAGTGCAGACTGCGAATGATATTGAGCAATCAGTATCGCACAGATGGTCGTAGATTATGATGAACCATGGTAACGGAAGCATTGATTGTTGAATATAATAATAGGACGTCATAAGCGATCAGTGCAGACAGCGAATGATATTGAGCAATCAGTATCGCACAGATGGTCGTAGATTATGATGTCTTGTTATGATAAACGCATGGATTTTTTTTAATAATGAGCTATGGAAAGTCATAAGCGACCAGTGCAGACTGCGAATGATATTGAGCAATCAATATCGCACAGATGGTCGTAGATTATGATGGACCTTGCAGAGATGAACAGATATTTGAATATGAGACATGGAATACCATGAGCGATCAGTGCAGATAGCGAACACCGCACAGATGATCGTAGATTGTGGTAGACCATGTATAGATTTAGAATATGAAATTAATTATTAGATACTATTAGTAATTGCAGTGTTTGAATTTATAATATTGTTTTTATTTTGTTATTATTAGCATGAATTAATAGTATTAAATTTAAAGTTTTTACTGTATTGTAATAAGTAAACGCAGCTGATTCAATAACTGTTTGTGATTTATTTGAATAGTTTAGAAATTATAACAAGTGATGGGACTCACTTAGAATAGGATGGCCGAATGTTAGGTTCATGGTCGCATACCGGGCCTTTGTAATGTCCCGGCGTGGCATCGCATTACTGTGACTGCGACTAGGCTTAGATAAGGGCCACCATTGTATTCGTATTTCTTACAGTTTGTTTATACAAATGTAATAAGAACGTCCTGTAGTTACGGGGCTTACGGGGCCCCTTTGTGTTGTTTTGGACTCGACAGCATTTATTCTAAGATTGATATTATAGCTCGGGATTATTGTTAGTTACGTCTGACTGCTAAACGATAGCACACGTTGTAACGTTGAATTATAAGAAATAACTATCTAAGTGCATTTTAATTGACTTTTCACCCACTTCTGCCTATAGGATATATATCTTCTTGTCTAGGAAGCGATAAAATCTATTTACACAACGAAAGGACGTCTTAGCTCGGTCTTTAGGGGCCTCACAGACTATCAGTCCCTGTGCAGGCAACAGCCTGTCAGTTGGCTGTTGGCCGCACACTCATAGTCACGAAAAATTGTTTCCGTGTTCTGTGCTCATAGTTTTACATTCAAGAACCTAATGTCAGGGGGCCTGTTCGATCTAGGACTGCAGGTGACCTGCCGGCGGACTGATACTAGTAGTATGTATTAGATAGTAGTAGATAGTAGTGTAGATAGGCCCCTTTACAATACTCTTACTGACGACCAGTTGTTATAACTAGTAGGAGATAGTAGTATAGATAGGCCTCTTTACAATTAGTCTTACTGACGACCAGTCGTTATAGTAGTAGATAGTAGTATAGATAGGCCCCTTTACAATACTCTTACTGACGACCAGTTGTTATAACTAGTAGGAGATAGTAGTATAGATAGGCCTCTTTACAATTAGTCTTACTGACGACCAGTCGTTATAGTAGTAGATAGTAGTATAGATAGGCCCCTTTACAATACCTGTCGTTACTATGATATCTGTATCATACGCCAGTCTCGGACACATCTCGGCGAGTTTAGTCCTTTACCATTTTTCTTTTTTTTTCTTTTTATTTCACAATGGTTCGCTTTTGATACCAATCTTGCTTGTAGAAGCAAGCTGGAATCTACGATGAAGCGAGCGAGCTAACCCAGAAAATTAATCAATATTTAATTCAACAAAATTCTCTATAGGGTATATATTACTGATGTTTTTAGGCCTACTAACTAGGGCATATGGGATATGAAATAGCGATGATTGTACATTCTCAAACATTTTTTTTCTCAGGCCTCATTATTTTCGACTATTGATGAAAAATGTAAAAAAATAGTCCCGTTCCACCCCCCCTTATCTCCGAAGTTTGCATAAAGAAAAACCTGAAATTATTTAATGTGATACAGGAAAAATAAAACGATGTCTCTAGATAGTAAGCTTTTTCAGAAATCATCAACAAAAATTGCATTAGTTCTCGGTCAAGAGATGACCTAAAACTGCAAAATTGTACACCGCAAATTATTTGACGAATATAGCCTCGCCGATGAAAACATTTCAAGTTTTATTTATTTATCACTAGCGGCCGCCCGCGGTTTCACCCGCGTGGTTCCCGTTCCCGTGGGAATATCGGGATAAAAAGTACCTACATATAAACCTTCCTCTTGAATCACTCTATCTATTAAAAAAAATCGCATCAAAATCCGTTGCGTAGTTTCAAAGATTTAAGCATACAAAGGGACATAGGGACAGAGAAAGCGACTTTGTTTTATACTATGTTAGTGATTGTACGGAACCCTCGCCTCGGTGCGCGAGACCGACTCGCTCTTGATCGGTTTTTTATTTATTCATAATTTTACTAGCTGACCCGGCAAACGTTGTTTTGTCATATAAATTTTATTGGACACGAACTTCATATCACCTGCCTGACACAATGTCACTTAAGTAAAAAAAAAAAAAAAATCCTAAGCGGCAAAAATGTCAGTGATTACATACTCTTTGACATACCTTCTCTTTGGAACCGGCTAAGAAATGACAGTTGTGTGAAGTATGACAGTTTAACGGTTTTCTATACAAAATTACCATTTTTATTTTATAATTTTCCTGGATAAAAAGTAGCCTATGTTCATAGATTAATAACTCTTCGCTTCGCTTACGCTAGATCGATAGTCTTCATACTAAAGCTTCGTCAAAAGTGAAGCAAAAAATCAGATTTATGTGTGTGCGAGCATTACGTGCATACGTGCGCCGACCAGCCCAGACACGCACACAAACAAAACTTTGATGTTAACAAAACGGGACGTTCGTGTAAAGTCGGGGGCCGACTGAGCCAAATTGGCTCAGTTTGAATTGCTTCATTTTCTTAGGCCTACTCGGTTTCTAAGCGTTATTATTCTAAGCCTATGTTACTCTCCAGCTCTCAAATTATCTCCATAACGAAAATCTCGTCGATCCGTTGCTCCGTTTTGACGTGAAAGACGGACAAACAAACAAACAAACAAACAAACAAATAAACAAACAAACAAACACACTTTCACATTTATAATATTAGTATGGATTCGAAATATTTTGCTACACAAAACAAGTTTTTATTTAGAATTCTTATCTTAAATATTTTCAAAGTTATAGGAAATGAAATTTTCTAATTATACAAGGAGAGGACGACTTTCTTCGTGACGTCACTATAGTCTCGCCATAGAAGATATGCTTATTACAGAGATACAGCTATAGTCAAAATTAAACAGCTTATAATTCGCTTTTTATAAAACAGATTCAAATTTATTTTTCATTGGAATTCTTAAATATTATCTTCATAATTAATTCAACACTTCAACAACAGTAAAATACCCTATTCATTGCCCATATATGTATATCAATTTACACTATACATTTTTACCGCCTCTGTGATCTTGTGGTTCACACTAAAACGGTATCAGATTCAGGGGTCCCGGGTTTGATTCCCAGTATCATTTGTTGTTCAGTTCAGTTCATCAGTTGTTCCCAGGGGGTACATATTGTTTTCAGTTTGGTTGGTGGTAGGACTTGTTCTAAGTCCGCCTGGGTAGATACCACCATCTTAACTAAGTCGTACGCAATAACAACGATGAAAGGAGATTTTTCAGTTTTGTATGGAGCCTCGGCTAGGACTTTGTACACTATACCATAGGCAAGCAAAAGATAAATATAATAACGGAAAACTAATTATATCGCAATAAGCTAACGCGTTTGATGGTACAAAAGCATTATCTAGTCTTAATAATTATGTAACCCCGATTCAATATGGCGGTAAAATGTCACACTAACATTTAAAAAAAGGTTCACATTGACAGATTATCATCAGTCGTCAATGTCATCGTTTTTCGTACAGAAACATCAAAGTTTCCGAACGTGATTTAAATATGGTTGCCAGTGTGACCATAGATGGCAAAGAATTTTTATTTCAAAGTTTATTTTTGTACCATTTATCCAGAAAGACAATGAGAATTTTAATATTTTATTTGACTTTACTATATTTTTTACTATTAGTACGAATAGTGTACAATGTCCTAGCCGAAAATGAAAAATGTCCTTTTTTAGCGTTGTTGTGTTCTATCGTTAGAGATAAGATAACCAGTTCTTCAGTGGTTGAGGATTCCGGGAGTAGTGCGCTTCCACCTACAGCCCTATCACTACTTGACATCAGCTGTGATGAAGGCCAAAGCGCTACCCCGTTATGAATAAAAACAAATTAAAGGTTTCTTATCGGTTTTCATCAATTGTCTATTCAAGAAGCAAGTTTACATGTTGGTATGATACATCGGTCGCTGGTTTGGATTAAAAGATAAAGTAGAAAAAAACATTACCTTCCTTCTGTTGCAGTCGGGTAAAAAACGCTTTATTTTAGTTTTCTACTTAAAATAGAAGAAGAAAATGCATTTACAAAACCCGCTTTAAAGCCAGCGGCGCAGTAAGTCCTTATTTACTATCCCGGATTTTCCTCGCAATAACCCGGGAAAAGTCTCATTACAATAATTTCTTGTAAAAGGAAGAGTGCTTGTCACTTTCCAGACACGTGGCGGGAAACAATTTCTTCCCATTCCAAGGGAGTCTGTAAAGTTGTGGAATATTGAAATTCTTTCCTCGCTTGCCGTATATTTTATATTTTCTTACTTTGATATACAAATTAAACATTTCTAAGGATGTTTCGTTTCGTCGGAAGAGGACCACTTCTTTGTTTGTACTCGGGGCTCCCCCTGGTTTTACCCGCTTGATACCCGTTCCCGTGGGAATATCAGGATATCGTATAGATAGCCTATGTCACTCCGGAAGAATGTAGCTATTTCATGGTGAAATATTTTTTAAAATCAGTTTAGTAGCTTTTGATTTTTTAAAGCGCCGCCAGTAAATTTTATTTCATTTCTTCCTAATAAGCCCAATTTCTAAAAAAAAAATCAGAAGAGGTTTTGTAAATGACGTGTGATATAGATTCATTATTTAGAAACTTAGCAAAAATAAAATAAAATCGATTGGCGGCGCTATAGTTGGCTCATGTTAGACCCTACCAAAGTTACAAACAAAAAATCGAATCTATCCTCTTCATAATATAGGTATAGATTGTCCATTTTTTTTATTTATATTTATTTAGAGGCTTTTACCTGTTTTAGGTATGACAGCCTCATCATAGCCTAACCTTACAATACCTTAAAAATATACCAATTATTAACCTAATACTAAGAAGGAAGACGATGATGCAGAAACATAAAAATTAGGTCTTCAAATACATCTGACCGTGGGTCTGCAAGTATTGTTAAAAATATCCTTACATCTAACTGATTTATTTTATATTTTTGCATCAGAGCCCTCCTTTTTTCATAAAACAGAATAAGCATGTGCTGAATGTCATCCACGGACCCACGAGTGTCACAATTTAGAGAGTCGGTTTAGATTGTCCATAAACAACTATAAATCCCAGAGAGGACCCTTGAGGCAGTGGTTAGCGTGATCGGCCTGCGATTGTTGAGGGTTAATCAACTTTCGCAAAGGTCACTCACAAGATGGGTGACCACACTATGATTATCACAAGCTATTCCGTGCTTCTGAAGGCACGTTAAGGGCATCTTCGAAATTATCGAAATTAACCTATTTTTGATTCAAAAGTAAACAATCAAATATTCTTTATTTTGAGCAGATAAAAATATATGTTGAAGTTTCATAAACGATCTTGATTATTGTGTGGCTAAAAACACGATATACTCACTTGACTATAAAAAAAATCAAAAATACAGACCTAGGTGTTATTGTTGATCGAAGTGTGTGACATCCATTCCATCGCTTGTTGCTAAAGACAGATGGATAAAATATTGGTATTAATGCAGCAATGGTTCTGCAGAAATGGTTCCGGACCATTAAAATAAGAAAAGTCGCATATATTGGTCACATCCTGAGAAATCCGCAGTATCATCTTCTCCAGACCATGGGGAAGATTGCTGGAAAGCTCACAGTGGGAGGACGCAAATGTCATGGCTACGGAACATCCGCCAGTGGACCCGGCGTTATGGCGATACTCGGAAAAATTAGATATATATTTCTTCATACCTTTTTCTCGTATAGTTTAAGAAACACGATTTTATGATTTTGCCTCGACACTTTTTCTTTTCGAAAAGACCTTCAAAAAATTCGAAAATTCAAGATTATTCTTACATGGGGTTACATATACTATTGGAAATTGGTTTAATTAGTGGACACCAATAATATTTAGGATCGTGTAGAAGCATTTTAAAAAAATCGCTATAGTTTTTTAATACGAAGTGATTTTGTGCTTTTTTTTGTCTAATCTGCAAAATCGGTCTCGCTCCCGCGCGCGTCGTTTTGTCATTGCTATCTCGCTTCAGCATAGTCTCGCCCTGGACAAAGCCAAATTCAAGGAGCTGACGGCCAACCTTCAATAATGCAGCGGCACTTTAATTAGAAGAAGAAGCAATGGTTCTTCAATATCTTTTAAACTGAAAACGTTCGTAGTAGATAGTTCGACAATTAACCGCCTGTATTCAAACCAATAAAATGGAGGTCCCAGCATTGGCCGTGACATTTATGTGACGAAGAAGCCTCGAATTAATTCCCCAATTATATGATCCCTCACGTAACTCCTTATCATTTCTAATACAAGCAAACGGACGTCTGTAATTCTGTATACTATTAAGTTATTTTAGGCATTTGTGGAAATATAAATAATTAAGTAGTAATTTACTTTAGAAACGATCACAAATATGTTTTTGATTCTGTATGCTCTTCTTTCTCTAATTCAAAATATTGAAGGAACTTTAAAAAAAGTTTAATACAATTTTTATATAGGGCATACCGATTTTGGCCACTGTACCGGTTTTGGCCACTTTTTGCTCTAAAAGTTTTCTAAACAACTTTTAGCCATTTTTTATAAAGGCAATTAAAATAAGGTATTTTAAGGTAATAATAACAACCGTTAGAATTCCTTATGTTCTGTTTGAAAAAATGTTTTGTATGAAAATTTTAAGAAATATGTTTTGGATGAAATACTTTATAAACCTTTGTTTTTTACAATTAAATTGTTGTTTTGCAATTTACTGGTTTCTAGCGCATTAGAATATATTGATTTTACCTGGGTTTGGTTTTGATTTTGCGCAATACTTACAAAAGTTTAACTATCAGTAAGTGGCCAAAACCGGTAATTTGGCACCTCTCACACATTGTGTGTAATATAAAAAAAAACTATTTTACTTTTATAAATTTGAAAAATGTACCTTTAAAGGTAGATAAATTATCTATAATTTAAGATATAATTTGTGTCTTAAATACCTAAGACCATTTAGTAGTTAGTAGTGCTTAAAAGTCAAAAAAATCCTTAAAGTGGCCACAAAGGGTACCTCTGCCCTACTTATATTATTTTAACTTTAGTGTCTGTCTAACCACATAAATTAAGTAATTTTCTTAATATTCAACATTCAGTTTTTGCAAGTCGTAGTTGAAATCTTACAACTTTTAGAGCCTGCGCACACTTGTGATTTTTAGTCGACCGATAGTTTAGTCGGAATCGTAAGACGATCGTGATCAATCAAACTGACGGCCGATAGTTTGGTATTGAGAGCCTGCGCGCCGTTGTGATTTTCAGTCAATGCATTGCGTGCACATTACCGACCGGCCGATAGTTGTGCGATAGTTTGATCGTACAACTATCGGCCAGTCATTTTCGATAGTTCGATCGATTGATAGTTTATTCGTCAATGCGCGCACTGCCATATACTGAATCCGAGAACGCTCAAACTATCGCCCGATTAAAAATCACAAGTGCTCGCTGGCTCTTACGGATTATAATGCGTGTTTATAATTTAACACACAGCAAATATATGTACATCGTGATGTTTCATTGTACGTAGTGGATAGAGAAAAAAACATTATTTGACGAACCAAAAAAAAAAAAAACTACGTAAAATTCCGTATAGATAGATTGCAGTTTTAATAGCTTTTCTACATAAGTAAGACTTAGCTTAACGTCAATAGGAGGTCAAATGGTAATGCCAGTCCTTTCCAGGCTATTATCACAGGTACTTTGGGTCCTGTCTGGCAGTCTCTAGGGATCTGTGACTTATTAGTATTACCTACATCTTCTGTAATGTACACTTAGACCTCGGGATTGGAACTAAAGTTATAGTTAGTAATTTATAGAAGTCGAATGTTTATGTTGATGAAACTGACGTTAATCAAATTAGTTTTCGAGACAACAAGTTTAAGTAGGTACCTACTTGTGTTACCGAAATACTATACATACACCATCATATCAATAACAAGATATAAGGATGTATGTATTCGGTGTCCCGAAGGGAATCCAAGTATTTAAGGACAAAAAAATTACACCCACTCACAGAAAAAAGAATAATACTTACATCACATGTATGTTCCGGCTTTTACTTAATAGATTATGGAACCATAACCCATGGCGTGGAAGGCAAAGTCCCTACGAAATGCGCTATTTAGTAAATATTAGTTTCTCGTTATGTTTAAAAATTCTATGTGATTGATGTAAGTAAAGGGTGTCTCAAAAGTACGTATAGGATTTGAATTTCGCGCTATTTCCGAAATATTCAAGATGGCGGGTTGAAATTTGACATACGTCATCTTGACACATGTAAAATTAATCGTGGAGCGTTTCACAATAAAACAGCGCATAAAAGTTATACAAATATTTAACGAAAATTCACGATCAATTACAAACACTCGTCGAAAGGTCGAAAAATCTCGTAATTTCAAGAAGAGGTGATGTCAAATGGCCACCGAGATCTTGCCATCTGATGCCACTAGATTTCTTTCTTTAGGGCTACGACAAAGATAAAGTCTACACCAACGATCCCCAAAACATAGACAATAATGACAAAATATTCGGCGAGTTATTGGTGAAATAAGTAGCGAAATGTGTGAAATTAGCAGCGAAATGTGTGAAAGTGTCATGAAAAACTTGCACACAGCAAAAATGCCCGTGGCGGCCATTTAGCAGATATTCTATTCAGATAAAATTGTACAAGTCTCTTCTTCAAAATAAAATAAAACTACGAAGAAATTCGAATCCATTCGCGTTTTATTGAGACAATACCTATCCATCCTATACCTACTTTTGGGACACCCGTTATATTCCAATCTTCCGCAATTTTTTTTCTTGGGTAAATGCCAGAGACACAGAGCACGAAAAGATTTTTTTCTCTTTACTTCATGGAAAGTAAAGAGAAAAAAATCCCTCTCCACAATGTCTCTGTGGCCAGAGACCTCTTGGCCGTCTGAATACTTAACAGCCTTTATTTTGTAATATTGGTTTAAATATCCATTAAATAAAATGTTTTATTTTTAGTTTCGTTTCAAGTGATTATAAATTGTGTCCGTCCCATTACATAGTAACAGGAAAATATTTGTCTACAAATGGCCTCCTTTTAAGTTGTTAATAAAAGTATCAGATTCGCAATTCAAGTTAGTAAATAAATCTCCTTTTTTTGGGCATGCGTATAAAATTTGCTTATTTACTTCTTTTTTATCTATACAAAAGTAAACTGAAAATACGGCATTGCGTGTCTGACGAACTGGAATAAATCCAGACACTTGACAAAGGAGAGCAGAATGTACCTGAAAAAAATATATATTCTCTCGTTGCTTGAGATTATTCAGGATAGCACACTTCTTGGAATATACCTGTATATTTATTTAACATTTTTTTCTCTTCGTAACAAAATCAGCTGATTTACGTTTGCGAAAAGTTGGATTGGATTAGCATTATAACTAGAATAGTTAGATAAAGAACTATTTGAATAGACATTACATTAGACATTAGACATGACATTAGTTGTTACTCGTATCAAAATTTGGCACTAAGTAAAATTTGGCTTTTGAGAACAGCAATCATATTCCCTTTATATAATTATGCTAATTACATAATAATTATTATAACTTAACTGCAACACATCGCAGCGCTGAGCACGTAGTATTTTTTTGTCCTCTGTGGCTGAGCTACGAAGTAGTCCGAAGACGCAGCAGTCGGATTGCAGAACATTCGCCCGGACAGTGAAAGGTCCCGGGCTCGATTCCCGGCGAAGCTACTTGGAGGATGAGTCGTTTTCTTTCTAATATTTCATTTTCAATAACAAAAATTGCATTGCGAGTGCACAAAAGAATCATTTTTATAATAAAATAAAACCGCCTTCAAAAAAATCACATCAAAAAAGTAAGAAATAATTCCTCACCAAATAAATAACGTAAGTAGGTACTTTGAAGTCGGGCGTGAAACGTGTACGATTTTTTGTTGTTTTTGTTAAAACCCGCCCGACTTCAAAGTACTTACGTTATTTATTTGGTGAGGAATTATTTCTTACTTTTTGATGTGATTTTTTTGAAGGCGGTTTTATTTTTTTATAAAAATAATTTTTATTTCACCCTTTTTAGTGCATCGTGCAGGCAATTTACTTGCATTCTGGTAAATAGGTATGTGATCAAACTGAAAACCTCCTTTTTTGAAGTCGGTTAAAATATCTTGAGGTATCCCCTTTTTACCCGACTACGGCAAAGCAAAAAAAAGGAGGGTTATGAGTTTGACCGGTATGTATGTATGTATGTATGTTTGTATGTATGTTCATCTGTTCCCACATAAGTTCTAAACTGCTGATCATATATTCACAATTGAGGTATCGTTGGAAGCGTCTTGATTGTCTGCTGGTTATAGGCTATGTCACGTCACATGAAATTGAATACGGCGCCCTCTAGACGACATAAAGTTGTGAACTAAAAAACTTTTTTCTGAGAAGAATATCGTGTTTGGTATCAAATGAAAGCTCTTGGTGAGCTCGTTTCAAAAATATATATTTTATTAGTTGTTGCTTGCGGTTTTGCTTGCATAAATCGAATTTTGACTTTATCACGAAATTCATCATCATCATATCGCCGAACGACGCCCACTGCTGGGCATAGGCCTCCCCCAAGGAACTCCACAACAATCGGTCATACGCTGCCCGCATCCAGCGGCTTCTCGCAACTTTGACCAGATCGTCGGTCCACCTTGTAGGGGGCCTGCCCACGGAACCGGTACGCGATCGCTATTCAAGAACCTTTCCGCCCCAACGGCCATCGTTTCTCTGCGCTATCTGTTCCGCCCACTGCCACTTCAACAGTACAATCCTTCGAGCGATGTTGGTGGTTTTAGTTCGCCTGTGGATCTCATCGTTTCTGATTCGATCGAGCAAGGTAATACCAAGCATCGCTCTCTCCATTGCTCGCTAGGTGACTTTGAGCCTTCTTTTGAGACCCATAGTAAAAGACCACGTCTCACTTCCATAGGTCAGTAAGCCAGTAATGACTGGCAACACACACTGGTCAAAGACTTTCGTCTTGAGACATGGAGGTATTTCGGACGCGAATATATGCCGGAGCTTCCCGAACACCCGAGCTAAATTCGTCGAGAGATCTCTTTCTCGGAGTTGGACTTACTAACTGGACCGAAGTGGTCAACAACTTCGAGCGTAATGTTCCCAACGACTGGAGCGGGTGAAACATGGGTATTGGATATGATTTTCGCCTTATCCATGTTCATCTTTAGACCCGCTCTTTGAGAAGCATTACTGAGATCTTCGAGCATTAAGTTCAGGTCTTCCAAGGTCTCAGCCATAAGAACTACATCATCGGCAAACCGTATGTATGTTAGGTGCTCGCCATTGATGTTGATGCCGCATCCTTTCCAATCAAGAAGCTTAAAAATATCCTCCAACGCAGTTGTGAACAGTTTCGGACAGATGACGACGTCTCCCTGTCTCACACCTCGCTGTAGTTGGATAGGATTACAGCTCTGGTTCTGTAATCGGATTCCGTCACGCCACCGACATGGTGGCGTTTTGGTATAAGTACCTGAGCACATAGATGTACCTGTGGTCTCCTTGGCACCTCTGGAGAGACTGCAGCACCGCCCAGCTCTCAATAGTATCAAAGGCTTTCTCGTAGCCCACGAACGCCTAGCAAAGTGGCAAGTTGTACTCTTCGGTTTTCTGTATAACTAGCCGCAGCGTATGAATGTGGTCTTTGGTGCTATTAGCCTTTCCAGAACCCGGCTTGTTCAGGACGTTGGAAGTCGTCGAACATCTTATAGATAGCTCAGAAACGTGATGGGTCTGTGGTTCTTCAAAAGAGTCCTATCACCCTTCTTGAAAAACGCTTCTGCCCCATGCCTTTGGCGTTTTGCCCTCGAGGATGATTGAATTGAAAAGCTTTAAGTATCAGCTTTCCGCCCGCTCTCAGAAGCCCGCCCGCCGCCTTGTTGTTTTTAAGCTGCTTGAGAGCCATTGTTTTAAATTTGAGCCGGTATTGGTCGGAGCGTGGATTTTTGCCATAATCGCCACGCTTAGCCTGCCAAGTGTTGGCGATCGCAGTATGTCCTGATGTTCGCGAAGCCTATTGGGCTTGGCGGGAGGGCTGAGCGTGGCGAGAGACAGACCTTGTCTGACTGAGTCCAACATACCGTTAGCGGTATACGAAAAGACTGTATTTGCCCTCACTATAAACAAAGAAATATAAAAAATATGTCCTGCTGTTACATGGAGACGCTGCTGCCCCTCTCTTGATGGCAGTTTTCCCTCTGTCGCCTCTTACGACACCCTCGAGAAGAAAGGGGGTAGTGCTATTATTTTTATGTGCCGGCACTACACAGCGCAAAATTATGACCCCAAAATAATGTAAATAAAAATTAAGTTCAAAAACTAAAACCCGACTACTGAAAAATCACGCTTTAAAAGTATGAAACAAGAAAATATTCTCATCTGAAATTGCCGTGGTCGTATGCCCACGACTATATAATATAACAAAACAATATTTTCATTCTAGGGAAAAGTGGCATACGACCACGGCAATTTCAGATGAGAATCTTTTCTTGTTTCATACTTTTAAAGCGTGATTTTTCAGTAGTCGGGTTTTAGTTTTTGAACTTAATTTTTATAAGTAATGATTATTTAAGTAGCCTTCATTTTCAAGTGTTACGTTTAGTTGGCTGTAGTGTATTAATACAGACAGTGCACCAGCTAATGGTCTTACTATACTTACGTTATTAATAAGATTGAGGGGTTCAAATTATAATAAGTACTATTTATTGAAAATTTTCATTTTAACTTTTTTTAAGCACCTACTTCGTTATTTATAAATAATGAACATATAATACTGTTATTTTTACATTATTAATTACACGTAACATCGTTTTATTCTGTCAAAAATCAGATACTAAAAGTTCAAAATTTCAGAAGTCTGCTGCGCGCAAAGCGGTACCGAACGGCACATGTATGGTATGCCATCTTGAGCGCCATGGACGGGGTAATAACTGGTATAAATACCAAGGTCTCAGTTTCATTTAGTTTCGAGAAAAGAGACTTTAAGTGTTTTCGCCCATATAAAAAAATATCAAATATTTTTTTTCTCACTCGTGGAGCTTTGCATACCTTCCAAGTTTCAATGAGAAATAGAGGGAGTTGTGTTCAACACATAACAATTTTTTAATTTTGAATTCCTTGCAAAAAAATTCTAGAGTATGGAGCTCGAACTTCAGACCACTGTGAGACGGTTGGTTCGGTTGGAGGAAGGATTTGTTCTTAGTCCACATGGCTCGTTACCAGCATCTTATCCAAGTCTGACGCCATAACAATGATTTTTTCAGCATTAGTGTGTTTCGGCAGTTAGTATGGTGAGATAAACAGTTCCTCATGATTGAGGAATTTTTACCATTTGAGCTTTATCACCACTTAACATCCGGTGTAAAAGTGCTAGGTACCTCAAAAATTCTAATATAGTTAATTTATTGCTTGCATAACAAAATACAAAGCTATGTTAGACCAACATTTAAAAGTTCAAACCAATTACATAAACACCTAAAAACACTGAAGAATAATGGCGCCTGTCGATCACAATGTAACGAAGTTTGTGTAAGCTTTCGAAGTTCGTAAAAAATTAAGTGATAAATCAGAGTGAGAGCCAAGGACAAGGACAAAACAAACTTGAGAGACAAAGTGGATTGAAAGGTCCGATGGCGCAGAGGTACTGATCGTGAGTCTCCTTTATCTACTGGGTCGTGGGTTTGATTCTCACCTGGGACAAATGTTAACGTGATAATCGTTTGTTTTTGTTGTATGGTCTGGTGTCTTGGCATCTTGATTTTTATTACTCCCCCGATATCCGTATACAGGTGCTACAGGCCTAATCGACCCATACGACGTTTATTTGATTCGTAAAGATCTAGCAAGGTGGCAGGAGCATAATGGGCAGAACAATCTTCGTTGTTTACGTTCCATTCGCAGCAAATGTTTCCACTTTTAGGTTATGTCGGCGGACAAAAGCTACGAAACCTTAGTTGCATGATGAGTTAGGTAGTATTCATTATTACCTATTACGTTTTTATATTATTTTGAATTAGCTTATTGATTCTAATTGTATACTTTAAATTGGTTAAAACTACCAATTAAACTAAAATCAATACTACTTCACCTTGTTATTGTTGATCGAAGTACCTACTCCATACGCATAAATCAGCTTACAATTGGGCAAAATAAGCATACAATTAGAATTCTTAGGAAAGTTTTCTAATGGGCTTACAAATCATTTTTTATATTTTCTTGGCATAATAATGAGCTACACCTAGTATAGTATTATATGATCTGAGGCTACACCTCAAAGACATGTTAAAAACATTTCAACCTGACGATTGATTACTTTAACTAGATTCTTTGTGATAATCTTTTTTAAGATTTTTTACGTTAGAGTACAGCTGCCTACTTATAATGTAAAGTGTTGATTCAATTTATGGTTTTTACTGTAATAGTTTGCTTAATCACTGTTATGTATTTCTTGGAAGCATAAATCTTATCAGCCCTTCCGGCATGACATAACGAAACTTCGTTATACCCGTCCCTCTCACTCTCCAGGCATGACAGATTTGAGTGAAAGCGGCGCCGGCGGGGCTAACGAAATTTAGTTTTTCGTTGAATAAGATAAGATTAGGGCTTCTGTACTGCGCCACTCGTACTGCTTTGTCAGTGGCGTTCTGCGGGGAATCCTTCTACCCATATATTTCCTACTTCTACCTATTTTAATAGAGGTTTTGGTCCTAAGAAGGACCTTTTTGGTAGGGCCCGACCTAAGTGTCGAAGATTCCGCCTCTTGCCGCTTAGCTCGAGGCTTTGATCCTAAGAAGGACCTTTTTGGCAGGGCCCGACCTAAGTGTCGAAGATTCCGCCTCTTGCCGCTTAGCTCGAGGTTTTGATCCTAAGAAAGAAATACCTTTTTGGTAGGGCCCGACCTAAGTGTCGAAGATTCCGCCTCTTACCGCTTAGCTGGAGGTTTGGGTCCTAAGAAGGACCTTTTTGGTAGGGCCCGACGTAAGTGTCGAGGATTCCGCCTCTTGCCGCTTAGCTGAGGTTTTGATCCTAAGAAAGAAATACCTTTTTGGTAGGGCCCGACCTAAGTGTCGAAGATTCCGCCTCTTACCGCTTAGCTGGAGGTTTTGGTCCTAAGAAGGACCTTTTTGGTAGGGCCCGACGTAAGTGTCGAGGATTCCGCCTATTGCCGCTTAGCTCGAGGTTTTGGTCCTTTTTTGGTAGGGCCCTGAAAAGGGCATTTTAAGATTAGATTTATTCGCCATCGATCGTGGTGAAAAGATCAGATTTGCGTTACCGACTAAACTAAGCTGTCCGCGCAGACTGTTGCCCGGGGTGCGCCGGACGCATAAATTATTTTGAAGCGTCACACGGGACGCTCCTTTCTTGAATATAAATAATTTTTAACTACTGAGTTATCAATTATCATATTTAAGGCTGTTTTAAGGATATAGTCAAACTCAAAGTTCTTCAGCTCGCCCAAATCATCAGTTTATTTTTCATCTTGTAGGTACATTTAATTAAAGTGGCGGCTATGGAAACTCACCATAGTAATTTTCGTTTCGCTCGCACCATCTATTCTGTGACGTAAAGCCTTATCAATTGATCCAGTCACAGATAGACAGATGACGTCTTTTCCATTAACGGATAGGACAAATTTTGTTAAAAGCTCCATAAAACGAGTTACTAGACTCTTCTTCATATTTTTAGAAATATGTACTGAAAACCGAATTAGCTAGGGAGTTTTGGTGCTTTGGGTAAAACAACTTTACTTTCCGACTTTCGAGGCAAAAGCTAATTTTTTTTTTATAACTTTAGAACTTAGCCTTCATTGTGATGAAGGCTAAGTGCTACCCCGTTGTAGGTGAATCCTCAATCACTGAGGAAGTGGTTATCTTATCTCTAGGTGTTCTAGGTAACTGCCGGAACACAATAATGCTAAAAACATTGTTATGGCGTCAGACTTAGATGAGATGGTAGCTGTCCAGGCGGACTTTAAACAAGTCCTACCACTACCACCAACCAGACCGAATAAATATGTGCCACCACTGGGAATCGAAGCCGAAACTTCTGGGTCTAACACTACTATCTCTCTACCGGTGGAGTGTACCCAAAGACAACTAAGAGTCTGTGAGTGTACCTACCACTGGACATCAGAGACGGTTATGCTGCAGTTAGTTCAAGTTACTTTTTAACCGACTTCTAAATCAAAAAGGAGGAGGTTCTCTATTCGTCTGTATGTATGTTTTTTTTTTTGTGTATGTCCACCGATTACT
The DNA here is from genome assembly GCA_949710035.1 of Crambus lathoniellus. Lineage (NCBI taxonomy): Eukaryota > Metazoa > Arthropoda > Insecta > Lepidoptera > Crambidae > Crambus > Crambus lathoniellus. The sequence goes on from OX453296.1 coordinate 12,957,814, forward strand.
CGAAGACGGATGGACCGATTGAAATGATTGAAACGTTATTATATCAGGTTGGTTTCCAAGTTGGTCCCATTTTTTGAAATCGGTTCAGTAGTTTTCAGGAAATCTTGAAAATACTGTCGTTTTCGTTACCACTTTATGTGAATTTAACACGTATCTTTAGGCATAACTCCTTTGTTTATTAATCGATTTAGATGATTCTTGTTTTGTTAAAAAATTAAGTTCAAAAACTAAAACCCGACTACTGAAAAATCACGCTTTAAAAGTATGAAACAAGAAAAGATTCTCATCTGAAATTGCCGTGGTCGTATGCCACTTTTCCCTAGAATGAAAATATTGTTTTGTTATATTATATAGTCGTGGGCATACGACCACGGCAATTTCAGATGAGAATATTTTCTTGTTTCATACTTTTAAAGCGTGATTTTTCAGTAGTCGGGTTTTAGTTTTTGAACTTAATTTTTATTTACATTATTTTGGGGTCATAATTTTGCGCTGTGTAGTGCCGGCACATAAAAATAATAGCACTACCCCCTTTCTTCTCGAGGGTGTCGTAAGAGGCGACAGAGGGAAAACTGCCATCAAGAGAGGGGCAGCAGCGTCTCCATGTAACAGCAGGACATATTTTTTATATTTCTTTGTTTATAGTGAGGGCAAATACAGTCTTTTCGTATACCGCTAACGGTATGTTGGACTCAGTCAGACAAGGTCTGTCTCTCGCCACGCTCAGCCCTCCCGCCAAGCCCAATAGGCTTCGCGAACATCAGGACATACTGCGATCGCCAACACTTGGCAGGCTAAGCGTGGCGATTATGGCAAAAATCCACGCTCCGACCAATACCGGCTCAAATTTAAAACAATGGCTCTCAAGCAGCTTAAAAACAACAAGGCGGCGGGCGGGCTTCTGAGAGCGGGCGGAAAGCTGATACTTAAAGCTTTTCAATTCAATCATCCTCGAGGGCAAAACGCCAAAGGCATGGGGCAGAAGCGTTTTTCAAGAAGGGTGATAGGACTCTTTTGAAGAACCACAGACCCATCACGTTTCTGAGCTATCTATAAGATGTTCGACGACTTCCAACGTCCTGAACAAGCCGGGTTCTGGAAAGGCTAATAGCACCAAAGACCACATTCATACGCTGCGGCTAGTTATACAGAAAACCGAAGAGTACAACTTGCCACTTTGCTAGGCGTTCGTGGGCTACGAGAAAGCCTTTGATACTATTGAGAGCTGGGCGGTGCTGCAGTCTCTCCAGAGGTGCCAAGGAGACCACAGGTACATCTATGTGCTCAGGTACTTATACCAAAACGCCACCATGTCGGTGGCGTGACGGAATCCGATTACAGAACCAGAGCTGTAATCCTATCCAACTACAGCGAGGTGTGAGACAGGGAGACGTCGTCATCTGTCCGAAACTGTTCACAACTGCGTTGGAGGATATTTTTAAGCTTCTTGATTGGAAAGGATGCGGCATCAACATCAATGGCGAGCACCTAACATACATACGGTTTGCCGATGATGTAGTTCTTATGGCTGAGACCTTGGAAGACCTGAACTTAATGCTCGAAGATCTCAGTAATGCTTCTCAAAGAGCGGGTCTAAAGATGAACATGGATAAGGCGAAAATCATATCCAATACCCATGTTTCACCCGCTCCAGTCGTTGGGAACATTACGCTCGAAGTTGTTGACCACTTCGGTCCAGTTAGTAAGTCCAACTCCGAGAAAGAGATCTCTCGACGAATTTAGCTCGGGTGTTCGGGAAGCTCCGGCATATATTCGCGTCCGAAATACCTCCATGTCTCAAGACGAAAGTCTTTGACCAGTGTGTGTTGCCAGTCATTACTGGCTTACTGACCTATGGAAGTGAGACGTGGTCTTTTACTATGGGTCTCAAAAGAAGGCTCAAAGTCACCTAGCGAGCAATGGAGAGAGCGATGCTTGGTATTACCTTGCTCGATCGAATCAGAAACGATGAGATCCACAGGCGAACTAAAACCACCAACATCGCTCGAAGGATTGTACTGTTGAAGTGGCAGTGGGCGGAACAGATAGCGCAGAGAAACGATGGCCGTTGGGGCGGAAAGGTTCTTGAATAGCGATCGCGTACCGGTTCCGTGGGCAGGCCCCCTACAAGGTGGACCGACGATCTGGTCAAAGTTGCGAGAAGCCGCTGGATGCGGGCAGCGTATGACCGATTGTTGTGGAGTTCCTTGGGGGAGGCCTATGCCCAGCAGTGGGCGTCGTTCGGCGATATGATGATGATGAATTTCGTGATAAAGTCAAAATTCGATTTATGCAAGCAAAACCGCAAGCAACAACTAATAAAATATATATTTTTGAAACGAGCTCACCAAGAGCTTTCATTTGATACCAAACACGATATTCTTCTCAGAAAAAAGTTTTTTAGTTCACAACTTTATGTCGTCTAGAGGGCGCCGTATTCAATTTCATGTGACGTGACATAGCCTATAACCAGCAGACAATCAAGACGCTTCCAACGATACCTCAATTGTGAATATATGATCAGCAGTTTAGAACTTATGTGGGAACAGATGAACATACATACAAACATACATACATACATACATACCGGTCAAACTCATAACCCTCCTTTTTTTTGCTTTGCCGTAGTCGGGTAAAAAGAATATGGATGTTTGATGTTGAGATGTTTTAAATAATCGTGGTCTTAGAATACGCGCTCATATAGTAATAAATAAATAAATTTCTTACTACCACACGAATTATCTAGCTCATAAGTAGTTTTCATTAAGAATCAGTGTTACGGAAACTAGATAATGGATAAATATATACTTAATACTTTTTTGTAAATATACATACTTAATATACATAGAAAACACCCAGACCAAGACAAATAGACATGTTCAAGCACACAAATATTTGTCTTGTTCGGGAATCGAACCCGAGACCTCTGGCGTAAAAGGCAGGCATCCTACATCTGCGCCAAATCGAAATAATACAACTTAATTTAATGCAGAAAGTGATATATTTATATAAGTTATTTGATCAACAAAAAAATTGGTAGGTACTCATAAATCAAAAACTTTTTTTTCTAATACATAAAAAACGTATAAAAGACTATAGTTGCATACGAAATAAATAAAATATGATTGATTAACTACCTCTAAACCGCAAAAGGTGCTTCATTTAATACATTGCTTATTTTACATGAAAAACCTATAATAACATTACTTACCTTTAAAAATTTTAGTTATACGTATGAAATAACAATAAACTAGTAAATATTGATTGACTATAAAAACCAAAGAAGGTATATTCCATATTTTACGAGAAATACCTATACTTACATTTCTTACTTACCTGTAACAAAAATATTACAAACACTAATAAATGACTGCTATTTACGACTAATATTGACACATTGATACAAACTAGCAAAAAGTGTCTTCGCCTAGATCAGAGTCTTCTAAATCCGAGTCCATCATTGACGGACTAATGTCGACAAATTCGATGTTCTCCTTGTCTACACCCGTGTCATTGTCACCAATGAGCAGAGATTATAATTATCGGAGACAGGTGTTTTCGTAGATTTCCTCAGCACGGGTCTTATACTGGTCTAGCTAGGAATCGGATGATACAAAGCGACCATTGAAGATGTCTTCATTTGTCGCTTTACGACAAAATTTGCGTGTATGATGTTCCCGGATTTTCGCAAAGTCCTTGTTTCTAGCTTTTGATGCCTCTTCTGATAACTTGCCTATTGATATGATGTTGAAGTGCCTGAAAATTTCAGCACTGTGCAGTAAAAGTTTGTGAACATTTTCAGGCATGTGATACCAAATATATATATAGTTTCACATAGATTTCTGCAGTAGGTACCTAAGGTGCGTACAATTTTAAAATGCTTAAACATTTATAGGCTCCCCAGACGTTATCACACCAAAATAGTTCCAAATCTATAGATCAAACAAGAATCTAATCCAGTGATGGCAGCCGTTTTCACAGGTTCACTAAAAATTCTTGCTGTATTGCCATCATTTGTGAATCACTAGTTGCAAAAAGGGCACACTTGCAGGAATGTACACTACAATACTTCGGTGAGTTACCAAAAAGGATAATGATCCAAAACTTACTGTGATAAAGTCACTAGTTTATTCATCTCGAAAGGTGTCGCTTTACAGATGTCACATGTTTGAGTGGATGTGTGTGACAACTGTGATATGATTTTGCCATCTATCATGGTCTGTCTAGGCATTTTATGCTTAGACAGCATAAAATCCCATAATAGATGGCTCCAATCTCTGCTTTAATCACAGCTTATTCTTGAATATTAAATTGATTTTCATTTGAAATAAATGGGTCTGCAGAACATCGTTGCTGTAGGTTTTGGATTCTCCCAGAACGTTGCATCTCAACAATCTAAGCGCAAAGGCACACACACTAAAATACTGAGTCATCTTCTCCTGCCATATTTTGTTTGTACAAACTTTGCCCAGAAGCCCCATCAATGCCCCAATTGCACAAAAGTGTGAAATCTCTATACCACCAGATGAATCTTCTAAACGTAAAAAATTTCCAAGTCTTGACACAGTTTTATCTAAGATTGCTTGAAGTTTTGATTGACGAACGATTTGGCGCAGGGGTAGGATGCCTGCCTTCTACGCCAGAGGTTTCGGGTTCGATTCCCGAACAAGACAAATATTTGTGTGCTTGAACATGTCTATTTGTCTTGGTCTGGGTGTTTTCTATGTAAGTATATTAAGTATGTATATTTACAAAAAAAGTATAAAGTATATATTTATCCATTATCTAGTTTCCGTAACACTGTTTCTTAATGAAAACTGCTTATAAGCTAGATAATTGGTATGGTAGTAAGAAATTTATTTATTTATTACTAAATGAGCGCGTAATCTAAGACCAAGATTATTTAAAATATCTCAACATCAAACATCCATATTCTTTTTTAAGTAAGTAATGATTATTTAAGGAACCTTCATTTTCAAGCGTTACGTTTAGTTAGTTGTAGTGTATTAGTACAGACAGTGCACCAGCTAATGGTCTTACTATACTTACGTTATTAATAAGATTAAGGGGTTCAAATTATAATAAGTACTATTCATTGAAAATTTTCACTTTAACTTTTTTTAAGCACCTACTTCGTTATTTATAAATAATTAACTTTAATACTGTTATTTTTACATTATTAATTACACGTAACATCGTTTTATTCTGTCAATAATTTCAAAAATCAGATACTAAAAGTTCAAAATTTCAGAAATCTGCTGCGCGCAAAGCGGTACCGAACGGCACATGAATGGTATGCCATCTTGACCGCCATGGACGGGATAATAGTTGGTATAAATACCAAGGTCTCAGTTCCATTTAGTTTCGAGAAAAGGGACTTTAAGTGTTTTCTCCCATACAAAAAAATGACAAATATTTTTTCTCTCACTTGTGGAGCGTTTCATACCTTCCAAGTTTGAATGAGAAATAGAGGGGGTTGTGTTCAGCACATTACAATTTTTTAATTTTGAATTCCTTGCAAAAAAATTCTACGAGTATGGAGCTCGAATTTCAGACCACTGTGCGTCTGTTCGCTTTTCAGGTCAAAACTGACAAAAAAAAGACTATCTTAAAAAATAAAAACATTAACGCAGATTTCTCGTAGTAGCTTTAGTCATCATTATCAGAGTATTCGGTAGCCTCAGATACGATGTCTAAATGTAAACATACCTACATCCCATAAAAAACCCACGCTGTATAGTCTCGCAAACAATCGTAATAGCTATGAGACAGTCATGTGAGTTTCATGTGAATGGTTAATCACATGTCTTGATGAATGAAAACATGATACGTTAAAGGACAGCGTATCCAATTTAAACTTCTTGCTATTATTTTGAGCTGGAGATTAATTCTGATGAACTGGGTTGGCTCCTTATGCCACTATCTGGAAAACCCGGTCCAATTATTTAGTCCCATACTAAGCAGGTTTTGCGCATACACTCAAAGGCTTAGCAGTATCCGTAATAGTATATATTTTTTCAACACACTTGCTCATAAAGTCAGCCATATTACATCGATCTTAGGGCCATAAACCGAACTATAACACACGCGTGCATAATAATATTACAGTACTGGTTGCGTAATAGAATTATCCCTACAAAGTTAAATAAGTACCTAACTGCAAATTATATGCGAGTAAACAGACACTTTTCAATTTAATCGGGTAATACAGTATCTCTACAAAATTAAGTTAGTACCTAACTGCAAGTTATATGCGAGTAAACATAGCATTTTCAATTTCACCGGGTAATAGGTACAGTTCTTTTTTTGTACAAAAAAGAGGTTTTATACGGATGAAAATCCATTTACGTTTTTAGAAAAAGAAATGTGTCCCTCCCTAATTAAGACATAAAAACATAATTAAGTGTATTGTTATCAAATTATTTATAATTTACAATAATTTGTTATAAAACATTTGTATTTTATCACTATTATTATAATTATTTTGAAGTAGGCTGTATGGCTGTATGTAATCAATCACCTTACATTTGGCGCGTGCGAAAAAAAAAACTTGCGCGCTTTTTCCCTTAGCTAATATAAAGTCATTCTAATTATGTTATGTATTCAATAAATGTTTGTTTTTCCTCGCAAGTGTGTTGAAAAAGTGCGTATGGAACTCGTGAGCAACTTACTCACTAGACACTCGGCTGATTTACGCCCTCGCCTGCGGCTCGGGCTGCAACCCACAGCCTCGTGTATAATGAGCAACCTTAGCTCACTTGTATCATAATATACTAATTCAACAGCAATTTTATTTGTTGTTTCCAGTGCCTAACCTACTAACTGGATTTTAATGAAATTTGGCATAGAGATTGCTTAGATCTTGGAACAGGGCCTAGGCCAAATTCCACAAAGACGTAGTCACGGGCATTCAGTAGTAAAAAAAAAACAACGAGTTGCTCTCCGGGAGTGCCGGCAGAAGTGAAAAGGGCTCCCTAGACTTATTCACAAAAAAAAGGTATTTTACAAAAAAAGAAAAAATACGGACTGGATTTGAACCGAGGTCTTCTGGCTTCAATGCCGCCCGTTTTCTAATCTGAGTTATTACAACTTTGGAAACGGTGGCGAAATTTGCCTTTGTATTCTAATGACATTGTAACAGTTTTTCGATTGTCCGTCTTACGAATTTTCGATCTGACGGTCACGTGTCTTGATGCGATTTTAACATTTTTTACCCATCACTAAAGTGCACAACGCCACTAAAGAAGTTTTCACTTCAAAAAATATTTCTTAAGTAACATTGTTTATAATTTGAGTAGCTACCTATCAGCAGTACTTACCTATTAGTGCAGTTCGGTAAAGCCCTCTATAAAACTCAATTTAGAAATTACGACTTTTTGAACAAGTAAGTACAATATTTTCTTTCGTCATTATTGATAAAAATAAATATGTAGTTTAAAAAACTATTAAACTACATATTTATTTTTTACTTTTTAGTTTAACAAATGGCAAGCTATGGATGTGGATGGTAATCGATTTCACAGTCCATTCACGACCGACGACCGATTTGGCGCAGGGGTAATCTACCTGCCTTCTGCGCCAGAGGTCTCGGGTTCGATTCCCGAACAAGACAAATATTTGTGTGCATGAACATGTCTATTTGTCTTGGTCTGGGTGTATTATATGTATATTAAGTATGTATTTACAAACAAAAAAGTATTTAAGTATATAATAGGTCTTTACCTATGAAATTGCCGTTTTGTATGGAGATTTCTGTAATTATTTTTTTTCCATACTAACGTTTTTGTTATTATTTAACGACTAATATTATGTAAATTTACAAAATTTTACACACGTATTTATGGACATTTTAACTACTAAATGACACATTCGATAAGAGAAAAAAAAAATTTTTTCACTAAGTTACAACTAATAAAGTACGAAATTCTGGAAACAAAAATATTCGTAACTTTCGGAATAAGTTTTTTCTATGTAAATAATCAAATATCGTGGTTATTAAATTATCAAAAGTTGCTCGATACGGTCTTAATGTAACGCAATATTAAAGAAATTATATATTTCTAATATTATAAAAGTTGTTAAGTTATATGTACAAAAGAAAAAAACGGCAATTTCATATGTAAAGACCTATTATTTATCCGTTATCAAGTTAACGTAGACACAGTTTCTTAAGAAATTAACTACGGGCTTAGATAATTGGTGTGATTGTAAGAAAATATTTATTATTATTTATTTATTCATGTGTCTGCCCACCCCGTAAACATTATAACTCAAAGGCGTGATTGTAAGTATTTACTTTTACAAATTCAAGTGGAGTCTATTAGTTACCAGATGCGCGAGCCGAGAGGTCTCGTCTGAACGAAACAAATGAGCCCAAACTCGAGGGGTTTTTCTTGAAGTCATTAACGAGATTCACTGGGTCCCTTGGAAAGGGGTAAGTTTTCATAATCATACCCACTACTACCTACTTACCTACCTACTTTTTGTTATTCATGTATTTTTTATCTTGTTGTTACAGTTCCTATTCTTCCTTTATATTTCTATTACTACCTTTACATTTAACCAGTCAAGTCCCTATAATTATCATCTTTTATTCATATCTATCTAACTAAATACAGGGGCCCGATTCTCAGGCATTCGAACTTTTTCAGTGTGGTAATTCGTATGTCGAACATTTTGTTTGTGGTTTCTATTGAAAAGTTAGATCCTCTGAGAACGTTTCAAACAAACTAAGCTGTCCCACATGTCAACAAATTCATTTTGACAGCTAATAAGTTCGTATACGAACATCTATTGGTTTGTACCACTCGTAGCGTTCGACTGGTTTTCGCTCGAACTTTTTCGATTGTGAAATTCTGACAATACAAAAACTGTGTTATATTTAAATTTCGAGCTTATAAATGTGAACTTTTCTCGATTGCGTGAGAATCGGCCCCCTGGGCGGCGACTTCCGACGTTCCGGCAAGTGTACCGCTGGCCGACGAGGAGGTCCTGTCACAACCTTAAGCCGTTTCTAGGTTTTACCGCTACTAAAACTGGTCTATGCTATCATCCAATGTACTAATTTATTTAATCCCATCACTAAACGTCAGAAACAAACAGACAGAGTGACTTTGGTATTTAGATTTTTTTTTAAACCACCCATCACCAATGGGCCCGCGTGGTGGGTCATGGCCACCCGTTCTCCTTATCCATCTATAAGGAAGGACTGTGTGCCCCAGCAGCAGGGAAATTAAAATAGATTGATAATGATGATGAGACCTTGGAGAACGCCCATCTACATACTTTTAGACACGAAATTTTGAAGCGATATAATCAAGTCGCGCTCGAAGTTGAAAGAACAAAGTTTCAGAAAGCTTAAAAGACATACACAGTTCATCATTTTCAGTAACCTCATTTTTCAGGCGTTTCCCATGAATTCCTTCGCGTAGAATGAGAGGAAAGCGCGCTTAGTAACAAAATGTAATTAGGATTTCATGTTTTACGAACTCACGACACGGGAGTTCCGAGCTATCTCTGGAATGCTCACAATTGTCGGGTTCACTTTAGGGTTGCTAGGTACAATTTCTCGTATTATTTCTTATTTTCGATGGCATTATTTTTGAAGACTTTTCTATTTTTTAACATAAGCAAGAAAAGCCATTGGGTGAAATTGGAAGCATCGTGTAATATTAGGACTCGGCGCGAAATGCAGGGGTCGCGGAATGCCGGCCGGGCAAGAAGTGCCCTTGGGCGCCCGCGCTACGCCGCCCGGCCACATTTGCAAGCGGCCTTAATTTTTATTTCACACTTTTTAGTGCATCATGATGAACATCCTTTTTTGAAGTCGGTTAATATACTAAAACCTTCTCATAAATGTAACAAATACTTTCCTGAAAACCGCATTAAAATCGGTTCAGCCAAACGCGAGATAATCGCAGACAAATATACATACCTACATACATACATACATATGAGTACACTAGCTATCCGCCCGCGGCTTCGCCCGCGTGGACTACACGACGTTATCCCGCGGGATTGTGATATTTTTCCGGGATAAAAAGTAGCCTATGTTCCTCTCCAGGCTTCAAAGTATCTGTGTCCCAAATTTCAGCCAAATCCGTTCAGCCGTTTTAGCGTGATTGAGTAACAAACATCCAAACATCCAAACATCCAAACATCTAAACTTTCACATTTATAATATTAGTAGGATACCTACAGGCCAAACTCATAAACTCCTTTTTTTAAGTCTATTAAAAACGTCTTTAATGTAAGTATGTAATAAGATGTCTTCGATGATATAAAAAAATATTTTTATAAAAAAATAAAACCGCCTTCAAAAAATCACATCAAAAAAGTAAGAAATAATTCGTCACCAAATAAATAACGTAAGTACTTTGAAGTCGGGCGTGAAACATGTACGATTTTTTGTTGTTTTTGTTAAAACCTGCCCGACTTCAAAGTACTTACGTTATTTATTTGGTGAGGAATTATTTCTTACTTTTTTGATGTGATTTTTTGAAGGCGGTTTTATTTTTTTATAAAAATATTTTTTATTTCACTCTTTTTAGTGCATCGTGCATGCAATTTACATGTATTCTGGTAAATAGGTATGTGATCAAACTGAAAATCTCCTTTTTTGAAGTCGGTTAAAATACCTTTAGGTATCCCCTTTTTAACAAAACAACAATCATCTAAATCGGTTTATAAACAAAGGAGTTATGCCTAAAGATACGTATTAAATTCACATAAAGTGGTAACGAAAACGACAGTATTTTCAAGATTTCCTGAAAACTACTGAACCGATTTCAAAATTTCAAAATATGAGACCAACTTGGAAACCAACCTGATGTAATAACGTTTGAACCATTTCAATCGGTTCAGCCGTCTTCGAGTAATCGGTGGACAAACACAAAAAAAAAAAAAACATACATACAGACGAATAGAGAACCTCCTCCTTTTTGATTTAGAAGTCGGTTAAAAAAGTGATTTTTACGTTATATTGGTCATTTCTAGCATGTTCGAGTATTTTTTGCAAAAGTCTTCAAAAATGGAAGTCTACCTACAATTTTATTATATAAGTACCTAAGTATAGATTTATTATTATACTTAATAATAATCATTATCTATTACTGGAAGTCAATGCAATTTTATAGTGGTAATATAATTTGATAAACAAAGTTGAAAACTAGTTAAGGCGCCGATTCCCCAAAATAGGGTATTTTAAATTATGGATTACTCGCAAATCACAAGTACTTAAAACTTGGAAAAAATATATGTTATTTGACAGTTATTTATCTAGTGCTTCCGGCCGTTTTTTTTCGATTGGTGATATTTTACTGTGTCAAATAAAATCACAAACATCCGTCTAATCGTAATCCAAATATCGTATTACTTGCAGTATACTTGGTTTTAGTTAATGAAAAATATACGAAAATGTCTTTGAGTAGCCGAGGGATTCGTAGAAGAGATAATTTTAATTTTTTATTGGTTAATTTTTTATTGAATTTTAAGTGATTTTCGATTCGCGGGGCGCTCGCGAGTTTACAGTTCACTGCCGGCTGCCGCTGCGTCCGCGTAAGTGTATCGAGCGCGGCCGAGCAAGCGTTAGCGTGCCTATTTCGGTCGGGAATCCTCGCCTTAAGTAGTTTGTTTGAGAACTAAAATTTCCGATGGTTTTTAGCGAATTTGAAAAAGTCTTCCGCTTCGACTCAAGCCACGCGGACATAGGCACGGACCGCCGCTAGTCACAAAGTTTGTACTTATCCATAATATTTTATTTTATTTTTATTTAATTTAATTAGGACAGCTAACAAAACATACACTAGATACAATACAATGCATTAAAATAACTTAAATGGTGCAAGTAGCAGTGTTGCCTTATTTATAAGCTGCCACAGCATGTTTGGCAGTTACACAAAAAAAACATAAAAAATCCCTATATGCACAAAAACTAAGATTAATCACCAGCACCAACATGCGTACATTTAGCGATATGTATAATAGGTCTTTACCTATGAAATTGCCGTTTTGTATGGAGATTTCTGTAATTATTTTTTTTCCATACTAACATTTTTGTTATTATTTAACGACTAATATTAAGTAAATTTACAAAATTTTACACACGTATTTATGGACATTTTAACTACTAAATGACACATTCGATAAGAGAAAAAAAATTTTTTTCACTAAGTTACTACTAATAAAGTACGAAATTCTGGAAACAAAAATAGTCGTAACTTTCGGAATAAGTTTTTTCTATGTAAATAATCAAATATCGTGGTTATTAAATTATCAAAAGTTGCTCGATACGGTCTTAATGTAACGCAATATTAAAGAAATTATATATTTCTAATATTATAAAAGTTGTTAAGTTTTATGTACAAAAGAAAAAAACGGCAATTTCATATGTAAAGACCTATTATTAAGTATGTATTTACAAACAAAAAGTATTTATCCGTTATCAAGTTCACGTAGACACAGTTTCTTAAGAAATTAACTACGGGCTTAGATAATTGGTGTGATTGTAAGAAAATATTTATTTATTTATTTATTTTAGAGCCATACCATACATCAATGCAAAAAATAAAAAATAAATGTCTAATAGGTTCCACGTAGCACACATATTAGTTCCCGCGCGCGACCGAATAAAAAATAGAAAAGAAAATAAATATCTATGGATACATTCAATATTCCCTTCCCTATCCATATAACATTATTTTAAAGACTAAAAACATCGAAACCAAATAACAAATAAATATGTTCGCAACTTGAACCAGTTATTAAAATAATCAGGAGTGTAGAATGTCCATGCAATTTAGAATTATATGCCCTTTCAAAAAGATATATGTGAATTGGGCCCTCGAGCTGACGTCACGACACGAGCATGTTTAATTTGGTAGGCGCGCTCTTTAATTATTTTCAGTGAGTGAGGTGAGCATTTTCAGGTCTGTGTGTGCGTCTGAGCTGAGTCATAGATATTACTTACATTACGATATTTTAAGTATTTAAGATGGTACTTATAATTAAATTACCTTACAATTTTAAGCTATTTAATTGTAAGTTAAAGCAATATTCTTATTTAGTAGTCAGATAGTAATTGATCAATTAATATAAGTAAATACATTGTTTTCAGTTCAGGTACTTAACAATTCGGCAAACTTCGTCGAGTCTTTACGTCGTCAATTCCGCAAAGCCTGAAGACCAAAGTCTTTGACCAGTGCGTCCTACCCGTTATGACTTACGAAGCCGAAACCTGGACACTCACGGTGGGACTAGTCCACCAATTTAAAGTCGCACAGCGAGCTTTGGAGAGGGCTATGCTCGGCGTTTCTCTAAAGGATAGAATAAGAAAAGCAGTTATCCGGCATAGAACCAAAGTCACCGACATAGCTCAAAGAATAAGCAAGCTAAAGTGGCAGTGGGCTGGCCACATCGCTCGAAGAACCGACGGCCGTTGGGGCAAACGACTTCTGGAGTGGAGACCGCGTTTAGGCAAACGTAGCGTAGGGCGCCCTGCTACCAGGTGGAGCGACGACCTGCGAAAAATGGCAGGCGGGGGCTGGCTGCGAAGAGCTGAAGACCGTGCTCAGTGGCGTAAATTAGGAGAGGCCTATGTCCAGCAGTGGACGAAAACGGGCTGATGATGATGACTTAACAATTTAACCCCTTTTGAAAGGCTGTAGTAATAAGTAAGTAGTTTAGACCATGTGTAATTAAATAACATAATAATAGCCATTTACCTGATCAAGTTCTTATATAATTGAGTTTACATTGCATACTTAATTGTCTTTCAGAGTCTTTTTAGGCGCGTGCCACACCGCCTAGCGAGCGAGCTAGCGAGGAGGGGAGCGCAGCCCACATAGCTAGCTGGCGAGCGAGCTAACAAGCCGAGCAATGTGACGTTTCACCTCTTTTCATAATGCGAGAGAGACAGATAGAGAGGCGAGCGATGTCGCTTACGGTGTGAACCGAAATATGAAAAAAAAACCGGCCAAGTGCGAGTCGGACTCGTACACGAAGGGTTCCGTACCATTATCTCTACAGCATTAGACACACAAAAAATCACATTTGTTGTATGGGACCCCTCCTTAAATATTTATTTTATTTTAATTTTATTATTTAACTAGCGGCCGCCCGCGGTTTCACCCGCGTGGTTCCCGTTCCCGTGGGAATATCGGGATAAAAAGTACATATAAACCTTCCTCTTGAATCACTCTATCTATTTAAAAAAAACGCATCAAAATCCGTTGCTTAGTTTCAAAGATTTAAGCATACAAAGGGACATAGGGACAGAGAAAGCGACTTTGTTTTATACTATGTAGTGATTTTAAAGTGAATATACAACTAAATATTCTGTGAATATTTCAAGCGTCTACATGTTGTCATTATTAACGTTCTCGTGTGAGTGAGAGTGAGTATTATTTTGTATGAAAATAAGGTTAGTAAAAATTTCATTATTATGACAAGCTTTTTTGCTGACTATACTTTAATATTGTATTGTCATCTGAACCAAACCTGTATACAAAATTTTAATTTCAGCTCCATCGGCCACTGGGAAGTGGGTCAAATTAAGCTTACAAGATTTGTCCCCCACGAACTAACTAACATACTAACTAACTAACATGGCAAGTTAATAATAAGTTTTTTGTAAAAATTTCATTTTCATGACGAGCTTTTTTGCTGACTGTACTTAAATATTATATTGTCATCTAAACCAAACCTGTGTCCTGTACACAAAATGTCAGCTCCATCGGACACTGGGAAGTGGGTCAAATTAAGCTTGCAAGACTTGTCCCCCACTAACTAACCAACATACTAACTAACTAACATGGCAAGTTAATTAGAAGTTTTTTGTAAAAATATCATTCTCCTGACAAGCTTTTTTGCTGACTGTACTTAAATATTATATTGTCATCTAAACCAAACCTGTACACAAAATTTCAGCTCCATCGCACACTGGGAAGTGGGTCAAATTAAGCTTGCAAGATTTGTCTCCCACTAACTAACAAACTAACTAGCATGGCAAGTTAAATAAAAGCTTGTAAGTAATAAAAAAATATATTTCTTTATAAAACTAAGTCTAAGCTACACATCAAACTTAACAAGTTTTTTTGTTAAAAGTTCATTTTCATGACTACCTTTTTTGCTGACTGTACTTTAATATTGTATTGTCATCTAAACCAAACGTGTATACAAAATTTCAGTTCCATCGGACAATGGGAAGTGGGTCAAGTTAAGCTTGCAAGATTTGTCCCCACTAACTAACAAACTAACTAACTAACATGACAAGTTAATAAAAAGCTTGTAATAACAAGAGCAGCGCCTTTTATTTGACAGCAGCACTTGAAGGACGATATTTTACTATTCGATTACCATGCCATGACTTTAGTTTTTCATGCTGCTAGTCAAACATTACCTCTCAATAATGAAACGCTTCTGTTTATTAATTAATTGCGAGTACCTCACCCCAATGATTAATGTTCCCACCAATTCCAGAAGCGTTCGACGAATTATCCTCTTCTCACGCACAATGTTCGAAGTACTTCGGAGCCTTTTGTTTCCGTTTCAAATTCTCTGGTATCTCGTTATCCAAGCTAATTCATCATGCCACACTTTTCTCCAGTTTCTTTGGCCCAAGGCTTTGAGATAGCTTTCTGTAATTAATGGTTGGCATTAAGACAAAATGGGGCGACCTTGACGGGATGAGTCGAATTAAAAAATATTTTTAAAGGCTTCCTGGCTGGGTTGTTTTATGTTACAAAGTTACAATGGACATAGGTTTACCTTAAGTATACCTACAACTAAATAATAACGACATTAAATTTATATTCAAGGGTTGAAAGTGCCCTTGATGTCCGTCGATACGAATGACCTTTACTTTTACATACATTGCCATACATTTTGATATAGTTTGTATTGTATTTTTCCCTTTGCTACCCGTACATAACCAATTTACATTATATCAGCAATGGTATGGGATAAAATATTCCTGGTACAAAACCAGTAATATAAAAGGAATGACTATTCCCCTTACATAACCAATATGGCCGACCAGTAATGTAATACGAATATAAAAATACTGCTACATAACCTGGCTTTGTGCGAGTGATCTCCGTTTTCCGTGCAAAACCAACACGGCTGACCAGTTATCTACGAGGAAGAAATAACCAGCAGAAATATGTTGTTTCTTTTAGCATAAACTATTAAACTTATAAGTTAATTAAAATGGATTTACATAGATAGGATTGGGCAGTGAGTTAGTAGTACTTAAATATTTACTAAGTATGCGATTATTATAAGAATAGGACTGCCAAAACGGCCATGTTTGTTTGCGTTTCGCTTCCACTTCAGGGTGTAGGATGTGCAAGAAAAGGAACAAAGATGAAGAATGCCGTTTGACAGTCCTATTCTTATAATAATCGCATAGTATATACTTACAAGAAAATAAGTCAGGAGACAATTATGCTAAGAACTATTCTAGTCCCAGTTTTCTTAAAAAAAACTACAAACAAAACTCACTGCATAGGTAAAACACTTAAAATCGAAAACTAAATTAAATTATTTTCCAGGTTGTGTTTATGTAGCAGTATTTTTATGTTCCTTGTACATTACGCGGGAAGCCGCTGGATGTGGGCAGCGCAGGACCAATCGTTGTGGAGATCCTTGTGCGAGGCCTATGCCCAGCAGTGGGCGTCGTTCTGCTGACATGATGATGACGATGATGATGATGATGATGATGTTGATGATGATGATGATGATGATGATGATGATGATGATGTACATTACTGGTCGGCCATATTAATTTTGTATCAGGTAAAACCTGGTAATGTATAAAAAGTAGATTTTACTTTGAAATCTTGAATCATCCTAGAGATCTTGAAGATAATATCGCCGTATCAACTCGACTATGGATTTATTAGTAATAAAGAACATTCAATAAAATAGCTCATTTAGATAATGGTATTCCTTATACACGAACACGAACGCATAATTCCCACAAAATAAATATTTTAAAATTATGTGTCGAACATTTCCTATAAAACAAATGAAGCCCAACTACTTCAATTAATTAGTGAAGTTGTGGCTATTAGGAGTAACACAAGATCCTAATGATTTTGAACTTTACAGCTATGAGAATAGAGGTCACGTCGAACGTAATTGTTGTTTCGCTAACGTTATTTGGCGGCTGTTGTTGGTAATGTGTAGACAAGTTGTTGAACTAAAATGAAGCGCTAAACTGCTGATGAGTTCCGTTCACTTCACTCACATACATTGTGTTCGACCAGTTTAGAATCGGAGAACGTTCGTTATTTTAAGTGCTTGGAGTTTGTTGCAAAAGCGTTTGCGCTTTACCCTTTGTATGTTAAAGAAAACATTGTACTATTTTCTGCTTAAGTACATTTTGCCGTTTTCTGTTCTCTTTACAGTACCTACAGTCACGAGCAATAATTATGTAGTGCAGGGGGTGCAAGTACTTATCAATACAAACAACTTTTACTATGGGACAAAGTGTTCTCAGCTGTTCCATACATTATGACCCATTCGGTATTGCACTTTTGTATGAAACAGCCGTTTTTTTTTTCGCGATATCTCACTTAGTCCCATCGTAAAAGTTGTTTGTTTTGATGGGTAGTTTCACCCACTGAAGTATGTCCCTTGTTTAAACTAAGACCCTGTATAATTCAAAATAGTTGTTCTAGTTCTACGTTGTTCACATATTATTTCTCCTGATTGTACTGAGTACTTAAGACAACACGGTAGTATTTTACTTTATTCTTTAAAATGCTTCTATAACTTTTTGAAAATGTGGGTTGTCTAAGAGAGATTACTGCTAATAGACAAGGCTGCCCCTTTTCAAAATCTTCTATGTCATGTACTATAACTTGTAAAGACATCGAAAGTATTATAAAATGCGTATCAATTTGTTAACTTGATTTTCACTTTTAAAAAGTCTCAGTATTTCATAATTTTATTTGAACACTTGGTTAGCGTCACTATTATCATTATAACTTTCATCTGTCTAGCCTTTAGTCCCAATAGCCTCCTAGCATAGACATAATTAAAGCCGTAATGGCAGTACTGGATTCTTTGTTGATTACTGAACCCTAAAACGCTTAAACGACGTCAAAAGAAGAAATTTGTTTGCGGTTTTCAATATTGAGGTTAACTGCCAGAGCAACCGCGCTTTCAAGCTGATTGTCCCAAACGGCTTATGTTATTACATTCGTCGCTGAAAGTATATCGTATAGTTTAACTAAGCCAAGTTTCACAATTTCATTTCATCCCCTGTCTGACCCATAAGGCCATTTACACACTTTATGGCTTTTTGTAGCGGAACAGTCGCGTCGTGATTCAGTCTTGATGTAGCTTCTTTCATTTTGTTCGTAGCATGTCGTCAAACATTACATATTATGTGCTGCTCAAAACAGCGACGTAATTTCTACATAGTATAAAACAACGTCCGCCCACCGTCTGTCTGTGTCTTTATATCTACACTAAGGATTTTAATGTGGTTTTAATCTACAGACAGAGTGATGCTAGAGAAAAGTTTTTATATTTTTTATGATACACGCATAATGAAGCAGAAACTATCAAGTAAAAGTCTAGCCGTCTAGTGATAGTGCAAGTGATACAGTCGCAATCGCGATACAAATGCAATACCTACTGCATCGATTCAAACACGAATGCCAATGTTTGTCAACCACTAGTGTCGACGTGCAGTCGCGCGACTGCCAAACGGGCGTTGGTATCGCTGCAAATTGTCTCAGTGCATAAAAGACCTAACCTCTGCCGACAGTTCACAGAACCGAGCTGACAGAAACGAGCTCTCAGCTCACGCAAACACTGTTTCGGTAAAATATTTTTATTAAACTTCTAGCTTGGCATAACTGTGACATTTGCTCTGTAGAATGGAATAGAATCCTGACCTATATTGTTTCGTGCCAACAACCCGGACAGTAATACCTGTCATATTAATTCTGTATTTATTTGGTGAAACAAATTGTGTACGTGGACTGTATTTGTAAAGAAGCTTGTTCTAACATATATTCGTGTTACTTTGGTAGATTCTGATATCATAAAAGCTGGGCCTCTGGTAAAACTTTTTAAAACTTTTTAAACGTTTCGCTCCACACTTACCGGGAACACAGAATATATAATAGTACTCCGGGAACTAAATTTTTTCTCTACGCTGAGCTAAGCTTGAGCTAAGAGGGAGTAGTAAAGTAGTACATATAGGTAGAGTCAGGAACAAATTCGGTGAACCACTTCTTACTTCTATTTGGGTGGCTGGTGCCACATCGGCCAAGTGCGAGTCGGACTCGCGCATGAAGGGTTCCGTACCCACTACGTACCGACCGATTACATAGAACTAGTAAAATAACCACTATAATTTTTCGCCAGAAAAAAATAACTTTGTTTTTCATAGTGTTCGTATGAATGACAAAGTTAGATTTTGCTGTTTTTTTAAAATGTGTTATATCTCCATAACTTTTAAAGCCTACTTAGATGTGATAGTTTTCCTTTTCACTTCGTTATATACAGGGTACCTAAATTTTTTATCAGTGCACAAATTTTTAAGATCGACTCAGAATCTGTAAGTGAACAACTTTCTCCTAGAAACATAGGTCGAAATATGACGAAAAAATCGACTCATCATACAAATCAGACTGATCACGTGATCGATTTAGTATGGGAAGTCCAAAAATTTTTGTCGTATTTCGACCCATGTTTTTAGGAGAAAGTTGTTCATTTACCGATTCTGAGTCTATCTTAAAAATTTGTGCACTGATTTAAAAAAATTCCTGTATACTTACAACTATCGTGAATTTTTTCACGTACTTATTCAAAAACAACTATTTGGTGGGCAGGGGTAACAGCACTTTAAAGCTTAATAATTAACAAGCGGATGCCTCAATCAAAAAATCGGCCAAGTGCGAGTTGGACTCGCCCATGAAGGGTTCCGTACACACTTAACGTACCGATTGCCTATACCTTGCCAAAATTCCACCATAATTTTTCGTCAGCAAAATATAACTTTGTTTTTAATAGTGTTTGTATGAATGACAAAGTTAAATTTGCGGTTTTTGAAAATGTATTATATCTCAAAAAGTACTCACTATGTATAGTTCAAACCAGTTTTCGTTGAAAGTTTATATTAAAATCTACAGCATATGTTTTTTCTAGATTTTTCACTCTTTTATTTCAAAAGTTAGAGGGTGGGGGGGGGGGCACACATTTTACCACTTTGGAAGGCTCTATCTTTCAAAATATTGAGTTTGAGAAAAATGATTTGAGAAACCTCCATGTTATTTTTAAAGACCTATCTATCGACACCCCACACGAATATATTTGATTAAAAAAATATTTTTCAGTTTCAGTTCTATGTATGGGGAGCCCCCCTTAATTTGTTTTTATTTTTTATTTGTGTATTAAAGTCGTAAAGCGGTTCACAGAATACATCTACCTGCCAAATATCAACTGTGTAGTTTTTATAGTTTTGGAATAAAGTGGCTGTGACATACGGACGGACGGACAGACAGACAGACAGACAGACATGACGAATCTATAAGGGTTCCGTTTTTTGCCATTCGGCTACGGAACCCTAAAAACTGTTCTCCACTTCACGGGTAGGGGAGGTAAGCCAAACATTTTTTTTTTAATTTTTCTTCACCACTTAGTCGGCGTGATTAATATAAATTCATGCCAAATTACAGCTTTCTAGTACTAAGAGTCTATGAGCTAGGCTGGGGACAGACAGACGGACATGGCGAAACTATAAGGGTTCCTTGTTGACTACGGAACCCTAAAAATCGCGTTAGGTCGCAAAAAATCGCCAGGTCCTGATATTTTGGGACGTTGTTAGGTTAGATACCAATAGTGTAATTACGGATACAGGTATAGGCATAGGCACTGCAAGTGAAAAGAAGTAAGAGGTGGTTTACCGAATCTGTCTCTGGTTGTACCCTCAATGGTAATCGAATCGAACCCAGGACCTCTAGGTAAGCCTGACCTGATACCGGTTAAAGTTTGCCATAAATATAGAGAGAAACGAACGCCTTTTAGCATAGCTTCGCCCAAAAGTATATAGGGACACCTAACTATATAATAACACCGGCACTAATAATAATTTTGATGTTTTCTCGAAATTGACAGGTACAATTTCGAGAAAACATCAAAATTATTATTATACGTGATAGCTTTTTTATAAATATTTCCATCATTACCACAGAATAAATACTACATTTATTCCATAGTCCAATTTGGATGAAGCAACCAAATTGAACAATAAAACGTAAAAGTGAATCATTCAATGCCATGTTTAACACATTCAATCGCGTAAAAAGAATGAGTCACACCAATGATTTTTGGTATCAGCATATCTAAAAAATATGTAACTCGAGAAAAAAGAATCTGCTTTTATTTTTTTCCTATCTTCAAAAACGACTGAGATATTAAATGTTAAAGTACGGCATCCGTGAAAAATTCGGGTGAACCAATGGCATTAACGTGTGACGTCACATCGCAATTGAGAGTTGGCCCTTCCGTATACCTACTATCGATGAAATGATTATATTTTTGATTGAGCCAATGTGAAAAAAAAATTACCGCGACGGAAATCACCCGCAACAGCCGCAATCGGAGATGTCACCGCGACATGACGTCATCGCAATAGCGCGCCAGCGCCAGGAAAGCAAATTTACAAAAGCTGGTGAAAATTTACAACGCTGTAACTTTGGAAATCCTGGCCAGATTTCGATGAAACAAAAACTGTTATTACTTGCACGAGTACGCGCACTAAATGCAGTAATTTTTATAGTCATATTTTGATGTGTTGGTGTGACTCATTGAGCTTGCTCAATATTGTCACTTTTGCGTTCAACGTTCAATGCAATTGAACGAAAGTTGAACGTGTAAACATAAGAATTGAATCATTCACTAGATGTTCATTCTCAATGTGCTACCTGATTGGTAGACATTTTCAAGCAATGCGAATTGAATGATTCACATTATAATTCATTTTTTAAGATACGTCTAAACAGCAATATCCTTCACTTATGTGCATTTCAACCGAAGTGAATCAATTCGGTTGAACCGTGTACCAAATATCGGCATTACACACATTAAGCACATGCCACATACCGTGACGTGATCCTTCCAGATCATACCGATTGAAAGAGTGAGAGAGAGAAATAGATACATATGAGTCATACACTTGTACTATTTCCTATTCTGTGGTCATATTATCATATATAACTTTTTTTTTTATTCACAACGGGGTAGCACTTAGCCTTCATCACACCTGATGTTAAGTGGTGATAAGGCTGAAGGTGGAAGCGCACTACTCCCGGAATCCTCAATCACTGAGGAACTTTACTGAAGGCTAACTTATCTCTAACTGCCGGAACACAATAATGCTGAAAACATCATTGTTATGGCGTCAGACTTAGATAAGACGGTGGTAGCTAGCCAGGCGGACTAAGAACAAGTCCTACCACCAACCAAACCGAATACAATATGTACCCCCCCCCCCACTGGGAATCGAACCCGGGACCTCTGGGTCTGAAATCGGTGGTGTGAACCACTAGACCACCGAGGCGGTTAAAAACTTAACTCGTGTTCTGACCTTTTATATGCAGACGAAATACTGATAGTATTTATTCTGTGGTATTACTAGGAAAATGGGAAAGATTTGTTTGATTTTTCCATAAAACGTTACGATTGGCGTATGTCGTTATATCACACTGATTATATCGCCACGTGTATTGGAGGTGTGACGAAATTGTACTGGATTTTACTATTTTATTACACTAGCACGCGTAATTTCTTATCAGACGTAAGTAGGTATTGGCTGGTATAGTGTCGATCTTAAAACTTATAAGTAATCCATATAGCAAGAAATATAGGTTTTTTATTGCAGTGGGAATATTTTAGTTTGCTATTATTATTTTAATTTGTCTAAAAAATATATTAGAATAAGTACTCTTTGCTGTCCTATATAGTTGCATTTGTATGGTAAATTATACGGCTATTGCTTTGATGATGAATTTAAGAAGTGGAGTCACCGCATTTTTTATGTTAGTTTTTTGAGTTTCTGCTCTGGAGGAAAATATGGTCTCAATCTATGTATAGAGGCATTAATTATGCTACTATTCCAAGTTTGGTACCATATTCGTATGACTTACGGATGCCAAATATATTTTTGAACTCATATTTGCACGATAAGGATGTTAAACTACGTAAAAAAAATATAGTAAACATTACAGTAAGTACCTATTTAATCTAAAAAAAATCTAAAACAATAAATCAAACAAATTGGCACGATGATTCCTAGCCCTCGTACTCCAGTGCCTCTGACAGGATCCAATTCTATTTCAAAACCTCAAAAAACTAACATCAAAAATCGCTTGACTCTAACAAAATTTTGCACTTTAAAGCTTAATAATTCACAAACGTATGCCTCAATCAAAAAACTTTTTAAAATTACTATCCAACGACACCCCACACTATGGGGTAGGCAAGACATACCCACTTCACGTGTAGTGTAGGGGAGGACGGAGGTAATCTAAAAAAAAAATATTTTTCATAATTTCACTTTACCACTTTCTTGGCGTGATAAATATGTATATTCATGCCAAATTACAGCATTCTAGTACTAAGACTCTATCACCCGTTTGCACTAAACTTAAAAATCGCCTAAGTCTTTTCCTAGCTAACTTAAGACATTCTTAACAAAAAATTGCTTTGCACTAACCTTAGGACATTCTTAAATGCACTTTTGGCTATTCTTAACTTACGGGCCCAATATCGAGCGCCTACGGCTTAAGAAATACCTATATCAGTGATTATTGTCTGTGGCATTGTGAGCAAAGAGTAGTGCGACAAGCTTTTCTGTTCCGGTGATTATCTTTGGAACTAAAACAGTTTTCATACGACAGTCCATTTTGACAGCTAATTTCGTATTGCAAGTGACTCCTGTGTAACGGCTGTCACCGGAACAGAAAAGCTTGTGGCTTTTGTATTCTTGTTTGCTAGATAGAGACACAACACATGTGACATACGTCATTCATCATTTATTTAAAAAAACATTACAGATCGACAATCTTTTCTGTTCCCATGACAGCGGCGCTTATGTTTAGCAGCAAAACATGAAAGTATTAGCAAAATGACATTAAAAACAAAACTCGTTAGTTCTAGTTTTGGCCACCGGAACAGAAAAGGTTGCGCACTGTATTTATGTTTTTCATGACAGTTGAGCTCAGTTGACTCTTTCTTTTCTCGGTGAATTACTCCTACCAAATAAAATAGACAACGCCTTAGCTGTTGTCTCCTTTTAACTTACGAAGGAATCAATGAGAAGTTTCAACCAAAAAAATATAAGAGCAGAGGTTCCCAAACTTATTTTGTCTACTGCCCACTTTGAAAATAAATTATCTTCCAGCGCCCCACATTTTTTACCTACATAAAAATCACTAAGTATAACTTCAAATGTTTTTTGGCTGTCCAAACCATTTCTTTTTATTATTCTAACAATTATCAGTTCATTTTAAAGTTTATGATTTGTTATAAGGATTTCTTATTTACTTAGATAAAAACAATCACTTTGTTGTTGCCATCAAAAACAATCTTATTTACAAACTAGCCTTCTACACACTACTCGACACGACTACACAAAACGCTTTCCCCCGGAAATGAGATATATTTCCGGGATAAAAGTATCCTATCCAGCTCCCAAACTATGGCCTTGCCAAAACGCACGTCGAACCGTTGTTGTCCCGTTTTGACGTGAAAGGCTCACAAACACACTTTCACATTTATAATATTGTTGTTATTGTTGTTCGAAGTATATCACAGAACAAAAAAAATTACTAGCTTATGTAAGTAGTTAGTTTATTTCATACAAAATGAGTGCATAAGTACCACAAAATATAGGTAATGTTTGTCAACTTTTTATAAGATGTCAAGAAAACTTCCCGTAATAAAGGTAGGTGTGTTGACCCTAACAATCCGTTCAATAGTTTTTGCGTGAAAAGTGAACAGACAAACATACAAACGGATAAAAACTTCAATATCTACCGATTTAGGGTCTATATCCTGTACACATGATACCTATAGCAGTAATTATTTCTAAAAAATATTTCATGTAAGTACTGATTTTTTCCCCTTACTGTTTTATAGATGGAATACTGGTAGTATTTTTTCTGTGGTCAGGTCTAGATTGTATTCTCCTTAGGGAAGGCAAGACTCGTGTCAAATAGTCTACCTATTTAATTCTTTAAGTTGTATTCGATGATAGGGTCTTTCATGAGAGAAATACCATAGAGATATCTTCTGTATTCATTTGATCCTAGTGTAATGTTACAACACTGAAAACGTTTTTATTGTGTTCCTTTTTAAGTATTAATTTAATTTTAACCGCCGTCTAGTGGTTTACACCACCGATTTCAGACCTGGAGGTCCCGGGTTCGATTCCCAATGGGGGTACATATTGTATTCGGTTTGGGTGGTGGTAGGACTTGTTTTTAGTCGGTCTGGCTAGCTACCACCATCTTACCTAAGTCTGACGCCAAACAATGATGTTTTCAGCATTATTGTGTTCTGGCAGTTAGAGATAAGATAGCCAGTTCCTCAGTGATTGAGGATTCTAGGAGTAGTGCGCTTCCACCTTCAGCCGTATCACCACTTAACATCAGGTGTGATAAAGGATATTAAAGCTAACCCGTTGGGGATAAAAAAAAAATGTGTTTTTATACAAGGTTAAGTACTTACGTAAGTAAATTCAAAGGAAACATGAATTTCTCGTATTATGGTTTTTAGAATACCGATTCGTCTTTTAATAACATCCTTTGCCCATGGATGTCTTTTCAACACGAATTTGAGTTTGTAAAAAATATCTAAGTATTTATTATTCTGAAAGTAGTCGTTATCAGAAAAAGTGACTTTGCCTACCGAGCCATAGGGGCATAGGGTTTGATCCGTATAAACTCGTAGCAAAGACTCATGTGATGAATATTTGTGTCTGTGTAGGAATTATCAACTGATTTGCTAATACACGACGTAGCATCGTACAATTTTAATACCTTTGTTGACTTTACAACTCTAACACAAGTAACCTAAATCCGAAAGGTGCCGAAACAATGGAAAAAATCTAAAAAACCTTTAAAAATATGCGTGATTGAATCCGTAAAAAATGGTTTTATTTCAACTTAATTATTTTTACTTTTTTGCATTTACAATGCAATTTCTGTTATTGAAAATGAAGTAAGTATAGAAAAACGACTTCGTAACTCAGTGGTAAGAGCGTTCGCCCGGACAGTGAAATGTCGTGGGTTCGAGTCCCATCGGAGCTAGTTTAGTTGTGACGGGTGACGGCTCGATTTTTTCTAATACAAAGTAACCTGCTGAATTATCTCGGAGTCAGACCAACTTTTGTAATTTTGTATGACTTAATATAAATTAATTTAAAAAGTTGCCGTTCTTTATACTCGTTGCACTAGTTAATTGATACTAAACGATCTATTGTAATCACGCATTTTGTAAAAGCACAAAATATTTAACGTAAATCAACACGTTTCTAGCACACAATATTACAAACAGCTCTAGAACAATTTTCATTTGAAATTTTTAATTTTGTACGTAAATTTCTCAAAACCATGTGCACAGATGTTTTGTTTTCTACTACTATTAAACTTGCGGTTGCTCCTGACCTTGCTTCAACGAGATGTTATTGCGCAAGAAAACAAACAAGTTCACTTGAAAGGAGATCCATTTGTTTATTGTTCAATGGAGCTGCGTAATATGCACGTCATTATACACATCGCACCATTCATTCTTGTTCATCGTACATATATTAGGCCGTTTACACGCTGTCGTTTTCACTGAGTTGGGGTTTCTAATGGTGGATTAGCGACAACAATACGCGCAAGAAACTCCGCTAATGTCATTAAGGCGCTACTCGGAAAAAGTATGGACTTTTTGATTTAAAACTATAGGACGGTTACAGTTGTTACAAATCTGGTAATAAGATATATATTTCTTCATACCTTTATCTTCCCCTGCCAGGCCTGCGGAAAAATCTGTCGCTCTCGCATCGGTTTATTTAGCCACCAAAAAAGTTGCCTCCGAGGCACTGAGTAGATCGTCTGCATTAGACGTATATCTAGAATCGTATAGTTTCAGAAACACGATTTTATGATTTTGGCTCGACACTTTTTATTTTCGAAAATACCTCAAAAAATTAGAAATATCAAGATTATTCTTAAATGGAGATACATATACTATTGAAAATTGGTTTAATTAGTGGACACCAATAATATTTAGGATCGTATAGAAGCATTTTTTTAAACTCGCTATAGTTTTTGAATACGAAGTGATTTTGTGTTTTTTTTGCGTAATCGGCAAAATCGGTCTCGCTCCCGCGCGCGTCGTTTTCTCATTGCTATCTCGCTTTAGCATAATTTTTCCGAGTATCGCCTTAAATAGCAGCAATTGTTCGCAGCGTTAATGCTAAGACCGGCGAGACGCACTGTTCGCGCAACCCTTTGCCACTGTAAAGGGCACTAGATACCACAGTTCAGAAGCTCAGTAGCGCAGTGGTGAGCACGTTCCACCTGTGCTTACGGTAGATAAGCAACTTCTTAAATAATTAGTTGACCATAATTTTAGTGCTCCGAAATGGAAAGCCATTGGTTCCGGCTGCATTTGTAATCATTAACATCTTACCTGCATTGCTCTCGCGGGGTTGGTCATTCTCCTTAAGGCGATACTCGGAAATAATGTGCTGAAGCGAGATAGCAATGAGAAAACGACGCGCGCGGGAGCGAGACCGATTAGGCAAAAAAAACACAAAATCACTTCGTATTAAAAACTACAGCGATTTTAAAAAAATGCTTCTATACGATACTCAATATTATTGGTGTCCACTAATTAAACGAATTTCCAATAGTGTAAGTAACCCCATTTAAGAAAAATCTTCACTTTTCGTATTTTTTAGAGGTCTTTTCGAAAATAAAAAGTGTCGAGGCAAAATCATAAAATCGTGTTTTTGAAACTATACGATTCTAGATAAAGGTATGAAGAAATATATATCTTATTACCAGATTTGTAACAACTGTAACCATCCTATAGTTTTAAATCAAAAAGTCCATATTTTTCCGAGTAGCGCCTTAACCATACACAAGGTAGATCCAGGGCACAGGCCCGACAGGGATTAAATGTTGGGCCTGGTGGCCAGGATGGTAGTACCTCGTCGGAATCCATTTTGTCTGAGATTGTACACAGCGCCAATCGAGGTGTGTCTCTCTCATAAAAGCTCTGTCGTCAGTTAACCAATTGTCAATCGGTCGCTCGGAAAACGCAGGAGTATTACCGGCCTTACGTTGGTGATAGTGGAGCCAATAGTTGGTCTGAGTACATTAAGTTTTGTTTTCCATTGAACATATCTAATGTCGATAATATTTGCTCAAAAGACATAGTTAATATTCATAGACATAGTTATAGCTCAAAAGACAAGACAAAATAGGGCATACAAAGAAAATTTGCTACCCATACTAATGTTATAAATGTAAAAGACTGTTTGTTTGTTTGTTTGTCCGTCATTCACGTCAAAACGTGGAAACGGATCGACGTGATTTTTGGTATGGCGATAGTTTGGAAGGTGGAGAGTGACAAAGGCTACTTTTTATCCCGGAAAAATAACACATTCCCGCGGGATAACGTCGTGTGTTCCACGCGGGCGTAGACGCAGCCGAAACGCTCATAGGGCAGTTAAATAGCCGGAGGAAAGAAAATTTTATACGGATTTTTTCGTTCCGATTACTTCATAGACTGCTGGTAGGTACAACTATAGTTGAATGAATATAACGTCTTTGCAAATTTGAAATCTTTTACTCGTATGTGTTAAAAAAAATATTCATGAGTGAGTTTTCATCATGTCAGCCGAACGACGCCCACTGCTGGGCATAGGCCTCCCCCAAGGATCTCCACAACGATCGGTCCTGCGCTGCCCGCATCCAGCGGCTTCCCGCGACCTTGACCAGATCGTCGGTCCACCTTGTAGGGGGCCTGCCCACGGAACGTCGTCCGGCACGCGGTCGCCATTCGAGAACCTTTCCGCCCCAACGGCCATCGGTTCTCCGCGCTATGTGTCCCGCCCACTGCCACTTCAATGATGCAATCCTTCGAGCGATGTCGGTTGTTTTAGTTCTCCTGTGGATCTCATCATTTCTGATTCGATCGAGCAGGGAAATACCAAGCATCGCTCTCTCCATTGCTCGCTGGGTGACTTTGAGCCTTCTTATGAGACCCATAGTAAAAGACCACGTCTCACTTCCATAGGTCATTACTGGCAACTAGTGTCCGACCGAAGGTCTATTTTTGGCCGAAGCCGAAGCCGAAGCCGATTAATCGGCAATCCCACAACCTTCGGCCGAAGCCGAAGCCGAAGCCGAAGGTTTATAAGCTCTTAGTAATTTTGTTCAATATTGTCTAATGCAGCCGTTTGAATATACGTACGAACTTGTCTTGACGCGCATGCGCAATGCGCGGGGACTCCCCGCGGCCCCTGCAAACACGACCGGTCCGTCGGTCGCGCTGTCTCTCAGTCTTTCGTACAGTTCGTTCAATCCCGACGGTTGCTCGGACCTTCGGCGTAACCTTCGGCTTCGGCCGGGTTTTGGGCCGAAGCCGAAGGTTTCGCCGAAGATGGTTTTTTTGGCCGAAGGTGGCCGAAGCCGAAGCCGAAGCCGAAGCTTCGGTCGGACACTACTGGCAACACACACTGGTCAAAGACTTTCGTCTTGAGACATTGAGGTATTTCGGACGCGAATATATTCCGGAGCTTCCCAAACGCTGCCCATCCGAGCTGGATTCGACGAGAGATCTCTTTCTCAAAGTTGGACTTACCTAGTTGGATTGTCTGTCCCAGGTAGACATAGTGGTCAACAACTTCGAGTGTAATGTTCCCAACATTAACTGGAGCGGGTGCAACGTGGGCATTGAACATGATTTTCGTCTTGTCCATGTTCATCTTAAGACCCACTCTTTGCGAAGCATTACCGAGATCTTCGAGCATTGTGTTCAGGTCTTCCAAGGTCTCAGCCATAAGAACTACATCATCGGCAAACCGTAGGTGTGTTAGGTACTCGTCATTAATGTTGATGCCGCATCCTTTCCAATCCAGCAGCTTAAAAATATCCTCCAACGCAGCTGTGAACAGTTTGGGAGAGATGACATCTCCCTGTCTCACACCTCGCTGTAGTTGGATAGGATTAGAGCTCTGGTTCTGTAATCGGACCGACATGGTGGCGTTTTGGTATAAGTACCTCAGCACCTCGATGTACCTGTAGTCTATTTGGCACCTCTGGAGAGACTGCAGCACCGCCCAAGTCTCAATCGAATCAAAGGCTTTCTCATAGTCCACGAACGCCAAGCAAAGTGGCAAGTTATACTCTTCGGTCTTCTGTATAACTTGCCGCAGCGTATGAATGTGGTCTATGGTACTGTAGCCTTTTCGGAACCCGGCTTGTTCGGGAGGTTGGAAGTCGTCGAACCTGCGAGCGAGACGATTCGTAATGACTCTCGAAAACAACTTATAGATATGGCTCAGAAGCGAGATGGGTCTATAGTTCTTCAAGAGAGTTTTATCACCCTTCTTGAAAAACAGCATCACATCGCTTCTGCCCCATGCCTTTGGCGTTTTGCCCTCAAGGATGACTGAATTGAAAAGCTTCTGGAGGACTTTAAGTATCGGCTTACCGCCCGCTCTCAGAAGCTCTGTTGTGATTCCGTCATCGCCCGCCGCCTTGTTGTTTTTAAGCTGCTTGAGAGCCATTCTAATCTCGTACAGGCTGACGTCCGGGATATCTTCTGTATAGTGTCGGGTAAGCTTGGCTCTAGGGTCTTTAGCCTTGCTTTCAACAGGTGTTTGCGTGGAATACAGCTGTCCATAGAAACTCTCAATCTCCCTCAGGATTTCAGGTGTTGACGAAACGATGCTACCTTCCTCAGTTTTCAGCCTCGTCAATTGACTTTGCCCTATAGACAGATCTCTCGCGAACACTTTGGAGCCTTTGTTCCGCTCAATGGCTTCTTTAATACGCTCGGTATTAAATTGGCGAAGGTCGCGCGTCAAAGACTTAGATATCTGTCTATTGAGCTGCCGATAACGATAGGCATCCGCTGAGTTCTGCAGCTTCATTTCGTGTCTCTGATCCATGAGTAGGAGAGTCTGACTGGATAGTTTCTTCAATTTGGGACGGCGGGTTTTATAGTACTTAGACCCTACCGTGCGGACAGTATCCACCACCATGTTGTATAGATCGTCCACGTCTTTGCTGTTCTCAAGGGCTTCGAAGCGGTTTTGAAGCTCGAGCTGAAAGCACTCGGGGTTTTGAATTTGAGCTGGTATTGGTCGGAGCGTGGATTTTATCAGTCGTGATCTTTCGAGCTTGACATCGATATTAAATGTGCCTCTCACCATACGGTGATCGCTTCCTGTCTTAACAGCGTTGATCACACTGACATCATTGAATATGTGCTTCTTCGTCGACATGATAAAATCGATCTCGTTTTTGACTTTACCGTCCGGACTGATCCAGGTCCATTTGCGGCTTACGGGCTTCCTAAAGAAGGAGTTCATCATATAGAGGTTCTCCCTCTCCATGAAGTCTGCCAGCATCTGGCCTCTATCGTTCCGTTGCCCAAATCCAAATTGCCCCACTCTCAGCTCATCACCGCAACGTTGCCCCAACTTTGCATTGAAATCCCCCATCACAACCGTGTAGTGGGTTTTATAGCTATGCATGGCTTTAGAGATCTCCTCATACATAGCCTCCACTTCGACATCGTCATGTTTCGAGGTCGGAGCGTAGACCTGGATAACATTCAGCGAATATCGTTTCGATAATCTGAGTATCAGGTACGCTACCCTGCTCGAGACACTTCCGATGGTGATCACGTTGTTGACAAGGGATTTATGGACGATGAACCCGACACCACCGATGGACTGTTGGTCGCCCTCCCGGTGGTAAAGTAAGTTACCGGATTGCAGGGTTATCGAGTCCTCCCCCTCTCTTCGGACTTCAGATAACCCAATGATATCCCAATGTAACTTACTTATTGCCTCTTCCAACTCTACGAGCTTCGCGTCAAGCCTCAATGTGCGCGTGTTGTAGGTTGCCAGGTCGAGTCGTCGGTGTTGGTAGCCGGAACCTACCCGGGGATTCTTAGCACCCCCTGCCCCGCCGTTACCATAGCCGCTACCGTAGCTAGGAATAGCGGGGCCGCCGGGGACTGGGGGCCGATTTTTTAAGTGTGTATCCATTTAGGGGGGGGGGGTTTGCCATAATCGCCACGCTTGGCAGGCGGGTTGGCGATCGCAGTATGGCCTGTTGTAACCTGGAGACGCTGCTGCCCATCTCCTGATGGCAGTTTTCCCTTTGTCGCCTCTTACGACACCCACGGGAAGAGAGGGGGTAGTGCTATTCTATTTATGTGCCGGCACTACACGGCACAAAGTGAGTGAGTTTTAGCAGAGACAAAATGTGGTACGTCTGATTGCGTTGTGGTTATGCGACAAAATGTCGTTGTCGCTAGTAGTTGTGATGTGGATGTGGCCGGCCGTTAGTTCGCAGCGTCGTCGCTGGTGCTTGCGTTGTGCGTGGTTGCGTTGTGGCCGGTATCACCCTCGCGGTCGATAATGACTGCAAAATGTGGTATGTACGTGTGAATTGCCTATTCATTTCCAATACAAAATGCGCCCCGCCCACGTGGTGTGGTTGTGTAAGTGTATATCGCACTCTTAATAAAAAAACGACCCAACTCAAAAATTGGTAAAATGAGTTTTAATAAAATAACGACCTAAAAGAGCAAGCTCCACAACCCTTGTAACAAAAAACAGGCTTATTCCTTCATTATTAAGGTAGAAAATTATTTGGGTCTTTATCCACCTAATAATGACTTATCGTATAATGAAAGTTTTCCAAAATGCGTTATATAATCCAGTCTACGGAAATTTTGTAGACAACCATTTCTACCATTTATATTGTTAGGTATTTATTTACTCACTCGTATATTATAATTCTATCTTTAAAATTAACCGTTTAATTTCAGCCTTCCTTATTGTATTGCATGTAGGTATCGAGAGCCTAGGCTTGCTCGCAAACTTCTGCCATTATTTAGCTATAATTAATGCTCGTTATTCGTGTACCAGTGAAATTTGAAGCTGTGCATAAGGTCTAGGTCAAACTCTTGATTTATGCGGGTCGAGTTACGCTCCAATGGAAATTGTCTGAGTTGAGTATACAGCTATCATTTTATCAACAACAATAATATACAGGGTTAGTTTTTGAACACCATCCAAATTTTTAAGATCGTCTCAGAATCTGTAAGTGAACAACTTTCTCCTAGAAACAGGGGTCGAAATATGACATAAATTTTTTGACTTTTCATACAGATCAGACTGATTACGCAATCGATTTAGTATGGGAGGTTCAAAAATTTTTGGCGTATTTCGACCTATGTTTCTAGGAGAAAGTTGTTCACATACAGATTCTGAGACGATCTTAAAAATTTTGATGGTGTTCAAAAATTAACCCTGTATAAAATTATTGCCATTAATTGACCTCATGAATGACAAGAAGAGTCATTAGTTAATGTTATCGTCTAATTTAATACTGTATGCTTAAAGAATGTGAAACTAAATAAATAAGTGGATTTGTTGATATGTTTTTTTTTTGCATTGACAATGCAATTCTATATTAAATTAAAGGAAAAAATGTGATTGAAAATTAACTACCAGCCCTGTAAGTAGCTTTCAGGCGGGACAGCTACTAACAGAGCAAACAAATGTAATTTATAAGTGAATTGGTGTTAAAACTAATTTCAATTTTGATTACGTAGGTAATGTTATTTATATTTTCCCAAAGTGTAAAATTATATTTCTTTAACTTGTCAATCTGATATAATTTTAAATGTATGTAACCGTATGTTATCCCGTGAGAACGTGCTATTTTTACAAGCTTTTTATTAACTTGCCATGTTAGTTAGTTAGTTAGTTTATTAGTTAGTGGGGGACAAATCTTGCAAGCTTAATTTGACCCACTTCCCAGTGTCCGATTGAGCTGAAACTTTGCATACAGGTTTGGTTTGGATGACAATACAATATTAAAGTACAGTCAGCAAAAAAGCTTGTCATAAAAAAATACTAAAAACTTTTTCCGGAATAAACCTCCCAAACTTCACCCATACCAAAAAATCACGTCAATTATTATTATTAATAGATCTATTTTTGGTTATAGAGAATTATGTACTTACCTACTTTAGAAATTCTAATACCCAATGTAGGTACATACATAGGTACCTACCTATCAATCATATCAATATATATATAACAGTATCCTCATTAAAGTCACTTCCTATAGTTAATTATGGATTGTAAATATGGCAAGGAAATGTAAATTAAAAAGAAAACGCGCCTGTAGCCGTCCCGAAGCTTCCGGTCGGGCAAACGAGTGCGGAAATTAAATTGGAACAGCCACTTTCTTCAGGATATTTAGATGAGAATGTAATAATGTACCGAAGGAAATGTTTTTAATTTTATCCACGTAAATATTTTGCTGTTAATATTAAGATTCAAATAAAGCCACATTACCCGCTGGCGAGCCGAGCGATGTGACGTTTCACATGTTTTCATCTTCAGTTCTCACCGCAAGTAAGTTCTCACCGCAAGTAGGGTTACCATATCTCAGGATTTGGCCTGAGATCTCAGGATTTTTGGACTCATGTCAGGATTGCGACCGGATTTTGCAAAAAGTCATGAAATCTCAGGATTTTTAGAATTTCGAATACAATACAAAGATAAAAAAATCTTTTAGAACAAACTAAATTCCTTTGGTAACAATTAATTAATAAGTACCTACTAATTTATTTTAGTACATACATAACTTTTTAAGTAAGGTTTTTTCTTTAATTATTGATTTATTGCACCAACCCCCCCCCCCCCCCCCCCCACCCCCCGCTATGAAACTCAGGCTTTTTCAATGTAAATCAGGCTTATTCTCAGGACTTTTGTTTTTTTCCTCTGGTAACCCTAACCGCAAGTGACATCGGTCTCCTATCTCTCTCTCTCTCTCTCTTTCTCTCGCAGTATGGAAAGAGGTGAAACTGAAAGTTGCCTATAATGAAAGGTTGGCTCTAATACCCGAATACTCGTACGCTACTTATCTTTGGGAGCGTCTCACACATCGCCCTGTCACTTTAAATGTCAAACGTATGAAAGAGATGCCATGATGTTTGAGACGCTCCCAAAGATGATTAGCGTTCGAGAATTCGGGCGTTAGGCCCGAATACTCGTACGCTACTTATCTTTGGGAGCGTCTCACACATCGCCCTGTCACTCTAAATGTCAAACGTATGAAAGAGATGCCATGATGTTTGAGATGCCCCCAAAGATGATTTGCGTTCGAGAATTTGGGCGTAAGCGTCACGTGGGTCAGCGTGTTGACACGGGCCACTGAAAAACACCGCTACCGACCACTTTCCTGTAGTTTTCTATTGTGCGGGCGCTCATTGGGCCACTAGTCGCGGCCACCAAACGCAACCAAAAGCAGCGGACGAGTATTTTCATACATTTTGTATAGCATCGGCGCAAACCGAGCGATCGAGTGGCCGCGTTCGAGCCACAAGCCATAGTAAAACCAAATAAGTACGTTGACTTCATACATACTATATATTATATGATATATCATAATACCTAGACTTCTACGTCGTCGGCCTACTGTATGGAAAAATTGGTGATACTGTGGTAGTGGCTCAGTGGCTGCGACAGGTGGCCGCTACTAAGCCACCAGTGGTCGCGATTAGTGGCCGCGATAGTAGCTCAATGTGCGGGCGCTCTACCGTCCCCGCTGTCAAAGCTAGAAAAACTCACTTAGCCTCACTTGTTCTTCTTGATGTTTTTGATTTGATGTAGTCTCATTTCATAAAAAATGTTTCTACATTGGTGTTCTTCGGTACACCCGCCATCTTGATGTTAATATGGCAGCTTCATATTAAATGTTAAATAATTCCATGCTGAAGGAGGTAAGTACAAATATTTTAATTGCAGGTAAGTACAAAATAGTATATTTTAGGTATTTTTTTTATAATAATTAGATTCGCTGTGGTATAATTTTGACTCTCATGTGGCGTCGTTTGTGGCTTGTGTGCGGGGCGGGGACGGACATATTAATCGACAATTCAGAGTTAATAGTATTAAATGAAAAAAAAATATTTATTACTTATACATAAAAAATTATCTGAATTAAAATAAAGCTTAGCTCTGAGTATTTTTAGTTTCATGATCAATTTTAGTAAAAAAATATTTTTTTCTTTAATTATGATTATGATGAATGCAATGCAAGCAAACATCACCCTACAACAGGAAACCTTGTTAGGAGTTTTCAAAGCTTTCAAGGCTATCTTTGAGATCCCGAGCTCGATTGCCGGTCGGGTTAATATTTCTCGCGACTTGGGTGTAGGTATGTGGTAATAATACCCGCCATTGTTTGAAATCGCCATAACAGGGGTATAAGCTATATAGCTTGCTATTGGAGCAATGTAGGCATGTGATGTTGTCCAATATTTATCGTATTTAACGAATTCATATTTGCTTATATACGTATTCACAGGTGGCCACAGATCCAGATAAAACCGACTTTAACTGCTGTTTTTGCAGTCATGATAAATTTTCTTTCAAGGTTTTCAAAACATGTAAAAGAATGTAAAAGAAAGGTTTCAGTACAAATAACCGGCGGCGGCGAATAAACTTACAGTAGATAGACTCAGCTCTACCTAAGGCCCTAAGTTGTCCCACCGCCGGCGATGAACGAGAAGCGAGTAGAGCTAGAACTAGAAACGAGTTTAGGTAGACAGCTCTACCTAAGGCAATTGTCCCACCGCCGGCACTGAACGAGAAGCGAGTAGAGCTAGAACTAGAAACGAGTTTAGGTAGACAGCTCTACCTAAGGCAGTTGTCTCACCGCCGGCGATGAACGAGAAGCGAGTAGTGCTAGAACTAGAAACGAGTTTAGGTAGACAGCTCTACCTAAGGCAGTTGTCCCGCCGCCGGCGATGAACGAGAAGCGAGCAGAGCTAGAACTAGAAGAAACGAGTTTAGGTAGACGGCTCTACCTAAGGCAGTTGTCCCAACGCCGGCGATGAACGAGAAGCGAGTAGAGCTAGAACTAGAAACGAGTTTAGGTTAGACAGCTCTACCTAAGGCAGTTGTCCCACCGCCGGCGATGAACGAGAAGCGAGTAGAGCTAGAACTAGAAACGAGTTTAGGTAGACAGCTCTACCTAAGGCAGTTGTCCCACCGCCGGCGATGAACGAGAAGCGAGTAGAGCTAGAACTAGAAACGAGTTTAGGTTAGACAGCTCTACCTAAGGCAGTTGTCCCGCCGCCGGCGATGGACGATAAGATGTAAAATTTTGGGTGAACTTTCATTAAATCAATGTACTGTTTTAATGAAAGTTCACCCAAAATTTTAAGAATAAGTACCTAAATAAAAGTCTTCTTTAATATTCCAGATATTTTAAAAATCTGTAAGTAATCAAAACGATATACCTACCTACCTACTTACAGTACAAAAAATAATTTAAGACAGAATTACATAGGTATATCTCTTATGTAGGTACCTATGCCACGGCGGCGCCTGACTTTTTTAAATATTTAACTTAATTCAATATTTTATCACAATTACTAATTCGGTGTTTATAATTTATCGTTTATTAAACAATAGAGTAAGTAATATGTTTATACTTAAGTACATTTTTTTTGCATGCAGTAAGTAAATTTTAAATTAAGTGTTTTATCTGCATGAACGTGTTTTTCGTGTAAAAGTAAGAATAGAATACTTATGTACCCCCAGGAACCAAACGGTGGTGTATACCACTAGACCATAGAGGAGAGGCTACTAAAATGTAACGCCAAAGTATGTATCTATTTTTGGTTTAAAAAAAGAATTATCTACACACACACACTTCACACTTGACATGGAAATGCAAATAAATTAGTTAGCAAACATCTGCTCCACGAATTAAACGCGAAAGGCGTAGCTTGCCCACAAGTTATTACAGAAAACATTCATTACATCGGAAGTTTTAACTAAATTAGATTTCAAGTTAAAAGCAATCTGCTAAGTACTTACTAAAAAGTCGAACCATTTATCAGAAAATAACTGGTTTACTTCATTACTGTGTATTTTTAAAGGAAATTTAATCATTGGAATGTGTCTGTTGTAAAGGTGTGCTGTTATGTTATATTCGTATATTATAGCATATCGTTATGCTACATTAAAATATTAGGTTATTTTTAATGCTATAATATATTAGTATTAGGTACCTAATATAATAAATAACCTATTATAACCTACGTTAAACTAAAAGTAGTTATTAATGTTTTTTACACTACTTAATGATCAATTACTATTAATTAATATTCTAATAATAGTAATAAATATTATAGCAGAAAAATAACATGTTCGTTCAAATCGCATTTCGTACGTGATTATGATATTAGTCCTTATAGATAAGACATTAGGGTCTGTCTCAACTGTTTCAAATATAACGCGTTATTTGGTTTTCTAACTTTCAAAATTCAACTCTATTTCTATTTGATAGAGTTGAATTTTGATAAATTTGATTACCAAGAAAAAAGAGAGCAATACTTGCATCGCGTGCGGCTGGATCAAGAAGCTTAAATAACGCCTGGATAGAGAAGGAGAACACAGTTCATTCGTTCAGTTCTGTCATTTCAATTGTTCACTTCGAATACACTAGATGGCGTGCGGCGCCCTGCTTGATATAATTTAATATAGCAATAGCAGAATAAGTTATATTTTTATATTAGGTGCGATAGTTATATTTTTATAACGTTATGCTATATGCGTTATCGAATATAACGCACACCTTTAGTCTGTTGTATTGATCGAGTTCACTTAAATTAAGTGGTTTCAGAAATCTCTTGATTGGTTTGGTAGAAATAAGAATCAGTTAAAAATAAGTAGGTATTTAGTAAAAATTTCATTTTCATTACAAGCTTTTTTGCTAACTGTAGGTAGGGCAGAGGTACCCTTTGTGGCCACTTTAAGGATTTTTTTACTTTTAAGCACTAAGTACTTAATGGTCTTAGGTATTTAAGACTTAAATTATATCTTAAATTATAGATAATTTATCTACCTTTAAAGGTACATTTTTCAAATTTATAAAAGTAAAATAGTTTTTTTATATTACACACAATGTGTGAGAGGTGCCAAATGTACCGGTTTTGGCCACTTACTGATAGTTAAACTTTTGTAAGTATAGCGAAAAATCAAAACCAAACCCAGGTAAAATCAATATATTCTAATGCGCTAGAAACCAGTCAATTGCAAAACAACAATTTAATTGTAAAAAACAAAGTTTTATAAGGTATTTCATCCAAAACAAATTTCTTAAAATTTTCATACAAAACATTTTTTCAAACAGAAAATGGAATTT
Source organism: Crambus lathoniellus (assembly GCA_949710035.1). Lineage (NCBI taxonomy): Eukaryota > Metazoa > Arthropoda > Insecta > Lepidoptera > Crambidae > Crambus > Crambus lathoniellus. The sequence goes on from OX453296.1 coordinate 12,997,311, forward strand.
ATTTAAAAAAAATCTTATGACATAAGGAATTCTAACGGTTGTTATTATTACCTTAAAATACTTTATTTTTATTGCTTTTATCAAAAATGGCTAAAAGTTGTTTAGAAAACTTTTAGAGCAAAAAGTGGCCAAAACCGGTACAGTGGCCAAAACCGGTACGCCTGCCCTACTTACCTACTTAATATTGTATTGTCATCTAAACCAAATCTGTATACAAAATTTCAGCTAACTGGGAAGTGGGTCAAATTAAGCTTGCAAGATTTGTCCCCCACTCACTAACTAACTAGGTAGGTATAACTAACATGGCAAGTTAATAAAAAGCATAATAAACACACATTCCGCACGACCGAGTAGAATAGAGACAGCGGCTTATTTTTTATAATCAAATTAGCTGTAACGGCTCTCTAAGCACTCACCTTTTCTTTACATTGTACATCCCAAAATAATCACATCAACTTACATAACTTTAATAATTTGATTAAGTACATAACTATTTGGTAACCACCCTCTTTTATTTCTGACTATCATGTTCTCCGGCTCTTCCAGCCGGGACTGTGTCATAGCTTTAAACAATATTGATAACATAATACTTGTTTCAATTATTAAATTAACTGAAAAGATAACATATCGGTAATGCTGCGGCGGCTACAATAGCGGACGATAATTCTCGACTGTCTCTTTCCATACGCCACTACCGGTTAGTTAGAAAGAGAAAGATATAACGATACTTCGCCGTAGCCCGCTAATTTAGCCGCAGCATAACATCAAAATTAAGTGTCGCTAGTGTCTTGCTAATGCAAGTAATGCTTCAACAAGCATGTAAATTAGCTATGCTTGCTTGTTCTATAAGTAATCAAGTTGACGATAGACGTCGCTGGTAAGGTAACCCTCTACTTCGACATAATTTTTCATAACTTTTTTCTTATGACGCAAGTATCACGTAAAATTATCATCGTCCGTAAACCGACTTTACAGTTTTTTTTTGTTTCAATATCACGGGCAAAAATATACGGTACCGTAGATCCAAAATTTACTTAAAAATCTGTCAAAAGACTTAACACAAAATGATTTGCTTTATGGTTCAAACACCGTTTATTTCCAAATGTTGTTTCTTTATTTTTGTATTATTAATGACAATAGTTTGTTTTGTACACTAGCTACTCATCCATTCTTCATTTTAGAATTTAGATACAAACGTTACGTACGTAGCATTAAACTATAAAAGTTCTAAAACAGTTCTCGTAAACATTGCGATCCACTAAAACTTTAAATTGTCCACAAACTTTTTTGCTACTCAAATTAAACCTTACTCCACGTGTAATAAGAGTTATAATATTATAAATCATCGTAGTTTTGATATCGATCAGCTGTTTGTGTGTATTGCCACGGGGTCGCCAACCCAGTCCTATATGTCGTGGCACCATTCCTAAAGCGATGAACCAAAAATATATTAGTGAATGAGCAGTACAGTATATCCCCACCAATCCTGGAGAAGCCGTGGAAAATTTCGCATCCGGCTTGCTATTGGAAAACTTATGCTTACGTCACTGGAAAGTAATCTTTAAATCTATGTTGGAAGAATTTAAAGTCGCGTGGAATTAAATATTTTTTTGGAGATTGGATAAGCGACAAGGTGTGAAAATGGAACAACGACGAGAATATTATCACAGTGGGTATGTACAACAGCAGACTAAATAAATTTTATTGAACTTTTATTATTGAAAATGGAATATTTAAAAAAAAACGACCCATCCTCCAAGTGGCTCCGCCGGGAATCGTAACCGGGACCTTTCACCGTCCGGGCGAATGCTCTGACCGCTGAGTTACGGAGTCGTTAAAGGAATCCGAATCTTTCTTTATACTTACGCGCTGTGAGCCAGCATTGATTTTATGAATGGTGTTTTATATTTGGATTCTTCGATTGTTTTTATATAGACTTTATTTTTCCAGCCAGCCACTGCGCAATCTACTTTTCTGTAACAAGCATAGAGCCCAAATTGCGATAGCCTGCGGGAAGCGCCATTACGGTGTGTAATGATATTTGGCGTGATTTGGCTAGAGATTTTGAGTGTGGAATAGCTTATTAGTTTTTTTATTTTTTTATCCCCCTATTCCCACGGAACCACGCGGGTGATACCGCTGGGCGAAGTAGAGCAATAGTTGTGTCCTACTACCGTCGTCCCAACCACTGCACTAAATTTGATGAAATTTCGCATAATAAAACATTAAATCCTAGAGCGATATAACCAAGAGCGTGATTAAACCAAATTGAACGCCTTAACACGCCGCACACGAGCCACACGCGACAGCCACAAACGCCGCCACTGTCTTGAAGTCCTCCGTCCACTTGGATCCACCGGTGGAACCAAAGTGAATTTTTTTGTCCTCTTGAATCCACCGGTGGAGCCAAAGCTAATTTTTCTCCACCTAAATCCACCAGAGGATCCACAGGTATTTTTTTGCCTCTGAAATCCACCGGTTCATCCAAAGTTTTTTTTTTCAATCACTCCACCGGTGGCGGAAACCGAATATCCAAAAATTTCAAACCTACATGAACAATATTGGTTCAAAAATATTTATTTTGTCTAAATATGGACGATAAGCAGAAATATAAAGTATTATAAAGTAAATACAAATTGATCTACTTAGATCAATTTGTTTGGCTTGTTCGTGGACCCGCTACTCTACTTTAAATAATACTTTATATTTCTGTTTTTCATTTCCGCGGGCGGAAAGCTAGTAGGCTATATTTCGCCCATATAATACGTGGGTAAAACACGGGAAGCAGGTACTTAATACTATATATATCGGTTGTACATCAATAGGTTGTGCCCTACTGTGTTCAAGCACAATCGCATTTAATAATGGGAGGTAGGTGCACAGTCTCGCCCATAAAATCGCCCGCATCCAGCAATTGCTGCAAGGCTCGATCGCAATCATTGTAGTGCAGTTATTGTAAGTACTTACACCTACCTACTTGCAAAGTCGCAATAGTGACATTAGTCAAATGCTTGCTTTTAAAAATATTTTTAATATTAAAACCATGCAGGTATATTTAACTTTGTATCGAACTCTGCTCTATCGACCCCGGTCTTATCTAACTCTATGCCAAAATTCATCAAAATTGTTTTGAAGTAGGTATTTTGAGATTGAAAATGTAACAGCCTTATTTTCGCTTTGATAAAGATTGACAAATAAAGTCTGTCTGTCTGAAAAAAAAAATTGAAATAGCGGAAATGTCTTTTTTCATATGTGATTAAATGATTGTTTGTTTGTATTGCCGGTGAACAAATGATCCCTGAGCAGTCAAACAAAACAAAATGGAGTGTTTTTTAACCCATGGAAAGTTCTATAAGAACTTGTTTTGTGGATTCCAGACAACGGTTAAACATATTCATATATATTTTTTGTAGATACACATAATTTATATAGGTACTTAAATATTAATAACTAGCGGCCGCCCGCGGTTTCACCCGCGTGGTTCCCGTTCCCGTGGGAATATCGGGATAAAAAGTACATATAAACCTTCCTCTTGAATCACTCTATCTATTGAAAAAAACGCATCAAAATCCGTTGCGTAGTTTCAAAGATTTAAGCATACAAAGGGACATAGGGAAAGAGAAAGCGACTTTGTTTTATACTATGTAGTGATACCAGCCATAGAATAAAATCCATGCAAAACAAAAACTGCGTTAAACGTAAGGTTATCGCACACGAAGCCAGACTAAAAACCTTCCAGATACCGGAATTCTGCAAATTACAGACATTTGTGGGAACGTTGGCGCCTAAATTACCCAGATACAGATATTACAGGCTTGTACGGTTGTATGATGACAGCTCTTAACGGAATACGTAACGCGTTTTGCTGCGTTTACATGAGCAAACGATTATTGCTCGTTGTTTGAAGTAGACACAAAAAGTTTTTAGTAAAAATTTCATTTTTATGACAAGCTGTTTTGCTGACTGTACTTTAATATTGTATTGTCATCTAAACTTAACTTGCATACAAAATTTCAGCTCAATCGGACACTGGGAAGTGGGTCAAATTAAGCTTGCAAGATTTGACCCGAACGTACATACATACATGCATACATACACTGCAAGTTAAAAAAAAAAAAGCTTGTAAAAAGGCGGTGGATAGACTTTTGTAAGCCCAGTGTTATAGTTAAGCTAGAAAGTCTCACACAATAGAACATTATCTAATTAAGCGATCTGATATTTGGTTTTATTTGAGATGCTCTCATAGATTTTCTTTTTGTAAAGCGTACGAGTATGTTCAGGAGAAAAAAATTTGCGTCGGCCCCGCTTCGGGACAGACGCGTTTATGGGCGATTTTTGTGCATTTGCAACACAAGTGATCCAGAAGCTTCACTTATGGATTTCTTTTTATCCACAACGGGTTAGCACTTAACCTTCATCACACCTGATGTTGGTGATACGGCTGAACGTGGAAGACCACTAGTCCCGGAATCCTCAATCACTGACGAATCAATCAGTTGGCTATCTTATCTCTAACTGCCAGAACACAATAATGCTGAAAACATCACTGTTATGGCGTCAGACTTAGATAAGATGGTGGTAGCTAGCCAGGTGGCCTAAGAACAAGTCCTACCACCAACCAAGCCGAATACAATATTATGTACCCCCACTAGGAATCGAACCCGGGACCTCTGGGTATGTAATCAGAGGACTACCACTCAACCACTGGACCACAGAGGCGGTGAAATACCTACAGTTACAGATTTTACAGTACGTACAGGCTTGCACGGTTGTATGATGACAGCCCTAAACGGAATAACATAGTGCGTCCCTGTTGCGTTTACACGATCTAACGATCGTTAGTTTGAAATAGACACAAAAATACGTGGTTTAACAATGGTAGCAAAGTAACATCCAATATGTTCATCACAATTCTTAATAAAGAATAACAAAAGTAAGTAATATTTTCATAGTTTTATTTCTCTAAATGATATTTGGCTATATTTTGAACGATTAAATACATGTAACGCTGTTTTTTGGTTTTGTTCGTTAAAAATCTTGATGTTTCATCGCTTCCTTCGAATGTTATCTATCTATTTTATTCCATTTGGACGTCAGCGGCCGTCGCCAGTCATTAACAGCCCCTGTGTTATATTGTAACAAAATAATCTTAACCTACCACGTTCACGTGGCGGCTCGGGCTTGACAGCGATGCCAAGCCCGAGCGACCTTGTTGTCCACACAAATGTCCATTCATTTAACTGGCGTCGCTGGCGCTGGTGTATCACAAAATTATTTTTTTAAGTCAAAAAGTTGTTGAATAAATCCTCGGATCTTATCACCACAGAATGGTATCACCCCTTTTTGCCTTTGACATTTGATTCCCAGTAATATGAGCATCATTTATGTTTACGATATAATAAATGCGCGGGATTATCAAGATGCCAGCTGTTATGATTCTGTCGAGCGAGCTCATGATGCAAATAAATATTGCAAATGACTCCCGGGTTGATATTTTAAATGGTGCAATTCCGATACAAATTGTTCAGGTGAACTTTGAACTTTTATTGTTTTTCTAAAAGGTCAAACCATTAAATTAACAATATAATAAAAAGCTTTATTGCGCACGCACTTAAGAAACCGTTTCTGTAGTCAAGTGGGTAACACCACTGGTTTCAGACCAAGAGATCCCGGGTTCGAAACCCAGTGGGGGAACATATTGTATTCGGTTTAGTTGTTGGACTTGGACGGACCTTTTCTAAGTCCGCCTGGCTAACTACCACTCTCTTATATAACTCTGACGCCATAACAATGATGTTTTCAGCATTATTGTTTTCCGGCAGTTAGAGATAAGATAGCAGTTCCAAGTGATTGAGGATTCCGGTAGTAGTGCGCTTCCACCTTCAGTCTTATCACCACTTAAGGCGAGGAATCCCGACCGAAATAGGCACGCTAACGCTTGCTCGGCCGCGCTCTATACACTTCGCGCGGATCCAGCGGCAGCCGGCAGTGAACTGTGAACTCGCGAGCGCCCCGCGAATCGAAAATCACTTAAAATTCAATTAAAAATTAAATAAGAAAATTTAATTTATGACGGCCGGAATCCCTCGGCTATTCAAAGACAATTATTTTCATATGTTTTTCATTAACTAAAACCAATTATACTGCAGTAATATGATATTTGAATTATTATTAGACGGATGTTTGGGATTTTATTTGACACAGTAAAATATCACCAATCGAAAAAAAACGGCCGGAAGCACTAGATAAATAATTGTAAAAAAACATAAATTTTTTCCAAATTTTTAGTACTTGTGATTTGCGAGTAATCCATAATTTAAAATACCCTATTTTGGGGAATGGGCGCCTTAACATCAGGTGCACCTTTGATGAAGGCCCGAACGGGTAAACGGCGCGCGCGGCGGCCATTTTCCCCATATTCCCAGGCACAAAGTAAATAATGAGGGCCGCAAAATTGTAATGATGCCTAGGTATATGAAACCCTGAATTTATCAACCCTTGTTGAACAGAGTAGAGAGAACATGCTTACTGTAACAGCCTTATTACTACAAAGCAATCTCTCTCATGCAACATTGTACAAAATATTATATTCTTATTTATTGACATTGATGATAGAGTTTAGATTATGATAGAGATATATCTAAAAGTAATTTAGTATATTTTCCGACTGTAGTATTATATCAGATGCAAAATTCTGTTATTTTATTACTTTAAGCCTTTTCTTGGATCTTTAGTGAACAGGACACATTTTCAGTTCAAAAAGTTACAGTTTTATAAGAATGCACTTGAATGCCAAAGAGTTGCGAGTTGTGACATATCGCCGTAGTTCGCAACTACCCGCAAGCAATGTATTCGGCGGATCTGACTTGGGACAAAGTTAAGGCCCGCGTGAAAGTTACGTACGTGTCTGTCGTATCGTATGTAGAATCATGTGAAAGAAGATACATACATAATATAAAGTCACGATTAAAAAATCAACAGATTTTTTAAGTGAAAACTTCTTTAGCGGCGTTGTGCACTTTTTGTGGTGGGTAAAAAAGTTAAACTCGCGTCAGGACACGTGACCGTCAGATCGAAAATTCCAGTGTTTACCCGTGATCCCGGTGGGTCGACCCATTACCGGGTCCACGGGTAATTTTAATCGTAAGACGGACACGTGACCTGATCGAAAAACTGTTACAATGTCATTAGAATACGAAGGCAAATTTCGCCAGCGTTTCCAAAGTTGTAATAGCTCAGTTTAGAAAACGGGCGGCAGCGGAAGCCAGAAGACCTCGGTTCAAATCTAGACCGTACTTTTTCTTTTTTGTCAAATTCCTTTCTTTTTGTGAAAAAGTCTAGGGAGCCCGTTTCACTTCTGCCGGCACTCCCGGAGTACAACCCGTTGTTTTTTTTTAATTCACAAGATGTTAGCACTTAGCCTTCACCTGATGTTAAGTGATGATAAGGCTGAATGTTGAAATGCACTACTGCCGGGATCCTCAATCAATGAGGAACTGGCTTCTTTATCTCTAACTGCCGACACACAACCATGCCGAAAACATAAGTCGTGGGCCAGACTGGAGCGGCGCGTCTTGCGTCCGCGTTTAGCGGGAAAAACAAATATATTGAGACGGACGGGAGGGGCTGCACTGGCGCGTCCGGCGGTTGGCGCGACCGGCGGAGGAAATAGTACGTATTCGCGCGTCCTGCGGCTCCGCAGGTCGCCTCCGCGCCACGCGGTCGCTCCAGTGTGGCCCACGACTATGACTAAGATAAGATGGATAAGATAAGATGGTGGTAGCCAGCCAAGGGGGATTAACAACAAGTTCTACCACCAACTAAAGTTGTACCAACTAAAGTTTTATGTACAACTTTAGGCCCACCAAAGTTACGTGATTGTCGTTGTCGTATGTTACAGAAAAATAAAATAAAAATAAAAGAAATTTACATTAAGTTCACAAAAGTGATGTGTTGTTGATTCTGCGGAACCAAAAGTAAAATAAACTTGTGAACCCAGTAAGAAGAAGGTTAGAACGTATAGTAACGCGTCAATTAACCTCTCAACACTCAGGGGTATCAAATTACAGGCTCATTTTTTATTTAAACAATGCACTAAAGCGCGCGCTTCTACTCTCCCAAACATCTGTTTGTGCGCGCGACGACGGAAGTTACATTTATGAGCAGCATATGAGTCATAGCAGCGCATAAAACTTATTCGACACTTTTACGAGATGTTTTGTTTTTATAATCGACGTTCAAACTCAACTTTTGTGTTAACAATAGACAATAGTGCGGTCCCTTCGAAGTATTTTTTTTACATAGTTATCGATGAAATCCATACTAATATTATAAATGTGAAAGTGTGTTTGTTTGTTTGTTTGTTTGTTTGTTTGTTTGTTTGTCCGTCTTTCACGTCAAAACGGAGCAACGGATCGACTCGATTTTTGGTATGGGGATAGTTTGGGAGCTGGAGAGTAATATAGGCTACTTTTTATTCCGGAAAATTATAAAATAAAAATGATTATTTTGTATAGAATATCGATAAACTGTCGTACAATATACAAAACTGTCATTTCTTCCATAGCCGCTTCCAAAGAGGTATGTCAAAGAGTATTGTAATCACTGACGTTTTAGCCGCTTTGGATTACCTACTTTTTAATAAGTGACATTTGTTGCAGGCAGTGTATAAAACTTCTTCGCGATCATTTATTTTCATCATTTATATCTATCTATAATAGATGTTGGTGATACGAAGTTTACCGGGTCCACTATAATTAATATGGCAAAACAACGTTTGCCGGGTCAGCTAGTAACATATAAAAAGTATATATATTTAGAATGAACATGAAAAAACCTATCGGATAAAATTATAATATATGGAAAACCAAAAATATTTTATTTTTCAAAAATGTTCGAATTTTTTTTTTAGATTTGCAAGTTTGCAAATTTGCAAGAATTTTTTATTATTTTTTTGTCCCGGATCACATAATATATTGTATTTTTATAGTAAATAGAGTTTATTTCTCTTATAAACACCGAAAACCGCGTTCAAAACACATACTTACAAATTGAAATAGTTACAAAATAAAATAATGAGGGTAGTCGTGCGGGATCTCCAGCGATCCCGCCGATGCTCTACAGGTAGGCCACACATAATATAAAAGATATTTTAAATCAAATACTAGTGCCTCACCGCGGTTTCACCCGCGTGGTACCCGTTCCCGTGGGATAAACAGGATTAAATATAGCCTATGTTACTCGGGAAGATTACAGGAAAAATAAAACGATGCCTCCAATTTCAGAAATCATCAACAAAATTAAATTTGTTCCACTATCGGTCAAAAGCTGGCGTTGACCTAAAACTGCAATATTCTACACCGCAAATGCTCTGACGAATGTAGCCTCGCCGATGAAAAATTTTTTACGTAATATTTATTTAAATTTACTGCGCGGTAGGTGCGCGAGTCCGACTCGCTCTTGACCGGTTTTTTTAAATATTATCAGTAAGTAGGTACTTATATCAAAATTAAGCGTCAGTTTCGAAAATAGAGTATGTCGTAATTTTAAACATTTAAAAAAAGAATGATCGTCAGCGAAGCCGGTCGGGTCAGTCACCTTAGTCCGGACCATTTCACCTAGTTCCTCAAGTCCCCTGAAAGCTGAAAGCAGGGGGAGGCGGGTTATCATTTACCCCACCGGCGTCGGACCCTCGAACCTACCTGTTCGCTTACAGCACCTGAATTGACTTAATGTTAACTGCTTTAGATCCTCTTCCGTAAGCTTGTCCGCTCCAAAGAGCTCCTAGCACAGTGATGCGTACATCGGGCACTCTGCCATGAAGTCAAATCAAATCAAAACATTTATTTGACACAGACAGTGGACATGGACTTAACTTCCACATGGCTGCATCAAAAGGGAAAAGGGAGGAAGTGGTAGCTTGTTTCTTCTCTTTCTTTAGATTGAGGACAGATGGGGTCCCCAATTACCCCATAGAAAACGGCAAATTCATTGGTAAACCCCTATGGATATTTTAGTTACTTTTATCGCCAAGTTTCCACTTAGTCTTCAAGGTTAAATTCATACTAATTATTATAAGTTTGTTTGTCCGTCTTTCACGTCAAAACGGAGTTACGGATCAGCGTGATTTTTTGTATGTGGATAGTTTGGTAGACTCTTTTGTCCCGGGAAAATATCACATTCCCGCAGGATGACGTCGTGTAGTCCACGCGGGCGAAGCCGCGGCCGGAAGGTTAGTCGACTTATACGCTTCAATAAAATACACTTGAGCATCAATTTAATGTTACGCTTTTAGAAAGATTACCCAAATATTATTTTTAAGTAATTACTTATACTTTAAGCACGCATGTCATTAAGGCCCGTGGTATCGCCAACGACCTTGGGCATAGAAAAGTGGACTAATTTTCCCGCCCGGTACCCGCACCAAAACAGCTTAAACACACGTTTCGTCAAAACTATGTATTATTTTAAAACGAAAAATGCTCAGTTGTAAGTTAAACAAGTTAGCAATCTTATCCTGAAAGAAACGTGAAAATATCACTTGTAGTTTAGAAGCAGTAGCGTATTTCAAGTTGAAAACAGCTTCATTTCAATGTTTTTTTTAATAGTACTTATCTTAAAGACTATGTTTTTTTAAATTCTCAGATTGAAGTTTATATATCAATATTTAATATATATTAATTCTGGATTCATCAGTAGGCTAATTTATGAGTTTAAGGGCCTCAAAAATGATCGTTTCACGACTACATGCACCTTAAACCACTTTATTTGTGTTACTTACTTTGATTTCATAATACTAATAAGAAACCAAGTCGATCATTCACGCCCAACTAAAGTTAATCAAAATATCTCAGATATTAATTTATCAAAGTGCTAACCGGACGTGCCAGCAGCTCAAATAGATGAGCCTAATTTATTTAAACGACATTATTGCTAAGGGGCATCTTTTTCAGGGTCCGGGGCCTTGTAAGACGACTAGACACCTACCGCTATTTATTTTGGAGCCTTATTAAATCTTTCTCTTGGCACTCCTCTCAGGATTTATTAAGGCATTGAATGTCAATTAGCGTTACCCGATATGATGCCGTTGAATTTAATCTTTGGCGCTAGGGAATTCTCAGATAAACGACTAGAATTAGGAGGGCTGACGGGGGTAAACAACAATTGGGTTCTGGGAGTTTTTGGGTAGGGTTACAGTATTATTAATAGGGGTTAAAGAATGAAATTGCCGTTTTTTTCTTTTGTACATATAACTTAACAACTATTATGATATTAGAAATATATAATTTCTTTAATATTGCGTTACATCAAGACCGTATCGAGCAACTTTTGATAATTTAATAACCACGATATTTCATTATTTACATAAAAAAAACTTATCCCGAAAGTTACGACTATTTTTGTTTCCAGAATTTCGTACTTTATTAGTTGTAACTTAGTGAAAAAAAAATTTCTCTCTTAACGAATGTGTCATTTAGTAGTTAAATGTCCATAAATACGTGTGTAAAATTTTGTAAAATTACATAATATTAGTTGTTGAAAAAATTACAAAAACGTTAGTATGGAAAAAAGAAAAATTACAAAAATTTCCATACAAAACGGCAATTTCATACTTTAACCCCTAATATTATTATTATCATTTAACACTTTATTTTAACACCACAGTACATAAAAAAAAGAAAAAGAAAACAATTTTAATTAACTTTAACAGCATTAAAAGGGCGGTCTTATCGCTCAAAGCGATCTCTTTCAGACAACCCGATGATATGGAGATATTGACAGGACAGGAAGCGGGGTGTAGTGGCACAGTTGAAGAAATTATAAATGTGAAGTTATAAACATACATAAATACCTATAATGATAAACATACACAAATTACAAATAAATTATATATATAAATACCAATAAACAATATAAATATATCAATGTCTGCAAACCGATGAAGAGCAAGCACAGAGTTTTAAAGAGAAGAAGGAATTTAAATAGATAGGTAATGTATTTTTAGTTTCTTCTTAAACACGTTCAAAGACTGAGCCCGTCTAATGGGAACTGGAAGTGAGTTCCAAAGACGAATGGCCTGAACGGTGAAGGAACAGCCATAGAAGGAAGTCTCATGGATAGGTGTAATGAGACTCAGATTTTCCGATGACCTAAGAGCAAGGGAGGTGGAACAATAACGGAAATTAAATCGTACGTACTTGTTAACTCCCTATATTTTTTTGGATGTAATAAATTTGTGATGATGATAAAAAATTGAAATAAAAAAACAGCAATTCTCTGTGCGCAGACAATATACAAAATTCACACGATTTCAAAGCGACTTGAATTTTTGTTACGTTTACGTAAAAATGTGAAGTTTCAAATTCATTTGCCTATGTAACAGTATGTTAGTTTCATATTATATTCCTTTAATTTCATAGAATTCATCTTTTCAGGCATCAACCAACCAATCCCTTCTAGGAGTTTACTTAACGTTAATACCAAGTGCAACTCTACATCATTCGTACGTAATAAATTCGTAATGCACACTGTTGGTGGAACTCCTTGTCTGCGTCTGTGTTATCTAGTTTATAGATCATTTCATTATAACCCGATTCTCTTTAAAAGAAAAGCAAGCAAACTTTGTAACGATGCCGTTTCGCTCCAGTCATTATGGATGGTTAGAACCTTCATAATGGCTGGAAACTCCATAGTTTTAACTCACTGGCCATCAATTTTATCCTGTACCAATGTTCTTTCGAAATTTAGTTTATCACAAAACTCGTTTTGAATCTTGGATTGGGTGAATAAAAATTTTGAAAACTTGGGTATTTAGGCAGGGTACCGGTAGGCTGGGGTTATCTAGGAAAAAATGGGGCTACCTTGATAATTTATAATGTAGTTTAAAAACAGTATTATTCGTAATTAAGTAATAAATTGGCATACTATAAAAAATATATACTTATTATATAGTCTACCATAGGAGAGTTAAAAAAAAATTGAAAAAATTATAATTTAGTCAAAGAACCGTTGTTGTTAACAAAGTTAGTAAAGTAACCCCGGTTTACAATCTAATTATAAAAATACGGAACATTATTTTAGTTTTTTATGTTTGACAGAAATGATAGTGAAGCAATTTTTTTTATAAATCACTGAATACATAATAAAGGTCTGCGTCTGTTTTCCCAAATGACTACAACCCTGTAACTTTTAAAGCGAGAGTGAATAGGCTGCTTCTGGGTAAGCTCGCCCCATCTTAGGCTTCTTCTCAACCCTAAGGTTCAGTGTGAAGCCAAGAGCAAGCCCATACAATACTTATAAAAAAAGTTAACGCTGCGTGACGTGCGTGCGGGGAACGCGTATAGTCGGGGACAAATTCGGTGAACCACATCTTACTTCTTTTCGTGTGGCTGGCGTCTCACCGTTCAGTTGCAGTCCCTATCCGTAATTGCTTGTGCATTGTACTACCCTAGTTTAATACATATAAAATGGTAAAAGGGTCTGCGCCTGAATGGCGAGGCACCAGCCACGTGAAAAGAAGTAAGAGGTGGTTCACCGAATTTGTCCTCGAGTGTACCTTAAAAGAGAATAGACTCCGTAAAGCCATAAAGGTTGCCTAATTTATTTCATTTCTTTATTCAGGATAACAACAGAACAATAATAAAAAATTACAAAGATGCAAAGTTTACATGGTTAAGGGCCAATTATAGTTATCCACAAAATTACTTAAATTAAGTATGAGCTAGAATTTAAAAAATTACAATTTATTTTGACTTGTTAGAAGAACGTAGCTATACCACAGGGTAAAAAAAATACCACATATTAACCGCATGTTTAAAAAAAAGTTCTGCTAACGTAACGGAATCATGATAAGTCATTCCAGAATTGAGAAAAAATAAAGAAGATGACTGAAAAAGTTTTCATGTTGAATTTTAGGATTATTAGGGCAAAAATACATGCATATTATTTACGAATTAAAATCTGCATAAACTTTATTAAAGTCTGAACGAAACGGATATTTGCTAATATCTTAACTTTTTTTAAATACATATTAAAATTAGTGACTAAAATTTCTCCTTGTGCGCTAGCTCTACTTAGCATGGTTTAAGTATTTGGCAGTAGCGACATTCGAGTCTCCGACCCACCGGAGACGGAGAGAGTCATGTCTGCCGGCCTAGCATGAGCGGCTTATAACGCGCGATATGATATGGTACGGCAAGTTGTCTTGCTTACACCTTAGTGGAGTAAGCAAGACAACTTGCCGTACCATATCATATCGCGCGCTATAAGCCGCTCATGCTAGGCCGGCTGGAGCTTGTACGGAGTCTATTAAAAAACACACAGCCAAGTAGATTTTTAGACGGGATCTATTAGGAAGCTGTGTGGTTTTTTATTTTACAAATCCTAAACTTATACTGAGTATAGAATTGCATTGTGAATGCATAAAATTAATTAAAATTATAACATCAAATGCTTTACTCAGATTATTGATACGTATCAGATTGGCTGTCCTTGGTGCACTTGATGCATGACCGGAACAGTGCCAACATTATAAGAACTGCTTGTTTCTCAGCCTCTTGGCAGGTCTATTCTCACTGCAGTGAAAATTACGTTTAAAAAAAAGTTAAATTTTTTCCAAAGCTTTTCTGCTGACCTACATTTTAACAAAATAAAAACTGCATCTTTACTGTGAATTGGATTTTCTCTATATAGTTGCTCCGTTGTTTAACCGTAGAATACTTACCGGATTATCTATATAAATGAAAACGAATAGCTAAATGAGTTGCCAAGCGCAAAACTCGAGAAAACGGATTTGGATGAAAAGGACCACGCAATTTAGAGAACCCCCTCACCCACCAAACTTATCTCATCTATTAATGCGTCTTGCGCTGATGACTTTTTGGTACGGCGGATTTAACCGCAGGAATGTCGATTTCACAGAAATCGAATTAGAAAAAATATACCTACTTTAAATTATAAGGTGACTTTTTATTTTTACTCTCTAAGAAATTAAAGTGGATGGACAGGTAAAGTGTTAAGATCTTAAAAGAAGCAAAAACATTTTTTTTTAAATTTTTATTTAATTCATAATTTATTTTAAAATATCAATAGGATATTTGTTTGGCATCTCAATAACTTTTAAGCCTAGACATGAAAAAATAATTATCAAATCATATATCATAGTCTAGGCTGCAAGGATAACATGTGACGCTGGGGCTACACCAATGACGATCGGTGTGAGTGCGGTGTAACTCCACAATCTATGTCCCATCTCCTATGTTGCCCCAGGTGTCCGATTAACTGCATACTCGACGACCTGTGGTCCGCTACTGAGCCTGCGGTTCGATTAGCCGAGTTCTGGGTAGGGAAGTTTTAATTTTATTTCCTACCATCGACACGAAAGAAGAAGGTTTAAAAATAATTGAGATGCCCAACAAATAAACAATTAAAATTTTAAAATAAATAAAGTAAGAAATTAAAATATTTTTATGCCTTTATTATGTTCTAAGCACTTGACCTGACCATCCACTTAAATTTCTTCGAATACCTAAGTATATTTTTTTTCTTAAATAAATTGTACTTTCTTCTTTGTTCAAAATTGTAATTGTAGTCTTGGTGAACCTCAACTCGATCATAGATTAAGTACATGGTTTCCAATAAAAAAATAAAAATCTGTTTCATTACATACTACAATAACTATTGTGTAACTTAAACGCAAATAATAAACAGTGAATTTTTCACCTTACGTCCGTATGTGACGGTAGCGAAACGACCAAGCTCACTATGACTAAAATTATAGAGTCTGTGAAGAGAGGGTTTGTAGAGTTAAGGCAAGTATGGCCGTTTGCACCAAAACTTATGAATCGCCTAAGTCTTTGCCTAACTACCTACTACTACCTAAAACTAGTAAACTTGGCACCTGGCTCGAAAATGTCGCTTACACTCAGGTGCCTGCCGCGTTAACTTGTTTATTTGTCTACACTAGTTTTCTTAGTTATAATTTTGGGAAACTAGGTACAATAAATTGCTACATATTGAGGTGTCGAGCACCACAAACACGCTCTCCAAACAAAATCGCTCACAATGCGTCGCAATCGCAACTGAATTTATGAACTTAACACTTATTTACGAAGCTACATGTAAGAACAGCGCGTTATTTAACAAGTTTGAAAAAGTTATGAGTCTGTAATCTAGGCTGCGAAACACCCCACGCTTCCAATTAAGGATTATACTGAAAAATGGAAAATGAAGTATTTTAGAAAAAATCGACCCGTCTCACAACTCTCTAAAATACTTCATATTCCATTTTTCTATTATAAAAATTGCATTGTGAATGTAAAAAATTAAATAAAGATCATATTTTTCATTTTAGTAACTTTTAAGGAAGAATGACTGCGTTAATTTAACTATTCGCGTAACAATAACTGCGTAGGGCTGTGTTGCCATAATGAAAATATACCAAAAAAAGGTTGTAAGCGCAAAAAGGCTTCGATATTAATTCAACCATCATTTTCTTTGAGTCCTTTGTCTTTGCAAGCTTTTGTTGAGACACGCAATCTTGTGGGAATTTATTTGATATTCTAGCGAATTGTTTGTTATTCTTCTTCAAGAAACAGAACTCCAGATAAAGGGCGTTTTAATGATGACAGTAATGGGTTGGAAATGAGAAAGGTTTGAAATTGTAAAGTACTTAACTAATAAAGAAGAAATATTGAAATGATAATTAGGTTGGGTATCAATCATCCTAATTAATACGAAATACCTAGATTTGTAAGAGAAATTATAGAAATTAAATTAGTTTTACTTGTGTACTTACTTCACTTTTTTTTCATTCGTATTACATTGTCCTTTTTTCAATAGAACATCGACTTTGGAGACTATTTTTACCACACTTTTATTAGCTTCACTTGTAACTAAGTCACAATGTAAGAAAATCTTGGAGTTCAATTTTAACCTACTTCTAAGTGTCGTATGGATTTGAAACTTTGCAAGTCTATATGAATCCGATGACAATACAATAATTTGCTACCATCGAGCTGATCTGATGATGGAGCCAAGAGGTGGGCAATAGAACTCTTCAACGGCTGCTAGGAAACCCCTCGAGTTTAGGCTCATTTGTTTTATTCTAAGGAGACCAATTCGCTACACTAAACTTGATGGTGAGGGTCTGATGATGGAGCAGGGAGGAAGCCAGTGGCACTCATTAATGACCAATACGAAACACTTCGAGTTCTGGCTCATTTGTTTCGTTCTGATGAGACCTATTTGCTACACTTGGTGGTGAGGGTCTGATGATGGAGCAGGAAGAAAGCCAATGACACTCCTTAATGACCAATAGGAAACCCCTCGAGTTTGGGCTCATTTGTTTCGTTTTGATGAGACCTATTTGCTACCCTTGTTGGTGAGGGTCTGATGATGGAGCAGGAAGGAAGCCAGTGGCACTCCTTAAGTCTTTAAGGAGTGCCACTGGCACTAGTGGTCTCACTAGGAAACTTTTTGAGTTTGGGTTCATTTGTTTCGATCTGATGAGGAGACCTATTCGCTTCACTTGGTGGTGAGGGTCTGATGATGGAGCAGGAAGGAAGCCAGTGGCAATCCATAATGACCAATAGGAAACACCTCGAGTTCTGGCTCATTTGTTTCGTTCTGATGAGATCTATTCGTTGCACTTGGTGGTGAGGGTCTGATGATGGAGCAGGGAGGAAGCCAGTGGCACTGTTTAAAGACCACTAGGAAATCCCTCGAGTTTGGGCTCATTTGTTTCATTCTGATGTGACCATTCGCTACACTTGGTGGTGAAGGTCTGATGATGGAGCAGGAAGGAAGTAGGGGTTCGGCTTGCGCATCCAGTAACTAATAGACTCCACTTGAATTGGTAAATCTAAATACATACAATCACGCCTTTGAGTTATAATGTTTACGGGGTGGGCAGACTCATGAATGGACTGTGAAATCCATTACCATCCATCCATGGCTTGCCATTTATTAAACTAAAAAGTAAAAAATAAATATGTAGTTTAAAAAACTAAAACAACACACTTTTCTCGATTGCGTGAGAATCGGCCCCCAGAGCAAGTGAGGGACTCCAGATGTAACTATCGAGCGCAGCGAGGGTGTTACGAGTTAATTCCCGAGCAAAACGAGGGAATTAAAACGGAGTCCTGAGTGCAGCGAGGGATTCCAGCTCGCCCAAAACGAAAACAGCTTTATCCCATAGGAGAATACTCTACTTTTCTCACCTTTTGAGAGAATATAAAAAGCAAGGCTACTTACTAGAAACAACGTTTTATTAAAACTTAAAGTACCTACCTACATTATATAAAAAATGCAGCTTTAGTACAAATGCATCCCTATTGTTCAATAGTTCTTTATAAGTACCAAAATTCAACGCAACATGATTCCTGAGTTGAGCGATTTCAAACAACAACTGTATAATGAAATCAGTTAAGTACAGAATTATTATGACCAGCAGTCTTATTAATTTCAGATAATAATATGATTGAACGGAAAACACAGTCCCTCCAATCTTAGTAGGGTAGGGGGTAATATGAGGGTTCAAACATCAGTATTCTAGTTAAATATGTAGTTTAAAAAACTAAAACAACACACTTTTATAGAAACATACTAAAAAGTACAAAATAAGCGTCTATTCAGTAACTGAAGTTAAAAAGCGTGGTGCGCGTTGTCTATATTAAGTACTTGAAATGCATGCTTTGCAAAGGGCGCACCACGCTTTTTAACTTCAGTTACTGAATAGACGCTTATTTTGTACTTTTTAGTATGTTTCTATAAAAGTGTGTTGTTTTAGTTTTTTAAACTACATATTTAACTAGAATACTGATGTTTGAACCCTCATATTACCCCCTACCCTACTAAGATTGGAGGGACTGTGTTTTCCGTTCAATCATATTATTATCTGAAATTAATAAGACTGCTGGTCATAATAATTCTGTACTTAACTGATTTCATTATACAGTTGTTGTTTGAAATCGCTCAACTCAGGAATCATGTTGCGTTGAATTTTGGTACTTATAAAGAACTATTGAACAATAGGGATGCATTTGTACTAAAGCTGCATTTTTTATATAATGTAGGTAGGTACTTTAAGTTTTAATAAAACGTTGTTTCTAGTAAGTAGCCTTGCTTTTTATATTCTCTCAAAAGGTGAGAAAAGTAGAGTATTCTCCTATGGGATAAAGCTGTTTTCGTTTTGGGCGAGCTGGAATCCCTCGCTGCACTCAGGACTCCGTTTTAATTCCCTCGTTTTGCTCGGGAATTAACTCGTAACACCCTCGCTGCGCTCGATAGTTACATCTGGAGTCCCTCACTTGCTCTGGGGGCCGATTCTCACGCAATCGAGAAAAGTTCACATTTATAAGCCCAAAATTCAAATATTACACAGTTTGTGTACTTATTGTCAGAATTTCACAATCGAAAAAGTTCGATCGAAAACCAGTCGAACGCAACGAGGGATTTTTTCATTTGTTGACATGTGGGACAGTTTAGTTTGATTGCATCGTTCTAACTTTTCAATAGAAACCACGATCATCACGAACATCGATTGGTCAGTACGTTGCGTTCGACTGGTTTTCGATCGAACTTTTTCGATTGTGAAATTCTGACAATACACAAACTGTGTTATATTTGAATTTCGAGCTTATAAATGTGAACTTTTCTCGATTGCGTGAGAATCGGCCCCCAGGATTCAATATCGCGTCCGTGACATAAAACAGTGCTTTATCCCCTCGATGTATCTACTATTACAACTTTGCTTAAAAGTTTTCCACTTGATTTTTTTCATGATTTTTCGAAAATATATCTATTTTGTATCGCCAATGTAACAGACAGGCGGGTAACATTTCTTTAGTTTCATATTCTTGAGTAAAAAAAAACTTAAAAAGCAAAGATGCCAAGACTTTATGTTCGTATGCAAGTATAAATAATAGTCGGAGCGGCATACTATTATATATTCTGTGGGAGCAGGTCAGTTCTTGAGAGCATGTATATTTAGGCATTCGGAACATCCCATATTGATCTAAGACCAAATTAGATCACGTGAAAGGAATCATACATTTCTAACAAATTCGTCAGCCAAAGGGTCTTTTTAAGACATTTTCACTTAAGATGTCGCAGACAGCAATTCAATTTAAGCAAAATCTATTTGTGTTTCAATACACGTTCGAGTGAAAATGGTGTCGAAAATTGATTTATCCAACAGTCGAATTCTTCAACGCGATCTGTAAGACTAATTCGTGGGACAATGGTCCATTCAGCAATATCAGAATATTCCGCGTCGTCTAAAAAAAAACAAAATTACTTCTATTCGGGATTCGGAATTTGGTAAATATTTCATTACTTTCCGCCCGCAGCTTCGATCGTGTGTAGATAACACGACGTTATCCCGAAGGAATGTGACATAAATTTTCCGGGATGAATGTCACTCTCTAACTCTACATAGCTCCCAAATTATACCCATACCGGACAAGTAAACAAACGCACTTTCGCATTTATAATATTAGTATGAATTATATAGAATGAAAGGAACTTTTATAAATCTTACTCAACTAGCCTAGCGTGTCCGACTAGTCTTTTGTTAGGTACTTACCCCAAGCACAGAAAACTTTCGTAATCGTAATCGTAAACGATACCATCCGTCAAAAATAGTCAAAATGCAAGCAAAGCTGTCAAAGTTATGCCAATTGAATTTTAGTTCCGTTAAAGACCATAAAGGCGCTCTGCCGCCGCTCAGATTTTCATACAAAATAATACGAGTTATTTAGATTTTTACTTTTTTGCTTTCACAATGCAATTATTATCTATACTAATATTATAAAGAGGAAAGATTTGTATTTTTGTATGTAACGAATAAACTCAAAAAGTACTGGACCGATTTAGAAAATTTACCGTTAGAAAGCTACAGTCTTCCCGAGTGACATAGGCTATATTTTATCCCGATATTCCCACGGGAACGGGTACCACGCGGGTGAAACCGCGGGCGGTCGCTAGTTATTGATAAATTGAAAACGAAGTATTTAGAAAAAAAAATACCCGTCTCACAACCAGCTCCGATGGGACTAGAACCCACGACCTTTCGCTATCCGGGCGACTGCTCTAACCACTTAGCTACGGAGTCGTTTCATAAAAGTTTCATGTTCATCATGTGAACGACTCTGTAGTAGACCAGTCGCCGCTTTAAATTTTTCGAAAATAATAAGTACGATTTCAAAAACGATAATTTTCCGTGGTTAGGTTAGGGTGGTTAGGGTGGGGTAGTTAGGGTACATACAGGGCGTCCCACAACCATGCCACATGGAGGAAAAGTATCTTAAATACTGTAGATATACATTTTTACTGCAAGATGACTTCATTTTTATTTTAAAAACAAACCGAACTGCATTCAAAGAATTTTAAATAATCGTTTGTCTGAACTGAGAATCGAACCTGCTGAATGTGAAAAAATATAGGTATCTTCTTTAATTTTATTGTACTTACAAATCGAAATGAGGCACTTTATGAGTGATATAATAATATCATATCACTCATAAAGTTTTCACCTGTACAAACATAAACTGTTGTTTTTCTTGATAAAGTATTTTTTAAAGCCTGTGCGGACCTAAATATTGTAAGCTACAATACTTACAATTAAATGACACATTTTTTGTATAAGTGCATGACATCATGTGATATACTTACCAAGATAAAAAGTTTTACAAGTCAAATAAGTATAATAATTTATAATAATATTATTATTATAAAATTATTTTTTTCTTTTTTGGATCGCGCTGACTCGCATCGATTTAATTAATATGGTGCTCCAATACTGCTGTTAAAAAATATTTACAAACATTTTGTACCTAACAGATTGTAACAATCTGTAACATTTGTTAAAAACCACAATGTGAAAGCAATAGTTGCGATTCATTTTGGTAAGCAGAAATATTGGACCACGGAAGCGAACACATTCTACCATTTTCTGGAAATATAATGTCGCAGGGATATGAGGAAATCAGGGATTTCACGAAATCCCTAGGGATACCACGAAATCACGGAAGATGTCGAATATTCTTATTTACGACGTCTTCTTCCTAAACAAGTTCAGTGATATGTCATTTCACTAAACTAAATCTAGTGAAATGTCAGAAAAGTGGATTTCAGAGGTGAGAGTTTGTATCGGAAGTCCTGTAGAACAAGTGATATGTTAGAAATTTAAGGCGACTTAAATTTCGCAGCGCTCATACCTGTCACCTGCAGCCGTGAGCTTACTGTTATTACTTCAGTCATTCTTCATTTCACTAGATTTAGTTTAGTGAAATGACATATCACTGAACTTATTTAAATTTTTACTTTTTTGCATTCACAATGCAATTTTTATGGTTGAAAAATGGAAAATGAAGTATTTAGAAAAAATCGACCTGTCTCACAACCAGCTCCGATGGGACTCGAACCCACGACATGTTTAGGAAGAAGACGTCGTAAATAAGAATATTCCACATCTTCCGTGATTTCGTGATATCCCTAGGGATTTCGTGAAATCTCTGATTTCACCATATCCCTGCGACATATACACCACTAAATTTTAATAAGTACAAAGATTTAAGGGGATGATAGTGTCCATCAATATGAACTTTTACTATGGGGTCAATCACGAAATCGCGAAAAAAAAGCTGTTCCATACATTTCTGTACTTTTCTATGGAACAGCTGATTTTTTTTTTCGCGATTCCGTAATTGGTCAGATAGTAAAAGTTGTTCATATTGATGGACACTATCATCCCCTAAAAACTTTGTACTACTTACTTAATTAAAATTTTGTGGTGTACACGGAATGTATGTTTTATATGACGACGACCGATTTGGCGCAGGGGTAGGCTACCCACCTTCTGCGCTAGTGGTCTCGGGTTCGATTCCCGAACAAGACAAATATTTGTGTGCATGAACGAACATGTTTATTTGTCTTGGTCTGGGTGTTTACTATGTATATTAAGTATGTATTTACAAACAAAAAGTATTTAAGTATATATTTATCCGTTATCAAGTTTTCCATGATACAGTTTCTTAATGAAATTAAAATGGGCTTAGATAATTGGTGTGAATGTAAGAAGTTATTTATTTATTTACTAGCTGACCCGGCAAACGTTGTTTTGCCATATTAATATAGTGGACCCGGTAAACTTCGTATCACCAACATCTATTATAGATAGACAGATGAAAATAAATAACCGCGAAGAAGTTTTATAGACTGCCTGCCACATATGTCACTTATTAAAAAGTAGGTAATCCAAAGCATATCCAAAGCGCCTAAAACGTCAGTGATTACAATACTCTTTGACATACCTCTTTGGAAGCGGCTATGGAAGAAATGACAGTTTTATATAGTACGACAGTTTATCGATTTTCTATACAAAATAATCATTTTTATTTTATAATTTTCGAGAATAAAAAGTAGCCTATGTTACTCTTCAGCTCCCAAACTATCCCCATACCAAAAATCGAGTCGATCCGTTGCTCCGTTTTGACGTGAAAGACGGACAAACAAACAAACAAAAAAACAAACGAACAAACACACTTTCACATTTATAATATTAGTATAGAAGTATAAATTTATTTATATGTACTTATAGGCATCTAGAAAAATCTTCCCACAAATGTTTATTTGAACCGTCCGCTACTAAATTGTCCTTCAGCAGCTGATAACAACTTCACATAAAACGCGAGCACAAAGCTTGATGTGTGGTTTTGTCACAGTGAGAAGTACTATCAGCAAACCCACCAGGTAAACACCGTAAGGCTCATCAGCAGTTTTAGTAAATTGCACTAAAGACCTTTTGCAACGGACTGCCATCTGGTAAATATACCAATAGTATCACGGATGGGCAGTCCAAACCCTACGCAAACGATATTTTTTATAGTGTTTTTAAACAAAAGGTCATTTGGGTTGACCAGCTAACTACTTGGGATCTAAAACTTTTTAAAAAGAAATAGCTTATGAAAGATTGTAACAACAAACAACACTGCCGTCCCAAACCTAAACCGCAGTAAGAGCCAAAATGCGATTCCGAGAAAATGGAGCTTAAAGTTTAGAATGCGTCAAAAAATTAGTAAATAAAGGATTCTAACCAAGTTTCTTAGGCAAAGTGAGAGAATTTATTTAGAGCTTTATATAACACAACATTAAGGATGAAAATATAAAACAATATATAAAATATCAAGGTTTTTAGTTTTTGACCCCTATTACTGCTTTTAATTGTTAAGGTAAATCGATCCTTAAACAGACTAAACTGCAGTAAAGTGGGCTTATACTGCTTATTAGAATGGTTTGTTATCGCTATTCCTGACTAAAGTGCAGTATGTCCGTTTTGATACTGCGCTTTAGTCGGTTTCTCATAACGAAAATTAAATGTTTCAATTGGCAGTAACAACAAAAAAAAATAATAACGTTGAACAATTTATTTAAAACTTTTATAAAACTTCACGAAATAAAGTTAAACAAAATCTTTTATGGTCATATTATTACCATAAGTATTTAAAGTACTTCTAAAGCTACCTACGACATAAGAAAAAAATCAGAGTTTTATTTAAGACTTGCGGATCCTCGCGGTTTTACCCACGTGGTACCCGTTCCCGTGGGAATATAGGGATAAAATATAACCTATGTCACTTGGGAAGACTGTAGCTTTCTAACGGTGAAAGAATTTTCGAAATCGGTCCAGTACTTTTTGAGTTTATTCGTTACATACAAAAATACAAATCTTTCCTATTTATAATATTAGTATAGAAATGTAATTAAATTCAATATTGGTTGTTAACAATAATTAATTAACAATTTTATTCATTTATGAATTTATATCGACCTAGAAAGCTTAAACTATAAATAAAATATTCAGTGCCTCAATATAACAATTCTTATACTGAACTTAATATACTTAGGTATCGAAATGGAGAGCATAAATGTAAATGTTTTAAGTCGAACTGAGATGAGAGACTGGTTATTTGTAAGGTACCTATGTAGGTACCTCGCTACCTGGCGGAGCTACTTGGAGGATGGGTGGCTATTTTCTAATATTTAATTTTTATAGTAGATACATTACCTATTTAAATTCCATTATTTTAGATTAAAAAAAATATACAAATTAAATTCATATTCATAGTCATAAAATATAATAATAATAATAAAAGACAAGTAAATTGATACTATTTGATACCTACCTAGGTACTGACAAAATATTATAGTCACGGCCAGGTCACTTATCTATGCTTCCCGCCTCTGCCTCCGCCAGTGAATCTAATGGCATAAAATGCTAGGGATTTTTAACCGACTTCAAAAGAGGAAGTTAGCAGTTTGACCTGTATGAATGTGATGTGATATTGTTGGCATTGGATAATATTTGAATATGACGATCTATTTAGACTTCCAAACATGTGTGCTTAATTTCGAAGGTGTATGTTTATTTGTTTGTCCACGAATTTCTTGGAAACTGAAAGGCATATCGAGATGATTCATCGATGATGATATTGATGATAAGTGTAGGTATTCCAATTTAGAGATCAGTCCAAATTTCATCAAAATCGGTTCAGCAGTTTTAAAGATATGGATATAAAGGATGGGGATAAAGTAATTTAAAAAATTAAACTCACTTCAAAAAATACCTGTTAACTAAAAAGAAACAAAACAGTGGAATTAAATAAATACTGCACATTAGCTAGGAGTTCTGGTAATGAGTATATTCAGGTATTACCAACTAATAAGAGTAATAGTACTTATACTGCAGTTTAGTTGGTACCTAATACAAATAAAGCAAATCAACCTCCCCCAAGTTAAACTGCAGTAAGTGAAGATTATACTGCCCTTTAATTTGATTCTTAAATTAAAACAATGAATCTGCTGAAAAGCAGTAAAAACATTTTGTATGGGCCTGCATTATACTGCTATTTAGTTGGTTTTTGTTGAAATTTACGGACCGTAGTAACTGACTAAAGTGACGTAAAATTGCCGAGTTACTGCTATTTAGCTGGGAGAAAGTATAATAAAATGACGTTTTAAACGGCAGTATGGTTTTTACTGCACATTAGCTGGGAAATCGATGACTTTTTCATCAATTTTGATATTTTTTTGAATTTCTTATGTCAGAGAAAAAATCATAAAAAAATAAATATTTGTCGTAGAAAAATAATTAAAAACTTGGCCAGTAGGTCTTGAATTGGGCTTTCATGGTATGTATTTAACTCAAAAACGCGATTTTGGTCATTACTGCGGTTTAGGCTTGGGACGCCAGAACAGATGGCTCCTGTAGTTCCCAGAGCAATACAATTTTAAAAGAAACAATGATGCAATTAGTGAAAACATAGACTACGCTTGTCATTGACCCGTCGTTGGTAGATAAAACAAATGGGGCGGGGCCAAGGATGGGCAGCCCTTCTTGTCCATGCAAGCGAAAAAGTGTGTTTAGTGAATATATATACCTGGTGGATTTGCTGATCATACCTACTATAAATTTTCGCGTTCCTCCAAAGTCGTCCACCCCTCAGGGCAGACACTTTGTTTTATTAGAAAGCTCGTGGAAAGTTTTACGAAGACTAGAGACTGGCATGTGCCTCGTCAGGGATCAATTCACTACGAATACATATCAAACGTAAACAGTAAAAGTCAGTAAGTTTTTATTTTAGTCGCCTACTGGACGAAGCATTTTTTCAACAAATTCTTATTTTGTCCTTCTTTTGTTTTACAGCATTTGTTTTTAAATCAACTTAATATTTAGCAGTTGCTTTTAGTCCGGTCAAATTAGACCAAAAAATAAGAGTGAAGGTACATTAATTCGCAAGAAGCTGAAATTTGGTGAAATTGTTCAAAAAATAATTATAAATGAAATTTAAAAATTCCTCATCGATCCGGTACCTGGAAAAAAAATACTCGAGGTCAAAGGAAAAAAAATGGGTATTTCGCGATTTTCAGCAAAACGATAAGTTTTATCATAAAAGTAGCTCAGACAAAAATTGTAGACCATGTAATTGTCTACAAAAAATGTATTCAATACTTTTTCCCTAAGGGCAACCGTTTCTGAAATATAACGATTTAAAAAGTTGGAAAAGCTGTAATCAATCATGTACCTACATCATAGTTACGTTTTCACGCCACCTATGAGTTAGCGCGTTTTTTTGACATTGTTTCCCCGGTAGGCCTATTTCACGGGTATATTGTGATTCTAAACGATTGCATGATATCAGACTGGCTGTCCGCCCGCGGCTTCGCTCTCGTGGACTACACGACGTTATCCCGCAAGGATGTGATATTTTTCCGAAATGAAAAGTAGCTTATGTTCCTCTTCAAACTACAAAGTATCTGTGTCCCAAATTTCAGCCAAATCCGTTAAGCGGTTTTGGCGTAATTGAGAACACACATGCAAACACCTAAACTTTCACATTTACGCTATCCAGCGGGAATGTGATATTTTTCCAGGATAAAAAATAGCCTAGATTTTCCTCTCCAGGCTACAAAGTTTCTGTGCCCCAAATTTCAGCTGAATCCGTTCAGCCGTTTTGGCGTGATTGAGTACAAACGTCCAAACATCTAAGTTTTGCATATGATGACGATTACAACTTTTCCAAATTTTTTAATCGATATATCTCAGAAACGCTGGCTCTTAGGAAAAAAGTATTGAGCCATTTTTTAAAAGATAATTACATGATTTGAAATTTTTGTGTTTGCTAATTTTACGATTAAACTTACCGTTTTACTGAAAAAACGCGAATTTGACATTTGACCTTGAATATTTTTTTTTCCAGGCACCGGATCGATGAGGACTTTTTAAATTTCATTTATAATTATGTTTTGAATAATTTCACCAACTTTCAGCTTCTTCTTACGAATTAATCTATCTTCGGATGTCTAACTTTTTTATGTTTGTGTTTTTGCAACAATTGTTTTTAAAATAATGATCTTTTTTAACTGGTATTTTTTATTTATTTAAAATGTTTTTCGATATATTTGCTATACAAAACGAGTTTTTTGTTTTTTTATTTCTAATTATCTTAAAAAAAAATAAAGTTAAGTATAGAACTAGAACTATTGTTGTGATTATACGTCACCCAGTCAGTAGCGTAGGTACCTAATAGCCTCGCCATAGAAGATTTCGTTTTAGACAGCGACAGCTATTAGTCAAAATTAAACGGCTTATAATTCGTATTATAAAACAGATAGAAATTATTTTTCACATTTGGTATTCTTAAATGTTATATTTTATAATCTGTTGAAATGTCAACAAGAGTAAAATACCCTATTGTGATTTTAGACGAGTTTTATACCAATTATTTATTTTGTCGTGTATTTAACTTTTTTCCTATCTTTACAGGTAATTTCATCCGAATACGGAAATAAGGTTACACTTTATAATACTTCTACAATGTAAGTATGCTAGTGTCGGCCGCTGTATGCAATTTAATATTTTCTTATTATTTCGTAGTACGACGAAATTCTTGTCAAAGTATTTTGAACGATAAGACAATCGGGTGTAGATACGCAACTATCTGATTGATGTGTAGTGATTGATAAATTCATAATTGTTGCGCAACACCGATTACGTTTACAACAGTCGTAGTTATTATTATTGTTATTGTTATCGAACAATGAGCGAATGTTGCCTTTATGCGGCCGAGATGTTGTTTTGTTTGTTAAAACTTCATTCATTAGTTTGTGTCCGTCTCCTATCGCGTCTGGTGTTGATAAAATAATTGTGTTGTGTTCCAGTGTCATTCTGTTATATTCCACACTGACGCAGCGTGGGTGATCGTTGTGCGTTTTGAGACGCAATTCAACTGTTCTCTTCATCAAAATTCAAATTCATTTATTTGATTTAGGCCCGATTTCACCAATGATATTTAAACGCGATTAACGCTAAACGTGTTTAAAATGTATTTCTGTCCCTGTCACATTCAAACAGATGACAGAGGCAGAACTAAGTATTAAACACGTTTAGCGTTAATCACGTTTAAATATCAGTGATGAAAGTCGCCCTTAGATTGTGATTATACAATACATAAGAACGTCATAGAAGCTACGCCATCGGATCGCAAACCCTACAGCGGGAGACCTTCGAGAAGAAGAGTTATTTCATACAGAGTCGTCAAATTGAAAAATGACCTTAACGGCTCCTCTACACAATCGGCGATTACAGACGATTACGCGCGAGCATGATCGCGTAGAGGGCATACTCGGCTGTACTCGCCGATCTTCGCCTATGATCGCCTTCGACCCGTGCATTGTCGGTTTAATCGCCCGCCAGTGGTTGCGTAGACGAGCCCACACGATCGCCGATTATTCCTTCGCCGTCGGACAGGGAAGCGTTGCACATGTGAGTGTAAAAATGAAACCGACTTCAAAAAGTACCTGTCAAACTGATAACCTTCTTTTTGAAATAGGTTAAAAAGTTACTTAATATGGCTAGTTAGTGGTCAAATGAAGAGACATCATATACAATACAAGTAGTGCTTGTAGGTATATGTATACCGCTATTAAGTATAATGGTTGCAGCAGCAACACACTCCACGTCCATCTTAACGCGTGCCGTTCAACAAACTACTACAG
This sequence comes from Crambus lathoniellus, assembly GCA_949710035.1. Lineage (NCBI taxonomy): Eukaryota > Metazoa > Arthropoda > Insecta > Lepidoptera > Crambidae > Crambus > Crambus lathoniellus. Next base: position 13,026,867 of record OX453296.1, read on the forward strand.
ACGATTGATTGTGTGGATGATTGCACTTGCACGATGATCGTGCCGATTAAAGACGATCACACGATCGACAATCGTCGCCGATTGTGTAGTGTAGCCATAACATAGTATGAGATGATTGACATGTATGACGAAGGTCAGTTATTCCTTCACAGTACTATAAATTATGATAAATTAGGCGAACTACTGATCATAGAGCGGTAAACAATTTTTTATTACAAACTTAAGAACTCTTAGTTATTGGCGAAAAAATTACATGGATGGTTTTTAATGTGATTCCTAATAAAATAAATAAAAGAAAGACAAATTTTAAGATAAGCACAGCACACAGGAGCAGACCCATTCCCACTGGCAGCACCCGTTCACGAGCATGACTCATGAACCAGAAATCGCTTCGCTCTACCATATTTTATGGAACATAACGACCTGCCTCACACGTCACCACCACCGAATTGAGAGTTTGATACTGCTACTGCGGATTTTCTATCGAAATGTTCTACGCTCAAATCTATGCTATGATCTCAGTTTCTATGCAAAGGTTGAGAGCCCACGTGTTGAAGGATCTAGGCAATTTGCAACCGATTTACATTCCTCTAGTGTGTGTCGGTCGACTCGTTTAGGACCGTGAGGAGGCGCAAGACGCGCAAGACGCAGTTTCCGTAATCAAAAGTTCCTGTTGTATCAATGCAACAGGAAAACGATGTGTGCAGTCGGATTGTTGTGTTTTTACACTGTTTATCAGTTTGGGATTGCATGTGTGTGTGGTTGGTGCGTGTGTGCGTCGCGCGTGCGTGTGTTTGTGTGGGTGTTCCTGTGATCGCGATCGCGAGGCGCGGCGACGGAGGACGGAGAGCCGGCGCCTGCCAGTCGTGTTCCGAACGCCGCGAGGCTGCCGTGTCCCTGCCGCGCTAGCCCCGACTCGCGATCTCAACTTTGTGCACTGGAAACTTTTCAAAGCAATTTCGGCTGGATTCGATTGTTGCGCGTCACTGTCGCCTCACGTTTCCAGCGGATTTGCGAAGAGCGCCTCGTCGGCGGCCGTACGTGAACTGTCGCGCGTTTTATACCAATCGTTCGGTCTATTTTTGAATATTCTCTAAACGCCTCGGCGAGAAGTTTTCGAAACGCAGTCCGCCGAGTCGGGTTAACGTCCTCGTGTATGCACGCCTGCATCACGTCTCTTGTGTTTTTGTTGACGGATAACATTTTGTGCAGTTAACATCGACCGTACAATCCGAGAAACGTTATCTGTAAGTATGACCCCGTCGATTTAAGATACTCGCTGTCCATTTATCCGTTTGCACTCGTGTTATTGTCGAATTTCATATACCTATGTCTAATATCAGCCTGTTGATTGTCCATTACTGAAGGCTACACGTTTGTTTTCGTGAAACTAGCTACTGTAAAAATACAAACAAACTTGACGTGTAACTTTGCGCTAGTGTTGGTGAAGTGCCTCGTGTACCCGTGTTATGTACACACGCGTAGTCATACATACACAGATGATCTGTACTGTATTCCGCTGTGTACAGTAGGTACACACATATATTCAAACATTTATAAAGTGGACCTTTATGTCTATTGTGCTCTTCTGTGTAGTAAAACTAGCATACCTAGGTAACATAGTGTTTATTACATCGACTTATAAAACATTCACCTTGTTCTCGATTGTTATTATAAAAACATAATGGTTGTGGCCTTTTTATATAATAATGATAGTTTCATTGATATGAGGCTTATTTCCTACAAAGAAACACTTTTTTTAGCTTTTTAGTTATGTTGATAAGTACCTTTAAGGGTGACACATTGAAACGCATACAGTTGATGTTCATAATTTTTGGCATACATCGTAAGGCCTAATATTGAAAATCATTTTATTCTTTGACATAAATTTCATAACCCGTAATAATATCCAAGCGATGTGATGCTGTTTAAAAACATTAATGGTATAAAAATGTCATTATCTCGAGAACGGAGCATCGTAGTCAAAATCTAACGAAATTTTTGATACCCTTTTAACAACCCCGAAGGTATTTGAGAGACATCCAATGGAAAAAAATATTTGTTTGGGATATGTTGGCTCAAAAGTTCTTTTCTCAATATTTAGTACAAATGAAAAAAAAACAGAGAAGCAGGCTTACAGGGGAGTACAGCTGCATTCTAACAGTCGTTTTAGGTTAGAACAGTGACCAAAACGCCGCGCGAGCCGAGCGAGCGAAGCGAGCGTGCCGTGGCAGCGGCCGGCGAAGAGCCAGAAAATAATTTTATATTTTCAGACTTAACTTCAAAAGTTAAATTAATGCATTTTGAATATTTTTTTAAGTATTATGACATTTAAAATTTATGCCACGTTATGCCTTTAAATACTCGTAGTTATGCTAATTGAAATTATGCCTTTCGATGATAACGCCTTTCAAAATTCGGGCAAAAATAAAACATGCGATATGAAATTATGTCTTTAAGAATTATGCATTTTGATGATTATGCCTTTCAACACAATGCGTTTCATGTTTATGGCGAATAATGTTATGCGTTTCATTAGGTGACCGTAATACTTTACTTAGGTTATTTTAAAAGACATGAAAAGTACAAAACACGCCAAAAATACATTCAATTAAGTACCTAAGTACCTACCTTATTATAATAGCGCAGCATAACACACTAAAGTTCGTTTTTGTAATTCAAAACGTTAAGCAGGTGACGCTAATATAATGTTAAGTAATTATGATAATGATGGTAAAAAAAATTATTAAGATATGTTTCAAGACACCACACAAAGATCTGTTGATGGTCATACACTCATGTGTATAACTACGCAAAAATGTATCTGTATCTTTATTATATATTACGTATTGCTGTTTCTAAGACTAAACGCACTGACTGAGATAAGACCTTAGAAACTTTTTCGAAATATAGACTTTCAAGAAACCGCTGTACACGTTTATGCTGCGGCCTTACATTGGTTATATTTGCATTGCACCCTCAGATCATAATATAATACATACTAAGAAGTATTAGTAGTATTTACCTACATTACATTATATTTAGTAAGTACTATATGATCTGAGACTGCAAATATAACCAATGTTTAGCTAATCATTGCCACTTTTGATAGGATCCTTAAAGACTTATTTACTATATTTGCTACAAAACCAGTATAGTAGGTACGACATATTAGCCAAATATTAGATAGACAATGTATAGCCGCGGCATTAGAGTAACAGTAAACGATAGATTACTCTATTCTACCGACACAACTTCTATTATTTAAGTACTAACTATTGGTCAAAAATCCATGTCTTATCATGATGTTGAAAATTTCCTGAAAGTGCTTATCATAATCTGGGTGCTTACCATCAACTCTTATTACGGTTTTGTTTAGGAACCTAAACTGATCTGCTTCGCTTATTCGTACCACGACAGCTTAATATCAATGACAGCGATTCAGTGATCGATCAATGACATTTCACAGCCGCTAAGCTGTCAGAAACTCTTATTTGACTTATAACCCGGTCGATTTAACATGTCACCTGCAGGTTATACCCGTCCCTCTCACTCTCCGGGCATGACAGAATCGAGTGAAAGAGACGGGTAGAAGAAAAAGGACACAAATCGTTCGGTCATTAACATTTAGCAATTCATTTGCGATCCAGTTTTTAGAAGGTCAGAGTACGAAAGAAAGCGATTCATTTTAGGAACCTATTCTGAATCGCGCTATTTTTGAATCGCTGTCATAAAGTTGATGGTAGACACCCTGATCTAAGTATTCTATATGTATGATATATATATTTATACACACCCTCATTCGCTCCCTCCCTAACGCACTCATTCGGACTCATTTTACTCACCACTATGAGAGAATCCCCTTTCACACTTACTTATTATAGGTAAAAGAATCTTAATTCTTTAAGCGTTGCAAATGTTGAAATGCTATGCTTGCATCATTTGTTTGTTTAAAAATAAGAGCGCTGCACGTGAGATACAGTGCCACAAACTTTCTGTTCCGGTGGCCAAAATGTGGAACTAACGTGTTTTTTTTTTAATGTCATTTTGCTGTCAAGTTCATGTCCAACCATAGCGTTGCTGGCGGCTGAAGGTATTAGAAGTCAGGGCATTGCTACAAAAAAATAGAAAAAAGTACATAGCGCCGCTGTCTCCGGAACAGAAATTGATTGTGGCACTGTACGTACAGTGTTACTAGTTCAGGTGCAGATGTCATTTTTCTTGAATAGATGTAAGAATATCATTTAATTAGCCTAATGACTGTAACTGTAAAGATTTTTGTGCTTTCAATAATATAAATTATTTATTATTATTATTATAAGAAAATGCATCTCGCGGTACCTATTAGGTTCCCGCGCGGTTCCCGATACCTTGGTGATAATCGGGACCTAAGTAATGAAACTTTTTGTAAAGGAATTTTTAAAATCGTTTTTTTTTGTTCTTTTTTTTCCGGAAAACCAACAGCGAAACGAACAGAATATTATAAATCTTAAAATTAATACAAAATCTTATAAATTTAACAGACGGCTAATAATAGGACTTCACATAAAAAAATATTCTTTAAGTAGGTAAGTATTTATTTAGTGTAAGTATGTGGAATTTCTTCCTACTAACAATAAAAAAATATTCTTTAAGTAGGTAAGTATTTATTTAGTGTAAGTATGTGGAATTTCTTCCTACTAACAACTTAATAATAACTAACTAAGAACTTTAAGTTAAGGCGATACTCGGAAAAAATGTGCTGAAGCGAGATAGCAATGAGAAAACGACGCGCGCGGGAGCGAGACCGATTTTGCAGATTAGGCAAAAAAACACAAAATCACTTCGTATTAAAAAACTACAGCAATTTTTTTAAAAATGCTTCTATACGATCCTCAATATTATTGGTGTCCACTAATTAAACCAATTTCCAATAGTGTAAGTAACCCCATTTAAGAATAATCTTCACTTTTCGTATTTTTAGAGGTCTTTTCGAAAAGAAAAAGTGTCGAGGCAAAATCATAAAATCGTGTTTTTGAAACTATACGATTCTAGATAAAGGTATGAAGAAATATATATCTTAATACCAGATTTGTAACAACTGTAACCGTCCTATAGTTTTAAATCAAAAAGTATTTTTCCGAGTACCTAGCGCCTTAAGTGCTAAAGATGCAAATCATTCACACATAATCTTAATCTACGCATCACAGTCGATGTTGTCAAAACATAAACATCGTTTTGTTTATACAAACGCCCTATGTTCATTAAGGATATAGCATAGGTAAAAAAAATATCGTCGATGGCCGTTGCTTACACAAGCGAGGGGGTGCTGGGATCGGTAAGACTCCGGCCGCGGCACTCTCGTAGACTGAGAAATACGTGTAGACGCGGCATGCAGCGCGCATTCTATTTACATCTAAAATATCACCTATGTGCGCTTTTACTAAGGAAATTATATTATGTAGAATACAAGAAGAATTATTATAAATATTTATTGTAAACGTCGGTTTGTAGGAAGAGTAGATCTTAGATATTATTCGTACCTATTTAGTAAAAAAAGCTTTTTTTAACAAAGATAGTCACTTCAAACGATTCTTCAAAATGCAGAACACAGCAGCAGCTATTTATATTTATTTTCTATCTCTAGATCATTTCGATAATATATCCATTATCGAAATGATCTTCGCAGGCAAAACTACAACATTTGCTACAAATTACACTGAAAAAAAATAATGTATACTGCTCTAACCAGTAGGTACATTTTCAGATTTATTCCAATCAAATTAATAAAACTTATAATTTAATATGAAAAAATATAAATAACTCATACTAGCCCATCATCTTATACTTTTTTACAAAATAAATCTACTTAGTTAATCAATATTTAAATAAGTATACCGTTTATATAAAATCACGCTATCAATCTATAATATAAATCAATATATAAAAAAACACTTAAATAAAAATATTGTTTAAGTACAAAAAAATAAAATAAAATACATATTATTCCAATACCGAAAATGATAATATCAAATAATACAATAACTTATTGTGTCATTGAAAATTGGAAGCAACGATCAGATACACCCAGATACAAGAAAATATCTAAAAGTTAGTTTTCGACATTTACCCGTCCGAGAATCGAACCCGGGACCTCAGAGATAGTGGCACCTAGAAAACCGGTGCGTACACCAATCGGCCACGGAGATCGTCACAATACAATTTCAATTATGTGTCAAACAAGAGTATACCACGTAAAAACATAATATAAGTATGTACGATTTTGTTCATGGTATGGTGTGTGGTGTGTCTCATAAACTGAATAGATTTTATATAATTTTTCTCACCTTCGCCAAAAATCAGGCCAGATAGTTGTATGCTAGAATTTAACTCTGTCCATAGGTTCGTTATCAACAGCGATGAATTATTTTTACTTTTGTGGATTCACAATGCCATTTTCATTAAGTATTGAAAATATTGAAAAGTATTAGAAAAAATTTACCCGTATTACAACTAGCTTCGATGGGACTCGAACCCACGACTTTTCACTACTCGTCCGGATGAATGCTCTAACCACATTCGCGGGTCGATGTTTTCAAAAGGCTTGAGCACACCAAACGCGGGTCAGAAGCAGAGCAGGGTGCATACCATCAACTTTAAGACAGAGCGATTCAAAAATAGCGCGATGCAGAATAGGTTCCTAAAATGAATTGCTTTCTTTCGTACTACGACCTTCTAAAAACTGGATCGCAAATGAATTGCTAAATGTGAATGACCGAAAGATTTGTGTCCTTATTTTTTCTACCCGTCTCTTTCACTCGATTCTGTCATGCCCGGAGAGTGAGAGGGACGGGTATAACCTGCAGGTGTCATGTTAGCTTGGCCGAGTAAGTCAAATAAGAGTATGTGACAGCTTAGCGGTCGTGAAATGTCATTGAATGATCACTGAATCGCTGTCATTGATATTAAGCAATCGTGGTACCTACGAATAAGCGAAGTAGATCAGTTTAGGTCCTAAGCAGCGCGGGAGATGGCGGATGTCGCATAGCAACTAATCTGGATCGCACCTATCCCTATCTGTAGATAGGTTATTAATTCTGGCCGTAAGGGTGTAAAGAGGTGAGCCTGCGGGGCGCAGGATCCCGCTAGAAGTAGCGGTCAGCAGGGCCCCGGCGTTATGACATTTTACACTTCCACGCTTCGAGCTTATAGCTCTTGCGCCTCATCCTGATCAGCCGGTGAAGGCCAGCCAGGGGCGGGAGTCAGCAGGCCCCCTTGGGGTCCACCTCGGCAACGGGGGCGGGGGCCTGGATCTAGTCCTAGGCCACTCACCAACAGCTCGCCAGAACTGCCCTTATCATTATAAGTCATTCATAACACTGAAAGAAGAAATATGATTAAGGAAAAACCCTAAAATTGTTTACTACTTAGAAACTAAAGGCCTTAAATGAACCATCTTTCATTTGTTGTCAATGTAATCAACATTGTTGTCAGGTCATTACATCCATCCCAATGCTCAACGAAGACAAATTGCCGATCATCTTGAATTATTCATAGATTTGCTACGATAATACGACATTGGAAATAGTTTCATTGGGAAAGCTTTGCAGATTATGTCACGTGTCTGAATAGAAATATATACATGTAGATACCATTATTATTTTAAACAAAAATATTTTAAAACGCTAAAGCAGAACCGTCTCATTCATCATTACTGTCAAAGAAATATTGAAATACAATAATTTGATATCAGTTTTACAATGTCAGCCGTTAAAGCTTAGTACAAAAATATTACTTAATAAAATTCTAAAACACGATACGTATTATTACACCCTTATTTTATATTTATAAAAAGAGATGAACTTACGTAAGCCAAAAAATAAATAATACTTATTGCTCGCTTCGCTCGCTCACAATTTGATACCTGTCCCTCGAAATCGCTCGTGACCTCACAAGTTTTAATAGCCTTAGAAATTGGTGCTAACTTTCAGCACTCTGTGTAACAATAGGTATTAAATTACAGGTTTGACAAAGGAATAGAGTGATACCCAAAGTAAAGGGCTTTACTGAAAATGGAATATTTTACTACAAATTATATTGTAGCAGTTCATATCCGAACACAAAAGAGAAGTTTTGGTCATGATTAATACAACATTGAAGCAAAGAAAATACACTCGTTTGCAAAAAAACACGGGTCAAGATCAAGAGCGAGTCGGACTCGCGCACCGAGGGTTCCGTACCAATATAAATATAGTAAGTAGGAAGGAGGACATTTTGGTTGTAAATAAAACGTGAAAATGTTTTCATCGGCAAGGCTATTATATATTCGTCAAGGAATTTGCGGTGTAGAATATTGCGAGCTGAGACAGACAGACAGACTGAGTCGCACCATAAGGGTGTGTTCCTTTTTACCATTTTGGTACGGAACCCTAAAAACGGGCACTTGTTTTTTTTTCGTACAAACCTGCGCACTCTATTATCAAAATGCAAAAGGACTCGTCTTTCGAATAAAGGCCTTAAATTCTTATTTAAAAGAGAAAGAGAGTAAGAACTCTCTTTCTCTTTTAAATAAGAATTTAAGTGTTTGTAAGAACAAACACTTTCCCGTTTCCCCACAGCGGAAAAAGATTTGTAGGTTTATTCACGTCCCATACACTGAAACGCGACAAATGTTTTACATTTTTGGATGTTTGGGAATAGGAAGAGATTTTCAAAGTTGTTTCAAACGATTAATGTAATCAAAAACAAACATTTATCCAACACACTTGAGACAGAAATCACTGTAGAAAATATACTGAAAGTTTTATTTTAATGATCATGAAGTGAGCATGTATGTATGAAAATAATGCAAGTACTCGTTTTTCCTGCAAATGGGTTTATATATATATGTTGGCCAAGGAGTTTGTACAAGGAAACTGGAGTTTTCAGCCTGAATAAAAAAGGGTACCCCGGAAATTTATCATTTAGTACGTAGTGGCTGTCAGTTGTCTCATATGACCATACGTATTATTTCAAAGTGTAGGTGAGACGGAAGACAGCCACAGTGCCACAAAAAAAGTGTTAGTTAGTACTGCACTCTCCAGTTACCTCAGTATTTAGACTAAGCTCTTTGATGTTAGCGAACCCGTTGGGAGTTGTCATGAGTACAGTGATTAGGATTTTAAATTGTTGTGGAATCGCTTTAGTTAGGTGGTCAGAAGAAGGGGGATATAATAAAATAAAAACTTCTTTTACTAATATTAAAAATTTAAACTAAAAAGGAAAACAAACTACAAATAATATTAAAAACAAAAATGGTTACTTAAACATAAATTGCAATACTTGCTGAAAGACGATCCCATTTAATACGATTAATTCAAAGACCTCACAGAGTATTCTGAATGTATTCAGCACATAATGTCCTCGTAATACCAGTGACAGTATCGTATTGTTCATTTGCCTTTATCTTTGTAAGTGCGTTGTCCGTCTGTGGATCTCATGATTACGGCCCCGGCTTAAGTAATCTGATTTTGTACAGTGAGGCCAAAACCGACACTGTTATTCACAAGATTTGTACTACTGTACACTTTGTTTTGCTTCGAATTCCTTCAAAGCAAAACAAAGTGTGCTCCTTCGTGTTGCCGTACTTTTTATTGTATTATCTTTGGAAATTAAAAACACACAATGGTTAAATCACCGCAGCCAATGTGCACTAAGAATAAATTATCAGACTAATATATTAAAATATTCAAATACCATAACGCCATTGTAGATTTTGTTCATGTATTCACAGACGCTATTAAGGATTTTAGTCAGCAACCAATTTGGGTTAGAACTAATTAGAACTGAATGGCCTGAATAGATCCCAAAGTAAATCGACAACGCGATGTTCAAGGCAATGTAATGATAATTGACAATAAGGTCTGGGCTTGCTTTAATTGATGGAACGATTACGTTTCATTACTCCCAATTTCCACTGTAAATATTGATACAGCTCTATTTTAGCCTCCAACGCTACTGACATTGATGATCTTTTGAAAGCTCTAAGCGATTTTTGATGACTCTCACGTTAATGCAAATTTAAACATATATTCTTATTTTTTGACATATTTTTTTTCACCCACAACGGGTTAGCACTTAGCCTTCATCATACCTGATGTTAAGTGGTGATAAGGCTGAAGGTGGAAGCGCACTACTCCCGGAATCCTCAATCACTGGGGAACTGGCTATCTTATCTCTAACTGCCGGAACACAATAATGCTGAAAACATCATTGTTATGGCGTCAGACTTAGATAAGATGGTGGTAGCTAGCCAGGCGCACTAACAACAAGACCTACCACTACCACCAACCAAACCGAATACAATATGTACCCCCACTGGGAATCGAACCCGGGACCTCTGGGCCTGAAATCGGTGGTGTGAACCAGTAGACCACAGAGGCGGTTAAAATGATGATGTTTAAGGTCCTTGCTATACCGGTTATGTCAGAATCAGTTAACTACCACTTCATTCAAATTCACATTTGCCAAAATGTTGCGTTAGCATTTTTCAAATGCTTTTGTTTCACTTTGATGCCTCCGCACGATTACGATTTGTCGCCGAGTCAACTGGGTGATGCAGTTCTGCGATGTGAGATATAGATTTTTTAAATCTTCCACTCTGCTAACTTGGTTTCGAGTGGCAGAGTCTCGCACCCAGGTTGTAGTAGGCTCTCGAATTGTCAATTGACAATCGCATGCGACAATCTTCGTCAGTCTACTGTAAGAGAAATCTCCACGTTGCGACTAGTCGCTCCTACAAGACGCACAGAGTTTGCTGGGAACCTTGAATTTTTAATTTACTTATCGAAAGAAAAATCAAGAATGTTTAGAACGAACTGGTTTTTTTATTGTATCTTTTAAGATTTAACCAATAGAGTTGATCATAAATTGTAGTTTCAGCTCATTAATTTAACAAGTACAGCTTAAAGTCTTACAAAGTACTTAGGCGCCGGCCCCACTGCGGCGGTCTAGCGGGCAGAGTTCCGAATTCTGCGTTCCGCGTTCTCGCTAATGTATGCGGTGTCTTAGAAACCTACACGCAGAAAAGTAGTCAGAACGTGCCGGTCAAACTGAACATCGCATGCATAACAAAGAACGCGGAACGCCGAGCACGGAACTCTTACCGCTAGACTTCCGCAGAGTGGCCGACGCCTTAGCTGTTTTTCTTCTAGTTTGTAGAAAAATACCACGGTTAGCGATCTATCTCACTGTCCACCCGTCTCGATACAAACAATTCCAAATTGCTTGTATCCTCGGATTCTGTTCGATTCATCAATTATAGTCTCACAATGGGTATGTCAATCAACTAACTATATCGACAAGGGAAAACGTATCTCCCGGGCCTAAATCCAGACAGCTCGGCCATATTTCCTGCGTGACCGGAGCCGGGGGCTTATAGCACGTGCCTTCTGTGTGTGCGTGCCTTAATTGTTGACACAGTATATAGATAACAGTGTCGGATGCTAGTGCTGATACTGAGATAAGAGCGTCATAGTTGACTCTTGATTGCTAATGTTATAGAAACTTATTCCTCTTCGCAATATTATAAATGCAAAACTTTGGATGTTTGTTACTCAATCACGGCGAAATTCCTGCACGGATCAGGATCAAATTTTTTACAGGGATGGATTATTTTTTGCCCCGATAAAATATCTAATTCCGACGGGACGGGACAACATCGTTTAGTTTACGCGTGCAAAGCTGCGGGCGGAAAGCTAGTCTTTCACATTTATTTACTTAGATTAAATAATTTTCGTTGAGATTGTCTTCCAAATAGTTTGATTCACCAATGTCACCACATTTGTGTTCTGCAGCTTGCAATAGGTCATTGACTGACCTTGTCTTTCAAGTTGTCTGTAAATATTAACCTTTACCATTCTTTGTACGTAGCTAAATTTCCTCAAATATATTCGTGTAGAAATTAAATATCATCATCATCATCATCATCATTTAAGCCGTACGACGGCCACTAGAAATTAAATATAATTAATAATAATAAAATACTTTATCGCACAAAAGACAACACACAACAGAAAGATGACATTAGAAAAGATGCTCACAAAGGTGGCCTTATTGCTACATAACAATTTATTCCCGGCATAAATAATTAATATTTAAAACAGATCAAAAACTATTGTGAAAAATAAATATATGTAGCTTTCTTCCGCAAATAATCACAAAACTTGCACCTTCACCGATCACACTACTCTACACGTGTTTCGCCCCAACCCGGGGCATCCTCAGGAGATGTTTGTCCGTATGCAATCCAGCACCGAATGATAGTCATTCGGTTGTGATTATTTGCGGAAGAAAGCTACATATATTTATATTTCACAATGGTTAGGGACTTCCGCCAAGTGACGCCTGATTCAATCAAATACGATCAAAAACTAATTACTTATTCCTGCGACACTAGCAAAGAATATATAAACTAACGCGAAACAGTAGTCCTATCAACCCTTTATGTAACTTTTTTTACAAATAAAGCCTATCAAAACAAAATAAACTTACATAATCATACCTACTGAAAACAAATGAACGCATGCTTCATACATTACTGTTCAGCTTTGAATTTAAATCGGTCGGCTGTCAACCTGGAAAAGTTCAAAAGATAACCCACCGGTGTCCCTGTACTATACTGTGTTGTTTAGCGGCAGTGTTCCGCAAAGTGTGTACCGCGGCACAATGGTGTACCGTGGTCGTTAATTGGTGTGCCTCGGAAAAATAAGGTTATCTAAAAAACTTATTTTAAGTAAATAAGTAGGGTAAGAAAAATATAGAAGAAAAATGGGTAAGAAAAATATTTTCGTTTCGTTCATCTTGGCGTTAAAGGTTAGGCCTAGGTTAAAATGATAACCCTGAAAAATCTGAAAAAGTGCTATAATTGATATTTTTTCATATTTTGTATAATCATAATACTTACCTAAAGAAAGTTGATTACAAATACCTGTTTTTTTCTTATTACAGATTATTAGAGATTCAGATATGGAAATTGGAAAGGGTTTTGATGCAGTTCGGAATCAGTTTCTAGAAAAAGGTTGCACGTGAATATGAGAGAGATTGCCCGAGAGACTCCAAGTCCGCACTAGTGTTAAAAGTATTTGACGACCATACTTAAAGGTACACCTTACTACCTTTTCTGCAATTTAAACTTTACGTTTGTTGATTTATCACTACATAGTATAAAACAAAGTCGCTTTCTCTGTCCCTATGTCTCTTTGTATGCTTAAATCTTTGAAACTACGCAACGGATTTTGATGCGATTTTTTTTAATAGATAGAGAGATTCAAGAGGAAGGTTTATATGTACTTTTTATCCCGATATTCCCACGGGAACGGGAACCACGCGGGTGAAACCGCAGGCGGCCGCTAGTAATATAATAAATATGGTTGCGATGATAATTAAATAAATGTTGATTAATATTTCTTAAAAAATGATTTTTTATTTGTGGTGGATCTCCAAAAATTTACCTTTTCCTAGGTGTGTACCTTGCACATAAAAAGTTTGCGGAACACTGGTTAGCGCATCAAAGGAGGGGCGAAACGCGAGCTATATTATATTGATACTCAAATTATCTAAACAAAAGAAACAATGAAAAACAAATGAACGCAGGTCAATTTTTTATAAAAACTGCTCGACATAGAATCCAGTAACAGTAGAGCATCGAATTTTAAACAGCTGACATCCTAGAAAAGTTCAACAGATAACCCACCGGTCTCGCTGTACTATGTTGTTCAGCGTATCGGTGGAGGGGCAATACTTGAGCTGTAAATAATTGATACTTAAATTATCTAAAGAATAGAATCTCGCCTCTTCAAACAGTGAAAAACAAATAAACCCATGTCAAAACCTTATAAAAACTGCTCGACACAGAATCCAGTTCCAGTAAGTAGGTAGGGCATCGAATTTTAAACAGCTGACAGCCTAGAAAAGTTCAGCAGATAACCCACCGGTCTCGCTATACTATGTTGTTCTGCGTATCGGAGGAGGGGCGGGCCGACACGCGAACTGATAATAATTATTAGTCTGGAGCAATTAAGAGGCGCCAGATATGCGCCATGGATGAGATAGCGGTAGAGCGAAGAAGAAATAGAGGACACGTAAGGCGATACGCGCAAACATAGATCATAGGGAAGGTTTAAATCAATTTTATTAGTAAACCTATTATATTATTTTCATTCAAAAACTATTTGATAAAGCATTCAAGAATAGGGAGAATACTTAAGTTAAAAAACATAGGTACCAAAAACTTGTTACTGTTAGGTACTCCATTCCAGAAAAGAAAACATTTATAGGTGAAACATTATTTTATTTTTTAAAAACAAAACAATGCAGCTTCTTCTGATAAAAAAGTTGTAGCAGAAGACATTTAAACTCTACCGTCGATTTCACCAACGTAGTATAAGTCTTATTACAAGAATAAATCGTTAATTACTCGCGAGTTAGCCCATTTTACGTTTCACCAACATTTAACATAAGGATAAAATCTCTATACTATTATAAAATTAACTTCACAATAATCACTTTACTAGTCCAGAGAAACAGAAATAAAAATAAATCTTCTTCATTGTTTTTTAAGATTTCGCCACGAAATCCAACTTGTCACTGACAAACGGCTGTCAAATAACGTTGAACTCATTCAAAACAGCTCAAAGCTCTTTTTTTTTAATAATTGGGGCTGCCATTAAATCTCCAGCTTATTCAGGCGTGAGGGATGCTTTGTTATTCCAAGCTTACCCATTTCATGTTTATTAATAACATTTTAACAATTTTACACTAGACTTACTCGGAGTCTAACATGAGAGTAACTAGTCTCAGAGTAAGGAAGGATTAACAACAGAATAATGTGTTTTTATTAATAAAATAAGGCAGTTCATGTTTAAACTCAATTTTACTATATACTTTAAAATAACAGAATAGTGTCGATTTAAAAGGAGATGCTCCTTTCTTAAATATTAAAATAGACATCAAGAATGCCAGTTCTCGTAGTTTCATTAGTCTGAGTGCTCAAGCAACTACTGTTTCACGAGCAAACAATTTTCCAGTTGTGGAAAATTTACCGGTATTGTTTCCTCTGTAACGCTTACCCATGCTTACCATGTCATCTAAAATTGGTATTGTTGCGAGAATCAAAAAGAGATGGCGCTATATGCGAAGTGTCGTGTAGCACTGTCTCAGTCACTCAACGCCACTCAACGGCTTGTATATAGTGATAAGAACGGTAGTTCTCTTGGTAATACCGCGATCGCGTGTCTAACTTAGCATTCTCCACGTCTCTATGCTATGTCATCATCGTATTTCTATGTTATTAAATAGAAAACCGAGCCCGCTCACATGTAAACACGGGAAAGTTTACAAACTAAAATGGTTTGATAAGATAACGCTTTGTTACAACACGACAATACGTTTGGTTACGAAATTTTCGTTTTCAGCTCATTGTGTAGTTGTAGGTACTGGTTGTTTTATGGGGAAACGTATTGATTAAAAACGAATCGATCATGGTAACTTAGTCAGGAGCTATAACTCCTTCGATTTGTACGCCAGTAATGAAAATTAAAAAAGAAACTAGGTACCAATAGGTACTGTGTAGGTACTAATACAATTGCTTTTGTTTCATTATTAAGGGCTTCAACTGTTTTATCAGACGATGATGCGAAACACCAAATTTTTGTAGCGTAGGTACGCAACAGCGTCGCTTAACCAGCTAGCAACAAAATTCGTGTGCGCCCGTATCGCCCCTGCACGAACTAAACGTATATATTTTGTGACGGGCGGGCGCGGCGGGCGGCGTGCGAGCAATTTTAACCCTAGAAGTAGAAGCATTGAGTTATAATGCTTAGAAGTGATTACTGTTGCCCATAGTTCGTAAAGATGCCCGATTCGCTGCTTTTCATGGCTAGGCAAGTAGGTAGTAAGTAGGTTATCTAATTAGTCAACTAAACGTCTCCGTGTGAAGTATCCTTCCAATCTCTTAAAAAGGTAGTTAATAAAATTACCTTATCAGTATATCGGTTGAATATAATCAATGTAGATTTCATTAAAGAAAATCGCTTTCAAATCTGAGCAGTTGATGTTTTAAACAGCTTTAGCTCAGGAAATAGCGATTGAGTGGAAAACGTCGCTGCCATTATTCTTAGGGTGAACAACCTTTTAAGACTGGTTTGGAATAACAATTATTTTGCACTTTAAGTAATAATAAATAAAGCATAGAATAAATATAAGATAGGCTTCTGGTTATTTTGCCAGGAGACGCTTTAAGAAGGGTTCCCCCCTAAAAGTATGAGAGTTTTTTGCCTAAATTCTTGTTATCACTTAAATAGGTAAATTACTATTATTGCTAAGACGAAAAACTAACTCTTAACTTAAGTCCAAGACCCTAAATATTTTTTCTCTTCTCATGCTCGTAAAGTTCGTGTTTATGTTGGGTATAGGCTGCATAAAATTGCTTTTTATGCTATAGTGCATAAAGTAAAATCTTCGTCTAAGTCTCAGATTCTAAGACAAAGGTCGTCAGGTAAACAGTCACACACGCAATCAAACTTCGTTATATAAACCTGTTATATTTCATGCTGTTTCTTAAATTTTGTACATAATCCATGTAAAATTACTGAATTGATAAAACTAGGCAAAATTAACGAGTTTTCTAAGAAATAAGTATTTCAAGAGCATTATGGACTACGAGTACGATCTATGCTAAAGTCACTGTGTGCCACTGCCACGTATAAACAAAAGAAAGTCTTCCCGCCAATATGGCGATGTCTTTATTTTTTCTTTTTTGCAATATTGTTATTCATTAAATTTTCCTCACACTCGAAGTGAAAAGCAGAGTGTATAACTCGTACATAAAACCCATTTTACCCTCGAATTGACTATCCACCCTCGCCTACGGCTCGAATGGATATATACGTCTCGGGTAAAATGGTACATTTTATGCACTTGTTGTACAATCTACTATTACGTTCTGTGCGTTTTACCTTTTGCTATAGGAGAGCACCTGATAGGCCCCAAACCCCCTTTGGTTAAAACATATTTTCAATAGCATGCAAAGAACACTTAATGTGACTATATATAAAGTACTACGAAAGCTGATGGCCTAGACCAGTATTAGCATACGATGGGATGAAATGTCTGTTATTTAATTAATGGAACTGGTCCGGAGTCCTCAGTGGAGGGTTCCGGGAGTAGTGTGCTAAAGGCTAAGCGTTACCCCATTTATTTTATAGTGAGGGCAAATTCAGACTTTATACGTATACCGGCAACGGCTCGTTGGACTCAGTCAGACACAGGGCCTGTATCTCGCCGCGGCCAACCCTCCCGCCAAGCTTGATAGGATTCGCGTCAGGGCTGGGCGGTTCTAACCCCTGTCCCACCCCTAACGAGCTCGAAACCTTGAGAGGGGTCCCGACAGAAGGAGAGAGCCTCTTCTTAATGTCCCCATAAGGTTACCCACTCAAGGTGGTCTGACCCGATGGGGCGGCGGGCGGTTGAGATGAGAGTAGCCACCACTATATCAACTAAACCCCTCACTCTTGCTCTCCGCCGTCAGATTTAAGCACACCGACTGTGGGGGGGCCGGCCGTGGTGGTAAGCACCTCCTGCAAGCGTTACCCCATCTATACTAATAAATATTATGAAAAGGAAAGATTTGACTTTTTGTTTGTTTGTTTGTGTTTATAAATGTAAACTCAAAAACCACTGGACCGATCTTTAGGCAAGTAGTTATGGATACCTACATAAACACTATACGTAATCATTGAAAGGAATAAAATACAAATTAATAATTTAAAAGTTAAAAAACACGACTGCCAAAGTTGAACTTAAAATTAAATAGCCAACTTGACGTCTCCTCTTAAGTATCCACAAAATCTGGTGTTTATGCTGAATTATGAAAATAATTTGGTTTGTCGATGCCAGCTTGGTGGTAAAACCTTATTCCTTGATTAAGTATGGGAATGTTTATCGAGAAAATAGACAATTTCCAGTCAATATAGTATTTCTGCTCGATCGAATCAGAAATGATGAGATCCGCAGGAGAACTAAAACGACCGACCTGAAGTGGCAGTGGGCGGGACACATAGCGCGGGAAATGGAACCGATGGCCGTTGGGGCGGAAAGGTTCTCGAATGGCGACCGCGAACCGGACGACGTTTCGTGGGCAGACCCCCTACAAGGTGGACCGACGATCTGGTCAAGGTCGCGGGAGGCCGCTGGATGCGGGCGGCGCGGGACCGATCGTTGTGGGGATCCTTGGGGGAGGCCTATGCCCAGCAGTGGGCGTCGTACGGTTGAAATGATGATGATGATGATAGTATTTCTGTGAGCTGTGACATATGCATGCCGGTTCTTAGTCACATACATCACATCCCTATATCCATATAAATTATCAGTAGAACTGAGGGCCTACTCTGAAACGCAAAACCCGAAACTTCGTTATACCCGTCCCTCTCACTCTTCAGTTGTGACAGAATCGAGTGAAAGGGACGGGGCTAACTAACCGAAGTTTCGGATTTGTGTTTCAGAGTACGGCTCCTGCTGTTCGGTGCTGAATTTCGCACGGTCTAACAACCCCCGCCATCCAATGAGGGGTGGGGTGATACACGTGTACAGTATCCATCCATACTAATATTATAAATGTGAACGTGTGTTTGTTTGTTTGTTTATTTGTTTGTTTGTTTGTTTGTCCGTCTTTCACGTCAAAACGGAGCAATGGATCGACGAGATTTTCGGTATGGAGATAATTTGAGAGCTGGAAAGTAACATAGAACAACAAAACACACAAAACAAAACAAACAAGAAAACTACTGTCAGATTGACATTGCGCGATTCGCTGTTAGAAAGGAAAAGTTTTAAGCAACCAGTGCCTGAAATATTATTTGAATACTTCAATAATTTCTTAGATTTATTTAACCTTTAAAGCATGACACTTACGTGTAACACCCGTTACAAAAAAAGAGCATTTGTTCATTTAGCGACTGAGTTAATGCACGCATCATAAAATGCATTTGAGGAAGTAAGGTTATGATTAAGAACTGCAAATATTTTCTATTTATTTGATGTTCAGCTTATTTATTTGTGTGATATTGGTAGGGAATGATGGGTAACACCCGTTACGTAACGGGTGTTACCAATTTTTGATATGACTTTATTAGGACTAATAAAAGATTGGTTGTGCTGGTTTATGGTTGTTGCATCTAGAAATCTTTCAATGCATTTTATGGTGCGTACATTAACTCAGTCGCTAAATAAACAAATGCACTTTTCTTGTAACGGGTGTTACATGTACGAGGCATGCTTTAAAAGTTCTAAGAAATTATTAAACATACCAAATATGCGGCTGCTTAAAACTTTTCCTTTCTATCGGCGCAGCGGCGGAACGCGCAATGTCAATCTGACAATTATTTTCTTTTTTCGGAGTTGTAAAAGGGGACTGTACCTTTAACAGTTTTTCCAAAAATATTGATGTTAGAGAGCAGTAGGCATGATACTAAGTTCTACTAAGTTCATATATTGTTTATTGCCAAAAATTTGATCAAATAAACATTTATTACTACAAATATTGGTTTAATTTCGTACTCGTAACACCCGTTACATTAGCCTGTAACACCCGTTACATTTTTGAATTAACATTAAAAATCCTAAGTGTATTTTAGTTTTAATATAAATAGTCTATAATGTTTAGAATTTATTTAGAAATACGTTTACATGTTTTTTCACTTCAAAAATAAACACAATTCGCAGACTTTTGCTTTTGTTGCGGGTAATCCGGAAAGCATAGGCAAAATCGTGTAACGCCCGTTACGCACATATATTGTTCCTAATTTCTTTACTGCTAGCTAATACTGTTAGTTTTAATACGGATGACGAAACTTTGACCTAGGTGGAGGGTGTTAAGCTAATAAAAAGGATATGTTTTCTTTTTGCATCATTAATTAATCGTCAAGTAAAAGTGTACGACCTGTAACACCCGTTACATGGAATGACCCATAGGCAACTTTTTATCCAGGAAAATTATAAAATAAAAATGGTAATTTTGTATAGAAAACCGTTAAACTGTCATACTTCACACAACTGTCATTTCTTAGCCGATTCCAAAGAGACGGTATGTCAAAGAGTATGTAATCACTGACATTTTTGCCGCTTAGGATTTTTTTTTTAATAAGTGACATTGTGTCAGGCAGGTGATACGAAGTTCGTGTCCAATAAAATTTTTAAGGCAAAACAACGTTTGCCGGGTCAGCTAGTAGTGTATATATTACAGAGAGTATAGTCTAATCGGTGAAGGTGTCACTGTCTTGCTATCTGCAGCTAGTTTAATTTCTAACCTATCACGTGTTCTACAGGACTTACGTAAATTTATAATTTTCCTAGGAAATTTATAAATTTGCGGTTCTTGTTTTTTTCCGGTGTCATATATTATTATATTACAGAGAGTATAGTCTAATCGGTGAAGCTGTCACTGTCTTGCTATCTGCAGCTGCAGAAACTGCACCTGCAGGTAATGTGCACTGATAAATTTGAGGTGTGCATGGGCACTTTTTTGCGGGCGGGCGGTATATCATGGATGCATGTTTTTTGCGGAAGTAAGCTACATAACTCTTTTTTCACAATAAGTAGAATTGTAACATTGTAACACACATGTAGCTAACTATATGTTATATAATTTGCTACGATTGGTCGTACTTTTAAAGCGAAATTAATTTCAATTTTTGTCTGTCTGTCTGTCTGTTTGTTCCGACTCATCTCTGAAACGGCTGGACCAATTTTGACGGGACTTTCACTGGCAGGTAGCTAATGTAATAAGGAGTAATTTGGGCTACTTTTTATCCCGATATTTCCACGGGAACGAGAACCACGCGGGTGAAACCGCGGGCGGCCACTAGTTCAAACATAAAATAAAGCATTCGCATGGAATTGAAACGGCAATCAAACACGTCATTGTGCGACTGCGATAACAACGAGTTGTTAGTTCATGTGACGGCGGGGGCTTGTCGCGATAACTGGAGGTCAAACGGCCAATGAAACCGTATTCAACACAGTAATGCTACTGTGCACACTTATGATTTACCTACTTTAATTTGAAGACGTTAATGGGGCTCGTTATCTTAAGCCAACCTTGAATGACGACCATAATTGGCCGATGGCAATCATTATAAGCCAACGGTATGCTGAAATGTTAATAATCGCTTGTTATTATGATAAAAAGAAAAAATGATATCAGTTTTAAATACGATAGATTGTTATTTAAATTTTTAATTTTTTGCATTCGCAATGCAATTTTTATTACTTATAGAAAAATTGAAAATGAACTAAGTACTTTAGAAAAATCGACCCGTCTCACAACCAGCTCCGATGGGACTCGAACCCACGACCTTTCGTTTTCGAGTCCCATCGGAGTTGGTAGTGAGACGGGTCGATCTTACAAGCTTTTATTACAAGCTATTTTTTACTTGCAGTGTACGTATGATGTCTGCATTATGTCCGTTCGGGTCAAAACTTGCAAGCTTAAGTTGACCCACTTCCCAGTGTCCGAATGAGCTGAAATTTTGCACACAGGTTTGGTTTGGATGACAATACAATATAAAAGTACGGCGAGCAAAAATATATAAGCCATAAAATGAAATTTGTACAAAAAACTTATTTCTAAAATACTTAAGTACTTCATTTTCAATTTTCACGATAGATTGCTCATGCTTATGTCATTATCTATTTTGCCGTTTTTTTCTTTGGTATCTCATGCCTGAGAACTGACAAAGATGCAGCCTGGAACATTTATACTTACATTTAAAAGTAATTTATGAAAATATTGAGAATGGAATAAATACTTGTCATTATCACTACATAGTATAAAACAAAGTCGCTTTCTCTGTCCCTATGTCCCTTTGTATGCTTAAATCTTTGAAACTACGCAACGGATTTTGATGCGTTTTTTTTTAATAGATAGAGTGATTCAAGAGGAAGGTTTATATGTACTTTTTATCCCGATATTCCCACGGGAACGGGAACCACGCGGGTGAAACCGCGGGCGGCCGCTAGTTATTATAATAAATTATGAAAGTTAAAGTCATTAGAATGGACTTGATTTTATTGATATCGCCAATTTTGCATTAAATTAAAAACCTATACATCCGAGTGTATATAACGATAATTATATTTTAGATAAAAGCCATTCATCTCCGGTACTAAATTTTATAGGATTATCGGGACAGGAGTCCTATCAACGTTGTGTCAGTAAATCCGACATTCGTTCGGGTTCGGCGCTACCCGACACTTTGTCGATGAACCACTTTGTTTTTAGGGTTCCGAACCAAAATGGTAAAAAAAGGAAGCCTTATGTGCGATTTTGTCTGTCTGTCACAACTGGATAACTGAATAAATGAAAAAAAAAACTGGATATCTCAAGAACTACTGATGCTTTCAACTAGAAATTTTTAATAGTTTAACATAACGTTTGCCCAACTATTTTGCAAATAAGCGAGAAATATTAAAGGGAATTTTTGTTTAAACAGACCCGTGTCTGTTTGGTTGTTTAAAAAGGGTGTCTTAAAAAATCGACGTGGGGCTACACTAGCGCATATGAGGTATCATATGAAAGAGCGCTGCTTGCACATTCTTAAACACTTTTTCTTTCTTTCTTAAGCCGCAGAGTTTTCGACTTTTCATGAAAAATGAAAAAATACCCTTATCTCCGAAGTTTGCATAGAGAAAAATATGAAATTATTTTATGTGATAAAAGTTTATGCATGAATTACAGGAAAAATAAAACGATGTCTCTAAATAGTTTACTTTTTATAAATCGTCAACCAAAATATTATTAGTTCCGCTATCGGTCAATAGATGGCGCTGACCTAAAACTGCAATATTCTACACTGCATTTGACGTATATATAGCCTCGCCAATGAAAACATTTTCACGTTTTATTTATTTATATTTATGATTGTACGGAACCCTCGGTGCGCGAGTCCGACTCGCTCTTGAAGGATTTTTTTTTATGTGACGTGGCTCAATTTGTTGTCCGGCTTAAAACGCATCAGAAACTCAAATTCGAATGGCTTAGCCTGTCTTTTTGTCGATGAATTGCAGCGTGTGTCTTTGTTGGACAAGTGTATTAAAGGGTTTACCCATTGTTTTGTATTAATGTTCGTTAAATTTAATTTGGTACACGTCCGTGGTAAATCTCGTTAGAAAACTCATTAAAATGATGTGTTTAATGAGTGTGACGTTGGCGTCTTTTGAATGCAAGATAAAGGTACTTACTTTTAATTTCAATAATGCATTAACATTTCAGTTTCTCACAAGTTCATGGTATTTCTATAATACCTGTTAAAATTTACAAATTGTTTGGCATGAGGTCTAACAGCTATTATGATATGACAGAGTTTATTTGTTACAAGTTTGTATGGATGAATGTTTGTTAAGTCAATCACCACAACGGCTGAACGATGATTTGGATAAAACTTGGATCATAGATACCTATTAATAATACTGAAATACTTACTCTTTATCCCAATATTCCCACGATAACTGGAACCACGCGTGCAAAGTCACAGGGCGCAGCTGGTAAGCATATAAAACTCAACATAATGTACCCACTACCCATCTGAATCAGCGTACATAGCCGACAGTTAGATTACCATAAAGGTTTTTACGAAATTACCGGGCAATCAAATCGTCCCAAAATCACGCCATAAACCTTAGCAAAAGATCAAGCTATTGTTCCTAAATCATAAAAGAGGCCATAACCTCTCCATAGTGGATAACCGGCCGATTTGCAGTCGTATCTCCGACTTGAATGGCCACACGTGAACGATTGAACGTGGTCCCACATCTCATTAATTCAAACAACACGCTCTCGAACAGTTTATTGGTATACGATACCTATTTTACGGCGTGTGGGCTCGTGGGCTGAGTCACAAAACAGATATGTACAGAAGTCAATCAACAGGCATGTACTTCACTCTTCATACCTACGCTCCGCGGTCGCTCTAGGGTTGTCAACTTTGGCTTATGCACAAAAATCTATCGTGGTAGTGGCACTCGTAATTAGTTCTTTGGTTAAAAAACGACAATTCATCGTCTAATGTTGAATTAAAACAACCATCCACTGAACAGTCATAATAAATTTATTTTGCTCCATTTTTGAATAAAAAGAGTTCACAGACGCGTTTCTCAAGTGGATGGCAATCGCACTCGCACTGGTCCCAAACCGGTCCGAGATATCGTGTCCGCGAACGCTGTCTTGTCTATGTGGGCGTTGCACGGGCGCACTTTGTTTGTAGATTGACTTCTGTACCTATCTGTTTTGTGGCCGAGTGTAATCCGATTTCGATTGCAATGGCGACTAGATGACAAACGTTGATCGAATCAACTAGTGTAACGACAGTTTTGATTGCAGCTATCTTTTGATAACGTTGTCAAGTTCAATGTTAAGAATGCGTACTTCATGTTAATTCCGAGATACTGTTACTTCTAGGTGTGCGTAGTAAACTCTTCTCTTCATACGGGACATTTTGTTATTTTATTATGTTAGTAAAATGTGATGAAATAATAACTATTATGTTTCTAAAAAATATAAATTATGCCAGCATACGGATTCAAAATAATAATATGAAATCGATATCGCCATACTCCAAAGCATTGCAAGCGTGTTATGCACCGTTAACACTCAAATCATTTTAAACTCTAACGCCCGAATTCTCAAACGCAAATCATCTTTGGGAGCGTCTCAAACATCATGGCATCTCTTTCATACGTTTGACATTTAAAGTGACAGGGCGATGTTTGAGACGCTCCCAAAGATAAGTAGCGTACGAGTATTCGGGCGTAAGTCTTCCAGTGTGAGTCGTTATTGCAATGTTTATTTTGACATGTGATCCAAATCACGGTTTGTGTGGACGGATATATTATTATTCCAAATAAATGTAGTTTGGCAGCACTCCACGTGACTCTACCATGAGGCGATAGAATCCATTCACCACTATAATTTTACTTTAATAATAAACCAGACAATAATAAAAAATATAGCTATTTTTTATTATTGTCTGGTTTTAATAACAATTTTTCTTGAAATTCAACATAATATGAACCGAACGAGTATCATCCTAAAGATAAATTAACCCGGATATTCCTTTGCACAAACTACACTAACTTCACCTACCCAAAGCAAGAATCCCAAGACATTATGCGTCAATTTGACCAAAGTTGTGGCGGCCATTTTGATTTATGACCTACGTCAAGTAACGCCTACGCCGGCCGGTCTGCTGAAATGTTGCTGAACCTTTCAAACTTGTGCGGGGAATGAGTTTCTTATGCTAATCCGCATGGGCCACTGACAGAGATCAAAATTACAAACTGGCGACGCTTTTAGTTTACTTACTTTAGTTTAGATTCAACTATAGGTAGTTGAACCATTTTAAAAGGTACGATTTGACAGTTTGAGAATAATGAAATTGGTTACTACAATATCCGATTACCTACTCTATGCTCTAAAATATTGAAACAATTTATATTTTTTTGTTTTCTAGTAGGATGATTATGAAAAATACGCTCTGTTTACATGTTTTTTATCGCAATATATTATAAAGAAAAGCTAAAAAAATAGCATTAAATTCTAGGAAAAATGTATGAAGTATAAAAAAAACCACCAGCCCTGCAAGAAGTTTTCAGGCGGGATTCGAACCCGCGCCTCCGGGAACCGAAAGGTTACAAACTTGGATCAACAATAACGCCTAGTCTTACAAGACTCGTCGAATTTATCTATCACTAATGACGCTGTAGACAAAAGAAACATTTTTACAAATGTTTTAACAATCGAAACAATGAAACAGCGATTAAATTAAGAACCGGCCCGATGCCGACGATTCAACTAAATTGAATTTTGAAATTTTTAGAAGGAGCCCGTAATGCAGTAGATTGGGCTGGGCCTGCAATCGTTGAGATCAAACGACTTTCGCAATAGTCGGCCATAGGGTGGGTGAACAAAATTTTATTATATCCAGCTTATCCGTGCTTCGGAAGGCTCGTTAACAAGCACGTACCCAGGATTTTTGTCGGGAAGGGTCCGTTGGGGGGGGGGGGGGGGGGGGGGGGGGGGTAGTTTAGATGTTTGTTGCTGAATCATGCCAAAACGGCTGAACGGATTGGGCTGAAAATTGGGACACAGATACTTTTTAGCCTGGAGTGGAACATAGGCTTCTTTTTATCGCCCATCCCGCGGATTAATGGATTTCGGGGGGGGTCCAGACACCCTGCCCCCCCCCCCCCCCCTGGGTACGTCCTTGCCGTTAAGCCGTTGGTCCCGGCTGCATTTGCAGTTTTTAATACTCACCCACTAATCCACATTGGGCTAGGAAGGTGAGTCTTAATCCATCCAGCCATACATTAATGCTATCACAATTTTTCCTTTAATTTTGTAAGGTTCCAAACATGTGCCGTGATTCGCAATTTTACTTTGCGTCCTTACATACATTATTAATACTAGCAATAAGTTTTATCTGTATTGTTTTGCCATGTGAACTTATAGCTTATCTCCTGATAATGTATATTGCATACTGCACTGATATCCTCATATAATCAGTGGTGCAGCTATCTGGCAATTTTATCTGAAACTGATAAGAATTCACGTCATGAACTGAAAAACTGTTGGCTGGCCTGATGGTGTAGTGAGACTGAGTGTGAAGCAAATGTGCATACGTTCCTATCATCGCTTGTGTCTTGTTTTAATATGCAGGGTAGGTACTCACCTAGCTTGTATACCACGTAACGTATCAGCTTCTGTATCAACCTGCATGTGAGTACTGCTCGTCCACGGTCACCACGTATCCAGCTACCAGCTCCCGGATCCGCAGTACTAGCCGACTTTGTGTTCGCAGTGATACCGACACTCGACGGGTCACTGCGAGCTTACTGCGAACCAACGCGCGAGCGCAGCGCGCTCGTACGTACTCACTTGATACAGTAGCAGATACCTTACCTGATACACAGCTCGGTGAGTACCCTGCTTTAGATAGGTCGTAATAGTAAAGAAATAAGATGTAGAATGAAAGTATTAAGAGAAGACACAGCTCGGTGATTACCCTGCTTTAGATAGGTCGTAATAGTAAAGAAATAAGATCTAGAATGAAAGTATTAAGAAAAGACACAGCTCGGTGAGTACCCTGCTTTAGATAGGTCGTAATAGTAGAGAAATAAGATCTAGAATGAAAGTATTAAGAGAAGACACAGCTCGGTGAGTACCCTGCTTTAGATAGGTCGTAATAGTAAAGAAATAAGATGTAGAATGAAAGTATTAAGAGAAGACACAGCTCGGTGAGTACCCTGCTTTAGATAGGTCGTAATAGTAGAGAAATAAGATCTAGAATGAAAGTATTAAGAGAAGACACAGCTCGGTGAGTACCCTGCTTTAGATAGGTCGTAATAGTAAAGAAATAAGATGTAGAGTGAAAGTATTAAGAGAAGACACAGCTCGGTGAGTACCCTGCTTTAGATAGGTCGTAATAGTAAAGAAATAAGATCTAGAATGAAAGTATTAAGAGAAGTGTGTAGCCACAGAACACGGAAAGATTTTTTTCTCTGTAGCAAACTTTCTCCATACAAGCGGCAATAACGTTTCCACCCTCACCTCATACAGCAATGAATTATCAGCATGTTGTTGAAATGAAGAAGTACTAGGGCTGTACTTTTTCTTTTTTTTTACCGAAAATTCATTGCTTTATGTTGGTTTAGAGTACTTTAGAGGGTGGAAAACGTTATTGCCGTTTGTATGAAAAACCGTTTGCTACACACTCCTCTTAACTTTTCCACATTGACAAGCTTCTGCCTACTAGGGGTTACACTTACACTGATGTCGTGGGTTTTTTATCTCCAGCGGGCCATAGGATATTCATGTGATGAACTATTGTGTTATATCCTTGTCTGGTTGTTATGTTACCAATAATTATAATCTTTGTATAATTGTAACTAATGGATGCCAATGCCAGCAACTTCGTTCTCGTGGAATTTGGACTAGCGACTAACAGACCGACAAATAGAAAGACAGACACGGTTACTTATCATTTATATAGGATACTAGCGCGCCCTGAAAAATTTCGGGATAAAAAATAGTCTACGCTACGACCTATTCTCAGACCTTCCAAATATACACAAAAAAAAACATAAAAATCTATCAAGGAGTTCGATAAAAACACTGTGAATGTGACGTGACATTTTGGTTCGGTTACGAGTAATACCTAACCCTAACTAATACTATTTTGACCACCATTTGATTATCATTATCAAAATCTGAAGAAAATGCCTTTTTTCGCTGCAACTCAGAAGCTGCAACATCGTGACACACCAAAAATAAAACTTAATAATTTGCATCGATTGAATACAGTACTTACTAGCTGTTGCCCGCGGCTTCGCCCGCGTGGTAAAAGGGAAATAACAATGAGCTGTTTATCATAATATCAATGCCTTAATAGTACATGGCACATTTCTGGTGCAAGGATAAAGAAGAACCATATACAGTATTAAAGAAGGGTGTTCAGTGTATTGTTATTGGCTGACGGGGTCACGACCTCGCGTGACGTCACGGCCCGGATGAATGAACATCCACCGTAGACTGTCAATAGGGATGGCAATCGTACACTAAAGCCGGCTGTGAACGGTATATGAATGCCACAAACTTATCAGATCTTATAGGAAAAATGTGATAGTAAAAAACCACGAGCCCTGTAAGTAGCTTTCAGGCGGGATTCGAACCCGCGCCTCCGGGAATCCGGCCCGATGCTCTGACCAACTAAGGCTTACACGACTCGTCGAATTTTGCTATCACTTGTTACGCTGTAGGCCAGCGTTGCTTCATCAATGTGAGGAAACCCTCGCATCCGAAAGAAACATTTTTACAAATGTTTAACAATCGATTAAGATGAAACAGCCATATTGAGATTTTCTATTATTTTTATGCATTCACAATGCAATTTTTGTAAGTACTTATAGGAAAAATGTGGGTCAGAGCATCGTTCCCGGAGGCGCGGGTTCGAATCCCGCCTGAAAGCTACTTATAGGGCTCGAGTTTTTTACTATCACATTTTTCCTATACTTACAAAAATTGCATTGTGCATGCATAAAAATAATAAAAAATCTTATCAGACCTTGTTATTCCACTTAAAAAAAAAACCGCCTTCAAAAAAACCACATAAAAAAGTAAGAAATAATTCCTCACCAAATAAATAACGTAAGTACTTTGAAGTCGGGCGTGAAACATGTACAATTTTTTTGTTGTTTTTGTTAAAACCCGCCCGACTTCAAAGTACTTACGTTATTTATTTGGTGAGGAATTATTTCTTACTTTTTTTATGTGGTTTTTTTGAAGGCGGTTTTATTTTTTTATAAAAATAATTTTTATTTCACTCTTTTTAGTGCATCGTGCAGGCAATTTACGTGTTTTCTGGTAAATGGGTATGTGATCAAACTGAAAACCTCCTTTTTCAAAGTCGGTTAAAATACCTTGAGGTATCCCCTTTTAAACAAAACAAGAATCATCTAAATCGGTTTATAAACAAAAAAAAAAAACATACATACAGACGAAAAAAAACATAAGTACATAGAAAACCTCCTCCTTTTTGATGAAGAAGTCGGTTAACAAAGGAGTTATGCCTAAAGATACGTATTAAATTCACATTAAGTGGTAACGAAAACGACAGTATTTTCAAGATTTCCTGAAAACTACTGAACGGATTTCAAAATTTCAAAAAATGGGACCAACTTGGAAACCAACCTGATGTAATAACGTTTGAACCATTTCAATCGGTTCAGCCGTCTTCGAGTAATCGGTGGACATACACAAAAAAAAAAAAAAAAAGAGAAAAAACATACATACAGACGAATAGAGAACCTCCTCCTTTTTGATTTAGAAGTCGGTTAAAAACATATTCCTGACAGTCCTGCCCCCTGATTCACGAACCGTCGGAAACGGAATCGGATTCGAAATCTATGCTTTGTCTTTGTCTTTTCTATAGTGAGTGACAGAGACAGTGCATACATTCCGGTGTCAGGAGCGTTTCCGACGAGACGGTTCGTGAATCAGGGGGCGTGTCAAATAATTTTGTATTGCAAGTGGCTCCTCCAGCAGCGCTGTCAAAGGGTCAGATTAGTTTGTAGACTTTGTAGCACACACTACTCTGCTATGCTAATACCGTTAACGGCCAGAATTAATAATCTATCCACAGATAGGGATATGCATGATCCAGATTAGTTGCTATGCAACACCTAGCAACACCCAGGCAACTATCGTTAATTCTATGTTAACATTGGATTGATTATTAATTCTGGCCGTAAATCTACCCGTGCGTGTATCCCAGACTTAGAACATTTTAATAATCTGATAAATAAAAAAAATATGTAAGTAAAAATGTGAGTCAGGTGCGGCAATGCACTCATTGCCACCCCATTGGATCCACGCCTGTTGAAATAACATGATATTGTATTCCTTCCACAAAACGTTGTCAGCCCTGCCATCCCACCCCCTTCGGTCAGTCACACACGACGAATGAACCAATATAAGGCCACAACATCTGTTGCAAACGAATCAACTTGAATGATTCCGAGTGCGAAATATTGCGAAGAAACGAAACATACCTACCAATATATTCCATAAAATACTTACGTGTGAGTATTTATCTCGAGATTGTTTCTTTATGTATTGAATTAATGTGCTGCCATTTCTGCCATAGCCAGTAAAGCGTATCAATAAAGTAGACGTATTTTAACACGCTTAAGGGCAGGGGGCTAATTGTCTAATTTAACATCAATCGCAATCGCTTTCAATTTGACGTTTGAAAGATATTCACGAACTTCACACCACAAATTATTGACATTTGATTGCGATTGCGATCGCGACTTGTTTTGAAAGATTATTGAATGAACGATATCGTTAACTTTACGTAGATTTGGAATTGTCTAAGCAAAGTGACAACCGCAAAATCTTTGAAAGCTATTGAGAAGTGTCAAACGAAAGATTTCAATGTTAACTGCAATCTTTCAACGAATATAAGTAAGTTTTTATTATGTTTTTAATATGTCAAAACATCATTCGTTCCGAATGCGATTGCGATTTATGGAATTGTGTAAAGTTACACAATTCCATCAACCGCTATCATAATCGCAATACCTTTGAAAGCGATTACGATTGATGTTAAAATTAGACAATTAGCCCCCAGGATGTTCCAAAAACCCTGTCTTTGTCTTTTTCTTTATGTGTGAAGAGTGTGTAAATAACCTCACTTTTTCATTTTTTCAATGTTTTTGTTGTTATTTTGAGCATAAATTCAATTTCCGAAAAAGTAGCCCGAAAATAATCTTCTATACTTATGTCATTACCTATTTTTAGCCGACTTCAAAAAAAGGAGGAGGTTCTCAATTTGACTGTATGTTTTTTTTTTCTATAATAATTCGTGAATTAGAGACTAATAATCGGTGTATTATCCAAAAAATGTAAATATACCGGGGGGCTAATTGTCTAATTTTAACATCAATCGCAATCGCTTTCAATTTGACGTTTGAAAGATATTCACGAACTTCACACCACAAATTATTGACATTTGATTGCGATTGCGATCGCGACTTGTTTTGAAAGATTATTGAATGAACGATATCCTTAATTTTACGTAGATTTGGAATTGTCTAAGCAAAGTGACAACCGCAAAATCTTTGAAAGCTATTGAGAAGTGTCAAACGAAAGATTTCAATGTTAACTGTAATCTTTCAACGAATATAAGTAAGTTTTTATTATGTTTTTAATATGTCAAAACATCATTCGTTCCGAATGCGATTGCGATTTATGGAATTGTGTAAAGTTACACAATTCCATCAACCTCTATCATAATCGCAATACCTTTGAAAGCGATTGCGATTGATGTTAAAATTAGACAATTAGCCCCCGGCTTGTAGGTACCGTACAGCTTCGTCTATCTTGTGTGGATTGAAATGTGGAAATTGTCATCGTAATCCATAAATTCATTAAGAATATGAGAATCTATTACTTCTATTCTTATCATCATCATCATTTCAGCCGTACGACGCCCACTGCTGGGCATAGGCCTCCCCCAAGGATCTCCACAACGATCGGTCCTGCGCTGCCCGCATCCAGCGGCTTCCCGCGACCTTGACCAGATCGTCGGTCCACCTTGTAGGGGGCCTGCCCACGGAACGTCGTCCGGTTCGCGGTCGCCATTCGAGAACCTTTCCGCCCCAACGGCCATCGGTTCTCCGCGCTATGTGTCCCGCCCACTGCCACTTCAACTGAGCAATCCTTTGAGCGATGTCGGTCGTTTTAGTTTTCCTGCGGATCTCATCATTTCTGATTCGATCGAGCAGGGAAATACCAAGCATCGCTCTCTCCATTGCTCGCTGGGTAACCTTGAGCCTTCTTATGAGACCCATAGTAAAAGACCACGTCTCGCTTCCATAAGTCATAACTGGCAACACACACTGGTCAAAGACCTTAGTCTTGAGACATTGAGGAATTTTGGACGCAAATATATGTCGGAGCTTCCCAAACGCTGCCCATCCGAGCTGGATTCGACGAGAGATCTCTTTCTCGAAGTTGGACTTACCTAATTGGATTGTCTGTCCTAGGTAGACATAGTGGTCAACAACTTCAAGTGTAATGATCCCAACATTAACTGGAATAACTCTATTCTTATACATACATATAACTGACTTGGAAATCTTTAGATGATTCGCTAACTTATTGTGACATAATATAATATATTATAGCTATTGTATAGCATAAAAATAATGAATTCTTACCTTTCAAAAGATATTTTTGGCAAGTAAGTAATTGTCTACTGTCGTGATTTGCAATTCATAGTTCTTGTTTTCAATCTAATAAATATGTAGTTTAAAAAAACTAAAAAACACACTTTTATAGGAACATTCAAAATAACCGTCTATTCAGTAACTGAAATTAAAAAGCGTGGTGCGCCCTTTGCAAAGCATGCATCCAAGTACTTAATATTGACAACGCGCACCACGCTTTTTAATTTCAGTTACTGAATAGACGGTTATTTTGAATGTTCCTATAAAAGTGTGTTTTTTAGTTTTTTTAAACTACATATTTATTTTTTTAAATTTCATAACGGCCCTAGGGCCGCCACATACCACTTTCAACCCGCATTTTAGGCAAGTTAGGAGTTACTTTCAGAATATGATACATGAAAACATCTTAACATTTTCGCAATGAAGATGGTCCACACTTCACAATTAATAGTATATTCACTGGCTGTTTGAGTTTATCTAATGTCTCATGAAGGAAATTAAAAAGTAATTACATTTTACTCCCTAGGGACTAAAGTGGTTATTTAGTCCCGCTTCGTAGGGCTATATTTGCGTACTTTTAGAGCATGAGAAGTGAATATTATTATTATTTATATTAAAACATTAATTTAAAGTCCCTGGACATAGGCTATTTCTCAATTACTTAATGTAAAGTAAGTACTTAAAAAAATTTACATTAAATTAAAATTGAAGTTTCCCTGTCAGTTACAAGCCACTCGAAATGGTTTTTCGTCATTCTTTTGTGACAAACAAAACTTTTGAAAAAAGTTGAACGGTACCTACCGTTCAACTTTTTTCAAATCCAAGACCTTTTTTTTGTTAATAGGTCTTTTTCTTTACAAGCCCGTTGCATTGGCAAATCCAGGTGATTTCTGTGGGTATTTGATAATAGAAAGTGATGTGATACAAGGCCTTTTCCAGTGATGTGATACAAAGCCTTGGCCAAGGCCAGATTTAGTGTAGCTTTTTTGATTTGATTTGATTTTGATTTGGTACGAACGTGTGTAGCACGGATTATGTTTAATTTTGCTATACAGCAAAGTTCGTCCGCACCAAATCGGTTAGGTCTGGTCTGGACGTGTGTAGCGGCTATAAAAACTAACTAACGAACTATAAAAATATAGGTATAGTGACGGGTTTGCGGTAGTGAGCGAAAATAAATTACTTGGTTATTATTACAAATGAGCCCAAACTCGAGGGGTTTTCTTGAGGCCATCAAGGAGTTTCACTGGCTTTCTCCCAGCTCCATCATCAGACCCTCACCACCAAGTGTAACGAATAGGTCTTATCAACACGAAACAAATGAGCCCAAACTCGAGTGGTTTCCAATTGGTCATTAAGGAGTGTCACTGGCTTCCTTCCTGCTCCATCATCAGACCCTTACTACCAAGTGTAGCGAATAGGACTCATCAGAACGAAACAAATGAGCCAGAACTCGAGGTGTTTCCTATTGGTAATTAAGAAGTGCCACTGACTTTCTGACTCCTCCCTGCTCCATTATCAGACCCTAACCACCAAGTGCGACTAAAAAGTCTGATCAGAACGAAACAACGGAGACCAAACTCGAGGGGTTTCCTAGTGGTCATGAAGAAGTGCCACTGGCTTCCTCCCTGCTCCATCATCAGACCCTCACCATCAAGTGTAACGAACAGGTCTTATCAGAACAAAAGAAATGAGCCTAAACTCGAGGGGTTTCCTAGCAGCCATTGAAGAGTTCTATTGCCCACCTCTTGACTCCATCATCAGATCAGCTCGATGGTAGCAAATTATTGTATTGTCATCGGATTCATATAGACTTGCAAAGTTTCAAATCAATACGACAATTAGAAGTAGGTTAAACTTGATTTCCAAGATTTTCTTACATTGTGACTTAGTTACAAGTGAAGCTAATAAAAGTGTGGTAATAAAAATATAACTGTGAAGCCTTTTCTATGAAACGATTTCAGTCAGAGGGGTGTGGGAAATTGCTATAAATCATAGCATTTTATATTCGTGGATTAGAAATAAATTTAAATGTCGTTTACACAATATGTAACTACTTAAGTATTTAAAAAAAACATATTTTTTAAATTTAAAAAATTTATATAATATTTATTTTAATTTAAAGAAATAGAATATTAAATAAACTGACCCGCTACTTTCTCCATAGTGTCAATCTTAGTGCCAATTTAAACCAAAAGATGGCAGCAGTCAACAGCAACCGCGGGCCACTTGCCATCCATTCATTCCATCCATTGGTTTGAATGGGCCCTTAAATATTGGACTTGCAAAAAGCATTGACGACCTCTCTATCAGGTTGTGAATGCAATAAATAAATAAATAAATAACTTTTTACAATCACACCAATTATCTAAGCTAATTTAATTTCATCAAGAAACTGTGTCATGGAAAACTTGATAATGGATAAATATATATACCTACCTACTTAAATACTGGTTGTGAATGCAATAAATAAATAAATAAATAACTTTTTACAATCACACCAATTATCTAAGCTAATTTAATTTCATTAAGAAACTGTGTCATGGAAAACTTGATAATGGATAAATATATATACCTACCTACTTAAATACTTTTTTGCTTGTAAATACATACTTAATATACATAGAAAACACCCAGACCAAGACAAATAGACATGTTCATGCACACAAATATTTGTCTTGTTCGGGGATCGAACCCGAGACCTCTGGCGCAGAAGGCAGGTATCCTACCCCTGCGCCAAATCGGTCGTCAAAATAAATAAAGATTTCATAAATGCACTAAGTATTGTGATTGTTACTAAAAATCTTTTTAGGCCTGCATCCATTTTCTCCTTGTCGATCTAAGTAAAGCCTCCTACTCTAAAACTGCAACAAGGATATTAAAGAAGGCTGACTATGATAGACATAGTTTATCGTACTACATTTCTTACAAGCTATTATGCCCACAGGTTAGGTAGGTTAGCAAAGTCCGGTTCCACTCCTAGTAGTGGTTCAGGTCTATGACAGACTCCTTATTTGGCAGCCTTGCCTGGTGACTCATACGCCGTTTGTAGGCGTACACCCCAGTCAGTGGTTCTCAAAAATTTCTATCCAATGACCACGTCATCAAGAAAAAAAAATGTTTTATGCGTACTTAACATACATACAATCACGCGACTATTATCCCCTAAGGGCTATAGGCTATCCTATTGGCTCGCCTCTCCCAAGCTTTTACGCTTTTAAGGTCCGGTTGCACTCCTAGTAGTGGTTTAGGTCTTCGACAGACTCCTTATTTGGCAGCCTTGCCTGGTGACTCATACACCGTTTAAAGGCGTGCTCCCCGAGCAGTGGCTCCCAAACATATCTCTCCAATTTTCCACTCCAGCAAAACTCTTTTCCAGTTAATCCCAAATATTACTACTACGATCGAGAGCATTTTCCCATCTACTTTTAAAACTGTTGGTTTTCTCTGTTGACAAAAAAATTGTCAAGATTAACAAATAAATGTTTTTAACATCATTTAACACGACATTGCCTAGCCACTAGTCCCAAACGAAGCAGACCATGTACTATATGTACCACACAAAAGATAATAACACTCAGTGCAAGCTTTTTTGGGTATCTGATCATTGATCAGTTCATTTAGGCCTTCATAAGGGGCTATCGTAATATTTTTATAAATTATATGTAGATAACGAAGCCACTGTTTTAGAAACACTGGCTACAAGTAAATGCAGTACTATGTTAAAGCCACTTTAAACGCCAATTATGGAAAAGCTGTTCCTACATGCATAACTTCTAGTCTTTTTAAATTTCCTTGACTCAACTAGGTACTTTGATTTTGCATTGATCTTGCTGTGATAGTACCTATTAGGTAATAAAAATATATAAGTACAACAAAAGTAGCTATATCTCATATTATAGGAATGTACTTAGGTGGTACCTATTTGGAAGTATAATTGAATCTTAATAGGGGTGAAATGTGAGATAAATATTTGTAGAAAAAACTGATCGTCTTACATTAACTATACTTGTTGTTGATGACAGTAGCCTTAGCACCAAAAACTGTCGTTATGTTAACCTTTTTTTTCTTTCTTCTTCGATCAACGACCTAGGTGTTACGGTTTATCGAAGTTTATGGAACAAACTCTTTAAGTACCTAATTGACAGCAGCACTTCGACAGCTTTTGAAGGATGGTATATGTATATAGTATACTATTCGATTACTATGACGATCGTTTTTCATGCTACGGGTGCTGGTACCTTAACGTCAGTTACGGAGATGAGTTAAGCCGAAGCGTATCTCCCATCCCCATCTGTACACTGTTGTTTTATCTTACGAGAGCGCAGGCACTTACTTTGTGGCGCAGGCACAGTGTTAAAACGCAGGTGAGTGAGCCATACTTTGTAGTTACTGTTGTAATGCGTATAGACACGCGCTCCTGTGTGCGCCGCACAGTGGTCTGAAATTCGAGCTCCATACTCATAGAATTTTTTTGCAAGAAATTCAAAATAAAAAAATTGTAATGTGTTGAACACAACTCCCTCTATTTCTCATTAAAACTTGGACGGTATGAAACGCTCCACGAGTGAGAAAAAAAATAATCGCTATTTTTTTGTATGGGAGAAAACACTTAAAGTCACTTTTCTCGAAACTAAATGGAACTGAGACCTTGGTATTTATACCAGTTATTATCCCGTCCATGGCGGTCAAGATGGCATACCATACATGTGCCGTTCGGTACCGCTTTGCACGCAGCAGACTTCTGAAATTTTAAACTCATCGTATCTGATTTTTGAAATTTTTGACAGAATAAAACGAAGATACGTGTAATTAATAATGTAAAATTAACAGTATTATTGGTTAATTATTTATAAATAGCGAAGTAGGTGCTTAAAAAAAGTTATAGTGAAAATTTTCAATGAATAGTACTAATTATAATTTCAATCTTATTAATGACGTAAGTATAGTAAGACCATTAGCTGGTGCACTGTCTGTACTAATACACTACAACCAACTAAACGTAACGCTTGAAAATGAAGGCTACTTAAATGATCATTACTTAAAAGAATATGGATGTTTAATGTTGAGATGTTTTAAATAATCTTGGTCTTAGAATACGCGCTCATTTATTAATAAATAAATAAACTTCTTACTACCACACCAATTATCTAGCTTATCAGCAGTTTTCATTAAGAAACAGTGTTACGGAAACTAGATAATGGATAAATATATACTTTATACTTTCTTGTAAATATACATACTTAATATACATCGAAAACACCCAGATCAAGACAAATAGACATGTTCAAGCACACAAATATTTGTCTTGTTCGGGAATCCAACCCGAGACCTCCGGCGTAGAAGGCAGGCATCCTAGACCTGCGCCAAATCGAAATAATACAACTTAATACAATGCAGAAAATGATATATTTAAATAAGTAATTAGATCAACAAAAAAATTGGTAGGTACTCATAAATCAAAAGCTTTTTTCTAATACATAAAAAACGTATAAAAGACTATAGTTGCATACGAAATAACAATAAAATATGATTGATTGACTACATACAAAAACCGCAGAAGGTACTTAAATTAATACATTGCTTATTTTACAAGAAAAACCTATACTTACTAACATTACTTATCTTAAAAAAATTTAGTTATACGTATGAAATAACAACAAACTAGTAAATAATGATTGACTATAAAAACCAATGAAGGTATTTAATTAGTACATTCCATATTTTACGAGAAATACCTATACTTACATTTCCTACTTACCTGTAACAAAAATTACTAATACTAATAAATGACTACTATTTACAACGACTAATATTGACACATTGATACAAACTAGCAAAAAGTATCTTCGCCTAGATGAGAGTCTTCTAAGTCCGAGTGCATCATTGACGGGCTAATGTCGACAAATTCGATGTTCTCCTTGTCTACACCCGTGTCATCGTCACCAATGAGCAGAGATTATATTATCGGAGACAGATGTTTTCGTAGATTTCCTCAGCACGGGTCTTATACTGGACCGTATAGCTAGAAATCGGATGATACAAAGCGACCATTGAAGATGTCTTCATTTGTCGCTTTACGGCAAAATTTGCGTGTATGATGTTCCCGGATTTTCCTAAAGTCTTTGTTTCTAGCTTCTAATGCCTCTTCTGATAGCTTGCCTATTGATATGATGTTGAAGTGCCTGAAAATTTCAGCACCGTGCAGTAAAAGTTTGTGAACATTTTCAGGCATGTGATACCAAATATATAGTTTCACATAGATTTCTGCAGTACCTAAGGTGCGTACAATTTTAAAATGCTTAAACATTTATAGGCTCCCCAGACGTTAACACACCAACATTGTTCCAAATCTATAGATCAAACAAGAATCTAATCCAGTGATGGCAGCCGTTTTCACAGGTTCACTAAAAATTCTTGCTGTATTGCCATCATTTGTGGTTCTGGATCCTATAACAAAATAAAAAAAAACACAATTTGGTAAAGGAAATACCTAGCCTACCTATACGTACGTTACATTTCAGGTAAAATATTGAAACATTTCAAGTATTTCGGTAT
Organism: Crambus lathoniellus; assembly: GCA_949710035.1. Taxonomy (NCBI): domain Eukaryota; kingdom Metazoa; phylum Arthropoda; class Insecta; order Lepidoptera; family Crambidae; genus Crambus; species Crambus lathoniellus. The sequence goes on from OX453296.1 coordinate 13,066,221, forward strand.
TTGGATTCACCTTGTTTCACAATATCTACTAAAAGACCCATTTCATCATGGAACTTCTGTTGTAGGTATGGCTTGTTTTCTACTCTTCAATGCTTCTTTGCTGTTTGTGTCCTCTAGCTTGCCATATTTTAAAGTTGAGTCTGTATGAAATATGGAGTAGTATGGATACACCTGATCCAAGCATGAAGCGTAAACAAACCATACTAGATACTTCTGTTGAAATAGGTTTTCTGAAAAAATATTATTATTATGTAAGGTCGCACACTACACTACAATACTTCGGTGAGTTACCAAAAAGGTTAATGATCCTAAACTTACTGTGATAAAGTCACTAGTTTATTCATCTCAAAAGGTGTCGCTTTACAGATGTCACATGTTTGAGTGGATGTGTGTGACAACTGTAATATGATTTTGCCATCTATCATGGTCTGTCTAGGCATTTTATGCTTAGACAGCATAAATTCCCATATTAGATGGCTCCAATCTCTGCTTTAATCACAGCTTTTTCTTCTTGAATATTTAATTTATTTTCATTTGAAATAAATGGGTCTGCAGAACATCGTTGATGTAGGTTTTGGATTCTCCCAGAACATTTCATCTCTACAATCTAAGCACAAAGGCATAAATAAACACACTAAAATACTTAAGTCATCTTCTCCTGCCATATTTTGTTTGTAAAAACTTTGCCCAGAAGACCCATCAATGCCCCATTTGCACAAAAGTGTGAAATGTCTATACCACCCGATGAATCTTCTAAACGTAAAAAAATTCCAAGTCTTGACACAGTTTTATCTAAGATTGCTTGAAGTTTTGATTGACGAACGATTTGGCGCAGGGGTAGGATGCCTTCCTTCAACGCCAGAGGTCTCGGGTTCGATTCCCGAACAAGACAAATATTTGTGTGCTTGAACATGTCTATTTGTCTTAGTTTGGGTGTTTTCTATGTATATTAAGTATGTATATTTACAAAAAAGTATAAAGTATATATTTATCCATTATCTAGTTTCCGTAACACTGTTTTTAATGAAAACTGCTGATAAGCTATATATATATAGATAATTGGTGTGGTAGTAAGAAGTTTATTTATTTATTAATAAATGAGCGCGTATTCTAAGACCAAGATTATTTAAAACATCTCAACATTAAACATCCATATTCTTTTAAGTAATGATCATTTAAGTAGCATTCATTTTCAAGCGTTACATTTAGTTGGTTGTAGTGTATTAGTACAGACAGTGCACCAGCTAATGGTCTTACTATACTTACGTCATTAATAAGATTGAAATTATAATTAGTACTATTCATTGAAAATTTTCACTATAACTTTTTTTAAGCACCTACTTCGTTATTTATAAATAATTAACCAATAATACTGTTAATTTTACATTATTAATAACGCGTATCTTCGTTTTATTCTGTCAAAAATTTCAAAAATCAGATACGAAAAGTTCAAAATATCAGAAGTCTGTTGCGCGCAAAGCGGTACCGCACGGCATATGAATGGTATGCCATCTTGACCGCCATGGACGGACTAATCACTGGTATAAATACCAAGGTCTCAGTTCCATTTAGTTTCGAGAAAAGTGACTTTAAGTGTTTTCTCCCATACAAAAAAATATCAATTATTTTTTTTCTCACTCGTGGAGCGTTTCATACCTTCCAAGTTTTAATGAGAAATAGAGGGAGTTGTGTTCAACACATTAAAAATTTTTTATTTTGAATTCCTTGCAAAAAAATTCTATGAGTATGGAGCTCGAATTTCAGACCACTGTGCGCCGTCTCGAATCGGCCAAAACTGAGCGCTCCCGAGCTTACGCAGACAAAGACATTACATTACACAAGCTACATTTACACACACAAGCGCGACTCACTCGCACAAGCGTGGCTTACCCGAGCTCGTGAGGTAGAACATCTGTAGCACAGTAGGATAATATCCGAGTCACTACAGACTTTATATTATATTATAATATAAAGTCTGTAGTGACTCGCACATTGCACATTACGCTACCAGTATCCGGCAAGTCACACAATAAAAAAAAAAATACAAAATGCTTTATTTCGGTATCAAGTTAAGGTGATTACAATGTTGAGATGACATTCCTGGTAAGCAAGAAAATTATGCCTGTATCAGGAGGTCATCGCTCTTCCATTAGAATTAATAAATATTAAATAAGACTTAGGAACAAAGCGAAACAAAGCAATAGACAAAAGTGTCCATAAAACATTTAAACATAGTTAATTGATGATTGACAATAGAAATAACTCGTCTCGCAACTGGCGTTGGACCCCAGTCATCTCTAACTAAGTATCGCGAACGGGCTTAAGGATGGCGCTATGGATTTCGCTAAAAGATCTTTATATACTTATCTGTTATTTAATTTTTAACATGATTAGTACGTAAGTGTGAAATTAGTTCGTGACTTTCAATGGAAGTTGTGGCTTCATAACTTACACTTGTTCATGTTAACGAATCCATATCGATTGGTGCTAATATTGTGCGATATTTATATTATTGGTTGGTACCGAAATAACTCGGTGTTCTCATGTCTGATATGATATGGAATCAGCGTTTTATAATATAGTAAGGTTTACACCGTTTTGTTGATATCTGAAAGTGCTTCTAGCTTTTTTTTCCAGAATTAACTGGTTCTACTAAGTTAACTTTAGTTGGTCAAAATTTTGTGATTTGACTTAAACTCGTAAATTAATGTAATTTACGCAAAAGCGTATTAATGTGTAAAACAAGTACTCTCTATACTTACTTAGTAATTTCGTAGTTATCTGTTCTTTTACCGAAGAAATTCATGATCAGCGAAATGCATTACAATATGACTCGCAAGCGTGTCGTCCCACCTACGAACGTCAAGAATTAAAAAAAATTAAAAAACAAACAAATTTTCAAGGCCTCTTTAAAAATAATGCTTTTTTTTTATCGAACCAAAATTGTATGAAAATGGTTTTTCAAGAAAGGCAGTGAAACTAAGCATGTTAGTTATTAATAGCCTTATCTACTTTTATGAGCCAAATCTAACCTAACCCCCGTGGGCAAGAAATGTTTAAAACAATTCTTGTCAGTAAGAAGGAAATAAACAATAAGTAAAAAATTCATTTTTATGACAAGCTTTTTCGCTGGCTGTACTTTAATAATGTATTGTTTACTAAACCAAACCAGTATACAAAATTTCAGCTCCATCGGACACTGGGAAGTGGGTCAAATTAAGCTTGCAAGATTTGTCCCCCACTAACTAACTAACATACTAACTAACTAACTAACATGGCAAGTTAACAAGCTTGTAAAAAGACCGCGGTCGTCGAACACAAACACCTATCTCGGTAAATGCTCTAGCTGACTATTATTTAAAAAAAGGCAAGTCGCATCATGCTATAATCCCAATAGTTAATGCAGAAAATAAATATGAGATGAAGCCTGACAAGGGGGCACTGGGTTTGATAAATGATTGGCTCTCTGCCCCCTAGACTCGTTTATAATGGAAAATTGACAAAGCAGATGTATCTTTCCCATATAGACAAAAAAGAACATTTTCTGGATGACGTCACAGTTTATTCCGGTCATTGAGCAAATTGTAATTTATTTATAAGGCGTTATAATTGATAACAAACTTACTATGTTTAAATTGATCATATATTAAGGATACTTACTCTGGATTCTCCTATTAGAAATAGTAAGTAGATGCAAAAATAAAATTCGTAAGGTCCTTAAATAAAAATCCTTATTTTTTTTTAATAAGGCCAGATTTCAACGAATCCTAAAACCTTTTAATCAAAGTTAATTGATCAATTTTAAAGTTTTAAACCTTGTTTGGTTGCCCAAGAGAGATATTTTATGAGCGAAGCGGCTAGATTCCTAGAAACGAAACTCTGGTATCTCAAGCTAGTAACCTCTACTTGTACAGTCGTCATCATCAACCGTACGGCGCCTATTCCTAGGCATTGGGCTCTCCCAACACACAGAGCCCCGATCGCGGTAATTCTATGACGCATTAGTCAAGTGTACGTGCAGTTGAAGTGCAGTTGATGCTCAAAACCGTTTTTGATAACGCGCGGCTTTAACAGTGCGACAACGTTTTCTGTTCCGGTGATAATCTTTGGAACTAAAACAGTTTTCATACGACAGTCTATTTTGACAGCTAATTTCGTATTGCAAGTGGTTCCTCTGTCACGGATGTTACCGGATCAGACAGGATTGTAAGACTTTAGGTTTGCGTGACGTGTGCGTCGTTAGCGCGCCTCAAATATCACGTTCTTATCACTTACTTGCTTGAGGAGTTCGCTGACCGTGACCAAAAACTTTTCTCTCGAGCTCATCCATACACCGGAAGGTACTTCTTACAGTCCTTAATACCAGGGTGACCGAGAGTGCGGCAACAGCAAATCAGTGCCGTGTCGTTGAATCGACGTATACGAGCCGTACCTACAGTTAGGGTTGAGCCACACGTGAGCACGAGGCGTCGAGCCGATGCCGTGTTTGCGGAGGCAGCCCTCGTTCGTCGCGTCCTCCTTTCGCGTGCTTTTGTCTGTGTGCTAATGTAGGTGAACTACTAGCTTGTGTGCGTGCGTTTCGGACCTCTTCTATGGAGCTGCCGCACTCTCTTCACTCTGTGAATACCCACCAATCCGCATTGGGCCCGCATGGTGGATCATGGCCCAATCACCATATCCATCCATGAGGAAGGCACACTTTTCAGGCACCAGTCCTTCACAAACTTAGGTTACTTAGTAGCATTTATTAAAATTGTAACTGCTTGTAACTGCTGCTTATCCATGAGAAAGGCCAGTGCCTCAGCAGTGGGGACTTTAAATGGCTGATGATGATGAGGCGTTGCCATCGCGCGAGGACCTAAGCGATGCGACCATCCTTTTAGTTGCGCGACCTCTTTTGACATTTCGGATGAAAATGAATATGCCTACGTTTGTGGTGCAACTGTAATGTCTGTTGTATCTTTTGTAAATTTATTCAAAAATTACAATGGAAAAATAACAATCTTAACTACCGAATTCTTGAATAAAGCGTGTAATTTATATGACACACCATTTTAATTAATATGTAGAAGAATATATAAGAATGTAATATTTATTACTCAATGAAGTTTTTTTAAGATTTTTTGAGTCTAGATAAAACTGGCGCCATGTCGATTTGAATAATTAAATATGATTTTATAATCCAGTTTTGTTACTTAAATATTTAAAACAAACAACTTATTAGGTATACTTAACTAAAATTTTCCACTCAAATTAATTTATATGCCTGTATTACTTTATATTATTCAGTGAGCTGCAAAACGTTAAATTTTATAGTCATACTTATACTACTACAATTAATAACAAAAAATATTAATGCTGCTTCAATTGTGAGTCATATGACACTCCTAATGATAAAAAGTTTTATTGCGAATCGACGTAAACGTCAGACCTTAATTTGTATGTACAGGTGAAGAGTCTTGACCTTCTAGGCCGAACTGGTTTGTGACGGAATACTAAACCGTTTTACAGATAATTTATTACCATTCTTCGTGATAGCAGTTCCCAATATCACGTGTATGTCACCGTGATACGGCTCTAGTATGCCACCGAGCTATGCTAAACTGCGATGACGCAAAAGTTGGCAACTTCAACTACATTTTTTGGTAATATGGAAAGTGGAGCACTGAGAGTCGAAAATTTGGAATTTGTTAAAGAAAGTGGACCTTAAGGACTGTAAATCTAATATTATTATGATTTTATTTAATTAAATAAACTTACAAAACTATAAGTTACTTATATTAATAAAAATTTAAAGATTTGCCAAGCACATATTGGTGTTTCAGTATGTTTGTAGTAGTGGCTTATGGTTGTATTTAGAGGACCAATGTTGTATCTCAATAGAGCGCACGTTTACTTTGTCGTCACAAGGTGACTGAGTTGCGTTCACGTCACGATTGGTTCTCGTCCTGTTTCAAGCCCACAAACTCGTTGTAGACTCATCCAATTATTTAACATACATTCCCCATTAGAAGGCCGGAAAACCAACACCATTATTTTTGCGACAGCGTCATCCAACCACCTTTTAAGTGCTTCCAATCTAACAAAACAAACCTCGACACGCGCCAAGTGATTTTCATAATTTGTGTTTAAAATTTTATTTACTTGTTTCACGGGCAATAAATTCCAAAACCAGTCGTGACCTGTTATGTAAACTGTTTTCAATAGCCATTGTGTTTACATTAGCCGCTCGGGTTTAACTCAGACTTTGAACTAGGGACATATAATAGGTCTTTACCTATGAAATTGCCGTTTTGTATGGAGATTTCTGTAATATTTTTTTTTCCATACTAACGTTTTTGTTATTATTTAACGACTAATATTAAGTAAATTTACAAAATTTTACACACGTATTTATGGACATTTTAACTACTTAATGACACATTCGTTAAGAGAAAAATTTTTTTTTTCACTAAGTTACTACTAATAAAGTACGAAATTCTGGAAACAAAAATAGTCGTAACTTTCGGAATAAGTTTTTTCTATGTAAATAATCAAATATCGTGGTTATTAAATTATCAAAAGTTGCTCGATACGGTCTTAATGTAACGCAATATTAAAGAAATTATATATTTCTAATATTATAAAAGTTGTTAAGTTTTATGTACAAAAGAAAAAAACGGCAATTTCATATGTAAAGACCTATTATATCCCTAGCAAAGTGTATATTATATATATTCTTTGCTAGGGATGCCGTGACAATTACTCTACAATGGCACCGCTTTCTCAGAGACGGTATAAAAAAACTCGGTGAATCGAATCTCGCTATATTTTGTGTCGTTCTTGGCTCTAGCTAGATATAAAGCGTAGATTGCGAAGTGACGTATCTCGAATAATGTCAACGACCCACATAAAAGCAACCTTTTTGCTTTTACTTTTACCGTCCAACGTTTGTTTGTCCTAAAGAGTGACAATGACAACTGACAGATTTAGCATTGTGTATGGATAGGTACGAATAAAAACTTTTGTTTTTTTTTTTGGGGCGGGAGTTAAACTATATTTTTCTTTTTTTTTCTTTTCAGTTACGTTTCGGGCCCATGTAGTCTCGGATGGTGATGGCTACGGGTGACTTTCTTTTAGTGGTCTTTCTCTGTGAATCGTGTCAGTGAGTTGTCGTGATTGGTAGCAAGTGGAGCTAGTGTTGAAAGTGGTGCCAGTGATGTGACAGTCTATGGAAGTGTCAGGGTGTTCTCGGAATGTTCACGAAGCACGGCAAAGCCGCTGAGCGGTGCCTCCACCCCCACTCTAGGGGGCGCAAGAAGAAAAAGCCAGCTCCTCACACGCCCTGGAAATACTTGATGAATTGCCCACTCGTTAGGAAATGTTTTGGTATAGTATTTTTTTTTCTTTTCTTTTTGTTTTACATTGTTTGTATTTTGTTTTGTTAAGCCCACAGGATCGGCTTCTATGAAATTTGATACCAATGCAAGCAGGGTGCGAGGATATCAATAGATATATGTCATGATATATATGTATCCTGATACGATATATATCAATGGATTTTTTAATAAAAGTCATTGATATAATATCCATTTTCTTAGTTTCAGAAAACTAAGTTATTTTTAAGGGCTGAATGGGCTAGATTCCTTTGCCGTAAACCTAAATAAAAAGTGCCTTGGGCGCAATTCCAGACTAGGATCTTCATTCGTGCCAAATTCCATCCCGATCTATTCAACCGTTTTGCCGTGATTGAACCACAAACATCCAAACTTCGTATCTATACTTACATACTATTTTGTACCCCATTTTTGAGTTTTCACCTTCGCCTACGCAGATCAATTTTTAGTCGTGACCAGTATGTAACATGGAATTGGATGTAATTTTAATAAGTAATTTAGAGTCAATTATAATGTTTTATTAATATATCCCTTACTAGCTAAATATACCTTCAACAAAAGTAATGACTATTATGTAACTAATCAACATTAAAATAAAAGGCTTGTAAATTGGTTTCTTAGTGAACACAAATAAAAAAATAAGTATTTGAATTAATATCTGATATATATCCATATATATAAAATATCCTTTTTTAATACAGTTGCTCAAAAAGTGGCGTATTGCAGGGACGTATAGCGTTCGGGATGTGGGCTATTACACACTCGAGTTTTTTCTATACCTTTCCCGAACTCGTGCGTTTTCTTTCCCAACTGTCAAAATAATGTCTATTAAAAAGAAAAAAACAACCACGAAGTTTTTACTAAAAAAAAAAATAGAAGTTTTTATGATTTATGCAAATATTTCTAAAAAGAAACTTCTAATTTGTTTCAATATCAGATTTAAAAGTAATTTTAATTAAAATTTAAACATTAAGTAAATTAATATTAGTATCGGCCAAATTAAATTTATCTATATAAAAAAGTTGGCTGTATGACGTGCACTGCCGCAGTCTCTGCTTATAGGAGTTTGCGCGGGTTTTTGTTATGTTAGGTTTCATTTCATTTCATCTCATTTAATTCCATTTCATATCAATAAAAAAGTTCAACTGAAGACTTGGCTGTATGGGCATAGTTCCCATGGCCTACCCAGAATGGAGAATGGGTGAAGAAAACAAAAAAAAACTCTGTCTATATTCTTTTACGATCAGTTAATTGAGTTTATTGTGTTTTATTATTTTATTTTATTGCTTAATTTTTTCGCAACTGTATTAAAAATAGTTGTTCAGTACACGTGCGGAACCGTCATTGCAACTTGTTCCGACTGTCAACCCTCACCTTCGGCTGCGCCTCGGCTCGGGTAGACATTTGTCGGAACTCTTTGCAATGACAGGCTTTCCGCACTCGTAATGAAATATACTATTTTATCATAATAATCGGGTTTTTCCGCACCCTTAACGCTAGCTAGTATCTTTACACACATCGTATTTAAATACATACATTGATATTTGTATAACTTTTTTTTCCGTCGTAAATCATATTGTAAAAATGGTCCATAGATTTATTCCTAATTTAGTTTATATCTCTACATATATAAACTATGTTGCTGAACAAGTAGGCATCTTACTACTTAGAGGCAAAAAGTTTAAGGAAAATGATCTTAAAGATTTTTATTTTCAATGTCACAACTTAATATTTTTTTCTTTTTTATATTGAGTCAACAAGCATATTATAATAATTTCCGATGGTTTTTCTTTTATTTTATCGATGTTATTGTTTGAATGTCATATTATTTATATAACAAATTATGTTTTGACATTTTATCGAACTTGAATAAAATTTATCTGAAATATATGGCAAGCAGCTGCGGCAACTACTTCTGTAATAAATCTTTTGCACTCGCAACAATGAAGGAGTTGCATTTATAATTTAATTTAAGAGCTTTTCTCGTCTTTCATGAAATATTGTAGAACCATTTAAGACAAGCGGCCACCCGCAACTTCTTCTGTGTGGAATAAAGATTGCATTATTTCAAGAAAATAAATGTAGAAAGTACTTATTTTAAGTTGACTCAGGTACATAATAGTGTAGTTTTGAGTAGCATTCAAAACTCAAAACTTTTATTCAATATTCAATATCCGTTTATTCCAAATAAATTATTTATTTAAACACGTATTTTCTATAATTATCTTTGCCACAATATCTTGGTTACAATAGTTATTTAGAGTAATTTCAATTTAGCGACGATTTTGGTGACGTTAGTTTTTTACATTACCTTCCTTACACTAGCAAGTTTTATAAAACTTAACGTAAGTAATCTTTTACCGTTCTTGGTGCAAGCAAACCTTGAAACTTAAAGTGAACAAGTAGAAGTTATTGCAGGATACCAGTTTCCATGAAAGCAATCTTTTTTTGCAAAATCTCGTGGATCTTCGGCCAATGAACGTTCGCGACCTTGCTACATTCCTCACGTCACGACTGGTCACCCGACCCGTTGGCCGATCTATCGGCTGATTGGTCGCGTGATTAGCTCTAACTGTTGGAACTCTCCTCTTATTATGGGCAGACTTGACTTGTGGTTTTGTTTAAGTGCTTGTTTCCGAACGACGATTAAGGAACTCCAGCAATGTTCCAGTTAGATGTGGTTCGTATTTGCGCTTGAATTAATGTATTGATAGAGGAATGTTAGCATAGCCAAGCCAAATTATGTAGTTTTTAGACTTATCTTCACATAATAGCCTATTTGTGTCCTTTCTTTTTACATTGAACTTGAAAATAAATGTTTCTTTTTTATATGAACACCTTTAAAACTTACCTCAGGGACCTGAAGTAAGTAGAGGTACTTAGGTACCTACTAAGAATACTTGTTGGCATTTTTCGAGTACTAAGGTAAGTATAATGTTTTATAAAAAAAATAACATTGGAAATGCAAGAAATGAATAAAAAGTACTTACCATAAAATTTCATTACTAATTTAGTTGTGAGTTTTTAGTCCAACAGTTTTTTCTAACTTAATAATATAAAAACAACGATTAGCCTCACCAGCAGCAGTGAAATGAAACTACTTGTTGCATCTGCAAGTGTCGTCAGGTTGTGGTGATTTCATCACATTGCATTTCACTCATTCCATGACAAACGCTACTCAACACTTTCCTTTATTTTTATTATTAGTTGGAGAATAGTTGTATGCTTAATTTATTAATAAACATTATAGATTTTAGAAAAATGGAAAATAAAGTATTTAGAAAAAATCGACCCGACTCACAACCAGCTCCGATGGGACTCGAACCCACGTAAAATGTAAAGTATTTTTCTAAATACTTTATTTTCCATTTTTCTATGATAAAAATTGCATTGTGAATGCAAAAAAGTAAAAATTTAAATAACTTATTATAGATTTTCATAAAATGATAAAATTAATTCAAAAAACTTTATTCTTCATTTTTTTTTTTCAATGTTTACATGATCGGCAATCACCCTCATGTCTACTATATTTTATTCAAGTGGCAACATTATTAAAATGAAGAAATTGGGGTTCCTGACAACTGTCAAAACGGCGCAATTTTGAAGTTAAGATTCTAATCTTCATTTCAGCACAGAGTTTTTACTAAAATTTTATTGTTAAAAGTGTTAAGTGAAGCAATTATTGCGTGTCATTTCATAGTAACGCCCGTAACAAAAAACAGGTAAAAGTTAACTTTATATGTATACCATTCCACTTGTTGTAAGCAGTTGTAAGCTTATTGCTATGGGAAAAGGGAAATATGCTTTCTTGCCTAAATATCAAGCAGTATTTGTTCAAAATAAGTATTTTAATAAGTATTATAATAAATTAATTACACTTAATTTCACATTTTAATGGTTTCACTAGTGGAGTTTATTATCGCCGGCGCCAAGGAGGAATCTTGATTTTACTGCCAGCACATAATTTTCCAGCTCCGTGGTTTCTTCACGGTTAATTACACTCTTGTGAACTTATCCGGCTGCAACAAAAATGAGAAGAAAGCTAATGTTTTGACACTTCCTATTATGAAAGCGCGGTTTTAGTAAACAAAACACAAATAGTGTGTCTATTGAGTTCGTAACGTTGTCATATTTTTTTTTAACTGATGTTAAATCTATTCTTTGTTCAATGTAGCATTAGTGCTATGATAGCTCATTCGTGCAAGAAAAAGTTATGCTATTGGAATAAAACTCAATAAAATCATTTTTTTATGCAGCTTATGAAGAGCTTATGCTAGAAAATAAGACCTTATTCATTGTTTAGAAACAACATTTTGCTTGAAGAAAATGAGCTGTTAGAGGATCCATGCTACATTGAATAAAGTATAATAGTAGATTTTGCATCAGATATAATATTTATACTTTATACCGTTTAATTATGCAGTCCTTCTCACATAGTCGTTGACCTTTTAGCCAATTTTTTTAATTAGTGAAGTTCAACAAAGCCTACAGGACAAGGAGATACTTAGTAAATAAATATAAGGTGACTTTTTCTATTTGAAGAAATTTAAGTGGTTGGTCAGGTCAAGTGTTTAGAACTTTAGAACATAATACAAGCAAAAAAATTTTTTTTATCATTTTATTTTAAAATTCTTTTTTTAAATAATTTTATGGATTGATTAATACCTACGCCTAGACATGTGAAAATAATAATCGTAACATATTATTATTTCATTGTCTAGGCTAAAGATGCCCAACAAATATCCAATTAAAACTATAAAATAAATTAAAATTAAAAAAAAACTGTTTAAATGACCATCCACTGAAATTTCTTCGAATAGAAAAAGTGTTAAAAGTTTTAAGTGTCTTGGATAAAATTGAAACAATATAATGTGAGTAATTGTTAGTTCAAAATTTAGTGCTTATTATGTGCTGATGGGTATTGAATTTAATTCTCATGATCATTCAAAATAAAATATATCAATTGAATTTTACATTACGTGTATTTGGAGATTTGGAGCTTTGCCAACGCGCGTCATTTTGATTAAGTGTAGTGTTTTAGTGGGTACTAAATTGGGATATTGATGTGTCATAAAGAACTGAATTTACCAACCATTTGGTGGGAGATTTATATGAGATTAGTTAACGTATTCGTCTGCTCTAACCAAGGGATAACGGAAACAGCACGACAAATGTCAATGAAAGTTGTACAATTTTGGTCAAATCATATTCTTTAGAATACGTACTTTTACAAACATTCCATTAAGTATTAAATTTTTGGGTATTCTCTAGATATAAATCATAGGGGAAGGTATGTTAAGTTGTACCGGTCTTTTTTTGATTTTGCTAAGTATGCCATTTTTGTAGTTTAATAGCTGTAGCATTGTATAAATTCGGCATTTTATCAATTTCTTTAATTCTTTCCTTTTAAAAGTTGTTCAACGTAGTGGTACGATATCGGCGTCTTTCCCCTACCTAGGTACGTATTGACGATAAAACATTCTTTCCGCACGGGACGACGATAGTAAATAAATATATTTCTAAGTTTCCTCTGGAAAAAATACTAAATGAAAAAAAAAAACTTTAAGTATACTTTAAAATACGTTACGTTTTAGTTTACGATTATCTAGGATCTTCAATTTTTACAGGTTGTGTTAATTGTTTATACAAACGCGGACTGTTGCTGCTGCTGTATGATTGCTCTTTTATTTTAATTCAATACAAAAAGTAATGTAACATTAACTTCGCTTTCTACCTCACCAGAAGAAAAAGCAATACTTTCATCACCCAATCTAGTTGTTCGACATATAATCATAATATAGCTATACTAATACTAAATGTGTGTCAAATATCGTATCTAGCTAGGATAGACGGCCCATATTTATTTGTCCGGACATTTTCCTTGATATTATGTTACGATTATTTTAGCACATGTCTAGATATTTAGGTCACTGTTATAATGACAAGATTGTGAAAGATTTTCGTTGTCTATTTAGTCTGTATTTTCTGTCTTTATAGTGAAAGTCCGGGCATGATCATGAACATAGTCTGCAATATTATGATTTATTAAATTATTTTTCACATGTAAAATTATTTGTTTTTATTTGATCAGTACTTAAGTTCTTAGTTGCCTCTCTATTTGAAATAAGTAATAAACCTAAACAAATACTTACCCTATTTTAGATTTAATGATCGCTGCCTTTACGGCAACATTAAAATTAAATTCACATTCAAAGATAATTAATTACTTTACTTATACTTATACGGCTACCCCTGACCACACACTGACTTCATCTGATACACATTTTAGTAGTTATATTCGTTCCCTGCATTTTAGTCACCTATACAAATGTTAAGGTCCCCTTAAACTCCATATAGATTTTGCCGTAGAAACTAAACTTATCTCCATTACAAGCGGATCCTCGCGGTTTCACCCGCGTGGTACCCGTTCCCGTGGGAATATCGGATAAAATATAGCCTATGTCACTCGGGAAGAATGTAGCTTTCTAATGGTCAAAGAATTTTCAAAATCGGTCCAGTAGTTTCGGAGCCTATTCGATGCAAACAAACAAACAATCAAATCTTTCCTCTTTTTAATATTAGTATAGAATCTATACTAATATTAAAAAGATCTATACTATAGATAGACCCGCATTGCTCAATATTTATAGTAAACAAAAGCCAAAATAAAAAGAATCAAGCGTACACCTTCAGCCTTCACTTAACATTTACTGACATCACTTAACATCAAGTGCAATGAAGGGCTAAGTGCTACCACTACCACGTTGTAGAAAAAAACAAAATCTTCAGCTTCTTTTATTATAATTGCTTATAGATATAACATAATATACCTAATTAGTGTTAAATAACGCCATGAAAGCGTGGTACGATACTATTGTTTGCTTATTTGTAAGCTTAATTACCAACACAAGTAAACATTAGTTTGTTTGTAAAGGCTCGCGTGAACTACCTATTTGTAACTTAAATCAGTTTCTCTGTCCGCAAGGGAATTGGCTTCCACACGTGACTCCATTACAAGGCTCTATTGACACTGTGTAATGCTCCTTCGGCAATGAAGCTAGGTTTAGATAAACGTATGGTCGTATGTCGTCTGTATAGGCCAGTACAGGCCAATGTCTAAGAAAATACAATACGATACGCTGACACCTAAATTCAAACATAGTTTCAAATATAGTATTTACATAGTTGGTTGTCACGTGGTTTCCTTGGCGGTCTTTTCACGCTTGCTGACCTTGAGAACTTGCTTCACTAAGGCCTGCGCTGAGGAAAAGAGTACTTCTGCACGAGACTTCTTTACAAGGATGTATTGACACTGTGTGTGTGATGCTCCATCAGTACTGTTAAGTCAGGTTCAGATGAACGGTCCATTTACAAAATTTTTTTGAGTTCTGTAGTCAGCATTTAAAATTGGAGAAGTATTGTCGCTAGCTATCAATTAAAAAACTACTTTTTATTTGACTGTTTTCCATATAAGTAGTTGAAATCAGGTTAAAATTGTGTGGGATTGTGACATAACTTGGCTCCACACCACTCCGCTTCAGTGGGGACGCATCCCACCCTAAATATGTGACAGCATAATTTTATGCTGATTCTAGCTGCGCCCTGGGGCTTCGCTTCTGTCCTCAAAAAGAGTTTCCGACCTATTCTCAGACTTACCGCATATACCTACAAAAAAAGACATAAAATTGGTCAAGCCGTTTCGGAGGAGTTTGGTTACAATTACAAACACTGTGACACGAGAATTTTATATATTAGATGTTGAAACAGCTACAGTCGAATTTAAGTTTATGATCTCATTAAATTTGTGGGAAAATATTTAAAGTTTCATTATTTTTATTAAGCACTAAATAATTACATAGCCCATTTATTCTGCACGAAGCGGCGTAATATAAAAAGCTCTCTACTCCGACATAGATTCTAATTTCATATTGCACTTCTAACAAAATCCCCTTTTTCAACTTCTCCTGCAGTGTATGGCGTTCGTTTGAGCGAGCGAGCGTAGCGAAAGTTCCACTTGCACTCAGTAATTGCGTGCTTTCATTATCATCAGTCAAAGTTGAAAAGCCTTGGAACTTTTCTGCACTCTAAAAATGGATTTCAATATCAAACTGAAATCTTACTTCGTATCAGTTTTAATTGAAAACAAAAATGATGGGACCTGATTTAAAACTGGTTAGTTATGATTTTGAGATTAATAAAAAGATACTAAAATTATAATGGTGCTTATATGAATGCACATGTTTTTTTCGTTGTACATTATATTTTGTGTTGTGCTTATTAAACGTAGTCATATTTGAGACACCTTTTGGTTCTCTAAAATTGATTGTAAGCACACCATAATATATTTTTTTAAACTTTCTGGTGTTAACAAAATATTATTTAACCTCCTTCATAAGCTGACGTACAAAACAGTTGAAAGAGACTTTTGTAAACATAATATTATTTAGTCCTTATTACATTCGGGCCGCGTCTACCTGGGGTGGCCACGGTTTTTTCCCAGATGAATACATTAAACTGCTTAGTATTCAACTCGGGGCTCGTAGATTGCGTTGCCTTGTCGCCTGATGGACCATTGCATTTTGCAGTTGAGGAATTACCTCTCGAAACTTTTTATGAAACGTCCCATGCAGAAAATGTTTAGAGTTTTGTGCGAATCTGTACAAAAGTTGGCGTGGTAACTTTTGTTGCTGATGCTTCGTAAGCGGATCTCACGTCATATCAGTTAATTTTGGAAAAAAGATTATAAGAACTCTGTTAGTACCTCGGTAGGTACTAACATAGGTATGTGTATCTTATTGGCCAAATTTCTTACATGTAGTAAAAATTCAAAATTCAAAATTCAATATCGTTTATTCAATTTAGGTTTGTTTAACAACACTTATGAACGTCAATGAAGCTACGCCATCGGTTCGCAAATCCTATGGCAGGAGACCTTGTAGCGAGAAGAACCGGCAAGAAACTCGCTAAGGGCTATTTTTTTCTCCCTGTTTTAACTTATACAGAGTCGTCAAATTTGAAAAGTGACCTTCACATAATAGTAAGGTTACTTTCCATCACAATACAGAATACCGCTTAAATTAAGTACAATTTTGCTTATTACCTAAAACAGTAAACAATTTTCAACTAAACAAAGAATCAAATAGTTTAATGGACACACTAATCTTAATCTTATTCACATTGTATTATAGGATTAATGAAAAGGAAACTGCAAGCTGCGCTGTATATTCAAATTTATAAGTATTAACAAAGAAAAGGAATTTTTGAATAAATAAAACAATTATTAGAAAAATTGCTGTTACTGTAAGACACGGATACCAAAATTACTATGAGACACACCAGCTCGCTCATAAATCAATATAATACTATTATAAACCATATCCCGAACACCTTTAACACAAGTAGACATGAGCAGACCCACCCCACTGGCAGCACCCGTTCACGAGCATGACGCATGAGCCAGCCATCTCAGTCAGTTCGGGGCCCTTAGATTGGGTTGCCTTGTCGCGGTTGGCAAATTTGGCAGCGGTTGAAGAATTATCGCATGAACTTTAATTATTCTGTTTATGTTGTTTTCCTGAACATCGCCATAGTGCGGCGTGTAAAGCGAAAGCGATGAACGATGAATATCGAAAGTGTCGACAACTAAAATTGATTCTGCTAGAGGTACCTAATTCTATAAAATATTACCGTCAATTTTGAAATATACATAAAGTAGAACAGAAATGTGGGTATGCAAATACCCAGAAATGTTTACAAGTTCCGAAGAAAAATTCCAGATTTTTCTCTTATTATACCCTCCTCGGAGAAGCATATTTCATCAAGTTCAAGAAGAAGTTTCAACAATGCAATCAGCTCATGCATTGAAAAGTCTGATCCACGATTGGCTACTTGAATAATGCATGATATCAAATGAACGGTGCTACTTCCTACGGGATGGTCCAAGCTTCGGGGAACGACCAAGTTTTTGCAAACCCATTTAAAGGCAAATTAGATTTCGTTCAAGTTGAATAAAAAATTTAATATTTTCTTGCTCGAGTGGGTATAACTCGCTTACTATTTCTCTGATGGTAGTGTAATTACAAATGGCAGAAGATTTTTTGAAGAAATACATTAGAAATCGAAAGCTTTTAAATTAAATTACTTGATATCGATATGTTTAGGACTCTTAGTGGAATCGTTTATAATTTCTTATTAACTATTCTATGAAGGCCATAGCAATAGACACAAAATAACTGATGATGATATGTTGGTATTTTACATACAAATCGCAACAGGAACTTTATAAAATAAAATTAAGTAGAATAAAATTAACTTGTGAGAAAACTTTCCAAAGAGCTATTCATCTTCAGAGAAAATCAGTAAAAGGACTGCAAAATACGACGTACTATTATGAAGATTAGCTGATAACCTACCATTGCGATATTTGAGACACCTCGAGACTCGTGGGCAGTTCAAACTGTTATTGCAGATTTCGCCGCAGATTTTTAATGACGTCTGTAGAAATACCACCAACACATTAAATTTCTGATTGTACACCTTAACCTCCAGACTGTAAAGTTTAAATTCAACCTTAACCTCCAGACTGTAAAGTTTAAATTCAACCTTAACCTCCAGACTGTAAAGTTTAATTAATTTAATTGATGGAAAATTGTTGGTTACCTGATACCTATATGGCAGACTGTACTAGACGGTTGATTTAACTCCTACGCACGGCACGTCCTGTCTTAATTATTTTGAACCAAGATATAGGTATTCCCAATTTTCCACGACATGTTTCTGTTGTGAATCATTAAGATTCATTCACTTACATATATAGCCTATTGCTAAAAAGGTTAGGTCTTGAATATGTGATTCATTCATACCACAATCGTTTCATCAAGTGCAATTAAGTACCTATCTGTAAAGTTGTAGGTATAATATAAGTAGTACGTTTTTCAATGTAAATTAGAGCGTTTGCCTACGACCGTAGACCTTACGCCAAATGCGCATAATTTAATCGACTTAAGCCCGAGTTTACCAACAGTCGGTTACGTTAACCATTGGTTAACCCATAGGAACACCAATCACGTGTGACAACCAACCAACTAAGCAACGGTTAACGTAACCGAGTGTTGGTGAACTTGTCTCGTTGGTATAGAGAAAGATCGAGCCATGACATCGCAATTTTCATTGGTAGAAGCATCTCTTGTAAGTCTAGATATCGGCCAACAAAAAACAAATAAACAATTTATCAAAAAATCTTTCCGTGTTTTGTGTTTTCTCATAATGGTCTCAGTAAATTCTAAGTCTGTCGGAATAATTCTACGCAGTAGGATATCCACTTTCAAAATAGTTTACAAAATTATAAACCAAACCATAATATTACGAAACTGCAACCAAATTCTAATGTGATGAATAGTGACATTTAAAGGGACCATCTGCTGAAATCGCAGCTGATAGGTGTGTTGGGACCCATTATTTTAATACCTCCCGTTGCGTTAATAAGCTCTTTGGGCTAAAATTTATAGGGTGGAATAGTGTGCTATTTATTTCACAAGCCTAATTAGTTTTTCTTTTTGAGGTGAGATTATCTATCTGATTTGAAAGTTGTT
This sequence comes from Crambus lathoniellus, assembly GCA_949710035.1. Classification (NCBI taxonomy): domain Eukaryota; kingdom Metazoa; phylum Arthropoda; class Insecta; order Lepidoptera; family Crambidae; genus Crambus; species Crambus lathoniellus. Next base: position 13,085,188 of record OX453296.1, read on the forward strand.
GGCACTTGTGTTATGGATATCAGAAATGTACTAATCATTTTGACATGTAGTTAGATAGTTTAGTTCCGGATGGGCATTCGGGATTCGACTCCACGTCTCCTGAATCAAACGGCAGGGTCTGTTGTACCCATTACGTTTTGGCTAAACAACATGGCTAAGTTTCAAGATTATTTGTTTCCTTATGAATGATGCCATTTGCTACTAATATTCTTTAATTTGTATCGCAATAGAAATCTGATCAATAGATTTTACGTATGCACCTAAAAAATACATTTAGAAGCTACATTTACATTATCGTTCGAAAATGCAAATTTTAGTACACTCATAATTCAAATGAACACGTTTTGAGAATATAAGGAGAATATTCTAGACTTTTTCTAGCTAAATTGCTGTTCACTTCGTAAAATGTTGCAGCTGAAAGCAGAGCTTAAAATATCTTCTCTCTGGAAGTCTAACATCATTATATGAGACATGTATGTTTGGATCTGTAATGCTAGAAATTTATCGGGAACCACCAACGTTAGCTCCTGTGTTTGTTGATATCTTCCATTAGGATTCCGGGAATGGTATCCGATAAATTCTTCTGCTTAACTTTAGGCCTCTATCACACTGCCGAATGAATGTGTTTATATACTGCGGGTTTTGTATCCAAATCAAGATTCTACAGCCAAAGTTAAGAACCGCACTACCGCAAATCGGAGCGGTGTCCAGTGTAGTGTGCTAACCGCCTTATTGTTGAAAAAATAAATCGCATAGAAGCAAAGCTCTCGTCGAAGTCGACGAGAGTTGTATTATGCCTACTGCCTGCCTCCCGTCACACTGAACGCGGCGTGCCGACTACTGCCGACTCCCATGCTGCTTCTCATGACGACGACGTCCCATGACGATCGACGTTTACGGGGGTGAAAGTGGGGAAAAAAGTACGTCTGGGAATTTAAAATTCTATGCGTAAAAGGCTGCAGGCAACCAGGCTACCAGACTTAAAAAATAAAATAAAACAATAATGCAATTTACACTACAAAATTCCTTACAAAATGAATTCGTCCAGAAACGCGTTTTAACGAAGGTACTGTGTAATCCACTTAATCTTTTTTCTCAAAACCTTACTTGCCTCCAGGTAAAGAGGTCGAGAGGGTCACCTTCTATTGCACCAAACGAGGGGGTGGGGGGAGGTAGTGATTTAATTTATCCAACAGCTGTTGTGGTCAATCGATAAGTGTTCTCTCATTCTGGAGTTTAATTTGGTTTATCTTATTTGTGGTCCGCGGTTCGTGTAGTTTGTTACTTTGTTAACTGTTGAAAGTTGTTTTGAGTTAGTAAGACATGTGGTTATTTCTGTTGAAGAAATTTACTTTAGCTTATTGTTTACTTTACGCTAATGGTTTTTTCATTTGTTTAAGATTGTAGGAAATTTTCAGGTCCTGATAAATTACCTATGCACCGTTTGACGCTAAGTCAGATGCTGAGAAGCAATATAAGGTTTAAGCAATTTTATAACAGTGATCAATTCTTCTTAAAATTTCGATTAGCAACAATTTCGTTCAAGTGATGGCTATGATGCTATATTTTGGTCATATTTATGGCTTTATGTGCAAAATAAGTAAACGTTTAATTTTAATTATACCTAATAGAAACTGTTGATTTGTTTCAATCGTTTATGGGAATCAGAGGCCAAGGCGATTTATCTACCGTGTTACATTCGATTCATGTTAACGTTCCGATGTGCTTAACCAGTGTGTGATTCGGAGCAATTGATTGCATCGAGAAATTCGAGTGTGGCAACTACTCGTGGATGTCCAGTTCGGTTCAGTGACTGATGTGCTTGGGTCTCGGAGGGGTGAGAGAGGGGAGAAGGAGGAGGTATCCATCTACAATGATTTACTACTACTACTCCCATTCAAGAGCGACGTTCGATTCAGTACGTGCACCCCGCCCCGATCAATGACTTATCGTTTGTATCGGCATACAACAGCGATCGTCATTTGTTCTCGCACGTCGAAGTGTATACAGCGCCTTTCAGAATCGTTGCTAGATGTTCCGGAAAAATGTGAATGAGATTCAGTAATGTTTTTTTAGTGACGTCACATGCTTTGCTTTTTATATCGTTTTTTAAACGCGTAACCTTCGTCTCACCTGATGGGTTAGGTACCGTTTGTATGGGCATGCACAGCGATCGTCTCAGTTCTCGCACTTCCGTATATAGCTCTCCATATGGTATTAGATGAGCCGGAAAAATTACAATGAGATACAGTAGTAATGTTTTTTCAGTGACGTCACATACTTTGCTTTTTATTCCGTTTCTTTTATAACGCCTGACTGTAAAAATCTTTCCGTGTTCTGTGCGCCTGACCTTCGTCTTGCTTGCCTTGATGGCTTACCGTTTGTATAGGCATGCACAGCGATCGTCTCTGTTCTCGTGCGAGTGTCAGCGTATGTGATCGTCAGAGTTGCGAGTCTTTTCATCTGGTTCTAGATGAGCCGGAAAAATTACAATGAGATGCAGTAATGTTTTTTCAGTGTTGTTACATCATTTAGTTTTTGGGAAACGCTTGGCCTTCGTCTTGTAATATTGCAAAATATGACTAGGATTGATTTTAATTGTCTAACAAAATATAGTTTTCGATTCATTATTATAAAGAAAAGGTCATAAAGCTGTATATTTAATGTTTTCAGCTTATTAAAACTGCTTATTGTATTAATTATCAATGATCAACTTTTGTGCAATTAGGGACTTCCGCCAGGTGACGCCTGATTCAATAAAATAATGATCAACTTCTATACAATAACAGCACAATATACTACTCTGCAGTAACAGCAGCTACAATTGTACATATGCATAAACATATCAACAAACTTCACAGTAGGTAACCATTATCTCTGTTGCCATGTCACCGTAAGATATTTTAAGCTCTTAAGCGGCCGGGTGATATGAAGACCCTAATCCTTTACAAATTACCCGTGTAATCCTAGATTGTACTGTAAACCTGTAAGTCATCTCAGGGATAAAGGCTTAAACAATATTTAGGTTAGGTAAAATAATCGTTTTTAAACGTATGTATATAAAAGTTATGTCAGTCTAATATTAACGACGACGGTTTACTATTGAAAGACACAAAAGATTTTTGCCAAGAATCCCTCATCATCATAAGTTATTTTAATGTTCCTAACTTCCTACTGCCAAGATGGTAGGACATGAAAGAGAGTATTAAAGACTAAATGCCTATGGACTATAAACCATTGGTCCCGGTGTAGGACTAATATTTTGACATGCCTTTCAAAGCACGTAGGCTTCTTGTGATGTAAATAATAATAAATATAGTATCGCCTGCGCGCTCCGTTCTATGAATCTCATTCTGGCTATCTAGTCTGGGCACTTTAGCGACGTTATCACTTTTATTGAAACACTTTTTTTTTATTAATTTCTACTATCCCTCCAGTCTTAGTAGTCCGATGATAATCTTTTATTCCCATCTGTTACCTACCACCGGCACCGGCCGGACTAAAAGTCTCAGTAGTCCGATTTTCTGTAACATCGGTCTACTGAGACGACAAAGTCTCATACGCCGATCATCGGACTACTGAGACTAGAGGCTACTATCTACCTTATTAATTACCTCAATAATTATACTTCTGTGAATTGGCACATCACACTTCTCAAAGGTGAGTTATGAAATTCACAGTTGCATTGGCAAAACAGCAGCGCCGTTGGAGGTGCTCAAGTTCAAAATAAAAAAATATAGGTGCTTTGGGCTGATTGAAAAAAATTATCAGCAGTCCTAGCACGAAAAACTGTCGTAATGGTAATCGTTTAAACCCTAGGAAGCCTGACCGGCCCTAATGGTCCAGGCGAATTATATAGTAATTGCTGCCTTTTTTCTAAAAGAATAATGTAGCGTTTCAGTTTGGCCCCGTCCGGCCGCCCGGGCGTTGAAGGCAAACTATACCACCCGTCAAAAGCTGTCAAAGTGCTGCTGTCAAATATATCTATTGAATTTTAGTTCCCTACACGATCGAAAGAGGCGCTGCTGCTCTGGTTTTGATTCAAAATAATACGGTCACAATAACGATCTAGCTTTTTGTACCAGGGGTAAAGTGTTATTTCCAACTTCATCTACAGTAATTGATTTTCAACCGTTTTTCTAGTATAATGTTTCTTTTAAAGGCTTTCACTACATCATCCATATAGCTTACTGCATACAGTTCAAATGACGCTGCAAATGTGTCGGAAAGCAGAGAACCGTTTAACGGTCGCTTAGTTACAAAGCTCTAAACTAAGAAGCGTCTCGCCTTTCCTCGGTTAAAATCCGGCTAAGCCGCACCTTTCTGTGAATCTCGGTCAGGATTTTTATGTTTGCTCCACTACTAGATATTGCATAAAATTTATGATGCTTGAAGCTTTGTTAAGATCTTCAGGGTTATCCTTGTCATATGTCCCTTTGTTAGTATCTGCGTAAATTCGTATAATATAATACTGTAGTCACTAAGTTTATTCATGTGCTGTAGTTGCCTACTCTTCAATTTATTCCACCGACCAGAGGGCCAAGCCTGCTAACGTTAAGTCATAATCGTGTCTCAATCGTGTTTCAATTGTAGTTCCATTGTAGTCCTTTTTTACACACTAGTTACAAGAATTATGACAATATGATGTGATGTAAATGTAGTGTGTGTTGTGACCATCAGTAGTATAGTGAAAAAAGTACACATTTCTTGTAACTAGTGTGTAAAAAAGCACTACTATTGAACTACAATTGAAACACGATTGATTGAGACACGATTATGACTTAACGTTAGCAGAATTGGCCCCCAGGTTAAAATAAAACTTCAGTAAAATTACATAAATGTTATTTAAATTTTTACTTTTTTGCATCCACAATGCAATGTATAGATAAATGGAAAATGAAGTGAATACTACCCTCACACACGAAAGAAATACCTTTCCAGGTATTTGACAATCGCTAAAGATGAAAATATTGCTATTGCAAGTTATTAAAATTTTTACTTTTTTGCATTCACAATGCAATTGTTATGATAGAAAAATCGAAAATGAAGTAAGTATTTAGAAAATATCGATTCGTCTCACAACTAGCTCCGATGGGACTCGAACCCACGACCTTTCGCTTTCCGGGCGACTGCTCTAACCTCTGAGCTACGGAGTCATTACGAGAAGCGTCGAATTTATCCAATACTTCTTACGCGCTGTACAGCCAGCGTTAATTTCATCAATGTGAAGATATTACTACCCTCACTCACACACGAAAGAAATACCTTTCCAGGTACTTGGCAATCGCTAAAGATGAAAATATTGCTATTGCAAGTTATAAAATTTTTGAGAAGGCTTTTAAGAAGATTAAAATCTGAATAAACCTTGCCTTTCGTGAGCAAAACTGTGGCGGATCCCGCTCTTAATCTCAAGGGTTAGTGGATGGTAAACTAATGCTTTGTCAGTTGGTAAATTATACTTCGTTTCGACAATATCTTTTCCTCCTCCACTCTTTGTTTTTGATATAGCCGTTAGTTCGCGTAAGTGTATATATTCTTTGCCGTTAGTAAATATGCTTTGAATTTTAAATTTCAGAATTGGTACCTTAAATAAAGAGTGTCTCAAAAGTACGTATTGGATTTGAATTTCGCGCTATTTCCGAAATATTCAAGATGGCGGGTTGAAATTTGACATACGTCATCTTGACACATGTAAAATTAATCGTGGAGCGTTTCACAATAAAACAGCGCATAGAAGATACAAATATTTAACGAAAATTCACGATCAATTACAAACACTCGTCGAAAGGTCGAAAAATCTCGTAATTTATCAAGAATAGGTGATGTCAAATGGCCACCGAGATCTTGCCATCTGATGCCACTGGATTTCTTTCTTTGGGGCTACGTCAAAGATAAAGTCTACGCCAACGATCCACAAAACAAAGACAATATAGACAAAATATTTGCCGAGTTATTGGTGAAATAAGTAGAGAAATGTGTGAAATTAGCAGCGAAATGTGTGAAAGTGTTATGAAAAACTTGCACACAGCAAAAATGCTCGTGGTGGCCATTTAGCAGATATTCTATTCAGATAAAATTGTACAAGTCTCTTCTTTAAAATAAAATAAAACTACGATGAAATTCCAATCCATTCGCGTTTTATTGAGACAAATCATCCAATAAGTACCTACTTTTGGGACACCCATTTACAGACTGTGAAGTGTAATATGTAATGATTTTATGTTTTTCTGGTCTACATGGGTTTTCACTTGATACTTTGTGATACTTGTCAATTCGTAAAAACTGATTTGGCCTAAGTATTTACTTTAGCTTTTAAAAGAAGCAAATTTGAAATACACAAAAGTCAGGGAGGTAGTCCAGAGAAATAATCTTAGCCGTTAATTCATCTTATTCCTATGTAATGTAATGATATAATGTTTTTTTTTGGTCTATAGGGGTTTGCTCTTGATACTAATCAAACCTGAAGGTCAAGACGATGTCTATTTACTTATTTTAGCCTTGAAGAGAATTAGGTTATTAAGAACTAAAAAATATCCACGTAATATATTACATATTAGGGGTGCAATTCAAAGAAAAAAAAATACAAAAATTACCTTGAATGGTACTTTTATAATTTCAGTTTCAAACGAGTCATTCTCTACATTAATCTCTTACTAATAATCGTGGTGTAGTTACACCCAGGTGTAAATCTATAAATCACATCAGTTGTCTTAGATGATGACAGAGACAACAACAGATCGTGGTGTAAAGATACACCAGGTGTAACTTTACACCACGTTTATTAGAAGGGGTTAATAATTGTATTTAAACTTGATTATTGCCGGAAGTTTATTATAATGAACGTCAAATAGCAATCAACGGAAAGTTACTTTATATTCTGGCTGATAGCAGTCGTAATCTTGTGAGATAACGTTATCTCATCAATGGGCACGTTTGTTGACAGAATGACCGTATAATCTAATGTTGTTAGTTAATACGAACCAACGAAGAAGTTCCCACTCATCTTCTTAAATACGATAATTGTTTGCGCTACATTCCGGCCACTCGCTCGTACACAGTAGCGTGTACGAAGTTTGTACGCAAGCAAATTTCGCTGTTATGTGGTCGACCGAAGATTCCCTCGCTCGTATGTACGTACAACGAGCTCTTTAGAGAATTTAGTAATTAACGTCAGATATAACTACAAGTATGTTTGAGATATGTGCGCAATGGACAATCAACAAGTTCTGTTGGTATTAATCTGTGTTCAGGCTAAACAGATGATGTTATATCACATATACCTACTTATTGATAAAGTGATAAACATTTTTGCTTTTTGGAATCTGAAACTCTGAATGTTAAATGTAAAATAAAGGCGTGTTTAAGATCAATACGTGTAGCTGGATGTGCTTTTAACTGTACTTTATTAATCTGAACAGCGAGTATCGACTAATCGGCATCCGAAGTGTTCTGTGCAAAAGATGTATGGTGCAATGTTGATGACAATAGTGTTGTGCAAATGATGTGTCGATAAAGTGTCGAGATGTAGACTGGACGGGGGCTCATGGAGACCAGAACGAGGTAGCGCCCGCATGGGGCAAACGGCGAGTATGTGTCGTCTCCACGGATCATGTCTCCACCACAAGAAAAGTACGTATACTAGAACATTTATTACACAGCTTGATTTTATATTAGAGCTTTTTCGGATGCCATAACAGTGAGGCCAAGCAGCCAAACTCGCGTCGACCGTCGACGAGGTAGGGTTATGTACTTTGTGATGACGCGTCGCTGCTATGGCATTGTAATGATGATCATGAGATCATCCTTTTGAAGATCCTTTAGTGTTATACACTAGTGGTAGTTACTATTTAAAGCGTTCAAAAAATAATTCAAATGAATTTATTTTGAATAAAAATTTCCATCTAGAAATATATTTTAAAACCTTAATTTTTAATACATAATGTATGCGCATTAAAATTAACTTAATGATTAAAATGGCACTGTCATAACTAAATATCTTTAAGTAAGTATCTAATACTTTCTAAACTGTCTTCATAATATTCTAATTAATACAAATGGATATCAAATAAATGAGAAAATCCACAGAACGGCTTAAACTTTGAAAATTTAATTTATTTAAGGGCAGGTCAGTTTCCATCACAATGACACAATGGGTTATGACACAGCCGTCTCTATCGTCTTCTACAGACGAATGTGACAGACGGCTGTGGTTATGATAATTACAGTTAAGTATAGGCGAACTAATGATCATAGCGCTAAACAATTTTCAATTACTAGGAACTTAAGTTAAAGCAATTAGTTATACCTAATTAATTGAACTTATGTAGCTGAACTCCTCCATAACGGTTGGACCGATTTTAATCTATATAGATCATTTATTCATCATTTCAACCGTAAGACGCCCACTGCTGGGCATAGGCCTCCCCCAAGGATCTCCACAACGATCGGTCCTGCGCTGCCCGCATCCAGCGGCTTCCCGCGACCTTGACCAGATCGTCGGTCCACCTTGTAGGGGGCCTGCCCACGGAACGTCGTCCGGTTCGCGGTCGCCGCGGTCGCGGATCATTTATTACGATAATAAAACAAATACCATTGATAGTATTTTTTTGGTATTAGAAAAGAATACGTAGATCGAAATTTTTTGTGTTTTCGGATTAACCATCTCGGGTTTTGATTTACTTGGTAGATGGTGTGCTATCGATAAGGCGGTACGAAGTTCGCCGGATCAGCTAGTATTATTGTATTATTTTTACTTTTTTGCATTACAAATGCAATATTTATTATTGAAAATAAAGTACATACCTATTATTATTAGAAGACATCCGCCCGTCTCACAAATTAGCTCCGATGGGACTCGAACATTTCACTGTCCGGGCAATACTTTATTCTCAATATATTATATTATTATTTTTTCTCCACTACAGCATTTATCAGACCAGTGATTACTGTGGGGAAATGAAGCAAATCTTCCTATTCGCATTTGATGTAACGCTAAGGCGAATCATTAGTCATGCAAGAAAATAATACATTCGGTTCGCAAGAAAATACCCAAGAGATATTTATTAATCATCCCTGTTCCCAAGACTTCGTTTTTGCATCGTCTTTTTCAATATTAAGTTTACCCTTGTTTATAAGTCGCTTATGGTTCCTTTAACTTGCTCTCATCAATTTGAAACTTTCCAAAGTCGTATAATGTCATAAGATTGAATTTTCTTTATCCACCGTGGAATATCAAACATCCAGATCTTCCAGAGAGTGTGGATAGCACATTAAACCCCGCATAAATTCATTGTCTGAAGGAGATCTCTTTGAACGATAAGACCGCCTTTTAGACACTAGCCTAAGTTTTCTCATTGTTTTTCTTTTTTATGTTACCTATGTATATATTTGTAGTGAAAAGTGGTATTTTTCATAAAGTTTTAAAATAAATAAATAAATTGACGACGACTTCCGTGGCCGAGTGGTGTACCTACGCACCAGCTTTCAAGGTGCCGCAAACTCTAGAGGTCCCGAGTTCGATTCCCGGTCGGGTAAACATTGAAACGAACTTTTCAGTATTTCTCCTTCGTTGTTTCCAATTTCCATAATTCTAGTGCTCCAGCAACTATAGTTTAGTTTTGGAACAATGTAGTGGTCGTGTAGTCGTGTTCTACCTATATTCATTTTATTAAATCAATAGCGGATCTTCGCGGTTTTACCCGTTCCCGTGGGAATATCGGGATAAATTACAGCCTAAAGCCTTCCTCGATCAATGGACTATGCAACACAAAAAGAATTTTTCAATTCGGTCCAGTAGTTTCTGAGATTAGCGCGTTCAAACAAACAAACAAACTCTTCAGCTTTATAATATTAGTATAGATTTTCTTTCATTATTCTCATGCCCCTCCAATTTATTAGCTTCATCTTTATCTTCCATCCATCTCTATCAGGTTGTCTTCTCAGCAGTCACGCCCACAGAACATAGAAAGATATTTCTCTTTGGGAGTCACCCCTTTCTTGCACATATCCTTAACGCAACCTAAACTATTTAATGAATGTTAGAGATATAAACTGCATTGTTTATTATCCTATCAATTTTGATGTTCCAGGACATGAATCTATTTTATATGCAGTATAATGGGGCGATACTTTATGGGTAGTATATTATATTTTATGGGTATGGAGTGTGATAAATATTAAATCCATTAAGTAGCTTGGTGTAAAATAGCTTTTAGTTGTCGTATTTTATTATTTCTTAATGTTCTTCCAAGTATCTGTAACGCCCGAATATTCAAACGTTTCTTAACTTAAAGGAGTTCTCAAACCTCTTGTTGTGTCTTTCACACCATTCATTTTTCATACAAATTTAATAAGCTCTTTAAGTTATAACAAGCGTTTTACCACCGCAAGACTCTTGATCTAGTAATGTAGCCGTTGCACTAAAAACGTCATTAGGGTACTTAATCATGTATTAAAATTGGTATGGTATCCGTCAAAAGCTATCAAAGTGCTAGTGTCAATGATCTATTGAATTTTAGTTCGACCACAATTATACGTGTGTGTCAGATAACTCTGCGCGTGACTGGCGCGTTTTTGGCGTTAGTTACAGTGCATTTTTTTGTTCTAATGTTATAGAAAAGATTAGTATTCGATTTTTACCGCGCGCAGACTTATCTGACGAGCAGGTGATCTGTGGACCACAATAACATCGAGAGTTTTTCTTGCTAGGGGCACAGAATAACATAAAGGCCTACTCCATGGTTCCTGACAGTAATACCAATAGACACAGACTGTGGTAATAGGTAGGTACCATGAATACCCTGTGGTAATACCATTGTTAAAACTTTTACCAGTTTGGTTTAGATCTAGGTACTAGCATATTATTCTGTGGTACTAGTTAATTATTGTACCGCAGCAAAGCCAAAGGTTTCAGCTGTGAAGTCGATTCGGCGCGCGATATCATCAGTCTCGCCTCACAAGCATGTCCTTGGCATAAACTATGCATAATTTATCTCAAATTTATGTGATCTAGATACACGTTAGCAACATTTGATATATTACTTTACTAACTTTTGTTATCTTCGGCTATTTATGCGTCATATATTTCGTGTAGGTATACTCAAAAGAACGCTCATAATAAAATTTGTAACAACCGCTGAATTGCACTCGACGAAAGTGCGCCAACTTTGTTATCTTCGGCTATTTATGCGTCATTTGGTATTTGATGTGTGATGAATGGAGCTTTACCAAGCTTTACCCTTACTAATACTAATATGGAGCGATAAAGACAAAATGTCATGAGGTAACATCGACAGTGCCGTTCTCTTTCTCGCTTTGGTGTGTGACGGTCCTGAGCGGCAAAAAAGGTAAAGATCATATATATATTTTTTATATTTATTTTATATTATGTAAACCCTGCTTTAAGGCCGATTCACACATATCAGTCACGTCACAGTTCCGTCACCGTTCCGGCACAGTGAAAAATATTCTTTCATACATTTTCTATGAAAACATCCCCACTTGTCAGTGTCAGTTCCGTCACCGGCATCGGCGGCATCACGGACGGTATTCATGAAAATGTATGAAAGAATATTTTTCACTGTGCCGGAACGGTGAGGGAACTGTGACGTGACTGATATGTGTGAATTGGCCTTTATAGTGCCAGTCTCAGACGAGCAATATACTTTTAGAAGTAGGTACTACCATTGTCGCAACTAATAACCCCAACCTGTCCAGACTGTGGGCACAAACCAATTTAAACTTAAGAAACAAATTGCTGCCACTGTGGCCTGGCTTAAACAATCTTGCGAGTATAAATTAACTCTATGAAGTTAGTTTAATGTGCTAGCTTTAAACATTAGCTTAATATAAAGTAAATAGCTTTGATAATGAACTGAATTTAGAAAGAATTTAGAATGCTGATTAAGTTTAAATATTTTAATTGAAAATGCGAATAAAAAACTGAGAATTTTAGCGAGCTGGTGATAAAAATAAGTAAGTATTTACTTCTAATTTTTTACTATTAAACAATATTTCTGGAGTATTTAAAATATTTTTTTGTTCGCTACCCCATCTTAATCCGAAATCATAATACAAATTATTATCAAGATTTTACGTAAAAGATAGAGAAACAAAGAAAGAAAACAAGCTTAAGGGCGTTTGTGCACTACCACTGAATTTTACCGATCCGGAAAAAAACGGATGCTTGTATTTTAATAATTAATCATTTATATTAGTAATTAATTAAATACAAGCATCCGTTTTTTCCGGAAACACAAAGTACTATTATATTAATTACTATTATAAATGATTAATTATTAAAATACAAGCATCCGTTTTTTTCCGGATCGGTTAAATTCAGTGTAGTGCACAAACGCCCTAAGTCAACTGAGCGCTACGTATTTTTGATGTTTCCATCGCCGAGGTTATAAGTTTTTTTTACCCTGTGGCCGAGGTATACACCAAAATTATCTTTAACTACTGAAATTCAACAAAATTCGGCTTGACAGCTCAACATAACATACCGACATACAGAGTTATCTCAACAATCATAATAATGTACCTACATGGATTAACGCTTCCGAGCACCTATTAGTTAATTTTCAGATCGAGTCTTCACAACTCGGAGAATCCGTAGTTCGGTGAAAATGGAATGGTATTACTTGTACCGGGCTTAAAATAACATCAATCTCTCACTGAAATTCCGGGTGATCAGAAAGTTTACGATTTCCAGTATTTACTATAGGTATATTAAATGAGAAAACGTTTAAGTTTATGATTTAAGACTTTGAATTTTATTTGTGTTTTTAAAAGGATTTTTAGTTTTTTTTTTCCTAAAAAATAAAGCGTGATCGATTCCGTAAAAAAGTGTCTCGCGATTGATGCACACCCCTGTGTGCAGAAAATTTTTTCGAACACCATGTGTTCACAAGCAATGCGACCAAATAGCATGGTCGCCATTCCTGTCCGAATCGAGCTTTCGTGTATAGAATTGTATAATATTGTTCTTTGGTTCATAGACAATAATTTTTATAAGATTTTTTTTGTAAAATTCGGAACGGATGCCCCAGAAAATCGCGATCGCGTGACGGGTGTCCGCGCAGAAGTCTAAGATGATCTCTCAGTTGTTATGAAAGTTTGACCACAATATCCCCTTTGAATTTCCTTTCGATGTCGTCATTGAAGTTTAGAAAGCCACTTCTTTGAATGTTACATTTTGTTACAATATTGTATTAGTATTTGTCCTGAAAAGAAATATGCATTATTTAATTATTCACAGCTTCCTAATTACTCGTAGTAAACGAGCATATTCAATGAGCTTCACGTTTATGCAATACAGGCGTAACATAATACCTATTACTCGGAATTTTCCGATATATATATAGGGTACTCTATGCTCGGAATATTATATGCTTTTGATGATGGGGTTAGCCATTATCGTGAAATCCCGATCAAATATCAAGATATAAAATATCGAGTTTTGTGAGATAGAAACAGTCAGAACAACATATTGCCTACGAAATGCCTTAAAATTACAAATCTTTCGTTCGGTTTCGCTTCAAAAATTGCGCCTGTACATATTTGAAATAGGTAATTACAGCTAGGGTTGCCAACTATTTCTAGAAGAAAAAAGTAGAAGAATATCTGACCTCAGATACGGTAATTTAAGAGTACAGATTCATAAAAAAAGTAATTAATTAACTTATAATTTATTTAAATTTTTAAAAATATATTATGGCATGCCTGGCTTGCACTCCTATTTCTAGTAATAGGTATTACAGCTAGCATTGCCAACTATTTCTAGAAGAAAGAAGTAGTTCAAATAGGGTAGTTAAAGAGTACTTACAGATTTATAAAAAAGAGTAAGTAAATATAATTTATATATATTTTTTAAATATACTATGGCATGGCTGGCATGCACTCCTATTTCTAGTTATTTTTATTAATTCAATGAAATGTAAATTATCCAGTTATATTCTGATGTGACAAAAATTACATTTTGTATAATAACTACATGGATATAGTAAGATGGTATGTGTCGGTTCTTATGCGGTGTCAGTGCCTGACCTTAGGGGGCATCCATTAATTACTTGAGGCGATTTTGAAAATTTTTCGACCCCCTTGGTGAGATGCTTGATTGCGTTAGATTTATGAAAAGATCTTACAATGTTTGGCAATTTTACAATTTTTGGCAATATTCGGCGCGATCCCCCTCTCCCCCAATGATTGCTTTTAATACATGTTTTCGAAATGCTATTCTTATAAGATAATTTCTAGTATTTACATACTAAAAAAACAAGTCCCCAAGTACTCCTGGGGCCTTCCCGCGAACTGTCAAACAATGTTATAGTAATATTGTAAGCGGGATGGCGCTATACGTATTGCATAGCCGTCCTGTAATCAACATTAACATAGCATTGTTTGACAGCTAAGGGCCTAATGAGATTCGAACTCACAGCTTTTAGATATCCGGCCCACTGCTTAACAAACATTTATTGTTTAGTCTTCGATACGTAGGTATCTTCGTCTGGTCTCAATTTTTCTTCTGCATCAGACAATTAGCCCACCAACAAGCGTCTTATCTTATGACACAGACACAGTGTATCGTTACCTAACGTGTAACGGTTCCCAGAAGCCGCCGGCCGGTCAACCGAGACGGCATTGGCGTGGAATGTTTAACAAAACAAGATGGCTTCCGAGAAATATCGAATCCTCAATCGAATCCGATACCGCCTTGTAAAGAACTTCGGAGTCATAACATTTGTTTTTTGGTTTTCAATGGCAGTTGGCAGCCCTACCGATTGAGTGAATTTTAAATAAACGCCATAATTCGCAAGACTTATTCCTAACAAAATTTCAATAATTTTACATCTGTATTGTTCATTTACTTACTGAATTAAATTTGAAAGTAAAATTACTTACTTCTGAAACAAAGACTGAGTACCTATAAGTACCAAATTATTGTTTGTTATATCTTACATATAAAAATGAATCGCAAAATGTAAGCGCATAACTCAACAACGCCTGGACCAATTTGGCCAATTTTTTTTTAATGTTCTTGGAAGTCCAAGGAAGGTTTTAACGGTGAGAAAATAGGGGAAGGAGGGGTAAGTAGGAGTAGAGTAGAAGTAGGGTAGGGTAAAGGTAGGGTAGGGTAGGGGTAGAGTACGGGTAGGGTAGGGTGGAGAAGGGGGTAGGGCCACGGGAACGAAGTCGCGCTGGTCAGCTAGTTAGTTATAAAAAGTTCAATTTTATAAAACTTCTGTTTTAATATCTACTTTTTATTATTGCATTAGTACAGACACAGTAAATATATATGCTACTTTAGCTTATATATAAATTGTGGTACAGTTGGCCACAGAACAGTCCAAAATGGCTTTATAATATACTAGCTTCCTAATTAGTAAACGAGCATATTCAATGAGCTTCACGTTTATGCAATACAGGCGTAACATAATACCTATTACTCGGAATATTATATGCTTTTGATGTTGGGGTAGCCATTATCGTGAAATCCCGATCAAATATCAAGATATAAAATATCGAGTTTTATGAGATAGAAACAGTCAGAACAACATATTGCCTCTTGAGCTCTACATTGTTTTCCCGTGGGAATGAAATTTTTTCTTGGGTTAAGAACTACACGCTATTTTAGACCTTAATCTATCTCTGTGCCAAAATTCATCCAGATCCGGTCAGCCGTTGCACCGTGATTGAAAAACAAACAATCCATTCAAACATTCTCATTTATAAATAAGTAAGATTTTACCAAAACTCTTATCGTCATTACATCAAAATAAAATATATTTCACTATGTTTTTCCTATGCGTTCCGAAATCATTGATCAGATTGTTATGAAGTTTTGGTTAGAATTCTTTTTACAGGCAGGTAACTGAAATTTGTTATATGAACTTTATGTGCCATTGCAACGCATGCCCGGGCACAGCTAGTATTATAAATTTTGTAGTAAATTATCACTCTATAAATATTGGGTAAATAAATACTGGGTAAAAGTACCTATACTTCTTTTAAGTAATACGAATTTCGAGCAGGAATCCTCGGTTGTATTTTTACCTACAATTTGTCTCGCTTTCCCTAGGGATGTTCTTTCTGTCTGTTGTTAACGTAAATGTATCTTTTTGAAGTGAAAACTTTTTTAGCGGCGTTGGATGGGTAAAAAACACAGCCTTCTCTATTGTCTTGTAAAAAATGTTAAACTCGCGTCAGGGGTCACGTGACCGTCTGATCGTCAGATCGGACACGTGACTACTGTTACAATGTCATGTAGAATACGAAGGCAAACGCCACCGTTTCCAAAGTTGTAATAGCCTGAGCTATAAAGTCTAGGGAGCCCTTTTCCCTTCTGCCGGCACTCCCGGAGTGCAACCCGTTGTTTTTTTTTCTATGCAAACTTCGGAGATATAGGAAGGGTTTCTGGTTTCGTTTTCAAAAGTCGAAAACTATGCGGCCTAAGAAAAAAGAATTAATAATGTTTGATAATGGTGTCGATTCGGCATACGCCTAACTAAACTAAACTAAAATTAGTCCTGTCACTTTCTATCATTTTTAATTGAAAAGGGGCCGAAGATCATTGGTTTTGTTTTTGTCTTTGAGTTAACGACTAACTGTCAAATTTTGTGGCTTTTTATTCGTCAAGGTGTTTAGGTAGGCAATAAAACAAGACTAAATTTAGACAAAAACAAAACCAATGATCTTCCTTCGGTCCCTTTTCAATTAACAATGATAGAAAGTGACAGGACTAATTTAAGTTTAGTTTAGTTAGGCGTATGCCGAATGGACACCATTGTGTAAGCAGAGCGGGCCGATCGCCGTAATTCTATGCAGCGCGTCTTGATCACGATTGCGTTTTGACGTTTGACTTCGTATTGCCGTAATGACATAACGACGCGCACGTCATGCAAACCTATAGTCCCACAATCCTGTCTGATCCGGTGACATCCGTGACAGAGGAACCACTTGCAATACGAAATTAGCTGTCAAAATAGACTGTCGTATGAAAACTGTTTTAGTTCCAAAGATTATCACCGGAACAGAAAACGTTGTCGCACTGTCAAAGCCGCGCGTTATCAAAAACGGTTTTGCACGTCAACTGCACGTACACTTGACTAATGCGTCATAGGAATACCGCGATCGGGCGGGGCCCAGCGCTCTTTCATAATATGATACCCCATATGCCCTACTAGGCCAATTTCAAATTTTTAAGACCCCCTTACAGTCTCTGTTGCAAAAAAATATACTAAAATATTTTTATTTCTCTCTTATTTTCAAAAAAGGTTGGGCAAACGTCATCTAAAAGTATTCCATATTTCAAGTTGATAGCATTAGTAGTTCTCGAGATATCCAGTTGTGACAGACAGACAAAGTCTCACCATAAAGGGTTCCTTTTTACCATTTTGGTTCGGAACCCTAAAAATAGCAAGAAAGATGCCTATATTAATCCACTGAAACCATATTTCGATTTTGACCAAATGTGCCTATAAAGTCTTCTGAAACAAAAGCTTTCGCCTATTTACCACTCACATTGCCTTTCCATGGACAATTTATCAATTTGCTTTTAGGTGCGTCTATGCTGGAAAAATTAAAAGATTCCATTAACCAGTCAACTTAGCAAAACTTCGTTTTCTTGAGCACTTGAACGAAATCAAATCACTTTACTGAAAATCCTTTTTGGTAACCCTCTTTGGCTGATAAGGTTTTAGATAGCTCGCTACGCTAAATGCTTTGGTTAATTTCGTTGAGTAAATAAAATTGGATTTTTCCTCTTGTACATTTCAATTCAACCATAATCTTAGGTAATAAGGTAGCATAAAATATGTCTATCTTTTAAGGAAAGCATATTGTAGCCATTAGGTATATCTTTACATAAAAAACCAGTCAAGAGCGAATCGAACTCGCGCACTGAGGGTTCCGTACAATGAAATATAAATAAACTAGCGGTCCGCCCCGGCTTCGCCAGGGTGGACATTTATTTTTAAACATTTTGGGATAAATATGACAAAGTTAAAACATTCAATGTCGGTAGCGGCCGCTGCGTAGGGAGGGGGGTTTATTACCTGAGAATCCCATTCTCTGAGGATCCTGTCCTGGAGCATCCCGAATGTGATAAATGTGATTACATTTTACTTTTCTTATTATCGGGAACCTCTGGGACAGGATCCTCGGGAATGGGATTGTCAGGGAAAACCCAGCCGCGGCGCGGGGATACCTATCTCATAGATGTGCACAGCACACACCTTTCGTACTTTTCGGTCCGCGCTCCGCGCGCTGTGGTGGCCGCCCAAGTGTGTCACAAGCAAAGGGATTGAAACACAGAACCAAATACGTAATATCTTTGGAATGGAATGTCCGATTTCATCAATTCAAAGAGTAATCTTCAAGTATTGAAACAGTCTTGAATACGAAATGGTTTATTTGGATATGGATTAATACCAAGGCACAGATTACTAAATGGTTACCCAAGGTACGAATAATGTGGCTTAGTTTGTACCGGCAGCGTTACTATTGCATATTTTAACATGAAAAAGTAGTTATTGCGACGTAACTGTAATAATTAGACATATGGTATTGCGGACTTTTTTTTATAGATATTGATGTCCTCTAGAAAACTGCAGTAGGTACATGACTTTGCTCTTTTGTCAATAGTTTCAGCAGCGTACGCGGTATAAGGATTTTTTTGGTATCTTTTTTCACACCTTGAGTTACATTTATCGAAGTTTTCATACGGATCCCTAATTTTTTCAAAATATTCTATAGCCTATGTTAATCAGGAATAATGTAGCATTTTAAAAGTGAAAGAATTTTTGAAATCAATCCAGTAGTTTTTGAGTTTATTCGTTACATACTTACTTACCTGAATACATACAAATCTTTCCTCTTTATTATATTATAGTATAGATAAAACGTGAAAAGGTTTTCATCGGCGAGGCTATATTGGTAGCAAAAAAATACAAACATTTTTATTTCTCTCTTATTTGCAAAAGTTATTTATAAAAAAAAATGTTGGGCAAACGTTACCTAAAACTATTCCAAACTTCAAGTTGAAAGCATTAGTAGTTCTCAAAATATCCAGCTGTGACAGACAGACAGACAGACAGACTGAGTCACATCATAAGGGTTCCTTTTTACCCGTCTGCGGCGAAGCCAAAAAGGGTTATGTATTTGACCTGTATGTATGTGTGTCCGTTTCTATGTTCCCTCGTAACTTCTAAACGGATGAACCGATTTTAATAAATGATACGTCGTCAGATTCGTCTTAACGGGCCGAGTGACAATGGGACATCAAAATTAACAAAAAAACAAAATGGCGGCTTTTAGGCGCTATATTCTGTGCATTGTAAAAAAAAATATTTTTTAATCCCATCGAGTGGGGTATCAAAATGAGGATTTTACAAAGACGATGACGAAAATATAAATAAGTGATATGTTTTGAACTAATTTCGACTAATAAGTGCTAATTGTTTTTATGGGAAAAATAAAAAGTGTTGTTTTACTATTTTTCACGCAGTTTCTTCATAAAAAACCTTCCCGCGTGCTTTATAGAACATATGAAAAAAAAATTAGCCGAATTGGCCTAACCGTTCTCGAGTTTTGCGCTTATCAACATTCATTTTTGAATTTTATATAGATATTGTTTTCTTTGGTCACAGCTAGATGGCGCTGATAGTCGATTAAAACGCGCTAACGTTTGGCAAAAATAAAATACTGAAAGTTAGATACATTTCCCATTGTCTTTTCATATAAATATACAGATTTTTTACCCGTCGATTGTCCTCTGGGTACTACAGTACCCAAAAAAGTTGGTTTCAAAGTGATCCTTGGGACTGTAGTCCCATTTATTAAAGTGAGTGTATTAAAAATTGAATTAATTTGAATTGTTGATGTTGAGGTACAATACTGATAGCGAATTGCGATGTTAAAAAATAAAATATCTGTTTTAGGTAGAATAATATGACGTGATTTTTAATTAATTTTAAAAAAATTGTTCGTCGAATTTTAACGAAATCGTTTTCTTTCATTGATTTGATAGTTAAGTTAGTCAAGAAGTTTTATTTTCTTTCTTTGGTTTATTATAATATAATAGTAATAGTAATATTATTATAATAGGATAGGAGTTGTTTAGTTAGATTTTTGGTTTAGAAGTTTTATTTTCTTTGGTTTATTTGTTAGGAGGCGATAATAATTGGAGTTGTTTAGAATTTTGGTTTTTCGTGAAGTTTACGACCAAAACTCCCTACAAGAATTGACATGTCTGCGAGGTCTTGCTCATGTACATAGAACATTTAACTAAAAAGCTTAAAATAAAAAAAAAAAGGAATTTAAAAAACTAAAAAAACCCGTCTGCGGTGCAATAAACTAAAAAGAAAAAAACAAGCAAAAAAAGATCGATTGTGGATTGAATATGTTCTTAGTTCTTACTAGTAAATTGTATGCAGCGTTATATATATTAGGTACTTAACTTAACTTGCACCGCAGACGGGTTTTTTTAGTTTTTTAAATTCGTTTTTTTTACCATTTTCGTTCGAAACCCTTAAAATGGTAATTGGAAAGCTATTTAGTCGGATACAGTATTAATCCTTTACAATCTTAATACGTTAGTTGCTTTAAGCACTTCATGCACATTATTATACTCTTTTACACCATATAATTTCAATGAATATCTTATGAATCGCAAATAAATTAACGCACGCCAAAATAAATACAAGCGCGTTTCTTACCAATAAGACAATTAAATAATATCTAAAAAGCTTATTACACTTGGCTAAATTCAGCATCTAATTATGCATACATTGCTTGTTTTGATTGCATCACTTGCTACAAATGGGCTCAAAGAAAGCAATGTATGCTTAATTAGATGCTGAATTTAGCCAAGTGTAATCAGCCCTTAAGACAGTCGTTAGGAGTCCAATAAACGTTAACCAATCGATATAGAGGCAGCAACATGAATAAAAATGGTTCGTAGCCATGTTTGAAAATGAACTGTCTCTATAAAAAAAACGCCGTAACTTTACTGACGATATTTACTAATCGTCATCGGTAGCATGAAAACACACGGTACACTGCTACAAACTTATCTGACCTCGTGGTAATATTTAAAACTAAAAAAAACATACATACCTACTGCCACAGAGAAAAAAAATCTTTCCGTGTTCTGTGCCTACTGCTGACTGACAGTCAGATTTCAAAGCTATCATAAGGAGTTGTATAGTGCAGCAAGCTTTTCTGTTCCGGTGATTATCTTTGGAACTAAAACAGTTTTCATACGACAGTCCATTTTGACAGCTAATTTGGTATTGCAAGTGGCTCCTCTGTCACGGCTGTCACCGGAACAGGAAAGCTTGTGGCACTGTAACCTTCGATCAACAATAACACTTAGGTCCGATTTCACCACTGATATTTTAAACTCGATTAAAGCTCAACGTGTTTAGAACATAGTTCTGTCTTTGTCATTTGTTTGAATGTGACAGAGACAGGAATACGTTTTAAACACGTTTAGCGTTAATCGCGTTTAAATATCAATGGTGAAATCGGGCCTTAATTCGTTGTAACAAAGAATGGGTGCATCTAAAAATGGCGAAATAGCTGTTTTCTGTGCACATTATCATAGTTTATTTCAAAATAAAATTCAACTGAATAAGAAGTTACCGCATAACAAAATACTTTGCAACAAAAAATGGGGCAGTTAAAATATTTGGTATGAAAATAGTTTGAAAGCTGGAGAGGCATAGGTTAGTTTTTATCCCAAAAAAATGCTCGCAGGATAAAGACGTGTAGACCACGCGGGCAAAGCCGCGGGCGGAAGGCTAGTAATAATTATAAATAAATAAATATTGGACAATATCACCTACATAGCTCCAATCCCAAGCTTCGGCCATTGGAAACAACGATGGCTATCACCACGTACACCTGGACCCGGGCCCGGACACGAGCCATAATTGAAAAAATTGTTTTCAATATTTTTTACTCGCTATGGAACCGAAGAACCAGGGGGGTAATTGTCTAACTCAACATCAATCGCAATCGCATTCAGTTTGAAAGATATTGTAGGGCCATTGCTGCTTTTATCAATTAAAATTTTGTCAACTATCTTCAATAACAAGTGATGGATGTCAAACTGAAAGCGATTGCGATTGATGTTGAGTTAGACAATTACCCCACTGGTATCTCTGAGATAGCGTAGGTAGCTGTAGTAAGTAGTAACGCAAAGCCTCAAGAAACAAACATTTTAAGATTTTTGCTTCTCTAATCAAACGCATGAATTTTGACTCGGGTAGTGTCTACAACCCAAGATTCGTTAAAATCAATAGGTTTTTGCGCGAAAATGTTCGCATAAATTATTCTGGCGTCCACCTACATCCTGTCTACTCTACACTACATCATTGTAATCAGTATAGTGTCTGTTATTACAATTTTACTATTCGAGCAGCTTCGGCAAACCCTCTCGGAGTTCACGACCTTCCACAATCCGGATGAAGGAAGGGGTATTTTTAGACTTCATCGGTGTTATTACATTTTCTGGACTTTCTGGAAGTACGTTAAATGTTGTTCTCACTTCATACGTCCGAGATTTGACGTCAATAGGTGGGCGACCGGGATCCTAGTCACACGTCACTTTATAAACTTATAAATTGGGATTTATGTCAAGTCCATTATGATCTCACGTTGGAGCGAAATATCTAGACAGCACAAACTATTTTTGGAGAGTGAAAAAAAAAATAAACACCAGCGGCAGCACGTGAACTGAGGGTCAGAATATGATTTAAAAGCCTTACCATATAAAGATATACAGGGCGTCCCAAAATTAACTCACATGGAGGGAAAGTACCTTAAATACTGAAGATATAAAATTTTACTGTAAGGAGACTTCATTTTTATTTTAAAAAGAAAACGAACTGCATTCTAAAAATTTTAAGTAATCAACTGTCTGAACTGGGAATCGAACCCGCCGAATGTAAAAAAAAATATTTCTCTAATTTAATTGTACCGATCGAAAGGCTCGGTCATACCTTATCATTTTTTCTTAATAACATAGCATCTTAAATAAAAGGAAGACTACGAAATTTAACATTTAATGTTGAATAACAAGTTTGTGCAGCGTTATGGATAGCCTTTCATGTAACTGTCGTGCTCAAAACTTTAACATTTCAATGTATTACTAATGAGTGAAGATTGGAGCAATTATCATAAAGTGTTTGATAAAGTTATAATGTGTTAAGTAACACCAGCTCGATTGGTTTAAAAATGTTTGAATAGTTACTTTAGTGCGGTCTATTCCAACATATGGCATAGTCGTGGGACGCCCCCAGGGCTTCCAATGACTGAGGACACGGCACAGCACACACTACAGTTCTGCCCAGCCTTCCAGCTACAAAGAGGGACCCTAACTACAGCCATTGGGACAAACCTTTCACTCCCAAGTGTATTAAAAGCTATGATCGAGGACGAAAGGAGCTGGAAGGCAGTCGTGACATTTTGTGAAGAGGTTATGACCGTAAAAGAGGTGGCAGAAAGAGGGCGTGAAGCAGCTGCAGACGTAGGCTCCATCAGACGTAAGCGGGTCGGGGTCAGACGGCGTGAGTTTAGACGCCTAATCCCTCCCTAATAAGCCATAAGGTCCCATGGTTAGAGCGCGCGAGTCTCTTCCGGTTCCCGCTAGACCTTGGTAGCCCACGAGGGATAAAAGTGAGGAGTTTAGTTGGTAGTGGAAGGCCAATGCTAACCGAGTCCAACATAACCATATGGTATGCATAAAGAACGCATTCTCCTCACTCTAATAAAAAAAAAAAAAAAAAAGGGCTTCCAATGACTATGTCACATGGTGGCATAGACCACACCAAATACTGTAGATAGAAAGTTTTATTGAAATAGGACTTTATTTTTATTTAAATAACAATAGAACTGCATTCAATTTTTTTTTTAATAATAGCATGTCCAAACCGAGAATCGAACCCGCACGAAATTATTCAAACTTTTTAAAACCAATCAAGGTGGTGTTACTTATTACATTATCAAACACTTATGATAGGGAATTAGGTATAATTGCTCCAATCTTCACTCATTAGTAATACCTACATCGAAATGTTAAAGTCTGTATTGAGCACGACAGTTACAGAAAAGACTATGCATAACGCTGCACAAACTTGTTATTCAACATTAAATGTTAAATTTCGTAGTCTTCCTTTTATTTAAGATGCTAAGTTATTTAGAAGAAAGGCTTAGGTATAATCGAGTCTTTCGATCGGTACAATTAAATTTGAGAAATATTTTTTTTACATTCATCGGGTTCGATTCCCAGTTCAGACAAGTGATTATTCAAAATTCGGTGAATGCAGTTCGTTTTCTTTTTAAAATAAAAATGAAGTCTCCTTTCA
Organism: Crambus lathoniellus; assembly: GCA_949710035.1. Lineage (NCBI taxonomy): Eukaryota > Metazoa > Arthropoda > Insecta > Lepidoptera > Crambidae > Crambus > Crambus lathoniellus. The sequence goes on from OX453296.1 coordinate 13,109,556, forward strand.
GTAAAATTTTATATCTTCAGTATTTAAGGTACTTTCCCTCCATGTGAGTTAATTTTGGGACGCCCTGTATATAATAAAAAAAGCCTTTATTGAAAATGAGGTAAGTGAGAAAATTAATAATAATTTCAAATAAGTACCTTTATTTTCTTATCACAAACAAAGCAGGTTTAGGTAGAGTCAGGGACACAATTCGTTCAATGAACCACTTTTTACTTTTTTTTTGGCGTCTCGCCATTCACTTGACGTTCCTGCCTATCCCAAATTGCTTATTCCTTCATAACCAAATAGTGAAACCGCATGAATGGCGAGGCACCAGCCACACGAAAAGAAGTGGTTCACCGAAAGTTTCCCTGATTGTACATGACCTGGGAGCCGATTCTCAGGCAATCGAGAAAAGTTCACATTTATAAGCTCGAAATTCAAATTTAGCATAGTTTGTGTATTGTCAGAATTTCACAATCGAAAAAGTTCGATCAAAAACCAGTCGAACGCAACGAGTGGTATGATCTTGTTCAAGATAATGCAAAAATATATTTATAATTGAAGTCGAAGTTTCAGAGATTAGTGTGTTAAAATAAACGAGTAAGTAAATAAACAATATCGTAAAACTTTTTGGTACCTAAAATTCGATCAACAATAACACCTATACCTTAGTACTTACCTAAAGTTATATTTCTTGACACAAAACTTAATCTGAAGTAAGTGCTTAAAGGGGAACAGCTGTTTGTATACGAGTAGACTACTCGGAGTAGTAGAAGGATTTATGTTATCCATTCAGATTTTTTTTTTATTCCACGTCAAAAGAGCCCAACAATAGTTTTGTCCTCTATTCGTGTGATGTCAAGCTGTCATGTCATGATTTTTACCACCCACAAAATGTAAAGGATTTTCACAAATCACATTTTCTGAATATGTCCGAACGCGATTTATACGTGTTAATAGAAAACAAATTACTTTTTCAATACCTTTTAGGAGACCCTGTTATAGAATTTCAAAGGTTATTTTGGATAAAAGAAGCAGAATTTTACGTACCCTTGTTATATAAATAACTAACAATGCGTAGGATTGAGCTATGTATTTTGAACAAAAATGTCGATTTAATGGAATCCGCTAACAACAAAAAACTAAATGGCAATAACAAGTTGAATGGCTATTTGTATTGTCGATTATTTTTTGAAGTGCTTCTAAAAACTCTGTTAATTGATGTTGATCGAGCTTAAAATAACTTTTATTGTTTGGAAATCCATTTCAGAAAAATACATAACGATCTTCCCCGTATCGTCTTCTAACGTCGGAAACGGATTCGGATTTGAATTCTGTGCTTTTGTTTTTGTCTATGCTATAATGAGTGACAGAGACAGGGCATACATTCCGCTGTCGGTAGCGTTTCCGACGGTTCGTGACTTCTTATCGAGTCGACAGCAAACCAAAAACCGCAACAGTGTCGAACCAAAATTCGTCTACGTGGATCGCATTTTTGGTAGCCTCCATTAGGTCTTTTATACAAGTAGGTTGTTATTAAGAGGTCGATAGGATATTATTTACAAGGTTTTTTTTGTATTTGCAATGATATTTTTATTGCAATTGTATTAACATAATGTACTGGGAAAAATCTTCTAACGTCTCGGTAGGTAATTTCTAATTAAGATTATTCATTTCATCCTTACCTTAAAAAAATATAAAAGTAGGTAAATAATTTCTTTCTATTTTAGAACAAATTAATGAAAAAAAACCGCCTTTAAAAAAGAAATCCACCTATAAGTAAGAAATAATACCTCTAATAACGTAAGTACTTTGAAGTCGGGCGTGAAACATGTATATATAGGTACAGTTTTTTGGTTTTTGTGTTTTTTTAGGCCCGCCCGACTTCAAAGTACTTACGTTATTAGAGGTTTTCTTACTTTTAGGTAGATTTTTTTGAAGGCGGTTTTTTTTTAAATAATTTTTTTTCACTGTTTTTAGTAGATCATGCAGGCAATTTTCGTGTATCCTGGTAAATAGGTATGATCAATTGCACCTACACATAAACCGCATCAATCAAAAAAGTTATAGTTGAATATCCGTCTTAAATTCATATAAAGTGCTAACGAAAACGACAGTATTTTCAAGATTTTCTAAAAACTACTGAACCGTTTTAAAATTTCGAAAAATGGGACCAATTGGGGAAAAAACGATGTATCATTTCAATCGGTTCAGCCGTCTTTGAGTAATCGGTGTAAGTACATAGGTACATATATAAAAAAACGCGACGAATAGATAACCTCCTCCTTTTCAATTTTTGAAGTCGGTTAAAAACTACTTAGTATTTTTCTTCTTCTAGTTGAATTAGATATACTTAATTATATGTTTCGTGTTTCTAGAAACCGAGTATTTCAGTCGCTCAGTTTTGATCTTGAAAAGAGTTATTTTCGAACATTTTCCGCTGCACTTTCCACTAAAAGGGAATCATAATATTAACACGAGACGGGAAAATGTTTGCTAAAATAACCTGCCACTTTCTCAGAGAAGACTTCTTGAAATAACTTGAGAGTTTCCAAAGTGTTTTAAAAGAAAATTAGTGTTGCAACTTAAGGGCACGTACCTCCAAATTATCGAAATCAACCTATTTTCCATTCAAAAGTAAACGATCAAATATTCTTTATTATGAGCAAATAAAAATATAATGTTGAAGTTTGATAAGCGATCTTAATTATTTTGTGGCTAGAAAAACGATATTCGTATCGTAACTCGACAATAAAAATTTTCAAAAACAAAGAAAATTTTCATTATTTTGGTTATTGGTATTGGTATTTGGTTTTATACTTAGATTATTAATCTATAATTCACGAACAATATAAAGAAAAATAGGTAATGACATATTGTAGACTATTCTCAGGCTACTTTTTCAAAAAGTGCTCAAAATAACAACAAAAACATTGAAAAAATTAAAAAGTGAGGTTATTTTCATGACTCTTCACACGTAAGAAAAAAGACAAAGACAGAGTTTTTGGAAGATCCTGCCCTTAAACGGCGTTGCTTCTTAGATAGCTTCTTTAAACACTATGAAAAGGCGAAGTAAATGGTTGTAGGGTTAGTTAGTTTTTTTTACTTTTTACCTTTATGACTAAGTTTAATCGGAAAGGTAAATCTAGTTTTCATCCCATCGATTCGAAAAGCGATGATTGTTTATCAAATAACAGGGTCCAAAACGATTCATTGTTTACCTGTTATGACAAGAGGGTATAATAGTAGATTGTATTACAAGAGAGCAAAATAATATATTTACGGCGAGGACGCTATTTTGAATCCAGAGCGCAGTGAAGGATTCTAGAGTAGAATCTCGAGCGCAGCGAGGGATTCTAAAGTAGAATCCTGAACGCAGCGAGGGATTCAATATACGCCGCCCGAGGTGAAAATAATTTTGCGGCCGAGTAATACACTCTGCTTTTCATCCTCCTCTATAAGAAAAGCAGTAAAGACAACTCAAACTACCTACCTTTTTTTGTCGTTCGGATAGCGCTAGTCGGGCAAGAAAGAAAAAATGAGTTTTGAAATAAAAAAAATTAAATAAAAAAAATATATGTCCATCAGATTCCTTATAAGTATCTCCGGGGATGCCGTAGGGGGGTTGAAAATTTTGTTAGATTTTAGTTACGACTCACCGTTTACGAGATATTCTAAATTTTATAAAATTCCGTTTTTGAAAATTTCTCGGTCCCGAAAAAAATATTTTTTTTTATTTAATTTTTATTTTATTTCAAAACTAATTTTTTTTTCTTGCCCGACTAGCGCTATGATGTATCCGAACGACAAAGAAAGGTAGGTAGTTTGAGTTGTCTTTACTGCTTTTCTTATAGAGGGGGATGAAAAGCAGAGTGTATTACTCGGCCGCAAAATTATTTTCACCTCGGGCGGCGTATATTGAATCCCTCGCTGCGTTCAGGATTCTACTTTAGAAAATCCTTCACTGCGCTTTGGATTCAAAATAGCGCCCTCGCCGTAAATATATTATTTTGCTCCCTTGTAATACAATCTACTATTTCGTCTTACCTATAGGTAGACGTCAAAATTAACTCAAAGAGAAAAATCTACTGTTTTCATCTCACAGAAATTGTTAGGTAGGTTAAATATGCTAGTTCAAAAATAATATCTACCTACTTAATAATGTGTTATGTAAATTTAAAATTTCATAACATTAGATGTTTAAATTGCGTTCACGTGTGAAACTTTCGTTGTAGCTTTTGTACCATGAAAATAAGGTATGTTTTTGTACACAACTTTTTACTTTAGCCGTTGCAGTGTGCATAGCAAGCAAAGGTCAGACATCTTAGCAGGGTCGTTTCAACCTGCAGTTTCTGCAAAACGAATTAGAATGCAAGAATAGAACCTTTTAAGCCACGTAGCTACTGCTGTTCGAGCGATTGCACTTTAGGATTAAAAACTTAAACTTACTACTTATTAAGTGATCCTGAGGATTAGATGAAAGAAGTTTTACTGCATTTTAATAAAAAAACGAAACTGGTTCAGATTGCTTTTCGTTCCTATTTTTTCCTAATTTGATAAAGCTACCGTAGTTCCTTATTTTTTAAGGTTTTTCATGATGGATTGTAGCTGAGGTATAAACTGTCGCTAATTAAAGAAAGTCTCATATTTATCTAAGAACTAGAGGATCCTCGCGGTTTTACCCGCGTGGTGCCCGTTCCCGTGGGAATATCGGGATAAAATATAGCCTATGTCACTCGGGAAGAATGTACCTTTCTAATGGACAAAGAATTTTCGAAATCAGTCTAATAGTTTCGGAGCCTATTCGATGCAAACAAACAACCAAATCTTCCCTCTTTATAATAATATTAAGTATAGATTTAAGATTAAGTAAGCTTGCTCTGTGAACCAAATGACGGACTCAGAAGAGTAAGCTGTGAAGCTAATGAACCTCTTCAAGTATTGGTATTGAGTTGAAATAAGTGACTGTTATGTGACTGTCACATATTGAGGGGTATTAAAACACGAGTGTGAGTTTAAAACGATTCTTGGCGAGTTTTAATAGCATCCCACAAGTGTTTGAACTTCTATAATTATATTTTAATTCCTCGTACCTACTATGACTTTTTCTTTAAGTAAAACGCACACCGAGCCGACATGCTTACTTTACAGCTTGTAGTTTAATACCGAGTTGTGTGCAGACTCATACACTACTTTATCCACACTCATCTCATATACATAGCTAATTCAAAAGTAAGTAAGTACATCAAAAATATAACTTTTGAAAAAAATGCATGTAAACGATCATTTCCGGTCCGACGCATGAAACCTATTATTCGGCTGAAGAAGGCCCTGAAAAATGCCGGTAAATTCTACCGTTGCCATGGGGATTGTAAAGCTGAAAAAAGAAGTATGCTATAATAATTAACGACAGCGGTGTCGTAATGGTTATTACGATACAGGTTGTCTTTTTTATTTCCTTAAATATGTCTACCGTATATATACCCAATTGCAGGAAGCTCCATTAAAGTTAATGCGTCATTAAATCTATTGCTGTCACTTTTTATTTCTTGACAACGAAAAGTGACAGCAATAGACTTAATGAAGCATTAACTTTAATGGAGCTTCCTGCAAGTGGGTGAAAGTGTGCCAATATATGTAAGACATAAGTTCATAATTCGAATATTATAACGTGAGTGTCGATAAAATAGTTACTATGACGCCCGATTTGTATTTTTTTACCACACTTTTATTAGCTTCACTTGTAACTAAGTCACAATGTAAGAAAATCTTGGAATTCAATTTTAACCTACTCCTAATTGTTGTATTGATTTGAAACTTTGCAAGTCTATATGAATCCGATGACAATACAATAATTTGCTACCTTCGAGCTGATCTGATGATGGAGTCAAGAGGTGTGCAATATAGAACTCTTCAATGGCTGCTAGGAAACCCTTCGAGTTTAGTCTCATTTGTTTTGTTCTGATGAGACCTATTCGCTACACTTAATGTTGAGGGCCTGATGATGCAGCAGGGGGGAAGCCAGTGGCAGTTCTTAATGACCCTGGAGTTTGGGCTCCTTTGTTTCGTTCTGACGAGACTTATTAGCTGCACTTGGTGGTGAGGGTCTGATGATGGAGCAGGGAGGAAGTCAGTGGCACTCCTTAATGACCAATAGGAAACACCTCGAGTTCTGGCTCATTTGTTTCGTTCTGATGAGACCTTTTCGCTACACTTGGTGGTGAGGGTCTGATGATGGTGCAGGGAGGAAGTCAGTGGCACTCCTTAATGACCAATAGGAAACACCTTGAGTTTGGGCTCATTTGTTTCGTTTTTATAAGACCTATTCGTTACACTTGGTGGTGAGTTGATGATGGAGCTGGGAGGACCCAGTGAAACTCCTCAATGACCTCAAGAAAACCCCTCGAGTTTGGGCTCATTTGTTTCGTTCAGACGAGACCTATTCGTGGGTCTGATGATGAAGCCCACTTGGGGGCGAGAGTCTGATGATGAAGCTGGGAGAAAGCCAGTGGTATTCCTTAATGGCTCATTTGTTTCGTTCTGATGAGACCTATTCACTACACTTGATGCTGAGAGTCTGATGATGGAGCAGGGAGGAAGTCAGTGGCACTCCTTAGTGACCACTAGGTGACCACTAGGAAACCTCTCGAGTTGTGGTTCATTTGTTTCGTTCTGATGAGACCTATGCGCTGACGATTACTTAGCTAGGGTCGTGTAGTTTAAAACAAACACGCAAACTTAAACCTAATGGTGATGGAGTAACAAAACGTTAATTCCTCTGATCAACGATAACTAAGTTACGTTCAATGTTAGGAGTAGTCACAAGTCCTAGACGAGAATCCCACAGGATAGCTTCGCGAATAACCATAAAGCCTGGGGCACACGGGGAGTAAACGGTAGGTATAGTAGTAAGGTAGAGTAGAGTGCTACAAACTAATCTAACCCGATGATAGCGGGTGGTGGAGGAACCACTCGCAATACAAAATAAGATGTCAAAAAAAGTTATTTAAAAAACTAAACCGACTTCAAAATGTACCTGTCAACTGAATAGAAAAAAAACCTTTAAAGTAAGTACTTACCTTTTTGAGTTGAGGCTGGCCCCGACCTCAAAAAGGTAAGTACTTACTTAAAAGATATTATTTTTTTCCTTTTCAGTAGACATCTTACTTATTGAAATAGGTTAAGGCGATATTCGGAAAAATTATGCTGAAGCGAGATAGCAATGAGAAAACGACGCGCGCGGGAGCGAGACCGATTTTGTAGATTAGGCAAAAAAAACACAAAATCACTTCGTATTAAAAAACTACAGCGATTTAAAGAAAAATGCTTTTATACGATCCTAAATATTATTGGTGTCCACTAATTAAACCAATTTCCAATAGTGTAAGTAACCCCATTTAAGAATAATCTTGAATTTTCGTATTTTTTAGAGGTCTTTTCGAAAAGAAAAAGTGTCGAGGCAAAATCATAAAATCGTGTTTTTGAAACTATACGATTCTAGATAAAGGTATGAAGAAATATATATCTTATTACCAGATTTGTAACAACTGTAACCGTCCTATAGTTTTAAATCAAAAAGTCTATACTTTTTCCGAGTAGCGCCTTAATTGTTATCAGTTTTTTTTATACTTAATCTTAATTTTTTAGATCGTACCATAAAATACCCATATCTCAAAAACTTCTAAACAGATTTTGATGAAACCTAGACTGTTCCCTTAGTTGGAACACACTTGGTTTAAATAAAAAAGAATCATCGGGATATGACTTTTAGTTTTCGAGAAATTTGTGGACAACCATATAAACAAACAAACATACACCATACCTACACACACGAAATTTAGCACTCGTGCTTGGAAGTCTTAATATAACGCTATAATAAAATATTATCCAATTTCAACTAGGTATATCATAAATTATACATAGTTGATAAATGTATGTGTGTATTAATAATATGTGTTACATACAGGTCTAACTGATAACCTTCTTTTTTGAAGTCAGTTAAAAATGTGCTGCAGCAGTATGAAACATTTTTAGTTCACAAAAATAAGCACTGGAACCTTCGATCAACAATAACACAGACTGGAACAGATAAGTTACAAACTTATCTGTTCCAGTCTGTGTTATTGTCTCTCCTCTACTCTACCGTTTACTCAACCCTTGTACAGCGGCCATATAGTAGTAAAATAGAGTGCTACAGACTATTCTTAAAATAAACAATTTTGAAATAAAAAAATCACAGTGTTGACAGTCGACAGTTAAATATTGTACTGCGACTGCGAGTGACTCTCCCACCGCTGTCACCGGATCTGAGAGGACTTAGACAAGTGGCTTTCTAATATCGATATTCAATATCGACAGTAGAATAGAAAGAAAATGTATGGGATTGTCATTAGCGGTCACGTTACATTTCGATCGGTAATGTCAATCCCATACATTTTCTTTCTATTCCGCTGGCGATATCGATAATAGAACGCTATTTGTCAAGGGGGCAGGGTTCCTACCGCCCAAGTGTCGTCAGCATCACTATCGGCTTCATTTGACAGATGGTTGTGATGTGACACATAGCTACTTCTATTCTACACATAGCTTCTTCTACCTTAGTACTATTATATATTATGTGCTTCTATTTTGTACCAATAAAAACTTATCACAGAAAAGTCGCAATGTATCACATCCACCTGTCAAATGATGCCGATAGCGGTGCCGATGACACTTGGGCGGTAGCCCTGCACAGATAACTTTGTTTGTAGCACTCTACTCTCCATTGCTGCTTTACTGTTTACACTATGCATGTACCCCAGGCTTAAATCTCGTATGCATACGTTATTAGCTCTTAAGACGAAGAGGGAGGGTGGTATTTAGCTTAACTTATGCTTTATGACTCTCTAAGTCCCCGAAATATTTGTTAGCGTATGTTCGTTCTAAACAGCTGGAGGCCAGGGGTTATTTGCGTGTATTGTAGAAGACATGCTTTATTGTTGCTTACAATTTAATTTGCAAGAATACAACGGAAATTTGAAGTTTGTATGCTTTGCAGAATAAGTTTTTTAACAGGATAGTTCGTTATATTAACAGTAATCGTTAACTGTTGTTTAGCAGTAAGTTAATCGTTATTTAGCAGACTTGTTTAGATTTGTCGCTCTGTTTCAAACACTCATGGAAATAACGTGATATTCGTGATAGAATAGCTAGGTGTAGTCTATGTTACTCAGGATAGTGTAGCTGTCTGTCTACTGATAAAAGAATTTTCAGTCGATGTAGTTCTAGGTACTCTGTAGGTACCAACCAACTTGTTTTACACGATTCAATTGGTTCGATCGTACACACCAATTTAACCTTTTAATAATTATTTTTTAACTTCTGCCCTCGGTTTAGCTCATGTCATGTGCTGTTCGGGGAACGAAATCCCTCGTTTCATCCCCCCCTTTTACTCGGCTTTTTACAATGTGAAGCGTCGCGTCGATGACACGGGGCGAGTTTACTAGCTGCTAGCGAACTCGCTGGCTTGTAGCTTGTAAACTAGCCCCGTGTCATCGACGCTTTAGAGAATACCAATTTCATACAAGAAATTTAAAACAATTGATTACTTATTACGCCGCTTACAGTCGCCGTGCGACGCTAGTGTCGAAGCGTTGAAAATTATTTTATGGAATACCAATGGTACGTTCACCGCTGTTGCAGCCGCTGCCACCAAGGCTTTTACGATGTTTGCGCTTAGAAAATCGCACTGCAGTCGTTTGAGCTGTGCGTTGATAGATCAGTCGGTCATTTTTGGCTTTGATATATTTATAGATAATTTCAATTTGATGCAAAATAAATAAATTGAAAACACACAACCAAATCGCGGGTGCAATATTTTTAAACCGTTATATTTAAGATGAATCACAACGAAAGTAGAACAAGCATGAATGCGGATTCTGATCCGAACTGGTAACAGAGGAATAAATGGAATGAACATTCCCGAAATAGAAAAACCTGGAGATGCGGGGTCGATACTGAATGTGGATCAGGTGATGTTATTGGAAATATGTAACCAAGGTTTTTCCCTTAAGAAAATCTTCCTTGTATGAAAAACTAAGGTTTTCAGCGATTTATTTTGTTATTTTATACTTGCTACCCACATAGAGTATCTTGTGATGAAAGTGTGTTTGTTTGTTTGTCTGGTAAAAGCGGAGCAACGGTCAGTCGTAATTTTTGATATGGGGTTAGTTTGGGAGCTGGGGAGAACTTAAAGGCTACTTTCGTGTAGTTAATGCAGCTTGAGCGAAAGGGTATTAAAGTGTCTTGTGACAAATTTTTCAATTGGTAGGCAAACAAAGAGTCTTACCTATCGCCCATTTATACCCGTTTTATTACCCGTGGCTCACCGCTATGACCCACTGGTGGGTTCATAGGTAATTTTTATTCCCCGTAGACCCACTGTTTCACAGTGGGACCATCGGGAATTGAAACAAAACTAACTTTAACCGTGGTCCCACTGCTTTTATGTTTGAAAAAGTATGAATAATAATATAATTATTTTTATATTTATTTTAATTTGTATTTACATAATATTTTTATTTTTTTATTTTTTGGGGTAAGGAGAACCTATACTTCTATACTTATTATAAAGAGGAAAGATTTGATTGTTTGTTTGCATCGAATAGGCTCCGAAACTACTGGACCGATTTATAAAATTCTTTGACCATTATATTAGAAAGCTACATTCTTCCCGAGTAACAAAGGCTATATTTTATCCCGATATTTTCACGGGAACGGGTACCACGCGGGTAAAACCGCAAGGATCTGCTAGTTATTTAATAAAGTTAGTTTTTTATTTGTTTTTATTTAATTTTATATCAAGTGGGGCATTGCGGTGGGACTACAGTCAAAAAAGGAGAAAAATATGCATATATGGCATATGCCTAGTGCAGTGGGTCTACGGGGAAAGAAATTACCTGAGGCGATTACCCGTGGTCCCACGAAAACTGACACATTGAAAAGCATAATTTAAAACTCTATTCCAGTGGGTCTACGGGGAAAACAAATTAACCGTAGACCCACCAGTGGGGCAAAACGGTGGGGCCACGGTTAGTACCCGATTTATTTACGCTCATTATTTTTGTTTTTGTTCTGGTCACTGTTTTTATCAAACTAGCTTACCAAAAATCTTTCTATGTTCTGTGAGCTAACCAATTGATTATTGTTTGTTTTTGTCACAAAAAGTTACATTGAAATCTAAATAAATAATTATGTTCCGGGGCGAAATGTCGCATGCTTGCCAATTTGCAAATCCTCTCAAATCGCTCGTAGGTATGTACCTATTTTATATAAACTATTGCAGACTATACCGGGGCGCAGCGGGCCGCATAATCCGCCGCGGATTTTGGTTGCGAGCGATGCGGCCCGCCCGCCCCGCTGCTCCCTGACACAGTGTGCTTATAGCAAGCAGATTTCTCTTAGAAGAAAGTACACTGTATCTACTCAAAATTCGTCAATGCGCTGATGTGCAAGTAAGCATGCGCTTCGCTGCGGCCACAGACGGCTGGCTGCGGCCCGTTCCCGGGGCGGCGTAATGTGCGCGAACCAGAGGGTCTACTCTGAAACGCAAAACCCGAAACATCGGTTTACCCATCCCTCTCACTCTCCAGTCGGAAGTTCGGAACAGAATCGAGTGAAAGGGGTGGGGCTAGCCGAAGTTTCGGATTAGCGTTTCAGAGTACGGTCTCAGTGTACGAGGCGCTGTCAGAGGTAAAAGACGTCAAGCTGGGTAAAAGACGCATCCATTCATGTACTTATATAAGCCATCTAAATTGAGTAAATAAATGCGATATACGATTCTGATAAATATGATTCACACATGAAAGCATAAACAGACGCCCGCGATATCACTGTTATAATATTTTGCATGAGTCACGTAAAACCGAATGTATTTATTTATTTCACTGTGGATTCAGCGATGAAAGTAAACATTACTTCTGTGCTGCAGCGAGGGACCTAATTGTATAACTCAACGTGTATCCCATCGTTCAATGCCCTATCAATCGCTTGCATGCGAAAGACAAAGGGGAAATTAAAATTCAAAGGACGATGGGACAAAACGTCCCCAGAAACCAACAGATTTGAAATGTATCTCAGGTGAAAGATATTAATATAGTGACAACTTTTTACTATGGCGACATCCCTCAAATGTGTGGGAATTCTGGGATAATATTATTTTAATATTGTTATTTACTACAAAAGCAACACCAATACTATAAACCAATACTAAAAAATCTTAGATTTTTACCATTTCTAAGCGTATTAAAAAAAAGAAGCTTCTCAGTTTGATCTGTATGTATGTATGTATATATATATGTACGTATGTATGTTTGTCCGCGATTATCTTGCGTTTGGCTGAACCGATTTTGATGCAGTTTTCAGGAAAGTATTTTGTTACATTTAGGAAAGGGTTTTGGTATTTTAACCGACTTCGAAAAAGGAGGTTCTCGGTTTGACTAAACCACATGGATTTTGACATTGAAAATGGCTATTAATCTCTTTATAGATACGTATGAAATTGTTGACACACAAAAGGTCTGTTGGAGTGGGGACGGGTCCCATACTAATTTGCCTATCATCCTTTAATATTCAGAAGTTGCTGTCCAAATAGAACGCGGCTACGTGATCATAGCAAGTTTGCGCGATTTTTGGTGACTAATCCGTGATACCGATGTCGAATAGAGATCGCGCAGTGAACGCATATGTCGCGCGACTGAAATGTTAGGTACTTACAAACATTACATGTTTACTTCACAGTCTCATTTGCAGATCATTTAGGTACTCGCTATTTCTCTACACTAAAACTATTATCAAACTGTAAAATGACTCGTTTTTCGAATAAAAGCCTCAAATGAGAACAAATACTGCCATTTACCATTTCCCCACAGCGGAAAAACATTGAAAGTTGGTTCACGTTCCATACATTGTTCTATGAAACTCAACTAGGTACTTACCTAATGTTTTACATTTTTTGTGAAGTTTGGAAATATGAAAGTTGTTTTAAATAATTATCGGAAAAAAAACATTTAAGTATCCAAAACATTTGACACAGAAATCGTTGTAGAAAAATACTGACAGTTTTATTTAAATGACCATGAAGTGAGCATTTTTGTATGTAATGTAATGTTTGTATGTTATCTATACATCTATACAAATAAATAAAATTGGAGTGTCTGTTTGTAATATCAAAATAACCGCTTATTACTACATGCATATGATTATATATACGGTACACATACCAAAATGTCATTTTTTACAATTTTTGTCTGTCTGTCTGTCTGTTTGTTCCGGCTAATCTCTGAAACGGCTGGACCGATTTTGATGGGACTTTCACTGGCAGGTAGCTGATGTAATAATGAGTAACTTAGGCTACTTTTTATCCCGATATTCCCACGGGAACGAGAACCACGCGGGTGAAACCGCGGGCGGCCGCTAGTATGTAATAAAGCAAGAGTGCGTTATTCTGCAACGGGGGTTAAAATTAACTAGCGGCCGCCCGCGGTTTCACCCGCGTGGTTCCCGTTCCCGTGGGAATATCGGGATAAAAAGTATCCTAAGTTATTCCTTATGACATAAGCTACATGCCAGTGAAAGTCCCGTCAAAATCGGTCCAGCCGTTTCAGAGATTAGCCGAAACAAACAGACAGACAGACTGACAGACAGACAAAAATTGTAAAAAATGTTATTTTGGTATATGTAACGTATATACAATAATCATATGCATGTAGTAAAAAGCGGTTATTTTAATATTACAAACAGACACTCCAATTTTATTTATTTGTATAGATGTAGTACCTATATGTTACATAACGTTGCTACAAAAGTAAAGGAATCGTTCGATCTAGTAACTTAATTGACGAAGCACTACATTTAATTAACATCGGGTGCATGTTCGAACTATGAACAGTTGCCGAGAACCTTGTCCAAGTAATTGGTTACGTGCGCGTGCCACTTTTGTTAACTACAAACTGACATTATACATGCAAATAGAATGCAGAAAAACAATGTAAATTCAAATTTGAACGTCACGAAAATTGATGCGAACGGCTAACAAAAAGTCATGCCTGCTTATAAACCCTTTGATCAATAATACAATACCACTAGCTAACGCCTCAGGAACTAAAACTGAGACTTTTTTTAAACGGTGAATAAGGTAAAAGGCATAATCAGACGAGGGACATTTGTCCCCGGCGGACAAAAAGTCCATGTACCACAGAATATATAGCCTGTACGTCCAAAATATGTCCTCCGAGGACTTGTCGCGGACTCAACGCATACGGTGTGCGGTCATTTGTTGCCCGGAAACTTACTTCACTATCGAGCGCTCAATGCAGACTAAAGGCCTAATCAGACGACGGACTGTCCTCCGGGTACTTTTTTGTCCATCGATATAGATCTCTTATAAATTGTGTCGAATAACGCACACGAGGGACTAAAAGTACCGCGGACAAAAAGCCCGCGAAATTACCGCGGACACCGAGAGACTGGACTGGACAAAAGTTCGCGGTAGTCCGCGAAAAAATAGAACGAACGTAACTAGGCGCAACAACGCACACAACGAACTTTAGTCTGCATTGAGCGCTCGATAGTGAAGTACGTTTCCGGGCAACAAATGACCGCACACCGTATGCGTTGAGTCCGCGACAAGTCCTCGGAGGACATATTTTGGACTACCGCGAACTGTTGTCCAGTCCAGTCTCTCGGTGTCCGCGGTAATTTCGCGGACTTTTTGTCCACAGTACTTTTAGTTCCTCTTGTGCGTTATTCGATACAATTTATAAGAGATCTATATCGATGGACAAAAAAGTACCCGGAGTACAGTCCGTCGTCTGATTAGGCCTTAAGAATAAAGGTGTTCGAAGATTTTGGCTTAGTCAACGTCCGCCATTTTGTTTTTTTTAATGACGGCGCACGTTAATCCCCACAATCGCTTGGAGACACTTAAATTAACAAAAAACTACAGTCACCATATTCCTAAAGTGTCACGTTACAAAGTTATTTGCAAAAAAATATGGTAATTAAATTTAAAAAAGTTTTTAGCAGTTAACTCTGAAACTTCTGAAACTTCTACGGTGGTGGCGTGTGAGGCGGGTCGTTGCGTTCCCTAAAATATGGTTGAGCGAAGCGATGGTTGGCGAAGCTGGTTCATGCGTCATGCTCGTGAACGGGTGCTGCCAGTGGGAATGGGTCTGCTCTTATCTGCTTGCCTTAAAATGTGTTTTCTTTTGTTTTTATTCATTTTATTAAGAACTAGCTGACCCAGCGCGACTTCGTTCCCGTGGCCCTACCCCCTACTCCACCCTAACCTACCCGTACTCGAACCCTACCCTACCCCTACCCTACCCTACCTACCCCTACTCTACCCCTACCCTACCCCTACCCCTACCCTACCCTACCCCTACTCTACCCCTACCCTACCCCTACCCCTACCCTACCCCTACCCTACCCCTACCCTACCCCTACCCCTATATCCTTCCTTGGACTTCCACGAACATTTCAAGATCAAAATTAGCAAAATCGGTCCAGCCGTTCACGCGTGATGCCGTGACCAAGGGAAATAGAGATTCATTACCACACTTTTATTAGCTTCACTTGTAACTAAGTCACAATGTAAGAAAATCTTGGAATTCAATTTTAACCTACTTCTAATTGTTGTATTGATTTGAAACTTTGCAAGTCTATATGAATCCGATGACAATACAATAATTTGCTACTTTCGAGCTGATCTGATGATGGAGTCAAGAGGTGGGCAATAGAACTCTTCAATGGCTGCTAGGAAACCCTTCAAGTTTAGGCTTATTTGTTTTGTTCTGATGAGACCTATTCGGTACACTTAATGGTGAGGGTCTGATGATGGAGCAGGGAGGAAGCCAGTGGCAGTTCTTAATGACCACTAGAAAACCCCTCGAGTTTGGGCTCCGTTGTTTCGTTCTGACGAGACTTATTAGCTGCACTTGGTGGTGAGGGTCTGATGATGGAGCAGGGAGGAAGCCAGTGGCACTCCTTAATGACCAATAGGAAACACCTCGAGTTCTAGCTCATTTGTTTTGTTCTGATGAGACCTATTCGCTACACTTGGTGGTGAGGGTCTAATGATGGAGCAAGGAGGAAGTCAGTGGCACTCCTTAATGACCAATAGGAAACCCCTCGAGTTGGGCTCATTTGTTCGTTTTTATAAGACCTATTCGTTACACTTGGTAGTGAGGGTCTGATGATGGAGCTGGGAGGACCCAGTGAAACTCCTCAATGACCTCAAGAAAACCCCTCGAGTTTGGGCTCATTTGTTTCCTTCAGACGAGACCTATTCGCTACACTTAGTGGCGAGGGTCTGATGATGTAGCTGGGAGGAAGCCAGTGGCACTCCTTAATGGCCAGTAGGAAACCCTTCGAGTTCTGGCTCATTTGTTTCGTTCTGATGTGACCTATTCGCTACACTTAGTGGTGTGGGTCTGATGATGGAGCAAGGAGGAAGTCAGTGGCACTCCTTAATGACCACTAGGAAACCTCTCGAGATGGGTTCATTTGCTTCGTTCTGATGAGACCTATTCGCTACACTTGGTGGTGAGGGTCTGATGATGGAGCCGGGAGAAATTCAGTGGCACTCCTTAATTGCCACTAGGAAACCCCTCGAGTTTGGGCTCATTTGTTTCGTTCTGATGAGACCTATTCGCTACACTTGGTGGTGAGGGTCTGATGATGGAGCAGGGAGGAATTAAGGGTTCGGCTCGCGCATCTGGTAACTAATAGACTCCACTTGAATTTGTAAAATACATACAATCACGCCTTTGAGTTATAATATTTACGGGGTGGGCAGACACATGAGTGGACTGTGAAATCGATTACCATCCCCATCCATAGCTTGCCATTTGTTAAACTAAAAAGTAAAAAATAAATATGTAGTTTAAAAAACTATAAAAACACACTTTTATAGGAACAGACTAAAGAGTACAAAATAACCGTCTATTCAGTAACTGAAATTAAAAAGCGTGGTGCGCCCTTTGCGATGCATGCATTCAAGTACTTACTTAATATTGACAACGCGCACCACGCTTTTTAATTTCAGTTACTGAATAGACGGTAATTTTGTACTCTTTAGTCTGTTCCTATAAAAGTGTGTTTTTATAGTTTTTTAAACTACATATTTTTAGCTTCACTTGTAACTATATAAGTCACAATGTAAGAAAATCTTGGAATTCAATTTTAACCTACTTCTTATTGTCGTATTGATTTGAAACTTTGCAAGTCTATATGAATCCGATGACAATACAATAATTTGCAACCATCGAGCTGATCTGATGATGGAGTCAAGAGGTGGGCAATAGAACTCTTCAATGGCTGCTAGGAAACCCCTCGAGTTTAGGCTCATTTGTTTTGTACTGATGAGACCTATTCGTTTCACTTGATGGTTAGGGTCTGATGATGGAGCAGGGAGAAAGCCAGTGGCACTCCTTAATGGCCAATAGGAAACACCTCGAGTTCTGGCTCATTTGTTTCGTTCTGATGAGAACTATTCGCTACACTTGGTGGTGAGGGTTTGATGATAGAGCAGGAAGGAAGCCAGTGACACTCCTTGATGACCAATAGGAAACCCCTCGAGTTTGGGCTCATTTGTTTCGTTTTGATAGGACCTATTCGTTACACTTGGTGGTGAGGGTCTGATGATGGAGCTGGGAGGAAGCCAGTGGCATTTCTTAATGACCACTAGGAAACCCCTCGAGTTTGGGCTCATTTATTTTGTTCAGACGAGACCTATTCGCTACACTTGGTGGCGAGGGTCTGATGATGGAGCTGGGAGGAAGCCAGTGAAATTCCTTAATGACCACTATGAAACCTTTTGAGTTTGGGCTCATTTGTATCGTGCTGGTAAGACTTTTACGCTACACTTGGTGGTGAGGGCCTGATGATGGAGCAGGGAGAAAGCCAATGGCACTCCTTAATGACCACTATTAAACCCCTCGAGTTTGGGCTCATTTGTTTGGTTCTGATGAGACCTATTTGCTACACTTGGTGGTGAGGGCCTGATGATGGAGCAGGGAGAAAGTCAGTGGCACTCATTCATGACCACTAGAAAACCCCTCGAGTTTGGGCTCATTTGTTTCGTTCTGATGAGACCTATTTGCTACACTTGACACTTTGACTTTGACTTATTGACTTTGACACTTGGTGGTGAGGGTCTGATGACGGAGCAGGGAGGAAGTAAGGGTTCGGCTTGCGCATCCGGTAACTAATAGACTCCACTTGAATTTTGTAAAACTAAATACATACAATCACGCCTTTGAGTTATAATGTTTACGGGGTGGGCAGACACATGAATGGACTGTGAAATCGATTACCATCCATCCATAGCTTGCCATTTATTAAACTAAAAAGTAAAAAATAAATATGTAGTTTAAAAAACTAAACAAACACACTTTTATAGGAACAGACTAAATAGTACAAAATAACCGTCTATTCAGTAACTGAAATTAAAAAGCGTGGTGCGCCCTTTGCAAAGCTTGCATTCAAGTACTAAATATTGACCACGCGCACCACGCTTTTTAATATCAGTTACTGAATAGACGGTTATTTTGTACTATTTAGTCTGTTCCTATAAAAGTGTGTTTGTTTAGTTTTTTAAACTACATATTTTTTTTATATATATAGATTACATTGAAATTTGAAACATGTATGGCGCAACTTACAGTATATAGTAGAATTGTCTTTTGTTTTTAACTAATATTAAAGCTTTAAGTAGAGTTCCTAAGTAATTGAAAATTGTTCACCGCTATGATCATTAGTTCGCCTATACTTAACTGTTTTTATCATAACCCATTGTGTAATTGTGATGGAAACTGACCTTAGTCATACCATGTTAAGGTCATTTTTCAATTTGACGACTCTGTATGAAATAAAACAGGGAGAAAAAAACAACCCTTGGAGTTTCTTGCCGGTTCTTCTCCAAGGCCTCCCGCTGTAGGGTTTGCGAACCGATGGCGTAGCTTCTATGACGTTCACAAGTATTGTAAATAACAATCTAAATTGAATAAACAAATTTGAATCTTGAATCTTGAAACTTGACGCTTTAGGACTATTATAAGTAGGTAGTGGTAATATATATTTTTTTTAGTTTGCATAAATATCCCTAATCGATCTATGTAGGTAGGTTCTACCGTGCGCCGCTATTTTGAAAAAAAATATCAAAATGGCGGCGGGGCACTAAGCCAGGCTATGAACAAAAATCTTCAAACCCCTTACGATCTTAAGTTATAAATAACAGGAAGCCATAAAAAATAAGATCGCCGAGCGACGAGCGGCCCAGAAAATAAGAGCGCACCTTTGAAGTGCGCTCTTATTATCTTGGCCGTTTTTGTCACTGCAACCGCCTACATATATAAAAAGAAAAATAACCGCCGGAGTAGTAGTATTACAGTTAAACTTCAAATCTAAAAAACTAGCTTTAGGCATTAAAAAAACGTGAAACTTAGCGATGTGTAAAATGTCGTCAACAACATGATTGTTATCCTATCGATATTATTCAAAGAAATAGTGACGAACGAGGAAAAATAATAAGTATCGGATTTAACAAGAAAATCTGAATAATCGATTTTATGACCGATAAGGAAACAAATCTTTCTCTGATTGTTATTATATTCCCCTTCACAATACTCACATGTTATAAAGAGGTGAAGTTTTATGTAGAAAGTTGTCTCATGAAACTACTGGACCGATTTAGAAAATCATAAATACCTGAGCTTATAGGCTATAATTTTGTCCTGAAAATACCAGGGGTAAAACTGCGAGGCGCAACTAGTTGTAACTATGATAGCTTCAAGCCGTGTTTCCATCAGGCTAATTGTTAGTCTAATCGCCTCTAGTTCACCTCCCTATAATACTATTACATCATTTAAAATGGAGTCTTCTGTTCGCGTATATCGAAATGTTACTTCCCCGCCGACTGAGGCACACTGATTGAGGCCCCGCAAACTGCAGACTTTTTATCGGCCGATAGTTGGCCGACTGGTTAGTTTTGTGGCGACATCTCCGTCGCAGGGCCGCAATACAGGAGCCGGAGCACCGGGATTCGTCACACAATATGTAGTAGTCGATATAGTACTAGCACAGTCTATATATTTCCCTTCCCTAGTACTAGTGAATAAAAGATCAGCCAGTCCAGAGACTTGTTTTATTGTATTAGTTTAAGATATACTTTGATAGGAACTGCAACAAAATAAGAATAAATGAATATAAAAAGTCCTAAATATTAAAATTATCTAAAAGTAATAGGTAAATAAATAGCTATGATATGCTTACAGTTCCTGTTACATTAATACTGTTTATAATAATTTTTTTGTTTCACGTAAATTTTAACTTAAGGCGATGATTCCCGACCGAAATAGGCACGCTAACGCTTGCTCGGTCGCGCGCGACACTCACGCGGACGCAGCGGCAACCGGCAGTGAACTATGAACTCGCGAACGCCCCGCGAATCGAAAATCACTTAAAATTCAATTAAAAATTAAATAATAAAAAATTTAAACTTATGACGGCTGGAATCCCTCGGCTATTCATAGACAATTATTTTCGTATATTTTCCATTAACTAAAACCAAGTATACTGCAAGTAATAGGATATTTAGATTCCGAATAGACGGATGTTTGGGATTTTTATTTAACACAGTAAAATATCACCAATCGAAAAAAACAGCCGGAAGCACTAGAGAAATAACTGTAAAATAACATACTTACCTATATTTTTTCCAAATTTTAAGAACTTGTGATTTGCAAGTAAGTAATCCATAATTTAAAATAACCTATTTTGGGGAATCCCAGCCTTAAGTATATCTGATAAACTGGTAATGCGCACGCAAGCTCTGTGGTTTTGGTAGCACTGGATCGAAGTGGGCACAGGGCACGTGGAACGAAGAATTTGAATTTTGAAATAACATACAGAATAAGTACTATTGATGGCTACTACGTTAACTAATACAGTTTTTAGCCATCATGGAAGTTCTAACCGTCCATGGGACTGGAACGAAACGGCATCTTTACAGTTTGAAGACCGAATCGTTCTAGTGTGCGCACTTGCATACATCTATCGGCCGATAGGAAGTCTGCAGTTTGCGAGGACCGATAAACATGCGTAAATAAATAAATAATAATAATAATAAATAAATAATTTCTTACAATCACACCAATTATCTAACAATCTATATATATAAAAATGAATCCCTATTTCCCTTGGTCACGACATCACGCGTGAACGGCTGGACCGATTTGGCTAATTTTGGTCTTGAAATGTTCGTGGAAGTCCAAGGAAGGTTCTTACGGTAAGAAAATAGGGGAAGAGGGGGTAAGTGGGGGTAGAGTAGAAGTAGGGTAGGGTAAAGGTTGGGTAGGGTATAGGTAGGGTAGGGTAGGGGCAGGGGTAGGGTAGGGTAGGGGTAGGGGTAGGGTAGGGTAGGGGTAGGTTAGAGGTAGGGGTAGGGGTAGGGTAGGGTAGGGGTAGAGTACGGGTAGGGTAGGGTGGAGTAGGGGGTAGGGCCACGGGAACGAAGTCGCGCGGGGTCAGCTAGTAAATAAATAATTTCTTACAATCACACCAATTATCTAACCCCATATGTTAATTTCGTTTAGAAACTGTGTCATGGAAAGCTTGATAACGGATAAATATATACTTTCTTAAATACTTTTTGTTTGTAAATACATACTTAATATACATAGAAAACACCCAGACCAAGACAAATAGACATGTTCATGCACACAAATATTTGTCTTGTTCGGGAATCGAACCCGAGACCTCTGGTGCAGAAGGCAGGTATCCTACCCCTGCGCCAAATCGGTCGTCCTACTCCAATTCGTCTCAGATTGTGACGTACTGCAGTGGGATTTCTAAGTTTGTAAGCCCTAAGTACTAGTACTGCAAGATAGCGTTTTATAGGCCTTATCAATATTGATAATGTAATTTTTTGTCCTTGGTTTTCAATCAACTAGCTTTCATTATCGTGTGTAATCTAATGTTTCCTGTTATTAGTAAAATGATAAAAGCATTGGATCATCTTTTATGTCACCTCTGATGTTACTATCGACGCTGACAAGTACTTTCCTTGTCAGGCTTTAAAAGCTTTTCTAACAATGAAAGATAACTTGGTGTGACAGAAAGCTCTAATATAAAGTGTGGTGTTATTTTTTGAGTTAGTTTACTGAAAGTTATAATTATGTGATTTTTTATACTTACATTAATAAATCGCGTCAATTATCAATTCTTATACCTAATTCCTATATTATTCTAAAAACTTTTTAATAAAAATTACTTTTCTTTTTGTGTAAATTGCATTCACAATGCAATTTTTATTATTGAAAATTAAATATTAGAGAAAAAGAAGTTAGCTAGTTGCTAACGGAGCCGGAGTTGTGAGACGGGTTTTTTTTTCTAATAAGTAGGTAATTCATTTTCAACATTCTAATAGTTAAACTAGCTAAATTTATACATTCGTTAAACATAATCAAAGAGCAAAACACTGTAATTTATATAGGTACCTAAGTAAGTTTGGTGTGGATTTTGTTGACATTGAATTTAAACCCACGAAATAAAAATACTAACGTTAAACTCTCCCACCTCTTTCAATAATTTCTTGCGTTTCGATAACAGTATAACAATTCAGTATCTTCAGCAGCGATCGCCTCAGGCATTCGTCAATTACAATTAGTGAAAGTATTTTTTATAGCGATGTTTAATTAAAGTCACGCAACGATAGAACGATAACAATTCCTCGAGCAAGTTCTATGTTTTTATATGATCGCGATGTTTATTTGTCCTACCTCCTAATTTTCTGTCTTTAAATGGGGACAATGTTCTTTAGTCCTCTTGCTGTCAATTAATGGATTAAAATAGGCGTGTTGGAATCAAATGACTTCTTGGCTTGATGAAAATACATTTCTCGATCGTAAACGTATCTGGGTCGGAATTCAAGAAATGGGGTTCGTTTCGCTTCACACGTTCACTCCTGTCCCGTGTGAACTCAATCCAGGTGAGTCATGAGTGTGAAAGGAACTGTGGCCTTACCATGAGTTGATGCAAACTGTTTACGTTACCGTAAACTATCGTTCTGTCTCTTTCACGTGCACTGATTGTAAGCAGTTTAACCGATAGTTTACGGTAACGTAAAGAGTTTGCATCAACTCATGGTAGGGCCACTGGAAAGTCTGGAAACGAATATAGTTTCGTATCGCTTCACTCTCAACGTTGTCTAATACTTTAGGTCACTTACATTTATCCATAATTAATTATAACGTTTAACTTTTTTTTGACAATCACATCTATTTATCTAAGCCCATGTAAATTTCATTGAGAAACTGTGTCATGGAAAACTTGATAACGGATAAATATAATATACTTACTTAAATACTTTTTGTTTGTAAATATATACTTAATATACATAGAAAACACCCAGACCCAGACAAATAGACATGTTCATGCACACAAATATTTGTCTTGTTCGGGAATCGAACCCGAGACCTCTGGCGCAGAAGGCAGGTATCCTACCCCTGCGCCAAATCGGTCGTCAATTTGTGTTCATATTTTGTGTCAATAATGTTTGTTATATTATATTATATTATGTTTGTTATATTATAATTATGTTTCATATTTTGAGCGTCCGGGGACTCGAGACGTAAATAATATGATTAATAGACTAGAATATTTTCAGCGCCTTGTTTAAGACTGTTTTTAAGTTCTAATAACAACATATTTTTGTCAGTTTCTTGTAAATAAACGTAGAGTATGATGAAACAGTTGGAAGTAAGTGATTCCGAGATTTAATCACATTGATAGGTTTGTTTTCTGCCAAGGTCTGATGACTTCAGAGTTATAGGTTGTGGCAAACTCAGTTCATAGACAAAAAATGTGCGCAGTAAATACTTTTGTACTAAATAACGCAACTGCGCAGGTTTTTTTGTCTATGGTTTTGGTCAAGTATATAATTTGACCAAATATGTGTGGGTGTTGCCTATACACTATGTTTTAGTATTAATTGTTCAAAAAATACGAAACAAAAAAACTAATAGAACAAGTGGCACCAGTTAAGACTGCTAAAATTACGCAAGTCCATACGAGTAATTATGACAGCGAAAACATTTTCGCTAACACGCGTGTAGTAAACATAATGTTATTATTACGTTGTAATGCTGTCATTAGGATTCTGAGTGCTCTCATTCCTAATACAGCGGTAGAAGGCTTCGCCAAGACGCTTCGTAAACAATCAACAGGTGATCAACTACGGACACAGTGCACACCTTACTACAGTAGCTTGATTCCTTAGTTTATAATGGGAGATAAATGGGAGAGATTCAATTATTTTTTGTGATATTTCTCTTTAAAGAGCAGTGCACTATGTTTAGAAAATAAAAGCAAAGCACAATGTTATATTTAATTCACGTTATTTATAAATAAGCTCTTGTTACAACAATTTTGTATTATATTTTATTTTTGCGCGTGGGCCTAGTGTGCCAATATTTAATATAATCAATGACATCCGTATATTTGGCCAAGGTCTTTGTGCTGTGTAAAATTTTTATCAAAAAAATCGGTCATCTAAGCACGTGCAAAAATTTCGCACGTCTCGTTGGTAAGTACCAGTACCAACCAAGCGAATGGTCGCGAGCTAACTTTGGCATCTCCTCCGTTACGCTTAGGTTATAAGTACGAATCTGGTCTATGTTCCGCCCTATATTATTATGTTGAGTCTTTGTAAATATCAGTCGAGTTTAAAGTAAATGTTTCTTCATAGACTGGATATTAGCATTGACATCCTATACCATCTAACACTTTTTTGTTTTAAGTCAAGGTCTATCTACTGTGTCAAACTTATAATGGAGAATTCGGTCGCTCAAGCACGTATGAAATATGTTGCACGTCTCGTTACATAAAGGCGACCGAGCAAAATAAGGTTGCGAGCTAACTTTGGCATCTCCTCGGTTGCACTTGCTTATTTGAACTTAACACTATTTAAGTACGAATCTGGTGTATGTCCTCCCTATAATAATAATGTTGAGTCTTTGTACGTCATATCAGTCGAGTCTAAAGTTACTAAACTGTTTCTTTATGGACTGAATATTAGCAATGACATCCTTATCTATCTCTATCTATCATATATCCTTTAATACTTTTTTGTTTTAAGTCAAGGTCTATCTACTGTGTCTAACTTTTATTGGCGAATTCAGTCGCCTAAGCACGTACGAAATATGTCGCACGTCTCGTTACATAAAGGCAACCAAGCGAAAGGTCGCGAGCTAACTTTGGCATCTCCTCGGTTACACTTAGCTTATTTGACCGTTACACTAATTAATTTATGTACGAATGTGGCATGAGTTACATGCTTTATGTTAAGCGGGTTGAGCGTAAGACCATTTAACCTCTCAATTAAAAACACTACGATTTTTGGCAACAATACCAACGCGCCTTTCATGTTTCTATATCGCTCCAAAAAGTCTTTGTACATTCAGGTCAAGTTTACATTGTAGGGAGTTTTCCGTGACGATATTTGCGGTGATTTGAATAGGTTAATTATGCATGCGTTGTTATTAGGCCCCTTTTAATATACTATATCTATGTTATTAGGAGAACAATATTTTTATCACAATATGTTTTTACATGGTTTTTACCGTATAAGTATTTTTTACCCAAGGAATTTATAATACAACAGGAAGGTGCACTGCTGCTAAAAAACGGTCCTAATGAGATAGCAAGAACGAGGTCAGTTTATCTCACTCCATTCTATTACGGCGGCCACGAACATGCGCGACGGGCGGCGGGCGACGACGAGCGAGTTGCGAACTTGACACAATGAAGACGGAATACGTCATTCGGCTTGTACTGTTGCCACTTTAACATTCTGAAATCTATCATTCAAATTCTTTTCTAGGATAAGCCATAAAAAACTTATACGACCTAATACATTTTTATGCTTAATACGGTAATACCTAAATTAATATGCGATGTTTTCTATTGACTAAAAGTAATACGAAGCGGAAATTTTACGAAATTTAATTTTTATAACGAAAGTTGTGAACCATAAATCTACTAAACCTGTTATTTAAGAGTGCTGGCAATTTCAGAGAAAGGGACACCCTCACCTCGTTCTTGCGGTCTTAGCTGGACCGTTGACATTTTGTATTGAAATATAAACCTTATCTCTTAATATTAAAGTGTATTTTTAAATACACAAAATTACGGAGTGCACCTTCCTGTTGTACGTAGTACTTATAAATTCCTTGTTTTTACCATATCACTTTTAATACTGGTTTCGAAAAGGTTTTATATAATCATAGAGCTTTTTATGTAAACAATCTGACAACCTTTTCAATCATATTTGACAGGTGTCATTGAAAACAATAATATTTAGAGTATGAAATAAACAATCTAAAAAAGAATGTCTTTGAAACATATTTGTGGTTGCTGTAGGTGGTGGGTTGATAAAGTTCCAAGTAAGGATTTTTCCTATACCTACCTATTTGATATCCTCTATCATCACGCGGCAGTCCCACAAAGTACCTTTGTATATACGGAAAGGCAGTCCCTTCTACTGCAAGGATCAAAGAGCATGTTATCACTTGGCGAGGATCATTCCGTGCGTCATCTCGCAGAAGGAGGTGTCGGAGCGCAACCGCGAGCGGGATACTTATGCGGACCGAGCGGAGAGAGCAAGAAGTGAAAAAAGGGGCTCATAAAGGGGTTATAAAAGACAATCCAGAAGTACTACCAAAGCTACCCGTTATAGATGTTTTAGCTCACGAGCGCCGGTGAGCCTCGCTTATGTGCGTAGACCGCAGCCTTCTTTTTTCATACAACCTTTCTGTCAAACAGACACACGGGTGCACACAACAAAAGGCGGACCGCGTTCGTGAGATAAAACTACTATACCAGTGCTTTACGCACAACACGGCCATCAGCGTACTTTGCTTTATGTGTCGATTATCGTAGCGATATATTCGGCCACAGCCGTCTTTATCGTCTTACGATAGAGAAGGCTGTGATTCGGCGAGATGGTTTATGAAATATTTTTGACAAGACATTTCAGAATTGAATCCTGAACTGTCACTCTTGTCGTGGGCGAGCTTCCTTACTAAAGTCGAGTCTCCATGCAGGGTCTATATTTTATTATGTACATCATGGACCATTATAATATAGCGTAACATGCTAACTTTCGATAGCCAATCCTGTGATGCCTCTCTAACCACAAATAGGTTGAACATAAACCTTATTCGTCTTACACCCAATCTCTATTGTTGCAGGCCTACAGTTGCGGAGCATAGAGGAGCCGGCGGGCGGCGCGGGTGCTGGGATGCCCGCGCCGCCGGCCTGCTACGACGCCGAGTGCGCGCGCACCGAGGCCTGGCTCGATGAGAACCAGGAGTTCGTGCACGACTACTTTCTAAGGTAAAGTATCTAGTCATCTAGGGTGCTGGGATGCCCGCGCCGGCCTGCTATACGACGCCGAGTGCGCGCGCACCGAGGCCTGGCTCGATGAGAACCAGGAGTTCGTGCACGACTACTTTCTAAGGTAAAGTATCTAGTCATCTAGGGTGCTGGGATGCCCGCGCCGGCCTGCTACAACGCCGAGTGCGCGCGCACCGAGGCCTGGCTCGATGAGAACCAGGAGTTCGTGCACGACTACTTTCTAAGGTAAAGTATCTAGTCATCTAGGGTGCTGGGATGCCCGCGCCGGCCTGCTACGACGCCGAGTGCGCGCGCACCGAGGCCTGGCTCGATGAGAACCAGGAGTTCGTGCACGACTACTTTCTAAGGTAAAGTATCTAGTCATCTAGGGTGCTGGGATGCCCGCGCCGGCCTGCTATACGACGCCGAGTGCGCGCGCACCGAGGCCTGGCTCGATGAGAACCAGGAGTTCGTGCACGACTACTTTCTAAGGTAAAGTATCTAGTCATCTAGGGTGCTGGGATGCCCGCGCCGGCCTGCTACAACGCCGAGTGCGCGCGCACCGAGGCCTGGCTCGATGAGAACCAGGAGTTCGTGCACGACTACTTTCTAAGGTAAAGTATCTAGTCATCTAGGGTGCTGGGATGCCCGCGCCGGCCTGCTACGACGCCGAGTGCGCGCGCACCGAGGCCTGGCTCGATGAGAACCAGGAGTTCGTGCACGACTACTTTCTAAGGTAAAGTATCTAGTCATCTAGGGTGCTGGGATGCCCGCGCCGGCCTGCTACGACGCCGAGTGCGCGCGCACCGAGGCCTGGCTCGATGAGAACCAGGAGTTCGTGCACGACTACTTTCTAAGGTAAAGTATCTAGTCATCTAGGGTGCTGGGATGCCCGCGCCGGCCTGCTACGACGCCGAGTGCGCGCGCACCGAGGCCTGGCTCGATGAGAACCAGGAGTTCGTGCACGACTACTTTCTAAGGTAAAGTATCTAGTCATCTAGGGTGCTGGGATGCCCGCGCCGGCCTGCTATACGACGCCGAGTGGTCATAAAACTACGCATTATATAAAACCAAGAGGTAGGTATACAAGCGACTCTAAAAGTTTAATCTGTTTATTTTTATTCGTATTTCGTTATTTTATTCGTCATTCGTCATCCCTATTAGTAGTTCTCGAGTTATTCAGCTGTGATGTGACAGACAGACAGACAGGCTGAGTCGCACCATAAGGTTTTCTTTGTACCATTTCGGTACGGAACCCTAAAAAGAGCTTTGTTTCACAGATTTAATCATTTCTAAAACTTAATGCCGTCAATTTAAATACCTATTTTCATTACTGGAAAGAAGTTCCAAAGTTTTGAAACAACACAAGATTGCTTGGAAATCTTTTGCACGCTTCCCGTGGAAGATTCCGTTCCTTTATTTTTAGTGGTTTTACTATCAATAAAACTGAAG
Organism: Crambus lathoniellus; assembly: GCA_949710035.1. NCBI lineage: Eukaryota > Metazoa > Arthropoda > Insecta > Lepidoptera > Crambidae > Crambus > Crambus lathoniellus. The sequence goes on from OX453296.1 coordinate 13,138,422, forward strand.
GTGGAAACTGCGCGCAGAGAATTTGAAATGTCACTGCTGTGTTCGTCGTGAATACAAGTGTTAGGAGGCTCTGACTGAATATCAACAAGTGGAAACGATGGAAATATTATTTTGTGTGACGTCAGCATTTTACTGTTGTAGGATTATAAGATGATTTTAGGTAGTTTTCGGTTAGTTAAATATATGATGAAATTTAAAAAAATTCATGATTTTAAATGTCTCCTCGTGTGATGATGATGAGTCATAGTCTCAGACGATTGTTGTAAACTAGTTATTTTGTTGTTGTTTGTCTTTAGAGGTCCCGGGTTCGATCGCCGTTCGGGTAAATGTTGAAAACGAACTAGTCAATATTTCTTCGGGTCTGGGTGTGTGTGGTAATACCCGTCGTTGTTTCAAATTTCAATAATACTAGTGCTTAAGCTATTATACTTTGGTATTGGAACAATGTATGTGATGATGTCCAATATTTGTATGTATTTATTTATTTATTGCTAGACAAAATAATCATCTCCGACTAACCAGACTTGAAACCACACACCTGGTCTGCTTGTTAAATCAATCAGAAAATTATTGAAAACAGAATTGATGCAAAGAGAGTAGAGATTCTTATGTAGCGTTTAGACCTCTCGAACGCCCCGCTCTTGAGAATCACGCACTGCACTCGTCCAATACGTACGTACGTATACGTACGACTGTAAGCTTCGAATAATTACATATAGAAAGTAAGTCCGCGCGCACATTTTGAAGCACCTGGCTCCAAACGCCGAGTTTTAAATGTACAATACGTAGTTACAAGGTGTAAGCGTGTCGCCGAGCGCAAGCAAGTAATCGTCACGAAAATCGGAATCTATTTAGTGCTTCCCTTTAGACCTTTTGCCAGAGCGCTTGTATAAAGACTATTTTTCTATGCGTAATTATTCTAAGACTGTGAGTGATCCCTAAGATATGTAATACCGGATGCAAAGATTTTAAGGCGCTCCTCGGAAAAAGTATGGACTTTTTGATATAAAACTCTAGGACGGTTAGAGTTGTTACATATCTTATAATAAGATATATATTTCTTCATACCTTTATCTAGATCATATAGTTTCAGAAGCACGATTTTATGATTTTGCCCCGACACTTTTTGTTTTCGGAAAGACCTCAAAAAATGCGAAATTTCAAGAATACTTTTAAATGGTGTTGCATGCATATACTATTGAAAATTGGTTTAATTAGTGGACCCCAATAATATTTAGTATCATGTAAAAGCATTAAAAAAACCGATATAGTTTTCTAATACGAAGTGCTTTTGTGTTTTTTTTGCGTAATCTGCAAAATCGGTCTCGCTCCAGCGCGCGTCGTTTTCTCATTGCAAACTCGCTTCAGCATAATTTTTCGAGTCTCGCCTTAAACATGATTTGTTGTTTGTTCCCAGGAAGGCGACGCGGCAGGTGGTGGACGCGTGGCTAGTGTCGCACGCCACACCGCCCAGCGCCGAGCTAGCGTCACCCTCGCGCGCTGGCTCCGGCTCCGGCGCCACCACACCTGTCAGGTATATTTTTTTTTTATAGTGTGTGGAATACTTTTACGCATACCCCGTCCACGTTGGTGTGCGGACGGTGGTTATGTGGGACTCGCCTAGCCGCTTCCTGACCCTCCATTCAGTCGCGGAGACTCGATGGGGGGTTAGAAAGGAGGAATACCCACTATACCCCTCACTACTTGCTCTCACCGCCGTCGGTGGGAGTCGTAATGTGGAGGGCCCGGTATGGCAAGCTCCCCCTACGACTCGACGGCCGGCCCAACCTGTCAGGTACCTAACTAATTAAGGTCATAGCCCACTTATACCGCACCGCTCCCACCCAACCAAAGTATGAACAGCCAAATATGGACTTAATATCGTTCACTGTAGATGCTCTTTACAGTAACAATATACAATAGCAGACAGCGCGCGGTAAGCGAGCCTGCCGCAAGCTAAAGTGCATCTACAGAGCACGACATTAAGCCCATATTTGACTGCTCATACATTGGTTGGGTGGGAGCGGTGCGGTATAAGTGGGCTAAGTCTTTTAAACGTACTATACAATGTGTTAATGAATAAGCGCAAAATCTCTTAGGTGGTAATTGTGCTCATGAATATGAACAACTTTTGCTATGGGGCCAAATCTGCAACTCGACAACTAAGATCTGCTGTTTCATACAAATTGTCATTACCTACCTATTCTACCAGAATGTTGTATATTATAAATAATCTATACACATAGATAAGTATTTGTTTGAATCAGGCGTCACCTCGCGGGAGTACCTACGTAACCATTGTGAAAAAAGAAATATATTAGTGATGGGTAGGGCTGCCATCAGCTAATTTACGGACCCAGGACAAAAATCGGATTTCCCATGACATAGAAAGAAAGTCTTTAGAAACCCCGCCCGGAGTCCCGGACGCTCTCCGGACGCCCTCCAAACTAGGACAAATCTGGAGAAACCCGGACGGATGGCAGCCGGAAATATTTAGCTTAGGTACTTCCGCAAAAGACACAACAAGCAAGATGCACCGGTCGCCCGCCTGCAAAAAACTGCACGTGCACACCACGAAAATATCAGTGCACAATACCTGCATTTAGCAGGACAGCAAAGCAACACATCTTGCACCTTCACCAATTAGACTACTCTACTCGTGTTTCGCCCCAACCCGAGGCATCCTCAGGAGGTTTTTTGCGGATGGGCGGGCGGTGCATCTTGCATGTTGTGTCTTTTGCGGAAATAAGCTATACCTATATAAGGTCCTTCTTAAATAGTGCACATAATTTTAAGGGGTCATTGTACTCACGCATACGAACAACTTGACCCCTTGAGTCAAGTGAGTACATTGGCCCCTTAAAATTATGTGCACTATTTAAGAAGGACCTTATATGTCACAAAGATAAGTTGAACTGCAGAACCGAAACAGTCGAACCCAGATTAGCCGTTGGAAGTACAACCAGTGAGCAAGTGTGAACTCTCTATATTATAGCTACCCCAATGGTGCTGGTAAAATATATGGGGAGGTCACGGTGGTGGTGATTCGACAATTCGTTTAACTTTTGAGGCACACGTTTGACGACGTCCAAAACTCGAAATACATCCCTATTTTTTTTTATTTTACTTACTTTTTATAACCCTCTATTCAATTCGGTGTTACACGTGGAACCTACTTGGAAATTATAATATAAAACTACCATATTATCATCTATGTATCACCGCATACAATAACAAATAAAAAACCTCTTTGAACACTTGTGAATTATGATAAAACATTCGCAGCGTGAGGCGAACAACTGTGTAACGATCAGCTTAGCGTTTGCACAGCTGATTTTTTTTTTCCGGCTGCCATTGTTCACTAGACAGGTTGGTGGAAGTGCGCATTCTACGGAAAGCCTAGGTTCAGTCACACCTAGGGTCACTAGATCCTAAAATGAGTCTGACTTTTCAGTGAATTTCCTGACACTTTGTCTCAATGGTGTGTGGTATGCGGGGCAGAAGAATTTTGAAAATCTCAAGATTCTTGTCTCGAAAATTTCAGAGTAAAGGCAAGAGTGAATGGGCACCTACTGGGTAAGCATGCTACACCCTAGACTGCATCCTGTCTGTTTAGCAAGATGGCGGTCAAATGCTTAACCAGTTTTTATAAAAAAAAAAAAAAAAAAAAAAAAAATCTAATAATTTACTCATGTTATGTTGAGTGTTAAGAATCTATTATTGTTTCACCAAAATGTTTAAGAAACATAAATAATAGTTTTAATCCCATATTAAAAAAAGAAAAATCCTGACAATTAAAAAAAACCTGTTAAAGGGAAAAAAACGTGTGACTTGTCAGGAAAATTCGAAAGGAAGAAGATATGCACTGAAAGCATTGACATCTGCCTCTGTTGCCAGAACACTGTGTAGTTCATTGTATTGTATTGCCTATTTATCGGTGAAATCGGTTTAGCGAACTTCTCCTCTACAGTAAAAAAATAATACTTTTCTTTCGGTGGGGGACCGCATACAGAGGGGTATTATAAGGGTATACGAGGCATTTTATATGTCGGTGATAACTCAAATTTGATTTTTTTCAATAGTTTTAAATAACGCACATAATATTATGTTTGTTAGTAAATACCCAACCCTAGCTAAAATAGTTGGAGACCTTGAAACGTCTGAGCAGATCTTTACAAATGGTAGCTAAGATAAGAACCACATCGATCCCTCCCTCAAACAAACCCCATTAAAATCGGTACATTCGTTCAAGATCGTATGTTTGTTAGTAAATTCTCAACCGTAGCTAAAAAATAGTTGGAGACCTTGAAACGTCTGAGCAGATCTTTACACATTGTAGCTAAGATAAGAACCACATCGATCCCTTCAAACAAACCCCATCAAAATCGGTACATTCGTTCAAGATCGTATGTTTGTTAGTAAATTCTCAACCGTAGCTAAAAAATAGTTGGAGACCTTGAAACGTCTGAGCAGATCTTTACACATTGTAGCTAAGATAAGAACCACATCGATCCCTTCAAACAAACCCCATCAAAATCGGTACATTCGTTCAAGATCATATGTGTGTTAGTAAATTCTCAACCCTAGCTAAAAAATAGTTGGAGACCTTGAAACTCTGAGCAGATCACTACAAATTGTAGCTAACATAAGAACCACATCGATCCCTTCAAACAAACCCCATCAAAATCGGTACATTCGTTCAAGATCATATGTGTGTTAGTAAATTCTCAACCCTAGCTAAAAAATAGTTGGAGACCTTGAAACTCTGAGCAGATCACTACAAATTGTAGCTAACATAAGAACCACATCGATCCCTTCAAACAAACCCCATCAAAATCGGTACATTTGTTCAAGACCGATGCCTTCCCTTACAAAACTTATTGTCAATCAATAGAAGGATTTGTATTAGAAAGTTTAAAGAAAAATATCGTATTTCGATGACATTTCGATCTTTGATGAGGAATATGGGATATCCGTACTGTATCGCGTAGGTATAATTCACTGTTACTGTTGTAAATTAAACGCATTTTTTTTTTCATAACCCATTTGCATTTCATGATGTTTCAGTTTACAAATTAGCATTGTATTCCAATTTCCAATAGGACAGGTTCGCAAAGAAGAATACTTTGTAACCTTGTAACCAACAGGATAATAAGCATCACTTCATGTTTTTTGTTACATTTTCTCACACTTAATAATACAGCTAGTAGCATTGCTAGTAGCGGCTAATTTGTGTCAACCGGTTTTTTACTAAAACACTGAATATTAAATTATGAGATTGATGATCGTTTGTCACGCTTGTTTTTTTTTGTAGTATGTTTTTTACGACGTAATATAGTGATACCACAGAACATAAGAAAGACGTAAACATTAGTACCTAAGTGGGTGTAGAAATATCCTTTTCTTACTTGTTATAGGAAAAATGTGATAGTAAAGAACCACGAGCCCTATAAGTAGCTTTCAGGCGGGATATAAATAAGCTACTTATAGGGCTCGTGGTTTTTTACTATCACATTTTTTCCTATACTTACAGAATTGAATTGTGAATGCATAAAAATAATTTAAAATCTCAATTCTTTCTAGTTGTCATGGCGGCTAGCGTTACATTCAATAAAAAATGCGTGACATCCTTCTGCTAACAGCTTTTTGTATTTTGTGCGTTATGCCGGCGCCAGACATAGCTCAAACATTTGAACAAATATTTGGACAAATGTGTAGCACGGGTATTTGAGTATTTGTTCAAAGCTTTGATAACATATTTGTACTTTGCCATTCGGTGTCGGTTTTTCGAGCGCACATCAAAGCGCTCAAAGTTCAAATTTTTGCATAGCCTGCCCAAAGTTCAGCCGCGCGCGCGAGCGTTGTTGAGCGGGATGATCGTGTATGCGCAGCGTTTAACCGGCACGGAAGATTCCTTTATGACAAGAAGTTCTCCGTGCGCGCGTACGCGGGTAAATAGTAAAAGATGATTATTTTGGGCTGTTTTGATGGATTTTCTTGTACTTACTAATTAAATACAATTTATTTTTCCTTTTTTGCATTCACAATGTAAGTTTTATTATTGAAAATGAAGTACTTACTTATTAGACCGACCCGTCTCACAACTAGCTCCGATGGGACTCGAACCCACGACCTTTCACTGTCTGGGCGAATGCTCTAACCACTGAGCTACGGAGTCTTTAGTCAGTCATCATATAATAAGAGTAACTTTTTCTAATAGGAACTTCGTTTTCAATAAATACACTTAAATAGTAAAGGCATATCGCGTCCTCAAATAAGTTTTCCACTTTGTATGTTTTCTTTTGAACTGTGAAGTAAACGTGTGTGCAAGCAAAGCATGTGTGGCAGGTATAACAAACATGTGTTCATATTATATCTGTACAAAGTCTTCAAAGTCTGTGTTCAAATATTTGTCCATGTCTGGCGCCGGCATGAGACTTCGAAGGGGGCAAAGTCTTGCTAGACTTTGCAAAAACCGATACACACTGTACCGGGTACAGTAACAGTACATAAAGCTTTACAGTTGTACAATGCAAACAGCTCTTATTAAGACCTCAAAGTCATCTGAAAGTCAAAGGCCTTTCTTCTCATTTGTTCTGTCCCGTGAGCAAAGTCATGCTGAAAGCAATAACCTCTGAAATCACTTGACGAGTCTCTCAGGTCACAGTCTCAGTTCTACACAGACAGTTTTGATGTAATCCCTCCTTTGGAAGAAACCTACCCAGCTATGCGCGTTTAACCACAGATTACTAAATAGTTATTAACTTTCGCCGCACACGAGCCACACGTGGCCGAAACAAACCCCGCCACTTAAGATTCAACCCAAACGAACCACAACCACAATAGTACAATTCACACATACCTACCACATCCACATCGCAGGGACAAAATGTGCCTACCACAATAAGTGAATTCCATTTTGTATTGGAAATGAATAACTAGTACAATTTACACATATTTCCATGTGTTTACCCACAGCCGTCTCTATCGTCTTCTACAAGCCATGCTATGATACGGAACGGCAACATTGCTGTGAACCGGTTTACTGCTCTGAGTACTAAATCCTATGGAGGTGGCATACCTACGAAAAAGTGAGGTGTTGTAACTAAGTCACAATGTAAGAAAATCTTGGAATTCAATTTTAAACTTCTTCTAATTGTCGTATTAATCGGTCCAGCCGTTTCAGAGATTAGCCGGAACAAACAGACAGACAGACAAAAATTGTAAAACATGTCATTTTGGTATATGTACCGTATATTTAATCATATGCACATAGTAAAAAGCGGTTATTTAATGTTACAAACAGACACTCCAATTTTATTTATTTGTATAGATGTATAGAAGATATGCCATCTCCATAGGATTCAGTACTCGAGGTTTACTCGCTGTTTACCTGTCAAACGGTGCAAACGGTGTCAAATCGGTTCACTTATAACTACGTTGCCAACTTTATGCGCATGGCTTGTAGAAGACGATAGAGATGGCTGTGGTTTACCACAATAAGTGAAGTACGACACTAATTTACGTGGGGTGGTTGTGGTTCGTGTGGGTAGAACCTAAGCTAGAAAAAGAAACAAGTGACGATTAGCGGCGGCGGGTTCATATAAAATCTAAGAAAACTACAGGAATTAGGTCGGTGGCGGCGATTTGTGGTTATGATCGGTGGCCCGTGTGCGGCTAGGCTAATAATAGGGTATTTTACTGTTGTTGAAATGTAGATATTTAATGATGACGTTAAAAAATATTGCAATTAAGAATACCAAATGTGAAAAAATAATTTGAATCTGTTTTATAATAAAAGAATTATAGTCTGTTTGATTTTGACTATAGCTGTCTCTTTCTAAAACGAAATCTTCTATGGCGTGACTATGACGCTACTAACCCACTGACGTCACTAAGATAGCGTCCTGTCCTTGTCTAATTATAAAGTTTGAAGTCCTATATCTTTGAAAATATTCAAGACTAGCTTTCCGCCCGCGGCTTTGCCCGCGTGGACTACACGACGTTATCCCGCGGGAATGTGATATTTTTCCGGGATAAAAAGTAGCTTATGTTCTTCTCCAGGCTACAAAGTATCTGTGTCCCAAATTTCAGCCAAATCCGTTCAGCCGTTTTGGCGTGATTGAGTAACAAACATCCAAACATCCAAACATCTAAACATCCAAACATCTAAACTTTCACATTTATTATATTAGTAGGTTAATTCAAAATGAAAACTTGTTTTGTGTAGCTAATATTTCGAAAAACATTTTAAAGAAATAAAAAAAAATCAGTAAAATACCGTATTATCGGTGAGCGAATACCTGCCCACTGAGCTGCCCAAGAGCTTAGTAGCAGCACAAGTTTTCTTAATTGTCTGTGAAGAAAAGAGATAGTGTTATGGAAAATGCTGTATGGTATGACCCTATGTAGTTTAACCCAAATAGTGGCATGTTTACGTCACCGCGTATGTACCGAGTAAATAAATTTCAGCATACATTATTCAACATTCAGCTTATCCCGCGGAAACCAGGCACATCCTTCCTCCATCAATCTTCTGACATCAACACTACTACTTCAGGTGTCTTGAGAATGTATTACATTGTTGCCAGCGTATCTTTACCGAGTTTTTTACTGAAACAATGTTTAAAAGAGTTTTTTCATCCCATCGATTCGAAAAGCGATGATTGTTTATCTAATAACAGGGTCCAAAACGATTCATTTTTTACCTGTTATGACAAGAAGGTATAAATGAGATTTGAATTTTGAACAGCTTCATAACAGGGTCCAAAACGATGAGATTTGAATTTAGAACATAATTAAAGAAGCATTGGTTGGAGTGTAGCAAAGGGTGTGCAGTACTTAAAAAAAAACAACTGATTTTGTATGGGGCCGGGACTTTTTTCGGGACCGAGAAATTTTCAAAAACAGAATTTTATAAAATTGAGAATATCTCGTAAACGGCGAGTCGTAGCTAAAATCTTACACAATTTTCAACCCCCCTACGGCAACCCCGGAGATACTTATAAGGAATCTGATGGACATATATTTTTTATTTAATTTTTTTTTTATTTCAATACTTACTCATTTTTTTTTTCTTGCCCGACTAGCGCTATGATGTATCCGAACGACAAAGAAAGGAAGGTAGTTTGAGTTGTCTTTACTGCTTTTCTTATAGAGGGGGATGAAAAGCAGAGTGTATTACTCGGCCGCAAAATTATTTTCACCTCGGGCGGCGAATATTGAATCCCTCGCTACGTTCAGGATTCTACTTTAGAATCCCTCGCTGCGCTCGAGATTCTACTCTAGAATCCTTCACTGCGCTCTGGATTCAAAATAGCGCCCTCGCCGTAAATATATTATTTTGCTCCCTTGTAATACAATCTACTATTACACAGTTGGGTGGATAGTGTTATGATATTTTATTCTTTGTCATTGCGAAGAAAAATCGTTTATTCGTGCATATTGTGTAAAAATTATCGTATTTTGAAATTAAATGATTCTCGAATTCATAATAATAAATTGTAATATCTCATTAGACCTATATATGGTATCAATAGTATAATAGGTCTTTACATATGAAATTGCCGTTTTTTTCTTTTGTACATATAACTTAACAACTTTTATAATATTAGAAGTATATAATTTCTTTAATATTGCGTTACATTAAGACCGTATCGAGCAACTTTTAATAATTTAATAACCACGATATTTGATTATTTACATAGAAAAAACTTATTCCGAAAGTTACGACTATTTTTGTTTCCAGAATTTCGTACTTTATTAGTTGTAACTTAGTGAAAAAAAATTTTTTTTCTCTTAACGAATGTGTCATTTAGTAGTTAAAATGTCCATAAATATGTGTGTAAAATTTTGTAAATTTGCATGATATTAGTCGTTAAATAATAACAAAAACGTTAGTATGGAAAAAAAATAATTACAGAAATCTCCATACAAAACGGCAATTTCATAGGTAAAGACCTATTATTTATTGAAGCAGTCCATGACATTTTTATTGTATTTTCATGGAAAAAAATTCTTCGAATTTCAACCTATCACGATATCGTTCATCTTCCTTCTCAAGGTTATTTGGCTTTGCTTTTTCATATCTACATCCAGTTTTAATGAGCATGTATAGTTTTACGATTTCTTCACCTCACGTAAAGAAGTCGGGGACAGCGAAAATTTAACAAAATTTCCACTAACACTTACTGAATTCATTACTTCTCTTTAAATTCAAGTACTTCCATAAAAAGAAGCCCCTAGACTTTTTCAATGCGTGTCGACACGTCTTGACCGACTTCTGAAACTAAGGAGCAACGTAAAGTATTGAGTTACTAAGCGCTGGGGAGAACGGAGAGCGGTGAATTTGGACGAAGTAAAAAAATCTACAAGACAGCGACAGGTAGAACTTAACACCGACCCTTCGTCGTTATCTTATAAAGTTACGAACTCCAAAAAGTATTGGGTCCCTTCGATAAGAATAAAATTTGTTCTCCATTCGTAGGTAGGTAGGACTCTTTCGTTGGTTTTGTTGGAATGGTACTTTATTGAGATTGAATTTAAGAAAATTATACTTATTATTTCGAGCATTGTGTTCACCCGAAGCCGCTAGAGACCACGATAGTTCGCACTTCTTCTATTGATTTTCTCTTCATAATCCTACTAATATTATAAATGTGAAAGTTTAGATGTTTGGATGTTTGTATGTTTGTTACTCAATCACGCCAAAACAGCTCAACGGATTTGGCTGAAAATTATTGGGACACAGATACTTTGTAGCCTGGAAAGGAACATAGGCTACTTTTTATCCCGGAAGAATATCATATGCCCTCGGGGTAACGTCGTGTAGTCCACGCGGGCGAAGCCGCGGGCGGAAAGCTAGTATACTTATAATGCCAAACTTTCTTAGCAATACAAAAATGTCTTTGCCTACAGAAAGATCGGTCGGTCAAAAGGATCGATCGGATCAAGCGACGTGGCGGTCTTCTGAATCCACTGGCATTGGCACTTCTTCTCTTGAAGAAGATACATAAATTTTCTAGAATATCTAACGTTCCTAGGCTACTCATCCGTAATAGCCTTGGGCTAAACTAATTCGCTCTATGGAGACTCAACAAAAATGGTAAAAGTATTATTCACTTTTCATTTGAATAAATTTATTTATTATCTTTTGTAAAAGTATATAAGTAATCCCCCTATTTCGAGGAGCCCGTGGCGCAGTGGATAGCGCGCTCGGCCTGCGATCGTTGAGGTTAAGCAACGTTCGCAATGGTCGGTCACGGGATGGGTGACCAAAAACTTTTCATCTCGAGCTCCTCCGTGCTTCGGAAGGCACGTTAAGCCGTTGGTCCCGGCTGCACTTGCAGTCGTTAATACCCACCAATCCGCACTGAGCCCGCGTGGTGGGTCATGGCTCATTCTCCTTATTCATCCATAAGGAAGGCCAGTGCCCCAGCAGTGGGGACATTAAATGGCTGATGATGATGATGATGATGAATCCCCCTATATACCTATGTAAAAGAAAAACAAATAAACTTTAAACTCACTACCTAAACTCAAATTGGCATTATACCTAGGTATGTTAAAAATACTATCAGAAACAACCGACTTCTTCCTAAAGTATTAGTTTCCCGTTTTATATCTTTATAGATTTCGACTTTGGTGCTTAGATATGGTGAACATAAACACATGTTCACGATAGAATCGGGTGATAGCATATTTGCTGTAAAATTGCACCATTTTCGGGGTATAACTTTTTTTTGCGACCTTCCAATGTGAGATTATGTTGGATTCCAAAATATGTGGTCGTCCAAATCAAAAGGGACCTTGTGGCGCTCGGCACTTACGCCTTTATTGCTGTTGTTCGAATACAAAACAACGACAATAAAGACGTATGTGCCGGCCGCAATAAGGTCCCTTTTGATTTGGACGACCACATTTATAGTCTCTTAAAATTATATTTAATGGCCGTTTACAAAAACTTGGCCTGTTGAATTTTTTACAAAATTATCGGATAGCTCTTAGGCTTTAATAAAAATGTCTTTGTCAACAGGAAGATCTCAGCGCACGAGTTTGAGCGCGGCGGTCTTCTGAAGCCGCTGGTGACCACGGTAGATGGAACCCCCACGTTCCTTGGCGACCAGCCACACCACGCGACGCCCTCGCGGCCGCAGCGCCGGTCAAGGCACGAGTTGAGGCAGCTAGACGAGAAGGAGCTTATTTTTGAATTAGTAAGTAAGATTTAATTTTTTTGTTTTTTGCATAATGACGCCTTTCTGCTTGTCCACACCACCACGACACGAGTTCACGAGGTTGTCAACTTGGAACGGTGCGTTGACGACGTTGTGACGTGGTGATGTGGGCAAGCTGTTTGTCACGTAGGTAGGGTTAGGGAGAGATGATATGATATGATATGATCCTTCAGATATATGTAATGGATTTAAACCCCATTAATAAAGGTTTATCCTTTTTTTTTGAAGTGGCAACTTAATCTAATAATGTAATTTAATTTCAATAAATTTTAATTAATGAATGTTAAATTTAGCATGCTACTTTTGCTAGCTGAAGAGGAGAAGCAATACTATATTATAAGATCATCAAAGTAACCCTTTCTCATAAGCAAATAAATAATATTTCATTTCTAATTTCAATCTACAAAATAAATAAATAAATAAATAAATAAATAACTTCTTACATTCACACCAATTATCTAAGCCCATTTTAATTTCATTAAGAAACTGTATCATGGAAAACTTGATAACGGATAAATATATACTTAAATACTTTTTGTTTGTAAATACATACTTAATATACATAGTAAACACCCAGACCAAGACAAATAGACATGTTCATGCACACAAATATTTGTCTTGTTCGGGAATCGAACCCGAGACCACTGGCGCAGAAGGTGGGTAGCCTACCCCTACCAAATAGAGCTTCACCTTTAATAGAACAAATTATTTTTACTCTTTATTTATTTTTATTGGTGAAAATATAGTGTATACTTCAACATTTTTTAACTGTAAAGCTCAAATGATATCTAGTACTTACCCTTAACATTGGCGTAAAAAAGTAGCATTATCTTTTTCTTTAGGACAATTTTTTGCTCGAATTCACATATTGTCTTATTTTTTATAGTGGCGGATGTGTACTCCAAACAGTTTTGAGTTAGAAAAGATAGTAAAAATCACAATTTTATAAATTTCGTAAAAACATATTTACTATTACCACAGAATATATTATTACTTCAAAAATTCATTCTTTCTTTTCAATGAAGTCGTCTCTCAATATGCAACATTGTGCAACGCTTCATCGTAGAATCTTTATAATGACTCGAGGTTTCTGCTAGTTGTGAGATATCACAAAATCTATGACTAAGTAAGTAGTATTTTTAGGAGGAGCTAGTTTGTGTCTTAGTTTATAGTAGCTTCGAGTAATAAAATGTGTTGAGATGCTTGCAGCCATAAAACAAGCTAAGAGCCTGTTGATGCTCAACGTAACTATGTGTTGAGGTTAACTTTGTAACTAACCAAGTACTATTACAATAAAAAGTGTGGCGAAATATCCAATACTAGCGGATCCTCGCGGCACCCGTTCCCGTGGGAATATCGAGATAAGATAAAGCCTTCCTCGCTTAATGGACTATCCAGCACAAAAATATTTTTTCAATTAGGTCCAGTAGTTTTTGAGGTTAGCGCGTTCTTCAGCTTTAAAATATTAGGTTTTTTTTTCACAACGGGGTAGCACTCAGCCTTTCTCACACCTGATGTTTAGTGGTGATAAGGCTGAAGGTGGAAGCGCACTACTCCCGGAATCAATATAAGTAGTGTGTAACATGAAAAATAGTGACAAATTTAAGAAAATATTTTGGTAGTAACCTTGCAAATTTTGCAATGAGTAATTATGAACGCCCAAACTTCAGGTAAAATTTGTGCAATAAAGCAGATTTTGTTAGGCTTATAGGTACTGAATTTGTTTCTCCAAATTTTGATTTTTTGTTATGATAGAAGCTTAGATATAAGTAGTGCACAAGATGCCTATTATTTCAAAAGTTTCAAAGAAAGATCTGTTACAACGCCATAATCACGTAGGTACGAGCGTTTGTATGAAAAGTGAGACGGGTTGGCCCTTAAGTGGCGACGTTTGTGGTTGTTGCGTGTCGCTCGTGTGCCGCGACGGTTAATAGAGTAATTTACATCAAGTCACAAAATAATCTGTGACATTCCGACGGTTGATGAAAGAGTAATTTACATCAACTCACAAAATAATCAGAGACATTCTGAGATGTAAAATAAAGCAATAATTTAACATCTTTATTTCTGTAATTTCAGCAGCCAAGTTATTTCAATATGTAAATTTACTTCATTACTTACATAAAAACAACAGGCATAAAAGTGTTTTACGATTGTTTCTTCAGATTCAGAATAGACTTTCTGCTTATAGCGAAACCTTACAACCTAAGTAGAACGTGTTAAGTTACAGACTTACAGTTTCTAACACATTTACATAACCATAGTCTGGCAACAGTGAAAAGACACTCTAAAACACATAATTATTATTTAGGTATAAATAAGTTTTTAGTAATAATCAAGCTTTTTTGCTGACCGTACTTAAATATTGTCATCTGAAACAAACCTGTGTACAAAATTTCAGCTCCATCGGACACTGGGAAGTGGGTCAAATTAAGCTTGCAAGATTTGTTTCCCACTAACTAACATACTAACTAACTAACTACCATGGCAAGTTAATAAAAAGCTTGTAAAATACACTATTATACTATTGAATACAAAACGTAAAAGTAGACGAAAATACTTTCTTAAATAGTAAGAAACGAAGACCTACACAAAATTAGCTAGCCCTAAATATTCTGTAACAAAAAAATAGTAAAGTTTTTTTCTATAAAACTCTTTGAAACTTTTTTTTATGCGGTGATTCTTTTGATTCCCTTTTGGATTTCGCCAATGTCCAAAGTCTAGGTAAGTTTCTGTGGTAATGTTTCTGATTCTTTATTTCCAATACTTACACTTAATTAACTTTAAGTAAGCCCCTCAAATAGTTTTCGTCAGTCTCGTTAGTAAGTGCTCACTATTATTCGTTAATTAAAACTGTATTACACAATCATTTGCTCAAAACTCACCCAATGAAGCTTCGTCTAGATTCAATTATTCTTCATTATAATTGACCTATATTTGAGTATTTAGTGGCGTGTTATATACTAAATATTGTTATAAGTGTCTTTTATTTTTTTTATTTTTTTCTTCGTGACCTACCTCTACACGATAATAAATAAATACCATTGGTATTAGTTTTGGTATTAGAAAGGAATAGATCAAAATATTCTGGCGGTTCTTTTCTGAAAAAAAAACATCCCTATTATGGTGCATACAACTAAAGCAGTTACACGTGTAAATGTCAAAGACCCTACGCCCAATCCTAAAATTCTACTTTTGGAAGTTAGGAAGCGTCTAGACGAGTCACACATAACCACCATCTGCTCAATAACGCGGATGGGGTATGTGTAAACGATTTCTCCAACTATAAAAGAATTCTCTCTCTATAAAAAAAAGGGGGTTTGTCACCAACTCGACACGAGAGACTGGGCACACGTGTGTCCAGTTGGTGAAACTCAAAATTAGTATCACTTATTATTTCGTCAGCTGGACTCGCCAAGATTTTGATGCGTGTCCAGATAGTGAAATTTAAATTAAATCAGTTTTATGTTTTCTCCAACTGGACACACGTTCGCATTTTATACGAATTCATGACAAAGTACAGTCAAGCAGATAAATGTTGGACCAATTCGGCAATATTTTTATTCATATGTTCTTTAAGTCCCACGAAAGGTTTTCAGGGAGAGAAAAAACATAAAAATTGCGTGGAAAATATAAAAACCACACTTTTCTTTTCCCATACAAACCAGCTATCAAACATTTGACGTAAATTGTTTATCCGACTTTCACATCAAAACGAAGCAACGGATCGGCGTGATTTTTGCTATGAGGATAGTTTTGGAGCTAAAGACTCACAAAAGTCTATAAAATATTTTAGGTTCCCGTGGGATAACGTCGTGTATTCCACGCGGGTAAAGCCCCGGACGGAAGACTAGGTATTAGTATAGATTCTATGTTAAACTGATGATTTTATTGATCCCTAAATTATCGTAGTCATTGCGTTTAACCATGTAAAATACAAAAATACATTTTGCTGAGTTCAATTATGTATGTCCTATTTGATTTGTCTGTGATACCTACTCGAAGTGATGATTTAATTTTTTTATTATTTAGATTATTCGATTGTTTTTTTTTTTAAATATATTCAAGCTATTGTAAAAGAAGTACCTATAGGTGATCAAAATAAGTAATATTAGCTAAGTATACTTACTTGTCTTTTTTATCCTAACATAATTTGTTTTATTTTAAAATTTTAAACTAATAAGAATTTTTAAACAAATCAACGGACGAAACGATTATTCACTTGACTGTACCTTTCTTTGCAAAAAAACTGGGTGTGTCCAGTTGGCGAAAACATAAAAGTGATTTAATTTAAGTTTCACTATCTGGACACACGTCAAAATCTTGTCGTGTCCAGATGACGAAATAATAAGTGATCCTAATTTTGAGTTTCACCAACTGGACACACGTGTGACCAGTCTCTCGTGTCGAGTTGGTGACAAACCCAAAAAAAAGTAACTCGTACTGATACAATGCAGTGAAAATTAGGCAACCGAGTAGAGCTCTAAGCCAATGGAAAAAAAAAATACCGCGGTTCACTTTGCCTTACACTACACCACAGCCTTCTCTATCGTAGACGATAGAGACGGCTGTGACTACACACATTCAAGATTCTGTTTTGACGTAGATGCAACTATGTCAAACCTGCTTGGTTAACTTTAAAAGTTAGTAAAATTATTTTTTCACAATCAGCTAATCCGGCCGCAGTCGATTATTAAATAAATCAACTACTTACCAAATACACCGATCGTGTCCAAATTAACTCAAATTTAAATTATTCAAGGGGAACGGTACTAAAAATACAAACAAACTGACGGGGTTATCAAGTGACAAACATTCCGATAACACCAATAAATTGCATTAACATCCTGCGAGTGATTCATACATTTACAAGATTGTAATTTACTTTCCAGATATTAACATTTCTTATAGGTACTGAATATTATTATAATAATATGTCGTATCGTATCTATGCCGGTATAGAGTCGTATAGAACCACATACAAGACAGGGGCTAAATGTCACTCAACATCAATTGCGATCGATATCAGTTTGAAAGATGATGTATGACCATTGCTGCAGTAATACAAATAATTTTGTCAACTTTCTTCACCAACAAGTGATGGATGTGAAACTGAAAGCGATTGCGATTGACGTTGAGTCAGACAATTAGCCCCCGGGTTCTGCCCCGGTGACAGTCGTAACGAGGGGGCTATTTGCAATAGAAAATTAGCCGTCCAAAAGATCAGGAGTTCGTTTTTTTAGTTCCAGAAAACGATCTTATCTTGTATGCTTGCACTATACTATCGTCCAGTCGCGAGGTGTTGAAATATGGCGAAAGTAAGCTGGACTAAATGAATGATCTTCATAGTGAATATTATTGTGGTGGGTGGGGTTTTAGAGATTTTTAAATGGGAAGGAAGCCGATCACCGATGGGAATCGGCATGTATGGACACACAGATATAGAATTTACTAGATAACGCAAATGCATGTACTTTGCGTGTCCGAACCCCGACCAAACGTCGCCGCTAACTTACAGTCCGCGCGCGTCTGTTGTAGCTGTAGCAACCTCAAAAAAAAAATGCCTCGTTGCGTGATGATTAACTGCAATAGCCCAAAATGGTTTCGTTTTGGATTTTCCATCACTAAATTTCAGCTATGACGTCACACTAAGTGTTAAAAAATCGGTACGCTTGGTTTCAATACAAATCTTCGCCACTGTTATATTAGTCTCATGCTGCCTAGGAGGCGATCACAAAAGACAACTCAAGAAAGTATAGCCCTGTAAACAGTAACGATGACAACGTAAAAATAATAAAGGAAGTCGTAGTACTTATAATGAAGTGCTTTTGTGTATCGCGCAATATTTTAATTTGTTACAGTAACTTTTTGTATAAAAAGTGATTTGCGAGCAGCGCTGGAACGTTTGTTATGGAGACTTATAAGTAGTATGATGCATATACAGGGTGTTTTTCTATAAGTGCAATACCTCTTAGTCGGTGATTGTACTCATGAATATAACAACTTTTACTATGAGGCCAACTCTACAACTTCACATAAAAAATCAGCTGTTCCATACATTCTGGTCAGGTAGGTATTAACAAATTGTATGAAACAGCTGTTTTTTTTTGTTGAGTTGCAGAGTTGGCCCCATAGTAAAAGTTGTTCATATTCATGAGCACAATCACCACCTAAGAGGTATTGCACTTATAGAAAAACACCCTGTATAGTACTTATGAACCTTTTAAGATTGAATTGGCTAGTTTATAATACCTTTTTTGTACATTCAGTTACACCTATGCTTATTGTTTATGGTAATCCAGTGTTAAGGCCGGATATCCATTGTCTACGGGTACCTAATTGCAACAATGGATGCTCTTTGTTTAAACGAAATCATTATTAATTATGCCGCTTCGAAATAGAACGGAATCCGGTTTGGTACAAACATTCATAAATAAACACTGGATCAGTGAAATACTATGTGCTTAATATAATTCATTCATTCGAATGTAGCTACTGAGTTATTTTTGCTGAATGACTGAACTTCCGTAGTTCAGAGGCTTTAAGGCGATGCTCGGAAAAATTATGCTGAAGTGAGATAGCACTGAGAAAACGACGCGCGCGGGAGCGAGACCGATTTTGCAGATTGGGCAAAAAAACACAAAACTATACTTAGCGATTTTTTTAAAATGCCTCTACACGATACTTAATATTATTGGTGTCCAGTCCACTAATTAAACCAATTTCCAATAGTATATGTAACCCCATTTAAGAATAATCTTGAAATTTCGCATTTTTAGAGGTCTTTTTGAAAAGAAAAAGTGTCGAGACAAGATCATAAAATCGTCATATACTTCCGAGCCAGCCTGCCTAGCATGACCATCATTATATCACGCGATATGATTTAGCACGTCTTGCTGTCTTGCTTACACCTTAGTGGGGTAAGCGAGACAGTATAACGTGCTAGGCCGGCAGGGGTCGTCGTGTATTCGATCCCCACCCGGGAAAACATAAGTGGGACATAATTGCTCGGAAGAGATTGCTGCTTAGCAATAAGGCCGCCATTTTTGTACCTACCTTTCTATGTTGTTACTGTTTTTCTTTATGTATGCTTCTGTTTTTATTTTTATTATTCATTATTAGTGTGAAGAGCATTTGTTTACCGTTTTGAAGGTTTAGCGGCCGGACTCTGCACAAAATTATGCCTGAATCAATTTTGATGGTGCAAAAACTCCAGATAAAGAAGGGGAAAGGGAGTCAAGTGTAGTGTATAGAACGTAAATAAAGTAGGAAAAAATCTTCACTTTTAATTTTTTTTATTTAAAGTAAGAATTTAATTATTAAAAAAAAACATAAGTACTTATTTTCTCTTTCAATATTTAATATCAACAATACCAAACTTATAAATAAAATTACTTATTTAACCACGGAAACAAGCTAAACTGAACTGAATTTCACGCGAGCTAGGCCGCGGCGGGTAAAAGCTACCTACTAGGTTCTGTTTAAAATGTATGACCTCCGTGTACACAATGTTGTAGGTAAGTACAACCATCTAAAAGTACATAGTTAATTTCTAGACAAGAAAACGTACTGTGAAATTAAGAACTAGCGAATACTTTGTGGATACAATATAAACAAGTCTTATTTCACAGTTGGCTATAGTAAAATAGTGAGAAACTTAAGCTAAGGACATACTAATCCCACGTATGCAACGTATACAACGCATTATGACATCTAGACTCGTGAATTTGTATGAAATCCGATGAAATAGAAACAGATTTATCAGGCGCAACGTTGCGAATGATAAGTATATTTCTGATCCAACTGTTTTCATACAAAGTCAAGAGTCTATATGTCATAATGCGTTGCATACGTAGAATCAGTATGCCCTTACCTTCAGTAAGTTTCATACAAGTAACGGCGTAATACTTACACCACATGCATAATATGCATATATCTGATTGTAAGATAATAAAATATGTATACCTAGCCTACATGTAAAGAAGATAATAACAATAACACCCATTCATAGAATAATCAGATACATACTCATACTATAAATTATACTGCTGCTGAACTTGCCCTGTGGAACTGCCGAGCAGAGAGGATTGTTCAGACAACCTCATTATCTGCAAGGCTAGCCTGATCTGCTTTACAGACGGCTTCAAAATGAGTGACAATTTAGGATGTGGAATATTTGGCGTCAGTCCGAAATTCAGCAAGAGCATGAATCTAGGAAAAATATGCCAATATATTCCAAGCGGAGGTATACGCCGGAGGTATATATATAGAATGCGCGGAAGCCAACCGTCAACAAAACTACATATTATCACAGATTACTAAATAGTTACTATGTAACAGATAGCTCACTCCGCTAAGTCATTTAAATAAATAGCAACTCTAACTGTAATGCAATAAAGTAGAATTCAGCTTGTACGGCGCAGGCAAATTACGAACGGCCACTCGTTGTCGTTGCATCTCTTTCTATCGCATATATTCTTTTAGCTCTTTTCCGGACCTAATTTCTTTGGATTTACAACGCCGGCGTTGCCGCCGCATTTCGAGCCGACTCGTGGAGTGAAATAGGCCTGATATCTATATATATAAAAATGAATCCCTATTTCCCTTGGTCACGACATCACGCGTGAACGGCTGGACCGATTTGGCTAATTTTGGTCTTGAAATGTTCGTGGAAGTCCAAGGAAGGTTTTAATGGTGAGAAAATAGGGGAAGGAGGGGTAAGTAGGGGTAGAGTAGAAGTAGGGTAGGGTAAAGGTAGGGTAGGGTAGGGTAGGGTAGGGGTAGGGAAGGGTAGTGGTAGGGTAGGGGTAGGGGTAGGGGTAGGGGTAGGGGTAGGGGTAGGGGTAGGGGTAGGGGTAGGGGTAGGGGTAGGGGTAGGGGTAGGGGTAGGGGTAGGGGTAGGGTAGGATAGGGTAGGGGTAGGGGTAGAGTAGGGGTAGGGTAGGGGTAGGGGTAGGGTAGGGATAGGGTAGGGGTAGGGTAGGGGTAGGGTAGGGGTGGGGTAGGGTAGGGGTAGGGGTAGGGTAGGGGTAGGGTAGGGGTAGGGTAGGGTAGGGTAGGGGTAGAGTACGGGTGGGTAGGGTGAAGTACGGGTAGGGCCACGGGAACGAAGTCGCGCTGGGTCAGCTAGTTATATCAATAAATTCAAGATAAATTCTGATTTTTACAGATAGCCAGGCAGCTTTTAACTCGAAATTCGAAATTGGTAAAAGACTGCACAAATAAATAAAATGATCTGGGCCAAAGGAATAAAGTTATTCTGAAATGAGTACCAGGTCATTCGGGAATCATTGGCAACGAAAAAGCCGATGAACTTGCAAGGACTGGTCTGGAGCTCAAGGCCATCAGATAGGACCAAAACCTTATAACTGCTGCACTCCTGGAGCTTAGCAAGACGAATATCTGTACGATAGCCCGCGCCTTAACCGGCCACTGCAAACTTAACAGGTACCAATTTCACATGAAACTGAGTGACACTGATGTTTGCCACTACTGTAAACAGGAGAGGGAAACAACCGGGCACCTTCTGTGTGACTGCGGGCCCCTCATCCACAAACGCAGTATCCATCTGTGTCGAGACATTATGCGTCCGGAGGAGATTAAAACTTTTAAAGCTAGGAGTATTCTAGACTTCTTGGAAGCCTCCAGGCTAAAAGAGTTACTTTTACCAGCTGGCGAAATAGACCTTTTAGGTTGCAGTGACTACATCTCCTACGGGAGATGCATAGCCCCTTATATTCAAATAATAATTTTTATTTATTCATTATAATTACAACGGCAACAAAATTGCCACTTGCAGTAACTAGTAAAATTACACACACATAACAAAAGATTAAATGATAGATAAATAACAATAACAGAAAATAATTATTGGAAATAAAATCACACACAGGTGGATTTTGGTTCTGACTTCTCACAAAACAATAAACAAATTCTTGAAATTAACTTCAATTCATCCGCAAACACATCACACTCACGACTGGTAAGCCAGGAACTTATTGATATTGGTCAATATGCGGCAGAGGGGTGATTGTGCACGTGCCCTTGTACGGGTACGCGGCGTCACAAACAAGGGACAAGGACGCCCGGCACGCCGGCGCGTGTATCGTTCGGGGATGTATAGTTGGCACAATTGGTTGTGCAGGTCAGGGTTGTTTATACTGCCACGTAGAACCTTTAATCCTGTTAAAATTTGGTTGGTTGCTCTGCGCGTTTTTAGAGAATTTAAGCCAAGAGTACCTAGGAGAAATAAGGTCGGATATAAATGAGGATAATATCTGAACTTGCGCTTATACAAGTATCTTAGGAAAGCCTTCTGGACTTTCTCGACCATCAAAGTATAAGAGCTTTCATGGGGGTGCCACACAGAACTACCAGCTTCGAGTTTGCTACGTACGAGTGCGTAATAAAGAAGCTTAATTAATTGACGACTCTTAAAATCACGAGAATTCCACAGGACAAAACCTAAGCGTCTAAAACTTTCTTTTACTACGGATATTATGTGATCATGAAATGTTAATTTGGAATCGAACATCACACCTAGGTCCTTGGTTGACTCCACACGTGTAAGATTGTCGTCTCCCAGCACATATTGGTAACATGTTTTTAATTGCTTCCTTCCAAAGGTCAAGACGCAACATTTTTTATTGTTAAATAACATCTTATTTCTTTTAGTCCATTCAAACACAGAGTCAATATCATGTTGCAGTAATCGACAGTCTTCTTCGTTCTTAATTTCTAAGCTAATTTAAGGTCATCTGCATACATAATACATTTCGCATTTTTTACTACTTTAACAAGGTCGTTTATCATGATCAAGAACAAAAGAGGACCAAGTATAGAACCCTGGCTAACTCCAGAACGCGTGTAATAAGGTTTAGAAGTGAAACAGCCAAACTTTACATATTGTTGACGATCACGGAGATAGTGTGCAAATAAATGTAATAGGCGTGGAGAAAAACCAATATCATTAAGTTTGCCTAAAAGAATATCGTTATCAACCTTATCAAACGCCTTCTGAAAGTCGAAGTATACAACATCGACTTCATGGCCATTATCCATACTATTTACTACTACAGAAGATTAGTTTCACCTGATCTTCCTTTCCTGAAGCCATGCTGCTCATTGCAAAGGTAGGTACTGGCTTGCCTATAGATTTCGTCATACACTACACGTTCAAATAATTTAGCTGGAACTGGTAAGACGGCTATAGGACGATGGTCTTCAATGGTCAATTTGCAATTAGATTTAGGAATAGGCGTCACGCGTGATATTTTCCATTGAGTAGGATATTCCCCCGTTCGAATAGCAATATTAATATTCGAATTCAATTATTCGAATAGCAATATTAATATAAATGTGAAAGTTGTGGAGATCCTTGGGGGAGACCTATGCCCAGCCGTGGGCGTCGTTCGGCTGACATGATGATGATGAAATGTGAAAGTGTGTTTTTGTGTGTTTGTCTGTCTTTCACGTCAAATAAAACGGAGCAACGGATCGATGTGATTTTTGGTTTGGCATAGTTTTGGAGCTGGAGAGAGACATAGGCTACTCTTTATACTGGAAAATATCACATTCCCGCGGGATGATGTAGTGTAGTCCACGCGGACGAAGCCGCGGGCGTAACGCTAGCACTAGTACCATATGAACGTGTCTCTGGCGGGTACCAAATTCACGAGCCTGGGCTCGCTAGAACCTGGGTTCTGTGTGATCATAAACAGAATGATAAGAACAATCTCAGTAAGTATACATTTTCAAACTTTCTAATGTTCCAAATTGTAATTAAGTTTCTTAATGGAGATATACTTTATCATTGTTTCGCATAATTATACGGAGCTTTATAAGACATCGCAGTACATTACAATTTAAATAATGTCCCTTTGTTAAATTAACGTTATGGCGACGTCGGCTTAGGTAAATTTAAAGGTCAACCTATTTGCTCTTGAATCGTGTATACTTTGTTAATTTCTGAAAAATGGAAAATTAAGTATTTAGAAAAACTCGACCCGTCTCACAACTAGCTCCGATGGGAGCTAGTTGTGAGACGGGTCGATTTTTTTTCAGTAATAAAAATTGCATTGTGAATGCAAAAAACTAAAAATTAAAATAAGCTGTTGTTAATTTGCCAAAATGTTTAGCTTCGATTTTTTTTTTCTCCAACGTACGTGGTAGCACTTCACCTTCATCACACCAGCCCCCCTAGCATGACCACCAAAACGCGATATGATACGATAAGCTATCCCGTTTAACTGTCAAAAGACTATGGGTTTTGACGTTTGAATTTCGATAAATCGCTTTATCATGCGATACATATCACGTTTTGGGTGGTCATGCTAGGCTTACTGATGTTATATGGTGATAAAACTGAAGGTGGAAGCGCAGTACTCCCGGAATCAGGAACTATGTAATGTCACTATGTAATGTGACATGCAATGAATAATTTGATTTGATTGATTTGATTTGAACTGGCTCCCTTATCTCTAATTGAATAAACACAATACTTAATGCTTAAAACATCATTGCTATGATTTAATACTCCTACTAATATTTTAAATGTGGAGCTTAGTGAGTATGGATGTATGTTTCTTACTATTTCACGCTAAAACTACTGAACGGATCTGGATGAAATTTGCAACAGAGATAGATTATAGGCTGGAATAAAACATAAGATACTTTTTATCCCGATATTCCCTCTGGAACGGGAACCACGCGGGTGAAACCGCGGGCGGCCGCTAGTTTGATTTAATTTAAAGATAAACTTTTGTTTTCCTTTGCACTAATTTGGTTCGCTATTATTTCATCATCAGAAGCGATTTTATGCACCGTTAATTTTTTATTAGTAAAAATATTTGATGTAATAACTGTGTTTGTCAATATGAACAACTTTTACTTAGAGTCAGCCATGAAAACATGAAAAAATCTTCTGTTCTAAAGGAAAGTACAGTCGAAGCAATTGAATCATGCATGACCCACCTTACGTTCATTTTTGACCAGATATTCCAATTCAATAAGGTCGAAATTCATACTTGTTGTGTCGTGTTCAGATCAGACGAACACCACGATGTGAGCAAAATATTCAATTTCGCTTTATTTATTTTCGCTTTCCTTTGAATTTTCGTGTGGCAGTGCAAACATTCGATGTTTTCATCGGTTTCCGGTCGAGCGACTGACTTCCTCTTTTTAGGGTGGGGGGTAGCAAAAAATGGCGGTTGCAGCTAGGCCAAATGTTTTCTGCCAGAGACGGATTCTAACGAAACAGGGTCCATAACCAGGGCCCCTTAAAACGCCTTTAGGTCCCCGGACCCTTAATATTGGTTCCGTCTTGTTTTTTATTATGTTATTACTAGCTGTGTAACTAGCCTTTCAAAATTCAAAATATATTATACCATGGACGAAAATTATTATACTAGCTTTCCGACCGCACCTTCGCCCGCGTGGACTACACGACGTTATCCCGCGATATTCCCGATAAAAAGTAGCGCCTTTGTTCCTCTCCAGGCTACAAAGTATCTGTGTCCCAAATTTCAGCTAAATCGCTTCAGCCGTTTTGGCGTGATTAAGGCGGTACCGTGACCGAAAGAGCCCCGCGGTGAATTTTATTCAATATTGTAATTCTAAGACACAATTTTTATAAAACTTTACATGGAATTTTAGGGCCCATAGTCTAGTCTAATATTTTTAGACGGTACCATTATATTCCCTCGTTGTCACTGCTAGAAGTAGATAGCAAAACTGCTTAAAGTGGCCGTTTTTGACACATTTGCGGCTTTAAAGACACAATTCTGGTGTTTTAGTAACACGATCAAGGTCAAAAAGCAATAACATTGAAACTTTTAATTTATATCTTAACTTAATTTTGCCTCACCGGTAGTGAGACAAAATTAAGTTGAGATATAAATTTAAAAGCCTGAATAAATTGAAAGCTGACAATTTACTTGTCCGTTTAATTAATCAAATAGTACAGAACTTATGTTTCACCCTGGAGTACAACCGAGGCGAATATCAGATAGGTAACACATACTTACAATAAATTTAAAAATCTCTATCGTGGTCAGTGACTAAATGTATTCGATGATTGTCTGATTTTTATAATTATCTAAATATATTATCTAATCTACAATAAATTACCTAAAAATCTACTATTGTCATGCAAAATATATTTTATGGAGGATTGTGTTTTAGACTTTCAGTTAAAAATTGTGTCAAGTCAAAGTTAAAGTTACTGACTTTTTTTTTATTATAGCAAGTATTTCACTAAGCAATTTTAGAGTCCAGCACAACATAATTTTAGTTTTTAAGAAACTGGTTAGTTTTACAACAAAATCGATGTATCTTCTTTAGAAAATACATATTTTATTTTTATATGAAAGTCATAAAAATAACATGTAAACTAGTCTTCTTCATTAAAGGTCAATCATAAAATTTGCATTGTGAATGCAAAAACGTAAAAATAACATTAAAGGTTTATCAAACGTGAGTCAAATAAACTACATTAAATTCGGTCTATCTATAACAGTACACTCGAATTCCTTATTATTGCCTCTGCCTATATTTAAAAATATTAAAAAAAAATTTTTACCTCCTCTCTGCCAAGTTGTGAGATAATCTGGGATAAGCCCAAATGGTTAATGTAAAGATAAAGATATCGTAGAGCCATTTTATAACGATTTAAGAAGAGCGAAGTTTATTTTGGTACGAACGTAAATGTTTTAGTAAATTAGCTACTAAAAATGTTTTCAGTCTATAAATAAGTAAAACGTCTTAAAATTACTTACATATAAAATATTGTTCTTCCATTGAGTTATAATGTACTAATTTACTTAAGTTGCTTAACCTTAATACGAAGATTTAAGTCGCATAAATTATACAATTCGAATCGAAATAAAACCACTTTTATACGAATATGTAATACAAAAACTGGTATTTTGCACACATTTAGTTATTACAAAATTGTGTTTTTAAAGGATTTTTTGTTTTTTCCTACGTTTCGGCACTTTTCCAGGGGCCGCCGTGGCATAGGCCGTGGTCACGGAAACTAATTTAATAAAAAAGTATATACCTACAAAACTCTAAATATCTTTTAAAACACATTGAAAAATTATTAATTATGTGTGTGCGTGTCTAAATCCGTAAAAAAGTAGCTTTATTTCAAGGAGGATTAGTGTTTTAAACGGAATTATCCGATATTGTTCAATATTTTTTTAATAATGATCGTATAGTTACGCTTCGTTCAAAGGGGATCAGTCATTGATGATTCATCAAAGTAAGGCATATTTTGTGACGTGATAACGTAACGCCGGCTGGACGCACGAAAAAGCATGACTCGTTGTCACGTTCCGCCTGAGCTCAAAATAGAACTATTACTTCCCATAAACCTAGAGACCTGATATTTGTTACAGGAGTTGGGTTTAATGACCACATATAGGGAAAACTATAAAAACTAAGTTATTTGAAGATCCAGATGAGAAACCTTAACAGACCAGCCTAGTTAAGTTTATTGGCATTTCGTTGTTATTAAATTGAAGTTATTGCTTTACTATGGGTCTCATAAGAAGGCTCAAGGTCACCCAGCGAGCAATGGAGAGAGCGATGCTTGGTATTTCCCTGCTCGATCGAATCAGAAATGATGAGATCCGCAGGAGAACTAAAACTACCGACATCGCTCGAAGGATTGCTCAGTTGAAGTGGCAGTGGGCGGGACACATAGCGCGGAGAACCGATGGCTGTTGAGGCGGAAAGGTTATCGAATGGCGACCGCGAACCGGACGACGTTCCGTGGGCAGACCCCCTACAAGGTGGACCGACGATCTGGTCAAGGTCGCGGGAAGGCGCTGGATGCGGGCAGCGCAGGACCGATCGTTGTGGAGATCCTTGGGGAAGGCCTATGCTCAGCAGTGGGCGTCGTACGGCTGAAATGAAATTGACTTTAACAGCATTAAATGCTTCTGCGATATGTCTCAGTTGCATTTAAATAACTAAATTTAAAACTTGGCATAGAAATAACTAAATTTCTCACAATCACACAAATTATTTAGCTCAAAGACTCGCGCTATGCGTCCGAGTAGAAGAGAGACAGCTGCATATTGTTATCACGTTCAATTACCGTCCGTAAACCGACTTTACAGACAACCATTTTTTATAAAAAGACACGACACCGGCCCTCATTGGCAGTTCGTAGCAACCAAAAAGCTTAGACTAAATACTGAGGTAACTGGAGTTTTCACCCTGAATAAAAAAGTATACCCAGCAAATTTGACATTTAGTACGTAGTGACTGTCAGTTGTCTCATATGACCACACGTATTTTTTCAAAATGTAGGTGAGACGGAAGACAGCCACAGTCCCACAAAAAAGTGTTAGTACTGCACTCTCTAGTTACCTCAGTATTTTTAGTCTTAGCTCTTTGGTAGCAACTCACTCGGTTTTCATAAAAGCGCTTCAGCTCATATTACTGTACGGCCACTCAAATGGTTGTTTTAAGAATTACGCAATCGCTCCACGGAAGCAACACCCTACATCCTTATTCCTTTCTCAAATGACGCTCGAACATAACCCAAATGAGTCTCGAGCATAACCCAAATGTTGGCATAAGGGCCCCGATTACTGGAGCGTCACGTTCGACCCAAATCGTCGATAATTAATCATTTCGTGTGGGTATCGGATGGGGACGGGGATAAATTGCTGTGGCAAATTAAACAAATACCCCCGCGACATTGATGTGGGACCTTTTAGATTAAATGCCCTTTGAAAATTGCACAGGGACTTGTTTATTTACACCAACAATAGTGGAGGTAGGTAGTAAAAAGTTTTCTCATTGTTACCAACAAAAGCTTTTAATAGTAAACTGTACCCACCGGTACCAAAACTTGGGCATAGTGCAATTTTCATACAAACTTGGTCACGTTAGCGTCTTAAGGCGATACTCGGAAAAAATATGCTGAAGCGAGATAGCAATGAGAAAACGACGCGCGCGGGAGCGAGACAGATTTTGCAGATTTGGCAAAAAAAACACAAAATCACTTCGTATTAAAAAACTAAAGCGATTTAAAAAAATGCTTCTATACGATCCTCAATATTATTGGTGTCCACTAATTAAACCAATTTCCAATAGTGTAAGTAACCCCATTTAAGAATAATCTTCACTTTTCGTATTTTTTAGAGGTCTTTTCGAAAAGAAAAAGTGTCGAGGCAAAATCATAAAATCGTGTTTTTGAAACTATACGATTCTAGATGAAGGTATGAAGAAATATATATCTTATTACCAGATTTGTAACAACTGTAACCGTCCTATAGTTTTAAATCAAAAAGTCCATATTTTTCCGAGTAGCGCCTTAAAGATCGGAAACTTTTTGAATATCTGCAATGATTCTTCATGATTCTTACGTCTACTGAGACAGAGTAATGAACGAGTATTTTAACTACTAAAGTCTGTTCGTCGGAACATAACACACAATTACGTTGGGTACCCGTCAGTCACGTTTATTCCGTGCCCTGTACCATAGAATGCCTTATGTACCGACCGACACGGCCAGACGACGTTACGTCATAACTCGATCTCAGATCTTTAGTTGGCAGTTAAAATACTCGCTCTTTACTCTGACCGAGAGGTTACTTGTACCGTTTATACTCATTCCTGGCCCTGCCACACTTAGTGGCGGCCGGCGGCTTGGTTACGGCGCCAAACCGCCAAAAGTCAATTAAATGCTGCCGGCTCCGCTGCCATGACGTCCAAATGAGATACAGCCCCTAAAGTCTGGAACTAACTTTACAGTATCACAATCTAACTTCATACCGACGAAGCCCCGCGGCCGCTAGTAAAGAGCGTCGGCCATTGAGAACACCGTCTGACGAGGAGTGAACTGGCACACTGCTCGTTAACGAATGGGACCATGACCAAACTGACTGCTAATTCAATTTGCGCCAGTTAGCATTAACTTGTAATCTCTTTTGTGTATTTTTTTTTGACGATATCAGAATAAAGATTGAATTTGAAACTGTTATTACTGGGAGATGTGAGATGGTTCGAAGGGGGAAGCACAGTAACTATTTCTCCTGCAAAGTGGCGCATGGTCGCTGGTGTTATTGGACTGTCAAAATTAATACTATTCTCTAATAATTTATATAAAAAATTAAAAATAAGTGCATTTCTTTGCAAGAATAAAGGAGTTCACCGTTTTCCTACTGAAAAAAAGAGGAAAAGCATGGATC
This sequence comes from Crambus lathoniellus, assembly GCA_949710035.1. Classification (NCBI taxonomy): domain Eukaryota; kingdom Metazoa; phylum Arthropoda; class Insecta; order Lepidoptera; family Crambidae; genus Crambus; species Crambus lathoniellus. Next base: position 13,168,861 of record OX453296.1, read on the forward strand.
AACGCCTTACGTAAAAAAATTGAAAACCAAAGGCACATTCTAGGTTATGTAGTGTAGTGACCATTTTAAACCCAAGGATTTTTATGGCGAGAGCAGTTATAGGTACTGGTTGGTTTATTTATTTATTTAAATCCCGGTACGTAAATATGCTCAGTGATACATTCCTTGACAAGCACCAGGTGAGCACCAGTCACGGGGGCGCCATCTGAAATTAGCTTTGCCTGTGGCGCTCCACTTTTCGGTGTTATTTGTTTTGTTTAAGGGGTTAAGTATTCCGCCCATTCCGCCATAATTTAACTTTGATATATTTTCGTGTAAAATAACCCTTTACCATTTTTACGTGTATTTTTTTACTAGCTGTTCTGCGCGGTTTCACGTGGTTCTATACCCCCGTGGCACCCGTTGCGAGTTGGAATATTGGGACAAAAAGTAGCCTAATGTGTTATTCTGATGGGTAGATGTAAGCCTAGCCCCACACGGTTACCAAAAAACGCCGCCACCGACCTCTTTCTTGTAGTTTTCATACATTTTGTATGAACGCCGACGACTAGCAAAAACACTATACCTACGCCATGTTGGTCGCTAACTCTATATCTACTAATAGTCTAATAATATTATAAAAAGGAAAGATTTGATGTTTTGTTTGTTTGTTTGTATCGAATAGGCTCCGAAACTACTGGACAGAAAATTGGGATATAGGCACTTAATATAAAATACTTAGTATAAATACTAAAGACTTCGGTATTATATCCTAGGTTTAATTAAGTGCTTGTTTCACAATGTCCGAAAGAGATACTTTCCAGTTTACTTGACAGTTTTGTATGGCCTATCTGTCAAGGAACAGCTAATCAGAAATTACTTAGACATTGTGATAAAGGCACTTAGTAAAAGTACTAAAGACTTTAGTATTATATCCTAAACGTTTAATTGAGTGCCTGTTTCACAATGTCCGAAAGAGATGCTTTCCAGTTTACTTGACAATTTTGTATGGCCTATCTGTCATGTAACAGCTAAATAGAACTTATTTAGACATTGTGATACAGGCACTTAGTATAAAATACTAAAGACTTTAGTATTTTATCCTCAAGGCTAATCAGGTGTGCGGCGCTGTCGTTTAATTAAGTAAAGGTGTGCGTTATATTCGATAACGCATATAGCATAAAGTTATAAAAATATAACTATCGCACCTTATACAAAAATATAACTTATTCTGCTATTGCTATATTAAATGATATCAAGCAGGGCGCCCGCCGCACGCCATCTAGTGTATTCGAAATGAACAAATGAAATGACAGAACTGAATGAACTGAATGAACGAACGAACTGTGTTCTCCTTCTCTATCCAGCCATTTCCAGCCGCACGCGATGCAAGTATTGCTCTCTCTTTTCTTGGTAATCAAATCTATCAAAATTCAACTCTATCAAATAGAAATAGAGTTGAATTTTGACAGTTGGAAAACCAAATAACGTCTAATAATGTCAAATAATGTCTTATCAATAAGGACTAATATCATAAATCACGTACGACATGCGATTTGAACGAACATGTTATTTTTCTGCAATAACATTTATTACTGTTATTAGAATATTTAACTAATGCTGTCCTGTGGAATTCTTGATCGCGAACGCACGCTCGCTCGGGGTTTAAAAAGTACTTAAGAATTCTGTTTTTAATAGCGTAATATGAATTTATTCGTGTTGTTATTTGTAAAATAGTGGAAAAAAGAATAAAGAATTGGTTTATTAATGTAAGTAATTGATCATTAAGTAGTGTAAAAACTTTAATAACTACTTTTAGTTTAACATAAATTATAATAGGTTATTTATTATATTAGGTAAGTACTTAATACTAATATATTATAGCATTAAAAATAACCTGATATTTTAATGTAGCGTAACGATATATTATGCTATAATATACGAATATAGCATAATAGCACACCTTTATAATTGAGTGCTTGTTTCACAATGTCCGAATGAGATACTTTCCAGTTTTCTTGACAGTTTTGTATGGCCTATCTGTCAAGTAACAGCTAATCAGAACTTACAAACACCCTAAAGGTTAATCGAGTCAAACATGACTTAAACATGACAAATCTTCAAAATAATTCGCCATCAGAAATCGATCATAAAAGTTTTGAAACGTAATTAATACAAAGCCGTTCTTATACCAAACCTTATATCTTACAACAAACGACAGGATCAGAATAAATATAATTTCTAATTAAAATTTATCCAACTTTCCGTCTTTGTTATTGTTTTTGAATAAATCTAATCTGATTACAGTTCTGTTGTGTCTGTGAAGATGTTTAAAGAGTAATCAGGATTATAATGTAATCCTCTTGATTACTTCCATAATTTCACAGTAGGAGTACCCTTGTCAATTTGTATGTACAGTCGAACTAATTGAATCGTCACCCATTTTGCAAACAATTTGTTTGAAAGCGCCAAAACTTTGAAGGTCAGCGTTATATTGTATATATACATGATATTTATTTTTTGTTACAGGTTAAAGACATATGCAACGAGTTGGAGGTGAGAGTGCTGTGTCACAAGATCCTCCAGAACGTGTCGATCCTCCTGGACGCGGATAGAGGGTCCCTCTTCCTGGTGCAGGGCGAGAGGGCGGCGTCACCACATCCACAAAATGGCAGGTAAGTTTTATTGTAGTATTAGCTGACCCAGCGCGACTTCGTTCCCGTGGCCCTACCCCCTAATCCACCCTGTCCTACTCGTACTCTACCCCTACCCTACCCTTTTTTTTATAGTAGGGGGAATGCGGTTATGCATCCCGAAGGTATGTGGGACTCGCCGCTAAGGCCCTACCCACTAAACCCCCTACTGCTTCCCACACCACCTAACACGCAGGACCTACGGGACCGTGATATCACGCACCGTGTGGTCCTGGTACCCTACCCTACCCCTAACCTACCCCTACCCTACTTCTACTTAACCCCTACTTACCCCTCCTTCCCCTATTTTCTCACCGTTAAAACCTTCCTTGGACTTCCACGAACATTGAAAAAAAAAATTGGCCAAATTGGTCCAGGCGTTGTTGAGTTATGCGCTTACCAACACATTTTGCGATTCATTTTTTTATATATAAGATTATCCCAAGAAAAAGTGTAGTTTTTGCGGGATTTAAAGTACTATAAGTCACTCTCTAATTGTCCATCTCCGAAACTATTCCTGTACTTACCAAAAATCACGTCGATCCGTTGCTCCGTTTTGACGTGAAAGACCATTAAATATTTACGGCAAATGTTTGACAGCTGGTTTGTATGGGAAAAGAAAAGTGTTGTGTTTACTATTTTTATGTTTTTTCTCCATAAAAACCTTTCGTGTGCCTCAAGGAACATAATATTAAGAAAAAATTTGCCGAATTAGTCCAGCCGTTTTTGAGTTTTGCGCTGAGCAATATTCATTTTTATTTATATACTTAGATGATAGATTTCTTTACATCTTTGTAAAGTTGACAGGAAAGTGTTTTAACAGTTTCGTTATCAATTCCTAGACATTAAAAATAACGCTAAAGCTCATTTCAATAACGTCATGAACTATGCTATGTGACACAGACATCAATAGAAATTGCCACTTTGAAATTCAAAGGAAATCAGTCCTTATCGGTCTACAGCATACAAAGAATTATAAAACTAAAGGTGATAAAGCAATTTATTGGTCTAATTTACATGTATAGCAATGTCTTCAGAATTTTTCGATAATTTCAGGAAATTACATTCCTTTGATTGTTATTCTCTTTGAACCGAGCAAGAGAGCAAAATGAAAAACCGGTGCATTGAGACGTCGAAATGAGAATCTACATTCAAATGCAATTCCAGCCATAATCAGGATTTATTGCGGCGAAACCTGTTTGCTTTTTATGTTTCTTGTAAGGCAGGATGCACATTCGGAGCCTCGGTTTAAGGCTTGAAGTTATAGCCTGCAGACACTGAAGAAATTGTTTTGCAATAAGTTTATAATACGTATTAAAGTTATTATGATCATTGTTTTTTTTTTCAATTCGAAAATGCAGATGCTTTCTAGCAGTTTAAAATTTAGAGCGAGCTTTACGTTTTGATAGAAACTGTCTAGCAAAGCAACAAAAAATAAAAGGTTGATATGGCAACGTGAATGAAATAAAACTTCCGATTCAGCAACGTATGTTCTTTTCACGCTTGAAAAATCCTGAATTTCGCCATACAGGGTCAAGTCGAGTCGATGTGTAGGTACTTTTGTAAAGATAAGGTGAGTTTTTTTTTTATCTGTGAATGCAGATTTGTTTCTTGTCTGTCAAAAATAAAGCAATGGTTCCTTTCAGAACAATTTGGTCTCCATTTTTTCGAGTAGGTTCACTTTCCCTCCAGGGGGGTGATTCTCAGATCTATAGTGATATCTATAATTCGACATCGTCAAATTCGAATACTAATCTTTTCTATAAGCTTTAAACAAAGAAATGTACTGTAAATAGCGCCGAAACCGTCCCAGGCGCGCCGCAGAGTTTTCTGATACTGAAAATGTCACAAAATGTCTATAGTTTTTAAAAATACATCCTTGCGCGCGACATGCACGTCGACTGACATTGACCACTCGTTGCAAGTCGAGCGCTGAGCATTAGACATTTCGGCAACCGACCTATTTCCTTTACAATCGTGAAACGATCATTTTTGAGGCCCTAAAACTCATAAATTAGCCTACTGATGAATCCAGAATAAATATATATTAAATATTGATATAGAAACTTCAATCTGAGCATTTCAAAAAACAGTCTTTAAGATATTATTAAAAAAAATATGAAATGAAGCTGTTTTCAACTTGCAATACGCTACTGCTTCTAAACTACAAGTGATATTTTCACGTTTCTTTCAGGAAAAGATTGCTACCTTGTTTAACTTAAAACTGAGCATTTTTCGTTCTAAAATAATACATAGTTTTGACGAAACGTGTGTTTAAAAATTACCCGACCTGGGGGGCTACCGGCTAAAAAATATGGATATGGACATGGGTTTCAACTGCCATTTGAATTTCTTATTTTGATAGATTTTGCGGCTTTGTTCTGTTGAACGTTGCTAGCTAGCTATCGTTATACCCGAGGTCACTAAACAGGGAACTGAAAGCGGCTATTTGTTTTATAAAATTGATTCAAAGTTCCAAAAAACGTATGAAGTTCATATACATAAAGTTACGCGGTAGCCCTCCAGGGATCGAACCCGGGACCTCTAGAGATAGCGGCACCTTGAAACCGGCGCGTACACCACTCGGCCACGGAGGTCGTCTAATAATAATATATTAATATATACCTAGTAATATTATTAATATAACTAAAATAGGATGGGAAGGGATTTTGCATGGCAGAACTACGATTCTGCGGTGAAGTATGCATATTAAGGCGCTACTCGGAAAAAGTATGTACTTTTTGATTTAAAACTATAGGACCGTTACAGTTCTTACAAATCTGTTAATAAGATAAATATTTCTTCATACCTTTATCTAGAATCGTATAGTTTCAAAAACACGATTTAATGATTTTGCCTCGACACTTTTTCTTTTCGAAAAGACCTCTAAAAAATACGAAAATTCAAGATTATTCTTAAATGGGGTTACTTACACTATTAGAAATTGGTTTAATTTGTGGGCACCAATAATATCCAAAATCGTATAGAAGCATTTTTTTTTTAAATCGCTATAGTTTTTTAGTACGAAGTGATTTTGTGTTTTTTTTGCCTAATCTGCAAAATTTGTCTCGCTCCCGAGCGCGTCGTTTTCATTGCTATCTCGCTTCAGCATAATTTTTCCGAGTATCGCCTTAATTTAAGAAAAACTCCGAAGAGATTTTAAATCATTTATTATACACTAGCGACCCGGCCATGCTTCGCACAATCCTTTGAACAATTTGTTGGTGCTTCCACAGTGATAGTACGTTTCACTTCTCGCGTCTGGAAATATTTTTCATCAAAATGTCCAATTTAGTCCATGTGTTTCTGGTATCCAAGGTAGTATGAAATCTGAAAGATACTTATATTACTAATTATAGTATAGGTACCTATTCTAACAGTCAAAAACTGATACCTATGGATCAGTTAAGTATCTCAAATGGGATTACATTCCCAGGTAATTCATATCTAAACGTAATATAGGTACTTTAATAACAGTACCTAATACATATTCGTTTACCGCGTGATAGGACAGTGGACACGAAATATCGATAACTTGATGCAGCCCTAGTGTAAAACGAAAATTGTTTCTTTACACAAAATATTCGTAAATTCTGCGTTATGTGTAATCAATATTTGCTTGTTACATAAATAAATGTTTATTGAAGAGCATTATCACACTTCGTGCTTTAAATTCGAAGCGCATTAGCAAAAATAAACCTTAGGAAGGGAGGTGTCGGTTTAGAATAATTTACCTGAGAAATGAACATTTTGCGGGATTATTTCATTGTGTTGTACAACAATCTATAACTGAGCAAGTCACCATGTTTCCATACCAATATTGGCTAAAAATATCTAAGATTGCACGTAAAATCCGAAAAATTTACAATACCTAAATTCTCAGCGTGATGATAAGTGCTGACGAACTGTCAAACAGTAGCCAAAAACGGTTCTGTTACGTCGTATCACGCATCTCCTTTTATCTCACAGTGTTGTTGCTAATGACATCCCACTCGCTCAGCCCTTTGTTTCTCTATTCCGATAGGTATATTAACTTTATGGTGCGTCGTGAGGCGACGGTAAAATGATGCCTATGACTTCAAAGTCACCTTGTGTTCTCAGTGGGTCCTGCACTTTACATTGCTCCGCTTACTTACGGTCATAGTCATTTGCTGAGATCCCTAGATGATGTAATTTCTATGATGACGCCACTGTATTGCATTCGCTATTCTAGCGGTGTAAGCGAACAGCCATGGCTAATTATCTTATGCGTATTTGTATGCGTTAAGTGCATCCCAAGGTGTAGAGAAACGTTCAAACTTAATTCTGTTATTAGTGGGCGGTAAAAAGTTATCGAGGTTGTCATTGTATTTTGTCCTTATAATCATTACATAAAAGTACTAATCCTAAGTAGTGTTGTTTAACCCTTAATTGGGTGCGCCAAAAAAGTTTCGTACGCAGTGGAGCGTGTGATACCGCGAGTCTGATAATTAATTACTAATAAAAAATATGATACATTCAAAATTGAATTTTTACTAAAATGAAGATTTCCTCTCACGTATTAATCAACTTTTAAACTAATAAATTTTTAAACATAAGATAGTAACTGTTATCACTAGTTTTCATGGTTATAATTTTGGCAGACTACGATCATTGCTATATGTAATGGTAGGTGCATCTATATTATGGTCCTTGCACGCATTTTTGAAGTGTCGAGCACCACAAACACGTTCCTAAGCACAATCGCTCACAATCAAAACCCACTCGCAAATGGTTTTATGAAGTTGACACTCATTTACGAAGCTACCTAGAAGAACAGCGCGTTATTATACAAGTTTTAAGAAGTGATGAGTCTAGAAACTATTATTAGGGTGCGAAATACCCCGCGCGACAATTATAGGTTAGTAATTTGGCTTAAGATAACTGAACTAAACTTGACATTATTACATTATTTCGTTGTAGCAAATTAATAACAAATGTTTTGTTTAATTATTCACTGGTAAGTATATTTGTATCCTCAGCAATTTCTTTTAAATCAAATAATGTTCATAAAGCATTTAAACACAAGTCTCATTATAAAATACCAAAGTAAATATCTAAAATAATTGTTTTTGTGCGAGCAAGTTTTCAAAAGAGCATGACAAGCACTGGTATGCTAAAGGAATGGTTCACAGCGAGCGTCTCAGTGGCCGAATGCAATTAGTTTGAAAAGGGAAATTTAATTACAAATTTACGATTTAGCCGGCGTCCGTCCGATGATGGTGGCCAATTAACGATTGACTTAGTTGGTTCAAATTTTATTGGTATTAAGTTAAAAGCTTCATATCGAATTTATATAATCAATTAATCTTTAGCCATTGACTGATTATGAGTTAGTTATGAAATGAAATGAAAATATTCTTTGTTGTACACCAAATAACATTTAAAAGGACAATACAGTATACGTATTCATTACTTAATCAAAAATCCGTGCAAATAAGTAGATAAGTTCAAAATGACAATTACTTACTTATAATTACAAAAAAATACCTACAAATATCACAGAATATATAATAGTACTTACGCAAATATTCTAAATGTATCTTTTCAAAATATGACAATTAGTTTCATTTATGTTTTTGGAAAATGAATGGATTTTGTTCAGCAGTGAGTGTATTGCGAGCTGATGATGAAAAATTCATGATGATTGCGCAGATTGATGATTTGAATAAACAAAAGAAACTTGTGACAGAAAACCACCAGCCCTGATGCACTGCAAGTAGCTTTCAGGCGGGTGGTTTTTTTCTATCACAAGTTTTCCTGCACTTACAGAATTGCATTGTGAATGCATAAAAAATATTTTCAAATCTTAATAAAAAGTACAATTTTTGCACTATTCAGGAGGTATTCCAGTTACGGCACCAATTTTAACCGCACCAAAAGCATTCCCATTACGGCACCATTGGTTTGAGGCGTAGTAGAGCTGTTACCTAACTAAAAAAGATCGATATTACAGTTCAGTTCTTTTTTATTTTCGTTCTTGACACTCCAACCGGTTTACTAGTGTAGTGGTTACCTATTTTGTTGATCGCAGGTTACTATTTATACATTTGAAAGACCTTTCCTAATGAAATTAAACCGTTAACCCTCAACCATAGAGCCCTTGTTTACGGTGACTATTTGTAGCGATGCTGTAGCGCGTTAGTAGCGATGCTGTCGCGCGTTAGTAGCGATGCTGTCGCGCGTTAGTAGCGCGATGCTGTCGCGCGTTACAGAATCGCTACAAAAATCGGCCAAGTGCGAGTTGGACTCGCCCATGAAGGGTTCCGTACACACTTAACGTACCGATTGCCTATACCTTGCCAAAATTCCACCATAATTTTTTGTCAGCAAAATATAACTTTGTTTTTCATTGTGTTTGTATGAATGACAAAGTTACATTTGCGGTTTTTGAAAATGTGTTATATCTCAAAAAGTACTCACTTTGTAACGTTCAAACCAATTTTCGTTGAAAGTTTTTATAAAAATCTACAGCATATATTTATTCTAGATTTTACACTCTTTTATTTCAAAAGGTAAAAGGAGGGGTGGGGGGGGGGACACATTTTACCACTTTGGAAGGCTCTATCTTTCAAAATTTTGAGTTTGAGAAAAAAATATTTGAGAAACCTCCATGTTATTTTCAAAGACCTATCTATAGACACCCCACACAAATATATTTGATTAAAAAATATTTTTCAGTTTCAGTGCTATGTATGGGGAGACCCCTTCATTTGTGTTATTTTTTTATTTTTGTATTAAAATCGTAAAGCGGTTCACGGAATACATCTACCTACCAAGTATCAACTGTGTAGTTTTTATAGCTTTTTGGAATAAACTGGCTATGACATACGGACAGACAGACAGACAGACAGACATGACGAATCTATAAGGGTTCCGTTTTTTTCCATACGGCTACGGAACCCTAAAAAGTGGCCGTGGGCGAGAGCCTTTACATTCTCAGAATTTTCTCAAGACGTGAACTCACGAGTGCTGTAAACAGAAATCGTATAAGTTCCCCCATAAACCGAATGGCACGATCAATCACAGTTTCACCGCAATTTCTCCAGCAATCACAGCATTAATTGCGATCTATTATTGTCAATTATAGAATATAAATATGTAGTTATTGCTAATTAATTTACACACACGTATTTGCAAGCTACAGTTGTGTTTTTTATTGACTGATTGAAAACTCTTCATTGCACACACAAATAAAATTTACAAAAACAGGAAAAAGGTGACACATAGGTATGTGGGCAAAGGCGGTCTTATCGCCTTCTTGTTTCTGTATATTTTGTGGCGGTCTTGTTTTTGTATATTTTCTGCTGATAAAATAAAACACGTTAGTAAATATATGTAAGTACACTTTTTTATGGGACCAAAACTGAAAACTGAAAACTGAAACCGATTTGAGTTTTGGTCCCATACATAAAGTTGTTTGTTTTCATGAGTAGAATAATCCCTAAAGTTTTACAGGATGATAAAAAATACCGTGCATTTCATCGAATTAAAACATTTGTGAGGGATTATACATACTGTTTTGTTAAAAGTAAATAGATAATACTTAATAAATATACGTATTTAAGTAATATTCCTGCGAGAACCCATATATTTGTGCGCAAAATGACTTGACCAAACAAACAGAGCGTCGTTGCTCTTTTTATTATGGTTATTATAGTGTTTTCTTATAAACAAACAATCAAATCTTTCCTTTTTATAATATTTCTAGCTTTCCGCCCGCGGCTTCGCGCGCGTGGACTACCTACACGACGTTATACGCGGGAACGTGATATTTTTCCGGGATAAAAAGTCACTGTTCCTCTCCAGAGTACAAAATATCTGTGTCCCAAATTTCGAAATTCGTTCAGTCGTTTTGGCGTGATTGAGTAACAAACATTCAAACATCTATACTTTCATATTTATAATTATTATAGTAGGACGTAGGATTATATTATAAGTATACTTAGTATAGACTAGTAGCTCCTTATATCGTCATGTAGTCCACGCGAGCGAAGCTGCGGGCGGAAGGCTAGTGTAGAGGAATAAGTATTAATTTTTAATGCCGTTATCCTTTCCACAGCCGCTGTCAAACTCATAAAATCCCCCAATTGTCTAGGCAACGCCAGGCGTGGTTGGTACAAATACGCTCAATAGTCTAGGTAAACATGCATAAAAAATCTAAATAATTACATTTTATACTAGCTATTTCTCTATTATGAGTCAATAACGTGCGTTTTCCTTCACCAACTTAAGGCGATACTCGAAAAAATTATGCTGAAGCGAGATAGCAATGAGAAAACGACGCGCGCGGGAGCGAGACCGATTTTGCAGATAGGCAAAAAGAAAACACAAAATCGCTTCGTATTAAAAAGCTATAGCGTTTTTTTTTTAAATGCTTCTATACGATCCTAAATATTATTGGTGTCCACTAATTAAACCAATTTCCAATAGTGTAAGTAGCCCCATTTAAGAATAATCTTGACTTTTCGTATTTTTATAGGTCTTTTCGAAAAGAAAAAGTGTAAAATCGTGTTTTTGAAACTATACGAATCTAGATAAAGGTATGAGGAAATATTATATCTTATTACCAGATTTGTAACAACTGTAACCGGCGAACCGGCCTATAGTTTGAAATCAAAAAGTCCATACTTTTTCCGAGTAGCGCCTTAACTGATTCACTGCCCAGTTGGATATTTCCGTCTGTCACGGTCTACTAATAAAAACAGAGAGAAACTAACCAAACTAAAAGAAGTAAATAAATGTGTTTTCCTTACAGAAGAAGTTAAATAATTCGGATCGTTTGCTAACCACTTACTTGTTTGCAATTATCTAGTTACAGAGCCGACTTATTTGCCTTTTGTTTTCATGGAGCAGTAAAGATACTTAAGTATCTTCGAGCAAAATGATCGGATTAAACAGTCGAGAGACGAGGATTGTTTGAATATTTTTATACCTTAATTGTATAAAAAGTATTTGAAAAGAAATTAGAGAGGTAATACAGCGTCTCAAGTCTCGGAAAAATAGTCTTGAGTTCTAAAATTATTAACAAGTACGTCTGATTACGATTTGGTGAAAGAAGAAGTTGCTCCTGTAAACGTTTGTTTATTTAGTAACGGGCTTGTTTTATTACGTTAAATAGGTTCAAATAAGCCTGTATTGAGTTTCCATACAAGAACCAAGATCTATTTAAAGATTGTAGATAGGTTGTTAAAGGTTGCTTTTAATAAATATATTTAAAAATCCCGCTTTAGTTTTATCTTGCTTGCGTTGCGTTTTAAGGGCTCTATTTAAAAAAGTCACCCATTAGTTTATTTTATAAAGTAAAAAAAGAACCCACTTAGGTAACGTACCGATTGCCTATAACTAGCCAAAATTCTCCTATCATTTTTCGTCAGCAAAATATAACTTGATTTTTCATAGTGTTTGTATGAATGACAAAGTTACAGTAGCGGTTTTTGAAAATGTGTTATATCTTAAAAAGTTCGATCAAACCAATTTTCGTTAAAAAAACTTTTATTAAGACCTACAGTAACTATATTATATTTTTTCTAGATTTTTCACTTTCAAAAGTTAGAGGGGGGGGGGGGGGACGGACGAAGACGGACGGACAGACAAACAGATATGACGATTCTATAACGGTTCCGTTTTTTGCCATTGGGCTACGGAACCCTAAAAACAGCGCCCTTTTGAAGCAAATCCAATGCCAATTATTAAATTATTGTCAGACATTGACTCAGTGAAACTTATCACATTGCAATAAAGTCCTTTTTTTGACGTTTCATATTATCTTATTCTCATGCCAATGTAATTTCGTTTAAGAGTAAGGGAACTGAGGGCCTTCTCTGAGGGCCTACTCTGAAACGCAAAACCCGAAACTTCGGTATACCCGTCCCTCTCACTCTCTAGTCGGGACAGACTCGAGTGAATGGGGTGGGGCTAACCGAAGTTTCGGATTAGCGTTTCAGAGTACGGTCCCTGAAACGCAAAACCCGAAACTCCGTTATACCCGTCCCGCACACGCTCGAGTCATGACAGAATCGAGTGAAAGGGACGGGGCTAACCGAAGTTTCGGACGTGCGTTTCAGAGTACAGTCCCTGATCTCCTTAGCGCAAACTACTTACTGAACTAACGAATCTAAAAGAAAACATATGACTTACGCTTAAATTAAAACTGCGAAATATTACGCAAATCCTATTACAAAAACCTCACGTAGATAGCAGTAGAAATTCCTTTCTAAGAAAATGTGCTTCATATGAATACCGCATTCATACTTTCATTTTAATACTTAATACGGAGTATACCGTAAAAACGTAAGCTCATAGCAATAAAAGAGCTGGGATATAAGGTTTTCTTAAATTTTTATCATTATTATGTTGTACTTAATGCAATGATGAAATGTTTTCAACAGAAATAGCTGGTATACAATGTAATCATTGGCGTAAAGTTACACCTTATGTAAATCTGTTGTTGTCTCTGTCTCCTTTTTAGCGAACAAAAGTTTATTTAAAGTTTAAACAGCATCAGTTTAAAACTAGGTGTAACTTTGCTTCACTTTTATTAATTATCTCTAAAAAGAATCTAAAAAACTACTAATGCGAACTACCCATCTCTCCTTAAATTCATTCTACAGCTAAATAATTCTTTTACCACCATAAAACTGAACGAGAAATTTATATTTAATGCGATCATGCTCTTAGGAGTTATCGAGTGCACTAAATCGTGTATTGAGGACACATTGCCGTCGTTTGATGGTCGTATTTCACGTAGACCTATTCGCTTGGGAATATTTATTAAAGTTAAGGGTACTCTACCAGAGATGAGCCACGCAAATGCTGCGCTACGTTTGATATCCAATCAAATTCAACCACGATGACCTCCGTGGACGAGTGGTGTACGCACCGCCCCGGTTTCAAGATGCCGCTATCTCTGCGGTCCCGAATTCGATTCCCGGTCGGGTAAATATTGAAAACGAACTATTCATATTTTTCCTTGTGGTTATGGTATTTGTTTCCAATGCTATAGACAACCTCAGGTCATAACACAGGGGCATCAGCTACTCATATAGCTTGAGATTGTAGCAATGTAAGTGATTGTGTGAAAATATTTATTTATTATTTATTTTATATTCATGGTCCTAATAGCAATGTATCTACCTATTTACAGTTGGAAACGGGTTCAGCACAGCTATGTTACTAAAGATGGATGCTATGTTACATTGCTCCACAACAATATGGTCACTGGTCCTGTCAGTCGGTAATAAAATAACCATCCATCCGCATTGGATGGGTCCATGGGTCCGTGGTGGGCTATGGCCCATTCTCCTTACCTATCCGTCTATAAAGGTGCGTACGGATTAGAGGCAGCTCGCGGTCGCGCAGCCTCGCCACGTGCGGCTCAACCGCGAGCCTGCTCAACCGCTAGCAAATGGCTCGAAGGCGAGGCAACGCGCTCGCGGGCGATCCGCATGCCGCGCCTGTCGAATGGCGTCCGTGACAACAGCTGTTTGTGCTTTTGACCATTTTCACATTTGTAATCCAATTCAAACCACACGATACAAGTAACACAACACAACAGAAATAAAATTGCAGCTTTTCGTAATATTAAAAAGTGTGAGTAACACAACAGTCAGTAACACAACAAAACACACAACACAAATAAAACAAATTCACGTTTCCGCCAAGAAAAACTAACCTCAAATTAAACAAAACATATATTTTTTAACTTTTTGTTCTGATTCGACACCGAGGCAAACGCGGCTCGGTTCGAGTCCAAACTATGCGAGCCGCGCAAGCCGAGGCGCCTTTGAGCACAGTCAAAAAACCGACAGCCGATGGTTCAGCCGCGCAGCCTCGGGCTGAGGCATGACTCGGGCTGAGGCACGTACGCATTTGCGAGCACAGGCGAGCAGTGCATGCCTCAACCGCGAGCTGCCTTTGCAGTTAGTGGGGCATAGCATATCGCTGGTGGAAAGGCAGCCTTACTGCACGCCTTCGCAGATAGCGGAAGCTGCACATTTCCATAATGCGGAGCGCTCGTTAAAATGAACTTTATGCACTTGAAACACATAGCTGTTGTTTAACTTTAAATGCTCTTTTTATTAGCTTGTTAGACCTAATTACATTTAACTTTAGTCTGACGGTGTAAAACAGAGTACAATTGCTACGGTGATAATGAAATTCTTTTGTGATACTGTCTGCGCTAGTTTATAAAATGTTGACGTTTTTATCTGCGAACTATACAACTTTTGTGAAGTTAGTCGCGATGCCTTTGCTATACACTACACACCATCTTTCACGATAATCACACTTTTAATGTATTCAGGGACCTGTGTAGATAAGGATCTGGATAAGTTATAAATTTTATAGCAAACTAATGGTTTTGAAGTTTTTTTTTTCGCTGGGATATGATTTGGTTCAAGAAATAGTCGATTAACCCTAATATTACGAAAAGCGGGAATTTTATTTTTACAGATCAAAACATGGCACATAAAAACTTTAAACCGCGCGAAATGGAAGGAGGGTGGAGAGGCATTTGCCATGCAGTGGGCTGATAAAAAATAAAAAAAAGGCTGATAAAAATAACATGGTACGTATAAAAGAATCCCGCTTTTCGTAATATTCACAATCACACTTTTTATTTATAACAGCTGTTAATTAGGGTAAGTCACGGATTGATGCCGCACTTTTTGAAATTGCCGCACTACTTACTTAACATGTGCAAAATCAACAAACTACTTATGAATACATAAACTACAATCTGTCATCTATAAAATCGTTTAACAGATATTGGATTATTGTAGTTAGAGTATGAGCTACACTGATTTTTGCAGACCTCTAATTTTTGGAGGATACTTGCCGCACTACGGATTCTCGCCTCACCAGTCAAATAGGGCGGACGGATAGTTGCCCCTGTGAGAAATATATTTGAATTTGAGAATATTAATTCAGAAACATAATTTAGAAAGGAAATAAAATATATTGAAAAACATTATTTCATTCTAAATGAGTCATTGACCTACATTCTGCGTTACAGGATAGATGCCACGGTACAAAAAGCTACGTATTTACTGTTATTCGTGTCATTATATAACAAAATCTATCGTTTTTAAACTTGCTTAAACTTTATGGTATGCTGTGCCAAAGAAATCATAACGATAATCAAAACACTCCATTATCAAAAAAATCCTCCAATGGCACCTATCCTCCCAAATTTAGTTGTACAAACGAAGTAAAGGAATATCTTCAGGATAGATGCCATTTTAATTATTTCGTTCCAAATCTAATAACGGCGCATCTAAGTAATTTTTTTAAATAATTAATATAACGTGGTTGGACCCGGACCATCCTACTAATATTATAAATGTGAAAGTTTAGATGTTTGGATGTTTGGATGTTTGGATGTTTGTTACTCAATCACGCCAAAACGGCTGAACGGATTTGGCTGAAATTTGGGACACAGATACTTTGTAGCCTGGAGAGGAACATAGGCTACTTTTTATCCCGAAAAACCTCATATTCCCGCGGGATAACGTCGTGTAGTCCACGCGGGCGAAGCCGCGGGCGGAAAGCTAGTCTTTTATATTTTCGGAGCATTTTGGTACTTAAATGAAAGAAAAATAATCGTATTCGAAGTATGCGTTAGTAAGGAATAAGTGGCTTGGTTTAGGGATAAACGCCTTTAAGGGCATCTATCCCGATCAAAAACGAGGCAAGTATCCGTATCGTAGAGGATAGATGCCTTCTTAAATAAATATGAAACATAATGAAATAAACAAATAAAAACATGTTTGAGTATTTATTTAAATACCTTACATTACGATCAATACGTCACAAAGACAATCCATTCTTCATAAAAAAAGAGTAGAGCCTCCAAAAGGGCAATGAAATAATTTTGGTCCTTTTTTTCGATCGTCAAAATTTTTGATTGCCGCCTGTGACGCACACACTTGCTTTACAACGCCTCTCACGGCCGACTGGCGAAGTACACGGGGTGAGCCATCTAGTATACGGCAAATCGAGCTTGAGGTCATTACCCTCATAGGAGTTTTTAAAATCGCGGCATGTATCCCACCGCGGCATGTATCCCACCGCGGCATCTATCCGTGACTTACCCTAGCCAAACTGACACAATGTAAACCAGAATTAGCTGTTAACATTCCAAATGTGATTAAAATAAAGTACTTACAAGTAAAAAATAACACAGGCGTACACACTAATGTCTATATACTTACAGTATAGTACCTCCCTCCCTTATCGAAATTAGGTACGGTAAGTACAAACAGAGCTGCACCAAAGAAAAAGTTTCATTCTGTAGGGCTGTGTAGACGGTTTAATACCTACAGATTTCTTGATTACAAAGAAGAAACTTTATGTTCCTGCAAAATACTATTTTCCTTAACTCCACAATAAAGACGAAGTTATTAACAATGAAGGTCTTAAAGAGAATGAAAGAAGTATCATGCACTAATAAAGTCGATTAAATAACCTTTTGTTCTTTGATAATGGTTTCTAGTGGCCTTCCGAAGTTGCCCCTTAGTAATAAACAAACACAAATAAGTTTTGTAATTAAGAAACGTGTGTTTTTATACTAAAACGAGCTTGCCGCCCGCGGTTTCGCCTGCGTGGACTACACGACGTTATCCCGCGGGAATGTGTTATTTTCCAGGATCAAAAGTAGCCCATTTTCCTCTCCAGGTTACAAAGTATCTATGTCTCAAATTTCAGCCAAATCTGTTCAGCCGTTGTGGCGTGATTGAGTAACAAACATCCAAAGATCTAAACTTTCACATTTATATTATGTTAATAATAACATAAATTTGAAAGTTGTCTTTTTTCGTTTGTAATGGATAAAAGCAAAAACAACTAGACTGATTTCAAAAGTTCTTTCACCAGCAGAAAGCTACATTATTCCCGAGTAAAATATGCTACTTATTTTTTTTGCGATGTTCCCACGGGAACGCGAACTACACGAGTAAAACCGCGGGGAGCCACTCGTCTCTAATAGCCTTCGTGTTTCAAGAAAAAAGATATTCCGACGATATTCGTTACGAAACGACTTCTGTCAAGAATTTTCAGCAAAGTACTCCATTATAATTCAGGGCACGGTTTATATAATTGAAATGTCAACTTTCATAAACTTTTTTCTATAAATACCTTAAAGCGGTTCACAGAATATATCTACCTACCAAGTTTCAAGTCTGTAGTCGTAATAGTTTGGGAATAAAGTGACTGTGACATACAGACGGACGGACGGACGGACGGACAGACAGACAGACAGACAGACAGACAGACAGACAGACATGACGAATCTATAAGGGTTCCGTTTTTGCCATTTGGCTACGGAACCCTAAAAAGCAGACCCACGTCTGATGAACGCCATCTGTTGGGTTTTTGGAACTAACTTTTTTCTTTTTTAATCATCTGTCAGAAAATCCCTCATTACGAAAGGCTAAAATGGAGAAAAGCGCCATTTAAAAAACTTTACCGCCGTCAAATAAACGACGAGTCGTGAAAAATTATGATAGGTACGTCAAAAGCCGTCGTGTGAATGAGCCGTTAGGTAAGAAGCTATCAACTCTGGTTTCGTGTGCCACCTACCACCCTACAAATAAAGATAGTTCTGTACACGCGGAGCCAGAGTTACCAGCTTGCTAGCTAACTAATGCCGGTAAAAGAAGAGACTCTCTTCTTATCGTAAGTCGCCGATTGAACAGTCGGCGTCATAATTAGTGGTTAGTAAAGGTGTGCTATTATGTTATATTCGTATATTATAGCATATCGTTATGCTACATTAAAATATTAGGTTATTTTTAATGCTATAATATATTAGTATTAAGTACCTAATATAATAAATAACCTATTATAACCTATGATAAACTAAAAGTAGTTATTAATGTTTTTTACACTACTTAATGATCATTTACTTACTTTAATAGTAAACCAATTCTTTGTTCTTTTTTCCACTATTTTACAAATAACAATACGAATAAATTCATATTACGCTATTAAAAACAGAATTCTTAAGTACTTTTTAAGCCCCGAGCGAGCGTGAGTTCGCGATCAAGAATTCCACAGGACAGCATTAGTTAAATATTCTAATAACAGTAATAAATGTTATAGCAGAAAAATAACATGTTCGTTCAAATCGCATGTCGTTCGTGATTTATGATATTAGTCCTTATTGATAAGACATTAGAGTCTGTCTTAACTGTTTTAAATATAACGCGTTATTTGGTTTTCCAACTTTCGAAATTCAACTCTATTTCTATTTCATAGAGTTGAATTTTGATAGATTTGATTACCAAGAAAAGAGAGAGCAATACTTGCATCGGGTGCGGCTGGAAAAACGGCTGGATAGAGAAGAAGAACACAGTTCATTCGTTCAGTGCTGTCATTTCATTTGTTCATTTCGAATACACTAGATGGCGTGCGGCGGGCGCCCTGCTTGATATAATTTAATATAGCAATAGCAGAATAAGTTATATTTTTATATTAGGTGCGATAGTTATATTTTTATAACGTTATGCTATATGCGTTATCGCATATAACGCACACCTTTAGTGGTTAGCAGTCAAGATCACCAAACACTTGGAAACATCCAATATGGTCATTAAAAACGACTCGGCCTAAGTGATCAAATTGTTAAGGCCATCCAACGTGTTCAAATATACCGGAGCACGCAAAACGCCGAATACTAATTGGCGATTGTCAAAATTAAAAATTCGAAGAGAACCTGGCACCTAGATATTTTGATTATATTTCAATAGATTCAAGTTACAAAACTTTTCGACACTTCCTTTATAAAAGGAATAAAAACCACGCTTTCTGCTATCAAGTGAAAAACTCTATTATGTCATATTGTCTTACATTTTCCGTGAGACGAAGCGTCTCTTTTGTATAATGTTACACGACAAATGGATTAGGTTTTGTGTATCTGGATTTTATTGAGCCGACCCGTTATAATAGACGAATAAATATTGAAGTATTTTTAAGTGTAAAAGAATAGATAATGTTCCTCTTTAATACGCGGCGGTGCTTGCCATCGGTATTATTTCTGCGAATAGTCCGGTCAAATTAGACCAAAAAATGAGTGTGAAGGTACATTATTTCAGTCCGCTGTCCGTCAACAACTACTCCATTCAAACCAATCATGTATCTACACCAACGCCCGCTGCGGTGGATTTTGGAACTATTATTTAGCTGTCAAAGCATAGCTGGACACTTTTTCGACTTTCCTCCTATATGAGATAGTCCTCCTTCCATTCTACACTCCATACTCGCAGTATGAAAAGAGGTGAAACGACGGCCGACGCATCACCCGGCTTGTTAGCTCGCCCGCCAGCTCGCAGTGATATGAGATAGTACTTCTTCTTCTCTTCTACACTTCATACTCGCAGTATGAAAAGAGGTGAAACGACGGCCGACTCCTCACTCGGCTCGTTAGCTTGCCCGCCAGCTCGCAGTGATATGAGATAGTCCTCCTTCCCTTCTACACTCCAAACTCGCAGTATGAAAAGAGCTGAAACGACGGCCGACGCTTCACCCGGCTCGTAAGCTCGCCTGGAAGCTCGCCTGGAAGCTCGCAGTGATATGGTATAGTCCTCCTTCCCTTCTACACTCCATACTCGCAGTATGAAAAGATCTGAAACGACACGGCCGACCGACGCATCACCCGGCCCGTTCGCTTGCGCTTGAAGATTTTTGGGCTTGTTGGCATATTTGGCAGAATCGCCACTGCCACAGATACCATTAAGCAATTAGCTTCAAATCAGCGTCGATTCCGTATTCATCAAATTTGTTATATTATAACAACCCTCAATACACAAAATTACCATTGAGTAGATTTGCTACGCTCATGAAAAGTTTATCGTACACGTAAACTATTGGGCTTAGTTGAACCACAAACGGAACGTGAGTCGAATATGGAATAAACAGCCAACAGCAAGTCAAACTTACATTTGGCATACAAAAGCCTCCATACGAGCGACATCAGAGCGCTTACAAGGTCACACTTATGTCTGGCGAGTTGACGGTGGCGATGGCGCTGCAAGTCATATATTATTGTTGTTAGGGACCCTTAAGTTCTGATTTATACGAAATGATTCTACGCTAGCTAGCTAACTAGCTAAAGGGCTTTGTCTAATGCCATAGAAAGTTATTAAAAGATTATTCTAATACCTTTTCACCGTGATGAATTCTTAGTTTTCAACAGCGTCCCTACTTCATATTCAGAGGATAATTTAAATGTTTTCGAAGTAATTTCCCACGACCTGATTTGTTATGAAACTTAAGTAATTCTGTTTGGTTTGGCCCTTTTTGCTCAATTAGCTAAGGATTGATTTCAAAATAAACTAGGTCATTAATTAGTCGGCTTAACCACAACTATAATTTTAAGCTCAACGGGACGGAGCTTAGCATAGCGGACTAAAAAGCAAACTTAAGTAATCCAGACTTATTGTAGGACCAACTTTTCCTAAACCGTTTCATTCGGACTTATAATATAGGTAGCAGAATCTGACTTTTTCGCGGTTGGTCGTCAGCTACAAGGTTAAGGCAAGCTTATCGCGCGCCGAACGTATCGTACGCAACGAGTTTTGGAATTCTTTGTATGAAATCCTATGAAACCTCCACACCACACCTGTTGGAGTCGAATCGTCCGAATCTTCGACGCGATTTTTGTACAGAAGCCCTGCTCTAATTCAAAACTTCGTTAGCCCCGCCACTTTCACTCGGAATCGGTAGAACGATGTTTAGTTTTTCGTTAAATCAGAGTAGGCCTGCAGGATTTTAAAATTCTTTTCGTTCGGCGCTTTCGCCGCGGTCTAGTGTGCTTTTACCTTTATAAACTAATCATTGAGCTAAGCCGCGGAGACAGACAAACAGATGTTTGAGAAAGAAAGAAAAAGACATTTATTTGGGACATCACAGTAAAATACTTAATAAAAAATATAAAAAAATATCATAAAGCCTAGTAGGTATGTCCCAAAACGGTCCCAAGCTCAGCATAATGCTTGGCTCGTGACCAGCGCTGATCTTCCGTCGGAACCGTGATGGTTTACTACGGAACCCTAAAAACTGTGAAATAGACATAGCAACGAGCGATGTTTCCATATAGAAAAACTTTTGCGTTTTTGTTTATTTTTTGAATTTATCAAGCCCTTTATTCCATCGCCTTGAGGGACTCGGAAATGTTTCTTCTCCCCCGCGATATCTCTGAAACGTCACGCAACAAGAAGTTACGCAAAATTCGCTTTGTTCCCGAGGCTTTGTCGCATTTAAGACAATGTCTTGTGTTTTTTGCTGATTTCGCCTCTTTCTTATGATGTATTTCGCGGAAGGTACTTACAATAGGTATATGCTGTGGGTTATGAAAGATTTTCGCGAATAAAAAGCGCTTTTAGTTTAATACACCACGAAATTTTCATTAGTACAAAGATTTTAGGGGATGATAATGTCCATCAATACGAAAAACATTCACTACCTATAGGACTATCCACGGAATCGGAGTACCTACTACATCGGCATCGACACGACTAAAATGTATGGAACAAATGATTTTATTTTTCGCGATTTCGTGGCCAGCCACGCATATATATGCATAAATCTTCCTTCAAAACTCTCAAAATATAGATCTATACTTACCTACGTAAATGATAGAAAATAGAAAAATGTTTGTTGCATCAACAGTCTAAAACAATAAAATTAGTGGTTTGAAATACCTTAAGAGCAAAAGTGTGCTTGTAGTAGGTAGCACCGCTCTGTTTAATACTAATATGAAACCACCTTATTAGTCTCAAGAAATACTAATAAGTTATAACTAAAATATTGAAAATGAAGTACTTATTAGAAAAAATCGACCCGTCTCACAACTATAGCTCCGATGGGACTCGAATCTACGACTCTTCACAGTCCGGGCGAATGCCCTAGCCACTGAGCTACGGAGTCGCTATGAGAAGCGTTGAATTTATCCAGTAAGTAACTCTTACGCTCTGTTTAGCCAGCGTTTATTTCATTATTTTCTAATACTCACTACATTTTCAATACTTCAAAAAAATTGCATTGTGAATGCAAAACAGGAAAAATAATTTTACTTTAACTAGTTTTTAATGAAGGTATCACATTTAAAACTATGAAGTTAGGTCTTAGGTATAAGTTTGTTATATACTTAATTTATTAATTTATTCAAGCAGTTCTTTAGAACAATGGATTATTATAACTAAAAAGTTTTATAATTCAGAATGTTTTTTTTACATAAATAATGATAGAGACGATGGAGTAGTCAACAAATTTTGTACCTATTGAACAGTTGAAATGAAACTGTTACGTTAAAGTTTACGATTTTACGTCATAAATGACAGGAAACAAGAGCGCAGCTTTTTCTAACCAACTAACCATCGAGCTTGTTGATCGGAATTTTGAAAACCCATTAGTTATCATTTTTTGTGTTTAACATAGTCATTATCTTTTATGTATTACTTGTGGAATCTCGATTTTTTTCTCGGTAGCCTGTGTCGTCGTGGGTAGGAGTAGAAATGTTTTTAAAAGTTTTCGGCTGTCGAAGTTCCGAAAAATAAATCGATCTATTCAACGGAATTACGAATTCGCGCGACACAGTTACTTTTATACGCTGAACTTATTATTATAGTAATGGAAATGTCTAGTTGCCAGCCCTAATAAATGGCACCAAATCGTAATACTGATAGAGGAGAGTTCTGCATCAGTATTCTATGGCTCTCGGGCCATCGCGACCGTCAAAGACATCGTGGTCACTGAAGACAACCATTCCAATTTACGATAAAGGCGACCTCCCAACTTAATAACTTATTTTATTGAGCACAACTACCGAAATTTGCTTTTATTACTTTGGCGTAAATCCAACACACACAATTCTATGTACATTGTGTAATATATCTTCCCTCTTGGTAAGCAGACAACCAGTCTGCCAGTTATACACTTGATTTAGCACTTTTATCGAAAATCTGGTCGTAAATATGCCTAAAGGCATTGTGTGTTGTGCCTGGATTCTTAAACGAGCTCTGGTATTTATATTCTAGTATTTCGTAGATAAAGGTTTTGCTTTCCAAACGATATAAGCGTACACAAATTAAATATCATAAAATTAAAAAAAATGAAGTATCAAAAAACAATTAGTTTTCAGCATCCATGTTAGAAAGGGTTACTATGAAATGGAATTTCTTTTACCTTAATAGCGGGGTTTCAGCTTAAACGTCTACAAATACCTGTTTAACAAACTCAGAAATGGGTTCAATATTCTATTTCAAAATATTTAAATAAGCTCTTCGAACTAAGCAACGACGAAAGAATGATATTAAACTCATCGGTGCCGTTGTGGTAAATACCAACGGTACCGTAAAAATAATAGCAGCCATTGGTAAAGGAAATTGTGTATTGAAAACTTCACCGCAACACTAATACAAAATTCTCAGAGCTGAAAGATCACTTTAGGGTCGGTACATATCTGACGGAAAATGCGTCGAGCGTATCATCTAACCTAACCTAACCGATGCAAGCATCATCGTTTAGGTGTGAAAGATTGAATGTTTTATTATAATTATATTTGTCTTTTCTGGCGTTACGCGACCGATAATACGTGACGCATTTCCCGTCAGATATGTACCGACCCTTAGTACCATAGAGTAGAAGAATTATTGCAAAAAAAAAAGAAAAGCATGTCGGTCGGGGTTAATAAAAGTAATTGTTCTGGAAAGATAACTTTAGATAAAAGAAACTTGCTCACTTGACTTCTGGTCACGTATTTTCGGATCATTGAACTTGCTAAAAGCGTAATTTCTTGGACTATTGAAACATTACGATGTTCACTGCCAAGAACTATGTTACAAGCTAAATCTTACTTCAATTTGTATAAGACATTTATATTTTGTTCTTCAGTAAATTCTTGGCAGATGAGTTAAACAATAAAGTGAAACATTAAAGTGTCGGTCAGCCAATACCCAATGTGAACTTTTGCTGCAAAACTCGTTGCAATAACGAATTGGTAAAAGAAATCTTTACTTACCTAAGTCTGTGAGAAGGAGCGAGTTTCTTCAACACAATTGTTATAATACAATGAAACGACATCGGGAATCCATCCAAATTCAAAAGGGAGAAAACAAAAGATTTCAGCCGTGAAACGTAACTGCAGACGATTTTCAGTAAACTTTCTCACTGCCGACAATATCGAATAATGTTATACCAGTTTTGGTGGGGATTATAATAATGTCGAGTTCTGTAATACCGTGTCCCCAGCTGAGGCTAAAAACTTAATGGTCTGATGAAGTCCGTTATTGAAATTCTAACTTGTGAAGCCTTTGGAACTGTGATCCGTTGAATTTCTTTATTATAACTTGCAATTTCAAATTTAATTTACTTTGTGATTCATTTTTTTGAAATAAACTTGCTTATTTTAATTTAACTATTGAAACACTTGGGTTTGCAAATAAATTTATATCTCTATTTCTATGTTGTAGCGCAAATTAAATTAAGGACAGTATAAAAGTTTTGATTTTTCGTGAACGATATTGTATCTTTTTCATTTAATTTATTCATCATTATAATGAGAAGCAACTTCATCAAAATCATGTAATAGCAGTATAACGATTAATGGTATTCAACAAAACAAAGTGGTTTTCCAGAAGAAGCGAAGTAATTAGTAGTTGCTAATTAGTTTTTATTCAGTCCTTTGCTTCTTATTCCTTTTTGTGAACATAATTAAAGTTACCTAAACACAGTAGGTATGCGGGTAGAATAGGAGCGCTCCTAATAAAGATTCTTGAGAGAGAGCTAAACCCAACAACAAACAATAGGTGTCGTGTGGCTTACATATTGAAACATGTATTTTTATTCTAACAATAGTTAATCGCTGTTATATAAATTTATTTATTTGTAAGATATATCATTATTTCATTGACTTCGTATAGTCTAGCAGCAATGATAATAACGATAATCCATGACGTTTAGTTGTTATGATAATATTATCGTATTAAATATTTTGGTAGCTATCAAAATTGTCCGGTAAATTGTCAACCCTAAGCTATATTATTCGCTTCAACGTCTCCCTATTAAAATAAATTCAGTGTGTTCGTATTGCAAGCTTACAAGCCGAAGCCAGCTCATGAATACGGATGCGTAGAATACTCACGTATTTGCTTACAGAATCCTATTGTTATTATTTATGGGAGTTTCGACCTCCCGGGACAAGTTAAATGTATACAATCTGAGAAGCATTACACAATGAACACGATATCGAAACAAGCCAAGGCCAAGGACATAGCGAGATCAATATAAAAGGAAAGGGGCCTTTCTACGCGTTTGTATATAATATAGTATATATAGTACATCAGATGTGGAGAGCTGTAATGGTGCTATACATACAATCCGCGTAACGTATGTAAATTTGTTTTCACACTTATGCTCTGAAATGTTAATATTATATTTGAGAAAAGAATGCAGTACGTGGCACTTTTCCGAGGTAAACATTCTAAATTTGAAAATCACTGCAGTAATGAATTTCAGTACTTACTTACTGCACTGATTTTAGTGCAGTAAGTAAGTACTGAAATTCATTACTGCAGTGATTTTCTATGGTACTACCAACTTTTTTTCTTTATTTTTTCTGTAGTTATTCCTGTGTATAAAAACAGAAAAAGCAAAGGGACATTTGCACCATACAGCCACATTATTATTATATCATAATTAGGTTAACTTTTTTTTAAATACGGTGCGCACAGAGTATATTACTTCGTATTGTACCACAAGCGCTATGTACCCTTAGCACCATGAAGCTCGACTTAATACTGAGTTAACTGGAGAGTGCAGTACGAACAATTTGTTGTGACCACAAATTACATAGTGGCTGTCTTCCGTCTCACCTACACTTAAAAAAATACGTATGGTCATATGAGACAACTGACAGCCACTACATACTAAATGTCAAATTTGCTGGTGTTCACTTTTTTATTCAGGGTGAGAACTCCAGTTACCTCAGTATTAAGTCGAGCTTCATGCTTAGCACGAACATCAATCGAAAAAACAAAATTAGATTTATCATAGACAAAATATCCTTTACGAGTAATTTTGTATGGGAAGTATATACAGCGCCATCTACCGCCCAGAAGCGGGTATTGAAATTGCGCATTTTAGTAGCAAGTAGTAAGTATCACTAGGCTGTATGACCGTTCCACATGGCCTCACAAACCAATATTAAAAAAATGGCGGGAATGATTTTCAGCGGTTCATTTGATATCAATACAGCTTAAATTGTGTAATATATTATCAAAATGAGTTCTGCCAAAGAAACATATATACAGACATTGTATGTACCTAAATTTGAGAGCAGAAGCAAAATTAATAACAGAAAACTTACTGCCAGCAAAATCAAAAGAAAGATATATGAAAACCTACGATCTGATTTGGAAAACTGAAAAAAGGCGCATACATTTTCGGAATCTGTGTTGTTGGCGTATTTTAATGATACATCATTAAAATAATATTATTATGGGCGATTTATACATTAGTGTGCCCGGGAAAACAATAACATTTACATTTAATAATTGAACGAACATGTGTCGAACATGTGTGTTATAAATTTTAATAAATATTATTTAGTTAAACAGTTTTTTTTTATTTCCTCGCATTTCTTGAGAAAAGCACTATACAAGCCTTGTACGGTAAGCAAATTACCTTGCCTCGAATGATTAAAGCCCTCGCCTGCGGCTCGTGCTTCAAACCATCCTCGACAATGTAATTTCTTACTTACCTGTCCTCGGCTGTAATGTACTATTACAGACTCGCAGTATAAAGAGTCAGTAGTTGGTTTGGAGGATATACGTATCGTAATATATATATCGTAAATTGTTTCATATTTATTTATTGTTTCTTATCGTTCGAACGGATTGAGTGACTAGAGTGAAGCGGATTTTCTTTGTCAATTTTTAGGGTTCCTTAGCCGAATGGCAAAAAACGGAACCCTTATAGATTCGTCATGTCTGTCTGTCTGTCCGTCCGTCCGTATGTCACAGCCACTTTATTCCAAAACTATAAAAACTATACAGTTGATACTTGGTAGGTAGATGTATTCCTTACACTGCTATACGATTTTAATACAAAAATAAAAAATAAAAGCAAATTAAGGGGGGCTCCCCATGCATGGAACTGAAACTGAAAAATATTTTTTTAATCAAACATATTGGTGTGGGGTGTCTATAGATAGGTCTTTGAAAATAACATAGAGGTTACTCAAATAATTTTTTCTTAAGCTCTATATTTTGAAAGATAGAGCTTTCCAAAGTGGTAAAATGTGTGTCCCCCCCCTCTAACTTCTGAAATAAAAGACTGAAAAATCTTAAAAAAATATATGCTGTAGATCTTAATAAAAACTTTCAACGAAAATTAGTTTGGACGACATATAGTAAGTACTTTTTGAGATATAACACATTTTCAAAAACCGCAAATGTAACTTTGTCATTCATACAAACACTATGAAAAACAAAGTTATATTTTGCTGCCGAAAAATTATAATGGAATTTTGTCTAGGTATAGGCAATCGGTACGTTAAGTGGGTACGGAACCCTTAATGGGCGAGTCCAACTCGCACTTGGCCGATTTTTTTTTCTATATAATATATGGAGCAATCAGAAATAGTTTCTTTCCGCTTCTAGTGCGGCTGAAATAAATTATTATCCTTTCATTTTAGAAAATGAAATAATTATCTAGAACTCCTAAATTATTGATTGATAGCTACTATATTTTAAAACAAGGTTTACCAGTTACTGGCACGAAGCCAGATGGAATGTAGTCACATTGAAATTATTTATTTATTGTTCGGCAATTAATGTCTTAAAAATTTTCATGTGTTACTGATCCATATAACTTCATGTCTACAATTTTGCAGGTGCTTCCTTTGTTACTGTGTCTGCCTTTTAATTCCAGAACACAAGAGGCAACTTTTTTGTTGATGCTAACAATGTAAAGAGACATTGCGATGTTGTGTATTAGATTGGATGCACTAATCTCTCAACATAGTATACCAATATTGACACCACAGAATTGTTGTATACCATTTAGTATTTATTTCTCAAAATGCCAATTCCGAATAATATTACGGAAGTTTGAATTAAGGGCTTTTTACAAGCTTTTATTGAATTTGCAGTGTATGTAAGTGTATAATATTAATGTCCGTTTGACTCGCTTCCCAGTGTCTGCTTGAGTTGAAACTTTGCACACATGGGTTTGGTTTGGATGACAATTATAATATACGGTTAGCAAAAAAGCTTGTCATAAAATGAAATTTTTACAAAAAAAAATATTTTATCTTTAAAACCTTAATGTCAATTTTTTTTAATTCACTAGTTTAGATATCATCAATTTGATCTAGTTCACCGGAATTGTGTAAAATAACCGAGATACTAGTTATAAGGACAATATCGTGAATATAAATCTTTGAGTGTTCTTAATAAAAAATGACAGTTTTGACCATTATTTGTACCTCACTCGTTCACACAATCAAAGAATTGATGCTCATTGTAAATAGCTCACTTGTGAAGCATTTCAAACAAAACTAGATTTGATAAGTGAGTCTGGTTGTTGTGAGTTTACTCCAGAGACTAACTTTACGGCTTGCGTGATTCTTGATTGTTTTATCCGATGCGTGGTTGTTTACTACGATGTGTTCAAGGAAATACTGCGTCTTATAATAGACAGAATTGGTCTATTATATTTACTACTAATCAACTTCAGCGAAATACTGTACTTATTCTGTATTATGGTCTTGATTGTAGACTACGAAAATTTTCAAAGAAGAGGACAAAATGCAAAAATTTGGTTTAACTGAATCATTTTTTATACTGAACTACCTACCACGTTTTATTATGTAAAAGAGGCTCAGATGAAAAAAAAATACATGGTTAGCAAAACATTAATATTTTATAAGTATTCTACGTTTTGATGTGTCGTATTCATGAATAAATAAAGTTATATCTCGCAAATCTCGGGCGTTTCTGTATTCGACGGAATGTTGTGGCGGCGTGTTGCGTCGGTTAAGGTCACGGGCAGAGGGGAAAGCGCGAAAGGGGATCATAACGAAATGAAAGGATCTCGAGGGGGGCAACTTTGGATTGAGTTGGGGTTCCCGATCTGCTCACGTCACTCGGCCGGCTCGCTGAGTGGTTCAGATGATTAAGCTAATGAATTACTTACAGATTGCTTGTGGATGTTTTTAACAATTTGTTGGAAATATATTTTGCTATTTTAATCAGTGAAAGCTTTTCATATCGATATCGAAGACGAAGGTACGAGAGGCATTTACCATTTATGAAATTTTGCATTTTAAATTGATCGAGTAACCTACTTTTAGTCTTATTATTATTAAAATTCTTGGAAATATACCCTTAAAAATTAAAAAGTTAACTTTTGTTGCTTTTCATGTTTCTTTTACGCAAAAAAAAGTTTCTAGCCTCAATTTACAAGCTTAACAACTGTGAGAGCTCTCTGAGCTTTTTAATTAATGCAGTTGCTATTTTCAGACCCGTCTAGTTGTCCTATTTCCTCGTATAGAGCTGAAATGAAGTTACAACATGTGTAGTCGTCACTTAAGCTTCTCGCCTGAGGGATTTTATTGAGTTTCAGGGAAGAGCTCTTAACGGCAGAGCCCCGTGGAGTCCAAGGAAACTGCGTGTTTACTACTCTTTAAGATATGGTTCAAGGATTTAAATGGTGGCATTTGTCTTGTGGAAGTGGTATTTTATTTAAAGTAAAGGAAAATCAGTTCAATGTATAAAAAAAAAAGTGAAGTAAGTAAGTATTCAGAAAAAAATATCAAATTTATTTTAATTAGTTAGCAATTTATTGTTGTATAAGTTTAGTATAAAAAAATATCCTTTAATTAGATTTAAGTTTAAGTTGTTTTAAAATTTGTTATACCTGTACAAGGTTACTAAGTAGTAAGTTCTCATTCGAATTTAAAATTTATTGTGACACTTGGGTTTGCAAATAAATTTCATTTCATAAAAAAAAAATAAGTTTCTACCTTTCTTGTTTGAAGAACATTGTCTTTCCAATGTACAGTCGAACCAATTAAATCATGACCATTTGCCTAATAATTTGTTTGAAAGCGTTAGAACTATAAAGGTTAGTGTCAAAGTCAACAAGTTTGAATATCGATCTTATTAAATTTTCATAACTTAGAATAATCTTATGGCGGCTCACGCACGATTCAATTGTACAAATCGACTGCACAAAATCGGAGTCAAAATATGAGATGGTATAGTATATCTCATATTTTGACTCCGATGGTATACCTAGATAGCCGTGACTTCTGATCGAGTTGATTTAGGAGCTTGATGTAGGAGGTTAGCACCTACAGGCATTAAATTTTACGAATGATGGAGACACATCGGTTTTAAGGTCTCTGTTATTCTATGACCATGATTCTAAGTGTCACTTGTTTATTACTAAACAGTTTTCAAATAAAAATCGTAATGATGTCGACGTCAAACCCTAAACTTCGTTCTCAAACATTTTACATAACTGTTATGTCTAGGGTTACTACATTGATTAACATAGTGGTTGACCCGAATATGTCTACTTACAAGGGTAAGTGTGCCCTGCGAATTTGAATAATAATAAATCCGCGGGCACCGTACGTGATAGAAATGAAAACCCTTGCTCAAGAATTTCTTATTCCTATATGATTACGCTTGTAAGTCTGATAAATGGGTTGCTATTCTCAAGTCGCTCTGCACTAGCTAGATAAAATATTGGTGGAGAAAATATTTTTTGTTATTTGTGTGATTATAATGAATCGGTACTTACGTAAATAATGTTACTTATTAGAATAGAACGCGTTTGTCTGATTCAATAGGTAACACATATTTTTTCGGGAAAATGTACTGTTAAATGATCAAGGATTCTTCAGATCCGCATTTTTCTCATCTTACTAAACAGGACCACTAAAAGGACAACTCAAATCTGGAATCTCCAAACGTTCATGCCTAAATCGCACGAGAATGTCAAGGCTTCTATTATTTTAATTTTACTTCAAAACATCTGTCTCTTACCTACAAAGTCAAATTTCTTGAGCTCCGCAGATCAGAGATGTTTAATACGAAAACAATGTTCGAAGATGTGTTCGAATCTTCTCAATTTGTAGTCTCACTAGACTACGATTAAACTGTGTCAGTCGATGTGATCGCAACTTTGCGACGACTCAATGTTCATTCCGAGAGGTCTATCTTCTGGATTGTTTCATTAAACGGATTCCCAAGAGTTGGAGATAAATTTAGTTTAAAGTTGTCTGTCGCAGAAATTCACGTGGAAACATTTGAAATGTTATTATTACTAGTATGGTATGTTCTGTAAGGGTTGTTTTTTTCAAGTATTTGATTGATGGCATCACTTTGCTGAATTCCCTCCTCATTGTGATAAAAAGAGATATATGTAGCAAAAAAGTTTTTTGAACGAAAACAGGATCCAAATAATATAAATAAATAATAAATAATAAATAACTTCTTACACTCACACCAATTATCGAAGCCCATGTTAATTTTATTAAGAAACTGTATCATGGAAAACTTGATAACGGATAAATATAATTATACTTAAATACTTTTTGTTTGTAAATACATACTTAATATACATAGTTAACACCCAGACCAAGGCAAATAGACATGTTCATGCACACAAATATTAGTCTTGTTCGGGGATCGAACCCGAGACCACTGGCGCAAAAGGTGGGTAGCCTACCCCTGCGCCAAATCGGTCGTCAAAATAAATAAATATAAACTGAAAGAAAGAAGAAAGTGTTATGTAGAAAACGTAATTAATGATGCACATAAACAAACATAAGAACATAATGTTGTTGATTCTGAGCGCTACGCTACGAGCAGACAGAATCCAATGGCTTCATTAGTGGGTAGGCATCACTAACCATCTAAATGACTCGATATTCGTGACAAGATTTTGCAGTTATGTTGATGGATGATCGTTATTGATCATTCATCATCATCATAACCTGGTAAGATCTTACCTGATGTATTTGATAAATAACACCGCATCTATTCGCCAACCAGCCGCTTCTTGGACTCTAGTGGCTCGTTTTATTAAACGAATTCTTCCTACTTGCCTGTCGATTGGAAAATTCCCGGGGTGGCCAGTGAATTCGATTATGCCTGTCCTGTGCCTGTCTCGTTTGCTTGTTGGCTTTTAATGAAATGTGACCGATGTCACAGTTTGTTTTCCCCGAGATCTAGTGATAATACCACTTGCAATATAGAGAATTGACCGTTCAATGAACATGATTCATCGAGATCGGTGTGTCGTCATTGGAATGAGCGCTAATTACTCTTGGCATGACAAGTCCTCTTATAAGACCGTTAGAATAATGTTTGTTTTCATTTACATTTGGAATTTGTGCTGGTCAGTTGTAATCACGGATACCATTCATGCGTATATTAGCATATTTTTCATTTAACCTTAGCCTAATCGTTTTATCTCTGTTGTCCACAGATGTTTGGTATCCAAACTGTTCGACGTCTGTTCCAAATCCACGCCGGAGCAAATGGAACACCTAGAAGAGATCAGAATCCCTTGGGGCAGCGGTATCGTCGGCTACGTGGCTGAAAGTGGAGAACCAGTAAACATCCCCGATGCATATAAAGTGAGTAAAAGTTTATTGTTAGTTCAAACTTCGAAACGTCATATTGTGGTAAAAAAATACTTGGAGAGAGACCTTGAATATATTTCTCCGTAATAATCAGATCGCGACCATAAATAAAGCAAAGTGTTTGTTAGTACTGCTTTGATAGCATTTACTTCAAAGAAATGGGATAAAAGTACAGCAATAACACTAAAATCACAAAGTCAGATTGCTAATCTTCACAATATTAGAGGTCTTCGAACTTTTCTAATAAATATTGTACCTACTTACTTCTTTCTTATTATGAATGTAGTAAATAAAATCGAAACCAAAGTTTCAATTCACAATTAATAATTAATCAAGCACTGACAAAGATGTTTTCGAAGCTATTGTAAAGTAGAAATCAGATGGCATTATTAATAACTTTAGTTTGAACACAAGAGAATCTAATGTGCCGGACTAAAGGGACATTAAGTGAAAGTGATAGACATCTCCATTCACGGTACAACAATGGGTAATGAAAGTTGTAGAACTGAGTGACAGGCGGGGAAAGAGTGGCGCCAAAAACGTGTGTGGGTAGAAAGCTATTTTGAACAAATAATAAGGGTTGATTTAATACCCGTGTATGAACTGTTCAGCCAGGCTTGTGTTGCAATGTTTAGTTACACATGGTAGAAATGTGAAATGGGATGATACAGAGTAAATAAGATGCAAGGGATAATGATGATGATAACAAAAAATTTGCTCAAAGGATGATAGGGTTCCATGTTGATATATAGGTACCTACAAATGTATTTTCAACACACTTGCTCATAAAGTGAGCCTTATTACATCAATCTTAGGGCCATAAACCGAACTATAACCCACGCGTGCATAATAATATTACAGTACTAGTTGCGTAATAGAATTATCCCCACAAAGTTAAGTAAGTACCTAACTGCAAATTATATGCGAGGAAACAGAGACTTTTCAATTTAACCGGGTAATACAGTATCCCTACAAAGTTAAGTTAGTACCTAACTGCAAGTTATATGCGAGTCAACAGAGCATTTTCAATTTCAGCGGGTAATAGATACAGTTCTTTTTTGTAACAACAAAGAGGTTTTATACGGCTGAAAATCAATTTACGTTTTTAGAATAAATAAATGTGTCCCTAATTAAGACAAAAAATATAATTAAGTATATTATTATCAAATTATTTATAATTCACAATAATTTGTTATAAAACATTTGCATTTTATCACTATTATTATACTTAATTATTTTGAAGTAGGCTGTATGGCTGTATGTAATCAATCACCTCACATTTGGCGCGTGCAAAAAAAAAACTTGCGCGCTTTTTTCCTTAGTTAATTGTTAATACAATATGTATGCAATAAATGTTTGATTTTCCTCGCAAGTGTGTTGAAAAAGTGCGTATGAAACTCGTAAGCAACTTACTCACTAGACACTCGGCTGATTTACGCCCTCGCCTGCGGCTCGGGCTGCAACTCACAGCCTCGTGTATAATGAGCAACCTAAGCTCACTTGTATCATAATATACTATTGTAAAACACCAATAACCTTGCAGAAGTAAATTACTAACGTCATAAACAACAACAACTGCTCGAAGACTTTAAGGAAGAGACCAAAAAAAATACTTCATATATTTTTTTTTCAATCCACAATTTAATATTGTAATAATAATAATAAAATAATTAATATAAAAACCGTTCGGCTGTTCAGACAAATTATAAGAAAAGTCGACTATTTTGTTTACTCCTGCGAGGTTGAGGTTGTTAGTGTTTTACTGTATATTTAGTCTGTCTTTATTAAATAGAGGAGAATTATATGGTTTTTATATTTTTATTGATGCTTGGTATTTCCCTGCTCGATCGAATCAGAAATGATGAGATCCGCGCAGGAGAACTAAAACGACCGACATCGCTCGAAGGATTGCTCAGTTGAAGTGGCAGTGGGCGGGACACATAGCGCGGAGAACCGATGGCCGTTGGGGCGGAAAGGTTCTCGAATGGCGACCGCGAACCGGACGACGTTCCGTGGGCAGGCCCCCTACAAGGTGGA
Organism: Crambus lathoniellus; assembly: GCA_949710035.1. Lineage (NCBI taxonomy): Eukaryota > Metazoa > Arthropoda > Insecta > Lepidoptera > Crambidae > Crambus > Crambus lathoniellus. The sequence continues at coordinate 13,204,246 of OX453296.1, forward strand.
CCGACGATCTGGTCAAGGTCGCGGGAAGCCGCTGGATGCGGGCAGCGCAGGACTGATCGTTGTGGAGATCCTTGGGGGAGGCCTATGCCCAGCAGTGGGCGTCGTACGGTTGAAATGATGATGATGATGATGATATATTTTTATTGATGACCTCCATGACTGAGTTGTGTACGCACCGGCACAGATTACTAAATAGTTACTAGGTTTTTTCAAGATGCCGCTATCACTAGAGGTTCCGGGTTCGATTCCCGGTCAGGTAACTATTGATAACGAACTATTCAATATTTCCTCGGGTCTGGGTGTATGTGGTCGTCCGTCTGTTCCTTATTTCCATAATACTAGTGCTCAAGCTCCATGGTGATGGTGTCCAATATTTGTTATTTATTTATAAGGGTACAGTGAACTGAATTGTCCGCAGTATTTCTGTGCACAGATTTTTGCTATAGTTTCCGTAAGCACGTGTTAAATCCTTTTTCAACACACTTGCTCATAAAGTGAGCCTTATTACATCGATCTTAGGGCCATAAACCGAACTATAACCCACGCGTGCATAATAATATTACAGTACTAGTTGCGTAATAGAATTATCCCTACAAAGTTAAGTAAGTATATACCTAACTGCAAATTATATGCGAGTAAACAGAGACTTTTCAATTTAACCGGGTAATACAGTATCCCTACAAAGTTAAGTTAGTACCTAACTGCAAGTTATATGCGAGTCAACAGAGCATTTTCAATTTCAGCGGGTAATAGATACAGTTCTTTTTTTGTAACAACAAAGAGGTTTTATACGGCTGAAAATCCATTTACGTTTTGAGAATAAATAAATGTGTCCCTAATTAAGACAAAAAACATAACTAAGTATATTATTATCAAATTATATTTTATAATTCAAAATAATTTGTTATAAAACATTTGCTTTTTTATCACTATTATTATAATTATTTTGAAGTAGGCTGTATGGCTGTATGTACCTAATCAATCACCTTACATTTGGCGCGTTCAAAAAAAAAACTTGCGCACTTTTTCCCTTAGCTAATATTAAGTTATAATTATGTTATGTATTCAATAAATGTTTGTTTTTCCTCGCAAGTGTGTTGAAAAAGTGCGTATGAAACTCGTGAGCAACTTACTCATTAGACACTCGGCTAATTTACGCCCTCGCCTGCGGCTCGGGCTGCAACCCTCAGCCTCGTGTATAATGAGCAACCTAAGCACACTTGTATCATAATATACTATTTATTCTTTAATCTCTTGATCAAACGGTATAAAACCTCGCGCCGCTCACGCTCCTTTTTTGACTTTAACATATTTCTTTTTCACAATGCTCGCTACACAAAGACCCCGTTTTTTTTGCTTCCGCCAGCTGCGTTATTCACAATAAACAGGAGACGTAAAAGTAGTTTTAAAAGCAGGCTCCAACGCTCACCCGCAATTCTTCAAATGCTGCCATAATGAAAATCCACATTTAAAGACCGCCTCAAACGGCCTCAGAACGAAAGAGCTATTTCAATTGTGAGTCTAAATTCCGAGACTGAGGGATCTAAGGCGACGAATCAACATAGCTCTGTAATGTGCTCAATTTATTCCACTACCTCATCATAAAATAAATGAGGAAAACAAACTTTTGTTGTAAAGTCGACATAAGGTTTTAAACTTTCATGGTCAATTTCACTATACTAAAGGGTGTCCCAAAAGTAGGTAAAGTATGATTTGTCTCAATAAAACGCGAATGGATTGAAATTTCTTCGTAGTTTTATTTTATTTTAAAGAAGAGACTTGTGCAATTTTATCTGAATAGAATATCTGCTAAATGGCCGCCACAGGCATTTTTTCTGCGTGCAAGTTTTTCATGACACTTTCGCACATTTCGCTGCTAATTTCACACATTTCGCTACTTATTTCACCAATAACTCGGCAAATATTTTGTCTATTATTGTCTATGTTTTGTGGATCGTTGGCGTAGACCATGGAGCTTGACTTAATACTGAGGTAACTGGAGAGTGCAGTACTAACATTTTTTTGTGACCACAAATTAACCAGTGGCTGTCTTCCGTCTCACCTACACTTTAAAAAAATACGTATGGTCATATGCCATTGACAGCCACTACATACTAAATGTCAAATTTGCTGGGTACACTTTTTTATTCAGGGTGAGAACTCCAGTTACCTTAGTATTAAGTCGAGCTCCATGGCGTAGACTTTACCTTTGACGTAGCCCCAAAGAAAGAAATCCAGTGGCATCAGATGGCAAGATCTCGGTGGCCATTTGACATCACCTCTTCTTAAAATTACGAGATTGTTCGACCTTTCGACGAGTGTTTGTAATTGATCGTGAATTTTCGTTAAATATTTGTATAACTTCTATGCGCTGTTTTATTGTGAAACGCTCCACGATTAATTTTACATGTGTCAAGATGACGTATGTCAAATTTCAACCCGCCATCTTGAATATTTTGGAAATAGCGCGAAATTCAAATCCTATACCTACTTTTGAGACACCTTTATTATGAATAACGGGATTATTGTATTCGGTTTGGTTGGTTGGTTAGCTACCACCATCTTATCCAAGTCTGACGCCATAACAATGATTTTTCAGCATTCTTGTGTTCCGACAGTTGGAGATAAGATAGCCAGTTCCTCAGTGATTGAGGATTACAGGAGTCATCAGGTGTGATGAAGACCATGTTCTACCCCGTTGTAAATAAAAAATAAATAAATTGGTAAAATATCCGTTTTTCGTAATAGATAAAGTAAAGTCGACATATTTTTTTCAGTCAGTCAGTTTGACCTGCATGTATGAATGTTTGTTCGCGATTATCTCGCGTTTAGCTGAACCGATTTTGTTGCGGTTTTCAGGAAAGTATTTGTTACATTTAGGAGAAGGCTTAAGTATATTTACCGACTTCAAAAAAGGAGGTTCATCATGATGCACTAAAAACGGGCGGGATTTAACAAAAAACACAAAAAACAAAAAAAAAATAATGCATGTTTTGGTGCATTTGGTGTAAATATTTTAGAGGTATTATTTCTTACTTTTAATGGCATTTTTTTTAAGGCGATTCTATTTTTTAACAATATAATTTTTAAACCTTGCCTTTTATATAGAGGATGCGGCTTTGATATTTTTCACCGGTCTAATTTAATCTGTGTAGGTAAATCTATTTCGCTCGCACTTCGCCACATCCATTTACAATAACGCTGTACGAGCTCAATTTGAAATAGAAATTCCAATATATTCTGAGTCTAGATTCTTAGATTCTTGTATAAATGAGTGCAATGACGTCATTTAATTCAAATGAGGTGTCTGGCCGACCGGGACAAAGAAGTTGTCTGGTCTTAAAATCATTTCTAACTTTTGCGCCACGTCGCGAAAGTGATATTGCAATTTGAACTGTCTGATTTAAAAATTTAAGTAAGGGGAAAGTGAATGGACGACGCTTGCATTTTCACCCGACTGCGACAAGAAGGGTTAAGTATGTATGCTATGTGTTCCGGCTGGGTTTTGTTAAACTTTTGAGACAGTTGTGATTGTGATAGTTTGTAATGAATGATTTACATTACAGTAAGTACCTACCACTGGTAGTGTAATGTAAATGAGTGTGTATATGTCGCAATAAGATAGATAAAGCCGTGATATAGGGTAAGTCACGGATAGATGCCGCGGTGGGATACATGCCGCGATTTTAAAAACTCCTATGAGGGTAATGACCTCAAGCTCGATTTGCCGTATACTAGATAGCTCACCCCGTGTACTTCGCCAGTCGGCCGTGAGAGGCGCTGTAAAGCAAGTGTGTGCGTCACAGTCGGCAATCAAAAATTTTGACGATCGAAAAAAAGGACCAAAATTATTTCATTGCCCTTTTGGAGGCTCTACTCTTTTTTTATGAAGACTGGATTGTCTTTGTGACGTATTGATCGTAATGTAAGGTATTTAAATAAATACTCAAACATGTTTTTATTTGTTTATTTCATTATGTTTCATATTTATATAAGAAGGCATCTATCCTCTACGATACGGATACTTGCCTCGTTTTTGATCGGGATAGATGCCCTTAAAGGCGTCTATCCCTAAACCAAGCCACTTATTCCTTACTAACGCATACTTCTAATATGATTATTTTTCTTTCATTTCAGTACCAAAATGCTCCGAAAATATAAAAGATGGTCCGGGTCCAACCACGTAATATTAATTAATCAAAAAAATTACTTAGATGCGGCGTTATTAGATTTGGAACGAAATAATTTAAAATGGCATCTATCCTGAAGATATTCCTTTATTTCGTTTGTACAACAAAATTTGGGAGGATAGGCGCCATTGGAGGATTTCTTCGATAATGGAGTGTTTTGATTATCGTTATGATTTCTTTGGCACAGCATACCATAAAGTTTAAGCAAGTTTAAAAACGATAGATTTTGTTATAAAATGACACGAATAACAGTAAATACGTAGCTTTTTGTACTGTGGCATCTATCCTGTAACGCAGAATGTAGGTCAATGACTCATTTAGAATGAAATAATGTTTTTCAATATATTTTATTTCCTTTCTAAATTATGTTTTTGAATTAATATTCTCAAATTCAAATATATTTCTCACAGGGGCAACTATCCGTCCGCCCTGTTTGACTGGTGAGGCGACAATCCGTAGTGCGGCAAGTATCCTCCAAAAATTAGAGGTCTGCAAAAATCAGTGTAGCTCATACTCTAACTACAATAATCCAATATCTGTTAAACGATTTTATAGATGACAGATTGTAGTTTATGTATTCATAAGTAGTTTGTTGATTTTGCACATGTTAAGTAAGTAGTGCGGCAATTTCAAAAAGTGCGGCATCAATCCGTGACTTACCCTAGTTATATCCCTATTATTATTATTATGTACCGTAAGATAGTAATGAATCGCTTTCTATGAATCTTACTAGGAATCCATACTTCCATACTTAATATTATAAAATTTATAATTATAATTTATTAAGTTCACGCCGCGCGTGATTCATTCGCGTGCGTTCGTGGGTTCGGCGCCGACCGCCGCCCGCGCGACATCGCGAGCAGTTGGCCGTAAGCAGCCGTGAGACAAGTTCGTGTGTTTCTGTAGCGACGTGCCGCGCAAGTTACCTACCCATATTGGGGACCGAGATTTCGTTTTGCACCTACTAGGGCTCCGGTCGGGGTACGGACTTGTAACCCGTGTGTGTTCGCTTTGAAAAGCGCCGGGAAGTTTTAGCAGCCTATTAGGGCATTGTGTAGTATAAGAGTGTTAGCTGTAAGAGTATCCCATCGGGGGTTGTGTGGAGATCGTTTTGCCCGCGCGCGCGCCGGCGAGACAACGTTCAGCCCCCCTGGATTACGGACAGTATCCCTTACCATAAGGTAGGACTAGTTTTAATTTACTTAATTTTGCATGAGAAACCTTCGATTCAATAAACTGTGGAACACAGTAGATGTGGTCATCACAATTGTGCGTGATCATATTTTTGGTAGCAGAGCTTAGTTGATATAATTAATTTTCATATTAAAATTAACTACATAAAATTTCATAGTAAAAATAAAAAGCGTACCTAAAAAGCGTACCTAAAAATTATTTTTTTTTGTTGAAATCTCGAGGGTATTTGAAGATCCCGAGACGATTGAAGTACTAAGAAATTGTTCTAGTAAATTCTCGAAGCGAATGTTTCTCACTTGGTGGATCCGATAATAGATAGACACTTATATAATTGTTGTCACATACTAGTGTTTTGATACGAGTTTACTCGCCTAGATGTGTATATTTTTTTTTGTGTGTCCGGATTTATTTGACGAATAGTTCGTTCGAAAGTGTGTTTATTAGTATCACATACTAGTGATTTGATACGAGTTTACTCGCCTAGATGTGTATATTTTTTTTTGTTTGTCGGGATTTATTTGACGAATAGTTTCGTTCGAAAGTGTTGTTTATTAGTACCACATACTAGTGTTTGTTCCGAGCCCGCTTGCCTAGTTAAAAAAGTGGAACTAGTTTTAATTATTAGTAGTATTAAATTACGAGTATTATTATTAAAAATAGTTTTGTTTTCGTTTGTTGATAACGGTTTAGTAGTTGATTTGCGAGGTATGCCATACCGTTAATCCTATACGTTTTGTTTATACCGTTATATTGTTAGCCCTTGAAATTGGTAAGTTGCTAATAATTTATGAAACTAGTAGGGTCCGTGTATGTCGTCCGAATTTTAACCCTTGAACCCCGTTGGGGCCAATTCTGACCACGCATATAGCTGTCAACGTTCACTCAAACCCGGGGCGGCCAATATTGACCAGGCGCCGGCCGGCACAGATTACTTGTGTTTTATATTATCGTGACGCGACCTATTTCTATTGTTTTTTTTGTTGATGTTTACCACTTTTATATTTCTTTGTTTGCTTTGTTTATTAAACGGCTTATAAATGGCTCCTACGAATCCGACCGCCGTATCCAGGGCTGGCATCCAAGGAGCTTTGCGTTGGCTTGCTTGTGCGGTCACATTAATAGACCGAGCCGACCGGGTAGGCGCGTTGCTAGCTCGGTATGGCGGGCTGGCAGCTCGGCTGCAAGACCTGGAGCGCCACGCCATGGAGTGTCGCGCGTATTATATGGAGAACCCCCCAGCTGATGATGCCGTGTCGGAACAGCTGGAGCAGGATGTAGCCCAGGCCTATGAGCTGGCTGACCAGTTCACGGAGGCGGCTGAGAGGGCCCTGGCTGTTCGGAAGGGGGAGCCGGTTTTGAGCGGGGAGGTCAAACCTACCCCGACGGCGTTGCTAGGCCGATTGCCTACATTGGAGATTCCCACTTTTAATGGGGATCTGTCAGCCTGGATGGGCTTCATTAACCTGTTTGACAGCCTAGTGGATTCACGACGGGACTTATCCCCTAGTGAGAAGTTGGCCTATTTGCGCTCCTCCCTGCGAGGAGAGGCCAGCGCGGTGATCCAGCACCTGCTCATCAGTGACGACAACTACCAGGTGGCTCGCCAGCTTCTGGTTAGCAGGTACCAGAATGTCCGGTTACTGGCGGACACCCACGTGGCCACGATTTTGGCCCTCCCGCGAATCACGCGGGTACACCTGTTACGGAGGGAGTTGCTGAACCCGCTACTGTCAGCGGTCAACTCCCTAAGGCGATTGGACCTGCCGGTGGATCAGTGGTCCTTTGTACTGCTGCACATAGTCCTCGCCAAATTGCCCGCTGAAATGAAGGGGCGCTTCGAGCAGAGGTACGGAGGCGACAGCGCCTCGTATCTCCCGCCCTTCGCGGACCTCCTTCGTTTTTTGGAGGACGAATGTAGGGTGACGGACCACCTGGAGCCCGCCCCGGTTCCAGGTGTTGGTCGTATGGTGGCGGCGAGGGAACAGCCCCGTCGCCCGACCAATCGTTATGCTGCCTTCCAGCAGTCCCCTCCCCCCGCACCGAGTGAGCGGTGCAGGTATTGCAGGGGAGATAGGCACATGGTGCACGAATGTGCCAAATTTAGAGGCCTCCGCCCAGAGGGACGGAGGGCCGTTGCAAGACAGCGCCAATGGTGCTATAGGTGTTTGGGGGGACACATGCAGTCGGCGTGTCCCCAGACCGAGGATTGCCGTCTTTGCGGAGGGAGGCATCACCCCCTCCTTTGTTTGGACCGCAAGGACGCCGGGAGCGACCGGGGTTCGAATTCCTCGCGCACGGGCGGGGGCCCGGCAGCCCGGAACCGGTCCCCTAGAGATTCGGCGGGGCTTAGCCCCCCCGTTCAGTCCCCCCCGGAGAGGGGGAACTATAGGAGAGACGCCCCCGCCACGGGCGGGGGTAGGGGGGTACCCCAAGAGTACGCCACGGTGGCGATGGGCACGGGCCCTATTTGCTACTCCCCCCCCCTAATGGAGAGGCCTCGATTGGGGTACTATGTACCGAGGCACGCCCCACACGGGTATTACCCTGCACCTAGGAGTGATGTTGGTCGGGGCCAGTATGTACCCGATTGGGACCCGCTCGCCCGGTACGAGCGTCCCACATTTGGCGCGCCGACTCAGGCGCGAGGGGGACAAGTACCCCCCCAAAATTTTTAATAGCGCCCCTGTCGGACCCAACCACCCCTCCGGAGCTTGTGCTGTTGCCAACAGCCTCCGTGAATGTTTGGGGACCTAAGGGCAATGTTGTCACGGTGCGTGCCCTTTTGGACTCAGGTGCCCAGGGGTGCATAATGTCCAGGTGGCTTGTCCGACAGCTGGGTCTTTTGCTTGTGCCGCATCACGAAGCGGTACGGGGGGTGGGAGACTCGCGGATCCCTGATCCGATTGGTCGAGTTGAGTTCTCCTTCTCCCCCCACTTCACGCCAAGGCCGAAGATCGGTGCTTCGGCGATAGTTTTTGATAAGGTGGTTGGACCACTCCCGCAAGTGCGAGTGCCGCCATCCACGATTGAGCTGACGTCTGGACTGGCTTTGGCTGATCCTTCCTTCCACCGACCGGGCCCAATACACTTGTTGATTGGTGCGGATGTCCTCGGTCGTGTATTGTATGGAAGCAAGCGAGTTTTGCAGACAGCCGATCTTGTCGCCTTGTCCTCGTCGCTGGGTCATGTGGTGATGGGAAAGGTACCACAGACACCAGAGACCCCGTCGGTAGACCGCCAGACCATTGTCGGTTCTACTTTGTCCGACGTTCTCCAAAAGTTTTGGGAGGTGGAGGAACCCCCCACTGCCAAGCGGTTGGATCCGTTAGCCGAGGAGTGCGAATTGTTCTACCAGAACAACACTGGGCGCCTCCTCTCGGGTCGCTTGATTACCCGCTTGCCCTTCTTGGCGGTTCGCCCTCCTTTAGGGAGCTCCCAACCGATGGCCGAGAAGAGATTGTTGTCCATGGAGCGTAGGATGGCCAGGGATCCCGCATTCAAGGAGAAGTATATAGACTTCATGCGGGAGTATTTGGACCTTGGGCACATGTCCATCTCGCAGTTGGACTGGCGTAATGTGGAACATTACTTCCTGCCACACCACGCTGTTTTGAAGACTTCCAATGGGAAGATCCGCGTGGTCTTTGATGGTTCAGCGCCCACGTCAACCGGAGTGTCGTTGAATCAGTGTCTGCATGCGGGGCCGAAGTTGCATCACGATGTCTGTGATGTTTTGACCAACTTCCGCCGGCACGCTGTCGTCTTTGTGGCCGATATCCGCATGATGTTCAGACAGACCGTTATTCACCCGGAGGATAGACGATACCAGCTCATCCTTTGGCGTGAGGATCCCCAGGATCCGATGTTGGCTTACGAGCTGAACACCAACACTTATGGTTTGCGGTCGAGCCCCTTTGTGGCGATCCGTTCGCTTTTGGAGCTCGCAGAGCGCGAACGGCTACGCTATCCCCGGGCATCTGCTCTTATTGAGGGGGGGGCCTTATTTGTCGACGATATCTGCACGGGGGCCTCGAGCTTAGATGAGGCTCTCGTCTTACGTGATGAGCTGATTGCGCTCTTGAGGGCTGGTGGCTATGAGTTGCGGAAGTGGCTGTCTAACTCACCGGACCTATTGGCAGATTTGCCTAAGGACCACCAGCAAGAGCCGCTCCTCTTTGAAAATCCGGAGACTCCAGACATGCTGTCTGTTTTGGGAGTCCAGTATCGACCAGTCCCGGATTTGTTCACCTATAGATTGGAACTGCCAGACCCAAAGGTCTGGACTAAACGCACGGTGCTGTCCACTGTAGCCCGTACCTTTGATCCGAACGGTTGGCTCAGCCCTGTAGTGTTTTCGATGAAGTGCTTCCTACAGGAGCTCTGGGCTGCGGAATTGTCATGGGATGAGCCCCTCTCTGGTAGCCTCCTACGAGAGTGGGTGAGGTTCGTGTCATCCCTACCCGACGTCAATCGGGTTTGTATACCGAGGCAAATGCTGCCTTCGGGAAAGTTTAAAGCCTCCCTGCACGGCTTTTGTGACGCGTCCGAAAGCGGATACGCGGCAGCCGTTTACATCCGAACGGTGGATGCAGCAGGCGTTGTCGCCGTACACTTAGTTATGGCCAAGAGTAAGGTCGCCCCCCTTCGGACTAGGCTAACCATTCCGAAGTTGGAGTTGTCCGGCGCCACTCTCTTAGTACGGCTACTCAATCATGTTGCCGACACCTTGGGAAACGGTGTCGACTTGGAGTCGATATTTGCGTGGTCTGACAGCCAGGTCGTCCTTTGTTGGCTGAAGAGTTCAGTCCACACCCTTGAGGTTTTTGTGGCCAACCGGGTCTCACAAATTCAGACTTCAAAGGCCCCGTTGATTTGGCGCCACGTACCGGGCGAATTGAACCCCGCAGATTGTGCCTCCCGCGGCTGCGAGGCGCCTGAGTTAGTGGACCACCACCTATGGTGGAGTCCATCTTGGTTGTTACGGCCTGAGCGCTCATGGCCTGCCACCCCGGCTGTGGCCAGAGTCCCAGACCTAGGCATGCGTGTTCACGCCGTGGAGACGGTGGCGGCTCCGCAGATGGAGTTTTTGTTAGACCGCTACAGTTCTCTTGACAAGTTGCTCGGCGTGACTGCTTGGATGAGGCGCTTTGTGCGAAATTGTCGCCAGCCTCAGGAGAAATCGTTGTCTCCGGTCCTCGCCCCACAAGAGCGGCAAGACGCTCTGTTGCATTGGTTGCGAGTGACGCAACAGCGAGAGTTTGAACCGGAGCTGAAAGCCCTGCGCTCAAGTAAGCCCAAGCTGAAGGGACCCTTGGTGCGGTTGAATCCCTTCTTGGACAGTACCGGATTGCTGCGTGTCGGAGGTAGGCTCAGACATGCCAACCTGCCGTACGGATCACGCCACCCTTTGTTGCTCCCCAAGGATGGACCGTTAGTTAGACTGTTGATTACAGACCGACATGTAAAGAATGCTCATGCCGGTTGTAATGCTTTGACCGCGCTCCTCCAACGAGAGTTCTGGATTTTGTCAGCGCGGAGAATAATCCGATCCGTTATTTTTCGTTGTCTCCCGTGTTATCGTTTGCGCGCCGATACGATGCAGCCCCAGATGGGTGATTTGCCTGCCGATCGAGTGAACGAATCGATGCCCTTCTCAGGAGTTGGAACGGATTTTGCGGGGCCATTTACCGTTAAGACATCGCGGCTTCGTAATGCTAGAACGGAAAAGGCTTACTTGTGTGTATTTGTTTGTTTGGCCACTAAAGCGGTCCACCTGGAGGTGGTTAGTGCCCTCACCACAGAAGCCTTTGTAGCCACGTTGAATCGTTTTGTGTCTCGCCGCGGAATGCCGTCGTTAATCAGGTCCGATTGTGGAACCAATTTCAAGGGCACCGATAGGTATTTAAAGGAAGTTTGTGAATTTTTGGATAGGAATAATTTTGAGATCGGATCCACACTCTCTCGCAGAGGGGTACGATGGCAGTACTCCCCGCCATCCTGCCCCCACTGGGGAGGGATTTTTGAAGCAACTGTAAAGGCCGCTAAAACTCACCTTCGTCGCGTTATTGGGGAGACGGTCCTCACGTTTGAGGAACTCGCGACCGTATTTTGTAAGGTTGAGGCGGTCCTCAACTCGCGTCCGTTGTGTCCGTTGTCTTCGGACGCGAATGATTTAGAGGCCCTTACGCCGGGCCATTTTTTGATTGGCAGACCGCTTAACGCCTTGCCGGAATATCCTTATTCCGAAGTGCCCTCCGGACGGCTCTCGCGATTTGAATTGCTCCAGCAGCTTACGCAGAGTTTCTGGCGCCGTTGGCATCTGGAGTATTTGCACATTTTGCAGCAACGCGTTAAGTGGTCGGATAGGACGACCCCACCCAAGACTGGAGACCTCGTGTTGGTAAAGGATCCAAACCTGCCGCCCCTCCGCTGGCGTTTAGGACGCATTGTTCAGCTTCATCCGGGGTCGGATGGTGTGCCCAGGTTTGCCGAGGTCCTGGTGGGGGACTCTGTTTTGAAGCGAGCGATCGCTACCCTCTCTCGTCTGCCCTTAGATTGAGTTGGCGGACAGTTTGTTACTGTCCGGGACGGGGGGATGTTCACGCCGCGCGTGATTCATTCGCGTGCGTTCGTGGGTTCGGCGCCGACCGCCGCCCGCGCGACATCGCGAGCAGTTGGCCGTAAGCAGCCGTGAGACAAGTTCGTGTGTTTCTGTAGCGACGTGCCGCGCAAGTTACCTACCCATATTGGGGACCGAGATTTCGTTTTGCACCTACTAGGGCTCCGGTCGGGGTACGGACTTGTAACCCGTGTGTGTTCGCTTTGAAAAGCGCCGGGAAGTTTTAGCAGCCTATTAGGGCATTGTGTAGTATAAGAGTGTTAGCTGTAAGAGTATCCCATCGGGGGTTGTGTGGAGATCGTTTTGCCCGCGCGCGCGCCGGCGAGACAACGTTCAGCCCCCCTGGATTACGGACAGTATCCCTTACCATAAGGTAGGACTAGTTTTAATTTACTTAATTTTGCATGAGAAACCTTCGATTCAATAAACTGTGGAACACAGTAGATGTGGTCATCACAATTGTGCGTGATCAAAGTACTTATGTGAAAGTTTAGATGTTTGTATCTTTAGATGTTTGGATGTTTGTTACTCAATCACGCCAAAACGGCTGAACGGATTTGGCTGAAATTTGTGACACAGATACTTTGTAGCCTGGAGAGGAACATAGGCTACTTTTTACCCCGGAAAAATATCACATTCCCGCGGGATAACGTCGTGTAGTCCACGCAGGCGAAGCCGCGGGCGGAAAGCTTGTACTTGAATAAAATATAGCCTACTGCACTCGGGAATATTTTTGATGTCTAGGTATTATGTCTATGTGGGATTCGGTAATACCATCTTCTTTAAGGAACACTTAAAATTTTAGGAATAAAAAAGATATTGACACTAAAAAATTACAAAAAAAATATATATAAATATCGTAATTACACTTAGAGTACTTGAGGAAGTGCATTGCGATTAATAAGAATAAATATGCATTTATTATTGCCATAAATTTTAATTGTGCAATTCTGTATAAGTACTATCTTATTAAGTACCTTAAACCTACAAGAAATCAGTATTCAAATGAAACTTTCACAATTACCGTCTTATTCACAGCATTTGTGCATTTTATTGCTATATTGTGCGCTTACTAAAGTTTTATTTTACTTTAAACTGTTCAAGAGAATGTGACAAAGAAACACAAAACTATGTATTATCAATGTATTACCACAGAATAATAATAGTACCTATACTCCTAATTATGACCGTTTTTTATGGGTCAAATACAAAGGCGAGTGGCAAGTATAGTAGGAAGGGGACCTAATCGAGTAAAACCGCGTACTTAGCTCAGTTATATTGCATAAAATCTAAATGAGAATATCAATCTTCTGTAGTTTCTGTCTTAGTTAGTCGGTTAAGTTGATGGAATTTCAAGTCCTAACTTAGGTTAGTAGCAAGAAGTTGGAATGGTATAATCCATCTGCGACAGCAAAGTTTCGAGCAACGTCAGTTGGATTCTTAATTGAGTAATTCCAGTATCAGTCTATCAATCGCTTTAGTTGCCGTAAACAATAATATGAATACAGTATAGGACTATGTCTTGTTAAAGTAAATGCAGGTAAGTTGGAATATAGAATTTTTTTTTTTTAGGTTAGGCAGGGTTGTGTTGTTAATTTGGTATACGACAGGTGAAGCTAATTCGGAATGTCCCAAATTAACAATAATTGAAGTAAAAAAGAAGTGGAAGGTGCCAAATAAGATGTAGAGTTACGACTGATTGAAGTTTTTGATGATGATTGGTGAATATTACCAATATTATAACAAAAGTTTATCCTATATAGAGAAGAATAATAGGTACTGTTGATTATTATTTCTCTAATAATACCTACATTAGTTTTACTAACATTTTATGTGGCTTTCATTCATATTTCTCTTGGTAAAATTTTTTTTTGTAACCTGTATTCCAAATTACCTGCATTTACTCTACAATATTGAATGACTTTGTTTCGGAAGCTTCAATGTGACAAGTTCTACTTTGTTTCGGAAGCCATAATGTGACAAGTTCTATGTTGTTAACATATTATTGTTCGTGACTTCGCTTCGTCGACTTTCAAGATTCAAGATTCAAGATTCAAATTTGTTTATTCAATTTAGATTGTTATTTACAATACTTGTGAACGTCATAGAAGCTACGCCATCGGTTCGCAAACCCTACAGCGGGAGGCCTTGGAGAAGAACCGGCAAGAAACTCCAAGGGTTGTTTTTTTCTCCCTGTCTTATTTCATACAGAGTCGTCAAATTGAAAAATGACCTTAACATGGTATGACTAAGGTCAGTTTCCATCACAATTACACAATGGGTTATGATAAATACAGTTAAGTATAGGCGAACTAATGATCATAGCGGTGAACAATTTTCAGTTACTTAGGAACTCTACTTAAAGCTTTAATATTAGTTTAAAACAAAAGACAATTCTACTATATACTGCAAGTTGCGCCATACATGTTTCAAATGTAATTCTTAATAAAATGAATAAAAACAAAAGAAAACACATTTTAAGGCAAGCAGATAAGAGCAGACCCATTCCCACTGGCAGCACCCGTTCACGAGCATGACGCATGAACCAGCCATCGCTTCGCTCAACCATATTTTAGGGAACGTAACGACCCGCCTCTTTGGTGGATGTACATCCATGGTTGTGGTTGTGGCGATAGAGTGCTTTGTAAGCGATCGTATGAATGTATACGATACGTGTAGCCGAGTTGTCCAATAAATATTACCTTGTATTTTCGATTGGATTTTGAAAATGGGGACATCTTAACAGAGCAGTGTTTATCGTAGAATTTATAATGCACTTTTAGTACTTGTTGAAAAATGAAAAATTAAGTATTTTAGAAAAAATCGACTCGAACCCACGACCTTTCGCTATCTGGGCGACTGCTCTTAACCTCTGAGCTACGGAGTCGTTACGAGAACCATCGTAACGAATCCGTCGTCACGAAGGTCATGGGTTCGAGTCCCATCGGAGCTAGTTGTGATTGTGAGACGGGTCGATTTTTCTAAAAACCTTCATTTTCCATTTTTCCATTATAGAAATTGCATGGTAAATGCAAAAAAGTAAAATTTAAATAATATTAGTTTAATGAACCCCTACTAATCGAAACCAGATTTTCGTCCACTTAAGAAACACAAAAAACATAAAACAATATTACACAGTTGTTTGCCTTTATTAACCACATTGTCGCTATCTTAATACATTATCTCTGCGAAAACAGCAATTTACTTTTTTTTTAGTTTATGCCGGCCGTCTGGTGTCGTGAAAAGGGGAAACAAAAATGAAACGATAATATACCCCTTTACGACATGCCATTAAACAATGACAGTACCACAGTGTTTCGCCCCTCCTTGCTATAACGAAAATGTTCCGACGCAAGAGTTTTTTTTTAACATAAAGTTAATACCACAGGTTATGTTCGAATGGATCATCGTAATGACACCCTAGAGATTACTCTGCGTAGGGTTTTTAAGGGTTATTTTTAAAGTCAACTTTTTACGGAAAAGGGTATGGCTACTTTGTGAATTGGGTAATGTTGATAAGAGGAGTTATATCAAAATTAAATATGATACGACAAAAATTTGATATAATTACATTTTTTTACTTTGTTAAGACGCTTCGCAAACGTAGACACTTCTTGTTACCGACATGGCACACAGTCACAGGAAACCGAGTTGCTGTGCCCGATAGCGGCGATTGGACACTCTGCTCTGTTACCGACACGGCACACAATCACAGGAAACCGAGTTGCTGTGGCCGATAGCAGCGATCGGACACTCTGTTCTGTTACCGACACGGCACACCGTCACAGGAAGCCAGGTTGCTGTGGCCGATAGCGGCGATTGGACACTCTGCTCTGTTACCGACACGGCACACCATCACAGGAAGCCGAGTTGCTGTGGCCGATAGCAGCGATCGGACACTCTGCTCTGTTACCGACACGGCACACCATCACAGGAAGCCAAGTTGCTGTGGCCGATAGCGGCGATCAGACACTCTGCTCTGTTACCGACACGGCACACAATCACAGGAAACCGAGTTGCTGTGGCCGATAGCAGCGATCGGACACTCTTCTCTGTTACCGACACGGCACACCATCACAGGAAGCCAAGTTGCTGTGGCCGATAGCGGCGATCGGACACTCTGCTCTGTTACCGACACGGCACACAATCACAGGAAACCGAGTTGCTGTGGCCGATAGCAGCGATCAGACACTCTGCTCTGTTGCCGACACGGCACACCATCACAGGAAGCCGAGTTGCTGTGGCCGATAGCGGCGATCGGACACTCTGCTCTGTTATCGACACGGCATACCATCACAGGAAGCCGAGTTGCTGTGGCCGATAGCGGCGATCGGACACTCTGCTCTCTTACCGACACGGCACACCATCACAGGTAGCCGAGTTGCTGTGGATGATAGCGGCGATCGGACACTCTGGTCTCTTACCGACACGGCAGGTAGCACTGTATAATTGCGAGGAAATTCCCATCTCAAATTCCCGCGGGTCAAAGTCGTGTACCTAGTACACGCGGGCGAAGCCGCGGGCGCAAGGCTAGTATTTCATAAAAGCTACTTTATTTTGAAATCCGATTAATGTATGTTGTGTCTCATATTTATTTAAATATTCATAATGACTCGCTGCCAGTTAGTTAAAAGGCCGAAAAGCCAAAGGTATCAATAAACTTAAGCATGTACACTTCTATGTACAACACGTTACGATAAACCTAACCGCCTATTGTATCCACTTCTACACTGCGAAAGCTCTAGGTAATAGTAAAATTTGTTAGTTATTCAAGTAATGAATATACACCTTTAAATTTGAATTAACCCAAGGACGCCGGAGAGGCCGAAAAGGGCCAGAGAAAAAGCGTTATGAAATCTAGGCAACAAACACACATAAACTGAACGAACACAAAAGTCACTACACCGCGCGTACGAAGTCGCGGGCAACAGCTAGTTAGAAATAAAGTCAGCATTATTTTATCTGATAGCTACCTACCTACCTAGCTTATAATAAAAGCAGCTTTTTATCATCGCACTCGTTTCAAACACGCGACGACACGCCAACACGTAGGAACGAAATTTAAGACGAAATTTAAAACGATCGCGAAGAACCTATCACGTGTTCTACAGGACTTCCGAGGGGTACATGCTGCCTTACTTAACCATCCGGCGGATTCAACCATCCGCCTGCGGCATAGAAATGTTATGTATTATTATAATATTTTTTTCTCTACTTAAGTAAGTATATTTTTTTTATTTTTTATTATTATCTGCCGTAACAAGAATCTGTCGTGTCATGATTCTAGTAGGTTTTTCTTATATGAGTGTTCAAAATAGTCTTGCTTAGATAATTTAGACAAAGCTCTCAAAATATCTGTGCATAATGTACAATACCATATTGCACAGATAACTTTGAGAGCTTTGTTTGCTTAGATAATTTTGAACACTCTGACTGCTCAAATAAATATGAAACAATGAGTGCCAAGATATTTTGAACACCTTGCGCGCTTACAACAATATGATGATTCGAACTGCTTAGATCAAATTGCGTTTATGTTTTTGAGATCTTTTTGACTACTCTAGACGCTTAGATCAATTTGACGCTGACTGTAGCACGACAGTTTTCTTGCTACGGCTACTGATATTGTCGCTGCGATGTGGTGTCGTTCTGATATTATTATGTGTGAAGACTCCCTTATTTCCTTCGCGTATTGTCGCTTGATCTTTACTCCTGCTTTTACGGTTCAACTTATCGTAAATTTTTGGAAGTGCTTGTGCGGTAAAAGTCTCCCGACTTTGCGTACGAGTTTTTATGCCTCATCTCAGGAGCAATGTCTAGATTTGAAGCTTTTTGTTGTTTATGAGAACCAATTTTCGTGGCTTTAAGCGTAAGATATGATGAGGTTATTACAGTACGAGATCCGGTTCCTATAGGTAAATATCTAGGTACCCTCATCTGTTATTTTATTCAAACAGAAAATATATGCTAGATGATGCCTAAATTGATCCATCACGCATGGGTTGCCTAATTAAATCCTGTGCAAAGTATGTTAGAAAATAAAATGTTTTGTTAAAACAGAGTCCTCAAGGCAATAAAGGAAAAAACCCAGGCCTGGCGCAAATGAAATGTTCCTTAAATTATAGATAAACATGAAGTAAGTAACTCACTGCATAGAGGGAATTATCGAAATCGATGGCTAAGTTTGGAGTTGCTCAAGTTAAGGTACAATACAAACAGCTAAGTATCTAAGTAGGCGTGTGAATATCCCTCATATATAATATTGTTATTTAATCGAACTACATTTCAAATGAAAGCTCAATTTATTCCCGATTCAACCATAATAGGTTGCCTTTTTAAAAAGTGTCTTCAATCCGTGGTTAGCTTGATTTGAAATGTAGGTATTTTATTATTTTATTTTGGTCTGTTTTGAAGCAAATTGATCCGGTTAGATTGAGAATATAATAAACTTTCATTTGATATCTAACTCAATTTAATAACTTACAGGTACATTAACCTACGCTTACTTACAATACGGTATTTTACAGATTTTTTTTATTTCTTTAAAATGTTTTTCGAAATATTAGCTACACAAAACAAGTTTTCATTTTGAATTATCTTGAATATTTTCAAAGATATAGGACTTCAAACTTTATAATTAGACAAGGACAGGACGCTATCTTAGTGACGTCAGTGGGTTAGTAGCGTCATAGTCACGCCATAGAAGATTTCGTTTTAGAAAGAGACAGCTATAGTCAAAATCAAACAGACTATAATTCTTTTATTATAAAACAGATTCAAATTATTTTTTCACATTTGGTATTCTTAATTGCAATTTTTTTTAACGTCATCATTAAATATCTACATTTCAACAACAGTAAAATACCCTATTACAACTTTATACTAGAAAAAAATCATTATTAGCCATCGTTTTCGATTAATACCCCTATGCCAGTGTTTAATCACTCATGTTTATTTATGGAACATTTTGTTTGCGCCGGGCCTGGGTATCTTATTGAACACTCTCCTCTGATCCAAAATTTTATAATTTAACATCATATGCACAGGATTTAAGCCAGGGAAACTATGTGCGCTGTATCAATCTAGACATTATCTAGCATCTACACTACATTAGAATTAACTAAGTATAAGTATACTTAAGGGTAGAAATTCCTTATCGTATCTTAGACCATTATTAGACTTTGGAACGGGTGTCAGGTTTTTTTATTTTTTTTTTATTTTTTATAAAAACTGGTTAAGCATTTGACCGCCATCTTGCTAAACAGACAGGATGCAGTCTAGGGTGTAGCATGCTTACCCAGTAGGTGCCCATTCACTCTTGCCTTGAAGAGGCCAAGGTTGTAATGATCGGGGAATACATGCGCAGGCAGCGTATTCCAATATCTGCGAATAAGTTAAATATTATTGAGATGACCTCCGTGGCCGAGTGGTTTACGCACCGGATTTTTAGGTGCCGCTATCTCTGAAGGTACCGGGTTCGATTCCCGGTAGGGTAAATATTGAAAACGAACTTTTCAATAATTCCTCGGGTCTGGGTGTGTACATTACATACATACCAATGTGATAATAATACCCGTCGTTGTTTCCAATTTTCGTAACACCAGTGCTCAAGCTACTAATTGAAAAATAAAATATGTGATGGTGTCCAATATTTAATATTTATTTCTTTGAATTGAATAATAAATAAAACATGCATCTAAAATTTAAGTTTTAAAACTTCATTTCTTGTTTCCGCTTTAATTAAATTGAATTGAAACACTCGTAAACTTCAGTTTCCCAAAATATTCGTGTTCATTTTAAATGAAATTCTCGTATCTTTAGTTAACTTTAAAACGTAGCGCTTGGTAGTTTCATAGCCGTGCCAAAATATTTGTGTTCAATTTCTTTTTATAAAATATTTTCTTTTAAGTTCATTTTAGATATAAGTACCTACTTACTTATAGATTAGTAGTATTATTAGTAAGATTTTTTTATACTAGAACTAACGATTAGTGCAATCAAAATGCATTATAAGCATTTGCCTTGAACCACTCCGTCGATTGGTGAAAACCGCATTCTAATCCGTTGTGATGATTTAAAGATGTTTAAAAGCCTAGCTAGAGGGTTTCGGTTAAGACCATGGAGCTAGACTTAATACTGAGGTAACTGGAGTTTTCACCCTGAATAAAAAAGTGTGCACAGCAAATTTGACATTTAGTGTGTAGTGGATGTCAGTTGTCTCATATGACCATATGTATTTTTTCAAAGTGTAGGTGAGACGAAAGACAGCCATAGTGTAATTTGTGGTCACAAAAAAGTGTTAATACTGCACTCTCCAGTTACCTCAGTATGTAGTCTAGCTCCATGGTTAAGACAGTGGAAAGCGACTATGTCTTATACTAAGTAGAGAATCATAAGTTACCTTCTCAAACAATACTATTATCCGCCTCTGTAGTCTAGTGGTACACACTACCGTTATTAGACCCAAAGTTCCCGGGTTCCATTCCCAGTGGGGGTACATATTGTATTCAGTTTGGTTAGTAGTGTTTGTTCAATATCCGCCTGGCTAGCTACCACCATCTTATCTAAATCCCGGGAAGAGCTTCCCGCTGGTCATGACCTTCCATGGTCCACATGGAAGTCCTTAAATAGACTCCGGACCCAAATGGGCCGCTGTGGGCGTAACAAATTCAAATGGGGTTACGCCAACGAGTCCCAGGTCCCGTGTAATTGCGGAACCGCTGAGCAAACTATGGAGCACTTGCTTTCTTGCCCGCTGGCCCCAAATGCGTGCAACATGGACGAAATAATGGCGGCATCTGATGCAGCGATTGACCTGGCTGCGTACTGGGCGAATCATATTTAAAAGTCAAATAAATCTACGAACCAACGACTCGACAAGAAGAAGATCTATATCTGACCCACAACAAAGATGTTTTTCAGCATAGTTGGGCTGTTAAGAGATAAGGTAGCCAGTTTCTCAGTAATTGAGGATTCCGGGAGTAGTGCGCTTCCACCTTCAGCCTTAACATCACTTAACATCAGGTGTGATGAAGGCTAAGTGCCCCGTTGTGGATAAAAAAACATATTAAAACCGCAATTTTAGCTCAGTAGGAATGGAGTCAGTCAGTAAAAAGTCAGTTTTAGCTGAAGTGGAGAAACATCTTTTTTGCTCTCAATGGAACCTGCGCTTAGACGCATTTTAAGTACGTGTAGTAATGATTTCGAAAAGCTTTTCGCCTGCACAAAAGAAAACTGTCAAAACTATTTATTTCTCTAGATGTAATAAATAATATTAAGACAGACTTGATTTTCTGTTTTTACCTTGGTCGAGGGCAGCAGCCTATTTTTTCATACACTAACTATAACATCCATATATCAAATCACGCTACATTACCCGTTTTAATACAAAAGGCTAGCAATAAAAACTGTTGGCAATATACAGGATGTAGCAATATATTATTCTTTTCCAGCTGTGTTAGTCGTTTCTATGGTCGTTTCCTTTTGCAGATAAGTTTAAGAATAGAGATTAATTTCATACATTTATGTAGCCTGTTAATGTAATTATTTCTTTTACCAACTATTTTTATTATGTTATTTGTATGAAGCCTCCTTCCACAGTGCTGGACATAAAGCTCTTCCACAAAAGTCTTGGTTACAAACGTAGTTTCTTTTTTACAAACTATTAATTACTATATTTTCTGAACTTTCTGAAACTTGAAGTGTGTTAAATAAAACTGTTACTGTAATATTTAAATTACCATATCGACTCGGCACAACCATTGATTAAAATCAACTGTCGTTGTACAAGTTTTTATTTATCACATAAAAAACCGATCAAGAGCGAGTCGGACTCGCGCACCGAGGGTCCGTACAATCATAAATATAAATAAATAAAACGTGAAAATGTTTTCATCGGCGAACGATGCTATATTCGTCAAAAAAATTGCGGTGTAGAATATTGCAGTTTTAGGTCAGCGCCATCTCTTGACCGATAGTGGAACTAATTTAATTTTTTAGCATTTAGTAGTTCTCGGGATATCCAGCGGTGACAGACAGACTGAGTCGCACCATAAGGGTTCCTTTTTACCATTTTCGTTCGGAACCCTAAAAATGCAAGTAAATGAAAATTCTATATTACTGGACACCTGACTCACTAGAGGCCTGCCGGTTAGCTAACGTTCCCCGCACTATAATACAAAAGGCACGAATATCATAACATCCTGTATAGGCCAGAAACTTATAAAATGCTGCATCGATAAATTATCTGTACTTACTGATTTACGTGTTTCGCGGCACTAAAACAGAAGTGTATGTTGGCCCTTTTTTATTTATGTACGATTCGTATAGGTTTCTTGTTTATGTCAGTGGTAAATATTACGTTAGTTATAATAAATTGTCTGTCCTGCGATTTATTAGCGTATTCCAAAATATATTTGATGGTGTTAAAAAAACACATTTCAAAGTTTATTACCTTCACGATTTCACGATACATTTTCAGTGAACTTGTTAAAAGGACCTTGCTAACCACTTCCTCAGTGGTTGTGGATTTCTGCAGTAGGGCCATTCAACCTATAACCTAATCATCACTTTGATGAAGGCTACGTCAGCTACGTGTTACCACGATATAGATAAATAAAAAGTTGTTTTACTAATTTTGACTCTCCTTTAGGGTTTTGTTCATGCTTGTTTCGGTCTTATTTGTTTGTTTTAAGTTTTAATCTAAATTGCATTTTTGCTTTTTTTATTTCTTATGACATACATGTGCGTATTATTTAACCTTTATTTATATATTTTTAATACTTACATAAATATATTGTTATTAATTATATTTTTTTATTTTAATATTTGACTCAGACACAATTTTATTGTAAAACATTGTTATTGAATAATAAACATTGAAACATCTACAGGGTTAATTTTTGAACACCATCCAAATTTAAGATCGAACTCAGAATCTGTACAGTGAACAACTTTCTCCTAGAAACATGGGTCGAAATATGACATAAAATTTTTGACTTTTCATACAAATCAGACTGATTACGCGATCGATTTAGTATGGGAAGTCCAAAAATTTTTGTCGTATTTCGACCCATGTTTCTAGAAGAAAGTTGTTCACTTACCGATTCTGAGACGAGCTTAAAAATTTGGATGGTGTTCAAAAATTAACCCTGTAGAGTAAACCAAATACATTGAAAGATTTTTTATTCGCGCCCTAATTGTTCAATTGACTCAATGAGCCCACATAGGTTCTGTAGCTAAGTTCGGTTTCTTGCTCAAGTTTCTGCCGAGTTGTCTGATCGCTTTTTATGACGATTTTTCATATCAATGTCAAACGAAAAAGGGGAGGATATCGCGGTGGCGTGGCGGCTGCTATTTAAATTAAAACATGACTTGAGGAATCGCTATGGCAATTCTTACTACGCAAAATCTCTCACATTTATGTAACGTTCAAGCATTTTTAGGGTTCCGTACCCAAAGGGTAAAAACGGGACCCTATTACTAAGACTCCGCTGTCCGTCCGTCTGTCTGTCACCAGGCTGTATCTCATGAACCGTGATAGCTAGACAGTTGAATTTTTTACAGATGAGTTTTCTGTTGCCGCTATAACAACAAATACTAGAAACAGAATAAAATTAATATTTGAGGGGGGCTCCCTTAAAGCAACTTAATTTTTTTGGCGTTTTTTGCTCGATATTAATAACGGCAATAGGTAGACGCTTGAAATATTTCCAGAATATTTAATTGTATATACACTTCCATGCGGAACCCTTCGTGCGCGAGTCCGACTCACTTCGATTCTCTATAGTACCATAAAAAAAATATTCTTTTTTATACATCTGAAAGTAAACACCTGTGCATTACCAAAAGGATTTTCAATCAATTGGGTACTTGACTGTTGTTGAAATGTAGATATTTAATTATAACATTTAGAAATATAAGATTATTGAAAACAAATGTGAAAAAAGAAATTAAATCTGTATTATACCAAGCGAATTATGAGCTACTTAGTTGTGACTCTAGCTATCTCTTTCTAAAACGATTTTTTCTATGGCGAGAGTATGGCGTTATAGAAATGTGACGTCACATTTCTATAGCGCTCTCCTTGTCTAATTAGAAAGTTTGATGCTCTATATCACTGAAAATATGCAAGATATTTGAAAATAAATACCTATGTTGTGTTACTACTAATTCAGTGAACATTTTAAGTCAATAAAAAAAATTCAGTCAAATACCCAATTCGTTCCTTTCAATCAACTCTTTCCTTTACAGAAACAACTACTAAATTTGCTTTTCAAACAGAAACGGACCATTCCGGTTGAAAGTTAAATTGCTTGTTTCAAACTTTTACCTCTCCTGCAAAAAAAATTTCATCGGCCAAGTCATTGTTAGTAAATAATCTGGGCCACATTTTGGAAGCGAACTGAATCTAAAAAAAAGTAGGGTAGGGTGGCCTTTGTGGCCACTTTAAGGATTTTTTCACTTTGAAGCACTTAAGGCAAATCTTTGAAATCTAAAACAAAAAATAGTTTTTTGTATAACACAATGTGCGAAAGGTACCAAATCCACCACTTATTGATAGCCGAACTTTTGTATGTAAGTATAGCGAAAAATCCCCTTATTCCTTGGAGATAACCACGGCCAGATAACTGGTTATCTGTAAAGAATTTTTTTCTTCTGAGAAAACTAGTTATCTCCGAAGAATGTTTTTTTCTTCGCAGATAACTATTTAAAAACAGTTATCAGTAAAGTAAAATTTATTCTTCGGAGATAACTAATTATTTCACAGGATTTTAAATTTCCTCGCAGATAACTGTAAAAAAATAGTTATCTGGAAGGAAAATTTTATTCTTCGGAGATAACTGGTTATCTCAGAGATGTTTTTTATCAACTCTTTATTGCACATACAGCAAACGGCGGACTTAATGCCCTTAGGCACAACTCAAACTGCGAGAGAGACAAAACAATGAGATTATTTTACTAATAACACTCCAATAAATATGTAGGTATTGTATTAAAAAATTAATTACTTTTAAACTTCAAAACTATGAAAAATCCCGGAACATGTATGGGAGTAAAATTAACAGATATGGTACTTAGCAGCTGTCACCTTGCACCTGTTTGACATCTTAAAAGGAACATCCTGTATATTGTCGATTGGCTGGTAAAGAATACCTACAGGCATTAAATCCGCCTTTTACTGTACCTTTGTGCAATAAAGATATGATAAAGAAAAAAAAATTAAATTCGCTGAGATAACCAGTTATCTCCGAATTGAGTTGTGCCTAAGGGCATTAAGTCCGCCGTTTGCTGTATGTGCAATAAAGAATTGATAAAAAACACCTCTGAGATAACCAGTTATCTCCGAAGAATATAATTTTCCTTCCAGATAACTATTTTTTTACAGTTATCTGCGAGGAAATTTAAAATCCTGTGAGATAACTAGTTATCTCCGAAGAATAAATTTTTCTTTACAGATAACTGTTTTTAAATAGTTATCTGCGAAGAAAAAAATATTCTTCCAAGATAACTAGTTATCTCTGAAGAAAAAAAATCTTTACAGATAACCAGTTATCTGGCCGTAGTTATCTCCAAGGAATAAGGGGAAAAATCAACACCAAATCCAGATTAAATCAATATAAGTATTCCTATGTACTAGAAACTAATCAATTGCCATACAAATATTTCATTGTAAAAATCAAAGATTTAAGTAAGTAAGTATAGTAATTTTCATCCTTAACAAATTTCTTAAAAATTTTTTAGATAACTTTTATGGAAAAAAGTGGGCAAAACCGGGGCTTCTTCCCTATTATGATCAAGTTTATTGTAAATCTATTCCTTTTCAGGTTTAACTTTTTGAAAGTAACATAGTTTTTCTAAGAAATCAACTTTCCCTAAATGGATGAAAGGTTTTTCGTACTTACACGTTTGAGTACAGAACGGACCTAAAAGTTATTCGGTTCGCTGAGCGTTCGTTAGTGAACCACCGAGTTTTTGCACCGACAGCACTCATTTATCATCGAATGTGGCGTTAGATCGAGAAATCATTCGTCAAACGATGTGAAATCACGACCCTAAGCAGTTTTTACACCCTTTAGGTTACTTGCACACGAGCGACAATCGCCAAACGATTACTTATTTTGTCGCTAGATTTAAAAAAAAAACTAGCTGTGCCAGTGATTTTGTTACCTGCGGGAGTATTGGGATAAAATGTACAATGTATATATATAACCAATCGCACTGTCACACATTTCGTCCAGTTTCGTTGAGCAACTCTGAAGCAGTTTAATAGAAACCATATTATGTATCCTATGCAAAAGCAGAGCACAGAATATATAATAGTACTAAAAGTAGCTCATAAAATTGTCTTAGATTTTACTGCTCATAATGATTTTTGTCCATTGCTGAATAAAGAAAGGTCTGCGCCATTCTGAAAAATAAAAACGTTCCGCCCAATGAATATGTGGAAAAAAAAGTATTTTCTACTGTTAAATTATTAATTTAACCTCAACGGAGGAACATCGCCGCGTAATCCGCGGAACAACCGTTCCGTTACTCTGCGGTAATGTTTTTGTTCTCGGAAAGCTTAAAATTTAAAAGCCTGAAGACTGGAGATTTTTTTGTTTCGTTGTTCACCTTATATAAACGTACGTTTAACTCTAAAATTTAGGTTCATCATACTGTCTACTGTCACTGACGTTGTACCTATATCAACTTTATAGTTGTCTTAACTTTGACTTTTAAGATAGGAAAAATAGAATTCAACACAGCCTTTAAGCAAATAATAGTAGATTGTATTACAAGGGAGCAAAATAATATATTTACGGCGAGGGCGCTATTTTGAATCAAGAGCGCAGTGAAGGATTCTAGAGTAGAATCTCAAGCGCAGCGAGGGATTCTAAAGTAGAATCCTGAACGCAGCGAGGGATTCAATATACGCCACCCGAGGTGAAAATAATTTTGCGGCCGAGTAATACACTCTGCTTTTCATCCCCCTCTATAAGAAAAGCAGTAAAGACAACTCAAACTACCTACCTTTCTTTGTCGTTCGGATACATCATAGCGCTAGTCGGGCAAGAAAAAAAATTTGAGTTTTGAAATAAAAAAAAATTAAATAAAAAAAATATATGTCCATCAGATTTCTTATAAGTATCTCCGGGGATGCCGTAGGCGGGTTGAAAATTTTGTTAGATTTTAGTTACGACTCACCGTTTACGATATATTCTCAATTTTATAAAATTCCGTTTTTGAAAATTTCTCGGTCCCGAAAAAAGTCCCGGCCCCATACAAAATCAGTTGAATTTTTTTTTAAGTACTGCACACCCTTTGCTACACTCCAACCAATGCTTCTTTAATTATGTTCTAAATTCAAATCTCATCGTTTTGGACCCTGTTATGAAGCTGTTCAAAATTCAAATCTCATTTATTCCCTCTTATCATAACAGGTAAAAAATGAATCGTTTTGGACCCTGTTATTAGATAAAAAATCATCGCTTTTCGAATCGATGGGATGAAAAATAAATTGTTATCCAAAACTGTCATACCCCTCTTAGATTTTAAAACTAAATTTCTTGAAAATGATACCAAGTTGCTGAATTATGTATTTTTACGTAAAGCTCTGTTACGAATTCGCAATCTTACCTCACATTTCGACTCGCATCAACTTCTTGCAAAGTTTTCGAAAGGTTCCCGAGGGTTAAACTGCTTTGTTTGCATCCCGTCAAACCCGTAGTAGTACTACAATGTGAATGCACATTTACAAAATGGCGGTAAGCTTGTCGCGTGCTCCATTCTCTGCTTGGCCGAGATTCGTCAGTGCAGGAGGACATAAATTATTCCTGCCCACTCCGCCAGGATAAATGGTGTGCTTAAAAATGCTATCCCTCTTTAGTCACCTCATGAATCCGCTGATGTTGGCTAGATTTATTAGTTCCATTCAGTTCGTTCACATTGTCATTTTGTTAGACTTTGTACTTGGTTGCGTTTAACTAAAATAGTACATGATCAGATTGGACGGTCAAGCACGTACCCATGATTTTTTGTCGGGAGGGGTCCGTTGGGGGGGGGGGGGGGGGGGGGTAGTTTAGATGTTTGGATGTTTGTTGCTCAATCATGCCAAAACGGCTGAACGGATTTGGCTGACATTTGGGACACAGATACTTTGTAGCCTGGAGTGGAACATAGGCTTCTTTTTATTCCGGAAAAATATCACATTCCCGCGGGATAACGTCGTGTAGTTCACGCCCATCCCGCGGATGCATGGACACTTTCGGGGGGGGGGGGGGGGGTCCAGGCCCCCTGGACCCCCCCTTGGGTACGTCCTTGTGGACGGTACAGAATTCGGGAACCACAATATTTTATATCCTTTAGTATTAAAAGGTTTTACGCGATATATTACGAGGTTGGATTTTTGGGCATGTTATTATTAAAGCAGCTTTTTTAGCATTATTAAATGATACCATTTTCCATGTCAGAATGAACAAAAAGTCTTCAACCTCTTGAATCCATGAATATTCTAATGAGAACTCGGGTTTTCTTATCCCCGTTTAAATTATGTAGGTGATTCATTTACGCTTTGCATCTTTAGATATTCTCTGTTACTCTCGTACTCTCTTATTCTCTCATACTCATTGCAGATTTAGCAGTCAGGGCCAGATTTGATTATCAATTTTCATAACTAATCTATCGCGTACTCTAGATTCTAGATGACTGTCACGATACGCTCTGGCCTGACTCCAAAGCCGTGACCTTGCCAAGATTGGTAGTTCATGCGTGCTCACGTATTCACGGTTTATGAAAACGATTTGCATATAAACGCTTGAAGGATCGTTCCACACTGATAGTGAACAGAGAAACTTATGCTCCACCACAAACGTCAATACCATTTTGAACGCTACTCTTCAGATCTTACGAACCAATTTTTGGTACTTTGTATATATATAGTTTGTTCAGTAGATTGTCGCTAAACATTCCGATTGGTCCACGTTTTGTGTAGTCACTTGCCTGGAAAATTGACATTTACGTGTCAAACGTCGCCTTTAGCTATTTCACGGGCGATTTGAAATGCGATTGCCGAAATATGTGTACTTACTAATGTTCCGTGATAAGAAACACTTTGATATATTATTTATATTCACAAGGGTCTCCTTTAGATGAATAGCATAAAAACGATATATTGAATAAACCTTTTTCTCAAAGACCGTAGAGTTAAGGTACCTACCTTTTTCAATATTTTTGTAATAAAATCGGGACTTAAATGTTAACATCTTTTGAACGTGTCGGGACGCTTGAACCTTCTGGGAAATTATTAGGGCGGAAAGAAAACTCAATAAGTCACAATGAAAACTCGCCAAAACTTACCGTTTGTGTATTAAACAAGTATTAATAAACTTGGAACTTCCTAATTGCCTCATTACTTGGAGTACTGGGTGCTTTTGTGTTGTAAACGATCACAATTTAAAGAAGCTAACTTTTTACAATACTTATTTGATTTCGATTTAAACTTTAGATGTAGGTACAGAAGGCTTTAGAAGCGCCTGAACAATTTAGCACTTTGCCAGAGTGAATCATATGAATAAAGTTGCCAGTTACTTCTGAAACGGCAGTACCTCAAGGATTGTTTTTGACAATATTTGGACGAAAATAATAGGTCATTACCCTTAAATTGCCGTTTTTTTCTCACATGTTCATTGATTTCTAATTATTTAATTATTATTATTAAATCAAAATTAATAGTCAAGTTTCAAAAAAAGAGTAAGTATGTCGTTATCTTAAACATCTAAAAAAGAATAATTAAATACGCGTCTAAAATTTTTCATAAATGCTTCAAAGTACCTACCCCTCTGGTTGTCGTCAATTTGACTGCATCAAACAGTTTTTTTTATCTAAGACAGTTTTTTAAATAAGATTATAGGCAATAGTTAGAGAAATGTGTCTGATTAACTCTCTAACTAAAGTTTCGTTTAATTCGGAGTTCACGTGTCAAAAAAATCCCCAAATATCGTTGTATGATATGTAGCTTTATATTCGTTCACTGATGATAGGTAATTTCAACTTTCTAAAATTTTCCCATTGAAAACGGCAATTAAATAAGTAAAGACCTAATATTAACACCGCGCCGGCCGGGGTGGTCACCGTTGTCCAACTGGCCACCGCTATTTTTGTATTTATAGATGATTTAAATTAAATAAATTCTCAATTCTCTCGAAGATGATTTTATTAAGCGTTCATTTAAATTCACGTTGTACTCAAGTACTACTTACGTACGTCGTACGGTTGTACATACTTATTTTATTTAAGTAATTTTTTTGATAGTACTTTGGCAGTTAAATAGTTACCTACCTATTTAATCTGTCCTTTATTTTCTTTATTTCTGTTTTGATAAATTTTAAAGTGTTCATAGTTTCTTCTGTCTATTAGAATGCTTTCAATTAAGAAATATAACGTTGGTGACAAATCAAAATATTGTTCAAAAGTCCTATGAAGCTTGTTCTTGTGGAAATTTTATGCATTATCTATAAGTTCTAGCTTTATTTTTGTACGTGTACTAACTTTTTAAGATCGATATTCGCCGACAGTAAATTGGAGCTGGTTAGAATTGTGCAAAACTCATTTCGGGTTATATTTTGGGAACTGTCATATCTGACCCAAGAACTAATTTTACAAATTCAGCCAAGAAATAAGCTTTGGTATAAAATAAAAGTACTCGTTTCACTGAGAGCAACTTCAGTATTTATGTTCAGACTGTTTATGGTAGGTAATAATTCGCGTATAAATTTTGAATAAAGAAGCTTTAATTAAATTCTCAAATTCTACTCCCGAGTTCTTAAAAAGCGTATGTTAAGTAGTACCTTTACAAAATTAATTTGATATGCACAGTTCTAATTGCCGATAATTAGCACAAGACTTTAGTAGTATTTACCATCAGTTACACCAAATATGCAAAATTGAAAATGAGCGAAACCAGAGTTGCGTAGACAGTGTGTTATTGGGGAAATTTATCATCGGCCATTTTTTTTGACAATGCAAGATCACAACCATAGTATACATATAAGCATGTCACAAGCCTTCCTTTTAAACTAGCCAAAAGAAAATAGAGCCCAATGGGCTTTTTTCATACGAACGTGCTCAGGTTCGTTAGCGTCTCATAGATGAATAAGTTTTTTCATCTCTGCAATTATTTGTACGTTAATGGAAATACCAAACGTCCAATAAATTGTCACATCTCGTTTTCAAAAATTGCCAAAAAGTGCAATTTTTTTTAAAAAGGAAAAACAATCGAACTCCACGCTCCATATATCGTTATATGGCAGATGAAGTTTGACTTATTGTTTTTCCTTTTTGAGAAAATTGAGCGGTTTTGTCTCTCCATTGACGTAAAAATCATTGCAGAGATGCAAAAAGTTACTCATCTACGAGACGCTAAAGTCAGCACGTTTGTACAAAAAATCCCAGTGGCCCCTATTTTCTTTTGAGTAGTATATATTATAAATAAAAAATAAATATAAATATATTCTTACATTCACACCAATTATCTTAGCCCATTTTAATTTCATTAAGAAACTGTATCATGGAAAACTTGATAACGGATAAATATATACTTAAATACTTTTTGTTTGTAAATACATACTTAATATACATAGTACACACTCAGACCAAGACAAATAGACATGTTCATGCACACAAATATTTGTCTTGTTCGGGAATCGAACCCGAGACCACTGGCGCAGAAGGTGGGTAGCCTACCCCTGCGCCAAATCGGTCGTCAAAAATTATGGATATGGAGAATAGATTGATGGGCCTAAACCAACCTTCTACCAGGGGGGTGTCACTCCGCAGTTTAGGTACGTTCGACCGGCGCGCCTGCCGGGCAGGCGAATGGCAGAAGGCTGCCGCTCGGCTCGTACGCTCCACGTTCGCGCGTAAAACGATCGATAATTTCTGTGATTTTTGTGCACCGAACAATGACTACTAAACGTTCTTATAATCCGTATATAAGATACTGTTGTGTTTACGGGTGTCTAAATAAAAGAAAGAACAAAAGAAACAACAAAACCGAACTCGCAAGTCGCTCGCAACCCTAACCAGCGAGCGAGCTGTTTGAGGCATTCATAGAAATAGAAACGCTCGCGCGTAGCTATTGGGTACAGTTTTGCTTGCATGCGCGAACTCTAGGTTATTATAACAGTAGGCAAGCGATGACAAAGCAACCGGAATTGGACTTTATTTCCACGCAGAAAGATTTATTTTTATTTGAATGAGCTTGCAGAGTGAGTCTTCTGTGCCTTAGCACTATTATTTATTCTGTGCTTCTACCTTGCCTTCTGTAGCACTGAGGAAATCGAAACAATAATTTTTTGGTCACCTATCCTGTGACTGACCATTGCAAAAGTTACCGAACCACCAAGATCGCAAGCTGAACCCGCTAACGCTGCACCAAGTTTTTCCATGTTTAAATATTCGATTTCAATTCACAATGTAAGCAGTAAAAGGAATTTAGTGAGTGTATATTTCAGGCTGACGCATATATCGATGTGCCTCGCTTGAACAAACTTGAAAAGGTCTGAGTGTTTTAGGTCTGAAGGAATACGACCCTTAAATTCATACAAAGCTTACATTTGAAATGCTTTTAACGTGCATTTAGATGATTTGTGTACATCTGTAGCGTTCACTTTCAGTTTTTTCCTATGAATACATCTTGAGAAAGTTCCTGAATAATTGTGGCATGCCACAAAACGAGACGTTTAGTGTTCTGTGAATCCTCATTTACTATATAAATAAACAATATTCATTAAAATGCATAGAACTATTATCTGTTCTAAACTTTGTTTCTTTAGTAGCTTCTGTGACTATTGACATTAAGGTTAATATCAATATAGATTATAGCATCACAGATTACAGGAAGATACTTTGATATCAAAACTGCACCCTTTTGATAAAGGAGATCTTAATTATTAACGAAAATACGGATTTCCCTTTTTTATAAGTTACTTTTCACTTGAATATTCCTATTGCTGTAAATCCGAGAATATAGCAAATCGAATACAGGAGTACAGGAAAACGTACCGCAACTGGTAGTGGGTGAATTGGGTCCGAAGTCAGTGACAGTTAGCAGTGGATAGCCAATCTTGCCGGTTGTCAGCGCAGAGTAATGTACGGTACCCTTTAGTATCTCTCTTGGCACACTGCCATGCCTCTGACTGTACTCTCTATATGTCCACATAATGCATAATGCCAAGACCAGACCGTCGTAAAATGATATGTGATATATTGTACAAGATGCATCCTTTAAATTGTTTTCTTTGTCCACGTAACATTGGAGCCAGGTTTATGTGATCGAAGCTAACATCTGTAGAATCTTGTTCCATCGTAATGTGCATGGAATGCTTTAGAAATTTAGCAATGCTTGCACAGTTGAGGTAACAAAGTTCATTTAACTTTTGAGTAAGGTGTGTAATCAAGTTTGTTAAATTGTTTTTGCAATTTTCTTTCTTATTTGTAACTATTTGCTGGTTTGCAGAACCAACTATAGTCAATCTCTTGACGGATTTGTTGAAATGGAATTATGAGATGTGAATGAGTAGAGGCTTAAGAATGATATTGATTGTAAATCCCACAATAATACATAAATTCTATTTGTATAAGAGTGATTTTGTTGTATGTACCAGCCTCTGTCACGATGCTTAGCCCTAAAAAGTAGATAGGTAGGTACCGTTGTTAAGTTGACGTTGTCAAATTCAGACATTTGATCTTACATGGATGAAGTCGCGGGCAACGGCTAACAATACATTATTAGCGTATATCTTATTTTGTTAGGGTATACATTTGACGACCGATTTGGCGCAGGGGTAGGCTATACCCACCTTCTGCGCCAGTGGTCTCGGGTTCGATTCCCGAACAAGACAAATATTTGTGTGCATGAACATGTCTATTTGTCTTGGTCTGGGTGTTAACTATGTATATTAAGTATGTATTTACAAACAAAAAGTATTTAAGTATATATTTATCCGTTATCAAGTTTTCCATGATACAGTTTCTTAATGAAATTAACATGGGCTTAGATAATTGGTGTGAATGTAAGAAGTTATTTCTTTATTTATTTTTATGCATGAAATTTGATGGCTTAAAATTCTTAATTGATAAAAACTCATTCCGTAAAGTGTGTGCCCATGCCCAGTGCCCACTTGAATCGGGCAGAGCGCGCCGCTGAAGGAGTAATTGGAATATATGAGAGGTCTCCAAAGGCAAGGACAACGTGGTCTGCGGTCAGCTTCGCGTCTCTTATTACACCCAGTTCCTATTAGACGCCTTCATTTAGTAGTTGCTGGAAATATAATAATACTCGTAGCTTAATGAGTTGGCGGCCGAGTTGAAGAGCACTGCATAAAAATGCTGCAGAATAATTAGTAGTTCTAACTAGCTACAGTGTTAATTTGTGCCGTTTCTTTTCTATTTTAACTTTTGTTTATGATTTTAAATGAATCGAATGTTAATTTATTTTTATTCAGTCTTTCAAGGCTGAATATAACTTTCAATGACGTGAAAAATGGAAAATGAAGTATTTAGAAAAAATCGACCCGTCTCACAACTAGCTCCGATGGGACTCGAACCCACGACCTTTCGCTTTCCGGGCGACTACGGCAATTTTTATTACAGAAAAATGGAAAATGAAGTATTTAGAAAAATCGGATCTAGTTGTGAGACGGGTCGATTTTTTCTAAATACTTCATTTTTCATTTTTCTGTAATAAAAATTGCATTGTGAATGCAAAAAACTAAAAATTAAAATAAGTTTCAATGACTTATAAAAAAAGCACCACGTAATCCTAGAAAAGGCGAAAAATACCCAACTTTTATTTTTATGATGGCCATCACTATTATTTATGTTAGAAATATAATTTTTGTCTTGAGAATCCTATCAAAAAGATCAATAATTATGTACGAGTACTTAACCATTATTGTTGTTGTTATTAAATACTTGTACAAGTAATAAGGTATCGTTTATTGTCACAGGATGAGCGGTTCAACCACGACATTGACCAACAAACGGGTTACAAAACGAGGTCGCTCCTCTGCATGCCAATTAAGGACATCAATGGAGAGGTCATCGGCGTGGCTCAGGTACGTATTTAACTCTTTTCATTCTTAAATATTATGATTTTCTTAGAGAAGTAGAAACATTTCTTGGGCGGCACTACGGAATTTTTGTAAAGAAAATAATGACTAATAATTGCCTACCGCGAGATAATTTAGTCGACTCTTATTTGTGACAACGCGTGTTGCAGTCTTTCTTATCTTAATATGCGAACAAAAAATCATTCGACAGTCAGATGGATAATTTTTTTTGTCTGGATGCGCATGGGCTAATAAAAAACTCAACATCTATTGCTTTCAGTTTCAAAATTTTGCTGCAGAAATACAACTGTTTTCAACAACAAGTGCTCGATGTTACCTATTTGTGAAATTAAAAGCGATCATGATAGATATTAGGTTACACAATAAGCCCCCTGAGTGAAGTAAGAATAAATAATATGTTTTGTTAAGCAACAACATGATAGCACTAAATAAAGAAGTCGTGCGTACGGCACAAGAAGCCCAACAGAGCATTTGTTATTTTTATGTTTCTAAACTCAAGATCTACGTTGTGCCAAACGAACAATGTCTGCAATGTAACAAATGTAATATCATAATATAAAAAAACAATTTGATAAGCCAAACCGACGTAATAAATCATTCTCAAGCATATTCGCTGAAATATCGAGGTCCATATTTATTTATAGCCGCGAAAATGAAAATCCCAAGACATTATTGTTGTTGCTTTTCAACACTTATCACTTTTGATCGATGTCCTAAGGCTTCTCATGAAAAAATGAGGCTTGAAATAATCTGAAAGTCTGTGTACCTACCCTTATCACGTCAATATTTGAAAATTATGACGCGTTATTGAAATGACTTCCGGAGATGCTAGAACTTAATAATAAGATTTATCATTTTTGGAGATTTGTCATTTGAAAGTACGTCATTTATTTCAATTCCGTATAAATCAAATCCTATCGATCTAGAAAATTATTAAAAAATGTAAGTACTCAAATTGATTTATCCAATTTGGTTTGGGTACATCCAGTGAAGTTAACAAATGGTATAAAAATTACTAGAATTAAGCATTAGTTTACTTTTAATTACTTACTGTTTTTTCCAACCCTTCGCCACAATGTAAAGAACTTCGCTATTGTGTTGTGGCCAGCTATTTTCATTTAAGTATATTTAAATTATTAAAACACATATTGATTAAAGAAAATCACAGTAAATAACGTAACTGTTGTTGTCACTGCTCCTTCATCTGATAGTCGAAAAATATGAATAAGATTTCGATAGAGAAAGTTTATTAAGAAAAGGCACGAAAGAATTCCTTATTCTTACCATCTGCCTCGAGGCTATAGCTCTTTTGGGACTATGAATTGATTTGTCAACCGTGAATAAATCATCTACATGATTGATACATTTATTGAATAGGCTATTCATTTGTTGAGTGGTATAAAAACTAACATTTTTTTCACAAAGTTAACCGCTTTATAAGAATAATATTTTTCTATTCTCCAAGTTTTAAGAATAGATAATGTTATATTTCATTCATAACAGGCAGGATTTATTGCATTCGTTCTTTGTGTATGTATGATTAATAGTGTATACTAATGAATTCTTATTGGGTATCTTTCACTGGGCTTGTAATTTGTAGAAAATTAGTCAGTCATGATTTATTTGACATTTGTTAAATGACTATAAAACGGGTTGTTTTCTAAATTAGATATTTTACTCAGAGTTTGACATTTGAGCTTACTTAGGAAGAAGTTGCATTGGTGAATTCTGGTCAGATTTTATTTGTTATACGTGAAACATCTACCCCATCTAACTCATTGCCTTGCAATAAAGACCTTACTTTTGACGTTTGACATTAACTTAACTCAGTCCAATAGCAATGCAATTCCATTCAAAAGTTAGTTTAGGTATAAAGCCTACGATTTCTGATTTTGATTTGCGACCAGTTAATTATAACCATAACCATACCAGTTTTAATTCCAGGTTATAAACAAACAGAACGACGGTCCGTTCACCGCGAATGACGAGAAAGTCTTCGCGTCCTACCTCCAATTCTGCGGGATCGGCCTAAGAAACGCACAATTGTATGAACGGTCCCAGCTCGAGGTGAAGAGGAACCAGGTCTTGCTCGACCTCGCGAGAATGGTGTTTGAAGAGCAAAGCACGATAGAACACATGGTTTTGAGGATACTGACGCATACTCAAAGCCTTATCCGGTGTCAGCGAGTGCAGGTTGGTTTCTTCTGACTACAAATTTTTGAGTCCTAGAACTCTTCTGATATGCTGATTTACAATTGCAAAAAGCAACTGCAACTGGTGCATGCTTTGGGATTGGGTTTGTAGTCTAACGAAATTATATTCTATTTCGATTTTGATGCACGTACCTACTCCTCAATAATTTCCGTGTAAGCACATTACACGGAAATTATTGAGGAGTAGGTAAGTTAAGCATAACTGGAGTTATACAAAAGCAATATATAAAGATAATACGGCCACTAGTAATAATAACCAAACGGTCAAGCATACAAAACCAATAAATTGCAAACTCTATATTTAACTTCCAAAGTCTATTTGGGTCGTTTATATTGGTAATTTGCTCAATATCCAATAATAAACTTATAATGTTAGCAATTCCCTTTAAAACGATAACGTCCCGCTAATTGATTCCGTGTTTAATCGACCACGTTTGTTCAACAAAAGGTTCCAACCGTTCGGTGTTAATTGAATATCCTTCCAAGTGTTGGCGCTTTATGTACGATTTCGAATTAATCCTGTTCCGATGAATCCGACGGCTTTGAATAAATATAGGAGGTGTTAAATTTACATAATAATGTTATCGAAGGATTTTGATTTCTTGTTGATTTTTAAACTTCAGGTAATTTGGGATTTGGGCTGTGTGTGTTGGAAGATTTGATTACTTTAGCTTTGTCATTATAAATAGTAATGGATAATAATATAAATCAAGGTACTACTCGATGACATACAGTAAAATGTGCTGATTTAATATCAACTTTTACAACAATGAAAAGTTCCATACGGATGATAGTAGATGTGGCTAAGTTAGCAAGTTTACACGATTTCTCTGATTTTAGATCTTGTTTCTTTATAAATAGAATCTACATTGAATCAACATCAACCTGTCAAAAATACGATTTCAGCATCGTCTCAATGCAACCTAAAAGTCGAAGCGAGACGAGTCTAAAGTACCTATTTATATACATGTAACAACATCAGTTAGTTTCTACATACAAGGTTGTCGATAGTTCGCAAAACATTGTTCTAGAAGCCCCACAGCTTATTGCTAATTGAAATTCTAAGTGGTATTACTGTTGGTAAATTAATTACGATGTCAAAGGAGCTCCCCGTTGTATTGCACACTGCGCGGCTCACTATATGGCTCGAGAAATTAATTGCTTTTTGGAAAGTATATTAAAACAGTAGCGATGTAATTATAACGATTATGTTACTCAGTCTTATGACTTGACTCTGTGTGGAACGGGTTGATTGGGTTTTCTATTCTAGTTTTGTAATTAGCTGGCGATTTAAATGACTGCTGCTTGATTATGATGCGTTTCGTTTTTTTTTGCTTGAGAGTAGGTACTGCTGTAAATGATCTTGTTCGGAATTTGTCTAAAGAATGTCACTTGGAACATTAGAAGTAGGTTTTCCTTTTGTATCCAACGCACCCTCGTTTGAAGAACTTTTATCAGAAATCTTTTTATCTCATTCGAATTGTATGTAAATTGTATTTAATTTTACTGGCAATTTGTATCAGGATATAATACTAAAAATGGAAGCAAAAGTCGGTACAGATAGATAAAACTTTTAAGATGAGTTTTTATAAATCGTTGCAAGAACTGTTCTCTCAGTTTAAAAAAGGATGTTAATGAACTGCCATACTATTCTCGTTCTTCTCCAAGATACCTACCTCTTGTTGATTTATACGGGCGACTGTCGCCTACCCGTCGCCTTTAATCTCTATTTAATCGACATCGAGCCACTGACTAATGGAATGCAGATGCCGTATAATTTGTTTTTGTACGTAAACAGTAATTTTACACTTAAACGGTAGCCTCTAATCGATGTTGAAGTACAGAAGTTGGGTGATTAATTAAAAAAGAATGTGATGGCTGTCATTGCAGTAAGCAGGTCAAATATAGGTTAGTCCTAGTCGTTCTAAAGGTGAGAGTTATTTTATTAGAGTTATTTGATTAATTAAGTACCTATTGTGAGACATTCAAGGATCTATAATTCTACATTGAACTCCAATGCTGCAGCCGCAGTGCATCGTTCTAGTCTTGGTTCGATTACTAATTTACATAGATATATTATAACAATAATTCGCCACGCAAATTAGAAAATATTGTGTTCCTCTAGTAAACAATACTAAACTAATATCGTTTTAATCCATACTAAGTATCATTATAAATGCGAAAATGTGTAATTATGTTCGTTTGTTTATCTGTCTGTATGTTCCGTTTTCACGTCAAAACGGCTGAACCGATTTTGATCAAATTTGGAATGAAGATAGTTTCAGACCCTAGTACCGATATTGGCTACTTCTTATCCCGGCAAATTATCACATTCCCGCGGGATAACGTCGTGTAGTCCACGCGGGCAAAGCCGCGGGAGGAAAGCTAGTACCTAGGTACTTAAATATGAATGTGACATTTGCTTTTATTAAAACTTAACTCTGCGCTACAAGCTTATCTCCCAGTCTTTAAAAAGCAATTTACAAAGTATTACAAATGAAATTAGCTGTCTCGGCGACCGTTTGCAATAATAAAAAGAACATTATGAAGAATTATCGGAGTAAAAAATTACCCCCATCGTGGTTAACGTAGTAAAAAGAGGCTTAAAATTACCCTCTTACTTAACCAACGTACTGTGAGGGAAGATAAAATGTTTATATGTAAATCCTCTTGGCACTCATCCTTTTCGACGTTTTAGCTAGAAATTGTTAGGATGAACAATGTATCAGCATTCTATCATAAGTTGGAACTGCGCCAAAAATACGATGCTTAAATTTAAGCTTGTATTCTTTTAGTTACTGTTCACTTTAATTTTATTAGCTTTTATTATATATACCCATAAATTTATTATATTATTATACGTACTTACTTATTTAAAAACATATTTACTTTTTACAAGACAACTTTGGTACATATAGACAAGAAATAAGGTAATGGGGTATGTTATATCGGCCTTTTGACGCGAAAATCAATCGGAAGGGCTCTCAAAACTGCGAATTCACATAGCATCGCAAGAATCTGCGATCCGTGCCTAGAGTAGACACGAAATAAGATTTTTATTAGCATTGCGCATCGCAGATTAAAAGTACTAAGATGGTACGGGCATGTCATGCGCCCTGAACCTGAACACATGACACGAAAGGTTCTGGATATGTTTCCCCCACCAATGAGATGAGGAAGACCCCGACTAAGGCGGTTCCCACACTGCACCGCACACCGCTCCGGTTTGTGGTAGTGCGCTTCTTAACTATGGCTGTAGAATCACAAATCACGCCGCATCTCCGTCCGGTAGTTCGGAAACCGGAGGCAGTGTGATGGAAGCCTTACTATGGAGTCTACTGTAGGAAGAGATCTCAAAAATGCCCAGATTCAATCAGACACGACCCAGGACCGAAAATCCTGGCGTTAAATAACTAGGAGAGCCGACCCGAAATAATGGGAACAGGACAAGGAGAGAAGAATTGCGCATCGCAGATTCTTGCGATGCGATACGAATTTGCAGTTTTGTGTGGGAGCCCTTTCGATTGCCCTTTCGAACATAACCTTCTTTTTGTCTAAGTATACCAAAATTTCCTTGTAATCTGTCTGGTTATTCCAGAAATAAGGACATTCAATGAACAATTTTTTCATCTTTGTTATAGAAAAAAAGATTGAGGTTGCATTTTAATTTTAGAAACCTAAACCTAAGAATATAAAAGGTAATTAATGTCACTCTCCAGCTCCAAAACTATCCCCATACTAAAAATCACGTCGATCAGTTGCTCCGGTTCCCCGTGAAAGACGAACAAACAAACAAACACTGACATTTATAATATTAGTATGGATGTATGGACATGTATGGAATACACCTCTTTATTCCAATACGGTTTTGTCTTAAACATAATTACTTCATTTACCAGTAAAACGGTAAAATGGCATAGAAAAGACAAATGACACCCATTTGTCAACCCTGTATAGTGTTGAATTTAATTTTCACAAAATTAAACATGCGAACAGAAATGTGAAAATAATTTTCTGACTCTGCAGGTTTTCACGAATATTTTCATTCACACATACCAGTAATCATTTAATGTCTTTTTCACATGACTGAAACGGTTGGAAATTCCCGTGAAGTAACACCTGAACGTGGCTATCAATTTTAATCTTTGCAAATCCGATATGCGTGCCGTCGAAATCGTTGGAGCCGATCTCATATTTTGCTAGAATATTCAGGTTTTTTTTACGTTCTAAATTCATTACGGGGCCCAGCGCGTTCTTTATCAAAATTTTATTACAAGGGCCATGTTTTGGTTTCGGCTTTGGGTCGTAAATAAAACATTATTGGGCGCAATCGAAATATATTGGACGACAGTGAAAAAATACACATAAAATTAACAAAGCTCGGATTAACACGGTTTAAAAATATTGGTCTATATGCAAGCTTTTTTAAATTCAAAGTAAAATTTGTTGGGTGAATATTTCATAGTTTATAGTAAGTAAATGAATATGGAAAGTTTAACCAAATGGACAATTAGAAAACACACGATTCACTGACATTCATTAATTGTCGTTATGTAAATTAGCCTTTAAACAGACATTGTATTAATTTAATTGAAATAAATCGTTTCTCACTATGTCTGTCACAGATAATCAGACAGCGATCCGCAGTATCATATGTCTTGATCAATCGACCCCATCTTTCAAAGGGGATCGAAAATATAAGACGTCAGGGAGAAAATTATAACCATTTGTCTTAAATAAATCGATGTACATTTCCATACGATGCGACGGAGATTATCTGTTAAAAAGACTTTATGTCAGCGACCGTAATGTAGGGAATGAATAAGCTATTTGTTTTGGAAGACTTGGTGCCGTATACCTACTGCTTAAACTTTCTTATGTATAATATAAGATATTGAAATATTGATATTGAAAATATTGAATTGAAAAAAAAAACAACAATGAAAAAAAATGCTTTGAAAGTTTACCACCCAGTAATTAGTTAAAAATATAATGTTTGGTATAAGTATCTACTATAAATAATACCAAAGTAAGTATAGCTTATGCACTAGTATTATGGAAATTGGAAACAACGATGGGTATTACCACATACACCCAGACCCGAGGAAATACTGAAAAGTTCAATTTCAATATTTACCCGACCGGGGATCGAACCTGGGACCTCTAGAGATAGCGGCACCATGAAAACCGGTACGTGCACCACTCGGCCACGGAGGTCTTCATACTATAGGTACTATACATACATTGTACATAACTAT
Source organism: Crambus lathoniellus (assembly GCA_949710035.1). Lineage (NCBI taxonomy): Eukaryota > Metazoa > Arthropoda > Insecta > Lepidoptera > Crambidae > Crambus > Crambus lathoniellus. The sequence goes on from OX453296.1 coordinate 13,246,834, forward strand.
TATTGTTCTACGCAAAAAATAAAAATGTTGCATACCTAAAAGCGGATTACACGCATAATGACATATCGATGTCTCTGACGCAAAATGACATATTGTGACTACGCAGAATGACATACGCATAATGACATATCTTGGACTTGACATATTGTGACCACGCAGAATGACATACGCATAATGACATATCTATGACTCTGACGCAAAATGACATATTGTGACTACGCATAATGACATCTTGGACTCTGACACAAAATAACATACAGTGCCACAAACTTTGCTGTGCCGGTGGCCAAAATGTGAAACTAACGTGATTTTTTTAATGTCATTTTGCTGTCAAGTTGATGTCCAACCATAGCGCTGCTGGCGGCTGAAGTTCTTAGAAGTCAGGGCCGGTTAAATTACTACAAAAAAAGAAAAACGTACGTAGCGCCGCTGTCACCGGCACAGAAAAGGTTGTGGCACTGTATTGGTGACCACATTACAGTGGCACAATCTTTTCTGTTGCGGTGACAGCGGCGCTATGTACGTTTTTCTTTTTTTGTAGCAATTTACCCGGCCCTGACTTCTAAGACCTTCAGCCGCAAGCAGCGCTATGGTTGGACATCAACTTGACAGCAGAATGACATTAAAAAAAAACATGATGTTTCACATTTTGGCCACTGGAACAGAAAAGTTTGTGGCACTTGTATCTCTTACAATGCCACAATCTTTTCTGTTCCGGTGACAGCGGCGCTATACGTTTTTCTTTTTTTTGTAGCAATTTAACCGGCCCTGACTTCTAAGTTCTTCAGCCGCCAGCAGTGCTATGGTTGGACATCAACTTGACAGAAAGTGACATTAAAAAAAACCACGTTAGTTTCACATTTTGGCCACCGGAACAGAAAAGATTGTGGCACTGTATACAGGGTTATTTTTAAATACCAACAACCTCGCAGGAGTAAATTACTAACATCTAAACAAAAACATTTGTTCCACAACTTTTGTAAAAAACTGACAAAAATAAAATCGACTTTTCATACAAAACTTTATCAGCTATTCGGTTATATATATGGAAAGTCGATTTTTCTTGTCTGTTTTCGGAAAAGTCGTAGAAAAATGTTGTTGTTTATGATGTTAGTATTCTACTCTGGTGTTTACAAAAACCCTGTATAAAAATTAAGGGGTGACTGACATATCAATGCCCAGTCCAAACCACTGGACCTAGAGACTTGAAATTATGTATGTATGTCGTGGTCAGACACAGCCTTCTCTATTGTCTTCTACGGTCAGATCATTGAATTGATTATTTCATGAAGGTTGGTCATTTCATGAAATAGTCGTATTTCATGAAATTTTGATTGGAATATACGGGAACCAGAACGGGAATGGATACGGGAATGTGGCGAGAACGGGGATAAACACGAACGGAATTTTATTATGAGTGGGAAGTTTGAATGTTTAGATGTTTATTACTCAATCACACAAAAACGACGGATTTGGAATTGCAAATAGATAGTTTATAGCCTAGTTTAAATAAAATATACTTTTATACCGGTCAAAACCCACTAAGGATTTTCCGAATGTCCACGCGGACGAAGTCGCGGGCGAAAGCTTCTAAGGGAAACAACAGTTTCAATATGTACAATCCCATAGAGGTCCAAAATACTGTTATTCACAACGTAAATAAAACTAGTGTGTAGGTCGAGGATAATTTATTGGGTGCATCGACAAGACTATATCAATCACCAAAAAATCTTAACACCGCCGTTCAGCATTACGTACGTTTGGCACAACGCCATCTATGTACAATAATTACAACTTATATTTAAATACAACGGCTTAACATTCCGCCCACCATGAACGGAACGTCCATCAGAAACAACACAATCAAATAAGAAACTTAACAAAAACAACAAAATTTAGGTATGCAATACATCAATAATACATAACTAACACATACACATACTTGACTAAATTAAAATACAAAAAAACATAGTAGTAGGTATTTACATTTATTAAGTGACAGGTAAAATTATAAGTTTGGATACAGGTCTTTTTACTAGAGACCCCTTGCATCGCAAGGTTACGACTCTCGTAAGATTGTCCGCACCAACATGTTTTTCCTTAATTACGCCATACAACCATCTGGACGGTGGGAGGTCATCCTCCTTTACTAACACGACATCCCCTACAGAAGGTTCAGGAGCAATATAGGACCATTTATATCTATGCTGTAATTGAGTCAAGTACTCATGAGACCATCGTCTCCAAAAGTCTTGCAGTAGTCTCTGTACAAACTGCCATCTTTTAAGAGTACTCACGTTACTCTGCTCAAAGTTTGCATCGGGTATAAGCAGCAACGGCTCACCGACTAGAAAATGGCCGGGAGTTAATGGATACGGATCATCTGGATTATTGCTAATTTGAGAAAGTGGACGCGAGTTAAGGCAAGCTTCTATTTGATACAGAAGCGTGGACATCTCTTCGAATGTCAAGGTACTGTTACCAATAACCCTTTTTAGATGGTGCTTTGTGGACTTCACTCCAGCCTCCCACAACCCTCCAAAGTTCGGCAAGTGAGGTGGAATGAAGTGCCAGTTGGTACCATTTGTTGCCAACCACTCAGCAATATCATTAGCGGCTTCAGACTTTTCCGTTTGGAATAAATGCTTTAACTCCCTATTGGCCCCCACGAAGGTCGTGCCGTTGTCACTCCATAAATCTGCGCAGTGACCTCGCCGTGCAACAAAACGCTTAAAAGCTGCTAAAAATGCCTCGGATGTCATGTCACTAACGACTTCGAGGTGTATTGCACGAGTGGTCATACATACGAACAAGGCTATATATCCTTTAACGGCTCGATAACCACGCCCTTTATACGGTCTTATAGCTATGGGTCCTGCGTAGTCAACCCCACTCTGATAGAAAGGTCGACAGACTGTGACACGTTCCGTAGGTAGCTGCCCCATCATTTGCTGACTTGTTTGTGCAGAATGGCGACGACATACAACACACTTCCGAACGACCTTGCGAACAAGATTTTTCGCATTAACTATCCAATACTGCGTTCTTAAAAAGTTTGTCATTAATTGTGGACCGCCGTGAAGAGTGCGATTATGGGCATCATCCACAATCAAATCTGTGAAGTGCGACTGATACGGCAGCAATATTGGATGTTTCATATTTTCATCTATTTCAGCATTTTGTAAGCGACCGCCCACCCTGAGTATACCATCAGCATCAAGAAACGGACACAGTGAGGTAAGTTTACTACTTTTCTTTATCTTTCCCAAAGTTTGTAAACATTTTATTTCTTCCAGGAAACTTTGCCTTTGACACAATCGGATACAGGTAAGTAAAGACTCTTTTATTTCTAATCTAGATATGTAAGGCGTAAATTTTTCTTTCTTTAACTTAAGGAATCTACGTATGTATGCAACAACTCTTAATAATTTATTCAATGAAGAATAACGACATAATATAGATTCTGACTCTGACTGAATAGTGTGGCACGAAATTTGCTCTTTTTTCTTTTCTAAATCCGTTAATTTAAATTGTCCCTTTGAATAATTAATAACCTTTTCTTGCAGCCATTGTGGACCCTCTCTCCAGATCTTCAAATCCGATAGTTTGCTCGGATTTATACCTCGCGACGCACAATCTGCAGGGTTAGATTCGGACTTGACATGTGACCACTGAGTATTATTCATAAGCGTTAATATTTCAGAGACCCGATTCGCGACATAGGTTTTCCATTTGCTGGGATGACTGCTCAACCATGAAAGGACTACACTTGAGTCCGTCCAGGCGTACACGCACTCCTTCGGAATCTCTAAAACTTCTGCAATTTCTTGAAGCAGGTTGGCTAACAATACCGCTCCGCACAACTCCAACCGAGGAATCGAGACTTGCTTCACCGGAGCAACCTTCGTCTTTGCGGCAAGTAATCGTACATGCACATCACCTTTAAAATCAACGATTCTCATATAGACTACAGCTGCGTATGCTGCATTTGAAGCATCGCAGAATCCTTGAAGTTCTCTGCTAACATCGTTGGTGCTAGTGCCAATCCATCTTGGAATCTTAAATTGAGCGAGATGTGTAAGTTCATCTCGAAACTCAAGCCATGCCTTCAAAATATCACATGGCAATTCTTCATCCCATTGTATCCCTGACAGCCAGACTGTTTGAATAAATATTTTAGCAGTGGTGACCACAGGAGCTAGCCAACCGAGGGGATCAAACAGTTTTGCTATTTCCGAAATCATTTTCCTCTTAGTTATGGGTGTTTCCAGTGCTGTAAGTTGGACAGTGTATTGAAATTTATCTTGGTGTCTATTCCAAGTGAGACCTAAAATTTTGATAACTGTATCTAATTTTAGCTCTAAAGTTTCCTTTGAATTCTTACTTTCTCTATCCCACTTTGACAACAACTCACTATTGCTACTACTCCATTTCTGAAGCTGGAAACCACCAAGTTTAAGTAACTCGTTCATTTGTTGATAAATCTGTGCTCCCTCGTTTATATTTTCGCAGCCTGTCATAAGATCATCCATATAATATTCCCTAAGGACTCTGCTAGCTGCCAAAGGATATTTATCTCCCTCATCATGTGCAAGCTGTTGTAAGGATCTGACCGCCAAGTAAGGTGCCGCTGATGTACCAAATGTTACACGTAATTGTCTGAGATGCTGAAGTTCTGAATTAACATCGCTACGCCATAATAGACGTTGAAAATCAACATCCTCAGCAGCTATCTTGACTTGACGGTACATCTTCACAATATCTGCTACCAGGCTTATAGGATAGCAGCGCCAACGTAAAATAAGGTGTCGAAGTGTGGGTTGAAGCGTTGGACCTACCATGAGATCATCATTCAACGAAGTTCCATTATTAAGCGAACACGACGCATCAAACACGACCCGAACCTTAGTGGTGCTTCTCTCATTGCGAACGACAGCGTGATGGGGAAGATACACAGCCCTGGGATTAGCTTTCTCCACTTCCGGCACTACTTCCATGTGATTTAATTTTAAATATTCCTCCAAAACCTCGGAATATTGAATCTTCAGTGGTTGATTCTTCAGTAATCGTTTTTCGAGCATAAAGAATCGTTTTTGCGCAATATCATAAGAATTACCGTATTGACAACTTGGGTCCACCTTTTTGAATGGCAATTTCACGATATAGCGACCCTCATCATCTCTAGAAGTAGTTTTGGCGAACAGCTCTTCGCATTGCTGTTCTTCTTCAGACAGACATTTCTTCACAGCTGAAGACAGTTCTTCTTGCTCCCAAAAACCTTTCAGGAGATCGTTCATACTCAATTGAGTGAGCATACTAATTATTTCATTACGTGTCTGTGAAAGTTCGTAACTTGGAGGGGAAAATATATGGCCTGAAAGGATCCAGCCAAGTTTGGTATTTTGCGCAATTGGAGAACCTGGTGGACCTTTGACAACTCCATCCATTAAAATTTGACCATACACTTCCGCCCCCAGTAAAATATCAATTTTACTCGGAGTATCAAACTTCGGGTCTGCTAACTCTATAGCAGGAATCTGAGGAGAAAACATCGGAACAGACATTTTCCTCTCAGGTAAAAGAGAAGTGAGCTTATTAAGAACATGAGCTTTAACTTCAACTATAAAGTTGGGGTCATGGCGTGACTGAATTTTGACCATAACGGTCCATTTAGACTGCAAGGATGAACCTTGATCACTACCTAACCCTGAAATGTAGCTCATGTTTGAAACTCTTCTAAGACCAAGCATTTGTACAACAGACTCTGCTATAAATGAAGCTTGTGAACCTTGGTCCAGAAGAGCTCTGATACAAAAAGTTCCATTTTTCGTATCTACATTGACCAAAGCAGTGGCCAATAATACTTGACTATTTGCATTAGAAAAGCATGATACTATATTTGATGCCTCGCCTTGAGATGATTCTACATTGGACGACTGAGCGCCCCCTTCCACTACGGAAGTGTTTACCTGATCATCTTTAGGACCTAACTTTGGGTGCAGTAAAGAATGATGTCGCCTTTTACAAATGCGACAGCTGGTTGATTGACGGCAATTGTATATCGAATGATTCGGAGCAAGACAATTAAAACATAACTTGTTGGTTTGGGCAAAAGTACGACGTACATTTACATCTTCCTTTGCGAATTTTTTACAATTACACAGTTTGTGAGCATCGGAACAAAATATACATGATACAGCAGGAATTGTATGCATTGTTTTAGGAACATTATTACGAACATTACTCTGTTTAGTGGCTTTATTGTCTAGAAATTCTAAAGATCTGAAACGATGATCTAAAAAGTTTTTAAAATCAACAAGTTTAGGCAATTCATCATTACACCTACTGACTTCTACTTCCCACAACTTTCGAGATTCTGTATCAAGTTTCAACGAAACTATATAAATTACAATAAGATCCCAGGAATCTACATTTACATCTAAATTAGTAAGAGCATTTAAACACTCATTAGTTGTGTCCAGTAATTCCTTTATCGCACTTGAAGATTCCGACAATACATTTTTTTGGTTCATAAAACGTTTTAGTACACAATTGGCTAAAAACCTTTTGTTGTTGTAACGATGCTCTAACTGATCCCAACAAGTTTTATAATTACATGCCGTGATAGGAATGTGTCTTAACATTTGCTCGGCTTCGCCAGACAAGTGACTCTTCAAATAGTGCAGCTTTTGAACGTCATCCAATCCCTTATTGTTGTGAATTAAAGACAAAAATAAATCACGAAAACTACTCCATTCTGTGTATTTGCCACTGAAATTAGGTATTTCTATTTTCGGTAATTTAACAGTAAAGGATTGGGTGCTGCTAGTTGCATTTGCATCATAAAATTCATTAACATTAATATCTTTCTTTAACCTAAGGATGGCTTCCTTTAACTCCGACTTGTAATTTATGTACAGTTCTTCGGTCTCATCATACATGTCATTTTTAAAATAAGTAGATTTTTCAAGTACGTCTCCAGAAACTTCCATTATAATCTTCTTATGTGTTTCATCAAAAGAAGACCACTGTTTTTCTAAGGCTTCTAGACGTGTTTCTATGTATGACAAAGAGATCCTATCTTTCGGAGATTTTCTAAAGTTAGACCTTCCCTTCTGAACCTTTGACTTAGTATCATCTTGCATTTTACCGTAGGCATCCATCTCGATAGTTATTCTAACTATTCACCGTATGAGAAAATTCAAAATTATTTTCTAAGTCAATCGTAAAATTTACGAAATTTTTCTAAGTGTTTTCGCACTTGGCTCCGCAAACTAGCGTGGATTCCCCGTATTTCACTCTTGGAGAAATTATTCTAAGTCTATGAAAACACTTCTAAAATTTCCAAGTTCTAACTTTCTTGAAATTATTCTAAGTTAATGAATGACACAAATGTACTCACAGTTTCATCACAGCACAACTCACTAAACGCTTCCGCTTACGCTATCGCTCGCTTCGTGGTAGCACCCAGATCCGCTGACGTCACTGCTGGAGCTGCTGCTGCAAACTCAAAACTCCGATCCTCCGTAGTCCCTGCTCCTGTCACTCGTACTGAGCTGGTTCCAGGTCAACCAACCGAAACTTCCGACTCGGTTAGGACCATGTACAATCCCATAGAGGTCCAAAATACTGTTATTCACAACGTAAATAAAACTAGTGTGTAGGTCGAGGATAATTTATTGGGTGCATCGACAAGACTATATCAATCACCAAAAAATCTTAACACCGCCGTTCAGCATTACGTACGTTTGGCACAACGCCATCTATGTACAATAATTACAACTTATATTTAAATACAACGGCTTAACACAATAAGGACCCAATGTAAAATACTTTTTAGTTAGAGATTGCATGGCTGGCTACTTCAATTTATTTATTTATTTATTTTTTTATTTTCTATTGTTTTGCCATAGTCGGGTAAAAAGGGATCTCATGTCACACACCACAACCGTTATGACATTGATACGTAGACGTATTTATTACAAACTAGCCTTCCGCCCGCGGCTTCGCCCGCGTGTACTACACGACGTTATCCCGCGGGAAGGTGATATTTTTCAGGAATAAAAAGTAGCCTATGTCCTTTCTCAGGCTCTAGACTATCTCTGTACCAAAATTCATTCAAATCGGTTCAGTAGTTTAGGTGTGATTGTGTAACACACAGACAGACAGAGACGCATTTATAATATAAGTAAAGACTAGCTTTCCGCCCGCGGCTTCGCCCGCGTGGACTACACGACGTTATCCCGCGGGAATGTGATACTTTTCCGGGATAAAAAGTAGCCTATGTTCCTCTCCAAGCTCCAAAGTATCTGTGTCCCAAATTTCAGCCAAATCCGTTCAGCCGTTTTGGCGTGATTGAGTAACAAACATCCAAACATCTAAACATCCAAACATCTAAACATCCAAACATCTAAACTTTCACAGTAGTAGGAAGTAGGATATACGCGCAACACAATTTTACGTCTTTAATTCATGTCATTTCGCGTATGTGTCAATTCGCGTATGTGTCATTTCGCGTATGTGTCATTTCGCGTATGTGTCATTTCGCGTATTTGTCATTTCGCGTATGCGTCATTTCGCGTATGTCATTTTGCGTATGTGTCATTTCGCGTATGTGTCATTTCGCGTATGTGCCATTTCGCGTAATCAAAATGTGTCATAATGCGTAAAATTGCTAAAAGCTTCATTTCGAGTAACAATCGTTGGAACGATACCGAAGTAACAATAATAAACTTAAAATATCATACTGACCAAAAATTTTATGAATAGGTAAGTATTTAAATTTATTGTGATCTCATGATCTGAAAATGTTGCGGTTCTATTAGTAGGCGTTGAATGAAAATTGCCAAATTTAAATTTGCGACCAGAACACACGCGAGCATAATTTACCGACGATTTATTTAAAATACCAAACCTCGGTCGAAAAGTCAAATTAATATTAATAGCATGCTTACCGATGTTCGTTATAAATTTCGTAATTATCATTTGCATTTTGCAAACAATGCAAAATGAAAATATCTGACTGAATCTATTGGAAAGATTTGATTTTTGTTTGTTTGTAAGGGGTGAAATAAAAAAAGAATCGACTGATTTTAAAAATTTTTTCGCCATTAGAATACTACGTTCTAAATTTTAACCCAAAAATCGCACGGGAACGGGTACCTCCCCCGGGCAAAACCGTGCGGAGCCCTTAAGTGTCGGTGTCAACCCACACGTAACACAACCACACCACATCGCAGCGACAAACTGTGGTACGTGTGAATAGTGTCGATGCAGCAGGCTTTTTGCAGTTGCGTTGTGGCTGTGCTACAAAATGTGATTGCGTTATCATTAGTGTTGTGATGTGGTTACGTCGTATGCGATGTGGCCGGCCGCTAATTCGCAGCGTGGGCCGCTACGCTAGTTCGCAGCATACACGTATCACTCACGCGCGGTCGATAATGACGGCAAAATGTGGTATACGTGTGAATTGTACTATTCATTTCCAACACGAAATGCGCCCCGCCCACGTGTTGTGGTTGGGTTGTGGTGTGGTTGTGGTACGTGTGGGTAGACCCTAATACTAAATATTGTCGGCGTCATCGTGATGATGAACTGTTCGATTTAAATGTCTGCTCAGTTCAATTGAACTGTAATGACTAAATCATATCAATTGTAACCTTTCTCATTGTGTTGATTTGAATACAGAGATGTGCGAGATTCCAATCAATGACTTCAATAGTTCAACTCTACGATTGGCACGTTGCGTATTATGCTTCACAGTAGTTGAAAAGTTAAGTGTCTTGTTTCAAAATGCATATTAGTATTAGTAAATAGTAACAACAAGAGGTAATTTTTAAAAAAGTACTTACATTTTATAGTACTTATGACGAAACTGATATTATCATACCATGATTTTCCAAAAAAAATCTTTCCACTTTCAATATCTATTGGTAATTTAAAGGCTAAGGCTAACTAGGAAGCATAATACAACGATATTCCGTTAAAAATATTTGCCCTTCAATTATTTCTCATTTTTAGAGTTCCGTACTTACCAAAATGGTAAAAGGAACCCATGGGTATCGGTTCGAACCGGGCGTCGCGTCGGCTACCGCCGCTCGATTTCATGCAAAACAAAGAAACATCAACTAGAAACTAGTATGGCGCGGCGTCATGTCGCTTGCACTTGCGGTTCGACGCCCAGTTCCAATCCAACCGATAACTAGGTGCGACTCAGTCTGTCTGTCTGTCACAGCTGGATATCTCGAGAACAGACTACTAATGATAACAACTTGAAATTTTAGATGACGTTTGCCCAACTATTTCCAAATTATAAAAGAAAAATAGTTTTTTTTTTTATTGCAACTAATACTGAAAGGGGTTCTTAAAAATTCGAAGTGGGGCTGCTAGAGCATATTGAGTATCATATAAAAGAGCGCTGCTTGCACATTCTCTAACATTTTCCCTTTTTTTTAGTCCTCCTTGCTACCTACTATATTTATAATGGGACGGAACTTTCGGTGCGCGAGTCCGACTCGCTCTGTTTTATTCAAAGATATTATAATATAACAAGATTGCGCACTCATGAGTTACAGCCGAGCCGAGCGAGATAGGCCTATTATGGTGTGCGTCCCTCTCTAATGAGAGAGACGTGAGTGACTAAACGATTTGGTTTTTTTGAGGACAATTTATAGATAACCAGACTTGGCTGACGTAGGATACGAACACCACGCTTCCTAAGGAGCTCTTGTAGCTAAAAAAAACATACATTTAAACATCCGAACTCACTTTCTATAATATTAGTTAAGATGAGGACTCCGCGCGGCAAAGCATAGAGGGTACTTTGCATTACTTATGAGGCAATAATGTGACAATCGACACATACACATATGCTTTATAAGCATACTTACTTTTGAACCGACTTCAAAAGAGGAGGTTGTCAGTTTGACCTGTATGTACTTATATGATGTAGGTATGTCTGTATTTCTGATAGGCGTATTTTGCTAAAATGGATAGAAATAAAAAGTCCACGTACAGTAATAAAAATCTGTTTATTAGTTAGACTATACATTGCTAAACAAAATTGTCTTGCGGATTTTTTGACGCATGGAGGCTTTGTGTCCAATTAATTTTAAAGATTCGTTTTTTGCGTACCTACTTTTTTAACCTTAAATTAAAATACAGATTTTATAAAACATTTAATAAGTTCTGTTTCATGCCTATTTTCTGATAAAGTTCTTCTTCTTTTTCTTCTTCTGCTGAGTATTGTGTAATTATTTCAGGTATGACGTTAAGCCAACCTTTTTTAATTTATTCATGTTTAGGAAATCTGAAACAATGAAAATTAATGTTTGGGTTAAGTAAGAAAGTAAATTCCAGTCTATGAATTACAAATGAAATGGACACCCTACTATACGCAAGAATAAAACTTTGGCTAAATACTTACCTACGAAAAGATACACCGCTACGTTTATATGATGCGCTTTTGCATCCTTTCACACATCAAGTGAGAACCATTTTTATTGATTTAAACGTAATTTTAAAATGATAATTAAGATCCACACACTAACTTTACACACATAAATTAATTTGCCGTCGCCATATTGATGATGTTTTTATTTTTATTAAAATTATCCAGACGCAAAGTGTTGCAAATTTATTATAATTAAAACTACCATAACACCGACTCTTACATTAAACAAGTAGTTTTTCAAGGTTTTAAATAATACAAATGATATGGACTTTATTATTATTAGCTTAACATTTCTTTTAATTAATTAATATTTTAAAAATTCTCGAGAACAGGAAATATGAATTTGAATTAAGTTCTACTACAACCAAAAATATTTCATGGTGGCAGCCCAGTAGACAGGGATGCAATCCTATTTAGGAGCCTCTCGCTCGGCTCGTTTTTCCGTTTATCGTAATGTCATATGGAAATAAACCTTATTATAACTGGATAGAATCGAATTGACATTGCTTTTATTTTCATAGTGCACAATCTTGTTATATTATAATATCTTTGGTTTTATTATCAAGCAACAGTTTTGTCAATTTCTAAATTGTCACTCAGCTATAGATGAAACCCATCTCGAGCTCGTCATGCCACAGGGGCTACATATCTTTTACAACAAAAGACAAGATTGAATCCCTTTTGAGCGCAGCTCTTGGAGGCCGTCCAAGTAGAACTCAATTATTGCGAGACTATGCGTAGATGGCGCCCACAGACTGTTCTGTGATGGCGCCTATTGGCGTCCTCAACGAAGTTTTGTTTGTTTTCGCCTCATGCGTCTTGATTTCACTTTAATACTTAATGAAATTGCCTCCGATTGGCAGCTGGTCCGTTGTCTCCCGAACATTAAACAATTTCTTCTCCCTTTTTCCTTTTACCCGACTTTATGACTGCAGATATGAAAATGTAACATTATAAAAACCTTAATTCGGAGATTACAGTTCATTTATTCCGGAGCAACCTCAATCCGAAGCGGATACTAAGAAACAATACTTAAATGTTGGAGTTCGCGCCCCGACAACTTTTTTCATTTAAAAGTTATTTTGATCTTTATAATTTCTCGGGATACGCCGCTTCAAAGTTTGAATGAAAAATACTTAATCTTTTAATACAATCTTTGTTCTATCTAATTGTGTTCCATGTGGCTATGAATTGTTCATGAAATCAAATGAATTCCCGAAAGGAAACCCATTAAATCCGATTGTTAAGTAAGTACTTATTAATTAATTGAGTTCAATTCAAACCGCCGAAAATCCGTTTGCGGTTTAAAGTTACGGCACACATTTGCCAACGAGTGTTTTGCAAACCTTTCCCGTTTGCAGGTGCAGGTACTGCTTACAACGATATTTTTGGTGTGACAATATTTACCTTTGTTAATTGTTTCCCCACGATACGATTTACAATAAAATTTGCATTCAAATCGGCTCTGAAAATGAGATTAAATTAGTCGGTGGGTCAATGTAGAGCTAGTCCAAACGAAAATTCGTTACGCGCAAAATTACCTTTGTTTGCGTAACTGCCTACTGCTATATTGAAAACAGAATAAATTTTACTTTGGAGTGCTTTAGGCCACTTCCGAACACCGTTTTGGCAAGTGTCAGCAGAAATTTATGATGGTTTGCTCGATATTTATGATCAGTCTCCAAAGTTGTTTTTCCACTTAGTTTATGAGAAAATATGAAATTATTGCTTCGTTTTTCCAATATTAAAGCTATAAGCCATTTGAATCTTTCTGGAGTTCGCAACAGAATTCTAGATCATATTCAAAACGTGTCATGCGAAAAACGTGTTGGTCATCTATGATTTCAAAACTAACCTGCATAATGAGGAAAGATTGCACAAGTTTATAACATAAAGCATGCATGAAGCCTTCAAAATGTATATAAACTAGCTTTATAAGTCTTCGAGTCATATCACAAAAGTAGAATCGAATGTCACTTTCAGTTACGAAAGCGATAGTTATTTTTGCCATCTCTATGTTAGTAATGACTTGAGAATGAGAATGTGTGTGCGTGGCGTTTTATTTCTTTTTATTGGAAGAATGTCCTTGTGCTCATATTCGTCCAAGATCAATGTCAATATAATTTACCTAAGGTTTTTTTTATAAATTTGCTGTAAATATTTAGTACGTAGTTTTGGATTCTCTAGACCGAATAAGCATACTAATACTTCTTGATTATGTAGAAATGTCTGCTTAAAGGGGCTCACAGATTATCAGTCTGCTGGCAGGTCATCTGCATGCAGCCCTCGATCGAATAGCCTGTTTTTGTATGAAAAACTGTGAGTGTGCGCCAGATTGCGGCCTACTGAAAGGCCGTTGCCTGCAGGTATACTGAAAGTCTGTGGGCTGTGGGGCCCTTAAGTGGTGTAGTTGGATACTGGTAACTAGATCATGCAATATCAACAATATCAATTTGCGTATCTTTGCATATATTTCAGAATTGAATTAAAATTAAATTCAAGGAGTTAGAAGGCACTTTTACTTAGCCTCTTTTTGCATCGATACAGTCGAAAAACGTCTACTTACTAAAATCAGCTATACAATCGCGATGCAGTCGCGCGGCTGTCACAAGCGCGTTTGTATCGATGCAAGACGTCGTAATATAACGAGGGACTAAGACGTATGCAATGTAAATGTCTGCAGTTGTTTTAAATCAAAACTTCTTTTACCACAGGTGCTCCTGGTCCATGAAGCGTCCAAAGGCAGCTTTTCCCGCGTCTTCGACCTGGAGGCGGGCGACGAGGCGGAGCCCGGGACACCCCGGACTTCGCCCTACGAGAGCCGGTTCCCCATCAACATCGGCATCACTGGATATGTCGCTACCACTGGCGAGGTAAACTCCTTGATTTGATATCTGCTTATGCTTTTGATGTGTTATTTGAGCATAGAAGCAGGATTCACTGCAATACAATAGGTGTGATGAAGGCTAAGTGCTACCCCGTTGTGGATAAAAAAAAAGATAACCATTACGCTTTAAGGCGCTACTCGGAAAAAGTATGGACTTTTTGATATAAAACTATTGGTCGGTTACAGTTGTTACAAATCTGGTAATAAGATATATATTTCTTTATACCTTTATCTAGAATCGTATAGTTTCAGAAACACGATTTTATGACTTTGCCTCGACACTTTTTCTTTTCGAAAATACCTCTAAAAATACGAAACTTCAAGATTATTCTTAAATGGGGTTACATAGACTATTGGAAATTGGTTTAATTAGTGGACACCAATAATATTGAGGATCGTGTAGAACAGTGTTTTTCAATCTGTGGGTCGGAGCCGTACTCGGGGGGTCGCCGGCAAAAGAAAAAAATAAGGTTCTACATGGTTCACTACAGCAAAACACAATATTAGTGAGAAGGATGAGCTTGTTTATTTTTCAATAAAATATCAAAACGTGGTGCGATTTTTGAAATGTTCATAATCAAATCAATTTCTAATTATAGCCTATTCTTTTTTTAGTTTTAATCTCCACCATTGGAGAACGTCAGTTCACATAAGTATGAAGTGGCAAATGGCACTTATAATTTTAAACGTCCCTTGCCAGCTCAGGATATTCTTGTTTCCTTTTCATCCAAAACACGTCAACAGTTTGTGAATAAAATTCTATTTTAAGCATGCCGTCAGCAGCTAAATCTATAAGATTTTCTTTAATATTTGTAGCGAGATAATGCAGTCAGTTTAGAATCCATCTGCGCCCATTGTCAATTTCAGAATGCAAGTCTGGAAAGTATGTTAATAGTTTCTCCTGCAGATTATGCAAGCTCTGTATCATGCAGGGAATGTGAGCTCCAATTACAAGCGATTGATCTGTTGCATTATTTTCAATAGTTTTCTGAAGACATAGAAATGACTGAACAGTGTGTCCATAATATGTTTGGCATTATGGATTTTAATTTCGCAACAAGTCCTCTATTTTACCATACAAACTTTTAGCGCCATCCATCACTACATTTTTTCAATGTCGCAGTCGCAAGTGCTTTTTAAAAATATATCGTACAAACACTAGCCAGAAGTGTTTGCGGAAAGCGGTTTGCAAAATAAAATTTCTTCCGCGATACGGTCATCTACGTCAAATCGCACAAATACTACAAACTGAGCACAAGGTATCCCGGTGCTCCTATCAGTAGGAGTAATTAGTAGGAGCAACCGGAAGCTATTTTTGTAATGTCTTAATGCTCCTACTTGACATTTCACAATTTCCTTTAGCAGTAGGAGCATCAGGACATGGATGTCCTGGTGCTCCTATCAGTAGGAGTAATTAGTAGGAGCACGCGGAAGCACTGTACGCGCGGCCTCAACGCCGGCGTTGCTAATCTAGTAGGGACTCACGAGCGAGCAGTGACGCACGCGCGAGTTTTGTTCGTCACCTACTTTCCGTAGCTAACTAGCTTAAAATCAGTAGATTTTAAAATAAAAAAACATAAGAAGCAAGTAAATATTGTGCAGTGTTTAATTGCTTAAACACGGATTAAATTAATTAATTATCTAATTTAGTATTTGTATAATAGAGAAAATTCCACGTTTTGTAATGAATTCGTCAAAAAAACGATTTTTCGAGCGTTTACATTGCGAACGCTGGCTAAACCGTATGAGATATTTATTTATTTATTTATTTCATTATGACACAAAACAGGTTACAGTTAAAACAAAACAAGACAAATTAAAAAAGAACAAGACAAGGAACAAACTATAACCTACAATATGTATCTTTAGCATGACAAAATGTTGAGCAACTAATCTAACTAAGTAGGTACTTAATAAATAAGGTTAGAAAACATAAATATCAACTAAAACAAAAAAAAAAAAACAAAAATATACAACTACCTAACTATCAAAAACCGACAAGACTATACGTCTGAATTTAAGTGAGTTGGTTTCAAATATGTCTATGTCTAAAACATTATGACTGATTTCATTGTAGAGGCGACACATACGGACGATTGGATTGTAAAAGGATGTGTTATTGCGGAAAATTTGGAGGGAGAATAGCTTTGGATTGCGCGTTCTATGGTTAATGTTAAAATTAATTGAGGAAAGCAAGGAAGGAGAATCTATATAAGAGTGTATTATTTTGTGAAGATGAATTAAATCGCTCTGTTTTCGTCTAGTCTCTAACGACGTGATATTATATTTAGCCAGTCTATCGTCATACGAACAAAGTTTACGATTAAGACCCTGTCGAAAAGATAGACATCGCAAGAACTTTTTTTGTACGCCCTCTATCAATTTACAATGAACATCATAGAATGGTGCCCAAACAACTGATCCGTACTCTAAGTTACTTCGAACCAATGAGTCGAAAAGGTGAATAATGCTACGAGGGTTTTTAAACTCTTTTGTCATTCGTAAAACAAAACCCAGAAGCCGCATAGCCTTGGTGTGTATGTTAGTGTAATGTGCTTTGAATGACAATTCTGAGTCAAAAGTTATGCCTAAATCTTTAACTTGATTATGACGCTGGAGTGTTTGGCCATTAACGTTGTAGCTGAAATTTATCTTATTTACTCGTCTGGTAAATGTCAGTACAAAGCACTTCTCAATATTTAAGAACATCTTATTGACCTTGCACCACTGTGAAATGACATCTAAGTCTTTTTGAAGTCTTTCTGCATCATCAATCGTTTGAATAGTCGAGTAAACTTTTAAATCATCCGCATATAATAGGCAGGGGCAGTTCAATTTTTTTACAAGGTCATCAATAAATATAATGAAGAATAGGGGACCAAGATGAGAGCCTTGTGGTACGCCAGAAGTTACGTAGATAGGATCAGAAAGTTCCGCTTTTAGTGCAACTAGTTGATTTCTTCGAGCAAGATAAGATTCCATCCACCTCAACAACGAACCATGTATGCCAGCCGATTGAAGCTTCCGACAAAGAATACCATGATTTACCTTGTCAAACGCCTTCGAAAAGTCTGCATAAATGGAATCAACTTGTCCTTTTTTTGCAAACGTTCCACACAAATAGTTTTTATACTCCAAGAGGTTAGTAACTGTAGACTTTTGTTTAGTAAAACCATGTTGATTTGGTGCTAGCAGTGACTGTACATGAGCATATAAAATGTCATAAACCAGTGACTCGTGTAGCTTCGCAAGACAAGAAAGAATGCTAATAGGCCTATAATTTTCACAACACGATTTGTCACCCAACTTGAAAATAGGTACTATATATGCAGTTTTCCAGACGTCGGGAAAGACGCCTGTTTGCAACGACTGGTTAAAAATTATACATAACGGAAGCAAGAGCTCTTTGGCGCATTCTCTGATGACATGGGGTGGTATGCCGTCCGGGCCCGCACTTTTGTTAACGTCTAGTTTTTTTATTTTGCTCAAAATGTCCTTTTCTGATACAGTCACCACTGAAACACAGCAGTTTGAAGTAGATGGGCTTTCGTCCACTGTAGAGTCTGTAGATTCACTGCTTTCATAGACAGAGCCAAAATATTGCGAAAATAAGTCACAAATTCCTTTTAGGTCGGATGCTACAGATCCATTATACTTCATAGTTTGAGGTATAGAATCCGTTCGGTTCCTTTTACTATTGACGTAACTCCAAAAACATTTCAGATTTTCACATAGCTCGTTTTCTATAGATATTATGAAATTTCTGTAACATCTACTAATTAACCGCTTGCATCTTGCACGAAGCATAGAAAACACGTCATAGTCTCTGGGGTTTTCATATTTTTTGTAAAGCCTATGATATTTAAGCTTTTCCGCCAAACATTTTTTCACCGCTGTGTTAAACCAAATTGGGTAGTTACCTTTATTCTTCGAAGAATACGGAGTACATTCAGTAAGGATTCTGTTAAAATTTTCATAAAATGTAGCCACATTGTTGTTAACATCTTTAGATGATAGTAACGTAAGCCATGGAATATCAGATAAAGCACGTTTGACTTTTTCTATGTCACATTTTTTAAAATTAAGGCGCTTACTGGGTTTGCCGCTTATTTCTTTTGAGGTACTTGGGAAGTTGAAACTGATCAATAATGCAGGATGGTGGTCATCTAATCGACTAAGCGGACAGCTTTCACTGACCATTAAGGAGTCTGTGGTACAGAAAACTAAATCAAGGTGTCGATTATTTTTATTGCATATGTGATTATATTGTGAGAGTCCGCACATACTAATTGTTTCTAAAAGGAGTTGGGATCTGCGATCAGTCGAGGGAGATGGTATAAGATATGTAAAGCCGGAACCCTTAGTCCAAGAGACGCTAGGAGTGTTGTAGTCGCCAATACAAAGAAACTCGTCGTTTTCATTTGACTTTAATATTACATTTTGAAAACTCTTGTAATACGCCGCCATAGTTTCAATACAAGTGTACGAAGGCAAATAGCTTAAACATAAATTTAATCTACGATGCGAACTTAATTTAATTGTGATCCAGAGATCTTCGAGATCTGTTTCCCATGATATTTGGCGGACAACGTTATAATTTTTCTTTACAGCAATAACAACCCCGCCGCCATCTTGTTTAAGATTACTAGAGCTGCTTCTGTCTCTACGAAAGACAGTGTAACGTGAGTCAAACACCTCTGAATCAGAAACGCTTTGGTTAAAATTTGTCTCAGTGAGACAAATAATATCATAGTTACAATTCAGTATGCTTAAATAAGTGTCGGAGGTTTTAGATCTTATTCTATTAACGTTTTGGTAAAATATTTCCATCAAAAAAGAAAAGTAAAAAAAAAAACAAAGTAATTCAAACCATTTATAGCTTAAAAAAAAAAAAAACTTAACTAAAAAAGAAGGCTATTCATTTATTTAGACTTAATTTTTTCCAAAACCTCAGTATTTTTAACATTAATAGCACTAGAAGATTCGTCTTTGCGTAAATAGATCTTACCAAACCTCACCCATACGAATTGATAGTTATTATCGGTGGCAAATTTACGGGACTCAGCGTGAAGTTTCTTGAGCTCTGGCGACAGGTGCTCCGCAACGTATACTCTAGTACTGGCTCCAGCCACACCCAGGTGAGTAGAGTTGAGCATATCGTTGCGGTGGCTCTTGTTGTACCGATGGACTGCTGAAATTATTTCATCGCGCTCCCGGGACGATGACAGCGATATCAAAATGTTGCGGGGGCGTTTGGAAATGGGATTTAATTTCGCGACTCTCCTACATGCTCTAACTGACGAGTCCTGAACATTTGTCCCTACAGTCTCACATAGTTTACGAAATAGTGCAGTTAAGTTTTCAGACTTGCATTCAGGCACTGCATGAATTTCGAGGTTCATATTACGAGATAAGTTTTCAATAGTGCTGAGCTTGATTTCAACTTGCTTCATTTGTTTTTTCAACTCAATGTTTTCTCTTTCCAAACCTTCTATAATGCAATTCTGATTTTCAATCTGAGACTTAATGTCTTTCTGTTCTTCACATATGAAGTCGGTCGTCTTTGTGAAGTCATCTTTGATCCCCTGTATAGCTGTTAGATACATCAAAATAATGTACTATAGAGTTGTATATCATAAAAAGACTTACAAAAAAGTCCGTGATATCATAAATAAAAATAAATAATAAATAATTTCTTACAATCACACAAATTATCTAAGCCCATGTAAATTTCGTTTAGAAACTGTGTCATGGAAAGCTTGTTAACGGATAAATATATACATAAATACTTTTTGTTTGTAAATACAACACCCAGACCAAGACAATTAGACATGTTCATGCACACAAATCTTTGTCTTGTTCGGGAATCGAACCCGAGTCCTCTGTCGCAGAAGCCAGGTATCCTACCACTGCGCCAAATCGTTCGTCAAATCATAATTAAATCATAATTATATCTATCTCATAAGGTTGACTCACAGTAACCATTTTTACCTCTAAGTAACTAATTTAAAAATATAACTTTATTTGCAATGCTAATTTCTATCTAAAACATCTGTAGAATCGTCAAACTGCAAAGCAAAATGTGGGTTTTTTTTCCGCTACTTGATCTCGAATATCATTGGCCAATGGGGGGCCAACTCTGCAACTCAAAAAAAACAGCTGTTTCATACAAATTGTCAATAACTTTCCGACAATGTATGGAACAGCTGTTTTTTTTTGTTGAGTTGCAGAGTTTCCCCCATAGTAAAAGTTGTTCATATTCATGATCACAATCACCACCTAAGAGGTTTTGCACTTATTCATTAACACGTTGTATTACAATTTTCTTACTTTCTGTGGCCCAGGGGGGTCGCCAGAATTTTTTAGCCTGGAAAGGGGTCGTGTATTCAAAAAGTTTGAAAAACACTGGTGTAGAAGAATTTTTAAATAAACGCTATAGATTTTTAATACGAAGTGATGTTGTGTTTTTTTTGCCTAATCTCCAAAATCTCCAAAATCCCGCGCGCTTCGTTTTCTCATTGCTATCTCGCGTCAGCACAATTTTTTCGAGTATCGCCTTAAACTCGCCATCTGATCAATTCTTGGTGTGCTTGTGGAGATCAAGAACACCGGGTGTATGTAAGCCGTTACTATCTACGAGCTTAATTTGTCAATGTGGGTATCCTGAGCGTAAGGATGCGATTCCAAAATAGCGGAGTTGACCTGTGTTTTCATACATTTGACACTACAGGCGGTGTCAGCTCAATTGTAAAATGTATGGAAACACATCTCAGCTGCGCGCAGCTCCGACTTCTCTTTTGTGGAAACGCTAAACCCCCTAAAGTCCCTATGACTAATGTCGACGACGAATAGGACCGCGTCTTTCTTTTTCAGAAGAAATATGTGCATTACTATAAAGTAATCCAAGTAATATAAGTCTCCATAAGAGACAAGGGTGAATTTGCTATGAAAAGTTCCAGATTGACGTCTCGACTCTGCGCCAGTGTGAGTTGAGCCTAAAGTAACGTTATACGCGTGGCCAGCTGCTAACAAATCGCATCCAAAGATTCTGTTCAACAAAAGGGATGAGCTC
The DNA here is from genome assembly GCA_949710035.1 of Crambus lathoniellus. Classification (NCBI taxonomy): domain Eukaryota; kingdom Metazoa; phylum Arthropoda; class Insecta; order Lepidoptera; family Crambidae; genus Crambus; species Crambus lathoniellus. The sequence continues at coordinate 13,268,245 of OX453296.1, forward strand.
ACATTTGTTAACTGGTATCAGTGGCGTTTGAATACTGCGGTCAAATGTTTTATTAAGGCAAAGGCTGAGTAAATAATGTTATTTGTTTTTGTTCCCAGACGGTGAACATTGCGGACGCGTATTTGGACGCGCGGTTTGACTCCTCCGTGGATGAAGGCACGGGGTTTAAACACAACACGATACTCTGTATGGCTATCAAGAACTCTGAAGGAAGGATCATTGGTGTTATACAGGTAAATTTGATATTCTCTATGTATTTAGGTATAAGTTCTTGTTTTAAAAGTTTTTTTTTATTTCTCATTAATGTATTTCATACATACTAGAAATAATCGACCTGTCTCCCAAGTTGGAATACCTACTGGTGGATTTTATTAGTGACTAGCTGACCCAGCGCGACTTCGTTCCCGTGGCCCTACCCCCTACTCCACCCTACCCTACCCGTACTCTACTCCTACCCTACTCTACCCCTACCCTACCCCTACCCTACCCCTACCCTACCCTACCCTACCCTAGCCCTACCCCTACCCCTACCCCTACCCCTACCCCTACCCCTACCCCTACCCCTACCCCTACCCCTACCCCTACCCCTACACCTACCCTACCCCTACCCTACCCTACCTATACCCTACCCTACCTTTACCCTACCCTACTTCTACTCTACCCCTACTTACCCCCTCCTCCCCTATTTTCTCACCGTAAGAACCTTCCTTGGACTTCCACGAACATTTCAAGACCAAAATTAGCCAAATCGGTCCAGCCGTTCACGCGTGATGTCGTGACCAAGGGAAATAGGGATTCATTTTTATATATATAGATTGGCGCCGTAATCAATAACAGTCCAGTGCTGGCGCCAGCCGTAGTGTGGAGTAAAACAACTGACTACTCACTGGCGTCTCAAAATTCTGCGTCAGCTTCTGGCTTCAAGTGAACTGGCCATAATATTATAGTAGTCTGTCAATTTTGTTTAAGAAGAAAATGTGCCTATTCTAATATCTTAAGCAAATGGTCCGTTCAAACTCAGCCAGCTAGCTATAAACCGCTTTATGGTAGGAAGGAACATAATTTTCTCTTGACAACACTCACTTTTCACAGAATTTACACCACACTGCCTTATTATTCTTATGATACATAGCATCCAAATCATGAGAAATAGCGTTTCGACGTTTGAGTTATAAAGGTCATTTGTAATCCGTGCAAGCGAGTTGAACGTTAACCCAGGACACGGAATAAATACTAGGTACCAGTATTCCATCTTCATAATAGAAGTTCGAATCGCGAGTTATCACGCCTAAGTTCTCCTTCGCCTCTCTTCCTCTTCTTCCAGATCAAACCGAGGGAGAGAGAGAGATATACTTATCTAATCTATTAAGGCACAGCCATCTCTATCGTCTTCTTCAAGCCATGCGCATAAAGTTGGCAACGTAGTTTTAAGTGAACCGATTTGACACCGTTTGCACCGTTTGACAGGTAAACAGCGAGTAAATCTCGAGTACTGAATCCTATGGAGATGGCATCTTCTATACATCTTTACAAATAAATAAAATTGGAGTGTCTGTTTGTAACATTAAATAACCGCTTTTTACTACGTGCATATGATTAAATATACGGTACATATACCAAAATGACATGTTTTACAATTTTTGTCTGTCTGTCTGTTTGTTCCGGCTAATCTCTGAAACGGCTGGACCGATTAATACGACAATTAGAAGAAGTATAAAATTGAATTCCAAGATTTTCTTACATTGTGACTTAGTTACACCTCACTTTTTCGTAGGTATGCCACCTCCATAGGATTTAGTACTCAGAGGAGTAAACCGGTTCACAGCCATGTTGCCGTTCCGTATCATAGCATGACTTGTAGAAGACGATAGAGACGGCTGTGATTAAGGACTACTTTCAAGACACACACTTACAAATTTTAATGTCATTTAGCCACGACATGCAAGCAGTTTTGTAAATTACACTAATTATTAACGGACAAAAAAATAATGAGGTAATTAATTACTATGAAATAGCCGATACAATTTAAAAACTTATTAATTAGTATAAAACGTATAAGTACTAATAATATAAAGAGGAAACATTTGATTTTTGTTTGATTGCTTGTTTGTTTATAATAGATAAACTCGAAGACTACAGACCCTATTTTAAAAATTCAGTAGAAAGACACAATGTTCCAGAGTGACATAGGATATATCTTATCCCGATATTCTTACGGGAATGGGAACCGCGCGGGTGAAACCGCGGAAGGTACTAGTATTGGATTAAGTCAAAAACTACTGGACTGATTTAAAATATTATAGAGCTACATTCTTCCTGATTGACATAGGCTATATTTTATCCCGATATTCCCACGGAAGCGGGTACCGCGCGATTAAAACCGTGGGGTGCCCCTAGTGAGTCATAACTTGGCAATCGGATCAGCTAAAGCTAATCGCTAAAGAAGATTGAATACTCGTAGTATTTATTCTGTGACGTTAGCCCAAGATTTATCGATATCCCGTGCGATATATCGATAGACCTTTGCCCATTACTAAACTATTTTCAGAGAAATGTCGGAATGGTAAGGTTTATATTATAAGAATGATATTCAAGTTATTTCGCGTTGTGTTTAAGAGATATTGTTTGTGTTATACCTATTTAATGTTTTGATGCAATGTCATTATAATGCATTTTGAGATTTATGATTGTCTAATATATCGGCATTATTGCGTCTAATGGTTCTCAATATCTTAGTTTCTAGGAAGTAAGTACCTATTTATTCGGTCGTTTTTAGTTTTTAATCTAGGTAAACAGAGATCGATAAGTTTTCCGAACTATATAATAGGATAAAATTGATAGGTACTAGTTAATCTATACTAATATTATAAAGAGAAAAGATTTGATTGTTTGTTTGTTTGCATCGAATAGGCTCCGAAACTACTGGGCTGATTTAGAAAATTCTTTCACCATTAGAAAGATACATAGATTATATTTTATTCCGATATTCCCACGGGGACAGGTACCACGCGGGTGAAACCGCGAGGATCCGCTTGTATAACATAATCGTCGTTGTTAACGACGAAGGGATATTTAATTAATTAATTTAATAAAATAACAGGAATATTTATCTACGTGTGAATTTTACCAGTGATATTAAAATAATATTCTTCGTAAATTTTTTCATTCGATGTTCGACCATTCGTTATTCGTTCGGAATATAAATGGAATATATACACGTGCTCACGACCGTCCACTATGAAGTTATTTATCATAAAAATTATGTAGCGCATTGCGGCTGTGCTTATATGCGACAGTATAGCCATAGCTATGGGATGCAAGTACGATTCAAACTGAGATAAAAAGAAAATAAATAAAACTTTATTCAAATTATCTAGGTAGGTATATATTTGCTCTTTTTTATCTATCAAGAAGCATATTTATTTATGAAGGAGGGTTCTTTGTTTTATTTGTACCTACCGCGTTCGATGATCTCGCTCTTTCTCAAAGTTTCCAGGTAGAGAATGCTACTATCAATAAGTCCGCTCTTTGTATTGTTCTTTTGTATTCTATACAATACGTACTTATAGTAAAACAATAAAATAAAACTACAAATTATTGAGTTTTACATACCTACACAGTTATCGACAGTATAATGACATAAGTACCTACTTAGCATCTTTTATAATATGTAAACATAGTCTATAATATAACCCCCTTAATAGGTACTAAACGTGGACCAAAGTTACACAGACCTAGTTTTAAACTGATGCTGTCATTTTTATTCGCTAAAAGGAAGTCTAGAGATAACAACAGATTTACATCATGTGTAACTTTACTTCACGTTTATCCCTTATGTGTCGGTACCAAAATGACAAAAGTTATTTGTACATTTCATTTTAGTGAATATTTAAACTGAAAGTATAAACAGAGTTAAAACAAACTTTCACAAAAAAATATGATGCCATTTTCAGCGTATGAATGAATGTACGTAACGTAGACTTTTTTAAATGAAGTTCGTTTGTGGCACGTTTATTAAAATAATTTTAGAGAGTAAAAACGACTCCTTTTTATTACCACAGCACAGTATGAAGCAGAATGGTGAAAATTTAAAAAAGTTGAACAACTCTTTTGTTTTAGGCTAATTTTATTTAAAAACTAAAGTAATTCGTGAACTTTCAGCAGTATTGCGCATTGCGACGCTTACACGACGGTCAAAGCTAAAAACCTAATTTATTTTCTGGAATAAAACGGCTGTGATCTCTTGCTTCCCGTTTGAGGGCCATTTGTTCTTGAAAAGCTACGAATAGGCCATTTTAGCGGAACGTTAAAAGCTGTAGTTAACGCTTTTAAAAGAAAAAAAAACAGTGTTGCTTTTGAATCTTGTTGACACAGACAAACGACCTTTACGGGAGAATAAAACAAAAATGATAGTGCTTATTAAATTCCTTTTCAATCCTGCTAGAATGAACTGTGTACGCTTTATTTCTTTATTTTATTTATTCAAAATTTACAAACTATTTTAAACAACAAAGCTCTTGTAGCGAGCAGTCTCCATAGCGGCTAAAACGTCTCACCCTCTAAACTTTGACTAGGGCTGTACGTTTTTTTTAAATTATTTATCATACAGTTTGAAATATTAGCACTTCAGTGATTACCTACAAAACAAAAAAGTGCTAATATTTTCATTTCTACAATGAATATTAAAAAAAACAAAACGTACAGTACATGCATTTCAACAACATAGGGTAAAGAAAGTTATATTTATGATATAAGTAATTTGGTGATATTTTTTTAAACGGATTACCACTAAGTTCCCTATGCGAGCTCATTCATGAGACAGCGCTAGCGAGTTCCTACGAGTGTGAGGAAGATAGACATATATCACGCGCTACGCTTCAACGTTCCTGTGTTTAGTAAACAATCTTTATATAAAATATCACCAAATTACTCATATCACCAATATACCTTTCTTTACCCTACCTACCGAAAATTCATTATAGATGGTGAAAAACGTTATCGCCAAGTTTACATTTGTATGGAGACCGTTTGCTACACCTACACAATCCTCCTAATGGTCATGAAAAAAAATTGGGTGATTTGGTATGCTCCTTACTGAAAAGGAAATACATAAGTATGTAGGTACTTAGGTAAGTATTAATCGTTTTTTATTTTAATTTGTATTTTTACTGGATTTCTTTTTGGTATATAATTATTTTTTGTCTATTTAAGTATATTTTTGACGTATATAACCTAGATTTATTTTTTGTGTATTTTTAATATACTTACTGAGGTAATTATTTAATCGATGTCGAGATCTAAATATCCGACGATCGACTAAAACTTTATCCAATGTTATAGAACGTATTTTTTATTACCTAAGTATTGTCTTCGAAAGCAACTTGATTAAAACCGATATTTAATAATTTAAATTATTGGTCTACCGAAGTTCGGGGAAAAGTGATTGACTAAAGTAAAGTAAATACCAGAATATTTATAAGAAAATGCCCTACTTACCTACCGTTTTTTCTTATTACTTACTTTTATTGTAGTATAGGAGCAAATATTGTTCTGCCATTTTCGGCGCAGTTTCCTGTAGTAGCGTCCAAGATATTTGTTTTCCGTATTTTCCTTTTCTAAACAGAAACTCTCGTGGACGTTAATAATTAAGTCTAATATTGACCGTTGTTACAGAGCTGTAAGTAAATGGGGCTAATGTCCATAACATTAATATTATTTCATGTAAGAATGAAGCAAGGTTTTAAGTTTTTTTTTAATTCTCTGTGGACCGTTAGACTCGTAAGCTTATCGTTAATTATGTATTTTTATTGTGAAAATGGCGTTTCAATGTTATGAAAAGGAAAAAATTAATGCCTCAATTTAAGGAACCAACTATTTTTTGGAAGGGACTTAAATAATTTTTTATGTTAACTTTATTTTTAGTATAGTATGGGACGCCTTAAAAAAAGTTTCTTTTGACCATATTTTGACCTATGTTTCTACGGGAAAGTTTTGCAGTTTCACTCCCTAAAATATTGTCGCTTATTTCCTTACACCTTATATAGATTCTGTTTATTATTTATTTTGGTGAATCAACAGTCATTAATACAAGTAAGATATAGAAAAACAAAGATAACTAATAATAAATTCACAGAAGTAGAAATCATTTAAAATCGGAATGGTGATACCATTTGAGAATCTTCAGGACATCACTAAACTATAGTCAGTCGTCGAGCTGTCAAAAAGCCATTAATAAAATGGACAAGACTATAGCATGTTTGTAATGTTAATTTTGCAGATATTTTAATTTGTTTTTAGTCCAGTTGCCACTCTAACGCCTAAATATTCGACCGGTACTCAACTTTCGAAGCGTCTTACTTAAACGACATGGCGTCTCTTACGTTTGATATTTACGGCCCGGCCACGCGGCGTCAGCGGCGAGCGATTTGGGCATTCATTGCGCGCTCGTGACATATGTTTAATCAAATAAGTAAATGTGACGCAGCAACGGATGAGGAAATCGCGATCGCGCGACAGGGTGATGTTTGAGAAGCTAAAGTTGACTAGCTTTAGACCTTAAATAATATTAGTTTTTAAAGCTTTGTTATAAAACTATCAAATCCTCACGCTCGCGCTCATACTTATATCGCTATAAGCTTTATGGTTCATGTATATCTGGGGGGATGTTTGGCCACTCTGATTGATCCTGGCTGCTTCTAAAAAGTATAAAAATCAAGACTGAAAATTAATAAAAGTTAGTAGCTATTGCTTTCCTACTTTGACCACCAGGGGCCTATTTCTCAAAAGCTTGTAACTTGTAATACAAGCGGATGTCACTTTTTGACTGATATTGTTAGAAAGAGACTTCCACTTGTATTACAAGCTACAAGCTTTTGAGAAACGGGCCCCTGGTATGTCATATTGGTCGTCTGCCCTTTTTACACTAAAACTACCTTTTATTTTTTTTAACGTGAGGAAAATGGTTAACGCATGCCCCGGCAGTGGAAGTTTGCCGGGGGTATGTGGGACTCTCCACCCAGGGGGGCCTACCCACTAAAAACCACACGACGTCCCTTCACATCACCTTGGCGACAGAGCCTCGTCAAACCATTCGTCGTCATCTGACGAGAAATCGCTTAGTGTAATCTAACACCTTTGATGCGCCAGAAAATTAGTAAGGTCTGGTGGGCCTGGGATCTTTGAGCATTGGTATGAGGTATGTTAAATGAGAGCAAAAAAAGAGCCATCTTTAATAATTTGCATTATACACAAATTATTATTATTTATTCATTTTATTCATCCATAAGGAAGGCCAGTGCCCCAGCAGTGGGGACATTAAATGGCTGATGATGATGATGATGATGATACACAAATTTTATTAATTAATAAAAATATGCCAATGCCGAAAGTGAAGTAGGTTATAACGCGACTTAACGCCCCCAGTGGTCTTGGCGAGCAACCTTATGTAACTTGTTTTCTTAATTTCGTTATTATAACACTTCGTAGGGTTGGTACCTATTTTAGTATTTGCGAAATGATAGCGGGAAAAATTGGTCTTGAGGTAATCGCGATTCCACGTCTTTAATAGGCGTGGTATAACCTTCCAGAAAGTGAATAAAATGCAAATTAAGTAAAAATGTAACTCATTGAAATGGGGTCAATAATTGGATCCGCACCCGTCTTTTATCGATGACCAATCTTCGTTATACTCTATTCAACGAGAGTTGATAAATTCAGGGTTTCATAGCTCAATACTAATTGCGGCCCGCTAATTATTTAAAAAGAGAAATTACCAAAATGGCTGTCTTGCGTCCGCTCGCCTTTTCGAGCGACGGCCGCCAAACAGTTTGCGACTTCGGGAGACGTATTAATATTTTACAACTCTCGTTGAACAGAGTCTAAAGTACTAATAATATGATTAGGCGTTGATTATTTCGAATGCGTAATGTCGTAACTTGCACGAATTACTCTGGGTACCTACGTCTCTTTATTCATATAATCTAGATCATTTTCGCGCATATATTCAAATTTTTCTCATACGCTTTAAAAGAACTAACTTGGACCACTACAAACAAAGGACTAAGACTTTTGTCGAGTACTTACCTACATAAAACTATAGATCGAGAAATTGTAATGGTCATACAGATTTGTATAAATAAACATCCATAAAACCACATAAAACTATACAAGAGTAATAGTTACGCTAGTTTCATTCATACCTACACATCAATCATATTTTTCTCGGGCCACACAAAGAAAGCAACTTAAGGGCAACTTGTACAGCAGATGGCAACATTGGCAACCCTCATTGGACAAAACTTTAGCAGTTCTAAGTAATGCGGTGCGGGACACATTAGCCAGCCCTACGACTGTTCCTCACAAATTGCTCGACTTTGTTCCACTTTGGTTTTTTCTGAGCGACTTTATTGAAAGTAATTTATTAAATGTTATCAAAAAAGTTAGGGGTTTATTTAAAAGCTATTTACTAGCTGTGTTTACTGCAGCTGACAACGCTTATAGTATACAACTTTAGCAGTTCTAAGTAACGTGGTGCTTCACTTTGTTTCACTTCGCTTGTTCGTCTTAGCCACGTGACGTTGGATAAGAGTTATTGAAGTGATTTAAATCACATATGTTTTATGTTTGCAATACTGTTTTCAACAGTCATCTAAAATGTAGATAGGTGCGTTTCGGTCTGATGAACGTATTGATCAAATAAATATTGCTAATGCTACAACCACAGAATCTTGGCGTTGGTTCCTGTCAGACTAGATTCATTCGAAATACGCGATATTCAAGTGACCGTACATTTTGATTGTGTCAACGGAGCAACAAACAGACAGACGGCTAAACGTGTCCAGAAATATCTGAAACCGTATAAAGTTTTACAATGCTCAAAATATTTTCAAATCTATTACAGTTGGTGAACAAATTCGACGAGTTACTGTTCACGAAGAACGACGAGAACTTCGTGGAGGCATTCGCCATCTTCTGTGGGATGGGCATTCACAACACGCACATGTACGAAAAGGCCATCACGGCGATGGCGAAGCAGAGCGTAACATTAGATGTGAGTAGTATTATTAGCCGCAGAACCGATAACCGCTGGGCAAACGAAATTCTTGAGTGGAGACTGCGTGCTTATCGGCAAACGTTGTGATGTCCTCAAACTAGGTGAAGCGAATATCTTCGCAAGGTGGCTGGTAAGAGCTGGATGAGATGAGAGCAACCGCGTATCGTGCTCGATGGCGTGCACTTAATCATGCCTATGCCCCAGCAGAGGACGTTTGATAGGCTGATGATGATAATGATTATTTTAGTAGTACCTTTTAGTCAATCGTGAGTAGTAATTTATTAGAAGGTAAAATCATATTTTATGGAGGATGTGGTAGTGCTATGTTTTCTTCGCACTTCTCTCGGTTCACAAGTTTATTTAACCACTTAACTTGCGTTCTTTAGTGCTTATATCACCATCCTTTTAAACCAATCGGAAGCTTTGGCGCAACTAATTCTTCAGTCTATGGTCACCCACTGTCGAGTGTAGGCTTCCTCAAATGCACGCCATCCTGATCGATCTTGGGGCTTTCTGCATCCAATTCTTTCCTGCAAACTTATTGTTGTCATCTGCCCATCTAACCTTCTGGTGCCGGTCCGTGGTCTCCACTCTATTACCTTCCTGCTCCTCCTGCCTTCGGTTACATACGCTTAATTTTACAGGCAGAGATTTTTAAAGGACGCTGTTCGTCTTTTTAAAACAGTTCAAATATTTTAGACCAACCGTTTTTCTTTAATGTCTTAATCTGATGTCAATTTAAAGATAAACGGAGAATTATACATGTGTGAGAATGAACATGCGTTAAAAGTTGTAAGATATTTTACCGTGTTATCCTAACACCCATTTACAATAACATTGTTTAAATCATTCCAGGTGTTAAGTTACCACGCTTCTGCATCGGTAGATGACGCACAACGGCTAAGAGTGAGTACCATTATAAATTGTTTACTCTTATTCGAAAGCTACTCTAATTGGTTTACGTTTCCACCATAACGCAAACTCGTATTTATAAACTTCACTGATTACATTGAACAAAGTTTAATAACACTTTTATATTTAGACTAGCTTTATTATCCTTAATCGAATCACAAATTGAACAACAAATGACTTCGGAGACACTCTTGTAACAACTTGTGGTACTTACCTATAATATTAAGTTTCTCTGTTTTATGAGCGTAGACCGCGTTTGGACGTCTGTATTTTAACACAGACGTCCAAACGACGTCCAAACGAACACTACATTTTCTATTCAGCTCAAATTTAGAAGTACGTTTATATCTTGTAATAGCCCATACGTTTAATCATGTTTCTTTAGCTGGCACGTACAAATAAGTCTTAAAAAAATAAGAATGCGGAGGTGCTATTGAGAAAATTAAAAGGCTTGTGCTCTTCAGCTAATACCTACGTAATTCAGCTCTAAAATTTGCCAGCAAGATAAATACTGCAAGTAAAATTGTTGCCTTTTTCAATAAAAAAGTAATATTGGACACTTCAATTTAAGTAGGTACTAAAGTATTTAAATTCGCCTGTTAGCTTCTTACAAGGATACTTAAGTTTCTCGAACACACCGATATAAAAATCCCACAGTATCTCTGAAGCTCTAAACTTTACGATGGTGATAAGTTTAACCTCCCCATTCAATTCGACCGGTTTACTACCGCAGTTTTGCCGAAATGGTTGTTTTGCCGAAAACGTGGGTTTCATTTCATGTTGTGTACCGAAGATCCTTGTCGTCGATTGTGGAAATCCGAATGGCTGTTGACTTTCAACTATTTTTATTACTTATTTGTACCTTTGTATTCTGGTCTTTTGCATTCTGCGATGTTATTTTTCGGAGAAAGTTAATATATGTTAGAGAGTTTTGTTTTTAAAGAGCTTAAAATCTTTACTAGATAAACCTGCGTTCGTGCTTTGTCATCGTCTATTCTGAAATTAGTGATTGTGACAATAAATATCAATAAACAAATATTGGACACCATCAAAAACATTCGGCTGCCCAAAACAAAAACACAGTAAGGCACATTTTCAATTTTTTTTTTTCCCCTGATTTGCCTAGTAACGCTCTACATAATGGTCTGAGTCTAGAGCCTGAATTATTTAAAGAAGTTTAAACCTAACAAGTGACAAAATAGCACAAAAAACCACACCAAAACACAGTATGTCTCAGAAACAAAATCAAAACACAGTATGAGACATGGGTGTTACAGGATCTTACTAGGTTTTGATTTTGTTTCTGTGACATACTTGGTTTTGGTTTAGTTTTACCGCTGAATTGCCGCGACCGTTACAATCAATAGTAACACGCACACGTTTATTTTATTTTATTTATTTGAACACCAACATAATAAAGATTATCAATGGAGACGAAAAGTATAAGGTGAGCCTCTTAATGCTATTACAGTTATAGGTGTAGATAGACTGCATGCGTTGAAGAAACAAAACAAATATACCTATATAAAACTCTTGCGTTACTGACTGACTGAAAGACAACGTACAGCCGAAACTATTGGGTGCAAGAAGCTGAAATTTGGCATGTATGTTCATTGGGGAGTGTAGTGAAGCCCTAAGAGAGGATTTTAGGAAATTCCCCCTCTAAGGGCGTAAGAATGGGGTCCACGCAGACGAAGTCGCGAGCGGAGCGCTAGTAAAGAAGATTTAAATTAAAAAAATACGAAGGAATTGAAAATTAAAATTAGACAAAAAAATATAGCAAATCACGTTATAAAAATACTAAACTATTACATTTAATTTGTAGGAATTAATAGGAACGATGTAAAATAACTAGTTAAGAAGTTTAGTGTCTTTTTATAGCTTCGAATGCCACCCGCGAACAATTCAACATTCTTGATTTTAGTTAAGCGCTTGAAATCATGCACTAGACGGGTTAGTGGTGCATTAAGCCCGAGGTTGGAATAGCTACGACTTTCTGTAAGGATGTTAAATCTCGATGAGCGAGGAAGTTCCAAAGGTGCCGAAAATGTAAGACATTGCAGTAGTTCAGGAGCGTCGAAGATGCGAGCCCCAGCGTGCTTAGTTGGCCGCATAGAGTACTTTATTATTGGTTTTAGGACGAGGTTATGTTTTTTTCCGTAGTTTTAATTATTTTTATTACGTTGGTAAATTGTACTGTAGTCAAATAAGAATTCAATGTTTAAGCCAGGGTAAGCCTTGCCGAAGCCTAAAAGGTCAGTGATCTCTGATCAGTCAACGAAAACGATGAAATTGATTAAATTCTATAACGAGTATAAGAGATACTGTGTTTTGAGTTTGTTTTCAATCCGTGGCTAGTCAGCAAAAACAAGGACTTGTTCCTTACTAGGTCGAAAATTGACAAATTTTTAGACAAACAGAGTTTTTATGACAAAATAAAAATACCAAAAAATTAGGCGAAAAATAACGCTTCGATTGATGTATAACACTTTATTACACTACCTATAATATGCTTAAGGCAGAGCAAAAACACATTTCTGCTCGTCCTGTAAAATTTTCCTATTGTGTCTTACTGTGTTTTGGTTTTGGGCAGCCGCATTGTTCCAATACCAAACTATAGCAGCTTGAGCACCAGTATTATTGAAATTGGAAACAACGACGGGTATTGCCGCATACACGCAGGCCGAGAAAGTATTGAAAAGTTCGTTTTCAATATTTAACCGACCGGGAATCGAACGCTGGACTAAAATGTATTTTTCTTGTTAATAATTAAATAAATACTTACAAAATGTTTCTCCTTTCCAGACGTTAAGGATACCTTCATCAGTCCACTTCAGCCTCCATGAGCTGGACTTCGACGACATCGACATGTCCGATGACGACACCCTCGCCGCCTGTCTGCGCATGTTCCTCGACCTAGACTTCGTCGAGAGGTTTCACATAGACTACGGAGTGTTATGCCGGTGGCTACTAAGCGTCAAGAAGAACTACAGAAATGTCACTTACCACAATTGGCGACATGCCTTCAACGTCGCGCAGATGATGTTCGCTATTTTGACGGTAAGTTGAGTAGACCTTTCTGATTATCCCGTTTAGGGAAGCATGTTCCTCGGCTTCGTCAAAAAGTTCCACATAACTACGGGGTTGCTACTGAACGTCAAAGAACTACAGAAGTGACACGTAGGTATTAGATACAATTGAAGGCATGCGTTTAACGTCGCGCAGGTGATGTTCGCTATACCGACTGTAAGTTTGAAATACCTCTATGGATACACAATTGATTTCGCATGTTTCTCGACCTTGACTTCGTCGTGAGCTTCCACATAGACTACTGAGTGTTATGCCGGTGGCTACTAAGTGTCAAGAAGAACTACAGAAATGTCACTTACCACAATTGGCGACATGCCTTCAACGTCGCGCAGATGATGTTCGCTATTTTGACGGTAAGTTGAGTACACCTTTCTGATTATCCCGTTTAGAGAAGCATGTTCCTCGGCTTCGTTAAGAAGTTCCACATAACTACGAGGTTGCTACTGAATGACAAAGAACTACAGAAATGACACGTAGGTACTACAATTGAAGGCAAGCCTTTAACGTCGCGCAGATGATGTTCGCTATACTGACTGTAAGTTGAAAAGACCTCTATGGATACACAATTGATTTCGCGTGTTTCTCGACCTTGACTTCGTCGAGAGGTTCCACGTAGACTACGGGGTGTTATGCCGGTGGCTACTAAGCGTCAAGAAGAAATACAGAAATGTCACGTATCATTATTGGAGGCATCTCTAAAGGCTAAATTACACGAATCAAGTTATTGCATACAATTTGCAGTACATTGCGGTGAGTTTAAAGTAACATAGCAATGTTCAAACTCACATAGCAATGTACAACAAATTGTTTGCAATAACTTGCCGGCGACCGGTCGCTAGACCTACCTATTTCAGTCTAGTAGGCGTACGTGGGTACTTACTAATATAACTTAACCTGAAGTTTTGAAATAGGCCCTTGTAATTTACAGTCGGATATTTACCACTACCAAAACAAACCTTTATTAGAAACCTTTTTTCCAACTTTTCAGTTTTTTATGTTTATCTGCCCGTATTTATTGTTCTACGCACATTTTAAAGGCATAAAAGTCTTTCGCAAAATTGCAGGAGACGCAGTGGTGGAAGATATTCGGAGAGCTGGAGTGCCTGGCGCTCATCATCGGCTGCCTGTGCCACGACCTTGATCACCGGGGGACCAACAACTCTTTTCAGATCAAGTTAGTATACCTACATTAAAAAGCTTAAACTAAATACTGAGGTAACTGAGAGTGCAGTACTAACACTCTTTTTGTGGCACTGTGGCTGTTTTCCGTCTCACCTACACTTTGAAAAATGCGTATGGTCACAGCCATCTCTATCGTCTTCTACAAGCCATGCGCATAAAGTTGGCAACGTAGTTTTAAGTGAACCGATTTGACACCGTTTGCACCGTTTGACAGGTAAACAGCGAGTAAACCTCGAGTACTGAATCCTATGGAGATGGCATATCTTCTATACATCTATACAAAGTAACATTAAATAACCGCTTTTTACTACGTGCATATAAGTAAATATACGGTACATATACCAAAATGACATGTCTTACAATTTTTGTCTGTCTGTCTGTTTGTTCCGGCTAATCTCTGAAACGGCAGGACCGATAATTACGACAATTAGAAGAAGTTTAAAATTGAATTCCAAGATTTTTTTACATTGTGACTTAGTAACACCAAGTTGGCAACGTAGTTTTAAGTGAACCGATTTGACACCGTTTGCACCGTTTGACAGGTAAACAGCGAGTAAACCTCGAGTACTGAATCCTATGGAGATGGCATATCTTCTATACATCTATACAAAGTAACATTAAATAACCGCTTTTTACTACGTGCATATAAGTAAATATACGGTACATATACCAAAATGACATGTCTTACAATTTTTGTCTGTCTGTCTGTTTGTTCCGGCTAATCTCTGAAACGGCAGGACCGATAATTACGACAATTAGAAGAAGTTTAAAATTGAATTCCAAGATTTTTTTACATTGTGACTTAGTAACACCTCACTTTTTCGTACCTCCATAGTATTTAGTACTCAGAGGAGTAAACCGGTTCACAGCAATGTTGCCGTTCCGTATCATAGCATGGCTTGTAAAAGACGATAGAGACGGCTGTGGTATGGTCATATGAGACAACTGACACCCACTACGTACTAGTTAAATGTCAAATTTGCTGGGCACACTTTTTTATTCAGGGTGAAAACTCCAGTTACCTCAGTATTTAGTCTAAGCTTTTTGGTATACATACAAGCTTTCCGCTCGCGGCTTCACCCGCGTTGACTACACGACGTTACCCCGCGGGAATGTGATATTTTTCTGGGATAAAAAGCAACATTTGTTCCTCTCCAGGCTACAAAGTATCTGTGTCCCGAATTTCAGCCAAATCCGTTCAGCCATTTTGGCGTGATTGAGTAACAAAATTCAAACATCTAAACTTTCATATTAGTAGGACTATGTTCATTATTATTATCTCCATATTATTACGATCTCCGTGGCCGAGTGGTGTACGCACCGGTTTCCAAGGCCGCTTTCTTTAGAGGTCCTGGAGGGAGGAGGAAGTAAGGTACATGATAATCTACATTAAATGGCTAAGGTAACTTATATACTTATTTGGATAAGGATTAAATACTGATTAAAAGAAATTAGCATTGCAAATAAAGTTATATTTTTAAATTAGTTACTTAGAGGTAAAAATGGTTACTGTGAGTCAACCTTATGAGATAGATATAATTATGATTTAATTATGATTTGACGAACGATTTGGCGCAGTGGTAGGATACCTGGCTTCTGCGACAGAGGACTCGGGTTCGATTCCCGAACAAGACAAATATTTGTGTGCATGAACATGTCTATTTGCCTTGGTCTGGGTGTTGTATTTACAAACAAAAAGTATTTATGTATATATTTATCCGTTAACAAGCTTTCCATGACACAGTTTCTAAACGAAATTTACATGGGCTTAGATAATTGGTGTGATTGTAAGAAATTATTTAAGTATTATTTATTTTTATTTATGATATCACGGACTTTTTTGTAAGTCTTTTTATGATATACTACTCTATAGTACATTATTTTGATGTATCCTATACGGTTTAGCCAGCGTTCGCAATGTAAACGCTCGAAAAATCGTTTTTTTGACAAATTCATTACAAAACGTGGAATTTTCTCTATTATACAAATACTAAATTAGAGAATTAATTAGTTTAATCCGTGTTTAAGCAATTAAACACTCTAGATTAGCAACGCCGGCGTTGAGGCCGCGCGTACAGTGCTTCCGCGTGCTCCTACTAATTACTCCTATTGGTAGGAGCACCAGCCGGCCTAGCATGAGCGGCTTATAACGCGCGATATGATATGGTACGGCAAGTTGTCTTGCTTACCCCACTAAGGTGTAAGCAAGACGGCATGCCGTACCGTATCATATTGCGCGTTATAAGCCGGTCATGCTAGGCCGGCAGGACATCCATGTCCTGATGCTCCTACTGCTAAAGGAAATTGTAAAATGTCAAGTAGGAGCATTAAGACATTACAAAAATAGCTTCCGGTTGCTCCTACTAATTACTCCTACTGATAGGAGCACCGGGATACCTATGTCCTGATGCTCCTAAACTGCTAAAATAAATTGTGAAATGTCAAGTATGAGCATTAAGACATTATAAAAATAGAATTGCTCATTAACATACTGTGATTCAAGTATAGGTGATTTACAGTTATCTACAAAATAATAAGAGTCACGACTTCATAAAGTTTTAAGATAGGTATAAAACCTCCTTTTGTTTGTTGATTAGTATATACTTATTACTTATGGTTAAGTCATCTTCATTTAAAAAAAATGAAGAATTAAAAAAAACTTTTTTTTGTTTAAAATGGTTTGATAATACTTATATTGCTAATTGTTTGAGGAGCCCGTGGCGCAGTGGATAGCGCACTCGGCCTGCGATCGTTGAGGTTAAGCAACGTTCGCAATGGTCGGTCACGGGATGGGTGACCAAAAACTTTCATCTCGAGCTCCTCCGTGCTTCGGAAGGCACGTTAAGCCGTTGGTCCCGGCTGCACTTGCAGTCGTTAATACCCACCAATCCGCACTGAGCCCGCGTGGTGGGTCATGGCTCATTCTCCTTATTCATCCATAAGGAAGGCCAGTGCCCCAGCAGTGGGGACATTAAATGGCTGATGATGATGATAATTGTTTGAACAATATGTTAATTTGTTTAATATTTGCTTTAAAAATATTTTTTTTCTTTTTGCTTTAAAAGGGATTTTTGTTTGACTATACAATATGTTATGTGATAGGAGCAGGAGGAATTAAATTTAGAATATTACATTATTCCCCGTTGTTTTTATGTTCAGTAGGAGCATCAGGACATGGGTGTCCTGGTGCTCCTATCAGTAGGAGTAATTAGTAGGAGCACGCGGAAGACGTGCGCGCGTAGGTACATTTTCGTGCCTACACGGGGAGTGAAACAGGCCTGACTATGCTCCGATTTTCAATATTTTTCTTAATTTTCCTATCCCAGGGCATCGTCACCTCTAGCACAGTTGTACTCCACTTCGACGATGGAACACCATCATTTTGACCAGTGCTTGATGATCCTCAACTCGCCCGGAAACCAGATCCTGGCCAACCTCTCCTCCGACGACTACGAGCGGGTAGTCAAAGTGCTCGAAGATGCTATACTGTCCACTGATCTAGCAGTTTATTTCAGGTATTGGCTTTAACAATAATGTTGTTAATTAATTCATTGCCACATTCTTTTCGACATCAATGTTATTTCCTAATGAAAAGTACTTAATATTATGTTTTTCGTGTTTCTTGTTTTAAAACTAACATAGTTTTATGTCATAATAACACGACTCTGTAAAAATAATAATAGATCAAGTTATTTGAAATAAATGAATAATGATAATAGTAATATACCTAATCAGTTAATTGTGAAAAAAAAAAGGAAAATTTGTACGAAGTATCATTGAATGGTAATGAACAGTTCATTAACGTTGACAATGATTAACATTATCCGATTCATTTGACATAGGGCCTATCTATACAGACAAGCGGCAATTTGTTGACGGCAGATACTAGTGCTGCCGTCGATACCTGTCGGCGGTAGCCGTCAAAGTAGTGGTATGGTCCGTCCACGAAGTGCTGCTTAATATTACCTTACCCTAATCTTGTTTCTTGAACTCGAGTGTACGATTGGATTGAGTGACCGAGAGTAATTTAAAATAATGTTAAGTTACGTTCTTTGTTCCAGCAAACGCAAGCCGTTCATAGATCTAGTAAGCAGAGAGCGCGCAGTAAGTACATCGTGGGGCGAGTGCGACGAGCGGCGCGGGCTGCTACGGGCCATGCTGATGACCGCCTGTGACCTGGCGGCTATCACTAAGCCGTGGCCCGTGGAGCGCCGCGTGGCCGCACTAGTGGCCGGCGAGTTCTTCCGCCAGGGCGACCTCGAGCGGCAAAACCTCAACCTGACGCCCATAGTGAGTACTATACTAGAACAGCTGATGACTGGTTGTGACCTGTCGACTATCACCAAGCCGTGGCCCGTGGAGCGCCGCGTGGCCGCACTAGTGGCCGGCGAGTTCTTCCGCCAGGGCGACCTCGAGCGGCAAAACCTCAACCTGACGCCCATAGCGAGTACTATACTAGAACAGCTGATGACTGTCTGTGACCTGGCGGCTATCACTAAGTCGTGGGCCACTCTGGAGCGGCGCGTCTTGCGTCCGCGTTGAGCGGGAATAACAAAATATTAAGACGGACGGGAGGGGCCACACAGGCGCGTCCGGCGACTGCCGCGACCGGCGGAGGGAATAGTACGTGTTCGCGCGTCCTGCGGATCCGCAGGTCGCCTCCGCGCCCCGCGGTCACTCCAGTGTGGCCCACGACTAGG
Organism: Crambus lathoniellus; assembly: GCA_949710035.1. NCBI lineage: Eukaryota > Metazoa > Arthropoda > Insecta > Lepidoptera > Crambidae > Crambus > Crambus lathoniellus. The sequence continues at coordinate 13,287,181 of OX453296.1, forward strand.
CCGTGGCCCGTGGAGCGCCGCGTGGCCGCGCTCGTGGCCGGCGAGTTCTTCCGCCAGGGCGACCTCGAGCGGCAAAACCTCAACCTGACGCCCATAGTGAGTACTATACTAGAACAGGTGATGACTGCCTGTGACCTGGCGGCTATCACTAAGCCGTGGCCCGTGGAGCGCCGCGTGGCCGCACTAGTGGCCGGCGAGTTCTTCCGCCAGGGCGACCTCGAGCGGCAAAACCTCAACCTGACGCCCATAGTGAGTATTATACTAGAACAGTCGATGACTGTCTGTGACCTGGCGGCTATCACTAAGCCGTGGCCCGTGGAGCGCCGCGTGGCCGCACTAGTGGCCGGCGAGTTCTTCCGCCAGGGCGACCTCGAGCGGCAAAACCTCAACCTGACGCCCATAGTGAGTACTATACTAGAACAGATGATGACTGTCTGTGACCTGGCGGCTATCACTAAGCCGTGGCCCGTGGAGCGCCGCGTGGCCGCACTAGTGGCCGGCGAGTTCTTCCGCCAGGGCGACCTCGAGCGGCAAAACCTCAACCTGACGCCCATAGTGAGTACTATACTAGAACAGTTGATGACCGCCTGTGACCTGGCGGCTATCACTAAGCCGTGGCCCGTGGAGCGCCGCGTGGCCGCGCTCGTGGCCGACCAGTTCTTGTGTTCGTGGCTGGCGAGTTCTTGCCCTAATGGCCGGTGAGTTCTTGCACTATTGGCCGGCGAGTTCTTGCGCTCGTGCCATGTCCACACGCAGATATCATAAATAAATATTTTTTAAACAACAGCCCATAAAACTAAGCTGTACTAGATATTACCTATTTTAAACATTTGTACTTATATATGGGTAAGGCCGACAAATTGGCCTGATATAAAAGTAACTTAAAAATATAAGTTACCGGGTAACTTAAAAGTAACACAAAAGTTTCAAAGGGGATGTCTACAATAGGACATATTCATTTTTTTTTTAGAAAAATTAATAATTATGTTACTAACTTCAGTAAAACTCGTTTTATTTTTTTAACCTTTATTTTTTTTGTAAAAAACAAACTAATAACGCCCTAAAAATTATAATTCTTCTCTAATTAAATTAAAAATCAATAAAATATTTTTACTGTTATCGAGTTAAATCTCGCCATTTTTGCTTTTTCTCTTCTGTATCCTGTTTTGTATATTTTTCAGGATTCCCTCTTTGTATTTCCTCCCTAACTTTTTTGTTTTTGAGCGGGAGTGAGATGCATCTGTCATATGTAAAACAATAATATCACTATCAATAATTCTTAATAGGTACATAATTTTACAAAAAGTTACTTGTGCTATGGGGAATAAAAAATCAACTTTTAAAATCAGTAATCACTTTAATAAGATTTAATTTAAGAAACAATCAATATAAATCTGCGGTGCGTTAATTCACTGCAATTTAATTAATGCTTTATTTTACAGTCCCAAATGTGCATTAGGCTTAACATCACTTTTATGTTACGTAACTTAAATATAAACAACAATAGTAACATAAAAGTAACTTAAAAGTAACATAAAACCTTTCTCTTTTCAAAAGACGCTCAATCTATGACACTATAATGAATAATTTATCAATTTTTATAACTTAAAACTCTAATTTATAGATTATATTTATCGAATAATCTGCCGATTAAAGCAAAACGATACAAATATTACCTTAAAATCACATACCACTTTTTTTGCGGCGAACGTAAGCACGATCTGGGGCAAACAAACTCAAGTAGCACCTCAATAATGGCCGACAGGTAATTGTCATACCATAAACAAGTAAGGTACTGGTGTTGCCAATTATTAAAAACGGATTCTACTGCTCAATTACTTCGTGTTATACAAGATAATGGTAACTTAAAATCGGTAACATAAAAGCATAAAATACAAGGACAATATTATTAATATAAAAATGATTATTATTTTAATTGCTAAACTGTAGTAAAGTAAATAAACAATGTCTAAAATAGGTGGTTCTTCAAAGAAAATATTTTAATTGCCAGTGGAATGAACAGAAATTTAATATTAATACCGATTGTGTATGGGGGATCATTTGATCATTATATTTATCGAATAATCTGCCGATTAAAGCAAAACGATACAAATATTACCTTAAAATCACATACCACTTTTTTTGCGGCGAACGTAAGCACGATCTGGGGCAAACAAACTCAAGTAGCACCTCAATAATGGCCGACAGGTAATTGTCATACCATAAACAAGTAAGGTACTGGTGCTGCCAATTATTAAAAACGGATTCTACTGCTCAATTACTTCGTGTTATACAAGATAATGGTAACTTAAAATCGGTAACATAAAAGCATAAAATACAAGGACAATATTATTAATATAAAAATGATTATTATTTTAATTGCTAAACTGTAGTAAGTAAATAAACAATGTCTAAAATAGGTGGTTCTTCAAAGAAAATATTTTAATTGCCAGTGGAATGAACAGAAATTTAATATTAATACCGATTGTGTATGGGGGATCATTTGGGACACTTTTATTTGTTCTAGCAATTGTGTATTCCCGTTTAAAAAATATTTTTATTAAATGGAAAGAAGTAGTTTTACAGTCGTCTGCGTATTTAGACACTTATATAAATGATCCTTTTTTAAGAGGAAAGCTATAAAATTTGATAGTTTTAAATATTTTTACCAAAAAGTTGCTGGACGCCACGTCGTCTAGCAAATCAGCATTATTTGGCGGCCTTACCCACATGATAAGAAAAAGTTATTTTTTCTTTTTTCTAGGATATAATGAACCGAGACAAGGAAGATGAACTCCCGGCTATGCAAGTCAAATTCATTGACACAATATGCCTGCCTATTTATGAGGTGAGAAGTAAACTTTATACAAGGATAGCTGATTACCATACTACCACTATGACATTTTCTGGCGAAGTAACTTTAAAGTGGCGTTCAAATTACGACGTATATTTTTCGGCGTAAAGCTCTAAAAATAGAAGTATTATTCGTAAATAATAGATTTCGGCCATATAAATTAAACAATAATTAAACTATTTTGCTGCTCTTATGTGATGTGACAAAGAAAATTAAGCTTGTTCATTTCGGGTTGCGCTGATACAAAGTTATCGCATGGGTCATTTTGTTGTTAAATTTTAGTGATGTAGTACGAAATACTACCAATATATTTTTCGTTTGAATAGCTAGAGCATGATGTATCGCCAAAGTTTGTCAGTTCAAAGTTGATTGTTAAATTAATGGGGAGAAACAGGCGAATCATTTAGATGAAAAAGAAGCCCATGTATTTTTAACTTTGACCCTGGCGCTAAATTAGTCGGATCTTTGCAATGGGTTTGGGAAAGGTATTTTTATTTATATATTTTTAAAATATATACATTCTAACTTAAAATATGTCATTTTTTGCCACAACCCTTTAAAATACCTCACAATAATTTTTAAAAGATTCGTAAAAACGACCACGTGCTATTGTTTTCGTAATAGTCACAATGCGCCCAGAAGCCGCGGGTGTGACGTCGTACAGCTCGATTCTCTCGCTAGTATCATACAATATTGTATTATTCGGAAAAAAATTCAAGTTCTCTTTACAAAGTACGGTATATAAATACTGTGTTGTGCCTCTGTGTACGAATACTTCGATCAAAACACCAAATAAAATCTTTATTCGTAAAAATCTAAAAATTTGGTGCAATGCGATGAAAAGGGACTCCAGAAACTCCAGAACTAGTAGTACTTAATAAAAAATCAACTATAAAACAAGACTTTAATTCAATGTCTGCTCTGAACCAGTGCAGCTGTGTGAGTACCTAGGTAAGTATGACCGGCCGGTGCGGTATACGGGTGGTCAGGCTGAATGACGTCACACGGTAAAAGCCGATTGCCAGCGAACAACCGAGGCAATAGAGTCTTTTAAGCAAATTCATTTTTACAATAGCTTTGTAAATACTAATCGTATCGAAGTGAAATAAACACTATTGGTTTTAGAATAACGGCTTCTATACTAGTATAGGATAAAAATGATCATTTCTTTTATTTTTCCCATATCCATTTCATTGTTACATTTAATAATTGAATTTCATTTTTCACATTTGTTACCTATTCAATAATGTTATATTTCTGAATGTCATATACGCTATTGCACTTTTATGAATATTTTACATTATTAGTAAATTTATTTAAAAAAAATATCTGTTCTCAATAAGTTAATTATTGATCTGCTTTGTATCAGTTTCTCTGAAACTGTACAAAATCGATATTTAAGGGCAAATAATGTTTAGTAACTTCTTTAACCCGAAATAGAGTATGTATCGGTATAAAGCATAATTTAATATTTCTTACAGGCATTCGCAGTATTGTCAGCAGCTTTACAACCAATGCTCGACCGAGTGAAGAGTAATCGCGCACATTGGATCGACTTGGCCAATAACGACAAAAACACCAACGAGAAATTAGAATACGGCCTCGATAAGAATCACATCAACGAGAGGACAGACAAATCCAGCATTAGTTCGCAAAATGTGGACGACACCGAAAACACGTACGAGGGAGACAGCAGCGGAGCTGTCAGTCTCTCCTCAGAGACCAACTCAAAGTACGATAACCTCGAAAACCCCGTCGTTGGACTACTCTCTACGAACGCCCTCGCTTTACCAAGAGACCCCAAGTTCTGTCAGTTAAATGACTTGAATTAAAACGTGAGAACTATTTGTGATATAGTGAAACGCGTCCAAAACCTTATTTCGAAGGCCAATAGAAGCCAGATCCTGGTTTTGTAGGTTATTATTAGTACCAGCAGTGTAATCTTGGAAACTGACCTAGTAGCAAGTAGCAGTTGTGTGCATTTTAGAAATGAATTTATTTTTTAGTTTTACAGATGCCATTGTAAAGTTTTAATGGAGCATCTTTTTTCCGAGACCCCACCCGCCATATTGTTTCACGTGTTCCTATTGGTCCGTTTGAAATCGAGGTTGGTTATAGTGTGAACGATAACGTGCGTTGCAAACTGAGAGTTGTGTGATATTCGTGTAGTAATTGTTTTATGATTTAGTCGAATTTGAAATTCATCTTACGCAAGGCGTGTATTCGGTAAGTTGTGGATTCTCGCACTATTTTTGTACACATTATTTTAGCTTTACATACTAAGTACCTACTTGTAAGTTTATAAAGTATGTACCTAAATGTTTTGATTTACCTCATTGTGTCTATTCCTACGTATTGCACGAAGTCATTCGTGTTGCTAGTTTTCTTGTATCACTTATGATACAAATTCACATTGAAAAATTAATTGTTATAAGTACCTACCTACTTTTAAAAGAGCAGGGCCTAACTGTCGTGTCTAACTTAGTTTTATTGAAGTAAATGACCAAAATACCAAAAATTTTTAATAGTTAATTGTGCTAAATTGTTAATTTTGTCTAATCATTACTAGATGAAAATATACATTCAAATTGTGTAAACACACCACTCCAAAAATACGCGTCCGAAGTTCGGCGTGATTACGCCGTCCGCGATATTTTATATCGTCCGCGATATTTTATTCGGACACACTCGCGGTATACCTACCGACCGAGCGGCATGGCATCCGAGTGTTGTCCGACCGACGAATACGCATACTAGCGGCCGCCCGCAGTTTCACCCTCGTGGTTCCCGTTCCTGTGGGAATATCGGGATAAAAAGTATCATACCCATGTTTTAATCCAGGCTATCTACTATCTGTGTGCCAAAGAACGATGGGACAAAACGTCCCCCAAAACCAACAGATTTTAAATGTATCTCAGGTGAAAGATATTAATATAGTGACAACTTTTTACTATGGCGACATCCCTCAAATGTGTGGGAATTCTGGGAAAATATTATTTTAATATTGTTTTTTACTACAAAAGCAACACCCACGTCAATAAAAAAGTCTTAGATTTTTACCACTTCTAAGCGACTTCGAAAAGAAAGAAGCTTCCCAGTTTGATATGTATGTATGAATGTAGGTATATAAATATGTACGTATGTATGTTTGTCCGCGATTATCTTGCGTTTGGCTGAACCGATTTTGATGCAGTTTTCAGGAAAGTATTTTGTTACATTTAGGAGAAGGTTTTGGTATTTTAACCGACTTCAAAAAAGGAGGTTCTCGGTCTGACTAAACCCCATGGATTTTGACATTGAAAATGGCTATTAATCTCTCTATAGATACTTATGAAATTGTTGACACAATAAAAGGTCTATTGGAGGGGGGGACGTGTCCCATTCAAATTTGCCCATCATCCTTTCATATCAATTCATCAAGCCTCGTAATTACGGTCGCGTATGTTGGGCAGGTGTGTTTCGACACATACTCCGAGTATTATGATGTACGATGACGCTACAAATTGACATTATGTTGGTATCAAGTTTTATTGCCTAACGTATATTTGATGTCCATCGCGCACCTAAAATAACAAATATAGCTTATTATGGTACCTAATGCATATCGGTTAATGTATGGACAAACCTAAATACGTACTAGTAGTATGTATTTACGGATAGTAGCTTACGGAGAGTGTAGGTACCTACACGTAAAAACTAACTAAGCATACTTACATAATGTTAAGTATGCGTTCAAACCAATGTGTGAATTCACACCAAAAACGTGTAAGTATGTCTTTTTAAATTGATTCGCACGATAATGTGTAAATAAAAATTAAATTATTAACAATTTGTAATTATTTGGTAAGTACTTATTATGAATTCGGGTTCAGAAAGAATATATACTATAATTTCATTAATTAAGTTTAGCCCCTCATATACGGAACTACCGCCTCGCAGTAAATATTTTATATCTGGCAGTTATGGCAAATTATCCATTCCAGTTAGATTCTATAAAAAAACATTAACCCCTTGTTTGTGTCGTCCGTTTACTTTACAATTATGTAGTAAATCATATAACTAACTAATCATGTCAATTAAAAAATCAGGATCTTTTGTAGTTGCAAAATTATACGACTAAATTAACTACCGCTTTGCTTATCAAATTTGCAACAACTTGTCATAACCCTTTACTTACAGTCATTTTGAATCTTTATAATATTTACTAAGAATATATTTTTATGTTCACCTAAAACTGTTGCAGTTTGATAGAAATAAAGCGTTTTTGACATAAATATATTAAAAAACATTACGAATTGATGACTATTTAATCCACACAAACGCTTTTATAAATAATACAAGGTGGCATTTTGGGGTTGAATCTCAGTCTATTTTATTAACTTTGTAAAATTTTGCATGGGCCCTACGACAGCTCCTTCATGTAAAGTTCTTTAAGCTAAAGTATTCGGAATTATAAGAAAAACAGCAATAGACATTTTCTAATGTAGCCTATGCGCGAAAAATTAGACCCTATTTCATGTGCAGAAACAACACTTTGCTTTGCACAAATGAGCAGTCATGGGGCCCATGCAAAATTTTACAATGTAATATTTTCCGGCTTTTTGTCTACTTGGAAGGTTCACTCAAAATGCCATTTTGCAGTTTTAAAATAAAAAAATGACTAAGTAAACATTTTTCAATTAAAAAGTTTTGACCAATTCTTCATTAAAGTATAAATGATAATGATATTTCCTAATTGGAATTATTCTCTCTATAAGCGTAATGTATTTACTTGAAAAATCTCAAATTAATTGTGGTAATAAAATATGTACAACCTTATTCATAAGATCGCTGTAAGTATTATTAGAAAGTAATTAGAGAAATAATTTGTAATTCACTAAATGACGAGCGAGCTGTATGGTGTGTGAATAGATATGGAGGTTGTTTTGTTCCAAACAAAAAATGTTATTTATTTATGATTAAACAAATTTTGAAATAATAAGATCTTTTTCTTTGGTTGTTGTAATATAGTGTAAGGATCCTATTCATTGTTTTCTGTATTTTATTTTATGTAATGCCACAGTTAAAGAAAAAACAATGATGGCTCGCTTAAAAAGTCAGGGGAGTCAAGTAGGTACACTAAAATAAGGGTGATAGCTATCCTTAAAAATCTGACGTGGCTCCTCAATCCATACGGACGTACCAATCTTACTACCAGTAGTCTCTCTCTCTCTCTCTCTCCTCAGCATTATTATTCCCATCTGATAGTGGGGTCTGCTTTACATGTCCTTTTCTTCCACTTCGCTCTATTCGACGCATCTGTGTCGGAAACATTGCAGTCATTGAGATCTTTGGCAATGATATCTGTCCATCTTGATTTCGGTCTTCCTCTTCTTCTCGACCCAGGTATATTCAGACTCATTGCCAAATTGGTTATGTGATCTGGAGGTCTTCTTTTTACATGGCCATACCACCTCAGTCTGCTTTCTTGTAGCTTGTCGGCAATATCGCGTACACCAAGACTACCGCGAACGTATTCGTTGCGAATTTTGTCGAGTCTCGTTACTCCGCACATCCACCGAAGCATTTTCATCTCAGCGACTTGGATAGCATGAACGTGGCGCTGAGTCGTGGCCCAAATTTCACTCCCGTAGGTGAGCACAGGTCTAATGATGGTTTTATATATCAGTCCCTTTGGCACTCACTCAATGGCAACGTTCAACCACATTCAATCGCGTTAAAAGAATTGAGCTTCACTTTTGCGTTCAACGTTCAATGCAAAAAAAAATATAAACATAAAAATTGAATGATACTAAAAGTAGGGCAGAGGTACCTCTTGTGGCCATTTTAAGGATTTTTTAACTTTTAAGCACTAAGTACTAAATGGTCTTAGGTATTAAAGAAACAAATTATATCTTAAATTATAGATAATTTATCTACCTTTAAAGGTACATTTTTCAAATTTATAAAAGTATAATAATTTTTTTTATATTACACACAATGTATGAGAGGCAAATGAGATGTGCCAAATGTACCGGTTTTGGCCACATACTGATAGTTAAACTTTTCTTTTGTAAGAATAACGAAAAATCAAAACCAAACCCAGGTAAAATCAATATATTCTAATGCGCTAGAAACCAGTCAATTGCAAAACAACAATTTAGTTGTAAAAAACAACGGTTTATAAAGTACTAGCTTTCCGCCCGCGGCTTCGCCCGCGTGGACTACACGACGTTATCCCGCGGGAATTTGATATTTTTCCGGGATAAAAAGTATCCTATGTTCCTCTCCAGGCTACGAAGTATCTGTCTCCCAAATTTCAGCCAAATCCGTTCAGCCGTTTTGGCGTGATTGAGTAACAAACATCCAAACATCCAAACATCCAAACATCTAAACTTTCACATTTATAATATTAGTAGGATTTCATCCAAAACAAATTTCTTAAAATTTTCATACAAAACATTTTTTAAAACAGAAAATGGAATTTATTGAAAAGAAATCTTATGACATAAGGAATTCTAACGGTTGTTATTATTACCTTAAAATACTTTATTTTAATTGTCTTTATCAAAAATGGCTAAAAGTTGTTTAGAAAACTTTTAGAGCAAAAAGTGGCCAAAACCGGTACAGTGGCCAAAACCGGTACGCCTGCCCTACTTACGGTAGTAACACGGGCTTTTTAATTTTTCCCTTCTTACAACTTCATACTGGAGTAGTAAGGAGGGTAATAAAAATTAACGGTATTACTAGTGGTAGTAAGATTGGTAGTGTCTCCACCAGAGGCCTTTATTCCTAGGAGCCCCTTTAACACTGTCCCCGTGGTGACATTTGGGAAAATTCCCTTCACATTCGTGCCAGAGGGACAAAACTGGTACGTGCCACAACCTTTTCTGTTCCGGTGACAGCGGCGCTACGTACGTTTTTTGTAGCAATTTAACCGGCCCTGAGTTAGTGTATATATTCTTTGCCTGAGTTCTAAGAATTTCAGCCGCCAGCAGCGCTATGGTTGGACATCAACTTGACAGCAAAATGACATAAAAAAAACACGTTAGTTTCACATTTTGGCCACCGGCACAGCAAAGTTTGTGGCACTGTACAATAACTACAGTGGCACAATCTTTTCTGTTCCGGTGACAGCGGCGCTATGTACGTTTTTCTTTTTTTTGTAGTAATTTACCCGACCCTGACTTCGAAGACCTTCAGCCGCCAGCAGCGCTATGGACATTAACTTGACAGCAGAATGACATTTAAAAAAAACACGATAGTTTCACACATGAAGTTTGACTTAATACTCTGAGGTAAGTGGAGCTCTCACCCTGAATAAAAAAGTGTCGCCAGCAAATTTGACATTTATGTATGTAGTGGCTGTCAGCTGTCTCATATGACCATACGTATTTTTTTAAAGTGTAGGTGAGACGGAAGACAGCCACTGTGTTATTTGTGGTATTCAAAAAATTGTTCGTACTGCACTCTCCAGTTACCTCAGTATTAAGTCGAGCTTCATGGTTTCACATTTTGGCCACCGCATAGATGATGGGCCACCGGAACAGAAAAGTTTGTGGCACTCTATTATACTATATTCAAGGAATATAAAAGTACAGTGGCACAACCTTTTCTGTTCCGGTGACAGCGGCGCTACGTACGTTTTTCTTTTTTTTTGTAGTAATTTAACCGGCCCTGACTTCTAAGAACTTCAGCCGCCAGCAGCGCTATGGTTGGACATCAACTTGACAACAAAATGACATTAAAAACTCACGTTAGTTTCACATTTTGGCCACCGGCACAGCAAAGTTTGTGGCACTTGTACTGTACAACCAACGTAGTACTTATAAATTCCTTGTGTACAACTGGAGTAGATTTACAGTGCCACAATATTTTCTGTTCCGGTGGCCAAAATGTGAAACTAACGTGTTTTTTTTTAAGGCTGATTTACATTTGCATAAGTACAGTAGCGAGTTAAGAAATCAGTCAGTTAAGTAGTAAGTTGTAAGTAGCGTCCAAACGCATAGGCGAGTAAGCTGCCGTTCGAGAAGAAGTGTTCACTCCGCGACGAAAACAACAGTTGTAGGTTATTTTACTACGCTTCGGGGTGCGGAAGACGCACGGGCGGGGTGGACTTGCACTTGACTTGCCGAAAAAATAGAACCTCATCCTATTCTCTGTACTTAATCGATAAGTTCTACTTGACTGGCAAATCCCTGTCCAAACGATGAATGAACTTAACTCGCCAAGACCGTAAGTTAACTCGCTACTGTACTTATGCAAATGTAAATCGGCCTTTATGTCACTTGCTATCAAGTTGATGTCCAATGGTTGGTGATCAAAATTTTTGGTGTATGACAAATTACAATTTACTCTTTGATTGTGACATTTAGTATAATTGCGTGTGGTGTATTTTTTATCGCTTATTTCTTTTAAAGTAATTTCAAAATGCCTCTGCTAGACATAACCAATCCTGCTGTAATAATCTTTCTCAAAGAAAACTATGAGAAGGAAAACCGGTTGCGTCTGAATTGGATCAACAAGCATCGGCAAGCTATCCAGCATGCAGCCACTTTGACGAGGGAGCCGACAAATTATTATGAGACTGATGTCATAGCACATAATATGTCTGAAGGTATGGCTACGATCACCAGAGATCATGTGGTGGCTGGCTTTAATAGAAGAAAAAGGCCGATTCGCGATGGGACGTTCATTCCCGGCGTTGCTCACTTGCGCACTGGGCATTCCATAGCAGACGTGAAGCTTGGAGACCCGAAAGAGGACCCAAGGCTCGCGCGACCTCCTACAGACTTGCATTCAGACCCTATCATGAGACCTATAGACCCAGAGTTAAAACAGGTTGTATACAAATCTAAACCTGAATTTGGAAGGGTTGAGTATTTGCGTAGACGCTCGAAGGTATGGCCAGAGAAGAAGTATTACTTCTCTGAGTGTAACAGTTGGGATTATGGTTGGAGGATGGATGATTGTGAACTGAAACAGAAACCTATGTATGGTAGATGTTGGCATCTCACCAGGACGTTGAGGACTCGAGTTGGCCCACAACCTGACCCACCCCATTACAAGTCATCAGATTTACCTGGCCCTTCTAATTGTGTAGGCATTTAATATTAGGTATATTTTTTAACACAACTTTTACTTTATTTAGAATACAAACTTACATAATATAGTATTTTTTAAAAATAAATAATAACTTTTTTTAATCCATGCCATTTTATTGTGTCGAAAACAATAGGGCTAAAAAGTTTAATAAGTTAAGTGGTATGTGAGCAAATAATGAGCTCTTAATCACAAAGCTAGAGGGGGAGCTTTCTACCGCAAAAGTAAAGATAAGATAAGATAAAGATAAAAATATTCTTTATTCACTTAGACATAATAAATATGTACTTATGAATCGTCAATATTTTCCTACCACCCATTCAAGACTTTTTTAACTGACAAGTAGAATGGGCGCAAGAAACTTGCCAGCGTTTCTTAGTTACAACTTAGTCAAAAAAACTGACATTTCGGACCATAACCACAGAATACTTACTCGGAAAAACTATGCTAAAGCGAGATAGCAATGAGATAACGACGCGCGCGGGAGCGAGACCGATTTTGCGGATTACGCAAAAAAACACAAAATCACTTCGTATAAAAAACTATAGCGATTTAAAAAAAATGCTTCTATACGATCCTAAATATTATTGGTGTCCACTAATTAAACCAATTTCCAATAGTGTAAGTAACCCCATTTAAGAATAATCTTGACTTTTCATATTTTTTAGAGGTCTTTTCGAAAAGAAAAAGTGTGGAGGCAAAATCATAAAATCGTGTTTTTGAAACTATACGAATCTAGATAAAGGTATGAAGAAATATATATCTTATTACCAGATTTTTAACAACTGTAACCGTCCTATATAGTTTAAATCAAAAAGTCAATTTTTTTCCGAGTAGCGCCTTAACCGACTCAACATGCGAATCTCCGCCCGTGTGCCCACCGACCTATGTGGTATAATAGAGCTCAGTGAGATCTGCCCCATGATTCACAAAACGTCGGAAACGGAATCGGATTCGAATTCTGTGCTTTGTCTTTGTCTATTCTATAGTGAGTGACAGAGACAGTGCATACAATGCGCTGTCAGGAGCGTTTCCGACGATTTGTGAATCAGGGGCAAGGTCCGCATGCGTGTATCAGAATGTTCCTGATCGCGCTGCGTGCAGCTCGTGTGATAGGAAATACGTATGAAATATGTATGAAATGACAGTACGCGGGCGGCCTGCATGCGGGCGGACTAGATCCGCCGTAAAAAACGCACGCAAGCGCGGGTGGCCTAAAAACTAAAAAAAATAGTAAACGGAAAGTTATGGAAGGAACGGAAACTTAAAAACTTTTTTAAGTTTTATACACTTGCTTCGATCAACAACGAACTAAATGAAAACCTTATAAAGGGTTTTTCAAAAGGGACGCTCGAACTTTGAAAGTTGATAGCGGCCATCTTGGAAAAGCGATAGCTGTCAAATTTGGCGGAAATACATATTTATTCGTGACTTTTCACCATGGAACATGTGGTTCCAACAGGACGGGGCGCCACTTGCCATACTGCACGGGAAACATTAAATTTATTGGATGAGAAGTTTGAGGGCTTCGTTATCTCGCGTGGTGGTGACATCAACTGGCCACCGAGATCGTGTGATCTAATACTGCTCGATTACTTTCTGTGGGGCTACGTGAAATCTCGAGTCTATGCTGACAAATCACAGACAATTGCTGCCCTGAAGGCGAACATAACTCGCGTTATTCATAAAGATTGAGCCCCATTTATGAAAATGTCCTCCAAAATTGTCCACCAGGATACACCACCTTCAGCGGAATCATTTGGCTAAAATTATATTCCATAAATATTGTCATCAAATGCCCTTTATAATAAAATAAAAAAAATGGCAATATCACTTAAACGGGTTTTTTTATTCAATTTCAAAGTTCGAGCGCTCCTAATGAAAAACCCTTTACTTATGGCACAGACTGACTTTTTTTTAAACGGAGAAAAAAGGTTACGAATGTTACGATCTTACATTAGGTACCTATATATGACAGGAAGCTTGACACTGACAAGAAGAATTGACACTGTCAAAATAATCTACTTATAACTTATACTCTCAAGTGGGCGTATAACGCTCAGCCAAGTCTGTCACTCCAACTATGTATCTAGAACTAGGTGTTACTGTTGATCTAAGCACTTTTGTAAAAAAATAGGTTTATAAATTAGTGACGTTTATGCTAGTGAGGCCGCATCACTTTCCTGAAAAAACCTAGCAACAATTAGTGGTCAGCACAATAAACACATCCTTGAACTGTGTGCAAAATGCCTTCAAGCAATATTTTAATAATAATGCCTCCATTACATTACAACACTTGCTTACTTAGGTTCTTACTACCCACACAATAATTCTTAAAAGATTTCACTGTCAGCAAAATTATGTGATAGAAACTGATAAGAATGTCCTTTCCATTGCGCGAACGACTTCCTAAGAAGTTTGAAACACTTTAAAAAGGTGCAATGGACAGCGAAACCCGACGTGTATATAATTCCCTTGCCACCCCTTTCCGTGATTCGTTCGTGTTCCCGCCAACACGATTCTATCAATAACACTGCGCATGTTACTTCGATTGGCACCCGTCTCCCTCTCACGTTTTGCACAAATGGGGGACGGACAATAACCTCAAAATTAACGCACATGCGCACTATAAACATTGCGAGTCAAGAGCAACCCCACATTTTGGGCATGGATGGACAGTGCGAATCGGGAAAATCGAATCCAATGCAGTGGTGATAGAAAAATGTAATTTGTTTAGCAAATAAGGATGTAAATTTATCAAAATAATTATTAAATCAAAGCTGTAGCCTTAGTTATCTATGTGTAATTATATTCTAGTTAATTATTAATGAAAATAGTGATTGTATAGTTATTTTTTTATACGCAATGACTATTGCATAAATAAAGTTTTAAAGAATGGTGCGGTGATTTAATAGACGCTTTCAAACTACGGTAATCAAAGTAAGTACACCTACCTACCTGTAGTATGTTTAGACTTTTGTGCTTTGACTTTTTTTTAAGTTATGTAAGGTTTTTAAAGTTATGTAGGTATCAAACGCAACGCCACCGTCCACGATGGAGTTTATAATAAGATAAATTATTTTTAGATTTTTTTTTAGTAGATAATCTTGAAGCTTCTGTTCTATTATATTGTTGATAAGTATTTATAAACTAAGCGGATCTAAAAATAGCAGTTTAATAATTAGTATTTAGGTACGGAACGTTTAATTATTTTAATAGCACTCCGTTTCATATAGTTTCAACTCAATCACTTAGTGATGAAAATGCTCTTAATAGGTACCTAAGTACTTATGTTTCTTTTCTGTCATAAAAGCTCAGCTACTTTTATATCGGGAAAAGTTTTTCAGTCAAGGAAATGATACGATATGTTTAGTTTTTTATTCTATTGTACGAGTATTTTGAAGCTAATATCTATCAAACTACACGCCTGTCTTTTACATTTCCAACTGGTGGCTTTTTCGTAGGTTTTATCAAAGAAATTAAATATAATCTACGTGCTAAGGTAATATAAATATAAGTTATATAAAACATAAGTTTTCGGTGTATTATTAAAATGAAGTAGGTACAATCCGGGACAAATTCGGTGAACCACTTCTTGCTTCTTTACTTTGTGGCTGGGTCCCTCAGATCATCTGCAGTAGGTATGTAGGAAGCTACATATATGCCGTATGACAAATATTTTGTTCTATTCTAATTCAATGTCACAATTTTTGGTAGTGGAAAGGGGGGGGGGGGGGGGAGACGTAGCGGACACGTGCTTGGCTATAATGACAATAACTTTTATTCTACGACATAGGTACTTCATCGGTCTAGTTACTAGCAATATACTTATAACTATTATTATAATGTCGATAAGCCAACTTGCTAGTTTACAAATGAATATCCTCTAATAAATACCTATATATCAAAACCTGACATGTACATACCTAATCTGAATTTTTGTATTTAAGTTCGGTGCAATAAGTTTTTAGTAAAAATTTCATTTTTATGACAAGCTCTAATGCTGATTGTACTTTAGTATTGTATTGTCATCTAAACCAAACCTATATTCAAAATTCCAGCTCCATCGGACACTGGGAAGTGGGTCAAATTAAGCTTGCAAGATTTGTCCCCCACTAACTAAATAACAAACTAACTAACTAACATGGCAAGTTAATAAAAAGCTTGTAAAAAAAAAGAAAGTAGTATTACTACCACATAAAACTATATTCACATTCTGTAGATTTCTTTATTTGTGAACGACATTGCCGATAATTCAAAACATGCTTTGACTGAATAGATATTTGTTTAACCTCACTACATAGTATAAAACAAAGTCGCTTTCTCTGTCCCTATGTCCCTTTGTATGCTTAAATCTTTGAAACTACGCAACGGATTTTGATGCGTTTTTTTTAATAGATAGAGTGATTCAAGAGGAAGGTTTATATGTACTTTTTATCCCGATATTCCCACGGGAACGGGAACCACGCGGGTGAAACCGCGGGCGGCCGCTAGTTATTAATAAAAGTAAAAAATGGAAATTACTCTTACGTAAACAATAAAATAATTTTTCGAAGGGATGAAAGAAGGATATTTTTTCACGTACTGGCAACATGCAGGCACAAAATATTTGTGACGCAGGGGAGACAAACCTACTTTAACATGTGTGTAATTATTTGATTGATTTTGATTTGTATTTTGTTTACTTTAGGCGAGCTCCTATCTGCTTCGCGTACAGTGCTTCTTTTACATTATTTCGTAGATTTCTTGTTGTTTCTGTTATTGTTTTTGTTTATTGTTAAGTTTGTTGTCTCTAATATTACTATCCAACCCATTTTGCATTATCTTATGCGCTTTAATCCACGATATATTAGTTCTTATACGTAGTTTAAAAAAACTGTAAAACCAAAACCCCACATTAAATTTGGTTTAAAAGAGACATGAAGAAAAAGGTTTACGACACCCTGGTTGCCAAACTCAAATGTAAATGTGACTTTTTTTGCACCGCATTAAAAAGGTACTTGATAAGAATATTAGAAAGCATGTTTTGCAGCCGTAATATATTTTTCGGGTGTATTATGGCAGAACGAGACAAACATATATGTTTACCGACGAAAAATTACACCATCTTTCTTGAAGCTGAAAGTCTCGCTATTTTTTCCACACTATTTGACACTACAAGTAGAATTTTTTTGACGAAACATCCGCAAAAAGAACAGTAAGTATAGCTTTCTTGGGACGGACATGTCTAGAGATCCAAGACTTGGTCAGCACAGCACTGAAACGACGTTAACAAGCATTGTGACCTTCGATCATAAAAACCCTTAATATTATCAGTGCTTTTAATGCTTGGCGCGAGTTGGATGCCTTTAATGCGGTATCTGTTGGCGGTTATCTGTGATGGCGCCTCGCCATTCATGCGCAGACCCTTTTAATATTTGGTTAAGTGTTTAACAAGGGTAGTACAATACATAAGCAATTAGGGATAGGGGCTACAAGTGAACGGTGAGACGCCCCATCCACACAAAAAGAAGTAAGAGGTGGTTCACCGAATTTGTCCCTGGTTGTACCTATTAAAAAATATAGACCCGTCTCACATCACAACTAACACCGATGGGACTCGAACTTTATTGTAATATAGAAATATAACTTAGAAAGTTATTTGCTCAGCACATTCGATCAACAATAACCAAAACCCGGTTAAGTAGGTGTTATTGTTGATCCAATCTCGGCTCATAAGATTTACTTATATTATGTCATTCATTAATCATAATTCCGTAATGCCGTAATTAATTTATTCCGTGAACAAACTTTTTGAAATTTCACATGAATTCTATAAAAATTCAGCATTTACTTACAGCAGTTTTAAGCATACCTACCTAAATTCGGTTTTTTCTCTTTCCTGCAACTCTAACAATGTTTTTTTTAAGATTTTATAACCCGTTATTTTATAAAAACACCCATCTTTTTTCCGGTCCAAGTAGCATCTTACCGCTTTCAGTACATTTCTTCAGAGACACAAGAAACACGCTGCCCGTTGGCGCTTCGCATTTGGAATTTTGGACACATTGGAGGTGTGAAGTGAAAATGGGTAAAAAATACCCGGTGGCGACCCTTTGTGTAGGTACTTACCTATCAAAATTTTTTGTCCGGTTTTTTGTGTAAAATATTGGTTTATTACTTATTTGCCACATATTCCTGAAACATAGCGATATAGACGATTATGATTTATATTGCGACTTAAAGATATATTAGGGATGTTATTGTGCCAAAAACTGGACGATCATAGTAAATTAAAGTAGCGATCTGAGCAGAAAGCAATTTTCTGTAGTGTTAGTGATGTTCCCCCGAAATACTAAAGAATTTTGAATTTATCATTTCCTATGTTATTTTTTAATTCCTTATTTAGAGTGCCTATTTTTCACTAATCAAGAATAAAATCAACCTACAAACAATATGAATAAAATGATAACACAAAGATTGATCATTTTTCTGTAGCCCTTTTATTACAAAAGTACGATGTTTTATGGTTTTTTATGAGAATAATGAATATATTTTATGGATCTTATAATATTTTACGCATTACTAAAAAAGGAAAAAAATATTGTTACTGATAGGTCAACACGGAGGCGACTTTTGGTCGATAGCGACTCACTGGCGATGTCAAATTTACGTGCGGACGTGAATTCAGCAGCGATTTATTGTCGCTGGCGACTTATCATCAGTAGTAATCATAAGTCGCCAGCGAGTCGCCATCGATCAAAGTCTTTGCGTGTGGACAGACCATAAGATTCTGAGATTTATCCTTATATTATACGCTCTCTAATTTCTATAAAATTCATACTGTAATGAAATTTTAAACTTTTATATGAAGAAAAGAGTTTAAATAAACCGATTATGTTAAAATCACAACCATATTTAAATAACGTAAATAACATACCTACATCAAAAAAATGAGTAATTTTTCCCGGTTGCGACCTCTTGTGTTCTAAAATGAGGCGCGCCTCCTGCCAGGTTAAGCTATTTTTCGCTTTCGCACAATGTTTTGGCCAGTAGCATAGAAACTTCTTATTTGACATAACTAACTTTAGATAAAAGGTTAGTATTTTAGGCTGAATGGCCATGACCTTGGTCTAGAGAATTCTTTTTTTTTATTTTATGACAAATTTTATAATCATCGGCAAAGATCATCGATTTTATTTGACACAATAAATAAAATAATTTATCGAAAATGAAGAAATAGTATTAGCTAAGTACCTATTTATTAAAACACCTGATAATTTTAAGAATTATGACTGGTTTTGGTGTAGGTACTTAATGAAGGAAAATTTATGAAAAGTCCTGTGTCCAAGAAAATGTGTACTTTTTCCTTTCCGTAAGTTTAATATAAATCCGATTTAATTTTTAATTTTTTCGTTGTTGTGTATCACATATAAATAATTAGAATTTTAAAATAATATTGCGTTGATATTTATTTTCATTTATTTTATTTCAGTTTACTTACATAAGTACTTACCTAATTACAGTTTAGTACTTCTGCCGAAGGTCGTAGTTTCGGTACACTACACACCGAGGCAAGCATTCTGACTACTATTATAAATGCGAAAGTTTAGATGTTTGTTCATAGGTAATCACGGCGAAACGGCTGAACGGATCTGGATGAAATTTGGAATAGATTAGATTGATTAAGGTCTAGCTAGGATAGCTTATAGATCAATTTTCACCCCGGGCATATTTCTCATTCCTACGGGAAAACATCGAACGTCTAGCTCATGCAAACCTATTACCTAAACGGTTCACTTCTGCCTTTAAATTTGGATGAAGAAGCAACCAAATTTAACATGTTCCGTAGACTTGCGAAGGTGCACCTTTGTTTTGTATTCACCATTTGCCATTTAATATCCCCACTGCTAGATACTTAGATGGATAGAGAATGGGTCACGTGACCCACCACGTAGCAGGTCAAATGCAGCCGGGACCAACGGTTTGGGCGTTTGTGCACTACACTGAATTTTACCGATCCGGCGCGGTCCGTTTTTTTACGGACCGACATATGGCAGCTATGAACAACATATGGGCGCTTGTGCACTACACTGAATTTTACCGTCCGGAAAAAAACGGATGGTTGTATTTTAATCATAAATTATTTATAATACATAGTAATAATTTATTTATTTCGTGTAGTTTAGGCTTTGAAATATTGAAACTGATATTTAACTGAAAACGTGATATTCATGAGCGGGCAGGGCGGGGGAGGGGGTAATCACTTCGCTGCCCCGGCGAGTAAAAAGACGGACAAGTGCACAAGCCAATCATCCGTGTTATTCATGCCACGCCGGTACGTAAAAAAACGGATCGCCGGATCGGTAAAATTCAGTGTAGTGCACAGACGCTTTAACGTGCCTCCGGATCACGAAGGAGCTCGAGATAATAGATTTTTTGACAGCCATCCCGTGACCGAGTGACCGTTCACTGCGGAAGTTTCTTAACTTCAATGATCGCAGATAGGCGTGCCAACCATTGCGCCTCGGGCGCCTCGAGTTGTATTGACCATAATAGTATCTACACACGTTCCGATCCGGCAGCTGATTTGGTCTGCTCTCTGACCAAATCTGCGCTACACACTTCCGAATTGGTCAGCTCCAGACCAAATCTGCTCTACACACGTTCCGATTTGGTCTGGGAGCAGACCAAATCTGCGCTACACAATTCCGATTTGGTCAGCTCCAGACCAAATCTGCTCTACACACGTTCCGATTTGGTCTGGTAGCAGACCAAATCTGCGCTACACACGTTCCGATTTGGTCTGGGAGCAGACCAAATCGGAGGTCGGATAGGAACGAGTGTAGACACTATAACACATATTAAATGAGGCTACTTTTTACTTAAAGTTTATTTATTTCAGCATGTCTTATAAGGTAAACAAACATGACGTCACAATCAACTATAGTGTTAGGCACAAAATGATCAATTGAATGCAATTCGTTTTCTATTCGATTTTTTCGATTTTTTTATATCAGTTCATTAGTTTAACGCTTATTCATAGTTTTCTTTTTCACTGACTGTTATTATCGTACAGACGTGCACTGAATACAGGTACCTAGGTAAAAAAATACATACAAAAAATATATTTATTTAAAAAAAACAATTTTGATAAAATTTATTTTGACGACCGATTTGGCGCAGGGGTAGGCTACCCACCTTCTGCGCCAGTGGTCTCGGGTTCGATTCCCGAACAAGACAAATATTTGTGTGCATGAACATGTCTATTTGTCTTGGTCTGGGTGTTAACTATGTATATTAAGTATGTATTTACAAACAAAAAGTATTTAAGTAAGTATATATTTATCCGTTATCAAGTTTTCCATGATACAGTTTCCTAATGAAATTAACATGGGCTCAGATAATTGGTGTGAATGTAAGAAGTTATTTATTTATTATTTATTTATATTATTTATAAAAGGTACTACTTACTACAAATACTGAATCATTTTAAATCGAAAGACCAAAAAGACAGTACAGTGCCAGTGATCAGTACTCAGGCACTAATTAAAACACAAGGATGCTGGATTAGCGGAGAATTCGAATTAGAGGACATAATCCATAATGTGAGGAACATACAAAACCCGTAGTGTATAACAAACTCACGTCGCATCTCCGTCCGCCGCCGGAGCGAAAACAATACATAAAAGAGCGAGTAAAACAATGTACTTATTGGAGTGAACTATATTGTAATATTCTTTCGGATTACTGGACGAGCCGTATATTAAAGTACCGGATTACTGAGATTGTACTGTTAGACCTGTAGCCCGTGGACATTCAAATTACGAAAAAGGTTACCGTTTGTCTTCGTGAAATTGTTATAGATTTCGCCATTGTATATGCTATAAGCGAAGTCTTAAAGATCATACCTCGCCGTAACCATAATAGTGATCAGTTTAAAATCTCCAAATATGTTAGTTATTTACATTTCTAGGTTACCGCATTGTTTCGATATTGTCATGTTGTACAGCTTTGTCCAATTACCATACGTAATAGTAAGACTCTGGAAAGTTGCCAAACACAAATTTAAGACCAGATGTAGTCCGACCATTTTGATCATAATTTACATTTTTGAGTTACCGTTTAAAATTTATACATCTGTTAGTAGGCCCTCTGAACAAACCCTAAACTTATTTTAAGACTGTTTCTGTGGCCGGTTTAGATTTTAAGACTCATTTGGTCCATGAAGAAGAAATGCGAAAATGGCGTAAGTAAAAGCGCATTGAGTAAACTACTTCTGCAAAACATAATGGAAGACTTAAAACTTGAAGGACAATGAAATCTGGTAAGTAACTGCCCCTCTGTCAGATTCCTATAAATAAAAAGGGAAATGCTAGTTCCTAATATTTTGTCTTGTTTGTTATGTCAGCTCTCTCTCGGGGTGCGAGCTTGATATCCTCCACGCGTGCTCACCTGCTGTTCGTCCCACTCTATGTTCGCATACGCTGGGAAGAGCAGTAGGAGGGACGGTGCACCCTGGGCGCCACTGTAACTAATTTTCTTGATTGTAAGTAATTAGTTACAGTGGTGGCAGATAATCTAGCGAAACCCAATCCAAAGTGTCAGACGTACCGTCGCCGAGGGATGCGTGGCCAAGGGGGAGCTTGGTTCCGAACGGTGTCTCCCCAGGGAGATGGGAATCCTGGATCAGTAATTTCGCCTTACTCGAGCAATCGGAGCTCTGCTCGAGTGGACCTGTTCTAACGCCTAGCAAAGTGGCAACTTGTACTCTTTGGTATTCTGTATAACTTGCCGCAGCGTATGAATGTGTGGTATGTGAGAATTTATTTGTTACGTGAACAATAGGTAAGATTTCTAGTGCGCTGTGTAGTGCCGGCACATAAAAAGAATAGCACTACCCCTCTCTTCTCGTGGGTGCTTTAAGAGGCGACAAAGGGAAAATTGCCATTACGAGATGGGCAGCGCGCGCTGCCAAGACGGGAAGCGGTCACCGCATGGTCAGAGGCACATTGAGTGTCAACGTTAAGCTTGAAAGATCGCGGCTGAAAAAATCCACGTTCCTACCAATACCGGCTCATATTCAAAACAAGTGCTCTCAAGCAGCTTAAAAACAACAAGGCGGCGGGCGATGACAGAATCACAACAGAGCTTCTGAGAGCGGGCGGAAAGCCGATACTTAAAGTCCTCTAGAAGCTTTTCAATTCAGTCATCCTCGAGGGCAAAACGCCAAAGGCATGGGGCAGAAGCGTTTTTCAGGAAGGGTGATAAGACTCTCTTGAAGAAATACAGAACCATCTCGCTTCTGAGCTATATCTGTTGTTTTCGCGAGTCATTACGAATCGTCTCACTCGCAGGTTCGACGACTTCCAACCTCCAAAACAAGCCGGGTTCCGGAAAGGCTATAGCACCAAAGACCACAATCATACGCTGCGGCAAGTTATACAGAATACCAAAGAGTACAAGTTGCCACTTTGCTAGGCGTTAGAACAGGTCCACTCGAGCAGAGCTCCGATTGCTCGAGTAAGGCGAAATTACTGGTCCAGGATTGCCATCTCCCTGGGGAGACACCGTTCGGAACCAAGCTCCCCCTTGGCCACGCATCCCTCGGCGACGGTACGTCTGACACCTTGGATTGGGTTTCGCTAGATTATCTGCCACCACTGTAAGTAATTACTTACAATCAAGAAAATTAGTTACAGTGGCGCCCAGGGTGCACCGTCACTCCTACTGTTCTTCTCAGCGTATGTGAACATAGAGTGGGACGACCAGCAGGTGAGCACGCGTGGAGGTTATCTAGCTCGCACCCCGAGAGAGGGAGCTGGCATAACAAACTAGACAAAATATTAGGAACTAGCATATCCTCTTTATTTATAGTAATCTGACAGGGGGGCAGTTACCAGATTTCATTGTCCTTCAAGTTTTAAGTCTTCCATTATGTTTTGCAGAAGTAAATTTACTCAATGCGCTTTTACTTACGCCATTTTCGCATTTCTTCTTCATGGACCAAATGAGTCTTAAAATCTAAACCGGCCACAGAAACAGTCTTAAAATAAGTATATGGTTTGTTCAGAGGGCCTACTAACAGATGTATAAATTTTTAACGGTAACTCAAAAATGTAAATTATGATCAAAATGGTCGGACTACATCTGGTCTTAAATTTGTGTTTGGCAACTTTCCATAGTCTTACTATTACGTATGGTAATTGGACAAAGCTGTACAACATGACAATATCGAAACAATGCGGTAACCTAGAAATGTAAATAACTAACATAATTGGAGATTTTAAACTTATCACTATTATGGTTACGGCGAATTACGATCTTTAAGACTACGCTTATAGTATATACAATGGCGAAATCTATAATAAGTTCACGAAGACAAACGGTAACCTTTTTCGTAATTTGAATGTCCACGGGCTACAGGACTATGTAGTTCTATACAAAAATTCATCACAATTAATCATTACCCTAACGAGATACAAATAGTTATTAGTCTGAATCACTTGATTCATAGAAAGATTCAGATTCTTCATTTAGGTAATTGGTGAATTGTGGTGTTACTTCGTCAGTTGCTGTGTCTATTATTCCATCGAGTCTCATCATCTCGTCTTCTTTTTTAATAACATGCTCGATACATTTTTTCCCTGAATCCGCACCAATGCGAGCTAAACCATCTTTCATTAAATTTTGAATTTCAGCTATCTTAAAAGTTTTATTATTTCGCCCTACGTATGATTTTAACTGTGCCCATATAATTTATAATATTATATTAGGATAAGTAGGAAGTAGCATTAATTAATCCTTAAAACTAAATTAAACTAATTTAAGGCAATTGTGAAGCGCAGCAAAGCGATCACCTTAGGTGGTTATTTTATTTTTATTGTGAAAAAATAAAGAACTAGATAAAAATCGTGATGCGCTTTACAGAATCCATCTATCCACCAAGTTTCAACAGTGTAGTCTTAAAAGATTCGCAATAAAGTGGCTGTGACATACGGACGGACGGACGGACAGACTAATAAACAAGGTGTACATTTTACCGCCTTATTTTTTAAGAACTGTTTAGAATGAGATTTCTTATCGACTAATTCCGATTTGTTAATTGACCACTAAATTCAGTCATATTACTGCTCAATATTTATTTATCTGCCCATTTTAATATTTCTTACTAATCATTTTGATTTAGTTTACTGCTCAGTTTTTATTTATTTATTATCCTTTCATACTATATACTTACACATATATTCATACTATATACATACTATATACGTTCCCGAGAAATACTCAGTAAATACTTTATCGATATTATCCATTGAATTTTTTTTTAACTTCAATTCGTTCATTCTCATACCCCATCACTAGTAAGTCAACTGACAGTTGTCAAAATCGGAACACAAATTTTGATCAACGTATTGTATGGTTATTTTGATTATTTTGCAGTTTTCGACGGGAATTATGTGATATTTACTTTGGAAAAGGATGCAGTGTAATATGATTAATGAATGAATCACTTGTAGTGTGAATAAATTTGAGTGATTTCTTTGGAAACACAAGATATGTCTTCAATGTCAGGTTTGTTTACGTTATAAGACATGCTGAAATAAATAGACTTTACGTTACGTGCACGTATGTATGCGTCCGTCCACGTCACGCACAAACGCGTTCGTGCGCATGCGTAAAATTTATAGGTAAGTACTTACCTATCGGATTTTTCAATGCAGTATGAATTATTGTATAGCAGCTATGTCATATCACATAAATTGATCTTTTTACGAAATAGTAGTTTCATCATCATCATCATGTCAGCCGAACGACGCCCACTGCTAGGCATAATGAAATAGTAGTTTAACCACGTACAATACGGAGTTTTTTTTAGATATAAATACGTCAGCCTTCCGCCGCGGCTTGACGTTATCCTGAGGAAACATGATATTTTATTATTTATTATTATTTTTTTGTTTCTTTAAAAAAAATCTCAGCTGAAAGCTGGTTAAGTATTGAAAATCTACACGGGCGCACCAAGTGTAGATCTTTACTTATATCAAAGAGTTTATGCTGACATTTTCCTGTAAAAAATGCCTGACGATCCTGCAGCTATTTAATATGGCTGCCTTTTGCATTGTGTAATATGTGCGTGGAGGTAGGCCTAATAATCTAATGCTGTTGTGTAGTTGCTTTGGGATGACACCGGTACTGGAGAGCACGAAAGGCACGATGTAAACTTTTTGTAGATTCCAGATTCTTAAGATTTCTTTCTTATTATTAAATTAAATTTTTCCCGGTTCAAGGAGGCTATCTATGTCACTCTCCAGCTTCCAAACTATCCCATACGTAAAATCACTTGGATCCGTTGCTCCGTTTTGACGTGAAAAACGGACAAACAAACACACAAACCCATAAACACACTATCGCATTTATAGTATTTAGTTTAGTATGGATAATATTAGATAATAAAACACCTACACTCGGAATATTGTGTTTCTTCCGTGTGTTCATCGCATGAGTATTTGTCCCGGGTGGAGAATATAGAGAATCCACGATAACGACCCCTGGTATAAAAGTTCAGCTCCGTGTTGAACTGTCGAAGTGGCCTATTAGTTGAGTTAAGGTTCTTAGAATTGAGGTCCTATCATTAGCTGTTATCGCAATATTGAAGTCGTGTTGTAGAACGGAGCTATACCTACATTGTCTACATCGCATTTTTGCTTACAACAGTACTTTGATATTGGCCAAACACGCTCGTCATCATCAGCTATGATGACGAGCGTGTTAGGCCAATATCAAAGTAATAAGGCGATACTGCTGAAGCGAGATAGCAATGAGAAAACGACGCGCGCGGGAGTGAGACCGATTTTGCAGATTAGCCAAAAAAAAAACCAAAATCTCATCGTATTAAAAAACTACAGCGATTTAAAAAAAAAATGGTTCTATAGGATCCTAAATATCCCCATTGAAGAATAATCAGGTGGCGATCCATAGTCTCTGCCTACCCCCGTGGGAAATAGGCGTGAGTATCTATATGTATGTATGTATGTATGTATGTAAGAATAATCTTGAATTTTCGTATTTTTAGAGGTCTTTTCGAAAAAAAAAACTGTCAAGGCAAAATCATAAAATCGTGATTTTGAAACTATACGAATCTAGTTAAAGGTATGAAGAAATATGTATCTTATTACCGGATTTGTAACAACTGTAACCGTCCTATAGTTTTAAATCAAAAAGTCTATACTTTTTCCGAGTAGCGCCTTAATGTTCCCACTGCTATGCTGGGGCACTACCTTATGGATGGATAAGGAAAATCGCGTATGAATAAGCAGACCAACGGCTTAACGTGCCATACAAAGCATGGAGGAGCTCGAGATGAAAAGTTTTTAGGTCACCTATACAGTGACTGACCATTGGGAACGTTGCTTAACCTCAACGATCGCAGGCCGAGTGCGCTAACGTCTGCGCCACGGGCTCCTCAACACCTCATGGTAACTAAAACCACTGAGCGTTTTTTAAAGACTTTCAGAACAAGCAGATGACACCAAATGAGCGATATATCTTCGCGATAATCTAAATTATATTCAATAATAATTTTGGATACGGATATATAATAATTACCTTATTACATCTGTACCATCCTATCGTATCGACCTTCTAGGCCACACAATTAAATTTATTATTTCGGTTAGTTAAATTATATTGTCGGCAATGTAAACGCGCGCTAAATGCTTTTATCATAAACACTTGTTTCGCAATGCATTGCGGACGTTCGGCGGTCGATGGTCGATTTAAAAATATACAATTGTTGATTCGGTGAAAAAAACGTTTTATGTGGATATTGTTTTTTTTAGGTTTCAAACTGAGCATATCTGAGACTGGAGCGGTGGAGTGGAATGATGTCAAAATGTAAGTGTTTCATATAGTCTTTTTATCTATTATTTTCTATTAATATCTGGACAATATTTTCATATTGCTAAGCTAATATTAAAATAATTTGCAATTATTGTAGAATATAGGTAATGGGGAACTTAATTTTGGTCATCTGCAAGTTCCAAAATTCTTTCATTTAAATCAAATACGTTTTTTATAACTTAAATATGAGGATTGAATTTTATAGTCTCTCTAGAAAAATTTGCAAAACTAATCGAACCAGGTAAAATATAAGATTACAGTTCCCGCAGTTTTACCCGGGTGGTTCTCGTTCCCATAGGAATATCGGGATAAAATATAACCTATGTGACTCAGGAAGAATGCAGCTTTCTAACGGTGAAAGAATTTAAAAAAATGGTTCAGTAGTTTTTACTTTATCTTACAAACATACAAAAAAAATCAAATGTTTCCACTTTATAATATTAGTAGAGATAAGCAAAGCCAATGAAATGAAAGTATCAGTACAAGTCTATTTACGACTCATATTAGCAGGTACTATGAAAGGTAAAGTTCTATACTAACCGGTATTTCCTCCTTATAAGGACCTTGGTTTTGACCCTCAATACTAACACCAATATTTTTAGCAGGTATTGAATAAATCTCAAGAACCAAAGTAGTAAGTAAATATCACCCATTTTACTTATCAAACATCTATTTTTTCATTATCTTTATTTCACAGTATATAATTAAAATAAGAGTGTCCAGTTTTCAAAACAAAACTTTTAATATCAAACATCCCAGTCGGCAAACTAAAACAACAATAAAAAATACCAGTTCGTTTGATATTCAGCTTCGATTTGAAATTATAGGCATGTATTTTATGATAGACATCAAAACGAAAAATGAAAAACCCCGTGCCGTTACACAAATTGGAAAAGTTTTTACTAATTCGTTTATTCAGTCTGTTGACCTTGTAACTATTGTTACAGGCTGTTTCAGCGTTAATGAAATCAATAACAGCATTGAAATGCTAGATACACGTAGGTTATGTATCTATGTAAAATACAGATATGCTTCTAACGTGCTGACACGATTTCCATATTTTTTGTGAACCATCCGTATGTAAGTACGTAAGTAAATATGTTTACCATTATACTATGATGTTTCGTAGGAAAACATATCCGTCACTCATGGAACATGGAATACACAAAGATTTTTACTTTTAGTTTACATACCTACCTTTTTTGTTATAAATATAAATTTTCCACAAATACCACGCCCTCTATCAAATCAGATCCACAAACTTAATGTTGCTGAATAATTTTGATAGGTATTATTCTTCTATTAGGCCCGATTTCACCAATGATATTTAAACGCGATTAACGCTAAACGTGTTTAAAACGTATTTCTGGCCCTGTCACATTCAAACAGATGACAGAGACAGAACTATGTATTAAACACGTTTAGCGTTAATCACGTTTAAATATCAGTGATGATGAAAGTCGCCCTTAGTCAAAGTAAACAACCATTACAATTGGATATTGGACTGAATTTTTTTTATTGACTTTAAATGTTCATTTAATTAGTAGCAACACAACATAGATATTTATTTTCAAATATCTTGCTTATTTTCAGCGATATAGAGCATCAAACTTTCTAATTAGACAAGGAGAGCGCTATAGAAACATGACGTCACATTTCTATACCGCCATACGTGGCCATACTCACGCCATAGTAAATTTCATTTTAGAGAGAGATAGCTAGAGTCACAATTAAGTAGCTCATAATTCGCATGTTATACTTAATACAGATTTAATTTCTTTTTTCACATTTGTTAATTAATAATGTTATATTTCTGAATGTCATAATTAAATATCTACATTTCAACAACATTCAAGTACCCAAATTTTACCAAATTAGGTAAGTAAATCAAAATGAATGAGACCGAATTTGTGTCTAGATAAAACGTTGCTACTAAATCCAGTCACAATCCATAATTTCAAATCATTTATTCATTTTAGGCTGATACAGCACTGTGAGTGAACGTCAATGTAGCTACGCCATCGGTTCGCAAATCCTACGGCGGGAGGCCTTGTAACGAGAGTCCAAAACGTACTTAGTCTTATGGCCGGTATAGTATACATGAACCCAGTAAGTACTTCTTACTGGATTTGAATTTAGGCGGCCAAATTTAAAAGTACACGAAGACAACTCCCAGACAGAAGGGCTACCGACTAAAAATATGGGCATTTGAAGACCATATTGAGCCCATATGGGATAATAATAGGGTCTTCAAATGTCAAATTAAGCCCATGCTCATATCCATATTTATTTAGCCGGTAGCCCCCCAAGAGTGCCCTGGACTGTCTTCGATTTCGGCACCAGTCACGGGACCCATGTTTATCGGCCATGACAGGGAGAAAC
Source organism: Crambus lathoniellus (assembly GCA_949710035.1). Classification (NCBI taxonomy): domain Eukaryota; kingdom Metazoa; phylum Arthropoda; class Insecta; order Lepidoptera; family Crambidae; genus Crambus; species Crambus lathoniellus. Next base: position 13,317,380 of record OX453296.1, read on the forward strand.
TGAGAAACATGATAATAAAATAGATCACAATAATGCTTTATGTGCGTATGTCTAAGTACAACACAATAAATACCGTTGTTTGCCAACTATATGAAGTTCTACTTTTAAGATAACCTTTGTAATTGCTGACAAAGAAATTTATGATACCTACAAGCATTCTGCACTTGCTGATTAATAAGGATGTTGGCCTAATATAAATTCATTGCCCAAGAAAGAGACGAAAAAGGAATATTAACTTACTTTTTCTAATATTCGGGCAAGCAAACGATAAATTTAATTGATAGCAGAAAGCTGAGGTGTTGATTTCTCTTTAATAATACTACTCAGAAGAAAATAGAGCCACTTGGCTTTTTCATACAAACGCGAAACGTGCTCACTTTAGCCACAGAATAATATTAGCGTCTCATAGATGAGTAACTTTATGCATCTTTGCAATGATTTTTAACCGACTTATAAATCAAAAAGGAGGAGGTTTTCTATTTGTCTGTATGTATGTTTTTTTTTGTGTATGTCCACCGATTACTCGAAGACGGATGGACCAATTGAAATGATTGAAACGTTATTACATCAGGTTGGTTTCCAAGTTGGTCCCATTTTTTGAAATTTTGAAATCGGTTCATTAGTTTTCAGGAAATCTTGAAAATTCTGTCGTTTTCGTTACCACTTTATGTGAATTTAATGCTTCGCTCCAAATATTGTTATTGGCACATGAAGTTTGACTTATTGTTTTTCCTTTTTAAGAAAATTGAGCGGTTTTTGGCAATTTTTGAAAACGAGATTTGACAATTGGGCGTTTGGTCTCTCCATTGGCATAAAAATCATTGCAGAAATGCAAAAAGTTACTCATCTATGAGACGCTAAAATGAGCACGTTTGTATGAAAAAAGGGGCCTCTATTTTTTTTGAGTAAGTGCCTAGTATAATTATAATTGTCACTGAGTTCCTTAAAATATTATCATGTGTACTTACATATTTTTTTATTAAAGCCAAAGGAGTCATCCATCTGTTTTTTACCAGTAAATACGTTCCACTAATTTCCTTTAATTTTCGCTCTAATATGAAAACCCACGGTAACTGTAACAAGTCGCTAGTTTCCTAGACGTTTATTTATTCCGATCTTTAACTAAAAACAAAGGCGTGTCACCTGAGGGGAACGAAATATCACCGAGGCTTCAAATGAATATTAAGTTGGTTTTTTATCATTTCTTTTATTGTAGGTAACTATAGGTAGGTTTTAAAAGACATTTATTTATCCTTTATTGCATATACATAGGTACCTACATATACAAATTGCATAGTGGACTTTATATCCTTAGACATTTCCCATTTAACGGGAAAAGACGTAAAGGGAGATTGTGGCGGGAATAAAGAAAAACAAACATTTGAAAATAAAAAAAATATCACACATAGTATTTATCAATAATATTTGGCAGTTTTTTATACAAAAGTGTAGCACATTAGCTCCGTGTAACACACTTCGGAAGTGCCTTCGGAGTGAATGCACTACGGAAGTGCCAACATGCCAAGTAGTGGTGTAAATAATAGTATCTACACACGTTCCTATCCTCATTTGGTCTGCTCCCAGACCAAATCGGAACGTGTGTAGCGCAGATTTGGTCTGGACATACTAAATCGGAACGTGTGTAGCGCAGATTTGGTCTGTTAGCAGACCAAATCGGCTGTCGGATCGGACCGTGTGTAGATACTATTAGCATACTATTAGCATACTAGGCGAGAGAAAATAATATTTTGAATCGTTTATCTTAAACTTGAACTATTATGGAATTTAAAGTAAACATAAGCTTTCCGCCCGCGGCCTAGCCCGCGTGGACTACCTAGGTATACGATGTTTTCCTGTGGGAATGAGACAATTTTCCGAGATAAAATTTAGCCTATACTTATGTCACAGATTACTAAATAGTTACTATGTAACAGATAGCTTACTCCGCTAAGTCATTTAAATAAATAGCAACTCTAACTATAACGCAATAAAGTAGAGTTCAGCTTGTACGGCTCAGGCCAATTACGAACGGCCACTCGTTGTCGTTGCATTTCTTTCTATCGCATATATTCTAGCTCTTTTGCGGACCTAACTTGTAGGTATGGATTTACAACGCCGGCGTTGCCGCCGCATTTTCGAGCCGACACGGGGAGTGAAATAGGCCTGCTTATGCTATTTTTTGCCAAACCAAATATCATCCAGATCGGTTTAGACGTTTCGCCATGATTGAGTAACAAACACCCAAAAATTTCGCATTTATAATAGGTAGGTACAAGCCGTCCGCCCGCGGTTTCGCCCGCGTGGTCTACACGACGTTATCCCGCGGGAATGTGATATTTTTCCGGTATAAAAAGTAGCCTATGTCACTCCCCAATTCCCAAACTCGACCGACGACCGATTTGGCGCAGGGGTAGGCTACCCATCTTCTGCGCCAGTGGTCTCGGGTTCGATTCCCGAACAAGACAAATATTTGTGTGCATGAACATGTCTATTTGTCTTAGTCTGGGTGTTTACTATGTATATTAAGTATGTATTTACAAACAAAAAGTATTTAAGTATATATTTATCCGTTATCAAGTTTTCCATGATACAGTTTCGTAATGAAATTAAAATAGGCTTAGATAGTTGGTGTGAATGTAAGAAGTTATTTATTTATTAAACTATCCTCATACCAAAAATCACGTCGATCCGTTACTCCGTTTTGTTTGACGTGAAAGACGGACAAACAAACAAACACACTCATTAATAATATTAGGTTAGACTGAGATTAGACTTAGTATGGATTATTAAGATGAACTTAACTTTTGCATGAAAACTACATTTTTTTTTCATCTATTTAGACCAACAGCGTTATTTTTATAATTAAGTATGCACCTTAAATATTAACATTGGTAAGGCTATTTTTTTTATCTACAACGGGGTAGCACTTAGCCTTCATCACACCCTGTTGTTAAGTGATGATAAGCTGAAGGTGGAAGCGCTCCCGGAATCCTCAATCACTGAGGAACTGTCAATAAGGATTTTGACCTACACCCTCAGTCAATAACCTTATTGACTGATAGTATGAGCGAGTTTGCCTCGGAAGTCCTGTAGAATACGTGATAGGTTAGAAATTGAATTTAATTTCGGTTTTTTTTTTGAAAAACAACTATAACCCCTGCGCCAAATCGGTCGTCAAATATTTTATATGTTATAGTAGTTGTATACTAAATTGTAGCGGCACAGAAGTCGAGCGTTCTGGCCGAAACGTGGAGGAGATGCGCAGAATAAGGTGTTTTGGGCCTTGCGCCATACCATAAACATGCGCAGCTATCAACTCCACGTCACAGTCAGCGCTCGACTTATTTGCCGCTACTACCTAGTATATCATCATTATGTAGTGTAGTGTCATGTCATGTCTTAACATAATTATGAAGATGTGAAATTTGGATGTTTGATTGATTGATTAAAACAAATCTTTTACTAGTAGAAAGCTACATTATTCCCGAGTGAAATAGACTATAATATTTATCCCGAAGTTCCCACAAAAATGTAGCAAAGATTTCGGCTTATAAAAGTGGAGACGTCAGCACTGGTATCCTAAACTATTTAGAATGTGAGGGGACGCCCGTACCGGGGTCACAGCACAGCTGCACTTATCAGCACGATCGACTTGATACGGTTGGATTGGACCTTATCTTATTTGAAATAAAGGATTATAAATAGCAAATAACTAAGAAAAAAGTGTAGTAACGATTTTGGCGTATAAAAGTGGTGACGTTAGAAGTTAAGGACTCTGCAGTACCTATCATAAACTATTCAGAATACGGGACGACCGACGACGACGCCCGCTCCGGGGTCACAGCACAGCTGCACTTATCCACACGATCGACTTAATAACAATCGGATTTGAACCTTATCCAAATTGAATTAAAGGATATAATTTGCTTAGTTATATTGACCACATGTTCATTAAGTATGGTGTGCGGAATCCATACTAATATTATAAATGTGAAAGTGTGTTTGTTTGTTTGTTTGTTTGTTTGTTTGTTTGTTTGTTTGTCCGTCTTTCACGTCAAAACGGAGCAACGGATCGACTCGATTTTTGGTATGGGGATAGTTTGGGAGCTGGAGCGTAATATAGGCTACTTTTTATTCCGGAAAATTATAAAATAAAAATGATTATTTTGTATAGAAAATCGATAAACTGTCGTACTATACAAAACTGTCATTTCTTCCATAGCCGCTTCCAAAGAGGTATGTCAAAGAGTATTGTAATCACTGACGTTTTAGCCACTTTGGATTACCTGCTTTTTAATAAGTGACATTTTTTGCAGGCAGTGTATAAAACTTCTTCGCGATCATTTATTTTCATCTGTCTATCTATAATAGATGTTGGTGATACGAAGTTTACCGGGTAATTAATATGGCAAAACAACGTTTGCCGGGTCAGCTAGTAAATAATAAAATTGTTTTGCTAAGTGTTCTAATTTAACTTGGGTTTCAAAATATTTTTTATTTCAATTTCAAAGCTCTTTTCACGCCAAAATTGGTATAATAATGGTCTGTAAATGGTTTTAAGTTATTCTAAGTACCTACCTACAAGGTTGTAAACAACTGAAATTCGAAATCTAGACTAGTTCAGGAAACAATATGTATAAAAAACTTATAGGATATACAATTTGAGATTATAATCAGACAAATTTTTATTTCGAAAATCAATGGCAACATTGCAAAGGTATTAAATCCGCTTCCGCTTAATCATTCGGTAATATTTCAGTCTACTGCTCTTTGACATGACAATTCTGTTCTAAATCTGATCAAACTCAAACAAAAAATAACATACTTAAACACTTTTTTTGTCATTTTTGTAATTTTTTTATCAAATAAATAGAGAAAAAAAATGAAGTATAAGTTTATTTAATTTTCTCAGACAGGTGTTATTGGACTTAGGTAGGTACTTACAAAGTCAACAAAGAGTTTAATTTCATACAGTGTGAAAATATTTATACTTTTAATATTTTTTAAGCAATACCAAAAGCGTGAATTCTGTCAGAAAAAAACATGTTGCAAAAAATAGAAGTGATTTATTTAATACTTAATTAATATTTTGATAGCAACAATCGCGAAATTTTCTGCTCTCACTAACTGCAAAATACGTGATAAGGAGGCCGAATAACCGTACAATAACAATTAAGTGATTGCCACCTCTGGTAGAGTCTATACAAAAAGACAGCCAAAGACACGAGATGCGGTCATTGACCTCGGCCTACCTCAAAAGAGATATGATTCGATAGATAACTGTACAATTATTTTTTATAGCTCACAAATGTAGGTTATGCATTTGATTCGTGATATGAGATTTTTTTGCTGATAGTACACAGTGTTGTGCGTTGATCGAAATTGTGAATTTGTGCCCATGGAGTAGGATATTGATCTTGGTTACGAGCTGCTGTAATTATTTGCTTGCAAGATTTTTTAAGCTTTAAATATATAACTATGGGAAGACGAAAAATAACTCGTGATAACTCGGCGACTGCAATCACACAGCAAGTGTTACTATGTCAATTCCTCCAATTCGCTTTGAGGGTAGGCGCTATAAGAGTCCTAACCTAACAATGTTTTTAGGTTTTCCTTTCGTTTTCAAAAGAAGTTTTGACGTGTCTTATCTGGAAAGAATCATTTTCTCTAGTCATAAGACTACTAAAGAAAAAAAAAACTATGAAGCATGTATCCGGATTTTTAAAATACGTTCCTTGTTTGCTCAATATAATGTTGCCGATGAAACTAAAGAGCGTTCTCAAAACTTTTACCAATCTAAAGTTCAAGCCAAAGTTCTGTTAGACAAAATGACATTATAACTTTTTTGATATACATATTACGTTTCGGAATGATCTGTTGTAAAACACGACATTGTTTGCAGCTGTTTTGACATCGTAGCTTCGTAGGTAGTCAGCTTTGCATACCATGGTTACATTACAGCTACTGTCACGATTTTCTAAATAGTTTATTATGATGCTAGTTTCTTTAGCCAAAATTGTAAGCTAGTGTTTGTAAGCAAGCAAGCTAGCTTAACCGCATCTGGAGTCTAGTGGTAGGTACACATCACCCGGTATGATACCCAGATGTCTCGGGCTCGGTTGGTGGTAGAACATTTTCCTAGTCCTTCAGCCTGCCTAGCATGACCATCATTATATCACGCGATATGATATAGCACGTCATGTTGTCTTGCTTACACCTTAGTGGAGTAAGCATGACAGAATGACGTGCTATATCATATCACGTGATAAAAGCCGCTCGTGCTAGGCCGGCTGGCTAGCTACCACCATCTTATCTAAGTCTGACGTACTAACAAGGATGTTCACAGCATTGTTGTGTTCCGGCAGTTAGATTAGAGATGAGATAATTCGTTCATCAGTCAGTGGTTGAGGGTTCCGGGAGTAGTGCGTTTCCACCTTCAGCAGACCTTCAGTATTATGTTCACTTAACATCAGGTGTGATGAAGGCTATGTGCTACCCTGTTGTAAATACCTAAATTAAAAATTACTTTTATAAAAAGATAAAAGCGCCTTAAAACAAAGCCACCAAAAAGTAAGAAATAATCCCTCTTATACTGTATTGACACCAAATAACGTAAGTAGGTACGTTGAAGTCGGGCGGGTTTTAACAAAAACAACAAAAATTGTACATGTACATGTTTCACTTTAATTTTCGCTTTAATCGGCTTATAAACAAAGGAGTTATGCCTAAAGATCTCTGATTGATACGTAAAACTCGTGCAATGGTTACCTAACAAATTACAGTGTTTTCAGGATTAATTGAAAACTACTGAGCCAATTTTAAATTAAAAATTACATTTAAAAAAACCTTTTATTTAAAATCAAGCTTTTATTTAAATGTCCTAAAAAGAAAAAAATAAGCTTAGTGTCAAGTCAAATCCAACAAATTTATTACATTAAACAATTTATATGTTTTAAAAGCTTGTCGCTATATTTTCATATGTGAAATATGAATAAATATTCATAGAAAAATAGGGAGGTAGGTACTTATAGTACCTATTAGTTAAAGCATTTGTAGCCCAGTAACAAGAAAATCTCGCGACAAGCTTTTAAAACATATAAATTGTTTAATGTAATACATTTGTTGGATTTGACTTGACACAAAGCTTATTTTTTTCTTTTTAGGACATTTAAATAAAAGCTTGATTTTAAATAAAAGGTTTTTTTTTAAATAAGTATAATTTATTTTTGTATTTTTAGTTATTATTGGACGTGTTTCTAATTCGTTTCATTTCATTTAATGCATCATTATTGCATGGTCGTTTGCCAGTTAATTTATTACAGTCTAGCTCTTCAATAAGGAGACCTTCGAGCGACTTTACTCTACTCAAGGCTACGTATGCTTGGCCAGCAGCGAAGAGCTTTGACCCTAAATAAACAACAGCATGGTCGACAGTACTGCCCTGCATTTTATGTACAGTGCAAGCCCAACACAATATAATTGGCAACATCCTTCTTTCAGCAGTACCATGACTATATTTTGCCGAAAATTGTACAGATTTTGGTTGGATGAGGTGAATACCATCTTTACCAAAGTCTATACGGACGGATGGTATGTCTGTTGCATACATTTGTGCTCTCCGGAAGCAGGGCCATACAATTTCCGTAATATGTCCAATGGCACCATTCACCAAACCTTTAGACACGTCTACATTATAACGTAACATGACTTTAGCTCCAACGAACATTTCTAGCTCCTTAGGCAACCCTCCTGTCTTGTTTATGTCAGAGGGTATAATGTTGTTCATATCTATGTTGTCGTTTTTCCGCGTGCAATCCATTAGACTATCTTGTGCTATAATTTTGGTTATAGTGACCCCACGAGCACGGAAATGTTCCAGGACAGTTTTATTATGATTGTGTACTTGTTGGTTTGTGGGATAAATTCGTAGGGCTTTGTCGATTGAAAATTCACCAGTTAGTTCTTGGTTTAACCTGTTCATTAAAATGGTAAAATGTTCTGCCTGAAGGTCTCCAATTCGTAATGCATTCAGGAGGTCTTTGAAGATGGTGCTTCCCTGTTATCTCATATTTTTCGGTATATTTCGGTTAATTCGATTAATGAGACAGATCGCCATAAAAGTGTTGCAGGGATAAATCTAAACGGTTGATCAAAGACTTGATTTCCTCGCACAGGAGGTAACTGCATCAAGTCTCCAAACACACAAATATTTATACCACCAAATAGTGACTCATTGTTTTTAAGTTGCTTAAGTCGGGAATCCACCATGCAAAGCATCTCATACGGGACCATAGAGATTTCATCTATGAACAGAAATTCGATATATTGCCACTGTTGCCGCATCACACGCAAGTAATTACCAGTGAGAATTGGCATTTGCACTATTCTACCATCTCTTTGTACTGGTAACTTTAGTGTAGAATGTAAAGTGGATCCTCCCACTAAGCGCGCTGCTACCCCTGTAAGTGCACAAACTTTAACAACTTGCTTGCCGTAGCACCGGTTTACTTGATTTTTCAACAAGTTGAATAAGAATGTTTTTCCAGTTCCAGCGTTACCCGTTATGAACAATCTAAGACGCTCATCGCTACCATAATTTTATTAAGCTGTTCTGAAATAATTCGAGTTATGAATAAAAATGCATCCTTTTGTCCAACATTCATTGCTGTTCTAGCAACAAGAAACTCATCATCGGTCATGTTTTGTTCAGGCATATCTAACTCTTCGTCAAAGTTTTCCTGATGAGTTTCTTGATTTAAAACTTCAAAGGCATGAATTTGATTGAAAGCATTCTCTAATTATCTGTCACGCTCTCTAAATGCCTCCAAGCGTGTGTTAGTCGTACGGAGATGAAACTCTCTAGCCATAAAAGCTTCTCTAGCTGTATCATAGTCAACGACTAATTCGCTCTCATTCCGATACGGAACATATTGAACAAGTAAACTATAGTAATAGTTTTCCGGATCACTCGCAGCCACAAAATATGGCACGCGTACGACGGCAGGATCATTCCTGATAACCATTTTACTATTATCGTTTAATGTAATTAGTCGCTGTCTGGTTTGCCTTTCTGGTTCATATACATCGACACACGGGGTCTTGGTTTGATTTTACACAATAAGGTTCAAATAAAATTGCAAATTCTAGAATATATTAGAACATTTAATAAGCACATATTATTAAAATCGTAATTAGGACGCTCGGTTGGCCGTTTTTCGTAACGATCGAATATGTTGTTACAATAGCCGGTAGCTGATCCATTTGAATCAAATTTAAGGACCCTGTATCTTTGTTCAGGCTTTCTTGTATTTAAAAACGTGCACTTTCTCGAACTGTCCCTAAAATTTAAATGACAAAGTCTAAATGCACATTCACACGCATAAACTTGTCTTTCCTTTAATATTCGCATACATACTTTAAATATTTTTCGTGATATATCTGTTTCTTCGCGTTGTATTTCGCGTATAGCTTGTGCCACTATCAAGCTGAGTTGGCTCCGATTTAGAAACATATTTGGCTATGTAAAATGCTATAGCTTCATTGGTTCCGCATGGCTGAATGTCCATATTTGCATTCCAAACTTTTAGCAGAGTTGGGTTATAATTATTCACCCATCCAGCTTCTGGTCTTCGCTTTAATATACAAATTCTGCCTCCATTTTGAATAAATTCGTCCGATGAATGAGACACAATACGACTTTCACCGCATTATTTTCTAGGAAAACCAAACCTGCATGTCGATGGTACAGTATTGTTTTTGTAACACGTATGTGTATGTTTGTGTAATTGATTTCTTTTTACCAAATCATGTAATTCAGATGTCACGGGCGGTAGGTCACAAATACATACTTGGTTAAGCTGTTGCAGACCCTCTTCTGTATCAAAAGATGCGTGACCTTCCACCCAAATCACCATGTGAACATGGGGGCTTCCGCGATTCTGGAATTCGATGCGCCACCAGAAGTCTTTTATTCGTCCATTAAAAATTTGACTGTTGTTTAACATAAATTTCATTAGGGCGTTGAAGCGATACATGAAATGTCTACTTACAGTAACGGGATACTGTTCAATTAACCGCTGTGTTGCTACTATATCCAGATCATCCGGATCGTTCATTGTCCGTCTGTCAGCGATTAAGAGAGCTTTTCGCATATCTGGCCAGTTTAGGTCGTTACAACTAAATGTTAAAAAGTACGTTGGTGGTCCAAGACATCGAATTTGTGCTAATAGCTCGTTTAATGATGTACGCCAATGTGCCGCTGAGCCTCTTAGATTTTTAAGATAAAGATGAACGTCTTCGACTTTACCATCCTGACCTTCGAATTTTTTGCAGCAAGCGGATATTGTTGCTTTAACCCTGTGGTATTCGAACATCGAGAGAGCGTAAAACAAGTAATCATTTCGTTGAAACCTAGTATCATTTCCCAATATTCTAAATCAAATCAAATCAAATTCTTTTATTTGCTAAGAATAGGTACATGGTGTTAATAATATAGGTACATTAAAGTTCTCTATTCAGTTAACAATAAATTAACATGCAAAAATATTCGTTTTAAACAATAATATACCTAATATTTTACTTATTTGACTTCATATCACTTCATATCATATACTTTTATCATTATCATATTATGTCATTATCATTATCATAGCATTGTCATATAGCGTCATTATTATTATCATATCTATCATGTCATATCATTAGTATTATCATTAATTAGTCAAAAACTCCCTTACACTGTAAAAACACTTTTCTGTAAGCCACTTGCGCAGTTTCTTAGTCATTAGTTTCGAGGGCCCACACTTAAACTCCTTTGGGATTTTGTTATATATTTTGATGCACATTGCATGGCAACTGTTTTGGTACAGCGAAGTGTTTGGGCGAAAGTCCAATACAAGTCTATCCTTGTCTCTGGTACTTCGAGGATATGTATCCTTAGCACGCTTAAAAAATTCGGAATGCTGGTTAACAAATTTAAAGGCTTCTAAAATGTACATACAAGGAACTGTGAGCAATCCCAGTTTAACAAACAACGGTCTGCAAGATTCAAAAGGGCCTTTGGCACATATAGCTCGTATGCACTTTGTTTGTGCAACGAATACTTTGTGAACGTCAGTTCCATTTCCCCACAATACTAACCCATAAACTATATTTGAAGCGACATAACCATGATAAGCCGACAAGGTCACATTGAGAGAGGTTTTCTTTGTTAGTCGCCTTAAGACATAGACAAACCTATTGATTTTATTGCATATCTTATGCACATGAGTAACAAAGTTTAAACTTTCATTTAATTCTATTCCTACGAATGTGACATTGTCCTTTCTTGCAATGATTTTGTCATTAAAACATACATTTACATCTTTTACTGAGCGTCCTCTTATATTAAAATTAACAAAATTGGTCTTACTTAAATTAACATTCAAATTATTAGCATTAAGATATTTAATTATATTATTAACTGTCACATTCATGTCGTTTTCGTTACTCTCTAAGTCGTCAGTATAATTTGATTTAACAATAATAGAAATGTCATCAGCAAACATTATACATTGGTTATTAGTCACTTTTGGCAAGTCATTGATGTATATCAAAAATAAAATAGGGCCCAACACGCTGCCCTGAGGTACCCCAAATTTGTTGATTTTATAGGTCGAGCGATCTGCTATAGCTACATTAGCGTCGCTCATACTATGTACCTCTACGCATTGCTGTATATTGTCTAAGTAGGTCTTTATCCAAGTAAGACAACGTCCTCGAATTCCGTACTTTTCTAGTTTGTCCAGTAATACTTCGTGCACTACAAAATCAAACGCCTTGGACATATCGAAAAAGAGAACAGTAGTATGCTGTTTTTTATCAAGACCTAAAATAACATTATGAATTAGGTTAAAGCATGCAAGAGTAGTCGACATACCTTTCTGAAAGCCAAATTGTTCCGGACTCAAGACATTAAATTTTTTATAAAAGTTTAGCAATCTCTTTTGCATGGCCTTCTCGAATATTTTAGCAAAAATTGATATTAATGTGATTGGCCGATAGTTTCCAACTTCGGATTTATCTTTATTTTTATAAATAGGTTTTACAATAGAGTATTTGAGAGCATCAGGGAAACAACCATTGTCAAAGGACAGGTTTATTAAAAAGGTAAGGACCTGTGCTATCTCACATTTACAGAATTTCAATACCTTTGTTGTTATTTCATCATATCCACAAGAATTTGAATTTTTTAATGATTGAATGATATTAATTGTCTCTACTATCATTACCGGTTCAAGAAACAATGAGTTTGAGACAGAGTCAATTGTGGATAATATTTTCCTTTTTTTAGTTTTGTCATACACGTAGCTATTGCCAGTCAAATTTATGTAGTAGTCATTAAATATTTCTGCTATTTTATGTCCTTTAACAATTTCATTATTTTCATGTTTTATGCTCGAAATAAACGATTGTGGGATTTGCGTTTCGGTTTCGTCTTTAATTAATTTCCAAGACGCTTTACAAATATTCTGGCTATGCTGAAGATACTTGTTGTTGTCATTTTTTTGTGCAGTTGTTATACATTTTCCTAATATTTTTGAGTATCTCATATAAGCTTGTTTATTGTAACTGGTTCTTCGTTTATAAAATTTAAAACGAAGCATTCTTTTTACTTTTGAGCCAATTTTTAAGCCCCTTGAGATCCATTTCGGTTTTGGCTGCATACTTTTAATTTTAATTTTTAGTTTTGGAAAACAAGACTCATATAGCATGCAAAAAATTTCATGGAACTTATCAAATGCTACATTTATGTTTGTTTCACTGTATACATCGGAAAACGATAAAGCCCGGATATACCCACGAAACTTCAGTAGGTTTTCATTGCTATAATCTCTCCTGTAAGTGAACCAGTATCTGTCACTCTTATTTTCTTTTATTGGAAACGAAATCATTTGCGCGGTATCGTGATCGGACAAATGCAGAGGCAAGGTCACACCAGAAGCTAATTTTATGTTACTTAAAATGTTGTCAATGCAGTTATTACCCCTAGTAGGTTCATTTATATGTATGCTTAAATCAAAATATCTGCACACGTCCCTGAAGTGTTGAGATGCTTTGGAGTCCACCAAGGTATTTATGTTAAAATCTCCAGCTACTATTAGTTTATAGGACATGTATTTTTTAAATAGTTCATGTATTACTGCTTCTAATCTGGTTAAAAACGAATGAGCATGTCTATTATGTGAAGTGTAGACGCAAAGGATTATTATTTTATGCTTAGGGATGCTCACCCCGCAACATTCAAATACACCAGGTAGCAAATACTTATCAAATGATTTTATTTCCTGACAAATAAGATCATTTCGAAGTAAGATGCATGTGCCACCGCGGTTTTTCGCCCTTGAATAATTTGCAACCACTTTATAATTGAGGAATTTCGCATTTTTTTCCTCACCCTTTTTTATGAACGATTCTGTAAAGCACAGAGCATCAAGCTCTACATCATGATCCTGTAACTCAGAGATCGCTATTTCTACTAAATCCTTTTTAGAGAGCAAACCCGCTATGTTTTGGTGTATTAGTTTAAAACAGTTTGAGTTTGTGTTTACCGCTTCAAGATTAGGTGTTAGGTTATTATGAACGAAAAAAAATGTTTTTATTGTAGATTTTTAAGTTTTCTTTTTGGGTTGGGCAAAAGTAATCTAGTATATACGTCTGCTTATATGTAGGTAGCTGCTGACACATAGCTTTACTATCTAACTTCTTACTCGGTTTACTACTGCCATTGCCATGTATATGTTCTCTGATGAAGGAGTAATTCAAGTATGTTTTCTCATAATGCATATAATTTATCAACAAGTCAAGACTATAGCACATATTTTTTAAGGAACTATTAACTATGTTGAAAATAGTCAAGAGGAGAAATTTTGATACTTCTTGTTTGATTTAATCCATTCACCCCGTATGGCAGTAGGAAGAACCACGCAAATTCCTCTGCTTTCCGTTCATGAGCTACATTTACAATATTATCAGTAGTTTTTCTGGTAATTTTGTTAACAGTATTTGAGACATCTAACACTTCTTCTTCTGTAGGTTGCGTGCTGTCGATTGGAGCCATTACTGATGTGTGCACAGGAATCGACTGAATAATTTGGCTTGTAGTACTTACACAATTTACTGATTGTACCCGAACGGACATACATGCATACATACATACATACATACATACATACATTGCAAGTTAAATAAAAGCTTGTAAAATGGGACCTTGGGAATTAGCCTGATGTAATAACGTTTGAATCATTTCAATCGGTCCATCCGTATTCGAGTAATCGGCGGACATACAAAAAAAATCATACATACAGACGAACAGAGAACCTCCTCCTTTTTGAAGTCGGTTAAAAATAGTAGATAGCTCCTGTCTTGTCTTCACGTAAGTAGTTTAGTAGTAGTAGCTTACTAGCACTACCTTATTATACTGGCTGTAAGTACGTTCGAGTTGTTTCTCATCAGAAAAATAAATTTAGCACGAGAGGAAGTTTGAAACTGGCACCAGTGGCAGAAAAGTTGAATAGAAACCGTTTGGCTTGGTATGGACATGTTATGAGAAGGGATGATAGCCATGTCACTAGGAAGGTGATGGACATGAATGTGGATGGATGGAGAGGGAAAGGAGCGCTATGGATTGTGTGCGTCATGATGTGAATGAAAAGGAGTGAATGAGGAATTGTACTGTCTCGATCCCAAATATAATTGGAATAAGGAGAGGGTGATGATGACTACTCTGACGTAGGTATAGGTAGGTATTTAAATAAATTAATTAATACTTCTTACGCACTGTATAGTCAGTGTTAATTTCATCAATGTGGAGATATTACTACCTGCAATAAATAATAATAAATTAATTAATAGATAAAATAAATAAATAAATAAATAACTTGTTTACAATCACACCAATTATCTAAGCCACTATTATTAATCCCAACCAAGTCTTAATCCCAACGATTCACAGTGTGACTGGTTGGGATTGCTTTTCTTTCAAACCTGTCCCAATGAGTAACAGTGTTACTAGATGGGAATTTTTTGTCCCAACGAGTCACAGTGTTACTCGTTTGGTGTGACTAGATGGGAACAAAGGCATTACCTGGCCCAGCCTAGGCAGAACGTGACTATTGCGTCATACTTTTTCGTGGATGCAGCCGGCAGCTCATCGATTTATAAGACGTTATCACGTCAAAAATCATTTGACTTTGATTGACGCTTGAATTATTACAGATTAACCACAGCTGCACAGGACGATTTTGCGACTATTACCACAGAATATATAATAGTACTAACCTATTATAGTGCCACAAGCTTTTCTGTTCCGGTGACAGTCGTGATAGAGGAGCCACTTGCAATACGAAATTAGCTGTCAAAATGGACTGTCGTCGTTTGAAAACTGTTTTAGTTCCAAAGATAATCACCGGAACAGAAAAGATTGGCGCACTATACTTCATATGGATGGACATATTTGACATTGATATGTTATTTATAAAACATTAACATAAAATAGAACCAATGACTAAATAAATAGTAAGTATTCTAAATAAATAAATAATTATTGTTTCCTATTACAGTTCTTCAATTCATGCAAAAACAGTTTTAGATAAGACCATAGAAAAAGCGATTACCTGTATTACAATTGGCAATAAAAAGTCGCGAACAATGGTCAATAATATTTTTTGTGCGATTACCTACCAAAAAAGTAGGTCAGAAGCGTCGTGTAACTGCTCATGCGCATGACACAATACTCCACTCCAAGCTCAAAACGCATGTGCCGGTCAAAGAATGACACGAACGCGCGTGCAGAATCGAAATTAGGCAAGAAATTAAGTTTTTTACCTTTCTATGCACTCCGGCGGTACTTATGTTATGCACTTTAGAACCTTGGGAAAACACTGTGCTCTAAATGTTAGTATCATGTACTTCCTTCAGTAGCAGAAAGTATCATTCACAAATTGTACTCCGTATACACAACGTCCCTTTCTGATATTGCACCATTCGCAAAATGCTCCTTTTTGTATTTATTTATATGTATATGTCGCAGCCAACAGGTTGAATCCGCCATTCCATTAAACGCCTAGGCCGATAATTTTTTCCGTAAGCTTTTTTATCTTCCCATAAGTTGACGGAGTCACAAAAAAAATAACCACGAAATTTAAGACGATCGCTTCTTCGCGCTTCGCGATCGCCTTAAATTTCTAACCTATCACGTGTTCTACAGGACTTTCGAGGGGTACATGCTGCCATACTTAACCATCCGGCGGATTCAACCATCCGCCTGCGACATACACATTGATACAATAAAAAGATAACAGATGGCGTTAAAAGGTCAGTTTCACAAAAAAGGTGACATTCATTGTTTTTAACCCCCGACGCAAAAAGAGGGGTGTTATAAGTTTGACGTGTGTGTGTATATCTGTCTGTCTGTTTGTCTGAGGCAACGTAGCTCCTAAACGACTGGGCCGATTTTGATGCGGTTTTTTTAGTTTAAAGCTAAATTAATCGAGATGGTTCTTAGCTACGTTTGATGAAAATCCACAAATGAGATGGCCTACTGCCTGCCGAAACGGTAAGAAACACAGAGGTGGTGCTTTGACTAAAGTAATGTACGTACATCCTGGGCAAATTTAGGTGCAATAAAAAATAAACAAAATGGCGCCAAAAAATGACTTTCTGTCTGTAAATGCCTAAACGGATCAAGCGATTTCAATGCAACTTTTTCAATTTTGTGTGTAATTTAAAAAGGATGAAATAAAAAAAAATTAAAAAAATTAAATTATTAAGTAAGTATTTGACTTTTTTCTGTCGGTGGGTTTTAAAATTTTAAATTATTTCCGTGTTGTGTCGTGTCAATTCAATTCATAAAAGTATGCAATTTTTCATCAATGTTTTCTTATGACGTTATCACGTAAAATTATCGTCCGTAAACCGACTTTACAGACAACCAATTTTTTTAAATAAACAATGTACTTATCTATAAGTTAACAGCTAAGAAAGCCAACATGCTTACAAGTAGCGCTGACCGGAACATGAAGGGGATGCGCAGAAGTAAAAATAAGGTATTTTGGGCCTTGCTTGGTTGCATGGTATGGCACCATAAACATGCGCAGCTATCCCCTCCACGTCACGGTCAGCGCTAGACTTACGTGCCGCTACTTGTATATAGCACACAAAAATGTTTTGTTATGTTTAGATTAGGGATGCAAATTACCAAGAGTCTTGTTTGAAGAGGACTTGTTCTTAGTCCGCCTGGCTAGCTACCACCATCTTATCTAAGTCTGACGCCATAACAATGATGTTTTCAACATTATTGTGTTCCGGCAGTTAAAGATAAGATAGCCAGTTCCTCAGTGATTGAGGATTCCGGGAGTAGTGCGCTTCCACCTTCAGCCTTATCACCACTTATCATCAGGTGTGATGAAGGCTAAGTGCTACCTCGTTGTGGATAAAAAAAAAAAAGTCTGAACTTGAAATACAACTTAGGTACAGTGATTTTTCTAAGACTTTGGAAAATACATGAACTCCAGATTCAGCCCTTGATCGAAGAAGAAGCAAATAAAGTATCACCATACCATTTTGATCAGCGTGACTACCATTTCACTACAGTACCCCGAGTGTAAGTTTTTATGTCAAGCAAACGCAAACTATTTCGATTACGTATTTTTGTCAATTTGTATGAAAACTATAAAAGCGCGCTACTCGCCGCTAGAGGCGCTAATACAGTTTTCATACAAATTGACATAAATACGGAGTCGAAATAGTTTGCGTTTTTTGACATAAAAACTTACACTACGGGCTCTGTACACAATAGAGTGAGATAAATTCTACATCAGTTTTTGTGATGCAAAATTATGATCAAAATAAATAACTGAATCATGATGTTGTTTTATAAGTCCTCTGATGTCACCGTGCAATAAAATTAGGTAAACTATTCTGCAGCATCAGTTCATCCACCTCTCAAAGGTGACCTACGTGACCTTTCTCATTTGTGATTGCATACTCTGTGACAGCGGGCGCGTGGCTCCATCTGCCGGTACCGTTACTTGACACAGTAACCGCGAGCGGGAGATTAATGTAACCAGTCTGCGCCTGCGCACAGAGGGCAGCTGCGGAGCCCGGTTCTTAGTAATGGCACAGAATAATGTAATGGGGCATTATTTAACGACGTTTTGACGGTTTGCCAAGGAAGGCGAGAATCCAAGATTCGACTTACATTCTTGATTATTTATTATTTTATCTATCAGATTGCAGCCCACAACCAATTACTGGAGCCACGCCACACCTCAATAGTGGCGGTTTGTTTGTAGAATTTTTGAATATGGGTATGTACTTGTGTTTGGCGCTTATCAAACCACTAGCTGTTGCCCGCGACTTCGTACGCGCGATGTAGTGACTTTTGTGTTAGTTTAGTTTGTGTGTTTATTGCTTTTTATTGCCTAGATTTCATAACGCTCTTTTTAAAGTCCTGTTCTCTACTAAAAGGGTCTAAAGAATATCGAATACGCAGGCTAGTTAAACCATATAGGTAGGTATTAGGTATGGTTAAGCTACTGATCTTAAGAATGAGAAGATATTAATTTTACCACTATGGAACATTATTAGGATCATAAAACGTTAAAAAGAAGTGAATTTTTTGATAGAATTCCTTAGAAATAATATGAAGATACCTATCTACTTGACTCAGTAACCGGCGAGCGGCAGATTATTGATTGAAACCTGTCTGCGCGTGCGCATAGGGTAGGGTTGCCAACCGTCCTGTTTTCCCAGGGCATGTCCTGCTTTTTGGGGAGTCCTTGGCTGTCCTGGATAGTTTCTAAGCAACGTCTTGAGTTTTTAAAGAGCCCTGTTAAGGACCTATGTTTTAAAATTCGCGCGCCACTACTGTGTCCAACCGTTTTGTCACTGGGCCATTTCACAATTTTGATTTGATAATTTAGTAACTAAATGTCAGTTCCACACTAATAAAAAATATGTGTTTGCTTAGTAGTTTTGTTAACCTTGTTTTCAGTGCATATAACAATAAGGTACTGCTTGGCTTTAAACCGAAATGTCCTGGTATATCTACCTTCAAATACTGGTTTTCAAAGTTTGGACATGGCAACCCTAGCATAGGGCAGCTGCGGAGCTCAGCTCTTGGTAATGGGGAATTAGGTATTCAATGTTTTGACGGTTAATGGGGAATTAGGTATTCAAAGCTCTTGGTAATGGGGAATTAGGTATTCAAAGTTTTGACGGTTTGCCATCGAATTATGCTTGTAGGGTTATTGGATATGGGCACAGAATAAATAATAGTGCTAAGGCACAGAAGACTCACTCTGCAAGCTCATTCAAATAAAAATAAATCTTTCTGCGTGGAAATAAAGTCCAATTCCGGTTGCTTTGTCATCGCTTAGCTATTGTTATAATAACCTAAAGTTCGCGCATGCAAGCAAAACTGTACCCAATATCTACGCGCGAGCGTTTCTATTTCTATGAATGTCTCAAACAACTCGATCGCTGGTTAGGGTTGCGAGCGACTTGCGAGTTCGGTTTTGTTGTTTCTTTTGTTATTTCTTTTATTTAGACACCCGTAAACACAACAGTATCTTATATACGGATTATAAGAACGTTTAGAAGTCATTGTTCGGTGCACAAAAATCACAGAAATGATCGATCGTTCTACGCGCGAACGTGGAGCGTACGAGCCGAGCGGCATCCTTCTGCCATACGCCTGCCCGGCAGGCG
This sequence comes from Crambus lathoniellus, assembly GCA_949710035.1. Classification (NCBI taxonomy): domain Eukaryota; kingdom Metazoa; phylum Arthropoda; class Insecta; order Lepidoptera; family Crambidae; genus Crambus; species Crambus lathoniellus. The sequence goes on from OX453296.1 coordinate 13,337,129, forward strand.
CGCCGGCCGAACGTACCTAAACTGCGGAGTGACACCCCCCTGATATGGGGGAGCCCGTGGCGCAGTGGTTAGCGCGCTTGGCCTTCGATCTTCGATCAACAACACCACTAGGTAACCCTAGGTAACCACTAGGTTGGAGTGTCAACAGCCGAGCGAATAAGAGCGCACTTAAAAGGTGAGCACTTACTTCTTATCGCTTTCTGTCATTTAAAACCACAGATAATATAATACTATACAGACGTAAGATCGTGAAATTTTATTTGTTTATAAGAAAGTCAGTCGGTGCGGCCGGTTATTCCCGCCTTTTCCCATTCGTCACCGGCGGGGACAAACTTGTGGGGGTGACGAGCGGGACTAACCGACAGGCTTATTACCAAAACAAGCAACTAGTTGCTAATTGTACAATTGCAACGCGACTGCTACTAGTTGCGGTTGGTTTGCAATCGGTACAGTACGGTACGGTACTTTTCATGCAATTTTAGTCCAGAAATCGCTCGCTTGCGGCGCTATCGTAGCGATCTAGAAAGAAAGAATGAAAGAAGAAAACATTTTTTGAAAGAAAGAAAACATTTTTATTGACTACATACACAAAAAAACAGTTTTAAGTAAAAAAATTAAGAAAAGAGACAAAAAAAAGCATGCCGCCAACTAGGCCCCATCCTCAGCATAATGTTGCAGCGGCAAGAGGCTGACACTGCAACGCTGATATTCTGGGGCCTGTTTAACCAAAAATACAATTTACAACGATCGATCGATCTACGATCTACGTTCCTAAATATGGTGTTTTGGGAGAGATTAATTGTTAATTGTCGTGATTGTAACTGTCACTTAAAGATCGGTAATAAGCCTGCGGGTGCGGATGCCAAATTTGCGTTTTGTTTTAGTACGTGAGGCGTTATCCAGTGGTATTATTAATAGAAGCCTTCGATCGTTAAAGTTAAGCAATTTTCGCAATGGTTGGACACGGGATGGGTGATCTGAAATGGATAATCGCGAGCTCCTCCGTCCTTCGGATGGCACGATAAGTTGTGGGTCCCGGCAGCGCTTGCAGTCGTCAATACCCACCACATTACCCACCCATGCGCATTGGGCTGGGCTGGGACCTGCGGGCCAATCGCCGTAATTCTATGCAGCGCGTCTTCGTCGCGTTTGGGTCTTGACGGTTTGACTTCGTATTGCTGTAATGACATAACGACGCACACGTCACGCAAATCTATAGTCCTACAATCCTGTCTGATCTGGTGACATCCGTGACAGAGGAACCACTTGCAATACGAAATTAGCTGTCAAAATAGACTGTCGTATGAAAACTGTTTTAGTTCCAAAGATTATCACCGGAACAGAAAAGGTTGTCGCACTGTCAAAGCTGCGCGTTATCAAAAACGGTTTTGCACGTCAACTGCACGTACACTTGACTAATGCGTCATCGAATTACCACGATCGGGGCCCTGGTCCATTCACCATATGCATCTATAAGGAAGGCGGATTGTGCCCGCAGCAGTAGGGACATTAAATGACTGATGATGGTTATTATTAGACTAGTGGCCGCCCGCGGTTTCACCCGCGTGGTTCCAGTTCCCGTGGGAATATCGGGATAAAACGTATCCTAAGATACTCCTTATTACATCAGCTACATGCTAGTGAAAGTCCCGTCAAAATCGGTCCAGCCGTTTCAGAGATTAGCCGGAACAAACAGACAGACAGACAGACAAAAATTGTAAAAAATGTTATCATATGCATGTAGTAAAAAGCGGTTATTTTAATATTACAAACAGACACTCTAATTTTATTTATTTGTATAGATATGGGTACTTTGATGATTTTGTAGAAGACCGATTTGGCGCAGGGGTACGATCACAGACATACATATAAGATACCTGCCCTCTGCGCCGGAGGTCTTGGTTTCGATTACCGAACAAGACAAATATTTGTGTGCAATGAGCATGAACATATCTATTTGTCTTAGTCTGGGTGTTATGCATGTATTTACAAAAATATATTTATCCGTTATCTATTTTCCATAACACAATTGCATAATGATAACTACTTACTTACTTATGAGCTAGACAATTGGTGTGATTGTAAGAAATTTTAAGTTTATTCGTAATTCTAAGTAAACTCGGTCTGTTGAGGTGCTTGACGTCACGTACGCCACACGATTCAGTAACATCGAAAGGAATTTATATTGAAAGTCACGTAGTCCTTACGCATAGCTAAAGTAGGTACTTATCCATGCATTGCATAAGGAGGCTACGATGAATTCAAAATCTATTGCATCAAGAACTATGAATGAAACGCTGAACCGATTTTTTTTTTTAGTTTGCTTTTTTTGCATTAACAATGCAATTTTTATTATTGAAAATATTGAAAATAAAGTATTAGAAAAATTCGACCCGTCTCACAACTAGCCCCGATGGGTATCGAACCTATTACCTTTCTCTCCTCCATAAGTTTGTTCGTCAACTGGGCGTTTCTTCATAAGCCGACATGACCCGGCACGACACCCAACAAGACACCTGACTGACAACAATTGTATGGAATTGTCGGCGCCGGCATGCCGTGCCAATAACAACGACACGACAGGTTAAAACGACATCGGTGTACGCATTTTTCTATGAAATCGTATGGTATGGCGACTGCCGACGACATGCTGTCGGCGGCGTCGACAATTATACTTACGATTGATGTCGGTGGAGCCCGCTTGGACTCGCTGCGTAAGCGTAAAGAGTCATCATGGCTTTAGATGTAAAAACCCCGTTATTTATTGTTATAAACCTAAAAACTCGGTTAATTTCACATAAAATGCAGTTAATAACGTATCATGCATATACTTTTATATGCGTTGCCTTAACAAAATACAAGTTTATCAGGCTGTGGCACTTTGGCCTATTCCTTTCACAAAAGGTGATTTGCCTCTTCGCATTTATCGAGTCATGTCTATATAAGTAAAACCGAGATTGCGACTGGAAGCGTTTCAGTGTTGCCTTAAATTATACATAATTACGACTAGTGACATATTGGTATGCGGATGCAGATATTTATTATTTATTTATTCCGTGTTTTTTGATTTTTTTTCCTCAGCAGCAGCGGTCTTAAAGATCTCGGGGGTTTTCAAAATTCACACATTCAATAATAAAGTGATTAATAGTGAGATAATTTTTCTACTTTTTTGCTTTCACAATGCATTTTTTTAATAAAAAATTAAGTTGCGAATAAAGAAATATAAATACTTATGTATCTTACTTCCACAAAAATCATAACAGTAGATAACACCGTCCGCCCGCCCTCAAAAAATAGCACATGCACACCACGAAAATATCAGTGCACAATAACTGCATTTAGCAAGACTGCAACACACCTTGCACCTTCACCGATACTCTACACGTGTTTCGCCCCAACCCAGGGCATCTTCAGGAGTCAGATCGTGTGAAAACCAGCACCGAATGCGTTACAATTACAACGCCTCTTACTCCCCACTTCGCGCCGAGTACCTACTTCATTTTCAATGAAAGCTCATTTCGACTTCTCTTAGCTAGAGTCAAAATCCTAAAGTTACGTTGAAATCCCAACGGACTCGCTGTCACACCGTTTTGTCACACTGGTGTGACTACGAAGAATTTTTTTCCTATTTTTCACACTCGTGTGACTACGAAGAATTTTTTTCCTAATAGTCACACCACTTTCAAAAAATCGTACATGACGTAAATCACTTGATAATTTGATACCAGTTTGATACGACTTTGATACAATATAATACTAAATTAATTATTATATTAAAATATTATTAGCTGAAAGTACCAGGGTTGCATAGCTAACCAGGAGTCATTTTAGATGTTTTGAGTTTTATAGGCAGCAGCATTTTAAGTAGGTATACTCGTAATAACTCCTGGTTGCTTAGGCTGCCCTGGTACTTTTTGTTCAATATTTTTCCATGCCTAGTGCCTAGTACTTCATTCGACTCAGGGGGGCTACTTATCCTTTATGCAGTAGTAATGTGGGAAAAAAATATCTCCCGTGTTACCTACTACTACAGCCGTTAGTAAGGCGGGTAATAAAAGTTGCCCCTCTTACTATCAGTAGTAAGGTCTGGTAGTAAGGAGGGTAACGAAGTTTATTGTCGGTCATTTCATAAAATAAACAGGTATTTTTAATTTTCATTTATATGTAAAGTACTTACCTACCTTTTTATACTATCCGAAGAATTTATTTATGTTTTGTTAAAGTTTATTAGATTAAATAAGTATTGTGTACATACATATGTACATGTTTTGTTTTCTTTTCAAACCTGATGAATGCAAAGTTTGCAATCCATGATATAAAATATGCACATACAGGGTATTTAATTTCCCCGCACTAGTAGTATGACAACAAGTCTCATGTTTTGGTAGCTTACTAATATCACACCAAAGAGTGTGACTACGAAGATAAAAATTCTCCGTAGTCACACCAGTGTGACAAATCGGTGTGACAGCGAGTCCGTTGGGGTTGAAATGCCATGTCATGACTTTCACCACAAAATAAAGAGTTTACAGAAGGACCGCTCCCACCATTTTTGAAAATCTATACCTATCCTTGTCTGACTCACTAGGGTTGCTTCTGTATTGATTCTGAATTTAAAAAGGAGTAAGTAGTAAAAGTTAACAATCATACATAAATAAATTCGTTTATACATACATCGTAAATAGTTTACATGCCTTAGATGCTGCTTAGATGGTAAACAGAGCATCTAATATCCATTTAAAGTCCCGACGCCACACACGACGAAGACAAGATCCTATTGTACCTATACCGTACCTATTATGTTGTAATGTATTCCATTCCTATATGTTATAATGTACTCTATGAACAAGATATAAATATGGTGTGATAGTTATCCCACTAAAAACATAAACGTGAAAAAGGCACTAAGTAAGTTCGACGAAAACATAAAGGTAAAAAAGGTGCCAAGTTCAGCGAAAAATAGTTGAAATCTAAATGGGTTACAAGTTCCATAAATTTTTTCGTTCAAGCACTTCAAATAATTAATATTTTCTTAAATGTTGAATTTATAACTTGTCATCTTCAAAAATTGAAAAACCTTTATAACGCAAGAACTGTATCAAGCAATAGTGGTAACTATTTTGAAAACAAGAAAGTGTATTTAAATACCTATGTTGTGTTTTTATCGTAAATAGGTAAATAAAAAAATATAAGTAGTTTAATAGTCAAAGTCAAATTTGTTTATTCAATTTAGATTGGTTTTTACAATACTTGTGAACGTCATAGAAGCTACGCTATCGAGATGTAAACAGGTTCATATTTGTTTCTGGCGCAGCTGTTCTTCATAGTCTTTTCTTGCACTCAAGAATATAGTTTTTTAGCTTTCTTTTTCTGGGAGAATTTGCAGAAACGTGAGTTGCTATTTGTGAATTTGAGTCACATTTAACTTTTTCATATTGTGTACAAGATTCATTAGTCTCCACAGTTGCTTGCGATTCTTCATTTAATTTTTTTTTGACAGGTAGCAAAAGTTTGGGAACCGAACTGTCCTGAAAAAGGCACTAATGCCTTTTTCAGGACAGTTCGGTTCGATGTCTTGATTATAGAATTGGTTTCGAAATGGGCCTCACAAACTCGAAGATATGTTGACCATTTGTTGCGTACATCTTCTCGATCAATTAAACTTATCCATAAGGTTCGTCTGAAAAAAAAATCATTTGATTTTTAAAATGAACTAGTTAGTTTTGCAACGAAAATAGCCTATGGCACTCCTACGATTAAGACGTTAAAATAAATAGGTATACGCATAATCGTGCGTGGTTCGTTTTCTCCTGAACTTGGCTGGCACACTGCCGTGCGTCAAAAAAAACTTTACTGCAAGTAAAATGTTATTTGGGGTAAGTATAATGACTGGCGTTCTCTCCCAAACTTGGCAGGCACACTGCCGTGCGCCTAGATAAAGAAAACTTTACTGCAAGTGAAATGTTATTTGGGATTTATTGATTGGCGTCCTTTCCTGAACTTGGCTGGCACACTGCCGTGCGCTTAGATGAAAAAAAATACTGCAAGTAAAATGTTATTTGGGGTTTAATAACTGAAGTCTCTAAAATGTAAGTAGGATTTCATAACACTGCTAAAATAAAAGAAAATGCAACGACAACTTTTACTTGAAAATTCGTCAACATGACTTGTGGCTGTGTTCGCTGAACCGCCAAGAAGTTTTGAGAATACTATAACATCTAAATAAGGACAATAGAACCCAATTACTGGCGTTTTACCACAACCAGCTAACTATAAGATGAATGTGTATGGTTCATAGTCGTTATCAAAGCGGCTAGTCCCAAAAGTACCTAGGTATACTCACCTACCAACAAGAGAAAACAGTTTGACATAACTTACCTTTCAATATCGTTTGGAAATTTAAAGAACGTGTATGCACAGTTTTTAGTCGTATTGAGACAACCAAATACACTGCAACTGTAATAATATTGGTTAATTAATGGTAAAATAGGTATATAAGTGTCACAGTGACACGTAGCGGCGCGGACGTGAAGTTATCAATTAAATGCTCTTTGGAACTTGCGATCACTGACCTCTTTGCGATACTCGCGACTGAGTACTGTCCCAAACTGTCCCATTTTGCCTGTATATGTGACGTCTATGTGTGCGTGACGAAAATGGCACTTTGTTCTAAGCGGACTCTCTGCTAGGGCGACCGCCCGCCCGCGTAGTTACTTTGTGACTTTCACCACAAAATAAAGAGGGCGACCGCCCGCCCGCGTAGTTACTTTGTGCTTTCACTTAGGTCATTTGGGAACCTAATAACTATTCGTAAATAAAACTATTCGAAATGTTAAGGCTTCGAAGAGAATAATACTTACGGTTTAATTTATCTTACACTTCCGATACCCATGATTTTCGATTTCGACTAATAAAATTTTGTATTTTATATTCTAAACAGATCCTCAGGATATTATAACTTTGTCAAGGCTATCTTTACACCTACCGATTTTAAACCTTTATCTTACCTCTGTAATATTTTATACATATTAAAAAATTACTCTCCCGTCGATATGATTTTAAATTATTAAATATCGTTTTATAATATTAGTAAAATGTTAGATTAAACTATCGTGAGTGCGTATTTATGTCAATTTGTATGAAAACTGTATCAGCGCCTCTAGCGGCGAGTAGCGCGCTTATGCAGTTTTCATACAAATTGACATAAATACGTACTCGAAATAGTTTGCGTTTGCTTGACATAAAAACTTACACTCGGGGTACTGGACTTTTAAAATGAACTGATAGAATACTGTGTCATTCCCCGCGAAACTTGGACAAGTAATGCAATGGCGTGCGTTGGCGTGACTATCAAAAGTGGGCCATATTTGCTCGCTCCAGAGCTTTAAGGGCTAATGCGACTGAAAGCTTTCTGAAAAGGATTAAATAAAATATCAGGAACGATAAAAATGATTGCATTACTAAATTTTCTAAATAACAAATGTATAAACAATACAATTTAGCGTCCATTTTATTTAATTTATTTCATAAAATTGGTTGGTAAACTTGATATACTTATAAAGCCGGCAATAAAATAAAAAAAAACTATGTTGTGTCTTAGTATCTATCTATGTTTAATCTTATACCGAAACATTATATGTTTTTAAACATATATCCGAATAAAAACGATGGACTTGAATGTGGATGGATGGAGAGGAAGAGATTGTGTGCATTCAATGATATGAATGAGAAAGGGTATCAGAAAGGCTCAGACTCTGGAGTCTTTTAGCAATCAAGTTAAAAGTCATTTCCTCTCTCTCTTTCACCTAATTTATAATATTATTTAAGTATGCGACTCCTTTAATATTTTAAGTACTTGTATACTTGTCTTTACTCTATCATTTTTCCTGCTTTTTGGCACCCATTCTCCTGTTATCCTTCACCCAAGGTTACCTGGAAGAAATTGCTATGTAGCAATAAGGCCGCCTATTGTGTGTTTTTCTTGTTGTCTTTTTTCTTAATACTTGTTCGTGTTTTTATCGTATGCAATAATGTTTAGTTGATTTGATTTGAGAAAGGGGTGAATGAGGAGATGTCGGGTAACATAGTACTGCCCCGACCCCAAATAGAAATTTGGATAATGGGATGATGATGATCTGAAAAAAAACACTGAAAAACGCATTATAAATCGATTATCACTATGTAAATTAACAGACTAGATCTTATTGCCTCGTCCACCACCGCTTTAAAGCAATCTCAAAAAATATCGTTTTGGTTTTTCAATTTAAATTCATATAAAAATTAAACGCAGTACCTACCTTGCCTTAAGCCCGACCGGTTGCGGGTCAATGCCCCCGCACTACTGCCTACCGCACATTTCGCGAGCCTAGCAACAAGTACAACCTAGTAGTTTTAATTTAATAAAAACTGAATATTTCTTACGAAATAGTTAATTTATTATTGAAGGTAGACTTTTAAAGGTTGTCATCCATGGCATCCGTAGCCATGGCCATACCTGGAAAAGTGCTGAAAAGTAGAGAAAATCAAAATGCATTTAATTTTTAACGAATAAAATTGTTTATAAAAGCTCGTTTTAATCAGTAAAAGTTTTTTTATTTCAATTAACAGCGCGCGCGCATATTTAAGATTTTCTCTATGAGCTTTTTATTAGTGCACTTTATTAGATATTACCATAGTGAATAGTACACATGGTTGGGGTTGCATTGCAGTGCAGTTTAAATTTTGTTGGAATTATATAAAATATGTTACATACCATTATCATTTCATTATAATTTGCTTACAATGTTATAAAGTTCAATTGAACGAGCTTTCAAGCTTTTTCGTGACATAACTATAATTAACTTAATTACAAATTGTAAATGGTATCAATTCAGAATTCATAAATTAAACTAAATTCCATAAATAATGACGTGCATGAATAAAGTACTTAAGTAAATTAAATAACTATGTTTATTTCTCGGAGAAAGTTATTTTTATCCTATTATTATATTTTTTTATGAATGGCAATGTAAATATAAGTAGGTTGTAAAAGTAAAGGATAAAAAAAACCGTTGCCGAAACAAAAATATTTTTTGTGTAAGTATATTTCCTCTTGGTTCCGTATACCGTACGCTACGCCATTACTTCCAAATTAGCGTAGCGGTATTTTTGCCGACAGGATAATTACGAGCGAGAGATATATTAATTAGGCATATATAAAGATATTTCGCAACAATTTATTTGAATACGAAGACAGGAAAGTTTTTCCGTCACTGCATAACGTTTTGAACTTTATCTGTGTGGCAAAGCGTGGTTAAATTCAAATGACGTAAACTCAACTCGAAAAAGTAAAGGTGTATCGATGAGCTCAGTGGCGCCGCCAATGGAAATAAATCAATTACATTTTATTAAAGGCTTGGATTAAAAGTTTCGGTTATTTCGCGCAGGTGAAAGAGTGGAATGCATTTTATAAATATACTTTTGAGAACTCAAACTTACGCAATAAGTCGTGAATCTCAATAGTGCCAAAAGTGGCCACATTTGGCAATATCGAGATCTATAACTTGGTGCTCATATTTGAGGTCATGAAAAAACAATTAAAAATTGCATTTTGCTCTTCTATTTTCGCGAAATAACCGAAACTTTTAATCCAAGCTTTCGATAAAATGCAATTGATTTATTTCCATTGGCGGCGCCACTGAGCTCATCGATACACCTTAACTTGCAATAGTAATTTCACCTTTAGCGATTGTTAACTAGGTATCTGGAAAGGTATTTCTTTCGCGTGTGAGGGTAGTAATATCTTCCTTCACATTGATGAAATTAACGCTGGCTATACAGCGCGTTAGAAGTATTGAATAAGTTCGACGCTTCTCGTAACGACTCCGTAGCACAGAGGTTAGAGCAGTCGCTCGGATAGCGAAAGGTCGTGATTTCGAGTCCCATCGGAGCTAGTTGTGAGACGGGTCGATTTTTTCTAAAATACTTCATTTTCAATTTTTCAATTTTAAAAATTGCATTGAGAATGCAAAAAAGTTAACATTTAAGTAAATGACGTAAACTCAGTTAAAGCGCCTGTATGAGTACCCCGAGTTAAGTTTGTTGATTCGCAAACGTTACTATCGCGTTGCGTTGAGATTTCTATTCTAGATCTTATGGCTTTACTATAAGCCTGTAGATAAGGCAACAATTTAACTCAAACGCGTTAGTATGTATATCACCATCATCATCATTTCAGCCGTACGACGCTATATATAATATGTATATGCGTGCGTATAATTACTAACTTGCAGGATCGCTCGTAGATAGCGCGTGTTAGATTTTAAAGAGAAAGTATGGAAATATGACTATTCTGATAAAAGCTTTAAACTGTTCAATTAACTAGGAATAAAACTATAAAGCTTATATTTCAATAAGGCCAGAATCAAGTAAAACTTTAAATATTTATCATAGCCAAATGATTTGAAAACCACTCGAAAATAGCTAACATATTATTTTATTAATAACAAACAATAATGATAAGATAAATTCTTCAAAAATAACAATAATTATTAACAGTATCAGTTTTAATTCCACTTCCTGTTCCGTTTAGTTAAGCATTTACCATCTTATTGATTTTATCACAGCCAAATGCTGTAAAAATCTGTCGAAAATATAAAAGTTTGTATTTGATAACTAATAAAATATTATCATATGGCAATTCACTCAAAAATGTCAATATTATAACTTGACTAATTCCCTAAAGTAACACGCGCGTGACTTATGGCAATGCTGATTACAGTCCCACACCCCTGTCTGTTCCGGTGACAGCCGTGACAGTGGAGCCACTTGCAATACGAAATTAGCTGTCAAAATGGACTGTCATATGAAAACTGTTTTAGTTCCAAAGATTATCACCGGAACAGAAAAGCTTGTTGCACTATAGTCGAAAGTGCCCGCGACTCTCTCACTCGAGTCACGCTAAGTTGTGCTAGCACTGAACTTAAGAGGACTGTGTAACTATTTAGTAATCCGTGACTGTGTACCAAGCGGTCTACATACAAACGGCGATAACGGTTTCCACCCTCAACAAAACCTTAACATAGTACTTACCTACATACTTCAGTGATTTCATACAAAACAAAAAAGTGCCAATATTTTCAAATCTACAATGAATATTAAAAAAAAAAAAACAAAACGTACCGCCCTAGTTTTTATGCATTTTAACAACATACCGAAAATTCATTGCTGTATGTTAAGGCGGACCCAGCGGCAGCCGGCAGTGAACTGTAAATTCGGGAGCTCCCCGCGAATCTAAAATCACTTAAAATTCAATTAAAAAACAAATAATAAAAAAAAATTATGACGGCCGGAATCCCTCGGCTATTCAAAGACAATTATTTTCATATGTTTTTCATTAACCAAAACCAAGTATACTGCAAGTAATATGATATTTGAATTATTATTAGACGGATGTTTAAGATTTTATTTGATACAGTAAAATATCACCAATCGAAAAAAAACGGCCGGAAGCACTAGATAAATACCTGTAAAATAACATATATTTTTTCCAAGTTTTAGGTACTTGTGATTTGCGAGTAATCCATAATTTAAAATACCCTATTTTGGGGAATCGGCGCCTTAAGGTTTTGAGCACGTTTTGAGGGTGGAAAACGTGATCGCAGTTTGTATGAAGGAAGACCGCTTGGTACACAGTCCTCTTAAGTCTTAACACGTTCTCTCTACATGCGCCATTTCTTCTTGTCAGTTAAAAGTCTATTAGGGAAAACTGACTGCACAAAAGTGTTATTTTTTTTCATGTTTATTTGTATAAATATTATTTCATTTCATCAGTCTAGCTGGAATAACAAACATCAAAATATGTTGTTTAATAAAAGATACGAACAACAATGCTTTCACTAAGTTAGAAATATGGTAGGTACTCTGTCTTTAATAGGTATGCATAGTAAAGAAAATTATCTAGCACAGTGCTAGTAACTGCAGTGTTAAGATGAGATGTAAATATGCCAAGTGAATGCAAGCTACCTACATTATATATGTTAATAGGACACGGTATCTGTAGACATTTTGTAAGTTTAGATATTAACATAAGTTATCTAGGTAAAATATAAAGAAATAAATTTATAGTAAGTAAAGGGAAATGCAAAGAAAATACTTGTATTTTTCTAAAAGGGAATTTTCTATATATATTTATGATTAATGTTTTTATGTATGAATATTATGTTTAGCAACATTTAGAAAAAAAAAACATCTTTTTAAATGCGTCCTTTTAGTCGTCTTTGAGAGCAAATAACTCGTTTTTTTTCTCCAACGAACAGAATAATTTGCACTTTAAAACGCGTATCGCAAAATAGAAACTAAAAAAATCAGATAACACGTCTGTTCACCTCAAACATGACAAGCTTACTAGAAATGGCGACTGCTTTCGCATTCATCGGCGCACGCGCATAGATGCAAGCAACAAGCAAGTTCAAGGCTGGTCGGACCCCTTTCCGCTGCATGTGCATGTATTAATTCTGCTCACAAACGCAACCACCGCCATGCGCCATTGTCTAGCACTTGAGCGGGGTTACAGTAAATAGGAGGCTATTACAGTATCTCATGTACCCTTTTTTGATCGGTTACTTAAGGCGCTACTCGGAAAAATATGGACTTTTTGATTTAAAACTATAGGACGGTTACAGTTGTTACAAATCTGGTAATAAGATATATATTTCTTCATACCTTTATCTAGAATCGTATAGTTTCAAAAACACGATTTTATGATTTTGCCTCGACACTTTTTCTTTTCGAAAAGACCTCTAAAAATCACGAAAAGTGAAGATTATTCTTAAATGGGGTTACTTACACTATTGGAAATTAGTTTAATTAGTGGACACCAATAATATTGAGGATCGTATAGAAGCATTTTTTTGAAAATCGCTGTAGTTTTTTAATACGAAGTGATTTTGTGTTTTTTTTGCCTAATCTGCAAAATCGGTCTCGCTCCCGCGCGCGTCGTTTTCTCATTGCTATCTCGCTTCAGCACATTTTTTCCGAGTATCGCCTTAAGGACGGCCAACCCGACTTACTTTTCATACAAACGCTCTTACTTAATTATGGCGTTGTAACAGATCTTTCTTTGAAACTTTTGAACTAATAGGTATCTTATGCACTAAATCTAGATTTCTATGAAAATAAAAAGTCAAAATTTGAAAAAATATCAGTATAAGCCTCCAAAAAACTGATTATTTGCACAAATTTTACCTGAACTTTGGGCGTTCATTACTACCACAGTGTTAAAAGCACCTAAGGCTGTGTCACTACTCTTAACTTTAAAAGCAAAGAAAATATATGATAGAAGATTCTAAACGACAAACATTTATTTCACAAACTTGTAAGGCTTACTGAAAAACACGTATTTCCTGGAACAAGTTTCTGCACACTATTTTTCGTTCAAAGTTATCGCGTTCTCACTTGCTCACTCACTCACAGTCATTGCGCTGGATGAAACAACAAGCTTGTCAACTTCTTGGCAACAATGACGGGAAGGACCCTTGATGTTGTCATTGAGATTTAATTACTGAAAAATTCTTTATTTAGCTTGAAAGTTCTTTTGAAATTTTAAATTCTTTTCTTGCATTCACAATGCAATTCCGTATGTATACTTAGTTAAAGTTTAGTATAGTTTAAAGTTCTATTAAAATTGCAGGCGACGTTTTAAGTTTTATAATGATGGTTTAAAAAATTCCGCTCATTAGCGACACAACTACTTTCGCATTCATCAGCGCACGCGCATAGATGCAAGCAAGTTCAAGGCTGGTCGGACATACTCCCGCTGCATATGCATGTATTAATTTTATTCTGCTCACAAACGCAATCACCGCCATGCGCCATTGTCTATCGCTTGAGTGGGGGCACAGTAAATAGAAGTTAAAAACAGTATCTCTAAAAGTCCTTATTTAAAATAGTTACCAACACTCAATTGCTATGTCAACATTTGCTATTTAGTTATGCCTTTTTAGAATGCAATTTCAAAGCATAGTAAAATGTGCTCAATTTAACATTAAGCAATTTATTTCACATTTGCTAAAACCTAAGCTATGGTTTGGTTTTTCGTTTTGACTATTCCTGTGCTAGCAGCAGGGTCGACTCATTAAAAGTAGCTTTGGATTTTTTTAAAATGTTTTTTAAATATTTTTATTCAAGTTTTTAAGTCGTTTTTAATGTAGGTGTGGATATATTTCTAAGTGTAGAAATGTATCGCTTTCTAGTATAAATTAATCTTAAACTATGTCGTGACCATATCGTAGATTTGGTCGCATTTCATGAAATGTTTCACTGTCTGTTGGCCGATCCGCCCAAATCGTTTCTCGAAATGGGCATTTGAACGTTATGAACCTTATTACCAGTAGACGCGCTGCAACTGCAAGCGCTTCGTTTATTTGTGCCATATTATCATTTTTTTATTTCTTTGTGCTTAACAAGAAGTATTTCTGTGGTGTGAAAAAAATCACCACGTTTAACGCGAGCGATCGTATATGGGCTTCCAAGGCAAACTTTCTTTCGATAATATGGCGTTCGAAGAAATAGAATAGACCAGAATACAAATTCAGAGATACAAATTTTGATGTCATGGAAACCTTATAATATATGTCCTCATATTAAATTGATAATTTTATGATAATATGGTTGATCATTTCAAAAGGTCATTTTTCATGATATGGTCAAACGTTGTTAAAAATGACATTAATTGTTGACTACGCAACGATATTGTCAAATTAAAATGGTGATTTCATGAAATGCGACCATTTCATGAAATTCTGTATCATTTCATGAAGTGAGCTAATTTACGATATGGCCACGACATAAATATACAACGACTAGCATAATTATATTAACGTGGGTGGCACTCACTCACAATCATATTTTTGTCATTGTTTGTTTGTATGAATGATGCTATGATATTTTATGATATGATAGTACTGCCTTTAGCTTACATGTACTGTGACAGAGGTCGGGGACCTCATAAACAAGTAATGACACTATTGTAGAGAATTTTATGTCCTTTTAGGGTTAAAAATATTAGATTATGTAAAATTTCTCGTAGCTTTATGAATAGTTTGATTTCTATGTTTTTATATTCAAGTTAGAGATTTGCATAATTTTACAATTCATATGTTTTCTTAAAAGATCTTTAGTTCTAAAGCAACCTTGATTTTTTGTCGCAACGAATGCTTTTGGAAACTGTTTATAAAACTTAAGTTACTAACATAGGTAATGATTTCTTTGTCATTAAAATTTTACACAGACAAGTATTTTGACATTTGTGTTATTAAATAGTGATTCAGCATTTTATTATACCTTTTTACCATCGGAATGTGAATTAATCTTCTTTGCAACCTTGGGGGCTACCGGTAAAAAAATATTAATATGGACACAAGCTTCATCTGTCACTTTAATTCTTATTTTAATCTATTTTTGCTGCTTTGTTTGTTCTGTTGACCGTTGCTAGCTAGCTATTATTACACCCGACATCACTAAACAGGGAACTGACATCTGCTATTTTTTTTTTATAAAATTGTCTTTAAGTTCCAAAAAACGTTTGAAGTTCATATCCATACAGTTACGCGTTAGCCCCCCAAATCCAGTCCCTGTCCTACCTCCACTCTATTACCTGCCATCTTTTCATCTACTCCTTTCATTACTTTGCGGAGCCTCCTGGCACACGCTTCAGTATGCTTAGTAGGTAGTCTCCAATCACTTTATTGCTATGTAAACTTGATGGAGTGAAATAAAGATTTTAGTATTTTTTTTGTACTCCTTTCTCATTCATTCTATTACGCACACATTATATCCATCTTTTTGCGGTCTCCTTCTTCCTCTTCATCCATCAACATTCATGTCCTTCACCTTTCTAGTAATATGCCTATCATCCGTTCACATAACATGTCCATAGCAAACCAAACGGTTTCCTTTCATCTTTTCTGTCACTGGTGCTACTTTCAAACTTCATCTTACATACTCAATAATACTTTGTCCTTTCGCGTTAATTCCAACTCGCTCTTTGCTTTTTATAACGTAGTAGGTACACCTGCAGACATTTGCGTCTTTTATAACCGCTCAGTTATGTCAGTCAGCTCCTAGTTGATGAAGGTTCAGGAAAATATACTTGAGTCATTTTCATGTCATATTATATTATTTTAACTTCTACTCTGTAGACTTTCTTATCTTAATGAATACTCAAGTTATAATAAAATTTCATCCATTCATTTCAGTTATTACAATAAAGATTTCGGACGTTCAAAATACTTGAAAAAAAAAACGTGTCGCTCTATATTTTATGTAGTGTTATGCAGTATTAGAAAAAATCGACCCGTCTCACAATTAGCTTCGATAGGACTTCAACTCACGACCACGACCTTTTACTATCGCATTCGCTCAGACAGTGAAAGGCTCGAGTCCCATCCATTTTTACACGACTGCCCAAAAAAGGAGTATATTTTGTTTCGGGTTAATCTATATACTTATTATATTGTGTAATTATGTGAGTTTGATTATTCCACCATAACTTTTGAATGTCCTAATGGATTATAATTGATGAAGTATCATTAGAAACGTTATGTTAACCCGAGTAACACTGGCTATAATTTTTAAATATTTATGGCGAACGTGAGGCGCACATTAAAAAAATAAAGTTTTTTTTTTCTTCAATTATAGCAATATGGGTATCAAATGAAAGGCCTCGACGAGTACATTTAAAAAATTTGTATACATAATCACTTTAAATAATAAAATAAAGATTAAAAAACCCGACTGCCAAAATCGAACTAAAAAGTACTTAGTTAAACACAATACACTCCTTGGGCAGTCGTGTAGAAACAAGCTCTCATTGCAGTCGGGGGACCTTTTAAATTATGGTATTCCCGACTTATCCCGACTGCAACGAGAGCTTGTTTTTACAAGCTTTTTATTAACTTGCCATGTTAGTTAGTTAGTATGTTAGTTAGTTAGAGGGGGGACAAAACTTGCAGGAGGAGGCTTGAGGTGCGCCTCAACACAAGAGGTAGCTACCGGGTAAAAATTACCCATATTTTCTATCGTACGTTATTCAAATATACTTACTAGTAATTTTATTAACTTTCTTTTACATAAATTGTATAATAACCCTTTTCTTAAAGTAAAAGTAAAGTAATAACTTTATAAAAAGATAAATTTTATAGAAGTTACAGAGCGTACATAAAGATTAAAATTTTAGGAAAAAAGATTGTTGTCTCACAATCTTCACTTTTTTCTTTGAACAGCTGTTCTTACAAACAAACATAAAAGATCGTACATTTGTAACAAAAGGGCTATTATTAAATTGACTTCAAATATCACTAAAAATCAAACACCGAAATATGATCAACCTTTGTGTTATAATAATTTATGAGTTGATTTTATTCTTGTTTAGTGAAAAGTACTTAAAACATAAAAATAAAAAAATTAATTTTACAGAAATTTTTCACTTTTTAGAGGAACATCACAACACTAAAGAATTACTTTGTGCTCTGTTCAGCTACTATAATTTACTATGATCGCGCACTTTTTGACACAATAACCTCCCTGTTATCTTTAACTCGCAAAATAATATTATCTATATCGCTATCTTTCAGAAAATTTGTGGTAAAAATAGGGCAAGAATTTTGGGACCCACACAAAGGGTCGCTATACCGGCTATTTTTTTCCCATTTTCACTTTACTCTTCCTTGCGTCCAAATGCGAGGTGCCAATGGGAAGCCGCATTGTCAGCGTGTTTCTTGTTTCTCTGAAGAAAGGTACTGAAAGGGGCAAGATGCTACATGGACTAGAAATAAAGACATATGCACTTTTTATAACGCCCTGGGTGTTTTTTACCCGGTAGCGCCTTCTACCGGGTTAACTTTGTCACCGGATAAGTCGATTTTTTACAAGCTTTATTATTTTGCCATGTTATTTAGTTAGTTATTATGTTAGTTAGTGAGGGACAAATCTTACAAGCTTAATTTGACCCACTTCCCAGTGTCCGATGGAGCTGAAATTTTGTATAGGTACAGATTTGGTTCAGATGACAATACAATATTAAAGTACAGTCAGCAAAAAACTTGTCATTAAAATAAAAACTTTACTAAAAACTTATGTTAGGTTACTGTGACAAACAATTTGAAACATTATTTCCAACAATATGATTGTTGGATATGATTGATGGATTTTGAATAGTAAAGATATATGCAAGTAAACACTGGTGTGGCACGCTCGAGTTGCGTCAAGTGCCACAAATTTGCACAGTGCATTTGCTGATTGCTCATAATGCTCATGGCTATCCCGAGTAAATATTACCTTTAACAAATCATGTCACTTGTTCCCAGCCAATAGCAGAAACGATGTCTCAACTGCACTCTGTGTAAATAAGTACGATAGGCTCGAAATAAGTTAGTTATTCGTTGTTAACTTATACCTAGGTCTAAGGATGGATTTCATGTGTAGGCACAGAATATATAATAGTACTAACGTGTAGGTATTATGAATGTGGTTTTAGGAAAAAAATTAAATAAAAACAAAACCACCAGCGCTGCAAGTAGCCTTAGTTTGGCAAGTAGTTTTTTTTCTATCATTAGGTACTTACAGAATTGCATTGTGAATGCATTAAAAAAAATCTTAATCAAATTTCTTGTGGTTTGTATTGAGTAAAATTTATGAGGTATTCCAGTTACGGCACAAATTTAAACCGCACCATTTGAAACGCACCATTTGAACGGCACCAAAAACATTCCCGTTACGGCACCATTTGGTGCGGTTCAAAAAATGAATTTAAAATATTATTAAAGCATTCCAGTTACGGGACCTACCTATATATACCTACTACCCGCTTCCATTTAATTTGCTATGAATGCTTTTTCATGTACTCAAAGGGATTTTGGGTCAAAATGCTTACACAAGAGATATCAATCAAATTAAATTAATCTAATGAACTCCTACTTTTCCAATTAGGTACTTAGTGTTAAGCTTCTAAGTATTTTTATGTTACTAAAGTGTATGTATCCATTCTGGATGCGGGCAGCGCAAGACCGTGTGTTCTGGAGATCCTTGGGGGAGGCCTATGCCCAGTAGTGGGCGTCGTTCGGCTGACATGATGATGATGATGAAAGTGTATGTATAATTTCTTACGAGAAACGATTAAGTATTTATTTCCTACTCACTATTGCTTATTTTTCATGCTATAACATTTTTTTGTTGTCACTCAGCTAATTTAAAGATTTTAGAGACATATTTAACTATTAAAAAAAGGAGTTACTTAACTCTGTTAAAAGTTTACATGGTTGACTTAAATTGTTCGTTGAACTTTTTAAAGCTCTGATAATCCAAAATGCTGGACGTTCCTTAATTTTTTTTCCACTATTTTTAAAGTAAAAACTTCTTTAGCGGGGCGTTGTGCACTTTTTGTGATGGGTAAAAAATTGTTAAACTCGCGACACGTGACCGTCAGATCGAAAATTTGTAATTGACGGACACGTGACCTGATCGAAAAACTGTTACAATGTCATTAGAATACGAAGGCAAATTTCGCTACCGTTTCCAAAGTTGTAATAGCTCAGGTTTGAAAACGGGTGGCATTGAAGCCAGAAGACCTCGGTTCAAATCCGATCAAATCCAAAAGTCTAGGGAGTCCTTTTCACTTCTGCCGGCACTCCCGGAGCGCAACCCGTTGATTTCTTGAAAAGATATGATTGATTATCTTCAAACCCCTAAGCATAGCTCTGGAACACAACATTCATCATCATCAATATCAGCCGTCAAGGCGATACTCGGAAAAATTATGCTAAAGCGAGATAGCAATGAGAAGACGACGCGCGCCGATTACGCAAAAAAAACACAAAATCACTTCGTATTCAAAAACTATAGCGATTTAAAAAAAATGCTTCTATACGATCCTAAATATTATTGGTGTCCACTAATTAAACTAATTTTCAATAGTATATGTATCCCCATTTAAGAATAATCGTGATATTTCTTATTTTTAGAGGTATTTTCGGAAATTAAAAGTGTCGAGCCAAAATCATAAAATCGTGTTTCTGAAACTATACGATTCCAGATAAAGGTATGAAGAAATATATATCTTATTACCAGATTTATAACAACTCTAACCGTCCTATAGTTTTATATCAAAGAGTCCATACTTTTTCCGAGTAGCGCCTTAAATGTGCCCACTGCTGGGGCACAGTATGGCACAGTCCTTGCTTGTCCTGGCTAGGGAGAACACGTCATTATAGTAAACTTTTGATGCTAAATAAATTAGCATAGTCGGCTAACCTTTCAAGCCTAAGGGCGTTTGTGCACTATACTGAATTTTACCGATCCGGAAAAAAACGGATGCTTGTATTTTAATAATTTAATCATTTATACTTAATAGTAAGAATTTATTTATTTCGTGTAGTTTCAATGTATCGAACCCTAAACTACACGAAATAAATAAATTCTATTAGTTATAATAATTAATTATTAAAATACAAGCATCCGTTTTTTTCCGGATCGGTAAAATTCAGTATAGTGCACAAACGCCCTTCAAGGGCTGTTAAGGTTTAGTACACTGACACGCACACTAGTATAATGTATGTACATGCCAATACATAATGTAAAGATATTTCGTAAGATTGCACATTCAAGTAACATTGTATTACAAACAGTCATCAATATTGCCTTTGACTGGAATATAAATAGATGGCAATTGCTGATCTTGCGAACTGTACTTACCTAGGTGTTGCGAAATAGTGTGATAAATGGGTTTGTGTTTATGGTTTGATTTTTTTTGTGGTAAATAAGCAACCTTTGTGTTTATTTACTTAAAGAGAGTTTTATGTTTTAGACAGTTACGCAGATAACAGACTTTCTGACGGTGTAATGATCTTTATAACGCGATCTTTGTGTAACGACGAATGAGGACTTCTTTTTAGGGTTCCGTAACTTAGGGTCTTTTTTAGGGTTTAGCTGGATATCCTGAAAACGACTAATTCTATCAACTTGAAATTTGGAATAAGTAGGTGCTTTTAGATGAGGTTTGCCCAACTAATCAGCGAGTAAGTATTGACAATTTGTATGAAACAGCAGATTTTTTTTGTTGAGTTGCAAAGTTGGCCCCATAGTAAAACTTTTTCATATTCTTGAGCACAATCACCACCTTAGAGGTTTTGCGCTTATTCATTAACACGTTTGTATAGTCTTGGTAATTATTTTATAATATCCCATAATACGAGGTAGAGCTGGGTTGCAACGCGGCATACAATTACACGCGTGAACTGACACGAAGTGGTGCTAATATGAACTGCGATGCGCATGATATCTTTTTACGCTATAAAATAACATGTTTGAAATTAAGTTTTAGCATTAAAGGTTGCCTGTCCACCAGAGCAGGAGCGGCGAGCGAGATACAAATTCAACCATAAAATCTCCGCTCTTCTTCAGTGCAGAGCATAGTATGCAACTCCATCACCTCACTCAGATTTGGTAGACAAGCAGCCTTAGTATTTTTTATTAGATGACGGATGGAAGGCCATGTAATAGGAATGTGATAAGATTTCAGGAAGTAAGAGAGTTGTGTATGGATCTCTACCCCTATGCGAGAAAGGAAAGTTATTTTTCAATAAATGTATTCCTAGATTGTGCGCTAAAGATAGGACTAGCTTAAAATGGTGGTTTGCAAGAAGATAAAGTTGGTTTATGTAAATTGTGAATTTTGTACGTTTTTATATGGTTAAAATGAACCATTTGAGTCTATGATAGTAAATAATTTTAACAACAAATTCCTCTAAAATCCCAAATTCTTAAAAAGCACCACATCATTAATTTATTCCTATTTTCCCAAACTTCCTGATATTCCTAAAGTGCTAACTAAGCTAGAGAGACTGAAACGCTTACCGTTGCTGTGTTACAAAAGAGAGAGGTGCCTAGATTGAGCACTGGGGGAGGCAGCCACGGCAACATGGCGGTTGGCGGGCCATGGCATTGTCGCAGCGCACAGCCGCCGCAACGGCCGCGCACACGATCGCCCTGCGCCCGCGTCGGAACAAGTCACTACCGTAAACAATAAGTGACGATCGCGAGTGGACGAAACTCTTTTCTTGATAAACTCTTGCAGTGATTGAAAACTTTTTTGCTAAAGGTGCTGTTTTTGGGAATTTTGGCTTCGTTGTTGTATTGATATTCGATTACTTACGTTTTGTTTTGGTTTCGCATTTCCTACTGCAAAGTTGGAAGTTAACTGAATTAACTGGTATAATATGAGGTTTTATAATTGTATCTTTGTACCAGATTTCTAGTTCTTTAATCTGGTCCCTAAATCCTACGATAAATACTACTTGCTTGACCTAAATAAGTTTATTTTTGTTGAATAAATTCTGAAGGTTTAATGTAATTAAATATTGGAACAGGAAAGCAAAAATTTATTTCAAAATCAGAAGAACTACTTACTAACACTTTTGTTGTTGTGAATGTGTATATCTTAAAGTCGATAAATTAATTGACTTGAATCGAAAGTGAAATTTACAATAAATACTTTCTAAGAGCCTAAGTTTACGATAAAATGATACTAATGATACTAGAACTCCAACAACCTGCAAAATTAAAACACCAATGGGAATTTCTAAGTAATACAATTAACGTAATGTATTTAATCCATCTGTCTTTTGCGAACTTTCGTTTAATTGAAGTTAAAGATTCGATTCAAACCGTGTAACTGAATGTACCAAATTGTCCCCCTCAAGTAAATGTTTAAAATATTTGACAGCCATGCCATAAAAGCTTGTTGAAGGCACAATTGGATAAATGCAAAAAAGCCGTTTTGTTGATTTCAATTTGTTCTTGATTCTGATTTCTGAATGCCATTCAACTCTTTGTGTTGTCGACGCAGAGTTAAATTCCATAGAATTTTATAGAATCGGATTAACAATACCACTAAACATTGATTATGAAACCATTATTGTTCAATAGAAATGTTATTTTTACGGTTTGTATGCAAATCAATGCGACATTAAAGTCCTTTTCACTAAAGAAAACGTATCAATACTTACCCTAAATCCTAACGAAGGCAAAGAATTTGAATTTCCGTCGTCTAAACACGCTCTATGTACAATTAGGTTAGGACTTCCATCTTAAGAACTGGTCACGACTTAGCTCTATGGTAGAAATTTGATAGCCTTTGTGCGTTTCTAGGTCACAGCTTTAGATCTCGCTCTATTATAGATATTCTTTGTTCTATTCAGACTATGTATTGAAAGGCCTCTTCAGAATCACACGAAGCATGTTTGCTCTCATTTGTGTTCTGTTGTCAAATAATAATTGGGACCTTCATTCATCAATTTAAATTGTTTGTTTTGAAATTCAAATATCTTTAGCCGAAAGAAGTAAGTATTTTTATCAGTAAGTGTTTAAAATCGATTATTCGATTCGATTTACTAATATAGATTTGGAATAAGTAATGCAAAAGAGATTTTGGAACCATCAGTCGTTTAAGCGGTCATCATGAGTTCTCTACAAACAAAGTAACTGTATAAATCAAACAAAAATTTACACCCCAAGAGGTGCTATGCAATCATTGTTTACTTTTTGTCCCTAGGATAAAATGGTATTATATTTCCCGGGCCAATGTCAGAGGCAAATCTATATTGCTTAAATATCAATAGAGTAAAATGTTTGCGTATCGTATGCAGTAGATTTTCGAAGTTGTACAAATAGGTGTCGAAATTTTCCAAAGCAATATTATTTGCTGCCAAGTTTCTACACACAAATTTAGCTTTTACTGATTACGCAGCAAATGCATTCTACCTACTTCCTAGTTAGTATTGCATTGACTGCACTTTTGCCAAATCATTGGCATTGGTGTCGTCCGTTACTTTGTTGCTCGTAGTATTAATAACATCTATATTTGTTTGACAGCAGTTTGTGAACATGAGCTGGAATACGATCAACTGTGATTATTTTTATGCGATCATCAATAACTATTTACATTACAACATTGTTGAATTTGATACTATTTATTAACCTAAATAAAGTGTCAGTATGATGATCACTTTTAACTATATTGTTTGCGTATTTATTTAAGTATATTACAATAAAATCTACGTCTTTATTTTGTGAGATAAGTATAGGGTAGCGTTAAACAAGTTTATTGTTTTAGTATTGTGCGTGGTGAATGCAAATTTAATGTAAACTTTATTTCCCAAATCAGGTTTAAAAGTACTTTGAAATGTAATAAACATTTCATTTTGGATCATAAATCTTTATAGGTAGATTTCGTTGCAATTATAAATACGTTCACGATGAACGTTAAAAGGAACATTTTGTAACTCGCCAGCAATTAAAACAACTGCAATTCACTGCAGCTATAAATCTACAGGTCTTACAATGTTGTGCTAGAACATTAATACATTTAATGTTCTACGAAACTCGACGAGATCCTGTTTGCCTTTGATATTGTCATTTGAAAGGATAAACTCTGCGCGATAAACATCATTATTGTCTTAGGCTGGCACGTATTCAGCACCATCGTGAATAGGTGTCTTTACTTCCATAGGTTTAAGGCGTACCCTGACCGAAAATGGCGCCGAGTTGTATTTTAATTAATATTGTAATTCGAATATACAGCTTTAATGAAAATTTACGGAGAAGTTTTAGGGCCCATGCTTTTTTATTTTTAATGTCGTGGACCCGTTGGAAATCAAATTATGAACTTAATTTTTTTGAAAACAGAGCTGTGGACCTTTGGGAATAACCCTTTTTAGGGCCCATATTCTAGTATTTTAAGACGGTATCATTACATTCCCTCGTAGTCACTGCCAGAAGTAGATAGCAAAACTGCTAAAAGTGGCCGTTTTTGACACATTTGCTATCTACTTCTACGAGTGACTATGAGGGAATGTAGCGATACCTTCTAAATATACTAGACTATAGGCCCTAAAACTTACCCGTAAAGTTTTATAAAAATCCTTTTCTATTAGGAATCCAGGAATTCAAAACAATATGTGTATTTCAAAAATAAATCAAGTTAATTAATTATAAAAGGTATTTTAATGTTGCACGGATGTGATAGCCCTGCCAGTGAGTCACAATCACAATGCCGTGGGTGTCTCATTTCGTATGCGCGAGCGCAATATCTAGGAAGTGCATTCGTGTTCCTACAGCGAAACATGTGCGTAGAGACGTGCGCGAAATCAATAAACAATTTTTTATTTTATTCGTGATTCGCAAAGCTAAATTGAAAATGTCCTCACTTGAAATTGACAGCCGGTTGTTATTTTCATTAAAAATGTCCCAACTTCTTGCAGTTGAATTTGTTGGCGAGAAAATTGTGTGATCGTTATTTGGGCAGCTACTGTCATTTAAATTATTTATTTATTATTATTGTTTGGAGCTACAGGAGGTGACTATAGGAACTATTTATAAAACTTTTTTTTTATTATGAGTGTTCCTTAAGTAAACTATTCTTTTGGACTCTCAATAGTTAGGTACCTACCAACTTTATGGCGAAAAAAGTCTTCAGTACCTAATGATAGTTTTCATAATCAGTTTCCTACGAATTCTGTATCTTTGGGGGCAATTTAGGTACAGAAATTATCAATTACATTTTCGTACTCATCTCAGTTTTCGTCTGTACGTTTATTGTTTGACAAATTAATAGCAATAGTTCGATTTACATAAAAATAGTATTATTATACATTTAACAGCGCCCATGCCAATAACGATGGTAATGAGTTTAATTAGTTTCGATAAAGAAACGGACATGTCTATTTTATATAAATCAAACTATTAACTGCATGATCGTTAACTTTTATGATGAGGATTCGTTCTTGATGCGAAGGAACGGTTCTTGCGAAATACCCACTTTGAGAGACAGCTTCAATAAGAGCGACGTCCGGTTGTCATATCACTTTCCATTAACGGTATATTTTTACTACAACTACGTGACTATGAAGTAATTAAAACGGTCCGCTCAGCCGCCTAGCGCTTTTTAACTGTATTCGCGTTTTAAGAAAAAAGTTTGGATGCCGAATCGGCGACCTTATCAAATCAAAACACGCTGCGCGAGAGTTCGTTGAACTGCAGATTGTTGCCGGATCTACTTTGGGTCGTTTCAATAGCATTGCTAACCTACTGCACCTCGTATTGTAGTGCGAGTCGATTTGAGCTTTGTTTTTGCACGGTTTACGATTGTTTTCATTTGAGGTTTTAGATCTGTCGTCACGTGTGCTGCCAATGTTGCCACGCGATTGCATAATAGGTTTAATGCATAATGTTTTCGGAAATTCTAATGCTGTTGTTTGTTTTAGGTTAACGTTATTTTTGCCGTTACGTTGACCCGCCAATAGATCGTAATTTAACAAAACTTGTAAAAGATAGGAAAAATGACTCATTCTAGTTTCCTCTTTTTCTTATTCATGGTGAGTTGTCTGAATGATAGATGGAATGATTTTCCTATTTACTGTAATTTGACTTAAGTACTATTATGTTGGTGAATGGGCAATCTGTCTTCGTTCCTTCAGCTTTGTAACTCTACGTCTAGATTCATGTCACTTTTACCTGTTAGGTGCATCGTATTGATTTAAGTAAGTATGCCTGTTGCATTCCCAGGTGCACTAAACATTTCTATATTTAAATAAACTTAGGCAACTCAAGTAAGTACCTAAACGGACGTATAAAAATATAGGTAGGTACTATTAGTCTAGCTTGGTCAATCAATATTTCCCACTACTTATATCCTAAAATATATAAATTGTATCGTCTTGTACAAGGATACAGATAATATTTTATAAAACTAAAATATTATAATTAACAACTAAAACACACTTCCTATTCCATTTGCCCGCGTAACGGCATACCTACTACCGAGAACTATTTAATAGCAACTGGCATTACATTCAAAAGCAACTGTATCGTTTTTAATGGCAACTGTATCACAGGATGATGACACTCGAATAGTCAGCGGACTCACCGGAGCTGGTTTCGTTGACATCCGAGCAATTTTATTGTTTCGTGAACCAGATCGAAATGTCAGAACCACCGTTAGCCGCGAACGGTAGGTGGCGGAAGCGGGCGGCGTGCCGACCCTTTCGGTTAACCAGATAAAGATAGGGTTGCCACGAATAAAATCAATGATTATATGAGAGCTTTTTCATATTGAAAAAAATAAATCACTCGCTTGATACATTTTAGTAGAATCCAAATAAAACGCTTTTAATTTTTTCAAATAAGTAACTAAGTTTTCAGTTGAAAATACCTCGTAAATATACAAAAGTAAGTAAACAATTTACTACCTGACTTTTCAACCAATCAACCGCTAAGAAATCGGTTAATTTATCTATGGTTATTTACTTAACTATTCTTATATTGAGCAATTTTTTTTTACTAGTCTATCGCTTTGAGTTATATTATAATGTATAGTCAGCGTCATAGGTAATGTATAGGCCGAGTCATTGGTAATGACCATTTTCGATGTTTCCAAGTACCTATTTGGTGATCTTGACAGCTATCCACTTTATGACGCTGACTGTACATAGTACATTATAATATAAAATATAACTCAATAGTTTATCGTTCCTTATGTCCGCTGTTTGTCTAAGTTATTTTGATTCAAGGGATTCTAGAAAAGTATACTGAATTAAGTACCTATTTAAATGCTTTAATAAATAACAAGCTTTACCGGAATACAAGGGCTGCTCCACATCGCAAGAGATAGATTTAAATTGGTTGATTTAAATATATCTCTTACGATGAAGCAGCCCTTGTATTCGGGTAAAGTTTGATAAGTAGCGTGCATTTCTAAAACACTGTCAATGAACGTTATGGAAAATAATTTCTCTATTTTTCTTTGCTTCCCGTTCTCATTTCAAACTTCCCGCGTACAGTCTGTATTCGTAGAAAAGCTTTATTTTAAGGTTTTTTGTACAGACAGTACCTACTGAAGTATTACAAATTAGGTAAGTACCTACATTGAATCATTTGACTTCCTATTTGCTAACTTAGTACCTAACTTGTAAAGAAGCGAAATAGCGTTATCATAAATATTAACAACTGCAGTCTTCACATTAAGATACTTATGAAAATGGCCCACAACACAACATAGAAATGGCGTTGACATTTTAATAGATATTTATTGTTACGATTATTGTTACTCAGAAGTCAAAACCCGCTTGTTCGCTATGATTAGGAAGTAATAGAGACATCTACAATCAGAAGATTGATTTGAACTTTTAGCAGAAAATATTTTCTTGGGCTACCTACGCTCAGCTTGATTTTTTAAGCATGTTCTCCCTTTAACTGACAATTATCTGCCAATCACAGATAATATAATACTATAATTAAACATACAACATACCTTTAAGTAATGCGTAGACGGAAGATTTTGCTATCAGTTTGCTGTCAGTCATGATTACTTTAGCCAATCAAATGAACCATTTATAACGCTGCCCAATATTCCTCAATTTCGATTGGTTATAGAGTCATGAGTCATGCATGACTGAAGGGATCGACTGATGGTTGCATGACCGTCTATTGTACGCATAAAGTAGCTGAATGTAGAAGTTTGACAGTTTTAAAAACGCTGACGCTGTTGGTCGTATTTGCAGGAAATCGGACTTTGCTTTAAATTATTTCTCAAACTAGGTTAATCTGATTACAGATTGTTACCACAACATCTGTCAGATACATTACAAACGCTACCGTATAAAATATGACGAATTTCGCAACCAAACCAAACACCAATATTCAATAACCGTTCCAGTTTTGCCCTCTAGTTGTTTCATGAAATATTGCTTTTGGACTGTGATTCAACTTAGCGAATAATAAACAAGTCGTTCTTTAGCTTACATACGTCTACGTGGGTGATCCTTAAGATTTTGATCCGTAAATATATGTTAGTAAAGTCTAGAATCTAAAAATGTTGTTCAGCGTTTTAATTTATTGGGTCAGCTTCCTTTGCGCACTCATGTTCAGGATTAGGGCTAGGTAATACCTATCCTGCAAATCATTCCATTCTATCAAGTAAATCGGATTTCCCCTGACATAGAAAGTGCCCGGGTTTCACCCGGACACTTTAGAAACCCCGCCCGGACGCTCTCCGACGCCCTCCAAACTAGGACAAATCCGGGGAAACCCGGACGGATGGCAGCCCTAGGTATATGTAAACTTTTTAGAACTCTTGTAACTAACAAATGATATAGGTAGACGTTGTAATATATTGATACAATTTCCCTTCAGCGTGTTTTGTGTGTGTACCACATGGTACATACCTAAAACAGACATTTTTAAACAAACCTTTTCTTATACTTGGAGAAAAGCATTTATGCACCTCTTGCCTCCGGGTTACAAAAGGGTCATTCGAAATAAATTTATGAGATAAATACCTACTGATATTTTAGGTAGGTACCTACTGTAATAATGTTCGATTGGGAAAGTAATGGGAACTACTGGTCGGTCCACACGGCGGCAACTTTTGGTCGATAGCGACTCGCTGGCGATGTCAAAATCATGTGTGGACGTGAATTTAGCAGCGATTTATTGTCGCTGTCGACTTATGATCGATACTAATCATAAGTCGCCAGCGAGTCGCCATCGATCAAAGTCGCTGCGTGTGTACCGACCATAAGAAATCCGGTATCGGTACCTAAATGGGATTTGAAATGCTAACACAAAACCGAAAAGCACAGTTTTAAGTAGTACCTTTCAGCTTCGACTCAATTTATGTCTACATTGATTGCATTTACGACGAACGCACTACTAGTCGTCTGGCCATAAACTAAAGCGCAGTCTTGGAGTATATCACTGTGAATTGTTCTATAAAATTGAACAGACGACCATTACTGTCATGTGAATACAAGAGGTCTTATATTACACCTAGGCAAACGAACTCTTATAGCCTTGTAGGTATCATCCAATTCTTTTACTATTGCAAACAAGCTGTAGCTGTAGGCCAATAAAAACACAGGTATCGATTACTACTTATCATACAGGGTTATTTTGAAACCTCAGAATCGGTAAGTGAACAACTTTCTCCTAGGAACATGAGTCGAAATATGACAATTTTGTTTTTACTATTCATACAAATCATACTGATCACGTGATTGACTTAGTATGGGAAGTCCCAAATTTTCTAGGAGTTGATGTTTCTATGAGAATAAGTTGTTCAATTACCGATTCTGAGTCGAACTTAAAAATTTGGCCAGTGGTTCAATTGTTTTCCTTCTATGAACTGTAAAAAAGAATTTTTGTCTTGAGTTTTAATTGACTTCGAACACCAAGCTTACTATTTTCAGTAATAAATTAAGTACCTACATGAAAAAAAACTAATATTGAGAAACATGGATTTTAAACCACAGTAGGTATGTTCTAAAAATATAGAAATGTGTGCCAAAACACATGATATACCTACAAAAACTGGATTTGGAAACGCAATAACAAAGCAATTGGTTTCATTATTAGAAATGTTGTTTTGAATGTTGCATTCAAATTAAAGTATTTTCAATATTGAGCTGTAATCATTGACACCAGACGCCTAGTTCTGCACTAGTGAAGCAGAAAATCCTAGAACTATGTACTTGAGCGAATACTCAAACTATGATTCACTCAAGAAAATGTGTTGGAATGACATATTCATAATTATAGCAATTCCATGCCAATATATTAAAGTGTTAGTCTCTCTATTGTATCTTGAAGCAATATCATCGGTATCTAAGTTAATTATAAATAATAGCATCAACAAACAAGGTAACTCGTGCGTCTGATCAATCTTAGACGGCAAAATATATTTTTTAATCAGTTCAATGAACACTAATAGATAAGGTGTCCGATGGAATCAAACGCAAGATTACATTTCAGTTATCTAGTCGTAGTGTTAATGAACTTCACAAGGCCAAAACCTTCTCAAGATAACTCTATAAAACCTTTTAGTTTTATGAATTTCAATTCATTCCGCAACAAAATAACTCGATATCGAATATCTTTACGATAACGCAGCAGTGTGTGTATTTATATATTTTTAAACAATGAGATAAGTTTTAAAGTAATCGACAATACAGGTAACGCGAGCCATGATACTGACGCCAATGAAAATGCTAATGCGATTTGTGCTGTATTAAAAGACTAAAGTGTATAAAAATAGCAAAATGGGTAGTGGAAAGTTTGGTTTTACGACCAAGAAGGACAAAGTGATTGTTGGACATGAGAAGACTGAGTTTAGTATTAAAGATAAATGTCGCGAAATACAGAAGAAACTAAAGAAGACTGAAAAACAAAAGACTGATAAGCCAGAAAAGCCGATTTGGTGGAACCAGTGCAGCGGATGTAAGTATAATAGGTTAACCGAAGAAATTAGATTTTCGCTATCGCCATGTGTATAAACTTAAATAATTTACACACAAAAGTAAGAAATAATTCATATCTCGCCAACTTAGGAATCTGGTTGGTGGCAGGATTTGTTGTCCGTCTGGTTAGCTACCATCATCTTATCTAAGTCTGACTCCATAACAATGATGTTTTCAGCATTAGTCTGTTCCGGCAGTTAGAGATAAGATAGCTAGTTCCTCAGTGATTGAGGATTCCGAGAGTAGTGCGCTTCCACCTTCAGCCTTATCACCACTTGACATCAGGTGTGATAAAGGCTAAGTGCTACTCCATTTCGGATAAAAAATATAGGTAGTTCCATACAACAACATCATAGCCTCATTGCAGATTCTATCATTAAATTTAAGAAATCTTCAAAGGGCCACGAGCCACGCCCTTTGAATTCACAATAAGAGAAATTAGATCACCAAGGTTCCAACATTTGAAACCGACTAGAACCTTCGACTGCTGCGATAGGGAATCGAGGCCAACGACGTGACCTTAGACGGCACCTTCAAATTATATAGGAGCCCTTCTAATGTTCCAAATGCTGATTTCAACATCAGCTTTTGCAATTTTTTTCCGATACATGCCGTTTGTTTTGGTATTTGTATGATTTCCATATTAATCAATGTATTTTATAGCAGTATTGACCGTATTAGTCCTAATTATGATTTAGGTGCAAGTAGTGAAAAGTGTTACGAGCCTTGGTATACTTAGGTTTATTTATAGTACACCAACTAATCTTGAATTTCTCAGTCTGCCTATAAAAGTGCGTAATGTCACATAAACACATAAATATCTGCGTAAAAGTGTGTCAGTGGAAAGCGCGAGAGAATCCCGAGAAATCTACTCGCAAATGCGGCCGCGGCGTACGCGCCCCCCTGTTTCCACTTTCTAAACTGGCGAGTTTGGCGCGGGCTTTATAGTACAGGAACTACTGCAGCATGAAAGTAGCTGTGCTGACATTTCCTTATACGTCATCTCACCATTCACGACTCCTAGTTATACCATCAAAATAGAGAACTAAAGGAGTACGATTGTGATGTAGCTAAATTTCAAACTTTCATAGTCACTGTTACTAAAATATTACGAAAAGCGGGAATTTTATCATGTTTATATTTTATTTTGTTGTCGAGTCGCCAAAATTTGGGCACAATTGCATGCGCAATGATCGATCACATTTGATTTTGAATAAAATTTATTATAAGTAACTACAAGTACTAAGTACTTAAATAGTTTTATGACATCTTATTTCCTTTAAACCACATCATAAAAAGTTTCATATTCTTTAGGAAGGACCTTAAAAAGCCAAGTGTCAACCTTTATTATCCACGAAGCGAATATTATTTTGATTGACAACGAAGGCATTTTCAACCAGTCTATTATCGAAAATACCTTCCTTTTGTGTCGAAAATAATGGCCACTGCCATTACTACAACACCTTTTATGGTCTTGACGAATTATTAATCATACTCACAGTCTGTTAATTTTGAATACAACATTGAGAATGTTTCGACATAAGGCTTAATGGTTTATACAATTGAGATAAGTAAGTTATTATCTGGTCTCTGAAAAGTATCAGGTCAATAAATAATTGTTCTTGTTAATAAAATGAAATGAGTTGTTATATTATTTACCTATTAAAAGTTTTCGATGACTTTTTGGTTTCAACTTTAAATTACTACTGGTTTTTGGTCTGCAATCTCACATCGTGCTGCTGTAATTGAGTTTTTTATAGCACTTGGGAGGATGACAGATTCGTGTCAAACTATTTAATAATAAGCCTGTCTTTCTCCTGCATAGCAATTACGTGGATCGTCGTCCAATTTGCCCAATTTGCAAAATGCAGACAAATTAATGATAAATGGGCCAACAACCTCTGTAAGCCACATGATATTTAACCGACAGTCTGTCGTTGTTGTTGAATTAGTTCAAAATAGTTTAGCGAATACCAGCTACTTTTTTTGATTTTCACTTACCTACTTATACGAGTATTGTTTGGAATAATTCAGAAAATAAGTGAAAATAAGTTTTTGGTCAATACCTTTGATAACGATGCTTCGAATCAATCCTGTTCCAAAATTGCGCGTATTTGTGTAAGCCACACCGTTGCTTTTTAATATTTTTAGAACCCAAGAACTTGCCGTGCAAAGTTCGTTTTCAAATATTTTTATTTGGTAATTTACCCTTGTCCACAGTGAGTGAAATAGACCAGTACCTATGGATGGTTGGCGGTTCAGCAGGCGCTCTGGCGCTGACGGGAGTGGCTGCTGCCTCCGCCTTCTACCTGAGCACCAGGCCAAAACCAGAGAAACCACTCGTCACCTTGCATGAACAAAGCCTCCTTGAACCTGTAAGTAGATAAATGTATCAAACCATGGTAGCTTACGCATTTTTTCATTACATGAAATTTTATCCCGGTTGGGAATTGAGCTCAAAAACCCGAGAGTAGAATGATTAGTATTTCGTGATAGGGTTAGACATACAATATTATATTATATTGGATGCCATAACTATTGTATTGGATTAATTCTGTAAAGGAATTTATAAATAAAATATTTTGTATAGCTAGCAAGTTGCACGACATGAAGTTGAAACAGCTGGCCGTTAAATCTTAAAAAAAAAAAATTGACACAATTTTTACATTGGTCACATCTAATAATAGGTCTTTACCTATGAAATTGCCGTTTTGTATGGAGATTTCTGTAATTATTTTTTTTCCATACTAACGTTTTTGTTATTATTTAACGACTAATATTATGTAAATTTACAAAATTTTACACACGCATTTATGGACATTTTAACTACTAAATGACACATTCGTTAAGAGAAAAAAAATTTTTTTTCACTAAGTTACAACTAATAAAGTACGAAATTCTGGAAACAAAAATAGTCGTAGCTTTCGGAATAAGTTTTTTCTATGTAAATAATCAAATATCGTGGTTATTAAATTATCAAAAGTTGCTCGATACGGTCTTAATGTAACGCAATATTAAAAAAAATAATATATTTCTAATATTATAAAAGTTGTTAAGTTATATGTACAAAAGAAAAAAACGGCAATTTCATATGTAAAGACCTATTATATAGTCTGTTCGAATCCAATTTGGAAAAAATGTAAACAAAGACGCCATTATTCTGACCATAGACTATTTAGTGATGTGGTAAAAATTATACCATTTATAAATCGATAAATAATTTGATTGCTTCGATTCGATTAATTGAATGCTATTATGTTGGAGCTTCGCGTTAGTGAAGAGTTTTTAGTTTATTACTTCTCAAGCCTCGGTGTTCATCGCGATTATAGAGAAATAAAAGGCTTATATTGAACCGAGTAAAAATTAAGATTTTAAATTATTGTTATGCATTCACAATGCAATTTCGGAAGTATACGAAAAATGTAATACTTAGTAAAAAACCACGAGCCCTATAAGTAGCTTTCAGGCGAGATTTTTTTTATTTCACACAAACACGTCATCATCATCACATAACAAATTGAAAAGTGACTTTAACATAATATAATATTATGTAAGGTTACTTTCCATCACAAATTTATCATAAATAGTAAAACATTATGACATTATTATTAATTATTATTATGACATTTTGTCAAAATAACGTCAAATTCAGTCTCGGAATTTTTTAAGAATTATTTTATAAATAATATATTTTTGTAAAGCAGTGCGTTAAGTTGAAAACATTATGAATCCAAGTGTTCAGGCAGGATAGTATTTTCTTAATATGTGAGTAATCCGCAAATCCGCGACCCGGCTGTGACGGGCGCAGCAGTCGTCGGCCACCAGTATTCGGTCGGCCGCGCGCGAAGATATTATGCGTGTGATCAGTCTACTACTACATTCGGCTGCAAATGCTGATTTTCCATATGCATTGACTTATTGGTGTTATTATTGTACAGACTCATCGGTTATCAGTGACATTTCTACATTATTTGGAAACTCGGAGTGCATAATAGTGGCACAGGAATTATCTTCATAGGGAGATCATACTATTAGACATGTGCGCCGATGCCGAAATCTTCGGCGGCGGCGTGGAGGTAAAAATTGGTCGGCGGCGGCGTAAATGGCGGCGTAAACGGCGTCATAAATAATGGCAGCCTGCCCCCTTATTCACGAACCGTCGGAAACGCTCCTGACAGCGGAATGTATGCCCTTTCTCTGTCACTCACTAAAGAATAGACAAAGACAAAGCACAGAATTCAAATCCGATTCCGTTTCCGACGGTTCGTGAATGGCGCTGATACAGTTTTCATACAAATTGACATAAATACGGAATCGCGATAGTTTGCGTTTGCTTGACATAAAAACTTACACTAGGGGTACAGGGGGCTGAATAACTCAATAGAACATGGTTTAAGAAATTAGAAAATCGCTTTATGTAATAAAAATTTATAAAAGCAACGAAAATGACAATCAAATCATCATCATTATCATCATCAGCAACCCACTGCTGGGCATAAGCCTCCCCCAAAGATCTCCACAACGATCGGTCATGCTTGGTCCGCATCCAGCGGCTTCCCGGGACCTTGACTAGATCGTCGGTCCAACTTGTAGTGTAGGGGGCCTGCCCACGGAACGTCGTCGGTAGGTACGCGGTCGCCATACGAGAACCTTTCCGCCTCAACGGCCATCGGTTCTCCGCGCTATGTGTTCTCCCAATGCCACTTCAGCTGAGCAATCCTTCGAGCGATGTCGGTTGTTTTAGTTCTGGAGATCTCATCATTTCTGATTCGATCTCGCAGGGAAATCAACCAAATCACCAAGCATCGTTCTCTCCATTGCTTGCTGGGTGACCTAGCCTTCTTGTAAGACCCATAGTAAAAGACCACGTCTCACTTCCATATGTCATAACTGGCAACACCCACTGTTCAAAGACCTTAGTCTTGAGACATTGAAGAATTTCGGACGCGAATATATGCCGAAGCTTCCCGAACGCTGCCCATCCGAGCTGGGTTGGACGAGAGATCTCTTTCTCAAAGTTGGACTTACCTAACTGGACTGTCCCAGGTAAACATAGTGGTCAACAACTTCGAGTGAAATGTTCTCAATATTAACTGGAGGGGGTGCAAAATGGGCATTGGACATGATTTTCGTCTTATCCATGTTCATCCTAAGACCCACTCTTTGGGAAGCATTACTGAGATCTTCGAGCATTGAGTTCAGGCCTTCCAAGGTCACAGCCATAAGAACTACATCATCGGCAAATCGCAGTTCATTATTTTCCGACGACATCTTGACACTAACTCAATACGGAATGAAATGAACATGTGCGCTAAGAAGAGAGAGAACGCTGGACATTTTGCGAATTGGACGTTATGCGCCTAAACGATGGCGAACCAGGCAGAAGGCAGTGGTTTGCTAAGCACCGAGCGGTCGAATATCGCTCGCCATTCGCGCCGTTTACGCCGATTTTTCTGACCGGTCAGCGGCGTCGAGTACTGATCGGCGGCGGCGGTCATCGGCGCGGCGCGGCGCACACGTCTACATACTATCCTGTCATCCTACCAAAAATATAATTAGAAACGAAAAGACTAACGCTCGTGAGCTATCGGAGGTGTTCTCGCGAACACCAAGTGTGTTATTGTTTTGATGAATCTATGTGATAGTTATTATTATCGGTTGGTTTATATTTTGTATTCTGACTTAGAAGTTTAATGTTAAAAGAAAATAAATTCTTAATTTCAAAGTATGTTTTATTTAATTGTTATCCTACTATATTAAGTGATTTCTTAAAGACATAATTTCATTAATTTCTAGCTTTAAAGTTTTGTAGACTATTTTGAAATTTAATAAGAAAAGCTTATTCTACTAAATATTATATTACAGCGCCATCTAGTAAGTCAAAAGGCAAGCTTGCAGGAAGTGTCTTACATCGCCATCTATCTACGAATCAACCAAATTGTATACATTATGAAAAGCTCAGTTGACTATTTATGTATGTATTTAAAGTGTCATAAACTATGTGGTTGATCAACAGATAAACAGTATGGCGGATGCTAGGGTATGCAAAACGGTAATTGGTAATCGGTTTTTTACCGGTAATCGGTCCAATGTGAACAATCGATAATAACCGAAAAAAATGGTAATGCGTCGTGTCGTGTCGGGTCGTATCGACGACAGTGTTGCTAACTTGCTGGCAAACGTTACACGCGTGATAGTTAGCGATTCGATCGCGGCTGCTGATCACGGACTCGATTCTCACTCTTTAGAAATTGTATTTATCCTACTTGATAAATAGCGAAAAAAATATTTTCAAATTTAAAGTCAAAAGTTGTACAATAAATTTCTGAATCATATTCATAAGACTCTACTTACGATAAAGTAGCAATGACATCGTTTCAGCAAATTATGCGCACGGAATTCCGCTATGTCCCAGCCCTAACGGACCCGAGAATGTACTTTTTTTAATATTTGTGATTTTTGTGATAATTTTTATCAAGACAGATATTTTATCTTCGATTACATAACATCGATTAATAATCGATATAGTTGGACTAATAATTGAATTATCTGATAGACATTACGTCAAGCACTATGCGATCACCATGGCGATCACAGATAATACAAGATTTTTGCTTGAATGAATAACCTCACTTTTCTTATTAAAATTTTCAAATTAATTTTAAAAATAATAAACATACTACGATCTTTGGAACAAATTAGTGAGATATAAGTTGAAACCTTCTAATTACTAATGAATGTGTTTTTAAATCCATTTAGTGGCCGAAAGTGTGAGAATTTTTAATGGAACAGGTTTGTTTACATTTTTTCCAAATTGGATTCGAACAGACTTTAGTATGTAATATTACAAATGTGAAAGTTTAGATGTTTGGATGTTTGTTACTAAACCACGTCAAAACGCCTGAACGGATTTGGCTGAAATTTGGGACACAGATACAATGTAGCCTGGAGAGGAACATGGGCAACTTTTTTCCCGGAAGTATATCACATTCCCACGGGATAACGTCATGTAGTCCACGCGGGCGAAGCCGCGTGCGGAAAGCTAGTAAAATATAAGAAAAAAGACATTAAATGTCGTGGTTTATCATGACATTCATGACACTAATCAAACGTAAATGTTTAATTTTTTTCTGGTTCTTCTACAATGATTTAATTTGTGGTATTCCATCAACTATTCCGTAAATTACGGCATTATGCTACTGCTTTTTAAAGCTCATTAGTACTTTTTAGTCCATACTGTTAGTCGCACATTTCTATAGGATATAAAAAAGCAAGCTGTAAATCCTGCTTTTATTGCTCGTTTTATGGCATCCATTTCACTCTCAAAACTCAATAGTTTTGGAGTTCAGGTTTCCTCGGTTCAACGACCTCTATTCAATAGTACCAGAAGGTGCCAGAAGTATTGAAGTTGGCGTTTTTTTTTAATTTAATGGTTGAATTTTAAAGATGACTTCAACATAGGTATGTGAAAACTAAAGATAATGATAAAAAAGTAATTTAAAAATGAAACCGACTTCAAAAAGTACCTACCTGCCAACTAACTGAAAAGGACAAAATAATATCATTAAAGTGAATAACGTAGTTCTTTAAAGATATTATTTTTTCCTTTTCAGTTCGCAGTTGGCAGGTACTTTTTGAAGACGGTGTAAATTTTTAAGTTACTTTTTTATTTCTTAAATTTAAGTATAGATTGTCCCATAAAATACCCATATCTCAAAAAGTAGTAAACCGATTTTGATGAAAGTTAGACTTTCCGAAGTTGGAATACACCAGATTTTAATCAAAATAATTAAATAATTAATTTTAATCAAATAAATATGGATAAACATACAAACATACCTTTTTTTACATACACTTACGAAATTAAGCACAACATGCTTGTACGCCTAAATAGAACGCTATAGGTACTCAAATATATTTTAATTCCAACAAGATCACATACATACAGGTCAAAGTAATAACCTCCTTTTTTGAAGTCGGTAAAAAATTAAATGTATATCTATAAAACTGGAACTTGTCTTAAATTGTCTCAATTTAATAGTTTTGTTATTAGCAACATATCAAAAGCTATTTTTGCAAACTAATTTAGATATTTAATACTTAAATACAGACTTGACGAAAATCAGAGGGTGTATCACTTAAAGTCTGAATTAATTTACCAATGTTTCTATATCGTCATTATCTTGTGAATCGCACGACACTGGGTGCTGAGCAATAACCTAATCAAAACCCACATGTGTGTGACAAAAGGATTAAGTTACCGCAAAAAAGAAGTAATTAATTCGATTTCAGCCTAAAACATAGGTTCACGGACGATAACATCATGTCTCATAAAGAAAATATTCACACGGGATCGCTGACCGATAATATAGTATATACCGAGTATATTAAACTGTTAGTGCCTATAAAATTAAATCCAATAAAAAGATTATGTTGTCAGGATATTTTTCACTCACAGTGTTTGTTAATGATCAAACTATTATTAACAAGGCGAAAATAAGAGTTGTCTTGAGAATCATTTAAGTATTTATTTTATTCCATTATTAAAAAAGATTGAAATTATATCGAGGTTTGGATTATGCATGATATTCGTGTCATCGTCCAACCCTATTTGGCTGCTTGTTGTTATTTTTGTAAGATCATATGATTAAACAAACTTAAGAGTTACTCATACCACTACGTGACAAACAATTCGTAATACCGTTATATAATAGTTACGTCCCCGAATAGAACTAATATACTTACTTAAAATAAATTATTGGAATTTTGGTTAATCTACCACAACTTGCGTAGGCTGGTTAAATAATAATATGCTGTTCTGAGTTTTGAGGTACTCCTTTAAATCGCGGTATCAAAGTTCAAGTTGCCCTATTTCAAACTACCGATGCCGCCACCTCACCGTGGAGTTGGCAAAGCGCATCTTCGAGCGGTATTTTTAACTCATTGTACCACGGGCAGCCCAGGAAGATACTCTGCTGTCGGGTACCGAGTCACTAGCGAAAGTGATGAGAGACTGAACCTTGCCAACCGCGCCGGAGCCAACAACCCAACAGGACTGGGACCTGAAAAAGTGAAAAGTGACAATAGTGAAAAATCTGATAAAGAATTCCAATTGAAAGACAACAATGGTTGCGCAATGTGAAATATAATTTAGTTAAAACCAAACCGTGTATTTTGTGGTGTGATAACAGTTTTAATAGCAATGGCGTGCTGTGACTGCTGTGCTGGAGTGTCTCCGATCCGACCACCGATAATTTTGAATGAACAGTCAGAAGCTCTTAAAGTAAGTGATTTGAATCTGATAAACCATTGTTTCATCATGGTCAAGGAGACGTCCCAATTGTTTATTATAATTATTTTTCATTATATTCTTGATCAATAGAGTTGTTGCATCTGATTCCAGAGTTTCTACTATTAATTCCAATTAGTAATTGAAGTTTTTTCATACAGCCATAGGATTTACTATAGAAGTTGCTAGCTTAGATTTTTTGTCAAAATAAGTTGATCATCAGAGTTGATAAATCAGTTGAAATGCATAGATGGATCAGTTTTATTATTTTATCGAAACGATAGACGTCAGAACAATGTTTCCCAACTCATGCCCCAGTAGTTGGCAAAGCTCCTTAACATTTAGATTCAGTAGATACATTTGGGCCCACAATCGAAAATGTGAACCGATTACAAATAGCAACAACAACTTCTAGAAGCTTCTGTTTATCGAAATTCAGTGTTTATTCAGCATTATTTTGGTATTAGCTCGTTTATATTATAACCACGATAAACATTCTCCATAAGACAATAGATAAAGTAAGTATTTAGTGTTCTACTCTACTCGTAGGAGTACTTGATTGATTTTCTCTATTTTTCTAATTCTAAAGAAAGTAATTTAAAGGGGAAGTTATTAAAGAAAAAATAACAAAACCATCAAAGAGAAAAAAACAGCCCTTGGCGAGTTTTGAACAGATATGGCGTAGCTTCTTTGACGTTCACAAGTGCTGTGTCAGCCTACAATGAATAAAATTTTAAAATTTTAAGGTTTTAAAATTTGAACTATAGCAATATTAAAAATTTGATTGTGGTTACTATTTTAAAATACCAAGTATTAAAGGCAAATGATTTTGTGCAGGCCTCCCTTTGAAAACCAGGCTAACATTAAACAAAGTGAATTTCCGACTATCGGTTGCTGCTCCCTGATTCAGAAACCGTCGGAATCGAAATCGGATTCAAATTCTGTGCTTTGTTAATTCTATATTGACATACTGAGTGATAAAGACAGTGCATATGTCGTGGTCAGATCATTGAACTAAACTGATAATTTCATGAAATATTCGTATTTCATGAAATTAACCGCTATACTATCTATAAAATTCTCTGGTCATATCATTGAATGATCAGCCTTTAACGATGTGAAAAGCTAAACGCATGGTCATTTCATGAAATGGTCATTTCATGAAATGGTCAACGTTAGCGATCAT
Organism: Crambus lathoniellus; assembly: GCA_949710035.1. Lineage (NCBI taxonomy): Eukaryota > Metazoa > Arthropoda > Insecta > Lepidoptera > Crambidae > Crambus > Crambus lathoniellus. The sequence continues at coordinate 13,378,926 of OX453296.1, forward strand.
ATCGTAAAATTGTTACATCGTGCCCCCTAGAGGCGCTGATGTCGTTTTGTAATTGTTTGTTGTTTCATGCCGGACATATTTTTGTTACGAAAGTTAATAACAAGTGCTATCAAATGCGCGCTAAGTGTAGCAAAGGGGTGCAACTCTGAAAACTCAAAACCTAATCACTACATAGTATAAAACAAAGTCGCTTTCTCTTTCCCTATGTCCCTTTGTATGCTTAAATCTTTGAAACTACGCAACGGATTTTGATGCGTTTTTTTTTAATAGATAGAGTGATTCAAGAGGAAGGTTTATATGTACTATTTATCCCGATATTCCCACGGGAACGGGAACCACGCGGGTGAATCCGCGGGCGGCCGCTAGTATAAAATAAAGAGTAAATTTTTGTTAACCTTATATTAATGTCCTTTTACTAAATCGATCAAATAATGATATTGTTGGTAATTTCATGAATGAATTTTGAAAATATCGTTAAACGTGGTTCATGAAATAGTCTTATTTAATATCATGTTGGTAATCCTTACTTATATTATAAATGCGTCTCTGTCTGTCTGTGTGTTACACAATCACACCTAAACTACTGAACCGAAATGAATGAATTTTTGTACAGAGATAGTCTAGAGCCTGAGAAAGGACATAGGCTACTTTTTATTCCTGAAAAATATCACCTTCCCGCGGGATAACGTCGTGTAGTACACGCGGGCGAAGCCGCGGGCGGAAGGCTAGTTATTTATAAATTTTATCGCATCCATAATGCTTTAGCTTTTTTTGTATGAGTAGGCTAAGCATAGATTTTGATAGAAGGCAAATAAAAAAGATTTTGCATAAAAGCTTTGACGTGGAAAATCACTATAAAGTCCTAATTTATTATTTCCACAGAACTTAAATGGAAGATAGTGGCAAATAGCGTAGATATTTAACTACTTTATTGACACAAAAAGTAAATCAACTTAGTATTGCTCTCACTTACTCCACAGTTCAGTACATTCTATGCAAATTCATGTTTAACAAGATTATTTTGTTTTTCCACAATGTGGCAATCATATTTATATTATGGCAACTCTTTAATTTTTAAATCATGAAATAAAAAATCAACGTAATTGTTGATAGGAATCTGTAATGTTTATTGTTTATCCGTGTAAAAGTTTGATTTTTTATTAAAACAAAATAGCGTACTTATTTAAGTAAGTAGAAGTAACTTTTTTTTGCTACCGAAAGCCAAAATAAATTTAAAATCGCTAATATCTTTAAGTAAGTAAGTATTTATTGTGTAAAGAAACAAGGTTACAAAAACAGGTCTTAGTGCTAATTACAAAACTGAATCACTTATTTCTACCTTTTCAGGAATTTAGACCATATTATTAAAAATATTATAAATAGCAAGACAAACTAATTAATAACTTATTCTACTTATATGCTAAATATATTCCTGAATGCTATAGAAACATTTTTTTGCCAACCACTCTCTAACAAAAGTTCTGAATTTATGTATCTTATGTTCTTTAAAATGGTCTGGTAGCTTATTATAAATTTTAATGCACATTAAGTAACAGATATTGCTAAAGGTTAATTTTGTCGTTGGCCAATGAAGTTTATTTCTGTATAGGTACAGAACGCAAATTGCGATTAGTTATTTCATGTTCATGAACAAATATTTTTTTGCTGTGGTATACAAATAAGCAAATGTCGAATATATAGAGACAAGGCATTGTAAGCAAATTATGTTTTCGGATGTGTGGTCGGCACGAATCAATTGATTTTAGCACAAATATGGCGCGGATACATTTCTTTTGAATTACAAATGCCTTGTCCCTATCAACAGAATTACGCCAGATTAATCTATCTTTAAAGTAAATAAAACATTAGGTTTTTCATTACGCTGCGCTGCTTGAGCCAAAACAGTTGAAACACTAAATTGATGCTGAAAATATTAAAAGGAGATAGTATAAATCAAATAATTGGGCTATAGGACAGAAAGACAAATATCTTTACATGAGGCGTAGTTATTTAAAGCTTACGAGGATAAAATTAGTCTTCATTCAATATTCAGTGTAGAGCTAGTAAAACTTACGAGCCGATCATATTTTAATTAAATCGTGGTTGTAATAATTGATGTGGGATTATTTTAGTTGCCGATTCTGTTAGTACATGGTTTTTTTCACAACAGATTTAAGGCGCTACTCGGAAAAAGTATGGACTTTTTGATTTAATACTATAGGACGGTTACAGTTGTTACAAATCTGGTAGGTAATAAGATATATATTTCTTCATACCTTTATCTAGATTCGTATAGTTTCAATAACACGATTTTATGATTTTGCCTCGACACTTTTTCCTTTCGAAAAGACCTCTAAAAAAATACGAAAATTCAAGATTATTCTTAAATGGGTTTACTTACACTATTAGAAATTGGTTTAATTAGTGGACAACAATAATAAAATCGTATAGAAGCATTTTTGTAATCGCTGTAGTTTTTTAATACGAATTGTTTTTGTGTTTTTTTTTTGCTTTATCTGCAAAATCGGTCTCGCTCCAGCGCGCGTCGTTTTCTCATTGCTATCTCGCTTTAGCATATTTTTTTCGAGTATCGCTTTAAGTCGATGAGTCAAAGTTGCACAGCAACAGATAGGGCTAATAAAATAATAACAGAACGTGTGTAATAAATAACAGGTAAGTACAAGTAATAATATACGTGTACAGTCAGCAATCAAACTTACCTGGTTCCATTATTGGTAGGTGAAGCTCCTGACAAAACGTTGAATGTTCCGCAGTAATGGTGAAATTTTCTGTCATTTCTCACAACAATGATTGAGCTTATTTAGTATTAGTCATAACCGACATTCAGAGCCCGTGGTCCTACTGCGTGGTCCTATTAGTAGTACCACGGGCATATTTTTTTGCCCTTAGTTCTATCAGTAGGACTATAACAAAAACATGATTATTTTGTATGGGCAACGGTCCTACTGGTAGTACCACAGGCAATTTTTTTTGTTCGTAGTTTTATCAGTAGGACTGTAATAAAACATAATTATTTTTCATGGGCAATAGTCCTACTCATCAATACTACGTCAATATTATAAAATGTTACTGGTTCTGTGGTCCTATGACTTAAGGCGGTACCCTGACCGAAAGTGGCGCCCTCAGAGGTTTTTTAATAAGTTGCTAATAGAAAAGAATTTTTATAAAACTTTACGGGGATTTTTTAGAGCCCGGTCTAGTATTTTGGTCATGGTCTAAAGTTCAGAAGTCATTGTTTGCATAATCCCGTAGAGAAGCCAATATGAACATGAGTTACCATTATCGTGACTGCACGGGTACATGTACCCGTACATTTTTCTTTTTATAATTAGGGCACCTCCAAACTGCCCCTTCTTTTTTATAAGGCCTCAACTTATAATACTGGTGTCCACCATATAGCAGCACAGTACCGCCCTTCCGTTAAATAAAATCCATTGCAAGACTTCCCTTTTCCCTTGATTTAGCATCAAGAATTACACGGAAAATAATCAATGTCAACGTGACACAATGATTAAAAAAAAACTCTTAAGGTAAATACAGTACAACCAGAAAAAAGGAGTTCTTACTACTCCTACTCCTAGTTGAACTACGAACACTCTAACCTGTCCATAGTCCTATCGATAGAACCATGTACTACTAATAGGACTACGGGTAATGCTAGGTGCCCATAGTCCTACTGATAGAACTAGGGACACAAAAATTTGCCCGTGGTACTACTAATAGGACCACGCAGTAGGACCACGGGCTCTGAATGATAACCGAGCCCTTGAGGTCGATCGTAGGTATATCATTTCTATTTCTGTATCAAAATATCGACAGATAGGTACTAGCCACAAATTCAGACGAACATTATTTATTGAAAAGTTTGTCGAATACAGCTTTTGCTAGTCTGGAAAACTAGCATTGTCACGAGACAAAATCGAAAATATCGAATATTTGAACGTAACATTTTAAAAATATCAAACTAACAATAGCAGCTAGTGATTTGAGATTGTCAATTATTTTAGTTTGAAGGTAATTTTCGGTTTTAGAAATTGGCAAGCGAAGGGAAAGGATGAATAAAAATAGAGTTCCATTTTATTCATCGTATTTAGAGTTTTAAGAATCAAATGTGAAAAATGTAAAGATTAGTTACATGTCCGCAATGTATCGGTATGTAACTTTTGGTTTTTTATCGAAATAATACTCGTGGTAGTAAAGTTATGAAAATGTACTTCTTGGTCTGGCTCAAAACGATTTAGCTTCTTTAATATTACTACCTATTCTTTAAGGCGATACCCTGACCGAAAGTGATGCCGCGTTGAATTTTATTTATTTAATATTGTAATTCTAATACACAATTTTAATGAAACTTTACGGGGAATTTTTAGGGCCCATAGTCTTGTATTTTTAGACGGTATCATTACATTCCCTCAGTCACTACTAAAAGTGGCCTCTTTTGACACATTTGCTATCTACTTCTACGAATGACTTTGAGGGAATGTAGCGATACCTTCTAAAAATATTAGAATATGTGCCCTAAAAATTTCCCGTAAAGTTTTATAAACATCTTTTTCTATTAGGAACTTATTAATTAAAACCCTCTGAGGGCGCCACTTTCGGTCAGGGTACCGCGTTAAGTAGAGAGGATGCTATGCTATATACAGAAATTCTAAAAATTGGGACATACTAAAATTTTGACATAAGTCGGTACTAAAATTTTGCACATATTTACTCATTACAATATAAATATGAATGAAGTAGAGTTTATGAGTCGTAAATACTTTTAATGTTTCTTGTCATTCATTGCTTCATTTGCTGGCGGTCTGAATGGGACCCATTTAAACATTTTTACTAGCATGGAATTACAGCTACACTCTGCAAATCCAGGAAAATTATTCTATTAAAAACTATAAACGTTGTGCATCAACTTCATTAACAGGCAATGCAGGTTTATAATGCTGAAGGTGGAACATGTTACCTAAACATCTGTCTGCCTCCAATTATATTATAAACTACTAGGGGCTCCACGCGGTTTTACCCGCATGGTACCCTTACTGTAATATCTGGATAAAATGGAAATAATGTAATTCACGCAGAAAGAAAGTAGCCTTCTAGTGGTGACACAATTTTAAAAATCCGTGTGAAAAAATATGGGTTCGTGTCCTATCGGAGCTAGTTGTGATACGGGTCTAAGTCTTTTTCTAATACTTCATTTTCAATATTACAAGTCTTTTTATCTCACTTGTACGGGCGAGTCATACTTGTAGTTGTAGGTAATGCATTTAGACACGCGTTTCTGTGTGCGTCGGCCGGCGACTCGGCCAAAACATTCAAATAGGAACTACCAATCCAAAAAATTTGAAAGTTATAATTTAGCCCTAGGTTTCACTTTTTTATCACAATATTATAATGTGTTTATGTGTGTTTTTAAAGACCAAATACTGCTTGCACTAGACAACAGATAGCGCTAGTTAGGTATGCACTTCCAATAAAAGGATCCAAGAATGGTCTCTGTTTCCTTATAAAAAGTTACTCTATGGTGTGCAAGTACATTTACACACAAAAGCTGAATGTAAAAGTGAATGTAAAAAAAAGAAAAATCCGTTCAGTCAATTTATCCATTACAGACAAACAAACAAGAGAAATACAAGTAATATGTACTTTGATAAAAAGCTTCGTTTGGGTTGATATAATATCTCATCAAAAGTATAATTACAGTTTCATTTATCAGGAAAATTTAAAAATAAGGATAGGAACAGGCAATCATGTTTAATCGTTGTAATCTGTAATTCAAAATAGTTGTCAATGTTGTGATGGAAACTGATTTGAGAGATAAAGTGGAAATGAGACATTTCATAGAAGATAATAAGACAAGTCATAAAGAAGATAATGAGAAGTCCTGTGGAAGATAAGCTAGTTAGAGATTGTGCTGGTGCCCGAAGTACCAGGCTAATTAGGAGAAAAATATATTTCGGTCACCATGACACCAATCGTATCCTCTTCAAATGACAAGTCAATCACTCTTTGACGTTTTACCTCTGATCGATTTATAGGTCTATTTGTTTGGGATCAACTGCAAATCGTAAGCCGTCCGTATGAATTTTGTATGTATTTTAATGCTTACATAATCTAAGTTTTAGCGGACGGCCGTTACTTCATACTTTAGATTTCTTTTGTGATAAAAACACATGTATTTCGTTATGGAAATGCCAAAATGTATCATAATGCCCGTACAATACCTTTATTACTTACGAACTAGGGGCTCCGCGTGGTTTTACCCGCATGGTACAGTCAGCGTGAATTTGAATGCGTATTACTTATGTTATGTCAAATTACTTTTATGTTTTTCAGATGATTTTGACTACTCTAGACGCTCATATCAATTCGACGCTAACTGTAGGTACCCGTTTTGCGGGAACATTGGGATAAAATATAGCCTTTTTCACTCGGGAGCTATGTGTACTTTTCTAAGGGTGAAAGAATTTTTAAAATCGGTCTACTAGTTTTTAAGTAGGTAAGTATATCCATTACAAGCAAACAAGGAATCAAATATTTTCTCTTTATAATATTATAGTATAGAAGTACTTATAGTAAAGATTATGTTGTTTTTCCCGTAGTGCAACTGTTAAGTTACCTGTACCCCAACCACATTAACTCTCGCTCTCGTAATCGTATTATTTTGTATGAAAACCAGAGCAACGCCGCACAGTGGACCGGCCAGTACTCGAAAATCAAAATGCGAACTACCTACTCGGCACGGTAGAAGTGTATATATTCTTTGACGGTAGCGTGAGTCATCCTTTAGTTGCATATTTAGCTCAATCCTACTAATATCCTACTTCCTACTAATATTATAAATGTGAAAGTTTAGATGTTTGGATGTTTGGATGTTTGTATGTTTGTTACTCAATCACGCCAAAACGGCTCAACAGATTTGGCTGAAATTTGGGACACAGATACTTTGTGGCCTGCAGAGGAACATAGGCTACTTTTTATCCCGAAAAAATATCACATTCCCGCAGGATGACGTCGTGTATACCACGCGGGCGAATCCGCGGGCGGAAAGCTAGTTATATAATAATTTGTGTAAGTTTAGATGTTTGTTACGAACTCAATCACGCCAAAACGGCTCAACGGATTTGGCTGAAGTTTGGGACACAGATACTTTGTAACCTGGAGAAGAGCATGGCTACTTTTTGTCCCGGAAAAATATCACATTCCCCCTAACGTCGTGTATCGCCCGCGTGGGAAAGCTAGTACTTAATATTTGAGCACCACCGGTTTCGTGCCGATATGGCTTGTCGATGTCGCTTGAGTATCCCGTGGCAGACTCGATATATAAATATTTTACATTTTTGTATAATTCTGGTTACATTTAGCACTCTTTGAATGATGATAAGACGCTGGGATCCAGTCCAGTGCCCTTCCAGTGCCAGACATGATAAATATTTAAAAAAATTATATAGGTAATTCTGGTTACATTTTAGCACTCTTTGAATGGTGATAAGACGAGATCCCGTGACAGACTTGATCGGCTGCCAATAATGTAATCGCTAATAACTCGTGACGATTGATGTATGTCAATGTCTCGTGAAACATTATATTTGGGTTCATATAGATATATACAGGGTTGATGGAAATGTGACGTATTTCTGTGAAGTCTGTAGATGAGGTCAAGAGCAACATTTTAAGCCATGTACAGTTTTGGCCCAAACTTACCGGTGTTTTAATTATTCGAGATTTTGTTTCTTTTTACAATACCACAGAATATATAATAGTACAATACTCCAGATTTGACCTTTTAATTGCAAGAATAGACTAAACTAGGGTTTTTACTGCTGTTTTAATGTTATCTGATAGAAGACTATCTTACATGTTATTACATTATGCGGAACAATAATGTGAATACCTGCTTACCTTTAACCATTAACATATTATATGTATTAATTTCTTTTTAATTTTCATGTTCGTACATAATAGGTTTTATACCTACATATTACATACCTAATAGAGATCATTATGTATTTTCTAATAGTCTTCCTAAAATATAACGACTTTGTCAATAAAGACATTAGTGTTGCGTGTTGACAAGAAAAGAACCATGTGTTTCATGTAAATCCACTATGCGGAAATAACATCGCTCCAACCGTGGCGCGGTTACAATGTCAACTATTTTGGAGACTCTTATTTTTGCTTGCCAAGAAATACTGCATCATCAGATTGCCCTAGTTGCCCCCTTTTAAGTATCTCATTAATAAAATTGTCTGTTTCTTACTTCCAATAGCTTACATGGGAAACTGGTGACCAAATAAATATCAAACCTCGCTTAAATACAGGCAAGCGAAAAGAGCCTCGATAAAAAATCTGAATGAAATAATCAAACTTCTACGATCTACTAGAAAATACGAGTATATTGTAATTCTCTCATTTCTAACACTGCTATGTACGCTTGTGAACACAAATAGCATGCAAACGTCGCTATGTCACACAGTTTCGATATAAATACTCGGGCTGATTCGCCACATTTTTCACTCAGCGTCGTGTGAGCAATTTCCTTTCGTTCGACCTTGTCTTCTAAATTCAAGATCAAGTTCCGTGATGTTACTTACATTTTTATTAAAAGGCATGTTATTAACGACAATAACAGTTTTTTGAAAATTATTAATACCTTCGTGGTGTTTATTAATATAGAAACTCGCCTTGGAAATTACTTGGCAATCAACATTCTTCTTCACACAAAATGTTATTGACGTAGGTATAAACAAAATAAAATAAACTTGTACATTAAAATACCATATTGATACATAAACTTAAGAAAAACTTGCACCGGCGTTTACGTTATACCTAATTAACCTTTGATGTGATCTTTGCGCATACATTAATATACATTGCATTATGATACACATGATTGATGACAGCTATAAAAATTAATAGACTAGTTATCTTCAGGATCAGCTTCGGCGAGATATAGATAATAAAGTATTTCTTATTGTAATGGACCATAAACCTACTTTTTGAACATGCACTGTTTTTGTTATATTATTACTATCGTTCACTTTAGATAGTGACATAAGAATATTTGTGAAAATCGCAGCCCAAATATTTTCGGCTTTCACACAAGTGACTTTGACCCGTTCGTTGTCCCAGTTATCATTGAGTAAACTGTAATAATATACCGTAATGTTTAAGAGCACTTGCGCGTCAAGTTACGGTAGTACTATTAGTTATTCTGTGGTCAAGTTCAGTTTTGAAGCTAGTGTGCCAAATATGTCATTAGGTTAACGAAGTGTTATGGACAAGAAAGTTTTTAAGATTACTATGAGACGGTCTTAAAGTAATTTGATGGAATTTTCAATGCTAAACGTAAACTAGGTCACTGTTTAATTATTGTTGAAATCTCTATAATTACATAATACAAAGTCAATACTTGTTACCACCACAAGCACAGTTAATAAGATTACTCTTCTACTCATTAGTCTATCGTGTATTGCAAGGATTCAGTTCAATGACCTCTTAACAACAATGCATTTATTTATTTTCGATTTTATGTTGAATAAACTGTGTTTTCTTTCCAGGGTCCAGAAATGGTACGAGTATCAAAGTTCTATAAAGAAGCAAAAAACGGCCGATACCTAAGATACCTACATGAAGACACATGCACACTTTATGAAACTTTTCGCCGAGGAGTGAAAGAATCAAGTAAGTAAGCGGTTCTACTTAATACTCTCAGCGTAAAAGCTATTGTATTAGTTTTCAGGCGAACCCCGTCTCTATTATTATATACTCTTGTTGCTATCTCATTGCCCGCAGTCGTGGCTCTATTATTTACACACAATTGCAAAACAAGGAGTGCCCCAAGGCACAATTCTATGGCCCTACGTCATTTCCCTCCGTTTCCGCTCGCTGTCGTGTACAATAATACCTGCTATTATAAAATATTGTTAAGGTAACAACTCGTTTATGGGGTACAGTTAAAAGTTATTCGTGCCACTGGAGTAGTCGCGACAGTTGTTCGTGTAATTTTATTTCTACGAGTTCTTAACACGGTGATGAAAATAAAACAGAAATTGTACAACAGTATCCTGTGGAATATTCCACTGAGCAAGTTGCTTCAAAGTGGTAGCCTATTTACGAGATTGCGCCAGCGATATAAAGACATGCCCACTAAAGGACGTTTATTACTATCTTTGCAGATAATGGAAATTGTCTGGGTTGGCGAGAGGGACCAAACAAGCCCTATGTATGGCAAACGTACAATGAGACATTACTCCGAGCCAAGAATTTTGGCTCCGGACTTATCTGCCAAGGGTTACATCCTGGTCAAAATACTTATGTGGGTAAGTATTGCAATTTGGTATGGTAATATTTTAATAAAGATTGTGAAAATTCTTGTAAATATTCACAATGAATCACCTTTTATTAGACCCAATCCAATAGAGACTAATCAAGTTCAACTCCATATAAAATTAGTTTCTACATCGGTTGAAGTCGTTAACAATTTATAGCCTTATCAGGTAACTATTTTGACTCAAAGAAACTAAATCATATCTAGGTGGTTCCAGATTTAAATGTATATTTATTTGCCCAATGTACCACTAGATGCGCTGCCAGTATACTTTTACTATTTGTTGATTTCCAAACTATTTGTTCACAGGTATATATTCTCAAAACTGTCCAGAGTGGATTATGACCGAGCAAGCCGCCTACTGCTTTTCAATGATCATCGTACCATTATACGACACACTAGGAGCCAACGCATGTGCCTTCATTGTTAATCAAAGTATGCATTTTTAATATTCACTTCCTTAGCCTTACTAATATTGATTTTGCTGGAGCTAGTCTTGTGCTTTGTTCCATCGATTAAACTTGGTTTACCTTGTATATTGACAAATGATTGAAAAGGTAATTTACTGCAAGAACCGTTTTTAATAGTGTAACTATTATTACAAGTGGGCACTTTAGTGACCACTGTAATTTGGCAGTCATTCCTGAAGTCATACTCTGATTAAGAATATGAATAATATCTTGCTAAAAATTTCTGGCAGTTGCAATTCATTTGTTCTTAATGATACAATCTTAAGGCTAATTAATTGCATAGCCTTTGGTTTCCTCAAATCCTTACAATTATAAATCTTTTGCAGCTGAAATGGCAGTTGTGATATGTGAAGATGATAAGAAAGCCAACCTTCTTTTGGACCAGTCGCCTCGGTGTTTGAGAAAGTTGATCACGATTAAGGAAGTATCTCCTTCAACACACCAGCGAGCAAAAAGTCGCGGCGTGGAGATAATGAAGTTCAGCGACGTTGAAGTACAAGGCGCACAGAGAGATCATCCTTGCGTCGTAAGTATACTTTTGTATTTTACCTGTTCTATGTCATATACGTACCTAATTGCTGTAAAGGGGGTATTATTGCACGGCTCAATGATTAGATTTAATGGCTTGTAAAAAATACTTCCTAATTTTTTTTTCATGTAGTCTTTCTAAAAAAATATTTCATAAACAATCTTGACGCGACGGACGGGACGCTAAAACAAGTGGGTACCTACTTGTTTTAGCGTCCCGTCCGTCGCGTCAAGGTTTTTTAACCTAGTTATAGCAAGATTTTAAATTTATCTAAAAAAAACTAGCATTGTGGATGCAAACAACAATATATATTAGGTAGATATGTAAAAGAAATGGTCATTTAGTTAAAATCAAATTGTAACAAAATCAATTTCAAAATATTGTAAACAACCCTAGATTCAATTCTTCAGAGCATAGGAACAGGAAATATTCTTAACATTGAAAAAAGGTACCTCGCTAGTTTTTGCGTTGGAAAAAGTGGCCGGAGGGTAAGAAGTTCTGCGAAGCGATCAGACGGTGCACTAAAAGGGCAAAAATAAAACTACGTCCGGTTAAAACGCGGAGCTGAATAGCGGAGTAAAACAGGATGCCTTAGGGGAAATAGTGCTCGTATGCTGATTACTTAGACTAGGCTGGGTATTTTTAAATAAAGCATATTTTGTGCTGTGTTGTGATGTCTATTTATGAGATTTGCAAGGTGCTAAAATGTTGAATTCGTACAGATAGATGAATACCAAGAAAACTGAAATGTAGACAATAAAATTTCGTGGTGGCAAAAATAAAACAACGTCCGGTTAAAACGCGAAGCTTAATAGTGAAGTAAAACAGGATGCCTTAAGGGAAATAGTGCTGCTATGCAGATTACGTAGGCTAGGCTCGGCAATTTAAAAAAACATTAGTGTTGCGTTGCGATACATTTTTAATGAGATTTGTGGTAAAATTTTGCACTCAAATATCATGGTCGACATGTTTATCATATTTACTAAAATCAACAATCGTAAAACAAGTGAAAATTAATAGCTAGGATTTTAATTGATATCTACAACATTTTACGAATTCGACCACAATATTGGTAATAGGTAGGTACCCAAGACTAAACTTTTAGCTGGTTGACAAATTTCAGGAGCAGAGACTATTATAACATAACCCATTCCCTGGTACAAGAACTCATAAAATGAGATGAATGATGATATATTTTCTGTTGTTTCTAGCCACCCAAACCAGATAGTATTTGCACAATCTGCTATACGTCAGGCACGACCGGCATGCCCAAGGGCGTGATGCTGACGCACGAGAATGTAGTATCTTCGATGTGCAGCGTCATAATGCAGCTGGGGGAGCACCGGCCGGCCAAGACTGACGTCATGATATCCTTCCTGCCACTAGCGCATATGCTGGAGCGGTGCTGTGAGGTAGGATTATTCATTGAGATACTCTAAAGTAGTACGAAATATTTTCAAGAACTTCGTGAAAAGACCTTAAATTCAGAGAATTATTGTTAGAAACTCTTCAGAAGTAACATCACAGTCATGTCATCACAATAAATAGTTGACCCGATAATTCGAAATCCATGATCAAGCCAAGAGATAACTATGGCTCAAAGAAGAAATCGGTCTTACCAACGTCTAACGAATTTTTTAAAAGTGTCACAAAAGGCATACAAATTAAAGGCATACTTAACTAGCGTCGTTTGTTTCTCTTGATTTCGTACGACATTCTAATCATAACATAATAATGATTTATCGCCTTTGAAACTCGCAGTTTGTCATAGTCAAAGATCTTTACGGTTTGCGCTGTCAATATCAAGTATCTACTCTTAACTTTGTTTTTAGCAAAACTATCTTATTAATGGAGTTGTAATTATTTCCAGAATGCTCTCTACATGGTGGGAGGAGCAGTCGGCTTCTACAGCGGTGACATTCGCCGTCTAGCCGACGACCTAAGCGCTCTAAAACCGACGATGATGCCAGCCGTGCCTAGATTACTGAATAGGTTATTCGACAAAGCGCAAAGCGAAATATCAAACTCGAGAATAAAGAAGATGCTCTTCAATATGGCACTGTCTGCTAAAGAGTCGGAACTGAAAAGGTGAGTTATTAATTTCAAAATTCAAGCTTTTTATAACGGTGGTTAAGTTTCCGATAGCTACTGGTGGTGCTTTTATAAAATGTTAGTTCTGCTACGATATCATTCGATCTTAATGGCAGTCGTGAAGTTAGCCACTATCCGTAGCCTCACCTCTCCCACCCGCTTATCTTCAAATTGTGTATTGCGCATCGTCTCACGTGATGTTCCATCAAGACAAAAAGTTTGAATCGGGCTGTAGGTACTTAGACAGCTATTGAATTGACACAAATACCATTAGGTACAATCCGTAGTAAAGTATTCTTTTGGAAATAGGATTCCTTCTAACGCCAACTTTTTGAAACTTATATTCTTCTTCGTTTTTTCGTGTTTGAAGATGTATTCCTTGTATACCAGGGGCATCATCCGGGGCGACTCGATCTGGGACAAGCTGGTGTTCCGCAAGATCCGCGAGGGCATGGGCGGTCGCCTGCGCATCATGGTGGTGGGCTCCGCGCCGCTGGCCGGCAACGTGCTCACGTTCGCACGCTGCGCGCTCGGCTGCTTGGTGAGACATCTTCATCTTTTTCTTTGCGAGTCAGTGATTCAGCTACTTATATATTGGTAGACCAGTAGTCGACGACGCGACTGGTATTGCCGACTCGATCTGGGATAAGCTAATTTTCCACAATATACCTATGCAAGGACATGGGCGGAAGACTACGTATCACCGTGGTGGGCTCCGCGCTGCTGGCCGGGAATGTGCTCACGTTCACACGTTGCGCGCTCGGCTGCTTGGTGAGACATTGTCATTTTTTTCTTTGCGAGTCAGTGATTCAGCTACATCGTGGTAGACCAGAGTCGACGACTGCTATTGCCGACTCGATCTGGGACAAGCTGATTTTCCACAATATATGCAAGGACATGGGCGGAAGACTACGTATCATGGTGGTGGGCTCCGCGCCGCTGGCCGGCAACGTGCTCACGTTCACACGTTGCGCGCTCGGCTGCTTGGTGAGACATTGTCATTTTTTTCTTTGCGAGTCAGTGATTCAGCTACATCGTGGTAGACCAGTAGTCGACGACTGCTATTGCCGACTCGATTTGGGACAAGCTGATTTTCCACAATATATGCAAGGACATGGGCGGAAGACTACGTATCACCGTGGTGGGCTCCGCGCCGCTGGCCGGCAACTTGCTCACGTTCGCACGCTGCGCGCTCGGCTGCTTGGTGAGACATTGTTATCTTTTTCTTTACCAGACATAGCTATATCTTCAGCTATATCTTGGTAGACCAATAGTCGACGACCGCTTTTCCGATTCGATTTGGGATAAGCTAATTTTCCGCAATATATGCAAGGACATGGGCGGGAGACTACGTATCATGGTAGTGAGCTCCGCGCCGCTGGCCGGCAACGTCTCACGTTCGTACGCTTCACGCTCGGCTGCTTGGTAAGTCTTCTTCCTTTTTTTTCTATCCAAAACGGAGCACTTAGCCTTCATCATAACTGATATTAAGTATTGGCTGAAGATGGAAATGCACTACCGTTGGAATCCTTAACCACTGAGGAACTGACCATTTTATCACTATCAGCCGGACGGAACACAACAATGCTAAAAATTATCGTGGTTATGGCATAAGACTAAGATAAGATAGTGGTAGCTAGCCAGGCGGACTTAGTACAAGTCCTACCACCATCCAAACCAAATACAATATGTTTCTCCATTGGGAAAAGAACCCGGAACATCTGGCCTCATCGGCCTCAATTAAATCGTCCTTTGGTGCAGGTGTTAGGGCACAATGGACACTGAAGCAGAAACTCCGTGATCTGTGTTGGGGCATTCGATTTTGGTTTGATTGAGCTTGATGAGTGATACAGGCAAACAAACCGATTCGTAACCCACCATAAGTTCATTTTCTGACAGATATTAAAATTCAATAAGCGGGATAAGAACATTTTGAACGGTTGAAAGACGTGTTAATTATTGTTATTTGAGTTTTTCAATATAGCATTGTAAATGCAAAAAAAGAAAATTAAATAATTTTGAGGAAGAACTTTTTACGGGATAGTGGAAAAACACGCCGATTAATTCGCGGTCGTTTGCTAATAATGTTTAAATAAGCTATAAATATTTCATAGTATTTTTAATGATATGGGTGATAGCCAACAGTTAATCTTATTCAGAAGCTCTCAACTCTTAAAATAAACAACCGCATCCTGGATAAGTCCAATAATATCTAATGGTTGCGTGAAGGCTGAATATACAAATAATTTCACAATTTTCGGGACCATGGTGACGATCATTCATGTAATTATGTCAGTGATATTTGTTGGCAATGTTTGAGATTTTAGTCGTAAATGTTTTCGATAAGTTTACAACAAATAAAAGGAGATTTATGTTTTGTTTGTTTTGAGAGATGTTAGAGAGGAAAAGTGTTTTAATAATTGTTGTGTTTATTACAAGAATTTAATGGTTAGTGGTTTTCTTTGCTCCTGTACTGTAGCCCAATGCAACAAAACCGTTGGACGAACATAGCGAAACAAGCGAACATAACAAACATTATAGGTCCCTACTACTACTGGGTTTTTCATCGATATTAACTTAAATATTAATGATACTGATTCTTTGAGTTCCGCTTTCATATTACTTAACTCATATATTTGTCTTCAACTATTGCTATCTTTGTTCCCAGATCGTGGAAGGATACGGACAGACGGAATGCACTGCGCCGGTGACTCTAACCGTTCAGGGAGATCATGTCCCTGAACACGTCGGGCCTCCCGTCGCTTGTTGCAAAGTGAAAGTGAGTTCAATATTTCGAAAATATTACCTACATTTTTTTTTTGTATTTATGTATTTTGAAATCCTGTAGTAGTATGTAGGTAGTGCTTTTGTTTCTTTCAATGAATCGCATAACAACATGAAATACCTATGTAATATCTGCTTTGACAATTTCACCAGTTCTTATCAAATTGAGTTTAGATTATGCAATGTCTGTCGAAGTTGTTGACCACTATGTCTACCTAGGACAGACAATCCAATTAGGTAAGTCCAACTTCGAGAAAGAGATCTCTCGTCGAATCCAGCTCGGATGGGCAGCGTTTGGGAAGCTCCGGCATATATTTGCGTCCAAAATTCCTCAATGTCTCAAGACTAAGGTCTTTGACCAGTGTGTGTTGCCAGTTATGACTTATGGAAGCGAGACGTGGTCTTTTACTATGGGTCTCATAAGAAGGCTCAAGGTTACCCAGAGAGCAATGGAGAGAGCGATGCTTGGTGTTTCCCTGCTCGATCGAATCAGAAATGATAAGATCCGCAGGAGAACTAAAACGACCGACATCGCTCGAAGGATTGCTCAGTTGAAGTGGCAGTGGGCGGGACACATAGCGCGGAGAACCGATGGCCGTTGGGGCGGAAAGGTTCTCGAATGGCGACCGCGAACCGGACGACGTTCCGTGGGCAGGCCCCCTACAAGGTGGACCGACGATCTGGTCAAGGTCGCGGGAAGCCGCTGGATGCGGGCAGCGCAGGACCGATCGTTGTGGAGATCCTTGGGGGAGGCCTATGCCCAGCAGTGGGCGTCGTACGGCTGAAATGATATGCAATTTCGCTAAAAAAGTGACGACAAGAACACGCATTGGTTCAGTGTGTTGCATCTTGTTGACACTTTCAAGAAATCCCATGAAACTGTGTCACATACCACAAGCATTTAAGCTGCATACGCATAAGCGGCTCATTTCACTCAAGTTGCCTAAAAGACATTTCTATCTATAGATAAATCTGTCGTTTTGGCGTCTCTTTTCACAGATTTTTCTTTTCATTTGGTAGTATAAATGTTATTTATATTATTATTGCAGCTAGTGGACGTGCCCGAAATGGAGTACTACGCGGCGCAGGGGCAGGGCGAGGTGTGCGTGCAAGGAGCGAACGTGTTCAAAGGATACTTCAAGGAGCCCGACAAGACGCGGGAGGTCATCGACAACGACGGCTGGCACCACACCGGCGACGTCGGCAAGTGGCTGCCGGTCAGTTGATCAATATTTTGATACTTCAATTCAAAAATAAGAAAAATGTGATAGTAAAAAACCACAAGCCCTATAAGTAGCTTTCAGGCGGGGTTCGCACCCGCGCCTCCGGGTTTTTTACTATCACATTTTTCCTGTACTTACTTACAGAAATGCATAAAAATAATTTAAAATCTCAATTTAATGGCTGTTTCATCTTATTAGATTGTTAAACATTTGTAAAAAACAATCTTTCGGATGCGAGGATTTCCTCACATTAATGAAGCAACGCTGGCCTACAACGTAACAAGTGATAGAAAAATTCGACGAGTCGTGTTGTGGTCGTGTAAGCCTTTCGCTAACTTAGTTGGTCAGAGCATCGGACCGGATCCCCGGAGGCGCGGGTTCGAATCCCGCCTGAAAGCTACTTATAGGGCTCGTGGTTTTTTACTATCACATTTTTCCTATACTTACAGAATTGCATTGTGAATGCATAAAAATAATTTAAAATCTCAGTTCAATTAAATTTCTCCACCGCTAGTCTCAGTTCACCTGGACGTCTTTAAAGGGACTCCGGACCGGACGAAGGTCGGCCGTAGCAATGACAACCTGATCAGATGACTTTTCCTGACTGGTTTTACCTGATGGGGCTTCTCTTATGATTTAAACTTGGAGTGTAGGTGTGCCATTCCCCAAATGTTGGAACATTTGATAATGTCCTGCGTGTCTTTACAGCTACATGCAGAAAGACTTGGTGATTCTATAAATATTTAAACTTGGAGTGTAGGTTTGCCATTCCCCAAATGGTGGAACGTGGAACATTCGATAATGTCCTGCTTGTCTTTACAGCTACATGCAGGAACACTTAGTGGAAGCTACATATACAGCAAGCAAGAAGATCGTTCTTGCATAAGAATGCTAACAAAGAATGAATAAGTGCCAGACTTAGGGCCAGGCTCTATCAAAGCGGAGAGGAGATGTGTTCAAGCAACTAATAGATTTTGTTATTTAAGTTGAGCCTGGCCCGTAGCCGTCTTTGCAGTAGTCACGACAACAATACACTCATTAGCATAAAAGACTTCACCAATTGGAACTCTTTATATTCACTAAGAAGAAGAAATACTCGATGATTATAATGATTTCTGTTGAAACCTTAAAATTGAAAGATTATGTTGACCAGTTACTTAATTTTGATTGTATATTTTGTTTCAGAACGGCACACTGAAAATCATCGACAGAAGAAAACACATCTTCAAGCTATCGCAAGGCGAATACATAGTTCCTGAGAAAATTGAAAATATTTACATAAGAAGTCAGTACGTTGAACAAGTCTTTGTGCACGGAGAATCGTTGAAGGTAATATATTTTATTTATATTGTTTTATTGCCTGTTTCACAATGCTCGATTAGGAGATACTTTTCAGTTTCTTGACAGTTTTTTATGGCCTATCTAACTGTCAAGTAATAGCATTAGCACTTACTTAGACATTGTGAAACTGGCCGAATAAAATAAAAATACTAGGGTTGCCATTTGCAATACTGCCGATGTTTTCTATCAAAATTGAGGGCCTACTCTGAAACGCAAAACCCGAAACTTCGGTATACCCGTCCCTCTCACTCTCTAAAGTACGTTTATTAATTCGGTGCAAAAAAAAAAAAAATGTCACTTTCACATTTGACTTTGGCAACAGGGTGTCGTAAACCTTTTTCTTCATGTCTCTTTTAAACCAAATTTATTTTGAGGTTTTGTTTTTACAGATTTTGTTAAAATCTTCTTATAAAAACTATATCCTGGGGTAAAGCCCATAAAATAATGCAAAATGGGTTAGATAGTAATAGTACAGACACAATAGTAACAAGTAACAACAGTTCAAACTTAACAATAAACAAAATTAATAACAGAAACAAGAAGAAATCTACAAAATAATGTAAAAGAAGCACTGTACGCGAAGCAGATAGGAGCCCACGTAAAATAAACAAAATACAAATCAAAATCAATCAAATAATCACACACATGTTAAAGTAGGTTTGTCACTCCTGCGTCACAAATATTTTGTGCCTGCGTGTTGCCAGTACGTGAAAAAAATATCCATCTAACATCCCTTCGAAAAGTTATTTTGTTATTTACGTAAGAGTAATTACCATTTTTTTACTTTTATTAATACTGTTAAACAAATATCTATCCAGTCAAAGCATGTTTTGAATTAACGGCAATGTCGTTCACAAATAAAGAATTCTACAGAATGTGAATATAGAGTTTTGATAATATGGTAATACTGTTTTCTTTTTTTTTTGCACCGAATTAAAAAACGTACTTTAGTTGAGACAGAATCGAGTGAAAGGGGCGGGGTTAACCGAAGTTTCGGATTAGCGTTTCAGAGTATGATCCCTGGTCCTGAAATCAGTCAGCTCAGGCTGTTTATCAGTCTTTTTTATAGGTATTCAATACATAGATTTCAAGGTGGTATTTGAGTAAAGCTTGAATTTTTTTATCGTCTTGGGTGTAATTGGATAATACGCCAGGTAATTCAAAGAATTTTCAACCCAATTATCCTTAATTTAAACATCCAATTACTTTCCAGTCGTGCGTGGTGGCGGTCGTGGTCCCAGACGTAGACGTGGTGAAGTGCTGGGCGCTGGAAAACGGCATCAAAGGGACTTTCTCGTCTCTCTGCGAAGACGAGCGCGTGAAGAAAATCATCATGGACGACATGCTGCAGTGGGGAAAGACCGCTGGCTTGAAGACCTTTGAACAGGTAACTACTATTTATCTTTGACTGATGATGTATTCTCAAATGGTGGAATTGAAGACTTTCAACCAGGTGAAGTAGACGTGGTAAAGTGCTGGGCGCTGATAAATATTGATGCCGTCATCAAAGGGACTTTCTCTTCTCTCTGTGAAGACGAACGCGTCAACAAAGTCATCATGGACGACCAGTTGCAGTGCCATTTTGAGATGTGCGGGTGTGGTTATTGCTGCTAACTTCCAACCGCCATTAAGAATCACACTGTATCACCTATTGTCTGACAATCTGGATCAATTGACGACGACGGCTATGAAAAATTAGCGGCCACGGGCCACAACGAGCGACCGCTGGCGCCGGTAGCGCCCTCCCTAACCCACGCGCCTTTAAATAATTAATAATACAAGTACAGAAGATGCACTCCGCTGAACCACTTAAATAAATAGCAACTCTAACCCCAACATAACAAAGTGGAATTCAGCTTGTACAGCGCGCTAATTACAAAATATGCCAGCGGTGTCGCGAGAAGCCGCTCATGGCCGCGCAACTGCTCTTGACGACGCGCAAGCTCTTCCGGTCTTTTCAAACAATACTCATCTTTTTACGTATGCATGTAAAGTTGAAAGTTAATTAACACTGAAAGTGCTCGCCGCGTCGCGGCCGTTCGTGGCCCTTCGCTTCTATCTCGGTGTGAATTGGGCTGAAGACGATTGTGTTGTCAATTGAAATTGTCAATCGTTATTCAATAACATATTAAAGCTAATCTTCGTATACTTATTTATAACGTTGCTGCGTTTTAAAAATCGTATTTCATAAGATCAGAACACAGGAAACGTCAGTGGCTTTATATGCTGCGGATCTGGTACTAGTGGTACTCACTCTTTTCCTTCTTACTATATATTTTCGTATGCGGTTTTCGATGTTCAAAAGAGAAATAATTTCTACGTACTGTCAATATACAATATCCATCGAATTCGCAAGAAAAATATATAAAAAAGAATTGAATTCGTGGATGATTAAAACATTTCCAAATATTTTTTCCTTTATTCGTGTATACACTTATGTGTTAAGTATACTCTTATTCGATGGGTTTTTTATATACATTCTAAATATTTATGGTCCTTTTTAAATAGTGCACATAATTTTAAGGGGCCAATGTACTCACCCATACCAAAGAATACTATAATATTACTAACGTAAAGAAGCGACACTCACCTCCCCCCGCCAATTCATTTCCCCCGCATTGAGAAAGTAAACCAAGGAGTAAACGTCACACGTTTGTCGGTTGTCTTGTCAGTCACTCAGTCAACAAGAATGTAACCAAGTCAACGATGTCATTATATTTCGTAAGCAAACTTCGATGTGAGGATCGTGCGATATAACCTTGCAGTGGCGTTCGTATATGCAGTTGAATCGTAGATGATTGATATCAAATTTAATATTAACAGAAAACAAATATTCCAATACGAATTGTTTGACCAAATAATAAATGTTATGATACGATTAAATTCTATGAAATTAGAGGATCTTTTATTGATTTGATTTAACTTTCATTAGGTGCAAGTATTGAATTGGATTAAAGAAATTGGTCGAATGGACTTAAGGCGCTACTTGGAAAAAGTATGGACTTTTTGATTTAAAACTATAGGACGGTTACAGTTGTTACAAATCTGGTAATAAGATATATATTTCTTCATACCTTTATCTAGATTCGTATAGTTTCAAAAACACGATTTTATGATTTTGCCTCGACACTTTTTCTTTTCGAAATAACCTCTAAAAATACGAAAATTGTAGATTATTCTTAAATAGGGTTACTTACGCTATTGGAAATTGGTTTAATTAGTGAACACCAATAATATTTAGGATCGTATAGAAGCATTTTTTTAAATCGCTGTAGTTTTTTAATACGAAGTGATTTTGTTTTTTTTGCTTAATCTGCAAAATCGGTCTCGATCCCGCGCGCGTCGTTTTTTCATTGCTATCTCCCTTCAGCACAATTTTTCCGAGTATCGCCTTAAACCAAAAAAGCGTGGAGACACTTCATACTAGTTATTTTGTTTGCGAACTTCATTTCCCTAATTCTGACCGCGCAAAAAGAGTTTCTAAGAAAAATGCAGCCCCTACCCTATTATTACTGCAGCCAGAAGACTCATCTGGTACTCGTATTTACATCAAAATTTACTCAAACTGATAATAGCGTCTTAGAGTACTTGCAAATCTCAAACTTTGAGCCTGTAAAAACAACAGTCTGTAAGTCACTTAACAATTTCCTTTTACGTGGTGTGTTGGCTGACAAAGGACTTTGTGCACGATGTATAGGCCGTTTGGCTTAACATGCACATTTTTTAAGCAATAAAACTATATGTTTGGAAGTTTACACTATGAATAAACTATTTATCATTTTTGTTTTGTGTCAAATAATAAAAAGCTTAGAAACAGACAGACAGAAGCGAATAGCGACTTTGTTTTATACTATGTAGTGATAATTAAAGACAATTTTATTTGTTGGATTCATTTCATTTTTTATTAAATTAGTTAATACCGTACGACAGGTGCGTTTCTGAAGATTTCAATACAAAGTACATTGTGCCATTCACACGGCCTTTTGACAATCGCTTTTGTACTGAAAAAAGCTTTGAAAATGATTGCTTCCGAACTTACCCGACATAATATAAACATACGTAAATAATAAATTGGGACGCTCTTGCAAAGTTATTTCGTGACGCACGCGGCACGCGCCATCTAGTCGATATATTTTGTACCACTAGCTCCGGAGTGTGCTACGGCGGATGTCATCCCTGCATCGTTGACGCACACATTTGACGCGTGTACACACGTTATGTCAGTTACGTAGTAGTAGAAGGTTATTATGCGGGGTTCGTAGTATGGAGTGTCGTAGGTGTGCCCATGCCCATACAAACAACTTTTACTATGGTACCAACATTGAAAACGCGAAAAAAAAACAGCTGTTCCATACAAAATTTTAAATCGAATAGATCAAAATGTATGGAACAGCTGATTTTTTTATATCGATTTCAATGTTGGTACCATAGTAAAAGTTCTTTGTATGCATGAGTACATTGACCCCTTCAAATTATGTGCACTTTTTAAGAAGGACCTTATATATACGTTTTATATGTTATTTCATCGATAACTATGTAAAAAAAAACGAATATAGACGCACTATTGTTCTCTAATTACATAAAGGTCGAGTTCAAACGACGATTATAAAAACAAAACACGTTGTTGATGATTGGTTTCATCAGCTTCTCTTAAATGTAACTAGAGTCGCCGTAAGTATAAACATCTGGTCGGGAGAGCGATAACAAGCGCTCAAGTGCTTTGTTTACATAAAAAATGGGCCACTTCCAAAAATCCTGGTCTTGGTGGTCTACAATAAGTTAAAGAAATAAGTGGGTGTAAATACATTTTACCTCTCAACTCGCTTGTTTTCGTTGTCACGCTGAAGCGATTGAAGGAAATGAATTCCAGTGTCGTAACTATTTACAGGGTGGCAAGCCGGCAAAATGTCACGGGCCCCTTCTAGCCTGCAGAGGCCCGTGGCATTAAGCCTGTAATTTCATACGTAATAAGAACAACATATTATTAGTTCTGCAATATTAGATTTGAACTAACTCATTCTTTTATGCCCTTTTCCAGGTCAAAGACGTATACCTTCACCCCGACCCGTTCTCGGTTCAAAACGGCCTCCTCACGCCCACCATGAAGGCGAAACGGCCCGAAATCAGGAACTACTTCAAACCGCAAATAGAGGACATGTACAAACAACTTGAATAACATTAGCGACCTTATCACCTAGACATAGAGTAGCATTTCCATATTTAATATGAAACATGCTCCCTAGTTTACAGGTAAACTTTTGTCTTATCAATTTTTGTTTAAAGCGGAGATAGGTGCGCGGAATGAGCATTCAAATTAATAAGAGCGAATAGTTACTTTGACAAATCAGATTACAGTGATATTGTGAATGTCAATATTGAGATATGTAGACAAATAATAATGTAGATTATAAATTTTTTGTACGCGTGTAATGTCTTTATACTTGGTTTATTTGCGACACTGCCTTGATAATTCATCGTTATTTTATATAATTTTATGTATGATTTAATAACTAATTTAGTGAAGTAATTATAAACATTAATTACTTAGTAGATATTTACAAGTTCCTCAAAAAAATTTATAAATTTTCGCCTAAATGTAACACAATACTCGAAATTAAAAACTGATCCTGAAGCGACTGATAAATGGATAATTTTAGTAGGTTAAAGCACAATTGTAAAACTTTGGCTAAAGCTAAAGTTCGCTTTGCTATGAATGAGATGATTGTCTTTTAATTAATTGACATCTGATGGAATTTTAACAACCTCTTTCACAACCTAAATCCCAAAAAAATATTAGTTTAATTTATCCTCTTTTTATTTTTTAACTTTGATAGTTAAACGTTGACAATTATAAGGGCGAATGCTTATTAAATTTAAATAATACCATGTATAAAATAAGTGAGGTACTAGATTTTGTAAATTAGCATTGTAAATACGCCATAACAATGAACTGCAAAATTGCAATTAGACAGACGCAATGTCTCTTGCTCAGTCAATTAAAGTAATAAATTTTATCAATGCATTTGAAACTGTTATTCAAAATTAGAAACTTTTTTATAATAACCTACGTATCATTTACGCCTGCCTCCTACCGCTATCACTTGTCTGCTATGTAAAAATCTCCCTTAATATTATTTACTTATTTACATGTATATTATTCATAAAGGCAAATTCACCAATAATTAAGCTCACCAGTCTTTAATACGCATTATGTATTTCAAAACTATTTGCTAAACGATAGTTATTAGAAAAGGGTTAAAAATAAGTTTAATTCGTGACCCTCAAGAATTAAAATGTATGTCGGGCCTTAACATTACCTACAGAGTATAACTGGACCTGCATTCTGACATGACTTACAAATAGTGGGATCTACTTAATCAGCAATTAGGCATTGAATAATCTTGACTTTAATAATAATATAGCTAATAACACCATTGGCAGCAATATGGCAATTAAGGATTTGTAATATCTTTATACCGTTTGTAGGAGAAAAAAAAAAAGTAGATCCACTTAAATGGCTGTACCGGTCACTTTAGTGCCATTTACACTAAAGTGACACGGATGCAATACATAGTGGTTAGTTTTAACTAGGAGAAATATTATTATGCCGTGCCTTCTACCTTTAATGTTTTGTAATTTAAACAGTAGACGTGCAAAGTTTGACGAAATTTTATTTGTAAGGTGCAAGTATCAAGTTGTTTTTGTTTAGGTAGAATTTTTTAATTCTATTTTAAAGTTTTTTTTTTATTATATAATTTTTGTGTGAGTATATGAGTTGCTTTAAGACACAGGTTGTACGGCTTATTGATGTAAAGCTTTGTATGGGCCGTAGCATTTTGTATGGCCTCGTCTACATAATTGAGGATGAATCTCATGGGTTTTTTAACAATGCGAAAGTTAGACGAAACGTACAAAACGCATCCGAGGTCAAACTTTTTCGCACCGTATATAGAGCAATATTTTTTGTATTCTATATGCAATAATATAATAGGTCGATTATGCTTTGAGCGGAAGTTGGGGTTTCGAGTTGTCCAAACCAAAATTTTGTTGTTATTGGTGCAAGTTGTAAGATAATTTATTTTTAAATAAAAATTTTAAAAATTTAATCTTTTCATTTTTTTCGTAATAACTATTCCATTTTTTATTTTTTTAAGTACTTACAGTAGGTACGCAATTCTTCAACTTCGTCCCTGTAAGTGTTGCCGCACACGAGCCACATGCGACAGCCACAAGCGCCACTACTTGAAGCAAGAAGCGGCTACCTACTTACATATAAAACGTAGTGATTACTTGCTTAGTGGCTACATAGGCAGCTGAAGCGCGCGACAGACACTTGGGCAACTTGGGGCCGGTAGTAGACACTTGCACTTGCATTATTTTGTGTCGGCATTAGTTACCGGTGGCAGCCACAAGAATCGAGTGGCGACAATTTGTAGCATGTGGCGATCACCGGCGTGTCGTCACTCACCGTCTGTGGCGAGTTCATATAAAATGTATGAAAGCTAAAGGAAAGAGGTCGATGGCGGCGTTTTGTGGTTGTGATCGGTGGCCCGTGTGCGGCCAGGGTTCTACAAGGAAGAGAAAAAGTTTGCAAAGGTACAGACGAACCAATTGAATCGTAACTATAGATGTTATAAACCCGATATTTACTGTTATAAACCAAAAAGCTCGGTTAATTTCACATAAGTAAAATGCCCTTAATAACGGTTACATTATCCGGCTTCGAACTAAAAAGAGGTTGCAGATTAACTCGTTTTTTCAGTTATGTTATGCGCCCCCTTCCCTCCGCTTGTTTTTTTTTTCATTTATACAAAGTTCTGAACTTATAAAGATAGTGGAGTCCATCGGTTGACTAAATAAAAAAAATATTAGTTCATCGGATGTCTCTCATCTACCTCCGAGGTAGATAAGGGGATGATGACGATAAGGGGATCAAAAACTTCGTTAGATTTTAGCTATACTACGCACCGTTTTCGAGATATCGAAATTTTTATAATATTAGGTATACTTACCTACCTTTTTTTTGAAAATTATTTTTATCTATATAACTTAACTAGCTGACCCGGCAAACGTTGTTTTGCCATATAAATATTGGACACGAACTTCGTATCACCTGCCTGACACAATGTCACTTATTAAAAAAAAGAAATATTAAGCGGCAAACAAGGAAGTTATAATACAACAGGAAGGTGCACTGCTGCTAAAAACGGTCATAATGAGATAGTAAGAACGAGGTCAGTTTATCTCACTCCATCCCATTACGGCGGCCACGAACATGCGCGACGGGCGGCGGGCGGCGACGAGCGAATTGCGAATTTGACACAACGAAGACGGAAAACTTCATTCGGCTTGGAATGTTGCCACTTTAACATTTTTATGCCTAATACGGTAATACCTAAATTAATATGCGATGTTTTCTATTGACTAAAAGTAATACGAAGGGGAAATTTTACGAAATTTAATTTTATAACGTAAGTTGTGAACCATAAATCTACTAAACCTGTTATTTAAGAGTGCTGGCAAGTTTAGAGAAAGGGACACCCTCACCTCGTTCTTGCGGTCTCAGCTGGACCGTTGACATTTTGTATTGAAATATAAACCTTATCTCTTAATATTACAGCGTATTTTTAAATACACAAAAATACGGAGTGCACCTTCCTGTTGTATGTAGTACAGTCAGCGTCAAATTGATATAAGCGTCTAGAGTAGTCAAAAAGATCTAAAAAACATAAAACCAATTTGATCTAGGCAGTTCAAATCATCATATTGTTGTAAGCGCGCAAGGTGTTCAAAACATCTAGGCACTCATTGTTTCATATTTATATGAGCGGTCAGAGTGTTCAAAAGCATCTAAGCAAACAAAGCTCTCAATATATCTGTGCACTATGGTGTTGTACATTATGCACCTTGAGCGCTTACAACAATATGATGATTTGAACTGCCTAGATCAAATTGGTTTTATGTTTTTTAGATCTTTTTGACTACTCTAGACGCTTATATCAATTTGACGCTGACTGTACTTATAAATTCCTTGGCGGCAAAAATGCAAAAATGTCAGTGATTACATACTCTTTGACATACCCTCTCTTTGGAAGCGGCTAAGAAATGACAGTTTTGTAAAGTATGACAGTTTAACGGTTTTCTATACAAAATTACCATTTTTATTTTATAATTTTCCTGGATAAAAAGTAGCCTATGTTACTCTCCAGCTCTCAAATTATCTCCTTACCGAAAATCTCGTCGATCTGTTGCTCCGTTTTGACGTGAAAGACGGACAAACAAACAAACAAACAAACAAACAAATAAACAAACAAACAAACACACTTTCACATTTATAATATTAGTATGGATACTCGAAATAGAAGGGAGATGTGAGGCGGAAGGAGATGTGAGGCGGTTTTTAGCGTAAAACCCCAAAAATACAGTAACTTACAGTTAATAACGAAAAACTCTGATAATAACGATTGGTTATTTTCGTTAATACCCGCCTTCGCGTATAGGTATATTCGTAACCCACCATAAGGTTATTTTCCAATAGATATTAAAATTCATTGGGGTCAAAATTCAAACTTTTTGACATGGACAATGAACTTTATAGTTTTGTCGTTTTTAAACAAATATTAGCAAAATGGGCCACGATTCAATTGGTTTGTCTGTACCTAATTAACTACTTAGTTTATCGTTAACTTATGACTAGCTTTCCGCCCGCGGATTCGCCCGCGTGGACTACACGACGTTATCCCGCGGGAATGTGATTTTTTTCGGTATAGAAAGTAGCCTATGTTCCTTTCCAGGCTACACAGTATCTGTGTCCCAAATTTTAGCCAAATCCGTTCAGCCATTTTGGCGTGATTGATTGACACATTTATAATATCCTACTAATCCTACTAATATTATAAATGTGAAAGTTTAGATGTTTGGGTGTTTGGATGTTTGGATGTTTGGATGTTTGTTACTCAATCACGCCAAAACGGCTGAACGGATTTAGCTGAAATTTGGGACACAGATACTTTGTAGCCTGGAGAGGAACATAGACTTTTTATCCCGGAAAAACATCACATTCCCGCGGGATAACGTCGTGTAGACCACGCGGGCGAAGCCGCGGGCGGAAAGCTAGTTAATATAATATACAGTCAACTAGGGTTACTTTGATTTGAGGGGGTGACTTTGCTGATAGCGTTTATTTGACTAAATTATTATCGTTTTCCATTTTTTTCAACTGACCATTGGTAGCCTAAATATAGCAATAGATAGTATGCCCATTTTTTACTTAATTACGAATATCACTGGTTTTATACAACATTATAAGTTATCAAAGTAGCCCCATTTTTTCCTAAAGTAACCCCGGTCTATAGTTAGTTGAGTTTAGTTTAAACTATGCGCTAATCAACATTTTAAGATCAAGTAAGTAACTAAGTAACTATACCTTTATACATTTTTATAATTATAAATTCACCTTGCACCATAAGCAATAAACAAAATGTTTCCTCTTATAAAAACTGAAGATCCACATAGAAACTGAAAACAATACTAAGAAATGTGGCGATGGTATTCTTCAAGGAAACTGTAGTTTACCTTGTCTTTCAGCACGCTAAAATAATGGATTTCTTTTGTAAGTCGACGATAGGTGAAATCAAGGTTTTTGATCGTTTTTTTAATATTAGCTGCTCCCTTCAGTTTTACTCCCGTGGCGTAGGAATATCGGAATAAAATATAGCCTATGTCACTCGGGACGGGAATAATGTAGATACCTAACTACTATGATATATCAATACATACATAATCAATACATAATCCTTCTTCACTACATAGTATAAAACAAAGTCGCTTTCTCTGTCCCTATGTCCCTTTGTATGCTTAAATCTTTGAAACTACGCAACGGATTTTGATGCGTTTTTTTTTATAGATAGAGTGATTCAAGAGGAAGGTTTATATGTACTTTTTATCCCGATATTCCCACGGGAACGGGAACCACGCGGGTGAAACCGCGGGCGGCCGCTAGTATATTATAAATGCGAAAATGCGAATCTGTCTGTCTGTGTGTTACACAATCACGCCTAAACTACGGAACCGATTTGAATAAAAATTGGTACAGAGATAGTCTAGAGCCTGAAAAAGGACATAGGCTACTTTTTTATGTGAACAAAGGGCTGTAAGGGGTTGAAATAGGGGATGAAAGTTTGTATGGATATTAAGTCATTTTTAGAGCTAGAAGCTTCAAAATTATTTTATAGGCTCTTGATTAGATAAATAAATACGACGTTCAAAGTTTGTAAAAAAAACTACCCTAAAGAGGGTGAAAACAGGGGATGAATTTTTTCGTGTGATGACGTCGGCAAAAAAGTTTACGGAACAGATTTTGATGAAAGTTTTTTTGTTATACAGCTATTGGTCCTTGCCAACATATAGCTATAATTTATTTTGAAGATCGCAATTTCTGATGTGGAACCATAGCAGTCCAGCCAAACTATGAGAGATATAAAAATACCGTTTTAAGGAAAATTGTTAAACGTGATGAGCACTTTCTATTGACGTACAAAGTTTGAAGGTCTGGTACACCTGATGTGGAACCCTAGCAGCCAGATTAAACTATATGAGATACAGACATAGCGTCAAAGTTGTTTAACGTCATGGACATTTTCTATTGACGGAAAAATATCGAAGGTCTGGTACTCCTGATTTGGAACCCTTGCAGCCCAGCTTAACTATAAGAGATACAAATACAGCAACTTAAGAGAAGTTGTTCAGCGTGATAAGTATTTTCTTTTGACATACAATACATACTAATATTATAAATGTGAAAGTGTGTTTGTTTGTATGTCCGTCTTTCACGTCAAAACGGAGCAACGGATCGACCTGTTTTTTTTAGCATGTGGATAGTTTAGGAGCTAGAGAGTCCCAGAGGCTAATTTTATCCCGGAAAAATATCACATTCCCTCGGAAAAACGTCGTGTAGTACACGCGGCAAAACCGCGGGCGGAAGGCTATGTGATATAAATTTTTAATGTGTAGGTACTGTTTATGTAATATACACGGTATTTTTTTATCACCCCGGATATTTTTAGGGATTATTTTACTCATGAAAACAAACAACTTTTATTATAGGACTAATACTGAAATCGCGAAAAAATATCAGCTATTCCTTACATTTTGATTAAATATTTTTGCACTTTTGTATGGAATTGCTGTTTTTTTTGCGATTTTAGTGTTGGTCCCATAATAAAAATTGTTTGTTTTCATGAGCAGAATAATCCGTTTAATTTTATCCGGGGTGATAAAAAAATTACCGTGTATATTAAGTAAATAAATAAAATAATTCATACTTATTATAAAACTGTATGCGATTCTATTCAGGGGGCTACCGGCTAAAAATTATGGGTATGGACATGGGCTTGTCCATATCCATATTTTTTTGCCGGTACAGGGGCTGTATACATTGGAAAGAAATAGAAAAAAATACCACCAACGGTCTTCTAAACGGAACAGATACCAAAAATATAGTTTTTGAATTTTTTGTCTGTCTGTCTGTTGTCCACGTTTCAGGCAAAAACTACTGAACGGATTTTAATGAAACTTATTTTGTTATATAGCTATTAGTTGTCGCCAACTTATAGGTAGGCTATAATTTATTTAGAAGATCGAAATGGCCGATGTGGAACCATAGCAGTCCAGCCAAACTATGAGAGATATAAAAATACCGTCTTATGGAAAATTGTTAAATGTGATGAGCATTTTCTATTGACGTACAAAGTTTGAAGGTCTTGGTACACCTGCCTGGCATTACCATCATTATATCACGCGATATGATATAGCACGTCTTGCTGTCTTGCTTCCACCTTAGTGGGGTAGGTAAGCAAGACAGCATGACGTGCTATATCATATCGCATGATTAAAGCCGTTCATGCTAGGCCAGCTGATGTGGAACCCTAGCAGCCAGGTTAAACTATATGAGATAGCATCAGAAGTTGTTCAGCGTGATAAGTTCTTTCTTTTGACATACTGTTTGTATTGTTTGTATATTCGTCTTTCACGTCAAAACGGAGCAACGGATCGGCGTGTTTTTTTAGTATGTGGATATTTTAGGAGCTAGAGAGTGACAAAGACTAATTGATATCCCGGGAAAATATAACTTTCCCTCGAGATAACGTCGTGTAGTACAGGCGGGCGAAACCGCGGGCGGAAGGCTATGTGAAATAATTTATTAATGTGTTAATATGTATCATAGCGCTAAACTAATAGATATAAAATAAATACACAAAAAAATGAAAAACCTTATTAGCTAAAAAAATGAAAAATGCTGCCGAAAGTCACTATTCCACGCGAACGAAGTCGCGGGCACAGCTAGTCTATACATATAATAAAACAGATACGGAAAAAAAGTCTGTATATTAAATATTTTTTAAAAATAATTACTGCCATGTGATGTGTACAGCTATGCAATTCTCTAAGCAACACATCGACGATGCACGCAGCGCTGAGATCATGGATGTTACATCGGTCACATCGTTCGCTGCAATCATGACGTTTCATTTTGGTATTCTGTAAGCTCTACTAGCTCGCCGACGATCTCTCGGCTGCATGAACGCAAGGCTGATCGCAAGGATGTACCACAGAGTAAGTTAGTACAATAAATGGGATGTGCTAGAGGGTATACTTTAAGTCTACTCTCTGGCTTCATGTCACTGACCTCTATTATTACACACTGGACTGGCTGCTGCCATATTATTTTTGTGGTTATTTGAGTATCGCCATTTTGGCGCTGTAAACTAACTAAGCTGTAGGCAGATACGAGTGTCCATGTAACTAAAAACAGTGATGTTCCTATGTCAACTCTGTGACTGTAGTAATGATTATGTCAAAATTAGTTCTCGGGACACTCGTAGTGGCGCTTCAAATTGCCACACAAAATTAGCTGTCATTTGTATGGAGACAGCCTGTCCAGTGTGTAATAATAGAGGTCAGTGCCACTAGTACATTTTAGATGTTTCTTTGTAATAAAAAATAAATATTTCATCGAAGTTTATGTATATATTATTTAATTTTATGCTTTTGCGTTCATTGCCATTCCGACGACTTGGAAAAGGTGGAAAAGAATACCTTCACTGTCTGTCACTTATTCGGCTAAATTTTATCCTCGAGTCAGTGTCAGATACAGTGCCACAAAATTTTCTGTTCCGGTGGCCAAAATGAGAAACTATCATGTTTTTTTGAAATGTCATTCTGCTGTCAAGTTGATGTCAAACCATACCGCTGCTGGAGGCTAAAGGTCTTGGAAGTCAGGGCCGGGTAAAGTGCTACAAAAAAAAGAAAAACGTACATAGCGCCCCGCTGTCACCGGAACAGAAAAGTTTGTGCCACTGTAAGGCCACGTTCGCACGGACGTAATATTATCGCGCGTTGAAGCGATTTTTTAACGCCTCGAAACAGAACTTATGGACTTTCCC
Organism: Crambus lathoniellus; assembly: GCA_949710035.1. Classification (NCBI taxonomy): domain Eukaryota; kingdom Metazoa; phylum Arthropoda; class Insecta; order Lepidoptera; family Crambidae; genus Crambus; species Crambus lathoniellus. The sequence goes on from OX453296.1 coordinate 13,412,156, forward strand.
TAATCTGTTCACACGCAAGCGATTTTTTTACGCGGCGTTATTTTATCGCACATTGCCCGATTGACCGCGCGACGCGATGGAGGCGATGGAAATACAACATACGGGCAGCCCTATTGGCGTTCATACAAGCGTTTTTTTAACGCTACCTACTGTCAGTGGGTAACTATTTTTACGTCATTAGGTTTATTTTCATTTAGGTGATACCTAACTAAATAACCCAAGGACTCATTTAGGAATCTTGTCGCTGTATTTTATTAGGGCCAACAAATAAGCAGTAGTTCATCAAATGAGCTGATTGACATTCTCATATTAATCATAGAATTTTTGAGGAAATCGTTGAAGCTTGCTGTACCGAGTGTAAAATTTACCAGTAAGATAACTCTCTCTGAATGAAGAGGATGAAACCAGTACTGCCTTCTATTTGCTTATCGTTTCTTAATATACCAAACGGCGATTAACAAGATGTCGTCCGAATTCATGATAGGCACGCCTGCAGTCCGCACCGTGTGAGCACAAAACGCCAAGCGATTTTTTTACGTCTATGCGAACACCTCTGGTTCCTAGGCGTTGATGTTGCGATATCGCCCCGCTAACGCAACGCCTTTCTGCACGCCCGTGCGAACGTGGCCTAACTGCGCGCGACTGGGGCGTTTTTGGCGCTAGTTACAGTACATTTTTTTCTAAGGTTAAGGCTACGATCAACAATAACACTTAAGTTAGGTACCTAATAGATTAGCAATATTGAGCAGCGGGAGTTATTCTGTCCCAGCTGATATCTCGGATACACACTTTGTGCAACGTTATCGCCTCCCAAAGGCGGCCTTTACATTTCTATGTAGCGTAGCACATTATGGAGTTACAGCGACCTTCGGAGCCCACAAAGAGTCCCACTCGAGACTAAGGTATGTTTATTTCACATCTTTGTTGATTGACCTTCTTCTTGACTAATTACTATAGGCAAAATAGGTCTTACCTAGGTATTACATTATTTAGAATTTTGCTTTTTAGGTGCTGTGTGCGTTATTGTTTTATGCAAACGGAGACTACCAACGGCTGGTTCGGGTAGCCAACCGCTTTACGCTAGAAGCTATGCTACAAGTCGATTTATGTATCAGCGAGGTAACTACAGCCCTTACCCACCCTCAAGTCATTAACATAAAATTTCCCAATGCACAAAAGTAAATTTAAAAACATATATAAAGTACTTTGTTTAATTTATGTTTTTATTTTTATAGACAACAAACTTAGTTCCTAATCTTCTTTATTTCAGGGTTTTTAATTCATATGGTATTTCTTGCTTCGTAGGTTCTGTAGATGCCTGCCATGCCACCACCTGTCCCACTGATAGAGCGGTGGATTTTGGCTGCCTTCCATTTTGTATTTCCACACCTTTACATGCAAACAGAAAAACTAATAAATAATTAAACTAACTTGTTAACATGCAATGATGTTTGTTTTTGACATAAAAACCATACATAGATATACCTTTTTCCACTTTTCAACCGGCTTGGAACTGCCGGTTGTGTCCAAATTAAGGAAACTTTTGAGTTCTACCCACTTGTTGTGGGCCGTTACTCATCCATGGGGGCCCTCACAAAATTGATTTAAGTCGCCATTTCTGAGAAATTAAGCAATAATGTAAACCGCTTTCATAAACAAATGTTTCAAGATATTTCATGTTTAAACAATATTGGATTAGCGCGAGCCGCGCGAGCGAAGCGCCAGAGTATCTTACCGCACGAAGCCTCTCAGCCTGTAACTCGAAAACTATACATTTCCTAGAGTTGGGGTTTAGACAGGGGGGTAGCCTCCTCCCCCTCCCTCTTACCACTGCCCTCCCCCTCTCCCTCCGAGTGGCCCATAATTGTACTTACTAAAAGTTTTATAACCCAAACTACGCACTTAACTTTTATTGGCTCGTAACACAGACCATCTAAGCTCAAGCAGAGAAGTTGGCTGGGCTGCTGGGAGAAAGAACAAACTCGCATCTTGCCACTGGACATGCTCGCACAGCCAATGCATGGACCCGAATGCGTAATGGATGGACAGAAATTGCTAGGGTCTGAACAGGAAGGCATCGGGTGTGTCATAGATATTAGCAGTGGGAAAGCAGTGGGCTAAGGTACAGACCTATGAAAAATTTGTAAAAAAAATAGATTTTATCACAAGTCAACAGTATGCGGCGGATACCCATTGACGCCTGACCAGACGAATAGGGCCGGAGAACAATGGGAAATCTATTGTGTTTCATTTCTGGGGCGTTCAAGAAAATAATCCTATATTACTACTTGAATTTTCACTATTACTATTAGAAATCCTTGACAACATCCACAAAATATAAGCTTTTACGTTTGACAATGGTTTGACATTAGAAATCGTGGCTGTACGTCGATGGTAAAGCCATCTTCTATCTCGCTCGTTTCACGGGAGCGCAAGCAGCCGAGAAATAATAGCGGGCCATGTCGATTGTCGATGCTGCGGTCGAAGCTGAGGCTGTTTCACTTAGAGAATACCAATTTCATACAAAAAATTGAAAATAATTGATTACTTATCACGCCGCTTACAGCCGTGAGGCGCTAGTGTCGAACAGCGTTGAAAATTATTTTAAAGAGTACCAATGTACACTTTCACCGCTGTTGCAGCCGCTGCAACCAAGGCTGTACGATGTTTGCGCTTAGAGAATCGCACTGCTGACCAGCGTTGCGGCGGTAAATTTATTTTTTGCCGTCGCAACATTATGCTGAGGTGGGGGCCTAGTTGACTACACACAATAAACTGGCTGTAGTTTTGTTTATTATTTTATTCTGTATATTTTTTATGTTTGTGTGAGTCAATAAATTATTCTTATTCTTATTCTTATTCTTATTCTTATTCTTATTCTTATTCTTATTCTTACAGAATATAGACCCCAAAACGATAGATAATAAAATTTTTGTCTGTTTGTCTGTTTGTCTGTGTGTCTGTTTGTCTGTTTGTCTGTTTGTCTGTTTGTCTGTTTGTCTGTTTGTCTGTTTGTCTGTTTGTCTGTTTGTCTGTTTGTCTGTTTGTCTGTTTGTCTGTTTGTCTGTTTGTCTGTTTGTCTGTTTGTCTGTTTGTCTGTTTGTCTGTTTGTCTGTTTGTCTGTTTGTCTGTTTGTCTGTTTGTCTGTTTGTCTGTTTGTCTGTTTGTCTGTTTGTCTGTTTGTCTGTTTGTCTGTTTGTCTGTTTGTCTGTTTGTCTGTTTGTCTGTTTGTCTGTTTGTCTGTTTGTCTGTTTGTCTGTTTGTCTGTTTGTCTGTTTGTCTGTTTGTCTGTTTGTCTGTTTGTCTGTTTGTCTGTTTGTCTGTTTGTCTGTTTGTCTGTTTGTCTGTTTGTCTGTTTGTCTGTTTGTCTGTTTGTCTGTTTGTCTGTTTGTCTGTTTGTCTGTTTGTCTGTTTGTCTGTTTGTCTGTTTGTCTGTTTGTCTGTTTGTCTGTTTGTCTGTTTGTCTGTTTGTCTGTTTGTCTGTTTGTCTGTTTGTCTGTTTGTCTGTTTGTCTGTTTGTCTGTTTGTCTGTTTGTCTGTTTGTCTGTTTGTCTGTTTGTCTGTTTGTCTGTTTGTCTGTTTGTCTGTTTGTCTGTTTGTCTGTTTGTCTGTTTGTCTGTTTGTCTGTTTGTCTGTTTGTCTGTTTGTCTGTTTGTCTGTTTGTCTGTTTGTCTGTTTGTCTGTTTGTCTGTTTGTCTGTTTGTCTGTTTGTATGTTTGCTTTTCACGCAAAATTTACTGGACGGATTTTTACCAAATTTTGTGTAGTAATAACTTATAACCTGGGTCAACATATAGGGTACCTTTTATTGCGGGAAAATTTCTTTATATTAAAAAAAAGTTGACAAACTGAAATTTGCGGGCGTCTGTTTGTATGTTTGCTTTTCACGGAAAAACTACTGGACGGATTTTTACCAAATTTTGTGTAGTAATACCTTATAACCTGTTTCAACATATAGGGTACCTTTTATTGCGGGAAAACTTTCTTTATATTAAAAAAAACGTTGACAAACTTATATTTGCGGGCGTCTGTTTGTATGTTTGCTTTTCATGCAAAAACTACTGGACGGATATTTACCAAATTTTGTGTAGTAATAACTTATAACCTGGTTCAACATATAGGGTACCTTTTATTGTGGGCAAAATTTCTTGACATCTTATAAAACGTAGACAAACTGACTCACATTTTGTATGAAATTAACTACAAATGTAAGTTTGTATTAGTTTTTTTAGTGATTATACTAAAAATTACCATTATTTTTTTACCTTTATTTGTACTGTAAGATCTGAAGTTTGCCAAATTTTATGATTCTAGGTCAAAAGTTTGCAAAAGATTTTTTTCTGTGATATTACTTAGACATATAACCAATTTTAGGATATTTTCCATTATTTGTATAATTCAATAAGGTGCCTAATACCATGCTTAAGACAAATAATGAATTACTGATAATGATGAATGTCTCTAAATAGTAAACTTTTTCAGAAATCATCAACAAAAATTATATTAGTTCCACTATCGGTCAAGAGATGGAGCTGACCAAAAACTGCAATATTCTACATCGCGAATTTTCGGACGAATATGCCACGCCGATGAAAACATTTTTACGTTTAAAATGTCCTCCTTCCTACCTACTCGCAGGTCGCTTTGGGTGAAGCACAGTTGTAGTTTTTTCTATTTTCTAAAAGATGGTACGGAACCCTCGGGGCGCGAGTCCGACTGTCTCTTGACCGGTTTTTTCTTAGTATATTTTATACCGGTAGGTACCTTTTAGACTGTGCACGGACCGGCCGGCGGCGGCCCCACGAACGCCAACGAACGACATCAGGCATTGCTCGTTTCACGTTTCTGGCCTTCGAAGATCAATCTAAAGCTAGGTAAAGGATTACTGGGAGCGATTCCAGTTCACATTCGGAGTTTCTGATCATCTGATTGAGACAGAGGGGAAAACAGAACCTCTTTGATGGCGTTCGTTGGCCTTTGTTGGTCCGGTGTGTACGCAGCATTAGCACAGTATATGGCATTAGGCAAGCGCGATTCATCGTAGATCGCATCAACGAACGCTTAGGGGTGTGATAGCGGACAAGCGCTTGCCTATCAATCAATAAAAAAAATAAAAAAATACTTTACAGTTTGTTATCACTACAAAGCTACTAACATGATGGCTTCTTACGTGCTTTTCTGTTGCAGTGATAATCTTTGGAACTAAAACAGTTTTCATACGACAGGACAGTCCATTTTGACAGCTAATTTCGTATTGCAAGTGGCTCCTCTGCCACGGCTGTCACCGGAACAGACAGAAGTGTGGGACTATATTAAATTCATGAAGCTAAACTTAATACTGACCTCAGTATTAAGTTTAGCTTCATGATTAAATTGCTTACTCTTGACGGCTGACAGCCTGACACCCTGAGAAAACTTAGTTATTGTGATTTTAATGAATTAAAAATACGTAAAATATATACCTACTTGAATTAGATTTCAATTTATTGATTTGTAGATCAATTTGAATTGTTGGAAAACGGACATTGATTATTGTGATTTGATTACGATTATTGTTATTTGAAATACCTAGAAAAAAATAGTTATTTTTCGCAAAGCTCTAGGTCAGCTAAGAGGATGAGGTTACTTCGTGCTTTTGAAACTGATGAGGACCGTGAAGCTCGGTTAACAAGCAATCGCAAGCGCAACACTGAATCCCGCGCTTCCGAGACCTACACCCATATACACACACACATAATACCTTGCGGTCACTGGAAGGAAGTGTAGATTACACATAAAATAAACAAATACAAAAGCCACTTTACCGTGCGTACGAAGTCGCGGGCAACAGCTAGTAATAAATAAATATAAAAATATAATATAATACAATAAAATACATAAATATACTTTTGATACAATACATATTATTATACTGTACAGCAAGATCAAAGAAAGTGTAGTAGCAGAAACCGAGAACCGAACAAAGCACGAACTTTCAAGGGAAGGACTCATGGGATAGTTGGGATAGGAAGAACACCTTAACCTGGGACTTGAAGGAGTTAAGGGTCTGTGCACGTCTAGTTGTGTCAGGCAAGGAGTTCCATAATCGAATGGCCTGCAGAGTAAACGATTGACTATAAAATTTTGTTGAGTTGAGAGGTGTAACAAGACGGAGATTATCGGAGGAGGAGAATTTTGTGTAGTAATAACTTATAACCTGGTTCAACATATAGGGTACCTTTTATTGTGGGAAATTTCTTGACATCTTATAAAACGTAGACAAACTGACTCACATTTTGTATGAAATTAACTACAAATGTAAGTTTTTATTAGTTTTTTTAGTGATTAAACTATAAATTACCATTATTTTTTTACCTTTATTTGTACTGTAAGATCTGAAGTTTGCCAAATTTTATGATTCTAGGTCAAAAGTTTGTAAAAGTTTTTTTCTGTGATATTACTTAGACATATAACCAATTTTAGGATATTTTCGATTATTTGTATAATTCAATAATGTACCTAATACCATGCTTAAGACAAATAATGAATTAATGATAATGATGATTTCTAGAGTTCCGAACCAAACTGGTAAAAAGGAACCCTCGACTAAGTCTGTCTGTCTGTCACAGCTGGATATCTCGAGAACTACTAATGATATCAACTTGAAATTTGGAACAGTTTTAGACGACGTTTGCCCAACTATTTTGCAAATAAGAGACAAATAAAAATATTTATATTTTTTCTTCAATATGGGCTGAAAGGGGGTCTTAAAAATTTTAAGTGCGGCTACTAGGGCATATAGGGTATCATATAATAGAGCGATGCTTGCACACTCTCAATATTTTTTCTTTTTGTACTATGATAAAAAATGTAAAAAAATGACATTGCTCGCTTCACGTTTCTGGCCTTCGAAGATCAATCTAAAGCTAGGTAAAGCTGCTGTATCCGGGTGTTTCATAATGACCATTATGCAACACCCGGATACAGCTGTCACTCATTATAAAACACTTATATTTCTTAAATTTACAGTCTCCATGGCAACCGTAGGATTTACCGGCCCTGACTTCCAACTTTTTCAAGCTCTTATTTAGCCGGTAACAATCAGAAACGTTTTTAAAATTAGAATTTTGAATTTAGAAGGAATAGACCGTATAGACTCCTATGAGTGGGGTTTGGCACCAATTCACATTTTATAATTAATATTGATTTGCTTTATTTTTTAAATATATAATAAATGTAATGAGTGTAGATAAAGTAGTGTATGAGACTGCACATAACTCGGTATTAAAACACTCGTGGAATACTATTAAAAAACTCGCCAAGGCTCGTTTTTTAAATTCCCACTCGTGTTTTAATACCCCTCCTTATGCGACAGTCACATAAACTACTATTACAGTTTGTTATCACTACAAAGCTACTAACATGATGGCTTCTTACGTGCTTTTCTGTTGCAGTGATAATAATTGCACAAACTACGTCTTGGTAGTCAATGGTAACTTTATTCATGTCAGTAGTAATGTCCTGTTTTCTAATTTGTACTATAACAAAAAGTGATCAACGTGGCAAGACGTAATAACTGAGGAGATTATCTATTGAGACTAACTTTTGAAGTCTGTTGACGGGGACGCTCCTTATAGTGTGATTTTGGTGGTCCTTTATTCAAATTATCTATTATTAAAGATCGTTGTGTATCGAACTATCGAAGCCTAGTTTGTTAGCTGTCTATCCTGGTACTATACTCGTAAAGATATTTCCGGCATTGCAGTGATGATGATCTAAAAGTTGTGTGGGCGCAATCCAAAGTAGTCTAAAAATAAAATAACGTAGGTATACGGGAATTTAAATGGCTCGAGAGACTATTATAGTTTACTAGAACAAGATGTGTTGCCGTTTCGAGTCTTTCAATTGTGTTTTTTCTTATATTGTTTTTAGCCCACGCTTAAGGCCCAAACTACTTTTTACCTATCGACGGACACTTTGGCGCAGTGGTATCTACTGACTAATCAATTAATGATCATACCTCCTGAGCCAGGGTTGAGTGAGGGGTGTGATGAGCATACTAGGTATTAACATAAAATATGGAAACATACGAAAGAATAAAGATTAACAAAATAAATTCCCTACTTAATAGTAGATTGTTTAGCAAGGGATGTATGGGTCCATCCATACTCCCGAAGTAAACATTCTACTTTTCATTTTGATAGTGAGGAAAGTAAAAATTAACAGAAATAATCAAAAAAATTTTTTTCCTTTGGCCGCAGAATTTTCGATTGACTGTATAACTTTTTTATTCATTTTCTCTATTTTAGGGAAGGCAAGGGAAAATTTAAGTCCATACAGCCTTGTTTGGAGTTTGACCCGTACTCTATATGCAATTCCATGGAATTAATTGATTGATTTTTTGTTACAAATAACTTATTAGGTTAAATCTGTTTCTAAAAACGAATTCTTTAAAAACAATATTTTAGATAATATAATAATATTAATTATTTTATATAATAACAAAACTGGCTGTGTGCCTTTGCCCACATACCTTTGGTAAATAAATGTCCAAAGATATACAGATTTTGACATGACCCTCCTATTATGATATTCCTTTTTAATTTCATTACTGCCCTAGGGCCGCAACATACCACTTTCAACCCGCATTTTAGGCAAGTTATGAGTTTATAAGTATTGAGAAAAATAAATTAAATCACTCTCCCATATAAAGTAACATTTTATTCTTACATCATTGATGTAAAAACTTACATGGTCAATAACACTATAACAACTATGAATATTATTACTCCGTTAATAAAAAATCATAGCGTTTGCAAATGCGCTGAATCGGGGAACTCAAAAACTTTTATTAAACAGTTACGTAGAGTACTTACCTAGGTACTAAACTTATTTCTAGCACTTTGTAGTACTTACCCAATCGAGTGGACGATAATATTAGTTGATTTTGTTTTCATTTCAGCTTTCAGCAATATTCCATTTTTATATTTATTTGTTGTTTACATAATATGAAACCTGACCAAAGTATGGGAATAAGGATTAGATCTTCTACTCGCCACTAGATGTCACTGTACGATATCTATAAATAGCTCATACCTAGTGATTATGATAATGATGATTAAACCTGATTATATCACTGATTATATTTAGTAACGTCATATAATATTTCGTTTGCTTTTGGTTTGAAATCATCATTAATTTCGATAACTTTTTTCTTACTATGTCATTATTTTGTAGATATCCAGCGTGTCCTACTCCTACGTTGACCACGTAGTTAACTAGGTAATTAAAGTTATCTATATTTTAATAAAAAACGCTTAACTGTCAATAAAATTCCATTTTATAAGACACCATCACATTCATTCATATTCACGAAGCGTCGTATTTATTTATACCTTAAACCGCTTATCGGCGCATCGCAGTTACCAGTACCTACGCTGTTCTGCTTACTTAGTTGCTATACGGGCGTCAAGCGTCATAGACGCGACTGTTTGCCTGGACCGTGCTGCCCTCTAGCGGTGCGCCTGCCAAGCGTGACCTTGGCGCGTCGGCCGCGCCGTTCATTGGCCGCTGGCAGCCAAGACGAGTCGCGTTCCTACATTTCACTCCCTAAACTATGCCACTCGGCAACTTACACGAGTGACAGGGACCCAGGAACGCTCCCGAGCGAGCTGTGCGACCCTTGCACCGCCTACACGCGAGCAGGTGCCGTTGACAGCACCTGTCAAAATGACGTGACGTTTAAAGTGCAGAGACTTAATAACCTGAATGTAAAATAATATTACCATTTTAGTGCAAACACGGACTTTAGAAGAATGTGGGATTCCATACGAGACGATGCCGGTGAGTTTGGTTAATACATTCACTATGGCAGAGTATTTTAAGGTTATGTAACCCAATGTTTTGATAAATAACTGTGCCGGTTCTCTTTAATGGAGCGTTTGATAGTCATTTACATTACAGCAAACAAAGACGTGATCTCTGTGCTGATTCTATAAATAGAATACAGTGTAATGGTTAATAATCAGCAGTTTACTGGCTGTTAAAGTAGTAGGTATCCGCCGCTACTTAATATTATAAGTCGTTAAGAGGAGATGTTTTATTAACATCAATAAATTCATCCTCACGTTTTGCCCACCACAAATATATATTCATCGTTCTTAGTTCGTTTTAATTAACTTAAATAATTGCAGATAAGATGAGACTTATGAAAGCAAATGAATTTTCTATTGCTCAATTTTAAAAACCTTGCTTACAAATTAAATTGCAAGGTAATCTATTGTTTTGAACAATAAATGTAAAAACTCAGTGAAACACGGAGGTGATAACAGTCACGGCAGCGCAATTAATACGGTATTTATAAATTATACTTAATACCTACTACTGAAGAAAATTCAATGGTAGTCCCAGAATAAACGTATCACGGAATACCCTCATGTTATTCCGTGATATGTTTCGTAAACAATGTTCTATCTTGCTTACGAATTGAAAATAAAATTACGCGTCATTTCATCTTAGTAAGTACCTACCTTAGGTACCACTGCGTTTGAAAATTGTATATCGCTCGATTCTTCGTAACATTGAAATATTGCTATCATTTGATACGATTCTAAAATCTATCAAGGCCCACTTCGTAATCTTGAATTTATTGTAGGAAGCATTGAACGTTAGTACCTATATTATATTTCAATGGTAGGAAGGTAATCATTTGCTTTGATAAAAAATTCAAGATATATACGCAAGCATTAGATAATGTTTCGTTTAATAATAATATAAAATAGATAAAGGTGGCAGATTTTTATTACTGTATCAGTCAATAAGCAAAGATCGATATTAATTTACTTATCTTGACGTCAGAACAGAAACAATTGTTGGTCATGTAGGTAGATATAGCAAAATATCAATGGTTGTACAAATGATAACTGGGTCCATTGTAAATTTTGCCGTAACACAGATTATGATCATTATCGTGTTTGAAAAAGGTATCTCATTTGAGTTTGAACTACAAAATATCTTTGGGTAAAGTTCATATAATTTCTTTTATAACAATTTGCGAGTACCTCTAACCGACCTCTGATTTAATATATCATAAAAGAGTAATCTATATTCAAAACTATTTTGTTTTGTTTACGTAACCATCAAAATGTGGTGCGGAGAGTTAGCCAAATATTAGGTACCTAAGTACATTTTAAACTTCATAATGTCTTCGCTACAATTTTAACCCAATTTGCAACTTTAGACCCAAAAAATTTGCATTGTAACTAGACTTCGAACTTCCAATACTTTTGAACAAATATACCAGATACCTATCTACCATAATTTGGTGTCCAGATTTCTGCCTTCTCCTAAATCTTACAAACATTTCAAGATTGGCGAAAATGGTCTCGTAATTATGTAAAAGTATATATAATGCATACTTATATTAAGTTTTGCAGCGTACTGATCATTGAAATAAATAATACAACTTAATTATCATTCATTCTTATAAGACTTTTGGATTTTCCCAACGTTTCGGCACCCTTTCATTTCAATCGTTCATACGTTTATTTATGTGTGTAAAATATTTGATACGTGTTTAAAAGTCGTTTTATTTATTAGGTACAAAATTATTTGTCAATTTAATTATTACTTACATCAATTGAATTTTTGTAATATGTAGGCTTCTTAGGCTTTCTTTTGATAGAAATGAATTGAAGTGAATTGTTAACGATTCATACTCCATTAACAGGAAAATGTTCCAAAATCACTTGGAAACCCAAAGTGATAAAAACAAAGATCACCCGAAATCATGATAAATGTTTCAAATGAGTTCAACCTGTTTGGTGGTTTATTTTATCGCAAACTCTAAAAATAAGACTCGTATAAAATCATCAAGGTTGATAAATATTTTTTCTGTCTGTCCTCAAAGGTACGGCATTGCATTGCATTGCCTTTGATATGAACCGTGAAGATTACGCGAGAAAACAATTCCGGAACATGACAAGGTTATTTATTTCAGTCACTATTTAACATCTATTGAAGATTTAAATAGGATCATTGGTTGTTCAAATTTAAATTCTGTAGATGCTCATCCCGACTTTTAAATAGGACCTAACCAATCCAATTTTTCATTAGAATTGGACTCAAGCTGCCGGTAGAATCAATAATCAAACTATGCAAAACGGCAGGACACAATGACATGCAAGTCGGATACAAAGCAACCATTCGCAGTAATGTCGTTTTTAGAATCACAATTTTTATGGTAATTATTTGAATGTCACATTTGTAAATTTATTCTACTTTCACCATTACCCTTTAAGTGCAATTTGTGATTATAAAACCAACAGATAAAATAGTAAAGAATTTTTTTTGTGAGATACTGCATTGCATTATACAAATCCACATCGTTACATAGATAGACACAAAAAATTATCATCACGAATTACTAAAACAAACCTACATTTTACAAGTCTTGATTGATTAGGGATTTTTGCATGGTACTCGCGCTTTTAGAGTCTGCAGTGTAACCAAGTTCCTCATGAATTCATCCCTTGAAATCTTGTCTGACAATGACTGCATTTTGGGCACAGAATCCATCTTGTCTAAAAGAAATAAACCGCTTTATGTATGTTTCTGTTTCTTTTTTCTTTTTTTTTTCGTAAGTTATTATTTATACAGTTGTCATACATTAAATTTCTTCATCAGGATTTTAAGACATATTAATTTGAATAGAATGTCTTGTTATAACACTACACAGTACCCTTATTACCCTTGACTTTGAGTGTTTCCAGACATAGGTTACGGTTATCACACTATAGAATTACCTTTGTATACTTACAAGTAATTAACTACAAGTATGTCTATGAAATATTCTTTATTATTATTATCTACGTCACCTAGAGAACTAGTCGTTTTGTTATACTTCAGCCATCTTACGGGAAAAATGTTTGTAAACAAACATTCGAACTTTTTTCGTAATTTATTCCACAAATACGTTACTTTTCAGTTAACTAATGTCATAAATAAAATTTGTACGACATAAGTAAACTATTAATAAAGTGCACATATTTCTAACACGTGAAATAAGGAGCTCTTTTGTGGTGCATGTATTGTATTGTTTACAAACATTCTTTCCGTAAGATGATCTAATTTATAGTTCATAATTTTTTAAGGAAATACTGACAACATATCTGCTATTTTTAACCTTTTAACTATTTAGTAGGATCATCGCAAAAAAATTAAAGAAGGTACTTAAAATGAAATTCAAATATGTCATATAGCGACGGTAAATAGCTCAGCGGATATAGCATTAGTATTTTTCACTCCAACTCAACTTACAGTATGGCATTAAATGTAAGTTTTATTTCGTGTTACATACGAGTGAATTTTTTGACACTAAGTTAAAAGTCTACGACGCGTGGTCCACGCGTTATTCAGCTATTGACTATCACCGACCCGTTTGCCCCTCCTCGTTGTCGACGTCACAGTATCACAATATTCTAATTTGTCGACTTGTTGCCGACGAGTCGGCCACGAGTCCGCAACGAACTTACAGCTAGCTAGTGTATGGCAACGGCAACGCGTTATCTGTCCGCGGCTCCCTCCTTCATTCCGAGTACAGTTTCAAATCAGAGCATATTGATCGAGTATAATGCTATTATTGCTAGTTCTTGACATGTGAAGCGAAACCCTTTTAAGTAAATACGCCTGCTCTAGATGAAATTCGAATAACGACTGTCATCTTATGAGGTTTCCCACTCGTTGACAACGCGTTTACCACTCATTGACGCCATGTTGTCCAGGATGGGAAGCCTTTTGTGAAGGCATCTCTGGACAACCTGAATCGGCCAGGTTGGTGAGGATGCTAGCAAAAGATAACACCTGCAAACTAGGAAGCCTCAAAAAAGATGACACTATTTTAGTGGACCCTAAAGAAATACTTACGGAAATGATGGCCACTCACTTCCCGGACTGTATAGAGCATACAGAGGAGGAGATGAACACTCTGTCGGCAGAAAATCTATCAGACGGCGAGGCAGAGGTCAGAAAAGTAATTACAGAGGACATGCTAGTGTGGAGCATTTCTTCCTTTCAACCATATAAAGCAGCAGGGCCAGATGGCATCTTCCCAAAGATGCTACAAGCTGCCTTAAGGTTTATAAAGGAGGACCTCCTAGTTCTATATCGAAGCAGCCTAGCAACTAACTATATACCTAGTTGCTGGAGAAAAGTTAGGGCCGTTTTCATACCGAAACCAGGGAAGGCCACGTATCAAGAGGCGAAGTCCTTCAGATGCATCAGCCTTTCCTCGTTCCTACTGAAGACACTAGAAAAAATACTAGATAGACACATAAGAGAAACCATAGGCAAAAGTAAAAAACCACTACATGACAATCAACATGCCTATATGGAAGGGAAATCCATTGAGACAGCCCTCCACAACATGGCAGTCAGAGTGGAAAGATCAATCACAAACAAGGAATACGCTCTAGCGTGCTTCTTCGATGTTGAAGGCGCCTTTGACAAAGCGTCTGCGCAATCCATCGTGGAGGCACTAAACAGAGAAGGCGTAACAAAGCAAACATCAGGTTGGATCACTAACATGCTACAACACAGATCCATACAAGCAGAACTAGCAGATATCAAATACACCATCAAAGCCAGGAGAGGCTTTCCCCAGGGAGGTTGTCTGTCTCCACTGCTTTGGTGTATCCTAATAGATGAACTAGTAACTAGAATCACTGCTATGAATATATACATCCAAGCGTACTCGGATGATGGCCTGTTACTTGTAAGAGGCAAAGTTCTAAGCGTGGTCAGAGATATAATGAGAAGTGGAATTATGACAACACTGAGATGGTGCAGGGACAAGGGATTGAACCTCAACCCTAGTAAAACCAAACTGATGTTGTTCACTAACAAAAGAAAGATAGATAGCATGATCCCAATTAACATTGAGAATGTAGAACTCGAGATAGTAAAGGAGTTTAAATACCTAGGGATAGTCTTAGACAGTACCCTAAGTTATAGGACACACATAAAAGAAACCAGTAAAAAGGCAATGACAGCTCTCATGCAGTGCAGAAGAGCCGTTGGCAGGAACTGGGGCATGAAACCCGAAGTGGTCCAATGGATCTATAGGGCAATCATCCTACCGAGAATCCTTCACGGAGCACTAGCATGGTGGCATAAGGCAAAACTAGAATACAACAGAAAAGAACTCACTAAGGTACAAAGACTAGCTAGCGTCATGGTATCGGGAGCCATGAGAACAACTCCCACGGCCGCCTTAGAAATGATACTAGGCCTTAGTCCAATAGATCTTGAAATCGAAAAGAGAGCTACAGAACAATGGTTTAAGCTGAAAAGCACTAACCTGTGGATAGGAAGGCACAATGATCATGGTCACGCTGAAATAGGAAAAAAGTACGAAGAAAACCTTTCCATGATACTGGTTAATAATGACCTAATAAAAAAGGAAAGGATCTTCGACAAAAAGTACAGAATAAGCATCAGATCCAGAGAAGACTGGAAAATAGAACATGACAATCTGGATAGCACTGCAGTATGCTACACAGATGGGTCAAGGAAGGAGTCAACTGGACTATCGGGAGCTGGGGTATACATAGCTAAACCCAACACTGTAAGAACTACTTTTAATCTGGGCAAGTACGCCAGCGTGTTCCAGGCGGAAGTATTCGCGATACTGGAGTGTGCGAACATGATTAAAAGTGAGATAGGCAATTATAACGTAGGAAAAATAATAATATATAGCGACAGTCAAGCTGCCATCAAGGCCCTTGACAAAGCGGAGACTACCTCAGCCCTGGTGAAAGAATGCAAACAAAGCATTCAGGCACTTGCCAACTTGGTTGAGGTAGAAGTTGCCTGGGTACCTGGACACGAAGGTAACGTAGGCAATGAGGAAGCCGATGAATTAGCCAGGGGAGGAGCTGATGAACCCTTCATTGGCCCTGAACCAAGACTACCAATCGCATATAGAATTACTAAGAACATTATCGGGATCAGAACAATCAAAGAAACCAACCAAAGATGGATGAGAAGAAAGGACTGCAGACAGTCTAAGATTTTCATCAAATCGGTTGACAAGAAGAAAACTAGAGAACTTCTGAAACAGAGTAGGAGAAATATAAGAACGATTGTAGGTGTACTTACTGGGCACTGCCCACTAAACAGACACCTATCAGTGATTAAACGGACAGAGGACCCGATCTGTCCGCAATGCAAAGAAAGAGAAGAAACAAGCTACCATTTCATGGCAGAGTGCCCGATGTACGCATCACTGCGCTGGGAGCTCTTTGGAACGGACAAGCTTAAGGAAGAAGATCTAAAGAAGTTAACGATAAGTCAACTCAACAGGTACTGTAAGCGCACAGGTAGGTTCGAGGGTCCGACGCCGGTGGGGTAAATGATAACCCGCCTCCCCCCCTGATTTTTCAGCTTTTAGGGGACTTGGGGAACTGGGTGAAATGGTCCCGACCTAGGTGACTGATCACCCGTCCGGCTTCGCTGGCGTCCCCCCTATAAATAATAATAATAATCACCGACCCGTTTGCCCCTCCTCGTTGTCGACGTCACAGTATCACAATATTCTAATTTGTCGACTTGTTGCCGACGAGTCGGCCACGAGTCCGCAACGAACTTACAGCTAGCTAGTGTATGGCAACGGCAACGCGTTATCTGTCCGCGGCTCCCTCCTTCATTCCGAGTACAGTTTCAAATCAGAGCATATTGATCGAGTATAATGCTATTATTGCTAGTTCTTGACATGTGAAGCGAAACCCTTTTAAGTAAATACGCCTGCTCTAGATGAAATTCGAATAACGACTGTCATCTTATGAGGTTTCCCACTCGTTGACAACGCGTTTACCACTCATTGACGCCATGTTGTCCAGTTGTGACCGCGAGGTGATCGCCTAGTCGACAACCCGTTCATACCGAATCGATAGTTCTAGTAGGAACCGTGTTGGATTGGCGTCGAGTCGGTGTACTGTGCGATAACCTTAATTTTGATAAGAGCCCAGTTGCTTTTTTCTTGAGAAAATATTGAGGATAGCAAAGATGAATTCCCACCTAAATCACTTGTACTTTATAACTTGTATCTCACATTCAATGTCGCCTATACAATTGAAGGTCTGCAATCTGATGTCATTCTCACTCACACTTGTGGGTCAATTATACTCATTTATAGTTTACCAATACCCTTTTGAGGCAATACTGTTACAAGTTCTATAGGTATTGTTGTTACTTTAACTTGGCGTTTTCATAGAAACATTTCTTAATTGGACAGCTATAAATCTATGAAGTCACAAGATAAATTGGCATCCATGTCATCATGATCATTATCATATGTTATGTAAAATACAGTTACATAGGTAGCGCTTTCACGTTCTTTAAACGTAACGATTTTATGGTTTCCAGAATTAAAGATTGTAAAAATATCCTGTGATACGTTTTCTGGGTCTTTTTCCTAAACTAGAGAACTGGCAATTGTATCTTGTGCAGAAGTTATTTGGCATTTATTATTTTAGGTTTTGACGTGATAACGTCTTATAAATCGATGAACGCCGGCTGCAAGCACGAAAAAGTGTCACGTTCCGTGTGCAAGCGAGAGCGCGGAACAAGCGATAGAGAGGCACGATCGGCCCAAGCGTTTGGCTTCCACTCCACAGCGGCATATTGTTATCACGTAAAATAATCGTCCGTAAACCGACTTTTTGATTTTATTTTGATTATAAGGAATTATGAATAAATCGTTATTTCATCATTTATTTCAGTCACAAAAGGATCCCTCAGCTAACGAGTTTGATAAATCTTTGGTATCTACCTAACTGACGAATTTTGCCATTATTTCTTTGCAGACGAGCCTTTTCAATTCCAGACGATGCTGTTGTGCATTTAGATTATAGGTATGCTCTCTGTCGGATCTTACGACACGCATGGGACGAGGTAGGGTAGTGCTATTCTAGGTACTGAGTGTACTGACACGGTTCGCAATAACGTCATAATATTTTTCGTACTGTATATCTCTTTTACATTATTTATGATTGCCCCATTGAACTTGGATTATAATCTGATCACGTCCAAATTTATATAATCGCATTATGTCGTACGGTTTTGTGTTTCTCAATCGACTTGAGCATGCCCAAATGTTTTGTTCTGCATAATCGAAAAATTTCAGACACGTCTTCTTTAGAAAATACAATTGGCAACTATTCGTGGTACACTTTAGATTTGTTACGGGTTGCCATTTGTATTCAAATGACGGATTTTTAAAACTTCATTATGTGGAAGCCGTCGCTATGCCTTAGTGTAGGAAATACCATTTTATCATAAATGAATATAGCTGTGAGACTAGTTTGTGTGGTAAGAAACGAGATTTCAAATTGTCCCTTTCTAACTTCAAGCGGGTGACTGGACTTCTAACTACGCTTCTAAAATAAAGAATATTGTGAAACAATTGTTTTTTCTATTATTTCGGGATAAGAGTTTTTTGAATAAGTTTCATGATGATCGACTTTCTTATCTTATCTTAGCTACTAAGAAACTGTAACGAGGTTGTTGTATGTTCTGCTGTGTTGTTGTTAATGGACTCCGTTGTTTTTTGTAAGAAAAATACAAGAAGACAAGATTTTATAAAATAATTATAGCGGTCATTTCAATACATAAGACAAGTCCAGGTCAAAAATCTATACATACGCGCAATACCCTATTGCATTGCAATGAAAGTTTCCCCAATATCTAGGATGAAATAATATGTAGGTATATGTTTTTACGATATAATATGGTAATGAATTAAGTACCGTACAAACTCATACATTTTTTATACATATTTTAGATGATTTCCGAAAACCCAATGCGAAGTTTCTCTAACTAAATCTAGCTTCGCCTTTGAACAGGAGATTTTATATATTCTGCAAATCAGAAATGATTTTAACACTAACATCCGCCGATACCGGATTTAATGGTATCATTAATAGCACTAGTAATTGCTTTTGATACTTTTATAACTGAAATTACTACTAGAAGTTTTATGAGAGTCTATGGAGTTCTTTAATGTTCATTGAAATAAACTGCTGTAAGATGAGTCCATAATTCAACATTTAATGGAATTATATGTATTCGAAAACTGGAAAATGAAGTATTTTTCAATAATAAAAATAGCATTGTGAATGCAAAAAAGTAAACATTTAAATAATTTATAATTATGTATTTATTTACATTTCTTCCCTAGGGGTAGGCAAAGAGCTAATTCTGTTGACATCTCATCATTAATTTGAGCCTTTCTCTCTGCGTTATTTTACGTTTCTACTATCCACCTCTGTATCGCATTTCTTACAATAATATGATACTATCATTACTTTATAGGGTTATCTCTAAAACATAAGCATTCTCGCAGTAGTAGATTACTAACATCATAAACAACATTTTCTTCTACGATTTTCACAAAAAGACGAAAATAAATTAAATTTTTATACAAATCTCCATCAGGTGTAGGTACATAATTATGTATGTATGGAACATACATTTGTTTGATACATTTGTATGGGAAGTCGATTTATTGTCGAAGAACAAACGTTGTTGTTTAAGATGCTAGTAATCTACTCCTTCGAGGATGCAGGTGTTTTAAAATAACCCTGTATTCGAAGTTTGGATTAATAATAGGGATAACACCTAAAGAAAACTATGACAGTTATAATAATACTTAACTTGAATTTTGGAGGACTCATCTGAGATTGGGGTGTTGTAAAAATTAGTTTGTGCTTTTCGTCGCTAGGTGGCGTATTTTTAAATCATTTGAAAGTAAAGTTTAGTAGATATACTAATCTAATATATTCAATAGCATAGAATAGTAAAGAATCTCAAAATAGATAAACCAGTTTGCTATAATTTTGTCATCGCCGCTCTCCATTTGGTGGCAAGATGCCACGCCAATAATTGCCAATAAAACATTTTGTTTATCGAAGTCTTATTTTGGCTTTCAGTATAACTTCCTACGTGAATCCATTAGAATAAATATAAGCAAATAGCAGATAACTTCACTCACATTTATTTGCATACTAGCCTTCCGCTTGCGACTTCGCCCGCGTGGTCTACACGAGACGTTAGCCCGCGAAAATGTAGTTTCCGGGATAAAAAGTGGCCAATTGTCAGTGTCTAGCTCCCAAACTATTTCCAAAAATCACGTCAATCCGTTGCTCCGTGAAAGACGGAAAAAAACACTTTCACATTTATACTATTACTAGCTGTGCCCGCGACTTCGTCCGCGTGCAATGGTGACTTTCGGCAGCATTTTTAATTTTTTAGACTTTATTATTTTGCAAATACACTTAGGCATATTCCCTCACCTACGCCGCACTGCGCCGCCGGCGCCGCGCGCGGCACATTGTATATGGCGCGCGGCGCTTGGCAAGTTTCTTACTTGCGTAAATTTCAGTTTCATATATTTTTATTAGCTCCGTAATTCTCTGTATTTCTACTAAGTATATTTTAATTTTCTGGGCCGTAAGCTTTTTTGCCGACACCATCTTACAAAAACTAATAAAAATTGTTTCGGTTAAAGTTTTTCCAAACTTTGAATGTCGTATAATATTTATTTATATCCAACCAAATAAGTTTCAAGGCTTCTACCTTTAAGAATAACGTAATTTCCATAGAAACTTTCATCCCCTACTTCAACCCCTTACAGCCCTTTTTCGCATGAAAATGTAGCTTACCTACCTATTTCCCTGCTCGATCGAATCCAGAGGAGATCCACAGGAGAACTAAAACAACAGACATCGCTCGAAGGATTGCATCATTGAAGTGGCAGTGGGCGGGACACATAGCGCGGAGAACCGATGGCCGTTGGGGCGGAAAGGTTCTCGAATGGCGACCGCTTACCGGACGACGCTCCGTGGGTAGGCCCCCTACAAGGTGGACCGACGATCAGCCCCCTGATTGACAACCCGTCGGAAACGGAATCGGATTCGGATTCTATGCTTTGTCTTCGTCTATTCTATATTAAGTGACAGAGACAGGGCTTACATTCCCGCTATCGGGAGTATTTCCGATGGTTCGTGAATCAGGGGGCTGTGCCCGTAGTGTAAGTTTTATATCAAAAAACGCAATCTATTTCGATTCCGTATTTATGTCAATTTGTATGAAAACTGTATTAGCGCCTCTAGCGGCGAGTAGCGCGCTTATATAGTTTTCATACAAATTGACATAAATACGGAATCGAAATAGTTTGCGTTTGCTTGACATAAAAACTTACACTACGGGCACTGGCAAAGCCATCTTCTATCTCACTCGTTGCAAGGAGCGCAAGCAGCCGAGAAATAATAGCGGGCCATGGCACTGGCAAAGCCATCTTCTATCTCACTCGTTGCACTTGTAACAAGCAGCCGAGAAATAATAGCGGGCCATGGCACTGGTCAAGGTCACGGGAAGCCGCTGGATGCGGGCAGCGCAGGACCGATCGTTGTCCTAATACGTAGTGAACATTGGGGGAGGCCTATGTCCAGCAGTAGGCGTCGTTCGGCTGACATGATGATGATGATGAATCCTAACTAATATTATAAATGAGGAAGTAACTCTGTCTGTTTGTGTGTATGCAATCACGACTAGACAAATTAAATAAATATTGATACAGAGATAGTTTATAGGTATCTATAGCTTACGAAAGGACATAGGTAGGTTACATTACAAGCGTCGCTCTCTGCATTGCTAGCTGGGTGACTTTGGGCTTTCTTTAAGGATTTGTAAGGATTATGATTACATTCGAAAATAAGCTTATAAGTAGGAAGTAGCTATTAATAAGTAAGGTAAGTACCTGCTTTTTGTATGCTTATTGCTATAGCAATTTGGAATTCCATAAATAAGCACAACAACTGCATAAATATCTAGACACGTTTTAATTCATCAAATCTTTAATTAATTTTAATGTTAATTAATAACGAATTGAATCACTATAATTATGCTAAAATAATTGGTTAGTATCTAAGTTAGGCACTTACACTATTATGTCCTAAAATAATATTCATGAAACCACTATTATCAATACGGTAACATAAAACAAATATAGGTACTTACGGAAATAGGATATTTTAAATTTGTCATTGATTAGGGCAATCGATCATTCAGTAGGTTTTTTAGCCAATTGAATCGATATAATATCTTTTAACATTATCTTAACTTTTGAGTGCTATGATGTGATGTAACTGACGTTATCTAGACTTCTAGACTAACTTATATTATAAAGAGGAAAGATTTGATTGTTTGTTTGTTTGCATCGAAATCGAATAGACTCCGAAACTACTGGACCGATTTAGAAAATTCTTTCACAATTAGAAAGCTACATTCTTCCCGAGTGACATAGGCTATATTTTATTCCACGGGTACGGAAACCGCGAGGTTCCGCTAGTAATATGATACTTACGATTTTTAAGTGAAAAAATAAAAATTCTAGTTTTAAAGGTTTGAGGTTAATTAATGCGTGGAATCTTAACAGAACTTTCATTTGTGGAATTTAATCCCATGATGCCCTGAATACTGATGGATGGGAAAGTAAGAGAAATATCGCTGAAATTGATTGTGGTGTGCCGTAGGCAAGAATAAAAAAGGAGTGAATGCTGATATAAAGGGTGACGGAGTGGAGAAGAAGAACGTACTGCTCCGACCCCAAATAAAATAATAAGTATTAAAAGCAAGCTTTATTTGCACAGAAAAGAAATATAACGTAACTAGACAGTAGAAAAATTATTTTTATAAAAAAATAAAACCGCCTTCAAAAAATCACATCAAAAAAGTAAGAAATAATCCCTCACCAAATAAATAACGTAAGTACTTTGAAGTCGAGCGTGAAACATGTATAGTACTTACGTTATTAATTTATTTGGTGAGGGATTATTTCTTACTTTTTTGATGGTATTTTTTTGAAGGCGGTTTTTTATAAAAATAATTTATATTTCACTCTTTTTAGTGCATCGTGCAGGCAATTTACGTGTATTCTGGTAAATAGGTATGTGATCAAACTGAAAACCTCCTTTTTTGAAGTCGGTTAAAATACCTTGAGGTATCCCCTTTTTAACAAAACAAGAATCATCTAAGTAAATCGGTTTATAAACAAAGGAGTTATGCCTAAAGATACGTATTAAATTCACATAATGTGGTAACGAAAACGACAGTATTTTCAAGATTTCCTGAAAACTACTGAACCGATATCAAAATTTCAAAAAATGGGACCAACTTGGAAACCAACCTGATGTAATAACGTTTTAATCATTTCAATCGGTCCATCCGTCTTCGAGTAATCGGCGGACATACAAAAAAAAAACTTACATACAGACGAATAGAGAACCTCCTCCTTTTTGCTTTAGAAGTCGGTTAAAAACAAACAATACGTAGACATAACTGGGATGTGAGAAGATAGGAACATTAGAATTCTATCCTTTGCCTTTGTCTATTCTACAGTGAGTGATTGAGACAGAGCATTCATTCCGCTATCGAGAGCGCTTCCGACGGTTTGTGAATCAGGGGGCTTAAGACTCGGAGACAGGATATCAAAAAAGTCTGTATTTTTTACTATACACCACAAAATACTTTTTCACTTCTCATGCTCGTAAAGTTCGTCTTTTTTGGGTATAGGCTGCATAAAATCACTTTTTATGCTCTAGTGCATAAAGTAAAATCTTCGTCTAAGTCTCAGACTGACAAAGGTCGTCAGGTAAACAGTCACACACGCAATTAAACTTCGTTAAATAAACTTGTTATTTCATTCGGTTTCTTTAATTTTGTACACAATCCATGTTAAATTACTAAATTAATAAAACTATGCAAAATTAATGAGTTTTGTAAGAAATAAGTATTTCAAGAGCATTATTGACTACGATCTATGCTAAGTCACTGCTGCCACTTCCACGCATAAAAAAAAAGAAAATGAAAGTTTTCCCGCCAATATGGCGAAGTCTTTATTTTTCTTTTTTGCAATATTGTTATTTATTTTCCTCACACTCGAAGTGAAAAGCAGAGTGTATAACTAGTACATAAAACCCATTTTACCCTCGAATTGACTATCCATCCATCCTCGCCTACGGCTCGGGTGGATATATACGTCTCGGGTAAAATGGTAGGTATGTTTTATGCACTTGTTGTACAATCTACTATTTGATGACAGTGCCCATCATTTACTATGGGGCCAACCACGGAATTGCGAAAAAAAACCAGCTGTTACATACAAAAGTACCTACAACATCGACTCGACTGAAATGTATGGAAATAAGTACTTTTTGATGACATTGCCCATCAATACGATCAATTTTTACTATCAGGCCAACCACGGAATCAAAATCAGCTGTTCCATACAAATTGTCAATACCTACTCGACTAGAATGTATGGAACAGCTGATTTTTCTTGTTGAATTGCAAAGTTGGCCCTATAGTAAAAGTTGTTCATGTTGTATATTTATAATATTATAATAAAGCTTTTCTTTTTAGTTTAAGGGCAGGATCTTCCAAAAACTCTGTCTTTCTCTTTTTTCTTACGTGTGAAGAGTAATGAAAATAACCTCACTTTTTCATTTTTTCAAAGTTTTTGTTGTTATTTTGAGCATAAATTCACTTTTTGAAAAAGTAGCCTGAGAATAGTCTACAATATGTCATTACATATTTTTCTATATATTATTCGTGAATTAGAGATTAATAATCTAAGTATAAAACCAAAAAAGTATAAAAATAATGAAAATTTTCTTTGTTTTTGAGTTTTTTTATTGTCGAGTTACGATACGAATATCGTGTTTCTAGCCACAATATAATCAAGATCGTTTATCAAACTTCAACATTATATTTTTATCTGCTCATAATAAAGAATATTTGATTGTTTACTTTTGAATGAAAAATAGGTTGATTTCGATAATTTGGATGTACGTGCCCTTAAGTGGTTTGCACGAACAGAGTAGACAAAGCAGAGTTAGGTACCTAGGCGAAGACCTTGGTTGCATATAATTTGCATTTACACCAACAGCAGCAAGTAATACGAGAACGCATCGTGTCGCATTGCGAATTCCTATGACACACCTGTTTAAAATCCTACTGCACTGCTGCATGATGCAATTTGAACATTTTTCAAGGATGGCCACCATCTAAGATTACCAGGGTATAATAAGTATTGAGATCACCCAATTTCTTGAAACCTCAAAAAAACCCTAAAAATTCATTAGTAATTGATGCAATTCTGCCATTCCAAAATTTGCTTGATTTATTTTAATTTATCACTTTATTTAAATTTCCAAAACTTGTATTAGTCTATACTCATATTATAAAGAGGAAAGATTTGATTATTGTTTGTTTGTTTGTAATGGATAAACTCAAAAATTATAAGGTTACCAGGGTATAATAATAATATGTATTTATGTAGGTAGGTACTGGTAGGTTAAGTGGGTACGGAACCCTTCATGGGCGAGTCCAACTCGCACTTGGCCGATTTTTTTATTTGTGGCTGAAAGCGACTTCGTCCATTTTTTACCGACTTCAAAAAGGAGGAGGTTCTCTGTTCGTCTATATGTATTTATGTCTTTTTTGTGTATGTCCACCGATTACTCGAAGAGGGATGGACCGATTGAAATGATTCTTTCAATCGTTATTATATCAGGATCAGGATGGTTCCGAGGTTAGTCCCATTTTTTTAAATCAGTTCAGTAGCTTTCAAGTGGTCCAGAAAGTATTGTAATTTATTAGGTAACCATTGCACGAGTTTTTACGTATCTTTTTAGACATAACTCCTTTGTTTATAAACCGATTTAGATGATTCTTGTTTTGTTGGACAGGGGATACCTTAAAAGGGTAGTCTCATATAAATTTCATTGGCATTGGACCTTGGACTTCGGAGATACATAAAGGAACTTTTCAAAATAATCAAATGGGTATTGAAAGGTTTGATGTGATTTTGATGCGGTTTTCAGAAAAGTATTTGTTACATTTAGAAGAAGGTTTTGGTATTTTAACCGACTTCAACAAAAGAAGAGGTTCTCAGTTTGATAAGTAGGTACGTATGTTTGTCCGCGATTACCTATCTCACGTTTGGCTGAACCGATTTTGATTCGGTTTTTATCATAATTGTTTTGTTATTGAGCATAGTAAAGTCACGTAACAAAGTCATTACTTACAAGGTTTTTAACAATAACCAATTATTTTAGATGATAGATGTTAAACCTGATTTTTGTATCGTTTGTCTATTGTTTTTTGATCCCTTAAATGTTTTTAGATACCTATACATACCAAAATCGTGCCCCTTGTGTAAACACAAAATTAAGTCACAGTTTGTTACTTACCGGAAATTCACACTCGGAAACATACTTCATTAGTTCATTTTAAATTCCCTTTTTTGTTCAAACCATTTAATTGTATGGTTTTTATTTCTGACAGTAAAAAAGACTTCGTTTTTAATGCCTTACCTAATGTTATAAGAACATGTACTTACTCGTATGATTTATTTTGACGATACCATCCGGTTAATTATTTTGCCGGAAATGTTAAGTTTTTGTTAGCGTGACTATGATGTTGAAATCATTAAAAAAATACTTAATCCAGTTCCTATCATATAAACTGTAGAGACAAATAATAAAATAACTATGTCTACAAAATGTTCTATTATATTATGAGCCTTAGCTTTTCTTTGTGTCTCCGTTAATTTGGCTAAATCTGAGATATTCATTCTTGAGCTGTGTATTCGCCAAATCTGTATCGCAACCATAAAAACTCTCGTTATCGCAATGGTAATCGTATTGTATAATTTTGCATAAAAGCCAGAGCAGCGCCCCGCTTCGATTGTAAACGGAACTAAATGAAATTCAATAGACAGCATTTTGGCAGCTTTGGTAGCATTTTTACGGATATAGTAATTAATTATAGTCTGTGTCGGATAATAGTGCCTTCACACTCGTTCCGATCCGACCGCCATTTGGTGCGGACAAACTTCGCTGGAAATCTTATCCGTTTATTATTATCATTTATGCAGAGAGTTTTTTGTGCTTGAGGTATGAAGAGGTATGAGAAGCATTCGAAAAGCTTCTTATTTTCAAATTCAAAACTTTAAAATTAAAAAGACAAAGCTTTAACCGTTCCCAAATCTAGGTACTCATCTTTGAGGCAAACATTTCAAATATCATCTTATTGCATGACTATAGACTATAACCTGATTTCTTGGTAAATCTTGATTCATTATTGATTTAAGGCTAAAATTAGGCTACCGACGACAGCCAGTCAGGTTTTCCTATTATAAATACGAATCTTCGATTTATTATGGCTAAACACTCAACTTGATTACACATCTAATAATTTCTTTGGCCTTCAGTGAAACTGACAGGGCAATGTAGACATTCCAGTCCAGAAAAAATACGAATTTTATCCCATAGTTATCTATATATATAAAATTCAAAGTCCTGACTGACTGACTGACTGACTGACTGACTGACTGACTGACTGACTGACTGAGATATCAACGTACAGCCCAAACCGCTGAACCTAGAGACTTCAAATTTTGCACATAGATACGTTATACAGTGTAGGCATCCACTTAGAAAGGATTTTTGGAAATTCCACCCCTAAGGGGGTGAAATAAGGGATAAATGTTTGTATGAAAGTCCGTCAGTTTTGAAGTTAGGATCTTCAAATTTTGTATTTAGGCTGGCAATTGAAAATTAATATTTACCTGTGTCAGCGTTTTTGACAATTTCACCCCCGAAGGGGGGAAAAGGGGGATGAAATGATGTATCTGGAAAGTCCTTAATTTAATTTATTATTTAGCTTATGGTCGGAAAGTAAAACAAATAAGCAAACACATATTTCGTATTTTTTCGAAAACCAACCCCTTATAGGTTAAATGGGATAAATAAACCTAAAAATCGATATGGATGTCGTTCTTGAGGTTTTATGGGATGACGATTGCAAAAATGGCATTTATTTTGATGTTTAACACGCTGAACATGATTCAACCCCTAAAAGATTGAAACAGGGGTGAAATTTTGAATGAAAAATCAGGGGTAAAATAGACATTTCAACTTGAAACGTTGTAGGCTTACTTCTTAAAACAAATAGGCAACCCATTTCGTAGTTTTCCGAAAATCAAACCTAAATTATCTTAAGTACCCTAAAAGTTCTTGGTACCTAAGCTACTCAGAACTGACTTATTGATTGTGAAACAGACACTTATTATTTACTAGCTTCCGCCCGCGACTTCGTCCGCGTGGACATTCGAGAAAATACTTAGGGGACCAATAACCAGGATAAAAAGTATTCTATGTTTTAATTTCATTAAAATCCGATCAGCCGTTTTTACGTGATTAGGCGGGTCCTCCCTCACCAAGTGAGCAGCCTCGTGCGAGGCCCGCCGCACGTGGCAAACGTTCTGCCTCGCGCGAGGCTGCTCGCTTGGTGAGGGAGGACCCGCCTAATCACGTAAAAACGGCTGATCGGATTTTTATGAAATTAAAACATAGAATACTTTTTATCCTGGTTATTGGTCCCCTAAGTATTTTCTCGAATGTCCACGCGGACGAAGTCGCGGGCGGAAGCTAGTTATGTATATAACTTCAATAATTTTATTATTATTTTATTCCTAAAATCGATAAACATAAACCGATCCGATCCCTTATCTACTTTTGGAATTCTTTTATTTTGTAGTATTTATTTTAGTTATTTAATATTTAAGTAGGACACAACAATCCATTCTTAATATTATAAATAAAGTGTCTTAATTTGTTTGTCCGTCTTTCACGTCAAAACGGAGCAACAACAGATCGACGTGATTTTTGGTATGGGGATCGTTTGCGAGCTGGAGATGAACATAGGCTAATTTTTATCCCGGAAAAATATAACAATCCCGCAACATTGTCTATGAAAATCGTACGCTGCGTACACACCGGACCAACGAAGGCCAACGAACGCCAGCCAAGGGGTTCTGTTTTCCACTCTGTCTCAATCAGATGATCTAAAAACCCGAATGTGAACTGGAATCGCCCCCAGTGATCCTTTACTTGTCTTTAGATTGATCTTCTAAGGCCAGGAACGTGCAGCGGGCAATGCCTAATTATGTATGTCGTTCGTTGGCGTTCGTTGGGCCGGTCTGTACGCAGTGTAACTGACGTGCCCGTGCTAACAAAATAAAACCGCCTTCAAAAAAATCACATCAAAAAACTAAGAAATAATTCCCCACCAAATAAATAACGTAAGTACTTTGAAGTCGGGCGTGAAACATGTACGATTTTTGTGGTTTTTGTTAAAACCCGCCCGACTTCAAAGTACTTACGTTATTTATTTGGTGAGGGATTATTTCTTACTTTTTGATGTGATTTTTTTGAAGGCGGTTTTATTTTTTTATAAAAATAATTTTTATTTCACTCTTTTTAGTGCATCGTGCAGGCAATTTACTTGTATTCTGGTAAATAGGTATGTGATCAAATTGAAAACCTCCTTTTTTGAAGTCGGTTAAAATACCTTGAAGTACCCCCTTTTTAACAAAACAAGAATCATCTAAATCGGTTTATAAACAAAGGAGTTATGCCTAAAGATACGTATTAAATTCACATAAAGTGGTAACGAAAACGATAGTATTTTCAGGAAACCGATTTCAAAATTTCAAAAAATGGGACCAACTTGGAAATCAACCTGATGTAATAACGTTTCAATCATTTCAATCATTTCAATCGGTCCATCCGTCTTCGAGTAATCGGTGGACATACACAAAAAAAAAACATACAACAGACGAATAGAGAACCTCCTCCTTTTTGATTTAGAAGTCGGTTAAAAACTGACATTAATTCCATAGCCGCTTCCAAAGAGTATGTGACATTTGCGGCAGGCAGGAATGAAAATCTTTTTTTAGATGTAGGTGATACGAAGTTCATCGGGTCTACTTGTTGTATAATATACCTACTTATTCGTTAAACAATAAATAATATTTCTAGCAGTGCAGCTATACATATAACATTGTTCTTAGTCCGCCTGGCTAGCTACCACCATCTTATCTAAGTCTGACGCCATAACAATGATGTTTTCAGCATTATTGTGTTCCGGCAGTTAGAGATAAGGTAGCCAGTTCCTCAGTGATTGAGGATTCCGGGAGTAGTGCGCTTCCACCTTCAGCCTTATCACCACTTATCATCTGGTGTGATGAAGGCTAAGTGCTACCCCGTAGTGAATAAAAAAAAAAAAAAAAAAAAAATAACATACTTTATACTGTGGCGGGACGTCCTCGTCGGTCAGCGGTACTAAGAAGCCCTACACTGGGATTCTATTAAATAATAAATGTAATTGCAATCGATATAAATCTTTACTGCGGCACCATGGCCGATATATTCTATATCTACTACAACACGCGACCGCGGAATCGTCTGGACTCTGACAAACTACTCGCGTAGGTAATGACAATCCATTCGATATTTTGAATACTGATTTAAACATAAATCAACCATAGACAATGCAAGGAGGTATCATATCCTAACAATATGATACCACATGCCGCCGCCGCAACAAAAAAACCTTTCTTACTAAAGAAATGTTTTTTCCTATATGGATTACCCTAAAGCGAAGGCCCTGCCTACCTTGGAACGATATCACATCAATAAGACTGGTCCTCACTAACGGACAGCCAGGACAATGGTCGATATAATTATTACTTTCTTGAAATCAAAACAAACCAACCATTGCATTGGCTTGACATACCAAAACCAAGGGAAAAGGTCTGCCCAGCCTTAAACCTAACCCTAATACATCATATGTAGTTACAATCAAAGCTAACCCTAGCTCATTTAAGCATTAACTAAGTCGAAATTCCAAGATCAAACATGTCGGACAAGCACCAATAATATATTGACTACGAAATTACCCAAAAATAACCCTCATCTCAAAAGGTGCCCGACAACAAGCTTGGAACTTCATAAACCTGTGGTAACCTCAAGCAGACTGTCTACTAGGGGCCACCACAGTTTATGTAGCGTGGTGTCGACAACATTGCCAGTCAGGGTTAGAGGGATCCTGCAACAAACAGGATATGACCCTGGTCCTTATTGGACCATCAGGGTTTCCTCCCCCCTCACCAACAAATGTTGACGTCACCTCGTTCCTTAAGTGACATCGAAAAAACTTACAAACTAACTAAAACGGAAATAAAATGAAACACAGAAGTGTTACTTTTGTGGTCCAGATCATTAACGAAACGTGATGTCAATATCAACATAAGTTAAGGTCAGAGGATTCTCACACCTAATTAGATAATAGGTCATCCTCCTGCCCTATCCCATGAAGGTAAAGAGACACGATGTCTACTAATTAGTAAAAATGCAAAAAAATAATTGTTTTATTAAATTAAACATTAAAAAAAAAATTAAATAAGTACATCATAAATGGACCACAGGACACTTCGTGGGCTTCAGGTGCAGTATTTCCGTACATGAAAAAGAAACACATATTAATACAAATCACACAATTATACATTTCAACTATCTAACAATCACTATTATAAAACATCCTAAAATCCTATCCTATTTCTATCCCTATTATAAAATGAATCTATAAAAGAAAATTTATTTTTACATTTAATTTTATATGTAACAAATTTAACTCGTTTCTTATTTCGTAAAGAACTAATATTACATAACGAACTTATATTGGATTTCGAAATCCTATTCATATTCGACTTTTCAAACTTTTTCGCGCCTTTCTTCATTTTACTGTCATTCCTATTTTTATTCATAAAAAAACTTTTTAATCTAGGAATGACATACGAACTTTTTTCTGACATATTACTTTTTCGAAAATTACTCTGACATCCGTCATTCGAGACATCTATCACTTGTGACTGTTGTGACTCATTGTCATCAATGTCAATCGATGTCAACATAAAATTCATGTCAACATTAAATTCAAAATTAATTTTTTTGTAAATTATACAAAATTTTTCAAAATTCAAAATTATGCTATTCCTGCTAATAAAATCACAACCCAACACTATGTTTGGTACAATGTCCCTTACAACAACGAATCGCTGTGTAAACAACACGTTATCTATCAAGAAACATACATTAGTTTTCCCTACTATTGAAAGTTTTCCACCACTCACATTTCGTAGTTCAGCGTTCACCATGTCCACACTGAGACCTAGACTGTCTACTACCGTCTGTGATATTACCGACACACTCGCACCGGTGTCCACCAAGGCGTCTATTTTCTGACCACGACACTCAATAGATAAAAACGGCGTACGCTTACTTGTGTTGTGATTGTCCTGCACCAACGTCAGCTGCATACAATCCTCTTCTCTACTTACAATAATATTATTATTAGATTGTGGGGACGTCTCAGTCGTCCTCCAAGATGATGTCGTGATGGGCATCATCGGGGCTTGAGCTCTAAAATCATTCAATTCACTTGCATCATACAAATCATGGGGTTTCTCGTTTGGCGTGCGAGAGGCACATTGATTGGGAGTTGGCACATTCTCTAACTCCGGCACAAAATAAACACATTGATTAGATTTATCACCACTGCTAGAATCACACATATTAGGGGCACATTCCTCGAAGCACTCAAGGTTATACAACTGTCTCACTACTTTTTTTAAATGCGTTTTGTCGACGTATATTTGCGACATCAATTTGCTGCGTGTGACAACGTCGGTTGTCCGCAGGAATTGTTGTATGAACAACTGTTCTGTAATTGCGTTCCCAGCACGAGCGGCTAATATCTCCAACGCATACAGATATTCCAACGAATTTTCGTTGAAATACTGCTTTTTCGCAAAAAATTCAGCAAGTGGGTCCGATACAAGACCAAACTCCCTGATAAACTCCTTCTTCATTTCGTCGTAGTCTTTCACCATATCGACGATCTTATCGTAGAAATATCGGGCTGCGCCCGTGCAGAAAGCTCCGACGACGATTTTCTTGGCCTCGCCTTCGTAGCCTTGCAGAGCCGTCATCACCTCGTAGCTCCGAAAAAAAACTTCGACATCTCCGTGGATGCCGTCGAACAATAAGACCTCCATCTTCACCAAAGGGTCTGAAACATGGAAACTACAGTATAGATCTGCGAAGATTTGCGCCTAACACCATAAGAAGCCCTACACTGGGATTCTATTAAATAATAAATGTATTAGCGATATAAATCTTTACTGCGGCACCATGGCCGATATATTCTATCTACTACAACACGCGACCGCGGAATCGTCTGGACTCTGACAAACTACTCGCGTAGGTAATGACAATCCATTCGATATTTTGAATACTGATTTAAACATAAATCAACCATAGACAATGCAAGGAGGTATCATATCCTAACAATATGATACCACAGTACACTAGCCGGAACGTCGGAAGTCGCCGCCCAGTACTTAGTTAGGTAGATATTATAAATAAAAAGATGTTTATAGAGACTTCACTTTTTATTGTAAAGGTAGTAATAAAGAAAATATAGGAAGAATAGGAAGCATAGGAACCCTTTCCAAGGGTCAAGGGTTCCACTTATTTAAAACTATAATCAAACAACTCAAACTGATATAAAAAAAACTGGTAATGCTCCGCGAGCTCTGTACAGCTTGGTGGTTTTGGTATAACTGAATCAAAAATGATGAACAGGGCACGTGAAACGAAGATTTTGAATTTAAATTGAAAGAACAGGATAGGATTCGATAAAATTAATGGCCAGTATGTAGAACTTGATGGAGTTTCCAGCCATCATGGAGTTTTAACCATCCATAATGACTGGTACGAATCGACATCGTTACAATACATAGCCCATGGTTGAGATTTCACTGTATCAAAACTTTTAGACAGAAATTTTGACCACCCTATGACCAAAGTCGAGCCTAGTCGCTATATAGTTTCCGAAGTTGTTCAGCGACCTATCTCATTGTGGTCGTTGACAGTTCTATATTCGTACACAAATGGTATAAATACCGAGTAAAAAAATATATTATACCAGTTTACATCAGTTATCTCAACGGCCATCCCTGGTACTATTTTTAGAGTCGTGTAGTCATTCGTGGTCGTTTACATGCAGATATGGGTTGTATGGAGCGCAAGGATCTATTTAGACTGGCTAAAGAGTTTAAGCTTCTCATTAATCTGCAATGAAATAGTTGAACAGCTGGAGTATTAGTAAGGTCGGGCCGTTATTTATTTTATTGTAAATAGATTAGAGAGGGTCAAATGTTGTATTAAATGTCAACTCGAGTTAACTTGCATTGCAAGCGTATTTTCATTGTCAAAGCAAATTTTAATACTTTCATTTTGAATGTAGAAAATTAACATTTCTACATTATTGGTGGAGATCTCAGATCATATATTACTATACTAGGTGTGGAGATGATGGTGTCCAATATTTAGGTATTAATTATTTTAAACTTTGAATGTTTTTTTCTTGAAACAGTTTTAAATAAACATTGGACTTATTTTTCAATTCCCAATTTTGGTTAATTGAAATGATGAAAAATTATTCTAGTTCAAATGTTATAATTCTGAATAAATATGAAAGCAGTGAATTTTAGCATGTTTTAAATGAAAAGAAGCAGCTTTTTCTAATATACAAAATGTTTAATTTAGCAGACATTTATTTGAAATGCATAGTGAGCCGTGACCCACACGCTTTCTTATACATTACGATGCGGTTGGTATTGTATTCGAAAATAACTTTGCCGCATCCTTAACCGTTGGCTAAAGTCCAACTGTGATCTTGTCACAATAATGCAGATTGGTACAAATAACCCAATTTTTCCATCCACTAATTTAAACTTGTACAGATTTAACGATAAATCGAAAGAGTTAGAAATAGCAAATTGTTTCTAATGCGCGGATTTTCGAGTAAAACTGTCTATATAATCTTATAATAAATGGTGTTAATGTTATGTAAGCTATAGCTACGAGTACAAATACAAATTGATTTATTTGTAAACATAGGTTAGGTGGTACCACAAAGTAACTACG
The DNA here is from genome assembly GCA_949710035.1 of Crambus lathoniellus. NCBI lineage: Eukaryota > Metazoa > Arthropoda > Insecta > Lepidoptera > Crambidae > Crambus > Crambus lathoniellus. The sequence continues at coordinate 13,447,090 of OX453296.1, forward strand.
CGGGCGGTCGGTGGTACCTACAGATGGTTTGTAAAGAGTACATGTATCACTATGTTTGGCCATTATTCGGCGTACAAATATGTAGGTATTGGAGTGTTCTAATAATATAATTGCAATAATGCATCCTTAGATTATGATATGACAAAATAAATTAAATATAATAGGTAAGTAATTAAATTAAAATTGGTCAGTGGATACTATCAATGTTGATTGTAAATAAAAACTGGTAAATAATAACCATTTCACGGTTATTTTTATAGCAGGTATTTTTAAGTTTCAAGTCGTGGCCGTGCGTGGGCTGAATACTAGTGTTGAATAAACTCTATGATTTTGTACCAAAATATTAAATATGTACCTACCTACATGTTATTGCATTTCATGGCATAAGATTTGATAGGAATATCGAAAATGTATTTTTATTTAATTGATATTGGACATTAACTATGTAACTAAACCAAGGTAATTAATTTCTTCAAATTAGAGTTCAGAAAAGTATTAGTTTTGATACTAACAACATTTAGCTACTTACAGATTTTTATAACTCATTTATTTTATTCAGCCAGTTTATAAACAACGTCTACGTTTAAACTACCTACCTACGTTACGGGGCGGGCGGACATTTTTAACTGTAAACTTAAGTTTATTACTAGCTTGCGTGATAATGATAACCTGAGACTTAACGTGGCATACCAAATAAATAAACATTAGTATGATAGTTTAAAAAAAGGGTTAAAATGCCTGGAATGAGATTAATCCCACTGACATGGGTAGATAACTGACTGCGATAAAAATACAGATAGGAATAAAAACACTGCACCCTATTCCCTACCTATGTTTTTAATGAGTATACTTACGGGCGAAGTTGTACCTAAGTTATTTATCAAACTTAAACTATTTTAAGTTAAGTATTTACTTAAATTTCTACTTTTTATTTATATATAAATATTGCATTGCAATGCAATATTTATTATTGATAATTGAAAATGAAGTAGGTAGGTATTTAGAAAAAATCGACCCGTCTCACAACCAGCTCCGATGGGACTCGAACCCACGACCTTTATAACTATTAAAAACTAATTTCTTAAATGTTACTTACTTAAAATTTAAAACTTAACTTAATTTGAAAATATTTTAGACTTCTTTTTGCATTTCTTTTTTTACAAATCTTGTCTACTTTTAGGCACTCATATCTTTTATAACTTTTTTTAACATATATTTCCGCCTAATGAAACTATGTATTTGCCTCTAAAATATGTATTTTACTTTAACGCTATCATTCTCAAGAAAATGCAAATAAATCCTTGCGAAATACATAGTTTCATAATTCAAGGAAGTAAAGTATTATGTTACTAATTTTCTTAGAAAAAAATAGTGTCACCAAATGCTTACTACAGTGAAAAATCGTATTACATGATGACCAAGTGGTATATATCTTTACAAGTATGATTATAAAAATCAATAATGGCTGGTGGGCAAACTTCTTGAACCAAACCAGGGTGCCTACCATCAACTCTTATTGCGGTTTTGTTTAGGACCTAAACTGATCTGCTTCGCTTATTCGTACCACGACAGCTTAATATCAATGACAGCGATTCAGTGATCATTCAATGACATTTTACAGCCGCTAAGCTGTCAAGAACTCTTATTTGACTTATAACTCGGCCAAGCTAACATGACACCTGCAGGTTATACCCGTCCCTGCCACTCTCCGGGCATGACAGAATCGAGTGAAAGAGACGGGTAGAAGAAATAAGGACACAAATCGTTCGGTCATTCACATTTAGCAATTCATTTGCGATCCAGTTTTTAGAAGGTCAGGTACGAAAGAAAGCAATTCATTTTAGGAACCTATTCTGCATCGCGCTATTTTTGAATCGCTGTCTTAAAGTTGATGGTAGGCACCCAGACCCAGTAGACAATAAAATCTGAGCAGAAGAAAATTTGTACTAAATGTATTGCAACTGCGCAGGTTGTTTTGTCTATGGGTTGGTTCAAGATCATGAAGCTCGACTTAATACTGAGGTAACTGGAGAGTGCAGTACGAACAATTTTTTGAATACCACAAATAACACAGTGGCTGTCTTCCGTCTCACCTACACTTTAAAAAAATACGTATGGTCATATGAGACAACTGACAGCCACTACCTGCCACTACATACATAAATGTCAAATTTGCTGGCGACACTTTTTTATTCAGGGTGAGAGCTCCAGTTACCTCAGAGTATTAAGTCAAACTTCATGTTCAAGATAAATGCCGGGAGCTATAAGACATATGTTTATTCTGCGTTTCGAAACCATTGATCAGGGGCCCGATTCTCACAGGCATTCGAATTTTTTCAGTGTGGTAATTCGTATGTCGAACATTTTGTTTGTGGTTTCTATTGAAAAGTTAGAAGGTTTCAAACAAACTAAGCTGTCCCACATGTCAACAAATTCATTTTGACAGCTAAGTTCGCATACGAACATCTATTGGTCTGTACCACTCGTTGCGTTCGACTGGTTTTCGATCGAACTTTTTCGATTGTGAAATTCTGGCAATATAAAAACTGTGTTATATTTGAATTTCGGGCTTTTAAATGTGAACTTTTCTCGATTGCGTGAGAATCGGCCCCCAGAGTGTGGCGAAACTTTGGTAGGATATTCTTGTCCTAATCTATTTTTAAATATATTTTTTTCTACGTAGTTATGCCATTACTGTATTGCATTAGCATTGAATTGGTACAACAGTGTATTTTAATTTGCACCAATATACCGTGAATAGCTTGCTATAGGTACCAGTACCACAAACACAACAAAATGTGATATTACATTCAGTACAGGGGGCTTATCGCCAGCTGACATCGAATTTTGAAAAATGTGAATACCTACATGAAAGGCGGAGCGGAGCTATATGCACTGCGTACTTATAGTGCCATCTCGTTAGCAATATTACCACAGTCTGTATGTTTCCCTTCCCTAATATTACTATAACATTGTTTGACAGCTCGCGGTAAGGCGCCCATTAGACGGTCAGGCAACCATCAGTCAATTCCATCACTCATGACTAGCTAACCAATCGGTATAGAGGAACTTCGGGCATTGCATGAATAGTTCATTTTGATTGGCTAAAAGAATCGTGACTAATAGCAAACTGACAGTAAAACCTATCGTCTAATGGGCGCCTGAACGCGTAACGTGTGTTCCCCTCTTTCTTGTGTGTTACATTTATATTATTTTACAAGCTGACCCGGCAAACGTTGTTTTACCATATAATAGTGGACCCGGTCACCAACATCTTGTGTGTGTGTTTATACACCAAAAGTTGCCTACACCAGACAACAGATAGCGCTAGTTACACACTACCAATAAAGGGGCCCAAGCTTGGTTTCTATTTCCTACATATAAAAAATTACTCTGTAAAGTAGAGTGAGTGTCAGATAACTCTGCGCGACTGGGGCATTTTTGACGCTAGTTACAGTACATTTTTTTATTCTAAGCTTATAGAAAAGATTAGTATTCGATTTTGACCGCGCAGACGTCAGTGATTACATACTCTTTGGAAACGGCAATGGAAGAAATGACAGTTTTGTATCGAAGTTACGACAGTTTAACGATTTTTCATAGAAAATTACAATTTTTACTCAATTTTCCAGAATAATAAGTAGCCTATGTTACTCTCCAGCTCCCAAACTATCCCCATACCAAATATCACGTCGATCCGTTGCTCCGTTTTGGCGTGAAAGAAGGACAAACAAACAAACAAACAAACAAATAAACAAACAAACAAACACACTTTCACAATTATAATATTAGTATGGATAATAAGTACCTACCAACAAAATTAAAAAAAAACAACCCTTTTAACATCGCTCTCATTGTAGTTCTCCGACCGAGAGAGTTTTTATTTTATTTTTTAGAGCTTTATGTCGGAGGATGATTAATTTTTTTCTTTTTTTTAATATTACACAATATTACACGATATTTTTTAATATGTTTGAAGGTACATACGTGTGTAATTTAAAAATGTTTGTATAAAGTAGCTAAGAATCATCCTGGTCACGTCAGCTTTCAAACAAAACAAACCGCATCAAAATCGGACCATTTTATGATGCCACAGACAGACAGACAGATACACAGACAGACAGACAGATACACAGATAGACATACAGATACACAGACAGACAGATACACAGACAGACAGACAGATACACAGACAGACAGACAGATACATAGACAGACAGACAGATACACAGACACGTCAAACTAATAACATAACACCCCTCTTTTTGTGGTCGGGGGTTAAAAGAGACAACTAACCCATTATATCTATTCTGTGACTAACCTCCAAGTAGCTTAATTATAAAGCTGTTTCTCGGTTTTATGTTTCATAATTCATGCATATAATTTTATTATGCACTCACTTTCTGCTTTCAGAGTCGTAACGAGTGAAATATTATCGGCGCATCCGCAACTGCATGTGGGCCTGTTGATGTATTTGTTGTTGTATTAGCTTGCTCATCATGTTGTTTCAAATATGTTAAGTCTATTCTGTACCCCTAGTGTAAGTTTTTATGTCAAGCAAACGCAAACTATTTCGATTGCGTATTTATGTCAATTTGTATGAAAACTATAAAAGCGCGCTACTCGCCGCTAGAGGCGCTAATACAGTTTTCATACAAATTGATATAATACGGAATCGAAATAGTTTGCGTTTTTTGACATTAAAACTTACACTAGGGGTACTGGTGACTAGTACGGTCGACAGGTCGCCAATAGAGGGGTTACGAGGAAAAAGGTCGGAATTTAATGAAACTTGGCGATATTGTTCAGGGATGGTTAAATAACATTTTGTCAAGTTTTGGACCTCAAGGACCCTGTGCGAAAAGAGTAGGGGAAGGTGGGGGTGGAATGTACACACGGCGGCACATCAGACTATACATGTTGACCTTGAGACCGCCTTTATGCCCTACGTAATAAAAGCTGTTATCGCAGTTCAACTGTTTAACCTGATGTGCTGTCGAGTGTACATAGAATAATAGATTATAATACCATTAGCATGAGAACGGGTAGGTAGTCCAAAAAATATTACTCTGGTCTAATTCTATGCAGGATTAAATGCCCTACTACTTTTATGAATTACACTTTTCGATATTATAAGTCCTTTACGAGATATCATCATGTCAGCCGAACGACGCCCACTGCTGGGCATAGGCCTCCCCCAAGGATATCCACAACGAGATATACTATGTTTGAAATACCCCTTTATGTGTACATATTTAACCCCTCCTCTTTTCGCACAGGGTCCTCGAGGTCCAAAACTTGACAAAATGTTATTTATCCATCCCTGAACAACATCACCAAGTTTCGTTAAATTACGACCTTTTTCTATCTGAAACTACCTGTCGACCGTACTTACTTTTATTATTTCGGAAATTGGTTGGGATGCGTGCGATCTATTTGTTATACCGGGTGGAAATCTTTCTCCAAGAATTTTCTCGGAGGACGGCTCAGTCGATAAAGCGATATGAACGATAGTGCTTTGTATGCAGAATGGGAACACCACTATTCCTCTGTATTTGTTGCACAATATCCTGCTTCCTTTTTTGTGAACTGCAAATACAATGCCTGCGTTCCACTGCTTCGGTTGCTGCTCTTGGTGCCAGAAGTTTAAAAAAAATTCGAACATCATTGTTTGTGTGACTTTTCCGCCAGACTTACACAGTTCTGCAGGTATTTAACAACACCAGGAGCTTTGTTGTTTTTTAGTCTGAGGATTGGCCTTAGCACTTCCTCAAAGTTATGTGGTGCAATTTCTTCATCACCCTCGTCTGTTTCTGGGTTCACCTATTCTACTTAATTTCTCTAGCAGGCATAATTTATTATATGAAATGAAAACAATGAAAGACTCCATGTATTAGATCTGGGTGCCTACCATCAACTCTTATTGCGGTTTTGTTTAGGACCTAAACTGATCTGCTTCGCTTATTCAGACCACGACAGCTTAATATCAATGACAGCACTTCAGTGATCATTCAATGACATTTCACAGCTACTAAGCTATCAAGAACTCTCATTTGACTTATAACTCGGCCAAGCTAACATGTCACCTGCAGGTTATACCCGTCCCTTTCACTCTCCGGGCATGACAAAATCGAGTGAAAGAGACAGGTAGAAGAAATAAGGACACAAATAGCATACAAATAGTTCGGTCATTCACATTTAGCAATTCATTTGCGATCCAGTTTTTAGAAGGTCATAGTACGAAAGAAAGCAATTCATTTTAGGAACCTATTCTGCATCGCGCTATTTTTGAATCGCTGTCTTAAAGTAGATGGTAGGCACCCTGATATCGAGTAGTCTATGGTGTACTTTTCTATGGAACTGCTGATTTTGTTTTTTTTTTAACCTATTCATGCAGATTTTTTTTTAAGTAATGGTTCCCTTGAGTAAAATTTGCTATCTAAGTTGTATCGAGTAGGTACTTCCCTGTTGCATGAAATAATTTCAACCTGTGTACCAAAGTGTGCCAAATTATCTCCATAGGTAGTTACCTATACCTACCATTAATTTCATTTCATTTGTGTAGAATCCCCAATACAGGTACTTACAAGATAAATTGGAAGCGATTCCCCGACAATTCAAAACTTGCACAATTCTTTTCCATTCCTTTATTATCACCAATTTTATAAATTACTAGCGCTCCGCCCGTGACTTCACCCGCGTGGAATTAAAACATTCACAAAAGTTTTATACAAACTCTTTTATCTTTCAAGAATTTCCAAAAAAATTATCTATCAATAGCTTCTTGTGCCCAGTAGTTTCAGCTGTGCGTTGTCTGTCAGTCTGTAACGGAAGAGTTTTATATATTATATTGATGCTAAGTTAAGGGTACTTAACAATTTTATTAAATATCCCAGCTAATTTTATCCCAATTCCCAATCCAACATTGTAATGACACGGTCACGGTCGGTCTATGTTCTACTAAGTATGATAAACAGATAAGTGGCAATAAAGTATTGATTTTTATAGAACTACCTAGTTTGTGGGGAAGTAATATAATATCGTTATGTGAATCACTCTGTATATCTTCTACTAGCCTTTGCCAGTGGCTTCACCCGCGTGCGATTCGGGGAATGCATGCATACATTCGTTGAATTTCACAAAATTCTTTCTTAGCGACGCCTACGTCATAATTGCATCGATGTGTCCAGTAATTTGAGCTGTGCGTTCATATATCCGTGAGTCACTTGTCATTTTTTTATATACCTGTACAGGTTATAAAAGCTGGATGCGAGTAGCGCAAGACTGATCGTTGTGGAGATCCTTGGGGGAGGCCTATGTCCAGCAGTGGGCGTCGTTCGGCTGATATGATGATACAGGTTAATTTGCCAAGAGATTGAAAATCTTCATTCTTAAATCACATTCATCATCATCATTCTTAATTTGATTTTTAGTAAAGCCAAAATATAATTGCAAAGTATGTGATCATTATCAAGATCTCATACAATGAAAAATGTCTGGCTCACATGCAATACTGTCAACAGTGAACAGTCAGATGATTCGTAAGCTGTTAGGTGTTATCGTAGTGGAATGTTTAAAACCGGTTGAGCTCATATAGGCTTGGTTGCTCCTCCGAAGTGTTTAATGTCTCGATTTCAAGACGATACGTTAGTAATTTAGAATCATTTTGTTTATTACAAACATTCTTCTCGTCAGTTAAAATAGTCTTGAATGGATGGTAGGGACAAACTTACGATTCAAAAATACTTGTAGGTACTTATGTATAACGTTTATTTGAATAAATAATATTTCTGTTTCTGTTTTAATATTCTTCAGTGTTAGCTTCTGTGTTTTGTTCTGGTTTGTGATTCCTGTATTTATTATTGAGTTGGATCATTTCGTTATTTTTATCGTTAGCTACGTTATAGTTAGATACGATTGGACACGAAAATATGCGACTAACTTTTGAAATCGTTATTGTTAAGACATAAAGTTTAATCATCTTGTAAATAGATAATTGGAAGGTACCTACCTACTTATATCAGATAACATCTGGTAAACAACAATTTAAACTCTTCTTAAGTTGTGATACGTAGGTATCACAACTTAAGAAGAGTTTAAATCTATGAATCATCTTCAATATCTTTACATATTCAGTAATTAAACACTAATGCATTACAAGTGTTTTTATTGTTTTTCACTGTGGTAGGCAGTGAACGCTGGTGGTAGGTACCTAAGTACATTTGGAAAAATTATTAAAATATTTTTTGTTATGGAAAAAAGTGGCTAATGTAAAATGCTAACGCAAGTTTTAGACTGCCATAGTGTTATTATAGCTACTGAATTTCAATTAATAAATAAACCAATATTTTTCAAAAACATTTTGTTTGTAGGAAACCAAAATAAAATCGGGCACACTGCTGCAAACATTTTTTATAGCGCCATCTGTGCTGCTTTTGCACGTAACATTTCATAACTTTGTTTCGCTACTCCCCGATAGATGGCGATAAGGGTATAATGTAGGTAGCGAAGCGAAATTGATTTCCCAGAATTGTAGGATTCTTTTTTCCACATTCCTTTCAATTCAAACAAGTTAGATATATTTTTTTAATCTGGACGGAGACTTTTACTTACTCTAATAAATATTTTCTAACAAAATTTGGTATCTAATATTCGGTAGGTTGAATTACCTACCCAAATTGCTTAAATTATCAGTTAAGATCAAAATAAATAGGTAAACTATTTATTTTGTTTACCTAACTAATAATTATTATTATGAACTCTTTAACGTAAACAAAATAATTTTTTTCTGTTTTTTTCTTAATACCTACTTACTAGTTACCTGCAAAAGTTTTTTTCAATAACCAGTAAATAAATAATGCGCAAATGTAGTCAATATAACAAAGAAATGTCTACTTCCGCTGCAACTGCGGTTTTTACCTGGAAACTGGTTCCGCTCGGTCGATTGAATTGTAGGACATTTTTTTAATTAAAATAACCACTCAAGTTATCTTACTTGTCACATGTATTATTAGTATTTTTATAAAGTAAAAAATAGTTTATTGGAAAAATTGTAATAGAAAAAAACACCAACCAAAAAGTTTTTGGACGGTATTCGAACACACACCCTTGAAAATCCGGTCCAATGTTTTAATCTAACCAGTTAAAAAGCTACCAAAATATTTGATGTAATGTTATTTTTTTATTGATATATAATTCGATTTACCAACGTTTGTATTAGGTACTTACATAATTTCTAATTTATAATACTTAACACTTTATAATAATATAATTATTGCCAAATGTTACAAGCACTTACAGGTAAATTCAACATGCATTTAATGTAGAATTATTTATACATTATAGAATATTACTAAAATTTAGAGAAAATTTAAAAGTAATACGAAAAAAAAAAATAGATTAATCAATCACTCTAAAGTTTCGTCGAATTATCTTTGAATTTTGCATGCCCGGCTGAATCAAAAATATTTTATGTAAGTAAGTAATTAAATACCACATTTTTTGCGAAATTAACTATTCCTTTTCTCGTTTTTGGTAAATATTATATCGTTTTACGAGTGTCTATGGCACTCTGGCTGGCTTTGCATATTTTCTTGATATTTTCCCATAAAAATATTATCCAAATATCCGGCTTTCCAATTAACTTTTGTTTACCATAATCTAAACCATAAACATAAAAAAAAAATTAATGTAAAGTCGGTTCATGGACGATAATTTTACGTGATAACAATATGCCGCTGTTTGTCTTCCACTCTATCGGCCGATGCGATGCGTCACAAGACGAACGCTAAGGCCGATCGTGCCTCTCTATCGCTTGTTCCGCGCTCTCGCTTTCACGCGGAACGTGACACTTTTTCGTGCATGCAGCCGTCGTTCGATTTATAGGACGTTATCACCTCAAAAATAAATTACTTTTATTTATTTTAATTTTTAGTTTTTTGCATTCACAATGCAATTTTTATTACTGAAAAATGGAAAATGAAGTATTTAACGACTCCGTAGCTCAGTGGTTAGAGCAGTCGCCCGGAAAGCGAAAGGTCGTCAGTTTCTGTGCCATCGGAGCTGATGGTGAGACGGGTCGATTTTTTGTAAATACTTCATTTTCCATTTTTTTTTACTTTTATTTATTTCACCTTACTTACCCTTGAAATATTGAGAGAGAGGAAGCCACTGTTTTTCTAATTCTTCAATTGAATTTTCTTTTTTTTTCCATTCGATATATTTCATTTGATTTATTTAGAGATATGGCAGTTTCTTTCATGTCTTCTAAGTTAAATAAAATTACAGTTTCGTATTATTAGTAGCCGATTCAATTACATTTTCTCATTTTGAGCCGCTCCGTTGCGAGTGGAAAGAGTAAGTATCGCTCCGCAGTATTTATAAATAAACTTCTACAAGACGATATTTCAAATGAAAGGTTACTAGTACATGAGATTTATAGTTGACGTTGAATAATACGTTTTATTGCATTTTTTAACAGCACTCGGCCAGCTACCGTTGAAGTTAACTAACTTTCGCAATGGTCGCTCGCTGGATGGGTGACCAAACATGTAGGTATTATCTCGATGCTTAGCTTTGAAAGGTACCTTAAGTTGCTGGACCCGGCTGCAATTTGAAGTTTTTAATTCAACAACATTGGGGTCATGGTCCATACTGCTTATCCACATAGGCAGGCCCGTAGTGCCCCGTAATGCCCCCCCAGCAGTGGGGACATTAACGCTGATGGTAATTATGCTTGATTTTATTTACTTACTTACAACTTTATTTCTTCACTTCAAAAAATCAACAAAATCATCTAAAGTATTTTACTTATTTATATGCTTTATTATTAAGTACGTAGGTATTAAGGTGGTTCGATCAGCTCAGTAGCGCCACCAATAGAAATAAATCATTTACGATTTATCAAGGGTTTAGAATAAAAGTTTCGGTTATTTTGCGCAAATAGAAGAGTAAAGTGCAATTTTTAAGTATTTTTTCATGGCCTCAAATATTATGAGCATTAAGTTATGGATCTCGATATTGCTAAATTCGGCCACTTTTGGCACTATTAAGATTCATGACTTATTGCTTAAGTTTGAGTTCTTAAAAGTATATTTTTAAAATGCATTTCACTCTTTTATTTGCGCAAAATAACCGAAACTTTTAATCTAAGCCTTTAATAAAACGTAATTGATTAATTTCCATTGGTGGCGCTACTGAGCTGATCGAACCACCTTAACGCTGATGGTAATAGGGTATTTTACTGTTGTTGAAATGTAGATATTTAATGATGACGTTAAAAAATATTGCAATTAAGAATACCAAATGTGAAAAAATAATTTGAATCTGTTTTAGATTAAAAGAATTATAGTTTGTTTGATTTTGACTATAGCTGTCTCTTTCTAAAACGAAATCTTCTATGGCGTGACTATGACGCTACTAACCCACTGACGTCACTAAGATAGCGTCCTGTCCTTGTCTAATTATAAAGTTTGAAGTCCTATATCTTTGAAAATATTCAAGATAATTCAAAATGAAAACTTGTTTTGTGTAACTAATATTTCGAAAAACATTTTAAAGAAATAAAAAAAAATCAGTAAAATACCGTATTATGTTTGATTTTATTTACTTACTTACAACTTTTTTTCTTCACTTCAAAAAATCAACAAAACCATCTAAAGTATTTTACTTATTTATATGCTTTATTATTAAGTACGTAGGTATTAACATATAAAATATGAATATAATGCAGCTTTTATTATATACTTACCAAGCTTAGTTTATCTTTAACTATTTAGTTTTATGTCTGAAGTGTTCTCATGACGATTACGGAATAGGATACCTAACGTCTAACTAGAACAATACACTGATATTTCTATTACATTTTGAGTGTTTCCATTCGTTTGTGCAAATAGTTATTTGCGGTGTCAAAGTCGACCAGGGTGCCTACCATCAACTCTTATTGCGGTTTTGTTTAGGACCTAAACTGATCTGCTTCGCTTATTCGTACCACGACAGCTTAATATCAATGACAGCGATTCAGTGATCATTCAATGACATTTCACAGCCGCTAAGCTGTCAAGAACTCTTATTTGACTTATAACTCGGCCAAGCTAACATGACACCTGCAGGTTATACCCGTCCCTCTCACTCTCCGGGCCTGACAGAATCGAGTGAAAGAGACGAGTAGAAGAACTAAGGACACAAATCGTTCGGTCGTTTACATTTAGCAATTCATTTGCGATCCAGGGACCGTACTCTGAAACGCTAATCCGAAACTTCGGTTAGCCCCGCCCCTTTTACTCGATTCTGTCACGGCTAGAGAGTGAGAGGGACGGGTATACCGAAGTTTCGGGGTTTTGCGTTTCAGAGTAGGCCCTCAGTTTTTAGAAGGTCATAGTACGAAAGAAAGCAATTCATTTTAGGAACCTATTCTGCATCGCGCTAGTTTTGAATCGCTGCGCTGTCTTAAAGTTGATGGTAGGTACGCACCCAGGAGCCTTTAGAGCAATATAAGAGTACCTACTTACCATTGCGAAAGATAAGGGTTTTAAGAAGTGCATAGCTCCATATTTTATTCAACCAAAATCTATACTAAGTAATATTATAAAGAGCAAAGAATTGTATGTATGTAATGAATAAACTAAAAAACTACATAATGGAACGATTTCAAAAATGAATGCTACATTATCCTGATTAATATAAGCTATAATTTATCCCGATACGGGTACCACGCTGGTAAAACCGCGAGGATCCGCTAGTACCATATAGGTAGGTATAGTTTTTCCACTATATACACACCTCCTGTCATCCTCGGGGTGGCATTCAAAAGTACTTATAAAATTAAAACAGCCAACAGGATATAGAAAGCATCATCTCCTAAATACAAATCTTTTGCCTAGCGTGGTAGTGACGATGGCCTTTCCTAGCAGGGGATGACATGATACTGGCAAATAAATTATTTTCTTATCAAGTCGTTACTCAAATAAATTGCTTTGCTTTTGCTTTAAAACACTTAATTACCTACATATTAAAATGAAGTACTTATTAGAAAAAAAGGCCCGTCTCACAACAACTTCCGACGGGAGTAGCGAGTCTTGTGAGACGAGTCGTTTTTTTCTAATAGGTACCTACTTTATTTTCAATAATAAAAATTGAATTGCGAATGCAAAAAACTAAAAATTATGCATAAACAGTGTTAAATAATAAAATCCTTACTTATATTATAAATGCGTCTCTGTCTGTCTGTGTGTTACACAATCACACCTAAACTACTGAACCAATTTGAATGAATTTTGGTACAGAGATAGTCTAAAGCCTGAGAAAGGACATAGGCTACTTTTTATTCCTGAAAAATATCACCTTCCCGCGGGATAACGTCGTGTAGTACACGCGGGCGAAGCCGTGGGCGGAAGGCTAGTAATACATAAATGACGTTCTAATTACGATCCAACCATCTCTTCTTACACAGTTTCACAAATTAAGTGGGAATAATCCAATGTCCTTTCATATTTATACGTCGGAGACACCTTACGTGGTGTGGCGCGACGCAAGAATATCTGTTTCCCACAATTATTACGGACACGACAGAGACAGAGAGAGTAACGCCACACTGCATAAGTGTGTTTTTATACTATTATATATTCTGGGCCATAAGTACTAAATGTATGAAACCGATACGCGTGGTAAGGCGCATCGACACACTGCGCTAGGCAAATGTAACTCTGCCTTTATTTACCACAAAACTGTTTACGAACAAATAATGCAGGACTTACGAGATATGGCACTACAACATGACTTGCGCCGTATCTCGAGTAGCTATAACTAGTAAATCAGTCTGACTGCGCTCGCGACGGCCACTCAATATAAATTTATTGTTCGGCCGTCGCAACGTGCACTCGTCTCCGGTCATACAATCGCAAGATAAAGATATCTGTAGAAAAATATTTCCAGTGTTTCGATAGTTGGAAAGCGCAAATCTGTGTTAGATAAAAAGTATCTATTGAAAATCAACTGTTGAATTGAAGTGCGTGATCACAGTGTGCTAAAATTGTGGTGAAGAGTGTTTGGATATTGTCCTTGTTTAGTATTTGTGAGTATAATTTTATTGTATTGTATAGTAGTAACGCGGGCAACGTAGGATCGCTGTGGTGATCCTTGGGGGAGGCCTATGCCCAGCGGTGGGCGACGTATGGCTGATGATGATGATGATGATAGTGTCGCAATAAAAATGTACACAGTAAACGTATAAGTATTTGTTATAAAACCATAAATTAAAACCTAAAAAGAAAATAACAAATTAATATAAAAATTGTCTGATCCGAAATGTTTACAAATTGTCTCCTATGAGATTATGCTTATCAGATTATTATTATTGTTTTTCAGAACACGCACATAAATTTGACAAATAGTTTTCTTAAACCGTAAAGGGGGTTAAAAAATTCATAATTATGATAGAATAACGTAGAGTAGTTTGCAACGACAACGTAGGTTACAATATTACCTAGTAGGTAATCATCTCGTGACGTGAATCTCTTATATATTAAAAAAAAACAGGAAGGTATAAGTTTTATTTCCAATCAGTAGCTAAATTAATTATTATTTTATTTGATAAATTGCTCAGTATTTACGAAAAAAGATATTTTGGGTATGATTTAAAAGCGACGCGTAGGTATAGACTGAATTCTTTTTTTACCCAATATTTTTGTAGCTTTTATTCTTTACTCAAAAATATTAAATACTAGCGGCCTCCCGCTGTTTCACCCACGTGGTTCCCGTTCCCGTGGAAATATCGGGATAAAAAGTATCCTACATTATGTTATTCCAGACTATAATCTATTTCTGTTGCAAATTTAATCCATATCCGTTCAGTATTTTTTGCGTGAAAGAGTAACAAACATTCATAAATCCAGACATCCATACATCCATAATAATATTAGTAGGATCACATCTGTCATACTTTAAAAACTTAAACTAAAAGTTAGTACGAAAGAAGTGTCACATTCGTGAACTAGCTTAGACGTATTGTTGCGATAAAAAAAAATTAAGCCAGAAAATTTTTGAGTGACGAAAGTTTAACTCACAGAACACGGAAAGATTTTTTTCTCTGTGGTTTAACTAATATAAAAATCTCCCGTGCCATTGTACGGCGTGCGTGTGGTTATGTGGTTTATATAGACATTATTATAGATTTATTATTTTATTTATCAGTAATCGTTTTTTTTGTATTTGTACCGCATTCGCTTGTCTCTGTTTTCTTTCACAAAGGTTGGCTAGTAGAGAATGCTTTAAGCGTTAAGCCGGCCTTTTGTACCCCATTTTATTTAACTGTACTCTAAAGTTTAATAAGAGGGTAATAAATAAAATGAGGTACTTTTTTCATTTAGGTTTGGGACTAGTGTCACAGATAACTAAATAGTTACTACGTAGGTACTTAACTAGTGTCTGATTGTCCCATATTGTCCCATTTGGTTTCAATTATGCGTCCGTTTGGGACTGCATTGTTGCTCTGAATTGGAATGACTTTCGATGCTGACCAAAGAGTGAATAAGCTTAGCGATCTCTTTAAATCAGAGTACATATTTTATTTATTTTTTATGTATTATAATAAAGTCATGTTAAATTTAAAAATAAAAATAACCTAAGTGCTTGAGTTGAATCAAAATATCAAAGAGTATTTCAAAGGCTAGTAAATTGAGACCATGGCCCTCCTTACTGATTGCTCTGCATGCCCAGATACCTGCACACGAGAGGACTTCATGTTGTAAAATTTGAGCAACGGGGGAATTTATCGGGTTACATAAGTCCCATTGATCGGACTGCGGATAACGCCGCCGTAGGGTGGCACAGTTTTGGGCCAATGTCATTTGATTTTTTGCTTGCCATTGACACGAAGAAGAAGAAAGAATGTCGCCTTAAACTAAAACAATACCTACTATCTACCTACATAAGTGTTTAGCAAGCAACTCGCCGCAACCCAGATAAACCCTGCGAGGTTTTCGTGGTGCGGTCCATATTTGTTAAACTGTGTTTTGATGTGTAATAAAGAATTGAATTTGAATTTGAGAAAAAGAAGTAAATTGAGAAATTCAATCGTAATTATGGGGCGGGTTGGGGTGTATTTGACTATCCGTAAGCTAATTGCAATCACAACCAAAGTAGATTTCTAAACTAATTTCCAGTTAAATAACAGTTAGGTACCTACTGCCAATGCTTTTTATTTTGTGTAATATACTTATATATTTAATATATATTTTCTTTTACGAGGTAGGTACAGTTGAAACAGTTGAATCGTGACCAAGAAGAAAGTTCATTTTCGAACAAATATTAAAATTCAAAAAGGTCGAAATTGAAAATTGTTGGCATTGATACTGACCGTTTGACTGTAACATATAAATAATACATTTTCCTATTAAGTAGTGACCTAATTGGAAAACAAGTTGTAACGTATAGTCAAAAAATATGTTTCTTTTTACATGCCTGCAGTTTACTAGTTGCTATTTTAATATCTATCAATTATTTACGGTAAGCAAAGGATACGATGATAATGCTACATTATCATCAAGTATGTGTTAAGGTCAATGACCATTATCGAGATAAGATAGCGTTTTGAGTTAAGTTCCATGTTGGACATGACACTTGAGTAGGTTGGTACGCTAACGCTAATACTGTGCAACGCAATCAATGCAATAATAATCATGTAAAAAATAAGAACTCTATAAATCATAGGTAGGTACTTATTGTTTTTTTTGTCTCGATTTAATTAATACTTATTTTTGATTAACTTAAAATGGTCTTCTGAAAAAATATTTTAGATTAATCTCAAATCAATCTTTTACCTAGGTATATTCATGTAAAAAAAGCGAACTTTAACTAATGTTTGTGAATGAAACACTGTTTTCGTCCCTATTAGTTTAAAAATTTCCGAATTCATGGATTCTGGTTTATTTAAAATCTGGTTTATATTTAACAAAGTGTTTCTTTTCTCAAAATACTCGTACAGTTGATAGTTTCTTTTCTGGAATCTATGAAGCCGGAGTAAGACTTTCATGTTGGCACTCTAGGTTTACTCTAGACATAGAAAGTAGGTATATGTCCATCCAAAAAAAAAATGGTCCTGTGACAAAAAAAACATAGGTACGACAAGGCTTTTAAAAATCTGAAGAGCTTTCAACGACGATAATTGTATTAAAGCATTTTCGATTCTTGCCAATAATCAAATAGAAATTAACAAAAGAAAATAAATTATTGTTAGGTACCTATAACAAGTTTACAATTTTATTTATCCATAGCTATAATGCAAAAATTTAATTACTGGGTGGAAAATCTTCTTATACAAACGTTATTTAAACGGTCTTATATAAACGGTTTTACGTAGTAATCAAATGTTTGTTTTAATAAGCTCCACTAATCTAGATATAAAATAACCAGCACTTTTAACTGTAAAACAACCATAATACTATGGCCCCTTTACGACGTTTGTTGAAGATAAATTAAATACCCAAAACTCAGTCTATCTACCTATACTACTTATACCTACATTGAAAACCATTTTTTATTTAAAAAAAATTGTTCGCATACAAAATACAGTTATTTGATTATATTTAATGTTGTTATTAAGCAGTCTACACTCCAAACCCGCCGACCCGCAGACATGAGTCGTCTCGACTATTTTTATCGTTGACTTCACATCTCGTTCAACTTTGTCGGCGGCACGAAATCAGCAACTTTTTGTCGAGATAACGTCTTACCGATGAACGCCGGCTGCACGCACGAAAAAGGATGACACAATGTCACGTTCCGCCTGAGTTCAAAATAGAACTAGTAGGTATTTCCAGGGGGGTCTCATCGCGAACAAAAAAAATAAGTTCAAAATTGTCTCAATAGATGGCGATACGTGTTTCGCTTACGGTTTTATCATATCAAATAAAACGAAAAACCAAAATAAAAGCCACTGGAAAGTGTCATAAATTTACTGTCATATTTAAAAAAGAATCGATTTACAAAATGTTCGTATTTACAATACTATTTGGAGCATTTTAGAAATTCAATAATATCAATACCTTTCTTGCCCGCAAGCATGCTCGAAAGCACTTAGCTTATGCTTTACGCTCGCTTAGTTGTGTGATACCTGCTATTCAACACTAGATGGCTCTCGTGGCGCTCGTATAAAGTTTAAAGGTCGTAATAAACCCTGGGAATTGTAATTCGTAAAGAAGCTTTTGAAAAATATTTTTTTAACTATCGCAGATAGGATAGGATATTAAATAATCCACAGATTACGATAGAATGTTATCATATTATTTTATTTGCCTTAAAGCGCTACTCGCCGCTAGAAGGCGCTTTTGTGATGGCGAAGTATTAAGGCCGGTACACACGTTCAAGCAATGTCTGCTTCACCAAATCTAGTCGGCGCTACACGCGTTCCGATTTGGTCAGCCGGCCTAGCATGAGCGGCTTATAACGCGCGATATGATATGGTACGGCATGCCGTCTTGCTTACACCTTAGTGGGGTAAGCAAGACAACTTGGCAGGCCCCAGGCCGCACCAAGCTGTGGTTGCATGTGTTGCCAGCCACTGCTAATCTCCCAAAATTAATATTATTTTTGAATACTTAAAACATAGATTTGCCTCCAATAAATAGATTACAAACAAAAATATTTCCGATTTTTTATTGTTTAAATTATTATAATAATTCTATTTCATTATTTTTTAATTTTCTGTTATTTTCATTAAGATACCAAGCTTTCGTGGTACGAATTACCACCAATTATCTAAGCCCATTTTAATTTCATTAAGAAACTGTATCATGGAAAACTTGATAACGGATAAATATATACTTAAATACTTTTTAACCGACTTCAAAAAAGGAGGAGGTTATCAATTCGAGTGTATTTTTTTTTTTTTAATTTTTTATGTGTGTTACCTCAGAACTTTTTAGTTAATGAACCGATTTGGATAATTCTTTTTTTATTTAAAAGGTGACGCTTCTCGTGTGGTCCCATTCAAATATTATCAAGAACTGGCCAGAAGTTCAGGAGTTATCCTGAATAATGTGTATTCAGACTTTATTTGGGTATATGGACGATTTCATAGTTTCATCAAATTGGGGATCATTTTCAAAATATTTTTTTTTTCGAAAGTTGGTACTTCTGACCTGATCTTACTTTCACCAAGTCAGGACCAGGGGATCAAATTCCAGGAAAATTGAGAGATATTCTCAAATATAGGCAAGCCTTATGCGTTCCATTTATTTTTGAAGTTAGTCAAGTATTTGCATCTGGTAGTCATCATCTCATAGTGATGAGCTGGTGATGTAAGCTACAACTCCTTAACGGTTAGGAGCTGGAGAATATTTCTTTAAGTATTAATCGTACGTACCTATGGGCCAATAGTTATATTCTTTCAGGTTATTAGGGTGAGCTGCTGATGAGAGGTGACACTCCTCAACAGTTAGGAGTTTTAATATGATGTTTTATAAATACCATATGCACGAATGGACCTTCAGTTGTATTCCTTCAAGTTATCTAAGTAGCTAAAGATGGAAAGCTGAATTCCGTAACGGATAGGATATTTACAACATTTATCATAACCACCATGTAGTTTCTTAAGCTACTTCACTAAAAATCGAAAAATAAAACGTTTTTGAAAAAAAATGTAACCGCCTTCAAAACTGATCTTCAAACAAAAATTAACAAACACTAAAAAACGAAAAAAATAATAAGATTCTTTAATTTAAAGGACGATGATACGTGACTTTTTCTAATTTATCTTGGTACTTACTGGACTGTTTGAAGTCGGTGCCAAGCCAAAAAGAATAAGAACGAAATATACTGAGTGAAATAGCTAACATATAAAAAAAAACCCGGTCTCAAGCGTGAGGTGTAGGACGTAATTACCTCAAAACGTATAAGATGGCACCGAATCGAATCCTCTGAAAATCCCTTAAACCTCGGACGACTACGCTACACTCGTCCAGGAGGGCTATCGGCTAAGAAATATTATGGATATGGGCATGGGCTTCAACTGTAATTTGAATTCCCTATTTTGGTAGATTTTTGCTGCTTTGTTCTATTGAACGTTGCTAGCTAGCAATTATTATACCCGACGTCACTAAAGAGGGAACAGATAGCGGCAATTTTTTTTTAATAAAATTTACCTAAAGTTCGGAAAAACGTATGAATTTTATATCCATAAAGTTACGCGGTAGCACCCCAGCCGGCCTAGCATGAGCGGCTTATAACGCGCGATATGATATGGTACGGCATCCCGTCTTGCTTACACCTTAGTGGGGTAAGCAAGACAACTTGCCGTACCATATCATATCGCGCGTTATAAGCCGCTCATGCTAGGCCGGCTGATTTGGTTCGGAGCGCAAATTGGCGGCGCGGGGCGGTCGGATCGGAATGTGTGTACCGGCCTTTAGGCGGCGGCGTTGCCAGCCCAGCACCTCTGTCTCCGCGCGGGTTGTTCGCGAGTGTGGGCGCATGCCGACAACGCGTGCGTGCGACGCGAATTGGCAACGTCGCGGTCGGTCGTCGTCGTCGTTGTCGCACAACACAATTTCGTAATCTAGCGGGATTTAGTTCAAAATATTGTCCCAAAGATCTATTAATTTATTGGTGTGTTAACCCCCGAAGCAAAAAAGGGGTGTTATACTAGAAGTTTTTAACCCCCGCCGACGCATAAGGAGGGGTGTTATAAGTTTGACGTGTGTTTGTATCTGTCTGTCTGTCTGTCTGTCTGGGGCAACGTAGCTCCTAAACGACTGGACCGATGTTGATGCGGTTTTTTTTTATTGAAAGCTAAATTAATCAAGATGGTTCTTAGCCACGTTTGATGGAAATCTATCTGACCATTTATGGAGATGGTCAACTGCCTGCCGAAACGGTAAAAGGTACTCGTTTGGTTTAATTCTAATAAATTAAACAAAGTGTTGATTCTACTGAATCTAGTTTTTCGTTGTTAATTAGAATTTTCACAGGTACCTACCTACCTAAGTAGTCTGTCTGTAGGTACATTCGGCTAAGAAAACTGAATGCACTTTGTTTTTATTAGAATTAAACTAACCGAGTACCTACCTACTTGTGACAGTGTTTTGTTTACAATGTCGAAATTGGTTTTGTTTCTGTCTATGTTATATATTATAGAAGTAGGTATCATCTGCAAACAACACAATATCACAGAAGCTTTTTGCAAAACTGTGCCTTATTGCTCTATTATAAGGCATAAATTTGTAGGTATGGCTATTAAGTTCCGGCAGAATATTTTTACCTGTTAAATTACCTACCAATAGTGGCAAGATTTTTCTTTTTTCTAAACAGATAGGTACTGGTGGCAGACTAGACACTTCCATAAAATAATGTACCTCTTCGATTTATATTAATCGAAGATGTACCTACCTACACCCTGGGCAAAGGACATCAGGCACATATTGCCAAAAACTGTATAAGCTTCGTTATATTTTATTTAGGCACTATGCGCCACTGTGAACTTACTACGTGTACCAAAATAATTTTAAAGTCTTTCATTGATTAATAATTAATTTGGGTAAAAACACAAAAATGACTATGAATTTATCATGAAACGAACATCTCTAGCCATTAAAAAAAAAACGAAGAATGTCAACCGTGTGTCAACCTCTTTATAAAATAAAAAAAACCTTTGTTTACATGTCAAAGTTGACATTAGTTGTTAAAGACGTTCCGACGCACGCACGCTCGTATTTTATTTTTTTAGTAGATCATGTGAATCATGTCACAAAAACTGCAGGCGTAGCATGACGAACCCGACAAAGATTTTGTCTACCCCCTTAATGTCATTTTTGACAGTTAAACAAAGAGTTTGTCTACGTTGGGATGTCATTTTTGACATTTCAACGTAGACAAAACCGCTCTCGAGGTCGTCATGCTACCCGTGCAGATGTAATTAAAATAATACCTAGTATATAAAAGAAAAAATTAAACAGGAATAAATGAGTTAATACATAAATCAAGTCAAATTGCTCCAATTTCAGTATTATGGAAACACAATATTCTCTAGGTCAAAATAACGCAAGTAACGGAACGTTTTGTTTGTGTTGCTGTTTCAGTATCAGTGTTACCAAAAACAAAATATTTTAAACCTAAATAACTCAAACAAAAAAACACATAATAAAATTTTAAGTATTTTTCGTGTTTGTTTGTGATAAACTTTAGTCATTCACTTCAATAGAATAGCTATACATTTTTAGGTTTTTTGTAAAGGGAATGTGCCTGATGTCCTTTAGGTGCAATAAAAAAATGGTACTTACCTAGCAAAAAAATTCTGTCTGTCTGTATGTAGGTACCTACCTATACTAAACTTTCATTATTCGTAGTGCCTAAACGGATCAAGCGATTTTGATGCAGTTTTTTAGGGTTCCGTAGCCCAATGACAAAAAACGGAACCCTTATAGATTCGTCATGTCTGTCTGTCTGTCTGTCCGTCTGTCCGTCCGTCCGTATGTCACAGCCACTTTATTCCAAAACTATAAAAACTACACAGTTGATACTTGTTATGTAGATGTATTCCGTGAACCGCTTTACGATTTTAATATAATAATAAAAATAAAAACAAATTAAGGGGGGCTCCCCATACATAGAACTGAAAAATATTTTTTTAATCAAATATATTCGTGTATGGTGTCTATAGATAGGTCTTTGAAAATAACATGGAGGTTTCTTAAATAATTTTTTCTCAAACTCAATATTTTGAAAGATAGAGCCTTCCAAAGTGGTAAAATGTGTATCCCCCCCCCTCTAACTTTTGAAATAAAAGAATGAAAAATCTAGAAAAAATATATGCTGTAGATTTTAATAAAAACTTTCAAAGAAAATTGGTTTGATCGATACATAGTCAGTACTTTTTGAGATATAACACATTTTCAAAAACCGCAAATGTAACTTTGTCATTCATACAAAAACTATGAAAAACAAAGTTATATTTTGCTGACAAAAAATTATGTTGGAATTTTGGCAAGGTATAGGCAATCGGTACGTTAAGTGTGTACGGAACCCTTCATGGGCGAGTCCAACTCGCACTTGGCCGATTTTAGGTTTTTTTATTTTGTATGTAGGTAATTTAAAAAGGAAGATACTTATAAAAATAAAATTTAAGAAACTTAAAAACCCCCGACTCAAAAAATACTTACAAATGTAAAAAGATAAAATTTCTCTCTCGGTCGGGGGACCCTCAACGTATAATTATAGGTACCCTTTTAGTACCTACCTAGGTACTTCTATTTTGTGGTCCCCCGATTGAGAGAAATTTTATTTTTTTACTTTTCAAGTTTGTGTTATGTCGGGGGTTTTTAAATGTTTTTCTTTATGAACTACTTAATACGACGGCATATTTTTTCTGTTTTCACGACGGCATATTAAAAAAAAAATGCAAATGTTTATATAAGAAGCAAAGAGTCACTCTCATTGTGCTTTTTGCAGTGTGAGTTACGATTTACGATTACAAAGTGATTATAAAATCATTAGCACTCATTAGTGTGAAAAATGGAAAATGAAGTAAGTATTTAGAAAAAATCGACCGATATTTTGGCATCTATTATTAGGTACCTTTAGGAAGACCCCTGGACGTAATTTATTTGTATTTCTTTTCAATGAGCCCGAAGGCATTTAAATAGATTGTATTAAATAAAATAGTAGTTTTGACCAGTACTTATACTGTTTCCGCCTTGACCACGTAGAGGTAGGTACTCGTAATTTATGTTATTTACGAATTTGCATTTTCATTTCAATTTATAATCAAGATTTTTAAAAGAATTGATTAAAGTAGGTGTAGGTACTTAGGTACATGGATATTTCAATAAATTCTAAAGAAAATCTTTTATTTGAATTCTCAAGATATTCAGTATAAAAAGTTTGTAAAAAGTATGATATCACGCTTTGTGGTGTGGTTAAGAATGGTTCTAATTCAAATTATCTTTCTCAATATCTGGAATACCTAAACAAATAGTGCTCATTCGCTGAACAACCTTCCTTAGGCCGCTATATTCGTATATCTTAAACTTTATCTGGGCTCTTGAGGGACATCAGATGTACCAGACTTTAGATTATTGTAGGTCAATAGAAAATACTAATCACGCTGAACAACTTCCCTTAAGACGCTATATTTATATATCTTATGGTTTAGCTGTGCTGCTAGGGTTCGACATCAGGTGTACCAGACAGACCTTCGATATTATTACGTCAATAGAGCGTACCGGAATCGGAAGTGTGTCGAGCAGGGTAGCGTACCTGATACTCAGATTATCGAAACGATATCCGACCTTGACACACGACGATGTCGAAGTGGAGTCTATGTATGAGGAGATCTCTAAAGCTTAAAAACCCACTACACTGTTGTGATGGGGGATTTCAATGCAAACTTGGGGCAACGTTGCGGTGATGAGCTGAGAGTGGGGCAATTTGTATTTGGGCAACGGAACGATAGAGGCCAGATGCTGGCAGACTTCATGGAGAGGGAGTACCTGTATATGACGAACTCCTTCTTTAGGAAGCCCGTAAGTTGCAAATGGACCTGGATCAGTCCGGACGGTAAAGTAAAAAACGAGATCGATTTTATCATGTCGACGAAGAAGCACATATTCAATTATGTCAGTGTGATCAACGCTGTTAAGACAGGAAGCGATCACCGTATGGTGAGAGGCACATTGAATATCGATGTCAAGCTCGAAAGATCGCGACTGATAAAATCCACGCTCCGACCAATACCGGCTCATATTCAAAACCCCGAGTGCTTTCAGCTCGAGCTTCAAAACCGCTTCGAAGCCCTTGAGAAAAGCATTTTCTCAAAAGCAAGCACACTTTCCTCCCCAACAGCCATCGGTTCTCCGCGCTATGTGTCCCTCCCACTGCCACTTCAACGATGCAATCCACAGAACACGGAAAAAAATCCAGGTTCTGTGATGCAATCCTTCGAGCGATTTTGGTTGTTTTAGTTCTCCTGCGGATCTCATCGTTTCTGATTTGATCGAGCAGGGAAAATATCAAGCATCACTCTCTCCATTTCTCGCTGGGTGACTTTGAGCCTTATGAGACCCATAGTAAAAGACCACGTCTTACGTCCATATATCATTAATGGCAACACCCACTGGTCACAGACTTTCGTCTTGAGCCATTGAGGTATTTTTGACGCGAATATATGCCGGAGCCTCCCAAACGCTGCCCATCCGAGCTGGATTCGACGAAAGATCTCTTTCTCGAAGTTGAACTTACCTAACTTAAACACTGGAGCGGGTGCAACATGAGCATTCAACATGATTTTCGTCTTACCCATGTTCATCTTAAGACCCACTCTTTGAGAAGCATTACTGAGTTATTTAAATTTTTACTTTTTTGCATTCACAATGCAATTTTTATGGTTGAAAAATGGAAAATGAAGTATTTAGAAAAAACCGACCCGTCCCATCGGAGCTGGTTGTGAGACGGGTCGATTTTTTCTAAATACTTCATTTTCCATTTTTCAAGCATTACTGAGATCTACGAGCATTGTGTTCAGGTCTTCCAAGGTCTCAGCCATAAGAACTACATCATCGGCATACCGTAAGTGTGTTAAGTACTCGCCATTGATGTTGATGCCGCATTCTTTACAATCCAGAAGCTTTAAAATATCCTCCAACGCAGCTGTGAACAGTTTCGGAGAGATGACGTCTCCCTGTCTCACACCTCGCTGTAGTTGGATAGGATTAGAGCTCTGGTTCTGTAATCGGACTGACATGGTGGCATTTAGGTTTAAGTACCTCAGCACCTCGATGTGGACTATGGTACTATAGCCTTTCCGGAACCCGGCTTGTTCGGGAGGTTGGAAGTCGTCAAACCTGCGAGCGAAACGATTCGTAATGATACTCTCGAAAATATTTTATACATATGGCTCAGAAGCGAGATGGGTCTGTAGTTCTTCAAGAGATTCAGACAAGATTCCTTCTTGAAAAGTTATTTTTGTCATTCTTATGTCTGTCATGTAGTTTTACTCAGCTTTCTAATCTGAACACTGATTAATGAAATATAATTATAACTTTTTTTTATTTAGCATAAAAAATACAATTGAGAACTAAAGCTACATTACTTACACAAAGAAAACCACATTGGCTTATAATATGTGTCAGCGTGACATACAATGTAGATAAATAAGAATTAATTAAATATTTAAATACTCTTATGATAATATGGTTATTTCATCATCATCATTACACAGCAAGTTAAATGAAAAGCTTGTAAAACAAAAGTTAATGTGTTGTTTTAATAAAAAAGGGCCCCTAATTTCAGCAAACTTGAAAATTCCTGATTCCCGGGAATGAAAAAACCCGGGAATCCCGAAACCCTAGTCACAATGGGCGTTTTCACATTGGACGATAACGACACCGACACGATATTCATATATCGTCAGCTCGGACGACAACGATATCGTCCGCCGATGGGCGTTTTCACATTGGACACCGACACGATATTCATATATCGGGACGATATCGACCGCCGATATCGGGACGATATCGTCGTCCGCCGATATCGGAACGATATCGGTATGTGACACGATAACCAGCAGCTTGCTATGCGGTTAGTCACAGTGCGCCAGCAAAAGTATCCGCGCGATTCGAGGTAATAATGGCAGCAGTGTAGTTAGTTACCTACGTTTGCTTTAAGCTTTATATTTAAAAAATGATATCGTTAAAGAACATTTTAGTTATTTATTTTAAAAAATAATAGCGCCTTGAAAAATGCAGCCAAAAAGTAAGAAAGAACACCTCTAATACTGTATTCACACTAAATAACATAAGTGCTTTAAAGTCGGACGTGAACATGTACAATTTTTTTGGTTTTTTTTTGAAGGCGCTTTTTTTTATAAGTAAGTATGTAAGTAGTAAGTCTCTGTCTTTTTAGTGCATCATGCTGGCAATTTTCGTGTATCCTGGTAAAAAAATGGGTACCTATGTTAGGATGTGCACATAAACTGCATCAATCAAAAATACTCTTCTGATGAAAACCGTATCAAAATCGGTTCAGCCATCTGTGAGATAATCACGGAAAAACATACATATTATGTAAATACGGGTCAAACCTCCTTTTTTGAAGTCGGTTGTTATACCAAAACCTTCTCCTAAATGTAACAAATACTTATCTGAAACCGCATCTCGCGGACAAACATTCATACCTACATAAAATAACGAAACATTATCCTAAATGTAACAAGTACTTTACAACAAAACACAGGTCAAACTGAGAAGCTTCTTTTGTTTTTGAACTCGCTTAAAATTATTACTATCGATCAATTATTGTCGACATAACGTACTCAAAATAGAAGGGAGAGGTGAGGCGGGAGTAGACCCACCTCCTCTCTCTAGTCCACCGATCAACAAGCAGGCATCGTCGCGGAACTCACACCTAGCAAACCAAGCCACTGGCGCTACGCTACCTAGCGGTGGTTTCTAGCGTAAAAACCCAAAAATGCAGTAAATAACAGTTATACTGTAAATAACGCTTGGTTATTTTCATTACTAACCGGCTTCGCATCTCCCGCACTTGTGTTGCCACCGATATCGGCCCGCACGACAATCTCAACAATTACACTAGTGTAACAAAACAGTGTAACCACGGGTCCGAAGTGAATCTGTCGACGACGATATCGTTGACTGTAACGACACAGTGTGAAAGCATTTAGTAGTGATTGTATCAAATTGCCATTCCGACGATATCGTGCCGATATCCTGTCGGTCCTGTTATCGTCCAATGTGAAAACGCCCGATATCGGAACGATATATCGGTATGTGACACGATAACCAGCAGCTTGCTATGCGGTTAGTCGAATTGCGCTAGCA
Source organism: Crambus lathoniellus (assembly GCA_949710035.1). NCBI lineage: Eukaryota > Metazoa > Arthropoda > Insecta > Lepidoptera > Crambidae > Crambus > Crambus lathoniellus. The sequence continues at coordinate 13,474,914 of OX453296.1, forward strand.
AAAGTAAGCGCGCGATTCCAAAAGTTTAACAGAATATACGAGGTAATAATAGTAATATTTTTAAGTGCACCATGCAGGCAATTTTCGTGTAGTCTGCTGGTAAATAGGTACTTACCTAAACAGGATAGGATGTACATACACATAAACCGCATCAATAAAAATACTCTTCTGATGAAAACAATATCAAAATCGGTTCAGCCAAACGTGAGATAATTACGCACAATAACATAGGGACATGAATGTACATACGACAGCACATCAAGTTATACAGTTGAACTGCGATAACAGCTTTTATTACGTAGGGCATAAAGGCGGTCTCAAGGTCAACATGTATAGTCTGATGTGCCGCCGTGTGTACATGCGCGGGTCAAACTGAGAACCTCCTTTTTTGAAGTCGGTTAAAATACTAAAACCATTTCGTAAATGTATTAAATACTTATGTAGTTTTCTGAAAACCGCATCTCACGGACAAACATTCATACATGCTGGTCAAACTGAGAACCTCCTTTTTTGAAGTCAGTTAAAATACCAAAACCTTCTTTTATATGTAACAAATACTTTTCTGAAAACCGCATCTCGCAGACAAACATTAGATAAGTACATGCGGGTCAAACTGAGAACCTCCTCTTTTGAAGTCGGTTAAAATACCATAACCTTCTAAATGTAACAAATAGGTACTTTTCTGAAAACCGCATCTCGCGGATAAACATACATAGGTACTTACATACGGTTCAAACTGAGAACCTCCTTTTTTGAAGTCGGTTAAAATACTAAAACCTTCTCGGAAATGTATTAAAAAGGTAGTTTTCTGAAAACCGCATCTCACGGACATACATACATACATACATACATGCTGGTCAAACTGAGAACATCCTTTTTTTAAGTCGGTTAAAATACCAGAACCTCTTATATGTAACAAATACTTTTCTGAAAACCGCATCTCGCAGACAAACATTAGATACATGCGGGTCAAACTGAGAACCTCCTCTTTTGGAGTCGGTTAAAATACCAAACCTTCTAAATGTAACAAATAGGTACTTTTCTGAAAACCGCATCTCGCGTACAAACATACATACATACAGGTCAAACTGAGAACCTCCTTTTTTGAAGTCGGTTAAAATACTAAAACCTTCTCGTAAATGTAACAAATACTTTCCTGAAAACCGCATCAAAATCGGTTCAGCCAAACGCGAGATAATCGCGGACAAACTACCTACCTACTTTATTTACTATACCTTGAAAACCTAACTAACCTACTAAAATCGACTCGTCTATCTCAACTATCTCCGATGAGACTCGAATCCACGACCTTTCACTGTCCGGGCGAATGCTCTAACCACTGAGCTACGGAGTCATTGTTTTTTCTGATACTTCATTTTCAATGTTTAATAAAATAGGTATTATTTTCTACTTATGTACGGTCGAACCAATTGAATCGCAATCCATTTTGCTAATTTGTTTGAAAACGCAAAACTATAAAGGTAAATGTCAATGTGAATTAGTTAGAGTTTCAATAATTATCTGTTTTAGAAAATGAACTTTCGGTGGGTAAACTACCCAATCGATTAGTTCGACTGTAACTTACTGTACTTTAATTAAAAAACTATAAAAGGCTTTTTCGGGCAAAGGTATATAATATAGGAACGGAGAAACGGGAGGCGCTAGAACATCGTTTCACATCACAGCAACGCGGGTCGGTCCGTACGGCGGCCCCACTATTGGTACCTATTCTACCGAATCCGGTGTGTGAAAGAGCTGTGTAACCATCCTAACAGATTTTAAAATTCTGTAAGGTTGCGATTTAAACTTGTTGACATTGACACTGACTTTTATAGTATTGACGCTTGCAAACAAATCATTAGCAAAATGGGTCATGCCATGATTCAATTGGTTCGACTGTACCTACCTTATCAACTAATATCACATCATCGGCATCGGCAAGTTGCATTGCAATGCAACGCGTGCGTGTTCATGTTCATGTACGCTACGCAACCCGGTAAAGTAGCACTCAATAAAAAATAAGTCTTACGTATACTATTTTTAAAGTTTGAATTCGCATATATACGCGGTTACTAGCGCCACCTTTTGTCCAGGGGCTTAAAACAGTTAGTTACATGACTAACGCTATCTGTTGACGGGAAGCGAAAAACGGGCTCGGTTTACAAAGCACAGCTCCCTTCAATAGCGACCTCTAGCGAAATAAAAGAGGAAACTAAACTGCCCGCAAGTTTTTGCCCGCTAGGGACGGTCACATTTCTTGTATGGGAGGAGGCATCTGTACTAGTAGTGTAGGCAATGAACAGATTCTTTGTATGGAGACCCATACATTATTTCCTCAGTCGATGAAACTTTGCTGGGTTATAAAATAGCATGAGCCATAAACTTTTAAATGCTTATCCAAAAAAAAAACTCACACGGAAGTTAGGTATTTATACCTAAATATACAAATATGTTTATATATTGAACCGAGTAATTTCTCAACCGAAATTTATTTTACTAAATGAGTTATTTATACTAGTATGTGATACTTGATAAAAATCCAAAACTTTTTTCAAACATGAGTACTGCTTTTGAATGATAATTCCTTTTTTGACTCTCATTTTCATTGAAAAATTGCTCCGTCGTTTTTTTTTACTTAAATGACCTTAGAATGTAATTTGACGTTACGAGTAAGAACATCCAAAAAAAAACTATTACCAATATTGATTTATTTTAAACTATGAATAATTCAATATGGAAAATTGCTCAGCATCATTTATCTTTAAAATTATGTTAAAAAGTCACATATACACACAAATCTAAAATATCCAAAAGAAATATCATCCGGAACACTAAAATTTTGAAAGCGAAGATAAATCTATCCCCTTACGCAATAATGTACCGTCTTTCGTTACCAGTTGGGTGCAGATTAGCGTCCTCGTGCTAATAGTACGACCTTGAACGCGTGACCCTGTGACTGGGGGCACAACTGGGGGGCCGCGTTCGTGTCGTCGGTCGCTGTGGGATTCTTTCTGTTTTGTTTTCTTTGTACAGTCAGGGACAAATTCGGTGAACCACTTCCTGCTAATTTTTGTGTAGCTAGTGTGACTTCAAAAAAAAGTAGCTCCTCAGTTTGACCATATTATTGTATTCTTTGGTTTGGTTTGACTATGTTTGTATGTATGTTTGGCCGATTATCTCGCGTTTGGCTGAACCGATTTTTATGCGGTTTTAAGAAAAGTATTTTTTACATTTAGGAGAAAGTTTTGGTATTTTAACCGCCTTCGAAGAAGAAGGTTCTCAGTTTGACTCATATGTTTGTATGTTTGTCTCCGAGATGCGGTTTTCAGAAAACTATTTGTTACATTTAGAAGGTTTTGGCATTTTAACTGACTTCAAAAAAGGAGGTGTTCAGTTTGACCCGTATGTATGTATGTTTGACTTTGAGATGCGGTTTTCAGAAAAGTATTTGTTACATTTAGGATAATATTTTCGAATTTTAGCCGACTTCAAAAAAAGAGGTTATCAGTTTGACCCGTATGTTTGTCTTTGAGATGCGGTTTCCAGAGAAGTATTTGTTACATTTAGAAGGTTTTTGCATTTTAACCGACTTCAAAAAAGGAGGTAAGTACTCAGTTTGACCCGTATGTATGTATGTTTGACTTTGAGATGCGGTTTTCAGAAAAGTATTTGTTACATTTAGGATAATATTTTCGAATTTTAGCCGACTTCAAAAAAAGAGGTTCTCAGTTTGACCCGTATGTTTGTCTTTGAGATGCGGTTTCCAGAAAAGTATTTGTTACATTTAGAAGGTTTTTGCATTTTAACCGACTTCAAAAAAGGAGGTACTCAGTTTGACCCGTATGTATGTATGTTTGACTTTGAGATGCGGTTTTCAGAAAAGTATTTGTTACATTTAGGATAATATTTTCGAATTTTAGCCGACTTCAAAAAAAGAGGTTCTCAGTTTGACCCGTATGTTTGTCTTTGAGATGCGGTTTCCAGAAAAGTATTTGTTACATTTAGAAGGTTTTTGCATTTTAACCGACTTCAAAAAAGGAGGTACTCTGTTTGACCCGTATGTATGTATGTTTGACTTTGAGATGCGGTTTTCAGAAAAATATATGTTACATTTAGGAAAATATTTTGGAATTTTAGCCGACTTCAAAAAAGGAGGTTCTCAGTTTGACCTGTATGTTTGTCTTTGAGATGCGGTTTCCAGAAAAGTATTTGTTACATTTAGAAGATTTGGTCATTTTAACCGACTTCAAAAAAGGAGGTGCTCAGTCTGACCCATATGTATTTATGTTTGACTTTGAGATGCGGTTTTCAGAAAAGTATTTGTTTTATTTAGGAGAAGGTTTTGGTACTAAAATCGACTTCAAAAAAAGGAGGTTCTCAGTTTGACTCGTATGTTTGTCTTTGAGATTCGGTTTTCAGAAAAGTATTTGTTATATTTAGAAGGTTTTGCATTTTAACCGACTTCAAATAAGGAGGGGCTCTGTTTGACTCGTATGTATGTATGTTTGACTTTGAGATGCGGTTTTCAGAAAAGTATTTGTTACATTTAGGAGAATATTTTCAAATTTTAGCCGACTTCAAAAAAAGAGGTTCTCAGTTTGACCAGTATGTTTGTCTTTGAGATGCGGTTTCCAGAAAAGTATTTGTTACATTTAGAAGGTTTTGGCATTTTAACCGACTTCAAAAAAGGAGGTACTCAGTTTGACCCGTATGTATGTATGTTTAACTTTGAGATGCGGTTTCCAGAAAAGTATTTGTTACATTTAGAAGGTTTTTGCATTTTAACCGACTTCAAAAAAGGAGGTACTCAGTTTGACCCGTATGTATGTATGTTTGACTTTGAGATGCGGTTTTCAGAAAAGTATTTGTTACATTTAGGAAAATATTTTGGAATTTTAGCCGACTTTAAAAAAGGAGGTTCTTAGTTTGAGCCGCTTGTTTGTGTTTGTCTCTGAGATGCGGTTTTCTGAAAAGTATTTGTTACATATAGAAGGTTTGGGCATTTTAACCGACTTCAAAAAAGGAGGTGCTCAGTTTAACCCGCATGTATGTATGTTTGACTTTGAGGTGCAGTTTTCAGAAAAGTATTTGTTACATTTAGGAGAATATTTTGGAATTTTGGCCGACTTCAAAAAAGGAGGTTCTCAGTTTGACCCGTATATTTGTCCTTGATGCGGTTTTCAGAAAAGTATTTATTACATTTAGAAGGTTTTGGCATTTTAACTAAGTTTAAAAAAGGAGGTGCTCAATTTGACCCGTATGTATGTATGTCTTTGAGTTGAGATGCGGTTCACATAAAATTATTTCTTTACATTTAGGAGAAGGTTTTGGTATTATAACCGACTTAAAAAAAAGGGTTTCAGTCTGATCCGTTTGTATGTATGTTTGTCCGCGACTATGTCATGTTTTCCGAACCGTTTTTGATGTTTTTTTCAACAGGCAAGTATTTTTGATTGATGCTGTTTATGTGTACATCCTACTTGTCATTTAAATTTAAATTAAAGGCTTGGTTATTACAAAACCCCTTTTATAATCTGGCTGAATATTTTGATAAAAATAATAATTAAGTACCTACCTAGATAGTTATATAAATTAATGTTTTGTATTCTTTAAATTTTAATTAGGTATAAGTCTCTTTGTTTTAATTTTGCATGTCCGTTATGGGTACTGCTGGATGGATGCTGCTCTCAGTATTATATTATAAAGTAGTATACTTAATATATTATAAAGTAGACGATTATTTGAAAGACCGTAATACATGGATTTGATGTAACACATAACCTTAGCTGAACTAGTGTTATATTATTATTAAAAAGTTGTAAAAGTTAACGATATCATCATCATCATCATCAGCCATTTAATGTCCCCACTGCTGGGGCACTGGCCTTCCTTATGGATGAATAAGGAGAATGAGCCATGACCCACCACGCGGGCTCAGTGCGGATTGGTGGGTATTAACGACTGCAAGTGCAGCCGGGACCAACGGCTTAACGTGCCTTCCGAAGCACGGAGAAGCTCGAGATGAAAAGTTTTTGGTCACCCATCCCGTGACCGACAGCATCAACAACTCAACTTTTTTAACGTAACTTTTTGCCTTCTAACAAGGAGTAAGTCATTGTGGTACTCTATAGTAGGTATAATTACCGACGGTCGCCTCTCGGTCTACCATTTATACAACTATTTGGTAAAGACAATGTCAACATAATTATTTTGCCTCGACGATTGATACGTGAAAATAGAATAGATCGCGCGAGCGGACGGCGGCGGCGCGGCAGCGCGGTGGCGGGGCGGCGGGGAACCCGTCCTGTACGGCTCCCGCGCCCCGCTCCTACGCCTCGCTTCGTACTCACAGCTCCTGATTGCTGAATTAAGTTTTTCTATGTAAAATGCTTTTAGGTTTTGGTTTTTTTTTTGGATATTGTTGTAGTTGAAAATAAAGTGAACTGTGTACTTAAATCAATAAATAAAACAGATAGAGAAATTTTACACTGCGAGTAAAACGGCAATTTTTAAAATAGTTTAATTACATGGTTTATTTTTTAGATTTTCATTTCGTGGTTATAAAACTTCAATAAAATAGCATTTCCGTAAAAAAGTTCGACGGAGCAATTTTACAGTTCGAGTCACACCAAAAATACATATTTTAGTAAAATTTAGTGTTTCTGCTGGGATATTTTTTTGGATATTTCATAAATCATTTTAATACGTTACATGAATATGTATGGTGAAGAAAGTTTCAACGGAGCATTTTTCCTCAAAAAGATATCCATGAAATATGACTTTCATTAAAAAAACCTAACTTCTATTATTATTATTCTTTGGAATTTTATACAATACTTTTAATTTATTGATACTTTATCACGTTGTAAAGTTTTTTCTGACTGACGAATTACTGTGGGGGTCTACTAGCTTCATTTCCTACACTATAGTATAGTATTATATTATCTGTGGTATTTCCCATAAACCTACAGTCCTGAAATTTGGTACAGGAGTTAGGTTTATAGCCGCTACACACGCTCCTATCCGACCACCGATTTGGTGCGGGCGAACTTCACTGCAGATCTGATCCGCGCCTACACACGTTCAAACCAAATCTGCCAGACCAAATCGGTCGGCGCTACACACGTTCCGATTTGGTCTGGCCGACCTCTAGCCGTTGTTGCAGTGTTGCCAGCCACTGCTAATCTCCCAATATTATTATTATTTATAAATACTGAAAACATCAATTTGCTTGCAATAAATAAATTAAAAAGAAAAATATTATCGGTTTTTAATGTTTTATTACTACAAAAAAAACAATTTCATTATTTATTAATTTTCTGTTATTTTCATTAAAATACTAAACATACTAAATATTTACTAAAAGCAGCACTTATTGATGAGGTGTTATGACCTTTTTATATATATTTAGTTTTAAGACAAATTGCTAGTTTTTAAACAAAATATTCTAAAAAAACAATTAGATAAATAGAATCTTTTCATAAATGGCCATATTTAAACCTTTCGTTCGTTCAGTCTTACGTAAAACCAGTAAAACTCATGAACGAGCATTAAATTGAATCCTCTGAAAATCCCTTAAACGTAATTTACCTGCTTTAAATATTTCCGCTTTTACATATTTTCTCCCTAAATCTAGGGGAAAACCTCCAAAATTGTCAACACTGCCAAGTTGGTCCGGTCGGAAGCCTACACACGTTCCGATTTGGTAGGAAGTGAAGTTCGTGCGAACCAAATCCGGCCGACCGCGTCAAACACGAATATGGTCGGACGACTACGCTACACACGTCCAGATTTGGTCTGGAGCAGACCAAATCGGCGGTCGGATCGGAACGTGTGTAGCGGCTATTAATGGCCACATAAAGGAAACACTATCAAAACTAAGATAATGTGCATAGATATTACTAAAGGAGATCAGTCAAGCTTCATACATGTTTGGACCAAAAAAGTAAAATGGTCGGCCAACAAAAATAAATTACACATTACTATTGTAAACACTGTAACGATCATTATTTGTTATGACGTCAACAGCGTACGACTTGTGGCCAAGCAGTTATTCAAGTTTAAAACGTCATTTATTCTTCATTTTCAAACTTGAATACAGCTTGGCCAAAGTGCGGCCAACGAAAATAAATTGCACATTACTATTGTAAACAGTGTAACGATTGTTTTTTGTTATGACGTCAACAGTGTACGATTAGTGGCCAAGCAGTTATTCAAGTTTCAAAATGACATTTTTTTTCTTTTTTTTCAAACTTCTATACAGCTTGGCCAAAGTGCGGCCAACTAAAATAAGTTGCACATTACTATTGTAAACAGTGTAAGGATCGTTTTTTGTTATGACGTCAACAGTGTACGATTAGTGGCCAAGCAGTTATTCAAGTTTCAAAATGACATTTTTTCTTCATTTTCAAACTTGAATACAGCTTGGCCAAAGTGCGGCCAACAAAAATAAATTGCACATTACTATTGTAAATAGTGTAACGATCATTTTTGATTATGACATCTTTGTTGGCCGCACTTTGGCCAAGCTGTATTCAAGTTTGAAAATGAAGAGAAAAAAATGACCTTTTCAAACTTGAATAACTGCTTGGCCACTAATCGTACACTGTTGACATCATAACAAAAAGTGATTGTTACACTATTTACAATAGTAATGTGCAATTTATTTTTGTTGGCCGCACTTTGACCAAGCTGTATTCAATTTTGAAAATGAAGAAAAAATGTCATTTTCAAACTTGAATAACTGCTTGGCCGCTAATCGTACATTATTGACGTCATAACAAAAAATGATCGTAACACTGTTTACAATAGTGATGTGCAATTTATTTTCGTTGGCCGACACTTTTACTTCTTTGGTCCAATTTGACTGATCTCCTTTCTCACAATCACACAGATTATTTAGCTCAAATTAAAATCACTAGATGGCACTATGCGCAGCTGACTCGCGCTATGCGTCCGAGTAGAAGAGAAACAGTGGCATATTTTTAATAATCTAATTAGCTTTAAACATTATTGCTTATTACTGAAAAATGGAAAATGAAGTATTTAGAAAAAATCGACCGTCTCACAATCGACGTTTGTGAATGCAAAAAACTAAAAATTAAATTATTGCTTATTACTTGTGTCAATTATCAAGTTAACTATAAAGATTATCGGTACCTAACATAATTTTGTACCATTTAAATCAAACTAGAGAAAAAAGTTAAGTGTCACTAGTGATACAATGTTACAAGCATGTAAATTGGCCTGTACACTCGGAATAGGCACACAGACGTCCTGTGTGCCTCATCCTCAGCCAACCTCTCGAAAAATGCTGTTACAGTGTAATTAGAGGTAAACTTTTCTACTTCGACATAATTTTTCATCAATGTTTTTTAATGACGTTATCACGTAAAATTATCATCGTCAGTAAACCGACTTTACAGACAACCAATTTTTTTTTGTAGTTAATGACATGTCGACTGTCGAGTATTGGCGGGCAAATTAGTCGCCGACATGATTCTGATATAAAGCCGCCGACACCAAGCCGCCCCAGCTTGTGTCAGCGCGCTCTAATATAGATTTGTTTGGCTATGTGGTTTCGTCTTTTCTACGAGACAGACATAACAGATGGATGAATAAATTGTATAACAGTTTAAAATTATTTATTGTTGCCTGTCTCTATCCATATGATTTTATTTATAAACATTAGGTAAGTAAGTTATTCTAATTTCAATTTATTTAAATTAACTTAAGTTCAACAATTAATTTTACTCCAAAATTGTCGAAAAGCTATTTGCGCCAAATTCCAACTCTTGGACTGTTATAAAACGATTTTTTTTAAAGTCAGCTAGTAACAGCTAATCCTTGTCAACAATACACGTTCGGCGTCTCTACACACATTTATTCTATGTTTACAGTAGGTACCACAACATAGTATTATGTACACAATATATCGGTATCACGCGGTTTCAATTACAATTGCCTCGCTAAACAGGCTACTGGCGGCTATAGCGTATACCTACGTCATTTATGAGTTCGTTCATACGAAAAGTCTTGACTCAGTATGGTGCTCCTTGGTCTTAATTCATTATAGGAAGACAAAAAGAAGCTGTAGGATATCGAATTTATGCTTTGATATATTTAAACGCACTTTACATTTTTCGAATTTCCTGCCTAAAAAAAATTAGTAAGTACGCCTTCCTTCCTTTTTATGAAAATAACTAGGTACCTACCTACCTATAAGTACCTACCTATTTAAAGATTCAGGTCGGGAATAAAATAAATTACAAAAATATACTCACACAAATTAGCCATTACAAATAGAAATCCAAGCGAACTAGATTTTTTAATTACGTATTTTTAACTACATTTAGATAATTCTGACTTTGAATCATATAAATTATTAACATAAAGGTTTTATGTAGCCTTCTTTCTTTACAGACAACAGAAAAGTAGGTAAATCCAATAATTGTAAGATAATAATAAAATAACGTTATAGGAACTTCTGTCGACTTTTGCCGACATAACTTAATTGTGAAAAAGTTAAAATGCTAGACACATATCATTTAATTTCTCAACAGGTAGAGTTAAATTTCGAAGATAATTTATAATGTTTAACCCCTTTACCACAGCCTTCTGTGCCTTTACTAATAATCGTGGTGTAAGGTATACCTACGCGTTATTTATCTCTTCACGTCCCAGACTGCGTGCCTGCGTGTCTGTCAAAAGACCACGCCTCGCAGAAATATGTTGGTCGGAAATGACGTTTCATGAGGGACGGCTGTCAATCAGTAGAATGTGACCTTTCCTGTAAGAATATAGGTACCTGTTTACAGGTTCTGTGAGAATTAACCTGTTTGCAAAATAAAATAGTAGATTTCATTACAAGTGCGGAAAGCCTGTCATTGCAAAGAGTTCCGACAAATGTCTACCCGAGCCGAGGCGCAGCCGAAGGTGAGGGTTGACAGTCGGAACAAGTTGCAATGACGGTTCCGCACGTGTACTGAACAACTATTTTTAATACAGTTGCGAAAAAATTAAGCAATTTAATAAAATAATAAAACACAATAAACTCAACTAACTAATCGTAAAAGAATATAAGCAGAGACTTTTTTTTGTGTTCTTCACCCATTCTGGGTTGGCAAAGGAAACTATGATCATACAGCCAAGGCTTCAGTAGAATTTTTTTATTGATATGAAATGAAAATTAAATTAAATGAGATGAAATGAAATGAAACCTAACAAAAGCAATCCGAATCCTACAGGAGCGCCTTTCCTTATTTCTCTCTTTTACCACATCGTTTTCCATTAAAGCCACATTATTGCACTAATTCCAGCATACTAAGTACCTACCACAATAAAAACCAGAAAAAACTAATTTAGAAAATTAAGAAATAAGGTCCCTCATTTTCTTTTCACTTACTTGCGCAAACTCCTATAAGCAGATACTATGGTAAATAGTGCACGTTATAAACACGTTATACCATATTTAGTAATCTGTGGTCATACAGCCAATTTTATGTATTTTATAAATTCATAAATTTAATTTGGCCGATACTAATATTAATTTAATGTATAATTAAAATTACTTTTAAATCTGATATTGAAACAAATTAGTAGCTTCTTTTTATAAATATTTGCATGAATCATAAAAACTTCTATGATTTTTTTTTGTAAAAACTTCGTGGTTGGTTTTTTCTTTTTAATAGACAATATTTTGACAGTTGGGAAAGAAAACGCACTAGATTTATAAAAAATTCCAACGAAAATTGGTTTGAACGAGATATAGTACTTAAGCACTTTTTGAGATATAACACATTTTCAAAAACCGCAAATATAACTTTTTAATTCATTCAAACACTAAGTAGGTACCTATAAAAAACAAGTTATTTTTTGTTTTTAACTTTTAACTTTAGACCACTTATTTTTGACGAAACTTTTATTCGAAATAACTCACGTTCTTGCATAGATAATATTTTTACAAATATTTCAGACGACAATGTATTACATTCCAAAATAGACCACAACTGTCTATCAGATGGACATGCTGGAATATCATGCTGTATCACTGTACCTAGTCATGTACAAAGAACTAAAAATGTGGTGTTGAAAGGAGTAAGACGAGCATTCACAAAGAATAATAAAGAAAATTTTAGACAGAATCTATTGAAAGACAAGTGGGACGAAATGGGAATCAATGTTTTTATAAAAAGATTTAATATCTTGTTTCAGACTTGTATAAAAAAGAAAAGAAAGATAATTAAATTCAATCAAGATACAGGAATACGATGGATCACGAAAGGCATAAAAACATCTAGTCAAATGAAACGTTTTTTATGCATGGGTAAAGGACTTTTGAACGATTCTTCGGTATCAAATTATAGAAATAAATATTTAAAAATTTATAGGAAAGTTATAAGACAAGGAAAGAAAATTGCTATACAAGAAAAACTTGCTTACTCTAACAATTTACCTAAGACTGTATGGAAACTAGTAAATAGACATAGAAATTTGACAGGCCCAGAGAGATCCCAAATGACGCTTAAAATAGATGGTAAAGTAGTTAAGGACCCGAAAATTATTGCGGACACTTTTGCACAACAGTTTGATCACAGTTTGAATAAATTTTCTATTAATGAAAACATGGCCTTGAAATTCCTTAGTCAATCTGTAGAAGAAGTCAGAGAGGACATGTGTTTGAGAGCAACTGATGCAGCCGAAGTGAAAAAAGTTGTTCAAGGAATGAAATCTAAAACATCCTGTAGCTATGATGAAGTGCCAATCACAATAATTAAGGAAAATATAGACATACTTGCAGAGCCTCTTAGCTTTTTCTATAATAAATGTATGGAAGAGGGTGTATTCCCTGACCAGTTTAAAATAGCAAAAGTGGTTCCAGTGCACAAAAAGGGCTCTAAGATTGATGCAAAAATGTACAGACCAATCTCACTTCTGCCAACGTTGTCAAAAATATTTGAGGCACTACTAAAAACACGACTGATGAATCATCTTAGATTAAACAAGATAATCAATGATTCTCAATTTGGTTATAGAAGAATGATGGGGACACAGGACGCTGTTGACAAATTGGTGAGTGATGTGCTTAGCAGAATAAATGAAAAATTAAAAGTAGCTACACTTTTCCTTGACATGAGCTCTGCCTTTGACACCGTAAGTCATAGGTTGCTATTAGATAAGTTAAACTATTATGGTGTTAGAGGGAAGGCTTTAGAACTTTTAAAATCTTATCTGCAAAATAGGAAAATGTTTGTAGAAATAAAATCTGTTGATGATGAGATGTCTGAAATTGTAACCAAATCTAACATGGTAGATATTAAGGTCGGTGTACCACAAGGTTTGATTTTAGGCCCAATTTTATTTATTATTTTCAAATGACCTCAGTAATCATGTGTCCAATTCCCATGACATGGTAAACCCTATCCTATATGCAGATGACACAAATGCCGTTATTTCAGCCAACGATATAGAGAGTCTAGAACTTAAAGTGAATTTGACTGTAGAAACTATGAGTAACTGGCTGGCAGCTAATGGACTAATGATTAACTCAGACAAAACAAATGTTATGTTATTCCAAAACAAGGTCGGAAATAAAGCAGTACTGAACGTTGAACTAAATAATAAAAAAGTGCAAACTGTAATGGTCGCAAAGTTTTTGGGAATCAAAATTGACAGTGTTTTTAAATGGAAGGACCAACTGACTGACGTTGAAAAAAAATTTAGTTCTGCTTGCTATGTATTAAGAAGCTTACGTGATGAAGCAGATTTAAAGCACCTCAAATTGGTATACTACGCATTGGTTGAATCAACACTGCGCTATAGTATATTATTTTGGGGAAAGAGTTACAATTATAATATACATAAAGCTTTTGTTCTTCAAAAAAGGGCTATACGTACAATGGTTCGCATAAGACAACAAGAATCATGTAGGGAGCATTTCAAAAAACTTGAAATCTTGACCGTTCCTAGCTTGTATATATTAGTATTGTTGACGAATTTCGCTAAGCATGTAATCGCTTACGAATCTGAAGATGAACGGAACATTAGAGAAAAGACAAGAAGGAAAAACTTTAAAAATAAATGAATACCCAGGTTAGATATAGTTAAACAAAGTACATATTATCAGTCAATACTAATATTTAATAGATTACCGAAAGAGTTGAAGATTTTATTATATAAGAGTAGTTTTACATCGAAGTTGAAGTTGTTTTTATTGGAAAAATGTTACTATACAGTAGATGAGTTTATTAATGATAATAATCATAAATGAGTTAATGAAATGTGTTTGATTAATTTTATTTTCTATACTATTATTATTTTAAATTATTTGGACATTAATACATTTTCAATCAGGTTGACATTATGATTACTTATTTTAATTGACATTTACATTTATCATGCGTGACATTTATTTCAATAATTTTATTTTATTTAAATCTGACATAATTTTATATTTGTACCTTTTCTTTTTATATTGTGTAAACTTAGTTTAAGAAATTGCTGTTTGCTTTTTAAATTGCTTTGTTTTTAAATATTCAACACAATGTACATTGTTCAGAATAAATGAATTGAATTGAATTGAATTGTTGGCGAAAAATGGTAGTGGTATTTTGGCTAGGTGTATGGTGTAGGTATGTAATCGGTACGTTAAGTGGGTACGGAACCCTACATGACCGAGTTCGACTCGCACATGGTCAATTTTTATTTTCTTTATTTCTCTGAATCAATATAACATCGTGATAATAAATGACCTTACATATATCACAGATATGTTACATCAGTTCAAGTTAATTGTTTCGTGATCGCAAACGTTGTAAATTAAATCTAAACGATAAATAACTCTAATGGCAACATATCACACCACATGTATCAAAGTTATTTAGAACAAATGTCAGAACTTGACAATAGTTGGCAGCAAATTGCATGAAATGTGTGTGTCCATTGGTTTATACCTTAAACGGTTGGACCACAATCAGTTAACTAGGTATTAAGTGGTTTTATAGGTATGTTATATATATCGCAATTGTTGGTTTTACAAATAAAAGTTTTCACTGCATTCATGGACATATAGATGTATGTCTCCCACCAACTAATTTTATTTTTGTTTATTTTTAGAGAGGCCTATGCTCAGCAGTGGGTCTAGAAAGGCCGGTAATGATGATGATGATGAAACACAAATCAAAAATGATCCTTCTAATATTATAAATGTGAAAGTTAAGATGTTTGTTGCTCAATCACCCCAAAACGGCTGAACGGATTTGGCTTAAATTTGGGACACATACTTTGTAGCCTGGAGAGGAACATAGGCTACTTTTTATCCCGGATAAATATCACATTCCCGCGCGATAACATCGTATAATACGGGCGAAGCCGCGAGCGGAAAGACAGTTCTTAATGAGTGTTGTTCTTATAAACGAAAAGATTAAATTATATTTAATCGTACGATAAAAAATGCGTGGCATTCTTTTTTTTCAAAAACGCGTGGTGAGTTTGTGTATAAATTTGCTTCATACTTGTTCATCTATTAAAAACCTCTTTTACCCAGAGTTTTTCCCATACGAATAATCCTATCTCGACCTAAATTCCCAACGAACGTTGCATACTAAACCTGTTCAATTACTTAATAACATCAACTACGGAAGTCCCTTATTTGTCACAAACCATGCGTAAGGCGGACAGCTCAATTTTAAAATTAGAATAAAAATAACCGCATTTTGGCATTTTTATGCCTTTCTAATTTGGACATAAAAAAACAACAAAATCAATTCAATGATTTGAGATAACATAGCATAAATACTTACTGTATACTTACTGTGAGTACTCATAAGAAGGCTCAAAGTCACCCAGCGAGCAATGGAGAGAGCGATGCTTGGTATTTCCCTGCTCGATCGAATCAGAAATGATGAGATCCGCAGGAGAACTAAAACAACCGACATCGCTCGAAGGATTGCCATTGAAGTGGCAGTGGGCGGGACACATAGCGCGGAGAACCGATGGCCGTTGGGGCGGAAAGGTTCTCGAATGGCGACCGCGTACCGGACGGCGTTCCGTGGGCAGGCCCCCTACAAGGTGGACCGACGATCTGGTCAAGGTCGCGGGAAGCCGCTGGATGCGCCGGGCAGCGCAGGACCGATCGTTGTGGAAATCCTTGGGGGAGGCCTATGCCCAGTAGTGGGCGTCGTTCGGCTGACATGATGATGACTTACTGTGATTTGAGTCTCGAGAGAGTTTATCTACGAAATGAATTGTTTACTTACCTTCTTTGATGTAAACAAACAAAGAAGTCAATTAAATGAAGAAAGGCAAGGCTGTGTCTGTAAATAACAACTGACTGCTTCCTTTAATAAAAAATAAATAAATTTAAACAACTCAAAGATTCTACAAAGAATCCGTCCACAAAAACAATGACTACACACTTTGATGAAAACAAAACCACAACGGTCGTTAGGCGGTTTGTTTAATAACTCGCGCAATGAGAACAATTATTCTTAATAATTCTTTATAAACGCGATTTCTTCGGGAGCTGCCGAGCTATCCAGACGCTTGTTAGCGTAAATCACATAATTGACTGAGTGACAACCCTGGGCGGCAGAATTGAGTTTAATTGATGAATATCTAAAAATAGAGATACTGAACAGAGTAAAGATACCAGAGAGCACAAGATAAGGGTTAGAGGAAGCATGTTACGTATTTTAGTATCTTTAATAATCATTTTATTACTAATTTTAAATTTCCTACTTATTTAGTAGCCAAATTAACTAGCTAGCCCACAGTGAATTTCGTTATGAAACTGTGTTATAGAAACTTGATAATTATGAATAAATATAATTACTTACTTATACACTTGTACTGTTTGTAAATATAAACTTAATATAGGGCAGAAGCTCCGGTTTTGGCCACTGCCCCGGTTTAGACCACTTTTGTTTCTAGCTTTTCGCCATTGTTGCCAATAGCAACTAAGTAGACATAATAAGGTAATTTAAGGTCACAGAACACGGAAAGATTTTTTTCTCTATGGTTATTAATTATAACAATTTATTTCAATAAACGCCATTTCTGTTTAATATTTTTTTGTATTAAAATTTTACGAAATTTGTTAAAGATGAAATTTGTTAGAAACCTTTATTTTACAATTAAATTGTTTTTTACCGCATTAGAATTGGTTTTGATTAGGTTTAGATTTGATTTTTCGCTATACTTAGGTAAAAAAGTTCGGCATCAATATTTGTTTATTTGTGGTTAACGGTGTTGGTCCCACAATTATTGTACCTGCTAAATTATGTATACTTATTGATGTACTACACATCGTGAAACCGTATGTTTGACCCCAATAAGTGAAAAAAAAAAACAATATGTGGCCAAAACTGGGGCATTTGGCACCTCTCACACATTTTGTGTTATATACAAAAAACTATTTTACTCTTTTAAATTTAAAAATTGTTCCTATAAAAGCAGATATTTTTTCTATATTTTTGTGTTAAATACCTATCTAAAACAATTTAGCACTTAGTGCTTCAAAGTGAAAAAATCCTTAAAGTAGCCACAAAGGGGTCTCCTCTCCTGCCTTACATAAAAAACAGACAGATCAAGACAAATAGACATATTCATGCACTGATCTTGTTCGGTAGGTAATCGATTCCAGAACCAATGGCAAAGAAGGAGAGTATCCGTCCGTAGTACCCCTGCGCCAAAATCGGTCGTCAAATGATTTTAATTTATTATTAGAGAACCAGTAGCCTCAAAAACAAACCCGTCGTTGCCGTGTCAATATTTTAATAAATTCAAACATTCCGAAGGGAAATTTGTGGAACATTTTTGTATTTCGCGTAAAATGGTGGTTCCTACACACTTCTAACATTTATATTCTGTTCTATGTTTAAATGTATTCGAGTTTAGATAAACAGTAAGCTTTTCGATAGCAACCAAACTATTCGATGTGGCTCGCTCTAACGAACATAAGGCATTGAAATTGAAAGTTCAGAAAGCCAATTTTCATGATCAAAAAATGGTCATTCTGAGAAAAATGTATTCTTGTCTTTGTTTGAGGCCTTACTAATAATTTCCAAAATATACTTTTATAAATAAAAACAAAGTCCAATACCTGACCTGACCTTCTTCCCTCTAAAATATGTATTATCTTTCACGTTTTCAGATAACTTAGATACGTACCTACTATTAAATCTCATGATGATAGTATACTTATTCTGTTGAAAGGACTCGATGACTAATAGGTATTGAACTCCGTTATCGTTTAACACGTAGAAACGATACAAATATATTATGTTTTTTGTTGTTTGTACTACATATGTCATTCAACACAAAATTAATGTTACGCGAATAAAGTCATGTCTGTTAGCGAAAAAATCCCTTGCTTTTTGAATTAGCTACAGTTTCTAAATATAGCAGAGGAGAATGACCAACATGTACGGGGCTCGATCCAAATGTCCACGAACCTCTTTCTGTGTTCTGTGAACGAGACTCGTCAGTCCACTTAATACTGATATCTAAACACTAGACGTCAGTCAAAAGTTATGCTGTCAGTAAAATGTTAAGACTATGTGAAAAAACACATGTTTTGTTACCATTTTGTGCAAAACAATCTTCTATAATCATTTGGTAGAATGGTAGAATCATTTGGTGGTTTGGTAGTATGATTATTAAAGATTTTTTCGTGCATAATGTTGCAAAACAATTTTTTTAATTAATTACTATTTACTGACCGTATATTTTTTTACTGCCTTTCTGGTTTATATTACTTAGAATTTAGTGATCTATTTAGTTGATAGATATAGATGCTGGTGGACATTTGGAACAGTTTTGGTCATTGTCTGTTATGTACTTAAAAACTTACTTATTAAGAGCTATTTTTGCTGTTTTCGTTTAAAAGGGTTAACTCATTAAACTTAAGCAGTTGTGTGCTTAGAAGAAATAAAAAATCATATTGCTGACAGCTGACAGTCCCTTTAGACAGCTATTTTTTTTATAAATTGGCGCAATTAACCAAGTTATTTAATAAATGCGTGCAAAATCCGTGAAAGTGTTTTATTTAAATGAACAGTTCGCGCAGAAATCTAAGATGTGTTTAAGCAAATTTTTTTATTGCGGGTGGCTCTGTACCACTGTATCCGGGTCAGATAAGTTGGTAGCCCTCTACTGTACCCGTGTACATTTAATGTTGTTAATTTTTAAACATTCGCTTGAAAACTCTTCACGTTTTTTATATTGTATCTTA
Organism: Crambus lathoniellus; assembly: GCA_949710035.1. Taxonomy (NCBI): domain Eukaryota; kingdom Metazoa; phylum Arthropoda; class Insecta; order Lepidoptera; family Crambidae; genus Crambus; species Crambus lathoniellus. The sequence goes on from OX453296.1 coordinate 13,494,145, forward strand.
CTTCATTAATTAGTGATAAACGACACAATTAACTTAATAAATCGACACCTCCCAATTAGCGTCTTTAAAATTAAGTACAACAGGTTTTTTGTTGCATTGCTTATATTTGTCACGGAACAAATTAAAACTGTACATATTGAAAAGCAAAATGTTTGTTCCATCGATATTATATAATTTTTTAAATCGCTTATTTAAAATGAATAGTCTCTTACACGGAGTTACGGCAAAAAAAAAGTGTCCACCTGTGAGTTTCTACCTCGGAGACATATGAACATGTTGTGTTAAAAAATTCCTTTTATTAGCTTAGCTTTTTATTAACTTGACATGTTAGTTAGTTTGTTAGTTAGTGGGGGACAAATCTTGCAATCTTAATTTGACCCACTTCCCAGTGTCCGATGGAGCTGAAATTTTGTATAAGTACTGGTTTGGTTTAGATGACAATACAATATTAAAGTACAGTCAGCATGTCTAAAATGTTTTATAGATTAAGTAAAAATTTTAGTTTATAGGTACTTATAAAACATTTGGGACATTTTTACACATTCCGATCTAGTCCCAAACTATAGATAGAGCTTGTATTATGGGCACTAAACACAATAATCCACATAATGCTTGCAGAGTTCGTCACTAGCGTCACTTTAGATATTAAATCATAGACAGAAACAAAATTTCTACAAAGTTAAAAGCACTGTATTACCCAATATTTTATTAAAATCATTCGTATATGAAACCTCTTTAAAGGCAATCCAACCAGTCATCGAAACATCCTTTTTTCCGTTTTTTTTACTGCAGTTTTATTTATCACTGCGTTCATTAATTAACTGTGACATATAAAAAGCAGTTATGGCACAAAAACGACACATGGAATAAGAATATAACGTAATCATTATAATTTGTTGCGACGTTCAGAAAATAATGAAAGTGTTTTGGGACGTTGAGAAATTGATATTGTATCTTGTTCATCTGTTAATGTTGCTCTTAGGTCGTAAAGTGTTGCAACTTGTCTATAATTATGACATTATTGCGTTATACGTTGAAATTTTAAATTATTAATAGGTACCCTATAGTTTTGTGTGATCAGTGAAGTGAAAAAGGGTCACAGTGCAGGAAAGATTTTTTACTCAAAATTTCTGCTAGTTGATACAGAAGCAGTCTGCTCCTGATAACGCTGTTGTTGTCAGAAAATATTCATATATTTACTAGAATATAGAAATAAGATAGCACAGTAAGTATATAGAAACATATTTTGCGTCGGCCAATATGAGTTTCTCCTTAGATTGACTTGCAAACTGACTTTAACTTAAGAATCAGCCTCTCAACTTCAAGAAGAAAATGAAATATTATCACTAAATGAACTTGCGACTCATGTTGAATTAAGTATGATTATGGCAATTAATCAAATCATAACACCTGTTAACTGTAAGCGTACACTGCCCACTTTTTAACCTTTGACGGTGAAATATGATGCAGTCAAGTCCACTGGTAATTGTAAGTAACATGTAAATGATTTACGTCTAGACGTTAAAGTAGATAATACAGCAACTGGTATTAATATTGGGTATCTCACAACAATTAAAACTGAAGGAGGAAAACCGAAGTGACATTCAGTGAAACCAATTAAAGATTTCACAAATGACGCTTTTACAAATTACAGGGTTAAGTGTTTTGTGAACAATGTTCAAACATTAATAACTGTTGCAAATGAGTATTATATGTTTAAACCGTTTATTGGCCGATTGAATTGGTGTGGCCATTTTGCAGAAAATAAATGCCATTTTGAATTATTCTTCATAAACCAGAGTGCTAAACTTTTTACTGCTATTTCGTCAGTTTAAAACTTTATACGCTGAAGTAAATTAAATTGCAATCAAGGTTAAAACACGTTTCAAAAGGACGCATTGTATTTCATCTGGAGGGCCGTAAACCTGTCAACGAGATATAAATAAACCGTCAGTCACATTGTCAGTTAGTGAAAGAAACCTTTTTTTGAAATTGATCCACGACTTTAAGAGTCGATCTCTTTCAGTAGCCATGACTGATGCGACATTTAAGACATTTCACCCGTTTCTATATTGCGTGCATATGAGCACCCTTTCAACACATGACAACTCGCCAATACGCATGGGGCCCGCGTGGTGGGCCATGGCCCACTCTCCCTGTCTATCCATAAGGAAGGACTGTGCCCCAGCAGTGGGAACATTTAAATAGCTGTTGATGATAGAGCACCCTTCATAGTGACGATAACAGTATGCACACCCACCGGTTGTCAACGCGGAACGAAACGTAACACAAGTGCGGTAAGGTCGTCTTAGATATCCATGTCAATACCGTCCGATCTAAAGGTGGTTATTTACTTTGACTATTAATATCAGTTGAAAACCTCGATCAACAATAACACTAGATAACCGAATGGAGTGTCAAAAATGGTCTAAAATAAAAAATAAAGCGCATTTTAAAGGTAGAGCGCACACCTTTGTGGTATTTCTTATCGTTTCGTGTAATTTTTGACGTCAGATCGTAACATTCATAACCTTTTTCTCCGTAAAAAGAAATTATTTGGTGCCCTATTTGAGTTTTGTTTTAGTGCGTGAGGTGTTATCGTCTTAGGCTCCGGCGACCGCCCGCTTAGTTACTTTGTGTCTTAGGTTTCTACAATAATATTGTAGCTGTTTAGCTTACAGGATTTGTTTTTATCTGTCATACATTGGATGGTTGGTAAACGGCAGCCTATTTCTAAGACGCGCAAATTTTTTAAACTGCATCCCAACCAAACTAGCCAAAAGTTATCATTGAGAAACATCTGTTGTTTGTGTTTTGGTAATAAAACCTTAAATGCATTGTAAGGCTTCTCCTCATTTATTTTCTTTAATCTTACATTAATCTTCGCTTTTGACTTAATATAGTCACAAATATGCCGTGTTGACACCTTTTTGCTTACATTACATATAAATAGAGGAATTGTGATATTAGCTACTTAAAGCTGAGAGTTTTTAGTTAGTGCTATGTAGGCATAGTGAAAATAGTACTCATTAGTATTGGCTCATTGCCTTTCGCTTGTTGTCGTCGGCGACACTTAGATTAATCTAGACAGTTTACGATAATGCGTCAATTAGATTGGGGTTATCGATGGAAAAATTTGCATCAACTGTGTTTTACATAGCGATTATAAGGATATTTAGTTTTATGCTATTTTTAAGACCGTTTTAACAAAAGAAGATACTTGCGAACTACAGATTGTTGAAGTCATGATTTTTTAATTCGAGTCATCATCTATACCTACAATTATAATTAAATTGTAAACGAGCCAATTCTGTATATTGAAAAGAAACAAAAAGAAATAGGTATTTTAGGGGTATTTTTAAACGAAACAGATACAATAAAATAAATATGGTTTAAAAATTTTTGTCTGTCTCTCTGTCTGCCTGTCTGTCCGCGTTTCACGCAAAAACTAATGAGCGGATTTTGATGAAACTTTTTTTGTTACATAGCTATTAATCCTCGCCCACATCTAGGCTATAATTTATTTTAAAGATCGAAATACCTGATGATGACCAAAGCAGTCCAGCCCAACTATGATAGATATAAAAATACTATCTTAAGGACAATATTGTTAAACGTGATGAGCATTTTCTATTGACGTAGATACAAATTTTGAAGGTCTGGTACACCTGATGTAGAACCCTAGCAGCCAGGTTAAACAAGAAGAGATACAAACATAGCGTCTTAAGATAAGTAGTTAAACGCGATGAACATTTTCTTTTGTCGTAAAAATATCGAAGGTCTGGTACACCTGAAGTGGAACCCTAGCAGCCTAGCTTAACTATAAGAGATACAAATAAAGCATCATAAGAGGAGTTGTTTAGCGTGATAAATATGTTCTATTGACATACAATAATCTAAAGTCTAATACATCTTATGTCCCCTAAGAGCCCAGATAAAGCTTAAGATATATAATTGACTACGAAAAGAGCGCTTTAAAGAAGGATGTTTAGCGAATGAGCACTATACGTAGGTATCTTACGTATTAGGCAGAGTGATATTACAACTGTTACTTTTAAAAAACTTCTATTATTTAATATCTTAAGCATTCAAATAAAACATTTTCTTATGAATTTATTGAAGTAGGTATCTACATGGATGCAAGAAAAATCAAACATATGTGAATAACATATGCTGGCAGTAGGTACCTTTACGTGGTGAAGGCGGAAACAGTGCTGGCTAAAACTCCCATTTGAATACTTATTTTGAAGATCGAAATAACTGTCTTTTAAACTACAAATTTAATTCTCCAGAATGACGTCGTGTAGTCCACGCGGGCGAAGCCGCGGGCGGCCGCTAGTCTTAAGATAAATTATCTAACCAAGGTATTTTCAGAGAGAACATTCAAGAAGCTTCCTGTGCGTATAAAATATCGTTATTTATAAAGGCCAGGTGTAGACCGTCAGGCGGAGTGAACGGAAAATTTGTCTCGTGACGTGAATTATCATAAACACCTTTTAGCATTGGAGCTAATAGCAGTGTGACAATTTCAAACTCATTATCAAAGAGCCCTATAGCAATTAACGATATCGCTAAGAATAGAAACGTGTTAACACAGATGACATAAAGTTTTAAGGCGCGGTCCGAAGTCTGTTTCTATTATTTACTTATTGTATGTACACTGTTGTAGCACAGAAAAAAAAACGGGTTGCACTCCGGGAGTGCTGGTAGAAGTGAAAAGGGTTTTTCACAAAAAAAAGGAATTTGACAAAAAATAAATAAAAAATACGGACTGGATTTGAACCGAGGTCTTCTGGCTTCAATGCCGCCCGTTTTCTATTACAACTATTATATTACTTTTCTATCTGAGCTATTACAACTTTGGAAACGGTGGCGAAATTTGCCTTCGTATTCTAATGACATTGTAACAGTTTTTCGATCATGTCCGTCTTACGAATTTTCGATCAGGACGGTCACGTGTCCTGACGCGAGTTTAACGTTTTTTATCCATTACAAAAAGTGCACAACGCCGCTAAAAAAGTTTTCATTTCAATAATATAGTTGTGGGTAGGTTGGGAGGTCAATAATTTCGCGGAATAGGGAGGAAGTCGGCTGAAATTAAACACTAAATATTTTTCTCATCAAGTATATTTGTTATTACACCAAATACATTTCTGAAGTCGCTAATATAAATTGATAAATGCGTCGAAAAAAAATTGTAATTCGAGTTGAAATTACCGACTTTACCTCTTTGTCGCCGTATTAAATTTGCACATTATTTCCGCGAGCCGTTGGGATGTCTTTTTAACCGACTTTTAAATCAAAAAGGAGGAGGTTCTCTATTCGTCTGTATGTATGTTTTTTTTTTGTGTATGTCTGCCGATTACTCGAAGACGGTTGGACCGATTGAAATGATTAAAACGTTATTACATCAAGTTGGTCAATTGAAATTTTGAAATCGGTTCAGTAGTTTTCAGGAAATCTTGTTAATACTGTCGTTTTCGTTACCACTTTATGTAAATTTAATACGTATCTTTAGGCATAACTTTTGTTTATAAACCGATTTAGATGATTCTTGTTTTGTTAAAAAGGGGATACCTCAAGGTATTTTAACCGACTTCAAATAAGGAGGTTTTCAGTTTGATCACATACATATTTACCAGAATACACGTAAATTGCCTGCACGATGCACTAAAAAGAGTGAAATAAAAACTATTTTTATAAAAAAATAAAACCGCGTTCAGAAAAATCACATCAAAAAAGTAAGAAATAATCCCTCACCAAATAAGTAAATAACGTACTTAAGTACTTTGAAGTCGGGCGGGTTTTAACAAAAACAACAAAAAATTGTACATGTTTCACGCCCGACTTCAAAGTACCTACTTACGATATTTATTTGGTGAGGGATTATTTCTTACTATTTTTTATGCCATTGTTTCGACTCCTTGTTCGACTAGGAATGCGGTGGTGAACACAGCTTTCATCTCCAGCATTAATTCTGACTGTTATTTCTTTCTTTATGTTACTAATATTATAAAAAGGAAAGATTTGATTGTTTGTTTGTTTGTTTGTTTGTTTGTTTGCATCGAATAGGCTCCGAAACTACTGGATCGATTTAGAAAATTCTTTGACCATTAGAAAGCTACATTTTTCCCGAGTGACACCGGAAAATAATAAAAACCGTAAATTTATAAATTTCCTAAAAAAATAACCACGAAATTTATTTTTCTAACCTATCACGAGGACTTCCGTAAATTTATAAATTTCCTAGGAAATTTATAAATTTGTGGTTCTTGTTATATTTCGGTGACATATAATACTCATAATGAGGTGCCGAATCAATACATACCTGGACAAATGAACCTACCTTGTCCATCCCTCCCATTCCACAAAACCACGTATTTTTTTTCCTTTGTGACAAATCCTCCCCTCGAGCCAAAATTTAACAAAACTTGTTTGATGAAGTAAACTTTGACTTCAATTCTTGGTTTTGGATCGTCTAATTAATAAATTAACATTATAGGTAGGTATAAAAAACATAATGACTAGGTACTTTAATATAGATTTTCTTTGGTAGTAAATTATTCTGAAGAAATCTAGAGATCTGCACGTTTTGCTTTTTGAAAATTTTAAATATTTTATTAAGATATTAAAGTGAAAGAGTTAATTTGATATTTGAATGATTACCTTTATCCATTATTATCTTTGCTTTTTACCGTCTAAAGATAGTAGCTTACATAAAAAAACTAGGTAGCCTACCTCCACAGAACACGGAAAGATTTTTTTCTCTTTCTACCTCTAACGTGATAAAAGCCAATGTCAAAATAAATGAAAGCAATTTATTAGTAATGTATTTAATTACATAAATAGCCCATATTAAAGGTTCTAAACGAGCTAACCGTTTAAAAGTTGGAACTGTATTAACTATGTTTAGCCCAGTTAAATTTTAACTAGTTTCAATCAGTGGCACGATGAATTGCTTACTATTAAGCAAATACTCTTATAGTTTAATGAATTTGTTGAAATAGTTATTTATCATCGTTAAGAAAGAGGCCTTTTAAATCAGTTTAAATGGTTTAATATTCCATTGCAACTTGACTTTTATAAAGTGCTTGATTAAATTATGGTCTTGCTAGTATGGCCCTTATTTTGACATATCTTATCAGATACAGATACACTTAGGTTTAAATTAATTTATTTTATGCGAATTTTTCTTTTCAGGGTTCCGTACCCAAGCCCGTAGAGTCCCCGTAGAGTCTTCCTAACCCGTAGAGTCTTAGTAATAGGGTCCCTATTATACTAAGACTCCGCTGTCCGTCTGTCTGTTTGTCTGTCTGTCTGTATCTCATGAACCGTGATAGCTAGACAGTTGAAATTTTCACAGATTATGTATTGCTTTTGCCGCTATAACAAAAAATACTAAAAATGGAATAAAATAAATATTTAAAAGGGGTATCCCATACAACAAGCGTGTTTTTTTTTGCCTTTGCCGATATTAATAACGGCAACAGGTAGACGCTTGAAAAATTCACAGAATATTTCTCTGTATATTCACTTTGGCACGGAACCCTTCGTGCGCGACTCCGACTCGCACTTTGCCGGTTTTTATTTTTATTTTCTCTTTATATGTTTGTTTTTAGTGCAATATTCATAATTATCATTGTTTCTTGATATTGCTTTTTATAAAGACTATTAAGCGATAATGATATACAAGTTTATCATCGCTTTTGACAGGAAACTTTTATACGAACAATAAAACTAGTAACAGTCACAGACATGTGACCTTTTTATAATCCGATATCTGTAAATAACGTGTAAAACTCATAGGGATCTCTTTGTAGTCACTATCTTTAATAGTTTAGTTTTCAAATACAAGGACACTATCAGAATAAAAATATCAATTGTTTTTCTATCGTATCATTATTTCGCCATAGTTTTCATAGCAACATGAACATGTTCTCATATCGATCATGTATCTCTGCGTTTGTCATACAAAAGATATTCACTGATTAGATACAAGTCATACAAGTGGTCATGTGCTGTATGTGACTTAGCAGTCAGGTGACCAGCGCTTTTTGTTATTTTGGTTTATTTATTTTATCCTTGAAATAAATCTGGATTGACATGTGTTAACTTTTAACAACACTCGGCCGCATGCGACTGCGTTCGCGTGCACTTTAGTTGAGATCTCGGTATAATTTTATATCCCTTTTTTCCAATTTATTTTCGAGACAAAATTTGCCAAAGTTTTTTCATACTTCTTGTTAATGTAGTATCTACTTATAAAAAGTTTTCCAATGATTCGGGCCTGAAAACATAGACAGACGTTTTTGCATATCGTCAACTTTCTATTCATCTCGCTCTTTTCGTTGGATCTTTTGTTAAGTAGATAATTTATATAAATAAACATCCACTTATCCTCTGATATTGACTGGTGTCAAAGGATTAACATCTAACTTTAAACGTTGATAAATATCTTATCTAAAGAGTATGTAAAATAGAAATAGAGTAATAGATATATCAGTTCTGGATAAATCTATCAAGACAAAGATTAAAAAAACGGAAACTGTAAATAGAATTGATCAATCATTTTGTTATCAGTTTTGTAGTTTTTTTCTATTACTATTTTTCATATAAGATTCAATTACCTACTTATTTAGCTGATAAATACTTACACAATCCTGACAATACGATCATCATTAGTGCTTAAACTGAGGATATAAAACAAACACCTATAAGTACCTTACCTTCCTTTACATACCTTCTTAGAGAATTGCATTACGAATGCATAAAATTAATAAGAAATCATAGTTGAATATATTAGTATCTAGTTAGCCCTTAGATAAAGCTTGAAACAAGCACTTTGCATTTTAAAGATTATTTTTAAATAAGTAAAGTTATTAAAAATGCAAGCGTATGATTAGTATTCAGAACACATACTTATTAATTGTTTATTATATTTGTCACGCAGACATCCGTCATTCGTCAACTAAAAGGTACAACATAATAATGTTTCCGTTATTATAATAAGTACTAATTAGATGTGTAGAAATTGCGGGTGGGTTTAAAAATTATATAAGAAATTCACTATTGCCGGGTGTACACGGGTAGAATAAACAGTATAGGAGCAATGTAGAAGTTCTACAAACTTATGGGCGTACGCTGCGTCAGGCTGAATCACGACGCGTAGTCGCGCGCGCGTTGTAAATTCATCAAAATACATATAACAGCCCAGTCAACGAATGCTCCAAAAAAAGTATAGAAAAGTATAGGGCTACGGGCGGGGACTTTTGATATGTTTACCTCCTAACTAATCCGTCCGAATCCGAACAAAGCTACGAATTCAAAAATTGTGTTTCAAGCATTTCACTCTATATCTTTTCTTTGAATGGGCTAACAAGAGCCCCTAAACCTATAGACCTTGGTACTATTATATATATTCTGTGCCTTTAGATAGCGCGCGGAGTAGGTACGACCACGCGGTGCTCCTGTATTTTGCTGAATTTACTACGCGCGTGCGATTACGCGTCGTGGCACGCCTGACGCAGCAGCGTAGGGCGGAAGCCCCGGCTTTGGCCACTTCTTGTTCTAAAAGTTTTCTAAATAACTTTTCGTTTTATTGCCAATGGCAATTAAAATAAAGTATTACTTAATAACAATTGTTACAATTCACTATGTCTTACATACGGTATTTTTTTAATTTTGTGGTTTTTTTGTATGATAATTTGAAGAAACTTGCTTAAGATGAAATTTATTTTAAACCTTTGTTTTTTTTTTAATTATTGTTTTGCGATTGATTGGCTTGTAGCACATTAGAATATATTGATTTAACCTGGGCTTGGTTTTGATTTTTCGCTAAACTTACAAAAAACTTTGGCTATTAATATTAGTGGCGAAAACCGGGGCATTTGGCACTATTCCCACATTTTGTGTTACATACAAACAATTTAAATTTGAAAGATGTAAGTACCTTTAAACATAGATAAATTCTCTATAGGTTAAGATATAATTTCTCTCTAACTTATTTTGCATTTATTGCTTCAAAGTGAAAAAGTCCTTAATGTAGCCACAAAGGGGTCTCTTTCCCCGGGTCAGATTTAGGATGTGTGAAGGAGCCACTAGCAATATAAAATAGATTATCGGGTGTCAGCAATATACATTTTTTTAGTTCCTTATCTACCACCAGGTCAGATAATATTTGTAAAACTCTATCTAGTAGGTACAGGGTGTCACATAAATAATGGTCCAACGGTTTCCTAGATAGATTTTATGATAACTTAATAGGTAGTAAATTAATATAAATATTAATTACCAGTCCCCAACCGCTTAGTTATTATTATCTTCAAAGCGAGAGTATTTAGGTCTCGGTTTATTGTATTTAAAACAAGGTTCGAAAAGTTAATACAAAGTTGACTTATATTTGAAAATTTATAACGATATGAAAGAGACAAAAGAGAGTTTGTAAATAACTCCATACTAACAAATATTATTCTGTGCTAATATTATATTATGTGAAAGTGAAGACTAGGACAAACAAACAAATAAACGTTTGTTTGTTTGTCCTTAGTCTTTCACGTCAAAACGGAGCAACGGATCGACGTGATTTTCGGTGTGGGGCTAGTGTGGGAGTTGGAGTGGAGAGTGACTTTTTATTCCGGAAAATTATAAAATAAAAATTATTTTGTGGAAAATCATTTTTAACAGTCGTTCTATACAAAACAAAACTGTCAATTCTTTCATGGCCGCTTACAAAGAGTATGTAATCATTGACGTTTTAGCTACTTTGGATAACTTTTGTGACATTTCTGGCAGGCAGTGTAAGGCGAACCCTAGACACTCAGTAAATACTGTGATTCATCAGTACTTATCATAATTTGTGATATATACTGATAGTCTAGTGTATTGACGAATGTCAGTATTTATTGCGGATTTCTAGATTTCCTAATCCCGTATTGACAGATTGTCATAAATACTGTGGTCGGTCAGTACCTCGGATCAAATACAGTAGATAGTAGAGACTGAAGAAATCATAAATAATGATTCAATCTAAAAGAGTAAACTCTACTGAAGTTGAATACAAAAATACGAGTTTTCCGATATGAAAATAGTTATTTTATTGCACGATGAATTCAATTGTGTATTTATCACAATCACCTTCAATCTGTCCTAGCAAAACAAATTACATTTCACAATGTTACTGTCAGTCTCTCGTTAAGAGAGACAAAGGTTGTCATTCAAGAGAAAGTGATTGATTTCACACAAATCGCATGCATATAAGTACCTAATAGTTTTGTAATAATCACAGAATCTTCACAGAAGCTTCTGTTAAATCTGATGAGCTTTTTTCGCCCGTTTTGCTTGTCATTTGAAAGATGTCTTTAGAATGCTCGATAAAGTGGTTAATTCACACAAATCATAATAATAATAAGTAACAATCACAGAATCTTCGCAATAAATTTATGATAAAGCTGATGAGTTTTTTTTCACCGTTTTTCTTGTCAGTTAAAATAACACATTTTCAAAAACCGCAAATGTAACTTTGTCTTTCATACAAACACTATGAAAAACAAAGTTATACTTTGCTGACGAAAAAATGATAGTGGAATTTTGGCTAGGTATAGGCAATCGGTACGTTAAGTGGGCCCCTTCATGAGCGACTCCAACTCGCACTTGGCCAATTTTATTTGCACTGTCAATGTTTTTGTCAGGACTTAAATGGTAACCCTAGCTAGCTGTGAGCAGCATGAAAAATTGTAAGTTCCAAAAAGTCCGTGTCTGATACGTTTGTGGCACTGTAGGTATATAATTTTTCTGTTTAGTCGCGATAGATTCGGATTTGCATTCTATATCGATATGGATAGAGTGCCAAAAGCGGTAGCTTATCAACTCTCAGTAGGTATTTTATTATTTTATCCTTTATCTACGACTTTATCTAGTGCCACTTAGATTAGGAGCGAGTATTTTTACATACTTATCAAGTAGACAAGTAGCGATAACTTTAAGAGTTAGAAACTCCTGTTAATTTCTTTGTTTATATTCCATACTATAATATAAGTAGTTTTGTAATGATTAGTGGTTAATGTGCGGCGGTTTTCTACCTTTTATTTAACTTTTACAATCTAAGGGAAGCTAACTAGGTATTAGTTAGGCAACATTACAAAAAGTCATAATAAATAAGCGAATTATAAACTTCCACTTACCTATGTAACAATAAAATTAGTAAATACCTAATTAACAATACACCTCTTAATTACAAAGTACAAAGATTTTAGGGGATGATAGTGTCCATCAATACGATCAATTTTTACTGTGGAGCCAACCACGGAATCGCGAAAAAAAAATCAGCTGTTCCATACATTTTAGTTGAGTCGATGTTGTACTTTTGTATGGAACAGCTGATTGTTTTTTCGCGGCTTTTTAGTAAAAATTGTTCGTATTGATAGACACTATCATACCCCAAAATCACTGTACTAATTAAAATTTAGAGGTGTATAATCTTCGATCAACAATAGTACTGGGTGCCTACCATCAACTTTAAGACAGCGATTCAAAAATAGCGCGATGCAGAATAGGTTCCTAAAATGAATTGCTTTCTTTCGTACTCTGACCTTCTTAAAACTGGATCGCAAATGAATTGCTAAATGTTACTGACCGAACGAATTGTGTCCTTTTTCTTCTACCCGTCTCTTTCACTCGATTCTGTCATGCCCGGGAAGTGAGAGGGACGGGTATAACCTGCAGTTGTCATGTTAAATCGACCGGGTTATAAGTCAAATAAGAGTTCCTGACAGTTTAGCGGCTGTGAAATGTCATTGATCGATCACTGAATCGCTGTCATTGATATTAAGCTGTCGTGGTACGAATAAGCGAAGCAGTAAGCCTAGCATGACCACCCAAAACGCGATATGTATCGAATGATAAAGCGACTTATCGACATTCAAACGTCAAAACCCATAGTCTTTTGACAGTTAAACCGGATAACTTATCATATCATATCCCATTTTGTTGGTCATGCTAGGGGGGCAGATCAGTTTAGGTCCTAAACAAAACCGCAATAAGAGTTGATGGTAAGCACCCTGTTATTGTTGATCGAAGTGTATAATACAAAAAGTGAAAAACAAATGAATCTACCCAAATGAACCAATACAAATTAAGTAATTTACTTTTGTGTAAATGCAATTTGTAAAGAAGGTATCGATTTTTTCTAATATTTCATTTTCGAAAAATATACCTACTTACTTAGGTTTTATTATGACGGCAGATATAATGTAATTTAGGTACCTATATTCCTACGCGTCTATATGTCGCAGTAAGATAAAATGATAAAGCAGTGATATTTATATCCCTAGGGATATAATTATGTACCGTAAGATAGTTATACTTACCTACGAAAGCAACAAGAGTTCTGTGGTGTGAAAAAAAATAACCACTTAGGTAATATATTACTTAGCGATTTATTACTATCTTCCTAGTGATATAATTATAATTCGGTTCAAGTTGAGTGATATAGTTTTACTTACTAGATTTCGTAAGTTGTTAGTAGGTAATTAATCGCTTTCGTATAACCTAGGTATCTTACTAGTGATATAATTATAATTCGGTTCAAGTTTAGTGATATAGCTATTACTAGATTTGTTTAATGAAATAATTGTAGAAGTGCAGTTCTGTAGAACACGTGATAGGTTAGTTAGGCGATCGCCTTAAATTTCGTGGTTATTTTTCTTTCACACCACAGAACTCTTGTAGCTTTCGTATAGGTAACTCTCTATTACGGCTTTATCTATCTTACTGCGACATATACAAGTTTTAACCCTGTTTTCCTGCAAGAGTTTCTAAGTGTACGTAATTTGCAGGGTATCGGCGAGGCACGCGGGGCTGACGGCGCAGCACCGAGCGGCGCGCATCCACACTGTACCGGCCGTTCGCGCCCGCGCCGCACGACTCACTCACGCGACCTACGCACTTCCTCCGCTTCCCGCTAAACTAAACAAGTGCAAGTGAATATACAAGTGAACAAAGTTAACCTCAAACCAAGTGTTACTCAGTTCCCCAGTGGTTCTGTGCAGTGCTCCTCAACCGAGTGAATGCGCGTGTGCTTCGACACCCTCTGCTTTGGATCGTCACAGCGCGTAGCTGGTGACGATGAGCCGAGGGCCATAGTGAATTCCGGTGGTGGTGCACTTACCGTGGCTCCCACTGTCAACGGTGACAGGAGAGCTTTAGACGAGACTTATAGAGAAGCTGAACTCAATGGTATAATGGGGACTCCTAGCGCGATGAATACCGATTCGGAGAATTGTGTTGCCAATGCAACGTTGAGTAACGATATGCAGCCGCTTATTGAGAGGATTAGGGAGCTGGAAGCGTTGCTGAAGCAGCGCGACCAGGAGATGTTGGAGCTTCGCTCGCAGTTGGATAAGCTGCAGAGCGTGTTCCCTTACCAGCAGTACGCGACCCGGTCGCGGGGCCCTCGCAAGCAGAGGGCCCAGGGTATCTCTGCGGAGCCCCAAACGAGCTCCTCGCTCCAGGACCTGGCGCACCAAACCTTCCCGACGTACGATAAGAGCGAAACGTAAGTACCAACACCTACCACAATAATGTTATTGTTAGCGATTAATTAACAATGAACAGCGCTTGTAAATATTTACACGAATTGAATCGCTTAATGCTTGTTCAATTTCAAAGTCAAACGAAAAGGCAACGTTCAACGTCTTATGTATGTTATCTGAAGTTTCCGTTTTATGTTAAACCAGCTGGAGTTACAAACAGCTATTAATCTTTCCGTGTAAAAAGTTAGTAAGTACTTCATTAAATCAATTTATCGGTTAGTCGTTCGATTTCCTGATTATTCTCATGAGCTGCTTTTTGCACAGATTGGCGAAACTTTCACCTAGAGTAAATAAATCAAGGTACAAATATTTTCTTTGCGTTGTGGAGTTCATGTTGATTTAATGAATCATCTTTAATTTGATTGCTAAACGAATAATTGTAAAGATAATCAACGGCATTTCTCAAATTAACTCGCACCTGTATTCGTGCCAACATTGGTCGTTACGTGTGAAACATTAGTCAGTACATTACATGTTTCAAATATGTCATTTGCAAAACCTATGATTGCATTTTAAGAGTTGCAATGTGTGGTTTCTATTTTTAGAACAGTTACATTTTTCATCATTCCGTTTACTTTTAACAAAACTTTAACTGCAACGTGAAGGGATTCTATTTATAGAACTGCGGTAACATTTTCATTAGGGTTTTGTTTAGTAAAACATTTTATTTTACTGCATTATGTTTTGTGCACCATAAACCTAACTTTAACCACTTCAGACTCCTGTCTTGGAAAATAGAGAGCCAACCTAATACAACAAAATTTTATTTACGTAAGTACTTACCTATCTATTAAAAATATTTATGATTATGTAAATATATCTTTGTAGAATAAAACCACAGGCTTAATTATAAATAGTGATAAAACTATCGTTGTAAATAGTATTTTTTTGTAATAGAAATCCATTCATGCAAATTCCACGGCGCTAATGACAAATTTACTGTCCACACTTAAAATGTATTTTGTTAGCACGATGTCGCACCAATTGTTGTGCTCTTTTAAAACGGCTGCAACTTAAGGGATAAGCGTTATAGTTGGTGTGACAAAATGTTCAAGAGTTTCTGAGGAAAACTGTACTTTTAGATATTTCAAGTATGGCAGTAAAATCTTTTATGGTTAGGTTTTGTGGTCTGGGATATCTTGATCTTGACCATTATTTGCGTCATGTAGCTGATAGGAGAGATTTGAGTATTTCCACAATTGCACAGTTATTGGTCTATATAAGGAACAAAAGAACTGGATGCAAACAATTTTTATTAGGGCTTTAACATAATATTATGTATATTAAAATCCAGTTTTAAATAAAGTAGAAACAAGGATTACCTTGATAATTTGATACAATTTCTTTCATTACATTTACAAATGACATTTCGTTAACATACTTCTCAAACAGAAAATGGAGCAAAAAATCTGAATACTTACTATTTCAACTGCGCATGTATTCCAAAAAACCGTGTTTTTGGGCGTTAACGGGTTTTTAGTGAAAAATTAAAGAAGCCATTTAATAAAAAGAAATGGCCAGTATCTTAACATAATAATATATTATGTTGTTATATTTTTATAAGTTTAGTAAGTAAACCGAATTGTTATAGCACTAGCAAAAAATAAGCTAGAGATAAAAGTTATTTTTAAATGAATAGGTTTGTCAGTCACCGTGATATCATTTAATCTTATCTGTAAATCATGTGTGTACAAATCAGAACCAACAAATATTATCGAATGTTATTTATCTATAAATACAATTAGGTGCTTACGACATTTCGTTAATGGTTATGATTCACTTTATCAATTTGTTTCTTGTTTAAAGTCACTTGTACTTTTGTACTGCGCTAACATTTTTTCAATCGGTGATCCTACTACTTATTACTTACTTTCTTCAATTTACCGCATATCATTTGGCTCTGAGCCGCACCCTACGGTTCCGTCAACGTCATCGCTGGTCACACACAAGCCTAGCATTATGCTGACTCATGACTGTTTTTGGAACAGACTATAGCCTTTTAGTTTATCTTGTTTTGTTGTGATGTGATGTCCTATCTTTCTTAAATTTTTCATTGGCATATCGGGTTTTCCAACAAATCTTTGATCTAGAATTACAACCTTTTCTAGAAATATTTCGTGACATGAAGTAGGTTGATTTTCTCCAAGATTTCTTATCATAAATAATATAATATCAATAGTAATAACAATAAACACACATTTATTATTGCTTTTAAATTATAATAGCATGAAAATTATTTCGCATCCTCATATTGTGTAAATTATTAATCTAATTATTAATGAATGTGAAGGTAAATTCCGGTGATTATTTGTCAGAGCACATAAGTATGACGTTTTAAAGAGATATAACTCTTTAATTAATAACTCGTGTAAGCACATGAATCGCACAACAATTAATTAGTAAGTAATTAAATAATGTTGTTGTTTACTTAAGTTATACTCGTACAACTAAATACAATCTCTTTGATAATACTGCCATTGTACTACATGATGATAAACATTTATTTCAAGCTCTAATATTTTTTTACTTGAAACGGGTTCGTCCGATTAATAATTGTTGGAAACATCTAATTTTCTGTTTTCAGTAAGTGTTAAATCAAATTTTTGAAAGTCTATTTAACGCGTTTTGTCTGCTCTCCCATCTTGTTTTAAGTTTCCATACACATTGGCAGGCATAAATTTCGGCCTTTAGGCGGTTCTCACACTGCACCGCTCCGTCGGTGCTCGGTCGCTCGCGGTCTGTGGCTCCGTCTCGCGTTGCGCGGGATCTCAGATTTTAATATTGTATGCAAGTGCATCAATTTGTATAGAAAGCACGCCTGCCTTACCCGTCACACTGAACGTGAGTTGAAAGCGGGCCCGCGTTGCAACTGCTTTGAAACTGCTGCTGCGTTCAGTGTGCCGACTACTGCCGACTCCCGCAGTGCTACTGACCTGCTCTGCTTCTGACCCGCGCCGCGTTTGGTGTGCTCAAGCCTTCAACGCCGTCACGTCACGCGTGAAGGCGCGGAGCTATCTGCGCGGAGAGGCAATCAGGGGGGCTACCGGCTAAGAAATCTGGATATGGGTATGGGCTTCAACTGTCATTTGAATTCCTTGTTCTGATAGATTTTTGCTGCTTTGTTCTGTTGAACGTTGCTAGCTAGTTATCGTTATACCAGACGTCACAAAACAAGGAACTGATAGCGGCTATTTTCTTTATAAAATTGACTTAAAGTTCCCAAAAACGTATGAAGTTCATATCCATAAAGTTACGCGGTAGCCCCCCTGCTCCTCCGTCGCCGCCGTGCCCGTGATTTGCGGATCTACGCTCTGTGACGGATCGCGTCGCGTCGTCAGTGTGACAACCGCCTAAAAGGGGTTTAATTTTTTGAGAACTGATTTGCGATGTACGTAGTCTACATCACCAAAAACTTTAACTAACTTAAATAACATTAATGAAGTAGTAAAGGTAAGTATCTGAAGTAATTAATAAAATTTAAGTGTTTATAAAGTCCTATCAGGGCGTTCAATGTTTTAATATAATATATCAATCCCACGTGTAAGTCATTAGCCGTACATTACATACCCACTGATTAAGTGATTACCTACACTACATCCAATTCCATACATGTGAAGTGAATAGAGATTGATGTGTAGAGTTCGAGTAAATACAATATTTCTCAGAATACGCACAAAGTTGTATATTTCAATCAGGCATTTCTATGCCTGATTGAAATATCCAACTTTGAATAATAGGGTTTGCGAACCGATGGCATAGCTTCTATGACATTCACAAGTATTGTAAATAACAATCTAAATTGAATAAACAAATTTGACTTTGACTTTGAACAAAGTTATTTTTTATGTTGTATCTCTGTACATCGGATCTCAAGTTTGTACACTTTGTTTCCACTGATCAACTTTACCAATTGATTATGTAAAATCAATTAAAACGTAAAATAGTAAAATAGGTTATTTCATGGTATGAAATGCAGGAAAATGATAAATATAGTATACATTACTGTCTAATGAGGAAAGTTCAATCTATTGAAATAAACATAATAACAAATGAAAAATGTTTTCGATAACAAGTACCTACCTATGTAGATGAATCAGTCTAAATAATAATAAGACTTGAAAACAAAAGAAGTCCTTATTTTACAATATCATTATTTAAATAATATTTAAAAACCAAATAGTAATCAATAAACGTCAACAGCATGATAAAAAATAATAAATTTCCCACACAGACTTTTATATATTTAAAGTCTGGCCAGAATGCGATCCTGACGTCGAGAAACCATAGAAAAAATACCGTTTCATTCAAAATTGAACTTTACTATCGCATTCTCTACAGTTTTTATCACTACGAAACTGAATGTTTTAAAATTATGTAAAATCCTTTCAGCGATTCAGATAGAAAAAAAAAACACTAATAGGTACCTAATAATTGAAGTACCTAAGTGCTATTTAACTCATTACCAATCTATGAAGTTGGCATTTAAAACTGAAATACCTACATACAAAACTATATTTTGATGTATACTCGTACTTTTAATTCATTGACGTGTGAATTTTGTCTTCGTTTTTTTATATATAAAAAAAACGATATTTAACATTAAGTATATTTATTAATGTAAGTTCTGAAAATCTTAACAGCGTCATACTTATTATTGTTCAATAGGTACCACACTAGCAGGTATACTTTATTTTTCAACGTCATCAGGACTTCGTCACTACGATATACCGAAGAACTTATCGTATCGTGTTCGGGCTTTGCAGATTTGTTATTTCCCTATATTAGTATTCGAATGATCACGCCTTTTAACCATGATTACCTTAAAACGCGCTGTAATAGCTGAATGTCAGCCTGAATCCAAAGTTTCTAATTAGTATGCGCGGGAGTGCAATGCGGGAAGGATTCTTTTGGTAATAGTTTGAATGCCCTTGTTGGTAATGGCGGATTAAAAGAGTTACGGTTACGTTAATACTTTTTTTTGTTTATCTGAAGTAATGTCTTTTCTGGTTAACGAACGTAAAAACTGTTATGTTAATTTAAACTGAATGATTTGTTTAAACTATCCCAAATCTTTATGTGAAAAAATATCAAAAGAAGCTTAAAGAAGAGGATGGATTGACTTATATTTTATGAGGCCATAAATTAATAATTCATAAATTTTATTGTTCTTAAGAGAATATGGCAATATTTTGCAAACATAATGATAAAAACGACCCACAGGAATTAGCCTACCTTTTACAAATTAATATATTACTTAAGTAATTAAATTACTTATAAAAACGAAATATCGATCCTTGTTTGTAATTTATAAATAAAATACCCATATCGTTATCATTGTGCTGACGAGATAACTTTGGTCAGTTTCTTATTTCAATTGTCACATGTGATGATAGAGTCAGTAGAGTCAGGATCATTGTCAAAGTAGGGGAAACATTAGTCTGACAACAACTAGCAAAGGTTAAGAAAGCTTAGTGGCGAAGTGGTTGGTTATGTAGTGCATCTTGTCAAGTCAGTATGTGATTATAGTGGTTATAAGCAACTTTCGCAATTATCATTCACGAAATTGGTGACCATTAATTTAGTATCGTGAGCACCTCTGAACTTCGGAAGGAATTAAGGGCTCTTAGTAAGTAAAAACGCCAAAATTGGATATTTTGTTTTAGCTGTCATTTGAAACATTGAAAATTTTTCGCATTGAAATTTCCAATACGTATTAAAGAACGTATAATATGTGATGGGAGGACTGTTTCGAAAACACGATTGGAAAAATTTTGCTCGATAGAAAAAAAATCCTGAAGTTACCTCTAAAATTTTATACAAATGCACATTACGACCGTGTTTTACAATAATAATTCCTATAAAATCACAAACACTGTTTTAGATTAAAAAAAAACTAAACATTTTTATTAACTTTTTGATGAAAGTGTGAATTTTGCTTACGATTTTAGTTTCCAGCTCGTTGATTCCATAGTGATTTTTCGCTGACCGCCTAACCCCCCTTAAACCTACGGTCTCAATCCCAACTGCATTTGTAGATTTGCATCCCCATAAAGGCAATGACCATTCATCCGTTCATAAGGACGGTCTTGTGCTGTGCCCCAGTAGTGGGGAGATAATAAATATATAACTTCTTACAATCACACCAATTGTCTAAGCCCATGAAAATTCCATTAAGAAACTGTGTTATGGAAAACGTGTTAACGAATGTACTTAAGTAATTTATATTTGTAAATAAATTCATACCTAATATACACATCCAGTACACCCAGACCAAAACAAATAGACATGTGCAATGTGCATGCTCACAAATATTTGTCTTGTTCGGGAATCGAACCCGAGACCTCTGGCGCAGAAAGCAGCTGGGGTACAGCGCCAAATCGGTCGTCATTATCGTAATCGCGTAAATAAAATTGGTTCAAACTTGTATATACGCCGCACATACATTATGAAGGCGCTGTAAATGTAACTAGTATTAGCGCCGCGCCGGTAGAAGCAGTAGAAATAACAACTAAGTGTTTTATAATGTCAGATGGCAGATTGTCTGAACAAGTGACACCAATTGAACAATTTCCTTGAACTTTTAACGTTGCAACGGTTATTTGTTGTACCGACATCTTCGACCAACAGACCTAGGTGTTAGGTATTGTTGATAGAAGAGCAACATAGACATTTTAGAATTATCTTTTTCCCAGAAAGGGCCACGCAAATTATACTATGAGGAGTGTCCCCATCCACTAACAGACTTCAAACGTATCTCAGTTAATACATCTTGCCACTTGGATAACTTTTTGGTATGGCGCATCCACCGCAGGATTGGGAATTTCAAACAAATCGAATTAGAAAACAAGTAAGTATATAATTTTGTATGGAGTTAATTTTGCATACTTTGGTATTTTTAAATGTTTATAAGGTATGAATTATAATAGTGTAAAAAAATCAAAAGCCTGCTAGAGGATCAACAAAAACGATAGTTAAAAAAAATATTGAGTCGTTTATTTTATTCTTACATCTTCTATCGAATTATCTAAGGCCTTTTTACACCCTATAATATATAAAAATACAATAAACATTTTCAAAAATACCAAAGTGTGCCAAATTATCTCTATACTAGGTAAGTATCTACCTTTTTCTAATTTAATTTGTGTGAAATCCCCAATCCTGCGGTGAATGTCGCCATACTAAAAAATCATAAGAGTGCATAGAGAAAACGCATAAACTAATATACGTTTAATTTCTGTTGGTGGATGGGGTCGCTAATTTGCGTGGTTCTTTGTATAGTCCAAATATTACTGATAAATTAAAATGTTTAATATATTAAATAATGATTATAAACACCTAAGTATACATCGTCTTCCAGACTCAAATTACCAGATCGCAGATTTCAAGTGATTAATTCTAGTATACATATACCTAGTTGCTTTTTGTTGTACTAAATAACGTAGAAGTACCTACTTTGCAGGATAAGCATAACCACGACAACTATGTACTTACAAGATTTGTGATAAAAAAAACTAAAACAAAAATTATATTATAAAATTAGGTGCGATGCTCAGGTTTTTCATGGATTTTCCCATGATTGACAAAAGGATAATGTCAACTTCTTTCGTATTGTGAGAATTCCCTACTAATTAATGACACATAAAAATCTTAGAAATTCAAAGTCGCGTGAACACCTAAATTCCTTAGAAATTCAAAGTCAGGTAAATTCAGATTACACGCAGACGAAGTTGCGGGCGGAGCGCTAGTAAAGTTATAAATGACCAGAATTTATATGGAAGACCAATACTTTCAAAATGGCCATCACATAGTAAAACGTGGTAAAACTTTGTATTTCTGCTATAAAAAAAGGTTTATAGACAGGCATAGGTTAAATAGACACCGTAATTTGATGAAAAATACCCGATTTATTCATGGTAAAGTCGAGTTCACAATATCTGTGTGTATCTTTTTGGACGCATAAGTTTTTTGACATCGTCTTTGACTTTCTATACAAGTTGTCACAATAATTACCTTACCTACGACAAAGTTTAAAAGTGCACAGATATTATTGAACTCGACTGTACAATATTTCGACATCCACCGCAGGAATGGGAATTTCGCACTCCATAATGTAATATTATATGATTAAAAATTATGTTTCCTTTTTTGCATTCACAATGCAGTTTTTATTATTGAAAATGAAATATTAGAAAGAATTTACTGCATTGTGCATTCATTCAGATTTTAAGCGAGTAGACATAAAAGTATCTTGGGAAAGGAAGAATTCCATAACCTGGGTGCCTACCATCAACACTTATTGCGGTTTTGTTTAGGACCTAAACTGCTTCGCTTATTCGTACCACGACAGCTTAGTAACAATGACTGCCATTCAGTGATCATTCAATGACATTTCACAGCCGCTAGCTGTCAAGAACTCTTATTTGACTTATGACTCGGCCAAGCTAACATGACACCTGCAGGTTATACCCGTCCCTCTCACTCTCATCAGGACATGACAGAATCGAGTGAAAGAGACGGGAGTTTTTCTTAAAGGTTTCTTTCATTGTTTAAGGTCATCAACTTGTTTTTGGTAGTTTTTACAGTCTTATAATTACACTAATGTGTAGTGTAATGTATATAGTGGGGAATTCTCACGATACGCTACGCAATTTAATAAAAATCACGAACCACATACATATAACAATCACCGAATGGTTAACCAAAATTTTATGTAGGTATAAACAAAGAAGTAAACTGGCAAATATTTCAAAATGTTGTTTGAACATTGACGCAATACAAACGGAGGTAGTAAGGTCCAGAATATACACAAATATTGACACTTTCTTTTAAGACATCTTCACGAAGAACGAAAATATACAGCCTCGGTGTTTGGGTGTTTTTTTTGGTGTTCTAATATTTTGAATAAAAAGTTCTTTCCTAATGCCCGGGCTTCACCTGCGACTAATGCCATTAATTAGCGCGCTATTTGATGTATAACGCTGGTGTAGCCGGGTCTTAGCGCACTAATTTCATACAATAAGCGCGCTAAGACGCGCATGCCGTTATTAACGCCGCCGCCGTTAGGCGTCACGCAGGTGAAGCCCCAGCATAACAAAGAATTTCATCCCACTATAATAACACTAGCTGCCTTTTTAATGATACCTACATCATTAAAATAATATTATTATGGGCGATTTATACATAAGTGTGCCCGGGAAAACAATAACATTTACATTTAATAATTGCCCGAACATGTGTGATATAAATTTTAATAAATATTATTTAGTTAAACAGTTTTTTTTTATTTCCTCGCATTTCTTGAGAAAAGCACTATACAAGCCTTGTACGGTAAGCAAATTACCTTGCCTCGAATGATTAAAGCCCTCGCCTGCGGCTCGTGCTTCAAACCATCCTCGATAGTTAATTTCTTACTTACCTGTCCTCGGCTGTAATGTACTATTACAGTATGCAAATTTGCGAGAAGAC
Source organism: Crambus lathoniellus (assembly GCA_949710035.1). NCBI lineage: Eukaryota > Metazoa > Arthropoda > Insecta > Lepidoptera > Crambidae > Crambus > Crambus lathoniellus. The sequence continues at coordinate 13,518,198 of OX453296.1, forward strand.
GACATTAGTAAACACTATCAAAATTAGATTTTTTATCCCTGTGCATCACACTTGAAATTTAATTTTAAAATGTAACAAAAAAAGTACGCGTGTGAAAAGTATGCACACGCATATTTGTCACTTATCCGTTGGAGTGTCAAAAACGGCCGAGCAAAAAGGTGCGCTCTTATTTCATAGCGATTCCTGTCATTTTTGACGTAAGATTGTAACATTCTTATCCTTTTTCTCCGTTCAAAAAAATTACATTCGGTTCCATAAACGGTGCTGTGTTTTAGCTCGTGAGGCGTCAAGATGGGCACCAATATAAATACCGCAGTTACGGCATCCGAACTTCGCCTAGCATATAATTTATCTTTGCTAATATTATAAATGCGAAGATGTGTATGTTTGTCTGTCTGTCTGTATGTATGTTCCATTTTCACGTCAAAACGACTGAACCAATTTTGATTAAATTTAGAATGCAGATAGTTTGAGACCCTAGGAAGGACATAGGCTACTTTTTACCGCGGGAATGAGGCTCATTCCCGTGGGAAAATAATTTTAAGCGCGGGCAAATCTGTGGAACGGAATTGGCATTAGTTAGAGTTCCTGGGAAGGATTATATTTAGAAAAGAGACAGTTTTAAGCCCTAGGAAGTTGAAATTTTTAAAAAGTCGCTATAGTTTTTAATACGAAGTGATTTTGTATGGTTTTTTTACCTAATCTGCAAAATCGGTCTCACTCCCGCGCGCGTCGTTTTCTCATTGCTATCTCGCTTCAGTAGAATTTTTCCGAGTATCGCCTTAAAATGAGAAAATTATTTTGAATAGAGATGGGAAAGCAAGATACAAACTTCTGCCTTCAATGTTCGTAAAAACTGTAGGATACTTTTTTTTTCTAAAGGGAAAGAAAAATAGAATGTAATATAGGTACCGCCAGCTTCGCAAGTAGATTTTCAGTGCCCGTAGTGTAAGTTTTTATGTCAAAAAACGCAAGCTATTTCGAATGCGTATTGATGTCAATTTGTATGAAAACTGTATTAGCGCCTCTAGCGGCGAGTAGCGCGCTTATATAGTTTTCATACAAATTGACATTAATACGCATTCGAAATAGTTTGCGTTTGCTTGACATAAAAACTTACACTAGGGGTACTGACTAGATATTAAACCCGCACCCTTGAAAATCTGGTGCAATGCTGCTATCAATAAAGCTACCGAAAGGCTCACGAGGTTCTTCGAGTTTTCTATTACTTTTTACGCTGGAGGCTGTTATTGTTGATCGAAGGCTGGAGGCCAGCGTTGCGTATTTTGAATCATCAGCATCATCATCATTAGCCATTATAAGTCCCCGCTGCTGGGGCACAGGCCTTCCTTATGGATGGATAAGGAGAATGGGCCATGACCCACCACGCGGGCCTAGTGCGGATTGGTGGGTATTAATGACTACAGCTGCAGGCGGGACCAACGGATTCACGTGAAGCACGGAGGAGCTCGAGATACTAAAATTTTGATCACCCATCTCATGATCAAACATTGCGAAAGTTGCTTAACTTCAACGATCGCAGGCCGAGCGCGCTAAGTAGAAATAGTATGTATTATACTATGCAGAGATTTTTTCATGTAGATTTATTCAAATTCAAATAATAATGATAATTATGTGAAAAAATAAATAAATAAAATAAATAAAAAAATAAACCTTGGGAGGCCTATGCGCAGCAGTGGGCGTCGTACGGCTGAAATGATGATGATGATGATGTGAAAAAAAATCGAATGGACCGCACTATATTAAGGCTGTGGTACTATTGTCTATTATTTACACAAAGGTCGATTTCAAACGACGATTATAAAAACAAAACATCTCGTAAAAGTGTCCAATAGCTTTTATTTGACGCTTTGAGTCATCAGCTACTCATAAATGTAACATACAGCATTATTGTAAATATCTGTTTGGGAGAGCGACAACTAGCGCTCAGGTGCTTTGATTACATTTAAAAAAAGGGCCATTAAAAATAATGGCGGTCATCATCATCATCATTTCAGCCGTACGACGCCCACTGCTGGGCATAGGCCTCCCCCAAGAATCTCCACAACGATCGGTCCTGCGCTGCCCGCATCCAGCGGCTTCCCGCGACCTTGACCAGATCGTCGGTCCACCTTGTATGGGGCCTGCCCACGGAACGTCGTCCGTAATGGCGGTCGTTTAGAGGTTAATATTATGACGGAAACTATAATGAAATTGACATTGTAGCGCAGACGAACTGACGGACGACTAATGCAATCCTTGTTAATCCATCACTGCTTTATGCAAGATTATTAAATAAAATCTATTACAAATACCTTAAACATTCTTACTAACACGTTGAAACCCATTGTTTTCCGTAACAATACATGATATTCCTATTGTCACAATAGTAATAAATTATGAGATTATATCAACTAATTTACCTTATATTTATAGCAGGATCAAGGATATTTTCTATCTGAAGCCAGTTTTTTATTGTCTGTTATAAAAATAAAACGTTGGTTTTCGTACGTGGGTTGAATAAACGGAATTATCTAATTAACATCAGTAAAGCTATATTTAAATTGAACCAAATAAATAAGGAAAACAAAAACACAAAATAAATATAGGCATAGAGGTTTCCTTATCATATCACATTTTAGTTAGGTACCTACCTAATCTTGTAAAATTTAATTAACCTTACCTTATAATAAAACATGAAAATATTGTGACGCACAGTACAGCACAATACAGTACCTACAATAGCTTTTTGGAAAATTCCTTTTTCATTTCCGTTTTTAGCAACTTTTTAGACCCCCATAGCTTTGTTTGTACTATGCTATTGTGATACTTGGAGATTTTTCCCGGACCCCCCTTCCCCCCTTTTAGCCGCAGGCAACGGCCTGTCAGTGGGCCGCAATCGGCCAAACACTAAGGGCGTTTGTGCACTACCACTGAATTTTACCGATCCGGAAAAAAACGGATGCTTGTATTTAATTAATTACTAATATAAATGATTAATAATTAAAATACAAGCATCCGTTTTTTTCCGGATCGGTAAAATTCAGTGGTAGTGCACAAACGCCGTAAGGGCGTTTGTGCACTACACTGAATTTTACCGATCCGGCGGTCTGGTTTTTTACGGACCGATATGGCAGCTATGAAAAACATATGGGCGCTTGTGCACCACACTGAATTTTACCGTCCGTGATTTTACTTTTCCCCATTCCGGACCGTTTTTTTCCGTTCCGAGATGACGGCAATGAAAAACATATGTACGCTTGTGCACTACACTGAATTTTACCGTCCGGAAAAAACGGATGGTTGTATTTTAATCATAAATCACTACATAGTATAAAACAAAGTCGCTTCCCGTCTGTCTGTCCCTATATATGCTTAAATCTTTAAAACTACGAAACAGATTTTCATGCGGTTTTCACTAATAGGTAGCGTGGTTCTTCAGGAAAGTTTTAATTTATAATTTATGAAAGTTTTGTGTAAAATGGTTGAAATATAACGATAATTGTCGAAAGTGCCGGCAAACGGCAAGCCGCCCGGGAGCTTTCAGCAAAAACGCTGCCTAATCCTTTCAAGGTTTAAAAAAATAATGCATGTTGGGATATTCCTCTTCTGTATATCTACAAAAAAGTCCGCAATAGCATTGTCTATCTTTTAAGGATAGCATATTATAGCCATTATTATCTCTTAAAAATGGTTACGAACAATGCGGTAATTTGGAATGCTATTTAAACGGATAAGGTATTAAGGCGATACTCGGAAAAATGATGCTAAAGCGAGATAGCAGTGAGAAAATGACGCGCGCGAGAGCGACACCGATTTTGCCGATTACGCAAAAAAAACACAAAATCACTTCGTATTCAAAAACTATAGCGATTATAAAAAAATGCTTCTATACGATCCTAAATATTATTGGTGTCCACTAATTAAACCAATTTTCAATAGTATATGTATCCCCATTTAAGAATAATCTTGATATTTCTTATTTTTTAGAGGTATTTTCGAAAATAAAAAGTGTCGAGCCAAAATCATAAAATCGTTTTTCTGAAACTATACGATTCTAGATAAAGGTATGAAGAAATATATATCTTATTACCAGATTTATAACAACTCTAAACGTCCTATAGTTTTATATCAAAAAGTCCATATTTTTCCGAGTAGCGCCTTAACCCTTATCAATCTAAATACCTTAGTTGCTTTAAGCACTTCATGCACATTATTTTACTCTTTTACACCATATAATTTAAATGAATATCTTAGGAGTTATTGCAAATAAATAAACGCAAGCAATTGCCGACGTTCCAAGGAACTCATTAATCCTCTCGTTTAAAACGCGTCCGTAGAGTGTAGTTTCAAAGAGATCACTGCGCTGCCCCGGCCAGTAAAAAACCGGACAAGTGCACAAGCCAATCATCCGTGTTTTTCATGCCACGCCGGTCCGTAAAAAAACGGACCGCCGGATCGGTAAAATTCAGTGTAGTGCACAAACGCCCTAACAGTTTTACATACAAAAACTGAATGTAGAAGGCCAATTTGATCAAGGACTGCAGGCGGCCTGTCGGCCCCTTAAAGCGGGCTTAACACATTCAGTTTTAACTGGACAGTTAAAAATTGTTTGGCGGTGTCAGTTTTGCCTACACACGTTACGATTTAACTGAACAGTCCGACTGTTTTTCAAAACTGAATGTATGTGACCCACATAACGCTTTGAACGATGAAAAACATTGTCATATTAAATTGGCCGGTAACAATAAATTATGTATCTGTGAACAAGACTTTACAATAACGTGATGCGAGTGAATAAGTTCTATCATCATCATCAGCCATTTAATACGCTACTCGGAAAAAGTATGGACACTTTGATATAAAACTATAGGACGGTTAGAGTTTTTATAAATCTGGTAATGAGATATATATTGCTTCACACCTTTATCTAGAATCGTATAGTTTCAGAAACACGATTTTATGATTTTGGCTTGACACTTTTTATTTTCGAAAATATGTAAGTACCTCTAAAAAATAAGAAATATCAAGATTATTCTTAAATGGGGATACATATACTATTGAAAATTGGTTTAATTAGTGGACGGACACCAATAATATTAAGGATCGTGTAGATGCATTTTTTAAAAATCGCTATAGTTTTTTGAATACGAAGTGATTTTGTGTTTTTTTTGCGTAATCGGCAAAATCGGTCTTGCTCCCGCGCGCGTCGTTTTCTCATTGCTATCTCGCTTTAGCATAATTTTTCCGAGTATCGCCTTAATGTCCCCGATGCAGGGGCACTAGCCTTTCTTATGGATGGATTAGGAGAATGGACCGCATGACCCACCACGCAGACCCAATGCGGATTGCAAATACACCCGAGACCAACGGCTTGACGTGCCTTCCGAAGCACGGAGGAGCTTTAAATGAAAAGTATTTGGTCACCCATCCCGTGACCGACTATTGCGAACGTTGCTTAACCATCCAATATTGTCGTGCCAATATTTTCAAATCTACAATGAATATTAAAAAAATAACAAAACGAACAGCCCTAATTCTTATGCGTTTCAACAACATACCAAAAATTCATTGTTTTAACTTAAGGCTTAGTCGTGGGCCACACTGGAGCGACCGCGGGGCGCTCCAGTGTGGCCCACGACTAAGCCTTAAGTTAAAACAATGAATTTTTGGTATGTTGTTGAAACGCATAAGAATTAGGGCTGTTCGTTTTGTTATTTTTGCGGGGCGCAGATGCGACCTGCGGATCCGCAGGACGCGCGAACACGTACTATTCCCTCCGCCGGTCGCGGCGACCGCTGGACGCGCCAGTGTGGCCCCTCCTGTCCGTCTCAATATATTTGTTTTTCCCGCTCAACGTGGACACAAGACGCGCCGCTCCAGTGTGGCCCACGACTTAGAGGGTGGCAAACGTTATCGCCTTTTGTATGGAGACCTCAGATCATATAATAATAGTATTATAATATATGATCTGAGATGGAGACCGTTTGCTCAAGCGAACTGAAGACGAGAAGGTGGTGGTGCGACTTCGTTTTATACACTCGTTTGCAGAAAAAACGGGCACTTGCTTTATTTTCATACTCAACTCATGTGCTCATTGAGCACGGGGTGGGGTGGGACTCGTCTGTCTCTATTGCTGACCATGTAGTCGTCGTCGTCTCTACACTATTATTATTATCAAAATGCAAGTAAGTCGTCTTTCGAATAAAAGCCAATAATAAGAATTAACACTTCCCCATTTTCCCACAGTGGAAAATCATTAAAAGTTTGTTCACTTCTATACATTTTATGAAACTCATATAATGTCTTACATTTTTTGATGTTTGGAAATGTGAAGAACAAACATTTATCCAGCACCATTGTAGAAAATATACTGACAGTTTTATTTCAATTACCATGGTGGAATATGTTTGTATAAAAATCTTCTGTAGAGATGTTACAATAGCTTCCCTTAAATCAGACAGACACGATTGTTACACCGGTATGATCACAAACATTACCTACTTAGGCTGGTTTTCACAGCTCTCCGGGAGCCCGCTCCGGGCGCCCGCATCCGCCCGCACACAAGCTGCCGGAGCGGAGACACATGAGAGGCGCTAGAACATCGTTCGGGCGTTTGTGCACTACACTGAGTTTTACCGATCCGGAAAAAAACGGATGCTTGTATTTTAATAATTAATCATTTATAATAGTAAGAATTTATTTATTTCGTGTAGTTTCAATGTTTTATACCCTAAACTACACGCAATAAATAAATTTTACTATTATAAATGACTAGCTTTCCGCCCACGGCTTCGCCCGCGTGGACTACACGACGTTATCCCGCAGGAATGTGACATTTTCCGGGATAAAAAGTAGCCTATGTTCCTCTCCAGGCTACAAAGTATCTGTGTTCCAAATTTCATCCAAATCCGTTCAGCCGTTTCGGCGTGATTGAGTAACAAACATCCAAACATCCAAACATCCAAACTTTCACATTTATAATATTAGCAGGATTAATTATTAAAATACAAGCATCCATTTTTTTCCGGATCGGTAAAATTCAGTGTAGTGCACAAACGCCCTTAGGCTGGTTTCACAGCTCTCCGGGAGCCCGCTCCGGGCGCCCGCATCCGCCCGCACACAAGCTCCCGGAGCGGAGACACATGAGAGGCGCTAGAACATCGTTCTACAGCGACGTGGGTCAGTCCGTACGGCCCGACTATTGTTCATTCAACCGTGTGCGGGCGCCCGGAGAGCTGTGAAACCAGCCTTAGGGCGTTTGTGCACTACACTGAATTTTACCGATCCGGAAAAAAAACGGATGCTTGTATTTTCAAAACATTGAAACTACACGAAATAAATAAATTCTTACTATAATAAATGATTAAATTATTAAAATACAAGCATCCGTTTTTTCCGGATCGGTAAAATTCAGTGTAGTGCACAAATGCCCTTAGACAGTGTCTCACAGTGCGCGCGGACGCACAGTAATAGCACAGCAAGGGATGAATGTATTCGTTGCATGTATTTGCATCCCTTTCTATTTGAAGCTGTGCGTCTGCGCGCACTGTGAGACCTCTAAGTAATGTTCGTGAATACGGGTGAAAGTCACTCATGTTATAAAAAAACACAACCTAATCTTATTGTCCGTAAACAGTCAAAACGGTATGATGGTTCAAGGCACATAGATAACCTTTGATTGTCCCTATCGCGGCATCGCACTCGAAACATGTTAGTTTGAACAATGCCATCGATGTAATTAGGATGTGTTTTTTTCATTATATTTCCCTGTAAGTAGGTAAGTACTTTTTTTAATTTTATGGTACAATGCCTCTGTTTGTACGTGCGTAATAACCACGTGTTAAAGCAAATGTTTTTGTGGTAAGTTGGTATATTTATTTTCACACTTATGCTCTGAAATATTAATATTATATTTGAGTAAAGAATGCAGTACGTGGCACTTTTCCGAGGTAAACATTCTAAATTTGAAAATCACTGCAGTAATGAATTTCAGTACTTGCTTACTGCACTAATATCAGTGCCAAATTTTTTCTTTATTTTTTCTTTCGTTATTCCTGTGTATAAAAACAGAAAAAGCAAAGGGACATTTGCACCATACAGCCACATTATTATTATTATTATATAGGTAATTATTATATCATAATTAGGTTAACTTTTTTTTTAAATACGGTGCGCACAGAGTATATTACTTCGTATTGTACCACAAGCGCTATGTACCCTTAGCACGAACATCAATCGAAAAAACAAAATGAGATTTATCATAGACAAAATATCCTTTACTAGTAATTTTGTATGGGAAATATGTACAGCGCCATCTACCACCCAGAAGCGGGTATTAAAGTTGCGCATTTTAGTAGCAAGTAGTAAGTATCAATAGGCTGTATGACCGTTCCACTTGGCCTCACAAACCAATAATAAAAAAACGGCGGGAATGATTTTCAGCGGTTGATTTGATATCAGTACAGTTTATTTATATTGTGTAATAAATTATCAAAATGAGTTCTGCCAATGAAACATATACAGACATTGTATGTACCTACTCCACCAAATTTGAGAGCAGAAGCAAAATGAATTACAGAAAACTTACTGCCAGCAAAATCAAAAGAAAGATATATGAAAACCTATGATCTGATTTGGAAAAGTGAAAAAAAGGAGCATACGTTTTCGGAATCTGTGTTGTTGGCGTATTTTAATGATACATCATTAAAATAATATTATTATGGGCGATTTATACATAAGTGTGCCCGGGAAAACAATAACATTTACACTTAATAATAGCCCGAACATGTGTCATATAATTTTAATAAATTTTACTTAGTTAAACAGTTTTTTATTTCCTCGCATTTCTTGCGAAAAGCACTATACAAGCCTTGTACGGTAAGCAAATTACCTTGCCTCGAATGATTAAAGCCCTCGCCTGCGGCTCGTGCTTCAAACCATCCTCGACAATGTAATTTCTTACTTACCTGTCCTCGGCTGTAATGTACTATTAAGTACAGTAGTTATGAACTTATAACACCACTGGAGGAGCACGAAAAACTTGATAATAATGTTCATTATATATTCACATAGTCATGCTTACAAATGTATGGTCAAATTAGTACCGTTTAGGTCCAGTAGAGGCGCTGCGTACTGCAAAAAAAAGTTAATGTGACTGCCCTATTTCCTCATAATGGTGCTTAATATTATAAACAAAAATATTGGTAGGTAGGTAATGCAGTAAATATTAGACTTTAATGCAAATTATTTTATGCATCCCACGCATAACTTAAAAGCTCCTTTCCATTCCCATGGCTTCGTCTCCTATTCCATCTCCCCTTTGGCAGTACACCTCTGGAACGCTTTGCCTTTGAAAATTTGCAATGTGCCCCAGAGTGCCCCCAGCAAGTTCGTACAATCTTTTCTGTTCCGGTGGCCAAAATGTGAAACTAACGTGTTTTTAATGTCATTTTGCTGTCAACTTGATGTCCAACCCAAGTCCAACCATAGCGGTGCCGGCGGCTGAGACTTGACTTGAGGCTTGACTGCTAGAGAATGTCTAAGGGCATTAAGTCCGCCTTTTGTATGTTTTTCATGCAATAAAGAATAAATAAATAAATTAATGAGATAAAATTTCAATAAATTTAATTCAAATAAAAAAGAACTAGGCAAGTAGCCTACTTACCTATCATAATATTATTACGTTAAAGTTGTAGTAATATTTGGTACTAGGTACCTTTCTATTTAGCAAGATAAATAGTTTCAATATGGCACGAGCTAGAGACAAAGAAAATTAATAAAAGTAAATCCCCTATTACCTACTTATTTCTGTCACATCACACGTCACGTACCGCATCGTGTCTCATATATTAGCAGGAGAACCTGTCTACTTACTCTATCAATGCCCTGTCATGATGCAGGCAGTCACCCGCGTCCGCGTGTTAAATTATCGCTTGACTTAGATTGAGATATTGAGACTTATCAGTGACCTCGTCAGTGCGAACTTTTTTACTATATCCTTCATAGGAACCTTCAGGAAATATTTTCTCCCCTCTAAAACCTATTTCTCTGACAAAAGTTAGCCTATTGTAGCCTATTCCTTGTCCATGCTTTTCTGTGAATTAGTAGTACAGTACTGTTACATATCCATAACACCGATAGCATGTTACCTAACTAAAATAGATTAGATCATGAAGATAAATCATAAAAATATTGGGTCATTTTCAATTTAGTCAATATTGTTCGTTTACATACCGAACACGTCAGTGCGAATTCCGTATTAGGGTAAATAAATAACCCAGTGTGATTCAGGCTTTACCATTACGAATAAATAATAAACAATAAATTTTAGTATCGGTTTCTCTTTATCTAGCAATTGTACATGTAACCTTTTAAGGTTACTGTCTACTGGCCATCCGGTGTTACTAGAATAGTGCGAGAAAGTGGGAAGAAAAGCGTAAATCAAATAAACTCAGCGATGCGAAGACGCGAGCTGCGACGTGTGTTGACTAGACAGCTGATTATGGGCATGAGGCATCTCGTAATAAGATGTCGTGTGTGTGCCGTTAATTTATGTTAGAACTAATTATAGGTAGCATTCTATCGAATCTTGATCTACAACCCCACATATCTGACCCGGTGATAGAGGCGCCACAAGTTATTCAATATTACCAAAATTTCTACCAGCTGTGAGAAAAGTTGCTTAGTTTCAAATTTGAACACCAGATCAAATAAGTTTCTGAACTTCTTTAAAATCCACACAAAACGAGATCATAATGCAGACGCTTGATATACATATAGAGAAATGTAAAAGCACAAATTTCATTATCATAAATGCCACTTTATGTGAACTGAACTGAAAATGAACGTTTTAAGGCGCTATTCGGAAAAATATAGACTTGATTTAAAACTATAGGACGGTTACAGTTGTTACAAATCTGGTAATAAGATATATATTTCTTCATACCTTTATCTAGAATCGTATAGTTTCAAAAACACGATTTTATGATTTTGCCTCGACACTTTTTCTTTTCGAAAAGACCTCTAAAAAATACGAAAAGTGAAGATTATTCTTAAATGGGGTTACTTACACTAATGGAAATTGGTTTAATTAGTGGACACCAATAATATTGAGGATCGTACAGAAGCATTTTTTTTAAATCACTGTAGTTTTTTAATATGAAGTGATTTTATGTTTTTTTTGCCTAATCTGCAAAATCGGTCTCGCTCCCGCGCGCGTCGTTTTCTCATTGCTATCTCGCTTCAGCACATTTTTTCCGAGTATCGCCTTAACTTCGCTACGTTTAACTTTACGCTCTATAGGTACTAAGGACAGTTTATTCTTTAGAACATAATTGGATTATGTAATAAAGAGACCACATTTTAGTATTAAAGTGATATTCTGGACGATAACTATAAGGATAAAATTTTTTTTGACAAGTATCGTTCCGCAAATATTCTTAATTTTACAAGGCTATAGGTATGTATTTATATTTTGAGTCACGTCTTCCTTTAGAACACAAAGAGAGTCAACTCGCAAATGTATGTCAAGCAGTGTTGGTTTTATTATTATTCAAGTACCAATGTGAGTGCTAAGGACATCGGGGTAGTAACTTTTAATGAAATTGTAAGGATATCTGCGGCATAACACCGTTTTATGGCGGATGTTTTACTGTCGCTAATTGAAGCTTATATGGGTCATCGATAAACAATGTTTATGTTGTTTGAAGCTGATGTAGAAGCCATTTCATCTTTAGCACTTTACTTTACCTCGATTTGAATGCTAAGTGACTACTTAGTTGCTGATGCCATGTTATTTTATAGACCATTTCATGGTTAGTAATTGACAGGATTATTAATTAGAAATTCAATTGCTTTGAAGCTTTCAGATCATAATCACTTTTACCAGCGCCGTGTTGGACTGGACAAGGTCTACTGTGTTAGGACAACCTATTTAAGACAGGTTTGGCGAATCCATTTCGCATGCTAACTCTCAACTTAAAGGTGCACGTTCACCGAGAGCATTCACGTGTGATGTAAAATAGTAGATTGTACAACAAGTGCATAAAACGTACCATTTTACCCGAGACGTATATATCCACCCGAGCCGTAGGCGAGGTTGGATAGTCAATTCGAGGGTAAAATGGGTTTTATGTACGAGTTATACACTCTGCTTTTCACTTCGAGTGTGAGGAAAATAAATAACAATATTGCAAAAAAGAAAAAATAAAGACTTCGCCATATTGGCGGGAAGACTTTCTTTTTTTCTTTTTTTTATACGTGGCATTGGCAGCACAGTGACTTTAGCATAGATCGTAGTCCAAAATGCTCTTGAAATACTTATTTCTTAGAAAACTCATTAATTTTGCCTAGTTTTATTAATTTGGTAATTTAACATAGATTATGTACAAATTTAAGAAACAGAATGAAATACGTTTGGTATTAATCAATTTTATTTTATGAAATTTAATTGCGTGTGTGACTGTTTACCTGACGACCTTTGTCTTAGAGTCTGAGACTTAGACGAAGATTTTACTTTATGCACTTGAGCATAAAAAGCGATTTTATGCAGCCTATACCCAACATAAACACGAACTTTACGAGCATGAGAAGTGAAAAATATATATTTTTGCTTTAGTTAGAATAATAGGTGCCGAAAACACTAGCTACGCTTACTGAATGCATTCGAACTTGTAACCGCTTGAACGCTGTCTGAAATGAAAACGGCGCGGTTTGTACTTGTACCGCGTTGTCACTTTATTCGAAGATTTTGGTGCGAGCGAACGAAGATGACCTTATGAAATTGTGTTTGGTGATGCGTTTGAATGTAATTGACAAATATTTTCTCTAAACATAATGTTGGTATATCTACTTACTCTGTTGAAAACGCTGCTAAGAGTGTGCATTCGTATGCTTATCATCCATTCGGTGGTTTTTCAAATGGTGAGCATTGACGTTAAAATTTAACTTAATTTTAAAACGTTGATGTTAACATTTAATTTAATTTAATTATGCTGAAGACTTTGATATATGTATTGTAGTTACGAACTATAATTTATTTCTCTTCACAAACATCAACATAGTGCAAATACATTTTTGATACAGTTTAAAATAACATTTAAAGTCTGTGGGAGACTGGAGTCCTAAACTTGCCAGTACTCTGACTGTATTTTCGAACACTAGGCCTCCAACCCTCAGCGTTACTAACTACTATTATTAAACTAAACTAATGAAATACAAAAGTAATATCAATTTGTGTGAGTGCGTGTGTGTGTTTCTCTGTGTCTGTGTGTGTTACTCTGTGTGTGTGTGTGTGTGTGTGTGTGTGTTTGAGCGTATATTTCTTGTAAATGATCTCGTTCTAAGAGTTTTTCATTTTCATCGTAAGTTTTGCTTTTAAGCCACTGTAGTAGTGGCTTTTTACATTCATATCTATTTTTAGGATAAATATTATAAATTTCGTTGGCGTAATCATATAATTTTTTACCTACCTACCACATGAAAGAACCTATTAGCAAATAAGTAAGGTACGGGTACTTTCTATAGGACATACCTTGTAGTGTCTTCTAGATGTTATCATATAAATAATAAATAATAATAAATAAATAAAACAAATAAATATAATAATATGAGGTGTATATTTTATTTGTACGTCTTGTTGTTTGAGTATACTTAAGAAGACGAAGAATCTCTAACTGATAGCACTTCTGCTTCGCGATATAAGGCCGCAGTTGAAAGGAGTCTCGGTTTGAAAAGACATATCTTAAGGATAAGTCTTTGGGCTCTTTCGAGTTATAATGACGACTTTCGAGTTACGGCTTTTCACATTTTCTGATATAGGTATTGCGCGAATATCTATCATCAAGTTTCTATCATCAAAACTCTCAGTGCATACTTACCTTAAAATTTAAAACGTTGAAGACTTAAATAATAATATGGGTAAAAGGCAGGTAAACTGGAAAGCGAAACGGGATCACTCAACATCTAATTTTCAGAATACTAAACCTTATGAGAACGATGTAGGCATTATAAATGGGTATCATTGTTGTTATAGTGCAGGATTCAGACAATATTTTTCAAAGAATTTCAAAGACATGAAACATCTGATGCTTTATTTTGTCATAACTTGTAGTACTTTTGGTACTTTGGTTAAAAAGTTGTACCTTAATGGAAATGCAACTTGCTTAATCACAATTGATATTTTAATTAACAGAACACAATTGGATTAAATTTGACACAAGAACAAGCTTTGCCCATACAATCCCAGCGCTCGTCAAAGTGTCGACAGCTGATGCCATTCAGTTGTTGACATTGAGTCGCATTGACTCCTAATTGGACAAGATTTAATGATACGTATTTTAGCCGCAATGGTTTTGTATTGCGTAATCATTTGCATTCGGCATGATTCAAACAAGAAGATAAGTTTGTCCACTTGGCCGATGCAAATTATAAGAGAGCCTAGAAAAAAGATTCTTAAAAAAAAACATTTTATTTCATACACAATAAGTTACTTAACAATAATCCGAGGGTAGAACCAACCTAGTAAACGTATAAAAATACGTTTGTAACAGGTGAAATGATAAATGATGAGTAAAGCGACTTTAATAATGGTACTGAGTGACGTAGTACTTACCACAAACCTGTCTGACCCGGTGTTAATTTCTGGAACACTAAAAAATTACATAAGTACTTACTGCTGTTCATTTTGTGGGGGCTCCTCTGCCACGGTGACAGCCGTGGTCTAGGTAAACTTGTTTGTAAAACAAATTGAAAAAGGTTTACGATAATGCAGCGAAATAGTAGATTGTACAACAAGTGCATAAAACGTAACATTTTACCCGAGACGTATCCACCCGAACCGTAGGCGAGGGTTGATAATCAATTTGAGGGTAAAATGGGTTTTATGTACGAGTTATAAACTCTGCTTTTCACTTCGATTGTGAGGAAAATAAATAGCGATATTGCAAAAAAGAAAAAATAAAGACTTCGCCATATTGGCGGGAAGACTTTCTTTTTCATTTTTTATACGTGGCACTAGCAGTACAGTGACTTTAGCATAGATCGTAGTCCATAATGCTCTTGAAATACTTATTTCTTAAAAAACTCATTAATTTTGCCTAGTTTTAATAATTTAGTAATTTAATATGGATTATATGTACAAAATTGAAGAAACAGAACGAAGTAACAAGTTTATTTAACGAAGTTCAATTGCGTGGGTGACTGTTTACCTGACGACCTTTGTCTTAGAGTCTGAGACTTAGACGAAGATTTTACTTTATGCACTAGAGCATAAAAAACGATTTTATGCAGCCTATACCCAACATAATCATAAACACGAACTTTACGAGCGTGAGAAGTGAAAAGTAAATGATGCGTTTCCATCTTGTTATCGCCCTCAGGGTTCAATTTGCCCGCTAACTCAAAAATTTTACTTCGTTGTAGGTTCACCATTACGGTTAAAAATCATTGTCTTTTTCCGGCAATTAGCTGTTTGACCTTTGTCAAGGTAAAATTATGTCAGTATACACGCAAAAACCAGTGTCCGTCACAAAAAAAGTTAAAAGCCAATTTACAAAGTAAGTATTTGAGGTTTCAAAAAATAAACATCATGTAGATAACTTCGAACTTTTTGGTAATCATATTGAAGTAACGTACGAGTATCTATAAAAATATTTCATTTCATTTGCTTCATTATACCTAATCTAATGATTAGGTATAATGAAGCAAATGAAATGAAATGAAATATTTTTTAATTGCTCAAAACAATGTTCAAACATAGCTCAGAGACTATCATTGCACTTTTGTTTATTCGTGCTGTCATTGAGATGCATAAGTTCGCCTTCGTGCACTTTTAGCAAAGAATATATACACTTACCTTTTAGTGACCAAAAGAGTAGTATCCTACACTAACCTACCTATGTAAAATTAGGGTAAGACACGGATAGATGCCGCCTTCGAGCAACGCGGGTCTTCCGTCCCGGAAGGAAAGCCCGCGTTGCTCGAAGGATGCCGCGGATCCATGCCGCGATTTTAAGGCGATACTCGGAAAAATTATGCTAAAGCGAGATAGCAAGGAGAAAACGACGCGCGCGGGAGCGAGACCGATTTTGCCGATTACGCTCAAAAAACACAAAATCACTTCGTATTCAAAAACTATAGCGATTTTTAAAAAATGCTTCTATACGATCCTAAATATTATTGGTGTCCACTAATTAAACCAATTTTCAACAGTATATGTATCCCCATTTAAGAATAATCTTGACATTTCTTATTTTTTAGAGGTATTTTCGAAAATAAAAAGTGTCGAGCCAAAATCATAAAATCGTGTTTCTGAAACTATACGACTCTAGATAAAGGTATGAAGAAATATATATCTTATTACCAGATTTATAACAACTCTAACCGTCCTATAGTTTTATATCAAAGAGTCCATACTTTTTCCGAGTAGCGCCTTAAAGGTGGAAGCGCACTTCTCCCGGAGTCCTCAATCACTGAGGAACTGGCTATACTATCTGTAACTGCCGAAACACAATAATGCTGAAAATATTATTGTTATGGCGTCAGACTTAGATAAAATGGTGGTAGCTAGCCAGGTGGACTAAGAATAAGAAATAAATAATAAGTACCACCAACAAAACGAACCCGGGACCTCTGGGTCTAAAATCGGTGGTGTGAACCACTAGACTACAGAGGCTCGGAACGGGAGTTATGTTATGACTCATATCTAAGTATCTCTCTCTCTCTCTCCACTCACCACGCGGGCCCAATGCGGATTGGTGGGTATTAACGACTGCAAATGCAGTCGGGACCAATAGCTTAAAATGCCTCCCGAATCACGGAGGAGCTCGAGATAGTAAATTTTTGGTCACCCATCCCATGACCGACCGTTGCCAAAGTTGCTTAACTTCAACGATCGCAAGCTGAGCGCGTGAACTACTGCGCCATGCGCTCCTCAGTCCAGGTTTTATTCTGTGGTAAGGTAATAGCAACGGTTTTCGTAGCACAGGTGTTGCTTGGCGTGCGGTAGGTAGCCTGTTTATCGTGTAGAGTAGGTAAGTACCTAATTATCTCCAGTTCTTCAGTGCTAGACCGGTCGTAATAGTAATTTTACTTCACTCCGAGGAAGTCGGAGTTCTACTAGGTACACTCAGGAACTCTCCCTTCATGAGCTGACCTTTTTACTATTTGGTTGTGTATTGGGTGTTTTTCTTAGAGGTGAAGAACTTTAAATTGAAGAAAATAGTTTTTAATATCCATGAAATAAGCTTTATTTTAAAGACATTTTTTAACAATTAAGTTTGAAAATGATTTCCGGTACCTATGTGGCCACCGCGGCTGGCGCGTACATGGCGTCATCTGGAAGTTCCATTTTTACACACTTTTCGCAGTACATCAGACTACATGTCGGCAATAACGCGTCGAATGATGGCTTCCAAGTGCTCAATGGTTACTGATTTATCGGCGCAGACATGCGATTTAATATTAGAACCTACCCCAAAAGAAAGTTATCTTATACCGTCAAATTACACGAACGCGGCAGCCTGTTAACAGGGTCATTAGTGAAATTAAACGCTTGCCAAAATGTGTCTTTCAGCAAATTAATAATTGTAATTTTAACTATTTGGAAACGGTCCCCCGGTGGAAGTCTAATCATGACGAATTGTCAAACCCCACTTACCCCAAAACAACAAAGAACTGTCAAATCGGCTGTCACAAAAAACTGTGGTATCAATTTAAAGTTCTCCACCTCTAAATAAAACACCCGACATTAAACTAGCTTATATAGAATCATAAGCTATTTGGGATAGGGACTACAAGTGAACGGAAAGAAGTGAGAGGTCATCATCATGATCAGCCATTTAATGTTCCTACTGCTGGGGCACTGGCCTTCCTTATGGATGAATAAGCAGAATGGGCTAATAACCCACTTCGCATGCCCAGTGCGGATTGGAGGGTTTTATTTAACAACTGCAAATGCAGCCGGGACTAACGGCTTAACGTGCCTTCCGAAGCACGGAGGAGCTCGAGATGAAAAGTTTATGGTCACCCGTTGGGTGACCATAACGCCCGTTACCGACCATTGCGAAAGTTGCTTAACCTCAATCAACGATTGCAGGCCGAGCGCGCTTACTACTGCGCCACGGGCTTCTCAGTAAGAGTATATTTAGTAATCTGTGGTAAGAGGCGAGTCTAGTGATGTACCGTGCCCGGGCACGTTCCCAAGGACTAGAAATTTTGTTCCCAGCAATATTCCCAAGCAGCATTTTGTAGATGAATATTTTACCATGCAAGACAATTTAAAATAAGACTTTAAAACTGTTTGATTATATTGAATTACGTAATAAATAGCCACCAACATCAGAGGTAAGCACATATGAAATGAAAAACAGTTTGATATAAAATGGTTTATTTTTTTATTCAACAAACTAAGAAAACAAAACAAAATAATCTTGCCATAATTATCAACAAATTATAAAATTGTAAGACACAGAAGAAAAATACATTATTTATTTATATAATTTAACAAAACGACAAAAAGTCTACTGGGAATTTTGGGCAATATTCCCAATGTGCCCGGAAATTTCCCGGGCACATTGGGAGTGGAAAATTGCCGGCAGTGGCAATATTCCCAGGCGTACATTACTAGGCGAGTCACAGAGGCGGTTTACCGAATTGGTCCCTGGCTGTACCTTAACACCTTTGAATGAGGAAACGAACGGTGCTAATTATTATTGTGGAACATGGAACTATAAATATAGTTATGCAAACAGCTATTATTTATAGTGTCGCGATAATAGTTATAACATTGAGTGTACAGTATTTATAGATATAGGTTTAGGTCGTTGACATAATGCATTAGCATGGGTTTGAGGAATTGAGGGACGAGTCCTCGATAAAAGTCTCTAATATAAAAAGTACCTGGATAGTTTACCTACAAAGTTTTAATAGCAGTCCCCAATTTCAAATTATTTTTACTTCTTGCATTCACGCAATGAAGTTTTTATTAGGTAGATACCTAGCTGAAAATGAAGGAATAGAAAAAGTCGAACTGTCTCACAACTCCCGTCGGTGTTAGTTGTGAATATAGTTATTGATTCTTTGTTGCATTTTTAATAGTACAATGTACTCACAACTTGTGAATACATTGTAATACTTCATTTTCAATAGTCCCCAATTTTTTTATTTGCGATCCTCATCTAAAATACAAGAAAGAATCAATAACTTTAAATTTGTAAATAAGTAATTAATACTATCACACACTCGCGTTACATCAACTCTAGGTAGGTACTTTAAAAGATAGAATTTTTCATTGACAATTAATTGTATTAGTTCGTGGAATCTCATAAAGACAACCAATGGAGAGGCCAGATTATGATTGATGATCGGCCACGATGTGGGGCCGATGTCCAGCGTCGCCGGAACCATTTGACTAATCGAGTCGTCCCCTTCCGTCCTGGGAATACCAATGGAAGTAGTTTCTTCAACATCGGCAATAACAACATAATATTATTTAGATTCGACAACTAACGCTACTATAAAATAATCGAATTTTCCAACTACACTTAAATTATATTAGTTTTTGGAATCTCATTAAAACAGCAAATGGAGAGGCCAGCTTGTGATTGGTTGTCGGCAATGATGTGGGACCGATGTCCAGCATCGCCGAAACCATTTGCCTAATCGAGTTAACCCCTTACGTCCTGGTAATACCAGTGGAAGTACTTTCTTCAACATTGACAATAACAACATAATATTATTTAGATAGGACAATTACTCACTCTACTATAAAATAATAGAATTTTCCAATTACACTTAAATAATATTAGTTCGTGGAATCTCATAAAAACAGCAAATGGAGAGGCCAGATTATGATTGGTGGTCGGCAACGATGTGGGACCGATGTCCAGCGTCAACGGAACCGTTTGAGTAATCGAGTCAGCCCCTTCCGTCCTGAAAATACCAGTGGAAGTAGTTTCTTCAACATCGACAATAACAACATATTATTTATTTAAAATATTTTAGATTCGACAATTACTCACTCAACTATAAAATAATAGAATTTTCCAATTACACTTAAATTATATTAGTTCGTGGAATCTCATTAAAACAGCAAATGAAGAGGCCAGCTTATGATTGTTGGTCGGCAACGATGTGGGACCAATGTCCAGCGTCGCCGGAACCGTTTGAATAATCGAGTGGGCCCCTTCCGTCGTGGGAATACCAGTGGAAGTAGTTTCTTCAACATCGACTATAACAACATATTATTTAGATTTGACAACTCACTCTACTTTAAAATAATACCATTTTCCAACTACACTTAAATTATATAAGTTCGTGGAATCTCATAAAGATTGATTGTCAGCCACAATGTGGGACCGATGTCCATTCGTCTAATCGAGTTGGCTCCTTTGGTCTTGGGAATACCAGTGGAAGTAGTTTCTTTAAGGTCGAGAACAACAACATATTATTTAGATTCGACAACTCCCTCTACTATAAAAATTAGTTCGTGGAATCTCATAAAAACAGCAAATGGAAAGGCTAGATTATGATTCGAGACTGACTAATCGAGTCAGCCCTTTCCATCCTGGGAATACCAGTGATTTATCCGCATGTGTGGTCTAGTGTAAAACACAACCAGTATCAGATCTATGTCCCGGGTTCGATTCCCAGTGGAGTACCTACATATTTTTTAGGTTTGGTTGGTGGTAGGGCTTGTTCAAAGTCCGTCTGGCTAGCTACCACCATGTTATCTAAGTCTAACGCCATAACAACGATGTTTTCAGCATTGTTGTGTTCCGGCAGTTAGAGATAGGATAGCCAGTTCATCAGTAATTGAGGATGTGAGTAGTGCGCTTCCACCTTCAGCCTTACTTATCATCACTTAACATCAGGTGTGATATAGGCCAATTAGTGCTTACCCCGTTGTGGATAAAAAAAGTGGATGTAATTTATTTCACGTCGAGAATAACAACTTATTATCTAGATTCGACAATTTCATTTTAAAGCGTCATCATTGTTTATTTTTCATCAAGTTTATTAAGACTTCTTGTTTTAACTCTTTAACTCTGCATTTTCAATTTTACATTGATAAAATCTTTTGTTCCGTTTTCAAGTTAGGCTTGAAACTTCTGTTATACAATAATCTTATCAACTTTTCGATATCTTATATTTGATGTCTTCATTGATATTCTTACCTAGTAAGTCATGGAAGCAAAACGTCCGCAATTTAAAAAGGCCAAGCAACAAATTGTCCTCAAATATCAAAGCAATTACCTACTTAAAGTAAATCGTCACTCATAAACTTTCGCATCACTACATAGTATAAAACAAAGTCGCTTTCTCTGTCCCTATGTCCCTTTGTATGCTTAAATCTTTGAAACTACGCAACGGATTTTGATGCGTTTTTTTAATAGATAGAGTGATTCAAGAGGAAGGTTTATATGTACTTTTTATCCCGATATTCCCACGGGAACGGGAACCACGCGGGTGAAACCGCGGGCGGCCGCTAGTTTATAATAATAGAGGATGATTTTCTAAGATTCAATTCAAGACTCTTCTTTACGCACCTACTAGTTATCTACTTTATATTGGTTTTTCTGGCTACCTTGTTTATAAACAGTTGTTACACAGTCTAAGACAAACATTGATTGAATAAGCCGCTGATAACATAATAATATACCTATCTTCAAAAGATCATTTGTTAGTACAAGATTGCATCTAAATAAACAGGAGTAAAAAGAGGATAAGTTATTACAAAGATTTGTACGTCATTAATTGTACTCTTTTCCCATTCGTTTTCACAATCACAACAGTCTTTCCAAAGTCTTTCACACAAATGTTTTTGTTGTTATCCTCAACTAATAGTGTGCTAATAGATACTATAGTGCGACAAGCTTTTCTGTTGCGGTGATTATCTTTGGAACTAAAACAGTTTTCATACGACAGCCCATTTTGACAGCTAATTTGGTATTTCAAGAGGCTCCTCTGTCACGGCTGTCATCGGAACAGAAAAGCTTGTGGCACTGTACGTACTATTTATTCTGTGCTATGTCATCGGACGCTCTAATGGATTTCTTATAACCTCCCTAGAGTTCATGTGTTCTGATGTTAGATATAACTCATTAGCATTAAATGAGTTTTAGTGTCTGTAGAACATACTTTCAGAGATAAGCTCTTTTATCCATATTTCCAACCTTTAATAACCTTTGCCATAAGAGTAAAACTGGCATTATACATTTTCAGAAAATCAAAAGATTTTTTAAGTAATTTAATATTTTCACTGGCGGATCCTCGCGGTTTTACCCGCGTGGTACCCGTTCCCGTGAGAATATCGGGATAAAACATAGCTTATGTCACTCGGGAAGGATGTAGCTTTCTAATGGTCAAATAATTTTCTAAATCGGCCCAGCCGGCCTAGCATGAGCGGCTTTTATCGCGCGTTATGATATGGTACGGCAAGTTGTCTTGCTTACCCCACTAAGGTGTAAGCAAGACGGAATGCCGTACCATATCATATCGCGCGTTATAAGCCGCTCATGCTAGGCCAGCAGTAGTTTCGAAGACTATTCGATGCAAATAAACAAACAATCAAATCTTTTCTCTTTGTAATGTATGAAATGATTACTAGATTTCCAGAAGTCAAAATCCATTAAAAGTAAAGTTATCATTCGCTTACGTACACTTGGTGTCAGAATTGCGCTGTGTAAGAGCTTTGACAAGAAATAAATAAATAAATCAATTTGCGTCAAAAGCTACAACTTTATAAATCCGATAATATGTCCCATCTTAATTTATTATCTGTTTAAAATAAATTGCCAAGCAATTCACGACCCTAACGTCCAACAAATAACAACATGTTAAATTATAAATCGATCATGCCAGTTTTATACGAAACCACGTTAAAATTACCAACGACCAAATAAGTAAGGCTTGAGACAAATTACTCAGTGAACATAAATAAAATTACGAGTAATTACCCAAAAAAGGGACTAAAGAAAATGTTCAAAAACCCAACGAAAAATCTCAACTGGTATATTGAATTCCGAAATTATGTGAGGCGGCCAAAATTGGATCGTTTAATATCATTGATATTCTGGACAAAAACGCGCCGAGGTAGCTTAAAGGTTACACTTATGACAGCAATTTTTTAATTATTTGATAATTTTGCCGCTGAATTTCGAAAATTGTTTGCTATATAAGTACCTTAAAGTTCCAGGGTGTTATGTCAGTGTTAATTCGTCTCGGTGTTAATATCTTTTTGCTACCGAACTTGAAACAATTCAAAGAAACGTAATATTACCGTTTGTGTGCGTACAAATTTCGCAGAATATACCAAGGATTTAGTATCAAGCAAGATTGAACTTTCGCTAAAGATAATTGCTGGCCAATTTTGTCTACAATGCAGAGTAAACCTTTAATTCTTTTGGTCAAGTCATTATGTTTAAAAATAAAAAAATTGTTCCAAAATGCCATAAACCGCTTTTTTGTGGTCTAATGGTTCCCATCACCGGTTACAAACCCAGAGGTCCCGGGTTCGATTCCCTGTGGGGGTACATATTGTATTCGGTTTAGTTGATGGTTGGTGGATGGCTTGTTCTAAGTCTGCCTGATTAGCTACCACCAGCTTATCTAGGTCAGACACCATAAACATAACTAACATCCAACCCGCATTAACTTTCTTCAGTTACTCCGTGATCATGGCGTGTGCAACTGCGCCGAAATATCAGGGACTCAACAACAAATCAAAACATGGTAAAAATCCCGTTTTTCGTACTATTTACAGTATCAGTATTTGTTGACAATATTGCAATTTATTGATATTCACTTAAAATATATTTACTTTGTTTGTTTACCAAGCTGCATGACTCGCAAAAAGATAAATTCAAATCAATAAAAAGTTATTGGATTACGGTGCGGTTTCACACTTTTTACTTTGTAATGATCGTAAAAAGTTACATTGAAGAGTTTGAATCGAGGCCTTCGTGCTCTTTTTTATATGATGTAATTATTGTAAGTGATATAAAACAAAATATTATTAATTTTATAAGTTTCAATTTACCCCAAATAAATGAATGAGACACAGAAGAAGTTTGAATTTTGAGAATGTACGAGTATTAGTACCTATAAGAAATATGCTACGGATTCCCATGCACTTTAGAATAATAATAATTTTACATTGTAAAAATTTAATGTCATAACACTGTTATGACATACTTACGGAGCCGAAACGTGGACACTCACGGCAGGGCTGGGTTCACAAATTCAAAGTCGCTCAGCGAGCTATGGAAAGGGCTATGCTCGGAGTTTCTCTGAAGGATAGAATCCGGAACGTGGTAATCCGACAGAGAACCAAAGTAATCGACATAGCCCACCGGATTAGCAAACTGAAGTGGCAGTGGGCCGGCCATATAAGCCGCAGGACCAATAACCGCTGGGGTAAGCGAGTTCTAGAGTGGAGACCGCGAATCGGCAAACGTAGTGAAGGACGCCCTCAGACTAGGTGGAGCGACGATCTTTGCAGGGTGGCTGGCAAGAGCTGGATGAGAGCAGCCACTGATCGTGCTCGATAGGTACTCTTGGAGCGGCCTATGTCCAGCAGTGGACGTTAATAGGCTGATGATGATGATGATGAAAAATTTAATATTTAGAAATACAATTTTCTATGTATTTTAAATGTAATGAAGAAGATAACAATAAAAATAATAATATAATTTTGCCTTAAAACTTACAATCAAGAAACGTACCTGTTTTACGAAAGGGGTTATGGCGGACTGACTTACACTTGAAGTAGGAATATCCGGCGCTACTCGGAAAAATATGGACTTTTTGATTTAAAACTATAGGACGGTTACAGTTGTTACAAATCTGGTAATAAGATAATCACGCCAAAACGGCTCAACAGATTTGGCTGAAATTTGGGACACAGATACTTTGTGGCCTGGATAGGAACATAGGCTACTTTTTACCCCGGAAAAATATCACATTCCCGCGGGATAACGTCGCGTATATCACGCGGGCGAAGCCGCGGGCGGAAAGCTAGTATATTATAAATGTGAAAGTTTAGATTTTTGGATGTTTGAATGTTTGTTACTCAATCACGCCAAAACGGCTGAACGGATTTGTTTGAAATTTAAGACACATACTTTGTAGCCTGGAGAGGAACATAGGCTACTTTTTATCCCGGAAAATATCATATTCCCGTCGTGGGATAACGTCATGTAGGTACTCCGCGCGGACGAAGCCGCGGGCGGAATGCTAGTCTAAACTAAGCCGAGTGGTAAGGAGCGCGATGGCGTTGGCCCAGTGGTTCACTGTTTAGGTCGTTGGGTCTACGGTTGCAGTTAAGCAACTTAAGCTGTGGTAGATCATGAGATGGGCGGCTAAAAACGTTAAGCTTTCCAGCTAAGGTTGCGCCTTACAAAATAAGCCAACCGGTCGTCAAATGCGTCTTGTCGAGTTTTAAGTCATTGCTTTCTTTTTTCATATACATAATCCTGTTTGCTCTGCAGTGCATACAGAACTTGTTCCTTGAACCTTAGCCGACAAAGGTTGCAAACAAACAATAAATAAGAGGCATATCTTAATCTGCCATCGATTTCTGATCGATGGTGGCAGCGTGTAGCCGAGTGGTCAGATTATCGGCTGTTGAATGACCACTGACCAGTCCTGTCTGGACAGTGGTTAAGCCAGTTTGTATTCTAGTCACCTATCGAGGTAACTTATACTAATTATTTTAGCCTTGTGCATATGAAGGCTTAATACTTTATGGAAACTCTACTAACAGCTGTTGAGCAAAAGTAATTTCACTAAATCCCTAAATGGCTATTCTGCTAGCTGAGCTATTTTTGATAGGAATAATAAGTAATCAGATTTTGATGAAGTTGTTTAATTAGAAATAGACGGAGCCGTAAAGAAGGGTTGCTTTATCGTGAATCTGTGGGATTATACAGAAAGGGTCAACTGAAACTTAATTTTAACATTAGGTATGTTATTAGTTAGTAAAGAAATAGGATACTGCTCATACAGTTAAACTCTCGCATTACACGGAGTAGGTACGGTAACGAGCATTAATATGTATTATGTAAACAACATAGGACTATTTAAAATTACAATATTAAATGACTTCTGTGACACTGATCGTTTTCTTTTGGAACGCTTCAATACACAGATCACCTGCTGGGGGCCAAGTCTGCTAACGTGTCTCAATCGTGTTTCAATTGTAGTTCAGTGGTAAGTAGTGCTTTTTTAAAAACTAGTTACAAGAAGACAGTATGATTTGATGTGAATGTATTGGGTGGTGTGACCATCAATAGTACTGTGAAAAAAGTACATATTTCTTGTAACTAGTGTGTAAAAAAGCACTACAACTGGAACTACAACTGAAGTACTATTGAGACACGATTGTGACTTAACGTTAGCAGATCACAAGCTTCATCGAAGTTCTATGTTGTATACAAATATTATTGCTCGTGACTGTACACATGAGTGACCGACTGGCCGTCAGTTTTCCTAACATTAGCAGTATACAATTATCCGTTTTGTTATGGCAACTATTTATTTATTTATTCTATAGTCATTGCTCGTTAACACTGTGATGTTTTCTCAGGGGAAGTAAGAATATGAACAACAACCAAACGGTACAACCAAAAGTTTGGTTCCAGAAAGTA
The DNA here is from genome assembly GCA_949710035.1 of Crambus lathoniellus. NCBI lineage: Eukaryota > Metazoa > Arthropoda > Insecta > Lepidoptera > Crambidae > Crambus > Crambus lathoniellus. The sequence goes on from OX453296.1 coordinate 13,544,846, forward strand.
AAAATGTTAAGTGCTACTAATACACATACCATAAGAAGAAGAAGGCTTGGCCTTGGTTTGTGATTTCGTCTATAAGCTGTAACTGGGGACGGCGATGGAATGTGAAAAAAAAACGGTTGAAAAAGTTTCAAGAATATCTTGAAATCTTTTCAACAGAAAGTACGTTCACTTGTTAATTCCCGCTTGTTGCATCCGCCCCCGCGTACGAGGGCGTTATGGCCAATCGTTCTTAGCAGGCAGTAGCCATCAGAAACGGCTTCTTTATCCATAATAGGGTATCGCTTAGCCCTTCATCACACCTGATGATAAGTAATGATAAGGCTGAAGATGGAAGCGCAACACTGCTGAAATCCTCAACTGCAACGACACTGGCTATCTTAATCTCTAATTCTAATTAACTGCCAGAACACATATGATGATGATGAAACAACTGAAGCACACACTTGAAAGTTGGGGAAATTTTTACAACCGCCAGTATTAATACTCGTACGTATGACCTTACTCGTAGCATTGTGTTCAACCCTTAAGCAATGAATCACGCTTCGAAGTGTCATGCCTGATCAATCAGTTAAGGGAGCATACATCGCGATACCATCAAACGTGCGCGTTCAATGAAGGAATGCACTACTTTAATGGGGTCAGATTTGTGGATCTATTTTTATGGTGTGGTGTGTGTGACAGTTTGCGTCTGCAAGGTCTATTGTTGTTTATGTTGCTCAATGTTACTATTTGATTTTTATCACTGTCTAAACCATTCATACTGAGCGATTTTATAACAATCTAACAATCTGCAGTGCGGTAAGTACTTAGCGCCAAAATTACAATTCACATCAAACGTAACCTATTTTTAGACCCCTAGCTCTAAATTACTTTTTCTATTCCTGGATCTATCCGACTAGTATTTTCATGTGGTCGAAAACACATATTAGAAACAAAAAATAATACTGAAACGACAAAAACAAAAAAGAACAATGAATAGAAAAGTACTACGTTTCAACTTATTGCAATAATATGTTTTGAATAACATATCAATCATTATTTATATGAGAGGTCACAGTATCAAAACCCGACAGTGGTCTTATTCAATTAACTTTGAATGGGTTGCTTGTGTGAATGATGAATTACTTTGAACGTTATAAATATAGTATTTATCGTAAACTGTTACATATATTATTTTGCATGTTTATACTACTGGTTTGTATGTCGACATGTTTAACAAAACCACTTTTCATCGGGTTCTAGTTCTAGATTGGACTCCATTTCTCTGAATTAACTGAATTACCTAGTATGTTATTCAAGATTCAAATTTGTTTATTCAATTTAGATTGTTATTTACAATACTTGTGAACGTCATAGAAGCTACGCCATCGGTTCGCAAACCCTACAGCGGGAGGCCTTGGAGAAGAACCGGCAAGAAACTCCAAGGGTTGTTTTTTTCTCCCTGTTTTATTTCATACAGAGTCGTCAAATTGAAAAATGACCTTAACATGGTATGACTAAGGTCAGTTTCCATCACAATTACACAATGGGTTATGATAAAAACAGACATTTCTAGACTTTTAAATTTGAATTAAAATATGTAAAATTTATATAGTACTTACTTATTTTTTCATCTAAACTTACTCGCATACCTATTACATTTTTTAAAACAATTTAAACTTAAGACAGAAAGAGACAAAGATAGATCAGAAAGTTTAATGAGTAGGAAGGTAGGTAGATAGGTATAGGTACTTGAAAAAAATGGTTGCTCGATTGCTCATTTCTTTGTAAAAACATTTAACGGGGTGCATCACTACATAAAGCACACGAATTTCAATGGAAATTACGCAAAATTATTTCTAGCATAAACACGATTTTATAAGTAATTATTGCATCATAATTAAAACTTTTCCTTAAAACCTACATTACTAATTTTCTATCTATTAAGTAACGGTCGTAAGTATCATTTTATCGTTTGAGATAACTACTTCCAAACAAATGTCGTGTGATAAAGTGCCATATTGTCATGTGAGTGGTGGTTCTATTTTTAGTGCAACCAACAAGGCGCACTCAGAATTCATCAACAATAAACTACGACCACGCAATCAATTTGACCCATTCAACGCATAGTTGTAAATGCTGCACACGATCCGATCCGACCGCCTGCCGCCGCAACAGTATTAAAATCGACGGGATCTGAGTGGACAAAACCTCAATACCTGATTAACGTTTATGAAATTGGTTTTTTAATTAAAAAAATCAGTAACAGCCATTAATAAAAAGTTTTTAACCTAGTATCAATGTATTTTCTTTCTTTAATAAATTATTAATATATGATTCGAAAAAAGTACGTACCTATGTGATTTTCTGGGTAATGTTTTTAGAAGCGAAATGCACGGGTCTGTAATCATTAATAGATATTTAATCAAATCAAAAGTAGTTCTGACTCTGGACTATTTTGTGCGGACGAACTTCGCTGCAAATCTGATCCGGCCGCTTCAAGCTGTAGTTTCAGTGTAGCCAGCCACTGTTAATCTCCCAATATTAGTATAATTTATAATTACTAAAAATATCGATTTGTCGAAAACGGAATCTGATTTGAATTATGTGCTTTGTCTATTCTATTATTCTATATTTATTGACAGATACAGGGCATACAATACATTCCGCTGTCGGGAGCATTTCCGACCCTGCGTGAATTAGGGGGCAAATCGGGGCGGTCGGATCGGAACGTGTGTACCGTACCGGCTATTAGAAGACTGGTAGACTCATTTCGTATTTAAATAAAGCCATTTTATTTTTTGTTCCTTAAAATTTATGTTTATTATTGTTTGCGTTTTATTCAGTTTTATTACTGAAATGATTGTTCTATTCTGCTTTTAACGCCATCTAGCGGGAAGTAGCGATATCATTAAAAAGCATGGTAGAAAGCGTGCTTCTTGGTTTTATGGGCAAATTATAGATGGCGCTACTACAACCATAAATACGGGCTTAATTTTTTACACTTTGTTTTGATTATTATTATTATTTTTGGACTACATTAATTGCTGATTCTGTCCTCAATATAAACGGAGAACTTTCAAGGGCGCTTTAAATAAGTTATTTTATGATCATGATTGTTTCTCAATCAATTTTGCTGGAAGAAAGTGAATATTTAAAACAACATTAGATTATTGACCTTTACATGATTAAGATTGGAATTAATAAGGTCTGCGACTCCTGTACCCCGAGTGTAAGTTTTTATGTCAAAAAACGCAAACTATTTCGAATGCGTATTAATGTCAATTTGTATGAAAACTGTATTAGCGCCTCTAGCGGCGAGTAGCGCGCTTATATAGTTTTCATACAAATTGACATTAAAACGCATTCGAAATAGTTTGCGTTTGCTTACACACTTAAAACTTACACTACGGGCACTGAGCCTTGTCATCCCTTAACACGTTGGTTTGAAGGGATCCCCCTTTAAGTATTTATTTTATTCTCCTTTAGTAGGTATTTGTTGTTAAATTGGCAACAGAAATAGGTAGCAGTCAGCGTCAAATTGATATAAGCGTCTAGAGTAGTCAAAAAGATCTGAAAAACATAAACGCAATTTGATCTAAGCAGTTCGAATCATCATATTGTTGTAAGCACGCAAGGTGTTCAAAATATCTAGGCACTCATTGTTTCATATTTATATAAGCAGTCAGAGTGTTCAAAAATTATCTAAGCAAACAAAGCTCTCAAAGTTATCTGTGCAATATGGTGTTGTAGGTACCTACATTGCGTTTATGTTTTTTAGATCTTTTTGACTCTTCTAGACGCTTAGATCTGTTTGACGCTGACTGTAAATCATCTGTGAAAATTGTAGACAGAGACAGACAGACAGACGGACAGCGGAGTCTTAGTAATAGGGTCCCATTTTTACCCTTTGGGTACGGAACCCTAAAAAGAGTATTAGTTTTGTTTCGTTTCGTTATGTACCGTTTTCCTTGATAATTGCGTTTTTTCTACTGACACGTGTTGGACGTGGTCGTATCGAGTCTAGCGCCAAGAAATTTATATGTTGTTGTAGGTAAACTCTAGCGGTATAAAATGACGTTCAAAATGTTACTTATTTTAATTTTTAGTTTTTTGCATTCACAATGTAACTTTTATTACTGAAAAATGGAAAATGAAGTATTTAGAAAAAATCGACCCGTCTCACATCCCATCCATCCATCCCGTCCCATCGGAGCTGGTTGTGAGACGGGTCGATTTTTTCTAAATAAGTACTTCATTTTCCACTTTTCAGTTCAAAATGTTGTTTGGACCTAACTCTCATCTGCATAATCAATTACTATAGATTAAACATATTTTAATTTTTATATGTATTCGATCTATCGATATAAAATCCGTAATTAATTATTTTTCGTAAGTAAAGGTTCGTACGGTTCGAATACCCTCTGTGAGAGATCGTGGGTTCGATCCCCCAGTTTAGACATTATAGGAAGGTACCTAACTTACCTACTAGTGTGGTGTGCACTCAGATCATATACCTAATACTAGTATTATATGAATTGAGGGTGTGCATGAACATGTCTAAATTAGTTTGCTCTGTAGATATTAAAATATTGGCTCAGTAATATCATAAATACATAATTAATGAAAATAAATTGATTATAGCTGAAAATTAGACCAGAACTTCATGATTTTTTATCGACAAAATGTTATTATTTTATGTTTTCACTCAGGTAGTCCAGTCCCTTTCAAGTATGTTGTAATATCTTAATAGTATATTATGATACAAGTGAGCTAAGGTTGCTCATTATACACGAGGCTGTGGGTTGCAGCCCGAGCCGCAGGCGAGGGCGTAAATCAGCCGAGTGTCTAGTGAGTAAGTTGCTCACGAGTTTCATACGCACTTTTTCAACACACTTGCGAGGAAAAACAAACATTTATTGAATACATAACATAATTTTAATAACTTAATATTAGCTAAGGGAAAAAGCGCGCAAGTATTTTTTTTGCACGCGCCAAATGTAAGGTGATTGATTACATACAGCCATACAGCCTACTTCAAATAATTATAATAATAGTGTTAAAATGCAAATGTTTTATAACAAATTATTGTGAATCCATACAATACTATATACTATACTATACTATTATAATATTATAAATGTGAAAGTGTGTTTGTTTGTTTGTTTGTCCGTATTTCACGTCATAACGGAGCAACGGATCAACTGGATTTTTGGTATGGGGATAGTTTGGAAGCTGGAGAGTAACATAGGCTACTTTTTATTCTGGAATATTATATAATAAAAATGATTATTTTGTATAGAAAATCGATAAACTGTTGTACTATACAAAACTGTCATTCTTCCATAGCCGCTTCCAAAGAGGTATGTCAAAGAGTATTGTAATCACTGATGTTTCGTTTTAGCCGCTTTGGATTACCTACTGTATAAAAAACAATGTATAAAACTTCTTCGCGATTATTTATTTTCATCTGTCTATCTATAATAGATGTTGGTGATACGAAGTTTACCGGGTCCACTATAATTAATATGGCAAAACACGTTTGCCGGGTCAGCTAGTTATAAATAATTTGATAATAATATACATAATTATGTTTTTTGTCTTAATTAGGGACACATTTATTTATTCTAAAAACGTAAATGGATTTTCAGCGGTTTAAAACCTCTTTGTTGTTACAAAAAAATAACTGTATCTATTACCCGGTGAAATCGAAAATGCTCTGTTGACTAGCATATAACTTGCAGTTAGGTAATAACTTAACTTTGTAGGGATACTGTATTACCCGGTTAAATTGAAAAGTCTCTGTTTACTCGCATATAATTTGCAGTTAGGTATTTACTTAACTTTGTAGTATTACTGTAATATTATTATGCACGCGTGTGTTATAGTTCGGTTTATGGCCCTAAGATCGATGTAATAAGGCTCACTTTATGAGCAAGTGTGTTGAAAAACTTTTTTTCCGAATAATTCCTCGTTTAATTTGTATTGTAGAAATCAAATCTAAGACTGGCAATTTTCCTTTTTACCCCCTCTTAATTGGAAACCAGTAAGATTGCTGCTAGCTTCATGTAAACCAGCCATTCCTTTGCCTATCTATGCACACTACGTTAACGCGCGGTTGCAGCTATAGAGACGAGATTTTGAACAACTATTTTCAATCAACCCTGAAATAGAACAATAAACTGTTGCAGCCTTGCAAAACATTTTTGACAGCGTTTTCGGTTACTGTCATCAAATCATCGATCATAGATGGCCCATGGTTTGAAGTGCACCATATATTATGCAGTTTAAGGAGCCACCTGTAAAGCCCCACCTGACGATGTTTTCCTCGCTTCGGCCGGTTTGAGTCCAATAAGCCTATTTAAAGACTTCCAGATTGGGCAAACACACACTGATTGGCACAAAGGGAGCAGGCAAGGTCACTCTCTCATGCCAAAGATTGCACCTTGCTTCGATAGACAAGTTCGACACAGCAAAGCTATTTTAGCTTTTTAGCCTCGGTAACACTGCGATGTAACCGTGCAACGGGTGTCGTGCGTCGTTGTCCATCTTATCTCTCTAGGCTAGGAAGGGCTTACTACAGCCCCGCAGGCCTCCGGAGGCACCATGCCAACTAGTGGATACAGCATTCTAACTGGAGGCGGTTTGATACAGCCTGTTTATGATCCAGCAGGTTTCACACAGGCGACTCGCGCCGCGGCACAGAATAATATTTGGCCGCAGAGCGCAGATTCGAGAACCATGCGTGCGGCGATGGACTCGATGGAGGCACAGATCCGCCACTCCGACTCCGACAGCTTTGTACGACGGCCTCGTTTCACGTACAAAAGTGTAGTCTACACTGTAACGGATGCAGTGTAAGAGAGAGAGAGAGAGAGTAAGGGTGCCTTATGAAAGCCTATATCACAATTATCTTGCTAATATTTTAAATGCGAAAGTTTCAATGTTTGAAATTTGCTCTAGGATAGATACTTAGGGAAGATACTTTTTACCCCGGAAAATGTGTTATTCCCACAGGAATATAACGTGTAGTTCTCGCAGGCCTCTCAGATCGAGGCCGGAAAGCTAGTCCTTGATAATTAATCAGACATCTTTATTTATGTCTTACTAACCAAACTGGTTTAACGTGAATTGCTAAAACATGTTATCTATATTTGGCCAAATCAGGTAAACTCAGTTTTTATGCATTTAGCCACAATTTTAGGACAAAACAAAATTAGGTAATGTTATGATATTACAGAAACCTTCCATCTATCAATCAATACATAACCCAATCATATTATTACTCAGATACGATAGACGACTGAATGAATTGTATATTGATTTAGGATTTTTAACCGCCTCTGTGGTCTTGTAGTTCACACTACCGGTATGACAGGTAGACACAGAGGACCCGGGTTCAATTCCCAGTGGGTAGAGGACATATTGTATTCAGTTTGGTTGGTGGTAGGACTGATTCTGGCTAGCTACCACCACCTTATCTACAACCCGTGCAACTTAACTGAATCGCGTAAAAAATCCAATTTTGTGTCCAGTGTGCATTGAGTTATAATGTACTAACGTACTAGAGAAGCTATCCCAAACAAAAATCTTGTAGTCTTTTTGCTAAGCTAAGAGTTAAAACTAAAGTTCGCTTGCAGCGCTTACAATAATTCGCCGTCTTTTCAAACGATTCAAACATACAGCGCTGGAGCGCTTGTACAGTGTTGTTTCCTCGCGACCAATCGAAAGCGCCCGTGCAGAAAGCGGCAACCAATAGTAGTGCAACAGACATAGATCAAACATTGCAGAACAGACATAGCTTTTGTGCGTGTTTTCTGCCTACCAAATTTGATGAGAATTCACATTTTATTTAATTAATAATTTTTTTAAGATTAAACATTGACATCGTGAGAGAAATACTTACTAATAGAGTTTATTTTTGGTACTTATATACGTTTAAATACATGAATACTATTAATTATTTTACATGCGTTTATTTAACTTGCAGTATAATTATGTAAGTTCAATGTTCAAATGTTCAATAACAAAAAAACATCAAACTTCCATCAAAACCTGAACCCAAGTAATCACCTAAAACCTAGTACCTAAAACGTTTAAACTGTCACTTCTGCACCACAAAATAACCAATTTTGTTAATCTATGACTCTATCGAAATATGGCCGTCGCCAAATTTTTCGGCGACGTAATGAAATAATTACTCAGTAGCATGTTATTAGATAGGTACTTTAGTGAGTACTTACTAGTGAAAAGTAATTCCTTGGGCTTTATTAGTATTTTTTGAGTTATTTAAACAGTACCTCAACCCACATATCGGCATTTTTAAATAAAATAGAACAGAGTACACACACGTGTTGTTGCGTCTATCGCTTGCCACAGACTAAACGAGTTGAGTCCACGTGGACTCAACTCGTGTTGCAAAGATTCTAGTTGAGATGTCTCCTCTATTCTTTTATCTCAATGCCAGTGTGTGTGTGTGTTTGTATGCATGTGATTGAGAGCAATTTGGAGGTTGGCATTATTTTGACTTATTGGGATTTTATTTAAATTTTTACTTTTTCGCATTCACAATGCAATCTTTATACTTGAAAAATGGAAAATAACTGACCTTTCGCTTTCCGGGCGACTGCTGCCCGGAAAGCGAAAGGTCGTGGGTTCGAGTCCCATCGGAGCTAGTTGTGAGACGGGTCGATTATTTCTAAAATACTTTATTTTCCATTATTGGGATTTTTTGCAATTATCCACTAATGATAACTCGTGTTATGAAGTGGCAATGGCAATTTCACATAATTAACCCTCAAAGTTTTTTTATAACTTGCTTAATGTCATATTTTTCGAGACCTGGGAGCCTACCATCAACTTTAAGACAGCGACAGAATAGGTTCAAATGAATTGCTTTCTTTCGTACTCTGACCTTCTAAAAACTGGATCGCAAATGAATTGCTAAATGTTAATGACCGAACGATTTGTGTCCTTTTTCTTCTACCCGTCTCTTTCACTCGATTCTGTCATGCCCGGAGAGTGAGAGGGACGGGTCTAACCTGCAGGTGACATGTTAAATCGACCGGGTTATAAGTCAAATAAGAGTTCCTGACAGCTTAGCGTCTGTGAAATGTCATTGATCGATCACTGAATCGCTGTCATTGATATTAAGCTGTCGTGGTACGAATAAGCGAAGCAGATCAGTTTAGGTCCTAAACAAAACAGCAATAAGAGTTGATGGTAAGCACCCTGATCTAAAAAACAACGTGAACTTTCACCGAAAACAAGATCTTTTTCAAATGTTTACACCCTAGCTATGTCAATAAAATCTTAAGTTATATTTTACGTTTGCACTAGTTTTTTACATATTTCAATGTTGCTGTGCTCCAAATTGGAACAACCGATTGGTAATGCTGATCTGGAAAACAATTTTGAAAAGGTAGGTACTTAAGTATCTACTTTACACTTGACTTTATGTGACCCAATTGGAAATATTGGATTAGATCTACCTAGGTACAGTCAGCGTCAAATTGATATAAGCGTCTAGAGTAGTCAAAAAGATCTGAAAAACATAAAACCAATTTGATCTAGGCAGTTCAAATCATCATATTGTTGTAAGCGTGCAAGGTGTTCAAAATATCTAGGCACTCATTGTTTCATATTTATATGAGCAGTCAGAATGTTCAAAATCATCTACGCAAACAAAGCTCTCAAAGCCTAGATATTTTGAACACCTTGCGCGCTTACAATAATATGATGATTCGAGCTGCTTAGATCAAATTGCGTTTATGTTTTTCAGATCTTTTTGACTACTCTAGACGCTTATATCAATTTGAGGCTGACTGTACTTTATTTGAAGACTTTTTGGGTTACAATGTTAGAATTGGCATCCATTAGTCAAACACGATTAATTTTCAATTTTGTTCAAGGGGTCAATATTGAAAATCACCATCGGGCTTGGTAAAATGCCACCGGGTTCATAAGGCAGTTTGTCATGTTAGTTTTATTTCTATAATATATTTTTTTATCTACACTCATGTTATAATATTCGATTTACGAACTCATGCCTGAACGTATATTGATACACTTTATGCCATAGACAACTTTAAAAAATAAAAGTGTTTAATATGGTCATTATGATACAACCGGATACAGCTAAACACTTATTTTTCTTAATTTTACAATCTCTATGGCAACCGTAGGATTTACCGGCCCTGACTTCCAACTCTTTCAAGCCCTTCTTTAGCCGGCAACAATAAGAAACTTTTTTTAAATTAGAATTTTGAATTTAGAAGGTATAGACCGTATAGACTCCTATCAGTGCGGTTTGGCGCCAATCCACATTTTATAATTAAATTTTTTTTGCTTAATTTTTGAAATATATAATAAATGTAATGAGTGTAGATAAAGTAGTGTATGAGACTGCACATAACTCGGTATTAAAACACTCGTGGAATACTATTAAAAAACTCCCACAAAAAAACTCCCACTCGTGTTTTAATACCCCTCATTATGCGGCAGTCACATAAACTACTATTATATTATTGTGTTTGCTGTAGCCAAATAAAGCATTCATTCATTTTTATTTTTTATATAAGTACCTAAGTACAATTAGTCCTCTGATTCTTTCAGCACTTAATACTTTTTATTAAAATATTCATTAATGATATAATCGTGAAAAATAAATATATAAGACAATAAATAATAATAATAAATCTATCTGGCATTCTCCATGCATAAAATATACAAATTTTAGGCAGGAAGGAAGTAGATTTTATTGAAACTCAAACATAATAAGGATAGATGGCAGAATATTACTCATTACGTATATTATTCATCCTTTGCGTAATTGTTGTATTCAAAACGTAAATAAATCGAAAGAGAAAATACCCAACAGCTTACTCACATATTTTTATTACCTTCCGAAAATGGGATCAATTCTGAATCCTCCATGATATCAATAGAAATGTTACAATTTAAATGATTTCCATATACTTGAAGGTATTAAAAATATATGTTTTATTAAAGTAAGTAATTTGTTTTGTAAATACATATCAATTGACTATAATTTTATTTATTATCAAATCGGTAGGTACATAATTAGATTTTATAATCTTTAACCACACCCACAGATAACATAATACTCACGTACGGCACTTGTACAACAAAAACAAAAAATCTTATCTCCAAGCATATTTTCTATTCGAACTCCTTTAAAAATTACTTACAATAAACATTGATTGCCAGAAACAGCTGGTCAAGTTCCATGTCAATGAATTCATCAACTACAATCAAGTTAATAAAGGCATACAGGGAGGATTGGTTTCTTACGCATTCTATACTATAGCTTCATGAGACGAGACGCGTTGCGTTGATCATGACTAGTCACCGCGCGACAGCCAAACCTCTTTGACGCTCGAACCGTGATCGCGAATAAAAAAAAAACAAAGCTGTCAGTAAGCGAAAAAAAGGAAAAACAAAACACGATCGCGGATGTCTAGCCAGTGATCATAGTTATAAAAATTTAGTGTTAAGTTGGGGGTTTAAAATAGGTTTTTCTTCGTTTTTTGTTGTTTGTGGCCACAACCTGGCCAGGTTTGGCAAGTAGATGAGTTTTTTTTTTTTTTTTTTTTTTTTGTAATAGGGTTAAGTACTTGAGTGATTTGGTCGGTTTTTAAATGTTTGCCGAAATAAAGAATAAGTCATAATAAAAAAAATATCAGCATTGTAATTTGTAAGGCATAATATGATACACTCATTGCTTCACCAAAATCACATGAGATAGTTCCAAATTTTCCAAGTTTATTACATGCTATGACGTGAATGTCAAAGGTGTGGTCGTGAAGTGAATAATTTTCATAGCAAAAAAATGTTGTTGTTCATACAACTTTTGATAGCAATTTTAAATATAGTTTTTTTTTGTATATATTTCTGTTGTTAAGTTACCTTCGATAGTACACGACCTGCGTGCGTTGACAACATGGTAGGCCCTGCGTTTACGCATCACTAACTTCCGATAGTATCGAGACCAACCTTCGAATGACTTCCGGACACCTTTTTTCTTTAATCGTTTTGTATGCCAGATACAAATGCCTATTTTGGTTTGTATTCAGATTATTTTTAATGCCTAGAATTCACGAAGTTCGAAACTGTTTTAAGATTCAGTCGAGTCTACCGATTTCCTTGTTGCAAAAAATCAATCAAAGTTTTGAATGAAAAATCTTGCTAGGTATTAACTTCAAATAGTACAAAACTCTCAGTTTTACTTTTAATATAAGTACTTTTTACATTGATTTTGATACAAGTCGGTAATATAATAATATATTTACTACTATTAACTTTCTGGTGATAAATGCAGAATGCAATTTTTAAACTGCCTCTATTTCTGAATATCAGTACAAAAGTTAAGCCAAATAAAATAATTTTAAAAATAGAGCATCCGATGCTTCCTTCCCATAATTGCCGTAACAACAGCTCCTGGCTATATTTCGTCTTCTCTATAAATATTGGTCCAGATCCATTAATATTGATGGAACTAATGAATCAATGATCAAGACTCGAATGGCAATTGAAGGTGAATTGGTATCAGCGTTCAATGGTTAATTAATAGAAATAATAAAATTACTAAGTTGAATTTTTATTCTGTAAAACTCATACTCATTCTCGTAGAAATAAAAACTCAAGAAGGACAAATATTTCAAATGGGAGAATATTAAGAACGTTGCTTATTGATTTACTTAAATAATTAAAGATAACAATGAAGTTTCTCTTGCAAATAATGAAATGATTTCAGTATCGGAAAAAGCATCAATTGATGATGGGGATCTCATCACGGTTAATAATATTTCCGGTTGATTTGCATTGAATGAAGTTGAAACCAGCTAATAACTTGCCTCTGTCGACTTCTCTGTAAGAGTACAATGCAACTCGATCATATTGTTTCTATATATAGATTTATGTACGATTGTGATCTAGGAAAAGTATCTTTGCAACCTTTTTGTCTTGGTAATGTTGAAATTGCTTTATTAAAATTGCAATTTTTACTATTAATGAACAGTTACGTTGTCGGTCAAGACTAACAACCAGCTATTAAATTCCTAAATTTAATTTTGATTTCGGATGCTCATCATAGATAGTCATCTTAATTATTTAAATGATTTATGGAACATTTATAAAACAATGCCTCTGTTCAGAATTTTTCATGCACAATAAAATAATATGATAATTAATTATCGTGTTCCTTCAAATGCCTCATTCATTTTTCTCCAATCTTTCATCTCTTCTTGTTGTAAATATCGCCCAAGCGTCTCCTGTTATAATTAGCTTGCGTTTAATGTTTCGCTGTTTTTATATTTATTTTTATTTGTGACATTCACCTGCAACTTTGACTTTTTTTAAATTGCGAGTTCTACAAGTGTGTCAAGGTTGAACGGAAAGAGGAATAGACCATGTCATTCGATGACACTTTTTTTCGGGTCCTATTAGTTCTTCTTGCAAAAAAATTAATTGATACTTGTGCATTCTAAAATAAATTATTATATTTAACCACTGTGGGGTAGCCCCGCTATAGACCAACGAAAATTAGATTGCTTTACATGATCGTCAGTAATTTCAATATTAATGAAAGCTGCATTTCAAATTAAGATGCAGCAAACTTTAGGACCAATACTAGTGACTATGTTATTCGAAACCACGATTACATAAAATCTTCTTGATAAAAAAAATTGCGAAATTGCCTCCAAATAACTATTATTAACACGATAAACAGCTAGTATTCAAATAATACATTAAAATAAAGCTTGGAACTATTTCGTGTAGTTACACTATAGATAAGGCAGGGCTTCTGTTATAGATTTTTCAAGCTTTTTATTTACTTGCCATGTTAGTTAGTTAGTGGGGGCAAATCTTGCAAGCTTAATTTGACCCATTCCCAGTGTCCGATAGAGCTGAAATTTTGTATACTACAGGTTTGGTTCAGATGACAATACAATATTAAAGTACAGTCAGCAAAAAAGCTTGTCATAAAAATGAAAGTTTGACTAAAAACTTATTTGTAAATAACCTTTACCAAAATATCCCCTTTAAAAAAAGAATTTCCTTCATTTCTTCATTGCGGATCGGCCGAATGGGGCCGGAGAATTATATAGTAAATGCTGCCTTATTTCTTATAGAATTAAAGCCGCATTTACTTTGCAGTTGGCCGTTGCAGTTATTACTTTTGCAAGTGGCCTAGTACCCCAAGAACTATCCGATATTTTTGTAAAAAATTCAATAACAGGCCAAATTTTTGTAAACGGCTCTTAAATATAAATTTAAGAGACTATATTTTGGAATCCAACATAATATCGCATTGGAAGGTATAAAAAAAAAGTTATACCCCGAAAATGGTGCAATTCTTTCAGCAAATATGCTATCATCAATTTTATCGTTAACATGTGTTTATGTTCACCATATCTAAGCACCAAAGTCGAAATCCATAAAGATATAAAACGGGAAACTAATACTTTAGGAAGAAGTCGGTTGTTTCTGATAGCATTTTTAACATAGGTGTAATGCCAATTTGAGTTTACGTAGAGAGTTTTTTTTAAAGTTTATTTGTTTTTCATTTACAAATATAGGGGGATTATATACTTTTACGAAAGATAATAATAAATGTATTCAAATGTAAAGTGAATAACACTTATACCATTTTTGCCTATTTTTTTATAGATTTTTTAAAGCTTTGTATTTGTTTTTTTTAATGTCGCGGTCATAAATATTGGTGGATTACTAATGAATTATTTATTAAACTAGATAATCTAATTTTCAATGTTAAGAAATAACTGATATAGAATTATTGTTGAGTCTCCATAGAACGAATTAGTTTGGCTCTCGGGCTATAGTGCGCGCCCTTAAGTGGTGATTAGGCTGAAGATGGAAGCGCACTACTCACGGAATCCTCAAACACTGAGGAACTGTTGATGTTACATGATAAGGAATATTTCAGAACTTCTTGAATAGACCCAGTATTTTTCCTATCAATAGTATTATTAATATCAATTATATTATTCTCTTTTATCGACCATTCCTAATTTCAAACAATACAATTTCAATACGACTTTGAATTTTTTACCTTCAAACATTTCATTACTTACCGATATTTACAATGAATATTCCCAAACATTTTCCTCAAATACTAGTCAGATGCTGCTTCAGTAAAAGATAATATTTACCGAATACCCTGATAAAGCTAGGAAGATTCTTCACGGATTTTCTGTTTTCTTTGGAACACTCCGAAATATAATATGACTAATGGCTGTTATACTAAATTTAACTCCACCCATCGTTCCATCCACGTGCATTGACTTGGCTTTTCCCGTCTGTCTGCCCGATGATTTTTGGTCAAGTTGGCAACTAAATTTATTGGAAATACGGAGTTTGATTTTTACTTAGAAAAATTTTAAGACCGAGTTTAGGCTATGCAATGGATTAGCTTCATGATCAAGGTTTGATTTTTTTTTAGTTCTCACATGTTGTTTCACATTTTGTGTAAGTCAAAAAAATATTGATGACATTAGACCTAAAAATAGCCACAAAGAGTGAATTAAATAGCAATCTTATACTCGTATACTTAATCTGATATTATTCTGATTTCAGATAAGTTTATCATTTATTTTTAAAGTCAATATTCAGAACTTCAAATAATATACTTTACAGTCTGGAATCTCTATAATTTTATATAATGCCATAAAATAAATGTGTTTCACTTCAAATGCACCTAAATATCAGGATCTTATCTTTTCATGTGCTTTTTATTGCATAATAATAATAATAAATTTCTTTTTCACACTTATGCTCTGAAATGTTAATATTATATTTGAGAAAAGAATGCAGTACGTGGCACTTTTCCGAGGTAAACATTCTAAATTTGAAAATCACTGCAGTAATGAATTTCAGTACTTACTTACTGCACTAAAATCAGTGCAGTAAGTAAGTACTGAAATTCATTACTGCAGTGATTTTCAAATTGAGAATGTTTACCTCGGAAAAGGTACTACCCAAAGATATTATTACCAACTTTTTTTCTTTATTTTTTCTTTCGTTATTCCTGTGTATAAAAACAGAAAAAGCAAAGGGACATTTACACCATACAGCCACATTATTATTCTTATTATATAGGTAATTATTTTATCATAATTTAGGTTAACTTTTTTTAAAAAACGGTGCGCACAGAGTATATCACTTCGTATTGTAAGCGCTATGTACCCTTAGCACGAACATCAATCGAAAAAACAAAATGAGATTTATCATAGCCAAAATATCCTTTACGAGTAATTTTGTATGGGAAATATGTACAGCGCCATCTACCGCCCAGAAGCGGGTATTGAAGTTGCGCATTTTAGTAGCAAGCAGTAAGTATCAATAGGCTGTATGACCGTTCCACTTGGCCTCACAAACCAATATTAAAAAACGGCGGGAATGATTTTCAGCGGTTGATTTCAGATTTGATATCAATACAGTTTATTTATATTGTGTAATAAATTATCAAAATGAGTTCTGCCAATGAAACATATACAGACATTGTAGGTACCTACTCCACCTAATTTGAGAGCAGAAGCAAAATGAATAATAGAAAACTTACTGCCAGCAAAATCAAAAGAAAGATACCTATATGAAAACCTACGATCTGATTTGGAGAAGTGAAAAAAGGCGCATACGTTTTCGGAATCTGTGTTGTTGGCGTATTTTAATGATACATCATTAAAATAATATTATTATGGGCGATTTATACATAAGTGTGCCCGGGAAAACAATAACATTTACATTTAATAATTGCCCGAACATGTGTGATATCAATTTTAATAAATATTATTTAGTTAAACAGTTTTTTTTATTTCCTCGCATTTCTTGAGAAAAGCACTATACAAGCCTTGTACGGTAAGCAAATTACCTTGCCTCGAATGATTAAAGCCCTCGCCTGCGGCTCGTGCTTCAAACCATCCTCGACAATGTAATTTCTTACTTACCTGTCCTCGGCTGTAATGTACTATTAATCACACCAATTATCTAGCTCATAAGTACTTTTCATTAGGAAACTGTATTAATATTTCCTTATTTTTCATAGACTGAGTGAGTGTGAATATTTCCTCCTTTTCGTAAACTATCGTTTTACTGAGTTTACCAGGAATAACATCACTATATCGAATGTTACCCTAATGGTTTTGGCCATACCGCTTCTGTCATGATAGTGTCAGCGTCGCAAATAGATCTGTCAAGTTTTGCTGAAGCGGCTTAATCCGTGACGTCATGCAGTGCGGTCTGTGCGGTAATGCCACATAATCTAGAACAGATTAAAAAGTCTGCTCACCATATTTACCTCGTCCATAATCTTCTACGTGAAGTTTATAATTATCACTGACACCCTCATTTTGGAACTTCTTTCAAAGTTGTTTCCAAAGTTAAAGCTGACATTTTTTGTATAAACATAAACTAAACGGTAACGAATGAGTTTGGATTTAGCTTGGATATAGCGATCGCACCAATTTCCGTGAAAATATAAAAACAAAATTAAAGATTTTTTTAGTCAAATAAAATTGTAAGATAATTTGGTCATACTCTTTCAAAAGTGAGCTTGCCTAGAGCCCTGCTGTGCGATTCTCTAAGATTCAATCAACAAACTCGACGTTCTTTTTCGCTTGACTTTCACTTGTTTATTATGAATTTTGACATAAAGAATCGAAGTGAACGACGATGTGACGGTGAAACTTCGTTAGAGAATCGCACCCCTGATGACACTTATTTAACTATAACAGTACCACGAAAACATCTTTTAATTTGCCACACTTTGTGTGTGTTAATCAATTTCAAGTGCAATAATTTCTGCATCATGCTCGCGGTACACATAATTATCTACAAGATTCATTCACGATGACATAAATATCACTGGATTGAGACACACATTTAATGACTTACCAGTTGTAATTGATATGTTTAATGAATATCACTTAATTGAAATGCTTGAGTTAAGATGCGGTTAAATCTAACTCTGGCCGCTCACGGGCCAACGACCACAACCACAAAACGCCGCCACCGACCTCTTCCCTGTAGTTTTCATAGATTTTACGGTGACGCCTGTGGTCGCCACATGCTACAAATCGTTTCCACTCGCGCCGGCCACTAACGCTGGCACAAAATTCTGGAAGCAAATGGGTCAGAAAAAGTAGCGGCCACCGACCGCAAGTGTCTACTACCCTACCAGCCACAAGTGTCTGTCGCGCGCTTCAGCTGCCTTTGTAGCCGCTTCTAGCTTCAAGTGGCGGCGTGTGTGGCCCGTGTGCAGCGACGGTTAGCCATTTATTTTGAACGAATCTAACTATCTTAAAATTGCAGTATTAACAGCGTGCTTAACCCTAAACATTGCAACAGATACGGTTTATTTTAAAATTATCTTTTTAATATTGATTAGATTTGACACGTGAGTGATAGTATGAAGAAATATTAAATGTCAACCTTCACACATTTTTCGACTAATGAAAGACACTCAAATATATCTCGGTTAATTAATGTTTATAATGAGGGGTCCTAGGTGAGTCCGAGGTGTGTACCTATCCTAACTTAAATCTGTGGAAAATTTATCGCCAATTATATGTAGACAAAATAACGTCAAGTTTATAAAGCCAACAGCAAGACATGGCTATAAACGTTAGAGCAGTTTCAAATTCATACGTGAAATTAGGCATAATATAGCAGAACTTACGTTTGGGCTCTCATCCAATATTAAAGAGGAATCGGGTCTAGGTCAGAATGGCTCTCTGTAACAGATATGCTAATTGCTAAATGTTTATGTCGAATTTAAAGTGTATCCAATTTTAATTAGGCGACTGTAGCTTTGAAATGCAACCGGAGTTACGGTTGTTAGCAAATAAACTAATGGTACCTTCTACTTTACGAGAATATTTCAAGTGATAGTGGTTTTTGTTCTATTCCAGTTAGACAGCTGTGCTGTATTCCGACAGTTGAAGATAAAATAGCTAGTCCCTTTAGTGGTTGTGGATTCCGGGAGTAGTGCGCTCCCTCCCTTCAGCCTTATCTTCCCTTAACATCAGGTGTGATAAAGGCTAAGTGATACCCCGTTGTGATAAAAAGAAACAATAAAAGACTAAAGTTAGTTGCGAACCATGTAAACTTCTGACCTAGGAAATGTCAACACTTTCGATTTTTTTCCAAACTTTGTGCTACTGTTTTATATCAGATATTTCCACAAAACGCTTACAGAAAACGAAAAGTTTACAATAATCGACAGAACATAATTTTTTCGTTCTATAACGATCGATTTTATCTATTTGCTAGATATATAGTCAGGCGATCCTTGACGACGAAGAATCCGCACCAGTCTGAACCATCTATTTTCTACTTATCACCTATTCATCTATGTTTCTAAAAATACTTCTCGATATTAATCACAAAAATTCTAATTAGAAAAAATCTTATCTGCACACTCATCGCCTAGCTTTGATATAACGGCTACAAGTACAACACGTGTTCTGTAAATTATTCACGCCTTCATTTGTCTTATGTGACCTTAGTTTTCGATCTTAGAAAGGCATTACAAGATAGTTTAGTGACCTTTAAAACAATTTCACCCACGCCTAGCAACTGAACTTATGTTATGGTGTTACAGTAACATGTTTAGTTATACAACGAAGCATGTTATTCAAATGATAATTAGACAGTAAACCGATATTAAAACTCGATGTCGACACAGACAATTACCTTAAAAGGATTAGCACGTTTGAATAACGAGATCTTGGATCTGATGTATTTATTGCTTGAGACGTCATTATATTTCACCAGGAATAGTTTTTGCATAGTCAATTGAGATCGTGTTGTAGAACATGAATGAAGTGATCTATTCTCGTATGTTAGGCAATAATTATCCAGTACGATACTAATACTGGTAGGCACAAGTACTACGCCATGGTCTGCAATGCAATTCATTTTAAGTTGGTATCTCGTCAATCTACAATCTTTGAAAGTGATGGCTATCCAAAGGGTACACTTGCTTTTACATCGATGCCTTAGGCTAAGATTCCAAAGTCGTACATGTAATATTTTATTTTATAATAACATTATGACCTCCATTAAATTTGCTGTGCGATTACCAAAGGCGATGTGTAATTATTTATTGCCAAATTTTAAGGTAATATCATAAAACGCTTCGCTGAATCAAATTAAGACGAATGCTATGATTTTAAAAAGTGTTTATATCGTGGACAGGGCAGCCATCAAACGATATAATAAAATGCAAATTGTTTTACATAGTCCTTGCCTGCTGCAAATTGGACCAGAAAAAGTAATTAATTTATCGCCAATTTTGTTTTCGCTGATCATTAGGAAGTACGTCCGGGGACTCAATGATAGTAATAAATATTAGTTAATGGTCAATACATTAAAAGTTAAGGACATAAGTTTTCAATGATTGCGATTGCGATAAAAATGCGTCATTGCATTTAATTGGTCACTTATTTTGCAAATCATATTTTAAGTTTTAATTTAAAACTAATATTTTGAGCGATTTCATGAGATTTTGGCTGACGGAAAATAAGTGTAGAACATATTTACTGTTTAAGTAGGTGCTAAAAGAAATAACTATGTACTCATGTTCAAATATTCGTCGTTCGTCGACCACGCTCTGCTCAGTTATTTACACAGTTTTGGGCCATACAGCCTATAACAGCTTTCAATATGGCGTGTGTTAGTGTATCTTACAATTAATTTGATTTACGATTCAACCCATGAACATTATGGCGACTGCTACTTCCCGAGGAACAATCGACAGTTTAATTCGTCACTAGTCTATCTGTAGCTAAATATATACTCCGATCACTAGCTCGTCATCACGCTTAAGGACCGCCATAAGTGTCTACAAATGTTTTATCTTTTATCACTGATAGGAGTTGAGAACTAAAACACATTTATCTATTAGCTTTTGACGTTTCACGCTATTAGTTTGTTAAAGCGTGTTCAGTAAATGAGTGACGTGAAAATGCTGTCATGCCGGTATAAATAAAATAAAAGTAACGTTGTGTTTAAACACTGAACAAAAATGGCGCAAGCGTGTAACATGGACCATAATTACAAACTGGAAAAGAAATATCTTGAGCTAAAACGGATGGTGTTAGAGAAAACAGAGGAACTTAAAAGGAGAGACAAAATAATAGCTTTACTTGAAAATGAGATTGATGAAAAAGATGCAACGATAAGATATTTGAAAAATGAAATTGATAAATTTAGACAAGTGGTTAAACCTTTGACGAGACAAATAATCGGGAATCATAGAAATGGGTTAGAAGAAGTGGAGTGTTTTGTGATGAAGACACCTGGTATAGAGAACACGAGGATATTGCCGCTGGGTGAACCGAGGCTAAAGAGAACGGCTATTTCAGCAGAACCCCTGTCTTCATTATCCCAGGATCATGAAATGCAATTGGTGAAAATACCGAAGAGTCAAAGGTAGGTAACAAGCAGAATATGATTGAACTATAATTTCATAAGTGAACGTCTTGTTCACTTTGGTTTTCTTGTTCGTTATGCTCAATCAAAACAACCTCCGAATATAAACATCTTCAAGGAATGTGATTTTAAAATACGTGCTCAAATCAAAAGCTCATTTGTTTTCCCACAACGCACAAAGAATACAAAATGACCACTGTATTAGGTTGTATTTTAATATATCTATTCCGCCATTTATTACTCAACGAATGCCTAATAGGGATTCCGCCTCCTAAATCGTGTCAGCTATGATGTAAGTTATTGTTGCGTACATTCAAACATCAATCACCATGTGATCGAATTTCTTCTGTGCCACATACGTAGTTGTCCTGTAAGGTCGCTAAGCTAGTATACCTTCGAGCGTCACATTTGGTATAATTACGTTCGAACTTCGTGTCCTCGCTGCGCCGTGGCTGTCACGACACGGGTCCGTCACGTCGACGACGTTTCAAGATGTAGTGATAGAAATTACGGATTCTAATCTGTTGGTATAACATTCTAAGATTGATGGCAAACATTTAACATTTTGTAACAGATCAAAGATCTGACGCCGGCCGTCCAGTTATTTGAAGTCAATTTTTCATTTGAACATGGGTGTGGTGTAGACATGTGTTTAATGGTTTTATTTCTCTATTACATGTTCACGTTTTGATGTATTATGCCAGTTACTGCAATTGATTTGTAAGTGGAGGGAGCTCGAGGATAACTTACAAATTGCTTGTGAAACGTGTTTGTTTGACTATAATTGATGGCACCTATGGTGATGATGATAAATCTAATATGTTTTTAAATTGATTTTTTAAAGCTAAGAAAACAATTTAAAAATGGCAATAATAATTATTGAACAGCTATTGAGTCTTGACTTGACGCATTTTCAAAATTGATAAATTGATTTGAATGCTTATGAAAAACATTTTCCGTTATTAATTTGCCATCTTCATCTTAGCATAGAAATATTACATCGTCATTTATCATGATTATATGGTTAGGTATGAATGTAGATCATAGAATTATCACATCTTTCTTTATCGTCCTTCTAAAATAATACAGAGTCACTTATAATATTTAATAATGGCAATTGTTTGCATTAGTTACAAACTAATTTGACTATACAAAGGTTGATAAGGCGTTACTTATTACTATAATTTTAAGTACATATTTTTGACAATATGCGAATAAATCTGTGTCAATAATTTTCCCATCATGAGTAACGATTATATAGTTTTATTTATTACTGGCATGTAATATTTTCCTACTTTATACTTGCTTGCTTGTTTTTGATCGTGTTTTCTAATACGCTGCTTGCTATCATTTTATTTTATGACGCTAATTTACGGTTATTCAAAGGTTAGTTATTGGATCATTAAATATCATTATATATGATTATTGAAATTGCTTGACCTATAAATAGACTTAGAAATATTTTATGACCTGTTGTTTATACTACTACCTACCTATGTACTGTTGTATGTACTAGCGGATCCTTGCGGTTTTACCCGCGTGGTACCCGTTCCCGTTGGAGTATCGGGATAAATTAATATAGTCTAGGTATATCACTCGGGAAGAATGTAGCTTTCTAATGGTCAAAGAATTTTCTAATTCGGTCCAGTTCAAAGTTCAAAGTCTACCTATTCAATTCAAACAAATAAACAAATAAATATTTCCTCTTTTTAATATTAGTATATAACAAGACATACTTACCTAAATTAGGTCTTAAACTAATAACTAAAAACGATTAGTATAATATAGTTATTGTAATAAAAATTACATAATATGTATCATAATTAGATTTTTCAGTTCAAAATAGGTAGGGCAGGGGTAGGTACCCTTTGTGGCCACTTTAAGGATTTTTTGACTTTTAAGCAATATGTACTAATTAATGGCCTTAGGTATTTAAGAGTCAAGTTATATCTTAAATTATAGATAATTTAACTATCTTAAAAGGTACATTTTTCAAATTTAAAAAAGTAAGTACTTAAATTAGTTTTTTGTATACAACACAAAATGTGTAAGACTTGCTAAATGTACCGGTTTTGGCCACTTATTGATAGTTAAACTTTTGTAAGTATAGCGAAAAATCAAAACCAAACCCAGGTTAAATCAATATATTCTAATGCGCTAGAAACCAATCAATTGCAAAACAACAATTTAATTGTAAAAAACAAAGGTTTTTAAAGTATTTCATCCAAAACAAATTTCTTAAAATTCTCATACAAAACATTTTTTAAAACAGAAAATGGGATTTATTGAAAAAAATCGTATGACTTATGGAATTCTAACAGTTGTTATTTACCTTTAAATATCTTATTTTAATTGCCTTTAGCAAAAATGGCGAAAAGTTGTTTAGAAAACTTTTAGAGCAAAAAGTGGCCAATACCGGTACAGTGGCCAAAACCGGGGCTTCTGCCCTACCTACCTACTTTATTTTTACGATATCAGACAGTTCTTTTACAAAAAGAGGAACCAAAAATAATTGAATACATAATCTACCTAACCATTTATCCGTCAAAATGTTGGTAGGTGTAGTAGGTAATAATACTTCGA
This sequence comes from Crambus lathoniellus, assembly GCA_949710035.1. NCBI lineage: Eukaryota > Metazoa > Arthropoda > Insecta > Lepidoptera > Crambidae > Crambus > Crambus lathoniellus. The sequence goes on from OX453296.1 coordinate 13,568,882, forward strand.
TCAACAATAACACCTATGTTGATCGAAGGTTTTAGTAAGATAACTTATTTACACTTAAGTTTATTTTTTTCGCATATTTATGTGATACAGTTTTAAATAGGATTGGTAATAATAGCCTAAAATAATCTTTTCACTTCTCATGCTCGTAAAGTTCGTGTTTATGTTGGGTATAGGCTGCATAAAATCGCTTTTTATGCTCTAGTGCATAAAGTAAAATCTTCGTCTATGTCACAGACTCTAAGACAAAGGTCATCAGGTAAACAGTCACAGACGCAATTAAACTTCGTTAAATAAACTTGTTGTTTCATTCTATTTCTTAAATTTTGTACATAATCCATGTTAAATTACTAAATAAATAAAACTAGGCAAAATTAATGAGTTTTGTAAGAAATAAGTATTTCAAGAGCATTATGGACTACGATCAATGCTAAGTAACTGTGCTGCCACTTCCACGTATAAAAAAAAGAAAAAGAAAGTTTTCCCGCCAACATGGCGAAGTCTTTATTTTTTGCAATATTGTAATTTATTTTCCTCACACTCGAAGTGAAAAGCAGAGTGTATAACTCGTAGATAAAACCCATTTTACCCTCGAATTGACTATCCACCCTCGCCTACGGCTCGGATGGATATATACGTCTCGGGTAAAATGGTATGTTTTATGCACTTGTTGTACAATCTACTATATTAGGTACCTACTTAGGTATATTACAATGTACCTAGGTAGTTCTTATAAGATGTGATGACTGATTATGACTGAATACTGTTAGTGTTGTGGTTGTTAAAAACAACTTTCTCAATGGTCGGTAACGGGAGGGTGACCAAACATTAATGATCGAGCTTCTCCATGTAATTAATACAAGTTCGCATTGGGCCCGCGTGGTGGGATATGCAATGGCCCAATATCTTTACCTACTTATCCCTAAAGAATGAGGAAGGCAAAGTGCCCCAGCAGTGGGGACATTAAAATGGACGACGATGACGAGTAGGGCAGTGGTACCCTTTGTTGCCACTTTAAGGATTTTTTTTGCTTTTAAGCACTAACTACTAAATGGTCTTAAGATACAAATTATATCTTAAATTATAGGTAATTTATCTACCTTTAAAGGTACAAAATTAAAATTTAAAAAAGTTCAATAGTTTTTTGTATATAACACAAAATGTGTGAGAGGTGCCAAATGTACCGGTTGTGGCCACTTATTGATAGTTAAACTTTTGTAAGTAGGTATAGCGAAAAATCAAAACCAAACCGCTAGTAATGCGCTAGAAACCAATCAAATGCAAAACAACAATTTAATTGTGAAAAACAAAGGTTTACAAAGTATTTGATCCAAAACAAATTTCTTAAAATTTTCATACCTACTAAATTTGTTTTCAAACTGAAAATAAATTTATTCAAAAAAAAAATCATATGACCTAAGAAATTCTAACGGTTGTTATTATTACCTTAAAATACCTTATTTTAATTGCCTTTAGCAAAAATGACGAAACGTTTATGAGAAAACTTTTAGAGCAAAAAGTGGCCAAAACCGGGCTTCTGCCCTACCTACTATTTACTGGACAATAATATAATCTATGTTTGTATCCTATAATTTTTTTAAAATTTATTTATCATTAATTTGTATACTATTACTTTCCAGATCGCGGGAGTTGATCAAGGGCGCTATCTTGGACAACGATTTCATGAAGAACCTCGAGATGACGCAGATCCGCGAGATTGTGGACTGCATGTACCCTGTGGAGTACGCGGCCGGCAGTCTCATTATCAAGGAGGGGGATGTCGGCAGCATTGTCTATGTTATGGAAGGTATGTTTATTTTAATATTCTCATATTCATGCATCCAGGATCCAGGATATTAAAATTTGTAACACGCGACATCTATCATAAAAACCGAACTATTTAATTAGTTCAAAAAGCATACGATAGATAGCGCTTTTAACTAAGTATTTCGGAACAAATATAGATGGCGCTAGTGGTAGAAACGTCTAGGCACTACACACGTTCCGATCCGACCGCCGATTTGGTCTGCAAATCTCGTGTGTAGCGTCGTAGTTGTGCGACCATAATAATAATTTCGTGTTTGTCGCGGTCTGGCCGGATCTGGTTCGCACGAATTTACAACCAAATAGTAAAGTTCTTAAAATAAAATGCATCATAAGATTACCGCGATCGGGGCGCAGCACGCGTAGCATGACAAACCCGAGAAGAGACAAAACCTTTCTCGAGTTCATCATGCTACCAGTGCAGATTTGGATCGGAACAGACCAAATCGGCGGTCGGATCGGAACGTGTGTAAACCAACATGTGTAGCGCTTGTTACTGACATCTAGCGTTGAGTAGCAGCAGTGTATTTAATTTTAATTCAAATGAAATATAGTAAAGGATTTTCTATTTTACACACCAAGTAGACGTATGTACGTTGTTAGTAGTTAAATATACTCCATACTTGACCACATGAATATCGTAAAAAGAAAAGAATAAAAAAGTAAGATTAAAAGCTCAACCCTTCATTGGCATTCTCAAGTTTATACCGGATAAACAGCATATATATATACTTTTTTATAGTACGGGATTTAGGTATATAGGTGCAGAACTTGTACATTATTATCCAAAAGACTTCGAACTATTTTCTATGGAGCCTGGCATACCTACCTACCTAGTTGTAAGTATGACATATTTTGATGTAAGTTCGAAGATGTAAAATAATTTTATTTTACACATTTAAAGTGAAATATTTCAAAAAGTATATCTTTTATGACATTTTGTTAATAGTATTTGTCGTTTGTAATTATTTTCTCGGTTGACTGGCTGGCGTGTGTTTCATAGGTGTACACCAAAATATTTCATACCTGCCAACTTATGTATACTTATGCCATTAAGGTTCGATGTCTTTTGAATTTATAAGTACTACGTATCTTAGCCGCTAGGCGCTGTACGGTTACTGCATGCAGTCTTACATTTCCCACCAGCATCCCTCTAATTCTGGGGCCACACTATCGGGATTATGCCGATGTTCAACACCGCGAGACTTATCGCGTTAAATTTATGGCGATATTTACCGCCGGTTTCCGAAACGCCAATTAAAATTAAATTACCTAATTCCCAATTAATCTCCAACTAATGTAGTTTGGGTTTCTGAAAGAAAAATGTGATAGACTGTCAACAGTCTGTTAACAGTCTATCAGTACCCATACAAATCTCGAACCATTTCTAGATTTGGGTTTCCGAAAGCATAATCACATGATTTACAAACTGTCAACGCTTGAAAAATTAATTGAAGAAACTGAGAATCAAATAAATTTTACCAAGTATTTACATTATTCCAGTCAATTGAGTTAAATGTTCCATTAAATTATGATTTTTAAAAGTGATAATACGGTATTTTACTGATATTTTTTTATTTCTTTAAAATGTTTTTCGAAATATTAGCTACACAAAACAAGTTTTCATATTGAATTATCTTGGATATTTTCAAAGATATAGGACTTCAAACTTTATAATTAGACAAGGACAGGACGCTATCTTAGTGACGTCAGTAGGTTAGTAGCGTCATAGTCACGCCATAGAAGATTTCGTTTTAGAAAGAGACAGCTACAGTCAAAATCAAACAGACTATAATTATTTTATTATAAAACAGATTCAAATTATTTTTTCACATTTGGTATTCTTAATTGCAATATTTTTTAACGTCATCATTAAATATCTACATTTCAACAACAGTAAAATACCCTATTTATAATATTTCGCTCGCCGTGCGATTTCTTTTGCTACTTTCGCAATTCGTTCCGTGGTTCGTTACGGTGACAAAAACATTTTATCTAGAGCTACACGTTAGGTGGCGCTAGGGATCAAATAATTTTGTTGATTTGTCCTGCAATAAGTACCAACAAGAAAAAAACAGTCAGAGATAATGGATACAATATGTATGATGAGTAGGTACTAAATCGATTGACTTCAGTCAGAGTGGCCAAACTAATAATAAACCAATAATTAGCAGTCAATTACCTAATTGTGAGATAATTTTCGTTTCAGAAACACAATGTGCTTTTAATTGGGAATTATTTGTGACAGTCTGTTAGCTAATTTTAATTTTGATTGGCGTTTCAGAAACCGGCGGTTAGGCCCGTATTCTAGAACGACACTCAAGTGGAGATCTCTTCTCAAGTACAATAAGAAAGAGATGCAAATACATGCAACGAATACATTCATCCCTTGCTAACTATACTTGAGAAGAGATCTCCACTTGAGTGTCACTCTAGAATACGGGCCTTATGCCCGAATACTCGTACGCTACTTATCTTTGGGAGCGTCTGAAACATCTCCCTGTCACTTTAAATGTCAAACGTATGAAAGAGATGCCATGATGTTTGAGACGCTCCCAAAGATGATTTGCGTTTGGTGTGGTGTTGGTCGCTCGATCGCAAGAATTCTCGCGATAATCCCCACTCGAGGCTATCGGCATACGGGTTACGGCGTAGTGAATGCCGTAGTAAAATTTATCGCGTTAATTATCGCCATAACGTGGCTAGACTGTGTTGGAATATGGCATATCCCGTTGTTTATCGGCGTATTCCGATAGTGTGGCCGCAGCATAATAGTATACCTATATCAGCGACAGTCACTGAATTTCAAAACCGCCAAAAAGATCTAATCACACTGTACCCAAGGTACCTTCAATAGATCGTCGGTGCAACATAAAGTGGCCTACCAACTAAACGTCATCCGGTGCACGGGCGCCATTCCAGAACCATTCCGCTCCAACGGTCGTCGGTTAATAAGTAACTTTCTTTTTTAAGGTTAGGTACGTTTTCACGTTTTGAGGTTAGGGTGATGGCTGAAAATCAGTGTTTTGCCTCCGGGCAAAAACTACACTGAGCGTTGGCCCATTTTGCTGCTGCACATACGTACAATTCTTTCTTTTCTTTCTTTTTTCTAAAATATGTACTTTCCAATTTTTTTATTAGGTATGTTTGTGTTTTCTGTTTTTATGTTTATCTCGGCAATTGTATGTATGTGAAATAATTCAGCAATAAACGATTTATCTATCTTTATCTATCTATCTTTTCCGAATGGTACAGACGGTAGACCACACATTACCTGTATGTAGCAAGCTCTGTAGACGCATCAAAATTTGTGCTTAAGAAAATTCAAAAGTAGCCTTTCATTTTAATTCAATTTTATAGATTCACAATGCAATTATGTGCTGAAGCACCTAGGTTAGGTATAGGTACCTAGAATACTTTGTAAAAGAAAACAACACCACCAGTACCCATCCGAAAAACTACGATGGGCGCGTTGGTGCTGGCTATAATTTATGTTATTTTCTTCATATAAACTCGTTTTATAAAGTCTTTCTTTTTCGAATCGACATGGTATGCCGAATACTTGCCTTACTTTTCTTGTGAAGGTGGAAAACATCTCAAGTACTTAGTATACCTATAATATGTTCCAAATCGCAAGAAAATTTCGACATAACCCTTCGATTTTTATAGCCACTCTTTTTTATATTAGCGTGTGGCAGTATGCCGAATACCTGCGTACCTACTTTACTTTTCTTGTGAAAACGGAAATGATAACTGCATCTCAAATAATATAAAGTGTGTTCCAAATTTGCTTAAGAAAATTCAAAATAAACCTTTGATTATATAAAGTATCTGTGTCCTAAATTTTAGCCAAATCCGTTCAGCGGTTTTGGTGTGATTGACATCCATCTAAATTTTCACATTAATTAACTATACTAATACTAGCTTTCCGCCCGCGGCTTCGCCCGCTTGGACTACACGACGATATTCCGCGGGAATGTGATATTTCTCCGGTATTAAAAAGAAGACTATGTTCCTCTCTAGGCTGCAAAGTATAGATCTGTGTCCCAATTTTCAGCCAAATCAGCTCAGCAGTTTTTGCGTGATTGAGTAGGTACCTAACAAATTTCCAAACATATAAACATGCAAACATCCAAATATCTAAACTTTCGCATTTATAATATTAATAATAATAGTAGGAAAGTAGGATAATAAAGAGGAAAGATTTGTATGTACCTATTTAATGATTAAACTCAGAAACTACTGGACCGATTTCAAAAATGCTTTTATTTTTTGAAAGCTACATTATTCCTGAATAACATAGGCTATATTTTATCCCGATATTCCCACGGGATCGGGTACCACGCGGGTAAAACCGCGAGTATCCGCTAGTAATATTATATAGTAGGATTCTTTCTCGTATTAGCGTGGCATGCCGAATACCTGCCTACCTTAGTTTTCTCGTGAAAGCGGAAAAGCTGCAACATGGCGTGACGGCAGTTTTCCAACGGACTCGACTCAGGTTGGCTGATTTCACGTCTAGAAATAGAAATACTAGTAATTGTTGAACTGTGAAACGTATAAGCATAGACTTTTAGTTTTATTTTCTGTTGAGCGCCAAGCATTGCTTAGTTAAGGGTTACTTTTAAAACAAATTCCAATAAATTGTAGTACTTAATTTAATTGTGAAAAATAAATATATGTAGCTTTCTTCCGCAAATAATCACAAAACTTGCACCTTCACCGATCACACTACTCTACACGTGTTTCGCCCCAACCCGGGGCATCCTCAGGAGATGTTTGTCCGTATGCAATCCAGCACCGAATGACGCGGAAGAAAGCTACATATATTTATTTTCACAATGGTTAGGGACTTCCGCCAAGTGACGCCTGATTCAATCAAATACTTACTTAATTTCAATTATTTCTATTGTGATATCATTCTTGCTAAGCTAAGTTATTAACCAAATATCAAATAAAAACCTATATTAATTTTTATGACTGTAAAACAATCCGTTTCCTTTTATACTTTTTGTATGTAAAAACCGAAAAAAAAGTAATAATTTATTCGAATACTAATATAGGAAATGCAATTTGTGAATGCTGTTAAGACCTAATCAAGTATGAATAAGTTTGTATACTTACTTATATTTTTTGGGCATACGTAGTAAGTAGTTGCCACGATATGATAAACTAATAGGGAGTAAATATCAAATCAAACAATAGGTATCGTGATCGTAAATCATATTACACATATAAAAACACCCAGATCAAAGCAAACAGACATAATATATGTCTTAAATACTTTCCTCGTGCAGATATCGAAGCCACCACATTAGAGCAATAGGCAGGTATGGTAACCTTTGTACCTTACAAGTCATTGGTTCTCAGTTTAATATTAGTTAAAGTAAATTATATAAACCGTGACTAAAGGCCACAAAAACTGCCATCTACAATTTATAACACAATCCGGTTTCGATGTTTATTATTCAACATTACGTTCGTCCGAGTCATCCACAAAAAACCAACGGAAATTGGTACACTTTCGTCATCTGAAAATAAAAAGCCTAAGTTACGAAATACTTAGCTCCGAAAAATTTTTTACTAGGGGTGGTACAACAAGTTTCTAAACTTTTTGTAAATTCTGTCTTCCTTGTCGAACTGTGCAGGAATATTAAGGGTAGTTGGTTGTGATTTTTTTTTGTAAATGTCGTTACCTAACTAGGAAACGCTGGGAAGTTTCTTGCGCCCATTCGTCTTGAATGGGTGGTAGGAAAATATTGACGATTCATAAGTACATATTTATTATGTCTAAGTGCATAAAGAATATTTTTATCTTATCTTATCTTATTGAATTTGAAATATACCACGTTAGCCTGTTTAACCAATTTAAATGGTTGTAAACTTGAATAAAAACTTGTATTATCTACGCCAGAATCCAGATACTTGGCCATAAGAGAAGTTAAAGTTGTACAAGTTATTCTTTATATATACTGGTGACAATAAAATTATATTCCTAGCTTATTTAAAGTGCCTCAAAGTTATCTAACCCGTTTGACATATTTGCAAAAAAAAATGTTTTTGCTGCAAACTTCCATTTTGACAGCTCGTTTATTATACTTAGCAAATGGCTCATTCGTCACTGCTGTCACCAGATACCTATGTGGGACTGTTAGTATAGTGCGACAAGCTTTTCTGTTCCGGTGACTATCTTTGAAACTAAAACTGTTTTCATACGACAGTCGATTTTGACAGCTAATTTCTTATTGCAAGTGGCTCTTCTGTCACGGCTGTCACCGGAACAGAAAAGCTTGTGTCACTGTAATATTCGTTCGTGAGTCAATAACTTTAAAATTTACAAGATGGCGACCCTAACTTCATCAGAATCAGACAATACGTGATCAGAGGCCGACCTTCACAGACGGAGGTGGGATGACCTTGCCTCCAATCATTCCTAACCGCACTTTCACATTTAAATTTGACCCTTTTGTACGTAACAATAAGATCAACATTCCTACGCATAATGCGTAGACGCAGATACAACAAAACGTCACACGGTATATACTGTTATCTTCGAAGTGAAAGCGATGACCACTCTTGCGATTTGTTTGCTAATATCAGTACCAAAATAGATTCCTTTATATAATAAGTTTGAATGGGAATAGAAACCCGTTCCGTAGGAATCACAAAACGTACGTACCACAGATGTAAGTTAAGCTATAGAGGTTTTGTTAGCTCTGCGTATTTTATAGGCAGTGGCAGACTCAGACTATCGGAGGCCCGGGGCGGCAAGCTGGATGGGGGCCCCGGAGCGCTTTCGCTTTTGAAAGTAGAGGCGGACGGGAGGCCTGGAGTGCTTTTTTAGGATATGATCAAAGGAACGCGGAGGCATTTGGAGCTGTACACTGTTAACTGTAGATGCACTTAACATGGTAATTTTTTAAGTAAGACCGGCGACAGTCCATTTCCCATGGTCTAGGGGGGACGGGAAAATTTGTAAGCCCCACGGCTCCAGGGGGGGGGGGGGGGGGGGGGGGGGGGGCAGGTTGCTACTCCGGAAGACGAAGTTGTGAGAAAACTATGAGCTCCCTCTTTGGCGACGCCCTTGGTTCCCGGTGTGAATTCGAGAGTGGTACAACCTCAGATCATGTAATACTATACTAGGTTAAATATGATCTGAGGGTACAACACTAATAACACACAATCATATTTTTAAACACGACATTAAGTAGGTAGGTACTGGGTTTTGTGCTTTATTTCTTTGACGAACCACTATCGTCTTTTGTCATATCAAATTATTTTTTACTAATCTTTAAGTAATTTGCAAGACTATTACGCTATTCCAGTTATTCAAGTACTACTAATGTATTTTAAAATTTTCGTCATTCATATTAAAACCATATTTCTCGGTTCAAAGCGTGTGTTAGTCCAATAATTATTTGTTCAAAGTTGGTCATAGAATTACATTAGTTTTGGTTACGTAAGACGTGCTTTTACAAAATTACCATTGTCCACTTGTCAGAATAGACTCTAATATACCTATTCATGAATAAACTATCACCATAACCTTAATTCTCTTCGTGTTTTTTTTTACAAATAATTGCAGTTTTGGATGTCTTATTTTATGGTAATAGTTTTTTTTTAAACCTAAACTTTAACCTTTAACAATGTTTAAGCTATGTAAGACAGATTAAGTCGTTCTCTTAGCGCGTTTTGTGCTTAGCAACACATTCGGTGATTATTTTTTTATTCACACTTGAATGTATTTTTATTATAATAGAATGACTAAAGAAGGTTTAATCCAAAAGTATCACTATATGCTGAAGTATTAATAAATCACTCTGTTTATTGAAAAGCCCGAAGAATAGCATGTTTGGTATAATTTTTAATACCTTACCCTTATCCTTTTTTATGCACAACACAACTAAAAGCGAAAGGCGAAAGTGGCGCTGCGGTGAATTTTATTTATTATTGTTATTCTAATACACAATTTAAAAAAAAAACTTTACATGGAATTTTTAGGGTCCATAGTCTAGTATTTTTAGACGATATCATTACATTTCCTCGTAGTCACTACTGGCCGGTTCTGACACATTTGCTACTTATCTACTTCTACGAATGACAATGAGGGAAGGTAGTGATAGGTACCTTCTATAATTACTAGATTAAGGGCCCTAACAATCTATGTAAAGTTTGATTAAAATCCTTTTTCTATTAACAACTTATTAAATAAAAACCTCTGGCGCCACTTTCGGCTATGGTATCGCCAGGCGTCTGTCACTCGTGTACTTGGTGGTGGCGATGGTGCAAATCCATAGAAATTAGGTCCTCAAAAGAGCTAGAATTTATATGCGATAGAAAAATATGCAACGAATGGCCGTTCGTAATTTGCGCCGTACAAGCTGAATTCCACTTTATTGCGTTATACTTACAGTTGCTTTTTATTTAAATGGCTTAGCGGAGTGCAGTATCTGTTACGTAGTAACTATATTTAGTAATCTGTGGTAGGTATCGCCTTCATATCTTGGGGAATACTTGAGACGTCTGACGCTCTCGTGCTTTGGGATTTACATATTTTATCTCATTAATTATAATTATGTTTACATCGAAACAGTAGGTGGTTCTTAAAATTTATTAAATTGTCTCTAAAAAACGATCAAACTTTTTTGAAACAAAATGTACTCAAAGACATGAGTTAAATGCACATTCAACTTTTTTATATCGGTTTTCAGTCGTGATCTTGTTATGCCTATAACTTTTTATCAAGGAAAATCGCAAAAATCGCATTGATTTTCCTCATTTTTTTCACACAGGTGTTAAAATTGCGATTCAATTGTACCTATATAACAGTTTTTCAAGTCACGCCAGTGAAGCGAATTCAATAGCTATGAAAAGCATTGCATTAGTCTATTTTTGTTCAGTTCTTCGAGATCCTAAGTTTTATTATGTAGGCCAGGATATATTTCCTAATGTACAATAGGATAGTATATGTATTACAGTAGCTTACTAAGCGCGCTCGATCTACGATGTCTTGAGGTTAAGCAACTTTCGGAAAGGTCAGTCACGGGATGGATGAACGACAAAAAATTTATCATCTTAAGCTCCTCCATCATCATTATCAGCCTTTCTCGACCCACTGCTGAGCATAGGCCTCTCTTAATTTATGCCAATGGCTACGGTTCTGAGCAATTCTCAGCCATGTGCACCCGCGGTCTTGACAATATCGTCGACCCATCTTGCTGGTGGACGACCCCTATTTCTGTACCCGTGTCTCGGTCTCCACTCGGTAAGTGCCTTGGTCCATCTGCCGTCGCTCTGTCTCGCAACGTGTCCCGCCCAACTCCATTTAAGTCTCAATATCCGCTCACTGACATCATGGACTTTCGTCAGTTTGCGAATTTCGGTGTTAGGGATTCGATCTAAAAGTTTGACGCCGAGCATAGCGCGCTCCATGGCTCTTTGCGCAACACTAATTTTATGCACAGCTTCCCTAGTGTCCTCGTTAGAGTAGCTCCAAGTTTCAAGCTCCGAGCTCCGAGCTCAAGCATCCAAAAAGCCAGACCCTGTCCGGCTTTATCCGGACGCGTGGCAACCCTAGTTTCGATAATATACATCACACTTTTTTGTTACGCCTCTTTTTCGCAACAGAAAGTCACATATGTCCTACTCCAAGGAATAACCTGTGTAAGCCGCAAAAATATTCAGTAGTTTAAGCGTAAACAGAAAACAGACAAACAGACTTTCGCATTTACAATATTAGTATGTATGGATAGTTGGATACAATGTTACGGTTTCGATTTGTGATCGACCGTTATTCGTATTGGTTTTCATGCACCGTGCGTGGTCATGGACTATTTGCATACGTAAATTGTTGCATTTATTGCAAATTATTACTAACTAGGGGCTCCCCGCGGTTTTACCTGCGTGGCTCCCTTTCCCTTGGATTCCCAAGGGATCGGAATAAAATATAGTTTATGTCACTTGGGATTCTTGGGAATAATGCAGTCTTCTACTCGCGAAAGGATTAAAAAAATCAGTTTAGTAGTTTTTTAGTTTAACCACTATAAACATACAAACAAACAAACAAATAATCGAATCTTTCCTCTTTATAATATTAGTATACTTAGATAAAGAAAATAACCGGTTACAAATTGCACACTTACTTAATTGCGAATTAAAAGCGCAATTCTTCGCAAGACAGTGTAAATTAAATGGGCGGTTTTCTTTTGTTTCATAGATTATATTAATGATTTCTAATGATGACATACAGTTTCGCACATAAATACATTTGCTTTGATAGTACCTAAACATTTAACAGTATATAATTACTTGGATTAATTGATTTTCTATATTGACCTGGCAATATAACCTGAAAGTTAGCAGTGCTTTGAGATTTACCTACTTACATAGGAAAGTAAATTTTCTATGTTGACTTGATCAAAACGAGTGAAAGAAACGGTTGAAGAAATAGGGACACAAATCTTTCGTTCATTGACATTCTGCAATTCAGTTTTTAGAAGGTCATGGTACGAAATAAAGCAATTCATTTTAGGAACCTATTCTGGAACGCACCAGTTTTGAACCGCTTTCTTAAAGTTGATGGTAGGTACCACTCTGGTCTTCAAAGGCGGGGACATAAAAACCGATGTGCAAGTAAATATTTAATTACCTACTATACCTGTGAATTTCCGCAATTACTAAGACAAACTAATATTTGATTTATTTTTTGACGACCGATTTGGCGCAGGGGTAATCTACCTGCCTTCTGCGCCAGAGGTCTCGGGTTCGATTCCCGAACAAGACAAATATTAGTGTGCATCACAGATAATAGGTGTGCATGAACATGTCTATTTGTCTTGGTCTGGGTGTTTTCTATGTATATTAAGTATGTATTTACAAACAAAAAGTATATAAGTATATATTTATCCGTTATTAAGTTCACGTAGACACAGTTTCTTAAGAAATTGACTACGGGCTTTTAGATAATTGGTGTGATTGTAAGAAAAATTATTAATTTTTTATTATTATTATTCGTTGTTATTTGTTGTTATGTTGTGTCAAATGATAAAATATGAGATTTTGGTTAGTGGTAAAATTTGTTCTAAGTCCGTCTGGCTAGCTTCCACCATCTTATTTAAGTCGCCAAGGTACGAATTTGATTGAATCAGGCGTCACTTGGCGGAAGTCCCTAACCATTGTGAAAAACGAAATATATGTAGCTTACTTCCGCAAAAAACACAAAATGCAAGATTCACCGCCCGCCCGCCCGCAAAAAATTGCACATGCACACCACGATCGGAGCTAGTTGTGAGACGGGTCGATTTTTTCTAAATACTTTCTTCATTTTCCATTTTTTAGTAACCAATTTTTTGTCTTTATAACAAAACAATGATAAATCTACTGACAGTGTCCAGTCTAAATTTCTTGTGTTCGTCCGATAAAGTTTAGCCTACATCATCTAATTTGATTGCTTTATCAGACACCTCCTGACCTGGCCTGGCCATAAACTGACGCGTACTATTAATAAGATAATTTTAGTTATAATAGGAATTTATGGGTAGTAAGATAACACAATGAACTGGTATTTTAATATATATCTTTGGATGTGACGTATAAAATTACTTTTCTTTGGACAAATTATATTTTCTCACTTTTCACATTCGTAACGGATGATTAGCCGATCCTTTTAAAATACACACACACACACACATACCTACTCGTATAGCTTAATTCTTTATTAGCTTGATTCAGGCATTAATTTTATCAAAAAGCCATTCGACACTTTTCGGCACACACCGAAGAATAATAAGTTTCGAAAGTTCAATCATGAATAGAAATATTTTGGTCGAAAGTAATGTCTATGTTTGAAACGTTTATACTTACGCGTATTGTACTTTTGTTACATCACAAAGAGACTGTTGACAAGGCACGTAGGATCATAAAAAAAAAAACAAGAATAACTTGTCTGGTCATTCTTCTTTTGACATTCAAGTCATACAACACGTCATTAGTTTACTCGTGATTCTGAAAATACAAAGATAAATGTTAAGATGTGTACACACACTTATACATCATTTTGCACATCCGATTTGGTCGTTTATCGCCACCTACTTTCAGACAGCAATTTCAGAAGCGTTATGTAGTTTCTCATAACTAATGCAACATTTATTCATAAAATGTTGACTACGGAACTAAAATTAAATAGTTCGACAGCTTCGGAAGCATTTTGATGGATAACATAGTTTATGATTTCGATTACAAGAACGAGTTTTCCGTGCTTGAGGTACTGTAAGGTATAGTTCACATGGCCTAACCTCAGAACAAATAATTTATTTGTTTTTTATTCACAACAGCGTAGCCTTACTCTTACTTAGCTTAGGCTGCATTCGACCAAACTTTTATTCCGAGAATATAGCTTACTGTCGGATACTAATGTCAAACTAGTATGGGATTTTGACATTACGGTAAACTGGGGTTACTTTGATTCGAGGGGGTGACTTTGTTGACAACGCTTGTTTGACTGGATTATTATTTTTTTCCATTTTTTTTCAAGTGACCTTTGGTAGCCTTAATATGACTATAGATAGAATGCCCATTTTTTACTTAATTACGAATAATACTGTTTTTATACCACATTATAAATTATCAAAATAGCCCGATTTTTTCCTAAAGTAACCCCAATCTACGGTATCCGAAAGTAAGCGTTATTCTCAGAATAAAAATTTGGTCGAATGCAGCGTTAGCCCTCACCACACCTGATGTAAAGTGATAATAAGACTGAAGATGGAAGCGCCCTCGGACTCCTCAATAACAGAGGAACTGGCTCTTATCTCTAACTGCCGAAACACAATAATGCTGAAAACATCGTTGTTATAGCGCTGACGCCAGACCTGGATAAGGTGGTGGTGGCTAGCCAGGCGGACTTTGAACAAGCCCTACCACCAACCAAACCGAATACAACATGTATCCCCACTGGGAATCGAACTCGGGACTTCTGAGTTTAATACCGATGGTGTTTACCACTAGACCACAGAGGCGGTTAAAAGCCCTTAAGCGTGTTAACGTCACAGTCTCAAATCTCTGAATATTTACGTTTATAAATTGTAAATAATACGAATTATTTCGAGTTATTTTAGCAATAATCCTTCCAGCACGCGTAGCATGACAAACCCGAGAAGAGTTTTGTCTACCTTGAAAGTCTATAATTGACAGCTGAACAATAGCCTTGTCTACGATGAAATGTCATTTTTGACGTTTCGATATAGACAAAACCTTTCTCGAGTTCATCATGCTACCCGTGCAGCTACAGCGCGCGTATAGTGCGACAAGCTTTTCTGTTCCGGTGATAATCTTTGAAACTAAAACAGTTTTCTTACGACAGTCCATTTTGACAGCCAATTTTGTATTGCAAGTGACTCCTTTGACACGACTGTCACCGGAACAGACAGGAGTGTGGGACTATATGCACTCAGTCATTGTTCGCTTGTTTTGATTCGATATCATTCAGTGAATTTCGACGTTTTGAGCCTGGCTTTTACCTTTTGGAGTTCACTGTTCTTTACTTCAAGTGATAATGAAGATGAAATTCATGTTAACGGTATCTTATTTTGAAGTAGGTACTAAGTACCTATTACGAAAGATTTAATTTTAGTTTCTGTTGGTTGTCGTCCAGTCTCCATATAAAAAGGCCCATCATCCTTTAAAGCTATACTGAATAAGTTAGCTCTGATGACACTCATAAAACCGGCGATCAGCTATATTAGGCACAGACATCTCATATTTTTCTCAGGTACTTACATCACTCTTTTCATGCGAAGTAATCTTATACATTTATTTTGTAATAAAAATTCCCACTGTGTGACACGACACGATACTACAAAAATTTTAATCGAGTCTTTCATATCTAAATACTTACGTTACTCGATACGGTACTTCAAGTTTGTCGTGTCGTTATGGCGTGTGTAGACTCAGCTTTAAGGGATCATTATGTAGTTGTAGGTTTCGAAACTATAACCACATTTGTAGAATCGTTTGCAGTCGTACGGGCAATTTTCGACTAGGTTCCGGTCGCTTAGGGCAACATTACCGAATGTGACCTTAATGTACGCCTTTATTGAGATAAAATTATCTTATGGCAATCGTTCAACGAGAGGTAACCTTTATTGTATCTATTTTTAAAGGGGAGAAATTCTTTGAAACCAGTGAAAGTTGCTATTGTGTCTATTTCAATAACATAAGTGGTTTCGAAATGGAAAATAAAGTACTTATGTCGTGTCCATGTCGACGTCTTGTTAGGGTTCCGCAGCTCAATGACAGACAGACAGACGGACATGATCCGTCATGTCTGTCTGTCTATCCGTCCGCGGATTTATTCTGTGAACCGCTTTACAATTTTTATACAAAAATAAAAAAAAATATAATTAAGGGCTGTTCCCCATACAACGGAAAAATACTTTTTTAATCAAACATATTCGTGTGGAATGTCTATATATAGGTTTTGGAAATGACATACTTACAGGTTTCTCAAACCATTTTTTTCTCAAAGTCACCCTTTTGAAATTTTGATGATAGCCTTCCAAATAGGTAAATGTGTGTCCCCCTCGCCCCTCTAACTTTTGAAATAAAAGAGTGAAACATCTAGAAAACATATATGCTGTAGATCTTAATAAAAACTTTTAACGAAAATTGGTTTGAACGATATAATAATATTGTACGCACTTTTTGCGATATAACATTTTCAAAAACCGCAAATGTAAAAACCAAGTTATATTTTGCTGACGAAAAGTGATATTGGAATTTTTGCTAGGTATAGGCAGTCGGTACGTCAAATGGATACGGAACCCTTCATAGGCGAGTTTTTTTATACATTTGTTACTTTTAGATCTTTGCTATCAGAATAAAGAATTAAATTATTATTATTACATAATTATTTTGATATTTATAACTCTAAGGTTATTCAGTCTTCGAAAATTAATAAAAAAGCCCCTGAAACATAGGCCGAAATACGTTGGCTTTCCCATACAAATCATTGGTTTTGTTAGGTTAGGTTAGGACAGTACGTCTAAATAAGGACACGATGTTTAGGTATTAAAACCATGCAGAAAAAGACAATATAAATGAAAAACAAACAAGAATAAGATACTTAGTAAAAAACAAAACAGCAATAAAAGATTTCACCCATTACAGTTAGTGAAGTGACATTTTTAAACCAAACTTAATTTAAAAACACATTAACAAACTATTGGTCTTTAGTCACTTAAATAGACAATAAAGTAATAACATAATTATTTGGCTATTACAATCAAAGATACAAATATTTAAATAGCTTCATTCTTTAGACTCTTGACTACTAAAAAACCGCAAGCTTCTATTAATTATTGTGTACTTACTTACATAATTAGCTTGAAGTGCTGGCTACTTGTATGATAGATAGATAGAGCCTGACCAGAAAAATAAAAACCTGGCTTGAGGCGCCACTTTCGCCTCTTTATTGTTACAAAATTAAAATTAAATGTCAAATTCTAAAGAAAACTTTAGTTCGTCACATTTCCGTAACATGATGAGGTTTTTTATTTTTCTGCTCAGGCTTTAAATTAATTTACCAATAATACAAGGAAAATAAATTAAAACCACAATTTTCTTTTTGTCATCATCATCATCATCAGCCCGCAATAATACTGATTGACACGGCCTCTCCTAATTTACGCCACTGAGCCCGGTCTTCGCATCCATTCGCATTTTTTTCAATACACAAAATTATTCTTTTGAAGTGGAGGAGAAAAAAGTTTTGCGCTGACCCTAAATAGAATTCGGAGGTCAGGAAGATGATGACACAAATAGTTATTTTCTTTAACTTAGGACTTCTTTAACTTCAAGTATGAGTCTACTCGGTACAAGAAGAGAAGTCAAATCTTTTATGCTCACTCCAGATTTAAATGTGCATATGCATTTTATGTAGCATGCATCTCGTTGAGATACAGTTATTTGCAAGGCGTGCACTCGTTCGTACTTCACGACCTATTTCCTGACTTAATAACTTGTGGATATTACCAACTTTCTTACTTTTTCACTGAACTATAGTTTGTTGGCTAGAAATCTTATCTATATGCGATCGTATCTAAACATGCGAATTTATTTATTTATTTATAAAAACATGTTGATTTACAGAAGAACATACCTTTTTAAAAAGTCTGGAATGGGCGGTAGGAAAATGTTGACGATTCATAATGTACACTGGTACATATTATCACAGATCACGGGTATTTTGTGCTCTTGTCGATGTTCTGTGCATATTATGTTTAAGTATGTGAATAAATATTTCTTCTATGTTTTATCTTTTTACCCTCCAAAACAACAGCAAGTCATACAACATTCACTTTACAAGAGTATCATTATAGTTATTACATTAATTCATCAATATAATATACACCTTTACGCTGATTATTTACAAATTTACACGCACGCAACGTTGTCTGACCTCTTTCGTGCTTTCTGACTACTATACAAATTTAGACCTAGCACTAATAAATACTTAGAATTTGAGCTTTGGCTTTACCTTAAATCCTTCGAAAACACGAGTATTATTATTAGAAGTCCTCATTTTGTTTCCAGGATCGATTAAAAACAAATTCCGAAGGTTTCTTTGGACGGCACCGATATCCCGGTCTCGACTACTGTCAGGAACCTGGGTGTTACTCTTGACCAATGTTTATTGTGGAGACCCCATGTAGAAGGAGTAAGAAAAAGGGTGTTTGCGGCGTATAGTTGATTAAAGAGGCTACGCAATTTTTTGTCGACCAGCTATGCGATTCTCTCAACAAGCGGCTGGACCAATTCGGCAATATTTTTCATATTATATTCCTTAGGTATTACTCGGCCGCAAAAATTTTTTCATCTCGGGCGACGTATATTGAATCCTTCACTGCGCTCTGGATTCAAAATAGCGCCCTCGCCGTAAATATGTTATTTTGCTCCCTTGTAATACAATCTACTATTTTATTTCGTACACCTTCTAAATATGTTCAGTACCTTCAAGTTAATACAATAAAAGTCATAAAAATAGGTACATATTAAATTATTTATGGAGTTCATGCGTCATGTCGTCATGATCACGGAATAACTGTTAAAAATCGTAAAATAAAACTAAACATATTTTTTTAATTAACAAACCATTTTTATTTCGATATCATTATACAATGTAAAATTGTCAACTTTCTTACATTACACTTTTCCTGCAATAATCGCCTCAATACGGTGAAATCAATGAAATGCAAGGTCATTTGTTACACCTATGCGTTTTTATCAAGCATTGGCAATATCATTATTGCGACCGGTTTAACAAAAAATCTATTGTGCAGTCAGGTTTACCAACTCAGTACTAATACTACAATAGATTTAACTAGATCAGTAGCGCAAGTTATGTGACTTATCGGTTTTATGAACGATACCTTATCGGTCAATGAAAATAGAAAACTGTGTTTTCATTTACCTACCTATTCCATTTATTTCTTTTTACTATGGAATTACTTCATCAAATGTCGTAAGTACTTACTTTTTTATATGAAATCCGATCTTAAAATTGGATTTATAAAAATTCACCTGTTCGCTATCCAATTATGGCATTAATGTCTATCATATAGTCATAGTGCCTGGTATGTGTCTTGCGATGTTAATAAAATCTATTGTATACCTAACTTAAGTGAGATTGTTATCAATATTTCGCATTATTTTGAATCCTGCATCCCAGTACCCCTTGTGTAAGATGGTCAATGTAATGCAAACTTTACTAACGCGTCTCCTTTTAAAAATCTATTATAATATTCTACGGTCTCATCATCATCATCATCAGCTATTCTGAGTCCACTGCTGAACATAGGCCTCCTCCTTTGAGCGCCACAAAGAGCGGCTGTAGGCTATTTGCAGCCAACGGCTTCCCGCAACCTTCACCAGGTCATCGGTATACCTTGTGGGAGGCCGTCCTACGCTGCGTCGTCCAGTTCGTGGTCGCCAATCCAGAACCTTTCTTACCCAACGGTTGTCAGTTCTGCGGGCGATGTGGCCTGCCCATCGCTACTTCAACTTCGCTACTCTGAGAGCTATGTCGGTAGCCTTTGTTCTTCGGCGGATCTCTTCGTTGCGAACCGTATCACGCAGGGAGATACCGAGCATAGCTCTCTCCATAGCTCGTTGGGCCACTCTGAGCTTGTTTAAGGCGAGGAATCCCGACCGAAATAGGCACGCTAACGCTTGCTCGGCCGCGCTCTATACACTTCGCGTGGACCCAGCGGCAGCCGGCAGTGAACTGTGAACTCGCGAGCGCCCCGCGAATCGAAAATCACTTAAAATTCAATTAAAAATTAAATAATAAAAAAAATTAATTTATGACGGCCGGAATCCCTCGGCTATTCAAAGACAATTATTTTAATATGTTTTTCATTAACTAAAACCAAGTATACTGCAAGTAATATGATATTTGAATTCCCTTTATTACATTTTAAATACTTACAAAATTATATTTCTAAACATTAAATTTTTACAATGTATAACACTAAAAAATATAACATTTAAAAATACAAAAATGTAGTTCCCCAACGGCAGCAAGATCAGGGTCCCGGCTACCGATGGTTAAGGATCCAGAGACAGGAACCTTCTCACTATACGGGCCGTGTCCAGAAGTACTGCCTTCTGCATCTGACTCCCGATCCATCCACCTAACGCAAGCCTCTTAAGGTGTTTATCGAGGCTCTTGGCTATCAGCCCATGGGCAGATATGACTATCGGAACAATAATTGCTGAATCAATGTCCCACATGTCAACAATCTCGTGAGCTAAATCAAGATATTTGTTTTCTTTATCTTTTTCAGCTTTCAAAAGGTTGTCGTCATGGGGAACAGTGACATCAACAATTATCGCGCGGCGTTCGTGTCGATCTATCAATACAATATCAGGCTTATTAGCTACAATAGTCCTGTCTGTAATGATAGATCGATCCCAATACAATGTGGCATGGCTATTTTCAAGGACCTGTTCTGGTGCATACCTGTAGTACGGCACCTCGGATGCCACAAGACTATGTTTCAGAGCAAGTTGTTGGTGTATTATCCTGGCCACTTGGTTATGTCTATGCAAATACTCGCCGTTTGCGAGACGAGAACAACCGGAGATTATATGCCTAAGGGATTCACCCGGACGATGGCACGCTCGGCAAATATCCACTGTGCCATCCCTTAGGATATACTTTCGGTAGTTATTCGTCATCACAACCTCATCCATAATTGCACAGACAAAACCTTCGGTTTCACCAAAAAGGTCACCGAAACGGAGCCAGGATACTGAGGCTAATAAATCTACGTCGGGCCCATGGAGAGCCCGGTAGAATCTGCCATGTAACTCCTTGCTTTGCCACACAGTGCTGCGGTCGGAAGTACTAAGTACTACAGGTTTGCGCCAGTTTTCTTTTGCTAAAAATAGAGGAGTCAGTCCATTGTCAACAGCAACTACATCTCTATGAGACCCCATATCGACTTGGAGAAAATACTCCCTAAGATTGCACCAATCGAAAAAAAACGCCCGGAAGCACTAGATAAATAACTGTAAAATAACATATATTTTTTCCAAATTTTAAGTACTTGTGATTTGCGAATAATCCATAATTTAAAATACCATATTTAGGGGAATCGGCGCCTTAAGAGGATTGTGTACCAAGCGGTGTCCATACAAACGGCGAAAACGTTTTCCACCCTTTAAACCTTAAAATAAAGCAAAGAATTTTCGGTAGGTTGTTGAAATGCATAAGAACTATTGCTGTACGTTTTGTTTTCTTAATTATTTATCATAGATTTTGAAATAATGATTGCAGTTTAGTGATTTCATACACAACAAAAAAGTGCCAATATTTAAAAAAAAACAAAACATGCTGCCCTAGTTCTCATGCATTTCAACAAC
The DNA here is from genome assembly GCA_949710035.1 of Crambus lathoniellus. Classification (NCBI taxonomy): domain Eukaryota; kingdom Metazoa; phylum Arthropoda; class Insecta; order Lepidoptera; family Crambidae; genus Crambus; species Crambus lathoniellus. The sequence goes on from OX453296.1 coordinate 13,590,626, forward strand.
ATATCTAAAATTCATTGCTGTCTGCTTCGATCAACAATAGTACTAGATGAAGGCTCACGAACTAAATGAAAACTTTATAATATGGACATACTGACTTTTTTTAAAACAGAGAAAAAAGGTTACGCATGTTACGATCTTACATTAAGGCGATACTCGGAAAAATTATGCTAAAGCGAGATAGGAATAAGAAAACGACGCGCGCGAGAGCGAGACCGATTTTGCCGATTACGCAAAAAAACACAAAATTACTTCGTATTCAAAAACTATAGCGAGTTTAAAAAAATGCTTCTATACGATCCTAAATATTATTGGTATCCACCTTAGTATTATATGATCTGAGGTGTCCACTAATTAAACCAATTTTCAATAGTATATGTAAGTATCCCCATTTAAGAATAATCTTGAATTTTCGTATTTTTTAGAGGTATTTTCGAAAATAAAAAGTGTCGAGCCAAAATCATAAAATCGTGTTTTTGAAACTATACGATTCTAGATAAAGGTATGAAGAAATATATATCTTATTACCAGATTTGTAACAACTGTAACCGTCCTATAGTTTTAAATCAAAAAGTCCATACTTTTTCCGAGTAGCGCCTTAAAAATGACAGGAAGCATTCCAAGTTTGTTTGTTTAATACGTAAGTATTATTGACACTGTCAAAATAGTCTACTTATAATTATACTCTCAAATGGGCTTATAAGGCTTGGACATGTCTGTCACTCCAAGTATGTACTCGTATTTAGAACTAGGTGTTATTGTTGATCGAAAGCTGTCTGTTAAGGTTTAGAGGGTGGAGGCACAAAGTAGGTAGGTAGAATTTTTAAGGTCACAGCACAGGGTAATACCATTGAGTACGTTAGTACATTATAACTCAATGGGTAATACAGGTAACTTTGACTTGGCTTTTATAACAACAAATTAGTAAAGTAGGTAGGTACTCAAAAACACCATGTTAGTCACAATAAGTCACTGATTGAGTCATCTTTAGTCACTGGAATTTTGTTTGACTCGGCTACTGCAAAATGAGCTTCAGTCATATTGTTTCAACTGACTCGCCACTTAACACTTGGCTTTGCTGATATCGTAAAAGTGTATTGTTACCAGAAGCTCATTGTGTCGTGATCGTGGTATTATTTTTCTCCAAACTAAATAGGTACATAAAAAGATTTAACTTATTCTACATAGATAATAATAATAATAAATAATAATAAATCTTTATTTCATAATTACAGTATAAGTATACCACAACTTAGTCACTAGGTTATGTTGACTTAACTTAGTATTCGCATGTAAGTACTTACAGTTATAAATCCGTTGAACATACTTACAACTCCCAATTTGTTACTCATCATCATTTCAACCGTAAGACGCCCACTGCTGTGCATAGGCCTCCCCCAAGGATCTCCACAACGATCGGTCCTGCGCTGCCCGCATCCAGCGGCTTCCCGCGACCTTGACCAGATCGTCGGTCCACCTTGTAGGGGGCCTGCCCACGGAACGTCGTCCGGTTCGCGGTCGCCATTCGAGAACCTTTCCGCCCCAACGGCCATCGGTTCTCCGCGCTATGTGTCCCGCCCACTGCCACTTCAACTGAGCAATCCTTCGAGCGATGTCGGTCGTTTTAGTTCTCCTGCGGATCTCATCATTTCTGATTCGATCGAGCAGAGAAATACCAAGCATCGTTCTCTCCATTGCTCGCTGGGTAACCTTGAGCCTTCTTATGAGACCCATAGTAAAAGACCACGTCTCGCTTCCATAAGTCATAACTGGCAACACACACTGGTCAAGACCTTAGTCTTGAGACATTGAGGAATTTTGGACGCAAATATATGCCGGAGCTTCCCAAACGCTGCCCATCCGAGCTGGATTCGAGGGTGATAATTTGTTACTAGTAAGTACAATATATTAGCACAATAAAATGATGAGCAAATCAAACACACTTAACACTTAAACCGTATTAATTGTCCATTGGCGGTATCCAGAAATAACGTTTTTTTACCCTCCGTGGTAGTCAGAGACTGAGTTACGGCAAGGTAGATAGGTATAGGTAGGTACTTACAACTTAACAACAACGCGAATTTCCGTGTTAATAAATAGGTACTTACATTTTGTACTAAGTATGCGCGAAAACTTAATTGAAAATTAAGTACTTATTAGAAAATATCGACCCGTCTCTCAATTAGCTCCGGACTCGAACCCACGACCTTTCACTCTTCAGGCGAATACTCTGACTGCTGAATATTTTCTTTTCTAATTGGTTCTTTTTAATATTTGCATTGTGATAAAGTAAAAATAGGTGTAGGTAAGTATTCTGAATATGCATTCAGAATACCTACACCAAAAATAAAATATTTTTATTTTTTCATTTAGTCTTTAAATATGAATTAACAGAACCACTACTTTCTAACCATCCCTTCTGTTTTTTGTGGTATTCATGGCCCTTGTTCATTATAGATAGTCCTTTACCATTTTGTAAAAGGGCCCGCATACACCGTACTGTAGGTATAATAGCCTCCATTGTCCAATTAAAGTACAAGTGACGGTAATTCTCCCGACAGGATCAATTCTCGAGTGCTCTTAGTTGACTGCTCAGTTTAACTGTGAAATTTACTGCAGTCACGCCATTTGCTGCTTTTTATACTGGCTGTTAGATGAAACAGCCCTTGGATACTATGACAATTTTAATATTAGTTCATACTTATACTTATATTTTCACCTTTTTCTTACACATTATCGTACTAAATTATAATTTAATAATAAATCATTTATTCGTTTCAAAATGTAGGTAGGTACACTACTTACGGCTATGACAACCAAAACATTTATAATTTAAAACAAGGACACTCAAAAAATACAATATATATGTCGCAGGGATTTTGTCAAAGTCGTGATATTATAATTACTAGTGAAATTATAATTTTGCGTGATATTATCAATAGACAGTACGAGACAGTATGCACACGGCTGCGAGCCTCGGAAGTCATATAGAACACGTGATAGGTTACGCTTCGCGATCGCCTTAAATTTCGTGGTTATTTTTTTGTATCAATACAACTTATGGATTGTTTCATTGTCTATTCATAATTTAACTAGTGGAATTATAATATCACGCGAAATTATAATTTCACTAGTGGAATTATAATATCGCGACTTTGACAAAATCCCTGCGACATATACAAGAAACTTGCTTTTCTAAAAATAAAGAAAACTTAACACATGGCATAGCACCCTAGGCCACAGATTACTAAATAGTTACTATGTAACAGATAGTTCACTCCGCTAAGTCATTTAAACAAATAGCAACTCTAACTACAACGCAATAAAGTAGAATTTAGCTTGTACGGCGCAGGCAAATTACGAACGGCCACTCGTTGTCGTTGCATCTCTTTCTATCTCTTTTGCGGACCTAATTGCCGTCCGAACGTACATAAACTGCTGCGGAGTGACACCCCCGGCATCGTAGATATACCCTAAAAATTAGTGTGAAAGTTTGGTTGGATGTTCGTAACTCAATCACGGCGAGACGATTGAACGGATCTGGATAAAATTTGGTACCTAGTAAGTACGTACGTAAGTAAAGTACCTAGATTATAATCTTGAATAGCATATAGGCTATTTTTTACTACGAAAGCGAGTAAACTTTACAGTACCCCTAGTGTAAGTTTTTATGTCAAGCAAACGCAAACTATTTCGTCAATTTGTATTTGCAGTCAAAAAAGCTTTTTAGTTCCATTCCATTTTAGACCACCAGGCCTGTTTTGACAGTTGCTATATTGTCAGAATACCGCCCGCCATTACAAGAGTTGATTTAATTTATTATGTCGGTTAATTTTTATACGAAAATAACACATTTATTTAATTTTGAATAAGCCTAGATTTCGGTGCGGTGTACTTGGCGCTCCATACAAAATTAAACATCTCCTTTGTAAACATTGTTAAGATAAATGATCGTTATTAGTTTACTAATGTTTGTTTAGATTTGGTCGTTAGCATTGATTTTATATTAGACCGAATGAAAGTTGAATTTATTTATATCTCCTTGTAATAGCAAATAAATGTTCGTAACATTATAGGTATTAAAGTTTTTAATTTGCGACTATTTGAAAAAAAATGTGTTATCGTTTCTAGACTAGACTCTACTAAGTGTATTCTCGACTGGTTATAGATAGCAGGTTCGAGTAAAAATATTACCTTACGCAATTTCAGTCATTTCTTCTTGGACCTTTGACCATAACAATAGTATTTTGCATTCTTACGTTTAGTGGGATGACAGCAATTTATCAATGTTTATTGCACCAAGAAAGTGAAACGTGATCTTCGCAGCCTTGACCGTTGCGTCACAAATGAAATCCGTCTGGCGATACCGCGCGATTAGCATTTTCTACTTTTACTTGAACTTTCGAACCATGAACTTAGCATGAAATAGCCTCCGATTTGCTTCCAAAATTCGATCCCTATTGCGTTTGCAAAAAAAAACATAACCACAAGGAAATATTATTCAGAATGTCTTTCATAAATATTATCATAAAACTCAGAAAGTATAATTAAATTAAAAGAACACACCTATGGGTATTTGCAATAATATAGGTAATTGCAATGCAAATCAAATAAAATAGAGCCTGTACACATTGGGCGCTTTGTAGCGCGCGCTTACTACTCTTTAGCCCTGGGCCCCGATCGCGGTAATCCTATGACGCATTAGTCAAGTGTACATGCAGTTGACGTGCAGCTGACGTGCAAAACCGTTTTTGATAATGCGCGGCTTTGACAGTGCGACAACGTTTTCTGTTCCGGTGATAATCTTTGGAATTAAAACAGTTTTCATTCGACAGCTAATTTCGTATTGCAAGTGGTTCCTCTGTCACGGATGTCACCGGATCAGACAGGATTGTAGGACTATAGGTTTGCGTGACGTGTGCGTCGTTATGTCATTACGGCAATACGAAGTCAAACGTCAAGACGCAAACGTGATCAAGACGCGCTGCATAGAATTACGGCGATCGGCCCGCTGTGCTTTGGTAACGCACGTTGCATTAAACAATGTAAAAGTGAATCATTCAATGTTAATGTGCGCCTGTATTTTTGCGCCTTTCAACAAAAGTGAATCAATTTGGTTGAACCGTGTAATATTAGCATTATCAACGCTTGCCAAACGCAACGCTGAGCGCCCAATGTGTACAGTACAGGCTCAACCTTATACCGAATCGAAAATCCTTTATTTCATAGCTTAAAAACATCCTTCCTTACTACATTACACGTATTAAACTTGGTCAATTATCGGGAAATCTTGTTTCGACCTTTTAATTGGAAGTTTACTGTTCTGTATATTCATTCGCTCCAATGAATTGTGCGTTTACAGTTTCTAACTAGTGTTTCTCTTGATGTTTCTTCGATCAATGATCCCCCGCACTTTCGTTTTTATCAACCGTATCATTTTCATCTTCATCAGTATTGATTATCATCTTATGCATTTTCATGAGACGAATATTATGGTTCTGTTTAATAGTTTCGTACTTTATTTTAGTTTATTAGTGTGATTTATTCCCACGAATCTGTATTCATTGATGAGATTACTCTTCACTTCCACAGAGCATTCTACTCATTGGAACTTGTGCTTATTGTACCTACACAAATTGGATTAAATGTACAATTCATGTACAGACGGCAAATTAAATATATATTATGTTGACCATGAACACTTTAAGCATACGTATAGGAACTGCTAAAAACAAAATTTGTCGCCCTGTTTCTTATAATTTATTTCAAAATACTTTTACGAACAAATATGTAGTTAATAAGTAGTAGTAGAATTTTTTTCAACATGTTTTAAGCAAATGGCTCTAAAATAAGAATTATTATGAGTAAGTATAACCACATAATTATTAGTATGGTCTTTTATGTTACGATAGCTATAAAAAAGTAATTTGATAACTAAAATTTAGAAAATCATTCTATTTTGTTTTTATTTTGAAGCACAATTTCCAACAAATGTTACGTGATCTACTCTAGACTGTACATACCTAGGTACTTATAATAAAGGATGTGTTTCTAACCATAAAACTGTTTAATGTAAAGTCACCATTTTATTGAAAATATTGGAAATTATGTATTAGAAAAAATCGACCTATCTTACAACTTGCTTATTGCTTTGGTTTATGAGAATTATTATGACTTTTGATTTTATATTAGTTTTGATGAATATTTCTAAAACTTAATCTAAAAGTTTGTAAATATTCAAGTGGTAGTGTTGGTGTTGTTAAAATTTTGGAGTAGTTTTATTTACAACATAATTTTAATAATCACAATCAAGATAAAACTGTTTCTAATTAAAGAGATAAATCACAGACGGCAAGCTTTGTTTAGCAAAAAAATTCACGAGCGATTGCTTGAGGTTCTATTTGGAGGTCTTGACCTTCAATCGAAAACATTTAGGCAACGATTGGTCACGGGCGATGCTTTGCACCGATTCACCTTAGTTTTTATTTACATTCACTTATTTTACAATTAAAACTGCAGAATTGTCGCTCCACTTTTGCATCCGCTTGTTAAAATAAGGTCTCTCCAGTGAGTTGTATTTTAAGACCCTATTACTTCGATCAACGAACTAGGTGTTAGTATTGTTGTCGAAGCCCTATTAATAAAAATTTTAAGTGTCATGACGCGTGTAATATCCCTATCCTATCTTGATCTCAAATCATTTATACAGTTGTATTTTCAGTTGTACAAACAGTATTTATTTACTCTAGATTCATGCTCGTACTTACCTTTGTTTCAACAAACAGTTGTCGTTTTCAGTTTACTTTACATCATCTGCGCTATCAAAGATTAATTCAAAATCAACTTGAACGACCGTAACTTAAAGTTACGTCAAACGCGTCCATGTCATAATTTACAAAGTTATGAACTTCGAGCTTTTAATATAATTCAAACAACTTTTTTGTCTCTGTCTGTTTGGGTGTCGCTTTTACACGCAGCTGTCCATCCATATGCGCAGGAGTCGCTTGAATCGTAGATCGGCGGAGTGGAGCAGTAAGCGGCGCGACGCTATCGTGACTGGTCGCTGTGTCCCCGTCTCACGTTCTGATTTTAAAGTGGCAGCGATCGAGTTCATTGTGAAACAAACAATGATTAGTACGTTCAAAATAATCGAATAAAGGCAAAGACAGTGAATTATCTTTATTGATCATGGTAATTGTGCTAGTGTTATTGTGATGTTTATGTTTCTTTCACGGAAGTGCAGCTGTCACTATATCTGGCTAACCTGAGGATTTGGGATAACTTTAATAAATAAAATTTGGTTAAATCTACAACAACATTTTTGTCTCACTTTTTATTAACTACTCTCACTATCATTCATCTCATGGAGGGCAGGGACTTTAGTGACAAAGATCTCCAATGACTGGTACACTTTGTGGTTTCGTAGTTCTTTATTAAAAAAATAATTAAATCAGCCATTTAGATCATTCCTATTGTGTAAAGTTATTTTTCAACTAATGTCTCTTTGGAATTGAAAGTTTCATTTCGAAGGTTCTTATGCGCAAGGTTATTTGTTTGCAAGCGATTTATTTCGGTGCATTACTCGTGTGCTGTGAAAGTGTTTTGAAACGTTGTCTTCACTGCAAAGATACTTAATTATTTTGCATATTAATGCTGACGACAAGCTTTCTAAGGTTGCTGCTAATCTATCATAGATACAGACTAATAATTTCTTAAAATATAACTCATATCTTGAAATGAAGGAGCCTGTTCATTGTAAGCTATTATAGTATTGAGTTTGTGCAATGAATTCGTGCGTATTATTAATGGTTTCGGTATTGCACCTCCATGACTTATTAATTTACTGGCTTGGCAAACCATCAAGATAAACAAGTATCAAAGATAATTGTCACGTTTGGCTACCAAAACAATGATTAGAAAGTGGCTTTGATAGCATCGGCTAGCGCTTTTGATAGAGTATTTGACAATGTATATCCACAGCATTTATAGATGTTATCGTGTAATAACTATGTGTATAACCACCATCACAAGGGTCATCGGACCGTAGAAAGTTGATTTATGATGCCCCGTAGATCTGTCCGTGTTACATGACAAGTAAAGCCAGTCGGGTACATACTGGACTGGTATACTCGTACGAAGGATTAGCTCATTTCTAAACGTTGATTGATACTAGTGTAAATATTTTGCAGTTTAGTGATTTTAAATTCAAAATAATGTCCGTACATGTCAAATTGTATACATAGCACGATTCGATTAATCAATTCGATACCACACACCTATACGGTCAAGTTACAGTTGGACAAACTATCTCCATTGTGTGTAGTTCGAATGAATACCGTTACAGGCCTAAATCCAGACTGGGCTATTTCGGTCGTTAAGTCATGCCCGAACCCTTCTGTACGGTGAATTAAAATCACTCAGTTAGTCAGTTACCTACTTTGGTCTATTTACGTTGAGTTTGCAATGTCAGTCTTTGACGTAATATATTTATTTTTTCTATTAAGTTTTTAACCGAACAAAAATGTACTCTCTTTGAGGGATTCAACTAGTTTGCTAAAATGCTAAGCCTCATTAGTTTAAAAATTTCTATTAAAGAAAGTACTGATTTCTCAAGTTCCTGGACGCGCTTCTCACGTATCATCGGTGGCCAGTCGGCTGGATATGTGGACCAATGAACTGGTTTCAACTACACTCACTGATGCCTAGAAATCTTTTCCTACTAACTCAATCATGCGTTTAATAATTGCCACTTATTTGTTACAAACGACAAACTATTCATTACGTCCGTTGAAACTGTTTATTAGTTTAGACAAATCTTATTGTATGAAATTTCACCGAAGATTTTAGAGAAAGTTCGGCGTTATTGCAATGTAAATTATGCAATATGGCTCCATTATTTATTTATTGCGCAAGATCCTTTCGTTTATGGACTCCGGAGACCTAGTTAGCGTTTCCTAGCGGTCACTGATGGATTGAAGAGTGTATTGTGCAATGTCTATGTGCTTGCATCCCGTGACGCGTCCGCTGTTGCGAAGTTCTTCGGTGCTGTTATAAGTACCAAAGTAGCTCACTGTGTCTGTTACGCAAAATATGTATGGAATTTTAATTTGAGAGTTAAAATAGCAGTATCTGTAGTATTATCTGTTTCAAACTTAAATGTCGGTTATATAACCACACAAAAAGTCATATAGGTAGTTTGATACACTAGATGAATACAGATAACTTACTATCAAATGTACTACTAGACGTGTCATGGGCAATCGCTATTATAATTTAATCTTACCATTCATGCACGAAATTGACTCATCAATCTGATAATTGATTACATTCATTATTAACATGATAAAAATGTTGTTGCAAAAATCAACCAATATCTTTCGTATGCTAATCAAATATATATTATTGTTTGACAGATCTCATCTTAACTGGCTAACAATAATAAACATTCGTTGACTGTGGTACTCTAACTAGGTACCTACATGAAATTACTCTAGCAACCGTGGTAACCATTTAAAGGCAAGATGGATTTTGTATTAACCTTTCATAGGACAATGAAACATCGCCCTTCAACTTGGAGGCATGACAGAAAAACGATGTCTACAGATTCTCTGAAAAAATGAAATTAAAAAACTATCCAGGAAAAGCGGTCATGGAAGACCCGTGGCTTTCAATTGGGGATAGAACTATGGACTTGGTGTATGCAGCTAATTGGGTTGGAGCGAGGAATCTCAGTAGTTATAACGAAAACGAAAGTGGCTCAGAAAAAGCTCAGCTCAAATACAACTCAATATCCAGAAGCAAGTCATGTAGAGACGTAGGTCACAGCAAAAAAGACTACGACAGTAAGTTGTATTCAGATGACAGCGGCTCTTACTCCACCAATAGTCCCCACGAAAACATTTCACAATTAGCTAAATATCAGCAAAATATAGAAGAAAAAGCACGTGCTAATAACAATCTCATTGCTCAAAGTAAATTAAAACATAGTTATAGTTTTAAAGATATGCCGAACGGATATAGACCGTCTACTCTGAAACGAGTGAAACGTAGAAATTTCACTGAATGGGATATCGATCCGTTTCAAAATAATGGTAAGCAAGTGCCTGTGCCACCTCAGCGAAAAGATTCTCTTAAGTATGCTCATAGACAAAGAAAAGTAGATTCTAAGAAAAATTATTACCCGTTACCTGATCCTGGCCCTGTGCCACCGGATCCATCATCAGAATCTTATTATGAATATTATTCGAGGGTAAGCCAGCAAAATAATGACACCGACAGCGATAAAATCAAACTACAAAAAGATAGTAAAAAAGATGCACATACATCTGATTCTTCAAGTAAAGAATCATTTGAAGTTAAATCTGGAGGCTTCACAAATGACACCATGTACCAGATAATAAACACTATGGCAACTTTAGATTTAACGCCAGTGAAGCCCAGAACAGGGCAAAACAACGATGAGGATTGTGAGGCGGAAGATTTAGGTCTTTACATGCGGCCTATTAATGGCTCGTTATCTACATGCGAACAACTTCCTAACCGCACTACGCAACAAGTAAACGAACGAAACGGACGTACTGAAGATGTGAAGCCCAGTTTCCGTTCTAAATCATTAAGAGTAAAGAGTGAAGGAAGGGCCCCATTACGAGCATATTTAGATTCTGTGAGAGCTGACAATCTAAGCAATGGTGTAACTGTGACACAACCAAAAAGAAACCTGTCTCCGAGTGAACAGCTGACAATAATGCAGTACGATATGTACAAAGGAAATAAACACCATGTTCCTGCTGGCAACAATGGATTTAATTCAGTTAATTTAGGCAAAGAAAGTGAATCTCGGACTCCTAACGGTGTGACTAAACAAATAAAACGTGATAAGTATAGCAAATTATACAATACAGTGAGAGTGAAAAATGACGATAGGTACGATATGTATAGTGACATTTTGTCTTTTGGTTTATCCAAGGACCGTATCAGTGAAGAACGCCTGTCGAATGGTAATGGTGCTTATTCAAGGAGTGCTAAAAGTTCATCTAGTGGATCAGATTCAGACTTTTCTATACCCCGACCAAAGTTAATAGTGCCGGTTCATACTTATGGGACTCGGAAAAGAAGAACTGGGAATCTGTGCCAAAGGGACAGTAATGCCACAGATTCTTCTCTAGATGCGGGTATTATACTAGACGTTACACGTTTAGAAGATACTAGTAAACCTGTCGAAGAAAGTCATCGGAATGAAGAACCAGGTAACGTTACGTTGTTATCATTGTTATCATTAGATATATCATTGTTCTCATGTTTGCATTATGATGATTGATTACATTTGATGGAACTATATTTATATTAGTGCCTCTACTCTTTTGTTAACGAACTTATTTAGTACAGTGGTATATAACATAGATACAGGCTTGGTTTTATCAAATACATATATTCGTTCCTATACCTACCTTATGTTACGTCACTGACTGAAACAATACTTATGCTAAGCTAATGATAATTATAGGGACAGGCTTGATTTTATCAAATGTATTCATTTACTTAAATGTTTCATAAAACGTAATTTATAACAATATTGTTATATGAGTTGTTACATCACTCACGGTTACAATACTGATGCTAAGCTAATGTAAGCTTGTGTCGCAACGCAACTATAATTTCAACCATCTCAAAAATTGCAATTGGTTATTTTAATATCTTCATTGCGTCATTAATATCAACAATGATATTGATATAATCTTTAATATATATTTATTTAACGTTAAATACTATCTTCGAACAAAGTTTATTAATCAAATAAATATAAAACTAAGTATTGAATTCAACAAAAAACCGTTTGCAATGATTTCGCACTTATTTTGTTTACTTGATTGAGACTTGTTTTGAAAGTACTGAGTTAATTACAACGGGTTAATGTGTTTACGTTTGTTTATTTGTTATTAGGTTTTGTGACTTTGTAATAACATTTTTCTGAATAATATGTAGAAAAGAAAATAAGCTAAAATAATCTGTGAAATATTTATTGGACTCTTAATTTTTTTCTACTTTGTTTAACACTAGTTTCGTACATAACAAGAAATGACATTTTGAATTCATTTAAAAAAGGGGACTGTTGCATTGCTGCCGTTCATTGCCTTTGCGCCTTTATACAAATAAAGCGCTAGACATCATTTACGAAATCAGTGTTGTGTTTGACTACTGCAATAGCATGCATGTGTACATATTAAATCGTTTAAGGCTAGATACGTCTTAGCAGCCTTTTGGCCTAGTTTGAAGAATTTGCTACCAGAGCCACTACGTTTTTCTGTATTGTCCTTGGCCAATGGATATCTGTTAATCTGACATACTTAAAACATTGGCAATTCAGGTCATTACTAACTAATTGTTAGCAGATGATATTTCTTAATCTTATGCCAATTCTCAGATGAAACAATAGTTGCTGACAGCAAGGTTATTCATACAAAATTATCTTTATTCTCATTACCATAAATTTTTCTGGCAATACCAAGAGTAATATCAGGACCAAAAATAGAAAAAAACAAAGTTATGGTGTGTTACAGTCGTCACAAATTAAGATGCCCGTTTTGACACATGGTAATGACCCTAGAATGTAACTTGTTACGAAAACCAAAAAATCAAATATATGCTGATTACTTACCAAAAGTGTATGAAAATAATATGTTACATTTTTTAACGCATTATAAATAAAGGCAAAGTGTATTCCGCGTATTATTTTTACGTTTGTTCTAAAGTAAACGCAGATTCGATTAACTACGAAACGTATCGAAAAACAGTTACGTTCTCAGTCTTTATTTTTTTAAATACTAGTGTTGTAACCGTTGTGTGCAGAATTTCTCCACCTTCATTCAATTCTATCGAAATAATCGTTATAACCACTTTAATAGATTAATTTGTCAAATTGATCTTTTTTGTGTGAAAACTAGATTGGCGCTTAAAGCATTAGTGAAATTATGATTTGGCAACAACGATTTCGATACAACGGTTTCTAGGCAAACGCACACTTATCCAAGGAGAACGTTTCGAATGAAACGAATGAAAAAAAAATCTTTAAATAAAACCTAGACAACGTTGCACATCTCATCATGTCGAATCGTCACGTTCACCTTTCCAGAGATTTCTTAAAACACGTTTCGTTCGGCTGGTTCGAAGCGTTCGCATCGGACAAGCGTGCGTTCACCATAAGCGGCCTGTATAGTGCAGCAAGCTTTTCTGTTCCGGTGATTATCTTTGGAACTAAAACAGTTTTCATACGACAGTCCATTTTGACAGCTAATTTGGTATTGCAAGTGGCTCCTCTGTCACGGCTGTCACCGGAACAGGAAAGCTTGTGGCACTGTACACGTTGGTCCAACTACTGGCCAATACGTCGTATATTAACACTTTTGAAAGAACCTTTTTAAACGTCTTGTTCGTGCCGCTATAATAAGTAATGTAGCTACTCTATGACCATGTCTATGCTGTGAGCTGTAGTTAAAATACTTGCACTTTTAGAGCTAACGCGCACTTGTGATTTTTAGTGGACCGCTAGTTTAGTCGGAATCGTAATACGATCGTGATCAAACTGTCGGCCGATAGTTTGGTTTTGAGAACCTGCGAGCACTTGTGATTTTTAGTCGACCGATAGTTGGTCGATAGTTTAGTTGAATCCGGGCGCGCGCTCACATAGTCCTTCATGCACAGGCCGATAGTTGTCCGATAGCTGTTGTATAACTGTAACTATATAGTTGTAGTAACTATTGGTCAGTCATTTTCGATAGTTCGATACTGAATGCGCAGTCTACCGATAGGTGAGCGATAGTTTAGTTGAATGCAGTGCGCGCGCTCACATAGTCCTTCATGCACATTACCGCCCGGCCGATAGTTGTGCGATAGTTTGATCGTACAACTATCGGCCAGTCATTTTCGATAGTTTGATCGGTCGATAGTTTAAGCGCACTGACGGATTGCCACTGCCATATAACTCTATACTGAATCCGAGAACGACCAAACTATCGCCCGATTAAAAATCACAAGAGCGCGTTCGCTCTTATATAAATTATGCAATTTAAGTGGATTCGATTCAAGTTTATATAACATAAAAGGTCAATTTATACTTTAATAATATGTTTATTAAAAGTATAAGTACCTATATAGTAAGTTTAACATTTTATAATAATAACTTTAGTCTTAATCCACATAAGTTGCAAACTTACTATAACCGATTAGTTACTCAGAACCTTAATCGATTAATCGCGAGAATCGATCACAGACTCGTATGGTTACATGCCTAATCATGTCACTTTAGCATGTGTCAAAACGGGCATCTTAATTTGTGACGACTGTAAGTAATATTATTTAAAAAAAATGGATTTTGTAGGTTATCTTTAACAATTTTTATAGATTTTTTATGGTCAGTAATTTCCCGAAATCTTCTAAACTCTGCAAGTTCTGAACCACTCATTACCAAAACTGTAAAGTTGAATCCGCTTGATGCATTTTAGCCGTATCGGAGTCGCTAGAGTAATCGAGACTGGCATATTAATTTAAGGCAGCCCCGATCTGCCCTAGTTCTGAGGTTAAATCATGCATGATTATTAGCATGCGTAATAGCTTAAATAATTAGTTGCTGTTGCTAAATTAAAGGGGTCGTTAGAATGTTGTTTGCATAAAGGAGGATACAATTTGTAATTTTTTTCACAAACTGGAATAACTGATTAAATTGAGTAATTAAATTGAAATAATAATTAATTATGTATAATTGACATAATAGGATGATAAATCTAGTAAGGCTCCAATGACACCACAATACCAATGCATTCAATATTTTAAGAACAATTCACATTTCAAGAGTATTATGTTATAACTAATTATACTTTCTCTAATAATATTAGTAAAGTAATCGAACAATAAAGATCTGCAATGGCTAAATTTAAACAGCTTTTAAAGACAGCCATTCACTTACTTATACAATTTGTAAAACCTGTAATACCTATTAAGTTTTCTTGACCAATTTAAAAAGATTTGCTGGCAGCATTTGGTAATTGAGTAATAGCGTTTCCAAATAGTCGATAGGTTATTATTATGGCAAAATCATTATTAAAACCGTTTCAAAATAAATTCATAAGTCAACAATATACACTCAACAAAATCAATCAAAGTAACAAACTCTTAATTTTACTGGTATCGATAAATATTCATATAAAGATATTTCATTTTCATTTTTTATTTTCATATATTTTGACGTCCTTCTCAAAAACTTTTCGAATACATTAAAACAATTGAGTTATTTTTGCAAAAGACAATTCAATTTACCTTTTTTGTATCCTATTGTGTTTCAACTATGCAATATGCTGAATTAGATGTGATAACCGATGCTGTAGAATTTATTCTATACCGTTCTTTAGGGTTCCGTAGCCGAATGGCAAAAAACGGAACTCTTATAGATTCGTCATGTCTCTCTGTCTGTCTGTCTGTTCGTCCGTCCGTATGTGATAGCCACTTTGTTCCAAAACTATTAAGACTACACACTTGAAACTTTTTGAAACTTGAAACTAAGTAGATGTATTCTGTGAACCGCTTTACTATTTTAATACAAAAGAAAAGAAATTAAGGGGTCTTCCCATACATGGAACTGAAGCTGAAAAATATTTTTTTAATTAAACATATTCGTGTTGGGTGTCTATAGATAGGTCAAAAATGGTATTGACGTTTCTGAAACCATTTTTTCTCAAAGTCAATATTTTGAAAGATAGACACTTCCAATGTGGTAAAATATGTATCTAACTTTTAAAATAAAATAGTGACACTCTAGAAAAAATATATGCTGTAGATATTAATAAAAACTTTCAACGAAATTTAGTTTGAACGAGAAAGCAATTTTTGAGATTAGCATTTTCAAAAACCACAAATGTAACTTTGTCATTCATACAAACACTATGTAAAACAAAGTTATATTATGCTGACGAAAGTGTGGAAAGTGGAATTTTGGCTAGGTATAGGCAATCGGTACGTTAAATGGGTACGGCACCCTTCATGGGCGAGTCCAACTCGCAGTTGGCCGGTTTTTTACTTTTTATTATTTTTAATGTTTTATGTTGTCAACATTTGTGGTATTTGTCCAGTTTTTTTTATGTTCGTGTTATATAACTTCCTGCTGCAATAAAATAAATGGTCTTACCTACAGTTTCATTATTGACACTGTTTCCAAGAATAAGTACAACGTAATTCCTATTACTCTTATTATCCGTTCATATTAAAACCAATAAAACTTCAAAGACCATTTGTTTTTGCGAGTTAGTTTATTACTATATCTCCTTTTTACCCTTCGATTTATCATCGAAGTTTTTACCATATAAAGTTTATTACTAAAACCAAAACGTCAGTGCCTGAAATCAACCTACGGTATTAAACATAGATAAATTAGAAATTAAAATCAAGTAATGCCATCTGTTGGTATGCTCACATGGTATCCATACGCATACGTAGATGATTGTATGTTTAGAACACAACTCTCATTTTTAACGCACTACAGCACCAAAGAAGGAAAGTGTTAATTTATTGTTGACTTTAAAAGTTTGTGTCTAAGAAGAGTGTCTGTAACACTTTTTTGTAAGTCCTACACGGTCCGACTCTGTGTTCACGTCTAAGCAGCTCTGTACCCCGAGTGTAAGTTTTTATGTCAAGCAAACGCAAACTATTTCGAATGCGTATTAATGTCAATTTGTATGAAAACTATATAAGCGCGCTACTCGCCGCTAGAGGCGCTAATACAGTTTTCATACAAATTGACATTAATACGCATTCGAAATAGTTTGCGTTTTTTGACATAAAAACTTACACTACGGGCACTGTTTGACATTTGAATGGGCTTTTGCACTTGTATTACAAGTTACAAGAAAGAAAGAAAGAAAGAAGAAAGAACACAGCGCGTCTGCGATACTTTTTGGTGTATGTCAGCCTTTATTCTTTATAAAGCAGATCTTACTTTGTTTTTTACAGTGTTTTATATGATACAATTTTCATGGTACCAATTTGAGGCATACCTACATATTATGTTTCTTTTTTTACATTAAAATGTGGCTGATCATTGTATGTAAACAAAATTTCTATCGTTACCTAATAGTTCAGTAGTAATTGCAAAATCATAAAATGCACTATGCTGTTGGTAAAAATATTTATTATAAAGGGTGTCTTAAAAGTACGTATAGGATTTGAATTTCGCGCTATTTCCGAAATATTCAAGATGGCGGGTTGAAATTTGACATACTTCATCTTGACACATGTAAAATAAATCGTGGAGCGGTTCACAATAAAACAGCGCATAGAAGTTTTACAAATATTTAACGAAAATTCACGATCAATTACAAACACTCGTCGAAAGGTCGAAAAATCTCGTAATTTTAAGAAAAGGTGATTTCATATGGCCACCGAGATCTTGCCATCTGATGCCACTGGATTCTTTTCTTTGGGGCTACGTCAAAAATAAAGTCTACACCAGCGATCCACAAAACATAGACAATATAGACAAAATATTCGCCGAGTTATTGGTGAAGTAAGTAGCGAAATGTGTGAAATTAGCAGCGAAATGTGTGAAAGTGTCATGAAAAACTTGCACACAGCAAAAATACCCGTGGCGGCCATTTAGCAGATATTCTATTCAGATAAAATTGTACAAGTCTCTTCTTTAAAATAAAATAAAACTACGAAGAAATTCCAATCCATTCGCGTTTATTGAGACAAATCATCCTATACCTACTTTTGGGACACCCGTTACAATAGTATGTAGGTATATGTACTTTGATAATTATTGTAAACAAACGCG
This sequence comes from Crambus lathoniellus, assembly GCA_949710035.1. NCBI lineage: Eukaryota > Metazoa > Arthropoda > Insecta > Lepidoptera > Crambidae > Crambus > Crambus lathoniellus. The sequence continues at coordinate 13,608,441 of OX453296.1, forward strand.
TATCAGCATTGATTAAAAACCAAATAAGCAGAGCTAGGTATATAGTAAACAGACGAATCCGGGTTAGTTGAAGAATAATGAACCAAATTAACGATATCATGGCGATATCTAAATCACTTGATATTCCAATACAAAGAACAATCAATTCACACGATTGCCAGTTGTTTCACACGCTTATCTATGCCACTAAACAACGAGCAAACTTGCTAATCGATTCTGAACTTTATGTCTTCAGCCGTAAAAGTAATAAAGATTGTAACAGGAGGGTTATTGATGATTAGCATATTTTTTATACCTACGATACGAGTATTACTCATACAGTCACCGATTTGTACAACCTTGAATGCTTTAGAAGTGGACATAAGTTGGTCATGACGTCTAATATCATGGCTTTCAATTTTTTACTTATACTTAGTATTTCATCAAATGCAAATCTAGATAGCCTTCGAATAGTTTTTAATGGAAATCTTCATTTCAAATTATGACTTGCGTTTCGATAGTATCTTATACTGAATTAGGGTTAATTATCATGAACGTATCATCAGTATGGTTTTGAATATTTTAAAGTATTTTTTATGAACTAGTCTAGCGATGCTGCTAATAGCACTTGAGTAATTTAAATTTTTAAAACTTTCGACATGGGTAGTTTCAAACGAATCGATATTAACATTTAACTTTTAATGATTTCAGGTTAAAATTTTGATAATTTCATTTCGATTTGAAAGTCACATTATATTCAAAGAAAATGATTACAGAGTGAACTTTAAATCTCATATCTCCTCTCACATTTCATGTAAAGGTGCAAAAGTGTAAGGATCTCAAATTTCCACAGAGGGCCGCGTGGAGGTATCTCGGGAGAATAAGTACCTCAGCACGATGGCACCGGGCAAGGTATTCGGCGAACTGGCTATCCTGTACAACTGCAAGAGGACAGCCACCATCAAGGCAGCCACCGACTGCCGGCTCTGGGCTATCGAACGCCAGTGCTTCCAAACCATCATGATGAGAACAGGACTTATTCGGCAGGCTGAATATACTGATTTCTTGAAGAGGTGAGTGCCTTAGAGCTATTTATATTTTTACAAGCTTTTTATTAACTTGCCATGTTAGTTAGTTAGTTAGTGGGGGACAAATCTTGCAAGCTTAATTTGACTTCCCAGTGTCCGATAGAGCTGAAATTTTGTATACAGGTTTGGTTTAGATAACAATACAATATTTAAGTACAGTCAGCAAAAAAGCTTGTCATAAAAGTGAATTTTTTACTAGAAACTTATTAAAATTTTGAATTATTATGAATGACGCAGTGGTTGAAGTGTGTGACAAATGAATAGCTCCACAGTCATAGTATATTTAAAAATAATAATAAAAACAGGAGTAAAAAACCTAAACAGAAAAGAAACAATACTTACATCAATATAAAAACATCCGTACCAAAATATTGACAAAGCATTGAAATTTATCTTACCTGTGTATGGATACAGGTTTTCTTTAGTATTTAGTATAAACAGGAAACTGCACTATTCACATAATTGCAATATAATTTTGATTAGATGTTATTTACATAAAGATTTTTGGTAGACTGACTGTGTCAAACCTAATAAAATATACCATGACAAAGAACATGACATTCAAATTATTGCTTTTCAGAACAAACGTAGAAATTTGACAGATACCTAGTTTCTTATTTCATAAAGAGGGCAACAAGGATGTAACGACAACGTTACAAGCGCATTTGGCCCATACATGAAGCTCGACTTAATACTGAAGTAACTGGAGAGTGCAGTACGAACAATTTTTTGTCCACCACAAATTACACAGTGGCTGTCTTCCGTCTCACCTACACTTTAAAAAAATACGTATGGTCATATGAGACAACTGACAGCCACTACATACATAAATGTCAAATTTGCTGGGGACACTTTTTTATTCAGGGTGAGAACTCCAGTTACCTCAGTATTAAGTCGAGCTTCATGGGCCCATATGACACCGTACGCTCGGAGATTTGATGCAACTTGACCAAAGAATAATACACTAACGCGACTTGACATCCGTCAGTCTCGAACTTGTGGTGGCGGAATTCGAAATTTAAACTGTATTAATTACCTGTAACAGCTTTTATCGAGTGGTTGGCTGGGTAAACATGTGTGCCTAATCCGAGTAATATGTCGATATAATGTTTAGGACGTCTGTGTTCCTAATCCGAGCGTACAGGTTAAATGGCCAGCCACAGGATAGGTGGCAAAATGTATCATCTTGATCTTCTACGTGCTTCAGAAGGCAGTATAAGCTGCATTTCAGTCGTTCCACTATCTCGCACTGGATCCCTGTTGTTAGCCCACTCTCCTTACCCATCCACGAGGAAGGCCTTTTTCCCAGCCCCTTAAAGGATATTAACAAAAGTTTTTACATTTCATTAGGAAACTAACTGTGTCATGGAAACTTGATAACGGATAAATATATACTCATAAGTATACTTTTTGTTTGTAAATAAATACCTACTTAAATTCATAAACATCCGTTAAAACACCCAGACAAAGACAAATAGACATGTTCATCACAAGTATTTATCGTGTTCTGAAATCGAACCCGAGACCTCTTGCGTGGAAAACGGGTATCCTGTACCCCTGCGCCAAATCGGTCGTCAAAATAGCCGGTGGTGTTGATGACATTAAGGGCACTTAGGGCTTCTAAGAGCAGTTTTGACACTCGTCCGAGCAGAAACTGTTACGAGTTCGGATGCGTGTGGCACGCATGACAGGATAACATGTATTTAATGAGAAATTCACCCGTGTCCGGATGCAGACTAGTTCCGCACGCGGCGTGCGTAAATCCGCATGACAGGAATAGCACTCTAATATTAGAGTAATATTCCTGTCATTCATGTCCACCATATAATATGGTAGAGATGATGATTGAAGTACTTATTTCAATCCAGTATCACTAAACTGTTCATTACCACAGAGTTGTTAATTTCGAGTACTAAAAACATACATAAAGGGTTGTATTTAATTGATCACCAATCTACCTAACCGAACCCACAAAAATACTAAGTTGGCCCCTAAAAATACTAAAATGAACCACTAAACTATATTTTGTGTGCACTTCAGTGTTTTAGGTGCTTACTTTGTATTTTTTTCTGGATCAATTTATTGTTTCTCGTTACATAATAGAAAACAAAATAAACTGAATAGCAACACGAAATTTGAAGTGAATTTTAAAGTGGTCGAATATATTTAAATAGTCTGATTTAAGAATTTGACTGTTAACACAGTTTTGTTCAAAGACAACAAAGTTGCGTGTTCTATTATAAAGATAAAGTATCTTCGCATTGATAACTAGCAACTTGCTATTTTTGGACATCATGCCCCCATATCAAAGTCAACAGATAAGATCTTGCCACGAACTCATTAAGTTTTGTTTGCGTTATCCAACATCCGTCATTGTTAAGTTTCTTTAAAAACGACTTCTACTTCAAAGTATTTAGAGAATTTCGTTTTAGAGTTTAAACGCTTTTGGATAAGTTCGGTTCTTCGTATAGCTAACACATTAAAAATGTTAATCACGTTTTTATACCATCCCAATCCAAATATAGAAGCTTCGAAGAATCGAGCATGCTTTCTTGTTTAAACATTCGTTTTAAATAGACATCTTCCTAATAAGACACTAGTTGGTACAAGGGAGTAATGGGGCCAATAACCTTTAGTCCAGTGACTCGACAAACTGTTTTGATTTGAAGATAATATAAATATAGTACACATGTCAATACATTTTGACCCATTCAAACTCGTGGTCCTTGTTTGTGATTGTTACGGAAGACAGTTAAAATTTATTGAAGGCTAAGCTTGTTAAGATAGAAGCAATAGTCAGAACGTTAAAATTTAGTGCCTTTAAAACCGTTTACTGCGGGTTACAAAACTCTTTAGTTATTTTGGTATAAAATAATTGAAATGAAGGAAACATTTAATATATACATACTGGTAAAACAGAGTTCAATGATATATTATAATTAAATCGCAATTGGGATCGCATACATCGAGCTATAGCTTAGCTTTGACATGATTTTTTATTAAAGAATGGGTTGGATGCCAAACTATCGAATGAAGATGTCAGATAAGTCCCTAATGGAGATATTTGTTCTGACATGAGTTTTTTGCCCTCAAGTGGATAAAATGAACAATGATTATAGGAATGCATAAGTAAAGACTTTCCCAACAGTAATTCAAAAATAACTTTCAATGCCTTTAACACAGTAGTAAGGAAGTAATGTATTTTAAATTTATGATAAGTAATGCTTGTGGCCGATCTCTATAAGTGTGTAGGTACAAAGAAAGGTCCTGCTTTCACAAAGGAACTAAGCAATAAAGGGGTAATGAATGCGCCTGAGCATTACCGATGGTGAAGGATGTTGACCCCGAGACATTTATGCAAAAGCAATGGGTGTACGAAGCCCATTCTTCTCCTTTCATTGGCCGAGGCGCCTGCATTACTGTCACAAACAATAGCATTACCTATATGTTTGTTGTATCTATATGGTATATTACCAATTCCGATGTCGTTTGTTTGATTTGAATCAACAATTTTGTTTATAGTCTTCACAAGGGCCAGATTGAGACTGGTGTATAAATAACTTTTAATTCTACAGAGAATATTCAGACCTAAGATTGCTGCCAATCTTCAATTTTAATAGTTAATAGGTATCCTCAAATGAAATGATTATATAGATTATGTAATCTGCCTTGAATGTTTCAAAATGTCTTTATTAACACATTCTCGTTAATTATACACTTGTCGCCACTATAATAATGTCACATATCGTCACGATGGTAAAATTGTCTGCGGGTTACTACGTATGTGATTAACCTTAACAGATTATATCCAGTCAATACTGGATAACATTATTGTGAATTGTGCTCCTGATAAATAGTTTAATTTTAACCTCTATTATTTTAATCATTAGAAGGACATGTCAAGTCAATCACCACAATAATAATACGATGATTCATTTACCTATTTCATTTTATTCAAGTTTTGGAAAATGATTCATAATAAAATAATATATACAAACGACGTTTGTATATAATATATCTGCCCTTTAATTGTTCAAAACATGCTTGGAAAATCCCGTTATGTAAAAAAACCAAAGTCGTACACTTAAAACTATTTTGTATAGAGTTCATCACATAATAACGCAAAAATCCAACCATGTATAATTAGAATTGTATGACGAGTCTATTATCAAAAATATCTGAATCTAAATCCCATAGTTCTATTAACCATAAACTTATTTATACTAGTATTAACCCAATTTGGGATATTCGTTCCCAATATTGTTAAAAGCATAAGATCGTTTCAATGAAATGGAAAGTGATCTAAATATAGTTTTAACCTAGTCCATTGACCGCTCGGGCTATCTTTAAATATGGCACGTAATGACTAGGTACGTTTGTTCACTACTCTAGTGTAAGTACGTGTAGTTAAGACTAGTATGTTAAACTGTTATTGGCTGTTACTATTTACAGATTATATTTGCCTTTTACTTTTTTACCGTATGCGTATTAAATTTAAGCTACCTTTTTTGTTCAATTAGAAGCACCAATAAGAGAATGATTTAAGGCCCCTAAAAGGATATCATGTCGTAATCAAATCACCCATCGTATATAGATTAAAGTTAAAATTGATTTATTAGGATTTATCAGAGTGTAAAATATTTGGCAAACAATATTTTGACTTTTCATAAAATCGCATGAACAAACTTAATTTTGTAATTATGTCTTTTTTTTTAATTTCTTTTATTTTTAAATTTTCTACTAGTCGTCTAGTATAAATCGAATATCAAAGAAATTATAATTTATTGGCGTTTTCTATCGAACCAAATCATAGCTCGAAGTGTTTCGCACAATTTATGGCAATTCTAATTAGTTGAATTAATTACATAAATTAGTTAAACAAATTTCTCCCTCATATGAGACAGTATTCATGTTAAAAGAGAACCGGCGGATATACCACTGTGTATATGAAGGTGAAAGCAGTTTCTTAATAAGTATCTAAGTTAGAAAACGAACGTGAGAGAATCTTAACTATGCGTTAATAGGCTAAGCAGACATATGAAATATCTTTATGATTATTTGTATCGTTGCTGCCTCATTTGTACGAGGAATCAGAATACATTGTATGCAAAAAACGGGATATTTACCATGTTTAGATTTATTTATGAGTGAAATTGACCATGAAAGTTTAAAATCTTACATTGTATGCATTTTTTTAATATGTAATCCCTCTTTTGCAAGTGAAATAGTGAGAGAGAAAAAAATCTTTCCGAGTTCTTTGAGTGAGAACCTCATGAAAACTGAATTGGAGATACGAAAAAAAATTCTATTCAGTTTTCAAATGTTATATTAAATTTCTAATGTTTATACCAGATGTTTAAAGACGGTTTATAGGTCCTATGCAATCAGTTTAATTTAATATTGGCCAAAGATCAAAGTCACAGCGAAAACATCTAAGCTCCGCCTTTTTGGAATATCATGCACAATAACTATAAAAGCCCCATATTCTCCTCTTTAATTCAATAAAAATTTTACTTCCCAGCATCGTCAAATCTTACTACAGTCGAATCGTTAGCATCGTCTGTATTCTATTACCGTAAAGTAATTGTTTACCTGTCTTTTTCACTAAGCAATCAAACCGCCAGTAAGACAAAGGAATTGTTGTAACTTTGTCACCATTGCAAAAGCACTCGTGCGCACTTTGCGAAACAGCCGTCACGTAGTCGCTCATGACATTTGAGATCGTATTCCTTTCACTACGCCGACGAACTTGGAAATAAAAGTGTAGTCCTTTTGCTCAAGTATAGAATACTGAATGACGAGCCTACCCGCGTGCGATTCGGGATATCTTCATTTCATCCCCTTATAGGTTAAATTTTACAAAACATTTTCTAAGGAATCGCCTACGTCATTAATACCTATCTGCGTGCCGAAATTCAGCTTGATTCGTGTAGTAGTTTGAGCTGTGCGTTGATAGATCAGTCAGTCAACTTTCGTTTCTATAGACATGTTTCCAGGGAAGTAGTAATTGAACTTTATCAGCGTGATCTATGGACAATTTCATCGATGATAAGACCTCAAATCAGGTATCTGGCCCGACCTTCGCCAAACTACAAGAATTAACTTGATATTTTTCACCCCTTTCCTTATTTTTTTTTAAATATTTAAAGATTTAGTTTATGTACAACTTTGCTACTAAAAACTTTAATATGTAATTAAAATTACATTGGTTTTATTCTTTGACTTCTTTTCTTATTATCGATAGGCCTTAGAAGGGTTCTCTTTGTCCAACAATAGCATCAGAACTAAAGAACGTAGAGTAATAATTTTTTCCCTCGTTTTGAAGAACAGCTCTGATACTCTTAATACTCTTAAAAAAATGTTTTTTTTTTACTTAAAATTGTCTGTTTGCTACTCCTACTAATAATTTATCTCATTAGCTATCCGTTTGATAACCAAATTGTTGCATATCAGTGTCAAGGTGCCCATGCTGTCGCATATTTTTGAAGAAAAAGGGTAAACCTAAAAACATGCACAGATTCCCTGCATAGCACGAACTACTAGGACATTGAAAATGAAATTCAGGCATAAGGAAATAAACGAAATGAACACACAAATTTTATTTTTACAAATTTATTTTTTCACAATTTCTATTTGTAGAACTTGCAAACTATTATTTTAACTCTACACACTTGCAATTTAACATGTTAAATATCAATCTTTAACACAAAATTGTAAGATATAATGCGAATAATACGAAAAGAAATGAAGATACAATTGTTTATCCCAAACATCATCACACTATCCACAAACAATACGTTTTTTTTTACATAACTCCCCATACCCCGTACTCATTAATTAAAAATTTTACAGAATCCAAATATTAAAAAAAAAAAAATAGTTCAAAATATTCCAAAAATCCTCCAACCACCACCTACAACAATATAAACTCTCATACACACCCAACTTCCATATAACCATGATGCGCTACAACTCGCTCATTCACTTCAAAATTTTATTCATAACATTTGACCGCCAACTAAATACCTACACTTAGACCGTTTTTTATATTTTTTTTTAAATTTTGACTTAGTTCTCCAGTCATCCGGGCCCAAAGTAAAAAAATAAAAAATGTTTGACCAAAAAAAACCGGTCTTTCGACAATAACTTTTTTGGATTTCATTTTTTTTTAATTCATTCATAATCTGATAGATCTCGTTAATGCGTCCTTTGACACCTATTTATCTATGAACTATCAATAGCTTCCATACAATCGCCGTTTCGCACTAAACTCCTAAATGGGACCTAGTACGATCTAAAAGTCATTTTCAATGACAAAAGTTTCAGCCTAGTTTGGCAAGGGACGGGTCGGATCCCTGATTTGAGGTATTTTCATCGATGAAATTGTCGATAGATCAGTCTCTTGTTGATAAATACTTCTCTGGACACAGTGTAAGTATATACGATTATGCATACATATAAACATTCCTTCCACTTGAATCACTTTGTCTTATGATGAAAACCACACTGAAAGATGAAATCCGTTACCTAGTTTGAAAGCTCTAAGCTTAAATGCCGCCGACACTGCCAGTAAGCGACTTTGTTTTATGTTATGTAAAGAAGCTATAACACCAATTTTAACAATTCCTCTTCGCTTCACAGTCCCTTTCAATTTCCATTTCGGCTCTCTGTAATTCCACTCTTCTTTTGTATATCTATGGTATGCTAAAACTTATCATAAATACTGTATTTTCTCTTGCGAAATTGGAATTCCCTTCTACAAAGAAAGTCCTTTACGTGCGATTAAAATATATTTTTTTAATTCAATTTATGTTGTGATTATACAACACTTATGAACGACATAGAAGCTACGCCATCGCGTATCGGTTTGCTAACCCTACGGCGGAAGAACTTGGAGAAGAACCGGAAAGAACTTCGTTAAGGGTTTATTTTTTTTGTGCCAGTTTAATTTCATACAGAGTCGTCAAATTGAAAAAATGGTTGTCTGTAAAGTGGGTTTCCGGACGTTAATTTTACGTGATAACAATATGCCGCTGCCACTCTTCTACGCGGACGCATCGGCCGAATGTAGTGGAAGTCGAACGGGCTGATCGTGTTTCTCTATCGCTTGTTCCGCGCTCTCGCTTGCACGCGGAACGTGACACTTTTTCGTGCGTGCAGCCAGCGTTCATCGATTTATAAGACGTTATCACGTCAAAAATTATCTTAACATAGTTTGACTAAGGTCAGTTTCCATCACAATAAGTCATGATAAATAATATCAACTTCATTGATGGCAAGATAAGAATAGAACAGTATTTTATTCTATTCGCAATTTCGCATCATATCGTAGAAAATGTTTTACAGAGACAGTGGTTTCTTTACTACCGAGAACACCGTCTCTTTCATTGCTCTCAATAAGACTGATCAAGCCAGTAGTGGTGCAATATGGTCATATCAAGGGTGATGGACTCATATCAATTACTCGTTGTTGATTTTAATTGTTTGTATGTTACAGTAGATGCAGATGTTCAAGAAAGACAGTTACGACATACGGTATTTTTCTTAATTTTATCACAGTGTATTGTAATTTGTAAGGATTCCTATTTCATAGGAGAAAGATTTTTAACAAAATAACCTGGAATCAAACTAGTGTCTCTCACACTGGTAACTTAAAAGCTGAGAAAGTCTTAAGACCCATTACGCACTGCGAATTTGGCTCCAATACAGCATCGATGCAAAATCGTTGTAAAGGGCTAATCACAGAACATGGAAAGACATCTTTCTATGTTCTGTGGGGCTAATGTAGATGAGCAGCAACCTATTTTAGATTCTTTGCAAAATAAATGTATCCAAATCGGCTGGTCTTGTGTTAATGTAAAGATTATGACAAACCACTCTCGGGGAAAGCCCTTACAAAGTTAATATCTGTATAACTGAATATTAAGATAATAATATGCATAAACAAACAATTTTACTTTACTCGTTTTCAAGTTCTTTTTCATAATTAGCAACCTCGACATTGTTCTAGAGCTAGTCGAAACATACAGATAATATATTGTTCCCGCATTTAAACTTTTACAATATTGACATGAATGATTGTTTGGATGACCTATCTGAGTCAGTGCCATTAGATAGCAATGATGGTAACAAAAGAAAACTTGAGCTGATTACTGAGGCGGTAATAAAAAAGGCTTAATAGACCCCTATTTATCATAATTTTTCTAGATTTAAATAAATATACCAAAACCATACGATATACCTATAAAAAGTACATAATGAATGACCACATGATCATGACCAGCTGTCATTAATGAAGAAACCAAAACTTAAGCGTAACAAAAGAAGTAAAATTTAAATTATTAAGATATACGAGTTCAACACCAGACACCTCAATTTGCGATTACTTTGCACAAAATGCTATACAGTTACATGTCTAGCTAGATAGACAAATAGGTCAAAGCGTGGTGACCGTGAAAAATTGGGTGTATTAAGCAATCATCTTCATCGTATACCGTGACATACAGTTATATTCTGTTATTTTACTCAACATCCACCGTGTCATCTGTTTGTGAAATAAAGCTTTTGGTATTGAACTTTACTTTGTCGTCATTTGCTTTTATTTTGCTTTAATGCCGTTCAGTAGTCAATATAATAATAATGTTGGAATTGATTATCTAATAATCCGATATGCTACCGATTTTATTAAAGGCGTTAACACAAAATTCGTGTCTTAATACAGTGTTTTGATTTGAACGTCAGACCGGTTTAATCGGAGATTGTGCGTGACTCATTAGAGGAAGCCTTTCAAACTTGACCGTTTCGAGTTGGGTAACCACGCTCACTTTCAATATGTACACAATTATTTAAAATTAGTACTTTTGCATGAACTCTTTACGACTTTGCAACGACGTATTATTGTAGTGATTTGACTTTTTACGGTAACAAACGCCATATGTGTTAAATGTGTTGCGATGTTTTATTTATTTCGGTAGTTACAAATGTAATTTATAAAACATTCGGTGGTTTGATGTCCATACCACAAGTTCTTCAAATCAAGCGACTTATTTTGGAATCAGATGATATAACGATGATGTGGATACTATTACTTAAAAAAAACATTGATAAGTCTTTTGAATTGTCTGTTTACGTAAAAGTAATAAGTAGTAAGTAACATAGTTACATTTGCGTTACAGACATTTAACTAAATATTTGTCTGTTGAACGTTAACAGTAGAAACTGGCAGTTAATAACCGATATATCTTTTATAATATAGAAGCTTTCTATAAACAAAAAAATGTCCTGTAGTCAAGGACATAACTTCTCAGGCTAACGTGACTTCATCAATGGAAAATTCCATGACACATTAGCAAATGGTGCTTTCTATTCGTAACACGTGTTTTGTTGTTGCTACTGGTTTTGGCCGCTTTGTTATTTTACTAAAAATTTATCGTGTAAAAAAACTTGTGTCTAATGTGTTCTATGAGCGTTATAAAATTGAAGAAATGTTTATGGTTTATTGGTATTTTCTTCTAAATCAACTACAAAAGAACTTTAAGCTGTAGGGATTTTAAACTTGCCTTAAAACAAAAATCTGAAAATGTTTTCACTTTGCTGACTCAACGCCAAAGACTAAGATACACCAGCTTAACTAATTCTAAAGTGTTTTAAACGTTTTTGTGGGAAATCCAAATGTCAATATAGCTTCTCCTTTTCACTTGAAAGCAAAGCCAATTAGCTAGTTGACTCTTTAGTCCCCAGTGCCACCTGTGGGTGACAGAAGATAAACAACTTACACATATGGTTTATCAGAGGTACTTTTTTGTTACAGTGTACCAATCTTCAAGGATCTCCCAGAAGACACGCTGATCAAGATCTCGGATGTGCTGGAAGAGACACACTACCAGAACGGAGACTACATCATCAGGCAAGGGGCTCGGGGTGACACCTTCTTCATTATATCTAAAGGACAGGTAAATAAAATACAAAAAATATGTTTATAGTATAAACCGGACATTATAATTTAGAGATCACGTCATGTCAATAAAATTTAAATAGTCTCAGCAATGCTCACAAAATATTTAAATTAAAAATCCAATGTTAAAAATCTGAATGCTGCCTTAATAATGCTATAGAACGAGAAAGTTGTAAAAAGAACGTTGAAATTATGCTAAATAAGCCAAATCATCATCTTATTTACTCCGATGACATTGTGGTAATACAAAATAATTCGACACCGCACGATCTTTCCTCTCCAAGAGATCATAATTCCACTTTCATTGGTATCTCGACTTTCAAGAACTCATCTCCTTTATGGTGAATGCAAGAAATACTAACTTATACTAGTTTATAATTCATTTCAAACTACTAATTACGTTGTTTAGTTTTAACTTGTACTGTAAGTTTCACAAAATATATTACTTTCAAAGTACAGTACTTATTTCTCAAGTTTCAATTATGTTAAATATTATCCTTTAACCTCTATTCCATTTATATTTTGGTTACGATTCCATTACGTTTATTCAGTAATCAAACTCGAGTTCGCTTTCAAAACTTATGACATAACTTCTTTGTTTTGGCCACGGTTCTTTGAACATTTTGGTTGGATTTCATTTCAATTTGAATTACATTAGCTTTCTAAACAGCCTCTAGTTTGTGTTGCACTCATGTTAATTGCACCGTAAGACTAAGAGTTAGTTTGTAAGTAACTTATAACGTTTCGTGTCAGGCAGTGACTGTACAAGCTGTTTGCCTTGGCATTTAGTCGAGTATGGATTTGTGCAGACCATGATTGTTACTGGCGAATATCGAATGCATTTGCAATTTTTCATACATTATTAAATCACGCTCAATCTATGATAGCTAACATTCAGTCTTATCCACGTAAGGTCACAAAACTTAAGTCTTTCGCTATACTATCAGATGATAGGTTTAATTTCGAATGTTAACCGTTTAGGCGCTGCCTTTGTTTGTCGATTTCTTTTGTGTTTTGTTTATCTCCAAATCTTTTGACGCGGAGTTCATAGTAATCCTCGCGATCAGCCACTGTTGCGTTGGTCTGTCGGTACGTATGACTGATTTTTTTCTCCGTAGCCCGCATAGAGGCAACAGAGGCCAAAAGCCGAGCTATTGTACCCCAAGGTCAGCGCACTGGCGAGCGCAGGGTTACGCGCGTGGCATTTTGAGGCCAGAATTTTTATACTGTGGGAACAATCTGCTCATGAAATATGGATTATTATTTTGAGTGCAACTTTATAAAGCGGTTTTTATAAAAAATCAACCTGAAAAAATAACAATCACTATTATTGGACCTAAGTTAATACACCTATATCCGTTTAATATGGAATTAGAACTAGCAAAACCAATATTTTTGCTTCATAAAAAATTTAAATCTCCTTTAGGGTATTGTGCAATACGTAAGTACTTACTTTTAAAACACTTTCCAATTTAGGTTAATAATTATATTACTTAACTGGTTATCCATCGAACAGGTATTTCATGCCATGACTGCATAAGTCTAAATGTTGTTCCTTAGTTGTTAATTAGTCTATTAAAATAACTTATTATGACACCGATTTTATTTAACAGCTCTTACTTGTTATGAAACACAGCTTGAAGTAATAACTGAGTGAGATACAATTGTCATTTTTTAAGATATAGAAAAAAAGGAAATTTAAAGTCAGTGAATGTATATAAACGCGTTTATTATTTACAATATAGAGCGAGAAAATTATCAAATCATCTTGAAATCTATTGAATCAAACTAAAGAAAGCAAGTAACAAACCCTCAATTACGTTTGTGGTTAAACATAATGAGTTTGTAATATTTGGATTGAGGAAATAGAAGTGAAACCAGCTTCCTAACCGTGTAATTCTATCCATCGCAATCGCTTTCCGTTTACACTGTGCATCTATTGCTGCGACCGTACAAAATGATATATTGAAAGCAATCGTGGTTATCGAGTGACAGGCCTGCGGATCTCTATCAATACAATTACCTTTTAATTCTTTTTCCGTTTTAATATGTTCTATTATTAATAAAAAGTAACATTAGATCCTTAGTGTACACAAACTCCCAACAAATCGTGAAACACCGGAACATATTTGAGCTAGATATTAAATCTTCATTTGTTTTGAGAATTACAAACATAAAATAGCCAGGTGATGACTCATTCTAGTTAAAAAGATAAAAAAAAACATTCACTTCTGAGTGTATAATTTTGTTCAGCGATCCTAATTCTAATCTAACTCAAATGTCACGGAAATCTCGTTTTTTTTCTCAATCTAAAATTTAGTTTCGGTTTCGCCAAAACTCGGTTCGGTTCAAAATCAAGCGTGACCAGTCGAGTGTGACAAAGCCCCAGATTATTGTTGTTCTCAGATTGTCCAGTTTGTGTTGCCTTCGGCGAATGTTACTTAACGCCACGTTATCTCATTTCCGTCGTTATCTCATTTCTGTTTGAGGTTTTTACTAACTTGTCTTATATTTTTACCGTGACTCCATTTCCGGGTTTCTTTTTCTTATCTTGTTTATATTTAGAGGTCATACAGTTTACTTTTGATATTGACCACCATATTTTATTGTTATTGCTCTACATATCTACGTGAAAATTCTTGTTCTGGGAATCTCTTGAAGACTGTGCCTACAAAAACTTTAGTATGTGTGCTATAAAATACACATGCCATCAAAAAAATCGCACTACTGGGCCATTTTCATACAAACTTGATCACTTTAGCGTCTCATAGATGGAAAACTACTGGATCTGCAATGATTTTTACCATTTTTAAGAGGCAAAACGCCCGATTGTCAAATCACTGTTTCAAATTTTTATTAACAAATCCTTAATTTTCTCCGTAAACAATAACAATCAGTCAAACTTCATGACCCATATAACGTTATATAGAGCGTAGAGTTTGGTTAAATATTTTTTATTTTTGGAAAAATTAAGATTATTTAATTATTTTTTTTTTGCATTCACAATGCAATTTTATTTTTGAAAAATGGAAAATGAAGTATTTTTGAAAAAATCGACCCGTCCCACAACTAGCTGGGACTCGAATCCACGACCTCTCGCTATCCGGGCGAGAGCAGTCGCCCGGACTGCTTCTTCATTTGCCCGAAATACTTCATTTTCCATTTTTCAAAATTAAGATTGTTTGAAGTTGTTTAAAACTGTGTTTCGACAATTGGGCGTATGGCTTTTCCATGGACGTAAAAGTCATGGCAGAGAAGCAAATAGTTTGCCATTGATGAGACGCTAAAGTGATCACATTACTTATTGGTATAAAAGTGGCCCGGTCGGTAGTGCGATTTGTTTGCTGACAAGTGTAGTTAAGGCTATTAAGGCAAGAATTCCCGAATTTTAAATTATGTACAAGTACTTAACATTTTGAAAAATTATAAGTTAATTACAACATAATTTACAGTCTTTTATCTAGTTCTAGTGATTCTGACCATTCAATACTTTATTAGAGATATTTTACTGCATCAAATAAAATGTCAAACTCTAATCCTAATTCAAATATCCTATTACTTGCATTTGCATTATACTTGGGTTTAGTTATTGAAAAATATACGAAAATAATTGTCTTTGTCAGGCGAGGGATTTCGGTGTTTTGTATACAATACAAAGAGCTTAACTTTAACTTAACTTTTGTTTACTCTAACTTTCCGAGCAGTACAAAATAAAATAGTTTAAGTACTTATAACAAAAAGTTTAAAATCACAAATATCTGCATTTCATGTCGTTCTTTTGTTTTAATATCACTAATGGTTTTTCAATTCTATTTCAGGTTAAGGTCACCCAGAAACAACCCAACAGCAATGACGAGAAATTCATCAGATCTCTCACGAAAGGCGATTTCTTCGGAGAAAAAGCGTTGCAAGGGTACGTATTCGTTCTGAAACTAATGCCATCTCGAATCGAGAACGGTACTAGATGCGCTTGCACCACAATACATGTTCAATTATAAAGCCATTTGCTGGCACCAATTCTCGGAATATTACGGTTACAATTTTTGCAGATAATGCTGCTTTTCATTTCACTTCTGTTTTGTACACTTTCGATTTGTGAAATATATCATCAGTTCTGATGCTTTGTTAATTCATTCAATTTCAGTGTTTTGTATCAGTGTATACTAGGCGTAACATAACAAACGGCTATTGTCGCCAACACTATATTTAAGAAATTACCATATGGATTTTAAATGCGCTATCCACAGATTCAATTAAGTAATATCAACATTATAGGTATTATTTCATTAAAGTAGACGCTCAAGTTGAATACTACTAGCTAGCTGGCTATTAATTTTCTTGAACTTTCCGTTTCATAAATGATTCACGATTTCTGTTTGAAATTTCAGAGATGACCTGCGTACGGCAAACATCGTCTGTGACTCGTCAGAAGGCTGCACCTGCCTTGTCATAGACCGAGAGACCTTCAACCAGCTGATATCCGCACTTGACGAGATCCGCACCAAGTATAAGGATGAAGGCGAGAGTAGACAACGGTGAGATAACACTTATTTATTAAAAATGCATGTATAGAGATAATGATAGTTAGCTCTAGCAACGCTTTAAAGTTTACAAATCTTTTATATTCTACTTGTATATAGGTTATAATGAAACTTATATCCGAATAAGTAGTGATTGAAGGAGTTTTATAGCAAATGCTCGAGTTATTTTACGACAGTGATTGATTGATTGAAGTTTATGGTTTCGTTAAAGGCACGTGATTATTTTGATTCTCCAATGCAGCTCATGATTTCATAATTATTATGTTTTCGCAACCATTCTTTTGCCATAAATGAATACAACAATGTTACGGTAATCGTAATAAAGCAAGATTAAGCTCAAGGTTTCTGTATGATATGTAAAGATATTATTATGTGGCAATGTGAAATGTTTGCATGTTCGTTCATGCATGCAACAATAAAATATTATTAATTTGAGGAATTCTAAGAAGCCTGCCGTATCAAGTTCACACCAAAACACCCAAAACTAACCAATGCCGATACGCTTCACAATGGACTTCTTTCCTATGCAATGCAACTCCATTGTGTCGGCACTTATCTTTTTTTGCCAGCAAATCAATAGCAAATTTTAGTATAACTGAATGCAATATAGCAAATCTCTTGATTTCACCTTCTGTAATCCATTCTGTTTCTTTTAACCGCTAACAAACACGAGGATTTCGTTGCGATGTGGTAAGTAATGCATCCTATTTCAATACTTTCTTCGAGAAATCAAAACGTCAATGTCAAATTGTAATTAAACGTTGTATGTAATTGACGGTTATTAACTTTCCTCTTTGGCATAGAAAACATAGATTAAGAGAGCCTACGACCGTGAAAAATGTGATTCCCAAGTTTTTGTTTAGTTCGGTAAGATAAAAGACAATAGTGTAGTCTCGGCAACAGATAGCCAAGTGGCAGACAAAGACATAACAATTAAAATTAGATCGATGTTAAGAAAGTTGTAACTGGATTGGTTACAGCCAATACCTAACTACCTACCTTTAAATATTTACTAACTCAATTTTTTGTAAGGAGAAACTCGTTTGAAACCAATCCTCATTGTTCTTAGTGCCTTTTTGTTTCAAATTAGATTCAGAATTCGACATACATTCCTTCCTTATCAAAATTATCTCCGCGTTCTTTGAGACAACATCTTGCATAAATGACAATAAATTTTGCAAATGAGGTTTTATTATATTTCCTTAAACCAATGACATCATTATTCATTGTTTAGTCATTATAAATGTCTTATGTAGTCATGTATATTATCTTACCTTATCATCGTTTTGTAGAGACCTATTTCTTAAAGAAAACATTATTATTCAGTTATGAAGAACACTTGTTTATTAAGATATTATCCCTTTCCAGATTGAATGAAGAATTCGCAAATCTACGCCTGTCAGACTTAAGAATAATTGCAACTTTAGGCATCGGTGGTTTCGGCCGGGTGGAACTGGTGCAGATACAAGGAGACTCCAGCAGGTCTTTCGCTCTGAAACAGATGAAGAAGGCCCAGATCGTTGAGACGAGGCAGCAGCAGCACATCATGTCGGAGAAGGAGATCATGTCAGAGATGAACTGCGAGTTCATTGTGAAGTTATTCAAAACGTTTAAGGATAGGAAATACTTGTACATGCTTATGGAGACTTGTCTTGGTGGAGAACTGTGGACGATTTTAAGAGACAGAGGTGAGTAGACGCTTCCCACGAATTTCCTATTTGTAAATGTGAGAACTACAATAAACTGTTTATTTGGATTAATGAGTAATGTTAAAATTTTCACATAACTATTATTTTCGTTTCAGGACAATTTGATGATGCCACAACTCGATTTTATACAGCTTGTGTTGTTGAAGCCTTCCATTATTTACATTCTAGGAATATTATTTACAGGTAAGATTAAGATGAATGAATAGAACAGTAGAAGCATCTTTACATATTTAGATTAAAATTTAAAAATATATAGAATCTAACAAAAAAATCTATCTAAGCTGGTTCAAATTACATAAAAAAATTCGTGGGCCTAACTACTTTAATAATTACTAATTTCATAACCTTGATTTGATAGCATAGAATCTTTAAAAGAAATTGAATAGGTATCAAAGTTATTGCAATCCCACTATTACAGAAACATATAGTTACACGCTTTTCTTTCGTTTTCAGGGATCTCAAACCAGAGAACTTACTGCTAGACTCGAAGGGCTACGTGAAACTAGTGGACTTTGGTTTCTCCAAGAAGCTGCAGGCTAGCCGCAAGACGTGGACGTTCTGCGGCACGCCCGAGTACGTCGCGCCGGAGGTCATCATGAACAGAGGCCACGACATCAGTGCGGACTATTGGTCCTTAGGTAGGATTTATTTAAAGGCTCACTATAAGCTGCTATATATAGGTACTCAAAAGGCCAGCTGCAAGACTTCGAAGTTCTGCAGCACGCCCGAGTGCCTACCTCGTGCCGTAGTTCATCATGAACAGACTTGCCATGACATCAGCGCAGACTATAAATTGGTCCTTAGATACGCATCATTATTTACTTCCTTGCATTAAATTCTAGACATGGGTGTCTTAGTTCCTTTCTGACAAATAGGTGTAATCAAAACAACGGAGTAGATTTATCAAGAAAACCACAATGACGTAATAATGCAGAACATGAGATCATCTGACGATATTTTATACTGTAGTCATCAAGATGACCATCAAAATCTCAGGTAATCTAAATTTACAATGACACCAAATAGGAAGTGCCTTAAAATGTTACAGCACGAAAGGCCAAAATTTAATCTCTACATTAAAATAGCTAAATGACACAATTTAAATATTATGTACCTATGTAATAAAACCATTAAAATATCTGGCGTAACATTCGTTACAAACTATTAGAGATATAGACGCCATATCTCTAAAAATATGCTGTATACCAGTGCTATTACCCAACTTGTGACGTCACAAGTTTCGTTTAAGAAAGAGATAGCTAGACTCACAATTCAGCAGCTCATAACTTGCTTGTAATAAAACAGTTTTTTTACCGTTGTTGAACTTTGTGTAACTTCAATGTTATATTTTTGAATGACACTATTAAATATTTATCAATAATAAAAATTGTGAATGAAAAAAAAGTAAAAATAATATTAAATATTTACATATCAATAACAGTCCGGTAGGCGCTATTGTCTCTATAAGTACCGTTAATGAGAATACGGAGCAGTATACTGCGTTTATTAGTCGTCTCATTTACAATATCACCCTACTATTGCTCCAACAGCTCATAGTTTAGTTTAGTCTCAATATTAAAGTTTAACGTGTCAAAAGAAACACAGTGTTTGTCCCGGATGGAGATCGAACACGTAATCCTTTGTTTCGTAACAATTGTGATAGAAACTTTCCTCAAATAATATAGGTACTCAAATTAATAATAAATTTTCCAGGTGTACTCATGTTTGAGCTGCTCACTGGGTCGCCGCCGTTCACGGGCGCGGACCCCATGAAGATTTACAACAAGATCCTGAAAGGCATTGACGCGGTAGAGTTCCCGCGCTGTATTACAAGGAACGCCGCCAACCTGATCAAGAAACTCTGCCGCGACAACCCTGCGGAGCGCCTCGGCTACCAGCGGGGCGGTATCACTGAGATACAAAAGCACAAGTGAGTATTAGGTAACTCTGTAGAGTGTCTACGATCATCGAGTTATTTATAATGACCAGCTAGCCTACCATCAACTATAAGAAAGCGATTCAAATCTGGTGCGATTCAGAATAGGTTCCTAAAATGAATTGCTTTATTTCGTACCATAACCTTCTAAAACTGAATCGCAAATGAATTGCTGAATGTATATGAACGAAAGATTTGTGTACTTATTTCTTCTACCCGTCTCCGATTCTGTCATGCCTGGAGACTGAGAAGGATGCTGTAAGTATAGCCTGGAGGTTTCATGTTAATTGGTCCGAGTTATAAGTCAAATAAGAGTTCATGACAGCTAAGCGGCTGTGACATGTCGCTTAATCGCATGTCATTGAGGCAATAGAATCGTGGTACGAATAAGCAAAGCAGATCAGTTTAGGTCCTAAACAAAACCGCAATAAGAGTTGATGTTAGGCACCCTGGATGAAAATCTACAACAAGATTCTCGGGAACTCTAGCGCGACTATGCTCTTCAAGATCTTATGCGTTACTAGGAAAGCCACCAATTTGATCAAGAAACTCGGCTGTACCTGCGGAGCACTTCGGCTACCAGCGGGGCGGTATCACTGAGATACAAAAAGCACAAGTGAGTATTAGGTAACTCTGTAGAGTCCCTACTATCATCGAGTTACACATAATCACCTGATGAAAATCTGCAACAAGATCTTGAAGGGCATAAACGCGCTAGAGTTCACGAGATGCGTCACTAGGAAAGCCGCCAATCTGATCAAAAAACTCTGCCGCAACAAACCTGGGGAGTGCCTTGGCTAGTAGAGCGGTATAACTGAGATACAAAAGCACAAGTGAGTATTTAGTAACTCTGTAAAGTGCCTACTATCATCGAGTTACACGTCATAATCACCTGATGAAAATTTACAACAACAGAGACGCGGTAGAGTTCCCAGTACTCGGAATTCCGCCAATCTGATCAAGAAACTCTGCCGTGACAACCTTGTACAGTGTACCTTGTAGGTACTGCTTAGTTAGAATATTTGTCGAGATATGCGATATCCAACCAAACCAAACTGTAGACCAATTAGAGTCAGCCTGACCCTGTTCTAAATATATGGAATAGACGCTGATGCGAATGTTTGGTAGCGCTTTCCATTTAAGCCATTAACAGTTAAGCTATATCTATTAAGATTGAAGTCATTTCGTTTATATATTTCACTTTTATATTATTATAATACTATCTTCTTTTTCTCTTTCAATATTTGTACTTACTTATATAGGTACTTATTCTATCCTTCTTATCCACCCTTTCCCCTTCTGATCTTCTGATTTTTATTTTTATTTCACCCAAGGTTGCCTGGAAGAAATTGCTATACTTATAGCAATAAGGCCGCCTGTTGTCTGTTCTCTTAACTCTATTTGTCTCATTGTGGTATTTGTTTCGTTGTTTGTGTGCAATAAAGCCTTTATTTATTTTATTTTATTAATTTATTATCCTACTAATATTATAAATGTGAAAGTTTAGATGTTTGGATGTTTAGATGTTTGGATGTTTGTTACTCATTCACGCCAAAACGGCTGAACAGATTGGGCTGAAATTTGGGACACAGATATTTTGTAGCCTGGAGAGAAACATAGGCTACTTTTTATACCGGAAAAATATCACATTCCCGCGGGATAACGTCGTAAAGTCCACGCGGGCTGAGCCGCGGGCGGAAAGCTAGTTAAAAATAAAAATTCATCAAACTCACTCTCTGAAGCTTTCAGTGTCGGCTCCTCAAAGGTTAAGTAGTTAAATCTTCAATACTTACAAGAACTATTCCCTTTCCAGATGGTTCGACGGCTTCAACTGGGAAGGTCTAGCGCAGCGCACCCTGGACCCACCCATCACGCCGGTGGTCAAGTCCGCCATCGACACGCACAACTTCGACCAGTACCCCGCCGACGCGGACGAACCGCCGCCCGATGACCTCTCCGGTTGGGACGCTACTTTTTAACACAATGAACGAGACGACAGTATGTTTCACAGTTGCTGACCAGTAGCTGAGCAAGAGAGATTGAAGTAAATTGACCTCTCCAAAATTGGGATGCCATTTTCTAGAGCGGCTTGAGAGGCAGTACTTAGGTTTCACGGTTGCTGACTGTTAGCTGAGCAAGAGATGGAAAAATTATGACTATACGGTTGTGAGACGCTACATTCTAGTGCGGATGGTTGCTGATTAGTAGCTGAGCAAGAGGGATGGAAGTATGATAGCTCCTGCTGCGGTTAAGTGGCGTTTTCAAAATTGTCACTTCCGTAGAATGGAAAGGATTAACTTCTTTGACACAGCGGTCTTCAGTCGTAAGCATTAACACGAAAATCTATTGGAATCGGATTGTGTTCGGCGTTGTTTAAAAACACCACCAGCTACTTTTGTTATGAGAAATAATAAAATAATATTTGTTAAGTTTGTTAAAATAAGTGTTCCTATAACCTATCAGATGAATTTAGTAGACCGTTCAAAATAATGACCTACACTTGAATCAATTACATTATTATGCCTTATTCCCATTTATTTTATATTTAATCAATTTATCAAGCATTAAGGACGTCTATAAGTTGAAAAATTAACGGGTGCTAACGAACTTAATGATTTATTATTTTCAAGAGTAAATAATATCAAAGCTTTAAAAATTACAATAGATTTCGACAGATTTTCGTGTTAAAGGTTAATATAAGATTTTATCAGAATAACGAAAGTTACTATGTGATCGAATAAAAAGCGGTATACTTACGTTTGTATGTACAGGTATTAGCAAAGGTAGGTGTACATCTCATGTAGATATGTACCTTTCTAAATATTTTCTCAGAATCTTAAATACTTTTATTTTGTTTATAAGGTGATCACGCACAATTGTGATGACCACATCTACTGTGTTCCACAGTTTATTGAAACGAAGGTTTCCCATGCAAAAATTAAGTAAATTAAACTAATCCTACCTTACTAAAATAGTGTCCGTAATCCAGGGGGGCTGACGTTGTCTCGCCGGCGCGCGCGCGCCCTGGCAAAACGATCTCCACACAACCCCCGATGGGATACTCTTACAGCTAACACTCTTATACTACACAATGCCCTAATAGGCCGCTAAAACTTTCCCGGCGCTTTTCAAAGCGAACACACACGGGTTACACGTCCGTACCCCGACCGGAGCCCTAGTAGGTGCAAAACGAATCTCGGTCCCAAAATGGGTAGGTAACTTGCGCGGCACGTCGCTACAGAAACACACGAACTTGTCTCGCGGCTGCTTACGGCCAACTGATCGCGATGTCGCGCGGGCGGCGGTCGGCGCCGAACCCACGAACGCACGGGAATGAATGAATCACGCGCGGCGTGAACATCCCCCCGTCCCGGACAGTAGCAAACTGTCCGCCAACTCAATCTAAGGGCAGGCGAGAGAGGGTAGCGATCGCTCGCTTCAAAACAGAGTCCCCCACCAGGACCTCGGCAAACCTGGGCACACCATCCGACCCCGGATGAAGCTGAACAATGCGTCCTAAACGCCAGCGGAGGGGCGGCAGGTTTGGATCCTTTACCAACACGAGGTCTCCTGTCTTGGGTGGGGTCGTCCTATCCGACCACTTAACGCGTTGCTGCAAAATGTGCAAATACTCCAGATGCCAACGGCGCCAAAAACTCTGCGTAAGCTGCTGGAGCAATTCAAATCGCGAGAGCCGTCCGGAGGGCACTTCGGAATAAGGATATTCCGGCAAGGCGTTAAGCGGTCTGCCAATCAAAAAATGGCCCGGCGTAAGGGCCTCTAAATCATTCGCGTCCGAAGACAACGGACACAACGGACGCGAGTTGAGGACCGCCTCAACCTTACAAAATACGGTCGCGAGTTCCTCAAACGTGAGGACCGTCTCCCCAATAACGCGACGAAGGTGAGTTTTAGCGGCCTTTACAGTTGCTTCAAAAATCCCTCCCCAGTGGGGGCAGGATGGCGGGGAGTACTGCCATCGTACCCCTCTGCGAGAGAGTGTGGATCCGATCTCAAAATTATTCCTATCCAAAAATTCACAAACTTCCTTTAAATACCTATCGGTGCCCTTGAAATTGGTTCCACAATCGGACCTGATTAACGACGGCATTCCGCGGCGAGACACAAAACGATTCAACGTGGCTACAAAGGCTTCTGTGGTGAGGGCACTAACCACCTCCAGGTGGACCGCTTTAGTGGCCAAACAAACAAATACACACAAGTAAGCCTTTTCCGTTCTAGCATTACGAAGCCGCGATGTCTTAACGGTAAATGGCCCCGCAAAATCCGTTCCAACTCCTGAGAAGGGCATCGATTCGTTCACTCGATCGGCAGGCAAATCACCCATCTGGGGCTGCATCGTATCGGCGCGCAAACGATAACACGGGAGACAACGAAAAATAACGGATCGGATTATTCTCCGCGCTGACAAAATCCAGAACTCTCGTTGGAGGAGCGCGGTCAAAGCATTACAACCGGCATGAGCATTCTTTACATGTCGGTCTGTAATCAATAGTCTAACTAACGGTCCATCCTTGGGGAGCAACAAAGGGTGGCGTGATCCGTACGGCAGGTTGGCATGTCTGAGCCTACCTCCGACACGCAGCAATCCGGTACTGTCCAAGAAGGGATTCAACCGCACCAAGGGTCCCTTCAACTTGGACTTACTTGAGCGCAGGGCTTTCAGCTCCGGTTCAAACTCTCGCTGTTGCGTCACTCGCAACCAATGCAACAGAGCGTCTTGCCGCTCTTGTGGGGCGAGGACCGGAGACAACGATTTCTCCTGAGGCTGGCGACAATTTCGCACAAAGCGCCTCATCCAAGCAGTCACGCCGAGCAACTTATCAAGAGAACTGTAGCGGTCTAACAAAAACTCCATCTGCGGAGCCGCCACCGTCTCCACGGCGTGAACACGCATGCCTAGGTCTGGGACTCTGGCCACAGCCGGGGTGGCAGGCCATGAGCGCTCAGGCCGTAACAACCATGATGGACTCCACCATAGGTGGTGGTCCACTAACTCAGGCGCCTCGCAGCCGCGGGAGGCACAATCTGCGGGGTTCAATTCGCCCGGTACGTGGCGCCAAATCAACGGGGCCTTTGAAGTCTGAATTTGTGAGACCCGGTTGGCCACAAAAACCTCAAGGGTGTGGACTGAACTCTTCAGCCAACAAAGGACGACCTGGCTGTCAGACCACGCAAATATCGACTCCAAGTCGACACCGTTTCCCAAGGTGTCGGCAACATGATTGAGTAGCCGTACTAAGAGAGTGGCGCCGGACAACTCCAACTTCGGAATGGTTAGCCTAGTCCGAAGGGGGGCGACCTTACTCTTGGCCGTAACTAAGTGTACGGCGACAACGCCTGCTGCATCCACCGTTCGGATGTAAACGGCTGCCGCGTATCCGCTTTCGGACGCGTCACAAAAGCCGTGCAGGGAGGCTTTAAACTTTCCCGAAGGCAGCATTTGCCTCGGTATACAAACCCGATTGACGTCGGGTAGGGATGACACGAACCTCACCCACTCTCGTAGGAGGCTACCAGAGAGGGGCTCATCCCATGACAATTCCGCAGCCCAGAGCTCCTGTAGGAAGCACTTCATCGAAAACACTACAGGGCTGAGCCAACCGTTCGGATCAAAGGTACGGGCTACAGTAGACAGCACCGTGCGTTTAGTCCAGACCTTTGGGTCTGGCAGTTCCAATCTATATGTGAACAAATCCGGGACTGGTCGATACTGGACTCCCAAAACAGACAGCATGTCTGGAGTCTCCGGATTTTCAAAGAGGAGCGGCTCTTGCTGGTGGTCCTTAGGCAAATCTGCCAATAGGTCCGGTGAGTTAGACAGCCACTTCCGCAACTCATAGCCACCAGCCCTCAAGAGCGCAATCAGCTCATCACGTAAGACGAGAGCCTCATCTAAGCTCGAGGCCCCCGTGCAGATATCGTCGACAAATAAGGCCCCCCCCTCAATAAGAGCAGATGCCCGGGGATAGCGTAGCCGTTCGCGCTCTGCGAGCTCCAAAAGCGAACGGATCGCCACAAAGGGGCTCGACCGCAAACCATAAGTGTTGGTGTTCAGCTCGTAAGCCAACATCGGATCCTGGGGATCCTCACGCCAAAGGATGAGCTGGTATCGTCTATCCTCCGGGTGAATCACGGTCTGTCTGAACATCATGCGGATATCGGCCACAAAGACGACAGCGTGCCGGCGGAAGTTGGTCAAAACATCACAAACATCGTGATGCAACTTCGGCCCCGCATGCAGACACTGATTCAACGACACTCCGGTTGACGTGGGCGCTGAACCATCAAAGACCACGCGGATCTTCCCATTGGAAGTCTTCAAAACAGCGTGGTGTGGCAGGAAGTAATGTTCCACATTACGCCAGTCCAACTGCGAGATGGACATGTGCCCAAGGTCCAAATACTCCCGCATGAAGTCTATATACTTCTCCTTGAATGCGGGATCCCTGGCCATCCTACGCTCCATGGACAACAATCTCTTCTCGGCCATCGGTCGGGAGCTCCCTAAAGGAGGGCGAACCGCCAAGAAGGGCAAGCGGGTAATCAAGCGACCCGAGAGGAGGCGCCCAGTGTTGTTCTGGTAGAACAATTCGCACTCCTCGGCTAACGGATCCAACCGCTTGGCAGTGGGGGGTTCCTCCACCTCCCAAAACTTTTGGAGAACGTCGGACAAAGTAGAACCGACAATGGTCTGGCGGTCTACCGACGGGGTCTCTGGTGTCTGTGGTACCTTTCCCATCACCACATGACCCAGCGACGAGGACAAGGCGACAAGATCGGCTGTCTGCAAAACTCGCTTGCTTCCACACAGTACACGACCGAGGACATCCGCACCAATCAACAAGTGTATTGGGCCCGGTCGGTGGAAGGAAGGATCAGCCAAAGCCAGTCCAGACGTCAGCTCAATCGTGGATGGCGGCACTCGCACTTGCGGGAGTGGTCCAACCACCTTATCAAATACTATCGCCGAAGCACCGATCTTCGGCCTTGGCGTGAAGTGGGGGGAGAAGGAGAACTCAACTCGACCAATCGGATCAGGGATCCGCGAGTCTCCCACCCCCCGTACCGCTTCGGGATGCGGCACAAGCAAAAGACCCAGCTGTCGGACAAGCCACCTGGACATTATGCACCCCTGGGCACCTGAGTCCAAAAGGGCACGCACCGTGACAACATTGCCCTTAGGTCCCCAAACATTCACGGAGGCTGTTGGCAACAGCACAAGCTCCGGAGGGGTGGTTGGGTCCGACAGGGGCGCCATTAAAAATTTTGGGGGGGTACTTGTCCCCCTCGCGCCTGAGTCGGCGCGCCAAATGTGGGACGCTCGTACCGGGCGAGCGGGTCCCAATCGGGTACATACTGGCCCCGACCAACAGCACTCCTAGGTGCAGGGTAATACCCGTGTGGGGCGTGCCTCGGTACATAGTACCCCAATCGAGGCCTCTCCATTAGGGGGGGGGAGTAGCAAATAGGGCCCGTGCCCATCGCCACCGTGGCGTACTCTTGTGGTACCCCCCTACCCCCGCCCGTGGCGGGGGCGTCTCTCCTGTAGTTCCCCCTCTCCGGGGGGGACTGAACGGGGGGGCGAAGCCCCGCCGAATCTCTAGGGGACCGGTTCCGGGCTGCCGGGCCCCCGCCCGTGCGCGAGGAATTCGAACCCCGGTCGCTCCCGGCGTCCTTGCGGTCCAAACAAAGGAGGGGGTGATGCCTCCCTCCGCAAAGACGACAATCCTCGGTCTGGGGACACGCCGACTGCATGTGTCCCCCCAAACACCTATAGCACCATTGGCGCTGTTTCGCAACGGCCCTCCGTCCCTCTGGGCGGAGGCCTCTAAATTTGGCACATTCGTGCACCACGTGCCTATCTCCCCTGCAATACCTGCACCGCTCACTCGGTGCGGGGGGAGGGGACTGCTGGAAGGCAGCATAGCGATTGGTCGGGCGACGGGGCTGTTCCCTCGCCGCCACCATACGACCAACACCTGGAACCGGGGCGGGCTCCAGGTGGTCCGTCACCCTACATTCGTCCTCCAAAAAACGAAGGAGGTCCGCGAGGGGCGGGAGATACGAGGCGCTGTCGCCTCCGTACCTCTGCTCGAAACGCCCCTTCATTTCAGCGGGCAATTTGGCGAGGACTATGTGCAGCAGTATAAAGGACCACTGATCCACCGGCAGGTCCAATCGCCTTAGGGAGTTGACCGCTGACAGTAGCGGGTTCAGCAACTCCCTCCGTAACAGGTGTACCCGCGTGATTCGCGGGAGGGCCAAAATCGTGGCCACGTGGGTGTCCGCCAGTAACCGGACATTCTGGTACCTGCTAACCAGAAGCTGGCGAGCCACCTGGTAGTTGTCGTCACTGATGAGCAGGTGCTGGATTACCGAGCTGGCCTCTCCTCGCAGGGAGGAGCGCAAATAGGCCAACTTCTCGCTAGGGGATAAGTCCCGTCGTGAATCCACCAAACTGTCAAACAAATTAATGAAGCCCATCCAGGCTGACAGATCCCCATTAAAAGTGGGAATCTCCAACGTAGGCAATCGGCCTAGCAACGCCGTCGGGGTAGGTTTGACCTCCCCGCTCAAAACCGGCTCCCCCTTCCGAACAGCCAGGGCCCTCTCAGCCGCCTCCGTGAACTGGTCAGC
Source organism: Crambus lathoniellus (assembly GCA_949710035.1). Classification (NCBI taxonomy): domain Eukaryota; kingdom Metazoa; phylum Arthropoda; class Insecta; order Lepidoptera; family Crambidae; genus Crambus; species Crambus lathoniellus. The sequence goes on from OX453296.1 coordinate 13,637,309, forward strand.
CAGCTCATAAGCCTGGGCTACATCCTGCTCCAGCTGTTCCGACACGGCATCATCAGCTGGGGGGTTTTCCAGATAATACGCGCGACACTCCATGGCGTGGCGCTCCAGGTCTTGCAGGCGAGCTGCCAGCCCGCCATACCGAGCTAGCAACGCGCCTACCCGGTCGGCTCGGTCTATTAATGTGACCGCACAAGCAAGCCAACGCAAAGCTCCTTGGATGCCAGCCCTGGATACGGCGGTCGGATTCGTAGGAGCCATTTATAATCCGTTTTATAAACAAAGCAAACAAAGAAATATAAAAGTGGTAAACATCAACAAAAAAAACAATAGAAATAGGTCGCGTCACGATAATATAAAACACAAGTAATCTGTGCCGGCCGGCGCCTGGTCAATATTGGCCGCCCCGGGTTTGAGTGAACGTTGACAGCTATATGCGTGGTCAGAATTGGCCCCAACGGGGTTCAAGGGTTAAAATTCGGACGACATACACGGACCCTACTAGTTTCATAAATTATTAGCAACTTACCAATTTCAAGGGCTAACAATATAACGGTATAAACAAAACGTATAGGATTAACGGTATGGCATACCTCGCAAATCAACTACTAAACCGTTATCAACAAACGAAAACAAAACTATTTTTAATAATAATACTCGTAATTTAATACTACTAATAATTAAAACTAGTTCCACTTTTTTAACTAGGCAAGCGGACTCGGAACAAACACTAGTATGTGGTACTAATAAACAACACTTTCGAACGAAACTATTCGTCAAATAAATCCCGACAAACAAAAAAAAATATACACATCTAGGCGAGTAAACTCGTATCAAATCACTAGTATGTGATACTAATAAACACACTTTCGAACGAACTATTCGTCAAATAAATCCGGACACACAAAAAAAAATATACACATCTAGGCGAGTAAACTCGTATCAAAACACTAGTATGTGACAACAATTATATAAGTGTCTATCTATTATCGGATCCACCAAGTGAGAAACATTCGCTTCGAGAATTTACTAGAACAATTTCTTAGTACTTCAAATCGTCTCGGGATCTTCAAATACCCTCGAGATTTCAACAAAAAAAAATAATTTTTAGGTACTCTTTTTAGGTACGCTTTTTATTTTTACTATGAAATTTTATGTAGTTAATTTTAATATGAAAATTAATTATATCAACTAAGCTCTGCTACCAAAAATATGATCACGCACAATTGTGATGACCACATCTACTGTGTTCCACAGTTTATTGAAACGAAGGTTTCCCATGCAAAAATTAAGTAAATTAAACTAATCCTACCTTACTAAAATAGTGTCCGTAATCCAGGGGGGCTGACGTTGTCTCGCCGGCGCGCGCGCGCCCTGGCAAAACGATCTCCACACAACCCCCGATGGGATACTCTTACAGCTAACACTCTTATACTACACAATGCCCTAATAGGCCGCTAAAACTTTCCCGGCGCTTTTCAAAGCGAACACACACGGGTTACACGTCCGTACCCCGACCGGAGCCCTAGTAGGTGCAAAACGAATCTCGGTCCCAAAATGGGTAGGTAACTTGCGCGGCACGTCGCTACAGAAACACACGAACTTGTCTCGCGGCTGCTTACGGCCAACTGATCGCGATGTCGCGCGGGCGGCGGTCGGCGCCGAACCCACGAACGCACGGGAATGAATGAATCACGCGCGGCGTGAACATAAGGCTTGCCAATTATTTATCAGAATTAAGGATATGCACTTGTAAATATAACATTGAAAAGATATAATGGATTTTAAAGAGGAATATAATAATTGATAAGGACTAAATACTTTATTAGCCTATGTCTCAACTTTACTCGTAAATAGGTGAAACCGAAATTTAACGGATTTTCTAATTGAGTAACTCACAGATCTCACAATCGCTGTCAGTTTGACTAAAGATATATGGTGTATAAACCTAGGAAAAAACCACACACAAAAAAACCAGAAAAAGTAAACGCCGAATTAGTTTTATTTGAATTATGTACTCGTAAAATAAACATTATTAATTAACATTAATAAACGTAATAAACATTTTTGCAAATCGTTATTAGGGTCGTTAGATAATATTATTATAGTTTAATATTATGTATTAAAATATTGGCTCAGTAGGTAATATGCGTCATAATGAAAATAAATTGATTATATTAGCTGAAAATTAGACCAGATTTTTGTGATTTTTTTTATCGACAAAATGTTATTATTTCATGTTTTAGTCCAGTCCCTTTCAAATATGTTGTAATATCTATACTTAACCTTTTATCCAAATAATTCGTGGTTTAATTTGTATTTTAAAAATCAAATGAAAGACTGGCGATTTGCTTTTATACCCCCTCTTAAACTGTACATCCATTGCTGTTGCAATACATTTCACTGTGAAGGGTGTTTTTATGAGCGACAATTTGGATACGTAAAAAAAGACAAATTGATAGCGATTGCTTTACAAAATTATCCCGGATTCAGTAAACTCGTTTCAAACGTAACTTAGTTTATTATTTACGATATATGTCGTACTCACAGATTATAAGCAAAACAATAGCTAAAACACACTTTAAATGTAAGTTTATATTAGTTTATTGCTATTTAAAAATTTTAATACTATTATGATGTGAATTGTACGTAAAATTGTAAATTACTATATTTTTTATTTCGTGCCAATTGCCTAGGCTCGGTTATAGAAAATATATTTGCCAACTTTCTTCTTCTGTTACATAAAAATTACATATAATGACAGGGTAACCGCAATGCCAAAACACTGTTACCATACCCATACCCAGATATTGTAATTAATAACTTGTGTACCAAAATCTAATATTTTTTTTATATTGCTTCAACTTGCTTTAATTTATTCCTACTACATAACTGCTAAACTTTTATCAAAACATTTTAACTATTATTTAATTTTTTTATGTAACAAATAAATATAGTTTAAAATCCGCGTGGTGCTCGATAATGCAAGCAAATATCCTTTTTAATTTTAATTACTATTATGAATACCTACTATTGATATAATTTTTTTTATTTTATAATTATTTTAAAGAACCTTGGCTTGCGTCTTCTATTTATTAAAAATTCTTGTGATTTTTATGTAAAATTTAATGCTAAAGTCCTATAAACTTTTCTATCTAGTGATTTGTTTAGTTTTGTCATGTACTAAACAGCTAAAGTTCATTCAACGGTAGCTATCTCCAAAACATGACATATTATTAAGACTTAACAATTAATTATGAAAATTTGAAATAGTCAGTTTAATAGTAAGTTATTCGTAATATTATGTAAATATTAAATTTAGTTAAATTTTAAACTTTTTTGTGTTACTAAATTGTTGCGGTTGATATATTATGATAAATTTAGCAATGTGTAATGCTATGTATGAAATGAATATTTTTTCTAATACTACAATAATAGGGACAATTATTTTTTGTAATCATAGGCTATTAAAGTGAATATTTTATTGATTCTGAAAATGTAAGTAATACATTTCAATTACAAATTGTTGTTTTATTTAATGTGTCAAAAGTACATTGAAGGCTGCAGTAAAATGGGTAGCTTTTTCCCGTTATAATATTAAAAATGCGAGGTGTTATGTCTGTAAGTTTAGAAATCAAAAAAATGTTGACACCTAGGTACCACGACACGAGCAATAATATATTATGTAGGTAAAAAACATAGAATTTTGTCGGATTGAAGCAACCCAAAACAAAACTATCTGTGCCACAAAAGTAATTCAGTATTGTATTTACTATGTTGTTTACATTAAGTATATTTGCTCGTGACGGTACAGGCAAAAAAATACAATAATATTACTAACGTAGTACAGGCTAACTAACTATGCAAAAAGATTGTTTTCAACATTCGCCTTGGTACAAATTCTCAAGGCGATGATTCCCGACCGAAATAGGCACGCTAACGCTTGCTCGGCCGCGCATGATACACTTCGCGCGGACCCAGCGGCAGCCTGCCGGCGGACGGATGTTATGAATTTTATTTGATACAGTAAAGTATCACTACCCGAAAATATAACAGCCAGAAGCACTAGATAAAAGACTGTAAAATAACATAAATTTTGAGTACTTGTGGTTTGCGAGTTATCCATAATTTAAAATACCATATTTTCGGGAATCCTTGCCTTAATGATCCCCCTCAAATAGTGTACCCGTGGCGCAGTGGTTAGCGCGCTCGGCTTGCGATCGTTCAAGTTAAGCAACTTCTCGAGCTCCTCCGTGCTTTGGAAAGCATGTAAGCCGTTGGTCCCCCGAGCTCCTCCGTGCTTTGGAAAGCATGTAAGCCGTTGGTCCCCGCTGCGTTTGCAGTCGTTAATACCCGTCGTTATATTATTATTTACCTATTACCTATACCTAATGGCTGATGTTGATGACCCTCAAAAAGTATTATTGACATAATAATATACATTTCCTCTTTCACTCAACGCTCATTTCCGCCATTTTGAGAATGATGGCGGTTTCAGCCCCTTATTGGACTCGTTCGTGGACAGTGTGAAAAGTATGTAATATTGATTCCAATTGAGAAGATAACAAAAAAAAATTGTTATTAATTAATTAAATTTTATTATTTTAAGTAAGTATTTCATTTTGTCTTTATGGAAAAAATGATCGGCCTTAGGCGTTTAATTGAATAGCGGATTCAAACAGTTGGCTGCGACATCCATACTAATATTAAAAATGTGAAATTGTGTTTGTTGATTTGTTTGTTTGTCCGTCTTTCACGTCAAAACGGAGCTACGGTTTGACGTGATTTTTGGTAAGTACTTATGTGGCTTATTTGGGAGAGTGACATTGGATACTTTTTTGTTTGTCAGTTTGCAGTTAGTCCCCATAAAGGATTTACCTTAACATTCATAATATTCATCATCATTATCAGCCATTTTAATGTCCCCACTGCTGGGGCACAGTCCTTCCTTATGGATGGATAAGGAGAGTGGGCCATAACCCACCATTAGGCCCAGTGCGGATTGGTGGGGTATTAACGACTGCAAATGCAGCCAGGACTAACAGAACTGCTCAACGTGCCTTTCGAAGCACGGAGGAGCTCGAGATGAAACGTTTCTGCTCACACATCCCGTGACTGACCATTGCAAAAGTTACTTAACCTCAACGAACGCCGGCCGAACACGGTTCCTTTTCATAATATTACTAGCGGCCGCCCGCGGTTTCACCCGCGTGGTACCCGTTCCCGTGGGAATATCGGGATAAAATATAGCCTATGTCACTTGGGAAGACTGTAGCTTTCTAACGGTGAAAGAATTTTCTAAATCGGTCCAGTACTTTTTGAGTTTATTCGTTACATACAAAAATACAAATCTTTCCTCTTTATAATAATATAGTATATATAGTACTAGCGGCCGCCCGCGGTTTCACCCGCGTGGTTCCCGTTCCCGTGGGAATATCGGGATAAAAAGTACATATAAACCTTCCTCTTGAATCACTCTATCTATTAAAAAAAAACGCATCAAAATCCGTTGCGTAGTTTCAAAGATTTAAGCATACAAAGGGACATAGGGAAAGAGAAAGCGACTTTGTTTTATACTATGTAGTGATATAGTATAGAAGTATAGATTGAGGTTTAATTAGAACCAAAGTGCTAGTTAGTAACCGTGTGTGGAGGAAGCGACACGTTTTCGCGCGGTGCGCTGACTACACCATTCCTGTGTATAATGGGATAATTTGGTTCCGCAGAACAGGGGTCCGACCCTCGAGTATTGGCATTTCAATAGCGTTTATCGGATTCGAACACGACGAATCTTGCAACACGCGGAGATACAGAAATAAACAGTGAGATTTAAGCCAATGAGTAATTGACAGAATATTGCCACTAAAACAATTAATGAGTGAAAAATTTGAGGTCTGTGAATCAATTTACCAATAAGTTATCACGCAAAAAATCTCAATTATATAGAGAAAGAAATAGGTACAGTAGAAAGTTCAGGTGGTGATATTTACCTACTATTATTTATATAGGTTACTAGTAATACTATTATAATATTTATAATATTAAATAATACCCTAGGTTATATTTACTACCTACGGTATTATTTGGGATGTTTTATCGTAAAACCTTTTACTAACACAGGAACATTTTATTTAAATTTTAATATGTCTGCCGAACGACGCCCACTGCTGGGCATAGGCCTCCCCCAATGATCTCCACAACGATCAGTCCAGCACTGCCAGCATCCAGTGCTGCCCGCATCCAGCGGCTTTCCGCGATGTCCTAATTGATCGTAACTGAAATACATGTTTTATAACCCGAGCTAGCTACACGGCTTTGGAGATTGGAAAGGTATTATGTCGACACGTCCTACGTATAACTGTGCATCTGCAAAAAGCAAATTTTACAGGAGAGCTCTTTAAAGATTCTGGAAAATTAAAATCGTCATATCTTAGCAACTGTAAAGACTTATAACCTGAAATTCTAGAAGTGCCATTAATGTGAAGTAAATTTAACATGAATCCTAAAATCCTATTTTTTTTTATTCTATTTATAAATATACCTATTACTGACGTGATGTCTATTAGACAGTATGGAATTATAATGATATTACTGACGACACGCCTGCCAGATACATCATTTATTACTGACTATGACTAAGTCTCACAGACACCCCATAGTGATATCTCCTCACGTGCAATCGTTGCCGCTGCCGTTGTGCAATGGCTGGTGGCAAGCGCTAACGCCGGAAGGTACCTACTAAGCGGGACAGAACGATATACCGCAAAAGGATGAGTGGCAATTATGCATGTATTTTATGGTGTCTGTTATACGTAGAGTGCGAGCCAGATAAGTCTGCGCGCGGACGAAATCGAATACTAATGTTTCACCTTAGCCTAAGAATAAAAAAAAATACTACTAGCCCCAAAATTGCCCCAGTCGCGCGCAGAGTTATCTGACAAGCACTCTAATGTTAGTTGCAGAGGGTTAAATTGGACGGTGCTCTCTTTTGTCTGCGGCTTATAGGTCAGCTGGACAAAGTTTTAGTTTACCAATAGTTCATTTCCAACTAGGAAACTTTCCGGATCCGTTGTATCCGGGCAATAATGCCACCATACTGTTCGACTTCTAATTGTAAAATAGTAATCAGCATCAAACGGAGAAGTAGAAAGCAGTCCAATAGTATTGCTAGTCCACTAGAAAAGATTTTCAATGAACTATAAACAAATAGACTCCCGAAATAACATTTTTAAACTTTTATATCCAGTTAATCCGTGATCATCGCGCCTGCACCTGTGCCAAAATATCGGGGACTCGACATCAAAAACAAAACAAAAATTATATTTAAAAAAACCTTTTATTTAAAATCAAGCTTTTATTCAAATGTCCTAAAAATAATAAAATAAACTGTGTATCAAGTCAAATCCAACAAACTTATTACATTAAACAATTTATATGTTTTAAAAGCTTGTCGCTTTAATTTCATATGTCAAATATAAGTTAAAGCATTTGTGTTTAGTGCAAGCCCAGTAACAATAAAATCTCGCGACAAGCTTTTAAAACATATAAATTGTTTAATGTAATAAGTTTGTTGGATTTGACTTGATACACAGTTTATTTTATTATTTTTAGGACATTTGAATAAAAACTTGATTTTAAATAAAAGGTTTTTTTAAATATAATTTATTTTTGTATTTTTAGTTATTGGACATGTTTCAGTTTTTCAGAAAAAAAATCAGCTGTTCTATACATTTTCATCTATTCGATTTAAAGTTTTCTATGGAACAGCTGATTTTTTTGGTACCATAGTAATAACTCTTTGTATGCGTGAGTACATTGACCCCTTAAAATTATGTGCACTATTTAGGAAGGACCTTATATATATATTTTACCACCAAATAGAGATTGTAGATTCTTACTATAGACACACACATAAGTATTCATTAAATACAAGGCATATTCACATAGGTATAAGAGAAGGTAGCACTGTATTACGAACAAGAATAGAAAACACAAATTAGACTCAATAAGACAAAAAGTTCCAAATAAAAATGTGTGTGTGCCGTGCCGCAGCAGTACCTACTCAATGGTCGCAGCTCAGCGTCATATTACTTGTCTTGCAACGCAAGCAAACGCTGATTTTCAGTTGTAAATTTTAGTAAGTATTTAAAAAATAAATACTAAAGAACAAGACACATTTAAGTTTCTATCAAAGTTGATAAACATAGTACTTACATAAAGAAAAAAAGGATATTTCTTTTCTGTAGGTAGACTATGGTTGTATTAACTTGGAGCCATCTGTCGTTGACTTTAGTGAACTATTTATGTGCAACTAGCGGCCGCCCGCGGTTTCACCCGCGTGGTTCCCGTTCCCGTGGGAATATCGGGATAAAAAGTACATATAAACCTTCCTCTTGAATCACTCTATCTATTAAAAAAAACGCATCAAAATCCGTTGCGTAGTTTCAAAGATTTAAGCATACAAAGGGACATAGGGACAGAGAAAGCGACTTTGTTTTATACTATGTAGTGATATACTATGTAGTGAAGTGACACCTAGTAGGGTCTGATTAAAGCAACTTCGCGTTTTTTGCTTCTTTTTAAAGTTCGTTCGTTAGTTCTTATAGCCGCTACACACGTCCAGACCAGACCCAACCGCCGATTTGGTGCGGACGAACTTTGCTGTAAAGCAAATATAGGTAATCCGTGCTACACACGTTCGTACCAAATCAAAATCAAATCAAATCAAAAAATCAAAAAAGCTACACCAAATCTGGCCTTGGCGAAGGCTTTGTATCACATCACTGGACAAGGCCTTGTATCACATCACTTTTTCTTATCAAATACCCACAGAAATCACCTGGATTTGCCAATGCAACGGGCTTGTAAAGAAAAAGACCTATAAACAAAAAAAAGGTCTTGGATTTGAAAAAAATTTAACGGTAGGTACCTGTCACAAAAGAATGACGAAAAATTCTTCAAAACCATTTCGAGTGGCCTGTAACTGACAGGGAAACTTTTAATTAGGTAAATGTAAATTTTTTAAGTAAGTAATTGAGAAAAAGCCTAAGTATAGGGACTTTAAATTAATGTTTTAATAGAAATAATAATAATTTTCAATTCTCATGCTCTAAAAGTACGCAAATATAGCCCTACGAAGCGGGACTAAATAACCACTTTAGTCCTTAGGGAGTAAAATGTAATCCTAATTTCTTGTATGCATGAGATGAGATGAATTCCTGATTATAGCGCCCTAAAATCAAATAATACGCGTACATAACTAAGGGTTGTTTTATTTTAACTATATCACAGTCACGATGTTGTAAGCTCCCAGTCGGCTCGAGGTATCGAACGAATCCATCGCTGACGCAGTGTTCCTCCTTCGGGAATCCAAATCTTTCGAGATCCAAGGTTTCATAAGTAATTTCCAACAATGATCACGTATTTATATGCACTAATTATACAATAGATATTGTATTAAAACACCCAAACAGCAATCAAGAAAATCAAACAGCAACGTTTCTTGACATGACCAAAGAGTATTCCGACTTGCCACATCCAGATAAAAAAATTATCCAAAATGTGCAAAAATAATAGATTTTCTTTTTATTTTGTAACAAGCAAATTTAAACAAGTTGTTAAATAAATGCGTGCAAAATCCGAGAAAGTGTTTTATTTAAATGAACAGTTCGCGCAGAAATCTAAGATGTGAATTGAATTACGGCGAAAGTTATTTTTTTTTTATATATTATATCAAGTTAAGCCTAGTCAACGAAGAGATATAGAGGGAAATGTTTGGAACACAATTTTTGACTTTGGAACTTTGTTTGGGCTAAAAGTTTTTTAAAATACTGTATATATTTTACCGGCCAAACCAGATTTCAGGACAAACTAGTTTTTCCTAGGCCAAACTAGTTCATCGCGTTGACATTTCAGAGAGCGAGTTTGCGTCGGAAGTCCTGTAGAACACGTGATTGGTTAAAATGTAGTTTGGCCTAGGAAAAACTAGTTTGTCCTAAAATCGGGTTGAAAAAAAAATGAGACCTTCACCCCCCCCCCCCCCCCCCCGGATTAAGGGCTACGGGCGGGGACTTTTGCTATGTTTACCTCCTTATTAGCCCAAACAAAGTTACAAAGTCAAAGATTGTGTTCCAAGCATTTACCTCTATACTGTTTTTTGAGTGTTCGTTGATTTTTACTTCCACATAATTTGAGAGTTATCGCCTAACCTGGCAACACTACACGATTGTTTGTTTATATAGAACAAAGAGTAAAGTGTATAGATCAACAATCTTTTCTGTTCCGGTGACAGCAGCGCTGGTTGGACAGTGCTACTCATGAAGTTTGACTTAATACTCTGTCAGTATTTAGTCTAAGCTTTTTGGTGCTACTTGAGCTACTTGACAGTAAAATAACATTATGAACAAAACACGTTAGTTCCAGTTTTGGCCACCGGAACAGAACACGTTGACGTAATCGACTGCAACGTTGCCGCTTTTCCAAGGAGCATGGCTTGTTACAAGTGCAACGAGTGAGATAGAAGATGGCTTTGGTCAAGCACGTGTCAAGTAACCATCACAACAAAACAAGAATATAGTACTTGAAAATTTGCAAGAATTCTGAATTGATAACTATACTGATTATATATTTAATTGCATTGTCATCGGAACTAAAGGTAAATTCCAAATTTCAGCTCAATCGGACATTGGAAAGTGGGTCAAATTTAGCTCGCAAGATTTGACGAACGGACATGCATACATACATACACTGCAAGTTAAATAAAAGCTTGTAAAAACACTACTTTGGTGAAGTAGTGTTTCGGAAAATGTACTTACCTATTGTATTAGCCAAAGATTTATCATTCATTTTCGTCGTAGCGAATCCTGTGGCTTGCACAATACATTTTCCGAAACACTACTTCACCAAAGTAGTGTTTCGGAAAATGTATGATGAATTCCAGTAAAACATTATAATAGGTCTTTACCTATGAAATTGCCGTTTTGTATGGAGATTTCTGTAATTATTTTTTTTCCATACTAACGTTTTTGTTATTATTTAACGACTAATATTATGTAAATTTACAAAATTTTACACACGTATTTATGGACATTTTAACTACTAAAAGACACATTCGTAAAGAGAAAAAAAATTTTTTTTCACTAAGTTACAACTAATAAAGTACGAAATTCTGGAAACAAAAATAGTCGTAACTTTCGGAATAAGTTTTTTCTATGTAAATAATCAAATATCGTGGTTATTAAATTATCAAAAGTTGCTCGATACGGTCTTAATGTAACGCAATATTAAAGAAATTATATATTTCTAATATTATAAAAGTTGTTAAGTTATATGTACAAAAGAAAAAAACGGCAATTTCATATGTAAAGACCTATTATTATTTTCTAAATAATACCACCGAGTGTTTCCTGAGACACGCCAACTTTCCGATAGCCGGGCAAACGGAGGATTTCCGGGATGTAGGGATATCGGCACTGCGCTCAACCGGCTTTACAATTAGTGGAAAAATATTATTGTGCCACTCATTTTAGCGGCCATTATTTTACGCTAAGTGTCTCAAGCGTTTAAATTCCAGTACAACATTATACTTATTGTTTTCTGAATAATACCGCCGCCGCCGAGTGTTTCCTGAGACACGTAAACTTTCCTAATACCCCAAGAACTATCCGATATTTTTGTAAAAAATTCTATAACAGGCCAAATTTTTGTAAACGGCCTTTAAATATAATTTTAAGAGACAATATTTTGGAATCCAACATAATATCGCATTGGAAGGAATAAAAAAAAAGTTATACCCCGAAATTGGTGCAATTTTTTCAGCAATTATGCTACAACCAATTTTATCGTGTACCTGTGTTTATGTTCACCATATCTAAGCACCAAAGTAGAAATCCATAAAGATATAAAACGGGAAACTAATGCTTTAGGAAGAAGTCGGTTGTTTCTGATAGAATTTTTAACATAGGTATAATGCCAACTTGAGTTTACGTAGAGAGTTTTTTTTAAGCTTATGTGTTTTTCATTTACAAATATAGGGGGATTATATACTTTTACGAAAGATAATTAATAAATCTATGCAAATGTAAAGTAAATAATACTTATACCAATTTTGCCTATTTTTTATAGATTTTTTATAGCTTTGTATTTGTTTTTTTTAAATGTCGCTGTCATAAATATTGGTGTATTACTAATGAATTATTTATTAAACTAGATAATCTAATTTTCTATGTTAAGAAATTGCTGATATAAAATTATTGTTGAGTCTCCATAGAGCGAATTAGTTTGGCTCTCGGGCTATAAAGCCGGGCAAATGGAGGATGTTTGGGATGTGGGGATATCGGCACTGCGCTCAACCGGCTTTACAATTAGTGGAAAAATATTATTGTGCCACTCCTTTAGCGGCCATTATTTTACGCTAAGTGTCTCAAGGGTTCAAATTCTAGTAAAACATTATATTATTTTCTGAATAATACCGGCGCCGCCGAGTGTTTCCTGAGACACGTCAACTTTCCGATAGCCGGGCAAACGGAGGATGTCCGGGGTGTGGGGATATCGGCACTGCGCTTAACCGGCTTTACAATTTATGGAAAATGTTATTGTGGCACTCCTTTAGTGGACATTTATTTAGTTTACGTTAAATTGCGTAACGTTTATTTGAAAATATTGAAAATGAAGTATTACAAAAAATCGACCCGTCTCACAACTAGCTCCGATTTTATACGGCTGAAAATCCATTTACGTTTTTAGAATAAATAAATGTGGCCCTAATAAAATTAAGACAAAAACATAATGAAGTATATTATTATCAAATTATTTATAATTCACTATAATTTGTTATAAAACATTTGCATTTTATCACTATTATTATTATAAATTATTTTGAAGTAGGCTGTATGTAATCAATCACCTTACATTTGGCGCGTGCAAAAAAAAAACTTGCGCGCTTTTTCCCTTAGCTAATATTAGGTAATTGTATGCAATAAATGTTTGTTTTTCCTCGCAAGTGTGTTGAAAAAGTGCGTATGAAACTCGTGAGCAACTTACTTACTAGACACTCGGCTGATTTACGCCCACAGCCTCGTGTATAATGAGCAACCTAGCTCACTTGTAGCATAATATACTATTATTTGACGACCTCCGTGGCTGAGTGGTTTGCGTACCAGTTTTCAAGGTGCCGCTATTTCTAGAGCTCACGGGTTCGATTTCGAGTCCGGTAAATATTGAAAACGGACTTTTCAATATTTACTTGGGTGTATGTGGTAACCCGTCGTTCTTTCCAATTTCCATAAAACTTCTGCTCAAGCTACTATGGTTTAGTTTCCTGAAAACTACAGTACACGCGCCCAGATATTTTAAAAGGTATTATGACCATTTTCATTTAGAGCCCTTTCACACGACGTTTTGTGCGCGCTCGTTTGTATCGATACAAACGCAAGTCGAACGCTCAGCATACGCAAGGAATGGAACGCAATCCTTGCGTTTGTATCGATACAAACGCAACCAGGACGCGGTTGTAAGTGCGCGATTGTATAGCGTCTGTATCGCGTTTGTATAGCGCTATCGCGATGACGTCGCTCGTGAACGAAGACTTAGCTCTTTCGAAGTTCGTTTCAAATGCGTTTGTATATCAATTGCGACAAAAATGTGTAAAATCTGCCAAAACGCGATGAAAACTCCGCTCGTAGGATTGCATCATCGAAGTGGCAGTGGGCAGGACACATAGCGCGGAGAACCGATCGCCGTTGGGGCGGAAAGGTTCTCGAATGGCGACCGCATACCGGACGACGTTCCGTGGGCAGGCTCTCTACAAGGTGGGCCGACAAGGTCACGGGAAGCCGCTGGATGCGGGCAGCGCAGGACCGATCGTTGTGGAGATCCTTGGGGGAGGATTATGCCCAGCAGTGGGCGTCGTACGGCTGAAATGATGATGATGATAGCCGAATAACATGAGTGGCAGAATCAAGGAAAAGATGGCTATTTATCCACTCAATGGTTACGCACGCTTAAATATATATAATGCTAGTTAAATTTGCAATAAGATTGTATGATTTGTAGATGGATTTTTATTACGATTTAATTAGAAACAGCGAGTTGAAGTTGCAGAAACGGAAATGTTTTACCGATTTCTTTTTAAAACATGCAATAAATACTAATAAATAAAAAATTATTACAGACCAATTTGTGTTTAAATAATAGTTTACAATGTTGTTATTAGATAAAAGTAAAAAAAAGAGAACACTCTTTTAGAAAAATATTGTTTAATTAAAGATATAAAAATGTAAGTAAAGAATCACCCTTACGGGCTACAAAAGTATGAAAATGAAAATGAAAAAAATATTTATTTCCACCAAAATATACATAAGTATTATGTAGGTACATAGTTTTGATTTAATTCTAGTACAAAGCATACTTATATTATTTGGATGGACTGGAGCGATTTCGTATCGACTTCTTTTTTGTAAGTACATAAATTTTAAATATATACTTTTTATGGGTATTGAGGGCATAACAAGTATATATTAATGTATTACAACATATTTAGTACAATATATTTAATTATATTTTTATATTTAATTTTTCCATACTTAGCTAACATTGCCTAAATCACGCAATGGTTCCTTGCCTCCTGGAGGCAAGCAAGTCGGCGAGCTTCAATCGAATATAATCCGCCAAATTTTTATTAAATTGGACTAATTTTGTAACGATGTCGATTCGTACCAGTCATTATGGATGGTTAAAAACTCTATGATGACTGGAAACTCCATCTACCCTTGACCCTTGGAAAGGGTTCCTAATCTTCCTATTCTTCCTATACGTTTCTTTATTACTACCATTATAAATAAAAGTCAAGTCCCTATAAACATCATCTTTTTATTCATCCATTATCTCGCAAACTTAATAGATTTATTTTAGTAGCAACTTGTTGTTTTTCCAAATATTGTTTATTATATCCGATTAAACGTGCTACATCTTCAGTCATAAAACATATTCTTGAAAATCTAGTTTTTATGACATATGGTATTCCTGAAACAATTATTTTGGACAATGGCCCACAAATGATAAGCAATGAACTTACAGACTTATTTAAATTTTACAATATACCCAAGGTACATTATACTCCACGCTATTGCCCACAAGTAAATACAGTAGAACGCTACAATAAAACCATAATTACCGCAATCGCTTCATTTGTCGATGACGATCATAGAACATGGGATATTCACCTCAATAAAATGCAGTTTGCAATTAATTCTGCCGTAAATGAAACGACCCAATTCACGCCATCCTATCTAGTGTTTGGTCGTGAACTTGCCACATGCGGTTCCATTTACAACGCCGACACAACTGAAGATTCTATTCTAGCACCTAAAGATAAATATTCTGAGAACATTGGTTTACTTAGCCCAATATTTGCAGAAGTTTAAGCTCGTCTTTATAAATGTCACCAAACTACGGCTCATTATTATAATAAGCAACACCAACAGTTAGAATTTAACCAAGGTGATATTATCTGGAAACGGAACTACCCCATTAGTTCATCAGATAAATATTTTTCGGCAAAATTAGCACCCAAATTTATTAAATGTAAAATATCAAACAAAGTTTCACCTCTTATTTATGATTTATCGGACATGTCCAATAAACCTTTAGGTCGTTGGCATGTCAAAGACATTAAACCCATTCCTAAGTTAAGGTAATTACCCTACTCTTTAATTAGAAATTTTATTTGTTTAACTACTTTAATTTGTTATTTATTATTACTTTAAGTGACGTGCACACTTAGTCTTATGATTTATATAGGTACTGTTTTTATATACACCTCCATCCCTTCGGCTGATCCATCAACTACTTTATCAATACATAATTTTGTACATACATATAAGATAATTACATTTTTTTAATTTAATTACAATATTACGTCGTATTTACGATTATTATAATAAGTTGCCTACTGCAACATATTTAATTTTAAACTATAATATTACTTATTTATCTAAATACTTACGCGTAAGTTAGTAATACTTACTTAATATAGTACTTTAACAAGTACTTACTTACTTATTAGTCTCTAACGAGATTAAAGTCTTATTTTCTAGCCATTTGTTAAGGCTACTAAACTTGTAAATTTTGAAGACACTTTACACAAACATTTACACATGACATTCATCACACACATAAACACTAAACATGATCACCAAAAGCCAGCGGGTTGTGACTGGCATATTTAAATAAGCCTGCACTAATCTGGGTTGGTTTCATGAGAAACATCTTCTATTATAAAAGATTTCTTTAGGTAACTGATGCCTTAATTCTAAAACTTATGGAATTAAGACTTTGTTAGATACGACGGATGTTAGTATTTGTATGGAACCGAAACCAACCTAGTGTAAATTTCTCACTGTAAAAACCATCCATACACTCAAAATTCTATCATGCACTTCCATTAAATTAATTAATATGTTGTTACTTGATCTGTATTTACTTTTATAAGGGACTTGTTTGTAAATACCTACCAATCTTCTAACTAAAAAAAATCCTTAGAGATTTTTTTGCCCCGGCCGCCCCGGTATTGTAACGATGTCGATTCGTACCAGTCATTATGGATGGTTAAAAACTCTATGATGACTGGAAACTCCATCTAGTTCTACATACTGGCCATTAATTTTATCGAATCCTATCCTGTTCTTTCAATTCAAATTCAAAATCTTCGTTTCACGTGTCCTGTTCATCATTTTTGATTGAGTTCTACTAAAATCACCAAGCCATACAGAGCTCTCGGAGCATTACCAGTTTTTTATACCAGTTTCAATTGTTTGTCATAGTATTAAATAAGTGGAACCCTTGACCCTTGGAAAGGGTTCCTCATCTTCCTATTCTTCCTATACGTTTCTTTATTACTACCATTATAAATAAAAGTCAAGTCCCTATAAACATCATCTTTTTATTCATCTATTATCTACAAATTAAATACTGGGCGGTGACTTCCGACGTTCCGGCTAGTGTACCACTGGCCGACGAGGACGTCCCGTCGCAATTTCTTGTTCTACGATTAAAATAAGGTGTCTAGATTAAGATTGGTATAAGTTGGATAGGAACAGAGAGTGATATGACATAATTAATTAAAGTATTTTAATTAGCTATCAGCTTGCCTCCAGGAGGCAAGGAACCATTGGGGCGGGTAAAAATACTTGCCTCCAGGAGGCAAGGAACCATTGAGTGGTTATAGCAATTTATCACAAAAAGTTAAATTAATTGTAATGAAATAAGATAGTATTAGATAAATTATTATTGCTGAAAATCTTATCTCTTAACATGCAAAAAAGCTGAAGTCGACGGCAAAGACATCAAGAATTTTCATTTTGCTTTACCGGAGAGGAAAAAACGTGGAGAAATATTCCTTCTTTTCCCAGCTAGGATAATAACTTAATATCCGTCTGTTTGTTGACTGCCGATGAGGTCGCGACCTTAAGTCTCGATGCTAAATAGTTTTTTGCTAAGTATTTCGCTTGCTTCAATACAAAGGCAACTATTTTTTAATTTTCAGCATATTCTTCGTTAACTGTAAATGAGTGCTTCACCTTTATTTGTTAGTTGAATTAGGTATTTTGACAGGTTTCACAATTTAAATTGCTAGCGTAAAAAAAACGTCGTGTGTAAGGGCCTTTATTGACTTAACTAGGCATTTAACATCTAATGAACTACTGTCGTTTATACCAAACGAAATAATAAATTATTTATTCGTCAGTTTGAATCTTGATTATAGGATGTTTCAATGTTGATAAAATGTAGATATTTAATGATGCAGCTATGAAATATAACGTTTCAATGTTTATTTACATGTTATTTTTTTCACATTATGTGAAAAAATAATCTGCTTTATAACAAGCGAATGATAACGTGTTTATTTTAACTATAGCTCTCTTTCTAAAACGAAATCTTCTATGGCGATACTTGGTGACGTCACTAAGATAGTCGTTCTCTCCTTGAAAATATTGAATTTATCTCCTTGTGTAATGAGAAAGATTGAGGCAGTATAACTTAGAAAATATTCAAGACAATTCAAAATAAAAACTTGTTTTGTGTCGCTAATATTTCTAAAAACATTTTAAATAAATAATAAAAAAATCAGTAAAATACCCCAAGACTTTTTCTAGAAATTCACCACCAGCCCCATTGTTGATTTTCGGACAGGATTCGAACCCGCATTCAAGGAATTCTAGTGGTCCAATCACAGAACATGGAAAGTAAAGAGAAAAAATCTTTCCGTGCTCTGTGGGTCCAATACTCAACGTTCAACCTTAGGTTTTACAATTTTTCTTTTACTTACTCGTACTTACACAATCAATATATAATTATATTATTTAAAATCATAATTCAGAACACGTTATCTTAATTATGTCTATAATAATTTACTTTCAGGACAGACTGTTACAGCAATAATACAGTCAAACGGTTAGTTACCTCCATACAAATTACACCTAACAGATAGGTACAGAATTTTTTCTACATGTTTCCATTTGGAATACTACGTGACTGCCAATTGATTGTCACAATCCGACGATTAAAAAAAGTCCACATTTTTTTCTTCAGATCCTGTTGTCTACTTTGATTATCGATCGACAAATAATCATCGTTTCAAATTAATAGCTTCAAAGATCAGAACAGAATTCCCAATTCCATTAGGAAGTTCGCAAATTGCTCAAAACTTTCTCTTCCACGATTAATGATGTTTGCTTTCGTTCCATTGTTATTTATCTTTCATCTGCCAAAATATTAAACAATAATGAATAAACGAAGGCTGTAGTGAACTAACTGGTTTACTTAACGACGGCTTCGGCAGTTGAAGGTTACCGGAAAATTAGAGTTATGCTTTCCGCAGTTTAGGCTTTCTTAGTTTGGACTTATGATTTCTTTAACATTCTGAAAAGGATAGGACTTACTAAGACTTTAGTTCTAAAATATTTGTAGAAAAAAAACTTCTGGCGGACGAAATTTTAGCTATTCCTGGATCTGAGGACGAGCCACGACCTCCTGCAAATGAGCCTGTCACTTCAGCCTCTACATCTTCCCCGTAATCACGGGCTAAAACGAAGCGAAACGCAAGGAGTAAGAAATAGTATAGTAATGTTTATTGTTAAGCACTCATTAAGGCGCCGATTCCCCAAAATAGGGATTACTCGCAAATCACGAGTACTTAAAATTTGGAAAAAATATATGTTATTTTACAGTTATTTATCTAGTGCTTCCGGCCGTTTTTTTTCGATTGGTGATATTTTACTGTGTCAAATAAAATCCCAAACATCCGTCTAATAATAAATCAGATATCATATTACTTGCAGTATAATTGGTTTTAGTTAATGAAAAATATATGAAAATAATTATCTTTGAATAGCCGAGGGATTTCGGCCGTCATAAATTAAATTTTCTTATTATTTAATTTTTAGTTGAATTTTAAGTGATTTTCGATTCGCGGGGCGCTCGCGAGTTCAGAGTTCACTGCCGGCTGCCGCTGGGTCCGCGCGAAGTGTATAGAGCGCGGCCGAGCAAGCGTTAGCGTGCCTATTTCGGTCGGGATTCCTCGCCTTAAGTAGCTTTTGCTCGTTGATTATTTCTTTCTATGTTTTAGTGAGTTCGTATTATTTTAGTGTAAATATTTTAGTTCTGTTCATATGTATTATCTACTCTTTTTTAAAGCAAAGCAATATCTACAATCATTTTCCTTTCGGCCGCCATGGTAACTGAGTCTCGAAACCAGTTGTGAAAGAGGAATTTTATTATTTTTTGGCAACTAGTTGCAATAGTCATCCTGTAGTATATGTAGTATATTAAAAAAAAACTTTTTTTTATTGCGCAACCAGTTGCCAACAAAGAATTTTTCATATACGCTAGTTTCAAAAGAAGAAAGCTACACATCATACAATACGGTAGAACCACGTAGAAATTGCAATTGTGTTGACCACAGTCAGACAGTTAAATATGAAACACGTTATTACGAGCCTGAATTACCTGATAATGAAACGGGAAGCCTGGCGGACATTGCGCTTTTATTAAACGACTGTGCGGATACTAAATTGCTATTTTCTCTCACTTATTTTGCCGTAGGTTATTCCATATCTGTACTAATATAATCAATGTGAAAGTGTGTTTGTTTGTTCGTCCGTCTTTCACGTCGAAACGGAGCAACGGATCGAATTAATTTTTATTGTGCTATAGTTTGGGGGCTGGAGAGTGATATATGCCACTTTTTATCCCGTAAAAAAATTCACAATCCAGCGGGATTGTATGGAAAATCGTATAGCTGACTTGCTAACGAAACTGGCATTATTTCCATGGCAGCTTCTAAAGTGTATGTAATCATTGACGTGCCGCTTTGGATAACTTTTAATATGTGACATTTGCGGCAGGCAGTGTTCAAAACTTCTGTGGTGAATGAAAATCTTTATTAGATGTTGTATTGACACGGAGTTCACCGGGTCCACTAACGGCCAGAATCCATACTTATCCATATCCATACTAATCCATACTAATATTATAAATGTGAAAATGTGTTTGTTTGTTTGTTTATTTGTTTGTTTGTTTGTTTGTCCGCCTTTCACGTCAAAACGGAGCAACGGATCGACAAGATTTTCGGTATGGAGATAATTTGAGAGCTGGAGAGTAACATAGGCTACTTTTTATCCAGGAAAATGATAAAATAAAAATGGTAATTTTGTATAGAAAACTGTCATACTTCACACAACTGTCATTTCTTAGCCGCTTCCAAAGAGACGGTATGTCAAAGAGTATGTAATCACTGACATTTTTGCCGCTTAGGATTTCTTTTTTTTTTATAAGTGACATTGTGTCAGGCAGTTGATACGAAGTTCTTGTCCAATAAAATTTATATGGCAAAACAACGTTTGCCGGGTCAGCTAGTTAATAATATATTCACAGATAGGGATAGGCATGATCCAGATTAGTTTCTAGGCAACACCTAGCAATTCTATGTTAATATCAAACGTTGCATAGCAAATATTCTGGATCATGCCTATCCCTATCTGGATTGATTATTAGTACAAGCCTATAGCCGTTGCAAACCTAAGCTAGTCATAGTTAATAGCTTCCCAATTTAGAAGGCTTTGTTTGGAAAACAAACAAAACCGTCATAATAAACTTCTGATACGAATCTTACTTCATCATGTCAGCCGAACGACGCCCACTGCTGGGCATAGGCCTCCCCAAAATTAGGTGTTTAGTTATTTGGGGGGGGGGGGGGGGGGGGGTATTTTGGTATTTTTGGTATATAAATAATACTTATTTAGCTGAAATAAATTTCCAAATACTTATGAAATAAAAAGTCTGTAGGTGCTTTTATGACGCCCAACAGAACGAAAGTCATTGAAATCTAAAAAAAAATCGGCCAAGTGCGAGTCGGACTCGCGCACGAGTTGTTCCGTACCATTATCTATACTACAAAATTAGACACTATTTATAACGTACAATATGAATCTATACAACTTTAGACACTATTAAGATCGAGAAAAAAACGGCAAAAAGTCACGTTTGTTGTTTGGGAGCCCCCCTTAAGTATTTATTTTAATTTAATTTAATTATTTATTTTTAAAGTCAATATACTTACAACTAAATATTCTGTGAATGTTTCAAGCGTAGGTATATCGTCGCCGTTATTGATATCGAACCAAAAACGGCCAAAAACCACGTTTGTTGTATGGGAGCACCCCTTAAATATTTATTTTATTCTGTTTTTAGTATTTGTTGTTGTAGCGGCAACAGAAATACATCATCTGTGAAAAATTTCACCTGTCTAGCTATCACGGGTCATGAGATACAGCCTGGTGACAGACAGACAGACGGACAGACAGACGGACAGCGAAGTTAGTCTCAGTAAAAGGGTCCCGTTTTTACCCTTTGGGTACGAAACCCTAAAAATAGACTTAAAATTTGTCTATAAGCGTCGCCGCACACTAGCCACATGCGACAGCCACAAAACGCGGCCACTTTAAGTTAGAAAGGGCTACAAAAGTATACCTTTGTATAGCCGCTTTATTTTCAGATTTCAATGGCTTTCGTAGCCGAAGCGCGCGACAGAGACTCGTGGCGGGAAGACGACTTTTTCTAATCCATTCGCTTGTAGTATTTCGTGTCAGCGTAAGTGGTCAGTGGCGGCCACAAGAAGCGAGTGGCGCCGATTTGTAGCATGTGGGCGTTTGTGCACTACCACTGAATTTTACCGATCCGGAAAAAATCGGATGCTTGTATTTTAATAATTAATCATTTATATTAGTAATTAATTAAATACAAGCATCCGTTTTTTTCCGGATCGGTAAAATTCAGTGGTAGTGCACAAACGCCCTGTGGCGACCACTGGCGTCAATGTTAGCGGCGAGTTCTTAATCAATGTATGAATATGAACTCGCCGTCATAGGCTATAGTAATAAACAGCGTTGTCAAATTAAAAACGAGTACTAAACGTATTTTCATGTCTCATATTCTGAAAGTAACTCCTAACTTGCCTAAAATGCGGGTTGAAAGTGGTATGTGGCGGCCCTAGGACCGTTATGAAATTTAAATAAATATGTAGTTTAAAAAACTATAAAAACACACTTTTATAGGAACAGACTAAAGAGTACAAAATAACCGTCTATTCAGTAACTGAAATTAAAAAGCGTGGTGCGCGTTGTCAATATTAAGTAAGTACTTGAATGCATGCTTCGCAAAGGGCGCACCACGCTTTTTAATTTCAGTTACTGAAAAGACGGTTATTTTGTACTCTTTAGTCTGTTCCTATAAAAGTGTGTTTTTATAGTTTTTTAAACTACATATTTATTTTTTACTTTTTAGTTTAACAAATAGCAAGCTATGGATGGGGATAGTAATCGATTTCACAGTCCACTCATGTGTCTGCCCACCCCGTTAATATTATAACTCAAAGGCGTGATTGTATGTATTTAGTTTTACAAATTCAAGTGGAGTCTATTAGTTACCAAATGCGCGAGCCGAACCCTTAATTCCTCCATGCTCCATCATCAGACCCTCACCACCAAGTGTAGCGAATAGGTCTCATCAGAACGAAACAAATGAGCCCAAACTCGAGGGGTTTCCTAGTGGTAATTAAGGAGTGCCACTGACTTTCTCCCTGCTCCATCATCAGACCCTCACCACCAAGTGTAGCGAATAGGTCTCATCAGAACGAAGCAAATGAACCCATCTCGAGAGGTTTCCTAGTGGTCATTAAGGAGTGCCACTGACTTCCTCCTTGCTCCATCATCAGACCCACACCACTAAGTGTAGCGAATAGGTCACATCAGAACGAAACAAATGAGCCAGAACTCGAAGGGTTTCCTACTGGCCATTAAGGAGTGCCACTGGCTTCCTCCCAGCTTCATCATCAGACCCTCGCCACCAAGTGTAGCGAATAGGTCTCGTCTGAACGAAACAAATGAGCCCAAACTCGAGGGGTTTTCTTGAGGTCATTCAGGAGTTTCACTGGGTCCTCCCAGCTCCATCATCAGACCCTCACCACCAAGTGTAACGAATAGGTCATATAAAAACGAACAAATGAGCCCAAACTCGAGGGGTTTCCTATTGGTCATTAAGAAGTGTCACTGGCTTCCTTCCTGTTCCATCATCAGACCCTCACCACCAAGTGTAGCGAATAGGTCTCATCAGAACAAAACAAATGAGCCAGAACTCGAGGTGTTTCCTATTGGTCATTAAGGAGTGCCACTGGCTTCCTCCCTGCTCCATCATCAGACCCTCACCACCAAGTGCAGCTAATAAGTCTCGTCAGAACGAAACAACGGAGCCCAAACTCGAGGGGTTTTCTAGTGGTCATTAAGAACTGCCACTGGCTTCCTCCCTGCTCCATCATCAGACCCTCACCATTAAGTGTACCGAATTATAGGTCTCATCAGAACAAAACAAATGAGCCTAAACTTGAAGGGTTTCCTAGCAGCCATTGAAGAGTTCTATTGCCCACCTCTTGACTCGATCATCAGATCAGCTCGAAAGTAGCAAATTATTGTATTGTCATCGGATTCATATAGACTTGCAAAGTTTCAAATCAATACAACAATTAGAAGTAGGTTAAAATTGAATTTCAAGATTTTCCTACATTGTGACTTAGTTACAAGTGAAGCTAATAAAAGTGTGGTAAAAAGGAATAGGAGGGGTCAATAATGTCAAAATTTGTAACAGCATCTACACACGTTCCGATCCGACAGCCGATTTGGTCTGCTCCCAGACCAAATCTGCGCTACACACGTTCCGATTTGGTCTGGGAGCAGACCGAATCGGATAGGTCGGATAGGAACGTGTGTAGAGTCTTAACTGTGTGTAGAGACTTAAGGTATCTCTTTGGACATTTATTTACCAAAGGTATGCAGGCAAAGGCACAGAAGCCTATACAGCCATGTTTTGCTATTAAATAAAAAAATAATGTAAAATTATTATTTTAATATCTAAAACATTGGTTTTTTTTAAAGCATGCGTTTTTAGAAACAGATTAAACCAAATAAGTTATTTGTAACATAAAAAATCAGGCTATTAATTTCATGGAATTTATAGAGTACGGGTCAAACAGCAAACAAGACTGTATGGACTTAGTTTCCCTTGCCTTCCCTAAAACAGAGAAAATGAACAAAAAAGTTATGTTCTTTCGAAAATTCCGCGGCCGCGGCGCGGCGGAAAAATATTTTTTAGATTTTTTATGTTCATTTTTACTTTCCTCATATTCAAAATGAAAAGTAGAGTGTTTACTTCGGGCGTATGGACCCATAACAGTCGAGTGTTTTGGCGCACGAACGAAGTGAGGGCGCCAATAGTTCGAGACTGCCATACATCCCTTGCTAAACAATCTACTATTCAAAATAGGATGTCCTTCCCGGAGCGATTAAATCTTATACCATCCGAAAACTTTAATGTGGGCCTGAAAGTCTTAATTAAGGTCCTTTACAGAGAAACGGAGGTAGATCCGAGTTCTTTGTGAGTTATTTTAATTTCTACAAAGAGATACTCGGACGTCGAGTAATCAAATCCAAGATTGTGGAGGCCTGCATTAATTTGTGGACCTTTTTGGAAACCCCTTTTGAGCGAATCTACGAAATAATAAAGGGCATTCGTGAAAGTGGTTTTCAGTGACTGGTTTTAGCCGTTGCTTTTGATAAAAAAGTCGGAAGTTTTGAACCTGTGATTTATCTAAGTAATTGTTAGCTTACGAATTCGAATGATGAAAAAAAATTAAAAGATTTAATGTACACCTGAGAAAAAAAACAAAAGAAATACCTTAAATAGTAATTTCATCTTGGATTGTCAAATATCTGGAAAGGTATTTTTTATGCGTGTGAAAGTAATATTGATGAAATTGACGCTGGCCAATACAGCGCATAAGAAGTATCATCGGATAAATTCGACGCGTAGCGACTGCGTAGCTCGGAGGTTAGAGCAATAGCTCGGGTAGTGAAAGGTCGTGGCTTCGAGTCCCATCGGAGGTGATCGACCGGTCTCACAGACCGGTCGATATTTTCTATTAAAATAGGTACTTCATTTTAACTTTTTTTATTTACTGACTTTTTTAACAAGCCTTCAATTTTTTTATTTATCTACAACATATTAACTAATTAACATGTCATGAAGAGAAAAATATGAAATGATGGCTTATTACAGTTCCCATGCGTTTTAATTAAGTCACATATTATTCCTTTCTTAAGGAGTTTAATCAAAGATTGTCGGTCCTTTCATTAGCAAAATGAACGTACCAATAATTTATTTAACCAGGCAAGTAGGTCAAATCGCACGCCTCATTCGATAGACTAAATATAGTTGCCCTTATTAAATGGTAATAGAGGTGACAAGGTATATATTTACCATCCACAGAGGCCTCTTAGTAATTATTAATAATTTAAACAGTCTTATGGTGTACTACATTTACAACTAGGGTTGTTTTGTTCCAATAGTATAAATAAGTTTATGGTTCCAACCACAGACAAAAAAATCTTTAAAAAAATATATGTAGTCAATACTACCTTGCCCATGAAGCTCGACTTAATACTGAGGCAACTCAGTATTAAGTCGAGCTTCATGACCTTGCCTTACCTATTTGGTGCCTTTTCACCTTTAAACTACCGACGATTTATGACTTTTTCAATACAGATCAATTGAAACACGGACGGACAAGGGTGAAAGCAATTTTTTTCCGGGAAAATGAATATGGGAGAGTGAGAAACAAGGAATAAATGTTAGTAATGAAACAATTTGCGCTTTTTTAAGCGACGTCAAAAAAAGAAGCTTCTCAGTTTGGCCTGTATGTATGTTTGTCCGCGATTATCTCGCGTTTGGCTAAACTGATTTTAATGCGGTTTTCAGGAAAGTTTTTGTTACATTTAAGAGAAGGTTTTAGTATTTTAACCGACTTTAAAAATAAGGCTATCAGTTTGACCCGTATGTATGTATGTACGTTTGTCCGCGAGATGCGGTTTTCAGAAAAGTATTTGTTACATCTAGGAAAAGGTTTTGGACTTTGGTATTACAACCAACTTCAAAAAAGGGAGGTTCTCAGTTTGACCCGTATGGTACATATATTATGTATGTTTGTCCGTGATTATCTCACGTTTGGCTGAACCAATTTGATACGGTTTTCATCAGACGAGTATTTTTGATTGATGCGGCTTATGTGTAAATCCTAACATATGTACCTATAATTATAAACAAGAGTAACGGGACTCAACGCGACATTTATTATGAAGTACATATTATTATGTACTTACAGCTTGACGTTAAGCCGAACACAGCCGAAACGTCAAGCTGTAAGTACATAATAATATGTACTTCATAATAAATGTCGCGTTGAGTTCCGTTACTCTTGTTTATTATTATAATGGAACGCGAAAGTTTAAAATCTTATATATGTACCTATACCTATTTACCGGTATACTCGAAAATTGCATGCATTTCACTAAAAAGAGTGAAATAAAAAAAGAGTAAAATAAAAAGCCTTCAAAAGAAATGCTACCAAAAAGTAATAAATAATACCTCAAAGTAACTCAAAGTACTTACCTACGTTCTTTGGTGTGATAACATTAAGAGGTATTATTTTTTTACTTCTTGGTGGCATTTTTTTGAAGGCGCTTTTATTTACTTTTTGCGTTGTAGATTTATAAACGAAGGTAATAATATCACGGTTTCGAAAACAACAGAACGATAACAATCTGACTCTATCTCTCTAAATAATGGAATCGACACCCCTAGCCGACTCTTATTAGTGTGAATACGATGAAATGAACCTTACACCAACAAACAAAATTACTCAGTTACTTACTGCAAAGAACTAACGCCTTATGCTTATAACATTAGAGTACATTTTCAAGCCACTACCTAAATTTCAGCTGCAATATAATGTGGCAAACCATTGTATACTCAGAATAGGGACTGAGGAAAGCTAAACCCCAGCAAAATAATTAATTTATCAGGTGGTGAAAATGTTCACGTTCCTTTTGGAACAATATTTCTCTTAGATAAGGTTTTCGATTGGTTTCTTTTACCGATGTTATTGGATCATACTGAACTTATCTTTTATTGCCTGTTTCACAAGCTTCTAACAATCATACAATTATCTAAGCCCATGTAAATTTCATGTATGAAACTGTGTCATGAAAAACTTAAAAACGGATAAATACATACATATATAGGGGAAGGTGTTATTTTTCTATCTTGAGTCAGGATGGGATTCGTGAAATGATAACGCCAACAGCCAGCTCATATTTCTTGTACCTACTCTGTTTAACTTCAAATTTTTATAATCAGAGCTTATAAACGTCAAAGCTGCTACGCTACACGTTCGTTAAACCTACCGCGGGAGAGCTTGCAAGAAGAACTCGTCAAGGCTGTTCTTTTCTTCCATTTTAATTCACATACAGTTTCTTTTTCTTGATAACAAAGAGGCAGATGCAGCCATCAAAACGCCCGATCGATATCTCCCCAGAGCAGCACGCCGACCACCTCTGCCACAAAGTAGACACGCCAAGTAGTAGCAACTCGACCAGCCCTGGCTTCTAGGGCCTTCATCTACAAACACGTCAATACATTCGCTAAAGAGCAGACGCGCCGACACATAAATAAATATCTAAATACTGTTGTTTGTAAATGTAGGTGTGTACACCTCCAACATACATAACAAACATAGAAAAAACCCAGACCAAGACAAATGGACATGAAAAATTAAAAACGAAATACTTATTAGAAAAACTCGACCTCTAACACAACCAGCTCCTATGGGTCGTTAGAGGTTGTGAAAGAGGTCAAACTTTTTCTAATACATCGTCTTCAATTTGTCAAAAATAAACATTGCATTGTGAATGCAAAATAGTAAAAATTAAAATAACAAATAGACATGTTCATGCACATTAATTTGTCTTGCTCGAGAATCGAACGTGTGACCTCTAGCGCAGAAGGTAGGTATCCGTACCCCTGCGCCAAATCGGCCGTCAGATTGTTAGGCCCGACTTACATTACGATACTTACAGACGACTGGTATCATACGCCAGTCGAGGAGACTTTTTTGGACTGAGACTCGCACTCGCACATTATACTACCAGTATTCGACATATCACGGAATACAAATAAGTTCTCACTCACCTATCCTGTGACTGACTATTGAGAAAGTTGCTTAACTTCAACAATCGCAGGCCGACTACGCTAACCACTGTGCCACGGGCTCCTCAACTTGAAACTTATATACAAAATACAGGGTGTTAGGGGCACCCTAGCAAAAACTTTAACCATGACTTCAGACCATCATGCTGACAGCGAGAATTTTTTGTCGGAAATGAAAAAAAAAATGCACTTTTCATACAAATTTAGCAACTTATCGAGACATTTTGTATGGAGAGACGAAATATTTTTTCATTTCCGACAAAAAATCTTGCTGTGCCTTGTTCAGCAAGAAGGCCTGAAGTCATGGTTAAAGTTTTTGCAAGGGTGCCCCTAACACCCTGTATATAATTAAAAACATATTTTTAAAAGCTTGACTATAAATTATAAGCACTGGGCCAGCATAGTCTTTGTTTACCCTAAAAATTGTTTTAATCTAAGATTCTTGTCACAAATTTATTTTGACAACCGAAACCTTTAAATAGAGTTATAGGTTACTTATAAAAAAATACTGATTCTAGAAATAGAGTAAGTAATCCCCTTTTCCAAATATTTGGAACATCTCAAGTAGCACTCCAGCGTTACGGCCATGAGAATCTAACATAAAATGTTATTTATAGTTGGACGTGAAAAGACTATTCGACTATACTCAACAGGTAAGCATGAAAATATTTCATCATGTTATAAGTTTTTCGCGTTGAGTAAAAGAAATTTTTTTGTTCCATTTCGCTGTTACTTACATAGTATCTTTTCAGAGGCGGCTTTCAGTGAAATCATGAAAGTGCCCCGCTTTGAATGAATGGTAATATTCAAATTTTGCTTCGTATTTCTATATACAATTATTGAAACTATACTGCGAATTTTGCCTGTAAATAAGTCATGAGAAAGAACAAAAGACAAAAGAAAACACATAGGTATTTTATAAGGAAATTACGAATTTCATATATTTTTTTAAGCTTATGAAAATTTTAAATGTTTTGTAGGTAGGTTTATCAGTAACGTGTGTACATACGTATATTATACGGTATTGTAAATAAAAAAAGCATATTGTATACTTAAGCAGAGTAAGTATTGTTATCAGAATTCAAAGGTCGTGCACAAAAATAGTCAAGTTTGTTAAGACTAATTTTTAATAATTCTGTATATAAAGAATTTAGATTATTTATACCCAGAGGCGGATTAAACGTGGAGAGCGCCCTAGGCAAGCACCTCCTAGGCACCCCTCTACACATTTTTTTTATAAAACAGACAAAAATTCCAAAAACCATAGAATAAACATATAACTCAAAAACGGCTCGACCGATCTTAACGAAAATTGGTGTGTATTACTATAGTAAGAAAATTTAATTGCGCAACTAAAAAAGAAAGAAAGAAAGAAACGCCGAGCGAAGCGGGCGGGTACCAGCTCGTAGACCACGTCATGTCATTGAAATAACGCAAAAGACATAGACAAAAGACATAAGTATCATATTATTATTATCAGTGTTGAAGATATTCATATTTTTTATTTCGTAACCGTTGGTACAGTCTTTACATTATATAGTGATCTGTGAGTCTTTTCGATTTATAGCTCTAGTTCTGACTTATCAATGAATTGCCGTTGTGCTCTTTATCCACTCATAAAAATTAAAAATCATGAAAAAATAAATATCAAAATTAGAAAATATAAAATTACCTAGGTAACTGAATATTTCACACTAAATGTTTTGCGCTTCTGGCAGCTTATAAATGTAATATTTTTTTAAACTTAGGAAACTCAATGATTGATTAAAAAAAATTGCGAGAAAACGCGTGTCAATTGTTTTTTTATCACAAGTTGCGAAATGATTGTAGGCTTCGAGCAACGCGGGCCTTCCGTCCCGGAAGACGGAAGACCCGCGTTGCTCGAAGGTTTTAGGGCGATGATTTTTATGGCCTTAAAAGTTCACTGTCTCCGCAAGACTGCACTGCTCGTCTTCAAAATGCTTTTGGGAGAGAAGCACCTCATTTGAGTACTGTAAGGCGTTGGTACGAAGAATTGGATCGTGGCTGTATTTCTCTCCATAATGAAATTCGTGAAGGTCGGTCGGTTCGGCCGGAAGAGGCCGTGATAGCTTTCAACCATGTGTGACAATCATGCCCTCAGTCAGACCAATGGTCCTCATATTTTCAAAAATGGTTTGACCGAATGAATAAGTGTACCTATAAAATGTTATGGAGAATACTTTGAAAAGCAGTAAATATATGACTTTACATGTGAGTTGTTTTAATAATGAGTTACGCAAAACTTTCAGTGTACCCCTCGTATATAAAAAACTGAAAAAATTATAGCATTTAATAGTTTTGCATAGAAAAGAAGATCTCCGAAGCTCAAAACTCTTGATAAGTAAACTCTAACTAAACGATAGCGCGCGCCCCTTCGCAACCTGGCGCCCCTAGGCACGTGCCTAGTTTGCCTTAGGGATAATACGCCTCTGTTTATACCTTTTGTCGGTATATTAAAGTATCAATACCCGAACGCAGTTCAGCAAAGAGTAAAGTAATACTTAATGCTACTCATACTCAGCTTTGGGAGCGTCTCAAACATTCTGCCGTCTCTTTCATACGTTTGACATTTTATAATTAGCTATTTTGATTTCTTATAAAACCGCCTGAGTGTAAAATTCTAAACGAATTGTAATTTATTTTATTTCGCTGAAAGTATCGCCGAAAAACACTAACAAAAAGGCTTTGATACAGAAACCTAATGCCTGTGAATTCTTTTTTAACCACCAGGGTGGCGATTGCGGGTCAATGACCTCGTTCGGGTGTAAACACAATGATGTGTACATACTCGTACATGCGTGCAGGGCGTGACAGTGCGACGAGCTACCGTCACTTTTTTCAATTGCTTTAAATGGGCTTGTAATTTTCCGCGAGTGCTTTATTCTAGTAGCGATAGAGTTATCTGATAAGTGACTACTTAATTTAATATGTAGCTATAGCTACTAGCTTTTCTATCGTTACTTTTATAAACGCCCCGCCGGTAGTTATCACTTAATCTGTTGTCTTAATCACTTGTTTCTTCTTCTAGCTTCAAATCGCGGCGCTTGTGGTTCGTGTGCGAGGATGGTAATACTGTAAAGCCCCCCAGTACAGGATGGCCGATCATGTTGGCCGACCATGATGGACCATCGTGTACAGGGCCGGTTTGCGTGTGATTGCCATCTGCGAGCAACGCAAACCGCCCCTGTACACGATGGCCCATCATGGTCGGCCAACCTGATCAGCCATCCTGTACTGAGGGCTTTACACTTTCGCGCGAGCCACGAGACGAGCCGCGAGACGAGAATGTAAACTAGTGCACTCGTGACTCGTCTCGTGTCTCTCCGGGCTCGCGTCGGGACCGGTCTTTTGGGCACGAGTCAAAGGGGCTCGCGGACGTAGTAACTATTCGCGGGGGAAGCGAGCGCGGTGTTCACACTCGCGTTGGCGTTTCATTAAATCACAAACGATTGACTGTGCTGGCTGTGCTGTGATGGGCAAGTGATCTGTATTGTTAAATTGTGCGTAGTAGTAAAAGCTCACTAAACTTACAGTCGATGCTGTTAATAATATATCAACATCCGCCATCGTTGAAACATCCGTCATCGTTGAATGAGCATGCCGCGAATGTGTCAACATAAGCTCAACTCGTGGCCGGCTTGCGCGAGCCTGCGCAAATCCGAAACTTCGGTTAGCTCCGCCCCTATCACTCGATTCCGTCATGACTCGAGAGTGAGCGGGACGGGGCTAACCGAAGTTTCGGATTTGCGTTTCAGAGTAGGCCCTCAGTACACATTTGTTTACATTCAATTTTTGAATATCGAATGAAGCTGTAATTTGCGCTCTAGTGTCTATAACACAATACTTTGCTACATTAATATATTTTTTTTTCTGACTAACAAACTCATTTATCATCGTACAACCGGTGAAACACCAGCAGTACTAAAACCACCGGACTAAAAATTAAGTACTTATAGGGTAAAATGGGTGTACCTAAATTATTTGTTATAAAAAATAACCTAAACTTCTAGCCTCAAGCGAAGTCGCGGGCTGCCTCTAATACTATTTACCAATATTATAGACTTAACTTTTTACCTAATAGTATGTTATTTACTTACTTACATGTAAGAACCTCCTAAATTGCCTCTCAGATCTCATGTGCACTTACAGACCTACTTAAGTTGTTAGACGGAGCAAAGCCGACGAGATGCGAGCTTATGTTAAATATATTTTGTAAGTGACCCGTTCAAGGGTTATTTATACGGTTCAACAATTTATGTAAGATCTGCGTGTCTCTTGAAAATATTAAGGTCATCATTATAGCGTATGGCTAGAATACGTCATCCTCAACCTCAATTTTAAGGTATTATATCCAGTCTTTAGCTGCAGGTGATACATAGTTGGTGAAGCTCAAACGTACACCAAACAGTGTCGTAAGCAGCGCAGGTCTACGAAGGCCACGAAAGTTTTTAGACCACTTTGGAAGCCTGCTTCGGCGTGTGCGAGGACTTGATCAGCACAGCTTCTCCGAAAGCCTTCTCTGAAACGTGCCTGCGAAGGTAGAATGGCGGCATTTACTTACGTCTTAGCATTGACGGTTGAGCATTGACGGAGCTGGTTAAGGCGATACTCGGAAAAAATGTGCTGAAGCGAGATAGCAATGAGAAAACGACGCGCGCGGGAGCGAGACCGATTTTGCAGATTAGGCAAAAAAAACACAAAATCATTTCGTATTAAAAAACTACAGCGATTTTTAAAAAAATGCTTCTATACGATCCTTAATATTGTTGGTGTCCACTAATTAAACCAATTTCCAATAGTGTAAGTACCTAACCCCATTTAAGAATAATCTTCACTTTTCGTATTTTTTAGAGGTCTTTTCGAAAAGAAAAAGTGTCGAGGCAAAATCATAAAATCGTGTTTTTGAAACTATACGATTCTAGATAAAGGTATGAAGAAATATATGTCTTATTACCAGATTTCTAACAACTGTAACCGTCCTATAGTTTTAAATCAAAAAGTCCATATTTTTCCGAGTAGCGCCTTAAGCATTTGACCGGCATCTTGCTTAACAGACAGGATGCAGTCTAGGGTGTAGCATGCTTATCCATATTCTGTTGTACACCACCGGCCGCTCCAGAAGTTTATGGGTAACAGAAAAAGTCGTTTAAGTCTGATACTTGCTGGTTTAGCTATTGGCTTAGCCGGTTTTAAAAACGCGTTGACCTTTGCCTTTTTTTAATCCACAACGGGGTAGTCTTCATCACACCTGGTGTTAAGTGAATGTAAACTACTCCCGGAATCCTCATCCACTGAGCAGCTGGCTATCTTATATCTAACTGCTGGAAAACAATAATGCCGAAAACGTCGTTGTTATGACGTTACTTCAATAACATGATGGTGGCTAGCCAGGCGGATCAAGTCCTTCCTTCAACCAAAGTAGTGCGTCAGTAATAAATAATAACTAATATAAAACTAATCGACTTTAGGGAAATCAAGAGAAGTTAATGTTTTTAATTAACTAATAAATCGTTTTTTATTAGTTTATATTCGATCAACAATATAGGTAGGTACCCACTAGATGCCGCCTCGCGAACTAAAACACAACGCAAATATTTATTTATTAACTTAGGGAACACACCTTACATAATTATATTGTCACAATTATAGAAGCTATTTATGGGTGCTTCTCCATTTACAGGTGACCACAGCATGCATTTAATGAAGCATAACGCAACACTTAACTAAGCAAAAAAATATGTTAAGCCACGTGCAGGTGCTACGAGTGATCTTCTCTTCAATCTTAACAAAAATTTGGGAAGATATAGTTAGAGATTGTTAAAACATTACTGCGGAGTAAAAAATTTGTTAAACCTGAGATAAAAATTATATGGACAATAAAGTGGATCACTCAAACCGCACGCGTTAAGAAAACGTCATAAAGTGTATCTCCGAATATAAAGCATCTATACTTTTTATTTCAGTACTGAAAAATTGTTAAAAATTGTTAGAAACTATTAACAATTTGAGAATTTGCTTGCACGTCCCGTTCCAAAGTAATTACGATTAATTTGGATCACTCATACTACTTACTTGCCTTAGGAGTGTTCTTCAAATTAAGTACTTTATAGTCTTTAACGGGTGATCGGAAAATAAAGTTGGACGATTCAAAAGTATTAAATATGTTATATCTATTTGAATAAAAAGTTTGTGTCTTTAAGTAAAGAAAGGCAGCAAAAAGGCACACGTGTTGGTTCTATCGATGCAGCGCTGCGGCTTTCTGAAGCCCGTGAAAGCTGTCACGCCTGAATCAGCTGATATCTGGTAGAATCATGTTTCTTAGAAGCCTTACCACTTTTACTATTTAATTTATGGAGACGTATAACTCTTTACTTTTCTATATAATCAAATGTCATTGTTAATAAGAAAACACTTTTCATCGGAAAAAAGCTGTCTCGTATAGACAACGCTTTCAATAATTTCTGTTTTCTTTTTATGCATTGTATTAAAAATTGTTATATTTCTTTACATTAGAACAGGATCTCGTTTTGAATTAGATTCCTGCACTAGTTTTGTAGGTATTTTTTTTATTTAAGGTTCATCAGTATTTGTTAACACTATTACTTACTTACATAATAAATTAAACTTTAACTACAATACAGCTACATATAGAGAAAGAAAGAAAGATCACGAAGTACGTGATCACGGCGTGTGCAACTACGCCGGAATAGTGGGGACTCGACAACAAATTTAAACATGGTAAATATCCTGTTTTTCACAATAGTTATAATAAAATTAAAATACTAAACAGATATTTAAAAACCATTGAAGGATGCGTACCCGATAACACCAATTAATCCTTTATTTATATAACGCTATTGTTGTATTAGTTAACAATAGCACGCTCTAAAAGAATAGTGTTTGGTGAAAACAACGAAAACGCACGCTTCCTATTTTCCGCTAGGCCGCGAACACGCACGATAGACAATCATAATGACATAAAACGCGAGAGTAAAACCACTGGTTGCAACTAAGCATAAACGTAGGCATATCGTACCTAACCTACGTATGACGAAAGAATTTTCCTCCGTAGCCGCGAGCGAATTTTCTTCGAGCCAGTCTACATCGCTCGGCCGTCGCGAGCGCCCGTCGCTTAATGTTCCGCGAAACACGAAATGTAAACAAACGGAACGCGCATCGGTAGTGTAACGTTCCGCATTTAAAGTTATCGGAACAAGTGCGGTGAAATTTAAATATTGAAGTGACGTTTTTGAATTTTGGATTTTTATAGCCACATACGGTGAAAAGTACCAGGTCATCGGCTTCGAGTTTACCAGGTAGTGCATGTTTCGATTACTTCAATTATTTCGCATGTGAACAAAATCGACCGGCACTTGTTTTGGTTTCACCGGAATCTTTATTACCTATTTGCTTACAATACTTTTTAATTAAACTGACGGATGATATTTTGATTCTGCGTATCGATTAATTTGATGTTTCCGCTCTTTAAATGTGTTATTAGCTGAATTATTTATGACTGTGGTTTATATGGCCGTCATTGTTTTAACAACTGATACGACCTTTGTTTAGTTCTTTAAAAAAAACTATCTAAAACTGTCGGTTTTTCTTACC
The DNA here is from genome assembly GCA_949710035.1 of Crambus lathoniellus. Taxonomy (NCBI): domain Eukaryota; kingdom Metazoa; phylum Arthropoda; class Insecta; order Lepidoptera; family Crambidae; genus Crambus; species Crambus lathoniellus. Next base: position 13,673,585 of record OX453296.1, read on the forward strand.
GCGACAAACAAGACGTTAAGGTAAGTAGGTGTTTCAATTTTATGTGACAGAAGGAATATAAAATACCTGTTGATTAAGTTACCTTATAACTCTTTGATATTTGGTTCTATGATAGTCTTGCTAGTAGAACAAACATCTAATGATATTGTGAATAAGGTTACGATAGGACTGGCACATCCCTATAGTGTTTAAAGTACACTAAATAAATAAATATAGTTACAAAAATAAGATCTGAATGCAAAAATTAAGAATGATTTATTTAGAGTTCATGCATAAAATGTAAAGAATTTTCATGAATGTTAAAAATTATCATATATTTCTTAAGCCCTTAACTAGGTAAATCTAAAAACTATTGCGTTACTAAACCATTTTGATTGCATCGCATAAATTATTGTTCCAAGGCTTAATATTACCTACTTAAAAATATTTTGGACGCCGACTTTTATTTGCTCTACATACCTAATTAAATTCTCGAGAAACGGATAACTATAATTATTGCATTGCATTAGCTGTTTCTCAATCTGGCTCTCGTTTAAATTACATTTAGACAATACTGATACATGGATGCCTTGAGCTTGTGTTGTCTTTTAAAATAAATAAAAAAAAACTTTATGTGTCGGTTGAGCGAGACCAGCTTGAGAGCTTAGGAAATATTTACCCGCGTGGTACCCGTTCGTGAATATCGGGATAAAATATAGCCTATGTCACTCGGGAAGAATGTAGCTTTCTAATGGTCAAAGAATATTCTAAATCAGTCCAGTAGTTTCGGAGCCTATTCGATGCAAACAAACAAACGATCAAATCTTTCCTCTTTATAATATTAGTATGGATAAAAACGGACGGGATTCATCCCCGCACCCTCGGAAAACCGTTCCAATGTTCTACAAGGCTTCGGGTATACCCCCTTACATCCACCTCCATAAGATTCTGCTAGTAAAAAAGTTTCAGACACTATTATCAACGGATGGGATAGCCTAAAACATTGCTACAACAACTACGGGTCTAATTGTATAGGAAAAAAATATCATAAATTGTTTTCATTGTGTTTATATCGATTACTGCTTCGTTTAGACATTCAGTTGGTGGTAGGACTTGTTCTTAGTCCGCCTGCTTTGCTACTACCGTATTATCTAAGTCTGACGCCAAAAACAGTAAATTTAAAAATATATATATATGTGTTGCGGTACTTAGAGATAAGATAGCCAGTTGCTCAGTGATTGAGGATTCCGGGAGAAGTGCGCTTCCACCTTCAGCTTTATCACCACATAACATTCAAAATTCAAAATTTTGAATTTTTCGAAATCCGTTCCAATGTTCTTCAAGGCTTCGGGTATACCCCCTTACCTCCACCTCCATAAGATTCTGCTAGTAAAAAAGTTTCAGACACTATTATCAACGGAATGGATACCCTAAAACATTGCTATAACAACTACGGGTCTAATTGTATAGGAAAAAAATATCGTAAATTGTTTTCATTGTGTTTATATCGATTACTGCTTCGTTTAGACATTCAGTTGGTGGTAGGACTTGTTCTTAGTCCGCCTGCCTTGTTACTACAATATTATCTAAGTCTGACACCAAAAACAGTAAATTAAAAAAAAAAAGTGTTGCGGTACTTAGATTAGAGATAAGATAGCCAGTTGCTCAGTGATTGAGGATTCCGGGAGAAGTGCGCTTTCACCGTCGGCTTTATCACCACTTAACATTAGATGTGATGTAGGCTAAGTGTTAAAAAAACAATATTGCATAAGTGCAATCATCTGATGTTAAGTATTGATAAGGCTGAAGGTGGAAGCGCATTACTCCCGGAATCCGTAATCACTGAGGAACAGGCTATCTTATCTCTAACTACCGAAACACAATTGCTGAAAATAATATCATTGTTATGGCGTCGGACTTAGATTAGATGGTGACAGCTAGCTCTAGCCCAGGCGGACTTAGAACTAGAACCCCCAATGGGAATCGAACACGGGACCTCTGGGTCTAAAACCGGTGGTGGGAACCACTAAATCACAGTGGCGGTAAAAACGGAATATCAGTAATTGGCAAGAATTTTGATTTGTTATTATTATTTTATTTCTTTACAACGGGGTAGCACTTAGCCTTGTTAAGTGGTGATAAGGCTGAAGGTGGAAGCGCACTACTCCCGGAATCCTCAATCACTCAGGAACTGGCTATCTTATCTCTCACTGCCGGAACACAATTATGCTAAAAACATAATTTGACACTAATACCTACTGTAACCCTAGCATAAAAACTAACGATATCGTAATGGTTATCGTGATCAAATAATTTTGTATGAAAATCAGAGCAGTATCTCTTTCAGTCGTAATTTCATGAAACTGAAATTCAATAAATTTTTGACTTCAGCACTTTGACAGCTTTTGAAGAATGGCATAGTCACAATGTAAGTACGCGGCGCAGGTAGGTATTATAATATAGTTTGTTACTGTATTTTTCTTGTCAGTTAAAAGATGTCCATAACGGATGGAACGGTGGTAGGTAAAATAACGTTGGACGATTCATAAACATACTTTGACTATTCGATCCATAACGACAGTTTTTCGTGTTAGGGCCTACTGCTTCGAGCAACTCGGGCCTTCCGGAAGGCCCGCGTTGCTCGAAGGGCTACTGCTATATAATGCATTGTCATCGGAACTAAATATTTAATGTCAATCGGACATAGGTAAGTGGTTCCAAATTTAGCTTGCAAGATTTGCCCCAACCGACATACATACATACTTACCTAACACACCTACACTGCAAGTTAAATAAAAGCTTGTGGATCAATCTCCAAAACAGGCGTATTCATGTGATCGCTCTGGTGCTTTTCAGATATTGATAATTTACTGGTAATATGTGTCTCATTAAAAAGAATGATATTCAAACTGTAAATTTTTACTATTGGCCTTCAATTTACACAAACACTTATGAAAATATTTAAGTTCAAAAATTTTTGCGACCAGAGCAATCATAATAGGTGCCAGAGCGATCATAAATGATGAAATCAGTGAAATAAACAAAAATACATTGATTTATTATTATTTATTTAGCCATTTTCAGTTATATGTAAGAGAAATGTATTATTTTAAAAAAGGTCAAAGCATGTTATCAGTTATACATATCAAAAATACGGAATATTATTACGCCAGAACGCCATGGCATGGTTTGTGAAGAGACGGGATGGGGTGGGAATCGTTGGGACGGGATGAGCCAGGGGGGATGAGATGGGACGCGAAAAGTAACCACGGGGACGGAGTCCTGGGCAACAGCTAGTAGGAAATAATGTTGCTAAAATAACAAAGTACTATAATTATATAAATCAACTTTTGGCTTAGTTACATTTATTTGTACTTAATTAAATCACTTTAGGTAAATTATAAAAAAACCACTTTTCAGTTTTTCATAGTTATGAAATGACTTAGACTCATTACATAATGCAATTATATCATTATTTAATGAGTCTAAGTCATTTCATAACTGTGAAAAACTGAAAATTTATTTTTTTAAATATTAACATAATTATATAAATGAAATTTTGGCTTAGTTACATTTATTTGGACTTAGTTAAATCAATTCTAGGTAAATTAGTCAACAAATATATGAATAATCAACAAATATTTATAAAAACGAGATAAATTTCTTAAAAATTGAAAAATAAAGTATTATAAAAAATAACACATAGTAAAATGAAATTCAGATACAATCAGATCAGATTAAAATATTGTTTGCAAATTATAATGTTTGGTACAAATTTTAACACAAAGTTAAAAAAATACAATTTTATAGCAATTAGATTTTTTTTACTGGCTTAGTTGATCTAAAAACTAAGAAAATAAGACTTTTTGGAAGCTCAGAAAATATTATACTCAGAGTCGGAGTCGAGTAAATCTTCTGCTGTAGAAACCTTTGCCAAGGTGTTATCGTTTTGCAACGAAGATAACACTGCCTCGGAAATACTTGGAGTAATTAAATTATCATAGTCAATAGATGGGACTTCATCCCAAAAACTGTCCGACTTGTGTAATGATTGTTCACTTTGATTTGCAGTTATAGTCTGTCTATTATTTAGCGTTTGTCGGAGCTGAAGTTGCTTCTGATCATTGCATTGTTTTGAACGCTTAACCAGCGAAGGTCGGTTTGTCTTCTTTGATGTCCGTGATGTGTTTGTCTTTGAGGTGATTTGGTTCGAGTTGCTATTAACTTGGTAAAAGCCTAAGTGTTTGCCGTGTGGACATTGTACAGCCTCTTGTGAGCAGTTGTCTAATTCGCAGCTTAGTCGCCTCATAGCCAAAACGTATTTAGTATTTGCAGACCAAACTACCTGGTGTACCTTCATAGTACCCTGAAATTCTTTTATTTCTTGCGGGATTAACATTTCTTTTTCTAATATAGCAGATTCTGCAACTTCTTCCAGAATAATTCCTGACACATTTGTTTTGAGACAAGATATAAATGTTTTCATATCAGGTATATCAAATCCATGAGCCACCATTTTATCGGCAGTCCTCTTAAGCGTTCCTCCTACACCATCAGGAGCACCTTTACCGTGACCCTTTTCTGAATAGTTCCATATAACTTTACATAGACTTGGGTATTCCCAGTGTAGTTTTGATATAATATGAAATAATTTCTTGTTCCGGTATTGACCCGAAGGCGAGTCAGACAAGAAGTGCAAAGACGATACTCTAGGCAATTTATTTTCTATATAATGAAGGACTGGCACCAAATGTTCCCAAACAGCTACAGCGTCATGTCTCAAGCTCTCACTAATCGTACAAAAGCATTGTGACTGGAGTAAATCATCTTTTTTGTAATAAATTACTACGGTATGCAAGGTCACTTGTTGACGCGACCCGCCAAAGTGAAATGATTGAATTTCAGTGGCGTATTTTGTGTTATAATTTTCACTGAAGTCACAATGAATTAAACACTCATCATAATTTAAATTAGCTTTAAGTTTTTTAATGTAGCTATTCTGGGCTATCATATTAGCGCAGTGATGCATGTATGGGGGGCATATATTTTCAAAATAACCAATAACATCCTTGGGATTAGCTTCGACTTTTTGTTTTAAGGTTTGTGTAGTTTTCATTTCTTTTCCATTTTTCATATAAGTCTTCTTGATTTTGGCCCACTTTAAATATTCAATTTGCTTACTGTTATCAAACTCTTTATATTCCAGGTGTTTATCTTTACACATAATGCAACATCTTGTAAGGCAATCTATACTTCTCGAATTACACGTTAAGGAGGTTAAGATTTCCGTTGATGATTTTTCTTTAATAATACAGTTTTTTTTCAATGATAAAGTCACCAAATCCATGTTTTTATGCTCTACACACAGACATGTATCACGGCATTTTGCATCTGGTATAACGGCCCAAAAGGCAAACCTAGATTGCAGCTTACAAAAGAAACTGTAACTTATATTATGCTGCGGAAACCTTAATGTAAATTTTTGGTGTAAATTGTGTAAGTTATCATTTAAATAGCGCTTTTGCTTTTTTATTTTATTCCTTGTTATAAACTCCTTTTTACCAGATGTCATGCGGCTAATATCGTCATCTTCAAAAAACTGTTTTAAATCTTTTATCAACTGTTGTTTTACTGTATATTTTATTTCTTGTCCGTTCTGTTTGTTTGGAGTTGAAACCAACATTTTTCTTTCTAAACTTTTACCTTCTTTACATTGATTTTTTAACCTGTTCAGCTGTCTTCTAATACGCTCATTATTTATTTTCAACTCCTGAATTTTTTGATCCTTTAATTTTAATTCTCTATTAGCTCTATATTTCATCTTTCTTAATAAGGCTTTCCATGGAGAGGTTTTTTATGTAAGTGACGATATTTTATGTTTAGGGAATACATCTAAACTTTTTCGAGACGTATGTGATATGTTGCTTATTGAGCTTTGTGGACTACTGGGACAGATGCTGGAGGAAGCACTGCCAATGCGTGTTAGTTCATTCGTTCGGTCAGTATCTTGCGATAGCCGCTGAGATCTTGTTATTCTTCTTAGTCTACTAACCGGTGAAGCGGGTGAATCAAAATAAGACAAATTAGCGTTTTCTTTAAAGGTCTCTGAAATACAGGAACTTGCCTGAGAATGAACTGTTACATCATTAATAATGTTTAACTCATTTTGAATATCATGTGTTACAGTTTTCAGTATCTCTCTATGTTTTGTTGCATTTTTGGTGCTTAAGGTTGGAGATGATTGAGGAACATTCGAAAGCGGATCTCGGTGCTCAGACATATCGATAGGTTCTTCATTTATTGGGAGCCCATCAATTGCTGCTAACTTATCCGCTTTTTCTTTAAATAATATCGTCTAGAACTCTGTCTACTTTTCTTTCTACGAACCTTTTGCTGGCTTGGAGTCAAAGCACTCATTGGTAGTACAGTGCCCCGAGCTTTTTTCCTTTGGTAACTCTCTCTTGACCTTACAAGCCATTGGGCGTATAGATCTGGATCATTTTTTATCTTGGTCATTCTACGACGCTCAGCCAATTTCTTCCTAATACGTTTTTCTTCAATAGATAATTTATTTTGAGGCATGATTGAAATCTGCAACAATAGTTGCCATTAAATTTTAGAGAAGAAAGGGTTAAGATTGTGGTTAGGTGATTGTTAATATAATAATATCATCAAGGTAGATACGTCAAAATCTCTTAATGGCTTTAGGTTACACAAAGAAACCCGAGAACGGTTATAAATTAAAGATTATATGCATAGTTCATCGTTTGTCATTGTTACATGCCGGTGCTATTACTTACAATAGATTTATAACGTACAATGAATGCAAAATATCATCGCTCTGGTCTTTTTGAACAGAGCAATCATAGCCATAGCGATCACAAAAAGTCACAAAATCATAAATATAGCCGAATTTAAAAGTACTAGAAAATTGTTATTGCGCCTCATAAAAAACATTAAAACGATCACTTAATTCACATAAGAAACGCATCCACAAGCTTAATATTTAATTTAAATAACGTGCCATAGTAATCATAAAATTTGAAAACCAAATCCAGAGCAATCATAAACTTACCTTCGTAATATTGGAGCGCGGGAACGTGGCAAACAGGCATCCTCCTCGGCGGTTAGACCACTACTGGCGTTACTGCGCGGGAGGGGAATAGAGTGTCTATAATGCGTAACTAGGGATGAGCGCGATGTTTTAGATCAGCGCAGAGCGATGAGATAAAATGCCCGGTCATCAGTTTAAATTCAAATTGTGGCAAAAGTATTATTAATATAACTTAAAATAATGTATTACTATGAAGATTAACTATTTGTTATGTAATCTAAATAAGTTGTTTCATTTGAAACTTCTCATTAAAAAGTTAAAGAATATTTTTTTCATTCAATCGGGTGTTGGGTCAACCCAGAGCAATCAGGATTTTAGGGTTTAACTTTTTTTTTTTAATATTTAATACAAACTTATTCATAATATTAGACTTGTACTATGTAGATTAAACACCGAGCTGAATATAAAAAAATATTTTGAAGACATTTTTCTATTTTAAAATGGGTTTATCCAGCCCGACACGAAAAAAAATGCCTCTGGAGATCGACCCTTGTAATGAACAGCTATTAAAGGTTTGATTTTTCAAAGTCTATGCAAAGATTTTTCCAAAATATATATTATAATGAGTAATTTTACAGATTAACCATTTTTTGATTTTTTTTAAGATCATTATATCCACAGATGAAGTTAAAAATATTTCATTTAACCATTTTTGGTGTTTTTTTCTCTTCGTAATATGTAATGTTTTATAAGTACCTTCCTATCGATTTATTTATTAATTTCTACACACATATAGTTACTTCAAAGTCATAGACATATCAGTAAAGTATCTATGCAGATTCATTTGCTACGGCGCATAGAAACCGGAAATTGGAATAGCAAGTCCGCTACCGGAATCGGCAGCCGAGGCTTACGTTCGGGTTAAATAATGAGTCCGTCTCTTTTTCTTTGGTACCGCAATGAGGGAGATGCAAGATAATGCAATTACTAGGAGCACATTAAAGACAATTTAATTTATCCTCTTCAAATGCAGTTTCATTAATGTCCGCTCTAGCAAATGCAACAAGAGGTTAAGTTACGTTGTTATCTAATCGATAGATAAAGTCCACACAAACTAAAAATGTATTTTGATAAAATCTAGAAAACTATATAACTTCAGAGATATTAGTTATTTTTGTTTTGAATTTTGAATAAAATTGGCTGAATGACTTTTGCGGAGAGAAACTGTATCGGTGGCGTAAAAGGGCTTGTTGGAAGGATATGAAAAAATATTTTTGTTATAGTTTTTCAGTGGACAGTTTAAAAATAATTCAATAAAGTATTTCTCTGAAGGTCAACAGTAGTAATCTTATAAAGGTAGTTAGGAAGTGCTTAATCAGACGAACGGTCTGAGAAAGTCGGAAATACTTACACGTGACTAGTAGAAACTATCCCTAAAAGGCTTAACAACCTTTCGCAGATTAGTTTCTTTCCTTAAACGGAACGGTTTCCGTAAAAGCCTTCTAAATTATGAGTTTAGATTCCAATTGTATGCTTCGATAAACAATAACAAGATTGTATGATATATAAATAGGTTAAAGCGGTCGTATTGAGTTAGAATATAACCATGTATTTTACTTTCTATTTTTAATAATATTGTAAATGCTTAATGTTTTAGTTATAAATAAAGTTACTTACATTAAATTTTACAAAAGGAAACTTTTAATTTCAGTCATAACAATGATTAGAAAAAGTTATAAGTAATACTAATTAAAATTATCCTGAATGATATCACAAGTACCACACATAATTTATAACACACAACACACACACTTATCATATTATATATTTTCATTAGTTTTATCAAGGTATTCTAAAAAAAGTCAGGAAAATTGTTAACATCACCGTTTTCTTAACTTGTCACCTAATAAGTTTTTAGTAAAAATTTCATTTTTATGACAAGCTTTTTTGCCGACTGTACTTTAATATTGTATTGTCATCTAAACCACAACTGTATACAAAATTTCAGCCCCATCGGGCACTAGGAAGTGGGTCAAATTAAGCTTACAAGATTTGTTCCCCACTAACTAACAAACTTACTAACAGGGCAAGTTAATAAAAAGCTTGTAAAAATAATATTTAAACCTTAAATTACGCTGTTATTAAGACTAATCCCTTACCTCGTTTCCATAGACTCATTTCACTTCAACTCTTTACAAATTAGTTAGTACGGGAGGGGAGAGGAAATTGCATAAATTGAAATAAAAACTCATGGAAACAAAATCTCAAGAGTAAAAAGAAACAAATTAATATATAATCCCGAACCAAAATCGAGTTTCAAAGTTTAATTTTCTTCTTAACCAATTAGGTATTACGATAAAGTTTTATTTGGCGAAATATCATAGCGTCGCTCTCGAGTAGGTATGTGTACCGTTATCATGCCGTTGATGCTTTGACAACAAACCGAGTTTGACCTCTGTTACGATCGTCAATATTGCGTTTGCCACGCGAATTTCAACTCTGTGCGAACATAATAAGGAGATGAAAAAAATATTATTGAACTATTAACGGTATGTGCCACAGATTATACGCACGGTGTCGTCAATTAGTCGTCTTTGGTTCTGGTAAAATTGAATTTTAGGCTCTCATTTCGATTGCGATGGTTTACAATTATTATAATACTTGCGTTCTTTTGTAATGTAAAGGTCAATTATTTTTTATTAAAGCTTATATTACTTTAAGTTCTGCTTTTATTTTGTTTTTGTCATTTAATATTTCAAGGTTAACATAAGATAGGTATGTACTTACATTTTGTAGTTTAAACAAATTGATTTTCAAAGATGTAGGTAAACAGTCTAAAAATGTAGTCAGCATACCAGTCATTACGTCACTTGACATAACCAAGAGAAATACAATCATTAGCCTGTTGGCGTATTAAGGACTTTTGGCGTATAGCCTGTTGGCGTCAAGGACTTTTGGCGTATAGCCTGTTGAAGTCTAGGACTTTTGACGTAAAGAATGTTGGCGTACCAAGGACTTTTAGCATATAGCCTGTTAGCGTACCAAGGACTTTTGACGTACCTAACCTATAGCCTGTTAGCGTACCAATGACTTTTGGCGTATAGCCTGTAGGCGTCAAGGACTTTTGGCATATAGCCTGTTGGCATACCAAGGACTTTTGGCGTATAACCTGTTGTCGTACCAAGGACTTTTGGCGTAAGTTATTCAATAATTTTCTTTTGATAGTGTTGTTATTACAGTTTCATGCCGCAATATAATAAGTTACCCAAATAAGTTTATGTTAACATTTTAGGTTCTATTCCAATTTATAGGTACTGTGGTATCATATTGTTAGGATATGATACCTCCTTGCATTGTCTATAGTTGATTTATGTTTAAATCAGTATTCAAAAATATCGAATGCATTGTCATCATTACGCGAGCAGTTTGTAGGGAGTCTAGACGATTCCGCGGGCGCGTGTTGTAGTAGTATATAGAATATAACGGCCATGGTGCCAAAAATAATATATTGGTGCTTGTCCGACATGTTTGATCTTGGAATTTCGACTTAGTTAATGCTTAAATGAGCTAGGGTTAGCTTTGATTGTAACTACATATGATGTATTAGGGTTAGGTTTAAGGCTGGGCAGACCTTTTCCCTTGGTTTTGGTATGTCAAGCCAATGCAATGGTTGGTTTGTTTTGATTTCAAGAAAGTAATAATTATATCGACCATTGTCCTGGCTGTCCGTTAGTGAGGACCAGTCTTATTGATGTGATATCGTTCCAAGGTAGGCAGGGCCTTCGCTTTAGGGTAATCCATGTAGGAAAAAACATTTCTTTAGTAAGAAAGGTTTTTTTGTTGCGGCAGCGGCATGTGGTATCATATTGTTAGGATATGATACCTCCTTGCATTGTCTATGGTTGATTTATGTTTAAATCAGTATTCAAAAATATCGAATGCATTGTCATCATTACGCGAGCAGTTTGTAGGGAGTCTAGACGATTCCGCGGGCGCGTGTTGTAGTAGTATATAGAATATAACGGCCATGGTGCCGAAATAAAGATATTGTATCGAAATTACATTTATTATTTAATAGAATCCCACTGTAGGGCTTCTTAGTACCTACGTTCCCTATAATATTATGCTTAGTTAAGGAGATGTTGTTCAATACTCACTATTTATATTATTTGCAATGGGTAAGTAAGCTAAGCAACTAAAAAGGCGAGAATTCGGAATTTTAATTCGCGCAAATAAATCAACTAGTAAAAAAGACTCAAGTCCATATGCAGCGATAAGCTCAACCGGTCGCTTCCCGGTTCGGCAGTGGATGCTGTGCTCTTTCATGGCGTTGCAAAGGGTTAAAAGGAAAAAGTTTTTTGCTTCTCAGGCACGTGCCGAGCCAGGTACACTTATCCGCTTTTAAGAGAACGATTCTCTTTTCACAATTTTGAGATAGTATTTTGTGTCCATTAAGTTGCTACATAAATGCGAAAGCACACTTAATTAAAAACTAACGAGAAGGGGGAGACACATATTTTGTAAGTGAGACAGAATGAGTATGTTGATGTTGATGATTCATCATACTCATACTCCGATCAACAACGCCTCACGATCTAAAACACAACGCAAATATGACACCGTATGATATTTTTTCAACGGCGAAAAAGGTTACGAAAGTTACGATCTTACGTCAAAAATGATAGGAAATAAGAGTGCACCTTAGGCTGCGTTCATAGTAGGCAAACTGTTCGCCGCCGACTGAGTTAGCGGTGTGTCAGTTTAGTACGCCCTTCCATATATTTGAAATGGAGTGTTCACAGTTTGCTAGTTTTCGCTCACTCTACGCAGTTTGTAGCGTTACGCGCGCCGACTGTCTCTGTGGGCGGCCGACTCACAGGGAAACCGGTTCCAGTCGGCGGCGGCGGCGAAATGGTTTTAGTTCGCCGGCGGCGTACAAGTAAGTACAAACTATTGCCGCAAACTGTTCATAACATATTAAGTAAACTGAAGATTCAGTCGGCAGCGGAAGCTCAGAACAAAATGCTTGCGACGCGACGCCTTCAAATTGATATGAGTTTGTCGCTGACTCGAATTTCCGTTCGCCACAAATTTGCGGCTCACTCAGACAGCGGCGAACAGTTTGCCTACACTGGGAACAACGCAGCCTTAAGTTCATAGCCCATTTATAACGCACCGCTACCACCCAACCAAAGTATGAGCAGCCAAATATGAACTTAATATCGTGCACTGTAGATGCATTTTACAGTTACAATATAAAATAGCGGACAGCGCGCGGTCCGCGAGCTTACCGCCGTCAGACTGCTCGGTAGTTATGACGCCTCGCTGACGCCGCACGGCCCGCGCGGTGACCGCGCGCTGACTGCTAGCGGTCGCCCCGCACCCGCCGCCGCCGACGACCTATAGAAGGAATAGCTGTCGCCGCGTGGACAGCTGGGTGCCTGCTAGCAGTCGCCGCGTGGACTGCTGGGTGCCTGCTCGCTGTCGCCTTAGTTTAGGCAGGGGGGTGTCACTCCGCAGTTTAGGTACGTTCGGCCGGCGCGCCTGCCGGGCAGGCGTATGGCAGAAGGATGCCGCTCGGCTTGTACGCTCCACGTTCGCGCGCAAAACGACCGACCATTTCTGTGATTTTTGTGCACCGAACAATGACTACTAAACGTTCTTATAATCTGTATATAAGATACTGTTGTGTTTATGGGTGTCTAAATAAAAGAAAGAACAAAAGAAACAACAAAACCGAAGTCGCAAGTCGCTCGCAACCCTAAGCAGCGAGCGAGCTGTTTGAGACATTCATAGAAATAGAAACGCTCGCGCGTAGATATTGGGTACAGTTTTGCTTGCATGCGCGAACTCTAGGTTATTATAACAGTAGGCAAGCGATGACAAAGCAACCGGAATTTGACTTTATTTCCACGCAGAAAGATTTATTTTTATTTGAATGAGCTTGCAGAATGAGTCTTCTGTGCCTTAGCAGTTAGCACTATTATTTATTCTGTGGTTTAGGGCAGTGCTGGGTGGGAGCGGTGCCGGAGCGGTGCGGTATAAGTGGGCTATGACCCTTAGAAGTGCGCTCTTATTCGCTCGGTAGTTGCACTCCAACCGGTTATCTATTGTTAGGTATTGTTGATCGAAGCACAGAATAATCGAAGTACTCATAGGTATTAGAAATGCGAAAGTTTGGATGTTTGTTACTCAAACAGGGCGAAACGGCTGAACGAATCTGGATGATATTAGCCACAAAGATAGATATTACGTTCTAGAATAGCATACACTATGTATTGTATGTAATTGAAAGGCAAATAATAAAACCAGTCAGTGTTAAGACGAGAAAGATGGATTTGATAACGAACTTAATGAAATTATAGCCAGCGTTAAAATGTAACTCCCTATATCATTTGTTTATAATCCCATCAGTGACAACAACTTAATGCCATTATGTTAGTTAGGCCGTATACAGAAATTTACAAATATACACACATTTTACCACTTTGGAAGTGTATATCTTTTAAAATATTGACTTTTTTAAATACCTATCTAAAGACACCGCACACTAATATATTTATTGAAAATATTTTTTTTTCAGTTTTAGTTCCATGTATGGGGAGCCCCCCTTAATTTTTTTATTTTTATTATTTTTCTATAAAAATCCCAAAGCGGTTCACAGAATATATCTACCCATCAAGTTTCAAGTCTGTAGTCGTAATAGTTTTGAAATAAAGTGACTGTGACATATGGACGGACGGACGGACATACAGACAGACAGACAGACAGACATGACGTAACTATAAGGGTTCCGATTTTTGCCATTTGGCTACGGAACCCTAAAAATGCAAAATGCACAATTCCTCGCTCTCCGCCTCGCCGCCATATTAGAAAAATCGGCAGTTTTTTCAGATTTTTGCTTATATCTTCGTTTAGGTGCATTTGAGCCAGAGAAGAGTCTTCACAATGTTCTAGAGAATATAATTTTCTATAATTAATACTTTACATTTTGTGTGAGTAAAGAGTGTCATTATATTATAACCGTTTTCTACATCCACCGGTTTAAGGTTTGCAATTGCATTGCGACCCCTTACAATTGAAAAATGTATAATTATTTTTAAAATAACTGTCAGATAAAATTCGTTTACACCTAATCATATAAAAATGTTCACATTTTATAATCTTGCATAAGCATAAGCAAGACGTCGATGTGAAGAAAACTTTCTCAGATTAAATATTTCACCAGGTTTAAAATAAATCCATGAACTCTTTTATTCCCGTACTCTATTTATACTCCTGCGCTTTATATCCAACTTTGCTGACTTTATTACTTTAAGCCAGAAATAACAGTAAATTAGGCGTAAACATAGAATTACGACATACGTGTTTACTGTACCAAACCGACTTTGCCACCGTGGTACCAAAACTGAATGCAAATAAGGTGGTAGGTAACACTACTCTACTAACATACAATTCTATGAATTCTATCACAAATTCAATGTTTATCGGTGAACATCTTTGTTGTAAACGATGTACCTACCTTACTAAAGTGGTAATTGTTAGCATTAGCTAATGTTCTTATATAAATATTAAATTTAAATACAAGAAATAACTTAGATATTATTTTGGCTTTAAAAATATTTGTCATAGAAGTGTGTTAAGCAAATTATTTTTCTCTTTTGCAATTTTGAGTCGCTACCGACTTCGTAGCTCAGCGGTTAGAGCATTCGCCCGGAAAGGGAAAGATCCCGGGTTTGATTCCCGATTGAAAAAACCGACTCATCATCTAAGTAGCCCCTACTTAGAGGTGTGTCGATCTTTTCTTATACCTATTTCATTTCCTTAAGTAGGTAACACCCTGGATCATTGGTTGAATTGAAGCACAACACTTCTTAGAATGTCATCAAATCAAAAGCTGTTTTGATAGCATTTTACAAACAAACATAAATTATTTGTAGTCACACCTAATTGTACGACTTGACGTAGATATTGACAATCGATAGAGCGTGGTACCTATCAAATAACTTTCATTGATGTAAACTCCTAAAAACGGTGGATGTTGAACCAACACGAAAATAATGTAATTTAAAAAATTAAACCGATTTCAAAAAGTACTTGTCAACTGAAAAGGAAAAATAAGGAAAAATAATATCTTTAAAGTCAGAGTAATAAACAATACCGGTTGGAGAGTAAAAAACGGCCGAGAAAGTAAGAGCGCACTTCAACGGTGAGCTCTTATTTCTTATTGCTTCCTGTTATTCATAACGTACATTCGTAACCTTGTGACATATTTGGGTTATATTCTGCCCAGTGGTAGGCGTCGTACGGCTAAAATGATGATGATGATGATATTTGGGTTTTGTTTAGTTTGTGAATTTTAGTGGTATTTTTGTACGTTAAGTACTTACAGTAAGTATATTTTTTTTATAACTTTTGATTTATTAATTTTTCTATAGATTGTATGATCGATTGAGTGGTTTATAAAAATCACCTAACTGACTTTGATGAAACTTGGACTGTGCCCTGAAATAGGTCCAGCTGTTTTAAATAAAAATAATCATCTCGATATGACTTTTACCTTTCGAGAAATTCATGGATAAACATACATCATACACTTACGAAATTTAGCACACGTGCTTGGAGCCTAAATGGAAAGTTATACACAAAATATATGTCAAAAAACAGACAGGTCAAACTGAAAACCTCTTCCTTTTTTAAAGTCGGTTAAGGCTAGGACTCCCTAAAAGAGGGTATTTTAAATTATGGATTACTCGCAAATCACAAGTACCTACTTAAAATTTGGAAAAATATATGTTATTTTATGGTTATTTTACAGTTATTTATCTTAGTGCGTGCGACCATTTTTTTCGATAAGTGGTATTTTACTGTATCATATAAAATTCCAAACATCCATCTAATAATAATTCAAATATCATGTTACTTGCAGTATACTTGGTTTCTAGTTAAGTAATGAAAAATATACGAAAATTATTGTCTTTGAATAGCCGAGGGATTCCAGCCGTCATAAGTTTTAAATTTTTATTATTTAATTTTTAATTGAATTTTAAGTGATTTTTGATTTGCGGGGCGCTCGAGAGTTCACAGTTCACTGCCGGCTGCGCTGCGTCCGCGCGCATTGATCCCGCGCGGCCGAGCAAGCGTTAGCGTGCCTATTTCTATCGGGAATCCTAACCTTAAAAACGTTCACACAGGCCAGCGCTGGATTAGCAGCAACATTAGCGGCAGCTAATGGATCGATGTAAGTCTGCCATTACACTCGAACTTATTTATACATGTAGAACTTTTGAAAAATAATAAAATAAGTTATAAGAAATAATAATAATCAGTACAAAAAAATAAAAATAATTAAGTGAATATAATAATAATCGATGTAAGTCTGCCATTACACTCGATCTTATTTATACATTTACTTAGTACTTTCGAAAAATTATAAAATAATAATAACATTTACTTATAACATAAAAATTATAATAATATACCTAAGTACAATTAATAAAAATAATCGATGTAAGTGTGCCATAACACTTGAACTGATTTATACATATATTAGTACTTTCTTTATTTTTAATTTAATTGATAAAAAAAATAGAAGCTCATCTTATACATGCTGACAAGATGAGATCTCGAAATACATAATTATTTAGAGTTGGCCAAATATTTAATATTATTAATGCGAAAGTTTGTCAGTATGGATGGATGTATGTATGATTGTTACTCTTTCACGCAAAAACTACTAAACGGATCTGGATGAAATTTGCAACAGAGATAGATTATAGGCTGGAATAACACATAGGATACTTTTTATTCCGACATTCCCAGGGGAACGGGAACCACGCGGGTGAAACCGCTTGCGGCCGCTAATGAATAATAAAATTTGTGTCGCGAACAGAATGGGCGAATGTGTGATGTCCCCAGATTTATTGCTGGAATTGGGTCACTCCCCCCTTTCCGGCTAACGAAGCTCCATGGTGGATTTATTTCGCGTAATTCAGGCTTTTCAATGAACACAATGCAGCTTTATTTCTAAACCAAAGTATTTATGAAGTTATTTTAAGGAGTTCATAATGAGAGACTGATAATATGAACGGTATTTCATTGTGTAACTTATTAAAAAGTATGAATTACGCAATTAAGTATTTAAACAAAAAATAGTCGAATCACCGGCATCAGTGATCGAATCTTAGGTCTACCTTTTTTACTCCTACGTTCATCATCATCATCAGCAGCCATTACAGTCTAGCAAAATAAGGTTTGGGGTCACAATAATTGCACCTTTAAATAATTTATTTTTAAATAATAGTATTGCCACTTTTTTGAGCACTCATTGTGATTTTGTATACTAGTGCGCGTTCGTAAATAATACCTAAAGTTGTGTTTTGGCCGTTTATAATTATATTAGACAAAAAAGGCACTTCAGGTGAATATTATAATTTAATCTATGGATACCATTTAGATTATGATAAGCAAGTAATCCCTGACGTAAGAACAATATTCTGTACATTACGACGTTTTTTCGATCACGATTAAATATCACTCGGAGTGCCATTATTGTTATAAAGTTAGAAACAATTTGATATAGAATATTCGAAATAAATCGACCTTGACAAGAGATTTTTTATTCCTCTATGAAAGCATTCCAAAAGACTCTAACATGAACAAAATCACCAGATTTTCATTTTTTGTTCACACCCAAAATGTATTTTCTTTCTTTATTGATTAATTAACAGACAAGTACGTAGTTAGTATCAGGAATTATTCTGATTTCCGGTTTTTCAAGTATTCATTTGTTAATCTAAATTATCACCCGAAGTGCTTTAATAATTGCAACCTACTCCATACAAAAATATTTATTTTGACTGGACTATTATAAGTCCTCACTGTATCCAACCGGCCTAGTATATGGACGAATAAGGAAAATGGGCTATGAGTATGACCCACCACGCGGACCCAATGCGGATCAGTGGATATTAACGACTGCAAACGCAGCCGGGACCAACGGCTTAACGTGCTTTTCGAAGCACGGAGGAGCTCAAGATAATACATTTTTGCTCACCCATCCCGAGACTGACCATTGCGAAAGTTGCTTAACTTCAACGATTGCAGGTCGAGCGCGGCAACCACTGTGCGAATAGCTAGAGCTCGACGCGACTGACGAGGCTTTGACATGTTGCATGAATTTGTTTTATGTCAGTTACTAGACAAGATCAACTAAGTTAGTCTGTCTGCCCCCCTAGCATGACCAACAAAATTCGATATGATAATTATGATAAAAGGCGATACTCGGAAAAATTATGCTGAAGCGAGATAGCAATGAGAAAACGACGCGCGCGGGAGCGAGACCGATTTTGCAGATTAGGCAAAAAAAACACAAAATCACTTCGTATTAAAAAACTACAACGATTTAAAAAAAAAACCTTCTATACGATCCTAAATATTATTGGTGTCCACTAATTAAACCAATTTCCAATAGTGTAAGTCACCCCATTTAAGAATAATCTTGAATTTTCGTATTTTTTAGAGGTCTTTTCGAAAAGAAAAAGTGTCGAGACAAAACCATAAATACGTGTTTTTGAAACTTTACGATTCTAGATAAAGGTATGAAGAAATATATATCTTAATACCAGATTTGTGGCAACTGTAAGCGTCCTATAGTTTCAAATCAAAAGTCCATAGTTTTTCCGAGAAAGACTATGGGTTTTGACGTTTGAATGTCGATAAGTCGCTCTATCATGCGATACATATCACGTTTTGGGTTGTCATGCTAGGCTTACTGGTCTGTATAAGTTAATCTGTTGCCTAATTACGTAAATCTGTTGCCTAGTAACTAACTACGTTGACAATCATTATTTCAGAAATATTAATTCAATTTCTGACAAAATGATACGTATTAATAATACGTATACGTATTCAATAGGTATTATTATTGAAATAGAATTTTCAACCTTATTGCATTGCGAATGTCTAATAACATTTTAACGAAATGGGTAGGGAATTAAACTCTATGACTGTACCTACTTTGCTATGAAACAGGCTGTTTTTCTTTCGTGATTTCGTAGCTGGCCTCATTTATTTATTTATTTAAAAATATAATAGTAAAACTTGTTCGTATTGTTGGACACATTCATCACCTGAAGTATTTGCACCTACTCTTAATTTTATTTTATTTTATTTATTTGGACCACCAATAAGTACATACACCCTTACATGCTAAAAACTAAATCATATTTTTGATGATGACATAGTGTTGACTTAATTATAGGCTGCCACGGAAAGCAATAACTGAACTAGTTGGATGGGAGCAGGAAGCATCCCCTAAGTTAGATTAAATACATTATTTATTTCTATCTTACCTAAATTAGGTACTTATCTTATTAATTGTTCTTGTAACGAAAACAAAAAGAGTAGCGTATTTTAACTGCTATATTACTACAAGAAGCGTTAGTAGATGAAACATGAAAATCTGAAAAAGTTAATATTTACTCAATAAAATGAGCTCACGATAATGTAACATTATGAACCATGCTTATCGGTGCAACACTGAAATGAAAATAGGTTTCAATTAGTTTACGATAACATTTACTATAATTATATTAGTTCTCAGTCGCTGATTACTAAATGAGAAGGTACATACAAGTCTCTTCAAACATTATATTGGAGCAATACAGCTAAACAGGTTTTCTAAAACTATTTAAACATATTATAATGAAGCTTACAATGAATATTAAATTGATGGTTTGTACTTGGTATTAATATGATAAGATTCACATAAAATATCGGTTACACTGAACGTGGTCTAAAGAGAAAATAGCCGTGTCTTATCTTGCTTATTCCCACGTATACGTAATACCTACATATTGCGAACGAAATATTTTTCATTCCGCTCCAGATGAGATTTTCGCGGAATTCTCACAGAATGCATTAAGTTTATATTAATGTGAATTTGAAAGCTAAACTTTGTAGCGGTTTTACATAGGTAACGTGGAATTCTGTAGTTGGTTATAGTGATATGTTTTGGTTTCTATACCTATCTTTATAACTTTGCCAAAAGATATCAATCACTCACTACTACTGTGTTCGCTCAATTCGAATCTAATAAAAAATTGCCTCAAATAAATGGACAAAGAATGTCGAGTAAATAAAACAGAGTAAGTAACTATCCTAATACCTAAATGTTGAACTTTTGCTATAAAGCCCGGTCAAGTTACCCTAAAATAGGGGTTAGCGTACAATAATTCGCATAAAGCTACAAACTGCGGCCGTAAAGCTAGAAACCTTATTGCCTGCCAAATACTTGACACGCGACGCAGATTTTTGCGATGTGACGTCGTATAGCAGTTATATGTGGGAGCCCTAAGGTAAGGTGGAGTGACTGCAGAATAACCTTACGGAATCGCACTCATTCTCATCCTTATTCTTATTCGCTTCAGGCTGTATTCGACCAAACTTTTATTCCAAGAATAACGCTTACTTTCGGATAGTAATGTCAAAACCCCATACTAGTTTGACATTAGTATCCGACAGTAAGCGATATTCCCGGAATAAGAGTTTGGTCAATATCAAACTTCAGCCTTATTATATTAACCGACGAAAACAATATATTATGTACCTAAGTTGTTAGAGTTAATGTTAAATTAATATCCTAGACGTAATGTTAATACATAAGTTAATACAGTGTAGACTATAATGTAGATGCTGTTAAGTTGTTAATGAAGAAACAGCACTGCGAAATAGGTCAACTCTTCTGAAGCAATATATCAGGCGATATAATTCACCGCACCTTCAGTGCAAATTGCTTTTCTACCAGTTGTTCATACTGTGATCAATTTGTTTCAACTTTGGAGTTATAGTGTAACAGTTTTTATTGCCGTGACAGACTTTAATGGATCGTGTTGTTCGTTTATGTATAGTGATTTTAATCATTTCACTATAAGGAATGAGTTACGGTTTCGGGTTTTCTCGGCTAACTTAAAAAAGGTATTTATTTACATACTGTCGTTTTGATTTGTCTATACCTAGCCAAAATACAACTATCATTTTTTGTCAGCAAAAATAACTTTGTTTTCCATAGTGTTTGTATGAATGACAAACATACATTTGCGGTTTTTGAAAATGTGTTAAAATCTCAAAAACTGCTTTTCTATATCTTGTTCTTACCAATTTTCGTTGAAAGTTTTTATTAAGATCTACAACATATATTTTTTCTAGATTTTTCACTATCTTGGAAAATACTTCATTTCCCATTTTTCAGTAATAAAAATTGCATTGTGAATGCAAAAGACTAAAAATTAAAATAAGTTTCACTATCTTATTTAAAAAAATAGAGATGGAAGGACACACATTTTACCACTTTGGAAGTGTATATCTTTTAAAATATTGACTTTGATAAAAATGTTAAAACAAACCTAAATATCATTTTTAAATAGTTATCTAAAGACACCCCACACTAATATGTTTTATGTATGGGGAATTTGGGGAGCCCCCCAAATTTTTAAATTTTTTAATTTTTCTATAAAAATCCTAAAGCGGTTCACAGAATATGTCTACCTACCAAGTTTCAAGTCTGTAGTCGTTATAGTTTTGGAATAAAGTGGCTGTGACATACGGACGGACGGACGGACGGACAGACAAACAGACAGACAGACATGATGAATCTATAAGGGTTCCGTTTCTTGCCATTTGGCTACGGAACCCTACAAAGACGTTAGAAGTAGTAAGTACAAAATGCGTTGTTTTTTTTTTGTTGAAACTAGCAAACCCATATTTTACTTTTGAAAGCTTTTAAATTTCTTTCAGATTTCTTGGAAACCAGTTTGTAAAATAGTTTCTTTTTGATTCAGCGCTTCATTCAGTCCATTATGCGGGTCATTCTCATTTTTAGGGTTCCTTAGCCGAATGGCAAAAAACGGAACTCTTATAGATTCGTCATGTCTGTTTGTCTGTCTGTCCGTCCGTACGCCAGAGCTACTTACTTTTTTCCAAAACTATTAAGACTACACCGTTGTAACTTGGTAGGTAGATGTATTCTGTAAACCGCTTTACGATTATTATTTAAAAAATATATAATATAAGTAATGCTTATAATAAAAAAAATATTAAATAAATAAAATTAATGATATTAAAACTTTCAACGAAAAGTGGTTTGAAAATTGGCAAAATCAATTTATTGTATAGAATCTATGAAATGAAGAATGTGAATTTGTAGTAGAATTGTTACCGTTTGCTATTTTACAATAACGATGTTATGATAATGATATAATCCAAAACAAAATGAGCATAAATTAGTTAAAGTGGAACAAATCAAGACATTACGTATTATTTTAAGTTCATAAATGAACGTTAACTACGAAAATCTCATTGTGCATTCAAAAATTCATACTTTGACTTACTTACGAGTACGTTCATACATATTTAGGAGATTAATTATAATAGCGTTGTAAAACTATATTTCGAAAATAATAGAGTTTCATAATCACTTCTAAGTTCTGAGATTTTTGCAGTTTCCTCTTATTCAAACGGCACATTAAGTGTATATTATTATACTAACTTTAAGGTTTTATTTTTGCGTATTTTTACTTATTACTAGCCCTCAAAACGGGAAAAAATATTTCTTTTTAGTAGGTTTTTCCTTTTTCTCAAATGAACGCAAGTGAAACTGCGTTGCACAGCTAGTTATATATAATAAATTCTTAATCAGTACAGAAATTGTATGAAACTCAACTCTATTTAAATAGTTACCTATATGGTTTCTAGTAATTACAACCAGTATTGTTTTCAAATTACGTTAATTAAACCTAGCAGCAACTACACAATACCTCTATTAAGTTATCTTAAGATCCACTTTAAGGGCTTTAAGCGCATAAGACTATCCATTTGAATTAATTCTTAGTGGCCAAATCCCTATCTGAAATCACCCCTTAGGGCACTTTAGTAATTCTGGGTCGTTACACTATGGAACGTGCCTTATCAGGTAGTCGTAAGTCCTTGATTAAGAGGAGAGTTCTTTACACCTGGGGGTTATTAGCAAGAATAGCAATTTCGGAGTGCCACTTGTCTTTAATACCTCAAGTAGCACGTGTTTTGGAAGATTTTTATTGGTCGATCGCTTTGGACGAATTAGGTAGCGATTACAATATGATAAAAAAATGATTTTTTGTTATTATTATTACATGTAGCTACACTAATGAAAAAAAAACGGCCAAGTGCGACTCGGACTCGCTCATGAAGGGTTCCGTACCCACTTCACGTATCGATACATACACCTAGCCAAAATATCACTTACTTACTTACTCCGATGGCGCGATGACCCCGAAGTGGATCTTGGCCTCCGACAACAAAAGACGCCACTGCTCTCTGCATAGCGCAACCTCCTCCCAGTCTGGCAGCAGCAGCTCCTGTAGGTCATTGGCCACTTCGTCAGCCCAGCGATACCTAGAAAAATATCACTACTTACCATTTTTCGCCAGCAAAAAATAGCTTTGTTTTTCACAGTATTTGTATGAATTACAAAGTTACATTTGCGGTGTTTTTAAATAACTTTGTTTTTCATAGTGTTTGTATAACGTTAAAGAATAGCAATTAAAATCTGAGAAACAATTTCTTTTCACCGCGTGACTGACATTCTAGGAAGTAATCTGTCGTCGCCACTACTACGTGTTGCGGTTAACATCTCGATTATATTCAGAAAGTAGCTGTTCCCCGCGATTTTACTCGCGTGGTGCCCGTTCTGAGTGATCCCAGGAATGAGATGATCACAGAACACGGAAAGATTTATTCTCTTGTAGAGATGATCACAGAACACGGAAAGATAGAACTGATGATTCTCCTGAGTGACCTCAGGAATGAGATGATGTCTCAGCAGTGATGTAGCTTTCTGTTCACAATCAGTTCGGTAAATTTCGAGTTTATACATAACAAACTAGCCAAATCCACACGTAGACCACAATGTTGGCCAATTCAACGTACTTATCCTCATTATGATATTATTTTGTCAAAATCAGTATACCTAGTACGATGATTGGCGGGTTTTTGGGCCAACGAGTAAGTAAAGTATTATATAAGTATTACTAGGTTTTACCCGCATAGTAGCCGTTCCCGTGGGAATATCAGGATAAAATATATCACTCAGGATTCAGGAAGAAAGTAACTTTATAATGCTGAAATAATTTGTAATTTCGAATTTGCTGGAGTTAAACCGTGTAAATAAACTTACGTTATTAATTTAATATACTATGTTAACATAATAATAGTCACAATAATGATTGTGACTAAGACTCGAGCGTATTTAATTATACAAGTTTGTTCTTACTTTTATTTTAAAGTCAATTAAGTGTGAACTACTTACTATTGCCCATTGAAATAAGTATACTTACTTAAGGAATAACATTCTGATATTGCGATGCACACCGCGTTTTTCTCATGCGCCGTCGACGCACGTTTATAGCGATACAGACGAGTTTGACAAGTAAAAATTGCAAAGGACTAGGTACAAGCTGTGTCTGAATTTCTTGCGTATATCGTCATTATCAGAAAAACAAGTGCTCATCGTCTGTGGGTGATGAGAACGCGATGTGCATAAGGTGAAGTGTACATAGAAACTCTTTAAACTCGCGTGACCTAATGACATTAAAGACCAGGGTGCTTACCATCAACTCGTATTGCGGTTTTGTTTAGGACCTAAACTGATCTGCTTCGCTTATTCGTAACACGAGATCTTAATATCAATGACAGCGGTTCAGTGATCATTCAATGACATTTCACAGCCACTAAGCTGTCAGGAACTCTTATTTGACTTATAACCCGGTCGATTTAACATGACACCTGCAGGTTATACCCGTCCCTCTCACTCTCCGGGCATGACAGAATCGAATGAAAGGGACGGGTAGAAGAAAAAGGACACAAATCGTTCAGTCATTCACATTTAGCAATTCATTTGCGATCCAGTTTTTAGAAGGTCATAGTACGAAAGAAAGCAATTTATTTTAGGAACCTATTCTGCATCGCGATATTTTTGAATCGCTGTCTTAAAGTTGATGGTAGGCACCCAGAACCCCTTGCAGGAATAACGATGGCTATCGTAATCGTTATTCAGATTGTATTATTTAGTAAAAAAAACCTAGAGCAACGCCTCCTTCGGTCGTATAAGGAACAAAAAATTTAATAGATAATTGACAGCTTTTGATGGATGGTTTAAGTACTTAAGTAGGTACTATTACTATTACGTTTCACGACACGACTATATCCAATTAACGACAGTTTCATGTTAAGGCTACTGTATTATATTTGATCTAAATCGTAGGGGGTCCCTTTTAATAGAGCCTGCAAATGTTTGTTCCAAGAGGACAATAAAACCACATAACAAAACACAGAGTGAAAATTCTCACACCCTTGTACATATCTGTTTGTTTACAACTCACTGCACAACTCCTGCACAATTGCAGTCCTTACAGCGAAATGGTTAGCTTCAGTTTGTAAAATTGTATTGAAAACAATATAAACCACGCGAATGTAAACTCTATTCGCTTGCGATAAGAACTACGTTTTGTAAGTCGTGAAAATTTGCTCCGCGAGTCCTTCTCGGAATACTATTATGAAAGCTGAATTCGCTTTAGTTGTGTAATAAAAATTGTATAGGATGGAATAATATTGTACTGATTTTAAAAAGAAACTAAGCGATTATATTGTACGTATGTTAAATAATACGTTGTTTACCAAGAAGATAGTATTATAGAATGAATCGTACCTAAAAGTGAGTGGCAAAAAGCAATTGAGTTCAGACCTATCTACTTACTTATATTACTTACTTACCTCTCTGTTTTTCTGAAGCAGAAAATAAGTTTACACGTGCTTTTTTTTCCTTCTGAACTGGTAATAAATGAGAACAAATAGTAAGTTTTACATCCTTTGTGTGAATTAATAACCTCGGAGTTCACACAATTTCATTTTCATTGCGACGCACAAGTCTTGCATGCAAACCTTTTCAGAGAATACCAAGCGGAGCAATTTACGGGTGCATTTTCCTTTTTAAACGTTATTCATTTGTTTCAATAAAATTCTTTTAACGGATATCATGTGTTAAATTCTCTTTGCATTTTTCATACGTTTCTTTAAAACATATCTAAAAAAAAAAACTGGTGGTTGCTTATTTTAATTTTTAGTTTTTTGCATTCACAATGCAATTTTTATTACTGAAAAATGGAAAATGAAGTATTTAGAAAAAATCGACCCGTCTCACAACTAGCTCCGATGGGACTCGAACCCACGACCTTTCGCTTTCCGGGCGACTGCTCTTTCGCGTGTGCGGGTAGTAATATCTCCACATTGATGAAATTAACACTGACTATACAGTGCGTAAGAAGTATTGGATAAATTCGACGCTTCTCGTAACGACTCCGTAGCTCAGAGCAGTCGCCCGGAAAGCGAAAGGTCGTGGGTTCGAGTCCCATCGGAGCTAGTTGTGAGACGGGTCGATTTTTTCTAAATACTTCATTTTCCATTTTTCAGTAACTGGTGGTTGGTCATTTCGTAAGGTGTAAAATAGTTAGTGGGTATTAGAAAATTCTGCCTCGAACCACATGCGAACGCTCGAAATACCGTAGTGGTATTATAAAATGGCTAGTTTTTCGTTTGTTTTTTACTCAATCACGCTTCATATCAGAATAGGTACTTATTTGCTTGTTCGTTAATTAATGCATCTTTCATTTGTTCCTTAACAACACATAAAATAGCTCTCACATAGATACGTATTCACGAAAGCGATCGTCGAAATCGAACGAACGCATACCAATCTTTCGGTAATTTCCGCGCGGCGCGTTCTTCCGTCCACCAATTGCTGTGAAATTTTCGAAAATGGAATATTGCGTCGGTACCAACGACCGCAAACAGACAGTGTGGTCGGGTGGTGTTTAGATTAGTGTTATCGATTCGGGACATTTGTTGTTTGTACTTTGTTTTGTTACCTATAATATTGCTTTAAGGGGCGAATAATTTGGACATAACATTTTAAGTTCATTTTTGTGCTTCACTGTCAATAAGAATGATAATTGACAAGAGAAATCGGTGAAAAAAGCGCGCTGGTATTTTAAATAAGTAGGTAGGTTTATCAATAAGATAGTAAATTCTGCCCCCCTATACAAATGGTTTTTCTATTAAATTCGAAAATAGAAAAACCATCTTATTGAGAATATGTATGGGATTAACATTAGCGGTCACGTGACATTTCGATCGCTTTATGTCAATTCCATACATTTTATTTCTATTCTACTGGCGAATTTGATAATAGAAAGCCACTTGTGTAGGGGGCTGAACCAGATTTACCCGAATTCGATCCTAGGTCTGTATCTTATGGGACTAGCGTCGTTGCAAAGGCGTCCCAATGAGACAGAGCCCTTAGGGTAAGACGATAAGGGCTCCTACACACAACTGCGAATCCGAATCGTGCGAATTCGTGCGTCGATGCGTGTCAAGTATTTGACAGGCAATAAGGTTCTATTAGTAATGCAAATTCGCAGTGTTGTGTGGCTGCCCTAGGTTGGCGATAAAACAAAAGCTTTCTTGCGCTAAAACTCAAATCCTATAAAATGACTTGCAGGATCACAAACCTACACTACAGCTTATGAAAAATGAGAAATCCGTTAAATAATGTATTGGCTGTATTTAACTTATCAATTTGTGCAGCAATATGTTTTCACTCAAATAGGCCAATGGAACCGTTAAGAACGTTTAGAGTTAATTAAAAGTCTAGATAATATTTACGCCCTGGACTGTTTAATGTGTGTAAGTATTTGCGTTATTATGACGTAAGTGACGAAGAACGAAACAAATTCTACAGTTAATACTTATGTACTCAATGATAAAATGGTAAAATATCTTAGACGCTTTACTTTACTATTATAAAAAGTAATGCGTAAGACCTACGAAGGGATCATCATCATCCATAATCCATTTAATGTCCCCACTGTTTCACTGGGCACAGGTCTTCCTTATTGATGAATAAGGAAAATCGGCCATGACCCACCATGCGGGCCCAATAATGGACTGGTAACTGGTAAGTATGAGTATTGACGGCCGCAAACTCGATCGCAGGCCGACCCGCTGAAAGGATTATCGGAAACAAATGAAGTTCGCGTTCATAATGTCACCTTGAAACAGCCTACAATGCTTTCCGAAGCACGGAGAAATTTCGTCACAGCGCCTCGTAAAGTTGCCAAACTTCAATTTCTTCCCCATTGTATTGCACGATCTCACTAGAAGAATTTTTATGATGGTAACAAATGTCGAACGCACATCGCATAGATTCTGTTATTGTAACTTATGCCATTGTTCTATTCTTTTTAAAGTAATGAAATAAGTATTATGTCAGAGGAGCGGATGAATTTGATTTGAGATCGAAGAATGGAGAAAGGGCTTTTTTGACGATGTTAAGAAAACGCATAGTTACGAAAGTCATTAAGTCAGTATGCGTTGGAACACCCAATTTCTGAAAACCATTGTCAAATATAAAGCCGAGTCTCATCCGACCAAAAAATTACTTTTGTATTGTCAACAGGTGTTGGTGACAAAAGTTGGCAACATGTTTCAGTGGACCTTAGATATAAACTACACTACTATAGACAGTTTCACACTACTATGAGCTCTCTCTGGCCCTACTGGCTTAACTTGACATTTAATTCAAATATATATTTTAAAATTGATGATCATGTCATAAGTAATTCATTCATAATCATAATAATATGACCAATTCTGTTGTTATTTATATCATCATCATCATCATTTCAGCCGTACGAAAAAAAAATAAAAAAAAGTTATTTATAAAATAAAAAATATTTATTATTATGTATGTCCTTTATTTTTATTTTTGTAATAAAAAATGTTTATTGTTGTTACAAGTTACAATTACAAAGATCAAATTATAAATCCTTATTAAATAATAGCAATATTAAACAATATTACTTAGTCTAATAGACCGCCCCGAGCAGTCCCCGGCGCAAATGTGCCCATGCTGGCCGCGTTGCCGCGTTGGATGGCAATGGACAACCTTTGCACCAGAAACGACCCAGAGCGGGGGTCACAATTTTTTTGTCTAACCAGACGCCCCAAATCTTTGACAAATTGTATTGCCTCTGCCCCCCAAAAACCCGCCGTTTCTACCGCTAGAGGGATGAAAATGTAGCCCTGTTCTAGCGGGGCATATTTCAGGTGCTTCGCGACCGCCTGGTGTTCAGCCGCCGCCCCGGCTGCGCGTGAAGTGCGAAAGATGTGGGTAGCAGCGAATGTGCTGACATAAGTCGCATCCCACACCAAGCACCGCCCCTTTTCCCACGCCACTAACGTTAGGCCATCAGGCCGCTTACCGTCGGTGCGGCTGAGACCCGTCGCCTCAAGGACGGAGGGGATGCCGGCCGACGTGAGAGGTACAAAAGTCATTAACTTTCCCAACTCTCTTTAAAAAAAACAGCATAAGAGAGCTGTAGGTCAGACATTTCATTACAAATTGTAAATTGAATTTGGCTCGAAAAGTCAACAGTAACGTAGTAAAATCATGTTTGTTTTCAGTACATTTGAAACACTGTCATATTGACTGCCCCACTACTCAATAAAGACACTCAGTTACTACAATTTAAAATTTTAAACTTTCATTCGGGATACATTTTTGAATTTGAATACAAGTATTAAGCGTGATGTTAGTGAAAATCACACCGATAATAATGAGAGTCGAGCGGTAGTAGGAAAAACCGATCGCGCATAATACCTGTACTACAACTTGCTCTTTAATTTTTGTTTCGGTATTGTTTTTTCATAACATTTAGTTTTATTTACAGTGTTGAATAACACTGTTGACTTTTTGATATGAATTAAATTTACAAATAAAAAAGGAAAACTGAGAATAAAATTTACAAATAATAAGGTAACTGAGTGTCTTTATTAAGTAGTGGGGCAGTCAATATGACATGACAGTGTTTCAAATGTACTGAAAACAATCCGTATTGATTCATAATCTGTGATAGTATCTGCAAACGATTTGTAGCCAGGCTTAGTGTGTGTCCCGCCCGACCAATTTATTTGTTGGCAGCCTGAAAGCTGTCACTGGCATGTGACTACGCGACCTGGTTTAAGGATATTATTCCATTGCACTACGAGGTTACTTCCAGAGTATACAAAATTGTGATACTATTACCTAAAATAGTCTCGTAATTTTTTTTGTCTTCACCATTTTGTCGGAAACTTATATTCTGAACCCAATTAGATGGTGTAGTTTCCTTATTTACCCCCAGAAGGTTATGTAAGCAATATAATGGGTGTAACTAATATTACTGATAATGAGAAAAGGAAAAAAATCAGCCTTTTGCGAGTTGCACTAGCCCATAAAGGGTTCTGCCACAGTTCTGTACCCACTTAACGTACCGATATTGCCTATAACTAGCCAAAAATCCACACATCCTTGTGTTCTCGTGCAGCACGATTGAGTGAGAGGTCAAATATTTAGTAAATATTTGCGGCAATACGAACACGAACACAAGGATGTGTTTGGCCGTGCCGTAATACATCTACTGTGCACCTGTTCAGGGGTTGCTAGTAAATTATATTATATGACATTCACCTTTCTCTTATAAGAATGGGACTAAATCAAGGCTGTATTATGGAAATTTGTAAAACAAAAAATGCGTCTACTTCTGAATTAAATAACATGGATTTTGCATTCTGAACATCCAGAGATAAGTTATGCGAAGGCTCTGTGGCAAACTGCTGCATTTAATTATAGTTAGTACTGCACTGTAACTTTTATTTCAGGACGAGAAAATGTGGTTTACAATACAAATTGTTGTGTTGTCTATTTTTGCATTTGTATGCTATTTTCACCCGATTACGCCAGAACAAAGAACGGGTGATTTTGACGCCCTATTTTACTAACTCATGTAATAAGACATACTTCTTAAAGGTAAATTTACGTGTTCCACTCACTTAGACTTTGTGACCCATTGAGGCTTTCGTTATTTTCTTTGTACTTCAAAAGATTACATAAGCAATAAAAGGTAGGCCATCCGTTCTTCCATATAAATGAATTATCTCTAGGTATAGACACGCCCAAATGAATCAAAATTGTTTTAAAGCTATTCCAGTCTGCTCGATTTCAAGGAGTTAAAGTTAGTAAATGCACTTGTTTCCTATAGTATAATAGGGTATTTTACTGTTGTTGAAATGTAGATATTTAATGATGACGTTAAAAAATATTGCAATTACTATTACTTATTAATATTATTGAATACCAAATGTGAAAAAATAAATTGAATCTGTTTTATAATAAAAGAATTATAGTCTGTTTGATTTTGACTATAGCTGTCTCTTTCTAAAACGAAATCTTCTATGGCGTGACTATGACGCTACCACAGCCATCTCTATCGTCTTCTACAAGCCATGCTATGATACGGAACGGCAACAAGCTGTGAACCGGTTTACTCCTCTGAGTACTAAATCCTATGGAGGTGGCATACTTACGAAAAAGTGAGGCATACTACACCATAAACTTATTTATACTAGGGGTAATAGACGGACAATGGTGCGAGTGAGAAACAAATCCATACATCATAACCTATGTGCGAGAAAGAGTTGGAAGAAAATGACAGCAGAACCCGATTTGATTCATTTAGCGTCTTTTATCACGTAGATGAAAAGCGTCCACTCGATTTAGACATGATTCTTATGAAATGTATATTTATTTACCTTTTTGAAACCTTTACAAGCACGTTTAAATATAAATAGATGCCGGTAATTTTAATTATAATTTTAAATAATAAGATAGGTAATAAGAAGAATATTTACACTCCATTTGACAGGTAAAACAGCGAGTAAACCGGTTCACAGCAATGTTGCCGTTCCGCTTCATAGCATGGCTTGTAGAAGACGATAGAGAGGGCTGTGCTTAGGCTTGCCAACCGTCCCGGATTTTCCGGGACGTCCCGCTTCTGGGTAAATTTTGAGCCGTCCCGCCGTGACCCCTTGCGGGACACCTTTTGTCCCGGAAATCAGCGATTATATGATATTAGTATCTATCTCGTACCAGTCGACTCGGGTTGGACAGTATTTGTCGACGAAGAAAATAAAAAATCTGCCTCTAAAAATCATTGGGCGCTTAAGAACAATGGCACAAGTTATTTATGACTATGAAAGAGGCACCTGCCTGGCTTTCTACATGTCTTTCAGATAGTAGCTTCGATACCACCTTCAAATGCATCAGCAGAAAGAGTGTTTTCTGTCTGGAAATGCATGAACAGACAGCAGAAATAAGCTGTCTGTCGACAAAAATGCAGCGAACAAGAGAAAAAAATCTTTCCCTGTTCTGTGGCAGCGAATTTTACTACTTACGTGTTGCAAAACAAAAACTTGTTAAAATGCGCAAAATCGCAAAATAGTAGGTACAGTTAAAAAAAACAATAATTTAAGTACAATGTTGGTCATACATTTGTATTGATTTTTTTGATTGATGATTTAAAAAATGTGTAGTTTTTTTCTAACCATTTTGTAACTGGTGTGTTGTGTGTCCCGCGTAATATACCAAAGTCCCGGATGCCGAGCTGGGTAATCCCGGAAATGCCTTTTTTGGAATTGGCAAGCCTAGCTGTGCTACTAATAATTAGAAATAAAATATAGTAGATTGTACAACAAGTGCATAAAACGTACCATTTTACCCGAGACGTATATATCCATCCGAGCCGTAGGCGAGGGTGGATAGTCAATTCGAGGGTAAAATGGGTTTTATGTTCGAGTTATACACTCTGCTTTTCACTTCGAGTGTGAGAAAAATAAATAACAATATTGCAAAAAAGAAAAAATAAAGAATTCGCCATATTGGCGGGAAAACATTCTTTTTTTTTTATACGTGGCATTGGCAGCACAGTGACTTTAGCATAGATCGAAGTCCATAATGCTCTTGAAATACTTATTTCTTAGAAAACTCATTAATTTTGCCTAGTTTTATTAATTTAGTAATTTAACATGGATTATGTACAAAATTTAAGAAACATAATGAAATACGTTAGGTATTAATAAAATTATTTAACGAAGTTAAATTGCGTGTGTGACTGTTTACCTGACGACCTTTGTCTTAGAGTCTGAGACTTAGACGAAGATTTTACTTTATGCACTAGAGCATAAAAAGCGATTTTATGCAGCCTATACCCAACATAAACACGAACTTTACGAGCATGAGAAGTGAAAAGTAAATATCGCTTGCACTTGACAGGTTTATCGCGATACTTAGCGCGACGACGCAACACGAAGCTTCGCCCGCTAATGGTGCGCTAATGTAGACAAGAACATCGCGTATGCCCGACAACGATAATTTTAGCGCGACAACTCGCACGAATTATCGGCCGCTAATGTAGCCGCAGCATTATGAATACAAGTTTCACTATATTTTTCTGTCACTAGATGTCTGTCGCTAAGCTATGTTATAAAAATATCAAAAATAAATTCGACGCGGACGTCTGAACAATAAAACAGGGGGCCAAGTCTGCTAACGTTAAGTCACAATCGTGTCTCAATAGTGTTTCAATTGTAGTTCAGTTGTAGTGCTTTTTACCACACTTTTATTGGCGTCACCTGTAACTAAGTCACAATGTAAGAAAATCTTAGAATTCAATTTTAAACTACTTCTAATTGTCGTATTAATCGGTTCGTCAAAATCGGTCCAGCCGTTTCAGAGATTAGCCGGAACAAACAGACAGACAGACAAAAATTGAAAAACATGTCATTTTGGTATATGTATCGTATATTTAGTCATATGCACGTGGTAAAAAGCGGTTATTTAATGTTACAAACATATGTTACATTTTATTTATTTGTATAGATGTATAGAAGATATGCCATCTCCATAGGATTCATTACTCGAGGTTTACTCGCTGTTTACCTGTCAAATGGTGCAAACGGTGTCAAATCGGTTCACTTAAAAAGACGTTGCCAACTTTATGCGCATGGCTTGTAGAAGACGATAGAGACGGCTGTGACGCTACTAACCCACTGACGTCACTAAGATAGCGTCCTGTCCTTGTCTAATTATAAAGTTTGAAGTCCTATATCTTTGAAAATATTCAAGATAATTCAAAATGAAAACTTGTTTTGTGTAGCTAATATTTCGAAAAACATTTTAAAGAAATAAAAAAAAATCTGTAAAATACCGTATTATAGTCTATATGTAGTTATGGTCTACAATATAAAAAATAATTATTATATTTTTATAACAGTGCATTAATTGATCTAGGGCTGCTACAATAATTTATTTTAATCACGTTACGAAGTCGTTTCGCCATTCGAATGCTGAATGCTGACGCTAATTAGCCGTAATGTAATGATGTGAAATCTTCGTGAAATGGAACATTGTTACATTGAATCGTTAAAATATGATCCTCAACTAATGATAATTATAAAGGGTACCTATTGTAAAGCAGTGTGTTTTACTATTCGGCCTAATGGAACATGTTCCGGTTAAGTCAACACTTATGTGATTTTTAGGGAATTTATTGAACAGTTTCTTTTTGGTCTTAAACAATGTGTGTTAGGCATTTTTGATATTTTAGTTTACTTGACAATATAAACACATCTGTACCCCTAGTGTAAGTTTTTATGTCAAGCAAACGCAAACTATTTCGAATGCGTATTAATGTCAATTTGTATGAAAACTATATAAGCGCGCTACTCGCCGCTAGAGGCGCTTATACAGTTTTCATACAAATTGACATTAATACGCATTCGAAATAGTTTGCGTTTTTTGACATAAAAACTTACACTACGGGCACTGACTAATACGATACGACCGAAAGAGTTCCTAATCGTAATAGTAAACTTTATTGACATTTAAAAACTGTCAAAGTGCTGCTGTCAAATATATATTGAATTTTCAGATCCTTAAACGACCGAAAGGGGCGCTGCTCTGGTTTTAATATAAAATAATACAATTACAAAAAAATAATTTTTCGTGCTTGAGGTACTCTTATGGTTATCAGTACCCCTAGTGTAAGTTTTCATGTCTATATTTACTACTACTACTACTACTATTTTATTATGTCAATTTGTATGAAAACTGTATAAGCGCGCTACTTGCCGCTAGAGGCGATGATACAGTTTTCATACAAATTGACATAAATACGGAATCGAAATAGTTTGCGTTTGCTTGACATAAATACTTACACTAGGGGTACTGAAGCCCTAACACGAAAAGCTATCGTTAGTGTTACCGTTATCGTGACCATATTATTTCGTACTAGCTTTCCGCCCGCGGCTTCGCCCGCGTGGACTCATGACGTTATCCCGCGGGAACGTGATATTTTTCCGGGATAAAAAGTAGCCTATGTTCCTCTCCATGCTACAAAATATATATGTCCCAATTTTCAGCCAAATCCGTTCAACCGTTTTGGCGTGATTGAGTAACAAACATACAAACATCTAAACATCTAAACATCCAAACATCCAAACATCTAAACTTTCACATTTATAATATTAGTAGGACTAGCTTTCCGCCCACGGCTTCGCACGCGTGGACTACACGACTTTATCCCGCGCGAACGTGATATTTTCCGGGATAAAAAGTAGCCTATGTTCCTCTTCAGGCTACAAAGTATCTGTGTCCCTAATTTCAGCCAAATCCGTTCAGCCGTTTTGGCGTGATTGAGTAACAAACATCCAAACATCTTAACTTTCACATTTATAATATTAGTAGGATATAGTAGGATGAAAACCAGAGAAGCGCCCCTTTCGGTCGTGTAGGGATCTGAAAATTCAATATATATTTGACAGCAGCACTTTGACAGTTTTTGAATGACAATAAAGTTTACTATAACGATAAGGAACCACGATAGTTTTTCATGCTAGGGGTACTGTATAAGTGTATACCCATTCTCCATAAAACATGATTAATGAAATGAGAAAATAACTTTTATAGGTAAGATATCATTTCTTTAACCACATAAAGCAATAATTTAGGTATCAGAATCAGATAATTTCTTGACGTTTCAAGTATTAGTTAGTAAGACACAAAGCTGTCAAGATAAATAAAAAGATTCATCAAGATACAGTAATTGCTTTACTAAAACTTTGCAGACAGTTACCCAACAAAAATACTAGCGTTTTGGTCAGTAAATAAATATTAAAATATCCAACTTATATTAGAAACATTACTGCTAAATTGACCGCGCCAAATCATGCAAAAATCTAATATAGTTGATTTACTTCAAAACTCATTACCGAAGTAGTTTATTATATTACTGCAGTAATGAGCGTCGGATTTATATTAAATTGTGGCTAGGACCGTGACGTGTCGTAACATGTTACATGCATACACGTCATCATGTGCATTTCTCATTTCGATTAAGACTAACCAATTGTTCTGTTTTATCTACAAAAGCGCGTTGAAATCCGTTAAAGTTCTTTTATTTCTGAAGATAAACTTACTAAATAATAGTTATGAATGCAAATGTGTGGATGCAAGTGTGGATGTTTGCTAGGCGGATCTGACTGAAATTTGGTACAGTCTCCAATTTTATGTAAAAACATTTTTTTTTCAAGGTAGGTATTTATTTACAACTAGCTTTCCGCCCGCGGCTTCGCTCGCGTAGACTTCACGACTTTATCTTGATATCGTGATATTTTTTCAGGATAAAAAGTAGTCTATGACGCTCTCCAGCTCCTAAACTATCCGCATGAGAAAAATCACGTCAAGCCGTTTTGCTCCGTTTTGACGTGAAAGACGGACAAATAAACAAACGCACTTTCACATTTCTAATTTTAAGTAAGTACCTATGGAAAAATTATGTCACGTTTTAAAGGTTATGAAAATTGCAAGCATTGCAATTGCAAAGATGCTGAACAGCGAAAACATCAATGAAACATAAAAATATACTTACTCAAACACAAAACCAATGACGAAACGTATAACATAAACAATAAAATGCAAGAAATGGTGTGAAACATTACTTATAGATTATGTTCGCATGTATGTTTTTTAACCGATTTTAAAATGATATTTTTCAATTTTGCATGACTAAATAGCTAACAGACCTCTTATCTAAAACTATGGTTGAGTAATAAATTTCATTGCAAATTATTATTGTGAAAAAAAAAAAATACGTGACAATGGATATAAAATTGTGGCTTTGTATTCTTCTCTGTTTTCCAGAAAATGATACCATTATCATATAACAAAAGATATGGCAGGTCGTAATTTTTTGAGGCAGTTTTGTGATCAACACTTTTGTGACAAACATTTTTTATATTTTACGTTTTACTGAATCTTCTTATTTTTAGCGCTTAAAATTCGATAAAATTTTAATAGTCTTTTATTACAAAAACTTAGATAAGTAAGTACCTACGTGAAAAGAAAATCCTCTAATTATTTTTTATAAACTATTGGCAACTTGCGGATTTACCCGCGTGGTACCCGTTCCCGTCTGAATATTAGGATAAAATAAATCGGGATAGATATGTTACTCGGGAACAATGTACCTACCTAGCTTTCTACTGGTGAAAACTTTTTTCAAAGTCGGTCAGCAGTTTTTGCAAGAACCCTTGTTTGAAATACGGTCCCATATTTTACGTTACGTTTTTATGTAATTTGTATGAAAATTTTCTCAATTTATAGGTCATATTGTATGAAAATGTTATTTTATGGGTCATCGTTTTCGAACTTGTAGCGTGTGTACAGTAAATGGTTTGAGAAACCTTTTTGTCATTTTTAAAGACCTATATCTATAGACATGAATAATTTTATTATGTTTGATTTAAAAAATATGTTTTAGTTTCAGTTCCATGTATGGAGAGCCACCCTTAGTTTTTTATTTTTTGTATTAAAGTCGTAAAGTGATTCACAAAATACGTATACCTACCAAGTTTCATTTGTGTAGTTTTTATAGTTTTGGAATAAAGTGGCTGTGACATACAGACAGACAGACAGACATGGGGTGGGACATAAAGGTTCCGTTTTTTGCCATTCGGCTACGGAACCCTAAAAAACGAATGAAAAAATAAACCCGCAGCCGAAATATTTACTCAAGACGTTATACATAGGGTTGAAATACGGTCCCATATTTTGTTACGTTATTTTCTCATGTGTATGAAAAAATTAAAATGATATATTATGTTTCATTGCTTTCGAAATTGTGGCGGTAGTACAGTAAATGCGATTGTAAAATCATAGTAATATAAGTACTTACATATGAAAATCTTAAAAAATATTATGGGTGTGACCCTAATAAAAAATTGTAGGTCTAGACATTGCAATTTATAACAACAACAAATCAAATAACAAACAAACAACAATAACAACTAACATACAAAAATAGTAAAATTGATAATTTTTTCAATTGACATTTTTTCACATGGTTAAAGATGCCATTCATTCAGCTTTTAACAATGTAATCTAACCCAATGTTCTAGGTAAACGGCCATCACGGCAATGCGACGTGATGCGACGCAACGCGACAAGAAATTATTAAGTACTAGCCTTCCGCCCGCGGCTTCGCCCGCGTGGGCTACACGACGTTATCCCACGGGAATATGATATTTTTCCGGGATAAAAAGTAGCCTATGTTTCTCTCCAGGCTACAAAGTATCTGTGTCCTAAATTTCAACCAAATACGTTCAGCCGTTTTTGGCGTGGTTGAGTAACAAACATTCAAACATCTAAACTTTCACATTAGTGCCTGTTTTACAATGTCCGATTAGGAGATATTTTCCAGTTTACTTGACAGTTTTGTATGGCCTATCTGTGAAGTAACAGCTAATCAGGACTTACTTAGACATTGTGAAACAGGTATGTATATCGTAATACTCCTACGTTGTCGCGTAAAATCTGTCAGCGAGCATCTTTTGTTTAACGCGTCGCTCACCTAGGACAATGAGTAAACGGATTGCGATAGCTTTATAACCTTTTTGATGATATACGCATGTCCAGCCATTATACTAATATAACCACGGGTTAGCTATTACTGATTAATTAACCGGTCATAAGTTCTCTTTGCTTCGCTGCTGACGTTACAATTGGATGGTTTTACGCGAGACTTATAATCAGTGATTATATATAGGTATAGCACTTAACCGATATACTTGAATTATGTACCTGTATCAAACTTAAAAGTTTCATTCCAAAAATATTTCTTAAACAACATTTCGAAAAGACGAAACTAGCTTTCCGCCCGCAGCTTCATCATAAGAAGGTCTCATAAATGAAGGCTCAAGGTCACCCAGCGAGCAATGGAGAGAGCGATGCTTGGTATTTCCCTGCTCGATCGAATCAGAAATGATGAGATCCGCAGGAGAACTAAAACGACCGACATCGCTCGAAGGATTGCTCAGTTGAAGTGGCAGTGGGCGGGTCACATAGCGCGGAGAACCGATTGCCGTTGGGGCGGAAAGGTTCTCGAATGGCGACCGCGAACCGGACGACATTCCGTGGGCAGGCCCCCTACAAGGTGGACCGACGATCTGGTCAAGGTCGCGGGAAGCCGCTGGATGCGGGCAGCGCAGGACCGATCGTTGTGGAGATCCTTGGGGGAGGCCTATGCCCAGCAGTGGGCGTCGTACGGCTATGATGATAATGATGATGATATCTAGTGCGTTTTTTACGATTTGTGATATTTTACTGCGTCAAATAAAATCCCAAACAACTGTCTAATCCTAACCCAAATATCCTATTACTTGCAGTATACTTGGTTTAAGTTAATGAAAAATATACGAAAATAATTGTCTTTGAATAGCCGAGGGATTCCGGCCGTCATAAGTTTAAAATTTGTATTATTTAATTTTAAGTGATTTTCGATTCGCGGGGCGCTCGCGACTTCACAGTTCACTGCCGGCTGCCGCTGCGTCCGCGTGAAGTGTATCGCGCGCGGCCGAGCAAGCGTGAGCGTGCCTATTTCGGTCGGGAATCATCGCCCACTTTTCTTTGTTCAAAATATTTTTGGGTGCAATGTAATTACAGAGAAAATGGTCGTCATTATTTTTAAAAACATGCAAGATTTTTGTTTAACTATTAGGATTACAATTTATAGTGATTATCATGTACATAATCATTATTTAGTTTCTCACGCATATCATTTTTAATACAATGTCATACATATTATAATATCATAAACCTAAAGTAAATGTAAAAGTAATCCGTGCTTCGACAGTTCTCAAAACTATTCCTTAAAGAAACTCGTTAACGGAGTAGAAAGTGTATTCCAGAAAACCAGACTGGTATTTAATAAAATAACGATAAAAATATTATAAACATAAACATCGCATATTAGTGGTTCATAACGGTACAGGTAACCAATATTTGGAGCCGTTTTATTGAATAACCGTTTTATTACGTGCAAGTAGCTTGCTACCGCATTGAAGGCCAAATTATTGCAATTAAACGGATTTTATGTAAGGCTTACTGCTTACTGCATACTTACGTGAGCGCTATTTAAATATGTTATATCGCTCGCAAATCTTTAAAACTCTTGTTGCACCTTTGTTTATAACTGTAAGTTTCCGCTTAAAATTCTAAACTTATTTACTTAATTTAAGTTTTCACAACACTTAAAATCGTTAAAAAAAGCTACGCTGTTTCGCAAAT
Source organism: Crambus lathoniellus (assembly GCA_949710035.1). NCBI lineage: Eukaryota > Metazoa > Arthropoda > Insecta > Lepidoptera > Crambidae > Crambus > Crambus lathoniellus. The sequence goes on from OX453296.1 coordinate 13,714,207, forward strand.
CTCACGAAAGAAGATCTTGTATTGAGGAGTAGACCCATTTTCACTGGCGGCCCCCGTTCATGAGCATGACACATGGAATAGCCATCATTTCGCACAACCATCAAGGGAACGAAATGACCAATTTCACAATAACAACGATCATTGTTTTATTAGAGACTAGCTTTCCGCCCGCGGCTTCGCCCGCGTGTACTACACGACATTATCCTGATGGAATGTAATATTTTCCGGGATAAACTATGTCATTCTCCAGCTCCCAATCTACTCCCGTACCAAAAATCACATTGATCCGTTACTCAGTTTTGGACGTGAAAGACGGACAAACAAATAATACCTACTTATTGATTTTCCCGTGGGAATATGATACTATCCTGTGGTAAAAAGTATAAGTAGCTTATTATAATCCTTGCCACGGTCTCAAATTATTTACTTAAATACCAATTTGTGCCCCCAAATTAGCCTGCGCTTAAAGTGATTTTTCCATACAATGAGATTTCCCGAAATATATCCTTTCCAGGGCCTTAAACTGTCTCTATTCTAAATATCATCCTTCCCATGAACTCAAACTATCGCCTTAGATACCAATTCCATTCTACAGCTTTACCCGAGCTAAACCTTATTTTACCATGGGAATGAGCCTTATTCCCGCGGTTACAATTTGCCTAGGTCCTTCCTAGCATCAGAACATAGGTGTCCCAGTGCTCCTATCAGTAGGAGTAATTAGTAGGAGCACCCGGAAGCACTGTCTCAAACTATCTCCATTCCAAATTTCATCAAAATTGGTTCAGCCGTTTTGACGTGAGCATATACAATTTCGGATTTATAATAATAGTGGGGATAGTAGAAATAGGAATATGAATGGCCAGCCGCGACTACGTCCGCGAGTAGAGTACTACATCGCAAAATTTTGTGTCAAAAAGTAGGTAAATAGATAGGCATTCTCTAAAGTCTCATCAGTACCATCATCAATCTATTTTAATGTCCCCGCTGCTGGGGCACAGGCTTTCATATAGATGGATAAGGAGAATGGGCCATGACCTTCCACACGGGCCCATTGAAGTTATGGTGTACTAACCAATCCAAATGCAGCCAGAAGCATCGGCTTATCGTGTCTTCCGTAGCACGATATATTTTTTAACAGCAATCCCATGATAGACCATTGCAAAAGTCACATAACCTCATCGATCGTAGGCCGAGCACGCTACCCGAGGTTTAGGCATAAGAAGGTAACGATACCTAGACAAACAGGAGCTACTATCGTATGAATAATATTCGGACATTCTCCTACTCTTGAACTACCAAAATGCAAAAATCAAGTCAATACTTTGCTAAAAAACGTGTAATACTGATTTTCTTGAGTTTCATTCCAATGCATAAAGGATTTTTTGCTTTGCACGAAAATGAGCTGTCACCCATGACAGCTGGGTCCCAACCCAGGCTTCATTATATAAAGTCAACAAAAAAACTGTATCCCACGGGAACTGTAATTTTTCCGAGTTAAAAAAAACTTATGAAATTTTCCCGGCTAGAGTTCAATTATCCCGACCGATTTAGTCGTTTAGGTGTGATTGAGCTATAAACATTCAAACTCCGTATCTTTAATACCTCCCCACCCACCCTATATAAACATTACCCCCCCTTTCTACCCTATTAGGGGTTTTTTTATTTTGCCTTCGCAGATAATTTTTAATCATAACCTTGTATCCTTCATACCAATTTCCATACTCATAAGTCTAGAAATGAGGAAGTTTTCATATAAGCCTTAATCCTCCCTTTCTACCTTATTAAGGGTTTTTTTATAACTTCGCATACGCAGATCATTTTCAATCGCGTGACCAGTATCCACCATAGGCCAATTTTCATACTTCTTAGTTTAGAAATGAGAAGGTTCCATATAAGCTTAATCCGCCCGTTTTACCCCATTATCGGGGAGTTTTTTTAACTTCGCTTATGGAGATAATTTTCAATCGTGATCAGTATTCAACATACTAATTTTCATACTTCTAAGTTCAGAAATGAAGTAGTTCCATATAAACTTTATCTCCCCATTTTACCCTATTAAGGGGGAGTTTTTTTACTTTGCTTACTCAGATCATTTTCGGTCGTAACCAATATCCAACGTACCAATTTTCATGCTTCTAAATCCATAAATGAGGAAGTTCCATATAACCTTAACCCCCCCATTTTACCCCTTTAGGGGGGGAGTTTCCTAAAATCCGTTCTTAGCGGACGTCTCCTAGGCATAATCTACCTTTCTGCCAAATTACATCTTCGTTGGTCCAGTAGTTTTCGAGATTTCGTGATGAGTGAGTTATGTCCCCTCGATTTTATATATATAGATTTATAACATAACCAAAGCTTGCTTAGGCGGTTCACACACTGGCTGGGAGAATAAAAAGATGATCGAATACTACTCTTATACTTACTGTGGTTACGTCGAAGTTCATCGCTTATATTAGCTTGTAAATGTTGCTAATAGACGCTGCACCTTATGTTATAGTTCTCATATTTCGGTTGTATAATACAAAAACAAACGAATCATCGTTACCGGCGTAATTTTTTATATAGTTATCTTAAATATTAGAAGTAGAAAATTAGAGCGAGGCAGGTAGTGATAAGTTACTAAATTGTGTGCGACGTTAACTTTTTATTACTGATTCCGGATAGCAACTTCTACTGTAGTAAACTACGATTACTATAGAACAGACCGACAACCAAAACTAGAACATAAACAAGAGTGTCTTTGCAAATGTGAACCTGAGTTGGAAAGCAAATTAATAAGGTTTACTACCACTGCACTAGAGACTGCAAATTTATTATTTTTAAGCAAAACAAAGCTTCAATTTGCTCTACATTTCTGCTGTTTCCAAAAAATCCTGTTCTTTGTTCCAGCTTTTAATACTAAGTACGTTCACGAAACTGTTTGCTTGGATCTAAACGAGTTCAAAGGATGTTAATCCTTCTGCTTCCGTGTTCCGTTTAACTTTTAAGATTTTAAGTGTAAGGCATTATGTTACTTAAACATTCTAAGTAGTTAGTTTTAGGTTTTTTTCGAAATGAAGTTTAAAACGCCTGGGGTACATGGGTTGAGTAAAAGCAATAGTAGTAACGTAGAGTAGAGTGCTTGAAACTTATCTGACCCAGTAGTAATTTTTGGAACCTACAAAAATATTCATTGTGCTGTGTAGCTGACATTTTGACAGCTAATTTTGTATTGCGTTGCGTTGCGAGTGGGTATTCCACTACCACTGTCACCGGGTGAGATAATTTTATAGCACTCTTCCGTGATATTATACCGTGCGATGATTCCCGACCGAAATAGGCACGCTAACGCTTGTTCGGCTGCGCGCGATACACTTCACGCGCACGCAGCGGCAGCCGGCAGTGAACTGTGAACTCGCGAGCGCCACGCGAATCGAAAATCACTTAAAATTTAATAACAAATTAAATAATAACAGTTTTAAACTTATAACTATTATTTATTATTTATTATTATTATTATTATTTATGACGGCCGGAATCCTTCGGCTATTCAAAGACAATTATTTTCGAATATTTTTCATTTACTAAAACCAAGTATACTGCAAGTAATAGGATATTTGGATTACGATTAGACGGATGCTACTATCGTATGACGGAGGAGCTACTATCGTATGAATAATATTCGGACATTCTCCTACTCTTGAACTACCAAAATGCAAAAATCAAGTCAATACTTTGCTAAAAAACGTGTAATACTGATTTTCTTGAGTTTCATTCCAATGCATAAAGGATTTTTTGCTTTGCACGAAAATGAGCTGTCACCCATGACAGCTGGGTCCCAACCCAGGCTTCATTATATAAAGTCAACAAAAAAACTGTATCCCACGGGAACTGTAATTTTTCCGAGTTAAAAAAAACTTATGAAATTTTCCCGGCTAGAGTTCAATTATCCCGACCGATTTAGTCGTTTAGGTGTGATTGAGCTATAAACATTCAAACTCCGTATCTTTAATACCTCCCCACCCACCCTATATAAACATTACCCCCCCTTTCTACCCTATTAGGGGTTTTTTTATTTTGCCTTCGCAGATAATTTTTAATCATAACCTTGTATCCTTCATACCAATTTCCATACTCATAAGTCTAGAAATGAGGAAGTTTTCATATAAGCCTTAATCCTCCCTTTCTACCTTATTAAGGGTTTTTTTATAACTTCGCATACGCAGATCATTTTCAATCGCGTGACCAGTATCCACCATAGGCCAATTTTCATACTTCTTAGTTTAGAAATGAGAAGGTTCCATATAAGCTTAATCCGCCCGTTTTACCCCATTATCGGGGAGTTTTTTTAACTTCGCTTATGGAGATAATTTTCAATCGTGATCAGTATTCAACATACTAATTTTCATACTTCTAAGTTCAGAAATGAAGTAGTTCCATATAAACTTTATCTCCCCATTTTACCCTATTAAGGGGGAGTTTTTTTACTTTGCTTACTCAGATCATTTTCGGTCGTAACCAATATCCAACGTACCAATTTTCATGCTTCTAAATCCATAAATGAGGAAGTTCCATATAACCTTAACCCCCCCATTTTACCCCTTTAGGGGGGGAGTTTCCTAAAATCCGTTCTTAGCGGACGTCTCCTAGGCATAATCTACCTTTCTGCCAAATTACATCTTCGTTGGTCCAGTAGTTTTCGAGATTTCGTGATGAGTGAGTTATGTCCCCTCGATTTTATATATATAGATTTATAACATAACCAAAGCTTGCTTAGGCGGTTCACACACTGGCTGGGAGAATAAAAAGATGATCGAATACTACTCTTATACTTACTGTGGTTACGTCGAAGTTCATCGCTTATATTAGCTTGTAAATGTTGCTAATAGACGCTGCACCTTATGTTATAGTTCTCATATTTCGGTTGTATAATACAAAAACAAACGAATCATCGTTACCGGCGTAATTTTTTATATAGTTATCTTAAATATTAGAAGTAGAAAATTAGAGCGAGGCAGGTAGTGATAAGTTACTAAATTGTGTGCGACGTTAACTTTTTATTACTGATTCCGGATAGCAACTTCTACTGTAGTAAACTACGATTACTATAGAACAGACCGACAACCAAAACTAGAACATAAACAAGAGTGTCTTTGCAAATGTGAACCTGAGTTGGAAAGCAAATTAATAAGGTTTACTACCACTGCACTAGAGACTGCAAATTTATTATTTTTAAGCAAAACAAAGCTTCAATTTGCTCTACATTTCTGCTGTTTCCAAAAAATCCTGTTCTTTGTTCCAGCTTTTAATACTAAGTACGTTCACGAAACTGTTTGCTTGGATCTAAACGAGTTCAAAGGATGTTAATCCTTCTGCTTCCGTGTTCCGTTTAACTTTTAAGATTTTAAGTGTAAGGCATTATGTTACTTAAACATTCTAAGTAGTTAGTTTTAGGTTTTTTTCGAAATGAAGTTTAAAACGCCTGGGGTACATGGGTTGAGTAAAAGCAATAGTAGTAACGTAGAGTAGAGTGCTTGAAACTTATCTGACCCAGTAGTAATTTTTGGAACCTACAAAAATATTCATTGTGCTGTGTAGCTGACATTTTGACAGCTAATTTTGTATTGCGTTGCGTTGCGAGTGGGTATTCCACTACCACTGTCACCGGGTGAGATAATTTTATAGCACTCTTCCGTGATATTATACCGTGCGATGATTCCCGACCGAAATAGGCACGCTAACGCTTGTTCGGCTGCGCGCGATACACTTCACGCGCACGCAGCGGCAGCCGGCAGTGAACTGTGAACTCGCGAGCGCCACGCGAATCGAAAATCACTTAAAATTTAATAACAAATTAAATAATAACAGTTTTAAACTTATAACTATTATTTATTATTTATTATTATTATTATTATTTATGACGGCCGGAATCCTTCGGCTATTCAAAGACAATTATTTTCGAATATTTTTCATTTACTAAAACCAAGTATACTGCAAGTAATAGGATATTTGGATTACGATTAGACGGATGTTTGGGATTTTATTTGTCACAGTAAAATATCACCAATCGAAAAAAAACGGCCGGAAGCACTAGATAAATAACTGTAAAATAACATAAATTTTTTCCAAATTTTAAGTAAGTACCTATTTGTAATTTGCGAGTAATCCATAATTTAAAATACCCTATTTTGGGGATTCCCAGCCTTAGGGCGTTTGTGCACTACACTGAATTTTACCGATCCGGCGGTCCGTGTTTTTACGGAGCGGCGTGGCATGAAAAACACGGATGGTTAGCTTGTGCACTTGTCCGGTTTTTTACTGGCCGGGGCAGCGCAGTGATCTCTTTGAAACTACACTCTACGGACGCGTTTTAAACGAGAGGAATAATGAGTTCCTTGGAACGTCGGCAATTACTTGCTTTATTGCTTTATGTACGAAGACGTAAAAGACAGAAAGAATTTTGGGTTCATCCTCTTATCAGTGAAAGGTACCTGCGGGGTCATTTTACCGAAATCACAATAAATTAAGGCAGGATGAAAAATTATTTTTTAACTACTATCGAATGTCTACGGCTAGCTATATAACAAAAAAAGTTTCATTAAAAATTCGCTTAGTAGTTTTTGCGTGAAACACGGACAACAGACAGACAGACAGACAAACAAAAATTTCAAAAACCATATTTTTGGTGCTAGATATATTACCTACGTGTTATTGGTGAGAAAGGCGCTTAAATTCATTTTGGCGTGCGTTAATTTATTGCGATAACTCCTAAGATATTCATTTAAATTATATGGTGTAAAAGAGTAAAATAATGTGCATAAAATGCTTAAAGCAACTAACGTATTTAGATTGATAAGGGTTAATATTGTATCCGTTTAAATAGCTTTCCAAATTACCGCATTGTTCGTAACCATTTTTTAAGAGATATTAGGGCTATAATATGCTATCCTTAAAAGATAGACATATGCTATCGCGGACTTTTTTGTAGATCTATAGAAGAGAAATATCCCAATATGCATTATTTTTTTAAACCTCGAAAGGATTAGGCAGCGTTTTTGCTGAAAGCTCCCGGGCGGCTTGCCGTTTGCCGGCACTTTCGACAATTATCGTTATATTTCTACCAATTTACACAAAACTTTCATATATCATATATTAAAACCTTCCTGAAGAACCACGTTACCTATTAGTGAAAACCGCATAAAAATCTGTTTCGTAGTTTTAAAGATTTAAGCATATATAGGGACAGACAGACGGGAAGCGACTTTGTTTTATACTATGTAGTGATTTATGATTAAAATATAACCATCCGTTTTTTTCCGGACGGTAAAATTCAGTGTAGTGCACAAGCGTACATATGTTTTTCATTGCCGTCATCTCGGAACGGAAAAAAACGGTCCGGAATGGGGAAAAGTAAAATGACGGACGGTAAAAGTCAGTGTGGTGCACAAGCGCCCATATGTTTTTCATTGCTGCCATATCGGTCCGGAAAAAACCGGATCGCCGGATCGGTAAAATTCAGTGTAGTGCACAAACGCCCAGGTGCGATTCCGATCCCGGCTGCAGACTGCAGCTGCACGCAATTTGTTCGAAATACACGCCGAACGCGGCTGCACATGCAGCTCTATTATATCTAGTATCGGAATAGCACCTTTTATCTACCTGTGACAATAAAATGTTGAATATTGTATTATCTTACAATTTATTTATGTGATATGAAATAACAAATGAACTATTCAAAACGACTTAGGTATAAGGCCTAGAATTCTCAAAATGGAGCACAGGTCAAAGCCGACGATCAAACTGGACATGCGAGTAAATCTGCGGGCAGATACTAGTATATTTTTAAAGGCGATAAAACCTACCTTTATAGTTTTTTTTACCCCGTGCTTAATAAATAAATTCATCTTATCACATTTACATATCTGAAAAGATAGATAAAGGGCGAAGAAAACCATAATCTGTCTTGTTGTGATATATATAGATCAGGCCTTTCATGAATTTGCTGTTACAGCGAGGCGACGGCCCATTGTTACTTGTACCGGCGACCGCCCGCATATTTACTTTGTGCTTGTACCTACTATTATTTATTCTGTGCCATAATGGAATTGAAAGTACAATCGAAAACACATCAAAGTAAACGTTTGCTGTATGAAAACTGCCCGTAAAAAATGTTAAACTCGCGTCAGGATCACGTGACCGTCAGATCGAAAATCGAAATCGAAAACATTTTTTGTTCTTATAAAGATCCTCTATCGATAAACATTGGTTTCATGATGCGTCACGTTTTTGGAAAATTCCATCGGAAAGTTTGGTTACCACTATGCCAAAATGTTCAAACCCCTTTAATTCCTTGACTGTACAACCATTGCTCTGCAGCAATTTACCTAATAGTAAATATTTTTGTCATGCATTTGAAAGAAAGAAAGAAAGAAATTTATTTGCAAAACCAAGTGTTACAATAGATCTTCAATTAGAATAAGCGCTTCCAACTTAGTAACCTTGTACAGGTATAGCAATGTTTCAAACAACTTAAAGGAACTAATTCAAGGATAAAATAATTAAATTGTCAATCATAAATTAGCCACATTGTAAGCAATTCCTGATAGATGTAGAGTTACATAATTAATATCGGGATAAAATACCTATAGCCTTTCTCGATAAATGGACTATCCAACACAAAAATATTTTTTCAATTCGGTCGAGTAGTTTCTGAGATTAGTGCGCTTAAACAAACAAACTTTTCAGCTTTATAATATTAGTAAAGATTACGATAGCCCGTAAGTATAGCGATTGGCGTAGTGTACCTACAATACAAGTAATCTGTAAGTTTCTATGTAATTCCAGGCTTACAGTCTGCCACCGATCGTAAACGTTTGTCAGTGTCAAACTTTGTCTAACTAGATAATTGTTACACGATAGGGTGATCTCCATAGCAATTTTGTAAACGAAATCCCATTTAGCTAAAACGTTCAATGGGAACGTGTGTTTTAATAATTTTCAAACACGGACTTCAAAATATTATGCCTTTTCTTTTAGCGTTATTTTTGTAATACGTGTTTTTTAATAAAATGTCATGAACGTAGTCTTGTGAATAATATAGATTTGTAACTTTTATGATTTAGTTATAATCAACATAAAATACTGCTTGTATCCTACTAATATTATAAATGCGAAAGTTTAGATGTTTGGATGTTTGGATGTTTGGATGTTTGGATGTTTGTTACTCAATCACGCCATAACGGCTGAACGGATTTGGCTGAAATTTGGAACACATATACTTAGTAACCTGGAGAGGAACATAGGCTACTTTTTATCCCGGAAAAATATGACATTCCCGCGGGATACCGTCATGTAGTCCACGCGGGCGAAGCCGCGGGCGGAAAGCTAGTACTACATAATTATGTTTAATTAAAATTGCTATTAATGGAATGCCTATAAAAGCTGACCAACACCTAATTTTCTGATAATTTAGGTCCAATCAAAATGACAAAGATAGATTTCGGCGGCAATAATTGAATGTCTCGAGATTGCCACAAAAAAGCTATTATCTTTTTTCTTCGCACCGAAAATAAGTGAGACACATATATTTTGTTATATTGTCTTTGTATTATACACACAAACACTTGTATTAAAAAGTTGATGAAAGAAATATAAGCATATTCATCGCGCTTTATTACCTCGTCTCCTGCTGACTTTAATGGAATTTTTTATTAAGTTTGTACACTGACTTAAGCTAGATTGAATTTAAGTATTATTCTCTTTATTTGACCACCCTAGGATACAATAAAAATATGTAGGAAAGACTTATCGAACTGAATAGTAAATTATAAAATGTCAAGTTTTTCGCTTCGCGCGACGTCACTTTGTTGTGTAATTTTTTTATAATTTGTCAGATACACCTATTTATTTAGAAAAAATCGACCCGTCTCACAATCAGCTCCGATGGAATAGCGATGATTGTGAGACGGATCGATTTTTTCTAAATACTTCATTTTCCATTTTTCATTAATAAAAATTGCATTGTCAATGCAAAAATTTAAAATTTAAAATAATATACACCTTATTTAAATTTTTCCTTTTTTTTGCATTCACAATGCAATTTTTATGGTTGAAAAATGGAAAATGAAGTATGTGTAAATAAGTGTGAATAAGTGTAATGAAGTATAAGTAAAAATGAAAAACGACTCCGTAGCTCAGTGGTTAGAGCAGTCGCCCGGATAGCGAAAGGTCGTGGGTTCGAGTCCCATCGGAGCTGGTTGTGAGACGGGTCGATTTATTCTAAAATACTTCATTTTCCATTTTTCAATAATATACACTTATTTGTCTTTTTTATCACAATGCCCAATATTGTAGTACAATCGATCGACGCGAAAAGCGCGAAGGAAAGGTAACCAGACAATTTTAAGGGACATAGTTGTTGTGATACCCATGTTTTATTGGTTTTGCCAAACATTTATGTCTCACACCTTTCTTTAAATAATTTTCTAAAGAACTAACGCTTTAGATGCCTTGATTATTAGAACAATCAATCCTAAATTATTAAGTAACTAAACATACACATCTAAGTCTCTAGAAAAAATATAGAAGATTCTAGCTTAATGTAAGTGATGAGTATTAGAAATTAAGGTTGCTCTCCAATTCAAGGTGACTCATGACCGTGATACACTTTTATCAGGTGAATCAGCAGGTCTGGTGAACTCCGACCTTTTGCCAACCTTTATCGTAAGTAGCCTAGGTGATATAGTACCCGATATTGAACCGTAAATTAATGGGCATACGGGGGCAAATGCGCGCCCGAGCTTGAAACATAGTAGTAGAAATAACCAGAACAATCCATAATGACAATGGGTCCCGAATATTTGTTTTAGTAGTGTGATATATAGGTAATTTGGTAGATAAGTTAAAAAAATATCGGAATATCGGATTATTACACATTTTTTTTATCCACAACTTGGTAGCACTTAGCCTTCATCACACCTGCTGTTATGTTGTGATAAGGCTGAAGGTGGAAGCGCACTACTCCCGGAATCCTCAATCACTGAGGAACTGGCTATCTTATCTCTTACTGTCGGAACACAATAATGCTGAAAACATCATTGTCATGGCGTCAGACTTAGATAAGATGGTGGTAGCTAGCCAGGCGGACTAAGAACAAGTCCTACCACCAACCAAACCGAATACAATATGTACCCCCACTGGGAATCGAACCCGGGACCTCTTGGTCTGAAATCGGTGGTGTGAACTACTAGACTACAGAGGCGGTTAAAATACACCATAAATAAACCAGGCCCTGCCAGAATACCAGCGTTGTTGTGGGGTGACCCCTCACCCTGCAACAACATTATGCTGAGGTAGTGTCCAGATTGGTCCTTGTATAATATTCTGTAACTGTATGTCTTGTCGTGCGATGTGGCAATAAATATTTTTTCAACACACTTGCTCATAAAGTGAGCCTTATTACATCGATCTTAGGGCCATAAACCGAACTATAAGACACGCGTGCATAATAATATTAAAGTACTAGTTGCGTAATAGAATTATCCCTACAAAGTTAAGTAAGTACCTAACTGCAAATTATATGCGAGTAAACAGAGCATTTTCGATTTCACCGGGTAATAGATACAGTTCTTTCTTTGTAACAACAAAGAGGTTTTATACGGCTGAAAACCCATTTACGTTTTTATAGTAAATAAATGTGCCCCTAATTAAGACAAAAAACATAATTAAGTGTATTATTATCAAACTATTTATAATTCACAATAATTTGTTATAAAACATTTGCATTTTATCACTATTATTATAATTATTTTGAAGTAGGCTGTATGGCTGTATGTAATCAATCACCTTACATTTGGCGCGTGCAAAAAAAAACTTGCGCTCTTTTTCCCTTAGCTAATATAATAGGTCTTTACATATGAAATTGCCGTCTTTTTCTCACAATCATGTTTATTGGTCTCTAATTTTTTAATTAATATTAATATATAAAAATTAATAGTCAGTTTCGAAAATAGAGTATGTCGTCATGTTAAACATATAAGTAAAGAAAAATTAAACAGGCTTCTAAAATTTTTATAAATGCTCCAAGGTACCCCTTTTCGGTTGTCGTCAATTTGACAGATTTGAACAGATTTTTTTTTATTCTAATACAGTTTATCAAAAGAGATTATAGGCAATAACTAGTTAGAATAATTTTGTCTGGTCATATCTCGAAAGTTTCGTTGAATTCGGAGTTCACATGTCCAAGAAATCCCCAAATATCTTTGTATGCCGATTCCAACTTCCTACAATTTCCCCATAGAAAACGGCAATTTCATAGGTAAAGACCTATTATTAGGTTATTGTATGCAATAAATGTTTGTTTTTCCTCGCAAGTGTGTTGAAAAAGTGCGTATGAAACTCGTGAGCAACTTACTCACTAGACACTCGGCTGATTTACGCCCTCGCCTGCGGCTCGGGCTGCAACCCACAGCCTCGTGTATAATGAGCAACCTAGCTCACTTGTATCATAATATACTATTAATTTCTTCAATATTTCACAAATTGATCTGAATCATAAACTTGAGCTAATTGTTTATCACCCATATCAGAACCAACAACGGTATTACAAATTGAGATCGAACTCAAGACCCTTGGCTCAGTAGGTGTCGTCAGTAGATACCTCTGCCCCATTCGGCCTAGCAAACGACAAGATACAGTAGGTGTACTATCATCATATTACTTCATCATCGTAATTATCAGCCATGCTCGACTGCAAACGACATGGGTCAAAATCTGAAAAAATTTTTGGTCCCTTCATACAAAATCGATCAGCTGACTGTCCAGTTTGTATGAGAGACCAAAATATTTTTTTTCAAGTTTCGACCCATTTTTTTTTGAGGAAAGTTGTTCAATATTATGAGTACAAGCTGTGGTTTTAGGCTTGCATCTGACCAAAGTAACACCCTGTATACATTTAAAGCGTTTGAGTGTTTTCAGAAAGCTATTGGTTAGACATTCGTTTTCACGATTCATTGCAAATGGCAAATAATATAGGTCACAATACAATACATCGAGTTTTATATAAGTACCTAAACTTCACAACCGTCTTCTCTCCGGTATTATAATAAAATTCAAGGTATTATAATACTTCAAGTCGCGAGTGAACCGGTACCTTCTAGGCAAGCGCGATTCATCGTAGATCGCATCAACGCTTAACATCAGGCGTGATAGCGGACAAGCGCTTGACTATCAACCAATAAAAAAAAAAAAAAAAAAAAAAAAATTCAAGTCCATTTATTAAAAGTATGAGACAATCACCATTATACAATCCATAAATAAATTCGTCTCGTCTGTTGGGGCGGACGTGCCGACCTAATGCACTCTTACTTAAAACCATTGTTAGAACACCCTAATATGAAATACAGTTACTACAATAAACAAACCAAACGATTAACAGCTCTATTGCCTTTATAACAGAAGCTATATTAGGCATTGCTCTTGTTATTAATGTGGCTGACTGACATGGGTCAATTTTGCGTGTGCCTAGGGCTGCTAACATCTAAATTATCAACCGTTGACTTTGAATGACATTCATATTTCTACTTGAAAAATAAAATTATTAAAAGAACGCATGAAATTCTTTGTAACGTTAAAAAAGCTATAGCTACATACTAACTACCTATTTACTAATTTTAGTAAATAGTTAGTTAATGCACATGAGACCATATAAGGCACTTATGGCATATCATTGTTTGTTCGTGCTAATAATATCCGAAACAGCTGGACCAATTTTGACGCAAATTGGTAGACAGCTGGTGTTTTTAAAAAGTTACTTTGGCTACTGTTATGTAATGTCCACGCGAACGTGGTTCACCGTGCAGTCGGTACAGAATATAAAAGCGACAATTTCATATCCATAAATTACATCGCTGCAGTACGTATGTAGTTAATACACGGAAAGAGATCCGAATCAGGGAAATGTCGGTCCGAAGTAGCAGTATTGTGATTTGTAGGGGCACTAGATAAAACCTTGGTACTTCGGGCTGACAGTTTTCAGATTTGGCTCAGTCAGCGGAATTATAGCGCAGTGACCTTTGTTCGACCGCCAAACCATGTAACCACCTTCTATTTAATCCTCTGTCTCGTTCTCGTCACCAAATGCGGCGAACCAAATAGCCGTTTATATTACTCGGTGACCGAGTACGGCCTGCAGCAGTATAAGGTTTAACCGAGTAATGTTAACGCGTATTTCGCAAATACTCTAAACTAGCATAAATCCGGAAAAAACCTTAAAGTTTGACAACCCTACGTCTGACTGAAATTAATTAGCGTGCAACATTTCATTAGGGAGTATGACGCCGCCGATGAATTGTCGCCAAAAGGGCCGATAGGCAATTGAATTTATGTTTTACTGAGAGTAATATTATCTACATTTTTGTTGCTTTTGGTTGATTCTTTATTCGTTGGGTTATACGAGTGTCTAAATAGTGTTGGATTTAGCTATAGTAAACCATGCCCAAAAGGGCTGAGGTATCTTATTCAATTTATGTTTCACTGAGAGCAATTAATAGCCTTTTTGTTGCTCTTGTGTACTTTCTTTGACCCTTGGATTTGATTCAAATAGGGGATTTTGGGTTGGTCCAAATATATGAATGATAATAATTTTTTCGATACTTAAGATATCGTTTCGAACTGGGCGTCGAACCGCTACTGCGGCGGAACTGCTGCGGCGGCGACACGACACGACGCCCCGCTTCACGTCGTCGCCGCTTCATGTCGCTACCATGATTTTGAACTCGAGCGCACCAGCAAGCACAATAATTCATCTATGATTCCTGAACCAAAGGAATAGTCAAACTATACTGGACCGTGCACCGTTTTGTATGAAATCATCGATTGCCATCAAGTTAACGAGACTTGTATTGTAAACCTTCTCACGACAAACGAACAATGTTTATTTGTGTGCGAAAGGCGCACGCAAGCGCGCGGTTGTCTCTGACGCCCGTATTCTCAAACGCAAATCATCTTTGGGAGCGTCTTAAACATCATGGCATCTCTTTCATACGTTTGACATTTAAAGTGACAGGGCGATGTTTGAGACGCTCCCAAAGATAAGTAGCGTACGAGTATTCGGGCATGAGGCTGACATCCGACGCTGACGCTCGCTATACGAAATGTATTTTATACAAAACCAGGGGCCCAAGTACTAACTATTATTTATTCTGTGCCCAGACCAACTATTGGCATTCCATCGACATCCTATTGACATGACATTACATTTCCATTTTACCTAATTTTGTATTCTGCTAAAATTTCTTAAAAGTCGTGTCAGTTGAATGGAAATGGAATGTGAAATGAGCTATCCAAAAAATATTTAATTTAATTTTAATTAAAGAAAACTAAATACTTTACATAAAAATACCTGACAAAAATTGAAGCTATAAGTGCCCTGCATCTTATAAGATCAAGAAAAGGGGGGAGCATCAGTAATGATATTTTTTCGACAGAATTTTTCTAAGTGTCAAGTCGAACGTATCTGTGATGGGTGCGCAAGTATTCGTAGTAAAGGGTAATAATTAGGTTAGGTAGGGTTTCTTTATTATTCAAACATTAGTAGTAAGTGGGTCTTAATTGTGCTAGGTAGGGTAAATTACGCAGTTGATTATACAGAAAGTTACTGAAAATATTGATTAACAAATCCCTCACTTGCGCTTTTCTGAGACGAAAAGTTTTTATAAACTCTACCTCGGTACTAAGAAACGCGTTAACATTTTCTCTAAACATTGTACGAGATTTGCTGCGCAGCCTTGCGCAATAAGCGAAGTGTTCTGTCAGCAGCATTAGCGAGTGCCAAAGTACGCCTAGGCAATGATGCGGCTGAAGTGGGCTGAAGGGCATATAGCTAAGTTTTATCGACTGAAGCTCGAAAATTTACTGTTTTTTGAAACTATGTTTTTAAGACAGACTAGAATAAATATAAAAAAGTAAAAAAAGAATAGAAAAGTTAAAAAACGTGATGCTGCTTCAAAATGTCAAATGTCAAAACCTCCCACCCGAGCCCCCTCAAGCACCACCCGAGAGACTACTCCCTCTCCCGTCCCCTTCACCTCCCCCTACCGTCCCCCTCCCCTATTTTCCTCCAGAGTACGTGTCAATGCAATTCAAACGAGCACAAACTCGAGGGGATTGCATGGTTTTATTACAGAGTTCCAGTGACCTTCTTCCGGCTCCTATATCAGACCCTTGACACTATTTTCCAACAGAGAACTCGTCAAGACGATTCAAGCGAGCCCAAACTAATCTAGAGTTCATCATAGAGTTTCTGAGGCGTTCTTCCGGCTCCATCATCAGATCAGCTCAATGACACTATTGAATTGCCTTCCAATTCTGACCTATGTTCAAAGTTTCAAGTATCTAGCTCCTCGGGGAGCTAGTATAAAATCGTTAACAAAATTTGTAAAAACGTGGTAAAAAGGTGTCGTTGTTCGAGGGCAGTTCAATGGCTAAATAACAACTGAAAGTACATTGATACAACTGTCAAATAGTGAAGAGAATACCGTTTGTACCAACAATTACAATTCCATTCAAATACAGACTACCGAAAAGATCAATAGTAACTAGTTCGATGCAGTGTCAGTGGAGTGTAGATAGAATGGCTTCGGACCAAAACAGTAAGAGAATATCAAATGCCAAAAACCATTCAACTGAGACACTATCGACACTCTATTGAGACTCCATTATTGGTGCATTTGTATTTAGCAGACTGGCCCCTTTAATGAAGCGGGCGTCATGTCATGTCGCGTGCAGTTGCATGGCCCGCTATTATTTCTCGGCTGCTTGCGCTCATGGTGCAACGACTGAGATAGGCTTTGGCAGTTGTCATCCGACGCCCGTTCGAACCGATACCTTTAGGTACATTTTCCGTGTTCTGTGGGTTTTACTATGCACAAAGTTTTTTTTCATCCCATCGATTCGAAAAGCGATGATTGTTTATCTAATAACAGGGTCCAAAACGATTCATTGTTTACCTGTTATGACAAGAGGGTATAAATGAGATTTGAATTTTGAACAGCTTCATAACAGGGTCCAAAACGATGAGATTTGAATTTAGAACATAATTGAAGAAGCATTGGTTGGAGGGTAGCAAAGGGTGTGCAGTACTTAAACAAAAAATTCAACTGATTTTGTATGGGGCCGGGACTTTTTTCGGGACCGAGAAATTTTCAAAAACGGAATATTATAAAGTTGAGAATATCTCGTAAACGGTGAGTCGTAGCTAAAATCTAACAAAATTTTCAACCCCCATACGGTATACCCGGAGATACTTATAAGGAATCTGATGGACATATATTATTTTTATTTAATTTTTTTTTATTTCAAAACTTAAAAATTTTTTCTTGCCCGACTAGCGCTATGATCTATCCGAACGACAAAGAAAGGTAGGTAGTTTGAGTTGTCTTTACTGCTTTTCTTATAGAGGGGGATGAAAAGCAGAGTGTATTACTCGGCCGCAAAATTATTTTCACCTTGGGCGGCGTATATTGAATCCATCGCTGCGTTCAGGATTCTACTTTAGAATCCCTCGCTGCGCTCGACATTCTACTCTAGAATCCTTCACTGTGCTCTGGATTCAAAATAGCGCCCTCGCCGTAAATATATTATTTTGCTCCCTTGTAATACAATCTACTATTTTCTTTTAGGCTTCATTGTGGTTGATAAAAGTTATTAATTCTTGAGAAGAATTCATTTCAAGTAATTTTCTTTACCCTATCTTAGAACAACGTTGAATAGCATTAACTCCTGTGCTATCATCTTACGTTACGATGTTGATGATCCATAATAATGTATAATAAGTAATATTAGTGTCTTTGATTCTTTGTCCGTTTTTCACTTCACGTGAGCAACGGATCGACATGATTTTTGTTATGGGGATAGTTTTAGAGCTGGAGAGTGACATAAGCTACTTTTTATACCGGAAAAATATCCCATTCCGTGGGATACCGTCGTGTAGTCCATGCGCGCGAAGCCGCGGGCAGAAGTATAGCATATTTCCATTTTCTGTTTACCAATTATATTAAAAGCAACATCATAATATTTTGTCATAAACATTTTCTTTTTCTCGTAAAAGATCCTAATTTTATAAGTCGTCTACACCGTTTAAGTACGTAACACCATTTTCAAATTTCATCAACAACAAAGTTAATTATGGCCTCATTACTTTTGCGTTTTCAAACGAATAGCAAAAGCGTCAACGAAATTAATAATTAATTATTAATTTGTTTAACTCGAGAAAACGTGTTTCTTGAAAGTTTGACAAACATTTTCTATTAGGATGTTTAAATGAGTTCCATGAAAATGTACGGGGCCAAAGATTTATACCTAATAAGTCTTCTCTTTGTCGTAGCGAAAGCGAAGACTTATCATAAATCTATGTACGGGGCTTAATACGTATGTACTAGTAGCGGCTCTCGGTTCTATTCGCGTCCAGCGGGCCGATCGCCGTAATTCTATGCAGCGCGTCTTGATGACGTTTGCGTCTTGAGTTCTTGACGTTTGACTTCGTATTGTCGTAATGACATAACGACGCACACGTCACGCATACCTATATTCCCACAATCCTGTCTGATCCGATGACATCCGTGACAGAGGAACCACTTGCAATACGAAATTAGCTGTCAAAATAGACTGTCGTATGAAAACTGTTTTAGTTCCAAAGATTATCACCGGAACAGAAAAGGTTGTCGCACTGTCAAAGCTGCGCGTTATCAAAACCGGTTTTGCACGTCAACTGAACGTAAACTTGACTAATGCGTCATAAAATTACCGCGATCGGGGCCCAGTTTGATCGCGAGTCAGCTCTACTTTTGACATAATCATCATCATCATTTCAACCGTAAGACGCCCACTGCTAGGCATAGGCCTCCCCCAAGGATCTCCACAACGATCGGTCCTGCGCTGCCCGCATCCAGCGGCTTCCCGCGACCTTGACCAGATCGTCGGTCCACCTTGTAGGGGGCCTGCCCACGGAACGTCGTCCGGTTCGCGGTCGCCATTCGAGAACCTTTCCGCCCCAACGGCCATCGGTTATCCGCGCTATGTGTCCCGCCCACTGCCACTTCAACTGAGCAATCCTTCGAGCGATGTCGGTCGTTTTAGTTCTCCTGCGGATCTCATCATTTCTGATTCGATCGAGCAGGGAAATACCAAGCATCGTTCTCTCCATTGCTCGCTGGGTAACCTTGAGCCTTCTTATGAGACCCATAGTAAAAGACCACGTCTCGCTTCCATAAGTCATAACTGGCAACACACACTGGTCAAAGACCTTAGTCTTGAGACATTGAGGAATTTTGGACGCAAATATATGCCGGAGCTTCCCAAACGCTGCCCATCCGAGCTGGATTCGACGAGAGATCTCTTTCTCGAAGTTGGACTTACCTAATTGGATTGCCTGTCCTAGGTAGACATAGTGGTCAACAACTTCGAGTGTAATGTTCCCAACATTAACTGGAGCGGATGCAACATGGGCATTGGACATGATTTTCGTCTTATCCATGTTCATCTTCAGACCCACTCTTTGGGAAGCATTGCTGAGATCTTCGAGCATTGTGTTCAGGTCTTCCAAGGTCTCAGCCATGAGAACTACATCATCGGCAAACCGCAGGTGTGTTAGGTACTCGCCATTGATGTTAATGCCGAATCCTTTCCAGTCCAGTAGCTTGAAAATATCCTCCAACGCAGCTGTGAATAGTTTCGGAGAAATGACGTCTCCCTGTCTCACACCTCGCTGTAGTTGGATAGGATTAGAGCTCTGGTTCTGTAGTCGGACTGACATGGTGGCGTTTTGGTATAAGTACCTCAGCACCTCGATGTACCTGTAGTCTATTTGGCACCTTTGAAGAGACTGCAGCACTGCCCAGGTCTCGATCGAATCAAAGGCTTTCTCATAGTCCACGAACGCCAAGCATAGTGGCAAGTTATACTCTTCGGTCTTCTGTATAACTTGCCGCAGCGTATGAATGTGGTCTATGGTACTATAACCTTTTCGGAACCCGGCTTGTTCGGGAGGTTGGAAGTCGTCGAACCTGCGAGCGAGACGATTCGTAATGACATAAAATTTTTGACAAAAACTTTTGACATAAAATTTGAGTTAATTAAAATTCTATTTTTAAACTCGCCCTTCTGAGTGTCCACAATTGAAAAATCCAAGAGGTAGAGATATCATTCTAGTGTGGATGGATATGAGAACCATCTGAAGTTACGTTTTTTAAATGGAGGTACTTACCTACATGTCATATAGGGAGTTACACCTAAGCACGGAGCAAAATCAAATGTTGATTACATGAAATAAAATGTAACTAGCCAAATTCGAATTCAATTCAACTTAATTTATTTCGAATTAATTTATTTAGATTGAGGGTACAGCAGACATTAAGGCAATTTATTGCCTGTTTACTTATAAATTAAAATTCTTACTGAGCATTACAAACTTAAAATGTTGTCAGTAATTTCTCTGCAGTAGGTATAAATGTAACATACGTTTCTACGTGAAATTGCCAAATTCCTCGTCATAACAAGTAATTTGTTTACCTCCATAACCTAGTAAGCGCTGCCGAAATTTACGGAAGATGATACATAATTCCATTAAGATGTTTTGCTTCGTATACATTTCAAAGGTACCGAAAATAATGGGCTTATCAAGGTTTTTGTTAACCCTTGAATCTAAACGTGTTAAGGCAGATTTTCTTTCAGTTATTCATTCTATTTCGGTATTTCTGTTTAGTTAGGTTAATGTTGATGTATTTTTATAAGTTACTTACTGTTTTCTTGTTATTTTGTCGTGTTATGAGTTTCTTTTTTAGATTTTAAAGGCATTACGTCCAATCACCAAATATCACATGAAAGAAAGCATTTTGGGATTTTCGTTGATTTATTAAAAACCAGAAATATTATATTAAAAGTATTGCCTTATTTATCTGAATTATATTAATAATATTATAAATGGGAAACTGACTCAGTCACGAGTAGGTAATACATTTTAATTGATATTTTGATCTCGTCATTGGTTCGGTAAGTTGGACCGCATAGGGTAGTGTAGGGTCAACACTTATCCCAATACTTTCACAGGAACGGAAACCACGTGGGTAAAACCGTGGGGCACTACTTAGCTCTGTCCAACGAGAGAGAGTTGATAAAAAATCGGCCAAGTGCGAGTTGGACTCGCCCATGAAGGGTTCCGTACACACTTAACGTACCGATTGCCTATACATTGCCAAAATTCCACCATAATTTTTTGTCAGCAAAATATAACTTTGTTTTTCACAGTGTTTGTATGAATGACAAAGTAACATTTGCGGTTTTTGAAAATGTGTTATATCTCAAAAAGTACTCACTATGTGTCGTTCAAACCAATTTTCGTTGAAAGTTTTTATTAAAATCTACAGCATATATTTTTTCTAGATTTTTCATTCTTTTATTTCAAAAGTTAGAGGGGGGGGGACACACATTTTACCACTTTGGAAGGCTCTATCTTTCAAAATATTGATTTTGAAAAAAAATTATTTGAGAAACCTCCATATTATTTTAAAAGACATATCCATAGACACCCCACACGAATATATTTGATTAAAAAAATATTTTTCAGTTTTAGTTTCATGTATGGGGAGCCCCCCTTAATTTGTTTTTATTTTTTATTTTTGTATTAAAATCGTAAAGCGGTTCACGGAATACATCTACCTACCAAGTATCAACTGTGTAGTTTTTATAGTTTTGGAATAAAGTGGCTGTGACATACGGACGGACGGACAGACAGACAGACAGACAGACAGACAGACAGACAGACATGACGAATCTATAAGGGTTCCGTTTTTTGCCATTCGGCTACGGAACCCTAAAAATTATGATACTTCTCCGAACAGGGTTACTGTCGCTAAATTATCGCAAACTCTATGACGGCCGCCGCTTATATCTGGTTTTCGCCGTGTTTCGTGGTAAGAGTCACGCAGTTGTTGTCAACCGCGGCCAGGCCAGGCCCGGCAACAGGCGAGCGGACGTGGCGGCCATTTTGCCATTTTCGCTTTTTAAGTTAATATTATGCTATGGAGTGGTAAGCTATTATGGTAAGGAGGGCTATCTCTGTAGTGAAAAAGTGTCAGTCAAACTGCGTTAAATTAAGATGGCGCCACATTAGAAACCAACTTCCGCTCCTTTATGGCGCACTTTCCAAAACAAGAAACAAATATACATATAGTCCCACACTCCTGTATGTTCCGGTGACAGCCGTGACAGAGGAGCCACTTGCAATACGAAATTAGCTGTCAAAATGGACTGTCGTATGAAACCTGTTTTAGTTCCAAAGATTATCACCGGAACAGAAATGGTTGTCGCACTATAATCATTAATTTACCATTTTAACACGACTGCGAGGAGTGTTATGTTTTATCGCCTGTTTATTTTTTATAATATTTAAAAAAGCATACACAAATAAAATGAGGGAATATCATGTCACTCTAGTCACTATAAATACATAATTAAAGTTTCGAGATATTCCTCGAAGCGCTCCAATTTTGGAGCGCTACCAACAAAGCACCCCAAAAGTATTCCTTGAAGCGCTCCTTTT
Organism: Crambus lathoniellus; assembly: GCA_949710035.1. NCBI lineage: Eukaryota > Metazoa > Arthropoda > Insecta > Lepidoptera > Crambidae > Crambus > Crambus lathoniellus. The sequence goes on from OX453296.1 coordinate 13,736,780, forward strand.
AATTACTGCTAATAAAAGGAGCGCTTCACAATTTAAATTGAAGTTTTATTCCTCGAAGCGCTCTCACGTTGAAAAATAGGGAAGAGCATGAAGTAAACTGCGAGCAAAAAAACCAAACATTATTAAACTTGAAAATGAAATATTAGAAAAAAACGACCCAACCTCCAAGTAGCTCCGCCGGGAATATTCTATTATTCATTTTCGATAATTTCATTTTCAATAAGTAATAAAAATTGCATTGTGAATGCAAAAAACTAAATATAATTATTATTAAACTTCTTAAAAAAACAGTCATTTTTGCATGTGTCTACAGTGAATTTATAAAAGTCTGAAATAACAATATTTGGAACTGTTTTTATTTATTATTTGTAAAATTGGGGGTTGAAACGAACATTTATCATTGTTACATTCAGCAATCAGCACAGATTATCGAATGGTGGTAATATTATAATATACATTTATTTTGGGCTAAATACGTAGCCCCGTCACTTCGAGGTACAGGAGATCACGCGTACACGGAGTCCGCACTATACTGACAAGCTCACGGACTATCACTCGAGGCTAACACGATCGGGCGCGCGTTTCCGTCCACTCGGACAAAAAATACAAATGTAATTATTGTGGTGGGTGACATTCTTATGTAGCCCACGCGTGTGTTCTAGTGTTAAGTAGTTGGCAATATTAACCAATAGGTATTAGTTAGACGCAATTACTTTACTCTAAGGCAACATTTATGTAACTTCCCTGAATACAAGAAGATTAATTTCCAATTAACCGAATAATTACATTTCTAGTTGCTCTGAAATCTATATAGTAAGCAAATGAGTGAAGCCATATTTTAACGGGAGTATAATATTCCCGTTAAATGTAATGTGTCCTGTTTCATTGATTTTGCGTAGTGATTCATAAAAAAAAAACTAGTTTTATAGAAAAATGCAGTCTTCATTTATTATGAAACACGGTAAAATAAAATTATTTGACATTTCAACGTATGCAAACAACACTAATTTCAAAATCAACAATATTAGCTTTTATTTAATGTTATTGCAATAGGATGAGATATAGCTTTTTAAGTTAACGCTCTAAAGCCTGGTGTACACACACGGACAGAGTAAAATGTATAGTAGCAAGGTAAATTAGAGTGCTACTTTCTCTAAACCGATATGAGAGTAGATGGCCCAAACTTACCTGACCCGATGACAGCGGTGCTGGAGGAGCCACTCGCAACACAAAGTCAGCGGTTAAAATAAAATGTCACTGACAGCAGTATGAATATTTTTTAGTTAAAAAAATCGGTTAAGTGCGACTTGGACTTGTCCATGAAGGGTTCCGTACCCACTTAACCTACCAATTGCCTATAGATACGTTGAAACTTTTATATGGATCTACTACAGTATATATTTTTTCTAGGTGAATCACTATTTTATTTCAAAAGTTAGAGGGGGGACTTACTTTGGAAGGCTCTATCTTTCAAAAGGTAATTTTCAAAGACCATCTAATAGACACCCTACACGATGTTTGATCAAAAACATATTTTTTAGTTTCAGTTGCCTGTATGGGGAGCCTCCCTTATTTCTTTAATTTTTGTATTAAAATCGTAAAGCGGTTCACAGGATACACCTACCTGCCGAGTTTTAACTGTGTAGTTTTGTAACGATGCCGTTTCGTTCCAGTCTCATGGAAAGTTCAACTGGTTCAACCTCCATGATGGCTGGAAACTCCTTAGTTTTACTTACTTACTGGAAATTAATAGTATTTTGTATCTGTTCTTTCCAAATTCAAATTCTTCGTTCCACGTGCCCTGTTCACCATTTTGATTCAGTCCTACCAAAACCTTCAAGCTGTACGTAACTCGCGGAGCATTATCAATCTGCTATTTTATTAAAAACTAGCTTCCGCCCGCGACTTCGTCCGCGTGGACATTCGAGAAAATACTTAGGGGACCAATAACCAGGATAAAAGTATTCTATGTTTTAATTGCATAAAAATCCGATCAGCCGTTTTTACGTGATTAGGCGGGTCCTCCGTCACCAAGCGAGCAGCCTCGCGCGAGGCAGAACGTTTGGCACGTGCGGCGGGCCTCGCACGAGGCTGCTCGTTTGGTGAGGGAGGACCCGCCTAATCACGTAAAAACGGCTGATCGGATTTTTATGCAATTAAAACATAGAATACTTTTTATCCTGGTTATTGGTCCCCTAAGTATTTTCTCGAATGTCCACGCGGACGAAGTCGCGGGCGAAAGCTAGTAAATAATAAGTGTCTGTTTCACAATCAAAAAGTTAGTTCTGAGTAGCTTAGGTACCAAGAACTTTTAGGGTACTTAAGATGATTTAGGTTTCTATCTTACCCTATTTACCCCCTGGGTTTGATTTTCGGAAAACAACGAAATGGGTTGCCTATTTGTTTTAAGAAGTAAGCCTACAAAGTTTCAAGTTGAAGTGTCTATTTTACCCCCTGATTTTTTATTCAAAATTTCACCTCTATTTCAACCTATTAGGGGTTAAATCATGTTCAGCGTTTTAAACATCAAAATAAATGCCATTTTTGCAATCTTTATCCCATAAAACCTCAATAACGACATCCATATCGATTTTTACGTTTGTTTATCCCATTTAACTTCTAAGGGGTTGATTTTCGAAAAAATACGAAATATGTGTTTGCTTATTTGTTTTACTTTCCGACCATAAGCCTAAATAATAAATGAAATGAAGGATTTTCCAGATACAACATTTCATCCTCCTTTTCACCCCTTCGGGGGTGGAGTTGTCAAAAACACTGACACAGGAAAATATTAATTTTCAATTGCCAGCCTTAATGCAAAATTTGAAGATCCCAACTTCAAAACTGACGGACTTTTAAACACATATTCATCCCCTATTTTACCCCCTGGGTTTGATATTGGGAAAATTACGAAATGGGTTTCCTATTTGTTTTAAGAAGTAAGCCTAAAAAGTTTCAAGTTGAAATTTCTATTTTACCCCTGATTTTTCATTTAAAATTTAACCCCTGTTTCAACCTTTTAGCGGTTGAATCATGTTCAGCGTGTTAAACATTAAAATAAATGCCATTTTTGCAATCATCATCCCATAAAACCTCCATAACGACATCCATATCGATTTTTAGGTTTATTTATCCCATTTAACCTCTAAGGGGTTGATTTTCGAAAAAATACGAAATATGTGTTTGCTTATCTGTTTTACTTTCCGACTATAAGCCTAAATTATAAATTTAATGAAGGACTTTCCAGATACAACATTTCATCCCCCTTTTCACCCCTTCGGGGGTGGAATTGTCAAAAACGCTGACACAGGTAAATATTAATTTTTAATTGCCAGCCTAAATACAAAATTTGAAGATCCTAACTTCAAAACTGACGGACTTTCATACAAACATTCATCCCCTATTTTACCCCCTTAGGGGTGGAATTTCCAAAAAGCCTTTCTTAGTGAATGCCTACACTGTATAACGTATCTATGTGCAAAATTTGAAGTCTCTAGGTTCAGCGGTTTGGGCTGTGCGTTGATATCTCAGTCAGTCAGTCAGTCAGTCAGTCAGTCAGTCAGTCAGGACTTTGAATTTTATATATATAGATAACAGGAAGTAACAGGAAGCCGTGAATCAGGGTAAGCTATCATACCTAGTTATTTATCCATTACTTTTAGAATATTAGTAATAGGACACTTTTATATTCAAGTATTTTAAATTTTGTTTACAGTTTTCTATTTCTACTTTTACCAAAACAATATTATAAAACAAGTCTCTAGACCTTTTATTTATTTACGATATCTTCTATTAAATATACTGGGCGGCGACTTCCGACGCTCCGGCTAGTGTATTGTTGGCCAACGACGACGGTGGAACTATCGCAGTTTTTATAGTTTAGGAAAAAAATAGCTGTGACACATGGATGGACGGACAGACAGACAGACCGACATGACGAATCTATAAGGGTTCTGTTTTTTGACATTCGGCTACGGAACCCTGAAAATAGCCACCATGTGATGTCAGATAAGTTTATAGCACTCTACCACAAAGTAACTACGCGGGCGGTCTTTATTTTGTGACTCTACTCTACCAGTGTACAGCAGGCTTAACTAACACAACTCGACCTGTCTTAACCCGCCCTTCAGCGCACTGAAAGTGAAAAGCACCATTAATTTGACACCCGAAGTCGTTTAATTTCTAATTAAACACTAATGTTCTTAAGTCCTGTACTTAAGGTTCAAATTATCTCGTATATTCAACCGGTTGTATTAGCGGTTCTGTTACCACACAATACTCATTATTTCCGCCAGGAGTTACCTCGAGTTTAATTTCGATTTCGTTTCTCACCAGCCGTGTACAATTACTAGACACAATATGTGCATTAATCTTGCTTACATGATATCGCTTTAGTAATTGATATTTTTATGCGTTACCTTTTATAATATTATTTAATAAATAAATATTTTATACTATCACATACTACATTCTTCCAATACCAAACTATAGTAGCTTATTTTATTTTGTTTTTATTTTACATTATTCAGGAAACAAACAGTTTTTTACATTATATTATTCTAAACATATGAGAAAAATCATAAATACCTATAGGCATCGAGTTAAATAAGATTACTATAATTGTGGGTTGTATATATAAACTAATCACCCTATTAAAAAAATGTTAGTATTTAAATACTATCTACAACAATCTAACAGTCTGGTTTATTTTTAATTTTTATGATATTGCCTGGCATTATGGCAGTAGCATTTTATTTATTTTTATGCTTTATTCTGATACCTAGTATTCTATTACGTAGTACAAGAGCGGCCACCAGCATGGTTTTGTACCGTTTGATGAGAGTTGATTTCAATGTTTATTTTTGTAAATAAAATACCAAAATGATCGATTTGTCTGCGAACCAAAGAAACGTCATAATTATATTTGTAAAAAAATTCGACGGAATTTTAAGGGGTCAATGTACTCATGCATACAAACAAATTTTACTACAGAACCAACATTGACATCGCACAAAAAACAGCTGTTACATTCATTTTGATCTATTTGATCTCAAACTTTCTTTGGAACAGCTGATTTTTTTGCGATTTCAATGATGCTGCCATAGTAAAAGTTGTTTGTATGCATATTGGACATTGTTGGACCTACATTGAACCCTTAAAATTCCGTCGACTATTTTTAAAACACCTTTTATTGCTTTTATTTTCATTATCAGAACCAAAAAAAAATATATTTTGTAAGTAAATGCCTATTTTAGGAAAAATGTGATAATAAAAAAAACACGAGCCCTTTAAGTAGCTTTCAAGCGTGGTTTTTTACTATCACATTTTTCCTATACTTACTTACAAAGAACGATGGGATAAAACGTCCCCAAAACCAACAGATTTGAAATGTAACTCAGGTGAAAGATATTAATATAGTGACAACTTTTTACTATGGCGACATCCCTCAAATGTGTGGGAAGTCTAGGATAATATTATTTTAATATTGTTATTTACTATATACAAAAGTAACACCTACGTTAACAATTTCTAAGCGAATTAAAAAAAAGAAGCTTCTCAGTTTGATATGTATGTATATATATATTTATATACTTACTATATGTACGTATGTATGTTTGTCCGCGATTATCTAAACCGATTTTGATGCAGTTTTCAGGAAAGTATTTTGTTACATTTAGGATAAAGTTTTGGTATTTTAACCGACTTCAAAAAAGGAGGTTCTCGGTTTCACTAAACCCCATGGATTTTGACATTGAAAATAGCTATTAATCTCTTTATAGATACGTATGAAATTGTTGACACACATAAAAGGTCTGTTGGAGGGGGGGACGGGTCCCATACAAATTTGCCCATCATCCTTTGGAAACCAAAAAAATATTTAAAAAATTTTACTTCACCACTTTGTCAGCGTACCTAATTAATATACTTATGTCAAATTATTGCTTTCTAGGACAGAGTCTATGAGCTAGACTGGGGACAGGCAGACAGACGGACAGACAGACATGGCGAAACTATAAGGGTTCCTTGTTGACTATGGAACCCTAAAAGTGTACTGCATATACCTTTAAAATCTAAATGCCTATTGCTAAGCGAACCCAATTTTTTGTTTATCAACTCAAAAATTCATTAAAGTCTCTGACAAAGTTGAGTAATTGGTATCGATAACTTAGTCACGTGGCCCTGAAACCGTCGTCGATATCTCGTGGGTGCGAGGACACGATTTCAAGGCGTTTAAAATTAATGGAACTTTCACACTGAAACGAGAAACAGATGAACTTTCATTTGAACTTCGCGTATCGCCTTATTCTCTCGGTATGGTTAACGTAATGCCCGGGCTTCACCTGCGTCTAATGCCATTAATTAGCGCGCTATTTGATATAATACGCAGGTGTAGCCGGGTTTTAGCGCACTAATTTGATACAATAAGCGCGCTAAGACGCGCATGCCGTTATTATAACGCCGTTAGGCGTCACGCAGGTGAAGCCCCAGCATAATAGTAAACTGTAGTGCGTGTGCGTGTCAGATAACTCGGCGCGCGACTGGGGCGTCTTTGGCGCTAGTTGCAGTACACTTTTAGGGTTCCATAGTCAACAAGGAACCCTTATAGTCATCATGTCTGTCTGTCCGTCTGTCTGCCTGTCCCCAGTCTAGCTCATAGACTCTGTCCTAGAAAGCAATAATTTGACATAAATTAATTAGGTACACTGACAAAGTGATGAAGTAAAATTTTTAAAATATTTTTTTGGGTTTCCATTCTCCCCTACACGGGAAGTGGGGATGTAATTTTTTTTTTCTTATCTATCTCATAGTGTGGGGTATCGTTGGATAGCAATTTCAAAAATACTGCGGGTTTACGAAAACAGTTTTTGATTGAGGCATCCGTTTGTGAATTATTAAGCTTTAGAGTCTAGTGTCTCCCCCCCCCCCCCCCCCCCCTCGCCCCTGCCAGCCAAATGGTGTTTTTTGGATACATGAAAACATTCGCGATAACTAGTTGTATATATGACGAAGTTAAAATGAAAACAATCACAGCTAAGTAGTCTTTACAAGTTTTTGAGATATAACACTTTTTCGTTAACCGCAAATACCTATATCTTTGAACACTATGAAAAACAAAGTTATTTTTTTCTAGCGAAAAATGATAGTGGTATTTTTGCTAGGTGTACGTAATCGGTACGTTAAGTGGGTACGGAACCCTTCATTAGTGAGTCCAACTGGCAGTTGGCCGATATTGTTTTAAGCATGGAAAATATTTATGATCGATTTTAACTGCGCGCAGTTTTATCTGGCGCGCACTCTACTATGGGTGCCATATGTCAAAATAAAATTTTTTATACAGTTGCTCAAAAAGTGGCGTATTGCAGGGACGTATAGCGTTCGGGATGTGGGCTATTACACACTCGAACTTTTTCTTTACCTTTCCCGAACTCGTGCGTTTTCTTTCCCAACTGTCAAAATACTGTCTATTAAAAAGAAAAAACCAACCACGAAGTTTTTACAAAAAAAATATCATAGAAGTTTTTATGATTCATGCAAATATTTCTAAAAAGCAGCTACTAATTTGTTTCAATATCAGATTTAAAAGTAATTTTAATTATACATTAAGTTAATATTAGTATCGGCCAAATTAAATTTATGTATATAAAAAATACATAAAATTGGCTGTATGACCACAGATTACTAAATATGGTATGACGTGCAATATTTACCATAGTATCTGCATATAGGAGTTTGCGCAAGTAACTGAAAAGAAAATGAGGGACCTTATTTCTTAATTTTCTAAATTAGTTTTTTCTGGTTTTTATTGTGGTGGTACTTAGTATGGTGGAATTAGTGCAATAATGTGGCTTTAATGGAAAACGATGTGGTAAAAGAGAGAAATAAGGAAAGGCGCTCCTGTAGGATTCGGATTGCTTTTGTTAGGTTTCATTTCACATCATCTCATTTAATTTAATTTTCATTTCATATCAATAAAAAAATTCTACTGAAGCCTTGGCTGTATGATCATAGTTTCCTTTGCCAACCCAGAATGGGCGAAGAAAACAAAAAAAAAGTCTCTGCTTATATTCTTTTACGATTAGTTAGTTGAGTTTATTGTGTTTTATTATTTTATTAAATTGCTTAATTTTTTCGCAACTGTATTAAAAATAGTTGTTCAGTACACGTGCGGAACCGTCATTGCAACTTGTTCCGACTGTCAACCCTCACCTTCGGCTGCGCCTCGGCTCGGGTAGACATTTGTCGGAACTCTTTGCAATGACAGGCTTTCCGCACTTGTAATGAAATCTACTATTTTGTTCCTTTTTACATGCTTTTTATTATTACCACACTTTTATTGGCTTCACTTGTAACTAAGTCACAATGTAAGAAAATCTTAGAATTAAATTTTAACCTACGAGTACTTCTAATTGTCGTATTGATTTGAAACTTTGCAAGTCTATATGAATCTGATGACAATACAATAATTTGCTACTATCGAGCTGACCTGATGATGGAGTCAAGAGGTAGGCAATAGAACTCTTTAATGGCTGCTAGGAAACCCCTCGAGTTTAGGCTCATTTGTTTTGATCTGATGAGATCTATTTGCCACACTTGGTGGTGAGGGTCTGATGATGGAGCAGGGAGGAAGCCAGTGGCACTTCTTAATGACCACTAGGAAACCCCTCGAGTTTGGGCTCGTTGTTTCGTTCTGATGAGACTAATTCACTACACTTGGTGGTGAGGGTCTGATGATGGAGCAGGGAGGAAGCCAGTGGCACTCCTTAATGACCAATAGGAAACACCTCGAGTTCTGGCTCATTTGTTTCGTTCTGATGAGACCAGTACCCCGAGTGTAAGTTTTTATGTCAAGCAAACGCAAACTATTTCGAGTACGTATTTATGTCAATTTGTATGAAAACTGCATAAGCGCGCTACTCGCCGCTAGAGGCGCTGATACAGTTTTCATACAAATTGACATAAATACGCATTCGAAATAGTTTGCGTTTGCTTGACATAAAAACTTACACTACGGGCACTGTTCGCTATAATTAGTAGTGAAGGTCTGATGATGGAACAGGAAGGAAGTCAGTGGCACTCCTTAATGACCATTAGGAAACCCATCAATTTTGGGCTCATTTGTTTCGTTCTGATGAAACCTATTCGCTACACTTGGTGGTAAGGGTCTGATGATGGAGCAGGAAGGAAGTCAGTGGCACTCCTTAATGACCACTAGGAAACACCTTGAGTTTGGGCTCATTTGTTTCGATCTGATGAAACATATTTGCTACACTTAGTGGTGAGGGTCTGATGATGGAGCAGGAAGGAAGTCAGTGGCACTCCTTAATGACCACTAGGAAACCCCTCGAGTTCTGGCTCATTTGTTTCGTTCTGATGAGACCTGTTCGCTATAATTAGTAGTGAAGGTCTGATGATGGAACAGGAAGGAAGTCAGTGGCACTCCTTAATGACCATTATGAAACCCATCAAGTTTGGGCTCATTTGTTTCGTTCTGATAAAACCTATTCGCTACACTTGGTGGTGAGGGTCTGATGATGGAGCAGGAAGGAAGTCAGTGGCACTCCTTAATGACCACTAGGAAACCCCACGAGTTTGGGCTCATTTGTTTCGATCTGATGAGACCTATTCGCTACACTTGGTGGTGAGGGTCTGATGATAGAGCACGGAGAAAATAAGGGTTCGGCTCGCGCATCCGGTAACTAATAGGCTCCACTTGAATTTATAAAACTAAATACATACAATCACGCCTTTGAGTTATAATGTTTACGGTGTGGGCAGACATATGAATGTACTGTGACATCCATTTCTATCCATCCATGGCTTGCCATTTATTAAACTAAAAAGTAAAAAATAAATACCTATGTAGTTTAAAAAACTAAAAAACAGACACTTTCATAGAATTAGACTAAAAAGTACAAAATAAGTGTCTATTCAGTAACTGAAATTAAAAAGCGTGGTGCGCCCTTTGCGAAGCATGCATTTCAAGTAAGTATTGAAATTGACAACGCGCACCACGCTTTTTAATTTCACTTACTGAATAGACACTTATTTTGTACTTTTTAGTCTAATCCTATAAAAATGTGTGTTTTTTTAGTTTTTTAAACTACATATTTATTACATGCTTTTTATTAACTTGCCATGTTAGTTAGTTTGTTAGTTTGTGGGAACAAATCTTGTAAGCTTAATTTGACCCACTTCCTAGTGCCCGATGGGGCTGAAATTTTGTATACAGTTGTGGTTTAGATGACAATACAATATTAAAGTACAGTCAGCAGTAAAGCTTGTCATAAAAATGAAATTTTTACTAAAAACTTATATCACACAAAACAATACGATCACTAACACGATATTTCATTTTTATTTGGTATAATTAAAAAAAATCAATTTCAATTTCATGAATGAGTCATGATGAGATGAAACTCTTGGGGAGTCGGAGCCGAATTAAGTAAGTAAATATATTTATATTTTTAGCAATCGTCCCGACGACGACTGATTAAATTTCATTTTTTTTATTCTGATTTTAAGCTGAATTTATTTATTTATTTAACCAGAAAGGTACACCAACAGTATAAAATATTATACATTCTTAAATATAGTAAATATTACTAGTTTAGAATAAACGTTCTTTTACCATATTACAGGCATACACAACATTTGCACAATAATTGTAAAACGTTTACATTTTTTATTTTACTAGCTTTCCGCCCGCGGCTTCGCCCGCGTGGACTACACGACGTTATCCCACGGGAATGTGATGTTTTTCCGGGATAAAAAGTAGCCTATGTTCCTCTCCAGGCTACAAAGTATCTGTGTTCCAAATTTCAGCCAAATCCGTTCAGCCATTTTGGCGTGATTGAGGAACAAACATCCAAACTTCCAAACATCTAAACTTTCACATTTATAATATTAGGTAGGATATACCTAACTAATAAATAAAAAAAGTAAACATAATTTAATAAATATGCATACAAAACACATTACAAAGAGAGAAAAAGATAAACTTAACTGTTAAATATAACAATTATTACAATTTTAAATTTACTTTATTTATAACATAGGCATAGGTATTATGTAGCAGTTTTACTAAGAAGACTCGAGTAGATTGAGAACCTTTTTTTATTTATTAAACGAGTCGCGGAAAATGTCCATACCAGCAACGTTATTTGTATTTAATTCGTTATATTTCGCGCTGCAACGGTAAAGAGGAGCGTTTTGGCCAACATTTCTCCTGAAAAGGTAACGCGAAAGTTTTGTTTTTTGGCTGGCGAGGCGGTCGGAACGGTACGTTGGGTTGAGTTTGACGTTTTCCACGAGGTCATTACATCTCATGCTACCATTGAGAAGTCCGTGCAGAAAAGTTAAGTCATGTAGCCTAGTGATATAAATGCGATATGTCTGGTGAATGCCCGCTGTACATTTTCGATTCGTTGAGAGTGCATGTCATATTCGGGGCTCCACACAACACTTGCGTACTTACACTTCTGACTGACCAAGGCGTTAAGGCGCTACTCGGAAAAAGTATGGACTCTTTGATATAAAAGTATAGGATGGTTAGAGTTGTTATAAATCTAGTAATAAGATATATATTTCTTCATACCTTTATCTAGAATCGTATAGTTTCAGAAACACGATTTTATGATTTTGGCTCGACAATTTTAATTTTCGAAAATACGTCTAAAAAATAAGAAATATCAAGATTATTCTTAAATGGGGATAAATATACTATTGAAAATTGGTTTAATTAGTGGACACCAATAATATTTAGGATCGTATAGAAGCATTTTTTAAAAATCGCTATAGTTTTTGAATACGAAGTGATTTTGTGTTTTTTTGCGTAATCGGCAAAATCGGTCTCGCTCCCGCGCGCGTCGTTTTCTCATTGCTATCTCGCTTTAGCATAATTTTTCCGAGTATCGCCTTAAATAATATTATGATTTGCACTGTGATAGAACGAAAGCCATTAGTGGCCCTCTTAATAAGCCTTAGTAATGCGGCCGCCTTTTTTACTATGTTGCATGTATGGAAAACAAAACTTAGTTTTCTGTCCACAATAACACCCAAATCGCAAATTTCATCAACTTCCGACAAAATGACTCGCTTGATGTCATAATATTCAGAAGGAAACAAATTATCTTCTTTTACTAGTATTTTTTATATGGTGGCACTCGCATTATCTATATCTTGCTGGAGTAGATGCATATCTTCTTAACAATCCTATCTTACTAATATTATAAATTTGAAAATTTTGATGTTTGGATGTTTGTTACTCAATCACACCAAAACGGCTGAACGGATTTGGCTGAAATTTGGGACACAGATACTTTGTAGCCTGTAGAAAAACATAGGCATCTGGCTACATTTTATCGTGGAAAAATATCACACTCCCGCTGGATAACGTCGTAAAGTCAACGCAGGCGAAGCCGCGGGCAGAAAGCTAGTACAGTAAAACTTAAGGTTATCGGCAAAAAGAGAAAACTTGCTATATTCGATGTGCGCTGTGATGTTGTCAACAAATATGAGAAATAGCATTGAACCTAAGTGGGAACCCTGAGAAACGCCCGAGGTTGCGTGATATTGTTTTGATTCATAACCTTCGACAAGAACTTATTGCAGTCTACTTTTTAAATATGGATCAAACCACCGTAAAAAGCCCCATCAACACCGTGTGATTTAAGCTTCAGCAGAAGCAAGGGATGATTAACCTTGTCAAAAGCACTGCTGAAGTCTGTGTAGATAACGTCTGTTTGCTTGGCATTGTCTACGTTTGTAGCAACTGCAGTTATAAACGAGGCTAAAACTGGTTTGGGTGGAGCGACCGTTTCTGAAACCATGTTGATGATGACGTTAATATAGGTCTTAGTTGTATTGTAACAGAGACTCAAACAGTTTTGAGAACGATGACAAAATGCAAATGGGGCGGTAGTTTTTAAATGTCAGAAGAATCACCCATTTGAAGAATAGGAAGAATTTTTGGCTTCTTCCATTCATCAGGAAGAACGCCGTCGATCAAGGAACGATTGAATATCGGGGTAAGGGGCATGATAATGACGGCCCACAAAGTCTAATAAAAGCAGGTGGAATTCTGTCGGGACCCGGGCCCTTCAATTCAATTCAGTAACTCTGTTCAAAGATAAGATAAGATAAAAATATTCTTTATTCACTTAGACATAATAAATATGTACTTATGAATCGTCAATATTTTCCTACCACCCATTCAAGACTTTTTTAACTGACAAGAAGAATGGGCGCAAGAAACTTGCCAGCGTTTCTTAGTTAGGTAACGACATTTACAAAAAAAAAACATATCGTTACTAATACAACAATTGCTTAGTATAAAAATACATCAATTTAAACAGTGATTATGTTATGTGTTACATCATGACCATGCATTGCGGTCATTCAAATAATCGTCTACTTTATAGTATCCTTTGCTCATCAGCGACTCTTTAATGTAACATTTAAATTTATGCAATGGTAGTTCAATAATATGCTGTGGAACTTTATTAAAAAAGGATATGCTTTTCCCCAGAAATGAGGCTCTGGATTTTTCTAGCCTAAACTTGGGAACGACAAGTTTATCTTTATTTCTTGTGTTAAAGCGATGAATATCGCGCTGCTTTACAAATGTATTATAATATTTTTTCACATAAATAATATTTTCATAGATGTATTGTCCTGCAACAGTTAAAATGTTTATTTCTTTAAATAGATCTCTTAAAGAATCTCTCGATCGGAGGTTGTACATGGCGCGAATAGCCCTTTTTTGGAGCACGAATATACTTTGGATGTTAGCGGCTGAGCCCCACAACAAAAGGCCGTAGGACATAACACTATGAAAATAACTAAAATAGACTATTCTAGCCGTTTCAATATCGGTTAAGAGCCTTATTTTCTTTACTGCGAATGCGGCCGAACTGAGTCTACTCGCCAAGGCTTCGATATGAGGATCCCATTGTAGTCGCGAGTCTAATATAATACCTAGAAACTTTGTATTGTTAATGAATTCGACCATATCGCCGTCTAGTCTTATATGAAAATCAACTTGTCTTACATTAGGTAACGAAAATTTTAAACACTTAGTTTTCTTTGAGTTTAATGATAAATTATTACTATTAAACCAATGTGACACTTTTGAAAGAGCACTATTTACTTCGTCAGAACAGTCATCACCTCTATCTACTTTAAAGACTAGAGATGTATCATCTGCAAATAGCACTGTCTCACATAAATTCTTCGCGTAGTAAGGAAGGTCATTTATGTATATTAAAAACAACAGCGGGCCCAATATTGATCCTTGGGGTACGCCCATAGTAATGGGAGCTCCGGTAGACTCAGTTTTATTAATAACTACCTTCTGAGTTCTTTCATACAGATATGAATGCATAAGGCTTACTGACATTTCAGAAACACCATAATGTTTTAACTTCCTTAATAGTGTTTGGTGATCAACACAATCGAATGCCTTGGAAAGGTCACAAAAAATAGCGATTACATCCTGCTTGTCCTCCCAGGCATCAAGTACATGTTTTAGAAATGCAACCCCAGCATCAGTTGTACTTTTACCTTTTGAAAAACCAAACTGTTTCTCATGCAGTATACTATTTAATTTAAAATATTCTAAAAGTTGAGCATAAATTAATTTCTCAAATATTTTACTTATTGCTGGTAGTATGGATATAGGTCTAAAATTTGCTGGGTCACTTTTGTCACCAGCTTTAAACAGAGGAATTATTTTACTATTTTTCATTAAATTAGGAAAGACCCCTTCACTTATACATTGGTTAAAAATTATTGCTAATGATGGAGCTATCACATCAATTATTGATTTGATGATACTTGTAGATATGCCCCAGAGATCTTCTGTTTTCTTAATATTTATTGCTTTGAATGCTTTAATAATATCTTCGGTAGTGACATAGCTAAAACTAAATGTTTCCTGGCACTTGTTCACACTAGATTCCATAAGAGAGACAGCGGTGTTGGAGCAAGAGTTAAGTCTGCTAGTAGTTTCTAACGGAATTCGAGCAAAGTAACCTTCAAAAGCACTAGCCACCTCAATATCTGATTCAAAAGTCTGATCACTAATTTTTAAGTTAAATGAATTAATTTTGCTTTTTATTTTGCCAGTTTCTTGGTTTATAATACTCCAGGTAGCTTTTATTTTATTTTCAGATGATTTAATTTTATTTGAAATATACCTAGATTTTGCCAGAGCACATACTTTCCTAAATGTTTTTGAATATTTCTTGACATATTCAATGAAGCTAGGATCACAGGAAGTCGTTTTTTGGGCATAGAGTTCAAATAACTTTCTTCTGCTATTATAAATACCAGGTGTGGCCCAGTCACTGAACTTCTTACGATCATTACACTTTATAACTTTTTGTTTAAAATTGTTACTAAATTCTTTTTCAACAATATCAAATAATGATTGATAAGAGTTATTAGCGTCAGCAGAAGCTGGCAAACATTGAATTTTATCTTGTACATTATTTCTAAATTTAGTAATACCACGTTTCGGTATTGGCCTGCAAATTACTTCGCGTTTAGGAGTAACATTATAGTGCTCAAAAGAAGCTAGTTGTCCACTGTGGTCGGATTTAATAATATTAATTACCGAATTCTCAATTAAGTTACAGTTGGAAAAGATGTTATCTAAGCAAGTAGCCGATGTTGGCGTAATTCGCGTTGGTTCATTAAAAGTGTGAAGCAAATTAAATGATTTAAAAAGATTAAGGAATTTACTGGAGAGTTGTGCTAATTTAATATCTAAGATGTCTATATTAAAATCTCCACAAACTACAATTTTTTTATTCTTACGACAGCATATTTTCAAAACATCCTCCATAGTGGACTCAAAGACTGTGTAATTTGCTCCAGGGGGGCTATATACACAGATTATAATCATTTGTTCAAGTTCCACGCATGATATCTCACAAATTCGTTCAACAGAGAGGGATACTATATCCTTTCGCTCTTTATATTGTGTGTTATTAGGTAAAATTATTAAAGAACCCCCCCTTACTGCAGTTTTTCTATTGAATGAACTTACAACACTATAATTATCCAAATTTAACAATAATTCATATTCTTTTAACCAATGTTCAGTAACACATAACACATCAATATTTTCACAATTTAAAAATAAACTTATTTCTAGGTCTTTGCCAGCAGAAAAGCCTTGGATATTCTGGTGTACTATTTTTAAACATTTAGGCCTTCCTCTTGTCAATACTGGGCTAGAGTATGCCTCCGTTGTCTCTAATGGTAATTTAAATTAACCATGTCAGTATTTGGATTCAAAAGAATCGAATTATTTGGAACAGATTCCAAAGTTGAATTAGAAATGTCACATTTTAGCTGCTCAAAAGAAGCAGAAGTTAGAGTAGCCAGATTGTTGGCTAGTTGATTAAAATAAAAAGATAGCGATAATGCTATTTGTCGCTTATGATAATTATGCAGATAGTATTTATCTTTCGTCAAGTTAAGATTACATAACAGGGTATTTATGTCAATTATTTGTATCTGACTATTATGAGATGCTATTGTGCTTAATGTTAAATTAAGATTATATCTTAATTTATTCTCTAATTGTGAAAACCCTTGACTATAGGGAAATGTAAACATAACAACTTTTCTAACATTTAGAGAGCATAATGAGTTACAGTATGATATTAAATGGTTTTTGTTTATACTATCTCTATTCCCGATTAAAACAATCAAGTTTGTGTTTTCACAATAAGATTTTTTTACAATTACTTTCATAATCTCATTTATGCTTGATCCAGGCATACAATAATTAGTAACACTTTCCTTAGAATGTTTCTGGATTAATTGGCCCAAGCCCTTCCCAATCTCATCGCAGAACATAATTGTTTTAGCGTTACTTATTCTTGTAGGTGGGTTATTTTCATTATTCAGTAATATACTATCGGGTTTGTTAGAGGTGTCAGAGTTTGTTGGTATATAAACCTCCTGAGCAGCCCGACCTAATGTATCAGTTTTACATAAATTGTTGCTCACTTTGGTACAATTGCAGCTGCGTTTTTTACCTAGCGATTCAAACCGGTCTGAATTAAAATTACAAAGATCAATCATATCATAGGCAGCCATTTTTTGATTATTTAGTTGCTTGTGAGAAAACTCACACAAGTTAGTGTACATTTCCCTTAGTGATAGTTCCAAATTGTCAATTTTGTTACCTATTTGACTACCTATCATTTCACTTTCTTTATTTTTATTACATGTTTCCATGTTTATCATATTTAATTGTTCTAAAAGTACCTTACGTTCTCTCTTTAAGTGACTGTACTTATTATAATAATTTTGTCTTTTAATTAACTTTTGTGTTTTCCTAATGTATCTATTAATTTTAATATATTTTTTTAGTTTCTTTCCGCTACTAAAGCCACAAATAGTATCATTACTAAAGAATGGTTTATCCACATAGTTGACACATTCCGAGGTTGAATTATCAAGTGCTGCCGAATTACATAGCGTTAACTCACTAAACAGGCTTTGAGAATGCTTATCTTCTAATATACTTTTATTTTCTTTTTCTAAATCTAGTACTGTTTTCTGGGCAAGGGAGAGACTAATTTCCAGGTCTGTTATGCGACTCAATGCCTGTTCATGAGTATCAGAACAAGCCCTAAAAGACTCAATAAAGTCTTGCATTTGGTTACACTTGTGTACGACTTCTGAGTATTTAATGTGAAGTTCAGCGAGTTCATTCTTAAGCTGAGTATTGCGGGTAATGTTCTTGTAAATCTCCTGCTCACTTTCCTCTCTTTCCCTCATTAAAGATTCATTGAGATCTTTGGCTGCCTTCAGATCCTGCAGAGTATTCTTAAGTTGTAGCTCCACATCCTTTGCCGTTGTCCTCCGGGTCATCATAATTGTTTATTAAGGTTCTAGGTAACTACCTCTGAAATATATACAAATGTGATCAATAACTGATTACAATAAAGCTTTGAATTACAGATTTATCTATCTTAATAATTAGTAAAAGGTAATTTTGAACTACCTTTTCTATTTATTATTTTGTATACAATGAGCGGTTAAAAAATTAAATAATAATTAAGAGTGTCAGTTGTAGTGAATAACAATAAAGTTATTAAAGAATGTTAAGTAGATATAAATGTCACCATCAACTTTAATTTGTGCAATATAAAGTGAGGCAAACCAATTTAAAAAAAGTGTGCGTTGTTAAATTAAAGTTTATTGTACTAAATTATTAATGAATATGACAAATTTGTTATAAGACAAATTTGTTATAAGTAGTAGCTACTGGTGACAGCTGATGTCACCATAAAATTAACTTTTATTAAAGTAGGTTGAGGTACTTAAGCCTTTCTGTAGTATTCTGTTAATTTATTTGACCATGTAGAAATATCTTAAGATTCAAGTTACAAACTAGTTTCACAATCTTTAATTGAAATGATTTGGATGTCTCTGTATAGATGTAGTGTTTGGAAAGTGTAGCAGTAAGGTGAATGTCTGTGACAGTAGTGGTCACCGTCAGCTTTACTTCCACAGTTTGTCAAGTAAAGAGAGGTTGTCAACAATGCCAAATCGTAATGGATTGTGACGTTGCTCACTAAATAAAAGTGAGCTCTGTACTAGTAATGAAAATTAGTGTACAGTGAATGTGAAACCAATTTGGCATTCAAATCTTGTGTGTTAGTTGAGTTTAAAAGTAATGATCAATACCTAAATAAAATAATAACAAAATATGAGGGTAGGTATTTTGAACTCAATTAAGGTTTCAAAAAGTGTTCTTTATAGTTTTCTCACTTTATTACAAGAAATTTA
This sequence comes from Crambus lathoniellus, assembly GCA_949710035.1. NCBI lineage: Eukaryota > Metazoa > Arthropoda > Insecta > Lepidoptera > Crambidae > Crambus > Crambus lathoniellus. Next base: position 13,755,593 of record OX453296.1, read on the forward strand.
AATACTGCAAGTAGTAATTCAGGCTGTAAGGGAGATGGCAAAACCTGTAATAACTTAGTCTAATTTATGTCAAACATTAACTACCTACTTATATATTTTAAAAGATTGACTGTTAACTATAGGTAACACAATGCAAACAAATGATATTCTTAATCAGAAAACACTTGTTGTTGATAATAGCATATAGGTAAGTTGTTGGTCTAACAAATTATTGAAAATTAACAACTAAGTACAAATACCTAGTTGATTACATTGAGTTATAAGTTGGTTAGTTAGTTTCTTATCAAGATTGTCAAGATGTATTTGTCGGTAATATAAGTTTTATTGGTCTGAGAATGCAATGTGAGTGATGTAAATTATGAAAACAATACTCCCCAGGTTTAAGTAGAAGCAGTCCACAGTATTTATATCTTTTCAATTTGAATTAGTATCGTCTTCTTGATTGACAGTTGGGTCAATTTTTCCTCGCTTTTAATTCAAAAGTTTGTTCATTAAACTTGCTGATAACACTTCCACTTGTTATTTAATACGTAATTAAGCTAATTATAACAAATTATTTGGAAATTTAAAAAGAATTACTAATAAAATTAATTAATTAAAATTACACAGCAAACTTTTAAGTGTTGCTGCCAGTGTTGCCAGCACAGATCAAATCTATATCTAATCAAATCTATAGGTACCTACCTAATAGCAATATAATAATAAAAAATTAATAATAAAAAGTACTATCATATTCTGTCCGTAACAAGTTTTTTTGGTATAAAACATTTTGATTTAATCAATTTAAATTTAGCTGGATCGTGCTATGGCTTACATGTCCTCAATAAAAATTAATAAGGTTTTGTCATGCATGAGATTCTTAATACAAGAGAAACAAAAACATTTTATTATTGATAGCACAGCCATATAAGATTCTTTCCTATCCTGTTATATTCCCCTGATACCACAGTGTGACTATCTGTCATGTTCATATGTTATTTATCTATCACAATACAGGAACGAAAATCCGTTGCGTTATCAAAAATATATACCTAATACAAAAGCATTTTCTCGGATTTATTACATTCTGTTTTTTTTTCACAAGTGGGTATTTCTGATTCATTGGAGTTTATTGTATGAATACTCGTAGTAGGTATGCATTGTGTTATTGTGAGTGAGTGTATGAGTGTAATACTCATTATTATAATTAGGTTTTGTTGTATAAATTTATTATTATTATTTTATAGACACCTACAGTCTAGTCAATAACTCTTGAATTTAATGATAATTTTTAAGAACAATTTAATGTTAGGTATATTGGACCAAGACAACGACTTTCGTAATATTCGTTATAATGTAAATAAATAATTCCTTTAAGTCGCAGGTTAAGGAGTTCTTCCTATCCAAAGAGTTCCTCCCTTGAAGTGTATCTCTTATCATGTGTTTTTTTTATTTTTGTTTTTTTTTCGGTTTTGCACGTTACATTTTATACTTTGTTGTATACTTTGTATGTATGTATGTATATATTATTTTATACTTATCTATTTATGAACAAAAACATACCATGGGGAGCCCGTGGCGCAGTGGATAGCGCGCTTGGCCTGCGATCGTTGAGGTTAAGCAACGTTCGCAATATTCGGTCACGGGATGGGTCACCAAAAACTTTTCATCTCGAGCTCCTCCGTGCTTCGGAAGGCACGTTAAGCCGTTGGTCCCGGCTGCAGTCGTTAATACCCACCAGTCCGCACTGAGCCCGCGTGGTGGGTCATGGCTCATTCTCCTTATTCATCCATAAGGAAGGCCAGTGCCCCAGCAGTGGGGACATTAAATGGCTGATTATGATGATGATGATGGTCTATTTATGTTTATATTATTATAATTATTATTTATTTCTGATAAATTTATATATATGTTATTGAAAACCATATTTTCTTTACTTCAAACTTATTTGTGCACAACCTACCCTAATTTCGTTTACTATTATTCCTAAAATATGGGTTGCCTGGCAGAAATCGCTGCTTAGCGATAAGGCCGCCTAATTGTACAACTGTTCTTGTTATTTGTAATTTGTATGATGTTTTTATGTTTGTGTGTGCATTAAAGTATTATCTAATCTATTTAATCTAAATTATTGGTCACCATCACATACATTGTTCCAATACCTTAATCATTAGCCAGACCCGAGGAATTAACGACAAATTCGCTTTCAATATGTCTCTAGAGATAGCGGCACCTGGAAAACCGGTGTGTACACCACTCGGCCACGGACGTCGTCATAGTAAAGGTAAAATATATGTTTTAAAGCTGGTGTAGGCTTTTTTCTCATATTCACAACGCGGTAACACTTAGCCTTCATCACACCCGATGTTAAGAGAAGATAAAGCTGAAAGGAAGCGACCTAGCACCGGAAATCTCAACCATTGAGGAACTGGCTATCTTATCTTTAACTGCCGGAACACAATAGGGTATTTTACTGTTGTTGAAATGTAGATGTAGAGGCATGATGCTTCGCCAGATATTCAGCGAAAAGGGAAGTACTTCCTCCGAGCTGGTGTCTGTGCTCGGGGACCGCGGCCCGACTGTTAGTAGTAGTAGTATTTAATGATGACATTAAAAAATATTGCAATTAAGAATACCAAATGTGAAAAAATAATTTGAATCTGTTTTATAATAAAAGAATTATAGTATGTTTGATTTTGACTATAGCTGTCTCTTTCTAAAACGAAATCTTCTATGGCGTGACTATGACGCTACTAACCCACTGACGTCACTAAGATAGCGTCCTGTCCTTGTCTAATTATAAAGTTTGAAGTCCTATATCTTTGAAAATATTCAAGATAATTCAAAATGAAAACTTGTTTTGTGTAGCTAATATTTCGAAAAACATTTTAAAGAAATAAAAAAAAATCAGTAAAATACCGTATTATGCTGAAAATATCGTTGTTACGGCGTCAGACTTAGATAAAGTCAAAGCCAAAGTCATAATTTTTTATTCATTTAGATTAAATAAAATTAATGCTTATGAATCGTCCAACATCTTTTTCCTACCACCTGTTATGGACATCTTTTAACTGACAAGAAAAACAGGCGAAAAAACTCATCAGCTTTAACAGAAAATGGTGGTAGCTCGCCAGGCAAACTTCGAACAAACCCTACCACTAAACAAACTGAATACAAAATATAACCCCACTGGGAATCGAACTCGGGACTTCTGAGTCTAATACCGATGAGAACGTGTAACACTAGACCCCAGAGGCGATAGGCGGAGTCTATACTGTTGCTTAATTTCTAATCACCTAATACTTTTGAAACAAACAAAAGCCTTTCTACTCTTTCAGATTTCCCACATTTTTGTGGAACTTCAAAAGGCTTATCCTACTTATCCGCATCCATACGCCTCTCACCATAAGGAAGGCATCTTCGATATGAAATGACGTTTGCTCGAGGAAGCAATATGGCTTCCGAATGTTCTGATTGAAATTATTTGCTTTGGGTTTTTAGGTCATCTCAAGATCGAAGATTGAAGGTCATTTATAGGTAGCTTAATAGTAGCAGGTATGTTAAATTTTCCACGCAGACGAAGTCGCGAGCAGAGCGCAAGTATTATTAATATGTGACTCGATGTCGGTACAGTCACTAGTTTTCTCAAGAATGGTGTGACACAGAAAATTGTTTTAGGTCTTAAGGGATGAAACTAAAAAAATAAATGAGAAATAGTAAACAATATTATATTTAAAGAAACTTGAATTTAATGCAAGCCAAACCACGGGCAAAAGCTAGATTTGAATTACCAACTTGTTCTGAACTAACAATAGAAATCCCATACAATAATAAATACCCATACAATCCCAAACAAAAAACTACTAAGTAAACCAAACAAACGACGACGAAATAGGTCAAGTTTCGTTTGTAAACTACACCCTTAAATAGATGTCTCCAGTTGATTGATTCGTAAGATACGATATTATTCCTCAACGGGATTACATTGGCATATATTCTGATCACCATTTATCATTTGTTTGTTTGGAGCAAGGAAGAGGACATAAATATATGGTTCTCTCACGCGCAATGAATATTAATGTGAGTCCAAGCCAAGATGCGACTTCATTAACAGTGAAGTGACCTCAAGAAGATTAATATTATTTTCTTACGGCCAGAATTAATAACCTATCCACAGATAAGGATATGTGCGATCCAGATTAGTTGCTTGGCAACACCTAGCAACACCCTGGCAACTGTCGTTAATTCTATGTTAATACGAGTATCAAGCGTTGCATAGCAACTAATCTGGATCGCACCTATCCCTATCTGTGGATAGGTTATTAATTCTGGCCATTAGAGGATTTTTAGAGCTGTTGTTAATCGGCCTACGATCGTTAAGGTTAAGCAACTTTTGCAATGGTCGGTCTTGGGAAGGCGGTGACCAAAATTTTATTATCTCCGGCTTCGGAAGGCTCGGCAAGGCGTTAATCCCGGCTGCGTATTCATTGTTCATACCCACCAAACCGCATTGGGCCCTCGAGATGGGTCCCCTATGTTCACTTAAATCCATTGCAAAGATCCATCGATGGATCTTTTGGCACTCTTATGTCCACTTTAATCCATGATTCAGAATTTTTTGCAAAGTGGATTTTTTAACACTAACATTGTCCATTGCAAAGATCCATTGATGGATCTTCAAATCTAAAAAGTCCACTTTGCAAAAAATCCTGGATCAAGTATTAAAGTGGAAAAAAGAGTGCGAAAAGATCCATCAATGGATCTTTGCAATGGACAATGTTAGTGCTAAAAAATCCACCTTACAAAAAATCTGAATCATGGATTAAAGTGGACATAAGAGTGCCAAAAGATCCATCAATGGATCTTTGCAATGGATTTAGGTGGATCGAGGGGGCCTGTGCCCCAGCAGTGGCATTAAATGGCTCATGATAATGACGATCTCTTCTCTATATTTTTTGTGGAAGCGTTTTGATTCACACGTGAGTTAAAGACATAGAATTCTAGTATCGTGTTAGACGTTTCAAAAAGCACAGGACAAAAAGCCGAAAATCAAACTGTCAGCCTAAACCGCGGGCGGCTACTAGTCTCTGTTACTGATCAAATTCTAATCCTTATCTTACACGAATGGATTAAATACATAACTTTTTCAATCTACGGGTACTTTTAAATCTATCAAGAAACCTCAAAGAAACCACAAATGAATTATTGATATCAAAAGTTAGCGCCGCTCTAAGCTGGATTATTAAACTTTTACTGTAAATCTCAATTGATTATGTTGAAACATAGTTACTTTTATGTAATATTAAAGTTAGTAGGTAATAAATGAAGAAAGTTTCACAATGTCAATAATTTTATGTAAGTAGTAATGAAATTTTCTTCTTGTACTTTATACTACTTTAGGCGTTAAATCGTTGATCTTCTTAGACTAGATACAGAATTATTTATTCAGGAATAATAAAAATGCATAAGAAGGAGGATTTGAGACCGGCAATAATATGTGAATTATGACCAACGAAATTTTCTTGGTAGTAACTATCATATTTTTTTGTAATGTTAAATTTTAACGTTTAAAGCCCTTTATCACTGAAAAACTATTGAGATGTGAAGAATTATCATTATATTTGCTGATAATCCTAATAAATGTGAACTTAATAAATGTGAAAGTGTGTGTGTTTGCGAGTTTATCCGTCTTTCATGTCATAACGGAGCAACGGATCGGCGTGATTTTTTGGTATGACGTTAGTTTGGGAGCTGGAGAGTGGTAAAGGCTACTTTTATCACGAAAAATATCACATTCCTGGGGGATAACGTCGTGAAGTCCATGCGGGCGAAGCCGCGCGCGGGCTAGGATACTGAAGCTGAGATTACTCACGATTGTTGGTGTGTAAATCCCCACTTGAAGTGCACCCAGGAATGCGTAATATGCTAAGTTATTTTCAAGTGGTTTTATTGCATCTGTATAATCCATAAAGTAGGCAATATCTACTACAAAGCAGCCATTCAGCTACTATCTGGTCATTTATAGCGGGAGATGAAAGAAGCCTGGCTAGGGGAATGCAACGTCCGTTGGATTTTATCGATATCGAAGTTTTGTTAAGTCGCTAACGAACTTAAAAAAATAATGTTCATATTTATTGGTACGAAAGGAATAGATATTTTATGCATTCATGTTATTTTTTAATGAAATATTGATTGAATGGTGTATTTATACCTACTGGTTAGCGTTATTTAGTAGTAATGGTTGGAGTAAATATAAAAGGTAGTCATGGCAAACAAAAGCTCCCAAGGTCACAAAATATTTTGTTTCTAGCGAGATTCAAACCGTTGAATCTCTCTAGAAACATAATATTTTGTTCTTGTATACGTACTTAGCCTTGTATTTAATTAATTTAACTACGAAACTTTGTTTTTTCTTTAGCATAATGAAGGAAAGTAAATCAGTATAATTTCCTTTTGCTCGAAGCTGCTCTCATAACGTCTCTCAATCACGTTGTCTCTTCAAGTAAACACGTAACCCTAAAACGTGTTCATTGAAAAGGTGTTAGCTCTAAGTGATTAACTTCACGTGATCAAGTTCAACGACCACTATCGGAACAGCAATTATGTAGTTGGTCATGACATGTTATGGACGTTGTTTGGCGAAACAATTTGTGAATTTGCATACGTTTAAGGAGCAGGCTCATTATGGTGATATTTAATGATACCAATTATGTTTTATATATACACAATGTTTAGTCGACTGGTAAATGTTCCCGTGTGTTCAATGTTGTCACTATTATCGATCGTTGTTTAATACTTCGCCCGTTTGGTTTAAGTATCAGGAACTTGTGTCATTCAGTAGGTATTGCATATTTTTATCTATTTAAAAATCGTTAAAAACTATAGTAAAGACTACTTCCGAAGCTTACCTATAGATTTTAGAAATGGTAAATTGAATTTTATAAAAGTATAGTCTTCTCCAAATTGCTTAAAAGTGAAAATAATATAAAAGGTGATTAAAGGCTGCCTGTCCGTCTAATCGAAGATAAGAATAGAGGCGTTATAGAATTTCGTTATTTAAGACACCAACACTTCACTCGGCTAAACAACAAAATTCTAATTGTAACCACTGAGCGCATTCGCCCGAACAGTGAAAGGTCGTGGGTTAGAGTCCCATCAGAGCAAGTTGTGAGACGGGTAGATTTTTTCTATTACTTCATTTTCAGTAATAAAAATTGCATTGTGAATGCAAAAAAGTAAAAATAATTATAATGGTTGTTTATAAACATCTTTTCTCCGACCTTCTCTTGGTGGACAGGCTATCACATGTATTGTTATGGTTTTAATTCAGTTGTGTTGACCCTCAAAGCAGTCGATAAGTGTTGTGGCACATCCCTACCCGGTGCCGCAGTGTCGAAAGGGTGCAGCGCTGACATCTGACTCGCGACGGGTCAATGACTCGGCTACTTCTGCGTCTGCCCGCAATCTGCTTGTTGCGTGAACTCTCTGTTGGGCGCACTCCAGTAACCTTTTGGCTGTGTCAGATTTGAAATTGGCACCATAAAAAATTATAATTTAGAAAAAAATAATCAAAGTTAACCTATTTTGGATACAAAGGTCTAATTTAATCAGGAGGGTGCAGCGGTGACATCTAACCCGTCGCGGTCAATGACTCGGCTCCATCTGCATCTGCCCGCAACCGCAATCTGCTTGTTGCGTTAACTCTTTATTGGCCGCACTCCAGTAACCTTTTTTTGGGTCCTTTTCGTAAAGGAACAGCCCTTTGATTCACAAACATCGGAAACGGAATCGCATTTGAATTCGAATTCAGTCTTTGCCTATTCAATAGCGAGTGACAGAGACAGTGCATACATTCCATTGTCGGGAGCCTTACCGACGGTTTGTGAATCTGTGGGCAGGTTAGTTAGGGTCTCAGATCCTTCTGCCTAGTCATGACATGAATGGGGCACTCAAGTAACCTTTTGGCAGTGAACCAGTTTATATATTTTATACTACAACTTTTTATGCGGTTATCATACTGCACCGGACACCGCTCTGGTTTGCGGTAGTGCGGTTCTTAACTTCGGCTGTAGAATCTTGATTTGCATACAAAACCCGCAGTGTGTAATACACTCACGCCGCATCTTCGTCCACCTGAGCAGGATGCGGCGACAGTGTGATAGAGGCCTTAAGCCGCGGCCTAACCTACTTGACATAATGGAGATAGCAAATTTTAAAAATACGTTTACTGAGTGAGCCATCGTACAGGCTAAAATTCGGAAAAACAACATCCTGTATTTTTATGGCATCAATTGATAGGGTTAAAACTAAATGTCTCTTAGAAACATGATATATTAAAGGTCGCGCTCAGGAAGGATAAAAGCAATGAAAGACATCTTGGATTCAATTTCGACTTGAGTCGATGTATACCTTAGTACTTCGTATGGAAAAGGTAAGGTTTAAATAAAAATAATAATATGTAAAAAAGTTTTGTTTCTTGTCAAAAATAAAGCAATGGTTCGTTCCAGGCAAATTTGCTATCTCCATTATTTTGAGTTCTTTCCCTCCATGTATATCAAAAATAATTCTACTTTGTTATGCATATCCTTTATCAGTAATGTGGGGAAAAAAACCTCCCGTGTTACTACTACAGCAGTTAGTAGTAAGGCGGGTAATAAAAGTTGCCTCCCAAAAGCATAGTTTACATTAGTCGAGCAGCTCGGCCTAGTGAACTGGGCCGAGTAACTGAGGTACTACTCGACTCGCCTTCCACCGTTTACATTGGGCAAGTAATTGGGCCCACGCCGGGTTGCCAGATGTACGATTTAAATCGTATTTGTACGATTATTTACAACATTGTTCGATCACAAATTTTCAGAAAATTTTGGATTTAGTATACTTATATATTTTTTAAATTTAATGTACGATTCTCGATTTTTTGCATCTGGCAACCCTGGCCTACGTAAAATTTTGATGATTGAAAAATGGTGGATCGGCGAAACGACTACGTAATTTTGTTGATTGAAATCGTAGATTTATTCAAGGGAAAAGAACTCCACTTTGTACGTTTCGTCTTCAGACCACTTCATGTTTGATAGTAGGTAATAACCATATATTATCAATTTGCAAAAAAAAAACAGCTGAAATATAACACAACATATTTTGTGAACATAACCTCCGAGTGATTATTTCAACCACAGATAACCAACAATAATATTCCACCACAGCTTGCTACATTCAACTCGCTTTCTGACTGGGTCAACGGTTTTCACGGGGCGAGTAGGCAGACGAGTCGAGTTAAATAGGTGGTGGGGGAACAACTCGGCCGAGCAACAATGCTCCGCGCGAGACCACTCGACTCGCTCGGTACACGGCCCAGTTTACTCGCCCTTTCGTTTACATTGGTCGAGTTAGCCAGCGTTTTGTCCCTCGCTACTCGACTCGGCCGCCTACTCGACCAATGTAAACTATGCTTTACTACCAGTCTGGTAGTAAGGTGGGCAACGAATCAAAAATACTGAGGGCCAGCTTCACCAGCGGTAGTGTCTGATAAGTTCCTTATATTTTATGCGCGAGATATCTTAGATGCTGTCTCTTTTGTCAATTCTCAGAAAAAAGAAGACAAACGTGATACTTAACTGATAGATAAACTATCAGGAACTTAAGAGACAGTGGTGAACTGACCCTGAGTGTTAATTTTAATTCGTTACAACTGTTGAAACAAACAACAATGTTTTTACCAAGAATTACATAGGCATCTTTATAGTCAATGAAGATGATAAACAAGATTAAGTAACCGCAGTACTCTCAAGGTCTTGATTTCAGTATAACTATAGTCGTACATTCTTATAATTAGCCCACGTAGCTATAATGTACGCAATAATGTCTAAATTACGGAATTAATAAATCACCTAGCGAGCTCACTTTTCGAGAAGGTTCTACAACCTACATCACTAGATGTGTATAGGGTATGCCAGCTATTACCTATTACAGCTTTAGTTGCTCGCAGGTTTTACATTACTTTAGCCTGGGCACGAAAATTGCTGTTACAGTTGTTTTATCTCTAGAGCGCGTTTGAGCCATACTTGTTGTTCTAATGCGTATAGACAGGTGCTTCTGTGTGCGTCGGCGTCGAACGGCGACTCGGCCAAATATATGGAGAGTAGAGGTATAGCCAAAACAAAACTACCATTTTGGTGTTGGTGCCTATCATCAACTATAGAAAAGCGATTCAAATCTGGTGCATTCCAGAATAGGTTCCCAAATTTAATTGCTTATTTCGTACCATGACCCTCTAAAAATTGAATCGCAAATGAATTGTTGAATCCACATTCAAATCGTTCGTTCATCCGCATGAACGAACGATTTGTGTCCTTATTTCTTCTACCAGTCTCTTTCACTCGATTCTGTCACGCCCGGAGAGTGAGAGGGCCGGGTATAACCTGCAGGTGTCAAGTTAGCTCGACCGAGTTATAAGCCAAATAAGAGTTCATGACAGCTAAGCGGTTGTAAAATGTCGCTGAATCGATTGTCGTCGCAATTAAGCTGTCGTGGTACGAATAAGCGAAGTAGATCAGTTTAGGTCCTAAACAAATCCGCAATAAGAGTTAATGGTAGGCACCCTGAGCGCTCCCGAGCTTACGCAGGCAGACGACAGCTTACACAAAACAGTGTGCGTGCATTACATTTACACACACAAGGGCTCACCCGCACAAGCGTGGCTGATCGTAAACTACAGTGCCACAAGCTTTCATGTTCCGGTGACAGCCGTGACAGAGGAGCCACTTGCAATACTAAATTAGCTGTCAAAATGGACTGTCGTATGAAAACTGTTTTAGTTTCAAAGATAATCACCGGAACAGAAGAGCTTGCTGCACTATATGCTTTAACCATCCGTCAAAATCTGTCAAAGTGCTGCTGTCAAATATGAACTTATTGAATTTTTGTTCCATAAACGACCGGAAGAGGCGCTGCTCTATTTTAATACCAAATAATACGATCTCGATTACGATAATAATAGTTTTTCGTTAGCGTTTTAATTAAACAAAATAATATAATAACATAAAACAAACGAACTGATGTCTGAAGTCAAACCGCAAAACTTTCACAAATCAAATTGTGGCGGTAAGCAAGAATTTTCAGCAGCTTGTTTCTTGGGAAACTTCGCTTAACTACATATGAAAATAAACCCTTTCAGTGATTTCCCGTAGGAATAGTCTGACGAGAAGGATATGTACCTAACCATAATATTGCACTTTTCTAAATATGAGGAAAAGAGCAGATCTTGATTTTTACTTTCTCAATCTGTAACTTATTTGTGTTATTTTATCAAAAATTTTAGTTTAATCATCATTTTTGTATTAGATATATCAAAAAATTACAGTTAGATCTTCGATGGTAGAAGAGTTAGATGATAGATAATAGAAGAGTGCGCAAATAGCGCAACATGGGCTTCAAACCTAAACCAAAAGAATGTTCCCAACGGTAGGCTATTTGGTGCCCTAAAAATTTAAAGTGTACGTACAAATCATAATAATTGATGGTATGTACTTGGAACCTACAAGAAAATTAAAAAGTAAAGAAGCCTCTCAAGGGAAATATTGTAATCTTCAAACAAAAATCCAATTTAGATCTTTTTCCACTTTTACACGAAATGGAACTTCTTTTTGCATAGTAGATAGAGAGGCTAGTACAGTCAAAAGCATATCAAGCTGTACAGTTCCATTATTAAAACCCATTTAATTTCGTACGCTCTGACGAAGCTCATACCGAGTCGGTACGCGATATCGCGAACATAAGCGATATCGCTGTCGCACTTGGTTCGTTTAAAAGTTTTGAAGATAGTAATTGACGCTTATTAAACGAATTTGCTTTATGGAAAATAACATTGCACACAATATTTTTTATGAAATAATATATGGTTTTTATTGTTTCAGGTACTGCTCTACATCTAAATGCGATTATGGGTATGACTAATTGAATAAAAAAAAATAGGTAATTATCTTGTGTTCTTGAAAAGTCTTAATCCTTTGACTAAATTAAAATTATACCAAAATTGCTCAAATAAAAAGTGATATATTAAATCTAGGAAAAAATTTATAGAAAAAAAAAACACAGCCCCAAAGTTTTTGGACAGGCAATCTAGCTAGGTGGTTTATTTTTACCAAACTGCGACAGAAAGAGGGTAACGTTTTTCTATTACATTTTGTCTATGCTTACAGATATGAATTCTGGATGTATGAAAATAGTTTAAAATCATGATTTTGTAAATTTTATTCGATGAGTCTCGTTGACCTACGTTTACCTACGTATATATTTCAAAACAGTATTGTCATTTGAAAATTCAGTTTTAGTTACATTACAACTTCATCAACCCATTTGTTTGTATATCCACACAATAATTTCAGTTTAATTAAAACGAAACACACAACTCAATGTTGCGAGTACAAACATCGGTAATGATGGCAGCCGCGCGCCCCGTGCTCGCTCGCAACAACATTTCCGTTGATATGCGAAAATGTATTATTAGCTCTCGAAACAAACAGATGAGCATTTTGGTAAAACGTAATAGACATTAAAATTTAATTGTAATATAGATTAGGTATACACGGTATTTTTTTCATTATCCTGGATAATTTCAGGGATTATTCTAGGTAGGTATTACTCATGAAAACAAACAGGGACCAAAACTGAAAGCGCGAAAAAAACCGACTGTTCCATACATAAATGAAAAAAAATTATTAAAAAATTATGCTACAGCTAGGTAATTGTTTTCGCGATTTCAGTTTTGATCCCGTAATAAATTTGTTTGTTTTCATGATAATAATCCTTGAAATTATCCGAGATGATAACAAAAAATGATTTAAAAATTAAATGCCACTGCAAGTATAAAGAAACACAGGAGAGCAGCCCGAAACTAGATTTTCAGACGAGATTTTTTTCTATGCTTATCAATAGGTAGTAATGATTTATTTTAAATTTAGATACTTTTTTGTAGTCTATCACCAATACTGTAGCTTCTTTGCTTATAACAACAAGATATAGGTGTTGTTGATCGAAGTTAAAGTGTCAATATTTAATTATTTTTCGAATTTCATGGCGCAGTAGCAGAAGTCTTTCCCCCGTAACTTCAATTAAGTGTACTTACCAGGTGTGTAAGATGTACTGGAATAGCTATCTCTCTAGACAACATTCAACGTTCCAAATTAAAATTATCCAAATTCTAAAAAAGATATTCAACTAGCAACAGTTTCTCAAACATTTTTCTCCAGGATCCCATCTAACAATGTTGGAGTGTTGGGTATATTTGCACTTTTAGCACCATTAACCCTTTTCCGATGGCTCATCAAGTATGTTTATCAGAACCTGATTGAAACTTGGTCGCGAAGACGGTCAATATTGACCTGGGGTCCGTTTAGCGAACCACTCAAACCTTCGAGACAGTACAAGCTAGAGGTAAATGTGTTTACCAAATGTAACGGGTTAGGTGTAAACTTGCACGAGTGTTGAATTCAGTTAAACAATATGCAATATTATGCAGCTATACTGAAATTATCAATGTGGCACTAATATTAAAAAATATTGTCACTTTAAAATTATAGGTAACAAAGGTTTTTTTTTCCACAACGGGGTAGCACTTAGCCTTCATCACACCTGATGATAAGTGGTGATAAGGCTGAAGGTGGAAGCGCGTATGATATTTTCCCGGGATAAAAGTAGCCTATGTCACTCTCCAGCCCCCAAACTATCCCCATACCAAAAATCTCGTCGATCCGTTGTTCCGTTTTGACGTGAAATGCGAATAAACAAACACACTTTCACATTTGTAATGTTGGTATGGATTGGATACTTTACCCAAAGTATTGTCACAGGTAGTTAGACTGTGGTATTGTGCTGATAACATTTTGATCAATAAATAACGCTAAGATTTAGTAATATAAATGTAGCGTGCATCGTTGATTCATTAATAATTTTAATACATTCCTAAATACTAACTCTCATCAAGGTTAATGAATACCCGTAAACATATATTATTTATTAAAGATTAATAAATTATATAACACAAATGTTTGATACTGAAAGTTTTTTATAAGATAGCTGTTCTTTAGTGATTGCGTTTCCACCTTCAGCTTTATCACCACTTAACATCAGGTGTGATGAAGGCTATGCTTACCCATTGTGAATAAAAAAAACCGTTTAATACTAGCTTTTGCCTCCAAATTCATTCGCGTGCTATTTGAGGACCGTCTAAAAACGCAATACCTACCGGGCCATTTTTATACAAACGTGATAACTTTAGCGTCTCATAGATAGGAAACTATTTGCATCTTTGCAATGATTTTTACGTCAATGGGGAGGCCGAACGCCTAATTATCGAATACCGGTTTCAAAAATCTTCGTGCAATGTCATTATTTTCCAAGAATAAAAAATAACTTACCAAACTCTACGCTGCATTATAACGTTATATGTTGAGAAAAATTAGCAGAATTTTCGCAATTAGCCTTATTGCTTTTTAAAAATTACAAAAATAATTGCCGAGATGCAAATAGTATGTGTATAAACATTCAATATTTTGAAACTCGGCTTCGCTATCATCGGAGGATCAATATCAAAAAAAAATAACAAAGATATCTTTATTCAAAGGTCCATAATTAGAAATAATAAGTGGGCAGTCCGATTCCCCCTTTTAAAAGTTAAATCCTCTTAATAAATGCACGGTCAGGTCAATACGCGTACCCTGCCCTTTCTAGTACGGGATAATTATTAAGAAGGGAAATGGCGAAGACAATACCAGAAACCAATAGTTCCTAGACAAAAATAATCAAATGGGAACAAATTGTAATAGAAAATCAAAGAAAAGACGGGATTAGAACCCGCACCCAGAAATCCGGTCCAACGTTCGAACCAATTACTTTAGGCGCTACTCGGAAAAACTATGGACTTTTTGATTTAAATCTATAGGACGGTTACAGTGATTACAAATCTGGTAATAAGATATATATTTCTTCATACCTTTATCTAGATTCGCATAGGTAGTTTAAAAAACAAGATTTTATGATTTCGCCTCGACACTTTTTCTTTTCGAAAAAACCTCTAAAAATACGAAAATTCAAGATTATTCTTAAATGGGGTTACTTACTTAAGTTTAATTAGTGGACACCAATAATATTTAGGACTAGCTTTCCGCCCGCGGCTTCGCCCGCGTGTAATACACGACATTATCCTCAGGGAATTTGATATTTTCCGGGATAAACTACGTCACTTTCCAGCTCTCAATCTACCCCCGGACCTACCAAAAATCACATTGATCCGTTGCTCCGTTTTGACGTGAAAGACGGACAAACAAATAATACCTACCTACTGGTTTTCCCGTGAAAATATGATACTTTCCTGTGGTAAATAGTAAAAGTAGCCTATTATAATCCTTCCCAGGGTCTCAAACTATTTACTTAAATAGGTACCAATTTCTGGTTGCAAATTAGCCCGCGCTTAAAATGATTTTCGTATGGGATTGAGATTTTTCCCGCGGTAAAAAGTGTTATGTCTTTCCCAGTGCCTTAAACTGTCTCTATTCTAATTATAATCCTTTCCATTAACTTAAACTATCACCTTAAATACCAATTCCATTCCACAGCTATGCCCGTGCTAAAACTCATTTTACCATGGGAATGATCCTAATTCCCGCGGTAAAAAGTCCTTCCTAAGGTCACAAAATATCTTCATTCCAAATTTCATCTGAATCAGTTCAGCCGTTTTGACGTAAAAACAGAAAATACAGACAGACAGACAAACAAACAAACATAAATTTTCGCATTTATAATAATATTAGGGATAGTAGAAATATGAATATGATTTGGAGGCCGCGACTACGTCCGTCCGTGAGTAATTTAATTGTGTACCTACATCGCAAAATTTCATGTCAAAAAGTAGGTAGATAGGCGTTCTCTAGGGCTTCATTAGCACCATCATAATCCATTTTAATGTCCCGCTGCTGGGGTACAGTCCTTCATATTGATGGATAAGGAAAATGGACCATGACCTTCCACACGGGCCCATTGCAGTTATGGGGTATTAACCAATCCAAGTGCAGCCAGTACCATCGGCTTATCGTGCCTTCCCAAGCACCACATATTTTCGAACACCCATCCCGTGAAAGACCACTGCGAAAATCAACATTACCTCAGCGATCGCAGGCCGAGAACGCTACATGACGCTTCCTATACTTTATACCAAACATGAAAGTCAGATACTTTACAGCTACTTTCGTATATGAATAATATTCGGACATTCTCCTACTCTTGAACTACCAAAATGCAAAAAATCAAGTCAATACTTCGCTAAGGTAGTTTTTAATGTGGCATGGGTTCTATGACAGCTCATTCTTGCAAAGCGAAGCTTTTTTCTCCTTCATAATATAATGGCAATACGCTAGTTAATACATAACACTCTTTGGTGCAAATGAGGTACAGTGCCACAATCTTTTCTGTTCCGGTGACAGCGGCGGCGCTACGTACGTTTTTATTTTTTTTGTAGCAATTTAACCGGCCCTGACTTCTAAGGACTTCAGCCGCCAGCAGCGCTATGGTTGGACATCAACTTGACAGCAAAATGACATTTAAAAAAACACGTTAGTTTCACATTTTGGCCACCGGAACAGAAGCAATTGTGGCACTGTACGTCGAAAAACGGATTGAGTTTTCAAACATGTGTCAAAACCAAATGAAATTAAAAATCAAAAGCACTAAGGAGTATTGATATCAACTTCGATGAAAATCACCCCCAAAATAACTTTCTATCCCTTTTTAACCCTGTTAGGCGATGAGTTTTAATGAAATATGAAACACATCTTCGATCAATTCTGTCAAAGAATGTTTATGCAAAATTTGAAGAAGATTGGACAAAGGAATCACGTTGTCCCATACAAACTTTACCCCCGTTTTTTACCCCCTTAGGGGTAGAATTTCGAAAAATCCTTTCTTATCGGATGCCTACATCATACAAGGAACACACCCTCCAAGTTTCAGGTCTCTACGATCAGCGGCTTAGGCTGTGCGTTTATCCGTCAGTGATTCAGGACAAAGGATTATATATATATAGATTGTATAGAAGCATTTTTTTCAAAATCACTCTAGTTTTTTAAATATGAACTGATTTTGTGTTTTTTTTACCTAATCTGCAAAATCGGTCACGCTCCCGCGCGCGTCGTTTTCTAATTGCTATTTCGCTTCAACATAATTTTTTCGAGTATCGCCTTAATGCTAAGTAATGGTATTTTTATATGTCATTTTTTCCTAACATTGTGAATGCATAATTTCAAATCCTCATTATTTACGTTAGTTATAAAGGGCAGAAATAAATTCTGTACGAATAAAATGTTAGTTATGCAATTTTAGAGTTGGAGTCGTTAGAGTGGAATAATTATCAGGAGTGTTTCAGTCAAGTTTGAAAATACAAGTAATTATACATTTACAAAATACGTAGGTACATTGGAACATAGAACTTGTGAAAGAGAAAATATTGAACTTTGCAGTTTATAATGGACAAGTCATGCGAGTGTAGATATTTATCATTGGCCCGAATCAAGTGCCGTATCCGTATCACCGACGCGTATCATGATCGCATTTTGGACAGGGGTTTTCTCATTGCTATCTGGCTGAAGCGAGATAGCAGTGAGAAAACGACGCGCACGGGAGTGATACCGATTTTGCAGATTATGCAAAAAAAAACGCAAAATCACTTCGTATTAAAAAAGTAAGTATAGCGATTTTTTTTAAATGCTTCTACACGATCCTAAATATTATTGGTGTCTACTAATGAAGGTCTAGGTAGGTACTAATAGAGGTCTTTTCGAAAAAAAGAAGTATCGGGGCAAAATCATAAAATCGTGTTTCTGAAACTATACGAATCTAGATAAAGGTATGAAGAAATATATATCTAACTAGCTTTCCGCCCGCGGCTTCGCCCGCATGGACTACACGACGTTATCCCGCGGGAGTGTGATATTTTTACGGGATAATAATCGTCATCACATGAAAAAATTCATCCCCTGCTTTTACCCTCTTTAGGGTAGTTTTTTTTACAAACTTTGAATGTCGTATTTATTTATATCTAATCAAAAGCCTATAAAATAAGTTTTAAGCTTCTAGCTTTAAAAATGACGCAATTTCCATACAAACTTTCATCCCTTATTTTAACCCCTTACAGCCTTTTTTTCGCATTAAAAAGTGGCCTATGTCCTTTCTCAGGCTCTAGACTATCTCTGTACCAAAATTCATTCAAATCGGTTCCGTAGTTTGGGCGTGATTGTGTAACACACAGACAGACAGAGACACATTTATAATATACATTTATAATATAAAAAGTAAGAATTACCAGATTTGTAACAACTCTAACCGTCTTATAGTTTTATATCAAAAAGTCCATACTTTTTCCGAGTAGCGCCTTACTGATACACAGCCATGATACGCAGTCGTTATACCCCACCCAATCTAAATACGCGATCATGATACGCGTCGGCGATACGGATACGGTGATCGGATCTGGCACGTGAGACACACCTATCTGGAAACGCCTACTAAGATCTCATATTCCTATATAAAAATGCAGTCTAACTGCACGAAGTCACGAGCAGCCGCTAAAAAGATAAATAAAATAGATAAAATAAATAATCATAATAATATATATCAAAAGCAATAGTAATATCAAGTGAAGCGTCATGGCCATGAGTAAAAGAAATGTGAACATATTGGGAGTATAATTATCGCGTCTGTAACATGTTATGAGTACTCACAGCCAACATTATGAATTTATATGAGTCAATATTAGTGTTACTATTGGAAGTCAAAGTGGTAACGCAAGAGACACGTTACGTAAAGTAGGGAATTTACTTTACTTATCTATATTTATATTCACATCTTTTTATATCTCTTGCGTTGCTGACTGACAGACAACGCACAGCCAAAACTACTGGGCGGATAAAGCTAAAATTTTGCATGTATGTTCCTTGGGGAGTGTAAGGGAACATTAAGACGTTTTGGCCATTCCCTCTATAAGCGGGGTAAGAAAAGGGGTAACAAACTTTGAGTTTGTATAGAACTTTTGTGAATTTATCAATTCCACGGAGACGAAGTCGTGGGCTGAGCGCTAGACTTACATAATATTCAAGGTTTACTGTTTCTCTCAAATTGACCTAAAGCACATGTCCAGCAGTTTTATTACTATGCGTGATAAAAATTAAACTTGTGAGAAATGAATTTCATCTCGGAAGATATATTGTCCATTAGGATATACCTTGGGGATAGCGTGAAAATTACTTACATTGCCGCTAAAAGATCGTTTGCTTTCTTCGAGTAGTTTTTTATAGTTACAGTGGAAAACATTGTAAATTTATTTTTACTATTTCGCATTCAAAACGATTTTTTTTGAGTTTCATCGCCGATTGGCAAAAAGCGGAACCCATATAGATTCATCATGTCTATCCGTCTGTCTGTCCGCCTGCCTGACTGTCTGTCCGTCCGTCCGTATGTCACAGCAACTTTGTTCCAATACTATTAAGACTACTTAGTATTTGGTAAACCACTTTACAATTTTCATACGAAAATAAAAAAAAATAAGGACGCTTCCCCATTCATGGAACTGAAACTAAAAAATATTTTTTTCATCAAACCTATTCATGTGGGTTGTCTATTAATAGGGCTTTAATAATAATATTATAAATGCACATTTTTAGAAACCGCAAACTTTGTAATTATAGAAACACTGTGAAAACCAAAGTTATTTTTTGGTGGCGAAAAATGGCAGTGGTATTTTGGCTAGGTGTATGTAATCGGTACGTTAAGTGAGTACGGAACCCTTCATGAGCGAGAGCGAGTCCGACTCTCACTTGGCTGATTTTTATTCTTGAAAATGAATCACTCTCCCAACCAGCTCCGGTGGGACTCGCTCCCCGGTTCGAGATCTGGTTGTGAGACGGGTTCCGTAGCCCAATCTCAAAAACGGAACCCTTATAGATTCATCATGTCTCTATGTCTGTATGTCACAGCCACTTTATTCCAAAACTATAAAAACTACACGGTTGAAATTTGGTAGGTAGATGTATTCTGTAATCTGCTCTACGATTTTAATAAAAAAAATAACAAAAATTAAGGGGGGCTCCTCATACATGGAACTGAAACTGAAAAATATTATTTTAATCAAACATATTCATGTGGGGTATCTATAGATAGGTTTTTTAAAATGACATACAGGTTTCTCAAAGTCAACCTTTTAAAAGATAGAGCCTTAAAAAAATGTGTGTCCCTCCCCTCCTCTAAATTTTGGAATAAAAGAGTGATAATCTAGAAAAACATATGCTGTAGTGTAGATCTTTAAAAAACTTTCAACGAAAATTGGTTTAAACAAGAAAATAATATAGTAGCCACTTTTTGAGATATAACACATTTTCAAAAACCGCAAATGTAACTTTGTCATTCATACAAACACTATGAAAAACAAAGTTATATTTTGCTGACGATAAATGATAGTGATTATTTTGGCTAGGTATGAATATTTTTAAGTAAGTATTTATTTATTTTTATTTTGCAATTTGGGACATTAAACAGTTGTACATTAAATATTACTAACAAGAGGAATATCACAATATATGTATATATAAATAAGTTAATGAACAACCCACACCCATGTCCACGAATTAAGTAGCATAAAGAAACATTATAAAAACGTGCGTCTAAACGAAACGGTAACACTCAAAAACCACACGTTTAAGCTAGAATTTTGTAAACTTATATTATATTTATTTATTTTTTATTTCGACTTTTCATACAACATTGCAATTGCCATTTTTTTAAACTTAAATGCGGACAAAGTAAATAGGTATGTCAATATCTATGAAGTGTGAGTTGTATATATCTAGTAGGCGGCGGACAGGTGCTCGCAATCCGGCATCAGTTCTACACTTAGCAGTATAGAACAGCCGGACTGCGCGGACCTGTCTGTACAATGCCGTTCTTCTAGGTACTACGTAGCACAATTTATTTGTAAGGCTGTTACAATCAAATTTACCATTACATATGCCATGCAGCATCATGCCCATCAACAAGTAACGTCTAGATTCCAAGCCTAAGAGTCTGTAATGGTTCAGTAGTTCAGAATGATGAATATGATGATGATGATGATAGGCAACCGGTACGTTAAGTGGGTACGGAACCCTTCATAGGTGAGTCTAACTCGCAACTGGCCGATTGACCGAAAAATCCAGTATACATAGTAAATGAAATAATTTTATGAAAAAAATATTATTTTATTAAGTAATCAAACGATGTCATAACCTTAAAAACATTTCCTGACTTCTTTTCCAGTCAATGTATTCTTGGTTCAAAGCGTTTGGTTTTGTCACTCATAATTAGTCCCAAATTCGCAAATGTCAATCGCATACCGTCACAAACAACTTAACCTACGTCACAACCTGGTCACACTTTGTTACGAAGTAAGGTAATTTGTTGCTACTAATTTTAATACGAAAGGCTATTTGTAACCAGGAGCTATTTTGAATCTATGACGCACTTCATGCAAGGGGTTAGATGGTGAACAAGCTGATATTCTACTGCCCTCGTAATAGTACTATGTATCAAAATGCAAAATAAACTCCACTTTCCAGAAGTTAAATTATGCAAATTAATTAAACATAATGA
The DNA here is from genome assembly GCA_949710035.1 of Crambus lathoniellus. Taxonomy (NCBI): domain Eukaryota; kingdom Metazoa; phylum Arthropoda; class Insecta; order Lepidoptera; family Crambidae; genus Crambus; species Crambus lathoniellus. Next base: position 13,777,241 of record OX453296.1, read on the forward strand.
CAAGCCTTTTTTATAACCATTTGTTCCAACTGCGACAGTGATAGTCAATTGTTTCCTATTACTGTTTTTATATATCCTCTAATGAGGTTGTAACACATAAACTCTTCCCCCCTTATTAATAAACGAAGAGTAAGTTTACACCTAGGTTGGCAGCACCTATATTTGGCATGAATATACATAATATTTATCACGCCAACAAAGTGGTAAAGTAAAATTAAAAAAATATATATATTAAGTACCTCCCCTACACGTAAAGTCGGTATGTAATTTTTTTTTCTTGTCTACCTCATAGTGTAGGATGTCGTTGGATAGCAATTTTAAAAATGAAATATTTTTCAAACTGTTATTTAAACATTTAGTATGTTATTATGATCAGTTGAAAAATTATTTGAGCAGTTATCTAATTTTCGGGTGGTTGTAAATTTACTACAGCAGTAAAACATGAATAGTAATAAAAAATAAAATTTTGCTGTTAATTCATCCTACAATGGAGGCTCAAAAATTATTCAAGCAGTGTAATAAATGAATGGCCAGTAAAATGATGGAATGGGCAGTTAGATACATAGTTCGGCAGTTCACGGTGAGCATAATATTATTTCTAGATTTTTCACTTTTTTATTTTAAAAGTTAGAAGGTTCACATTTAACCAATTAGAAAGTGTCTATCTTTTAAAAAAACTATTTTTAGAAAAAGTGGTTTATGAAACATAATGCAATTTTTAAAGAGAAGTGGCGCCGCCGGTTGTGAGCGAGTTTGCCTTGGAAGTCCTGTAGAACACGTGATAGGTTAGAAAAATTTCATGGTTATTTTTTTGTGAAAAAAAAGCCGTAATGCCGTTTACAGAATCCATCTACCTCAACAAGTTTCAACCGTGTGGTCTTAAAAGATTTGCAATAAAGTGGCTGTGACATACGGATAGACGGACGGACAGACAAATAAACAAGGTGTACATTTTACTGCCTTATTTTTTAAGAACTGGGGGCCGATTCTGCTTACGTTAAGACATAATCGTGTCTCAATCGTGTTTCAATTGTAGTTCAGTTGTAGTGCTATTTTACACACTAGTTACTAGAAATGTGTACTTTTTTCACAATATTACTGATGGTCACACCACACACTATATTCACATCACATCATACTGTCATAATTCTTGTAACTAGTCTGTAAAAAAGCACTACAATTGAACTACAATTGAAACACGATTGAGACACGATTATGACTTAACGTTAGCAGAATCGGCCCCCTGTTTAGAATGAGATTTCCTATCGACTTATTACGATTTGTTAACTGACCACTAATAACTGCCCATTCAGTCATAATAATGCTCAATATTTATTTAATTTAATCTGGACAAGATCGCGGGAAGCCGCTGGATGCGGGCAGCGCAGGACCGATCGTTGTGGAGATCCTTGGGGGAGGCCTATGCCCAGCAGTGGGCGTCGTTCGGCTGACATGATGATGATGATGATGATGATTTATTTAACTGTCCATTTCAATATTTCTTACTAATCATTTCTATTTAGTTTACTGCTCAGTTTTTACTGCTGAACTTGTTATTAAACATGTTTTAAGCAAATTTAAACTTACCGATTCTACAATATACAACTGCCGCTTTAAATCAATGCCTTTTAAAAATATTGTGGGTTCGTAAAGACAGTTTTTTTAATTGAGGCATCCGCTTGTGAATTATTAAGCTTTAAAGTGCAAAATTTTGTTAGAGTCAAGTGTCCAACCTAGGTGGACCAAAAATAGGTGAACCTTTTTGTAATCAGATAATAAAAAACCGAGAAATCAAGGCATTTGATTAAAAGAAATACAGGTTCCTTATTAATAAAGATAACAAAACTAAGTAAACAACACATTGATTTCGAAACTACATAATGTCTTAAATTAACAATTGGGTGTTTGACTGTTGTTGAAATGTCGATATTTAATTATGACATTCAGAAATATAACAATATTGAATAACAAATGTGAAAAAAGAAATGCAATATGTATTATAACAAGCGAATTATGAACTACTTAATTGTGACTCTAGCTGTCTCTTTCTAAAACGACATTTTCTATGGCGAGAGTATGGCGCTCTAGAAATGTGACGTCACGTTTCTATAGCGCTCTCCTTGTCTAATCAGAAAGTTTGATGCTCTATATCGCTGAAAATATGCAAGATATTTGAAAATAAATACCCATGTCGTGTTGCTACTAATTAAATTAAATTTTTAAGTCAATAAAAAAATTCAGTCAAATACTTGAAATCCAATTATTTGAAATCACATTATCAAACTTTAACGACCACCTCATATAGTTTCACAAACACTTTGTCAACAATGTCAAATTCAATGTCAATTAGAAATTATCCAATGCCGTTCGAAAGGTTGTTAATAAAAACTTTTACTGACACAATAGATGGTTGATCATAATGAACAAGAATATTCTGGAACGTGTGAATATTACCGCCTTACACTTTGAGAAACAAAGGATTGTAAAAACAAGAAACTATCGGTGCTCTGTTAGCGTTCGCGGTTCTGTTATTTTATGTGTGGTAACCGTGTGATGTGGTCTTGAGCAAGAGCGATCTGCTGTAGATGCATTGTCTCAACTAACACATGTCGGAACGGATTTCCTATGTATTATTGGCCGCACGCGACTTTGTCCGATTTATACCAGTAGTGGTTCTTTTCAATTGTCTTTTTTAGGGTTCCGTAACCGAATGGCAAAAAGCGAGAGCCTTATAGATTCGTCAAGTCTGTCTGTCCGTCCGTCCGTATGCCACTTTATTCTAAAACATAAAACTATCAAGACTACACACTTTAAACTTGGTAGGTAGATGTATTCTGTAACCCGCTTTACGATTTTAATACAAAAATATGGGTGCTCCCCATACATGGAACTGAAACTGAAAAATATGTTTTTAATCAAACATATTCGTGTGGGGGGTGTCTATAGATAGGTCTTTAAAAATGACATAAAGGTTTCTCAAACATAATTATGTTGTACTTAGATCTTAATAAAAACTTTTTTTGGTTTGAACATGATATAGTAAGCACTTTTTGAGATATCCTAACACACTTTGAATAACCGCAAATGTAACTTTGTCATTCTTACAAACATTATGAAAAACAAAGATATATTTTGCCGACAAAAAATAATTTTGGCTAGGTACAGGCAATCAGTACGTTAATAGAGTACGGAACCCGTCATAGGCGAGTTTTTTCTTTTACATTTTGACAGTTAGGTTATGCAGTTTTTCGTTAACGTAAAATGACTAATGGTCATAAAAGTCATCTTTACTGACCGTAAAGGGCCCAGTTTTTGTTATATCGTTCTGGTTTTTGATGATTTAAAATAACTAGGATTATTTAAAAATTACTAATATCATTAAACCTACTCCTAAAACAGATTATCTAAATAGCCACGACTTACAATTTGTTTTATTAAACACTAGCTTCCGCCCGCGACTTCGTCCGCGTGGACATTCGAGAAAATACTTAGGGGACCAATAACCAGGATAAAAAGTATTCTATGTTTTAATTTCATAAAAATCCGATCAGCCGTTTTTACGTGATTAGGCGGGTCCTCCCTCACCAAGCGAGCAGCCTCGCGCGAGGCAGAACGTTTGCCACGTGCGGCGGGCCTCGCACGAGGCTGCTCACTTGGTGAGGGAGGACCCGCCTAATCACGTAAAAACGGCTGATCGGATTTTAATGAAATTAAAACATAGAATACTTTTTATCCTGGTTATTGGTCCCCTAAGTATTTTCTCGAATGTCCACGCGGACGAAGTCGCGGGCGGAAGCTAGTAAATAATAAGTGTCTGTTTCACAATCAATAAGTCAGTTCTGAGTAGCTTAGGTACCAAGAACTTTTAGGGTACTTAAGATAATTTAGGTTTGATTTTCGGAAAACTACGAAATGGGTTGCCTATTTGTTTTAAGAAGTAAGCCTACAACGTTTCAAGTTGAAATGTCTATTTTACCCCTGATTTTTCATTCAAAATTTAACCCCTGTTTCAATCTTTTAGGGGTTGAATCATGTTCAGCGTGTTAAACATCAAAATAAATGCCATTTTTGCAATCGTCATCCCATAAAACCTCAAGAACGACATCCATATCGATTTTTAGGTTTATTTATCCCATTTAACCTATAAGGGGTTGGTTTTCGAAAAAATACGAAATATGTGTTTGCTTATTTGTTTTACTTTCCGACCATAAGCTAAATAATAAATTAAATTAAGGACTTTCCAGATACATCATTTCATCCCCCTTTTCCCCCCTTCGGGGGTGGAATTGTCCAAAACGCTGACACAGGTAAATATTAATTTTCAATTGCCAGCCTAAATACAAAATTTGAAGATCCTAACTTCAAAACTGACGGACTTTCATACAAACATTTATCCCTTATTTCACCCCCTTAGGGGTGGAATTTCCAAAAATCCTTTCTAAGTGGATGCCTACACTGTATAACGTATCTATGTGCAAAATTTGAAGTCTCTAGGTTCAGCGGTTTGGGCTGTACGTTGATATCTCAGTCAGTCAGTCAGTCAGTCAGTCAGTCAGTCAGTCAGTCAGTCAGTCAGTCAGTCAGTCAGGACTTTGAATTTTATATATATAGATGACTTACATACTTACTTATTCTTTCTGATAAAAAAATGACATCGTTAAACATTAACCTCTCAACAGTCAGGGTATCAAATTACAGGCTCATTTTTACGTAAACAAAGCACTTAAAGAGACTTCGTATACCTATTAGAACTTAGCTTTAACATCCAATATAACGAGAGGCAAAGGCCATTACTCACTTTTCTTTGATAATGAGGTTACTCACTTTTTTACAAAACAAAAATTAATTTCACTCTCCTCATTACCAATACAACCACACGAATTAGTTCTGTAGACACCTTGTAAAGAAAGCATCGCTACGCTAGCCCCAACACGTGTGGAATAAACAACTCCGTCGAGACTTTCCAACGAAATATTTAACACTGTGCGACTGCGCACGCGCTTGGAATATTCATCAACGGGAACAATAGCGGTAAGCCGTAATTTAAGGACCACGCCGTACTCATTTGTCAATCCATTTTAAACTTTAATTGAAGCATTGAAAGTGCGTCTTTTGAATGGCATTAAAAATTATGACAAAGGTGTTGTTGGTAGATAATGCATGTCTTTAAATATTAATATTTTATTTCTTCTCTGTAGTTAACGTGCCCTTTCAAGAGCCATAATAAGTACATTTATACCTTTTTTTATTAGAGTGAAGTTCATAAATAAATATCCATACTTCCATACTAATATTATACCTAAATGTGAAAGTGTGTTTGTTTGTTGGTTTGTTTGTCCGCCTTTCACGTCAAAACGGCTCAACGTGATTTTTTTTCAAAACCCCAGAATCTATAAAAATAGTTTTGTGCTTTTAAAGTATGTATTAGTCAAGATTTTTTCATACAAACTTGGACGGGTGATTTGATTTCAGCATTGTTTTTTCAATAGGATATATTGTGCATTAAAATAAACCTATTTGTGCCCATTTAGTCTACTGTACTTATATAGATTTTGGCATTTTAGTCCATACATTTTGCACTGTCCCTTTTCGTATGAAAACAGGAAGATGATGATATCTTACAGAAACATCAAAGCAGTTTAATTAGATAATCAAATATACCTAAATACAAAGAAAAGAAACTCGACTGCCAAAAATACCATAAGGAATTTCGTAGAACCTTACACAATAAACTATTGATGTTCAATATACGTGTGATTCCCTCATTGTATACCATCAAGGAGCGGAATAAAATATCATTTTACCCGTCGAAAATATTTCGACATAGTTGCTCAAGCTAAAAAGAGGATATTGGCTGTTTATCGGACTGTGTGCAATGCGAAATGAAATACAATGTTATACTCACTTTATTACTTTTGGTACGGCAAAGTCAAGATTGTTTCTTTATAAAGGCACTCTCATACAGCACTTTGGTATATTAAAAAGTTAAATAAAGTTAGTTAAAGTCTATTTGGACACAACGAATTGTTAAACGATACAACTACCTACTTATGAAAATGTTAACGAACTAATCAAAACGATATTGTTACGATTGTATTTGTGTTAAAACACAAACACAAAAAAGTCATTTCCTATGCAATTTCATAATTGCAATTGCATAGGAAATGACTTTTCTATATCATAAAGAGGAACTAGTTGATCATTAATTGTTTTTGGTGATATGTTTGTAATGGACAAACTCAAAAAGTTCTGTTACGATTTAAAAAACTTATTTCATCATTAGAAAGCTACATTCATCTTGCATGACCTAAGGCTTATGTTAGGTTATACTTATCCCATGGGAGTATTGGGATAAAATATAGCTTAGGTCCTAAGCTATATTTTATCTCAATACTCCCATGGGAACAGGTACCACGCGGATTAAACAGCGAGAAGCTTCATATTTTTATTGGTGGTTAGGTCTTAAAGCTTTGGATTTTTTTCCTTTTCAATCTACATACACCATTAGTTAATTAATTAGTTAATTTACGTAAATCTCAAACGTTTTACACCAAACTCTCACAGGGGGTTGGGTTACTTTACTTACTACGTCACATGATCGTCACTGACTAAAAAACAATCACTGTGTCAGTATTATGTGTAGGAGCACCTTAAAACAATGCGAGTTTTCTTTTGTTTACTATTTGTGACGCACATTTTCCAGTAGTGGGCATTTGGGTCGTCACGTCACGTACCACGCCAACTGTCATATTTTCTATGGAGCCGGGTTTATTAGTAATTGCCAGTATCCCTTGTCTTTTATTGACACGTGCCCTTTCTTCGGGTTTGTTTTTGGGCTAAAATTGGCTCAGGTTTGCCTGGAAACATGTGACTGTAACGCATAACTCTTGTATTTTATTTACATAGGAAGGTAGCACAGGTAAAATAAGTCTAAATATGACTGTTTGGCGGCAAAATATGTACATCAATGAAACGTTGTTTATAACTTTACCTTCGCACTAGAAATGAGGATTTGCTGAGTCCTACCAAAATTTAGGGGTACTTCCCCCTCCTAGGAGTTAGGGGTAGGAAAGATAATAATATTAAGAAATGCAAATTCAACAAACTAGGCAAGTGAGGTGTCTTTTTATATGTAATTTTTTGCACTGAATCGAATGAGACTATACCTAAGTATACTTATAGGATCAATATTCTGCGAGATATGTACTAACTGTACAAACAGCCATAAAACAATCTAAACATCACTAACCGACAATAGTTTCTCAATTAAGACGTGGATGTGATGGTTGCACTGATTGATCTCAGTGATCCTGAGAAACCTACCTATATTTCTGCTTAAACTCAAAATTATTAGGGTTAAAAGAAAAATATTAATTTCTTCTTTTCATTTGTTCCAATCGTAATTCGCAAAATATTAATCGTATAAGTATGGGTATAGTCTCATTCAATTTAAATGACACCTCACTCGCCTAGAGTGTAAAATTTGCATTTAAATTTCTATACTCCCCATGCCCATGCCCATATTCCAAGGCGTGGACAGGAACCCTAAATTTTGGTAGGACTCTCTCATCCTCATTTTTAGTGCCAAGACAAAGTTAGAAACAAAGTTTCATTGATGTACACATTTTGCCGCCAAAATAATTATACCGATATGCTATTTTTTCTGTACTAAGTATCTAGACCTAAACTTAGCTAAGCTTGTATTATTGGCACTAGATAACACTTAGGTGCCTATATTATGTCACGCGTGACAAAATAATCACTGGGTCAGTATTTTGTGTAGGAGCACCTTAAAACATTGCGAGTTTTCTTTTGTTTACTATTGTGACGCACTTTTTCCAGTTGTGGGCATTTGGGTCGTCACGTCACGTACCATGCCAACTGTCATATTTGCCATGGAGCCGGGTTTATCAATAATTGCCAGTATCCCTTGTCTTTTATTGCGTACCCTTTCTTTTCTTTATGCCCCTTTGTAGGCTAAAATTGGCACAGCTTTGCCTGGAAACATGTGGCGAAAGGGCATAACTCTTGTATTTTTTTACACAGGAATATCTAGACCCATGGTATAATAACATACAGTGCCACTAGCTTTTCTGTTCCGGTGACAGCCGTGACAGAGGAGCCATTTGCAATACGAAATTAGCTGTCAAAATGGACTGTCGTATAAAAACTGTTTTAGTTCCAAAGATAATCACCGGAACAGAAAAGCTTGTCGCACTATACTGCGCCTGGTATAGCACTGCCAGTGACAACAGTCACGTGGGCGACACAAGCTTACGTCATCGTGTCTGTCTTGCCAGTGGTGAGTGAGCAAACTTCCCGACTCCCATAAATTATCTGCATGAAGTTTTATTAAGTAATTACGTTTATTCAGGTATAACCAGACCATAATGTTTGCTAACACAAACAAATAACAATTGTAATGTTTAAAAAATATTGTTTGCATGAGTGACGACAGAAAATCTTTCCTTCATTATTTGTTTTGTTACTTTAAGTGGCAACTCAACAGTGACGTAGGCAGTGTCACACCCGGAGTGCCAGACCTTGTTTTATTGGATCATGTCTAGACCCAGTCTAAGCCGAGCATGCATTATTGGCACTATGCAATGGATATTACTTTTGATTTGACGACCGATATGGCGCAGGGGTACGGATACCTGTCTTATGCGCCAGAGGCTTCGGGTTCGATTCCCGAACAAGACAAATATTTGTGTGCATGAACATGTCTATTCATCTTGATCTGGGTGTTTTCTATGTATATTAAGTATGTATTTACAAACAAAAAGTATATAAATATTAAAAAATTTTCGTTATCTAATTTCCATAACACTGTTTTTAAAAAAAAAATACCACATATATTTAGACCAAAGAATATTTAGACCAAAAACTTCATGAAGCCCATTGGCGAATGCATATTACTTGCAGTTTTATTAAGTTAAGTTAAGTTAGTAAATGTGGTAGTAGAGTACCGTATACCGGGGTTACTTTAGGAAAAAATGGGGCTACTTTGATAAATTATAATGTAGTATAAAACCAGTAATATTCGTAATTAAGTAAAACATTGGCATACTATCTATAGCTATATTTAGGCTCCCAAAGGTCAGTTGAAAAAAATCGAAAACGATAATAATTCGGTCAAATAAGCGTTGTCAACAAAGTCACCCCCTCGAATCAAAGTAACCCCAGTTGACTTTACCTAATTAATGTGGTAGTAAAATTTTACTAGCGTTGAAATAACCCCAGAGGAGTTTAAGAGCGCAAATGCATTTAAAGTTAGAGTTTAAAGTCTCGATTCACACATCTGATTTTTCAATCCTCAGATAAAAGTTATAAGTCAGGTAAATTGGGTTTTTCACCAACTCGACACGAGAGACTGGGCACACGTGTGTCCAGTTGGTGAAACTCAAAATTAGTATCACTTATTATTTCGTCATCCGGACACGCCAAGATTTTGACGCGTGTCCAGATAGTGAAACTTTAATTAAATCACTTTTATGCTTTCTCCAACTGGACAAAATCAAATTAATCTATTAAAGTGGTTATAACGATTATTTCGATAAAATTGAATGAAGCTGGAGAAATCCTGCACACAACGGTTACAACACTATTATTAAAAAAAATAAAGACTGAGAGTGAGAACGTAACTGTTTTTCGAATGTTTACTTTAGAATAAACGTAAAAATAATACGCGGAATACACTTTGCCTTAATTTATGATGCGTTAAAAAAATTTAAGTAACATATTATTTTCTAACACCTTTGTTATGTAATCATCAGTATTACAAGTTACATTCTAGGGTCATTACCATGTGTCAAAACAGGCCTCTCAATTTGTGACGACTGTAAGTCGATAAATTATGTATTACTTTTAACGACATTGCATTGTTTTTACTTTATTTGAAACAAGGGGCTCCGTGCGGGTAACCCGTTCCCGTGGGAATATAAACATTAAATTATAACCTATGTCACTGACAGTGAAAGTATTATTAAAATCGGTCCAGTACTTTTTGAGTTTATCCATTACAATAATTTCTCTTTATAATATTAGTAGGTAGGTATAGATATTTTTAACATACTTACTTAATACTTATAAAATGTATTTTGCATTATAAAATTACAAATGCCGGCTAAAAGACCATTAGAGCCTCAGTACCATTGCAGTTATAATTAGCAACCATTACAATAATCACGCTACCACTAGTACCATGTTGTAAAATCTTCTGCTAGTAACATAATATATGCTCATACTTATTAATCTTATTATACTTAGTATAATCTAAACATTACAGGTAGTAAACTTATATGGTTTTTAAAAATGACTCTTCCAATAAAACGTTATAAGTACCACTATTTCGTAATAAAACGAGAAAATTTTGTACTTTAAAACCTGATTATCTTTAACCTGTTAAGGGTTAATATAGTACATAATTTTTGAAGTGAAAACTTCTTTAGCGGCGCCGGCGTTCGTGCACTTTTTGTGTTAAACTCGCTCCAGGATCACGTGACCGTCAGATCGAAAAACTGTTACAATGTCATTAGATTACGAAGGCAAATTTCGCCACCGTTTCCAAAGTTGTGATAGCTCAGGTTAGAAAACGTATAGTCCGTATTTTTTTGTTTTTTTTTTGTCAAAGTCTAAGGAGCCCTTTTCACTTCTGCCGGCACTCCCGGAGTACAACCCGTCGTTTTTTTTCTTACTATCCCAGCCGAGCTAAGTTTTATTCAGAACTTTTGTCATGGATGATAGATAACGAAAAAGCGTGCTTTATTTTTTTATAAATATATGGGTACCAATGTGTAAATGAAAACACCCAAATCAAGACGAACAAACTAACACGTTTTTTTGTGCGGTATTCAAACCCCCCGACCTTTGAATTACATCGCTTTTGAGGTCACCCAATACCAATAAAGACTACAAGAACCTATAAGAAATTAAAACCAAAATTCATAGGCTAGTTTATCTAAGCTTTCTGCTGTAAAAGGCCAAAGTTTTTCAATCTCATAATGATTTCAGAATAAATACGCTCCAAGCGCTTTGTAGCCAGAAGGGCAAAAACTAAGACCCCAGAATTTATATGAATAAATTCTCGAAAGGAGGACGCTTGAAAAATTCATTGGACATCTTCAGGAGAGCCAATCCCAGACACTGTAGAGAGATGATAGTGAGGGCGGAGTAACAAGGTTTTGCTTATTGAAATAAAACCGACTTTGATATTCCTTCGACGGCGACGTCCAATTTGTACAACTGGTGAAACTTATTACGAGATTGCCATCAAGGAAACGGCTTGGAGATAAGACGTTGATAATGTTTCTTTTAGTACTTATCTGACTTTACGCTTCAACATTTTTTGTTCAAGTATATGTTTTTAAACTAATGTTAAATAAGACTTTTTTAGTAGGTATAGTCGAACCAATTGATTTGTGACCCACTAACAGATATTAAAATTAAAAAGTCGAAATAAGGGATTTCATTTTTTTTATTCTTCCCTAGTCGCTACATAGATGGCTCTTAACTTGGTAAGTAACTGCAAGGAACGGAACGTCATATCATTTTTTGATTATTTCTCTTGGATGTAATTTTGAGATCATAAAACGAAACGTACATAAAAAACATCACAATGGCAAGTTGAAAATAATAAAAGATATAAAGTTTATAATTCGTCCGATGCGTCCGAGTAGAAGAGAGACAGCGGCATAATTGTTATCACGTATCGCCGTAAACTGACTTTACAGAACCGATTTTTGTTTTAAACAAAGTACATAATGTAGAGAACTTACCTCGAATTTCAAACCCAGACATCGTCGAAAGTCGTTACGAATCGTCATTTTATAACGTCAATTATAAATTTACGTATTCGCCTTTCAATTAACCTTCGGGGATCCCTTCGGAAAGAGTTCCGCGTAACGCAGGCTCTATTATTTTATTAACGACGATGTCCATTGATTACTGTAAGCAAGCCAGGATATTCAATTATTCAATTCAGTTATTCAATGTCAACATGAATATCAAGGTCCATCCAGCAAATGTTACGACCGTTACGTCGACGTTCGAAACATTACGTTTTACGTCGCCCTTAGTTTGAGTTTACTGTTGGCAATTGGCATAACACACCGTAATCAATGTGAAAGTGACTCTATTATCTTTTTAACCGAGTTCAAAAAAAGGAGGAGGTTCTCAGTTCGGTTGTTTTTTTTTTTAAATGTTTGTTACCTCATAACCTTGTCAATTATAAACCGATGTTATAAATTCTTTTTTGTTCAATAGCATATAGTTACAAATTGGTCTTATTGTCATACGGTCAGGATCTGATGATGGGATCCTGGTGAAATCAAGGAAACTCTTCAAATTTTATAGGCAAACCTATAGCGATTTTTGTATTTTCTTAAATAACTCGAGCACTTGCTTTCGGTAAGCACCATTTGGTGTAGTGGAACTGATGATGAGGACCACAGATGGTCATCGGAAATATTAATAAAATACTAAATTTTACGGGCGCGATACGATTTCTTTAATATGGTTTATAAGCAAATTTCAAGTATTTGCGTCTGGTAGTCATCATCTCACGCTGGTGATGGAAGGTACAACTCCTCAATGGTTGGGAGTTGGAGAATAGTTCTTTAAATATTGTTGATGCGTAAATATTTATAGTTGTTATCTTTTAGGTTATTAAGGTAAGCTGATGATGGAAGGTAAAACTCCTTAACGCTTAGGAGTTAAAGTATGTTTTAAGTACCACAAGCGCGAATAGAACTTTAGGTTGTATTCTTTCAAGTAATTTAGGTTAGCTAATGGTAGAAGGAAACTGCATTTAACAGTTGAGAGTTGGAGGGTGGTGCTTGTCTGAGTATTCTAATTTAGATATGAGCTACAGTCGTTGCACATTGCGCTACGCTTGCTCATTATGCGGTTTCTTATGGTAGATTTCTTACACTAAAAATGGAAAAATAAACCATTTTTTTCAAAAAAATTAAACCGCCTTTAAAACAAAACTGCAAACAAAACTACAAACAAAAAACTCATTTTCCAAAAAACACGTTAAAGTCTAAAATAAATTGAATCATTCAATTCATAGTACGAAAGTGCGGGACTTTTTCTAATTAATCTTGAACTTACTGATCTTATTGAAGTCGGTGTCAAGCCGAAAATAACAAGAAATAGTGAATCAATAATACACAATATCTCATGCGCGAAGTGATACCTATCAAATACATATTATTATGATATGGCTTGACACCGACTTCAATCAGGGGTGCGATTCTCTAACAAAGTTTCACTGTCACTTCGTCGTTCAGCTTCGATTCTTTATGTCAAATTCATAACAAACAAGTGAAAGTCAAGCGAAAAAGAACGTCGAGTTTGTTGATTGAGTTTTAGAGAATCGCACAACAGATCAGTAAGTTCAAGATTAATTAGAAAAAGTCCCGCATTTTCGTACTTTGAATTGAATGATTCAATTTATTCTAGACTTTTACGTGTTTTTTGGAAAATGAGTTTTTTGTTTGCAGTTTTTCACTGAAACACTGAACGAATATTGAAGAATTTTTCTAAAAACGATCGGGTACCTACCTTAAATAAAAACATTCTAAAAATAACGCTTTTTGTACTATTTCAGTGTTAATGACATTGAAAGTTTAAAAAGTTATTTGCTACAGAAATATTACAAAAATACTACATTTTGTGTCGCGCATCAACTATAGTTACTTACTAAAAATATTTATAATTTTTTGATATTATAATAAGGTAAATAAACTTGGGTAAATGCAAAAAATATTGCATATTTTTTTAGTTGACTGAATCAAAATCCACTTTTGTCGGAAACACCAGTTTCAAATGTAAGAATAATATCGCTTCCTCCCCTGGCAATGAAAGTTTGATAGCAAACAAATGGCGCGAATAAATGGAGGCACCATAATATATCTACCGCAATCGATCCCCAAAAAGATTCCAAGTCAGGGTTACGGTCGGATGTTACCGGAAAAATACTTTCCGTTAGGAAAACAGACGGAAGGGTATGTCTTATTATACTAAGGAAGGTCTATCATAAAATTTGTTTCCCGTGAAAAAGTGAGCGCAATAAAAGAGTAGAATAATTTAGTGGGGTAACCATATTTTTTAATGCATAGATAGCTAGCCTTGGTCCGGTTATTATGATCTAGGTGGCGAAATTCTGCTAATTCTTATCTTACGTTGATTTTGATAATAAATCGTGTAGGAAAATGTAGGACTTCTAACGTTTTCTGTTCTAATACTACCGATTTGTTATGTATCGAAAGCATTAGAATAAAAACGTTTCGTAAAGTAAGAATTATCCATTTTAGTGCAATACTTAATAATTGGCATTTGGAATTATAAATATAGGTATTTATTTATTGCACATAATGAAGATTAAAAAGGCAGAGTTAATGCCCTAAGCATAAAAAAATTAATGTAAAGAGAAAAATACTATCATCATTATCTCTCTCCTGTCATAATTTTATTATTCGAGTATTATGATTATGACATTAAATATCTAGTACTAAGGTCCGGTTGCTCGAAGCTTGGTTACGTTAACTTTAGGGTTAAATTATGGTTAAAGTAAAATTAACCGGCGGCGGTCAAATTTAAAAAGCGTTGTTAAAGAAGCGGTTACTTTAACGAGCAGTCAAATAACACTTTTAACGGCTGTCAAAATAACCGACAGGGTGGGGGTGGTTTAAATTTAGACATTAGTAATTAAGGGAAGGTTAATGAAATAGTATAGACATCACTTTTAACCAAACGTATTTTTCTTTGACCAAAGCACCAAAGTCAAAGTTGACAACAGTTAAATTTTAACTTTAACTTTACTGTAATGTACGAGCAACCGGACCTTATAGAAGTTATTTGATCGTGTCTTACGGCCAGAATTAATAATCAATCCACAGATAGGGATAGGCATGATCCAGATTAGTTACTATGCAACGTTTGATAATAACATAGAATTAAGGCGATACTCGGAAAAATTATGCTAAAGCGAGATAGCAATGTGAAAACGACGCGCGCGGGAGCGAGACCGATTTTGCCGATTACGCAAAAAAAACACAAAATCACTTCTTATTCAAAAACTATAGCGATTTTTTAAAAATGCTTCTATACGATCCCAAATATTATTGGTGTCCACTAATTAAACCAATTTTCAATAGTATATGTATCCCCATTTAAGAATAATCTTGATATTTCTTATTTTTTAGAGGTATTTTCGAAAATAGAAAGTGTCGAGCCAAAATCATAAAATCGTGTTTCTGAAACTATACGATTCTAGATAAAGGTATGAAGAAATATACAGGGCGTCCCAAAATTAACTCACATGGAGGGAAAGTACCTTAAATACTGTAGATATAAAATTTTACTGAAAGGAGACTTCATTTTTATTTTAAAAAGAAAACGAACTGCATTCAAAGAATTTTAAGTAATCAACTGTCTGAACTGGGAATCGAACCCGCCGAATGTAAAAAAAATATTTCTCTAATTTAATTGTACCGATCGAAAGGCTCGATCATACCTTATCATTTTTTCTTAATAACATAGCATCTTAAATAAAAGGAAGACTACGAAATTTAACATTTAATGTTGAATAACAAGTTTGTGCAGCGTTATGGATAGCCTTTCCTGTGACTGTTGTGCTCAAAACTTTAAAATTTTAATGTATTACTAATGAGTGAAGATTGGATTGGAGCAATTATCATAAAGTGTTTGATAAAGTTATAATGTGTTAAGTAACACCAGCTCGATTGGTTTAAAATGTTTGAATAGTTACTTTGATGCGGTCTATTTCAACATATGGCATAGTCGTGGGACGCCCCCAGGGCTTCCAATGACTATGTCACATGGTGGCATAGACCACACCAAATACTGTAGATACAAAGTTTTATTGAAATAGGACTTTATTTTTATTTAAATAACAATAGAACTGCATTCAATTTTTTTTTTAATAATAGCATGTCCAAACCGAGAATCGAACCCGCACGAAATTATTCAAACTTTTTAAAACCAATCGAGGTGGTGTTACTTATCACATTATCAAACACTTATGATAGGGAATTAGGTATAATTGCTCCAATCTTCACTCATTAGTAATACCTACATTGAAATGTTAAAGTCTGTATTGAGCACGACAGTCACAGAAAAGGCTATTCATAACGCTGCACAAACTTGTTATTCAACATTAAATGTTAAATTTCGTAGTCTTCCTTTTATTTAAGATGCTATGTTATTTAGAAGAAATGCTTGGGTATAATCGAGTCTTTCGATCGGTACAATTAAATAAGAGAAATATTTTTTTTACATTCAGCGGGTTCGATTCCCAGTTCAGACAAGTGATTATTCAAAATTCGGTGAATGCAGTTCGTTTACTTTTTAAAATAAAAATGAAGTCTCCTTTCAGTAAAATTTTATATCTTCAGTATTTAAGGTACTTTCCCTCCATGTGAGTTAATTTTGGGACGCCCTGTATATCTTATTACCAGATTTATAACAACTCTAACCGTCCTATAGTTTTATATCAAAGAGTCCATACTTTCTCCGAGTAGCGCCTTAACGACAGTTGCCTGGGTGTTGCTAGGTGTTGCATAGCATCAAATCTGGATCATGCCTATCCCTATCTGTGGTGCTACCACATAACTAGTTCTAGACGAGGTGCTGTGCGGCCGATAGAATATCATGACATGAATGTGTAATAATAACCCTTGTTCACTTTATAAACATTGATCTATCTACGATAACTAGGTTTCCCCAACCTAATCAAACAGAGGACAGTTACAACAGTTATGAAGACTGAAGTTTTCACATCAGTGTTTGAATCACAGGATTTAAAAGGATAACGCCCGAATTCTCGAACGCCAATCATCTTTGGGAGCGTCTCAAACATCATGGCATCTCTTTCATACGTTTGACATTAAAAGTGACAGGGCGATGTTTGAGACGCTCCCTAAGATAAGTAGCGTACGAGTATTCGGGCATAAGTGGATCATTATTTAACGAGTGTCATGAAAAATTATCTGTCTTTTTATCTACAACGGGGTAGCACTTAGCTTTCATCATACCTGATGTTAAGATGATGATAAGGCTGAAGCTCATTACTCCCAATCCCTCAATTACGAGGAACTGGCTATCATATCTGTAACTGCCGGAACACAACTGTAGCGTTGCGTCGCTCGCTACTATCCTCCTTTCATATAATTCGAAACTATTTGTCAAATTTTTATGAGTCTGAAAAATAATATTCAAAATGTCATGTCGTTTCCATGACATTATTTTTGTGTGTTTAGTTGTCAATTATATTTTATCTATTTCGGCCTATTTTTATATCTCAGAAATTATTTTGTTAAGTATTAAATTGTTTAAAAACCTGTTATTTGCAGGTAAGTTTAGTTGATCTTTAAATTTGTAAGTAACGTTCTGTTTTGACTTTTTGTGTATTAATTTGTATAATTCTCTTTTTAGGTTTTTATCTTTTTTTTAAAATATACGTGGTTGCTGTGTAATTGGTTATTTCATTTTCCACCTCCACGTTATATGGCGCCCGAACAGGGACTGTTACTGTGGATGGAATGCTCTTTCAATTAGCTCTCCAGCCACACAACAATGCTAAGTAAACTAAGTATTTAGCATTGTTGTGTTCCGGCAGTTACACGTTGTATCCGGCAGTTAAGATGGTGGTAGCTAGCCAGGCGGACTTTGAACAAGCCCTACTACCAACCAAACTAAATACAATATGTAACCCCACTGCATCGCACCCGGGACCTCAGGATCTGATACCAATGGTGGTGTGTACCACTAGGACCTCAGAGGTGGTTGAGATCCTACTAATCCTACTAATATTATAAATGTGAAAGTTTAGATGTTTGGATGTTTGTTACTCAATCACGCCAAAACGGCTGAACAGATTTAGCTGAAATTTGGAACATATATACTTTGTAACCTGGATAGGAACAGCTAACTTTTATCTCGAAAACATTTCACATTTCCCCTTCGTGTAGTCCACGCGGACTAAGCCGCGGGCGAAAACCTAGTATATTATAAAATCGAGAAGGAAAATAATATTACGCTGACACCTAAGGGTAATGCACATGGGCCACGTCAAAAACGCCGCTACCGACTACTTTCCTGCGCCCCGATCGCGGTAATCTTATGACGCGTTAGTCAAAGTGTACGTGCAATTGACGTTCACGCGACGTGCATTACCGTTTTTGATAACGAGCGGCTTTGACAGTGCGACAACGTTTTCTGTTCCGGTGATAATCTTTGGAACTAAAACAGTTTTCATACGACAATCTATTTTGACAGCTATTTTCGTATTGCATGTGGCCCCTCTGTCATGGATGTCACCGGAACAGACAGGATTGTGGGACTATAGGTGTGCGTGACGTGTGCGTTGTTATGTCATTACGGCAATACGAAGTCAAACGTACGTGGTCAAGACGCGCTGCATAGAACTACCGCGATCAGTCAGGTCAGGCGCTGTAGTTTTCATACATAGATAGACGTCGCTTGTTTCATATTCTAGCTTCAAGTGCGTTGCTAGCGTTTGTGGCCCGTGTGCAGCAAATCGTACTTTCTCCTAAAGCATTCCCACTAGTCATATTTTCCCTCCACCTCAGTAAATAGGTACTATTCCTTTTTTTTCTAGCACACAGCGATTTCCTCGAAAATAATCTTGTCCATAAATACTTGAGCGATGAACGTCGAGTTTTCAGCATTCACCGAGAGGTACTTGAAAGAAAGAATCCTTGTGATTTCTCTAGGGTTCTCGAGTGTATTTTCTTTCCTGGATTTTATTGAAATTACTTGATTGTGCCGTTTTGAAACTAACATTGAACATGGATTTATTTAATTTACCTACCCCCAGCTGGAAAAAGAGGGATTTTATAATTTTGACGTTCCTGTGTATCTTTGTAATTCAAATTATTTATTTTTACGAACTAATTTGCCAAAATATATGATTTCAAAAGATGATATTACGGTTTATTAGTGTTGTATTTACTTGCTAAATCGAGGGCGTACACTATGAAATAAATTACGAGTAAGTAAGTATGTGTTATAATTTTGATGTGATTATCATTCATCATTTCTGTCTCAGCAATATTAGAAATGTGAATAGGTATTCCTTATATATTTTAGGGAATAATGATTAAAACCGTTTCTTTATACTGAGACTGAAAGCCGGCCCAAGGACGAAGCACTTGACGTTCCAAGAACTTTGTTTCTCAGTACTTAATAGAAGAAGCTCTTGCCATTATTCGGTTACAATAGTATTCAAAGTTGCAGTAAGTAGCCTTGTTACTACCTGGGATTATTAAAAAACTCCCTCTTTAATATTTAACGTTTGGCTTTTTTATTATTATCAGTTTTGAAGCAGTTCTGACAAAAAGTTATAATTCAAATAAATAAAAAAATGCCATAAAGTTTTACTGTCGCGGAGTAAACTGAAATATTTTATTTATAAGTACTGACTTTTGAGCCTTGATAGCAAAGATTAAAATTATATAATAAATTATATCGTCACTTCATCATTTTACAAACTGGATAAATAGGAGCTTGAAATGAATTCTTATTATATCTTTGAAATCTTTATTTTGAATCAAGCAAGTTTTTTTTTGTCAGAGTTAGAACTTAGAACTACTAAATCCCTACATATACTCTGTTAAACAAAACAAAAGAAGTGCGCTTTGACGTTGCTGAAACAAAATTAAATTAAAATTAGCAACAACGAGACGAAAAAGTGTATCCCAACGTGACATTAACACCAGAATAACCAGCACACAGAAAATATGCACTTAATACAATGTGAAAAGGTTTAAACTTAATCTTAGGCCGAGTTTTCTGTCATCTGATCCCATCCCAGGAATACGGCTGGGAAATCATGGATAATTTTGTTCGTTACCTCCCTTACGTAAACTTAAGTGACTATTCCTGTAGATCGAGTGAAGTTTCTAGATTGTTCAGAAAAAAAAAATTTTTGTAATTGTAAATTAAGTTTTATTTTTGTGGGGGAGGCTTCTGCGTTAAATTAAAATACATATTCATATTCTTTTTGGTAATGTTGTTTGGTAACTTCGAGCACACGTTTATCCAATACGTTGCTCCGGGACAAACACACACAAAAAAATTAATATATAAATATATAATTATAACTACTTACTAGTAAACGTAGTTTAACCACAGGTTACTAAATAGTTACTATGTAACAGATAGTTCACTCCGCTAAGTCCTTTAAATAAATAGCAACTCTAACTATAACGCAATAAAGTAAAATTCAGCTTGTACGGCGGAGGCAAATTACGAACGGCCACTCGTTGTCGTTGCATCTCTTTCTATCGCATATATTCTAGCTCTTTTGCGGACCTAATTTCTATGGATTTACAACGCCAGCGTTGCCGCCGCGTTTTCGAGCCGACACGGGGAGTGAAATAGGCCTGGGTGCCTACCATCAACTCTTATTGCGGTTTTGTTTAGGACCTAAACTGATCTGCTTCGCTTATTCGTACCACGACAGCTTAAGGTGGTTCGATTAGCTCAGTAGCGCCACCAATGGAAATAAATCATTTACGATTTATCAAGGGCTTAGAATAAAAGTTTCGGTTATTTTGCGCAAATAGAAGAGTAAAGTGCAATTTTTAAGTATTTTTTAATGGCCTCAAATATGAGCGTTAAGTTATGGATCTCGATATTGCTAAATGTGGCCAATTTTGGCACTATTGAGACTCACGACTTATTGTTTAAGTTTGAGTTTTTGAAAGTATATTTATAAAATGCATTTTACTTTTTTATTTGCGCAAAATAACCGAAACTTTTAATCTAACCTTTAATAAAAAGTAATTGATTTATTTCCATTGGTGGCGCTACTGAGCGATTCGAACCACCTTAATATCAATGACAGCGATTCAGTGATCACTCAATGACATTTCACAGCCGCTAAGCTGTCATGAACTCTTATTTGACTTATAACTCGGCCAAGCTAACATGACACGTGCAGGTTATACCCGTCCCTCTCAATCTCCGGGCATGATAGAATCGAGTGAAAGAGACGGGTAGAAGAAATAAGGACACAAATCGTTCGGTCATTCACATTTAGCAATTCATTTGCGATTCAGTTTTTAGAAGGTGTACGAAAGAAAGCAATTCATTTTAGGAACCTATTCTGCATCGCGCTATTTTTGAATTGCTGTTTTAAAGTTGATGGTAGGCACCCTGGTTTAACTCAAAATGTAAAGTAATTATTTTACAGTATTTTTTTAATCCACTACAGGGTAGCACCACAGATCACGGTTTTTTTTCTCTCTGGTAGCACCTAGCCTTCATCTCATGTGATGTTAAGTGCTGATAAGGCAAGGTGGAAGCACACTACTCCCGGAATGCTCATACTGAGGAACTGGCTATCTTATCTCTGCCGGTACACAATGATGCTGAAAACATCGTTTTTATGGCCTCAGACTTAGATAAGATCACCATCTTACCTAGCTAGCCATGCAAACCGAATAAAATATACACCCTCACTGGGAATCGAACTCGGGACCTCTGGGTCTGATACCGGTAGCCCTAGCATGAAAAGCTGTCGTTATGGTAACCGTTATCGTGAACGTGATTGTATTATTTTGTATGAAAACCAGGGGCCCAATTCTCAGGCATTCGAATTTTTTCAGTGTGGTAATTCGTTTGTCGAACATTTTGTTTGTGGTTTCTATTGAAAAGATAGAACGTTTCAAACAAACTAAGCTGTCCCACATGTCAACAAATTCATTTTTACAAGCTTTTATTTAACTTGCAGTGTATGTATGTATGCATGTGCGTTCGTCAAATCTTGCGAGCTAAATTTGACCCACTTTCCAATGTCCGATTGAGCTGAAATTTGGAATTTACCTTTAGTTCCGATGACAATGCAATTAAATATATAATCAGTATAGTTATCAATTCAGAATTCTTGCAAATTTTCAAGTACTATATTCTTGTTTTGTTGTGATGGTTACTTGACACGTGCTTGACCAAAGCCATCTTCTATCTCACTCGTTGCACTTGTAACAAGCCATGCTCCTTGGAATAGCGGCAACGTTGCAGTCGTTTTACGTCAACGTGTTCTGTTCCGGTGGCCAAAACTGGAACTAACGTGTTTTGTTCATAGGTAATGTTATTTTACTGTCAAGTAGCACTGTCCAACCAGCG
This sequence comes from Crambus lathoniellus, assembly GCA_949710035.1. Lineage (NCBI taxonomy): Eukaryota > Metazoa > Arthropoda > Insecta > Lepidoptera > Crambidae > Crambus > Crambus lathoniellus. The sequence goes on from OX453296.1 coordinate 13,799,417, forward strand.
CTGCTGTCACCGGAACAGAAAAGATTGTTGATCTATACACTTTACTCTTTGTTCTATATAAACAAACAATCGTGTAGTGTTGCCAGGTTAGGCGATAACTCTCAAATTATGTGGAAGTAAAAATCAACGAACACTCGAAAAACAGTATAGAGGTAAATGCTTGGAACACAATCTTTGACTTTGTAACTTTGTTTGGGCTAATAAGGAGGTAAACATAGCAAAAGTCCCCGCCCGTAGCCCTTAATCCGGGGGGGGGGGGGGGGCGGTTTGAAGGTCTCATTTTTTTTTCAACCCGATTTTAGGACAAACTAGTTTTTCCTAGGCCAAACTAGTTCATCGCGTTGACATTTCAGAGAGCGACTTTGCCTCGGAAGACCTGTAGATGTAGAACATGACACAAAATAAAATAACCACCATTTTAACCAATCACGTGTTCTACAGGACTTCCGAGGCAAACTCGCTCTCTGAAATGTCAACGCGATGAACTAGTTTGGCCTAGGAAAAACTAGTTTGTCCTGAAATCTGGTTTGGCCGGTAAAATATATACAGTATTTTAAAAAACTTTTAGCCCAAACAAAGTTCCAAAGTCAAAAATTGTGTTCCAAACATTTCCCTCTATATCTCTTCGTTGACTAGGCTTAACTTGATATAATATATTAAAAAAAAATAACTTTCGCCGTAATTCAATTCACATCTTAGATTTCTGCGCGAACTGTTCATTTAAATAAAACACTTTCTCGGATTTTGCACGCATTTATTTAACAACTTGGTTAAATTTGCTTGTTACAAAATAAAAAGAAAAATTATTATTTTTGCACATTTTGGATATTTTTTTTATCTGGATGTGGCAAGTCGGAATACTCTTTGGTCATGTCAAGAAACGTTGCTGTTTGATTTTCTTGATTGCTGTTTGGGTGTTTTAATACAATATCTATTGTATAATTAGTGCATATAAATACGTGATCATTGTTGGAAATTACTTATGAAACCTTGGATCTCGAAAGATTTGGATTCCCGAAGGAGGAACACTGCGTCAGCGATGGATTCGTGCGATACCTCGAGCCGACTGGGAGCTTACAACATCGTGACTGTGATATAGTTAAAATAAAACAACCCTTAGTTATGTACGCGTATTATTTGATTTTAAGGCGCTATAATCAGGAATTCATCTCATCTCATGCATACAAGAAATTAGGATTACATTTTACTCCATAAGGACTAAAGTGGTTATTTAGTCCCGCTTCGTAGGGCTATATTTGCGTACTTTTAGAGCATGAGAATTGAAAATTATTATTATTTCTATTAAAACATTAATTTAAAGTCCCTATACTTAGGCTTTTTCTCAATTACTTACTTAAAAAATTTACATTTAATTAAAAGTTTCCCTGTCAGTTACAGGCCACTCGAAATGGTTTTGAAGAATTTTTCGTCATTCTTTTGTGACAGGTACCTACCGTTAAAATTTTTTCAAATCCAAGACCTTTTTTTTGTTTATAGGTCTTTTTCTTTACAAGCCCGTTGCATTGGCAAATCCAGGTGATTTCTGTGGGTATTTGATAAGAAAAAGTGATGTGATACAAGGCCTTGTCCAGTGATGTGATACAAAGCCTTCGCCAAGGCCAGATTTGGTGTAGCTTTTTTGATTTTTTGATTTGATTTGATTTTGATTTGGTACGAACGTGTGTAGCACGGATTACCTATATTTGCTTTACAGCAAAGTTCGTCCGCACCAAATCGGCGGTTAGGTCTGGTCTGGACGTGTGTAGCGGCTATAAGAACTAACGAACGAACTTTAAAAAGAAGCAAAAAACGCGAAGTTGCTTTAATCAGACCCTACTAGGTGTCACTTCACTACATAGTATATATCACTACATAGTATAAAACAAAGTCGCTTTCTCTGTCCCTATGTCCCTTTGTATGCTTAAATCTTTGAAACTACGCAACGGATTTTGATGCGTTTTTTTTAATAGATAGAGTGATTCAAGAGGAAGGTTTATATGTACTTTTTATCCCGATATTCCCACGGGAACGGGAACCACGCGGGTGAAACCGCGGGCGGCCGCTAGTTGCACATAAATAGTTCACTAAAGTCAACGACAGATGGCTCCAAGTTAATACAACCATAGTCTACCTACAGAAAAGAAATATCCTTCTTTTCTTTATGTAAGTACCTACTATGTTTATCAACTTTGATAGAAACTTAAATGTGTCTTGTTCTTTAGTATTTATTTTTTAAATACTTACTAAAATTTACAACTGAAAATCAGCGTTTGCTTGCGTTGCAAGACAAGTAATATGACGCTGAGCTGCGACCATTGAGTAGGTACTGCTGCGGCACGGCACACACACATTTTTATTTGGAACTTTTTGTCTTATTGAGTCTAATTTGTGTTTTCTATTCTTGTTCGTAATACAGTGCTACCTTCTCTTATACCTATGTGAATATGCCTTGTATTTAATGAATACTTATGTGTGTGTCTATAGTAAGAATCTACAATCTCTATTTGGTGGTAAAATATATATAAGGTCCTTCCTAAATAGTGCACATAATTTTAAGGGGTCAATGTACTCACGCATACAAAGAGTTATTACTATGGTACCAACATTGGAAACGCGAAAAAAAAATCAGCTGTTCCATAGAAAACTTTAAATCGAATAGATCAAAATGTATAGAACAGCTGATTTTTTTTCTGAAAAACTGAAACATGTCCAATAACTAAAAATACAAAAATAAATTATATTTAAAAAAACCTTTTATTTAAAATCAAGCTTTTATTCAAATGTCCTAAAAATAATAAAATAAACTGTGTATCAAGTCAAATCCAACAAACTTATTACATTAAACAATTTATATGTTTTAAAAGCTTGTCGCGAGATTTTATTGTTACTGGGCTTGCACTAAACACAAATGCTTTAACTTATATTTTACATATGAAATTAAAGCGACAAGCTTTTAAAACATATAAATTGTTTAATGTAATAAGTTTGTTGGATTTGACTTGATACACAGTTTATTTTATTATTTTTAGGACATTTGAATAAAAGCTTGATTTTAAATAAAAGGTTTTTTTAAATATAATTTTACAGCTAAGTTCGTTTCGTATACGAACATCTATTGGTCTGTACCACTCCTAGCGTTCGACTGGTTTTCGATCGAACTTTTTCGATTGTGAAATTCTGACGATACAAAAACTGTGTTATGTTTGAATTTCGAGCTTATAAATGTGAACTTTTCTCGATTGCGTGAGAATCGGCCCCCTGAGTTGTAGTATTTCGGTCGTATAAGGAACTGAAATTCAATACATGTTTTACAACCGCACTTTCACAGCTTTTGAAGGACGGTTTAGCATACTATTCGATTACCACATCGATAGTTTTTCATGCGACGGGCACCGTTGTGTGTACCACTAAACTACAAATGCGGTTAAAAACAAAGTTAAAAAGAAGTTAAGCTTAAACTATGATAGATAAGTAAAGATAACTTAATATATTTACCTATGAAGTGTCACAAAATCTATAATCCAATATTAGGTACCTACGAATAAAATAGGAAACGCGAAATTTGTTTTATCACGCTAACACTTCAACCTGTCACGATAATCAAGAGCTATTGAAACAAATAAGTATCGTTTTATTTATCGTATCAATAACAGATTAGATCATTGCTGAAGTTGTTTTCGTCGACATAAATAAACAAATGAGCTATTTTAATATAATGAATTGAAGTGTTCTCTCACGGTGCTAAACGCTAAGTGCCTACTTGAGTGTTAATAAATGAATGCTTTCGTAGATCTAATGCCACTGCTGCGCACGGAGGGGCTACGAATGAGAGCTTAGAACTAAAAGAAAATTCATACTGCTCACAGCCGACAATTCATTTTGTCTTGCGAATGTCTCCTACACCATAATTACCACCACCAATTAATTATAACCACGACATAATTATTTTGTAAATGCGTTGCTTCTGTTAAAGCTGATGAGTTTTTTTCGCCTGTTTTTCTTGTCAGTTAAAAGATGTCCATAACAGGTGGTAGGTAAAAAAATGTTGGACGATTCATAAGCATTAATTTTATTTAATCTAAGTATATGAATAAAAATTTATTGACTTTGACTTTGACTTTGACTACCTTTGGTCACCGGGTCGATTATGTTTGTAGCACTATTCTCTACCGTGCTACTATACCTACTTATAGGGTCCGCTGAAGTTTCTGTTTTAAAGCTTGTTTCTTCTTGAGCTGTCTACTCATGACATCATACACAGACACTACATCATGTCAGAGTAATAACAAAGTAATATTATATGCGAGATGTTGATGTTAATTACAAGATGGTGGATGGATGGCTACTATACAGGCCGTATAGTTAGGTATCTTGTAATTAACAGTACTTTAAATTAAATGTTGAGATAACAGGTACCTACCTGGTCACCCAAATCTGAATGTAGGACTTCTCAGTTTCCTAGGTTAGTTGAATAGTTATCTACTTGGTGACTTCATAACTTGTGGTCGAGTCACTTATCTGGATCACAGGCCCACACATCAAGAATGTCCGTGCAAATCGTGCACAGTGTGCGGCGAAGTGGAACGGTGTCATAATGCTAAGCTGCACCAACATTGACAAGTGGTAGGTACTTCAAATTAATATAGCAGTAGATATTTCGAAAGAGGTCAATTTGGTTGGAAGATAGGACTGGTTATGAAATAGTTGACAACTAAAGTAGAGTTGTAAGGGTAAGGTTTTAAAGGAGATTAATAGCTGTCGTTCGCTATTTCATGGATCTGTGTTCGATTCCTCATACTAGAATTCCCATATTACAATATTAAGTAATGAAGATCTCATACAAATGGAGCCTCCTCGTGCTCCATGGTTTGATGATCCTACTTTAAAAAGGAGTTATATTAAACCCTTGGTCCCCGGGATGGCCAATATTGGCCACGCGATATAGCGTATTGACGGTTCCGTCAAACCCGGGGCGGCCAATATTGGCCACGCGGCGGCCGGCACAGATTATAATTTTTTACTCCATAAAGGAGTCTATGCGTGTATGGGACACTTTATTTTATATAGAAGCTGCATACATTTGCTATAGGCTGTAAAATTCATATCCCTCTGCATGTTTAAGTTTAAGTTAGCACCAAGACTTCGTTCGGGGCACAATCCATCGGCAAAGTTTGCATACCTAATGAAAAAAGCTCTCTCTGACAAATGTCAAGTATGCAACAAAGTGGAGGATGTGCAACATTTGCTGATGGATAGCGTCAGAAATAGGGATGAGAGAGCTATGTTTTTGAAGAAGTTTAATTTAAACGTTTTAAATGGGGGTTTGGTTCAAACCATTCTTTCAGAACCCAATACTAGAAAAGCCAAAAAACTGTGTCAGTTAGTGGCGATACTACATTAACAATGCCATCTCATCTTTTATCTTATTTCTTTCTTTTATTTGTGCTGATTATGTTCATTGTAAAAGGTACAATGGGGTTGACATATCCTCCAGGATGAAAACCCCTTCAAAATTTTCAGAATAAAAAAAAAAAGTAATGAAGATCCTCAAAATTAATCATTATTTAAAAAAAAATATCTAAATAATTTAAATCTATAGGTACTTACTTAATATTATAAAGATAAAAGATTTGTATTTTTGATTTTTTGTTTGTTACGAATAAACTCAAAAACTACTGAAACAATTTAAAAAAATATTTTACTATTAAAAATGATCATTGCTATTAAAAGCTAAATTCTTCGTAATAGCGGAAATACACGGTTCACTTTTGCCTTTCAATTTGGATAAAGCAACCAAATTGAATAATGTAAACGTAAAAGGGAATCATTCATGTCAATGTGCGCCTGTATTTCTGCGCCTTTCAATCAAAGTGAATCAATTTGGTTGAACCTTGTAATATTAGCAGAAGTAACACGCGGGTGGAATCGCAGAGAGCCAGTAGTGTATTATAATCTGAAAAATATTCTAGCCTAGAAGGACGTGATTCTTACGTGGCAAGCCTGAGTCTATATAAACATTTTTTTTGAGGGGAATGCGTTTATGCGTACCCTGGTCCACGTACGATGTCCGAAAAATGGTTATGCGGGACTCGCCTGGCCGCTTCTTGATCCTCAATCCAGTGTCTAGGACTCGATAGGGGTCAGAAAGGGGGAATACTCACTAAACCCCTCACTACTTTGCTCTCTCCACCGTCAGTTAGATCGCGATGTGGAGGGCCTGATGATGTGGCAAGCTCCTTCGAGTGTATACGAAGTTGTCTAATGAATACTAATAAAATGAAACAAAATGGTTTGTTTATTTGAACGCGATAATCTCTGAAACAATCTCACCTATTGCTTCATCTGGGATGTTCTCTTTGTATTTGCCTCAAAGCACATAAACTCAATTTTTCAAAATATATTCAATATAGATTATTTTTTCGTTGGAGAAGCTTACCGTAAACAGTATGTGTCTCTCCTTCTCATCGTAAATAGATCAAATGCTTTACTCGGTTGCCAGGGCCGCAGCGTAGTGAAGCAGAGCTAAATTAATTTTGTTGTAATCTATTTAGTCTGTGAAACCAGATTTAAACTCTCACATAATTTAATTGCATGCATGGAAAGGTAGTTCTCTACTCTCAACATATTATAGTCAAGCATTTTTCTGCACTTAAACTGTCTCTTATTGCAAACAAAGCTACCTTTCCGCCTACACTACTACACGACGTTATCCCGCGGGAATGTGACTTACTTGGACCTACGTACTTCAATAAACTGGTTTTGTTTACCTTTAGGAATAGACTTTGCCTAAAATACTTTTCTTAGAAACCTGTACAACCAGCCTCTTCATTCTGTTATTAATTTATCAAAATAAAGATCATCATCATTATGTCAGCCGAACGACACCCAACTGCTGGGCATAGGTCTCCCCCAAGGATCTCCTCAACGATCGGTCCTGCGCAGCCTGCATCCAGCGGCTTGCCGCGACCTTGACCAGATCATCGGTCCACCTTGTAGGGTGCCTGCCATCGGAACGTCGTCCGATACGCGGTCGCCATTCGAGAACCTTTCCGCCCCAACGGCCATCGGCTCTCAGCGCTATATGTGTCCCGCCCACTGGCACTGTAATGCCAGACGTCTGGGATATCTTCTGTATAGTGTCGGGGTAAGCTTGGCTCTAGGGTCTTTAGCCTTGCTTTCAACAGGTGTTTGCGTGGAATATAGCTGTCCATAGAAACTCTCAATCTCCCTCAGGATTTCAGGTGTTGCCGAAATGATGCTGGGTAGTTCGTCGAAATTTCATTATTTGACTGATTCATCTGGCCAATTTTTGTTTTCACTTTTAGCTCTATAGCACATGTTCGTATGAGAAAAGGTATATCAAATAACATATAATTGAATGAGGGACTCAATTCTATAAAAATATTTTTTAAGATATTGACGTTTAAATATTTTGTGCACAGATAAATCACAAGCTGTTACATATGAATCAGAAATAGAAATAAAAAATGTGTAACTTTAAGTAGATAGGCAGCCCTCTGTTAAGAAAATATCAATTTTAACAACTACAATATAGTCTGTGTTTATGAAAACTATTACCAGTGATCATAAGAGCACGGTTTTGAAGCTCGAGCTGAAAGCACTCGGGGTTTTGAATTTGAGCCGGTATTGGTCGGAGCGTGGATTTTATCAGTCTCGATCTTTCGAGCTTGACATCGATATTCAATGTGCCTCTCACCATACGGTGATCGCTTGATCACACTTACATCACTGAATATGTGCTTCTTCGTCAACATGATAAAATCGATCTCAACAAAATAAAGATAGCTTTCAGATATACAACTATAATAGATGAACAATTTCCACCAGATATTGTTTCTCTTATTAGACTTCGGTTGCTCTAAAAAACGATTATTCAATTGGTCAATTAATATCTATCAGACGGTATTGTCTTGTTTTGCAAGGTTGCTTGCTGCATGTCTGCTTGCGTGCTGCATGCATGTTTGCTTGCTGCATGTCTGCTTGCGTACTGCATGCCTGCTTGCGTACTGCATGCCTGCTTGCGTGTTGCATGCCTGCTTGCAGTATAGGCAATGAGTTTTGTTGTAAATCATTGTTATGGATAGTAACATTATTAAAAATAAAAAACTATGGTAACTAAAATTATGGAATAAAAAAACTAAGTATTATAATAAATAGATTATAATTATGAATAAGTAATGAAATTAAATCAAACAATTTTATGTTATTAGATAGTTATGGCAAATAAAACGTTATTTGTAATGAAATTATGGCAAACGAAATTATTGCTGTACTGTACCACGAATACCATGATCCTTCATTGGAATACTCTATACCTAACTCATAAAAAGTTTGGTAACTCGTTCCAAATCCGTCTCTGCGCTCTAACCAAATCCGTAATTCGATTCCTTTGTACACGTCGTCCATAATCTAAGTTGTCACCATATTTCTGTTGTGGCTTTGACACCGGGCCGACATCGGGGATGAGGCTAAGATAACTTGGCAGTTTACAAATCATTGCTAATACAATTTGTTCAGTCGTATCGTATTTATGCCATGTCACGATTATGGTGAACACTCACTTGTCCGCGACAAACGCGCCGAACAAAACGATTTTTTGATTCGACTCCAGAGCAGGTGGTGTGCGAGGATTTCATGTTTAGAATTCTAAATTTAATTTCATTCGGCTCGCATTAGTGTTTTTTTCACCATAACTGCCTTAAGGCTTATATTGAGCGGTTGACTGTCCGCTGACTGACTTTCAGCGGCGGCGGCGGCGTAGTGGGCTGACTGAGCCGCAGACCGCGAGCATAGTTCGTTATAACTCAGCCGGTCACTGAATGAAGTCGACAAGAGAAACGCCGCAAACTAAGTAGGGTACAGTACGCGCCATTTTTTTATAATCTCAAATCAAAATCAAATATTTTCTCTTTATAATGTTTATGTATCAATATTAATTATTGTAAAGAAGGAATATTAATTTTTTTCTTTGTTTGTTTCTAATGGATAAACTCCAAAAATACTGGACCGATTTTGAAAATTCTTTCATCATTAGTTTCTTACATCAACCCCAACAACATCTATCGATTCGACGTTATTTTTGGTAAAGGGGTATAATTTGGGAACTGGAGAGTGAGATAGGCTACTTTTCAACCAGAAAAAAATTATATGTTTATTTAAATAACTCTTAATTCAGTAGCACATAGGATTTTCATCCAATTTCGGAAATACCTACGTGTCAAGGATTTTTATGCCATCTCCAGGCATTCGACAATAATTTATTTTGTGTGACAGTTTGGCGAGCCAAGTTCAGAATATATCGCTCATGTTTACGATCGTGTCCCCAACTTTACTTATTTACCTGTTAGTGAGTTTATCAGATAGTCCAGAGTAGCTTATGACTTAATTTATGAAAACACTAGCTTTCCGCCCGCGGCTTCGCCCGCGTGGACTACACGACGTTATCCCGCAGGAATGTGACATTTTTCAATTATAAAAAGTAGCCTTTGTTCCTCTCCAGGCTACAAAGTATCTATGTCCCAAATTTCAGCCAAATCCTTTCAGCCGTTTTGGCGTGATTGAGTCACAAACATACAAACATCCAAACATCTAAACATCCAAACATCTAAACTTTCACAATAATAATATTAGTAGGATTATCCGAGAATAATTTATGTGATACAAAATAATATGATAAATTGATAAAACATGATGATTTTTGGAGTTTTGAGTTTTTCAGCAGCCACCTTATTATATAGGATGATGCTTGCAAATGACTAATAGAAAGTGTCCCATAGGTTTTTATTTGTTTCGATTTGACTATGAGTAAAAGTAGTAAGTATCGTAGCTTCTGATTGGGTAAGTTTTGCCGTTAGATTTTGGCCCGTTTTTTCTTGGAAATAACATGATATCCTTAAAGGTTGGTAGGAAAAAGTTTTGGACGACGACATAGGGATTTTATTTAAACCGGTTTTTTTTTTATTTTAACATTGATAGGCAAATTCAAAAGGAGGATCTTCTAAAGCAGACAGGTGGAAGAAGAACAAAGCGTATAAGAGTGAGTTTATAGCCTCCACAAAACATGAGTTAAATAGGTACCAATGTCACGTATCATAAAAAACTCGATTCACATCACTAGTCAGTAATCCTACTAATATTATAAATGTGAAAGTTTAGATGTTTGGATGTTTGGATGTTTGGATGTTTGGATGTTTGTTACTCAATCACGCGAAAACGGCTGAACGGATTTGGCTGAAATTTGGAACATAGATACTTTGTAGCCTGGAGAGGAACATAGGCTACTTTTTATCCCGGAAAAATATTACATTCCCGCGGGATAACGTCGTGTAGTTCACGCGGGCGAAGCCGCGGGCGGAAAGCTAGTCATATTATATCGATAACATTGATTTACTTTACGTAGTAGTATTTTTTTACCCTGTGATCTGGTGCCCTGTATCCTTTATACCTCCATTTCGTCGAGTTCGCTCCGATAGGCTACGTCGTCGAATAGATTTTTCATTTTTAATCATTGACATCGCTCGACCGTGCATCGTGCATTTATGAATCGCTGTTTGCATTAAACCCTCTCAATTTTATGTGTGGATTCGATGGATAACCATTTTTTTCTAATTCTGCACAATCCAGTATTTAAGATCTAAAATCGGAAAATACACACGTAGTAGGTAACACTTTTTTTTATTTCATGGGTAACAAATTCGATAGCTTATACGATGACGAATTACTGTTGGTTTATACCTAACTGCTAATGTAACAACGAGTGATCAATAAAATAGTAATTTTTATAATAAAAAAAACATTCATAATTCAAGCAACTAATAAATTGTCTGTCAAAAATTACCTACATACAACAGAGATTTTTAAAAATCTTTTAAAACTTGTTTTTTAGTCCACAACAGGGTTGCCATTCCGTTAGCCTTCATCACACTCTGATTTAAAGTGAAGATCGGCTAAAGGTGGAAACACTACTTGTGGAGTTCTCACCTACTGAGGAACGGGCTTATCTTCTATCTTATATGCTGAAAAGATTGTTGCGGCGGCCAGGCGGACTTGGAGCAGGTCCAACCAAATTGGGATAGAAAATAAGCAAGTTCTATTACAAGCACATTTGCTTTCGACATTTAATTACTTTTTTTGTCGCCCTCCGAACAGTTAACTACAAGTAAACTCCATTTAGAAAATTTACAGCTCTTAATAAAGATTGTTGTTTATTTACACGCAACAATGTCGCAAATGGACCACCCGCATGGTCAATACCTACTTACATGCGATGGTAATGTCGAAGCTCATATATAAACTAAAGAACATAAATGTGCTTACTTATAAAAAAGACGAAACTACAATGTTATAATAAAACAATAAGTGTTAATCATTACAAATAACTTAAGAAATGAAAATTTGTACAGATTGCGGGAAATGTGCATAGTGCAAGCGGAACGTAGTAAAGATGACTTGCTTGTTATTTGTTTTATTTTATTTAAGATGCTAAATTGCTAACTATACAGCGATATTCATAAAAAAAACAATAAATTAAGGCCAAAATGCAAAATAATAATACGTGCAGGCCTATTAATGATTTCTAATAAAAATAAAATCTATAATTAATAATCACGATATAAACCGATGTAGTTAGTGCTGCAGAACTTTAAAAAAACGGTGCAGATAGGATCAACTATTTGATGACCTCCGAGGCCGAGTTGTGTACGCACCGGTTTTCTCTAGAGGTCACGGGTTCGATTCCGAAAACGAACTGATCAATATTGCCTCGGGTCTGGCTGTATGTGATGTGGTAATACCCGTCGTTTTTTTTTTCAATTTCTATAATATTAGTTTTCCAGCTACTATATTTTAGTATACAAATGTACCTATGTGATGATGTCCAATATTTATTTATTATTATATTTAACTATCTTACTGGTAAAAAATGTTTGTAAAAAAATTGAAAAAAAATACAACGTCGTTTATTATATAGTACTTAGCTCAGAAACCTTTAAGTTTTTGTTATGAAAAACCTCTTGATGACAGTGCTTCAATATTGTATAGTCATCCAAAAAAATCCTGTAATATCAGCTCAATCGGACACTGGAAAGTGGGTGAAATTAAGCTTGCAAGATTTGACCTAAACGGACATCATCTGGCTACAAAACGTTTTCTAAACCTGCGCTTTAAAATTGTGTTACATTTGCGTCTAAATATACTGAGATAACTTCATAAAGATACAACATGCTAATTTGATTGTTAGAGACCTAATACATTGAATGGAATGCAAAACAAATGAATAAGCTTTGCTGTCTACCCACGCATGGATCATCGGGATCTTTAAGGCAATAATGACATCAGTGTGGAGACGAATCATCTAGCACTTCCTATGTTTATGTCTGAACCCAACTATGTTTTAATGATACATGAGGAGTAATGTACGAATCATACGATTCGAAGCAGTTATATTTACTGCGGGATGTAAAAGTAGATTACAATTAATTATTGAAGTAAAGTTCTTGTTTGATTATCTGATCGCATTTTACGTAAAAACCAATAAAAAGTCTCTTACTGAATTTTGTGTAAAGTTCATTCATCTTAAAATCTCACCTTTTTTAGCATTCAAAACACACTCTAAACACTCGTATTACATAGACAAAGTCAAAGTAATTACTTAGTTGAGTATAAGTCATTACTTGAGCAGCCGTTTTTATACAATAAACAAAAATTTTAAAGAAGAAGTAAGAACTGTTAAAAGTAGAAATACTTGGGCAAGTAATAGTCACCAATTTCATTACATAAGTACCTATGTGTAATTATTTAGTAATCTGTGCCTACGTAGCTACTTACGTACAGTAAAATCGGCTTTTAACCCTCGTATCTATAGCTAAGTCAATTAGTTATGTCTTGAGTAAAACTCGCTATTTAGAATTGGCGTTTTAAAACAATTATTTATTTTGATTATCTTATGATGATCAAATTGGCTTTATGTTTTTCAGATGATTTTGACTACTCTAGACGCTGACTGTACCGTGTACCATGAAATACGACGAAAAACTTAATATCTTCTGGCGAAGATCGTAAACGAGTAATATCGCCGCTAGTTGCTATAATAAGAGTGGCGAGAAAATGTTATGACCAGGATCTTATGTTCTTTAACAACTTTGATTATAACAATGAAAATCTTGAGAGGAATTTTGACCTATATTGTTAGTGTGTTTTTATAGAGCAAGAACCAGTGAATTCCAGACCTTCGTTATTTTATCAAAGCTGAAAGTTTGTTAGCGCATGCTCCCAACACAGGTAAGAATAATGGAAGATTATGTACAGTGACACAGAGAACTTTTCTAGTGGTGAGTCAAGGCCTGGGTCCTCGGCCATTGTGAAAACGGAAGGTGGTTTCAGCGCTCGAACTGTTACCCGGAAACAAAAATCTCTCCATTTTTTATTTTCTCAAGAAAATGTTCGGGTTGCTACCTGCAGGCCTACCATCAAGTTTAAGACAGCGATTCAAAAATAGCGCGATGCAGAATAGGTTCCTAAAATGAATTGCTTTCTTTCGTACTATCACTTTCTAAAAACTGAAATGAATTGCTAAATGTGAATGACCGAACGATTTGTGTCCTTATTTCTTCTACCCGTCTCTTTCACTAGATTCTGTCATGCCCGGAGAGTGAGAGGGACGGGTATAACCTGCAGGTATCATGTTAGCTTGGCCGTATTATAAGTCAAATGACATGTCATGAGAGCTTAGCGGCTGTGAAATGTCATTGAATGATCACTGAATCGCTGTCATTGATCTTAAGCTGTCGTGGTACGATTAAGCGAAGCAGATCAGTTTAGGTCCTAAACAAAACCGCAATAAGAGTTGATGGTAGGAACCCTGGACTATCTTACAATTACAATTTAATGAACATTAAGGTGTCTGACGAGGGGTTGCCACGATGCTAAGTATCTGGCAATGAATGACGTGGTTTTTAATAATACTCTGAAGGAAATATCAAAAATCATGAATTTGGGTTGGTATTTTACACACCTTTAGTACCGTTTAACTGCCAAAGCCACGATAACCCAAACTTCATGATGATCCAGGTCCAAGTAATAATTTTGACCATTACTTAGATTATTTTTACTTTTTTGTATTCACAATGCCATTTTCATTATTATAATTATTATTATTGGAGGTTTGGTCGTTATTGTCTTAAATTTCATTTTCAACATTACTTAGATATTGGCGTGAAGTAGGTAATATAAGTATTTTCACGGATCAACTCGTTTTTAAGCACCCGATGATCTGATTTTTAGTTTTATTTTTGTATTTTACTATCTTTGCAAAGTCTGTGTGAATAATATTGATATTTTATTATATGAACAAAAAATTTAAAGTCCAGTGGGTCTTGCTCTTGTGCTCTTAACGCAGTTCATACATCGATACAACTGCAATGAGCGCCTGCGCTAAGCAAGCAGTATCCCATCCTTTTTTTTGGTTGCCAAAAAAAATACAATAGAGACGATCCCCTACCCACTGTGTACTTTCCAAAATCCAGGTAAATTTCTAAATCACGGTATTAAAGTTTTACTTGTTATTTGCTTAAATACATTTCAAAACTTACAATAGTGGGCGTCCGTTTCTTCGCGTTGAACCAGTGCACAGGAGCTGGCCTGAATCCTGCTATTTATGACCTTGACCTCGGTCGCAGTGAGCTGTGACCTTGAAATCCCAGTGACTATCTACCTCAAGACGTCAGTCGGTATCTGACACCGAGTGTATACCAGACGGTCTTCCACCAACGACGAAGAAGTTTTTGATGCCCTTTTGGTACAATTGGTTGACTCACTCATAAGTTGACATTATTCCTGCAAAAAATCCCCACAAGTTTATTTTAAATTTCATTTTTATTTCCTTTTTTTTTGCTGGCTGCACTTTTATTATAAATTTTATTTTTATTTAAAATTTTACGTACTCAAATCTGTACGCAAAATTTAAAGTCAATCGGACACTGCATGGGAAGTTAGTTTTTAGGTAGCAAGGTTTGACCCGAACGGACATACAATAGGTAATTGCTTATATACACTGCAAGTGAACTAAAAGCCTGTAAAAATTGCTTTTTTACCCATGTAACTCAAATTCTTAAGAACTTGGGTACCTACATATTTAAAAAAAACATAGATAAATATTATAAAATAAAAATAATGGAAACCATCATTAAATCGCACACATTGCTCCAGTTCCAAACTAAGTAGATTAAGCACTGTGTTATGTCTATTGGAAACAATGATGGGTCCATATACACTCAGACACGAGAAAATATTAGTTAACTTTCAGTATTTATTCAATCGGAAGTCGAACCCGGGACCTCAGAGATAGCGGCACCTTTAAGAACGCGGTGCGTACACCACCCGTCCACGAAGGTTGTCGATGATATAATCGACATCCTTTGTGTTGGAATATACCAACATAAACAAAACCCAGACCAAGACAACAAATACATCTTCATGCGCATAAATATTTGTTACAGAAAAAAAAACACTCAAAGGATTCTAAGTTCCTCATGTTTTTAATATCAGTTTAGAAATAAGCTCTGTAATAAATAACACTAGACGTTAAAAAAGTTAAATTAAGCAGGAAATCCATACTATGTTTTATTATTATATTATATAGGTACTATATTTAATAATATATAATACTTATTCTAAATTTTAAAGTGTGTTTGTTTGTTTGTCCGTGTTTCACGTCAAAACGGAGGGATGGGTTGACGTAATTTTTGGTATAGTTTGGGAGCTGAAGAGAGGCTACTTTGTGACATTTTTATCCCGGAATAATACCATATTCGTCATAATACCAGAACGTCGTCGGTCGCGTAGTTCATGCGGGCGAAACCGCGGGCGGAAGACTAGTAGATAAGATTTTCGACATGAACTGTTCAGTTGAACTAGCATGAACAAAAGAATTCTACTTACACCTTACATTGTAGCGAGAAATTATCGATTCCATTGTTTCTACGCTTGCCACACTGAATTGTTACTATTTCGACAATTTATTTTGTTACCTCATAAATATAAGTAGTTAACTAGCAATCAAACTTCTGTTGGATATATTGTTTTGTTGTACAAGAAATACCTAAAGAGGCGCTAATAGAGATAGTCCGTTAAGCCAATGAAATAAATGGGCGAACGTAAAATTATAAATATTTAATTTCATACTCGACGAATTTGCACAAAACAATAACTTCTCCAAAAGGTGGACTATATTTTTTTCTTATTTTTGTAACGACCTTATTGAATCAGTAATACAGTGCAAATTGTCTAATGAAGAAAAAAGTTATAAACCCTTTCAATTGTCTAGTACTAGTCGCACTAGCATGTCTGTCATGTCAATAGATGAACCACGATGAACAATTTAGATCTTTGTAGCTGCTAATCTCTGCTACTGCCGAGAGATGGCAGTGTTTCATAGATCATTGAATTTATCAATATAAAATAAGTTGATAAAAGCCCCAAACATAATAACGAGAACAAAACATTGGCTTATTTGGTCTGATAAATTTGTGCTAAATATTGGTACTAAGAATTATTATAACCGTTAAAAAATTGGTATTTTATCTAGAAATGCTACATGGTTATGATTTTTATAACAAGTAGGTACCTACCTATTGGTTTGTTAACTTTAAACGTACCTAGGTACTTACGATTTTTTTATACACTCAGTATTGCCTCTATTCTAAGACAATACTTTACTACTTTATTTCCACTTGTTCTACAGTATGTTATTAATCTTCCTCTTTTTCCATTTATCAACTTTCACATTACATCGCAAAATTCAACAATGCGGCTAACAAAAGAAGGAAATGCGTTGCATTAAAAGTAAATGGAATGAGCGAGCAGCATGCTACTTTTATCATGATTAAATAGCGTGATGACAGTTTTAGAACCATTTGAAAGTGATATTGTGATGTTTTGATATTAACTAAAACAACAATCCTTGAAAAAGTATCTATTGACGACTTTCTTGCCGGTTATTCTCGTTAGGGCGTTTGTGCACTACACTGAATTTTACCGATCCGGAAAAAAACGGATGCTTGTATTTTAATAATTAATCATTTATAATAGTTATTAATTAAATACAAGCATCCGTTTTTTTCCGGATCGGTAAAATTCAGTGGTAGTGCACAAACGCCCTTACAAAATGTCTCCCGTTCCCGTCGCGTCGTCTCGTAGGATTTATTTTTATCAATTTATAGATTTAGGAAGTATTGGAGCCCGTGGCGCAGTGGTTGCCGCGCTCAGCCTGCGATCATTGAGGTTAAGCAACTTTTGGAATGGTCGGTGACGGGATAGGTGACCGAACATTTGTTATCTCAAGCTCCTAAATGCTTCGAAAGGAGCGTTAAGGTGGTTCGATCAGCTCAGTACCGCCACCAATAGAAATAAATCATTTACGATTTATCAACGGTTTAGAATAAAAGTTTCGGTTATATTGCGCAAATAGAAGAGTAAAGTGCAATTTTTAAGTATTTTTTCTTGTCCTCAAGTATGAGCATTAAGTTATGTATCTCAATATTGCAAAATGTGGCCACTTTTGTCACATTTTTTTTTTTTTTTTTTTTATCCACAACGGTGTAGCACTTAGCCTTCATCACACCTGATGTTAAGTGGTGATAAGGCTGAAGATGGAAGCGCACTACTCCCGGAATCCTCAATCACTGAGGAACTGGCTATCTTATCTCTAACTGCCGGAACACAATAATGCTGAAAACATCATTGTTATGGCGTCAGACTTAGATAAGATGGTGGTAGCTAGCCAGGCGGACTAAGAACAAGTCCTACCACCAACCAAACCGAATACAATATGTACCCCCACTGGGAATCGAACCCTGGACCTCTTGGTCTGAAATCGGTGGTGTGAACCACTAGACTATTGAAATTCACGACTTATAGCTTAAGTTTGAGTACTTAAAAGTATATTGATAAAATGTATTTTACTCTTTTATTTGTGCAAAATAACCGAAACTTTTAATCTAAGCCTTTAATAAAACGTAATTGATTAATTTCCATTGGTGGCGCTACTGAGCTGATCGAACCACCATAAGTCATTGTTGGTCCCGGCTGCGTAGTCCGTGTAGTGGGTTAGGCATGGCATGGCCCATTCTCCTTATTCATTCATAAGCAAGGCCGGTGCCCCGGTAGTGGGGACATTAAATGGCTGATGATGATGACGTAAAAATATCCATTAAATTACTGAATTAACTCATTAATACCTCTTGTTAACTACAAAATTTATTAAATCCACTTAACTATTTTCTAGGGACCATTTTTATATAATGACACTTGGATCGCGCACGCAAAATTTTCTCGTCGCGCTAATATAAATTAATTTCCGATTGTATCTCCGTCGGGTGTCGCGCTCTCCTCGGGCAGTCACACAGAGTGTGACAGAGATGTGTAAAGTTTCACCAGAGCAAGCCAACACTGTACGTGCCGATACATGAAGTGCAGTTCCAAAATTTTCTTGAGCTGCCAAGGCAGATTTTAACGGGGTAGCCGGGAGAGGTCGAGCCGCCCCACTCTCTCCCCTACCCTTGTGGTTGGAGTTCAGTTTACTGTTCTCGCCTCCACCGCAGGAGAGTGACATTGACACCCTTTTTTAATTTTTTTTTTTCATTGTAAGTAATATTTAAGACGATACGATAAGAATCTGTTAGTAGAATTTGATTGTTTGTAGTCTATCTTTATTTTCAACCGTGTCCTATCAAGCAACTCTAGCAAATAGGAATCTGCTTTTTACTAGCGCGAAGGTATCTGCAAATTACATGGATTTTGTGATTTATTTTCCATATTTTTTATAAACTCAAAATTAAAGTATAAATCTACTAATCAATCGACACCTAGAATAATCATGTTAATGAGCATTTTAATATTAGCAACAATTTTATATTTCACGTGTTTGAACAAAACCGTGTAAGCCCTATCGCAGTAACATTGTTCTTGTTTTTAGTTAAAGATAGGTAATGTTTGAAACTTGAACTTGACAAACGGTTTTTTTTTATTTTTGGTTTTGGTTTATTGAGCAAAATCGGTGATGAAGGACAGAAAGATGAACAAAAAATAGAAAGCACGAAAAAGACGTAATGGATGATTATTCAACTTATAAAATATTTACTTTCATATCTAAAAATCACAATTTACTTTACACTTTGTGATTTTTCAGCGTAAAATACGATTTTATGCTCGTCGAAAAAGTATTTCGTTTTGTATGAATAACTAATACTTTACTCAAGTGAATTCGTGTACGATAAAACTTTTTACATCTAACTTTTATTTGTGCTACCGAATTAAGGCCTTACTGACTTGCAAATTTAATTTTGTAGGTTTTCTGTTGAAGTTGCGTTGTTCGATTCTTTTTATTAATTTTAATAAAAAATAAGTTAGATGTTAACTT
The DNA here is from genome assembly GCA_949710035.1 of Crambus lathoniellus. Lineage (NCBI taxonomy): Eukaryota > Metazoa > Arthropoda > Insecta > Lepidoptera > Crambidae > Crambus > Crambus lathoniellus. Next base: position 13,818,852 of record OX453296.1, read on the forward strand.
GAAAAAGTTCATGACGAGTAGGCATTATTCCTTGAAGACTTATAAAGATTTAATCACATTCACAGTTATTATCAATTTTTAGGTTTCCGTGCCTAAAAGGTAAAAACGGGATCCTATTACTGAGACTCCACTGTCCGTCTGTCTGTCCGTCATCAGGCTGTATCTCATGAAACGTGATAGCTAGATAGTTGACAATTTTACAGATGATGTATTTCTGTTGCCGCTATAACAACTAAAATATATAAGTAATAAATACAAAAAAAAAAGTTAAGCGGGGCTTCCATACAACAAAATAAATTTTTTGCCGTTTTTGGTACGGAACGGAACCCTTCGTGCGCGAGTCCGACTCGCACTTGGCCGGTTTTTTAATTATACTCAGTATCTTAACCGATCTTATAAATCTCCCAAATATTTTTTTCCCAATGATTTCTGTCTTGTCTTGTCTCTCATGCTCGTCACAATAGTCAAAAATAAAAATTCTTAGATCAAAGACAACTAATTAATGTAGGGCAGAAGCCCCGGTTTTGGCCACTGTACCGGTTTTGGCCACTTTTTGCTCTGAAAGTTTTCTAAACAACTTTTCGTCATTTTACTACAGGCAATTAAAACAAGGTTTTTTAAGGTAATAATAACAACCGTTAGAAATCCTTATGTCATACGATTTTTTTTCAATAAATTCTATTTTCTGTTTTAAAAAATGTTTTGTTGAAAGTTTTAAGAAATTTGTTTTGGATGAAATCATAATAAACCTTTGTTTTTTACAATTAATTTGTTGTTTTGCAATCGATTGGTTTTGATTTTTCGCTATACTTACAAAAGTTTAACTGTCAATAAGTGGCCAAAACCGGTACATTTGGAACCTCTTACACATTTTGGGTTACTTATATACAAAAATCTATTTAACTTTTTTTAATTTGAAAATCTTACATTTTAAGGTAGATAAATTATCTATAATTTAAGATTAAAATTTGTGTCTCAAATACCTAGACCATTTAGTACTTAGAGCTTAAAAGTCAAAAAATCCTTAAAGTGGCCACAAAGGGTACCTCTGCCCTACCTACTATTATTTCAGTCTTGTTATCATATCATAGATTTACTTTCACCACTCATATTTTATTTTATACGTAGATGTTGAGTTGCTGAAAGCGTTTTGTATAAAGATGATTACCTAGATATTTTATGGTTAGGTGCTGGATGTAGCTGACATGGGTTGCAAATGTTGCAATACCACGTACTTAAAGTATGTAGAAAATCAATTACTTAAGTTGAAAAATGGAAAATGAAGTATTTAGAAAAAATCGACCCGTCTCACAACCAGTCGATTTTTTTCTAAATACTTCATTTTCCATTTTTCAACCATAAAAATTGCATGGTGAATGCATTAAAGTAAAAATTTAAATAAATATTTATGTATAAACAATAGGTTATTTTTAAGCTGGGAGATTGATTTTTGAGATATCTGGCAGCCCTAGAATACCCTACCAAAGTTTTGTCACAATCTGTTTAAGGGTGTCGGAACGCATAGGGGATAAATGTACAAATATTGATATTTATTTAAAAATAAAAGATTCCAATATTATTTGTAACTAATACTAAATATACAATATCTAAGGCGATTAAAATTAAAGTCATAAGTAGGTACTATATACCTTTTCATTAATGCGACGTGCGTGAGTGAGTGCAAAAGACACTGTTTGCAAATGTTATTAACATTAAGAATTCTCAAAGTTTAACGAAGTCGTTAGCCGAGACCAAGATGTTTTAAGCACGTATACATTTACCCGAAACTTTAAACATTGATTTGAAAACTTTCTTCAAAGAATATAAGAGATTGTTGTTGGAATCCACAATGATACAGCGAGTTTTCAACACTTGCTGCTATCTTGGAATTTCTGAGATACTTTAGAAGATATCACAGCTAAGGCGCTGCGCAAACGTGTGTTTTGTATCCCAGACAAAAAGTGTCTACGTTACTATGAAGTCAGTGGAAGTAACTAGACACAAAAAGTGTATACCTATGTCTGCGCAGGAAGGACTGCCTCCCTAGACAAATGGCTTTCGATTATCGTTATCGCCAGTAGAATAGAAAGAAAATGTATGGGATTGACATTAGCGATCGAAATGTCACGTGACCGCTAATGTCAATCCCATACATTTTCTCTCTATTCTACTGGCGAATTCGATAATAGAAAGCCATTTGTCTAGGCCCTCTGATCTCACATGTCACTAGTGGCTGGTAACCCACACTAGACACAAAAGTGTAAGTATATATGTTTGCATAGCGTCGAACCATACCTAAATACTGACGCCTGCAATGCTATTTGAATTACTGACGCGTAATTATGCATACTCCCGCGTGACGTAAAATTCGGTCGCGTATTTTCGGAAGATGTGTTTTGACAAATGAACACTTGAAGCTTTGTACGCGTAATTATGCATACTCCCGCGTGACGTAAAATTCGGTCGCGTATTTTCGGAAGATGTGTTTTGACACATGAACACTTGAAGCTTTGTTTGCTACCGTTATGGTGACTACGATCTACAAATAAGTCACTGTGCTGCCACTGCCACGTATAAAAAAAAGAAAACGAAAGACGAAAAAAAGAAAGACACTACTGTTATAAAATGTATACAAACATTTTATAACAATAAAATAAATTACTTTAAATATAACTTTCTGTTAGGATTTGTTAGATTTTATATACCTAAGTGCTCCCATACTTTTTTGTTAGAGTTGTTTACTAACCAGAGCTGTGCCACTTTCGGTCGTTTATGGAACTAAAATTCAGTAGATATTTTATCAGCAACATTTTGACAGCTTTTGGCTGATAGTAATAGTAGATTGTACAACAAGTGCATATAACGTACCATTTAAAATGGGTTTTATGTACGAGTTATGTACTCTGCTTTTCACTTTGATTGTGAGAAAATTAAATAAAATAGAAATAAATATGTATTACAAAGAAGAAAAATAAAGACTTCCCGCTAATATACTTTTTTTTTATACGTGGCAGTGGCAGCGCAGTTACTTATTATAGATCGTAATCCATAATGCTCTTGAAATTCTTATTTCTTAGAAAACTCATTAATATTGCCTAGTTATTAATTTAGTATAAAAAAATTGGATTATGTTCAAAATTGAAGGAACAGAATGAAATAACAAGTTTATTTAACGAAGTATAATTACGTGTGTGTCTGTTTACCTGACGACCTTTGTCATTAGAGTCTGAGACTTAGACGAAGATTTTACTTTATGCACTAGAGCATAAAAAGCGATTTAATGCAGCCTATATACCCAACACAAATACGATTTTTACGAGCATGAGAAGTGAAAAGTTTATTAAACGATTACCCGTCTTGAAATTGAAAACAAAAATTTAAATTTAAAAAGTAAATATTTGCCCTATATAAGTTTATAACTACCTATTAAATATATTGTTTTTTTGTCGCACATTTCAATAAAGTTGCTCAACATTTGAATGTTACATTTGCTATTATTATTCAACAAACGTATAGGTAGGTACATTGAATAAAGCCACGTACGCTGAAAACACCTGCTTGAAGGAAATGTCCAAAATTTATTGTAACTTTTCACAGTAAGACGAGATATCACGCAACATCTGTACGCAGAGGGTGACCACGAATTAACAAAACATAGGGCATACTTACTTAATTTATTTTTCAGACTTTAATTTAGACATCTTTCAACATCTAAATCTAGATGTATCTCAATGATTTATTAATATTTAGAAAGAATAAAGATAATCTAGGACATTTAATTCTTACACAGGCTGTGCGTTTGAAACATGCCAATTTATTTTATAGTTTATTAAGAATAAAAAAATAAATTACCTTTTTGACAAATTAAATTTCATAACTATTTCCGATTCCAATTTTCAAACGGGTCTAAAAAACCGAAAAAATTATAATTGTTAACAAAACAAATCATTGGTTGGTTTCCTTATTCCTTGAAGGAAAGAGGTCACTAAACGCTTCTAAAAATGTGCCATCCACTCCCACCTTTTTACGGCTGTGATCATTGGCTCACACCAAATCCACGAGACAAAGAAGTAGAGCGGCTTATAATAATCATTAGTTATCATTATAGACAGTAACTACCACAATATTTACTTTTATGTCCTGAAATAAAACTGAATAAGTGAATATTCATGGTCGCCCTACCACCTCCAAAGGGGCTGGTTATGAATTGCGCCCGTCTTAAAAGTTAACTTCGCATTCTGAATAAATTTTTCAACATCTGAGCATGAAAGTTTTTCGATGACCTTCACAGCTGGGCTTTTACGTCTTTTTTCATGACCTTTTTTTAATCTTAGTTGTAGGTATTTTACATCGTTACTATTTTATATGGGTCGATCACATGGTGTTTTTGAGACAGGGTCAACATGCCGTAAGGAATGATTTATATTAAACCATGCCGGTGGGGCGGGGGCTCGGGCCCTGCAGGAGGTGCGGACGGGCCACGAATTTGAAACGTTACATACATTTTGTATGAAGCACAGATCACCTCCAGTATGAAGAGAAGGTGTGGCAAAGGAAAAGCTCTGTCATGTTTTTTTTATTGTTTGAAACGATTACACTGTATCTCTAAAACTACAGCATGATCGAAAAAATCAACATCAAATTGCGTACAACGATATTTGGATACCTAGTTTTATTAAAGTGAGTCTTAATTCAAACATATTACCTCAGTGAACTTACAGTAGAAATTGAGAGATAAGTCGATGAGATATTATTTTTGAAATGGTCAAGCTCCTAGGATGAATAAGCTAGCTGAAATAAGCTCTTATTAAAATAAGTTGTCTAGTATCGCGAGTACCTAAATTTTATATAGTAGATTGTACAACAAGTGCATAAAACGTACCATTTTACCCGAGAAGTCAAGTCGACGGTAAAATGGGTTTTATGTACGAGTTATACACTCTGCTTTTCACTTCGATTCTGAGGAAAATAAACATCAATATTGCAAAGAAGAAAAAATAAAGACTTCGCCATACTTATTGGCGGGAAGACTTTTTTTTTATACACAACAGGCTAGCACTTAGCCTTCATCACACCTGATATTAAGTGGTGATAAGGCTTAAGGTGGAATCGCACTACTCCCGGAATCCTCAATCACTGAGGAATTGGCTATCTTATCTACTTTATGCACTAGAGCATAAAAAGCGATTTTATGCAGCCTATGCCCAACATAAAGACTAACTTTACGAGCATGAGAAGTGAAAATATAATTTAGTTCATAAATAGTAAGTATCTACTTGTGGGACTTGATAGAAAACTTAAAAGAGGAGTCAAAATTTCTACGTCGGTGATGTTGAGTGCTAAGCACTCCCTTTCCTCATCACACAGCGCACTGCCATCTGATGTTACGATCCGTACTTTAAAGTACTTCTCAATCATTCCAAATAATAAGTACGTCTTGTTCCCAAGGACGCACTTACCGCGTAGAAACGGACTCCCCATTAAAAACATCCGAAAATTACTTAAATATACAAAATCTTCGAAAACTTTACTAGCGTGATGCAGTGTTCTTAATGAAAAAATGGCAATTTTAGAACTTATGAGGGATAGGGCAGCAGGTAGTTTTAGGCAAAAACTTCAAACTTTGATTGAATAGGTAGCAAAAAAAGGCGCAAAAACTGCCATTGTTAACACAGATGAAAAGGACGCTCGGGATAGCAAATATTTGACCACTTTGGATGGCCCGTATCTATGACCAAAGAATACTATAATATTACTAACTATGACACGCTGACTGTACTGTATGACATCATGACGGATACTGGTAGCGTAGTGTGTGAGTGGGTGGCGGTTCGCGCCGCGACCGCGATCGGAGACCGAGACAGAAGACCGCGATCGGCACTTGTCATAAAGCCTGGAATACACATGCCTTTAGTAGCACACAAGCATGCTAGTTTCGAGCAGATGCTACGTAGTAGCAGACAATTAGCACGTGTATACGAAAAGAGCATGCTTGTTAAACACTAGGAGAGCATTGTTATAAAAGAGCTTACTGCCTAGTAGCAAACAAGCATGCTCTTTTAGTAGCATGTGCATACCAGGCTTAAGGTTTTGGACGGGCAAGACGCGAGACCTGTCGCCTGTCTCGGTCGCGCACGCGAACTGGCGCCCGTACAGAACCTAATGACAAGTGCCGGTCGCGGTCTCCTGCTTCTGTCTCGGTCTCCGGTCGCGGTCGCGGCGCGAACCGCCACCTTATCTATTCAAATGGATGGAAGATACGCCTCGTGAACTCATCTCCGCGACTGGCATATGATACCTGTAGTCTCTAAGTACCAAAATGTGAGACCGGGCTCTAACTCTAAACAATGCCTTCTTCTTTTATGCGTGTCAGTGATTCAGCAATACCTTTATAGACTGTATTCCCTGAATATTTTATTTAACATTTTTTTTTTCTTGTTACAGGAAGTCTAAGCGAGTACTAGCATCGGATTAAACAAAATAAAGTGCCAAATTGTGAAGTGATTCATAGTCGGAACGTATAAATAAAGTGTTATGTTGTCATGTGACCTACGATGTTGAAGATACAAATGTTAGATTCCATCGTCAGCAATGATGCTGACGAGAATCAGGACCAGCAGCAAAATGGGTAAGTCAATTAATTAGTATACTAACACTGGTCATAAATTACTAACACTATTTGCACTCAGCGGACAGGTCCCGTTACGACAATATGAAGACGAATACTTACCTATATACATACCTACATAATTTTTTTCCGTGTTCTGTGGATGTAATGATAACACGTGGCTTTAGTGTACACTGAAAAGTACTGCTCACGCACTCGTAGAAAACTGAAAAGTACGCTGGCTAACAGTGCGTTAGAAGTATTACATAAATTCTACGCTTCTCCTAACGATAAGCTCAGTGGTTAGAGCATTCGCCTGGACAACAAAAGGTCGCGGGTTCGAGTCCCCTTTGAGCTAGTTTTGAGACAGGTCGATTTTTTTAATACTTCTTTTCAATATTTTCAGTAAGTAACTCAAAAGTACAAGGTAGATGAAAACTGCTTTACTGATTGATACTTATTGCACACGAAGAAACACCGAGACAAAACAATAAAAGGCTTCCTTGCTGCGCTACATAGCAATTATTTTAAGGCAACCTTTAAGTTTACCTTCGACACGGGTTCTTTTTTATTTCGAAAACTAAACTAAGCAATAGGCCTCAATCTAACAATCAGTTCAAAGAAAACAAAGTACTTAAGTTGTATTGTGGTCTCTTAAAACTTTCCTCATATAAAGGATTCAAAATCATCATCAGCCGTTTAATGTCCCAACTGCTGGGACACTGGCCTTCCTTATGGACGGACAAGGAGAATGGGTCATGACGCATGACCCACCACGAGGGCCCAGTGCGGATTGGGTATTAACGACTACAAGTGTAGCCGTGCGTGACTCAATGTGCCTTCCGAAGCACGGAGGAGTTCGAGATGATAAGTTTTTGGTCACCCATCCCGTGACCGACCATTGCGGAAGTTGCTTTAACTCAACGATCGCAGGCCGAGCGCGCTAACCACTTCGGGCGCTACTCGGAAAAAATATGGACTTTTTGATTTAAAACTATAGGACCGTTACAGTTGTTACAAATCTGGTAATAAGATATATATTTCTTCATACCTTTATCTAGAAAGTTTCAAAAACACGATTTTATGATTTTGCCTCGACACTTTTTCTTTTCGAAAAGACCTCTAAAAAATACGAAAATTCAAGATTATTCTTAAATGGGATTACTTACACTATTGGAAATTGGTTTAATTAGTGGACACCAATAATATTTAGGATTGTATAGAAGCATTTTTTTAAATCGCTGTAGTTTTCTAATACCAAGTGATTTTGTGTTTTTTTTGCCTAATCTGCAAGATCGGCCTCGCTCCCGCGCGCGTCGTTTTCTCATTGCTATCTCGCTTTAGCATAATTTTTCCGAGTATCGCCTTATAACCTATAATATAAATAACACATATACATACTACAGTTTCACCCACTTTCTATCGCCATACGAATATCGATTCGGAGCATAACCGTCGTCTGGCCGGCGCCGAGATGGTTTCACAAATAACTTTTTATAGGTCCCAAAAGTGCCTTGTTTGTCTCCTGACTAGTGTGTGCTCGGCAAAGGCTGTGGCAAAGGTCAGGTCACGACCTTAGTTCTCTTAAAAGTACTAGTTGCTAAATTCTGAAAATACTGCTACCTAAGTAGGTACAATAGTAGGCTAATTTTAAGCTACTGGACTGGCAAGGATTCGGCATTAACATCAATGGCGAGTACCTAACACACCTGAGGTTTGCCGATGATGTAGTTCTCATGGCTGAGACCTTGGAAGACCTGAACACAATGCTCGAAGATCTCAGCCATGCTTCCCAAAGAGTGGGTCTGAAGATGAACATGGATAAGACGAAAATCATGTCCAATGCCCATGTTGCATCCGCTCCAGTTAATGTTGGGAACATTACACTCGAAATTGTTGACCACTATGTCTACCTAGGACTGACAATCCAATTAGGTAAGTCCAACTTTGAGAAAGAGATCTCTCGTCGAATCCAGCTCGGATGGGCAGCGTTTGGGAAGCTCCGGCATATATTTGCGTCCAAAATTCCTCAATGTCTCAAGACTAAGGTCTTTGACCAGTGTGTGTTGCCAGTTATGACTTATGGAAGCGAGACGTGGTCTTTTACTATGGGTCTCATAAGAAGGCTCAAGGTCACCCAGCGAGCAATGGAGAGAGCGATGCTTGGTATTTCTCTGCTCGATCGAATCAGAAATGATGAGATCCGCAGGAGAACTAAAACGACCGACATCGCTCGAAGGATTGCTCAGTTGAAGTGGCAGTGGGCGGGACACATAGCGCGGAGAACCGATGGCCGTTGGGGCGGAAAGGTTCTCGAATGGCGACCGCGAACCGGACGACGTTCCGTGGGCAGACCCCCTACAAGGTGGACCGACGATCTGGTCAAGGTCGCGGGAAGCCGCTGGATGCGGGCAGCGCAGGACCGATCGTTGTGGAGATCCTTAGGGGAGGCCTATGGCCAGCAGTGGGCGTCATACGGCTGAAATGATGAAGTAGGTACAAGTGATTTCTCGTGGATTTTTCCCAGTTGGATTTGAAGTGCTGGTAATACTGTTCCGATTTGCGATGTCGACTTAAGTATTTTGGTGATTTAACTTAATGATTTGTCTTTATGACAGTCAAAATTCTATGATAGTTTTGCATCTATTTTGCTTGATATTTCTGTATACACCCAAAATTTTTAATTAGTGAAAGCCTTTCAAGGAGAACTTTCCTAAATATGAAAAACTTTTACTATTAGACCAGTTAGAAATCTGGAAATAAATCAGTGGCTCCATACATTTTGGCCGAATTGTTATAGTGCCTTTCTATGGCTTCTTGTAAAAGTTGTTCGTATTGATGAAAAGGCACATTCATTCATCCCTTATACTTAGTGATTTTTTGGAAATTTATATTTACCGAGTATAGTTTTTGCGTTGTATTGCTATACCTACAAACATTTTGCACAAATTATATGACTATATGGGCATCAACCACAACCACGAAACACCGCCTCTGACCTATTTCCTGTAATTTTCATTAATAATACAGAACTCGCCGCACACGGTTGATGCCAGTTAAGGTGTATCGATGAGCTCAGTGGCGCCGCCAATGGAAATAAATCAATTGCATTTTATTAAAGGCTTGGGTTAAAAGTTTCGGTTATTTCGCGCAAATAGAAGAGCAAAATGCAATTTTTAATTGTTTTTTCGTGGCCTCAAATATGAGCACCAAGTTATGGATCTCGATATTGCCAAATGTGGCCACTTTTGGCACTATTGAGATTCACGACTTATTGCGTAAGTTTGAGTTCTCAAAAGTATATTTATAAAATGCATTCCACTCTTTCACCTGCGCGAAATAATCGAAACTTTTAATCCAAGCTTTTAATAAAATGCAATTGATTTATTTCCATTGGCGGCGCCACTGAGCTCATCGATACACCTTAAGGCGCTACTTGCCTTCCACTAGCGCCGCCAATTCATTTATTTTTATTACACGTAAACCAGATCAATATTTAAAAAAAGGAAACAACCATGCCCTCTTAAATTGTATCCTTATATTTTTTTAATAACCCTTTAATATGTTTTATTCTTTGTACTAGTTTTAAAATGGTTATAAACCAAAAGTGGCCACTTTTGGTTTAAAACCATTTTAAAACATACATAAAGGATGAAAACTGTTGAAGAGTTATTCAAAAAATATTAGGTACAATTTAAATTGTATTAAAATGCCCTCTTAAATTGTATCTCTGGTTTATGAATAATAAAAATAAATGAATTAGCGGCGCTAGTGGACGGCAATTAGCGCCTTAAATAGTCGTCACTTGTTTCTTCATCCAGCTTCAAGTGTCTTGCGTTTGTGCGTGTGCGGTGATGCTTAGTTGTGCACACGTCATGTGCACGAGTTAATACAGAAGAAGATTGTGTACGATCACAAATCATTATTGTTTATTAACTGTAAATACCAAAAAAATGCATGTCTTTTTCAATCAACCGCAAAAAATACATATCCAATTTATCAAAGTCACAGTATCCATACTCGTTCGACCGTGAACATGGCCAGAACCCCATCATATCTTAACTCGAGCGACGAGACGCCTCGACGCCACTGCCGGCACAACAATACTGTAATACTTTACGATGCTTGCAATATAAAAATATGTAAACTGGAGATTAAAGTGGCGGTTAAATGTTATTGTAAACACACTGCATGTGACTTTAGCACAGTATTGGTCGCTTCGTGATCCTTATCCCTGTTATAAAGAATTATTTTAACCCCCGACTGCAAAAAGAGGGGTGTTATTATAGGTTTGACGTGTCTGTATATCTGTCTGGTCTGTCTGTGGCATCGTAACTCCTGAAAGAATGGACCGATTTTGAAGCGGTTTACTGTTTTCGAAAGCTGACTTGATCGAGATGATTCTTACAATAATTTGTGAAGATCTCGTTTGGGATGTGTCGTTTTGGGATGGCAAATGGGATGTTTTTAAATATAGTAGTTATTATATAAACGCAGGACCGATCGTTGTGGAGATCTTTGGGGGAGGCCTATGCCCAGCAGTGGGCGTCGTACGGCTGAAATGATGATGATGATCCTATCCTACTATAATATTATAAATATGAAAGTTTAGATGTTTGGATGTTTGGATGTTTAGATGTTTGGATGTTTGTTACTCAATCACGCCAAAACGGCTTAACGGATTTGGCTGAAATTTGGGAGACAGATACGTTGTAGCCTGGAGAGGAACATAAGCTACTTTTTATCCCGAAAAAATATCACATTCCTGCGGGATAACGTCGTGAAGTCCACGCGGGCGAAGCCGCGGGCGGAAAGCTAGTTTTATATAATCAGTAAAAAAATGTCATGAAAAAATTGAAACTACAAAACGAACCAAAAACTAGCATTGTTAAAATTAACCTTTTGCGGTAGCAAAGGACCTGTGTGTAATCATGTTCACAAGTTTATAAATGAAAAACCTATTCAGACTACCCGACAGCCTTATAAATTAAACACCTACTACATTATGTTTATGTAGGTACAAAATAAAGGATTCGTGACATTTGTTAATACGAAACTTGATTATGTAAATGGAAAACCCTTTTTCATTTGTTTTCAGACCAAAATTGTGAAAACAAATGAAAAAAGATAATTTGGGACCGCACCCAAACACCCTAAATTTGAACAATGAAACTAAAACAACACATTTTTTATGATTAAACGTGTTTTTATTTTATTGATCAATATTATGTTTTAGTTAAAAATACTGTGTAAATTGTAAACCTTATTTCTACCAAAGTGGAAATCTATAAAGTGAAAATTTAGACCTATAATAAATTCAAAAGTCAGCAGTCTTCATAATTTATTTTATTCAAGTTTTTTTAAATGCATGTCTGGTGGTTTTGATTATACAAAGTAACGAAATTTCCCTACGCTTGTTTTATAAAAAACTGGCCTTCCGCATGGACTAGTTACACAACAGTAACCCGTGGGAATAGGATAATTTTCCGGGATAAAAAGAAGACTATGTCACTCTCCAGCTCCCAAACTATCCCCATAACAAAAAGTTTTTAGTAAAAATTTCATATTTATGACAAGCTTTTTTGCTGACTGTACTTTAATATTGTATTGTCATCTAAACCAAACCTGTAAACAAAATTCAGCGCAATCGGACACTGGAAAGTGGGAAAATTAAGCTTGCAAGATTTGCCGAATGGACATGCATACTTACATACACTGCAAGTTAAATAAAAGCTTGTAAAATCACGTCAATCCATTATTGCGCTTTTACGTCAAGGCAGTCAAAGGCAGATAAACCAACACACTTTTGCATTTATAACATTAGTATTTAGTAAAAGAAGCCTGTTATAAAGCAAGAACAGAAATACAAGCCCACATATTTATGCCAAATCATAATTCAATAAATAAGTGTTAGTTCTAGGTATGTGATCTAAAGAATATCTGATTTTTTTTAACGTTCTTAATTACTTAGCTCTTTTTTACCGTATTTGAGAATGCAAAATAACGATGCATATTTTGAAAATAGAAAAACGCAGTCTGATCTTAATCAGCGAATGCTGTTAATTAAGTTATCGAGTATTTATAGCTGAACAAGATGAATAGATTATGCACATATGCACATAATTATATCAAAGGGTTAAAGCTGTAATTAAACAAACTCATTTAGCACTTAATTGCTTCTTTATTTGCACATATAATAAACATCAAGGATTAAGACTATAGCACTTCCCTTAGTTTTAACCATAAACTTATTTATACTACCTCGTTATATAATAAGTTTATAGTTTTAACTGTTATTAAAATATTTATGAAATCTACTAGCTTTCCGCCCGCGGCTTCGCCCGCGTGGACTACACGACGTTATCCCGCAGGAGTATGATGTTTTTCCTGGATAAAAAGTAACCTATGTTCCTCTCCAGGCTACAAAGTATCTGTGTCCCAAATTTCAGCCAAATCCGTTCAGCCGTTTTGGCGTGATTGAGTAACAAACATACAAACATCCAAACATCTAAACATCCAAACATCTAAACTTTCACATTTATAATATTAGTAGGATACTTCTATACTAATATTATAAAGAGAATAGATTTGATTGTTTGTTTGTTTGCATCGTATAGGCTCCGAAACTACGGGACCGATTTCAAAAGTTCTGGAATAAAAGGAATGCATAAGGTTCACATTTTTAGCAGACAGACTGTCAAAATAGGATAAAACAGAACAACGAGATATTATTTGTACACACAAATGGAATTAAGACTTACAAAAGCTGAGAAAAGAAATGTTTTAGCTTACTATTGTTGAAAAAGTTAGGACCTGACAAAAGAATTGAAATAAGGACGACTTTGACTATTGTTGCAAACAAATACTGGGCTTCTTAACTACACCTAAATATTAAATACCTAGCAGATTATTTATTCAGTAATGGCATTTCTTATATTATTGAGGTCAACGTAATCGATAAAGTAGATGTCGAAAATAGAAGCCGAACTTAGCTACAGCACAGCTGAGAACTAGAACCCAGGCTATAGGCGATATTACTACGGGAACGGGTTCTACGCGGGTAATACCGAGAGGATCCGCTATTTTTAATAAGTGTACTTTTTATTAAATCACATGATGACATCAATCAGCTGTCATTACATATAATTTACAGTGGAAATTAGTTCTTTATTTTAAAGTTGACGATCTGGTAGTTTTTATGTTATGGCTGATCGTCCACTCGTGAAACACAACGTTAGATAAAAAAATCTAATTATTCATAACTGGCTTCATGTTTTGTTTGTCCATGGAATTCCGAAGTTTTTTTTTATGAAACACGTAGAATAATAAAATTCCTTAATAATTATGAAAAATCGTTATGATCTTTAGAAGAAAAAGGAAATGGAAATCGCATGTTGAACTTTTTCCATTAAATTATACTTTTTAAATATGTATAAAACACCGGTAAAAAAATATTTTCCATTTTCACAATGTCCCCTTCTGATTCTGACGATACACGTATAAAATAAAACGATGAAAGCGAGTGTTGGAGAGAAAAATAATACTCACAGCAATTACACCTGAGTGGACCCGTCCGATATAATTATATTAGTTAGGGCTGGCAGTTACTACTTTTAGAATTAGATAAAATATAAGCATTTAAAGACAACAAAGAAAAATCGTGTCAAGGTCTTATAATCAGAAGACACGTTAGAGATTAAAATAAATAAAAGAAATCAATAAGGATAGCAAGTAATAAATCCTGAAGCCACAAGCCACATTCGTGACTATACAGGGTTATTTTTTTTACCACCATCTAAATTTATATATTATAATCTTTGAAAAAAATTACGAAACACGTGTTTTTTCTTTTATTATCACCCAGTAGTAAAATATTAATTTAAAGCCATTCAAAGTTGTCCTAAATAAAACTGCGCGCACAAACACCATGCGCTCTGTGCGTTAGCAGACACAGATCACCCTGTGGTAGCGTGGTAGCAGATGATTATGCCCCTTCCCTTCCCTCTTCCCACGCCTTTCGCCTTTACAAACTTCATTTTTGACGTAGTATCCATGCTGTTATCACGATTCGAAGGGATAAAAATTAAAATCTATTTTTAAAATTACCTATTTTTTATAAATGGAATCTTTTAATGATGCCTACTTAATATCTGGAAAGAAATAGATGGTGTTAGAAAAATAACCCTGTAAGAATTAATTTAAAAAAAGATAAATTGTATTGTTGCAATAATTATCTAAAGTTCATTTTGTAGGAGGTATATCATTAGTAGAAGTGTATTTTGAAATTTACGCGTCTGTAAAAATGTATCAACTGCACTTTGAACTTTTATTTCATCATCAGCCATCTAATGTCCCCACTGCTGTGGCACAGGCCTTCTTTATGGATGGATAAGGAGAATGGACCATAATCCACGCGGGTCCAATAGAGATGCAAACGCAGCCGGCATCAACGGCTCAACGTGTTTTCCGAAGCACGAAGGAGCTCGAGATAACCATTTTTTTGTCACCTATCCCTTCACCAAACATAGCGAAAGTTGCTTAACTTCAACGATTGCAGGCCGAGCGCATGAACCACTGCGCCACGGGCTCCTCACTTTTTAGGGTTCCGAACAAAAATGGTAAAAAGGAACTGTTATGGTGCGACTCAGTCCGTCTGTCTATCACAGCTGGATATCTCGAGAACTACTAATGCTATCTACTTGAAATTTGGCATAGTTTTAGATGACGTTTGCCCAACTATTTTGCAAATAAGAGAGAATTCTTTGCTTGAACATTCTCAAAAAAAAATTCTTTTTTCTTAGGCCGCATAGTTTTTGACTTTTGATGAAAAATATAAAAATAAAACGATGTGTCTAAAAACTAACCTTTTTCAGAAATCGTCATCAAAAATAACATAAGTTATCAGTCACCACTATCAGTCAAAAGATGGCTGACCTATAACTGCAATATTCTACACCGCATTGATGAAAACATTTTCACGTTTATTTATTTACTAGCGGACCCGGCAAACGTTGTTTTGCCATATAAAATTCATTGGACATGAACTTAATCCAAAGAGACAAAAACGTCACTGATTACATACTCTTTGACATACCTACTCTTTGGAAGCGGCTATGTAGGAAATGACAGTTGTGTAAAGTACGACAGTTTAACGATTTTATTTACAAAATTACCATATTTATTTTAAAATTTTCCTGAATAAAAAGTAGCCTATGTTACTCTCCAGCTCTCAAATTATCCCCATACCGAAAATCTCGTCGATCTGCTGCTCCGTTTTGACGTGAAACACGGACAAACAAACAAACAAACAAACAAATAAACAAACAAACAAACACACTTTCACATTTATAATATTAGTATGGATATTAATTTATGATTGATTGTACGGAACCCTCGGTGCGCGAGTCCGACTCGCTTTGACCGGTTTTATTTGTATGGTCTCAATTGATACTTTATAAATTATGGTAGTTGTTAACCCTAGACACCTAACGTTCGAACGTACCCCTTTATACCTAACCATTCGTCGAATCGACGACTATTTTTGGTGGTTCAAAATTATATATATATATACATTATTCTGTTACGTTTAATACATACATAGTTTAATAAGGTATTATTTTAGTAAATAAAACAGTAAGTAGTGTTTCAGATCAATATATTTATTTAAGGTCAATTTTTGGTAAGGCACTTATGAAACTAGGACACATGAGATCACTTACTTAAAAAAAAAATTAAAAATAAATCAACAAAAATAGCCTATTCTTCTTTGGCGAAACATAATTATAATAGTTTTCTTATTTATAAGAAAAAATAAAAACTATTTTTTTGAAGCACATTCTTTAATTTATGCAATGAGCACATACTTTAATTTATGAGTTTTTAAGCAATTATTCTAAAAACAACGCACTTACCTGGGCGACACGGCCTCCACCGGAAAGAGCTCGGCGAGCACCGATTTAAATAGCGGCGGAACGACGATCGGCGCTCTCGATAAAAAGATATAGCTATATTTCCGACGGGTATTCGTCGATTCGACGAAGGTTAGGTGTCTAGGGTTAAAATGGTAAGGTATTGACATATTACACAGATAAACACTGCATAAAACTTCAGTTCTACTTTTTCTAGGACTTGAATTGAAATCCCAGTACCACAAACTAGTTAAAATAAACAAAAAACGTCAGCGAATACTTTGATACATTACTTACACGCTATTAGCGTTCCTTGTGAAGATATAAAATCTGTCGCTGATATATTTTTAACTCTTATGTGACATGATAACCCTGTTTAGTAAACCAACATGCAAGCCAGATCTCGTTTCTAATGGTAAGAAAGGAAACGATAAATGATCAAGCTCGCTTTTTGCGATTTTTTTCTTAGTTAGAACTAATAGATTATCTTTGGCACGTAAATCCTAGAGTTAGTACTTATTGACATTTTTGTAAGATTTATAGCACGACATACTTAATGGAGACATGGAACTTGTTTTATGGAAAGATGTTTCTTTATGGCTAGTATAATGAGCAATATTATAGAATTTCTTTCATATGAACAATTAACTTTTTCATAGACTTTTGGATGCGTAATAAATCAAAAATTAAAATATAAAGCCCGTTCTAACATTACGAAACTTACAGACAACTAGTATCCGATGCCAGTCGCTGAGACCTGTCATGTTGGATAGCTAGCGAGTCCCTATACTTACAGACAACTTACAGACAACTAGTATCCGATGCCAGTCGCTGAGACCTGTCATGTTGGATAGCTAGCGAGTCCCTATACTAATGTATGGGAGATATACCTCTGCAGTAAGTGATTCGTCGCGTCAGTAACTAGTCGTCTCTAAAGGCGACTTTCACCAAAATTCATTTAAATAACTGTAAAATGCATTTAACTTAATAAACTAAGTTGAGGAATAAGAACTATAGCCGTAGCAAGAAAAACTGTCGTTATTGTAACTGTTACCGTATTATTTTGTATGAAAGCCTTTCGGTCGTATAGAACTGAAATATAATAAATTATTGACAGCCTTTGAGGTTTAATTTACTATTCGAGTTTTTCATGCCATGGGTCTGTCATTTTCATTTGTACTGAGTGCGAATGTGGTCACTATACAAAATGTACCTATAGGAGATACGCCTCGGCGATTATCGTCTTCTCAGATACTTACTAGTCGACTACCTATAGCTATCGTAATGTAAGATCATCACCATCATTCTCATCTCCTTATCCCATTTATCTGAGGTCCGCGCAGTCTTTTTTACAAGCTTTAACTTTTTTATTAACTTGCCATGTTAGTTAGTTAGTGGGTGGGTTATATAGGTTTGGTTTAGGTGACAATATAATATTTAAGTACAGTCAGCAAAAAAGGTTGTCATGAAAATGAAATTTTTACTAAAAACTTATTTCATTCGTGTCTGTTAGTCGTCATCTCTGCAGTCACCCATTACTTGCTCATATCATCTTTCACGCAAGCCATCCATCTTTTATTTGGCTTTCCTCTCCCCACATACCTACCCATCCACATTCATATTCAGTAAGTACCTTCTTCACCACGTCCCAATACTCTCTAATAATTTTATATAAATATATTTTGGTAAGATACTTATTTATTATTAAATGTGAAGCATAATGGCTTCTGAGTCACGTAATTCATTTTTACTTTTACTTATAAGTTGTGCCCTCCACGTCTCGTGAGAAATAAATAATTTCGAGCCGATGTGTTGACAACAATAATTTTCTTGTCACCTGTGACAAAGGTATAAGTCTCGCCTGTCAAAGCCATGGCTCGTTACTCTGTCACTTTATCCTCCACCCAAGGCCGAGGAAAATATCGCTTACAAGAAAATATATCTTAAATCGACGAGTATAACAAGACCTCCTCTCCTTATAAAGTTCACCCTTTACCTCTCACTTTTGCTTATTGGAAAATGCGATACGGGTCTGGTAAAGTTGGCGCTATTATAACAAGGTAAGTTTGCATCATTTGATACTTACAACTTTTATTGAGAGCGAAAAGTAAGTATTTGATATTTTACGATTATTAGAGGTCGAAAACTATTCGGTGGAAACTGGGCTCGTTAAAAGTAAGCTCTCGACAAGTTTTAATTAAAAGTTCAGACAATGAGCCGGCCAGATCGCTAGTAGGTACTTTAAGTACTTAGGTCTATTGAAATTGGGACCCGTGTTCATTTATTAAATATCTACTTAATTATTTATTAAGGGTGTCTCAAAAGTACGTTTAGGGTTTGAATTTCGCGCTATTTCCGAAATATTCAAAATGGCGGGTTGAAATAAGACATACGTCATCTTGACACATGCAAAATTAATCGTGGAGCGTTTCACAATAAAACAGCGCATAAAAGTTATACATATATTTAACGAAAATTCATGATCAATTACAAACACTCGTCGAAAGATCGAAAAATCACGTAATTTCAAGAAGAGGTGAGGTCAAATGGCCAACGAGATCTTGCCATCTGATGGCACTGGATTTCTTTCTTTGAGGCTACGTCAAAGATAAAGTCTACACCAACGATCCACAAAACATAGACAATATAGACAAAATATTCCCCGAGTTATTGGTGAAATAAGTAGCGAAGTGTGTGAAATTTGCAGCGAAATGTGTGAAAGTGTCATGAAAAACTTGCACACAGCAAAAAAGCCCGTGGCGGCCATTTAGCAGATATTCTATTCAGATAAAATTGTACAAGTCTCTTCTTTAAAATATAATAAAACTACGCAGAAATTCCAATCCATTCGCGTTTTATTGAGACACATCATCCTATACCTACTTTTGGGACACCCGTTATTAACTATTCAAATAATTGTCTACTTAATATTTATTACTTATTTAGATTTGAAAAATGTTCCTTTAAAGGTCGATTAGTTGTCTAATATAATAAAACTGTAAACGAGCCAATTCTGTGCATTGAAAAGAAATAGAAAAAAAATGACCCCAGGGGTCTTCTTAAACGAAACTAATACCAAAAACATGGTTCTTGAATTTTTTTTCTGTCTGTATGTCTGTTGCCCGCGTTTCACGTAAAAACTGCTGAGCGGATTTTGATGAATCTTTTTTGTTATAACAAAAATAGTATAGCTATTGGTCCCCGCCAACATATAGGCTATACTTAATTCATTTTGAAGATCGAAATACCTGGATGTGGAACCATAGTAATCCAGCAAAACTATGATAGATATAAAAATACCGTGTTAAGGAAAATTGTTAAACGACATGAGCATTTTCTATTGACGTACAAACTTTGAAGGTTTGGTACACCTGATGTGGAACCCTAGCACTAGCAGACAGGTCAAACTATAAGAGATACAAACATAGCATTTTAAGAAAAGTTGTTTAACGTGATGAACATTTTCTAATAACGTAAAAATATCGAAGGTTTGGTGTGTGGGACTCTAGCAGCCCAGCTAAACTATATGAGATACAAATATATCGTCTTAAGAGAATTTGTTCAGCGTGATAAATATTTTCTATTGACATACAATAATTTTTCTTCAAAAAAAATCAAAACAAAAATAATTAATATCTCCGAATGTAAATCGTTTTTGAGATTTTACCAAAATATATTTTTAGTTTGTATGGACTTTGTCTATCTATTGCCATATTTTTCATAACTGGCCACCAGGGACCCGATACTCAGGCATTCGATTTTTTTCAGTGTGGTAATTCGTATGTCGAACATTTTGTTTGTGTTTTCTATTGAATTTTTTTATTTTTGTAATAGCTTCTTCCGTTTTTTAAAGAAATTCCGACAACTTCTATTGAAAAGTTAGAACGTTTCAAACAAACTAAACTGTCCCACATGTCAATAAATTCATTTTGACAGCTAAGTTCGTATACGAACATCGATTAGTCTGGGGGCCGATTCTCAGGCAATCGAGAAAAGTTCACATTTATAGCTCGAAATTCAAATATAACACAGTTTTTGTATTGTCAGAATTTCACAATCGAAAAAGTTCGATCGAAAACCAGTCGAACGCTACGAGTGGTAAAAACCAATAGATGTTCGTATACGAACTTAGCTGTCAAAATGAATTTGTTGACATGTGAGACAGCTTAGTTTGTTTGAAACGTTCTAACTTTTCAATAGAAACCACAAACAAAATGTTCGACATACGAATTACCACACTGAAAAAGTTCGAATGCCTGAGAATCGGGCCCCTGTACCACTCGTAGCGTTCGACTGACAATACACAAACTGTGTTACATTTGAATTTCGAGCTTATAAAAGTGAACTTTTCTCGATTGCCTGAGAATCGGCCCCCAGTACTTTGATTTCTCCATAGTGGGGCTCTCTTGGGTGACGTAAGGTATACCAAGCCCCATACAAATATCTTCCATGCTCTTTTAACAGGGTGAGTATGTTTTCATCCCTTGGATACCACTTATACCGAGCAACTATACGTTCCAGTTCAAACGTGTGTAGTTCCCAATTAGTGTGAGTTTCTGCATGACAATAAACAAAGTTCTGCATGACTATAAAAAAAGCTCAGGGACAAGTCATGAGTCGTGTTGGTGTAGACCTGCGGAAGCCCTGTTTTTCTCACGGCCAGCTTTATGTAGCTTTGTCACTAGTAAACAGGGCACAAAACCTGTTTATACTTACTGACACACCGGACAAAACTTCTAATTTTATAAAATATTTAATACTAGTTTTCCGCCCGCGGCTTCGCCCGCGTGGACTACACGACGGCGCGACGTTATTCCGCAGGAATTTGATATTTTTCCGGGATAAAAGTATCCTATGTTCCTTTCCAGGCTACAAAGTATCTGTGTTCTAAATTTTAGCCAAATCCGTTCAGCCGTTTTGCGTGATACAGATGCCAAAAATGTAGTTTTTAAAGTTTTTGTCTGTCTGTCTGTCAGTTGTCGGCGTTAAACGCAAAAACTATTCGACGGATATTGGTGAATTTTTTTTATATAGCTTTTGGTCTTCGGCATCATATAGGGTTTATTATATATTTTGAAGTTCGAAGTAACTGTTTTTCTTTTCTTACAAATTTATTTAATTCCCCGGGATGACGTCGTGTAGTCCACGTAAGGCCTTCGTAAAGTAAATTAATTTTTAAGTTAATTTTTGTTTTACTTATTTTGATTTATTAATGTAATGAATATGATTTATTTTGAATTGATTTTTAATTTTGATTACTTATACTTAATTCTGTTTTAATTTTAATTCTACATGTTATTTTGATATGGATATTATGTCTGAAATAAATGAATTTTAATTTAATTTTAATTTAAAGTGACCACGAAAGGGTTTCCTTCCTGTCCTTCTTTAAATATGATCAACTTTTCCCAGTCAAGAAACTAGGACGTAGGTTATAACATTTAGAGCTTCGGTCGTGCCCTTACAATCCCGAGGCACGCTTCACCATAATATTTGATTATCTTCTGACTCGCTCGGCTATGCAAAGAATCAAAGTTTTTATATTGAACTAGCGTTTTATCCACAACTTTATAAGTACGCTAAGAATTTTAAGAATCTATACTTCGATACTATATTATAAAGAGGATTTAAAAGGAAAGATTTGATTTTTGTTTGTAATGGATAGACCCATCCCTTCATCATCAACTGTACAGATTATAAAAAAAATATGTTTGCACTCACGATGCAATATTTTGTATTAAAAATGAAGTAAGTAGGTATTAGAAAAAATAGACCCGTCTCATCGTCATTCTTAAAATTATTTCACCTGAAAGCTTCATTCTTGCTGAATAACATAGGCTTCGTTTTAACCCGAAATTTCTACGGGAATGGGTACCGCACGGATAAAGCCGCAGCGGAGCCCCTGGTTTGCGATATACAGGGTGTTAGTCATACCCCAGGGGGCCGATTCTCAGGCAATCGAGAAAAGTTCACATTTATAGCTCGAAATTCAAATATAACACAGTTTTTGTATTGTCAGAAATTCACAATCGAAAAAGTTCGATCGAAAACCAGTCGAACGCTACGAATGGTAAAAACCAATAGATGTTCGTATACGAACTTAGCTGTCAAAATGAATTTGTTGACATGTGAGACAGCTTAGTTTGATTGAAACGATCTAACTTTTCAATAGAAACCACAAACAAAATGTTCGATATACGAATTACCACACTGAAAAAGTACGAATGCCTGAGAATCGGGCCCCAGGGGTTGAAAGTACATACCCATCAATACAATTACCATAGGATACGAAAAATGCGTAATTAAAAGTAATTATACTATGCCAGGGAAAACAGTATTGTAATTCCCACTAGTGTACTCATGCATAATTTGGTTGTTTAAAAGTTTTAACTAACACCTTTAAATAACAGAGTGGACTAATTAATTCCCTTTTATAAGGCACACTCAAAAGGCGCCTACATAAATTACTGAACCGCACTGACCTCCCTTGCATGGTAATGCAAATGTGCCTTAAATGTATGGTCTTCTAACGTTTCAGCTGGATTTTGGGCAGTTTGTAAAGTGTTCTTACCTAGGATTTGTGTTACATTTTTAAAAAAATTAACAAGTGGCTCTCCGCGATTTCACCCGCGTAGTACCCTTTCCCGAATATCGGATACAGGAATAAGTAACAGGAAATAAATCCAATCAAATCGCAGCCAAAATTAAAAAAAATATGTACCCTAAAATTGGCTGTTTATTTAATCAGCAGTTCGGGCAGTAAAATTTATCAGCAAAGTTTCTCAAATTATGGGATTAATCCCCTGTTGTAGATAATTTATTGTCAACTTTCACTTCGAGAGTTTTCTATCATTTCATCAAATGGTCATCAGAATGCCTCAAACGTCCAAAAAATAAAAGAAATAAAGTAAGTACGTCATAAGATCCTGAAATGTAATTATGATACATTGAACCAATAATATAATTATCACAAGTACCTACCTAGCGTTAATTATATTTTGGAGTCCATGTAAAATCCCTACTTCCCTACTACCTAATTAATTAAGTACATTTTAATATTACAAATGCGAAAGTAACTCTGTCTGTATGTCTGCTACGCTTTCACGCCTAATCTAGTTAATTGATTGTAATGAAAACTCCTGTGAGTAGACTTTGGGAAAGCACATAGGCTAATTTTTATCCCGGAAAAGCATCGTATTCCCGCGGGATACCGAGGTTTAGTCCACGCGGGCAAAGCCGCAAGCGGAAGGCTATTATTTAATATATTATCTATCGGATGGCATTAAACAGATTTATTAACCCAGGACCAGGTATTTGGTTTCCAGGCAGGTAGGCGCAAGCTAATCTCGAGGGGATCGGTACCGTAATGTAATTATTTTCAACTGTGTACATGATAGACGCTACACACGTTCCGATCCGACCGCCAATTTGGTGCGGACGAACTTCTCTGCAAATCTGATCCGCGCCTACACAGCTTCGATCAATGATTTATTTAATTTCATTTAATTTTATTATTTTTTAATTTTCTGCTATTTTGATTAAAATGCTAAAACTTACTAAATATTTACAAAAGCAGCACTTATTTATTGATGAGATGTAATGCCTTCTTTATAAAAATTCAGTTTACGACAAAATGCAAGTTATAAAATAAAAAAAATAAAAAAGGAACCAGCCAAGTGCGAGTCGGACTCGCACAAGAAGGTCTTATTATAAGGGGCTTATTATAAGGGCTTATTTGACGACCGATTTGGCGTAGGGGTAAACTACCTGCCTTCTGCGCCAGAGGTCTCGGGTTCGATTCCCGAACAAGACAAATATTTGTATGCATGAACATGTATATTTGTCTTGGTCTGGGTGTTTTCTATGTATATTAAGTATGTATTTACAAACAAAAAGTATATAAGTATATATTTATCCGTTATCAAGTTCACGTAGTTACAGTTTCTTAAGAAATTTACTATGTGCTTAGATAATTGGTGTGATTGTTAGAAAATATTTATTTATTTATTTTTCTTTATTATCTATACAACATTATACACAATTTATAACGTGCAATATTAGGTCTCCCGCCGTAGGGTTTGCGAACCTATGACGTAGCTTTTATGGCGTTCACAAGTATTGTAAATAACAATCTAAATTGAATAAACAAGTTTGACTTTGACTTTAATCTATACAACATTATAAGATTTTAAACTTTCGCGTTCCATTATAATTATACACAAGCAGACTGTGACCACGGCTGTAGCAACACAGTCGAAACGTCAAGCTGTAAGTGCATATATACTACATAATAAATGTCGCGTTGAGTCCCGTTACTCTTGTTTATAATTATACAACAGTAGATACTATGTTTAGGAACGAGAAAAAAATGACAAAAAATTCACGTTTGTTGTATGGGGGCCCCCTTTAATTATTTATTTTATTTTGGTTTAATTATTTATTTTCAAAGCTAATATACAATTAAATATTAAGTGAATATTTCAAGCGTATTAATATCGAGCAAAAAACGAAAAAAATATCACGTTTGTTGTATGGGAGCCCCCCTTAAATATTCATTTTTTCTTTAAGTAAATATACAACTTATTATTCTGTGCATATTTCAAGCTATTATTAATATCAACCAAAAATCGGCATAATAATCACGTTTGTTATTTAGTACTCCTTTGAATACCTATTTATATTATACTGTTTTTAGTATTTGTTGTTATAGCAGCAACAGAAATACATCATCTGTGAAAGTTTTAACAGCTGTGTAGCTATCACGGTTCATGAGATACAGCTTTTAAATACAGCTTCCTATTTTTACCCTTTGGCTACGGAACCCTAAAAAACTAATAGATAAAAGAATCTTTGCATAATTGGCCATATTTAAACCTTCGTTCCTTTAATCCTACGCAAAAGTCATGAACGAGCATTAAATTAAATCCTCTGAAAATCCCTCAAACGTTGTGTCTGCTTTAAAGATTTCCGCTTTTCCTTTTTTTCTTCCTATATCTCGGGAAAATCTCCAAAATTATCAACTCTGCCTTGTTTGTCCGGTCGGAAGCCTACACGTTCCGATTTAATAGAAAGTGAATTTCGTGCGAACCAAATCCGGCCAGACCGCGTCAAACACGAATAATAATTATGGTCGGACGACTTCGCTAACACACGTCCAGATTTGGTTTGGAGCAGACCAAATCGGCGGTCGGATCGGAACGTGTGTAGAGTCTATAGCAGATCTTACCAAGTAGCTACAGCAACATTGGTAAATATTGATACACTTTATAACTGTATTGAAGATGACTGCCAGACAAATACTAAATTTCAAGCACTAAATTAATTGTAATACAAAATAATAAAATTTTCTTAAAATATTAATGTTACTCAATCACGCCAAAACGGCTGAACGTATTTGGCTAAGGGATACAGATACTTTGTAGCTTAGCGAGGAACTTAAGCATCTTTTTACCCCGGAAAAATATCACATTCCCACGGGATAACGTCGTGTAGTCCACGCGGGCGAAGCCGCGGGCGGAAAGCTAGGAACTAGTAAGTAAAGTATATAACTTAAACAAATTAGTCATAATGACTCGTTAGTTAAATTAGGTACTTATATACAGAATGAGATTTTTTCATGCCGCCTTGAGGGAAAGTAGGTAAGTAGTCGAAAAAATGTAGTTAAGTACCAAATTTCAGTCAAAGGAAACAGTCCCTTATTTTTGAAAAGAAACAAAACTGAAATCGTATTTTAAAAAATCAGCTACCTACTCCATACA
This sequence comes from Crambus lathoniellus, assembly GCA_949710035.1. Taxonomy (NCBI): domain Eukaryota; kingdom Metazoa; phylum Arthropoda; class Insecta; order Lepidoptera; family Crambidae; genus Crambus; species Crambus lathoniellus. The sequence continues at coordinate 13,845,125 of OX453296.1, forward strand.
AAATCGCAACATCAACTCGCTTCGATATCGAATTCGTAACCTTTCAATGTTTTCCTTTGATATAATAAATTATATTTTTTAGAGTGATTTGATGCACAATAATTGACCTTATCGATTGATGCGATAAAACTAAAGATTGATGTTTTTTTTAGAATTTTAGCTGGTTAGATTCTGGATTGTGGGAAACATACTTAAAATGTAGTACTGTATGTACTTAGTTTTATTTCTTTTCAGAAATAAGGGTTCCTTTGACTAAAATTTTTCGAGTAGGTTCCCTTTGAGGTGGCATGAAACGATCCCACCCTGTATATTATTGTAATTTCCCTATTACAATATATATATATTCTAGTATGCAGTAGTATTTAACTAGCAGCCATCTACCGGCAACGCATAGAACTATCACAACAATAAGCGGAATGCATCGCTCAATATGTGCTTTTTGTTCGACTATTGTGTCTAGTGCAAAGTACAAATAATAGATGGCATTACCGTAGCGAATGAAAAAGCTAATAATAAATTTTATAGTATGTGATCGAATATAAAACATAGTTAACTTTGGTTTAGTAATTTATAATTTAATTTACTTAGATGATCTAATCGCTGCCGGTTTACACTAAGGGCGTTTGTGCACTACACTGAATTTTACCGATCCGGAAAAAACCGATGCTTGTATTTTAATAATTAATCGTTTATAATAGTAAGAATTTATTTATTTCGTGCAATTTCAATGTTTCAAACCCTTAACTACACGAAATAAATTCTTACTATTTTAAATGATTAATTAGGTATTAAAATACAAGCATCCGTTTTTTTCCTGATCGGTAAAATTCAGTGTAGTGCACAAACGCCCAAAGCTTGTGATACTTTTCATGAAAAGTGACTCCGGATATTAGCCAGTTAAATTTAACTTACGATGATGTGATTTTAAAGTGACTATAGATATTATCTAGTTACGAGTACATTTACAACTTGGAATAAATATCATTTATAAGGGAACTACTTATAAGAAATTATTTGATAATTTTTGGGAAAACTAGTCTAGATGATCGTCTAGTCAAGCAGATTATTTGACTTTATCATTATCACCATCATTGAAGGGCCCGTTGGCGCAGTGGTACTGATCATTCCTTCTGAGCCAGGGGTCGTGGGTTCGGTCCCCACCCGGGACAAACATTCACGTGATGAGCATTTGTTTTGGTTTATTGCGTTACATAAACATAAAATGTAGGTAAATATTTGTTGTTCCTGATATCCGTAACACAAGTGCTTATAACGTACTATTATTTTGGAATCAAATCAATGTGTGTGATAGCACCTAGTTCTGGCCACAATGTCTTCATCATTGGAACTGCCTGTGACGATTCGTATAAAATTTGGCAAACAGAGAGATACCTCTTATCACTACATTCCCACGGGAACGGCAACCGAAAGTTTTGTCATTAGAACCTCGAACGCCAGACAAACCGTTATTTATTCGGCCCAGAGCAGACCTCCCTCGTTAGTCTAACAGAACCTAATTAGGTAACAGTAATAGCACCTAGTTCTAGCCAGCTCTTTATTAGACCGATTCCACGCAAGGTCGCGCCCCGACCTGGAAAAACAAGATGTGACCCTATTTCTATACTGAAGGTCAAAATCTGTTGACCTGATTGGGCCAATTTAAGGAGGTAGAATGTAATTAAAGAACGCTGCGATATCAATATAATAGTAGTTTATGTGACTGTCTTATGGAGGGGTATTAAAACACGAGTGGGAGTTTAAAAAACGAGCTTTGGTGAGTTTTTTAGTAGTATTCCACGAGTGTTTTAATACCGAGTTATGTGCAGTCTCATACACTACTTTATCTACACTCATTACATTTATCATATAAGTCAAAAATTAAGCAAAATAATATGAATTATAAAATGTGGATTGGCGCCAAACCCCACTGATAGGAGTCTATACGGTCTATACCTTCTAAATTCAAAATTCTAATTCTAATAAAGTTTCTTATTGTTGCCGGTGAAAGAAGGGCTTGAAAGAGTTGGAAGTCAGGGCCGGTAAATCCTACGGTTGCCATGGAGATTGTAAAATGAAGAAAAATAAGTGTTTAGTAATGAGTGAAAGAGCTGTATCCGGTTGTATCATAATGACCATCTTAGACGATCTAGTCTTAGACGTCTTAGACGATAAAGAAGGCTGTGCCATTATTAAACAGTTTTATTTTTTAACGTTGACTATGGCATAAAGTGTATCATTATACGTTCAGGCATGAGTTCATAATTCGAATATTATAAAATGAGTGTAGATAAATTATTTTACTGTACGATCGACAGAACTCTTAACAGTACCCCTAGCATGAAGAACTATCGTTATTATGGTAGTCGAATAGTAAACAGCTGTAATGTACTGTCCATTAGAAGCTGTCAAAGTGCTGCTGTCAAATTATGTACCATTGAATTTCAGTTCCTAAAACGACCGAAAGATTTCATAAAAATAATACGATCTCAATATATTATGTAACTGCTATGCCTATCGAGTTTTGAGTTTTTAGTCTACTTTTATTACGAAATCTTGTTTAGTATCGAAATCTTATACATGCTTCATCAGTAAATTGAATAGTAAGTACCTCTAAATTAGTAATCAAACTTAGAACTCCAAAAAAAAATATTTTTCAGAACAAAAAAAATTATGGCGCAGTAAACAACCTTTACTGTGGTATATTCCCCAACCCTTGTCTGTTCCGTTCTCAGACGTGAGAGAGGAGCCACTTGCAATACGAAATTAGCTGTGAAAGTGAACTGTCGTGTGAAAAAGGTTTTGGTTCCAAAGATTATCACCGGAACAAAAATGCTTGTCGCACTTTAGGCAATATCATGATCGATAACCATACTTTTACTCACCATCTTGATCTCCTCGTTCTTTGATGCCCACTTTGTGTGCTATTAACGACATGACTGCAATTGTTCCAATTAAAATTTTCTTCCGAAGTTGGACCAACAGATTGAGTCATTTAAAACCCCTTGCGCACTCATAAATGAAATGACTGTGTCATGGAACGTAACTTCCAACTCCGGAAACTAATCCTTAGGTGATACGAAATAATGTCATTAACCTTTTTTTATTTCACGTATTGTAGACCCCTTAACATCGTACGAAACAGCCGAAACGAAGAAATTCGTAAGCTACGGGTCATTTAACTAAGGTACTTGTCTTGGCTCATTTTCCATAAGTATCAGACATCTGTCGACAAGAAAACTATAATAAACGCAATTATCCGTAACACTTATGATTACTTACGGAAATTGACTAATATTTCATAATGTAACTTAAGTGCACAAACATAAAAAACGGCTGTCGTTCTTTCAAATCAATATAAAAAAGCTAATATTTTTACCACTAAAATATAATATTTTGTTTAAGACTAACTAGAAGCCTTTTACACGCACGACTGAAAAAAGGAGGTTTCTTTATTCCGTCATATTTAAATGCCTTGACGGATTTGAATGTATGAGGTATCATTCATCCCCAGTGACACTGGCTATAAGAACGTCTTTTTTTTAAAATATTACCATATATTAACGAGGTAATATTTAAAAAAAGGCGATGATGAGTGGTTTCAACAAAAACTTAAATGAAAAATATTTTTTTCAATTACAGCAATATATATAATATGCGTATCAAATGAAAGGCCTTCAACAAGTTCATTTTAAAAATTTATATATTTTTTGTACTAATTCACTAAAAATAATAAAATAAAAATCAAATAATTTAATAATGAAAAAACTCGACCTTACCAAAATCAAATTAAAAGTAGGTACCTACATTATAATAAAAACAAGTTCTCATTGCAGTCGGGGGACATTTTATTATGTACTAGCGGCCGCCCGCGGTTTCACCCGCGTGGTTCCCGTTCCCGTGGCAATATCGGGATAAAAAGTACATATAAACCTTCCTCTTGAATCACTCTATCTATTAAAAAAAAACGCATCAAAATCCGTTGCGTAGTTTCAAAGATTTAAGCATACAAAGGGACATAGGGAAAGAGAAAGCGACTTTGTTTTATACTATGTAGTGATTCCACAGCGTGGTACCCCGACTACCCCGCCGTTTTTGTTCATTTTCTTTAAAATTAACTGGCCCGTTTGAAGAAAGTTATCTCAAACCTACTCCTACTTAAATAATGGCACATTTTATAATCTTACCATAAGGTTAGCGCAAAAAAGTGATCCCATAACAAGCTTGCCACCGTTTCCTCCGGCTGTGCCACAAAAAAATCACACACCCACCTGGATGGCACGTGGCAATCATGTCCCTTTCCGGTCCTGTCCCCTTTTCAAAACAAGCCGTCTAGCAATCGAAGACCTTCGCTTCCACCGCAAGGTGATTGCTATACTTTGTATGGTAAGCGATAAAAAAAAACTAATAAAGTCTAGGATATAAAAAGCTTAGCTTCCTGTTATAGGGTATTGGTATAATTTTTAATAGTAAGCTACAAAAAATAATAATTAGGTAAGTACCTAAATCAACCTTACCTTTTGTTGATCGTACACTGGTGATGCTGCTGCTGATATTAAGAATAGAATATATCTGCCTGATCTTCATGAATACCCTTCTTCAATGTAAACACGATCGTGAAAATTTGCCTTCTCTCGCAATGGCTTACAGTTTGGCATGAACATGTAAATCCATCACGAAATTCCAGTTATTAATGAATTCCTGTTATAACTATACCTATTTGAAATGAGACTTTTTTAAAAGCCGAGTCTCAAGAAATAAAATCTAAGTTCAAGGTGAACAAACATTCACAGGACTCTGCAAGACATTTATAGCTTTCAATAACGCTTCACTATATTATAGTAGCGGAACCCCGTTGGATGCCGAGCCTCACCCTTTTGCTCGTTCGGTGGTTTCGCTATGCTCCCTTTAAAACATATATTTTCTTTATAATTTAATAAGGCGTCGTGTGCCGACAATTCTCTGTGCTCACGAGCCGTATATGACAAGTTTGTGTTGTTCTTCACAATATTATTGAGGAAATAGCCAGTGAGTGCGACGTGGAACGAAAGTATTTCCTTTTTGTAGATAATTATACTCTTGTTCATAAAAAAACGTTGAAATTCAGTAAGTACTTTACGGTAGACTTTTAAAACATATCATTGGACAAATCTTCATCCAAGCTCTTGGGCGAAAAATAACTTAAATTAATTAAAACACTCGTTAAATCACCAAAAGTACAGTAGTAAATATTGTATGTAAGTATAAACCACATACTTACATACAATATTCACAAAATTTTGCAAAGACTTTTGATAAACTAGGTACCTAGTTATACAATTTATTTATTTCATCCCCAAACTTTGATCGACATTTCCAAACAGCCATTTAGTTGCAGCTTTGAGTCAATAGTAAAAAATTAATTGCCCATGAAAATTGAACGTTACCGTAAATAAAGCAGGAAACAATATCACAACAAGCCCGATCTCGCGATTTACAACGATAAGTTGACACTTTTAAAGACAAACCCTTTATGTTGAATTGAAAGCTATAAATTTTGCTCCAAATCCGTCAACGAAAAAATGTGTTGTTGAAATTGCACTATTGCACCCCCGTTTGCTCTTATTCAAGCTGTTGGGATAACCATGAAGTGGTATTATAAAATCGGTATCGGTACAGATATCAATGTCATTTTAAGACGATTGTTGGCTTAATAAAAAGTGATTGTTTTATGGAAAAGATTACAATAAACTTTTAATCTTATTCTAATATGATAGAAAGCTGTTATTTTGAGCGATTCACGATTGTAAGTTAGGTTAGTGTTGGTTGGTATACTAAACGAAAAGATCTTAGACTTACTACCTACCTACCCAAAAAAGAAAAATTTAAATGGGTGAAATATGATATTTAAAATTTTCATGGGACTTTAGAAAGCCCCAATGATGGCACAATCAAATACATTCCATGCAAAAGTACACAGTAGGTATATATTCTTCGTATCAAACGTGAGAATATTGTCAATGATTATATCACTACTTTTTTTGTCTTAATACAACGCAAAGTGCAGTAGGTACACTAACTAAATATGTTTCAAACGTTACGTGACCTCAAATAAAAACACAAGTAGGGGTATCTGAAGTAGGGGTATTGTAGGGGTAGCATAGGGGTAGGGTAGGGGTGGGGTAGGAGTAGGGTAGAGGTAGGGTAGGAGTAGGGTAGGGATAGAGTAGTGGTAGGTAGTAGGGGGTAGGGCCACGCGAACGAAGAAGCGCTGGGTTTGCTAGTATTCATAAAAAATAAAGTACTGCTGTTCGTTAATCTCGCTAAGACTCAGAAACGGCTTAACCGATTTGGCTACTTTTGATCTTGAAATATTTGTGGAAGTTCAGGAAAGGTTTAAACGGTGAGAAACATAAATAATAAGTAAAAAAGCTGTCGTTTTTACTTAATTTTTATGTTTCTCACCGTTTAAACAAAAAGCCATAAGTATCTTTAGTTTTTTTATTTATAATAATTATATTTCGCCAAAATAACTGCAAAATAACTCCATCCTACTATAACATTATAAATGCGAAAGTTTGTAAGTATGGATGAATGTTTGGATGTTTGTTACTTTTTCACACAAAAACTACTATAGGGATTTGGTTAAAATTTCGCACACAGATATCTAGTAAAAAACATATGGTACTTTTAATCCCAATATTCTAACGAGAACCACGCGGGTGAAACCGCGGGCCGCTAGTAATAGTTTTATATTTACTTCTGAACTCAGATCCTTAAAATCGAAACTAATAAAAAAACCGAAGCTCTATTTGGTTTCGCAAACCGTATCCTGTTACGATATTCCGCACACTGGGGCGTATTTGGTATCGGTTAGACAAAAAATATTTGCACAGTCCTTACTGCGCTAATAAATACAATACCCTCAAACCGAGCAATTGTTTGCAGTTCAATTGTTGTGTTTTTTAAGTGGTAGGATAGTTTTATTGAGCCCTTGTAATGGCCGTTATCACCCCTCGAGTGTCACGATCACGACGTGAGTGAATTGTAACACCATCTATTACAGATCAGTATGTTAATCCCTGTTTTTAATTTAGATTATTTTATACCATATTGCTTATATGAAGGAAGCAAAAAGGAGAAAAATGAAGCTTATATGTAACCCGAAAGGTGAAGTGAGTAAGGAAAACATTAGGTATTTCTATTTAATTACATAACTAATTAAAAAATATTCTACTAAATTATAATCATTTCCAAAAAGATATAAATAAAAACAAAAAATGAAAATATCTCGGTTTGTTTCAAATCGCACGGTCTAACAATTCCTGAGGATGCTACTTACGCCGTGTGGGGGCGAAACATGTGTAGTGAAGAATAGTCAGTTAAAATGTGCATGTTGTACCACTGTTTTGTGTTTACATTTATTTGCTACCTAGCGGCCGCTCGTGGTTTCACCTACGTGGTTCCCAATCCCGTGGGGATATCGGGATACAAAGTATCTTAAGTTTTAATCCAGGCTATCTACTATCTGTGTTCCAAATTTCAACCAAATCCGTTTAGTAGTTTTTGCGTGAAAGAGTAAAAAACATCCATACATCCATTCATACTTACAAACTTTCGCATTTATCCCTTTCATACCCATGAAGAAACTAAAGGGGGCAGAGTAAAAATAAATAGATATTCATAATCGTTGCGCATCTGAGAATACATAAATAATACATTTTCAGTGCCATTATGTTGTTTTCAGGGTTTTTCAGGTGGCGCACAATTGTATCAACGTGGGCCCAATTAGTTGATAATAATAACTGTAAATATTTTAAGTTATTGGATTTTTGCAGTTTATTTCTATTGATTTGAGGCAAATATGGATGACCTATCTGGTAAGTCAGTAGTCGGACCTAGATAGACCTCAACATCCACAGTTAACCCTTGTGGAGTGTTAAAAAAGGTTTTTTTTTATCCTATCAAATTTTTTTCGAATAAATCTTCATCAAAGTAGTTTTCCAAATATTCCGCAGGCAACTTGGGCGGTTCGCCACTTGCTTTCCTTGAGACTGAATGGTAGACTTCCCGGGAAATCTTTTTCTGGCCCATTTACCGTCACTTTGACTGGGGGCTGTCCTCAAAGAGGAGAGTGGAACATCATCAAATGAGTCAAAATCATCTTCATTTTGCTCCCAAACCTCATCGTCATCTTCGTCCACATCCTCGAGGTCAGATTGCTCCAAGAATTCCGTAATCACATCATCTTCGAGGCTCAGTTAATGGTCTCGACATGTCAATAGAGTATGCAGTTGGGCCCAAAGTGATACAATTAAACATTTTTTTATTCCTAAGCCGCATAGTTTTTGACTTATGATGAAAAAAGTAAAAAAAAAAATACCGTTGTCCCCCCCTTATCTCCGAAGTTTTCACAGAGAAAAATCTAAAATTATTTTATGTGATAGAAGTTTATATAAAGATAACAGGATAAATAAAACGATGTCTCTAAATAGTAAAGCATTTCAGAAATCATTAACAATAATTATATTAGTTCCACTATCGGTCAAGAGCTGGCGTTGACCTAAAACAGCAATATTCTACACTGCAAACTCTCTGACAAATCTAGCCTCGCCGATGAAAGCATTTTCACATTATATTTATTTAAATTTATGATGGTACGGAACCCCCGGTGAACGGCTTTTGAAAATTCTTTCATCTATGGTACCTAGTTACCTACCTAGTTTCGACTGAACCTATAAAATAAGATAAAATAATAGAAAAATCTCTATCTAACTTTGACACGGTCATACTTATATTGTTTTTATAATTATCATTATCTTTTTAATTTATTCATACGGATTTTCCTCAACAAAATCAGATAAGCGCACACATTATAGACACCTATCAATTTTCTGTCAAAATGTGATCCAATTTCCTTAATAACATACACCTATCTAAGATTTTACACCTACACTTTATTGCCTAGCCTATTTAGAAAAAAGTGTATAATTATACTTTGCTACTTAATAGCGCCATATTTCGGTCAGCTAGTAGGTAATAAAAATCTGGCTCAAATAATAACTTATTTGGAGCAATGTAAAAAGATTATAATTCATATGCATTAGAACATAGATAATTGTCTGTATTAACATGTTAATCACATGAGTTTTTTTCTAACTCGGAACTAGGTCCGAACAAGAATAGGTATAACAAATTAACAATAAGTCTAAAAATAACAAATTATATCGCAATAAGGTCTTGTGCAAAATTGTTGTAGGAAAATAATATTTCTTTATTTAATGTTTTTAGTTATTGAATTTAAATAAATTATATACAGAAATAGATTAGCAAGTAAGGTTGCTGTATTAAAACTTCATAAAATATTATCATTCAGAGTCAACCTCTTCACACCTTGCTCTCAGTTGCATAAGAGCCAGTGTGCACTTGGCGATAGTTTGATCGTTCTGGGATTCAGTATTGGTTAACGGCAGTTGACGATTTGAATCGACCGAACTCCATACTGAATTTCAGAACGATCAAACTATCGTCCGATTAAAAATCACAACTGATCCATAGATTGAACTAACTGGAGACAAGTCTTTGGGTGAGTGGCTTTGAATCAAACCCAGATCGTACTTAGGTCAAATTGCTACGCTAAGTAGATTATCCAGCTCCAGGGGCAATAATGCATTGCTGGCTAGTAATGAAGCTTAAGGTACCGGGAGGCAATAGAAATGCCATAGATAAACGAAGCAATGGAACGCTAATTTGAATATCCTAAGATACGAATAGGGATCGACATTGAACATTATCATAGTAAAAGTTTAACTATGACATTGTGAAGGTTTTAAATACTATTTATATACTTACTCGTAAAAAAAATTGTAAATAACTTTAAATCAAATTACTTAAAATTATTATTACTTACATAAAAAAAAACATTGTGGATAACGTCCAATTTTTAATTTTTATTCACTAATAAAAAATCATAATAATAAAATTTAACTCGATAATAATTGCGAAAAGCACTTACAATTTTTACAAGCTTAAACACCGCAGTATGCAAATTAATTAAAAAGGGTTTAATTTCGGGGTTATTTTTTCTCACAATCTAAACAAAAGTTGAGATTTTATTGTGCTACCTATTTTAGCTGTTGTTTGACTTGTAAAACAATTGTTTGGTAAGAGTGTTATAATTATTATTATGAATAGTTCTTGACATTGCAGGTGTTAAGGTTAAAATTAACCCTCCCCCTTTTCATTCAAATCATTGAAATCAAATGCGATGGGGTCCTTTGAATCACTTTTGGTAAGAGAGTAACTTATTCAAAAACATCTTTCTCAGTGAAAGGAAGCGCGTGTCATGTAAAAAAATATTTATTAATTTTCAATGAAGTTTTCAATGGCATTTTTAACAGCGTTGAGAAAAAAAAGTTTACGAGAAATCTAAAAGTTGTTTAAAATATTTGTTCTAAAGGTGAAAGGTCGAAGTTTCACATTTTTCCTTAGGTTCTTGTTTGAGTAGTTAACATCGAAACCAATTTTAAAACAGCTGTTGACCAGACAAAAAATATCGTGTGATATATTTTACAAAATGATTTAACTGGTGTGTGTAGAGGACTTAATTTTGTTAACCTTTTATTATTATTGTTTTTAGTGCTTACATTAAAATGTTTAATAAACATAGTCAATAACTATCACACTCGTCAAAACGAGAGGGTACCGACAAAAATATTTAATTCTATTGTCACCCAAATCAATGGAAAAGTTCATTTGACAAATGCAAATGAGGTTTTTTTGACAAAAAACGATGCGCCCAACATTGTCATGACAAACGACATACGTCATAAGTATAGATAGAATAACAATTGTTAGGCGTGCGGAACCCTTCATTTTCATTCATATTTAATGACAACTTTTGGTGAGTTATTTTTAAAACATTTCATATTATACGCCTCCTTGGTATTTTAGACAAAGCATTGGCACGTTTATAGTAAATATTTTGCGAATGACAACACTGTATAATTTAAATGTGCATAAGTACACTAATAATGATAAAATAATAATTTTCAAAAAGAATGGTACCTAAGTACCATCTTAATTGAATAAACACAATTACCGAAAACAATATTTAGTGAAATAAAAATATTATTTATATCGTAAATGAGATTAAAATTTGTTAATATAAGCCTGAAGAAATTATTCAGTGCTTAAATTTCAAATGTTTACTTGTTAAGAAAAGTCTTTGGGGCATTTGAGTACTTTGCACCTCTATTTATATAATATCGAAGAACTTTATTATACCTACTTGAGTAAATTCATGAAATTTCACTGAAAATATAATTTCAGACTTTCTTCAAATTCATTCTTAGCTGCTACTTACATATAATAATAATTACTAATTTTCTCTTGACTAAGCTCACATAAATTACGAGTAATTTATTTTAATCCGTTGTCAGAAGTTTCAGTGTAAATGTATTAATATACAAATAAAAGTAGCTTCAATATTGAAATAAGTTTACAGATAGCCTTCAAACGCAGCTTTTAAAATATTTAGTTATTCTTAAAAATAGTCAATATTACTTTTACTTTTTTTGCATTCAGAATACATTTTTTTTTTCATTAAAAATGAAGAATTCAAGGTCGCGGGTTTGAGTCCGTAGAGCTAGTTGTGAGACAGACGGGTCGATTTTATCTAATACTTCATTTTTACATAATTTTCTTCTAGCAAACACCATAAAATAGTTCCATTAGTCCATAAGTGGGTAAATACGAGTATATCGTACCTAATATAGGTAGGTACTCATGTTTACCTAGTTAGAAAAAAAACATAAAACCCTTAGTTATGATAGGAAACACTTCAAAGTAAACTGAACTTCAGTTTACTACCTATATTAGGTACGATATACTCGTATTTACCCACTTAGTCAAAATACTTAGATGCAATATGGACATGGTAAGATCAGTGTTGATCTAATCTTCATTCAATTAGATTAGATCAACTTCGATTTCTGTTTTAAACTATAGATAGACTAGATGGATGCTACACTTTCTCTTACTTACTTGATGAATGAACTCCATGTTAGAGACTAAATATTAATGAAAAAAATTAAATAGCTTATTACTTACGCAATTAGAGTAATTTTTTTCTTACGTTCTGCAACTGTTACTCTAAGTATTTTGTCGGCAGTACTTACATGCGTTCTTGACAAAACCCCGAAAGGTCGCGTGCAGAGGGCGCGCTCATTGTCACGCCATGATAGATTGCTGTCACACTCAAACTATCGCCTCTATACAAATGTAAATCATTCACAGACTTACGTAATGTCAGTTCAATTGTGTAAAAAACAATATGATACCAAGCAGACTGCCAGTTAGATCAATCAAGTTGAACGCTACAAAATATGTACAAAATCACAGCCGTCTCTATCGGTAGAAGACGATAGAGATGGCTGTGACAAAATCAACGCGAACAGAACAAAATAGTCCCTGGACAAAAAAGGTTTTGATTGAGTTTCAAAAAAAGTACCGTTCGCCTAAAAAAATTATGGTATAAAAATAAAAACCTTTAGAAGAGTACGATTGCAGATAAAATAACTTTTTATGTTAACTTAAACTGAGAAAGGTGTGGTTTTAAAATAGAACGAAGAAAAGGTTGCGACGACTATTTTAAGTCGAATTCTTCTTCTTCGATAAAAGTTATATTATCAGTATCATATCCATAAATAGATAGTGAACCCCGAGCCCAGTGAATGATTAATGTCCGTTCTATTAGAAAAACTATCCGTTTTTTTTTTACGAGGCGTAAGCTAAAACCGTTCTAATTTAAATATTTTTATAAGATTTTTGTCATCGGTAGCGAGAACGGACGACGACTGAAGAATTATTGAAAATAGAAACCCCACATGCAGCTCAAATTCCAGATCTGGTTGTTTTAACACAAACTGAGTTTTACACAAAAGAATGGCTGAAATTCGTCCATTTCATTTCTCCTATTCAACAAAAGGTCATCAACCTGAAATCTCTGATGCGTTGAATAAATCGACACTATCAAGACTGCATTCAAAATATTGTACCCGTAAATCTCCGCCCGAGCACTATGCAGTGGTAACGCCCGGTGCCAACGTCACAACTCGGTTTTTTTTACCAAACCGGCAAAGGAAGGGTTTACACAATGCCACGAATCACGTTACATTTATTTTTTGACATACCCGTTGTTTGATGCTTGGACTTTTTCAAACCCAGTGGGCCGGTTCTACTGACACTATTCACACAATGATTGATGGAACTAATTAATTTTGCTGTACGCGTGCACCTCAATGTAGTTGGACACTTGAATTCGGAAATTAAAAATTGTGCATTTCGATACTCTTTTTCGGGGGTCGCTGACAAAAGGTTTTATTTTTTTAAATTTCGGCACGCGATCCTTTTGAAATTTAAATAAATAAATTTGTCAAGCTGATTTTTATTTTTTTTAATCAACTAGCAAGTCACTTTATTTTATAATTTAAAAACATGGTCTGGTCCTAAGTATTCTCGTTTCAAGCGTCAAGCGACAAGGATAGATACCTAAAACCATTAAAACAGAAACTTATAAGAGATTGTTGGAAACACGCTTTCTTGCTCATCATTTAAATTGTTAAAAGTTTAATTTCTTCTGTTTTTCAGGCTGGTTTATAAAAGATAACATTTACTAGCCAGTATTTTTAAAGTGTCAAAACTCCAGCTCTTGTTTAAACCTCAAAGTAAATTGCACTACCTACAACAGCGGTAGTTCCACTTTGTTACTACCGCACTCTTGTTGCTAAAACATCGAATGCTTTGTGAGTACACTGTGCAACATAACACGTACGAAGTTAGCAAGTGTGGTAGAACACAGTGGTGCCTTATTGGAAAACCAATAGGTTTTGATACGTTGTTCTCGTGTCACCAATTTGTGGTTATCGCTTTGTTTTGTACCGTAATGAATTTCTGGTTGAAATGTAGCGTGCTTTTATGAAAGGTTATATTCGCCGGAACGGCTATTCGTTAAGAGCCCTTTCACACTTTGCAATTGTCTCGCTCGCACAATAAACATTTTTAAAGATTGTGGAAAACTCAACACTTTTTTTTTCAAAAAGTTCTTCATTATACCTATTTCTATGCCATCATTAAACATTATTAAACATAATTCAACACTGAAAATACTGCAATAATAATCGAATTACGAGCTTAAAGTTATTGAAACTTTTCTTCCTAGTTCTTACCAATATTTAGGTACTTAATTGAATGAATAAAATAAATGTATATGTAAATAAATGTAACATTGCGTTGTAGTGACATAATGAAACACTTCTCTAAATAACACTATGTGTTTTTCACACTCGCACGGGTCACTCGCGCATGTTACTTGAGCAGCTACCGCTCGAACAGCATGCACAATGTAGCTCTTGACCACGAGCAAATAACTTGTGCGTACCTACTGCTTGCGCAAGTAGCTCGTGTATTTACTTGCTCCAGTTATTTACGCCATGTACAAGTGCATCAAGCGAGTAACTTGAACAAGTAGCTTGCGTATACTCGTATACTCACGCGTGTAACCCGCATCCGCAAAAAGCTTACTATACAATAGATGAATTCATGACCGAGAAATAAATCCGCATCTCACGTTAATCGTACTTATATAGTTTAAAACCGCGGGAATCTATTAGTAATAAATAATTTAATTTTTAATATAATTATGTAATATATATTATAATATAATATTGTTCATAATGAAATGCCCTGTACTCATAACTATATTGTCATGTCCAATCCGGACCCATAATGCTCTATGTGCCTAGCTTTAAGACCTTTTGTATACTTATGGAGTGCAATAAAATGATAATGAAAATGATAATGATCTTTACTAGCTCCAGCTACGGTACCGTGTACTAAGCAACTTTCGCAATGGTCGGTCACGGGATGAGTGACCAAACATTTTTATCTCGAACTGCTTCGGAAGGCACGTTAAGGCGTTGGTCCCGGCTGTACTTGCACTCGTTAAGGCGAAACTCGGAAAAGTTATGCTAAAGCGAGATAGCAATGAGAAAACGACGCGCGCGAGAGCGAGACCGATTTTGCAAATTACACAAAAAAACACAAAATCACTTCGTATTAAAAAGCGATTTTTAAAAAATGCTTCTATACGATCCTAAATATTATTGGTGTCCACTAATTAAACCAATTTTCAATAGTTTATGTATCCCCATTTAAGAATAATCTTGATATTTCTTATTGTTAGAGATATTTTCGAAAAGAAAAAGTGTCGAGGCAAAATCATAAAATCGTGTTTTTGAAACTATACGATTCTAGATAAAGGTATGAAGAAATATATATCTTATTACCAGATTTTTAACAACTCTAACCGTCCTATAGTTTTATATCAAAGAGTCCATACTTTTTCCGAGTAGCGCCTTAATATCCACCAATCCGCACTGGGGCCGCGGCAGTGGGGACATTAAATGACTGATGATGATGAAAGCCGCATTTTATCAGTGAACTAAGCGTCAAAGCTTGATACAGGATTACTAAATAGTTACTACGTAATCATTACCTTGACTTTGATGTGCTGAATGAGCTGAAATCATCAATGTGGTGACTTTTGACGCGTAAAGAGTTGAAAAGTATTAACTTAAAGTCATCTAAGTAAATCAAAATAAAGTGTTTTATGATTTGGCAAAATATAAAAAAGAACATATTTTAAAGCCAGCAGGGCTTGCGATTTGCTACAGTTAACTGCAACTTATTGTTTTTTAATGCCGGCGAAATGGAGATCTTTTATATAAGTAAGACTTTTTTGAGCACCAAATACCTTCAGCTAAAGTTCTTGCCTTAAAATTTTTAATATTAGTTCAGATGCTAGATTTATTAGGAAACGTTTAAAACAAATAATTATTTATACATCTTAAACGGTGTAGGTACTTGCAGCCTACGTGGTAAATTGTGACGGAAAACTGCCCTGTCCCTTTATAAGTTCAAATTATTACCTACCTACTAATTTTGGGTGTTATTTTATTACTGAGTGCATAATAAATAAGGTTGCTTCGTTAAGTTCTTGCTCAGATTTAATTAAGTACAAGACATTCTTTAATTATTTCCGTCGGAAAGTAATCTTAAAAATAACACAATTTAAAAACGTTTTAATTAGAAGAGGAAGTGTCGTTGCCTATGCTCGACTGCTTTGATATACAATTTAAAGCTTTCTGGGAAGGAACAATATGGTTTCATAAGTATGATAATTCCACAAAAAATATTAATTTCACAGTCTAGCTTTTTAACGAATTACTTTTGTAAAGTATTATAAAAAAACTTTGCCTCACGTAACAGT
Source organism: Crambus lathoniellus (assembly GCA_949710035.1). Classification (NCBI taxonomy): domain Eukaryota; kingdom Metazoa; phylum Arthropoda; class Insecta; order Lepidoptera; family Crambidae; genus Crambus; species Crambus lathoniellus. The sequence goes on from OX453296.1 coordinate 13,861,431, forward strand.
AAGTAGATGTTGTCTCGGTAATATGTTGAACATTATATCCGACCTTATTTCTCCTAGGTACTCTTGGCCTAAATTCTCTAAAAACTCGCAGAGCAACCAACCAAATTTTAACAGGATTAAAGGTTCTATGTGGCAGTATAGACAACCCTGACCTGCACAACCAATTGTGCCAACTATAGGTACATCCCCGAACGATACACGCGGCGGCGTGCCGGGCGTCCTCGTCCCTTGTTTGTGACGCCGCGTACTCGTACATTGGCACGTGCACAATCACCTCTCTGCCGCATATTAACCAATATCAATAAGTTCCTGGCTAACCAGTCTGAGTGTGATGTGTTTGCGGATGAATTGAAGTTAAATTCAAGAATTTGTTTATTGTTTTGTGAGAAGTCAGAACCAAAATCCACCTGTGTGTGATTTTATTTCCAACTATTATTTTCTGTTATTATGTGTGTGTAATTTACTAGTTACTGTAAGTGGCACATTTGTTGCCGTTGTAATTATAATGAATAAATAAATAAAATAAATCAAGCTTTAGCAGTTGACTTCACTCAAACCACTTCTACAAATTTATAATCCATATTTCACGATTAAAAAAAAGTCGAGGACGACAGCATTATTGTATGCAACACTTCATGCACCCTAGTAAATAAAATACATACATATTGATAAAAGTATCGATACGGATTCTTTTAGGTGCCCTTTGCAAACACACAATTTAGTTTTTACCTCCAAGAAGGTTTTAAGTTAAAAATTCCCAAATTTTTAGAAGGAGTTGACTGACGCGTAACGGTATTTCACCGTTTTTTTAGCTAAGTAGTTTTAATGGCAAAAAAACGTTGCCGGCTCATTTATCTTAGGAAGTAAGGGTAAGAAACTTGACTTTATTGCTCTGGTGCGCCATAATTTATGGAACAAACACCAATTGTAATTTGACTTTTGTTCTGGAACGGAGTACTTAATTGAGAAAAACGTTTTAGGTTACTACCGGCTGCTGCACTGTTTGCGCCATTAATTTCTAGGGGCTTACTTTGAGGAGGTGTTAGGCCAATATAAAAACTAATTTTATTGGTTACTAGCTGGTCCGGGGTTAATAAATCTGTTTAATGTCATCGGATAGATATAGATACTATAGCCTTCCGCCCGCAGCTTCGCCCGCGTAGACTACACGACGTAATCCCGCGGGAGTGTGATTTTTTTCCGGGATAAAAAGTAGCCTACGTCACTTTCCAGCCCTCAAACTATCCCCGTACTAAAAATCACGTCGGTTCGTTGCTCCATTTTGACGTGAAAGGGGGACAAACAAACATACAAATAAACGAACAAACACGCTTTCACATTTATACCATTAGTGAGGATATAACTATGATGGTAAGCTAAGGATGAAGCAACACTTTATATTTTTATCAAGGCCCCGATCGCGGTAATCCTATGATGCATTAGTCAAGTGTACGTGCAGTTGAAGTGCAGTTGACGTGCAAAACCGTTTTTGATAACGCGCGGCTTTGACGGTGCGACAACGTTTTCTGTTACGGTAATAATCTTTGGAACTAAAACAGTTTTCATACGACAGTCTATTTTGACAGCTAATTTCGTATTGCAAGTGGTTCCTCTGTCACGGATATCACCGGATCAGACAGGATTGTGGGACTATAGGTTTGTGTGACGTGTGCGTCGTTATGTCATTACGGCAATACGAAGTCAAACGTCAAGAAGACCCAAACGCGATGAAGAGACGCTGCATAGAATTACGGCGATTGGCCCGCTGCTTTTGAAACTTTAATCTTGCAATAACCGCTGACCGTAGGGCCTCAGATTTGGGTACAAAAACTTTACACGAAGGAAGTTAGATATATTATGGAAATACTTTGTACATTAGGCAACAGATTGTTTGTTATACCCACCCATGTATTTTGTAGGTACTAAGCAGTAGTCATTCTGACTTTCTACGAATGACACAGAAGACTTTATGCTAAGTCAGGGCCCCTTAGCTTCACACTCTGTACTTCTATTTCTTTTTTCCTTTTACTTCTTTTATCCTGCTCTCTAATGGATCAATAGTATAATTCCTATCACTGTTGTCATGTTATGTACGTTGTATGAGTGCTTTTCTTTCGTTCATGACATGACTTCTCGTTATTAAAGTTATTTAAGTACATCGTTCTTCAATTTTCTTTAAATGACTTTCTTCTTTCTTTTAAATGACTTCTTATTTTTAAAGTCATTTTCATAGATCAATGTAAAGTACATAGAGAAGTAAAAATAATAATTTAATTCAACGAAATATGCAATAGGGTAAATCGTCTACAAAACGCATATCCGGTCAATTCAGTCAATGGAACTGGTTGAATTGCAATTTAACCGTTTCTATTCTAAGAAAGTAGCAATTATACTTTCTTTCATAGTTACATTCGATATTGGATTACTATTTGGTTTTGTTAAAATGTTGACAAATGCATGTATTCCATTCAAACTGACCCACGATGACACGACGGACGTTTTCAATTGACCAAAAGAAAAGACGCGTGGCCATTCAATCTTTATTATTATTCATATTATTATTATTCTTCATTTTGAAACTGTATATAGCCGAGTGCGAACGACTTTATTCTCTTCTATTACACTTATTGATATGTATTAATATAATATATTAATGGTGTGATCGCCCTCATGAATTGGGCTAGTAAATGGCACATACCAAATACATACCTAACTGGCCGAATAAATTTTAAATTATTACATTTATAACAGTTTAGCGGCTTGCATATCAGTTTATTTGATTATTATTATAAATGTGCCTTTTTTTTAGTAAATGTGCAATTTATATTAAAACAAGGCAAGGGGGACCCTTCAAAAACACATAAAAAGCTTTGCGATTCTAATAAAGATACTCTATCTAGTTTTTATAAACCACTAATATGAGAATACTGAATGAATTGGGAAATAAATTAACTAAATCAATTAGAGCTTAAAAGCTGATGACAACCTAATCGAGGATACGATAAGATAAGCCACTTACCGAAAGCCATATGTCCTGTCCTGTTGATTATGACGCGTTTTTCACACCACCATTAATAAAACGACACAACACGAAACCTGATAAATATCATTAAAAATAGTTTTAAAAGGCGTATTTCGAACCCTAGTACTCAGTTAATAAAAAAGCTTTTATCGAAAGTTTTTTCACTGATATTTGAGTAACGAGAAACATGTTTCCGAAACCGGTTGAAAAAAGTTTGGTCATTTTAAATAGTTTTTATGGTAATTACCTACGAGTATAGCACTATGGTTTACTTATAGACAATAGGCTTTTGAAATAGTTCTCGTGTTATGTTACTGTATAAAGTTATACCCCTGTTAAATTAAATCGACCTTAGCAATAGGTTCGACTGGCGAAATACATTTTAATGTTTAACTTTGTTTTTATTAAGTTTATCATTTATGATATGTTATGTATTTTTGTAGATAACTTTTTTATTTAATTTATGAAATATACAATTATTTATTATATTAGCATTATACTTATTGCTTTAATTTATATTGCTAAAATATTTACCTGATAAGAAATATAAAAATTTATTCAACTAAGTAATAGATTTAAGTATGACCTATAGGAGGAAAAAAATTTAATCTCAAGATTTAAAATCTACTTATTTATTTTTAAGAAATATTCCGTTTGCGCCGAGCTTGGGTTTTGTGTGAGCTTTTGATATACCTAACATTTTATTTTTTACACCTTACACACGGGTTTTTAATTAGGCAACTGATGTGCGATGTATCAATCTAGGCACTAGCAATATTATTCTTTGTTTTAATTAATTAAATATCAGATGATGGTAGATATTTACCTATACCGGTTCGGCATTATCTTTATTTAATTTATTGAAAATTTGAATTTTTGTTAAATCAGTAAGCATTTCTATCGAAAATTTAACACAGTTAAACATTCCTAGACTCAACTCGGGCTTTGCCAATTTTTGCTTTTTAAACGAGCTTCATTATGTACTTTTTATCAGTCTATAAAACTGTCGCCCTTTCAATTTGGCAACTCGTATTTGTAAGATAGAATTATTGCCCGTTTTATAACATCGGCACGCACATTTCGGACATAATTTTTATTTGCACGCTTGTTTTTTTGTGAATTTTATTTTTATTGTTATCTATTATTGGCACTTGAAGTGGAAAGTCACAGGAGGAGTAAGTAATGTGGAAATTTATTGGCGTTAACTTTGTTAGCTCGTCGTGTACATGTGTGGATACAAAATTTGTTTGGTTCCGTAGATTTAGGTACTTACTTAAGTATCTTTTTTTTCCACAACCGTGTAGCAATTAGCCTTCATCGAACCTGAAGTTAAGTGGTAATAGTAAGTTGGGAGTGGGTGGAAGCACACTACGGAATCCTCAATTACTAAGGAATTGGCTATCTTACCTCTAACTGCCGGAACACATCAATGCTTAAAGCATCATAGTTATCTCGTCAGACTTGCATAAGATGGCGGCAGCTAGCCAGTCGGATTTAGGACAAGCCCTAATACAAACTAAACCTGTTACAATATGTACCCCCACTGGAAATCGATCTCAGGACGAAATTGGTGGTGTGATCCACTAGACCACAGAGACGGTTGTTTTATTTACAACATAACGTGAAGTTCTTTTTTTCTTCATTCGTAGGATAAAATTAAATCTTCCCCGCTTAACGGCCACTCGAACCGCAGCAGACGCGGTCTAAAAATTATCTTAGACTTCTCTTTTTGAGAATCTTTCGATTCGACCTTCCATTGGACGTTCACAAGTGCTGTATCAGCCTAAAATTAATAAATGGCTTTGGATTTTGAGTTGCGATAGATGGGCATGACGGTTAGAGCGGGCTTTCGTCCTGAAAAGGACTGTTGAGTTGGCCCTACAAAGGTCCGAATTATGTAATTAAAAGTATCTTGTTTAGTGTACGTACACCAGGTGTAGCGTAATTCTAGCAATCACTTTTTTATTCTTGATTTTGAAAAGTTACTTCTTAGTAAGTACTTTACAAAAAAAAACAACTACCTAAATAGTTGATTGCAATTAAAAAGCCACAATTATAAAAAAAAAAACCAATATCAAGAACGATTATTCTAACAAGACGTTAATTCCAACACCTCTACATGGTCATTGACCTCAATCGTCCAATTCCACACATCTTAAATTTTACCCTACCAATAATAGGAAGCTAAACTTAAAGAAATCCAACCCTAAAATCGTCGCGTCGGGTCAAAGTTCACGTGGAACACAAATCATTACAAAATTTACCCCTTAATTGCCGATTGTTCCGCACCCTGGTGCAACAATGCTTAACGCCTGGACGATTCGATTATGTTAATTTGTTACAATCTTTAGATTGAAACAGTCCGTGGGTCAAAAAGAATAGAATTTGTGGCTATGAAATATTTCAATTAAAAGAAAAATAAAAAAATATTTTTGGAGTAGGATTTTAGGCAGTTATAAAAAAACTGTTCCAATTAATGTTTTTTGTTCTATTTAAGGTACATTGTAATAAAAAAACAGTTTAATAATAAATTGTCAACAGTTTTCTTTCATATGCTTAGCACTTTTACATTTATTACATTAATATTGGACACCATCACAGACATTGCCCTAAACCCTTAATTAAGTAGCCCAGTCCAGTCACCTGTGCTGTGATGGTATCCGGGAAGTAACGACGGCAAGATATTATTACAATACCCCAACAGACATGGTAAATATGGAAAAGCTGTTAGTTTTCTATTTTTATCCGACCGGGAGTAGGAATAGAAATAGGAACCTTAGAGATAGCGGTACCTTGAAAACCGATGCATACGCCACTCAAACATAGAGGTCGTCCATTGTAAATTCGTACATTGAATTAAAATCAAAACATTCTAAACCAAATATAATATTTACAATCGTAACTTAAATTTTTAGGTGTATGTTAGATTATTTGCACATAAATATTCCACATACACGTTGTATAGCATCATTGAGCATAATCTCATTACTATTGCAAATGCTTTTTTGCATATTTTAAGTGCACACGAGTGCGCTTTTACATACTGTAAAACCCATGTAATCCAGTCTTAAATGTTATTGTAATTTAACATGTTGCATTATTCATTGTGCAGCTTTAGGGTTGGGTCCCAAACAAAATAACCCTTAAAACAGTCACGTATGGTCAGTACGACCCTTAGCCGAAGAATGGCTTTACGATCATCGTCACCAATATAATTTGACGGGCCCTTTCGATATTCTTGACTATAAAACGAATTTTGATAAAGCAGCATTTTCCGTTTCTCTTTAGGGTTACTTGTGTGTCCTATAACATAATATGTTTTAAGCATATTTATTTGTGAAACACTTATTTTTGCTACAATTTTTCATTTTTTCAACATATGACTTCTTTCATATACTTACTTACATAATAATTAATTAAATCAATCTATCTAAATGGAGATTACTCAAAGTGGCGACCTCCGTGGCCGAGTGGTGTACGCACCGGTTTTCAAGGTGCCGCTATCTCTAGAGGTCCCGGGTTCGATCCCCGGTCGGGTAAATATTAAAAACGAACTTTTCAATATTTCCTCTGGTCTGGGTGTATGTGGTAATACCCGTCGTTGTTTCCAATATCCATAATACTAGTGCTTATGCTACTATACTTTGGTAGGTAATTGGAACAATGCATGAGATGGTGTTCAATATTTATTTATTTACTAGCGGCCGCCCGCGGTTTCACCCGCGTGGTTCCCGTTCCCGTGGGAATATCGGGATAAAAAGTACCCTATGTGTTATTCCAGACCCAGATCCTTTCAGCAGTTTTTGCGTGAAAAAGTAACACACATCCATACATCCATACCCACAACCTTCGCGTTGATAATAAACTACACGACGCTATCCCGAGGGAATGTGATATTTTTCCGGGATAAAAAGTAGCCTAAGTTACTCCTTATTACATTAGCTACCTGCCAGTGAAAGTCCCGTCAAAATAGGTCCAGCCGTTTCAGAAATTAGCCGGAACAAACAAACAGACAGACAGACAGACAGACAAAAATTGTAAAAAAAATCATTTTGGTATGTGTACCGTATATATAATCATATGAATGTAGTTATTTTAGTGTTACAAACAGACACTCCAATTTTATTTATTTGTATAGATTTATTTAAATCACACAAATGGTTATAAAACACCCATTACCGAAATCAATAAATCACCAATACCGACTAGAATGTTAGCAATATGCCGCCAAAATGGAGTGCAAAATATTTTTCTCCACTTCAGAAATATCGGCTTTGTTACAATTTTCCTCTGCTGAAATCTAGTTTTTCTTCCAATATCGGCACAAATCAACTTCGCCTATTCCATAAAAATGAGATTCAATAACTGTTATGTTATATGCATATATATGTCGCAGTAAGATAGAAAAAGCCACGATATAGTTATATCCCTAGGGATATAATTATTTAACGGAAGATAGTTATACGAAAGCCACAAAAGTTCTGTGGTGTGGAAAATAACCACGAAATTTAAGTTTATTAAATTTCTAACCTATCAGGTGTTCTACAGGACTACACCCATACAATTATTTCAATAAACAAATCTAGTTATATAACTATATCACTAGTATTATAATTATATTCCTAGTAAGATAGTTATAAAAAGCGATTCATTACTATCTTACGGTACATAATTATATCCCCAGAGGTATAATTATATCACGGTTATAGCTATCTTACTGCGACATATATACTGAAGCACTTTCAATTGAATGGATAGAATAAAATCAAACTCAAGCACACGTCTCTAGAAAGATTATTAAAACAAAAAAAAAATTGGTACTAGCTAAAAAGCCCGGCCTGCCTGAAATCATGAAACACGCTAAGCACAAACACACACGAATAAAAATGAAATACATAGGTAGGTAATAGGTTTTGATAAAGTATAATCGCTAACCTTGTGGAAACGAAGACAACATAATTCGAAGCTTCAAGCTTGCCCCTGTCTCAAAACTTAGGTACCTTTGCGACTGGCAATTTTTTTAGTATTAATTGATTACCCGGCCACGATATCCATTATGAGGCTTTCAAATTCAATACTTTGGCAGAATAATCGATCATCATCATCTGCCATTTAATGTCCCCACTGCTGGGTCTTCCTTGTGGATGGATAAGGAGAATGGGCTAAGACAAAGCCATCTTCTATCTCGCTCGTTTCAGGGGGGCGCAAGCAGCCGAGAAATAATAGCGGGCCATGATGGCTAAGAACATGACACACCACGCGGGCTCAATGCGGATTGGTGGTCAAAATGCAGTCAGAACCAAAGACTCGTCGACTTGAGTCACTCCGTGTTTCGGAAGGCACGATAAGTGTTAAACGTGCCTTCCGGAACACGGAAGAGCTTAGGATAATAAATTTTTGATCACCCATAGGTACCGTGACTGACCGTTGCGAAAGTTGCTTAACTTCAACGATCGCAGACCGAGCGCGCGAACCACTGCGCCATTGGACTCCTCTAATGCCCAAGCTTCACCTGCGTCTAATGCCATTAATTAGCGCGCTATTTGATATAATACGCAGGTGTAGCCGGGTCTTAGCGCACTAATTTGCTTTAATTAGCGAGCTAAGACGCGCATGCCGTTAGGCGTCACGCAGGTGAAGCCCCAGCATAAAAAATCAATATTCCAAAAAGCAATAAACTACGAACCGCCGCATTAAGAATCACGCTTCAGCAAAGACTCTAAAGAACTATTGTGAGGGCCGTGTCTAGTAAAATACCTCCACTCCTCCCTTTGTATAGCAAGAATGTCTTTCTTCAGATTTTAAATGATGGCGATTGAGTAAGATGCCCTGTGAATGACTGGTAAGCCAGAAATATTAACGAGATTATTAGAAAGTTTTAAGTTTGTCGCTTTTGTAGGCTTTTGACATTAAAGAGAAATGGTGCCTATAGATTAGGTAAGCTTTACTGCCATTAAATATAAATACTGTGTACATAACAGAAACTTTGCTTTAGGATTTCAGAGAAATGTAAGGAATATGTATACTAGATTTAAAAATTAAAAGTTGTCTTCAGTAGCCTATATTACGAAAAATTGTCGTTATGGTACCCGTTGATGATCGTATTATTTTGTATGAAAACCAGATAAGCTCCTGATTCACAAACCATCGGAGACGGAATCGGATTCGAATTCTGTGCTTTGTCTTGCTCAATTTCTCTATTGAGTGACAGTGATTGTGCATACTTTCCGCTGCCGGGAAAGTTCCCGACGGTTTGTAAATTAGGGGGCAGCGTCTCTTCCGGTCGTATAAGGAACTGAAATTCGATACATACTTGACAGCATGACTTTGACAGCTTTTAAAGTGACAGGGCGATGTTTGAGATCATGGAGCTAGACTTAATACTGAGGTAACTGGAGTTTTCACCCTGAATAAAAAAGTGTGCCCAGCAAATTTGACATTTAGTATGTAGTGGCTGTCAGTTGTCTCTTATGACCATACGTATTTTTTAAAGTGTAGGTGAGACGGAAGACAGCCACAGTGTAATTTGTGGTCACAAAAAAGTGTTAGTACCTACTGCACTCTCCAGTTACCTCAGCATTAAGTTTAGCCCCATGTTTGAGACGCTCCCAAAGATAATTAGCGTACGAGTATTGGGGCATTTATGTATTTCTACCATTTTTTTTTATAGCTTCATCACGTCACCGGATTGTTTCCTATTGAAAATTACTATCTAATTCAGTGTCGCTTAAATATAATTAATAAAATAACAAAAAATAACTTAGCTGGCACCCTGTAAAATATTGGTCTTTATGAATGAGCGTTATAAGGCGTGCACTTTTGGATTTTCCAAATCTTTATACCTATTAATATTTCACCAAAAATATGCTAAGAAATTGTTCTAGATATTTTTCAAAGAGAAAAGGCGCCGTTTTATTCCCTCCCTTCCGCATGATTTAAGCATGACCTAGATGACAGTTCGACTCACAGTTGAGAAATTTATTATGAAGGATACTTTTCTTTGGATCTATCACAATTTTATTGAAATGCTTCAGGCAATTCTATTGATATATGGAAACAACTTAGCGTGAAAGTCAGGGTTTGAAAACGCTATTGACACTTGATTTATTTATTACATTATATTAATTATTGTTTCTTTTCATCTTACGTACAGTATGATCACTAAAGGTCATTTGATAGTTTGATAGTATTACTAGCCTTTTTACACGGCTGCTGCCCAAAAAGGAGTGTTTTGTGTTAAAAAAAGGTTTTTTGAACACTGGCTTCTCTCCGGACTAAACTGTTATAAGCGGAAAACGGTAGGAAGCAGGATAAATTAGGAAATAAAAACAAAAAGTTTTTTTTAATCCAACCGGTAGATTAAAACATAAACGCGTTGGTACTTAATACAATCAATACCTTTTCTTGACATAGTTCAAAACCTAGACAAAGTACGGTCACATCACATAAATAAATATCAGCAGTTGCAATGAGAGCCATACTTTTAACATATTCAAAGTCAGTCTGCTAAACTTACTTCAAAAAAATTTTTTATTCATTTATTCATCGATAGTTCCTTTCACCATCTAACAAAATACAAATATTCCCTAAGATAAGGGTTGTGTAAGAGTTCGTCGAACTTTGTGGGAAGAAGTAAGGGTGTCTGTTGTTTATCCTTTTGTCACCATTGTGGGCATTGTGGCCCACTTGTCTCTCCACCTTGCACGAACTGGGTACATCTTTAATTGTTATACAGGCTGATTTTATTATATACACTTCTTTTTTTGCTCGTATGTCGCTCTTAAACTGCTACTATTGGATGAGGTTAACAACAAAAGGACGGTAGACCCTACTAATAATTGAAATAATTAGTAAGGATTACAAAACAACACGCAAATTAAAATAATTTTCAAAACTGACTACGGCCAATTTCGTTGGATGTTAATTAGGTGCTAAAACGACATCCACGACAAAAAAAACTAGCCAAATCTACCAGTACACATCATAATCCGTTAAATTAATAAATATCTTTATTTTAAAAAATCATATGATATTTTCAATTTTTCAAATCATATGACTTTTTTAATAATCAATAATTGGACGACCGTTTTGGCGCAGGGGTAGGATACCTGCCTTCTGAACCAGAGGTCTCGGGTTCAATTTCCGAACAAGACAAATATTTGTGTGCATGAACATGTCTTTGTCTGGGTGTTATCTATGTATCAGTATTAAGTATTTATTTATAAAAAAAGTACATAAGTATGTATTTATTATTATCCGTTAACTACTTGTATTGTTACCCATAACACATTTTCTTTTTGAAAACTAATTATGAGCTAGATAATTGGTGTGATTATAAGAAAATTATTCATTTATTTATATCACCATAACCTTTAGTAAGTTTTGAGTTTATTCGGAAAACATTTAAGTACCTACATATTTTTATTTGTTTGCTTATTTACGTAATATAAGTTTAAAAAAAAGGTTCTTTAACTTTGCCTGTCTTTTCACTAGGTAATATTATATCTGTTCTGCAACTCCTGGAACAAGAACTTTTCCAAAATATTTATAAAGAAAACATCCTGTAGCACCGGTGTCATATCAACGTTAGCGTAAATAGTCTAGCATAATAAAGAGTTAACTGTGTGAATAACAGCATCCTTTTGTGGTCCATTGTTGTTTTGTGAGAACTTATTCTTGTGACCGGGTCAGTGGTATAAGACTAGTTTATTGTCCAAAATACATTAACTGGTCAAATTATAATTTAACCGAACCCTTCTTTTAATCTCGAGCAAACAAGTTTTGAATAAAAAAACACACAATGCTTAACATTATCTTAAGATTAGTGCAAACTAGAAGAGATTAGTAGGTATTTTATTTGAGTAAGTAGTAAAATTTAAATCAATTATGAACATTATTTTTATTTTTAAGTAAATTCAGTCAGATGTGTTAATTTAAAATACATTTCAAACTTTACTTTGTTATGAATAAAAACACACAATGCTTACATTGTCTTAAGATTAATGGAAACTAGAAGAGATTTACTAGTATTTAAATTGTGTAAGTAGTAAAATTTAAATCCCTACTATTATTAGGAATGTGAAAATGTGTATATTTGTTTGTTTATTTGTTCCGTTTTCACGTAAAATGACTGAACCGATTTTAATGAAATTTAGAATGGAGATAGTTTAAGGCCCTAGGAAGGACATAGGCTACTTTTTACCGCGTGAATAAAGTTCATTCCTAAAGAAGCAAGCCATTCGGTCGTTTAGGGAACAAAAATACAATAGATATTTGACAGCAGCACTTTGACAGCTTTAACGGATAGTATAGATTAATATTACGATTACCATAACGACAATTTTCGTGCCAGCGCTATAGGCCGTCAAATAGTAAAAGTATTTGAGAGTAATCTTCATTAACATCACGTACAAAAGCCAATTTAACTCCACCTAACGCAAGATGAAGAAGGGTAGCCATATTTCTCTTGACTTTGTGGCTTCCAAGGTGAGGGTCGGGTGGCGAAACCATAATTTCAAATTAAAGCGTACGGTTAAAGATTACGTGAAGTCACGGTGTTTAAATAGGTACCGTTTCCCGACACAACTTGAGACACGAAGGGGTATTATGCAGCTTAAGAAATGGCAAACTCAAGGACTCTTAAACGTTTGCAATGAGGCATTATTTTCCATCATTTAATCATTCCTCAGAGAATGAAGATTGTGCTGCTATTATACGAAATCGGCTGTTTTGGTAGAACGCACTGAGTTACTAGCAAAAGAAACTTACTACCTGATCCGAACATTAGTTAAGACATTAATAGTTAACTGTATAATAAAATAAATAATTTTATTTTTATTAGGTATACAGTTTCTCTTAATTTAAGCTGCTAATGTATTTAACGGTGAATCTTTTTCTGAAACATTCTTAGCAAATGCAATAAGTAATATGACAATCTTTTAATAAGAAAAGGTTTTACTTCCGCGCATCACAACCAACTACTTTTATGAGTATCGTCATAATTTGAGTTACAATCTAGCCACAATTATCTACTTCTTAGATCACTATCATTAATTTCACAAGCATCGTTCAAGGTTTACAGGGTTTTCATCATTCCGAGTTTATAGTCTAGCTCTCCAGGGCACACATTTGACAATAAAACCAATTGCGTCTTGCGTCTAAGGCAGCCATAACATCAGAATGCGAACTCTCATTCCAAATCAGATTTCGCCTTCAGGGTTCGGTGGACTGCCACTTACTTTCTCCATTGATTGCACATTTCTTAAGAGTATAATTATTATTGCGTATAACCATTGACCCATTTCGTTTGTTAGGAGGTGTACGAAATTATCGCTTGGCTTTAGGGCAACTAGGGATTACACGAAATTATTGACCAGCAACATTGCAACGTAAATTGGTTTTAGAAAGTTTGATATTAGCTGAAAGTTTGTCGTGACCGTCATACACCTATTATTATCTCAACTGTGTAATCCGATCCGTAAGAGGAGTGACCTGTGAACTTCACCAATATTTATGTCCAATTTACCCATCTTATTTGTATGTTGATTAAATGATCAATGGTCTTTGGGATACCATTATCGTAAAGAATCGTGACTAATAACGTTAAAAGTCAGCATAGCTTTTTTTATGTTAGAGTTTTAACGAAGTTTTTTATAAATACTACAGAGTATTCTCAGTATGGGGTACTGGTGGTTTTTCACACACTTTTAAGCAAACAAGTGTGACAAATGGCTATATGCAAATCAAAAGTTGGTCAAATCAGGTCAAACTTGGTCACGCTCTCATCGGAATGGCGAATCGAAAACGAGGTTAAAAACTAGTTGATGATAAAATTAACAATTGAAGATCAGGTGGTGCGGTGACAGTGGTAACGCCTATCGCAGAAACCGGCCGGCTTGGCAACATAATTTGAATGAATTAAAATTCCCAAAAGTGTTTTAAATAACCTGAATACTTCAGATACTATCAATGATCATAAACAATCGGTATTAAAACTCGATGATAATTAATTGAAAGGTGTTGGAACTGTTAATATTGCTACTGGTTATTGGAACGTAAATCAAACTAAACAATTATATCGGGCATCTTTAATTAAGCGACCTAATGCGGAATGTGAATTAGATGATTCTTAATTTTTTTTTGTTCTTGTTCCAGGTAAGTAACGAGAAATAACGGTAAGCTGGTGAAATTAAACCTGCGTTTGTATCCATCAACGATATAAACCAATTACTATTCATAGGATCGTTAAATCTTTTCATTGTTGTTTTCCATAAGTTGAGTATGACCCGCACAATTGTTACCGCTAAATTCTCATGCTTGCCCACTTTTGAACGTCGTTTCATGTTGGGTTAATTATGGGTCTAACTGGACGGTGACCCTCTTGGGCTGGCCTTTTGTGAGGAGAGCTGCCCGAAGAGTATATATTTAAGCCCTTTACGTAATGGAAGGTGTTTGCCCTTCGCTAATGGGGGAAAAGAGAATACACAAAAGATTTCCTCTCGGCAGCATTAGGCAGATATTACGGCAAAAATATGCGTTATGATCATTTTTCTTTAGGAGTGTATTCTCGGTTTAAGAACGTCTGGCTTGAAATTATATTAACTGACAGTGATGAATACGGTGTATCTCACAAAATAATGCTTTTTTAGAGAATATCATATTGTTGTTGGTAAATATATTAATACTCATTTATGTATGTTAGAGATAATTTCAAAATGCTAATAATAATATCATGTCACGGCGTTTATAGTTGTGTTTCAAATTTCGTGTTCAAAGATTATATCACAAAGATGAGACAGATCTACTATTATTCAATTCTCTTAAATGACAAAACTAGTTATGCCTTTTCAATTCTAAAATCTAAGTAGTTACTGTGCAATGCAATTTATAGCAATTTCTGTTACATTCGCTGTAGAATCTTGCGGTTGCAAATTCTCTTCAATTGTGTCAACGGTTTTCGGACTTACATAATCATACCGATTTCGGTCATCGTGTTCGTTCCCCTTTAATTGACGGTTAAGAAACAAAACACTGTAGGTTCCCGCTTTATCCCTACTGTTTGACATACAGGTGAAGTACTAGCACAGTGACCCCGATTCGCTCGCGACGGGGCTTCCCAACACCCCGCTGAATTACCGATAATCTCTCACCATCTCGCTTCTAAATTAGGAAGCTGTGAGATCTCGATAAGGTCTTGAATAGGGGCACGCCTTTCGTTGTAATAAATTCCTGCAATAAATACGCGGTTGCGTGAGCTTTATAAAGCGTAGCAAAGAGGATACTGTAACTATATGAGTTGAGCGGGCGATTTCGATGGGCTGCTTGTGGTTTCAAAACTCGGTATTGGGAATTATACTTTCTATTAGCAGTACAAATACTACTACTACCACAGTCTAAATATTCATAATAAGCAAAGGTTTGCGACATTAATGCAGTGCAGTAGCTTCTTATAGAGGACGATTGTTTGAACGCAACAAAAACTATACATAATTATATTTATTTAATGTTAAAATTTTGTTATTTACATAAGTATTAAGTATCTTTTGTAAAAACCTATCATATGAATCTTATAATACAGTGCGAATAATGATTGTATTAATTATTATACCATGGTCAATAGGGTATGTATCATAATAACTACGGTCATTACGACTATGGTCGAAATAACTACGATCGATTCACATATTTTCATAATGACTATTGAACGACTCAACTACTGTTCATTTCACCTACGGTTGATTGAACTATAGTTGATTTAACTAACGGACGGTTCTCCTAATGTTCATTTCATCTACTGGTTGTTTCGACTATGAACGACTCTCCTACAACGAGCTTATTAGTTGGAAAGTTTATTAAATGGACTTGAGCGCGTTTGATTATTTTTTTGGTTAGGGTGTCGCAAAGGGGGTGCAGGACTTAGAAAAATTTCAACTGATTTTGTATGGAGATAGGACTTATAAAATTTTTTGACTGTTTTAGTATGGAGCGGGGACTTGTAAAATTTTCAAGAATGAATTTTATAAAAATGAAAATATCTCGAAAACGGTGCGTCAAAGCTGAAATCTAACAAAATTTCCGATCCCCTATGATACCCTGGAGATACCTAGGAGGCATCCGATGAACATATAATTATTTTTTATTTTTTTGCTCAAAAAATGTTAAGTTATATTTCAAAATTTTTATATATTTTGGGAGACACAGAATGAGAAACAAAATGTAAAAGACGTTTCAGGTTAGGTTAGGTTAGAACAGTGACCAAAACGCCGCGCGAGCCGAGCGAGCGAAGCGAGCGTGCCGCGGCAGCGTCCGGCGAAGCGCCAGAATCGACTTTATACACCCCCCGTACCACCTACTTTAGTTTAATAGGAAATGGGAATATGTATAATGTCGTTTCTGGCGCTTCGCCGGCTGCTGCCGCGGCACGCTCGCTTCGCTCGCTCGGCTCGCGCTGTTGGTTCATGTAAACCTAACATGCTCGTCGCTTCGCTCCTCGCACCTTTCAGATAACGTGAGTCACTATTTTAAACTTAATAAACCGTAGGTGAAATGATCAGTAGTTCAATCAACCGTATGTGAGATAACCGTAGGTGAGTTGATAGTAGGTGAGATGACCAGTAGTGATTTCGTCCATTAGTTATTTCAAACATAGACGTGTAACGTCCAGTAGTTATTTTGAACAGTAGTTCTTTTGACCGTAGTTATTTCGACCATAGTCGAAACGACCGTAGTTATTATGATACATGCCCGGTCAATAAATCAACAAAAATATTTTTTGATTGGTTTATACAAAATATTTATCGAAATATAATAAATAACATTAAATGTTAGTACATGCGTAGGTGGTTTAATTTTGTTTAAAACATTTTTTATGATACTGATCTAGAATAAAAACTAGAGTCAGCAGACTAAAGATAAAATAAAAAAGGTGAAATGGTACAATATTTTTTAAGCGTTATGTACACTTCTGATTGACCTACGCATCGTTCTATGAATAAGAATTAGGTGTGCAAAATAAAAATAAAAACGATTTTTGTGATTTATGTGCTTGTCTGACGGCCCTAGTTACTTTATCAAAAAATTTTATGTATACAATATTAAATTGATACTTAATCATAAATCGTCTTCAGGATTAGCGTCAAAAATTTTGGGGATACGTATATTTTCAAAAGCAAGCATCAGCGCTACCATGCGCTACCCACCCAACCCAACTCCCAAGCAAAAGCAACCCGTTTATTTGTTTGGCTTGATGCGCTGCGCACACGCTGCATCTCCGCGGCGAATAGCCAAGCCAATCACCACTTCAGTTGCCTCCCAAGCCTCGTTACGTGCGGTTGTGTCGCTCGTCGCAATGTAACCGCCCGTGCGTTCAAACATTTAACACGACAGTAGACAATGTTAATTTTGTGGAAATGTGCCTGTTTTTAAATGACGATTATCGTGTGCTTGATGGATTTGTTTGGTAAATCGTAAAGTTTGCAACGATATCATAACTGGATGTTTAACATGGTGATTGTCAGCGTTTTTAACAGGTGAGTCTCGAGTTATTTATCACTGATTGACAGACACACTGCCAGTGATTTTTTTTGTTAAGTATTGTGTTGTCGTACGTAACAACAAAAAATACCATCTAATATTTAAATCTGTATTTATTTGTGTATGTACCGCCATCAATTTATATTTCTTTTAAGTGTCATTGATTGGCAACGATGCATGATATTGATAAATATTGACAAATCTGATGCATGCGTTGTATTGTGTGTTATTTTGTCGCCTTGCAAATTATGTGAAATTATTTTATTTCATTTATTTTTGTATTAATAACATAATAGCAATTTTAAAAGTAATCCTACATCAATGCTCGTGCTATCTACTATTTTAAGTAATTATTTAAATTTATAAAATTAGGTACTTATGTAATTTGGTATGCGTAAGAAAGAACTTATGTAAGTAAGTACAAACTTTTGTTGAATACTTACCTAAAATAAGGGACCGATTTTAACTACATACTTATCTATTGTTTTTAAATTAAGACGCTATTGTGGAACAGTAAAACACATCTAATATAAAAAATAGCCAGCTTTGTAAGTGTATTGAAACAGAAGTGTCAAAGCTCAAACACAAATACGGCCTATGTCGTCGTACGTAATAATTTTGTACAATAAACCAATGTCAAAAGCAATCAACAGTTCCCCTCCTCCGTTCCCAGGCGATCTCCGAAGTTAATTTGACACGGTAGCTTAATAGCCGACAATAACGAACTGTTGTATATACCTGCCAACACTTCTTGACATTATGTCCGTCACTCTCTTCCTCAAAAATCGCCTACGTTACACTCTAACGCATCCAATACTGTTGTGTGCTGTTGTTTCAATTTGCACCTAAATCTCCATTTTTTGCAGCCTACCTTTTCCTATTTGCCGGAGTAATTCAGACATGAATTAATCATTATTGCCATTTCTTCAAGCAAATTGCTATTATCCGGTTCTATTGTTAATGGAGGAGCCCGTGGCGCAGTGGATAGCGCGCTCGGCCTGCGATCGTTGAGGTTAAGCAACGTTCGCAATGGTCGGTCACGGGATGGGTGACCAAAAACTTTTCATCTCGAGCTCCTCCGTGCTTCGGAAGGCACGTTAAGCCGTTGGTCCCGGCTGCACTTGCAGTCGTTAATACCCACCAATCCGCACTGAGCCCGCATGGTGGGTCATGGCTCATTCTCCTTATTCATCCATAAGGAAGGCCAGTGCCCCAGCAGTGGGGACATTAAATGGCTGATGATGATGATGATGATTGTTAATGTATGTATTTGATTGACCGAATGTGTTGCTGATTACGCACGCAAAATTAAAACTGACTGATCTTTGAATACACATGTGCGTGCATAAGACAGCAGCAGCAGCTGCGCCATAGGCTGCGCACTACCACATGCATAAATAAAGGTTCCCTCTCGGGGGGTAGTCTTGAGCTTTGCTACCCTGATAAAGAATCTTAGCTTCAGCCTCTATTCTGGGTTTTGAAATCATCACCAGTTAGAAACCCTATTAAACAGTTTTAAATTTAAAATGTCCACTAAAAAGGATTTAAAACAGAAAACAGTTGCACGTAGAATGAACTCACTATACCCACTGTTTTTGTTCATTACACCACTGTACTTAAGTTATCATCGTGGTTTAAAATGACGAAATGATTGATTGCTTTCATCTTGAATTACGAAGAAATTCCCTCTGCACTCCTCGATAACCGTAATTATGTCGTTAAAATGCCCTCGAGCCTTGATACGTCTAATGGAGATAATGCTGAAATCTGAGGACTACCTAATAGCTACGTCAAACCTAAAACAAGTAACCACAGAACACGAGATTTTTTTTACTGTAATCTTCAATTGAATACATAAGAATAAACAAAAATATCTGCGCAGATTTTTTTTTGTACCAAATATTGCAACTGCTCAGGTTTTTTTGTATGTGGTTTTGCTCAAGTTATTTGCGAGACATTTCCACCATTAATTATCATCTAAGTACTCAAATACATCATAAATAAATTTATCCATTGAAAACAGAAAGTAAAACGAATGAAACATCTGTAAAAGTTGAAGTCAATAAAAGTGGCTTCATTTCAATGAACAGTTTGCGCAGAAATCTAAGGTGTGGTGTGATTAGTTAGAATTTTTAACCGACTTCAAAAATTGAAAAGGCGGAGGTTATCTTTATAAAAATATTTAATTTAATAAGTCATCTCAAAAACGTCCAATAATTTGTAAAAACCCAAACGACTCATGCACAACTTACATTGGTTAGGGCGCTATTCCACTTATCAAAGATCTGTGTCCAATATGCATTTGATCAAAGAATTTATCAATGAAAAACCATTCATGAATTCGTCGTCGTCCAATTTCTTTGATCAAATATTTGATAAGTGGAATACCACCCTTAGCTATCGCAGTTTCATTATTTTCTCCTCTTTTCATTTTAACCAAGATGATTTAACGTAGTGGACATTGATTCATCTGTTAAAGAGAATGAAACGAAAACTCCTAATTTCAATACTATATTTTAATTCACTGGCACGACATCTCTAATAATCACTAACGGTGTTTTATATGCAGCGCATGAAAATAGATGTTTAAGCGTTAATCCCATTGCCACAGTAATTAGCAGACACCGTTCCATACCAATCGCTCTATATATATAATTATAATTCGAGTAGCAAAAAATAATTTTGATAAAACACCCATATAAAGATAATAATACTAAAGAATGTAGTTTACACTACACTATATGCTGAGACACGAGACCATTGCTATATAATTGCCATTGATTGTGGATCCTGTCGTAAAATAAATACAATTAATTTGTTTCCATTAATGAAGCGAATACTCCGAAGGGTGGTTAAACAAATTTATTTTTAACAGCTACCAACCTCTGTCCATTCCCGACTAGTACATTCCCTACCATGAGTAGGATGTCTGACAGCAATGAATCACGTACTATCCTCGCCCACGGGCATATTTACCTCTCAAAGCGTCCATTCCTCATCTACACTGACCAGCTAAAGGATCCTCAACTTTAATTGTTCGTACATAAGGCACTAAGTGATTCAAGAAATCGCATGCCTCGAGGTTATTCACTGCACCTACCGTGATTTTAGTAATTCTCATAACTTTCGTTTCAGTAGTTAAAGGATTAATAGTTTCAATGAAGTGATTAACAAAATAACCCTTTTTTCTTTACGGTTCAGTCACCCATTAGTTAACAAGTAAGCCTATCGTTAATTATATGCCTCGAATTGAAATTTATGTGTCTTCCATATTCCAAAACAAATCATTACGGAATTACGGACAGACAGATGCCCGATATCTATCGCCGCTTATACATTAGAAACCCGTCAATTGGGTCACAACCGTTTAATGAGCAGTGTTTCATTCCGGGACATGTCTCCAAGGACTGTCCCACACCACACACCTCACTTGAAAGTTAACTTCGTCCCACTTGCTCGTCCCTAATTAGCTTAATGTGTGGCTTATCTCTGCCAAGTAATCTTGCTACACCTTACCCCTGTTTCCGTATAAGCCATCGAACATTTCGGCAAATGTTTAGCTAAACGAACTTTTAAATGGTCATCGCATTAGAATTTAAATGAGCTGCAACCTATTATTATAATATAAACCAGTTCTACGACTTTTAACAATTTAAGTCTAAACGCCTCTGTGGTCTAGTAGTTCACACCAAAAATAACCAAAATAACAAAATAAACCAAACTTTATTATTTAATAATAAGTTGATAGGAACCAAGGATTGTTGATTGCGTGACCATACCAGTAATATTTAGAAGTACCTAGTTTAATTAAAAACGTCTCCTTCCTTCAAAAACGACCTAGGATAAAAATACAAAAAAAAAAGAACTGAATGAGTTTAAAAATCAGTTTCTAGCAGTTACAATGGTGGTCATAGAAATCGAGCATAATCAATTTCACGGACGTAATTTCGAAACCCTTAGATACTTACCTCCGTGAATGAATTCTTTGCTATTGTGAATCATTTGTGATCTTCTTTATTATCAACTTTCAACTCTTTGAACGTCTTCTTGGTAATTTTAGAGTCCAATTATTCTACTTTAATGAAGGTTATTGATAAAAAATCACGATCATCACGCAAGGTTCGTTCATCTTTACTTTCAGCTTAGTTTGCATACGGTTCATTAAACGCTGCTTTCATTTAGCCCACGTCATTTGCATCGAAGCCAACATCAGCGTGATCTTGGGAACCAAGCCTAAATCACAAACTATTGGCACAGGTTAACATTACTGTAACTGCGGCTGGTAACCTCTGTAAATGCTCCGAAGTAATGTCGCATTATTTTTAACCTCTGCAAACCTAGAGTGAGTCAGTCGAAAGTAATTCACATAAATACCTCTTATAGAAAGCACAAGAAAATGTTTACTTTAGAATATGATGCGATTTGACTCGAAAGAAAAATACATTTATCGTAAAAAAAATAAAAAACCGTAATAACTTGTAGCGAGATGAAAGAGAGAGACAAAGATAATAATTTAATTAATCACAGAACAATAATTTAAACGCATTTTATTATAAAAAGTTTAAAAAATTATATAGGCCCTGAAGGAAAACTGCCTCTGATCTTTTAGCTCTCTCATTTTATTTAAAGGAAACATGCATTTATTGTTCTTCTATTTTTATTTTTATTTAAACTTTCTTGAAAAGCTTGAAGAGAATCGAACTAGCTAAAATAAAAATAAGAACACTTACTTTTTATACTAATCTATAGGACTATTGCTTGGGATAAAATTTCTAGTTTTTGGATTATAGGATTATATTAATTTTGGCAATGTATCTAAAATTTGCACGCATCTATTGAAATAAAATTCGTGTGTTGATATTTATAATGCTTTTGTTAATAAGTGTCTCATTCAGGATGTAATTCAATGGCTTGTTGGTATGTATGTCCTAACGTCAACCGCCTGGTTTGTCTAAATTGTCTACATATATTGTTTGTATTATGAACGGTTGATTTCGTGTCAACGCTATGTTCATTTGAGTTAGCATTGTATATTGTATGAACCACTGCACGTGGCCACGTTTTGAGTAATGACAAAACGTAGTCCTTATCATGTTCGACATTTGGGTCAAATAAATTGGAATGAGAAAGTAAATGTTGGTCTTTATAAGTGATATTATTGAACGCCAGTTGAGGGCGGTGATTGAGGTTTAATTAGACAAAGTTAATTAATTAATTATTAATTATAAATGACATAATTACGCTGCAATCAAACATATATCTGTATTTGAGTTACTTTGATGTAACAATAATTTAAGAGCAACCAATGAAGGTAAATAAGGTACGTATCGGGCAGGACCTTGTAGGTTGACTGGATGGAAATCTCAGTAGACTATAGAACTTTGTCAACATTAAATATAATAAGTAAAATATTATTTAACAAAAAATCGCATTATGCTTACTACGTAATACCTAATTTGATAACAAACATAAACTTGTGAAAAGAGCAATAACGAATTCGTTGTCTTCGTTTTCATTTTTAGACTTGGCGAGGTCAAGTAGACCGGCTTATCAAATTTTTTTACAAGTCGAATATTCGAGTGATTGTAGTTAACTAAATAGTTACTAGGCCTATGCCCAGCAGTGGGCGTCGTACGGTTGAAATGATGATAATGAAATAGTTACTAATTACAAACTCGTAATTGTAAGTATCGAGTTTGTCGAAAACAAGAAGTGCTTACGTGGAAATACCACCACTGCTATTGTTTATCAATAATTCAATTCGTACGCAATGCCTTCACTTTGGTTATTTGCTCTTAGCATAACGATTGCAAAATGTAGCAGTAATCAGTTCACTAGCTGTTATGCTCGCTTGAGTACTTCATTAGTTTACTTGCTTCACTTTCTTCAATACTTTCTTTGATACAGCCCAGTGAATGTGATGATGACGAAGCATGAACACTACCAACACTAATAAAACAAATTAAAGATAAAGATTTACATGATGTGTACGTTTCTGATAGAGATATTGACTCACACGAGACGTTGTATTGCAGTAGCAGCACACGACATTACCAGGCATCCTTATAAAATGCGGAATATTTTTCTGTTATCAATTATTATACGAAACGTTAGCAATTTTAAAATTTCTGGTACCTATCCTTGTATCGCTGTTAACTTTTCTTGTTCCTACATACAAAACAAAAAGCATTCGTCAATCAACATGTATAAAATAGTTAGTTTATTAGAAAAAGGCTTAAACAATCTCTAACCAATTGATGCTTTCCACATTATTGACAATCACCGACAATCAAAACACGTCGATAATGTCAATTCCTTATCAACATGCGGATTTCCTTCCATTATATTCTTGATGGTTAAAGTGTTTATTTATGTGCAAATTTTAATTCAAGTGCTGTTTTTTATTTTTATCTCCGCATACTCTGTAAAGTCACGCGACGATTTTAAATGACGGTCCACTAACGCATAGTTAAATTACTTATCGATTTCACTTAAAGTGATAGTTTTGCTTTCTACGATCATTATAGTTTAGCCACTAACTTGGTCAAAACTATTCAATGAGGTAAATTCCGGTACGGTAACATAAAAAATGTTGTAACAGGCTACTTGACCCTTTATATCTAAATATGTCCTAAACGATTAATAATTGATCTATTACAACAAAAAAAATTATACAATATTATTTTAAAACAAAAACCTACAAAAGATTATTTTAAAAATTAGCTTTTGAAAAACCGGCAAATACCTATGCTGTCCACCATGTTAGTCGATAGCATGGAAGTAGGGCATGCAACCGGGTTTTCCCGGTTCTCGAAAACCCGGGATAACTCGGGTATTTGGAAGTTCGGCTAGAACCGGTTCTAAGGAATGGGAACCGGGTTTAACCGGGTTTTATGTGCTAAGAATTGGGACGGGATAATTTTCCAGTTCCAGATAAAACATGTCTAATTAAGCAAAATATTTAGTCATTTAAAAACCTTAATACGTATTTTAGAGGAAGTATAGCATAATAGCTTGCACTTATAACTTTCACTAATAATAAAACCAGTTAATGTTAGGTACAGTTACACAGCGATACTCACTCCAAACAAACCACATATTTGATAATAAAATGACTTTTGATAAAAACATTGGTAGCCTTTGCAGTTGAGATATATTTGCTAGTTATGTATGGTGGTGTCATCTGCATATCCGATAGTATGCCAGACCTTACCAAAGGTTTTGGATATGTCGAGCGATACGGCAAAGGATACGCTATGTTTCTCCATCGCTTCACTCCAAAGATGGGTGGCATACACAAGAAGATCTCCAGTCAACCGACCACGGCGAAAATCAAAATTTGCGGTCTTTGAGGAGGTCGTTGTCTTCGAAGAGACGGCCCTAGAGACACGGCCCACAGAGTACGGTTGTGACTGAAATTGGCCTGTATTTGAAAGGGTCGACACAGCTGCCCTTTTTGGGCACAGGCAAGCTTCCATGTTTTGCAAGTTTCCACGATTGGGGTACTAGTCCAGTCTCAACTTAGAAGCGTTACAGGTGAGATAACACAGGAGACAGTTCAGGTGCACAATTGCGCAGAACAATTTGCTGGGATACCATCGGGACCACTATAGCTTTGTTCGCATCTAGAGTACGGAGAGCTTTGAGTACCTCTTTGTTGCGTATCTGTATATCTCATCTATAGACGAGGACTCATAGGTGAAACTTTGTTACTGACATCAAGGTGCCAATTTTCTACAAAGAGAGAGACACACAAGTTTGTTTTCTCAGTCGCAGTATGAGCAAGCGATCTATCCGGTTTCAGCAGAGGTGGAAAAGAAGGGCGACAAAATCTAATTTGGCAGCTTTGGCTAGAAACCAAAACTCTCTACTTTCAGATGGGTGGGAAGTAAGTTTATTAGCTTCAATGCGGCCGATGTGGTCAAAACATGCCCTGCGCAACATTCGTTTACTAGACTTGGCGACTTGGTTATATAAGCTTTTTTCAGAGTGCGAGTTTCCGGCGATTTGCGCGCTCGAGCATCAGCCCAAGCTAAAAAGCTAAATCTTTCTGCACTTCGGCGCTACGAGAGTCAGCATTGAACCAGGGGCTAGCGTTACCGCTCGAGGGAACATCGGAGTATGGGATGTAATATCTCATACCCCGTGACAGCGTCAGCACATTTCGACGGTTCCTCTGAAGAAAAGCAGCATTGCCACCAAGGAAAAGATGGAAAGAACTGACGCATCATCACGGCTTTCCAATCTGCCGAATTCCCCCTAATGTATTTTAATTTGAGAAGTAAATAAATTTACATAATAAAAAGAACTTCTTTCAACTGAAAAAAACCCGGGTACCTGGGTAATACCCGGTTCTGACTCGGCTAAGACCCGGGTTTTAAAAATAAGGAACCAGAACCTGTTTTGCATGCCCTACATGGAAGTATATAAGTCGATAGATAATCGGTGCTCTGATGTCATACTAAATGTTAACAAACACTTGACAGTTACTCGACAACGTCTTCTGTTCCGGTGGCCAAAACTGGAACTAACGTGTTCTGTTTTTAATGTCATTTTGCTATCAAGCTGTCCAACCATAGTGCCGCCTGTCACCGGAACAGAAAATATTGTCGATTTGTGCTTACAAATTATGGATGACAACAATGTCAGTAGGGTCCGCGCCAAGTTACTTGGCATTTGTCAGAGGGCGCTGATCGTAGTGGTCGGTCGGAAAATGAGCCTTATTGTGTCATAATTTTAGTTCACGTACCCCTAGTGTAAGTTTTAATGTCAAAAAACGCAAACTATCGTGAGTGCGTATTTATGTCAATTTGTATGAAAAGTGTATCAGCGCCTCTAGCGGCGAGTAGCGCGCTTATGCAGTTTTCATGCAAATTGACATAAATACGTACTCGAAATAGTTTGCGTTTGCTTGACATAAAAACTTACACTCGGGGTACAGATCTTGACACGTGCCAAGTTATGTGGCGAGTACATTGAAGTTTATTTGTATACAAATCCTATGACGTCACATCATGGTCGATAGTGTTTTCATCAGTTCAAATTAATAATAAGAATATATATTTTTCAAATTAATTTTAACTATCCAACATGTAGGTACTTTTAATTTATCATATCGCATTATTACGTTTTCCTAAGCCAAGTATGTACCTACTAAAGGAAATATTCATTCGATGTATGAAATTAAGTATGAGTAAGTAGCCTATTATAGTTGCAACTACAAAAGACTTGAATCATCTAAAAATGTGAAAAGTTCTTCCGAGTTTCGCAACAGTGAGTTTGCATCTCAAAAAATTGTGTGATTAAGTTCCAAAGCCGAACAATATGTTACAGTAAGTTTAACACTTGGTCATTGATGTACTGTGAATTTTATGAGTTGCTGACGACTTGGACAAAATATATTAGCCGGGGTTTTGTCCAAATTGACACATAAAAGTTTAATAGTTCTTTCAGATGGTGACAAAAGTGTCTTGTATGGTCAGAAGAATGTTATAGGAAAACTCATTTTATTTCTACAACCCGCTTAATATCTTGATTGCATTACAATAAGAAATATAACGTGCAATGTTAGCTCTGTAAGCAAACTTCACCATATAACGTGCAGTGATAGCTCTGTAAGCAAACTTCACCACTGCCACAGAATATATAACAGTACTAAGGTACAGAAGGCGCACTCTGCAAACTCATTCAAATAAAAATAAATCTTTCTGCATGAAAATAAAGTCCATTTACGGTCGCTTTGTCTTCGCTTGTTTACTGTTATAATAATCTAAATTCGCGCATGCAAGCAAAACTGTATCCAACAGCTACGCGCGAGAGTTTATCCACTGCTTAACTTACATTGTATTTCGGTAGTATTCGAAAGTTTGCACAAAAAGTCAATGTTCGCTGGAAAATTCGTAGAAGCAATTTTTATTTGCGGATTCACTATCTATCCATCGTTTACTTTCTCGCAATTTATATTTACAAATAGAGCCGTGTTTAATAAATTCATAACACTACGATCGCTGATCCATAGTTAACATTCATGTATTGTTACTAACAAGGTGATTAGTCACGTCATTTGACAAGATTGCAACAAAACCCAGTCTGTCATTAAATGAGTTATTGGATGATCTCGCGCACTCAGCATGATTCTGACCGAATGCCCCTAAATTCGTGCGATTGCTCTAACAATAACGTGTTCGATAGACTATTGTATTCGCCATCTGTTCCCCGGGATCGAACCGCTCAATTCGCTCAATAATCGAAGGTTATCCTCCAACCCAATTGTACAAATTCTGCCTCTTATTATTAGAAATTCAAGTCTATAAGCGCACGAGTCGTACCAATAAAAGTACTTATTATTAAATCCACGCAGTATTCTTTTTTATATCCCCACAATCCTATGAGTTTATTTGTTAGTGGAGCAGTAAAATCGCTCATAAAGGGAATGGTTTACGACTAAGTTTATTTTGTTATGAGAGGGGATCTGGCTGGAGATGTCAGTCAATGTCTCTGTTGTTGTACGATCGTTAATCTTGCATTTTCAATTGCTTTTATTTTTTATATTCACACTTGATTAGAGGATAAACTATCTATTATGTTTTGACGAAAGAGATGTTAATGTCATATAGACTTTGATTAGTGAATTCTTCATACATAGATAAACTACCTTTTTACTGTAACGAATACAATATTGAATCAGATTATTATTTCATGGAAAAACATAATAGCATTTATGTATCATTTACACGAGATGAATACTCGACGTGGCTTATCTCTCTTCTTTTTGCCGTGTCGCCGTCAAGATATGGTTATTACAAGTGGAAGCATTGTTTCACAATACGGTTTATGTTCGAGTTTTTTGTTAGATCAATGATTCGGGTGTACGAATTAACAGCAATGACATAACAAAATTTGATATCGAGACGTGCTTTTGGGTTCAATCAAATGCGTCTGTACCGGTATTGGTTTCTGAGTTCTTAGAATATGTGTAAAAGCTTCAGCCTCTTTATTGTATAATAAACAAACTTTTTTGATGTGTGTTTTGTTTGATTAGGTATTCATTTGAGGCTGTCCATTAATCACGTGAGGTTTTTTTGCAAATGTTTAGACTAGAATAAATATCATTTAATTTAACTCTTACATAAACCAAAATTTCAGTTTATATAAATTAGTAGCCCTAGCACGAAAACCTGTCGTTATGGTAGCCGTTATCGTGACCGTATTATTTTGTATGAAAACCAAAACAGCGCCTCTTTCGGTCGTTTAAGGAACTGAATTTAAATACATACTTGACAGTGCTTTTGAAGGAAAGTATACTTCGCTATTCGATTACCAATATTACCATTACCTAGTTTTCATGCTAGGGGTAGGTACTTACAGTAATGATTCTAAAATTAGAGAATAGACATTAGGTATAAACCCGATAGCAAAAGCCTGTTACAGACTTGTGAATGTCTGTTTTGAATCCAAGATACTAATTAAATTAAGCTTGTATCCTCAGAAATGTAGTTAATTATTTGCTTTGAGCACATGTACTTTATTACGAAATTATTTTGTCTATTAATTGTCTCAATATGAATAAAAAAGCGGCTAATATTAAGGCGATGATTCCCGACCGAAATAGGCACGATAACGCTTGCTCGGCCGCGCGCCCATACACTTCATGCGGACGCAGCAGCAGCCGGCAGTGAACTGTGAACTCACGAGCGCCCCGCGAATCGAAAATCACTTTAAATTCAATTAAGGCGCCGATTCCCGAAAATAGGGTATTTTAAATTATGGATTACTCGCAAATCACAAGTACTTAAGATTTGGAAAAAATATATGTTATTTTACAGTTACCTATTTATCTAGTGCTTTCGGCAGGTTTTTTTAGTTGGTGATATTTTACTGTGTCAAATAAAATCCCAAAATAGGTCTAATCGTAATTCAAATATAATATTACTTGCAGTACACTTGGTTTAATAGTTAATGAAAAATATACCTTATTTGAAATACCTTATTTTGGAGAATGCCAGCCTTAACAACTTATTGACTTGCCTACACCGACACCGGATGCTAACGAACGAAACTTTTCATACAAAACTGCTTACTTCAGCGTCTAATAAATGGAAAACATTTTGCATATATGCCATGATTTTTACGGTTCCGTACCCAAAGGGTAAAAACGGGACCCTATTACTAAGACTTCGCTGTCCGTCTGTCTGTCTGTCACCAGGCTGTATCTCATGAACCGTGACAGCTAGACAGTTGAAATTTTCACTTAATAATATAAATATGAAAGGGGGGCCCCATTCATATTTATATTTTTCTGTTTTTAGTATTGCTTGTTATAGCGGCAACAGAAATTCATCATTCGTCCCATACAACAAACGTAAGTTTTTTGCTCGATATTAATAATGGCAACAGGTAGATGCTTAAAATATTCACAGAATATTTCGTCGTATATTTACTTTGAAACTAAGTAATAAAACTAAAATAAAAAATAGATATTTAAGGGGGCTCCCATACAACAAACGTGATTTTTTTGCCGTTTTTTGCTTGATATTAATAACGGCATGTAATAGCTTGAAATATTCACAGAATATTTATTTGTATATTCACTTTAAAATACCTAAATAATTAAAATAAAATAAATATTTAAGAGGGGCTCCCATACAACAAACGTTTTTTTCTCGCTCTTAAGTATAGTGTCTAATGTTGTATCGAATAATATTGTACGTTATAAATAGTGTCTAATATTGTATAGATAATGGTACGGAACCCTTCATGCGCGGGCCCGACTCGCACTTGGCCGGTTATTACATCAATGGAGAGGCCAAAGGCGCAACTGTAAAATCGCTGAAAGTTAACTATCCGTTATATTAAAAAGAATAAAAAATACTAACTGTGCTGTAAAGCTGAAACATCAGGCAAGAGTTATTACTGAACGATACGATCTAGGTATAACTTTTTAAAGTCAAACAAAAGTAAAGGCTTACAAAATAATAATAAAAAAAATGTAACAAGACTTGAGACGTAATCTGAAGAGGGATATTATGTAGAATAGGTCCATTGATAAAGAAGTGCAAAAGAGGTTTCCTACATTCGTTTTTTTTTTCATTAATTTGTTTTAAACTAAAATTTTAATAAGGTTCACTAAGTTCCTTATTATTTTCAAATTCTCAGCAGTCAAAGTGAGCATTTGCAGTGCTTAATTAAACAACCGTTGACGCACGAATGCTCGCGTGTTTGCCTGGAGCGTTTCTTAGTAATTTGTTAATAACTTTATCTTGTTTCTTTCAACTACATATTTGGAGCTGTCAATTCTAGACTTTAATAATGAAATAAAAGTTTGCAATAACAACTAAATTCAAACTTCAGTTGTTATATCATACAGTCTGTGTGTGACCAATAATCCAAAATTCTTTTTAGCACCTCCTTTCTTATTTCAACAATGAATAGAAAAACGGTTGATTTGAAAATTACCTTGAAAAGGTTTTCAGACCGCGATTGTACAAGCAAAATTTTCATTCGCAATCCCTACCGTATCTCCGTCATCGAGCCCCTCAGTAATTTTAATAACACTGTTATTATCGAGATAATCGACAAGCTAGACTTCAAAACTACACGAGGATGTAATCAAGATTGTGTAGGAAGAAACCTGATAGGAATCGCTTCAGTGGATTTTGCAGTTATATGTTTCTGTTATGGCCTTTAATAACGTGAATAGAAGTAACGATATAACTTACGTGCAGAACAATTTATTGATTATTGATGAGCACCAATCAACCCTCTGAAGTCTGTTTTAAGTCTTTTGCGAGAGGATACATACGACATCGATCAAATTGTGTAACCCTTTTATCGAACGTGATCCCGCTATTACTCACGTTGATTGACACTTTATTGACTAAAAATTGAATAGACTGGTTGAATCTAACCCGTTAATTGATATACAAAAGTCAGTGATCCTCAATCATGGATATCAGTCAAAGCAGTTTTGTTTCAATGATATGTGAAAAACAATATCTACATTACTTACTTGTGTGTAGAATAACAAAAACTCGCTTTGGAATGCAATAGAAATCATTAGTCTGTTTCTATATTTAGCCGAATTACAAAATGTGTCAAACTATTTCTAACGATCAAACTCCGATTTAATTGAAGCATTAATAAAGAAGCAGACTTGACATAATGGTATTTTATTTTGCAACGAATCGATTTCATAATTGAGACGACAAAGCCAAAACATAATAATTTAAAATTTTGTTTGCACATTCTTTCAATGCGCTTACATTACACATTCTTCATAATTAACGCTGAATATAAATTACAACACGATAAATATATTTCTTTTGAATTTCACGCGATACTTTATTATACTTGCTCAGTCAGGGAAGCAACGACCTATGCATAACAAGAAGACGAGTGCATAGCCACAAACAAAAAGTTATCAAATCATTGTTATATCGGGGAGGGTTCCGCGTATTGATTCGTGTATAAATCTATTGTTATCCGATCCGAATTATGAATATTTTATGGGTTATCCAGTATTTTGTTATGAATGCGGCACATTGTTTGTGCTAAATGTGGGGTACGGTCATACCGGTCATCTAGACCCAATAATAACCCTGTAACCTCTGGAATCAAATTGACCGTTATTAAAATATTAAGCAGCGTTATTGCAACAGTACGTAGTAGCTAGTAACTACTCTGTTGGAAATCGACCGGCACGGATCGGGTATGAAATCGAATAACGTTGTTGTGGTTCTTTAGATGTGATTTGTTTTGTTGCAGACTTTTTGTATTATGTAAGTGTTACAGTTTTTTTTGTTTATTTTCTGATAGACTATGGCATAGAGTCTATGTCATTGTAAGCATAGCATGGTTGGCATATGACTATTTTTATTAGCTTTTATTTTGTAATTTTAAATTATTTTTATGCATTCACAATGCAACTTTTAACTATCACATTTTTCCTTTTTTATTAAATAATTTTTCTCACATAATATAGGAACATACCTATGCTTTTTAATCCTAATATTTTCTGTTCTCCTTATATTTTCGTTCATCCGGTTAACAGTACGTTAATACAGCGCAATTTATTATTTAACATTTTTGACGTAGGCTTTTTATCGCTAAAATAAAGTCTTAAGGCGCTACTCGGAAAAATATGGACTTTTTGATTTAAAACTATAGGATGGTTACAGTTGTTAAAAATATATTTCTTCATACCTTTATCTAGAATCGTATAGTTTCAAAAACACGATTTTATGATTTTGCCTCGACACTTTTTCTTTTCGAAAAGACCTCTAAGAAATACGAAAAGTGAAGATTATTCTTAAATGGGGTTACTTACACTATTGGAAATTGGTTTAATTAGTGGACACCAATAATATTGAGGATCGTAAGAAGCATTTTTTTTAAATCGCTGTAGTTTTTTAATACGAAGTGATTTTGTGTTTTTTTTTTGCCTAATCTGCAAAATCGGTCTCACTCCCGCGCGCGTCGTTTCCTCATTGCTATCTCGCTTCAGCACATTTTTTCCGAGTATCGCCTTAATAATATATTTTCGAGTTAGTTCGCGTTAGTTTTAATTTAGTTGAAATAAGATGAGTTGCCTTGTTAGTTGTAATATCGGTCAGTACATCTTTTTTATTTATATAGATCCAGCGGCTCAGCCATTTCCATAAAAGAATTCAACTGAATGAGACAAACGCCATTGTCAAGATAACACCTAGCTGTATCTCGGACGATGATTTAAAATTACGATAAATCGGAATTCCTACTGCTTACGGTACCTTTTTTAACGGTAGATAATCGGGTTGTGATAAATCGATATAAAAAATTCTCTGGATTCGATTCGGCTCAAGTTAATCGGAAATAATCGGCTTCTAGTCCGTTCAATAGTTTGTTTAGACTAATCGCGAATGCGGTTTACGATCAGTTTATGGGTGAACGATCTTGTTGTCTGTTTTGTGGTTTCATCGACTTATTTCGTTTTGGAAATAGGGGTCTGTGCTGTCAATAGATTCAAAATCATCGATTGCTTTGTACAGATACGTTTAAAATATAGGACAGCATAGTAGTATTGAGTAAGCCTGCTGAGCCAGTGTTAGTGGGTTTAACCCCCGAGAAAGCTTTATGAGATGATACTTTTGTCCTGTCTGCTTGTTATTCATAAGCTGTATGTACTTCTGATATCTGATTCACGAGTGCTTGCAGTAGGTACCTATACAATAATCTGCCAGAGTCAATATCAAAAGTACTACCAAAAATTTTCACTTATTATTATAAAACGAAAGCAAGTATTCTTATTTTTTGCATGATTTTATTGATTCCCATCATAACGATTGGAATTAGAATAAGTAAATCCTGGCAATTAGGCAATTCTCAGCATTTCACGACTCGCAGTATCATAAAAGAAAGTAAATAAATAAATAACTTCTTACATTCACACCAATTATCTAAGCCCATGTTAATTTCATTAAGAAACTGTATCATGGAAAACTTGATAACGGATAAATATATACTTAAATACTTTTTGTTTGTAAATACATACTTAATATACATAGTTAACACCCAGACCAAGACAAATAGACATGTTCATGCACACAATTATTTGTCTTGTTCGGGAATCGAACCCGAGACCACTGGCGCAGAAGGTGGGTAGCCTACCCCTGCGCCAAATCGGTCGTCATAGTAATAGTAAAGTAAGTAGTTACTTAAAAATGTCATTAGAGTCCA
Organism: Crambus lathoniellus; assembly: GCA_949710035.1. Classification (NCBI taxonomy): domain Eukaryota; kingdom Metazoa; phylum Arthropoda; class Insecta; order Lepidoptera; family Crambidae; genus Crambus; species Crambus lathoniellus. The sequence goes on from OX453296.1 coordinate 13,895,698, forward strand.
TTACATATACTTTTATTGCTATACTCGTAGCGTAAGTTTGTTAGTCTGTATACGTTACTATCGCGTTTGCGTTACGAATTGAACAAACGTTTGATGTTTTTCCGATGTGGGCTGTGAGGAAATGGGGGTAGTGTTTTCTAATTAGAGGGTTTCATTCGGAGGATGAGTCATTTTGATTTTGATTATAGTGATGGCTGTGTACAGTAAATAGTGACTAAATGAACTGCGATAGAGAATGTGCAGTGAGTGTGCTGTCTCTGGTTACAGGGGGGGGGGGGGGGGTACTTATTTAATGAGGTATTTAAATAAAACAATAGTATTTCGGTTAGGTGCACTTGATACCGGCTGCAGCATGGAGCTCGACTTAATTTAATACTGAGGTAACTGGAGTTCTCACCCTGAATAAAAGTGAACACCAGCAAATTTGACATTTAGTATGTAGTGGCTGTCAGTTGTCTCATATGACCATACGTATTTTTTTAAAGTGTAGGTGAGACGGAAGACGGCCACTGTGTAATTTGTGGTCACAAGAAATTGTTCGTACTGCACTCTCCAGTTACCTCAGTATTAAGTCGAGCTTCATGGGCTGCAGGCTCAGGTGACAGTGACAGTTGTGTGTTACAGACTAGATAAACAGAACTCGCGTCACAGAGCAGTGTGCAGCCGGTATACAAGCAAACAGTATATATTTATTATTATAAAATATGTAGTACACCACAGTGAGTATGTTTGTATGAAAATAAAGCTTTCTGCAAACGAGTGCAAAAATACAAAGCGAAAAGGACTTAAATAGGGCCTGCCTCTAAATTACAAAGTTCTTTTCGACTTGAAAGTTAAGTCTGTTGTGGGAATATAAGTAAGTACCTAATATCTACAATAGCAATCCTTTTATTGTTTCATTCCACGGCCATTATTTCCAACGCCCTAAGGTAGGCATACATGATTAACAAAAACGCTTACATATTCCTTAATTGGTTCAAACCGTAATATATTATACATTGATTGTGTAACGTAATTATCTTATCGTTAACGGAAAGGTCAGCGCGAATTGTAAAGTCACGCATCCGAAGCAAACATATGAATCAAATATTAGACAGAGTTGTCAAAGAAAAATGTACCTTATCAGCTTTGAAAAGTTAGCCAACGCTATTGTTTTTGTATATTGACATTTTTACGACTCATTCTATGCTTGATTTATATTCTAGACAGGGAATTAGAATCAGAGCAGTTCAGCGTGGTTTTTATTGGTAATTTGAACTTTATTTGTATAGAAATAAAACAAATTTAATTGAAAGTTTTGAGGAGCGTGCGACACGTGAGAAACCGTTCAATTTTTTGTTTGTGTTCTAAAATGGTTTTTAGTTAATTTGTTTGTATGGACTGGATATGAATCAAGGTTTTTTATTTATTAAGTTATCCAGTCGTATCAATTTATTGATCAAATCAAGGATAACGAAAATAATATACTTACAAACATTGTAATTACCATAAACATTCAATTTATAGGTAAATACCGAGCCGCCACGCAAGTGTGTGTAAACGTACCCTATGGGCGTTTGTGCACTACACTGAATTTTACCGATCCGGCGATCCGGTTTTTTCCGGACCGATATGGCAGCAATGAAAAACATATGGGCGCTTGTGCACCACACTGAATTTTACCGTCCGTCATTTTACTTTTCCCCATTCCGGACCGTTTTTTTCCGTTCCGAGATGACGGCAATGAAAAACATATGTACGCTTGTGCACTACACTGAATTTTACCGTCCGGAAAAAAACGGATGGTTGTATTTTAATCATAAATCACTACATAGTATAAAACAAAGTCGCTTCCCGTCTGTCTGTCCCTATATATGCTTAAATCTTTAAAACTACGAAACAGATTTTTATGCGGTTTTCACTAACAGGTAGCGTGGTTCTTCAGAAAGATTTTAATATATAATTTATGAAAGTTTTGTGTAAATTGGTAGAAATATAACGATAATTGTCGAAAGTGCCGGCAAACGGCAAGCCGCCCGGGAGTTTTCTGCAAAAACGCTGCCTAATCCTTTCGAGGTTTAAAAAAATAATGCATGTTGGGATATTCCTCTTCTATAGATCTACAAAAAAGTCCGCGATAGCCTTCTTATAGTTATAGTTATAGTATAGATAGTCTATCTTTTAAGGATAGCATATTATAGCCATATTATCTCTTAAAAAATGGTAACGAACAATGCGGTAATTTGGAAAGCTATTTAAACGGATACAGTATTAACCCTTATCAATCTAAATACGTTAGTTGCTTTAAGCATTTCATGCACATTATTTTACTCTTTTACACCATATAATTTAAATGAATATCTTCAGAGTTATCGCAAATAAATTAACGCACGCCAAAATAAATTCAAGCGCCTTTCTCGATTGACGACCGATTTGGCGCAGGAGTAGGCTACCCACCTTCTGCGCCAGTGGTCTCGGGTTCGATTCCCGAACAAGACAAATATTTGTGTGCATGAACATGTCTATTTGTCTTGGTCTGGGTGTTAACTATGTATAATATGTATGTATTTACAAACAAAAAGTATTTAAGTGTATATTTATCCGTTATCAAGTTTTCCATGATACAGTTTCTTAATGAAATTAAAATGGGCTTAGATAATTGGTGTGAATGTAAGAATTTATTTATTTATTATTATTATTTTTCACCAATAACACGTAATATATCTAGCACCAAAAATATGGATTTTGAAATTTTTGTTTGTCTGTCTGTCTGTCTGTTGTCCGTGTTTCACGCAAAAACTACTAAGCGGATTTTGATGAAACTTTTTTTGTTATATAGCTAGCTGTAGACATTCGATAGTAGTTAAAAAATAATTTTTCATCAAGCCTCAATTAATTGTGATTTCGGTAAAATGACCCTGTCAGGTACCTTTCACTGATAAGAGGATGAACCCAAAATTCTTTCTGTCTTCTACGTCTTCGTACATAAAGCAATAAAGCAAGTAATTACTGACGTTCCAAGGAACTCATTATTCCTCTCGTTTAAAACGCGTCCGTAGAGTGTAGTTTCAAAGAGATCACTGCGCTGCCCCAGCCAGTAAAAAACCGGACAAGTGCACAAGCCTATCATCCGTGTTTTTCATGCCACGCCGGTCCGTAAAAACACGGACCGCCGGATCGGTAAAATTCAGTTGTAGTGCACAAACGCCCTTAGGCTTTATTATTTATGAAAACAAAAAGATTTTGTTTAAATATTGGACAATATCACATAGGTACATTGTTTGTTAAAATACCAAACTAATAGTAGCTTGAGCACTAGTGTTAAACAATGATGGGAATAACCACCACACCCAGACCAGAGGAAATATGGAAAAGTTCGTGTTCAACATTTTTCCGACCAGGAATCGAACCCAGGATCTCCAGTGATAGCAGCACCTTTTTTTGAAAACTGGTGCGTACACCACTCGGCCGCGGAGGTCCTAAAGTAATTGTACTTACTTACTCAATTTTTTACAAGCTTTTTATTAACTTGCCATGTAGTTTGTTAGTTAGTTAGTGGTTGAATAATGGAAAATGAAATATTTAGTAAAAATCGACCCTTCTCACAACTTTTTCTAAATATTTCATTTTCCATTTTTCAACCATAAAAATTGTATTGTGAATGCAAAAAAGTAAAAATTTAAATAACTAGTTAGTGGTTTAAATCTTGCAAGCTTAATCTGACCAACTTCCCAGTGTCCGCTGGAGCTGAAATTTTGTATGTACAGCCCCCACTAGACAAGTGGCTTTCTATTAGCTGTCACGTGGCATTTCAATCGCTAATGTCAATCCCATAATTCCCATACATTTTCTTTCTATTCGACTGGCGAATTCGCTAATAGAAAGCCACTTGTCTATGGGAGCAAGTTTGGTTTAGATGACAATACAATATTAAAGGACAGTCAGCAAAAAACCTTGTCATAAAATTGAAATTTTTACTAAAAACTTATTCAAATCTTTTAAATAGTTTTTGTTTGAAAATAGAACAGAAGAGAACCAAAATAAATAAACCATTGCCAAATGACAACCTACGGTTATATTAGGTAGGGCAGAAGCCCCGGTTTTGGCCAATGAACCTGTCCTGGCCACTTTTTTCTATAAAAGGCAATCTTAAATTACTGTTTAGTTATTTTGGCCAATGGCAAATTAAAGAAGGGATTTTATGGTAATACTAACAATCGTTAGATTTCCTTATATGATACGATTTTTTTTCAATTAACATTAAAGTTTAAGAATTTTTTTATGTTTGAAATTTGTTATAAACCTTTTATTTTTAACAATTAAATTGTTGTTTTGCAATTGATTACTTTAAACATTTATTAAGTAGTTAAAACATGAGAATAATATTGCCTGGATTTGGTGTTGATTTTTCACAATAAGTACCTGCTTACAGAAGTTCGGCTTAGTGTCAATAAGTGGCTAAAACCAGAGTATTTGGTAGTTAGGTACCTTCCGCACATTTTGTGTTATATACAAAAACTATTTTATTGTTTTAGATTTGACAGATGTACCGTTAAAGGAAGATAAACTCTATATTTAGGATATAATTTCTGTCTTAGATACTTAAGATAAGACCATTAACTGCCGTACTTAGAGACGTCAATTAGCTTTTAATGACAATTAAATGTATGTCTGTCTCTTTTTTATGTCTAGTATTTAATAAAGTAGGAAATTTAATTGACGTCTCTGAGTGCGGCACTAAGTGCTTCAGTGTCGCCATATGGAAAGGCTATGCTCGGAGTTTCTCTGAAGGATCGAATCCGGAACGTGGTAATCCGACAAAGAAATAAAGTAATCGACATAGCCTACTCGATTAGTCGACGGATTAGCAAACTGAAGAACTATTTAGTAATCTGTGACTGAAGTGGCAGTGGGCCGGCCATATAAGCCGCAGAACCGATAACCGCTGAGGTAAGCGAGTTCTAGAGTGGAGACTGCGAATTGGCAAACGTAGTGTAGGACCCCTTCAGACTAGGTGGAGCGACAATCTTTGCAGGGTAGCTGGCAAGAGCTGGATGAGCCACTGATCGTGCTCGATGACGTACTCTTGGAGGGGCCTATGTCTAGCAGTGGACGTTAATAGGCTGATGATGATGATGATGAAGTGCTTCAAAGTGAAAAGATCCTTAAAGGGGCCACAAACGGGTCTCCTGCCCTGCCCTCTCTACTATAAGTAGATATGCTTATTTCATACACCTGAACAGACAGACTCAGACCCCACCCGCTTTTATTTATATGAAATGTTCCATCATTACGCTCATGACCATTACTCTATGATGAAGCTTACAATAAAGCGCTGCAGAGCGATTTATCTGGCGGAGTGAAGCAGCTAGATATTAGCTAAAATATGCCCCCATTTGCTCGGCGGTCAGCCGTAATGCCTAGTCCGGAACGTATCCATCAAACATCGACCCGGGCACCACCACGTGACCTGGGAAGCCGCAAAACATATTCTACGCAGGGTGTCCATTAAATAAATAAATAATAGACAAGTATTTAATACACTGAAATCCGTAGTGCAGTGGTAAGCGAGCTCGGCCGGTGATCGTTGAGGTTAAGCAATTTTCGCAATGGTCAGTCAAAAAATGGGTGACCAAAGTTGATTATCTCGTGTTCTTTCGTGTTACGCAAGGCACGTCAAGCCGTTAGTCCCGGCTGCGCGTGCAGTCGTATACTTATACTACTAATCCGAATTGGGCCTACTTGGTGGTCCATGGCCCGTTTTATTCATCTATCACTAAGTAAGGCCTGTGACTCAGTAATAGGAACATTAAATTGCTGATTAATACAATTCCATCGAAGCCTCAGCAACAAACCACACACTAAGCAAAGCTTGTATTATGAGTAGGTTCTTCGGCATTTTTTAACAATAAACTTATGAAAGAGCACACATACTACGTATCCCACAACAAAAATTTAAGAATCTTTGTAAAAAAAATGTGAAAACAAACGTATATAATCAAATCCTGAGAATCGAACACACGACGTCATCACTTTAACCCACTATACTAAAGTTGAGGTTATCAGATTTCAACGCTTTACATTATTATTAATTTTGTTTATTGGCTTGTGTGAGATTGAAAAGCGATTGAAAAGCTTTCCTAAAAGCTATTCATCATGTCAGCCGAACGACGCCCACTGCTGGGCATAGGCCTCCCCCAAGGATCTCCACAACGATCGGTCCTGCGCTGCCCGCATCCAGCGGCTTCCCGCGACCTTGACCAGATCGTCAGTCCACCTTGTAGGGGGCCTGCCCACGGAACGTCGTCCGGCACGCGGTCGCCATTCAAGAACCTTTCCGCCCCAACGGCCATCGGTTCTCCGCGCTATGTGTCCCGCCCACTGCCACTTCAATGATGCAATCCTTCGAGCGATGTCGGTTGTTTTAGTTCTCCTGCGGATTTCATCATTTCTGATTCGATCGAGCAGGGAAATACCAAGCATCGCTCTCTCCATTGCTCGCTGGGTGACTTTGAGCCTTCTTATGAGACCCATAGTAAACGACCACGTCTCACTTCCATAGGTCATTACTGGCAACACACACTGGTCAAAGACTTTCGTCTTGAGACATTGAGGTATTTCAGACGCGAATATATGTCGGAGCTTCCCAAACGCTGCCCATCCGAGCTGGATTCGACGAGAGATCTCTTTCTCAAAGTTGGACTTACCTAACTGGACCGTCTGTCCTAGGTAAACATAGTGGTCAACAACTTCGAGTGTAATGTTCCCAACATTAACTGGAGCGGGTGCAACATGGGCATTGAACATGATTTTCGTCTTGTCCATGTTCATCTTAAGACCCACTCTTTGCGAAGCATTACCGAGATCTTCGAGCATTGTGTTCAGGTCTTCCAAGGTCTCAGCCATAAGAACTACATCATCGGCAAACCGTAGATGTGTTAGTACTCGCCATTGCAGTTGATGCCGCATCCTTTCCAGTCCAGCAGCTTAAAAATATCCTCCAATGCAGCTGTGAAAAGCTATTCACTGCAGTTATATGTAGGTAGTCTTTGTGCATTTGGTTGCGCAAACAAATTAATACCTAAAGGAAAAATGTGATAGTAACAAACCACGAGCCCTATAAGTAGCTTTCAGGCGGGATACTACTTATAGGGCTCGTGGTTTTTTACTATCACATTTTTCCTTTACTTACAGAATTGCATTGTGAATGCATAAAAAATAATTTTATATCTCGAAATTAATACCTAGTTAAGTACCTATCCTTTTTTTTTCATTGCATTATTTTTTTACGTCCCTAGTGAAAGACAACTTCGGATGTGGCTAAAAGAGGATACCCCTCTTTTAATCATACCAATGGCTATTATAATACAAGAAATTTAAAGTTGCCAATAAAGATAACAAAGTGATAGTATTTGTATAAGAATATTAAAGATTGAATCTAAAATATATATTATTTTTTGAGAAATATCTTATAGCCAATTCTCTACTTGTTTTATGTAAAATAGTTGGTGTGAGCATGTGAATAATATTACATACTTACATTTACAGTACGACAATGAATACATTGTGTTATGCTGCCTAATTATAAATTTATAATGGTAACGCTGTAACATGTTCAATTTGTCAATGTCTTGATGTCAATTTGTTATAGTTGTACAATGTCAAGTTATACGAAAGAGGACCAAAATTTTAATTTGTCTGGCTAATTATTACATCACCTCTAGGTATAATGGTATTTCTTTTTCCCATGTTATTTGTTTTGAATAATTAATTTGCTCGTCGATATAATCTGGATCGCCTTTGGTTGAATCTGAGGTGATCTGAGGAACTTTAAAGTTTAGGTACTTACTTATCTAATTTTCGCGGGAATTTCATCAAGTCTTAAGAAATTTCAATTTTTACTTTTTACGGAGCTGGTTGTGACTGTGAGACGGGTAGATGTTTTCTAAAAACACTTTATTTTCAATTTTTCAAATCTTTAAGATAACTCTCGTTGTGCTGAGACGTGTAATAAAATATTACTTAGTAAAATTATTTATTACTTTTTTTGCAATTACAATGTACATATTAAGTACATACATATTATACTCACTCACGTCTGTTTCACATAGGGGTAGGCAGAGATGTTATTTTTATCTAACAATTTAATTGAAATACTTACCAGAAGAATCCTACCGCGCTGGAGCTAGTTGGAAGACGGGTAAATTTTTCTAGTAGTATTATTGTGATGATACTGATGATACATAGTCTTATCGTGAGACAAATTGTAATAAAACTAAAAGTGTTTATTTTTTTATTAAATAAAAATAATAATCAATCATTTGTCTACTCATTCTAAGCGATTTCTACTCAGCCAGTACATTGTTTTACCAGCTAATCTCTTCTAATTTATGTCCGCATACCAGCAAAGGCATGGTTACCGGAGAAGTATGGAAGGTGCGTGGGCTCCCCGTAAATATTTTAAAGTTATGATCCCCTTGACTAGAAGTATTTCGTTGTATTACATCTATAATAGATACCTATTGATGAATGATAAAAACAATTTTTTTTGTTAAGTACTAGATAAAAGATCAAATTGTGTCACAATTAACTTAGTTTTTATTTCGAATTTATAAACTAGCTAACCCGACAAACGTTGTTTTGCAAAAAATAACTTTGTTCTTCATAGCGTCTGTGTAAGTATGTACATATTATTATGACAAAGTAAAATTTGTGGTTTTTGAAAATGGGTTATATCTCAAAAACTACTAACTATATCTCGTTGAAATCAATTTTCATTGAAAGTGGTTTACCTATTAAGACCTAGAAACAGCATTTTTTCTAGATTTTTCACTTTCATAATTTAAAAAATAGAGGGGGGGGGGGGGGGCACAATTTTCCACTTTGAAATTGTCTATCTTTCATAGTAAGTACTGAGAAGCCCTACACTGGGATTCTATTGAATAATAAATGTATTAGCGATATAAATCTTTATTTCGGCACCGTGGCCGATCTATTCTATGTATACTACAACACGCGACCGCGGAATCGTCTGGACTAAAACAAACTACTCGCGTAATGACAATGCATTCGATATTTTTGAATACTGATTTAAACATAAATCAACCATAGACAATGCAAGGAGGTATCATATCTTAACAATATGATACCACAGTACCTATTGACTTTGAGAAAAGCTTAATACCTACTTATCATTTATAGAGACCTATGACCCCCTTATTTTTTTTATCTTTATATGTAAATCGTAAAGCGGTACACAGCATACATGTACCTACCAGGTTTCAACTGTATAGTCTTCATAGTGGCTGTGACATACGGACGGATGGACAGACAGAAGATATGACGAATCCATATGAGTTCCGTTTTTTTGCCATTCGGCTTCGGACAATGAGTGACAATGCACCGATACAAAGTTATCTATCTATACTAATATTATAAAGCTGAAGAGTTTGTTTGTTTGTTTGAACGCGCTAATCTCAGAAACAACTTGACCGAATAAAAAAAATCGTTTTTGTGTTGGATAGTCCATTTATCGTGGCTATATTTTATCCCGAAATTCCCACGGGAACGGGTAAAACGCGGGTGAAGCCGCGAGGATCCCCTTGTGGTACATATTATAGTCAAAATCACTAGTGACAAATATTCAATTGTACTAGCTCCTTCCTGAGTAAGGCGTATACAGGCATTAGGCGCGTAGGCTTCTCATAAACATTATAATATAACGATCCCTTCGGTTGTTACATGCAATTCTAATGTACCGATTTGTTCCTGACAACGCGAACGTTGTTGTTCAGTTTAAGAGATAATTTTACGTCTATTTTGTTACGGGCCTCTGTTGTGTAGGTTTACTGAATTTGAAGTTTACTATGGTAGCGTAGCGTAGGTTAGGTATAGAATTAATAATAATAATAACTGAGTACCTACTTAACTATTAATAATTTATTACTTACCTACTCAAAATTTTGGAGCGAATAAAAAGACCATGTCTCCGGACTTTCCACTAATATTTTTCATCGTAGATCGCATCAACGCTTAACATCACATCAGGCGTGATAGCGGACAAGCGCTTGCCTATAAACCAATAAAAAAAAAAGATACTCGTACCTACTGAAGTGAATACATAAAATTACACTTATGATTTGAACTATTACTAAGTAAAGGTATATTTTGACGACATCCGTAGCCTAGTGGTGTACGCACCGGTTTCAAGGCGCTGTCGCTGGAGGTCTCGGGTTCGATTCTTGGTCGCGTAAATATTGAAAGTGAATTTTTCAATATTTCCTCGGGTCTGGGTGTTTACATGGGTGTCGTTGTTTCCAATTTCATAAAACTAAGTGCTTCTAAGCTACTAAGTTTAGTATTGGGACAATGCATGTGATGGCGTTTAATATATATAATTTTTTTTATTCACTACGGTGTAGCACTTAGCCATCATCACACCTGATGATAAGTGGTGATAAGACTGAAGGTGGAAGCGCACTACTCCCGGAATCCTCAATCACTGAGGAACTGGCTATCTTATCTCTAACTTCCGGAACACAACAATGCTGAAAACATCATTGTTATGGCGACAGACTTAGATAAGATGGTGGTAGCTAGCCAGGCGGACTAAGAACAAGTTCTACCACTAACCAAACCGAATACAATATGTACCCCCACTGGGAATCGATCCCGGGACCTCTGGGTCTAAAATCGGTGGTATGAATCATTTATTTATTACTAGCGGATCTTCTCGGTTTTACCCGCGTGGTACCCGTTCCCTTGGGAATATCGGGACAAAATATAGCCTATGTCACTCGGGAAGAATGTAGCTTTCTAATGATGAAAGAATTTTCGAAATCGGTCCAGTAGTTTTGGAGCCTATATTCGATGCAAACAAACAAACAATCAAATCTTTCCTTTTTATAATTTATTTATTTACTTACAAGGTTTTTTCAATTACTTTTTTCATTTAAAAAAAAACGTAGGATTTACTTGCGCTATTTTGCAATACTTTTCTTATCACTTAATTAAATTCGGTAAAATAGTCGGTCCCAAACATATCGGAACTTATACTATCTATAATTTACTATGTAAGTAAAGTAAGTATAATACCTAGTTATGTAGAGTACCTATACCTACATAACCATTAATCTAATGCCCCTCCTGGGAATCATATCCCGAACTTTAGATTACTTAATACTTGCTTTGTCTTTAGTCGAGTTGGCTCGACATATTATAATCTATCTATACTAGATGAACCACAAAAAATATGTATATAGTTCCAGCGGTACCAAAAAATGCTGCAAATAGTGTTAAAAGCATGAAAATCGGAACGATTGATCTTTAGGCCATAAGAATATTTTGACCCGTAGCACAAAAAAAAATACGAAAAAGGAGAGGAGTTATGACGCCATCTTTTATTTGTATGGGAAAATAAATTTTTGTTTTGTAACCTATCGTGTTGAGGAGCCCGTGGCGCAGTGGATAGCGCGCTTGGCCTGCGATCGTTGAGGTTAAGCAACGTTCGCAATGGTCGGTCACGGGATGGGTGACCAAAAACTTTTCATTTCGAGCTCCTCCGTGCTTCGGAAGGCACGTAAAGCCGTTGGTCCCGGCTGCACTTGCAGTCGTTAACACCCACCAATCCGCACTGAGCCCGCGTGGTGGGTCATGGCTCATTCTCCTTATTCATCCATAAGGAAGGCCAGTGCCCCAGCAGTGGGGACATTAAATGGCTGATGATGATGATGATGAACCTATCGTGTAAGGTATCTTATGAGAGGGCTTATTACGTCAATTCAAAAAATGTATCACATTATTATATTTCAGTCACTTGTTTTAAATTAAAATTAAAATCATTTTCTTAACATACCATACCTACAGATATGATACGGTTGAATCATTATTTGTAATATTTACCTTAAATTATAGGTAATAGCCTCATATCTCACCACAAGAAAGCAGTTATGAAAATTTAGTATCTTTTTATAACTTTTTAATATTACAAAATGTGATAATATCACAATTAGTTGAAACATCTATAAAAAGTTCAATTTTAGACACTGAGGATGATAAACACATTTGCAGCATTTTACTGAATTTTGGGGTGTACCGCACGAGTAAGATGCTTTGCTTGTACAGGCAACAGCAAATCAGTTTTATTTAACTATAGTATAGTTGATAATAAAAATAATTGATAAATAAATCTAATTTGAAGGTCATTTGGTCCTTCTTTAATCGACTACGGGGCCTAGCACATAGCCTTCATCACACCTGATGTTAAGTGATGATAAGGCTGAAGGTGGAAGCGAACTACTCCCGGAATCCTCAATTACTGAGAAACTGGCCATGTTATCTCTAACTGCCGGAACACAACAATGCTGAAAACATCGTCGTTATGGCGTCTGACTTAGATAAGATGGTGGTAGCTAGCCAGGCGGACTTTGAACAAGCCTTACCACCATCCAAACTGAACACAATATGCGCCCCCACTGGGAATCGAATCGGACCTCTGGGTCTGATACCGGTGTGGTGTGTACCACTAGGCTACAGATGCGGTTCAGAATTGGTTGAGGGTCTTTGGCATACCGTACTTCGCTAGCACAGACAGACCAGCACCACGACCACGACACGAGTTATCAAATGTGTCACTTGATTTTGAATTCAATGATAAAATTTATGAAAGATTAATTTCAGTTGGACAACTCTATAGCCTTTTTTGATCACCTGATGTGGGTGTTATGGGTCTTCTTCCTTACTTCTCTTAGTCGGGCACTCTTGACAGAGTGGTCGTGGCTGTCGATGGACAGGGTTGCGGCTCGCCGTCGAGCGATGTCTCTCCATTTTGTTCGACTTTCAGCGCTGCGAAAACATTGTACATATATATAATATATTCTTCCTTACAGTAGATCGTAAATAAAAATTTTACATTTTCACCTTAAACGCGTATTTTAGCGGTTTTTGAATGCAAAAATGATTATTTATATGCTGCCTTATTTACATATTACGTACCTTCTTGTAAATATGAACTGAATAAGTAGTATTGTTAGCTCTACCACAATTTATAATAATTGCTAGGTTACTTTATCAATTTTATCGCTAGTTGTGACTGTTATAAGCTAGATAAGTTACTGCACTCATTTATTACAAGCACCTATTTAATTAATATTACAACTATCTGATAAATTACTCATGTTCACTATTATTTATTTTATTTGTTGTTCTTACGTCCACGCCTTGTTCACGGTATAAAAAAAATTATAATATTTTATAATAAGTGATTCTACCTGAGATCATAATATAATACCTACCTATACTGAATGAAAGTGCAAAACATTCCCTTAGAAACGCAGGTCGAAATATACCTTTTTTTCGTCGTCCCACACTATTAAATTATACTGCCCATCAACCTACATCCACCCATTTTGTATGGGAGGACAAAAAAAAATTTGGTTTCTAAGAGAAAATTATGCAGTTTTATGGGTAGAATCACTCTCTATGTTATTGCTTGTTTTTTTACACTAGTACCTCTTAGTATTCGCATAAGTACTCGTTTTCACGTAACGTATAAAAATGTGTAAGTAGTATTCTTTTCTGAAACTTAATACACCCTTTGACGCCCGCCCGGCCGAATGGGGCCAAACTGAAATGCTGCCTTATTTATTATAGAAATATTTTTTTTATTTTTAATGTTTATCCACAACGGGGTAGCACTTAGCATTTACTTTAAAATTCTCTGGCCCTATTCGGCCGGTCCGGGGCGTCCTGAGATGTAAGTACCTATAACAAAATCTGAATTGTTTTATTTTCATGAATAATGTTAGTAATAAATAGTCATTAAAAAACCCACAGCACTATGACACAAAGTGAAATTCCATATAAAATCCAATGGTCAATAATAATAACATCTCAGATAGTAATAAATTATATTTTCCGTAACCTAAATTATCAAATGTATTAAAATCATGAAGAATTATTATTCCCCATAAAAACCACAATCCATTATACTATAAAAGTAGCAATGAAAGAGATGTAAAATAAATATCGTAGTACTAAACACTTTAGCTCTTATTTTCAAATTCCGCAGAAATGAGCATACCTGTCTGTCAAGAACAGAAGCTCTCACTCTGTTTTAATATTCTCAATACCATACAAATATAAAAACATATTCCGAAATTGGTTCAGTACACTATAATTTTATCAATCGCTATACAATACTAATTATAGTAAAGAGGTAGAAGCTAAGCAAATTAGATAACTTAAAATACTTAGTTCAACAACTTGTTCTTGTAAATTGAACTAAGCAAATAAAGATTAGCGAAGTTATTATTATAACCTGCATTTGTGTATTTTAAAATAATCTTAACCCTCCTCGTTCAACAAGATTGCCGTCTACATAACCATTACTTAAACTGATACCATAATACTACCCGCTTCAAGAATCAAATCTGTCATAGGGTTAATGTGAAATATAATAGATACCAGCCTTTTAGGCTTACACTGAATGTGATAAGGACACAATGTACCTTTAATATTACTAGTAGAACTATCAATAGAATATACAACATTAAAATTTTTACCCTAAATGCGACCTAAGTGCCTACGAAATAAAAGCGGTTTTCTTTGTGTAAGGGTTCAGGTAGTAATAGTTGTACTTGCAACGTGGGTGCATAATGGTCGATGTGAAACTGATATTTTCGAGGGAAACTGAGTTTGTTACGAAATGTCTAGCTTTAAGAAGCAATTGCATGAAATGTGCGTTTAAGATCCCTCTAAAAGGAAATAGTACATTGCGTATTACATATCCCAGACGAATAGGTTTGATGTAAAATACTTTCAGTTCCATGTATGGAGAGCACCCCCCCCCCCCCCCTACAATATTATTTTTTTCGTATAAAAGTAATCATTTTAAAGCGGTTTTCAGAATACATATAAATACCAAGTTCCAAGTGTGTAGTTCTATCTAATAGTTTTGGAACAAAGTGGCTGTGACACACAGGACGGGACCAACAGACTGACAGACATTATGAATCTATACCTAATGGTTCCGTTTTTTGCCATTCGGCTAAGAAACCCTAAAAAAGAGTGTAGTCTAATATTTTATTTGTTTTTCTACCTTCGTTTATTTCTAACACTAACACTTACATAAAGTAAGCAGAATGTTTCCCAATTGTATCCTACATCTTTGGCGGTGTAACGTCAGCTATTGTTTTACCACAACAGCGAGCCCTTGGCACACGAACGCAGCCCACATCTCCTAAAGCGCATACAATAGTTGCATAGTTTAAAGCGCAGTTCACAGAGTCAGCTGGCAAACGAGACGTTTCACCTCTTGTCATACTTCGGTTCACGCCGCAAGAGTTGCTAGCCTTTCTCTCTTTCTTTGTCTCTCTTGCCCGAATACTCGTACGCTACTTATCTTTGGAAGCGTCTTACGCCACTTGCAATATAAAATTAGCTGTCAAAATGGACTGTAGTATTCAAATGTTTTAGTTCCAAAGATTATCACCGGAACAGATATGCTTGTCGCACTATACTTATCTTTGGGAGCGTCTCAAACATCGCCCTGTCACTTTAAATGTCAAACGTATGAAAGAGATACCATGATGTTTGAGATGCTCCCAAAGATGATTTGCGTTCGAGAATTCGGGCGTCTGTGTCGCAGTTTGAAAAGAGGTGAAACGACGCATCGCCCGGCTCGCTTGCTCACCCGCCAGCTGACAGTGTGGCCTGCGCTTTAATCGCAGTTTCAATTCTATACATATAATAAAGACAAGATAAAATCTAAAGCCACTTAGCATCAAGCGTACAGTGATAGAAACAATTTTCTTTCACTATCTCTCCTACGAATCAGGCACGACAAACTTCATAAGGTATTCAAATATTCAGCTTTATTAAGTTTCGTGCAAGAAGATTCAGATGGTTAAAATGTCTCCTGGGTAGAACTTTCGTCTTTGCAATTTAAATATGTAGGTAATTCTTTTAGCCTCTTTGCCCGCCATTTTTGTCTAGAAATGGTTTGTTTAAATCCCATAAATATCAATTTTAATTGCTATACCTACTCTTAGGTACTTACCAAAAAAATTTGAATATTTGCATTATGCCATAAGATATTATTGACAAGTCAAATGTAAGACATATCTCTTGATCAGACAATATTGACTGCAGCAACAGCAGCAATAAAACTGTCTCTGTGTAGATATAATTTAGCCATCAATAATGCCAATATTTCTGACATACCTATAATAATGGCTATTGTCAATGTGAATCAGAAATTATGGTACTTGAACTCACTCAATTTCAATTTGAAATAGGCAAAAACAAAACACAACAGTGCAAACGAAAGTGAACAAAATAAAAATAAACAATCATTAAAACTTTTGGTTTCAATTGTTCGAGCAGCAATTGTTTTGCTTCGAAGGAAATAATTTCTTCGCGGCACATTAAGCTTTGTTCATAAAACGCGATATTTTCAGAGTACAGAATAAATGATTAGTTCCGGACGTTTGGTTAAGAGGTTTTGCGATTTCACAGTTTAGCTGGCGCGTTTGAATTGATATGAATCGACGATTTAAAACGATTATTTATTGCTCGAGTTAACAAATATGGATTTGCAATATTTGGATGGTCTGAAATAGGATTTCACGGATCACTGCTTTTCGAATTTATTTAACAAATGCATAAGCCTTTAATTTATAGCGCACGCCGCGGCGGCCGCACGCGAATCTTCGGTATCATAAAACGTTATTTTTATTATTAAATTTGAAAGAAATAAGTAAAAAAAATCACTGATCAATGTAATTCTAGAAAGCGGAAAGATTATAAAAATAAATAATGAATCCTAAATTTTAATAATATATAATTTGTTGATAATATAGTAATTTTGATGCAAGGTAGAAGCAATTAGGTGTAGGTACCTTGTGTACACTTTACATTGATGAGCAAATGAAATAGTTTTTTTCTAAATTAATTTATTTTAGCCCTTACCACTGAAAGTAATTCACTTATTTGTTGCACATAACGAATCCTAGAAAAAGGATTTCTAATGACGTAACACGTTTCAATCAAATCAGGAAGTGGACAGTCACTGGAACCATTTCTGAGTGCTCTTATTTGGACAAAACCAATTAGGAACCGACATTACCAATGCCTTTACCCATCTAAGGCTCACTACTTTGAAAGAAACCGGTTAGCAGGCGCCTGAGGAGCCTGTGATCTAAATAAAATTTACATATAATTGGTACAGACAGAATGATTTTGTATCACTCATTATAAACCTACACTCAAAGCAGACCGACCTATTGATATAAGTATTGGTTTCGTATTAGGTCCTGGTACTGTACCAATATTTAGGTACTTACCTGTATGGAAATTGATTTAAGAACTTCAACTAATTAAAAACAAACTATGATTATCAATAAAAAGGTTTTAAAGCTGCTCGAATCAGTTTGAATATATAAAGAAGATAAAATTGTTTTCTGAATTGACGAAATTGGGTTGCGAAACTTCAAATAGGCTAAAAAACAGCTTGACCCTAAAGCAATTAACTGCTCTCTGCATGAAGTAAATACCGAAAGCGATTGTTCTGTAATGGCAAAAGAATTAGCTGACGAAATTAAGCAAGATTTATTTTCGAATGAAAATGAACCCAACAAAACTAAACTAAACGAGGAAAGTTTGCTAAGTCAGTAAATACTTTTATGTAAGTATATTTTTTCAAAGTAGCTCTACTATTTGTGGGTTCTCTTTACGAAATGCTTAATTATGAAGGTATATATCTTTACAAATTGCTTGATAAGTTTCCCCACACGTACACGGCTTTATCAAACCTTTTTCACTTTAATCACTACCTACTAACTTAAATACCTAATTGTAAAGATGCGTAAAAATATTTATTTCGTTGAAAAAACTGGTACAGTGACTTGTGGTAACGACACTCCTCATCGTATAAGGTATTTTTAACTGTTTTTATTATTGTTATAATAATATAGATACAAATACCTAATTCAGTAGCGAATGCATTTTTATAATAAAATAGATACAAATACCTAATTTAGTAGCGACTCATTATATCACAAAATAATCCCGTACAACTTCTATCATTTCCAAAAAAAACTTTTTTTCCAAATCTTAAGACAAAAACGTAATGTAAAATAACAACACTAGGATTTTTTATAAGATTTATGTCGAGAAGGTTTATTCAATTTAGTAGGTAATCTTGGGAAATCACCAAAGCATAATTAATTGATGATGTTAACGACCGCCTGAAACCATTATTAAAATTCTTGTGGTGTAAACATGTTTACTCGTAATTTGCTTCGTTACAAATGACTACATCCTCTTTCGTTAGTTTGTTACGTGCCACCACATTCTTAGTTTACTACCTAACTACCTAATTTTATTAAACACTCTTTTTAGTTGCATTAAATTGTAATGCACAGTTCTAGTAAGTACCAGATTTTATTTTTATTTTATTTTATTTGGAGAGCTTACAGTATCATTTAAATGGATCTTATTAAGTAGATACTTATAAACTTATTACAAGCTACCGCATATAAAAGCATAAACAAATTTCAATTAAAATAACAGCGAAAATCTATTTCTGCATTCATTCAGTAGTTGAAATAGTTTTAACCTGTCTTACGCTTTCGCTAGTACAAAAAAGATCGAAGCTGTTATCTGAGCAGATGATTTTAGCATAAAACTGTTCCTTCTAAAGTTGGTATGAGCGAAGGTCGCTTGAAATAAAAAAGGATGTGATATCATTTTCAAATCTTATAAATACATTAAGTATACAGAATTCAAACAACAATCTGACATTGACCACTCTCTTAAAGTCATAAAAATCGATATGAATTTAAAGAAATAAAACTACAATATGAGTAATTTTATCTCTGATCATATAATTGTATTATATGACCTGACAATTTTATAGACAAAGTTCGGAATCATTGACACAGATGTGCATTTCTGAAGTGAAGAGTATACATCGATACATCCAATCAGTGTTGCCTACTTATTGAAGTGCGATGTTGAAGCGTGACACCCGGCTAAGTTTTCAATCGCACCAGCTCGATCCCACTCAACGTCACAGAAATCGACCACTTCGGATCTACTTCCAATTATGTCTGCAGCTGGTTTTATGTAATCATTTGCTAAGAAAATTATTGAATGATGGTGACTTACAAAAAGTCTGAAGGCAGAATTATAGTATTCTCGATCCTCTCTTTCCTTTAATAGTTTATAATAATAATAAAGGCCCCTCCGACTGCAAAAAGAGGGGTATTATAAGAGAAGTTTGGTATCAAATTCAGCCATCTCTAGTTTTACTTAAACATAACGCCTTAAAATCAAATTTTATACATGGCAACAGCACTGATGTAAGATTTAACACGCACATGATTTTAACTAGTTTTTTAAATGATTGTAGGTAGATAAAATTAAAACCTTGGAGCTATACAAATTTATTCGAAAATCCTATAATGAAGTTTGGATTTGACCATTAATGATGTTAAAGTATGGATATGACTAATTTTGATATTGACCTTATTTGATCAGGGAGCCGATTTTCGCGCAATAGATTATGTCGAATAGCGATATTCCGCACTTAACTTGGCACACAACACAGGCCTAGTTATATGGCACGTACAGTCAAAATAAAATGGCGGATGTCGATTGAAGCAGAATTTTCGTATCACATTATAGAAATGTCTATAGCAACGAGTGGTCAATATCAGTCGATGTGAATGTCGCGCGTAAAGCTGTATTTTTAAAAACTATAGACATTTTCAGTATCAGATAACTCTGCGTGCGCCTGGGACGTTTTTGGCGCTAGTTACAGTAGGTACATTTTTTGTTCAAAATCGATAGATGTGAGATTCGCCCCCTGACCGTTTCTGAATGTTATCAAAAGGATTTGGTCATTTTTGATGAAAGCAGTTAGTAAAGCCAGGTGAAGTCAACCTGTAGGTGATTAAGTAATTATTGTAGTACAATAAAAAGCGTAATTTTTAATTTTGGGCTATTTTTGATATCGCACTGTAGTAGAAAGTTGTATGGAATTTAATGATAGTCTTCTTTGCACCGCAATGTGCGTCGTCTATACGATTTTGAGTAATGTTTGGTGATGCTTTCGGTGAATTCCTGAATTAAAAAATACTAAATGAAGCGTAAAGCAAGCTCAGAAAACAACAAGAATACACAAAAAGACTGTGACAGACCTTTTGTTATATTAGTGCAATGAGCAAAATTTCTATTATCTTCAACCCACTATCAAAGCCATTCAAGCCAAGAAACCTTGTCAAATACGTTAACATTATTAACAATATCATGACCGTTAATAAAATGGTTATTATGTCTTTGCAATTCCTAAATAGATTTTTTTTTAAAACCCATTGAAAACACTTATTACTATGCCATACTAAATAATACTAATTCTCCCAAAACTTAACTGTTTTAAAAGGTTGAACACCCCTGTTGCCAAAAAGTGATTACTTCAAGCATCTGAGTTTACATAAGGATAAACTGTTTTCTGGTTGCATTTCCATAACGATTTTTGCTGCTGGAGTGAATAGACACAAAATTAAAACGGTTTTTTCATACTATTGCCATAGACATTAAATTTGTTAAAAAATTTAACCATGTTTTGTTTGTTTTCAAGGGCAAGATTTAGATTTATCAAACAAATTGTTTATGGAAATAGTTTTCAAAACGTGTTTTAATTTTGGGTCTATTCACCCCAGCAGTTCTATTCACCCCGTTTTACGGTACCTAATTCTGGATGGGTTTCAGTATTTTAGTTCCTTTTTACCAATAAACACGTAGGAAAAATAATGCACTCAACAATTCCCACAACTGGCGTAAAACTATATTAGTTTCATAAACTATATTAGGCCGTCAACCCATAGTAAATCCTTGAATCTGATTGGCTGTCGTGGATTTGTCTAGTTAAGAAAGTAACCATTACTGGATTTGACCAGCTTTGATTTTAAACTTCACTTTCGTGACGTTTTAACATATATTAAAAGCGTATTTGACCGATTTTGAAAATACAAAGTTATTGGTTTCAATGGTATGAAGATATTTGCATACTTAGGTCATAAACTTTAAATTTGAGATTTTGCCACTTTTGATACCACAGATACGGCAAACTTAGTTTGACGTATCTGTGTATCTATCTGTCTGTGGCATCGTAGTTCATGGACGAATGGACCGATTTCGATGCGATTTGTTTTGTTTTTATTTCACTTAACCCGCAATTATATCTTGTCAAAAGTTGTCAAGTGCAAAACTGCAAGTTTTAATCTGTTCCACAATTTCAGTTGCACCCACAGCTGTTTATTCGGCGGTTAACTAAAATTTATTAGTCGGTCAAATGTCTAGACCACAGATAGATTTACGATAGCCACATCGCGTAGGAGCTGTTAGCCTTGCGTATAAATACACCATTTGTATAATAAACACTATAAAATCACTAATAGACTCATTTTGACAAATTACCCTTATCGATTATGTTGACATTTGCTTATTCATAAAACACTTAAAATATATCAAAACTTAATCAATATTAACATCACATATACAATTAAGTAAGCTGCAAGTTTATGTGAATACTTTATATTTGAGCAAAGGTTAAATAAATATGATGCAATCAAAACCTAATTTCAATAATGCTTTCGAATATGTATTCTCTTGTCTAATGCATTGGATTATTCGATTATGTAAAATTTATATGTCAGTGTTCTAAGGATAACACATTTTATCCACAATCCACTCCACAATGTTATTTCTAACGTCTTTACGGCTTAATAACATATTTCCTCTATCTCTCTAAACAAAACAAAAAGTATAAAAGAACAATAGACCCGATGTCCTTCTCAAGACAAACTTCCTGTAATCTCCATTAAAGTACAAAGTTAGATAAAATTAATCCCAGTTTAACTTTTCGATTTGCGGGAAGCTAACAGTGTCTCAGTTTTCAAAGTTTAAATCGATCTATAACAATAACAAATGACAGTTTTAAAAAGTGGCAGGCTATGAGAAAAGTTAGACCCCGACGGACTCGCTGTCACACATAACGTTTTTGATATTGAAATAGTTGTGTAGTTAATCAATAAACAAATGAGCGTGGAATATTTAAACAATGTTTTGTCTTTCGTGTGATGTATGGACGATTTTTCAATACAATTAACAAAGGTTTATATTATAATGTAGGATGCACCAATGTTTCAAATGCAAGGAAAACATTTAGCAGAACACATTGTCTCGCGTGATTGTATAAACATCTTGGAGACGACTTCCGTTACTATGTACTTATAATCGTGCAAAGGTTAAATTCTCATACTTAAATTTTTGCTCTAATTAGCTACTTGTCAATTCTGTTAATCATTGGTTTGATGTGCCAGCAATTACAGGTTTCGTGGTCAATTAAGCTCAAATCGCTGCAATCGTGATCAACTTAGCTCAAATCGCTTCAAGTATTATAGTAGAACACAACAGGTGTAAATTATCAAAAAAAAATAACCTTTCTACATTTTATTATACTAGTACAACATGCAACTATATTATGCGTAGCACATTTGTTGGAGCTTGGCGTTATGTATGATTAATATTGATATGTTTAACTGCTGATGCGTTTCTTGCACTGCTTCACTTTAATATGGTCAATCGGCATTATCATTCAAACAGTATAACCAATACCTTTATTTACCAAGCAGCCGCGTGGGTTATCAGAATGAACTAATCCTGGGGGCGTAGAAAATCACGTTGCCCTAGAATCGAGTGAGTATCGATTCGAAGTCGCGGTAGAGCCTGCGCAGGCGTCGATTCCTGAGGTTCTACTCCGAAACGCGAAATCCAAAACTTCATTATACCCATCTATCTCTCCCTCTCCCTCCAATCATAACAGAATCGAATGAAAGAGCGGGGCGAAGTTTGGGATTTTGCGTTTCGAAGTACGGCCCCTGAATCGGTGAAACTACAATAAACGTTTAACAATTTATAGTGTATTTTTTTCCGAGAACGGTAGTAGTCAGTTATCGGTCGATAATCGATTTCGAGTTAGCGTTGCTATTATCAATGCTAATTATAAACTGATTTCCATATTTAATGTACGTCTTTTGAAGAAGATAAATGTATTGTAATTAAAACACAATCCCCCTTATTACAAAACGTGGACTAAAGTTAGACCTGGTTTAAAATTCATACTAGTTCTGTCTTTCATTTGGAAAATGAAAGTGACAGCACCAGTTTAGTACCAGTTTTAAACCAGGACTATTTTAGTCCACGTTTTGTAATAAGGGGGAATAAGTCAAGTTTCAGCTACCTTCTATTCTATAGAATTGACAAAAATATATCTGAACATTTTAGTTTACTTTCACTCTAGGCAACATTTTCACATAAGTACTTACTCAAAATATTTACTAGGCAAAATTGAAAGTACCTCTTGCATCTACGTGCATTTTGAGTGGGTACGTTAAAGCTTTGAAGTAAAAAGTTAAGTTTAAGCACAACAATAGTTTGTGGAGTGCATTAGCAAATATGCGTAATAATATGCGCATAATCCGCGTAAAGTGTTGATGAACTTTGGTGTGTACACAAAATATGTTCAAAACCACAAGTGCTGCTTACATTTAAAAGGGTTTAAGTTTCAAATATACTTTTACTTTGCTTTTATTTCGTACTAAAAAGTACTTTTAAGTATAGGAAAAATGTGATAGTAAAAACCCACGAGCCCTATAAGTAGCTTTCAGGCGGGACTTCATCAGTTTTATCCTAAACTAAGGGTTCCGCGCGGTTTTACCCGCGTGGTACCCGTTCCCGTAGGAATATCGGGATATGCCCATGACACTCGGGAAGAATGTAGCTTTCTAATGATGAAAGAATTTTCAAAAGCAGTCACATCTTTCAACTTTATAATATTGGTATAGACAGATACTATAGATCAAAGAAGTACTTAGATTTGAAGCAGTTTTAATGATCAGTACCGTTCTATCAATACTCATTGATCATCCTATCAAATCTTTTGCCCAATGTGTATCTTCAACTGATTGTCTCTGATTAAGTCCAGCATTTTCAATGTAATAATGAAACGGTATCTTTAATAACGGTACAATTTCTCAGTCCTCTTTATCAAAAGCTTTAAATCTATTGTTGCCTGCTATTGAACCATCCAATCCAATGTCTTTATTGAGTATTGTTTTTAAGTTTTAGCAGTTATTGTGTTTAATGGGAAAGTGAAAATGTCAATTTTCTACACTTAAGTAAATTTCTATAATTACTTGATGATTTCTAATTTTTAAATTCAGTTTTTTTCTTGGGGAAATTGATTAAAGAATCTGAATGAATGCATTTGGATAAATCCTTTTACTAGCACATCATTTACACAGAATTTCTACTCTCTAACTTAGGTACTTATTATTATTAATGAAAACAAAGTATTGTTTTGACAGGTTCTCTGATCTCGGCTGTCCTTTTATTTTGTTACGCAAAATTGATATGTCAGTGTGTCCATTCAGAATGATCTACCTACACTTCCATTGTTACACTGTCTGATCTGTCAGTTTTGTAACAAGGTCATTGTAAAATATGGTTTTAAAGGCACCTTCGTAATCTGTTATTAAGGACTTAGAGATTTACGATTGTAACTTATTGACAGTGTAAAAGACTTCAGGATATCCAATTATCCAGTTTTATTTATCTATTACTTATAATTAAATCGATTAATTAAGTTTATTTACAGCTAATAGCTTTCAGGTACATGGCAACCTAATTTATGAAATTAACATCAACTTTTTTCGTATCTGCATTATGAATTTTATGAATACGGTAGTGAAAAAGTTTAAACATCATAAAAGGACAATCATTAGAAAAATTTTGAATTTACGGACTAAATTGAAATAGTTTTCATTGCATTATAAAACAAGTCTTTTCGGATCAACGGAGTTGTGATGTGACCTTAATTTTTTAATTCTGTTACACGATTTCATTGTGTACACAAAAGAATGTAATACTTGAAATACAATCAATCATTTTAATCGGATTTGTTAACAAATAGTCATATATTTATAGATATGTAGGAGTTATAATGATTTTTTATGTATTATTAAATTGAGTTGTTATAGCGTTTTAACACTGTAAATTATATAAACTTAAGTCTATTATATATTTTGTATTAGTCAATTAAACGGCTCGTTTAAATATTTGAAGTAAGATAAAGTGATATAATTGAAATTTCAGATTGTCATTAGATAAACTTAAGAGATTTAATTGAGTTGATTTAGTTATCTGAAATAATAACATTAATAATATGTTATCAAATTTTTTGACACTTCGCAATAATATTTAGACAATTACAAATCCAATACCTTAAATGGAAATTAATTATGGACAACAACTAAAGAAAACAAAGTACAAACATTAAAGTAGATTGTCTATACTGACAATGAAAACAATGCATCTAAATCACAAAATTATGTAAATATTAACTGAATGGCATTAACACTAAAGTTGGATATTGGGTGCCGTTATTCAAAGTCAGAAAATGTGGATTAAAAACCATGTTCTTTGTCTGAATGAGAACAATATGTGAATTTTTTGGACCTCGTTTGATTAAGTTGATTAAGTTGCTGTGTTACCAGCATGATGCCATGCGCATGCTTCCCATCTGTCACTTCATATAACTTTTAATCATAAAAGTTTTGAGGTCCAATTATTAAGGTCAGTTATCATGTAAACTAGACTATCTCACGGCTCCAATTAACTTTTGTTTATGCTAACGGTCTCGCTAATTCAACACATTTATACCATTGTTTTAGTGGTTCTTAAAATATGACCAGTATCTTAAAGAATCTTTTGGTCAAATGTCAAAGTAACGTTATTATCGCTAAAAAAACTATGTTTTTAAGTAAGTTCAGCTTGCTAGCAAATGTTACATGTGCAAATTGATCTCGAGTTGTTTGTATGAAATTTTGTTTTTATTTTCACACGAACATTAGATGATATCAGATCTTGGCTTCCGTTGTTTGTGATAATCTTTTCACATTATCTCAACGTTTATGACTGACGAATTTAGATAATAATGTTTTGTATGAGAAAGCGTCTTAATATGTGTGAGCGGGTTGAGTTTTGGAATTAACATAACTATTTAAGTGGGAATTAGTTTCAAACTTTTTACAGATTCCGTTCATTTAAGTAGGTAGGTACATGTCCTTATCACAAAACAAACTGCGATTCGCTTCGCTTCCAATGTGAACTGCGTTTCCGCATCGTAGAAGTTGTACCTATGTATCACTAGAGGTCGATAGAAAGATGGGAACATAAACTATAATTCTTTAAAAATAATTAAACGGCCTTTAAAACAAAAAACTCACTTTCCTAAACACGTAAACATGAAAAATAAACTGAATCATTCAATTCATATGACGAAAATGCGCGACATTTTCTAACCTCCTCCTCCTTTTTTTGAAGTCGGTTAAAAGTGGTTTAATTATTAAATACAACTTTAGGCATACCTAAATTGTGAAATAAAATGTAATTGTATAATAAATTAAGCCACCACAAAATAACATTACTCACGTAATGATTATTTCAAAACAAATATTTATCATTTCCTTATAACTCCTGTTGTGCTTTGCAGTAACTGTATAATTAGCATGAATCATAAGTTATCCTGTAAATTAGCGCTTATAGTTTTCCTTCTTGTATTATGTGGCTTCGCTTTTGCCTGCATTCGCTTTGTTACCATTCTAGTGTAAATAGTACTCTTCAATTTGTCGTTCTCTTTAATTTTAGGGAAGCGAGCTTTTCTGTACAGGGAGGATACTAGTGAAATACATCGAAGTTAAGAACACAATTTATTAAAGACTTTTTTGTGAGTTCAAAAGCGAACGAATCGCCGAATGAAGTCTAAAGTGGTGAAGATGAAATATTTGCCTCCAGCTGGGCCAAAGGAATCCTATACTTTGTTGACTGCGAGAAGAAAATATATGAAGAAGTTAATGTATGTATTTTAGACTGTTTTCGCTTTTTACTTTACGCTTTAAATCTTTTTAGTGCCCTTTTTATTCCTAGAATTGGGAGTTAAATAACTTTAAACCGCCTTCTTCTACTGCGGCCTCGTCATAATCTGTTAGTATAAGTTTAAGTAGGTATTGTTAAATTAAAAATTAAGTGTAAATAATTCTAATTTTCATGTTGTTAATGTTTCTGAGTTGAACTAACTTAGAAACATTAACAAAGTTATTATTATTCATTAGAAAAATTAAGCAAATAACAGTAGGTGTATGTAGAGTGTTTAACGTTAGTTGTTACAAAGTATTTATTATTACTAGGAATTTATTTCACTAAAACACCGTAAGTATCTTAATAACTTACTAAATTATTTAGTTTCTTAAAATTATAAATCCTTATTAAATAACAGCAAGATTAAAAAATATTACCTACTTAGTCTAATAGACCGCCCCGAGTAGTCCCCGGCGCAAATGTGCCCATGACGCTGGCCGCGTTGTCGCGTTGGATGGCAATGGACAACCTTTGCACCAGAAATGACCCAGAGCGGGGGGTCACAATTTTTTTGTCTAAGCCGACGCCCCAAATCTTTAACTTACTAAATTATAATTTACTAAACATACAAATGCATAATGTGCATAACCAGAAAAATAATTATAGAAATGACACAAGAACTGAAAAGCAATTTTCAAACAGCATATTAATATGAATTATTTTCCTTTATTTATGACATAATCTTTAAAAGTAAATGAAAAATAGAAATAGTTTACGGCATTTTACCACAGAATAATTTTACGTTAGAATTTAATTTATTATTATTTTTTTTTTCTAATAATGTTTCTTTTACTTTTTACCATAATTTTATTTAGAAAGTTCTGAGGGCGTAAAGAAGATGCTAACGCTTTAGAAGCGGCCTTACTAGGTCAGTAAGCTTGGCATTGAAATCGGGTTTAATTCCTACAAAAAGGTTTTATTGATTTAATTGCATCTTTTGGTGCCCAATATGATATCCTAGGTCCCCCCCTGGCGAAGTTGTGATTAAGTGGTGGGGGGTAAGAGAGTACCACAAAAGAGGAATTTTGGCGGATTTCGGTTATATCTTGTAAAGGACTTACAATATCGATATCCTTTCCCTGTTTTAAATGTATAATAAGTATGTAGGTATTTAAAGTCCCACACTCCTATCTGTTCCGGTGACAGTCGTGACAGAGGAGCCACTTGCAATACGAAATTAGCTGTCAAAATGGACTGTCGTATGAAAACAGTCTTAGTTCCAAAGATTATCACCGGAACAGAAAAGCTTGTCGCACTATACATACGAAAAGTATTTAAGTATATATTTATCCGTTATCATGTTCACGTAGACACAGTTTCTTAATAAAATTGATTAGGGGCTTAGATATATGGTGCGATTGTAATGAAAAAAATATTTATTTATTCATTAATATAAGTACTCATATAATATTTATTTGTATATATGACAGACAACATCAGAATGCCACTTTTATTTCTCCACGCCATAAGTGGATGTAACACCACATCAGCTCTCTGCAGGCAGGGCAAGAAGAAGGTAGTCAAGCTATTAGTAAAAAATGAAAGTCTTCTGGAAGAAATACATCCTTTCTGGTAGCTATGACACTCAAGCTCAAGCCTCTGGCCTACGATTTTCTTACCTACCCCTACTCCTACTTTTGTATGTTACTCAATTACGCAAAAACGGCTGAACATATTCGAATGAAAGGCATACAGATAGTAATTTATAACCTGGATTAATCCACCCAGATCATACACACAAACTTTTTATCTGGAAAAAAAAATCAGGAAACTGAAACGGACCAAGTTCTGCGAGCGATAGCTAGTCTCTACTAATATTATAAAGAGAAAAGATTTGATTGTTTGTTTGTTTGCATCGAATAGGCTCCGAAACTACTGGACCGATTTAAAAAAAAACTTTCACCATTAGAAAGCTACATTCTTCCCGAGTAACATAGGCTATATTTTATCCCGATATTCCCACGGGAACGGGTACTATGCGGGTAAACCGCGACAATCTGCTAGTATTTTATATATTTACTAAGTAGTTAGGGCCTTAATACTATGTGTATTATAGTGTAATAATAAATATGTTAAATTTGTCCAACTTTGATGAGATAATTCTAATGCACGGGTAGTCCAAAAAATATGAATCTCGACTTATTCTATATAGGATTAAATTCCCTACAACTTTTATGAATGACAGTTTTCGATATCGTAAGTTCTTTACGAGATATAACCGAAAAACCACAAAAGTACCTCTTTTTGGGTACATTTTTACCCCCCACCACTTAACTACGTTTATGCCATCATCATCATCATCATCATGTCAGCCGAACGACGCCCACTGCTGGGCATAGGCCTCCCCCAAGGATCTCCACAACGATCGGTCCTGCGCTGCCCGCATCCAGCGGCTTCCCGCGACCTTGACCAGATCGTCGGTCCACCTTGTAGGGGGCCTGCCCACGGAACGTCGTCCGGTACGCGGTCGCCATTCGAGAACCTTTCCGCCCCAACGGCCATCAGTTCTCCGCGCTATGTGTCCTGCCCACTGCCACTTCAATGATGCAATCCTTCGAGCGATGTCGGTCGTTTTAGTTCTCCTGCGGATCTCATCATTTCTGATTCGATCGAGCAGGGAAATACCAAGCATCGCTCTCTCCATTGCTCGCTGGGTGACTTTGAGCCTTCTTATGAGACCCATAGTAAAAGACCACGTCTCACTTCCATAGGTCATTACTGGCAACACACACTGGTCAAAGACTTTCGTCTTGAGACATTGAGGTATTTCGGACGCGAATATATGCCGGAGCTTCCCAAACGCTGCCCATCCGAGTTGGATTCGACGAGAGATCTCTTTCTCAAAGTTGGACTTACCTAACTGGACCGTCTGTCCTAGGTAAACATAGTGGTCAACAACTTCGAGTGTAATGTTCCCAACATTAACTGGAGCGGGTGCAACATGGACATTGAACATGATTTTCGTCTTGTCCATGTTCATCTTAAGACCCACTCTTTGCGAAGCATTACCGAGATCTTCGAGCATTGTGTTCATGTCTTCCAAGGTCTCAGCCATAAGAACTACATCATCGGCAAACCGTAGGTGTGTTAGGTACTCGCCATTGATGTTGATGCCGCATCCTTTCCAGTCCAGCAGCTTAAAAATATCCTCCAACGCAGCTGTGAACAGTTTGGGAGAGATGACATCTCCCTGTCTCACACCTCGCTGTAGTTGGATAGGATTAGAGCTCTGGTTCTGTAATCGGACCGACATGGTGGCGTTTTGGTATAAGTACCTCAGCACCTCGATGTACCTGTAGTCTATTTGGCACCTCTGGAGAGACTGCAGCACCGCCCAAGTCTCAATCGAATCAAAGGCTTTCTCATAGTCCACGAACGCCAAGCAAAGTGGCAAATTATACTCTTCGGTCTTCTGTATAACTTGCCGCAGCGTATGAATGTGGTCTATGGTACTGTAGCCTTTCCGGAACCCGGCTTGTTCGGGAGGTTGGAAGTCGTCGAACCTGCGAGCGAGACGATTCGTAATGACTCTCGAAAACAACTTATAGATATGGCTCAGAAGCGAGATGGGTCTATAGTTCTGCCATATCGTGAGCTAATTTTATTTCTATTCGATTTGCAAAAGATGATTGGCAAATTTGTATGGGACCCGTCCCCCCTTCCAACATACGACAATTTCATACGTATCTATACAGAGATTAACAGCCATATTCAATGTCAAAACCTTTACACGTTTTGTAATGAGAGCATTACAAAACGTGGACTAAAGTTAGACCTGGTTTAAAATTCATGCTAATTCTGTCTTTCATTTGGAAAATGAAAGTGACAGCACCAGTTTAGTACCAGTTTTAAACCAGAACTATTTTAGTCCACGTTTTGTAATAAGGGGGTTGGGGTTTAGTCAAACCGAGAACCTCCTTTTTTGAAGTCGGTCAAAATACCAAAACCTTCTTCTAAATGTAACAAAATACTTTCCTGAAAACTGCATCAAAATCGGTTCAGCCAAACGCAAGATAATCGCGGACAAACATACATACGTATATACATTATATACATACATACATACAGATCAAACTGAAAAGCTTATTTTGTTTTTGTCGCTTAGAAATGGTCAAAATCAAAGATTTTTTTATTAACGTAGGTGTTACTTTTGTAGTAAATAACAATATTAAAATAATATAATAACAATATTAAAATAATATTTCCTCAGAATTCCCACACATTTGAGGGACGTCGCCATAGTAAAGAGTTGTCACTATATTATAATATCTTTCACCTGAGATACATTTCAAA
This sequence comes from Crambus lathoniellus, assembly GCA_949710035.1. Lineage (NCBI taxonomy): Eukaryota > Metazoa > Arthropoda > Insecta > Lepidoptera > Crambidae > Crambus > Crambus lathoniellus. Next base: position 13,927,012 of record OX453296.1, read on the forward strand.
TCTGTTTGTTGTTGTTGGTTTGGGGGGACGTTTTGTCCCATCGTCCTTTGAACGTCTAGCTGGACCACCCACGTGACCTTAACTCAGTTAATACAATTTATTATGTACTTACCTACTGAATGTGTTGTGTTGTCAATACGTTAGTGACAAAAAATACCCCACGTTCTATGTTTAACCCATAAGGTACTAATATTATATTCTGTGATTTAACCGAGTCTTCACCTAACCAAAGTAATAGCACAGTCTATACATTTCCCTTTTCTTACGCTGTGGTAATAGCACAGTCTATATATTTCCCTTCCCTCTTACGCTGTGGTAATAGTAAGAAATTTTTCTGTTGTCAACGTGTTCACTTGTTAGTGACACAAGATGCTTAAAATTTTCGGTTTATTGATACGCACCGTTATACTCGTATAATTTCATCGGATGAAACTTGTCTAAACTCTCTGTGAACAACTCCAGTACGATAAGTATCCATCGATCAAAAAACCCTTCCAGCAGTATCTTACCCAGGAATCCTGGAGCCAACACAATGACAAATGTCAGACGTTTGCTCAACAGGGCCCTGTTAAACTACCGTTATACCGGGAAAGATATTTAATCGTGATGGATGAACTGGGCCTTGGCTGGTTAGGGCTGTTGCGTGTGAATAAATAGGGTTAACATGATGTTAATAAATTTTATTATAGTTTTTAAAAATTGTTTGAGGTCAGTGTCACGGGTTTAATGCAAATCGATGAGTTCGATGGGTTGTCAACACTTTTTCGATATGACCAACGTTATTTTTTAATGGATAAGTAAGGGTTGCTTAAACCAACTTTTATTGACAAATTTGTTAGTTACCTATTTCCAAGTTTAAATTTTTCTTCTAGGTATCAGGAATGTAAAAAGAATCGATCTTTACTTCGTATCATTACTTCACTTTCTAATGCAATATAGTGATAGTATTTAATTATAATCATAATATCTTTATTTGCGGAAAACATGGTAGAAAAAGTGTTTTTTTTTAATTTAATACGCACAAACGCTTAATTATATCCTAGTTTAGTATATTGATGTTAAAATATCTTGCAAACTATCTAGCTCATTTGATTTACTAAGAAAGAAAGCAGTATGACATATTTGAATAGAGTAGGTCGACCAGTGTTACCTACTTGTATTTTTGTACTAGGCACAGCCCTATTCGTGAATGATATTTCGTGCCTTACCTACGTTCCTTATCTGAGCTGGATTTGAAAAACTAGCACTACTCCAGAAGCAAATCGAGTTCGTATTGTGGGTCAAATGGGTTAGAAACGGAACAATTTAATCAAACGGATAAAATTATCATTTGAATACTAAAAAAATCTTTTTAAGTGAAACAATATAAACGACCGCTGTAAAGTCAATTTCTAGAATAGTTACTTAAATATCGATATTATATTAATATTATACTTAAATGTGGAAGTGTGTTTTTTTGTTTATTTGTTTGGCCGACTTTCATGTTAAAACGGATTAACGGATCGTCGTGATTATTGGTATGGGAATAGTTTGGAAGCTGAAAAGTGAGATATTAGGCTACTTCTTATCCAGGAAAAATATCACATTCCCGCGGGATAGCGTCGTGTAGTCCACGCGGGCAAAGCCGCGGGAGGAAGGCTGGTACTTGTATATTTACAAAACCTTCCTATTCTGTTAAAGGATTAGGTATAGATATACATAGAACAGTCTTATTCTATTTTTCACTAAGAAATTAAATTAACGTTTTAAATAAAAATACGTGTAAGTAGGTAGAATCGATTCGCTTGTAAGAAACACAGTAAGTAGGTAATCGATTGACAATGAAAAAGATTATTCTGGAATCTGGCTTGAATACTATCGCGATTTGAAAAAGTTGAACACCTAGTAATAAAAATGTTCTATTTACGTACCTATCCGATATTCAGAACTATATTTAATTATTTTTGCCCTTTACTCTAAGCAGGTGTTTCCAACTTCAACTTAAAAAACCCGAACAACTTTTGCCCACAGCATATCATCTTCTGTCTTAACTAAATTAATATGTAGGTATATGAAGCAATTCCGTAACATAATAAAGGTAAATAAGTACGTATTAAATACCTAATTATAGGAAACACAATGAAGTGAAAAGCGATCCTCCAATTAGTAATGCGATAGCCACTGCTTAACAAAATGTTAGCGTTAGAAGGGAATCATAGGTATAATCATAATTAATCATTTAATATCGTGATAAAAATTTACATTAACGAAATTAGCACCGGGGTAGATAAGCTCCCTCACGTCTATATTTATTGGCGAGGGAGCTAGGATCAGCTTATCACACCCCTATTTGTTTTGTTAGGGTTGCGTCAATTGATAGCGTAACTATGAATGACGTTATATTTGGACCTAACTCAGAGACCTTGCTAAGAGCACAGAATAATATTTGTAGCTAAGAGTCGATATCCACATAGCGCTTTGTTATAAACATTCCGAAGTTAATTGTTTGTATTAATTTTATTTTATTCGTAAAACATAGCAAGGGATTTTCTGACAGATGATTAAAAAAGAAAAAAGTTAGTTCCAAAAAACTCAACAGATGGCGTTCATCAGACATGGGTCTGCTTTTTTTATTTTCTGGCAAGGAGTCTACGTTAAGACGGTCAATTTAAAAAAAAACACTTGCAGAAGGAAAAAAAACATTTACAGGACTGAAAAGGCTTATCTACAACTTTGAAATACAAATGTAGGTCAGGATACATGTCTGGTCAGCGCCATCTATCGAGCTAATAAATAAACTTTTTTTTTTATTTGCTGGCAGAAAATCTCCCATTCCAAAATCTCCAGTCCCATTCGCAAACGTAAAATCTTAATTCCGTGGCACTGTTTTAGTTTCTATTTGAAATGTTTAGACACATCTGACGTCTGTGTCTAGTCTAGCGCTGTCCTTGTCTAATTAAAAAGTTTGATGAGCTATATCTCCGAAAATATGTAAAATATTTGAAAATAAATATATTTGTCGTGTTTCTGATATTTCTAAAAACATTTTAAACAAATAAAAAATATTAGTCCGGTCCCCTATTCTGTAAGGATATTCCGCCGTCACTTCACATTTACTTCGCATAATTCGAACTTTCGAACACGAACCTTTAGTTCAAATTCACAACACACAAGTGAAAGTTAACAGCGCAGTCATAATTATGAATTTGTGATTGAATTTCAGAGAATCGATCTACTGTCCCTAGGTGACATAAATGAACAGGAAATCAGAACGGTTACCTACTTAATCTTCAACTAATAAATTTTAATGTTGTACAAAACAGCGTCACTCAGCCACTCAGGTGGTGGTGGTCACCACAGAATAATACTCTAAACAAACTTAAAAAAAATATTTCTACGGACCCTTTTAGAAACTCACACTCGCACTTTGAATCGAAAGTAGAAATAGAAACCGCTAATTTGTCGTAATTTGCGATCGCGGATCTAACCGACACCGCATTTAAACGGACGCGTGCGCAGAGCACCTTGCGTACTCTATATTATGGAAATAATGTAGGTTTTTTTTTAACTGCATACTGTCAACATATGTGTAGGTTGATAATTAGTAATTACGAAAATTATTTAGCTTTAACACACATTGCTTTTGTATTAATTAGTATTCTAGAATCAAATCGAGTGAGCCTCGCCTGCGATTCAGGTCTAGAGTCTTGTGCAGACACCGCTGTGAAACTGAATATAAGGTTCCTTAGTGTTTTCTGTAGACAATTCTGTTTTCGATAATTTATGTGATGGAACATTTTGCATTTTAATAAATTATTTGTGTTTGTAAAAAAAGAAAAAAAAACAACGAGTCCACTAGAATAACCAGTTGGAGTGTCAAAGCAGCCGAGCATATAAGAGTTTTCAAGGGTGCGCTTTTATTTCTTATCAATTTCTGTCATTTACGACGTAAAATCGTAACCACAGAACATGGAGAAAAAAATCTTTCCGTGTTTTGTGATCGTAACATATTTTGTAACCTTTTTCTCCGTTTAAAAAATATCAGGCGGTGCCAGATTTGAAGGGTGTTGTAGTTTTGAGGCGCTATCTATAGATCGACAACATTTTCTGTTCCAGTGACAGCGGCGCTGGTTGGACAGTGCAACTTGACAGTAAAATTACATTATGAACAAAACACTTTAGTTCTAGTTTTGGCCACTGGAACAGAAAACGTTGTCGCACTGTAGTTTACAATATTTCATATTCGCGCGTCTATCGCGCTGCTTGCGACCTAATGTAAAGCAGCTCTAAATGGCTAATGACGACATAAACTGACTAATAAATGAGTTATGAATTTCATTAATAAATGAAATGAACGATCATCCGCAGTGACTGCTATTTCTACCCTGGCATTAGACTAAAATGCAGGATATTCTTATTTAGGGTATTTATTTATATTATTATACTTACTTAACTTTGAGATACAAACAATAGTTTACTCGAAATAATCGTGATACTAATGGTAATAGTCAAAGGTAGTGAATTATCAAATTATAGTTTACATACAAAAATAGTTGTTTCCGCGGGTACGGATTACGAAGGTGCTATTTACATAATTGCACTAGATCACTGTTAATACAGCTAACTACAGGTTATTATCGTAAGTGCACAAAAACGAACTTTCCATTACCGCATATTATTATGAGTTAGCATTTTTTTCTTTACGTGTTTTTTAAGTAAGCTGCGATCAAGGGTTTCACTACTTAAAAAACAAAGACACATCATCAGACATTTTATAATGTTCCCATTTGTGAGTATAGTCCCACACTCCTGGGGGGACGATTCTCAGGTCTATAGAGATATCTCTAATTCGACATCGTCAAATTCGAATACTAATCTTTTCTTTTCAAATCCAAATTTCCAATCCAAAAACGTCCCAGGCGCGCGCAGATTTATCTGTTAGGTACTGAAAATGTCACAAAAATGTCTATAGTTTTTAAAAATGCAGCTTTACGCGCGACATTTACATCGACTGACAATGACCACTCGTTGCAAGTCGAGCGCTGGGCATAGACATTTCTATAATGTGATACAAAAATTCTGTTTCTATCGACATCCGCCATTTTATTTTGACTGTACTCGCCATATAACTTGGCGTGTGTTAAATAAAATAAATAAAAATAAATAACTTCTTACATTCACACCAATTATCTAAGCCCATTTTAATTTCATTAAGAAACTGTATCATGGAAAACTTGATAACGGATAAATATATACTTAAATACTTTTTGTTTGTAAATACATACTTAATATACATAGTAAACACCCAGACGAAGACAAATAGACATGTTCATGCACACAAATATTTGTCTTGTTCGGGAATCGAACCCGAGACCTCTGGCGCAGAAGGTGGGTAGCCTTCCCCTGCGCCAAATCGGTCGTGTTGTGTGTTAAGTTATGTGGCGCAGAATATCTCTCATTCGATATAATGTCTATTGCGCGAGAATCGCCCCCCTGTCTGTTCCGATGACATCCGTGACAAAGGAGCCACTTACAATACGAAATTAGCTGACAAAATAGACTGTCGTATGAAAACTGTTTTATTCCAAAGATTATCACCGGAACAGAAAACGTTGTCGCACTGTACAGGGGCCTTGCCAGGCAGTGTTTGACTGCGAGCTGTCAAACACTGTTAGTGTCGACTCACACGAACCACAACCACAGTGACCACCACTGTGGTTCCGGTTCGTCACACATCGCAGCGACAAAATGTGGTTACGTGTGAATAGTGTCGATGCAGCTTTTAGCAGTTGCATTGTGGTTGCGTTGTGGTTGTGCGACATAATATCGTTGTCGCTTGTAGCCTAGTAGTTGTGATATGGTTACGTCTCACAGAACATGGAAAGTAAGAGAAAAAAATCTTCCCGTGTTCTGTGGTTACGTCGTATGCGATGTGGCCGGCCGCTAGTTCGCAGCATCGTTGATTGCGTTGTGGTTGCGTTGTGGCCTGTATCACGCGGTCGATACTTAATGACTTCAAAATGTGGTACGTGTATATTGAATTAATATTCATTTCTAATACATACGCCCCGCCCACGTATTGTGGTTGTGGTGTGGTTATAGTTGTGGTTCGTGTTGGGTGAGCCTATAGTAATGTTGATTGCCGGACGGAGCTATACACTGCGAATAGCGCCATCTCGCTTACAATATTACTATAACATTTGTTTGACAGTTTGCAGTGAGGTCCCAGAACACAAGAAAAAAGCTTGGACGAGCATAATATCACGCCTTATCGAAGTTGCCATAACAGGGTGCCTACCATCAACTCTTATTGCGGTTTTGTTTAGGACCTAAACTGATCTGCTTCGCTCATTCGTACCACGACAGCTTAATATCAATGACAGCGATTCAGTGAACATTCAATGACATTTCATAGCCGCTGAGCTGTCATCAACTCTTATTTGAAGTATAACTTGGCCAAGTTAACATGACACCTGCGGGTTATACCCGTCACTTTCACTCTCCGGGCATGACAGAATCGAGTGAAAGAAACGGGTAGAAGAAATAAGGACACAAATCGTTCGGTCATTCACATTTAGCAAATCATTTGCGATCCAGTTTTTAGAAGGTCATGGTACGAAAGAAAGCAATTCATTTTAGGAACCTATTCTGCATCGCGCTATTTTTGAATCGCTGTCTTAAAGTTGATGGTAGGCACCCAGGTTTAAGAAATTTTAAATCATACTCAAGTAAAATGTTTGGAGTGTAGTTATGTTGTTTTGAGCAAAGGGTGTCGAAATTGATTTGTTCGACGCTAACTCAAACTTCTGTTTGTGTTATAAAAGGCTTTCTAGATAAATAAGGCGGCTCGAGTTCATTCCATTATGAGACGCAAGTTTTTTAACGATTGCAAAGGTCATGACGGTCTAATATTATACACTTGTAGGTAGCTTTTAATTTAAAGTATTAAAGTATCTGAAAACGTTATTGTTGTTCTATGATATTCTTTACCAAAAAATCCGTTATGTTAACAAATGTTTCAACAACTAGATACATATCTAGTTAAACATTGCCCTAGTAGATGAATCGGCAGTTTTAGTTTGACGCCGTTTTCTTTATAATTTCTTAAAGACTGAGCGCAATAAATTAATATTGGTTTGCCTTTTCCAAGTCGTAACTCTTATGTTTAAACGCGAAACAAAGGCAATTGCAATAAAATAACAACATTGGACTTTCGACCCCATAACTCGAACGAGTTTCAACACCATATTTTTCGCGAGAGGAATATTTCAAAGCACAATAACAAAGCAGGACACACTATCCTGCTACAGTCAATAGCCATTGGTATAAAAAGTTTAATTTCTTCAATCGATTCCGAATTTAAAGGTTCTAAAATTAAGGTTCAATATCAATAGTAAAAATGTGGCAGTTTTCTAAACGTTGATGTGGTGTTAGCAGTACGTATCTGGGGTCGGAGTGCAGGATCGTGGCCATTTTTCACAAATACCTCCTTTGCTGTTGAAAATATCACGTAGCAAAGCGCTACGAAGAAATGTTTGTTTAAATGTTTTCTTTGTTGTGTTATTTTGCAGCTCCTCGTGCCTGTACAGCAAACTGGGAATGTGACCAGAAAGAATTTTGTTTAGTCAAAACTAAATTATTATCGAATTTGTATATCACATCTTCAATAATATATGTATAGGGACATTCAAAGAAAAAACTGTTGCCCGTTAAAAGTTATATTACATAAACATAAATTACGTAAGAATCGCAATATTACTCATAAATTTAATCGATTACTAAACAAGTGATAAATGATAATCGTAGCCTTAATCGAACCATTAATTTATTGCTATTAAATTAACACGTCAGTATGTTTCCCGATAGCCAATAAATAATGAACAATCAAACACTCAATTTTCCTAATTATTACCGAATCTTTGAGTCGAAAAGTTTATATGGAACATTGTAACAAGTCGCGAACTACATGCGGTTCTACTCAATAAACTCGATATCACCTATCTTCACCAAGTTGTGGCAACTGCATAGTTTATTGACTTACTCCAACTTACACCAATAATGCTAACATAAACTACAAACTGTCACTGCATACAGCAACGAAAGGTGCTCGATATTGAATCGATAGAAGTTTCTATAAAGGTGGGGTTCCGCCTAAAAGTGTTGACAACTTTTGTCGCCTACACCTGGGTGCCTACCATCAACTTTAAGACAGCGATTAAAAAATAGCGCGATGCAGAATAGGTTCCTAAAATGAATTGCTTTCTTTCGTACTCTGACCTTCTAAAAACTGGATCGCAAATGAATTGCTAAATGTTAATGACCGAATGGTTTGCGCCCTTTTTCTTCTACCCGTCTCTTTCACTCGATTCTGTCATGCCCGGAGAGAGATAGGGACGGGTATAACCTGCAGGTGTCATGTTAAATCGACCGGGTTATAAGTCAAATAAGAGTTCTTGACAGCTTAGCGGCTGTGAAATGTCATTGAATAACCACTGAATCGCTGTCATTGATATTAAGCTGTCGTGGTACGAATAAGCGAAGCAGATCAGTTTAGGTCCTAAACAAAATCGCAATACCTAAGAGTTGATGGTATGCACCCTGTTTACAACACACGAGTTGTCGTCTTTTGTTCGGTGGACACTCGGCTTAAATGCAGTGGAGTACCATGGGCTTATTATCCTTGTGCGTGATTATAAACGTCGAATTGTTAAATAGAGTTGACTAATTGACATTGCAAAAGACAATAATGTTTCTGCTTATCATTTTTTCTCTAAAAACTCAAATAATTAAAATTATTTAAGTATTCTTAATCGCTTTAGCGGCATGTCAGAATAAAGCGTAGAAATGGTTTTCAGTTTGTTTACAAACAGCATTAAACGCATATTTCTCTAGAAACAAAACGCGGCTCGATAACATGACAATCTTCATAAATCGAACAAACTGTCGACACTGTATGTCGACAATTTATGGCTTTTACACTTCATTAGGTTTCAGAAAAAAAGAGGAATACGATCTTGCGAGCAATAAATAAACTTTTTTCTTACTGTTTCGTTTAACCATTGACAGACATAGGTACACGTTTCACTAATAAAGTGTTAGTTTTTAACTCATTCAGTCGAGACGGTAGCGTGCGATTCATTATTAAGTATATGCGATAATTTCTATTTGATAGGGTTGTTCGAAATTAATTGCAGGGAGGTATGAAGGAGTTTGATAGGTAACATATTAATAGCGTTAATATGTCGCTAAAGTTTTCATATGCCATGTCAAGTGGTTAACGGAGCAATTTAATAAATCAATCTTTAATATTACGGTCGTCACTTTGAATGTTTTTACTATTTTTTTTTAATCCACCACGGGGTAGCACTTAGCCTTCATCACACCTGATGATAAGTGGTGATAAGGCTGAAGGTGGAAGCGCACTACTCCCGGAATCCTCAATCACTGAGGAACTGGCTATCTTATCTTTAACTGCCGGAACACAATAATGCTGAAAACATCATTGTTATGGCGTCAAGACTAAGATAAGATGGTGGTAGCTAGCCAGGCGGACTAAGAACAAGTCCTACCACCAACCAAACCGAATACAATAAGTACCCCCACTGGGAATCGAACCCGGGACCTCTGGGTCTGAAATCCGTGGTATGAACCACTAGACCACAGAGGCGGTTAAACTAACATGATAAATTGAACACAGGTATATACTTTGGTTTCAAAGTAAAATTTTAACTCTGCGCATTTTTATAACTGTTTGATAACGTTATAACTTACAACCTTACAAAATTCCCTCCCACCCCCTTGTAAGGAAAAGTAGATATATATAATATATCAACCTCCTCCCCAAATCGTCTTACGTAATAAATGAATGGCCCCATAAAATGCTTTTACGATCTGTTCATACTTGCCTTATTCTAATACGTCACCATAACTGGTTCAGAAAGTTGCGTGTAACAATTATTTTTTTCTTACTATAAAAATAATTGAAATTGAAGGTAACTACACAATTCTGATAAAAACAATATTACCTGCTTAGAAATTAGAGCTAACCCTGAAATGAAGCAAGACTCTGCCGTCGAATAAAGTAGGTACAGGAAGTTTCGACAACAGCCAACATTGGGCCCTAGTTTTGACAAAGTTTATTGTCGAAACGTAAATAATGATATTTCATTGTTGACACATTTGCTTTTCCTTCACTACGTTGGGATAACTTCGTGATTGTGAGATTTGTAAGGGATTTATGTGTCATGTGTCAAAGTAGTCATTTGTGATAACTTTTGATGATGACAATTTTTCATCTTCCTATATAGGTACCTAATTATCAGCCTCTCTGGTGGTCGATTCTCTACTGCGTCAATCTAGCTAGCGGGTTCCTACGACCTACCTACACCATATTTTCAGTCCATCTTTAGGGCATCTACTCATCACATATTCTTTATAGTAAGGAAGATTTTTAGGATAATCCTTTGATTGACCATTTTTTGCCGTATTTAATACTAGTGGCAGCCCGTGGCTTCACTTGCGTGGTTTCTGTTCCCGTAAGAATATCGGAGTTAAAGTATCCTACGTTTTAATCCAGGCTATCTACTATCTGTGTGCTAAATTTCAACCAAATCCGTTTAGTAGGTTTTGCGTGAAAGAGTAACAAACGTCCATACATCCAAACTTACAAACTTTCGCATTTTTTATATAAGTACCGCCCCTTTGGCGAGGTAATAGGACACTGACATAGTCATGTGATTTTTGTTATCCACAAAGGGGTAGCATCTGTGGGAGCACTTAGCCTTCACCACACCACACCTGATGTTAGGTGGTGATAAGGCTGTATGTGGAAGCGTACTACTCCTGGAATTATAAATCACTGGAACTGGATAGCTTTTCTCTAACTTCCGGTACACAATAATGGTGAAAACATCATTGTTATGGCGTCAGACATAGATAAGATGGTGGTAGCTAACCAGGCGGACTAAGAACAAGTCCTACCACCAACCAAACCGAAGACAATAAATGTACCCCGACTGAGAATCTAACCCGTGACCTATGAGTTTGAAGCCGGTGGTGTGAACCACTAGACCTCTGAGGCAGTTAAAAATATGACCTATTCGCTAATGTACGAAACAGTAAAACTAATTGAAATCGGTTCGCTCTATTTAAAATCAATCAAATTAGTCTAAGCAATAAGCACTTTAGGTGAATATTATAATTTAATCTATGGATACCATTTAGATTATGATATGCAAGTAATCCCTGACATAAGAACAATATTCTGCACATTACGACGTTTTTTCTATCACGATTAAATATCACTCGGAGCGCCGTTATTGTTTTAAAGTTAGAAACAATTTGATATAGAATATTCGAAATAAATCGACCTTGACAAGAGATTTTTTATTCTTCAATTAAAGCATTATAAAAGACTCTAACATAAACAAAATCACCAGTTTTCCATTTTTTGTTCACTCCCAAATTGTATTTTCTTACTTTATTTATTAACATTAACCAACAAGTACGTAGTTAATATCAGGGATTATTCTGATTTCCGGTTTTTCAAGTATTCATTTATGTTATTCTAAATTATCACCCGAAGTGCTTTAATTGCAACCTACTCCATACAAAAACATTTATTTTGACTGGACTAAATAGTCTTTGCTTGATTAACATTAGCTAACATTAGCATTATAATTGGCCACAGTACTATAACAATAATACTGCTAAAATTATTGTTTCTACTGTTCCACAGTAGCTGTTAGATAATTCAACAGCAGAGCAATACTCCTTTGGGTAATAATTATACGGCTCCATGATTTTCACATAACATTGCCTTTTTCGTCCTAGGAAACGCTGTACGTAATATGCAATCACTATTCAATTATGTGAATTGGTTACATGAATATAAGAATACATACATATAGATACATTCTCATTTGATTTCAGTTATTACATGCAGAATAGGTTTTAACCATTACATTACTCAATTCAAAGATATCCCTCCACTTGCCAACTAATCCCCAATATTTATTGGAGACATACCTGTTATGTTTCATTTTGTAGTACTTACTTAAAAAATTTACGTAGTATCATACTGAAAAATAAATAAATCAATAATAAATAAATAACTTTTTTCAATCACACTAATTATCTAAGCCCATGTAAATTTCGTTGAGAAACTGTGTCATGGAAAACTTGATAACGGATAGATATATATTTAAATACTTTTTTGTTTGTAAATACATACTTAATATACCTACATAGAAAACACCCAGATCAAGACAAATCAACATGTTCATGCACACAAATATTTGTCTTGTTCGGGAATGGAACCCGAGAGCATCAAAACCAATAAACTATAAACTATAACTAATAGGTATTATAAATGCAATAGTTTGTACTTATGTTAATCAATTACGCAAAAACGGCTGAACAGATTCGAATGAAAGGCAAACAGATAGTAATTTAAGTATAATATTTTAAGGATTAATCCAGAATATCACATTATAGTTGCCTTCCGCCCGCGGTTTTAATCGCTTGGACAACATGACGTTTTCCCGTGGGAACGTGATATTTTTCCAGGATAAAAAGTAGACTGAGTAGGCTAGAGCTGTTGAATGCTTCATCTCCCAAACTATACTCATACCAAAAATCACGTCGATTCGTTGCTCCGTTTTGACGTGAAAGACGGACAAACATAGAATCACATCACTTACATAATGGTCGCCAATAAAATTAAAGTACGAGTTTGTTACTTCATTGCACTGCTGTAGAAGACACACCATTAAAAATTACTATATTCCCTCCAAAAAGTTAGAAGAGCCATTTCATCACGCCACACACTTGAGTTGGTGCTTGATAAAGGACCTTTTTGCATAGAATAATAGGTAAAAAAAAACTGTTTCCACATGGTTGCAATACTATCCCACTAAATTCCCCTCGGGGAGGCCTTTGTGGAGATTCACACGTTGCCAGACACTTTTTAAAAGGCTTTGTGCCTTCAAGTGAGGGAGTACTCACACTGTCGACGCAGACAGTATTTAAGTGCTTCCTTCTTCAGGGTTTGCGGTGAAAATTGGCTTCTCGTTCAATACGTGGAACGAAGTGAAGCTTATTTGTAGCTTCATAGAATGTAATAAATTGATTTATTCAATTCTGCTATAGTCATATTTCCTTTTCACAGAAGCTACACTATCGGTTCTCGCTCCTTCCGTGATTTGATTCCTTGTTACGTAGTTACCTAGTTTACTTGTAGTAAATAAGTGTTTTGTCTAAAAATACGTTACGTCAATGTCGTTTAAGTAATGGAAATTGATAAAAAAGAGTATCCACTATCCCGTGAATCGAATACTGCTATAAGACATAGACCTAGCACATTATAAATAATTGGTAATATCAAACAATTATTTGGTTAACTTAATTACTTACAATCAATATATGCTTACAATAATATCTGTGGTTAGACTTTAGTTTGTCATTGGAGTTGTTTTAGCTTAGTTTTGGCTGTGTTTAAGTTTGAAACCAACAGTCGTCGGTCGCCAATATCTGAATTATACCTTTAGGCTGGGGTTCATACGGCATTGTCCTGCACGTTTTCTTAGTATTGGTTTTTTAACGTACAATCACCACAGCCTCAATTTTATTTATTTTTTGTTTCAAGTCAATGTGTTAAATTAATTTACCTACATGCCCATCAGTTTCTCGAAGGCATTTAATTATTAGATTATTATAAGGTATTGCGTTGCCATCTCCTCTTTTCTTATTAAGGCCAATCTCTATTAATAACCTTGAATAATGATTCAGCAAACTTCTTATTAAATCTATCAAAAGCATCGGTAACCCTTTCTGACAATGATTACAGAACATGTCTGTGGGATTTAACTTAACTAGTTTCATATCTATAGAAATCAATCATTAAAAAATCTGTGGTTGGTCTGTCAGGCGTCGAGTTCATTAGTGTCGAGTGTCGAACGCCAGCACATGTGACCGATATCAATACTGTAATAGGATCTGCAGTCAGGGATGTTTAAAATATGAATTGAATATAATAGAACTATTTCTATTATATTCAATTCATATTTAAAACATCCCTCATCCCAATTGATTTTTAATTTGTCACTCGCAATATGAGTTTTATTTTTTCTCTCTCATTTCATCAAATTACTGTTTTTTCTTTTTCACAATTCAAACTTGAATGCATAAGCTAATCTTAAGAATGACAAAAATATACGAAAATGTGAACAAGTTATAAAATATAAAATTTACAAGATTTGCGATTCTCTACTTTCAGAGATCGATTTTAGCAAAAAATGTCCTATCAAATACGAGATTTATTGTATTACTCTGAAAGTTTAGTTTGTCACGCAGTTTTTAAAGTTAATTAGAAGCTATGAAAAACCTTTAATTCATTTTATTTTTAAAGTAAAAAATTTAATTCTGTTCTGTTTGTTCCCATTTTTTATAATATCGATAAAAAAAAAATACTTGTTTCAAAGTAAGAAATGAGATATTTTACTCATAAAACTACAATCAATAGGTATTTTATTAAAAAAAAACCAAGAAAAATCAACCCAAAGAAAAGATACAATTTTTTAAAGCCGATAAAATCATTATATCACTAAAAATAATGAAAAAAATTATAACTCCAAAACTACGAAAAATCGCGGAACATACATGGGGGTTAAATCGATAGGTAGGTATGGTAGTCAGCTATCATCTCGCACCGGTTTGACACCTTAAAAGAAACACACTGTAGGTATAAACGCGAAATATAAATATATATCAGTTTCAATTCAATGGTTCTCAGACTTAAAATCTTTTATTTTGTCATTCAAACATTCCCACAAACAGCCCTTCTGTGTTCTGAAATATTTTTTTCGATCGCTCAGTCAAAATACTTGGCCATGTGTTGTATCCTGTTGAACAATTTAAACACTAACTTCGTACTTGTTAAAAGAAAAAGAATATAAGTTTGTCCTCTCATTAATTTTGGAGAATTTCTCGAAGTAATTTGAAGTTTGTTCTTACAATCTGAGGCCAGTTACAGCCAATATTGGAACTCTTTAATTAGATAAGTTCTATAAATAGGTATTTGAAGATTTTGCCGATTTCAATTTAACTTAAACCTTGTATGTATGCAGTTCACGTTTTGATTCATTCCAAATTCTCATTCGCTATCTGTAATGTGGTACCTAATGAAAACAAATATATTTTGTGATTGTTTTGTATACTCTTCTGTTTTGTAATTGTTTCTTTCTGTATTTCTTTTGTGTGCAAATAAAGCATTGATTGATTGATTGATTGATTGATATTTCATAGAGCATCCATAGTGTACGTTTATCAAAATTGGAAACTTTATCATTGTGTTTGCGTTCAGAATTCTATTCTAGGTCTTATTTCTTTATTACTATCATGTCATGTTTGCTCGTTGACAAACCACTGCTGCGGGTACTGACTATGAGATTCACTTAGAAACGTTTAGGATCATTTAGTTTCTTAAATGGTCGGCCGGAACAATAGAATGTAAAAATATTTCCCATCTCGTATGCATATGTTGGTAATTGATAATCCAATTAACTTGATTTATATGGTAGAGAGAACAGATGGCTAATTTCACGGTCATAGAAGTTGTTTCATATTTTTTGTAAAGCATCATGTGAAACTTATTTAGTGATTCTGGTCTGTATTTAAAAATCAACACTGGCATTATATCAGACATTAACATAATTATATTCTTAAAATCATTTAGTGTTAGTAATATTTCCTTTAGTTTTGAGGAACGATGGATCAACTTACCTATTTTAATAATGCGAGAAGTTTTAATGCACTTATTAACATTTCGTAAAGAAGAACAAAGGAACATTAAATAAGTCTCTAAAAGTCTGTTATGTTCCTGTAGGAAATCTCAAAGAGTGGTCTCTAATATAGTTATGATTGTGTCTGCATAGTTTATGATGGGATTTTGGCGTTTTTATAGTACGTAAAGGAAAATACTTTAACTTTTTTTTTCATTTTCTAAGATTTAATTCTTGTGAAATCTTGTTGTTGTCATTCAACCTTCTTTTGTGGAGACGCTTTTTTATCAAAGATGTTAGAATTTTTCTTTACTTCCGATTCCGAGTGAATGATAACAATTATTCTCACTAGAACATCTTCTTGCTATTCCATTGTATTTATTGCTTCACCTTCAACATAATACACTTCAATCTGTCTTCAGTATCATTTGTTCTCAGCGCCCTATCACAAAGGGCCTATTTCTGTTTGCTATTTCATTACATCTGGTTGTTATGAAATAAACCTTGGAACGGTTGTATTTTTATCATTTATAATCGATTTTTCCTCCACATTGTTCTGGCAAGTCGACACCAAGGTATACTTGTATTACCTTGTCTGCCGACCATATGTTCAGCAACAGGCGTATGAAATATTCAAACCGCATACAAATGCACTTTGCACATGTGCGCTATCTGATTCATAGGACTCTGTGTATTTCTATTTTAAGCCTTGATATGGATGGACGTCTAGATACTGCATTTTTGGTTCATTTTTGGATAAGAAAAGTGTCGAAAAGATATACCTAGCAATTTTAATTATTCTTTTGTTAGGTGTGATTGTGATATACTTATCTAACTTTTGCGTAGAATGGAATAATAATGAAAGTACTTCAAATCGGATAAAAAAGTTTTCACCGTCGTCGTATAACTTACAACAAATATTGTATAATATACCTAAATAACAGCCAATTTACATACTGAATATTAAATTTCAAAGTGTAGGTATTTTTATAACGTCCCAGCTAAGAGGAGTTAATTTTTATTCTGTTTCGGCTTACCGCCCGAAAAAGGTTAATAAAATACTTTGTTGTTGTTAACGTCGACAAATTGAAAAACAACAAACATTTTATCAGTGGTGAACATCTGCCAATCAAGAATAATGTGAGATAACAATGCTAGCCCTTCAGCGCTAAAATTACGAACAGCCGAAAAACAAACAACACTGATTGAGTGTCGAAAACCGGTTATTGTACATTAAAACTAGGGGAGATTTAATTTAGAAAACCATTCCAGCCATAACGTTTAGCGCGGGAGGGAGTATAGAATGGTCAGTTAATTGAGCCATAAATCACGGATTCAAACCATTATTAACGGAGTTCCGCGACCGGACAACAGATGGGGTGGCGAGCGCGTGCACTTTTGTTTATATTCATGACAACGTTAAATCGCTGATCATAATAACTGGTTCACTTCAGAACTGAATGAGGCTGTCACCGTTTATCAAGCGGCATTGAATCTCTGAGTATTAATAGTTTGGTCTCGTGCTGCTAATGTCCGTTAATGAAGCGCATTATTCAAGATCCTTTCATAATTTTATTTTCATAATAAAAGCCAATCTCGATTATCTTTTATCAAACTTGTTTCTAGGTTTTAAATATCATTATTTATGTTTCTAGCTTACAAATGTTGCATATAAAATAACAATGACTGTCGTAGTGAAATAATTTTTTCAAGTAAGTAGGTAGGTATTGAGTTTAAAGTCGACAGTGTTGTCAGACAACTGACAACTCGTTTCATATGAGATTCTTTTCCCCAAGACTTGCCAAGACATAGATTTTGAAATTAGTTCAAAATATTGATGACATGACAAATAAATTCAAATAATCTCCAACGAAATTAGAAGGAATGGTACCAAAAACTCACGCTGATAGCATTTTAATCTTTTAAAATCTTTCCCCTGCCACTTGAAACATGATGTTGAATAATTAACTACTACAATTAGATATTGAAATAAAACAATAGACAAGGTACCGACCACAGAACACGGAAAGACTTTTTCATCTCTCATATTCGGAAAGTGATGTATATTTAAACTGAGCAGCGGGTTCTAAACTCTTGGACCCTAGGGTGGAAAAGTATTTTTAAAAATAGAACTGAATTTGGTTACAGTCAACCATAGAGTTACCTCATCGGCAATGAAAAAGTTTTCTACTGGTTTTGTATGGGGCCGGGACTTTTTCAGAAATGAATTTTATAAAAAATTTAGTACTTATCGCAAAAACGGTGCGTCGTAGCTAAAATCTAACAAAATTTTCAAACCCCTACGGTGCCCCGGATATTCTTAGGAGGCATCCGATGGACATATAAAATTTTTATTTTTTTGTTTTTTGTTAAAAATTTTTTTTGTTTTATCTTAGATTTTATATTATTTTTATGCATTCACAATGCAATTTTGTAAGTTTAGGAAAAATGTGATAGTAAAAAACCACGAGCCTTATAAGTAGCTTTCTGTAGCTGTTTTATCTTAACTTCAAACTGTTTAAATATAATAGAAAAACAGAGAAGGCGAAGCCCCCGCCACCATTCTTTTATTTTTCTAGGTAGTTTTAGTTGTTTTTATTGCTTTTCTTATATAGGGGGATGAAAAGCAGAGTGTATTTACTTTCCTTATATTCAAAATGAAAAGTAGAGTGTATTACTCGGCCGCAAAGTTATTTTCACCTCGGGCGACGTATATTGAATCACTCGCTGCGTTCCGGATTCTACTTTACTCTAGAATCCTTCACTGCGCTCTGGATTCAAAATAGCGCCCTCGCCATAAATATGCTATTTTGCTCCCTCGTAATACAATCTACTGTTTTCTCTCCATGTTCTGTGGTACCGACATTTACTTTTTCCGGCTAAGTTGTTTACTGAGTAGGTATTTAGGTGACAGAAATCTTTTGCCGTATTCCCAAATGAGTGCGTGTTTACGTTAATGAATATAAATCAGCCGTGACGAAGGGAATTAGGGCGATAGAGCTGACCTTGGGTGGCATTGTTTAGAGATCAGCTCAAGTCCTTATCTCAAAAATAATTTATGCAATAACAATAGAGGTGCCCATGGCGCAATGGTAAGCGCGCACGTCCTGCGATCGTTGAGGTTTTTTTTTATTAATATTATTTGTTCCGATTTTTTCGATCGTTGAGGTTAAGCTACTTTCGCTATGGTCGGCAACGGGATGGGAGACCAAAAATTGATTATCATGAGCTCTTCCGTGATTCGGAAGGCACGTTAAGCCGTTGGTTCCAGCTGCGTTTACATGCAGTCGTTAATACCCATAAATTCGCATTGGGCCCGCGTGGTTGGGTCCTGTAACTACTTACCATCTTGTTACCATTGTAGAACGCAATAAATTGAAATTGAAATTGATGTGTCATGACATGGCCCATTCTCTTTATCTATCCATAAACAATCAGCAGCAGCAGCAGCAGCACAACAGGCCTTCTGTGCCCCAGCAGTGGGGACATTAAATGGCTGATCATCAGCCGTTTAATGATGATATTATTACAGTTATTGTTCCTAACACTACTAACATTAGGCACTAGTACCTACTTGAAAGAGAATCTCATAAGGACCCCACATATCATCAGTCCGCCGACAGGCCACAACCTGTCAGTTGGTCTCAATGTTGGGCCAAACACTCAGAGTTTTACATACCTACACACAGAACAGCATTTCGGTCGTGAATTGTGAGTGAAATTGAGAAAAACTGAAAATTTATTGGATTTTTAAATATTTAACAATAATCCGAAGGGCTTTCGAGGTGGAAAACTTGGATTTGTCATTACTATCTCATCACTACTACCATACAAAAAAATCAGAACTACCTCATTTAACGCAAGGCAAAATGTACGATTTCCATGGACTACAATGTTTTGAATAAATAAACAAAAATTTAAGTTACAGCTATACTAATACTTTAAAAAGGAAAGATTTGATTGTTTGTTTGTTTATTTGCATCGAATAGGCTCCCAAACTACATACTGGACCGATTTAGAAAATTCTTTCACCATTAGAAAGCTACATTCTTCCCGAGTGACATAGGCTATATTTTATCCCGATATTCCCACGGGAACGGGAACCACGCGGGTGAAACCGCGAGGATCCGCTAATTTTAGATATTCAGTTAAAGTTATTAGTAGGCATCAAAGAAATACTCGCAAAAAAGATTAATTCATAGCATTACGTTAAGAAGGATGTTATTTGTTCTATACAGTTATAATCAATTCATAAAACAAGCTAGATCGATAGAAATATTGATAAAAATTAATGGGAAGACCGCGGAAATGTATGCAGAGGACGCCGAATTATACGAGCGTAAAGGGAGTACCGTACCGGACGACGTTCCGTGGGCAGACCCCCTACAAGGTGGACCGAGGATCTGGTCAAGGTCGCGGGAAGCCGCTGGATGCGGACAGCGCAGGACCGATCGTTGTGGAGATCCTTGGGGTAGGCCTATGTCCAGCAGTGGGCGTCGTTCGGTTGACATGATGATGATGATGATAGGGAGTCAGCGAGTGATAAGATGATGAGATGACTGGTGATAGAGAAGAATGAGAACGAAACATTCCGTTCAAATAAAGCGCAGATAATGTTTATGATAATTGAGATGGAAAAGAAACATGACGATGTAGGCCAATCAATTCAAATTAATAGTTTATTGCATAGAAGTAACATAAAAGTGAATACATAAAGCTGCAAAAGTGTGAATAATGACTCAATGCATCGCAAAACTCAAGTTAAATTAAAACTCAACTCAACTTAGGTTAGATGTAAAGAAAGAAGCACTTCATGATAATTTTCCTACTGAAATATAACATGGGTCATTATTACAAAAAACAAATTCCAGCTTCATATTTCATTAAATTTTTTCGATTCAATGAATAAATATTTTGCGCCATGTTATATACCTACCTACCCTACCAGATTGCGAAAATTATTACGGAATAGGCAATGATATTATAATTAAAATTATAATATCATTGGGAATAGGTACATTTTTATCCTCGCTAGCCTGTAACGAGATCTATTGTAAAAGAGTACTGCAAACGGGGGGCGGCGTGATGATGATGAATAATGGCGCTAAAGGTTCGCGCACATTATGCCGGGGCGAAGCGGGTCGGGTCGCAGCGCAAAATCCGCTGAAATCGCTCGTTATGTATTTTATATGAACTATCGCACACTATGGGCGTTTGTGCACTACACTGAATTTTACCGATCCGGAAAAAAAACGGATGCTTGTAAACTACACGAAATAAATAAATTCTTACTAGTATAAATGATTAATTATTAAAATACAAGCATCCGTTTATTTCCGGATCGGTAAAATTCAGTGTAGTGCACAAACGCCCGCTGCCGGGGTGCAGCGGGCCCCGCCCTGCGTCCCGACAGAGTGTGCTTTAGCAAGCGGATTTTTCTCTTAGAAGAAATTACTACACGGTCAAGATAAAATGACACCTGCTGCAGGTTATACCCGTCCCTACTCTCCGGGCATAACAGAATCAAGTGAAAGAGACGGGTATAATTTGCAGGTACCTATCATGTTATCTTGACCGAGTAGTACATGTTTCTCGACGTCTGGACAGTACACACACTGTACTCGCTGACAGGACAGTGCACGGCCCGTCACTAAGATCACAGAATTAATAATATGCTATGATGTGCTAAGTACGCATTTTTGGCTGCGCTGCGGCCCGCCCCTCCCGCTGCGTCCCGGCATAATGTGCACGAACCTTAACATTTTAATTTGATTCATTTCTGCTCACTTTTGTTAAGGTGGTTCGATGAGCTCAGTGCGCCACCAATGGTAATAAATCATTTACGATTTATCAAGGGCGCAATATTTTGCGCAAATAGAAGAGTAAAATGCAATTTTTAAATGTATTTTCATGGCCTCAAATATGAGCATTAAGTTATGGATCTCGATATTTCTAAATGTGGCCACTTTAGACTTATTGCGTAAGTTTGAGTTCTTAAAAGTATATTAAAATGCATTTTACTCTTTAATTGCGCAAAATAACCGTAACTTCTAATCTAAGCCTTTAAAATGTAATAAAATTGATTTATTTCCATTGGTGGCACTACTGAGCTCATCGAACCACCTTAATTCAATGCCTTCATCTTCGTTTTTAACTTAAAATGTGTAAGCTTTTAAATAAAATAAAAACTAACCAAATTAGAGTCGTGCCAAAATTATTTGTTAAAAGCGCATAATAAACGACTAGCGCCATCTATGTGGTTGCAACAACAACAAATCTAAAGCGCCATCTATTTTGCACCCGTCACAACTTGCGACCGTAATAAGTTCCCCTTTTCTCCGCAGACGGCAGCACGTAGCGGCACCATGGAGTTCGACTACGACAGGGGGCGCTCGAGCTCAGCACGAACTATTCGAGTTGCTTGAACGAGTGCAATGTTCTCGGCTTGACGACCAGAGGGCAGTACTGCCGCCGTATTTTTCACAGGTTAGTAAAATATACAACTTCATTAATATTATCTATCGTCTATTATTTGACGCGTTTAAAATATTGTTTTGTTCAAATATATACTAAACGTTGTTCAAGATATTTGAGTGATATAATCCAGATTATTATGTTTAGACTGTGCAACATTATAGTTAGACTGCCACAACACACTTAGGTACCTAGCTTGCTAATTAATTACTTAGTTATTTTTTAAATTAATTTTATTAATAACTTATTAGTTACATATTCGTGTTTGGTACTTATATAAAATTAAGTTTATCAACATAAATAATATATCACAATACAAATATTTACCTATCTTGTATAAACTTATCTCTATCTAGCTAGGTAGTATAATACCTACTTCCACAGGTTTACTTCGTTAGTAATGTATTTTCAGTGGTCAGGCACAAAGTATTTTTAGATTTCATTGTATTTCTGTTAAACCAACGAACGATACTAAGTAGTCCATTGATCTATTTGTTAACTCTCACGCCTAAATAACAAAGCGTTACAGCGTCACAGAGCAATGTCACGGCAAAAAGGTAGAAAGGTATCGCCTGTGGTATCGCTCTGTTTCGGTAACCGTTGACATCTGCAATAGTGAACTCTGAATTTGGGGTCAACGGTCATAAAAAACGGTTGTTTGTTAAGGTAACTCGTAATCGACCTGAGTATAAACGGTTTTTCTAAATAACTATTGACAAAATTTGGCGGTCCAAAAAATATAATATGCTAAACTACAACATACAGTACGTGTCGGTCGTGGTTGTTTTACTATTTTGAATTTTTGATGACATGTATGTAAAAAATAACTTACTCAAGCTCTTAATTGAATTGGGTCGCTCGGTTATTATTAGGGGTTAAAGTATCAAATTGCCGTTTTGTATGGAGATTTTTGTAAGTACAATTTTTTTCCCATACTAACGTTTTTGTAATTTATTCTACGACTAATATTATGTCACTTTACAAAATTTTACACACGTATTTATGGTCATTTTAACTACTAAATGACATATTCGTTAAGAGCAAAAAAAATATTTTTACTAAGTAACAACAAATAAAGTACGAAATTCTGGAAACAAAAATAGTCGTAACTTTCGAGATAAGTTTTTTCTATGTCAATAATCAAATATCGTGGTTATTAAATTATCAAAATCTGCTCGATACGGTCTTAATGTAACGCAATATTAAAGAAATTATGTAATTCTAATATCATAAAAGTTGTTAAGTTATATAATTATGCACAAAAGAAAAAAGAAACGGCAATTTCATTCTTTAACCCCTATTATTATACTAACCGCCGGTTTCTGAAACGCCAATCAAAATTAAAATTAGCTAACAGACTGTCACAATTAATTCCCAATTAAAAGCACCTTGGGTTTCTGAAATGAAAATTATCTCACAATTATGTTTAGATTTGTATGGGCACTGACAGACTGTTAACAGACTGTTGACAGTCTGTCACATTTTTCTTTCAGAAACCCAAACTACAATTTAATTGGAGATTAATTGGGAATTAGGTAATTTCATTTTAATTGGCGTTTCGGAAACCGGCGGTTAGTCTTGTTTTACTGTGACAGCTTTTCAACAACATGGATGTCGTGGCCGTTGTTGTTGTCAAGGATGAAGTTTTGATTATTTTCAAAAATAAAGGAATGTTTCCCGAATTTTGCTATTTCCATTAATTCGAGTACTTGCCCCAAGTGGCATGAAAAATTCCACCCTGTCTGTATGCAAATAAGTGTTAAATAATTAAATAAATAAATATTGGACACCATCACATACATTGTTCCAATACTAAACTATAGTTTGGGAACAACGACGGGCCACCCAGACCCGAGGAAATATTAAAAAGTTCTTTTTCAATAATTTACCCGACCGGGAATCAAACCCGGGACCTCTATAGATAGCGGCACCTTGAAAACCGGTGCGTACACCACTCGGAGGTCGTTAAAAAGTCTAATTAACGCGTTTTGAGCGCTCTGGAATCTGGTTCCCCTACTTATTTTGTCCTTAGTTTCCGTCTTGCCATGGATTCAAAATTTGGGGTCAACGTTCATAAAAAAGGTTGTTCGTTAAGAAATAATCGGCGGAAGCTAGATGGTGGTAGGACCTGGGGTGGTAAGCCGAGCATATCGAAGAACCGACGCGGGAAATTGTAAGCTATTGTTCTTTTAAAAGAGCAGCTCTTTTGAATAGCGCCTACCTACGGGAAATTGGAGAACCGGCGATCTTCGCGTTCTGATGAGTAGAGTCGAGATATTATGAAACTGTTAGTTACTAGTCAAATTTGGTAGATATATATTTTTATATCGTGATCCGTATCACGAATCAAAAACAACTCTTAATCACAAATAAGTACCTATACCTACTTTCAGAAAATTGCTGATAATATGTGTTATGTTGCACTAAATCTCATTCAATATTTTTTCATAGCAATCCTTTCGGAACCCGGCTTGGATAAAACCTGTAAATCCTTATCCAATATAATGCGATGTGGTTAGCCTAATGTGGTTTTATTAAAGTATATCTATATTTAACCATAGTAGGTAAGTAAGTAAGAAAGTCGATTATAGAGTTGAAAAGATAATTTCTTAGGCTGTAATTGTGACAGAAACACAGTCACATTGAACTTTAAATTTGAAAAACAACCCAAAAAAAGTGTTAAGTATAATTATTTCAAAATGACACGACATTGACATATTTTCTTGTCGTCTGATGTTTTTTTTAATAGCACCGTCAACATTTCCTTCCCAAACTTTTTTAATAACGCTTCGCTCACCTACTTCTTGCTGTTTTGTAACAATTTGTTGTTTTAAAATGATAAACTCTGTTATTATTTTGTTTCCCGCAGATTAGCATCTTTTACATATTTATAAGTAACAAAGTCGGTTCTGTGTTGTATATTGTTATTTAATTAAAATATTAAATTGGTAATTAATTATTCAAATATTCGTCACCGCTGGTGTTGCATGACATTTGGTATTAGTTTATTGAAAAAAAAATTTGCAAATAAATAAAGTATTATAAACTGGTATATTATACCTACCAGTAAATTTATCTCAGCACCATTATTTTAGACGTACCTATTTGAAAGTGGGACAGGGTTATAAAAAAAGAAGTTCAAAACTCTAAATACTTAGGTACATAAGTTTCTAACTTTTTATTGATTTTCTCAGTTATTTTATTAGGGTTCCGAACCAATATGGTAAAAAGGAAAAATGGTTATGGTGCGAGTGCGACTCAGTCTGTCACAGCTGGATATCTCGAGAACTGCTATTGCTAAATTTGAACTAGTTTTAGATGACGTTTGCCCAACTATTGTGCAAAATTATTAATTACTAGCTATCCGCCCGCGGTTTCTCCCGCGTGGACTACGCGGCGTTATCCCGCGGGAATGTGATATTTTTCTGGGATAAAAAGTAGCCTAAGTTATTCCTTATTACATCTAGCTACCTGCCAGTGAAAGACTAAAATTGTAAAAAAATGTTATTTTGGTATATGTACCGTATAGATAATCATATGCGTGTAGTAAAAAGCGGTTATTTTAATTTTACAAACAGACACTCCAATTTTATTTATTTGTACTTATAGATATTTATATTTTTTTGTAACAGGGACTGCAAGGTCTTAAATTTTGAACTGGGCTACTAGGGCATAATATATGGTGTATCATATGAAAGAGCGCTGCTTGCACATTCTCACATACCACCCCCTTCCATAGAGTTGTATGTGATAGAAGTTTATGTAAGGATTATTACTTCTATTCTACACCGCAAATTTTTTGACGAATCACGTTTTATTTATTTATATTTATGATTGTATGGAACCATCGGTGCGCGAGTGTGACTCGCTCTTTACCGGTTTTTTTATAGAACGTTGTTTTTGTTTCTTTATAAATAGTTATGGTTTTCTATTATTTGCTATAAAAAGTTGATGTTCTTAATTATGATTAAATGATTACATTTCGAATGTGCATCAGCAATACAAAATATACAAACAGAAAATAAATTCTATATATACCTAGTAAGTAGGTACCTATAACCGCAGTATAAAGCATTTATAATAGTGTGATTTCCTCTCATTAATACGTTAATGGAAATACCGATGTTTTATTAATAGTCTTATTGTCTGGAGCTAAGCGGAAACAAGCTTTATTTATCTACCCCTTTTGTCTGCTTCCAGGAATTTTATTTAAACTTATTTTGTCATGTTTTGTTTGTTTATTTTTGTTGTGTTAGCCACAATTCGACAGTGTTTGTGTTAGATTAGATTTAGGTACGGGGGCAGAACGCATCAAATACATTCGTTTGTGTTGGGAAGTGGGTTCGTTTCCACAGAAGCAGAGCTGAGCGGAGCTGAGCTTTCCATCCATACTTACTAATAACATAGAATATGTGGAAGAGTGTTTTTTTGTCTTTCACGTCAAAACGGAGCAGCCGATCGATGTAATTTTTGGTACCTATGGGGATAGAGTTTGGGAGCGGGAGAGTGACTCTACTTTTAAGTTTACACGGAATAACGTCGTTTAGTCCACGCGGGCGAAGCCGTGGGCAGAAAGCGACTGTTTTCATACATTTGACACAACAACCAATGTCAGCTCAACTGTCAAATGTATCGAAATGGGGACTTATTTTTGAATTTCACCACTCGTTTCGAGCGCTCGCTTAGTACCTACTCATTTTCATGTCAAATATGTCAAATATGAGCACTATGCGAACGCTCGACACTAGTGGCGAGATTCAAAGTTTTTAGTCACGAAGTTTTAATGAAAATAAACTTTGTCACTGTGTAATATTGAGGTTTCTAAAATTCTATTCACTTTTGATTTACCATAAGACTAGACAATTGACGTAATCACATCAGAAGGTCAATTCGAGTCAATACTGATGCCTTTTGCACAAGACAGGTCGTGACTTCATTCATTGCTCTATTGCAGAGTATGATTTAATCGTGATTCGAGACCGGTTAGGCAAAAATCGCTTCATAGAAAAAATTTACTTAGCTGCAGGGAAATAGAACCTTGTTACTTATATTTTGAAAGTTGTTTACTAAATAAATATAAAGTGGCAAAATTATTAGTATTTTTCTATCACATTTTTTCCTACAAGAAGGTACTTAAAGAATTGCATTGTGAATGCATAAAAATAATTTCAAACCGTAGTATGAGGCAAAATTATTAAAAAAATTGCCTATAGTAGGTAAGGGTCCCCGGTACGTGATAGAAGATTAAATATATCTTCTTCTTTTTTATGTGACTCTTCAGTACTGGAGGTTAGTTGTCAACTCAGCGAATTTCTTGTTTGTCTTGTGCCAAGCGAAAAAGATGTTCAACGCTGGAAATATCAGTTCACTCCCGGTCCCGGATGTTCCTTAGCCAAGGCTTCTTTCTTCTGCCAAGAATGAAGTCGTAAATATATGCAATATCCATAAAAAGAATTGAACGCGAAGCATCCCACTTTCTGTGACCTCCGATACTATTGACCTCTAAGAAATACTTGACTTTACTGAATATTTACCGAGTTTAATATCTTGTAGGTTTAACAAATTTACAACTGTTTGCACATGTGTGCGCCGAACTTGAATAGGTAATTGTATACCATTGTAATCGTCTGAAATTTTGTGAAGAATGTTCGGAAAGAAAATAATAGAAAATTTTTTACTCCTACTTTGATTTTTTTTTTGTTTTTTCTTATCAACTTTTTACTTTTTTTTTAGTAAGAAGTAATGTTTTTTTTAAATATTGTATGGGCTTGCTCTTGGCTTCATACTGAACCTTAGTGTTGAGAAGAAGCCTAAGATGGGGCGAGCTTACCCAAAAGCAGCCTTATTCACTCTAAGCTTTAAAAATAACAGGGTTGTAGTCATTCGGGAAAACAGACGCAGGCAGGGTATTCCATTACTTGGCGGTGCGCATCACAAAGGAAGAAGAAAAGCGCTAAGTAAGGATGATAGCCTGCTGTGCGCCTAGATTTTCGGTGGTAGAAGGGGATAGGATAGCGGAATGAGCTCATGCAGCTCAGAAGCATCCTTGTATAAGCGCGTATTTCTCTTTTCGACTTGTCGCATAACTTCATTGTAAGTATCTAGTTTTCAATACTTTTGACGACTATAATCAAAATACCTATTCACATTTTTAATCTAAATATAAAAACCGTCAAATCAAATCAAATCAAATCAAATCAGTTTATTGCACACCATATGTATAAAAGGTCTTAAAAATATGAGCAGAACATTATGGGTCCGGATTGGACATGACAATATAAATAGAGGGCACTATACTTATATAATTCAAAATAAAAACAAAAGGATAATATTGCTAGTGTATGTTAATTCCAATTAATATTATTTGAAAGACTTATCGGTCAAATACTCAGCAACTGTATAATAAGTTTTGTTAATTAGTATTTTTTTAAGTTTATTATTAAATTCTTTATCTTTATCTGTGTCTTTTATGTGTTCCGGTAATTTATTATATATTTTTATAGCCATAGCTAGTGTGCTCGCGGAGTGTAGTTTGAGTCGAGATGTAGGAATATTAAGTTTATTTTTATTTCGTAGTGTGTATTTGGGATTACTTTCTATGCGTTTTTTAAAGAATTCTGGATATTTTCGGACAAACTTACAAATTTCTAATATGTAAATACTAGGTAATGTAAGAATTTCATGTTTCTTAAAAAATGGTTGGCATGAGTCTGTATTATCTATATTTACTAGTATTCTAATTAACTTTTTTTGTAATGTGAACAAATTTGGAACGTCGGTGCTATTTCCCCACATTATGACTCCGTAGCTAAGCCACGCATATGCATATGCATAATATGTCACTAATGCGGTCTGGAAGTCAGTTGTCTTTTTTATTTCATAGAAAGCATAAATGAATTTGGATAATTTGGTCTTAATTTTTTTGATATGAGATTTCCAATTTATGTTCGAGTCAATTATTAGGCCTAGTAGAGTAAATTCTTGAACAACATCTAGTTTTTTACCATCTATTAGATAGTTTATATTGATTGGTTCTTTTTGATAGGGTTGAAAAGTCATGATTTTAGTTTTTGTGAAATTTATTTCAAGACTGTAGTGTTCGACTGCGCTCGTAGTATCTAACGAACTATTTATGTGCCCCTTTACTTTACTTTGCTTATTTTTTGTCACCTTTCGCTAGCATTCTTTGTATTTCAACTTGAATTTAGCTAGAAATAACTATTCTCTGAATTTCGGAATGTTTCGCCTACGATGTAAGGTTTACTGGAGATAGATAAAGCTAAACGAATTTCTGTGAAATGAATTACATTATGTATCCATCAAATTTAAATGGTTAAATCATTCAAATGGTGTAAAATGTCTTCAAATATAAATTAAAATGCTTTGCTTTGTCTCCCTTGGAATGGAAGCCTTGTAATTCAAGTTAGTAGGTAAGTAGATACCTCACTACAAACAGTAGATTGTATCTACAACAAGTGCATAAAACGTACCATTTTACCCGAGACGTATATTTCGGTATATTATACGTCTCGGGTAAAATGGTATAAAATAGGTGGATAGTCAAGTCGCGGGTATAATGGGTTTTATGTACAAGTTATACACTCTGCTTTTCACTTCGATTGTGAGGAAAATAAATAGCAATATTGCAAAAAAGAAAAAATAAAGACTTCGCCCGCCGTATTGGCGGGAAGACTTGGCAGTGGCAGTACAGAGACTTTAGCATAGATCGTAGTCCATAATGCTGTTGAAATACTTATTTCTTAGAAAACTCATTAATTTTGCCTAGTTTTATTAATTAGTAGGTAATTTAACATGAATTATGTACAAAATTGAAGAAACAAAATGAAATAACAAGTTTATTTAACGAAGTTTAATTGCGTGTGTGACTGTTTACCTGACGACCTTTGCCTTAGAGTCTGAGACTTAGACGAAGATTTTACTTTATGCACTAGCTAGAGCATAAAAAGCGATTTTATGCAGCCTATACCCAACATAAACACGAACAGAAGTAAAAATAATATTTTAATTACTTAATTAACTTAATTCAGCTAAATATTGTTTGTATTATTTTAGATCGTAGAAGTTATGAATAATCAAAGAAACTTAGAGATTAGCTGTCAAGCTTATTTTATCAATGGAAAATTTTGAGAGTAATTATAATTTTTGCTAGCTTTCCGCCCGCGGCTTCTCCCGCGTGGACTACACGACGTTATCCCGCGGGAATGTGATATTTTTCCGGGATAAAAAGTTGCCTATGTCACTCTCCAGCTCCCAAACTATCCCAATACAAAAAATCACGTCGATCTGTTGCTCAGTTTTGGCGTGGAAGGCGGACAATCAAACAAACACAAATTTACATTTATAATATTTGGATTGGAATGGATTATATTTTTAATTTAAACTTTTAGATAGGGATACAAGTATATGAAGTTATATTAGGGAATTATTCGAAATGTTTCAATGCAATATATTTTACTTATGTTATGTTTCATAAATATTTTAAACAAACTCTAATGCCTTTTCAAAGTTATGTCAATATTAACTAACCCAAAATTTTCTTCGGTAGGTACCCATACAAACTTTTATTGGAAATGCCAGGGGAATATATTCTCCCGTGTAATAAATCCGCTTTTGGCTTAATGCCATCCAAATAAATCTAATTCTTATTCTTATATTGCGGTAGCTAGTTGAATATAGATAGCGATTTAAATACTAAAACCTAGACTAAAAGTAGAAAAAAAATACTATTATGTTAGCACACAATTGGTGCGTGATCCCTACTAATATTACGATTGCGAAAATGTGTAATGTTTGTTTTCTGTATGTTCTGTTTTCACGTCAAAACGGCTGAATCGTTTTTGATGAATGAAGATAGTTCGAGACCCTACAAAGCACATGGCTAATTGTTATTCCGAAAAAATGTCCCATTCCTGCGAGGTTACGTCGTGTAGTACACGCCGGCAAAGCCGCTAGCGGAAGGCTAGTCCCTACTAATATTATAAATGCGGAAATAAGTACGTTTGATTGTTTGTTTGTCTGTTCTGTATTTTTCGTTTTCACGTCAAAACGGCTGACAGATTTTGTTGAAATTTTGAATAGAGATAGTTTGAGACCCTGGAAAGGACATACCTTACTTTTTATCGCAGGAATAATATCATTCTCATAAAAAATCCCTTTAAGCGCGGACAAATTTGCGGACAGAAGTTGGTAAGTATTTAAGTAAATAGATTGAGACCCTGGGAAGGATTAAATAAATAAATCAATAAGGACTATTATATAATAGGCTACTTTTACTTTTTACCACAGGAAAGTATCATATTCCTACGGGAAAATCAGTTGGTATTATCTTTTTGTCCGTCTTTCACGCCAAAACGGAGCAACGGATCAATGTGATTTTTAGTACGAGGGGAGAGGAAAGATTGAGAGCTGGAGAGTGACATGGCTACTGCTTATCCCGGAAAAATATCATATTCCCTTAGGATGACGTCATGTAGTACACGCGGGCGAAGCCGCGGGCGCAAAGGTAGTATTCAATAAGTATATCATTCATCTAGTGTGACTTCAAAAGCAAAGATGATGTTTTACTAAAAAGACATCCAGTAAGCAATACAGAATTTTCTTCTATCTGACAAATTGAAGGCATAGGAAGCTTGTATGTGTATCCCAAAATTAACCACAACTTTCTTGTTTTAATCTCAGCTTTGTTTAAAAAGATTATTCAAAAACCCATAGTGCAACAAACTTATCTAAACCGGAGGTCATTTTTGGAACGAAATTTTTCATACCTACTGCTGCTGTGTTGTCCATTTTGACAGCTAATTTCGTATTGTGATGCAAGTGTTCCGTCACAGCTGTGACCGGGTCAAATATCCATCAACCGCCTCTGTGGTCTAGTGGTTCACACCACCGATTTCAGACCCAGAGGTCACGCATTCGATTCCCAGTGTACCGAATACAATATGTATACCCACATACTGTATTCGGTTTGGTTGGTGGGTTAGGACTTAATCTTAGTACGCCTGGCTAGCTACCACCATCTTATCTAAGTCTGACGCCCTAGCAATGATGTTTTCAGCATTATTGCGTATCGGCAGTTAGGGATAAGATAGCCAGTTCCTCAGTGATTGAAGATTCCACGAGTAGCGCGCTTCCACCTTCAGTCTTATCTCAACTTAACATCAGGTGTGATGAAGGCTAATTGCTACCCCGTTGTGGATAGAGTCAAGAGTCAAATTTGTTTATTCAATTTAAATTGTTATTTACATACTTGTGAACGTCATAGAAGCTACGCCATCGGCATCGGTTCGCAAACCCTACAGCGGGAGACCTTGGAGAAGAACCGGCAAGAAACTCCAAGGGTTGTATTTTTCTCCCTGTTTTATTTCATACAGAGTCGTCATATTGAAAAATGACCTTAACATGGTATGACTAAGGTTTCCATCTCAAAATAATAAAATACTTCGGTTTCCTCCTTGTGATCAGGTAACGTACTCATTCGATTCTGTCATGACTGGAGAGTGAAAAGGACGGGACAACGAAGTTTCGGGTTTCACGTTTCAGAGTAGGCCGTCAGTTTCTTTTTTCTTTTTTCCAGCTTTATTTCCAATCAAACGGTTATATTTACTCCAATGTGGTATCGGTCGAGGCTAGAATGGCTTAGATCTGAGCCTGCGGTCACAATGGCCGACCTTGCTCCATTCAGCCAGGCCTCTATATCAACACATATATTATTATTGGCATAGTCGCTCTGTTCTAATAGAATCCATTTAAGGTTACTGCAATTGAGTTGCGAAAGATTGTATTGAACAACACCATGATTGAAGTTGGTAGACGTAAACCTTTTTGAGATAAACTTCTTTTTTTTTCAATGTGCAATTTATACAGCCTCGATCCATATATCCATAGTATATGGATCGAGGCTGTATAAAACAATACTTACGGTACTCAATTTCTAGTCGAATATTCATTATAAACATCTTAGTTTTCTATACTCAAAGAAAAGATTTAATTTTTGTTTGTTTGTAATACCACGACAAACTCAAAACTATTGGCCGATTAAAAAAAATATCAACAGAAATATTTTTTTATTTTTATTCCCGGTTAAAATAGACTATATTTTATCCTGCTTTTTGCTCGGGAACGCGAACCAATATTCAACTTTATTATACAATATTCAACTATTCTTCAACTTAAGTAAAAAGCAAATAACTAATTATAACAATGTAATATTAATTATAATGATTTTTTATATGAACGCGAACCACTCTCTACTTTAGACAAGATATTCAACGTTAATTTACAATATTGAACTATTTTTATATACTTACAACTAAAGTGAAAGTAAAATATGGTATGGAAAAGTCCTAATATATCCATTCTTGGATTTGAAATCCAAGAATGATTATATTTTAGGACAAATTAGATGATAAAATGTGCAATCGAAAGTTCTAATATTAAAACGTATAAATCTGTTGGTATTAACTTGGAAAATATAAAACCTACGATGTCTGTTACTTGCATTTATATTCAAAATCATAAATCTTCATAAAAATAATACATTTCTTACAACCAAATAGTTCACCTCATAGTTTGTGTCTGCCATTCATCTCGTAAATACATTTTTCTAATGAGTTTTATCCTTTTTTTTATCTCAATAGTATTATAATGATCTGAGTGTTTTATGTAGGTATTCCATTAGTTTACTGTAGCAGAAGCTAAAATTTTCTAGAGTCTATGCTGAATAACAATAATGCCTTAACACTAATTATTTTAGCCATTTTCATTCTTCAATATCATAGTCATGGGCTAGTTTTTCGGTCGACAATATTTTAAAAGTATTTTTTAATGAAACTTTCTGAAATTAGTTTACATCTTCGTTCAAAAAATATTTTTTTTTTTAACGAAGATGTAGTTGAAATGATACCGCAACGCAGTAATCATTCATTTTAGCCCGTGAATGTGAGAATTATTTCTTGGCACCCGTTAGTATGTTATCTGATAAAAAGAAGTATGAGAAACTAGTTTGAGACGGTGTGTGCCAAATACCGCATGCACATTAAATGTGATTAAGCTTTTTATGTTTATTTGTATTATATTTTTACTTTCCTTTATATGAGCTCATTTGTTAAAGGCTCCAAGCATTCACACAAAAAATGAGAATAGTTAAAAGTATGTTAACATTAAAGTTTGATTATTACAAAATGAAAATATGCACAAATAATTGAACAAACAAAATGTAACTTTTAAGAGTTGTGGTATCTAGTGGCAGCCTTCGGTTTAATTAACCAGTTTCTGTGGGAATATCAGTATAAAATATAGCTTATGTCACTTATGAAGAATGAAACTCGACAATGGTGATTTATTTTTCAAAATCGGTTATTAGTACTTAACCTAGTTTTTTTAGTTTATCCATTACAAACATACAATGTAACAAAATATCAAATATTATATTAGTTTAGATAACTAATTATTACGATTATCATAACTTTACACAAATATTAAAAATACTTTTTAGAAATAATGTTTTAGTACCCTACCTACGTGCATTGTAAAAAGGTTTTGTCCCGCAACAGTGCATTTCGAAATCCCTACTTAATAAAAATTTAAATTTATTCCAACTTCTTTTTGGGGTGAAGCCAGGAAAAGTAACCATATCCATTTATTTGGATTCCGGTCGTTTCGAAAAAAATACAAAAGTGGTATGACAAGGCTAAAAGCCTACAAAAAACTTCACCGTCTCCAGATAACCTATCTGCATATAAAACGCTTCGTAACCTCAGCAACAGGATGTGTCGAGATGCCAAGCGTAAATACATCCATTCGCAAATAGAAAGCTTAGATCACAAACAAATATGGAGCTTCTTAAGGTCTCTAGGGGTGGGCAAGCTAGCGGACTCTAGTCCAAATGCCGTAGATCTTAACTCTCTCAATGAACATTTCTCTTCAACACCACTCACTCTGAACTCAGACTCTAAATCAGCTACTCTCTCATCTCTGTCAAGTCTTAACTCTTCTTCTTACCCTTCTTTCACCTTTAATGTAGTTTCCGAAGCAGACGTTGCGAAGATTATTAAATCCATTTCCACCAAGGCTATTGGCAGCGATGGTCTTAGTCTGGACATGCTTCTTCCAGTGCTAGAGGACATTGTACCAGTTATCACCCACATTATTAATTTCTCACTGCAACACAATGTCTTTCCTGCATCTTGGAAGAAAGCCCACGTAATACCCTTACCAAAAACACCTAATCCTACATCTTTATCACAGTATCGTCCTATCTCTATCCTTCCAATCCTCTCTAAAGTCCTAGAGTCTATTGTCCACAACCAACTATATTCCTTCTTCTCATCCAATGCCCTTCTATGTCCCTACCAATCTGGTTTCCGTCCTTCTCACAGCACGGTTAGTGCACTGCTGAACATTACGGAGGACATTCGCGGTGCAATGGAAAACACCAAACTCACCGCAATGGTCCTGCTTGACTTCAGCAGTGCATTCAACTGTGTCGACTTCGACCTCCTCCTTGGTACTCTTCGCTCCTTCAACGTCTCTGCTCCTGTTATTAAATGGTTTCAATCTTACCTTCTCGAACGTTTTCAGTGCGTAGTTAGTGATGATGCTTCCTCAGATTGGTCGCGTATATCAGCTGGCGTACCACAAGGCGGTGTTCTCTCACCTTTGCTATTCTCTATATTTATTAACAGTATTTCCACAGTAATATCTACCCCTTTTCATTTATATGCGGATGATCTCCAAATATACAAACACTTTTCTGTTGTTGAGGTTGCGGCAGCCATCGCTTCTTTGAACCGGGACCTGGCATCTATTTCTAGTTGGGCGGCTTCGTTTGGGCTTATGGTAAACCCTAACAAAAGTCAGGCAATGATAGTGGGTAGCAGCCGACTTAAGAGCAAACTCGAATCGGAATCTATTCCTTTACTAGTATATAACAATGTTAGCATACCTTACACCGATAAGGTCAAAAACCTTGGAGTCCTTATCGACAGTACCTTGTCTTGGTGTCCACAAATAAATGAAGTTAGTAAACGGATGCACTATACATCTCACTCTCTAAAGCGACTTCAATACTTCCTTCCTATCAAAACAAAAATTATGCTGGCGCAATCTCTTCTTCTTCCACTTCTCGACTACGCCGATGTTTGTTACTTGGATGTCACAGAGGATCAGTTGAACAAATTAGAACGACTGCAAAATCTGGCAATACGTTTTATTTTCGGATTACGCAAATATGACCATGTGTCGTCATTTCGTGATCAACTTGAATGGCTTCCCGTGCGACTTCGCCGTGATATGCACATCCTTTCCACCTTATTCCGAATCCTTAACAACCCTAACTCACCCAAATACCTTGTCTCCCGCTTTCAGATGCTTCCTCCTCCCTCCCGCTCTAGGCGGCCTTGCATCACTAAGATGCTGGAGCTACCTAGATGCAACACCAACTTCCTCCTCAACTCCTTTTCCTTTAGAGCTGCTCAGCTCTGGAACAAACTCCCGTCAAGCATACAAGACAGTTCAAGTATTTACTCATTTAAGTGGAAACTTAAAAAGCACTTGCTCACTCAGTTGTCTCATACTTAATCATCATATAAATTATATTTATCACATATTTTATATATTTAATTTGTATATATTATATTCTACATATTTATATATTTATTGTATTGAGTATATATATATATATATATATATATATTTAGATATATATTCATGTATTTATATGTACTTATATATCTACCTATATACTTACACACAATATTTTTGTCGCACTTTGCAACTTCTGTTTCTTTAAATCAATCTCTCACATGACCTGGTTGGCTGGAAGAGATCTCTTTAGAGATAAGTCCACCATTGCTCACATATTGTTTCTTTTTTTTTCTATGTTGTGTTGAAGTGCAATAAAAAGAGTATAATATAAGATTTTAAATTATTTTTATGCATTCACAATGCAATTTTTGTAAGTATAGGAAAATGTGATAGTAAAAAACCACGAGCCCTATAAGTAGCTTCCCGCTACTAATCCCGCCTGAAAGCTACTTATAGGGCTCGTGGTTTTTTACTATCACATTTTCCTATAAGAGTATAATATATTTAAATTCCTAAAAGTTTAACTAAGTAGGTAGCGTTTTTCTCTTGTAGGTATTCCATGGTAAATTAATACAGTTTACAATAGTACTGCGTACAGATTGATTTGCATTGTAGATAAGTAAGTAGTGTATGTTCATATTTAAAAGTTTCGCGAATTTATTCCATACAAATAACTTCTGAAATTTAATAATCCGATTGCGTTTGGTTTGCCTTGAGCGAGTACCTAGTTTAAGCTTTTCATTCAATTTTTAATTTTAAGACCTGATTATAATCTAGAAGTCCGTGGCGCAGTGGTTAGTGCGCTCAACCTGCAATCGTTGAGGTCAAGCAACTTTCGCTATGGTTGGTTACTGGATGGGTGACCAAACATTGTTACCTCAAGCTTCTTCTCCTCGCTTCGGAAGGCATGTTGAACCGTTGCTCCCGGCTGCACTTGCAGACGTTAATACCACCAAGTAACAACCAATACCGCAACGCAGTAATCATTCATTTTAGCCCGTGAATGTGAGAATTATTTCTTGGCACCCGTTAGTATGTTATCTGATAAAAAGAAGTATGAGAAACTAGTTTGAGACGGTGTGTGACAAATACCGCATGCACATTATGATTAAGCTTTTTATGTACATTTGTATTATATTTTTACTTTCCTTCATATGAGCTCATTTGTTAAAGGCTCCAAGCATTCACACAAAAAATGAGAATAATTTAAAGTATGTTAACATTAAAGATTGATTATTACAAAATGAAAATATGCACAAATAATTGAACAAACAAAATGTAACTTTAACCACCTTTGCTCCCGGCTGCACTTGAAGACGTTAATACCACCAAGTGGTTGGTGCCTATACGTATATTTCCAATATCTACAAAGAAAATGCCCTATTTTTGCTTAGCTCCGATCCCAACGGTGCTGGGCTTATGGCAAAGAATAATATACACTTACGCGAACTTATGGCACGTAGTGACATGCTGTCTAGCTTAACCCGTAACTGCTAACGACCGCCAAATGAGGTGCATGCACTTGCATAAGTGATGCACCGCTTGCATAACCACTGATCGATAGTGATGTACCGATGATATCGATAAATGGATAATTTGTATGGAATAACAAATGAGCTTCAAAGTAAATTCCTAGTTGCTAACTCTAAAATGTTTAGTTGACATCAAACTAGTTTGATGTGCATTACAGTATAGGTATTTAAATCATTATCAGTCAAACGACGCCGACTGATGAACATAGGTCTTCCCCAATGGATTTTCGAAACGATCGGTTTGCAATAGTATTTTTCACTTCTCATGCTCGTAAAGTTCGTGTTTATGTTGGGTATAGGCGGCATAAAATCGCTTTTTATGCTCTAGTGCATAAAGTAAAATCTTCGTCTAAGTCTCAGACTTTAAGACAAAGGTCGTCAGGTAAACAGTCACACACGCAATTAAACTTCGTTAAATAAACTTTATTAATACCTAACGTATTTCATTCTGTTTCTTAAATTTTGTACATAATCCATGTTAAATTATTAAATTAATAAAACTAGGCAAAATTAATGAGTTTTCTAAGGAATAAGTATTTCAAGAGTATTATGGACTACGATCTATGCCAAAGTCACTGTGCTGCCAATGCCCGTATAAAAAAAAAGAAAAAGAAAGTCTTCCCGCCAATATGGCGAAGTCTTCATTTTTTCTTTTTTGCAATATTGTTATTTATTTTCCTCACACTCGAAGTGAAAAGCAGAGTGTATAACTCGTACATAAAACCCATTTTACCCTCGAATTGACTATCCACCCTCGCCTACGGCTCGGATGGATATATACGTCTCGGGTAAAATGGTACCTTTTATGCACTTGTTGTACAATCTACTATTGTAGGTTAGGATGTTTTTTATTTATTTTATTTATTAGTACATAAACAGAGATACAACTAATGAAGGCATAAATCAGTAGACTAAAAGCAAGCACGATTATGTTGTAGCTCCAGGAGGAATGTACTGTAAACATGTTTAAATCAGTGCAATACAAAAATTTTTTTTTAAGAAATCATTTAAAATTGTGTAGGTAGGTTACAAAAGAATAATAATCTTATAATTTAAATACAAACAAAAACAAAAAGTAAATTTGAATCAAAGTTGTCAAGATAAAAAATAATAAAAAAATAAATTGAACAAAAAACAAACATAGGAAAAAGGTCAAATTAACATGTAAATTAAAATTAAAATTTATAATCAAATAATCAAAAAAGTTTTGGTGATAATCAGATATAGGTAACGATTTCCATTTTTGTTCAGGAGTTTAATCGTGCTAAAACATAGACCACATTCTGTATTGATTTAAGAAAGGTTATAGTATTCCCTTCCTATCCCAGGGATTTACGAGTCCAGTCTGCCCCGACTATTAATACCTACGTAAAAATGATTTATTGCAGCGTAAAATACCTATTGTCTTTCGTTTGCCTTGTCGTACATCCACAAATGAATATTTCTGACGTCTGTTCTTTTGATATAATTAACTATATTAAATTTTACCTTTTCCATAAATGGTAAAACTGGTTGTAAGTAGGTAGGTACTCTAATTAGGTGTTCATTGTGCATGTTTTTAAAGATATAAAATAACGTACCTTGTAATTAACTGCAATAATTGTGGTTATTACACCAAAAATAAATAAAATTGTTTTTGTTACCTAAAATAAAAGATTTAAGACTTGTAGACTTTTATTTTTATCGTATTTCTTTCTTTTTCCTCTTTCACTCGAGGTTGCCTGGAAGATATTGCATAAGGCCGCCTTTTGTGTGTTTACTCTTGTTTGCAATTTCTCTCTATTTGTCTCTTTTCATGTGCCATAAAACCTTCTTTAATTTTTTTATTTATTTTGTTCATTAATGGTACCTATGGTGTAGACATGTAGCGAGGAATTAAACAAGTTCCAACCTAGAATAACGGTTTATTTGTAATAACAATATGTCATGACCTTATTAAACTTAACATCAATGACAAGAAAAAATAACGAGATATATATACCAACTTCAATTTATCACCTCAATTTTCGATATAAGTGCAGTAAATCATCTTTTCCCTGCACATTGCATCTTGGGTATGCAAAATTGCATCCCGGTGGATTCATCGGAACCATCCATCACGTAGCTAAACGTAATGAGGCCAAGGATAGGTAACAGAAATTATCACGATTCAAATGATAATACCTACACATAGCTACCTATCTGTCAAAATACACCATCATAATAAGGAATTTCACTGTTGTTGAAATGTAGTTATATAATTATAAAGTAAAAAAATATAAGTAAGGTAGGGTGGGGCAATTTCGACTGGTTTGACGCACATACAATTTTCTTGCATCAAAATTTTATACATAATAATAATGTACTATAAATCAAACATAACCTGGTTATAAATTGACTTTTGGTGATTATTTATGATATCCATAAAAATATATATAAACATCCATAAAAAAACACATGTTATATTTATTTAAAAACGTTTTTAAACATAAAATGTCGGAATTAGTCGAAATAGCCCCTTTTCGGGAAATTCCAACTATTTCTTTTAATTTCTCACCTAGTCGTCTGAGAAAGCTCTAAGTTGAATTCAGAGTTGATAAACGGAACTGGCACGTAAATATGGACCTTATTATAAATTAGAACGCTTCTTTTTCGTAAAAACACACTTTAAAAATTAAGAGGGGTAATTTTAACTACGACCCATATTAACTAGTGACGGGACACAAAATATCGAGTATTTTTTGTACGAGCACAGTCGATCATGTCGATATATTATTTTTTCTATTTTCTACATTCATAAAAATTCTACTTAGGTAATGTATAAACCTTTAATAAAAAGAAGCTCATTATTTTTAAACCGGTCCCAATGTTTGCAAAATCTAAGGTTTATGCCTTTCAACTTTTTTCTCAAGTTTTTTACCAAGTAAACATCATTGCAAAATTCTTAAAT
This sequence comes from Crambus lathoniellus, assembly GCA_949710035.1. Classification (NCBI taxonomy): domain Eukaryota; kingdom Metazoa; phylum Arthropoda; class Insecta; order Lepidoptera; family Crambidae; genus Crambus; species Crambus lathoniellus. The sequence continues at coordinate 13,968,309 of OX453296.1, forward strand.
TTTTGTGATAACTTACATGTTGCCTTTCACCATATAAATACCTATATTATTATCAAATAAGGGCTTTAAAAAGTAGGTCGAAATGGTTTAAGTATTAAAAAGTGCTTTATTTGTGGCACTTAGTTAAGCAGGTATAAGAGTTTGAAAAAATATAGGTATGTCAATTGTATAGTAGAAACTATTGAAAAATGTCGAAGTTATAAAAGCAATCGTCAAAGATATTTATCGATGTAATATCGAAACTTGTACAACACTGTCTTTTTTCACTTTCATATAAAATTTGACGGGAAATTCAGACTGTCCAATGTAGTTGGAATTTCCCGAATTAACATTCACGTGGGGTTATTAAAACTAATACCATAACTTTCTAAATACGCAAGGAACACAAGAAAAAACATAAAATAAACAAAAGGGGGGATTTCATTATCCATCTTGCCTTGAAAAATCGAAGATTGAACCATTTGAAGCACAAATAAATCTTAAAACCTTAGGACACTTGCTTAGACGTACATACCAGAAAATGGTGGCTGGCAAAGTATCATTGTTGTAAGCGTCATGCACATGCCTAGCATCACCATCTATGTTCGAGGTATAGTAACTTGCTTTCGGCTTCCTGTATATAGATGTCACTGTTTCAAATAACGGATAAACCCGAAGTTATTCAAGGTAGTTTGAATTGCCCCACAGTTGTAATTGCCCCGCCCCACCTTAACATTTAAGAATACCAAATGTAAAAAAATAATTTGAATCTGTTTTGTCTAATTAGAAAGTTTGATACTTACCCTAGCCTAGAACTATAAAAATATTCAAGCGACCAAAGGTTGAATATGGGTCTACTGGATACAACTTGCTTAAAATTTTCGGAAGATGTCAGTCAATTTGAATTATCGGAATAATCCACATTGGGCCTGCGTGGTGTGTCATGTCATGGCCCCTTCTCCTTACCCATCCATAAGGAGGGCCTGTGCTCCAGCAGTGGGGATTTATAATGGCTGATAATGATGATGAAGTAGAAAGTTATTTTGTTGATAGACAGTTTGGACTATCTAGATAAAAAATCATCGTGGAAAAAGGTAATGAGAATGCAATAATTGAAATCATTCTTGAATCCATTTACTTAGTTTTGGTGGGAAAAAAGCTACTGTTGCTATACTTGTTAAAATGTAAAATGACTCATTAGCCCTCCCAGAAACGGATTTTAAACCGACAAACGTTTTTTTTCTGTAATTCGATCGTCAGAGACAAAACGGACAATACCAAACAGGACGTCCCGCGGTCAACCAAATGTTTTAAACACGAGCAAATGTGACATGGAAATGCAATTTGTGAATGCAATTGGGTTTGCAAACTATATTGGTGCCGGTAAATTAAGTATTTTTAAATGAACCATATGGTTTTGTCGTTTTGCCGATGTTCACTGCTATGCAGATGCAGATGTGTGAATAGTAAAATTATAATTGTTAAACTATAAGTTTTATCAACTCTTGATTTTCTTGGATACGGGATGACCCGCGGTCAACCAAAGCACATGTTTTAACACACACAAATGTGACATAGAAATGGAATTTGTGAATGCATTTCGGTTTGCAAACCGTATTAGTACCAGCAAATTAAGTATTTTTAAATTAACTACCGGCTGTCTACTATGGGTTTTGATTTTTTGCTACTATGCAGTTGTGTGAAAAACTATTATATACTTATTATCATCTCTTAAATTTTCGTTGATACGGGACGATCTGCGGTCATATGCCTAATTAATGTGACATGGAAATGCAATTATCTCTGCAAACCATTGGGTATTTCGATATTCACTTGCAGTATGTTATGTGCGTTTTTTTTTCATTTATTCACACTTCCTTCATAATTATATTCAATAATATTTATATTTAATAATATTATAGGAAGGTATATAAACTTAGATAGATTAGAAACATTTGCTACCGATTAATATACAGTGTAGAAAAAAACCGTCATTGGAGGAAATGCCAAAAATATTGATGATGGCAAATTTTTACTGAAAGGAAATATTTTTCCTTTATTTTCAAAAATAATTAAAACGGCATTTAAAGATTTTGAAAAATCACCTGTTTGAGCCGGGAATCTAACCGGTGAAATATAAAAAAAAATCTTTTGTTTTTTGATACCAACCGAAAGATTCACTCATAAGGATCAAATTCTTTTAAACGACAGTATCTTATATTAAAGAAACACCAAGATTTTTTTTTATTTTTTTTCCTTTTAAGTCTAAACTATTGAAAGAGGCGCTGCTCTGGTTTTTGTACAAAAGAACATGATCACTATAAAGATAGTTAAAGCTGTCGTCATGGTTACCGTTATCGTGATCGTTGTATTTGTACGAAAACCATAGCAGCGCCTTTCGGTCGGATAAGGAACTGAAATTCAATACATATTGGATAACAGCACTTTCACAGCTTTTTAAGGACGGTCTTTTATTTATCGATTTGCATATCGACAAATAAATGATTCTTATTCTTACTAGGATAGTTTTGCTAGGGGCTCTGTACTGTATACTGTATCTTACTGTAGTAGTAAGAAATTATAGTTTACTTACGGTTTTTGAGCGACAAACCACATCCTTCCTGCATCCGCTAATATTACGTTGTTTTTATAAGTGGTTACTTAAACCTGAGGCTTCGGAAGCAGGTGACATCCGAACATTGAACCTATTAAATTTCCTAAAAAAAAACAAGCATGGGAAATCCGAAATAAACAAAAACTCGACAATGCAACGGATCGTCACTAAGGCAACAATGATTGGAATAAACAAAGCAATAAACAACAAAAAATGCTGTTAGAAGGAATTATTCACCGAAAAATAAAAACCGACTTTCTCTAAAGATTAGACATACCTACAATTTTAATCTTCATATTTTCTGAGAATATTAAATAAAGCGAAATAACATACAAGCAGAATAAAGTAAAAAAAAAATACACCTGCAGGATCTTATCCCCTCATCATCCAGAGTTGCGCTCTGTTGAGCCCGGATATTCCCACGCAAGCGTTCGCGATACGAGTGTCAATTTAAGAAAATAAAAGGAATGTGTATACGGGACTCTTTTGTACAAAAGGAGTTTTATATTAAAAAAAATAACAAATGAGGCAGCGTATGTTTGTGTTTTCGGAAAATGGATGGATGTTGTCAATTATTTCGGATTCTAAATTCTGGCTAATGATCATTATAAATCGTCATTAAAATTTAATAAACCCACTTTCATTGTCTGTCGTATATTAGAGAGAACTTGGCCTTGCTAATAGTTTCTGCATTGTGGAATCTCAAGATTTTTTAGTAACATCATCATGACGTAGATTTCACTACGTGCTATTGTCTCGCTGGATATTGAGATTTTCTTTCAAATCAAGTTTCTTTGAGTGGTACAATAGAAAATTGTACTAGAAACGTTAAACTTTTTGTTGTCTTCTCGGCTACATTCACCTGTCTTGGTTGTTTCTGTAGTCGAAGGTTGATAAAACTGTTTGTCCTTATCTAACGTATCAAAGACGGTTGATAAAGAAAGAGACGTGGCTTCTCAGCCGTCTCGTTGCGGTCGCTGGAAGCATGTGGCACGCGCCGCTCCATTCGGTTTTCGAACGTAAGCCGGTATAGACGCGGCAGTGTCGATTCGAATTTCGAACACTCGTGTTCGATCGTAATTTGACAGTTCTTGCGAAGTTTTTGCGGTGAACTTTCATGTGAATTTTTCAATGCTTTTGACGTAAGTGACTGTATATCGCTAGTGTGAAAAATATATCAATTGCAGTGGAGTTTTGGAACAAAGTTTCTGTGCACCGGTGACGATTTCGTGAATAAACAAGTACGAAAGAAATGTAACCTACATCTTGGGCGCGAAACTCTTGAGTGAAAGTTTAAACAGTGTATTTTGAAGAAGCCACGGGCTAGCATTTGATTTCGTCTTCGGTTGAAAAATAATTGAAAAACTTCCGGACGCTTATGGGAAGGAACGCATCTGGTTGACCCGAAAAAGTGTGATAGAAATAAACGATTTGGAAGATTTATTTCACGTTTGGTTTGAAGTAGAATGATTAATCACGCGTGTGGGTTGGTGGAGGGTTGAGGTTGTTTGGGGACAGTTTTTCTGGATACATGAGGGAGCGTAGGTCATTGCCGATAAGTAGCGAAGTGGCGATAAAGAACGACAAGGATGGAACTGGGAAATTGGTTGTGAACTCTGTTTTGTGTGGTGTGGTGGATGAGCTGTCAAGTGGAAGGACTGGGAGACGCGGGTCGTGGGTCAGGCACGCTGTCATGGGGGTCCTTAGGTGGAAGGATTTGACAGGCGTCAGGACGAGCACCCCAACTGAACAGAAAGAGGTAAGACATGTTGACTTTTTGGCATTCAATGCAAACTTCTCTTTTAGTTAGCTAGTAACTTATGAGAGGTAAGACAGACTCTTTCGTATTCATTCTATTTAATAACAGTTCTTATTTTAAATATTTAATTATTTAGGTTTTTTACCGTCTTAAACCGAAGAAAAGGACGATAACAGTTTGACCCGTAAGTATGTTTGTAAGTTTGTATGTTTTTGATTTTTTTACCTTGTATTGTAAATAAAAAGGTTTCGTTTGTTTATTTTCTTTTCCAAAAATATGGTATAAAAACCTCGTAAACTATTTTCTAGTGTTTACAATCCACCTACTCATTGAGGAACTCTTCAAGTCATTGCGTCATGACAATACGTAGATGGGGAAAAGATAGGTGATTCATTGGAAGGTGATATAAAGATGTTGTTTCCGTCTTTGCATAGTAGAGGCAAGTAGCCGTTTAATATCACTTCCAAACTTTTAAACTAATATTATTCGATTTTTAAAGGTGTCGTTTTGAAACATAGTTTGAACTAACTTTCAATAAACCTGTACATACTAAGTAATTCGTCACTGATATTTTGAATATTTATACTCAAAAAGTTTATATTATATAAGTAAGTATTTCATAAATTCGGTAGGTTCTTCCATGGAAAATCAAAATCACTTAAGCCGCCAAAATTTAAGGACTTTAGTATCATCTCGTACATAAAATTATAGAAGGTTAGTGAAGATAAATAATTATTGAAGACATAAAATGACATGTTTTTTTTTACATTAGGAACGAACGGATCAAATTATTGGCAGGTTTTACAGTAGCTAATGTGAAGAAGGAAGATTCCGTGTTGATGTTTACAAGACAGCTCAAAGAGTAGTTCTGGCAATGTTCATTGATATTAATTCTAAACAAATAGTACCTACACACTCTCATAATATTATCGAACATAAACTGAGATTTGTAACAACCGCCTGATGATAGTCACGTTTTACAAAGGAAAGACATTTTTTGCCGTTCTAGTGCAGTTTTAAAAACATCAAAATTAGTATTTCTTAATTATGTTTTAAAATCTAAAAATTTCATTCCAGAAAATAGTTTTAGTAAGTACAGTATAATTTGATAATATTTCACTCAGTCACAAAATGCTCGAAATCTCAATAACTATGCTGAGAGTCTGTTATGTTACTTTCCAATATTGTTATTTCGTTCCAAATGAGTTCAAGTCGGTTTTGATTAAAATAAACAATTCATTCTAATCAATACATAACGCCGGCCGTTCCGTTTCGTGCTCAAACCAAAGTCAACAATAATGTTAAAGTAATTGTTGTGTAATTAAACTTATTAGTTATAGAGTGTATTGGTCCTTCTATCAGATGTCAACATTGATTTACAACTATATTACAAAAGATTCTACGTGAATCATGTGTTACGTAAAAACTCAGATGAGTAATAGTGAAATTGTGAAGTTCGGAGAAGTAATATTGAGCGTGTCGTTTGATATGTCTCTCTGCCAAATGTTATGTGAATATTTTTGTTTCGTTGATTTCTTCTCAGTTTTCAAATCTTTTTGTTTGCTGATTCAGATGAATAATGTTGTTAAAGAAAATTATGTTTTTTTAATTTAACCCCTGACTGCTAACAGGGCTGTGTTATAATATAAGTTTGTCGTGTCTGTGTATCTGTGTGTCTGTCTGTCTGTGGCATCGTAGCTCCTGAAGGAATGGACCGATTTTGATGAGGTTAATATTTTTAGATTCATTGCTACTAGATTACTTAAATGCCATTATTTAATAAGGTTATTCTTTTTTTCAGCTATTGTGGGTTTTTTATTTGGAGCCGTGGCCACAATCAAATCCTATAACAAATAATCATTCTAATTTAATTTTTAACGTTTCTGTTATGTAATTATTTCCTATTTTTGTTATTACTATTAGGTATTAGTTATAACTCAATTAGCAGCTTTAATTATATTCAAACCAAATTATAATCAACGCTCGCAAATAAGGCTCATTTAATATTAATATTTAGGTGTACATAGGTACTGTATCAATATTTTAATTTAATTAGTTGTTGTGTTAAATTTATCTAGAGAGGCAAAATTAATTTAATAATTCAATTCTACCGTATTTAAACACATGAATAATCTTTTATGCTCTTAAATAACTTTGTTTACTATGAGCATATTTAATTAGTTTGACCTTCTGTTAATGTAGAATATAATTTTGATGCTTTATTGTTATTGGTTTCACGTAAAGTAAACAATATACTTAGACGTTTTCCCTTATCACTTAATTTACCGTTACAATTGGCACTTTAATGGCTTTTAAGTAGGTTGTTGAAATAACACAAGCAATTTTGAAATATAATGCTTTAGAATACCTAGATCATTAGTTTATTACGCACATTACAGTTAAAGCTGTCGTTAAATGTAATTTAACTAGGGGATTCAAATTTTTAATTTTTCCAGTAAATAAGCACCTATTTATGAGGTACCTAACCTACTAACCTTCCGCCCGCGGCTTCGCCAGCGTCGACTACTCGAGCGACGTTGCAGATGCTTTGCAGACGCTGTCCGCTGTCCCGTTTTGACGTGAAAGACGGACACACAGACAAACACAAAAGTGTGTTATATATATAATATTAGTATGTATAGATTTATCCCCACAAATATATTTACAAAAGCTATATAATATTATAGCTAAAAAGGAAGATAAAAATGTGGGTACCTACCTAAGTACGTTTGTTTGGGGATCTGGAAAAATGACAAAATGTTATGAATATTGAGTGAAATATGATATGACTAGCGGCCGCCCACGGTTTCACCGGCGAGGTTTCCTGTTCCCGTGAGAATATCGGGATAAAAAGTATCCTATGTGTTATTCCAGCCTATAATCTACCCCTGTTGCAAAATTCATCCCGATCCGTTCAGTAGTTTTTGCGTGCAAGAGTAACAAACATCCATACATCCATCCATTATCAACAAACAACAAACTTTCGCATTTGTAAAATTAGTAGGATAGATCAAATATTTTCGTGTTGTTGTTGATAACATAAATCAAAACAATTATCAATACCTATCTAATAATATAATCTTCAGTATTAATCATAATAGGTATACCAACAAATAAAAATCCAAATTAAATAATAGGTACCCATAATATTCTCATTCATAACCGTTTATCATAAATAGTTGTGTCTTATCAGCTGTGTCTAATCGATATCTATTCTTAGCGATAACAAATGTAATCGAGTAAGTAATCGTAAATTTTTACAGCTAATTATATTAAGTAATGAGAAGTTACTTAAGTTAATTAATACTCTGTTGCTTTTTTACAAGCTTTTATTTAACTTGCAGTGTATGTATGCATGTCCGTTCGTCAAATCATGCGAGCTAAATTTGACCCACTTACCAATGTCCGATTGAGCTGAAATTTGGAATTCACCTTTAGTTCCGATGACAATGCAATTAAATATATAATCAATATAGTTATCAATTCAGAATTCTTGCAAATTTTCAAGTACTATATTCTTGTTTTGTTGTGATGGTTACTTGACACTTTGTCAATGTAGGTAGGTACCATAAAGTTATAATCAGCGAGCATTCAGCGAGCGCAATCTTCATAGAGTGCGTGTCAGATAACTCTGCGACTGGGGCGTTTATGGCGCTAGTTACAGTACATTATTTTGTTCTAAGCTTATGGAAAATATTAGTATTCGATTTTGACCCCGCGCAGACTTATCTGGCGCACTCTCTAAATTCAACTAGTAATAGAACACACGTCCCAACCCGACAGCCGATTTGAATTGGTTATTTGAGAAAGAACATGAGTCCATGTCACATAATTGCTATGGAGAAAAAAAAACAGTCTGTTTGAAAAGTATGACTTTTAAACAATTTATTTGTTTTAAAAGCTTGTCGCGAGATTTTATTGTTACTGGGCTTGCACTAAACACAAATGCTTTAACTTATATTTGACATATGAAATTAAATAAAGCGACAAGCTTTTAAAACAAAGAAATTGTTTAATGTAATAAATTTGTTGGATTTGACTTGATACAAAGTTTATTTTATTCTTTTTAGGACATTTGAATAAAAGCTTGATTTTAAATAAAAGGTTTTTTTAATATAATTTTTACATCTCTTTTTGATTGTTAAAAAGTGCTCAATTCAAAATTGTATTTGGTAGAAGAAAAATACTGAACTGTCGGAAAGTTCAATTGAAAGACCATCCCTTGATCGTAAAACATGTGTTGGTTAATTTATAAAGATCATAATTTTTATTTATGTGCCCCTCCTGTAACTTGGGTCACCAAACCGCCTCTGTGGTCTAGTGGTTCATACAACCGATTTCAGACTCAGAAGTCCCGGTTCGATTCCCAGTACATATTGTATTCGGTTTGATTGGTGGTAGGACTTGTTCTTAGTCCGTCTGGCTAGCTACCACCATCTTATCTAAGTCTGACGCCATAGATGATGTTTTCAGCATTATTGTGTTCCGGCAGTTAGAGATAAGATAGCCAGTTGCTCAGTGATTGACGATTCCGGGAGTAGTGCGCTTCCGCCTTCAGCCTCCAAAAATTTTTGCCTCTTCATACAAATCGGACTGATCACGTGATCGATTTAGTATGGGAACATCAAAAAATTTTGTCGTATTTTGACCGCTGTTTCTATTAGAAGCTTTTTCACTTATCGATTCTGAGTCGATCTTGAAATTTGTGCACTGATAAAAAAATTATCATGTATGAAGGTAACTATAGTTTTGTATTTCCACACTTATTACATCCCAATCGCTAAATGGATGTGTAAAAATTTTCGGTTGCTCTTCCCCTTTTACAGAGCTATAAATTCATATTGTCGTAAACCACGTAATGTTGTATCGTATCATCGATTCATAATGTTTCGCTTACACTTATATTTAAGGATGTCGTTAGGTATATAATACGGTTTGTTTCTTCGACTCATGATAACGAAGTTCCTACTTAAAAGCTCTTTATGTTATGTGTAATGCCCGGTGTACACGGGTAGAATATACGCCATACGGTATAGTATCACAGTAGACGCTAGTAGCACAGAATAATAGTAGCTAGAGTACTACATACTTATCTGACCTCGTGACAGCGGTGGTCAAGGAGCCACTCGCAAACTCAATACAAAATTAGCTGTCAAAATGGACTGTGTAAGTGGATAGGATAGTATGGAAGACAAAAGTATATGCAAAAGCTACTCATTTTAGGTAATTTTTAGCCTCTAGGGGCGAGGTAGGAGGCAGCTGACTCTACCCCATGTACAGCAGGCTTTAGTTCCAATTGTCGAACCTCTCACAAATAAATCAAACTATCTTGATGTATTAAGGGCATTCACTATGAACTCATGCTCGCTTCGTGTTAGAGATAATTATTATCAGCGATACTGCCAAGTTCATAACAAAAACAATCGAATAGAAATGTCAAGAATCAAAAACGAAATGCTTTTACTGGCAGCTACTATTATTTTCTTAATTGGATTGTTAACTATGATTTAAGACTTGACATATTTATATGTCCGGTCAATGAACATAATTAACTTCTTCACAGTCATCGCTTAGGTTTCTGCGTGCACTATAGGCACTGCCTATTATATATTCTATGGCACTGCTCTGAGTTTGATTTGATACATATATTACGATAGTGATAACGAGAGTTTTTCAGGCTAGGGTTCTGATTTCTGAGCACTGTTCGTTAAAATAAAACAAACTTTTACGAAAATAAGGGTCATTTTACTATCATTTTTGTGTGTATTGAAGAGTTTTACTTTTAGTTTTTTGGATTGCCCGATGTTTCAACGCCTTCCCAACTTAACTACTTTCACACCAAAGCGATAGTTATCCGTAAAAGTAGTTTTACTTCAATCGGTCAATGAACGTTTTAGCAAGACGGTTCTCCAAAGCGTTTCCGCTAATACTGCATTATGATGACTGCAGTGTTGAAACCGGGTCAAATCGGCGCACTTCAATTTCGCCTATGAGTGTAATAGCGGCGTAACTTGGCACTTTGACAACTATTTTACGGCACATGTCCCGTGTTGTCATTCCGGTCGGTGACACCGCTGCTCGCTCGTTTTGCGCTATTTAATGAGGAAGATATTGGCTATGTTATGTGTGGCGTCTAATCGGGGATTCGTGGCACTGTTATTTCGTGAGCGGCCTGCACTGATTTCCTTTCCTAGCCTCCTAAATTCTGGTTTATTTGAGTCTGCTTTTTACTTGCATTCCTTTATTACCATTTTTTTATAATTAAATTCATTCAGAATTAGAACTCAGTTTATTTAGCATGTAAAAAGTGGCATCTAATTACAATATTTTTTACCACACTTTTATTAGCTTCACTTGTAACTAAGTCACAATGTAAGAAAATCTTGGAATTCAATTTTAACCTACTTTTAATTGTCGTATTGATCTGAAACTTTGAAAGTCTATATGAATCTGATGACAATACAATAATTTGCTACTATCGAGCTGATCTGATGATGGAGTCAAGAGGTGGGCAATATAACTCTTCAATGGCTGCTAGGAAACCCCTCGAGTTTAGACTCATGTGTTTTGTTCTGATGAGACCTATTCGGTACACTTGGTGGTGAGGGTCTGATGATGGAGCAGGGAGAAAGCCAGTGGCACTCCTTTATCACCAATAGGAAACACCTCGAGTTCTGGCTCATTTGTTTCGTTCTGATTAGACCTATTCGCTACACTTGGTGGTGAGGGTCTGATGATGGAGCTGGGAGGAAGCCAGTGAAACTCCTTAATGACCATAAGTAAACCCCTCGAGTTTTGACTCATTTGTTTCGTTCTGATGAGACCTATTCGCTACACTTGGTGGTGAGGGTCTGATGATGGAGCAGGGAGGAAGCCAGTGGCACTCTTTAATGGCCAATAGGAAACCCTTTGAGTCTGACTCATTTGATTCGTTCTAATGAGACCTATTCGTTACACTTGGTGATGAGGGTCTGATGATGGAGCAGGGAGAAAGCCAGTGGCACTCCTTAATGGCCAATAGGAAACCCTTCGAGTTCTGGCTCATTTGTTTCTTTCTAATGAAACCTATTCGTTACACTTGGTGGTGAGGGTCTGATGATGGAGCAGGGAGGAAGCCAGTGGCACTTCTTAATGACCACTAGGAAACCCATCGAGTTTAGGCTCATTCGTTTCGTTCTGAGGAGACCCATTCGCTACACTTGGTGGTGAGGGTCTGATGATGGAGCAGGGAGGAAGCCAGTGACACTTTTTAGTGACCACTAGGAAATCCCTCGAGTTTGGGCTCATTTGTTTCATTCAGATGAGACCTATTCGCTACACTTGGTGGTGAGGGTCTGGTGATGGAGCAGGGAGGAAGCCAGTAGCACTCCTTAATGACCACTAGGAAACCCCTCGAGTTAGAGCTCATTTGTTTCATTCAGATGAGACCTATTCGCTACACTTGGTGGTGAGGGTCTTATGTTATGTTGGAACAGGGAGGAATAAATTAGTCTTGTACTTTATTAAATGTACCTAATTACGTAGTTTATTACATCTTATTAAGGAAGCTAGTGGCTATTTGTTAAACTAAAAAGAAATAAATAAATATATAGTTTAAAAAACTAAACAAACACACTTTTAATAGTAACAGACTTAAAAGTACAAAATAACCGTCTATTCAGTAAGTGAAATTAAAAAGCGTGGTGCGCCCTTTGCAAAGCATGAATTTCAAGAACTTAATGTTGACAACGCGCACCACGCTTTTTAATTTCAGTTACTGAATAGACGGTTATTTTGTACTTTTAAGTCTGTTACTATTAAAAGTGTGTTTGTTTAGTTTTTAAACTATATATTTATTCTAAATAAAAACAAAATATTAATTAACTTTCTAATCCTTTAAATTCTGATTTGAATAATATTGAATTTGATAACTATTTTACGGCACATGTCCCATGTTATCATTGTAGTCAATGACACTGCTCGCTCATTTTGCGCTATTTAATGAGCAAGATATTGGTTGTGAGCGTCTAATCGGGGCACGTTACTGCATGATTGCCTGTACTTATAACCTCTTTTCCTAGTCTTCGAAATTCTGGTTTATTTGAGTCTATGTCTTAAGGGAAAGCCTCATTGCAAGCTGGCGAGCGAGCTAACGAAGCGAGCGATGTGATGTGACGTTTCACCTCTTTTTACCACACTTTTATTAGCTTCACTTGTAACTAAGTCACAATGTAAGAAAATCTTGGAATTCAATTTTAACCTACTTTTAATTGTCGTATTGATCTGAAACTTTGAAAGTCTATATGAATCTGATGACAATACAATAATTTGCTACTATCGAGCTGATCTGATGATGGAGTCAAGAGGTGGGCAATATAACTCTTCAATGGCTGCTAGGAAACCCCTCGAGTTTAGACTCATGTGTTTTGTTCTGATGAGACCTATTCGGTACACTTGGTGGTGAGGGTCTGATGATGGAGCAGGGAGAAAGCCAGTGGCACTCCTTTATCACCAATAGGAAACACCTCGAGTTCTGGCTCATTTGTTTCGTTCTGATTAGACCTATTCGCTACACTTGGTGGTGAGGGTCTGATGATGGAGCTGGGAGGAAGCCAGTGAAACTCCTTAATGACCATAAGTAAACCCCTCGAGTTTTGACTCATTTGTTTCGTTCTGATGAGACCTATTCGCTACACTTGGTGGTGAGGGTCTGATGATGGAGCAGGGAGGAAGCCAGTGGCACTCTTTAATGGCCAATAGGAAACCCTTTGAGTCTGACTCATTTGATTCGTTCTAATGAGACCTATTCGTTACACTTGGTGATGAGGGTCTGATGATGGAGCAGGGAGAAAGCCAGTGGCACTCCTTAATGGCCAATAGGAAACCCTTCGAGTTCTGGCTCATTTGTTTCTTTCTAATGAAACCTATTCGTTACACTTGGTGGTGAGGGTCTGATGATGGAGCAGGGAGGAAGCCAGTGGCACTTCTTAATGACCACTAGGAAACCCATCGAGTTTAGGCTCATTCGTTTCGTTCTGAGGAGACCCATTCGCTACACTTGGTGGTGAGGGTCTGATGATGGAGCAGGGAGGAAGCCAGTGACACTTTTTAGTGACCACTAGGAAACCCCTCGAGTTTGGGCTCATTTGTTTCATTCAGATGAGACCTATTCGCTACACTTGGTGGTGAGGGTCTGGTGATGGAGCAGGGAGGAAGCCAGTAGCACTCCTTAATGACCACTAGGAAACCCCTCGAGTTAGAGCTCATTTGTTTCATTCAGATGAGACCTATTCGCTACACTTGGTGGTGAGGGTCTTATGTTATGTTGGAACAGGGAGGAATAAATTAGTCTTGTACTTTATTAAATGTACCTAATTACGTAGTTTATTACATCTTATTAAGGAAGCTAGTGGCTATTTGTTAAACTAAAAAGAAATAAATAAATATATAGTTTAAAAAACTAAACAAACACACTTTTAATAGTAACAGACTTAAAAGTACAAAATAACCGTCTATTCAGTAAGTGAAATTAAAAAGCGTGGTGCGCCCTTTGCAAAGCATGAATTTCAAGAACTTAATGTTGACAACGCGCACCACGCTTTTTAATTTCAGTTACTGAATAGACGGTTATTTTGTACTTTTAAGTCTGTTACTATTAAAAGTGTGTTTGTTTAGTTTTTTAAACTATATATTTATTTATTATACTTAGGTTTACACAGCAAGCACTATTCGTAAACGTATCGTATCGTATCTTTATATTTTTATTTTATAGAAACTAGGTATATTCATCAAATAGACTCTTATTTTTTTATTATGATAGAACATGATAATTATAAAACTTACAATGTGGCATAACACTATCTTATTTTAAAGTAACATTTGAAATCCGCTGCAAAAAGGTTAACGCACGAGCAGCGAGATCGAAGAAAAACTGAGAGATAGCATTGACTGACTAATGATATATGGACACGAGTTGACGAGGCGCTTTTACGACCGTGTAAATAAGACGAGTCTCGTGTTATGACGTTTTTACGTCTATTTAGTCGCATTTGGAAATCTGTATGATAATTTTTTTACGTACTTTATACGTACTTACCTATTATCTAGGTTTAATTCGGAAAATATTGAATTATATATTTTGGAAAAAACTAAAGTTATATCAGGAAACATAACGCTTATAGGTACATTAATCCATAATTCCATACTATAATTATAAATTTAGATGTGTATGTTTGTTTGTCCGTCTTTCACGTGAAAACGGAGTATAACGGATTGACGTGATTTTTGATATGGGGATAGTTTGGGAGCTGGAGAGTGACTTAGGCTTTTTATCCCGAAAATACATCACATTTCCGCGGGATTACGTCGTGTAGTCTACGGGAACAAAGGCGCGGGCGGAAGGCTACTCTAAATATATAAAAGTAAAGGTGACTGACTGATCTATTAACTTCCTATCTCAGATAGGAATATCTGCGTGCCGAATTTCAGCGCAATCCATTCAGTTAAGTTAAGAACGCTGCAGAGATTTTCCAAAGTTAACTTTTTCGGGGCAACGTATATACCTAGAGTAAAATACCTTGCCCCGAATTCCGAAGCGAAGCCACGGGCAAAAGGTTGTCCATCTATAAGAATGTTAAATTTAAGTAATCAGGTCAGCAAAAATAGATTTTTTCATAAAACGGAATGGTAACGACATAATCCAAAAAGATGACGTTTTATCTCGGGCTTAAACGAGAGAATAGTATTTATGTTCGCGGGATTGAAAGGGATTTGTATTATGGCCGTCTGAATGGGCAGATATTGTGACTGGGGCCATTTTGATATCGCTATAGTTCATTTAAATTGTAATACTTATCGTTTGTTATGGTTTCCTGGGTGCCTAATACCATCAACTTTAAGACAGCGATTCAAAAATAGCGCGATGCAGAATAGGTTCCTAAAATGAATTGCTTTCTTTCGTACTATGACCTTCTAAAAACTGGATCGCAAATGAATTGCTAAATGTGAATGACCGAACGATTTGTCCCCTTATTTCTTCTACCCTTCTCTTTCACTCGATACTGTCATGCCCGGAGAGTGAGAGGGACGGGTATAACCTGCTGGTGTCATGTTAGCTTGGCCGAGTTATAAGTCAAATAATAGTATGTGACAGCTTAGCGGCTGTGAAATGTCATTGAATGATCACTGAATCGCTGTCATTGATATTAAGCTGTCGTGGTACGAATAAGCGAAGCAGATCAGTTTAGGTTCCTAAACAAAACCGCAATAAGAGTTGATGGTAGGCACCCTGATCTGTTGATATATGTGGTCGTCCAAATCAAAAGGGACCTTATTGCGGCCAGTACATACGTATTTATTGTCGTTGTTTTGTATTCGAACAACAGCAATAAAGGCGTAAGTGCCGAGCGCCACAAGGTCCCTTTTGATTTGGACGACCACATAATATAGGTAATGTTAAACTTTAATGGATACAAAAGCTATATTAGGTACTAGCTTTCCGCCCGCGACTTCGCCCGCGTGTACTAAATGACGTTATTTCACGGAAATGTGATATTTTTCCGGGATAAAAAGTAGCCTATGTTCCTCTCCAGGCTACAAAGTATCTGTGTCCTAAATGTCAGGCCAATCCGTTCAGCCGTTTTAGCGTGATTGAGTAACAAACATCAAAACATCCAAACATCTAAACTTTCACATTTATAATATTAAGTAGGATTATAAAACAAAGTTTGTGACTGAATAAACTGAATAACCGTTGTCAAATTGTCTGTTCTTCTAGTAGAAAACTATTTCTTAAAAATTCTATGTCACTATGTGGGGACAACTAGATGCGCCGCGCAGTTTTCACCCCACATTTTTCTTTACATTTGAATATCGGTATAAACAACCTATGCCAATAGGGTGAAATGATTTTTAAAAGCAGTTCAGTAACTCCAGATGTTTGTTACTTACATGTATACACATACATACAAATATATACCTCTCACGCCTGCTTCCCATCGGGGTAGGCAGAGACTATGGATCGTCACCTGCTACGATCCTTGCATACTTCTTTCGCTACATTCACATCCATCAATCTCTTGATAATATTAGTGTAAGGTAAATGTATTCGTAGATTCAATTTGCTTGTAATTGATTTGTATAAATAAACGTTACATAATTTCCTGTTCTGTTATTCATCGATTTGTGTTAACAGTGTTTTACCATGAAGTCCATGAACGAAAACTGTCACAAAATATCTGTTCGCCTGTTTTGAGACCAAATGACGATCTGCATTCTGCGCGCATTATTGGTAGTCACGACTTTCGTGAGCATGTTAATGTAAACGGAATCAGTGGGACGGACGCTGAATGATGTGGTCCGTGTTTGGATCGCGTCACGTGTGTCCTGTCTTTTGTAATTAGGTCACTGTTGCTTTGGAAAAGAAAATTGAATACGTAGTCTCAAGCAAAAACAAATACCTACCTATATTTATAAACCATAGAACTTTGTCACATCGAATCGTTTCGAAACAATACTATAGTGCCACAAAAGTAAGAGCTCACACACCAAACTGGGAATTCGCATCGCATCGCAAGAAATTGCGATGCGCGATGCTGATAGAATCCTTAAGGTCACAGCAGACTCATCAACTCGTAAACGTATCAACTCAAGCGGTTCAGTATTCTTTGTATGAAACCTACTGCAACGAACACTAATCGGAATCGTAACGTAATCGCCTCGCCTCGGGACCAGCTCACGCACCGCTTTGCGGGTCGCTCAACTTGCTATCCCCGCGCTTACCGCTAGTCGTATACGCGCTCAGGTCTCTCCGTACCCGAGCTTACGGCTCTACGCACAGTGGTCTGAAAATGAAAATGAACTAACCACATTTAAAAAAATTAGACTGAAATTCCGAGATTTGATCCCATGTCCACCTTTTTCGATTTCGAGGAACCACTGTGCGGCGGGCGTCGCCTAGCCGTAGCCGAGCCGACGCGACGTACCGACGCTGATCCGGTTTGATTACGTGCTTGCGTTTAGGTTGACGCATGGTTGACGGCGAGGTGATAGGCGATGCAGTGTCGATCCCTTTCCGAGTTGATATATCTGCTGTGATCTTTATTGCCCGTCAAATACTTGACACGAAACGAGGAACGAATACGCACGATGCGAATTTGCAGTTTTGGGTGACCCATATTCAATATTGTGAAATAACTAAGTCCTATCATCATCGTCATCATCATCATCAGCCATTATAAGTCCCCACTGCTGTAGCACAGGCCTAGATGGATAATTAGAATGTGTCTGTGCATCACATTTTATGATATACAAGATTTTGATTCGAGATTTTCTTTACGTTTGAGTCTTAACTTGACAATTTTTCTGATTTGCACATTCATTAGACTAGCCCTAGAGACCAGTGTTTTTGTTGTGATAGTCGTTTTATTCAATCAAATGCATGTAAGTATAGCCGATTAAACATTTTAACTTGCTGTCTCTATCACTCAACTGTTCTACAAGATAGGAATTTGTCACCGTGTCTCTTACAAAAAATACCGAAGTAACAGTAAACACAAAAAATAACGTCTTATAAGACAACAGTCTTTTGTTATTCTATTATAAAGCAACAAACGGACGTAAACCCGTAAAGCGAACTAACTCAAACCATCCGTGAAATGGGTCTACAAAGAAAAACCGTATCATAACTTCGAGTTCAAAGTTAAAATTGTGCTAACTTTACCGCTGAGCTTAGGCGTGGGTTCAACTCTGTTCAACTCCTTTGTGCTGTCACAGAGGAGCATTTTCGAGGGCATTAGAAGTTTCGACGTCCCCCGATTGTAGAAAGTTTGATCCACAAAGCATTGAAACAAAAGTCGACCATAATTAAGGCTGCATTCAAACGTCAGAAAGGAAATTATAAAAAAAAACCAGTAAGAACAAAAAGTTTAAATTAATTAGAAATACAAGACACATAAGCTGCCAAGGGTAATCTCAACATAGCAGAAAAAGAAATCATTTCCCGCCGCCGCCGCCGTCTCGTATGTGTACAATCGGGGACAAATTCGTCGAACCATTTCTTACCTTCTTTCGTGTGGCTGGTGCCTCACCATTTACGCACAGACCCTTTTACATTTGGTTACGTATTAAACTAGTGTAGTAAAATGCATAAGCAATTAGGGATAGAGACTGCAAATGAACGGTGGGACGCCAACCACACGAATATAAGTAAGAGGTGGTTTATATTGTACAACGATTACATGAGATCATAACGCGTTATCCCATGGGAATAATATTTTTTTCTGGGATAAAAAATAGCCTATGTCACTCTCCAGCTCTCATACTACCCCCTAATAAAAAATCATCGATCAGCTGGCCGTTTTAACGTGAAAGACGGACAAACAAACAAACACACTTTTAAATTTATACGTTCATTTAGTACAGCAACCAACAGCGTCAAAATAAAAATGGTTGCCACAATCTCCAATATGATTGATGAATAAACAGTGTTTTTCGGTCACTCCATTAAGAGTAAATGCCGTAACAATAATGTGCTATTATATGTGAAATTTACCGAATCGGTAAACATAATGGTTAAAAATTACATAAACATAGTAACGGAGTTACGCAACTTCTGTAACTATAATAATAGTTTCCAATTAAGATAACTGCATGTTCATGTAACGCGTTTCTCCACGTGTGCCATTGATTAAAAATAAAAGTTATTGAGAAAAAGTAATATAAAAAAAGATTTTCCGTGAATTGGCGTTTTATAAAATATTGAGAAACTTAAATTGAACTAAGTAAAACCTAAATTACTAAAAAAATAATTTTCTTTAGTTAGTCTGCTTTCGATTAATATTGATAATGCAGAAACTTTTCAGTACATACCTTATATTAAAACATCACAACAATCAAAACAAATGTAATGTAGTAATAATTAACCGATCGACTAAAATACAACTTTTACCAACAAAAATACTAGGTGAGCGAAGTCGCCAATCTAACCTAACCTAAATCAATTTTTTCCGTAACAAACCTAGTTTAAATTGTAAAATGTAAATTTGGTAATTTTTTGTCGGTCGGTTTATTATATTCCAAATTTAAGTTACAATCCGATTCAATAATTCAACTGCTTTTGTTCACTAAAACATACCTTGTCATTGTATGTACAACCAGATATGAAACATAAAGCTGGTTTCTTTACTCTGATCTCTGATCTCTATTCATTGTGACGCTAAGTTTTTATCTGTCATAGTGCTATGCGACTTTCCACAGGTAAATGATTTTCCCCGTTATATTCTGTTAGTCATGCACAGTTAATTAGAAAGAGTGATCTTGATTGTAATCCGGTAAAAACGTGGGATTAAATATTCAGCACTTTACCGTCAGTCAGTCAACCAATGAAAGTATGGCTGTTTTACATAGCTCCAGTGACTGGCGCCGAAATCGATGACAGTCCAGCGCTGACTTCGTGTAAACATTTGGCATGGCATTCCAGCGCTGGTGTCAGCTCTGGTATAGAATAAAAACAACTGTTTTTTTTTACTTTTATCCACAACGGGGTAGCACTTAGCCTTCATCACACCTGATGTTAAGTAGTAATAAGGCTGGAGGTAGAAGCGCACTACTCCCGGAATCCTCAATCACTGAGGAGCTGGCTATCTTATCTCTATGGGCGTTTGTGCACTACCACTGAATTTTACCGATCCGGAAAAAAACGGATGCTTGTATTTAATTAATTACTATTATAAATGATTAATTATTAAAATACAAGCATCCGTTTTTTTCCGGATCGGTAAAATTCAGTGGTAGTGCACAAACGCCCTATCTGAAACACAATAATACTGAAAAAATCATTGTTATGGCGTCCAACTTAAATAAGGTGGTGGTAGCTAGCCAAGCGGACTAAAAACAAGTGCTACCACCAACCAAGCCGAATACTGGAAATCGAAACCGGGACCTCCGGGTCTGAACCGGTGGTATGTACCACTAGACTACAGAGGCAGTTAAACACTACTTACTGGGTTCAAACTGAAGCGCCTAAATTCAAATCCAGTAAGTACCTAGTGCTACTTACTGGCTTCATATAAACCGGCCATTACCGTCAGACAGCCAACCAAAAGTACTAGCCAAGCATAAGTCATGCGTACACGCACGTGCTTGGTTATTAAATGTCGACTTTTTATGGGTTTGTAAGTTAAATAAAAAAACTTTTTTAACAACTAACGAAAGACGCAATCAGTTTTTGTTAAAAAATAAAATAAAAACAAGTTAGCTCCATCACGTTGTATTTTTTTTATCTAGTCCAGTTCAATTCAGTCAGACTTAGATACTCCTTTAGTGCAAAATTATATAGCCTGTACTGTAGGTACCTATCCCAAGCACGCCAAACTCTCGTTCTCGTAAGCGTAATCGTAAACGATACCGCCCGCCCCTCCAAATGCTATTGAATTTTAGTTCCGTAAACTACCTACTATTACTTAGTTAAAAAACAAGAACGTATTTATTATGGTATTGATTAGTTAGTATTATATAAACTCAGTAGGTACCACAAGCACGGAAAACTAATTCTCGTAATCTTATTATTTTGTTTGTATAAAACCAGGCAGCGCCGCTACGGCATACCTACATTACCTACAAGTAATTAATAAACCTATATTGATCTTATTACTTATACGTTTCCTAGTTCGTGCGTGACTGTAGTTATCCTAAATATCCTTAAGGTCAGTGCCCGGAAAAACTTTATTACTTAGTTTCGATATAAAAGAACGCTCTAAGTTCAAAGGTCAAGGACCTGTGTTTTCTTTAGGGAAAAATTTTATGGAACAAGAAATATTCCAAGACGTGAGTATTGTGCGTTGAGAAGTAGAGGTTTTAATAAGATACTTTTTAATTGGCTTCTCGAAAGTTTTCAATGAATTTATGCAAAATTGCCTTGCTATATTGATTACATATTAGATCCTCCTTTCTATATCTCGTTTTAGTAAGTAAGTATTTGAAGTTAGGGCGGTTGTAATAGCTTTCTATGTTTTTTGGTATGGTAAGTAAGGATAAAGAAGCCTTCTATTTTAGAGAAATACTTGCTAGGTAAAAGTGGATTTAGGCATTACCTATTTATCTAAGTATTCATCATAGCTATAGGTGAGTAGGTAGGTAGGTACTACTTACAAATAATTCCTACCTACAGCTGTGTTCAAAATCTATGGTAGTTATGAAACCATTTAAACTATTATTTTTTCGCGTAATTTATTTATCTGTCGAAAGTAACAGAAACTTAATACTACAATTAGCTAGCTATTTATATATCTTATAGTGAAAGTGTTGTGCGTTTACTACTCATGAAATATTTGACATCTCAGGTTACTTCAGAAATCCGAACGCGCTTAGTCATCTAATGCCAATAAAAGTGTCCATGGGGTGGTCAGCGAAGCGAAACGCATACCCAAGCCATGACACCAGAACGAACAGCACAGCCCTTAAGTGAAGAATGATAAGGTTCAAGTTAGGACAATTAAAATACCTGCCGTTGGAACCTACAAAGGGTAGAATGCCAATCTGATTGTTGCTATACAGTAATTTACCAAACTTTTTTATAAGATAGCTTGGGTACCTACCTACATCAGATTTAATGGTTCGTTACAAATGTACTGTTGTGTAGTAATCTTTTTTTTTATTGTTGTTTACATTTGCATAATTATCAGCGAGCTCAAATACGCATTAAGTTTTTGTCTACCATTTAGGGAGTTGATTTTTGCAAAGTACTTAACCTGAAGTAGACGAAAGAAATCTTTTTTATTTAAAACAAATACTAAATAAATAAGCATAATAATCTGTGTTTCTTCTTTATGTTATCATCAAAGTGTAAAGTATTGTTGCGGTGAATGTTCTGACAACTAAAGATATCTATCTTTATTTATCTTATTTCACCATCGTTGAAGCGCTAAAATGAATGCCCCATTCTAATGTCTCCGTGTCACTTCTCCTCAAAACGACTTCAAATAACTTAGTCATAATTTGACGTAGCGTGAACACGCAGTCTTAGCCCGAGAGCCAAACTCATTCGCTCTATGGAGACTCAACAATAATTCTATACCAGTAATTTCTTAACATAGAAAATTAGATTATTTAGTTAAATAAATAATTCATTAGTAATCCACCAATATTTATGACAGCAACATTAAAAAATAACTATAACTAACTAACTAACAAAGCTATAAAAATCTATAAAAATGGGCAAAAATGGTATAAGTATTATTCATTTTACATTCGAATCTTTCGTAAAAGTATAAATTCTCCCTATATATGTAAATGAAAAACAAATAAACTTTAACAAAACTCTCTACGTAAACTCAAATTGGCATTACACATATACCTGTTGAAAATGCTATCAGAAACAACCGACTTCTTCCTAAAGTATTAGTTTCCCGTTTTATATCTTTTTGGATTTCGAGTTTGGTGCTTAGATATGGTGAACATAAACAAATGTTCACGATAAAATTGGTGATAGCATATTTGCTGCAAAATTGCACCATTTTCGGGGTAGGTATAACTTTTTTTGATACCTTCCAATGCGAGATTATGTTGGATTCCAAAATATAGTCTCGTAAAATTATATTTAAAGGCCGTTTACAAAAATTTGGCTTGTTATTGAATTTTTTACAAACATATCGGATAGCTCTTGGGCTATCTCTTTACTACCTACAACTCTTCAAAGCCTGCATTCACGTTGAACATTGTATTCAAGTCACACGTGGTCTTCATAGTTTCGTCACTATCCATACATTGTTTACTTGTTTCACATTTGGCAATGCTCTGTCCCATTCTCCCATAAAGCCGTATACATAGTCATGGTACTTAACTTGTTTATTTTTATGGCGAAAGTGGGCCACTCGAGATTATGGTACTTGTAACGCTTAACGATGGGAATATCGTCTGTTGATAATAAACCCTTTGAAAATATGCCTTTTTAAACTGTGAAGGGAACTGCAATTTAAAGTTTTCCATACATGAAAAGGAAAACACACTATACTTACATATACAATGTTAAGGTACTTGCTGTATTTAGTGGACGTTTGATCTTACTATGGTTGTTGTTTATGTGACAGGTAATCAGTCTCTCTTTAAACCTCAATTATTGCACTATCGAAATATCTTTCCTACCTTTTGGTTTCGAAAATCAATGTTAAAGTAATATGAAACGTTTTAAGTAAAATTAAGAGCTTTAGCAAGCTTATTAAACAGATAACTGTTTTATGTCGATATCGTTCTAAAATCCACAAAATTACTAAACAGTTTTCTTTTATTGTTGGTATTAAGGCATTCTTAACTTTTTAAACGAGGAAATACCGTCAACTAGATTCTCCCACTTTTATATTGCTTCGCTGGAAATAGTCGCTTCATATCGTTAAAGTTAGTTTGTAGGAAACAAGCCAAGCTGACCTGAATCTGAAAATACGGCCATTACTCGCCCTGGTTATATGTTTCATCAATTTATTATTATCTAACTAGCTTAGCAACGCATGTAATTTAATAATGTAATGGTTATGTGCAAGTCATAACATAACATATAGGTACCTAAAGGTATCGGTTTGAATCGAACCAGGCGTCGGACGACAACTGCAAGCGTCGACGCTCGATTTCATACAAAACAAAGAAACATCAACTAGAAACTAGGTAGTATGGCGCCCCCATCTGGTCAGCCCACCTTGAGTGGGTAACCTTATGGGGAGATTGTGAGGAGGCTCCCTCCCTCTGTCCGGCCCTCTCTCAAGCTTTCGAGCTCGGTAGGGGGCCGGAGCAGGAGTTAGAACCACCCAGCCCTGACGCGAAGCCTGTTGGGCTCGGTGGGAGGGCTGGGCGCGGCGAGGGACAGGCCCTGTGTCTGACTGAGTCCAAAATGCCGTGTGGTATACATAAAGACAGTATTTGCCCTCACTATAAAAAAAGGTAGTATGGCGCGGGCGGCATGTCGCTTGCAGTTCGCGTCCGACGCCCAATACCTTTATGTAAAAGTTTTGATTTTCATGTAAGAGTTTTATACATTTTTCTTTTTCTTTATTTTCAGGTAAGGCCTGGATTTACCTTTAATTAGGTACCTCATCGCTGATATTTAGGTAAGTGATATGAAATATAAATTTAAAAAATTATATAAAAAACTGTTTCGTGCCCCACCCTAAGTTTATTTTCGAACAGATATTAAAATTCAATAAGGTCAAAGTTCGAACTTGTTGACTTGACATTGAGCTAGGTATATAGTTTTGACGCTTTCAAACAAATGATTAGTAAAATGGCACGATTAAATTGGTTCGACCGTACAAACACAGATATTTTGTGGAAAAATTTCTCTTTACACACTATTTTATCACTATTACGTTGAATCTTCATCATCATCATGTCAGCCGAACGACGCCCACTGCTAGGCATAGGCCTCCCCCAAGGATCTCCACAACGTTACGTTGAATACAAATACATTCTCGTTCATTACTAATAAAATAACCTAACGCGTTTTAGAATTTATTAACTTGTTATAGATCTCTGATAAACTAATAGGACAATAAAATAATTTGTCGAATCAACGCCGTGGAAAGATTTTAATCGTTGTGCATTTTCTACTTGACAATTAATGGGGAAATTGTTCTATGGTCAATTAAACAGGGACTCTAACAAATTAGCTATGCAAGTTTAAATCATGTTTATATTAAGTATAAAGTTATAGCACGCAATCTGACGTGCTACGTGCGTCGCAGCACGCTACATCCCCTACCGCTAAATTACCTCCTATCTTGATGTTTTTCACACGCTGAATACGTTTGTAGGAAAATCTATCATTCCTATTTTCTAAAAAAAAAAGTAGAGAAACCCGTGGCTGCGATCGTGTCGTTAAGCAACAGTATTGATCGGTCACGAGATGGGTGACCAAGAAATTACCTACTATTCGAAGCTCCTTCTGCCCCCTGATTCGCAAACCGTTGGAATCGGAATCGGTTTCGAATTCTGTGCTTTGTCTTTGTCTATTCTATAATGAGTGACAGAGCATACATTCCACTGTCGGGAGCATTTCCGACGGTTCGAGAATCAGAAGGCTGGTATCGCAAGGCACCATTAAAGGTTTTTGATCCCGGCTGCATTTGCATTCGATAATACCCACCGATCTGCTTTGGATCATTCTCCTTCTCCATCCTTGAAGAAAGTCTGTAAGTACCCCAGCAGTGGGGTCAGTTAAATGGCTGTTAAATATTTATGTATGTATCTAAATTGACTATGACGTCATTGTACTTTGTTATAATAAAATTATTTATAACTCTCGCTTCCGCAAGCAACAACGTATTTGGAACGCCGCGCGCGACGCGCCGTCCGGTATCTTCCTATCTTGGCAATCGTCATTTGTCTATTGTGAAGATGGTAAGAACCATGTCTGCACTTGACGACTCATTTAAGTGAAACATGCATACATATTAGTGCACTGAAACTTTGAATTCAGGTTAATGTATTGTTGAAAATAAGAGAGTTTTTACAATCATTTCCTTCTTTACGGGTGAAGGTCGCTATTGCGTCAATCACTTGTTTTACTATGTAACTGGCAACAATGTAAAAAAATATCACGCAGATTTTTTTTCTTTCATGTTCTTCAGTCACGTAAATTTTGTTTCACACGATTTTCTTGTAAAGATGGATGTCTCAATTCTTGCGACTGATTTGAAACTCAATTTTTGCAACTTATGAACACCACTATAATTTTTAGTTTTACGTAACAGATGAAAATGGTTCCCAGTGGTTGCTCTGCCCAGTGGTATTATTTTCCTTAAATTCGGAACGAAAGGGGAAATAGTGCTATTTTAAGCCAGTTCTAACACAAGCTTTAAGGCGCCGATTCCCCAAAATAGGGTATTTTAGATTATGGATTACTCGCAAATCACAAGTACTTAATACTTGGAAAAAATATATGTTTTTTAACAGTTATTTATCTAGTGCTTCCGGCCGTTTTTTTTCGATTGGTGATATTTTACTGTGTCAAATAAAATCCCAAACATCCGACTAATAATAATTCAAATATCATATGTATCATATCATAAGTATACTTGCAGTATACTTGGTTTTAGTTAATGAAAAACATATGAAAATAATGATCTTTGAATAGCCAAAGGGATTCCGGCCGTCATAAATTAATTTATTTTATTATTTAATTTTTAATTCAATTTTAAGTGATTTTCGATTCGCGGGCCGCTCGCGAGTTCACAGTTCACTGCTGGCTGCCGCTGGGTCCGCGCGAAGTGTATAGAGCGCGGCCGAGCAAGAGTTAGCGTGCCTATTTCGGTCGGGATTCCTCGCCTTAAGAAAGTAGGGAAACCTTTTAGTGATAAAACGTTAGCGTAAGGTGCCTAATATGAGAGCAATTTCCACACAAACAGCTCTCAGGATTCTAAATATAGATAAAGCCTTCGACACCTATTTATTTCTGGGTTGGCTATTACGTCGTGATAAGATAATAGGTACCAATAAAAGCTCGAAATGAATTATTTAGATCTGTGTCATGACATGATCTAAATAACTTATCTTTTCTAGGAACACTTAACAAAAAGCTGACATTGAAACGACAGCCTTTTCCTTTAACGTACATTTTCTACGTCTGTTTTTTGTGCAGAAAGAACTAAAAAATTTAAATAAGTTGCAGTAATTTCATCTTTAGCGATTGCCAAATACCTGGAAAGGTATTTCTTTCGCGTGTGAGGGTAGTAAAATCTGACTTTACAGTGCGTAAGAAGTATTGGATAAATTCGACGCTTCTCGTAACGACTCCGTAGCTCAGTGGTTAGAGCAGTCGCCCGGAAAGCGAAAGGTCGTGGGTTCGAGTCCCATCGGAGCTAGTTGTGAGACGGGTCGATTTTTTCTAAATACTTCATTTTCCATTTTTCAGTAACAAAAATTGCATTGTGAATGCAAAAAACTAAAAAATTCAAATAGGTTTGGTTTAGATGACAATACAATACACAGTCAGCAAAAAGCTTCTCATGACAATGAAATTTTTACTAAAAACTTATTATAAATCGTTGCTTAGATTTCAATGCTTCTGTTTATTTCTTGACAAGTATATCAGTAAACATTGTCACATCTTTTGTGTATAACGTTTCTTACGATTTTATTTCTCATGCTACAACAAAGTTCACTTGTCATGTTCGAAAGTGTTTTCTGCGCGAGCAGACGGATGTTATAATGTCGTCCATTCAGATATATTGCAATCATACGTAATGTCTGCGGCTTCAATAAAACGTTGCATTTTCTATGTTTTCTCTGCATTTAAGTTGTACTGTTCTAGCGAGAGTGTAATTTACAGCGGCATTAGAAAGCAGACTTTACAAAGCAAACATACGATTACGGTTATCTAAAGTGTAACATGGACAGATGTAGGTATATGTAATGTTATAGTGTTGTATGCTTGTGTAACAGTAGGCCTTTGTATGGACTCGAATCGATGGACTGTATCGATAAACTTGATCGCCCTATTATGTTCGATTATCGACGCTTTATTTGACCAGTACAGATAAGTACAGTCACGAGCAATAATAACATAGAACTATGTCATATTACAATATTGAATTACTTCTGGGCCATAGATAGTTTTATTTCGGAACGCTTTAATGTGAGAAAGTTCTGTGGTGTTAACATAATTGTTGCTTGTGATTTTACATACCTATCCGTTGGAATATAACATTGGATATGCATTAACACCTTAAATGATTAATTCGTCAGTAGATAAGTCGTACGATTTAAATTTATGCATCCATCCATATTTATATTTATACAAGTCTCATACTAATATCGAAGTGGCAGTGGGCCGGCCATATAAGCCGCAGAACCGATAACCGCTGGGGTAAAGAGTTCTAAAAGGGAGACCGCGTATCGGCAAACGTAGTCTAGGACGCCCTCAGATTAGGTGGAGGGACGATCTTTGCAGGTGGCAAGAGCTGGATGAGAGCAGCCACTGATCGTGCTCGATGGTGTACTCTTGGAGAGGCCTATGTCCAGCAGTGAACGTTAAATAGGCTGATGATGATTATGATGATAAGCTATATTACAAGTTTTAAACATCAACACAACTTTATCAATGAATGCACAGAACAATTTCAGTATTAAATCTTTTGTCTAAAGAATAAATTTATTCGCTACGATGCTTTCCGCTCCGAGATCTCCTCTGTTTCGTCTCTTTAAGAGTCCACCAGAGCATACATAATTCTTACTCGAATAGAAGTGTAATGTGGATTTGCGCTCAACTACCTTTCGTTACCACATGAAGGTTATTTAATTTTCATGTCTCATAGTCTGAAAGTAACTCCTAACTTGCCTAAAATGCGGGTTGAAAGTGGTATGTGGCGGCCCTAGGGCCGTTATGAAATTTAAAAAAGGAATAGGAGGGGTCATGTCAAAATCTGTAAGTATCTCTTTGGACATATATTTACCAAAGGTTAGCCTTTACAGCCTGTTTTGCTATTATATAAAATAATTAACCTTTCACGTTTTGACTTTTAATTATAATTATATCCGTCAAGCTACAGAAATTATCCGTCAAGCAACGGCCTACGAACGCGTTCCGCCGCGCGCTCTGCAACTATGGACGAAAACGTTCATAACATACGAACTACCTATCGGATCTCTATTCTATTTGTTTTATTTGATTTCTGAACGAATTCTCTATTGCCCAATGTAATAAAAGAAGTGGTACTTTATGTCTGACTTTTGTTATTACTCTGGCAACTTTTTTTTCTCCAAACGAGAACTTTTGCTATTGAAAAAAAATTAAACCAAATGGAATGAAACAAATTTGTTAAATGTAAGCTCTATTAACCATAGAACAAAGCTCATAAGTTTTATCACATCTAAAACACAATAATAAATAAATTGAGAGTATCGAAGACATGGTAGCAAAAGTATGGTTTTGTTCGGGGGGCTAAAATTCCCCATATGAAAATTTTCACAGATTAGCAACGCAATATAAAGTAGAATTTTATACTGAACACAATACAAACCTTAGCCAAAGCAAAATAAACCTTGTTTTGATACTATCAAGCTTTAAAGTGGTTTGTGTAGGCGCGGTCGCATGCGACCGCTCGCGGCCCAAAGGCATCACGTGTGGCGCGGTCGCATGCGACCGCGCGATGCCTTAAATCGTAGAATTATTAATTTAATATCTAAAACATTGTGTTTTTTAAAATGCGTTATTAGAAACAGATTAAACCTAATAAGTTATTTGTCACATAAAAAATCAGGCTAATAATTTCATGGAATTGCATAGAGTACGGGTCAAACAACAAACTAGGCTGTATGGACTTAGTTTCCCTTGCCTTCCCTAAAATAGAGAAAATGAACAAAAAAGTTAATCTTTCGAAAATTCCGCGGCCAAAGGATAAATATTTTTTTGAATATTTCTGTTTATTTTTACTTTCCTCATATTCGAAATGAAAAGTAGAGTGTTTACTTCGGGTGTATGGACCCTTAACAGTCTCGGAACTATCGGCGCCCTCACTTCGCTCGTGCGCCAAAACACTCGACTGTTATGGGTGCCATACAGCCCTTGCTAAACAATCTACTATTTGATTTTCGTGTAAGCCTTTAATGCCCGAATACTCGTACGCTACTTATCTTTGGGAGCGTCTCACACATCGCCCTGTCACTTTAAATGTCAAACGTATGAAAGAGATGCCATGATGTTTGAGACGCTCCCAAAGATGATTAGCGTTCGAGAATTCGGGCGTAAATGGCATTCAAATGCCATGGTATTTTAAGCTTAGAATTAGGAATAAATGTATAGTTTTAAGCACCTACCTAGACATAAATAGACATTTCATTAGAGAATATGGTATTGCGTCAGAGCCGTTTTATAGAATATTAATTTTATTAGTTTTTTTAATATAAAAATAAATTTTGAATATTACTACTACCTTTACACATAAATTCTATTTAATGCCCTGTGCCCTAATCACAGACATAGATCTAAATCTGTGGCCCTAATAGACGGAAAATAAAAAACATCGGATAGGAGATTAGCGTTTTTATACATCAAAAATCTGGTCCAATAAGGAGTAATTTATACGAATTTCCTTACCCCTTTCACAATGTGACTATCGTCCGAGCCCGAATACGTTTCTCTTCTCACTTACCGAATACGTGATTGAAGTTCTTTTACATAACTTAAGTATGAAAGAGACGTCATCAGTTAAAGACGCTCCTAAAGTTGAGTAGTGTTCGAGTATTCTTCTAGCGAGACCCGTTTAATTCTCCGTTCTAAGGCAGTGCCAGTACAGAATACAATTTATCATCGCCAATGAGTTTCTGAATGAAGATATCGGACGATAGCCACGCTCTGCTTGGGATCGCTTGACCCGATACAATGATGCGGATCTAACTGTTTGCTTTTTACAGTTTTATGAAGTTTGCAGTCATTGTTTATAGGCTATTAGTGCGTTGCAAATCACTTGTTACAATAAATAAGTGCTGCTTTGATTTGATTTTTTCATTCACACTGTACTTATTATATATTGTTGTGGTTAAAATTTTACATCAAAATGGGTTTATTTCTATTTGGTTTTTGAAATGATTTTACCAGTGATTAAAGCCCAATCGAATAATTTTACTTAAATCAAGTTTTTTAAGTTTCTCTGTTTGTAGTTCATTTACTTTAGTCTCGACTCAAGTGTCGATTGATCTCTCCTTTGTTAAAGCTAACGCATCCTGGTAAGTATTCTTACCTCATCTAAAATGCATGAGACACTAGGTATATTGCAAGGAAATTCGTAGGCTACCACTATCAGATCGCAATAACACAACTGACCCTTGTCAGCAAATGGACTACCGGACAAAATAGATGCTACCATACTGCCATGCTCATTTTTCGCTGGCATAAGAGTCGGACCTTACATAAATCTGGAGACCCGTATACGTCACAGGAGGTGAGGTTTAAGGAAGGAGCTTCATACATATTTATTGGGAAAAAGTAAAACAGCATTGGTGGTAGGTTTGATCAAAAATTTAAGATTTGGCAGATTTAGCGCAAAATCCAACAAATTTAATAATTCAATACGATAATGCATCAGGAACACCCATCAGTAGAGTACTGACGACGCTACTGAAACAGCATTTTTACTATTGAAAATAATTGTTTTCACCTAATTAAATTAAAACAGTATTGTATCTAAATTTTTTTAAATACAAGCTTTAGTACATACCAACTACAACAACCTAATATAAAGATAAGATAAGATAAAAATATTCTTTATTCACTTAGACATAATAAATATGTACTTATGAATCGTCAATATTTTCCTACCACCCATTCAAGACTTTTTTAACTGACAAGAAGAATGGGCGCAAGAAACTTGCCAGCGTTTCTTAGTTAGGTAACGACATTTACAAAAAAAAAAAAACATATCGTTACTAATACAACAATTGCTTAGTATAAAAATACATCATATTAAACAGTGATTATGTTATGTGTTACATCATGACCATGCATTGCGGTCATTCAAATAATCGTCTACTTTATAGTATCCTTTGCTCATCAGCGACTCTTTAATGTAACATTTAAATTTATGCAATGGTAGTTCAATTATATGCTGTGGAACTTTATTAAAAAAGGCTATGCTTTTCCCCAGAAATGAGGCTCTGGATTTTTCTAGCCTAAACTTGGGAACGACAAGTTTATCTTTATTTCTTGTGTTAAAGCGATGAATATCGCTCTGCTTTACAAATGTATTATAATACTTTTTCACATAAATTATATTTTCATAGATGTAATGTCCTGCAACAGTTAAAATGTTTATTTCTTTAAATAGATCTCTTAAAGAATCTCTCGATCGGAGGTTGTAAATGGCGCGAATAGCCCTTTTTTGGAGCACGAATATACTTTGGATGTTAGCGGCTGAGCCCCACAACAAAAGGCCGTAGGACATAACACTATGAAAATAACTAAAATAGACTATTCTAGCCGTTTCAATATCGGTTAAGAGCCTTATTTACAATATAGATCTGATATTTTATGTCATTTATTTTCGTCTCATTCCCAGAATATACGGGTCACCAATCGTCCCAATAACTAATGAGTTTGTCTATTCATAACTTTATAAATTTATTTACTTCGGAAGTTTTTCATTTGCCATACTTATACCTAATTTATAAATCCCACTCACGTACCGTACGGCCCCAATATTTCAGAACGAAGGAAGTAAACATTGCAGGTTATAGAGTTTGCGGAGTTGAACGTGTGCCAAACACTACTCCAGTTCACTAGTTCTTGATCACACCTGGGGAACAGTTCGGTAATGAAATGACTTATAAACACGCCACCTGCAGTCTGCATTATGTAATTGCAAAATCAGGAGACCGTTGGCACAGTAATGCCTTTTCTATGAAAACATTTTCAATTCACAATTTATGGCTGGAAATTTCACGGAGAAATCGTGTTTAAAGAAAATCCTTTGACAATGTAACCACCAAACGAGCTTTACAAGAAGTTGCTTGTTGTATTATTAATTTTATTGCAACTCGACGAGCGACGGATCCTCAAAGAATCTCTAAATTAATAAACTTGCAAGTGCTTTCATCGCGTTTGCCCATTTCCGTCAAGAACAAAGTGTGGTGAGTGCAAAGTGTATAAAAAACCTAAGTGCATCGGGACAACTCGGCTGAGGGCTTCCGCTCCGCGAACTCTTCAATCGAAACACTTTAGAGAAACTTTATCCTTTGAGACTGAACATCCCTATTTTGGTAACCAAATTGTAGGGCAGACGATGGACAAACATAAAGCTTTGACCGTTTTCGTGCATCACCTGAAAGTTCTTGTTACCTATTTCTCTCGTAAACGTCTATATTGGAACCTTTATTCAGCGTTCTCACAAGTTCAATATATACATATAAACAATTCCTTCGTAAATTATGTGAAGTAAAACAATACGCGTCGTAATAAATTTCAAATAATTGTCTGGTATTTTCATTGGGAGTAACACACCGTAATTTGAGTTAAAATATTACCTGTATTGTATCGTTCGTCTGCTTTCTTCCATTTGTATAAATTACATGGAACATTTACACAGAAATTATTTGGGCTCTTAACGCTAAAGACACTAATAAAGTTATGAAACTCCCATATGGGTAGGAATTATAGCCAATAAAATATTCATTGAGTTACCTCAACTTCTATCTATCTTTCAAGTCTCGAGAGACCATAATTTGAGGAGAAATAATGAAACGGTGTTTCGAGACGATGTTTTATTCAGCACTTGCCTTGTCGCTTAGGTGAATATATTTTATATGATTATCAACTTTTCACATAGCGATAGGTAGAAACTTTTGCTACCTACATTCAAAAACTATTTTGTTTCTTAAAATATTGAAAAATACCTTTAATTAAAATACAGTTTGATTTTACGATTTTTGTAATTATTTGTATATTTTGCCGTCATAATGCTAAGTTCTAGCTGTGGTTCTAGCACAGAATAAATAATAGTCTGAGGTACCTACGAGTATTTCTAATTTTCTAGTGTAATTTTTTGTAAGTGTAAGTATTTTATTAACTTGTTTTGATGAAAAAAAGACACTAAGAACACTCTTTTCAAAGCCAAATAAAAGTCCTTACAAAATAAAGTCGAGAGCAGACTGTCTGTTCATTAACTTCTATTCGAGAGACAAGTAGAAAAACGTATGTGCAATCTTTTTGTCTTACAAAGACATGTATTTTAAATATAACCTCTAATTTCTTGTGTTAAGGTTGCATTTCGGTTGGCATCCTCTTCGGTATATTTGACCGTCGAGCTTGATTTCTGTGCTGTTTAGATTGGACACGTCTAATAACGAGAGGGTTTCCTCTAAATAATGTTTGCTTTGTAAATGTATCTGGATAAATCTAGCTGGTGGTTTTTGTTCTAGAATATTTATTTTCAGTAAGCTACCTATCTGTTTTTTTTTAAGTAAGGTATGGATAAAGTTAGACTTTATAAATGTACATAAATGAAATATGATATTCTTTACGACACTACGATAATAAGGTACAGACATACTGCGATTCAATAATTGTGTTTTAGAAATAGGTACGCTTCCGTCGTGCTTTTTACGCTAAAGTTAAGGCGAGGAATCCCGACCGAAATAGGCACGCTAACGCTTGCTCGGCCGCGCTCTATACACTTCGCGCAGACCTAGCGGCAGCCGGCAGTGAACTGTGAACTCGCGAGCGCCCCGCTAATCGAAAATCACTTAAAATT
Source organism: Crambus lathoniellus (assembly GCA_949710035.1). NCBI lineage: Eukaryota > Metazoa > Arthropoda > Insecta > Lepidoptera > Crambidae > Crambus > Crambus lathoniellus. The sequence continues at coordinate 14,002,864 of OX453296.1, forward strand.
AAATAAGAAAAAAAAAAACTTATGACGGCCGGAATCCCTCTGCTATTCAAAGACAATTATTTTCATATGGTTTCATTAACTAAAACCAAGTATACTGCAAGTAATATAATATTTGAATTTTTATTAGACGGATGTTTGGGATTTTATTTGACACAGTAAAATATCACCAATCGAAAAAAACGGCTGGAACCACTAGATAAATAACTGTAAAATAATATATATGTTTTCCAAATTTTAAGTACTTGTGATTTGCGAGTAATCCATAATTTAAAATACCCTATTTTGGGGAATCGGCGCCTTAAGTATAAAAAGAAATTGTTTTCCCTTTATTCGGCCTTGTTTGATAGACAACGAAAGTATTTATATTATAATATCAATTAAACTCAAGGGACGTTGTTAAATAAATTGTATGAAATTACAGTATGATCTTCTGATGATGTATATGTATATGTATGTATATGTATGTACTGATGCTAACAGCTACCTGTAGTCTACTTTCAAAGACTTTCATACTCAATGCCCCATGAGTTGCAAACAGACACTAGCCGCTTCTTAATTATTTGCGAATAATGTCATCTGATACAAAAACCCCTAATTTATCCTTCATTTTTAAGCAACCTACCTATGAGTAAGAACCTACATAGTATGGTAAAGAAAAAAATACTATTTTTTATTTAAATTCTAATTTCGAACTTAATGTAAATAATCCTTTATCACACACGTTTTCCTGGTAAGTACCTACTTACTATCGCTATCTGTTCGTCGTTGGCAATGCTGTGTCGAACTTGACGCCATCATTTTCCTCCGTTAATTCGAGTGGAACGCACGCAGGCGATTGGGGAATACGAGGTGAACCCATAAATTAAATATAGTGGAAATGTAACAAAACATTTGTGTTATTACGTAGTGAAACTGTTAGTTGAGTTTACGATGATGCCTGCGCCGAGGAGGCTTTCGTTAAATGCTATTGTTGAAAAGCATTTCTTCAGGAGAAGGAGTTCCAAGGATTCGCCGTTGATATCTCCTGCCTCTGATGAAGTAAGACGGTTTTTAAATTATGTCTTATGTTTTTTTGTCTCGCCTGTAAAATACATTCAAATTGCTCAGACGTTAATGTAGGTAGGTATGCTTAATCTATCCATACATAAATATTTTGCAAGTTTGTTTTAATGTTTTTGTAGGAAAAATGTGATAGTAAAAAACCACGAGCCCTATATAAAGAAGCTTTCAGGCGGGATTATACCTTCTTATAGGGTTCGTGGTTTTTATAACATTTTTCCTATGTAAGTACAAAATTGCGTTGTGAATGCATAAAAATAATTTAAAATCTCAAATGTTTTAATTATAACAATAGAATTCATAATGCGATTGCAAAAATACCTATAATGACAGCATGTGTTAAATAATTGATTCTGCGTTTGTATCGAATTTCGTATTACATTTTTATAGTATGTCCTTCAAACGCAACTTTATCTTATCGGTCGTTTACAGATTACAAAATATGTGATTTGAATATGCGTTTCATTTTTTTTATAATTTTCATTAATAAAACGCAGGAAACATACCTAGGTACTTACACAAAAATTTTAGTTGAACGTCCGTAATTCATCATTTGACATCGATAATTTTTCTGTTAGAATTTATTCGTGTAGTTGTTGCTAGGCTAGGTAATATATATGCAAAATATAGTAAGTAGTTAATATTTTTAATTCGTAACAGCAGCTATACGTAGATTTGATCAAAACCTAATCTAAACCTGGGAGAGCAAAACTGTTTACTTATGTAAAATTACACAAACAATTTCAACTGACCAATATAAAACACAGTAACATCTTGAGAAATGTATTTGAAGTGCAGCATTTGGTCCGACAGTTGGCCGCATCGTAATTTCGCAAACACCTGGTGGGACTCGTCAATTCGGCGCGTATGCAACAGAGCAGTAGGGTTGTGTTGAGAAACAAGAGTAGAGTTTATTGTGCTGTCGTTAAGGGTTGGTTTTGTTTGCAGCTTTTTACGTGTCTACCTGTGGCTATGTTTATTTCGGCTCGAGGCCTAACGACTTTATGCTATTTATATCATGAAAAATTATATGTAAAATAATAAATAAATTTTGATCCAAGTTGATGATTAGTTTGGTTTTATTATATTTTTTAAAGATCATGTCTGATTTTGCCTGAGAGTGGGCATTCTATTTTTTATACAAAAACTACCTACCTAGTACCTACCTACCGTATATAAGTTTTTTAGTCTCGTAATTACAAAAATGAACCAAACCACGTTACCCACATAACTTTTTTCTCGACATTACTTTCAATAAAGAAATAAAATTATCTAAATTAGAAATGCCACTCTAATGATTTTTCTCTATATTACCCAGTGAACGCATATAAAACAATATTTATCTGCTTCTTGTATAAAAGCGACCCTTTCCAGCCTACGTCGAAATTGCAAATACTTAATCCTTACTTTCAATCAAAACTACCCCAAATTTAACGCGAGCGAGTCTGCGGGCAAAGCTAGTATTCTTGATACGGTACTTAAAGAGTTACTTGAACGTCGAAGAATAAGGTATTCACAAAGATAACCAAATAATAACGGCGGTAAACACCGGATACAGCACTCTTCAGAACCAGTTCTGTTTCCGATAACTTACTCCAAATACATTTTAAGCCGATTCTAATTAGCAAAGGTTATAAATGGTATACGCAATCAATTAAAATAGGCACATCCTAACAATATATTAACGCACTTTAATTTTATTTGTAGAATATAATTATATAAAATTTTAAGACAATGTAAGTAAGAAATTTTATTGACGTCATAGATAGGTACAATAAACAATAATGAAAACATGACATGTCATCATTACACAGCACGTCGACAACTAGGCCCCGATTTTTAACAAATTGTTGCAGCGACAAGAGGATGCAATAGCAACGATGGTATTCTGCATAAACCAGCAGGCCTTTGAAATAGCTTTAGTACCTTTTATGTTTTTGAGTCCAACTTCAATTCTAGTAAAGTATATTGCATTGCTATGATCTTTGACACTGTTCCTTCTCATCTTGTGACTGTTATAAAAACCTATTAGAGAGCTAAGCTATGGTGAATACTGAAAGATAGCACGTTTTCTTGTATATTATGTCTTCTTATATGACGACCGATTTGGCGTAGGGGTAGGATACCTGCCTTCTGTCCCAGAGGTCTCGGGTTCGATTCTCGAACAAGACAAATATTTGTGTGCATGAACATGTCTATTTGTCTTGGTCTGGGTGCTATCTATGTGTAAAAATAAAAAATATAATCTACAACGTGTTAATGAATTAACCCAAAACCTGATACACCCCAATTAAACAAAAATGCAATGATATAATTAAAATATAAACTGAGTCAAAAATATTTATATTTTAAAAGTTATTCAACGATAGTTTGGTGGTGCCCAATCTATGAAATTTTAAAGTCTACGTCCGGCCGCCCCACCGCCCCCGCCGCGTCCCCCGCAGCGCTCCGCGTCCGCGTCGAGCGCTCATGCGTTATAAATAATTTAGACATGGGCCAATAAAAATGAAAAAAATATAACCTATATTGAAACATAGTGCGATCGATTCGCAATACGATTCTGAGCAAACTACTTTCTGGTTTTGGGTTAATCCAATAACACGTTGTATACGTATTATTTATCCGTTATCTAGCTTTCATAATACAGTCTCCTAATGAAAACTACCTACTTATGAGCTAGATAATCGGTATGATTATAAGAAATTTATTATTATTATTATATCTTGGATCCTTTAATAGCCAAGTCCTAACCCGCCTGCCAACCGTGGCGATTATGATTATGCCAATCCCTTTGAGGAGGCCAATGGCCAAGGCCATAGGGACGTGGTGTGGCTAATATAGAGAAATATATAGACTGTGCTAATATTATGAAGGTTTTTTTTTAATTTTTATTGAACAGTGTAGTTTACCTTTGCAGAGGGTCACAAACAGGTTTTTTGTTTTTATTTTTTATTTTTTTTATTTTTGTCTTGCATAATTATTTTTTATTAATTTACTGATAGGAACCTAAGTTTACTATACAAAGATCGGCTGTAAATACAAATAAACTTTTGACAAATGTTCACAAATATACTTACTTACATTAAAATGTAAATTACACAAAACTCTGTTTTGTGACATTCCTTGTTTTGCCCCTGTACCCTTCGACATGTACCTTAAGCTTTATAACAGTAGGTTTACGTTTGAAATACAATATTTGTTCTCCATTGAGGTTTTCACCACGATAAACTAATATGGAATGTCAATTTAATCAGCTTTTATTGATGGGTTTATTTGTGACGCTGAATTAAGTATTTTTAGAATTCCAATTTTAGGGAATTTACCTATAACGTACGTAATACAGTTAAACCGTGTAATAATTTAATGTGTATTCATCAATAAGTTATGAAGTTTCTGATATTCCATTATCCTCATAGGAAAACATAAATACAAATTATCGTCAACACTGAATATTTGTGTAAAAATAACTTTACCGGTTTTTACACGAAACTAATTGTATTGTATTAAGCATTATGATTACAAGAGAAACAAATCTTTCCGTGTTCTGTGATTATGATTTAACCAAAAGTTATTTCAAGCAAAGATGTACCAAAGTGGAATACCAACTTACTATACTCAGAAATATGTAATTGTATTATTTTATATGGTGATGATTACACAAATGTTTATTTTCATTTAACGTAGTACAAATAACCATAATAATGAAATCTCGTTTATCACAATGCAGCCTTATCCCATTTTATTAGCATCATAAATCGATGTTATCCGTTAAGCCCCTTGTCCACGATAACATGTTGAGATCCTGTGGTAACTACATCTACGTAAGAACGCAGGCGAAAGTGGCGCTATCTTACTTATATCATAAATGCGAAAGTTTATGTTTCGATCTTTGTAACTCAATCACACCGAAAGTTGACTGTTCAACTTGTGCCAAAAAACATATTATAAAATATCATTGATGTGCTCATGTTAAATCACATTAGAAACTTTCAATACACACATCGTTTACTAGCGGATCCTGCCGGTTTCAACTGTGTGGTACCCGTTCCCGTGGGAATATCGGGATAAAATATAGCCTATGTCACTCGGGAAGAATGTCGCTTTCTAATGGTGAAAGAATTTTTGAAATCGGTCCAGTAGTTTCGGAGCATATTCGATGCAAACAAACAAATAATCATTCAAATCTTTCCTCTTTATAATAATTATAGTATAGATAAAACACCTAGATGAATATAAATGGACAGGTAAATGCACACAAAATTATTTATCTTTGCGCATGGTGGGTCATGTCATGGCCCATTCTTCTTATCCATTCATAAGGAAGACCTGTGCTCCAGCTGTGTAAACATTAAATGGCTGATGATGATAATGTAGATTGGACTCGAACTTAAGACCGCTGCCCTGCTGTGCAGAAGGCAGGTGTACCCTACCCCTGCTCCCTTCAGGTCGTCAGGTTAAGCATTCCATCATAGTCTTGTAAAGTGCCATGCCACATACTTGTCTGACCCGGTGGTCAATTTTGGAACTTTAAATTCTTTCATACAAACAGTCCATTTTGACAGACAATTTTGTATTGCAAGTGGCTTCTCCGTCACAGCTGTCGTCAGTTCAGATATGTCTGTGGGACTTATAATTTCTTAGGTTCCGATATTTTTCCGGTGCTAAACGCGTAGACAATAAGCCTTAAGCCGTCGTGTCGACACGAATTCATTTGACGAATTACATTTACGACCAAACACGTCACGAAACTAAAAATTTTGTGACCGATCGATAGGTGAGTCATGTGCGTTAGTTCTAAGTGTGGCAAGGTCACACATAGGGTTGCCTCCTTTTTTATATTGAAGAAACATATTATTTTTTAATGCAAAAGACTAGGTTAAGAACTCACCGAACTTGAAAAAAAATTATTTACTTTCACAATTATTTTTGTTCATAACTTTTTTCATTTGTCAAAACATGTAAGTAGGTACTTACCTTATATTAAAATACCTTAAGTGATCTACCGGGTATGCTTCATTCTAGCCACGTGATCAAAATAGAGTTTTCTTGGTAAGTATTATTTATCTTTAATATACCAAATCATTGTTTATTACGATACTATATAATATAATTTTACGTGTGGCAGCCCCTCGCAGCCTTTTTACGATAAACTGTCTAAATTTCTAATGCGTGTGGTGATAACGATTATGAAACTTGTGATAGCTGAACGATGCGTCGCGAAAATAATGCGCATATTGATAATGACACTGAAAATTCGGCCTTCTTGTTTTTTCATGGTCATCTGATTGGAAAATCTAAATACTTAACATAATTATTTATTTGTATTAAATAGACCTTTTTATAAATTAAATTATTCTTATACATTTACCAACACCAAATCTACTTGCATGGTTGATAGTTTTTTTATATTACAATTTTTCTTATACAAAATAGACAATTTAAAATAAATAATAATGAAGGTAACTATTTCCCAAATGTTGCATGTCATTTTTACGGTGCTAAGGATATTAAAAAACAATAATATATAAATTATATATGAGTAGTGTATGAGACTACACATAACTCGGTATTAAAACGCTCACTAAGGCTATCTTTTGAACTCTCACTCAATAAAATGTATGTAAACGATCTTTTCTGGTCCAACGCATAATAGTAGTTTATGTTTAAGTAGTATAATGGGTATTAAAACACGAAGGCGAGTTTTTAATTGCATCCCACAAGTGTTTTAATCTCGTTATTAAGGTATTATTATGTGCAGTCTCATACACTGCTTTATCTACACTCATTTACATTTATCTTATAATTATATTTCAAAAATAAAGCAAACATAATTTATTAATTACGAAATGTCGATTGGCGCCAAACCCTACTCATAGGAGGATTTACCGGCCCTGACTTCCAATTTTTCAAGCCCTTCTTTAGCCGGCAACAATGAAGAATGTGTCACATTCTTAATTCATATTCGAATATTTAGATTAGATATATAGATTAAAGGCAAGAATAACGCATCGGATACTTTTTATCCCGATATTCCCTCGCGGGTGAAACCGCGGGCGGCCGCTAGTGAGTTCATAATTCGAATATTATAACATGAATATCGACAAAATGTTTTATCTAAAATTCATCGTTAATATATCAATTATTAGTAGCAGCTTGCATTAAACACACCATCTAAATGCATTGTGGGAATTTTGAATGCAACATATGCTTTTAGTGTTGTTTCGTTGCCATGGCGACGGCAGTTGCGTACACGCAGGTGTCATAGACAGCTGTCGTTCGGTAGACGAATGTGTAGCCTAAAAAGTGTTCGATACAATGCTGTTGAACTTTAAAAATGGGAATTACTCGTAGAGGTAAATATACTAGATGCAAATACCAAACATTTTCTTACAAAGAACAGTGGATACTTTGATGAGCTTTAGCTTACCTAGAAACAGATGAAACAGACACAGTAAATATTATATGCTATAAGAAACAGATCTATGACTTTTAAATGTTTCGGTGAAGTACACACATATAAATTCTTAATAATTTAATTTTAAATACCCTTTGAGTTTTAATCCTTCAACGCCCCAGAAATGAGACACAATAGATTTTCCATTGTTCCGAAAAGGGCCATTCGGCCGGTCAGGCAGGCGTCAATGGGTTAAGGACTTTTTTAAAAATAATTTTAAGGATATGAAAATAAACATTAATGGCATAAGGATAAACTAGTTTTCATTTGTCAATTAAATTTTCAGTCGGGTTCTAATTTGTGTACTTGTAACTCTACTTGTGGGGTTATTGGCTTAAGGTAGAATGTGCCATCTTATGAAGTGAAGAAATCTGTGTGCTTAAGTTAGCTGTCTACCTATGTCGACGTTGCTTTGTCCTATAGACTGATAATATCATGTTTGATGTAAGTACTTACCGATTTTTAACGCTTCATCTATGTCACGTGTTCTTGCGCCACCACTGTTTACTATCACTATTATCTTGGTCACGTTTGTCACTGGATTTGCTAGCTTAACAGTAACAACGGCGAATAAAGAGTGGGTGTGAGCAACAAAACAAAACAAGATCATGTATTTTTTATTAAGATGGAAGTAGCGATGCGTCGAGGCTTCGCATGTTAGCAGTGCTATGTAATGTGGATAACATTATACACCATTAAACTTAAATTAGTGCAAATATTTTTAGAGATGATTGATTCCATAAATACGAACAGCTTTTAATATGGGGCAAGCTTCAATCAAAAATACCACTAGGTAACGTCTTACGAACTAAAACAACTCAAATATAGCACCAACTGACTTTTTTGAAACGGAGAACGGAGAGTTTCGATCTCACCTTTATATGATAGGAAGCAAGAGCACGTCTTTGAAGTGCGCCTTATTCGCTCGAATACTCCAACGGTTATCTAGTGCTAGTTGTATTATTGATCAAAGGGGGCAAGCCAGGATTTGTATTATTTATTTTTTTATTTTTTTATTTATTCTATGTGAATTTCGTGGATGCCCTCTTATTGCATTCTGTTATTATTGATAGATTCGTTAAGCCCCTAAAATATTTCTACGTACTTATTAAAATTAAATGGTACCTGTATATTATGTAATACTATAACAGCTATAATAAATCTTCGTCTTGAATCAATCTACATATAGTAATTAAGCGTTAAGAGGCGGCGGAAAGCGACTTCATTTCGTACTATGTAGAGAAATTCGGGAAAAGTAGGATAAATTGCATAACTTTATAAAATAGCACTTTAGAAAATGTAACTTCTTCTTGAGACTTCGTTTGTGACTTCTACGATCTACCTGGTACAAATCGAGTTCCTGTGACTGGATGGAGGCTCAGGAAGCGGCTAGGCGAGTCCCACATAAAAACACCGTCCGCACACCAACGTGGACGGGATATGCGTAAACGCATTGCACTCACTATAAAAAAAGGGATAACGTTACGTCGTTTGCCTAAACGTGGTCTCCACTGTAAAAATCGTTTGCCCCACGGCCGTTGGTTCTTCGAGCGATGTGACTAGCCCACTGCCACTTCAGCTTGCTATTCGAGCTATGTCGGTGACTTTGGTTCTCTGTGGGATAACTTCGTTCCTAATTATATCCTCCAGAGAAACGCCGAGCATAGCCCTTTCCCTTTCTTCTCTGTGCGACTTTAAATTTTTGCCACCGTGTCAACTAATCCCACCGTGAGTGTCCATGTTTCGGCTCCGTAAGTCATTAGGCGGGTAGGACGCACTGGTTTGGACTTTGGTCTTCAGGCTTTGTGGTGTCGACCTGGTATCGACGATGTGAAAACAACGAAGTTTGCCGAATGTTAGCCATCCCAGCTGAATTCTTATATTAGTTTTACTCTCAATTGGTCTTTACCCATTTGTAAGGTTTGCCCGAGGTAAACATATTCTTGGACAACTTCGAGAGGTGCTCCATTGACGGTAATTCAACATAGGTACTTATCAGTGAAGTAAAAAAAAATACTTCACCATTCTTACTAAGTATAGTATATTTTTTGTGACATTAACTATGTCTCAAGGTTGAATCAACAATTTATTACAAAACACACAACTGTTGGATTAAATATAGTCACGTTAATTGTGGGCAAAAAATTTTGCGTGTGTGATTTTGAAACAACTTTGACCTAAAAAACATTTTAATCGTACCTTCAATGTACAAATATCTGAGAAGTACTTAACACTTTAAACTTGCATGGTCCTTAGGAAAAACAGGAATTTGCCATGATGAAACTCGTTACTCCGTTATCATGGCGTGTGCAACTTCGCTGAAATATCGGAATCTAGAAAACAAAACATGGTAAACCTGTTTTTATATAACAGTTATGTTTAAGAAGTATTGTTTCTTTTCATTAGCGTATTTTTATTATCCTCGTTTGAAGTTTTCAATCGGAAGAGTCGCAGCATTTATCTTAAAAACTTTTACTTTAAGATTATTTAGCTGCAAAACTATAATAGCCTGAGATTTCTGTAGAATAAGCAATATCTATTATTATCGTGGTTCTATGCCACAGATACTCAAATTACAAAGAACACAGCTATGATAAGTTTTCACTATTGTATTGCTTATAATTTTCTAACACTTTTGTTCCCATACTATGCGGTATCGTGTCGATCAAACGATCAACGAGAACTTAAAAGTAATGTGGGAAAGTGCTAAATGGCCATTCAAGCGTTTAAGTTTCAATTGAATTTACTGAGATTTTATCAAATAGTCGGTCGCAGCACATCACTATCGTTATAGAGAGCTGCGAAAATTTTATGTCCATAAAGAAACTCATTTTCTTCTTTTTCTCGCATGAGCCAATATTTATGCTTTTTTTTAGAATAAACTTAAATATGTAGAACTGAATTTTAACAGGAACTTTGAGTTAACACATTTCTAGTTTTAAGGACTATACGCTTTGAATGTTTTAACGAATTTCATTTGGAATCGCAGAAAAACCTCGAGAACAAACATACATGTACACTACATTTTAACAATAAAAATATTCAAGTCCATATACGGACGCCATTTGCAACAGCAACATATAAAATTTGGGCCCACCGTCCAATGGCTGTAACAACAACAAACAATATTTTTATTCTGTTTGCGTTACTCTCTATTTGCGATGAGCACCGGGCTTTCCTCTTTTATTCCGTTTCGAGAGCAACGCCAAATCCGACTCTTAACTAACCATAAATATTCCATAACTCCATAACAAGAATCCACGTACTGCAAATCTCAATGGTAGGTTCATTTTTCCTCTTATTTCCAGAGAAATAGGGTTAAATAAACAAGATAAAGATTGCATTGAATTATTTCTAGTCTCCCGAACTCTATGGTTTAATTTTATTAAATATTGAAGAAGGAGAATGGTGATGGTGTCTATTTCTAAAGCATAAAAACTAGTAAAGCGAATAGTTTTGAAACTAAACTTTGTAATCCGTTTTAAACCAGAAGAAAGCTGTAATTACAATTAATTTCACTGTAAGTAAGCGCAGTTTATCTACTACTTACTAATTAATACTATCTTCAAAACTATTAATATTTCAGTTTTCTTATCTAATGAGGTTTCGAATGTGCCAACTGTTAGTCTTTGTCTTGTCACTCAAAGGTGGAGTAACTTAAAACATGAGAACTGTAAAAAAAGAAATACAAAACAATTTTTTTGTCTTACAAAATAGTACACTTCTCTTGTAATGATATGCTGTGCAACGATTATCTAACTTTAGATAGCGACAAATGCGTTGACGTGCGACAAAACACTTTTCAATTGTTTATTTGATTACACACTAGTGGCTCCCCGCGGTTTTGTCAGTGTTGTACCTGCTCTCGTGGATATATTGGGATAATGTAACCTATGTCACTCAAGCTTAATGTATAGCTTTCTACTGGAGAAAGTACTTTATAGAATAGGTCATGTAGTTTTGAGTTTATCCATTACAAACAAAAAAAACAAATCATTCCTCTTTTTTAAATTTAAAATAAAACATATTACACAAGCGGTTTTGTTACAAAACAATATTCTTATTATTGATACCTACTGTTTGATATTTTTATTTTGCTAAACTTAAGTAACTTTAACAAGCAGTTTTATTTTCGAAATCTATTGGAGATTGGAGGTTTAACATAAAGTACCTATACCAAAAGACAAAATAAAAGTAGAATATTTTACAATAAGAAACTCGTATGTGTTTCATTCTTCTAATAGTAATAAAATCCTTTGATTGACTCATTGTCCAACTCGCACCTTGTTAGTCTTTATCTGACCGTATAGAAAAAGAGACAATCTTTGATAAAGAACTACATTAAATACTAATACTGTGAATGCACTAATGTCGATGAACTATTCAGCGTAACAAGTGCCAATCAGTACGTTTATTTTTTTTGTAATAGTAGCCTCTTGCAAGCAACAGATGGTTGAACTAACTACCACGTAGCATCGGAGACAAGAGAAGTTGTGTAATTTTACAAGTAATTTGTGATACATATGAATGTTACTGATTAATTTGTATCGTTTTAATAGCCATGAAAAGGTTGTTGATTCCAGAAGCGGTTAATGAGCTTAGAAATAAAGACAACAAACTCGAAGCAATGTTATTTTTCGTAACGTTTATAATCATATCGTGAGTCATTATTAATTTAACTTTAATTTAAATTCGATCATCTGTCATCGGATTTTATGACAGTTATTTACGTAATCCGAATTACGTTCATCGAATGCAATTTATTACGCCCTCTAAAATTCTTGACATAGGCTCAGAATAATACTGACATATGCCCGAATACTCGAGCGTCTCACACATCGCCCTGTCACTTTAAATGTCAAACGTATGAAAGAGTTGCCATGATGTTTGAGAGGTTCCCAAAGATGATTTGCGTACGAGAATTCGGGCGATAGGTACTCATTCAAACATAAAAAGCAAATGCATTCTCACATGTAAGGACTAACATAAATTTATCACCTGCATTTAATATAGGTACTTATGCTCATGTCTGACAAAAAGATATGATTATGATTATGATACCCTTTATTACATTTAAAATACCTACAAAATTATATTTCTAAACATTAAATATTTACAATGTTTAACACTAAAAAATATGATATGATTATGCTTATTTTTGCGACATTTTATATTTTATCGAATAATTTTTTTTTAATTATGTACGTCTTAGGAATTCATAATGATATAATAATAATTATAGTTCTTTTGTTTTGGTTTTTTAGGGTTCCCCAAGGGGTAAAAACGGGACCCTATTTACTAAGACTCCGCTGTCCGTCTGTCTGTCAATCACCAGGCTGTAATCTCATAAACCGTGATAGCAAGAGACTTGAAATTTTCACAGATGATGTATTTCAATAAAAACAGAATAAAATACATATTTAAGGAGAGCTCCCATACAACTGACGTAATATTTTGCTCGATATTAATAACTTTTATTCACTTTGGTACGGAACCCTTCGTTCGCGAGTCTGACTCGCACTTAACCGGTTTTCTAATTATGTTGCCAAATCTGGTTTGGAAATGATCTTACGATCGTGCAGACAAGCCCAGCCACTTTGCCCTGACTCAAAGCATGAGTCAACAGGGTTTCCTATCTGCCGACAGATTTCAAGTACTTAATTGATATCTGTTGTGGTTTTGATTAAGGTATCATTTATTGCTTTTACATTACGCAGATGCTGGTTAACTACGTCACTAACAACTATTAGATATGTGAGATCATGCCGCAGATGAGTAAACGGCTCGGTTCGGCTAAACATATCGTTTTACTACTGGTGACGATTAAAGAAAGTGGAATAATGTTTTGAGATCCTAAACAATTGTCTCTATTACACCTCGTTCAATTTATTATTGAAAATCTTCCGAGTATTGATATAATTATTCTATAACAATGATCAAGTCTGTTAAAACTTGCCAGTACCTTTGCCATTGACTCATAGGTGCCATTTTATTTCAATGCCAACTGCAGACCTCACGCAGAATACAACCTCTCGTATGTTCGATAACAGACTATGCGTATCGGTTATAAGGATCAATATTGAAGAGCTGACAGCCATCCAAGGTGCAACACCAGTGTGAATCGCTTAACAGCCAGAATAATCAGCACCTTGGCTGGAACAACTGCCAGTAAACTTTGTGTGCAAATAGGACAAACAATGTAATATGCGGCCATTGTCTGTCTTTAATATTTTTTTTAGAAATACCTAAATATTATTTTGAAGTCTTTTCCATTTTCTAGGTATCACACAGATAGGTACTGACATTGTATGCAGATTTGTTGGTAGTTGCGATGGCTAATTTTAGGTTCGTGAAGTCGTTTGTCGTATCCTTTTAGAGAAATAAGAGTGGGGTGACTGTTTACTTTGTAGAATAGAGAACAGCCCCCCTAGACAAATGAAATGAGCGATTGAAATTTCACGTGACTAATGTCTAATGACTAATGTCTAATGTCAATCCCATGCATTTTCTTTCTATTTTACTGCCGATATCTTCGATCAACAATAGTTTTATTGTTGATCGAAGGCCGATATCGATAATAGAAAGCCACTTGTCTAGGGGAGCTGTTAAGGTAAATGTAACCATATACTTGTGGTGATTGTGCTCATGAATATGAACAACTTTTACTATGAGTCCAACTCTCCAACTCTGCAACTCAAAAAAAAAACTGCTGTTTCATACAAATTGTCAATACCTACCTAGGTACCTAGTACCTACTCGACCAAAATGTATGGAACAGCAGATTGTTTTTGCAGAGTTGACCCCATAGTAAAAGTTGTTCGTATTCATGAGCGCAATCAAATCAACAATCACCAGCCGGTGATTAATCACCACCTAATTAGATGAAGAAAAAGTTTCACCAGTTCCACCGGGACTACTTCCACCGGAACTAGTGAGAACCATTGGTGTATCTTACTTTCTGAGAATTCTGATTATAATACCTACAGACTCTAATTATTTTGCTGTAAACTTTAGTTTCTCGTTTAGTTAGTACAATGTCAATTATTTTTAGTCTACCTCCATAGAAACGTAGTATTTATCAATAAAAATGTTTATTTCTATTCCAACTCACGTAGGAATTTCACGCTCACATATATTCGCTGAAATATACACCTGTGAGTACATGAAGCAGACGCGGCCTTCAATTCAGTATTTACGCAAAACGTTCAGGAGTTCAGTAATATTTATTGGGAGATTGAAACTCAAATATCGTAGGCACATTTAAATTTAATGGATCGCACGGTTAAATCTATGTACTTTTGAAAAGCCTTGACGGGTTTTATTAAGCTCTTCTTTCATGTAATTGGCAGTTTCAAACCCTTTATTTACGTAATTTTATAAGTAAGTGCCAATTTGGTTACAAATAAGGCTATTTATAGTTTCTTATAGACTGTCAGTACGATTAATCTGTTTACAGTATCACGAGAATTTGAATTAACAAATGAACTATGACGACAAGGTATTACGCCATACCTATTTTCGGGTAGAAAATGAAAACAAGAAATCTAACTACGACGAATATTATAACGACTAATAATAAAGAGGTTCGGTTCTTCAGAGGACATTCAAACTCACAAACATTCGAGTAGGTAAGTAATACCCGATATTCCCACGGCAACGGGTACCACACAGGTAAAACGACGGGAAGCAACTAGTTTTCAAATAAATATTGAAACAGTGACTAAATTAAATTTTACCTTTGATTGTTTTGTTTATGAAGTTATTGTTACAAACAACATGATTATTTCAGAGGAAAACTCTTTAATTAATGCGTTATTAATAAGGAAAATATTAATCGAACAAATGATAGGAGTCAACTAGGTACCTATATTAATGCATAAACAATAAAGTCTAAAATACTTTGCAGTTAAACGGACGTGCCGGTCCTTACATTAAGTCTCTCGAAGCAATTTAATTTGGAAGTTTCGACTTTATCGAACTCGGTTGCGACGGAAGTCGTTCTGTTTAGTATTCTCATTGGTCTGTAATAATAAGTCCTCATTTTTTAACGTCGTATGAACACATAATACACTAGAACGGCCGTGCCATCACTCGTCTGTGACGAAGTTGTATGGTCGAGTTAAAAATAAGGTTTTGTTGTTCGCTCGAATTATTTTAGCACTTCCTTGTGTATGCCATTCCGCAGTCAAAAACTGCGAACGTCGCTGATTTGACGTCACCTGTAAGTGTTTTGTTTTCTTTAAATTGACAGACCAGTGTATAGTGATGGTGTCTTAGTGTAGAGTGTAGTATTATGCAAAGAAAATGTTATCAAGTCAGTGCAACTGTGCGGCATTATAAATTGCGAAGTTTAATCTCTATGGATAATCCGGAGTTGTTCGACCACGTAAGTTTTTAGTCGTTGAAAGAACAGTTTAACATCTTCCATGTAACAACATGGAAACTGAAATAGAATGAGAAGCAGAACGCTAAATCTATTCTAATTCATTGGAACGTTCGTTAGATCTATTTTAGTGACTGCATCCAAGAAATGTCAATACTCTAAGGAAAATATTTAAATCCTCTTTTTCCACGAATAGAAAAAGTAGGCTACTGACATGCTACTGTACTAAAAGTTAGCATAGTAAAAAAAAATAAGTGTTAGGTTTTTATGTAACCTTTGCTTGAAATAACTAGGTTACTTTTTTATGATACTAATATACGTTTAAATAGTTAAATTGTAATGGAGAGATGCAACTAAGGCCATAACTGTGTTATTATTTTTCATATTGTGACTAATTATGTATGCAGATATGATATGATACATTATTCGTGTATATTATTGTAGCAATACAATAAATCTGACATTAAAAAGTCGGTATGGTAATCGTAGGTAACAGTAAACTATACTATCCGTCAAAAGCTGTCAAAGTGCAGCTGTCAAAATGCAGCTGTCAAATATCTATTGAATTTTAGTTCCATAAACGACCAAAAGAGGCGATGCTCTGGTTTTCATACAAAAAGATCACGCAAACATAATCGAGAGGTTTTCGTGCTAGGCGTACTGAATTCTTTTAGAAAAGTCAACGTCAAATATAATACCGTGACTTAATATACTAAATAAGCTAGTATGTTTATGATCTATGTTAAATATAGCTGAAATAGAAAAGATGCACAACTTTTTCCAATAAAAGTATTGTTTTTTTGATAGTGTTTTGTCGCATACAGTCGGGGAGATCGTGTTTTATTTTCGTACGGGTCATTGACTTTTGATATAACTTTATTGAAAACATTCGTAGTTTCGACTTTCGTCCGTGCGTTTTGGTGCGTTCTCGATATAATTGTGAGTGAGTTTCATACAAATGTGATAGTCGAGTGGTTTTTCGTGCTTTCTGCGGAGTCTTTGAACGACAGTCGACCGACAGTCCGTCACCCAATGGTCATTGTACGAATGACCACTACCACAGTGTAATAAAACACTGTGCCACTACACATGACGGTGTACACCTGAAAAGCATTTTATTGCGTTGACATAAGATCTATTTTGTATTTTTATGTGTGTTTTTTATGCTAAGTTTCTTTGGTCGCCAGAGTTATAATTTGTGTCCAGTGAAGCGTCAGTTCGCTTAATTGTAGAGTTACAGTTTTTTTATACGACCACGAATTGTGTAAGATAATGTTATCGATGTCATAACGTATTGGGATTATGCAACAGAATTCTTTCAGTATTATAGATAACAGATAGTTTTTGCATTGTTAATAATGCAAAATTTCTATCAAATATTTTATTTCTTTGAAATTTAAATATTTTTATAAGTACTTAATTAAAATTTCTATCAAATATTTTCTTTCTTTGAAAATCAAATATTTTTTTAGTTTAATATAAACACTTATTTAAATCAATACAGTTAGGTATATGAATATTATTACTCAAGAAATATTTTATTGAAAAGTTTTTATTCTAAAATTTATATTAATTATACTTGACCTCAACACTTAAGTCTTAGTTGATTCGCAGCCTCAAAATGAAGATATCAAATTCTTGATTCCAATGCTAACTGGGTACAATTAGCAACAGCCTCACGATGACCTTAAAACAGCTGTTTTACAAACAAAACTCTTATCGTGTTCGTTTTACGTAAATTTTAACTTTAAACAATCGAGTTTACCTTTTCTTTAGTCATGCAGCAGATGGTTACATGTCTGTTTTGTTTTTAAGTTTCTAGTTAGTATAAACGCAGAAAGATGTTGTAATATGCAATAGGCACACAATACACGCACCAACCTCATTAGGTAAGTAAAATAAGAAACAGTTCGTGTGTGACTACAGAATACCTATGGACACACCCGTGGGTACCTAATTTGAAAACCCAGTTATTAAAGATAGACAAGTTTTTACTGATACCTAGCTTTGTAATAATCAATTCAAAATTTTGGTTTTTAATGCGTTATGTGGCAAAATAAAATCAGTCAAAAATGTGTTGTTTTAAATAAGGTTAAAGTTTTCATCATAGCAGAATATTATTTAAACATATCTTAATTGTTGTCAGTACCCATATTTATACTTGACATTCATTAACAATCCTTCAGAATCGTTCTTAAGAAGATCCCATATGACCATGCTAATATTGAATTACAACAAAAAGTTATTCGACGACCGTTTCTTAAAAAATCGGCCAAATGCGAGTCAAACTCGTCAGTAAGGTTTTTTTTCATAGTGTTTTATGCATTACAATAATATTAGTATAAACGAGAAAAAAATATTTAAGAAATATTTATATTATTATTTTTAATGACCTATCTATGTATAGACAAGACACCCCACACAAATAGGTTTAATGAAATAAATATTTTTAGTATCAGTTCCATATACATACATGGAGACCCCCTTTATTACTTTTATTTTTATTTTCGTATGAAAATTGTAAGGCGGTTTACAGAACACATCTAAGTACCTATTTAGTTTTAAGTGTTTAGTCTTAATAGTTTTGAAACAAAGTGGCTGTGACATACGGACGGACGAACAGAGAGACAGACAGACAGACGGACAGACAGATATGACGAATCTATAACGGTTCCGTTTTTTGCCATTCGGCCACGGAACCTTAAAAAAACAATAAGCCCTGCATCATCAACATTATTTATACCTAACGACTTTATGACTAAGAATTTTCTTTAAAAACGTTGTACCTACTTAATGATAGTATTTGAAGACATGTCAGGTCAGTAGCCCTAGCACGAAAAATATTGTCATAGTAATCGTTATTGTGATCATATTATTTTGTGTAAAAAAAAGCAGAGCAGCAGCGCCTCTTTTGCTCGAAGTTTTTTTTGACGGAACAACTTTTGACGGATGGTATAGATAGGTAGTTTACTCGATTACTACCTGTACGATCGGATAAAGAACACAGTCGTCCAAAACATTATATCGACATAAATTACTCGGATTAGGTACACACGTGTGCCTCAGTCAACCACTCGAAAAAATACGTTACAATGTAATCAATAAAGTTTAAATTTCGATTTCCGCTACCACAAGTTCGAGAAAAAAAAAATGACAAAATAGTCTTCATAGTGTTTTTTTTAAGTGAGTGGGTATGTGTACCTCTCTATTTCATCCAGAGAACGTTAAAATTTTTGTTTGTTGCGTTATTGCAGTAGGCGGGAATCCCATATAAAACTAAAAATACGCGAGAATTTCTAGGTACCCTATACAAAGTTGTTCATATCGATAACGTTTTCTTGAATTTGCAAGAACAGCAAGAAAACCAAAAAAGCAAATAACTTTTCAAATAATAGTGACTTTTTTACAATTTCATCCACAAAATAAGTTGTGGTTCTGTGCTAATTCATTAACACGTTGTGTAATACTATAGCTGTGTGCGCCTAACTTAAGACTGAATATTGTGACTTGATTTGACTATATAATGTAGAGTTTGGAGGGATATAATATAGCTATAATACCCGTCACTACAAACTCATTTGTAGTTAACATTATGTTGTAAACCCACATTAACCATACAGCAACACCAACCATGTAATATAGTAAGTACACTTCACGGATGAACGAATTCGAATGATCCATTCGCTTAGTAACTTGAATCAAATCGATTGTTCACATCAATCGATTGTTAATACACACCTACTGTTGGTTATTTGAATACATAATATTTATTGTGATTAGCCTAATGTTTGTTGAAGAAAATTTTTGTCATACAATAAAATCATAATTTACTAATTCCAATTTTCTAACTACCTGATGTTGTGTTTGTTTTACTCCTAGACTTAATTTGATTACCAAAATATCAAACGAAAATCTGTTTATTGGCAGGCAGGGAGTGTGTGGTTAATTTCATTAATTATGATCTCATCATTCTTCATAATATTTATTGCATCGATTGCTTATTCAAGTGTTCACGTTCATGTTATTACATACGTGTTATTCTTGTACTCTGTCGCAGAATTAAATTATGTTTTACAGTTTTCAAAATAAAACTACTGTCTGATATTGATATCGGTTTAAACTGCAGTGATTGAACAGGTTCTAAAATAAAGGTCACAGCATATATATCAACTCGGAAACGGAACGTAAACGTATCAACTCGAGCGGTTCAGTATTATTTGTATGAAACTCCCTACTGCAAAGCACACTAATCGGAATCGTAACGTAATCGCCTCGCCTCGGGACCAGCGAGCGGTAAGCGCGGCGTCGCCTAGCCGTAGCCAAGTCGACGTACCGATGACGCTGATCTGTCTGATTTTAACTGTCAACGTTTACGAAAACTATCGGATGAACTGCTCATGTCGGTAAAGCAGTCAAAGGACATGAAAGAGATAGCGATAATTTTCGATTACGAATACAGTTTGCCAAACTCATACTAGGGGTACCGGTTTGGTTACGTCATAACGTGCTTTGTGCTTACGTTAGGTTGACGCCTGGTTGACCGCGAGGCGAAGACGATACGGTGTCGATCCCTTTCCGAGTTGATGTAATGTGCTGTGTCCTTAAGTTGTCATTTCCATAAACAAGGTTTTATCCAAATCTTCTTATACATACTCTTTCAGATGACTGTAGGTACCAGGAATAACGAGATAGATTATTTTATGTGTATTGAGTGTGTATTACAACCTTAAATAGCGTGTCACTCCATTTCCTAAGAGTAGAATATTGCACATTGCTGAAATCATGCTCATGATTAAAAGCGTGCGTGAGATCACTATGTATGGTTAAAGAACAGAACTATTAAATAATTCGATACACATGATGAATATTAAATATCGGGTTATTGCTCTGAAACAAGAAAAGAATTTTCTTACACAATTTAAGACTTTGATAATAACTTTTTATCCACATTGGATTGGCACAAAGCCTTCATCACAGCTGATGTTAAGTTATGAAAAGGCTGAAAGTGGAAGTGCACTACTCCCGGAATCCTCAATTACTGAGGAACTGGCAATCTTATCTCTAACTACTGGAAAAAACAATGCTGAAAACATCGTTGTTATGACGTCAGACTTAGATAAAAGAGAACTTCAAATTTATTAGAATGGTATTTAATTGGTTTATCTATAATAATTAACCTTCCTGTCCTCATAAGGAATGACAAATTTCTCTATACCATTTAATGACACCTATATATCTACGTTACCTACTACTAATGAATAAATTCAATACATACGATTGACAAGACTGTAATGAACATTCATTAGAATATCATCATGTCCTTTGAAAGCTCGCAGCAAGACAAATAACAATCATTATTCACGAATGAATAGTTGATAATATGCCTACTCGATTTATATAAAACACCCATCAATGTCGCATTCTGAATGATCTGGGTCATATAACGGAGTAATAAATAGAAAAAGAAATTACAATAAAAATTGACATCCAATGGACTTGGTTCTATTTATATCAGCAGGTGGTATGAGGAAAGAATATTCTTCAGTGAAATGCACGTTTTAATTTCATTAAAACTGTAAACTAACTTTAAGGAAAACCAAATTAAGTAGGTAAAAACATTTTTTGTGTAGTCAAGCCACAAATACATGGGTGAAACTAAAAAAAATTATACGGAATACGGTGTACTTCCTGTTGGCTGCACATTTACGTGAATGTTCTAGAATTGCAGGGTCCTAATGAATGCTCGAGCCTACACATAGTTTTGCGAGCTTTTTCGTGCTGCACCGAACATTTGCACCCTCTTAATGCTCACGTAATTACCACGACTTACAAGCTTTTGAATTTCAAGAGTTATGTACCTGTAAGTAGATTGTTTTGCCTTCTTTTACTTAGACATTCAGAAGGGTTTTCAAAAAGTATAATTCGTTATGACGTTATTTATTAGCGCCTTTCTGTTAATCTTAACTTTCATCCGAAAAATTCAATTATAATGTTGTAATTAGATTTTTAGGTAACTCCTAGCTCAAATTGACCTAGGTTCTTATATCTATTCTGAGCCTAGGTACTGAACTACTGAACTTTATAGCGTAAATAACCTGTGCCTATCTATGTTAATAGGCACAAACCTCTAACCAATATAAACGGTTTCACCACCTTTCTACGGTGTATAACATGCAGCAGAATCTAGCAAACAATATACATTTATAAGCCGAGAAAACTCTTGGTTACTATACGCTATTTGATTCTATGTCGACACTAAAGTGCTTATCAAACGACCGGTCGGATGGAAGTCGGCTTATTGTTAAACCCGCTAAGAATTTTCCCATTTTCCACCATGCAAGTGTGTCGGTAAGGAGATTTTATTCCATTTTCACTGAAGCCGGCCTTACGACGCACGGAACTAACCCAAGATTTTATGCTTGAAATCTCGCATTATTGGACTATTCTCCATTTTGCAGTATATAGGGAAATAAGTGGACTGGTAGTTCACTGGTTTTTAAACTTCTTTTTTTATTTAGATTCTTTACTCGTTTTTCTGTTGGATAAAGGCCTCTTATGTATCTATTCTTGTATACTTTTATCTAAGGCTAATTTTGTAAATAAATAAAACCGAACCGAAGAACCGTATATCTATTCAATTTTACACTCGATCGTAGTTTCTTAGTTTCATCGAGTCATTTTCATTAAGCCGGAAACACACTTCTGTGGTGTGGCGCAACGCCAGAATGTCTGTTTCATACACTTACTATGGACCCGACAGAGATAGAGAGAGTCGCGCGCGCCACACTGCATAAGTGTGTTTCTAACCATACTATATGTATGAAACCAGTACTTACGCGTCGTATCGCGCGTCAATACACTGCACCGCCGTCACTGCGCCGGCACAAGTGTGCCGGGGGCGTTATTCTTATAAATTATTCTTGGACAGACACATTAATATTTAAGTTATACATATAACTAGCTTTTCGACCGCGGCCCTCGTGGACTACACGACGTTATCCTGCGGGAAAGTGATATTTTTCCGGGATAAAAAGCCTATGTTCCTCTCTAGGCAAATTGTGTTCCAAATTTCAGCCAAATCCGATCAGCCGTTTTGGCGTGATTGAGTAACAAACATCCAAACATCTAAACTTTCACATTTATAATATTATATTAGTAGGATATTTTGATCAGACATCCAAAGATTTTGACATCGGAAGCTAGCATGCTATTGTTGTCATATTTGGTGTAACTACTGTCTACTGTTTAAAGCAAACATTATTGTTTACCGTCTAATCCGTCTATAAAAGTAATGGAGGCATCTTAACGACTTCCTATATGAGCCGTGTCGATATAACGATCGATTTCACTTACATCATAAAATTTCATAATTATTGTGTATTTTGCTTTCACTATTCATTCAATATTTTATTGTGTTTGAAAAGTACTATTGATTTATACTACCTAATCGTCATGTTTTGTTGGTATTTTATATTTAGCGTTATATAAAGGTCGAAGTAATGTAATTGTCCATTGAGTACAGCGAAGAACGAGATAGTGTACGGACAAACCTTTCTGGTTTTTGTAACACTATTTAGCTTAAGACAAATGTAATAACTTTTATTGTTCAATAAATAAATAAAAAAAAATATATCAAAGCTATATACCTACCAATTGTAAATGTAATCCATTACAATAATAAATATATTCCATACAATACAAAGAAATAAATAAAAGAATATTGAAATGAATTTCTCATAATAATTATATGAAAATGTTGCTTTTACCGCCGTACTACATCAGACAGGACACCGATATCAATATGATAGTGAACGGTATTGATTTACTATATCTCATTACCACGAAATACTAGTAAAGTAGATATAGTATTGGAGGCCATAGATATATGAATGCTTTGTATTATAAGTTGATTTAGACACTTTTACTTCTTGCTAAAATATAATTATGATTTGGGGTGAAGAGGACAGGATTTCATATCATCGACTTTGTTTTATTAAATCGAACAAAACCTCATAATCACTTAGATATTTATTAAAAACTACCCCTATCACTGCCGGTAGTAAATCATCTCCACACAGTTCCGAAATGTAGTTTCATAACTTTCTCGACGAAAATTGCTTCATAAAAGTTTGTCGGACACCTGCGCCCGGGTGCAGGCCGCACTCATACTATCGCGTATATTCAAAATCAATTTTGCTCAGGGCGGCGGAACATTTTTTAACGTGTTCCAAGTAGACCTTATTAAAACGGATATTGTTGTAAGTCGAGTTGCATTATGGTCTTGGACTTTTTTTATTTTTTTAGCATTGGATGCTTCGATCAACAATAGTACATACTAGATGAAGGCTCACGAACTAAATGAAAACTTTATATGGCCAGACTTGACTTTTTTTATAAACGGAGAAAAAGGTTACGAATGTTACGATCTTACATTATAAATGACAAGAAGCGTTCCAAGTTTGAAATACCTTAGTATTATTGACACTGTCAAAATAATCTACTTATAAATTATACTCTCAAGTGAGGCTTGGACATTATCTATACAATGTTATTGTTGATCGAAGATTGGATGTTGATTCTTATTGACAGCCGTCATCAACGCGTCTTCGAGCCACTCATTATGTATATGCTCTCTAAATGTGCGAGTTTCGTCTTAAGTAGGTGAGTTGAAGATAGAGATCCAATGAATTTCGGCACGCACATTGGTGGTCTCAGTTGCCATAGTTTCAATAGACAGCTGCAGCTGCACGTATTCTTTGACTGGTTGTGCTGTCCTAGTAGTCTATGGATACAAACAGCGGGATTGCAACGAAGTATCTTAGCAAGGAGGACCACCGGACGAAACGCTGATGGCGACTCCAGGGGCCATACATCCATCAGGAGCAGGCAAAGCCGTTCCCTCTTCCACTGCTCCTAACTCTATCGACTGCAGACAGTCGGTGAAGAGCTCTTGTAGGGCCTCGCCCAGGTGCTTAAAAGTAGTAGGCAGGATGCCGCCAGCACGCGAAGCATGACAAACCCGAGAAGAGTTTTGTCTACCTCGAAAGTCTATAATTGACAGCCGGACAATAGATTTGTCTACGATGAAATGTCTTTTTGACGTTTCGATATAGACAAAACCTATTTCGAGTTCATCATGCTACTTACCCGGTGCAGGAACGCCATTGTGGCCCGACGCCTTTTTCTTTTAACTTTACATAATTCTGCACAATTTATTTGAATTTCATTATTTATTCAATGCTAGGTTTCCGTATAACGTGACGTTATCTATAGGAAACGGAAGAACCATCATTCTATCGGTTGCGATGTTTTATACAACCAATATCTTTACAGATATCGTACCCCTTGCACCTTTATATCTTCGATTTATTCATGTCTCCGCATAAATTTTCAGAGCGATAAAAGAGTTCCGATTTCATTCTCTCTATTTATTTCAAGACAAACTGCGTTCGTACTCTGTGATGTTTTGCTGACATAGATTCGAACAGGAGGACCAATCTTTTAATTAATGTTTGCTGCATTTTTAAAAGCTGTTGATAACCGTTGTTCGTTTATTTTATATACAAGTGCCACAAGCTTTTCTGTTCCGGTGACAGCCGTGACAGAGGAGCCACTTGCAATACGAAATTATCTGTCAAAATGGACTGTCGTATGAAAACTGTTTTAGTTCCAAAGATAATCACCGGAACAGGAAAGCTTGTCGCACTATATCATATATTTACGTTGAATACAATCAAATCAAACCAGGCAAAATACAGAATGTAGTTATAAATGCGTATTGTTTTGTGTGCCTAAAGTTTGCAGTCAAGTTTATCGGTTCTGCGCAAGCCGAAATTTCTAGGCTAAGCTAGGATAGACGCGATTTCAAGCGGTTGTTGGGCTGAATTCAAAGCTTTTGTATGCCTGTGCATATGTGTATAAACAAGTTGATAAGTATTTTGTAACTGAAACGACCACATATTAATAATATGTATAAGTTATACGTCATAGAGATTTTCGTATCATATGCGTCCTTATGATGCGAAGATAACTATGGCTATTTTCACATGTAATATGTACCATTCAATCATTAGGTTCCCAGAACTTGCATAAGTAATAAAAAAAACTATTAGTAATTTACTCCATTTACGGTAACTAATGAGATACATTTTTTATTGTTTCAGGTATTTTGGGATAGTCCTAGAGCGGTAAGGGATGCGGAACATTTTAAGCGTAATGTAAATTAGCATAAAACTCCCGTTGATTTCCAAGAGTCTTTGGAAACTGAACCGACTACTGCCTATCTGGGGTTCTACATTACGTAGCCTGGTTTAAGCAATAAGGAAAGTTACTTGGGTTGAAATTAATTGATCACCAAACAACTAATCTAACGACGAAAATGGCTAAAAAATACTGAAATGGACACTATGCATGCATTTAAGTATTTTAGGAGCTTTAGTATTTTTGTGGCTCGATTAATTATTAGTCGTTTTTGTCTGGCAAATAACTACCTAATGAATTGGTAGACTTTTTTATTGTCTTGTATTTGTATTGTGGATACAGTAATCGAAGTATTAACAAAACTTGCAATAATCGTATAAATTGTTATGCTATCTATTTAAAGAAACTGCTCTAATTGCATTCGCCCGGACAGTGGAAGGTCGTGGGTTCGAGGTCCCGTCGGATCTAGTTGTGAGACGGATAGATTTTTTTAATAATTCATTTTCAATAATAAAAATTTCACTGTGAATGCTAAAAAGTAAAAATAACTTATTTAAAATGCACAACATTTCGTTAAAAGTAACCAATACCTACCGGCAGAAAAGTAAAAAAGTTGTCATTAAATTTAGCGAAATCCAATGTTACTAAAATTTTAAACTTCTTCTCAGATGCTTTTACACTTTACTCTTCTAAACGGTTATTTGTTGTAAGTGAAATATTCAAAACATGCAATAAAAAACAGCGGTTAGAAAAAAACCGTCTCTTGTTTGGCAACGTAACTGCTTTTATAGCTGGTGCGGTATTTTCTTTTTCGCTTTGCTACGAAGACCTCATTCAGTGAGAGAGACGGGCGTTGCATTTTTCATTTGAAAACCGATTCCTATTTCGAGCTGTTCATCGTATTTAGTGAAATTGATGAATTTAGTAAAAACAATGTATTTTTTGTTAAGTCTTCTGCCACTTAAAATCGTATTTATTCGTTACTAATGCTTTGAATTTCAAATCACATAAAGTTAGTTTTAATAGATATAGAGTGAATCTTGGAAATGGACGTAAAAGTTATGTCTTGAAACGGGTAAAATACCGGATGAATGTTTGAAGAATCCATGTTTATGCTTTTCTAAAAAAATCTAGGTATATTTTAGTCTTTCAATTCACAATTAATAACTTACATAAAATTGTGAAATGACGAATGAATGAATAAATTTGCTTGCTTTATGTTTAGGTGTACTTATCAAATATTTTGAAAACGATTTTCGCTATCGTAAGTGGTTGGTATATATAGTTAGGTTCTTATGACACCTTGCTGTGGTTGACATAATATGTGTCAGATTTGCGCACGATCGAGTTCGAATCGAGGTCGATCGTTGAGTTATGACAAATTATATGTTATACCAATACGTGAGATAAGTTACGTTGTATATGTGAAGTTGTGGCTAAAAAGTATTGCTGCCAAATTTCTATAACAACCCATTTTTTCTTGATTATTTATCAAACAAATGATGAATACCTAGTCATTGGCCCATAAAAGTGCCCAATTTCCGTCCCATATTTGGGACTTAATTATAAATAACACGCCATGCGACAAAACCGTTTTACGGGAAACATTTTCCCTGCACCACGGCTATTCAGGAAATTCCCTTTTCAAGTGTTTCGTCAAGCCAAATATCAAGGTCCGTCATTCGTTAAATGGCAAGCCATTATATTAGATTTCCCGGTTGACCGCTGGTAAATAGTGTACCACTAGCCTCGATAAGTTTCCCTTCTAAAGTTATTTTAATGTCACAGGTCAGGAATAAGTGGGTC
Organism: Crambus lathoniellus; assembly: GCA_949710035.1. Taxonomy (NCBI): domain Eukaryota; kingdom Metazoa; phylum Arthropoda; class Insecta; order Lepidoptera; family Crambidae; genus Crambus; species Crambus lathoniellus. The sequence goes on from OX453296.1 coordinate 14,030,766, forward strand.
GTTAAAATTGCCATGAGCTCTGAACATACTGGACCTTTATGGATTTATATGGGTCGGTGTTTATTGGTATCATTTTTGAATTATCGATTCTCACATTATGAAATACGTAGTTAACTTTGTCTGGCATTTCAGACTAGGGTGCTTACCATCAACTCTTATTGCGGTTTTGTTTAGGACCTAAACTGATCTGCTTCGCTTATTCGTACCACGACAGCTTAATATCAATGACAGCGATTCAGTGATCGATCAATGACATTTCACAGCCGCTAAGCTGTCAGGAAGTCTTATTTGACTTATAACCCGGTCGATTTAACATGTCACCTGCAGGTTATACCCGTCCCTCTCACTCTCCGGGCATGACAGAATCGAGTGAAAGAGACGGGTAGAAGAAAAAGGTCACAAATCGTTCGGTCATTAACATTTAGCAATTCATTTGCGATCCAGTTTTTAGAAGGTCAGAGTACGAAAGAAAGCAATTCATTTTAGGAACCTATTCTGCATCGCGCTATTTTTGAATCGCTGTCTTAAAGTTGATGGTAGGCACCCTGAACCAATTTAATTGTTTTAAGTAGGTATTAAGTGTATGATGAAGTTAGATTAGACGTTGCACCGTAAAATAGGTCTTGAAACAGCTGAAAGTTACTTATTTAGTAATAAGTAAGTACTTTAAAATTAACAAGCATTTCAATAGGTACTCAATGACTCATTGTCATTTATAAGGTAAAGTCATATGAAGCCTCTGCAAACGCGATCAGCACACCAAAAGTCTAATGACTCGACCCAAATTGTCATGTGAACGCACCGCGTTGTAATATTGCCCCTTCATTTGGAGCCATTTGCTTAATACAAGAAAATTAGAACTTTCTACGGGCGGCGGCGGTCCATTTTGCATACTCCAACTTAATGGGGAAATAATTCACCTGATATTTTCACTAGACTTCCTTGAGGTACAGTCAAACCAATTGAGTCGTGACCCACCATAAGTTCATTTTCTTACGGATTTTAGAATCCACTATGGTCTAAATTCAAATAAAATTAGTTATTAGTTTTGACGCTTTCAAACAAATCATTTGCAAAATAGATCATGATTCGGTTCGATTGTACATGAAACTTGTTCAACAATCGACTCGTTTCGTAATTGAAAAACCACGTTTCAATTTTTCAAGGAAGTACCTATTTCTTTGATTTTTCTTTTAACTCTGTTTCACTTTATGCTTACTTTGAGTAGATACCATATCTGAGAATTACCTGATTCTTCTGGTGCGGTAGCGTGCTAGCTTGAAAATTCCAATATTTTACCGGTACGCGGTATGAGTAACTGCTTACTAGTTGTGTTATTATAAAAGTTTACCGTACCTTCTCTAGTTTGTTCGCAGTTTTAAATTGGTATTTGAAGCAAGTTAGGTGCAGCCCGAAACTTGCGAGGACTCGGTAACGTCGTCAATTAGTGCGTCACGAGAAGGCTTCATGTCAAGCGGTCTCGCATTAGGGTTGTGTATGCAATAGTCTTCTGTCTTATTTTCTGTAGACAATCCAAAAAACGTTAGGTTCAAGCCAAAGTATCTATTTTAGGTGTGAATAATATGTTGTCCATATGTCCATATCTTTAAATATCTAGACTAGTGCTTCGTCAATCATTTTATTAGTAATATTTTTGTTGTTCACTGTTATGTATCTTTTTTTTTATCAAATAAAATGATCATATTTCACCTGCTCACGAAGGATGCCACAGATTATCTAATATGTCCGCCTGACCTTAGTACTGTTATATACAAGGTGTTAATACTTTTAGCGAAACTGAGAAAATTGTTTGTTCAGAATCGAGATCGCATATTTGATAGGGGTTAAATAAAAAAATCATTATTTGCCGCTTCTAAAAATCGTAGACTGCCTATTCATTCAATACGCGCGCGAACAGTCGCGTGCTCCTTACGTCATAGTAGAGTTTAAAATCTATCAGAAAGTCACGGAAACTTATAAGCAGGAATATATTGAAAGTTTCTTTTAAAAAAAACCAATGGAATTTAATAGGTAATATTAGTTGGGGTATATGGGCTATTCGGTTATTGCATTAACACGTTGTATTCTCTAGCCTGGCTGCAATAGGCCACACACTCACAGATTTACATACAAAAACCGAATGTCAAGCGGCCTGCCGGCGGACTTATAGTCTGTGGGGCCTTAAGGAAGGCAAAGCCTAGCAAGAATATTACATAAAAATTGATTGTCTTTAAAGTCGGTTTACGGACAATGATAATTTTACGTGATAACGTCATAAAAAAACATTGATGAAGTAGAAGTTTACCTTACCAGCGACCTCTATCGTCAACTTGATTATAGAACAAGCATTCTATCACACATCTAATTTACATGCTTGTTGAAGCATTGTGTCAATAATGACACTCGAGTTTGTCTCCCTAGTTTGATTTACATGGTACAAATTATGTTATTGATTATCTTTCCAGTTAATTTGATAATTGAAAGAAATTATTAAGTTACGATATGTTATTAATAATGTTTAAAGCTATTTCGATTATTACAAATATGCCGCTGTCACTCTTCTACTCGGACGCATAGCGCGAGTCAGCTGCACTATGCGAGTGCCATCTAGTGATGCTAATTTGAGCGAAATAATCTGTGTGATTCAGAGATTTCTCTGCAAATTAGCTAAGTTTTGATAGTTTCCCTTTCTGTGGTCATTAAACCCAACCACTGTCCCAAATTTCAGGAATCTAGGTATATGGGAAGTTTTAGTTCTATTTTGTGCTCAGGCGGAACGTGATATTGCGTCATCCTTTTTCGTGCGTGCAGCCGGTGTTTATCGATTTATAAGACTTTATCACGTCAAAAATATCATCAAGACATAAAATGTTATTACTTAATTCTAAAGCTTTGCCACCCCTATCTCGCAAGCGCTAGTGCTCACTCGCAAGTAGTGTGGTTGACTTGTGCCTGTTCCTGACTAGTGCTGAAATTTATATTGCTACTACAACTCCTACGAGAAGTCGAGTACTAAAGTACTAAATCTCAGTAATCGAGGGTGAGAGTAATTATATACCGTGGCATGTTCCACTTAAACAATTATTGGAACGTCTTCAGTGGTTATCTTGGCGTGTAATTATTTTAACTTATTGCTTCACGGATGTTGTAGAAAGGGCTAGTTTTGATGAAACTGTACTTATAGGTAAATAATTGTTTGCTATGATATATTATATAGTTAAAGCTTAACTCAATTTCTTTTAGAAGAGTTTATTAATAAATAGGATAGCTTTGTTTAGCAATGAAATCACAGATTTGAGTAGTTGATGATGTCCTAATTTTTATTGTTAATCGTTTCTTTTAAGTACCTAATAAACAAATATTTGAACAAATAAGGTAATAAGGGGCGAAAAAGGATAATGTTTATTCTCTTAAAAACCTTTTTTCTATTGTAGGTAGTCAATGTTGTTGTAGACATCTAAAACCAGCGTCACAAATTGCCAATAAACCGATAACACCACAGTAACTTTCCAGAATAATTATTATTTAATAAATTTCCAACTAAGCCATATTACATAGATAAAACAGCGAAAAAGGTCTCATTTATTCCGCGAAAGGTGAAAAGTGTCATATTTACACCAAAGCCATTGTAAGTCAGAATCGAAATATCTTTTTTTTCCACAACGGGGTAGCACTTAGCCTTCATCACACCTGATGTTAAGTGATGATAAGGCTGAAGGTGGAAGCGCACTATCTTCTTCTCAACTACTGAGGAACTGACTATCTTATCTCTATCTGCTGGAACATAACAATACTGAAAACATCGTTCTTATGGCTTCAGAGACTTAGATAAGATAGAGAGGTGGTAGCTAGCCGGGTGGACTTTGGACAAGCCCTACCACCAACCAAACCGAATACAATATGTACCCCCACTGGGAATCGAACCCGGGATCTCTGGGTCTGATACCGGTAGCGTGTACAACTAGACCACAGAGGCGGTAAAAATGTCGTAGTCAGATCATTGGATTGATCATTTAATGAAATGGTTGGTCATTTCATGAAAAAGTCGTATTTCATGATATTAGCAAAATCCGCAGGTCATATCATTGAATGATAAGCGTTTAATGATATGAATATATATGGTAATTTCGTGAAGTGGTCGAAACTCAAATCCCAATAAAATATAGAGGTAATGTATAAACAGTACGAGCCGAGTGAGCGAAGCGAGCGTGCCGCGGCATAGCAAGCGCCAGAATAGAAATTAATAAAGACAAATTTTTATTTTATGGTAACCTTACATTAATGTCCTAAAATGTTATTGATAATATTTCATGTAATGGTTGGTCATTTCATGAAATTGTCGACTTTTCATCATATGGCCAAACGTTGTTAAAAATTTCATTCAACGTTGAACTTTCAATGATATTGTCAATTTAAATTGGTAATTTTATGAAATACGGCTATTTCATGAAATGACCGACAATATCATGAAATTACCAATTTTATGATTGACCAAGAGATCATTTAAAAATTTCCAAATAAGCGTCATTACAAAGATAAATCAGCGAAAAAGGTTTCATTCATTTATTCGGCGACGAAGGTGAAAATGAGGTGAAAAGTGTCATATTTACACCATAGATATTGTTAGGTAGGGCGGGTGTCTAGGCGGGGTCGTTGAACTCTGTAATAACTTCCGCCTACCTGAATCGTCAGCCTAGCTAGACTGAATGCCGCTGAATTATTAACTTTGAAGACTGAAACTGTGACTCTGGTTTTATACTATGTTCTTGATTAATTGTAACACTGTATCTCTACATATTAAAAAAAAGTAGTTTTCCGCCGTTTTACACATTCTATGTTTAGATCTTTCAAACTACGCAACGGATTTAATGCAGGTGTCTCATGGTAATTTTGGTACCCGCGTCTTACCGTAACAGCAATTTTTCTAATAATTGTGTTATTTATTCAAAAATTCCTTTTATTTGTTAATACTTATAGATTTGAATATACAGCGCAGCTTGCAGTTTCCTTTTTATTAATCCTATAATTTAATGTTAATAAGATTAAGATTAGTGTGTCCATTAAACTATTTGATTCCTTGTTTAGTTGAAAATTGTTTACTGTTTTAGGTAATAAGCAAAATTGTACTTAATTTAAGCGGTATTCTGTATTGTGATGGAAAGTAACCTTACTATTATGTGAAGGTCATTTTTCAAATTTGACGACTCTGTATAAGTTAAAACAGGGAGAAAAAAATAGCCCTTGGCGAGTTTGTTGCCGGTTCTTCTCGCTACAAGGTCTCCAGCCGTAGGATTTGCGAACCGATGGCGTAGCTTCATTGACGTTCATAAGTGTTGTTAAACAAACCTAAATGGAATAAACTATATTGAAATGACTGATAGGAGCTTACTAACGGTAAGAAAATATTAACAATAGATTTCAAAACTTAAAATTCTGAAGTGAGGACTTCTCAATAAAATTAATTCATAAGTCTTGTTGAAGACAACGAATTAAAAAGCGCCATGTTTTATTTTATTTATTCAAATTAACAGTAAGTATGTTTTAAGATAAAGTGAAACAAGAAAGGGTAAAATAACATTTTGTTTTATTTCAACCTTACATGTAACACGCATTATTTAATTTAGGGACAAACTTGTTAATGAAAAATTCTTGTAACTTAATTAAAACCAGCAAGGTGTGAAACGTCGCTTGGTTGTAACGCTGCATACCTACCATATAATAAGTAACGACAAAAATATTCAGAACATATAATGTGCCAGATGTTAGTAGGTACATAACTCGAATATGCAATACACCTCTAAATTTTAATTAGAACAAAAATTTTAGGGAATGAGAGTGTCCATCAATACGATCAATTTTTAAAAAATATCTGCTGTTCCATACATTTCAGTCGAGTCGATGTTGCACTTTTGTTGGCAAATAGTAAAAATTTTGTGGTGTAAGTATATAAAAAAAGTTGTGAGTGTAAATTAATTTCATACAAGTACTCCAAAATCACAAAAATATACTCCTTAATCATATTCGATTAGGATATAAATTTTGAAAAAAAAAATACATAAGGATAAAGTTGGCTGATTGTAGGTATTGCTTTTAACATATAAACATACCTATAACAAATAAACAATACAATTGCATTTAAAACGACTGAAAAAGGGTCCTTGAATCATTATATAGATGCAGTTATTTAATGCGCTTATCCTAAAACATATAACGCCAGGCTCTTCCAAATACTGATAAGTAATATTTCTATGTAACCAAACACAAAGTAAACTCATCCCAAACTTATTTTGAAATGGGTTGGAAACCATTTGACGTATTCATAAAAGCTCCATGTGAAAGGTTAGATACGCCAGGGGGTACCTACTACCTACTGCCCTTTAGTTTTGTACCAACCGTCAATATTGGGCAACTCCAACTGTCAGATGCTTCGAAACTTTAAAGAGGAGCCTCTCAAATGGACGATACTCTTTGGTTTTCCTTTGTAAAGCAACTTGGCATTGACGTTTAAAAGAATAAAGAATTCTGATGTGATGTGATTCTTTAGGCATATATACCCGCACAGAGATTTCAAACCACGCGATTTTTTTACACATGTTGTTATATACCTACAGACACTCGATAGCGACAAATAACGATTGAAAAATATATGTGTATGTATAAATAATAATAATATATAAATGTATGCTGTGGTTTGGAACTATAACTCCTATTTCAATTTCATCAATAATGAATTAGCAAGTGTTTGAATTTTATTAAAAGTTATTCGGCGAAAGTTCTTTCACCGAATTAACTTTCATTTAATAAGTAATTAATTTCAATTCCTCATTCCATATTAAACTAGTACATGCGTAATAAGGAATTCTTCGCAAAATTTCAGTAAACTGAGCACGGATGTGATTCCTTCAAGATAGGCTCGTAAGTATACAGCCATAACATTTTTCGAAGTGATTCAGTTTTATGGGTAATACCATCAACTTTTTACGCATATTCTGATATCGCAGTATAAATAAGTCGAAGGTATAAAAGTGAATTATGGTTAGATTTCTATGATCAGATCTGGGTCGCGAGTTCACCGCGCCACGGCAACTCAGCATTAGTTAATGTAACGTTTATTTCTTTTTTACGTAGAAATTATTACTCGGTTACAGTAATTTGGAAAAGCGTTGAATTTATAACGAAGATTACTGTCGATTATTTTATAACAATTTGAGCAGTAGCTACAACTCAATCAACAGAAAAACGATATGAAAATTAATCATCGTGATTTTAACATTATAATTTGTAACCTACGTCAGGGTTAAGAGATCCATGAGGAAACTAAAAAATTCAGCCCCGATGTATAAAATGTAGTATCTGCGTATTGCCTGTGTTTCAAATAACTCCGATCGCGGAGCTCAATCAAATATTGCGCCCGCATAGTGAATGTACCATTTCATTGAATCCAGTGTCGTACCAAGAAGTTCTATCCTACGACCTAGATCGGTGCGCAATAAGATTCCAATACCGCAAGCAACCCTGGAGCTATGCAGATCATTTAGGCGCACGCAACAACCAGAAGCGCAAAGCACAAATTTCTATACCAACTTATGTAATATAAAACTCAATGCAACAGTAGATATGTGAATGGACGTAAATTGTTACTGTTTTATCGGTTTCACTACATAGTATAAAACAAAGTCGCTTTCTCTGTCCCTATGTCCCTTTGTATGCTTAAATCTTTGAAACTACGCAACGGATTTTGATGCGTTTTTTTTAATAGATAGAGTGATTCAAGAGGAAGGTTTATATGTACTTTTTAGCCCGATATTCCCACGGGAACGGGAACCACGCGGGCGAAACCGCGGGCAGCCGCTAGTATTAAATAAAAAGCAAAGCAGAAAAGGAGCTGCGCCAATAAATTTACATAAGTTGAAAATGTAAATGAAGTGCGCCAAATGGTGGAAATTTTCACACTATGTGAAAATATTTGCTTCTCACGCGATCGCCGCGTTACGGTTGCTAAGTACGATTTCTATGGTCGAATAAAGTACCTATATTCTTTTATTTTTATTATGTGTCGATTGTCGTTTTGTTTGTTGCCACTTTCTATTACATCAATGTTGTATCTTGTGATTTATTTATATTTGAAATTGTAAAGAAACTGTACTTACCCAGAAATACTTCAGAAGGTTCTTTTAGAGAACTTTTAATATTCCAATGAAACGGTCTCGAATCGCATGCAAATGAACAGAAAAACTTTTAAATTGTCGTTCTTTGTTCTTCTCCGTTTTCGTTTTAAGTGAGTAGCCGCCTTTTTTTATACAATCAATTAGTTATTTAGCGGAACACTATAGGCGTTAGATTGCTTTCAATCCATCGTTACCACAGATTTGAACGAGTTTTGCCGTCCAATCGTTTTCCACGTACAATTTTAGTCGATTGATTGAATTTGGTTTCGGCTGCTATCACTTTTTCCGTACTACTTTATTTGACGCCTCACTGGCATCGAAAAGTATTAAGCGTTATTGATTCGATAGTTTTTCAAATATCCGAGTAGGAATTCCATTTTTCGAGTAGCGGTCATTTTTATTGAGTAAAAGTGTGTTATGAAATAGGTATATTGTTCAAAAATACGTTATCCCTAATTTCTCAATGTAAAAACGTCATTCTTTGTTAGCGACGAATTGAGGTGTGGATTTTTATGGCAGAATTTTAAATTCAAAGCAAAAGAACTACAATTGTTATATTCAAATATTATTGTTTTTATCGTGCACCAAACTAGCGAGACCAATATGAAATGGTTTTCATAAATAATGGTACACCTACCTACTATAAGTTTAGCTAAAGGCTGACCTTGTTTCGTCCATTGTTTCATAATAATTACCTTTACCTATCGAACGCCCATTATCATTGAATGGCCATAATGTCTTGCTTTCACCGCCACACCTATAAGTTATTACCAGCTTTTGAGATACCATAATAGTATTGTTAACAATTATGTTAGACAAAACATTTTAAACTTACATGGTAAGTTGACTATGAAAAACAGTATTTTTACCATGTTTGAATTTGTTTTTGAGTTCCCGATATTTCGGCGCAGTTGCACACGCCATGATCACGGAGTAACTGAATAAAGTTAAAGCAGGTGGATGGTACTTATTACAAGCAGACGAATCTGTTTATATACCCTCTTTATAGTTCATTTATTGCGCTTTATTATACCCGTACCACTTTTTTGTTCTCGCACTCAACTCGAACTTGTCCGCGACATACAATACTCACAATATCACTCCGCGAAACAATTTTTGGATTTTTGTTGTTTTTATCAAACGAATCACTGGATTACAGACATTCTACGATTTAAACCCATCTTCGCGATTGAAATGATTATGTACTACTACGTCGTTGCGCGTACAAAAGTCGCTATGTGTCATTTAGTCATTTTCGGAATTTTATGCAGTTTTAATCGTTATTTCAATACACACATACTGTAAAAACAGCTATGTGATAAATGCAAAACTTAAAGAGTTAGTAGAGTTACGGAAAGTAGCTATGTGACATTCATACATCGAAAGTTCCATGTTAACTCGCTAAGTGTATATAGCTTGCGAAAATTGCGCCTGGCATGTGCAGTGAAGTCAAATTTGCCTATTATGTTTAATTAGGGTATTATTAACAATGTTATATATTCAAAAGTAATCTGAAACTACGTAAATTTGATATTTGTATTAAAGTAAACATAAGTTATTTAGATACTCTGATTATTTTTCGGGAAAATCTGTTTTTTGTGTCTCCTGTAAAGTGTGTAAAAACACATAGCGACTTCAGCACACAATCGAAATTACCGCAACGTTATATTATTACATTTATGTGACATAGATAAAATTCGTCTCGCGTAGTTACCACATATCCAGAATCTCAAAACATATTACTGTTGACAAGTATTTTCACATAATTATATTCTGATACCTAGGGATTGTTTTACGTAAAAAATGAACTCTAAATCAAACAAGTTAAGGTTGAACAGGTTGAAAAAGTTTTAACATATTAGGTCAACGCTACAATGCGTGTCATATAACTGTATCTGTCGTGGACAACCTGTTACTAGAGACATGGTTTTGTGTATCTTTGTATATGCAAATGGAATGTTTATTGCTTACATTCTTTATGCACTTTCACTTTTGATGTTGGTATTGTCATTGTTCATATGAACTGGTAACCATTACGATTTTTGGGTTTATAATGCAGATTAAGAAAAGTTTATAAGAGTAAATAATACGAGAACTATGACGTACTATTTAAAATAAAAAAAAAATCTTAAAGCGGTTTACAGAATACATCTACCTACTAAATTTAAATGTGTAAGTAGTCTTAATAGTTTCGGAATAAAGTGGCTGTGATATACGGACTGACGGACTGACGGACAGACAGACTGACAGACAGACAGACATATCGAATCTATAAGGGTTCTGTTTTTGCCATTCGGCTTCGGAACCCTTAAAACATAATATATAATCTCTAAGCACAAGATGGGTCTCGAACCCGTTACCTTCGGGTTTCCGCTCTTCTGCTCTTCCTCCTATTGAGCTGCAGAGGCCTAAAAGACATGTCAATTTCTCAAAGATTTGAATTCCATTTTGATTTGATTTGTTTTTCAAATATCCAAAAGTTTCGGGTTTGGATCCGTATATACCTATACTTCGATCAAGAATGCCAAGAATACCACTAAATAGCCAGTTGGAGTGTCAAAAACTGTTAAGAGGTGCGCTCTTATTTATTATCGTTTCCTGTAATTTATGACGTTAGATCGAAACATTCGAAACCTATTTCTTCGTTTAAAAGTTAGTGGGTGCCATTTTTTACTTTAGTTTTAGTTCGTGAGGCGTTATATTATAACTTATAACTTATCCGTTATGATATTTTTAAGTGATAACAATAAAACTGTTGTAATGTACTTGAAGTAAATCTACAGGTAAAAATAGATAACGTTATAGCCTTAACTCTGTCCTTGGATTTCGGTATGATGACATCATTTACTTACTTATTGGTAGCGTGCGGCCAACCTAGTACAAAATACACCATTTAGCTGATTAAATTTGTTATTCAATCCGTTCTCAATAGGGTATATTTAATGTTTTTTTAAAAATATATTTGTTAAAGGCACCACAAAAGTAATAGTATAAATCTATATTCCAACAATAGTCTATTATTATTCCTATTCGACTAACGTTCAATCCTGCTAACATCCAATGCTAAAACGTTTCTGACCAAAAGAACAAACTAATTATTCCTAGAACTACTTTAATTCGTAGGTTTCCATTCAGAAAATTTGAACAGCAACTTAATGTAAGTACTAGAAATGAGCTCCATTTTGTAACCAGCTTTACTTTGGCTTATAAGTGTTTTTAATCCAATTGCAATATGTTTTTTCTTTTTTATGTGATATAAAGTCTGCTACGAACGACTTATATTCTGCTTCAATCTTTTAAAATCGTATGAGAATAAACCCACGCAGACGATGAAAGTAAAACATAATAATTTGGCAGCAATAATTTATAATAATCGAGTTATTAATCTATCACCCAATATCGGTATATTCTCACTGCTTTACGCCTGTGAATGTCATTACATACTTATTTCTCATTTTATATAATAAACTAGCTGACCCGGCAAACGTTGTTTTGCCATATAAATTTTATTGGACACGAACTTCGTATCACCTGCCTGACACAATGTCACTTATTAAAAAAAAAGAAATCCTAAGCGGCAAAAATGTCAGTGATTACATACTCTTTGACATACCTTCTCTTTGGAAGCGGCTAAGAAATGACAGTTGTGTGAAGTATGACAGTTTAACGGTTTTCTATACAAAATTACCATTTTTATTTTATAATTTTCCTGGAATAAAAGTAGCCTATGTTACTCTCCAGCTCTCAAATTATCTCCATACCGAAAATCTCGTCGATCCGTTGCTTCGTTTTGACGTGAAAGACGGACAAACAAACAAACAAACAAACAAACAAACAAACACACTTTCACAATTATAATATTAGTATGGATATGGCCTACTAGTTAATGCATCGCATTTAAAAACAAATTATTGACAGTCACTTTTTTTATTCATAAAAAGTTTTGAAGAAAGAACGTTTTTTTTCTTTTTTGAAGGCATAATGACCTCTATGATTTGCTCATTAGCAAGTTTATTGCAAGTAGGTTTGTATTTGAGCTCGTAATGGCATTCAGGAGCGATGTGCAAAATTAGCAGTGCAGCATTTTTGTTCGGCACAATGATGCAATCCAGGCTCAGCCGCGCCACATTGTAAGGGAAATGCACGCGATTGTGAACTTTTGAATAAAGCCAGATTCTTGTAAAGGAGATACCTACGAAGAAAAATAGGAAGTGGTTCATTAATGCGACGCTCTTTAAAAGAAGTTGCTTTTCAGATATTTTATAATATTTTTATAATTATTTTTATTTGGAATATTATAGGTATGCAACTATATATATCTCACAATTATAGAGGACTAGCTGACCCGACAAACGTTGTTTTGCCATATTAATTATAGTGGACCCGGTAAACTTCGTATCACCAACATCTATTTTAAGTAGATAGACAGATGAAAATAAATGATCGCGAAGAAGTTTTACACACTGCCTGCAACAAATGTCACTTATTAAAAAGTAGGTAATCCATAGCTGCTAAAACGTCAGTGATTACAATACTCTTTGACATACCTCTTTGGTAGCGGCTATGGAAGAAATGACAGTTTTGTATAGTACGACAGTTTATCGATTTTCTATACAAAATAATAATTTTTATTTTTTAATTTTCCGGAATAAAAAGTAGCCTATATTACTCTCCAGCTCCCAAACTATCCCCATACCAAAAATCGAGTCGATCCGTTGCTCCGTTTTGACGTGAAAGACGGACAAACAAACAAACACACTTTCACATTTATAATATTAGTATGGATAAATCAAATTCTTATTGTCAAAATTGTAATTGTCAGAAATTATTAAGATCATAATAAATTGTGTTGTTTGTAAAAGCACGGCAAAATGGAAAAACAAAATAAAAACGTTGAAAATAAATTGGAAAATTGATAATTGAAATGAATTGATAAAATTGTTGTTGATTATTACGACAGTTTTTGTTCCGATGAATATTAGAATATTGAATTTCGAATCAGCTGCAAAATTATTAGTCATAAAACGGCAATTTCTTTAACGACACATAATTCTTTTATAGCATGTTTTGAATAGAGCGAGAGTATCTCATCGAAATGAGCAGGTACCTTAATTATTCATCAGTATATTATTATAAAAAATAACTATTGATCATCATAATAAACACATTTTTTTTGTTTAGTCGTGACTGTGCCCGCGAGGAATTCGGTAGGTACTATATTTCGCGATAAAAATAGCCCTTTGTATGCCAAAAATAATCAAAATTGTTTGAGTTCAGCTAATTATTAGCAATGTTAGTATGGATTGGATACTGTTAACGATGCTATGGCATGACAATGTGTAAGAAGGCTAATTATGACGAAATAATAATGTTATTCGAGGTACGCTTGCGTCAACCTTTTGTGATGTCAAGCTGATGGCATGGGAATGAAAAGAACAATATTTCTTTAGTGGTTGTTTCACACAAAATACATTTTGACCTTGCGAAAACTTTGCATCAGTATCATTTAGGTGACCTCAGCCAGATGTGTAAGGTTTTCCAAAAAGTCTGTTAAAATACTTTAAATTTTCTTTAATTTTTGCCAGTATGTATAGAGAAATTACTGAGTAATAAGTATAAGTAATTCGTATGAAAAAAAAAACTTTGTTTTTACCTGCACAAATATCAATTATTCGAGTTTAAGGTATTCAATTAAATAGAAATTAACTACCTTATCGGTAGTTCCCGAGTTTAATCAACAAATAATCTATAAGGTAGCTATTTAGCCTCGGTTATCTGTAATACTTTATGTACTTACTTGCCAGAAACAAGTAAGAATGGAACATATTTCTTCTCGAGGAAGAGAACAATAGCTAGTTTCTTAGTAGCCCATCATTAGTCCAGTTGTTAAACAATGAGTATTGCTAATAAGTGTGTCTGCGATGTACTTCAAATGTAGTAAAATACGTGGTTGATGGCGTATCAGAGCAAAATAAACAAAAATATAATATAACATTAAGTAACTTCTTTCGATTCTCGATACTCAACATTTTATTAACCACCAATATTTTTATATGTAAAGAGGTTTTCCACTTCCTATAAAACCTTTTCACACATATTAATTAGGTCGTAGTGTAGTATCACACACAGAATAAAGAATAAAGTCAAGATAACGGAGATAATGCTTACGCAAAAGGGGTCAGCTATCTTTTATTCTTTTTAAATATTACGTGCAACGACAAAGCAAGAGGTTGATAAACAAACCTCTGTTGGTTAAATAAAAAAAAGGGAACTGATTAAAGATTGCAACGGTCATTTACCGCTCCGATAAACGCAATTACTTGCCGGGAATATAGAAGTAAAATTGATGCAGTGTCTCAACCTTTGAACTTACAATAGTGTTAGATTTTTTGTCGTAAAATAATATAGTGTATTAATATTGTGAACAAATTGTGGTCAAAACCGAGTTGTTATGTTTTCCATAAGCTTATTACAAAAAATGTACTATAACTGGCGCCAAAATAGTCGCGCGTGCGTGCAGTTATCTGATGACACGCACTCTATTTTTATTATGTGACATTTGTGGCAGGCATTGTACGAGTTACAACTTCATCGCAATTATTTATTTTTATCTGTTTAACTTTATTGATACAAGCGGATCCTCGCGGTTTTACCCGCGTGGTATCCGTTTCCGTGGGAATATCGGGATAAAATATAACCTATATCCCTTGGGAAGAATCTAGCTTTTTAATGGTCAAAGAATGTTCTAAATCGGCCCAGTATTTCCTGAGATTAGCGCGTTCAACCAACCAAACAAACAAACTCTTTAGCTTTATAATATTATAGTATAGATTGGTTATACAAAGTTTACCGGGTCCACTATAATTTATATGCCAAAACAACGTTTGCCGTGTCAGCTAGTATATATATTATTAAACTGATACAAATGAGATTATTATTAATGTAACATTGTAATCAAACCTTTTAAAGATTAGCCTATATTATGAGATTTTGCGGATCTCCTTTAGATTTTATCTGCTTATCTAAGGCCTGATTTCACCAATGATATTTAAACGCGATTAACGCTAAACGTGTTAAAAACGTATTTCTGTCCCTGTCACATTCAAACAGATGACAGAGGCAGAACTATGTATTAAACACGTTTAGCGTTAATCACGTTTAAATATCAGTGATAAAAGTCGCTTTAAGCCTTATCTAATAATAAAATTATAGTGTAAAATTCCAGGAAAATCAAGGAAAAACCGGTAAAACCTTCTACTTCTTACGAAAAGAGCCATGACTGTGTTGATAAGAAGGCTTTGTGTTTCTATCTCATTCCCAACGGCACAAAATTACCCATCTCCAAAAACATCGCCTGAAATCCTTTACACCAAATTATTATTAAATTAAGTAGAATAGGGAGGGTACACATTTCCATCCTTATCTTCTATACATCTGCAACCGTCATTCTGTGGTAATGCGTTGCTAAAATAACGCTTCCATTAGAAACTGTATTCAAGGCACCTTTATCTCCGAAACGGGCAAATGGCGGTGCAATATCGTTACTATCTGACGCAAGACAATGGTAACACACCCCTCTCTTTAATGAACACGAGAAAATGTTGTTACAGGGTGCCTACCATCAACTTTAAGACAGCGATTCAAAAATAGCGCGATGCAGAATAGGTTCCTAAAATGAATTGCTTTCTTTCGTACTCTGACCTTCTAAAAACTGGATCGCAAATGAATTGCTAAATGTTAATGACCGAACGATTTGTGACCTTTTTCTTCTACCCGTCTCTTTCACTCGATTCTGTCATGCCCGGAGAGTGAGAGGGACGGGTATAACCTGCAGGTGACATGTTAAATCGACCGGGTTATAAGTCAAATAAGAGTTCCTGACAGCTTAGCGGCTGTGAAATGTCATTGATCGATCACTGAATCGCTGTCATTGATATTAAACTGTCGTGGTACGAATAAGCGAAGCAGATCAGTTTAGGTCTTAAACAAAACCGCAATAAGAGTTGATGGTAAGCACCCAGAACCTACTTACTTTGTTTTAACGTTTGAGAGATGTTCTTGCAAAGCTGGTTAGATTGCTTCCTTTGCCTGAAAATTGCAGTACGGAACAGATTACACTCGCTTCGCTGTTCTACTTCTAACATTTAAGTCAGTGGCATGTTCCTTGCTTTAATGTGAGGAACACTTTTGCCAGTGATAACTTTCTAACGCCATTTTTTTTTGTATGTTATGTTTTTAGTATTGGTATGATTGTTTTTTAATAATTTTCAGAGTAATTTCAGTATAATTTGTATCATTTGCCTTGTTTCAGTCTCAGAGCCATAGCGTTTTTAGGGTTCCGTAGTCGAATGGCAAAAATCGGAATCCTTGCAGATTCGATTTCCTCAGTCATTTTGTCTCATAGTCAATACTTTGAAAGATAGACACTTCCAAAGTAATAAAATGTGTCCCCCCCCTATAATAAGAGAGTGAAAAATCTAAAATAACTATATGCTATAGATCTCAATAAACACTTTTAACGAAAGTTGGATTGAACAACATATTATTATAGTAAAGCACTTTTTGAGATGTCACACATTTTCAAAAACCGCAAATATAACTTTGTCCTTTATACAAACACTATGAAAAACAAAGTTATTTCAAAAACCTCAAATGTTACTTTGTCATTCATACAAACACTAGAGAAACCAAAGTTATTTTTTGCTGGCGAAAAATGTAAGTAGTATTTTGGCTAGGTGTATGTATGTATGTAATTGGTACGGTCAGTAGGCCTATTTTTTATAGTATTTTAATGATTTTTGTAGTAAGTACTAAAGTAACGTTTCCTTGTTTCTGTTCCAAATTGCTCAGGACCCTAGCCTTTTTACAAGCTTTTTCTTAACTTATTTAGTTAGTTTGTTAGTTAGTGGGGGACAAATTTTGCAAGCTTAATTTGACCCACTTCCCAGTGGTCGATGGAGCTGAAATTTTGTGTACCGGTTTGGTTTAGATGACAAAACAATATTTAGGTACGGTCGGCAAAAAGCTTGTCATAAAAATGAAATTTTTATGATAAGCTTATTTTTTATTCTAAAAACTGATTTATTTGATACATTGATTTTCAAGACAGTTCA
This sequence comes from Crambus lathoniellus, assembly GCA_949710035.1. Taxonomy (NCBI): domain Eukaryota; kingdom Metazoa; phylum Arthropoda; class Insecta; order Lepidoptera; family Crambidae; genus Crambus; species Crambus lathoniellus. The sequence continues at coordinate 14,048,047 of OX453296.1, forward strand.
TTCAAAGAAAACGAAATCGTCAAAACAAAACAGAGGTTTTATATTCCGAACTTAGTAGAATAGTTTGTAGTTTGTACCATTCATCAATAATCTTCTAGTGGGCGTTCGAAGTTTGAATTCCTTGACAGGCGATGTCAAATTAATGACTGTTCTATTGTTCCTCGCTTTGTTCCAAAGCCGGCAAAGGCTATAACTACAAATTAATTAACATCAACTTGTAATTTTGTGAAACTTCTGGAATACGGTTATCAATGGGCTTATACCTACACAAAGTACTTGTTAAAGTTTAAGACTAGTGGCTATTCTAAGACTTTCTGCCAGTAAAAAGTTTGTTTTTACTATAAATTCAGGCTTGAAGTCGTAACTTCAATGGAGTACAGTGTTCTAGTAAGCTTATCTCTTATCATGTTTGAGAGAGATAAAACTGTTCAAAGTTAGTGCCTACACGTGTCCAACCATTACATGGTTTTGTTTTTACATGCATAATGCATTTGATTCCTTTGCCATAAAAATCGTGTGATTGGACGTTAATTTAAAACTATTTTCATGACATAATCTTATTGGTTGTTGTGCAATTTCTGGGCTGGCATGGATAATATTTTCTTTCTTATTGTTAACAGCATATTGAATCTGTGCGTTCAGAGCAGTAGTATCTTACGCAGTAAATCATAAATTTCTTCTTACAAACTTTTTATGTAAAGGAAGTTAAAGAAAAATAAAAAGTAAAAAGTTTTAAATTCAAACAGTTCTTATTTACTTTTACCTGCTACAGTTTCAAGTGTTCAGGCACATAAGAAAAACAAAAATCTCCACTTCAAAGGTTTAATACCTTCCACACTTATAACGCTTTACATTCAATGGAATGGAACCTCATTTTCATACTCAATAGTAACATTGCGGCCGGCCGCGTAAGCAATGCTTAGTGTGAACATGAACCACATCGAAGCAATTTACTTCCCATCACAAACCAATCATCGGTGGCCGTTGCCACTGCAACGTTGCACGTAGTGTACGCCGAAATTCGAGCGTTTAAATTTAGAATCTGTCGCTTGATAGCGTTCGGGGCGGTGAAATTTCAAATTGACATTATACTTTTTAAGATCGTTGCGCAAGGAAAAGCTTACACTTTCTTCTTTTACTTAATAATAATTCCGTTAAAGGTTTTAATGTGTTTTGCTTTCGACCAGTAGATCACAATTACGAGACCTACTACCAAATCATGGTAGGATCATTAATCCTAACTTGAAGAACATTTTTCTTCCGGAGTACGTCGAATGTTTGGACAAACTCTTATCTTTTTTCTTTCTCGAACCAAGTTTCTAATAATAACAAAATACTGAGAGCAAGTTAGTGTGGAATTATTAGAGAGGTTTTGCGTTGGTTGCTTGCTACATAATGTTGTCCTTGTAAAAAACCTCCTAAAATAATAGAACGTGAGAGAGACATTGAAATATGTAAGGTGATTACAATAAACATTTGACAAATGAAAAAAAAATTACTTTACTACATAAAAAAAATCTATTTTTTACATTGAAAATTGAGTACTTACTTACATTGTAATATAAAACCTTGTTAAAATCCACACAGAACCCCGAACCAGAAATTTGTTTAATTACATTCCCATTTTAATGAGGTATATTTGTGAAGACTCTGCACTGAAGAGAGCATATTTCGCGAACAAAACATCTATATCCCTCTCCATTTATTTAGGGTTTGACGCTTTATTTTATATTTAAGCAGTAAGTATTCAAATTAATATCCTTTTATGAATACATTAAAAACTCTAAAGTTAAACACTTCTTGTTGTTCTTTTCAGTGAATGTATTAGGTATACGTACTTTCAAACTTACTTCAAAACCTGAAAGAAGTTGATAAAACACTTAAAACTAAATCTAACGTTATTGGTTGTGATAAAAATCTCATTCAATCATTACCACTATGAATACCATTATGTTGTTGTGTGTATTACACGTAATCGTAAAATTAGCGAAGCATAATAAATACATTACCTATGCGATGTTTTTGAGATTGTAGGAAATAAAATTTTTGATAAATGCAATAGAATAGAGAAAGCTTACTTTAAAATTACAACTTTCACAAAAACTTTAACAATTTTTTTGTCACAGTGTTATAAAATAGATCTTAATACTGTGCTTTTGTTTAGAAAAATACAAGAACATTAAGATACAAAATTATTTTTATGCATTCACAGTGCAATCTGTAAGTAAAGGAAAATATGTATAAGAAAAAAATATCACCAGCCCGGCAATTAGCTTTTCAGGCGGAATTCGAACCCGCGCACCACTGGGGCGCGGATTACGGCTCAATGCCACAGGGTAAAAAAACTACTCAATGCCCTGACAAAGCTTCCAAATAAAGGCTTCATAAGACAAGATCAAATTTATTTATTAATATTGATTTTCTTCAGTAATACAGGAAATATTAGTAAGTCTTAATACAAAATGTAATAGATAAGGATTTCTATTCTGCGGTCAGACAGAAGCCTTACGATAACTTTGAATACAAACACATATTAACAAAACCTAAAAATACAATCGGCAGCCCAATAAAATAACGATGAACATACGTTATAAGTGCGGTTTTAGTAGTAGGTATATACCTATATTTAGCCTCATGTAAGGTCACTGTAGGTACAATAAATTACAGAACATGGGCGTGTAACGATTAGACTAATTATCCAGTTTTTTACAATTTCTACGCTTCGTTCCGTTTCAAATAGACTGACAGAAGTTACACTTAAATACCTCTGTTGCAGTTTTGTTTGCATAAATGTACGAATTAATGTATTCATATTGGTACAATAATTGACATAATAATGATCAATCGATTTGTGTAATGTGGCTAAAATTCTTTAAAGCTTTGATGTTTAGCAGAAGCCATTTCAAAACATCCATTTCCTGCCATATTTAAAGATAGAAATGTGTCACAAAATTTTCAGCTACATTTTAAGTAGGAACTATAAATGAGGAATTGATGAGCAATCATATTATTAAGTTATAGTAATTAAAAAAATGTTAGTCTAGTTTCATAGAAAAATTAGAAGAATTCTTACTGACCCCTACGCACGGATTAGATCTTCGTTCATTTGTAATTAGGTATCTTTCTCAAAATGTTTACTTACCTTTAATCTTCGTTGCGTACCTATGAATAACTAAGTTATTCCTGTAAAAAGTCCTTGATTGAACGTACACATTATCGACATTCGAACGTGGATGTAAGTAAACACGGCATACGGTGATGTCAGATTAATTTGGTCAAAGTGGAAATGGCCGGGCGTTTTCCGCGCTACTTGTTTCGAGTTTCTGTCAGCGGTTCGGCTAATGCTTCCGGCTGCTTCCAATTTTAAACTTCTGATGGCGTTTACGACTATTTAGGAGCGGGCCACACAGCCAGCTAGCGATTGAGCGAGCTGGCGGTAAAGGCGAGCGTGCTGGCGGTAGAGTCGAGCGATCGGTTTACCCTCTTTTCATACATCGGCTTACACCGCAAACTATATTACTGACATTAGTGACGTAGCTTATCACTGTAGTTTTCGTAGTGAACCGAACCATGAAAAGAGGTGAAACGATTTGCCCGGCTGTTTAGCTCGCTCGCTAGCTGGCGGTGAGGCCCAGGCTTTATCCCGCAGGCTCGCAGCCGATGTTGCATCGACGTCGTCTACTAAATGATCGAGGCGACACCTGGAAAACGTTCCGTCCTCTAATCACCGAACTTTTACCATAAACCAAAATCGAACTTTTTTATCTACAAACTTTTTGCCAAAAGACCAGTTAAGAAATTAATGTAATTTGTTTCTCGTTTTAATCAAGATGGATTGGGCTGTAAAAATTTTGCAATAATTTTAATAAAAAGGCAGTTACAATATGGTGTAACTTAATGGTCTTACTCTTCGATAAAATAATTTTGTTATTTTTCACTTCTCATGCTCTAAAAGTACGCCAATATAGCCCTACGAAGCGGGACTAAATAACTATTTAAGTCCCTAGGGAGTAAAAAGTAATTACTTTTTTAATTTCCTTCATGTGTCATAGACAAACTCAAACAGCCAATAAATATACTGCGAAAATGTTGAGAGTTTAAGTTGCAATTTTTTTCCGCAAAGAAGGTGGCGCCAATGTTTTTAAATTGTTACCTAATCTGTGACTGGTTTAGAAGAAAAAACTGACCGCGAAAATTTCAGAATTTTAGTTGAGTGTAGTTTATATTAATTCGGTTTAAAATAAATTTAATAAGAATGTCCAGTGACAGTGATGAGTTTGACGTCGAGCAAAGAGCAAAAATCATAATAGATAATCTTTTGCCGCCAAAATCGCGGAAGATTTACCTAAAAACTCAAATAATTGTAAATTTAGCTTCAAGTAAAAATCTTTTTATTTTATTAAGTAATATTTATTAATTTTTTGTACTAAAATGACTATTTTTCTCGCACTCAAAGTGAAAAGTACAGTTTGCACCTCGAGACTAAACGCCAACTTAATATACCCTCGGTTTCATTGACTCCCTCGCACGCTCGGGAGCCTAAACCACCTCTGGTATATAATGGCATCGTTTAGTCCCTCGATATAAAATATACTATTATAAGTTGCGACACAGACTTTTTATTGTAGCGCCCGCAGAACACGGTTTTTTTTCTCTCTTGTAGATGTTCTGTGGTAGCGCCGTTTTGCATGAAAACTCTTTTAACGAGTCGTGACTGACTTTCAAAACAAATTCACGATTCCAAATTCAATTTAATGTTGGTACCTTTTATCAAACCACGTTCTTATACCACCAATAGGTCTACCACGAAGCGATTTGTGTGGTACAGTTATTGTGAAAAGTAACAATGATAGGCTCCCACGGTTTGAGTTCAATGTTCTAGGCCCCCGTCACGGTGTCTTGCTTTCGTCTGTACTTTGACTCCATGAGGCACCATTGAAAATCGTTGCATTAGGTAAAACAGACAAGTCAATTAATGAATTTGATTTGTTTCGTTTGATTGGCCGCTGGGCCCGTCGGGAGTTTCACTGATTTGATCAGTGGCACGATGAATAAATTAGTATCAGCTACTGTTGTAATGTTATCCAATTTAATGCGCTAATGACGCATATATAATTTCACTTCGCTCTTCAATAGCTACAAAAGGTTTTTACGCGCTATATATTCATAAAAATTAAACACTTTACCAACAAAGGATGAATACAATCGATTGGTATCAGATAAATAACATTCAGTTTCTTCAAGACTCCTATTAGATCAAATATATTAGTACTAACTTATTTTTGTTCTTCTCCAGGTGCCTCGGACTGAAAATCGTCGGACGGTATCGGTCGGGGCGACAGGGGGCGCTGGCGAGCGGCACTCTTATGCTGAAGGTCGGGTCCCCGCGCCACATGGGCCCCCTCCGTCGCCGGGGGCCGTGGCAGCGCAAAGGAGAGTCGCCGCGGCATGCCAAGCTAGTCGCAAGCTGCTAGAAGATACGCTTGCTAAGTCAGGTAAGCTAGTCAGCGGCAAAGTAGAATCCTCTTGCCTCATAGACCTGGGTGCTTACTATCAACTCTTATTGCGGTTTTGTTTAGGACCTAAACTGATCTGCTTCGCTTATTCGTACCACGACAGCTTAATATCAATGACAGCGATTCAGTGATCGATCAATGACATTTCACAGCCACTAAGCTGTCAGGAACTCTTATTTGACTTATAACCCGGTCGATTTAACATGTCACCTGCAGGTTATACCCGTCCCTCTCACTCTCCGGGCATGACAGAATCGAGTGAAAGAGACGGGTAGAAGAAAAAGGACACAAATCGTTCGGTCATTAACATTTAGCAATTCATTTGCGATCCAGTTTTTAGAAGGTCAGAGTACGAAAGAAAGCAATTCATTTTAGAAACCTATTCTGCATCGCGCTATTTTTGAATCGCTGTCTTAAAGTTGATGGTAGGCACCCTGTGCTATAACGAACTGGTTACGAATGTAGATTTAAACACAAATTCAAGTAAAGTAGGTAAGCTAGTAAGAATATCACAGCTGCTACTCTTTATCCAGTACTTAGATTACCAACCTGCACTTTGGAAAGATCCCAAACTTTTATAATACTAGCTGCGCCCCGGGGCTTCGCTTCCGTGGAATTTCGGCATAAAAAATAGATAACGATTCTCAGGCCTACTGAATATAGCTACCTATAAAATTTCATCAAAATCGGTCCAGCCGTTTCAAAAGAGTATGACAACTAATATTGTAAAGCTGAAGAGTTTGTTTGAACGCATTAATCTCAGAAACTACTGGACTGAATTAAAAAATCTTTTTTGTTTGATAGTCCATTTATCGAGGAAGGCTACAGGCTAATATAACATCACGCTACGACTAACAGAAGCGGAGCATTAATGAAAAATGTTGCAAAACGGGAAGAATATTTATTTTTTAGTTCTTTTCCTCAAATTAACGCAGGTGAAAACTGCGGGGCACAGCTAGTTTTATATATTAGACTTGCGGCCGCCCGCGATTTCACCCGCGTGGTTCTCGTTCCCGTGGGAATATCGGGATGAAAAGTAGCCTAAGTTAATCCTTATTACATAAGCTACCTGCCAGTGATAGTCCCGTCAAAATCGGTCCAGCCGTTTCAGAGATTAGCCGGAACAAACAGACAGACAGACAGACAGACAAAAAATGTAAAAACTGTTATTTTGCTACATGTACCGTATATTTCATCATATGCATGTAATAAAAATCGGTTATTTTAATATTACAAACAGACACTCCAATTTTATTTATTTGTATAGAGTATAGATAACAGCCGAAGATAAAAACATTTTCTACTCACTTTCAAGAAAGACGTCGAAAGAGACAAATATCAGTAAAGATCATTTCTTAGTACTTAATGAAATACTTTAGAATTCATAACGCTTTTCTTTCGCTCGTTTTCATTTTTAACGCGACGCAGTTAAAATTCTTTGTAAGCATTAAAAAAAATTAGTGCTCATAAGTGGCTGTTGACCCGACTAAAACATAATTAAAGACAATCTGAAATGCCTCCACGAAATTATTCTCGTTACAAGCGTGTTGCGCTAATTTGGGTAATTTTGCACACTGCTCCATTTATTCAGACATTGAAAAGTGTTTGTGGGAATTGCAAGAAGTCAACAGTGGTAATTATGAAGCGGTTTCAATGTCTGATTAGGTAATAATGTAGATGGCACGCGGTTAACGTTGATAAGACTAAAAAGTTTCGTCAGAAATTGTTAGCAATAAAATGTGAAGGGCAAACCAAACTTTAAACGACAAATGAATACCGTTAACTGAAAAATGTGAGTTATCCAAAAGTAAAAAGCGACCAGTAGCTCAGACGGATCTTTTATGTTCAGCAATAGCTTTCGTCATTGTTAGTAAGTCGGAGAAAGTAATGGAAATGTTGAGAACACTAGTGTGAAAGTCTGCTTTAGTTTAATTTACTTAGACGGCCAGGAAGAGCGAAAGATATTTGTTTCTTGTCTTTCTTAATCCATACTCACTAATATTATAAATGTGAAAGTGTTTGTTTGTTTGTTTGTCCGTCTTTCACTTCACAAAACTGACGAAAGGATCGACGTGATTTTTTGTATAGGTATATTTTGGGAGCTGGAGAGTGGCATAGACTACTTTTTATCCCGGAAAAATATCACACTCCCGCGGGATAACGTCATAATGCAGTTCACGCGGGCGAAGTCGCGGGCGAAGGCTAGTTAATAAAAGTAGGTGATTATCGGATTTAAGCAATAACATCTTTCAATTTTAAATAAAAAATAAATGAAATATGTTTTTTTTTGTTATTCCCTAAGATTAAAGTATTAGTAGCAGTTTGAGTATGTCATGTTCACAAAAAAATTTCTACGGTGGTGGCGTGTGAGGCGGGTCGTTACGTTCCCTAAAATATGGTTGAGCGAAGCGATGGCTGGTTCATGCGTCATGCTCGTGAACGGGTGCTGCCAGTGGGAATGGGTCTGCTCTTATCTGCTTGCCTTAAAATGTGTTTTCTTTTGATTTTAGCAACTTGCAGTATATAGTAGAATTGTCTTTTGTCTTTAGCTAATATTAAAGCTTTAAGTAGAGTTCCTAAGTACTTAATTGGAAATTGTTCACCGCTATGATCATTAGTTCGCCTATACTTAACTGTATTTATCATAACCCATTGTGTAATTGTGATGGAAACTGACCTTAGTCATACCATGTTAAGGTCATTTTTCAATTTGACGACTCTGTATGAAATAAAACAGGGAGAAAAAAACAACCCTTGGAGTTTCTTGCCGGTTCTTCTCCAAGGCCTCCCGCTGTAGGGTTTGCGAACCGATGGCGTAGCTTCTATGACGTTCACAAGTATTGTAAATAACAATCTAAATTGAATAAACAAATTTGAATCTTGAATCTTGAATCTAAAACAACAAAGTAGGAAAAACATAGGTAAGTATGATTTTTATTGCTCCTCCTTTCGATAATATCTAATATATTTTTCTATGATTAACTACGCATCAGAATCGAACTACGCAGCGATATAGAAAATATTAATAAACCAAAACACAGTAGGGCCCTAATATGATATCATGTGTCGAACTTCATTATGGGCTGGAAATAATTTCGGTAGACATGATATTGTTCATTTATATCTCTAGACTTACAGATTATGAGCGCATTTTTTTTATTATCAGACACAGTAAGTAATACTTTCATATTTTACAAAGAAGAACTAAACCTCTACCACTTTATTAATAAACGAGAAGTAAAGTTACACGTGATGTAAACTGTTTGACTGACTTCTTTTTAGCGAATAAAAATGACTGCATCAGTTTAGAACTAGTGTTTTTTTTTTAAGAAAAAGAATGTTTTCTTTTAATAAAATGAGCTAGCTAAAGGATTTAAGGCAGTTTCCCTCCAGGACACATTCATTTTTTCCTCCCTGTAAGAATGATCTCACGACCAGAAAATCTATCAAAATAGTTGCGACATCACTGATCTATGTCATAGAACAATACGTCAATCCTTTCACCTAAGGGCCTAGTACCACGTTCGCCCACGTGTATCGTGAGCGATTGTTATCAAATTGAAGCCGCGTCGATTACTGGGGCTGTCCTGGTTCTATTGTTCGAATTATAAATAGCACCCTAAGTATATCGATTGAACAGTCAGTGATAAAAATGATTTTTGCATCCACAACTGGGAAGCACTTAGCCTCAGAGGCGGATTAAACGTGGAGGGCGCCCTAGGCAAGCACCTCCTAGGCGCCCCTCTACACACATTTTTTACTAACTTCGAAAGAACGACGAATCGCCATACTGAATAGTTGGTACCCACACACATATTATAGAGTGTGTGTCAGATAACTCTGCACGTGCCTGGCGCGTTTTTGTCGCTAGTTACAGTGCATTTTTTTGTTCTAATGCTATAGAAAAGATTAGTATTCGATTTTTACCGCGCGCAGACTTATCTGACGTGCACTCTAGTTAGTGACTTAAGAACGTTATTATTCGTTAAGGTTAGTGATTATATTAATATGTGAACGAGTATGTAAAGAATATTATTTTTTATTTGGGCAACGTTCGTCCAGGCCGCTAATAAAATATGTTTTATTTTCGAATGTAATTTTTTTTACACTTAGGAAACTCAATGATCGATTTAAAAAAAATTGGCGCGAAATCGCGTGTCAATTTTTTGTTATCACAAGTTGCGAAAACATTTTAGAGCGATGATTTTTTTTTACTTTAAAAGTTCACTGTCTCCGCAAGACTGTTCTGCTCGTCTTCAAAATGCTTTTGGGAGGGAAGCACCTTATTGGTATGAGCACTGTAAGGCGTTGGTACGAAGAAATTGATCGTGGCTGTGTTTCTCTCCATGATGAAATTCGTGAAGGTCGGTCGGTTCGGCCGTAAGAGGCCGTGATAGCTTTCAACCAGCGCTTGAAAAACATACCCTCAGTCAGACCAATGGTCCTCATGTTTCAAAAATGCTTTGACCGAATGAAAAAGTGTTTAAAATGTAATGGAGAATACTCCGAAAAGCGGTCAATATATTACTTTACATGTAAATAGTTTTAATAATGAGCCACGCAAAACTTTCAGTGTATCCCTCGTATATTAAAAACTGAAAAAATATAGCATTCAATAGTTTTGCATAGAAAAAAAGATCTTCGAAGCGCAAACTTTTGATAAGTAAACTCTAACTAAACGATCGCGCGCGCCCCTTCGCAACCTGGCGCCCCTAGGCACGTGCCTAGTTTGCCTTAGGGATAATACGCCTCTGCTTAGCCTTCATCACACCTGATGTTAATTGGTAATAAGGCTGATAAGGTGGAAGCGCACTACTCCCGGAATCCTCAATTACTGAGGCACTGGCTATCTTATCTCTAACTGCCGGAACACAAAAATGCTGAAAGTATCGTTGTTATAGCGTGAGACTTAGATAAGACGGTAGTGGCTAGTCAGGGGTACTTTGTACAAGCACTACCACCAACCAAACCGAATACAATATGTACCCCCACTGGGAATCGAACCCGGGCCCTATGGGTCTGATACAGTGTGTACCACTCGACCACAGAGCCGATTACTAGAGCTGTCATGATTCTATTGTTCGAATCATAACTAACACCCTATATCGATTGAAATGCCAGTGATAAAAACGCTATCCTAATATTTTCTGATTACGACGCGGATAAAAGAGGGTTTGTCGGTCGCAAAATCGAAGTTTTATGTGCTTTCTTTGTCGCCTGAGAAAGTAAATGGTTTTCTACAAATTGGAATTGATTGGTCGCCTCGCTATTAGTAATATATAGCTAAAATTATTGCTTTTATAGCCTGTGATTTCTAGGATGTATGCCCGAATACTCGTACGGTATTTATCTTTGGGAGCGTCTCAAACATCGCCCTGTCACTTTAAATGTCAAACGTATGAAAGAGATGCCACGATGTTTGAGACGCTCCCAAAGATGATTTGCGTTCGAGAATTCGGGCGTAAGACTCATAAATTCGCTTACAGATAAAACAGAATGTATTTTTCTAACCACTTTTTCTAGGAACTGTAATGTCTACTTTGGAGTAATTAGATGAATATCTAAAATCTTTCCCTTACAGGACAGACTATTTCAAAGAAAAGTTCCTACGGTAGTTGTTGATTAAAGCGTTAATTAAATTAGAGGTACACAGTAGGGCCATATCTTGGGAAATCAAGACTCATTGGCTTTCTCTGGGAACAGGAAAATTGTTGAACGTGATAGCTTTGACGCGGTTCATGAATGTTGATAAAAACGTCGGTCGTATAAAATTTTAATACAGGTAGGTATTACCGCCACGGCACTTTTATTTATCCGAAGTACCTACCAAGTTTAATTTGGGTGGTAATTAATGTATTTGGTTACTCGTAAATGAGACGTGCTTTGGTATATGCTTTTTCCACTTGCATTTAAAGTAGTGGGAATAATTTTGTTCTGTTTTAATTAACGTTTTTCTCGTAATTATAAATTAATTGGCAGTACACGCCTTTACGTTACGTATATTCTTTAACGAATATGTTTAGCTTTTTCTTTTTATACTTAACATCTTTCTTAATTGTTATTACGTAAATACCTACTGTATAGTATACGCAAATTATACTAGAGAAATAAAACCACTAGATTTTCAAACGGGATTCGAAACCGCAACTTTGAAAATATGCCCCCTGATTCACAACCATTCTGAAAGAGTATCGGATTCGTTGTCTTTGTCTATTTTAAAGTGGATGACTGTGACAGAAGATACATTTAGCTGTCGGGAACGTTTCCGACGGTTTGTGAATAAGGGGGCTAGATTGGACCAATACCTACTCTCTTATTTAAGATACCCAAAGCCTTACAAGACACGTCGAATTTTCTTATTTCTTGTTTCTTTTTACGCTGTATGAAAGCGTTATTATACAGGGTGTTAGTTCAAAAAAGGGACATACTTCAGGGGGTGAAACTACCCATCAATACAAACAACTTTTACTATGGGACCAAGTGCGATATCGCGAAAAAAAATCGGCTGTTTCATACAAAAGTGCCATACTAACACCCAATTGCAGGAAGCTCCATTAAAGTTAATGCTTCATTAAATCTATTGCTGTCACTTTTTATTTCTTGACAACGAAAAGTGACAGCAATAGACTTACACCCACTTGCAGGAAGCTCCATTAAAGTTAATGCTTCATTAAGTCTATTGCTGTCACTTTTCGTAGTCAAGAAATAAAAAGTGACAGCAATAGATTTAATGACGCTTTAACTTTAATGGAGCTTCCTGCAATTGGGTGTTAATGAAGCATTAACTTTAATGGAGCTTCCTGCAAGTGGGTGTTAATGGGCCAAAACGTATGAAACAGCTGCTTTTTTTCGCGATATCGCACTTGGTCCCATAGTAAAAGTTGTTTGTATTGATAGGTACTTTCACCCCTTTTTTTTATTAGAGTGAGGGCAAATACATACTTTACTTATACCAGTGACATTCTGGCATGCTGGACTCGGTCAGCACACAGGAAGCCGTACGTCCCGGTTATACCGGGACTCCTAGGCTGTCTCTCGTCGCCCCCAGCGCCCCCGTCCAGCCTGAGTAGTAGGCTCGGCGGGGGAGCCAGGGGGTTCTTACCTCTCCCCAGAAGGGAGGGAGGGAGAGAGCCTCCTCCCGATCCCCCCATAAGGTTACCCACTCAAGGTGGGCAGACCAGATACTTTCACCCCTGGAGTATGTCCCTTGTTTAACTTACACTCTGTATAAGTAGTTAAGGTGCTCGCGCCGCAGTAGTTAGCATGCTCGGCCTGCGATCGTTGATGTTAAGCAACTTTTCTGATGGTCGGTCTCGGGATGGGTGACCATCAACTTTACATCTCGAGCTCCTTCGTGCTTCGGAAGGCACGTTAAGCAGTTGGTCCAGGCTGCATTTGTAGTCGTTAGATAAATTAATACTTACCTACAATTGTGCCCGCGTGGTGGGTCATGGCCTACGATCAACAATAGTACTAGATGAAGGCTCACGAACTAAATGAAAATAAATTATATTAAAAAAACCTTTTATTTAAAATCAAGCTTTTATTCAAATGTCCTAAAAAGAATAAAATAAACTTTGTATCAAGTCAAATCCAACAAATTTATTACATTAAACAATTTATGTTTTAAAAGCTTGTCGCTTTATTTAATTTCATATGTCAAATATAAGTTAAAGCATTTGTGTTTAGTGCAAGCCCAGTAACAATAAAATCTCGCGACAAGCTTTTAAAACAAATAAATTGTTTGATGTTATAAATTTGTTGGATTTGACTTGATACAAAGTTTATTTTATTCTTTTTAGGACATTTGAATAAAAGCTTGATTTTAAATAAAAGGTTTTTTTAATATAATTTATTTTTGTATTTTTAGTTATTATTGGACGTGTTTCTAAGTTGCTTCATTTCATTTAATGCATAATTATTGCATGGTCGTTTGCCAGTTAATTTATTACAGTCTAGCTCTTCAACTGCATCAAGTCTGCAAACACACAAATATATTTTACCACCAAATAGAGATTGTAGATTCTTACTACAGACACACATATTCATTAAATACAAGGCATATTCACATAGGTATAAGAGAAGGAAGCACTGTATTACGAACAAGAATAGAAAACACAAATTAGACCCAATAAGACAAAAAGTTCAAAATAAAAATGTGTGTGTGCCGTGCCGCAGCAGTACTCAATGGTCGCAGCTCAGCGTCATATTACTTGTCTTGCAACGCAAGCAAACGCTGATTTTCAGTTGTAAATTTTAGTACGTATTTCAAAAATAAATACTAAAGAACAAGACACATTTAAGTTTCTATCAAAGTTGATAAACATAGTACATAAAGAAAAAAAGGTTTTTTCTTTTCTGTAGGTAGACTATGGTTGTATTAACTTGGAGCCATCTGTCGTTGACTTTAGTGAACTATTTATGTGCAAAGTGACACATAGGGTCTGAATATAGCAACTTCGCGTTTTTTCCTTTTTTTATAGTTCGTTCGTTCTTATAGCCGCTACACACGTCCAGACCAGACCTAACCGCCGATTTGGTGCGGACGAACTTTGCTGTAAAGCAAATATAATCCGTGCTACACACGTTCGTACCAAATCAAAATTAAATCAAATCAAAAAATCAAAAAGCTACACCAAATCTGGTCTTGGCCAAGGCTTTGTATCACATCACTGAACAAGGCCTTGTATCACATCACTTTTTCTTATCAAATACCCACAGAAATCACCTGGATTTGCCAATGCAATGCAACGGGCTCGTAAAGAAAAAGACCTATTAACAAAAAAAGGTCTTGGATTTGAAAAAAATTGAACGGTACCTGTCATAAAAGAATGACGAAAAATTCTTCAAAACCATTTTGAGTAGCCTGTAACTGACAGGGAAACTTCATTTTTAATTAAATGTCATTTTTTTAAGTAATTGAGAAAAAGCCTAAGTCCAGGGACTTTAAATTAATGTTTTAATATAAATAATAATAATTTTCACTTCTCATGCTCTAAAAGTACGCAAATATAGCCCTACGAAGCGGGACTAAATAACCACTTTAGTCCTTAGGGAGTAAAATGTAATTACTTTTTTAATTTCCTTCATGTGACATTAGATAAACTCAAACAGCCAGTGAATATACTATTAATTGTGAAGTGTGGACCATCTTCATTGCGAAAATGTTAAGATGTTTTTTGTTTCATGGTTTTTCCGCAAGGAAGGTGGCGCCATGTGTTTTAAATTGTCAATTTATGACTGGTTTAGCGGAAAAAACTTACTGCGAGTTTTTGGCGCCATTTTGGCGGGTTAGGTTGAGTGGATATTTTAATTAATCGCAATTTGTTTCATAGTGGATTTTGTGACTCAAGATAGGTGTGGTTTTTGTGCCCCAAGTGTCTACGCAACTGAACGATATGTAGAATGATTAAAATAGGCGCTATCTCGGTAAAGTGATGCCGAGTGTTTTATTATAGTGGTGTGGTGACTAACCTCAGCAAGAATTATCGAGAAGGTTGGCTTGACAGACTTGACGCCAAAAACTCCAAGGAGCACTGGAATGTAACACACCTACATTCTTATGAAAACATAAGAAACTATAATAATTAAATAATACTCAATAATTGGCAGTATGGCTAAATGTCTTGGCCTGTCCTACAAAAGGGCGAATATTTTTACTACTACTACTACTGACCGCGAAAATGTCAGAATTTGTTAAATGTTTTTGTACTAAATTGACTAGTTTTCTCGCACTCGAAGTGAAAAGTACAGTTTGCACCTCGAGACTAAACGCCAACTTAATATACCCTCGGTTTTATTGACTCCCTCCCACGCTCGGGAGCCAAACCACCTCTGGTATATAATGGCTTCGTTTAGTCCCTCGTTATAAAATATTCTATTGATAATCTCAAATTTATGTAAATAGTATATTATAGCATACTTTTCAAACAGACTGTTTTTTTGTCTCCATAGCAATTATGTGACATGGACTCATGTTCTTTCTCAAATAACCAATTCAAATCGGCTGTCGGGTTGGGACGTGTGTTCTATTACTAGTTGAATTTAGAGAGTGCGCCAGATAAGTCTGCGCGGGGTCAAAATCGAATACTAATATTTTCCATAAGCTTAGAACAAAATAATGTACTGTAACTAGCGCCATAAACGCCCCAGTCGCAGAGTTATCTGACACGCACTCTATGAAGATTTCGCTCGCTGAATGCTCGCTGATTATAACTTTATGGTACCTACCTACATTGACAAAGTGTCAAGTAACCATCACAACAAAACAAGAATATAGTACTTGAAAATTTGCAAGAATTCTGAATTGATAACTATACTGATTATATATTTAATTGCATTGTCATCGGAACTAAAGGTGAATTCCAAATTTCAGCTCAATCGGACATTGGTAAGTGGGTCAAATTTAGCTCGCAAGATTTGACGAACGGACATACATGCATACATACACTGCAAGTTAAATAAAAGCTTGTAACTTTATATGGCCAGACTGACTTTTTTTAAACGGTGAAATAAGGTTACGAATGTTACGATCTTACATTATAAATGACAAGAAGCGTTCCAAATTTGAAATGGTTTAATATAATTATACTCTCAAGTGGGCTTATGAGGTTTGGACATATCTGTCACTCCAAGTATGTATCTAGAACAAGGTGTTATTGTTGATCGAAGGTCATGGCCCGTTCTCGTTATCCATCCATAAGGAAAGGCAGTGCCCCAGCAATTAGAACTAGAACATTAAATGGCTGATGATGAGAGGATCATCTCGCTTCTGAGCCATATCTATAAGTTGTTTTCGAGAGTCATTACGAATCGTCTCGTTCGCAGGTTCGACGACTTCCAACCTCCCGAACAAGCCGGGTTCCGGAAAGGCTACAGTACCATAGACCACATTCATACGCTGCGGCAAGTTATACAGAAGACCGAAGAGTATAACTTGCCACTTTGCTTTGCGTTCGTGGACTATGAGAAAGCCTTTGATTCGATTGAGACTTGGGCGGTGCTGCAGTCTCTCCAGAGGTGCCAAATAGACTACAGGTACATCGAGGTGCTGAGGTACTTATACCAAAACGCCACCATGTCAGTCCGATTACAGAACCAGAGCTCTAATACTATCCAACTACAGCGAGGTGTGAGACAGGGAGATGTCATCTCTCCCAAACTGTTCACAGCTGCGTTGGAGGATATTTTTAAGCTGCTGGACTGGAAAGGATACGGCATCAACATCAATGGCGAGTACCTAACACACCTACGGTTTGCCGATGATGTAGTTCTTATGGCTGAGACCTTGGAAGACTTGAACACAATGCTCGAAGATCTCGGTAATGCTTCGCAAAGAGTGGGTCTTAAGATGAACATGGACAAGACGAAAATCATGTTCAATGTCCATGTTGCACCCGATCCAGTTAATGTTGGGAACATTACACTCGAAGTTGTTGACCACTATGTTTACCTAGGACAGACGGTCCAGTTAGGTAAGTCCAACTTTGAGAAAGAGATCTCTCGTCGAATCCAGCTCGGATGGGCAGCGTTTGGGAAGCTCCGACATATATTCGGGTCCGAAATACCTCAATGTCTCAAGACGAAAGTCTTTGACCAGTGTGTGTTACCAGTAATGACCTATGGAAGTGAGACGTGGTCTTTTACTATGGGTCTCATAAGAAGGCTCAAAGTCACCCAGCGAGCAATGGAGAGAGCGATGCTTGGTATTTCCCTGCTCGATCGAATCAGAAATGATGAGATCCGCAGGAGAACTAAAACAACCGACATAGCTCGAAGGATTGCATCATTGAAGTGACAGTGGGCGGGACACATAGCGCGGAGAACCGATGGCCGTTGGGGCGGAAAGGTTCTCGAATGGCGACCGCGTACCGGACGACGTTCCGTGGGCAGGCCCCCTACAAGGTGGACCGACGATCTGGTCAAGATCGCGGGAAGCCGCTGGATGCGGGCAGCGCAGGACCGAACGTTGTGGAGATCCTTGGGGGAGGCCTATGCCCAGCAGTGGGCGTCGTTCGGCTGACATGATGATGATGATGATGAGAGGATAGTAGATTTTCGTTACTATTAAAACCATAAGTACCTACTTACGTTCTGACATTGTCAAGTCACAACTCAAGCAAAACAAAGTTAGTGTACTTAGGTATGCCAAGCCAAAGTTTGCGCTCCCATTCCGGAATACAGTTACAGTTTAACCAACAATAGACGTTGTATGATCCCGAATATATTTGTGGTGGCTTAACGAGATGTAGGGAAGTTTACTAACACTCAAATACAATGTCTCATATGTTAGGCGTCTTGTTTGTGAGAATCTATACTAATCAATACTAATATTATAAAGAGAAAAGATTTGTGTTTTGTTTTTTTCTTCGTAATGAATAAACTCAAAAATTACTGGACTGATCTTTTCATTATTTAATCCCGATAAAATTTTAAAATTTTATCCCGCGTGTGAAACCGCGGTGAGCCACTAGTATTATAAAAAGAGGAAAGATTTGATTGTTTGTTTGTATGTTTGTAATGGATACTCAAAAACGATTGGACGATTTTAAAAATCCATTCGCCAGTTTAAAGGTATATTCCGAGTAATAAATGCCATATTTTATCCCGCTATTTCCACGGAAACGGGAATCAGGCTGATATAACCACGGGGAGACCCTAGTAATTTATAATCATACTAGCTTTCCGCCCGCGGCTTCGCCCGCGTGGACTACACTACGTTATCCCGCGGGAATGTGATATTTTTCCGGGATAAAAAGTAGCCTAAGATGTTCCTCTCCAGGCTGCAAAGTATTTGCTTTCCAAATTTCAGCCAAATCCGTTCGACGTTTTGGCGTAATTAAGTAACAAACATTCTAACATCTAAACTTTCACATTTATAATATTATCCTACTAATACTATAAATGTGTAAGTTTAGATGTTTGATGTTTGTTACTCAATCACGCTGAACAGATTTGGCTGAAATTTGGGACACATACCTACTTTGTAGCCTAGAGAAAATAGGCTACTTTTTATCCCGGAAAAATATCACATTCTCACGGGATAACGTCGTGTAGTCCACGGGAAAGCTAGTTTGAAATATTATTCAAAACACCATTAAATAATTTAAATTACAGCTTTGTCCAGTTCTTTTTTTTCTTTGGAGGTATGTGATGGCGATGGTATGTTTCAACTTTAGTGCCGGAATTTAAAAATATATACACTGTATTCTAAAATACACTCGTTGAGATTTTAAAACCGCCAAAAACACACATTTCCTCGTTTCCTTAAATTTTATTATGAAACAAAAAAATTAACGAAATGTTCAATTTGATTCCGAATGAACATAAGTACTTTATTCATACACAGATCCCTAAAGTGTTGGTAAGATTTCAACAACATTCCATGGTACTATTAAATATTTATTCTACGATCCTTTATAATAGCATTAAAAATCGTCAAAGTAACAATACGCAATAAAAAAAGCCATTCCTGCAAGGCCGTATTTTATAACAGTCCTTTTAAACGAAAGGCTTATTAAAGAGTGCCCTGTAATTACGAGCCTGGACGTTTAAAGCCTACTATCTAATCATGGGCTAATCAGAAACCACCCGGAACCAGCTAGCATCTAATTTCAAATGAGGAGTATCTGTGTTTAGATCACCTTTTGTCCGGGAGTTTTTTCATTGAGCTTTTACAAAATGGCGCTCGGGCTGTGACGATGATCACCACTCTTGAGCCCTCAATCGGGAATGAAAAGCCTGTTTATTTTTTATTTTTATTGTTTAGCTGCCTAAAATATGCAATCTTGAACATTACCTACCTGTAATATTTTAATTATTTATGGTTTTCTAAAAATGGGAACCTTCTTTTAAAGTGCAGGGAATGTATTTGGGCATACCAACACGGTTAATATAAATAAAATAGAAAACTGCTGTTTACTAAATAGCTTGAAAAAGAAAAGTGACGATAAAAAATTGTTATTTGGAAGAAAAAACGAAGAAGCAAAACTGAATAATCAAAAAATGCTTTTTTCATTAAGCTCCTGGTTTTTTTAGAAATATTGTTTCACACTCTTACAATTTTATACAAAACACAATGACATTAAAGTTGAACGCTTTGTGAAAGATAGCAGAATTGTAAATTATGTCCCATGAACACGAGATAAGTTGCTATTCCTATGGGAACGTATTGTCCAGTTCATAAAGCATCCACAACAGCATTCCCGTATGCAAAGCCACTGTATACAGTTTTTGTGAGAGAACAATGTTCCCTGCTTATTAGAGTGACCATACACAAGGCTCTGTTTACTTTATGGGGTAGTAGTCATTAGTGACGAGTAAAATTGTACGACTTTGTAATGTTGATGTGGAAAAAGTAGTTTTTAAAAATTTATGAACCTATTTGGTTACAAACCTAGAACTTTTTGAATAGGAGAAGGGGGTAATTATTGATCATAAATTTAAAACCTCCTTTTTAAATGCTCTCTGTAGTGTTACATTTAGGCGATACTCGGAAAAATTATGCTGAAGCGAGATAGCAATGAGAAAACGACGCGCGCTGGAGCGAGACCGATTTAAGGCAAAAAAAACACAAAATCACTTCGTATTAAAAAATTACAGCGATTTAAAAAAAATGCTTCTAGATCCTAAATATTATTGGTGTCCACTAATTAAACCAATTTCCAATAGTGTTAGTAACCCCATTTAAGAATAATCTTGAATTTTCGTATTTTTCAGAAGTCTTTTGCGAAGAGAAAAAGTGTCGAGGCAAAATCATAAAATCATGTTTTTGAAACTATACGATTCTAGATAAAGGTATGAAGAAATATATATCTTATTTCCAGATTTGTAACAACTGCAACCGTCCTATAGTTTTAAATCAAAAAGTCCATACTTTTTCCGAGTAGCGCCTTAAGTATTCATAAGGGCGCTATACATCATCAAGCCTGCCGTCAAGCTTGCTTTTTACGATAGGATTGACGGCAGTCTTAATCGTGTAATAGTTACGCAAATGGAATAAGGGGTATCGCCGCGTCCTTTATGTAAAAGGTGCGTTTCGTTGAGTGCAACCGAACTGTGTCTCCATAAATTTGACAGATAAGCCTGTTGTGTCCATCATACGTCACGTCATACCCTACTATAATTTGGGTTTTTGTTTCATACAACGTTAAGTAAATAATGTCATTAGTCTCTATCTTCCCTTTTATGATCGAAATTCAAATACTTCACAACTTCACACAAATATTTTCCTCTAAGCCCATTTGCAAGCTTTTTAATTTGTTGTTGTAATTTTTTACTTTACTCGCTATAATGGCAAAGGAAACAACGAGACAAACACTGAATAATGCCTACAATTTGTTAAGTGTGATAAAAATCACTTGTTTTGAAGGTCCACATAGAAGAAGCTTTTAGCGCTGTGTTCGTCTACATCAGAGGTTTCCAAACTTATTTTGTCTACTGCCCACTTTGAAAATAAATATTTTTAGCGCCCCCCATTTTTTTTTCTGGGTCTCTTGCCGCCCCCTTTAGGTATGCAGCACCCACAAGGGGGAGTTATTGCTCACTTTGGGAAAGACTGATCTACATGTATAGGTACTTATATTATAAAGAGTAAAAAAATGATTTTTTGTTTGTCAAAAACAAAAAAAGCTACTGGACTGATTAAAAAAAATCTCTCACCAGTAGAAAAAGCAACATTATTCCCGTATAATACCTTTTATATTTTATCCTGCTATTCCCACGGGAACGGGAACAACGTAGGCAAAACCGCGGGCAGCCACTATTAATACGAGTATTACAAAGAGGTTAAGTTTGTTTGTAGGGAGAAACTCTGAAACTACTGAACCGATTTTGAAAATTCTTTCTCCAGTAGACAGCTACATTATTCTTGAGTGACATCACTACATAGTATAAAACAAAGTCGCTTTCTCTGTCCCTATGTCCCTTTGTATGCTTAAATCTTTGAAACTACGCAACGGATTTTGATGCGTTTTTTTTAATAAATAGAGTGATTCAAGAGGAAGGTTTATATGTACTTTTTATCCCGATATTCCCACGGGAACGGGAACCACGCGGGTGAAACCGCGGGCGGCCGCTAGTAAGATATATTTTATGCCGATATTCCCACGGGAAGGGGAACTACGCTGGCAAACCCACGCCGCGTAGCTTTTTTAAAAAATAATAAGGTCGTGACGTCTCGACTTATATTGCTACTGTTTTGGGTGCAAAAAGCGAATATTTCATCAACGCTCGTCATGACTTCACGACACAGTGCCGACACAGAATAAAAACTACCAGTGTTCCATCTTTATATAAAAAGTAGAACGCGAGTTATGTTATGACTCATGTCTGGAGCTCGGTATGATGTTGTAAGGATATCGGTATGAGCTTCAAACAGATGCTTCCAAGATTATAGTAAGATAGAGGCGTCATGAATGAATCGCGTTCAGATCTTTTAGGCTGACATCAGACGGACGTAAACGACAGCAAACGTACGTAGTCGATATATTCAACTGCATGCAATTTCTCATTTGACTTCGTTCAGCCGTGATACCAACTTCACAAAGTCGGCTGCAGTCATGTAGTATCAACGCACGCTGTCCATCACTCCTGTATGCAGTTAATATTGATTCCACACGACTGCAGCCGACCGCGTTAAGTTAATATCACGATTCGACTTATCGAATTCGAACGTACAACTGCATGCAGTTGAATATAGCGACTGTGCGCGGTTGCTGATGCGGCTTCGCGTGGTTGCTGGGGTGCAGTCCGTGTGATATCAATGAAGACGGAACACTGGTAGTATTTATTCTGTGTTGCAGATTTATAAAGAAACTCTTTGCTGCGTTCCGTCACGTCCAAAATGACTGCCGAATCGTGATAACTCCGTATTTATTAGGGACGTAGTCACGAAGACACTACCACCGTGTATGACTGAAAGCTTTTAGCAATGTTTGCAAATAAGAAAATAAGAGCGATTGTTGCAAAATACAAGAAATAATCCCTTTTATTGCAGCAGTGCAAAAAAATAATAATATTTGGATACATTAGAATCCATCCTAATCACTGAGGAACTGGCTATCTTATCTCTAACTGCTGGAACACAATAATGCTGAAAATATCATTGTTATGACTTAGATAAGATGGTGGTAGCTGGCCAGGCGGACTAAGAACAAGTTCTACCACCAACCAAAGAAATGCAAATGTGTATGTCTTTAACCCTTTCTATGAATACCATGAAATAAAGCTGATAAAGTAGGACAAAGGTTACTTTTCCTCGCAAAAATTTGAAGTGAACCCAAATAGAGCGCAATAAAACCGATTTCCACGTAAAAATCACACAGGCATCCACTTTTTTCACTAGTATCTACCTATATAATTAACTTATATAAAATAGTATATTACAAAAGATGCAATCTTTTGACCTTAATAAACCAAAAATTAAAGTCCATTTTCATTTCCAGGAAACCCCCCAACGATAGTCCAACCACCCAGCGGTGGCTATTGGGTGGATGGAGTGGAAGAGGCTCAGGATGGCGAAGAAATCGAACCGAGGGTCCAACCAGGCACACCAAAACAGACCACCAGGCGACACAACATCGACACCGATGACACCGCCAAGTATTATAGGCGGTTCTTCCTCGGAAAGGTAAGGAATAGTGGTCCATGAACCCCTAAGGGGTCCGTGTAATGAAAGCTGGGGGTCCATGACAAGCCTACTTACGTTGTGAACTCAAAACAAGAACAGAATTTGACGCAACGACCTTAGCCGACTTTTAGTGTCATTAGCTCTAGCTTACCCCCGACTTGTCAAATGAGCTGTGTTAGTTCTGATTTAGTTTGCAACTACTAATCCTACTGTAGGATAACCCTACGAGAAATTAAAGTAAGCTGTTTCCTTTAAATACTCTTACGTGTAATATGTTGGGAACTTAAACGTCTCAAATCCAGTGACACACTCAAAGCAGGCTCTAAAAATAAAACGCGATTAAATGAACATAGTCTGATAAGAACATTAAGTTTGGTTTTCCTACTGAATTTTCCGATGCGTTGGCACCTTTGCAGAGGTTGTTATCTCGGTTTGATTATAATAAATTATACTAAACTCCTATTGAGCTATTGACGTAGGCTTAAACCATCATTACCTACGTATAATGTTTCAGTCTCAATCGTATATTACGAACTTAAACAATAAAAAATATTTTGCACAAAATATAAAATAATTGTAAGTACTTACTTACTAAATATTTTCAAATCTCGTCCACTTTTTCTTTCATAAAGCAGCAGCTATTTATCTTAAGACCTCTAATAAATAAGTCTGATATAAAAAAAAAGTGTTACTACAAATAATTTTCCTGGTAATCTCGTTTGGCAGAGGCGGCTGGCAACGAGCACCGTTTTATTTACCGCAGACAGTATGGCGCGCAAATGTCAAGGCATTTCTGTCCCTGTTTCGTAATAGTTGTAAACCTGAAGCGCTTCTGGGATTGTAGGAAGTACGTACCTAACCTCTCAAACTACTAAACTGATTTTGAAAATTCTTTCTCCATCACACAACTCACATTAGGGGACTTGAACAGGTAAAACTGCGTGATGCAGCTAGTTGAAAAGCCATCGGCTGGCACCGAGCACCGTTTTATTCGCCGCAGCCAGTATGGCGCGCAAATGTCAAGGCATTTCTGTCCCTGTTTCGTAATAGTTGTAAACCTATAGCGCTTCTGGAATTCGTACCGAATCTGGATGCGGAACAAGGCTTTTAATGTTTCTAGGAAGACAATTCTGTGATATTGAAACGTTTTGATGTCTTCCTTCATGGATATTTGCTTCTAGAGTGCTAACATACCTACTATTCATTAAAATAAAGTTACTATATAGTATTATGATTTTATACAATAGTTAGCAAGTAAAACGTTAAGTTACAGCCATCAACAAAATCTTTTTTTAAACCATGGCACAGTGTTTTATGAAGACTATATTACGAACATGTTATTGTAGTTGTAGTTAAGTACCTACTGGTAGTTTTTATCATTTAGTTGCTAGGATCCCAATTCCCATTTTGCTGGTAATCTTTGTTTTTGATTTATATTTCAACAAAATATGTAACTCTAACGAGTTATTCTTAACATTTTGTCTAAGGATATTTGTTTTCTTAATATCTAACACTCAAAATAATTATTTGAAAAAAATAATGTCTCAGTAAGCTTGCTAGCGAAATAAATATTGATATCCTAACATCTAAATAATAAAAACTACCAATAACTTCAATAATAATAACATGTCTGAACATAAAACACTGTGCACGGTTGGAACCAATTTATGGTTGATAATGTTAGTTATAATGGTTAAAATCAATCAATATACGAAGCTAGAATAAGTAGAGATTTTACAAGCGTTTTTCCCTCATCATAACTCATATGTAATTGGTATTCCACTTGTCTTATTCACGCTCCCCTTGACTTTCGTATTTTTATTCCTGTCGGAGCAAAAGTTGATGGCCTTTTTATACTTTGACCTTACAAAAGCGTCCGATTATATCCCTACCTGTTCAAATAGCTACTCGTATTGCTGCTTTTTGCATTATAAACTAGAAAAAATGGCAAATTGCTTTTTGAACTCGTACGGTCCTGATTACCTTATCTATTAAAAAGTCTTTAGCAGCTGTAATGGTTATACACGGTGGCGCAAAAGTACCTTCCCTATATAGAAATTTCTTATATTTTTTTATGTGACGTCTCTTGTCATTCTGATATTGAAAACTGTGTAGAAAACAAATGTTAAATTAACTAAAAATAAACATGGAAAGTTACTCCCCAAGAACGTAAAATAATCGTGACAATGTTTTTTACGGAATTATTGATCAGTGATAAAAACACAACGTGAATTTCGTCGACGATGATATGACTTATCCTGACTACTTTCTTTGGGGTTATTTGAAATCTTTGGTATATGTGAACAAGTTACAGACTCTTGCAGCCTTATAAAAACATTCATCAAGAAATAAGGAAAATGTCATAACTAGAGCTTAAATTTGCGTCAACTCTGGAGGTCCTAATGCGACGAAATTTCATGGCACAGATATACATATGTATATAAAAAAATCTAGTTTTCTAATTGAGAAAAAAAGTTGTACTTGAACCAAATAGAGCCAGTACTTTTGCGCCACCCATTACAAATAACGACCATATTGAGAGCAGGAGTCAGTAAAACAAGTATGTCGTGGTTAATAAGTTAAAAGAGGTATGTTTAAGGACAGTATAATTAAAAATAACAAAAACATAAAATATTTAAATTGTAAAAAAGGAAAGAGACATATAATTAATTATGTAGCCTCCTCAGGAGTTGTTAGACCGTCTCCTTAAAATGTCCCGAGTTGGGGCGAAATACGTGTAGAGAAGTCTAATCGGCGGAGGTGCAAGGTACGTCACTGTCTTGCTATCTGCAGCTGCAGGTATTGTGCACTGATAGTTTCGTGGTGCACATGTGATTTTTTGCGGGCGGGCGGGCGCGGGCGGTGCATCTTGCATATTTTTTCTTGCAGAAGTAAGCTACATAATTGTCTCTTTTTCACCATGGGTAATCTTTTGCTTAGTGACGCCTGATTCGAACAAATCCACAACAATGCTGGCCTAACAGCGTATTATGTAATAAGTAGACCGATAATATCAAGAAGTTTCGTAGGTTGGTCGTTCGGAATTTGATCCAAGGAGCTAGTGTTTCTTCTCTTTTACTATTTCAGCTATAATAAATTTGATGCTTCCCTAAAAAAAATAAAGAGAAAAAATCTAGGTAGGTAGATACTTACTTATCTGGCTTGTTTAAATGATAAATCCATGTATAGGTATATAATAATGCAAATAGATCAAAAGCTCTTTTTGTATCTTGCCTATTGAATCAACATGATCTACGAAAATGAATGTGCTACTATTCAGTATCTTGTTAGGCATTGTCTATAGTAAATACAAAGTAGAACGTATAAGCAATAAAGTTTTACGTTATAGAAAGCTATTCAAAGTTACATTTAGCAAATTATGTGTATGTTGTCTGTACCTTTTTAGTATGTCATTGCTACTACAGGTGATCAGTGTGTCATACAGAATAGGATACGCTGTTACATTATGCTATGTTGCAAAGATAATATTTGGCTCTTTGTATCCTGTAAAAAAGGCTTTTATTACATATTAAAATTATTATATAACTTTTTTTTAATTTTCGATCGTTGAGAATATATAAATCTTACCTTTGAACTCCGAACTTATGGCACCCTATGGTTTAGAACACCAAAGACATTTACCGATTACACACAAAGTACCTTACTTAAATTGAGAAGACCTAGGTTTTCTTATTTGTAGCTTATTCAAAATTTAGCGTTCAGTTCGACAACTTTTCTGTTCCGGTGCTCAAAACTGGAACTAAAGTGTTTTCTTTTTAATGTCATTTTGCTGTCAAGTTGCTGTCCAGCCATAGCACTGCTGTCACTGGAATAGAAATGATTGTAGATCTTTAAAGTACCTTTATTGACAAAAAAGGACTTATTCCCCGCTCATCGCTCTCACATGTAACGTGGTCTCTCCAGGCGCTCTGGTACAGTTACCAACACGTGTGAATTTTCCCATACCCACGCCGAATGTACATACTATTTCTACTTTTTTCGTGTCGTCTCGATTCTAACGAAATGTTCGTTATTTATTGTCTCTTGTATCGTTATTATAACTTGATAGGCATATATTATGTGGGAGCACTCCTAAAATATCATCAATATAATTTATTGTCATGGGATGGGATCAGAGTATTGTAGAATTAGTACCTACGAAGAAACTAAAACAAAATATTGACGTAAAACTTAGCGTAGGTAATGTTTACTCAAACAGGCATTTTTTTTATTTATTTAAAATGTTTTTGGAAAAATCAGCAACACAACGCAGGTTTTTATTTACAAATTTTTTACATTTTCAGAAATATATTATAGCATCAACTTTCTTATAGGACAAGGACAACTCTACTCACGTGTGACGTCACACGTAGGTAGCGCAATACTCTCGCCATATAAAATTTCGTTTTAGAAAGAGAAAGCTAGAGTCGCTTATCATTAAGTACTTGCTTTTTTCACTTTTGTTATTCTTATCTTCAGAGTTATATTTTTTAATGTCGTTATTAAATATTGACATATCAATAACAGGTCAGGGTGCCTACCATCAACTTTAAGACAGCGATTCAAAAATAGCGCGATGCAGAATAGGTTCCTAAAATGAATTGCTTTCTTTCGTACTCTGACCTTCTAAAAACTGGATCGCAAATGAATGAATGACCGAACGATTTGTGTCCTTATTTCTTCTACCCGTCTCTTTCACTCGATTCTGTCAAGCCCGGAGAGTGAAAGGGGCGGGTATAACCTGCAGGTGACATGTTAACTTGGCCGAGTTATAAGTCAAATAAGAGTTGATGACAGCTCAGCGGCTGTGAAATGTCATTGAATGATCACTGAATCGCTGTCATTGATATTAAGCTGTCGTGGTACGAATAAGCGAAGCAGATCAGTTTAGGTTCCTAAACAAAACCGCAATAAGAGTTGATGGTAGGCACCCTGGTCCCCTATCGTATTGCTCAATAGTAAATATAATATTGAATCAGTAAAAATAATAATGACAAGACTAATTACTGTAGACAAAATGAATTTATAAAACTTCGTGATTTAAAATAACATTCACATTTTATTATTAAAAGCTTCACTTACTGTCCAATTAAAACGAAGCACCAGTCCTTGTTAAGGGCCTAACTCAGTCATTATTTATTAAAAAAAACTTCGCAAATGATAGTGTAGTGGGAAAATGATCTGGGCTTACAACGCGGAACGACTCACGGCTCTGGCTTCACGCCCAGTGAGCCGAGTTCTCTTGTAGATCGACTTGATTGTGCATTGTGGGGCAATTCGAAAATAGTGACGTACCCAGATCGAAATCGAATGGAATGATTAATGATCTCTCGAAAGTGTTTGGCTGCAGAAATTTCTGCTATTAGGCATCTTGCAAGTATTCACCATTTTTGTTAGTTTTATAGTAGATTTTTTATAATGCATGATATCATGTCATGTATCAGGTCATGTGGTAATGTAGGTTTCCTTGTTAGGTATTTTACATGTATTTCCGAACTTTGCTACCATTAATTTTATAGGCTTGTCAAATGTTAAAAAGAGAGTGAAGAAAAATATTAATTTTATTCACTTCTTCACAGTCTATAAAGACTGTGAAGAAGTGTATTCGTTGTATTACACAGTTCAGAGTAAAACATGCACATTTTTTTGTTTTTTGTGTTTTTGTTAAAACCCTCCCGACTTCAAAGTACTTACGTTATTTGGTGTGAATACAATGTTAGAGGTATTATTTCTTACTTTTAGATGGCATTTTTAAAGGCAGTTCTATTTTTTATTAAAATAATTTTTAATCCACTCTTTTTAGTGCATCATGCAGGCAATTTTCGTGTATCCTGGTAAATAGGTATGTTAGGAAAAAAATACTTATCTTATGAAAACCGTATCAAAATCGGTTCAGCCAAACGTGTAATACTCGCGGACAAACATAGGTACAAACATACGGATCAAACTGAGAACCTCCAGTTATAATACCAAAACCTCTTTTTTTTAAGTCGGTTAAAATACCAAAGCCTTCTAAATATAACAAATACTTTTATGACAAAAACGCATCTCGCGGACAAACATACCTACATACATATGGGTAAAACTGAGAACCTCCTTTTTTGAAGTCGGTTAATATACTAAACCTTCTCCTATGTGTAACAAAATACTTTCCTGAAAACCTCACCAAAATCGGTTTAGCCAAACGCAAGATAATCGCGGACAAACATACTTACATACATACAGGTCAAACTGAGGATCTCCTTTTTTTGAGGTCAGTTAAAAACTAACACAACTCATCAACTTATTATAAAAGTACAACATAAATTTTAATTAAGTTCTCTTTAAAGTATCTCTAATAACTGGTAGATACGTACCTACTCAACTTTTATGGCAACCCTAGTTTTTAAGTTCGTTCTTTTATCGCATTACGCATCTCAAGTTATTACGGAATTTCTTTGAAAATAAAACTGATTAATTCAAGTCGTTTTCCTGCGTAATTTAACTTAGTTTATGATGCGTTATTCTGAAATGAAGACTTTTTAATAAAATATGTTTCTTTTTTTACGAAAATAAAACTTTACACCTCGAACTGGCTTCTTGGAAAAATCTCTAAACAAAATTCAAACTTTTGTAAGGATATTTTCTTTAATTTATTTCCCTTGCAGCTTTGCTTTTTAAAGCGTTTAGGTACTTACTCATTATGTCGTAACGCATTCAAAAATGACGTAGCGTAACATGCAAATTACTTCACAGTAGGAAGATTGTATCTTGCTTTTCCCACAATTTAAAATGGCAGTTTGATAGCCACATCGTTGCAGGGCTCTGAAACAAGGTTCTTTACTTTGTGATACAATTAAGATTCATTTGATAACATTTGAGTTAGTATTAAGCTTTTTTATTTTGCTTCTTTTGTTTGCTATTTATCTTAGTAGGTATAAATTAACTTAGAAAATACAGCGGACTAAAACATTTTTTTAATTATTTTTGTTATTATTAGGTAGGTAATAGTATAATCACAGAATATATAATAGTACTAAGATATGATCAAGGTAGCGAGCTGAGTAATCAAAATAAAAAAGTTGAACGCCAAAAATCGAGTTTGAACAAACACGATATGAATTTCGTTGCATAGAAGAGCCATCCAAAGGCCCCGCTTCGAATTGGTCCCGCAGGATGAGTCTAATCATTTATGTTGATTACTTTTCCTTTATGAATTTATCCCACTGTTACAGTGAAATTACTGCAATTTCAATGATAAAGCAATTAAATTTTTAAAAAACACCAATATTTAAAACTCTAAATTCTACCGCAATATTAAATTTTCTAATCGAATAAAATACGCCCCCAATATTTCAAACGTCACCGCTGAAATCCAACACGTGAACCGTTCTAATGAATAGCGTTTGCATAAAATATTAGGCCATTACCGTTTGGGGTCATTCTCACCGCAGAGCTAGGCCACGTTAGGCCAGACATATGAGAAGTCCGCTAAGCCGGCGCGGTGACGGGTTGACGCGAAAATATGTCACTGAAATCGGCGTCGAGGATACCACTAATTAGGCCAAAACCGATTCGAAATCGCCAGAGCTTAAAGGACACAGCACATTACATCAGCAGGAAAGGTAGACCGTAAACAATGCTTATCTTAATGCGTATTGTGGTGTTGAAACCTGTAATTGGGTTGCAATTAAATTGCTATTTATAAATTGAATGGAACAATATTGATTATTTGCTGCAGTGCATAGGTAGGTATGTAAAGCTAGATGATTGTATTGGTCAGTAACAATTAAATAATAAAGATTATTTATACTTAGTACTTATTCAAGACAGATGTGTATCTACAAAACATACGATTTATGGTGTAAAAGTATAAAATTCATTTTAAAACTAAATAATCAACTTATATTTTAATCGACCGTCACAAATCTATTATTTCAGAACCTGTATCCTAAGCCAATTGAACACAAAAGGCAGTAAACTAATTAATCCACCAATCTGTTTCCTATCAGATTTAATAAAACATCATCAAATAGCAATTTATTCTCCAAATCATGGAGTGTCTGACGAAGACAGATGTTTTCTCTCGAGAAAGTGGGAGCAATAAGCAAATGCCTTTTTTCATAACACCAAATTGGCCGAGGACAATCGGGAGTGACTGCCCTCCGAATGATTGCTCGAACGGCGAGAGTGATTTGAGTGATGGAAATGGAAAAGTTATTTGGACTCCTTTGTTCCCTTAGCTTTCAAAACACCTATTTGAATCCGCTTCATTATCAATATTTTATAGAAGTACTTATACAAACTTCATGCTGATTTTAAACTTCAACATTAATACTTGGGCAAACTTTCAACAAATTGTTCCGGCAAATTAGGTATATTATTGTACAAAACATTCCCAATTCATTTATGCATACTTAAAACGAGTCTGAAACTTATGTGACTTTCAGTTTCAAGTTAAGCACTTAATGTGTATTTGGCAAACACATTAGTTGAAATCCCTAATGACCCAAATTACTATGCTATTAAGGAAGTTTGTAACTAATCCTAGAGGTCGCCGTAAAACTTATCCCTGCATTAGTTGAGTAGTTATATACCTTATGTTTATCCTATACTGAGTATCTCTTCGAACGCTAATTAAATAAATAGATGGGTATTAGGCTTCGATCAACAATAATACTAGATGATGGCTCACGAACTAAATGAAAACTTTATATGACCAGACTGACTTTTTTTTAAACGGAGAAAAAAGGTTACGAATGTTACGATCTTACATTATAAATGACAAGAAGCGTTCCAAGTTTAAAATACCTTAGTATTATTGACACTGTCAAAATAATCTACTTATAATTATACTCTCAAGTGGGCTTATGAGGCTTGGACATATTGTCACTCCAAGTATGTATCTAGAACTAGGTGTTATTGTTGATCGAAGGTATTAGGTAATAATAGCAGAATCATAGTCCATTATTGCTTTTAAAATCGACATAACGATTTAAAATGGGGATTTTTTAAATCTATGAGTGGACAAAAGCCCTTTGACGCAGTTCAATGCCTTCAGCACGGTAGATTAAAAGGTGTCTATTCAGAAATCTCTGTGACCTACTTTAGATGCATCTATCAATGTAATCTTCACTTCTGAACGACATTTTTACACAGGGACGTCGCAAAAAATTTCCGGCAGGTCCCGTGATGATGCTATCCATCAGAGGATCCGAAGGGGCGATGACCCTCGTACCCCAATTACCATCTTTAGCTTTCAATTTGCCTCTTTGTGGCAACGATGAAAAAGGACAGCCGATGAAATTGGGGAATTCTGAGATGATGGGGTAATGCGTTCCATTATAAGTTGTGAGACGCGAAATTATCTGTGAATAAATATGGGGAGGTTCGTTTTTCGGCTTTGATGGTTTCGATTCTTTATTTTTTTTTATTTTGAAAGAGGTTTGAGTTGTACATCAACTATACCACCGCTTTTATGCATATGTATCTAGCTTCGTCGCGCGGTTTCATCCGCGTGTTTCCCTGTTCCTGTATTTAGTAATATTATGAAATTGGGATAGAAGCATTCCATAAAAAACATTCCATTTAATTTTATCATTCCGTTCCATAAACTATTTCAGACTGTGATCTAGTTTTGTTCCAAATTTCATTCAGATCTTTACAGCCATTTCGCCCTGATTAATAAATTAAATAAATATATTTTTTTTACCATCATACCAATTATCTAGCTCATATGTAAACTGGTGTTATGGAAACTAGGTAGTTATCGGATAAATATACTTATATACTTTTTTTAGGGTCCCGTACCTCAAAAGGAAAAATCGGAAACCTCATAGGATCACGTTGATAATTAACAATATTAGTAAGATTAATAAAACATTGTTTGTTACATTGCTTCTTTGGTGTAAAAAGCTCTTCTGTTTCTGTTTACTATATAGGTACGTATAATGAGAAGGTACTAAGCATTTACTTCACATACTATATGTTTAAAAGGTCATCACATCAACCAAAGTGCATGACACCCACGTAATTCAGTTAATAGGTTTTAGTTTGCATTTGTTTGCAACACAACTTGTTTTGCATAATTGCACTACGAACCCAAGTGTTAGCAGACTGCATAATGACAATTTAAAGGTAAGTATTTTTCATATCACTACGAAAGTTTAAGAAGCACTATGGCTTTTAAATATTAATATTAAGCTTCTTTGAGACAGGCGTGAGTATAATAAAGTCAAGCCATTTTTCAACAGCTATTAAGTTTTAAATAGCACAAATCTATCGCGCGTTTAATTGACGGAGAGCAGTAAGGATTTCCTGGCGTCGCGCGTCGATTCCTGATTTTAACATCGAATTTTGAACTTTATTTCCTAATCATGAGAGTACAATTTAATGTTTTAAGAACAAAACTCTAAGAAGGAAATACTGAGACTCACGTACACCAAAACAATAATACTTAGATTAGCGCGTGTTATGTCTTATAAGGAGGTTAAGGTTTTTATACTGTATTCTACTGCAAATGGTTCATTGTACCATTTTTTGTTACCTGTTGTTTTAACACTAGACAGTCAGTTATTTATTGTTATCAAAATTAATAAAGTGTCATTTTGTTCTATTCTGGACAGTCAGTTGTTTCTTATAGGTACCCAATCAAAAGGAAAAGTTCAAATCGTTCCTATTAGTTTTTGTTCTAATACTAGATAGTCATTTGTTTCTTGTATCTCAATGAAAAAAGGTTTAATCTATGCAAAATTACGTCATTTGATAGTCATTGTTTTAAAAGTGATACAAATACAATGTTTATCCTTCGGAAAGGTCTAAAGCATGGGAACCAAAAGGGACCGGCACCTCAAGGCTGGAATTACAATGTCTGTTTCTAATTAACATCTTAATGGCGATTAGGAACTCTTTGTTTCGATTTAAAACATTTTATTTGACCCTCGGCTTACGAGTTGTGAGCCGATAAAAGATACGACTTCATTAGAAACAAAAAACCAGCCGTTAATTGTTTGAAAAAGTTAGGCTGGAACATTAATGGACGTTTAGGAAGGGTTAATTAATACAGATAAACTTATTGTAATTTGTATTTGTAAGGATAGCAAAATATACAAAAAAAAACACAATGCAAGACTTCAACACATTATAAGAATCGATTAAAATCATAATGATATAAAAAAAGTTTTTTAGAGGTTCAAGTACTCTCGTAACATTGACAACTCGTATTATTTACAAGCCAAAAAAAAGTTAAAATCTTTTTGTCAATATAAAAAAAAACAGCTAATAACTATGCTGTTTTCTGAGGCTACTCTTAACTTATACGTACAAAGTTAGCGAAGCAAACAGTGTATCTTGGTCGTTGAACTTGTATCAACAGAAAAATCTGTTCTTTATTATAGCACTCTATGATTTGGTCTGCCAAATTAAATCTTCAAAGTTTTGTTGCTTCTATTAGATCACCGGTTAAATGCTCTGATTCATGCATTATTATTGTGATTGCGTCATAACTTGATATACTGTTAGACGTTGAGCTAAATAATTAACCGTGATGAAGTGACTAGGTATGTCGAAAGCTAAATTATTTTACTTTATTTCTGTTCTTATTGAAAAAAAAACACTTTAATCCTATAGCGACCCGCTACCGCTTCGCAATTACAATGTAGATAATAATATTATGCATCGTGTTATTTATGCTTCAAATTGATGAAGTCTTCATCACCAAACATCTGTAGTTTGAAAGGTCTTTAGACTAAGCGTACAGTCAGTTTCAAAATTATCTGAGCGTTCAAACCCACCAGAAGTATCTTATATTTTTTTATTTACAATAAAATATTTGAGAATGCTTACAAATAAATAAAATGGTTAGTTAATTTATTCTGATCATATTAATTTCAAGAGAACACTCTAAGGAATGTAAACATAAATTATTTGTAACACCACATATTAACTCAATCTTATTTTGACCTTGGCTTTATAATAGCAAAGATTACTATTTAGTAATTTGTGTATAGGTAGTTACTAATAATAGTGACTTCTCAATTATTTAACGAGACGTCTGCCTTACTTAGCAAGAAGCTCATTAACTTGGCGTTACCATCATCTACTTCTTGGCTATACCTACATACTGTCTGCTTCGGTATTTTATGGACTAAGGCGTGGCTGATGGTAGTTTTATTGGTTGTTGTTTAATATTGTATTTGTTTGGCACAATTTTCATAATTAGGATGGAGCTATACAGTTATTAATAACAAAGGGTATTTAATTTTTTTGTGATATGATCATTAGATATTCTTACATGAGGTTGATTCGTTTGATTGTTTTGTTTTTGAAACGAAAACGTGTGTAACTTGCAAAAAATTGATCATAATATTGTTGGCTTCACAACAAGTGCAACAACTACTCAAAACAAAAAAAGAGGGGCCGCTGGGCTTTTTTCATACAAACGTCCTCATTTTAGCGTCTCATAGATGAGTAACTTTGTACATCTCTGCAATGATTTTTACGTTAATGGAGAGACCAAACGCCCAATTGTCAATTCTCGTTTTCAAAAATTGTCAAATACCGCTCAATTTCCTAAAAAGGAAAAACAATAAGTCTAACTTTATGTGCCATATAACGATATTTGGAGCGTGGAGTTCGGTTTATTGTTTTCCTTTTTGAGAATATCGAGCGGTTTTTGTCAATTTTCGAAAACGAGATTTGACAATTGGGCGTTTGGTCTCTCCATTGACGTAAAAATCATTGCAGAGATGCAAAAAGTTACTCATCTATGAGACGCTAAAGTAAGCACGTTTGTATGATGAAAGCCCAGTGGCCGCTATTTTGTTTTGAGTAGTGTATAGTACATATACTAATACATAACCTATATTTTAAAATCATTTTTTCCTATTTTTCTCAAGAGCACATCAATCTCTATACCTACCCATATTCTTAACAATCACTCTCCTTTGTTCTAGGAGCACATCAACCTGGTTGGCTTTGATGAGAACCTCGGACCAGTGGTCATGTCTCTGAAGAACGAACACGTGGCTGGTCAAGATCACACGAGGATACTCCTGAGGATGCGCACGGAGACCATGCATGGACTAATACCAACAGCAAGTAAGTAAAAGCCGTTAAAAAGACAGAATTCAATACTGACAGTTGAATAGGGTCGATTTATTTTATCGAAATATCTCAATCCCACATATTCGATCTCTGAAAATTTTGACAAACAAACGAAAGGCATTTCGTCTATCAAAAGTTCGGAAATATTTTCAAAGTATGCTAAGTCACCTAACACTAACTTCAGTAATTTAACTTTTTTGAAAATTGTCGTTTGCATATACATAGTATGATGAGACAGGACATCTGAGGTTGCACGCCCGCTTATAGGTACACTAAAAGTGGTCCTGCGTGACCGACTGCTTCATTGTACTTAGTTTAAAAAACCATCTCACAACTCTTTATTTCACAGGATCAAGCATCATACCGTCTCCTCTAAAAATGGCCAAGATGCTCAACGAACAAGTGAACGTCGACAACTTCTTGGCAGTGATGAGTCTAAACGCGTCCCATCTGATCGCTACCTATGACGAGCATGTACTGGTCAACAGCTTCAAGTTCGGCGTCCTCTACCAAAAGTATGGCCAGACGACTGAGGAAGAACTGTTCGGAAACAACGAAACTTCGCCCGCCTTCGACGAGTTCTTAGAAATGCTTGGGCAGAGGATTAAGCTTAAAGATCATAAAGGTACGTGTGTAGTCTCTTAATTATCTTCCAGTTTTTTTAAAGCAATATATAAAGCCTACTAATACCTACCTAGCTAACGTTAGTTGCCTTGGTCGGTTTATTGGTGATTGGTCACCTTCATTTATGATATAGCTATCTACAACCAGTGATGTTAATCATTCGCCATTAAATCATACCATACAGCACTATAGTTTGGCAGAAGCCTGTCCCAATAATCTTTATTACAACCTTAATCGACTCTTTTAGACAATTTGCTTTTTTCTCCTTCTACGAACCCCATTGCAATATATGGAGTTAGTAAAAAACCGCAAAATATGTAACTTTGTGATTCATACAAACACTGTGAAAAACAAAGTGATTTTTTGCTGCCGTAAAATGGTACTGGTATTTTGGCTAGGTGTATGTAATCGGTACGTTAAGTGGGTACGAAACCCTTCATGAGCAAGTCCGACTCGCACTTGGCCGATTTTTTATATTATTGAATAAGCCTACCTCTAGAACATGTAAAGTGCCTACATACATAGCTCCTTCAAAATATATGTCTGCACAGTATTATAAACCATCGTATTTCCTTCAGGCTACCGAGGAGGTCTGGACATCATGAACGGCCACACGGGCACGGAGGCGGTATACGAACAGTACTACAACCGCGAGATCATGTTCCACGTGGCACCCCTGCTGCCGCACACTGCTGGCGACGCGCAACAGCTGCAGAGGAAACGGCATGTCGGCAACGACATTGTAGCAATTGTTTTTCAGGTTAGTTGCAACAGCTTGTATTTGAAAACTCTTGGCATGTCCCGCACATCCATTCCCTCTAGGCTACCGAGGAAGTCTGACATCATGAACGGTCACACGGGCACGGAGGCTGTATATATATACGAGCAGTACTACAACCGTTAGATCATGTTCCACGTGGCACCCTACTGCCGCACACTGCTGGCGACGTCCAATAGCTGCAGAGGAAATGGTATTAGTTAAAACAGATTTAATTTGGAAAATCTTGGCATATGCCGCACTGTCCATTGCCGCCTCTAGGCTGCCGAGGAAGTCTGGACGTTCGGCGTCGTATGGACGGCCATACCACCACGGACGGTGAGGTGACGACATACGAGTAGTAGTGTACTACAACCGTGAGGTTCTAAGCAAATCACTATGGTAGTGCTTTGGTAATGAGCTGTCAGGCGAAGATTTTAGTATGCATAAAAGTTTTTGCATCATACTACATAAAGTTTGAAGTAACATATTGCAATACAAAATTTCAGTATGTTGGTAACATTTACTCGTAAGATTAGTAACTAACGCCCAAATTCTCGAACGCAAATCATCTTTGGGAGAGTCTCAAACATCATGGCGTCTCTTTCATACGTTTGACATTTAAAGTGACAGGGCGATGTTTGAGACGCTCCCAAAGATAAGTAGCGTACGAGTATTCGGGCATAAGTATATTATATGGTTTTCCGAATCTGATCTCAGCTAAACGCTTAAAAAAATTCGATACCGCTTTTCGCATTTTCCGTTACATTGGCACTATTTGGCACAGACATTGGCTTCCGTTTCCTGAAAAATGGTGGCTATGCCAATATATCTCTTTCAACATTAGTTGCTTAGATAAAGTGCAAAATAGCTGCGTCATCGATCTCACCTGGTCCCTTTGAATTCCAGGAGAAAGCAACCCCCTTCACGCCAGACATGATCGCGTCGCATTTCCTTCACGCGTTCATCGTAGTCACGCCCGTGGAAGCTGCCGGTGGGGAGACCAGGTAAATATACCTTTTAATCTGTAGGTACTAATATCGTTTATGAAAAGGTAATTTTTTTTTTTAAAAAGCTGTATCAGAAAAGTCTCCTTCCCGTCTCACAACTAGCTCCGATGGGAATCGAACTCACGACATTTCACTGTCGGGGCAAATAAATAAATAACTTTTTACAATCACACCAATTATATTATGTAAGCCCATGTTAATTTGATGGAAAACTTGATAACGGATAAATATATACTTAAATACTTTTTGTTTGTAAATACATACATAATATACATAGAAAACACCCAGACTAAGACAAATAGACATGTTGATGCACACAAATACTTGTCTTGTTCGGGGATCGAACCCGAGACCTCTGGCACAGAAGGCAGGTATCTTACTTACCCCTGCACCAAAAAGATTGTCATCATATAAAATGCTCTTGTAGTTGTGAGACGGGTCGATTTTTTTCTAATAATTCAATTTCACTAATAAAAGTTGCATTGTGAATGCAAACAAAAGTAAAAATAAGATAAGTTAAAATTTGTTACTTTATGAGGCTCTATTTTATTATGATATTTCCACGGGTACCATACAGGTGATTTTTATTTCCAGAAACTAGAACAGTAGGTGTATACTTGCGCCCTTCTTTTGACAGTAGGTTCACTATTATAGATTTTATTAACAGCTTTTGCCTCAAATACGAAAGTCAGTGCTAGTATTTTTGACCCTAGGTTTTCATTTTGTATTAGCAGCCTGCAAACAATGATCAACTTTTATTGTAGTACAGTACAGGCGACGTAAATATCAATAAAAAAATAAAATCACTTTTGTCGCAAGCCACGCTTTTACATGTCCACATGATTATCCCGATAATATGGACGAAAATATTCATACTGACATCCTATTTCGTAAATGAAAGCCAACAGTGATCGATGAGCAAAATCCATCTAGTTACTACACTCATAGTTTATTTTTACATTTAAACTTTGAGTGAATGAGCGTTCAAAGTAAACATTATACGAAACCCACTTTCCACATACAAGTTCATGAAAAATGTTCTCGAAGACAGCGTCGACTTTTCAAAGGATCTGCTGTGACTCAACAACTGGAGAGCAATTGCTACTTTTATACACAGCATCACTTTTCTATTTTTAATGCCACGAAGTTTGTCGGCTTTTATTACCTCTTCCATATCAAGTGACTTGTTTAACATAAAGTTTCTGTTACTTTGCAACAACTGAGGCATTATTTGCATGGACTGGCAAAGAAAATGAGTCGGGAAGTGGAATGGAAATTCTAGTTATTTGTATGCAAATGTATACTTTTATAATTAAAAGGTTTTTAGCCGAGAAGTCTAAACAATTCTTTAAGGAGAACTTTATTATTTTTCATCGTCTTTTACTTATTCGGAAACGTTTTGCGGAATAGGTACTTAAGGATCAATATGTCTTATTTTAGGCTAATGGCATGAGAAACTTGAGTGTCTGTTTATCCTAGTCTTTCAAGTTCTCTTGGTAATAGATTAAGTTACCAGCCGCAAATATTTTGGAAGTATATTCCGACAGAACACATTTGCATAAATAACTTTGAGTCCTTTTTTCGTATAAGTACACTAGCGGATCCTCGCGGTTTTACCCGCGTGGTACCCGTTCCCGTGGGAATATCGGGATAAAATATAGCCTATGTCACTCGGGAAGACTGTAGCTTTCTAACGGTGAAAGAATTTTCGAAATCGGTCCAGTACTTTTTGAGTTTATTCGTTACATACAAAAATACAAATCTTTCCTCTTTATAATATTACTATAGATAAATAACAAAAAACAGATCGTTTGACCTGACAAGTGCCCTTAGCATGAAAATCTCTTACATACATAACAGTGTACATACGAGAGCAGCGTCTCTTTCGGTCGTTTATGAGACTAAAATTCAAGAGATTTGTGACAGCTGCACTTTGACAGC
This sequence comes from Crambus lathoniellus, assembly GCA_949710035.1. Classification (NCBI taxonomy): domain Eukaryota; kingdom Metazoa; phylum Arthropoda; class Insecta; order Lepidoptera; family Crambidae; genus Crambus; species Crambus lathoniellus. The sequence continues at coordinate 14,088,607 of OX453296.1, forward strand.
TTCAGTTTAGGTACAGTCGAGTTCAAAAATATTTTTGTGCATTTTTGGACTTACATAATTACTTACTTACTTAATTACTACTACTACTACTACTTACTTAAAATAAAACGAAATTAAAACTCAATTTCAGGTACAAAGTGGCCGTCACCGCTCGAGTAGACGTACCATTCTTCGGGCCGACTCTCCCCCAGCCGCCTATATTCCGCAAAGGGCGAGAACTAAAAGAGTTCCTTTTAACGAAACTGATCAATGCCGAAAACGCGTGTTACAAAGCTGAAAAATTCGCAAAGCTTGAGCTACGCACTCGCGCGTCTTTGCTGGTGGACTTGGCTAATGAGTTGAAGAGTAAGACTGTGGAGTTTCTTGGCACGGGAGCGCGGATGGAGCCAGGTGCTGTCAGTCCGCAACCTGAGGGCACGCCGAAGCAAGACGGGGCTGGTGCAAGGTTTATCGATACTGTGAAGAAGGCGATTATTTCTAAAGTGAGGTAAGAAGCAATAACTGTTTTAAAGTAAAGAGTATCTTTGAAAAGTTTTTGAAAATTGTAAAAGTATATCTTTGTAAGACATAAGTAAATGAAATTTAAGTAAGTACCGGTAAACTGGGGTTACATTGATTCGAGGGGGTGACTTTGTTGACAACGCTTGTTTGGCTAAATTATTATTGTTTTCCATTTTTTTTCAACTGACCTTTGGTAGCCTTAATATGACTATAGATAGAATGCCTATTTTTACTAAATTACGAATAATACTGTTTTTATACCACATTATAAATTATCAAAGTAGCCCCATTTTTTCCTAAAGTAACCCCAATCTACGGTAAGTATTTATTGTTTAAAAACCTGCTAAGGTGAATTTCACTGGTAGAATAATTGGGTATTTGACTGAAATTTTCTTATTGACTTAAAATGTTTATTGAACTAGTAGAAACACAACATAGGTATTTATTTTCAAATATATTGCATATTTTCAGCGATATAGAGCATCATACTTTCTAATTAGATAACGAGAGCGCTATAGAAATGTGACGTCACATTTCTATAGCGCCATACTCCCGCCATAGAAAATTTCGTTTTAGACAGAGATAGCTAGATTCACAATTAAATAGCTCATAATTCGCTTGTTATAATACAGATAAAATTTATTTTTTCACATTTTGTTATTCAATAATGTTATATTTCTGAATGACATAATTAAATATCTACATTTCCACAACAGTCAAACACCCAATTGGTTTCATCTATTGCTGGCGAAGTATATGCATTCTTTTTAAACGCTACCTAACTAAAATATTACACGATAATGGTTATAATTTTTTGTTTAAAGTAAAAAATTACCTACATAATAACATTCGTAATAAGTAGGTATCATGGGCACTTATTATTATGTTAACAATATTGACTAATTTTGAAAATCACATGTTTTTAAGGTCTTGCCTTATAAAAAAAACAGAAGTTATTTATTATTAACGTAAATCTTACAATTGTTTTATAAATTTTCAGGTCACCCAGCGTAGACACGAATCTCTCTGGCGACAGCAACAAAAATGTTATCCACAAAAACAAAATGTCTTCTTATGAAACTCACACTCCAATTGTAAGTAGAAAGTTAATTAAAACAGAAAGTAAATAATTCATATACGTGCTCGTAGATATAGTATTTACCATTTTACAGTCTGTATTGCAGCGGAAGTTCTTTTTAGTTTTAACGATATATAAGATCATAATGTAGGTAATTATATAAAAAAGACACAAATACTATAAGTTATCTACTAGCACAGTTTATAAAATAAGAGTAGGTACTAAAAAGTTAATATCTTCATATTCGATTAATTTTAGTACCTACTTACAGTCAACAGGAACTCGACCAATTAAAAAATATCTCACAAAGGTTAAAGGAGCATGTCATGCATTTTGTAATCATTTTGATTGAAAAGCCAGTTCTGTTGCCATGATAACTGATAACTCGAAGAAATTCAAAAGCGTAGGTACATTGGTTGCTACCCATGTACGCTTTTGAATTTCTTCGACCGTAACAGTACCGCCATAACAGAACATATAAAATTAAAAGAATTGAATATACCTACATAGAAAACACCCAGACTAATACAAATAGATAGACATGTTCATGCACATAAATATTTGTCGCGTTCGGGGATCGAAGCTCGAACGAACCTCTGGCGCAGAAGGCAGGTATCCTACCCCTGCGCCATATCGGTCGTCTAAATATAAATAGTTCATTACTATATTATAAATAAAACACTTTCACGGATTTTTTCACGCAATTTATTTAACAACTTGGTTAAATTTTAGTTGTTTTTTGCTTTATCCAACGTTTCGGCACCTTTCCAGGGGCCGTGGTCACGGAAAACTGTTTAAGTATATGGACAGTTCGCGCAGAAATCTAAGATGTAGTTAATTACTGCTATGGCGGCAGACTTAAGATGATGGTAGCTCTCCAGGCAGACTGAGAACAAGTCCCTACAACCAACCAACTACTAACCTCTTACTCGTATTCTGCGCATAGAACTACATACTTCTGCGGCCTGGTGGCCAGTAAAACTCAGGAGATTCCACAGTTAGCATTTATTTGTTTTACAACGTAAATAAAAAACCTAAAAGTGAGGAAGAAATTGGCAAATAAGTATAGGAATCGCCAATAAGTACCAGAAATTTTTAAAATTTTATCAACTACGTACATGTTTCCAATCTCATAGATTAAACTTACCTATACAGGGACAAGTACGTTCTTCTTCACGATTTAGTAACTATAAAATAATAAGCTGCACAATTCAAATATTGATAAAAGATAATATGTTGTTCACGTGAAGAATTTTGTAGGACTAAACCAAAGGTACTTTGTGGACTAAACTAACTGAATATGGCAACGTCATGACATTCAAATTATTATTTTTCAGAACAGTGAATAGTTTTTAAATCCGAAAAGGAGGTTATGAAATACATTCCATACAAATATAGAATAACGTAGAGTAATTTGCAACGACAACTTAACACTTCTATGCGCAGAACACGAGTAGATACTCTTCCTCGCGTCGAGTTCCTCATGTCTGAGGGTCGTAACCACCACCTAGCAGTCATACCTGCTTTCGTCTCCTAGACGTATAGCTTCATCATCATCATGTCAGCCGAACGACGCCCACTGCTTGGCATAGGCCTCCCCCAAGGATCTCCACAACGATCGGTCCTGCGCTGCCCGCATCCAGCGGCTTCCCGCGACCTTGACCAGATCGTCGGCCCACCTTGTAGGGGGCCTGTCCACGGAACGTCGTCCGGTTCGCGGTCGCCATTCGAGAACCTTTTCGCCCCAACGGCCCTCTTATGAGACCCATAGTAAAAGACAAATAGCTTATGGTAGTGAAATAACCATAATCTACAACCACTTCCAGAGCGGCCGCTCAAAGTCGTCAATACCATCGTCGTCAGCGAGCGCAGTGTCCGTGAGGTCAGCAGGCAATTCCGGCGAGTCCAGCCCCGACGTCACTTCGCGGGTCGCCCAGCCGCGCCCCCCATTGCACGATCACAGTGATGACTCTAGCTTGAACTCTGTCGATTTGGACCCATTAGGTGAGTGTGAAGTTATTGGTTTAATTAGGCGTCACCCGGCGGAAGTCCCTAACCATTCGTCAAAAAAGAACTAAACACCTTTAAATTTTTTTTTAGCGAACAATTTTTACTATGGAGCCAACCACGGAATTGCGAAAAAAAATCAGCTGTTCCATACATTTTAGTTGACTCGATCTAGCACTGCAATGTATGGAACAGCTGATTTTTTTTCGCAATTCCGTGGTTGGCTCCATAGTAAAAATTGTTCGCTACCCCTAAAATCTTTGTACTTACTAATTAAAATATTAGAGGTGTATGTAGCTTACTTCCGCAAAAACACAACATGCAAATCTGGCACCGAATTTTGCTGCTGAGTGCTGGATTTTGCACGATCTAACAACTCCTGAGGATGCCCTGGGTTGCGGTGAAACACGTGTCGAGTAGTCTAATCGGTGAAGGTGCAAGTTGTGTCGCTGACTTGCTCTCTGCAGCTATTGTGCACTGATAGTTTCGTGGTATGCATGTGCAATCTTGCATCTAGTGTTTTTTGCGGAAGTAAGCTTCATATATTTTTTGTTTCACAAGAGTTTCTAGTTTTAGAACTAGAGTATGATTTGAGTCAAACTAGTCACACTGTTTTTTAACTCCTGTCAACTACATACGATTTAAACTCCCCTCACACTAACGTTTTTCCGGCGTAGGCGTTCGATGGACGTATGCGGAGCGCACACACCGCGACAACGCGTCACATTTCGTGTATTTACTTTCACGCCGCAGCAACGCGGCGTATGCGTCGCGCGCCCGCAACTCTATTGTGTAGGCAATGAACCGATTCTTTGTATGGAGCCCCGTACATTGATTTCTCAGTCGACGAAACTTTGCTGAGTTTTAAAAGAGTATGAGCCATAGATATCCAAAAAAACCCTACACTAAAGTTAGGTATTTAATCCTAAATATACAAATCTGTTTATATTGAACCAAGTAATTTCTTAGTCGAAGTTTATTTTACCAAATGAGTTATTTATACCAGTATGTGATACTTGATAAAAATCCGAAACTTTTTTCAAACATGAGTACGCTTGGCAAAATGGTATAATTCCGTAAAACAGTTCGACATAGACATTTTCCGGTCAAAAGTCACACGCACCAATTATTTTATTAAAATTTGTTTTGGATATTTTTTTGGATATTTCATTTATTGTTTTTATACGTTACATGAATATGTCCGGTGAAGAAAGTTTAGACGGAGCATTTTCCTAAAGAAAATACCAATGAAATAAGACTTTCATTAAAAAATACATAACCTTCTGTTTTTATAATTTTTTGGAAATTTATACAATAGGGGAAACCCGTACAAAACCGTATACCGGGGTAGAACCGTATTGTGTAGTTGTGTCCCGCATTATTAGGAATTAGCCGCGGATTTGCCGATCACGGCAAGTAGCCAATAGGATCAATCTGTCAACAGACGCTTGTTACTGCAGAGGGCCTACTCTGAAACGCAAAACCCGAAACTTCGGGATACCCGTCCCTCTCACTCTCGAGTCGTGACAGAATCGAGTGAAAGGGGCGGGGCTAACCGAAGTTTCGGATTAGCGTTTCAGAGTACGGCCCCAGGCACGAGCGTTTTCAATTAATCACACAAATATTGCTTTTAGGTGCTTTGATGTAATTTTTTCGTTTTCTAAAGTTTGAATTGTGAATATATTATGATAAATGGGTAAGTGGAATGTTATTGTCGTGAAACTGTGTATATTTACTTAATTATCGACAATGTTTTGGTGCCGGATCTGTTTCATATGAAAAGTGAATATTGAATATGTTGTTTATGGTCAGCGGGGCAAAACCGTAAGGGGTAAAATCGGCCAGTATACGGTCGAGTGGACGAAGGTTAGGTGAAGTGCATTACCTAGTAAAGCAAGGGCACACTAAGGCTGTACTGGCTGGGATGAAGATGACTTGGATAGTTTCGAATGCATTGGTTGCGTAGCTTCACGTTGATATCGTATGGCGCAATATCGTATATAATACGGTTTTGCCCAATCCCCGGGGCAAAACCGTATTTCGACGAGGTTTAATTTTTATTTATTAGTTTTGTTATTACGATGATTACAGTTTTATTTTTTGTTTATTTCTGTAGCTAATGAGAGTCTTTAATAAAGAGTCGATTATGAAATATGTTACTTTCATATATTTCGATTTTATATAGGTTTGCTCTTAGGTATACGTCTTTGCCCCGGTCTCCCCTACTTTTAATTTATTGATACTTTATCATGCTGTATAGTTTTTTTCTGACTGAGGATTTACTGTGGGGGTCCACTAGCTTCATTGTCTACATTGCCTAGCCCAGCGTACTAGCCTGGCGAAAACGTTTTATCTAATGTATGAAAAAAGTATAAGCTGTGTCTGCGCTGCGCATACTTTCATGGAACGCCTACGCTGCACACCAGCGCGCTGGACAAACGCTAGTGTGAAGCGGCTTTACTTGACACAATTTTAGAACATTGAAACATAAAAAGTTTATGGATTTGTATGTAATGTAGTTAACCCATAAACTTTTTAGAAGAAAGTCCTTCGAAATTAGATTTCAATTCGATTTGATAAGGAGTTAAGTATAACTCACAAGGAACAATTTAGTTTTATTGGTACATAAGGCATTGAATTACGTTACTGTTTGCAACTATTCTCAACATAGTTTTAGTTGTGTTCTCTCATTACTTTACAACATTCGTTCATTCCACTTCATTCGCTGTTCATGATGTAGGTACAGAAGAAGCTCCATATCCTTAATACAGTAGCCAGTCCATATTTTCATACTTAAAAAGTATAATATCAATATAAACCCTACAATTACATAACTGATTCACAATACTTATAGGTTTCTTTCGGAGACATTTTTTTTCTTTTCTTGTGAACATTGAATACCAAACTCATGATGAAAAAGTTTTGTTTTGTAATTGAATTGAACTTTTTCTGTCCAATTAGACGACAAGGACTGGCTGAGTTGTGGTAAAAGTGTTACAGGTTAGTTCAGCATCATCGGTGTTTAGTAAAAGTAGTTAAAAACAGCATGTGGTGTTAGTTTTGTATTCTTTTCGTTCATGTACTCATTTTGTTTTAGTAGATAGTTTCATGTGAACTTACCTATTAAAAAATATGTAAAAAGCGTGATAAGTGATGATGTAACATTTCTTATACCTAATATAATTAGTGGGTTAATTTGGCAGTCTGAGAAGATAGATATTATTTTTATTAATAAACCCAAAACCTTTAAGTATGTAAGTACAAAACTAATTTCATAAGTACTTAGGAATTATCAAGTTGTTGTTTACAGAATGTGAAAAAACTAAAAATTAAATTTTATAAGTACATATATCATTAAAAATGGAGACATAAAAAAAGAATTGATTTAAATTTTTTGTTTAAAACAAAATCAAGAGTTTTACATTTTTTACCTACTGTACCTACTTACTATACTTACTTAATAAAATAATATTACTTACTATAAAATAAGATTTTTATTGTGATATCTTAGAAGTAATACCTACTAACCAAAATTAAAAATAATGTAGTCTTGTAGGTCAATTTACTAAACAACTAATTTCTAAAATAATCTTTAAAAACCTTTCCTGGAAGCAGCATGTCGTCAAATAAACACAACTAACATTCCCTCGCCTTACAGGCGCAGTATACGTGGACAGCGACACCGGTCTGGAATCAATGTCGTCTGCAGAAGCAGGCGCTCGCGGTGAGCCGGGCGCCGCGCCGCGCGCCGACGCTGACCAGCTGCGCCAGGAGGTGTGCCGCCTCAAGAACGACAAGCTGGACCTGCTCAAGCAGAACATCGTGAGTAGCCACACTCGGTTATACATTACCCGACCACTGAAGACTTGATCACGCGGTGCCGGCCGGAGCCGCCGCGCGCCGACGCCGACCAGCTGCGCCAGGAGGTGTGCCGCCTCAAGAACGACAAGCTGGACCTGCTCAAGCAGAACATCGTGAGTAGCCACACTCGGTTATACATTACCCGACCACTGAAGACTTGATCACGCGGTGCCGGCCGGAGCCGCCGCGCGCCGACGCCGACCAGCTGCGCCAAGAGATGTGCCGCCTCAAGAACGACAAGCTGGACCTGCTCAAGCAGAACATCGTGAGTAGCCACACTCGGTTATACATTACCCGACCACTGAAGACTTGATCACGCGGTGCCGGCCGGAGCCGCCGCGCGCCGACGCCGACCAGCTGCGCCAGGAGGTGTGCCGCCTCAAGAACGACAAGCTGGACCTGCTCAAGCAGAACATCGTGAGTAGCCACACTCGGTTATACATTACCCGACCACTGAAGACTTGATCACGCGGTGCCGGCCGGAGCCGCCGCGCGCCGACGCCGACCAGCTGCGCCAAGAGATGTGCCGCCTCAAGAACGACAAGCTGGACCTGCTCAAGCAAAACATCGTGAGTAGCCACACTCGGTTATACATTGTGGCATTACCCGTCCACTGAAGTCTTGGACACGCGGTGCTGGCCGGAGCCAACGTGCCACTCCTATAGTCCATTCCAAACCGATTGTCTTAAGAGGATTGTGTAGCCAACGGTCTCCACACAAACGGCGGTAACGTTTTCCACCCCCTAAACCTTGATGAGCAATGAATTTTCGGTATGTTGTATGTAGAAATGCATAAGAACTAGGGCTGTACGTTTTGGTTTTAATGTAATAAAACCAAAACGTACAGCCGTTGCTATTTTAATGCAAACATGGGAGACTGACGTGACTCGGGCCTCCCGCGATCATGGCCGATTTCGGCCAACGTCAGTTGGCCGAAATCCTGCTGTTGGCCGTTGGCCTGCTTGCGGACCGCGGACTGATAGACCTTTAACATCACTAATCTCTGAAGTCTCTGTTCTATCCATTGGTAAGCTGACAAACTTCATGTTTGCTTACACACTGTGACAATCGGTTTGGAATGAACTAATACACCCTGTTCAGTACGGTCAGGCGGCGCTTGTGTCCCATTCAATTCCAATCAGGTAATTTAGTACGGACTCACGACGCGATAATCTCCGCATTCAAGACCGCATGTGACTCATGTAAGCTGTGAACTGCGTTATTTCACGCACCGTCGACGCGCGTTTGTAATACAAACGAGATACGCTTGCGAGTCAGATATAGCTTGTAGAACTTTCCAACTTTTGCTTGTCATACTCGTATGTATCAAACGAAACAAATGCGAAGCGACGGCGCGTGAAATAAACGCGGTCTGCATATACTCTATAGTTTATTTTTGTTTCAGACGTGGCAGAACGAGATAAAATGTTTACGCGAAAGGGAGATGGCACTACAAGCAGAGTTGGCGGCAGCAGCCAGAGAAGTGAGACGGCTGCGTGAACAGCAAGCAACAGGCACAACTATACCCCCGCCCTCCACACACGATTCTACTGCTTAAAAAGAAACTTGAGTCTTATCCCAAGGCCATAGAATCCAATTTCCAATGATTTTGATTTAGCCATTCGAAGCTGTCACCTTCATAAACAGTCTTCAAGATTAAAAGAATCTTCTATCTGTATAGATCTGAGGAGCAGCGAATACGCAAGGCTGATTTTGTATTACTTCTTAATTTGATAGAAAATTAGTTCTACCAAAATGTTTCGGAAACAAAATGTTGTTTATGATGTAGAGAATATTGTATGTGTATATTGTCTGCATTGTAGCTCTTTAAATGTGTATTTTCCAATTCCTTTAGTGGAATATTTTTCTACAACTTGTTTTTGGGTAGTATTTTCTTAAACAATCACTTTTGTCTGCTACTTCCTTGAATTTTTAGGAAATACTGAGACAAAGTAACTTATAAGTAAGTACCTATTATAGTTGTGCAATATCATTGTTTTCGAAACTTGATAATAGTTTCTACGTATATCAGGTCACCTGCTTTAAAAAAAGCTACATATAAACTGACTATGCTTGCAAGCAATCAGCATAAAATAGTCTTAATAATTTTTATGACGCAATAATTATAATATCTATATTACGTTTAGCTTTTTAACAAGTGACCACACATTTTTCTAAGTACTAAAATATATTTATTTACTTACTACAATTTCAATCCCAGTTCTACGCCTGTCGCATCTCGACTGACTGCTAATATAGATATAATACGAATTTCATTAGCTAATTAAAAATATAGGTTTCGAATCTTTTATATGTCATGAACCAAAACTGATGTGTAAATTATGTCTACTATGAGCTAATTGCTTTGTAAATGTTGTGATAATGTAGACATAATATCTACTATATAAATCGATATATTTATAGTGAAATTTAATATGATTATGATTATGTATACATGTATTATTATGTACTCACATTTAAGGAGTAAACACAGTTTTAGGCATTTTCCTTCCGCGCAAAATTTTAGGGGTACGTTACATGTAAGCTTTAGAGCAAATTTAGAAGCATATTAATATGTTTGTATTGAATTGATCTTAATTATTGGCATTTCTTGTCGAAAAATTCCAATACAGCTAAAAATAATCTGTAGCACATCATTTATTGTAAGCGAAGTATGTTTGCTTCAAGTTGTTAATGTAAATTCTGAAATCACAACCTTTTTATGATAGTTTATTTATATAGAGTTTAACGGTACCTACCAAATAGGCCTTGAGTGTATGTTAGGAAACCTACGTACTGTGGTGCATTAGAAAATATCATATGTATTGTCAAAAAGTATCTTTATCTACGTTATATAGATCCGTTTATAAATTATACTTATATAGAGAAATCCCAGTACCTACCTATGGTTATTGTAATTTATGTCTTGATTTTAATTTCATTTGGCGCACAGTGCAATTTGTACGCATTCACTAAAAATTACTTTAGTTATTCCTATAAGTACCTATACAAATTTAAGTTTACCAGTTTTTGTAAATATATTGGAACTGGACCTAGGCTATTGATTAAAACAGTATTTTTTTCTAATTTATACTTGATCTACGTCTCGTTTATCGAGTTTCTTTGAGTTTGAGATAATGTTATGTTGTTTATAATTAATATTTTATACCAAAGTTAACATTCCCCACTAAATAGTTTAGTTTTTAATAATTCCCGTAATTATGGAGCAGTATTTGATTTGTAAGGAGTAATGCGCAGTAGATTTAATCTGTGGTTCTGTTAAAATAAGATTTGCGGTTGAAGGCTGATGAAGCCAAGGCCGTTAAAAAGCTTTGAATTATAAACTCTTTGTCTATGTTTAACTAACCAAGGTTAATATACTGTTTAGCATCTGTAGTGAACGGAATAAGTGAGCACACTGTCTAAGTTTACATTTAGTTTCTTCACTAAATGTATTCCATTGGATTTCGTTCGACTGTTGATTATGTGTATGTTGATTGTAATTAACACTAGGTAACTGTTGATTCGTCTTCATTTAGACTTAAACCAAATATTGCGAGCGCGGAGCGTTAGAAGAAATAGTTTATAATTTTAAGAGATACTATTGAAATATATAAATAGTTGATAATACATAATAATTGTTGTTTTATTACCCCACAGTAGAAAGAAACACACATTGGAATAATATTTATAGAAATCACTGGTTGCTTTTGTTCATAAGTATAAACTTGAAACAAAAGCCATTTTCAAAAATTCAAAATTCAATATCGTTTATTCAATTTAGGTTTGTTTAACAACACTTATGAACGTCAATGAAGCTACGCCATCGGTTCGCAAATCCTACGGCTGGAGACCTTGTAACGAGAAGAACCGGCAAAAAACTCGCCAAGGGCTATTTTTTTCTCCCTGTTTTAACTTATACAGAGTCGTCAAATTTGAAAAATGACCTTCACATAATAGTAAGGTTACTTTCCATCACAATACGGAATACCGCTTAAATTAAGTACAATTTTGCTTATTACCTTGTTTTAGGTAAACAATTTTCAACTAAACAAGGAATCAAATAGTTTAATGGACACACTAATCTTAATCTTATTCACATTATATTATAGGATTAATGAAAAGGAAACTGCAAGCTGCGCTGTATATTCAAATTTATAAGTATTAACAAATAAAAGGAAATTTTTGAATAAATAATACAATTATTAGAAAAATTGCTGTTACTGTAAGTCACTGGTGTGTCTCATAGTAATTTTGGTATCAGTACCAAAGTTACTATGAGACACACCAGCTCGCTCATAAATCTATATAATACTATTATAAACCATATCCCGAACACCTTTAACACAAGTAGACATGAGCAGACCCACCCTACTGGCAGCACCCGTTCACGAGCTTGCCTACCACTTACTACTTACTTACCTTTTAATAAGCTTACCTACACGAAGAAGTTAAAAATAATGGGTTAATTTTTTTTTTATTTAAAATGTTTTTAGAATATTCGCACATTCAGAATCAAACCGTCGTAAACTAAATTTAGGGAAAAAAACAGCTGAAAGCGCCATTTATCATCGCCCCCCAAAAATGTTTGTTTGTAAAAACACCGAAATGATATCTTTAGTGTCATTATGCCGTTTGGCGAGGCGAGGTGGTAGTAATATTTCCATAGTGATGCGGTTGGCGAATCCACGGCGCGTATGTTCACTTGAACTTCGTGTGGAACTCTGACAATTTTGTATAAAGACAGATTTCCTTAAAATCACACTGAAAGTTGAACTAACGATTCAGTCAGAAAAAACTTTACAGCATGATGAAGCATTATACAATACTTTTAATCAATAAATTAAAATTAATCAATACATTAAAAGTATTGTATAAATTTCCAAATAATAATAGAAAGTAGGTATTTTTTCATGAAAGTCTTATTTCAATGATATCTTTTTTAGAAAAATGCTCCGTCTAAACTTTCTTCACAGGACATATTTAAATATCGTATAAAAACAATATATGAAGTATCCAAAAAAATATCCCAGCAGAAACACCAAATTTTAATAAAATAATTGGTGTGTCTTGTACTGAAAAATGTCTTTGTCGAACTTTTTTACGGAATTATACCATTTTGCCAAGCGTACTCCTTCATGTTTGAAAAAGTTTTGGATTTTTATCAAGTATCTTTAATTATAAAATTATATTTTGTACTAGTGGCTTCCCGCAGTTTTACCTGCGTGGTTCCCACGTTCCTGTAGGAATATTGGGATAAATAATAGGTTTGTTACTCAGGAATAATGTAGGTTTGTATTGATAAAATAAACTTTTTAAACAGTCAAGTAGTTTTGGAGTTTATCCATTACAAACAAAAAAATCTTCACTCTTTATAAAACGAGTATTATAAAGTATAGAAAGTGGATTTTACTTTGGAATTAGTAGGGTAGACTGGGTACGGTTGTAACAATTTTCCTTTAATTGCCCACAGCACAGCTACTAAAGCTGTAAGCAACGATCCAAGCCTTTGAGATGAAAACATAGTCATTTGTCTTTAAATTAATATCGAAACCAGTAGCCCAGGTCAAACTGTTTGGCAGAAATATGTCATTTTAATGAGTGTGTGTGTTTGTTACAACCGACCCCATGCTAGGGGCGGTTGGAACACCGATGGGGGTCAGTTGTAACACTAAAAAATAATACATAAATTACGCATCTAAAATCAGTTTTATTCATCAAAATTATCAAAATGCACATGAAAGTTGAAACCAATTTACAATATTTATGGCACATTTGAGTAGTAAGGTAAAAGTCCGAGGGGATGACTTTGACCCAATGTATGACTTTTTCGCAGTTTATTTGGAAAAATAAGAAAACGGATATTCATACACCCCAAAAACAGGGTTCATTCGACTACTCGTGTTATCTTGGAACTTCTTTACGAAGCTTACATCGATTCGTTGAAAAGTTTTTAGTTTGGGAGTCAGTTTTTACGAGGAGGTGCTCCGTGTCGACCGAGCGTCAGTGTGCTTACTGGATCGGTTAAGACTTTGCGCTGTGAAAGTGGATATAATGGCAAGTTTTTTTTTTTTTGAAAAGTGATCATTAAAACTATTAGATATTTAAACAAACCATTGATATTGCGTATTTTAAATTGATTATTTTGATTATGTTAGGATTTTGGAGGCATGTCATATACTGGAACAAAATTTTAACGTTTAGTAGTAGATGACATCCTTGTCACTCACTCGTACAAAGAAATATTTTTACAAACTTAATTTGAAGTTTATTGAAAGAAAGAAAAACTTATATTTTAATGGTTTTGTAAATTACAAGTTTCTATCGGTAGTTTGAGTAGTGTCTGACATGGATGTCAGAGACTGTTTTACTATAGAGAATGAATAAATGACAGATTCAAATTGATATGTCATTCATTAGTAGTGTCAGTCATTGCTTGATTCAAACAGTGACACTGCAGGCGGAACTAGTCTTCCCTCCCCAAGCCACTGAAAAACAAGATAAAAGGACAGAAAAAATATTTTAAATTAAAATATTTGTTTCTTCCAGTGATAATAAATATTTTATTTTATTTACTAGTTTCATTTTATGACTATCTTCATTACTTACTGTAAGTATTTGAGTTAAAGGTCATGTCATACAAATTACAAATTACAAATTGCTTTATTTGCCATAAATAGGGTAATACATAAATGTGGTGTTATTATAAAATTAGGGAAATAAAGAGTCTTAAAGCCTATTTAGCCGTATTCAACAGCATGCAAACTTATGGTAAGTTATTACTAAATATAACATCAATCGTTCGACATGATAGCATCAATCACACTTAACACAAAAAACAACTAAGGTATATATTTCAAGAAATCTTCTATTGAATAAAAAGTCTAAGTCTACATCGGGTCACCTACAATTTTTTTTCATAGTCATACAATAGGACATTTGAGATTTTGCTAGTCATCCACTGGTACTATTTCAGAGGTTGCGGAAAACTGGAATAATTAAATAATGGTATAATTATTCTACAATATTTGGTTTCTCCAGCAAAGAGGAACCGGTTTATATATCTGCATTAGAGTGTTAACAGTCTGTTAAATAGTTTAGTAGTTTTTCTAAAAAATGTGCGAGTTTCCTCCTTAAAGTGTCAATCACTGGGACTTTTACCTTAAAAGTATGTAATTGGTAGTAGTGGTAGTCTTTTTAGATAATTATTAGAAGTAAACTAAAATGAATTAATAATTCATAATTCAATTCATAATTCAAAATCGTTTATTCAATTTAGGTTTGTTTAACAACACTTATGAACGTCAATGAAGCTACGCCATCGGTTCGCAAATCCTACGGCAGGAGACCTTGTAGCGAGAAGAACCGGCAAGAAACTCGCCAAGGGCTATTTTTTTCTCCCTGTTTTAACTTATACAGAGTCGTCAAATTTGAAAATGACCTTCACATAATAGTAAGGTTACTTTCCATCACAAACAGAATACCGCTAAAATTAAGTACAATTTTGCTTATTACCTAAAACAGTAAACAATTTTCAACCAAACAAGGAATCAAATAGTTTAATGAACACACTAATCTTAATCTTATTCATATTATATTATAGGATTAATAAAAAGGAAACTGCAAGCTGCGCCGCATATTCAAATCTATAAGTATTAACAGATAAAAGGAATTTTTGAATAAATAATACAATTATTAGAAAAATTGCCGTAACTGTAAGACACCCGTGTCCAAAATTACTACCAAAATTACCATGAGACACACCAGCTCGCTCATAAATCTATATAATACTATTATAAACCATATCCCGAACACCTTTAACACAAGTAGACATGAGCAGACCCACCCCACTGGCAGCACCCGTTCACGAGCATGACGCATGAGCCAGCCATCGCTTCGCTCAACCATATTTTAGGGAACGTAACGACCCGACTCACACGACACCACTATTAACAGAAATAGTACTTATTCTCTACCCATTCTTGTCCGCCGTGCCAATTTGAGACTATTATGAAAAAACGGGATTTTTACCATGTTTAAATTTGTAAAAATCCCGTTTTATAATAGTTACAGGTATAATAATAAGGCAAAAATAATAGTTCATAAAAGTTATAGTAATTTTCAGATTACTTAAATAAATCAACAACCTGTATAAAAGAGTTTCAGTTGCATTTAGCTTCCCAAGAAAATAAAATAAAATTAATGTTACAACCATGAAAATTGTTACAACCGTCCCTACCCCCCTACTTTGAGAATAAAGTCTGTCACAAGCACGAAGAGAATTTTAATTTTAATTTTAATTTTTTCCTACCTGTGATGACGAATGAATAAATATATTTGTACTTAATTGTATTTGTATTTGAAGTAGCATAACCTATACAAAAACGAGTCAGCTTATTAAAATCTCTAAAATACGACGCACAATTCAAGCACACTTTGAAATACGACAGTTATATTAATAAAGAAGGTACCATAAAGAAATTCGCCAAAAATACTTACTTTTGTATAGTGACGGTTTGATTTGACTACTTACCTGTCTCCACCTGGTCCGGATGAGGAGAGACTGGTTATCTGTCACACAGGTCTCCTAGTGCAGAGGGCAGTCTCTCACATAGACTAATCTTTTTTTGTTTGTCTTGACTAATTTGGCTATGTTTTTGTGTATTGTATATGTGAGAGAAGAAATAAAGATTAATTCTGAATGTGCGATTAGCAACACAACACAGGTACCTATTTATTTTCAAATATTTTACATATTTTCGGAAATTCTTGTCAAGGACAACGCTTCCAACTTGTGACGTCACAAGTGGGTAGCGCATACCCATTATTCTGTGGCCATACTCCCGCCGTACCGCCATCACATTGACATTTCGTTTTGGAAAGACAGAGCTCGAGAGACAGTTGGTAACAATTCAGCAGCTCATTACTTACTTGCTAAATTAACAGATTGATATATTTAAATGTTTTTGACTGTTACTATTAAATATATTTTACATTATCAAGAACCAGTCCCACCCCTAAATCAAATGTGATTTCTAATAGTATCTACACACGTGCCGATCCGACAGCCGATTTGGTCTGCTCCCAGACCAAATCTGCGCTACGCACGCTACGATTTGGTCTGTCCAGACCAAATCTGCACTACACACGTTCGGATTTGGTCTGGGAGCAGTCTAAAGCTAGAAACACACTTGTCTAGCGCAGTGTGTTGACGCGCGGTACGACGTGTATGTATCGGTTTCATACATTTAGTATGGTTAGAAACAGACTTATGTTTACACTGTGCTTATGTAGTGTGGCGCAACTCTTTCTGTCTCTGTCGTGTCCGTACTAAGTGCATGAAACGGACTTTCTGGCGTCGCGCCACACCACAGAAGTGTGTTTCCGACTTTAATCGGAGGTCGGATAGGAACGTGTGTAGAGTAGGTAATAAGAGTGTAGTATAACTCTGTAAACTGTGTAACTCTAATCTAAACGCTCTCTTCAAGGTGATAGTGAGAAATATAATAAAACTTGAAAAGGAATTTCCTGGACTTGCATGCACACCTTAAGATCTTTATCAAGCAAGTGGTCTAGCTACAATGCCTGCCCATACATGCCCTATTAACAATAATAATGTTGCATTTGGTATATTGTAATTTCAATAAACGACATCTTTTTGAAAGTGGTAACTGGCGAAACTAATAGCATCTACACACGTTCCTATCCGACCGCCGATTAACGTGTGTAGCGCAGATTTGGTCGGAACAGACCAAATCGGAACGTGTGTAGCGCAGATTTGGTCTGGGACATGAAGTTTGACTTAATACTCTGAGGTAACTGGAGCTCTCACCCTGAATAAAAAAGTGACGCCAGCAAATTTGACATTTATGTATGTAGTGGCAGGTAGTGGCTGTCAGCTGTCTCATATGACCATACGTATTTTTTTAAAGTGTAGGTGAGACGGAAGACAGCCACTGTGTTATTTGTGGTATTCAAAAAATTGTTCATACTGCACTCTCCAGTTAACTCAGTATTAAGTCGAGCTTCGTGGTCTGGGAGCAGACCAAATCGGCTGTCGGATCGGAACGTGTATAGACACTATAATGGCACAGTAACTGGCGTAACTGATGGCACAGTATTATACTATTACAAACCTAGATGGCGTTAGCTTCCTGCTTGTGGGTAAAAAGTGATTAATTTTATTTTTCTTAAAAATATATGATTCCTAAGTTAAAAAAACCCAAATATATAAAGACAGATTTCCTTAAAATCACACTGAAAGTTGAACTAACGATTCAGTCAGAAAAAACTTTACAGCATGATGAAGCATTATACAATACTTTTAATCAATAAATTAAAATTAATCAATACATTAAAAGTATTGTATAAATTTCCAAATAATAATAGAAAGTAGGTATTTTTTCATGAAAGTCTTATTTCAATGATATCTTTTTTAGAAAAATGCTCCGTCTAAACTTTCTTCACAGGACATATTTAAATATCGTATAAAAACAATATATGAAGTATCCAAAAAAATATCCCAGCAGAAACACCAAATTTTAATAAAATAATTGGTGTGTCTTGTACTGAAAAATGTCTTTGTCGAACTTTTTTACGGAATTATACCATTTTGCCAAGCGTACTCCTTCATGTTTGAAAAAGTTTTGGATTTTTATCAAGTATCTTTAATTATAAAATTATATTTTGTACTAGTGGCTTCCCGCAGTTTTACCTGCGTGGTTCCCACGTTCCTGTAGGAATATTGGGATAAATAATAGGTTTGTTACTCAGGAATAATGTAGGTTTGTATTGATAAAATAAACTTTTTAAACAGTCAAGTAGTTTTGGAGTTTATCCATTACAAACAAAAAAATCTTCACTCTTTATAAAACGAGTATTATAAAGTATAGAAAGTGGATTTTACTTTGGAATTAGTAGGGTAGACTGGGTACGGTTGTAACAATTTTCCTTTAATTGCCCACAGCACAGCTACTAAAGCTGTAAGCAACGATCCAAGCCTTTGAGATGAAAACATAGTCATTTGTCTTTAAATTAATATCGAAACCAGTAGCCCAGGTCAAACTGTTTGGCAGAAATATGTCATTTTAATGAGTGTGTGTGTTTGTTACAACCGACCCCATGCTAGGGGCGGTTGGAACACCGATGGGGGTCAGTTGTAACACTAAAAAATAATACATAAATTACGCATCTAAAATCAGTTTTATTCATCAAAATTATCAAAATGCACATGAAAGTTGAAACCAATTTACAATATTTATGGCACATTTGAGTAGTAAGGTAAAAGTCCGAGGGGATGACTTTGACCCAATGTATGACTTTTTCGCAGTTTATTTGGAAAAATAAGAAAACGGATATTCATACACCCCAAAAACAGGGTTCATTCGACTACTCGTGTTATCTTGGAACTTCTTTACGAAGCTTACATCGATTCGTTGAAAAGTTTTTAGTTTGGGAGTCAGTTTTTACGAGGAGGTGCTCCGTGTCGACCGAGCGTCAGTGTGCTTACTGGATCGGTTAAGACTTTGCGCTGTGAAAGTGGATATAATGGCAAGTTTTTTTTTTTTTGAAAAGTGATCATTAAAACTATTAGATATTTAAACAAACCATTGATATTGCGTATTTTAAATTGATTATTTTGATTATGTTAGGATTTTGGAGGCATGTCATATACTGGAACAAAATTTTAACGTTTAGTAGTAGATGACATCCTTGTCACTCACTCGTACAAAGAAATATTTTTACAAACTTAATTTGAAGTTTATTGAAAGAAAGAAAAACTTATATTTTAATGGTTTTGTAAATTACAAGTTTCTATCGGTAGTTTGAGTAGTGTCTGACATGGATGTCAGAGACTGTTTTACTATAGAGAATGAATAAATGACAGATTCAAATTGATATGTCATTCATTAGTAGTGTCAGTCATTGCTTGATTCAAACAGTGACACTGCAGGCGGAACTAGTCTTCCCTCCCCAAGCCACTGAAAAACAAGATAAAAGAACAGAAAAAATATTTTAAATTAAAATATTTGTTTCTTCCAGTGATAATAAATATTTTATTTTATTTACTAGTTTCATTTTATGACTATCTTCATTACTTACTGTAAGTATTTGAGTTAAAGGTCATGTCATACATCGGGTCACCTACAATTTTTTTTCATAGTCATACAATAGGACATTTGAGATTTTGCTAGTCATCCACTGGTACTATTTCAGAGGTTGCGGAAAACTGGAATAATTAAATAATGGTATAATTATTCTACAATATTTGGTTTCTCCAGCAAAGAGGAACCGGTTTATATATCTGCATTAGAGTGTTAACAGTCTGTTAAATAGTTTAGTAGTTTTTCTAAAAAATGTGCGAGTTTCCTCCTTAAAGTGTCAATCACTGGGACTTTTACCTTAAAAGTATGTAATTGGTAGTAGTGGTAGTCTTTTTAGATAATTATTAGAAGTAAACTAAAATGAATTAATAATTCATAATTCAATTCATAATTCAAAATCGTTTATTCAATTTAGGTTTGTTTAACAACACTTATGAACGTCAATGAAGCTACGCCATCGGTTCGCAAATCCTACGGCAGGAGACCTTGTAGCGAGAAGAACCGGCAAGAAACTCGCCAAGGGCTATTTTTTTCTCCCTGTTTTAACTTATACAGAGTCGTCAAATTTGAAAATGACCTTCACATAATAGTAAGGTTACTTTCCATCACAAACAGAATACCGCTAAAATTAAGTACAATTTTGCTTATTACCTAAAACAGTAAACAATTTTCAACCAAACAAGGAATCAAATAGTTTAATGAACACACTAATCTTAATCTTATTCATATTATATTATAGGATTAATAAAAAGGAAACTGCAAGCTGCGCCGCATATTCAAATCTATAAGTATTAACAGATAAAAGGAATTTTTGAATAAATAATACAATTATTAGAAAAATTGCCGTAACTGTAAGACACCCGTGTCCAAAATTACTACCAAAATTACCATGAGACACACCAGCTCGCTCATAAATCTATATAATACTATTATAAACCATATCCCGAACACCTTTAACACAAGTAGACATGAGCAGACCCACCCCACTGGCAGCACCCGTTCACGAGCATGACGCATGAGCCAGCCATCGCTTCGCTCAACCATATTTTAGGGAACGTAACGACCCGACTCACACGACACCACTATTAACAGAAATAGTACTTATTCTCTACCCATTCTTGTCCGCCGTGCCAATTTGAGACTATTATGAAAAAACGGGATTTTTACCATGTTTAAATTTGTAAAAATCCCGTTTTATAATAGTTACAGGTATAATAATAAGGCAAAAATAATAGTTCATAAAAGTTATAGTAATTTTCAGATTACTTAAATAAATCAACAACCTGTATAAAAGAGTTTCAGTTGCATTTAGCTTCCCAAGAAAATAAAATAAAATTAATGTTACAACCATGAAAATTGTTACAACCGTCCCTACCCCCCTACTTTGAGAATAAAGTCTGTCACAAGCACGAAGAGAATTTTAATTTTAATTTTAATTTTTTCCTACCTGTGATGACGAATGAATAAATATATTTGTACTTAATTGTATTTGTATTTGAAGTAGCATAACCTATACAAAAACGAGTCAGCTTATTAAAATCTCTAAAATACGACGCACAATTCAAGCACACTTTGAAATACGACAGTTATATTAATAAAGAAGGTACCATAAAGAAATTCGCCAAAAATACTTACTTTTGTATAGTGACGGTTTGATTTGACTACTTACCTGTCTCCACCTGGTCCGGATGAGGAGAGACTGGTTATCTGTCACACAGGTCTCCTAGTGCAGAGGGCAGTCTCTCACATAGACTAATCTTTTTTTGTTTGTCTTGACTAATTTGGCTATGTTTTTGTGTATTGTATATGTGAGAGAAGAAATAAAGATTAATTCTGAATGTGCGATTAGCAACACAACACAGGTACCTATTTATTTTCAAATATTTTACATATTTTCGGAAATTCTTGTCAAGGACAACGCTTCCAACTTGTGACGTCACAAGTGGGTAGCGCATACCCATTATTCTGTGGCCATACTCCCGCCGTACCGCCATCACATTGACATTTCGTTTTGGAAAGACAGAGCTCGAGAGACAGTTGGTAACAATTCAGCAGCTCATTACTTACTTGCTAAATTAACAGATTGATATATTTAAATGTTTTTGACTGTTACTATTAAATATATTTTACATTATCAAGAACCAGTCCCACCCCTAAATCAAATGTGATTTCTAATAGTATCTACACACGTGCCGATCCGACAGCCGATTTGGTCTGCTCCCAGACCAAATCTGCGCTACGCACGTTACGATTTGGTCTGTCCAGACCAAATCTGCACTACACACGTTCGGATTTGGTCTGGGAGCAGTCTAAAGCTAGAAACACACTTGTCTAGCGCAGTGTGTTGACGCGCGGTACGACGTGTATGTATCGGTTTCATACATTTAGTATGGTTAGAAACAGACTTATGTTTACACTGTGCTTATGTAGTGTGGCGCAACTCTTTCTGTCTCTGTCGTGTCCGTACTAAGTGCATGAAACGGACTTTCTGGCGTCGCGCCACACCACAGAAGTGTGTTTCCGACTTTAATCGGAGGTCGGATAGGAACGTGTGTAGAGTAGGTAATAAGAGTGTAGTATAACTCTGTAAACTGTGTAACTCTAATCTAAACGCTCTCTTCAAGGTGATAGTGAGAAATATAATAAAACTTGAAAAGGAATTTCCTGGACTTGCATGCACACCTTAAGATCTTTATCAAACAAGTGGTCTAGCTACAATGCCTGCCCATACATGCCCTATTAACAATAATAATGTTGCATTTGGTATATTGTAATTTCAATAAACGACATCTTTTTGAAAGTGGTAACTGGCGAAACTAATAGCATCTACACACGTTCCTATCCGACCGCCGATTTGGTCTGCTCCCAGACCAAATCGGAACGTGTGTAGCGCAGATTTGGTCGGAACAGACCAAATCGGAACGTGTGTAGCGCAGATTTGGTCTGGGACATGAAGTTTGACTTAATACTCTGAGGTAACTGGAGCTCTCACCCTGAATAAAAAAGTGACGCCAGCAAATTTGACATTTATGTATGTAGTGGCAGGTAGTGGCTGTCAGCTGTCTCATATGACCATACGTATTTTTTTAAAGTGTAGGTGAGACGGAAGACAGCCACTGTGTTATTTGTGGTATTCAAAAAATTGTTCATACTGCACTCTCCAGTTAACTCAGTATTAAGTCGAGCTTCGTGGTCTGGGAGCAGACCAAATCGGCTGTCGGATCGGAACGTGTATAGACACTATAATGGCACAGTAACTGGCGAAACTGATGGCACAGTATTATACTATTACAAACCTAGATGGCGTTAGCTTCCTGCTTGTGGGTAAAAAGTCATTAATTTTTTTTTTCTTAAAAATATATGATTCCTAAGTTAAAAAAACCCAAATATATAAAAAATATTTTCTCACAGTACCTACCTACAAAATTTTGTTATTTAAGGTATTGTTTTTTAAGGTTCTAGTTGGCGTTAGTTAACGTTTGCTGACGAAAGAAAACCATTTGGTTTAAAAAAATTCAATGTGATAACGGCGCTGCTGAGCTACTGAGCTCATCGAACCACCTTAAGTCTACAATAATTTAAAACCGAAATTAAAAAGAAACTTATTCACTCATACGACATGTATGGGAAAATATGTTTATTAACAATTTCGAGGGTTTTACCGTTTCCTTCTAATGCTGGGGCTTCACCTGCGTGTAATGCCATAAATTAGTGCGCTATTTGATAAAGTACGCAGGTATGGCGGGGCTTAGCGCGCTAATACGTTTTAATGACATAAGACGTTAGGCGATAGCTCAGACGGCGGTGTTAACTTTCGACACATCAAAGGGATTTAGCGGGCATCTAGCGCGTTGTTGTGGCTACATCTACTACAGTCATTCGGTATTACGAGCTAAACAGATCGCACGCTAATTATGCCGCTAAACGCTAGAATCAAACATTAAATGAGTGTGGCCACACATTTATCGCATAGTTTAGTGCACAATTTAATGAACGCTAATCATGCCGTTATTAACGCCGTTAGGCGTCACGCAGGTGAAGCCCCAGCATAATACAAGACTTCTTTATTATGTTTCTTTATTATTATTCCCTTTATTACATTTTAAATACTTACAAAATTATATTTCTAAACATTAAATTTTTACAATGTATAACACTAAAAAATATAACATTTAAAAATACAAAAATGCAGTTCCCCAACGGTAGCAAGATCAGGGTCCCGGCTACCGATGGTTAAGGATCCAGAGACAGGAACCTTCTCACTATACGGGCCGTGTCCAGAAGTACTGCCTTCTGCATCTGACTCCCGATCCATCCACCTAACGCAAGCCTCTTAAGGTGTTTATCGAGGCTCTTGGCTATCAGACCATGGGCAGATATGACTATCGGAACAATAATTGCTGAATCAATATCCCACATGTCAACAATCTCGTGAGCTAAATCAAGATATTTGCTTTCTTTATCTTTTTCAGCTTTCACAAGGTTGTCGTCATGGGGAACAGTGACATCAACAATTATTGCGCGGCGTTCGTGTCGATCTATCAATACAATATCAGGCTTATTAGCTACAATAGTCCTGTATGTAATGATGGATCGATCCCAATAAGTACAATGTGGCATGGCTATTTTCAAGGACCTGTTCTGGTGCATACCTGTAGTACGGCACCTCGGATGCCACAAGACTATGTTTCAGAGCAAGTTGTTGGTGTATTATCCTGGCCACTTGGTTATGTCTATGCAAATACTCGCCGTTTGCGTGACGAGAAAAACCGGAAATTATGTGCCTAAGGGATTCACCAGGACGATAGCACGCTCGGCAAATATCCACTGTGCCATCCCTTAGGATATACTTTCGGTAGTTATTCGTCATCACAACCTCATCCATAATTGCACAGACAAAACCTTCGGTTTCACCAAAAACATCACCGAAACGGAGCCAGGATACTGAGGCTAATAAATCTACGTCAGGCCCATGGAGAGCCCGGTAGAATCTGCCATGTAACTCTTTGCTTTGCCACACAGCGCTGCGGTCGAACGTACTAAGTACTACAGGTTTGCGCCAGTTTTCTTTTGCTAAAAATAGAGGAGTCAGTCCATTGTCAACAGCAACTACATCTCTATGAGACCCCATATCGACTTGGAGAAAATACTCCCTAAGATTGCATATCTCGCGGTTATGCAATGTCTTAGCATTTAAGAAGCCACGACCACCGCACTTCCGCGGGATATACAATCTCATGGTCGATGAAAGTGGGTGATGCATGCGATGTGCTGTTAGCAATGTACGAACTTTTCTATCCAGGGCATCCAGTTCAGTTTGAGTCCATTTAAGTATGCCAAAGGAATACATCAGTACCGGCATGACCCATCCATTGTATGCGCGAACCTTGTTTCCGCCAGACAAAAGACTTTTAAGGACTTTTGAGAGGCGCCCCAAGAAACTCTCACGCAACGACTGTTTCATGTCAGCATCGTTGATGCCTAATGCCTGTGACATACCTAAATATTTATAGGTTTCGTTAACGGAGAGAGATCTAACATTAATAGAATCCGAGAGTTGTATACCCGTGGGTTCCATTATCTGACCACGCTTTACATGCATGACTGCACATTTGTCCACACCAAATTCCATTTTAATGGCATTACTGAAAGCTTCAGTAACCTTCAGTAACGCTGTCAAATGAGAACTGCTATGGGCAAATAGTTTCAGGTCATCCATGTATAGCAGGTGTGATATTACTTGACCATTTCTCCGTAAACGGTAGCCTAATCCTGAACTCTCGAGAAGTGTACTCAGAGGGTTCAAGGCCAGACAGAACCACAATGAACTCAGAACGTCACCCTGGAAGATACCTCGCTCTATTTTTATAGGGACCTAGAACCCGTCGATGATATTTCTGCATTCTGTAAGTAAAGAACTTTTTACTGTAATTTTTCCGAAGTTATGGAATGAATAACCAATTTTCGTAATTTTTCTTGAATTAAGTACTAATTACTGTAGGTACCTAGAACTATAACAAAATTATTTTTTTAAAGGTTTTTATAAAGCTGTTTCAACTTCTCACCAACTTGAATAAGTCATATTATCAGAAGGAGGTGATAGCACAGAAACACAGAATAATGCGAGTATATCATTGCAACAAGGCTTTCAGCATTATAATTTTTATTGAAATTTCACACCTCTGCTAAATTAATAACGTCTTACCTTTATTAGACATTTTTTTTTATTTTCTACATAGTTTTAGAGAAGAAAGGGTTTATGCCACTTACCTCTAGTGTGGTACCTAATAATAGAGGTCAGTGGGTTTACGTATGCAAAATTATGAGTTTTTTTTTGCAAAAACAGCGAAATTTTTCCGCCATTTTGACAGATGGGACGCATCCGCGATTTTTTCGAAAAGCTTTAGTACAGACACAGAGGTTAGAAACATAGGTTGAAATATACCTAACTTTTTTTGTCGTCCCATACTATACTACCCATCAACGTGATCCATTTTGTATGGGATGACAATAAAAAAATGATTTATTTGACCTATGTTTCTATGGAGTTTTGCAGTTTCATGAGTAGAAGCACTTCTTAAAATATATTTGCTTATTTTTTTACAACTTGCATAGGTAGATATGCTAAATTTCAACTCGTTTGGTCCAGTACTTTCGGAGCAAATTGAAGGGAGGGAAATGGTTTATTTTCGTCTTCTTACTTTAATAACTTAAAAATAACGATCTAAGGACAATAAAAAAATGTATATTTGAAATCCCTGTATTAAACGTTTCCATAACGAGTTTATGGAGGATTTATTCCATACGAGGTGTGGAAACTTTTCTACCTAATTAGGTAGGGTGTTAATTAACATTGCATAATTTAAATTATAAACTAAAGTTATTTTCTGACCTTTGTAGGGTAGAGGTGAGGTAGTCACCCACACCGATATTTTGCCAACTCACAATATATCCCTAGAGACATCCTTACGTTAACCCTCACACTTCCTGCTTTGCTATTTCAAAAATAGAGTTTCCTTGTTATGACAAGGTCCCGGGTTCGATTCCCGGCGGAGCTACTTGGAGGTTGGGTCGTTTTTTTCTAATATTTCATTTTCAATAATAAAAATTGCATTATGAATGCAAAAACTAAATATAATTTAAAAATAATTGTTATTATTATTATTTTTTATATGATTATTATGATTAATCATCATCGCTCGAATTGTTACAAGTCACAACCGTCGTTACGTATTGATAATAAATAATAGATTATTTAAAAATATATAATTTAATAAATGCCGAAATGCCAAAATCCAATGTCATTTGCGGGTGTACGCCGCACGCGGCTTCTTTTGTTTATGCGGCGGCATCACTTTACAAGAAGCGGCACGTGCCAAGACGGCGGGATGAAAGGGCGACACTATCTAAGCGAATGGACTTTACTAGAAAGCTGTAATTTGGCATGAATATACATTTAATCACACCGAAAAAGAGGTAAAGTAAAATAAAAAAAAAATAGATTACCTACCTCCCCTACACGTGAAGTGGGGATGTAATTTTTTCTGATTTCTGATTGAGGCATCCGTTTGTGAATTATAAAGCTTTAAAGTGCAAAATTTTGTTAATAAATAAGAATAAGTTGTTTTTTGTCGTATTAAAAACCCATTTTTGATTGAAATGCATCGATAAATAAAACATTTAAGAAATAGTCTAAAATTTACCCGGTATTATCTATATCAAACGGACTAAAAGGAAAGGTAAAAAACATAATTTTCAAACCACCCACGAAAAGTCAGATTTCAGGCTGAAATCTATTTATTTTCTACCTAACAGTATTTTGTGGCTTTTGTATCCGGAATAGGCAATTAAGTTTCGGTCGGGGGTTTTATAAGCGGTTTTTCCCCAGGGAACTTTTTAAAATGAGAATTCCAGTGAATTTAATTCTAATACCTGCCAGTGGAGTAATAAAAACCGCCTTTGGAAAACAACTTTTATTATTTAAAATCGTAATGTGGTTAGTATCCATGTCAGGAGCTTTATACAATTAGGCATTAAATGTTAGGTATTTGAAAATGAATGCAGAAGGTAGGGATAAGCAAAGTTTTGGGATAGGATTGTAAAAAAGGCTTTTTTAAGAGAATTGGGGTGAGACCTTGGAAATATAGCGAACTTTGGAAAAACAGGGCTCAGTTTTGGGGAAAATATTGGACAATAAGGGGTGGTTCCAGGTGTACTAGGGTGTATTTGGGCAAAAAAAAAATATTTTCTCTTAAAAATAAAGAGATAAGTTGTGTTTTTGGGAACAACGGGCTCAGTTTGGGAAGACCTGGGAGAGGTTTGAAAAAAAAATACTGAATGAGTTTTAGGTTATACACTATCCGGTCTAGACCAACTAGCGGCCGCCCGCGGTTTCACCCGCACGCGTGGTTCCTGTTACTGTGGGAATATCGGGATAAAAAGTATCCTAAGTTACTCCTTCTTACATCAGCTACCTGCCAGTGAAAGTCCCGTCAAAATCGGTCCAACCGTTAAAGAGATTACCCGGAACAAACTTTATATAGGTATAGATTATCTATACACATCTATACACAAATAAATAAAATTAGAGTGTATGTTTGTAATATTAAAATAACCGCTTTTTACTACATGCACATGATGTATATACGGTACATATACCAAAATAACATTTTTTTAAATTTTTGTCTGTCTGTCTATCTGTCTGTCGGTCTGTCTGTTTGTTCCGGCTAATCTCTGAAACGGCTGGACCGATTATGACGGGACTTTCACTGGCAGGTAGCTGATGTAAGAAGGAGTAACTTAGGATACTTTTTATCCCGATATTCCCACGGGAACGGGAACCACGCGGGTGAAACCGCGGGCGGCCGCTAGTTGGTAATAAGAGTCGTTGTTGCTAAATATATTGTTAGTTAAACAGTATTTACAAGTCTTTAGATTTGGCAAAAATCTTATCACAAACTATTTTTCGGAGCATGTTCACTAAGTATTTCTACTCGTTCCACGTTTTATGGTAGGCAGCATGTTTGTTTTCTCCACCAACAGCTAAATCCTTTTATAATAATAAAATTACATTTCGCTGCTCGCCAAATTTGCGTAAGTAGGTATTTCTAAAGGTAAACCTCGCGATCGAATAAATAATGATTTTATTTTCAACTTACTTACGTACCTATGTTATTTTGCAAACAAAGTTTGTTGTTTTTTTTTGTAGAATTGAGATAAACCTGATTTTGTAACTCTAATTGCGCTTAAGTATATAATTTTCGGAGTTTCGGATTTAACTTTATTATATATATTATAACTTATTAATGACTTTAACTTTGTTTTTTTGTAGTACTTAAGTAAGTAAGTATACGTACTTATTTTAAACTTTTGTGAAAATTTTTGTGTTCCGGCAGTTAAAGATAAGATAGCCAGTTCCTCAGTATAAGATAGCCAGTTCCTCAGTGATTGAGGATTCCGGGAGTAGTGCGCTTCCACCTTCAGCCTTATCACCACTTATCATCAGGTGTGATGAAGGCTAAGTGCTACCCCGTTGAGAATAAAAAAAAACTACCATTGAAAAATCTTTGTAAGAAAAATAATGATGTAAGTAGGTATGTATCCTAATAATATTATAAATGTGAACGTTTGGATGTTTTTTGCTCAATCACGCAAAAACAGCTGAACAGATTAAGGACACAGACACTTTGTACCTTGGAGAGGAACATAGACTACTTTTTATCCCGGAAAAATATCACATTCCGCGGCATAACGTCATGTAGTCCGAAGCGGGCGAATCCGCGGTGGGAAAGCGGTTTTAATAAAGTACCTACTTTTATTTAATAAGGTTCTAGCCTATCATCTATCATTAGAGTTCTGTCCAAAAATGTACTTTGCATGTAGCTAGTTTTTTCTTATACAACCTAAACAAACATAAGTACCTACTGTATCTTCTCATCATTTCCGAAAGTAGGGCAAGTAGCAAACATGAGACCATGTTCGTTGTTTGCCGTGTGAGTGTGATAAATCTGAATAACGTAACATCGACTTTATGGCAGCACCGAGTACGTTCATAAATCAAAACTTGGCACGTCACAACTTGTAGGATTCCATTATTGATGGTGGAAAGATTGAGAAAGTACAGTAGGTACTATTATGAAGCACTGTTATATTAGAAACGTGAAGAGCATTTTCAAGATAATTTTTTTTTATGCTAGCACTAGCTTTCGCCCCGCGGCTTCGCCGGCGTGGACTACACCACGTTATCCCGCGGGAATGTGATATTTTTCCGAGGTAAAAAGTAGCCTATATTCCTCTCCAGGCTACAATGTATCTGTGTCCCAAATTTCAGCCAAATCTGTTCAGCCATTTAGGCGTGATTGAGTAACAAACATTCAAACATCTAAACATCCAAACATCTAAACTTTCACATTTATAATATTGGTATGACAAAAAGTAGCCTATATTCCTCTCCAGGCTACAAAGTATCTGTTTCCCAAGCCGTTTAGGCGTTCAAACATTCAAACATCTAAACATCTAAACATCTAAACTTTCATATATTTAATATTATATGAAGGGTCCACTGCAATAATGATGAATGTCCAAAAACATTTAATTCTTAACCATTAAAGCCATTCGGTCACTTGACTATGTAGTTAAAAAATCTTGTTTACAAACTTAGCAATATCGCTTGCAGTGCCGAGATAAAATGTTTTTAATATTTTGGCTACACGGCTAGATCGCTCAACGTCACAGGCATTCACAGCTGTTCACGGCAATAATGATAAATGTCCAGTGCGGTCGCTGGACATTTATCGTTATTGACTTAATTATAAATTTTAATAATAGTCCATGGGAATCAAGTGTGGTCAACACACCAGTTTCTTTTCGGTCTATGAAGGCAGTTAATTCAAAGTTAAAGTAAAAAAAAAGTCAAAAAGTCAAGTTAGTTCAATATTACTGGTTTGTCTTATAGACAGTGATCATTATAGTCCTGATTTTTAAAGACTTACTTAAGATTAGATTATTTTTAGTTAGTTTATAATACCCTTAGAATGATTATTTTCCAACGAAATAATATATGATACTTATAAACAACATTTTATAATCTTCAGGTCTGAGATATTTTACACCGTTTATAAATTTAAAATTCAATTATCTTAAAACAAAAGAGAAAGGACATTCATCATTATTGCAGTGGACCCTTCATATGAAGTATGATTCCGCTTTCGACTTCCTACTAATCTATACAAATAAATAAAATTGGAGTGTCTGTTTGTAATATTAAAATAACCGCTTTTTACTACATGCATATGATTATATATACGGTACATATACCAAAATAACATTTTTTATCTGTCTGTCTGTTTGTTCCGGCTAATCTCTGAAACGGCTGAACCGATTTTGACGGGACTTTCACTGGCAGGTAGCTGATGTAATAAGGAGTAACTTAGGCTACCTTTTATCCCTACTACTTATTAATTAATATAATTTAACAATTTATACAAAACCTTTGCATAAGAAGACCTTCTAATGTTCTAACTTCAAAATTCCTATCCGTCCACTAATTTGTCTTTTTATACCGAGTAAATGAAGTGTTTCTAAATCTTTTTTTCTTCGTGCAAATATTTGGCGCCTTTTCACTCTACTTTTTTAGGAGATTTTTGGCGCCAGTTAGTCGTTTTTGGTTCAGTGGATATTTTTAATTACCTAGGTATCGAAAATTGTTTTAAAGTGGTCTTTGTGACTCACGTTACGTTACGTGTGGTTTAGTGCCGCCCTAAGTGTCCGCAACCGGACGATGTGTGGAATGAATTTTTAAACCGTAGGTAGGACAAACATCTTCGTACGTGAAGGACTCCCGCCATTTCGTGTCCATGCTGGCACAGAACACAGTTGTACGGATATAAGAATACCATAATAAAATATATAAGAGTACCATTACTTACTATATTCTGTGGTTGAGGTGAATGAGTTGATGGTCAGTTTTGACGTAGTAGAACTCTTGATGAATGAGCCGGTTGCTGACGACATGGAAATCATCAAGGTGAAGTTAAATAAAAGTGATATCCCGATGGAATATGCTAGGTTATTATTACACCATTGCCTGTCAACCAATTATTTTGTATACCAAGGTCAGTTTTACCTACGGATTGATGGTACCAGCTATGGGTAGTCTGGTAGCTCTAGTAGTTGCCAACATTTAGGTGGAGTATTCTGAGGACTTAGCCATCACTACCTACTACACCTTCACCAATAATAGTTTTGAAAAGGTACGTCAATGACGTCGTTGTTTCAAGTATTAGCTTAGTATTAAATGCTGCATAATTACCAATAAATTAAGTAAAACTTTTTGTAAGCCTATAAAAAGTATTCAAGCTTAAACTTAACTGTACCCAACCAACCCTACACCCAAACTTTAATCGTCTGGGCTCTGTTAATGTTAGATATCATATTTTAATTGAACATAATATGCTCATTAAGGTTCATTTGCAATTTAAATTACGAAGAAGAGAAAAAGTAGGTACTGTAATTAAATTTGAAAAAAATGTTCTTTCTAAATAATGCATCATTTTTTCTCTAGTCTTCGCCGGCAGGCCACCTGCATGCCACTCCAGCTGACTTCCGGTTTTTGTATACAGGGTAAATTTTTAATCAGTGCACAAATTTTTAAGATCGACTCAGAATCGGTAAGTGAACAACTTTCTCCTAGAAACATAGGTCGAAATATGACAAAAAAATTTTGACTCTTCATACAAATCGGACTGATCACGTGATCGATTTAGTATGGGGAGTCCAAAAATTTTTGTCGTATTTTGACCCATGTTTCTAGGAGAAAGTTGTTCACTTACCGATTCTGAGTTTATCCTAAAAATTTGTGCACTGGTCAAAAATTTATCCTGTATAAAACTCCGGTCCGGTTTTCGTATGTAAGCAGTGTGTGACAGATGCGGCCAACTGACTACCGTTTGTCTGCACTGCAGGCGAACTGATTGTCTGTGGGGCTCTTAAGACTTTCTGGTATAACTCCCGGCATTTGTCTTGAACCAACCCATAGACAAAACAACCTGCGCAGTTGCAATATTTAGTAAAAATTTTCTTATGCGCATATTTTATTGTTTGGTTCAAAATAATTGCCCGACGTGTACTTCGTCCGACGATTTTTCGATTACGTCGACCGTTTCTTCGTGAACCAATAACAAACATCCATCCAAGATTTTGCATTTATGATATTTTAATAAAATAGTAAGAAACTAGCCTACCGCCCGTGGCTTCGCCCACGTCGACTACATTACGATATTCCACGGGAATGTGATATTTATTCGAAAAACGTAGCCTATGTCACTTTCCAGCTCCGAAACTATCCCTATATCAAAAATCACAACGCTCAATTGCTCCATTTTGACGTGAAAGACGGACAGACACACAATTATAAACACATTCACATTTACAATATTAGTAGGCATAAGGTGTGATTAAAATTGTCTTTCTTATCTGTAATTCGACGTAAATTTGCTTACCTACTTACTATTTATTCCATGAAAATTAGGTAAGTATGTATGTTATTTATAATTATATTCACCGCACGGTTTTACCCGCATTTCCTCTTCCCGTGAGCACAGCCTACGTCACTCATAAACTCATAATCATAACGAAGGAATGTAGAGCTGTCTACTGGAAAAATATTTTTATATTGCCGGCCACACGGCTACGGCACGGTCGCCGTGCCATGTGAAAGCTGTCTATGTAGCTCATACGTTTCTACTTAACAGGCAGGGGGTATAAAGGTAAATCGCCAGTCTTAGATTTGATTTTTACAATACAAATTAAACCACGAATTATTTGGAAAAATGTTTATAGATATTACAACATACTTGAAAGGGACTGGACTAAGTGAAAACATAAAATAATAACAGTTCTGGCACAGAATATATAACTAACGTGTTCAGGTGCCCTACCACAAGCTCTAATAGCAGTTATTTTTAAGTTGAGAGAGTGAGACGCCGCTATACGGCGTGTAAAGCGGCGTCTCACTCTCTCAACTTAAAAATAACTGCTATAAGAGCTTGTGGTAGGCCACCTGGTCTTATTTTCAGCTATAATCAATTTATTTTTATTATGACGCATATTACTGAGCCAATATTTTAACACATAGTATCAAACGATTTGCAAAAATCGTTTGATATTATGTATTAAAATATTCGTATGCCATAATAGTCGTTGCCGGAGTACAGTGTAAAATTAGTTAGGTACTATAAATACTATATAAAAACCAATTGGTTTTTTCTTTTATATCGTATCCTTTTATAGCAATTGCTGGCACTGCTCTCAATGTTCCATAATGCTGCTTTCAAACAATAGTTAACGTCTCCGAACTATGTATTGCAGCCATAATAAAGTTGTTTATCGTCGCCGTCGTCGCCTAAATAGTGATAACAAATAACCCCTTGCAACTTAACACCTACTTATCATGTGCAATACACATTTAGCGGTTTAAATTACAGGTTTCGCGGCAAAATACCAATTATTCGCCTCGACAGGCTAATGTATATTACTTTACTTTGGGGTTCCGTACCCATTTTGGAATGCTTCTGTTGCGAATTTTCTTTCCATTGCCTCATAGGTTCAAATAGTTCAAAAATAAACACAATTTACAGACTTATGCTTTTGTTGCGGGTAATCCGGAAAGCAAAGGCAAAATCATGTAAAGACCATTCGCTTAGATAGTGTCGCCCTTTTATCGCGCGCCGCCTTGGCACGTGCCGCTTCTTGTCAAAGGATGCCGCCGCATAAACAAAAGAAGCCGCGTGCGGCGTACACCCGCAAATGGAATTGGATTTTGGGATTCGGCATTTATTAAATTATATTTTCTTAAATAATCTATGTTTATTATAAATACAGGTGGTAACGACGGTTGTGACTCGTGGCAATTCGAGCGACGATGAGTAATCATAATAATCATATAAAAAATTAATAATTATTATTATTATTTGTAAATCACTTATTTAACTTCCTTTTATATAAAAATATCCAAATTTTCATTAAAATTGACTTTGGTACCCAACTTGAGTGTATTATTTTATATCTGCATTTTATAGCAAGAGCCACAATGCCGTGCGGGTGTACCGACACCATCTAACCGAACGGACTTTAACGCCTGTTACGTACCATATTTTGTTCCTAATTACTTTACTGCTAGCTATTACTGTTAGTTTTAATACAGATGACAATACTTAGACTTCGGTGAAGTGTGTTAAGCTAATAAAAAGGATAATTGTTTTCTTTTTCATCATATATTTTTTTATATTAAAAAGGGGTAAACGAGCAGACGCGCCACGTGATGGGAAGTAGTCATCGTCGCCCATGGACATCTGCAACACCAGAAGGGTTGCATATGCGTTGCCAGCCTTTGTGTTTTAGGGTCCTATGTACACGCTTCTCGAAGAACTCCATGTCATAGCACAATGGAAACACCTCTGGAGGAAGCTCATTCCACATCTTACAAGTTCGGGGTAGGAACGAACGTGACGCCCGAACAGTTTTTGGTTTCCAGGCTTCAAGAATGTGGGGGTGTTTAGGATGAGTTCTACTCACTTGATGTGCGGTGCGGTGGCGGAAATGTGACGGTGGCACCAGTTCAAAAAGCTCCTCAGAACATTCCCCATTGTATAGAGGGTAGAACACACACAGGGAGCTTACATCTCTGCGGTGACTAAGTGGTTCTAAACCGTCCGTGAGTCTCGGATCGTCGACAATACGAACCGCTCGGCGCTGAATGGAGTCAAGTGGAAGAACCTGGTATTCAGGAGCTCCCGCGCTAAAGTGCGAGCAGTACTCCAGATGGGTTCGAACCTGAGCTTTATTTAACAAAAGCAGGTGACGTGGAGTAAAGTACGTTGGTAACTTAGCCAAAAGTGCCTTAATATGCCAGACCCGGTCAAATGCCTTTGTGATGTCGAGGCTCACGGGTAGTGCTTCACCCTTACGAACGATGTTTATTTTATAAGATGTTAAATCCAAGTATCGGTTGATTCTATATGCAGTAAAATCAATGTTATACCACTGCCATTTTAATAAAAATCTTGTTTTAAAAATAAAAATAATATTTTAGTGGCTTGGTACACGAATCAAAAAAATAAAAAGCACACCTACTAGAAATACACTCTTACTGTAACTAAAACTACACTTCCACCGAAACTCAGATACGTTTCTCGCAACAATCTCCAACAGAAAATTATTTCTCCAAAAAATTTTACCTGTATCTATAAAAACACCCCTAATTTGTGAGGAATCACCACAACCTGGCGGCACTGACTTATCGAACCGAATTCGATAATCATAACGATCGCTGTCCCCGAAGAGACTTCCCACCCTGAACTGTCATCGACTTCGACGCTAGTCACTGGATGTATGTAAATAAACCATTATGTACACAACATAATGTATGTAAGAGCGTAATAGGTACTATTAATAAAAGTCTCACACAAAATTGATTTACTTACCATGTAATATCTCAACCCGCAAACTTCTCTCGAAACATGTTAGATACGCTAATCCATTTGGGATTCCATATTTTCTACGACGCGGATCACGTTGGCGAACATAAAACTTTTATGTGAACAAGCACTTCAGTTATGAGAAGGACCTGCTGCTTTTGTGTTAAAGGGCGACTACACGATGAGCGTTAAGGTAGCAGCACGGAATGACATGGTTTTGAATACTTCAAAAATTGTGTATAAATAGTAATAAATAGTGACGATGTGATACTATCTTTCAAAAGATATTTGAGTACCTTGGTGAGGCTGATGACTTTAAGTCAAGCTAGCAGGCACCTTGAGAAATTCAGTTCGTATCAATGTGAGTTATATGTAAAAAAAATGTGCATAAAATTCAACAATAATGCTTCAAAACAAGCCGAGATATTACGGTCTTTAAGTGGGCTGCTAACTTGACGTTTCTTGCGATGGCGCTTCCAGGGATTAGATACCTACAAGTTTTAAAGAATAATGAATAGAAGAAAAAATTGAGAGTAAAATTGTGAATCTTAAGATATAAACAAAAAAATATTTTTTTCTTTGCTATTTACAAAAAAGCTGTGCC
The DNA here is from genome assembly GCA_949710035.1 of Crambus lathoniellus. Lineage (NCBI taxonomy): Eukaryota > Metazoa > Arthropoda > Insecta > Lepidoptera > Crambidae > Crambus > Crambus lathoniellus. Next base: position 14,125,237 of record OX453296.1, read on the forward strand.
GGCTCGACACATTTCGTCCCAAGGATTGGCCAATACACCGTAGATTGGAACCTTTGAAAGAACGACTATAAAAAGATTCTCTCAAAAGAATCAATGTACGATGTATTGGCCGATGTTTGGGCCAACAACGTGTGTAGCCGGCACACAAATACCCCATTACTAATAGGTAAACGTGGAGCAAAGTTACACCTACTTTAAAACTGATGTTATCACTTTTATTATCTAAAATGATTACAGAAACAACAACAGATTTACACCAGATGTAACTTTACACCATGCTTATTAGTAGGTAAGGTATAGAGGTATATGCAAGGGTTTTTATTTATATTTTATGTAAGTATATATGGGCGCATGTTTTATTTGATTGATGTTTAGTTAATTGCCGTTAACTCAGTAAGTTCCTGAATTGTTATCTTAGTTTATTATATTATTTAAATAATATTAATACTGAAAACTACTTTTACGAAATTGTCATTCTTTTGTAGACGCACAGCGCCATCTGATAACATCTGCTGTTACTAATATTCCAAATGTTTAATTAATGTTTAAATATTAAAAAGGAAATTATATGTGTTGTTCGCTTATAATAGATATCATAATTAATCTTTCAATACTTTGTTATGTTTAGCTCAATTGCTACAAATTATTAAGTCCCTTTATAAAATAAGATGATTATTCTTTACAAGACTTTTCATGAGTTTCCGTTTAGGCAACATATTTATGATGATTATAAGTGAAGAGTTTTAATGTGAATTATAGTTTCCAAACACACTTGAATAACATTTGCTTGTATTTAATACTATTTGTTATTTTATTGTATCGATATTTGAGTTCTAGAAATAAGTAAAACCTGTACTTGATTGCTTGCTGAAATATGGATGTCATATTTAAAAAATGGGCTTCTGCTACGACTATCGACGACGTTTGCCTGTCATTGTGTAAATTCTTATAAAAATACAAGTTATAAGCTAATGTTGCGTTTGATTTAAGATGTACCCGGATGAGGCGCCGACAGCAGCGGTGGGATCGAGGACTGGAGACGGGTTTCCATCTCCAACGTTACCCGGCGGTACCAGAGTACCGCGGCCTCCAGCAGTCAACCCCGTGTTCAACATTGAGCAGGTCATGAATCTTGTCAATTTGGTGATAAAATACGCTGCAGCAAGCGCATCAGTCTCCGCAGCTCTTTCGTCAGAGTCATGTTTTCCTTCCACTTTGAAAAATAAATAATTTTTATTTAGCACTCGTTCGTCCTGATGAATGTTCTCATGATATAAGAGATTGGTGTGCATATGTAGATGAAACGATTGCGATGTTTAACACCCTATCAATCGAGTTGCGAATGAAAACTATTTTATACTAATTGAAAGGTCGGCCTAAAACTTGGGCCAATACTTACTTGGTCTCACAGATCTACAACTTGGGAATAAGTGAAAACGGAACTAATTCTAATTTTTGTCAGGGAATTCCGGTATGCTATGTATATGTATATGATGACGTCAACAAATGGAGGGCTTACCATTCAGACTAGTCTGTGAGCTACGCTGACTTGGGCTGAGGCTTTTGATGTGGAGGTAGTTGAGGCTCTGGTAACAGGTATTTACTTACTTATCCTGAATTTATTCGGTCTGAATTAACGAACGAAACATGTCTTATACCTTGCCTAGTCTCATTTTTGTTCTGAAAACTTATCGTAAACGAAAGTTAAGCCTTATTGATTGATAGAAACCACTTGTTGTTGAATTCAGTCCTTAAGTTCCTATGACAAATCAAAATTATATGTTACTCCTGTCATAAACCTAGGCATTATTTACGTGATTGTAAAGAAAGACCACTTTTAAATCGGTAGCCGTAATGCCACGAATTAATGATTCTGCTAATGCGAGTACCACTAAAGCTATTGAATGTGACTATTTGCCACCGCAAAAGGAATTTGGAGAAAGTCTGTTCAACGTCAAAATGACTAACGTTTTATGTCCCAAAATGGAAAATCTATTAATTATTATTGCAAATTGTTTTACGTAAAATTATTGTTACGAATTGGTTGAGAATTCACTAAGATGAAGATTTCGTAAAGGTGTTTGTAGAGCTCAACAAGTAGCAAATACATCCAATTAGAATAGCAGTTCCTTTTTATACTGTTCATGACTGTTCACCGATTGAGTGAATGGAAAACGAAATAAAGCAGAATATGATTTTATTTTCATACTAGCTGTTGCCCGCGACTTCGTACGCGCGGTGTGGTGACTTTTGTGTTAGTTTAGTGTGTTTGTTGCCTGGATTTGATAACGCTCTTCTTGAAGTCCTATTCTCTACTAAAAGTGTAGAATATCGAATACGCAGGCTAGGGTATGAACATGGTATATTGTTGTCATATGCTGCGTGAGCTTGGTCGGGCCCCCATTCGTGGATCTGGCTGTCTGTCAAGAAACTATTTCACAAGAATGCGTGGGGGGTATCAGGCTGAAATTTATATCAATTTAAATGCTTAAGTCTGCAATCCCTTGGAGCCGAGAAAGGAAAACAAACTTCTCTTCTCTTGTTCATGAATCAAATCAAAAGGGCCACTTGCAGCAATACTTTGCTTCTGTTAAATCTCGATTTTATTTTAATTTTATTTTCATAAGTGGTTTTAAAGCCTAAATGTTCATAATTATGATTTGTACTTACGTATGATCGAACTGAACTCACAATTAAATGTTTTTAAAACTTAATAAGCATATTTAGAACACTGACATGTTCTTAGGGTTCCGTACCCAAAGAGTAAAAACCTGGACTCTATTACTAAGACTCAACTGTCAGTCTGTATGTCGTCTGTCACCAGGCTGTATCTCATGAATCGTGATAGCTAGACTGTTGAAATTTTTACAGATGATGTATTTCTGTTGCCGCTTTAAGAACGAATACTAAAAAAAAAGAAATATTTAAGTGGGGCTTCCATACATCAAACGTCATCTTATTTGCCGTTTTTTTTGCTCGTTGCTTGCCGTCAATGGTACGGAACCGTTCGTGCGCGAGTCGGACTCGCACTTGGCCGGTTTTTATTACGATTCAATTTAATTTCTGTGAACATTCTAGGATTCAACATCACGTGGTAGCTGAGTCAGTAGGACTAATAAACAGGTAGAGCTTGTAATAAAAAAATGATTATTGTAGTTGAGCTTAATAAACTGTGGCATCTATAGCTAACAACTCCTACAGCTTAAGCTGTTCTGCTTCTAAGAAAAACACAGGGTATAGAGTAAATTGTTTAAAAATAATCATTTGTGCAATAAGAGATTTTTTAAAATTTTGGTTACGAGTGTTGAATTTTAATCACAATTCATGAAGAGGGGTGCGTACCGAGTACTTCTAATTTAACACTCACCACACAAGTGATGAGGGATAGTGGCACGAGAAATCATAAAAAGAATGCTCTTGTCTTTGTAATGTAAATTCTCACCTCAACAGCTGCAGCATTTTTAGATGTGTGATACAATCAAAATTAATGTGAAAAGTAAAAAGTAGAAAACATTTAATTATAACTATTTTGAGTTTAAAACTATAAGTCACAATAAAGTTTAGAACATCTTTGAAAGTCGACAACCGTTCAATAAGTAGTTGATTTATTTTTCCACTTGTTTTTTTTATCTAGTAGTTAAAATTCAGCAATAGAAACTGGTTTCCTCAATTCTTTTAGAGTTAAATAATTGTATTTATTAATGTAATTTAAAAGTAATTTGAAAATCAATTTGATGCCCGTCATTTTCTTTTCTTTAGTTTGTTGTTTTTATTTTTATGAATTTAAATGTTGTGTAAGTAGCAGAAAACAACATTTATGAAAATAATGTTTGCCTCAGTTTATTATCCCAATACTTACTTTTTTTTTATTAATCACATTATTGAGAACTTTGATTCCCTTTTATGAATATAAAAATATAGGATGGACGAGCGATATTTTTAAAACAAAGCGTGTTTAGACACAACAACAGCTTAAATACAATTATACAAAGTTCAGTCAATAAATTAATTTGCTACAAATTTGGATGAAATGTTATTTGACATTTGCAATGCATTAAGATCAAACATTCTACAACAAAATTAAGTCCAAAATTGAACTGATAGAAATATTAGATGTTTTGTCTACTTTGACAGTTCAGGATAGGATCAAACATGTCATCTTCGTGGTTGTTCAGAAAATATCGCTAGTCACAAAACTTTAACTTAGCCCTGCACCTTTAGCTCAGTATGATGTTATTCAGAAGAAGCGATCATATTATGACCGTAAGACCGTATGGGCGATTGATAATTAGAAACCTGTTGAGCTGAACGCCACTACCACCGAGTCTTATTTTGTTCAAATATTACAACAACAATAACGAATTTAAAAAAAAAGAATTTAAATGCATCTACTTCTACATATGTTTTGTGTTTGTGTGTTTGTTTTATTTATTTATCCCTATTACCCTATCCAAAACTTCCCATCCTTAAACGCTGGCTGGCCACCATGCGTATCCTTTTCCCGGTCTTGGAGGCTAGATCCCGAGGTGGGTGATGCCTAGTGTAAGGCTAGATCCCGTAGTGGTGACGCCTGATGGAGGCTAGATCCCGGAGTGGTGACGCCTGATGGAGGCTAGATCCCGTAGTGGTGACGCCTGGTGGAGGCTAGATCCCGTAGTGGTGACGCCTGGTGGAGGCTAGATCCCGTAGTGGTGACGCCTGGTGGAGGCTAGATCCCGTAGTGGTGACGCCTGATGGAGGCTAGATCCCAAAGTGGTGACGCCTGATGGAGGCTAGATCCCGTAGTGGTGACGCCTGGTGGAGGCTAGATCCCGTAGTGGTGACGCCTGATGGAGGCTAGATCCCGTAGTGGTGACGCCTGGTGGAGGCTAGATCCCGTAGTGGTGACGCCTGATGGAGGCTAGATCCCAAAGTGGTGACGCCTGATGGAGGCTAGATCCCGTAGTGGTGACGCCTGGGGATGGCTAAACCCTGACGAGGGTGACGCCTGGTGCGGGCTAGATCCTGTGATGGTGATGCCTAGGGGTAGTTAGACCCCGTGATGAGCTATGCTATGTCTTATTTGTATTTTATAATTGGTTGTAATGTTCAAAATGTTGAATAAGACTTTGTTCACTTGTGTTAATTGAAGAGTGTGTTACAATAGCGCTTAAGTTTATGGATTTGTAAATAATTGTTTGTCACTGTTGTTGTTATTATACATGTAAGTGAAGCGCCGAGAGCGCGCTTGAGTCAGTATGGCCGTATGGGCGCATGTTTTATTTGATTGATGTTTAGTTAATTGCCGTTAACTCAGTAAGTTCCTGAATTGTTATCTTAGTTTATTATATTATTTAAATAATATTAATACTGAAAACTACTTTTACGAAATTGTCATTCTTTTGTAGACGCACAGCGCCATCTGATAACATCTGCTGTTACTAATATTCCAAATGTTTAATTAATGTTTAAATATTAAAAAGGAAATTATATGTGTTGTTCGCTTATAATAGATATCATAATTAATCTTTCAATACTTTGTTATGTTTAGCTCAATTGCTACAAATTATTAAGTCCCTTTATAAAATAAGATGATTATTCTTTACAAGACTTTTCATGAGTTTCCGTTTAGGCAACATATTTATGATGATTATAAGTGAAGAGTTTTAATGTGAATTATAGTTTCCAAACACACTTGAATAACATTTGCTTGTATTTAATACTATTTGTTATTTTATTGTATCGATATTTGAGTTCTAGAAATAAGTAAAACCTGTACTTGATTGCTTGCTGAAATATGGATGTCATATTTAAAAAATGGGCTTCTGCTACGACTATCGACGACGTTTGCCTGTCATTGTGTAAATTCTTATAAAAATACAAGTTATAAGCTAATGTTGCGTTTGATTTAAGATGTACCCGGATGAGGCGCCGACATATACTTCCAAGGTCTCAGTTTCCAAAATCTTTTCTAGGAATAATTGTTTTACTTTCGAAACAGTAACAATTTCATATTAACAGGAAAAATTGTGATAGTAAAAAACCATTAGCTCTGCAAAGTAACTTTCAGGCGGGATTCGAAATTTCAAACCCGTTATTAAAAATATTAAAATTTTAATTTCATATTTATTTAATCCTAATATAAACTCATTAAAAGTACTCGCATATAAGTAAAAAACTAACAATGTAACTTGTATCGCGAAATGCTCAAGTTCTGATGACTATTGTTAACACTTAGCAAGGGTCTTTCTCATCCAAGACTTTGTTCAGAAAGATTCCTCGATACATTTAGAAAGTTAACAGTTATTTCGTTGAGTGCCAACTGAGATAAATTGGATTACTTTCAGCTAGAAGTGAAGATTTAGAACTTTACAATTGTATTCATTAGAAAGAATGCAATCTCTTTGAAATATTTAATTTACTTCTTGAACGCTGGCCAGTTGGAGTAATCTTGCTTTTCATAAGAGGTGACCCTGCTTGTTTACATTCATCTAGTCGATAAATATTATTCTTTTTAAGGTTCCGTAGCCAAATGGCAAAAAACGGAACTTTATTCCAAAACTATAAAAACTACACAGTTGAAACTTGGTAGGTAGATGTATTCTGTGAACCGCTTTACGATTATAAGACAAAAATAAAGAATAAAACAATTAAAGGGGGGCTCCCCATAGGTACCTACATGAAACTAAAACTAAAAAATATTTATTTAATCAAACATAATGTTATTATTCGTGTTGGGTGTCTGTCTACAGATACGTCTTTAAAAAAGACATGCAGGTTTCTCAAACCATTTTTTCTCAAAGTCAACCTTTTGAAAGATAGAACCTTCCAAAGTGGTAAAATGTGTCCCCCCCCCCCCCCCCCCCCTAACCCTCTAACTTTTGACTTTTAATGAAAATTGGTTTAAACGAGATAATTATAGTCGACACTTTTTGAGATATAACACATTTTCTAACCGCAAATATAACTTTGTCATTAATAGAAACACTATGAAAAACAAAGTTATGTTTTGCTGACGATAAATTATAGTGCAATTTTGGCTAGGTATAGACAATCGGTACAATAAGTTGGTACGGAACCCTTCATGGGCGAGTCCAACTCGCACTTGTCCGATTTTTTTAAACAAACTTGGTAGAATTGCGCGTTTCGTGAGCGTGTTGGCACTTGGATGTAATCCGGGTCACAAAACAATCGGATGTTTACATCTGATGGACAAAGATTACATCCGTTAGGCCACAACTTTAAAAACTACATTTTATTAAAAGTGACGTAATTTTAAGCAAAGTAGGTTAAATAGTAGATTGTACAACAAGTGCATAAAACATACCATTTTACCCGAGACGTATATATCCACCCGAGCCGTAGGCGAGGATGGATAGTCAATTCGAGGGTAAAATGGGTTTTATGTACGAGTTTACACTCTGCTTTTCACTTCGAGTGTGAGGAAAATAAATTACAATATTGCAAAAAAGAAAAAATAAAGACCGCCATATTAACGGGAAAACTTTCTTTTTCTTTTTTTTATACTGGAAGTGGCAGCACAGTTACTTAGCATAGATCGTAGTCCATAATGCTCTTGAAATACTTATTTCTTACAAAACTCATTAATTTTGCCTAGTTTTATTTATTTAGTAATTTAACATGGATTATGTACAAAATTTAAGAAACAGAATGAAACAACAAGTTTATTTAACGAAGTTTAATTGCGTGTGTGACTGTTTACCTGACGACCTTTGTCTTAGAGTCTGTGACATAGACGAAGATTTTACTTTATGCACTAGAGCATAAAAATCGATTTTATGCAGCCTATACCCAACATAAACACGAACTTTACGAGCATGAGAAGTGAAAATATTATTTTACGATAGCTACAGATAGACATTGAATTTACCTGTTAAGCGAGTTAATTGAAACTTAATGATATTTAAATGCAAAATTATTTCTTGCTGACAAAATGTAATGAATATTAAATTAAATGTCTAACGATGCACTAAAATTTTGTAAGAAGTAAATATGATGCCTTGGAGTATACTAAAGAAGTACCTAGAGAATAAACGACCATTATTTATGTCTCCTCCTTTGAAAGGTTCTCATTGATAATGGATATTTATTGCAAGTCATGGGCTTTTCTTGTTTGGGATATACGTACATTGATACTGTGAAAAAGTAAGAAGTTTGTTAGTTTTGTACTAAAGTGTTTATAAAAATAAAAAGTATATAATATTTGAACGTAACTGTACAAAAACTGACCAATTAACGAAAAATGACGAATTACACAAACAGACCAAATGAGGAAACTGACGAGTTAACGAAACTGGCGAATTAAAGAAACTGACGACTTTAAAAATTTCATGGAATTGAAGAATAAGGAAACTGACAAGTTTATGAAACTGGCTAATTAGGGAAACTGACGAGAGATCACCCGACCCGCTATCCCTCGAGTATTTTGCTTTTATCAATAACTCGCGTTAATACTTACTTCTTTAGAGTGATTACTTACATTAGGGTCGTCAGTGGCTACGGCCACGTGGACTAGTCCACATCTAGATGTATGTGGATAATTTTCCAATAAAAAAGGCGAAAATAATACAAACATCGTTGTTATTTACATAACAATGTTTTTATTATAGTTTCGGGTGTAATGACGCGACGAGCAACTAAAATTGTTTTTTACGGTGTCCGAATTGGAAGGACCCTACAAACGAACGATTTGTACTTAATCTGCTTTTCAAAACAAATAAGTATTATTTAATTCTAGCTTTATGCTCGCGGCTTTACCCGCATGAGCTAACCATGTTTTCCCAATATTTTTCCGGGGTTAAAAGTAGCCTAGCCTAAAACAGCTGTTGTAGTGTACCAATGCCATTCTAGATCACAATCTACCTCTGTGCCAAATTTCATTCTGATACGTTCAGCCGTTTCGCCTGGATTGAGTAACAACCGCCTCTGTGGTCTAGTGGTACACACAAACGGTATCAGAACCAGAGGTCTCAGGTTCGATTCCCAGTAGGGGTACATATTGTATTGGGTTAGGTTGGTAGGGTAGGGCTTGTTCAAGGTCCGCCTGGCTAGCTACCACCATCTTACCTAAAGCTGACGCCATAACAACGATGCTTTTAGCGTTGTTGTGTTCCGGCAGTTAAAGATAAGATAGCCAGTTCCTCAGGAATTGAGGATTCCGAGAGATGTGCGCTACCACCTTCAGTCTAATCATCACTTAACATCAGGTGTGATGGAGGCTAAGTTAGAGTCCGTTGTAATAAAAACCGTCTTCAAAAAACATGACATCAAAAAAGTAAGAAATAATCCCTCACCAAATAACGTAAGTACTTTGAAGTCGGGCGTGAAACATGTACCTTCAATTTTTTGTTGTTTTTGTTAAAACCCGCCCAACTTTTCCGAACCGATTTCAAAATTTCAAAAAATGGGACCAACTTGGGACATAACCTGATGTTATAACGTTTGAATCATTTCAATCGGTTCAGCCGTCTTTGAATAATCGGTGTACATAAATATAAAAAAAAAATAGCGACGCGACGAATAGATAACCTCCTCCTTTTCAATTTTTGAAGTCGGTTAAAAAAAAGACATCTAAACATTTGCAATTATAATATTAGTGAAATGAAAACCTTCAAATGTAGGTAAAGGTTGTCAAAACGCACTCAGTAGGTATGTGATAATCACGACCTAAAACATGTTTAACACAGTTCAAAATTTAGGATGATGTGAAACTTATCACTTAATTTAAAGTTACAAAACGACCTCATCCATATGACCTTATCCATTTATGATTATGACGCGGGCGAGCCTCTATCCCATTCCTATTTTGTTTACTCGGGAGATTGAAAGTTTGAGTAACAAGTTTGCTTAGATGATTCTATTTGTTAGCCCTTGAATGTTGCGGTTTGTACCTACTTCCAGTTGTATTTTTGTGGTCGCTTTATGGGAGGATAATGTTAAGCTTTTAAACTATTATCTATTATCTGTTAGCAATTATTTTAAACTATTATTTCTATTGTACGCTTTGGAATTCACGGGTCAAAAGTGACCCGGGGGGTAATTGTCTAACTCAACATCAATCGCAATCGCATTCAGTTTGAAAGATATTGCACGGCCATTGCTGCTTATGTCAACAAAATTTTTGACAACTTTCTTCAACAACAAGTGATGGATGCATGATGGATGTCAAACTGAAAGCGATTGCGATTGATGTTGAGTTAGACAATTACCCCCCCGGTCCTTTAGGGCTTGCGTGGGGATATGGATCCAACACGTAGAGGCCACCTTCAGCGAATTAAATCTAAAATGAGTGTGGTACAGCTGCTGGATCTAGTTATGATTATTATTATTATTTATTCTTTATATCTTATTATTCAGGCAAGTAGTTGTTGCAACTGATACTGCCCGTATCCTGATCATCGTAAAATACGTATAGTTTCACTTTATGCTTTTCATGTATATCTATCAAGTCTATTTTTAAATTGGTCGGTGCTGGAGGCTGAGACAAAATCATGTGGGAGCTTATTCCATTCATTGTAATTAGCTGTATGGAATACCATACAGCAAAATTTGTAAAGTAATATAGTAGTTTATTCAGAGTTCTAATAGAAATCTGCAAGGTCCTATCTATCTTTTTGAATAATTCATCAAAAGTACGAAAACATTAGCATGAAGAGTTATTTTGGCATTATTATATATTTATATTATAGTTAATTTTAAAATAGGTTGCAATAAAAAAGGTCTATCTTTTCATGTCATACTTACATAAATTTCAGTTCATATAATTTTATTAAGTACAGTGTATTCACCACTTCAAAATTATTTTTAAGCAACAGTTCCATTTTCATTCATCTTCCGCTTCACACAATTTTAATTGAAAAATAATATTTATGGAGCCATTGTTAAACCATTTCCCCTTTTCAGTAACGTTCATTATTCGCATAAAAATGATTTCTTCGTTACGTGTTTTCATAAAGATATCCAAACATGTTAATAAATAGTAGGTAAGTAAAAACAGGTGTGGTGTAATTGTCATTCACTACTTCCTTCTAGCGTTATGAGTTTATTGTTCTATTTTTCAGTAAACCAAGAAATTAAAGGAGTATAATTGCTCTGACCTTAATGTTGTGTTTTTGCTACAGTTTTTGAAGTCAATATCAAGCTTTAATTAAATAACAGGCAATAGTCGCAATGTACAATCCTAAAGTAATTATCTATACATTTTGTTAGGGTTCCGTAGAACAATGGCAAAAAACGAAACCCTTATATATTCGTCATGTCTGTCTGTCTGTCTGTCCGTCCGTCCGTCCGTATTTCACAGCCACTTTATTTCAAAACCATAAAAACTACACAGTTGAAACTTGGTAGGTAGATGTATTCTGTGAATCGCTTTACGATTTTGAAAAGTACAAAATTATAAAAAAACCATCGAAGCTGGTTGTGAGCTTGTGAGACGGGTCGATTTTTTCTAAATACGTTTTTTTTAGTTTCAAGTTCTATGTAGGTATGGTCAGAAACTCCTTATTATAAATAGGTAGGTAACTAACAAAAAAATTGTGAAGAATACATCTACCTACATGATTTCAACTGTGTAGTCTTAATAGTTTGGAATGAAGTGGCGGATGGAAGGTCAAACAGACAGACAGACATGACGAATCTGTAGGGTTTCCGTTTTTTTCCATTCGGCTACAGAACCCTAAAAAAGGTGCATCAGACAATGTTATCTAACTTGCTTACACGCAGACGAAGTCAAGGGAATCCACCAGTATTAAACAGTTAAAAAAAGTTTGCACAGTCGTATCTTTACTGATCTTGTTTACGTTCTACATATTGCAGATAATTCCAAGGTTGTTTGGAGCTGAAATTGGACTACTAATACCGAACGTGACTTGCAAAGTTTAGTACAGGTACTTTGAGATCACAGGGAGAAATCCCATATTTTAACAAGCTAGTAAAGATTATTATGTTTATAAAAAAGATCTAAATAAGAGATAATAATATAATAATATAAAGATATAATAATAACCATTAATTATTAAAATAAAACTTTGAAAACAAGATAATGGTGTTTTAAGTCTTATTTTGTCTCAAGAAACTGTATTCGATTTCAAGACCATTTCTATTGCTGAAATAGATATTGAAATTTTTTGGAAATTTTATTGGATTATTATGAAAGAAACTATTTTAGTGACAGATCTTATGCATGTTAGGTACCATTCTATGGGGGTGGACATTTGTAATACAGATTATGGGGAAGTCAGCTCAATGCGGCCATAGGAGGCAAAGCGGCCACACCAAATTTTTCGGTAACTAAAAACGATAGCGTGACGTTGCCGATCTGTCATACAGTCAACCAACCGCCCCACACCAAGCAGTCATTCGGTAGAGATTGGAGCAAGCAGGTGGCCACGGCAGCATGCGCAAGATTTTTATGTGTTTTGTTAAAAAAATCCGTGGTAAGTTTAACCTGGTTTGATCAAACCTCTCTAGAACTCAATGATTTCATTACACTTCTATTGTTACTTATCTATTTGGCTTTGTTTATGAACCATTTCTTCCAACATGGGATAGATAATATGAGCCGAGTTCATTTTTTAAACAAAATGGTGGAGAAAGGCAAAGCGGTCAGGGCAAAGTGACCAAGTGAAAAACTTTGGAAGACTAAAGATTTAGTTACCACTTAGCAGTTGATAATGTTACTTTAATAAAAAAAAACTTTGATACTTAAATTTATGTAAGTAAACATTGTTCCATTATCGTATAACTAAATAACACTTACATGAAAATTTTGATAAATGTAAGAACTGAAATAAATAACTGTTTCATTAGAAAATCTGTTGTTGACTTTATCTTTTTATCATTAATAAAGTATTTTTTTAAATTATTTTTGGTATTTAAGATTGTTATAAATGAATTTCTTATATTATTTTGGTATATCCATTTTGCCCTTACCCCCATGGCCGCTTTAGGCGCTAACTCGGGCAAAGCTGTTTTTCGACAAGTTTTTGTAATTTACCAGTTATGAGAAACCATTTAAATTTTCGCGAAATGCGATTACATTTTCTTAAAGTGTAATAAATTGCCTATCTATTCATATGAAATACTTTACCAAAATCGATTTTATAGAGGCATTTTTTTGAAGTTAAAATTAAGGTGACCGCTTTGAGCTGACCTCCCCTACCCAAATCAAACACCGCAGCTCTTCACATAAATCTTATAAAAAATATTTCTCTATTTGCTGTTCCTACCATACTGTTTGAGGGGAGAATTAAACGTTATTTATTTATTGATTTGTTTAAAATAAACAGGATTCATAAGTCAAAAATCACCTCTTCAAAATATTACAAAATATGTCTGTTGCCTGTTTTGTTTATTTTTCCTAAGATTTCAAAAACAGAGAGTACTTATAAATCATCATCGGCCATTATAAGTCCCCACTGTTGGGACACAGGTCTTCCTTATGGATGGATAAGGAGACAGATTGGTAGGTATTAAGAAAGAAAGAAAGAAAGAAGAAAGAAAATACATTTATTTGGAACATTCACAAAAAAGGAAAAAAATAATACATTTATTACACACAAAAAGTTAAAATGTCCCAAAACGGTCCCGGCTCAGCATAATGCTAGGTAAGTAGGTAGGTACTTACCAAGCGCTGGTCTTCCGTCGGGACCGTAGTGCTGCGAGTCTGATTAACCCGCGGTGCGACAGCCAAAGCCACACAATCACACAAGAAATATTTATTAAGAAGGCCGCGGTCATCATTAGAACAGCACAGAAAAAAAAAAACAAAACTATAACCTAGTCTGTGAAAAATAAAAAATACATTGCGCAAACCAATCTGGGAAGCGTCTTTTTAAACCAAAACTTTTTCTACAAACAAAATGGACAAAACTTTTAGAGAAAATTTAGCGAGCATTTACAAACAGCATGAAAATATAATATTTTTTTAGACAGATAAGTACATTACCCAATAGCAATTGGTGACAAATAGTGAGCATGAGCTATGATGTTTTCTTAAGTGAATAATTTGCAATACGGTAAGTTTAACTATGAAAGACAAACAAAGAATTATAACTAAAATGAACTTAACTACTTACTTTAAACAATCTCTTACTGATATAATTTACATTTAACACTAGGAACATTTTGCAGGACTTAACATGAATGAGCACAACTTTTAACAACGAAAAGAAACAGCGACCAAGCGGACTTTTACAAACTATATCCCTACTAAGTGTAACTGCTACTGCTACACATATCAAAAACTATCCGTTATGCAGTACCAAGCCACAGCATGTAGAACCAAGCCACAACAGAAGAAGGGACAGAAAACTAGAGGTAAATATATCACAATAATCAATAATTAATTTCTTATAATCGCACCCATTATCCAGCTCATAAGTGGTATGCATTAAGAAAATGTGTTATGGAAACTAGATAACGCATAAATATATACTTATATACTTTTTTGTAAATACATACTAAAATATACATAGATAGCAACCAGAACAAGACAAATAACTGTCTTGTTCGGGAATAAAATCCGAGACCACTGGCTCAGAAAGCAGGTATCCTACCCTTGCGTCAAAGCGGTCGTCAGATATAATAACTAATGGATTATAATATACTAATATCTTGTATCTGATCCTCTTGAGTTTTTTGACTATTGATAAGGAACTGCCTAACTCTTTGTCTAAAACTTATTAAATTGTTTAGGATCCTCAGAGGCGGAGGAATGTTGTTCCAGCATTTGGAAGCTGCATAACGGAAGCTACCACGGAAAGCAGCGGAGGCGTGGCGAGCAGTGACCAGTTGTCGAGCAAGTCTTCGTTCCCCATAGGGTTTATGGGATGACATCCAAGATAGCTTGCTGTACAAATAGAAAGGCGCTTTGTGTTTGACAATGCCGAACATTAGGCAAGCTAGATGAAACTTGCGACGGTGTTTCATTTTTAACATCAGGTGTTTATTAAGAAAAGGAGTCACGTGGGCCCGTAACGGAATATGGAAACAAAAACGTGCACAAGCATTTTGTACCCGTTGAATGAGCTTTTGCGTTTTGGCAAGTAAGCACGGACCATACACAGTGTCCATATAATTAAGTTGTGATAACACCAGGGACTCCACCAGCTGGATGCGCAGGTCTGTACTGAGGTAACGCCTAACCTTGTATAATATTTTTAATTTGTAGAAACAATTTCGGACACAACTCTCAATATGGTTCTCGAAATGAAGACCACTATCCATCTTGAGACCTAAATTCCTGGCTTCATAGACTCTTTCTATTTCCACATCCTTTAATTTAACATTAAGGGAAGGGTGACATTTTGATACCTGCTTTTTTGACCCAAAGATTAAGAATTTTGTTTTGGAGGGATTTAGCTTTAAGCAGTTGTTATTAGACCAGTCTACTATATTATTGAGGTCTTCATTGATTTTAGCAATAGCTTGATCAATATCCTCAGGTTTAAATGTGATGTAAATTTGTGTGTCATCTGCATAAATATGATATTTACTATGTTTGATGCAGTTTGTTATATCGGCAGAATATAAAATAAACAGGATAGGTCCCAATATAGACCCCTGAGGAACACCTCGTTCTATGGCCTTTTTACATGATTCCTTAGTGGTACCATCTTTGTCTTTAAGTTTTACACATTGGTAACGGCCACTAAGATAGCTGTGAAACCAACGCACAGCCTGATGGTCAAAACCATAATAACTCAATTTGGATAAAAGTAGGTCTATATTTAAAGTTTCGAATGCCCTCGAAAAGTCAAGTAATACAAGTAAAGTACACATGCCTCGATCTTGAGCGCCAAGAATTGCATCTGTTATGTCAAGAAGAGCAGTTGTTGTACTGCGGCCCTTTCTAAAACCAGACTGTAGCTCAGGCAAAATCCTATTTTTCTCCAGGTAGGCAGTAAGTTGCATGCCAACAGCCTTTTCGAGGATCTTAGACATACACGGGAGTATACTGATCGGCCTTAGGTCCTTGAGATCCGTAGGGTTAGGAATCTTAGGCAGCGGGAGAACAATAGCTAACTTCCATAGCTCCGGGTATGTCTGGGAAGTGATAGATGAGTTGATAATATCTTTAATGGTGTCTATAGTGAAAGGAAAGGTACTGATGAGCATGTCGAGGCTGATTGAATCGCACCCTATAGAATTGGACTTCAAACTGCAGCATTGGACTTCAAACTGCGAACTATTTTCATAATGTCTTCTAGGTCGATGGGGCTTATATGAAAAACTGTGTCTGAGAAGCGATTAAATTCGAAATAAGTTAGCTGTGATAGGCACACAGTTGAACTGCCAGGTATATTTAAAAAATAGTTATTAATAATGTCAGGGTCATTAAAAAATAAGGGAAGATCATTTCTTTTCTGAGGCAAAATTGTGTTTTTAAGATTTGTCCATAATAACTTAGGTTTGTGAATTTGGTTGTTGACATGATGTTTGAAATATGCTGCTTTCTCATGAAATAATGCTTGATTAACCATTGATTTTAAAGTTTTATAATATGAGTGTGTACTGTCTTTCTTGTTTTTATGAAAATTTGCTAGAGCTTGGTCGCGCAGTTTCATCATGAGCCTGACTGTGTCTGTCAGCCAAGGTAGGCTGCGATTTTTCAGCTTGATGCACTTTTCAGGAGCATGTTTATCAAAAATGGTCATGACACATTTATTAAAACATTCCACTAAGTAGTTAACACTGTCAGTTTTAGATAAAAGGTCCCATCGAATCATTTTCATGTCATCATTAAAACTTTCTGGACATATGTGTTTGAGGGGTCTGAATTTAATTGTCTGTGGGGAATACTTTTCACGTTTAATGTTAAATTCACACACAACAAGACAGTGACCACCTGTGGTACCAACATGATCCAAGGCAATTTTCTTTACAGTCAAATCCGTACATACTACATCCAGTAGTGTCTGACTGTGTAGTGTAAAATGAGTTGGTTCAGAAACTAATTGCAAAAGGCTGAAGCTAGATAAAAATGTCTTGAGTTTGATAGTATTCAAGTGCTGTGTTTCTAATAGATTTATATTAAAGTCGCCCAATAGTATAAGATTATCAAAATTGGGAATCGAACTTATAGTGTCCGAAATTGCATCTAAGAAAAGGTCCACATTCATCCAATGCGGCCGATATGCAGTACCTATGATAAGTTTCTTTCCGTTATGGGTCAACGTGAGCCACATTTGCTCTACTAGCTTATGGACTGGGTCGACTGGGTGTGGCCAGGTACGGACAGTAACGTTACGTCTAATGTAAAAGCCGACGCCTCCCCCGCGCTCACGCCTCCCGCGCGGCCGCGGAATGTGTCGTAGAGCCCTGGCAGAGCAGGCGCTCGCCCATCTTCTCCGTCCCTAAGCCAGGTTTCATTAATGGCCAAGATATCTAAGTCATACCGAGCGACTGTAGCAATTAAATTATCATGGTTTGTTCCAAGGGAGCCTGCATTGTACAAACCAATTTTAAGACAGTTAATTACCATTGCAGATTTTAACATTGAACTTAAATATGCAAATATAACTTAAGACATTACATGAAAAAAAAAAAAAGATAAGTTCATACATTGGGTATATAATATAATATGTTGTTTTGTAAGTTTCAGTTTTTCTAGTGAGATTATAGAATTTAGAAAAATATGAATATAATGTGTTTATTATTAAAGTTATAAAAGTATGTACATGGAAGTTTTTATCTAAAATAATGTTACCATATTGCAATATCATTTCAGGACTAACTGCCAGAGGCAATGTCGCCCGGGCCAAAAACACGGTCCACATCCGAGTCCGACCGGAAACTATAAACTTCGTTGCCATCATCCTCTCGTGCGAAGATCCGTCCTTTCTTGGTCCAGGCGTACCTCCACCGGCGCTTGAGGCACTCTTCGCGTACCCGATGGAACAGGCGGCGGTTAGTCGCCGTTAGCCTCTCGTTGACGTAGATGCGGCGCGGTGTACCCGCCCCGCCGATGTCAGCCGAGGTGATGCCGCGGCGCACGCGCGCGGTTCGCAGCAGGTCGTCCCGCAGCTCGCGGCGCACCAGCCGCACGATGACGCGGCGCGGGCGCGCCTCACCGCCATCCGGCGGAGCTGCCCCGATACGCTCGGCGAACACGATGTCAGTGGCGGCCAGACTGACACCCAGCTTTGCGGCCAGCACGGTAACTGTATGAAGCGGACCGACGCCTTTCTCCTCCGGGAGATGCCCAATATCGAGATCGGACAGGAGCATTTCCTGATCCCGGGCATTGAGCTCCGACTTCAGCCCTTCCACAGTCCGGCGCAGCTCCACCACGTCTCCCGCTACTGGAGGTACCTCCGCCTGCTTCCGCTCGACTGTTTCCAACCGATGTTCGAAGCTATGAAAGCGGTCCTCCATACTCTTCATGGTGGATCGGAACTCCCTCATAAAGTCGCGGAACTCTGACAAGCTAGATGCGAGCTCACGACGCATGGCGCTGATTTCCGATTCCTCGCCAGGTTGAATGCTAGTGCCCGGGATAGTAGCTGGCGCAGGTGTTGACACACCGCCACAGACATTTTTTACTGGTGTCCTACTGTTGTCACCTTTTCTCACTTTTTTTTTGCAGTCCGGGCAGACCCAGTCTGAGGGGATAGCAGCGGTGTCCGGTAATGCAACGCAGCCTTTATGGTAAACACTAGTGCAGGTAGTGCAGCTAGCGCCACCCGTCGCGGAGATATACTTCCCGCAAGCTGAACACTTTGCCATAGTAACAGGTGTCGCTTATATGCTTTATTGATCTAGGTACGCAAAACTAGATGGCGCTGTCTAACGCAAGGAGCATGGATCCCGCTAGATGTCGACACTGACAGATCCACGATCGAGCGCTGATCTATGAGCTACTTATAAGTACCCACACATGGAAAAAATTGGTATTTCTAAGCAACGAAAGGAACTCCTTATAAAGCTAGCAGCATCACAATCACAAGCACTTTATCAACACGAACACTGTCGCAAGTGCGCGGCGTCTAATAGTAAATATTTATACTACTTTGGCAACGAAGTAAGCGAAAAAACTATTTTTTCTACAAAAAAATATACAACGTCGACCGACCGTGCTAACGCTCGCAGCGCCACCCGACTATTAACGACTGCAGACGCAGCCGGGACCTACGGCTAAGGTCACAGCACATACATCAACTCGGAAACGGAGCGACACCGTATAAACTCGAGCGGTTCAATATTCTTTGTATGAAACCCCCTACTGCAAAGCACACTAATCGGAATCGTAACGTAATCGCCTCGCCTCGGGACCCTCACGAACAGCTTTGCGGGTCGCTCAACTTGCTATCCCCGCGCTTACCGCTACCGCCCGCGTAGTTACTTTGTGCCGCTAGTCATCCACGCGCTCACGTCTCTCCGTACCCGAGCTAACGGCTCTACGCACAGTGGTCTGAAAATGAAAATGAACATCAATTTTTCTTTTATAATTTTTTTTCTCATTTTTTTTCATTTTTATGTATTTTTTATCATTTTTTTCTCTCATTCTTTCTTTTATTTTTTTTATATGGAACCACTGTGCGGCGAGCCATAAGCGCGGCGTCGCCTTGCCGTAACCGCGGCGTCGCCTAGCCGTAGCCGAGCCGACGTACCGACGCTGATCGTTTGGTTACGTGCTTGCGTTAGGTTGACGCCTGGTTGACGGCGAGGCGAAAGGCGATACGGTGTCGATCCCTTTCCGAGTTGATGTAATGTGCTGTGTCCTTTAACGTGCCTTCCGAAGCACGGAGGAGCTCGAAATAATACAATGTAAATCACCCATCCCGTGACCGACCATTGCAAAAGTTGCATAACTTCAACGATCCATGGGCTTCTCTCGAGTATAAATAGGACCCATCATTTAAGTGGCAAAGAAAAATAGCTAAACCAAGCCCTTTCTTAGCCTACATTAGATTATCGCAAGCTGCAATATATCAATGGCTTTATTGGGCCTCGGGAAACCTTCTCCCGGGAAAGGAGGAAAGTGAGGTTTAGGTCTTTATTTTCTTTGTTAATAGGAATTTGTGGTATTTTTATGCACCGACTGAAATAAGTCGCGGTTTGCGTTTGACATACAAAATAATAGAGCTTCAATTTTAAATTTATTAAAGAGGATATTTAAATATACAACATGTTAATACTTTTAGCGAAACTGACAAAACAATATGTTCAGAATCGAGAGTAGAATAGATTCCACACATTTTTGATAGGGGTTAAATTTTTCAAAACAAATGTTTTCAATTTTTGCAGCTTAAAAAAATGTTTGTGTCTACCACGTGCTCTCTTACGTCATAGTAGAGTTTAAAATATGTCAGAAAGTCACGGAGACAAGTTTCTTTAAACATTTTTTTTTCAATTTATTTTATAGTTTGGGTGTATAAGCTTTTCGGTTATTGCATTAAGTAACACGCTGTATAAATAGAAATGAATATTGCTAAGCGCAAAACTCCAGAACGACTGGACCGATTCGTATTTTTTTTTCATATGTTCCTTAAGGCCCTATGAAGGTTTTTATGGAGAGAAAAAACATAAAAATTGCGTGGAAAATAGTAAAAACAACACTTTTCTTTTCCCATACAAACCAGCTGTTAAAACGGAGCAACGACGGATCGACGTGATTTTTGGTATGAGGATAGTTTGAGAGCTGAAGAGTGACATGGGTTCCTTGGAATAGGAAAGCTGAAATACCGGGTGGGGCCTGAAACACGATCAAAAATTTTAAGGGGTCAATGTACTCATGCATACAAACAACTTCTTTTACTATGGTACCAACATTGAAATCGCGAAAAAAAATCAGCTGTTCCATAGAAAATTTTAAATCGAATAGATCAAAATGTATGGAACAGCTGATTTTTTTTCGCGATTTCAATGTTGGTACCATAGTAAAAGTTGTTTGTATGCATAGGTACATTGACCCCTTAAAATTTTTGATCGTGTTTCAGGCCCCACCCGGTATATTCAACTAAGTTTGAGTGTAAGATGTCGATATATCTTACGCTAATAGGTAGGTATTTCATTTAAAAATCAAACGATTACTTTGAAATTAGATAAATATTTTCATTTGCTGTCGTCGTCATTTCAATCCAACATAATAATTATGTATGTAATCGTATATTACGAATATACGAGACTTTTCTAACCAACGTTTTCTCTTAAGAAGATAGGAGATTTGTCAGCCTCTCTCTTCCTTGTTTATTCATGAATTTATAAAAACCACCTGCGTTTTTCCCTTAGCTAGAGTTCGTAAAGCTTGAGAATATTTATACTGCGGACCAGACGTGAATTTAAATGCAACCGGACCTTGACATGGTAACCGAGATGAGATTTTAATCTAATAGTGAGGTGAAATTGCGTAATAAAAGCCTGACCAGAAAAATAAAAAACCTCGCCATGTTGCGGAAATGTGACGAACTAAAATTGTATATAAAATTTGTCATTAATTTTATTGTAACAATGAAGAAGCGAAAGTGGCGGCTGGCGCCTCAAGCCAGGTTTTTCATTTTTCTGGCCAGGTTTTACAATGTTCACAGATGAATTATTTGACGGTACTGAGGGTGGAGAAGCCCGTAATAAAGCAATGCTCGGCCTGCGTTCGTTGAGGTTAAGTAACTTTTGCAATGGTCGGTCACGAGATGGATGACCAAAAGTTGTTTATCTCAAACGACTCCGTGCTTTTATCAAGCCGTTGCGTCCCTTTTGCGTTTGCAATCGTTTATAACCAATCTGCGTTTGGATGGGTGGATGAGCCATCATCCATTCTCCTTATCCGTCCATAAGGAAGGCCTGTGCCCAGGCAGTGCAGCAGTGAGGTTTTAATACCCATGAAATAGGCTTCATATCAAATAATTTTATTTGACATTTTTTTGAAAATGATTTCCGGCATGTGGCAGCCGCGGCTGGTGCGTACATGGCGTCATAATCTGGAGGTCCGATTTTTACACACTTTTCGCAGTGCCTGACTGTATGTCGGCAATTAACGCGTTGAATGTTGGCTTCCAAGTGCTTAATGGTTAATCAGCGCAGACATTCGATTTAACATAAAGTTACCAACGCCCAAAGAAAGTAATCTAATAATGGCGTCAAATCGCACGAACAGCGATGCGATTCTCTAACGAAGTTTCACCGCCACATCGTCGTTCACTTCGATTCTTTATGTCAAAATTCATAATAAACAAATGACAGTCAAGCGAAAAAGAACGTCGAGTTTGTTGATTGAATCTTAGAGAATCGCACAACAGGGCCATTTCGTGAAATTATACGCTTGCGTTTGACGCGCGATGTGTCTTTCAGGAAATTAATTGTAATTTTAACAATTTGGAAACTGTCCCCCGTTTGAGTCTATTCATGATGAATTGTCAAAATCCACTAACCCCAAAACAACCAAGAACTGTCAAATCGGCGCGGGCGGTCACAAAAAACAGTGGTAATTATTTAAAGTTCTCTGCCTCTAAAAAACCACCCGATATTAGAAAAAGTTGACCCGTCTCACTACTAGTTCCGACGGGGCTGAAACCCACGACCTTTCTCTGTCCGGGCACTCCGGGTGAATGCTCTAACCACTGGTGGCAATACACTCCTGCCTATCGTCCAATCGGCATGACGCCAGGCTTGATCCAATCTGCAGTTCGTCCATCATCATCATCATTTCAGCCGTACGACGCCCACTGCTGGGCATAGGCCTCCCCCAAGGATCTTCACAGCGATCAGTCCTGCGCTGCCCGCATCCAGCGACTTCCCGCGACCTTGACCAGATCGTCGGTCCACCATGTAGGGGGCCTGCCCACGGAACGTCATCCGGTTCGCCCATTCGTCCACCCAGTTCGCTATATTACACCATAATTGATAACTGTCATGCCAATCCACGCTCACCCACGGTCAGTTATACTTGATCCAATCGACAGCGTCATGCCGACTAGACGATAGGCAGGATCGTGTATGGACAGCAATGAAGTCGCTAGTCGGAGAGCTAGTTGTGAGACGGGTCGTCTTTTTCTAATACTTCATTTTCAATACCTTATCTTTAGTTTTTTGCTGCATTTATTACATTCCATATGAAATATTAAGTTGATCATCTGATGTACGAGTTAATACTACACACGTTTGAAGATATATAGAAGAACACTATACGAAACACCCCTGGATTAGAGTGGAGCTGTAGCGAATGCCTAAAAAACATATCTCGAAGATCATCGTTCGTGATTCCAGAAGAAGACGGTGAAGATGATGAATCCGATTCAGGTCAAACAATTATTGAGTCCAAAAATGTTCACAAAAAGTTAATTCAAGAGATAAGTAGAGAGATAAAGAAGACAATACGGGAAGAGATTGGGAGTGTGGAATTATCCTTGGATTTTTTAAGTGAACAAATTAATAACATGGAGAAAACTATTAAAAACCAGGATACTAAAATCCTTGATCTTGAAAATAAAAACTATGAGTTGCAATGTAAAAACAAAAATCTTGATCTTAGACTGACCGCTCTAGAACAGCAGCTGAAGCAAAATGAGCAGAAAAATCTAGCCAACTCCATAGAAATTGCTGGTGTACCCGCGATAAATGCCAAAACCATTGAAAAAACCGTGGAGTTAGTCGCCTCAAAGCTCAATATGAACTTTCAGGATGTTCAATCAACTCAACAGTTACCCGGAAAAAAGGATATCCCTGGACCTATACTTGTTGAGTTGAAGGGGAAGGAAATCCGAAAAGAATGGTTGGATGCTGCAAGGAGGGAACGTCTCACAATAGGATCGCTCATTCAAAATGCTGATCAAGAAAGTGTTAACAAGCCGGTGTTTATTAGACAAGCCCTCACAAAATATATGAAGACGTTGTTGTATAGTTGTAAAAGCCAATTAGGTAACAAATTCCAATTTATTTGGTGCAAGGATGGCCAGGTATGTG
The DNA here is from genome assembly GCA_949710035.1 of Crambus lathoniellus. NCBI lineage: Eukaryota > Metazoa > Arthropoda > Insecta > Lepidoptera > Crambidae > Crambus > Crambus lathoniellus. The sequence continues at coordinate 14,149,135 of OX453296.1, forward strand.
TTAGGAAATCGCATGACAGCAAAATCTTTTATATTAGAACTTTGGAAGATATAATTACTGTCGAAAAACGTAATTAACTTGAATAATCCTGTTGTTTACACTGATATTAAATTTATAACTTCATCATGGCCGCAATCACAGAACTTTATAACTGCTCATCACCTAACTCTTTTATACAATACTTACCTCCAAAGCAACAGATAAACTTATCTTGTATTCACATTAACATTAGATCCTTAATAAAAAACTTTAACCAACTACTTGAAATAATTCATAGCTGTAATTTTCCTTTAGACCTCATCATTATTACAGAAGCGAATATATCTGCTAAAATTATTAATTTGTATAATATACCAGGATACACAGTTTTTCTCGATTAAGATGTAGCAAGAAGGGCGGTGGCATTATTGTGTATGTTAAAAACCACCTAAAATTTACACCATTTGATTATAAAACTTTCACATTTGAGTGTTTGATTGGTAATATTAAGCTCACATGTAAACAAAATGTAACTATTTGTGCAATATATAAACCACCTTCCACTAACAAAAATATATTTAACACAGAACTAGGCAAAGCACTATCTATGTTTGACACAAATATTAACCTTCTTTTAATCGGGGACACAAATATCAACTTACGATCTATTAACTCGCATACCATTTCATACTTAAATACATTAAGCGAGCGCGGATTGGTGTGCGGAATCAGTGAATTTACCAGAATTGAATCGAAACTTAACATAATTACAAAATCATGTATTGACCATATCTTTGCACGTTTCCCCACACTTCATCCGTACTCGGCCGTGCTCGACATTAAACTGGCCGACCACCGCGCCGTATTTCTTGCATGCACTAGTTCGAATAATAAAAAAAGCGATTCATGCGTACAGAGTGTCCCGAAAGTTTCAATTAATCGAAATAATTTATATAATGAACTTATGAAAGTAGATTGGTCTCTCACAAATAAAATGACTAACCCAGAAAACATATTAAATTTTATATATCAATCTTTTCAAAAAGCAAAATCGTTAGCGTCGACTACTAATATTTACAAACAAAAAAGTAAAATAAAAGCTACTAAATTACCATGGATTGACAGGAATGTTACACGACTTTGCGAGAAGCGAGATAAATTATATAGATCTTGGTTAAACAGCCCCAATGATGCTGTACTAAGATTAGAATATAATAAAGTGCGAAACAAGGTTCATAAATTACTAGAATCAAAAAGAAATAATTATTTCATGAATAAAATACAAGAAAATTTTAAAGATACAAAAAAAGTTTACGGGATTATAAACGAAATACTCGGCCGCGTCACAACATCTGTCGATGCCGCTATCTTAAAGGCTTTTGAAAATCAAGGTTTGTCGGAGAAATCAATTGCAGATGAATTTGCAAATTCCTTCCATAATGTAATTCAAGATATCATCCCAAAATGTCAGAAAAAGCTTTATAATTCTACTACACATAGCAAGTCCACTGATTCTAGTATTTTATTTAAAAAAGCGTCTGGTAAGTCGGTTTATAAAATAGTAAACAAGTTAAATGATAAGAAAAGCCCAGGTTTAGATAACATAACAGTACCAGATATCAAATTAATAGGTAAAAGTGTAGCATCAGCTGTGGCTAATTTGATAAATCGTAGTGTTGAAACGGGCAGATACCCTGATGATCTAAAAAAGGGCTGCGTGAGACCTATCTATAAAAAAGGAAAGCATAATGATTTCTCAAATTATCGTCCAATCACATTACTTTCAACGATAGACAAAATAATAGAAAAATACATTTGTGAGCAGATACACATTTTTTACAGAAAACATGATGTTCTTTATCCAAATCAGTTTGGCTTCCAGAAAGGAAAAGGCACTGCTGATCTTTTGTCAAAATTTTCAGATAATGTTAATAAACATCTAAATGCTAGAAAGCATGTTCTGGTTTTGTTTATAGATTTTTCACGAGCTTTCGATACTCTCAATCATGAACAACTTTTAACTAAGCTGGATCAATGTGGGATACGTGGTCCGCTATTAAAATGGTGCCAGGATTACCTGCAACGCCGATCTTACGTCGTAAAAGTCAAAGATGCCTGCAGTAAACCTATCATATCCACAGAAGGCACAGCTCAAGGTTCAGTGATCGGTCCGTTGCATTTTTTATCTTTCGTGAATGATATGAGTGGTTGCGTGAAGTATACAACGTGCTACCAATTTGCTGATGACACATGTCTAGTTGCTGTTGACAGAGACCCATATAAGGCTCGGGAACTGTTACAACGCGACTTTGACTCATTAGCAAAGTGGTGCCACGACGCTGGCTTAGTATTGAACCCCGATAAAACAAATTTACTACATATTAAATCACCATATTTACAATTTGATAAATCGATTGCAATAATTGCACATAACCACACTTGCTTACATGGTGCAGGCAGAAATAATTGCTGCTGTCCACAAATAAAAAATGTTGAGTCACAGTTATACCTAGGTTTGAACATTGACAGCAAATTTCATTGGAATGTGCATATAGAACAGGTATGTAATAAGCTACGGCATTTTTTAGCAAATATTGTGATACTTAACAGACGTCTACCCTTTAAAGCTAAGATCATGTTATATCACTCACTAGCTGAATCCTACATTCAATATGGGCTATGCAGCTATGGCAGAACATATATTAGTTACCTCCACCAAATATATAAATTACAGTTAAAAATTCTAAAAACTATTGTATCACCTAAAATTAAATATAAGTACCAAAATAACGAACTGGGCCTCTTTAAACATTGTGGGATACTTCCTATTTACTCGCTCATAAAATTAACAATTCTTAAAAAATATTTCTTTGATAATGACATCCTAAAGAAAAAGGAACACTCCGTATACACGCGTGCCATTGCAAACAACAGACTTAGAATCGAGAAGGCAAATAATGCATATGGCGAGAGGACGGCCAGTTATATTGTGCCTAGAATAATTAACCAACTACCCCCCGATTTAATCGAGAGCATTACGCCAAGCAATTTAAAAATAAAACTGAAGCGATACTTTTTACGCAACATAGAATTAGTAAACACACCATAGCACAATAATGTTACCCTAACCTTATAATTAGTCTTTGTTTTAGTTTTTCCTAATGTCTTTTTGTTTTAGAAGCTTTTCATTTAACTTGCTGTGTATCTATAAATTTGACCCAAAAGTAATGAATTATGAAAATATTACCTTGTCATAAAAGTATTTACCTACTTACAAAAAAAATATTTAATTAATTCTTATTTATTTATCTACATTGTATATCACACAGTGTTTTAATTAATTGTTTTAACTGTTTTCGATCTCGACGTAGAAACCTAACACATATTATAAGCCAATGTGGTTTTCTTTGTGTTAGTAATGTAGCTTAAGTTCTCAATTGTATTTTTTATTATGCTAAATAAATCAATCAATCAATCATATAATAAAAACAAAATGACGCAGCTGTGTCAACTTAAAGTGAACGGATCAAAGGGAAAAAATGCGAACATTGAAAATATAAGGTTCGAAGCCACTAGTATTTGATACAGTACAGGTAAAACGCGGGACGGTTATCATCAATCCTAACCAGTTATATACCTTATTATTAATATATTATAATAATAAAAATACCTGACGATGATAAAATTGATGCAGTATTTGAAGTTTAACAATGTTAGGTAAGTATTTCGCTTTAAGTTGACATTGCTTTCTAAAAGCAAATAAAAAAAAATATAGATAAGTCCTATGAAGTATCATAGGACTTATCTATGTTTTTTGTTGTGTGTGAGGTCTGTGTGTATTCAGAATAGAAAGGCTTAAAAAGCAATATTTATTTTACGCAAAATACTGATTTACTTTACACATAACGAAAATATACGAAAATTTAAGGCAGACCTCATACTTAGTTCACTTTAACGAAAAAATCAGATAGGTCCTTTAAGCTCACAAGTATTGTAAATAACAATCTAAATTGAATAAACAAATTTGAATCTTGAATCTTGAAAGCTTAACACCATCCTGGAGAGTGTCAAACGGAGCAGATTAATAATACCTTCAAGAAAAATATATTTAAAAAGGTCAAATAAAAAATATTTTCTTACACGCCACGACTAATTTAAAGGTGTAGGGTCGTTTATCTCCATCAATTTACCGTAACGTGAACAGGAAGGAAAATGTGTTAGTTGTTACGTCATTCTGACGAGTAACAATGCATTTTAGACCCAAAGTCTTGAGTATAAAGTATAAACTGAAACGTAGCTAAAGTTTGCTTTATCTTTGCTCATAATAGTTGTTACAAATCATATTGTTCGCTGTAAAAGGTTAGTGTTAAAAACGTGAAAAATATAATGGAAACACGGTGACAAGTTTAGGCCATTATCTTATGGCTATACAAGGTGTGCCGAAATATTAAGAAAATCTTCTTATTATGGACCTAATATAAGCTATACTAGCTGCGCCCCGGCGCTTCGCTCCCGTAGAATTTTGGGATAAATAAAACGTTAAAAAAAATTTTACCGCCTTCAAAAAGAATCTTCAAACAAAAATTAACAAACACTAAAAAACGAAAAAAAATATTAGAATTTTTAATTGAAATGACGAAAATGCGTGACTTTTTCTAACTTATCTTGGTACTTACTGAACTGTTTGAAATCGGAATAACACAGGTGCCTGAGCTAGTCCGTTCGGTGTTAGGGCAATGTACTCGTATGCAATGGTGTCCAATATTTTATTTGATTATTTTATTTATGGCGATACTCGGAAAAAATATGCTGAAGCGAGATAGCAATGAGAAAACGACGCGCGCGGGAGCGAGCCCGATTTTGCAGATTAGGCAAAAAAAGCACAAAATACTTCGTATTAAAAAACTGCATCGATTTTTGAAAAATGCTTCTATACGATCCTAAATATTATTGGTGTCCACTTATTAAACTACTTTCCAATAGTGTAAGTAACCCCATTTAAGAATAATCTTGAATTTTCGTATGTTTTAGAGGTCTTTTCGAAAAGAAAAAGTGTCGAGGCAAAATCATAAAACCGTGTTTTTGAAACTATACGATTCTAGATAAAGGTATGAAGAAATATTTATCTTATTACCAGATTTGTAACAACTGTAACCGTCCTATAGTTTTAAATCAAAAAGTCCATACTTTTTTCGAGTAGCGCCTTATGTACAACTTAATTTTTTAGCCTTCTACTCGCGGCTTCACCCGCTTGGCCTACATGACGCGATTGTCATATTTCCTGGATAAAGAGTAACCCATGTCACTCTCCAGCTCCGAAACTATCCCCCGCAGAACACGGAAAGATTTTTTACTTTCCATAGTCTGTGCTATCCCCATACCAAAAATCACGTTGCACGAAACACGGTCAAACAAACAAACACACTTACATATTAATAATATTAGTATGGATTTATATTCGCTTACGATCCATAACTAAAACTAAAATATCAACTGATGCTCTTTTACAAGCTTTTATTTAACTTGCAGTGTATGTATGCATGTATGTCCGTTCGTCAAATCTTGCGAGCCAAATTTGACCCACTTTCCAATGTCCGATTGAGCTGAAATTTGGAATTCACCTTTAGTTCTGATGACAATGCAATTAAATATTTAAACAGTACAGTTACCAATTCAGAATTCTTGCAAATTTTCAAGTACTATATTCTTGTTTTGTTGTGATGGTTACTTGACACGTGCTTGACCAAAGCCATCTTCTATCTCACTCGTTGCACTTGTAACAAGCCATGCTCCTTGGAAAAGCGGCAACGTTGCAGTCGATTACGTCAACGTGTTCTGTTCCGGTGGCCAAAACTGGAACTAACGTGTTTTGTTCATAATGTCATTATACTGTCAAGTTGCACTGTCCAACCAGCGCTGCTGTCACCGGAACAGAAAAGATTGTTGATCTATACACTTTACTCTTTGTTCTATATAAATAAACAATCGTGTAGTGTTGCCAGGTTAGGCGATAACTCTCAAATTATGTGAAAGTAAAAAACAACGAACACTCGAAAAACAGTATAGAGGTAAATGCTTGGAACACAATTTTTGACTTTGTAACTTTGTTTGGGCTAATAAGGAGGTAAACATAGCAAAAGTCCCCGCCCGTAGCCCGTAATCCGGTTTGAAGGTCTCATTTTTTGTAGATGTAGAACATGACACAAAAAAAATAACCACCATTTTGATTGGTTAAAACGGAAAAAAAAAATCTCCTCTGATAACTGGGTAAGCTAAGAAGAAAAAAAAATTCTTCGTAGAAAACTAAATAAAATTACGGTTTTCTACCAGGAAAAATAATTCCCATTTGAAAACCGGGTAAGCTAGGAAGAATTATTTTTCCTTGTAGAAAGCCAGTTATCAAACTTGGTAATGTACGAGGAATAAGGGCATTTATTTAACAACTTGGTTAAATTTGCTTGTTACAAAATAAAAAGAAAAATCTATTATTTTTGCACATTTTGGATAATTTTTTATCTGGATGTGGCAAGTCGGAATACTCTTTGGTCATGTCAAGAAACGTTGCTGTTAAATTTTCTTGATTGCTTTGTGGGTGTTTTAATACAATATTTATTGTATAATTAGTGCATATAAATACGTGATCATTGTTGGAAATTACTTATGAAACCTTGGATCTCGAAAGATTTGGATTCCCGAAGGAGGAACACTGCGTCAGCGATGGATTCGTGCGATACCTCGAGCCGACTGGGAGCTTACAACATCAGTAGGAGTGTTTAATAAACATTTTCGTGACTGTGATATAGTTAAAATAAAACAACCTTTAGTTATGTACGCGTATTATTTGATTTTAAGGCGCTATAATCAGGAATTCATCTCATCTCATGCATACAAGAAATTAGGAGCAGTGGTGCGACATTGACATTTATGACGTTGCCAATCCGAGCAGCATGGCCTGTAGGAGCGCAAGCAGCCGAGAAATAATAGCGGGCCATGGCTTGACACATTGTCAATGTACCATAAAGTTATAATCAGCGAGCATTCAGCGAGCGCAATCTTCAGAGCGCGTGTCAGATAACTCTGCGACTGGGGCGTTTATGGCGCTAGTTACAGTACATTATTTTGTTCTAAGCTTATGGAAAATATTAGTATTCGATTTTGACCCCGCGCAGACTTATCTAGCGCACACTCTAAATTCAACTAGTAATCGAACACACGTCCCAACCCGACAGCCGATTTGAATTGGTTATTTGAAAAAGAACATGAGTCCATGTCACATAATTGCTCAGGAGACAAAAAAACTGTCTGTTAAAAAAACATACCAAGCAGTAAAAATGTTTGATGCAGTTTTGAAAAGTTCGCAATAATATACTTTTTACATAAATTTGAGATTATCAATAGTAGATTTTATAACGAGGGACTAAACGAAGCCATTAAATACCAGAGGTGGTTTGGAATAGAATAGAATAGAATATTTATTAATTGCATTTCATGTGGTACATTTGAGATCTTACACTAAGTTTTGGCGTCCGAGCGTGCGAGGGAGTCAATGAAACCGAGGGTATATTAAGTTGGCGTTTAGTCTTGAGGTGCAAACTGAACTTTTCACTTCGAGTGCGAGAAAACTAGTCAATTTAGTACAAAAACATTTAACAAATTCTGAAATTTTCGCGGTTAGTAGTAGTAGTAGTAGTAAAAATATTCGCCCTTTTGTAGGACAGGCCCATACTGCCAATTCTTGAGTATTATTAAATTATTATAGAAGTTTTCATAAGAATGTAGGTGTGTTACATTCCAATGCTCCTTGGAGTATTTGGCGTCAAGTGTGTCAAGCCAGCCTTTTCGATTTTTCTTGCTGAGGTAGTCACCACTATAATAAAACACTCGGCATCACTTTACCGAGATAGCGCCTGTTTTAATCATTCCACATATCTTCCAGTTGCGTAGACACTTGGGACACAAAACCACACCTATCTTTAGTCACAAAGTCCACTATAAAACAAATTGCGGTAAATTAAAATATCCACTCAACCTAACCCGCCAAAATGGCGCCAAAAACTCTCAGTCAGTTTTTTCCGCTAAACCAGTCACAAAACTTTTGCACAAAACACCTTCCTTGCGGAAAAACCATGAAACAAAAAACGTCTTAACATTTTCGCAATGAAAATGGTCCACACTTCACAATTAATAGTATATTCACTGGCTGTTTGAGTTTATCTAATGTCACATGAAGGAAATTCAAAAAGTAGTTACATTTTACTCCCTAGGGACTAAAGTGGTTATTTAGTCCCGCTTCGTAGGGCTACATTTGCGTACTTTTAGAGCATGAGAATTATTCTTATTTCTATTAAGACATTAATTTAAAGCCCCTGGACTTAGGCTTTTTCTCAATTACTTACTTTAAAAAAAATACATTTAATTAAAAATTAAGTTTCCCTGTCAGTTACAGGCCACTCGAAATGGTTTTGAAGAATTTTTCGTCATTCTTTTGTGACAGGTACCGTTCAATTTTTTTCAAATCCATGACCTTTTTTTGTTAATAGGTCTTTTTCTTTACAAGCCCGTTGCATTGGCAAATCCAGGTGATTTCTGTAAGTATTTGATAAGAAAAAGTGATGTGATACAAGGCCTTGTCCAGTGATGTGATACAAAGCCTTGGCCAAGGCCAGATTTGGTGTAGCTTTTTTGATTTGATTTGATTTTGATTTGGTACGAACGTGTGTAGCACGGATTATATTTGCTTTACATCAAAGTTCATCCGCACCAAATCGGTGGTTAGGTCTGGTCTGGACGTGTGTAGCGGCTACAACTATAGAACGGCTAGAACTATAGTGCAACAAGCTTTTCTGTTCCGGTGATAATCTTTGGAACTAAAACAGTTTTCATACGACATCGACAGTCCATTTTGACAGCTAATTTCGTATTGCAAGTGGCTCCTCTGTCACGGCTGTCACCGAAACAGACAGGAGTGTGGGACTATAACGAACGAACTAAAAAACTCGAAGTTGCTATATTCAGACCATGAAGCTCGACTTAATACTGGTTACCTCAGTATTAAGTCGAGCTTCATGATTCAGACCCTACAAGTGCCACAAGCTTTTCTGTTCCGGTGACAGTCGTGACAGAGGAGCCACTTGCAATGCGAAATTAGCTGTCAATATGGACTGTCGTATGAAAACTGTTTTAGTTCCTAAGATAATCACCGGAACAGTAAAGATTGGCACATTATACTAGATGTCACTTTGCACATAAATAGTTCACTAAAGTCAACGACAGATGGCTCCAAGTTAGGTAATACAACCATAGTCTACCTACAGAAAAGAAAAATCCTTTTTTTCTTTATGTACTATGTTTATCAACTTTGATAGAAACTTAAATGTGTCTTGTTCTTTAGTATTTATTTTTGAAATACTTACTAAACTGAAAATCAGCGTTTGCTTGCGTTGTAAGACAAGTAATATGACGCTGAGCTGCGACCATTGAGTACTGCTGCGGCACGGCACACACACATTTTTATTTGGAACTTTTTGTCTTATTGGGTCTAATTTGTGTTTTCTATTCTTGTTCGTAATACAGTGCTACCTTCTCTTATACCTATATGAATATGCCTTGTATTTAATGAATATGTGTATGTCAGTAGTAAGAATCTACAATCTCTATTTGGTGGTAAAATATATTTGTGCTTGCAGACTTGATGCAATTGAAGAGCTAAACTGTAATAAATTAACTGGCAATCGACTATGCAATAATGATGCATTAAATGAAATTAAGCGACTTAGAAACACGTCCAATAATAACTAAAAATACAAAAATAAATTATATTAAAAAAAAACTTTTATTTAAAGTCAAGCTTTTATTCGAATGTCCTAAAAAGAATAAAATAAACTTTGTATCAAGTCAAATCCCACAAATTTATTACATTAAACAAATTATATGTTTTAAAAGCTTGTCGCGAGATTTTATTGTTACTGGGCTTGCACTAAACACTGCTTTAACTTATATTTGACATATGAAATTAAAGCGACAAGCTTTTAAAACATATAATTTGTTTAATGTAATAAATTTGTGGGATTTGACTTGATACAAAGTTTATTTTATTCTTTTTAGGACATTCGAATAAAAGCTTGATTTTAAATAAAAGTTTTTTTTAAATATAATTTATTTTTTATATGAGATGATGAAGACATCTTTACTGATGACATCAAAACTTTAACAGACACAGCTTAATTTTACTTTATTTGTACACAAGAGTTATAATATATAAACTTTTTCCTTTCACGAACTTGTCATTATGTTCTATTTGTTCGTAACGAAAGTTTTAATTGAATAATTTAAGGGGCCGGTTGCTCTTACTTACAAGATTTTAGCACATAAGTAGTTGGTTTTTCTCAAAAACTAACAAAACATAATCGTTAAAAAATTATAAGTACGAAAAAAAACATTTTGTTTAAATGGTAATGACTTTTTTAGAAATGGAATTCCTGAATTCGGATATTTTAAGTTAAACCCTTTCGTTCTTATACTAATTTCTAAGTTTCCTGTAATTTTTTCTGCAATAAGTATACTTCTCAACAATGGATTTTGTGGTTCTGTTAAGTTTACTGGGAAAGCAAATTTTTAGAAAATTAAAAAAAAAATTTAAATGTCTCTAGAGACTTGACTCATTTTGAGCCCTTCCGCGTGTTATGTTTTGGTACAAAATGTCATCGACGACTGTAGTAGGGGCCTTAAGCTCTCCCGATATCTCAATAGCGATGCTGGGAAGCGAGGGGGGATGGCATGCCGTGGTCTCCTTCTGCGAGGACGTCATCTCGCAGAAGGGGCCGCGGAGAGGGTTCGCGAGGCGGACGTCGTAGCGAGCCAACTCCGACGTGCGCGGCTGGGGAGAGCGAGACGACAACGTGCGCGACTCGATCTCCCCGTGTCGCAAGGGGGGGCGCAGTAAGGCCCTCTGTCCCCCAAAGGGTGGAGCCCTAACGGGCCACTCTCCCCGGGTCAAGTGGCACGTGCCACAACGTTCCCACAGACCCGGCGGTAAGGCGAAGGTCTCCGAGAGGAGTTTAGTTGGTAGTGGTGCGTCCTCCTATTCGCCCCACCTGGCCTGCCCCCACGAGCGGGTAGCCACGTGGGGAGCTTGGGAGGACACTTCCTCCTCCTGTCCAGCCTCCTCTCGAGCTTTCGAGCTCGTTAGTAGGCGGGGCAGGGGTAAGAACCGCCCAGCCCTGACGCGAAGCCTATTAGGCTTGGCGGGAGAGCTGGGTGCGGCGAGGAACATGCCCTCGGTGTGACCGAGTCCAACATTCCGTTTGGTATGCCTAAAGATCGCATTCTCCTCTTGATACAAAAAATAAATAAAAAAAGGGGCCTTAAGCACAGAGGACAAAAAAATACTACGTATCCTTAAGTGAGGTACTCTACTTACAAGTTTTACTATTTCTGTACTAAGTGCTGTCTCTTTCACTTTGCCAAAAAGTTCTTAAGCAGGAAAAAGATATATGTTGGGAAAGTCTACTAGGACTATTGCTTTGAGCACACGTTCAACGCTCAGAGCAAAAGTTTGTCAACACGCGCGCTAACCAATTGGTTTTTGTGATTAGTTTATTTTTGTTTCAATCTCACAAAAAAGGAGTAATTTTCCGTAACTATGTTATAAAACTTATTTTATATTGGTACTTGTAGCAATATTATCCTGTGATAGCTTCAGAAACATTTTTTGTTAAATATGTTTATAAAGGTTTTGTAGAGTATATTTTTAATAAAGTGTGCTTTAAAACTCATATTTATGCAATGAGCTTTCATAAATGATTGTTAATGTAATTTTTGCAAATTGGAAAGAACGTGAAACGTACATTTTCTGTCATTGCTATACTGTAAATGATAAATGGCGATATAACTAGTTTTCTTTAGTTAAAATTTTTAAATTGCTTCCAAAGATAAACAATAGTTCTTGTAATGAGACAATTGCGACAAGTTTACAAACCACAAAACAACGTTTAAAATTAATTAATTCGATTTGAATGGATAAACACAGGCGTCGAGTTCCGTCGTTACTAATTTAACGGTATAATTTGAATGAGAAATATTCATAAATATTCAAATGCCTGCGATGGTCTCATTTTGGCCTATTGTGAATATTCATACTAAGGGATAATGATTCGTCCTGTGCCATTTATATATGCAATGTTTGGTTATGATAACGTATATCATAATTATAATTTGACTGAGACCCATTAGATACCATAACGCCATTTAAATTAGTCAATAGTTTCGAACTCATATTTTAACAAATTTAATTATGGGAACAAAACTGAAATCGCGAAAAAAAAAAACAGCTGTTCCAAAAAGTGCAAAAATATTTAATCAAAATGTAACTTTAATGTGCGATTTCAGTTTTGGTCCAATAATAAAAGTTGTTTGTTTTCATGAGTAGAAAGAATAATCCCTAAAATTATCCGGTGTAATAAAAAAAAACCAAGTATAAAAACTGTAAACTCAACCAAACTACTGGACACCCGCAGGCAGTTGAAATTTCGCACGCATAGTTATTATGACGTAGGCGTCCGCTGAGGAAGAACTTTATAAAATTTAACCTCTAAAGAGGCCCACAGAGTATCAGACCGCCAGCAAGCCGACTGCAGTGCTCGATTGCACAAGCCGCCTGAAATTTTGTTTTTGTTTGTAAAACTATGAGTGTGTGGGCGATTGCTGCCAGCTGTCAGGCCATTGCCTGCAGGCGGACTGGAAATGAAGGTATTAGTTCTCCAAATCAAAGCTGCGGGCAAAAGCTAGCACGTATTTAAAGGTAGCATAAAAGCAAAAATGTTTCATCTTTCCAAGCACAAAATAAAGCTATAGTGGGTGCCAGAAAATTAGATTATCACCGGCCTAAGTGACATCCCTGGCATTTTAAGGTCATGTTCTGTAAGATGACATAGCTCCTCCGGGAGTGTGGCGAGGTTTTCCATTTCTCGTGCCTTATTACTGGCTAAGCCATGAAGGCATTTCACGTTGCGTCAACCTAAGGTATAAGTTATTGTGCTAGTGTTTCTATAGTGCCATAAAATAAGCTCCAACGAGGTTGGAAGCGAAAGCTCGAATAAAACTGAATATATAAGAATCCTACTAACATCTTCTATACAAATAAATAAAATTGGAGTGTCTGTTTGTCATATTAAAATAACCGCTTTTTACTACATGCATATGACTATATATACGGTACATATACCAAAATAACATTTTTTTACAATTTTTGTCTGTCTGTCTGTCTGTCTGTCTGTTTGTTCCGGCTAATCTCTGAAACGGCTGGACCGATTTTGACGGGACTTTCACTGGCAGGTAGCTGATGTAATAAGGAGTAACTTAGGCTAATTAAAATTAAAATAAGTTTATTGGCTTCAACAATTTAAGAGATCTTAAACTAGTGGATCATCTATAACTGTATAAATGTGAAAGTTTAGATGTTTGTTACTTAAGCATGCCAAAACAGCTGAACGGATTTGGCTAAAAGGCACACAGATACATTGTAGCATGTAGAGGAACATAGGCTACTTTTTATCCCGGAAAAATATCGCATTACCGCGGGATAACGTCGTCTAGTCCATGCGGGCGAAGCCGCGGGTGGGAAACTAGGTAAAACCACGAGCCCTGTAATAGGTTATAGAGCTCGTGGTTTTTTACTACAGCGTTACAACTACAAGTGATATTAAAATTCGACAAGTCGTGTAGGCCTTTCGGTAGCTTAGTTGGTCAGAGCATCGGGCCGGTTTCCCGGAGGCGCGGGTATGAATCCCGCCTGAAAGCTACTTATAGGGCTCGTGGTTTTATACTATCACATTTTTCCTATACTTACAGAATTGCATTGTGAATGGATAAAAATAATTTAAAATCTCAATAGGTATAACGAGTCGTAAAGTTAGTAAGTATTATAATCTGCTTGTATTTTCTGTATAGAGATTGAACGTAGATCTCCGCAAATAGGCACTCTAGAGCACAAGAACTTCAAATACTTATAGTTGACCCCAATTAGGGACTACGTAGAGTGTCGCTATTTAAAACATACTTAAACCAAAAATATTTGTTTATAAACGAAACAAACATAAAACAGTTCTAATTGTACGACTTTTCATCAAAGCCCAGTGATTCCTTATGTTCAGAAAATAGTATAAAGAATCTAAGAAAATGTTCCCTAGAGCTTACGGACCGTTAAAGGGAAAAGAAGGTTAACAGTAATGAGAAAGGCGGGGAAAGAAATACAATTTGACGAAAAAACACGGTAGGCAACTGTTTTTGCTACGAGCACAGTCCTGAATGAAAGCAAGGGGGCGTACACTGGTGCAATAATGGCTTACAAAAATATTACGATATTTTAGAACTTAACGTAACTTCTTCGAATTAGAAACTAACGCCCGAAGACTCGAATGCTTCTCAACTTTGGGAGCGTCTTAAACGTCATGGCGTTCTTTCATACCTATGGTATATAATGCGACAGGGTGAAGTTAAGTTTTCGGGCGTAAGTATGGTACTGTAGTGTGTAGAGTACCGTAGAGTCTGGCCAACGAAAGATGTCCACGAGAAAAGGCGGCAATTTTAAAAATCCCGTAGATGGTAAGAATGGCCCTGAGTATACTTTGAAAATATTTTTTTATACTTGATGTTTATTTTATTTGGTTATTAGAAAATAACGAAATAAATAGATGTAATCTATACATATAAAACTCTAAATTGATTGACTGATTCTCTGATTCATTCATTGTTGGCATAGGCGTAGAGACCTAACGGCTGAAGGTAGAGACACGCTATTTTTAGAGGGTAGATTCATTTATTCATAACACTAAAAAACTAAAAAAATAATTAGAATTTTTAATTCAAAGGACGAAAATGAGTAAACTTTTTCTAACTTCTCTTGGTACTTACTGAACTGTTTGAAGTCGGTGCCAAAGTCTAATAGATATTTGAGGTAAATACGTCCTACACCTCACGCTTGGGACCGGGTTTTTTTATAATAATGTTTGTTATTTCACTTTGTATAAATTCGTTCTTATTCTTTTTGGCTTGGCACCGTACAGTAAAGTGACTTCAAACAGTTTAGTAAGTACCAAGATAAGTTAGAAAAAGTTACCCAGGTTCGTCCTTTGAATTGAAAATTATAATTATGTTTTTCGTTTTTAGTGTTTGTTAATTTTAGTTTGAAGATTCTTTTTGAAGGCTGATATATTATTTGTAAAAACGTTTTATTTTTCGATTTTTAGTGTACTTAAGTAAATAATCGTAGCTTAAGAAACTACATGGTGATTATGATAAATTGATGTAAATATCCTATCCGTTACGGAGTTAAGCTTTCCATCTTTAGCTACCTAAATAACTTCAAGAAATTCAACTGAAGGTCCATTCGTGCATATGGTATTTATAAAACATCATTAATACTCCTAACTGTTATTAACCTGAAAGAATATAACTATCGGTCCATACGTACGATTAATACTTAAAGAATTATTCTCCAGCTCCTAACCGTTAAGGCCTGTGGTATCGCCAACGACCTTACCTTGGGCATAGCAAAGTGGCCTAATTTTCCCGCCCGCTACCCGCACCAAAACAGCTTAAACACACTTTTCGTCAAAACTATGTATTATTTTTAAACGAAAAATGCTCAGTGTTAAGTTAAACAAGTCAGCAATCTTTTCCTGAAAGAAACGTGAAAATATCACTTGTAGTTTAGAAGCAGTAGCGTATTTCAAGTTGAAAACAGCTTCATTTCAATGTTTTTTTTAATAGTATCTTAAAGACTATGTTTTTTTTAAATGCTCAGATTGAAGTTTATATATCAATATTTAATATATATTAATTCTGGATTCATCAGTAGGCTAATTTATGAGTTTTAGGGCCTCAAAAATGATCGTTTCACGACTACATGCACCTTAAGAAGTTGTAGCTTCCATCACCAGCTCATCACTATGAGATGATGACTACCAGATGCAAATACTTGACTAACTTCAAAAATAAATGGAACGCATAAGGCTTGCCTATATTTCAGAATTTCTCTCGATTTTCCTGGGATTTCATTTCCTGATCCTGACTTGGTGCAAATAAGATCACGTCAGAAGTAAGTATAAACTTTCGAAAGAAAAAAAATATTTTGAAAATAACTTTGATGAAAATAAGAAATCGTCTAAATACACAAACTAAAGTCTAAATACGCATTATTCAGGATAACTCCAGAACTTCTCGTCAGTTCTTGATGAAATTTGAATGAGACCACACGAAATCACCTTTCAGTTTAAAAAAGAATTAAGTATCCAAATCGGTTCATTAACTAAAAAGTTCTGAGGTAACACAAATAAAAAAATTAAAAATAATAAAAAACAGTCGAATTAATAGTTGAAAAATAGGATCCAATTGGCTTTTTTCACACAAACGTGCTCACCTTAATGTCTCATAGATAAGTAACTTTTTGCATCTCTGCAATGATTTTTACGTCAATGGAGAGACCAAACGCTAAATTTTCTCAAAAAGGAAAAACAATAACACAAACTTCATGTGCCATATATCGATAATATGGAGCGTGGACTTCGGTGCTAATCGGAGTTATCATTCTATTATAAGACGATTAGTCAGATTTTACTCAGGCACATTAGCTCAAAATAATGAATGACCATTTAGTGAAATCGAGTATTTCATGAAGTGAGCAAATCTACGACATAGCCATGACATATAGATGACAGTTCTCAATACCAGTGCAGCCAACTAACTGAAAATATTTCACACAAAGTCCCTGTGACTTTGTCCAGGGTCAGAGAGCAATTCCAATTTCAGGTATTGCAGTCGCAAAATTTCGTTAAAACTTTTGCGTTGAAATTGGAAAGTTTTCTCTTTGGACCATAATAATATGTAACTGAATAAACAAGATTTATATGTAAATAAAGGTTCTGCTTTTCGTTGTAGAATTAAATTTAAATTTTTTTACGGTAAACGATAGGTACCTAAAATTAGGTATGTGTGTATGTAAACACAGAACACGGAAATTTGGTCTGTGTATGTAAATGACTTCAACAGTTCCCATGGATAGTGATTTAAAGGTAGATTTCCAATTAATTAAATACATCAACATATTTTCTCATTTATGAAACGAGCGAAGACAAAGTTATTAACAACTGAATGAATAATTTGGATCTTGTTGCCAAAGGAGCAGGTAATATTAATTTACGCCTTTGTTTCAAACATTTTGGTACACAACAAACACAGGACATCGTTAAACGCGGCCGAAGTCCAGTACAATAAACAGCATATGAAGCAATCACAAAAGGCAAAATTATTGTTGAATTTTGAACTTAACAGCTTTCATTTTAAGGTTTAAATCAGTAAAAGAAGTTTGTCAGATTTATGTTTTGTTATGGTATGCTACTGTATGCAGCTACTAGCTTTGCTTTTAGTCTGATTGTGCAATGTGTTTTAATGGCTTTGCAGCCAAATTGGGTGCAACTTCTAAGGTAACGTACGTTATGATTGCAGACTCAAGTTGGTCTTTTAACGCTTCACTTTCCGAAGATAAATAATTTATCCATAATTTATTTTTCATATCTATTTAACGTACCGAATGACTTTACCTAGCCTTTAACTGCTAAGTATATATCTTGTTCAAACTAATTTCCAATAAAAGTTGTTACTAAGATCTACAGCATATATTTTATTTCAAAAGTTACAGGGGGGGGGGGGACTTCGGAAGGCTCCATCTTTCAAAAGATTGATTTTAAGAAAAAATGGTTTATGTCATTTTAAAGACCTATCTATACTTATAAATAGCCCACACGAATATGTTTGATTAAAAAATAGTTTTCAATTTTAAGTCCATGAATGGTATTTTAACCCTAAAAATTTGCTTATACTTAATGTGAACTGTAAACTTTAACACTATCTGCTGGATACACAGTATTACACAGAAACACAATTCCGGTTAAATACAACTGGGAGTAGGTGATCGCGAACAAGGAAGTCATCACGACCTATGTTGTGTTGTGAGCAATTTGGTAGTTTGTTAATCAAGGGGGGTGCAATTACGAAACTTTGTGTGGGAAGAAACTGGATATCCTAGCTGAATTATTATACTGGAGCCAATAATAAACAATGACAATATGTCGCACATTGATCTGATTCCGAAATAATATTAGCTTGTGTTATGGATGTCAGAAACAACGGAGGTACTTATAACAATGTAAACATCCATACTAATTAATTTTTTTTTTCTTTTTGTATTCACAATGCAACTTTTATTATAGAAAAGTTAAAAATGAAGTATTTAGAAAGACCGACTCCGTAGCTCAGAGGTTAGAGCAGTCGCCCGGATAGCGAAAGGTCGTGGGTTGTGAGACGGGTCGACTTTTTCGAAATACCTACTTCATTTTAAATTTTTCAATCCATACTAATATTATAAATGTAAATGTGTGTTTGTTGGTTTATTTGTTTATCCGTCCTTCACGTCAAAACGGAGCTACGGATCGTATGATTTTCGATGTGGGGATAGTTTGGGAGCTGAAGAGTGTCACACTTTTTATCCCGGAAAACAATCACAATCCCGTGGGATAACGTCGTGTAGTCCACGCGGGCGAAGCCGCGGGCGATAGGCTAGTAGGTAAATACATTTATATAACACCTAGACACGGAACAAACACAAATGCTCGTCACATAAATGTTTGCCGCGGCTGGGAATCAAACTCACGACCTCTGACTCTGGAGGTATGAGGTGCCACTTGGTCATTCAGGCCATCAAATAATAACAAAATACCTAGTAATAAAAATAATACGTATCACTACATAGTATAAAATAAAGTCGCTTTCTCTGTCCCTATGTCCCTTTGTATGCTTAAATCTTTGAAACTACGCAACGGATTTTGATGCGTTTTTTTTAATAGATAGAGTGATTCAAGAGGAAGGTTTATATGTACTTTTTATTCCGATATTCCCACAGGAACGGGAACCACGCGGGTGAAACCGCGGGCGGCCGCTAGTATTCTCAAAAACCTTAAAAGCAATTACTAATAAAAAAATATTCATTGCTCGCCTACGTTAAAGTGTGTTGCAAAGTAAAAGTTTTTTTAAATGTTAAGATATAAGTAAAGCTTTTTACATGCGATTGGCGATTTGTTAGACTTCACAAGCAGACAAGTTTGTAGCGCCCATTCTTCTTAAACTTTTCACGATAAATATCATGAATAAAGTTTAAATCACATTCAATTTGATTAAACTTCTAAACATTGATACCTACGTAAGCACCTACCTACGTCATTTCAGATTAAGTTGTTTTAAATCTATTTAAATGTTACAATTCGATGTTCAATCCCCTGTAATTTGTAAATTATGATCCGATATTACAAATTGTTCAAATTACGAATAATTGAACAACGAAATACCAGGGGGCCAAGCCTGCTAACGTTAAGCTACAATCGTGTCTCAATTGTGTTTCAATTAATTGTAGTTCAGTTGTATTGCTTTTTTAAACACTAGTAACAAGAATTATGACAGTGTGATGTGATGTGAATGTAGTGTGTGGTGTGATGTGACCATCAATTGTATTGTGAAAAAAGTACATATTTCTTGTAACTATTTATTGTGGAAAAAAGCACTACAACTGAACTACAATCGAAACACGATTAATAAGACACGATTGTGACTTAACGTTAGCAGACTTGGCCCCCTGCCCCCCTAGACAAGTGGCATTCTACTATCGAATTCGCCAGTCGAATAGAAAGAAAATGTATGGGATTGACATTAGCGGTCACGTGACATTTCGATCGCTAATATCAATCCCATACATTTTCTTTCTATTCGACTGGCGAATTCGATAGTAGAATGCCACTTGTCTAGGGAGGCTGGTTTGGTAATTTACAGCCTGTAATTCACTAAAATTAATTTCAGTTGAAACGATTAATCTAAAAAAACAACAAAGACCTAACAAATGTCAAAGTTTTTTAATTAATTTAATTCTTTTGCTGACAAATACTTATTAGTAACTAGCTTTCCGCCCGCGGCTTCGCCCGCGTGGACTACATGACGTTATCCCGCGGGAATGTGATATTTTTTCGGGATAAAAAGTAGCCTCTGTTCCTCTCTAGGCTACAAAGTATCTGTGTCCTAAATTTCAGCCAAATCCGTTCAGCCGTTTTGGCGTGATTGAGTAACAAACATCCAAACATCTAAACTTTCACATTTATAATATTAGTAGGATAGTAGGATTTGCAGGATTTGTAATCAAGCTCTAATTTTTTTTACAATATGACTATGCTACTCAACAACGCGGATATCATATGGTTGTTTTAAATTTCCGGTAAGTGCCAAATCAAAATGAAAAAACGGTCAAGAGCCAGTTGGACTCGCGCACCGAGGGTTCCGTTCCATAATAAAAATAAATAAATTAAACGTGATAATGTTTTCATCGGCGAGGCAATTTTTCCTGTAATCTTTACTAAAACATCTATCACATAAAATAATTTCAGATTTTTCTCTTTGCAAGCTTAAGAGTTAAGGGGGGAGGACGAATTTTTTTTACATATTTCATGTCGAAAGTCGAAAACTATGATTGTGGCCTAAAAGAAAAGAAAAGGTGTTTGAGAATGCGCAAGCAGCGCTCTTTCATATGATACCCCATATGCCCTAGTGGCCCTACTTCGAATTTTTAAGAAACTCTTTTAGTCCCGGTTGCCTCCTCTTATTCGAGAAAAAGATAGGCAAACGTCATCTAAAACTATTTCAAATTTCAAGTTGATAGCACTAGTAGTTCTCGAGATATCCATCTGTGACGCACATACTTACGGACAGACAGACTGAGACGCACCATAAGGGTTCCTTTCTTACCATTTTTGGTACGGAACCCTAAAAAGAACAGTTTATTAAAAAACCTATTTAACGCGTTATGAGCACTCTGGATCTTCCCATCTTGTCGAAGACAAGCAAGGTAAGTATTCATCGGCAGACACATGTATAACGCCCGAAAACTCGAACACTTCTCAACTTTGGGAGCGTCCTAAACATCATCGCTTTTATATCTTTGACATTTAAAGCTACAAGGTAATATTTGAGACGGACGTAAGAGCCTTAATTTGTTTAGGGAAACATCTGAAGCAAGTTGTAAGACAAATTCACGTTTGGGTTGTTTAAGTCTTGATGTATGCCTGAAGTTAATGACTAAGCAGCGCGTGTTACACTGTAAACCTGAGGATACATTGTTATGGCGACGGCGCGGCGGCGGCGAATCTACGTGATAGCAAAAAGCTTATAAAAATCTGGTCGGGCAGTACTTATTAATCAAAATTAAGGAAAATTTGTATCGTATATAATTTGATTTGTGTTTTTTGTTTATACCATTGAAAATAATTTATTTTTCCTACAGGCTGCCTGTGTCGCAATAAAGCAACAGAAACCCGTACTTACTAATCATGTCATTTTTTCTTTTTAATCATTGTGTATTGCCACTGGCGTAGTGTTTAGTGCGCTCGGCTTGTTATACTTAAAGTTAAACAACTATCGCAATGGTCGTTCACGAAATGGGTGAACAAAGTTTGTTTGTATCGGTCCGCTTTAAGCCGTTGTTGGGCCCGGCTGCATTTGCAGTCGTTAATACTCAAGAATCCGCATTGCGTCCGCTGGGTGGGTTATTGGCCATCCTCCTTACCCAACTATAAGGAAAACCATAAAATAGCTGATGATCTACTGCCACTGTCGTCGACAAAATTTTCACGTAGCTTCTACGACGCTGACGGTATAACAATGTTATCTCGGCCTAACGGACTGGCCACAGCCAGCGCGGCGGCGGTGGCGGCGGTGGCGGCGGTGGCGGCGGCGGTGGCGACGAGCGGATGGCGCAATCATTGCGCGCTCGCGGCAGACGTCTAATCAAATAAGCCAATGAAGTGCACCAACTGATGCGCAATTCGCTCGTCCCCGCCGCCGCCGCCACCGCCGTCGCGTTGGATGTGGCCAGTCCGTAATACCTGCTCTTGGGACTAACGGCTATATTAGTCTGTGTCTTTTTGATGTAGAGCCGTCTTTTTATATTCCCTGTTTTAGTAGCTACTTAAAAAAGCAATGTATGTCTGCTGACTCCCGTCATTTAGTTAAACCTATCTGTCATTTAGTTGAAAAATCAGAAGATTTAAGCGACTTGTATTTCACGAACAAGACTAGGATAGAAGAAAACTTGGAATAAAAGGAAACTTGTGATAGTAAAAAGGTTCCAGCCCTGCAAGTAACTTATAAATCGATAGTATTTTTTTTTTAAATGTTGCAGGGGTGGTTTTTTATTAGGTATTTAATTTTCTCTTTTTTTACTGAATGGAATTGTAATTGGATAAAATAAATTTAAAAACTAAACTTGGAATACTTAATTTGTATGAAAACTGTATAAGCGCGCTAGTCGCCGCTAGAGGCGCTGATACAGTTTTCATACAAATTGACATAAATTTGTAATCGAAATAATTTGCGTTTGCTTGACATAAAAACTTACACTAGGGGTACAGGTAGGTAATAACTTTCTTGTGAAACTAGTTACTCAATGTAAACATTTATGTGACTATGTATTCTTGGGACGTGCACGCACACATTTGGTCGCGCAAGCAATAAAATTCAATTGTTGTACCAAAAGCCGCAAATACCTACACAGATAAAAAACTTAACAATAACATAAAGACAAATTAATTACTATTATTGATGTTTGGGCAGTTTTTCACAAACAAATGTTTTATGACCAGTATATGTTCGCAAAAATGTATTGGTATCTGAAATATAAATTATCTGAATGTATGGTTACTTTTGATTGTTGTTGTCATGATATTTGTATGACCTACTCCTGATTTAATTAGGATCAGCAGTCTTATAATAAGTATTATTATTATTTCATCATTCAACAAAAACCTACTTAGTTTTAGTCAATAATCTCGAAAAACAACACGAAACTACAATCTTTTCAGGGAAGTGCCAAAACATATCAATCTTTTAAAGGAAAATGGAACGATAAACTTTCTGGCAGAAACAAATATAAGAGGCGCAGATGTCGAACAAATAAATGACATAATAACAACATCATCTACAGAAAAAAGGGGAACATTTCGATAGAGCTGTCACAGGCAGGTCATTGTGACAGACGTGTAAGGCTTTCGGGTATTAATAATTAATAACGAATGTGAATATTGATTGAATACGCTTTGCTTGTTCTTGTGTATTGATAAAGGTACCTATATTTTATTATTGTCTAAAAATTACTAATATTTTTTTCTTGACGTACCTACATAGTATTAACGTTGAATATATTTTTTTATTCTTGGAAGAGGCCCATGCACAGCAGTGGGCGTTCGTTTCGATGTCATGATGATGATGATGACTTCAAAGAAGTAGTCGGCTATCAGTTTGAGTTGTATGAATGTGATTTAGTTGGAATTGGATAATAAATGAGTAGGTAAAGCGTTCTATTTAGGCTTCGTATTTATGTATTTTTGTATGCTTATAATAATAATTTTACTATGCTTGTTTATTTGTTCGAAAATTTCACGAAAACTAAAAGTCTTATCGAAATGATTCTCTTTGATTTAAGTCAGGTGTGTTATCATTAAAATACGCCAACAACACAGATTCCGAAAACGTATGCGCTTTTTTTCACTTTTCCAAATCAGATCGTAGGTTTTCATATATCTTTCTTTTGATTTTGCTGGCAGTAAGTTTTCTGTTATTAATTTTGCTTCTGCTCTCAAATTTGGTGGAGTAGGTAAATACAATGTCTGTATATATGTTTCATTGGCAGAACTCATTTTGATAATTTATTACACAATATAAGCTGTATTGATATCAAATGAACCGCTGAAAATCATTCCCGCCGTTTTTTAATATTGGTTTGTGAGGCCACATGTGGAACGGTCATACAGCCTATTGATACTTACTACTTGCTACGAAAATGCGCAACTTCAATACCCGCTTCTGGGCGGTAGATGGCGCTGTACATATTTCCCATACAAAATTACTCGTAAAGGATATTTTGTCTATGATAAATCTCATTTTGTTTTTTCGATTGATGTTCGTGCTAAGGGTATATAGCGCTTGTGGTACAATACGAAGGAATATACTCTGTGCGCACCGTATTAAAAAAAAAGTTAACCTAATTATGATATAATAATTACCTAAGTATATAATAATAATAATAATGTGGCTGTATGGTGCAAATGTCCCTTTGCTTTTTCTGTTTTTATACACAGGAATAACGAAAGAAAAAATAAAGAAAAAAAGTTGGTAGTACCATTGCAGATCACTGCAGTAATGAATTTCAGTACTTACTTACTGCACTAAAATCAGTGCAGTAAGTAAGTACTGAAATTCATTACTGCAGTGATTTTCAAATTAAGAATGTTTACCTCGGAAAAGTGCCACGTACTGCATTCTTTTCTCAAATATAATATTAACATTTCAGAGCATAAGTGTGAAAATAAAATTAATGCTTATGAATCGTCCAACATTTTTTTACCTACACCTGTTATGGACATCTTTTAACTGACAAGAAAAACAGGCGAAAAAAACTCATCAGCTTTAACAGAAGCAGTTATCCTATGAACCAGTGCAATAGCCAGCAAAAATGTATTGCATTTCAAAGTTGACCATTACGTCCGTGCCGTGCGTAATAACAGACAGTGGGTGTAGTCGCTATTTACGCTCACTCGTTATCTGATCTCAGTTAATAGTCGGCTTCTCCATAATTTATGGAATGGGAAAGTTCCTAGGAGAAAGGAAAAATGGCAAAGGATGATGCAAAAATAGACGTTACCTTAACCGTCTAAGCACAGCCATAAAATGTTCTTATACCTACTGCCTACATTTTTGTATGATGGTTTTTGTTATAAAAGCAGGTCTACTATCAAAATCAGATTTTTCAACACGTCAACTAACGGCCAGAATTAATAACCTATCCACAGATAGGGATAGGTGCGATCCAGATTAGTTGCTAGGCAACACCTAGCAACACCCTAGCAACTGTCGTTAATTCTATGTTAATATCAAGCGCTGCATAGCAACTAATCTGGATCGCACCTATCCCTATCTGTGGATAGGTTATTAATTCTGGCCGTAAGTAAAAACTTTTACAACTTTTTAAGGATTTAAACGTGATTTATATATTTGATATTTAGAATATAGTATGCTGTAAGTACTCTAAGTATTTATCTATCTATATATTCTGAGTGTTAAATTTGTTGTGCTTTTAAATCTGTAAGAAGTTGAAACTATTGAAACAGAAAAAATCGACCCGTCTCGCACGCAACCTACTGGTGCGACTCAGTCTGTCTGTCTGTCACAGCTGGATATCTCAAGAACTACATGAAACTCAACTTGAAATATGGCACAGTTTTAGATGACGTTTGTCCAACTATTTTTCAAGTAAGAGAGAAATAATAATATTTATATTTCTTTGCAACTGGGACTGAAAGGAGGTCTTAAAAATTTGAACTTGGGCATATGGGGTATCATATGAAAGAGCGTTGCTTGCACATTCTCAAACATTTTTTTCTTTTTAGACTGCATAGTTTTCGACTTTTGATGGAAAATGAAAAAAAAATAAGTACATCTCCGAAGTTTGCAATGAGAAAAGTCAGAAATTATTTTATGATAGAAGTTTATGTAAAGACTACAAGAAAAATAAAACAATGTCACTAAATAGTAAACTTTTTCAGAAATCATCAATAAAATTACCTACTTACATTAATTCCACTATCGGTCAAGAGATAACGCTGATATTCTACACCGCAAATTCTCCGACAAATATAGCCTCGCCGTTAAAAACATTTTCACGTTTTATTTATTTATATCTAAGATGGTACGGATCCCTCGGTGCGCGAGTTCGACTGGCTCTCGACCGGTTTTTTTCTATTACAATTTTGCGTATGAGTAATATTTAGCGTAAAACTTTCGTTCTTACTTCCATTTTAATGTTGATCCTTGAGAACCAGCAGGGGATAATACTATTAGTGGAGGAAATTTCATTCCGCCTTTGGCTTTGCTCGACACCGGAATTAGGAAAGTTTCATCTCTTTGCTTAATTGATACTGAGCGTAACGAGTTACTACAGGCATGTTATACAAGTGTTAAGTTCGTTACGGATAATAACATACGAATAAATATTATTTCTAGATAAGAATGGGTGGCGTTAGATAATAAAAATCTACTAATGTTGATAATCGACCTACAAAAAAGGGGACCCGAACGACATTGAAAACTACAGACCAATAATTAGCTTGCAGCCAAATATGTACAAATTATTCGCCACATGACTAGAGGTACCTACGTCTGGCAGTATTCACTGAAAAATTCCAGCCACCGGAACAAGCAGGATTCAGAAAAAGTTTCTCTACAATAGATCATAATATTCACACTCTATACTAGTTAATAGAAAAGTATACGAAACATAAAAAACCACTGCACTCATTCATAGACTATGCCGAAGCCTTTGACTTTATATCTCACTAAAGCACGTGGAAAGCTCTTTGTGCTTGCCAGGTACCAGCAGAAAATAAAGCTCTTTTAAAGTAGGTACATTGATATTAATATTATAAAGAGGAAAGATTTGCATGACATAGGTACATACAAACCTTAATCTGTATTGAATGAACACAGAAACTCCTGGACCGATTTAAAAAATTCTTTCATTTTTAAGAATTCTACATTATCCCTGATTAACATAGGCTATATTTTATCCCAATATTCCCACGGGAACGGGTACCAAAAACCACGAGGATCCGCTAGTACATAATAAACGGCGTGCCAGCGGCGCTATTTACTTTTTTCTTATTTTAGCATTTTAACCGGCCCTGTCTTCTATGACCTTCAGCCGCTAGCAGCGCTATGGTTGGGGATCAATTTGACAGCAAAATGACATTAAAAAAAACACGTTAGTTTCACATTTTAGCCACCGGAACAGATTGAGGCACTGTAATTTTTTTATCCTTCACAGTTCAGTTTCGTCGCCATAAAATAAAATGTTCTACAGTATCTAGAAGAATATTTGAAGCAGGGTTTTTTTCAAGTGCTGCAATTCTGTTCCCAAAATTCATACAAAATCGTACTTTATTCTTTCACTTATAAAAAACGTTATTTTTTTTTGACAAAGGAAACCATACTGAATTCAAAGATTTTTCAAAATACACTTCAATACCAACCTTCTTTGAGCCGGCTAAAATTAGATAAAAAAAGTTTTAACGCATCAATCGATGAGGTCATTGACCGAGGTCATTGATCAAATCTCTCAAACAAATATGATAAGCTAGCTTTTTAGCCCGCGGCTTCGCCCGCGTGGACTACACGACGACGTTATCCCGCGGGAATGTAAAAGTAGTCTACGAGTATGTTCCTCTCCAGGCTACAAAGTATCTGTGTTCCAAATTTCAAATAATCAAACATCCAAACTTTTGACATTTATAATATTAGTAGGATTAAATGAAAAGAAATCGTGAAAGATCAAGGACTCCATATCAGGTAGAGTCAATTTTGTACTTTTCCATGGAACACTGATAAACATATATAAAAAATAACTAACTAGTTATAAAACTAACTAGTTTCAATATATAAAAAGTACTACTTAGTTAATTTTTATATATACAGAATGTTTCCTTTGGCTGAAATTTGCCATATATGGCAATTGAACAACGTACTTCTACAACAAAAAGGCCAAATTGACTACTCAACTCAAGATCACCTTTCATAGTTGGCAATTTCGTTTACAAAGACGAACGTTTCTAAGTTTTAATGTTACAATAACGAGTTCACAATTTACTGTCACAACATTGAATTCCAATGTCCCCATTTCATCTATATAGCCTCTTTAAGGCGTGTACACATTATGACGCAGCAGCAGCGTTTTTGCGTTTCTCCATTGGCGTAGGCTCCATACAAATCCAAAGGAAACCTAGTGCAGCGGTGTGCCGCGGCGGCGACGGTGCTGCCGCTGTGGCATAATGTGTAAACGCTCTAAGGATAGGGTGACCCATAAAATAAATAGCGCTGGCCACTCACATTAAATTTTACGGCGCAGACGAAACAGCCTGTTAGAAAATAGATACGTTTCGCTTCGGGTTGCGAATACGGTATATTTTCATACTAAAACTAGGTAATTGAGCGAAAGGTCAGGGTGCCTACCATCAACTCTTATTGCGGTTTTGTTTAGGAACCTAAACTGATCTGCTTCGCTTATTCGTACCACGACAGCTTAATATCAATGACAGCGATTCAGTGATCATTCAATGACATTTCACAGCCGCTGAGCTGTCATCAACTCTTATTTGACTTATAACTCGGCCAAGTTAACATGACACCTGCCGGTTATACCCGTCCCTTTCACTCTCCGGGCATGACAGAATCGAGTGAAAGAGACGGGTAGAAGAAATAAGGACACAAATCGTTCGGTCATTCACATTTAGCAATTCATTTGCGATCCAGTTTTTAGAAGGTCAGAGTACGAAAGAAAGCAATTCATTTTAGGAACCTATTCTGCATCGCGCTATTTTTGAATCGCTGTCTTAAAGTTGATGGTAGGCACCCTGGTCTTTTCTCGGAACCTTGTTCCGATAAAAGATCTGACCTTTGATCTGATCTGAATTTTCGCACGTAAATAACTAAGCGAAAGCTTGGTTTTGTTAGGAATTTAGTACTTATCTATTCTATTCAAGTGCCATGTCCTTTTTGCAAGAATATAAATTGCTATGTCCGGGACAACAACACGCTGTCGATGCGCGCTTTTTTACGGCGCTACATAAAGTTGCGATGTTCATATTTTGGGAATAGTCAAATCTACAGTTTTTATCACAAATTAACTTAAATTGTTTTTCGATATCTAACTTTTGTTAATATCGAAAAGACTACGATAATAATACACAAAATCCATGAAGCCGTATTTCCATTTTGTCACAACGTATCGGCTACAACGTAGCATGTTCGTAGTAGATAGGTTTGCAGCTCGTAGCGTCGCTAACAAACCAGTGCCACAAAGGATAATGATAGCTCGATATACTCTCACAGAGAACTTGAGGTACGGTTTTCTCCAATGATATACTAAAAGGAAACATATTTCCCTTTCTTAATAGCCTACATGTCTATGATAAACATAATTACGAACTAACTTTAAGTACAACCGATTGCGTTGACACTATAGTCTATGATACTATTCATATTATTTAGTAGCTAGTTTTCTAGTAACTTGATTAAACTAGAGTACACACCGACGAAGTCGCGGGCATCTACTAGTCTTTGGTACTTTTGAAAGTGCTGCAAGTGACTGGTACTGGTAACCCAGTGACGAACTTTTGTTACAATAAAAAAGTAATTAAAAAAACTCAACTGACTTCAAAAAGTAATTCCGTTGACCGAAAAGAACAAAATAATATCTTTAAAGTACCAACATTTTGAGGACGGTGCCGTTTTTATCATGCATGCTCCTAACTGTCACCGACCACAAATTACAACATTAGAGTAGGGTACCCCAGTAACTCTAGTAGGGTACCAAAAAGTGGAAGGGGAGACTAGCTTCCGACAGTGGTTGTTGAACTGAGTACCTATCTAGTTGGCGCCAAACCTTACACTAACTTTATTATAAACTAGCTTTCCGCCCGCGGCTTCGCCTGCGTGGACTACAGGACGTTAGTCCGCGGGAATGTGATATTTTTCAGGGTTGAAAAGCCTGTGTTCCTCTCCAAGCTACAAAAGTATCTGTATCCCAAACAGCCAAATCCGTTCAGCCGTTTTGGCGTGATTGAGTAGCAAACATCTAAACTTTCACATTTATAATATTAGTAGGATTCCTTTCAGTCATACAAAGGATTATCATAAGTATTATGTAAAAAAGTAACAAAAGTCAATTGTTTATGTAGCCAAAATGAATTTTTCACACTGCATCCAAATTCACTACGCGGCCAATTTAGAAATTTTTGTACTATATCTCAAACGTAGGACAGTAAAAAAATCGGTCAAGAGCAAGTCGGACTCGCGCACCGAGGGTTCCGTACCGTACCATCATAAATAAATAGAAAAAACTACAACTGTGCTTCACCCAAACAAAGCAATCTGCGAGTAGGTAGGAAGGAGGTTATTTTGGTTGTAAATAAAACGTAAAAATGTTTCATCGGCGAGACATATTCGTCCATGAATTTGCGATGTAGAATTTTGCAGTTTTTGGTCAGCGCCATCTCTTGACCGATAATGGAACTAATGTAAATTTGGTTGATGATATCTGAAAAAGTTTACTATCTAGAGACATCGTTTTATTTTTCCCGTAATCTTTACATACACTTCTATTACCTTAAATAATTTCAGATTTTTCTCTTTGCAAACTTCGGAGATAAGGGCAGGGGGGGAGGGGGGAACTGTATTTTTTTTACATTTTCATCATAAGTCAAAAACTATGCGGCCTAAAACAAAAAGAAAAATTGTTTGAGGTGTGCAAGCAGCGCTCTTTTATATGATACCCCATATTATTATGCCCTAGTAGCCCCACTTCAAATTTTTAAGACCCCTTTTCAGCCCCTATTGCAAAAAAAAAAACTCTCTTATTAGCAAAGTAGTTGTGCAAACGTTCGTCTAAAATTATTCCAAACTTAGGTCGAACCTTATCCTTTAACCAAAGCAGGATATGTGCGTGAGGTAAGCCGCGTTTTTTCCACTTAACACTATACATATAAATATAACACAATACTTCTCCTGCGATAATATCATGGCGGTCATGCGGTGCTTGACCCTCAAGAAGCTCCCGAGTGATTTCATCCCACTTGGGATTGGTAGTTACAGTAATAAATAAGTCGGGACGTCCATATTTTCTTACGTAACAAAAAGCATCTGTGTACGTTCGTGCATGTAGTGAGTACCACCAGTAAAAGATGAGGGTAAAATAACTAAACGGCCCATATTCACCGTATCATATCTTGCTGCATGGCCTCGCGAAGGTGCACGTATTCTTCAGCGCGCAGCTGCCTTTGATTAGACCGTATATAAACAAATCTTTCGGTTTCAATTTTTGCGTAATGTCAACAATAAACTGATTGAAACAATAAACTGATTGAATAAGCCAATAATATGAATAAGCCAATAATAGATAATAAGTTGAAAGTATACAAATTTATTCCTTCTCACTTGCAAGTGGTAACAATAAAATTGAAGGCATGACATATTTTTATTATAATAGGGTATTTTACTGTTGTTGAAATGTAGATATTTAATGATGACGTTAAAAAATATTGCAATTAAGAATACCAAATGTGAAAAAATAATTTGAATCTGTTTTATAATAAAAGAATTATAGTCTGTTTGATTTTGACTATAGCTGTCTCTTTCTAAAACGAAATCTTCTATGGCGTGACTATGACGCTACTAACCCACTGACGTCACTAAGATAACGTCCTGTCCTTGTCTAATTATAAAGTTTGAAGTCCTATATCTTTGAAAATATTCAAGATAATTCAAAATGAAAACTTGTTTTGTGTAGCTAATATTTCGAAAAACATTTTAAAGAAATAAAAAAAAAACAGTAAAATACCGTATTATTATATGAAGCTCGCGCTCGGACGCCCCGCCTTTTTATACTTTCGGTCACTTCGGCCGCGAGCGCGAGACGCGTCGAGCGAAGCTTCGAACTGCTAAGCTATCGGGAGTTACACGTGTTATTGTGAGTCAATCATAAAAGATAGACATATGCTGTCGTGGGATATTTTCGTCATACATGATTTCTGTCTAGCTTTAACCATGAAGGTTGCACACGCGACGGAAGCAAAAAAAATGGAGTAACTTCTCCCGTTTTCCCAACATTTCCCTTCACTGCTCTGCTCCTATTGATTGTAGCGTGATCAAAAGTATACTATAACCAGCTCAGGAGTATGAAAAATAACTGTACCAAGTTTCGTTAAGATCCGTCGTGTAGTTTTTGTTTCTATAACGGTTATACACACAGACAGACAGAGAGACAGACAGACAGACAGACAGACAGACAAAAATTTTACTGATTGCATTTTTGGCATCAATATCGATCCCTAATCACCCCCTGATAGTTATTTTGGAAATATATTTCATGTACAGAATTGACCTCTCTACAGATTTATTATAAGTATATAGATTTATGTCAGCTGCAACCTCGTTAGTTTCTAGAACCGACGCCGACTAACGTCATCCTGCTTAATATAAGTCTCGTGTCACGTTTTAGTTAAAACTTAACCAGCAGCACTTGTTGTCCACTCAACGAACGCTCCAAAAACAGTATATAGGAAAATGCGTGGAATACAAATTTTTGACTTCGTAACTTTGTTTGGACTACTTAGGTGGTAAACATATCAAAAGTCCCCGCCCGTAGCCCTTGAGCCTTGGGTCTGGATTATCGGAATGTCAAATTTTTCGGGTTTTTTTTTATTACATCACAGAAACTATACGTCCTAGCGGCATGCTTACTATTTGCAAAAGCTAAATTTGCTACAAGTTTTATTCAGACAAATTTTTCGATATCTTGTATAGTTTTTGAGGTATAAATATTTTTACAACTTTTGACCGGATAACTTTTCATCGATGCACCGAAAAACTAAATGCTAGCCTATGGCCAGGTTGTAGAACATTAAGTTCTCTTCAATAATAATTATATTACTTTACCACTAAGCGCTCCTCCCGTAGATTCGTCCTCGTGGAATTTAGTTCACAAAAGTTTCATACAAACTTTGAACCCCTTTTTACCCTTCGAGGGGATTTACCGGCGGCGGCGGGCGTCAACTAGTCCTAGCGATACACCCCGAAATTCAGTAAAATGCTGCAAATGGTGTGAAAGGCATGAAAATCGGAACGATTGATCTTTAGGCCATAAGAATCAATTTGACCCGTAGCACGAAAAAAAACGAAAAAGGAGAGGAGTTATGACGTCATCTTTTGTATGGGTTTTTTTTTATTTTGAAACCTATCGTGTAAGGTATCAGATGAAAGGGCTTACTAAGCCGATTAAAAAAATGTATCAAATCATTATATTTCAGTCACTTATTTTAAATTAAAATAAAAATCATTTTCAAAACATACCAAGTTTGGGTTCCTCCAGATATGATACGGTTGAATAATTATTTGTAAAATATACCTTAAATGATGGATGATAGCCTCATATCCAACCCCAAGAAAGCAATTTTGAAAATATTTACATTTAGTATTTTCATTCAATTTAAAAAAATTACAAAATGTGATAAAATCTCAATTAGTTGGAACATGTATAAAAGTTATTTAAATTTTTACTTTTTTGCATTCACAATGCAATTTTTATGGTTATATGGAAAATGAAGTATTTAGAAAAATAAAGAGTTGTGAGAGGGGTCGATTTTTTCTAAATACTTTATTTTCCACATGTATAAAAGTTTAATTGATGACACTGAGGATGATAAATACTAATACGCCCTTTTATTAGATACCTCACATGATAGGTATCAGAAAAAAAATTTTTTTTCCATACAAATAAAAGATGATGTCATAACTCCTCTTATTTTTCGTTTTTTTTTCGTGCTACGGATCAAATTTATTCTTATGGCCTAAAGATCAATCGTTCCGATTTTTATGCCTTTAACACTATTTGCAGCATTTTTTGGCGTACCGCTAGGACAAAACCGTGTGCGGCGAGTTAATATTAGTAAGTTTGATTGAATCAGGCGTCACTTGGCGGAAGTCGTTAGGGACTTCTTTTTGTAAAAAAAAAAATAAGCTTACTGCCGCAATAAAACACAACATGCAAGATGCAACGCCCGCACCCGCGCTCCCGCAAAAAATGAACGTACACAATACCTGCAACTGCAGACGGCGACACACCTTGCACCTTCACCGATTAGACTATTCCACACGTGTTTCGCCCCAACCCTCAGGCTAGGCGTATGCTGGAACGCAGGTGGCGCAGCGCAGCACAGTACAGATTTAGCAGCGCAGGGCAGGCGAGACAGACATAGTCCACGAGCGTATGCTGTGACGCAGTTACAGTGCTGCCAACTTAGCGCTTTTCGCGCCAGATCTAGCGCTTTTTTTGTATCGAAGCGCGTTTTAGCGCCTAGCGCTAAATCTAGCGCTTTTTTAAATTATATGAAGCTATATTACTTACCGTGCAAAACATAATAGTAGGTACTAAATAAAATGATTACTACCTTCTTCTAGATTATTACATTATAGAGATCTATGAGAACGATTATGTCTCGGGGATTCCCCGCGTATTATTTTGCTTTTCTCCTCCGTAGCGAACTTCACTACGATCGTTCGTAACATTCTCTAACTCAACCTACGGTTCACACAGTTGCAGCCTCATTGTAAGGCGTACATTTAGACGGTCGAGCAACCATCAGTCAATCGGTATAGAGGAACTTCGGGCAGCGTTATGAATGGTTCATTATGATTGGCTTAAAGAATCGTGACTGATAGCAAAGTGACAGCAAAACCTATCGTCCAATGAGCGCCCAACGAGCAAATTGGCGCGAAATCTAGCGCTTTTTTCTAAAACGCCATTTTAGCGCTTTCTAGCGCTTTTTTATAGCTCTGACAGCGCGTTTTTGCTAAGACTAGTTGGCAGCACTGCGCAGTTAAGATACGCACGCATTCGCGTTCTAGCTGGTACAAAGAATAGACGTGTTCGAGTTGAAAATGAGTTCAGAGTCAGATTCCGATTATGAAATCAATGAGTTGTTGCTACTTTACAGTTTGTCAAAACGTAAAAAAACTATTTGGCAAAGTGATTATCTGAAAAAACGCTCTACTAAAAGAGAATTTGTACTGTCTGCAGATTTATCTGACAAACAATTTAAAAACTACTTTCGGTTAGACAGAGCTCAATTTAATTATGTCCACAACATTATACTTGATGATAAGTAGGTATTTTAACGTAAAAAACACATCTCGACTCGCACGCGTCGCGCAGGAATGGCAGGAATCTGTGCCGGCACTACAACGAGGCGCAAAGCAGGGCAGACACATGTCTGCGTCGCACGTGCCTGCGCCGCAATACACGCAGCACTGGGTACTTTCATGCATTACAAAATCTACTCTACCCTGCGCTGCGCGGACCTGCGTCGCCTGCGTCCCAGCATACGCCTAGCCTCATCCTCAGGAGTTGTTAGAAAAAAATCCATCACCAAAACCGTTCGGTCAAGCGGGTGGGCGGTGCATTAGGTATCCATGTTATGTTTTTTGCGGAAGTAAGCTAATATATTTCTTTTTCACAATATGTATGAAAACTACAGGAAGTAGGTCGGTGGCGACGTTTTGTGGTTGTGGTCGGTGACCCGTGTTCGACCAGGGCCCCAAGTCTGCTAATTTTAATTAAATACGATTCTATTGATATTCAATTAAGACTCAATTACGATTCCATTACGATTAAAACAAATTGGGTATTCTGTAAAAACTTGTACGTCAGCTCAATAGAATCGCAATTGAATCGTAATTGAATCGTAATGGAGTCTCAGTTGGATAGTTAATGGTGTTGCCTTTTAAAATCTACTAAGAGACTAAATTAATGAATGACCGATGTTTTCATAAAAATAAACGTTTTTGTATCATTTAAGATAATCAAATAGAATTAAAATTGTCCGCGATGAAGGGCATTGTTAGTAAAACATGACACAATGATAATAAAACACTTTTATTCAAATACGGTGGCTGAAACCCAATTGTCATTGAGAATCCTGTCAAACAAATGTCAAATGAGAGTAGAATACCGATTAACTCCACAATCGAGCTACGATTGTAATACGATTGAAGAGCAGACTAGCAAATATTCCGATGGCAGTTCAGTAGTATACCATTGGTCTTAAGTTAGTAGCAGAATACCAAAAATGTCAAAAACCGCTATTGAGATCCAATTAAGATTCAATTGAACTATTTGTAAATTAGCAGACTTGGGGCCCAGGCTTACAGTCTCATACATTAAAACTTCACGCGTTTGGTCTGCGCCCCGGCCAATTTATATGATTATATGTTAGAGTAGGCATTGGAATAGTTTATTCAATCAAATTAATATGTTTAGTTATTAACAAAAATTATATTATTATATATCAGTATTATGTTTCGATGGAAAATACGAGTAGTTAAACATAAAAATGGAAATATGTATTCTCTTTACTACGGAAAGTGTCGCGTAAAATTATTTACTAGATAAGAAAGAAAGAA
Source organism: Crambus lathoniellus (assembly GCA_949710035.1). Lineage (NCBI taxonomy): Eukaryota > Metazoa > Arthropoda > Insecta > Lepidoptera > Crambidae > Crambus > Crambus lathoniellus. The sequence goes on from OX453296.1 coordinate 14,185,264, forward strand.
AGAAAGAAAAATAATTTCTGTATTAACCACACGACATCAAAAAGTAAAGGAAAAAAAACACTTATTACAAACTAAAAAATACACAACATAAAAAAAGAAATTAAAAATAACAAAGGCGACGTCGTGTGGTGTCAGAAATGCGCCCAACTCAGTATAATAATATGCAACAGAGGGCCTACTCTGAAACGTAAATCCGAAACTTCGGTTAGCCCCGTCCCTCTCACTCTCTAGTCATGACGGAATCGAGTGATATTGGTGGGGCTAACCGAAGTTTCGGATTTGCGTTTCAGAGTACGGTCCCAGGTTTGGAACCTGCTGCAGTGGTTATTATGTTGAGATATAACTTTTAACTTAAATATTTTTTAAGTTGTATTCGAATTTCATCACGTCAATAATTTGTCATACCTATTGTGATTATCTAAGGTGCCTTTGTTTTGCATAAAGGCAAACAACAAGGATTATGTGTGTTACCTTGTCGAGGTAAGTAGACATCTGCTTAGGATTATCACAGCGAAGGTAACTTCGTGCGATATACGCATTGTAAATTGATGATTAAATATAATACGATTACTTATCCGGAACATAACATATCGTTTGTTTATTGGTGAATATAACAAAATAAAACAGTAAGTGGCTGTGAGGGAAATAAAAGGTTGACCCCTAATTGGACTCGAAAATAATATATAGGTAAGTAAGTATATTTTCTACACACTCGTTTTACAAACAGACAATTATTAAAACAGTGCAAGTGCCTAGCGGAATTGTCAATGACAGTGTGATAAAAAAACAATACAGTGTTGTATAAGAGTATGACTTACAGTTTAATTCGTTGCAAGACTTCCTTATACACCTTTAGAACGCCAAATACCTACACCACAAACACACTCGCAAGCATTAATTGACGTTTATATGTGAAAAGCTAGATTGAAGTGATAATAGTTTATTCACTGTTATCACTTCAATCTAGCTATTCAAATAATATAACGGATGAATGAATTTGATTACTATCGATTGAACAGAATAATAATTTCCATGAAAACCGATCGGGCGTGGTTGCATGCGCCATGATACTCCGTGGTAACTGTTGTTAATGTCGGGTAGATTTTGGCGGCTGCAAAAATGATCTATCCCCCTTTATTCATTTTCTGCTCTTGAAACCTTTACCAACCACTGTTTTCAACAACAATATTAACTCGAACTTACACAATACCACGTGATACCACATCATAACCACGTGATAACTTCCTTTTTTATTTTGCAGTTTTTACATTAGTTTTCTGAATCGTTTGATTTCATTAAAATTAACTATTCCTTTTAACCTATAATTTTACTTTTAATGGAAAATACGTATTATTTAAAGCTTTTTATGAACTTGCCATGTTAGTTAGTTTGTTATTAAGTGGGGGACAAACTTGCAAGCTTAATTTGACCCACTTCCCAGTGTCCGATGGAGCTGAAATTTTGTACACACTTTAGATGACTGATATCTGATTGGTTTAGATGACAATACAATATCAAAGTACAGTCAGCATAAAAGCTTGTCATAAAAATGTTTTTTTTATTAAAAACTTATTAGTTATATAGCAGGTTCAAATGACGGGCGCTCCAAAAGCGCAAATGACTACAGCTTAGGCGCTACTCGGAAAAAGTATGGACTTTTTGATATAAAATTATAGGACGGTTAGAGTTGTTAAAAATCTGGTAATAAGATAAATTATATTTCTTCATATCTTTATCTAGATTCGTATAGTTTCAGAAACACGATTTTATGATTTTGCCTCGACATTTTTTCTTTTCGCAAAGACGTCTCAAAATACAAAATTAAAAGCTTATTCCTTAATGGGGTTACATATACTGTTTAATTAACGGACACCAATAAAATTTAGGATCGTGTAGAAGCATTTTTTAAAAATCGCTATAGTTTATAATACGAAGTCATTTTGTGTTTTTTTTTCCTAACCTGCAAAATCGGTATCGCTTCCGCGCACGTCGTTTTCTCATTCCTATCTCGCTTCAGCATAATTTTATCGAGTATCGCCTTAATAAATCACTTGCAGCTTGAAATCAGAGCCACACCAAACGATCCAACGGGCGCAACCAATGACGCGCAGCAAGGGTGCTTTCCACTGGAGCTCCACAGGAGTGGTTAGTGTGGACGTGCCTCTCGTGATCCAAGTGAACAAATTCGATGCACGATGTCGATGGATCGTTTGGTGTGTTTCCGGCTAAACATACTAAAAGCACGCCTCATATATTACGCTTACGACTAGTTCAAGCTGGAAGTATAATGCCGGGGCTTCCCCTTCGTGACGCCTAACGGCGTTAGTAACGGCATGCGCGCCTTAGCCCGCTAATTGTATCAAATTAGTGCGTTAAAACCCGGCTACACCTGCGTATTATATCAAATAGCGCGCTAATTAATGGCATTAGACGCAGGTGAAGCTCGGGCATAAAAATAAGTTTTTAATAAAAAAATCATTTTTATGACAAGCTTTTTTGATGACTGTACTTTAATAGTGTATTGTCATCGAAACCAAACCTGGATACAATCGGACACTAGGAAGTGGGTCAAATTAACCTTGCAAGATTTGTCACCCACTAACTAACAAACTAACTAACATGGCAAGTTAATAAAAAGCTTGTAAAAAGGAGCTGCAATAAAAATGCCAGTTTTCCACCAATCTGGTGTTACGGTTTATTTCCTTCATTTCAGTTGCACAAATAGAAATTACACCTAATAGATACGTGTATAGCTATAATTTATTATAATTATTGGCAATAATTTATCTATTAATAAACATTTAAATATAAATTTCTCCAAGTTATATTATACTTTATTTTCTTAAAACATAAGTTACATTTTTATACTTATTTACGAACATTAGGATAAAATAGGATCATTTGAGTGTTATTCGTTTGTGCGAGAGATAATTTGTTGAGGATTTTATAAAGTTTAGAAGCATTTATTTATAAGTGTCACTTAAACTTGAGGGTTTGAGAAGTAACTTTCAAAAGACATGTGTATATAAATATGAATTACAAAAATACAAGTGATTTATAAATATATGATGATTGTCTTCATTTATAAATCATGATGAAGACATTTTGATTTATTTAATTTACTTGAATTGATATGTTTTTACCAGTATCTTTAGTAGATATTTGCAAAAGGATTGGTAGCATGATTTTATAATAATATAATTTGATAACTAAAACAAGGTAAAAAGTAAAACATCTGATATTAAAATTATGTAGACACAATTGCTTTTGTTACTTTTAATTACTTACTTAAAAAAACGTCTAAGGTTCGTAACACAAAACTGCGATTTCGCTTCGCAAAAACCTGCTGCATCAGAAGAATAAATGGTTTGATACATACAATTGAATTTTTCTGATAAAAAAACATCAAATTGATATGGTTGTTTTCTTGTTTCATCTGTTGCGTTTGCGTTCGTAAAAAGTTTGCGAAAAGCAATCAGCATGACATCACTTTAAGTGGAATTGTTTGTTTTTATTTTTGGTTAAGTATGCTCTTTGGTTCCGTGTCGCAGTTTTGTGTTTAGACTCTTAATCATTGGCAACATTTATTATTAATAACTAGATGAAAACATACGTTAAATTATATCAAAAATACTAATCAAAATTATGTTACAAATTCTACACACAAACATAAATAATACATCAATTTTATTCCTCTCTATAATACAGTTAACCACAGTCGAAACTCCGAGATCAGAAGGAAAAGTATTGATAAAAGTGTGGAACTTACTGTTACTGCGTACTCAGAGTCTTCCACTAACTTTAAACAAAGGAACCACCACTTCGATATTTTCGATTTATATTATGTATTTACCACCAAACAGTATCCAAACTAATATTATAAATGTGAAAGTGTGTTTGTTTGTCTGTTTGTCCGTCTTTCACGTCGAAACGGAGAAACGGATCGAAGTGATTTTTGGTATACTCTTTATCTCGGAAAAATATGGGGAAGCCGCGGGCAGAAGGCTAGTATAAGTTTATATTAATATCCATTCTAAAGTTTTCCATTACTGAGACTTGCTGTTGGCTTGGTGATTTTTACGATTGTGAAAATTATTTATTTATTTAAATAAGCTTTCAGTTTCCAAATTCCATGATACTAGTGCTTAAGCTACTTTGGTGGTATACTTTGCAATTGTAACAATGTATGTGATGGTGTCCAATATTTATTTATTTATTTATGTCTGTCCTGGGTGGCGATCGAACCCACCCTTTCCCACTAGGTACTAACATAGTTTATCTATAAGTATTCCTGCTAACATTATAATATGGATCAATGTTATGAAAATAAATAATGTTTTTTATAAGAAGTAAAAGTAAATTGATAACTCTGTGTTATCTTTGATCGAAGTGTTATTGTTGATCGAAGCTCTGAGTACGTTAGTTTGCTTACAATACACGGTTGTCATTTGTTAGTTGGCCGAGTGGTTAGTTAATTAGTGGTTGAGCGAATGCCATTGTTTAACTTGTTCCATGGGGGAGGCGAGCGCGGAGTTCCAGTGCTGGAGGGCGCGCCCTCGAGTGAACATGTACGAGCCGAGCACGAACTTGCCGAGAACACGGTCTGTAACAATAATAAATGCTTTAGATCCGGGACTTAGACCCTATGCACAGTGCCGCGCCGTCGTCGTCGACACGCACTTGTATCGATACAAGCGCAAAATAACTGCTCTGCAGGAAAGAAGGGCGCGCTTTTTTACGGCGCTACAAAAAGTCACGGCGTGCTCTCACTCGTATTAACGAGGTGAAGCTGAATCGCGACTGTTTTGAAGAGTACTAAGCCTATATCCATAGATTGATTATTGGTCTCCGCGTTTGCTACAACAAAACAGCTTCGAAACAACTCAAAATGATCCTGACTATTGCTCTACTGGTAGCATACCTTTACCAGACGCCGAATGTGGCTGTAAGTAATCACATCACACATCACATCACACTATCACACTTGTTGTAAGTAACTCATTGGCTCTCAGTCTAAAGTGGAAGCATTCTAAGACAAGCTTGCTGCTGTCTTCGGTGACGTCAACGGCTAATATGCGATGAATGCGGACGTTTTTCATGAGATTTCAACTGGTAATTTACCAAACGCAGAATGTGGTTGCAGGGCTTGTACAGTCACACTTGTTGTATGCATGCAACTCATCAGCTCTTAGCCTGAAGTGAAAGCATTCTGAGACAAGCGCGCTGCCGTCTTCGGTGACGTTAACGACTAACATGCGATGAATGTTGACGTACTAGGTTTCGTTTCCAGCTAGTAACATACCTTTACCATACGCAGAATGTGGCTACAAGGCCTGTACTGTCACACTCGTCGTATGCAGTTCGTGCGCTCTTAGTCTGAAGTGGAAGCATTCTGAGACAAGCGCGCTGCCGTCTTCGGTGACGTTAATGCCCCCAGTACACGATGGCCGATCATGGTCGGCGACCATGACCAATACATCATACATTGACACTTTTGAACGAACAAGTTTAAAAAGGTTCTTTCAAAAGTGTCAATGTACGATGTATTGGTCATGGTCGCCGACCATGATCGGCCATCTTGTACTGGGGGCATAACGACTAACATGCGATGAATGTTGACGTACTAGGTTTCGTTTCCAGCTAGTAACATACCTTTACCATACGCAGAATGTGGCTGCAAGGCCTGTACTGTCACACTCGTCGTATGCAGTTCGTCCGCCCTTAGTCTGAAGTGGAAGCATTCTGAGACAAGCGCGCTGCCGTCTTCGGTGACGTTAACGACTAACATGCGATGAATGTTGACGTACTAGGTTTCGTTTCCAGCTAGTAACATACCTTTACCATACGCAGAATGTGGCTGCAAGGCCTGTACTGTCACACTCGTCGTATGCAGTTCGTCCGCCCTTAGTCTGAAGTGGAAGCATTCTGAGACAAGCGCGCTGCCGTCTTCGGTGACGTTAACGACTAACATGCGATGAATGTTGACGTACTAGGTTTCGTTTCCAGCTAGTAACATACCTTTACCATACGCAGAATGTGGCTACAAGGCCTGTACTGTCACACTCGTCGTATGCAGTTCGTGCGCTCTTAGTCTGAAGTGGAAGCATTCTGAGACAAGCGCGCTGCCGTCTTCGGTGACGTTAATGCCCCCAGTACACGATGGCCGATCATGGTCGGCGACCATGACCAATACATCATACATTGACACTTTTGAACGAACAAGTTTAAAAAGGTTCTTTCAAAAGTGTCAATGTACGATGTATTGGTCATGGTCGCCGACCATGATCGGCCATCTTGTACTGGGGGCATAACGACTAACATGCGATGAATGTTGACGTACTAGGTTTCGTTTCCAGCTAGTAACATACCTTTACCATACGCAGAATGTGGCTGCAAGGCCTGTACTGTCACACTCGTCGTATGCAGTTCGTCCGTCCTTAGTCTGAAGTGGAAGCATTCTGAGACAAGCGCGCTGCCGTCTTCGGTGACGTTAACGACTAACATGCGATGAATGTTGACGTACTAGGTTTCGTTTCCAGCTAGTAACATACCTTTACCATACGCAGAATGTGGCTGCAAGGCCTGTACTGTCACACTCGTCGTATGCAGTTCGTCCGCCCTTAGTCTGAAGTGGAAGCATTCTGAGACAAGCGCGCTGCCGTCTTCGGTGACGTTAACGACTAACATGCGATGAATGTTGACGTACTAGGTTTCGTTTCCAGCTAGTAACATACCTTTACCATACGCAGAATGTGGCTGCAAGGCCTGTACTGTCACACTCGTCGTATGCAGTTCGTCCGCCCTTAGTCTGAAGTGGAAGCATTCTGAGACAAGCGCGCTGCCGTCTTCGGTGACGTTAACGACTAACATGCGATGAATGTTGACGTACTAGGTTTCGTTTCCAGCTAGTAACATACCTTTACCATACGCAGAATGTGGCTGCAAGGCCTGTACTGTCACACTCGTCGTATGCAGTTCGTCCGCCCTTAGTCTGAAGTGGAAGCATTCTGAGACAAGCGCGCTGCCGTCTTCGGTGACGTTAACGACTAACATGCGATGAATGTTGACGTACTAGGTTTCGTTTCCAGCTAGTAACATACCTTTACCATACGCAGAATGTGGCTGCAAGGCCTGTACTGTCACACTCGTCGTATGCAGTTCGTCCGCCCTTAGTCTGAAGTGGAAGCATTCTGAGACAAGCGCGCTGCCGTCTTCGGCGACGTCGACGGCTGCCGTGCGTCGCGTGCGCACACCTCTGCATGCGCGTTCTTGCGTCACGCGTACTACCAATTCTCGCCTAGTTGATGATGGGTCCATCTGGAAATAATTTATTATTTTAGAAGAAAGTTTATTCTAAGTAGTGTTAATCTAGTTCTAATATCGCTTTTTTTGCTTGGAAAAATTCGTATAGTATGATTGATTTGTACACTTGATTTGTAAATAAGTAAGATTCATTGATGATCATGATATTATTATTATGAGGTAACCTGTAATGAACCAACTTGTTAAGATTTAATTATTAAGTAACTTTTTTATTGCTAGGAAATATCTTCGACTATTTCTGTTACGAACAATTTCTTGATTAAAGTTTTTGCTTCAGTGAGCTTTTTTGAGCCTTAAAACGTTAGAGTTCAAAACTAAGTTAGGCGATACCTTTAAAGAAACCAATCATGTATAAAAGGAGATCAGTCACGCTTCATACATGTTTGGACCAAAAAAGTAAAAGTATCGGCCAACGAAAAAAAATGCATATTAATATTGTAAACAGTGTAGCGATCATTTTTTGTTATGGCGTCAACAGTGTACGATTAGCGGCCAAGCAGTTATTCAAGTTTGAAAATGTCATTTTTTTTCTCTTTATTTTCAAACTTGAATACAGCTTGGCCAAAGTGCGGCCAACGAAAAATAATTGCACATTACTACTGTAAACAGTGTAACGATCATTTTTTGTTATGGCGACAACAGTGTACGATTAGCGGCCAAGCAGTTATTCAAGTTTGAAAATGTCATTATTTTTGGTATAAATACGATCGCAAAACGGATTGACTCATCACGTAAAATGTAATCGTTTATCAGAATATCAGTTATTACATTGAGATCAGTTCCTCGTCACCATTATAAACTGACCCACGAACGTCCCACCTGCTGGGTAGGTACGTGAATCGACTAAACAATAATGCAATAATTTTAGCTAAATAGTAACTTTAACTAAGGACTAGTACACTACAGAGCCAGAATAAGGAAATATGTCTCCCTAAAATAGATATTGACTACAACACAAAGTGACTTTGGCCAAGCTGTATTCAAGTTTGAAAATAAAGAGAAAAAAATGTCATTTTCAAACTTGAATAACTGCTTGGCCACTAATCGTACTCTGTTGACGTTATAACAAAAAATTATCGTTACAATATTTACAATAGTAATCTGCAATTTTTTTTGTTGGCCGCACTTTGGCCAAGCTGTATTCATGTTTGAAAATGAAGAAAAAAATGTCATTTTCAAACTTCAATAACTGCTTGGCCGCTAACCGTATACTGTTGACGTCATAACAAAAAATGATCGTTACACTGCTTACAATAGTAAAATGCATTTTTTTTTCGTTGGCCGCACTTTGGCCAAGCTGTATTCAAGTATGAAAATGAAAAAAAAATTGACATTTTTAAACTTGAGTAACTGCTTGGCCGCTAATCGTACACTGTTGACGCCATAACAAAAAAATATCGTTACACTATTTACATTAGTAATCTGCAAATTTTGTTTGTTGGCCGCACTTTGGCCAAGCTGTATTCAAGTTTGAAAATGAAGAAAAAAATGTCATTTTCAAACTTGAGTAACTGCTTGGCCGCTAATCGTACACTGTTGACGCCATAACAAAAAATTATCGTTACACTATTTACATTAGTAATCTGCAATTTTTTTTTGTTGGCCGCACTTTGGCCAAGCTGTATTCAAGTTTGAAAATGTAAAAAAAAATGTCATTTTCAAACTTCAATAACTGCTTGGCCGCTAATCGTACACTGTTGACGTCATGACAAAAAATGATCGTTACACTGTTTACAATAGTAATATGCAATTTTTTTTTGTTGGCCGCACTTTGGCCAAGCTGTATTCAAGTTTGAAAATGAAGAAAATAATGACATTTTCAAACTTGAGTAACTGCTTGGCCGCTAATCGTACACTGTTGACGCTATAACAAAAAATTATCGTTACACTGTTTACAATAGTAATGTGCAATTTTTTTTCGTTGGCCGCACTTTGGCCAAGCTGTATTCAAGTTTGAAAATAAAGAGAAAAAATGCCTTATTAAAACTTGAATAACTGCTTGGCCACTAATGGTACACTGTTGACGTCATAACAAAAAATGATCGTTACACTAATTACAATAGTAATCTGCAATTTTTTTTTGTTGGCTGCACTTTGGCCAAGCTATATTCAAGTTTGAAAATGAAGAAAAAATGTCATTTTCAAACTTGAATAACTGCTTGGCCGCTAATCGTACACTGTTGACGTCATAACAAAAAATGATCGTTACACTGTTTACAATAGTAATTTGCAATTTATTTTCGTTGGCCGGCAATTTTACTTTTTTGGTCCAATTTGACTGATCTCCTTTTCTTTTCTTTTACTTTACCCAAAGTTGTTTCGTTTACGTTTATTCAAGAGCAAACGTATTTGTGTTTTATCTTTTATTAGTCGTCTTTCGGTTTATTTAAATTCTTACGAATACTGAGGCGGACCTCAAGTACTTATAGAGAAGCGTTTTCTTACAATATTTTGCTTTAATATAGGTACTGTCTGCACATCACTTATTTAAAATATTTCAGACTCTTCATTTTGAAACTTAAACTGTTTCGCACTTTTTGTATTTTATTATACTTAGGTACTTGAAGCAAAAAGATGTAACAGTTGTCAATCAAAATAATAAATTTAATAAAAACAAAATAGTTTGGAGATTCTTACTACTTGTAAGTAGTTGAAACATCATAACCATTTAATAAATAAATCGATATAGAAAGATTGAAAAGCTTCGCGAAAATAGCACTTATAAAGAAAGGGTTATTATTATGACAGAATATCAAGATTCGATAAGCCATTCGCTCACTTACACTATTTTCTCCTTTTTAGTATAAATTAATACTGAAATTGAACTTTACTCTTACGCCACTCATTGTCAAATTAAACTCACATTGTCTGTTTCTATTTTCGCCTAATAATACCTACGTTACGTAAAAAGAAACTATGTCTGACGGTGTCCTATTTGTCACTCTGTCAATCCAAATCGGATTGATACGTATCGGCACAAAGTAACTACGCGGGCGGTTGTGGTATCGGTCAACTTTTGATCAAATCGTCATGTCACCAATGTCAATGTTTACCAAGACAAATGAAGTTACATAACCAAAACTAAGCCACTCCGCACACGCGTTATCGAACACAACCACAAAACGCCGCCACTGCCCTATTTCCTGTAGTTTTCATACATTTTATATGAACTCGCCGCACACGGGTGACGCCAGTTGCCACCGCTAGTCGTCACTTGTATCTTCTTCCCTTGTTCTTTTTCTTCTGCTCGTGTGCGGTGACGGTAAAATGGATGAAAACATCAGGAAAAAAGTCCGAATGGGAAGTTGCGAGACGACACATATCGCAATACAGGTTTCTATAACTCTTAAAGGGAAGTCTCGGCGTAATTATTGTAATTAAAATTTCAGAAATACTTAAAGAATTTTTTATTTATATTATTACTAGCGGCCGCCCGCGGTTTCACCCGCGTGGTTCCCGTTCCCGTGGGAATATCGGGATAAAAAGTACATATAAACCTTCCTCTTGAATCACTCTATCTATTAAAAAAAACGCATCAAAATCCGTTGCGTAGTTTCAAAGATTTAAGCATACAAAGGGACATAGGGACAGAGAAAGCGACTTTGTTTTATACTATGTAGTGATAAGGAAAAAAGTAGCCTCGGCCATGGAAAGTTCCCGAAACGTCGTAAAAAACTAAAAATCCTTTAAAACACAACTAAAAGTTACCAATTATATGTGCAATGTACGCGTGGTTAAATCTATATGGGTGATATAAACATTTGATGCATGAGCAACGTGTTGCACAACTTGAACTTTTGTTGAAGAGCGTCATATTGCGCGGAAGCTGGCAACGCGAAAAAAAATCGGCTGTTTTATACAAAAGTGCAATACCAAATGGGCCAAAATGTATGGAACAGCTGTTTTTTTTTTTGCGATATCGCACTTTGTCCCATAGTAAAAGTTGTTTGTATGAACTTTCACCCCCTGGAGTATGTCCCTTGTTTAAACTAACGCCCTGTTTAATACTTAAGTGTTTACTTTAAGTTTTACTTTACTGTAAGTGTAATTACTTTAAGTGTTTAAAGGTTTCTTTAAAATGTCTTTTTCTGTGAGCGCAATGGTGACTATCTCAACATTGATTTTTAGTAAGCTATGAAGGTCTGATTTCCAAATGTGTATCACCTTTCAGTTGTTAAATTCTTAAGGTTCTCCCTTAACTTCACTTACCTTTAGGGCTCGAGCTTCTATCACTGTTACTGTGAGTCGATGTAAATTTTCATTGTAAAGAAGAGAGATAAGAATTTCCCCTAAATCTGATGTTGGTTCTTGGAGTTCCTGGGGGAAGAAAACAAAACAGTTTGATTGTAAAAAGTTAATTTTCATGACAATTTATTTGCTAACTATACTTTAATATTGTATTAGCATCTAAACCAACCCTGTATGCAAAATTTAGTCCAGGCGGTTCAGCCCCCTGATCCACGAACCGTCGGAAACGCTCCCGACCGACAGCGGAATGTAAGCACGTCTCTGTCATACACTATAGAATAGACAAAGACAAAGTACAGAATTCGAATCCGATTCGGTTTCCGACGGTTTGCAAATCAGGGGGCTGGTTAACTGAATCGTTGGGGCATCCATTTTCGAAAACTCAAGCTCAAAATTTAATTCAAAATTTGTCAACAACAACCGTTACTCAAACAGGTAAGTTAAATAAAAGCTTGTAAGAACGACAGCTAAAGCAACTTTATTCTAAGGGTTTTGCAAAATACTCGATATTAATGAGAGATCGTTTAGAAACGTGCTCGTAATGCTCTGTTAAATTTTATAGGTAGCTAATGTTATGCTAGTACATACATATATTAAAAAATCTCTCTACACAAAATATTACTTGAATCAAATGACAGTTCTTGCTTTGATGTGCGTGTTTTTATTAAACTTCTGAAGGATCTAATTAAAGACTATATAATCCAAATATATTCAAAACATTCGTCGTAAATGAATCTTGGGAAGAAAAAGTGTAAGGACAATAATTTTGTAGTTGAAAATTTATGGTAATCGTTTCGCTCAAAATAATTAAACTACTATTTGAACGTTTTTGTGAAATTTGACCTTGCATAGTTTTTTGCCCGAATAAGATCAATGGGATCTTTTCATTATTTTTTAATATATTTGTATCCCTAACCCTCCTGCATCAGCTTCTTTAGAAATAATTCAAAGATCTATTTTTCGGCCTAACAATTGTCTGGAGCAACCTTGAACACAAGTTGCAAATTGTATCCGAAAAGTACCTTTTCAATATCCAGTTTGTATAGTTGCGGTTCTTCGTCAGATGCAACACCTTCCAATTCGCTCAGAGGTAGAATTAAATGGCCGATCAGTTGTTTTCCCTTCCCCACTTTCCCGATGTCCAGCACTGACAGCTTCAGAGTTAAACCGTCCAGCTTGCCAGGTGGTATCTAGACCAAAGAGAATATAAGTTAAAAATAATCAAAAACTATTTACGGAAGTTTGAAGAAAAAAGGGTTAATATTACCGTCAAAACTTGTTAACAAGAATTTTAAATGGGATTTTACAACATCAAAGAAAAATGAGGCAGAGCAAAATACCTGATAAAATACTAGGTACGTTCTCAATGTCAATACTTGACTTCAAGTCAAATTTATTATTTAAGGAGATCCGATCATTGCTAAAAACCTAAGCGTAAACATCAGTGAACCATTACGTCCAATTTGTAAGTCAGGGCTTCCGACGCCTCCCAAATGTGCTTGTGAAGTAATCTGATTACTCAGATTTATAGCAAAACGTACAAGTAGACGGTTGTGAATCTTATTCAAATAAGAATTAAGTCGCTTTTCTTAAATATCATCTGGTTTAGCCGTTTACAGAATTTGTGACGCGTTTAAGTGCTAAATGAATGGATTTTCAATCTCTTGTTTGTCTCGCGAGATAAATCTTTGAAGCTTTTACACGTCATAATACGAAAGGAAATTTGTGCCGAAATTCTCTTCACATTTTGTACTCCTTTATGAAGTAATAATATTCTGAAGTAGGTATATACTTAGGTTTAATCAAATAGGTTGTTTGGTTGAGAGAGGCGTGTGGCAGGCATATATGAGAGGTGCTTTAGTAAAACGCCTACTCACAAGGGTTATTAAACATTGAGGATACGGTGTATTAATGTGCAAGTGGTGTTATAAATCTGGATTATTTCTGGATTTGGGTTGAGTGATACATCTCGTCTTCCATTCCAATCCCTTTATAAGTATTATTAACATTAATAAATTACAGTTGTGTGGTATTATCAGCCATCTTAAATCTCTTGTGTTTCGTATTAGCGTAACATCTACGCGAGGATTTAATTTTGGTAATAATCTTAAGGTACTTAAAGGAATAAGGCTAATGTGTATTCCTAACTCGGAGCAAAATTGTTCCTCTTATCCAGACGCAGATGGAATATGGAAGTATGTTCATGCAAATGCACGAATTTCACGGTTTCAATGTAATAAGTAATACAACTACAGCAAGAGAAAAGTGGCAAAATACTATAAACATTTTACAAACGCCTTATGAACATCAGATATATCTTATCGGTCCTCAAACATTTTCGAAGCAGCATATTGCAATAAATTCGGAACACAAGATAAGGTAATTACTTAAAATTTTTAAAGAGAGACTTTTAACTAATGTACACTGTCAGGGTGATCATAAAGATCCGGTTAATACTATAAAATGTGTAAGTTTAGATGTTTTGATGTTTGCATGTTTGTTACTCAATCAAGTCAAAACGGCCGAACGGATTTGGCTGAAATTTGGGACATAAATAGTCGTGTAGTCCACGCAGGCGAAGCCGTTGGCGGAAAGCTAGTATACCTAGCCTACCTATATATAAGTCTGTAGCACACAGTTTAAATTCGTTGCCATTTTCACATTTAACCCTTAATTACTCGCGTGGGGTACATTTTACCCAAGTGACGTTTTGAAGAGTTTTATCTCCACCAATTATGAATTTAACGTATTTTTTTGAGTTCACAGGTAGCTGCCCACATGTCCCCCCATCCCGATTCAGAGCCTGTACTCATTGGAGGCTCTGCTTTGCGTTTGGCGAGCGTTGATAGCGTAGACACTCAGCGCTTTGCTGTGCGTTCGATAAGTTACTAGGGCGAGTATACTTCTGGCTTAGTGCGGATATGGGTTCCGAAGTAATTGCTTTGTGTGTGGCTCCTCTACAATCGCCTCAAAAGACGATGACGACGGAAAAAAAATTAACATTGGGTGGGCACCTAATATTAAAAGATAAAACAAACGCATGGAATTTGTATATTTTCCACAAATGTTTAGATCTTTTTGATTAACCCGATTGCGCCGTTACCTTTGGCGATCTATGCTTTCTGATTTTTTTCCTCGTTGAGTGATACGAATTTATTGAACTTTAATTCTTCTCTGAAATATTAGGTCCGCTCCGATATATCTGATGGCAGCTATACAAACACGCTGGTTTACGTGACTGGCGGGCGGATACCAGGGGATTACTGCGAACTTTTAAACAATTGTAAGCGAGATGGCGCTATATGCAGTGTAAAGGACCGTCATGCAATCAACATAAACCTTTTCAGCGTGTGAATATTTTAATATTTTTTTGCTGTATGTCGTCATGCATATAATCAGCTACGAGATATATCGTACCTGGCATAGTAGAACATAAATCCTTTAGATTATGCCGACTACGATGTGCCTATTATGTCCAAAAACATCGGCGTTATGTGTAGTTGATTGTTTTGTAGCTTATCACAGCTTAATTTTGTATTTCTATTGCAGAAAAGACGGAATTATGTCTTCTTTTGTTTGTTTGTACTACTACTAAGTACTTTATGTTTCTCATGACATATCTTTTTTCCATTTCTGATCTTTGATTTTATCATGTGTTTTCTTTGCTAATGCCTAACGTTCAAAATCCGATCTTACCTGTAGTGCTAATAAATAAATGTTCGTATAGGAGGCCCAACAAAATCTACGAATATATTCGTAGTCGGCACCATGCTAAAGACCCGCACTACGAGTTATCTCGTAGCTGGCACGCAAAGGGTTAATATTACATTGTTTGGCAGCTCGCACTAAGGACCCTGTTGTCTGTAAGATTTGTAGTCTAAGAACGAGCTAGCTACTCGTAACGTTTTTGATAAATATAAAAAAAATAAAAACAAATATTTGGGTCAGGTTTTACGTGTTATTTGGCCCTTGGTTCTTACTTGGTAAACGAAAGTTTCGTCGAAGAACGGGTTGCAGGTTTTCTTTTTTTGCTTCGTCTGAAGAACTCTTCTTTCATCTGGCATAAGTTGAATCCTGTTGAAAAATATTGAATACGTTTTATAGGTAGGTACATTCAACAAAAACGTGAAAAGCTGAGACTGACGTAAAAATACTCGAAATACGTGGAAGGCCTTTGCAATGAGCGTAATTATTATTCTGACCCGCGTATTTTTTGTTTTGACAGAGAGTGACAAGACAAATCCGTCGATCCGACGACACAACCCAATGGATCGCAGTATGGATTCAGAGTTATGCCCACTGAAAATAATGTATTTGTACTTTTGTTTGATAGACATTGAGAGGCAAAAAGCCTTATGTAGGTACACGACATGTCAAAGCACTGTTTTTGACTGTGTGGATGAGGGATTAATCTCAATCTAGTGTTGTTCAGTAACTTGACTGCTAGCATTGTACCTATGCTGTTAATTTTTTGTTTTTTTGTGTTGTTGTTTAGACCCGCCCGACTTCAAAGTACTTACGTTATTAGAGGTATTATTTCTTACTTTTAGGTGGAGTTTTTTGAAGGCGGTTTAATTTTTTTATAAAAATAATTTTTATTTCACTCTTTTTAGTGCATCATGCAGGCAATTTTCATATATCCTGATAAATAGGTATGATAGTTGAACATCCGTCTTAAATTCATATAAAGTGGTAACGAAAACGGCAGTATTTTCTAAATTTCCTGAAAACTACTGAATGGATTTCAAAATTTCGAAAAATGGAACCAACTTGAAAAAATACCTGATTTTATACCGTTTGAATCATTTCAATCGGTTCAGCCGTCTTCGAGTAATCGGTGTACATACATATAAAAAAAAAACGCGACGAATAGATAACCTCCTCCTTTTCAATTTTTTAAGTCGGTTAAAAATAGCTGCCGGCTTATGCCAACGAATCAGCGACGAACGTTTGTATTCATATTTACTGCTAGTCACAGTAGCTCAAGAGCAATAAAATAAGTAAACAGCATAGGACTATGTCATATTACAATATTGAATATTGAACTTCCGGGGCAGTGTTTAGTTTCGCAACGCTTCAATGTGATAAAGTTCTATGTTGTCGACATAAATTATTGCTCATGACGTTTTGAGATCTGTGAGTGCGATACTGCGTAAGAGCACTGCAACGCAACCAAAAATCAACAACCTATTAAAATGTTTAAAGCATAGAACTTATTTACTAGAACCTTTTTGAGCACACATTCGAATGCAACTTCGACGCTCGCCCGGCCGAATGGGGCCAAACTGAAATACCGCCTTTTTTTTAAGGCGCTACTCGGAAAAATATGGACTTTTTGATTTAAAACTATAGGACGGTTACAGTTGTTACAAATCTGGTAATAAGATATATATTTCTTCATACCTTTATCTAGAATCGTATAGTTTTAAAAACACGATTTTATGATTTTGCCTCGACACTTTTTATTTTCGAAAAGACCTCTAAAAAATACGAAAAGTGAAGATTATTCTTAAATGGGGTTACTTACACTATTGGAAATTGGTTTAATTAGTGGACACCAATAATATTGAGGATCGTATAGAAGCATTTTTTAAAAAATCGCTGTGCTTTTGTGTTTTTTTTTCCTAATCTGCAAAATCGGTCTCGCTCCCGCGCGCGTCGTTTTCTCATTGCTATCTCGCTTCAGCACATTTTTTCCGAGTATCGCCTTAATAGAAATTAGGCAGCATTTACTAAATAATTCTCTGGCCCTTTTCGGCCGGTCCGGCGCTGAAGTTAATACATAATTTCAAGACATACCTAATACTTGGTATGCTGATTATAAACTTTGACTGCCATCAAATGTAGGCATGTTTTGTACAAACCTATGGTAGTAAACTATTTAACCTAAGGTAAATGCTCCTATTACGGAGTTAAATGGCAACATTTGAAAGTAAGTATCAAAAATAAGCATTTGTAAGCATTAAGTTAGGCATAAAAATATTCTTCTGTATAAAATGGAGATTAAATTTTATATTTCTTATGACACTTTGTTTGTTATTAAGGAATTTAAAATAAAAACTAACATTTTAGTGCCTAAGTCGATTTTCCCTATTACGGAGCTATGATTAAGGTTAGAGCCAATTACGGCGCAAGTAGGCTCCTTATACGGAGCCATCAACAACTTGACACCCGTCAGTCTCGAACTTGTGGTGGCGGAAATCGAAATTTAAACTTTATTAATTACATTGTAATGTCATTTTTTGAGTGGTTGGCTGAGGAGGCACATGTATCCGAGTAATATGTCGATATTTTGTTTAGGACGTCTGTGTTCCTTATCAGAGGTATGTATTGGGGTTCCGTACGATAAATTATATTCCTTCTAACAAATTAGAAATGCAAAAGTGACAACGATACAACACAGTAAAAATATAAAAAATCCAAGATGGCGACCAAGTTTTTTGTTTGTGGGCCGATTTTGATAAAACTTGGTTTTTGGTACTATTTTGACAAGACAACAGCAACGACATGCTAAAAATATCAAAAATCACACCAATATCACAAAACTGAAAAAAAGCGCGGCCGCCATCTTGGATTCCAAAACTCACATCAAAATCGAGCTTAGCACCCCTAAAAACCCCTTACATGACACCACCCATATCACAAAATTGAAAAAAAAGTGCGGCCGCCATCTTGGATTCCAAAACTAACATCAAAATCGAGCTTAGCACCCCTAAAAACCCCTTACATGACACCAACATCACAAAATTTAAAAAAAAGCGCGGCTGCCATCTTGTATTCCAAAATCGTGCACACTTAAAAGCCCCCTACATAAAACCAATATGAAAAAGACTAAATATTTTTTTTTTCAATTCAATATTTGAAATCAAATGCGAAAGCCCTGTCGCAAAGCTCCAATCCAATCTAGCTAACAAAATTTTGTATGCTAGATGAGAACGACTGCTCTGTCTAGACGCCTCCGATGAACGACTGTATGTAGTAAGTAGACTGTGGGGCACTATGAAGTTCCTGTAACGGAGCCATGGCCACCGCCATAGGAGCTCATAGAGCCTGTTACGGAGCTACCTTGAAATCCTAACTCCGTAATAGGAGAACTGTCCGTGTTTTAATAATCCTTTTTCTGACCCATCAAAATTTTGATACATAAATAGTGAAGGTAACTCAATCGAATGACAACTGTATTTTGGTTAAGATTATGTAAGACTCAAGTCAAAAGCTATACTATATGACTGCTTTTTGATTAGCTAAAATATATCTTCTATTATTTACCTTTATAAGAAACCGTCATTTTGCACTCAATGGTTTTCATATTTAAATAAGATTTCTAGAGGATAAAGCATAGCACAGAAATAGGTTTTTAGTTTGTGATATTAATCATTATTTGAAGTAAACTAATAACTAATTAATTATGTTATCATATTTTCAGTTATAAGCCAATAAATAAGAGGCAATATTTCTGCTATTACAGACCATAGGGCCGTATTAGGGTTAACCTTTAAATTTTTTATCCTATTACGGCGCTATTTTGTTTTGAGATTTTTAGGTTTAAAATCAATTACAAATAGGATAAAACCTACATATGTAGTGAGTAGAATTATAGACAAAAGCTATAAATCGCGTATTCACAAATTTGAGCAATATACTATTATAAAAAACATAGATATAAAATATGAGTGCACTAAACTTAGTCGCACCGCGTTTGTATGACAATCCTGCCCCATCTCCGCCCCGTGGCACTGACTGATTAATTCTTGTAACTTGCCTCTGTGTTTTAATTGTATACGTCCGTTATGTGATGAAGTGAAAGACTATTAATGAGTAAATTCCATTTTAGTGTACCTAAATTTACTAAAACAGAATGAAACACGAAAATAAAAAATAGCGCCGTAATAGGAGTCGATTTTGACTATGTCCGTAATAGGAGCATTTACCTTATACAAATCTCTGTTGTTCCAACTAACAGTAGTTTCTGGTGAATAAAGGGTACTTGTATATACGAGTACAGTCCATTACAATTCAGCACTACATTCCGTGCCAATTTTAAGGCGCTACTCGGAAAAATATGGACTTTTTCATATAAAACTATAGGACGGTTACAGTTGTTACAAATCTGGTAATAAGATATATATTTCTTCATACCTTTATCTAGAATCGTATAGTTTCAAAAACACGATTTTATGATTTTGCCTCGACACTTTTTCTTTTTGAAAAGACCTCTAAAAATACGAAAAGTGAAGATTATTCTTATATGGGGTTACTTACACTATTGGAAATTGGTTTAATTAGTGGACACCAATAATATTGAGGATCGTATAGAAGCATTTTTTTAAAAATCGCTGTAGTTTTTTTAATACGAAGTGATTTTGTGTTTTTTTTGCCTAATCTGCAAAATCGGTCTCGCTCCCGCGCGCGTCGTTTTCTCATTGCTATCTCGCTTCAGCACATTTTTTCCGAGTATCGCCTTAATGGCGTCCCACGATACTTACTTTATGTAAGGATCGCATGCGTTGGCCAGCGCCGGGGTACGGGAGGGGAGGTGCTTGGCCTTTATAATGTGCACCTGAAGCCGTTCGGTGCCAGACTCGTACTTCATCGTGAACCACACGCGTCCCTGGGGAAATCAAATAAAAGCTCAATTAAGGGTGACTCATTAATTTCAATGCATTGGGAAATCCCAATCCATTAAAATTAATGAGTCACCCTTACGCAAATGCGTTCATTATTAAATGGGTTTGAATTTTGCTAGTATTTTACTTGCAACAACATAAAATTTATCATCTTTGGGAGCGTCTCAAACATCATGGCATCTCTTTCCCCTCTCTATCAGAATGAGCAGTAAGAAAAAAGTCAATTTAGTTGGGATGACGTAAACTTAAAATGCCATTGATACTTAATAGCCCAAGAACGCTAAATGTTCTCGTAGCAAAACGTCTGAATTTTAAAATGTCTTGATTCAGAAAGGCCAAACGAACAGGGTGCTTACCATCAACTCTTATTGCGGTTTTGTTTAGGACCTAACTGGTCTGCTTCGCTTATTCGTACCACGACAGCTTAATATCAATGACAGCGATTCAGTGATCATTCAATGACATTTCTCAGCCGCTAAGCTGTTAGGAACTCATAATTGACTTATGCCCGAATACTCGTACGCTACTTAGCTTTGGGAGCGTCTCAAACATCGCCCTGTCACTTTAAATGTCAAACGTATGAAAGAGATGCCATGATGTTTGAGACGCTCCCAAAGATGATTTGCGTACGAGTATTCGGGCGTTATAACCATAAAGTTAATATACCTTTCCGCTAAGGTATATTACTCATAACTTTATGGTTATAACCCGGTCTATTTAACATGACACCTGCAGGTTATACCCGTCCCTCTCACTCTCCGGGTATCCGGCAGGACCATGGCCCGCTATTATTTCTCGGCTGCTTGCGTTACAAGTGCAACGAGTGAGATAGAAGATGGCTTTGGGCAGGACACAAATCGTTCGGTCATTCACATTTAGCAATTCATTTGCGATCCAGTTTTTAGAAGGTCATAGTACGCAAGAAAGCAATTCATTTTAGGAACCTATTCTGTATCGCGCTATTTTTGAATCACTGTCTCAAAGTTGATGAAAGGCACCCAGATATTACAAAACAACTGTTGCTAAAAGGTCATGAAAAGAGGTAGAGTTTGTTTGGATATTTGCGGTAATCTGCTAATGCTTAACCGCCTCTGTGGTCTCGTGGTTTATACCACCGTCCATCATTACAGACCCAGAGGTACCGGGATCGATTCCCAGTGGGGGTATATATTGTATTCGGTTTGGTTAGTGATAGGACTTGTTTTTAATCCGCCTGGGTAGCTACTACCATTTTATCTAAGTCAGATGCAATAGCAATTAGGTTTCAGCATTATTGTGTTCCGGCAGTTATAGATAAGATAGCCAGTTCCTCAGTAATTGAGGAGTCCCGGAGTGGTGCGCTTACACTTACAACCTTATCACCACTTAACATCGGGTGTGATGAAGGCTAAGTGCTACACCGTTGTGATAACAAAATAATAATAATCTCTGGAGTTAGGTACTGAACCGATTTCGAAAAGTCGTTCACGACAAATTGTTCACCCGAGTGACATTAGCTATATTTCATTCCTATAGATATACCTACGGAAACGGGTCCACACAGTTTGTTATTTTGTCAACAAAAGCCGTCAAAACTTAATTCATCATCATAAATCATAACTACATATGCTCTGTTGTTAGGTACATATTAGACATGATGTAAGTACTAAGTACGACTATGATGAGACTATTATCCTTCAATGTAAAGCTTTGATGCATAAATAAGCTATCATTATTAAAACTTTATCCTAACTAATTCACTTCCAAATTTATCAAATAAATCTACGTATCAATCACTTATATCAATCGCACGTTGTATTTTTCATCGACGTCAGGGGAAATCAGAGAGCAAACCGTTAAATCGTGTCACTCAATTCCGTTAAATTTCAATTTGGGTTTCTGAATTCAATTCGTCGAATTATAATTTTAACTCATTAATAACATCTTGATTAAATCCAACAGTTAGAGACAACGTTTAGTTTTTTATCAGTTGGCCTCTTAAATAGTTTCAGAGTGAGTGACTTAACAAACTATGAAAAGAGCTATGCTCGGTATCTTCTTGCGTCAAAAGATGCTTCTTAAGTAACGACTCTTCGTTACTTAAGAATCTCTATCAGAACTATAAAATTTACCGACACAGCATTCAGAATAGCTAAGTTGACATGGCAATAGGCAGGCCAAATCACTCGCAGAACCGACAACCGTTAGGGTAGTTAAGATCTAAAATGGTGACCACGAAATAGACAACGCAGCTGCGTAGGATGGCCTGGAAAACTGGAATGAAAACCTGGTGAAAATTGCGGAAAGTCGTTGGCTGCAAATAGTTTGCAGTCGCTCTTTGTGACGCTCAAAGGAGAAAATCCTATGTTCAGCAAGGGACTCATAATGACTGATGACGATGATTAAATCCGATATACAACCTTTAGCACTAACGGACATACATAACATACCCAACTAAAAATTATTAATTAATGTTTTTAAAACAACAATATGAACACAATTTTTCAGGTTCTAAATAGACATAATGTCACTTATTAAAATATCATATCTCTCTTTAAATAGTTTCTAAACATAATTATTAATGTGTGGTTTGGATCTGTTAAAATTTGATAATTTGAATGTATGACACATCGGTAAGCTCCAAGTACTCAAAGTTATGTCACGAAACTCGCAGGCTTGACCGTCCCTTGATAAATGAAGTATTTTTATGGAAATTTTTGATGGTGCCCGTTTTTCCTTGGTGAATTTATTCACCCAGTTTTAGCAAGATAAATAGTGATATAGTTAATTCAATCTTATCGGATTTATATTATAAGATATCAAGATGGTTTATGTGTTTCTTTTTATTTATTTTGTGTATGGCGTCGAAGAGTCTAGAATATTACCCGTGTAATAAAAGAATTTAACGTAAAGCCATTGGACACGCCGAATATAATAATTTATGTTTTCCCAGAAATTGATTGGCAGGTTTATTAATCGTCGACATTACTAGTATTTTAACCGTTTATTTCCGTCTTGCAACTGATAGGGGTTAAATTGGAGCAAATAAACCCTTTTAGGGTCATTTTCAAAAAACGAGTCTAGTTTACCGATCATTTAGTGTTGCGACGTTTATGAATATTCGATCAATAAGGCGAATTTACATGAAACCAGCAGCTGGCGGCGAAATCATTGACAGTCTAACGCTGGCTTTAAATCATAGGGTAAAAAAAACTACTACCTACTTCAAATGAAGGTTTTGTTATTTCAATCCAGCGCTGGCGCCTGCTCTGGGGGCCGATTCTGCTAACATTAAGTCGTAATCGTGTCTCAATCGTGTTGCAATTGTAGTGCTTTTTTACACACTAGTTACAATTACAAGAATTATGACAGTATGATGTGATGTGAATGTAGTGTGTGGTCTGGTCAGACCGTAGTATTGTGAAAAAAGTACACATTTCTTGTACCTAACTAGTGTGTATAATACCACTACAACAACTGAACTACAATGATTGAAACACGATTGAGACACGATTATGACTTAACGTTAGCAGAATCGGCCCCCTGGTATGGAGTAAAACAACTGCCTTCTTACTGGCGCAAAATTGAAATTGAATTTTTGAAATCACTGGTCAAGTTTTCAAGTTCGACTCAGAATCGGTAACTGAACAACTTTCTCCTAGACACATGGGTCGAAATATGTATTTTTTTTTTACTTTTCATATTTAGCATTTTTGTCGTATTTCGACCCATCCAGGAGAAAGTTGTTCACTTACCGATTCTGAGTCTTAAAAATTTGGTCAGTGGTTTAAAATAACCCTGTATGTACCCCGCGAACCGCACCTCTGGCCTAGTGGCAGAATCTGCTATCGGGGCATGTTCGACTAGACATATTTTTTTTATTCTAATTGATGTAAGTACTTGCATACAATATTAAAATCTGCGACCCCGCGCTTTGCGACGGATAGCGGAGCAGTGGGCGAACCGTCTTAAGTATACAAGCATACTTTTTTACTGGCACTTCCAATAATTAACAATCAATAAACTCAATCGCTAACTTTTTAATTGAGTGTTCAGCGGAATAAATTGTATTCAAGACATTGTACAGACTCAGCGAAGTTCCGAACATAAACCCAAAATTAGGAATGAACATTAATGAAGGACTTTTCTTCAAGTTGCGAACAAAGTGAAAGGTTTAATTATATTTCAGCCTCAATCATGGCGTGTAAAACCATTTTCTTAAAAGTTGCTAATTAGGCTTTCACACGGGGATAACAAGGTGATGTTGCGAATTACATAATGCTATTTTTGGAAGGTTTTGTATAATATACCTACCTAATGATGTCGTAGGCGGATATTCGAATTCGCCGGATAGTTTAGAATGGCGGTAACAATTTAAAAAATTTGGTTTAAATTCGGTTAGGTTTGGTTAGTGCTGTGATCAAGCGATGATAGATTACGGAAATAAATATCGGCCTAGGCGCTTAATTATATGGTGGATTTAACTGTCGCCTACGACATATATGTATAACTAATTGTGTAATAAACCTTAACAAATTATGTTAAGCGAGGACTGAGCCGAGAGTCGGGACTTTGAATAATAAAGTTAAATCTCAATCGTTATCTTTTCGTTACTGTTTAGAATAGTATAACAGTTTATATTATGAAACCAACCTTAATAAAATATTTTTAATCTTATACCTAGGGATACTGAACTGCCGATCGCAAGAATATATATAAGTATTAGAACTTTTTAAAAGAAGGTGTCATGTAGCTTTGCTACTACAGTTAATTGTGGTTTGAATGACGTGTCTCTCATTTTATAACGTTTGGCCGCCTAATCTTTTTTTTATCCACCACAGGGTAAGGGTAGCACTTAGCCTTCATGACACCTGACGTTAAGTGATGCTAAGGCTGTAGGTGGAAGTGCACTACTCCTGGAATCCTCTATTACTGAGGAACTGGCTATATTTCTCTAACTGCCGGAACATAACAATGCGGAAAACGTCATAGTTATGTCATCAGACTTAGATAAAATTGTGGTAGCTAAGCCAGACGGACTGTGAACCAACCAAATTGATGTGTGACACGAGTGATATTTGTTTAGAAATGGTTAAACCTTGAATGTGAATTTAGATTTCATGCTTTTCAAACACTATACTCTTTCATGTAGAGTACGTATATTGCGTCCAACATACAACCATCATCCATACCGATTTTCACAAAACTCAGAATTATAAATTATAATTGACCTTACCCTAAATGCCTGAGCAAATTGGTAAAGTGCTTCATTGTCTCAATTAAGTGCTGTTCAATAATTCACTTACCACATGGCCCTCCGGCCAAAGGAGGTCTTCGTCTAAGCAGTCGGGTTTGTATAGCGATGGATCCAATACTCCTAGATCAGCAGTGTTCGCTAGAACAAAAGATAACATTTATGTTATTGCAGGTACGGTGACGTTTTATAACGTGCTGCTTGTTCAATGTTTGGAGAACCAACAAAGACGTTACTTAACGTTGCAGTAGAAAATGTAGAAGAGCTCTTTGTTTATTTTTAAACTAGCAACAGTATAGATTACTTTCCCCGTTTAGATTTTGTTTTGTTTTTTTATGTTCAAAATGACCCGCCGCTACTTCAGCTACGTATTTACGTAGCTATATGTGACGTCAATAAAAAAATCAGCACTGTTTAAATCAAATAGTAAAAAATACGTGCTGACATAATCAAATAGGTAGCTCCGATCCGAAATTAAGTACTATAAGATTTTAAACTTTCGCGTTCCATTATAATTATAAACAAGAGTAACGGAACTCAATGCGACATTTATTATGTAGTACATAATATTATGTACTTACAGCTTGACATTTCGACTGTGTTGCTACAGCCGTGGTCACAAGCAGACTACATAATAGATGTAGGTACTATATAATAAATGTCGCGTTGAGTCCCGTTAGTCTTGTTTATAATCGAAATTAAGTACCTAGTTGTCAAGCAATTGTGTTACAGTATTCGGAAACAACGCGGTTATTACCACATAGGTATAAAGTTAGTATTTTTTCAACACACTTGCTCATAAAGTGAGCTTTATTACATTGATCTTAGGGCCATAAACCGAACTATAACACGCACGTGCATAATAATATTACAGTACTAGTTGCGTAATAGAATTATCCCTACAAAGTTAAGTAAGTACCTAACTGCAAATTATATGCGAGTAAACAGAGACTTTTCAATTTAACCGGGTAATACAGTATCCCTACAAAGTTAAGTTAGTACCTAACTGCAAGTTATATGCGAGTCAACAGAGCATTTTCGATTTCACCGGGTAATAGATACAAATCTTTTTTTCGTAACAACAAAGAGGTTTTATACGGCTGAAAATCCATTTACGTTTTGAGAATAAATAAATGTGTCCCTAATTAAGACAAAAAACATAATTAGTATATGATTATCAAATTATTTATAATTCACAATAATTTGGTAGAAAACATTTGCATTTTATCACTATTATTATAATTATTTTGAAGTGGGCTGTATGGCTGTATGTAATCAATCACCTTACATTTGGCGCGTGCAAAATAGTAGTTTGTTACACAAGGAACGTAAGCGAGCTATTACAGAACAAGATCCAATTTGGCGCCCGTGCGAGCGCAGCTCTCAAAGGGCGCTAAAGGATCGAGTGCACCCGAGATATTTAGACGCCCGAGCGAGCGAAACGAGCGAGGGCGAATATAGTTCGAGGGTGTAATAGCTACTTGCGACCGAGGTAAGCATTCTACTTTACATCATTCATGCGAGGTAAATAAAACATTTATATTGTTATGACAAAATGATTATTTTATAAGACAGAAAATATTTATTCAAAATTTGCCAAAACTTGTAAATGTACTTATTTTAACCGCTATTTTCATTGTTCTCTACAGTAAATAGTTTTCTTATAATTTTATGAAAAAAATATTGTTTGACCAATTAAAGCATTCACCTGCTTGAATTGCAAAGTAATTTGAAAATGGAACGTTCTATCTAAACAATACACTGTGTTGCACATGCCAACTTACACAGCCTTTTACCATACTAGTAAATCCTAGTTACCGAGCAGTATGATGTAAAAAAACTTACGCGTTTTTTCCTTCAAGAAAATTTATTTTCTTGAAGGAAAACCAACAGTCAATCTTATAAATTAACATTAATTGACAATAGGCACCAGAAAGCCACTTACCACTTATTGTTCACAGGTTTTCCTTATAGATGAACAAAGATATTAGAGATATAACGACTGTTTTCGGGAATAGTTAAACTGACCTTTCAAAGTACAGAGAAGCTATTTAGAATCAATAATAGTAATCAATTTTTGGTCACCCATCCCGTGACCAACTTCAGCGGAAAATGCTTGACTTCCATAAAGTCCAAACGCAATAACTAATAAGCTCCTTAAATATTTAACACCTCTAAATTTTAATTAGTACTCCGTAGCTCAGTGGTTAGAGCAGTCGCCCGGAAAGCAAAAGGTCGTGGGTTCGAGTCCCATCGGAGCTAGTTGTGAGACGGGTCGATTTTTTCTAAATACTTCATTTTCCATTTTTCAGTAATAAAAATTGCATTGTGAATGCAAAAAACTAAAAATTAAAATAAGTTAGTACAAGAACTTTAGGGGATGATGTGTCCATCAATATGATAAATTTTTACTATGGGACCAAACACGGAATCGCGATAAAAAAATTCAGCTGTTACATGCATTTCAGTCGAGTTGATGACGTGCCTTTGTATGGAACAGCTAAATCTTTCCGCGATTCCGCGGTTGGTCCCCTATTAAAAATTGTTGTCACAAAGCAAAATATAATAAGTATTTTAATATCAAGCGAAAGTTTTTTTTCCTTTTCAAAGGCAAGTTTTAATTTAGTTCCAAGGAAAAGCGTTTCTATATTAAGTTTAAATTGTATTGATACTTAATCTGTACCATAATTCGTTTCATCCTAGATGAAACTTTGTGGCTTAGAACCTTAATACACTGGAATAAAAGTGATTTCAGTAATTATATGAATTTCTGCGACACCATTATTGGGGAATTACATGACAAAGTAGATGCTTATTCTCAGTTCCTGTATGAGAAGAGTTTTGCAATATTATTGATAGTCGGAGTATGTATATTTATTGGGTGATATTTCTGGTTAGTTTTTTAGGCAGATAATTGATTTTTTTCTTAAACTTATCTCTGAATTCGCTTTTAAGATTATCAAACATTAGGTACCTACATTAGTTACATTAAATTTTATTAGAGACTAGCTGATCCTCGCGGATCTACCCGTTCATGTGGGAATATCGCGATAAAATATAGTCTAAATGGACTATTTAACACAAAAAGATTTTTTCAATTCAGTCCAGTAGTTTCTGAGATTGGCGCGTTCAAACAAACAAGCAAACTCTACAGCTTCATATATTACTATAGACTGGATTCAATTAATAAGCTCAATACAGAATGTCTAAATGTTAATAAATCGGATAGGTATTTGAAGATTTCGACCACGTTCGTGTTTAAGTATGGGTATGTACCAATTTTCAAGATGCCAGAATATTTTAGGTCTCAAGTTCGATTCCCGATCGAGTAAAAGTAGAAAGATAACTTTTCTATTTTTTCTCGTGTCTGGGTGTATATTACATATAATACTTGTATTTAAGTTTATATGGTGAACAGCACATCACATTACATTTAAGAGGTAAGTAGGTAATAATGGTTATATTTGATTGTGCCCTTATCAAGTGGTTTCCGTTAAACAACAATGTGCGTTTCTACCTCAGATCATATAATACTATACTTCTACATAAGCTGAGGTGCGCGGAGCTGAACCAGTATGAATGGTTGAACTATGTGTTTTGAAACATATGACAGTTCAACTGACACCGTCTGTTCGCTTGGAATATGATGATAACACTGCTTAAGGCGGTACCCTGACCGAATGTGGCACCCTCAGAGGTTTTTATTTAATAAGTGGCTAATAGAAAAACTTTACGGGGATTTTTTTTTCTAGTATTTTTTGACGGAAAGTATCGCTACATTCCCTCATAGTCATTCGTAAAAGTAGATAGCAAATGTGTGAAAAACGGCCACTTTTAGCAGTTTTGCTATCTACTTCTAGCAGTGACTACGAGGGAATCTAATCATACCGTCTAAAAATATTAGACTATTTTTTTAGTTTCATTTAAATTGTGTATTAGAATTACAATATTAAATTAAATTCAACGCGGCGCTGTTAAACTTTCGTGGTCACTTTCACTGTTATGAAAAACGGGATTTTTACAATGTTTTTTGATGTCTTCGTCCTCAACATTATGGCTGTTGCAGCAACAAATTTATACATAGTAAAAAAACCCACGACTCAATATAAAATCAAAAAATTTAAAAATAAAACTTCTGCCTCTGTCGGGGGACTATAAAACTTAATATACCCTTTTAGAACTTCTCTTTTTGTGGTCCCCAACCGATAGAGACATTTTATTTTTTAACTTATAAATTTGAGTTTTTGTTGTATCGGAGTTTTTAAGAAAAATATTTTTGTTTCATTCCTTATTAAATTACCCACAAAAGTTTGTTAGTAAATACCCATTATGCCTGTCAAATGTCAAATCCCCACCCTCCCTAACTACTTTAGCTAAGTAAAAGAGCTGATGACCTTGAAACGTCTGAACAGATGTTCACAGAAATAGCTAAGAACCATCTCGATCACGTCAGCTTTCGAACAAAAGTTCAGGAGCTACGATGCCACAGACAGATACAAAGACAGACAGACAGATACATCGACACATCAAACTTATAATAAATAAATAACTTTTTCCAATCACACCAGTTATCTAAGACCATGTTAATTTTATTGAGAAACTGAGTCTTGGAAAACTTGATAACGGATAAATATATAAGTAAGTAGGTACTTAAATACTTTAGTTTGTAAATACATACTTAATATACATAGAAAACACCCAGACCAAGATAAATATACATGTTCATGTACATGCACAAATATTTGTCTTTTTCGGGAATCGAACCCGAGACCTCTGGCGCAGAAGGCAGATATCCTACCCCTGCGCCAAATCGGTCGTCAAATAACACCCCTCTTTTTCCAGTCTGGGGTTAAAAATCCCGTTTATCGTAATAGTTGGAACACAGCTTAGCTCCACGCAGAAAACGTACCCTGAAGTCGGAAGTTCCGTCGTCAGTACGAAACTATAAGTAAAGCAACGGAACAAAAATATCGCAGGACATCCAAACCACTGGTTTCACATTACTCAAGTTAAGTTTAAGAAGAATAATTTGAACACGAATTTATATAGTACCTATTAAGAAAACAGGTATTAAACGCGTTTAAACTAAACATAGGTGTTTAACACCTACGTTTTCCCGACGTTTACGACCGAAAAAAAAGGGAATTTATATATTATTTCCACGAGGAAATTGGGAGTATACGTTACCGATACCGAGTCCTGAAATCGAATCATTGTTGCTTTACGGTAACGTAGGTATACAATATCGACGGTATCTTATACGTTTTCTGTTTACGCAAGTCTTCCACTCCGAAACGTGGCTCGGGAAAATGTAGGACCTACCATTGTAAGTTGGTAATATAGTTTTATGAATAAAAATATTAGATGCAAAAAGGAACGAGCTATAAGTGCAATATTATAAATATGTAGGCAAAAGTCTACAAAACAAAATATTTATAATATTTTAAACACATAGTTTTTGCTTTAGTGTTACATGTTAACTACCTACAGTACCTACGTGTCAGTTAACTCTGCGCGTGACTGGGTTCCGTGCTGGGGCGTTAGTAATTTTTTTTTGTTTCAAGTCTATAGAAAATATTAGTATTCGATTTTTACCCTCTCCTATCTATTTCATTAGTTTAGCTCGCAATCATGTCATAGAATAAAACAAGTAAAACACCTATTTTAGAATATGTGATGAATTAGATATTTTTTTTTCATTCTTTATTTCATAGTGTGTTCTATCTTCTTAGTGTAGGTATAATATCTTAATACGAAACATTAGACGTTTGAACGACAGTTTATTTAGTTTTTTAAAATTCGTCCTACCCCTGAAGATCACTTAAATAATGTAAAGTTTAAAGGAAAAAAATATACTTATATAAAACGACGTCAAATTTTGTATCAATATTTGTACAAAATAAAATTCCAAGTCCAAAATTTTATCCGAAATAAAAAACAGAATACCAAAATACTTTCTTTATCTCTATAAGTACAAATTAATATTTATAAAACCAATACCCAATTACTGAATCCAAAGGAATTGTTAATGATGCTGGAAATAAACTACAAAAATAGAAAAAAAACATTGTACAAAGATGAGATGTTTAATAACTTCTTCATCCTAATACAATGTACGCTCATTAAAGGGTTATTTTTATTTTGCCTTAGGTAGAATATCAAAGAATTCATCTTTTTTCTTTGTATTATGTAAATCCCGAGCTTGATCGCTTTAATAATACAGGAAACAATCGTTATTTTTTTTCTTTTCGTATGAATGATCATTAGACGAAAAAATATTTGATCAAAGCTGAGCAGCGTAGAGTGGAAAAAGAAATCGTGTTGAAAGAATACTCTGTAACATTTATTACGTACTAGTTGCCGCCCGCGGTTTCCTCTGTATGGTTCCCGTTCCCGTGGAAATATCCGAGTAAAATTCACTCAATAAGTAATAACGATATAGGCACTAATATAAGCTCAAATATAAAAGCGAGATTTTTGAAGCATTCTATAAATAACGATATAGGTACCGTCATAAAGTCAGATATAGAAGCGAGACTTTTCAAACATTTTATAAGTTCAAGATGTCGTTAGTCGTCAGTCGCGAGTGAGCGCGATTTATCCTAGATCGCATCATCGCTTACCATCAGGCGTGATAGTGGGCAAGCACGTGCCTATCTACAATAAAGAAAAGTAATTACGATATCAATACTGACATATACTCAGTTATAGGACCAAGCTTTTCAAGATATCCTACGATAATTATCTCATACACAAGATTGAAGTTATTCAACGGGTCTGTTTTCCAGTTGTTCACTCAATCTTTGATGCTCATTGTATAGGCACAAGTAATTGGAGAAAGTTCTTAGGTCGTATCAATCAACATAGCAAATACGAGAGACTTAGTTTAAGACAAAGCAGACGGAGGGTAACTTTTTGCATTCTAACGATCAGTCCCCTAGCATGAAAAACTATCGTTATGATAATCGAATAGTAAACTATACCGTCATTCAAAAGCTGTCAATGTGCTGCTGTCAAATATGTAGATACCTATTACATTAGAAGGTTGAAAAATACTTAGTGCTTTTTATAAAGGCGCGTAGTGATTAAACTTTTCAACACTTACTTCCATTAGCAATAAAAATGTTTATAAATACTTCCCCAATTACTTATACTATGCGCCTAGTAGGATCATTGCCCTGACTTAATCCGCTTAAGTAATTAATAACGTTGACTATCATTTTAGACAGAAATACAAAAACTGCTTTGTCACAGTTCAACGTACGATAAAGGCGTCAGAATAATGAGAAGTAAGCTAAGATTCAAAAAGACAGGCGCGCACCGACCCGGGCCGGCCGAAATTTTAAAATGCGGCAAAGAAAATTTAAATGTTTACACAGGAATTAAAGTTTATATTAGTTGCATCGCCAATCGCATTTCTCGTAGTCCTCCGCATACGCGAGCTCCGTGCGCCTTCCGCGGCACGCCACGCACGACTCGAACTAACGCGATTGGCATTATACAATGCGGTAAAAAAAGACAGGCGCGCACCGACCCGGGCCGGACGAAATTTTAAAATGCGGCAAAGAAAATTTAAATGTTTACACAGGAATTAAAGTTTATATTAGTTGCATCGCCAATCGCATTTCTCGTAGTCCTCCGCATACGCGAGCTCCGTGCGCCTTCCGCGTCACGCCACGCAAGACTCGAACTAACGCTATTGGCATTATACAATGCGGTAAAAGAAATTGAAATGTTTATAAGTAAACATGAATTTACACTTCATAATAGCTGCAACTCATTCCGCGTCCGTGCGGCTCCGGTTGGACGTGGACGGCCTCTGCGACAGCCGTACGGCTCCGTGCCGGGCCAGGCTGGCACGCCGGTTGGTCTGAACCTTAGCTTAGGTATTTTTCAAGGTTAAGGAATACCTTTAATAGCCTGCTTCTAATTGAATATAGAAAGGTAACTCTCGATTTCAAAGCAAAGAAGCTTTTCTATCGCTGAATGTTATAATGTTATATTATATCATAATGCACTGAGACTCAATGAAAATAAATAATAGTTTAACTAAGAGAATTTATTAATGGACAAGTTCAAAGGCGATCTTTTAATAATTTTGTATCAACAGCAGTATTCAAAATATGTACCGATGGATGTTTTCATCATTTATTACTTACAGACAGAAGCAAAATAATATATTCGTAAGGTTCTTTTGATATGCCCGTACTTATCAATATTTTATTAATAATACCTGTGTTAGTTCTAGGTTAGGAATTCCAATAACGAAAGGCATACCTACGAAAATATTGTTACGAACATGACCTTCAGGAAAATAGCTTTTTGTATTAAAAGTATGACAATAAATAATACAGAATAGAATCGACAAACTTTTAGGCATTAAAAGTCATATTTTATTTGCTTAATCCTTACTTCCTTACTTTATTATATTATAAATGCGAAAATGCGAATCTGTCTGTCTGTGTGTTACACAATCACGCCTAAACTACGGAACCGATTTGAATGAAAATTGGTACAGAGATAGTCTAGAACCTGAGAAAGGACATAGGCTACTTTTTTATGTGAACAAAGCGCTGTAAGGGGTTGAAATAGGGGATGAAAGTTTGTATGGAAATTACGTCATTTTTAAAGCTAGAAGCTTCAAAATTATTTTATAGGCTTTCATTAGATAAATAAATACGACATTCAAAGTTTGTAAAAAAAACTACCCTAAAGAGGGTGAAAACAGGGGATGAATTTTTTCGTGTGATGACGTCGGCAAAAAAGTTTACGGAACGGATTTTGATGAAAGTTTTTTTGTTATACAGCTATTGGTCCTTGCCAACATATAGCTATAATTTATTTTGAAGATCGCAATTTCTGATGTGAAACCATAGCAGTGCAGCCAATCTATGAGAGATATAAAAATACCGTTTTAAGGAAAATTGTTAAATGTGATGAGCACTTTCTATTGACGTACAAAGTTTGAAGGTCTGGTACACCTGATGTGGAACCCTAGCAGCCAGATTAAA
Source organism: Crambus lathoniellus (assembly GCA_949710035.1). Classification (NCBI taxonomy): domain Eukaryota; kingdom Metazoa; phylum Arthropoda; class Insecta; order Lepidoptera; family Crambidae; genus Crambus; species Crambus lathoniellus. Next base: position 14,219,706 of record OX453296.1, read on the forward strand.
CTATATGAGATACAAAAATAGCGTCTTAAGAAAAGTTGTTTAACGTCATGGACATTTTCTATTGACGGAAAAATATCGTAGGTCTGGTACTCCTGATTTGGAACCCTTGCAGCCCAGCTTAACTATAAGAGATACAAATACAGCATCCTAAGAGAAGTTGTTCAGCGTGATAAGTATTTTCTTTTGACATACAATATATACTAATATACTAATATTATAAATGTGAAAGTGTGTTTGTTTGTATGTCCGTCTTTCACGTCAAAACGGAGCAACAGATCGACCTGTTTTTTTTAGTATGTGGATGGAGCTAGAGAGTCCCATAGGCTAATTTTATCTCGGAAAAATATCACATTCCCTCGGAAAAACGTCGTGTAGTACACGCGGCAAAACCGCGGGCGGAAGGCTATGTGATATAAATTTTTAATGTGCTATTACGTAGGTACTGTTTATGTAATATACACGGTATTTTTTTATCACCCCGGATATTTTTAGGGATTATTTTATTCATGAAAACAAACAACTTTTATTAAAGGACCAACACTGAAATCGCGAAAAAATATCAGCTGTTCCATACATTTTGATTAAATATTTTTGCACTTTTGTATACCTGGCTGTTTTTTTTTTGCGATTTTAGTGTTGGTCCCATAATAAAAATTGTTTGTTTTCTTGAGCAGAATAATCCTTTTAATTTTATCGGGGGTGATAAAAAAATTACCGTGTATATTAAGTAAATAAATAAAATAATTCATACTTATTATTAAACTGTATGCGATTCTATTCAGGGGGCTACCGGCAAAAAATTATGGGTATGAACATGGGCTTCATTTGACATTTGAAGCACATATTATGCCCTTAAAAGCACAAAATATGGGCATCAAATGTCAAATGAAGATGAATATATCCATATTTTTTTGCCGGTACAGGGGCTGTATACATTGAAAAGAAATAGAAAAAAATACCACCAAGGGTCTTCTTAAACGGAACAGATACCAAAAATATAGATTTTGAATTTTTTGGCTGTCTGTCTGTTGTCCACGTTTCAGGCAAAAACTATTGAACGGATTTTAATGAAACTTTTTTTGTTATATAGCTATTAGTTGTCGCCAACTTATAGGTAGGCTATAATTTATTTAGAAGATCGAAATGGCAATTCTTAGTCTTATGGAAAATTGTTAAATGTGATGAGCATTTTCTATTGACGTACAAAGTTTGAAGGTCTTGGTACACCTGCCTGGCTAGCATTACCATCATTATATCACGCGATATGATATAGCACGTCTTGCTGTCTTGCTTCCACCTTAGTGGGGTAGGTAAGCAAGACAGCATGACGTGCTATATCATATCGCATGATAAAAGCCGTTCATGCTAAGCCAGCTGATGTGGAACCCTAGCAGCCAGGTTAAACTATATGAGATAGCATCTTAAGAGAAGTTGTTCAGCGTGATAAGTTCTTTCTTTTGACATACTGTTTGTATTGTTTGTATATCCGTCTTTCACGTCAAAACGGAGCAACGGATCGGCATGTTTTTTTAGTATGTGGATATTTTTGGAGCTAGAGAGTGACAAAGACTAATTGATATCCCGGGAAAATATAACTTTCCCTCGAGATAACGTCGTGTAGTACAGGCGGGCGAAACCGCGGGCGGAAGGCTATGTGAAATATTTTTTTAATGTGTTAATATGTATCACAGCGCTAAACTAATATATCTATATCTTCTTCTATACTTATAATAAATCTGTAGAGAGGTCAATTCTGTACATGAAATATATTTCCAAAATAACTATCAGGATGTGATTAGGGATCGATATTGATGCCAAAAATGCAATCAGTAAAATTTTTGTCTGTCTGTCTGTCTCTCTGTCTGTCTGTCTGTCTGTCTGTGTGTATAACCGTTATAGAAACAAAAACTACTCGACGGATTTTAACGAAACTTGGTACAGTTATTTTTCACACTCCTGAGCTGGTTATAGTGTACTTTTCATCACGCTACAATCAATAGGAGCAGAGCAGTGAAGGGAAATGTTGGGAAAGCGGGAGCGGGTTACTCCATTTTTTAAGCTTCCGTCGCGTGTGCAACCTTCATGGTTAAAGCTACACAGAAATCATGTATGACGGAAATGTTCTCCTTAAAATTATATAAAAAACTAGCTGACCCGCGGCAAACCTTGTTTTGCCATATAATAGTGGACCCGGTCACCAACATCTTGTGTGTATGTTTATACACCAAAAGGTGCCTACACCAGACAACAGATAGCGCTAGTTACACACTACTACCAATAAAGAGGCCCAAGCTTGGTCTCTATTTCTTACATATAAAAAATTACTCTGTGAAGCAGAGTGAGTGTCAAATAACTCTGCGCGCATGCGCGACTGGGGAATTTTTGGCGCTAGCTACAGTACATTTTTTTATTCTAAGCTTATGGAAAAGATTAGTACTCGATTTTGACCGCGCAGACGTCAGTGATTACATACTCTTTGGAAACGGCAATGGAAGAAATGACAGTTTTGTATCGAAAGGTACGACAGTTAAACGATTTTTCATAGAAAATTATAATTTTTACTCAATTTTCCGGAATAAGAAGTAGACTATGTTACTCTCCAGCTCCCAAACTATCCCCACACCAAATACCACGTCGATCCGTTGCTCCGTTTTGACGTGAAAGAAGGACAAACAAACAAACAAACAAACAAATAAACAAACAAACAAACACACTTTCACATTTATAATATTAGTATGGATATCCTACGACAGCATATGTCTATCTTTTATGGTAGACTCACAACAACACGTGTAACTCCCGATAGCTTAGCAGTTCGAAGCTTCGCTCGACGCGTCTCGCGGCCGAAGGTATAAAAAGGCGGGGCGTCCGAGCGCGAGCTTCATACAATTATAATAAAAAGGAACCTTCAATTTGAACCACTTGCAAGTGAGAAGGAATAGATTTGTATACTTTCAACGTTTTCGTTGCTTATTCAATCAGTTTATTGTTCACATGTACACAAAAATTTAAACCGAAAGATTAGTTTAAAATACGATCTAATCAAAGGCAGCTGCGCGCTGAAGAATACGTGCACCTTCGCGACGCCATAATCAATGATAGATCTACTTACCAAAGATAACATTTTTGGAGACGTTTGACGTATTGTGTTATATGTATAGTGTTGAGTGGCAAAAACGCACCTTACCTTACGTTTGCAAAGATAAATTATTTTAGGTGATAGAAGTTTATGTAAAGATTACGGGAAAAATAAAACGATGTCTCTAAATAGTAAACTTTTTCAGAATCATCAACAAAAATTACATTAGTTCCATTATCGGTCAAGAGATGGCGCTGACCAAAAACAGCAAAATTCTACATCGCAAATTCTTGGAAGCATTATAATTATGCCTCGCCGATGAAAACGTTTTTACGTTTTATTTACAACCAAAATATCCTCCTTCCTACCTACTCGCAGGTTGCTTTGTTTGGGTGAAGCACAGTTGTAGTTTTTAACCGACTTCAAAAATTGAAAAGGAGGAGTTTATCTATTTGTCGCGTATATTTTTTTTTTATATGTATGTACACCGATTATTTTCTATTTATTTATGATGGTACGGTACGGAACCCTCGGTGCGCGAGTCCGACTTGCTGTTGACCGGTTTTTTTTACTGTCCTACGTTTGAGATATAGTACAAAATTTCTAAATTTGCCGTAGTGAATTTGGATGCAGTATGAAAAATTCGTTTTGGCTACATAAACAATTGACTTTTGTTACTTTTTTACGTAATACTTATGATAATCCTTTGTATGACTGAAAGGAATTCTACTAATATTATAAATGTGAAAGCTTAGATGTCTGCTACTCAATCACGCCAAAACGGCTGAACGGATTTGGCTGTTTGGGATACAGATACTTTTGTAGCTTGGAGAGGAACATAGGCTTTTTATCCCTGAAAAATATCACATTCCCGCGGAATAACGTCGTGTAGTCCACGCAGGCGAAGCCGCGGGCGGAAAGCTAGTATAAAATAAATACACAAAAAAACATAAAAACCTTATTAGCTAAAAAAATGAAAAATGCTGCCGAAAGTCACTATTCCACGCGAACGAAGTCGCGGGCACAGCTATAACTCTTTATAAAAATCAACAGAAATCCGTAGGAGTAAAAACGCTTGGCTAGCTACCACCATATTATCTAATTCTGAAGCTATAAAAATGATGTTTTTAGCATTATTGTCTTCTGACAGTAGATATAAGATAGCCAGTTCCTCAGTAATTGTGAAGATTCCGGGAGTAGCGCACTTACATTTTCAGTCTGATCACCAGCTAAGTGCTACCCCGTTGTGGATAAAAAAATTAACAATGAGTAACTTTGTCTACTCGCATTTAGGTTCGTTAAATTATGACTTTGTATCAATACTTATTTTATATTTCTTCTGTGCGTGTTCGTAACTGAACTACTCCTAAACGGCTGGACCGATTTTAAGGCGATACTCGGAAAAAATGTGCTGAAGCGAGATAGCAATGAGAAAACGACGCGCGCGGGAGCGAGACCGATTTTGCAGATCAGACAAAAAAAACGCAAAATCACTTCGTATTAAAAAACTACAGCGATAACAAAAAAATGCTTCTATACGATCCTCAATATTATTGGTGTCCACTAATTAAACCAATTTCCAATAGTATAAGTAACCCCATTTAAGAATAATCTTCACTTTTCGCATTTTTTAGAGGTCTTTTCGAAAATAAAAAGTGTCGAGGCAAAATCATAAAATCGTGTTTTTGAAACTATACGATTCTAGATAAAGGTATAAAGAAATATATATCTTATTACCAGATTTGTAACAACTGTAACCGTCCTATAGTTTTCAATCAAAAAGTCCATATTTTTCCGAGTAGCGCCTTAATAAAAAAAATGTGTGTCTTCAGGTGTATTCGAGAATGGTTTAAATTATCAATTGGACTCGGTAGGTGGCGTGCTGTCGATAAGGCGGTACGAAGTTCGCCGGATCAGCTTGTAATATTATAAAAATATGAAAGTGTGTTTGTTTGTCCATCTTTCATGATGAAATGGAGCAATAGATCGTCGTGATTTTGATATGGAGATAGTTTGGGAGATAAAGAGTGACATAGGCTATCTTTTATCCCGGAAAAATATTACGTTCCCGCGGGATAACGTCAATAACGTCGTGTAGTCCACGCGGGCTGAAGGGTAGTCGTCAATAAAGCCAAAATCACGCGAAATATGCGACATGTACTTAAGTAAATTCACAGAGGTAGTGAAACAAAATCCGTTACGTACTAATTTGCTTACAAAAATCATACAATACTGTATAAAGTAAAATCAAGAGCGGCCACTTTTTATACAGTTGGCCAAATTTAATAAAAGTTGCAAGAAATAACAGGCTTACCATATTATCTGCAAGTAGTTTTCTAGATTAAAAACTCCTCTAGAGGTTTCCCTGCTACTTTTCTTCCCGGAGATTACCAATAAAAATGCATTTAACTGAATATTTCATTTGCTCACTGCTTTATTGGAACAAGCGGTGTCATTGAGGGAATGGACTTATTTCAAAATGAGGAAACACTTTGAAGTGCGCAAATTGTTTGTGATTTTTAACTTATTCTATTGTGGTCGTCATTGTAGTTATGCCAATTTCTTGTTCAATATTCAACCGGTAACGTTTACAAATGGTAAAATCATTCCGTTTTATCAACATACTCATCGTTAGCCATTTTGATGTGCCACTGCTTCGGCACTGGCCTTCCAAAGTAGAATGGGCCATGGCTTCTTTGGTGAAGATCTTTATTAGATGTTGGTGTTACGAATTTTACCGGATCCGCTAGTAAGTTATAGTTAAGTAATTACCTATATAAGTTATTTCAAGTTGACTATTTATCTCGAAAAAAATGTTCAGTACATCACAAAAAAAATTGAACATAAAGTCTCGTCGTCTTTTTAAAGTCTTCTTTTGAGGCTAAGTGTGACTTGGTGCGAAAATGAGTAGGTAAATATTTAAGAAGGTAAAGTGAAAAGGATTCATGTAAATTACAAAATAACAAAAGGATGTACTCGTATGATTAACTAACGTTCCTTTGTTTAAAAATCTTAACGGATTGTGCAGATACAAAATTAGAATTTATAAATCTCCATTTTAAGAGTGACTGTCTTCATTCAAAATTATCTAGTTTTATTTTAAGTAATTCATTGAACCTGGCGTTACTTGGCGGAAAACCCTACTCATTGTGAAAAAAGAAATATAAGTAATTATGTAGCTATATACTTCCGCAAAAACAAAACATCCGCCCGCCCACCCGCAAAAAAGCTTATTTTACCTGGTTTTACTATCAGTGAATTTATTTTTAACTCCAGACTCGAAAAAGAGTGTGTTATAAGTTAAATGTGTTTGTGTTTCTGTGTATCTGTGTGTCTGCCTATCACATCGTAGCTTTTGAATAAATGGACCGATTTTGATAGGGTTTTTTTAAAGTTAAACCAAATGAAGCAAACCAAATGAACCAAGTAATAAACTACATTAGGAATAAATTTTAGTTTATCTTGTTTAAGTACTTACTTGGGGGAGGCCTATGCCCAGCAGTGGGCGTCGTACGGTTGAAATGATGAAGTACTTACTAAGTTGTCTCTATTAAACTTGCCTTACTACTTATGGTTCTAGATTTAAACAACTAAAGCAACAATTTAACCCTAGTATTTCATTTCCACTCTGTTCGATATAATATATTATGTTAGGAGAGCGCGGAGCAATATTAACATGAAACCCTTTGTAGTATTTTACCTCTCTGAATAGTACAATCAGAGAACTTTCCGGTTGATCACTCTTCGACGAAAATTGCTTGCACTCCCGTATAACCACACGTAACTAACAGGAGCGAGCGCTTAGATCGTCATAATCGTCACCCTATTTAATGTCCCCACTCGGCCTTCCTTTTGGATGGATATAAGGAGAATGGTACATTACATGACCCACTACGCGGGATTGGTGGATGGATATTAACGACTGCAGACGCAGCAGCGACCAGCGGCTTAACCTGCCTTCAGAAACACCCAAAAGCTCGAGATAATACATTTTTGGTCACTTACGCTACGCTCTAAAAGTTGAGTAGCGTTCAAATAGTCGAGCCTATTTGAACGCTACTCAACTTTTAGAGCGTCTCAAATACCATGGCGTCTCTGTCATATATTTGACATTTGATGCGACAGAACATTGTTGAAAAAACTGTCTTACGCCCGAATTCTCGAACGCAAATCATCTTTGGGAGCGTCTCAAACATCATGGCATCTCTTTCATATGTTTGACATTTAAAGTGACAGGGCGATGTGTGAGACGCTCCCAAAGATAAGTAGCGTACGAGAGTATTCGGGCATAAGTTTAGTAGTGTTTGAGTTTTCGGGCCCAAGGCAAGGCAAGCCAATATCTCCGAAAGGTGGTTGACCGGGAAGTTTGTCTATAGTACAATCCTATATACTTAGTCAAAGGCGCGGTTGTAGGAGTGGCGGTCAATTACCTTAGTCAGTCAACATAGGAACATTGTAACAATAAGCCAGCTATGTTCAAGACAATCGGACAAGAGAATATTGTATGAACTATCGTTAATTAGCAAACTGGCGTTGAATAGGCTCGTTGGGGTCTATGAATTTTCATTTAGTATGAGACGTAGCTGAATATGTTAAAATCGGAGAATACGTCAGTGGTACTGAATATGAAATACAAGCGTAAGAACCAAAGAAGCTTCGAAATCAGTTCAAAAAAAGGCGGCAGACATTGTAAGAAGGCGAACCGGCAAGTTATCCGTCAAAATCTGGATACGCGGCAGCGTATCAGCCAAGTTCAAAAGAAAACAGAGCTGGCGAGCAGCACCGTGTGTATCTTAACACGAACCATTTGGTGCCACTTTTGACTCCCTCATAACTCAAAAACTATTACACAGAAACATGTCAAATTTGGCTTATGTATTGAGACTAGCGAGATAAATATGTGCTCCAAATTTTATATACACACCTCAAACAGTTCTTTAGATATTTACGTCCAAAAATCGTTATTTTTATCACTGACTCACCTATAATCAAAACTATAACCCACTTCCAGATGACCTAGAAAGCTGAAATTTGGCATGCAGACAGGTAATCTGGTGAATACAAAGGAAAAAATCCGAAACTAGTATTTTTTTTAAATAAAACGTTGACAAACTTATATTTGCGTTCCCTATGCACTTATCCTGTATAAGATCTTGTATTAGATGAAGTACAAATATAAGTTTGTAATAGTTTTTATTCTGTTATATACCAATAATTCGTCATACCTCTTGAAGTTCGGCTAGCGCCAACGGCGTAGTGGCCATTCATTATTGAGGACTCGAGAGAACCAAGTTCGAACCCCAGATTACCCAAATACTTTTTGTCCTCGCGTTAAATTAATTACAAACTTGCGCCGTCTAGCACGATATCCATATTATTATTTATTAATTATTAATATTAATATAATTATAAAGTTATTGAAATATTTACTTTTTTGCATTCACAATCCAAGTTTTATTATTGAAAAATGGAAAATGAAGAATTTAGACAAAATCGATCCTCATCTCACAACCAGCTCCGATGGGACTCGAACCCACGACCTTTCACTTAAATTAATTATTAATATTAATATAAATTATAAAGTTATTTAAATTTTTACTTTTTTGTATTCACAGTCCAATTTTTATTATTTAAATATGGAAAATGAAGTACATCTCACAACCATCTCCGATGGGACTTGAACCCACGACCTTTCGCTTTCCGGGCGGCTGCTCTAACCACTGAGCTACGGAGTCGTAATGATAAATGTGAAAGTGTGTTTGTTTGTTTGTTTGTCCTTCTTTCACGTCAAAACGGAGCATAATACTTTAACCCGACCACCAGGGGGCCGATTCTCAGGCAATCGAGAAAAGTTCACTTTTATAAGCTCGAAATTCAAATATAACACAGTTTGTGTATTGTCAGAATTTCACAATCGAAAAAGTTCGATCGAAAAGCAGTCGAACGCTACGAGTGGTACAGACCAATCGATGTTCGTATACGAACTTAGCTGTCAAAGTGAATTTGTTGACAGGTGGGACAGTTTAGTTTGTTTGAAACGTTCTAACTTTTCAAAAGAAACCACAAACAAAATGTTCGACATACGAATTACCACACTGAAAAAGTTCGAATGCCTGAGAATCGGGCCCCAGGGGGCGCAATCTTCATACATTCAAACGAGAAGCCAAAAAATGCGAAAGTTGCTATGTTCTCCCTGTAGGTGCACACTTTGCACATAAATAGTTCACTAAAGTCAACGATAGATGGCTCCAAGTTAATACACCCACCCACAGTATAGAAAAGAAGAGAAAAATCCTTTTTTTCTATACTATATTGTTGAAAGTTGATGGAAGGGTATTAACTTTAAAGAGATTAAAGTGTACTTATGGAAAATAATGTCAAATAATCTAAATTATACTTTTGTTTGTTAAATTTGTTATTTGCTATGTTCTGTTTTGTAAAGATCCGTAATTCCGTTAGCAATTATATAGTTTCGTTGCTCGGAGTACCTACCGTTTTTTGAGAAAAAGACTCGTTTGTGTTGAGTGTTGATATTATTATAGAGTTCTTTGGTGATGTGCTGTGTTTGAAAAAAGACTTCTTTGAACATTTTTAATGCCTTTAGTGATGCATATTTGTTGTTTTATTGTTAATAAAGGGTGCAGTGTTAACCTATGTTTCATTTACACTGAGTTTCCTTATAAATAAATAATATGTATACTATGCCTATGTGTGTGTGTCTGTGTTTATATGCCTTTTTAATTTGCATATGTGTGTGTTTATACACCAAATGGAGTGTGAACTGTGAGACTATAACTTCGATACAAAACTGCAAAACTGTCATCTCTTCCGTGGCCGCTTCCAAAGAGTATGTAATCACTGACGTCTGCGCGCGGTCAAAATCGAATACTAATCTTTTCCATAAGCTTAGCATAAATAATGTACTGTAACTAGCGCCAAAAATGCACCAGTCGCGCATGCGCGCAGAGTTATCTGACGCGCACTCTACTTTACAGAGTAATTTATATATGTAGGATGTAGAGACCAATCTTGGCCCTTTTATTGGTAGTGTATACCTAACTAGCGCTATCTATCGTCTGGTGTAGGCAACTTTTGGTGTATAAACACACACACTAGACATAGTCTTCTTATTATTTATTCTACTTTAGTCCACTATAATTTATATGACAAAACAACGTTTACCGGGTCAGCTTAAGCTAGTTAGCAAATAAAGAATCAATAAGCAAGATTAGATGTCAACAAAAACGACTACATCCATAAATTGTCAAGACATGGCGCTAAATGATAAATGTAAAAGACAAACTACTGCTATATACACTGACCTCTATTATTTACACACTGGACTGGCTGACATAAATATTGTCGACTGCGGTAATGATTGTGTCAAAATTAGTTCTCGGGACACTCGTAGTGGCGGCGCTTTAAATTGCCACATAAAATTAGCTGTAATTTGTATGGAGACAGATTGTCCAGTGTATAAATAATAGAGGTCAGTGGCTACGTAGTAATAATTATATAGTATTCTTTGATACTGCCAAGGATTCTATATTAGTGCATTGTGCGGCAAAAGATACGAGTTTGTCCGGAAAGCTTTATCGCTTAATGAAACCAGAATCAAAACGCAAATGGAAATACAATATCTGCTCAGGAACATTAAATACCTACTGCAACTTCGTCGAGCAAAACACCATACACTATTACGACTAGGAAAAAGAAACTGTTGGAAATAAGAAAATCTGTTAAAAATGATATTTCTACGTCCACACCAAACACGAGCATAAAATTAGTTTCATTGTCAGTAGCTGATACACAAAGGCAAAGTAATATAACTGGCCAAATAAAATATACTGAAACATTTGGTATTAATTTATTATGAATAAGTAGGTACCTACTAATAATTTCTCTACAAAAAGTAATGATATCTCATCAAAAACATAAAATATGTGAAGTGAGAGCCAACTTCAATATTAGGAAATATGCCTTGGTTGTTGACTTCAACGACAAAAGATGTGAGATCTAAATGGGTGCCAAGTCTAACGGTCAGTCCTGAAAATTTAGTACTTACATAAAATGTTTCATAACAACTTAAAATATAATTTCTTCTTATAACTTAGGATAATATATTGAAGCCTAAGGTCTGACTTGGCTAGTTTTCATATACGAATTATATATATATTATAACCTTCGCCAGCTCTAAAGCCGAAGTTCTTATTGTATTCTTCCGAAAATTTGGCTTGCTGGTAGACTAGAAACTAGAGATGAACATCTCGGCTCTTCCATGACTGTTTCAGTAAGTACCTAATAATAATTCGTATACGAGAACTAGCCAAGTCAGACCTTAGGCTTCAATATATTATCCTAAGTTATAAGAAGAAATTATATTTTAAGTTGTTATGAAACATTTTATGTAAGTACTAAATTTTCAGGACTGACCGTTAAACTTGGCACCCATTTAGATCTCACATCTTTTGTCGTTGAAGTCAACAACCAAGGCATATTTCCTAATATTGAAGTTGGCTCTCACTTCACATATTTTATGTTTTTGATGAGATCCATTTTTCTGTAGTATTTCTGTTTTATTTCCAACAACATCTAGAATAGGAAAAATGATATTAATAACTTTTTTGCAAGGTTAAACCGGCAACCGCCAGCATAGTTACTTTGTGCCTAAGCTATGATAGACTGACTATGATGAGACGTCCAGAACTGTCCTACGCAGTACTCTTGACTACATTGCGAACTTCACTCAAAGTTGCATCGTTGCCTTTCAGTGACAAAACTCATCGAAACTTTTTCTTACTTATCACTAAGTACCTACGTAAAAACAAAAAACCGGGCTGGAGAGAGTAAAAGACAGTTTCGGGCAAATCCAGATGTACAATTAGCGCAACAGCTGCCATAACAAAGTACAGTGGTTAGATACTTCGGAGACCAATCGTATCTTATTCAATACACATGATTGTTTATTATGCAGATCTCAGATTATTTGTCTTCTGTGATCTTAGATACATACCTAGACTATTATCTATTTATGTTTGAAAATGCAGTAATTTGATTATGTTGATTCAAATGCTAATGCGCGTTTTCAAGGAGTCGATCTTCTGAAAAAGTAAATTAAAAAAATCGAGAAATAACTTATCTATCCTCTCGTATTTCAAGAACGTCTGCGTATTAACAGTTAGGTGCCGAATCTTAAAAAGCAAACTGACCCTGCTTAGCATATACAAGGGCGCCATATCCTCTCCGAATCTCTTTGGAATACGTTCGAAACCACACCAACATTATGTAAATTTGGTTTGGGTGTATATGCGACACTCGCCGGAGAAAAAGAAAGGCCGATTTCTGTTTAAAAATTCAATTCAATCTGGCGCTATACGTTGTATAGGCTTAGTCTTATGTTCAGATCGAATAACAAACTTAATTTTCCGCCTAATAAAAGTTTGCAAAATGTTTTTAAAATTCATATATCTGTATTCTTTGCTGTATATCTACAGCAAATAATACGAATAAGCTGAAACAAAAACTTTTAATAACTATGTGAATACACGACTTGAACAAGAGACAACAAGACGAATGTAATGGTGCTTCCAGGTACCCCTATTATGAGTTTGGCAAAATGTATTCGTAATCGAAAACTATCTTTCATCTCTTTCATGCTCTTTGACTGCTTATCCGATAGTTTTCGTAAGCGTTGCCAGTTAAAATCAACTCATAGTGGATTCAAATCTCACGAATACGCCGCGAAAGCGCCGCTCGCGAGCTGCTTGCACACTCGTAGTACTAGGTCTTATGGCGATATTTCGTCGGAAAGCTGCACTTTGTGATAAAGGAAAGCCGCTTTGCACAGTGATACTAGGGACAAAAATAATCGATTTCACCCGCAGCAGCGAAAGTTTCATCCCTTAGGAACATAGGTGGCGCCACTTTTTTAAAAAATAATTTAAAAATTCTACAAGCCAAACCACCGCACCGATTTTGATAAACATGGTGTCAAATGAAAGACGCTGCTCGCGGCGAGGACGTAAATGTACGTACATACACGTGGTACATTAGTCACTTTCATTCGTCATCCAGATAGCTTGCCACTTACAGCAAATTTGCTAAATCTCGGTTTTACTAAAACTAGATTTAGCCCATACAGGAATGTAAAATTTTTAAGATTTTGACATTTTTGTAGTTTTGGTTAAATCGAGATTTAGCAAACTAGCTGCAAGTGGACCTAAAACAGACAACAAGTATCGCAGTAATTTTGTAGTGGCTTGACTATAAGACCTGCCTTCTATGTACCTTTACTGGTCTGACAGACTATGTGTGGCTAAAAAACCCCTCTTCATTTAATTTAATAATAAAATCAAAATAAAACAAAGAAAAGAGCTGCCTACCAAGTGTTAAAAAATTGTCGTGTTTGATAGTAACTTCAGGCATAATTTCTCATCCGTAGGCCAGAAAACAGATTGTCTGGAAAGTTTTCCCATTTGTTACGGGCAGAGTCAAATCCTGTTATTACTCATTTTGCTAATGATGCAACGCGATGAGGCTCGCATTGCTGAAGAATGGGTTTCCACCAATTTATGGTGTCAGTTGAGACATTTTTTAACTACTTAACATTTAAGGTACCTATAAGTAAACTTTTGGAAAAGTGTGTACAGCAAGGAATAACGGACTTTCATCCTCGTAATCGTATAGAACCATCTGTCAATATCTTCAGTTTCCATACATTTTTGATGTATTGAATTTCCTTTTCAACGACCTTAGCGGTGCTACTCTGGTTATCATACATAATGATACGATATTTTTTTATCAAAAACCAGGCGGGACTGGGTTTGGGAGAGGTATTTATATTTATTTATTTTTTAAATATATGTATACATTTTAACTTAAAATGTGTCATTAATTTTTTTTCCGTAGTCCTTCAAAATAGTTCGCAATATTTTTTTTAAAGATTCGTAAAAACGACCACGTGCTATTGTTTTCGTGACAAGCTCAATGCGCCCGCGCCCGGAAGCCGCGGCGGATGTGACGCTCGATTCTCTCGCTAGTCTCATACAATATTGTATTTTTCGGGAAAATTATCAACACAACATGTACTTACGGTATGGTACGTACGGTAACAAAGTACGGTATATAAATACTGTATTGCGGCTCTTTGTATGAATACTTCGATCAAAACACCAAATGAAATTATTATTCGTTAAAAATCTAAAAATTTGGTGCAATGCGATGAAAAGTGAATCTTCATAGTAAACTATACCATCCGTAAAAAGCTGTCAAAGAGCTGCTGTCAAAATATCTATTGAAGTTTTGTTTTACGATCGAAAGAGGCGCTGCTCTGGTTTTTTTCATACAAAATAATACGATTACGATAACCATAGTTTTTCGTGCCTATGGTACTTTTTGTGAGACAGTTCGATTTTTTCAAAATACTTCATTTTCCATTTTTCAATAATAAAAATTGCATTGTGAATGCAAAAAGTAAAAAATTAAATTATTAAATATTATAATTTTTCTTCAATTTAATTAAAATAATGTAAACTATGTGTGTACATACCATATTCCAGAATAAAATAGGTACCTATGTATTTTGGGCAGGTACCTACTAGCACCCATCGATATTAATGTATCCTATAATCCATTCCGCATTTGCGAACTTTTACCAAACTCCATTCAACTGTTTAATAGCGGGGTTGAGTAATTAATAAATCGAACACTTTCCCATTAATAAAACATTTGAGGAAGTATTTTTTTTATTATTATTAGATTTTTTGTTGGCTAAAGGTACTGCGCAAACCTAAATTATCTCTGCCTGATATAAAATAGCGGATATAAGTACCTAGCCAGAAGATAAAAATATTATACCTTTCTGCTTCAATGTAATTAATACTCAGTCAATACAAACAGAAACCTTACTACATTTGTGGGCGTAAGCTTCTTAGATATAATTCAAATTTATATCTAGTCTACCACAAGTACTAAGTCTTTGTAAACAGCAAATAAACTTCATTCGATAATATTCTTATAAAAACAAAAAAGTATCCTCTCGATTCAGTGAGTGAGTACTCACTCAACTAGCGTATTTAATCAAGCATGACAAAGATAAAAACGATCTCAATATTTCTTTGTTCAAACAAATAAATAATACTTTTCTAAGTTTCTCGTATGCTAATAAAGCTCCGACCATAATAGACGCGACTAAGAGTTTGCGAAGCGGGAGCGTCAGTCGCGCGGTCCGTCAGTCGAGCGAGTAGCGGACGCTGTCAGCAGCAGCACATGAATTAATATTCTTTGTGCTGTCAGTTTGTCCGTCCTTACATAACGAGACTTACAGACGACTGATATCTTACACCAGTCATTTATATTGTGTGTTATATCGGATACTGGTAGCGTAGTGTGCGAGTCACAAAACAAAGTTTAGGAGATACGCCTCGGCGACTAGTCTTCGCAACTGACGTATGATACCATTCATCTATGTCGTCAGTGATGTAACAACTGGCTTTATCTCATTCAGCTAAGCGACTAGGACGTGTGAACTCCGCATTGGCAACGCGAAAAGCACGCGTGCGTCGCCCCGCATCGCTGACGCGTAGGTTTGGCCAAAGCTTACACCTGTACAAATACACACAAGGTTCTACTCTATGTAGGCATGCAAACTTGTGGTGAGGCAATTTCACGGGTATTTCCCGACTAAAATGGCTTGCGGTAGATATTTGATGGAAACTGTTACCTTGAATGGTGTGGGTGCTGTGCTCAATAAATAGGTATTTCGATAATTTAATGGATAATGCCAGTGTTAATGGGCTAGGTTCTGTTTATTTAAGTTTTTATTTCCACCTATTAAATAACCGTTTCAGCCCACACATTTGACGACCGATTTGGTGCAGGGGTAGGCTAAATATTTGTGTGCATGAACATGTCTATTTGTCTTGGTCTGGGTGTTTACTATGTATATTAAGTATGTATTTACAAACAAAAAGTATTTAAGTATATATTTATCTGTTATCAAGTATTCCATACAGTTTCTTTATGAAATTAAAATGGGCTTAGATAAATTGGTGTGAATGTAGGAAGTTATTTATATATTTATTATTTATTTACATTGAGATAGATTTCTTGTAATATTTAACGGTTAGATATTATACTACAATTTAGCACCACGGATACGGATAGGGACTACGGATTCAATAAACTATATAAATCAACCATTATCCAGCATTTACTGTTGTACCTACTTTTTTATTTAATGGGCTGTTATCTAGAGTTACATTGATATGCACTTATGACTCTGTTGTGTCCTGGCTCATGTGGTAATGCTAAAGATAGTTTTATGTTAATTTTAAAAATTTGTACCAACAAGCAGCACAAAGTTTAGATCCTACAATATAGTAGCAAGGTAGAATATAGTACTTAACACAAACTTATCTGACCGGTTTGTTATTGGAACTAAACAGTTTTCATAATGTACCCCTAACATGAAAAAC
Organism: Crambus lathoniellus; assembly: GCA_949710035.1. NCBI lineage: Eukaryota > Metazoa > Arthropoda > Insecta > Lepidoptera > Crambidae > Crambus > Crambus lathoniellus. The sequence continues at coordinate 14,236,260 of OX453296.1, forward strand.
TATCGTTATGGTAATCGAAAAGTAAACTACGAGTATATTGTCCTGTGTTGTCAAACATGTCTTGAATATCAATCATCAAAGTTGAATAAATATGACGGAAAGCTGCTCTGATTTTTACCCGACTACGGCAAAGCAAAAAAAGGAGGGTTATGAGTTTGACCGGTATGTATGTATGTATGTATGTTTGTATGTATGTTCATCTGTTCCCGCATAACTTCTAAACTGCTGATCATATATTCACAATTGAGGTATCGTTGGAAGCGTCTTGATTGTCTGCTGGTTATAGGCTATAGCACGTCTCATGAAATTGAATATGGCGCCCTCTAGAAGACATAAAGTTGTGAACAAAAAAACTTTTTTTTGAGAAGAATATCGTGTGTGGTATCAAATGAAAGCTCTTGGTGAGCTCGTTTCAAAAATATATATTTTATTAGTTGTTGCTTGCGGCTTTGCTTGCATAAATCGAATTTTGACTTTATCACGAAATTCATCATCATCATATCGCCGAACGACGCCCACTGCTGGGCATAGGCCTCCCCCAAGGAACTCCACAACAATCGATCCTGCGCTGCCCGCATCCAGCGGCTTCTTGCGACTTTGACCAGATCGTCGGTCCACCTTGTAGGGGGCCTGCCCACGGAACTGGTACGCGATCGCTATTCGAGAACCTTTCCGCCCCAACGACCGTTGGGGCGGAAAGGTTCTCTGCGCTATCTGTTCTGCCCACTGCCACTTCAACGGTACAATCCTTCGAGCGATGTCGGTTGTTTTAGTTCTCCTGTGAATCTCATCGTTTCTGATTCGATCGAGCAGGGAAATACCGACTTTCCGCCCGCTCTCAGAAGCTCTGTTGTGCCCGCCTGCCGCCTTGTTGTTTTTAAGCTGCTTGAGAGCCATTGTTTTAAATTTGAGCCGGTATTGGTCGGAGCGTGGATTTTATCAGCCGCGATCTTTCAAGCTTAACATTGATATTCAATGTGCCTCTGACCATATCGGTGATCGCTTACTGTCTTAACAGCGGTAATCACTCTGACATCATAGAGGATGTGCTTCTTGGTCGACAAATTAAAATCGATCTCGTTTTAGACATTACCGTCCGGGCTGATCCAGGTCCATTTGCCGGTTACGCGCTTCCTGAAGAAGGAGTTCATCATAAAGAGGTTCTCCGTCTCCATGAAGTCTGCCAACATCTGGCCGCTATCGTTCCGTTGCCCAAATCCAAATTGCCCCACTCTCAACTCACCACTGCAACGTTGCCCCAACTTAGCATTGAAATCTCCCACCACAACCGTGTAGTGGGTTTTATAGCTATGCATGGGTTTCGAAACCTCCTCATACATAGACTCCACTTCGTCATCGTCATGTGTCGAGGTCGGAGCGTATACTTGTATGACATTTAGCGAATACCGTTTCGATATTCTGAGTATCGGGTACGCTACCCGGCTCGACACGCTTCCGATGGTGATCACGTTGTTGACTAGGGACTTGTGGAATGTGGACAACACCTAGGGATTGTTGTTCGCCCTCTCGTTGGTAAAGTAAGTTACCGGATTGCAGGATAATCGAGTTCTCTTCGGACTTTAGATAATCCAATAATGTCCCAGTGTAACTTATCTACTAACAACCTCTTCCAACTCTATGAGCTTCGAGTCAGTCCGCAATATGCTCGTGTTGTAGGTTGCCAGGTCAAGTCATCTGTGGACTGGGGGCTGATTTTTTTGGCGTAAAACCATTTGGGGGGGGGGGGAAAGGGGGGTTGCCATAATTGCCACGCTTGGCCTGCCAAGTATTGGCGATCGCAGTATGTCCTGCTGTTACATGGAGACGCTGCTGCCCCTCTCTTGATGGCAGTTTTCCCTCTGTCGCCCCTTACGACACCCCCTCGAGAAGAGAGGGGGTAGTGCTATTATTTTTATGTGCCGGCACTACACAGCGCAAAATTATGACCCCAAAATAATATAAATAAAAATTAAGTTCAAAAACTAAAACCCGACTACTGAAAAATGACGCTTTAAAAAGTATGAAACAAGAAAATATTCTCATCTGAAATTGCCGTGGTCGTATGCCTAGTCGTAGGTACTATAACAAAACAATATTTTCATTCTAGGGAAAAGTGGCATACGACCACGGCAATTTCAGATGAGAATATTTTCTTGTTTCATACTTTTTAAAGCGTCATTTTTCAGTAGTCGGGTTTTAGTTTTTGAACTTAATTTTTAAAATAATCGCGATAACGGTTTCCATAGCGACAGCTTTTCGTGCTACTGCTTTGGCTACTGCTGACAGCTGACAGTCGACAGCTCGTGGCTTTTTCACCACCGCTATCACAGGATCAGATAAGATTGAGCACTCTAATCAGCCGTGCAACTATACCCGACACATCAGCCACACTTTAGATCACCAGACACCGAGCTATGAAGCCAGGCAGTATAGCCACGCCACTATGCTACCTGCGGTGGGTGGGGCCTTGGCCAAACAGCTTTTACTATGAGGCCACGTTTATTCGGTTTAGCATGGGGCCTATCACAGCTCATTCGCACAAAGCAAAATGTTTCAAAATGCTTTTTTTATTATTACTGCTGCAGTTGTAAATAAAACCTTTATTTGTGCTCTCAGCTAGCAGCAATTCTTGGCAGTTTATGTGGTGGTAGAGACTTAGTTCAATGAAAATAATGCTGTATTAATAATTAGTTAAAATCAACTACAGGTCAATCATGACCGTTGCACTACGAAAGAGCTCTATAGATGCACTCTGCAAGTCTGCATTTGGTATTTGAGTACAAAATCGACATGTCCTCAATATCCTGTTATTTATTCCTGACAAGTTTGATTAATGTAGGAACCTACGCAGTGTTTGCTAGTTACCGAGTTAATTGCGTTCTCTGATGGCCTGGCCGTGCGAGCGTAACGTGAGTAAAGTTTAATTCAATTGGTTAAAATACACTAACTAAAGTCGACATTTAGCTACCATAAACATACCTCTAACATGTGTCGGTACCTATGACAATTCAAAAGTGCTTGATTTCTAACCTTTTGACTTATTGAGACTTTGAATCGACTCATCTTGAGAGGGCTTTGAGATGACACAAAGGCTGGTTTCATTGTCACGCTGCTAGACGCGCCGTTGGGCAGCGCGCTTTTCAACAGCGTGCGCTTGAACAGCCAAAAAGTCAAATTGCGCAAAATAATTTAGCATAGACCGTCCCCGCACACGAGCCACAAATACGTGCAAATACCGCCCGAAGAAGAAACAAAGTTACAAATACCGCCGGTTTCAGCGTTCTAAAAAAAATTATGAAAACTACAGGAAAGAGATTCTGCGGTGGCGTTTTTCCGTGGCGCGAGTACGGCCAGGCTTTAGACTGTAAAAGGAAATCGAAATAAAATTATCTATTTGTAAAGGAAATGTCATGTTGTCCTTATGGTGTGTCAGATCTGTAGCCCAAACACGAAAAACCGTCGTTAGAGGAACCGTTAGCGTGATATTAATTATTTTTTATGAAAGCAGCGCCTCTTTCGGTCGTATAAGGAACTGTAATTCAATACATTTTTGACTGCAGCACTTTGACTGCTTTTGAAGGACGGTATAAGGACACAGCACATTACATCAACTCGGAAAGGGATCGACACCGTATCGCCTTTCGCCGCGCCGTCAACCAGGCGTCAACCTAACGCAAGCACGTAACCAAACCGGATCAGCGTCGGTACGTCGGCTCGGCTACGGCTAGGCGACACCGCGCTTACGCCTCGCCGCACAGTGGTTCCATATCGAAAAAAGGTGGACATGCGATCAAATCTCGGAATTTCAGTCTGATTTTTTGAAATGTGGTTAGTTCATTTTCATTTTCAGACCACTGTGCGTAGAGCCGTAAGCTCGGGTACGGAGAGACGTGAGCGCGTGGACGACTAGCGGTAAGCGCGGGGATAGGAAGTTGAGCGACCCGCAAAGCGGTTCGTGAGCTGGTTCCGAGGCGAGGCGATTACGTTACGATTCCGATTAGTGTGCTTTGCAGTAGGGGGTTTCATACAAAGAATACTGAACCGCTCGAGTTGATACGGTGTCGCTCCCTTTCCGAGTTGATGTATGTGCTGTGACCTATAGTTTACTGTTCGATTACCATGACGATATTTTTTCATTCTAGGGGTACTGACGACGGCACCGCTCGCGAGCCTGCTGCTCCCGGCATGGCTTGCGTAGCATTGCTTGCGAGTACCATAGCGCTGTTATTAGTTAATTCCCGAACCTATGCAATAGGTCTTTTCGCAGTCTACGTGGTACCGAGTTAATTGCATTCTCGGGTATTGACATAATATAGTATAAGAAAGTGTTGTGTATACATAATTTTCCTACTATGTTAGTTTCCAAGTATAGTGTTTATTACTTAATTGAGATTTTCTTTTTAATGTTGATTTTCACGGCCCTTTCTTATTTTAATAAATAGTATAATATGTTCCTAACAGACTTTTCATTATAAACTAAAACTTACATCATACAGTTTTACAAACGAGAATCATTTAGCTCCAAAGTCTCAAAGACGTATGTTAGGTGGTAGTGTGACAATAACAGGTGCTATGTAATTAAGGGTTAACTTAGGTAAGATCGGTGAGCAGTTAAATTCTAGACTAGACTAAAGTAGGTATTTTTACAGTAGCCAGTACATACTGGCTGAATTTTTATTTTGTCACAAAAAACGCTATAGCGATTAATAACCTACCTATTTTTCGTAAATGGGTAGATAACTTAAAACTGTTTCTACAACGTAAATCTATTTTTTTTTGTAAATGTAAATAAAATTTAATCTTCAACTAAAAGCATATAAGTAGGCAATATACACTTAGACATTGCGTACGATGCTTTTAGCTTAAGATTGAAATTTATTAAGACTTTTATTTAATTTAATATTTTGGGATCCCTGAGAAATAAAGAACCTATATTAGGCGCCGAGAGCTTAAGAGGCCTGCGACCGGTCAGCTCCCCATACTAACGTAATACCGAAATGATTTGAAATTAGAGCATTATTTTTTCTATACTTGAGCGATAGACAGTATTTATCTAGGTTTCCATTAAAAAATCATCCTAAACACATACCTAATTAAAAATAAACGCGAATTGCAGTTTTGTATGACAAAATGTAAGTAATGGGTTTGGGAAAGGTATTTTTATTTATTTATTTTTTAAATATATACATTGTAACTTAAAATATGTCATTAATTTTTTTTCCGTAGCCCTTCAAAATACTTCGAAATAATTTTTTAAAGATTCGTAAAAACGACCACGTGCTATTGTTTTCGTGACAGCCACAATGTGCCCGGAAGCCGCGGGTGTGACGTCGTACAGCTCGATTCTCTCGCTTGTCTCATACAATATTGTATTATCTGGGAAAATTATCAACATGTCTTCACAAAATACGGTATATAAATATTGTATTGTGCCTCTGTGTACGAATACTTCGATCAAAACACCAAATAAAATCTGTTTTCGTAATAAATCTAAAAATCTATGAAAAGTGACTCCAGAAACTCCAGAAATAGTAGAAATAAAAAATCAACTTTAAAATAAGACTTCAATTCAATGTCTGCTCTGAACCAGTGCAGCTGTGCGAGTAGGTAAGTATGAACGCCCGATGCGGTATAGGGGTGGTCAGGCTGAATGACGTCACACGGTAATAAGCCGATTGCCAGCGAACAAAGTCTTTTAAGCAAATTCATTTTTACATTAACTTTGTAAATACTAATCGTATCGGAGTGAAATAAAAACCATTGGTTTTGGATTAAAGGCATCTATACTGGTATAGGATAAAATGATCTTTTTTTATTTTTCCCAAGTCCATTGGCATTTTTTTTATTGGGGAGACGTTTTGTATTTTTTTAAATACCTAGAAACCTAGATAAATACTGTTTTAATCCAAATAACATCACAAGTACAGTCAATCATGCTGATATTTTAAACTATTTTAGTATTACGTTTGTATGCGCACCGTCGCGGGCCTCTTAACCTAAAAAAAATGTATAAGTCATACTTTAACTTTTTATGCACCAAAATCCGGCTGGCTCAATTACTCCTAATCAGCTTAAACCAAATTAAGAATCTCTTGAGAAATTTATTTGTGTTAAATGAACTTGCTTTCTTTTGTTTCGTGTTAATTATTTCAAAGATTTTTGTTTCTTTTCTACAAAACTACGTAAAATTTTCTATTATGATGCAATTTATTTTTCTTTGCTTAAGTTTGTTAGCAAAAAAACTGTTGTATATACCTACCTATAAGTTTAATATCAATTTATTGAGTTGTAATTAAAACCGATTAGGTCGTTCGGCTGACATGATGATGATGATGATGAATGAAGTCTTTGAAACAACTACTTTTAAGCATAGGTACCTCTTTTCTAATTTTAACGAGGGTTAATTATTATAGTTTGACATCATGATACGTAGTTATCGTGCACTAATCAGTAATAAAGCTACTAAAAATACAAATAAATGTAAATTGGGAACGAGAAAGTTTAAAGTTTTTATAACTAATACTGAAAAATGTAATAAAAATCCGAAAACAAACTTCAAAAACTTTTTTCTTATTTGCCGGAGAAGTATTTATTTGATAGGCCGACGCGTCGATGTTTAAATACCTAATAGTTTCATACAAGATACAAGGTAAGAAGGAATATAAGCAGCCTAATAATATTCCGGCCACAAAACTTATTAATACTGACTTACAAAGCTTGTTGAGCCCACTTTAATTGAACCTTTGTAGGCACAGAGTTATTAGCTAAGGTAATATAACACAAATCGTAGGATTAGTTAATTTAATTTGATACAAAGGCTAGTCCCGTGACGACATAATACAATTCAGTAGAGAAACGATGTTACGTGTCAAATATATAAACGGTTTAATAGCTGTTGGAGAATCCCGTTAAACCAATTTACTATGAAGATCGAGGATACAATCCTCACGAAAACATATTTTTGTATACAGAGTGGAACTATTTCATGATACCAGCACGCGTAGCATGACAAATTCGAGAAGAGTTTTGTCTATCGAAAGTCTATAATTGACAACCAAACGATAGGTTTGTCTACGATGAAATATATTTTTTGACGTTTCGATATAGACAAACCCTTTCTCGAGTTCATCATGCTACCCGTGCTGGAGGGAAAGTAATCGAAATAATCATCATCATCATTTTAGCCGTACGACGCCCACTGCTGGACATAGGCCTTCCCCAAGAATCTCCAAAACAAAGGCTTTCTCATAGTCCACGAACGTCAAACATAGTGGCAAATCATACTCTTCGGTCTTCTGTTTAAACTAAAATAAAACTAATTTTTGCTCGCGAAAATGAGCGAGGCCGACGGTTATATAATAATAATTTGAGTTGGTGACTTACTGAATGAATTCGACCGGTGTTGGGTTGGCACTGGCGGGCACAGTATCTCGCTGCCGAGACTGCTGACGCTCACCACGTCACGTAGTTCGCCAAGCGACGACGAGCGAAACGACGGCAGCGAGAAGTTTATTTCTTTTGTCCTGTTTAACAAAAAAAACAATAGGTAAAAATAAGGTATGTACAAAAAACAATACATACACAATGTTTTTTGACGTGACAACGTCTTATAATTCGATGAACGCTGGCTGCACGCTTGAAAAAGCATGACTCATTGTCACGTTCCGCCTGAGCACAGAATAATATAATAGTACAGAAAGCTCACTTCCGAAACAGTTAAAATAAATTATCAATCTTTCCTACGCGACAATTAGGTCTAAAATAATTTGCACGTCTACCTAACTGATCTATTTATCGACTACCGTTCATTACAATCGAAAATGCACCGTAGCTATACGTAATACGGTACTATTACTCGGGTACGCTTAAGCCAAATTGGTTTTGGGTGGTTTTGGTTGTCTCGACTGCAATGTTACGACGCAATTCTGTGTTTAAAAATAAGTTAAAGGAATAACAACCGTGTCACTAATCACTATTTACGCGCTGATCATCTAGCAAATTGAAATAGCAAAATGATTTTTAAATACAGAAAGTGGATATTTCAGCCGATGCGTCCAAATAGAAGAAAGACAACGGCATATCGTTATCACGTTTTCAATTTTACAGCCTCTGTCGTCTAGTGGTTCACACCACCGATTTCAGACCAAGAGGTCCCGGAATCAATTACCAGTGGATAACCCAATGAACATATTGGATTCGATTTGGTTGGTGGTAGGACTTGTTCTTAGTCCGACTGGCTAGCTACCACCATCTTATCTAAGTCTGACGCCATAACAATGATGTTTTCAGCATTATTGTGTTCCGGCAGTTGAGATAAGATAGCCAGTTCCTCAGTGATTGAAGATTCCGGGAGTAGTGCGCTTCCACCTTCAGCCTTATCACCACTTAACATCAGGTGTAATGAAAGCTAAGTGCTATCCCGTTGTGGATTAAAAAAAACGTAAAATTATCGTCTGTAAACTGACTTTACAGACAGAGTCAGATGTTATAATATACTGCCTTGTTATTATTTTAATTTAATTCTAAAGGACATTTTTCATTTTCAGCTAGGACTTTGTACACTATTCGTACTAATAGTAAAAAATATAGTAAAGTCATATAAAATATTAAAATTCTCATTGTCTTTCTGGATAAATGGTACAAAAATAAACTTTAAAATAAAAATTCTTTGCCATCCATGGTCACACTGGCAACCATATTTAAATCACGTTCGGAAACATTGATGTTTCTGTACGAAAAAAACGATGACATTGACGACTGATGATAATTCGTCAATGACAACCTTTCTTTTAATGTGAGTGTGGCGTTTTGCCGCCATATTGAATCGGGGATGCATCATAAATATGACTAGATAATGCTTTTGTACCATCAAATGCGTTAGCTTATTGCGATATAATTAGTTTTCAGTTATTATATTTATCTTTTGCTTGCCTATGGTATAGTGTACAAAGTCCTAGCCGAGGCTCCATACAAAACTGAAAAATATCCTTTTATTATCTATAAATATATTTTTATTTTGACATTACGTCAGTTTTCCAGGCAACAAATTTTTTTTGCACACCCTCATTGGACCAACCGCAATGAGGGATTTTCTGACAGATGATTAAAAAAGAAAAAAGTTAGTTCCAAAAAACTCAACAGATGGCGTTCATCAGACATGGGTTTGCTTTTTTTAAATTTGCTGGCAAGGGCCCTGTTTACCCACTTTTACAAGTCTACAATTATGTAAGAAAGCTAGTGAAGTACTTGTATTTTTACTCTAGTAGAACATCAGAATTACAAGTTGGCGGCCATTTTAGAAGAAATCATTCACTATAATGGGAGAGTTTCCTGCAGTTATTTTTCGATGCACTAGATGGCGCTGTAACCCTAATACAACATCCTTTTTTCAGCATTTATGGCAAAGGATTAGTTCATTGAGCCTAAAAAAGACTTGTGTGTCGGTCGGTTGTAGGTACTGTCAAATTAACCTGTCTGTGGTAAAGTTTTTCTTCTGTCAGATCTGCGCTGCGGATTGCTTTGCTTCTAGAGTGAGTTCCAGTTAACTCAGCGCGCGACGGGGGCGTTTTTGGCGCTAGTTATAGTACGTTTTTTTGTTCTGGGATTATTGAGAAGATTAGTATTCGATTTCGACCGCGCGCAGACTTATTTGACGCGCATTCTTCTATGCGTTGGTGTTGGTGGTGTTTTGTGAGCGTATCATTATTTGACGCGCATTCTTCTATGCGTTGGTGTTGGTGGTGTTTTGTGAGCGTATTCGTTCTATCTAATCTGTGGGATAATAATGTACTCTTTGGTCGATGATTAATTATTTTAAGCTGCCCATCCACGGCAGGCCGCCCCGCCGTCCGTCGCCTCACGCAGGATGGTGAATTAGACGGTAGGTTTTGCTGTCAGTTTGCTATATCAGTCACGATTCTTTTAGCTAATCAAAATGAACCATTCATAACGCTGCCCGAAGTTCCTCTATACCGATTGGTTAGATAGTCATGAGTGATGGAATTGACCGCCTGGCCACAGGACAGCGCGGCGGCGGCGGCGACGAGCAAATTACGCATCAGTTGGTGCGTTTCATTGACTTATTTGATTAGACGTCTGGTGCGTGCGAGCGCGCAATGATTGCGCAATTCGCTGGTCGCCGCCGCGCTTTCCCGTGGCCAGGTGGTGACTGATGGTTGCATGACCGTCTAATGTACGCCTTACTACAGACAGACTATTTTCTTTGCTATTTTCTATTAGGTACTTTTTCGTTCTTCAGAAAAAGTTAGGTCGCTATAGTGGGGTAGTGCCATCTTGTACAAATTTTTGAACTAACGGTGAAACGTCAAAAAAACTCCCTCATTACGAGTGTAATGTCAGTGACATTGACATTAAGATAATAGTAGATTGTATTACAAGGGAGCAAAATAGCATATTTACGGCGAGGGCGCTATTTTTAATCCAGAGCGCAGTGAAGGATTCTAAAGTAGAATCCTGAACGCAGCGAGGGATTCAATATACGTCGCCCAAGGTGAAAATAATTTTGCGGCCGAGTAATACACTTTACTTTCATTTCAAATTCAGGGAAAGTAAATACACTTTGCTTTTCATCCCCCTATATAAGAAAAGCAACAAAAACAACTCAAACTATCTAGAAAAATAAAAGAATGGTGGCGGGGGGCATTGCCTTCTCTATTTTTTTCTATTATATTTAAAAAGTTTGAAGTTCAATTAAACAAAAAATAAAAAAATTATATGTCCATCGGATGCCTCCTATGTATCTCCGCGGTAGCATAGGGGGTTGAAAATTTTGTTAGATTTTAGCTTCGACGCACTGTTTTTGAGATATTCTCATTTTTATAAAATTCATTTTTGAAACAGTTCCGGCCCCCCACCCCATACAACATCAGTAGAAAACTTTTTCATTGCCGATGAGATAACTCTATGGTTGACTGTAACCAAATTCAGTTCTATTTTTAAAAATACTTTTACACCCTAGGGTGCAACGCAGAGTTTTGACCCCGCTGCTCAGTTTAAAGGCCTGATCAGACGAGGGACTGTCCGCCGAGTACTTTTTTGTCCATCGATATAGATCTCTTATAAATTGTATCGAATAACGCACACAAGGAACTAAAAGTACCGCGGACAAAAAGTCCCCGAAAGTACGGCGGACACCGAGAGACTGGACTGGACAAAAGTTCGCGGTAGTCCCCGAAAAAAATAGAACAAACGTAAATAGGCGTAACAACGCACACAACGAACTTTAGCCTGCATTGAGCGCCCGATAGTGAAGTACGTCTTCGGGCAACAAATGACTGCACACTATATGCGTTGAGTCCGCGACAAGTTCCCGGACGAAATATTTTGGACGTACAGGGACTTTTTGTCCCACGGGGACAAAAGTCCTTCGTCTGATTAGGCCTTAAATATACATCACTTTTCGAATATGAGAGATGAAAAATATTTATCAGCAAATGCATTTATATGTCATTAGGTATTCCAATGACACTCTTTTTTGTTACCGTAAAAAACACTTGTTATTTACTTCGTGAAACAGAATTTACAAGTCCATGTTACATTTCGAAGCTTGTGAACTTGTAAACTTGTATCTTTCGAGAAATAGGCCCATCTCTGTGTGGTAATAAACAATAGAGGTGAGTGGATTTATGTCAGGTCAGCGCCATCTATCGAGCTAATAAATAAACTTTTTTTTTTTAATTTGCTTGTAGAAAATCTCTCATTTTAAGTTAATCCATTTTTTTATTGTAGTCAGTCTATAATTATGCTCGTATTAAGTCTAGCAGGGTTCTGTAAATCAATTCCTTTTTCTGATAACATTATTTAAAAATTTATAAAAGCGGATTTGTTAATGAAAACTTCAGTTTATTGCCTTTTTACCACACTTTTATTAGCTTCACTTGTAACTAAGTCACAATGTAAGAAAATCTAGGAATAAAATTTTAACCTACTTCTAATTGTCGTATTGATTTGAAACTTTGCAAGTCTATATGAATCCGATGACAATACAATAATTTGCTACCATCGAGCTGATCTGATGATGGATTCAAGAGGTGGGCAATAGAACTCTTCAATCTGCTAGGAAACCCCCTCGAGTTTAGGCTCATTTGTTTTGTTCTGATGAGACCTATTCGCTACACTTAATGGTTAGGGTCTGATGATGGAGCAGAGAGGAAGCCAGTGGCACCCTTAATGACCAATAGGAAACACCTCGAGTTCTGGCTCCTTTGTTTCGTTCTGATGAGACCTATTCGCTACAATTGGTGGTGAGGGTCTGATGATGGAGCCGGAAGGAAGCCAGTGACACTCCTTAATGACCAATAGGAAACCCCTCGAGTTTGGGCTCATTTGTTTCGTTTTGATAAGACCTATTCGTTACACTTGGGGGTGAGGGTCTGATGATGGAGCTGGGAGGACCCAGTGAAACTCCTTAATGACCTCAAGAAAACCCCTCGAGTTTGAGCTCATTTGTTTCGTACAGACGAGACCTATTCGCTACACTTGGTGGCGAGGGTCTGATGATGAAGCTGGGAGGAGGCCAGTGGCACTCCTTAATGGCCAATAGGAAACCCTTCAAGTTCTCGCTCATTTGTTTCGTTCTGGTGTGACCTATTTGCTACACTTGGTGGTGTGGGTCTGATGATGGAGCAAGGGGGAATTCAGTGGCACTCCTTAATGACCACTAGGAAACCTCTCCAGATGGGCTCGTTTGTTTCGTTCTGATGAGACCTATTGGTGAGGGTCTGATAGTGGAGCTGGGAGGACCCAGTGAAACCCCTTAATGACCTCAAGAAAACCCCTCGAGTTTAGGCTCATTTGTTTCGTTCTGATGAGACCTATTCGCTACACTTGGTAGTGAAGGTCTGATGATGGAGCAGGGAGGAAGTAAGGGTTCGGCTCGCGCATTGTAAAACTAAATACATACAATCACGCCTTTGAGTTATATAATATTTACGGGTTGGGCAGACACATGAATGGTCTGTGAAATCGTTTTCCATCCCCATCCATAGCTTGCCATTTGTTAAACTAAAAAGTAAAAAATAAATATTATGCAGTTTAAAAAACTATAAAAACACACTTTTATAGGAACAGACAAAAATTAAAAGTACAAAATAACCGTCTATTCAGTAACTGAAATTAAAAATCGTGGTGCGCCCTTTGCAAAGCATGCATTCAAGTAAGTACTTAATATTGACAACGCGCACCACGCTTTTTAATTTCAGTTACTGAATAGACGGTTATTTTGTACTTTTAATTTTTGTCTGTTCCTATAAAAGTGTGTTTTTATAGTTTTTTAAACTGCATATTTATTTAAATACCATATAGGTAGCTATATCTATGACATGACATTTTTGAAATTGAAATCTTGGAAATTGTTGTAAATGTAGTATTAGACTTAAAACGACTCGTCTCACAACCAGCTCCGATGGGACTGTGAATGCAAAAAAGTTAAAGTAATTTGACCTGACATTTTATCTGCAATGGAAACCAAAACTTCAGCACAAAGTTCCGTCCCCTCCGAAGAAACAATAAAAGCGACGCATAAAAATTTGCCCAATTTTCATAACGGTAGGAAACTTCCTTTGTTCAAAAGTTTTATTTAATTAAAACTTCTCCAAGTATTTTTGTTTTCATGGTCATCAGAGGCTTTTACGTATACAAATGACAAGATTCTATAACAGGAGTCCAATCGAACTTTGACATTTATAAGTCTATCATGAGAAGTCGTAAAAAATGCAAACTCCTGATTTTTTGTAATATTTATGTCATAGGAACTAATTTTCCTCCCGCGGCTTTGCTCGCTTTAGTTTTCCTGTGTGAACAAGATATTTTACCTAAACTATATTAAATTTATAGTTATAAGTAACTATCTTTTATTATATTATGCTATTCTAGGCTATATTATATTTGTGTGCAAAATTTCATACAGATTTGTTCAGGCGTTTCGCTGTGATTGAGTGACAAACATACATTCAAACTTTTGCATTTATAGTTATTAAAATTGTAAGCCATTTTAACGCGTTCGCTAAGTTACGTCACTTTAAGTTAGTATTTTGAATTCATGGAATACATCTTGTCTACGTCAAAATGGTTTTTAGATCTGGGGAAAGCATAGATTTAGAATGTACAAGATACACAATGACGGCTCGAAGATGTGACTAGAAAAATTATGTACATGTGTTGATGAATGTCTATGTGTGAGTTAAAAATAGTGTTGTCCGGGATATACTTTTACATTATCGATTGTTTCAGTAGGTAGGCCTTGTTAAACATCGTTCGTCCGGAAGCCTTAAGTTGGTACCTAAGTCACGTTACTAGCGCCCCCAATAGAAATAAATCATTTAGGTACTCTACTTGCACAGACTACTAAGAAGATAATAGGTACTTAATCTCAAGGACTTGGATCGAAATTATTGAGTGTTTTGCGCAAATATCTAAAGATATAGTCTAATCTGCTTTTTAACTATTTTAGCCGAAAGTAGACAATAAGTTATATTTGTATAAATGGTCAGAAGTCGGTTAGTGGTAAAGAATTAGTAAATTAACACTTAACAAATACGCTTTAAAGCCTGTTTTGTTGTTTTTTTTATATATATTTTTTATGTTTATTATTTTTAATTAGTTTTATTACATAAGAGATGGCATCCGCGGAAGATCAGCAGCGTCTTGTTTATTACCAGGATATAATATATCCTGGTATATGCTGAGCGGAGATCATTTTGATGCATGCAAATAAACTTTTGCGGAAAATACTCAATTATTTTGATTTAAGTCCTTGAGACTGAGTAAATGATTTATATCTACTAGCGGCGCTTGTGTGAGTGACGATCCAATGCAACGCTTAAAAAATCGAAGAGGAAGCGAAAAATAGAATTCACCAATTTGACTGTGACATTTAATGCTCTCTCAATGTAGTGAGACGTTTATTAATACAAGTACACGTAATTAAAACACTTTGTGAGGGGGTTTCTTGTTAGAAGTCTTCGGAAGGGCAGGATAACGTAGTTGAAGCAGTAAAAGATGGTATGATACGGGTAGCAAGAAGTTTATTACAAAGCAAGCCGATAATTATTACAGTAATGTATGCAGTAAGCGGGGAAGTGAACGTTCCAACAACCTTTTCCAATTAGGACGAAGGCGTCAGATGCGTGCCTAATATAATGCAAGCAAAGCAACTGTTTCGGTATAGCTCTTTCCAGGAGGACGAGAGTATAGGTGGATGCAGTAGCGTAATAAGCGTCGCGTAAGAAAGCTTTGTAATTCCAGTACAGGTACAGCTCTTTCCAGGAGGACGAGAGTATGTATGGATGCAGTAATAGCGTAAGAGAGCTTAATGAGCTTGAACAAAATTTGTGAGCTAACTTAACTAGGTTTACAAAATTCTTAACTTCGCCATGTAGAATTTTTACACAGCAAATTCAGCGCGATCTATTGATAAAATGTAGTACTAAGCCTTGAAGTCTTATATTTTATTAGTAAAGCTCATAACAATCTTTTCCAATTAGGAGGAAGGCGACATATGCGTGCCTAATATAATGTAATGCAAGCAAAGCAACTGTTTCGGTATAGCTCTTTCCAGGAGGACGAGAGAAAAGGTGGATGCAGTAGCTTAAGAAAGCTTTGTAGTTCCAGTACAGCTCTTTCCAGGAGGACGAGAGTATTTATATGAATGCAGTAAGAGAGCTTGATGAGCTTAAATAAAATTTGTGAGCTTCTGGGTTAGCTCGCTCCATCGTGGATCCTGTCTTAGCTCACCATGGGCTTGATTGGGATCAAGAGCAAATTCATTAAAAGTAAAAAAATAATATAATGATTCAATTTTACCTCTATTTCAAGAATAGATAAATAATAATAATGTATGACGTCGGCAATCTATCTTTCCTACCTTATCTACGATTTCAACATAATCTTGGCTAAATTACTTTGTATTCATATCACGATGTCAATAAAAAACAATTGTTTTTATCGATACTCGTGACGTCACCGCTTTGTCAAGCACTAGCGTAACCATCAATTTACTATTTATACATAATTTCTTCGCAAATATTGTTTTAAATCACGATTTACACTCACACAGAACAACACATTTTAATATTCTACTGTAAACATCTTTTTCTGAGCCGATTACTGTCAGAAATTTGATAAATTAAGGTTCGAAAACTTCCAATGATAAAATCGTTTTTACTTGTGAAAAGTGTACCTAGTTATCCGGATTATTGCGTCTTGTAACTCCACATTCACGTACATTCACGTACCGAACATGTTACCATAATTGCACTTTTCACTTTAATCGAAGGATTACTACAAATATGCACAAATTGTAACGAGACGTTGAACAGCTGGGACGCTATGGCCTCTTACTCGTGAAAATAATGACATAGCGGTACTTATTTGCTGTCTTTTTCTCTCTTGGACATTTATAACTTGATTTGGAGTTCTCGCTCCCACGCTTCGTAGATCTTTTTGCGTAGCGAAAAAATTCTAAATCTATGGGGGAAAGGATAACGAAAAACTTTAGTACTTCCCTACCTATTTACAATCTAGATACGCGGGAGCGTATCAAAGCCAAGTTCAAAAGCAAACAGAACTGGCGAGCAGCACCGTGTGTATCTTAACACGAACCATTTGGAGCTACTTTTGACCCCCTCATAACTGAAAAACTATTACACAGAAACATGTCAAATTTGGCTTTTGTATTGAGTATTTATTTCGAGAAACAAAATATATAATCAATTTCAGATAATAATACTCACAATGCTTAATATTCTATTTTTGAACTAAGCGTAATAATAGCATTTTGAACAATAAATCCAATTTCTTAACAGTTACATTTGAAAGCTCAAGGACACTCTTTCAAATGATTATTCGTGTCTGAATAGATCAAACCCATCAATGAAAAACGCCCGCGAAATGTCTAAATTCAGACCGCAAAGAATAAAATCTTTGGCTCTTGCTTTTCAGAACTTTTGGTCTGAATTGTACTCGCAATCCTAATCAACTGCTAAAAAGTAAAATTTTCTTTTTCATTCATTTTATCATGGATAAGTTTTTTATTTCTTACATAAGACAATCTTTTTTGCTGTTTGTATTTAAATATTCTATTGTCAATCAAACCTGTATGTCAAATTTAGATTGCAAGGTTTGACCCTTACGGACATACATAAGCTTGTAAAAAGGCAGGAAACGCAAGTTTGTGACGTGTATGGAAGAAACGATTTCTAACGAGTAAATTAAAAAAATATAAGTCTTTCTTTATAAGCCTTGTTAAAAATGAAATAATATCTACGACATAAAAACATTAGAAGTTGTGAGATTAGTAATTCTTTTGTGTAATTAAAAAAACCGGTCAAAAGCGAGCCGGACTCGCACGGTTTCCGTACAATCATAAATATAAACAAACTAGCGGATCCTCGTGGTTTTACCCGCGTGGTATCCGTTTCCGTGGGAATATCGGGATAAAATATAGCCTATGTCACTCGGGAAGAATGTAGCTTTCTAGTGGTCCAAGAATTTTCTAAATCGGTCCAGTAGTTTTGGAGCCTATTCGATGCAAAAAAACAAACAAACAATCAAACCTTTCCTCTTTATAATATTAGTATAGATAAAACGTGGAAATGTTTTCATCAGCGAGGCAAAATACATCAAAACATTTGCGGTGTAGAGTGTGCGGTGTAGTAGTGTAGTATTCTGGTCTATATCTATCTATAAATAGGTCTAAAAAACTTTAACTATTTAGAGACATCGTAAATAGCTCCAGATTTTTCTATGCAAACTTCGGACATAGGGGGGAACGATGTTTTTTTTACATTTTTCACCAAAAGTCGAAAACTATGCAGCCTAAGAAAAGAGAAGAAATGTTTGAGAATGTGCAAGCTGCGCTATTTTATATGATACCCCATCCCTAGTAGCCCCACTTCAAATTTAAAAGACCCCTTTTTAGTCCCTGTTGCAAAAAAATATGTATTTTAATTTCTCTCTTAAATGCAAAATAGCTGGGCAAACGTCATCTAAAATCATTCTTAATTTCAAGTTGATAGTATTAGTAATTCTCGAGGTATCCAGCTGTGACAGACAGACTGAGTCGCACCATAAGGGTTTCTTTTTACCATTTTTCGGAACCCTAAAAAAGGATTGAGACACAAACGTTGTAACGTAACAGGAAACGGTTAAACAGTCCCTCCAAGCCTTTAAAAATTCGCTATTCATGTAGACACAGCATTAATCATAATCACTCACGAGTAGACGTACCGTCGACAACAATTTGTAATGTTAATTAATGTACTGTTTCTGCTGACGGTACAAGGCTGAATGTAATTTAAATTTGGTAAGTACTTAATAAAGCGTGTTGCTTTATTCTTGGGGTAATAAATTTTCGTATTCAATTTGAGGCTTTTTCTTCTTGTTAAAATTATTTACTGATTTATTTCGATCATCCTTTGTATAGCTATACTCAAAACCAAGTCATCCTGTTTCTTCGAGTTAATTTCAAAAAACTTACTTATCATGACTCACTTTTCATGATAAATAAATAAAATAAATAAATATTTTCTTACAATCACACCAATTATCTAAGCCCGTAGTTAATTTCATAAGAAACGTGTCTACGTGAACTTGATAACGGATAAATACATACTTAAATACTTTTTGTTTGTAAATACATACTTAATATACATAGAAAACACCCAGACCAAGACAAATAGACACACATATCTATAGATAGACATGATAAGATTTTTTAAATTTTATCCACAACGGAGTTAGCCTTCATCACACCTGATGATGATATTTTAAATGAGGGGTTTAAAAATAATAACAGTAGGTACTTACCCCTAGCATGAAAAACTATCGTTATGGTAATCGAATAGTAAACTATACCATCTTTCAAAAGCTGTCAAGCTGCTGTCAAACATGTATTGAATTTTAGTCCCAATAGACGTACGATCGAAAGAAGCACTGCTGGTTTTCATCCTCCTAATATTATAAATGAAGTTTAGATGTTTGGATGTTTGTTGCTCAATCACGCCAAAATGGCTGAACGGATTTGGCTGAAATTTGGGGACACGGTTACTTTTTATCCCGGAAAAATATCGAATTCCCGCGGGATAACGTCGTGTAGTCGGAAAGTAGTGTACAAAATATTACGATGGCGATAGCGGTTACCATAACGACTATTAGTCTAATGGCTACCTGTAGTGTAGCCCTAGCACGAAATACATCTTTTCGTGCTAGGCCGACAGGTAGCCATTGCATGACCTGTTTGTTTTGTCAATGTTTCGATTATAGCGGAAATACACCCTTCACTTTTGCCTGCAAGCAACCAAATTGAACAATTTAAACGTAAAAGTGAATCATTCAATGTCAATGTGCGCCTGTATTTCTGCGCCTTTCAACCAAAGTGAATCAGCTTTTTTATATATTGTGTGATAGAATGCTTGTTCTTTAATCAAGTTGACGATAGAGGTCGCTGGTAAGGTAACCTTCTACTTCGACATAATTTTTTCATCAATGTTTTCTTATGACGTTATCATGTAAAATTATCATCGTCCGTACATAAATTGACTTTACAGACAACCAATTTTTGACTAGACTTATACCACAGATCACCTGTAGTAGCAAGCTCTAATACATCACATATCACAATCATATATTTTCAAACTCTGTAACTTAGGTAATATCAATTATTATTTTATTTATTTACTTTTTATTTTTTACGAAGGTTTACAGCGGTTAAAACACAGTAAATTAAGAAGTAACATCTTAAAGCAAATAAATAATTAATTAAATCTTTTGTATACTTGACTGACAAATAAAAACCTGTTACATTTTAATAAGCGAAAAAGAGCTAGAAAAAAAACAAAGACGGCCACCATCTTGACCATTTTTTAACATTGTGTTAAGAACTGTTTTCTTGACAAAATAGTACCAGAAACTAAGTTTAATTAAAAACAGCTTACAAACAAAAAAATTGGCCGCCATCTTGGATTTGTAATTTAATTGGATTTTTTATATTTTTAACATTGCGTTGCTGTTTCGTTATCAAAATAGTACCAAAAACGGAGTTACCTAGTTACCTACATCAAAACCAAAAACCGAGTTTCATCGAAATCAGCCGACATACAAAAAAATCGGTCGCCATCTTGGATTTTTTAAATATTTTTGACATTGCATTGCATTATTAATTATTTTATTTATTTAATATCGCAATACGACGAAACCCGGGGTCGTAAAATAAAAGGTCCACCTTCATATTTTAAAGTCACAACCCTTCCGTCCTTATGTAAATACCTATACAGGCGTCGGCATCGCCTAACTTCAAGGGAGTCGGCCAACTGTATAAAAAGATTGCTTAATCTGTGACTATACTATGTTTAAATTCGCGAGCCAAAATGTTGACTTTTACTTACTACGAATTCGAGTACTGTAACGAATCCGACTACATTTTAGGGAATTTTTTTTTGCTATCATGGCATCCCCATATTTTGACGTCATAATATAGACATATTACTCTTCCACCCGGATCTCTTACACCCGGTCGCTCGGTAGCGCATCTACCCTTTTTTAATATACTATGTCTATGGCTGCATAGAATTACGGCGATTGGCCCGCAGGTCATCAGAACGTCAGTTGTGTCACTGTATTATTTTACTCCATCTAAAATTATTTAGAATTTATTTATTTATATTACCCATGTAACTTCATCTATACTAATCTATACTAATATAATAAAGCTGAAGAGTTTGTTTGTTTGTTTGTTTGAACGCGCTAATCTCCGAAACTACTGGTGCGATTTGAATAATTCTTTTTTTGTTGGATAGTCCATTTATCGAGGAAGGCTATAGGCTAAATAACATTACGCTATGACCAATAGGAGCAAAGACAGAGCGGTAAATGTGTAAAAAACGGGGAAAATTATTCATTTTTGAAGGCTTTCTTTGCGTGCGCTGCGAAAACGGTTCAAGATACACAAAAAATATGTATGAAAGAATTATTCCTCTATACATGATCTAAAAAAAAGTCCGCGACGGCATATGTCTATCTTTTAAGGTTTAGTCACAATGACCGTTTTTATGGTACCAAATTTGGTCGAAATAATTTGTTTAAGTTGTATCAACATAATAATATTAATCTTTATTCAAATATAAATATAAATATGTTGTTGGTTAAGAGTACTTCATTGTGAATAAAATTGTCTTTGACATAGCTTAATTTCAACAAAAAACTTTAAAGATTACAATGATAAATAACTCCGAAACAAAACCAACTCGCTCTCTGCGCTCACTGCGCTGGCCGGCGCGGCGGGAGAGAGGCGGTGCTTGCGGGCAAGCCGGGAGGGGGGTGCAGCTCTACGAGATACCATGCCGCGCGGCTCACTCGCGCGGTCGGCTCCCTACTGAACGGTTGAATACAGCGCTAATTTGTTTATGCGATATAATTATCATCGTAATATTACTTTTTAAACACAGTTTCATTTTGAGGTTGTTTTCTATATAGTAGGTACTTTATTATCTAAATGGTCGCTATATAAGTTCCTCGGAGGCGTTTTGGAGAATTTTTCAATTTTCGATTCATGAACGTTTTCCGGCAGTAGTTCATTTAGCCGTTCATTTGGAAAATGGACAAAGAGTATATTTTTATAATAATGAAAATCTCCAAGATCGTGTGAACAATCCTTCATCAACGACACTTACAGCGTTCTTTGATCTCTGCAAAAGCGACGATTTTGCAAAAACCCTTTTATATCACGAAGCTCCCCAGTATTACGTTTGGCAAAGAAATTCATTTTCTAGAAGAAGACGCGGGCAAGATGTTGAGGGATATCCCGGTGTAAAAAAAGACACAACTTTAGGCCGTGTTTATAACATTCATCCAACTCAAACTGAATGTTTTTATTTAAGAATGTTACTGCAATATGTTCGCGGTCCAATGTCATTTCAACATCTACGAACCGTGAATGGTGTTATTTTCCAAACGTACCAAGGCGCTTGCAAGGAATTAGGTTTACTGGAGGGAGATGAACATTGGCAAAATACCATGTCCGATGCAATTATATCCGAGCCAGCTACAAAATTAAGAGAATTATTTACCACTATCCTTATATTTTGCCAACCATCTGACCCCTTAGAGTTATGGAATAAATTTCGTGATGCTCTATGTGAAGATATATTAAACAGAATGCGTAATGAGAATCAGGATATGACATTAGCATATAATGATGATATATACAATGATGGACTAATCATAATTGAAGATAAAATTCATGAGATTTCAGATAAATCCCTAACCGACTTTGGGCTTCCTGCAGCAAAAAGAAATAATTCGCTTCTGGACCCGTTAGAAGTAGCGTTGCGAAAACCATATAATTTAAATGATTTAAATGAATATATCACAGAAAATGAACCAAGATTAGTAAATGACCAGGTGACAACGTATAATTGTGTCATCTAGTCGTGTAATAAAATTACGTTGTCAATAAGTTAACGTCAAAGAAACCCAGTCTGTCCCAGGTAAAACCTTTATCAAAAGGTTAATAGTTATTTTAGGATTTAAAACGGGCGAAAGATTTTTGAGACACTCACACCCAGTTGCAGGAAGCTCCATTAAAGTTAATGCTTCATTAAGTCTATTGCTGTCACTTTTCGTTGTCAAGAAATAAAAAGTGACAGCAATAGATTTAATGAAGCATTAACTTTAATGGAGCTTCCTGCAACTGGGTGTCAGGGTTTTCAGTGGCTTAGCTCTCAGACAGACTGGAATGAGCATCTTTGAAGGTATTTCAACATTTCAGAAATTTTCTAACCCCATTTAAGATATTTTATGTAAGTATTTTATATAAATATGTATTTTATAATTAATTCAATCATTTTCACGCTAATTCTCGTTTGTGACTTCGTCCTCGTCCTTGCAATCTTCGCGTAACTATTATCTAGATTTTATCGGAGCGAAGATGATTTTTGTCGTACATATTTTAGTAATTTATAACAAACAGTGTATTTTGATGTTCATTTTCCAAGCTAAAAAAAACTTGCTAAGAATGTGGGAAATATGTACCTACTTATACAAAATTGATAAATTTAATTAGGTAGCTATAAATAAACACATGCCTTGCCTATATAAATACGAATTAAAAGATTAGATACTGTTCGAATTTCCTACTATACTTACCTAATATAGATAAATTGAAATATTTTGCTCTTCCCCCTTTTGGTCATTTTACATTTAATTTTTTCATTATCTATCTACCTTAATACTCGTATATAAAACTCTTGCATTACTGACTGTCAGACAACGCACATCCGAAAAAGCTAAAATTTGGCATGTATGTTCCTTGGGAAGTGTAGGGAAACAGTAAGAGCGGATTCTTGGAAATTCCGCCTCTAACCGCCAGAATTAATAACCTATCCACAGATAGGGATAGCTGCGATCCAGCCTAGCAACACCCTGACAACTGTCGTTAATTCTTTGTTAATATCAAGCGGCGTTGCATAGCAACTAATCTGGATCGCACTTATCCCTATCTGTGGACAGGTTATTAATTCTGGCCGTAAGGGGGTAAAAAGGGGAATAACAGTTGTATGAAACATTTTATTTCTTTATTAAATTTACTTGAAGCTTTGTATTGTGTTTTACAGATGACGTAAGTGAGCATTACGAAAGGATTTTTGGAAATTCCCTTACCATAGTAGGGGATAAAAAAATAACCCTTCCCTTGCAGTCGGGTAAAAAGGGGTTCAAATTAGAATGAAACTTTTTATTTAGGTGCCTCAAGTAACATAAGGCACACAGAAAGGGTTTTGGAATTCCACCCCCTGAGAGGGTAAAAAGGGTGGGGAGCGAGTTTGTATAAAACTTTTTATTTTAACGTTAACCTAAAACATACAACGTTCTTTAAATGGCTTAAGCTAGCACTAAGAAAGGATATTTGAAAATTTTTTCCCCTCCAAAAAAAGTTTCATTCTAACTCGAACCCCTTTTTTACCAAAAAGGGGTTCGAGTTCGAATGAAACTTTTTATTGTTTCTTCAATGGATTTGAGTGAAACTTTATATAAAGATTCCCCAACTGACGAAAGTGAGCATTGCAGTAAGAAAAGATTTTTAGAATTCCTACCCCTCGTTTTAAGGGGGCAAAATAGGGCATAGTCTATGCCCTATTAAAATAAGATAAAGATAAAAATATTCTTTATTCACTTAGACATAATAAATATGTACTTATGAATCGTCAATATTTTCCTACCTTTATTCCATTCTATGCCGCATAGATAATTAATAAACTCAAAAACTACTGAACGATTTTAAAACTCTTTTATCTATATAAAGCTATATATTATTGTTATGTGACTTAAGCTACAATTTATACCGATATTCCTGTGGGAATGGGTAAAATGTGGGTAAAACTGCGCGGAGCCGCTATGACGAATAAATCAAAAACTGCTGGATTAATTTTTACAATTCATGACCTATTTAACTAGAGCTATTGCTAATTTTATTATAAAAATAATTAATAGGCTTACACATTCTTTTTATAGTTCCAAGTCCTGTGAATACCTGAATTCCACGGAAACAGAGTCGCGGGCGGAGTGCTATTAGGTAGTTGATAAAGCTGATCAGTTTTTTATCGACGTAATTTCTAGACGGCACCCTTTTGAACTACTGGATACTTTTATTTTATAGAATACTAGTGGCTCTCCATGGTTTTACCCGCCTGGTCGTTCCCGTGGAAAAGTAGCTTCCTAATGGTGAAAGAATTGTTAAAATCGGTTCAGTAGTTTTTGAGTTTATCCATTACAAACTTCGATCATTGATCGAAGATTACAAACAACCAAACAAAAATCAAATCTTTCCTTTTTATAATATAAGTAGAGATTTTAATAGAACACCTTTTATGGAGTATAAATTTTAATTCATGGAAAAGGTTGTTCTTATTATTTCGCATTTTTTTTACTTTTATTTTGCTTTTGTATTAAAAAAAAGGTTTTCCGTCAATAACGTCAATTCGCCACGTTTTTATTTTTTGTGTTACGGGAAGACATTTTATTATTTTTTTGTACAATAAAGTTTTATTCAAAGTTTGAAATTTAAATTTTAACTTCGTAGTAAAAGAAAGAAGATGAGATTAATTTCTCGGCGAATATAATCTAGGCTTACTGCTTACCGTGGCAAGATTTGCATTTACTTAATATTCATTTCAGCTTTTAAATGTAAAGAGGACTTGAAGTAAGTTAGTACATAAAGAAGTATTTTAATGGAGTTTGCACTCACGAAGCAATAAATTAGTGGTGGAATATTAGTAACTTAAAGATGATTGAAAAAGGTACTCAGACAGACAAAAAATGTACTTCATAGAAAAAGATCCACTAGCCCTAAAACCTGCACGACGTTGCCCCTCGGGAATGTGATATTTTTCCGGGATGACAAGTAGCATATTATGTCACTGTCCAGCTCTCACTATCACTATCTCAACTCAAGAAAGCACGTGGATACGTTGCTCCGTTTTGACGTGCAAGACGGACAAATAAACAAACATACTTTCACAATTATATTATACTAGCGGCCGCCCGCGGTTTCACCCGCGTGGTTCTCGTTCCCGTGGGAATATCGGGATAAAAAGTAACTCCTTATTAGATCAGCTACCTGCCAGTGAAAGTCCCGTCAAAATCGGTCCAACCGTTTCAGAGATTAGCCGGAACAAACAGACAGACAGACAGACAGACAGACAAAAATTGTAAAAAAAAATATTTTGGTATATGTACCGTATATATAATCATATGCATCTATTAAAAAGCGGTTATCTTAATATTACAAACAGACACTTCAATTTTATTTATTTGTATAGATTACCATGGATTTTCGGACGGGAATTTCTTTTACAATTTTTCCTATACTTAGGTACATAATTGGTTTGCGAATGCATAAAATTAATTAAAAATAATAACATACTCAAATTTACTCTCAACCAAAGCGGAGCGGTGAGCGAGTAAAAAAAGTACCGATAGCATATTATATATTCCGTGCCGATAGTACGAGATCCGGTATAAATAAATAATATACACTCTCAACTATCTATATATAAAAATCAATGCCACTTTTCGTTGTAACTGACCTCCTCCTAAACGGCTGGACCGATTTTAATGAAATTTTTTATGCGTCTTCAGGTGGATTCGAGAATGGTTTAGATTTACATTTGGACCCGGTAGCTGGCGTGCTTGGCGTGCTGTCGATAAGGCGGTACGAAGTCCGTAGGGGTAGGGTAGGGGTAGAGGTAGGGTAGGGGTAGAGGTAGGGTAGGGGTAGGGTAGGGTAAGGGTAGGGTAGAGGTAGGGTAGGGTAAGGTAGGGATAGAGTAGTGATAGGGTAGGGGTAGCGTGGAGTAGGGGGTAGGGCCACGCGAACGAAGTCCCGTCGGGTCAGCTAGTTATTTAATAAAAAACAGATACTACCTACCTACTACATTGTCAGCGCCAGGTGTAAGATTTTATCAGCATTTTCTTTCAATTAAAAATTTTATGTACGTTATTTCATTCTAGACTATCTAGACAATTTTTTCATGAGAATTAAATAAGAAAAATTCTTAACAGATGAGGGTAGAAATTAATTATGGGATCAAACTACAATAGATTGGATAAAATGTCTGCTCCGTGAACAGGATTGATTGTGTTACACCTTTTACTCACTCTCTTGCACTTTAGATCCTAATGACGTCACTAGCAAGTTTGATCAAACCAAACATGCCCATGCGCAACTTCTAACGGACTACTGCCGCAATCATTTAAAGACTAAACCTGCATGTGATATGAGTGATCTTCTCAAAAATTTAGGAAGATATACCTAAGTAGTTAAAAATCGTAGAAACATTACATAAAAGTAAAAAAATTGTTAAAACTGAAATAAAAATGATATGGACTATAATGTGGATCACTCAAACAGACTCGATACATTTCATGAGAGAAATACCACCAGCCCTGTAAGTAGCTTTCAGGCGGGATTCGAACCCACGCCCCGGGAATCTAACCAGATGCTCTGACCAACTAAGCTACCGAAAGGCTCAAGACTCGTCGAATTTATCTATCACTCATGACGCTGCAGACCAGAGTTGCTTCATCAATGTGAAAATCCGACTACAACTTTACTTACATGTAACATGGCGCAGTGACGTCGTGTGGAGGGTACACCAGTATGGGGGGTGAGGGCGCGGGAGACGGACTGTTCTTGCGCCGCCGTGCGACGAACACGCCAGCCATCACGATCAGCAGCACCAACGCTGCGCTCGCTCCACCAAGTGCTACCAGCGCCACCTCTGTGCAGGCAATGTATTGAAACTTAATTATTTTGAATTGTTTTTACTTTTTTGCATTTTAGTATTAAATATATACAAAATAAGGATTAGAAAAAATCGACCTATCTCACAACTAGCTCCGATAGGACTCAAATCCACGACCTTACACTGTCAAGGCGAATGCTCTAACCACTGAGCTACGGAGTCGTCAGGAGACGCGTCAAAATGTTCACCAACATCGAGACATATTTACAGTGCCACAACCTTTTCTGTTCCGGTGACACCGGCGCTACGTACGTTTTTTCTTTTTTTTGTAGCAGTTTAACCGGCCCTGACTTCTAAGAACTTCAGCCGCCAGCAGCGCTATGGTTGGACATCAACTTGACAGCAAAATGACATAAAAAAAAAAACAAGCTAGTTTCACATTTTGGCCACCGGCACAGCAAAGTTTGTGGCACTGTAACTAAATAGGTCACAAAATACAGAGTAATAAACACCAGACGGCAGTAAAAACTATGCTGTCTGTAAAAAGTTATGAATATGATCTGTAACCATATGTACGATCAAATCTCTAATAATCATACCGACCCGACCTCACGTTTTAAACAGCTGCATGTGTATGTACAAGGGGACCTTAATAGGTGTCACGGCTCAATATTAATCCGGTCCTCTTTAGTTATTACTGTTATTTATTTTTAAGAGCGCAGAAATGATTTCAGCCCGTAACGAGACTCGAATCTACCCGATACAAACAACACAAGTACACATGAACACAAATGCATAGTTAAATTTAAAAGGTGGATTTGGTTAAATTATTGAAGATTGTTACAAAACATGATCTTTTCATAGAGTCATAATAACTTTTTACTGTCGGCATATTACTGACTGGCGTCTAGTGTTTATTACTCAGTGTAACCTATTTCGACATGTCTCGTTAGTGGTGGACATTTAGACAAAGCCCCATACATTTTTGTCATTCTCCTTTTATCCATCGATTTTCATATAACTGGAAAGGTATTTCATTCGGGTGCCGAGGGTAGTAATATCTTCACATTGATGGAATAAACGCTGGCTAACAGTACATAGGAAGTATTTGAATAAATTCTCCTGGCGTCTCCGTAGCTCAGTGGTTAGAACATTCGATCGGACAGTGAAAGGTCGTGGGATTGAATCCCATCGCAGCTAGTTGTGAGACGAGTTGCTTTAATATTTTTACACGACTGCCCGAAAAAAGATGTGTATTGTCTTTGAGTAACGGCTGCTGCCGATGGACCATTTGGTTCTTTCGCAATTTTGCCTATAGCAAAACACATATGGATAACATAAAATTTTCGATACCAAAATTATATCAATGTCTAATATAATTTTAGAGTATCTATCTCTATAACTTTCTGTAAACTGGTCCAATTTTTGTATCGTGAAAAGGTAACAGACACTTTAAGTAATGCTTAGTTTGGTAGTAATTCGTGTATAATATCCCTAAATGTCACCAAAATTACTTTTCATCCATCTGAACATTAAGGCGCTACTCGGAAAAAGTATGGACTTTTTGATTTAAAACTATAGAACGGTTACAGTTGTTACACATCGGGTAATAAGATAGGTATATATTTCTTCATACCTTTATCTGGATTCGTATAGTTTCAAAAACACGATTTTATGATTTTGCCTCGACACTTTTTCTTTTCGAAAATACCTCTAAAAATAAGAAAATTCAAGATTATTCTTAAATGGGGTTACTTACACTATTGGAAATTGGTTTAATTAGTGGACACTAATAATATTCAGGATCGTATAGAAGCATTTTAAAAAAAAAATCGCTGTAGTTTTATAATACGAAGTGGTTTTGTGTTCTTTTTGCCTAATCTGCAAAATCGGTCTCGCTCCCGCGCGCGTCGTTTTCTCATTGCTGTCTCGCTTCAACATATTTTTTTCGAGTTACGCCTTAATGTCCTCTGTATAAGTTTCCCAATTATCCGTGTTACAAGCTCATTCGTTTGATCACCATTTTACTTGTTTTTAATTGTGCTTTGCTTAGCGTTTGAAATTGTTCGTATTATCCCACTTAATGAAGCGAGCTTCTTTTGATGTTCTTGTTTAAATATATCCATTTCATTGTGAAGTAAATTTGAGTAATTGTGTGACAAAAATATACCTGTGAGGTAGGTAGCGAAAGTGTGCGATGTAAACGTGGTTTAAAATTATAATGACAGGTTTTACCACAGTATCATTAGTCAGTGCATCTTTTGCAGTCTTATGTGCATCTGAGGATGGTACAGTTTGGCTGTGGCATTTACATTTTTAAAGCATTTACCCATAGGCAAAGCATCATTAATAGCATTTTTTCAATTTATAATTATAAATATTTATTAATAAAATGAATTAAGAAAACAAAATATTTATGTCATAATTATGGCTTTCGATTTACTAAATCAGATTGCATTGCTTCATTTGCTTGTTTGATTTAAAGACTATTAAGATCAGTTCAATCACTACCTATTCCTCTTGTGCTCTGCCACATACCTAGTAATATGTAACAAACCACAGCCTGGAATACTTAATCTGAGACTTCTCTAACATTGCCTATTGGTATATTTTAATAAATACATAGGTATGAAAATTTTAACAAGAATTTTTAACTATTTAAGGGTAAAATTTTACATAACTAGATATTCAATAAAACTGTTTTATAAGGGAAATACTTGAAATGTAAATTTGAATAAGGATATACTTTTTATTATAAATAACATACTATTGTTTAACATTATTATAATTTTTTAAATTATTTAAATTTTTTTGCATTGACAGTCAGATTTTACATAACTAGATATTCAATAAAACTGTTTTATAAGGGAAATACTTGAAATGTAAATTTGAATAAGGATATACTTTTTATTATAAATAACATACAATTGTTTAACATTATTATAATTTTTTAAATTATTTAAATTTTTTTGCATTGACAGTCAGACAGTCTATCGCTGTATTGAAATGTCAGGATAATAATAATTTAGTGCCTGAAATACGAAAACCTCGTTCTCGTAATCGTATTATTTTGCATAAAAAAGCAGCCATTTAATTTCAATTCCAAATGCGACTTTCTGAACTAAAATATAATAGGCAGTAATTTGACAGCTTTGGTTACATTTTGACGGATGGCAAAGTTTTCCGTGCTTGGGGTAAAATATAAACCATTTTTTTTGTTTCAGATATGAGTTTACCAGGAAATGTTTTCGTTAACTTTTAGTTTTAAGCTTTATTCATCTTTATCAGTAGCATCAGGTATTATAAGTCCCCACTGCGGGGTCATAGGCCTTCCTTATGGATGTATGGAAGTATGAAGAGAAGGGGCCATGACCCACCACGTGGGCCCAATGCGGACTCCGAACGCAGCCTGGACCAACGGCTTAGCGTGCCTCCGAAGCACGGAGGAGCTCGAAATAAATAAAATTTTGTTCACCCATCTCGCGACTGACCATAGCGAAAGTTACTTTACTTCAACGATCGCAGGCCGAGCGCGCTAGTGCTTAGCGCCTTTTTTTTGCGCCACGGGCGCAATTTATTATTTATTTACTTAATTGGCACACCAATAATTGCAACACTTAAATTAATACAAAATCATAACTAAATAAATTTTGTAAGTGCCACAGTTACTTACAGGCAAGCACCACTTTACCATAATGTGAAAATACTAATTTATTCAAGAAAAAAGATTTGTATCCAAATAAATACAAAAATAACACACAATTATTATAATAATTGAAATCCCACCATTTATTCCGAATATCGCCCTATTTCCGTCCTCCCTTTCCTATCCAAAGTCCTAGAAAAACTAGTTTTCGGCCAGCTGACTGCCTATCTCCATAGAAATAACCTCCTCAATCCTTTTCAATCTGGTTTCCGCAAGGGCCATAGCACATCCACGGCATTGGTTAAGATAACGGAGGACATACGCCGGGGAATGGAAAAGCGTCAACTTACATTGTTGACGTTACTAGACTTCAGTAATGCCTTCAATTCTGTTGATTTTGACCTACTCCTTGGCGTGTTGCAATCTCTTAACATTTCTCCAGCTGCAACTGATTGGTTTAGAAGTTACCTGATCGGACGACAGCAGCGCATCTGCGTTGGTGATTCTTTATCTGCATGGTGTAACATCGATGCAGGAGTTCCCCAGGGAGGTGTCTTATCTCCTTTGCTTTTCTCTGTATTTATCAACTCCATCACACATTCACTTTCAAGCTCCCACCACCTTTATGCAGACGATTTACAAATTTATACTCAGGCACCTCTCTCTGAACTCCCTAGTGCAATATCGGCTACCAATATCGATCTCGCTGCTATTACCAATTGGAGTAAGTCTTTTGGGCTTACTGTAAACCCTTCTAAGACTCAGGCAATCATTATTGGTAGTCCATATTACGTCTCGAGGATTGATTTTGGACAGTTACCTCCTATCACTTTCGATGGCACTGTCGTTCCTTTATCTAAATCTGTTCGAAACCTTGGCGTAATTTTTGATGATTGTTTTTCATGGATTCCTCAGGTCGATGCTCTTAGAAAAAAAGTATTTGCTGCATACAGCTCATTAAACCGTTTACGAAACTTTCTGCCCACTAAAACCAAAATTACTCTTGCCCAGTCTCTTCTCCTTTCTGTCATAGACTACGCTGATGTCTGTTACACGGATCTTTCGGAGGTTTTGCTCAACAAACTGGAGCGTCTGCAGAATATGTGTATCCGTTTCATCTTTAATCTTCGTAAATTTGACCACGTGTCGCATTTCCGCTCAAACCTAAATTGGCTTCCAATTCGCCGGCGCAGGGACTTACATGCACTCACGCTTCTCTATTCCATCCTCTTCCACCCAACCACTCCTCACTACCTTAAAGAGTGTTTCCGATATCACACCTCCTCCACCCAATGTACCTTACGCTCCTCCTCAAATCTTACTCTTGTTTTTCCACCCCATTCCACAGATTTCCTCTCCTATTCTTTCTCTTTGCATGCTGTTCGACTATGGAATGCTCTTCCAGAAGGTATCAGGAAGGCTCCATCTCTTAAATCTTTTAGTGATCAAGTCCGAACGCATTTCCTATCTTATTCTTAATACCTATCTTATTTCCTCTCTTACTCCTACTATCATTAAATTTTCTTTACTTTATTCCTATTTCTTTTTAATTATATCTATATAATATATTATAATGTTCTTCAAATTGCACCCACTCCCCCTTCCCCTTTATGTCCTCAGACGATTATTATTTTTCCACTCAAGGTTGCCTGGAAGAAATTGCTACCTAGCAATAAGGCCGCCTTTTGTGTACTTCTTTTGTAGTGTCTTCTTTTTGTTATGTGTTTTCTTTTTGCAATAAAGTGTTTTATTATTTATTATTATTATTAATTATTAAAGACTAAATTAATAAAAAAATTAAACAATACAAAGCCAGCTAGAAAACTAAATAACAATATATTATGTACCATAAAACTAGTACAATCGACTGCGTTTTAACCTAGATGTTTATGAATGGTTAAAGATAGTGTCCTTGGGTTATCAAAGTGAATATCGATCTTATCACCGATACCATTCAAAATTTTACGTTATCTGGCAAACGGAGAGTAAGAACCCAAAACAGTTACGAGGCATCCTACTAGGGACACGGAAGTTGATAAGATTTAGCAATTATGAACATTGGATCGAATTATTTAAGATTTTACTAATAAATTTAACACTCAAAAGATCTCTTCGTTGGGACAGAGAAGTTATTCTAAAGTATTCTAGTCATCCTTACATAAGATTTGATATATTTTTTCTAAACACCAGATTCCACATTTCTATAGGGATAGTTCTGTCACTTCCCACCACTCATTTAAGAGTCGTTGGCTAAAGCAAGAATACCATTAGTTAGGTAATGATTGGATCAACAATAAAGGAGGTGCAAGACTTAGAAACTTTCAAAACCCAATAAAATAAACATTTAATTCTGTTTGGATATATTAGAACTGTGACCAAGAAAAGCGCGAGCCGAGCGATCGAAAAGAGCGTACCGCGGCAGTGGCCGGTGAAGCGCCAGAATATCATTTGCATAGAGAAATTGTATGTTGTCAGCACCCCTTTGCTACACACGGACCAGCTATTCACGCTATCGTGAATAATAGAAAATAGATATACCTAAGTGAAACAATAGGTAGGATAATAGAAATATTTAATACTGGCGGATCCCCGCAGTTTTACCCGCGTGGTACCCGTTCCCGTGGGAGTATAGGGATAAAATATAGCCTATGTCACTCGGGAAGAATGTAGCTTTCTAATGGTGAAAGAATTTTTGAAATCGGTCCAATAGTATCGGAGCCTATTCGATGCAAACAAACAGATCTTTCCGCTTTATAATATTAGTATAGAAAAATCGAGATATTGCAACAACTAATAAAATCAATGCATACCTATTTCCGAAATGTCATTTAAAATAGATGAATCCTAGACTTGTATCGACGTATAAAATCCGATTACTCATTGCATGAAAACTGAGTGGGCCGTAACGATTTGTATGACGTAGTTACTTGGTTATTGATAATTTTCACGTAAAAATAGTGACGGATTTATGAGAAGCCAAAACGTGGGCGCTTTGCTCACTCGAAGGTCGTAAAATAGCATGTAACTTCGCTAAGAAGCTTTTACCGAACTTAATAAAATGGAGCGGAATATACTTTCGCAAATTTATTTATACCAGAAATAGACGGAATCGAAATTTATTCATCATCATTAGCCACTTAAAGTCTCCATTGCTGGGGCACAGGCCCTCCTTATGGATGGACATTGCAACGGCTCTGGCAATCTTGCGGGGCGTTATGGATTCGCCTGAATGTGTTGAACAGTTGTGTCGCCTTTATGTTCCGGAAAACTATATAAGAATACGTTCTGGTCGTAGACATCGTCTGTTCGCGCCCCCGCCGTGTCGTACGGTGGCACGCGCGCAGTCTCCATTATGTCGTATGCATGAAGCACTAAACGCGCTCCTGGTAACTTTTCCAGAAATCGATATATTTTTTGATAATCCAAAAATGATAACTAATCGAATCTAACTACCAAATTTGTATATTTTTTTTAGTTTTATAAATGTAAACTGTGTACCTACAATATTTCTGTAATTATGTAATTGGGTTTTTATCCGTTTAATTATGTTTAAGAAATAAATAAATAAGGAAAATCAGCCATGACCCACCACGCAGGCCCAAAGCGAATTGGTGGGTATGAACGACTGCAAATGCAGCCGGGACCAACGACTTAACGTGCCTTCCGAAGTAAGGGAGGAGCCCAAGATAATGAATTTATGGTTTCCCATCCAGTGACCGTTATAGCGATTACTATCTAGTTTCTGTTTTCTTTTATACCACAAAAGCCGGCACTTTTGTTAGTAAAAACATGCTATATACCAAGCTTACTTGTCTTGCCATGGGCACGTACAAATTATGCTAAAAAAAGCTTCACCTTTGAGGGAGCAAAACTGTACAATAGCTTACCTTCTTATATAAAGCTACCTAAAATCCTTGTAGATAATATCAAAGAGAAAAATACCATGCAAATTAAAAATACATTGAAAAAGTATTATTTAAAAGATCAATTCCTATACAAAAGGTCGGATCCAC
The DNA here is from genome assembly GCA_949710035.1 of Crambus lathoniellus. Taxonomy (NCBI): domain Eukaryota; kingdom Metazoa; phylum Arthropoda; class Insecta; order Lepidoptera; family Crambidae; genus Crambus; species Crambus lathoniellus. The sequence goes on from OX453296.1 coordinate 14,271,173, forward strand.
ATCCATACATCAACCTAACTAGCTAATAAAGGGGTAACTAAGGCCTCACAATCTTTAATCTTAAGATTTGCCTGCAAATGTAATTGTACTTACTTATTAAAAGAAAATAAACAGTTTAAATTTTAATAATTTTTTTTTTATATAAAAAATATAAAATTATATAAGTAACAGCTTTAAGTCCAAGCTGTCTTCCTATTTAATTGAAAATTTCTAACTTTATACCTAATTTTCGTTTTTATAAGTATATATACTTAGGTACCTACCACTAAGGCTTAGTGGTGTATAAGAAAAATAACTTTTGTATTCTTTTTATTTTTATGTAAGTCTTTGTTGAAAATAAAGTTTGCATAAACGTTATGAAGAATTAGTATGAAAAATTAAATTTTTACGTAAAATTTGTGACGGATTTATGACACGCCACCACGTGGGCGCTTTGCAGGTCGTAATGGCTTGAATGAATTTTACCGAGCTACATAAAGTGACACCTTCTTTCGCAAACTTGTTTATTGAAAATCCGTAAAAGATTTTGACTCGATAACGTTATATAAATCGATGAACGCAGGCTGCACGCTTGAAAAAGCATGACTAATTGTCACGTTCCGCCTAAGCACAGACTAATATAAATGTACAAAAAGCTCACTTCTGAAACAGTTACAATAAATTATCAAACTTTTCCACGCGATAATTAGGTCTAGAATAATTTGCATCCGTATGCCTACCTAACTACGCCTACCTAACTAATCTATCTATCGACTACCGTTCATTTCAAGCGAAAATGCACCGTAGCTGTAAATAATACGGTACTGTAACTCGCATACGTTTGCCAAATCGGTTTTGGGTGGTTTTGGATGCCTTACTAGGGTCACTCGACTGCAATGTTACGTCGAAATTAATTATAAAGGTCACAGCACATACATCAACTCGGAAAGGGATCGTAAACGTATCAACTCGAGCGGTTCAGTATTCTTTGTATGAAACCCCCTACTGCAAAGCACACTAATCGGATTCGTAACGTAATCGCCTCGCCTCGGGACCAGCTCACGAACCGCTTTGCGGGTCGCTCAACTTGCTATCCCCGCGCTTACCGCTAGTCGTCCACGCGCTCACGTCTTTTTTTGATTTTTTTTATTATTATTTTATTATTATTTTTTTTATTTTTTTTTACTTATCCTTTTTTTCTCTCATTCCTTTTTTTATTTTTTTTTACTTATCATTTTTTTCTCTCATTCTTTTTTTATTTTTTTATGGAACCACTGTGCGGCGAGCCGTAAGCGCGGCGTCGCCTAGCCGTAAGCGCGGCGTCGCCTAGCCGTAGCCGAGCCGACGTACCGACGCTGATCCGGTTTGGTTACGTGCTTGCGATAGGTTGACGCCTGGTTGACGGCGAGGCGAAGGCGATACGGTGTCGATCCCTTTCCGAGTTGATGTAATGTGCTGTGTCCTTAAACGTAAGTAAAAGGAATTACAACCGTGTCACTAATCACTAGATACAATTTACTAGATGATCAGCGCAAATGATTTTTAAATACAGAAAGTGGATATTTTGGCCGATGCGTCCGAGTAGAAGAGAGAAAGCGGCATATTGTTATCTCGAAAAATTATCGTCCGTAAACCGACTTTATAGACAACTGATTTTTAATTCAATAAACGGTGTGCGCAGATATCTTAGATGTACTTAATTTTCTTTACTTTTTTGCATTCACAATACAATTTTTATTACTGAAAATGAAAATGAACCTAAAATTAGAATAAATCGATTGTTTATTATGAAATTTAATTTTGGAAAACTACTAACTTTGAAAGAATTATTAATTTTTATTTAATTAGAATTGTCAAAAGGAAATCACATTTTTTCAAACCTTTTTTATACCAAGTAACTAATACGAGCAAAATAAAGCGGTCGTGTGCCTTTCTAGAACAAACATAAATAGAATATATCGATTGTTGTACGGCTGGTAAGTCTTGAGTTTCAGATAAGAATGTATACTTTTCTATTCTATGTTAGGAAAGCTGCAACGGTGACTTGGAATGTAGTGTAAAAACGCAGAGTGTCAGTTATAGACAAAACGTTAACTAGTGTTCGTCATGTCATTTTTATTCATCTTTGTATGCCAGTTTTACTTTTGCAATTCGGAAATTCAATATTTATACAGTAATTCTCGCTTATGTTTAAATAACAGATTACTTTTATAATTTTAGTAATGTTATTAAAATTACTCTATATTTTACTTGTAGGTTTTACTTTTAATAGTTTTATAACATGTTTCAGGTAATATAATTTGTTAGAAATACAATACAAACAGATCTTGAAAGCATTTCCATCCCGATTATATTGGACAAACACGCATTAAGTAGAGATTCCTCGCAGATATATTGTTTTAATATTAATTTCCAAGCCAGCTTTCTGTTACTTCTGAAAACATTTAGAATATGAACAGACTGTCCTTTTACTTTAAGACAGTATTTATTTTTAATTTAGCGAGAAAAATTAATCAAGCTTACATAATATTTTATAAGTAGTGAATGCTCGTACTTAATTCAATTCAAAATATTATCTCGGAAACACATACCAACATAATATTATATTATTTACTCTCTTAATTTCCATTTAAATATATTGTTTGTCATTTAGACAAATAATTTCACAGCTCAAAAACTTACAAATCTTAAAAATCTGTAAACATGAACCTTTTTCACTGAATAATGTTTTAATGTATAAGAAGTGAAATGTTATCGTTAATTTTTTTTTTTATAATTAATGGACTGCTATTGACCTTCATCTGTCCCGACGGTAAAAATAAAGTCTAAGGTGGGACAAGTTTACCCCGAGGAAGCCTATTCACTTATACTTCTAGCCCCTGACTGCTAAAGATGTGTTATAGACATGTCTGTGTATCTGTCTATGGAATCGTATCCTCTAAATAATGTGTCATTTTAAAAAATGAAATATAAAAGACATTCAACTCCCGACAAATAGAAAGCTCTAAAAAGTAAAAAAAAAAATAACATTCTCTCTCGGTCGGGGGACACAAAGACCGTGAGCCAGATAGTATATTTTGTCAGTCATTTCCTCTCATGCAAAAACTCGTGAAATGCTTGAGAGAGTTGTATTATGAAGCATGGTGAACGTCAGCTGCCGCTCCGTGTGTGGGTGGCGCAGCGGCAGCCCCTCAATCACGTAAAAAAAAATTATTTTCAGTCATTTCCTCCCGACTGAAAATTTGTTAAATGATAGTTAACGCAATTATTAGAAGATAAAAAAAGCCAGCTGGCCGTACCGTGGTGGATTATAGGCCGGTGGCCACTCGAAAAAAAAAAATTTCGTTCTGTGATTTCCTCTCACTTGAAAATGTGTCAGGTGATAGTTTACATGCTATTTTGAATAATAGATACATAGAGCCAGCTGACGTTTTCATTTATTCAAAACTAGCTGTTGCCCGCGACTTCGTACGCGCGGTGTAGTGACTTTTGTGTTAGTTTAGTTTATGTGTGTTTGTTGCTCAGATTTCATAACGCTCTTCTTGAAGTCTTATTCTCTACTAAAAGGGTCTAAAGAATATCGAATATGCAGGCTAGGGAATGAACATGGTATGTTGTTATCATATGCTGCATGAACATAGTTGAGCCCTCATTCAAAGATCTGTCCGTCTGTCAAGAAACTTTTTCTCAAGTATGCGTGGGAGGTATCAAGCTAAAATGTATGTCAAATTAAATACTGAAGTCTGCAATCCCTTAGAGGCGACAAAAAAAAACAAACTTCTCTTCTCTTCTTCATAACTCAAAAGGGCCACTTGGATCTCGATTTTCTTTTAAATCCCATTTAGCTACTTGTTGTTACCGATCCCGATTTAAATTTAAACCGCTATCTAGGTCGGTTTAGGCTGTCAAATCTCGATTTAGAGTAAGTTGTGATAACTTATCTATATTTTCATATGGTTTTTATACGCAAAAATGCATGTATCACACATAACAGTGTATAATGATAACGATTATTTTGAACAGCCGTTCTTCGTTCTTCGACATTGCTTGCTAGCGGGCAATAGATCTATTCTACGCGAGGTTCATAAGACTGAACCACACCAAACGATCCATCTTGGATTGGCCAACCACGACCTAAGATTAGGGATCATGGATCGTGAATCTAATTTGTTCTCTTGGTGCTCTTGGATCGCACGAGGCACGTCCACTCCGACCACTACTATGGAGCTCCAGTGGTGAAGCGCACTCTTGCCGCGCGCGATTAGAGCGCGTATTATCGTTTTGCGCATATGCGCGCTTTCACGATTCAAACAGAAGTTCAAACTTAGTAATGCATAATATCAGGCCTATCATATTTTTACTATAAAATGTAAAAGAGATATTGTGTGTATCCATACTAATATTACAAATGTGAAAGTGGATTTGTTTGTTTGTCCGTCTTTCACGTCAAAATTGGTGCAACGGATCGACGTGACTTTTGGAATGGGAATAGTTTGGCAACTGAAAAGTGACATACTTAGGCAGCCATTAGACAGTCAATCTGGATCAATGATCAATGATCGCGATGCAGATTGACTGTGTACGAAGGTGATTGACGGCTCGCGATCTTGATCGCAAAATATCTACAAAGTAAATCTCGATCGCGATCTGGATGTAATGGCTGCCTTTGGCTAATTTTTATCCCTGAAAAATATCACATTCCCGTGGGATAACGTCGTCGTTTAGTCCGAGCGAGCGAAGTCGCGGGCGGAAGGCTAGTATTTTAATATGGAGACATTTCTTCTTTAAGTAACAGGTATAAAATGTAATGATATACCATTTAATTATTTAATTTTAATCAATCATCACTTATGTAAGTTTTCCTAGTAAATAAATGAATAAATAATATATTTTAGTAAAAATCAGTTTTTGTACTTTCCCGTAGGAATAATTTAATTTCCCGCAATAAAAGGTACCCTATATGTTGACCCGGGTTATAAGCTATTACTACACAAAATTTGGTAAAAATCCGTCCAGTAGTTTTTGCGTGAAAAGCGAACATACAAACAGACAAACAGACAAACAGACAAAAATTTTAATATCTATCGTTTTGGGGTCTATATCCTGTACACATCACATAGCAGTAATTTTTTTTTAATATTTCATGTACAGACTTTTTGTCCGTTTCTGTTTTATTATATGTATAGATAGCATAATATAAACTATCATCTGACACATTTTTAAGTTAATTAAATGTTAAGTACATAACTACCAGTTATTCGCATTACGCTTCATGCCAATTCTCCCTGCATCAAACACTTTTATATTCATAAAACACGTCAGACAATTACATTTTTAAGTGTGAAATGCACAATGTGTATTTGAATTATAACCATATTGATAATAGTTTTAATACATTTACAACAATAGAATATTGTAAAAGTAGTTATGTTGGGACTCCCCAGACCGGCAGAGGCTTTTCTTACTTTTTAGAGTTTTTTTTTTGTGTCTGAAACTTTCACTAAGGATTTATATTTTATATCTAGTCCACAGCTTATACAATTTAAGAGTAGCACTACAAAACAAGTCGAAAGCGCTCAAAGACAACACTTATATCTTTGTTTAGTCGATCAATAATTATAAACTGCAATAGATTGTGGGCGGGAAGTCTCTTCGGAGATAGCATCGTTATGATTATCGAATTCGGTTCGGTAAGTCAGTGCCGCCAGGTTGTGGTGATTCCTCACAAATTAGGGGTGTTTTTATAGATGTACGTAAAATTTTTTGGAGAAATATTTTTTTTGTTGGAGATTGTTGAGAGAAACGTATCTGAGTTTCGGTGGATGTGTATTTTTAGTTACAGTAAAAGTGTATTTTTAGTATGCTTTTTATGTTTGATTCGTACCAAGCCACTAAATTATTATTATTATTTTTAAAACATATTTTTATTACAAAAAGGTATATATTTGTTAGTTTCCTTAACACAGTTTCTTAATGAAAACTACTTATGAGCCAGATAATTGGTGCGGATGTAAGAAATTTATTTATTTGTTATTTAATTATTTACTCGTCATCAGTAGTAAGAGCGAGATCGGACGGAAATAAAGAAAAAGGACGATAAACGACAAGTCGTTGAAAATAGAAACTGCACATAAAAAAACAAAAGACGAAAGCTCTTACCTCTTAAATTAACAGCATTGCCGAACGAGAACTCAGTGACAGTCGTATCCGTGGGGTTCCGCTCGAATCGTGGGTTTGGGGTCGGTTCGATCAAGTGGCCCAACACTTGCTGCGGCGGAGGGTTACGGGGTATCACTGGCTCCACGTAGTCGGTGCCACGGTCATAGTACTCCTCTTCTTGGAAGCTTTGGTTCTCGTTCTCGTAATCTGCTGATAAAACAGTCATGATAAACAAGGGTGCATTTCATCATCTTCCTGACTTTATCCTAATTTTAATTAGGGTCCGCGCAGTACATCCTTTTCCTCCTCTCCACTCTATTACCTGCTATCTCTTCATTTACACCTTCATTCATATTATTACTCACATATGCTATCCACCATTTTTCCTGTCTCCCTCTCCCTCTCCATCCATCAACATTCATGTCTATCATTCATTTCTATTATCATGCCTATCATCGCTTCTCATAACATTTGTGCAATTAATGATGTAAAATTAATGTACAGTTTCGTACGGGATTTATAAATAAATAAATCATTTATTGGTCACTTCACAAACTTAATAAGCAGTTATAATTTTAATAAATGCTACTTAGTAACCTAAGTTTGTGAAGGACTGGTGCCTGAAAAGGGTTTCTCAGAAACCCGTCCCACAGGTCGCCAGCCCTCTCCTGCAGATAGGACTAGGTACATCAAGACATAAAGCTAGCTTACAAATTAATTTTGTTTCACAACCAAAATGAACTTTAACCTTCTTTAGGTAAGAAAAAAAAGGAAGAAAAAAATAAAAACATTTTAAAAGAATTATTAGAAAAAATTACTTACAAGCTAAAAGACTTAAGAGTTGTGTAGTGAAATGTAAGGTGAGTGGTTGGTGAGTTGGTGTATTATTTTAGTGTTCTAAGTTAGTGTGTTATGTAAGTATGTCATGTTAGTGTTATGTTATGTTAGTGTGTGCAATTGTTCATGAGTAGGTACGGGGCGTGTGTAAATAGGGATGCTGGAGTGACGCGTGCCGTGAGGGGGATAGGGCAAGACACACTTCAAATAAAAATAAAAATAATAAAATTTAAATGTAAATAAGTGGCTACGAGAGGGGCAGGAGCAAACACTCCGTGGCCTCATAATCCAAACACTTTAAGTATTGTTTTACCGAGTTTTTGCAACTTATTGTGTGAAGAGGGTAAACGTTGAGAGTGCTGTTAATCTTATTATACAGGTGGGATCCAAGAAAGCAGTAGAAGTTATGGGAGAAAGAAGTTTTAAGTTGTAGGGAAGTGCAAACATTACCTTTTCTACGCTTGTCTCTCACTTTGTCGGGGTCGTATTCTATCTGACTGAGTTTTCTCAAGATTGTTTGAAGAATAAAGGTTTGACGTACTGTAAGGATATCCCAGTTTCTATAAAGATCAGTACTAGAGTAGCGATATGGGAGTCCTGCAGCAACCTTGAGAATCAAACGTTGAGCCCTCTCTAGACCCAGCATATTAGATTTGACAGCTCCGCTCCATGCTGAGATACAGTATTCAAGAAGAGAGTGATATAAAGCAAAGTAAACAGTTTTTATAACTCTGTGATCAGCGACATGCTTCAAGTTCTTGAAAACGTATGTCAGTTTTCTTACCCTTGAAGTGAGTAAGTAAATATGAAGCTTGAAGGTAAGGGTCTGGTCCAAAACAACGCCAATATACTTAATACTCTCTGTTCTTTCAATGGTAGGACAGTCACATAGGATTTCAGGTGACTGTGGCCCGCAGTTGTGGACAGAAATACCACATGATTGGGGTGGCAGCTGACTGGATCTAACCGCAAATGGCATAAATTTGGTCTTGGAAATGTTTAGTGTCAACGCATTGGTCTTCAGCCATTGGTTGACTTTGTCGAAACCTTTCTGTGCTTTGTCAAAAACTTCATCCCAAGAGTCTCCACTAAAGAAAAGGGCGGTATCATCCGCGAAAGTAAAAACTTTACCATCAGTGAGTTGGGTTTGGCAAAAGCCATTTATGTATATTAACAAGAGTGTAGGGCCAATAATACTGCCCTGTGGTACACCATAGGTGACACTAGCCTCCTCACTAATCAAATGGTCCATTTTGGTTCTCTGCCCTGTGTTGCTCAGATAATCTTCAAACCATTTAAGAGGCACTCCCCTGACACCGGCTCCATGTCAAAGGCCTTTGCCAGGTCGAGGAATACCACAACATATTTCCTTTTAGCATCTAAGTTGGTGGCGATAGAATCAACCAAGTCATGCACCGCATCATTCGTGGATCTGCCGCTCCGAAAGCCGTACTGAGAAGGAGAGAGAAAATTGCTTTTCTCAAGATATTTAATTAACCTCTCATTCATCAGGCGTTCCGGGATTTTGGAGAGCGTTGGTAGTATGGATATGGGCCTATTATTATCCACATGGTCTCGATTTCCCCCTTTGTGAATAGGTTTTATTCGAGAAATCTCAAAAGCGGCAGGAAAGACTCCTTCCTGAACCAGGACTCCTGGGAATCCGGTCAATTGCTTGAACTACGTGCCTTGTCAAAGAAAGAATCGGCATATCACTTCCGAAAATATCAAGAGTGCGTCCCGTTCGAAAAACTACTATGGAGTTGTGAGTTTTTTTTTAAAGAGTGAAGATGAAAGAAGAGCAAACTTTCGGACAGATTTCTCGGTGTCTTAAATATACTAATGCTTATTATAGGTACCTAGATAGTTTCACGGCATCTTCAATAATACACATAACAACTACATATGAAATAAATAACATGTTACATCAATGTGGATTTGTAAATAACTAGTATGATAAAACAGAATGGCTAAATAAATACCACCAAATCGAGTTTCAAGCGGCATGTATTACTTGGGAATCCATTCAATTATGTACAGAATCAATTTCTAAAGAAAACCCTGACATAGATTAATCAAGCATAAATACATAATTCAATCATTCGCAAAATACTGGATCTGATTTTTGAACAGAAATTTCTTAACTTGTTTTGTGATGAATTTCTTCCGAGTTCATCTTTTTCAGAATGAAAGGATAAATGAAAGGTCAAATTTTAAGTGGTGTTTTTGTAGGAACAAATCCTGAATAAGTCATGATTATCAATTCATGTTTAAGATTATTCGTTCTATCCATACTATTTTTGAACTGATTTCTTGATTGTATTATGAATATTAAAAGAATAAAGACTACTTGATTGTTAGTTTTACCTTCACAGTCTTCGTCTCATTTACATTACGACCCATTTCAGGATTAAATTAAAGTTTTCCCTTTAATTATTTATTTTTGAAAGTTGTAAAGTTTTTAGATCTATGTGATTCTGCAACATGTTATACTTCAAAACTTCATTATTTATAATAAAGTATACATGAACTAACTTTTGTTTTCATTCGGATATCCTAATGTATTAAAATATAAACCATTGACTACACAATTATTAAACATTATCTCAGGAATTAAGTATTCAGGTCAAATTAGACCAGAAGCCCGTTTAGATTGATAGCTTAGAAAAAAACAATATGAAGGTTAAATGCACAAGTTTTCAGGTACCTGGGTATAAATGTTCTGTATCGAAATCCTACAATGAGAGACTACTCCGCTACTTAGAAGATTATACCACTCGGAATAGCAAAATACAGTATTGTTAGCTGCCAAACTAACTCTTATACTGCCGTCATAACTAGAAAGGACGTAATTATATTTTTTTCAAAATTGAGTTAAGTACATATTCGCAATCAGTAAAAAAAGACGCATCTACTAGTATTTTTTTCATTTCATATTTATGAGCGCAACCTTAAAATTTTCGCTAGTAAAAACCGCCTTCAAAACAAAACTGCAAACAAAAACTCATTTCCCAAAAACACGTAAAAGTGAAAAATAAATTGAATCATTCAATTCAAAGTACGAAAGTGCGGGACTTTTTCTAATTAATCTTGAACTTACTGATCGGATTGAAGTCGGTGTCAAGCCAAATAGATATTAATATTAATATGTATTTGATAGGTTACAATTTACACCACTCTGCGCATGAGATATTGTTTATTATTGTTTCACTATTTTGAAATGAAATGAAATTGAATTTTAAGTATTCGTTCTTGTTACTTTTGGCTTGACACCGACTTCAATCAGATCAGTAAGTTCAAGATTAATTAGAAAAAGTCCCGCACTTTCGTACTTTGAATTGAATGATTCAATTTATTTTTCACTTTTACGTGTTTTTGGGAAATGAGTTTTTGTTTGCAGTTTTGTTTTGAAGGCGGTTTAATTTTTTTTGAAAAATTTTGTTTATTTTTCCTTTTTTAGTGTAAGAAATCTACTATAAGAAACCGCATAATGAGCAAGGGTAGCTCAATGTGCAACGACTATAGCCCATATCTAAATTAGAACTCAGACAAGCACCACCCTCCAACTCTTAACTGTTATGCAGTTTCCTTCCAACATCAGCTAACCTAAATTACTTGAAAGAATACAACCTAAAGTTTTATTGGCGCTTGTAGTACTTAAAAACATACTTTAACTCCTAAGCGTTAAAGAGTTTTACCTTCCATCATCAGCTTAACTAAATAACATGAAAGGTAACAACTACAAATATTTACGTATCAACGATATTTAAAGAATTATCCTCCAACTCCTAACTATTGAGGAGTTATACCTTCCATCACCAGCTCATCATCGTGAGATGATGACTACCAGTCGCAAATACTTGAAAATTACTTATGAACCTTAAAGGAATCGTATTGCGCCCGTAACATATTTAGTATTTAATTAATGTTTTCGATGGCCATATGTGGTCTTCATCATCAGTTACTCTTCACCAAATGTTGCTTACCGAAAGCAAATGCACGAGTTACTTAAGAAAATACCAAAATCGCTATAGGTGTGCCTATAATATTTGAAGAGTTCCCTTGATTTCTCCAGGATGCCATCATCAGATCCTGACCGTATAACAATGGGACCAATTTGTAACTATATGCTTTCAAACCAAAAAAGAATTTCTAAAATCGGTTTATAATTGACAAAGTTATGAGGTAACAAACATTAAAAAAAAAAAAAAAAAAAAAATTCAACCGAACTGAGAACCTCCGCCTTTTTTTGAAGTCGGTTAAAAAAGACGTATCTGCTTCAAAACACAAATTATAGGAGATAGAAAAGACGTATCTGAGTAGATGTGCCTTGTTTTTCTATGAAATATTGGTCTAGAGTCCGCGCCACATAACTTGGCATTTGTCAGAGGGCGCTGATCGTCGTGGTCGCTTGGAAAAATAAGCCTTATTTCCATGTTATAATTTTAGTTCCAGATATTGACACGTGCCAAGTTATATGGTTACATTAGTCATAAAATGAAAAGACGCACCTGCACGGTCATAGAAAGAAAGGACGCTACTGCGTAGATGCGAGTTTATTTGCGTTTGAATCTGCGATAATAGCGTCTAATAAAAAAAAACAAAGTGATATTTAATTACTAAGGCTGCTAATAGTTATAATTTAAGAACAAATTAATTTGTCCAAATAGGTTTTTGGAATTTAAGTGTTACAGAAAGGTTTTTGTTAGTTAGTTTGGTTATGATTGAAACATTATAAAGTCTGATTATCATATTTTGTGTTTTATTTTATAGTCTAAGGCCTATTATAATGCCTATTATAACTAAAATGTAAAAAGAGTATCTAAGTTACGATATAATGAACCGAAGAAAGGACGTTTCTACGCAGAAACGTCCTTGATACTACAATGAAAAGACGTATCTACGTAGATATGTCTTTTCATCGTAGTATAATGAATTTACTCTGATTTTTTTTACTAAGAAGAAAAGGAAAATCGGTTTTATATAATATATAACACAAATATTATTTAAATTTTAATATGTCAAATAATAGCTTAAACTATAATCTACAATCTTGCATACTGAAATTTAAAGCTTTTACCTTTACTTTAGCCCAGCGAATATTATTTTTCCAAATAAAATACAAATGTTTTTTTTTCTCGGTTGGAAGGTAAACGTAGATACGTCTTTTTTCCTTATGGCGACAGTATGGTGGTTGCTCGTGCTGCAGTGGTTAGCTCGCTCGGACTGCGGTCCGAGGTAATCGAAAACTTATTATTTCGCGCTCCTCTGTGCTTCCGAAGGCAGGTAAGTACTGCCGGTTGGTCTAGGCCACCAATCCGCATTGAAACCAGGTGACCCATTATAGAATAGGCATGGCACACTTTTTTTTTTCTTTACAAAAAACAAGTATGCCATGCTTCTAGTCATAAAACCTGCACACATTGGGTGATCAGCGTTGCCTTTGGCGAGTGTTGATACTGCACACACAGCGCTCTGGATTGCGTTTGACGAGAGCGTTAGTAGGGCCAGTATACTTCTGACACTGTTTGGATATAGATCATAAAGTAAAATTGCTTATATGTGGCACCTCTACCATCGCTATAAAAGACGACGACGGAGATAAAAAATAACATTGGTTGCACCCATGAAGTTTGACTTAATACTCTGAGTTACCTCAGTATTAAGTCGAGCTTCATGGTTGCACCTTACGTATCTGAAAGCACGCGGCTAACGCCAAGCGCTTGTCAAGAAGCGCGCGCTTCAATGTGTACGAAACAGTAAGCTTACTCTTATTCATCTAAAAACAAACTTTGTTAGCCCCGCCGCTTCCACTCGATTCTGTCATGCCCGGAGAGTGAGAAGGACGGGTATAACAAAGTTTTTTATATTTAAGGCGCTACTCGGAAAAATATGGACTTTTTGATATAAAAGTATAGGACGGTTAGAGTTGTTACAAATCTGGTAATAAGATAATGTATTTCTTCATACCTTTATCTAGATTCGAATAGTTTTAGAAACACGATTTTATGATTTTGCCTCGACACTTTTTATTTTCGAAAAGACCTCTAAAAAGATTATTCTTAAATGGGGTTACAAATACTATTGGAAATTGGTTTAATTAGTATGGAGATTTTTGTCATTTTTCTTTTTTCCATACTAACGTTTTTGTAATTTATTCAACGTGTAATATTATGTAACTTTACAAAATTTTACACACGTATTTATGGACATTTAACTACTAAATGACACATTCGTTAAGAAAGAAAAAAATATTTTCACTAAGTTACAACTAATAAAGTACGAAATTCTGGAAACAAAAATAGTCGTAACTTTCGGGATAAGTTTTTTCTGTGTAAATAATCAAATATCGCGGTTATTAAATTATCAAAATTTGCTCGATACGGTCTTAATGTAACCCAATATTAAAGAAATTATATATTTCTGATATCATAAAAGTTGTTAAGTTATATGTACAAAAGAAAAAAACGGCAATAACCCCTATTATTTAGGATCGTGTAGAAGCATTTTTTCGCTATAGTTTTTTAATACGAAGTGATTTTGTGTTTCGAAAATCGGTCTCGCTCCCACGCGCGTCGTTTTCGCATTGCTATCTCGCTTCAGCACGATTTTTCCGAGTATCGCCTTAACTCATAGTACGAATATATGAGATTTGAGGTTTTGAAAGCGTGCGTTACCAAAGCGCGCGCTCCAAAGCGCCCAAAGTGTGTAGTTTCTTACCGTACTTACTACTCTGCGCGTCTTCCGTGTTTATCAACACCTCTGCAGGGTCTATCGGCGGTGCATACCACGGCCGCCGCGAGTATATCTTCTTGGTGTTTACCGGCCGATCGCCATCGTTAACGTTCCGGTAACTTGACGGCGACAGGTTTAACATCTCTAAACATTTGTCGAAACCTGCGAACAAAGATACAATGGAATTGGACAATGAACATAAAGTATAATTTTTTAACGCCATCAAAAAAGGAGGAGGTTCTTCTTTTTCATTTTATTAATTTTCTAGTGTATGTAAATTAAACTTTACAATGATAATATAGGAGATCGGATGGATTTTTTATTTGTTACAAATGTTTTTAGAAATGTCAGCTACGCAACACAGGTACCTACTTATTTACTTTCAAATGTTTTACATATTTTCAAAGATAAGTATACAGCATTAAACATTCTTATTAGACAAGGACAGCGCTACCAACTTGTGACGTCACAAGTGGGTATCTAATAACTAATTAAGAGACTAACTTTGTAATGCGAACACAGTGTATTTTCAAGGAAATTTTAATAAAAATATTTTTTATACTCCATATTTAGGGCCCGTAAAGCGAAACTGATAACGCAATACAAGTGGCGTAATATTGGCTCGATAAATATGGAATATTTAGGCCAAACAACCTCCAAATTGCTCTGATTATCCGTAACCCTTCCTTGCTCCAGCAAGGAAGTAGAAATATTATTATGACTAAATTTCAACAAGTCTTAAAAATTCTCCGTAGCTCTAATGGAAAAGCATTGGCCCGGACAGCCAAAGCAAACTGATAACAAATTTTCAAGTAGGTACAATATTTACTTTAGAAAACTAACATCTTGGTGAGCAAATATTTAATCCAATCCAATGCAGTTCAATTTATTGCACCCCATAAGTATACAAGGTCTTTCGTATACAGTTGAATGTGTCATTGCTCCTTTCATGAAAAAGACCTACCTTTCAAAAACCAGGAAATTACAAAAGTTGTGCTTGTGATTTTCATCAAAAATGACAATTGAAATAGCGATCGATATCTTTTTTATAACAAGGTTGACATAGGCAGGCATGTCGTCAAGATAATGTACAGTCAAACCAATTGAATCATGACTAATTTTGCCAATAATTTGTTTGAAAGCCTCAAAACTATAAAGGTCATTGTCAATATCAAAAAGTGTGAATTGCAACCTTATTGAAATAAAATATGTATTAGGAAATAGATTTATGGTGGGTCTCAATTCAATTTGTTCGATATTACCTAGTGTTTGAAGAATAATTTATCTTACTTTGTCGCATTTGTCTTATATGTTGTCTGTGTTGTGTACCAATAGAACTAATTCATTAATGTAACGTGACATAGTTCTTGGTACAAATAACTCGTCAGTTATTTTCTCGCCCACTTTTATCGCAGACTAGCGACCGCCCGCGACTTTTTTCTTGTGAAAGTAGCTACTATTAATTGCACAGAACTGTTATTATTTTTCTTAAATAAAAGGAGATGTTTAATTTTGCATAGAGCAAATGCCAACGATAACACAAAAAGTAACATAAAGCATATTGAGGTGTAACCATGGTGTAAGTTAGTTCAACTGAATACATGTACCTGTTCTTTACCTTTTTACGTTGTGGTATTGGCAATAAACATCTCCTTTTTCGATTTTGTTCCTAAAAACATAAGCTAGGTATCCACGAGAACAATCCAGCCACTTCGAATCATAATCGGCCAAGCAAACAAAAGAACAAACTCTTATTTATTCGTAGAGACAATCGTATCCACACTATAATCTCCTAACTATAAATTTGTACAATATTACAGTCACCCACTTTTACTTGTTTGTCACGTCATCGAAGTTGGTTTTCAGTTTTGGGATGAATTGATGTATTTACATTAGACTTAAATGTCATGTGCAAATAGATTAGGTATCGTGTTGTATGCAATTGCTAATCTCACATCAACAGCAAGAGATCGTTATAAACAACACCGGTTAAAGCTTAAACATTACACATATTTATGTATATTACATTACCATAGTACATTTTTATCACTTTATAATTAGAATTTTTTGCTTATTGCCAAGATGGCCGCCGACCGTCAAGTGGTTATATTAACACTAGCAGATCCTTGCGGTTTTACCCGTGTGGTATCCATTCCCGTGGGAGTATCGGGATAAAATATAGTCTATGTCACTCGGGAAGAATGTAGCTTCCTAATGGTCAAAGACTTTTTTCAATCGGTCCAGTAGTTTTAGAGCCTATTCGATGCAAACAAATAAACAAACAATCAAATTTTTCCTCTTTATAATATTAGTATAGATGACTTGTTTTAAATGGAATTTTTGTTCCAATCAATATATTAATAACTTATTGACTTATTTGATTTGATTTATTTGAAGTGTTTTACGTTGTTGCCGAATGCAATCTGTGCATACGTAGAAAAGTATAATAATCTTTTATATACTATCAAATACCCAGTGATATCAAGTTAGGCTAAAACCAATTGGTTGAGGTCCTACGTTACATACAAAAAAACAACAAAAGTATAATTACCTACAGTTATTCGCATGGCGAGAACATCCTAGAATTCTCAACATGAGTTAATCTTTCCAACTTTCCTACACGAGGCAGTTAATTCAAAACTTCTATAAGAGCTTACTTTATTCCGGCTTCCCGACTCTTAATCTATATCTAACGACTGCAAAGTTATCAACATAGTGTTTTCTTGCAGAAACGACGAGGTGGAGTAAGTACCTATTTAAGTTATTATTATTAGAAATATGACATAGAAGACTTCGTTATATTATATTATTTGGTTATTTTTATTTACATATTAGTAACTTTATATACCTAAAGTCTTATAGCTCGTGCCTCCTATAGCCGTCGATCAACAATAACACTAGATGACGACAAAATGCAAATATGGCACAGACTGACTATTTTTTAAACCGAGGAAAAAGTTAATCGTTTATGGAATGAGAGGAGGCCAAGGAGGAGGATTGCAAATTAAAAATAATAAAAAATACTAATAATAATTTTATCTACACTCATGTTATAATAATCGAATTATGAACTCATGCCTGAACGTATATTGATACACTTTATGCCATAGTCAACTTTAAAAAATAAAAGTAATACAGCTTTCACTCATTATAAAACACTTATTTTTCTTAATTTTTTCAATCTCCATGGCAACCGTAGGATTTACCGGCCCTGACTTACAACTCTTTCAAGCCCTTCTTTAGCCGGCAACAATAAGAAACTTTTTTTTAAATTAGAATTTTGAATTTAGAAGGTATAGACAAGTAAAGACCGTATAGACTCCTATATCAGTGGGGTTTGGCGCCAATCCGCATTTTATAATTAATATTCTTTTTGCTTAATTTTTGAATTATATGATAATTGCAATGAGTGTAGATTAAGTAGTGTATGAGACTGCACATAACTCGGTATTAAAACACTCGTGGAATACTATTAAACTACCACTCGTGTTTTAATACCCCTCCTTATGCGACAGTCACATAAACTACTATTATATTATTGGAAATCAAATAAGGTATCAAATAAGGTAAACAAGGTATGACAATAAATAATAAAATATAAGTTTTAGGAAAAATATGATAGTAAAAAACCACCAGCCCTATAAGTAGCTTTCAGGCGGGATCCCGCCTTACAGAATTGCATAGTGAATGCATAAAAATAATTTAAAATCGAAAATAAGAGATATGAAATAAGAGCGCATCTTTGACGTGCGCTCTTATTCGCTCGGTCGTTTTTAATACTACAACCGGCTATCTAGTAGTACCTACTTATTGTTGATCGAAGCTCCTAGCATAAGCTTTACGCCATTGCCCATAACGATTTCTATTGTTGCCTGCCTTGTCATTGTTATATTAAGAACTACTACTTTGGAATAAAGGGTTTTTATTATATTATACTAACTACGTCTTTTACCTCCCGTAGTATTTCGGAATAAAACATATGAACTATGGCGTGAGAATAGTCCCACGTCAAATCTCATAAAAAATCGGTCAAGCCGTTTCGGAGGAGTTTTTTAACAAACACTGTGACACGAGACTTTTATATATTAGATTAGTAACTAAGTCAAGGACTCAAGCGCAAACTATATTGCTAGCTGGCGAGCGAGCTTATAACCCGAGCGATGTGAAGTTTCTCACCGCAAGCGACATCGCTCTACGTAATAACCGTGGTCCCACCGTGGTGGGTCCACAGGTAATTTGGTTTCCCCGTAGACCCACTGCAGTAGAGTTATATTTTTTTTTTCAATCAGTCAGGTTCCGTGAGACCACGGGTAATAGCTCAGGTAATTTATTTCCCCGTAGACCCACTGCACTAGATTACATAATAATATGCCGAATATGCATCTTTTTGTCCCTTATATACTGTAGTTCTATCGCAATACCCCAATTGACACAAAATTAATTAAAAACACTAAAAATATAAACACTTTTTATTAAACAAAATACAAGGAGGTTCTCCTTACTCCAAACGAAAGAAATTTTATTAAAATAAAAGTCAGTGTATAATAAATCCGACCCAAAAATAAATAGTAATCCTACAAAAACCAAACTTGTTTAAATAAGAAAAATAATACCTAAATACACATTAAAATAAATATAAAAATAGTAATTATTATTTATATTTTTTTCCAAACATGACAGCCAGTGGGATTACGTTTAAAGTCAGTTTCGTTTAAATTCCCCGTAATCCCACTATGCACAGTGGGTCTACGGGGAATAAAAGTTACTTACCTACCTGTGGACCCACCAGTGGGGCATAGCAGTGGGCCACGGGTAATATCCGCATCGCTCGCTTCTCTCTCTCTTTCTGTCACAGTATGAAAAGATATTAAATGTCACATCATCGTGAGCGTCACTCGTAAGCTCGCTCGCCTCGTTAGCTCACTCGCCCAGGTAGAGGTGGGGCCTGCGTTTCATTGTGGGCACAGCAACCGCGAAACATCAAAATTCGCTACTTGTCATATTTGTCCGCCAGTTGTAGTTAGGTAGTTCACTAGAAATGCACTATAAAACTATCTTCTCTTGATACAGTTTCTACCGTACTTCTTACCAAAAAGCATTATAATTCAGTACCCCTCGTATGAAAAACTATCGTAATGGTAATCGAATAGTAAACTATACCATTCTCTAAAAGCTGTCAAAGTGCTGCTGTTAATTAATATGATGTATAGAATTTCAGTTCCATATAGTACCGAAAGAGGCGCTGCTCTGAGGGCCTACTCTGAAACGCAAAACCCGAAACTTCGGTATACCCGTCCCTCTCACTGTCTAGCCGTGACGGGGCGGGGCTAACCGAAGTTTCGGATTAACGTTTCAGAGTACGGTCCCTGGTTTCAAACAAAATTATACGATCACGATAACGGTTACCATAACGACAGTTTTTGTGCTAGGGGCTATGGTACCTTGAAGTTTAATTGGTTTCGAACTAGAGTTGTTATCAAAAAAATATTTTTATAAAAAAATAAAACCGCCTTCAAAAAACCACATCAAAAAAGTAAGAAATAATTCCTCACCAAATAAATAACGTAAGTACTTTGAAGTCGGGCGTGAAACATGAACAATTTTTTGTTGTTTTTGTTAAAACCCGCCCGACTTCAAAGTACTTACGTTATTTATTTGGTGAGGAATTATTTCTTACTTTAGTGCATCGTGCAGGCAATTTACGTGTTTTCTGGTAAATAGGTATGTGATCAAACTGAAAACCTCCTTTTTCGAAGTCGGTTAATACACCTTGAGGTATCCCCTTTTTAACAAAACAAGAATCATCTAAATCGGTTAATAAACAAAGGAGTTATGCCTAAAGATACGTATTAAATTCACATAAAGTGGTAACGAAAACGACAGTATTTTCAAGTTTTCCTGAAAACTACTGGACCGATTTCAAAATTTCAAAAAATGGGACCAACTTGGAAACCAACCTGATGTAATAATGTTTGAATCATTACAATCGGTTCAGCAGTCTTCGAGTAATCGGTGGACATACACAAAAAAAAAAAAAAACATACATACAGACGAAAAGAGAACCTCCTCCTTTTTGATTTAGAAGTCGGTTAAAAAGCTCAAATATTCAAGTGTCCTCTGCCTGAATTACAAACAGCCTGAAATGTTAATCATTAATTAACAAGTTTACATTACGTTTATTATAATGAGTTTTTGGAAAGGTGTTAAAAATATATAGATCATTCAATTTAATGTTGCTGTTAATATAACTGAAATACGAAACAACATTTTTAAACAAGCTTTGTTCAAATGTTAGCAAAATTTTGGAATTAGGTATTTATATTTAATTAACAAAGTTAGCAGATATTTTAGTTATAAATTGATTATACTCCTATGATGAATCCTTGTGTTTAACTATTTTTGTTTATCTTAAAAAAATGGTCGTCATCATCAACAGTCATTAAATGGGGGAAGGGGGAGGGAAGGCACTAGCCTGCCTTAAGGATGGATAAGGAGAATGACATGCCCTTGAACGTATATCCAATGCATATGAGTATTAACAACTGCAAACGCAGCCAGGGCCAACTTCTGAAGCACGGAGGAGATTGAGATACCCTCGCTAAACGAACGATATTAAGACGATAGTTATTTAATAAGTTGCTAATGGAAAAGGATTTTAATAAAACTTTACATGGACTTTTTAGGGCATATACCGCCGGTTTCTGAAACGCCAATCAAAATTAAAATTAGCTAACAGACTGTCAATAGACTGTCACAATTAATTTCCAATTAAAAGCACCTTGGGTTTCTGAAACGAAAATTATCTCACAATTAGGTTTAGATTTGTATGGGCACTGACAGACTGTTAACAGACTGTTGACAGTCTGTCACATTTTTCTTTCAGAAACCCAAACTACAATTAGTTGGAGATTAATTGGGAATTAGGTAATTTTAATTTTGATTGGCGTTTCAGAAACCGGTGGATAGTCTAGTATTTTTAGAAAGTACCCTCATGGTCATAAATCTGTCAAAAACGGCCACTTTTAGCAGTTTTGCTATATATTTCTAGCAGTGACTACGAGGGAATGTAATGATACCGTCTAAAAATACTAGACTATGGGCCTTCGATCAACAATAACACCTAGTTCTAAATACATACTTGGAGTGACAGATATGGCCGAGCGTTATACGCCCACTTGAGAGTATAATTATAAGTAAATTATTTTGACAGTGTCAATAATACTAAGGTATTTCAAACTTAGAACGATTCCTGTCATTTATAATGTAAGATCGTAAGATTCGTAACCTTTTTTCCCCGTTTAAAAAAAAGTCAGTCTGTGCCAATTAAAGTTTTCATTTAGTTCGTGAGCCTTCATCTAGTACTATTGTTGATCGAGTTGATGGGTCCTAAAAATTCCAAGTAAAGTTTTATTAAATTTGTGTATTATGTAGAGTAACAATATTAAATAAATTCACCGCGGCGCCACTTTCGCCTCGCCTATCGCCAGGATGAGGAGCTAACCATTACGCCACGGGCTTTTCTGTTTTGTTTTGTTATCATTTTTGTTTATCGTCGAACTTTTCTTACTTTAGTAGTTTAGTTACCCGGATTAAATAGATCAGGGTGCTTTAAAACCATCAACTTTAAAACAGCGATTCAAAAATAGCGCGATGCAGAATAGGTTCCTAAAATGAATTGCTTTCTTTCGTACTACGACCTTCTGAAAACTGGATCGCAAATGAATTGCTAAATGTGAATGACCGAACGATTTGTGTCCTTATTTCTTCTACCCTTCTCTTTCACTCGATTCTGTCATGCCCGGAGAGTGAGAGGGACGGGTATAACCTGCAGGTGTCATGTCAGCTTGGCCGAGTTATAAGTCAAATAAGAGATCTGACAGCTTAGCGGCTGTGAAATGTCATTGAATGATCACTGAATCGCTGTCATTTATATTAAGCTGTCGTGGTACGAATAAGCGAAGCAGATCAGTTTAGGTCCTAAACAAAACCGCAATAAGAGTTGATGGTAGGCACCCTGAACGTTAAAAGAAATTAAACTCAACATATATGGGCCTGATATTGTAAAATATTTTTTGTAGCCTGAAATAAATGATTTATTATTATTATTATTATTATTGAATTACCGTTATATACTTGTACGGAATTCTTTCGTCGAGGTGAGTGAACTCGAATACATTTTGGATGGATCTAATGCCAATCGAATTAGGTACTTCCCCGATTCAATAGATGTTCGGTCTAATGCTTCTTATTGGGGAACATCATTCGAGAAAGCTTTCGGTAGAGTTATAGCCAATCATTGTATTTTACAAGCTTTTATTTAACTTGCAGTGTATGTATGTATGTATGCATGTATGTCCGTTCGGGTCAAATCTTGCAACTCAATATTGACCCACTTGCCAGTGTCGGATAGAGCTGAAATTTTGCACACAGGTTTGGTATGGATGACAATACAATATTAAAGTAAGGTCAGCAAAAAAGCTTGTCATAAAAATGAAATTTTTACAAAAAACTTTTTATTTTGATAACAAAATCTATACGTATAAAAATGGGTGTTCCAAGACCAATAAGCTAGTAGAAAAGGATAGATGGTTTTTATCACAGAACATAGAAAGATTCTTCTCCTGTGGTTTTTATACTGTCAAGACTCTATATATGAAAATAAAATTTTAAGTTTTAAATAATTATTCATATCATATCAGTATGGTATAAAGGGTAAAGGTTTGAAAAGGGAGTTTTCTTTGAAGCTACTGAACAGATTTTGATTATTATTTCAGTTAGCTATAGCTACATTATTACCGTGTGAAAAGGGGTTATACAGGGTGTTAGGGACACCGCTGCAAAAACTTTAACCATTGCTTCAGGCCATCATGCTGAACAACGCACAGCAAGAATTTTTGTCAGAAATGAAAAAAATATTTCGACTCTCCATACAAAATGTTTCGATTAGTTGCTAAATTTGTATAAAATGTCGAATATTTTTTTTTTATTTCCGACAAATAATTCTTGCTGTACGTTGTTCAGCATGATGGTCTGAAGCCATGGTTAAAGTTTTTGCAACGGTGCCCCTAACACCCTGTATTATATGGAAGTACTGACAGAAGCGAAAAGCATTGGGAAGACGTGGAGCGAATTGAAACGCGATGCTCAAGACCGACCGCGTTGAAGATCTACTGTGAGAGTCTCCCTTTGCCCCATCCAGGGGACACAGGACATTAAGACAAATAAGTCATACCTAAAAAAGTGGTATATACTATGCGGATAAAACCACGTAGCAATTTAAGTATATCCGAGGCATGTTTAATGTATTGCAGACATGTAACGGTACATTTATCGACAAGACCTATGTTTAAAACTACATATTGTTTTTCAAATAAAAGATTTGATAAAAAAAATATCATGTAAATAACATCAGATACATAAGTTATTATTTAAATCAGAATTATTGTTAGTAAAAACCATATCGCTCATTAGCTGGCTTGCCAGCAAATTTCTCAGTAACATGAAACAAAATGGCAGTATTAATTAGACGCTATAACAAAAGAACAATTGAATAAATAGCGAGTTTATTTTAATATTCGCGACCTTTACAAAGCAGTTAAATACCACTGAAGCTCTCCCGAAACCCGCAACAATTAAAATATGATTCATTATTTGAACTCGTATCGTTGAGAAGGGCAAATATAATTAGGATGCTTATGTCAAAATATGGCATCTTTTTAATGATTCTGTCATCATCATCAGCCCGTATCCATCCACTACTGGACTGACTACAGAATAATAATTAGGACTCTCCTAATTATTATTCTGTTCCCATATTTATTTAAATAAATCACTGTTAATATCTTAAACCATATGTATATGTTCATCAAATTGCAAATACTACATCTAATTTAGTTTATTACACTAAACGAAAACCACAACACAGAAAACTAAACATTACATAAATCTCCATTACATGAAATTCACCTTTCGTAGTCGCTATGTGTCTACGTGAGATACGTAGCACGTAGCTCTTGACATTCGTAGCTATAGTGGAGATAGGCCTGAATAGCCCTTGAGACTCACTTATACATCGTTCACCTCACCTCTGAGCCGGAGTAATGGGTTAATTAATATGAGTTCGAACAGTCTCTGTAGGTATAGCATTAAGCCTGTGAATAATTTAAAAAGTTTTTGAAGTATTTATTTATTTAAAGTTGAGGTTTTTTATATTCATAGCCTAGCATAAACTATTGACGTATAATTCTGTTTAAAATCGAAGTCTTATTAAAATTACGAAAAGAAGAGTTAAAGCCTATAAACATTCAATCAATCGAATATTTTAAAATTTGAATCAGATATTTTTTAACGATCGTAAGTTACTTTGTTCAAATAAGTTAAAAAACCTTGGAAGTGTAAAGAAAATAAGATTAATTTGCGTCTCAATACGATATTAATAAATTGCTGAATACGTAAAGAATTTCCTAAACTATTCAGTTGAAAAGTATTCATTGAACTGGAGTGTAATTAAATTCTTTGAGACACAACTTCATTCCCAATTTCCGATACCATTTTTTTAAAATTTCATTAATTCCTTTAACAACGGCCATCAATCAAAGACATAAATAAACCCCTTTGCAGAAATAATTAGAACTATCAGTATATAATTATTATGTAACTGGAAAAACTCGAACTACGGTATATCCTAGGATTTACTGGTCAAACGGTTATGTATTTGCCCTCACTCTAATAAAAAAAAAGGTTAGGTTAGGTTAACCTAACCTAACCTAACCTAACCTAACCTTTACTTAACCACCAATGAATGGTAAAAGTCCGAAAAACCCTTTGAGCATCGTTTAATTCGGACTTTTACTATGTAGTTGGTAAATCTTAGGATTTACCACATAGTCTCGGTAAATGTACGAAATGCACAGGTTTTAACGTAAATTTAACAGTCCAGGGTGCGTACCATCAACTCTTATTGCGGTTTTGTTTAGGACCTAAACTGATCTGCTTCACTTATTCGTACCACGACTGCTTAATATCAATGACAGCGATTCAGTCATCATTCAATGACATTTCACAGCCGCTAAGCTGTCACATACTCTTATTTGACTTATAACTCGGCCAAGCTAACATGACACCTGCAGGTTATACCCGTCCCTCTCACTCTCCGGACATGACAGAATCGAGTGAAAGAGACGGATAGAAAAAATAAGGACACAAATCGTTCGGTCATTCACATTTAGCAATTCATTTGCGATCCAGTTTTTAGAAGGTCGTAGTACGAAAGAAAGCGATTCATTTTAGGAACCTATTCTGCATCGCGCTATTTTTGAATCGCTGTCTTTAAGTTGATGGTATGCACCCTGTACTCCTCGGAAGTCATGTAGATCACTATTAGACATCATAGGTTAGAAACTTAAATTATCAAATAAATTATTTAATTTATAAAACTATTAATACAAAAAAATAACCACAATATTTAAGGCCATCGCTTCGCTGCGCTTTGCTTCCAGGCTACAAAGTATCTGTGTCCCAAATTTCAGCCAAATCCGTTCAGGCCGTTTTGGCGTGATTTGAGCAACAAACAGCCAAACATCTAAACTTTCACATTATTTATAATATTAGTAGAACTAGTAGTATTACTACTTTTGATAAAGGTCCACGTAACTTTAACTGTATTTGTAGTGTTGTTTTGATATAATTTACAACATTTTAGTACGGCTATTAAATATTCATTATGCATTTCCGCCTTGGCACGGAAATTACCTAGATTTTATTATAATTATTATCCACGGCGGCGTTGGATTTAAAGACGCGTGAAGTCTTCTTGAGTTGTTTATGTTGCTAAAGCTGTTTAAACCATTACCGCACTTGTAAAGTCTACACAAGTGGCAACTCTGTTTTGGTCGTCTTGTAGGGATACCATATTGTAACCAAAAATTCGGATAAACAGTTAGATTTTCAAAATATTATTATTATTGTACGCTTTGGAATTCACCGGTCTAAAGTGACCCGGTCCTTTAGGGCTTGCGTGGGGATAAGGATGGATATTATTATTATTAGATCTGGTTTTTCTTTTGTATTAGAAAACCAACCAACCACTAATTTAATGTTACTTTGGGCATAATGATAAACTTAAGGCAATTAATATACGATCACGTCCGGATACATTTGAAAGAATGGTCACCTTACTGAGAGGATAACAGCTGGAGGGTCAATTTGGGTAAGATCGTGCCCGTATAACTTTTGAAGAGCTCTGTTCTCCGGGAAATGTGTATCTTATAATTTATCCGAGTATAAGGTATACGTATGAAATTGAGAAGTAGGTTAAGCGACTTTTGTACATTCGTCATTCGAATAAAGCAAGCAAATGTCTCTTGGAAAATATCGTTACTCATGAACTTCTCCGGAAATGTTACGTTACGATGTAATACTGTGATAAATCTGATATTTGACTACCTGTCAAATATTAGCTGTGTACTCATACATTTTAAGAAGAAAAAACTCATGTAGTGTTAAGAAAATATATTTCCACTCTTCTACGCTTTAATGAACAGCTAGCCTTATATAGAATTATATTTCGCTGGGCACGGAGACGAAGCTTGTACCAACGTAACATTAAGCCACACTTAATCCCGATTAAATGTCCCTAACTTTTCAAAGATCACGAAGATTTTCCAATGAGTTTACTGCATTTTCCAAGTAGCTTCGAAGTGGATTAGAAAATATAAGGTGAAAATATGATTAATTTTCTTCAAGCTCATCTGAAGAGGTCGTCTTTCCCGTGATTTGGAGGACTGTTTTATAATTTTATGTTATGATGCTCCCGTACAGCAAATACTAATACAGTACCTACTTAAATACAAATACATAAGTTTTGCAATTCATAACACAAATGTTTAAATTAATTATTTTGTGTACCTATATCACATAACATGACGTTTGATATTTAATATTATTTAAAATACTACTCTGTCTTTTTTACATAATATTAATATACAATCAGTCGCCAGACTTTAATTAATTTGATAGGGGTGCTATTCACGTTCAAGATTTAAGAGAGCCAGTGCTACAGCTTATTTTAGTCATCAAAAACATTTCTTCGTTTTAGTCTTTTGATATCACTTCCATTGGTCTCCACCAGCGCTTTAGCAAGAGATGATTTAATTCATGTCAAGCGAGATGAGTTAAATCTTAGATTCAGGAATGTGATTTGGCTCTTAGGACGACAAGCCACCCTGTCCCTGAATAATTAGATCATGGTCTATTGTGCAATTCTAAAGCCTAAATGGTTTAGCTATTGCCTCTAAATCAAACATTGTTTGCCATAAAGGAGCTCAAAACAATATACTTCGAACTATAAGTGGTGCCACATTGTACACCAGGAACACTGAAATACGCGAACAATTGGAAATACCGACGGACGGTTAGCGAAGAGATTATCAAATACAATAATAAACACAAGGACCGCCTTTTTGCTCACATGGTCTTTCTAGGTAAGAAGGAGCAGCAGGTTACAGCAGGTCAGGCTATAAGAAAAGAAAAAATATTTTTATTCGTAGCACAAGAACGACAGCTGAACAAATTTGGTAAAAATTTTGTACTGCAAGCACGAAAAATTGTCGTTATGGTAATCGTATAGTAAACTATACCATCAGGAAAAGTGAATTTTATTTATTTAAAAGACCGAATCGACCGAAATAATACGATCGTGATAACCATTACGAGCTAGACATTAGACAATGACCCTGAATAGGACGTTAGATACTTCTAATTGATAAATACGCGGGCAAAACCGTGGACCACAACTAGTTATTTTTATAAAACAAATTGACATAGAACAATCTCTTTCTTTTCAGATATAATGCCATTGTTATTTTTAGGCTAAGGTAAGTGAAAAAAACAACTGACACGCTTTATACAAAGCGGAAACTGGACTCATGAATCTTAAATGGCGTGTCGTCTTGTAACAATAGCAAAGAACAAAAGTCCAAGAAAGAGGCCTCTATTCCAGTAGGACTCTAGTGGTGACGCTAGCTGTCAAATGTATGGACATTGGCAGCTTGGCGTCACTAGCAAGCCGTCGCTGGCACCCCGGCGCTGCCAAGAGAGGTAGGACGTGGACCGTCTCGTAGGACTAAGAAATGTTTTAATACAATTGGACATAATCTGACTAACGTCGGTCGCTGGCGTTCCAGTGGAATAGAACAATAAAACGAAACTAAATTAAGATATAAATTCAAGCCTCCCTTCTTTACGATTAATGCTCAAATTATGATCTTAATACAGACGCAATAGTAACATTTTCTACCTTTATCTCTGCCAAGAATTAAATAACCTTCAATTTGTAAGCCGCTACGTTGCCTTTGTAGCGTGAATACTTCTATTGTTGGACAACTTTGTCATTGTGTTGCCCATTCCATTCCGAATTCTTGAATAAAATTAACTTAAGTATTTAAATTTTTACATTTTTGCATTCACAATGCAAAAATTCAAATTCCCAATTTTTATTATTGAAAAATTGAAAATGAAGTATTTAGAAAAAAATTGAACCGTCCCACAACGGATGCTTTTGGTGCGGTTCGAATGATGCAGTTCAAATTGGTGCGGTAACTGGAATACCTCGAAAAACGAGAGCCCGACAATAAACATGAGCAATTTCATTTTATTCGCCACAAATTCATTTCGCACATCGGCAAAACTAATTCATCTTCCATTTGACTGGAATCCAGTTTTCTCATCCATTTCAGTTAGAACCCACCCAAAATTCATTTGGAACAACAAGACACAAGATTTATTTGCTTAATTTATTTTATCTTTTCTTTAGGCTTTGTCAACTTTCTAATGTCAAGTGGAGCCGTTGGAGATTGGCAATTTTTTGTAAAATATTTTATAACTGCCCATTACATCGCTATTTCTTGTTTCCCTAGAAGATATAGTTCTATTTAGAGACATCGTTTCATTTTTCCTGTAATCTTTACATAAACTTCTATCACATAAAATAATTTCAGATTTTTCTCTTTGCAAACTTCGGAGATTAAGGGGGGAGAGGTATTTTTTTTTTACATTTTTCATCAAATCTTGAAAACTATGCGGTTTTAAAAAGAAAATAAAATATTAGGAAGAAGTTTCAATTCAGTTCTTATTGCAAAAAATGTTTTTTTATTTCTCTCTTATTTGCAAAATAGTTGGGCAAACGTCATCTAAAACTAGGTAAGTATTCCAAATTTCAAGTTGATAGCATAGTAGTTCTCGAGATATCCAGCTGTGACAGACAGACAGACTAAGTCGCACCATAAGGGTTCCTTTTTGCCATTTTGGTACGGAACCCTAAAATCCATTCCTTTATTCAATATTTTTTACGGTCTACATATTTGACAAAATTCCTTCTTACCTATATAATACAGCAAATTAAATCAACAATAACACCATTATTGATGTACCATCACCGAAGTACAGCAGGCTCTTTATATGAAGACGCAACATTCAACTCGCAAATATTTCAGCAAAAAGCACCGTAACTTATATTATGATTAGATCTCTGACATTTTCATGATGTTGAGCTGAAATTTTCTGGTAACGAGAAAATTTGCAGGGTAGATAAAGCTTTTATAAGCCGGGTTGGTATATATTCACTATGTTTTCTTTGTTTAGCTCCATTGTTAATACATTTTCTAAACATTCTTAACAACGTGAAACATTACATAAACCTCTCATTAAAATAAATAAGTACCTTAAATTATGCCAAATAGTAATTGACGTAAGTATATTTGTACCCGTGGGATAGAATGAAGGTAAAAACAACGACCATACAACTAAGATACAAAGTTTGTTTTGTTTTTTAGCATAAGTTTATACTGGGAACTCAGAAATGACACTATGAAAACCAAGAATACTTGTCTGCAAACCATGTTTGATCACGACGACCAATTAACTGAATAATAGATAAACAGTTGATCCGGAATGGGGGCTAACATAAATGGAGTGTTGAAAGCCGGATGTTTTTACGGAATAAATTTGAATATGTGGTCGGAATTCCAAACGATTATTAGCATGTTAAAACGTTTCTGGCAGCATGTGCATCATAATATCTCATGTCATTGTGTACTTGCTGTGACAAAACTGGTCAATAATTACATTTAAGGCGATAATGTTGGTTCAATGAGAAAATTTTAAGTTTTAGATATTTTGTTAAAAACTAATCTCAATAAAATACAAGTGGTAGCCATTGAATAAACCGGAAATGAAATAAAAAATACCGAGCGTAAAGAAATTTTCAGCGAAATGTTATATTTCCTATTTGGATTGCTGTGTTTTTTATTTATTTATTTTACAAAAGCAACAAACATTATCAGTTGACAATGCCTTGGCTCTTGATTTCTCTAAATATAACATTGTTATTGTATATTCATCATCATCATGTCAGCCGTACGACGCCCACTGCTGGGCCGTCAATGGTTTCTATTTCAATTCCGGTGCTGTCATTGTATTACAGTTGCATCCGATTAAAATGGATTTAAAAATAATTTGCATACATTTTAATTTTTTAATAAAATAGTTTCTGCGATCGTTTTCCAAATCATTGTAGTTATTTCATATGTTTGCCTTACGTAAAACTAAAAAAACAAACAGCTCAAACACTAAATAAATTGAGTTTAATCGATATTTTATCAATTGTTGAAAAAAAGCTCATTCTAAATGTCACTGTCACTCACTCCTATAGATCTATCTACCTGGGGCCCAATTCTACTAAATACATGGTAGTTCAATGACAAATCAATTGGACGCCAAAGTCTCAAACGGTAGTCTACTGTCCAAGAATGTTCAATGATTGATCATTGGTCGGTCATTGGTCGGCCAATGAAATACTATCCAACCAATCGGTAGTCTATTGTTCAATGATAAATCAATGGTCAATCACTTGTCGTTAAATCGGTATGCTACTCCTTATTTGACGTTTGCAAATACCGATGATCGACCATTGATTTGTCATTGATTTGTCATTGTTTTGTCATTTTGCAAAAGTAAACTAGTCATTCAAATTGTTCGTCTGTAGAAAGGTGAAGACTACAAATAAAATTAAAAATATTGTGTTTCTTTAGTTTATTCACGTTTGTTGGTGGAATTATCGTTAAGATAAATCCATCAAACTTTATTTTACGTCGGCGATTATTAGAAATCGCTGATAGGCAAGACCAAATAAATCAACAGCGACGAAATCGACGGCGAGATCGCGCGACATTACGTCAAAATGTTGACCCATTTTTGCTCCCGGACGCGGAATTTGTGCGCACATTTAGACTGACGAAGGCTGGAGTCAGGGAGTTGGCGGAAAACCTCACTCCACTTTTTCCGAATGAGATGAGGCGTGATGGTATACCCGTGATGTTGAAGGTATGTTATAATATATAAGTAGCTAGGTATATTTAGTTAAACTTCAATATAACCCGAAGAACGGATGCTTCAATCAAAAAACTGTTTTCACAAACTCGCAATATTTTTAAAATTGCTATCCAACGACACCTCACACTATGGGGTAGACAAGAAAAAAAATACATCCCCACTTCGGCCACTTCACGTGTAGAGGAGAAAACCGAAAATTTTTACTTCACCACTTTGTCGGCGTGATTTATAAGTATGTTCTAGTACTAAGACTCTTAGCTAGTCTGGGGACAGACGGACAGACGGACATGGCGAAACTATGGTTCCTTGTTGACTACGGAACCCTAAATAGGCACAAAACTCTTTTAGATTTTGTTCGAAATCCTGTAAAAATGATTTAAAAAAAATGCAATTAAAAAACCAGTCCAGCACGTTTATTGATAGAAAAAATGTTGTAAATCTTGAAGGAAGCAATGGCTGTATAAAATTTATTTCTTTGCCTTTTCCGAAAGAGAATAATGAAGCAAATAACTGACACATTTCATGTCACCTATCATGCATGCTATCATGTAACTTTAATGCAATGATCATCCAGATGTCATCCTGTCGTCATCCTGTCGTCATCCAGATGTCATCCTGTCGTGAAACCAAACAAATTTAGTAGAATACCAATTGACTCTGGTAGTTCGTTGGTATGACTTCTGTATGATAGTTGTCTGGTGATTTTTCCTAAGTTAGCAGAATCGGGGCCCTGCTGTATAGTGTCGTTCTGACATAATTATTTTACTCTATATGTTCTGACATTTGCTGTGCGACTTATTTGCTTTGTGTTTTGCGCATTGTGAATACTGTTTTTCGAGTGTTTCTCTAAAATTATTTTTAATATTGACACAAAACAAAAATGATAAATAGTTTCTTCGTAGTGTTAACTTCCAAACTTATATAGTTTTTTTGCTTAAAAAATGTGCATGTTAAGCCAAACCGCCTATACATCGTGGACAATGTCCTTTGTCAGCCAACACACCACGTAAAAGGAAATTGTAAATCGGTAAGCAACCGGGCTGGTAAAATATATTATTTAATGCAAACATTATATACTCTATGTCATATCTGTTTCCCTGAGACTTTCGTTTTAAACACTTTTGAGCATCAATATTTTTTTTAGCAGAGGTGACATATCAGCCTCCTTGGGGTTTTCTATTACCGACGATTCCAATAATCTTCAGCCTCTGATTTAAAGTCAAGCCGCAACTTCCTTTTCCGGGGTGAATTTTCAATTAAAATCTGTGTTGTCTGCACTGAGTGTGACACCTGTGAAGTACTTGTACTTGGAATTTCTGTTGATGTTTGAGATTTGCAAGTACTCTAAGAGGCTATTATCAGTTTGAGTAAATTTTGATGTAAATACGAGTACCAGATGAGTCTTCTGGCTGCAGTAATAATAGGGTAGGGGCTGCATTTTTCTTAGAAACTCTTTTTGCGCGGTCAGAATTAGGGAAATGAAGTTCGCAAACAAAACAACTAGTTTGAAGTGTCTCCACGCTTTTTTGGTTTAAGGCCATACTCGGAAAAATTGTGCTGAAGCGAGATAGCAATGAGAAAACGACGCGCGCGGGATCGAGACCGATTTTGCAGATTAGGCAAAAAAACAAAATCACTTCGTATTAAAAACTACAGCGATTTAAAAAAAAATGCTTCTATATGATCCTAAATATTATCGGTGTTCACTAATTAAACCAATTTCCAATAGTGTAAGTAAACTTATTTAAGAATAATCTTCAATTTTCGTATTTTTAGAGGTCTTTTCGAAAAGAAATAGTGTCGAGACAAAATCATAAAACCGTGTTTTTGAAACTATACGAATACTAGATAAAGGTATGAAGAATTATATATCTTGTTACCAGATTTGTAACAACTGTAACCGTCCAATAGTTTTAAATCAAAAAGTCCATACTTTTTCCGAGTAGCGCCTTAAGTCCATTCGACCAATTTCTTTAATCCAATACTTGCACCTAATGAACGTTAAATAAAATCCATAAAAGATCCTCTAATTTCATAGAATTTAATCGTATCATAAGTTCATAACATTTATTATTTGGTCAAACAATTCGTATTGGAATATTTGTTTTCTGTTAATATTAAATTTGATATCAATCATCTACGATTCAACTGCATATACGAACGCCACTGCAAGGTTATATCGCACGATCCTCAAATCGAAGTTTGCTTACGAAATATAATGACATCGTTGACTTGGTTACATTCTTGTTGACTAACGCCCGAATTCTCGAACGCAAATCATCTTTGGGAGCGTCTCAAACATCATGGCATCTCTTTCATACGTTTGACATTTAAAGTGACAGGGTGCTCTCTGTAAACATTTCTGCAGTGGTGTCGTGTGAGGCGGGTCGTTACGTTCCCTAAAATATGGTTGAGCGAAGCGATGGCTGGTTCATGCGTCATGCTCGTGAACGGGTGCCACCAGTGGGATGGGTCTGCTCCTGGCTTCTTGTCTCAAAATATGCAGATTTTTAATGTTTTATTGTTATTAGTTTTATTTTATCGTGGCTTGTATGGCACTGTTTATTATTGACTCTTATGTTCTTAAACTATTCAAAGTTTTATTACCCTTGTTTGGCATTTATATTTATTACTAGCTGACCCAGCGCGACTTCGTTCCCGTGGCCCTACCCCCTACTCCACCCTACCCTACCCGTACTCTACCCCTACCCTACCCCTACCCTACCCCTACCCTACCCCTACCCTACCCTACCCCTACGCTACCCCTACCCCATACCCTACCCCTACTCTACCCTTACCCAACCCTACCCTACCCCTACCCTACCCCTACCCTACCCCTACCCTACCCCTACCCTACCCCTACCCCTACCCTACCCCTACCCCTACCCTACCCCTACCCTACCCCTACCCTACCCCTACCCTACCCCTACCCTACCCTACCACTACCCTACCCTACCCCTACCCTACCCTACCCCTACCCCTACCCCTACCCTACCCCTACCCTAACCCTACCCTACCCCTAGATCCTTCCTTGGACTTCCACGAACATTTCAAGACCAAAATTAGCCAAATCGGTCCAGCCGTTCACGCGTGATGTCGTGACCAAGGGAAATAGGGATTCATTTTTATATATATAGATTTTATTTGCTACGTTTTTGGTTGGTGTGTATTTTAAAGAAACTACCTTTTGGATGTCTATTTCTTAGTTATTGAAAATTATTTACTGCTATGATTACCGGGTTTTTTATTTTTGTTTTAAACTTAAGATTAATTTGTGATGGAAAGTGACTTTACATATTATATTATGTTAAAGTCACTTTTCAATTTGACGACTCTGTATGAAATATGACAGGGAGAAAAAAATAGCCCTTGGCGAGTTTCTTGCCGGTTCTTCTCGTTACAAGGCCTCCCGCCGTAGGATTTGCGAACCGATAGCGTAGCTTCATTGACGTTCACAAGTGCTGTATCAGCCTAAAATGAATAAATGATTTTTGATTTTGATTAAGATAAGTAGCGTACGAGTATTCGGGCATAAGTGACTGACAAGACAACCGACAAACGTGTGACGTTTACTCCTTGGTTTACTCCCTCAATGCGGGGTAATGAATTAGCGGGGGGAGGTGAGTGTCGCTTCTTTACGTTAGTAATATTATAGTATTCTTTGGCTGGGAATAGGCCTCCCCCAAGGATCTCCACAACGATATTATGTATATTATGTGGTATTTTTTGTCAAATAAATATTTTCTTTTATTCATATAAGTTAGACGATTAACATTTGATTCGGAATGAGAGCTAACACAAATGGAGTATTGAAAGCTGGATGTTTTACGGAAGGAATTTGAGCGGACGGACCGGACGATACGAGTGCCGAGGGTTGGTTAATGGCGTTTTGAAATGTTTGATGCAGCGTTTGCAGCTCGTCGATGCAGTAAATTATAGGACACGTGGAATGGAACTTGACTGACTAGTGGGTGTAAAAATTTAGGTTGAGTTGCGTTCACGAATAGTACCTACTTTCTAAGCTTTTTCATCTAGGTATGTAGTTTGTTATACATGGTGCAACAAAAATGGTCAAAACAGCGTTCATTACAATAAATATTGAAAAGGAAAGTGTTTTTTTATTTATTCCGGATACAGTAAGGTTGAACGAGTCCTGAGGGTTGAATAGCATATTAAAATGTCTTTTGCAGGATTTGCTTGTCGATTCAGTTAATTATAGGATTTATATATAAACTAGCTTTACGCTTCCGACTTTGCCCATGTGAGCAAAACGAAGTTTTCCCGTGAGAATGAGATACTTTCCCGGGATAAAATATAGCCATGTATGTGTCAAATTTTATCAAAATCCGCCGCAGCCATTTCTTTTTCTCTTTTTATTAGAAACCTGGCAAGCATTTGACCGCCATCTTGTTTGGCTAACAGGATGCAGTCTAGGATGTTACATGTCTGCCCAGGAGAAGCCTATTCACTCTCGACTTAAAGAGACTTGGATTGTAAGAATCAGGGAACACAGAGACAGGCAGCTCATTCCACTCTTTAGCGGTTCGTATGAGGAATGAATTTGCGAAGCGCTTGGTACGGACAGCTGGAATGTCAACGATGTAAGGGTAGGGTAGATGTAGGGCTAGTCTGCCTCTGGTACCCCGATGGTGGAAAGGGGCTGGAGGCACAAGGTCATGCAGCTCGCTCGCACAGTCACCAAAGTGTATTCTATATAAAACCGATAAGCATGTGTTACTTTAGGGAATAAGTCAAGTTATAATATTGTCATTTTTGAGTGAATTGCCATATGATAATATTTTATTAGTTATCAAATACAAATTTTAGTATTTTGGACAGATTTTTACAGCATTTGGCTGTGATAAAATCAATAAGTTGGTAAATGTATATCCGCTTAACTAAACGTTCCTTCTTAAGAACAGGAAGTGGAATTAAAACTGATAGACTGTTACTAATATTGTTATTTTTGAAGAATTTATCTTATCATTATTGTTTGTTATTAATAAAATAATATGTTAGCTATTTTCGAGTGGTTTTCAAATCATTTGGCTATGATAAATATTTAAAGGTTGATAAATGTTAAGAATATTGATGTCGGACTGTAACATTACTTGTTTCCAAACAAGATGAGAATTTAAAACTGATATTTCTTACAATTTACGATGTGTTTCTTGATAATAGATAGTGGTGAATCATTCTCATAAGTTTCAAAAGGTTTTGAACACTGGTTTAATAAAAGTATCATCCTTGTTAATGTTTTTTAAGGAATTGTCAATAAAGATATAAAAGCTAGCTTGGCGGTAAAACGAACAGTCTTGTGGTTCGAGTCGTCAGCACTGTTGAGTTAAGTATACCCCCCTGTAATTTTATATTCCTCTATTACTGTTTTTCTTTGCTATCCAATGCTAATGTATTGTCTGGTAGATGTTGCTGAAGTAATTCTTTTGTTAAAGGGATATTCGTTAACTTGTTTATTACTTGATAATATTAAATTAATGTTGTCCTTGGTGGTTTTGTATAAATGATGTGAGTACGGAAATAATATGAAGTAACAGTTTATAGCAAATGCTTGATGTTATTCGTAAATGTTGTTTAATCTTTTATCATGAAAAGTAATGTGGTTGTAAATGTTAATTTACAATAAAATGTGTTGTTTGTCCAAAAACGACATAATTATTTTGTAAATGTCGTTGTTTCTGATAACGCTGGTGAGTTTTTTTCGCCCGTTTTTCTTATCAGCTAAAAGATGTTAAAAAATTGAGGACGAATCATAATAATAAAATGCTTTTAAATCTTTATTTGTGTTTTACTTGATTCTGGTCTTATTGAAATATAAGCTTTATGGTTTTATTCCTAGTTAATTGAACAGTTTACTGCTTTTATCAGAATAGTCATATTTCCATACTTTCTCTTTAAAATCTAACACATGCAACCTTTCGGCGGTGCCGGTGGCCGAGGCTCTGAAGTTTCGCCGTGGCCAACGCCGAGTCTCCGATGAGCTTCGCTGCTATTGAGTACCAAACATCTAAACTTTAACAAAAATAATTTCTTAAAAAACACCGGCTGTTTAGGTATGCCTCAAATATCTCTGAGAACCCAGGCTCGATTTCCGGCCGGGTAAATATTGATAACGAACATTTTGACAACATTCTCTTGTCTCTGGCTGTACGTGGGCTTAAGCTACATTACTTGGGATTGGAGCAAGGAATGTTATGATGTCCAATATACACTCATTTGCAAAAAAATGAAACCTGCTTTATTTTTATGCAAACATGCTCACTTTAAAGTCATTTAAACACAACTTTTAGTTTATTTCTACAACGATTTCTTTGACAGATGTTTTGGATAAACGTTTACTGCTTCCGATAATTATTTGAAACACCTTTAAAAATACCTCCATTTGGCCACAGTCCGTCTCGCTCCATACATTGTTCTATGAAATTCAAGTAAAGCTTGGGGGTGTGGAGAGATGTCCAAACTCATTTTAAATGCACATGCATTTAAATGAGTTTAGTCAGGTAAACGGAAAATTAAACATTTATCCAACTCATTTCAAACAGAAACTGTTGTAGAGTCAGTGTCAGATATCTCTGTGCGCGACTGGGGCATTTTTGGAGCTATTAACGGTTAATTTTTTTGTTCTGTAAGTAAAGTAATGCAGAGGTCAGTGAAGTAATGGAAAAGGTTAGTAGTCGGTTTTGAACGCGCGCAGACTTATCTGGCGCGCACGAAAAATAAACTGACAGTTTTATTTAAATGACCATGAAGTGAGCATATTTGTTTGTTTTTGCAAAGGGGTTTATATTTATTTATTATTAAAATACTACGTATGTATAACATACGTGTTATATTCAGAAGGCTTCGAGAGCAAGACGAATAGACATGTTGACAAACACAAATATTGCCTGGTGTGGATATTAGAACCAGTATCTGCACGCAGAGGTAGGTAATTCTACTTACCTTTCCACCATACAGGTAAACCACCCAACCTATTATTTGAATACCTTCCTTTAATAAATGAATAAATAGGAATCTTCATCAATTAACGAAGAATGATGACCTCGCGAAATTGACACGATTCGAAAATGGGTTGCCTTAATTATTGATGCCCGCCTTCGGTAAATAAAATGAAGTAATGAAAGGTCTAATTGGGATCCATTTAACCCTCAAATAGAACCCTTACATAGCTATTTTCCAGTTCATTGGTCATTTAGTCCTTGTAGGATGACTTTGTAATTTGGGATCTATTGTAAGCAATTTAATTGAAAGAAATCAAAAGAAATGAAAGAAAAGGTGCCATCAGTATCGTATTAAGTCACAACTAAATAATGTTTGTTTATAATCCTACTATCCTACTAATATTATAAATGTGAAAGTTTAGATGTTTGGATGTTTGTATGTTTGTTACTCAATCACGCCAATACGGCTGAATGGATTTGGCTGAAATTTGGAACACAGATACTTTATAGCTTGGAGAGGAACATAGGCTACTTTTAATCCCGAAATAACACATTCCCGCGGGATAACGTCGTAAAGGCCACGCGGGCGAAGCCGCGGGCGGAAAACTAGTAATATTATAAACTAGCTTTCTCTTTCAGATTTGGCTGAAATTTGGGACTCAGATACTTTGTAGCCTGGAGAGGAACATAGGCTACTTTTCTCGCGGAAAAATATCATATTCCCGCGGGATAGCGTCGTGTAGTCCACGCGGGTGAAGCCGTGGGCGGAAAGCTAGTATTAAAATAAAAAATTTTTTTTTCAAAACAACCAATTCCGCTCATTTAGGAGTGATTGTGTTGAGCAACAAATAAACAAAAAACTTTGAAACTTTCCCATTTACATAACGTATTAGGTAGGTAGTAGGACAATCCTCACTATCGTTAGTTGTAATAGAACAGCAAATATGAAATCTACTTGTCAGCCACATGTGTGTAGCAAGTAAAACATAATATTCGATGCAATCGCTCCACCACTGTACAATGCTTCCTTTTATTCTGATATAAAATATGCAGCCAACATTTCCGACATGCCGCTATGGAGGCTTTGCTGAAAATAATTTCGCGAATACTAAAGTTGCCCCATTGCCATCTGTTGGTTGTTATTGCATGTTAAAAATATTTTCTTTGTAGCCATCTGCGACGTTCGCTTCAGGTTGCGGATAGTATTTTTAACTATTTTGTGTAAAAAGACATCGCCACTCTAGCATAGCATTCGCGGCAGCAGCTATAGCATCTTGTACCCCTAGCATGAAAAACTATCGTTATGGTAATCGAACCATAAAGTTAATATACCTTAGCGGATAGGTATATTAACTTTACGAATCGAACAGTAAACTATACCGTCCTTCAAAGGCCGTCAAAGTGCTGCTGTCAAATGTATCAAATTTCAGTTCCGTATGCTTACGACCGAAAGAGGCGCTGCTCTAGAAAAGAATACGATCGTGATAACTGTCGTTATGGTTAACGACAATATTTTTCATGCTAAGGTTACTGAGAGAGATACTTAATCAAAAGTGGGGGTTGTCGACTGATTGATTTTCTAGTTCGTAAAGTAAAAATAAATCCTTAAAATAAATTACTAATACAGTTAATAAGCTAACTACACAAACCAGCTAACATTACTGATCCATGTTTTCTGATTTTTTTTTTATTCTGATTAATACAAATTCTGTATTGAATAGATAAAATTAATTTCTGCAAATAAAATAGAAGAAAAAGTATTTATTGCTCTAATTATATTCCAAAACTTTTTGCTATGTCAGTTAGAAAACCAGAAAAGAA
Source organism: Crambus lathoniellus (assembly GCA_949710035.1). NCBI lineage: Eukaryota > Metazoa > Arthropoda > Insecta > Lepidoptera > Crambidae > Crambus > Crambus lathoniellus. Next base: position 14,311,051 of record OX453296.1, read on the forward strand.
CACCAAACCACCAAAATCACGGCAAAGCTAAGGAAGAGTAGGTACATGGTATTCCTTGCGTTCGTTGATTGCGTGGATGCCTGCACAAGCCTGCATGCAGGGCCACCACCTGTTCCACCGGTGGTGGAGTGGTTGTATTGTTCCGATTCAACCAGAGCAACTTTAGTTAGCTTATAGTTACTGTTATTTGTAGCTCGTATGCGACGTTGCCAATAGCAGTTACTTACCTGGAAATGACAGGTCTCATTTCAAAGTAAATACGTTGTTACATAAACATAGGCTTCCAGTGCAGAACAGACAAAAAATTGTGAGTAGTAGTGGCATATGTCTATCAAAATAAAATATATACATTATAGTAATACAAAAAGACGTTTCAGCTTTTTGACAGAATCTACTTGAACTTTCACGAAAAACTAGACCACCAGATAGGAATTTTAGATGTTTATGATTCCAAGTCAACGTGTCTGGCACAAGCTTATGCATATACCTACTTGGAACATGTGCGAGAATTGCAAGAAGAATGAAATAATTAAATTAAAATAAAATAAATATTTAAGGGGGCCTCCCATACAACAGACGTGATTTCTCTGCCATTTTTTTGTCGATCTTAAATAAAGTGTCTAATGTTGTATAGATAATGATACGGAACCCTTCGTGCGCGAGCCCGACTCGCACTTGGCCGGTTTTAAAATATGTTACACCCTCATTGAAAGCGGTGTTGTACTTTTCTAAGGAAATGCTGTTTTTTTCGCGATTTCGTTATTGGCCCCATAGTCAAAGTCCGTATTGATAGACACATTAAATCACCTGAAATATTTGTAGCTGATACTAATTAAAAAATAAGGGTTTATAGATAACTAACTGTAGCTGTAGGTAAATAAATAACTGTAGTTATCTAGATAATGAAGGTGAAACGAAGTTCACCGGGTCCACTAGTCTTAAATAAAAACGTATTACCGCGTACAGTAAAAGATCACCACTTGAGAGTGGCTCCCAAATAGGAATCCCACACTTGGATATCCCGATGTGGATAGCGCGGCGGAGTGCGTATCAGGAGACTATTCTACCGTTAGTTTCGGCTGCGGGAACACGCAGGATACTATTGAGTTCTCCTCACATTGGGGTAATACGGGTAATGTATCCGATTATAATATTGTGTTGAATAATAAATAATTGTAAGGCCGATGTGGATAGTGCGTCGGAGTGCATGACGCGAGGCTACTCCACAGTCAGTTTCAGTTGCAGCGACACGGAGGAAAAATTGGCGGTGAAAAAAGGTAGTGTGACGGAAAAATCTGAAATTGGCCGTTTGATGTAAAGAGGGTACCTATTTGACTGTTGTTGCAATGAAGATATTTACTTTATTGGCACAGCATCAAAATACAATTCAAAGCTTTCATAAATTTTCCTAAAAAAAGTTAAAACTGTATTTCGTATCGTACAGCATTTACAAAATTAATTATGACATTCAGAAATATAACATTATTGAATAACAAACGTGAAAAAAGTAATTCAATTTGTAAGTATTTTAACAAGTAAATTATGAGCCATTTGATTGTGACTCTAGCTGTCTTTTTCTAAACCGAAATTTTCTATGGCGAGAGTATGGCGCTATCAGCATGTGACGTCACTGGCTGGTAGCGCTCTCCTTGTTTAATTTGAAAGTTTGATGTTCTATATCGCTGAAAATATGCAAGATATTTAAAAAAAATACCTATGTTGTGCTGCTACCATTTCAATAAACATTTTAAGCCAATAAAAAAATCTTTCAACCCTATTGCATGCAGGCTTTACCCGTGGTCTCGGTGGGTCTACCTACCCATTACCGGGTCTACGGGTAATTTTAATTACCCATTGTCCCATGGCATTAGGGATTGATCTCTGCCGGCCTAGCATAAGCGGCTTTTATCGCGCGATATGATATGGTACGGCAAGTTGTCTTGCTTCCCCACTAAGGTGTAAGCACGACGGCATGCCGTACCATATCATATCGCGTGATAACAGCCGCTCATGCTAGGCCGACTGGACTTGTTACTGATGGTTTTCATTTTCTATCGATATAGTTAGAAGTCCAAAGACCAATCCCTAATGCCATGGAACCATGGGTAAGTAATTAAAATTACCCGTAGACCCGGTAATGGTGCAACCCACCGGGACCACTGGTAAAGCCTGCCCCATCAGGCTGTATGAGTTATTCTATAATACTAGCTGTCGTTCTTCCTTTAAGGAGATAAATAATTCACTATGCACGCCTTGCGCCTCTGGAATCGTCTCCCTGATGCTATCAGCATGGCATGACGACAGGCTTGATCCAATCTGCAGTTCGTCCATATTACACCATAATTTGATAACTGTCATGCCAATCCACGCCCACCCACGGTCAATTCTACTTGAGGACCATAGGAAGGATGGTGTATGGTCAGCATAAGCGACAAGAGCTATCAAAGATAATACTCGCTCAGCGATCACTGACCTCTATTATTATTACACACTGGACTGGCTGCTGTCATAATATTTTTGTGGCTATTTGAGTATCACCATTTGGCGCTGTAGGCAGATACGAGTGTCCATGTAACTAAAATTAGTGACGTTCTCTAAGTCGACTGTGGTAATGATTGTCAAAATTAGTTCTCGGGGCACTCGTAGTGGCGCTTCAAATTACCACACAAAATTACCTAGCTGTCATTTGTATGGAGACAGCCTGTCCAGTGTGTAATAAGTATTATTACTTATTACACAAATAGGAATAATGTGATAGTAAAAAACCAAAAGCCCTATAAGTAGCTTCCGCCTGAAAGCTTCTTATAGGTCTCGTGGTTTTTACTATCACATTTTTCCCATAAGTTGTAATCAATGTGCATCATTAAACGTTTCCACACCACCTATGAGGTAGCGCGTTTTTTTAACGTGGTTTCCCCGGTAGGCCTATTTCACGGGTATGTTGTGATTCTAAACGATTGCATTATAGCAGACTAGCTGCCAAATTTCAGCCAAATCCATTCAGCCGTTTTGGCGTGATTGAGTATCCCGCGGGAATGTGATATTTTTCCGGCATAAAAGTAGCCTATGAGGAACATAGGCTACTTTTCCGAAGAATGAAGAAGAGACCAACTTTCAGCTTCTTGCAAATTAATGTATCTTCGGATGTCTAATTGACTTGACTTGACTTAATGTCCTATGTCCCCTGGATGGGGCAAAAGGCGTCCACAGTAGATCTCCAACGCAGTCGGTCTTGAGCATCGCGTTTCAATTCGCTCCACGTCTTCCTAATGCTTTTCGCTTCTGCCAGTACGGTGCGACGCCAGGTTTGACGAGGACGGCCACGTCTTCTTTTTCCTTGGGGATTCCAATCGAGCGCCTGCTTTGTATTAAAGCAATTATTGATTTTTTTTAAATCAAATACAAAGAATGTAATGTAATAATGTAATATGTTAATAATTTCAACAAATTTAACAAAAATTAAAATTTTCGAATTAACTTACTTTTTAACATGTACTAACAACTATCATAGTGAAATATTTTTTTTACCATAGTCATAGTAACAAAACAATTTTTTTTATAGAAAGTAATCAACATTACTCCAAATAGAGCAATAAAATTAAAGATTTTATTCAGGATAATTTTTTTATCAGTGCACAAATTTTTAAGATCAGCTCAGAATCGGTAAGTAAACAACTTTCTCCTAGAAACATAAGTCGAAATATGAAAAAATTTTTTGGACTCTTTATACAAATCGAACTGATCACGTGATCGGTTTAGTATGGGAAGTCCAAAAATTTTTGTCGTATTTCGACCCATATTTCTAAGAAAAAGTTGTTCACTTACCGATTCTGAATTGATCTTAAAAATTTGTGCACTGATAAAAAAATTATCCTGTATATATATTTTTTTTATTTCTGTCCTTTCTAGGAGGGCAGATTGAACATCGACCGCGATTATCCTCTATTTCAGATGAAATTTCTGCTCCTATAACATCATCTTCCAAAACTTCTGCTATTATTTGATCATCTAAACAGTTTTGCAACATTTACAAACAAAAATAAAACAAATAATAATATTATGATAATAAAAAAATTTCTTACACAAGACGTCGCGTGTGGGTCGAAACGACCCATACTCACTTTAGAAGTCCGTATACTCTTAGCGAAGAGCACAAACTGGCTGAGGTGGGGCGTGCGGCTGGCCTTTACACAACTTGAAGGTACAGGGCGCAACCATTTGAAGTAACTAATATTTTGAAAGTTATCGAACAAAAATCGAGGTACTGGGTCTTTTTGACCCACGCGCGAGCACCCGCGGGTTAAAAGTGATGACGTTAGTAGGTATATTTAAAGCTCAGTACCACGAATCTACTTCAGTTTATTTTATAAAAAAAAATCAATAAAAAATACGAACTCATTTATCAGGGGTCATGTAAATATAAATACAGACAAATAAAACTGTTGAGCGTTTAGGAAATTTAATTGAAGTGTGAAAAGATTACGAAACCGTGCAAGTCAACTTTGCCAATCTTTAACGAAAACTGACTTTAATAGCTAAACACCGCTTAAATAAGCATCAGCAAAAACAGTAATTTTTTGTAAGCTGACGGATATTTTTAGGCAAATCATTGTTTAAAAATATTGAAAACCTTATTAGTCACCCCTTTTATAAACCAGTTGTCTGCTTAAAATGCATTGCTTACCTCTTTTTTATCAAAATAAAACTATTTTCACTCAGTTTCACTTAAAAATACACTGAAATCGTTTATTAATTGCGGAGTAACAAGTTGTCGAAACAAGAGTCGTTGTTAACGAACCAACTCAACCAACGGACTTGCGCGGTGTCAAAATTGTTTGAATATCGCATTCTAACACCCGTTTGCACTAAACTTAAGAATCGCCTAAGTCTTTTTCTAGCTAACTTAAGACATTCTTAACAAAAAATTGCTTTGCACTAATCTTAGGACATTCTTAAATGCACTTTTGGCTATTCTTAACTTACGGGCCCAATATCGAGCGCCTAAGGGTTAAGAAATACCTATATCAGTGATTATTGTCTGTGGCATTGTGAGCAAAGAGTAGTGCGACAAGCTTTTCTGTTCCGGTGATTATCTTTGGAACTAAAACAGTTTTCATACGACCATGAAGTTTGACTTAATACTCTGAGGTAACTGGAGCTCTCACCCTGAATAAAAAAGTGAACACCAGGAAATTTGACATTTAGTATGTAGTGGCAGGTAGTGGCTGTCAGTTGTCTCATATGACCATACGTATTTTTTTAAAGTGTAGGTGAGACAGAAGACAGCCACTGTGAAATTTGTGGTCACAAAAAATTGTTCGTACTGCACTCTCCAGTTACCTCAGTATTAAGTCGAACTTCATGCATACGACAGTCCATTTTGACAGCTAATTTCGTATTGCTAGTGACAGTGACTCCTCTGTCACTGCTGTTACCGGAACAGAAAAGCTTGTGGCTTTTGTATTCTTGTTTGCTAGATAGAGACACAACACATGTGACATACGTCATTCATCATTTATTTAAAAAAAAACATTACAAATCGACAATCTTTTCTGTTCCCATGACAGCGGCGCTTATGTTTAGCAGCAAAACGTGAAAGTATTAGCAAAATGACATTAAAAACAAAACTCGTTAGTTCTAGTTTTGGCCACCGGAACAGAAAAGGTTGACGCACTGTATTTATGTTTTTCTTGACAGTTGAGCTCAGTTGACTTTTTCTTTTCTCGGTGAATTACTCCTACCAAATAAAATAGACAACGCCTTAGCTTTTGTCTCCTTTTAACTCACGAAGGAATCAATGAGAAGTTTTAACCAAAAAAATATCCAGTGACCTACTTTATCTCGCCAGTTTTAAAATCCATAAAGAATTAATATTTGAATTCATTCATTCATTCTTTTAGCAAGGCGATGACTAAGTTACGACGTAGTCTGTCAGTGCAAACAAAAATTTTAGCTCGGCTGTTTTAGGCTGTTCCTAAGCTAAGATGTATCTTATCTATGACAAGCTCAACCCGAGTTTAGTGCAAACGGGCATTGCTGGAAAAGTAAAGATTGCCATAGGGACATCGAAGGGCGCGAAAAAGCTTTGTCCAATAATATCAAAATGACAACCACCAAAAATCGACTCACACGGTGTTGTTCTATAAACGACGATAATAATATGTGAAAACGAAAATTTTACAGGAGAGCGGTTTGAAAGTTGAAGAGTCTATAATATAATAATAAATAATAATAAATAACTTCTTACATTGACACCAATTATCTAAGCCCATTTTAATTTCATTATGAAACTGTATCATGGAAAACTTGATAACGGATAAATATATACTTAAAGACTTTTTGTTTGTAAATACATACTTAATATACATAGTAAACACCCAGCCCAAGACAAATAGACATGTTCATGCACACAAATATTTGTCTTGTTCGGGAATCGTACCCGAGACCACTGGCGCAGAAGGTGGGTAGACTACCCCTGCGCCAAATCGGTCGCCAAATTCTTCTATTACTTTCAAACTATACAGGTTATATTGCTGAAATTCGGCAATGGAATGCGTTGCCTGATTATTGTGTTCCCCGATAACTATAACCTTGGTCTCCTCAAGGCCAGAGTGAACAGGCATCTCCTGGACAGGCATGCAATAAAAAAATCCAATGTATTTCTTACTTTAACTACTAAGTACTTTTTTATATAAAACCGTGCAGGTATTTGAGCACCATTTTGATACACCATCTTGATCATCTTCACCACCATCTTGATCTAAGATGACATCTTAGACCACATCCGATTAAACAAGATGGTGGTCAAATACCTGGGTGCATACCATCAACTTTAAGACAGCGATTCAAAAAGAGCGCGATGCAGAATAGGTTCCTAAAATGAATTGCTTTCTTTCGTACTACGACCTTCTAAAAACTTGATCGCAAATGAATTGCTAAATGTGAATGACAGAAAGATTTGTGTCCTTATTTTTTCTACTCGTCTCTTTCACTCGATTCTGTCATGCCGGAGAGTGAGAGGGACGGGTATAACCTGCAGGTGTCATGTTAGCTTGGCCGAGTTATAAGTCAAATAAGAGTATGTGACAGCTTAGCGGCTGTGAAATGTCATTGAATGATCACTGAATAGCTGTCATTGATATTAAGCAGTCGTGGTACGAATAAGCGAAGCAGATCAATTTAGGTCCTAAACTAAACCGCAATAAGAGTTGATGGTACGCACCCTGCACAGTTTTATATAAAAAGTACTTAGTAATTAAAGTAAGAAATACATTGGTTTTTTTTTTATTAAGTATAGTGGGTCCTCGCGGTTTTACCCGCGTGGTACCCGTTCCCGTGGGAGTAGGTATCGGGATAAAATATAGGCACTACTATAGTCACTCGGGAAGAATGTACTTAGCTTTCACAGAATTTTCTAAATTGGTCCAGTAGTTTCGGAGCCTATTCGATGCAAACAAACAAACAAACAATCTTCAATTTCATTTTCAATTTACAATTTCATTTTCAATTTGACGACTCTGTATGAAATATGACAGGGAGAAAAAAACAGCCCTTGGCGAGTTTCTTGTCGGTTCTTCTCGTTACAAGGCCTCCCGCCGTAGGATTTGCGAACCGATAGCGTAGCTTCATTGACGTTCACAAGTGCTGTATCAGCCTAAAATGAATGAATGATTTTGAATTTTGAATTTTTGAATTGAATCTAATCTTTTACTCTTTATAATATTAGTATAGATATAATATAGTAAAGTAGTTGTTTGGCAGTTACTCATGTTTGCATCGAAACATTCAAGGCAAATTCACAAAGCAAGTGGAACTGACTGTATTCTACGTGGGAATATGGCTAACTTCAAAAGTTGTAAATGGTAGTTACGTATTTTGTTTATGGAATGTACCCACGCCACAGAATATATAATACCCACGCACAGTAATTTAAGAAACTACCACATACTCTTAAAAATACTGATTAAATCGTTGTATAAATTATGCAACTACCACTTGGGAATTATTATATTTATACATTATTCTGACGTATTATTAACTTAGTGATACAATCGAAATTTTAAGACGGTAAAATTAATAGTTATGGTGTTTATCATATTCAATATCTCAATAATCTTTGAACTTTTTCACGTTTTTATTTCATCAGCTGATTGAGCTAAGTAAAGGGATAACAAATAAATAAAAACGTGAAAATTACCCAAGTGCCACATTTGGGAGTTTTCGTAGGGGCCGATGTGTCCCTTTTTAGCAGCCCTCACCACCCCGTAAAATAATTGGTAAAAAATATCGAATATATTTAGGTTTTTATGTATTTCTTGTAAACGCGTGTTGTTACAAGCAATTGGTAATTTATAACTTTATTTCAAATTATGTATAGTGCCACCAAAGGAAAATTTACAGACAACGCTATCCCACCAAAACATCCTGAAAAAAACTACCCAAATCTCGCTGGAGCTGCTTATTTCTCTATTAAAAAGTGATGAAAACTCTCAGCAAAGCCAAGCCAACTCTAATATGGGATTTTTTAATTTACTTTATAATTCTAGTTAGATTTTATGTGACTTTACCGTTGAACATTATTTAAGCATAGGTAATTACGCGATGGTGGACACAATACAATGGCCAAACCACATGATATCTAACTTTAATGACAAAGAAATCCCAGTAAGGAACATTAGAGTTGACTTGGTTTGACTGAGAGATTTCATCAGATTTTATAGAAAAATAAGCATCTCCAGCGAAATTTGGCTAGTTTTTACCCGACTGCGATAGAAGTAACCCGCCTGCCACAGAAGGAGGGTTATGTTTTTCGAGAGTATGTTTGTATGTATATTTCTATGTTCCCTGCTCCTAAACGGTTTAAAGATTTGTAACGTACTTATAAGGTGTCGTTAGATTCGTTTTGACAGCACGATTGACACTGGGTACATAAAAATTTACAATATCAAAATGGCGGATTCTTGATAGCATAATTGCATTATAAAAAAAACCTCCAATCCCATCAAATGTGGTATTAAAATAAAAGGTTAGTATAATAAATATGTATAACATGTATACTTATATATATATAACTCTCCACATGAATATATCTAAAAAAAGAAAGGTATTTTATTGATAATGAGCTCAAAAGTCTAAAATAAAAACATAATCATTAAAACAAATACAAGAACTTAATTAATACAAAATACAAAGGAACTTAATCTATTAAGTGTTTCACCGAACGATCCCCTGATTGGAGTGAGACATAAAATAGCTTGTTTTCCCCTTTTTAGTGGTTATTTTTTGGCAGTCAGGTTTTTACATGATGTTTTTGGTGGGATTTCACTCATTTTTACAAAAAGCACACAAGCAGCAAGTTTTTACATTTCCATATCTCCCATAGTTTAACTGAGCTCTGAGGGTTATTCATCAGATACTCCGGATTCTCCAGACCTTCAAGTTGAAAGGTCCAACCACACTGAATACATTTTGTAAAGACAGCGTGCCAATAACTTTAATACTTGGGCTGGTCTGTTACGGTTTCTCCTTAGGGTCATCAGGTACTCATGGTCTTCCATAACCCAAGTTTTGATAGTTTTTCTTTTATATGGACATTATTTTTTACCCCTGTACCAAATTTCAGGTCCCTAGGTTTATGGGTAGTGCTAGTTCTATTTTGATGATCAGTAAGTCAATTAGTCAGTGAGTCATTGTCGGATTAGCACAACTTTGCTTTTAACTTCGGAAATAAATGAACTACATACTTGAAGTTTTGGGTCCCTATGTGTGCTTATAGTTTACTATATGACGATAATTTCGTCGTTCTAAACCTATCCAAAAGGTCCTCAAATAGAGGCTTGAAAACACGCTGAAATGGTTCCTGAAAACGATGGTACGGCAGTATTTGCTTCGCGCTTGACTTGGTGAGGGCACAGCCGTGCCCCCAGATAGCGTTTTCCAGTCTGTAATATTGAAATGACGTCTGACGTCACAACCGTTACCGCGAAGGTCATATGCAATGGCCGCCGTGACGTCACCAATATCCTGTAATACGCAATGACTGTTTTACTTCTAAATAGCGATTTTTATGACGTGAACTATCTAAATTTTAGTACATTATGTAATACTTTTGTCTTCATACGAAATTTCAATTTATCTAAATATATATCCATTATTTTACTTACATTTACACTTAGGTACAATACACAAACTTTATATGATTTTAGATTTTTAGACAGGAACAAGATTTAGAAGAAAAGAACATTTCTATAGTAAAGTATCTAAAACTAAAAACACCAAACTTTTTAGAACACCCCACTTTTAAACAGACCTTACACACGTTAAGTCGAAATTTGTCTACCCATGCTTAATTTGAATTGGAAGTTAGTAAGTTACATTCAGCTACAGGTGGCATAAGCCAGAAACTTACCCTCAAATAACAAAACAGGCACACCTACTGAAGGGAAATAGTTTTAATAACTCTATAAACACATCGACATGCTTTCTACTTGTTTAATGCTTACATTAACACCGGCGGTTAAACAGAAAAACAATACGGGGGGACTTTTTGTCCGGCGCGACGAACGATCGCAGCTTTTCGTTTCCCGCGGAGAACTGAGGTAGGCTTCGCATAACTTGTGGTCCACACTGCGCATGTTACGGACTAAATAAAGTTATCGTTGAAGGAGGTTCAACTTGCAGATTTAAAGCGTCTTTAAAACCTATTAAAACAATAGTTTTAGAACATCATCATACCTTAAAGAAATCTCTTTTTACTTACAAAAGCGTTGATCGCAAAGTTTCAATACCTGCTCGAAATATTTAAGGGATTAAGTACTTACACGAACAATTTAGTGTATAAGGAAAAGTGTGTAAGTTGATATGTGGAAGGTATACGTAAAACAACTTTTAAAGTTGTACTTTATTACTTAAATATTTTAAGCAGGTATTCAAACTTTGCGGCCAACGCTTTTTTGTCACTTAAAATTAAAATAAGAAACAATGTGCGATGCTACATAGTAGTTTTTTTACCCTGTGGCTACACTATTGCGCATAAATTCAGGTTTGCAATGTTATTTTTACCCACGACGACCTTATGACGACGGACGGAACGGTACGGAGGCGGTATATGCGTTTGGACACAGTGTTAAGATAGGCTGTGGTTTGGGGTTTGAGGTTGTTTGTTTGTACGTATGTCTGTTGCCATTTTCCTCGGAAACGACTGGGCCGATTTCGATGCGGTTTTTGCATTCAAAAAGTTTCATTTCAGAGCAAGTTCTTAGAAATGTTCCATGGTGGTAGACCACCAGGGGACGCAACATCAACCAGATAAGTCGGCACTTGAAAAGTTCTCATAAACTAATAAATCGATTTCGATGCGGTTTTTTTGCATTCAAAAGGTTTAATTTCAGAGCAGGTTCTAAGACATGTGTCACGTAAGTTGGCACTGTAAGAGTTATCAAGAACTACTAAACCGATATCGGTGCGGTTTTTGGCATTCAAAAGATTCAATTTCGGAGCAGGTTTTTAGACATGTTTCATGGTAGTAGACCACCAGGGGGTGCAGCAGCAACCAGATAAGGCGGCACTTGAAGAGTTTTTAAAAGTAATAAACCGTTTTATCATATCATCATTTCAGACTTGGTTTTAGAGGAGGTTTTGCAGAACATTTGCAGATCACCAGGTGGCCATGCAGCAGTCACGATCAGGATGGTCGGTCGGATTATAATTATGTTGCGTACAAAAGGCGGACTAAATACAAAAGTTTTCTCTACCAGCCAACTGCGGTAAATAGGTGACATTGTAAACTCCAAGTCGCCAAGTCATTTCAGTGTGAAGAATCAAAAACATACCTACCTACATAGATGAACAATTTCTACACACAAATAAAACAAAAATGTTGACATTTAATAATATCGACTGTGGAAAGGTAAAAATGATAAAGCGCCAAAATGCTACTTGTGGGAAAAATGAGGTTTAAAGTTTCATTTTTTCGAAAAAAATCATAACTTTTTTGTTATTACCGTGTGCAAATTCATGTAAGTATATGAAAGACCATAATATTTATTTTTTTCTCAAATTTAGGAAATACTCATTGGCTTGTAATTCTTTTATATAGCGAAATACTTGTCGCTTAAGCAAAAATACTTAAATTTTTGAGAAAATCACAGTCAGGAAAAAATTACTTATGTCCACAATATTGTGAGAACCCAGTGAAAACTGCTTTTAAGTCGCAATGATCTTTTCTATCCAATGATATAGGTATATAACTCATAATGGCCAAAGTGGCGCTTTAGCATTTTTACCTTTCCACAATCGATATGTATTAGCAAGATGTAGAGAGTAACGTATTCTGTGGTAACATTATCTCCAAAAAGATTAAAATAAAAAACAAAATTTAAAAAAATAAAAAAACCCACTCCGGATATAAACACGTCATACAAAATTTAAATTAAAAATTTTGAAAATAAACATGACTGTTGAAATTAGTTAGTCTCTTGAATAAGAGTTAATAGTAGATTGTACAACAAGTGCATAAAACGTACCATTTTTCCCGAGACGTATATATCCACCCGAGCCGTAGGCGAGGTTGGATAGTCAATTCGAGGGTAAAATGGGTTTTATGTACGAGTTATACACTCTGCTTTTCACTTCGAGTGTAAGGAAAATAAATAACAATATTGCAAAAAAGAAAAAATAAAGACTTCGCCATATTGGCGGGAAGACTTTCTTTTTTCTTTTTTTTATACGTGGCATTGGCAGCACAGTGACTTTAACATAGATCGTAGTCCATAATGCTCTTGAAATACCTACTTATTTCTTAGAAAACTCATAAATTTTGCCTAGTTTTATTAATTTAGTAATTTAACATGGATTATGTACAAATTTAAGAAACAAATGAAATACGTACGTGAAGTACGTATTAATCAATTTTATTTCATGAAATTTAATTGCGTGTGTGACTGTTTACCTGACGACCTTTGTCTTAGAGTCTGAGACTTAGACGAAGATTTTACTTTATGCACTAGAGCATAAAAAGCGATTTTATGCAGCCTATACCCAACATAAACACGAACTTTACGAGCATGAGAAGTGAAAATAATTTTTACGAAAATCCCCTTACTAAAAGTGATGTAGAGGTACTACATAAATACCCACCTATTCATAATATCAAACTTAAGAAAAACCTGTCGGGGGCTGCCATTCTACTCCCCAGTGGTTCCCAATTATTTTTTCTACGTACCACTACAAGAAATACCTTAAACTCGCGTACCCCTTATTGCAGGAACACTAACTTTAATAAAAAAATTAATCAGATGTATTAAAATTGCAAAGAGATTGCTGCGCGTACCTACCCATTAATGCAACCTCGCGTACCCTTGGGGGTACGCGTACCACTAATTGGGAAACACTGCTTTATTCTATTTCAATTAAACACAACTGCAGGATATTAGTTCATTGCGGGGCTGGTAATGGCAGCCCCGACGGATTTTTTCTAAATTTAGTTATTTATTTATGAATAGGTACATCACTTTTATTTGGGGGTTTTTCGTATAGGATAAAGCTAATTAATTTCAAGAGTCATGTTTTATTATCAAAATTGTTAATTTTCATTTTTTGTAAGTAGGTATAATGACGCTTAATTTTACATCAGGAGTGGGTTTTTAAAAAGAAAAAAAAATGTTTTTGTTATACTTAAGACTTGAAATTAACATTCTCATTGTTCTTTAGTAACCAAAGGTAGTTATCGATCATTTTCAAATCGTGGTTCTTTAAGTTAATTAACTTCTTATACAGTTTCATAGGTAACCACTTCGTTTGTAAAGAAGTTTCATTAGTTCTGCTAGATGGCTAGTTAGTTTCAATTTATTAAGCGATTACTTTAGAGCAAGCTAACCCAGCTCCAACCCCAGGTTCTAACCAGCAAACAAATGCTTTTAATCAACTTTGCACTGCAGCTGGAATACCTAACAAGTATCATAAGTAACTTAACGACGGTAAAAAAGCAATTTCTAAGTAGAAAATTTGCGTTTTTAAGCACAAAAGTAGAAACTTCGTAACGTAAAATTCTCTAACTTCTAAGATATGAACGCCTACGTCTTAGGCTCGAAACTTTACAATCAAATAAATTAGGTACGTACGTTTTTTTTTCTGGGCTAAGATTTTTTCATTTTTTAATGTTCCTTAGCCGAATGGAAAAAAAAGCGGAACCCTAAAGATTTGTAATCTCTGTCTGTCCGTCTGTAAACCACAGCCAGTGATATACGGACAGTATCTTTTTGCATCTCTGCAATGGTTTTTATGTTAATATTAAAAACAATAAGTCAAACTTCATGTGCCTTAAAACGATATATGCAGAGCGTTTTTGGCAATTTTTGAAAACGAGAGTCTCTCCATTGACGTAAACATCATTGCAGAGATGCAAAAAGTTGCTCATCTATGAGACGCTAAACTAAGCACGTTTGTATGAAAAAAGCCTAGATATTTTTAACCCCCGATGCAGCGCAAAGAGGGGTGTTATAAGTTTGAAGCCTATGTCTTCTGTCTGTACATATATTCGTAGTGCTTAGGCGATTTTATTGCGGTTTTTTTAAATTGAAAGCTATATTAATCGAGATGGTTTTAGTCACGTTTGATGAAAATCTATCCGGCCATTTAAGGAGATGGTCAACTACCTGCCGAAACGGAAAAAGATACAGACGTGGTGCTTTGACTTAAATAATGTACACTATGGGCAAATTGAGTAGCAATAAAAAAAACAAAATAGCGGCAAAAAAATGGATGAAATAAATATAAAATTTTCAAAAATTTCAACTCAAAAAAGTCTGAAAATAAATTTTTCTTCTCGGTCGGGGGACCACAAAATGAGAATTACTCAAAGAGTAAATATTATACGTTGTGGATCCCCCGAACGAAAGAGAAATTTTATTTGCTGACTTTTTATAGGTTTTTTTTTGTGTCGGGGTTTTTTAAATTTTAATTTTTTTTTTGAGTAGTACCTATGTAAGTTTTAAACGGTAATAATATATTCTATTGTAATCTTTATGTACTTACCTACTTCTATAATAAAGCTAGTACTTGTTTTATTCAGAATAAAATAAAGCCTAGTAAACTATAGACAGTTATGTTTATGTAGGTACACTAATCAGCATTTTGAATTTTAATAAGAACTATTAAGAGATTTAACCGATAAACAAAAAGTTTTACATTAAGTCTTATCACGGTGTAAGATATCTAAGCTTTCTGTTTATTTATAGAAAACAAGCAATTTTGGTTGGTGGTAAGGCTTGTTCAAAGTCCACTTGGTTAGCTATCACCATCTTATCTAAGTCTGAAGCCATAATAACGATGTTTCCAGCATTGTTGTTTTCCGGTAATTAGAGATAAGATTGCCAGTCTTCAGTAATTCCGGGAGTAGTGCGCCACCTAGAGCCTAATCATCACTTAACATCAGTACCCCGAGTGTAAGTTTTTATGTCAAGCAAACGCAAACTATTTCGAGTACGTATTTATGTCAATTTGTATGAAAACTGCATAAGCGCGCTACTCGCCGCTAGAGGCGCTGATACAGTTTTCATACAAATTTACATAAATACGCACTCACGATAGTTTGCGTTTTTTGACATAAAAACTTACACTAGGGGTACAGGTGAGATGAAGGAAAGTTCTACCTAGTTATGGATAATAAAAGCAGATGAAAAGGCTTAATTTCGTTACTTGGGTATGCCCAATAAACTACACTCAACAAGTGTAATAATAAAACTATTCCTATTTCTTTATTTTATGTAGCTGTAGTATGTAGGTACCTATTAGTATTTTTATTATATTTTTAAATTGAAGGTTAAACGCTGCTCTGGTAGTGTACTAACACAATATATCTTATAATGAAATGATCCTCATGCAAGACAGAGTTTAACTTAAGGGCAGGGTCTTCGAAATGATCGAAATCAACCTATTTCTGATTCAAAGTAAACAATCAAATATTTTTTATTTCGAGCAGATAAAAGTATTTGTTCATAATATATTCAAATATTATGTCATAAACGATCTTGATTATTTTGTTGGCTTGGCTAGAAACTCGATGTTCGTATCTTCACTCGACTATAAAAATTTCAAATAAGTACAAAGAAATTTTAATTCACTAATAATATATAGAAAAATAGGTACATAATACAATATAGAAGTATATTCTCAGGGTACCTTCAAAAAGTTTCAAAAATTTTAAAAAGTGAATTTATGCTCAAAATAACAACAAAAACATCATTTAAATTTTTGTTTTTTTGCATTCACTATGCTATTTTTATTATTGAAAAATTGAAAATGAAGTAAGTATTTGGAAGAAGGTAGTGAGACGGGTTGAATTTTTCTAAATACTTCATTTTCAATTTTTCTACTAAAACATTGAAAAAATGAGGTTACTTTCAATACTCTTCACACATAAAGAAAAAGGCAAGGACTTAGTTTTTGAAAGATCCTGCCCTTAAGCGGACTTAAATTAA
Source organism: Crambus lathoniellus (assembly GCA_949710035.1). Classification (NCBI taxonomy): domain Eukaryota; kingdom Metazoa; phylum Arthropoda; class Insecta; order Lepidoptera; family Crambidae; genus Crambus; species Crambus lathoniellus. The sequence continues at coordinate 14,327,529 of OX453296.1, forward strand.
TTTCCTTGTTGTTAATTAAGACGGACGCTAACAGAACCCTTGGCCTATTTGCGGCAGGAAAATATCTAACAGGAGTTACTTTAAATAAAACAAGTTTAAAACTGTACCGGGCTGTTGCTAGCTATTTGTGATTGATGAATATCAAAGGAATCACTTATTTTTGTATTGAAAATGAAGAATTAGAAAAATCGGATCGATCTAGCTCCGATGGAGCATGGAGCATTCGAGAGCATTCGCCCGTACAGTGAAAGGTCGTGGGAATGCAAAAAAGTAAAAATTATTGGAATTGATTTTTTGTCTAAAATAATGCATGTTCGACGGCCTTTGACATGACACATTTTGCTAATAATTTGTAAAAGCGTTATAACTCACGCGTTATAATACAGGTCAGTACTGACCTGTGTTATAATCTGAAAGTAAACTTAGAGTAAGAGGCAACAATATAAATACTCAATTATTGTTCTTTACTCAATTATTGAAATTTAGAATCTTATTGAATTTTAAGAATTTAGAATTTGGTTCGTCTGTACTATTGGATGGAAACATTAAACAATAATTGAGTATTTATATTGTTGCCTCTTACTCTAAGTTTACTTTCAGACTTAGTATTTTGATGCAGTCAATGATTTGACTGCTAGATTGCTTGGTTGTTGAAAAAATAAAATGATTAATGGAGAAAGCTTGTGAAATCAAACAAACTCTTTGATCGTGTCCCGAGGAGTTTAAGCTCTTAGAGCTCAGAATGTGCCCGAACGCTATGTCAGACTGCAAATGGACATGTATGTACCACAACGTTCAGACTGGTGTAAGGGCCAGGCATGTCAGAGAGTTTCAACATAGAATAGAATAGAATATCTTTATTTCCTAAAATTCTTCTTCCATAAATGTAGGAGTTCGACAATGTAGTGCTCATAGCCTCTTGCTATTTAATGTCACCATCAACCTTACTGAGAACATTCAGAAACCTGCACCTTGGAACCTTTTACGCAGATGATGTGGTTGATGATGAATAATTATAAATCTGAAAGTTTACATGTTTGGATGTTTGGACGTATGGATGTTTGGATGTTTGTATGTTTGTTACTCAATCACGCCATCCTACCAATATTATAAATCTGAAAGTTTAGATGTTTGGACGTTTGGATGTTTGGATGTTTGTGTATGTTTGTTACTCAATCACGCCAAAACGGCTGAACGGATTTAGCTGAAATTTGGGACGCAGATACTTTGTAGTTTGGAGAGGAACATAGCCTACTTTTTATCCCGGATAAATATCATGTTCCCGCGGGATAACGTTGTATAATCCACGCGGGCGAAGCCGCGGGCGGAAAGCTATCCTACATAATTAAACTTACAAATGACGCGTCGTTTGTAAGTTCCTTGATGTAAAACCAACCCCCTGATTCACAAACCGTCGGAAGCGGAATCGGATTCGAATGATGTGCTTTGTCTTTGTCTATTATTTAGTGAGTAACAGAGACCGTGCATAGGTACAATCCGCAGACGGGAGCGATTCCGAGGATTTGTAAATCGGGGGGCAGTTCCCCTAAAATGAAAAAAGCTATCCTTATTGTAATGGTTATCGTGATCGTATAGGTAATTTTGTATGGAAACCAGAGCAGCGCTGTTTATGGAATTAAAATTCAATACATTTTTGACAACAGCATTTTGACAGCTTTTGATGGTAAGTATAGTCTATTATTTAATTACCAAACGACCTTTTTCGTACTAGGGCTACAGGCTTATTATGAAACAAGTCTTCAAGAAAATCGATTTACATTAGAAAGAGGCTACACTAGAAATACTTTATTCAGTGCTTTATTTAAACCTCGACTATGTGACCTATTTCAATTAAGTACTAAATTTTCTCTTATGAATACATAAATGGTATGAACATTTTAACAGCCAATTACGTATACATTCGCCAGCTAAATAGATTATGTCAAAAATTTGATTTAGGGGGAAGCAAAGGTCGTATCTTATTTCCATAAATAACAAGGGTTTCCGTCCGATAAATAGTTTGTTAACAAAACAATGTCATTTATTTTAATGTTATCCCTGCGGGAACGTAGCTATCTCTTTTTATCTTTTTAGCTTAGAGATAACTGCATTATTGTTTTGCTAACCGTATCCCTCGTAATTAATGCTTTTTATAAGCTTTTTATTAACTTGCCATGTTAGTTAGTTAGTTAGTTTGTTTGTTAGTGGGGGACAAATCTTGCAAGCTTAATTTGACTAACTTTCCAGTGTCCGGTGGAGCTGAAATTTTGTATACAGGTTTGGTTCAGATGACAATACAATATTAAAGTACAGTCAGCAAAAAAGCTGGTCATAAAAATGACATTTTTACTAAAAACTTATTTGTAATCTCTGTTCATAGTTGACGTTCGATGATATGTACCTAGATGTCTTGTGCTTCTCCCACAGGACATACAATTTTTTTTTTATAAATTAGGGGGTGTCTAGGTCTTTCATGGTGCATTAAAAGTAAAAAATATTAAGTTATCGTCTACTAATTACAATACGGCACGCACGGTCGCCGTGAACTGTCACCCGACCATACAATTCGCACGGCAACCGTTTACATGTGAAAAGGCACTAAGGCAGTATTTTATAAATATGAAATTATATCGGCAGTAGTTAGATTAATGTTGTCTGAACATATCTGTAAAGTTTCGTTGAATTCGGAGTTCACATGACCAAATATCTTTGTATGGTAATTCGAACTTCCCACAATGTCCCTATAGAAAACGACAATTTCATAGGTTATTATTATTTATGTACCTATTTTCACAATAACTTATGTATCAACTGTGTGGGATAATAAGGGTTTGTTTTTCCGATGATCATTTGAAACAACTTTGAAAATCTTTATGCCCTCATAGGGCGTTTGTGCACTACACTGAATGTTACCGTCCGGCAGGCCGATTTTTTACGGTCCGATATGGCAGGCCATAAAATGTATATGTTCGCTTGTGCACTACACGGAATTTTACCGTCCGACATTTTTCTTTTCCCCATTCCGGTCCGTTTTTTTCCGTTCCGAGATAACAACAATGAAAAACGTATGGGCGCTTGTGCACTACACTGAATTTTACCTCCGGAAAAAAACGGATGGTCGTATTTTAATCATAAATTATTTAGGTATGTTACATAGTAAGAATTTATTTATTTTGTGTAGTTTAGGCTTTGAAACATTGAAACTGTGATATTGAACTGAAAACGTGATATTCATGAGCGGGCGGGGCGGGGGAGAGGGTAATCACTGCGCTGCCCCGGCGAGTAAAAAGACGGACAAGTGCACAAGCCAATCATCCGTGTTTTTCATGCCACGCCTGCCCGTAAAATAAAATAAACGGACCGCCAGAAGGTAAAATTCATTGTAGTGCACAAACGCCCATAAACTTCTAAAAATGTAAAGTTTTTGTTGAGTTTCATAGAACAATTTGTGGAACGTGGACAAACATTATTTTAGTATTTTTCCACTGTGGAGAAAATATGGGAATGTGTTTGGTTTTTGGGATGATTTGAAGCTTTTATTCGAAAGACGAGTCATATTGCATTTTGATAAAAGTGTCAGTGTAGAGTAATAACCTTCAGATGCTCTGCAATAGATAGTGAGGATGTTTGTTTTAAAATAAAGCACTTGCCCATTTTTTTCTGTAAACGATTGTATTTAAACAAAGCAAAAAAGAAATAGACTAGGTACATTACTTTACACTTTTACAGTAAGTGGGGATTCCGATGGTAAATTAGGATTGAAATAATCGTATAACGGCATGTGAATATCAGATAACGTATCTCTCGCGATTAAATTATTTCTGAGCGGAAATTAAATGAGAGTTCGTAGCGATACGAAAAAGAGTCTCTGCGAATAATTAATTGCATTCTAATGGAGTATGCATACATTAATGGGCTATCTTTGTCGTATTTTATGTTTTATAACATGGATTTTATTATGTAGACCGTAGCACACAGTAGTCTGAATTACATAGTCTACATAATAAGATCAATGCTATCAAAATATGGAACGTGGACAAACATTTAATATTTTTCCGCTAACAGTAAATATGCAATAGTATATTTATTTGAAGGCTAAGCACCAATAGGTCAACATATTTGTAACATTAAGGGTGGGTTGCACCATCTCACTTTAACCGTAACTATAACAGACACAAACTTATCTTGAGTCAGTGGCCAAATGTAGAACTGTGTTTATATTTATTATATTACATAACCTAGGTTAGGCCATAGACGACAGCGCCGCTGTCACCGAGTTAGATAAGTTTGTATCTGTTAAAGTTAAGGTTAAATCAAGATGGTGCAACCCAGCCTAAGGCCACCAACAGTTGGTGGCGTTTACCGTTGGTTCACCGTTGGTTAGTTGGTTTGTTGACCCATCACGTGCGTTAACCAACCAAATAACCAACGGTTTACGTAACCGACTGTTGGTGAACACGGGCCTTATCAGTAAGAAGAAAGAAACTTATTTATTTGCTGTCATATAGTGGACAGATAATCTTGCATCTTGATACACTATCGAGCTAGGAGGATATTCCTACTACGAAAGGCGAAGAGCCCGACACGCATTGGTTAGAGCGCTCAACCTTTAAGTCTAGCAATTTTTGCAATGGTCGCTCACGGGATGGGGTGGCATATCTATGATCTTGAGCTTCAGAATGCACGTTGAGCCATTAGTTCCAGCTGCGTCTGCGGTTGTCTATACTTACAAATCCTAATCGAACCCGCCCGCGTGGTGTGCATGATCCATTCTCCTTATCCATCCATAAGGAAAGCCTGTACCCCAGACAGCAGTGAGGACACTAAAATTGCTGATGATGAAATGTAATTATTCGCAAACAATCTCATAAACCCTCATTCCATTTCACTGCGAAGCTTTCAACTTTATCTGCAATTTTATCGCATATTTATGAGCACTAACAAGTGATTACAAAGACATCTGGAGTAATGGTAGCAAAATAATGACGCAATACATCTTAGTAACACAATTGTTCGTAGTAAAACGTTAATAGCTCACATTTGGGTATATTATTGTTTGAATTTTGAAAACAATGAAACTTAATGGAAACTACATGCGATAGTAAAACGGTGTGAGGCCGCGGGTATAGAAATTCCCTAAATAAATAATATAAGAAAAAATAAGAGCACAAACATTATAAATACATTGATATGATTCGGAGGCATAAGAGTAAGTAACTATTTAGTAATCTGTGGTATAAGTACCATAAGCACTCGGATATCAGGAAGTATGAATATTGTGTGGGTTTTAGTGCAAAGCCTATGGAAGTCAACCTGTGCATGGACCATTCAGCACTGGCTGACTGACTCTGCACACATAAATCTACATAAGTCCCGGGAGAGAATCAAAACCACGATCCCTGGCGAACCAGGCATGATCGGTATGGGCGTAGGAGTGGTTATAGGAGGTCTTCCATAACCATTAGCTTTGCAGACAGATTGGCAATGTCAGTTTGTGTACGTTTGTATTCTAATCATCTTTGTCACACCATGGTGCTATAAAGAATTTTGAATTTTGATAAAATTTCTTATGGCTGTACTCTTTAAGGTCGTTTTAGTTCGTCGATAGCAAAAACTAAACAGTGTTGGACCAAAAATTCGCCTGAGTTGATTGCGGTTTTTTTGCAGGACGAGCTAGTCGTACTATTGACGACTCAAGCGAACACTCTTCTTGGTGAAACCGGGGAGATACTCACGATAGGCTATCAAATGCTCATGTTTTCTTTGATGACATTGAACAAGGGCATTATTTAATTGCTAAAGTACGGTCGGGAGCACGAAGATTGTCGTACAATGTCCTGTTATTACCTGCCCCTGTCGCTCACACGTAAATGTAAGTAGTTACGTCATGCTCGCACAGATGCGATGACCTCAATGGATCTTTGCAAGCGTGACGCACTATATATTTATTTTTTATCCACAATGAGGTAGCACTTAGCCTTCATCACACCAGCTGCCGGCCTGGCATGAGCGGCTTTTATCACGCGATATGATATAATGATGATCATACTAGGCAGGCTGATGTTAAGTTGTGATAATGCTGAAGGTGGAAGCGCACTACTCCCGGAATCCTCAATCACTGAGGAACTGGCTATCTTATCTTGTATTTACGTGGGAGCGACTGGGGCAGGTAGTAACAGGCCATCGCATGCGATTCTTCGTGCTCCGCGACCGTACTTTACTAACTTTCAGCTCGCGGCTTTGCCGTGTTCTTAATTAGCGTTCTTATTAGCGTGAGCTTAATTATGTTTTCTCGTAGGAGTGAGATATTTTCCCGGAGTAAAAAGTATAGACTGATCTAGACCATAATCTATCTCTGTGCCAAATTTTGTCTATATCCGTTTAACCGTTTCGCCGTGATTGAGTAACAAACATTCAAACTTTCTCATTAACACTAGAGCGCACGCGTAGGTGACAATAGTCACCCAGCGCAATAAACATGAATGTATTTTAAAAACGCATCGTGTCAAACTTATGCGCGCTCGTGTATTCCTCAAGGACCAAACCCCGCCCCCGCCAGTGCCAAGAGACGACTTTTGTAGCGCAATGACTTCTGAAAAGAGACCTGTCAAAGTTGAGGGGTGACAATAGTCACCCGTGCGTGTGTTCTTGCAACATTTTGTTTAATGGTGATTTACTTTTAAAGAGGTAAATAAGCTTTTATTTTGAGTAATATTTGATAATAGATATAAATAATTGACTAAATTACTGTTTTTTTTCGTTTTTGCTTATACTTTTACTTAAAAAGTATGTATAATGTTGGTTTTTTCATTTTTGATATGGCAGCGCAGAGGTCAGAGCAACAAATACACCGATGGTTAAAAGAAGTTAATGAAAGCGATGCATTTTTGAATACTTAGTTTTAGGTATTGAGGACTATCCCTCTGAACAATCTATGCCCGTCAGGGTAGAAAGGGGTCGGTGTTTTTTTTGTAGTAGAGCTCGAGACCGTACTACACGTAAAGTTTGCAAAAAGGCGCATTTGCCCTGATCATGAAACCAGTTTCTGCCCTGATTGTGCTCAGTCTGAATAATTTTAGTACTTTTTTTAAAATTTTGATATTTCTAGAATAAAACAATGTTAAAATTACTAACTTTATCTTTTCTATTTTAGAGTAAGAGTGATTTGATCTCAAAGTGAATTTTTTTGATTATTTTTCAAGAAGATTTGTTTTTAATTTTTATTATAAGAAAAGATCACATATTTTGTCTTGCAAACCTTGCTAAATGATAAAAATAAAGATATTGATTCATAATTCAAAGTTGTTTATTAAAATTGTAAAAATTAAGTAAAATAGTTAAGTACACAAATGGGTGACACCAGTCAACCATGCGTGCACTCCCGTACCATTCTGAGGCGCGTGTACTCTAGTGTTAATCATATAATTAACATTCAAAGTGGCACTGATTCGGTAAATACGAGTAGTATGACTAGTGGACACAAACTTCCACCCCTTTTCTCAATCAACCCTTATTAAAATATTACGTGTCATGTGAATATAAGATAACCCTGATAATTTAAGACAATACATTAGGTTATTCGCTATATAATTCATGTATGTCAACATAGTCCCCGCAATATTGAGGTTTGGGGTATCCGGAAGCCAAACAAAGTAATCAAATAATCATAGGACTTGGTAAACGGACAGAGACTAATATTTGTTGTGATCGTTTGATTTGTTCAGAAGATGCCACTCCACTCAAATTTATATACTCGTATACGAGTATCTTGCTCAAGAAAACTCTTGCGTTACTGACTGACTGACAGAAAACGCAGAGCCAAAACTACTGGGGTACATTCCAACAATTGTTAATTCCAAAATTAACAATAAAGGATTATTCAAAACGGTTGTAAAATAGTTAATCAGTTATTCATCGATATGACAGCTCCGTGTTCTAGTCCAGCACATTTTTTTAAGATCTTTGCAAATAACTTTAGCCACAGTCAAGCAAGACAACAACACGCTCTGTGCCTAATAAGAGACGACACAATAAAATTTCATAGTACATGTATGTATAAAAACTGAAATTTGGGACCCTAAAATTTTGTATCTGTTCGATTATTTATGTCTTTAGCTCACTGCTCTGTTTACGCCAACTACTTACATGGACCATACTTTCTTTTATTTACCCACCTTTGTTTTTTTCTTTTTACGAGTATGAATTTGCTCAGAAAGCTTGCTTTCTACGTTCTAAATAATATAATTAACGCACATAACTTATACACTTAGAGTAGTTGTGTTTTATGTAATACTAGCTGTGCACCTCCTCCACAGCTCAGCTTTATAATATTAGTATAAATATAATTTATTTCATTAATTTATATCTTATTCTTTTTTATTAACTTTATGCATTGTGATAGAATTTGTAAAATTTAGCTGGTGGTTTTTTTTGGGTTTAGTAGCCGAATAGCAAAAAACGGAATCCTTATAGATTCGTCATGTCTGTCTGTCTGTCTGTCTATCCGACCGTCCGTATGTCACAGCTACTTTATTCCAAAACTATAAAAACTACACAGTTGAAACTTGGTAGGTGGATGTATTCTGTAAACCGCTTTACGATTTTCAATAAAAAAATAAAAAGTAAGGGGGATCTTCAACATACATAGAACTGAAAATGAAAAAAAAACAAACACATATTCGTGTGTCAATAGATAGGTCTTAAAAAATGGCATAAAGGTTTCTCAAACCGTTTTTTCTCAAAGTCAATCCATTGAAATATATAGCCTTTCAAAGTTATAAAATGTGCGTAACTTTAAAAAAAATTATGCTGTAGATCTTAATAAAAACTTTCAATGAAAATTGGTTTGAACGAGATAAAGTAAACTATTTTTGAAATATAACACATTTTCAAAATGTTATTCATACAAACACTATGAAACACAATAGTAGATTGTACAACAAGTGCATAAAACGTACAATGGGTTTTATGTACGAGTTATACACTCTGCTTTTCACTTCGAGTGTGAGGATAATAAATTACAATATTGCAAAAAAGAAAAAATAAAGACTTCGCCATATTGGCGGGAAAACTTTCTTTTTCTTTTATTTTATACGTGGAAGTGGCAGCACAGTGACTTAGCATAGATCGTAGTCCATAATGCTTTTGAAATACTTATTTCTTACAAAACTCATTTAATTTTGCCTAGTTTTATTTATTTAGTAATTTAACATGGATTATGCACAAAATTTAAGAAACAGAATGAAACCACAAGTTTATTTAACGAAGTTTAATTGCGTGTGTAACTGTTTACCTGACGACCTTTGTCTTAGAGTCTGAGACTTAGACGAAGATTTTACTTTATGCACTAGAGCATAAAAAGCGATTTTATGCAGCCTATACCCAACATAAACACGAACTTTACGAGCATGAGAAGTAAAAAGTTATATTTTACTGATGAAAAATGATAGTGGAATTTTGGCTAGATAGATATGGGCAATCAATACGTTAAGTGGGTACGGAACACATGGCCGATTTTTTTATATAAGTATTAAGTAAGTAGGTACTTGAGATTTTAAATTATTTTGATGCATTCACAATGCAATTTTGTAAGTATAGGAAAAATGTGATAGTAAAAAACCACGAGCCCTATAAGTAGCTTTCAGGCGGGATTCGAACCCGCGCCTCCGGGAATCCGGCCCGATGCTCTGACCAAAATTCGACGAGTCGTGTAAGCCTTTCGGTAGCTTAGTTGGTCAGAGCATCGGGCCGGATTCCCGGACGCGCGGGTTCGGATCCCGCCTGAAAGCTACTTATGGGGCTCGTGGTTTTTTACTATCACATTTTTCCTATACTTACAAAATTGCATTGTGAATGCATCAAAATAATTTAAAATCTCAATTTAATGGCTGTTTCATCTTAATCCACTGTTAAACATCTGTAAAAATGTTTGTTTCGGATGCGAGGGTTTCCTCACATTGATGAAACAACGCTGGCCTACAGCGTAACAAGTGATAGCAAAATTCGACGAGTCGTGTAAGCCTTTCGGTAGCTTAGTTGGTCAGAGCATCGGGCCGGATTCCCGGAGGCGAGGGTTCGAATCCCGCCTGAAAGCTACTTATAGGGCTCGTGGTTTTTTACTATCACATTTTTCCTATAAGTAGGTACTTGTTCCAAATAAAGATTTTATTTAATATTTATTTACTTACAATTTTTCCTGTACGTAGTGGATATCTCTCAAAATTATTATTAATTGGTTTTTCTTGGTTAATTATTAATTAAATCACAAACAATTAATAAAAAAAACAAAACCACCTTCACATTTTAATATAACAAATAAACCTCTGCGTCCCCATAAAAGCGAATCCTGCTTATTTCAGTAACCATCTATTGAACGTAATGGCTCCATTTTATATTTACGTTTACGGCATGCATAAAATCTTTATATCTTCGAATAGGTACAATTTTATCTTCTCCATTGAAAAGGTCTTTACATAAATTTGTTCAGTGTCTTGTTACAGTGTGATCAATCTTTCAAACCTTTGTAAAGGCACTGGAAGGCCTTATCTATTATTCAGTTGCGTAGTAAAGCAACAGAATAAATACTACTAGTATTCTATGTTCTGTGTATATAAAAACCGGTCAAGAGCTAGTCCGACTCGTGTACCGAGGGTTCCGTACAATCATAAATATAAGTTAATAAAAAATCGTCAAAGAATTTGCGGTGTAGAATATTGCAGTTATGTAAGTCAGCGCCATCTCTTGACCGATAGTGGAACTAATGTTATTTTTGTTGATGATTTCTGAAAAAGTTTACTATTTAGAGACATCGTTTTATTTTTCCTGTAATCCTTACATAAACTTCTATCACATAAATTAATTTCAGATTTTTCTCTATGCAAACTTCGGAGATAAGGGGGGAACGGTACTTTTTTTCATTTTTCATTAAAAGTCGACAACTGTGCGGCCTAAGAAAAAAATTTTTTTTTTTTGAGAATGTGTAAGCAGCGTTCTTTCTTATGATACCCCATATGCCCTAGTAGCCCAGTAAGAATTTTTAAGACCCTATTACCCTATATTTTTATTACTCTCGTAATTGCAAAATAGTTAGGTAAACGTCATCTAAAACTATTCGAAATTCCAAGTTGATAGCATTAGTAGTTCTCGAGACACCTAGCTGTGACAGACAGACTGAGTAGCACCATAAGGGTTCCTTTTTACCATTTTGATTCGGAACCCTAAAAACGAAAGGTAATGGACGGATCAAGCTGAAAATTAGCACGCAGGTAGGTATTATGACTTAGGGGTCCACTAAGAAGACTTTTGTAAAATTCAACCTCTAAGGGGATAAAAGGGGGTTCTAAAGTTTGACTGAGTTTGAGTCATATCTCGCGTTCCGACCTTTTATATGAAAATGGAATACTTACTGGTAGTATTTATTCTGGGGTAAAGCTTACACAGTGTTAAAAGAGAGAACATTTCTAAACCTTTGCAAGGGCTTTCCTCAACTCTTTGTCAGTTTAAGTGAAGCTTATAGCCCTATATGCCCTTTTATACGAGTAATCCACTATGCCTGTGTAAATGTACTTACGCAGTATATCAGTAGGGTGAAAGAACTTTGTTGCATGTCCTTTGTGAATATCTAATTAGCAACTTATAGTGTAATTAAACATTTACTCTCTTTAAAATGTATTATTAATATGAGCCTAAAATCCCACTGTAGGTCAACGTTCTCTCCACCACTTATTATCTCCAAAATTGAAAAAGTAATAATAACAATACTGAACCAATCGATTTAGCAATTTAATAACTAGAAGTAAAAATTATATTAAAAAAACCTTTTATTTAAAATCAAGCTTTTATTCAAATGTCTTAAAAAGAATAAAATAAACCTTGTATCAAGTCAAATCCAACAAATTTATTACATTAAACAATTTATATGTTTTAAAAGCTTGTCGCTTTATTTAATTTCATATGTCAAATATAAGTTAAAGCATTTGTGTTTAGTGCAAGCCCAGTAACAATAAAATCTCGCGACAAGCTTTTAAAACAAATAAATTGTTTAATGTAATAAATTTGTTGGATTTGACTTGATACAAAGTTTATTTTATTCTTTTTAGGACATTTGAATAAAAGCTTGATTTTAAATAAAAGGTTTTTTTAAATATAATTTATTTTTGTATTTTTAGTTATTATTGGACGTGTTTCTAAGTTGCTTCATTTCATTTAATGCATAATTATTGCATAGTCGTTTGCCAGTTAATTTATTACAGTCTAGCTCTTCAACTGCATCAAGTCTGCAAACACACAAATATATTTTACCACCAAATAGAGATTGTAGATTCTTACTACAGACACACATATTCATTAAATACAAGGCATATTCACATAGGTATAAGAGAAGGAAGCACTGTATTACGAACAAGAATAGAAAACACAAATTAGACCCAATAAGCAGCAGCATATGGGAAGCTTCGTCGGGTCTTTACGTCGCCTATTCCTCAAAGTCTAAAGACGAAAGTCTTCGACCAGTGCGTCCTACCTGTTATGACATACGGAGCCGAAACGTGGACACTCACGGCAGGGCTGGTTCACAAATTCAAAGTCGCTCAGCGAGCTATGGAAAGGGCTATGCTCGGAGTTTCTTTAAAGGATAGAATCCGGAACGTGGTAATCCGACAGAGAACCAAAGTAATCGACATAGCCCACCGGATTAGTAAACTGAAGTGGCAGTGGGCCGGCCATATAAGCCGCAGGACCGATAACCGCTGGGGTAAGCGAGTTCTAGAGTGGAGACCGCGAATCGGCAAACGTAGTGTAGGACGCCCTCAGACTAGGTGGAGCGACGATCTTTGCAGGGTGGCTGGCAAGAGCTGGATGAGAGCAGCCACTGATCGTGCTCGATGGCGTACTCTTGGAGAGGCCTATGTCCAGCAGTGGACGTTAATAGGCTGATGATGATGAAGACAAAAAGTTCAAAATAAAAATGTGTGTGTGCCGTGCCGCAGCAGTACTCAATGGTCGCAGCTCAGCGTCATATTACTTGTCTTGCAACGCAAGCAAACGCTGATTTTCAGTTGTAAATTTTAGTACGTATTTCAAAAATAAATAAGTATAGTCCGTTCGGTTAGATAGTGTCGGTACACCCGCACGGCATTGTGGCAGAGCGACACTATCTAAGCGAATGGACTATACTAAAGAACAAGACACATTTAAGTTTCTATCAAAGTTGATAAACATAGTACATAAAGAAAAAAAGGTTTTTTCTTTTCTGTTGGTAGACTATGGTTGTATTAACTTGGAGCCATCTGTCGTTGACTTTAGTGAACTATTTATGTGCAAAGTGACACATAGGGTCTGAATATAGCAACTTCGCGTTTTTTCTTTTTTTTATAGTTCGTTCGTTCTTATAGCCGCTACACACGTCCAGACCAGACCTAACCGCCGATTTGGTGCGGACGAACTTTGCTGTAAAGCAAATATAATCCGTGCTACACACGTTCGTACCAAATCAAAATTAAATCAAATCAAAAAATCAAAAAGCTACACCAAATCTGGTCTTGGCCAAGGCTTTGTATCACATCACTTTTTCTTATCAAATACCCACAGAAATCACCTGGATTTGCCAATGCAATGCAACGGGCTCGTAAAGAAAAAGACCTATTAACAAAAAAAGGTCTTGGATTTGAAAAAAATTTAACGGTACCTGTCATAAAAGAATGACGAAAAATTCTTCAAAACCATTTTGAGTAGAGCGCTCGCCAGATAACTTTGCGCGCGGTCGAATTTGGAACTAATTTCAAATTTGGCAGGTCGCCATTGTATTTGTTGTGACAGGCGAAATGAGTGTGTCAAGTGTCATTGTGTTTTATTAGTTTATTTCATAGATGTATTATTCCTGTAGATGGATCACAAAAATAAGCTATAACTCACCCATCCTTTACCCCTTCTAACACTATCAAATTGTCATAAGATAGAAAGAGACATATATGATAATCTGTTGCGTCGTAATTAGTGAATGTCTCCATTTTGACTATGCAATGCTAGATGATGATGATGCAATGATAGTGCTGTGGTTTTTTTTATAACAAGTTATCGATAAAAGATTTAAAAATAATTTGAATGCAATGCGATACATAAAATTACAATGCATATGTATATATCGCAGGCGTATTGTATATTTCACCGTATTACATAGCAACTAGCTGTATTGGAAAACAGCACCGCATTGTAATGCGGTGGATTCAAGATACGCCGTATTCAATACGGCTGATCGAAACTACGCCGCATTGAATAGAGCGCTTCGCGCTTTTCAATGCGGCTAGAGACTTAAAGTAATTGGGCGGTTCATAATCCGCTTTTCTGTCAGTTTTTAGTACTAATCGTGTCCAAAGTGGTCACGGCCTTAGAATTTTGTTTATGCTATGAAACTTCGGCATAGGTCAAAATATGGCAAAAAAAAAATTCCCTCCAGACAAAAGCGCACGCTCAGCTGATCGATCTAGTGTGGCAGAATTTTATTTTATATTTCGACGTATGCTATGCTCCAAAGAGAAAGTTGTTCAGTTTCATGGTCTAAGCAAGCCCTTTAATTTTGAATCAGTGCCAAATATGAAGTAGGTACTATAATTATACTTGAGGAGATCGATGGCTCATTGGTACGCGCATTCTGCATCCGGTGGTTGATGTTAAGCAACATTCGCTGCGGTTGGACATCTGCTATGGAATTGCGTAAAGTCAATCGTATTTATTTGACAGTTCATATTGTATCATAATAAATGTCATTCCATACAAATTGCAGCCGATTGAATACGATATCAACTGTCAAATTAATACGATTATCTTACGCAATTGCCCCCCTGAATGGTGACCCAAAACTTTATTATCTCGGTCTCCTCTGTGCTTCGGAAGGCACGTTAAGCCGTTGTTCCCGGTTGCATTAGCAGTCGTTGGCACCCTCACCCACCAATCCGCATTGGCTTCGCGTGGTGGGTTATGGCACTTATGGCCCATTCTACCTGTGGTGTTTTCATGCACAGGGAAGGCCTATAGCCCAGCAGTGAGGACATTAATATGATAATGATGATAATTATACTATTTATACTAGGAGGTATAGTCGTAAAACTGAACGAGATTTCTAATCAATTTATTAAATTAAATAATCTGCTGAATGATATCAACTAAAAAATACAGATTTCACGCTAATTTTTATACTCTTAATGTATAAATTTTTTTAAGTATCAATCCACAATTTGCTTTAATAAGTGCATCGAGCATATTCTTGTTTGTTGCAAAGGTCTCCAATCGTCGCCTTTTCTTACGTTTCTTATTCACGTTTCCTTTACGTCGACGGCGGCGCGGCGCCGGCGGTGGGAAATCTGTTTAAAATTGAGAAAATTAAGTTTAAATACAAAATTGTTAACAGTACAATTTTTTATCGATATTACATAATAAAATCGGACTACAACACTATCAGGTTGGTCAAATGTCAAAAAATCCCATTTAGCTTTAAATTATATATTTTTAGCCTAAAAACACCCGATTTTCTTCAACCAAGTCAATGTTAAACTGTGTATACACGTACAGCGATTTAGTTTTTGCAAATACGGACCAGTAAGCTATAAAAATGTGTTCGCAAAAACACAAAACAATGAGTGTGACTTACCTCTGAAATGATATTTGTTCATTATTCTCTTTCAAAACACTCACTATGCTTGAATAACTCGGAACAGTACAGGCCATTCTTAACAAACAACAGATTTACCGCACCACACCATCAAATCTTTCTATATTTTACTACAAAAAAAGATTTTCTTTCTGAAGCATTTGTAACCAGCTGGTTAACAAACAAATATGACGTTCACTTTTAAGTGGCGCGCGGCTCATTAAGACGCACACGTTGGGCTATTGTTATCTCTTTTTAACACACGAAATGTCGCATTTGAGAGACGAGAGTCGATTATAGAAGGAATCGTTCATATTTTTATGCTCCATCTACAGGAATAATACATCTATGGTTTATTTAGTAATCGTCATGCCAATAGTTATCAAAAGTGCTGGAAGAGAGATTGTTTTACAGGTGAAATGTGCTTGCGAAATAAAACAGGACAATAACAGGCTACTTAAACCATTTGCTAAAGTGCAGGCGCGGACTGCTTGTTTGATAGGTCATTTTTAGGGTGACCATTATGTGATATTTTGCTTTCGCTTGGGGTATTTTAGTTACTATTATTATCTACTCTATAGTTACTATAGTTACTTAATAAAATATTTCGAAATATATTTATTTTGTTGTTATTTAATTCCTACATTACTAACAATTATACTAAACAATGTAAAATCTATCTGCTTATAACCACTCAATGGTTCCTTGCCTCCTGGAGGCAAGTATTTTTACCCGCCCCAATGGTTCCTTGCCTCCTGGAGGCAAGCTGACAGCT
This sequence comes from Crambus lathoniellus, assembly GCA_949710035.1. Lineage (NCBI taxonomy): Eukaryota > Metazoa > Arthropoda > Insecta > Lepidoptera > Crambidae > Crambus > Crambus lathoniellus. The sequence goes on from OX453296.1 coordinate 14,343,947, forward strand.
AATTAAAATACTTTAATTAATTGTGTCAAATCACTCTCTGCTCCTATCCAACTTATAGTAATCTTAATCTAGACACCTTATTTTAATCGTAGAACAAGAAATTAGTCCAATTTAATAAAAATTTGGCGTATTATATTCGATTGAAGTTCGCCGACTTGCTTGCCTCCAGGAGGCAAGGAACCATTGCGTGGTTTAGGCAATGTTAGCTAAGTATGGAAAAATAAAATATAAAAATATAATTAAATATATTGTACTAAATATGTTGCAATACATTAATATATACTTCTCGTGCCCTCAATACCCATAAAAAGTATATATTTAAAATTTATCTACTTTCAAAAAAGAAGTCGATACGAAATCGATCCATACTTTTGTAGCCCGTAAGGGTGATTCTTTACTTACATTTTTATATCTTTAATTAAACAATATTTTTCTAAAAGAGAGTTATCTTTTTTTTTCTCTTATCTAATAACAACATTGTAAACTATTATTTAAACACAAATTGGTCTGTAATAATTGTTTATTTATTAGTATTTATTGCATGTTTTAAAAAGAAATCGGTAAAACATTTTCTTTTCTGCAACTTCAACTCGCTGTTTCTAATTAAATCGTAATAAAAATCCATCTACAAATCATACAATCTTATTGCAAATTTATCTAGCATTATAAATCAATAATTAGTTTTTATTAAATCCTTCTAGTTTTTGAGTAAAACTTAATTTAAAGCCGAGCGAGCGAAGCGGAGCGGAGCGGAGCTGTGCTGAGGAACCATTGCCCCGTAAGCATATTTAAGCGTGCGTAACCATTGAGTGGATAAAAGTGTTTTTAATGTCTTACAGTTTTATATTGCTATTATAAATGGAAGAATCTAGATAAAATTTACTGTATTCTCAATTATAGCAACCGGACAAAAGCCAGTTAGATTTTTTCCTCATCTACACGTGATGGGAAAATTATTTACAACTACTGGCAACATTAAATACGCCACCAGTCGCGCGCAGACTTATCTGGATCGCACTTCTAGCCTGTAACTGACAGGGAAACTTCATTTTTAATTAAATGTCATTTTTTTAAGTAATTGAGAAAAAGCATAAGTCCAGGGACTTTAAATTAATGTTTTAATATAAATAATAATAATTTTCACTTCTAATGCTTTAAAAGTACGCAAATATAGCCCTACGAAGCGGGACTAAATAACCACTTTAGTCCCTAGGGAGTAAAATGTAATTACTTTTTTAATTTCCTTCATGTGACATTAGATAAACTCAAACAGCCAGTGAATATACTATTAATTGTGAAGTGTGGACCATCTTCATTGCGAAAATGTTAAGATGTTTTTTGTTTCATGGTTTTTCCGCAAGGAAGGTGGCGCCATGTGTTTTAAATTGTCAATTTATGACTGGTTTAGCGGAAAAACTTACTGCGAGTTTTTGGCGCCATTTTGGCGGGTTAGGTTGAGTGGATATTTTAATTAATCGCAATTTGTTTCATAGTGGATTTTGTGACTCAAGATAGGTGTGGTTTTTGTGCCCCAAGTGTCTACGCAACGGAACGATATGAAGAATGATTAAAATAGGCGCTATCTCGGTAAAGTGATGCCGAGTGTTTTATTATAGTGGTGTGGTGACTAACCTCAGCAAGAATTATCGAGAAGGTTGGCTTGACACACTTGACGCCAAAAACTCCAAGGAGCACTGGAATGTAACACACCTACATTCTTATGAAAACATAAGAAACTATAATAATTAAATAATACTCAATAATTGGCAGTATGGCTAAATGTCTTGGCCTGTCCTACAAAAGGGCGAATATTTTTACTACTACTACTACTGACCGCGAAAATGTCAGAATTTGTTAAATGTTTTTGTACTAAATTGACTAGTTTTCTCGCACTCGAAGTGAAAAGTACAGTTTGCACCTCGAGACTAAACGCCAACTTAATATACCCTCGGTTTCATTGACTCCCTCGCACGCTCGGGAGCCAAACCACCTCTGGTATATAAAGGCTTCGTTTAGTCCCTCGTTATAAAATATTCTATTGATAATCTCAAATTTATGTAAATAGTATATTATAGCATACTTTTAGAATTTAGAGAATGCGCCAGATAAGTCTGCGCGGGGTCAAAATCGAATACTAATATTTTCCATAAGCTTAGAACAATATAATGTACTGTAACTAGCGCCATAAACGCCCCAGTCGCAGAGTTATCTGACACGCACTTTATGAAGATTGCGCTCGCTGAATGCTCGCTGATTATAACTTTATGGTACCTACCTACATTGACAAAGTGTCAAGTAACCATCACAACAAAACAACCCCCAACATCACAACAAAACAACCCCCAAAACAAACCCCCGACGGATACTTCAGATATTAAAAGTTTTTTATGAAAAATCACAAACAAAAATCAAACTCAGTAAACTGCTGAGCTTCAGTTACCTACCAGTTTCTACGTTACGTAACATTAAGAATAGAGAACAAATCATAGAAGAGTATAGATTGGGAGGTGCAGAGAAAAAAGCAAACGGTAGGAAAATTTTACAGAAAAAGTTTCTGTCTAACCAAAATAAGTGATTACTTTAAATAACGTAATTTATAAATGTATAATTCAATACCTACATACATATACGAAATTGTAACATAATACATTCAGTATTATTTTATTTTCCCTATCCCGTGTAACACCTGCGTTTTTGGTTGGATCCCTGTGAAATCGTCTTAGACGGGTTTTATATTGACTACTAGCTTTCCGCCCGCGGCTTCGCCCGCGTGTACTGTATGAAGTTGTCCTGAGGGAATGTGATATTTTTCCGGGATAAACAGTAGCCTGTGTGTCCAATCCTCCAGCTCCCATTCTTCCCCCGTACAAAAAATCACATTGATCCGTTTTGTCATGAAAAACGGACGAATAAATAATACCTACTGATTTTCTTGTGGGAATATGATACATTCCTCTGGTAAAAAGTAAAAGTAGCCTTTTATAATCCTTCCCCCGGGTCTTAAACTATTTACCTAAATACCAATTTCTGCCCGCAAATTTGCCGCGCTTAAAGTTATTTTCCCGTGGAAATGAGATTTTTCCCTGCACTGCGGTTAAAAGTAAGTTATGTCCTTCCCAGGGTCACAAAATGTCTGTATTATAAATATAATCCTTCCCAGGAACTCAAACTATCACCTTAAATACCTATTCCATTCCACAGCTTTGCCCGCGCTAAAAGTGATTTCCCATGGGAATGAGCTTTATTCACGCGGTAAAAAGTAGTCTATGTCCTTCCTAGGGCCTTAAACTATCTCCATTCTAAATTTTGTCAACATCGGTTCAGCCATTTTGACGTGAAAACGGAACAAACAAACAAACAAACATAAACATTTTCACATTTATAATATTAGTAGGGATCTAGGTATCGTATAAATCACTTTTTTACATAATTATGTTTATCTACACTCATGTTATAATATTCGAATTATGAACTCATGCCTGAACGTCTAATGATACATTTTATGCCATAGTCAACTATAAAAAATAAAACTGCTGTATCCGGGGGTTTCATAATGACCATTATGAAACACCCGGATACAGCTGTCACTCACTATAAAACACTTATTTTTCTTAATTTTACAGTCTCCATGGCAACCGTAGGATTTACCGGCCCTGACTTCCAACTCTTTCAAGCCCTTCTTTAGCCAGCAACAATCAGAAACTTTTTTAAAATTAGAATTTTTAATTTAGAATGAATAGACCGTATAGTCTCCTATGAGTGGGGTTTGGCACCAATTCACATTTTGTAATTAATATTGATTTGCTTTATTTTTGAAATATATACTAAATGTAATGAGTGTAGATAAAGTAGTGTATGAGACTGCACATAACTCGGTATTAAAACACTCGTGGAGTACAGTCAGCGTCAAATATATATAAGCGTCTAGAGTAGTCAAAAAGATCTGAAAAACATAAAACCAATTTGATCTAGGCAGTTCAAATCATCATATTGTTGTAAGCGCGCAAGGTGTTCAAAACATCTAGGCACTCATTGTTTCATATTTATATAAACAGTCAGAGTGTTCAAATTTATCTAAGCAAACAAAGCTATCAAAACATTTGCGCATAATGTACAACTCCATAGTGCACAGATATTTTGAGAGCTTTGTTTGCTTAGATGATTTTGAACACTCTGACCGCGCGCGTCGTTTTCTCATTGCTGTCTCGCTTCAGCATATATTTTTCGAGTATCGCCTTAAGGATGAATATGGAGATTGGGCCATTACCCACCGCGCGGGCCCAATGCGGATTGGAGGATATTAACGGCTACACACGCAGCCGGGTCCAACGGCTTAACGTGCCTTCCAAAGCACGGAGGAGCTCGAGATAATAAATTTTTGGTCACCCATCCCGTGACCGACCATTGCAAAAGTTGCTTCACTTTAACGATCGCGGCCGAGCACGCTAACCACTACGCCGCCACTGGTTTTAATTGTTGAAATAGCTTGTAACAGTGTCAAACTGCGAAAAATAGAACTGGCGGAGTTTATGCATGATTAAAAAATATTCATGTTGTAAAATATGATCATTTGTATTTATATGTATATGTATGTAGGTATTTATTTTTAATTATATATGTAGGTATATTTTATATATTTCGGTATTAATGTGTTTTTTTATTTAAGTTAAATTTAAAATATGTTTATAATTTTCTTTTTCTGTTGCACTTTGTGTTACCCTTTTTACGATTTTCTCAACAACATTTAGGTTGACTGGAAGAGATCTCTTTCAGGGATAAGTCCACCTTTGCCGAACATACTTATACATTGTAAACTGTAATATATAATTTGTGCAATAAAGAATATAATAATAATAAAAATGAAAAGAACAAATGAATAAATAAAAAACCGCAAAAGCGTTGATACATAAACTTATTTATACTAGGGGTAATAGACGGACAATGGTGCGAGTGAGAAACCAGTCCTTACGGCAGAAGCTATGTGCGAGAAAGAGTTGGAAGAAAATGACAGCAGAACCCGATTTGACTTATTTAGCGTCTTTTATCATCTTGATGAAAAGCGTCCACTCGATTATTTTATGATTTTTATCGCGATCGCGTCGATTTGGCTCTTATAACTATATAAATCAATAATGGTGTAGTGTTCTGTGTTGAATTGTAATGTTACCTACGAGAATAAACCAAATAAACACTAATTTCACAGGTAAATAGGATTGTACAATTACCATTTTCATAGTTCATATTTTAGTTGAATATATTCCCAAATACACTGTGACACATTAATATCATACTATTTACCGCCTATTTTCTAAATAAAGGCTGATTTTTAAACTTTATGTGTTAGATAAAAAGATATTATATCCGTGAACTTGAGAAAATATGACGAGGTTTATCAAAAATTATCGATACTCATGTCGATGGTTTCCAATATAACTTTGTTTGTCTTTGTGAACACTGATAGTTTTATTTAAAGCTGATTTTAACCGACACTTTTTAAATAGTAAATTATACCCACTTCAGTACTTACCAATAATTTAACAATATTTTCAGGTTTCCTGTAAATCCAGTGATTAAGTTAAACTGGATAAAATTAATAAATAAAATAGACTGGGAGCTTCGCCAAAATTCTGTGGTTTGCAGCAAATATTTCAAGCAAAACTGCAAAGAAACCTTGAGAAATTATTTTAATAAAATTGTTCTCTTCAGAGGACAATAATTAATGTGTACCTAAATGTTCAATGGGTTTGGGAAAGGTATAATTATTTATTTATTTTTGAAATATATACTTACATTTTAACTTAAAATATGTCATTAATTTTTTTACCGTAGCCCTTCAAAATACTTCACAATGAGTTTTTAAAGATTCGTAAAAATGACCACCAAGTTATTAAATCTTTTAATTTTTGCATGCACAATGCAGTTTTTATTATTGAAAAATTGAAAATTAAGTATTTAGAAAAAATCGACCCATCTCACAACCAGCTCCGATGGGACTCGAACCCACGCCCACGACCTTTCGCTATCCGGGCGACTGCTCTAACCACTGAGCTACGGAGTCGTTGATCGTTGTATTCATCGTCGTCGTCGTCGTTAACGACTCCGTAGCTCAGTCGTTAGAGCAGCCGCCCGGATAGCGTAAGGTCGTGGGTTCGAGTCGGGTTGATTTTTTCTAAATACTTCATTTTCAATTTTTCACGTGCTAGTGTTTTCGTGACAGCCACAATGCGTGCTTGAATAATACAATATTGTATAGTCTTATACAATATTGTATTATTCAAGAAAATTATCAACATGTCTTCACAAAGTACCTAAGGTATTTAAATACTGTATTGTGCCTCTATGTACGAATACTTCGATCAAAAATAAGAATCAAAATAGTTATTCGTAAAAAATCGAAAAATTGTGGTACAATGCGATGAAAAGGGACTCCAAAAACTCCAGAACTAGTTTTATTAAAAAACAAGATTTCAACCAGTGCAGCTGTGCGAGTAGGTAAGTATGACCGGCCGGTGCGGTATACGGGCGGTCGGGAGGAATGACGTCGAACGTGGTAAAAGCCGATTGCTAGCGAACAACCGAGGCAATAGTGTTTTAAAGAAATTATTTTTTACCATAACTTTGTAAATACTTATCGTATTGAAGTGAAATGACCATTATTATTGAAAAATGGAAAATGAAGTATTTTGAAAATAAAATCCATTTTCCATTTTTCAATAATTAAAATTGCATTGTGAATGCAAAAAAAAGTAAAAATTTAACTAACATGAACTATATTTTTATTTTCCCATGTCCATTGAAGTATACTTTATATCATAATATGAATTATTAAATCTTGTATGTGTTTTATTTACATTATTGTTATCGACAACCTAAAATGGGCTTGAGGGCAGCTCTAAAACTCACACACATGTTTACAAATTACACACACTAGCTCATGTCATTTTCGGTCTCACAACCAAGCGAACTCTGTCCGTCTATTACTAGAGTATAATAAGTTTATGCGTTGATAGTGACATAAGCCGTTAGAACAATGACAGGTAAGTATATCAATTTCATACAGATCATTCATACAATCGGAAGTCTTCTATTCAATACTTTCAACGTCTAGCTATTCACCTGTTCTGTCCCCTGCAAGGAATTTATAAGTACTACGGTCCCCTGATTTGGATTCGAATTCTGTGCTTTGTCTTTGTCTAAAGTATTCTATAGTGAGTGACAGAGACAGTGAATATATTCCGCTGTCGAGAGGGTTTCCGACGGTTTGTGAAAAATGGAGCTGAAGGAACTTTAGTATTTCTAATCACTGTCATGCCATAGATAAAAGTAGTGCCTTGTTCCAAAAGAGAAAACCTTTCTATGTTCTGTGGTAGTAGGTAGTTCACACGTTTCTCTTTTGTTTTATTATTTAAATAGTAGGTTCGTTGGCCATATAAAATTACTAATTTTACTTTTTTTTATTAACACGTCTCATATAGGATGTTATATTTTCATGCTGAATTACTTAAGTATTAATGATAAATCACTTTGAAATTTACGTCACTTTAGACGATTAGACTACTCTACACATGTTTCGCACCAACCCGAGGGGATCCTCAGGAGTTATCAGACCGTGCAAAGACCAGCACCAAGTGACTCGGTTTTCATCTCGAACTTTTCACAATAGGAAGGGACTTCCACCAAGTGATGCCTGATTCAATCAAATAGAACGATTTACTGGTAAAGTCTGATGAACCATTAATAATTTGAATACTTTGCATATTGCATTTTTATTATTTGACAAACACACCAAGACAAATAGACATGTTCATTCCATTGCAGTACATTAAAACTCAAGGGTTCATTCACACAAATATTTGTCTTGTCCGGAAATCGAATCTAAGACCTCTGGCGTAGAATGCAGGTATCTGTATCCCGGCGCCAAATCAGTCGTCCAAACATCCAAACAGTCTTCCATAATCTTATACTAATATAACAAGACAGTCAAGTATTTTATTCTGCTTCACGATCTACACTAATGTGTCAAGCAAGATACACTAATCAACACTACACTAATCTTTCCCAACTAAAAACATTGAAGAAATTTATGTGAAATAGAATATTTGTAGGGACATGGAGAAGAAATTCAAAGAAAACTTGTTTCGAATATAAATTTTTAAGGAGGATAATTGACTGGTAGAGAATGCCTAAGGCCATTAAGTCCGCCATTTGTATGTTTATGTACAATAAAGAATTAATAAATAAAAATAAAAGAAAACTTATTATTGCAATCTGGATTCTGGATCAAAGTTTCAAGCAACGACGTAGTATTGTAGTAGCGGACGGCCACTGCAACTAAAATATTCGCTTAATTTGTAATACGAATTTCTCTCCAAGGAAAAACATTACGTTACATTTTATCCCAGAAAACTGCACTATTCCGTAGAGATGCGTAGTAAAGTGCTTCCTGTGAAGCAACAACTGGCAACTTGATTGCAGGCGTTAAACGAATAAAGTAAAATGTATGGTTGTTCCACGCTTCATGCTCAAGGGCAATTTTACCAGCAGTAAAATGCACACCGTAATAAAAAAAACATTTATGAAGCAAAGCAGTGGGATTTAATAATGTCTAGGCCTGCCATAAAATTGGGCCGCTTTTAATATAGCAATATTATAACTCGTAAATTTATGAGACGGTAGATATAAAACTTGTAGGCGTCTTTTGTCACTTTTGTCAGTTGTTTTATTCAGGAGTAGCTGATTAGCACATGACTGCAGAGGGAGCAATTATGAAAACAGTGTAACCAAAATAAAATTGTAGTTGGTATTGAAATCTCGAGGAAACCTCCCTGTCTGAACAAGGTCTAATTATATGATATCTATCTATCTATATATATAAAATTCAAAGTCCTGACTGACTGACTGACTGACTGACTGACTGACTGAGATATCAACGCACAGCCCAAACCGCTGAACCTAGAGACTTCAAATTTTGCACATAGATACGTTATACCGTGTAGGCATCCACTAAGAAAGGATTTTTGGAAATTCCACCCCTAAGGGGGTGAAATAGGGGATTAATGTTTGTATGAAAGTCCGTCAGTTTTGAAGTTAGGATCTTCGAATTTTGTATTTAGGCTGGCAATTGAAAATTAATATTTACCTGTGTAAGCGTTTTTGACAATCCCACCCCCGAAGGGGTGAAGAGGGGGATGAAATGTTGTATCTGGAAAGTCCTTCATTAAATTTATTATTTAGGCTTATGGTCGGAAAGTAAAACAAATAAGCAAACACATATTTCGTATATTTTCGAAAATCAACCCCTTAGAGGTTAAATGGGATAAATATACCTAAAAATCGATATGGATGTCGTTATTGGGGTTTTATGGGATGACGATTGCAAAAATGGCATTTATTTTGATGTTTAACACGCTGAACATGATTCAACCCCTAAAAGGTTGAAATAGGGGTGAAATTTTGAATGAAAAATCAGGGGGTAAAATAGACATTTCAATTTGAAACTTTGTAGGCTTACTTCTTAAAACAAATAGGCAACCCATTTCGTAGTTTTCCGAAAATCAAACCCAAGGGGTAAATAGTGTATAGAAACCTAAATCATCTGAAGTACCCTAAAAGTTCTTGGTACCTAAGCTACTCAGAACTAACTTTTTGATTGTGAAACAGACACTTATTATTTACTAGCTTCCGCCCGCGACTTCGTCCGCGTGGTCATTCGAGAAAATACTTAGCGGACCAATAACCAGGATAAAAAGTATTCTATGTTTTAATTTCATAAAAATTCGATCAGCCGTTTTTACGTGATTAGGCGGGTCCTCCCTCTCCAAGTGAGCAGCCTCGTGCGAGGCCCGCCGCACGTGGCAAACGTTCTGCCTCGCGCGAGGCTGCTCGCTTGGTGAGGGAGGATCCGCCTAATCACCTAAAAACGGCTGATCGGATTTTTATGAAATTAAAACATAGAATACTTTTTATCCTGGTTATTGGTCCCCTAAGTATTTTCTCGAATGACCACGCGGACGAAGTCGCGGGCGGAAGCTAGTCTTCTATACATATAAAATCCTTTGTCCTGAATCACTGACGGATAAACGCACAGCCTAAGCCGCTGATCGTAGAGACCTGAAACTTGGAGGGTGTGTTCCTTGTATGATGTAGGCATCCGATACGAAAGGATTTTTCGAAATTCTACCCCTAAGGGGGTGAAAAACGGGGGTAAAGTTTGTATGAGACAACGTGATTCCTTTGTCTAATCTTCTTCAAATTTTGCATAAACATTCTTTAACAGAATTAATCGAAGATGTGTTTCATATTTCATTGAAATTCATCGCTTAACAGGGTTAAAAAGGGATAGAAAATTATTTTGGGGGTCATTTGCCTCGAAGTTGATATCAATACTCCTTAGTGCTCAGAGTATTAAGTCAAACTTCATGGTTTCTACCATGAAGTTCGACTTAATACTCTGCAGTATTAAGTCGAACTTCATGGTTTCTACAGTGCGACGTACCTCATTGCCACCAAAGAGTAGTTTTATATCAACTAGCGTATTGCCACCTCAAAGATTGCCACTATAGAAAAAAAGCTTCGCTTTGCACGAGAGAGCTGTCATAGAACCACTGACCTCTGTTAGCCTAGTTAAAAAGTACCTTAGCAAAGTATTGACATGATTTTTTGCATTTTGGTAGGTAGGTAGTTCAAGAGTAAGAGAATGTCCGAATTTTTGAACTTTCATGTTTGGTATAAAGTATAGGTAGCATGCTCGGGCTGCGATCGCTGAGGTTATGTGACTTTTGCAGTGGTCTTTCACGGGATGGCTGTTCAAAAATATATGGTGCTTTGGAAGACACGATAAGCCGATGGTTCTGGCTGCATTTGGATTGGTTAATAACCCATAACTGCAATGGGCCCGTGTGGAAGGTCATGGTCCATTCTCCTTATCCATCAATATGAAGGCCTGTACCCCAGCAGCGGGGACATTAAAATGGATTGATAACGGTGCTGACGAGACCTTAGAGAACGCCTATCTACCTACTTTTGACATGAAATTTTGCGATGTACCCAATTTTAATTACTCACGGACGGACGCGCGTAGGTAGTCGCGGCCGGCCAATCATATTCATATTTCTACTATCCCTAATCCTTGCTTATATTATAAATGCGTCTCTGTCTGTTTGTGTGTTACACAATCACACCTAAACTACTGAACCGCTTTGAATGAATTTTGGTACAGAGATAGTCTAGAGCCTGAGAAAGGACATAGGCTACTTTTTATTCCTGAAAAATTTCACCTTCCCGCGGGATAACGTCGTGTAGTACACGCGGGCGAAGCCGCGGGCGGAAGGCTAGTATTATTATAAATGCGAAAATTTATGTTTGTTTGTCTGTCTGTCTGTACGTCTGTTTTTACGTCAAAACTGCTGAACCGATTCAGATGAAATTTGGAATGGAGATATTTTGTGACCTCAGGAAGGACTTTTTACCGCGGGAATAAGGATCATTCCCATGGTAAAATAAGTTTTAGCACGAGCATAGCTGTGGAATGGAATAAGTATTTAAAGTGATAGTTTAAGTTAATGGAAAGGATTATATTTAGAATAGAGACAGTTTAAGCCCTGGAAAAGACATAACTTTTTACCGCGGGAAAAATCTCATTCCCATACGAAAATCATTTTAAGTTCGGGTTAATTTGCGGCTTGAAATTGGTACCTATCTAAGTAAATCATTTGAGACCCTGGGAAGGATTACAATAGGCTACTTTTACTTTTTACCACAGGAAAGTATCATATTCCCACGGGAAAACCAGTAGGTAGGTATTTTTGTACCTACAAAAATACCTACCTACCTAGGTAGGTAGTTATTTGTTTGTCCGTCTTTCACGTCAAGACGGAGCAACGGATCAATGTGATTTTTGGTATGGGGGTAGATTGGGAGCTGGAAAGTGACGTAGTTTATCCCGGAAAATATCACATTCCCTGAGGATAATGTCGTGTAGTACACGCGGGCGAAGCCGCGGGCGGAAAGCTAGTATAATCATATAATTAAAGTCCTTCAACAGTTTTGCTTATAATTTATATAAAATTGAAAATGAAGTAAGTATTAAAAGATCGACCCGTCCCATCGGATATAGTTGTAAGACGGGGCGATTTTTTTTAATACTTAATTTTAATAAATTTTTGTGTACGTAGGTACTATTAAAAAGCCTTATGTTGAGGTTTTGATATTTTGTATTTTTTAGACTGTATTGGTGAATTAAGTACCGAATACTTTATGTCCCCGATATTTTTCTTCTCGTTCGCCTCTATTCCCATTCGCGTTTTTCCCAATTTGCTTTATTTTCCATACATGTTTCTAACCAGAAGTTTATTTTCGAAAACGGTTTAATTTCTATGCATTGTTTTCGCTACACGTATCTTTTCCGATGCATTTTTTTACCAATCCGGATCATGCACATAGTTCCATAATTTAGTGTTGCCAAATAATCGATTACCAATTTAATCGATTATCTTCACCCTGAGGTAATCTAAATATCGATTATTAATGGATTGCATCGAGTAAATATCAGGTAATTCACCTATACAGTCATTTTCTATACGTTAGTCTATGATATTAAGTTCTTATAACCGTAACTTTATAAATTATGATTATTGAAGTATTATGTACAAAAATATACTTAGTAATAAATAAAGGTCCTCGCTTGTACAGTACAAGATAAAAAGCATGCATGACAAGATCTTTTGCCATAACACGATTTCTGCTTTAGGTTTAGTGTGAGTGATCGCGAAAAGTAGAGTAAGGGTGAGGCCAAACGAACGTAATTTTGTGAGACGCAGAATGTTGGTCGCAGAAATTCTGCTGCATTCGGTTTCATAGAAAAGTCCTATATAATATGTGATTTACACGACGACGAAAAATGGTTTGTCTGCCGACCAAAAAACTTTCTGCTGAGCAGAAATTACGCGATTGACAACTCAAGAAATTACGCTCGTCTGGCCTCACCCTAAGCCAAAAAAATATTAGAAAAAGTTTTAATTTTAGTTGATAATAAAAAATATACTTACCCAGATATAAATAATATACCGTGGATTTTTATATCGATCCGAACTTCAGGGGTATCTCATTTTACGTGTTTAGAATAAGTTTCCTAAAAACATTTTTTTTTAATTGTAGGTAGTATGATTTAAACATAAAAAAACAGATGTAGAATAGGATGTGGTTGTGCGAGATGTACGGTCGCCAGCACGTCGGGTTACTACAAAATGTCAAAATTTATTAATTGGAACTGAACTCTATCTGTTGGACATAAGGTTGAATTTTATTTAAAGAAATTTGACAGTTTGTGTAACCTGACGTGCTGGCGACTGTACGTGCAGCTACGCGTGTGGTTGTATGAGACAAGGTCAGCGCACTAACTCTCAGACTCATCGATCGCGACGGAGTGATCAGCTGATTTAATAGATAAAAAATAATTATTTTTGATTTTATTGTTTTAATTTGTTAGAAATGTTTTATTTAGGCAAGACAATAAGGTAGAATACTCAAAGAAATATAAGTATATAAAAATAACAAAAAAAATATGATTCGGATATTTATTCTCAACACGTAAAATTACCTACCTACCTCTTAAGTTGGGATTGAAAAAAAAACACGGTATATATAACAAATCTGCTACCCCGGCCAACGCCTCTTATGAAAGAAGACAAAATTTAATTATTATATAAGTAATCATTAATTTTAAATTATAACAGTCAAATGACAATAAAGAAATGTACCTACTACGATAAAAAATATTTAAATTTCAAACTACAATATTGATCAAAATAAAATTTAACATTATAAAACTAAAATAAATCAAATTATAATCAAAGATCGATGTTAATAATAAGTCGACTCAAATATACTTCTAAAATGCCTGTAGGTATCAGTCAAAACATATTGAAGGAAAATTGAGCATTTAATAAGATTCAAAGAAATGGGCTTCATTCAACTCAAACGCGGTATAATTTTATCTATGCTACATAGAGTTTAGCTGTAGAATAAAAAGTGTTTAGAATAATGTCTTCTGTTATTAAGTATATAAGGTTAGTTATTGTGCGCCGGCGCTTTTAAAATTAGTCAAAATGTATGGAGCATGGGTGAAGACCTTTGATCTTAAATATAACCTAAACTATGGGTCAGAGAACTTAGCTGTAGTAATAAAAAATGTTTAGAATAGCGTATTTTGTGGTTATATTATTAAGTTTATTATTGTTGGCCGGCACTTTCAGAATTAGCTCAAAAATTTATGAAGCTTGGGTGATGTCCTTTGTCACGCAGATAGGTATTATGACGTAGGCATCAGCTCAACATCAACAACATTCAACCTCTGAAAAGATGCACGTGTGCGAAGCCACGAGCAAAAGCTAGTTATTGATGAAGTAGTAATTGAATATATCTGTAGTCAAAATATTTGCTACATTGTCCTTATCTTGCTGTCATTTGTAATGACAAAAGTTCATTGGACATCTTAAACTAATAAAAACAATCACTTTTGCAGCTAGCAACTGATATGGTTCAGTACCTATGGTACCTATCTATTTTGACATGTCCAGTACCTTCTTAACTTATTTTGTTTTTTTTTCTGTCCTACCAACAGACAGACATAAACATTAAATTTATATTTTTTTTAGAAAAAATCTTCCAGTCTCACAATTAGCTCCGATGGGACTCGAACCCACGAATTACTACTGTCTGGGTACATACGCAATAAGAGTTGATGGTAGGCACCATCAACTCTTATTGCGGTTTTGTTTAGGACCTAAACTGATCTGCTTCGCTTATTCGTACTACGACAGCTTAATATCAATGACAGCGATTCAGTGATCATTCAATGACATTTCACAGCCGCTAAGCTGTCATGTACTCTTATTTGACTTATAACTCGGCCAAGCTAACATGACACCTGCAAGTTATACCCGTCCCTCTCACTCTCCGGGCATAACAGAATCGAGTGAAAGAGACGGGTAGAAGAAATAAGGACACATATCGTTCGGTCATTCACATTTAGCAATTCATTTGCGATCCAGTTTTTAGAAGGTAAAGTACGAAAGAAAGCAATTCATTTTAGGAACCTATTCTGCATCGCGCTATTTTTGAATCGCTGTCTTAAAGTTGATGGTAGGCACCCTGGGCGAATGTTCTAACCACTGAGCCAATGAATTGCATGGTGAATGCAAAAAAGTAAAAACAATACAATACGAATCTTTATCACAGAATATATAATAGTACTAACGTAGTCTTGTTCATTAGTAATGCCAATCAGGCTCTTCACCAATGTAATATTGGTCGCAGGTTGGTCGCCGACCAACTGTCGACTAAATTTCAACCACACTAGTGATTGAGGAAATTCCCCCCAAATTAGGGATTTTTTGAGGTAGGGGGGGAAATATTGGAAAGAAAAATCATTTCGGGGGATTCTTTGGGGGAAGAAATATGATATAACTTGAACAAATTTTTTAGTAAAACATTTTTCATGCACGACTTTTGTTATTAACAATGGCAATGATTTATTAGTAGTTAGCAACCAGAACATGTTTGGATATCTTATAGTGCTGTGTTTTTCTTATCCTGTCCATCCTAAGGTTGCCTGGAAGAAATCACTTTTAGCGATAAGGGCGCCCCTTGTAAGTCTCCTTTGTTAAAATTTTTATGTATTACACTATGTTCTGTGTGTACAATCAAGTATAAATCAATCGATAAATCATATAAAAACTGTGTGCTCTAGTGATAATTCAATTTGATTGGATTATACTGAGTACACACCGGACCAACGAAGGCTAACGAACGCAAGCCAAAGGGTTCTGTTTTCCCCTCTGTCTCAGTCAGATGATCTGAAAAACCCGAATGTAAACTGGAATCGCTCCCAGTGATCCTTTACTTAGCTTTACACTGATCTTCGAAAGTCGAATTCATGGGTGATCGAAGAATCAACCATACCACAAAAAGTCCAACTTAAACATATAAGTCTCATTATAATACCTCCATAAATCCCATTAGTTCTAAATATCAAGTAAACACAAATAATAAAGATGAAATTATTGTGCGTAGGCGACCGCAGCACCCTCGTTTACGTTGCGTGTCATTTGCAGGCCCATCACGTCCGTAGCCTGAAATAAATCCGACGACGCAACGGCACTGATTAAAAAGTACCAGTATTCCATCTTCATATAATAGGTTTGAACGCGAGCTATCACTCATATGTCTCTCTCTCTCTCTCTCTCTCTCTCACGTACCAAGATCCTTCCAGCCCCCTGATTCACAACCGTTTAGAAACGGAATCGGATTCGACTTCTGTACTTTGTCTTTGTCTATTCTGAAATGAATGACAAAGCATAGTTTCCGCTTGTCGGGAAAATTTCTGACGGTTTGTGAATAAATAAGGGCAGATCATACCGAGAGAAAAAAAAATACCTACATATGATTTAAAACCCTTTATGATCACAAAGCCTAAATGGCAAAACGACTTTGAAGGATTACGCCTGAAACGCTCTCCTCGTTCAGACTTTTATAATGAAGATGAATTACTTGTAGTATTTATACTCGTCGCATTTATTCTGTGGCAACGGTATTCGTCCCTTATTTCATTAACTTGCACAAATATCATCTTACATATCTTTTTCATTAGTATCTTCCAATGAGACCGTTACGGCTTGGGATAGGTAAGGATGTATAACAAATAAATAAATGTATGTTAGCCGATGTATGTGCGCACTGTTAATTGTAATAAAACAACTTTTGCGGATAACTAACAGGCGTTTATTACCTATCTTTTTGGCATGTATGTACAGTACAGTCGAACCAATTGAATCATGACTCATTTTGCTTATAATTTGTTCGAAATCGTCAAAACTATCAAGGTCAGTGTCAATGTCCAAAGGTTTGAATTACAACTTTATTGAATTTTACTATTTGTTAGAAAATGAACTTATGGTATGTCACAATTCAATTGGTTCGACTATAGTAGAAGACCCGGTGAACTATGAATCACTATTATCTATTCCTTTTAATAATTAAGAGAGGCAGACAAAATCTTCTTTAAGAGTATTCAAAGCAGCTACAACGTCAGTGATAACATAGTAGGTACTCATACTCTTTGGAAGCGGCCATGGAAGAAATGTCAGTTTTGTAAAGCACGACAGACATACAATTTTCCATACTTAATTACCTTTTATTTTATAATATTTTTTAGCTTTTCTTTAGGATTTTTGCCATTATTTTTTATATAGGGTCTTTCAACAAGAACATTCTGCTAGAAAAGTAATATTGGAAAAATGTCCACCACGACCACGGTTAGAGATCTCGATTCTTTCAGCAAAACGTTTTTCCTGAAAAAAACTGTTTTTAAATGAAGCCGATGATCATTTAACTAGCTACGTCAATCTGCTAAATTGCCGCGGTCAGGCTTTCGAAAATCAAAGAAAGATTGTTAAGAAGCACACAGACACCAAAACATTTAATTTATACCAAACCATCCGATCGCATAACCCAACGAAATTAGGCTGTTAAGGTGTATCGATGAGCTCAGTGGCGCCGCCAATGGAAATAAATCAATTGCATTTTATTAAAGGCTTGGATTAAAAGTTTCGGTTATTTCGCGCAAATAGAAGAGCAAAATGCAATTTTTATTGTTTTTTCATGGGCTCAAATATAAGCACCAAGTTATGGATCTCGATATTGCCAAATGTGGCCACTTTTGGCACTATTGAGATTCACGACTTATTGAGTAAGTTTGAGTTCTCAAAAGTATATTTATAAAATGCATTCCACTCTTTCACCTGCGCGAAATAACGGAAACTTTTAATCCAAGCTTTTAATAAAATGCAATTGATTTATTTCCATTGGCGGCGCCACTGAGCTCATCGATACACCTTAAGTGGTCGCCTCGATCATGTGACTTAACGATGCTGGATGATTTTTGTGGTGTTATGTTCAAGACAGAGTCTATAATTGAGAACAGAATTATTTGAAATGCGTGACGTTAACCTGCACGCTCGGATTAGGCACACAGACGTCCTACACATTTAATTGCCGTAACTCGGATTAGGCACACATGTGTACCTCAGCAACCACTCGAAAAATGCTGTTACAGTGTAATTAATACAGTTTAAATTTCGAATTCCGCCACCCGCACAACACTTTCCACACAGCGCAATTTCCACAAAACAGACCCGCCATTAAACCAAACAATTATTAAAAATTTTGATTATTTATAGAATCGAGATCTCTAACCGTGGTCGTGGTGGTCATTTTTCCAATATTATTTTACTTACATAATTTTGCCAAACCTTACTCTTTATAAAGCCACTAGCTTTCCACCCGCGGCTTCGCCCGCGTGGACTACACGACGCGACGTTATCCCGCGGGAATGTGATATTCTTCCAGGATAAAAAGTAGCCTATGTTCCTCTCCAGGCTAAAAAGTATCTATGTCCCAAATTCAGCCAAATCCGTCCAGCCGTTTTGGCGTGATTGAGTAACAAACATCCAAACATCTAAACTTTCACATTTATAATATTAACTAGCTGTTGCCCGCGACTTCGTACGCGCGGTGTAGTGACTTTTGTGTTAGTTTAGTTTATGTGTGTTTGTTGCCCAGATTTCATAACGCTCTTCTAGAAATCCTATTCTCTACTAAAAGGGTCTAAAGAATATCGAATATGCAGGCTAGGGTATGAACATGGTATGTTGTTATCAAATGCTGCATGAACATAGTTGAGCCCTCATTCATAGATCTGTCCGTCTACCTATCAAGAAACTTTTTCTCAAGTATGCGTGGGAGCTATTAAGCTAAAATTTATGTTCTTACTTAGTAATGCATAATATCAGGCTAATCATATTTTTACTATAAAATGAAAAAGAGATTGTGTGTATCCATACTAAGTTTTTATTGACAAGAAACTTACACATGGGGTACAGAACCCCGAGTGTAAGTTTCTTGTCAAAAATTGGATACTATTCGATGATAGTTAGCGCTCTGTCAATACACTCGCTGTTTTTACTTCCGCTACCCGCTAGAGGCGTTTTCATACAAATTGACATAAATACGGAATCGCGATAGTTTGCGTTTGCTTTACATAAAAACTTACACTAGGGGTACAGTAACACTAGCATAAAATGTTTTTAGTAAAAATTTCATTTTCATGACAAGCTTTTATGCTGACTGTACTTAAATATTGTATTCTCATCTAAACCAAACCTGTATACAAAGTTTCAGCTCAATCGGACACTGGGAAGTGGGTCAAATTAAGCTTGCAAGATTTGTCCCCCACTAACTAACTAACTAACATGGGAAGTTAATAAAAAGCTTGTAAAAACTATCGTTATGGTAATCAATTAGTAAACTATACTGTCCTTCAAACGCTACTGAAAATATGTATTTCAGTGCCTTATACGACCGAAAGAGGCAGTGCTCTGTTTTTCAATAGCTATAGCGATAGCTTTTCATGCTAGGGGTACTGGATGAATTTTGGCACAAATATTGTAGTCTTGGATAGCAGAAATACTTACTACTTTTTACGATGAAAAAATAACTCATTCCCACGAGAAAAAATCGTGTAGTTCAAGCAGGCAAAGCCGTGGCCAGAAAGATAATAAAATGTAAAAGTATTTTATTTATAGTTATTATCGAATAATTGAACTGTTATTAAAATGTCAACTAACTTTAACATTGTTATGAAAAGGATACAGTGATTAGGTTTCAATGACTTTCTTACTGTATAATAAAGATATGCATTATTTTGTACTAGTGGGGACATTAAATGGCTGATGATGATGATGATGATGATGAAAAGTACTTTTTTGCACATACAGCAAGTCAAGCACGTGAGCATTTATTCCTTAAATCTTGACTGTGATGAATTTTGATTCAATTTTAAAACCACTTAATATGAATGCATTAATGATAGGGGCTTAAGAATTTATTTGCCGTTTTTTTCTTTTGTACATAATATAAGATAACAACTTTTATGATATATTTAGACTTTTCACCGCCTCTGTGGTCTAGTGGTACACACCACCGGATCCAGAATTCCCCGGTTCGATTTCCTGTGGGTGTACACATTGTATTCGGTTGGTTGGTAGGAGGTTCAAAATCCTCCTGACTAACTACCACCGTCTTATCTAACTCTGACGCCATGACAACGATGTTTTCAGCATTATTGTGTTCCGGCAGTTAGAGATAAGATAATCAGTTCCTCAGTAACTTAGGTTCTCGGGAGTAGCGCGCTTGTGGAAGCGCGCTACTCCTATATACTATGATATACCGCATACCGCATACATACCGCATATACTATGATAAGGCTGAAGGTGGCTTCAGCCTTATCATCGCTTAACATCAGGTGTGATGAAGGCTACCCAGTTGTGAATAACAAAGCATTGCAAGCAAAGCAAACCATAATATTGAGATTACTAGCTTTCCGCTTGAATGAGATATTTTCCCGCGATATAATAATATAGCCTACGCTATTCTAGACTATAATCTGTAAACTATGCCTCGGCCGTAGATCCGTTCAGCCGTCTTGCTATAATTAAGTAACAAACATCCAAATATCTAAACATCCTAACTTTCGCATTTTTAATATTAGTCAGAAAATGTTGTTTTTTTATAACTGAGTAAGACTTTAGCGGTTATGAGAGAGTGTATTTCCGTTTCGAGCTTACTTTAAATTGTCGACCAAGATTTCCGATGTGCACTTTCCGGCGGAAAATGACGGCGGAAAAATACTCGAAAATTTGAAGTTAAGCTTTGTTGTGATATTCCCAATTTGAGATTTATCGTTCTTTCTTTAAAATTTATATACTTTACCCCTGGTATGAATAAGTTTATGCTTAAAACTTAGTAAAATACAAAAAACTGTTACAGCCATGAAAAAAGTACGATATTTTTAAATGAAAGAAAATGAGAGCTATATTTATATAAGTACAAAAAGAAAAATCATAATGAAAACGTAATTTTGGATCAAAGACTCTTACAGCAATTATTCATATCCATCATAATTATGCTAAAGTGGATAAGTAGGTACTTAATTGTCTACAATGTTGCATTTTTATATCAATATTTTTAAGCACTTTCTTCGTAATGATAACCTCCTATATATCACACGTCATGTTCATAACCTGCCACAATGTGGTTTTAGTATAAAAAGGGTTGTGTGGACTGCAATGGCACAGTTAAGGTCTCATCGGATCGGCTGCAGCATGAGGGCAATCGTTTTACTGGTTTTGGGCTTAGCGGCCATGGCCGCGGCCCGCCAAGTCGAGGACACCACACTCGGTATGCAATTCTTTTTTCAATCCTTAAGTATAACTTTTAAGCTGCTTATACATTAAATATCATAATATATATGTTTTCACATTCACAAATTATTATAATTTAATATAAGAAAAAATTGTCCTGGACAGTCATAGGGTGCGGATTCGAATCCCGCTAGAGCTAGTTTGGAGTCGGGTCGATTTTTCTAGTATTTTAAAATAATTGTGAAATTAAAATGTATTGCATATGCGAAAAAGTAATAAATAGTTTATAACTTCTTTTATTTTTTTTGCGTCTAACGTTCTTTGTTTTCTATTATTGCATCATTCATATTTTGTTTTAGAATGTTCTTTATTTTTGTTTGCAGTTTCCCCCACATGAATTCACTTGATCCATCACAATGAATTAAGTCAGGTCTAATTTATTTCCAATACTCACATCTGGATAACGTACAATTATTTCTTAATAGCGTAACATTTTCCTAGTAGGTATGTAGTTGGAATTCATCACATACATTGTTTTAATCCTGATGAGTTTGTGTGTATGAGAGCAACTACGTACGATACTTAAGCACGTACTTTGTATGTAATAAATGTTTTTTCTTCTTTCTTAATAACAGCCGAATACTGGAACGCTACTCAACTTTAAGTGCCTCTCAAACATCGCCCTGTTGCATTATGCCAAAGGTATAAAAGAGACAACATGATGACGTTTGAGACGCTCCCAAAGTTGAGTCACTTTCGAGTATTCGGGCGTAACTAGCGTAATAACGGGACGATTTTGTTTACAGTAACAATGGACATCAAGCAAAGGCAAACGTTCATCTTGAAACTAATGAACCACGTCATGGAACCGTGTATGTACAACGAAATCGTAGAAATTGGCAAGAACTTCAATATCCAAGAGAATGTGAACTTGTACACCGTAAGTTTCCATTTCTTCACACCATTGAGTTTCGAAGATGTATATATATTTAAGAATCATCTAACACACTATATTTTTCACAGAAAACGGAGGTTGTTAAGACATTCATCAACAACCTTAAGTTCGGTATGCTGCCTCGTGGAGAGATCTTCACTATCCATGTCGACCGCCAACTTAAGGAAGTGGTGACCATGTTCCACATGCTCTACTACGCCAAGGACTTTGTTACCTTCATCAAAACCGCTTGCTGGATGCGCCTTTACCTTAACGAAGGCATGTTTGTCTATGCCCTCACTGTAGCCGTCAGACACCGTGAAGACTGCAAAGGAATTATTCTGCCCCCACCTTACGAAATCTATCCATACTACTTCGTGCGCGCTGATGTCATTCAAAAGGCTTACTACCTTAAAATGAAGAAGGGTCTCCTGGACCATAAGCTCTGCGACTTCTACGGAATCAAGAAGACTGAAAAGGACATTCTCATCATCGACGAGAACGTTTACGACAAGCGAGTTTATCTTAACAGGGATGACAGGCTCCGCTACTTCACTGAAGATATTGACCTAAACACCTACTACTACTACTTCCACGTTGACTATCCCTTCTGGATGAAGGATGAGGTATTCGACAAACTCCGGTTCAGACGCTTTGAGCTCACCCTTTACATGTACCAACAAATCCTTGCCCGCTACTACTTGGAGCGCTTATCCAACGGCTTGGGAAGTATCAAGACACTGTCATTCAACAAACCCATCAGGCAGGGCTACTGGCCTTGGTTGATGTTCCATAACGGTGTGCAGATGCCCATGAGATACAACAACTTTGTAGCTGTTCGTGATGACAATATTGAGAATGTCCGTCTTGTCGAAGGCTATGAACAGATCATCAAGGATGCTATCATAAAGGGATTCATTGAAGTGAGTATAAAATATGCTGCTAGGATGCTTTATGTCTTGCAACATAGCATAGTTGTATACTTATGCAATTTATTTCCTATAGATAAACGGCGTCAGGCTGGAACTGACCAAGGTAGATGACATCGAAACACTCGGAAGACTGATCTATGGCAAGATCGACAAAAACATTGACAAGATGCAGGTCGATGCCTACCGCTACCTGCTCATTATCATAAAGTCGGTTCTTGGTTTCAACACGTTCAAAAATGACAAGTAAGCGATTTTGAAGCTATTTTGGCATTCATTTAAATAATATAATATTGAATGATTTCTTAAGTACCTATTCTTAACTTCTTTTAAAATCACATACATTATATTGATCGAAGAAATTAAGTTATAAATTCAAGAAATAACTTATGTTTGATAAGATAATTATTGATTTTACTCTATTTTCAGGTACTTCGTTGCTCCTACTATCTTGGATCACTACCAGACTGCTCTCCGTGACCCAGTATTCTACAGTCTTCAGAAGCGTCTCATCGACTTGGTATTCCTGTTCAAACTCCGTCTGCCGTGCTACAACCAAGACGATCTGTACTTCCCCGGTGTGAAGATCGATAATGTCGTGACCGACAAGCTTGTCACCTATTTCGATGACTACCTTATGGACATGACCAACGCTGTCATCCTGACCGAAGATGAACTCAAGAAGACCACATCAGACCTTAAATTCCTGGTACGCAAACGCCGCCTCAACCACCAACCATTCAAAGTTACCGTTGACGTTCTCTCCGACAAGGCTGTGGACTGTGTTTTCAGAATCTTCTTAGGACCTCAGTTCGATGAAGTCGGCCGTTTGATTGACATCAACAAGAACCGTGTCAACTTCGTTGAGCTCGACAGCTTTATTTACAAGCTGACAACTGGCAAGAACGTGATTGTGAGGAACTCCTTCGATATGCACAACCTTGTCCGCGACAGAATCTTCACCCGCGACCTGTGGAAGAAGGTTGACACCATCACCGATTTCAGGGACCTTCTCGTCAAGGATCTGAGAAACTACCACACAGGATTCCCCACAAGGCTGCTCCTTCCTAGAGGTTACGTCGGTGGTATGAAGATGTGGCTGTACGTGATTGTTACGCCTCTGAAACTGGTTGACAATGTTGACCTTAACATCTTGGACAACACACGCAAGGACTTTTTCATGGACTTCAGGTCAACCACTCTTTTGGACAAGAGGCCCCTTGGTTTCCCCTTCGATCGCCGCATTGATGTGACCAAGTTCTACACACCTAACATGAAGTTTGTGGATGTGACCATCTTCCACAAGAAATTGGTTTGCGACATGAAGACTCGTTGGGACAGATGGGTGCTGAGGGACTACCAGATGACTGACAAGACCATGTTCGAAGACAACTACTTCGTTGACACTGATCTCAACAAAAATGTAGTAGACCGTGACGTCACGATGTTCGACGTTTGAGCAGAATAACATATTCCGAATCTCTAAAATGACGACTGATTTCAAAACAAAAGCAAAATAGAAAATGTAAAAAATAAAATTTACCTTAAAATTATTCTCTTTTATTTAATCTTATCCTCATCTCTCAAGTTTTGTATAGGTTTAGTATAAAATTAGGATCCAAGCTTAAATGGTAAATGAAATTGACATAATTAATCACAAAACCTAACTGACACAAAACTAAGGCTAAGGCCACACTACAAAGAGCCTCGCTTATTGCTAAAAGCCAAGCGACTCGCTTAGTGACTAATCCTAGCGAACAGACGTATTACATGCTATAGAGACTATAGCCTAACGGATAATATAGATTAACTAATAGGAGCTGGCGAACAAAACGGGTTAAGTTACGCATTTGGTTAAAATACTTTTTTTTAACATTCCAAAAGTTTTAGGCCGCTGAATTTGAATCTCAACTCATTTTCAATCAAAACCACCTAAAACAGTGTTGAAATTGCATCCAAAGATCATGGTTTCGATCAAATGGTATAATTTCAATAAAGTTTCAACAGCATTGAATAAGTGAACGAAAACGCGCTTTCGCTTTCGCGCAACGCTGTTTTCGTTCAAAACGGAATAATTTTCATACTCAATCAAAATAGATTAGCTGCCAACTTTTTTAACGTAAAAAGTACACAAGGTTTTTTTAAAGAAGAAAATTAGTAGTAATGAAACTTTACGGGGCCCATAGTCTATAGTATTTTTAGACGGTATCATTACATTCCCTCGTCGTCACTGCTAGAAGTAGATAGCAAAACTGCTAAAAGTGGCCGTTTTTGGCACATTTGCTATCTACTTCTACGAATGATTACAAGGGGAATGTAGCGATACCTTCTAAAAATACTAGACTATGAGCCTTAAAAATTCCCCGTAAAGTTTTATAAAACCCTGTTCTAAGAGTAACTTATTAAATAAAAACCTCTGACAACACCACTTTCGGTCAGGGGTACCCTGACCGAAAGTGGCCTTAAGAATAGTAGTAGTAAAAAAACTAATTAAACTGACTTTTGTTTCTAACCTAACTCACAAAAAAGTTATTGCTAGCAATCAAAAGAGCTTAAATTTGCACCGACTGCGAACAAAACGGCTTTGCATTTTTCAAATTTAAATAGCTTCCGTTGTATTAGACATACCAATCTGGATTTAACAATGTCAAATCAAGTCTCAAACTTCATAATGGATAATATATAAGATTTTTAACTTTCGCGTTCCATTATAATTATAAACAAGAGTAACGGGACTCAACGCGACATTTATTATGTAGTACATTATGTACTTACAGCTTGACGTTTCGGCTATGTTGATATGTATGCTAATATGCTTTACTCTTTTTCTTTACTCCTGTGCTGTAAGCTTGCCATTCAGTTTTTTACTGCTCCTGTAAAATTTCATTTTATGTATAGTAGGTAATTAACCCGTTTTGATCGCCAGCTCCTCCTATAATATTATTAGAACTGCGAATTCTTTTAAATTAGTTACAAACTCTAAAGTTATAAATGCAAAAGTGGCTCTTTTTGCCTGTATGTAACCTTAACATTAATTCACTAAGGTCCGGTTGCTCATACATTACAGTAAAGTTAAAGTTAAAATTTAACCGTTGTCAATTCTGACCTCGGTCAAAGAAAAATAAGTTGGATTAAAAGTGTTGTCTGTACTATTTCATTAACCTTCCCTTACTTACTAATGTCAAAATTTAAACCACCCCCACCCTGTCGGTTATTTTGACCGCAGTTAAATGTGTAATTTGACTGCTCGTTAAAGTACCCGCTTCTTTAACAACGCTTTTTAAATTTGACCGCCGCCGCCGGTTAATTTTACTTTAACCATAATTTAACCCTAACCAAGCTTCGAGCAACCGGACCTGAGGATACTACTCTCGGATAGTAATGTCAAAACCCCAATCCATACTAGTTTGTCATTAGTATCTGAGAGTAAGCGTTATTCTTGGAATAAAAGTTTGGTGAAATCCTGCCTAAATAATTTTTGATTTAAATATTGATTAACACTTGAAGGTATAAAGATAGCTTTTGAAAAAAGTAGTTAAAAAATTAAACCGACGTCAAAAAGGAAGGTAATTTTTAAGATATTTTTTTTCTTTTTCAGTTGACAGAGATACTATTTTGAATTTAGTTTAATTTTTTAAATTTAATTTTTAGTTTTTATTTCTTAATTTGAATCGGTTAATTAAAAAAGGAAACAAGTCTTTTCTCATTTAGTAAAATTTATGGTTTTTTTTTTTATGGCAATATAGAATAACAGTCAAGAAACGGAATATGTAAGTACAATAGTTTGAAAAGTATATGGCACCAAATTTTTACATGACTGTAAGAAAAGGAACATTTACAGTTTTTAGAAATTTATTTGTTTTGTCTCCTCATACATTTGTTTCATTTTTAGTGTAGATTGCACCATAACACAACCATATTTCAAACAGTTTTTTTTTTTATTTTTTTTTATATTTGGCTTCGCACCGACTTCAGACAAATCAGTAATTTCCAGCATAAGCGCAAAGTGCAACGTTAAAAACTGTTTAACAATATCTAAATTAGAAGAACATGAGACAAGCTTTACCCTCTAGAAGTTTTACGTTCCATTATCTATTAAGTAAAATGAGCTAACTAAATGCTAAGACAGTTTCTCTCCAGGACCCATAATTTTTTTCCACTCTTTATAAAGTTACATTAGTATATTAATGAACTGAAAGAAAACATTATTTTATTTAAAAAACAAAACTGCGATCTTAAATAAAAAAAAATTTACAAACAATGTA
Organism: Crambus lathoniellus; assembly: GCA_949710035.1. Lineage (NCBI taxonomy): Eukaryota > Metazoa > Arthropoda > Insecta > Lepidoptera > Crambidae > Crambus > Crambus lathoniellus. The sequence continues at coordinate 14,371,332 of OX453296.1, forward strand.
TAGGAAAAATGTGATAGTAAAAAACCACGAGCACCATAAGTAGCTTTCAGGCAGGATTAAAATCTAACAAACAGTCTTCTAAAATTAACAAAAGCTTCGTGTTGCGATCTCATATGATTTTGTAATTCAGTCAACTTTGTTTTAAGTTGTTGAATATTTTCGTTTTTTGTACGGTACAACCTACGTTGTCAATATTAAGTACTTTAAATGCATGCTTTGCAAAGGGCGCACCACGCTTTTTAATTTCAGTTACTGAGTAGACGGTTATTTTGTACTTTTTAGTCTGTTTATTATATTTATTTTTACATTAAGAGTATGTTTTCAATATGAAACAGAAGCTGCAAGAGATTTATAAATAAACTAGCTTCCGCCCGCGACTTCGTCCGCGTGAACATTCGAGAAAATACTAAGGGGACCAATAACCAGGATAAAAAGTATTCTTTGTTTTAATTTCATAAAGATCCGATCAGCCGTTTTTACTTGATTAGGCGGGTCCTATCTCACCAAGCGAGCAGCATCGCGCGAGGCAGAACGTTTGCCACGTGCGGCGGGCCTCGCACGAGGCTGCTCACTTGGTGAGGGAGGACCCACCTAATCACGTAAAAACGGCTGATTGGATTTTTATGAAATTAAAACATAGAATACTATTTATCATGGTTATTGGTCCCCTAAGTATTTTCTCGAATGTCCACGCGGATGAAGTCGCGGGCGGAAGCTAGTAAATAATAAGTGTCTGTTTCACAATCAAACAGTTAGTTCTGAGTAGCTTAGGTACCAAGAACTTGTTAGGTACCAAGAACTTTTAGGGTACTTAAGATGATTTAGGTTTCTATACCCTATTTACCCCCTGGGTTTGATTTTGGGAAATTTACGAAATGGGTTGCCTATTTGTTTTAAGAAGTAAGCCTACAAAGTTTCAAGTTGAAATGTCTATTTTACCCCCAGATTTTTCACCCAAAATTTCACCCCTATGTCAACCTTTTAGGGATTGAATCATGTTCAGCGTGTTAAACATCAAAATAAATGCCATTTTTGCAATCGTCATCCCATAAAACCTCAATAACGACATCCATATCGATTTTTAGGTTTATTTATCCCATTTAACCTCTAAGGGGTTGATTATTGAATAAATACGAAATATGTGTTTGCTAATTTTTTTTACTTTCCGACCATAAGCCTAAATAATAAATTAAATGAAGAACTTTCCAGACACAACATTTCATCCCCCTTTTTACTCCTTCGGGGGAGGAATTGTCAAAAACGCTGACACAGGTAAATATTAATTTTCAATTGCCAGCCTAAATATAAAATTTGAAGATCCTAACTTCAAAACTGACGGACTTTCATACAAATATTCATTCCCTATTTCACCCCCTTAGGGGAGGAATTTCCGAAAATCCATTCTTAGTGGATGCCTACACTGTATAATGTATCTATGTGCAAAATTTGAAGTCTCTAGGTTCAGCGGTTTGGGCTGTGCGTTGATATCTCAGTCAGTCAGTCAGGACCATGAATTTTATTTATATAGACTTGCGCTCCGCCCACGACTTCGTCCCCGTGGAATTAGTTACATCCTCTTAGTACCTACTCTTTTACAGTTCTGAAGGAACATCACTGACCTTTTACATGCCCCAAGAAGTTGGTCTTGCGCCCGGCTGTGCATTGTCTGTCAGTCGCAAAGTGACGCAAAAGTTTTATTTAGATTGATAAAGTTCTTACAATCACTACAATTATATAGCTAACCCATAGTAAATTTCATTTCATTAAGAAATTCTGTTATGGAAATATAAAATTCTTCTGTACATGTTTGTCATAACTCCTCCTGAACAGCAGGACCGATTTGATTGAAATTTTGTGTCTTTATGTATATTAATAGGTTCTTGTCCTGGATGAGGCGCTTCTGTAAGGCGGTATGAAGGTTGCCGGGTCAGTTAGTACCTTAACTTGTATACTTTTTGTTTGTAAATACATAGGTAAGTACTTAAAATAGTAATACATATATTAAGACAAATAGACAATTATGTTCATGCACAGAAATATTTGACTTGTTTGGGAATCAAACCTGAGACCTCTGGCCACAGATTACTAAAATAGTTACTCTCTGGCGCAGAAACCAGGTAACTGTCCGTAGGTAAAATGCGCCTGCTAAACTGCGCCAAATCGGTCGTCGTTTATGCTTTCGCTTTTATTTTATTTATTTTAGTTCTCCTGAAAACCAACATGCAGTTTAATATTGTTTTATAGGACGTGAATTAAAATCTGAAGTGATGCGTTTACTGGCCTACAGTTCCACAAAAATATTAGGGGTTAAAGTATCAAATTGTCGTTATGTATGGAGATTTTTGTAATTTTTATTTTTTCCATACTAACGTTTTTGTAATTTATTCAACGACTAATATTATGTAACTTTACAAAATTTTACACACGTATTTATGGACATTTTAACTAGGTACTAAATGACACATTCGTTAAGAGAGAAAAAAATATATATATTTTCACTAAGTTACAACTAATAAAGTACGAAATTTTGGAAACAAAAATAGCCGTAACTTTCGGGGTAAGTATTTTTTTTTTCTATGTAAATAATCAAATATCGTGTTTATTATTGTTCGATACAGTCTTAATGTAACGCAATATTAAAGAAATTATATATTTCTAATATCATAAAAGTTGTTAAGTTATATGTACAAAAGAAAAAAACGGCAACTTCATTCTTTAACCCCTATTATCTGTCCCCTTATTCAGGAACCGTCATAAACGTTCCCGCCAGCAGCGGAATGTTAGGTATGCAGTGTACTGTCTCTGTCATTCACTATAGAATAGACAAAGACAAAGGACAGAATTCGAATCCGATTCCGTTTCCGACGGTTTGTGAATGGGCGATTTTCTGAAAGCTCGCTCACTAGATGGCGCTGTCCCTCCTATGCAGTTAGATTAGAAGGAACGGAACGTTATAAATTTTACTTTGACGCGACTTTTGTTACGTAAAACGGAACGTCAGACAGATGTTATTTATTTACCTTAATCTTTGTTCCTCACAGTAGTACCTATCAGTACTTATTTTATTTATTTTAAGTTTCCTTTGGGTTTTTAAAAGTAAATAATTTAAATATGATTCATACCAAAACATACCATAGACATGTACATACTTCGTTCAACGCCATCTAGTGAAGCTTGTGGAAGCTTTTTTTTTTAAATGGCCTCTCAGAGCTGGTACACACTGGGCGCTTTCGAGCGCGCGCTTTGGTAACGCGCGCTCTGAGAACCTGTCATCTCATACATTTTTGATGTTTCGTACACATTGAACCGCGCGCTTTTTGGCTGACGCGCGCCAGACACGAGCTGTTAGTTTTGGCGTTAGCCGCGCGCTCTCAGATACATGGGCCGCCTTGGGGCTGTACATGTGATCGCGCGCTTTCCTGTAGAGTGGACACACGTTGAGGAAAATTTTAGGGAAATTGACTCTCTACATTTTTATGAATCGCCCGTAATGTCAGTTTATAAAATATGCAGAAATTCATCAAATGCTGTTTTACAAATTCTATAACAATTGAAAAAGTTAGGTCCATGTTTTGATACAATGTTACAAAAATTCCATGAGTCTATTTTATCTTTTAGTATTAGGTGCACCCAATGTTCTTTTTCCTCCATCGTCGTTGACTTTTGAAGTGATTGTAGAGGAGCTACACTCAAAACAATTACTTCGGAACCCATATCCGCACTAAGCCAGAAGTATACTCGCCCTAGTAACGCTCGTCAAACGCCATGCAAAGCGCTGAGTGTGTACGCTATCAACGCTCGCCAAACGCAACGCCGAGCGCCCAGTGTGTACCAGCTAGCGAAGTACACAAAAGTTATTTACGCCATCTACTACAAACATATTATATCAAATGGTGGGTATATTTCTTAGGACAGTCAGTAGCAAGATTCAAGTAGTTCTGCTATCCAACACTAGATGGCAGCACATGACTAACTCTGCTAGACGAAAGGAGTTTAGTTTCATCGTCATCGGGAAAATGCATACTATGAGACACATAAGATTTTCCATTGTTGTGTGTTGTGTGACCCCATTCAGCCGGGTCGGCGGGGACGAGTCTTTGCATAATTTCCAACAATATTAAAATAATAAAAAATAGGTAGGTACATTTATGATTTGCACCTCTAAAGAAACAAGATCGTAAGATTGATTGAGGTAAATAAAAAATTCAAGGCTAATAAATATATTTGTTTTTGCTGTAAAGATTCAACTAAGCTGTTATACCCGATTTTGCGAAAAGTGGCCACTTTTAGCAATTAATTAAACTCCATTTAATTAAACGACAAGCTAGAAAATATAGATAAAACAATAGAAAGTAAGTACCACAAAGCTTCTTCGGAGTGCACTACAGAGAGATAATTCGCAAAATGATCTTTATTTAAGCACTATGTTTTTTTTCCAATGGCTTTTGTGTAATTGCAGAATCTAAACTTACAGTTTTTACGATTTTTTTTTACCCGGCGACAGTTTTTACTACCTACTTGCAAACTTTACCTCCGTGTAAATTAGTGCAATGTACAGTCACGTGCAATGTAAACCACATATGTATAGGGCTATTTAATTTTTCTTTTTTGCATTGACACTGCAATTTTTATTATTGAAAATGAAGTCTTATAAAAAAGAACAGTACTTAGTTGGGACGGGTGTTATTGTTGATCGAAGGAGACGGGAAAGTTGCTTTGCTTAAGGCGAGGATTCCCGACCGAAATAGGCACGCTAACGCTTGCTCGGCCACGCTCGATACACTTCGCGCGGACGCAGCGGCAGCCGGCATTGAACTGTGAACTCGCGAGCGCCCCGCGAATCGAAAATCACTTAAAATTCAATTAAAAATGAAATAATAAAATAAAATATTTCGGCCGGAATCCCTTGGCTATTTAAAGACAATTATTTTCATATGTTTTTCATTAACTAAAACCAAGTATACTGCAAGTAATTGATATTTGAATTTTTATTAGACGGATGTTTGGAGTTTTATTTGATACAGTAAAGTATCACTAATGAAAAATATAACGGCTGGAAACACTAGATAAAAGACTGTAAAATAACATATATTTTTTCCAAATTTTGAGTACTTGTGGTTTGCGAGTAATTCATAATTTAAAATACCCTATTTTCGGGAATCATCGCCTTAATCTCAACGATCACAGGTTGGACGCGCTAGCCACAGTGCAATAAGCTCCTCCGAAACACAACAAACTCTTTACCCTCATTCTAAGTAAGTACAGAATTTTCCACATCTCTGAAAAAAGACCGCTTGATTAAAACAAGTAGGTAATCGCCATATTTACTTACCTTTATAAAAAGTCCGACAACAAAATAATATTATCTGTAAGAAAACAAAGATAAAGCCAAATTCTCAAACAAAAACAATTTTTTAATGCTTGACAACGCTTTCAAAGATAACCTATTGGCCCACAGCTGGTCTGATACATGTCTCCTGTAATGTGACCTTCATTAAATTACCTAACTAAGTGATATCATTGTTTTGAATAAACAATCAATGTTTTATCTTTTGCAGTTCAAAATATAGGGGAGATGAGCCTAAAGCGGGCACAGTGCCTTGCTAGCTTTAATAATAATAATAAAACACTGCGATACCACATAACAAAAAAGAAGACAATACAAAAGAAGCACTCAAAAGGCGGCAATTACTTCCAGCCAACCTTGATAAAAATAAATAGTTAAGAAAAACAGGGGAAGGGGGAGTGGGTGCAATTTAAAGAACAGTATATTTTAAAGATATATTTAAAAGGGGTAGAAATATAATAAAGAAACTATATAGAAAGTAGGAGTGAGAGAAGATATAGGATACAAGAAGAAGAAAGGCAAAATACTTTAATATTTACATTTCCAAAAAGAGAGCGCTGTCAACACGTGATTTAACTAAATCACGTGTCCTTACACCTCTCTTCCTCGTAGATCACAGTTACGCCGTGACGGGTGCTATAACAGGACATGGAAAATTCAACAGACACCTTTTCAACTTAGGTATCACCGACAGCCCCCTATACAGGGGTTGCATGAGGGCCGAAGAAACAGCTGCTCACGTCCTGGTTGAATGTGACGGAGTACCTCGGCTCGCCGGGAAGCGTCCACGAAGCGGTCTCCGACGTGACGTTGCTGGGTGCTTTCCTGGCATAGCTGGGCTGGCTGGAGTAATCCGGCTGCACACCCTCCACACGCAAAATAGGCGCAATAAGACGTCGAGTTGCGGAAAACGCCCGTACCGATTGAAGAAGAAGAAGAAGGACCTCTCTTTCTTGTCCTTATAGCTCTCTTCCTCGTCCTTAAACCTCTCGTCGTTTGTCCAGTACCCCGAGTGTAGTTTTTCAATGTGCATAAGTAAGTACGTAGTAACGTATGCACATTGACAAACTTACAACTTACTATCGGGTTCGCGTTAAGAACTCCATTCTAGATCAGTCCCCTAGCATGACCAACAAGATTCGATATGATAATGATAAGTTATCCGGTTTAACTCCGGTCCGTCCGGTCTACGGACGCAGCGGCAGCCGGCAGTGAACTGTGAACTCGCGAGCGCCCCGTGAATAGAAAATCACTTAAAATTTAATAAAAAAATTAACTTATGACGGCCGGAATCTCTCGGCTATTCAAAGACAATTAGTATCTTATATTTTTCATTAACTACAACCAAGTATACTGCAAGTAATAAGATATTAGGATTACGATAAGACGTATGTTTAGGATTTTATTTGATACTGTTAAATATCACTCATCGAAAAAAACGGCCGGTAGCACTAGATAAATAACTATAAAATAACATATATTTTTTCAAATTTTAAGTAGGTACTTGTGATTTGCGAGTAATCCATAATTTAAAATACCCTATTTAAGGAAGTCCTAGCCTTAACATTATGCATTTTATTTATAATGGCGAGAAATTTTATCTTTTAATATTTAATTAACTATTATGTTTATATATTTTATAATGAAAAGCGACCTTCCAAATACATAATTTAGTAAAAAACCGTCTTTTCAACTTTCCCTCAAGGTGCTCGTTTTAGGCAAATCACCCCTATACAAAAAATGCATTAGGCATGCAAGCAAGCAAGGCCAGCTACCTACTTCAGAATAAATGTAATTTTTTTATTCAATTATTATTTATAGCATGTTATTGCATGCATACATTAATGTTTATAGCATTTCTAGCATAAGTATCGGTTTTCACGCTTACAATAATTTGTAAAATTACAAACCAAAATGCATCAATATTTTGATCATTATGGCTATGCATTTTCTAAATGAGTTTGTATGTTTCTTAAATCTCTAGACTAGACAATACTGCTCTTAACTAGCCGACTCATAACGACTTTATTAAGTCAATGTTATGTATCTTAACATTGATAAAACGACCTTTATAATACTTATGACATTTGTTGCAACTATTTACAATGACGATCGTTCAACCCTTTATCGTCCATAAAGTCTATGAACTTAACAAAAATAAAAGACCTTATATAAATATTGGTATTTTGTAATAATCGCCAGTATTGGATACAAAATGAAGGCGTTAACAATTGTTCTAGTAGCCCTATTAGTTCTAGGAAAGTGTTCAAGTTATCTTATTAAGGTTCCCACGAAGCCTGCTCAGCCTAAAATAGGTACGAAAATATATGATTTATTACTCAAATACAATTTATCAATCAGTTAAAAGGAATAATTGTAGGGGTTGTTAAATCTTTTTAGTCTAAAATATGCACCCCTTAATTTTTAGGGTTCCGAACCAAAATGGTAAAAAGGAACCCTAATGGTGAGACTTTGTCCGTCTGTCACAAATGGACATCTCGAGAACATTTATGGAGATCGATATTATATTGATATAAGTATTTAAAAATATATAATAAGCTAAAAAAAAATAATATGGGGCCATTCACGAAATCTTGAAAAAAAACTGCTGTTCCACACTTTTGGTTTTACATTCGGTTTTTTAAATTGGACGTTTCACAGTCAAAGTTGACCGTATTGATGAATAGGTACATCGAACCCCTGAAAGGTTTAATTTATTAAATAATGTACTAAGCGATTATTTTAAGAATAGGACGGGTTGTTGACAAACTTCACTCTGAAAAGGTACAGTTCGCAAGAAAGTGCAAAACAAAATGAAAATAGATTTTTTTATTTTGGCAGAAGGTGGTTTGGGTATTGCCATGTTCAAAACGAACGTTTTGGTTTGCACGAACATCATTAAGGTCCGTGGTATCGCCAACGACCTTGGCCATAGAAAAATGGAATAATTTTCCCGCCCGCTACCCGCACAAAAACAGCTTAAACACACGTTTCGTCAAAACTATGTATTATTTTAAAACGAAAAATGCTCAGTTTTAAGTTAAACAAGTTAGCAATCTCTTCCTGAAAGAAACGTGAAAATATCACTTGTAGTTTAAAAGCAGTTGCGTATTTCAAGTTGAAAACAGCTTCATTTCAATGTTTTTTTTAATAGTATCTTAAAGACTATGTTTTTTTTAAATTCGATTTAAAAATTTCTATGGAACAGCTGATTTTTTTTTCGCGATTTCAATGTTGGTACCAAAGTAAAAGTTGTTTGAATGCATGAGTACATTGACCCCTTAAAATTATGTGCACTATTTAAGAAGGACCTTATATAGTAGCGCTCTCACGGTTTCGTAATAAATTTATTTATTTTTCTTATAGTCGATCAATGAAATGTTTAAGAAATTTTGTATTGAGCCCATGTGAAAAAACACCTTCAAATAATGTTTTATTTTCGTGAATAATAAATTAAATCAACTTTCGTAATGGCGGGCGGGGTTCTGTCAATACATATAGCAACCGTCAAAACAAAATGTACTTACAACCTTAACTGACTTGGTAGTTAAATATGCACCCTAAAAACTGACAGCCATTTCGATAATTTTATACTGCTAGTGGCGCCTCCACCACTGGGTCAGATAAGTATGTGGGATAAATGTCTTTCGGTATCGACATTAAGTGACAGTTTTAGAGTGCGCCTGCGCGCGGTCGAAATTGAATACTAATCATTTACCATAACCTTAGAACGAAGAAAATGTACTGTAACTAGCGTCAAAAACGCACGAGTTGCGCGAAGATTGCGCAGACGAACTCTATGTAGGTACAGTTAGACGGAAATCACCACCGCAAACGGAGATGTCAGTGCGACATGACGTCATCGCAATAGCGCGCAAGGAAAGCAAATTTTCAAAAGCTGGTGAAACTTTACAACGCTGTATCTTTGGAAATCCTGGTCAGATTTCGATGAAACAAAAACTATTAGTACATGCAGGAGTACGCGCATTAAATGCAGTAATTTTTATACACATATTTTGATGTGTTGGTGTGACTCATTACTGAAATACCGTATTCAAAAATCTTATTTTATTGTTATTATTACTTACTGACAAAATGATTTCATAATGTTTTATGTAATGTAATTTGTGGGTATAAATGTATTCTAATGCTAGGGCTTCACCTGCGTGACGCCTAACGGCGTTATATAACCGCATGCGCGCCTTAGCGCGCTAATTTTATCAAATTAGTGCGCTAAGAACCGGCTACACATGCGTATTATATCAAATAGCGCGCTAATTAATGGCATTAGACGCAGGTGAAGCTCGGGCATTATCGTCACTTACAATTTGTATGTGGAATTAAGCAGCGTCTCTAGAAGACATGAATGGAATTAAATTTGTCCACTAAACATATCTCAAACAAAATGTTTAAGTTAATAGTAGTTTATGTGACTGTCGCATAAGGAGGGGTATTAAAACATGAGTGGGAGTTTAAAAAACGAGCCTTGGCGAGTTTTTTAATAGTATTCCACGAGTGTTTTAATACCGAGTTATGTGCAGTCTCAACACTACTTTATCTACACTCATTACATTTATTATATATTTAAAAAATAAAGCAAATCAATATTAATTATAAAATGTGAATTGGTGCCAAACCCCACTCATAGGAGTCTATACGGTCTATTCCTTCTCAATTCAAAATTCTAATTTTAAAAACGTTTCTGATTGTTGCCGGCTAAAGAAGAGCTTGAAAAAGTTGGAAGTCAGGGCCGGTAAATCCTACGGTTGCCATGGAGACTGTAAATTTAAGAAATATAAGTGTTTTATAATGAGTGACAGCTGTATCCGGGTGTTGCATAATGGTCATTATGAAACACCCGGATACAGCAGCTTTATTTTTTAAAGTTGACTATGGCATAAAGTGTATCAGTATACGTTCAGGCATGAGTTCATAATTCGAAAATTATAACATGAGTGTAGATAAAATGGTTTATGGTATAGTGTGTTATTAAACCATCATTTAATTTTTATACTATTTTCAGCTACTGTAGGATGGGTTCCCATACAAAAGCTCATGCTGCCTTTATTTGAAAATGTGTGTGAAGAAAGCACCAATGAAATTGTGATTCGTCTATCAGAAGAATTCGATTTCGACTCAATAGCGGAAGCTTACACCGTAAGTAATTTAAATTAAGTATTTGTTTTTGAGTGTATTTGGAAATTTTAAAAGGTACGTTTTATTTCAACTTAACATTCCACAGTTTCCAGTTATTTACAAAACTAACTAATCATGAATCATTCAAAAATAATACCATCAAACAAAATAATTATTACAAGTTTTGTAAATGTTTAATTCGATAAAAAAACCTTTTATCCAACTACACGAGAAAGACATAAGTTTTTGGATTTTTTTATCACACTAAAAAATGATTGAAAGGGCAATGGGCAAGTTTTCTACGGGACTCTTCCCCCCTCCAACATACCTATTATGTGTGTCGACAATTTCATACGTATCTATAAAGAGATTAATAGCTATATTCAATGTCAAAATCAAAGTTTTTTTTATCAACGTAGGTGTTACCTTTGCTATAAATAACAATATTAAAATAATATTTTCCCAGAATTCCCACACTTTCTTGCATTAACAATGCAATTTTTATTATTGAAAATGAAGTGTTAGAAAAAACGACCCGGGTCATAGCTAGCTTTGATGGGACTCGAACCCACGACCTTTCACTGTCCGGGCTCGTTCATCTTTCAAATAGCATTCGCCTGGACAGTGAAAGATCATGGGTTCGAGTCCCATCGGAGCTAGTTGTGAGACGGGTTAATTTTTACTTATACTTTATTTTTAGAGATATGGATCTAAATCGTGCCCACAATACTTGCAATCAGTGTTTGTATAAATGTATATTTATTATCTTATTTCTATTGTCTCTGTTACAGAAACCAGATGTAGTAGATAATCTTCGTAACATAAAAACCAGTAAAGGTTTGCTTCCCAAAGGGGAAATATTTTCTGAATATGACTCCAGTCATATTAAAGAACTCAAATCTATTTACGAGTTCCTTTACTACGCCAAAGATTTTGACACTTTCTATAAAGCGGCCTGCTGGGCTCGACAAAATGTAAACTGTGGAGTTTTTGTTGATGCCATTTACTTGGCTGTATTAAATAGGAGAGATACCTCTAAGATCACTGTACCAGCTCCTTACGAACTTTTGCCAAATTATTTCATTTCAAAGGATGTGATCTTCAAGGCATCCTCTGTTTTATTTGGTGAAGATCAAACAGCCGCAGAAGATGTGAGAGTTGAAAACAATGAATACATATTGGATGCTAACTACACGACCATAATAAATGATGATAGTGAAGATTCCAAATTGGCTTACTTCCGAGAAGATATCGGCTTAAATTCATATTACTTTTTAAGAAAATTAAGAAATGCACCATGGTTTAACATGCCGATTAACGTTAGTAGTAATTATGGTGAATACATGTTTATGATGATGAAGCAGTTTGCAGCAAGATATGATTTAGAAAGATATTCCAATGGTCTACCAGAATTAGAAAGTTTGAATTGGGATTCTGTGATAGATACGTACGATCCCATGCTAATATATTCCAATGGTTACGAATTTGGTCACAGATCGTTTTCAGGTATCTTAGGAGATAGTGCTGAACTAAACTTTTTGAAGACAATTGAAAATAATTTAGCAACTGTCGTTAGCCACTTGGTAAGTAAGAGACATAGCGATTAAAATAGCCATTTATTGTTTAGGATTGTTTAATTGACAGTTTTTGCTTTTCAGAGACAAGCCGGTTATAGTAAAACCCAAATTTTGAACCACTTAATAGAAATATTGGTAACTTCAGATAATAACTACGAAAGCTTGGCAAGGCGATTATTGGGCTACGACGTCGAAGTCAAAGAAAGGTAAAATAAATTATAAAATCTGTGTAATTCTTATCTGAAATTCTTTATATACCTATTAGGAAAAATTCCATGTGCTATGTTATTGAATATGTTTATTTTTATTTCAGGCAATATTCAACATTGGAACATTATATGACTTCAATGCGGGACCCTATTTTCTGGAAGATCAATAAAAAGATCGTAGAACTTGTAGACAATGCACTAAAAATGTTACCTAGTTACTCTAGAACAGAACTATACTTCCCTGGCGTTGAAGTGTTGAATATAGAAACTAAGAAGATGATGACATCATTTGAAAGCTTCCAATTTGATGTCACGGATTCTTTACGAACAATGGATAGAAACGCCACTTTCCAAGTGAAAATAGGTCAAATGAGACTTGATCATAAACCATTTACTATTAAACTTAACATTTCCTCACTCGTCACACAAAAGAGTTTGATAAAAATATATTTGGGACCGAAAACAAAGCCAGGTGAATTTGCTTTAAGAAAAAATTCATTTATTTTAATGGACAAATTTGAGTTCAATTTGAAACGTGGTATTAATTCGGTGCCCAGATGTTCAGAGAAAATGTTTTTTTCAAATGACTTTATGTCTTTGAGAGCAATTCGTAAAAAAGTAAATGATGCCGAATTTGGATTAGATGCACTACCATTAACAGATGTCGAATCACAAGTAGGCTATCCTTCTAGATTGGTACTTCCAAAAGGTTTGCCTGAAGGTTTAGCTTGCCAGTTATTTGTTTTTGTGGCTCCATTTACTAAGAATACTGTAGGCGGGTCAGTTATGGTTGGAAATACGGACTACAATGCAGCAATTTTGTCACCTGGATATCCTCTTGATTTAAATATTGAAGAAAACCAGCTATATAATCTTCCAAACGTTCTTGTGAAAGATATTACAATTACTCATAAAGGTGAAGTTAAGACTTCTGGGTTTAGTGAAAAGACAGGCCCAAAAAATTGGAACTCCGACAATTCGTACAATTCAAAACGCTTTGATTATTCAGCCAAAAACGAAAACATCTATGATAACCAGAATTATGGCAATCAAGACAACTTCGATTCGTTCGATGAAACACATAATTTATTAGGTAAAAAACCTAACTTTACTTTCAAAAACAAAGAAAACACAGATTACAGTGCCAAAATAAATCAATACAAAAACACAGAAAGTTATACATCTAAGCAAAATGATTATAGAAAAGAAAATTTTCAAGTAAAAGAAGAAAACACCGCTTTCAAACAAACCGACTCTAGTATTTCTAATACTGCAAACCCAGAAACTAAATCTGAACCTGTGTTAAGTTATGAAATAGATAGTAATCTGTTTGGAAAAACACATAAGTTGTTGGGTGAGAGACCTGCATTTACATCTAGAAACAAAGGGGACTTAGATAGTATATCAAATAAAAACGAAATCAGAAATAAAGAAAACTATATAGACAACCGTCCTGGTAAGTATGACGAAAGTTATACAATCACAGAAACATCAAATAGCTATAAAAATATACAAGGCGTGTATGACAGTCAAACTAAACACTATTTGAGAAAAGGAAACTTAGATATTAATACAAAAGACAAGCAAATAGTAACGGACACGAGACAAAGCTACCGCGCGTCGAAATCTCCAAAATATAGTTACAATAAGTTACAGCAGAATGAACAGACAATTGAACCAACCACACAAACAATAAATGATATGATCGACACATCTTATGAAAAAGTTCACGGTTTGTTAGGAGCTCGGCCTGAATTTACTTATAAAGACTCCAAAGACTACTCTTCAAAGAGAAGTCAATACAAAGACAAAAAAGACCAATACGCCAAAAAGAGAACAGACTTTTTACCAGTTACTACAGAAAAACAGACTGATTTTAAAAATAAAAATTTCACAAAGTTTATTGTAATTGATGATCTGAATAATATAGTATCCAAAAACATTACGGAAAATAAAAATGTTTATTCAGATAAAAATAATATTGAAAAGTATGATGCCTTAACTAAGGAGATGAATCCTGTTACTAAAAAGGCTGACACAGTAGTGGTAAAAGAAATAATTGGATATCCCATTAGAGTAGACGACGGTATAGAAAATGATGAATATGTCGATGATTCTATTGACTCCACACTATATGATACTGTTTATAATGAAGAAATACCAAGAAAAAGGTATACAGTGTACGATTTCTTATTCAACAATAATTTTGATGAAGAAAGAGTGTATGAATGAATAATGTAATAAATATAAGTTAGTTAATAATAGGTTTTGTTTTTGAATTATAAAAAAATTTTCAAAATATTTTTGTTTTTATTAAATAAACTCAAAAAAAAAATCGACTCTTTTTTTTGTTTTTATTAAATAACCTCATAATTAGGTGCTATATTATCTCGTTTTCTCTAATTTATTATGAATAATATTGCTATTCATAGACTATTTACCGCTTGTCACAGGCTAAATTTATTTCGCCTAAATTTATAATAATTGTAATTATTACGAAAACATCGTAGCCCAGTCAATGATAGACGTATTTTGTATCGTGTTTCAATGAGTTATAAAAAACGTGTTGTAGGTTAAACCACGGAAACCGATGTATGCCGTTATTGCTCTTTGAAGCAGTTTCTATCATTATTTTTGGACAAGTTCCAAATATTTTACAACAAACGCTACGCTTTCCCTATTTTCATCTCAGAAAATTTAAAAACCATCGGTCACTAGTGTGACAACGGCTAGAATACAAATAGAAGTATTTTTACAGTCGATTACAAGGTTTTTCCAAACAGTCTCGAATGACATGTAAATCTATATACCTAATTTAGATTCATCATTTTGATGAAAAATAGAAATTGAAACATTGATCTCTTTAAATTTTATTAAAATAAATAATTTCTTGGAGCATTATGAGTGCTACTAAGAAATATATTT
The DNA here is from genome assembly GCA_949710035.1 of Crambus lathoniellus. NCBI lineage: Eukaryota > Metazoa > Arthropoda > Insecta > Lepidoptera > Crambidae > Crambus > Crambus lathoniellus. The sequence continues at coordinate 14,386,526 of OX453296.1, forward strand.
TGGCCAACTTTGCAATTGTGAGACCCAATCCTTACTTTTATATTATAAATGCGTCTCTGTCTGTCTGTGTGTTACACAATCACACCTAAACTACTGAACCAATTTGAATGAATTTTGGTACAGAGATAGTCTAGAGTCTGAGAAAGGACATAGGCTACTTTTTATTCCTGAAAAATATCACCTTCCCGCGGGATAACGTCGTGTAGTACACGCGGGCGAAGCCGCGGGTGGAAGGCTATATGTAATAAATCCAGACTGCTAGATTTCATACATTACACAAAATTTAAATGTTTAAGATTAGGGTACCGAGTTCACCAATCATTTATTAATTATTAACAAATTTCTTATAACAAATCAAATTCAAAGTCAACAACTTTTTAATGATGATGATGAAATGATCAGAGCAGTAAATATGTATGTGTTGTCATTGGTTGAAACTTAGGAAGAAGAGAGCTCCAGAATACGATCATCATAGAAAAGATAAGAACATAATAACACAAACGGATTGAACGAGTATTAGTGATCAGTCTAGCTAGTGGACGCAACTTAAGCAAATCAGTCATCCCGTACAAAACTGTAATGTAAACACGTAAATAATTTCATCTTTTAACTGCCAACCGCAAATCATAAGATTTATGGCAAAACATCAAAATCTCTTCGAACCTCAAAAATGTATGAACACCATGTGCAATTGCATAGACGCGCTAAATACATTAATAATAACGCACTTTAAAGATTCATTTACATCTGACGTTCAGATATCAGTAGGAAGCACATTTTCTGCAAGGAAAATCATATGTTCGGTGCCAAAATGAAGTTATATTTCCACTCCATTGACATCGATGATTCAGGGTCCAGTGCGAGGCGAGCTATCTAAACATTGCTTTTGGCTATGATTGCCAATTATTTTGATCGAGGAATTCCGAGTCGCAGTAAATCGTTGCCCGTCCGTCACGGATCGACGAATAAATTTAATCAGCACTATTCTTGGTGTTAAAATCTGCTGGAATACGTATTTCTAGAAATACGAGTAAACATGGGCTATACGTCAATATGCTTGAATTGATGTAGTAACGCCGAACGTCAAGTGTGGAGTTGGTGTTTCAGAATAGGTATTTTTGTCAACTGACAAGAAAAAATATATATTTTTATTTTTCGCTTCCGGTATTTAGTCATTCAATTACAAAAACCACGTGGAAATCCACTTATTAACTTTATTCTGACAATTAACAAAACATATTTTAATTTGAATTTATTTAAATTGTGAACAATTTATCATCCAAAGAATGAAGGATTAGATTAAATCGACCCGACTCACAATTAGCTCCGATGGGACTCGAACCCACGAACCTTTCACTGTCCGGGAGTATGCTCAAACTACTGAACTAGGATTAAAAATAATTTGAAATTTACTTTCCATTAGTGATTATTTTTTAAGATTTAACATTTTGTACATTAATTAATATTATATTAAAATAAAACGAAATAGTTAAATGATAGGCTAATAAGAAAAGCAATATAGACATCCTCCTTAAAATGAAGTATCGATATTATAATGACGTCAGCAATCACATAAATTTTTTTTAAAGCGCCTGAATAAAAATGACCTAATTTCGGGCGTGGCGTCACACACTGAGCCGTTTGCCGTTTCACTCATTGTGGCATTCGCGGGAACACAAAAATTATAGTCGATCACCGTCTTTCTATATCTGAGCGGGCGCCGCGTATAACCCGTTTCACGCGCCAGAGGTCGCCAATGCGAGCTTTTAAAAAGTTTTTTCTACACTACAAAACCGATCACAAAGGACGTATTTTTTGCTTAGAATCAAAACAGTGCTGAAATGTTATATGAAATTTCATTGTTGCACAGTTTTTCATTAATGCACTGTTTTTTTTTATTTTTTATTTAACACAGAAGTTTATTGTCTCCCATTAAGTATAATATAAAATGTATTTTTTGCTTGGAACCAAAACAGTGCTGAAAGTTATATGAAATGTCATTGTTTCACAGTATTTCATTGATGCACTGTTTTTTATTTTTTATTTAGGTATTAATTCACCACAGAGGTTTACTGTCTCCCATTAAGCTTAATATAAAATACAAAAAGATCAAAAAGGTACTGGCTGAAAATAAAATAGGCTGAATAAAACCGACTTGGTGAAAAAAAAAAAACAAATGGCGCGCATTTTGTACCATAGTAAAACTTTGATACTTCATATTTAGCAAGAATAGTTTTAAATTAAATGTTTGCGGAGAAGACGAATTAAACTTTGTTTTTATTAACTTAAGTTTTTATTTTGAGTAGGTATATTTTATTACGGTGGGTACATTGGTGGTTAAAAGAAAAGAAGATTACGCACCTTGCTAAAGTGAGTAATTAATGCACTCGTGTTAATATAGCTCGCGTGCGCTCGGGCACCAACATAACACTCGTGCATTAATAACTCACTTGGCGCTCGATGCAAAAATTTACTATTTACATCTCTACCTGATAATATTATGATAGCTTATATTAAAATTAGAAATAAATTGGAAGATACCAAGAAACCGCAACAACACTTAAGCATCCTACTAATATTCTAAATGGCAAAAATTTGTTTGTTCGTTACTCAATCAAAAGTAATTAGCTCAACGGATTTGGACGAAATTCAGCAATTATAAAAGTTTCCATTGCGGTATGCTTTGAAGAAAGCTTAATTAAAAGCACATTATGCAATCCTTTTACGAATCGCGTTATTTGTGTCGAGTTGAAGTCTTAATTTACTTGATATATTGGTATTAGCGTTTAATTTTTTTATTCTGTTTAATAAATAAAGGTACCATTATCAGAATTCTAAGAAAATGAAAATATCATCAACTTACTTACTTTCCACGGTGCGGCGCCAGCAGCGCAGCGACCCAAAGTGGATCTTGGCCTCCGACACTAAAAGACTCCATTCCTTCCGGTTGCCAGTCAGCCGCGCCCAGCTCAGACAGGTCACTATGCCTGCACTATGTCCCTCCAGCGTTATCAATAACCATGGAAAGTTGGAAAAAAATATGGGCCCTGGATGGAAACAGCCTTTAACCTTTTAGTTGGCTTATTTCACTGAAGGGAAACGTTCTTTTATTTTTAACACTTTCACTGACACAAAGATGATTTTAGTTTTCGGAATTTGACACATCAAGTTTTCATACAAACTCATACCGCGCCAGTGGGCAGAACTTTCGTATAAAATGCACTAGTGATACTGTGATATGATAGTAGTTTTTAGTTTATATAATTGATTCTATAAAAAGGTTACGCACCCCCGCTCGTGACGTGGTCACGCGCAATAACTTCAGTGGATTGTTGTGAATCGGCGGCCGCTTCAAAGGAATTTCCTGAACCAATCAAGGTGCTGGTTAATATGAGATCTGGAATGCATGCCTGTGGGATGTTTGCTTTCATGTCAATGCGCATCTGATTTTAGTTAATTAGAATAGGATTACGTATTAAGTAGTGTATGTAAGTGAAGTGTGTAATGTGTATGGCAGATATTGAGTTTAGTCAGTTAGTTTAAGTTTCTTACGACAGTAACTATGGTAACCGTTATCGTGATCGTATTATTTTGTATGAAAATCAGAGGAACTGAAATTCAATACGTATATTTGACAACAGCACTTTGACAGTTTCTAAGGGACTGTATAATGTGACAAGCATTTCTGTTCCGGTGATAATCTTTGGAACTAAAACATTTTTCATGCGACAGTCGATTTTGACAGTTAATTTTTTATTGCAAGTGGCTCCTATGTCACAGCTGTCACCGGAACAGACAAGAATGTAGGACTGTATAGTTTACTGTTCGATCAGCCTTAGCACGACAAACTGTCGTTTTGTTAATCGAATTGTACTGTGCCACAACCTTTTCTGTTCCGGTGACAGCGGCGCTACGTACGTTTTTCTTTTTTTAAACCGGCCCTGATTTCTAAGAACTTCTGCCGCCAACAGCGCTATGGTTGGACATAAACTTGACAGCAAAATGACATTTAAAAAAACACGTTAGTTTCACATTTTGGCCACCGGAACAGAAAAGTTTGTGGCACATACTATACCTACTTAAAAAGCTGTCCAAAGTGCTGCAGTCGAAAATTAATTGAATTGTTTCTTATACGACCAAAAGAGGCACTGGTCTGCACCTTTACGATAACGATAGTTTTTTGTGCTTGGGGTACTATTGTTGTTTGATTGATATTTAAGATTAATTCTTTAATTATTATTTTTTTCAAAAATAATTATTTAAGATTAATTCTTTAATTATTATTTTTTTCAAAAATAACTCCAATATCAGACACCAGATCGATAGACATGAATTAGCATGTATTTTCAACACAATAATTATTAATTCTTGATATACAACTAGTTTTATATTTTTTTTTACTTATATCATTTGTTATTTAATCTATCTTCTTACCAGTTAAACATCAGTATGTTACGGCAGTCCATTACGTGCAATGAGAAAACTAGTTGTAACATAAAGAACTATTACTAATGTAGGTATTTCTTCAATGAAACGTTGTCTTTTTCTAATAATTTCTTCCTGCATTATTGGATACATACTGAATATGGGATAGCAAATATTAAAGCGAATACGTTTCATTTTAAATTGTTTGTTGTGGCACGTTTTTTGTGTGCACAACAGTGCACTGTAAAATTATCTCAGTAAAATACTATAATATGGGAGTTTTAAAGTAAAATTAATCTGGAACACCAGATTAATTTTCCTTAAAACACATTATAAAAATTGTACTCCCTCTGAAATTTAGTTTTACGACAAAGGGCAGACTATTCCTTTGAAAAAACCTTGTTCATATCAATTCAATGCATCATAATTCGAAACGTGGAGTCACAGAAATATAATTGGGTATTTGACTGATTTTTTTTTATTGGCTTAAACTGTTGATTGAATTAGTAGTAACACAACATAGGTATTTATTTTCAAATATCTTGCATATTTTCAGCGATATAGAGTATCAACCTTTCTAAGTAGATAAGGAGAGCGCTATAGAAATGTGACGTCACATTTGTCGCCATACTCTCGCCATAGAAAAATTCGTTTTAGAAAGAGATAGCTAGAGTCACAATTAAGTAGCTCATAATTCGCTTGTTATAAATACAGATTGAATTACTTTTTTCACATTTGTTATTCAATAATGTTATATTTCTAAGGGCCTGTTTCACAATGTCTGATTAGGAGATACTTTCCAGTTTACTTGACAGGTTTGTATGGCATATCTGTCAAGTACAGCTAACCAGAACTTAATTAGACATTGTAAAACAGGCCCTAAATGTCATAATTACATATCTACATTTCAACAACAGTCAAATACCCAATTGCGTTCGTACCAATAATTTTACAGATACAAGGTTTTCACATTTTGTTATTCAATAATGTTATATTTCTGTCATAATTAAATATCTACATTTCAACAACATAAACAGTTAAATACCCAATTGCGTTCGTAGCAATAATTTTAGAGATACAAGGGAAGTAAATATTTACACGCCCCGGCATATTTTGTTAATTACCTAGTGAATCTTCGAACTGTTTAAATACTGGAATATTTGGACGGATAAACCCGTCAACGCTTTTGCCGTAAATAATTGGAAATATAGTTTTTGCCAAAAGATCTTCGTCACAATTCCTGGTGACAAAACATTGACGGTTCATAGGAAAGATAGAGAAAGATTGTTTTCATTTATTTCTGTATTCCAACGTTTCTATAAATAAGGGTGGCACACCGGCGTAAAACTCAGTGTAACGGCACTCGCACTCTCGTTCAGTTCTTGTTATAACTGCCAACCCTACAAACCCAAAATGGTGAGGACCCTGAAAACCAATAAGTTAAAGTGTTAAGTTTAAGTGATTCAAGTGATTTGTGCAAGAAAAAGTTTGAGTTGGAATCCAAATTTTTATTATATCGTTCCAACAAAGGAGTTTTATCCAAAAAGTTTTTAAGTTCAAGTGTTCTGGATGTAGAGGCAGTTTTTGTTCCTCTAAGCACACCTCTTAAAGCTATGGACTTTCTTCACAGGATACTGATGACGACCAGAAGATGGCGATGCTCCGCAAAGCCTTCCAGATGTTTGACACCACCAAGTCTGGTTACATCGATGTCCTGAAGATCTCAACCATCTTGAACACCATGGGTCAACTTTTCGATGACTCTGAGCTTCAGGCACTCATCAGTGAAAATGATCCCGAAGGTAAGATTGTGATAATAAGGTTGAGATAAAATAACGATTTTTATCATGAAACAAATTCTATGCAAGGAGAGCTTCTAAATTTTCCAATGATTAATGAGATTTCTAGAGACATTAAATTTATATTTTAAAAGAATAAATATAAATAAAAGTTGAAAGTGCAACATTTAACGGTCAGGATAAATTTTCAATTTGACTTATAATCTTGTTTCGACAAAAATCACGTTTGAATTTTATTTAAAAGATTTAATTTTAGAGATAGAATACGAATATTTTTTTCGTTTTTATATTATATTATATTTCTACAGGTTTGAATAGTGAATGATTTGACGTCACATGTTAACTAGTAGTATATTAATTAATCAGTGATAAATTAATACACTGCAAAGGATAGTTGCATAAAACCATTCGCACACCAAGTTCCTCAATACTTTGTTAAATTATATTGCATTTGAAAGTGTATGTAGTGTCTGTAATTTCCTGGTCATGTAAGTGCGAATTTGAAACTGAAGGCAAAAATAAAGAAGGTTGAGAGTATAAGTTGACTTAAAGTCAGATGAAGTTAAATTCATCAATATAAATGCACATTTCAAACTTCTATAAAAGTATAAAATGACATATTTAGCACATGAAACTACTTTTCCGCGTAAAGTTTCAAATTTCTCCAGACCTATAATAGCGCGTAATTCGGTACAAAATGACGTTCCAGCGTGTTTCGGAGGTTAAACACGTGCAGTGTCAGATACCTCTTCGAAATATTCTGGAATATTTTTACGCGACACACTAACTAATGGTGCTATTTCTGTACCAGTCCCAACAACTTCTCTTTGGGAGAACGCTTGCCTTGATTCAGTTTACGAATAAACTGTTGATGGATGCGAGCGTACCCCTTTAGGAATGCCAAGGATTTAATTTATTTTGTTTAGCGCGCCTGTATCACCTGGTTTATTTACATCGATGACTCTCAACGTAGTTATTTGGTGAATACCGTTGATCAGTTAAAATATAACAATGAATTACATAAATAATATGTATAAATAAAGCGATAAAATTCTATTGCAGATTCTAATATTAAAATTAAAATTACACAGATTGCTAATTATGCAATTTCAAAGACAAATGAAATCCACTTTTAAATATACAGTGTGTCCCTCGATATAGTGTAACCCCGAAAGGGTATGAATTTAGACCTTAAATTATCGACAAAAAAGAAAGAAAAACTAATAATAATAAAATAAAGAATAATATGTCATAAAATTTTATGAACTACCTATTGAGTAGAATTAAAAATTTACTTAGTAAATTGAAAAAAGCGGTGCATTTTTTTACAATAGACTCACTCACAGTCATTGTAGTTAATTTTTGGCGAGCCATTTGATAATTCATGATTACCGCTTAGTATGAGGCATTTTTTTTTTATTTCATTGAAATAGACCCGCTACTTTGGAAGAAAGTATATTTTCGTACATAAGGTTAACAAAACTAAAACCTCGGATATTTTTATTATATATTTTATATTGTTTATATTTATGGTCTAGTTTCACCACCTTTCAGGATTGCACTTTATCGAGGGATATCCATCAGCCCATTTCAAAAATTGAAAAATATGACCTATATAGGCAGGTACTAATCATTTTATTTATTTTTTGTATATGCAGGATCCGGCAAGATAAACTTCGATGGATTCTGCAACATAGCGTCTCACTTCTTAGAAGAAGAGGACGCCGAAGCTATGCAACAGGAACTGAAAGAAGCTTTCAGGTACGTTATTATAATTAATGATAATGAAAGGTGTTATTGTTGATCAAAGGATGAAAGCTTTGAAATTTACTAAAAGATACAAAGCAAAATAAAAGCAATTGTTTCGATAAAAAGCTAACACTTGTAGAGATCACTAGCAGCAACGAGTTTTACCTGGAATAATTTACTGTCTAAAATAATATGTATAATCATTCAGTGCACCTAAAGTTAGAACCAGAACTAAACATTTAAATGCAATATTTCATTCAATCGTAAATATACGTCAAATGACAGCTCTTATGACTCATACGAACCCGAAATACCAAGGAAATGTTGTTGAGAAAATTTATGTGATGACATATTCTATGTGTTATTTTACGAAACTGCACTGAAATTTATTGACTGCCCCTTTTCAGGTGAAGAGTTATTTGAATTTTATGATTTCAAATTGTCATTGAATAATATACTCGATTGCACAAGAAAACGGGCACTTCTTTATTTTCATACAAACATGCTCACAATTAAAGTTATTAAAATAAAGCTGTCAGTGATTTCTACAGTATATCTCTAATTTATGTGTCAGATGTTGTGGATAGATAAAAGTTTGTGTTTCGAATAAGCAAATGAAATAACTTATACTTACGTGCGCATAGTGGCTAACTTCACGACGACGGTCATTGAGGGAAACCTCATGACCAAGAGCTCTATACTATTGCTAATATATCTACTGCTTCCCCCACAGAGCGCGATCGAGACAGCAGCTCGAACCGAAAATACTTACCTATTAAAAGTACACAAAGTCAATGTTTCGTAGCACTTTGATTTCTTTTCCTAAACGTGGTCCATTTTATTTATTTTTTCATTCAAAAGTAAAGGAAGGAGTTCATAAGTTCTCTTTTTATAAAATAGTCGTGTCAAAATTTTCTGGATCTTTGAATACAGCGGAAAATTTGGCTATTTTGTAGGATTTTGAAGGTTCATATCCTTCTAATAATTAAGTTATGAAAAAAAAGAAAACATAGAAACATGCCCATAGTGGCACTAGATGTTGCTGTTGATGATGTTGAAAAATGGTGTTCTTCGGGCACAGGGTAACGTTTGGATGAAAAACGGCCCTTGTGATTCGCTCTTAACAAATCGCACTGTAACCCTTGCCTGTTTCTGAAATATGAAGTCAAGAATGAAACGGTATCTATAATTTTGTTTTTCAGGTTATACGACCGTGAAGGTAACGGCTATATCACCACCTCCACCCTGAAGGAGATCCTGGCTGCCCTGGACGACAAACTCAGCAACTCCGACCTTGACGGCATCATCGCTGAAATTGACACTGACGGTTCCGGCACCGTCGACTTTGATGGTAATTTTATTTACATAATTATTAATATCAGATATTGATTGATGTCATGCATTGATGAGATGCCGAGATAATTATATTAAAACTTTTGTTTGGGATATCAGAACCAACCTAAATAGGAGTTACAAAATTAGCCTATTTACTGCAGATTTCTTTGTTTTCACCCTACCCACCAATACTCAATGGGCCCGCGCAGTGGGTCATGGCCCATTCTCCTTATGAAAATAGGAAGTCTGTGCGGGGTCAGTCAGCAGTAGGGACATTAATATGGCTGATGATCGTGATGATAATGATAACATAACATTCAGACAAGACACAGATTTTTTATCGCACAAATCGGTCTGGAGTGCAGCTCTCGACGATCGGCGCAATTTAATACATGTATTTCAAAGATTAATTTAATGGGCAATAGACATATCTTTGATTGTAATGGTTGAAACTTTAATAATGGCCACGATCTGATATTTCTAAACGTCATTGTGGAGAGATAGCCGCATGTTGTCAACTTTTTTTTGTTGTGATTGTTTTTCTATCTATACAAACGTATGTCTCGTCTTTACAAGCTTTTTATTAACTTGCCATGTTAGTTAGTTAGTTTGTTAGTTAGTGGGGGACAAATCTTGCAAGTTTAATTTGACCCACTTCCCAGTGTCCGATAGGGCTGAAATTTTGTATACAGGTTTGGTTTAGATGACAATACAATATTAAAGTACAGTCAGCAAAAAAGGTTGTCATAAAAAGAAATTTTTACTTCAAACTTATTTTACAAGCTTTTTACTAACTCGCCATGTTAGTTAGTTAGTATGTTAGTTAGTGGGAGACAAATCTTGCAAGCCTAATTTGACCCACTTCCCAGTGTCCGATGGAGCTGAAATTTTGTGCACAGGTTTGGTTCAGATGCTAATACAATATTAAAGTACAGTCAGCAAAAAAGGTTGTCATAAAAATGAAATTTATACTAAAAACTTATTTCGTATGCATTATAGCATATTTTAGTCATTATTGTTTATTAATGCAAGTTATCCTTTATTTTGATTTGAGGAGCCCGTGGCGCAATGGATAGCGCGCTCGGCCTGCGATCGTTGAGGTTAAGCAACGTTCGCAATGGTCGGTCACGGTGTGGGTGACCAAAAACTTTTCATCTCGAGCTCCTCCGTGCTTCGGAAGGCACGTTAAGGTGTATCGATGAGCTCAGTGGCGCCGCCAATGGAAATAAATCAATTGCATTTTATTAAAGGCTTGGATTAAAAGTTTCGGTAATTTCGCGCAGGTGACAGAGTGGAATGCATTTTATAAATATACTTTTGAGAACTCAAACTTACGCAATAAGTCGTGAATCTCAATAGTGCCAAAAGTGGCCACATTTGGCAATATCGAGATCCATAACTTGGTGCTCATATTTGAGGCCATGAAAACACAATTAAAAATTGCATTTTGCTCTTCTATTTGCGCGAAATAACCGAAACTTTTAATCCAAGCCTTTAATAAAATGCAATTGATTTATTTCCATTGGCGGCGCCACTGAGCTCATCGATACACCTTAAGCCGTTGGTCCCGGCTGCACTTGCAGTCGTTAATACCCACCAATCCGCACTGAGCCCGCGTGGTGGGTCATGGCTCATTCGCCTTATTCATCCATAAGGAAGGCCAGTGCCCCAGCAGTGGGGACATTAAATGGCTGATGATGATGATCCTTTATTGGTTATTTCTCCAAACATTAACCATATCAATATTTTTTGTTACAGAATTCATGGAAATGATGACTGGAGATTAAGTTACAACTTTATCGTGTCGTCGTAGTTTTACTGTTAGTATTTTTATATTGTATTCATAAATATAAGTCGCGAGACTTCAGTATTAGTACAAACAATGCGGTATTAGCATGATTGTAAGGTGATATTAAAACAAAGTCTATCTTATAGATAGGCAGTTTTTAAATTATAATGTATAAATTTCCTAAACTTTCTTGCCTACACAGGGCACCAGTTTCTTCAGAATTCGTTTCAATGAATTATTGCCGGAAATAATTCACATTTAACGAGTTCATTGTCAAAACAATGCTAATATTTTCAACTACATAATACTTATACTATATTTGAAATTATATCTTTTATACACCACTTTGTCTTTTAATTCTTAAATACCGTTCTTAATTTTGCTTTTATTGTATAAAGAGATCCAGTTATACAGTTTAGAAATATAATTATAATATTATAACAACGATAGGTTATAAGACTGATTTCGCTATTAATAAATAAGTTTTTATTCAATCACTTATTTTTTTACATAATTATGATTCATTAGTCCATTAATAGGTCCAGAAATGAAATTAGCAGTGAACACTGCTAATTTAGGTTTCTGGATATTATGCTTTAGCACTACCAACAAAATCAATACACAGTCGCAAAACCGCTAAGCTGTGGTATGGCCATTATTGAAATGCAATTACAATGTAATTAGTTTTAAAATTACAAACAAAACAATTACATAATTAAGTTTCCATTAGTGAAATAGTAAAAACCATGGATGTGATCCTCTAAGCTTCAATTCGTGTCACACCAACCGCGCGGCGGTGGCATCGGCCGGAGACACGGAGCCGTACGGCTGCCGCGGAAGCCGTACGGCGTCGTGGAATGTAAACAGAGATTAGTAGGTTGTAGTTATTATAAACCGTTATTCACGGCACATAGTGTAAGTTTTTATGTCAAAAAACGCAAACTATTTCGATTCCGTATATTTGTCAATTTGTATGAAAACTGTATTAGCGCCTCTAGCGGCAGGTAGCGCGCTTATATAGTTTTCATACAAATTGACATAAATACGGAATCGAAATAGTTTGCGTTTGCTTGACATAAAAACTTACACTAGGGGTACATGTCCATACATTACATTTTCCTTCAACGCATTGTAAAATGCCGGTCGAGTCCGTTCCGATCCAAAGCCGTGCGGCGCTGACGACTGCCGTACGGAGCTGTACGGCCGTCGCGGAATGTGAATAACGATCAGCTAATTGCTGTTAATACTTTAAAATTTTCTTGACTGCATTTTAAAATGCCGTCCGAGCCGGACCGATGCGCACCGGTTAGTCAGAATCTTAACTAACGGTGCGCGCAAACGACGGTAGGCGGTGCTTGGGTAGCGCAGGGGGCGCGTGAACATGAAACGCATGGACGGACGTAGCTCAGCAGCGGCTTGCAAGCGGCACTTGACATGAGTGGTACATTCGCCAGAATTGTACGCACCATAAGAAAATTCCACCCTCCACTTCTTCCAAACACGATTCTTTATGTCATATTCATAACAAACAAGTAAAAGTTAACTGAAAAACAACGTCGAGTTTGTCGGTCGAATTTCAGAGGATCACACTTCTAAAGCTGCGCGAACACCGCCATTTTTCAAAAATTTTACTATTTTTCAATAATTGCTTTGCAACTGTAATGGATCAATCTGGAGCAGTTAAGTGGAGCAATTTGGAGGCATCTTTCGTGGTATTGTGTGGCTGTATCTCAGCTACAGCTACATTTTAACATCGCCCAAAATTGCTTGATTTAGTCGACGACGACGACGTCGTGACGTCATGATGTCATGACGACGACGACGTCGTGACTGACGGGTATTAGACAGGAATTGCGCAATTTTAGTTACCCGTGTAACCGCAGCTTAAGCGTCAAACACGGAAATTCATTATGTTATGATACGCATTTTAAGTAAGCTTGTGATGTGATGTGTGATGAGAACTACAGTTTTTTTGGTTTAGGCGACATACTTCTATTTCCTGAGGGAAATGCCTTGGCATAACCCCCAGTCCGGGAAGATGGGAAGGTTATTTGGGAATGAACCCGCTAAAAGTTTGCGACATACCTTATCAGCTCTCTTCAACTCGAAAAGAGTACGTTTTTAACAAACCCGAATAACGCTTTTTGAACGTGGATAGTAACTATTTAGTAATCTGTGACGTGGATAACTTTGTAGTAATTCTATTGTATCGCTGTTCATAATCCTATAAGTAGGCATAAGGAAAAGATAAGTTATGTTTTCCTTGTTTTGTCAAACGTTGGTTAGTATCTTACCTTGTTTTTGCATACAGTAAACACATCTCTCGAACGACACTAAGACGTCTTCCTAGAGTCGCAATTGGAAAATTGTTCAATTTGATTTGGTTCTTACGTACATCTACGTGAAGAAGTATTAATCAGAAAATAAGACATACTCAAATTTTGCTTTATGGTGGTGAAAACCTGCGCTAATTAAAACCTTAATAAATAGGCGTATTTAAATTGTACACTGGTGGATTAAACGATATAAAAGCACGATAAATTACCTAGAGTGCTACAAACTTATCTGACCCGGTGAAAGCGGTGGTGGAAGAGCACTCTACTCTTCTGCTTGCTACCGATTTTTTATTTTTTTGCTAGTATGTTTTTAATGGAAAACTTATAAACTGCTAAACCGATGTTTAAAATTATTTCACCAGATGAAAGCTACATTATTTCCGAGTAACATAGGCTATATCCCGTAAAACCGTGGGGAGCCACTGACTGGTGTTTAAGTAACTCTATACTGAAATTTTAATTTTGTGTTTCAAAATTGTTGAAAAAGAAAAAAGTAATACATTGGAAAAGAAATTAGAAACATAATAACAGTGTTGTCTTCGATAATACACAATTATTCTCGTTCGCTGAGAAGCTTCCAATTTACAAGACACTGAGCACACGTTAGTACCTCTAAATATAAGAAAAATTGTGACACAACGCCAATAAATGGTATAAGAGTACAACAAGCAGCATAGTTTTGTACAAAATGTGGATCTGCTTGATGCTGTTAGGAGCTGTTTTGGCAGCCTCCGCTACTGATTATGGGACAATCGTAAAAGATGGAGGTAAGCCAGCTGATTTTTATTTAAACTTTTCGATGTAAGAAGAACGTAATTACGTACGAGGTTAGTAAGGATCTGCTAAAATCCATCACCTTTCTGTAATTAAATATTGCAATAAGGTAACTTTCAGTAGCTATAGTAGACTTAAAGCATTGGAATTCTAGATATTATTTTATTTAACGTTTTCAATATCTTGTGAGATTCTTACAACAATACCAAATTCTCATGATTTTTTCAGAGTTCTTTCGTATGGAAGAGTTTTCGCTCAAAAACATAGTTCCTTCGGGATACTCATCGCATGGAACTAATGGAAACAAGGCCTTTCAATTATCTTACTTATTTCCAAAGGTATGTGATACAATACAAAGCCCACATTAATCTGGCTTTTTGTTTTATTCGTGACCAATAAAGCAGGCCCAATTGGTGGTTCGTAAAGATTGCGAATGCTGCCCTGGCAGCATTGATCGAGCACAAAGAAGCTCGAGATAGTAAGTTTTTGACCCACCATTACGAAAATTGCTTAAATCCCAAAAATCGCAGGTCAACCACGGTAACCTAGGCGCCACGGGCGCCTCATTTTAGTATAGATAGGTATATCTTTCTACATCGGTTAATCTGGGAGTCTATTTATTTACTTCTTACCATGTTGATGTTTAGTAAATAAGACAATTATTGCAACACCATCAAAAAACTTCTACCTCAAGACAAATGTATTAAAATAAAATGTCGTTTTCTCTTTCAGGATAATGAATTCTACACGAATTTCAACAAGTATGTAGAGAAAGGTGTAACAATGAAAGGATTGACATTCAATGTTTACGACGATGATATGAGAAACGCAGCTGTATCTCTCTTCAGACTTATGAGAGACACTAGAAATACGGATAAAACGAATTTAGATAATCTTAAGAAATGGGCTAAATACAATGTTAATAGTGACATTTTAGATTATGCTTGGCGACTTGCCTCCTTATACGATGATTCATATCACTATGAAAGGTTTTTGCCTCCTTTCCTAATAAAACCCAACTACTTTATAGGAGGTGAAACTATTTTAAAAGCATTTTATGTCAGTGAAAATATTGGTAAAATCAGTGAGAGTGTTCTTGATGTATACCAAGTCTTAAATTTAGATGAAAGAAGTATTGCCATAAATACCAACTATACTGGGTGGAATATGCCTTTAGATTCATGTGACAAACAAATAAGATATTTCACTGAGGACATATCACTCAACAGTTATTACTATGGAGTGCACCTGTTACATCCATTTTGGATGTCAAATGAAGAGTTAAATAATTTTAGCCTATTACACGCTGAACATTATTATTACGCTCACCAACAGTTGTATGCACGTTACCTTTTAGAAAAAGAACATTTAGGCCCAGATGCAATAACATTAGACGGTAATTGCGAACCGGAATATAATCCGTACTTATATTATGAAAATGGTTTACCTTTCCCTACAAGATCAGCAATTCTTGAAGAAGATATGGAAGACTACTATAATCATATAAAAGCAAAGGATTTAGCAATTAAAGAAAGCATTCATAGAGGAATCATAGAACTGGTGGGTGTTAATCAATCTATTTAATTAATACTGACTGACAAAACAACAAAAAAATCAACTTTACTTTAAAAGTCGACAATTTAACATTATCTCATTACAGGAAAACGGCACACGAGTCAGGCTGACCGAAGATAATTATATGAATATTATAGCAAAACTGGTGCGGTCACAAATGGATAGCGTAAAAACAGCAAAAGTCACCCGATCCATTTTTGGACACGGAGCTGCGGGCTACCCCATTGATAAGTAATTATATATGATATGATATTCTGTCATGAAACTACGTTTATTTTTAATTCTTTTGACAGTATGTCAGTAGTTCTGGGTCAGCTCGCTCTATCTTAGGCTTCTTCTCAACCCTAAAGTTCAGTGTGAAGCCAAGAGCAAGCCAATAAAGTATTAAAAGAAAATGGAAACGTCAAGGTCACAAATTATATTTAATGTTTTGTTTTGTATTTTCAGACACAATCCTGCGCCTTCAATTTTATATCATCCTCAAACTTCTCTCAGGGAACCAGTCTATTGGTATATGATAAAGAGAGATCTGGAATATTTCTTACTCTATACAAATAACACTGATCCACATGATCTTTCAAAATACGAGACAAACGATTTTACCATTTCCAATATTGAGATTTCCAAAGTGTCTACTTCTTTCGAATACTATTTGATTAACTTGTATAAATCTTTAGAAGGTGATAAAACATCGCATGTTACTATGTCAATGCCCTATGTATTTGCGAGGCAAAGAAGACTAAACCATCAACCACTTGAAATAAATTTTACAGTAGAATCTAAGATGTCCAAAAACGTTTCAATAAGAATATTCCTAGGACCTCCATGTTCCATTAGTAATTGTTGGGATTCACATTTTAAGTTCTTTCAGTTGGATTATTTTCGAGTTACATTGCCTGAAGGTTTAGAAAAGATCACCTGGAGTCCAGATGAATCATCCCATTTTTATTCCGATATAAGTTTTAATAGATCTGTAACTTACGATAGCAATGAAGAAAACTATAACGTCTTTAAATTTCCGAAAAATTTAGCTATTCCTAAAGGGAAGGAGAATGGGCTTAATTTGACTCTGTTTATTATGGTTGATGATGATCAAATTTCGGATGATTCTTCTGATGATTCGAAATATAGACTTCTCATCGGTGACAATGGGAATAAACCATTTGGATTCCCATTCCATCGACAAGCTGATAAGGAAACTCTAAATGATAATGCTCCTAACTACAGATTATTTAACATTTCAGTGTTTCACATTAAAACTTCTTCTGATGGCACTGGTTATTTCTCACCGAACATAGTTTAATTTTTATTGCATACACCAGCATAATAACCAACAAAACTGTAATTTATAATTACATAATTATGTCAATAAGGAAACAATATGAGCTAATTTAATTTAATTTAGAGGGCTATAATAAAATATATTATTTATATAAACGTAATGTATTGTAGTCATCACACGCTTTAATTTTTTGCACTCACAATATTTTACCTAAATAAATTTTGAATTTTAAAGTATACATTTTGTCTCATTCTAGCATTTAGAGTCAAAATATTTGTTTTCTAATATAAGATTTATCTCAGTTCTAAGGCTGATTATTAAATTCTTAAAAATAAGTTAGTTGTTTTCTTTTACCCAGTGTACTGATAAATCCAAAATTAACAGATTTTTTTACATTAGACATTTTGTAACCAAATTGTCAAGTTGTTTGTTGATGCAGTGGTTTTAAACAATTTCAAAATCAATATGAAGAAATGCTATGCATTCGTGAAATACCAATTACAATTCTCTCTTCCAGTGTAATGATATTTTACAAAAAAGATTTGATGTCACTGCTTCAAAATGTTCACGGTTTGTAAAAATATAAGAAAACGGATTAAAATAATGGTCATAAATTATGACCAATTGCCGAAGTCTTGTAATTTTTATGACTCATAAGAAATTACAAGACTTCGGCAACCTTAACAAGGGTGTTCTTAATTCCTGGTAGTTCAACTGTTTATAAAAGTATTTATTTAAAGCAAGTATAAACTCTACATGTTGTTTTTCTGTACCATGAACAATGATGCAAATCTTAAAAGAAGAAGAAAAGAAGAATAAAAATCATAAAACTTCTACCTACATCAGATGTTACAAAAATAACATAAAGTTAATCTTCCCCAATAGGAGGATCACAATTTTGTCTCGTGGTCTAGTGGCACGAACCACCGCTAGACTGAAGGTCCCGGTTCGATTCCCAGTGGGGGTACATATTGTATTCTATTTGGTTGGAGGTAGGACTTGTTCTAAGTACGCATCTTAGATACGATGGTGGTAGCTAGCCTGACGCCTTAACAGCGATGTTTTCGGCATTGTTGTGTTCTGTCAGAAAGACACATGTTACAGTCCATCGAGGGTTCCGGAAGTAGTGCACTTCCACCTTGAATGAAGGCTGTGCTACCACGTTGTAAATAAAAAATGGTAAACTTAATAAACTTCACTCTTATCGTAGTTATAATAATTATTTAATTTTCACGGGCACAGAGATGAGTCGCATGGAACATTAGAATTTTTCCGTCTTCCAGCAGATCATGCATGCAGCAATAACGTAACCGACCAAATAGCTTATTTGTGGGCCACATACAGGAAACAGAATATTGTAAATTTCCATAAATGGCAATGCCACGTGCGTAGCTTCTCTATGCAGTTCTCTGTGCAGCAGTGGGATGTCACTTTAAAACCATATTATACGAATTGCCCACCACCAATTTATATTCGCATAACACCAAAATTACTGGACTTCCAAGACAAACGCAATTGGAAAATTGTTCAATTCTGCAGTACAACTATAAATAAAAGTCATGTTTCTTTTTATTTAATGACAGAAATCAACACTACGGCTAGTTTCGTTAAAACTACAATCCATATGTTGTACTGCCCCGCCTCATTTGTATAAACAGCCAAAATATATACGCGTCAAATTTGAGGTAGCAATAAAAAAAACATTTCCCACTTTTTTGCAGCTCTTAAAACATTTCAGTAAAGTATCATTTTTATTGGCACACACTAAAAATAAGTTCACGCAAAAAAGGTAGTTATGATAACATTTTCTATCCAGTAACCCTTGCATGTAAACTATACCGTCCTTTAAAAGCTTTCAAAGTGTTGCTGTCTAATATGTATTGAATGTAAGTTCCTAAAGACGGCCAAAAGAGAAGCGTATCTGATTTTCATACGAAATTATACGATCACAAAAACGGTTGCCATAAAGTTTTTCGTGCTAGGGCTATATACTACACGGTTTAATTCTTTGTGAGGTAATCTTCGATCAACAATAACAATTTGTTGATTGAAGGAGTTAATACCTATTGTTTGTGATTGAATATTTGTGTGGGCCGATCTACGCAAATCCCCTAACCAATCCAACAAAACAAATTTGACGATGAATAATCAGAATTTCTCAATGAAAAGCTTCTTAACCTTTAATCATCCCGGAAAATCTTTGTACGCAATTGTACCCATAAAGTGATCACATTTCTGCAGTGTTTCTCAATAGTTGAAGAGAATACGCGTATGAAGACATAACTATTTACGTCTTGCAAAACAACACATGACAACAGTAGAACTGATACAAAAAAAAGTGAAATTACAAGTAAGGGCAGTATCAAAATGGGGATTTGTTTACTGCTTTTCGGAGTAGTTCTGCCAGCATTCGCAGATGAATTTGCAAGCTTAGGACATCAAGGAGGTATGTTCTTTGAAAAAGCATGAGATTTTTGAAAATTAAGTATTAGAAAAAGTCGACCCGTTTCAGAATTAGCTCCGATGGGACTCGAACGACCTTTTACTGTCCCCGGACAATGAAAAGCCTTAAGTTCATTTTAATTTTCTAAAGTAAAAATAGCAATGCGAATGCAAAAAGAACAAAAAATAATTAAGCGTGAGATGTTGTTCTTTAAAATTTTATTCATTAATAAATAATTTTCAATGACTCTATAATTTGCTTCATTACTTCTAATTTCCAGAATTTACAATGAAAGATGTTGACACCATCAATCAGATTATTCCTCCAGAAGACAAACACATTCTTTTTAAGCATTTGTTCCCACAGGTACCTTTTTTAGTAGAATTATAAACCTATATAATTTTTAATTACGACAATGCTTAATGGAAGTGTTTAAAAAATTGGTTGAATTGTAATTTTTATTTTTCAGGAATTTTTTAAAATGTACTTTTTCTTTTTCAGGAAAACGATTTAATCAAAGAATTAAGTAAATATATAGAAAAAGGTGTTATGACAAAAGGTATGACTTTTAACATTTACGATGATGATATGAGAAATGCCACTATTGCACTGTATAGAGTATTAAGAAATACTCAACAAATCGATAATACTAATTATGAGAAAATCAAGAAGTGGGCTGAGTATAATGTTAACAATGATATACTGGATTATACTTTACGCCTAGTTTCTTTGTTTAATAGCCCAGAATCATCTGAAAAGTTCATGCCACCTTTTATTAATAAGCCTAATTATTTTGTTGGTGGAGACACAATTTTAAAGGCATTTTACTACGTAGTAAACAAAGGAAACATTAAGGACGATATCAAGAAAATCTACCAACTTCTAAACGAAGATGAAAATACTGTGATTATTAATACCAATTATTCCACATGCAATATTCCATTACAAGCATGCATCGCGCAATTGAAATACTTTGGAGAGGATATAGGGTTGAATAGTTATTATTATGGATTACACCTTCTTCATCCATTCTGGATGACCGATGACGAACTAAATGAAGTGAACCTTAATCATGCAACACATTATTATTTTGCCCATCAACAGTTGCACGCACGATATTTGCTAGAAAAAGAACACATAGATCCAAATAAGCGATCATACGACACTAAAAGGGCTACTCCAGATTTTCTACCAAATTTATATTACGAGAACGGACTTTCCTTTCCAACAAGGACTTCGATACTTGGAAGGAATATACGTAAAGACGTAACATACCTAAGCACTGTAGATATTACGATAACAGAGTGTATAAGCAGAGGCATAATTCAACTGGTATGTAACTATAATAATTATTGGCATTATTTCTGATCTCATCAAAGTAAATGAAAACTATTTATAGAATTAAGAATATTTTTATATATTTTACAGGAAAATGGCTCATTAATAAAACTGTCTGAGGAAAATTATATGGATATACTAGCAAAATTTCTACGATACAAAGTAGATAACCCAAAAGTTGCAAAAATTATTCGTTCAGTGTTTGGCTATGCTTCTGATGGTTACCCTGTTGACATGCAAGTAGACAGTAAATTTTAAACTTTACTTTTTTAAATTTTAAACGTTTAACACACAATATCTTTAAATATTTCCTGACTTGTCGTTGACTCTAAAAGACCCATGTCTTTTAGAGTCAACGACAAGTCAGGACAAGACAGTCTACACTTTGAGTAGATCAGGTGGTAGTCCAATAATTTTTTATTTTATTGCAGGTATAACCCAGCACCCTCGGTAATGCATCATCCGCAAACTTCTTTGAGAGACACTATTTACTGGTATCTGATTCAAAGAGTAGTGGATTATTTCATGTTGTACACGAATAACACTAAAGGTTATGATATATCAAAATATGAAACGAAAGATTTAACAATCACGGACATAGAGGTATCAAAGATTTACACTAATTTTGAATACTATTTAATTAACTTAGAAAAGTCTTTATCAGCTGACCGATCAGTACACGCTTCAAAGCTGATAAATATTTTCGCAAGACAGAAAAGACTTGTCCACAAACCATTTGCTGTTAATCTTTCTGTAGACTCCAAGGTGGATAAAGATGTCTTTGTTAGAATATTTTTAGGACCTCTGTGTTCGTTTGACGACTGTTGGGAAATACATTCTAAATTCTTTCAACTTGATTGTTACCGCTACAAACTACATGCAGGCTCTAACAATATTACCTGGACTCCAGAGACATCTTTGAGATATTCTTCAGATAACAGTTTCAATAAATCAATGATTCATGATAATCTTGAAAAAAGCTATGACATATTCAAATTTCCCAAAAATTTGGTTATACCCAAGGGTCGCAAAGACGGGCTCAACTTGACAATGTTTATAATGATAGATGAGGAAGAAGGTTACAGTGACTATCAATTTACTACTCTTTACATGCAAGTTACTCACGAAGTTAGTAATAAGCCATTAGGCTTTCCATTTCATAGACAAGTGGATATTACGAGTGTGAAGGACAACGCTTCTAATTATCGGTTTGTCAACATTACAGTGTTTCATTCTAAAACCAATCCAGATGATACTGGTTATTTCTCACCATATTTGTATTAGGTAGTATTTATCAATCGTATTTACAGCTTTTTGAACGCTATACAAAACGTATGACGTTATGTTAATTTTTTCTAGCAGTCAAGTAAATTAAAGTTACTGTTAATCTATGTATTATTATACCTACGTTTCAAATGTAACGTTTTTTTAGATATAATAGTCGTTTGCTAAGGGGGTTGATTTATTTTCCATGTATTTTTTTAATAAATCTCAAACTCATGTGTTTCTTTTTTATTTCCTTACACGATGCTGTACTCAAATCATTCACTTACCAAGCTACTAATACCATTGACCTACAAAACGTGAGACTATAAAAACTTACATTGAAATGAAATGCTGTGCTTCTTAGATACAAGTGCCAAAATGTGCCATAATAGTAGTTTATGTGACTGTCGCATAATACCGAGTTATGTGCAGTCTCATACACTACTTTATCTACACTCATTACATTTATTATATATTTCAAAAATAAAGCAAATCAATATTAATTATAAAATGTGAATTGGTGCCAAACCCCACTCATAGGAGTCTATACGGTCTATTCCTTCTAAATTCGAAATTCTAATTTTAAAAAAGTTTCTGATTGTTGCCGGCTAAAGAAGGGCTTGAAAGAGTTGGAAGTCAGGGCCGGTAAATCCTACGGTTGCCATGGAGACTGTAAAATTAAGAAATATAAGTGTTTTATAATGAGTGACAGCTGTATCCGGGTGTTTCATAATGGTCATTATGCAACACCCGGATACAGCAGTTTTATTTTTTTAAGTTGACTATGGCTTAAAGTGTATCAATATACGTTCAAGCATTAGTTCATAATTCGAATATTATAACATGAGTGTAGATAAACTAATATTTTTAACAATTAACGTTCCATTTGACGGTTCTAACGGATACTACAATGTTAGCTTGATTAGAGTAGATTGAATTAAGCCACCTTGCTTTTGTTGTGGATGCATATTCCTAACACGTCATCTGTACAGAAATTAGATGCCTCACAAGTCTCGCAATTGGAAAATTGCCCAATTGCGTTTTGTTTCCTGAGATTGTACAGTTGCATCCAAAAGGATAAGTTTTGTTTTGTAGTATGCATGATATCTACTCAATTAGTCATAATATTGATAAATTGCATACCCTATATATAGGTTCCATTTAACAATATTTTCGAGTCACGCTTAACCTACTCTATATACCCTAATAATAAAACGAGGAAGATTAGATCTTTTGTTAGTATGTTTGTTTGTAATGCATAAACTGAATTTTATTTTACCAATAGAAAGTTAAACTAGTCCCGAGTAACATTGCATCCCGATATTTCCATGGGAGCTAGAATTTTACAAAAATCATTTTTTTTATTTGATACATCAGTTAAGCTGATTTTTGAAATAGTAATATATTTTGACTGCCGTTTCTTTCTTGTGAGTTGCGGGAAATTTGATGTTTATGACATAAAATATAAAAGTTTTAATGATTAGGTACCTACGTCTAAAACGTCTTCAATTAGCCCCAAAGCTATAAGAGTGTCTAATAAAAAGTATAATTTTAAGGAATAGTTCACTTTTATTGTTCTCCAGTTTTGCACAGTTTATTGCCATTTAATATTAGCAAATTTATTCGTTGTACAACTCACTTTCTTCGTGACCATACATAATTACTGTTCTTCCAATTGGTTGACGAGAACTAGGCTTAAGCTCCATCCACTAATTTGAGGAACGTTGAAGGAGTTGAATTGATCATAACTCTGTAGAGCAATGCTTAGTAAATACATGTAAAAGTGCTAAGAAAACTAAAGTGACAACTGCTACAAAGTTTTCGGGAAATGTGGCTTTATTTGTCATTGTTTGGTGTTGTGGCATCGGCATTATCTAACGAGTTTCACCTAAAAGATGGCGGTAAGTAGATTACGCGTTAAGGCTCAATCGATATTCTCGTATTGTAGGTAATTTATGAGAAATATATATTGGAGATCCTTGGGCTCCCCCAATGCCCAGCAGTGGGCGTCTTTCGGCTGACATGATGATGACGATGATATATTTGAACCACCAAAAAATACTGAGTTGCACTCCTTAAAAACTGAAATTGAACCCCCCCATTGTGATTATTCGACAATCTTTTTCTTGGATTTAAAAAGTATTTGTTACATTTAATTTCCTTCAATAGACAAACCCTGCGAACACAGTTATGCCTGCCAAAGAAAGGTGTCTGGAATCAGGGGGGCTACCGGCAAAAAAATATGGATATGGGCATGGGCTTCATTTGACATTTAAAGACCATAAATTATGTCCTTAAATGCACATAAGATTGGATGGACTTATTAAGTCAAATGAAGACAATGCTCATATCCATATTTTGGAGCCGGTAGCCCCCCCACCCAGACCGTGGTCTAAATAGACCGCTTGGGAATTGAGTGGTTGTGCATGTTTAAGAGTCCATTTCAGTATTTTTGTAGGCTAGTTTAGTTAATGTTGGCGAGGTGATTGTTACAACTACACATTAAAATTTTATGTTTTATGTAAAAAACATAATCTTCCTAAGCTTTGGGGTCTGCAGGCATTAGTGGTAGGGATTCGAAACTTACTACATGTAACTTTTTCTAAACTTACTAGTAATAGGGTCATAACTTTTATAATGTATTCTTTTACAGACCAGCCGTTACACAATGAGAGTCAGTTTACAGAAAATAAGAATTTATACATTTTTCTCGATATGGTAATATTTTAAACTAATTTAACACAATGAGTAATGAGATCTAAATAACTAAAGGGTGTCTAAAAAGTACGTATAGGATTTGAATTTCGCGCTATTTCCGAAATATTCAAGATGGCGGGTAGAAATTTGACATACTTCATCTTGACACATGTAAAATCAATCGTGGAGCGTTTCACAATAAAACAGCGCATAGAAGTCATACAAATATTTAACGAAAATTCACGATCAATTACAGACACTCGTCGAAAGGTCGAAAAATCTCGTAATTTCAAGAAGAGGTGATGTCAAATGGCCACCGAGATCTTGCCATCTGATGCCACTGGATTTCTTTCTTTAGGGCTACGTTAAAGATAAAGTCTACACCAACGATCCACAAAACATAGACAATAAAGACAAAATATTCGCAGAGTTATTGGTGAAATAAGTAGCGAAATGTGTGAAATTAGCAGCGAAATGTGTGAAAGTGTCATGAAAAACTTGCACACAGCAAAAATGCCCGTGGCGGCCATTTAGCAGATATTCTATTCAGATAAAATTGTACAAGTCTCTTCTTTAAAGTAAAATAAAACTACGAAGAAATTCCAATCCATTCGCGTTTTATTGAAAGAAAGAAAGAAAGAAAAACATTTATTTGACACACACACTTATAAAATAAACAATCAAACAAATAATAATTAAGAGAAAAAAAAAACTTAACCTAAAGAATTATACTAAACAAGAAAAATAACGCTAAGGTGTGTGTGTGAGCCAACAAAACCCCGTCTCAGCATAATGCTGCCATTGCTATTGAGACAAATCATCCTATACCTACTTTTGGGACACCCGTTAGAAGCTTATGCATCATGCGAAAAAGTTTATGCGTATAGACGCATAAACTTTTTCGCATGATGCATAAGCTTCTAACTATAGATCAATTAGTTAGGTTCAATGATGTCCGTTTTTATTTTACAACTAGCCTTCCGCCCCCGGCTTTGCCCGCGTGGACTACACGACGTTGTCCTGCGGAAACCTAATATTTTTCCGGGATAAAAAGTAACTTTCACATTCATTCCCTGAATTATTTGAACTAATTTAAGATTAGTGGTGTATATTATAATAACCATGAGGAATAACTATTTACTGCAATAACTTTTACTTTTCAGAATAACGAAATCCATAAAGCTTTTACGTTGTACTTTGAAGAAGGTTTTACCAAAAAAGGACAAACTTTTCATATTTACGATGACGGTATGAGGAACGCCACTATAGCATTATTCAGAATTTTATTGGAACTCCGGCACAACAACAAGACAAAGTTTGAAAATTTTTTAGACTGGGCGGAAATCACCATCAATAATGACATGTTAGACTATTCAAAACGCCTTGTTGTTTTATTTAGTGCAGAAAATGTTGCAGACAAATTCTTGCCACCGTTTATTGCCAAGCCAAACTATTTTGTCAATGGAGAAACTATATTAAAAGCATTTTATATAAAAAAGAATATAGAAAAAATAAGCGATGACGTTATGAAAATTTACCAAATATTTAGAATGGAGAACAGCCATATTGCTATTAACACAAACTACTCACAGTGGAATGGTCCTTATAATGCTTGTGATAGAGAAATTAAATATTTTACAGAAGATGTAGGATTGAACAGTTATTACTATGGATTACAGCTTTTGCATCCTTTCTGGATGAGCAACGAAGAATTAAGCGACCTTAATTCTCGACACGCTGAGCACTACTATTTTGCTCATCAGCAACTATATGCTCGTTATCTTCTAGAGAAAGAACACTTAGGTTCAAAACAGAGGGCCTTAGACACAATGTGCGAGCTAGGGTTTAACCCATATTTATATTATGAAAATGGACTTCCCTTTCCAACAAGATCTTCACTTATTGGAAAAAACATAAGAAACGATCTGGATTATTTAAAAACTATAGATAGAGCCATCAGAGAATGCATTCATAGAGGTTTGGTTGTAATGGTAAGTTACAAAAAAACGATTTTTCATTTATAAAAGTTTATACCTACACTAGCTTTCGCCCGCGTGGACTACACGTCGTTATCTTGCGGGAATGGAATATTTTTCCGGGATAAAAGATGTTCTTCTCCAGGCTACAAAGTATTTGTGTCCCATATATCAGCCAAATTCGTTCAGCCGTTTTGGCTTGATTGAGTAACAAACATCCAAACATCTAAACTTTAAAACATCTACCATTTACAATATTAGTACGATTTAATCGATCTTTCTTTTTTTGTTTTTAGGAGAACGGAACATACATCAAAATTACTGAAGAAAATTACGCGGACTTGCTGGCTAAGCTTATTCGAGCTAACTTAGATGGAATTAAAGCCACAAAAGTCATAAGATTACTATTTGGATATGGATTTAATGGATATCCTAATAATAAGTAAGTATATTACCACAGTATTAATACTAACAGTATTAAATCTTTATATAAGACGACCTTGACTAGATCTTGACGACCGATTTGGCGCAGGGGTAGGCTACCCACCTTCTGGGCCAGTGCTCTCGGGTTCGATTCCCGAACAAGACAAATATTTGTGTGCATGAACATGTCTATTTGTCGTGATCTGAGTGTTTACTATAT
This sequence comes from Crambus lathoniellus, assembly GCA_949710035.1. Taxonomy (NCBI): domain Eukaryota; kingdom Metazoa; phylum Arthropoda; class Insecta; order Lepidoptera; family Crambidae; genus Crambus; species Crambus lathoniellus. The sequence goes on from OX453296.1 coordinate 14,413,953, forward strand.
TTAAGTATGTATTTACAAACAAAAATGTATTAAAGTATATATTTATCCGTTATCAAGTTTTCCATGATACAGTTTCTTAATGAAATTAAAATGGGCTTAGATAATTGGTGTGAATTTAAGAAGTTATTTATTTATTTATTATATAAGAGGTATGGTGTGGAAGGATCTCAGTATGCGTTTTATACTGAGATCCTTCCAGATCGTTCAAGATTGAGGCGATGAGTCATAAATAACTCGCGTTCCGTCCTTTCATATGAAGATGGAATACTGGTAGTATTTATTCAGTAGTCTAAAATACAATGTGTTTCAAAAGCAAAAATAATATTTCTTATTTTATGATTACAGGTATAATCCTTCACCATCAGTATTAAACCACCCCCAAACAACATTAAGAGAGCCCGTCTACTGGTTCTTGATAAAAACGTGCCTTGATTACTTTTCGGAATACGTAAATCGCATAGAACCATACAATATGTCCAATTATGAATCTAATGAATACCTGATATCAGAATTGAATGTTTCTAAAATATCTACGAATTTCCAATACTTTTTTATTAATTTGTATAAATCTCTAGAAGGTGACAAAGCTTCTTACACTAATTCTTCGCCACCTTTTATTTTCGCAAGACAAAGAAGACTCAATCATGAACATTTTACAATTACATTCACAATTACAGCCAAAACACAAAAAGACGTTACCATTAGACTGTTTTTAGGTCCGCAATGCAGTATTGAAAATTGTGCTGAGATATATTTCAAATTCGTCCAACTTGATTGTTATCGGTATACATTATTTGAAGGAAACACCACTGTGATTTGGTCTCCTGAAATATCCTCTCGACATACAGATAGTCAAAACTATTCCTCAACAGATCACAATAATGCACGAAATTTTGATATTTTCAAATTCCCTAAGAATTTATTAATACCAAAAGGAACTGAAAATGGTTTAAATCTTACACTGTTCTTAATGATTCTTGAAGATGAGGAAGGTAGCGAAATTTCCATAGATTCCAGATTGTACAATAAAGTTACTCGTGAGATTGACAGTAGGCCATTGGGATTCCCATTGCATAGAAATTTTTCTGATGTCAGGGAGTTTGCGCCAAATTATAGATTTTTTAATGTAACTATTTATCATAACAAAAGCTATCCAGACAAAACTGGTTATTTTTCTCCATATCTGTACTAGTTCCAAAATATTTTGTAATATTTTTAGATATTATTTATACTATTAAGACATGTGAATTTCAAGATATTGTTTATTTTTGGGTATGGTTTGTTTGAATACCTTTTCAATAACCTAGTATTTAATTTATTTTACATATTTTCAATATTGTTTCCTAAAATAGTAGATATGTCACCTAAATTGAATCACCAAATAATATCAAAACGTTTACGTTTAAATATTAATTAAAATTTACTTAAAATTAATATTCATCGCCAATAATTGAGTGGGGTTTCAAAATATTAGAAGTGTCCCCAAAATTGTATCATCAAACAATGTACAAAGTTTATTTAGAAAATATTCATGTTCTCTAGAAAAATATAACAGTACCTAACCATTTGTTTCGAGCCATATTTCCTCCTAGTTTAATAGGAAATGGGGGGTATCCATACTAATATTATAAATGTGAAAGTGTGTTTGTTTGTTTGTTTATTTGTTTGTTTGTTTGTTTGTCCTTCTTTCACGTCAACACGGAACAACGGATCGACGTGATATTTGGTATGGGGATACATTGGGAGCTGGAGAGTAACATTGGCTACTTATTATTCCGGAAAATTGAGTAAAAATTGTAATTTTCTATGAAAAATCGTTTAACTGTCGTACCTTCGATACAAAACTGTCATTTCTTCCATTGCCTTCCAAAGAGTATGTAATCACTGACGTTTGCGCGGTCAAAATCGAATACTAATCTTTTCCATAAGCTTAGAATAAAAAAATTTACTGTTACTAGCGCCTAAAATGCCCCAGTCGCGCATACGCGCAGTGTTATCTGACAGTCACTCTACTTCACAGAGTAATTTTTTACATGTAAGAAATAGAGACCAAGCTTGGGCCCCTTTATTGGTAGTGTTTTACGACATTATTATAACGGCGTTATCTATTGTCTGGTGTAGGCAACTTTTGGTGTATAAACACACACACAAGATGTTGGTGACCGGGTCCACTATTATATGACAAAACAACGTTTGCCGGGTTAGCTAGTGTAGTATAAAGTTATTTCTTCATAACTTGCATGCTCGTCGGTTCACTCATCGCACCTACCATGTGCCGGTAAGCTTCTATCTTTTCGTGTTCGTTCAAATATAGCAGTGAAAGTAACTAGCATATTATAAAGTTATAATCGAAACTATAGAACTGATCTATTTATTAGATATCAGATTTATTTATTAGGTGGCAGATATAGTTTTTCGAGAACAGACTTTATATTTAGGCTATAAGGTGCTATAAGGTGCAAAAAAGGATCTATCTATTAGGATAAATATTAATAATAATATGATGATTCATACTTTTGATCGTTTTGATTACTAGGGTGACAAACTTATGTCAGAAAATATAGTTGCCTTTGTTACTTGCCAAGAAAAATTTATGTGTACACGTAAGAATCTTCGCTTTGATTTTTACATCTATTACGAAGACAATAATAATTGTAAGACAATTAAAAATATAGTATAAAATCCTTATAAGCATTTTCTTTAAGTAGGTACACGATTGTTTTTATTCTTTCCTAATCTCTCTAAATCAGGGATTTTTAATTTTTTGTTGTCATTAAATCTCAATATCAGGTTTATTAATAATGAAACGAGTCTCTAAATTATTTTTATTTTTTATTAGTTGTTCAGGTTTCTGTAATGCTTTAATAAATTAACTTAGTGTTTCTTGCTGTCGTTGCTATGCTCAACAGCTTCGAAGGATGTAGGGTATTCGCTACCTTTGTGGGAAATGACAACATCTTGCACGTAGAAGTTGGGCTGGAAGAAGTACTCAGTCACTGGGCGGTCAAGCGGGTAGCCCAAAGGTCTCTCATCTAGGAAGAATGTGTGTTCGGTTTGCAGATCCTTAGGCAGCTGGCCCTTGTAAATGGCGACAAAGATCTGGAGAGGGAATCCAGACTTGGTACCTCTGGGGAGCATCAGCCTCTTGGGCAGGTTGTCATAGTTGTAGATCATGTCGTAAGGCAGTTTGCTTTCACCGAGTAGCTTGTAAATTTCACCAATAGACAGGGAGTCTTCCTTGAAGAAGAAGAATTCGTCGGAGCTGCGCTCAATCACGCTTTCACCCTTGGTGAGCTTGTGCGAGAACCAGTCAAGTTCAACAAAGTTCATCCAGTTCTCCTCAAATTTGATTTCGCTGCCGTAGCTGTCGTATTTAGGACCAATGAAGACCTTGAATGTCGCTGGTTCCTCGACTTCAGATTTGACAGAGATCTTCACCTTGAAAGATTCGTGGTTCAAACGAGGCTGCATGACAACATATTGTTTGTTGGTACCAGAGGTCAGTTCTTGGTTTGTGTAGGTGACGCCGTTGGAAACGTTGAAGAGATGGAAGTCGAAGAAGGTCTCCAGTTTGGTCACTTCTACTTTGCTAACCTTGACGCCGACGTAATGAAGGTCTTCTTGGGTGTAAGCAGGCAAGTACTGCTTGTACTGAGACATGAAGCGCCAGATCTTGTTATAGAGTTGGTAGAACGCGGGGTCGCGGAGAGAAGTCTGGTAGAAGTCCAAAGCGGTGGGCAGGAACTCGTACCTGAAAATAGAGACTAGTTCAACAAGTTTGCAGAGGTATTTTGTTCTCAGAGTAGGCGCTAATTGTTTATCAATTATCTAATATTCCATATTATGATCAAAAATATTGATCAAAAATTTGGATCGAAGTATGAATTTCTGTAGACTATTCTTTTATTTTTAACTTACCCGGAGCTAGCAGGGGCACCACCAAGGATGCGACGAGCGGCCCTCTCGTAAGAGTTGAAGTAGTTACGACGGGACGAAATCTTCTCGTAAAGGTCAGGGTTAGCTTGCCAGAAGTTACCCACGAAGTTAATCGATTTCTCATTGGAGAAGTCTACTTGTTTGCCGAACTATTGACATAAAAAAATATGATCATTATTTAGTAATATTTGCATGAAAAATACGGAAATAAATATTATTTCGACTAGACTACTCACAGCTGTAAATTCGCCTTGCTCGATGAAGGACAGGAACATGTCTTCGTAGTTGCGGACATAGCGCAGATCGTCAAGGTTGTATTTGTTCTGCATAACGTAGTTGTCGGTTCTTTGTGCGAATGGTGTGAATTTCATGGTCAGCTGAGGACGGTAGCCGTATTTGAAAGGCTGGTACCATGAGAATGTAGGAATCTCACCCATACCGTTTGAAAGTCTCTCCAGGTAATAGCGAGCTAATAGCTGTTGGTAGAAGTGGTAGTAGATCTCACCACGGCGTTCCTTGAAGACACCGTGAGCAACTTTGCCACCCTCTTGCCAGAACGGCATCATAAGGTGGAAGTAAGTGTAGAAAGTGTTCCAGCCAATGTCCTCGGTGAGGTAAGCAAGTTTGTATTCATCGCCATATGTGTAGGAGTCGGAGTAGTTCTGGTAGTAGAAATGGTAGTCGCCTTCCTTAGTGATACCGTATTCGGGGAATTCTTCGAAGGGTTCTCCGCGCATCTTTCCGTAATAGATCTTGCTGAAGGTTTCCAAGTTCACGTAGAACATAGGTGCGATTTCGAAGAAGGGAGGAAGCACCAAGCCATCAGTATCAGGGCGTTGGATAACAGCCACGTAGAAAGTGTAGGCAAACAGTCCTGGGTTGTAGTGGACACGAACGTAAGCAGCTGTCTTGTAGAAAGTTTCAAAGTCTTTGGCATAGTAGAAAAGGTCGTACACTGCCTTAACTTGTTCTCTGATTTCGTCGTTGAAGATGCTGAATGCATTGTATTTCGGGATGAAATCCTTCTGCACAATGGTCAAGAACTTTTCTACGACTTCGGGCTTCTGAAAAGGAAATATTTTTTTAAGTTTATGAAATAATCCTTTCACAGTGAATTCAGAAAATTCCATTGTCATACTTGTATATATTTAGTTGTATTTAAATGACGCACTTTAAATGTAAAAATACCGTGAAAATAGTGTAATGTAGCACTTACTTCATATTTGTCAATGTTAGCCTTAATGTCGTAGTCCTTGCCCACGGTGTAGTATTTAGCAGAAACAACGGTCTGGTCGAGGTTTTGCAAAAGTTCCAGGACCTTGTACTGCTTGTCAACGGTAGTTGCATCAACTGTAACAATAAAAATTGGTTCAAATATTTTTATAGCAGATACATGATAGTCTTTAATAACCTATAGGCTACCGGTCTTTATAAAAAAAAAATATGATTTTCAAGTTAAAGTACGTAGGCATGGCGTACATACAGTTTACATGGGGTACCCATTTTGTGTGAGGTAGATGTATGGAGAAATGAGACACGTGGTAATTCCCAATTTATTTTTCAAACATATTAATAATAAAGGTATAGGTTGATTTGAAAATTTGATGTTTTAAACAAGTATATTAAAGAAAAGAAATAAAAGTGTAACTTACCAACTTCAGTCTTTAAAGTCGTGTATTTGTGGAGGGAAGGCACGGTCCCGGCCAAAGCCAGGGACACAAGAGTCGCTACTACCAGGACAGTCCTCATCGCGTCAGTGCTTGAAGACAACTGTGCTCCTACCAACTTTTCATCCACTATTTATACCAAGTTTTTTATCAATCACCGATGCTCGATCACAATAATAAGGTATTCATAACAACAATGATAAGATGCGGGTGTAAGTTTTTATTTTTAGTATTCAGTTGCTATCGAAGCATTACAGGCTGTTTTCGATCTTGTCATTTCCACAGAGTTTCTGGAAGAGGACTGTGATTGCGTAGTATATTATGTAATCACATTGTTTTTGGTAAAGACAATTAATTAATGTATTAATGTAGACAACCTTTATATGATCTTCATACTAGTACCTACTTATATCTTACTGAGTATATAATGTGTTTTATTAACATAAGGAATGCTGTTGCGGACTTCCAAAATTATGAACTGGAAATAAATAAAATAGAAACATACTCAATTTCAATAAAGCTGTTTTTGTCATTCTGACAAATAAAGGTTTTATTAGGTTAATCTCATTATAGTTTTTTTTTCAGTAGGTAACGCGTTACGAGAATGCAACGCGATTATTTCGTAGGCAAATTTTGATGCGGTTTATTTTGTTCCAAAGCTACGAGAATTTGTAAAGATCTGTTTAGACGCTCATCAGCTCTTTTAGTTAGCTGCAGTAGGGATCTGACACACATAATAGGTATATATTTAATAACAAACGTTTGTGTGTAATTTAAAGATAATGAAATTAAAATACAAATTTTATACAACACGGACACAAAAAATTTCTAAAGAGTAAAATTTATCTCTCTTTTGGGGGACCAATAAAGAGAAGTTCTAAAAAAAGGGTAGTTAATATTATAATATGTTGGGGGTGCCTCGACCGAGAAAAAGTTTATTTTATTTACATTTTCAAACTTTTTTGTGTCGGGTTTGCTTAAAATTGTTATTACAGATAGATCATGATGGTCAACCAATGAGATCTAAAATAGTATTATAAATGCAAACGCGGTAGTAACATTTGCACATTGAAAAACTTACACTAGGGATACAGATAAGCGGAATATGTATTTATGTAGTGCAAAGCATGTTTATCATTTCAAATAATTATTTTAAATATTTATTCGATGGTTCATAAATGTACGGGTCTCACGTGGAGGCTCAAGCTCGAATGGTGAGAATGTGAGAACAACAGCTACCATAGGTGTTACAGAAGGTGAGAAGATCTAAGTACACCACATTTTTTTAAAATTAGAACAAAGCTTTCTTAATAGGTATTAAGGGATGAAAGTGTCCATCAATACAAAAAACTTTTACTACAGGGCCAGACACGGGATCTTGAAAAAAATATCAGTTGTCCTACATTGACTTGACTAAAATATACAGCTGATATTTTTTTTGTTATTTCTTTTCACTGAGTTTTAATTGATAATAAAATTGATATGAGTTCACTCTGAATGTCAAACGTGTACTAATTATAAGTAATTAACTAATAGCCGCGCGCAGGTAAAATGCTGACGCTAATGTAATTTTATTGTATAGTGCTTGCACTGTACAGTTCCGTTCCCACTTAACGTACCGATTACGTACACCTAGCAAAAATACCACTGTCCTTTTTTTGCCAGAAAAAAATAACTTTGTTTTTCATAGTATTCGTATGAATGACAAAGTTATTTTTGCGGTTTTCGAAAATATGTTTTATCTCATAAACTTGTAAAGCCTACTTAGCTGTGATAGTTTTCCTTTTAACTTCGTCATATGTACTACTATCGTGAATTTTTTCACGTATCCAAGACCAACCATTTGGCTGGAAGGGGGCGGGGGGACTTCACATGACTCTAACAAAATTTTGCACTTTAAAGCATAATAATTCACAAACGGATGCCTCAATCAAAAAACTGTCTGTACGAACCCACGATATTTTTGAAATTGCTATCCAACGACATCCCACACTATGGGGTGACAAGAAAAAAAAATACATACCCACTTCACGTGTAGGGGAGGAAACCTAAAAAAAATTTATTTTCAAAATTTTACTTTACCACTTTGTTGGCGTGATAAATATGTATATTCATACAAAATTACAGCTTTCTAGTACTAAGAGTCTATGAGCTAGACTGGGGTCAGACGGACGGACGGACGGACAGACGGACAGACGGACATGGCGAAACTATAAGGGTTCCTTGTTGACTACGGAACCCTAAAAATGGAATGGTCAAGTTCTTCCCTTAGAACCTATATTCAGTCGAACTGAATTGAACAATTGAACCAAACACACCAAACATCCGAACAAATCATTGTCCAAATGGGTATTTGTTTGTAAACGTCAAATAAAAGGCCAGTGTCAAAGTTACCTAAGTTTGAATTACGACCTTATTGAATTTTCATACCTATTAGAAAATAGCAGCGGGTCATGATTCAATTGGTTTGGCCGTACTAATAGTCCTGTGCTTAATCGTACATTTTTCGGTTCGCAATGTACTAGTACATTACACGCAGACTTCGCTGTTCTGTTTCTCTTGACTTTTAGTTGTATTTTTTTTATCCACATTGGTACGGTGTAGCACTTAGCCTTCATCTCACTTGATGTTAAGTGAAAATAAGGCTGAAGATGAAAGCGCACTACTCCCGCAATCCTCGATACTGAGGAACTGGCTATCTTATCTCTCTAACGGACAAACGATTTGTGTCCTTATTTCTTCTACCCGTCTCTTTCACTTGATTTTGTCATGCCTGGAGAGTGAGAGGGACGGGAATATCCTGCAGTTGTTATGTTAATTCGACCGAGTTATAAGTTAAATAAGAGTTCATGCACAGCCTTCTCTATCGGACGATAGAGAAGGCCATGAAGCTCGACTTTATACTGAGGTAACCAGAGTATTAAGTAACTTCATGGAGAAGGCTGTAGTTCATGACATCATGACAGCTAAGCGGCTGTGAAATGTCACTGAATTGCTTGTCATTGACGCAATAGAATCTCGATCTAAGCTGTCTTGGCACGAATAAGCGAACAGATCAGTTTAGGTTCTAAACAAAACCGCGATAAGAGTTGATGGTAGGCACCCAGCAGGACGGAGCTATGCATAGGCCTAGAGCGACCTTTCGCTTACAATATTACTTTAACATTGTTAGACAGCTCGCGGTTCGGCCCCAATTCTATAAAGTGGCTGATCTATTAATGACAACAAGAAAGTATTAGGTACTAAGTAAATATTTACCTTAAAAAATCCCTACTGTCTTCATTAACCTTTCTTTTATTTAACTATCTCAATGATAAAACATCAACGAATCGAGAAATATCAAACAATACTTAATTAGCATGATCTATCAGATCAAATGTCGCGACCCAAAAGATAGATAAAGAATAAAAGATAAAAAATTTCAACAAATTTCGTGACAAAGAAACAGTTTTGTTGTTTAGGTATAAGTGAAATTGTACCTCACCTATCACCTAAAGTCCACAAAAGTCCAAAGTCACAAAAATAGTCCAGTCCATGCCATCTCTTATTGTAGAAAGTAAGAGAAGGCATGATAATGACATGGTATTAAATAACAATAAAACTAAATTAATAACTTGAGGAACCCGTGGCGCAGTGGGCGCAGTGGCAGTAGGTACTGCGCTTGGCTTGCGATCGTTGAGGTTAACTTTTGAACGCCGGAGCGGCCGAAATGGTCCAGGCTAATTATACAGGGTGACATCGAAGTCGTTGGCATCCTTTTAAAATAAGAACATACTCATGATATAGAGTATTTTCCCCAAATATGAAGCAAATCCAACATATAAAATTATTTTTTTAAAAAGCCTGAAAAATCTTGTGAGATACTCAGTAATTGACCACTATAGCAAATAAAAATTAAAATTACTAAAAATAACAATTTGATAAAAAGAATCATTGATTAATTACTATTCAAATAACATAATAGTATATTATGATACAAGTGAGCTAAGGTACACGAGGCTGTGTGTTGCTGCCCGAGCCGCAGGCGAGGGCGTAAATTAGCCGAGTGTCTAGTAAGTAAGTTGCTCACTAGTTTCATACGCGCTTTTTCAACACACTTGCGAGAAAAAACAAATATTTATTGCATACATATTGTATTAACCTAATATTAACTAAGGGTAAAAGCGCGCAAGTTTTTTTTTGCACGCGCCAAATGTAAGGTGATAGATTAACAGCCATACAGCCTACTTCAAAATAATTAAGTATAAAAATAGTGATAAAATGCAAATGTTTCATAACAAATTATTGTGAATTATAAATAATTTGATAATAATATTATACTTAATAATATGTTTTTTGTCATAATTAGGGACACATTTATTTATTCTAAAAAGGTAAATGGATTTTCAGCCGTATAAAACCTCTTTGTTGTTACAAAAAAAGAACTGTATCTATTACCCGCTGAAATTGAAAATGCTCTGTTGACTCGCATATAACTTGCAGTTAGGTACTTACTTAACTTTGTAGGGATACTGTATTACCCGGTTAAATTGAAAAGTCTCTGTTTACTCGTATATAATTTGCAGTTATGTACTTAATTAACTTTGTAGGGATAACTCTATTACGCAACTAGTACTGTAATATTATTATGCACGCGTGTGTTATAGTTCGGTTTATGGCCCTAAGATCGATGTAATAAGGCTCACTTTATGAGCAAGTGTGTTGAAAAAGCCTTAAACTACTTCATTGGCATTTCGAAAAAACGCTGGCTCTACGATAACGTGAATTTATTCAAGTTCGCGCACGGAATTCACCGAAACAAACAATGTCACCCATGCTTCATGCCCGCTTTGCCCGCGTCACTGCGCCCACGCTGACGCCGGGCACCACCCCTTTTCACGTAAAACATAGCTTCATACGTGTACATTAATGGGCCGAATGGATGCCAATGACTTCAAAAACACCCTGTATAGTATAGTAATTGCTGCCTTATTTCTAAAAGAATAAGGTAGCGTATCAGTTTTCAGCAACTTTCGCAATGGTGCAAGTTTTAATGGTCGTTCACGGGATGAGTGACCAAAGAACTATTCATCTCGAGCTCTGCCGTGCTTCAGAAGGTAAGTTAATCCGTTGGTCCCGGCTGCATTTGCAGTCATTAATGCCCACCAACCCGCAATGGGCTCGCGTGGTGGGTCACGGCCCATTCTCCTTATCCATCCATAAGGAAGGCCAGTGCCTCAGCAGTGGGGACATTAAGTGATGATGATGATGTTTAATTAACTTACCATAAATGAAAATTTGTGTAAAATTTTTGGAAATCAAAATTTGGGGCACCGTTTGGGAAGCTCCGGCATATATTCGCGTCGGAAATACCTCAATGTCTTAAGACGAAAGCCTTTGACCAGTATGTGTTGCCAGTAATGACCTATGGAAGTGAGACGTGGTCTTTTACTATGGGTCTCATAAGAAGGCTCAAAGTCACCCAGCGAGCAATGGAGAGAGCGATGCTTGGTATTTCCCTGCTCGATCGAATCAGAAATGATGAGATCCGCAGGAGAACTAAAACGACCGACATCGATCGAAGGATTGCATCATTGAAGTGGCAGTGGGCGGGACACATAGCGCGGAGAACCGATGGCCGTTGGGGCAGAAAGGTTTTCGAAAGGCGACCGCGTACCGGATGACGTTCCGTGGGCAGTCCCCCTACAAGGTGTACCGACGATCTGGTCAAGATCGCGGGAAGCCGCTGGATGCGGGCAGCGCAGGACCGATCGTTGTGGAGATCCTTAGGGGAGGCCTATGCCCAGCAGTCGGCGTCGTTCGGCTGACATGATGATAATGATGATGATGAAATGAAAATTTACCGGTCACCTCCTTTCTTGTACTCCCATAGTTTTGAATGTTTTCATTAGGGACTTAATTAATCAATGTAAACCTATTGAACTAGTCGATTGTGTTCCTTGCCTGGTAGGTAGACGCAAACTTCTCATGGTCACACTACATTGACTACATTTGTGATAAATTAAGATTGGTACTATATTAATTCTATCTCTTAAGGTGAGTCCACACTTGTAACATTTTGAGGTGTCCGAACACCGTGTCTTTATAATACACTGCCTCTTTAAAACAGTATTACCAAAGCGCACGCCCAACAAAAATAAAGACACGGTGTTCGGACACGCCAAAAATGTAACAAGTGTGGACGCACCTTTAAGCCTTAAAGTTACCAGCTCTACTTTGTATTTTTCACTTGGGGACTTGTAGATTAAAGTTTAGGGTATGCTCTTGATACTTACGGTACGGTCTGACATTAAAAACATATTATATTGCCAATACAAATCAGATTTCTTAAATTAATAATTAGTCAAAAAACAAAAGATAAATGCAAACCGGATTATATAAGTCCATTCGCTTAGATAGTGTCGCCCTTTTATTTGTAAATCACTTACTTAAATTCCTTTTATATAAAAATATCCAAATTTTCATAATTAATTGACTTTGGTACCCAACTTGTGTGTATTAGCGTATTAGTTATATCTGCATTAGTAAGGATTTTATAGCAAGAGCCACGATGCCATGCGGGTACCGATACTATCTAACCGAACGGACTTTACACAAAGTTTCTTAGAATCTGTAAGATACTTCCTGTTAACATTAAACAAAATATCTTCTAGCTTTTAATAATCATTGTACTAAATTCTATCCGGCCGATAACTGTCGACATTAGTGCACGCCACCCAGCGGCCGCACACTATGCCTGCGCATTAACCTTCAGTCCTAAACCCTAAAGCGGACAGTGAGTGTGTGGCCAGGGTGCTTACCATCAACTCTTATTGCGGTTTTGTTTAGGACCTAAACTGATCTGCTTCGCTTATTCGTACCAAGACAGCTTAATATCAATGACAGCGATTCAGTGATCGATCAATGACATTTCACAGCCGCTAAGCTGTCAGGAACTCTTATTTGACTTATAACCCGGTCGATTTAACATGTAACCTGCAGGTTATACCCGTCCCTCTCACTCTCCGGGCATGACAGAATCGAGTGAAAGAGACGGGTAGAAGAAAAAGGACACAAATCGTTCGGTCATTAACATTTAGCAATTCATTTGCGATCCAGTTTTTAGAAGGTCAGAGTACGAAAGAAAGCAATTCATTTTAGGAACCTATTCTGCATCGCGCTATTTTTGAATCGCTGTCTTAAAGTTGATGGTAGGCACCGTGTTGCGGCTTATTTTAAACTAGCTTTCCGCCCGCGGCTTCGCCCGCGTGGACTACACGACGTTATCCCCTGGGAATGTGATGTTTTTCCGGGATAAAAAGTACCCTATGTTCCTCTCCAGGCTACAAAGTATCTGTATCCCGAATTTCAGCCAAATCCGTTCAGCCGTTTTGGCGTGATTGAGTAACAAACATCCAAACATCCAAACATCTAAACTTTCACATTTATAATATTAGTAGGATTACGGATTACTCGCAAATCACAAGTACTTAAAACTTGGAAAAAATATATTTATTTTACAGTTATTTATCTAGTGCTTCCGGCCGTTTTTTTTCGATTGGTGATATTTTACTGTGTCAAATAAAAGCTATACCTATACCTATACCAAGCAATCAGCAAGCTTTAGCGTGCCTATTTCGGTCGGGAATCATCGCCTTAAGGAATCAGGTAGATAATTTTAATCGGTTAGGACTATTTTTCTTAGAAGTGTTATAATGCCTGTATTCCTTGGTGTCCCCGTGATGTTTGTCCCTATACTACCACAATACAACTAATAATGGTTTAAATTATTTGTACTTTTTCGCATTCACAATGCATTTTTATTATTGAAAATGAAGTATAAGAAAAAATCGACTCGTCTCACAACTAGCTCCGATGGGACTCAAACCACGATCTTTCACTGTCCAGGAGAATGCTCTAATCACTGAGCTACATACTACTGAGTCGTTTGGCTATGTAGCTCAGCGATTGGAGCATTTGTCCGGACAGTGAAAGATCAAGGGTTTTAATTAAAACAACAGACATTTCAGGAACTGGAGGAAACAGCAAGTACCTACCTAGTGTTCAGGACCACAGAATAATATAAAGGTACAGGACCTAGTATTGATAGGTGAAGGAAAATCGTCGTTCTGCCATCATTTGATTACCTAGTAGGTATATTACTTTGCTCATTTAATCTTATGAATTTCTGTAATAACTAGAGCCTATTTACTTTCCCTGTCACATTCTCATTAGAGGAGTGATAGTTAGGACAACTAAAACAAAAACATAAGTATTTAGGTTTCAATTTTATATTTGTTCAGGTTTCCGTAATGCTTAAATATATACAATAATATCCTTAGTGAGTAGTAGTTTGTAAGTGTTCGGCCACAGTCTCATAAGAAGTCGGGTACTCATTGCCAGTGTGGTACACAACCACATCCTCAACGTGCATGTTAGGCTGGAAGAAGTACTCAGTCACTGGGCGGTCGAGGGGGTAGCCCAAAGGCCTCTCATCCAAGAAGAATGTGTGTTCGTTTTGAGCTTCCTTGGGAATGCCCTGGCTCTTGTAGACAGCAACGAAGATCTGGAGAGGGAATCCGGACTTGGTACCTCTAGGGAGCATCAGCCTCTTGGGCAGGTTATCGTATTTGTACAACATGTCGACGGGCAGTTTGCTCTCTCCAAGGAGGGTGTAGATCTCACCAACCGACAGAGAGTCCTCCTTGTAGAAGAAGAAGTCGTTGGAGCTGCGTTCGATCACGTGCTCGCCCTTGGTGAGTTTCTGTGAGAACCAGTCGAGTTCTACGAAGTTCATGTAGTTGTCTTCGAACTTGACTTCGTTGCCGTAGCTGTCGTATTTGGGACCAAGGAACACCTTGAATGTAGCTTGTTCCTCAACATCAGATTTAACTGAGATCTTCACGGTGAAGGGCTTGTTGTTCAGGCGGGGCTGCATGACAGCGTATTGCTTCTCAGTGCCAGTGATCAGTTCCTGGTTTGTGTAGTAGATGGCGTTTGATGCGTTGAACAGGTAGAAGTCGAAGAAGGTCTCGAGTTTGCTCACTTCCACTTTGTTAACCTTAACGCCGACGTAGTGGAGGGACTCTTGGCTGTAAGACGGCAAGTACTGCTTGTACTGAGACATGAAGCGCCAAATCTTGTTGTAGAGTTGGTAAAACGCGGGGTCTCGGAGGGAAGTCTGGTAGAAGTCCAAGGCGGTGGGGATGAATTCATAGCTGAAATAAAAATGAATCATTAAAATGTTGTATTTAGCGAAACTAGCTAGACTAGAAAAACCCTTAAAATCGTATTAATTTTCGTAGATTTTTGTAATTGTATATCGAATCTTTAAAGATTATTGATTTTTGAATGTAAAGGGCTATGCATCTCCCGGTAGGAGAAGTAGTCACTGCGATCTAAAAGATCTATTGTGACTCGCCACCTGGTTAAAGTAAATCTAGATTATTCAATCCTATAAGTTCAATGACCTCAAACTAGATTGCAACCAGGCTCTGATAAAAATTTAAAGTAAAAGTTTTATTTCTTCTTTCACCTTCAAATTAGTATGGAAGTATTAATATCTTATGATCGAATATTATTCGTAAGTAAGAGGTCAAAAATACTTACTCTCCGTGTTTGTAGTTGATGGAAGCTCCACCGAGGATACGACGAGCTGCCCTCTCGTAAGAGTTGAAGTAATTGCGGCGGTCTGAGATCTTCTCGTACAGGTCGGGGTTAGCTTGCCAGAAGTTGCCCACCCAGTTGATGGTTTTGGAGTTTGAGAAGTCGACTTGTTTGTTAAACTGCAAAAAAAGTTACATTTAACATATTTTCTTCATACTAAAGCTAAAAAAAGTATTATCAAAAAGCAGTTGTACTTACAGCAGTGAACTGGCCTTGTTCAAGGAATGACAGGAACATGTCTTCGTAGTTGCGCACATAACGCAGATCGTCAAGGTTGTATTTGTTCTGCATAACGTAGTTGTCAGTTCTCTGGACAAACGGTGTGATTTTGGTGGTCAAGAACGGACGGAATCCGTATTTGAAGGGTTTGTACCACGAGAATGTAGGGATCTCACCCATGCCGTTTGAAAGTCTCTCCAGGTAGTAGCGAGCCAACAGCTGTTGGTAGAAGTGGTAGTAGATCTCACCACGACGCTCCTTGAAGATACCGCTAACGATATAGTCGCCTTCCTCCCAGAATGGCATCATAACGTGGAAGTAAGTGTAGAAAGTGTTCCAGCCGATGTCCTCGGTGAGGTAAGCGAGTTTGTATTCATCGCCGTAGGTGTAGTAGTCGGAGTAGTTCTGGTAGTAGAAGTGGAAGTTGTTTTCCTTGATGATACCGTGTTCAGGGTATTGTTCGAAAGGCTCACCGCGCATCCTGCCGTAGTACATCTTGTTGAAAGTCTCAAGGGTGACGTAAAACTCGGGAGCAAGTTCGTAGAAGGGAGGAAGGACCAAATCCTTGGTGTCCAAACGCTGGACGAGAGCGACGTAGAAAGTGTAAGCGAACATTCCCTCGTTGACATGGACGCGCGCCCAGGCAGCGGTCTTGTAGAAGGTCTCGAAGTCCTTGGCATAGTAGAATACATCGTACAATGCCTTGGCTTGCTGCCTCACTTTGTCGTCGAAAATGGTGAAGACGTTGTATTTTGGCAGGAAGTCTTTTTCGAACAAAGTAAAGAAGTTCGTTATAGCTTCGGGCTTCTGAAAGACAAAACAAGAATTTTACAAATTAATGTTACTGGCCAAATGGCTTTTTTAAATTATTATGTTGCTTCGAAAGTCATTAACTTACTTGGTACTTGTCAATGTTGGCCTTAATGTCGAAGTCCTTGCCGATTTTGTAGTACCTAGCGTCAACATTCACTTGATTGAAGGTCTCGAAAAGTTCCAGGACTTTGTATTGACGTTCAACCGTAGCAGCTTCGACTGAAAAGAAAATAGTATTTTGATATACTATCAAAGTAATAAAGGCAACAAGTAATAAAATGCTAACATAAGGAACAGTAGATCTATCTTGTTATGACTATAACAAAAATAGTACTTTTTTATATTGTATTGTATTTAGGTATTATTGTCTTTTGGCTATTCAAATGTTAAGTCCCCAAAAAGACTTTATTTTTTTGTCAATTTGATTACCAGCTTTATAAACATGTCTTTGTAGAATTTAGTACATGAAGATATTTACCTTTCTCGAACTTCCTGCTGGTGATGTCTCTGTGGAAGGTGGGCTCGGCCACCGCCAGGGCGACCACGGCTGCTAGTACCAGGACAGTCCTCATCGCGTCAGAGCCTGAAGACAACTGTGCTTTAACAACCATCTCCCTAAGTATTTATACAAAACTCTTATCTGCGTCTTTAGTCGAATCCGCTTTAAAATTTGTTGATAAGGGAAGTTGTACTCGTAAATACACTTCAAAAAACAAAAGTGAGACGATTCTTGCGCGAGTTTTTTACCGATTTCAAAAAAAAGGTTACCAACTTCAAGAAAAGGAGGTTTTAGGTTGTCAGTTTGACCTGTATGTATGTGATATTGTTGGAATTAGATTATATTTGAGTAAAGCGTTTTATTTAGGCTTCCTAACATGTGTGCTAAATTTTGGAAGTGTATGAATGTTTGTCCACGAATTGCTCGAAAACTAAAAGTCAAATTGAGATAAACACCTTAGATTTCTGCGAACTGTTCATTTAAACTATCTATTTTATTATTTTAATAAAATAACAAAAATAAAAAGAACTTCTTCTATTAAAATCAAAAAATAGTGGGTAGTTTTCCGTGACCACGGCCCCTGGAAAGGTGCCGAAACGTCGGATAAACCAAAAAATCTTTAAAAACAACTAAAAATTTTACCAAGTTGTTATATAAATGCGTGAAAAAATCCGTAAAAGTGTTTTACTCAAATTGAGATGCCTGCCCTACCTACCTTTTTGAGGTCAGTGCTAGCTAGGGAGCATGGATGATGAAAAAAAGACACCGACGTCAATCAACTCAATGTTTGCATTTGCTAAAGTGTTAGGCAAACTAAAAAAAATATTAGTTGTGTAAAAAAATGTTTATACTTATATTTATATTATATATCTGTCGAAGTATATTAAAAAAAATGATATTTTCTGTGTCGAATATTGCAAAAAAATTGATAATATATGTATCTGTCCATATTTAAAAAAATGCATTTTATGTGTCGAATATTGCTAAGATGATATAAGTAAAAGTAACAAGGAAGTTATTTAGATAATTAAACCGACTTCATAAAGTACCTACAAACTGAAAATAAAAATAGATATATTTTTTTTTTAGTTTGCCTAACACTTTAGCAAATACAAACATTGAGTTGAAGTCGAGCCCGAAATCATAATATTATTTGAATAAATTATTTTACATAACAAGGGTCTCGAGACCTTTTTTCTAAACCCATTTTGATTTTCGGTCTAGAAATGTCTCTATAGGCCTTAGTACTATTATATGTTCTGTGCTATAGGCTGTATTGATTTGTTTTCATTTTAGACACTAAAACAAATTGAGTAGTCGAAATCACACTTATAGCAATATAGAGAAAAGCATAATTTTCTTACCTTTTTCTTTTGAATTAATGTTTAATAATCTTCCATGACATCATCAACACTTTTATCAAGTCGACTCCTGACCTTTTCTTTCATCGCTAAGAAACAACATCTCACTCGGATTGTCGAATAAACAAAATGGCAGGTAGTTCAAGGCTGTTTATTGTCTTATCAATGGATGAACAGAACAATTACTGCATTTATAATAATATAGGTAGGTAATTAGTAAAAACACCGTAAAGTGCATGACCAAAATGTGTGCAATTTAATAAATATCCAATTAATAGTCGTACTACGTAACTTTGTGTGTATTTCTTCTTTTCGTGTCAAGCCATCGGTAAATATTATAAATGATATTTTGCCTGTAACTGGCTTCATAAAGATCTTGTTGAGTGTGCTTACGCATTTACACTTGTGGCTGCCGATAAGTTAGGAAACATAGAACAAAAAATCGGCCAAGTGCGAGTTGGATTCGCCCATGAAGGGTTCCGTACCCACTTAACGTACCGATTGCCTATACCTAGCCTAGCCCTACCAAAATTCCACTATCATGTTTTGTCAGCAAAACATAACTTTGTTTTTAATAGTGTTTGTATGAATGACAAAGTAACATTTGCAGTTTTTAAAAATGTGTTATATCTCAAAAAGTACTTACTTTCGTTTAAACCAGTTTTCATTGAAAGTTTTTATTAAGATCTACAGCATATATTTTTTTAAGAGTATTCACTCTTTTATTTCAAAAGTTAGAGGGAGGGACACACCACTTTGGAAGGCTCTATCTTTCAAAACGTTGACTTTGAGAAAATATAATTTGAGAAATCTGTATGTCATTTCTAAAGACCTATCTATAGACACCCCACACGAATATGTTTGATAAAAATATATTTTTCAGTTTCAGTTCCATGTATAGAGTTTATTTTAGTTTTATTTTTTATATGAAAATCGTAAAGCGGTTCACAGAGTACATATACCTACCAAGTTTCAACTGTGTAGTTTTGATAGTTTTGACATAAAGTGGCTGTGAGATACGGACGGACGGACGGACATACAGACAGACAGACATGACGGACCTATAAAGGTTCCGTTTTTTGCCATTGGGCTACGGAACTCTAAATAGGAGGATCCAGAGCTCTTAAAACACGTTGAATGATAAATAGTTTTTACTTTTTCTTGCATTCACAATGCAATTTAATCGACCCGTCACGCGTAAATGCAGGCAAAGCGCATTATAGAATAGGATAATTTCGACTCTCCTAATGATTCCGTATAATTTCGACTCTCTTAATGACTCCGTATAATTTCGACTCTCCTAATGACTCAGTATAATTTCGATTAGCCGTAGTCTCACCTTTACTACCTGTTACATACCCAAGTAACCACAACCCAAAACCTATTGTCGCTGGTCGCTCTTATCTGTATAGGGGGCATGCACAGAAAAACTTTCAGCCTTTATAAAATAACGAAGGTCTGGCCGCGTGGGCTTTTAGGCTAATAGGAATTAGTTAGTGTTGTAACGTGTCTAGGTACTTTGATAAAATTTCATCATCATCATTTCAGCCGTACGACACTGCTGGGCATAGGCCTCCCCCAAGGATCTCCACAACGATCGGTCCTGCGCTGCCGCATCCAGCGGCTTCCCGCGACCTTGACCAGATCGTCGGTCCACCTTGTAGGGGGCCTGCCCACGGAACGTTGTCCGGTTCGCGGTCGCCATTCGAGAACCTTTCCGCCCCAACGGCCATCGGTTCTCCGCGCTATGTGTCCCTCCCACTGCCACTTCAACTGACCAATCCTTCGATCGATGTCGGTCGTTTTAGTTCTCCTGCGGATCTCATCATTTCTGATTCGATCGAGCAGGGAAATACCAACCAATAATGTAGTTAGCTTTCACTGGTTACGAGGTTACCTAAAGTAGTTATTTATTTTTATTGAATAAATAAACATCTTACAACATATAACATTCATTGACATGATTTTCTAAATAATAGCAGCTAATGCTCATCACATAAATGTTTGTCTCGGGTGGAGATTTTTCTTTCTTCTATGTTTATCCGCAATCAGAAAGATGCGGAAAGTAACTTTGGGTGCAAAATCGAGCCACTGTGTAACCCTCCAATTACGCTGTCTTTGCAATTTAATTATTACATTTTTTTTTTTTTTTTTTTTATCTACTACGGGGTAGCACTTAGCCTTCATCACACCTGATGTTAAGTGGTGATAAGGCTGAAGGTGGAAGCGCACTACTCCCGGAATCCTCACTGAGGAACTGGCTATCTTATCTTTAACTGCCGGAACACAATAATGCTGAAAACATCATTGTTATGGCGTCAGACTTAGACAAGATGGTGGTAGCTAGCCAGGCGGACTAAGAACAAGTCCTACCACCAACCAAACCAAATACAATATGTACCCCCGCTGGGAATCGAACCCGGGACCTCTGGGT
Organism: Crambus lathoniellus; assembly: GCA_949710035.1. Taxonomy (NCBI): domain Eukaryota; kingdom Metazoa; phylum Arthropoda; class Insecta; order Lepidoptera; family Crambidae; genus Crambus; species Crambus lathoniellus. Next base: position 14,434,527 of record OX453296.1, read on the forward strand.
CTGAAGTCGGTGGTGTGAACCACTAGACCACAGAGGCGGTTAAAACTTTTAAAAAGAGTTTTATGTCAATACTTAAATCAGATGCTCGCATGCTGAATGAATTATTTATAATTTTTGGCTCCAACTTTAAATATCGGTTATATATTTACTTTTATGTAAATTATCTATTCGGATTTTTTTTATCTAGGTATATCCAAAAATTTAAGGAGCGGCTCAGAATCGGTAAATAAACAATTGTCTCTAGAAACATGGGTAAAAATATGTTTTTTTTTCGGACTTTTCATACAAATTAGACTAATCACATGGCTGATTAAGTATATAAAGCCAAAAATTTTTGTGATATATCGACTCATGTTTCTTAGAAAAAGTTGTTTGGGTAAGTACTTAGCGATTCCAAGTCGCTCCTTAAAATTTTAAGAAATAGTTAAAAGAAATACAGCGTATACTAATGTCCACTTTAGGTTCATCAAATTTATAAAATAGCATATCCGCGATTTGTTGATTGTTCAAAGCGTTATGTTTGACGATTTGCCCGGCCATGTTTGACCAAATCGATTTAGAAGGGGGTGCACTGACAACACATCACATATTATTTACATTACGATGCGGCCAGCCATATCTCGAAGTGCCCAGGCATATCTCGCTGTAGCTAAGTGACTCGTAGGCTAAAACGACAAATAGGTTGCTCTCATTGATCTGCCCACTGGGAACATCATGAAATAATCGGCCAAATCACGAAATGACGGCGCATCGTGATGTGCCCAGGAAGCTTTCGATCGGCCCAATTAAACGATCGGCCTACGGCATACAGTCTGATATTACATTTTTTATCACCCGACTGTAAAAAGTGGAGTGTTATTTTGAAGTTTAGATTAGATAAAATAATACGCCTTACTTATTACTTACTTCTATTTAAATTTAGATAAATACGTAAGTACACTTATCTCTACCAAGGTATCCCAACCGGACAAGAACCCGATGACTGTTAGACAGACAGTCCACTAGTTCTCTTATTTAACCTTCACATTTCTGCAGCTAGTTTCGTTCTTTATGTGTAAAGGAAATATTTTGGTTCTTACTACTTAGAAGATTTCAAGACACTAAGCTGTATTTGCGATATCCAGGACGTGCAGACATCCAGAACATCCAGTAATAAACTAAATCATTAATAAATGAAAAACTTGCAACACTCTACACCAAAGTTATACTAAAGTTATCCAGCATAGCATAAATTACTTATAAGTAAATAAAACAACATTGTAGCTTACTTAAATCAATCACGGGTAAATGGAGACACAACTTAAGATAAAGCTAAACTGCAAAGTCTCAATCACCGCCGTATAGTTGCTAGCTTAACTGTGTTCTACAGGATACACTTTGGAGAGTGAGACTCCGAGATCTTGTTCCACCTGCCCCTTTCCACCATCGAGGTACCAGACGCAGGTTAGCTTACCATCCTTACATAGTAGACATTCCACCCGTCCGTACGAAGCGCTTCGTTAGTTCTTTCTTGATGCAAACTGCTAAAGATTGGAATCGCATGTGTTCAAGCCAAATGTAATAAATAGGTATACAGGGTGTTAGGGGCACCGTTGCAAAAACTTAAACCATGGCTTCAGACCATCATGCTGAACAACGTACTGCAAGATTTTTTTGTCGGAAATGAAAAAAAAAACGACTTTTCATACAAATATAACAATTAACAACTAATCGGAACATTTTGTATGGAGAGTCGATCTATTTTTTTCATTTCCGACAAAAAATTCTTGCAGTGCGTTGTTCAGCATGATGGCCTGACTGAAGCCATGGTTAAAGTTTTTGCAACACCCTGTATGTAAATCATAGGAAAAGAAAGACTGCTAAATAAGTTACATTCACCGAGCAACATTACTAAGTTACATAAATAAAAGATAAATAAAAATAATCATCCAAGACAAGAAAGAAGATAACCCCTCAACGGGAGAAAAAGATTAAATACATTAATTAATCTGCCTATTTTATCTCGAAAGATTTTCGACAAAAGATCAGAGTTCAGAGAAATAATCGCTAAGTGAGGTGACTTTCGATAATGTTTCAGCACAGCGTGCCCGTAGTGTAAGTTTTTATGTCAAAAAACGCAAACTATCGTGAGTGCGTATTTATGTCAATTTGTATGAAAACTGTATCAGCGCCTCTAGCGGCGAGTAGCGCGCTTATGCAGTTTTCATACAAATTGACATAAATACGTACTCGAAATAGTTTGCGTTTGCTTGACATAAAAACTTACACTCGGGGTACGGCCCGTAGTGTAAGTTTTTATGTCAAAAAACGCAAACTATTTCGAATGCGTATTAATGTCAATTTGTATGAAAACTGTATTAGCGCCTCTAGCGGCGAGTAGCGTGCTTATATAGTTTTCATACAAATTGACATTAATACGCATTCGAAATAGTTTGCGTTTGCTTGACATAAAAACTTACACTCGGGGTACTGATTATCAAAATTACTTGCACAAGATTTTATTTTACGAAAGGTTAATAAAAGCAGGGTGCGACTTTTTTGTTTAATTCGATGTAGGTATTACAAATTATTTACATTACCTACATATTTAAAACATAGGTATACTTTATACTTATTAATTAACTTTATATATTAAGAACTTTAAACCCTTAAACTTTTTTTTAACCGCCTCTGTGGTCTAGTGGTTCACACCACCGATTTCAGACCAAGAGGTCCCGGGTTCGATTCCCAGTGGGGGTTCATATTGTATTTGATTTGGTTGGTGGTAGGACTTGTTCTTAGTTCGCCTGGCTAGCTACTACCGTCTTATCTACGTCTGACGCCATAACAATGATGTTTCCAGCATTATTGTGGTCCGGCAGTTAGAGATTAGCCGGAAGAGTTCCTCAGTGATGGAGGATTCCGGGAGTAGTGCGCTTCCACCTTCAGCCTTATCACCACTTAACATCAGGTGTGATGAAGGCTAAGTGCTGCACCGTTGTAAATAAAATAAAAAATAGAAATAATAAAATAACTTACTAGCCTTCCGCCCGCGGCTTCGCACGCGTGGAGTACACGACGTTATTCCGCGGGAATTTGATATTTTTACGGGATAAAAAGTAGCATATGTTCCTCTCCAGGCTACAAAGTATGTGTATCCCAAATTTCAGACAAATCCGTTCAGCCGTTTTGGCGTGATTGAGTAACAAACATCCAAACATCTAAACTTTCACATTTTTTTATTAGGATTAATAGGAAGTTAAACATTATTATGACATGAGGACTTTAAGCGTTTGTAATTATTTCCTAAAAATCCCTTCTTTTACATGACTGCCCAAAAAAGGAGTGTATCGTGTTTAGGGTACACATACATACATTAGTTAGTATGTATGTGAGTTTCTTTATTCCACCCTTCGATCATATAAATCGAAGATTCCACCATAACTTCGAATACCTTATTCAAAACGTTATGTCACCCCAAGTAACACTAGCTATATATTTTTTTAATATTCAATATGGCGGACGTGTGACGGCGCCAATCAAAAAATGTAATGAAAGCCTTTTCTTCAATAAATTAAAGCAATACGGGTATCAAATGAAAGTCCTTGACAAGTTAATTTCAAAAATGTACAATTTGTGTACATAATTACTAAAAAGTATCATCAGTTCATCACATACTTAACCCGGCGAGCATGACCCAGGGTATCTCATACCCTGTTACATTTTCAAAGTCGTGTATTTTTTAAGTTTCTCGTCTGACAACACTAAGCGCGCTCAGTAGCTGGAGGAAGGGGCTCGCAGGGCAGGATAGTGGCATGATCGCAGTGTGGCCCGGGATACCGGCTGCGATATTAGTGCGCATACCTGTTGGGGGGTATGACACCATGACAGCGATTAGTCAAATTTTTACCAAAATATTCATTATATTTTTTTTACGAAAAGTATCTCATTATCTCTTAATTTTAGAATAATTTTATGTATAATTATAAATTTTTGTAAAGCTATAGCTATTTCGTTAAGATTTGTTACTTTGACTACATAGTTTATGAAAAACGAGATTAAATAAAAATTATTGTATAATTCTGAACTCGATTTATTTAATTTCCTATTAAAGAACATTATACTTATTACAAAATCAAACCAAATTAAGTTTATAAAATAACAATAAGAACTAATTTGTGGTGCATTAACTTAAGGGTACCTATGTCAAACCCTGCCTCATGCTTGATGTAACTTTATTTCACCTCATGCTCGCCGGGTTAAATACTCACATAATATAATAAAAATAAATAAATTAAAAATTAAATAAAAACAAGACAAATTAATAAATCTCTTCTTTTAAAATTATTTTTTTTTATGAAATTTTTGGCTTTAAAATTATATAAGTAAGTTAGTTACCTACTTACAGTTTTTATAAATTAAATTTATTATTTTCTTCTTTATAAAAGCTGTATTTACCTGTAAAGACCTGTATCTTTTAGTTTTGTGATTTGTATTTGTTATCATAACTAAACTATACTAGCTCGTACTTATCGTCCAAAATCTTAATAATGATAAATGGAACCCTTAGTATGGATTTGTGTCAAGATTATTTACCTAGCTCTCAAACAACAGAATAACTTAGGTACTCATATGAGTATTTAAATAATTTCAATAATTTCAGGAAACGGTATCCATGTCTGTATGGGAAGATAAAATAGCTTTCGGAAAAAATGATCAGCCTAGGCGTTTAATTGAATGGCGGATTCAACCAGTTGGCTGCGACATCCACACCAAGAAATTTGTATGTTGTACGAAAACTGTGTGTGGAGATCATACAACTTGTATGATCCTCAAACAGGTTTCGTTTTATCAATCTTCATCATCATCATTTCAGCCGTACGACGCCCACTGCTGGGCATAGGCCTCCCCCAAGGATCTCCACAACGATCGGTCCTGCGCTGCCCGCATCCAGCGGCTTCCCGCGACCTTGACCAGATCGTCGGTCCACCTTGTCCACCTTTCCTTTTTTATCAATCTTATTAACCCTCAAAGACATCTGTTGTCGAATAGTGAAAACAGTACAAACTGGCAACTACTTGACACTAGATGCCGCAAAGGACAAGTAATATCCGCTACACACGTACCGATCCGACCGCTGATTTGGTCAGCTCCAAACCAAAGCGTAGTAGCGGAGTCGTCCGACCATAATAAATTTTATTATTATTCGTGTTTGACGCGGTCTGCACGCCGGTTCGCACGAACTTCACTTCCTACCAAATCGGACCGTGCGTAGTGTAGGCTCTCGACCTGACCAACAAGGCAGTGTTTACAATTTTGGTGATTTTCCCTAGATTTAGAGAAAAAACACCTATGTAAAAGCGGAAATCTTTAAGGCAGACAGAATACGACGTTTGAGGGATTTTTAGAGGATTTAATATAGTGCTCGTTCATGACTTTTGCGGATGATTGAACAAACGAAATGCTTAAATATGGCCATTTATGCAAAGGTTCTTTAAAAAAGGTTTTTTTCGTATATGTTATATGTATAAGTAATAACATTTATAAATTACATTGTGTCGTAAAATAAATTTATATTAAGGCATAACACATCATCAATAAGTGCTGCTTTATGTAAATACTAGCTGTGCCCGCGACTTCGTTCGCGTGGAATAGTGACTTTCGGCAGCATTTTTAATTTTTTTAGCTAATAAGGTTTTTCGTTTTTTGTGCATTTATTTTATATATATTAGTTTAGCGCTATGATACATATTAACACATTAAAAAAATATTTCACATAGCCTTCCGCCCGCGGTTTCGCCCGCCTGTTGTACTACACGACGTTATCTCGAGGGTAAGTTATATTTTTCCGGGATATCAATTAGTCTTTGTCACTCTCTAGCTCCTAAAATATCCACATACTAAAAAAACACGCCGATCCGTTGCTCCGTTTTGACGTGAAAGACGGATATACAAACAATACAAACAGTATGTCAAAAGAAAGAACTTATCACGCTGAACAACTTCTCTTAAGATGCTATCTCTTAAAGTTTAACCTGGCTGCTAGGGTTCCACATCAGCTGGCCTAGCATGAACGGCTTTTATCATGCGATATGATATAGCACGTCATGCTGTCTTGCTTACCTACCCCACTAAGGTGGAAGCAAGACAGCAAGACGTGCTATATCATATCGCGTGATAATGATGGTAATGCTAGCCAGGCACGTGTACCAAGACCTTCAAACTTTGTACGTCAATAGAAAATGCTCATCACATTTAACAATTTTCCATAAGACGGTATTTTTATATCTCTCATAGTTTAGCTGGACTGCTATGGTTCCACATCGGCCATTTAGATCTTCTAAATAAATTATAGCCTACCTATAAGTTGGCGACAACTAATAGCTATATAACAAAAAAAGTTTCATTAAAATCCGTTCAGTAGTTTTTGCCTGAAACGTGGACAACAGACAGACAGACAAAAAATTCAAAAACTATATTTTTGGTATCTGTTCCGTTTAAGAAGACCCTTGGTGGTATTTTTTTCTATTTCTTTTCAATGTATACAGCCCCTGTACCGGCAAAAAAATATGGATATGCACATGGGCTTCATTTGGCATTTCATGCCCATATTTTGTGCTTTTAAGGGCATAATATGGCCTTCAAATGTCAAATGAAGCCCATGTCCATACCCATAATTTTTAGCCGGTAGCCCCCTGAATAGAATCGCATACAGTTTTATAATAAGTATGAATTATTTTATTTATTTACTTAATATACACGGTAATTTTTTTATCACCCCGGATAAAATTAAAAAGATTATTCTGCTCATGAAAACAAACAATTTTTATTATGGGACCAACACTAAAATCGCAAAAAAAAACAGCTATTCCATACAAAAGTGCAAAAATATTTAATCAAAATGTATGGAACAGCTGATATTTTTTCACGATTTCAGTGTTGGTCTTTTAATAAAAGTTGTTTGTTTTCATGAGTAAAATATCCGGGGTGATAAAAAAATACCGTGTATATTACATAAACAGTACCTACGTATTAACACATTAAAAATTTATATCACATAGCCTTCCGCCCGCGGTTTTGCCGCGTGTACTACACGACGTTTTTCCGAGGGAATGTGATATTTTTTCCGGGATGAAATTAGCCTATGGGACTCTCTAGCTCCTAAACTATCCACATACTAAAAAAACAGGTAGATCCGTTGCTCCGTTTTGACGTGAAAGACGGATACAAACAAACACACTTTCACATTTATAATATTAGTATATATTGTAAGTCAAAAGAAAATACTTATCACGCTGAACAACTTCTCTTAAGATGCTGTATTTGTATCTCTTATAGTTAAGCTGGGCTGCAAGGGTTCCAAATCAGGAGTACCAGACCTTCGACATTTTTCCGTTAATAGAAAATGTCCATGACGTTAAACAACTTTTCTTAAGACGCTATGTTTGTATCTCATATAGTTTAATCTGGCTGCTAGGGTTTCACATCAGGTGTACCAGACCTTCAAACTTTGTACGTCAATAGAAAGTGCTCATCACGTTTAACAATTTTCCTTAAAACGGTATTTTTATATCTCTCATAGTTTGGCTGGACTGCTATGGTTCCACATCAGAAATTGCGATCCTCAAAATAAGTTATAGCTATATGTTGGCAAGGACCAATAGCTGTATAACAAAAAAAACTTTGATCAAAATCCGTTCCGTAAACTTTTTTGCCGACGTCATCACACAAAAAAATTCATCTCCTGTTTTCACCCTCTTTAGGGTAGTTTTTTTTACAAGCTTTGAATGTCGTATTTATTTATCTTATCAAAATCCTAAAATAATTTTGAAGCTTGTAGCTTTAAAAATGACGTAATTTCCATACAAACTTTCATCCCCTATTTCAACCCCTTACAGCCCTTTGTTCACATAAAAAAGTAGCCTATGTCCTTTCTCAGGCTCTACACTATCTCTGTACCAATTTTTATTCAAATCGGTTCCGTAGTTTAGGCGTGATTGTGTAACACACAGACAGACAGATTCGCATTTTCACATTTATAATATACTAGCGGCCGCCCGCGGTTTCACCCGCGTGGTTCCCGTTCCCGTGGGAATATCGGGATAAAAAGTACATATAAACCTTCCTCTTGAATCACTCTATCTATTAAAAAAAAAACGCATCAAAATCCGTTGCGTAGTTTCAAAGATTTAAGCATACAAAGGGACATAGGGACAGAGAAAGCGACTTTGTTTTATACTATGTAGTGAAGTAAGGATTTGCAAGTTTTAGCATTTTAATGAAAATAACAGAAAAAAAACTTTACAAAAATAAAATAATAAAAAACACGGGTTGCACTCCGGGAGTGCCGGCAGAAGTGAAAAAGGCTCCCTAGACTTTTTCACGAAAAAAAAAAAGGAAAATGAAAAAATACGGATTAGATTTGAACCGAGGTCTTCCTGGCTTCAATGCCGCCTGTTTTCACATCAAGCTATTACAACTTTGGAAACGGTGGCAAAATTTGCATTCGTATTCTTATGACATTGTAACAGTTTTTCGATCAGGGTCACGTGTCCGTCTTACGAATTTTCGATCTGACGATCTGACGGTCACGTGATCCTGACGCGAGTTTAAATTTTTTTACCTAGCACAAAAGTGCACAACGCCGCTAAAGAAGTAAAAAACTGAAAATATTTTTCTTTTTAATCTATCTATTGCAGGTAAATCGATGTTTTCAGTAATTATCCTACTAATATTACAAATGTGAAAGTTCAGATGTTTGGATGTTTAGATGTTTGGATGTTTGTATGTTTGTTACTCAATCAATCGTTTGCAGCGATCGGTCGGATCGGAACGTATGTAGCAACTAGAAGTTTCATTCATGTTTTCAAATATTTTGCTAGATGGCGCTACTATACTTCTAGGTGTTGGAATCTTGTTGGAAACATTGATTTATTTAACTCGATGATAATATTGTTAATAAAGTAAAATGAAATACTTTTGATTACATACTTTATCAGAAAATATAATAATATATTCTTCTTATTTGAATGAGACACAGTAGTTCTGCTACTGCCCACTAGAGGTGTGCGTACAAAATGTCTCCCGTATCTCCACTAGGAGTACGTAGCTCACCAAACGCAACGCCGACGGAGCGCCCAATGTGTACCTCCCCTACAGGCTAGTTAATGCTGGCATCTTCTTGTACAAAATGCCTGACGATCCTGCAACTAACCGTATTTAGTTCTAGGGACCTTTACAACTGCATGTCAGTCAATGAGAATAAGGTTAAAATGAAAAATTATAAACATATCGACACGGTAGAAAACGTAATTGCTGTAAGTATAGCAAAAATGAAATAGATTATAAGAAATAAGAAATTTATTTGCCTTAATTGTGGTTAACAAAGATATCATAAAAATCACACCTCACTATTAGCCGTTTTAGGCATGTAAAATTTAGAGAATTATAGGTAGGTACTTTACAGTTAAGTGGTCATAACATTATTTAATAAGTTATTACAAAAACAAACAAGTCAAAAACAAGAAAAACATTTATTATTAGATATTATAGCCAAAGTTATAATGGTAGGTACTTAAGTACTTACATTGCAAAAGTGTTATACCTAATAGTAATACATTGTACCTACTAAAACAAGTTAAAAGTGTTGGCATGTCAGATAATATCAAGATTCATTTTAATGTTAATGTCAAATTATTGTTATTTTCAGTCAAATTATAATAACATTTATCAATTAGCCAGCTATAGAAAGCACGTTTAAATAAATTTATAGGCTTCAAAAAAGGAGGAGTTTCTCAGTTCGGTTGAATTTTATTGTTTCAGGTAGGTGATTATAAATTTTAACACACATTGTATAAGAATTATTTGAGCAGATAGCTGATTTGGAGTTTGGCATCAGCAGCTAGTTTGGATACCGGGCATTGAATAAGCATTAAATAAGCAAGAATGGCGTAGGTAAGTAGATTAAATACACAGTCGAAATCAGAAAAAGAAATACAAAAAGAAATACCGCGTAACTTTATGGGTATGAACTTTATACGTTTTTGGAAACTTTAAGTCAATTTTATAAAAAAAATAGCCGCTACCAGTTCCTTGTTTTGTGACGTCGGGTATAACGATAACTAGCTAGCAACGTTCAACAGAACAAAGCAGCAAAAATCTATGAAAATAAGGAATTCAAATGACAGTTGAAGCCCATACCCATATCCATATTTCTTAGCCGGTAGCCCCCGGTCCGGGTCTCGTGTCGCTACGACGACAAAAATTTTACATTGACGGATAGTTTTTTTAAGTCTGCCCAAAACTGATGTTTTTGATACTAATTTACTTACAGCAAAATTCAAACCGGTGATTGTAGTGAGTTTTTATTTACGAGGTTTATATTTAATAACACTAACACACACTTACAGCATTCTTTTCGAAGCCCAAAATCAAAACTTAGATTACTTACGACATTTTTAGGGATGAATATTGAACGCCAGTTTACTTACACCCTCCTCCAGGTTTATAAATATAGTAGCCGTTAAGGTACAGCATTCTTATAAGTACGTGATTGCTTTAAAAACATTCTAATAGTAACTTTCTGCATTCAAACAACTATTTTTTTAAATAGTTGTTTAAATGTAGCAAATGATAATTATTTTTAAAGCATAATAATTATATTTAGATTTAAATGAATCAAGGTAGGCATCTTATGTTGGTTAAGTTAGGTCAGTAAAGTAAATGAGAAATCACTGCATAAAGCCGCAGGTCAAACGGATTCAATGATATGCTTTAATGATAGCGAAAAATAACACTAAACAATGATATTATTATTACATAAGTAATTAACGAATCTGTAAAAAACATGCACTTGTACCGCTTGTACTTATGTGAAAATTGGTAAAAAACTTTAATTAAAAAATGTGATGTTTATGTATGTGATTATGTTTGTAGAATAGGGGTCGTTTTAATCATCAATTCTTTAAATTAATATCGACGTTGAAACACAGAAAGGTATCGTATCTCATTAAAACGTCGTACGTGCTCAACTAAGCGTATGGTTATAATCAGCTTTTTTTAGGGTTCCGTAGCCAAATGGCAAAAAACGGAACCTTACAGATTCGTCATGTCTGTCTGTCCGTATGTCTGTCTGTCCGTCCGTCCGTCCGTCCTTATGACACAACCACTTTATTCCAAAACTATTACGACTACACACTTGAAACTTGGTAGGTAGATGTAGGTATTCTAAGAAATAAAACAAATAAGGTGGGGTGGGGCTCCCCATACATGGAACTGAAACTATTTTTTTCATCCAATCTATTCAGGTGGGATGTCTATAGATAGGTCTTTAAAAATAATATAAAGGTTTCCTATATCATTTTTTTTCTCTGTCTATATTTTGAAAGAAGGCACTTCCAAAATGGTAAAATATGTGCCCCCTACCTCCTTATAACTTTTAAAATAAGATAGTGAAAAATCTAAAATAAGTACCTATATGCTGTAGACCTTTGTAAAAACTTATAACATAAATTGGCTCTAACGAGATATAGTTAACAGTTTTTGAGTTAGAACACATTTTCAAAAACCGCAAACATACTTAACTTTGTCCTTCATACAAACACAATAAATTCAATTGGTTCAGTGAAATGACAAATAACATACACACTGACTGTAAATTACCTAAAAAGAAAACCATGATATTATCAATATCGCTTCGCTGCGCTTCGCGATCGCCTTAAATTTCTAACTTATCACGTGTTCTACAGGACTTCCGCTTTATAAAACCGGAAAAAAACTTGAATTTTTTTTGTCATTTCACTGAACCAATTTAGGGATTTGTTCAAATCACTAGATTTTTTTAGGGAAATGATAAAATCGTGTGGTTATTTTAACGTCCTCCGTGACTTGATCAAATCACTTAGGGAATTGACCAAATCCCTGTTTTTATCACATTCCTGCGACATACCTATATATTCTTTGCCTTAGTCGCTGCGCGGGTGCTGTAATGAAAGGTTGTCTATGTCTTTTCACTTAAAGTGTATTGTAGGTATAAACGTTACACTTTAATAATTAATTAAAACTAAGTTATGTAAAATATTTAATTAGCTGCTCATAATTATGTTTTCATCCTCATTTGACAGCCGTCACCCATTCCTGGGCATAGGCCTCCTCTAAGGATCTCCACAACGATCGGTGCAGCTTTGCCCGCATGCAGCGGCTTCCCGAGACCTTGCCGCACCCAGACCTCTCATCGAGCCCTAATGTAGGCTCGGCGAGAGTTACGGGTGCTTTTTATCTCTCCCCAATCCCCCCGACGAGGAACAGAACCCCCGAAGAGGCGTGGAAAACAGTCTCTCCCAAATCCCCATAAGGGATTCACTCAAGGTCGGCAGACCATATGGGGGAGTCGGAGTATGGCAAATAAATATATTTCTATTCTAAAGGGTTTTTCATTAAGAGCGCTCGAACTATGAAATGGAATAAAACAACCAGGTTAAGTGATACTCCCACAATTTTTATTTTATTTTAAAGAGCATTTGATGACATTATTTATGGAATATAATTTCAGCCAAATGGTCACCGCGATTCCGCTGAAGGTGGTTTATCCTGATGGACAATTTTGGACGACATTTTCGCATAAATGAGGCTCAATCTCATGAATAATGCGAGTTATGTTGGCCTTCAGGGCAGCTTGTCAGCATAGACTTAGGATTTCGCGTAGCCCCACAGAAAGTAATCGAGCGGAGTTAGATCACACGATCTCGGTGGCCAGTTAATGTCACCACGCGAGATAACGAAGCCCTCAAATTTGTCATCCAATTAATTCAATGTTTCCCGTGCAGTGTGGCAAGTGCCGCCATGCTTTTGCAACAACATGTTCCATGGTGAAATGTCAGCGATAAATATGTATTCCCGCCAAATTTGACAGCTATCGCTTTTCCAAGATGGCCGCTATCAACTTTCAAAGTTCGAGCGTCCCTATTGAAAAATCCTATATTTTTTCTATTCTGTTTCTCGAGAAAGAGCACCCCTACCAACTCAACTCTTCACTACTTGCTCTCTGTCGTCAGTGGCGCACAGACTGTGGGAGAGGGGGGGGGGGGGGGAGGGTAGAACAACCGACGACACTCCTTCGAGTGTCGTCGGTTGTTCTAGTTTTCCTGCGGCTCTTGTCCTTTTTTATCGCGCAGGGCCATACCAAGCAACGCTCTCTCCATTGCTCGCTGGGTGTCCTTGATATGGGCTGGATAATATGAGCCTTGTTATCAGACCCATAGCATATTATTCTGAATCCATAGTAAACAAGCGACCCATTTAAATACGCGAATATATTGTGTTATGATGATCGTAGCTTCCCCAATGCTGCATATCCGAGCTAGTTTCGACAAAATATATATTTCTCGAAGTTGAAGAAAAAATTGAGCTATCTCACGACTACCTCCGATAGGACTCAACCCACGACCTTCCACTATCCAGATGAATGCTCTAACCACTAAGCTACAGAGTTGTTAAAACAGAGAGTAGTAGATAACAAAAATTACATTGTGAATGCAAAAAAGTAAAAATGTTTGAGAATATGCAAGCAGCACTCTTTCATATGATACCCCATATGCCCTAACCCCACTTCGAATTTTTAAGAACCCCTTTCAGTCCCTGTTGCACAAAAAATATAAATATTTTTATCTCAGTCTAATTTGCAAAATAGTTGGGCAAACGTAATCTAAAACATTATGATGATTAGTAGTTCTCGAGATATCCAGCTGTGACAGACGGACTGAGTCGCACCATAAGAACATAGGGTTCCTTTTTACCATTTTGGTTCGGAACCCTAAAAACATCGTTGTAATGGCGTCACACTAAGTTAAGATGGTGGAAACTAGCCAGGCGGACTTTGAACAAGCTCTCATCATCATCATCATCATGTCAGCCGAACGACGCTCACTGCTGGGCATAGGCCTCCCCCAAGGATCTCCACAACGATCGGTCCTGCGCTGCCCGCATCCAGCGGCTTCCCGCAACCTTGACCAGATCGTCGGTCCACCTTGTAGGGGGCCTGCCCACGGAACGTCGTCCGGTACGCGGTCGCCATTCGAGAACCTTTTCGCCCCAACGGCCATCAGTTCTCCGCGCTATGTGTCCCGCCCACTGCCACTTCAATGATGCAATCCTTCGAGCGATGTCGGTCGTTTTAGTTCTCCTGCGGATCTCATCATTTCTGATTCGATCGAGCAGGGAAATACCAAGCATCGCTCTCTCCATTGCTCGCTGGGTGACTTTGAGCCTTCTTATGAGACCCATAGTAAAAGACCACGTCTCACTTCCATAGGTCATTACTGGCAACACACACTGGTCAAAGACTTTCGTCTTGAGACATTGAGGTATTTCGGACGCGAATATATGCCGGAGCTTTCCAAACGCTGCCCATCCGAGCTGGATTCGACGAGAGACGAGAGAACAAGCTCTACCACCAACCAAACCGAATACAACATGTATGTAGGTATACTGGGAATCGAACCCAGGTCCTCTGGTTCTGATACCGGTGGTGTGTACCACTAGACAATTTTTAATTAATGATTTATTTCACATTTACGACTACGATTTTCCTATTTTACCTTTTCATGATTTACAACATTAGTGCAACATGTCTCTTTAGATTAAATTTTACATTATCTCTTAGAACAACTTGTCAAAATTCCTTTAATGAGATTTATTACGACCTTTGTGGTGAGTGGTGTGTGCACCAGTTTATACGGTGCAGCTTTCTCTGAGTATCTAAATATTTTTTCGTGTCTGGGTGTTTACGGTAATACCTATCGTTGTTTCCAATTGCCTTAACCCACGCGTTAAAGCCACTTAGATTGATATGAGATCTATAGATAGATGTTGTCCAACATGTATTTATTTATTTGCAATGCTTTGATGCGATATAAAAGAAAAAAATACATTTACTTTTCAGTGTTAACAATATTATAGTTGTAATATGTTTTATTGGATAATTCCAATAAAATTCCAATACAATAAGGTTACAACTACAACATAATCTTCATATTATTTGGACTTCATATTCTGAATGGGTAAAATAAAATCACTTTTTAATAATTCATTAAATAAATATATTTTCAATTCTTATAATATATTATACATAAATAACTACAAATAATACATACACTAATAAATACATATTTAAATATTTCAGTTAAATACGTTGAGAACAGCTGATGGGCGGTGGGGAACAGGAAATGTTCAGGATTGACTCTGAAAATTGGATCATATTCGCAATACTTATACTTACAAGTAGACATTAAATAAGCTTAGAATAGTTCTCTTATCATCATTCTTTTGCTCTTAAACTCATCAAAGTTTAGGTATCTGACTAGATCAAATATTGTATACGATAAGCTTGTTTAATGTTTATTTGTGGGAGGCAAGTATATTTCACTAGATAATAGAATCAAGTATCATAACGGCAGGAGTATTTGGAGGCATAGCTTTTACTCGAGGTGGTCAACTACGACCTCGGGGGTGTGTTTGTGGTGGATCAGGACATCCTCCAACCAGATGTTGTTGTTTCCGAGGAGCTGCCACTCGTAGAGGGGCCTGTCAAGAGGGAAGCCAAGAGGGTCGCTGGTAACGCGCCTAGCGCCAGAACCGACGCCGACGGAGAAGTTGGTGTCAAAACCGGTGCCGTAAATAACGTTGGGAGCGTGGTACTCTGCGATGTGCACCAACAGAACGAAAGGCATACCACCAACGCGACCTGGAAGCAAACAAATATTTTTTCACTTCTCATGCTCGTAAAGTTCGTGTTTATGTTGGGTATAGGCTGCATAAAATCGCTTTTTATGCTCTAGTGCATAAAGTAAAATCTTCGTCTAAGTCTCAGACTCTAAGACAAAGGTCGTCAGGTAAACAGTCACACACGCAATTAAACTTCGTTAAATAAACTTGTTATTTCATTCTGTTTCTTTAATTTTGTACACAAGTCATGTTAAATTACTTACTATATTAATAAAACTAGGCAAAATTAATGAGTTTTGTAAGAAATAAGTATTTCAAGAGCATTATGGACTACGATCTATGCTACAGTCACTGTGCTGCCACTGCTACGTATAAAAAAAAGAAAGTCTTCCCGCCAATATGGCGAAGTCTTTATTTTTTCTTTTTTGCAAAATTGTTATTTATTTTCCTTACACTCGAAGTGAAAAGCAGAGTGTATAACTCGTAGATAAAACCCATTTTACCCTCGAATTGACTATCCACCCTCGCCTACGGCTCGGATGGATATATACGTCTCGGGTAAAATGGTACGTTTTATGCACTTGTTGTACAATCTACTATTTTATTAAATAAAGTTTAGATGTTTGGATTTTGTTACTCAGTCACGCCAAACGGCTGAACTGATTTGCCTGAAATTTGGTACACAGATAGTTTGTAGCCTGGAATAGAACAAAGGCTAGTTTTTATCCCAGAAAAATATCATATTCCCGCGGGATAACGCCGTGAAGTCCACGCGGGCGAAGCCGCGGGCGGAAAACTAGTATTATAAATGTGAAAGTTTAGATGTTTAGATGTTTGTTACTCAATCACGCCAAAACGGCTGTATGGATTTGGCAAAAATTTGGGGCACAGATACTTTGTAGCCTTCTCCCCGAAAAAATATCACATTCCCGCGGAATAACGTCGTGAGTCCATAAGGGTGAAGCTGCGGGCGGAAAGCTAGTTGGATATAAATTGGCACCAAATAATGTGTAGGTGTATATATTATTTAAATTACTAGAATTTCGATTTTCCTTACCTTTAGGAAGAAGAAGTCTCTGTGGGAAACCGTCGATCTTTTCCATCGAGTACATGAAGGGTTCGTGCTTCTCCAAAGCCTTGGCCATGTTTTCATAGGCCTTGTAAATTGAGGTGAAGTCGTTTACAACGTAGGGGTTATCGTTGGAAGAGCGGGCGATGACATTGTCTCCTTGTTTCACTGAAAATTGAGGATTTTTTAAGTATAATACTATTGCAGTGGAAAATAAAATCCGTGACAGTTGACAATATCTATTACACAAGTACAAGTCACAATTGTATTTTAAGATCGAAAAATAAAGAAAATACTACTGAAACAAAAAATACTTACGGTTGTAAATGAATTGGTCGATTTCGAAGAAGTTTTGTGTGTTGACATCAAGAGGAATCTCTTTGCCAGTGCTGTCGTATTTGGGAGCAAGGAAGAATCGTACTACAACGTTCTTAGGTGCGTCACTGTTTACATGAACGCGGACGCTGAAAACTTTGTGGTTTAGCCGGTTGTGCTCAACAAGGACGCTAGTGGTTTCAGTCAAATGTTGCCCTGAAAAGAAAGAATAACAATCAGTAAGTTTTCTGAGAGCCTGTATTAAAGAATTTTACAAGTAATAAACATACTTTCGTATTCACTAAGGTGGAGGTGGTTGCTAACGTTCATGTAGGTGTGTTCGAAGTAAGTAACCAGCTTGTCAACTTCAACCTTCTGGATTTCAACGCCCGGCAGGCCAATTTCTTCCATCTTGTAAGGAGGAAGCTGTTTCTGCCACTGAGTGAAGAGATTCAACACTCTCTTCCAAATCATGTAGAAAGCGGGGTCACGAAGAGCAGTCTGGTATTGCTCCAATGTCGATGGCACGACAAGTGGGAGATCCCTAAAACAAATGTCAATTAGTACTTTAGGAATTAGCTACCCACATTTTTACATGATTAGTTAACGCTTGAAAGTTAAATGCCAGAGGAAGAAAATCTGACAAACATACTTCCAGTATTGAGTTGTGTGAAGATCTGAGTTTCCAAGGAGGTTCTTCCAGATGCTGATGAAGTCTTTGTAGTAACGGTTGTTGGGAGAGTCAATGCTAGCTTCAATCAGACGACCAAGGACGTCGATGGCTTCAGGAGTACGAATGTCAACGTGTTCACCAGTAGTCTGAAATTAACAAAATATATTGTTATATTTTAGATGGTCAGTATGTTTTAACAATCTTTCCTAATGATATGCTTTACTTACTTTTACATAGTATCCAAAATCAATAGCATCACGGATGCGGCGTTCGTAGTCAGTGATTTGCTTGATTTCGTCAACGAATTCGGGCTGCTCCAGTTGGAAGTAGTTCGGCCTTACTGGGTAAGGAATACCGCTGTGGTATGAAAGTCCTGAATGGTATCCATCTTTGACTACGTTCAAGCCCAATTCAGGGATTTCTCCAAGACCGTTGGACAGCCTCTCCATGTAATAGCGTGAAACAATTTGTTTGTGGAAAAACCATAACCATTCACCGGGACGATCCTTTATCAATGGCACGGTTTCTCCTCCGAGCCAAGATGGGTATAGAACGTGCAGGTTGTAGTAGAAGTTGTTAAGGCCAAAGTCGTGAGTGAAGTAAGTAAGGGGCAATTCCTTACTGTAGTAGGGCCACATGGTGGCATTACGTCTGATGACGACGTTGTTGTCCCAAACGTATGTAGACGGGTAGTGTTCTACGGAGTACATTCCATGAGTGTTGATTCTCTGGGCAGTTGTCATAATCTCACCGTTGTTGAAGAAGGACGGGAAGATTTCGTATAGCGGTGGCACTACAAAGCCTTGCGTATCTGACCTATGCTGGATGGCAACAGTGTAGATATAAACGAACATATATTCGTTAATGTGGGCTTTCAGATATACGGCGGTCTGGTAGAAAGTTTCAAGAGTCTTGGCGGAGAATAATAGATTGAAGAAGGTAACTGCTTGCCACTGGTGGGTATGTTCCAAAACTGAGAATGGAACACCCATTGGGAGCATCCATTTAGATTTAATCAAAACTTCAGACATGGTCACAGACGTGGCATTCTGGAAAAAATATTCACTCATTAGTATATTCTTAATAAAAGAGCAAACTCGATTTTTTACTTATTAACGCTTTTAAAAGAATACATACACTATATTTGTTAATGTTCTTAGTCAGTTCCCATGTTTTAGCGATCTCCTTGAGCGCTGGTAGAACTAGAGGCTCATGAGGGTGTGAGAATAAAAGAACAAGCTTCTGCTGGTATTCCAGATTTTCCTGGCTAACTGTAATGGAAAGAAATAACAAATTTTAGTAGGGGATCTAAACAATCGATGAACTTATGGATAGTTCATCCCCAAACTATTTCTAAAACTATTAACTGGACGGTAGTTTCATTAGTACGTTATATTCATTGCATGTATATTGAAATAGATTTTCATGCTTCTGAATTAATATCATAAAACAAACACGACTGCCAATATCGAACTAAAATGTAAAAAACAAGCTCTCATTGCAGACGGGGTACCATCCTGTGGAATACCTAAATTTAAAAGGTCCCCCGACTGCAATGGGAGCTTGTATTTTTATTACTTTTTAGTTCGACTTCGACAGTCGTGTTGTTAAATTTTTAAATGATTTATTTTTATTTTTATTCTTTTATTTATTGTGTATGCAAATTATATTTGAAATGTAATGCATCGACGTTTGAAACGTCGAGGCTTTTCATTTGATACCCATATTGCTAAAATTAAAGAAATTTTTTTTTTTTTTATGGCACCACACGTCCGCCATATTGAACATTTTTAAAAACATATTGCCAGTGTTACTTGGGATGACATAACGTTTCTTATCACCCCACGCGCCCACTGGGTAGTTAACGATTAGATTTAAAAAAAAAACGCAAGATATTGGGAAATATAAGGAAAATTTATAAAAATTATTAATAATTAAGACGGGGATCAAAATGTACTGTGTACGAAAAAGATGAGAAAAAAGAAAGTGTTCATATTGGTGGCATCTATTTTGCCACTACCTTATAAAGGGTAAAGGGACCAATCCCAATTTTTGATAGTTTTGAAATCTTACCAGCTACAGAATGATGTTTTTCCAGCTGTGCAGGTACCGGCTCCGGTAGGGCGAACCCTCCGGCGACCATCAGGGCCAACAAGATCGCTGATCGAGCCATGACTGACAATGATGTCCATTGGAGACCCTCCTAGCTTTTTATACTATAATACAACAGATAAGTGAAGCTTTATCAGGTATAGGTCAGGTATTGATTAACCCAATTGTTATTGATTGGCGTCCTTTGAACGACCACAATAATTATTGTTCACTTCATTCATTATTAATTCGTGGAGGCAATTGTTGGCATTCCGTCTCGTCTATGCAAATATGTTAAGTAAATAAGTTACATTTTCTATACATCTATGCAAATAAATAAAATTGGAGTGTCTGTTTGTAATATTAAAATAACTGCTTTTTACTACATGCATATGATTATATATACGGTACATATACCAAAATAACTTGTTTTTCAATTTTTGTCTTTCTGTCTGTCTGTCAGTTTGTTCCGGCTAATCTCTGAAACGGCTGGACCGATTTTGACGGGACTTTCACTGGCAGGTAGCTGATCTAATAACTTAGACTACTTTTTATCCCCATATTCCCACGGGAACGAAAACCAGTACCGCCGCTAGTATTAAATAAACATTGTCAGTACACTTTTTGCAAAACGTAATTTTTACCAATATGAATAAAAATGAAGGTATACCTTCATTTTTGTAAAAATTACATTAGGTAAGTACACAATAAAATTACATTTTGCGTTTGGTTTAATTATTCTGACGATTAAGATTTTAAATTATTTTTATGCATTCACAATATAGTTTAGTCAATAAATAACCCAAAAGGGGGTGTAGAGTGCATGAGAGGGAACCTAAATGATTTCATCTGAAACTTGTTCAGGGTGCTTAGGAAGTGAACATACTTACTAAAAGTCCTGACGTCTCGGAGGTGAGCCGGAGTGGGGAGGGGGGGAAAAAGGTACCGCTTTTGGGTTTTTCGCTAATATCTCAGAGACGGTGCAACATAGGAAAATGATCTTCTACTAAATTAAAGCTCATTAAATTGTCTACAAACTTAGGTTTACACACTTTTCCGAATTCTCTCCGCGCCACACGCTCCGAAAAAGGAAATTATAGTTATTCAGCACTTCGGCGCTTCGCCTGCGTGGAATTTGATATATCGCGAACATTAATTCGGGATAAAATGTAGCCTATGTGTTAAACCAGGGATTTGTCCAGCCGTTAGAGTGTTAAGAAGTAGCAAACAAACACAGTCACAAACTTTCGCATTTATAATATTAGTGTGAAGTGTGATGATGGGCAGACACGAAAATCAACTAAACGTCATCATCAACATCATTTCAGCCGTAAGTATAACGTTCATTGCTGGACCTAGGCTTCCCCAAGGATTGCCACTATTAGTGACCTGACCTGATCCATATTGGGGGATCTGCTGTAGCCAAGCTTGGCAGGTGGCCTGGCGACTGCAGTTAGCTTGGTAGCAAAATTTATTTATTTTACTAAAACATAAGCTGGGAGTACTCCACGCGGTGAACGCGGTAACAGTTTGAGAGCACTTTTTCATGTGAGAAGGAGACGATTTTAAGGATTTTCTCACTTTTAAGCACTAAGTACTAAATTAGGTATTTAAGACACAAATTATATCTTAAATTATAGATAAATTCTTTACCATTAAAGGTACATTTTTCAAATTTAAAAATGTAAAACATTTTTTATCAATGTATATAAATGTGCGAGGTGCCAAATGCCTCGGTTATGGCCACTTATTGATAGTCAAACTTTTGTAAGTAAGTATAGCGAAAAATCAAAAACAAGCCCAGGTTAAATCAATATATTAAATACATAACAAATTTCTTAAAATTTTCAATAATTAAAACAAAAAATTACGTTTATTGAAAAAAAATCGAAAAAATAAGAAATTGTAACGACTGTTATTATTACCTTTAAATACCTTTTTTTTTATTGCCCTTGGCAAAAATGCCAAAAAGTTATTTATAAAACTTTTAGAGCAACAAGTGGTCTAAACCGGGGTGGTGGCCAAAATCGGGGCTTCTGTCCTACTAGGTGTCGTAACAGGGGCTAAACCTGGGCCCCAAGTCTGCTAATTTACAGATGGTTCAATTGAATCTTAATTGGATCTCAATAGCGGTTTTTGACATTTTTGGTATTCTGCTACTAACTTAAGACCAATGGTATACGACTGAACTGCCATTGAACTGCCATCGGAATATTTGCTAGTCTGCTCTTCAATCGTATTACAATCGTATTCTACTCTCATTTGACATTTGTTTGACAGTACTCTCAATGGGGTATGTATCATAATAACTAAGGTCATTACGACTATGGTCGAAATAGCTACGATCGATTCACATATTTTCGTAATGACTATTGAACGACTCAACTACTGTTAATTTCACCTACGGTTGATTGAACTACAGTTGATTCAACTAACGGACGATTGGCCTAATGTTCATTTCATCTACTGGTTGTTTCGACTATGAACGACTCGCCTACAACAAGCTTATGAATTGGAAAGTTTATTAAATTTGGGCGCGTTGGATTGTTTTTTTGGTTAGGGTGTCGCAAACATAAAATTTTTGACTGTTTTAGTATGAAGCGGGGATTTTCAAGAATGAATTTTATAAAAATGCAAATATCTCGAAAACGGTGCGTCATAGCTGAAATCTAACAAAATTTTCGATCCCCTACGGTATCCCGGAGATACCTAGGAGGCATCCGATGGACATATAAAAATTTTATTTTTTATTTTTTTGCTCAAAAAAATTTTTGTTATTTCAAAATTTTTATATCTTTTGGGAAAAACAAAAGGGGGGACAGGGGGCGAAGCCCCCCGCCAAGGGGGCTCGGGGGTCGAAGCCCCCTGCCACCCACCAAAATGTAACAGACGTTTTAGGTTAGGTTAGGTTAGAACAGTGACGAAAACTGAAACAGAATCGATTTTATACACCCCCCCTACCCCCTACTTCAGTTTAATAGGAAATGGGAATATGTATATAGTCGTTTCTGGGTCGCGCGGTATGTTCATGTAAACCTAACATGCTCGTCGCTTCGCTCCTCGCACCTAACAGCAATACAGTCACGACCAATAATATGTATACAATATAGGACTATATCATATTACAATATTGAATGACTTCTGTGACACTGATCGTTTTCTTTTGGAACGCTACAGTGTGACAAAGTTCTATGTTGTATTGTATACATAATATTATTGCTCGTGTCTGTACATGAGTCACTATTTTTAAACTTAATAAACCGTTATTTTAAAAATTTGTTATTTTAAAAATAGGTGTAACGACCAATAGTTATTTTGAACAGTAGGTCTTTTGACCGTAGTTATTTCGACCATAGTCGAAACGACCGTAGTTATTATGATACATACCCGAAGGTAACTATCCAACTGAGACTCCATTACGATTCAATTACGATTCAATTGCGATTCTATTGAGCTGACGTACAAGTTTTTATAGAATACCCAATTTGTTTTAATCGTAATGGAATCGTAATTGAGTCTCAATTGAATATCAATAGAATCTTATTTAAATTAAAATTAGCAGACTTGGGGCCCTGATTGGCGAACCATCAAGGCTGAGTCGGAAAACAAATATGGGTATAGAATATTAATCACTCCAGGGCCCCAAGTCTGCTAATTTTAATTTAAATAAGATTCTATTGATATTCAATTGAGACTCAATTACGATTCCATTACGATTAAAACAAATTGGGTATTCTGTAAAAACTTGTACGTCAGCTCAATAGAATCGCAATTGAATCGTAATTGAATCGTAATGGAGTCTCAGTTGGATAGTTACCTTCGGGTATGTATCATAATAACTACGGTCGTTTCGACTATGGTCGAAATAACTACGGTCAAAAGACCTACTGTTCAAAATAACTATTGTGTGTTACACCTATTTTTAACCGACTTCAAAAAAAGGAGGAGGTTCTCAGTTCGGTTGAATTTTTTTTTTTAATGTGTTTTACCTCATAACTTTGTCAATTATAAACCGATTTTAGAAATTCTTCTTTGGTTTGAAAGCATATAGTTACAAATTGGTCCCATTGTTATACGGTCAGGATCTGATGATGGCATCCTGGAGAAATCAAGGGAACTCTTCAAATATTATAGGCACACCTATAACGATTTTGGTATTTTCTTAAGTAACTCGTGCATTTGCTTTCGGTAAGCACCATTTGGTGAAGAATAACTGATGATGAGGACCACATATGGCCATCGAAAACATTAATTAAATACTAAATATGTTACGGGCGCAATACGATTCCTTTAAGGTTTATAAGTAATTTTCAAGTATTTGCGACTGGTAGTCATCATCTCACGATGATGAGCTGGTGATGGAAGGTACAACTCCTCAATAGTTAGGAGTTGGAGGATAATTCTTTAAATTTCGTTGATACGTAAATATTTGTAGTTGTTACCTTTCAGGTTATTTAGTTAAGCTGATGATGGAAGGTAAAACTCTTTAACGCTTAGGAGTTAAAGTATGTTTTTAAGTACTACAAGCGCAAATAGAACTTTAGGTTGTATTCTTTCAAGTAATTTAGGTTAGCTGATGGTGGAAGGAAACTGCATAACAGGTTTTCTCTAAAAAGTATATCTTTTCTAGCAGACAGTTTTTATTTAAATCATTTAGTGTAGACCTGACATTTATATGATAGTTATTTGAAATGGAAAGTAAAATATATGGGCGTTAGGATTTAATGAAGGAAACACACGAATAAATTTGTTTTATTTTACAATTCGAGTTGGAGGGTGGTGCTTGTCTGAGTGTTCTAATTTAGATATGGGCTATAGTCGTTGCACATTGAGCTACCCTTGCTCATTATGCGGTTTCTTATAGTAGATTTCTTACACTAAAAAAGGAAAAATAAACAAAATTTTTCAAAAAAATTAAACCGCATTCAAAACAAAACTGCAAACAAAAACTCATTTCCCAAAAACACGTAAAAGTGAAAAATAAATTGAATCATTCAATTCAAAATACGAAAGTGCGGGACTTTTTCTAATTAATCTTGAACTTACTGATCTGATTGAAGTCGGTGTCAAGCCGAAAGTAACAAGAACGAATACTTAAAATTCAATTTCAAAATTCATTTTCATTTCATTTCATTTCATTTCAAAATAGTGAAACAATAATAAACAATATCTCATGCGCAGAGTGGTGTAAATTGTAACCTATCAAATACATATTAATATTAATATCTATTTGGCTTGACACCGACTTCAATCAGATCAGTAAGTTCAAGATTAATTAGAAAAAGTTTCCCCGAAAAGTCCCCGCTTCATACTAAAACAGTCAAAAATTTTATGTTTGCGACACCCTAACCAAAAAAACAATCCAACGCGCCCAAATCCATTTAATAAACTTTCCAATTCATAAGCTTGTTGTTGGCGAGTCGTTCATAGTCGAAACAACCAGTAGATGAAATGAACATTAGGCCAATCGTCCGTTAGTTGAATCAACTGTAGTTCAATCAACCGTAGGTGAAATGAACAGTAGTTGAGTCGTTCAATAGTCATTACGAAAATATGTGAATCGATCGTAGTTATTTCGACCATAGTCGTAATGACCTTAGTTATTATGATACATACCCCATTGAGAGTACTGTCAAACAAATGTCAAATGAGAGTAGAATACGATTGTAATACGATTGAAGAGCAGACTAGCAAATATTCCGATGGCAGTTCAATGGCAGTTCAGTCGTATACCATTGGTCTTAAGTTAGTAGCAGAATACCAAAAATGTCAAAAACCGCTATTGAGATCCAATTAAGATTCAATTGAACCATTTGTAAATTAGCAGACTTGGGGCCCTGGGCGTAGTGACCAATTCGCGAAATGACTAAGTACATAGTTGTGATACAAAAAAACCACCAGCCCCGTAGGAAGCTTTCATCCCGCCTGAAAGCCGCCATAAGCCAGAGATTTGATCCTTACCCAGGACCAGAAAAATGGGTTGAAACTTGAACATTTGTGATTTTTCTGTGGCTGGATGTTACATAGTCTATATCTATACAAATAAATAAAATTGGAGTGTCTGTTTGTAACATTAAAATAACCGCTTTTTACTACATGCATATGATTACATATACCAAAATGACATGTTTTACAATTTTTGTCTGTTTGTCTGTCTATCTGTCTGTCTATCTGTTTGTTCCGGCTAATCTCTGAAACGGCTGGACCGATTATGACGGGACTTTCACTGGCAGGTAGCTGATGTAATAAGGAGTAACTAAGTATACTTTTTATCCCGATATTCCCACGAGAACGGGAACCACGCGGGTGAAACCGCGGGCGGCCGCTAGTTATAAATAAATAAATAAATGAATTCTTACAATCACACCAATTATCTAGCCCATGTAAATTTCATTAAGAAATTGTGTCATGGAAAACTTGATAAGGGATAAATATATACTTAAATACTTTTTGTTTGTAAAAACATACTTAATATACATATAAACACCCAGACCAAGACAAATAGACATGTTCATGCACACAAATATTTGTCTTGTTCGGGAATCGAAGCCGAGACCCTCTGACGGAGAAGGCGGGTATCCTACCCCTGCGCCAAATCGGTCGTCAAAATCTTAAATAATTATGTTGAAATGTAAAAAAGGGAATTATAATATTTTTATTAAAATCTTATCTAAATTATGAATCCGGTTTGTCCCTATATTTATTCACAAGTGCAAAAGCTATTTATTTAATTTTAAATGGCAAAATCCCCTGAAAGTTAAAATATCATCGTAGCAATACATGAAGTCTGATGCAATACCTTAATCTTAACGAGAAAGTAAAAGATATATTTAAGTAATTAGGTAATGTTTACTTATGTTATTAATACGATATTGGCTGAAGTCACTCATTAAGATTGTTCATATAAACAAAAAGAATGATAATAATGACTACAGGCAGATTAATAAGTTCCAAGAGTGTCAGAAAAAAATATGAAATAATTAAATCAATTATTTTTTCGTTTTTAGTGTTCTGTGTGTGTAGTGAGGTTTTTTTTGAAGTGTGTTTTGGAGGCGGTTTTTTTTTATAAAAAGCTTGTTTTAAAATATTCGACAAATCAGCAGTACCAGTGTAACTTCATATCTTGCAACAACAAACTTTTTTTTTTGAAAATTGACAATATTTTAATTATTATAATGATACACCTAAATAAACTGATCAATTACTTCCAACCACTATGATTAATTACATATAATTTTCCTTTTAATTTATATTTCATTTTATGTTAAAGTAATATTAAATTTCATTTTATGTTCAATTTATATTAAATTTCATTTTATGTTCAATTTATATTAAATTTCATTTTATGTTCAATTTATATTAAATTTCATTTTATGTTCAATTTATATTAAATTTCATTTTATGTTCAATTTATATTAAATTTCATTTTATGTTCAATTTATATTAAATTTCATTTTATGTTCAATTTATATTAAATTTGATTTTATGTTCAATTTATATTTCATTTATGTTCTTTTTACTACATACAAAACAAAATTTAACAAAACATACAAAATTTTTTGTCATCATATTTTTTCTTTCTCAAATGTTTTAATTTTTTAGAATTTGTATGTATAAATTCACTAAAAGCAATGAATGCTCTGTGTACCTGTAATAGGCGAACATATTTATAATGAAACCATTACAAACTGATACGTACTGATAAGTACCGTGTATATGTATTGCTGTTGGTATGCCATAATACTAAATAAATAAATACACCTATAACTAACAATTTTGTTAGGAAAATTTCAATTAGTTCATCTCTTAACTTATTCAAATAAAATTTTACCTGACTTTGCCATAATTTTATTAGAAAAAACCGGAGATAATAATTCAAGGAATATAAGTATGAAAAACTAGTATTCCGCCCGAAGCTTCGCCCGCGTGGACTACACGACCTTATCCAGCGGGAATGTAATATTTTTCCGGTATAAAAATATAGCCTATGTTCTTGTCCATGCTACAAAGTATCTCTGTCCCAAATTTCAGCCAAATCCGTTCAGCCGTTTTGGCGTGACTGAGTAACAAAGATCCAAACATCTAAACATTCAAACATCTAAACTTTCACATTTATAATATTAGTAAGAAGTAGGGTAAGACAATACCGGACAAGCCACTGTGTGGACTATCACTATTTACTCGATGCCAATATTGAAAAGGCTAGTGGATTGCTTCAAGTATTGGTTCCGTGAATACTGCATTAGATACGTTACATGGTGTAGGTACTTAAAAAAACAATCTCTTATAGATGCAAATGATAATAATGTAGCGGTCATTTCAAAGTGCATGGGGGAGTACTATGCGAATTAGGTGGGCGAGAGATAAGCCCACACTTTATTTTCGGTTCGTACATCGAAACAGTTTGGCTTTTCTACGTTTTACTTTTATTCGTCGTAATCGAAATTTAAATTTTCTGTGAAGTCTACCTTCGTTAAAGAGTTTGAGCACAGAATCCATACTAATATTATAAATGTGAAAGTGTGTTTGTTTGTTTGTTTATTTGTTTGTTTGTTTGTTTGTTTGTCCTTCTTTCACGTCAAAACGGAGCAACGGATCGACGTGATATTTGATATGGGGATAGTTTGGGAGCTGGAGAGTAAGTATCATAGGCTACTTATTATTCCGGAAAATTGTGTAAAAATTGTAATTTTCTATGAAAAATCGTTTAATTGTCGTACCTTCGATACAAAACTGTCATTTCTTCCATTGCCGTTTCCAAAGAGTATGTAATCACTGACGTCTGCGAGGTCAAAATCAAATACTACTATTTTCCAAAAGCTTAGAATAAAAAAATGTACTGTAACTAGCGCCAAAAATGCCCCAGTCGCGCATGCGCGCAGAGTTATCTGACACTCACTCTACTTCACAGAGTAATTTTTTATGTGTAGGAAATAGAGACCAAGTTTGGGCCCCTTTATTGGCAGTGTGTAACTAGCGCTATCTGTTGTCTGGTGTAGGCAACTTTTGGTGTATAAACACACACACAAGATGTTGGTGACCGTGTCCACTATATGGCAAAACAACGTTTGCCGGGTCAGCTAGTATAATTATAATAGTTCTATGGTACCTTAGCTTAATGTTGTTGCTTGGTGAAAAATGACACCATGCAACAACGCGGTATTCTGCCCGCGTGGAATACACGACGCTATCCCGCGGCAGTGTGATACTTTTCCGTATCTGTAAAGTTCCGTAAAGTATCTGTGTCCCAAATTTCAGCCAAATCCGTTCAGCCGTTTTGGCGTGATTGAGTAACAAACATCCAAACATCTAAACTTTCACATTTGTAATATTAGTATAGTATTCCTGGATAAAAAGTAGCCTATGTTCCTCTCCAGGCTACAAAGTATATATGTATCCCAAATTTCAGCTAAATCCGTTCAGCCGTTTTGGCGTGATTGAGTAACAAACATCCATACATCTAAACTTCCAAACATCGAAACTTTCACATTTATAATATTACTAGCTTTCCGCCCGCGGCTTCGCCCGCGTGGACCACACGACGTTATCCCGCGGGAATGTTATATTTCGGGATAAAAAGTAGCCTATGTTCCTCTCCAGACTACAAAGTATCTGTGACTCAAATTTCAGCCAAATCCGTTCAGCCGTTTTGGCGTGATTGAGTAACAAACATACAAACATCCAAACATCTAAACTTTCACATTTTTAATATTAAGGATAAGGATAGTAGGATTAGTAGGAAGTAGTATTATTATTATATTTTAACTTCGCTAAGCATTGCAATTTATGTCGGCAACAGCTAGTTGTCATTATACCGACCTATCGAGCAGTTTGTGGAGGAGCCCATGGCGCAGTGGTTAGCGCGCTCGGCCAGCGATAGTCGAGGTTAAGCAACTTTCGCAATGGTCGGTCGGGATGGGTGACCAAAAATGAATTATTTCGAGCTTCTTCGTGCTTCGTTAGGCGCGTTAAGCCGTTATTCCCGGCTGCATTTGAAAGAAAGAAAGAAAGAAAAACATTTATTTGGGACAAAACGACATAATAAAAAAAAGAAACAATATATTTTACCCTTTTGTCCCAAAACGGTCCCGACTCAGCATAATGCTTGGCTTGTGACCAGCGCTGATCTTCCGTCGGGACCGAAGTGGTGCAGTCGTTAATACCCACCAATCCGCATTGGGCCCGCGTTGGTGGGTCATGCATGGCCCATTCTTCTTATGTATGCATAAAGACGGCTTGCCTGAACCCTACCAGTGTGGGGACTTTAAAAGGCTACTGTAGATGATCGAGCAGTTTGTAACTTTTTCTTTAATCTAAACTATCACCTTATATGAAACAAAAAGACACTACACCGCATAAGGTATCACATTTGTCAACAAGTAGCGCGTATTTATCCAATTAATTTTAAATAACACATTCTAAGAATTTCCTTTACCGCTATATAATAACAAAAGTTCATTATAAGCTGTTTAGCTTCTTGTACCAATTTGTTAATAGGAATCTTTAAAAAATGGTTGAGAAAGGTACAGTCGAACACAGTTTTACACTTATGTAGGTCTTTAAAAATTCCTTATCACTGTTGTAATAAAGCATGAAAAGCATAAAGTTTTTATTTTATGTTTATTTTTAAAATGCCTTGCGTTTTAAGTTTAACTTACTTCGAAGTATTGAAATTCATTTCCGCACTGAATTTCAAATTTAGAATGTTCACCTCGGAAATGTGAAATCGCATTCTTTTTTCAAATGGAATGTTAACATTTCAGAGCATGAGTGAGAAAAAAACATCTGTCGTCCTTTTTCTTTTCATTAAAATTCTGAAGTAACTAATTTGTACATCTTCACATATTATATTTATGCACAGCTATGCAATTCTCCTAGCGTTTTATTCGTCTAAGTTCTTGTATTCATTGTACTTTCGGTAAGGATATTAGTTAATCCTTAATTAACTTTTAACCATATGGAAATATAAAAACCTTTAACCTTTTTAAATTTTATCTGCGTAGTATTTGTTCCTGTGGGAATATGTGATTAAAATATAGCCATAATGATACTCCGGAATAATGTAACTTCCTATAGTCTTCGATCAACAATAGTACTAGATGAAGGCTCACGAACTAAATGAAAACTTCGGCACAGACTGACTTTTTTTAAATGGAGAAAAAAGGTTAGTAATGTTACGATCTTACTTTATAAATGACAGGAAGCGTTCCAAGTTTGAAATACATAGTATTATTGACACTGTCAAAATAATTTACTTATAATTAAACTCTCAAGTGGGCGTAAAACGCTCGGCTACCTCTTTATATTATGAGACTAGCTGACCCAGCACACGTTGTTTTGCCGTTTAAAATTATAGTGGACCCGGTGAACTTCGTGTCAGTAACATCCAGCTAACATTTTCTAATAAAGATTGACAGATAAAAATAAATAATAGCGAAGAAGTCTTAACACTGCCAGCCACAAATGTCACTTATTAAAAGTAGATAATCCAAAGCGGCTAAAACTCCTAAAACGTCAGTGATTATAATACAGTCTTTGGAAGCGGCAATGGAAGAAATGACAGTTTGTGTAGTTAGTACGATCGATAGTATACAAAATCACCATTTAAATTTGATATTTTTTTAGAATAAAAAGAAGCTTAGATCAGTCTCCAGCTCCCAAACTATCCCCATACCAAAAATCGCGTCGATCCTTTGCTTGCTCCATTTTGATGTGAAAGAGGGAAAAACAAAGAAACACACTTTCACATTTATAATATTATAGTATGGATTAGTTAGGTAGTCTAACTAATCACAAAATAATTTCACTATCCACGTTACTCATGTCGGCGATTGTACCTTATTGTGACAAGAGCCAATATATCACTGTTCCTGCGTCCGTCGGTACCCAAAGTTTTGACGTATGAGTAATTTATTGGGCTAAAAAATAAATTACCGGATTGCCCACACATTTGTCGGCCCAAGGTGGTTGATTCGGGTCCCCGCAAAAAACGGCCACTGCCCGAGGCTCAATATTAACTCGATGTTGCTCCAAAAATTGTTAAAAAGTTATATTCGTAACCTCATTAAAGTTTAAACACATCTTAGATTCCTGCGCGCAGATTGTTCATTGAAATGAAACTCTTTTGATTGTCACCCAAGACTACGGTACGGCCCCTTAGAAGACGTCGGAACGTCGAAAAACCACAAAAACTTATATAAGTCTCGCTTTATTACCCGTAAGAGTTGGTTTTTCATGGTTTTTCCTTAATTAAGTCTAAGTTATAAATGAAGTAATGAAGTGTCATTTTCACACACAAAGCACTGAAACGATTTTGATGAATTTCAGGACAACACGTGTACGAGTTTATAATAACAACGCGCCCCATTTACCGGCCTAAGGTGCTCATGAGTAGGAATTCATTAATATTAAAATGATCGTTGAAGTTGCGCGCAGTTAATCTTTTAAACATTCAGTCGTCAACAAACCCCAGTAACGAGGCATAGGTCTCGTTCAATATTCATATATTTGTTTTCGACGATGGCTGACACTTTATGGATGGCTGTGTATTAATTACAGCCAACCATGAGCTCGCATACATTGAACTCAGTCACTTCGGTAAAACTGATGTTGGTATTGAGCCTCTTTTGAACTGCAAATATATCAGTTTGCGACGTTTTGTAACGACTCAATGAAAACGATAAATCATTTTGAGTGGTATGTAATGGATTTGTCACTAGTTTAATGTTTTATTGTGATTTGTTCATGGTCAGTTCGGAGCAAATTATGATGTGGGATCTAATGGCTTACTGTTTGGCAGTGATCAGTGGATAAATACCTACGAGTATACTATCAAGCTTCCGTCCTGACTTCATTGTAGGTTTTCAGGTTTTACACGTCTTTGAATTGAGAAAGAATAATAATGAACTCGCATACATTGAACTCAGACGCTTCGGTAAAACTGATGTTGGTATTGAGCCTCTTTTGAACTGCAAACGCATATTCAACGATCAGTTTGCGACGTTTGTAACGACTCAATTAAAACGACAAATCTTTGAGTGGAACGCAATGGATTTGCCACAAGTTTAATGTATTATTATGATTTCTATAACATGAGTTTTGGAGCTGATTATGATCTTATAGTTAGGTGTTGAGTAGAGGAATGAATAATGCAAAGTAAATATACCTATCTACTAGTATACGGCTTCATATGTGTGTTAGATTCTTAGCAAACGCATTAACTGGAATTTGTATCTCTAGCATTAGAAATAATAGGTTCCTCTCCAAGTCTCATTTTGAAACAAAACATTTAAAGATTAATTAATCTACATTAGTTCGAAATTTTCCTAATAACTTTCACATCAATAGTTTGAGTACGGCTTCCATTTTGCTATGCTACCAAATCACCCCTTTTTACGTAAACATCAAGTTAGAGACATGGTTAGTACAAAATAAAATCTTCTCGTTTCTTGGTAAATATTTCATGTAATAAATTTTCTTAGAAAACCACTCTCGCTGTCACATAATGTCTTGAGACGGTATTAAAGAACAATGGCCTTAATCTCCCTACAAAGAGGGGATTAAATGACAAAACGACGGAGTATCTGCAAAATATTTTGCCAATTTTATGTCACAATTGGTGGTCTAATGACAGTACTATTGTTGCATGTTTGGTGTCGGTGTGATTTTGTGATTTTTGGCGTTCCGTGTAATTAAGTTATATGGTCAGTTTGAAATCGTACGAATTATAGCGGAGAGAAACTTAGATGCATGTTCTTTTTACAGTCATTATTTTATTTGTTTTTTAGTTACTTAAAATGAGGTTGATTAACAAGAAATAAGAAGAAGAAGTTTTCTTCCGTATTATAAAACATACAAATAAGAAACTTTTCCTTTAAATAGATAGTTCCCTACAATTATAAACAACAACATGACTGTTATAATATTTCATTTCAGTTTACATGTTAGACAAAAAAAACTATATTTATTTACTGTCTTTATTTTAAGGGAAAGCTAATTATCTATGATATGTACCCTGTATAAGAGATTGACTGTCAAGTAACATCTAATCAGAACTTACTTAGGGCCCTTCCACACGACGTTTCTTTACGCGCTGACGACGACGCGCGTATTTCATGCGCGCGTCCTCTGCACGTTTTCATCGCGTTTTGGCAGGTTTTACACGTTTTTTGTCGCAAATGAAACGCGTAAGCGCTGTAAGCGCGCGTTTGTATCAATACAGGCGCTATATTAACGAGCTTAATCTTTGTTCATTTGTAAATGGCTGTACCCAATATTCACGCTTGTTTTAACAATTTTTCTTACGTTTTCGTTTTATAAATAGCACGAAGGCTAGCGTAAGCAGTGTAGTCTCGAGCGATGTCAATACTGTGTCAAAAGTGGCGCCGGCGCCGATCGATACACACGCGCTATAGAAACGCGATACAGACGCGATACAAACGCGATGCAGACGCGATACAACCGCTCGCTTACAGCGCGTCCTGGTTGCGTTCGTAAAACGTGGCGTTTGTATCGATAAAAAAGCAAGGATCGTCTGTAAGGTTAAAACTTGCCGGCTTCCTTGCGTTTGCTGATCGTTCGACTTGCGTTTATATCGATACAAACGAGCGCACAAAAACTTTGTGTGGAAGGGCCCTTACACATTGTGAAACAGGCCCTTCGTATTATTTAGTTCGAAAATCAAACCAGCAGTCCCGCTAAGATCGTTTACGAAACTAAAATTCATTAGGTAGCACATTGATAGCTTTGGCAGCATTCTGACGGATGGTAGGTATTGCTTACGATCATAACGACAGTTTTCCATGCTTCGTACTAAGGTATATAGAGATAAGACATAGATAAATAGCTATAAAAAATAGTTTCCTATACGGAACTGTCACACGAATTTCCGTGTTTGACAATTTGACACTTTCTTTTTCATTACAACGAGGGTGGCAGACATTATTAGATTGTCAACATAACACTTTCGAGTGGGATTATCCCCGTATCCTGTTAAGGATTTTGTTTTCAATAGCGCTTTCACTTAAGTGTACCCAGTTTTTGCTGATTCTTTTTTCACTTGTATTTGTTTGCGCTACGAAAGGATTGCATTTCAAATGAAAATGTTATCCTTTAATACTGTAAACATTAGGATTGGAATGAAAGAGGTTTGGATTGTGTATTGAATCGTAAAAAGAGCTCTTTATTTTAGCATTTTTTTATTCAAATATTAGACTCTGAGCCCATAATACTTATTGATGGCGTAAGTAAGTGTTTTATTGAATGTAAATTCTTGATATCATTGCATAATAAAGTTCTAGTACTTAGTGGTGAATATTAGCATATTTCTATCGAAATTTTCAACTGAATTAAGTAAGCACAATTTAAATCTTTAGTCTGGCGACTTATTTCTAAAGGGACATTAGGTAAATAAACCTACTTAATTAATTCGTTAAAACCCGTCAATCAGAAACATTTCACACGGGTCTTTGAGGGATAGTTAGGTACAATAAATATTAAAAGGAATAACGAAAAAACAATCGTTTAACACCTAAAGATTTGTATAAAATTAACGGGAATCTTTTCAAGTCCAAAATTTAGTGATTTAAGTCCATTTACTTGTAAGTACTTTGTAGTTCGATCTTGTTAATAGCTCTAATTATCATTTTTAATGCAAAATTACATATTACTATCTCGCGAATTATTGTAAACTAGCCTTCCGCCCGCGGCTTCGCCGTAGCTTATGTCACTTTCGAGCTCCCAAACTATCCCCATACCAAAAATCACGTGGACCCTTGCTCTGTTTTGACGTGAAAGACGGACAAACACACAAACCTACTTTCACCTTAAATACTAGCATGGACTAGTACTTAAACGCCCCCGAATTCGTCCACGTGTTATAATCCAGTATTGTTTCTTTATTTTTGACTCTATTTCTGCCTTGAAGCCTTCAATCAACAATAGTACTAGATGAAGGCTCACGAACTAAATGAAAACTCTAAATGGCCAGACTTATTTTTTTTTTAACGGAGAAAAAAGGTTACGAATGTTACGATCTTACATTATAAATGACAAGAAGCGTTCGAAGTTTGAAATACCTTAGTATTATTGACACTGTCAAAATAATCTACTTATAATTGACTTATAATTATACTCTCAAGTGGGCTTATGAGTCTTGGACATATCTGTCACTCCAAGTATGTATCTAGAACTAGGTGTTATTGTTGATCGAAGCTTGAAGCCCTTTAAAGTTATGGAAATCGTAATAGTAAACTATGCCATCCGTCAAAAGCTGTCAAAGTGCTGTTGTCAAATATCTATTGAATTTCAGTTCCCTTTACGACCAAAAGAGGCGCTGCTCTGACTTTCATACAAAGATGATCACGATTAAGATAGCGATAGTTTTTTTTATGCTAGGGGTACAGAACAAAATTATAGCTCTACCTAAATATAACTCGCTTCTTTAGGAGTGTACAATTGAAACGTTTCCACAAATAGTGAACAATACAGATATCTACCTATTTTTTATTCAAGATCATTCGGTCACCTTTATTCCCGAGCAGTAAAGCAGTCACATTGCAAAATTGATAACTTATATCGTTGTGGTAACAATCAACTTAGTATCGTTTAAAATATAGTGAAATGACGTTCAGAACTATAATTAACTGACCCGCACTCACCTTTATGGACCGGTTTAACAATTTATTTAACTACAGTTTAATCTACAGTTTTCAACAGGATTATTAACCGTATTTATAGAGTGAAATACGAGGGAATACTAAAACGAGATAAACATTAAAACTAAATATTTATATTTGCTTGATAATACGTAAAAGTACCTATGTTTCCTATTTAAAAATGATTTTTCTTTTTATTCAAGTTGTCTGTTTATGTGGCTTACGGAGAATGAAGCAAAAATATATTAACTAGTTTTGCTAAATATTTAAAGACGAAAAACACACTCCTTTTTGCTTAGCCACACTTTCTAACTAATATACCTAACCGCTTAAAATCTTACAGAAAACTTATAATATTATATTTCGTTAAGAAATGAGAACTTTACACATTCCCATAACATAATATTATTAGGCTGGCTTCACCACAGTTTTGCTGATTAAATTCTAGTGGAGCCTGCCCTCAAGTGATTTGAGCGCGCGCACACCTGTGCCGTGCGCTAGACGTGCCGAGGATCACACGAGCCGCCTTCGCATCATACTCCCACGAGAACTAGTGAACATATGAAAACGATTACTAGATGTGACACTATATCTAGTTGTAAGCGAAGGTTTGATATAAAGTTGCACCTGATACGCTAACATTAATCAATACTGTTAGTAAGAGCAATAGCGTTGATTTATCATGCATATAAATTATTTAAATGTTTACTTTTTTGTATTCACAATGCAATTTTTATGGTTGAAAAATGAAGTATTAGTAAATATCTTCACATTAATGAAATTAACGCTGGCTATACAGCGTGTAAGAAGTATTTGATAACTTCGACGCTTCTCGTAACGACTCCGTGATTTGAGCACGCGTACACCCGTGCCTTGCGCTGGACGTGGCGATGATCACACGAGCCGCCTTCGCATCATATTTATATAAAACGTGTTCTAGATATGACACTATACAGGGTGATCCATCGGGACGGGTCAGTATGGGAAAGTTTGAAACTATAAAAGATAGAGATATTTGTTCTTAGGAACCATGTCGTCGATTTTAGAGGTAAGAAAAACTGTATACAAATATTTTCAAAAACCTCATACATGACTCGGGAATCGAACCTTGTCAGTTTTCAAAACAAAATTAAAAGAAAATATAAGTTTTGTTATCTGTCATATTCATTATCTATACGTATAGGGTCACTATCTACTCATTTAAATCATTTGGAAGAGGAATTGAAATTTCGCATCTGTTTGTCTGCGTACCAGTTTTAAAGTTTTGAAAATGGAATGTGAACTGAACCTAGACGAATGGCGATTTCGCGTCTGCGAAATTTGAAAATGGCCGTCATCTTGAACATTTACTTGAATAAAATAAAGTTGTAAAAATGCAGCATTTTCTTTTAATTGTAGACATAAAGCTCCATATAAAATGTATTCCTAACAATCTACACAAACAACTTTTGTAATAAATAACAAAACATTTTTGTTTT
This sequence comes from Crambus lathoniellus, assembly GCA_949710035.1. Classification (NCBI taxonomy): domain Eukaryota; kingdom Metazoa; phylum Arthropoda; class Insecta; order Lepidoptera; family Crambidae; genus Crambus; species Crambus lathoniellus. The sequence goes on from OX453296.1 coordinate 14,472,507, forward strand.
GCAAACTGACAAGGTTTGATTCCTGAGTCGTGTATGAGTTATTTTGAAAATCTTTGAATGCAGATATTTTTAACTCTAAAATCAACGAAATGGTTCCTTCGAACAAATATCTCTATCTCTTATAGTTTCAAACTTTACCATACTGGAAGCAAGAGTGTACTTTATTGTTGCACCTAATACTTATTATTGAATTTAACATAATTGCAAACTGGCCCGAAGGCGCAATTAAATAATCCAAAACAATACTTTAAATATCATAGCTAGTCAAATAAAAATAAGGAAAAACACTAAATGCCAGTAAGTTATTTCTTACTTTTTATTTATTTTTTTGTTTATTTGCTGTGCAAATCCCCTTTTTTAATTTGGAAAGAAAATGAATAATCGAATATACAGATTAAAACAATTGCACCTTCCAGAAACTCTACATCGCTATAAATAACCAAACAATATTATAATGGCCTTTTCAGATTTTATTGATTTGAAATACCTAATCTACTGATTGATTTCTTTATTGGTGAACGATGTGCCCGCGCCGCTGTCATAATAATGTAGATCCTATTGAAGATTGAAGATGTCTACTATTAATTTGTGTTAATTGCTTCAGAATTGATGATGTTCACGCATTCAAGAGACTTGTTTTGGCACCTAATTAGTTTTTATTGGCTTATTGTTGAGTTTGTTAGGAGTGAGATATACTCGTAGTTTATGTTTAAAACTTTGGTAAACTTTTGAAGTGACTCATCTGTGTATAGTTATTTGAGAAACTGAACTTTGTCTTGGTGAATTAGTTACTTTTGTAGTTGTTTCGTCAACAAGTTTAATTGAATGCTATGCAAATATGAAATTAGAAATTGCATACTGGTAGGTATTGACATCGTTACTTTCTAATAATAACTTTAAAATAAAATATTTTTTTATTTGTAATGCTAGTTTAATTTTATAATTATTTCTAAATACCTACCAACACTTCACTGTCTAGATATTAGCGAAAAACTCAAAAGTGGGAACTTTAACCCCCTCCCCCCCACTCCGGCGCCCCTCCTAGAGGCGGGGATTTTTAGTATGTTTACTCTCTAAGCACCCTGAACCAATTCTTGAAGAAATTATTTAGATAACAGCTCACGCACTCTACGCCTGCTTTGTTGAGTGGACTATATGTCACCAAAAGTATTTTAATACACATTTTCAATATAATTTATTCAAGACATTCTCATACTGCTTCGTGATTTTCTGTTTTAACCTCTCTGTAGTCTAGTGGTAGGTGGTGCCTACACCACCAGTGCCCGTAGTGTAAATTTTTATGTCAAAAAACGCAAACTATTTCGATTTCGTATTTATGTCAATTTCTATGAAAACTGTATTAGCGCCTCTAGCGGCGAGTAGCGCGCTTATATAGTTTTCATACAAATTGACATAAATACGGAATCGAAATAGTTTGCGTTTGGTTGACATAAAAACTTACAATTAATGTCAATTTGTATGAAAACTGTATCAGCGCCTCTAGCGGCGAGTCGCGCGCTTATGCAGTTTTCATACAAATTGACATAAATACGTACTCGAAATAGTTTGCGTTTGCTTGACATAAAAACTTACACTCGGGGTACTGTACCCCTGTACAGTATCAGGCCCAGAGGTCCAGAGAAGTTATGTTATCTATTGATTTTAATTTTCTTGTGATTCGAACGATACGAATCATATTTTTTGTTCATTCGATTCGAATAAACAGAAAATATGATTAAATACAGAGAAATATTGAATAATTTTAATGATGTTTGATGGGGGCTGTTGACTCAGGATCGGGCGGGTAATCACCCTATGTAAAACTGTGGGTTTTTTCATTTGAAAATGCTGAGGGTATTCATTAACGTTTCTGATATCGTTCTGTAAACCTTTGAAAATTTGCTCGCTTATTTGTGTAGCGTGTTTGCGTATTTTTATCCTACTGCGACAGAAGGAGTGTTATGTTTTTTGTATATAGTATGTAAATTTCTATGTTCCTTGTTACATCCAACGGTTTGAAGGATTTTAACGTTAGAGGTGTCGTTAGATTCGTCTTGATAGCGCAAGTGACACTTGGTACCTACATAAAAAAACGAAATGGTGTTTTTTTACGGCATACTGCAATATCATAAAAATATGTTTTTACTGATCCCAACGAATGGGGTATCAAAAAAACATAATTGGTAAAAAAACAAAAAAATTACCCACTAATAATAAGGGTGACACGTTTTATAATTTAAAAGGTCCCCTGACTTCAATGGGAAATTAAATCTGCCTTTTTTCTATATTGCTATAAGAAATAAGGCAGCATTTCAGTTTGGCCCCATTCGGAAGCCCTGGCGTCGAAAAGTTAAAGAGTCCTGAAAAATGGAAAATGAAGTATTAAGAAAAAATCGTCCCGTCTCACAACCAGTTTCGATGGGACTCGAACCCACGACCTTTCGCTATCCGGGCGGAATCGTTACGAGAAGCGTCGAATTTATCCAACACTTCTTACGCGCTGTATAGCCAGCGTTTAAAGAGTCCTGTTTAAGAACCTATGTTTCAAAATTCGCGATCTCCAATCATTTTGTCACTGGATTTTTCACTTATAAACACTCAGTGGTCGAAAGAGAGAAATCGGTTACTTCCAGCAACAGATGCTGCAATAATCCCAAATCATCTACAACATGGATATGAACTGTGACAAATTTTATAATTATTTGTTAACTTAGCCAACGCACAAAATGTTGAAGGACATTTCTGGAGTTGAAAAATACAATTAAATAAAGATGAGACGTAAAAATTTGTCCTATTACATTACGTACTAAGGTAGGTTGTGATATAATTATTTTATTTTATATTTATGTTGAAAACATCATTTCTCCATTTGATTTGATAATTTAGTAACTAATTGTCAGTATAGGAAGAATGTGATAGTAAAAAACCACGAGCCCTATAAGTAGCTTTCAGGCGGGATACAGCTACTTATAGGGCTCGTGGTTTTTTAACCGACTTCAAAAAAAGGAGGAGGTTCTCAAGTCGTGTGAATGTTTTTTTGACTATCACGTTTTTCCTATACTTACAGAATTGCATTGTGAATGCATAAAAATAATTTAAAATCAAAATGTCAGTTGCTGTCATGTCAATAATATAAAGTATGTGATTGCTATCAGTAGTTTTATTGCTTGTTTTCAGTGCAAATAACAATTAGGTTCTGCTCTTATATATATATAGTCCTAGCTTTAAACCAAAATGTCCTGGTATTTCTACCTTCAAAAAAATCCTGGATTTCAAAGTTTGGAGATGGCAACCCTAACTTAAACCGAAATTTCCACTCAGTTCATAAAGTAAAAATTACCACCGAACTCAAGTTAATCGCGTTTTTAACGAGGCAAAGTGTGCGATTTTGGATTTAACATATCATTACCTTGTAAGAAGTCTTAATCACTATATCAATTACGTAACTCATTTAGAGCAGACCACAGCACATCAGACAATACACGTTGTTAATAAACGCGTTCTTATCTCGCTGTAATAAGAGAGGTTTTTAATTGCCACTGTGTTGTTGTCGATTGTACAATTTGGTACGGGGTGGGTGTACGTGATGTGGCACTTAATGACACACTTGATGTCTTGATTATGCTGAACTGAACATTTTGCAAGTGATGTTTTATAATAATTTGGGAATAAACCAGCTTAGGTAGGTATTTATAAGGTTAACGCTATTTAAGTTCATCACTTTTTTACTTGATAATATATTATGTATACCCAAAACGGTAGGTACTTACCTAATAAACTTGAAGTTCACAATTATTTTGATAATGAAATCTTAAAGGACTCGAACCCCAATTAAAATTGCAATGAAAATGATAAGAAGTAAGTAAAAATAATTTGAAACTTTGTAAGTTATTTTGATTTCGGGCTTAAGAACAATTTCGTTATGTACATTCTTCTTGTAAATGAAAGGTAAGACCTTGAACAGAAATGGCGACTTCACCGCGAATTTCTCACGCGCGAATTTCTCATGTGGACGCGATGTGAAAAAAGAAATTTAATGTAGCCTACTTCCGCAAAAACACAACATGCAAGATACACCGTCCACCTGCCCGCAAAAAAATACACATGCACACTGCACACCACGAAACAAACAGTGCACAATACCTGCAGCTACCAAAACAGCGACACACCCCGCACCCCACCATTCAAAGCACTCTAAACGTGTTTCACCCAAACTCGGGGCATCCTCATGAGCTGTTAGATTGTGCGAAATTTGATGCTGGACAATGGTAATAATAGCTAATATTACACGGTTCAATCAAATTGGTCACACAAGGCGCAGAAATACAGGCGCACATTGACATTGAATGATTCACTTTTACGTTTAGATTGTTCAATTTGGTTGCTTCATCCAAATTGAAAGGCAGTAGTGAACCGTGTATTTCTGCTATTAGGTACTTCCGCTAAGTGACGCCTGATTCAATTAAATATGCGATGTATTGACGCGCCAACGCGCGTAGAAACACGCGTGTGCGTGTCACAAAGTCTAAACAGACACAGATTGGCAGAGCAGGGTGCCTACCATCAACTTTAAGACAGCGATTCAAAAATAGCGCGATGCAGAATAGGTTCCTTAAATAAAATAGGTAATTTAAAATGAATTGCTTTATTTCGTACTATGACCTTCTAAAAACTGGATCGCAAATGAATTGCTAAATGTGAATGACCGAACGATTTGTGTCCTTATTTCTTCTACTTGTCTCTTTCACTCGATTCTGTCATGCCCGGAGAGTAAGAGGGACGGGTATAACCTGCAGATGTCATGTTAGCTTGGCCGAGTTATAAGTCAAATAAGAGTTCTTGACAGCTTAGCGGCTGTGAAATGTCATTGAATGATGACTTAATAGCTGTCATTGCTATTAAGCTGTCGTGGTACGAATAAGCGAAGCAGACCAGTTTAGGTCCTAAACAAAATCGCAATAAGAGTTGATGGTAGGCACCCAGCTATGCGACATAAAAATTGGTCTTGCGTTGCACATTTTCAATGTTTCTTCCGGACGAAGTGCAAAATATTTTTAATTTCGTAAAATCGTATTTTAATAAGCCAATTGTTTTTTTTAAACAACAACACTACGTTGAGGCCCAACAAATGTAAACAATTTTTTTATAAAGTCAAATAAATAACCTTCAATCATTTTCCTCATTTGAACTGTGTACCCAGCCGCAATTCGTTTTAAACTAGGTAAGTCAGTAATTAATTTTCTGGTAACTGTATACTCAACAAAACATTAGGCTTTGCATTTAAGCGTTGGCATGTAAAATAATAATATTTTTTTACAATAATTTATTATGTATAAGAAGTAAATATAGAAAGTCGCGAGTAATGAGGAAGAGTACCATGCGAGAAGAAAAAGGACAATGGGCTAATTGGACGTATAACCAACAGAATCGAAATACATTTCATATCGTAGCCTTTATTTATTTAGTACGTCATTTCGTAGCATGGCAACAAGTACCCAAGTTACGGGAGTACAAACATATGGATACAAATCACACGTAGCTTTCGTGGATTGTGCGTGTTTACGCCAGAGTCGGAGACATTCTCTATTCCTACATATATTTTTGAAAATCTCTGTATATAATAAAACGTTTATCATCATCAGCCATTTTAATGTCCCCACTGCTGGGGCACTGGCCTTCCTTATGGATGAATAAGGAGAATGAGCCATGACCCACCACGCGGGCTCAGTGCGGATTGGTGGGTATTAACGACTGCAAGTGCAGCCGGGACCAACGGCTTAACGTGCCTTCCGAAGCACGGAGGAGCTCGAGATGAAAAGTTTTTGGTCACCCATCCCGTGACCGACCATTGCGAACGTTGCTTAACCTCAACGATCGCAGGCCGAGCGCGCTATCCACTGCGCCACGGGCTCCTCAAAACGTTTATAAGTTGTAAATAATACGAATAAATTTGATTAATTTTATCATTATTTTACAATAACCCCTCTCCGCTAAAGCATGCGTATGCACTCAGTTGTTTGTTCGCTTGTTCTTTTGATATTCGATATCATCAGCGTATTTCGACTTTTTGACCCCGACTTATATCCATCTTTTGGACTTCACTGTTCTAACCCAAAGCGATAATGAAGATGAAGTTCATGTAAACTTTAATCTTGGAATAAGTACCTACTACACATAACGATAGATTTAATTTCTGTATGGTGTTGTCGTGTGAAGCGTGAGCGAGCTATGGCTGGTTCATGTGTCAAGCTCGTGAACAGTTGCTGCCTGTGTGGTGGGTCTGCTCATGTTTACTTGTGTTAAATGTTGTCGTGATAATGTATAATTGGGTATTTGACTGTTGTTTAAATGTAGATATTTAATTATGTCATTCAGAACTATAACATTATTGAATAACAAATGTGAAAAAAGAAATTCAATCTGTATTATAACAAGCGAACTATGAGCTTCTTTATTGTAACTCTAGCTATCTCTTTCTATAACGAAATTTTCTATGGCGAGAGTATGGCGCCATAGAAATGTGACGTCACGTTTCTATAGCACTCTCCTTGTCTAATTAGAAAGTTTGATGCTCTATATCGCTGAAAGTATGCAAGATATTTGAAAATAAATACCTATGTTGTATTGCTACTAAATAGATGACCATTTTAAGTCAATAAAAAAATTTCAGTCAAATACCCAATTTATATGATTGTACTATCTGTTCTTTATGAGCAAGCTGGTGAGTCTTAAATCGATGTTTTACATTATATATATATATATATAGAACTTTTTTCTTTATATTATTGACACTTTTGTTTTTCTTCCCTCCTTATCCAGCAAATAAAGACAAGCAGCTCTGATATGGCATGCTCACTATAAACATTTCTGCGGTGGTGTCATTTGAGGCGGGCGGGCTTCGCTCAAGCAAAGCGATGGCTGGTTGACGCTCGTGAACGGGTGCCGCCAGTGGGAATGGGTCTACTCCTGACTGTTTAATATATTCTTAAGGTGTATCGATGAGCTCAGTGGCGCCGCCAATGGAAATAAATCAATTGCATTTTATTAAAGGCTTGGATTAAAAGTTTTGGTTATTTCGCGCAAATAGAAGAGCAAAATGCAATTTTTAATTGTTTTTTCATGGCCTCAAATATGAGCACCAAGTTTTGGATCTCGATATTGCCAAATGTGGCCACTTTTGGCACTATTGAGATTCACGACTTATTGCGTAAGTTTGAGTTCTCAAAAGTATATTTATAAAATGCATTCCACTCTTTCACCTGCGCGAAATAACCGAAACTTTTAATCCAAGCCTTTAATAAAATGCAATTGATTTATTTCCATTGGCGGCGCCACTGAGCTCATCGATACACCCCGGCGAGAAGCGCCCTAATATTTTACGAAGTCGTACACTTTCAGAAACATGAAAATTAAATTAATTTAAACTCCTACAATTAACTTTTAGGAACGCCTGATTTATTAAAGAATGGAATAAAAAGATAAATAATTTTAAAATCGCAAATAATTGACTGAACAAGGCAAAATAACAATATAAACACTTCCTAAATCCGTTTCATTTGACGCAGTAGTCATGTAAAACAAGGTCATTTATTATTTACATATTATTAGATACAACAGTAAAGAAGGTACATAACATAAATTAAAACTAATGAAGATCCGCACGCAAAGCTTAGCGCAGATGGCGCCAGCAGTACGATACTTACCTATTTCTTTATTAAAATAATGGTTCCTTTGGTTATTTGTCTTCGTTATTACCTACCCATTCATCTATTTTATCATTCATTATTTATTAGTAAATCGTTATTTACGTTGTTTTTAAGTAAAACGTTGTTAAATAAATGATTTTTACCCTGACTTCTATATTTTTATGTTATTGAAATACACATATCTCTGTTGTCCCAACTTTAAAACCATAGGAACAATTAACTTTTTTGTTAGTCTAGCATAGTTCTTTAAGTAGGTACCATTCGATTTTTTCCATTAAAGAGACCTATAAATCGAGGTCTGAAAATACATAGAAGTTCGCCAGTCTCCTTTTATTTAAAGATATAAGATCCACACAGGGAAAATCCATAAAAATACTTCCGCTACCGATAGCTCTTTAGCTCCAGTCTTCCTTTCAGATCCTATTGTTCATTCATGCGGGGAAGACGAACCGCTATGTAAATTATTAGGCAGGTTTCGGTCTGGATTTTCGTTATTTACAAGAAGTCCCCGTGGTGCCAGAATATATGTCGCTGAGAGATTGAAGAAAGTTGTAGATAAAATCGTGGACAAAAGTAATAAAACAAGCTGGGAGGAACTGCTATGTTTTTCCTACACAACACTTCATGCTTGGGCGCATGTAGTGTTATGTAGGAAAAGTACAGTGATGCATCAGTTTCTCTAATTGCCATAAGAATAATTTGGCAACTACTACAAATAAATAAATAATAAATAAATATTGGACACTATCACATACCTACATTGTTCCAATACCAAAGTTTAGAAGCTATTGTGGAAATGGAACAACGACGGGTATTACAACATACACCCAGACCCGAGGAAATATTGAAAAGTTCGTTTTCAATATTTACCCGACCGAGAATCGAACCCGAGACCTCTAGAGATAGCGGCACCTTGAAAACCGGTGCGTACACCACTCGGAGGTCGTTAAATAGTATTAGGTACCTGCTGCTAGTAGTTAGAAGCTCTATTCTATTATAAGAAAGATTCCCAAATCAAAAATCCCAACATCCTATAAACTTTATTTTTTTATTATCATGCAATCTTTAAAAACCAACTAAATCTTTTCAACACTAATAGGAGAAAGATTCTAATAGCAACAAAATATCTATCTATACTAACACAATTACAAGCTACTGTAAATTTATCTCGCGAATTTATACTTAGAATGAGTTTTTTTTACCAAACAAAAAGTTTTATACAAATAGCAACCGAATAATACAAATTGAATGTATTCAGTGAGTATTCGAAAGTAGGAAGTGAACACACAATGGTATGCGATTCAATAAAAGTATTTGTTTTTTCAAATCGATTTATAAATAAATAGTAAGTAGTATAGTAAGTTTTTTGCCAACATCACTTTCTTATATGTACTTAGCTGGCTATCTAGTTAACATTTAATAATAGAAGACGAATACTATATAAATATTTCAAATGATTTTTTTTTAAATAGTCGAACCGACTCATTACTAGCTCTGATGGGTCTCAAACCCACGATGTTTCACTGCAAGGGCGAATGCTCTGACCACTGAGCTACAGAGTCGTTACAAGACACGTCGAATTCCTCTAATACTTACTTCATCCGCGCTGTTACTCTGACCGCTTTAGCTATCGAAGCTAGTTGTGAGATGGACCGATCTTTTTCTCTTATTTCATTTTCAACAAAAAATTGCATTCTGAATGCAAAAAAGTAAAAATAATTTTAAAACTAATTATTACGCTGTGATGTAGGCAAAGGCATTTTTCTCACTCATACTCTGAAATGTTAACATTACATTTTGAAAAAGAAGCGGGGCGTTTCACATTTCCAAGGTGAAGACTGTTACAGTCTAAAGGACACAGCACATTACATCAACTCGGAAAGGGATCGACACCGTATCGCCTTCGCCTCGCCGTCAACCAGGCGTCAACCTAACGCAAGCACGTAACCAAACCGGATCAGCGTTGGTACGTCGGCTCGGCTACGGCTAGGCGACGCCGCGCTTACGGCTAGGCGACGCCGCGCTAATGGCTAGGAGACGCCGCGCTTACGGCTCACCGCACAGTGGTTCCATATAAAAAAAAGAATGAGAGAAAAAAATGAAAAAAATAAAAAAAAAATGAGAAAAGAAATTATAAAAAAATGTGATGTTCATTTTCATTTTCAGACCACTGTGCGTAGAGCCGTAAGCTCGGGTACGGAGAGACGTGAGCGCGTGGACTACTAGAGGTAAGCGCGGGGATAGCAAGTTGAGCGACCCGCAAAGCGGTTCGTGAGCTGGTCCCGAGGCGAGGCGATTACGTTACGATTCCGATTAATGTGCTTTGTATAGTAGGGGGTTTCATACAAAGAATACTGAACCGCTCGAGCGACTTGATACGTTTACGATCCCTTTCCGAGTTGATGTATGTGCTGTGACCTTAAATTTGAAATTCAGTGCGGAAATAAATTTTCACTTCTACTTACTTCCCGCACAAATGCACAAGTGCGGGAAATAGTTTGTCCTCTATTTATGTTCCGAAACCATTATTCAGATTATGGTGGAACTTGGTACTTAGTGTTCTGAGGGCGCGATCGAGAGTTAATAGTCTGTTACTGTTTTTTGAAGTGAAAACTTCTTTAGCGGCGTTGTGCACTTATTGTGATGGGTAAGAAATGTTAAACTCGCGTCAGGGACGTGACGTCAGATCGAAAATTCGTAAGACGGACACGTGACCTGCCCCCTGATTCACAAACCGTCGAAAACGCTCCTGACAGCGGAATGTATGCACTGTCTCTGTCACTCACTATAGAATAGACAAAGACAACTCGCAGAATCCAAATCCGATTCTGTTTCCGACTGTTCGTGTATCAGGGGGCTGATCGAAAAACTGTTACAATGTCATTAGAATACGAAGGCTTTCACCACCGTTTTCAAAGTTGTAATAGCTCAGATTAGAAAACGGACAGCATTGAAGCTAGAAGACCTCGGTTCACATCCAGTCCGTATTTTTTATTTTTTTGTTCAGAAGTCTAGGGAGCCCTTTTCACTTCTGCCAGCACTCCCGGAGTGCAACCTGTTGTTTTTTTTAGGGTTCCGTACCCGTATGGCAAAAAAACGGAACCCTTATAGATTCGTCATGTCTGTCTGTCTGTCTGTCTGTCCGTCAGTCCGTCCGTCCGTATGTCACAGCCACTTTATTCCAAAAGTATAAAAGCTACACAGTTGATACTTGGTAGGTAGATGTATTCCGTGAACCGCTTTACGATTTTAATACAAAAATAAAAAATAAAAACAAATTAAGGGCGGCTCCCCATACATGGAACTGAAACTGATTTTTTTTTTAATCCAACATATTAGTGTGGGGTGTTTATAGATAGGTCTTTAAAAATAACATAGAGGTTTCTCAAATAATTTTCTTCTCAAACTCAATATTTTGAAAGATAGAGCCTTCCAAAGTGGTAAAATGTGTGTCCCCCCCCCTCTCTAACTTTTGAAATAAAAGAGCGAAAAATCTAGAAAAAATATAAGTACTTATGCTGTAGATTTTAATAAAAACTTTTAACGAAAATTGGTTTGAACGCTATACTTATAGTAAATATTTTTTGAGAAACACATTTTCGAAAAACGCAAATGTAACTTTGTCATTCATACAAACACTATGAAAAACAAAGTTATATTTTGCTGACGAAAAATAATAGTGGAATTTTGGCTAGGTGTAGGCAATCTGTACGTTAAGTGGGTACGGAACCCTTCATGGGCGAGTCCAACTCGCACTTGGCCGATTTTTTTTACTTATGTGACATTGAAACCCTTTTGAATGTCGGGTACTTACTGCTAGTATTCAATTATAAACAGCAAAGATTCAAAAACGCCACCAAAATGCTCTTTTTTGCTATGCGCACTTTATCAACACAAGTGTAGGTTTAATGTAGTTGCTACCTGAAAAATAAATTATATTCTTCTAGGTATTATTAATATACGAAAAACAAGTCTGGGGTAAATATATCCTTCGTTCAAAGTGTAGCAATAAAAAACGTTGCTATTGTCAAAAATCTAATAATATTTACATGGAAACCATTCAAGTTCATTTACTTATCGAATATCGTTTTCAGATACTATTGAACTTTGTATAATAGAAAGCGCCAAGATTGCTCACTTTCAGAATATCTCCAATATAATACGTTTTATCCGACAAATATTTACAAAGGACTTTTTTCTTTGAATAAAATGCACACTTCTACTCAAATACGTTTTAGTAATTGAGGAAAAATTTCAGACGCGATGATGCTGAAATATAAGTAATCTTTTTGTACATAGCCTAAATGGATTACATTAGAATATATTCTTTTGTTTAAAAATATATCTGTCGCAGGGGTTTTGTCAAAGTCGTGATATTATAATTCCACTAGTGAAATTATAATTTTTTTTTTTTTTTTTTTTTTTTTTTATCCACAACGGGGTAGCACTTAGCCTTAATTTCACGTGATATTATAATTCCACTAGTTAAATTATGAATAGACAGTACGAGACAGTATGCACACGGCTGCGAGCTCACGAATTTGTCTCGTAAAAGTCCTGTACTCCTCGGAAGTACTGTAGAACTCGTGATAGGTTAGAAATTTAAGACGATCGCGAAGCGCAGCAAAGCGATTGCCTTAAATTTCGTGGTTATTTTTTTTATTGATACAAAAAAAATGTAACCTATCACGTGTTCTATATGACTTATTAGGAAGTTATTTTGTATCGATATTATTATTATTCATAGACAGAAACGATTTAACAGATCAAATGAGTGTTTAAACAAAATGTGTTGAAAAGTAACAACTTAGAAGTATAGCATCTCAGACTGCCTGCTTCTGTGGTGTGGTGGTAGAGCGTTCGACTCTAACCCTGAGGTCCCGGGTTTGAATCCCAGTTTGGTTGGGACATTGCAGACAGAATCACCTGATTGTCCGAAAAGAAAGATGATTCCGTGCTTTAGTGGTCTCCGTTTCTGGCAGTGGTCGTTATATAAGCCGTGTCGGAGGCCTATTAAGGTCACAGCACATACATCAACTCGGAAAGGGATCGTAAACGTATCAACTCGAGCAGTTCAGTATTCTTTGTATGAAACCCCCTACTGCAAAGCACACTAATCGGAATCGTAACGTAATCGCCTCGCCTCGGGACCAGCTCACGAACCGCTTTGCGGGTCGCTCAACTTGCTATCTATCTGAAAATGAAAATGAACAACAATTTTTGTTATAATCGTTTTTTCTTATTTTTTTGTCATTTTTTTTAATTTTTTTTGACATTTTTTTATCATTTTTTTTCTCTCATTTTTTTTTATATGGAACCACTGTGCGGCGAGCCGTAAGCGCGGCGTCGCCTAGCCGTAAGCGCGGCGTCGCCTAGCCGTAAGCGCGGCGTCGCCTAGCCGTAGCCGAGCCGACGTACCGACGCTGATCCGGTTCGGTTACGTGCTTGCGTTAGGTTGACGCCTGGTTGACGGCGAGGCGAAAGGCGATACGGTGTCGATCCCTTTCCTAGTTGATGTAATGTGCTGTGTCCTTAGGCGGCTTAAAAACTCTGACATTTGTGGTTTTATTTGAAGTTTTAGTCGAACGACAACACTGAATTACTTGGTTTCTTGCTTCTATATTTTCAGATTTAATCATGTTGAGTTTTTTTTGCAATCGTTTTATTTCTGCGGACCAGCGAAAATCTATCGATACACGACATGTCGCAAGTCGCAAGTCGCAAGCGCAAGAGGGGAGTTGCGGATTTGTGGGGGTACGTCAAAATACGGGTCGTACCGCACTAGACCAAAAGAATTTCCTTTCTATGCGACACGACCATTATTTTGCCGTAATTTTTTTTTGCAAATAATTGTTCTACTATAAACAACAACAATGGGAATACCATTATCTCTTTTCTACACGTATAGGAACATAGAAAAATCGCCCCCGCACAGAGCGTAAAACAAGGATAGAGAGCTGCCGCACAGTCGGAAAGTCAAATAAGCCAAAATAGTGGTCGTAGCGCACTGAATGTGTTAACGACTGCAAATTCAGACAGCGCCAACGTGCTTTCCGAAGCACAGAGGAGCTCGAGAAGAAAAGTTTTTGGTCACCCATCCCGTGACCTACCATTGCGAAAGTTGCTTAACCTCAACGATCGCAGGCCGATCGCAGGCAGACCTCTGGACCACGGGCTCCTCTTTTTTATTTTTCCTTTTCAATTAGTACAAGCATAATATTAGAGGATTAGTTCATCACTTAGAAAATTTTATTCTACGAGGTCAGCCACGAAAGCGCGAAAAGTTTGTTGTTCCATACATTTTGGTCGAGTTGATGTTGTACTTTTTTATGGACAGCTGATTTTTGGACAGCTGATGTTGCACTTTTTTATGGACAGCTGATTTTTCTTCCGCGATTTCTTGGCTGGCCCTGTTGTAAAAGTTGATTGTTTGTACCAATTAAAAATTCGTGGCGTAAACTTCATAACTTCTTATAACGGGCCCGTTTACGCAGTGGTACTGATCATACCTCCCGAGCTATGGGTCGTAGAATCGATCCCCACCCGAAACAAACATTTATGTGATGGGCATCTGTGTTTGTACCATGTCTCATCATCATCATGTCAGCCGAACGACGCGCACTGCTGGGCATAGGCCTCCCCCAAGGATCTCCACAACGATCGGTCCTGCGCTGCCCGCATCCAGCGGCTTCCCGCCACCTTGACCAGATCGTCGGTCCACCTTGTAGGGGCCTCCCCACGGAACGTCGTCCTGTACGCGGTCGCCATTCGAGAACCTTTCCGCCCCAACGGCCATCGGTTCTCCGCGCTATGTGTCCCGCCCACTGCCACTTCAATGATGCAACCCTTCGAGCGATGTCGGTTGTTTTAGTTCTCCTGCGGATCTCATCATTTCTGATTCGATCGAGCAGGGAAATACCAAGCATCGCTCTCTCCATTGCTCGCTGGGTCACTTTGAGCCTTTTTATGGGACCCATAGTAAAATACCACGTTTCACTTCCATAGGTCATTACTGGCAACACACACTGGTCAAAGACTTTCGTCTTGAGACATTGAGGTATTTCGGACGCGAATATATGCCGGAGCTTCCCAAACGCTGCCCATCCGAGTTGGATTCGACGAGAGATCTCTTTCTCAAAGTTGGACTTACCTAACTGGACCGTTCCATGTCTGTGTATTATATAAATAAGTATAATAATATATTTGTAATGCCTCCGTTGTTTCTGATATCCTTTACGCAAGTGCTTAGTCTACTAATATTTCTTAATCTAAGTAGTGGCTTCTCGTGGTTTAACCTGCGTGGTACCCGTTTCTGGAGGAGGGAAGGATGTAGCTTACTAATGGTAAAAAATAGGTTTAGTAGTTTTTGTGTATATCCACTACAAATAACAAGATAGTCAGTTCCTCAGTGATTGTGGATTCCGGGAGTAATGCGCTTCCACCTTCAGCCTTATCACGACCATCAGGTGTGATGAAGGCAAAGTGCTACCACGTTGTGGATAAAAAAAACAAGATATCAAATCTTCCCTCCTATATAATACAAAATATTGACAGTATCTAGACTACAAAAAACTCCAAATTCATGGCTCAAAATATGTTTTATTTATCGTAAACGCGGCATTACATAAAGCTATTTTACATCAAACAATGTATCGCTGGTCTGTATTTAGTCAGAGGCAGCTTCAGGGTATCGTAAAAGATACCAAAGTTGAACAAAGACATCAAGTTGCCACATTTCATACTAAATTACAAGACTTTACTCGTAATATAGTATTTACGCGACGTTTGTTGAAGTCCAAAATGTTCACAAAGGATCTTAAATCTGAACTTAGCCTTCTGCGAACTTTGCTTTAGGCTATCAGCAAAACGCCAAAAGAATAGCAAACAAATCTTCTTGGATTAGCAATGATGTGAAATCATGACGCAAATATTTGGCTCTTAAATTTTATTTAACTTTATTGTTGCAATATTGTATCACGAAATTGTGTTATTGTCAAATCGGATTTATTATTGCGATTTTGTTAATGCATATTTCCTATTACCAAAGCATTTTTAAGATCCAGTTTGTCTTTCAGCAATATTTTACAACTAGCTCTCCGCCCGTGACTTTACGCGGGTGAACTACATGATGTTTTCTCGTTGGATTGAGATTGAGTAGGTACCTATATGCTATTCTAGACAATAATGTATCTCTGTGCCAATATTTATTCATATCTGTTTAGTCGCTTCGCTGTGATTGAGTAACAAACGTCTTAAATTTCGTATTTTCAATGTTAGTAACATTTATATTTTACTAGCGGATCCTCACGGTTTTACCCACGTGGTACCCGTTCCCGTAGGAATATCGGGATAAAATATAGCCTATGTCACTCGGGAAGAATGTAGGTTTATAATGGTCAAAGAATTTTCTAAATCGGTCCAGTAGTTTCGGAGCCTATTCGATGCAAACAAACAAACAAACATACAAACAAACAATCAAATCTTTCCTCTTTATACTATTAGTGTAGATTAATAGTTACGATATCTAATCAATGCCAAAATTATACTTTTAGCAGAAACTAGTATCAAAACTGCATTGCGATACCTTATAGGTACTTCTAAGTGGACATAACTATATCTAAAGGCAAAAGTTTGTGATAGAATAACAAACGCAATTACATTCTAACGATTGGGGGCCGATTCTCACGCAATCGAGAAAAGTTCACATTTATAAGCTCGAAATTCAAATATAACACAGTTTTTGTATTGTCAGAATTTCACAATCGAAAAAGTTCGATCGAAAACCAGTCAAACGCTACGAGTGGTAAAAACCAATAGACGTTCGTATACGAACTTAGCTGTCAAAATGAATTTGTTGACATGTGGGACAGCTTAGTTTGTTTGAAACGTTCTAACTTTTCAATAGAAACCACAAACAAAATGTTCGACATACGAATTACCACACTGAAAAAGTTAGAATGCCTGAGAATCGGGCCCCTGATCATGTCTTCCTCTGAGTGTCCTACGCCCGAATACTCGAAAGACACGGGCGTAAGACTCAGAGGAAGTCGCAATCAGTTGTTAGTATGTAATTGCGTTTGTTATTCTGCGTCTCAAACATCGCCACGTTCCATTTAATGTCAAAGGAATAAAAGAGACGCTATGATGTTTAAGACGCTCTCAAACTTGAGTAGTATTCGAGTATTTGGGCGTTAAGAGTGTGCCCGTCTTTGTTTTGTAGTCAGTCCTAAAATTTCAATTTTCATAGAGAAAAAAGATTTTATGTATATAACATAGGATTTTGTCTACGGTACGATTATCTTATACTAGCGGATCCTCGCGGTTTTACCCGCGTGGTACCCGTTGTGTGTCATGTCACTCGGGACGACTGTAGCTTTCTAACGGTGAAAGAATTTTCGAAATCGGTCCAGTAGGTACTTTTTGAGTTTATGCGTTACATACAAAAATACAAATCTTTCCTCTTTATAATACACTCATAGACTAATGCCAAATGCGGTGAACAACTTCTTACTTATTTTCATGTGGCTGATGCCACGACATTCACGCGCAGTCCCTTTTACTATTAAAGTTGAGTAGTACAATGCACAAGCAATTAGTTAACACTACCAGTGAGCGGTGAGACGCCAGCCACACGAAAAGGAGTGTTCCAACGAACTTGTCCCTGTTCCTATGTACCTATTGCAGAATGATCCTTGTCTTTGATCGAAGGTTTTCATAGCCGCATTATGAGAAGAGGGTCATACAAATATTAATGCCCACTAAATGGGCCCAGGTAAAGATCTAACGAAGGTAGGTACTTTCTTTCCAGAAGAAAGCACGACATTTCGCAGGTGAAAATGTAATTTTCTTGTCACGACTCCCCACGGGTGTTAACACCTGATCCCTGATGTTGGAGTCGTAAATTCGATATTATTCGTCCGTAAACAACCAATTATTCAAGCATTTCGCTCAGGTCACCGCAGGTTGGTAGTGTTCCGTTTTTTCCCTCTTAGATGCTTCAGATTTCTTTAGAAATTGAACCGTCACTAATTATAGATCTAGGTATGGTTTAGGAAATCTTTTCCGCGATCGCTGCTAATTTTGAAACAACAATCATAGTCCGACCATCGCACCAATTTACGAGTGTATTCTAGCTGTGGGAACTGCTTTCCCGTTAAAATGTAACGAGGATTTCGGTCGCCAAAGATTCTATTGACGGCGTAAAAATGAATATACCTATATTATTTTTAAATTAGTGTTTGCGCCCTTTTGAGTGCAATAAGTATTCTTAGCTCCGTCGCTGGTACTTTGTCACGATTTCAGCGGCGCGTTTCAATTATTACATCAATGCCATAAAAAGCTTACACTTATTCAAATTTTTTGAATGGTCATGTAATTGAATAATTTTATTATATTTTTTATAAACGTTGATCATAATAATAAGTTAATAGTAAAACTTTCGCCTTCTATAAGTTATTGCGACTAGGTTTATTTTTCTTATTAACTCTGGCTTTTTTGCCTCGTGTTGGTTTAGTCATTTTAATTTGAGTCATTTGTAATAGCGTCTCGTCGATGTGGAAATCATGAGCTTCTCTTAAAAGAGACCGTTAGCATCTATTCTGTATTAAACATTGTATTGCAAACACAAATATTAGGTGTTGATCAATCTTGACGTATAGAAATCAGTCTGCATTCATTTTGGATGGTCCAATAAATGCATCTTTATACAAATCTTTATGTTTTTAAAGTTTTTATAAAATGAAATGTTGAAACTTGGTTTGGAATTGCTGGAAAAAAAATCTTTACATTAAAGCAAAGATTAAACTGGGTCCTACATAATAATGTATTAGTTATGTAAGAGAAAGTTACCTAACTAATGTATATAGATAAAGCCTTGACGTGCCTCTTTACACACAAATATTAATCCTGTGGCGGTTAGATATTCCATTCAGTAATGATATATTAATAAGCTATCAATTATCTTTTTTGCAAATCAATTGATTATATTATTGTAAACTAGCCTTCCGCCCGCGGCTTCACACGTGTGGACACGACGTTATCCCTTTGCAATGTGTTGTTTTTCCAGGTTAAAAGGTAGCCTATGTCACTCTCCAGCTCCCAAACTATTCCCATATCAAAAATCCGTTGCTCCTTTTTAACGGGAAACTTTCACATTTGTATGGATTAGTGACAAGAAAGCCAACCCTCCCATATCTCGCGGCTAATAAACAAAAAAGCACGCATAAATCACAATGAATTAACGAAACTGTAACACAATCAGTAATTAATAGTCCATATTTATCTCGACATAAATACCATCATCGTGTGCTCTATCAAATCGAGACGAAATAAAATATTCCAGGGACCTCCAGGTGTGACTGCATAAATATAAAACTACAGGCAACCCGCTGGCAAGACCATGCCCGCTGTCATATTAACTGTTACATTAAATTACTGCTACGAAACTGATCGACCTCTCTTTCTTATTATCTAAGCCACGATCATACAAAAACCAACCTTTTTAACAAACCTAAAAGTTTTGGTTTAGCATAATATCTTCATGGCATTTAATCCTTTTTTGTTGTGGTCAACTCCCCAGCAATGTACCAACGCTCGCACATTGATTTCGGCTCTTTCGAAAAGCCATCTTTTTTGTTCATTTGTTTGTTTTAATAATATTTTATCCGGTTTGATGGACCGATCGCATTTGTCAGCTTTGTGAAATATAACCGCGTCTCGAGAAGGCAGTCCTGGTTAATTAATTAGTGTGAGTAAGTATGTTAATGAAGGCATAGACAGCTAATGAGTTTTAGCTCGCTTAATTAATAATTAAAATTCACTGTCTTGTATTAGACTATTTGAATTATTTCTTAGGAATAAGTAGTATTTGAAAGTAATGTATGATCGTAGATACAAATATTATAATTGCCAATTTTACTCTTGTAAACATAAGCATTTTGCCGTGTAGTGCCGGCAGTGCCGTGTAGTGCCGGCACGTAAATAGAATAGCACTACCCCCTCTCTTCCCGTGGGTGTCGTAAGAGGCGACAAAGGGAAAACTGCCATCAGGAGATGGGCAGCAGCGTCTCCAGGCTTCAACAGGCTATACTGCGATCGCCAACCCGCCTGCCAAGCGTGGCGATTATGGCAAACCCCCCCTGAATGCTTACACAAGAAATACATCGGCCCCCAGTCCCCGGCGGCCCCGCTATTCCTAGCTACGGTAGCGGCTATGGTAACGGCGGGGCAGGGGGTGCTAAGAATCCCCGGGTAGGCTCCGGCTACCAACACCGACGACTCGACCTGGCAACCTACAACACGCGCACATTGAGGCTTGACGAGAAGCTCGTAGAGTTGGAAGAGGCAATAAGTAAGTTACATTGGGATATCATTGGGTTATCTGAAGTCCGAAGAGAGGGGGAGGACTCGATAACCCTGCAATCCGGTAACTTACTTTACCACCGGGAGGGCGACCAACAGTCCCTTGGTGGTGTCGGGTTCATCGTCCATAAATCCCTTGTCAACAACGTGATCACCATAGGAAGTGTCTCGAGCAGGGTAGCGTACCTGATACTCAGATTATCGAAACGATATTCGCTGAATGTTATCCAGGTCTACGCTCCGACCTCGAAACACGACGATGTCGAAGTGGAGGCTATGTATGAGGAGATCGCTAAAGCCATGCATAGCTATAAAACCCACTACACGGTTGTGATGGGGGATTTCAATGCAAAGTTGGGGCAACGTTGCGGTGATGAGCTGAGAGTGGGGCAATTTGGATTTGGGCAACGGAACGATAGAGGCCAGATGCTGGCAGACTTCATGGAGAGGGAGAGCCTCTATATGATGAACTCCTTCTTTAGGAAGCCCGTAAGCCGCAAATGGACCTGGATCAGTCCGGACGGTAAAGTCAAAAACGAGATCGATTTTATCATGTCGACGAAGAAGCACATATTCAATGATGTCAGTGTGATCAACGCTGTTAAGACAGGAAGCGATCACCGTATGGTGAGAGGCACATTGAATATCGATGTCAAGCTCGAAAGATCGCGACTGATAAAATCCACGCTCCGACCAATACCAGCTCAAATTCAAAACCCCGAGTGCTTTCAGCTCGAGCTTCAAAACCGCTTCGAAGCCCTTGAGAACAGCATAGACGTGGACGATCTATACAACATGGTGGTGGATACTGTCCGCACGGTAGGGTCTAAGTACTATAAAACCCGCCGTCCCAAATTGAAGAAACTCTCCAGTCAGACTCTCCTACTCATGGATCAGAGACACGAAATGAAGCTGCAGAACTCAGCGGATGCCCATCGTTATCGACAGCTCAATAGACAGATATCTAAGTCTTTGACACGCGACCTTCGCCAATTTAATACCGAGCGTATTAAAGAAGCCATTGAGCGGAACAAAGGCTCCAAAGTGTTCGCGAGAGATCTGTCTATCGGGCAAAGTCAATTGGCGAGGCTGAAAACTGGGGAAGGTAGCATCGTTTCGTCAACACCTGAAATCCTGAGGGAGATTGAGAGTTTTTATGGACAGCTATATTCCACACAAACACCTGTTGAAAGCAAGGCTACAGACCCTAGAGCCAAGCTTACCCGACACCATACCGAAGATATCCCGGACGTCAGCCTGTACGAGATTAGAATGGCTCTCAAGCAGCTTAAAAACAACAAGGCGGCGGGCGATGACGGAATCACAACAGAGCTTCTGAGAGCGGGCGGTAAGCCGATACTTAAGGTCCTCCAGAAGCTTTTCAACTCAGTCATCCTTGAGGGCAAAACGCCAAAGGCATGGGGCAGAAGCGATGTGATGCTGTTTTTCAAGAAGGGTGATAAAACTCTCTTGAAGAACTATAGACCCATCTCGCTTCTGAGCCATATCTATAAGTTGTTTTCGAGAGTCATTACGAATCGTCTCGCTCGCAGGTTTGACGACTTCCAACCTCCCGAACAAGCCGGGTTCCGGAAAGGCTACAGTACCATAGACCACATTCATACGCTGCGGCAAGTTATACAGAAGACCGAAGAGTATAATTTGCCACTTTGCTTGGCGTTCGTGGACTATGAGAAAGCCTTTGATTCGATTGAGACTTGGGCGGTGCTGCAGTCTCTCCAGAGGTGCCAAAGAGACTACAGGTACATCGAGGTGCTGAGGTACTTATACCAAAACGCCACCATGTCGGTCCGATTACAGAACCAGAGCTCTAATCCTATCCAACTACAGCGAGGTGTGAGACAGGGAGATGTCATCTCTCCCAAACTGTTCACAGCTGCGTTGGAGGATATTTTTAAGCTGCTGGATTGGAAAGGATGCGGCATCAACATTAATGGCGAGTACCTAACGCACCTACGGTTTGCTGATGATGTAGTTCTTATGGCTGAGACCTTGGAAGACCTGAACACAATGCTCGAAGATCTCGGTAATGCTTCGCAAAGAGTGGGTCTTAAGATGAACATGGACAAGACGAAAATCATGTTCAATGCCCATGTTGCACCCGCTCCAGTTAATGTTGGGAACATTACACTCGAAGTTGTTGACCACTATGTTTACCTAGGACAGACGGTCCAGTTAGGTAAGTCCAACTTTGAGAAAGAGATCTCTCGTCGAATCCAGCTCGGATGGGCAGCGTTTG